>OY770262.1:107107106-112107106 GCA_963669355.1 Chorisops tibialis | reverse complement strand
ATAAAAGTATGGTTTCGACCATTTTTCTTCTACCCCATCCCTTATAAAAGTCTGATTTTGACCAGCTAAAACTGCACGCATATATGCTGCGGATCGCGAGCGACAGTCTTTGCAGAGGTTACAAGCAAAACGAAGAATCTATCGAACATTATCTTTGTCATTGTCCGCAAATCTCCAACAGTCGTCTCCTTTGTTTAAGCTCTACATTCTTCTCAGACCTAGACGACCTCAGAGGCGTCAAACATTCGAGCCTGCAAATCAAATCAAGTGGCTAAAACAAGAGGAGTGACATCCATCTTATAATCAATAGGGGGAGCACAATGGGCCCAATAGATGCCCCAGAGCATTGTGGTTCTACGAAACCACCCTCCTACAACCTGAACCTAAACCTTTCGACCAATTTCAATAAATCTAGTAATAACCAACATATTGATAGCTACTGCTGCAATGGTACAATAGCCCAAATCGGGCCTTGACCTCCTGACCTTCAGGTTCCTTAACATTTGCATTACTCATTGTGGAAGGGTTGTTAGCCTTTCACACAACCCTCTATCTACGAATTTTCATTTTCGTAGATTGGGATAAGTAAGCTGTACCCAAGCAGGTAGTGTGCTGGAATTATGCATCGATCGGGGTTTGGAATCAAGATCTTCGCATTCTAGACCAGCACGCTACCCACTAGGCTACACCCTAGGTATAGCTAAATTGAAAGCTACGAACTTGAAAATTTCTACGGACACCTTTCAAAAGAAACGGAACAGAACAGCGTCACAAGTTTTGCGATTCCCCCACCTTTCATACAAATGTATGGTTTCATGAATATAAGCTACACCGAGTTTCAAAGAATTTATTTCGTCTTTGAAGCTAACATTCTATACTGAGAACTTTGAACGTGATTCAAGCAATCAATTAAAAAATTATTAGCATCCGCCACCCCTACTATACTTCACTTCTCCAGTACAAACCCAAATTTGCATAAAATGAAATATTAATTTGTATACTGGCGCTATTGATCATAATCGCAGTTGTGTTAAATAATTGACAAAAGCCATGCCCTAGAACGCCACTTAGTCACTTAGTTTTTCCTATCCACTCTAATCTGCATATTGGCTTGGCACGCATCTTAACTTGTCCCAAGAATAAAGTTACGTCCGTCTTGTTATCAGATATTTTTATTTGTTTTGTCCCTCGGCTGATTTCGCACAATCCTCTATCTGCGAATTTTCAGCTTTCAGATACATATATCCACGGAAGCAATGCTTTGGAATTATATTTCGACCAGAATTTGAACTCATGACCATCGCATTATAGACCTATAAAGGTTGTATCCTAACTTTATGGATTTTTAGATGTCGTTAATATTACATGAAAATTGACCTATGAGCTGACTACGAAACGGCAAAGTTTTGTGAACCAATAGGAGTACAAATGGACAGAAAAGCCGATGCTCCAAATTGCGCTTTGTGGAAGAAAACTATTTGTGTCCTATGTCCCTATAGGTAGGCTTAACAGGAAATTGTTTGATTGGTTGAAGTTTATTATTGTATTGAAAATACGTACCGTTGCGAAAATTTCTATTTGCACCAAACAGCACAAATATTTAATCTTCAACCCCCATTCGAAGTCCTTAATTTAATGCCATTTGGATGAGACTTATCACTTTTTCCGCTACGTAATTCCTTCAGAGCACTTCGTCGTAGACGTTTTCAGGTGGAAGGAAATGTAGCTTTGATGAAATACAGACTCCCACCAGGATATACGTCACGTACTTTCATAGTCACAGAATGACCAAGATTTTTTTTTTTTATCTTTTTTCGGAATTCGTTTATCCTCGATACGAAGGTAAACCACACAAAAGAGGAAACTTTGAAGTTGACTTTATCGCCCCCTGTTCAATTCGATTGCGTTAGCCACATTATTGATTTATAACACCTCTTTGCACGATCTTCGGATTTCGATGAGATCCGGACTACGCTCCATCGCATCACTTCCAAAGATGAACGGGAAATCGAATTGCTAATGTGATTCTTTGCACATGTGTGAATATTGTGCTACTAGCTTCTCATGTAGTACACTAGAGAAGTTAATACTTTTCTGTAAATACGAAAGGAACACAAGTTCGAAGACAGATATACGAGTAGCCATAAGGTCACGATATTGCTGAATAGCTGCCTTACTTAGATGGCTCTACTCTATTCACTGATGCTATTTTCGAGTATTTGGTATTTCTTGAATAGGAAATTCGTAGAATACCTTATTTTGTATTTACCTGAATGTGAGATAGTTCTAAACGAGTATTCTTGGAAAGGACTTGAAAAGTATTTGTTATAAAGAATTTGATTTATGTCTGGCATGTGTCTATGGAAAAAGTTTTTTTTTTGATGAATTAAAATGGGATTCTTAGAATTCTGAAATAGAATTGCTTGTGGGATTGGATAGGAATACTTAACTATTGCAATTCTGGATTGGAGTATGAAGGAGCAGAGTTTAATTAAAAACAAAATTAATATAATTATTTATGCTCAAATTGTAGAGAAGTTGGAGAAAACAACGGTATACATCAACAGGATTCATGATTCCTGGTAGCATTTAATTTTACTCCATGAATTATTGGAGTAATTAGTTAGAATACAAATCCTGGAACTGTTTACAAACTGAATTTCATTTTCATGTTTGGAGCTTGTTTCGTTCGGTTATGTAATAATTTTAATATTCGTTATTCGTCAAGGATAAGAAAAAACGAACAAGATAAAGTTGCCTGGAGGCGAGGATATTGACAAGTTCGATGAACATTATACCAACAATGTGAGTTTATTTCGTATAATTTCAATTTTGAGGGAAAAAAATTCTAAATCTCATTTCAAATAACTTATTACAGTCTTATCACTCAACTAAATAATCATCAATCATTTTTTTTGTACTAACTACATAAAGTTATCACGTGTCATCTTTGACAAAATCTTGGATCATTACTCTTGCCCAACTCAACGTCTAGTGTAGATGTAGGGGATGGGTACTATCTATTACTCGAATCCACCATCATCATTAACGGTTCCTCCTGAATACGCCCCAGCATGAATTCGCCTAACAAGTCAGTCCAGATACCAGCATAATGCTTAACATTGAGAAAATGCCACAGATAAGCTTCCATAATTACACGCTTCAGTGGTATTCTCTAATCATCATGGAGTTTATCTATTAATTAATTTCCATTGCCACTAAACCTGTCATATCTGCACAGCAGCAGCGCAATAAGGACGGCATAATTTCGTTCATTACTCGAGCGCATTAAATTAATTAAACCTGGACAGACCGCACGCTGAAAACATCCACGACAATAATATTGTAATTGGAGCGCGATGCTGAAGCACCAGATGGCGCCTCGATGTCAAGTTATGCTTGAAAAGTCTTTAATTTTACTAATTCCCGCCAGGATTCAACAAAAGTTTGGAGTTCGGTAGTTCTGGGGGCCTATGCCGTGCAATGACAGTGTTTTCGCCAGCACTTCTAGTATTTACCGACGGGAGAAGCATAAGTAGCTACGAGTACTTAGGTTAGGTTAGACTTCTAGTTCAAATGGATACAAGCCTTAATGAAATTTTTAGTGAAAGGAAGAGATTTAAATAAAAGTTGTCGAGATTTTCTCGAGATTGCTACTTAATCGCATTTCATTAATAAATTTTAACACCTAAAATAATTGTCAGGTACTTGAAGTCTTAAGCGTAACAGATGCTTACAGAGCTTTGTTTTATTACTTGGGGCGTAATTGGAATTGGGTTAAGGGATGTGAAAACGTGACTTGTTTTCCATGATACCTTAGAGGTTTCAGCTGAGGAGCAATACTCGTATTTTTCAAAGAGTAATTAAGAGATTTTCGATCATTATTTCGAGAGTAAGGATTTTAACTATTACACTAAGTGAATACTTATGTATTGCAAATGTTAGTACAGCGCATGATGTTGACGTTGTTTGTGTGTAGTGTATTACTCCTTCAATATCAGACTTCCGGAACTTCAATTTATCAAGGATATACAGCTACGCTCTGCGGCACAACTACTTGCTTAGAAGCATCAGAAAGAATATTTTTTTCCTTGCTGACGTCTGTATTAATTAGTGACTATTACGAACCGAACGAAAGAAAAAACTTTTTCATGACAAATTAATACGACTTTCTAATGATTGCCATAAAATTAATGAGATGCGTAATGTAAAGCAAGGACATCACAGATGAGTACTTTTCAACATACGAGTATTTCGCAGGACGCAAAAGTATAACCCTGTGAAATAAATGACCTTTAATATGTACATATTTTACTGTTAAATCCCTATTCTCAAAATGGAATGAAACATAAAAGGATCACATTTGAGGTCTATGACGCCATCCGCTCATTTTTCGACCGGTATACTATCGGTTTTGATTAAAATCGGGTCATATCGTAAATATCTCAGGTGTATATATTACTTTTGTCGGGAAGGATGCTTTTCGTGTTCGATTTTCGGGATGAACAGGAGAAACACTTATTCGGCCAATGTACGGGAGTAATATTAATAAATCTTTTTGCTAGACCGTAATTTCTAGTGGCATGAAAAATTCAATTTTTTTTCCTGGTGAGCTTAACCGCCAGACTTTAGACCCTTAATGCCAGTATACATACATAGATACTCGTATATAAAAAGCCGGTGATTCAAGAATATGATCGATGGTAGTCTAACCTTGTGAATCCCTTTCCTATGTGAAATTCATTTTGGGTAAAGGCATTTGTAGTATATTTGAGTTCAGGTTTAATTTTTTTGGTTGTATGTTTGTTAAAGATCAAGGAATGAGTTTCTGTAGAATGAAGCAAAATATCGTACGAGCCTTGTAAAGACTGGCAGTTCTATTGTTAATAATTTATCACTTAACTGCGATAACAATCAATAGCTCCAGTACATAGAATCAATATTTTAATCGTTAATCGCGTTTAATCGCTAGTATTGCTTAACATATGTTCTAAGTTTCGATTGCATAGTCCTTTTTTTTTACAGAATGACCTGTGTTATAGGCAATTTCGGCCTTTATGTGCAATGCACAAACACAGTCATGGAAGGAAGGAATGGGATTGGGAAGGTTGGGGAAGGGGAGTGAGAACGACCGTAGCGAGTGGAGAAGCTGGTATATTGCTCAGTTCTACTGGCTGCTTAAGAGCTTGGGTGTAGGCTAATGGTAGCGTGTTGGTAAAGTATGAAGTTTTTAAGTTAAGTAATTCTGAAGATATCATCATTTGAAAAAAATTTGTTGATTTAATTTTTGTCCTCCTTTTTTGGTCCTACTAGATGTAAAAATTAAATTATTTTTAAAATGTATCCCACGAACCCCTCTAAACGTATCAATTTTCAGCTTTTCAGCTAGAACAATGGTTAAGATATTAGTTCTCCCCGCCTCCCCTTCCTCCAAAAATTTAGTGCTCGTTTGAAATCAGAACTCATTTAGAATCCACCCAGAAATGAACTTTTTATCTGCAAGAGCTTGGGAGATTTTGTGCTCTGAGCGTAAACGTATGGCGTACATACGACCTGATTGTTTTTGCATTTTAATTAGTTTTAATTAATTTAGTCATGAATGCGAAAAAAAATTCAGAGTAGCAATTTTTTTTCCAAGTCGAGCACAATACTTTATTATTAGAATAATAAAGTAATGTGCAATTTTGGCAGAATTTTTTTTATTATAATTGCCAAAAATCTTTAAAACGACCCTTAATCTTCACCCCTCTTTCCCGTATTTTAAAAATTTATTGAAATCTTCGTCTTAAAATGAAAGATTTCCGGATTTTACACTGTTTGATTTAGTAAGTGTGACGTTTCGGTCTCTGCTGCGACCTTTATCAAACTACTTCTTTATTCCTTGTCGGTTCGAGTAAGTAAAGGCTATCGACTTAAAAATTGAACCATGGCATAATGATAATGGTGGTTGGATGGGTATAGATAGGGTAGGTATCTGATCGGCGTCATTAGGCGACGCCCAGTGTTGTAACTGTCATATACACATCAATTGTGCTCATCATACCTCAACGTGGTAGCCACCGGATACTGGTCTTGTCCATCCGGACTTGACTTGCTGAACTGATGGGCGCGAGTGCTAATGAAACAGAAAAATTCTAGCACTATAATAATATGGCCCTCCAAGTTGGGGGTTGGGAGATGTGCTAACAACTCATCCTCGGAAAAACCACACCCGTTTCGAAACCTGAAGCAGCGCCTCGGACTGGATTGATTCAACGGCAACGACCACGCAAACGAAAAATGGACTATTCCTTCGGATCTTGGAACGTGCGATCCCTGTACAGAGCAGGAGCAGTGAGAGCGCTTCTGGAACAGACAGCCAAATACAATATAAACATAATTGCACTCCAAGAAACTAAATTGTTAGGTAGCGAGATTACTGACATTAGATCGCACACAATTTTCAAAAGTAGGAAATCATCGGGTTCCGGGAATTTGGAGTTGCGTTTATCGTCGACAACAAGCTTAAACACCAAGTTACCAACTTCAAATCCGTCAATGAACGATTGTGTACAATCCGCATCAAAACAAGTTTCGTTAATGTTTGGCTTATTAATGTCCACGCCCCAACGGAAGACAAAGACGACGAAGTTAAAGACGATTTCTAGAGCACCTTAGAATCAACATTCGACTCCCTTCCGTCGAATGATATTAAAATAGTATTAGGTGACTTTAACGCGAAAGTGGGCAAAGAAGAAACATACATAGCGATAATTGGGAGGCACAGTCTCCATGATATTAGTAACGTCAACGGCCAGAGGCTGACTGATTTCGCCAGCAGCAAAAACCTTATTGTAAGCTCGACATGCTTCCCGCATCGTGACATTCATAAGAGAACGTGAGCATCACCCGACGGAAGAACATTCAACCAAATAGACCATGTTCTAATAGAGAAAAGGACGGCCTCCTGCATTCTCGACGTGCGTACATGCCGAGGGGCTAATTGCGACACAGACCACTATTTGGTAAAGACCAAGTTCCGATGTCGAATCGCAAATCGAGGACACCCAAAAACACAACCGGTTCCTAAATTCGACATAGGAAAACTCAAAGGCGAGAAAATTGTTGCGAAATATGTATCAGCCTTGGAGAGGCACTTTGCGACAATGCCAGCAAGCCAATGGAAGAAATGTGGCAAAATATCACAGATGGCATTACATCTGTCGCAGAGGAGGTGATAGAACAACAACCCCGGCGCAAAAGAAATGATTGGTTCGACAACGAATGCCAAGAAGCCTAAGAACGAAAAAATCAAGCCTACAAAATATTAACGGAACGGCCGACACGAGCCAAACAGATCAAATACACGGATCTTAGACGATTTGCAAACAAAATATGCAGACAAAAAAAAACGGAAGTACAATAATGACGAAATTAAAAACATGAACGAATAATTTAAATTATACAACACAACAGCCGCGTATTCCCTTGTTAAAAGGATGAAAGAAGGATACAAACCGAAAACGACCCTCTGCAAGGATGCAGAAGGCAACATTATAAGTAACGCGGAAGATATAAAACTAAGATGGGCACAATACTTTGAACACCTTCTTAATCCGAACCTACACGAACAGCAGCAGCAGATACAATAGCAGGTATAACTGATGTAACAGCTGATGAAGGATCCGCTTTGAGTCCTCCCACACTCGAAGAAGTAAAAACAGCCCTAAGGAACCACCCAAACAACAAAGCGCCGGGCACTGATCAAATCCCAGCTGAACTTCTGAAAGCCGGCGACACCTGCATAGCGCATCTCCTACATAGATTAGTCACGGACATATAGACGCAGGAAATACTTCCTGAAGATTGGCGCAAGAGCATCATATGTCCAATTTATAAAAAAGGTGAAAAACTCTGCTGCGAAACTATCGAGGAATATCTCTGTTGTGTACTTCTTATAAAATCTTGACGAAAATTCTAGAAAAGAGAATTAAGCCCTATGCTGACAAAGTAATTGGTGAATACCAAGGCGGATTTAGAGCTGGACGCTCCACCACGGACCAGATATTCTCAGTTAAACAGGTGCTGGAAAAGTGCTGGGAATATAATATTGATGTGCACCAGATATTTGTTGACTTGAAACAAGCATACGACAGTATCGACAGGCGCGTACTGTATACAATCATGTTGGAGTTTGGAGTCCCATCGAAACTGGTCCGACTGACAAGAATGACAATGACTGAGTCTTTGTCACAAGTCAGAGTAGAAAATGGTCTGACTTCCAATTTTAACAGACAACGGCCTTAAACAAGGTGACGGCCTCGCACCAATGCTTTTCAACTTAACACTCGAATATGTTGTTCGGAAACTTCCCGTTGACACCAAGGGAATACTATGCTTCAAATCCACACAACTCGTAGCATATACCGACGACATAGCCCAGCGAACAATTTGGTGAAATTTCAATAAATGAAGCCTATATGAAATCATTTGCTGAGATTTCGTTTCACTTCGGTTTCAAAAACTGATTAACTTGTGAATAAATCAGGTTCTTTTCTTCGTACGAATCACTACTGAACATGCTTTTAAGCCGTTCTTTTGTCACTTAGTAAAAATGAAATGAATTCACGCTCTGAATATGGATAATATGGATATCAGTTCTTAACCAGTTACTGATAACGTTGTGGATCCATTCTGTGACATCTTTCCGATGTTGAGGCTTCCGTGGCGTAGTGGGCAGCGTGCTTGCTTCTCAGTCAATAGGTCGTGGGTTCGATTCCCACTGCAGACGGGATTTTTTTAAGCGCAAATTTTTCAGTTGCTACTGGTGATAAAAAATTGTTCGCAATAAAATGGGGAAACGGTGTAAAAGTGAAACAGTTCCACTTCAAGAAGGTCTAGATACTCAGTAGATGGTTTCTGTTCGCTTTCTATCATTCAGTCCCCCATAACATTTGCAAATATTTGTCAGTAAGCAGCCAGTACAACTGAGCAATATACCAGCTTCTCCACTCGCTACGGTCGTTCTCACTCCCCTTCCCCAACTTTCCCAATCCCATTCCTTCCCTCCATGACTGTGTTTGTGCATTGCACATAAAGGCCGAAATTGCCTATAACAGAGGTCATTCTGTAAAAAAAAAAAATGTCGTTTTTTGAGTTTAGGTCTGCATCACCTACGTACGCTTTTCTGAATTCATATACTGATTTCAGTCTGGGGTAAAGTTTTTAGTACGATAGTGGATTCGACGTGACTTCAAAAAGCAGCCAAAATGAACCTTGAGTGATTTCACATTCATATAAAGATTTCATTACGAGTCCACTGTGATTTCTCATTGTTTGCTGGGAGATATCCTTGCAAGATCTCTGGAGAGTGCTAAGGAAGTATTTGTAAACCTTGACTCGGTAGCAAGGGAAATTGGACTACGTATTAATGAAAATAAAACAAAAATTATGGCGCAAACTAGGAAAAAGACGCCAATCAGACAAAATATTACAGTAGGAGACTATAACCTAGAAAACGTAGACAACTTTATATACCTAGGGGCGAACCTATCGAAGGATAGAAGCGAACCCGTCGAAATTAAAAGAAGAATAATTATGGCAAACAAGACGTATTATTCGATACTTCCAATAATTAAAAACAAGAACGTACACAGGAAAACAAAACTTAAGTTACATAAAACGATTATACGACCTGTGCTATGCTATGGCAGCGAAACGTGGACGTCCGAAAAACTCCTTAACGGTTTTGAAAGAAAGGTCCTCAGAAGAATCCTCGGACCTGTGAGGGAAGACTCGATCTGGAGAATACGATACAATAGAGAATTGTATGCCATCTTCGACAATCCAGAAGTGTCAACCCTCCTAAAATTTAAAAAGGTGCAATGGGCTGGTCATGTGAAGCGGATGGATGACGGAAGAATTCCCAAACGCACACTAAAAGGGAAAGTCAACGGACAAAGACCGGTCGGAAAACCACGAAAGCGCTGGGAGGATTCGATTGACGCAGACAGCAAATCACTGCTAAGATTTTCGGAGGACGCGGTCACTGAACCGAGATGGATGGAGGCAAAGCATTCAGGAGGCCAAAGCCCGATTTGGGCTGTAGCGCCATCGTAAGTAAGTAAAATAACAAGCTTGAAAAATCAGAACGAACGATTTGAAACGTAAATAATGGAAAGTAATAATTACAATTACACCCATGTGTATACTTGGTTTTACGCACATTTATTTTCAGTCGCGCCTCTTTGCGTTTAGAATGAAAGAAGCGAACATTTGACTCTAAGTCCGAACGGTTATGTGCGAGCAAACAAACGTCCTTAATCAAGGTGACTTAAGATGTTAAATAGACCATTACCTTCCCCACCTTCCAGTGCAGCTTTCAAGATGTCATTTATTACCACCAGAAACAGGGACGGTTATAACGTGCAGCCTTGTCTGACACCCGTTCGCACAGGAAAGCTCTCGGACAGTTCGTAAGACGCGACACCTTGCATCTTCGTAGGATTCCTTAATCATAGCTATGACTTTATCTGGAATACCTCTCCTACTTTTAGTTTTTTAGCTCCCCTTAAAAATTAACTTTTTGAAGTTTCGATACACGATTTTTATACTCTAGATGAAATCTGAGAGTATATTGTGTTTGCCTTACCGTTTGTAACGCTAAGAAATAACGCTCGCACAGAGCCGCCAAGGGTACAGAAATATTTGTTGTCGCTCAAAAACCTCGATTCCGAGTGACCGTCTGTCCGTCTGTCCGTCTGTCTGTCTGTCTGTCTGTCTGTGCGTCTGTCTACAGCATAACTCTCGAAAGCTTTGAGCTATAGTACTAAAAATTTGTGTGTGTCATTTTTAGCAAAAAAGTAACTTTAAGTTCGTGAACGGGCCAAATCGCTCCACCCCTTCTACCCCCTCCCATACAAAATGACACAAATGCGCAATTTGACAATAAACGGATTTGCTCGAAAAGTATAAAACCGATTGGTCTGAAATTTGGAATATATTACTTTTATAATAATATCAATCTACGGTACAAAAATTATGCGTGTACTCTCCCTCCTTCTACCACCTCCCATACAAACTGTACTTGTCATGAATTACTCTAAGCCAATTTACTCAGTGCGTATAAAATTTAGCGAGCTGAAATTGTGGACCAAATATTTATTTAAAATTGTTAGTAAGGCTAAAAAAAATTAGACGATTAGCTTCACCCCTTCTACCCCCTCCCATACAAAATGGAACAATTTCGCAATTCGACTATAAATAGATTTGCTCGAAAAGTATAAAAGCTATTAGTCTGAATTTCGGGATATATTACTTTCATAATGATTTCAATATACAGTATAAAAATTATTTGCGTCATCCCTCTCCTTCCACCCCCTCCCATACAAACTAAACTTTTTCATGAAATGCTCTAAGCCGATTTTCTCAGAACATATAACATTTATCGCGTTGACATTTTGTGATAAATACTTATTTAGCATTATCACTAAGATCAGAAAAAAATAATTGAATAGCTTGACTGCTTCTACCCCCTCCCATACAATATGACACAGTTTCACAACTTCACAAAAAATCTATTTTCTTGAAAAGTATGAATGTTACTGGTCTAAAATTTAAGAGATGTCAATTTTATGATATTCTTTGTTATTTTTGAAAAAATCACTAAAATCCCCCCACTATTTCTACCACCTCCCATACAAATTGCACATTTTCACTAAATCTAACACACTAATTTTCTCAGCTCCTATTCAATTTTTGGAGTAAACATTTTGTCTAAAACATTTTTATAGCTACTTTAGCATCGTAAGATTGCGGTTTACGCGCAATCGTAGCCCCGTTATGTTTTTTTTTTGAGATGGTGTCAATACCTACCGACATGGCTGAGATTATTTCCATATGTTGATTGGCAATTTTTTTTTCAAAATGTATGAAACTCGAATAATTTTCAAATTTTTTTTTCATATCATAATTCTGAAACCAATTAATGTTTTTTTAATTCTTATGACCGAGGAATTAAAAAAACATTAATTGGTTTCAGAATTATGATATGAAAATGTTTATGATTGAGGAAAGAACATGTACGCAAAATTTCAGAGAAATCAATCCAGGTTTTCTCAATGGAAAATGGCTGAGGAAGTGACCCTCTTAATGCATGTCCCAAGCTTCAGTTAAATAGCTTGTGAGATATTAATATTTAAGTGTTTTTTTTCACAAAACCGATGAAGCTCATTGGTTCCACCGTTAGAGCAGACTGGCTAAATAATATGTAGGTCATCATGGTTCAAATATGGAGGGGTACAATGGGCCCATTGGTGGCCTACTTACATTGGTGCCAGACCCCTCCACAAAACTAACCTAACCTATGTTCTGAGTACACTGTGAACATACCCTTTCGTGCTTTTTGGGCAAAGAAAGAAATTTATTTTTAGTATTTAAGGAATTAGCTTTGATAAATTTATCAACAAATATCGGAATTATTTTTCGCTACTTGATGTGAATTTTAAAGAGCTTAATCGACGTATTTAAAATAGCTTTCTTCATTAAATTTACAATATTAATTTTCATATTTATTCAAAAATTCTGTATAATTAATATAGTTCAAGAGCAAAGATAAAATAATAATTTCGTCAACAAAATTCTATCTGTTGAAAATTTTTGCACCGGCTTAAACTAAAATATTCACAAAATTACGAATACGTCGAAAATCTACAGCTTTTCTGATAGATATAAGAATACATCATGTTGCTATAGATTGTGATTTATGGAAAACACAACCCAAATTAATATAGAAGGGCTTCAATGTTGAACTCGCATATTTAATCTGAAAATTAATTGGGTGCTTCCCCTAATATGTTAGGAGCATGCGATGAGATAATCTTTTGATAATACCCAATCTGTGTAAAATATTATGATTACACTTGTATACGAATATGTTCGTTTCAAAAATGTGCTTGTAGTCTGCGAACATGGCTCATGAATTTTACGATAATCTTATCAGTTTTCTTTGGAATTTTTCACAGAAGAAGAGATTCCAGTATTCTTAGTTAGATGCCGTGCTACTCAAGTTAAGAAGATTCTTAAATATTGATTATTTTTAAAATTTCGTACTTTGCTGAAGAATTCTTTTAAAGTATATTACACGGAAATTCCTGATACCCTATATTCCTTTTATGGACTAGAATGACATCTTTTCAAAATATGTCTTTGCCAAATCATTTTCATTAGTTCCCTCTCTAGATTATCAATTTTTTTTTTCAATAATTTGAGTTCATGACACAACGCCAAGGCAAAATTAGCACAGATTATGGCATAACACTTAACCAATTCTATAGCTCAATCAAATTCACTTAAAATTAATTCGATTATAGTCAATAGAGCATGTGTATGTGTGTAGAGTTTATCAATGGAACATCAACAATTTGTCGTATAATACCTCATAAATACGAAAGAGCCCTTACATGGCATTTCAGCACAATCAAAATGAGGTTTAAATTTTATTTGCTATTCTAGATATCTAATAGAATTGGAAAAAAGGACAAAAAAAACAGGGCAGCTTTGACTGTTGAACTGTCGAACCAAAAATGACCGAGAGCTATTTACTCGCAGCGTCGACTTCGTTCAGCTCTCAACAAGGCAAAAAGAAATGGTAAGGAAAAAGACGGAGCTGTAATTCCCAGGAGCTTCTCTAGACAAGAATTCCTTGACGAAGCCAAAGAGCTTTACGGTTTGCTGAAAAAACTTTATATTCTCGGATTAAGAATCCTCTTACGTTCCCGGCCCTCGATACTCGCTTATATAGTAGCCAACATTATCAGGTTATTGCTATGGTTTTACTTTTGTTATCCTGCGACAAGGACATTTCCTTCGAATATTCTGCAAACTCTGCAAATTCCCAATTCTACCTGGAGGTACTGTAGTTTGCGTACGATGCCATAATATGCTCAAGGGATACGATGATGTTAAGTAGGAAGGTGGTTTGTACTTGTTTTCGTGAAGAAAATCACAACGTTAACGAACGATAAGAAACTTTCAGGTTTTTCTTATCTTTGAACGCAAATGACAATTTTTATTTATTATTAAAATAGAAGAAATTATTAAATTCAAATAATTTGAATAACGTTTTAATTTAAATTGATGTTGCCTCAAAGTTCAAGACGTTCATTATGCGCTGGAAGGTATGAAAATGTCATATACAAGGCAATTTAGGCGAAACTTAGATCAGAAGTTAAAAAGAATTTAAAATATCGCGTTTGAAAGTTGCTCGAGTATCGGTAAAATCGATTTTATCACATAAAGAATTAAAATAAGTAATGCATCTGGATATTGGTTCATTCTGTCCATAATTTGTTACATGCGGGTATTCACGAAATTGGATCCTTTGACGAAGAGGACGTTCAGGAGCATATATCAGAATGAAAGAAAGCAACTCCGGACAGTTAATACGATAAGACATAATGTCTTTTATTAACATAATGCCGATCATTTTCCTCCTGTCAGATAAGGATTGTAAATCAATCAGCAGAAGTTTAGCATCATAAGATGGAATATCAGAATACCCGTTCAAATTACGAAGAGCAAATCTCGTAAAGTTACGCTGGATGCGTTCAATTCGATTAATGTGTACTAAACATACTGGATCCCATATAACACAACAGTACTCCAAAAAAGGTCGGACCAGAGATTTGAAAATAGCCTTCAAAGTATAAGGGTCTTTAAACTCCGCCGAGTTCCGTTTAGTGAAACCAAGCATTGAATTAGCTTTAGCAACTGTGTAATCGATATGAGGCACAAAAGTGAATTTAGTATCAATTAAGAGGCCAAGATCTTTGACTTCAGCCAATCGCTGCAGATCCTGAGCACCAAATTTATAATTGAATAGAACAGGATTGAGACATCTATAAGCGGAGAAAATCAAGCACTTACTGATATTTAGTTTGAGAGAGTTTACCTCACACCAAACTTCAAAATTATTCAGATCATTCTGAATTTTATAACAGTCTTCAAAGCATGTTATACGAGAGAAAATCTTAACATCATCCGCGTATAATAAACACGAGCCGAAATCAAGTACAGATGAAATGTCATTTATAAAGAGAATAAATAGTAAAGGGCCCAGATAGCTGCCTTGAGGAACACCGGATTCCACAACAAATGTCTCTGAGCTGAAACCGTTAATTTTTACGAACTGCTTTCTGTTAGATAAATAGGAAGACAACCACTGAAGGAGGTTCGAATGGAAACCGAGAGCCCGTAGTTTAGCAATAAGAAGTCCATGGTGGATTCTGTCAAAAGCCTTTTGGAAATCTGTGTAGATAACGTCGACTTGGAAACCATTCTCAATAGAATCCACGCAAAATTTAGTGAATAGAGTTAATTGCGAAGTTGTAGATCGACCCTATGACTCACTGCCCTCGAATGACCTAAAAATGGTCTTAGGGGATTTTATTGGAAAAGTCGGAAAGGAGCAGGCTCATAGAGGAACAACAGGAAAACACAGTCTCCATGACATAGCCAACGACAATGGCCAACGTCTTATTGATTTCGCAAGCAGCAAAAATATCATAGTAAGGTCTACGTGCTTCCCACATCGCGATATTCACAAACGAACGTGGACATCACCAGATGGTCACACCTTCAACCAAATAGACCACGGTCTAATTGAGAAAAGGGCTGCTTCCAGCATACTTGATGTACGAACTCTCCGCGGTGCGTATTGTGACTCTGATCACTATCTAGTCAGAGCTAAGTATCGATGCAAAATAGCTTGTCGTAGATATTCAAAAACGAGTAGAGCTCGCAAATTCAATGTCGACAAGCTTAACGACGAAACGGTGGCGCAGGCTTACATGTTAGCATGTAATAAGCACCTGACACCAATATATGAAAATATCCAAAATATGCCAGTGGATAATGCGTGGATGAAAATACGAGACGGCATCAAATCTTCCGCGGAAGAAGTATTAGGATATCAAGCACGGCGAAAAAATAATGATTTGTTCGACCAAGAATGTCGCGACGCAATAGATAGAAAGAACAAAGCTTACAAAATTTTTACTGAACGACCAACACGAGCCAAAAAAGAAAGATATGACGAGCTTAGGCGATATGCGAAAAAGACTTGCAGACGAAAACAAAGGAAGTACCATAATGACAAAATACAAAAAATGGACGACGACATGAGAAAAAATATAACGCGGGATGCATACGCAATAGTAAAAGACTTAAAAAAAGGGATATAAGCCAAAAACCAGTCTTTGCAAAGACGCAGAGGGCAATATCATCAGCGACACAGAAGAAATCACCCCATTAGCACCGATCACAACAGACAACATTTCAATTGAAGCCTCAACTGACGAAGATGAACCATCATCGACACTACCCACGCTTCCTGAAATCAAAGCAGCCCTATGTGACCAGAAACTAAACAAAGCGCCGGGAGTTGACGAAATACCAGTTGAACTTCTGAAAAACGGTGGAAATTGTGTCGCTGAAATACTGCACAACATGATATGCAAAATTTGGACAGAGGAATCATACCCGACGATTGGCGAAAAAGTATTATATGTCCAATTTACAAGAAAGGAGACAAACTCTGCTGTGAGAATTACAGAGGAATATCATTGTTGTGTACGTCCTATAAAATACTGACAAAAATAATTGAAGGTCGTCTTAAGCCCTATACTAATGAAATAATTGGCGAATACCAAGGCGGATTCAGAACCGGACGATCTACAACAGACCAGATATTCTCGGTGAAACAGGTGCTTGGAAAATGCTGGGAATATAACACAGACGTACACCAAATCTTCGTAGATTTTAAACAAGCATACGACAGTATCGAAAGGAGCGTACTGTACCAAATCATGCTTTACTTTGGAATTCCTCCAAAACTAGTCCGACTAACAAGACTCACAATGACGAACACTGAATCCCAAGTGAGAATATAAACCGATTCCACAACCAGCTTTCGAACGGAATGTGGTTTAAAGCAGGGAGATGGTCTAGCCCCCATGCTTTTCAGCTTGGCACTAGAGTATGTCGTCCGAAAAATCCCAGTCGACACCAACGGGACACTACTATTCAAGTCCACCCAACTAGTAGCATACGCTGACGACATTAACATCCTAGCAAGATCCTTCCCTAGTGCTTAGGAGGTATTTGTCAATCTTGACTCTGCCGCAAAAGAAGTCGGGCTGCGCATTAACGAAAACAAAACAAAAGTAATGACGCAAACAAGAAGGAGAGCGCCTATCAGACAAAACATAACAATTGCGGAATATAATTTGGAGAATGTGGACAAATTCATATATCTTGGGGCTAATCTAACAAAGGACGGTAATGAAACAGACGAAATCAAACGACGGATAATATTAGCAAATTAGACGTATTATTCGGTACTTCCAATAATGAAATCCAAGAAAGTGCACAGGAACAATAAGCTGCGGATATATAAAACTATTGTACGACCTGTACTCTGTTATGGCAGCGAAACATGGACATTAACACGAACTTCCGAAAAAGCAGTTAACGCATTCGAAAGAAAGGTCCTCCGAAGAATTTTGGGACCTGTGAAGTAAGGAACGGAATGGCAAATAAGATACAACCATGAGTTGTATCAACTCTA
Organism: Chorisops tibialis; assembly: GCA_963669355.1. NCBI lineage: Eukaryota > Metazoa > Arthropoda > Insecta > Diptera > Stratiomyidae > Chorisops > Chorisops tibialis. The sequence continues at coordinate 112,089,501 of OY770262.1, read as the reverse complement.
CGACGAGCCAGAAGCTTCAACGTTCATCAAGCTACGTAAACTGCATTGGGCTGGCCATGTAGAGCGAATGGAAGACAGAAGAATCCCCAAACGTGCTCTGAAAGGCAAAGCGAGTGGTAACCGGCCAGTAGGCAAGCCACGCAAGCGATGGGAAGACTCGGTTGATGAAGATAGCAAAGCCATCTTAAAATTAGCAGCTGGAGGACGCGGTCTTTAGATCGAGACGATTGGAGCCGACGACTTCAGCAGGCCAGGGCCCGATTTGGGCTGTCGCGCCATTGATGATGAGATCGACCCTGGACAAAGCCATGTTGACAATAGCAAATAGATTCCTTAATTGAGAAATATATTTTATCCTTGACAATTGCTTCGAATAATTTCGGTAAAGACGAAAGCATAGAGATAGGTCTATAATTTTCAACAAGGTGCTTCAGACCTGCTTTATAAATGGGGGTAATATAAGATATTTTCCAGATATCCAAAAACTCTCCAGACGACAGTGATTTATTGAAAATTAGGGCTAAACAGTGACATAAAGAAGATGAGCAACTTTTTAAGAACATCGCAGGAATCAAATCGAAACCTGCGTTTTTTTTGGCTGTCAAGATTGTTAAGAGCTGATCGAACATCTTCGTCGCACAGAGAGATATCCCCTAGGTCTGTAATAGCGTTCAAAGATTTATAATTGTCATATGACACCTCAGTCCGATCTGCATTGTATACTGACCTAAGGTACGACGCAAAAAGATCACAAGTTTCTCCAATGTCATTGGATGAATTTGTAGTAGATGTGAAATAAAATTAGCATTATATGCTTTTTTGAGTTGCGGCTATTGTTGTTATTGTGCCATATTTGGGAACATTTCATCAATAATTATTCTAAACTCAGGTGATGAAAAGGAATGAAACTAATTTTTCGTGATACCAATTATTTTTTCAGTTAATTGCACACTCAGTCTAGCATGCTTTTCTTAGAGCTCTTCAAAGCACAAATTTTGTTGTTTTATAAAACCGAATTAATATCATATTGCGGAACACGGCAAAAAAAAAAAGCCAGAAATTCAACAAAAAGTTGCTTAAATTGAAAACATTTTCAGATAAAATTTCAGAAGAAGATAAAAGCTTTACTATAATCTACGAGAATGTAGGAATTCGGTGAAATATTGTATTAAGACGCGGGGAAAATACAAATAAAAGCTATCAAACCACTGAAATAAAACGAAATGAAGGATGTTATGGATCATTAGTAACACCTGTTATAATGGCAAAAAAATACCAAGAAACTATAAGGATTTGGAATGTATGACGCCCCGTCACGACTAAATTGCAGTTTACCGGAAAATGATACGCATACCTCAACGTTTTCAAGTAGAAGGATAATGGGAGATTTATGCCGAGGGCAAGGCAACGACAGTAACAGAGACCTTCATTCGGAACTTAGTTATTCCATCTTAAATGTCACTTTTCATTCATCATTCTCCTCGAAAAGGCTCGAAGAAATGTTTTCATGCCCTTCTTCCAGGAGCAAGTCGCCTTTCTCTAGTTTACTTCAGACTGTTTCCGTATGTCATGGATTTGCAGTCATGCCGTTCTTTGAGACTGAGACATGCTCTGCATTCTTACGATACTTTCAACGACTAATAGGGTTGTTATGTGCCTAAGGCTGGAACTGTTGTGCGGCATTTTGTACTCATATAAGAATGAATGTGAGTTTCCTGAAAACAATTTAAGGGTTGAAGAAGTTGCGTAGCTATAAATTAAATTTTTTTAAAAGATGTTTTGGTTGCGATTTAAAATCAAACCATTGTTGTGGTTTTTATATTGAATTAATTTGATAAAGGATCACTTGGTATTGATGAGATGCTATTCTCAGCGATATTTGGCATTCACTAGTGCCGTTTTAAAGTGAAGTCTCATAAATAGATAAAAAAAATCTTTAGCTACCTAAATAATGAAACTGTATGAAAATTCTATAAATTCCTATAGTTAAAAAATGTTGGACCCTAAGGGGCCCTACCTCGTTAATTTAGGGTTTCAATTTTATAAGGAAATGGATTTGACACCAATATTCTTTGCAATTTACAGCCGAGTAAGGGAAAAATTTAGTTTTTAAACCACTGCAGCAATAATGTTATCAGTTATATATTTTGTTAAAGTCGCTCGATTATGTCAGTTAAGGACCAGTGATTGTCAAAATTATATATTTTTTTTAAATTATCGAAAATTTATGAATTTTTTCATTCTAGTATGTAATTTATATCTTGTTAAAGTTTCTTTTCAACTAAAAATGATAAGAACGAAAAATAATTTGAACAATATATTGTAGAAACCTCGTAGTACTCGTCAGGTTTTTCCCCGCCTGGAGGTTGCAGAGCTGTATGCCACCACGTGCGACCATTGTTTGCGGATAGTGAACGATTGAACAATGGTAGGCCAGCTCCCAAATAACAGCTATTTTGTGAATAAGCTGCCACAGACCAAGAGAATAATTTTCATCCAAATAGTGCCGTTTCTTCCCAAAAACTATTCCCCTAATCCTAGTAACCAATTTCCCTTATTATCCATGACATCAAATCCCTCCGTCTTTTTTCGCAGGTTGGCAGATGGGAAAGAAGACCTCGGCTCGGAGAAAACTACCCTGAAGGACGCGAAAGGAGCAACACGAGTAAGGATGTCTACCCAAGTGTCGGTAGGAACTACGACTACCGGCGAGGGCTCGGTAGGTAATGGTATCTCCATAGTCACTAGCAGAATAGCCTTCACTACGTTTGGACCGGTCGAGGAAATGATCACATTATTGATCCATCCAATGCAGCAATGATTGAGCAGGCTGTTGCAATGGAAACCACTACTGCTTTGATTGATGGCGAAAACAGCCGCGAGAATACGCTCCTTGGCGGCATCTTCGATAGCGATGTATCGCTGGAAAATTCACTCTGACTGGGGTCGACGTTTTAAGTGACGAGGAGACTTCGAACTTTCAGAGTCAATCGTCCTTGACTCTCGAGCCACTGGTCATTGTCGGTCATTGTCGGCCGTCGTTAGAGGTAGCGGATGCAAAAAAGACCGACTCGGGTACGAAAGCAGAAAAACCAAACTCACGGACTATCGCACGCAAACGACAATGGGATAGAGCAATACTACGCGGAAGAGAGATAGCCAAATCTGCGGCTAGTACCACTTCTTCTGTGCACCGACGCTGCCTGGTTCTCCGGGCATCAGGAAGAATGGTAGCGAGTCGAAACGAAAGCTGAAGAAGACTGTAACCGCAAAGCGCCCGCGTGACCTAAAGGTGTCTAGACGACAGCTCAGAGATCCCGGCTTCGAAGAAAGCCAAATCCGTAGATCGGTCTTACAATGCCCTGGCTGCAGATAGTCTTAAAATTGCGCTCGTAGATTCGGCATATCCCGAGGGAAAAATCGCCGAAGATAATCAGACCGGTATTGAGGACGAGGTCACATACCTACAGGACGAACATATAGACCCAGGAGGTGTTCCCAGAATCAGGTTTGGCTAGAGCGAGTGGATACACGCTATCTTTATAATATCATTTACAGACCAGCGATCAAATGCCTTCCTCACAAAAGCGGTAAGTGGAATGAAGCCGCCTTATGAAAACGCAAGGCTTCTTAGCGGCTCAATTCGCAGCCAACTCTTCGGATCCTTCATCAGCTGTTACATCAGTTATACCTACTATTATGCCTGCTGCTCTTCGTGCGGGTGATGGGATCGAGTTATGAAAGTGTTCAAAATATGGCGCCCATCTTAATTTTATATCTTCCGCATTGCTTAGAATGTTTCTTTCTGCATCCTTGCAGATGGTCGTTTTCGGTTGGTATCCCCCTTTCATTCTTTTAACATGGGTATATGCGGCTCTTGTGTTGTGTATTTTAAAATTTTCGTCCATGTTTTTAATTTCGTCATTATTGTACTTCCGTTTTTTTTTGCCTGTATATTTTGTTTGCAAATCGTCAAAGATCATTATATTTTTCCCATTTGGCTTATGTCGGGCGTCCTGTTAATATTTGTAAGCTTGATTTTTTCAGTCCAAGGCATCTTGGCATTCGTTGTCGAACCAGTCATTTCTTTTGCGCCGAGTTTGTTGTCCTATCACTTCCTCTGCAATATATGTAACGCCATCTTTGATATTTTGCCACATTTCTTCTATTGGCATGCTGGCGTTGTTGTTCAGTATTGGCCCGAAGTGCATCTGCAAGGCTGATACGTACTTCGCAACTACTTTCTCATCCTTGAGTTTCTCTATGTCGAACTTAGGAACCGGTTGTATTTTTAGGTGTTCTCGGTTTGCGATTCGACATCGGAACTTGGTCTTTACCAAATAATGGTTTGTGTCGCAATTAACATCTCGACATGTACGCACGTCTAGAATGCAGGATGCCGTCGTTTTCTCTATTAGAACGTGGTTTATTTGATTGAATGTTCTTCCGTCGGGTGATGCCCACGATCTCTTATGAATGTCACGATGCGGGCAGCATGTCGAGCTTACAATAAGATTTTTGATGCTGGCAAAATCCGCCAGTCTCTGGCCGCTGTCGTTACTAATATCATGGAGAGTGTGCCTTCCAATTGCCCCTATGAAAGTTTCTTCTTTGCCCTTTTTCACGTTAAGGTCACCTAATACTATTTTAATATCGTTCGAAGGGAGTCGAATGTTGATTCCAAGGTGCTGTAGAAATCGTCTTTAACTTCGTCGTCTTTGTCTTCCGTTGGAGCATGGACATTAATAAGCCAAACATTAAAGAATTTTGTTTTGGTGTGGATTGCACACAATCGTTCATTGATGGGTTTAATGTTGGTAACTTGGTGTTTTAGCTTCTTGTCGACGATAAACGCTACTCGAAGCTCTCGGCTTCCGGATTTTTTTTCCACTTTTGAAAATTCTGTGCGATCCAATGTCAGTAACTCAATTTAGTTTCTTGGAGTGCAATGATGTTCATATTGTATTTGCTTGCCTGTTCCAGAAGCGCTCTCACTGCTTCTGCTCTGTACAGGAGGGATTGCATGTTCCAAGATCCGAAGGAATAGTCCATTTTTCGTTTACGTGATCGTTGCCGTTGAATCAATCCAGTCCGAGGCGGTGCTTCAGGTTTCGAAACAAGGTTGTTTTTCCGAGGATGAGTTGTTAACACATCGTCCAACCCTCAACTTGGAGGGCCATAATTTAGTGCTAGAATTTTTCTGCTTCATTAGCACTCGCACATATCAGTTCAGCAAGTCAAATCCGGATGGACAAGATCAGTACCCGGTGGTTACCAAGTGGAGGTATGATGAGCACAATTGATGTGTATATGATAGTTACAACACTGGGAGTTGCCCTATGACGCCGATCAGATGCCTACCCTATCTATACACACCCAACCACCAGTATTACACAAATTAATATAAGAACTCGTATTGCATAAAAATATTTTTTACAATTTAAAATAATTTAAACTTTTAGTTTTAAGCACATTACAAATCGGTGCAATTTGATCGAGCCCATTCCTTAATATGCGTTAAATTGTTTGTAAATTAAAGAACTTTATGCATTCAGGAGTATGATTCCGCTCAACATAAGTTATTTTCCTCTTTACATAATTATACCCAGTAAATTTATGCATGAATAATTTTCAACTCATCTTTTTAATGAGTTGTATTAAATAACGTTGTGTACGGAAAGTAAATAAGTAAATTACCCAAATTTCCTTATATGTGAACAAAATTCAAAATATGATGAATATTTCTATTAATACTTAATATATGTATAAGTACATACTCGTACATAGCACTTAACCTTAAAATCGTTAAATTATTTGAAAACTTGAAACTTTCTCAAACACTCTTAACACGAAAAAATCTAACTCGAATTTAAATTCAATTAAAATCTTCATATTCTTTTATCGAAAAAAAAAATTGACCTGAGCTTCAATATCCGAAAATTTTAGTATAGTGTTTCTGCCTTGAGAACAATAGGCATAAACCTTTCAAAGGATCCCTTGAGGATTTCTGAAAAAAAAAAAATGTGTTCTAACGAAATACTTTTTAACGTTGAAATATACAAGAAATTCCTTTTAAGGGTCTATCATAAAGTATACGAAAAATCGGGTGTCGCCTTTTCCATTATAACCGAAAATTTTCAAGAAAATTAAAGGAAACTTAATGAACCACTGGCAGCAAATACAGTCAGTATATACAGTCGATTAAGTCTGCTACACAAAAGGCTTATAGACAAAAAACGTTCTTCCCTTTGCCGTCCATCAGGACAGATTATCGAATTAACGAAACGAAAAAAACATTAAGGGACTCTTAAACAAGTTTTAAGAACAAAATAAAAAAAAAACAATAAGTACTCAAGACAGAAGTTCATCCTATTTTCAAATTTGTCGTTTATTTAATCGCTAGGATTTTGTGATTTTATCGACAAAAACAGAGATACAATTTTACTTGTTGGCAAAGAGCGTCTTATCTGTTGTAGTAGAGCTTCTTAGCGAATCGTTTAGAAAAAGGACCTCAATTTTGTTCCATTAGCTTAAAATAAATTTGGTTTACTATTTCGATGTTATTAGTTTTGGTAATGCATAAGATTGTTGGAGAGCGTTAGGAAAAATAAAAACTGTAATTTTTCTAATAATAATTTTCCAGACTTGACTTGGTGATTTTTCCAAATTGAAAACAACGTTATCCTTTATTGTGAAAAGCTCTGTGTATTCCTTCTGAAGTATTCACATTTTACTTAACATACACCCAAATAATACACGTGTATAGTATACGACTCACATGTTCAAAGTTCAAAATCCTGGATGAAATTTGCATTTGATTAATGCTTAAAAGGGTTCTTTTATGTTCTCAAAGCTGTTACGGAATTACATTGGGAATTGTTTACATGGGATACATTAAGATGCGAGTTACATTAAAAGTCATGACAAAAGTTTATTCGTATATGCTCATGCGACAATACAATCGAAAGCGGCACTGACTTTATAAAAGTAACGAAAATTTATCGCTGCCAGTTTTGTTAACCTTTTTTTTGGCTGAAAAGTTCTGCTTCTGGTAAAATTCATAGTGAAATGAAAGTTTTGTGTTATCAAAGAGAAACTATGGAAAGTTCGTGCATGAAATTTCGTTTTCCATGAAATATGATGATCGAATAGCAAGAATTCGTAATCAAAGCAAGGTTTAATTACATAGTAAGGGTCGTCGTAATGAATAAACATGGGCTTTACTGCGTTTCTAATTATCAAGCTCGCTGGTTTGTTTCTTTTTTTTCCTAGAAGAATGTAAGTCTAGATAAATTTTTCGTGTGACTGGTAATGCACAGGATATCTTTCTTTTAGTTTATAATTTTTCCTCAATTCCAATAATCTATCTGCAGACAATATATCTCAGCTCGTTCAATTATTTCATATTTGATCTTTGCAATCATATTTAGAGAAAACGTCATTTAGGCTGTAATGCAGAATCGACTCACTCAATTTAATTTTCGTCGATGTTCAGTATACTGAGAAAAAAAAAACACTTTGTGAAATCAAAGAAAATTCGATATAATTTGAGTTCGTATACATTTAACTTAAATGGATCGTAGTTACTATGAAAACCTTCTACTTCAAATCAAAAGTAACCAATATCAAATTGAAGTTGCAAAATTTTAAATATTACAGTTTAATATGGAATGTATTCTATTTAAATTAAAATTTAACGTAGTTAAATCAAAGTTTTCCCGCAAAGGGGTAGTTGTAGGATGAGGTTTTACCAATTCCTGCAACTATCTTTGGAGACTAGCGACTCCACGGACCTGAGCTAACTATCCCCCTATGGGATGGGGGCTATAGGATTCACCCACAGCCAGTCCTGCTTGCCCTAAAAAATGGCAAATGGACACTCACTGGATCATGGGCTTATCACCCGTGATCTTAAGACCTAAATGATACGAGAAACGGATACATCGCCTCGGATACGGACTGATTCTACGGTAACGACTTTTGGCATTCGAAAACGGACTATGATTGGCTTCTGGGACGTTCGAATATTGAATGACGAGGGAAGAGCTGGGGTTACTCGGTCCTTGCACTGCCAATCAGTGATCGACCGTGAAATGGAGCACTATAACATCCAAATCTTGGGCTTGAGCGAGGACAGGTGGACAAGATCAGGAGAAGAACGAAACCCTAGCGGAAACACTATTCTGTACATTGGCCCTGAAAGTGAAGCCAGAAATGGCGTGGCGTTCGTCCTTACGCCGAGAGCGAGAAACAGTCTCATTAGCTGGGAACCAATCTCGGATAGGATTATCGTCGTCAGGCTCAGGACCAGTGTCAGAAACGTCACAATTCTGCAGTGCTACGCACCAACATTAGTTGGTGACAAAGAGGAGTTTTATAGCCAACTGAGTGCCACCTTCGAACGTGTTCCAAGAGGTGATATTATTATCATCTCGGGAGATATGAACGCTCAGGTTGGATCAGACAACACTGGACTAGAACACGTCATGGGGAGGCATGGTGACCCAACTACGCGTCACGACCTTGGATTAAGAGACCCAAAAACGGTGAATTATTTGTACTACGTAACAAGCGTAATAAAGCCTATAGGAAATGGTGTAAATCTCAATCAGTAGAGGATCACACTGCATTCCTGCACCTCCGTGAACATTTCAATATTAGTGAAGCGGCAGCCCTAGCATTGCATAACCGCAAAATATTAAACAGCCTGATCGATCGTCCTAAAAATTTTTGGCAACACATCAATGACAAACGTGGAACTAAAGGCTATCCAGCTTCTATGAAGCTTAATGATAGTTCTTCTTCAGATCCCGTAAAAATTTCAAACTTATTCGCTAAACACTTTGAATCGAAATTTGCCAGTCCTTATAATTTTGATCCAGTTAATTTCTCACATATTCCTTTCCACGATCCGAAGTTAACTGATATGATCCTAACTAATGATCAAATAATTACTGGTTTGCTTGATCTAGACACTAATAAAGGTGCTGGTCCAGACCTCATTCCCCCAATCTTTTTGAATAAAACCGCCTACACGTTATCTCGATTATTGCTTCCTCTGTTTAATCTGTCTCTTCAAAATTCCATTTTTCCTATGTGTTTTAAACTGGCACATATAACACCCATTTTTAAGTCTGGAGATAGATCGGACATTCAAAATTACAGAGGAATAAGCATTTTATCTTCTATTGGTAAGGTTTTCGAAAAACTGGTAGCTGAAGTACTAGTAGAAATTGTAAGTCCTATTATTCATCCATGTCAGCATGGTTTTTTAAAGGGAAAATCTACTGTTTCTAATCTTTTAGAATATTCTGCGTTCATCAGATGTAATTTGGGCCACGGGAAACAGGTAGATTCGGTGTACACGGATTTTTCTAGCGCTTTTGATGTAGTGGATCACGGTCTGCTACTATTTAAGCTGGAGCGATATGGTATAAGAGGAGTTTTTTTGAATTGGTTGAAGTCCTACTTATCCGAACGTACACAAAAAGTAAAATTTTTATCGCATTTATCCAAAACAACCTCAGTTTCCTAGGGTGTTCCTCAAGGTAGCATTTTGGGGCCACTCTTATTCATAATTTTCATAAATGACGTACCATTACTTTTAAACGATTGCAAAGCATCCTTTTACGCTGATGACTTAAAAATCTTCAGAACAATTGACTCAAATCAGGATTGTCTTATATTGCAAAGCAATATTGACATTTTATCTGATTGGTGTTTAAATAACGCTATGCAATTAAACGTAAAAAAATGTGCAGCAATAACCTTCTCTAGGAAAAAAGCCAGCTCGTTGCAGTTTGACTACAATATCAGCAATGAAAAGTTAAAACGTGTCTCACAAATCAAAGATCTTGGGGTAATATTTGACTCAAAGTTGACTTTCAAGTCCCACATAGATAAGATTTCGAATAGTGGTATGGCTATGCTGGGTTTCTTAAAAAGGAGAGTCAAAGAATTCAATGACCCCCATTTGTGTAAAACTCTTTTCTGTACGCTGTTGTTGCCTCTGCTAGAGTATGCAAGTGTTGTCTGGTCACCCTCGACCCAGATTGACTCGTACAGGGTTGAAAGAGTTCAAGTTCAATTTTTGCTGTTTGCTTTACGAAGCCTTCAGTTTAATAGCTACCGTTTGCCCTCTTACAAGTGTAGGCTACTTTTGCTGAATATGACCACGCTTGAGAAAAAAAGAGAACTTGCTTCGGCAACCCTTGCTTTCGACTTAATTAATTCCAACTTGATTTCGAGCGAGCTCCTCTCCCGCATTATTTTTGTTGATCACAGGTTTAGTCTTCGAAACGGCAGAATCCTGAAAATGGAGCATAATTCATCTAACTTCATGATGAATGACGCTATTGTTTGTGCCATAAAAAATTTTAACTTGCATTCAGATTGCTTTAACTGTTCTGTAAGCAGAAATACTTACAGGGACAAAATTATGACTAAATTTAAGACATTATTTGCAAGATAATATGTAAGATATTATTAAATTGCTTAGGTCTAGCATAGTCATTTTTTGTTTTTGTTTTCAGTTGTTTTAGTTTGCTTAGTAATTAGTTATTGTATCATTATATTGTTAACATTTTTTGTTATTCTACATGTATTTTTCGATTTTATGATTAGTATTAAGAATTTTTGTATTTTTCCTTTTTGTTAAATGGACTTCAATTGTCTACGAGTAATAAATAAAATAAAATAAATAAATAAATAAATATTTGTGGAGTTTTGTAGTACTCGGCAAATGGTCATCGAAGGGACCCTTTTTTCACACAAGAGTCATCATAAAACATCTTGGGTTTCCCCTGACGGTGTTACTCAGAACCAGATCGACCATTTGGCTATAAGTCGCCGATGGAGAAGATGTCTCCTCGATGTGCGAGCGAAACGTGGAGCTGACGTGGGGAGCGATCACCACCTGATGGTTGCCTGCTTGAGATTGTGTACAGCAGCTATCCGACGACCACAAATTCTTCAAATGAAGCGCAAGCTTAATGTGGATAAACTCAGAGATCCCAACAAAAAACGCGAATACACCACTATTCTACGCGAAAAGTCATCCACATTAGGTGAAAATGAAATGCGCACACTGGACGCCAATTGGGAGGCAACCAGAAACACTTTTCTAACTAGTGCTGAAGAATTTGTGGGATATGCGCAAAGCGGTGAGAAACCCTGGATGTCGCAGGACACATGGGACAAAGTTGGCAATCGGAAAAAAGCCAAATTGGCAATCATCTCTCAACCCGATGTCAACCAACGAACGCCCGACTTGAGGCAGAACTACCGCGATGCTCATGTACAGCTTAAAAAGGCTGTTAGACGCGACAAGAGAAAGGCCATTGAGGATCTGGCAAACAAGGCAGAATCTGCGGCTTACCTTGGGGATATGGGTACACTATTTAAAAAATCATGAAACAGTTGACGAACAGGAATTTCACCGCCAACCACCTGGTGAGAGATGTCAACGGAACTCTCCTTAATATGAGTGAACACCAGTTGCGACGATGGAAAGAATACTTCTCTGATATTTTAAACATCTTGTCAGAGGAAGATATTCCGGAAACAGACCAACTTCCAAACATCCAACAGCAACAATCCTCTATTAGGGACGATCCCCCAGATAAGGAAGAGATAGTTTCCGCCATTCGGTCAATGGCGGGAAGGAAAGCTCCAGGTATAGACGGACTACCAACCGAACTCCTCAAAGCGAACCCGGAAATAACAGCCGATATACTCCTCCCACTCTTCACTAAGGTGTGGAATGAAGGAAGATATCCGACTGAATGGAAGGAGGGCGTCATTGTGAAAATTCCGAAGAAGGGCGACCTTCGGGATTGTGGCAATTGGCGTGGTATATGTCTACTTACTGCCGTATCAAAAATTATGGCTAAGGTAATTCTCAATAGGATTAGTGATGTCGTCGAGAGCACTCTCGAAGGCTGGATTCCGTAAAGGGTCGTCTTGTACCGACCACACAAATACCCTACGGATAATATTAGAGCAGTCAGCCGAAATGGGTTCGCCACTACATCTCATGTTTGTAGACTTCGAGAAGGCTTTCGACAGCGTTAAGCGAGATTACATATGGAATGCTTTAGCGTAGGAGAGGCATTCCAGATAAGGTCATAGCTATGATTAAAGAATCCTACGAAGATGCAAGGTGTCGCGTCTTGCATAGAGGAGAGCTGTACGAGAGCTTCTCTGTGCGAACGGGTGTCAGACAAGGCTGCATAGTATCACCAGCCCTGTTTCTGGTGGTAATAAATGACATCTTGAAAGCTGCACTGGAAGGTGGGGAAGATAAAGGTCTTCAATGGAGACTATTTAACATCTTAAGTCACCTTGATTATGCTGATGACGTGTGTTTTCAAATTCCTGTTAAGACCCCCTATAGGGGCATAGGACAGAAACAACTCTCTTCCACAAGGCGCGATCCTGCGCATCGGCTTTAAGCTGTTGCCAGGACTTGTTTATTCCTCTGGCCTCCTGCTCAACTGCTCGCTTCCATGTGTTACATGGTCGACCAACCCGACGTCTTCCTTGAGGGTTATAATCCAGAGCCTGTTTTGCGATGTTTTGCTCTGGTTTCCTCAAAGTATGACCGATCCACTGCCACTTTCGCCGTTGAATCTCAATACCTATTTTAGTCTGGCGAGTTGTACTCCAAAGTTCGTCGTTGGAGATCACTTCTGGCCAGAATATTCCTAAAATGCGTCGGAGGCATTGGTTTACGAAAGTCTGTAGTTTCTTGGTAAGTCGAACGGTCACTTTCCACGTAGTACAACCATATAACAACACGGATTTGACGCATGCGTCAAAAACTCGCAGCTTCGTGCGAAGGGAGATCTCTCTTAACCTCCAGAAAGGGGAAAGGATACCGAAGGCCTGACGAGCTTTATTTAGCCGAGCCTCAACATCCTTTTCGGCTCCGCCGTCCATGCTGACAATGCTTCCGAGATAGCAAAAATCTTTCACCTCTTCCACATCCTGTCCATTAAGAACAATCGGTGTACTTGCGTTCGAACCCATGTGCATGTACTTGGTTTTACGCACATTTATTTTCAGTCCCGCCTCTTTGCATTTAGAATGCAACGAGCGAACATTTGACTCTAAGTCCGAACGGGTATGTGCAAGCAAACACACGTCATCAGCATAATCAAGGTGACTTAAGATGTTAAATAGTCTCCATTGAAGACCTTTACCTTCCCCACCTTCCAGTGCAGCTTTCAAGATGTCATTTATTACCACCAGAAACAGGGCTGGTGATAATATGCAGCCTTGTCTGACACCCGTTCGCACAGGAAAGCTCTCGGACAGCTCTCCTCTATGCAAGACGCGACACCTTGCATCTTCGTAGGATTCTTTAATCATAGCTATGACCTTATTTGGAATACCTCTCCTACGCAAAGCATTCCATATGTAATCTCGCTTAACGCTGTCGAAAGCCTTCTCGAAGTCCACAAACATGAGATGTAGTGGCGAACCCATTTCGGCTGACTGCTCTAATATTATCCGTAGGGTATTTGTGTGGTCGGTACAAGACGACCCTTTACGGAATCCAGCCTGATAAACTTCGAGAGTGCTCTCGACGACATCACTAATCCTATTGAGAATTACCTTAGCCATAATTTTTGATACGGCAGTAAGTAGACATATACCACGCCAATTGCCACAATCCCGAAGGTCGCCCTTCTTCGGAATTTTCACAATGACGCCCTCCTTCCATTCAGTCGGATATCTTCCATCATTCCACACCTTAGTGAAGAGTGGGAGGAGTATATCGGCTGTTATTTCCGGGTCCGCTTTGAGGAGTTCGGTTGGTAGTCCGTCTATACCTGGAGCTTTCCTTCCCGCCATTGACCGAATGGCGGAAACTATCTCTTCCTTATCTGGGGGATCGTCCCTAATAGAGGATTGTTGCGGTTGGATGTTTGGAAGTTGTTCTGTTTCCGGAATATCTTCATCTGACAAGATGTTTAGAATATCAGAGAAGTATTCCTTCCATCGTCGCAACCGGTGTTCACTCATATTAAGGAGAGTTCCGTTGACATCTCTCACCAGGTGGTTGGCGGTGAAATTCCTGTTCGTCAACTGTTTCATGATTTTAAATAGTGAACCCATATCCCCAAGGTAAGCCGCAGATTCTGCCTTGTTTGCCAGATCTTCAATGGCCTTTCTCTTGTCGCGTCTAACAGACTTTTTAAGCTGTATATGAGCATCGCGGTAGTTCTGCCTCAAGTCGGGCGTTCGTTGGTTGACATCGGGTTGAGAGATGATTGCCAATTTGGCTTTTTTTCGATTGTCAACCTTGTCCCATGTGTCTTGTGACATCCAGGGTTTCTCACCGCTTTGCGCATATCCCACAGATTCTTCAGCACTAGTTAGAAAAGTGTTTCTGGTTGCCTCCCAATTGGCGTCCAGTGTGCGCATTTCATGTTCACCCAATGTGGATGACTTTTCGCGTAGAATGGTGGTGTATTCGAGTTTTTTGTTGGGATCTCTGAGTTTATCCACATTAAGCTTGCGCTTCATTTGAAGAATTTGTGGTCGTCGGATAGCTGCTGTACACAATCTCAAGCAGGCAACCATCAAGTGGTGATCGCTCCCCACGTCAGCTCCACGTTTCGCTCGCACATCGAGGAGACATCTTCTCCATCGGCGACTTATAGCCAAATGGTCGATCTGGTTCTGAGTAACACCGTCAGGGGAAACCCAAGATGTTTTATGATGACTCTTGTGTGGAAAAAGGGTCCCTCCGATGACCATTTGCCGAGTACTACAGAACTCCACAAATAATTCGCCGTTTTCGGGTCTCTTAATCCAAGGTCGTGAAGGGTCGACCCAAGGGTCACCATGCCTCCCCATGACGTGTTCTAGTCCAGTGTTGTCTGATCCAACCTGGGCGTTCATATCTCCCGAGATGATAATAATATCACCTCTTGGAACACGTTCGAAGGTGGCACTCAGTTGGCTATAAAACTCCTCTTTGTCACCAGATGTTGCGGTATTAGTTGGTGCGTAGCACTGCAGAATTGTGACGTTTCTGACACTGGTCCTGAGCCTGACGACGATAATCCTATCCGAGATTGGTTCCCAGCTAATGAGACTGTTTCTCGCTCTCGGCGTAAGGACGAACGCCACGCCATTTCTGGCTTCATTTTCAGGGCCAATGTACAGAATAGTGTTTCCGCTAGGGGTTCGTTCTTCTCCTGATCCTGTCCACCTGACCTCGCTCAAGCCCAAGATTTGGATGTTATAGTGCTCCATTTCACGGTCGATCACTGATTGGCGGTGCAAGGACCGAGTAACCCCAGCTCTTCCCCCGTCATTCAATGTTCGAACGTTCCAGAAGCCAATCATAGTCCGTTTTCGAATGCCAAAAGTCGTTACCGTAGAATCAGTCCGTATCCGAGGCGATGTATCCGTTTCTCGTATCATTTAGGTCTTAAGATCACGGGTGATAAGCCCATGATCCAATGAGTGTCCATTTGCCATTTTTAGGGCAAGCAGGACTGGCTGTGGGTGAATTCTACAGCCCCCATCCCAGAGGGGGATAGTTAGCTCAGGTCCGTGGAGTCGCTAACTCCAAAGATAGTTGCAGGAATTGGTAAAACCTCATACTACAACTACCCCCTTGCGGGGAAGGAGTGACGTGTGTTTGCTTGCACATAACCGTTCGGACTTAGAGTCAAATGTTCGCTCGTTGCATTCTAAATGCAAAGAGGCGGGACTGAAAATAAATGTGCGTAAAACCAAGTACATGCACATGGGTTCGAACGCAAGCACACCGATTGTTCTTAACGGACAGGATGTGGAAGAGGTGCAAGATTTTTGCTATCTCGGAAGCATTGTCAGCATGGACGGCGGAGCCGAAAAGGATGTTGAGGCTCGGCTAAATAAAGCTCGTCAGGCCTTCGGTATCCTTTCCCCTTTCTGGAGGTTAAGAGAGATCTCCCTTCGCACGAAGCTGCGAGTTTTTGACGCATGCGTCAAATCCGTGTTGTTGTATGGTTGTACTACGTGGAAAGTGACCGTTCGACTTACCAAGAAACTACAGACTTTCGTAAACCAATGCCTCCGGCGCATTTGAGGAATATTCTGGCCAGAAGTAATCTCCAACGACGAACTTTGGAGTACAACTCGCCAGACTAAAATAGGTATTGAGATTCAACGGCGAAAGTGGCAGTGGATCGGTCATACTTTGAGGAAACCAGAGCAAAACATCGCAAAACAGGCTCTGGATTATAACCCTCAAGGAAGACGTCGGGTTGGACGACCATATAACACATGGAAGCGAGCAGTTGAGCAGGAGGCCAGAGGAATAAATAAGTCCTGGCAACAGCTTAAGGCCGATGCTCAGGATCGCGCCTTGTGGAAGAGAGTTGTTTCTGTCCTATGCCCCTATAGGGGTCTTAACAGGAATTTGATTGATTGAAATCAAAGTAGCTCCATTTAGAATTAGAAATGTGCTGTTTTAATAGGAATTATCTTTGATTTAACGAACATTAATTGTATTGAATCTCTTTACTTTATTGCTATACCACTTTATTTTAATTTTCATTTCACTAAAAATAATAAGTTAGATAAAATAAAAACTTCAGTTTTAAGAAAGTAAACATTTTATTGTTGCAATTTAAATGGTTTTTAATTCTAAAATAACTTTTTCCAGTTCAAATTAAAAGACAGCTTCGATTGTAAACACTGCGGAATAGTTAAGTATTTCTTAAAAAGTGAATAGCTTTTTATGTCTGGAATCAAATTGTTCAATACATATGTATACTGCATTGAAACATTGTTTTCAGAAGAATTTAGAAAACAGGTTCAAGACGATATTGTAGGTGATCTAAAGTCAAACTAAGTAATAATTCCATAAAAGCATTTTTGTATGAAAGTCCAAGGACCTTTCCGAGACTCGCGATATTTTAGTTCGAGAACTTGAAATAATTTAAAACAAATATACACAAATTTTAAAAAATTATCAAACTTGTATAAGTTGCTGTCAAAATATAAATAAAATCCATCAATCTGATAAGAAATCGGCGCATCAATTATCATAAATGGTTGACTTGCCAAACCAGCATTAAAGTGTTTTGAACTTATCTCGATTATCTTATTTTGATAAATCATTGATTGGCAAAAGATGCAAAACTAGCCCCACTCTGGTGTTTTCGATGGTTAATCTCCTTTTATTATTCCCATTCGCATTCTTAAATCGGTTTATAGGTAAAATTAATCAATAAAATTTTTGTTTTAAAGTCAACAGTATCTATGTATAATAATAAAAAATGTTGGGAAGGACCAAAATGTAAAAATCGATTTTTAAAGCAAAACTTACACAAATTCGTACAATGCTGAAATTCAAAGTTTTCCTTTGAATTTTTGCCATTAATTTTTGTGTGATGGTTGTATTTTATTTTTTAAAATGGTAAATTATTTGAATAATTCGAGATTCTTTTCAGAGTAAAGTAATCAATACATCTATGTGGTATTTTGGTGTAAATAAAAGAAAATCGATTAGCAACAAAATGATAAAATGATGTTTAATTCAAATAAATGACAGCACTTGATTTCAATTTCTTGCGTTTTACTTTGAGAGGTCTCCGATCCACGTCCACGCTGTTGCTCGGTTGTCGTAAGAAGAGATCGAAAAAGAAGATGGTAGTTGTGACGGAAGCTCCATGAAGTCAGGGTTGTCCAAATACAATCCTAAAATCGGCCATCCTGGAAATCATTGGCCTCCTACTTTCTTAAGATCATATCTGTCGTGTCCTTTAACTTTAATTACTTCATATGGCCCAAAATATTTTGGACGTATTTTTAAGCCGGTTCCAAATTGTGTCCTTTCCACAGCTACTAATTCTCCTACTCGGAATTGGTAAGCAGATTTTCGTCGTTTGTGAAATTTTTTTTATTTTCTTCGTGAACTTTAAAAATTTCCTTCTTCGCCGTTTGTCTTAAGCCGTCTCTCGATTCCTCAAAGATGTGAATAACTTCAGATTCAATCATCTCTCGCAAATGAAAGTCATCTTTAAGCCTCATATCAACTCCAGTTAGTAATTTGAAAGGTGACATGCAAATAGATCTCTGGTGCGTACTGTTGCATTGTACTTTTCCAGTATGCTGATACCATTTTTCCGGATCAATATGTAATTTTATATGGGAGGGGGTAGAAGGGATAAAGCTAATCGTCTAATTTTTCGTGGCCTTACTAAGAATTCTAAATAAGTTATTAATGCACAATTTGAGCTCTATACATTTTATACGTACTGAGTAAATTTGCTTAGAGCATTTCATGAAAAATAGCTGTTTGTATGGGAGGTGGTGGAAGGAGAAGGATTACGCAAAAATTTTTTAACGCCGTAGATTGAAATCATCATAAAAGTAATAAATTCCAAATTTCAGACTAATACCTTTTATACTTTTCGAGCAAATCCGTTTAGTGTCGAATTGCGAAATTGTGTCATTTTGGATGGGAGGGGGTGGAAGAAATGAAGCTAATCGTCTAATTTTTTTTGTCTTATTGAAAATTCTAAATAAATATTTAGTGCACGATTTAAGCTCACTAAATTTTATAGGCACTGAGTAAATTGGTTTAGAGTATTTCATGAAAAAGTGCCGTTTGTATGGGAGGTGGAGGAAGGAGGAGGAGGACACGCATTTTTTTTTTACGGTAGATTGAAATCATAGTAAAAGTAATATATTCCAAATTTCAGACCAATAGCTTTTATAGTTTTCGAACAAATTCGTTTATTGTTAAATTGCGGAAATGTGTAATTTTGTAAGGGGGAGGGGGGTAGAGGGGGTGGGGCGATTTGGCCTGTTCTCAAACTTGACCTTACTTTTTTGTCAAAAATGATGTGTACAACATTTGAACTATCTAGCTCAATGCGTTCTCAAGCTAGAGAGCGCACAGACGGACGAACGGACGGACATCCGGTTTTGAGATTTTTGAGTGATAATATTAACTTCTGTATCATTCATTTTTTTATCCGACCCTTATTTCTTAGCGTTACAAACTTTAGAACAAACTAATAATACTCTCAGATTTCATCTAGAGTATAAACATAAATTTTGTTTTAAATCCTATCAAGGTTAATTTTTCATGACAGTTTTTTTTCTCGGTGTACTAACTTTGTTTCCGATATTTTAAAACACACCAAAGAATATGAATTATTCATTGTAGCTCTGATTATGGAGCGAGCAATTAGACTTCGCACTGACATCGTCGTATTAAATGTAATGGATCCGGAAATGATTATTCTTTACACCGTCAATTCTGCAATAATTGAATTCCCTGCTGGGGTTCTTTGTAAATGTTAGTGCATATCACAGTTCAAAGTTTTTCTAAAACTATAATACATTGAGCATGGAATCATATTTGATGAAAAATCCAAAATGTCTCTATTTCTCGTCCGATTTTATTCTGATAAACGGAATACATCAATCTTTTTGACATTTCTGCTCGATAATCACACACAAATCTATCTATGCCTTATCACAGCATACTAAACGCATATAACGTACAATCGCAAGATACAGTCACAGTTTTTGAAACTTTATCATAGTACACAGCCTGAAATTCAGGACATTCTGTAGTATGTGGGGAAAACCCATCAAATAAAACCATTACACCTACTTGTATATAGGTAGATGATTTGAAGAGCATGCATGAATTCTCCATACTTTCAGAATATTTCATACTTTTCATCGTGTATTTTCGAACCAAAGTAATCAAATCACACTTGACTGAATCGCACGATGGAAGTTTTTTGACTGAAAATGTTTGAATAAAAGCCTTTTTAAAAGTTTCATATGTCGTGGATTTAATAATTCATTGACACCTTTTGCTTCGCTTTATAAGTGTAGTGATATTTTGAGAATTGAATATGGATATGGGTTATTTGTTTTATAGTGCACTTGAACTAACGATTTAAAATTCGAAAGATGTTGACAACGGATAGGTATGATAGTTTGAAATCTTTGTTATGTACCACGAATTGTGAAGGGGTTGTGCACAGTAACAAACGGATTAAAATAATATGCGTCATCCAATGTACTAGTGAATTTGAATTTTTGTTTATATTATATTTGCGACGATTCAAAACTTTCATTGAAATTTTTTTTTATGCTCAAGCCCAAATCTGTATGTCGATTTGCTTTCTCACTCACAGATTTCGAGATATTTAAGTTTAAAGTTTAACCAGTTGATTTCGTTCTGACAAGATGGGCTAAAATAAAAAACAAATTACTTTACAATACTATTAATTACGTACTAGCAACCAGCAGTCCTTACGTGACTGAATGAGCCCATACAATAACTTTATTATTCATTAGCCACCAATGATCTGTAAATGCTGATCTGATCATCTCTTTTACAAACAGCTGGACACGAAGGTTAAGAAAGCTTCTAAAAATGTTAGGGAAAAACTTTTTAAAAGCAGCTTGGAGGGTTAGTAAGGTACTGCTCGTATACCGTGCTTGGAAAGACGATGACAATTATATGCTCAGCTCCACCCCCACTTCCTTTCCTGGTCAAATATTTCGCATTTCTACTATTGATAAGAATACTGAGGTTCATTTTTCAATGTTTAAAGATATTTTCTTTTTTTAAATTTCAAATAGTTCTAAATTTTTTGCCTTCTGTGAAAAATGTAATAATAAAAAATCCCAAATTTTAATAACTATCATTAGAGGAGTAATCCTTTTTTGTCTGATTATAACAAACGGATAACAATGAATCCAACTAGATAGCCCATTATTATGTTGTTGTTGCATTACCTACAACCGAAATTTAATCCTAAATGTACAAAACACATTTGTGGTAAAGTTCAGCACAATAATTTCACAGACAGTAATTTTGTAGAGAACCACTTTCAATCTGTTTTCATTAAGAGTGGTTTGCTTCACCCTAGTGACTTCACTAGCTAATCAAATTTTTATTCAGTCATGGTCGTGGCATGATGCCATCATTATTACAATACAAATGCAAATTTAGAATTTATTAATTCCTTAGTACAATGGATAGCAAAGCTGAATTGATTTTTCACAGCGAACCGCAATCACGAAACCTATTGTAGATTAATCTACATATATATTTAATCACATGTAATCGGATTAATTAGTCCAAAAATAGCAAATCCAGTGATTCATTTGTTTCTCACATGCCCAATAGGTTTATATTATCATTTTTTCACACTGTACAAGTATGATATACATACCTAATGCGCCTGCAGCATCAACACTATAATATTGCTATAGTGACATTGTGCACGTTATTTCTGTGCTTTAAATTATTTCAAATTGTAAAGCAAACAAACAGTAGCAATAGAAATTGAACCCATCTCCAAATCCAAAAAAATCGATTAAAAATAGTTTGGCTAGCTTCGCCATATGTTACCAGATGTGATATGCAGAACAGGTAGCTATTACCATACAGCTTGAATACAAATCCACTCGTCAAATATTAATTGACACAAAGTCTTCGATTTATGCCTCTTAATACCGTATAATCACCTTCACGCGGCATAAATTGATGCTTTTATAATTTTAAAATTGAAATTTTCGTATAGAAAAGATGGTCTGATGTCTGGACGGCGGAATGGTGGGTGCCGCCAGAATTAAGGACCAATTCGTGAATGACGCCAACTAATCAGAATAATTTTATATATAAATGTTTTTCAGCAAACAAGTTAATTAGTTTAAAAAATGATTCGTTGCCAACAACTATCATAGCCGAGAATTTGTATTCTAGTGAATCTGGTTGGCGCCAGAAAATCAATAAGCTACTACTTCTTTCTTCAAGGGCAATCACCAACTATAAGAGTAAAGAATATATCGTCGTCCCTCACAAGACTACTGGAAAATGTGCTTCGTCGATAATTCCCACCATATATGCACGTGAAAGTTTACATTAAAGTGGAACATTAATATAACCCATAAATATAATAAATCTGTAACAAATAGAATTTCAATCGATCTATTATAATAAAACTAAAAAGAATGGCTCAAGTTTTTGTGTCGAAAGAGGACCAGTGAGGTGAAAATGACGTTTGGCCTTAGAGATTAATGATAGACTGAACCGAAAGCTTTATATGTATCTTTCGCTTGACTTATAATTTTGCCTTCTAATAAATTGTCTTTTATTTCTTTCCTTATTTAATCCTTTAAAAAACAACGTATGCGGATTTCCTACTGTGTAATTTCAAATATATGTAGATACGTTTATGTTTATACTCTAGATGAAATCTGAGAGTATTATAAGTTTGCTCTAAGGTTTGTAACGCTAAGAAATAAGGCTTGGAGAAAAAAATGAATGATACAGAAGTTAATATTATCACTCAGAAATCTCAAAACCGGATGTCCGTCTGTCCGTCCGTCTGTTCGCTCTCTAGCTTGAGAACGCGTTGAGCTAGATTGTTCAAATTTTGTATACGTCGTTTTTGATAAAAAAGTAAGGACAAGTTCGTGAACGGGCCAAATCACTCCACCCCTTTTACCCCCTCCCATACAAAATGACTCAATTGCGCAATTTGACAATAAACGGATTTGCTAGAAAAGTATAAAAGCTATTGGCCTGAAATTGGAATATATTACTTTTATGGCAATATAAATCTACCGTATAAAAATTATGCGTGTCCTCCTTCTCCTTCTACCACCTCCCATACAAACTGTACTTGTCATGAATTACTCTAAGCCAATTTACTCAGTGCGTATAAAATTAAGCGGGCTGAAATTGATCGTCAAATATTTATTTAAAATTGTTAGTAAGGCCAAGGACGATTAGCTTCACCCCTTCTACCCCCTCCCATACAAAATGACACAATTTCGCAATTCGACAATAAATGGATTTGCTCGAAAAGTATAAAATCTATTAGTCTGAATTTCGGGATATATTACTTTCATAATGATTTCAATCTACAGTATAAAAATTATTTGCGTCCTCTCTCTCCTTCCACCCCCTCCCATACAAACTACACTTTTTCATGAAATGCTCAAAGCCGATTTTCTCAGAACATATATGTAACATTTATCGAGCCCACATTTTGTAATAAATACTTAAGTAGTATTATCACTAAGATCAGAAAAAAATATTTGACTACCTTCACTGCTTCTACCCCCCTCCTATACAATATGACACAGTTTCACAACTTCATAAAAAATCTATTTTCTTGAAAAGTATGAATGTTACTAGTCTAAAATTTAAGAGATGTCAATTTTATGATATTCTTAGTTATTTCTGAAAAAATCACTAAAATCCTCCCATACAAACTGCACATTTTCACTAAATCTAACACACTTCTCAGCTCCTATTCAATTTTTAGAGTAAGCATTTACTGTAAAACATTTTTATAGCTATTTTAGCATTATGGGGAAAAAATTAGTTCAATGCTATCAGCCCTTATAACACTCCCCATACAAAATTTCTTGGGATCACAAAAAATTCTATTTCATTTTAAGATTGCGTTTTACGCGTAATCGTAGCCCTGTTATGTTTTTATACTATGGATGAAAACTGAGAGTTTTATAAGTTTGCCACAAAGTTCGTAACGCTAAGAAATAAGGCGCGGAGAAAAAAATTAATGTCACAGAAGTTAATATTTTCACTCAAAAATCTTAAAATCTGATGTCCGTCCGTCTGTCCGTGCGCTCTCTAGCTTAAGAACGCGTTGAGTTTGGAAGTAAAAATTTTTTTTACATCATTTTTGTGGAAAAAGTAAAGTTAAATTCGTGAACGAGCAAAATCGCTCCACCCATTCTACCCCTGCCATACAAAATGTTAAAATTTCGTAATTAGGCAAATAACTGATTTTCTCAAAAAGTGTTAAAGCTATTGATCTGAAATTTTGAATAAAGGATTTTTTAATTTTTTATTTCAATCAACAGTAGAAAAATTACACGAATTCCTCTACTCCTTCCACCACCTCCCATACAAACGGCACTTTTTCATGAAACACTATAAACCAATTTTATCAGTACGTATTATATTTATCGAGTTTAAATTTGATATCAATCAAATGACTGTTAAGACCTCTTATAGAGGCACAGGACAAAAACAACTCTCTTTCATAGGGCGCGATCCTGAGCATCGGCCTTAAGCTGTTGCCAGAACTTGTTTATTCCTCTGGCCTCCGGCTCAACTGCTCGCTTCCATGTGTTACATGGTCGACCAACCTGACGTCTTCCTTGAGGATTAAAATCCAGAGCCTGTTTGGCAATGTTTCGCTCGGGTTTCGTCAAAATATAACCGATTCACTACCACTTCCGCCTTTGAATCTCAATACCTATTTTAGTCTGACCAAATGTATTCCAAAGTTCGTCGTTGGAGATCACTTCTGGCCAGAATATTCCTATAATGCGTCGGAGGCATTGGATCACTAAAGTCTGTAGTTTCTTGGTAAGTCGAACGGTCACTTTCTACATAGTACAACCATATAACAACACGGATTTGACGCATGCATCAAAAACTTGCAGCTTTGTGCGAAGGAAGGTCTCTCTTAACCTCCAGGAAGGGGAAAGGCCTGACGAGCCTTATTCAGACGACCTTCAATATCATTTTCGGCTCCGCTGTCCATGCTGGCAATACTTCCGACATAACAAAAATCTTGCACCTCATCTTTTCCGTTAAGAACAATCGCTGTGCTTGCGTTCGAACCCATGTGAATGTACTTAGTTTTACGCACATTTATCTTCAGTCCCCTTCTTTGCATTTAGAATGCAACGAGCGAACATATGTCTCTAATACCATTGACATATACCGGTCCTAATTATAATTTGCCTAATTCGTCATTTAGCTCGTCTTCATCGTTAGTTGATTGGTGACACACAGCACTTTGCTAATTAAGAAGAGCCACTCACTCATCTGTCATAATTTTAAAAAGTTGAATTGCATGGCCAATAGGCAATCAAATTTTGCAAGGAAGGCGACAAAAGAAGAAAAACGATTCTTTGTCCTGTTTTAGAATCGTTTGCGAGTCATTTTTCCTGGCTAGGCATTTAAATCACGATTCCAAGATTTTGTATAATTCAGAGCTGTCAGAAAATGACTTTTCTTCTCTCTTGCACGACGAAGTTTTTATGAAAGCTCCAACTCTAGTACTACATTTTTCATCGTTACAGCCTAAATTATGAGAAAAATTAGAGGATTTAGCATGACGAGATGATTTAGCTGCTAAATGATCACTATTTTGGTAGTTTAGCTAAATAAGCATATGACACACCGTTTAATGATAATTTAGGCCTTAATTATAATTTAGCTGCGCTATGTGTCAATGGTATAAGTCCGAACGGTTATGTGCAAGCAAACACACGTTATCAGCATAATCACTTAAGATGTTAAATAGTCTCCATTGAAGACCTTTACCTTCAAGATGTCGTTTATTACCACCAGAAACAGGGCTGGTGATACTATGCAGCCTTGTCTGACACCCGTTCGCAAAGGGAAGCTTTCGGACAGCTCTCTTCTATGCAAGACGCGACACCTTGCATCTTCGTAGCATTTTTTTTTAATCATAGCTGTGACCTTATCTGGAATACCTCTCCTACGCAAAGCATTCCATTTGTAATCTCGCTTAACGCTGTCGAAAGCCTTCTCGAAGTCCACATGTAGTGGCGAATCCGTTTCGGCTGACTGCTCCAATATTACCACACAAATACCCTACAGATAATATTGGCGCAGTCAGCCGAAATGGGTTCGCTCCTATATCTCAGGTTTATGGGCTTTGAGAAGGCTTTCGACAGCGTTAAGCGAGATTACATATGGAATGCTTTGCGTAGGAGAGGTATTCCAGATAAGGTCATAGCTATGATTAACGAATCCTACGAAGATGCAAGGTGTCGCGTCTTGCATAGAGGAGAACTGTTCGAGAGGATCTCTGTGCGAACGGGTGTCAGACATGACTGCATATTATCACCAGCCCTGTTTCTGGTGGTATTAAATGACATCTTGAAAGCTACATTGGAACGTGGGGAAGGTAAAGGTCTTCAGTGGAGACTATTTAACATCTTACGTCACCTTCATTATGCTAATGACGTGTGTTTGCGTGCACATAACCATCCGAACTTATAGTCAACTGTTCGCTCGTTGCATTCTAAATGCAAAGAAGCGGGACTGACAATAAATGTGCGTAAAACCAAGTATAGGCACATGGGCTCGAACGCAAGCACACCCATTGTTCTTAACGGACAAGATGTTGATGAGGTGCAAGATTTTTGTTATCTCGGAAGCATTGTCAACATGGACGGCGGAGCCGAAAAGGATATTGATGCTCATCTGAATAAAGCTTGTCAGGCCTTCGGTATCCTTTTCGCTATCTGGAGGTTAAGACGGATCCACCTTCACACGAAACTGCGAGTTTTTGACGCATACTTCAAATCCGTGTTGTTATATAGTTGTTCTACGTGGAAAAGCACCGTTCGGCTTACCAAGAAACTACAGACTTTCGTGAGCCAATGCCTCCGACGCATTTTAGGAATATTCTGGCCAGAAGTGATCTCCAATGACGAACTTTGGAGTACAACTGGCCAGACTAAAATAGGTATTGAGATTCAAAGGCGGAAGTGGCATTGCATCGGTCATACCTTGAGGAAACCGGAGCGAAACATCGCCAAACAGGCTCTGGACTATAATCCTTAAGGAAGACGTCGGGTTGGTTGACCATGTATCACATGGAAGCTAGCAGTTGAACAGGAGGCCAGAGGATTAAACAAGTCCTGGCAACAGCTTAACGCCGATGCTTTGGATCACGCCTTGTTGAAGAGAGTTGTTTCTATCCTATGCCCCTATAGGGGGTCTTAACAGGAATCTGGTTGAAGAAGACATAATTGGCCAGAAACAGCAGTGCCACAGACCCGGTCCTCCACCTGAAATGTACGATCCTTGTTCAAATCTGGAGCACTAAAATCACTCCTGGAGCAAGGTGATAAATTCAACATCAATGTTGTCGCACTCCAGGAAACTAAATATCTTGGCAGCGAAATAACGGACATGAAGTTGCAATCTTTAAAAGTGAAAAACCATTGGAAAGCCGAGAGTTTGGAGTAGTTTTTTGTCGTCAGCAAAGCACTTAAACAGCATATCACCAAAGACTATCAACGATATAAGATATCCCAAGCCTATGGAAAAAAATTACCACATTTTTCGCTGTTGAGATAGTTTGAGATATAAAAGCTTTTGCAATACTTTGGAGTCAATTGCAGTTAAATAAAGGCGGGGTTCAAGTTGCAGTTCATTTAAAACGCTCAGAAACCGGCGAATATGCAGGGTTCATCTGTTTGAAACAATTCTATGGTGTTGAGGTAAAACGATGATTCAGATGATCGATAAGTCCACGGAGTGGATTCATTCTCTGTCAATTCAATGGGTCATATTTTCGATTTCTAATTTGGATGAAAAATTTCAGAAAATAAGGCGATTGAACAAAAATTGAAAAAAAAACAAAGTAACAATAGCGGCCACTTTGTTTCTTCCTCAAAATTTCTTTTTTATATGTTTACCTAAATTGTGATCTTAGTGTCTGTAACTTGTCCTACTTACAGCCAAATTGTAGTTGTAGTTTAGCTGATATAAGATATCGAAGTTGAATCTGCAGTGCACATAGAGCACAAATCAAAAATTTCATTCACAAAAATTTTACAGGATTTTTTGAAAAAAAAAGATCGTATGGAATTTTTTCCAACCATAACAACATATTTGCAAATTTTCATCCAAATTAGAAATCGGAAATATGGCCCATTGAATTGACGGAGAATCCACGCCGTGAACTTCTCAATCATCTAAATAATCGTTTAATGCGTTCGAGCCAAAACGTAAGAGAATAATCGAGCCCAGTAGCGACTCTGTGATTCGGCTGCCTATAAACAGAGATAAGTGAAGACATGTCTTTACTTTTCTCTGCTATAAAGCTTCGGAAAGCTTCGCTCTCAACGCATCGTAAAAAACGCTTTTGACTGAAAAATGGGTGCATTTTTCCATTGGCTTGGGATATCTTATATTATTGGTAGTCTTTAATATCACCAATTTTAAGCCCATCAATGATCAAATTGGGAGCACTTCGCACAATGACTACTTTTTTTAACATCTACGTCATTAATGTTCACGCCCCAACGGAAGACAAGGACGAGGCAGCTGAGGATGAGTTTTACAGTCACCTTGAAACAACTTATGACCCATTGCCTACAAATTAGACGAAGATCATATTACGTGGCTTTAACGCGAATGATGTGAAAAACCGCAGGTTGCTTAATTGGAACATTTTGGCAAAATATTCAACCACCAAGAAATGCACATAGAGGAGTTATGGCTCTCCATCAACATTGGTATTAAGTCGATCGTAGCAGAAAATATAGGCCACCCGACACAGCGAAAGAAGAATTAATGGTTCGATGATGAATGCCGAGATGCATAGGAAAAAAAGGATGCAAACAATTTACTGAACGATTAACAAGAGCCAAGGAAAGCATATATCACTTGTAGAAAAAAGAAAAGAAAGTACCTCAATGTTATGAACTATGCAAAACGGATGAAGATTTTAAATCCAATAACATGAGAGCGGCATACGCTCTAGTTAAAATGCAGAAACGGGTATTTCAACTGAAACAAATCATTGTAAGGACATAGCAGAAGACATAATAAGCGACAGGAAAAAGATAAACACGAGATGAAGTTAATATTCCTAACAGACGAATACTGTCACCTACTGACAACGAAAACATATTGAGCTTCTCAACTGCAGAAGATGTTAAAGATGCCTTCATCATTAACAATTGTGCGACAGCTCAAATCGGGCCCTGGTCTCCTGAAGTCGGCGCCTCCAATCGTCTCAATCCAAAGACCACGTCCTCCAGCTGCTGATTTTTAGGATGCCTTTGCATTTAATAGCACGTTTGGGAGTTCTTCTTTATTCCATTCGCTCTACTTGATGAACGTTGAAACTTCTGGCTCGTAGTAGAGTTGATACAACTCATGGTTTGTATCTTATTCTCGCTGCCACAACAGAGTACAGGTTGTATATTAGTTTTATATATTCGCAGGTTATTGTTGGATTTCATTATGTAAGTACCGAATAATACGTCTTATTTGCTATTATTTTCCGTCGTTTGCTTTCGTCTGTTTCATTGCCATCCTTGGCTTGATTAGCCTCGAGATATAAGAAGCTGTCCGCACTTTCCAAATTATATCCCGCAAATGTTATGTTTTGTCTGATTGGCGTTCTCATTCTTGTTTGCGTCATTACTTTTGTTTTGCTTCCATTAATGCGCAAGCCGGCTTTTTTTGCGGCGGAATCAAAACTGATGAATATCTCCTTAGCACTAGGGAACGATCTTGCGAAGATATTTATGTTGTCAGCATATGTTACTAGTTGGATAGATTTAAATTATAGTGTCCCATTGGTGTCGACTGAGATTTTTCGGACGACATACTTTAATGCCAAGTTGAAAAGCTTGGGGGCTAGACCATGTCCCGGAATTAAACCACATTCCGTTCGAAAGCTGGTTGTAGGGTCGGTTTGTATTCTCACTTGGCATTCAGTGTTTGTCATTGTGATTCTCTATAGTGGGACTAGTTTTGGAGGGACTCCAAAATCAAGTATGTACTAGTACAGTACTCTCCTGTCGATGTTGTCGTATGCTTGTTTAAAATCTACAAAGGTTTGGTGCACTCCTGTAGTATATTCCCAGCATTTCTCAAGAACCTGTTTCACCGAGAATATCTGTTATCTTGTAGAACGTGCGGTTCTGAATCCACTTTAGTATTCGCCAGTTATTTCATTAGAATGAGGGCTAAGACGACGTTCAACTATTTTTGTCAGTAATTTATTGGACGTATACAATAATGATATTCCTCAGTAATTCTCACAGCAGAGATTTTGATGCCGTTCAGGCGTTCATGTCCCCACCAATGACACCATCATTGGTGATGGTGACATGAGCGCCTGCGCCACCGTTTCGTCTTGAAGCTTGTCGATATTGAATTTGCGAGCTTTTTTTGTTTTCGCATATCCACGACAGGCTATTCGGCATCGATACTTAGCTCTGCCTAGATAGTTATCAGAAACATAATTTGCACCGCAGAGGGTTCGTACGTCAAGTATACGGGAAGAAGCCCTTTTCTCCATTAGAACGTGGTCTATTTGATTAAAGGTGTGACCATCTGGCGATGCCCACGTTCGTTTTTGAATATCGCGATGTGGGAAGCATGTTGACCTTACAATGATATTTTTGCTGCTTGCGAAATTAATAAGACGCTGACTATTATTGTTTGTTATGTCATGATGCCCTCCTTTTGTTCCTCTATGAGTCTCCTCCTTTCCGACTTTTGCATTAAAATCTCCTGAGACAATGTTTAGGTCATTTAAGGGTAGTGAATCATAAGTTGTCTCTAAGTGACAAAATTCGTCTTTAGTTCGTCCTTGTCTTCTGTTGGTGCGTGGACGTTGATCAACGAAACGTTGAAAAATTTAGTTTTTATTCGGATTGCACACAATCTTTCACTTTCTGGTTTCAGACTGTCCTAAATATGGATCGAACATTCCAAGATCCAAAAGAGTAGTCCATTTGTCGTCTGCGGGGTCGCTGCCGTTGAGTCCATCCATTCCAAGGCTGTTCTTCAGGTTTCTGGGCAACGTTTTTCTCCAGCGATGCTTTGTCAGCGCCTCGTCCAACCCCCGACCTGGAGGACCTGTCCTACATATTTATTACACCCTTATAGAAAAAGGGTGGAAGTTTTTAGCTTACTTTACTTGCTGAGCACGAAAATCTTGACGAAAATCATAGAGCCCCGGATTATATTTTATGTCGAAAACATAATTGGTGAATTGATTACAGATCAACTATTATTAGTAAAATGGGTGCTAGAAAATTGCTAAGAATGTTTAGGGTGGATTGATGGTTTTCGTATTTTGCGGGCAGACGTTTTTAAAGCCGATTATCTATAGTATTACCAAACAGAATTTATAAAATAAATACTTATTAGAAAGGTGTCCAGAAAGTGTGCAATTTAAAGCAACTACTTAAAATTTATTCTAGTTCGAAAATAGAAGTGTCTACCGAAGGAATCCGTTCCATTTGGAAGTTTTACTTCCATAAGATCAATAATGTGTCCGAAGCTCATGATAAAATTTGTGCAGTTTATCGATACGTGTAGCACAACAATGGTTCAAGCGATTTCGTTCTGAAAATTTTAAAGTTAAAAATGCAATTCGTGCTGGCCATCCAATTAAGGAAAAAGTTGGCGAAATTCTACAAAAAGTCCATGAAAATCCACATGCGTCCACTTATGAAATCGGTGCAGAGCTAAACATTGCTCGGGAAATTGTTTTGAATCATTTGCGTGCGGCTGGTTTTGTCGAAATCGCGCATGCAATCAGTGATCCGGGGCAAACTGGATGGGCTTGGCTGAGAAGTTTTAATTCTTCCAATTTATAGCCCTAACCTTGCATTTTCTGGCTACCACTTATTCGTGTCTCTTCGAAACTCCCTACAGGGAAAAAATTAAATTCGAAAATTGATTGCGTAATCCACTTGTCGGCGTTTCTTGACCACAAACCACAGAAGTTCTACGAAAATGGAATCATGGCTCTACCAAAAAGACGGCGAAAGGTTATCAATAAGAATGAACAAGATTTATTATATATATTTCAAGCAATGAAAAAACATAGTTGAATTTACTCGGGAAATACGGAAAGAGTTTTTATTTCACCCAATAACATCGTCGTGCACAAGATATTCGTAAACAAGCAGTATCGATAGGAATGTAATGTACAACATTATGCTGAAACTCATGCGAATGACAAAGCTTGCACTGATGAATTTAACATGGCAAGCAAGGATCCAGAATGACCTGATAATAAGCTTTCTAACACTATTCTGGCTGAAGCAAGGAGCGTTTTCGAAATAATCAGGATTTGTATAAGGAGGATCCAGAAGTCTCCAGTCTCAGCAAACTTCGTAAGCTACAGTGGGCTAGTCCCGTACAGCGGATGGAGGTCAGAAGAATACCCAAACGTGTTCAAAAAGGAAAGGCGGAAGGAAAGAGTCCGGTCGAAAGACCAAGAAAACGCAGGGATGATTCCATCGACGATGATAGCAAATCGCTTTTGAAGTTTTCGGCAAGGAGGACACGGTTATTCGACCGAGAAAATTGGAAACGAAGCATACAGGTTACCAAGAAACAACTTCAGTAGTAGCGCCATTGATGATCTTGGTAATACTTTTATGTTTTTTGAGAGTTCTAAAAATTTGGAACATCTTTGGGCAAAGTTTATAGAACTAAAAGGAGCGAATAAGTCGAAATTCTCTAAGTAAGAGAACCTGGGATAAGGCAGCTTAGATTCGATTTACCGCAGTGTGGATGAACAGAAGGGGAAAGCAATTGACCAATGTTGCAAAGGGTGAGGTAATAAATTTAGCCCTTGAAGTTTTAGTTTTGCAAATAGTTCTTCTCTTCCAATTAAATATAATGGAATTCATGATTACCTTTCCGTTTCATTATAGTTTCTTCATTCAGTTCCATCTGGATTAAACTTTTATACAATAGGAACGTTTACCATTATCCCAACGATGAATAAATGAACACTACTGACCAAAAGCTGAAATAACTTTTCTATAAATCGATACTCGAGTATATCAAATAAATATCACATATAAATACGTCGGTAGTAGAATAGCATAGCACTGATTTAGTACTAATTCTACTACTATTACTATTGATCGATTTTCATTTACAGATAGAAAAGTAAATCTGATTCGTAAATAAAACTCTTAACCTCTTCAATTAACAACTACATATATTTATAGTAAGAGCTAAGTAAATAACACCTAGCAGAAAATACGCTAAAGCAGAAATCGAGCGGTACGAAATTGCTTGTTACGGCGTCGGCACTCGAATACGAAACGTTCGTATTGGCAACAGCATCCATGTGGATTTCTCATGTGGAATTTAATTATAAAAAAAAGTCGTCCTCTCCCGATATATCTGCAATTTTTTCTGGGTTGAGAAGTATTTTTCCCCAGAAAGTAATTAAATACTTGCGCCAGCAAGATTTCAACCACCATCATCACCACCTCTGCCAACCCTCGTATTAACTCCGTATATCGCATGAAGAAGTATAAAATGGTGTTGCTCCATGGCCTGAAGCGTATAATTATTCGTTGTACGTTATTTCTATTTTCAACTTGGGTAAAATAAGGGATTGAACGGGTGTATTATGGCGTTATGCTTATTTCGTAAGCCTTTAAGAAGCTGAGCCGAAGAAAGTTGTACGAAATCTTTTTCTTCTTCTTAAAGAGCTTAGGTAAATTTCTTACGATGTATTTCTTTATTATTTTCTTAAGCTTTAGTGGCAAGCTTCTTTATTTTGACAGGATTTTTAATATATTTTTTTGATACATTTCAACATTTAGAATAACCGTATGTTATATATTCTGAATTTCGGCAAACGCCATACGATGGTTGTGCCTTAACATATCCCTCAGATTTTCACAGATTTGATTTTGCGACCGAATTAAATTCGTTATTATTTAGAAATGGAATGTTGGCATGAGATATATAGCGTAAAGTCAAACGTGATTAAGGTTGAAAGAAATAACAACAGGTTTTCTTTTACAAACGTTGATACACATAAAATATCTGCCTATTTAGAAGGAAAAATGTCTTTTGTCAGAACCAGATAACATTATACTCATGCTTAAATAAGAAAACATTGCGCTACTGGCGTTTATCTGCTAACTCATAATATATGTATGAACAAGCTTATAGATATTCTTTATAAATAAGATATCATAAATTCACGTACGATTGTCTGTCTGTCTGTCTGTTTACAACATAACTTTCAGCCGCTTTGAGCTTATTTAAGCAATCGATTTTAAAATCAGGGTAAAGTAAAATTATGTGAATATCATTAACGTCAAAAAATATTGATCCGTTGCCTTCATGCCTTCTACCGCCTGCCAGGAGTATTTGAACAAATGTACAATTTTCAAAACTTCAAAGTTTAAAACACGAAATTTTTATTCTATCCCTCTCCTTCACAAATGCACAACTTTGGTAAATGCATTTTATCGATTTTGTTTGAAACTAAATAAGGTATAAATTTAAAATTTTACCTGAATTTGTCTTTTATCGGGAGTATAAATGGAAAACCGCCGTTTTACTACACTAGATGGCGCCAACAGTAAATTCTGGTCAAAATTTTCAGATTAGAAATATCATGATAAGGTTAGGCATCTGTCAACAACTCTTCATCATTAAATTTGTGAACATTTATCAGCGTC
Source organism: Chorisops tibialis (assembly GCA_963669355.1). Lineage (NCBI taxonomy): Eukaryota > Metazoa > Arthropoda > Insecta > Diptera > Stratiomyidae > Chorisops > Chorisops tibialis. The sequence goes on along the minus strand of OY770262.1, from coordinate 112,055,232 downwards.
ATATCCTTTTTTGTGCACGAATAAATCGAAGTTTGAACCAAAAAAATCAAAAAAAATTGCGAAAAATTGCGACTGAGGCGCGCCAAATGATTCCGATTTTGCTGCATGACGCTCGGCCATGTGTTGCTAACGTGCGAAATGTGAAAACCTACCTTAAAATTCTGAAATGGGACGTCCTACCTACATTTCCGGACATCGATCTTCTGACTATCACCTATTCCGATCGATGGCGCATGGCCTGGCTGAGCAGAACTTCCGTTCGTACGAAGAAGTCAAAAATTGGGTCGATTCGTGGACCGCCGCAGAATTCATATGCTGCTAGAAAGATGGGAAAAAATTGTGGCTAGCGATCGACGTTATTTTGAAGAATAGTTCTATAAACATTTTCGCAAAATAAAGGCCTAATTTGAAAAAAAAACTCTCTGTTTCATTTATATTCCCCCAATAGTATTTGCTTCTAATCGGAACTCCCATCCAGACTGGCACTTCAAGTTGGGGGTTGGGTGAAACGCTGATAACGTCTAGTCGCAAAAAAAACTCGCGTGTCCAGGAACCCGGATTACAGCTTCGGATTGGATGGATCAAATGGCAACGACTACTGCAACGGAAAATTGACTATTATTTTGAATCCTGGAATGTGCGTTAATTCCATTAAATGGGTGCACTGCGGGAACTTCTTCAGGAGATGTCTCGTAACAAAATCAGCATCCTCCAAGAAATGAAATGGCTCGGAAGCGAAGTTAACGATTGCAGATCTCACACGATTTTCGCCAGCGAGAAAAAGGAAGGAAGCAGAGAATTCGGTGTCGCTTTTGTGGTAGATAATGCGTTCAAACAACTCGTAACGAAATTTGAACCGATCAACGAACGAATCTGCTTAATCCGCTTGAAGTTGAAGCTCTTCAGCGTTTGATTTATCAACTGCCATATGCCTGACTCGACAGCACTTTTGGTGGGTTGCCCTCCAATGACATCAAAATTCTAACAGGAGACTTTAATTGTAAAATTAACATCCAACTGTTTCATAGGGGCGAAATACTATATTTGAGATTTAAATATTATTTATAAATTCAATTTAAATAATACATACTAACTAATAACTCCCATAATTAATGACCTGGCTTCTATTACAAATTATTATATATAAATATTCTATTAGATGAATAATATTTGAAATTTAAATATTATTTCTAAATTCAATTTAAATAATACATACTAATTAGTAACTACTATAGTTAATAAGCTCTTTTCAATTTCAAATTATTATATAGAAATATTTTATTCGATAAATAATATTTGAAATTTAAATATTATTTATAAATAATAATATATAATAATATATGAAATTTAAATATTATTTATAAATTCAATTTAAATAATTCATACTAATTAATAACTCCCATAATTAATAGCTCTTTTCTATTAGAAATTATTTTATATAAATATTTTATTAGAAAAATTATATTTAAATTTTATATATTATTTATAAATTCAATTTAAATAATTCACAGGAGGGCATAAAAACATTCACAAAATCAATCAATTAAATTTACCACGTTCTCATCGAAAAAAGTGCTGACTCGAATCATTTCCTGTTTGAGCTAAATACCGCTGTCGCATAGTTATCAAGGGCCACACTAAAAGGAATTGGCCTCCTAAGCTCAATGTACAAAACACAACGAAAGTCGAATATTTGACCACAATCAAAGCACATATTGAGGCATAACCTCAAGCTGAGCCTGAGGAAAGTGTTGGCGAAATGTGGCGGAACATTAAGGTGGTATTCAACGCGCAGATGAAGACACTTTAGGTCATTTAGAGCGTAAAAAAAGAAATAACTAGTTCGATGAGGAATGCCAGGAAGCGATCATCAAGAAAAACGAATTCTATCGACAGTTTCTCGAAAGACGAACACGAGCTAGAGATGATAACTATCAGCGGCTCAGGCTAGACACCAAGAAGATTTGCAGACGAAAACAAAGGAAAATTGACAATAACAAAATTTTATCACTGGACGAAAACTTGAAGAAAAATGACGTGCGCGCAGCATTTATTACCGCAAAAGAAATGAGACAAGGCTACAAACTGCAAACTACCCTCTGCAAGGATGAAGAAGGCAACATCATATGTGACGTTATTGAAATCAATGCACGATGGGTTCAGTACTTCCGCACATTGTTAAATAGAATGACATCACAGACAGAACCTTTCATAATTCCGGAAGATCCAAATGGAGATCAACTGCCCATTGCTCCAACTTGTGATGAAGTAAAGACAGCCCTACATAATTTAAGATCGAACAAGGCGCTCCAAATCAACGGAATTTCTACAGAGCTCTTGAAAGAAGGTGGGACAGAGCTCACTAGTCGATTATTTACGTTAATTTTTAAAACCTGAACAACTGAAAAATTACCCGATGACTGGCGGAAAAGCATTATATGACCCGTATGCAAAAAGGATGACCGTTCGCATTGCGAAAATTTTTTTTTTTTTTACAGAATGACCTGTGTTATAGGCAATTTCGGCCTTTATGTGGAATGCACAAACACAGTCATGGAGGGAAGGAATGGGATTGGGTATGTTGGGGAAGGGGAGTGAGAACGACCGTAGCGAGTGGAGAAGCTGGTATATTGCTTAGTTGTACTGGCTGCTCACTGACAAATATTTGCAGATGTTATGGGGGACTGAATGATAGAAAGCGAACAAAAACCATCTACTGAGTATCTAGGCCTTCTTGAAGTGGAACTGTTTCACTTTAACACCGTTTCCCCATTTTATTGCGAATAATTTTTTATCACCAGTAGCAACTGAAAAATTTGCGCTTAAAAAAATCCCGTCTGGAGTGCGAATCGAACCCACGACCTATTGACTGAGAGGCAAGCACGCTGCCCACTACGCCACGGAAGCCTCAAATAGAAAATAATAGTATTTATACTATTATACAGGAGTATCATTGTTGTGTACGTGTTACAAAATTTTATCGAAAATTATCGAACGAAGACTCAGTGAATACGCTAACAACATCATCGGAGAATATCAAGGTGGCTTTAGATCTGGACGATCGACAACGGACCAGTTATTCTCAGTAAAACAGGTGCTAGCAAAATGCTGGGAATATGGTATTAATGTGCACCAACTGTTCGTCGATTTTTGTCAAGCATACGATAGTGTCGACCGTAATGCTTTGTACAGAATAATGATTGAACTAGGTGTCCCACCGAAATTAGTTCAGTTAATAAAAGCCACGATGGAAAACAATGAGTGCCAAGTAAAAATCCTAAACAAGTTGACTCAGTTCTATGGGCGAATACAACTTCGAGCAGGTGAATGAATTTGTATACCAAGGAGCCTTTCTCACAAATAACGGCAATGAGCGACATGAAATGAAAGAATCACGGCAGCTAACAAATCATTTAATGCGGTCCTCCCCATAATGAAATCAAGGAAGGGCCATCGAAGCAATAAACTACGCATCTACAAGATATTAAATCGTCCTGTGCTGCTATATGGATGCGAAATGTGCACCTTGGCGCGAGTGTCGGAGAATTTAATTGACACCTCTGAAACGAAGAATTCTTTGAAAGGTGTGAGCAGTTAAAGCAGGAGATGATTGGCGAATTCGATACAACCATGAGCTGTATCAACTATTTGACGACCCACAGGCATCTATCGTAATCAAACTCCGCAAGCTACAATGGGCTGGCCACATGGAGCGAATGCACGAGGAACGAATTCTAAAACGAGTGCTCAAGGGCAAAGCTAAATGCAACTGACCGCAGGGAAGCCACGAAAGCGATGTAAGGACTCAATCAATCAATCAAATTCCTGTTAAAACCCTTTATAGGGGCATAGAACAGAAACAGCTCTCCTCCACAAGGCGCGATTCTGAGCATCGGCATTAAACTGTTGCCAGGACTTGTTTATTCCTCTGGCCTCCTGCTCAACTGCTCGCTTCCATGTGTTACATCGTCGACCAACCCGACGTCTTCCTTGAGAATTATAATCCAGAGCCTGCTTGGCGATGTTTCGCTCTGGTTTTCTCAAAGTATGACCGATCCACTACCACTTCCGCCTTTGAATCTTAGTCTGGCCAGTTGTACTCCAAAGTTCGTCGTTGGAGATCACTTCTGGCCAGAATATTCCTAAAATGCGTCGGAGGCATTGGTTCACGAAAGTCTGTAGTTTCTTGGTAAGCCGAACGGTCACTTTCCACGTAGTACAACCATACAAGAACACGGATTTGACGCATGCGTCAAAAACTCGCAGCTGTAAGGGCTCAGTCGACGCAAATTGCAGATCGCTTCTCGATTTATCAAGCTGAAGGACCCGGTCGTTGGACCGAGACAAGTGGAGGAGGTGCATCCGGAAGGCCAAGGCTCGATATGGGCTGTAGCGCCATTGCATCATTAATAGCATTTGTACTGGCTGAAACAAATTATTAACTTTACCTCATTTCTTCTACCCCTTCCCATAAAAATGTGTAACAAATTATTAACATATAAGCATCCCTTCTATAGCACCGCCCATGCAAACCCAAACTTGCATATGGAAACGAATGAAATATTGATTCTATGTACTGGAGCTATTGATCGTAATTGCAGTTATGTGTTAAATAATTTACAACAGCCCTGCCCTAGAATCCCCATTCACTAAGTCTTCCTTATCCACCCTAACCTGATTATGGACTTCCATCGCATACTCCAAGATCAATAAAATTGCGCCCAACTCGTTGGCTGATTTTTTAATGTATTCTGTGTTGCTTCAGTTACTGTGAAAACTGTTCTAAAAGTTACATTAATGGCAGGTCTTTCGAGTGTTAGAGTACAATTCTAGCTTAAAATTAATCTGTAAGCCACTTTTATTCATAATTTTAAGAATTTGAAATGCTCTGAAACGCATTTCTCATATTTCACAACTGTTTAAAACATTTAATTGCATAAAAACTAGCACTTTTAAATTTTTTTTGTTTAATGTTATTATTTTACGTTAAATTCTTCAGTTTTAACATTGTAACAACTGAAATGCCAAAATAAAAAGGGTGTTGAACATTTGCTTACAAACAATCATAAAATCTCTGAGAGTTTTTATTTGATAATCCAAAACAAAAAGTGCGCAGAAAAGTTTATTCTATACAAAATTGGTTTTCACTTTTATAAATTCCGCGCACTTGAGTACAATTTGATTTGGTCCCTTTATTTCGATTTGGCATATCAAATAAAAAATGTCCTGAACATTTTAGCTAAACGAAATTTGTCTTCATTGTCATAAATGCCGTGTATTTCGAGTAACATCCAGAACTATTCTCTCCTTTTTAAGGTCATCCAAGTGTTGCCCAATCGCAATATTGCTAACCAACTTCATATATGTATATGTAGAGTTCACAGTCAACATGAATAATAATAAACTTGAAGCAATAACGTGTTTCATTTATACAATAAAACAGTGGAATAAGTCTTTTTCAATGCTGGAAAGGATAATGATCAAGAGACACTGGGAGCGGTTGGCACTGCTGATTTCCAAGAACATTAAAGATATGTTCCATGTAACCAGAATGTCACGATACCAAGGCCCGGTAACAGTGCCATTGAACTAAGATAAGTAAATGTATGCAGTACACACCATGTATCAGTGATTCATAAAATTTTGAAGACATTAATTAAGCAATGATTGTCTGTTATATTCAATTAATTGATCTGGATAAAAAAAAACATCAAAATCAGAATAATTAGATTTGTATCTTATGTATCATATCATTTTGAAATTCACGGGCATCTTATACACGATTCTATAAATCTTCTTCTTGAAGTCCTTTTATCGATTTTCCTTCGAAACGAAAGTTTATGAAAAATCTCATTTCACCAGCAGCAAGCAACAGTAACCACATCGTGCTTACGAGTATATAAATATTTTTTCGATGTGCTATTCAGGTATTGTGTGGCCATGAATTTGATTTGGAAAGTTTACGAAGAGTTTCGTGTCAAAAATTTCTTTTTCGTATATTTATGCCAAAATACTCAACCCACAAAAAGTACATAAGATGTGGCATCTTCTCGATATAATATTATTAAATATTGCCATAGAATTTATATGATACACGGTGTGATGACTGGAAGGATAGATATGATGTGGGTAGCCGACTGTACAAATGAGTTCTATTATTGCTTTACGATGGTAATCTTGTTCCTTAACGTTGCAAATATATGGGAGGAGTAAAATGAGCGTAAGTCGTCATAAAACATTACGAGCTGATGCTAAACTTGTCAATGTAATGCAAATGGTTCTATGCTAAATTATATGTGGGTAGAAGTGGGAATTTAAGGAAAGAAGGTTAGCGATAAAAATACAATTTAATTTTTTCAGAAATAAAAAAGTTTTTACTTCGAAATTCAAATGGTGCGAAATCGAAAAAGGGGTATTATAAGCGACCAAAACGTTCTGAGTATGGAAAGGACATGTCAAGCGAGAAATGATGAAATAGTTTCATACTGTTTTTCGCGTTATCTTGCGTTTTCGTGTTCAATCTTTTTGTACACTTGTAATGATTGTGTTGAAACATCAAAAAATCGTTATTCAAATTTTGCACGCTGGAATAACTTGTGATATCCAGTGAGATCTATAGTTCATTGGTGAGGAATAAGAAAGCTGACAGAAAGAGGTTAAGTTTTCGACAGAGAGAGTTTGGGAGCTCAAGAGGAGGCGTAGTGAAGCGGTGCATGTGGCAGGCAAGAATGAGGAGTCCGAAAAGGTCGAGGCGTACGGGGACCGATCGAGTTCCATTGGAGCGGGAGGAAGAAGATAACGTCTCCGAGAAGACACCATCCTTGAAGAGCTGTGATGAAATGGAGAAAAAATGGAAGAAGGTAGGGGTTCAAGTTGCCTACCGATACATTCTTAAGCCTCACTGCATGCTAATTCTAGCTTTTTTGTTTTCATCAATCGAGTCTTCCCATCGCTTGCGTGGCTTGCCTACTGGCCGATTACCACTCGCTTTAAATTTAAGAGTACATTTGGGGATTCTTCTTTCTTCCATTCGCTCTACATGGCCAGCCCACTGCAGTTTACGTAACTTGATGATCGTTGAAGCGTATAGGTCATCGCAGAATTGATACAACTCATGGTTGTGTTTTATTGGACATTCCGTTCTTTCCTTCACAGGTCCCAAAATTTTTCAGGGATCTTTCTTTTGAAAGCTTTAACTGCCTTTTCAGAAGTTTGCGTTAATGTCCACGTCTTGCTGTCATAACAAAGCATAGGTCGTATAATAATTTTGTTTATTCGCAGCCGTCCTAGATTAGCCTCGAGATATGAGAAGTTGTCCGCACTATCCAAATTATATTCCGCAACTGTTATGTTTTTGCTGATTGGCGTTCGTTTTCTTCTTTGCGTCAATACTTTTGTTTTGCTTTCATTAATGCGCAACCCGACTTCTTTTGCGGCGGAATCAAGATTGACAAATACCTCCTTAGCACTAGGGAAAGATCTTACGAGCATGTTTATGTCGACAGTATATATAGCACTAGCTGGGTGGACTTGAATAGTAGTGTCCCATTGTTGTCGATTGGGATTTTTGGACGAAATACTCGAGTGCCACATAACCGTTCGGACTTAGAGTTAAATGTTCGCTCGTTGCATTCTAAATGCAAAGAGGCGGGAGTGAGAATAAATGTGCGTGAGACCAAGTGCATGCACATGGGTTTGAATGCAAGGACACCGATTGTTTTTAACGGACAAGATGTGGAAGAGGTGCTATCTCGAAAGCATTGTCAGCATAAATAAAGCTCGTCAGGCCTTCGGTATCCTTTCCTCTTTCTGGAGGTTAAGAGACATCTCCCTTCGCACGAAGCTGCGAGTTTTTGACGCATGCGTCAAATCCGTGTTGTTATATGGTTGTACCACGTGGAAAGTGACCGTTCGACTTACCAAGAAACTACAGACTTTCGGGAACCAATGCTTCCGACGAATTTTAGGAATATTCTCTCCAACGACGAACTTTGAATAACAACTGGCCAGACTAAAATAGGTATTGAGATTCAAAGGCGGAAGTGGCAGCGGATCGGTCATACTTTGAGGAAACCAGAGAGAAACATCGCCAAACAGGCCGTGGATTATAATCCTCAAGGAAGACGTCGGGTTGGTCGACCATGTAGCACATGGAAGCGAGTAGTTGAGCAGGAGGCCAGAGGAATAAACAGGTCCTGACAACAGCTAAATGGTGGCCAAATGGTAGTAAAAGGTCTCGCGTCTGCATTGGGTTACTGGTTTCCAATGAAGTATTAAAAGCCGAGAAAAGCCTTCTGTAAGAACATCGTCAGCTCTGCTACCGAATCCTACCTACACCTCCTCGTGGTGGCCGCTGGGGACTCTCACTTGATAATTGCTAACGTAGGAGGGTGAAAGCGAGTTTTCCGCGCCTGATAACGGAAACAACAATAATAACCACTCCTCCAGAGCGGAGGTTGGGCGAAGGGTTAACTCCCCTGTCACCGGAAAAAAATCTTCATTGTTTTGGAACCCAAGACGAAGCCTCGGATAGGATTGGACCAACGGAAACGATCGCGCAAACGTACAACGGACTATGCTTTTGGATCCTGGAATATCAGAACATTAAACAAACCTGGTGCTGTTAAAGAATTACTACATCAGGCCAGTCAGTACAAATTAAATGTGTTGGCAGTCCAGGAAACGAAATGGACTGGTAGAGAGATTCAGGACATGAGATCGCACACAATTTTTAAAAGTGGGAAGCCCTCAGGAAGCCGTGAATTTGGAGTCGCCTTTATTGTGGATAGGGAATTCAAATCACACGTCATCGACTTCAAGCCAATTAACGAACGGATGTGTGCGATCCGCATCAAAGCGAAATTCTTCAAAATATGGCTAATAAATGTGCATGCCCCGACGGAAGAAAAAGATGAGGAAACGAAAGATGCCTTTTATACAAGCCTTGAAAGGCTATTCGACTCATTGCCCTCAAACGACGTTAAAATAATACTTGGCGACCTCAACGCTAAGGTCGGGAATGAAGAGACTCATCGTGGAACAACTGGAGGGCATAGCCTCCACGACGAAAGTAACGACAACGGCCAGCGCCTGATAGACTTTGCATGCAGCAGAGACATAGTTATAAGTTCGACATGCTTCCCACATCGACGCATCCATAAAAGAACATGGGCATCACCAGATGGCAATACCTTTAACCAAATAGACCATGTCCTTATCCAGCGGAGATGGGCCTCCAGCATCATTGACGTTCGAACATTCAGAGGAGCAAATTGTGACTCGAACCACTACTTGGTCAAATCCAAATATCGATGTCGTATGTCAAAGGCGTATCAAACAAAGACCAGCCCTCTTCGTAAGTTCGACATCGAAAATCTCCAAACGGCGTCAGTTGCGAAAAACTACGCAGCAGCACTTGAAAGAGAGCTCACTCCGATTCTGCAGGATGACATACCGAAGCCTGTGAACCAAGTTTGGATGGATATAAAGGCAACCATAAAGACCGTTGCGGAACAAGTGGTTGGGTATGAAGCTCGGCGCAAAAGAAATGACTGGTTCGACGACGAATGCCAAGATGCGTTAGATAAGAAAAATCAGGCGTACAGACAGTTTCTCGAAAGGAATACCAGAACGAAGAGAGAAAAATACGAAAATCTCCGACGAGTAGCAAATAAGGTCATTAGATGTAAGAAAAGAAAATATTATGACGACCAATTGAGAAATATCGATGACAATCTTGCGAGCAATAAAACAAGACAAGCCTACAAAGTAGTGAAAAGCCTAAGACGTGGATATCAGCGTAAGACAACCCTCTGTAAAGACAGAAATGGCACTATCATCGCCGATGATAATCAGATTAAGGAAAGGTGGGCGTCATACTTTAAAGAACCCCTTAATCCCGCACACGGCTCCCGAACATCGGAGCTGATAGGTCTCCAAACTTCCGACGAATGCCCACTGGATCCTCCAACGTTGGAAGAAGTCGAATTTGCCATCAGAAGCCAGAAAAGCAATAAAGCGCCGGGCATCGACGAAATTCCAGCGGAATTAATTAAATATGGCGGAAGCTGCACCCGAAATGCCATCCATAAAGTGATTCAGTACATCTGGAATCAGGAGCAAATGCCGGAGGAGTGGTGCCAATGCATTATTTGCCCTATCCACAAAAAGGGAGACAAACTGCAGTGCGAAAACTACAGTGCGAAAACTACAGAGGTATCTCACTAATTTGCACGTCATATAAGATACTGACAAAAATATTAGAAAATCAGATTAAAATTTACGCTGACAATGTGATTGGGGAGTACCAAGGCGGTCTTAGAGCTGGTCGATCAACGACTGATCAACTTTTTACGGTCAAGCAAGTGCTTGAAAAATGCTGGGAATTCAACATCGACGTTCACCAGGTTTTTGTGGACTTTAAACAAGCATACGACAGTATTGATCGAAACGTACTGTACAAAATAATGCTGCATTTTGGCATCCCAGCAAAACTAGTCCGACTGACCAAAATGACGATGACATCAACAACATCACAAGTCAGAGTCAACAACCAACTAATTGATGCCTTTGACACAAATGTCGGACTAAAACAGGGTGATGGGCTGGCCCCTCTGCTTTTTAACCTAGCTTTAGAATACGTCATCAGAAAGTTACCCGTTGACACAAGAGGTACGCTGCTTTATAAATCCAGCCAGATAGTGGGTTATGCGGACGATATCAACATATTATCACGCTCTTTCACATCCGCAAAAGAAATTCTACTAAGCCTCGATCAAGCAGCAAAAGAAGTTGGCTTGAAAATCCATGAAACAAAAACGAAAATAATGACACAAACAAGGAAAAGAACCCCCAATAGACAAAACATTACAATTGACGAATATAATTTGGAAAATGTTGACGAATTCATATATTTGGGCACAAAATTGACAAAGAGTGGAAATGAAACGAATGAAATAAAAAGACGAATCCAGCTCGCAAATAAAACGTATTATTCAGTCTTAGCTATTCTTAAGGCCAGCTGCGTGCACAGGAAGACCAAATTCCAAGTTTACAAATCAATAGTAAGACCTGTGCTTTGCTACGGATGCGAAACATGGACCCTTACACAAGCATCCGCAAATATGTTGAACGCTTTCGAAAGACGGGTCCTGAGACGAATAATTGGAGCGAAACGTGATGGTGACCGATGGCGAATTAGATACAACAGTGAGCTATATGATATATTTGACGAACGGGAGGTTTCCACTATCATCAGACTGCGGAAGCTGCAATGGGCTGGCCATGTACAAAGGATGGACGAAACTCGAATAACCGAGATCGATGGAGACTTCGGCTACGGGAAGCCAAGGCCCGAAAGGGGCTGTAGCGCTGCGACGAGACGACGAGACAACAGCTAAAGACTGATGCTCACGATTGCGCCTTGTGGAAGAGAGTGGTTTTTGTCCTGTGCCCCTATAGAGAATCTTAACAGGAACTTGATTGATTGATTGATACACTAGTGCCAAGTTGAAAAGCATGGAGACTAGATTATCTCCCAGCTTCAAACCACCTTCCGTTCGAAATCTGGTTGTAGGATCGGTTTGTATTCTCACTTGGGATTCAGTGTTTGCCATTGTGGGTCTCGTCAGTCGGGCTAGTTTTGGAGGAACTCCAAAATCAAGAATGATTTGGTACAGTACACTGCTGTCGATACTTTCGTATGCTTGTTTAAAATCTACAAAGATTTGGTGCACGTCTGTGTTATATTCCCAGCATTTCTCAAGCACCTGTTTCATCGAGAATATTTGATCTGTTGTAGAATGTCCGGTTCTGAATCCAACTTGGTATTCGCTAATTATTTCATTAATATAGAGCTTAAGATGGCGTCGAATTATTTTTGCCAGTCTTTTATAGGGCGTACACAACAATGATATTCCTCTGTAATTCGCCCAGCAAAGTTTATCTCCTTTCTTGCAAATTAGACATATGACGCTTTTTCACCAATCATTGAGTACGTTTTCCTGTGTCCAAATTTTACATATCATGCTGTGTAGTATTCCAGCGACACAGTTTCCACCATTTTTCAGAAGTTTAACCGGTATTTCGTCAGCTCCCGGCGCTTTGTTTAGTTTTTAGTCGCATAGGCCGAACCCCCCAAATACCGTCCAAAACAGACTTGCGTTGATCGATCGTATTGAAAAATATGCGTTCCGACTGATTGCAGACGAGACCATCACGTCTTATATCGATTCGGAGTACTCAGCATTTACTATCGATACTTCCATGGTAAATTCAGTGCGGAACTAAGCGCACTTATCTCTCCACTCTGTACTTTTCCCCGGGATACTTATCAAGCTGAACGCGCGCACGAATATACCGTTAAACTATTGCCTTTTACTTTTACTTTTACTGTACGAGAAATTTAGGCAGTCATTCATTTCTCAAGACTCTGAAACACATTACCAGCCAAAACGTTTAGGTTTAGACAATGTCCGCCGTCATTTTCGTCTCTCACCATTTATGTTAGCCTGTTTATACTCTAGATGAAATCTGAGATATTGTGTTCGCCTTACCGTTTATAACGCTAAGAAATAACGATCGCACAGAGCCGCCAAGGGTACAGAAATATTTGTTGTCACTCAAAAACCTCGATTCCGAGTGACCGTCTGTCCGTTTGTCTGTCTGTGCGTCTGTCTACAGCATAACTCTCGAAAGCTTTGAACTATAGTACCAAAAATGTTTATGTGTCATTTTTAGCAAAAAAGTAACTTTAAGTTCGTGAATAGGCTACATCCCCTACCCCTTCTACTCGCTCCAATACAAATTTCATGAAATTTCTAAATATTAAGAGATTGATTTTTCTTTGAAACTATTTAAGCTATCAACTTGAAATTTGGGTCGAAGTATTATGATATAGATGTCATTAATATGATGGAATATTGATCCAATCCCCTCACTCCTTCTACCCCCTCCCATACAAATGGACAATTTTGAAAAATACATATTTTCGATTTTCATTGAGACAAGTAAAGCTGAACAGATGAAATTTTGCTAGAATTCTACTCACTACACACTATTCAGGTTCCTTAACATTTTTTTTTATTACTTATTGTGGAAGGGTTGTTAGCCCTTCGCACAACCCTCTTTCTACGAATTTTTATTTGTTTTTATTTTCGTAGATTTAGGTGACCAAGGTATATCCAAGAAGGCAATGTGCTGGAATTATGTATTGCGTCGACCGGGATTTGAACTCACGACCTTTGCATTACAAGACCAACACGCTACCCACTAGGCTACACCCTACCTAGAATTAATTCTACTATAATTGCCATTAGTTTCAAAAAGAATTTTCAACCTCACCTCACTCCTTCTACTCCCTCTCACATAAAATTGTTCATTGTTCAAATATTGAAATTTAAATTAAATTAAATCTTCGAAACTTTGATAGCTTTAACGATATTTGATATTTTGTATAAAGTATAAATATAATAATAAAATCAATAACGTGAAAAAAAATTTGTTTTGATCCGTACACTCCATACAAATGTATAATTTTTGTTAAATGCATTATATCGATTTCCATTAAAACTAGAAAAAGTACAAACCTAAAATTTTGCCAGGATTTGTTTTTTTAATAATTGGAATAAATGTTAGAAAAATTAATCAGCTCCGATTCACTCCTTCCACCCCCTCCCATATAAATATATTATAAATTCAAGAAAAGCATTTCTCTTTCGAATATATGAGAGCTATCGACATTGAAATTGAATCAAAGCATGGTTATGAGGATGATGATAAGCTGTTTCAAAATCGTCTTAAACGCTCCACTTCCTCTGCCACTTCCCATACAAATGCCCCAATTTCAGGAAAACTATGTCCAATTTCATTAAAAATAATGAAAACTAAAAACTTTAAATTCAGCAAAAAATATTTTCCATGCAACCTCCCGCTTTGCTTCTACCACCTCCCACGCAAAAGTCTCTATTGATTATTTGAAAGAGTTTGAGATGACATATTTTCCGGCATATTAAAGTTATTCCCATTTCTGTTATGTTTTTAATAACTCTTTAAAAAATTTTTTCCAATACCTATACTACCTAACTAATATTCGGTACTTCCAAGAAAAAAAAAATAGGGCTGCTTTGATGTCGGCAAGCGTGGGAGAACTCAATTGAGTTGTTGACTATCATGATTGGTGCTAATAGATTGGGATTGAGAAGATGTTCAAAGTAGGAAGCCCATCTCCTTTTTATTTCTTGTGTGTCGCTGATGATGTAACCCTCTGCGTCCTTGCAGAGAGTGATTTTTGGCTTATATCCCTTTTAAAGGACTTTTACTTTTTCGTATGCGACTCGCGTTTTATTTTGTCTCATATCGTCGTTCATTTTTTGTATTTTGTTTTTATTGTACTTCCTTTCGGGGCGTGATGATAATATAATAATTATAGCTTGTGTTAATTAAAAAAAAAGCCAAAATAAAATAACATTAAGCTTGAAAACGTAACAGGACTACGATTGCACATTGCCTGCTTGGATATACCTTGGTCACCTCAATCTAAGAAAATGAAAAATTCGTAGAAAGAGGGTTGTGCGAAGGACTAACAACCCTTCCGCAATAAGTAATGAAAAATTTTAAGGAACGTGAATATCAGGAGGCCAAGGTCCGATTTGGGCTGTAGCGCCATTGTCGAATAGAATTAAGGATTGAGTACAAAATTTTAGCTCGATGAAAGTTATATGTATTGGGAAAATTAGTTTAGAATATTTCATGAAAAATTGCATTTTGTTTGGGACGTGGTGGAAGGAGTAGGGGGTTTTAAGTGAATTTTTGAGAAACAACTATAATCATAATGCAATTGATATGTTGTAAATTTTAGATCTGCATTATTCACGCTTTTCAAGAAAATCGAATTTTTGTAAAGTCGTGCAATTGTGTCATATTGTATGGGAGGGGGTAAAAGGAGTAAAGCTACTTGGTTAATTTTTTCTCGATATTAATAATGATACTAATTTAGGATAGAGTATAAAATTTGAGCTCGATGAAAGTTATATGTACTGACGAAATTAGTTTAGAATATTTCTTGATAAAGTGCAGTTTGTATGGGAGGTAGTGGAAGGAGTGGGGGGTCTTAAGTGACTTTTTAAGAAGCAACTATAATTAATTTGCAATTGACATATTTTAAATTTCAGATCAGTAACATTTACAGTTTTCAAGAAAATCTAATTTAAGTAAAGTCGTGGAATTGTGTCACATTGTATGGGAGGGGGTAGAATGAGTGAAGGTAGTCGGTTAACTTTTTTCCCAATATTAATAATAATGCACATTAAGGATTAATTGCAACATTTATGCTCGATGAAAGTTACACGTACTTAGAAAATTTGTGTATTGCATTTCATGAAAAAGTGCAGTTTGTATAGGAGGTGGTGGAAGGAGTGGGTGGTTTTAAGTGAATTTCTGAGAAACAACTGTAATCATTATGCAATTGATATATTTTAAATTTCAGTTCTGCATCATTCACGCTTTTCAAGGAAATCGAATTTTTGCAAAGTCGTGGAATTGTGTCATATTGTATGGGAGGGGGTAGAAGGAGTGAAACTACTCGGTTAATTTTTTCCTGATATTAATAACAATGCAAATTAAGGATAAAGTACAACATTTGAGCTCAATAAAAGTTACACGTACTGAGAAAATTGGTGAATAGTCTTTCATGATAAAGTGCAGTTTGTATGGGAGGTGGTAGAAGGAGTAGGGGGATTCAAATAATTTGTATACCATAGATCACATTTCTGATAAAAATAGTATGTTCTAAATTTCAAATAATTTGCTCCAATGGTTTTGAAGAAAATTTGATTATTACATATTTTTGAAAATGAGTCATTTTGTATGGGAGGGGGTGGAAAGCGTGGGGGTATTGAAATAAGACCACACGCAGATTACATCTCGATGCACATCTAATAAACTGTGAAAGTTTCATTACAATCGGCTTAGCCGTTTTTGCGTGAAAACCGGAAAGACAGACATACAGACAGACAGTGAAATTTTTTAAAAACGTGTGTTTCTGCTTAGTTATTGCTAAAATAAAGCAAAAAACTTATTTATAGCCATTTCTAAATAAATAACAGACAGACACTACAATTATATTTATATAGATTGGCATGGTGAACGTCAAAAATATTATTTTGCTGTATCTAATAAATATCCATGTCTTAAAGTCTTTTTATATGAATTTTCATAATGACTTCAAAAAGCCTATTGCATCCTTCGAAATAAACTGTGTTCGTCAACCGAAAACGGTTAATCAAATCACAGGGACACAAAATTTTTGATTTGGGTGAGACCCTACATTGCCTAAAAAGAACGCGTCTTATATTTAAGATTAATAAATATGTAATAATATAACTGTTAGCATCACTAATCCACTTGATATTATCAAAAAACCCATAATAAAATGCGATAAAGGTCTTTAGTTCAAAACTTTATTAATTCACTCGTACACCCACAAAATAACATTAACGACTGCTTCATGCAATAAAAGAGCACTTTAAACGAGTCCTCTATTGAAATAATTGAAATTCTTTAGAAACGAGCAACGTGAAGGATTACGATGGTGTAACGTACTCTATAATCTTGGAATCTTCCTAACGAGAATTATTAAGAGAATTTTGTCGAAAGCCTCAGAAAATGTAAATTTTTCAGTGTCGTTAGGAGAGTGAAAGATTCCTTAAATTGCTTAAGCAAATTCCTGTATAGTTAAAATGCTCGTTGTGCAGTTGTGGCGAACGTAAATACGCTACATATGATGTACCTATACAACGATTTGATCAACTGTATGCCCTTATCTTGTCTCCGAAATGAGAATGTTCACACAGTCAGGTTCGCCGGGATCATAACAAGGACTAAGATAGCCGAGTGTGTAATGACCCCAAGGGTAGGTTTAAAAGGCTGCTCATAGCTTATACGAGTGGGGTTTTTATTAAAGGTTAAGTTTCAAGATAATTTCATTTTTTTCTGCTTTATTTGATCGTCAAAGTTTTTATTGTCACAGCTTTCGCACGATAACGTGAACTAAGCGAATAGTTAAATGTGGAAAGAGAATACTAGGATTGGCAAACAACGAATAATCTATGTAAAATTGGTGTTATGAGAAAACTTTTGATAGCAATTTTCTTATTATACGCGCTTGAGTACCTGCCTTGTTATTGGTATAGTTCAGGGAAGATGAGATGGCATGGTTCAGTCAGAGCTCGTACCTCATTGCAAAGAAAAATGTAAAACTGAAATGCTTTAATAGCAATATTCGAGGAAATACAAATAACGAATTTTTTCTTAAAATATCCTTGAAACAACAGAAACCAGAAGAAATGTTTTAAACTCTGCATTGAAAAAAAGAAGATCTAAAGCGTTGAAATTGCTTGGATTGAAGTATAGCCTGCAGGTATTCCTTTTTAAATTCAGATATACCTACATTTGTCAGATAATTCAATTTAAATTTTAAAATCGAATAAAATATTTCACATTTCACTTCTTTTTACAAGTCATAAGATAATAGAGCTGGGAAGTATAATAACTACCAGGCCAATAATAATTTATCTGTCCAGGCAATTTCTTTTATCCAAAGTTTATACAAGATCTGCAAGACACCGTTCCTTCCTAAACTATAATCCGCAAATAGACTAATATTTCTTTTTCAAAGTCCTAACAGTTCAAATTGGGTCCTGCCAGCTGGAACTTCCGGTTTCAAATATTTGTTTTTGGTTCTTTGCCCAAATTATTATTTAAGAATTTCGAATTATGCTAGTTCCTAATATCCAAGCAGCGTTGCAGATCAACACGATAATCACTAGACTAACGAATCGATGAGTTTATATCTACTCGTAGTTAGATTAATAATACTTCACCATTGTATTTATGGGCCAAATAACAATTCCCATCGAATCCTTAATACATACGAACATTTGCATCCATTCATACCACGAAAATTAGCTTAGTGTGAAATTGAGAAATTATTGTTCGGCAATTTAATGATTAGGAAATTGGCAATTTAATAATTTTGTAATTACGGTGTTATGGTTGAAAATTTTTCGAAATCACAAATTATTCCAAATTACACGCTAACTTTAGATTTACACAGATTTCTTAGGATAAATCTTCTCATAACACATTAATATTATTCTATCACTCGACAATTTACCAAAACGTACTGCACTCCAGCTAGCTACAAAGCAATTACATTTT
Source organism: Chorisops tibialis (assembly GCA_963669355.1). Lineage (NCBI taxonomy): Eukaryota > Metazoa > Arthropoda > Insecta > Diptera > Stratiomyidae > Chorisops > Chorisops tibialis. Next base: position 112,037,016 of record OY770262.1, on the reverse strand, counting down.
AAATTTCCTGCAATTATGTATTTATTAAATTGAGAATATTCTTGGAGAAAATTTGTTTGATTTATCCTATTACGAATATACATATCTAAATTGCCATAACTAATGCGAATAAACGAAAAACTTTCTCTATCGTTTGAAATTTACACTTTTCATTTCTTAGAATTCACACCACGGAAAATTAGCATAATTTCCGTGTTGATGTTTGACAACATGATCGGGTCTCATATGCATCTTATTCAAATCAGGTGAGCAGACAGTTACAGTTACTCGTACTTCCCCGAATCGCTTTGATTCGGTTTCTTGACCCGCCCGTTTTTGGCCATATGTTCCTCGTACGTCGTATCAAAATAAATCGCAATTCACCGTGTTATTGAAATTCATACGAGTATGACCATCATATCGAATCGTGTTGTTGGGATATTTTAGATAAATACCGCGATAATGATACCACCCATTGAGCGCTAGCACCTGGGGTTTTGTTTTTATTTTTGCCGATATCCATGTATTGCATTAAGTGCTGTCTTATTAAAAAAAATTCGTGTTGTTTTGCTACAAAACAAACAACTTAGCGCGATAATCGCCAAACAGATGTCTTGATGTTTCACTGGAAAACTCGTACAGACCTCATCGTCATCTTTGCAGGTTTTCAGCCTACGTTAATACGAAATCTTGAAATTCTCGGAACATGTTCTCCTACACGTCGTATAGTCTATATCGCGAACGAGCATTACATGGAAGTCGTAAGATCTTTGCAAATTGACTCTATAGACATCTTAACAACTGTTTTTCTGAATATTATTTATGTGTGACCAATCATGGACAAGTGCATAATTTTCAAGTTCATTTCTTAATTCTAATTCTTATCGCGACCACTTGGCTGTGCTGGCTGCATGCCATATAAGGTCTGAATGATATTAAGATTTGAAAATGATGATTTTAAGACAATACATGGATATATACTGAAAACCAAGCGTTTGTTTTGGATACATCGTACGTTAATTTATTAGCGATACACAATTTTACTTTATTATTCTAATAATAAAGTATTGTAATCGACACAGGTAAAACAATTCTACCCTGAACTAAATTAGCTTAAAAATGGTAAAAAATATAACGATTGCTACGATTGCGCGTAAAGCGCAATCTTACAATAATCTAGATGAAATAGATTTTTTTGTGATCCTAAGAAATTTTGTATGGGGAGTGTTAGAAGGGCTGATAACATTGAACTAATTTTTTCCCCATTATGCTAAAGTAGCTATAAAAATGTTTTGTACAAAATGCTAAATCCAAAAATTGAATAGGAGCTGAGAATATTAGTGTGTTAGATTTAGTGAAAATGTGCAGTGTGTATGGGAGGTAGTAGAAATAACTAGGAATATTATGAAATTGACATCCCTTAAATTTCAGACTAGTGCCAATCATACTTTTCAAGATAATCGATTTTTTGTGAAGTTGTCATATTGTATGGGAGGGGGTAGAAGCAGTAAAGCTAATGTTATATGTTCTGAGAAAATCGGCTTAGAGCATTTCATGAAAAAGTGTAGTTTGTATGGGAGGGAGGACGCAAATAATTTTTATAGATTCAGACTAATAGCTTTTATACTTTTCGAGCAAATCCATTTATTGTCGAATTGCGAAATTGTGTCATTTTGTATGGGAGGGGGTAGAAGGGGTGAAGCTAATCGTCTAGTTTTGTTTGGCCTTACTAAACATTTTAAATATATATTTAGTGCACAATTTCAGCCTGCTAAATTTTATACGCACTGAGTAAATTAGCTTAGAGTAATTCATGAGAAGTACAGTTTGTATGGGAGGTGGTAGAAGGAGGAGGAGGACACGCATAATTTTTATACGGTAGATTGATATTATAAAAGTAATATATTCCAAATTTTAGACTAATAGCTTTTATATTTTTTGAGTAAATCCATTTATTGTCGAATTGCGAAATAGCATCGTTTTGTATGGGAGGGGGTAGAACGGGTGAAGCTAATCATCTAATTTTTTTCGGTCTCACTAATAATTCTAAATAAATATTTAGTGCATAATTTCAGCTCGCTAAACTTTATTACGCACTGAGTAAATTGGTTTAGAGTATTTCTTTAAAAAGTGCAGTTTGTATGGGAGGTGGTGGAAGGAGGGGGAAGATACGCATAATTTTTATACGGTAGATTGACATTACTTAAAAGTAATATGTTTCAAATTTCAGGCCAATAGCTTTTATACTTTTCGAGCAAATTCGTTTATTGTCAAATTGAGCAATTGTGTCATTTTGTATGGGACGGGGTTGAAGGGGTGGAGCGATTTGGCCCGTTCACAAACTTGGCTTTACTTTTTTTTATCAAAAGTGACGTGTACGAAATTTGAGCTTTCTAACTCAACGCGTTCTCAAGTTAGGGAGCGCACGGACGGACATCCGGTTTTGAGATTTTTGAGTGATAATATTAACTTCTGTATCATTCATTTTTTTCTCCGAGCCTTATTTCTTGGCATTACAAACTTTAGAGCAGACTTATAATACTCTCAGATTCCATCTAAAGTATAAATATACATATATAACATGACTACAATTGAGCGTAAAGCCCAATAATGCTATCCTCTAGACGAAAAAGAAATTTGTTTGAAGTTAAGAAATTTTGTATGGAGAGTGTAAGAAGGGCTGACAGCATTGAGCTAATTTTTTCACATCATGATACAGTTGCAATCAAAATGTTTTATGCAAAATTTAAGCTTCGAAATAAATAGTTACAGAGAAAATTAGTGTAATGGATTTAGTAAAATTGTGCTGTTTGTATGGGAAGTGAAAGGAATATTGCGGAGTTCTTAATGATTTCTTTTAGAAATAATTATAAATATCATTCATTTACATTGTTAAATTGCAGATCAGTAGCATTCATACTTTTTTTGTAAAGTTGTGAAATTGTGTCATATTATTTGGAATGGGATACGAGTGCAGGTTATTGTCCTTTTTATTTGGAATTGATGATGAGTTCCAAAAAGTGGTCAAACTTCATTCAACAATTTAAGGCGAGTGTCATATTAACGTGTTCATAATTGATTAAAAGGTCTTAACTTAATATTCTTTAGGCATTAAAAGATCTGTCGATTGGAATTTTTACGAAAAGAGGCAAAGACATTATACTTACTTAACCATTTTACAATGCAGTGGTTGAAGTTATGCGGGTGCATCAAACAATTAATCCTCCGATTTCGGTGTCATCTTCAGCTATTGTATCCACATCAAACCTACTTTTACGTTGATCCCACTGTTCACATCAAATTTGCTATCCACATCAGAATAAACTTCGTCAGACATATCTTTGTACTCAACACCAATAGGAACAGCAAACGCTGCTAAAAGAGTAATGAGAAAGAAGGGCTGCAAAAATCAAGAAGATAAAGGGTACCCTAGTGGGTAGCGTGTTGGTCTACAATGAGAAGGACGTGAGTTCAAATCCCGATCGGCGTATAATCCAGCACGCTGCCTGCTTGGATATACCTTGGTCACCTGAACCTACAAAAATGATAAATTCGTGGATAGAGGGTTGTGCAACAATAAGTTTGCCACTTGGTATACATACAGAGTTGTGTCCGTTTCCTGGATATTAATTTCATACTGAAATATTTTGTCTATTTGGCGTCTTTTTCCTAGTTTGTGTCATAACTTTTGTTTTGTTTTCGTTAATACGTCGTCCAACTTCCCTTGCTACCGAGTCAAGGTTTAAAAAAACCTTTTTTTTACTCTCCAGAGATCTTGCAAGGGTACCTATATCATCGGCATATGCTACGAGCTGTGCGGATTTGAAGCAAAGTGCTCCCTTGGTCTCAACGAGAAGTTTTCGTAAAACATATTCAAGTGTCAAATTGAAAACCATTAGTGCCAGGCAGTCATATTGTTTAAGACCGTTTTCAGTTCTAAATCTGAAAGTCAGATCATTATACTCTAGTTGGGAACTGAGAGTATTATAAGCTTACTGTACAGTTTTTAGCGCCAAGAAATAATGCTCACACGGAGGCGCGACAACAAATATTTCTGTACCCTTAAGAAATATTTGTCATCGTTCAAAAATCTCAAAACCGGATATTCGTCCGTCCGTCTGAGCGCTCCGTAGCTTGAGAACTACACGCGTCATTTTTGACGTAAAAGTAAGGCCAAGTTCGTGAACGGGCCAATTCGCTCCACCCCTTCTACCCGCTCCCATACAAAATGACTTATTTTCAATCTCCTCCCTCGCCTTACACCTCTTAATTTAAAATTTTTACCAAAATTAAAAATTGTGCGTTTCTACAATCTGACAAAATTTCAATTTGATATCTGTACTCAGTTTTGAGATATAAATACAAATTTTTGAATGTGCATCAGTTTTGAAATGTTCCCCATTTCCCCCTACTACTATTATGTCAAAATTTTATATATTTTCCATCATTCGCTAGTTTAGCTAACCATATATTAGGTCCAAGTTTTAATTACATAGCTTAAGAGATAATCGACATATTAATTTTTAAGTCTTTTTCTTTCCATTCCCCTGACCCTCCGCCTTACATCAATTAGCCTCTTTGAAAGCTGATTCGGTTTGGTCTCTGTACCACCTAAAAAAAAAAATTGGCGTACAATCTATTTTTTAGCTCCCCCCCCTTTTGGATCACAATGGATAACAATTAAATTATTTTCAAAGTTTGTCCCATATATCCCTCTATATGCATGTTGATTTTCAGCCTTTTAGCTGGAATCATGGTTCAGATATTTCTATTCTGAGTTTTCGGTTTAAGTGCTCTCCCCACCTCCCCCTGAACCCGTACACCCCCTAAAATGGGTGTCCGCCTGAGATCCGCAACTATCTATAATCCCCCCAAAAATTAGCTTTCTACCTTGAAGGGTTTGGGAGTTAATGTGCACTGAGCGCACACGTCGGCGTACGGCGGACGGCCTACAGACAGACGGATTTTTGTTTTTTGCATTTTTAGGCTATTTTAGTCATGAAACGCGAAAAAACAAAATTTCAGGGTAGCAAATTTTTTTTTCCAAGTCGATCACAATACTTTATTATTAAAATAATAAAGTAATAAAGTATTGTGATCGACAAAGAAAAAAAATGTTTAAAGTAAAGTAAAATAAATTTATTTAGGCTAATCCATGAACTAAGCTCGTGCGGAAAGTAATTATATACATTTTTACAATATTGACAAGATAGTTCATAATATGAAAAAAAAAGATATAATGATTTTAATTCAATATGACAAAAGAGGAAAAAAGGATAAGTTAGTACGAAACTAAAATAAAAAAATATTTAATAATAGTGGTGCACGGAATAAGTGAACATGAAACTCAGTAACTTTTAGAATAAAAGATTAAGATACATTAATAAAATTATTTAACAAAGTGAACGACGAATTGGACCCGTATTTCGAGGTACTGCTGGCAGATTGATATATTTTGTCAGCTCGGCGCGTATTGTATAGATGATTGTCGGAGTAGTAGGTAAACACTATGTTGCTGTTAGTTTTAAGTTGTTTAATGTCATGAATTTGAGCAGAAGCCTCTAAGCGATATAGTTTTTCCACAGTTAGGAACTGGTGTAATTCGTGAATCGTTTTCGTGCGCTCCTTCATATTGATATTGTATAGGTTTTTTATCGCTCGGTTCTGAATTCTTTGGATACATTGCAGTTTAGAATTGAAGGTGGAGCCCCAGATTGTTATGCCATAGTTTGATTGGCTCAAAAATAGAGATGAAAATATGCCTTTTTCAAATTTTCGGGAACATCAGTGCGTATGTTTCTAAATACGCCAGCAATCAGGACCAATTTTCTTCTCACAGTATCTAGGTTGGAGTCCCAATATAGCTGTTCGTCGAGGTGAACTCCGAGGTACTTGAAGCTGTAAATCCTACTAATAGTTTGTCCATTGAAAACAATGCTCAATACAGTTTCTGGTGGCTTATTGAAGAAAATATACTTTGTTTTCTCCGAATTAGCAATTAATTTATGCGCATTGATCCATACATTAATTTTGTCGAGGTCCTGGTTTATACTATCTTTAAGTACTGGTATACTAGTTGAAGTGTATATTAGCGCTATGTCATCTGCGTAGAGAGATATTGCACCATTTATATCAAGTTTTGCGATTGAGTTTGTATAAATGTTGTACAGAATAGGACCCAAAACACTTCCTTGTGGAAAGCCACTAGTAATAGGGAGTGGAGCACTGCAAACATTGTCAACCATGGCATATTGAGATCTGGAAGTAATATAGCTTTCAAACCAGCTGTAGGGAGTCCCACGAACTCCGATCGCGAAAAACTTTTTAAGTAGAATTTGGTGATCTACTGTATCGAACGCCTTAGATAAATCAATAAAAACAGCAGCCGTGTGAAATTTTTTATCACAAGAAGACTGAAGTTTAGTCACGACATCAAATAATGCTCCTACCGGTCAATAAATTTGCTTTCAAGTATGGGTAATTCATTTGAGAAAATAGTCCTCCATTGTCTCCAATATTTATTAACGACAATTCTGTTCTCCCTAGCTTCCAGTTTGGCTTTAGAAAAAACACTTTCTGATTAATCAGTTGGTCAGAGTAACCAAAGACATCAAACAGAGCTTTCTTATCAGGGAATAGGTAGTTCTTGATGTTGAAAAGGCGTTTGATTCAGTATGGCATAAAGGCCTAAGAACCAAACTTATAGAATTCAAGTGCCCAACTTAATAATAATTTTACAAATAAATGTCAAAATTTCAGGAACTCTTTGATTCTCTTTTCGATTCCAGACTAGATTATTTAATTGCTAGATTTGCTTAGTTTTTAAGTTAGTTAATGTAGCTTGTAAGGTAAAGTCAAAGAACGCTTTTTATTACATAATAAAGTATTGTGATCGACTTGAAAAAAAAAAATTGCTATCCTGAAATTTTGTTTTTTCGCGTTTCATGACTAAAATAGCCTAAAAATGCAAAAAAAAATCCGTCTGTCTGTACGCCGTACGCGGGTGTGTACGCTCAGCGCACATTAACTCCCAAACCCTTCAAGATAGAAAGTTCATTTTTGGAGGGATTGTAGATAGTTGCGGATCTCAGGCGGACACCCATTTTGAGGGGTGTAAGGGTTCAGAGGGAGGCGGGGGGAGCACTTAAACCGAAAATTAAAAATTCAAATATCTCAAACATGGTTACTGCTAGGTAGCTAAGAATCGATATACATATAAAAGGGTTTGTGGGACAACTTTCAAAAATAATTTATTTTTTTTATCCATTGGGGTGCAAAAAAGGGGGGCTAAAAACCAATTGTCGGCCGAATTTTTGTTTTCAAATGATTATATCTTCGAAATTACTTAGCATAAAAAATTTATATTTTTAGACCACCAAGGCGGCATATATGTAGATCCACTGGAATCAGCTTACATAGAGGCTAAATATTGTAAGGGGGAGGGTCTGGGGGGTGCAAAGAAAAACACTTAAAAATCAATATCTAGGCTATTTGTTGAGCTATGTAATTGAAACTTGGTACTGATATTAAACTATACTAGAGAATATGAGAAAAATATAACATTTGGACCTAGTAGTAATGGGGGAAAATGGGGAGCATTGCACTTTCCAAAATTTCAAACCATTATATCTCAAAACTGAGTGCAGATATCAAATTAAGACTTTGTCAAATTGTAGAACTACATAGTTTCGAATTTCGGTAAAAGTTTTACGTCGGGAGGTGTAAGGGGAGGGTGGTGGTAAGACAAAATGTCGAAAATTTTGAGTGATTTTTTTAGGGCTCTGGTAAGAGATACAAAGTTTAAATTTTCCAAGTGGATATATCTGTTTACTATGCATACAGAAAAATTAATAAAAATTCTGCAATTGTTATGCATCGACCCCCCCCCCCCCCCCCCCCCCTGGTCTATCCTGCACAAGGTGTTTCATGTGCAAAGAAAAACACATAAACTGAAAATTTTTGAATGAAATTTTAAGGTAGAAACTTGAAAATTTGCGAAATGCATTTAAAAAAAAAATCTAAAAGAATGAAATATTAACTGGTCGAACATACATATATCACCTAACTATTAAAAGTTATCATTCCAAGTTATATTTCAAAAATAGTTGAAATAAATTTTCGTCAAAAGTTTTGAAATCGCTCTTGCCCTTCTACCCCTCCCATACAAAAGTATGATTTTGACAAAATTTTATTAAATCAACTAATAACCAACAAATTTAAAGCTACGAGTTTGGAATTTTGTACGAGCACCTTACAAAAGAAATGAAATAAAACTCCCATACAAATGATTGGTTTCGTGAATTTAAAATACACCAAATTTTATGAAAATTCTATGCAACTTCGTTTATGAAACTGACATTCTATGCAGAAAATATTGGACGTAATTGAAGCAATCAATTGAAATATTATTGGCATTCACCCACCCTTAATATCACCCCACCCTCATAAAAACCCAAACTACATAAACGAATGAAATATTGATCGAGCTATTGATCGTATTCGCAACTAAGTGTTGAATTGGCATCATCCCTGCCCTAAGGGGGGTTCCACTTGTGAAAGCGGGTTTCACTTGTGAAAGGGGGGTTCCACGTAATCTTCCCTAACCACTTTAACTTGCATATTAACTTTCCATAGATCTTTAACTTGTCCCAAAAATAATAAAGTTGCGCCCGACTTGTTGGCAGTTTATTTCTTTCAACTTTATATAAGAATTGAATTATGCTCTTCATGCGGTATCATTAACATGTGCTCTATAGATTTAAGTCTGATCACCGAACTTTTATCACTAGCCTTATATTTTATTAAACTATTTTGTTCTGTTCTATTCAATTACTTCCTCGCATCACTGTATAGTAAATAGTGCGCTTACACCTGTTTCTAATCATTTTAAGATTACACATAAATTAGCATTTCGTAACTAAATTACTACCATCTTAGCATCGTGTATCTACCAGCCGCCGAAAAAAGGTAAAAATTCATTAGAAAAACATTAACTCACACAAATGATGTGATTTTCTAGCGCCGAAAGACTCTTTCAAGTTCAACGTTCACTAATATGATCAATGATAAGAAAATTTGTTGGTACTCTCCGGAAAACTGAAATAGGAAGTCATTTTACAGGTTACTCAAGTTCCGGGAATATCGATTTCCTCAAAATCAGGTGCTTTCTACGTAGGCACCTGGCTATGTTATGCCTTATACGGAAATATTATGAGACAGGAGACATATAAATTGGCAGCATAAATCTTCCATGAAGGGAACTTAATTAGCACATTAAAAATTCATGGAGGAGGCTGACGGGAATTGGGAACTATGCGTTTTTGATAAAGCTGGAAACTGGAGAGTACCAGTTTTGATATCTAATACGAAAGTTTTAAACTTTTCTTAAGAAGATGGAGAGCTATTGGGTACATTGTATGTACGCGTGTTACAATATATTTACTTTATTATCGTTACTTCAGTTTGAAAATTCTTTGCAAAGCTTATGCATGAAAAGATAATTTTGTAAAATGTAATTTATTCAACTTTTAAATGGAGATTTATTCATCGTTTTCTTTTAACTGAAGCATATTTTAAATTTTCATTGAGATTCAACAGATAAAATTTGAATAGCCATAATAGTGTATAATATTACAACTACTATTATCAATAGATTTCTAAGTTTTTTTTATATGTCAAGGGGAATGATTGCATCCTTTTTGTGTGTTGTGTTCGATATCTGATCGATTTTACAGGCTTCTAGATATTCAAATTTTGAACTGGTAGCTAATGGGATTTAATAATTAATAAAAACAAATAATTATAAAATAACTTTGTTAAACTGAAATTGTTAAAAAAAAAATATCTAAATGACCTCAAATCCTCTACTCAAAGCACTAAGAAGATTTTTTTTAATGAAAACACAAAAGTTCTTACCTTCGATATTGAAATATACATGGTAATCATTCAAAATAAATTTAATTTCATAAAAAAAAGGCGGAAATATTCTGCCTCACGGAAAGTAATAAAAAAATCGCAGAAATATCTTCAGCACCTACCTTTAAAGAAGACTAAGCTTCAAACTGAATATATTTCTTTAAAAGATTTCTGCAATTTTTTTCCTATTCAAGAAAATGAAATTGTCTCTTAGCATGGCAATTTCCAATTTCACTTCCCTGTTTCCTTTTCAATATTTGAAAATGTCTTTTACATTTCTTTTTTTTTTTTTTGTTTTTACGTACGATGTACGAAACAACAAAAACTCTGTGCGGTTTTTACGCAATAAAATAAAAGACGATAACTCGTCGGAAGGCTCCCTGTGGCACAGACGAGGCAAATCATTCGAATCTTTTGGGTTACGTGCTTTTATTATAGACCTGGCAATAATGTCACACAAGAAAGAATACTGTAGGATGTTTCCGTAGGTATACTCTATGTTCAATCTAGGAGGAGTACTAATTTGTAAAGGTCTTACTACATTTTGTTATCTAATCGTAGATTTCGTTTGACAAAGTGTTGATGACTTGTTTTACAACTCTTGATGGAAATTGCTTAACGTAACATATCTATGGTTCAGACACGTAAAGTTCTTAAAAAGTATGTGACGTGATTTTACAGAGGATCCGATTTCGTTTCGAGATTGAAATCTACATGGAACTTAGGTTGACTATATAGTACTCATTTTGAAAAATCCTTGTACTGTATCAAAGAAAATTTTAAATGCAGATCTAGGAAAAGTTCTGCGAATGAATATGTTTTTTGTAAATTTGTGAATTATTCTGTATACAAGCATTTTCGAGCTTTTAAAATAAATTCAATTATCCGCATATTATGTAACTATTTGTAACTGTTCTCAATAGGCACGTAAGGGGTAATGCACAGGGCCCACTATACAATTCGAATTTCGCACCTTATTTTACGCGGGCGGTTAGTCATTAATACTCTAGACACACTACAAAGTAAATTCCTTTCGAAAACCGCAAAAAGGTTTGAGGTTTTTTAAACCCCAGGGTAGGTGACACACTACACGGAATCGAGTTTACCAGAACGAGTTTTGGTGATATGTGATATGGTTTGTCATCAGCTGTTCGTGAATTGAAATCGAATCAAAACGTCACATGGCAATGCTAGGTATTGTTAATGATTTCAAGATTTTCATGAATTTAAAATCTAATTATTGACAGCGGTGGATATCGCTCATCATTCACACTTGAGAAAATGGTTAAAGTATTTGATAATGAGCTTTTTCCGGGTTGAGCTACATATGAGCCGTTCACTGCACAAACCGATTGACTCCACTTTTTGCCTTTTACATTTATAATAAATTTCTCAAATAATAAAGATTAACACCATTAAACAACAAAATTTAATATAAATCGTTGCAATAATTCAACTCAAATTCCGAAACAGGTTCAAAGTTCAGAAATAATAGCAATCGAAATGAAATTTTTAGTAAGTGGACATAGCTAATTACCTATTGATTCAAATTTTACAAATTATTGAGTCACATGCGAAAAAAAATTCAGAACATTTTCTAACCAGATGATTGGTACAACATAATCAAAACATGTAAAAAGAAAGCGCCATTTAGTGTAATCCAAATGATTGACTTTATTTTTATCCTGTGACAAGGGAAAAAGGAAGAGGCATGATGGACCAGTTAAAATTCATTCCTTCTGTTAAATATGATTACTATAAAAACTTGAGATCAAAACGAAATGACGAGACCTCATATACAGCTGATGAAGAAGACATTATTTATACTGCTGATGAATTAATCACAAATAATATAATTTACTCTTTCTGTAATAAAAAATATTAAAATTTTAACACTGAATTCAACTTTATTACGTTTTTTACTTGCCAATTCGATTAACTTCCTCAGTCACATAAAAATTGTAACATTACTAGCGACTAATTCTTGGCTAATCTCAGATTTCATCTAGAGTAGATGAAATCTGAGAGTATTTTAAGTTTGCCACAAAGTTATAATACTAAGAAATAAGGCTTGGAGAAAAAATGAATGATACAGAAGTTAATATAATCACGTTCGTCCGTCCGTCCGTGTCCTCTCTAGATTGATAACGCGTTGATCTAGAAAGTTAAAATTTTGTACACGTCGTTTCTGACAAAAAAGTAAGGACAAGTGGTCCAAATCGCTCCACCCCTTCTACCCCCTCCCATACAAAATGACACAATTACGCAATTTGTCAATAAACGGCTTTTCTCGAAAAGTATAAATGCTATTGATCTGAAATTTGAAAAGTAATAGCTCTATGATGATTCTATTCTACTGTATAAGAATTATTTGTGTCCTCTGCATCCTTCCACCCCCTCCCAAACAAACTGCACTTTTTCATGAAATGCTCTAAACCAATTTACTCAGTGCGTATACAATTTATCGATTTGAAATTGTGTACTGAACATTTATTTAGAATTACTAGTAAAATAAAAAAAAAAAAATTAGACGATTAGCTTTACCCTTACTACCTCCTCCCATACAAAATGACACAATTTCGCAATTTGACATTAAACAAATTTGTTCAAAAAGGATAAAAGCTATTGATCTGAAATTTTGAATATATTACTTTTATAATAAATCCAATCTGCTGTATAAAAACTATTTGAGTCTTCCCCTTCTTTCCACCACCCCCCATATAAACTGCACTTTTTTATGTAATACTAAAAACCGATTTACGTATGAAATTTATCGAGCTGAAATTATGCACTAAATACCAAAAAAAAATAGGTTATTAGCTTCACTCCTTCTAATCCCTCCCATACAATTTGACACAATTCAACAACTTTACAAAAAGTCGATTTTCCTGAAAAGTATGAATGCTACTGATCTGCAATTTAAAACATGTTAATTAAATGATGTTCACAGTTATTTCTAAAAAAGTCATAAATAGCTTCACACTCCTTCTACCACCTCCCATACAAACTGCACAGCTTCACTAAGTCCAATACACTAATTTTGTCAGTACCTATTAAAGTTTTGAATCCTAAATTGTGTATAAAACATTATGATAGCAACCTTAGCGTGATGTAAAAAAAAGTTCAATGTCGTCACCCCCTCTACCACTTCCCCTACAAATTTTCTTAAAATGAAAAAATTCTTTTTTCATCTAGAGTACAGCATGATTATGTTTTTTATTAATTTTTTGTACCCTTAGATGAAAGCTACACCAGTATTTCTGCATTCTACAATGTTTTTTGAATTTATATAATAAAGGGAATTTTAAAAAATACTGCACATTATTTCATTGCATTTCTCCACATTTCGTTTTATGGAGTTAATCGATTTGTGCAGTGAACGGCCAATATATTAATGCGGTATTGATTTGTAAACTCCATTGCAGGACGAGTTTAGAAAATCCTTTAATTGAAATAAACTCAATTTGAGCTTCACATTTAAGAAGATTAAAGGAACATACCTAAACTCTGAAGGCGCATAAACTTCTATTTAACACTGTGAAAAAAGCGTGAATATCCTGAAAATGTTAAATCCGACAAGATCGAATGCGGAATGAAACGAATGGCGATAGGTGTTGCGATAGATGACTGCGTAGCAGGGACCAGTTTTCCGGGACACCCAAGCTCTATGAGGGTAGGCTAGGGTGTAGCGTAGTGGGTAGCGTGTTGGTGTACAATGCGAAGGTGGTAAGTTTCAATCCCGGTTGACGCATAATTCCAGCATACTGCCTACTTGGGTATACCTTGGTCACCTCAATTTACGAAAAATTAAAAATTCGTAGATAGAGGGTTCTGCGGAGGTCTTAAACCAGGAGGTCATTAGGCCAAGGCCCGGTTTGGGCTGTAGTCCCATTGTAGAAGTAGTAGAAGCTCTATAAAGACATCCATAGACCCATAGAGTTAGGCAGCATGTTTTTGGGTGGATTGTAGATTCGGAGGAGCCATTTTAACTGAATTTTAGGAAATGTGGAGGGAGGGGGGTGGTTGTGTGGAGAGATAAAAAGTCGATAAATACACTTTTGATTTAGAAATTACATAGAATCACTGGTTCTTTTAAGACAGAACCAACTTTTACTTTATTATTCTAATAATAAAGTATTGTCATCGGCACAGAAAAAAAAAATTGCTACCCTGAAATGTTTTTTTTTCTCGTTTCATGACTAAAAAATCTGCCAAAAAGTCGGACGCAACTTTATTATTCTTGGAAGAAGTTTTGGATACGTGGGAAGTTAATATGCAGATTACGATGGATATGGAAGATATGAATAGAACCCCCTATTCCCCCCTAGGGTAGGGAAATTGTTGCTTATCCAACACTTAACTGCGATTATGATCAATAGCTCCAGTACATAGAATCAATATTTCATACGTTTATATATGCAAGTTAAAATTTGTATGGAGGAGGGGCGAGGGTTCGATAGAAGGGATGGTTACATGTCAATAAAGTTTTAATTGATTGCTCGAGTCGCGTTCAAAATTCGCTTTATAGAATGTCAGTTTCATAGACGAAGTAAATTCTATGAAATTCTCGGAGAACTTTATATAATTAAAACCATACATTTGTATGGGATGGGATAGGGGAGGTGGGGGAATAGTAAAATTTATGATGCAGTTTTGTTAAGTTTCTTTTGGAAGATGTTCATATAAAAGTTCAAGTTCGTAGCTTTTAATATGTTGCTTTTTATTTGATTTATTGAAATTGGTCGAAATCATAATTTCGCTTGGGAGGGGATGGAAGGGCAGAGGGGGTTTCAAAACTTTCAATGTATTTTTATTCGAAATATTTTTAAAATTTTTTAAATAAAATTTCAAGCTGATAGCTTTTAATGGTTTGATGATAATTTATTTCTTCAAAATGGTCGAAAAAAACTTTTGTATCGGAGGGGGTACAAGTTTTGCAGGTATTCGACTAGTTAATGTTTTAAACTTTTAAGTATTGTTTTTTTTTTAAATAAATTTACAAATTTTAAAATTTGTAGCATAAAATTTAAAATCAAAAATTTTGATATTTTGTGTTTTTTTCAATACACGTGAACTATTGACCTGCCTTTTAGTAGCTTATTAAGGAACTGTATGCCACCTAATTGATCTCAAAACAAAATTTTTTTAGATTAAGTAGTTCCGAAGATATAATCATTTAAAAAAAAAAATTCTGCCGACAATTTGTTTTTATCTCCCCCACCTCCCTTTTTGGGACCCCAATGCATAAATACTTAAATTAATTTTGGAGTTTTTCCTACAACCCTCTCTATATTTACGGTGATTTTTAGCTTCCTATCTGCATTCGTATTGGAGATATTAGCAAGTGTAGGTTTAGACTTTCCTCCCCTCGCGTTCCCCTTCCACCTAACAAATCCTAAAATTTAGATATTGGTGCTCACTTACCCAATCAACAACCCAACGAACATTCTACCTTTAACTGTGTGCAATTGTGGAAAGTAGGTGAAGTTATTATGATTCCAAACTCCAGCAAGCCACCGCATGAGACATCATCATAACGACCAATATCGTTGCTGCCGGTAATGTCAAAGCTATTTGAAAAACCCTTATTAAAAAGATTAAATCTCATTATTGAAAGCAGAAATCTAATCCCAAATCACCAGTTCCGTTTCCGGGATAAGCATTCAACAATTGATCAAGTTCATAGGATAACTAACATTATTGAGAAAACGCCAAAAGGAAAAAGAGTCTCTTCAACGGTTTTCCTTGATGTGGTGAAGGCTTTTGACAAAGTGTGTTATGAGGGGCTCATATACAAACTTAGAACGATCCTTCCCGCAAAATTCCTAGATATATTAAAATCATATATAACAGAACGATACTTCAGGATCAAACGTGCAGACGAATATTCGAAGCTAGGAAATGAAAGCGAGAATTCCATAAGGGAGTGTACCTGGACAGGTCCTCTACCTCTTATACACCTATGACCTTCCGAACTTGGAGCTAGCTTTGCAGACGACACCGCAATAATGGCCATAGGAGACACTAATTCGGAATCAACAGAAAAATTGCAAATGGCCATCTTCCAATTCTTCGTTGGACCAAAAAATGGCGGATATAGCTAAACGAAACCGTATCGGTACATGTCGACTTCACTAACAAGGAAATCAAGCACATTCCAGTTTCAATCAACAATCAACCCTACTCAAACACTACTAAATACGTGGCCATGGACGCTAGATGCCAAGCTTAGATGGAAAGCTGACGTCAAGAAAAAAAAAGAAATAAACTTCAATACAAATGCACAAAACGTATTGGCTATTAGGAATATACTCCTCCTAGTCAACTTACAACAAGCTTCTGCTGTAGAAACAAGTCCTAAGCGAGCCTAGACTTATGGTATTCAACTTGGACTTATACTTGGCAAAGTAACATCAAAAAATACACGTTTCGACAATAAAGGGCTTTGAGGTATTGCAGACGCACCATAGTACATACGCAATGACAATCTACATAAGGATCTACATATAGAATTTTTCATGAAAGAAATAAAAAAGTTTGCATAAAGACACGAGCGAAGACTTCATTAACACGTTAATATTGAGGCCATTCACCTCTTAGACAATAAGACCATAGTGCGAAGGTTTAAGGAGTAAAACCAATCGAACTAGTGTATTCAACATTATAACACTATAATAGGCAAAATAATTAAATCTAAATGTATAATAAAAAAGTGAAAAACATAGAAACTAAGACAATATCGATGGATAAGTGCTTAGCTTGAATTTTAAATCGCAGTGAATTAAGTTAGAAATAAATTGCTTATTAGTTTTATAACTAGATCGTAATAGCATTAAAAATGTTTCTGAAAAAATACTAAAACCTTCTACCACCTTCCATACAAATGGCACAATTTCATTAAGTCAAATAAACTAATTTTCTCAGTAGCTATTCAATTTTTGGAGCAAAACATGTGAGAAAAATTAGTTAAATGCTGTCACCCTTCTACCAATCCCATATAAATTACTTAAAATCAACAAATTTCTCTTTCATCTAGAGTGTCGCATGCAATCATGATTTACGCTTTATGCCTCGTAGTTCTGTTTTTTTTTTGCATTTTACTTAATTATTTTAATAAAAAAGTATTAAGTATAGGTATAAAATGATCGACTGGAAAAAAAAAATTTGTTACCCTGAAATTTTGTTTTATTTTTTTTTTTTTTGCTTTTCATGACTAAATTTGCCTAAAAATACAAAAAAAAAGAAATCTGTCGCTCAGCGCACATTAACTCCAAGAACCCTTCAAGATAGAAAGTTCATTTTTGAGTGGATTGTAGATAATTGCGGATCTCAGCTGGATACCCATTGCGGGGGTGTAAGGGTTAAGGAGGAGGCGGGGGATTGCTAAAACCGAAAACTAAGAATTCGCATATCTCGACCATAGTTCTAGCTAGGAACCTGAAAATCAACACGTATATGTATAGAGGGATTTTTGGGACAAACTTTATATTATTGTAATTTATTTTTTTATCCATTGGGGTCCAAAAAGGGGGGGGGGGGGGGCTAAAAATAAGTTCTCGGCCAATTTTTTTTAAAATGATTAGATCTTCGAAATCACTTAACATAAGAAATTCATATTTTGGCACCATTAACGTGGCATGCAGATCCACTAGAATCAGCCTAGTGGGAGGCTAATTATTGTAAGGTGGAGGGTCAGAATGGTGCAAAAGAAAAACACTTACAAATCAATATTTGGACATAATAATAGAGGGGGTAAGTGGGAGCATTTCAAAAATTTTGCACTTTTCAAAATTTCAAACCATTATATCTCAAAACTGAGTACGGATATCAAATTTTGTCAGATTGTAGAACTACACAGTTTTTAATTTTGTAAAATTTTGCCTTGAGGGCTTAAGAAGAGGGAATTGGTAAGCAAAAATGTCGAAAATTTTGAGTGATTTTTTTAGAGCTCTGGTGAAAGATACAAAGTTTAAATTTTCCTTGTGAATACATCTATTTGTTGTACATACAGAAAAAATAATAAAAATGCCATAATTGATATGCACCGACCCCCATAGTCTAACGTGCACCAGGTGTTTCATATGCATGAAAAAAACACAAAGACTGAAATTTTTAATGAAATTTGGATGTAGAAACTTGAAAATTTGCGAAATGCATTTAAAAACAAACCCTAAAAGTTTGAATTATTAAATGGTGGAATACCTTTGAAACTTCTACCCCCTCCCATACAAAATTATTTTTTCGACCATTTTTAAGAAATCAATTATCACCTAAGTATTAAATCAATCAAATTCCTGTTAAGACCCCGTATAGGGGCATAGGACAGAAACAACTCTCTTCCACAAGGCGCGATCCTGAGCATCGGCTTTAAGCTGCTGCCAGGACTTGTTTACTGCTCTGGCATCCTGCTCAACTGCTCGCTTCCATGTGTTACATGGTCGTCCAACCCGACGTCTTCCTTGAGGGTTATAATCCAGAGCCTGTTTTGCGATATTTCGCTCTGGTTTCCTCAAAGTATGACCGATCCACTGCCACTTTCGCCGTTGAATCTCAATACCTATTTTAGTCTGGCGAGTTGTACTCCAAAGTTCGTCGTTGGAGATTACTTCTGTCCAGAATATTCCTAAAATGCGCCGGAGGCATTGGTTTACGAAAGTCTGTAGTTTTTTGGTAAGTCGAACGGTCACTTTCCACGTAGTACAACCATATAACAACACGGATTTGACGCATGCGTCAAAAACTCGCAGCTTCGTGCGAAGGGAGATCTCTCTTAACCTCCAGAAAGGGGAAAGGATACCGAAGGCCTGACGAGCTTTATTTAGCCGAGCCTCAACATCCTTTTCGGCTCCGCCGTCCATGCTGACAATGCTTCCGAGATAGCAAAAATCTTGCACCTCTTCCACATCCTGTCCATTAGGATCAATCGGTGTGCTTGCGTTCGAACCCATGTGCATGTACTTGGTTTTACGCACATATATTTTCAGTCCCGCCTGTTTGCATTTAGAATGCAACGAGCGAACATTTGACTCTAAGTCCGAACGGGTATGTGCAAGCAAACACACATCATCAGCATAATCAAGGTGACTTAAGATGTTAAATAGTCTCCATTGAAGACCTTTACCTTCCCCACCTTCCAGTGCAGCTTTCAAGATGTCATTTATTACCACCAGAAACAGGGCTGGTGATAATATGAAGCTTTGTCTGACACCCGTTCGCACAGGGAAGTTCTCGGACAGCTCTCCTCTATGCAAGACGCGACACCTTGCATCTTCGTAGAATTCTTTAATCATAGCTATGACCTTATCTGGAATACCTCTCCTACGCAAAGCATTCCATATGTAATCTCCCTTAACGCTGTCGAAAGCCTTCTCGAAATCCACAAACATGAGATGTAGTGGCGAACCCATTTCGGCTGACTGCTCTAATATTATCCGTAGGGTATTTGTGTGGTCGGTACAAGACGATCCTTTACGGAATCCAGCCTGATAAACTTCGAGAGTGCTCTCGACGACATCACTAATCCTATTGAGAATTACCTTAGCCATAATTTTTGGTACGGCAGTAAGTAGACATATACCACGCCAATTGCCATAATCCCGAAGGTCGCCCTTCTTCGGAATTTTCACAATGACGCCCTCCTTCCATTCAGTCGGATATCTTCCCTCATTCCACACCTTAGTGAAGAGTGGGAGGAGTATATTGGCTGTTATTTCCGGGTCCGCTTTGAGGAGTTCGGTTGGTAGTTCGTCTATAAATGGAGCTTTCCTTCCCGCCATTGACCGAATGGCGGAAACTATCTCTTCCTTATCTGGGGGATCGTCCCTAATAGAGGATTGTTTCGGTTGGATGTTTGGTAGTTGTTCTGTTTCTGGAATATGTTCCTCTGACAAGATGTTTAAAATATCAGAGAAGTATTCCTTTAATCGTCGCAACTGGTGTTCACTCATATTAAGGAGAGTTCCGTTGACATCTCTCACCAGGTGGTTGGCTGTGAAATTCCTGTTCGTCAACTGTTTCATGATTTTAAATAGTGAACCCATATCCCCGAGGTAAGCCGCAGATTCTGCCTTGTTTGCCAGATCTTCAATGGCCTTTCTCTTGTCGCGTCTAACAGCCTTTTTAAGTTGTATATGAGCATCGCGGTAGTTCTGCCTCAAGTCGGGCGTTCGTTGGTTGACATCGGGTTGAGAGATGATTGTCAATTGGGCTTTTTTCCGATTGCCAACCTTGTCCCATGTGTCCTGCGACATCCAGGGTTTCTCACCGCTTTGCACATATCCCACAGATTCTTCAGCACTAGTTAGAAAAGTGTTTCTGGTTGCCTCCCAATTGGCGTCCAGTGTGCGCATTTCATTTGCACCCAATGTGGATGACTTTTCGCGTAGAATAGTGGTGTATTCGCGTTTTTTGTTGGGATCTCTGAGTTTATCCACATTAAGCTTGCGCTTCATTTGAAGAATTTGTGGTCGTCGGATAGCTGCTGTACACAATCTCAAGCAGGCAACCATCAAGTGGTGATCGCTCCCCACGTCAGCTCCACGTTTCGGTCGCACATCGAGGAGACATCTTCTCAATCGGCGACTTATAGCCAGATGGTCGATCTGGTTCTGAGTAACACCATCAGGGGAAACCCAAGATGTTTTATGATGACTCTGTTGGGGAAAAAGGGTCCCTCCGATGACCATTTGCCGAGTACTACAAAACTCCACAAATAATTCGCCGTTTTCGGGTCTCTTAATCCAAAGTCGTGACGCGTCGACCCAAGGGTCACCATGCCTCCCTATGACGTGTTCTAGTCCAGTGTTGTCTGATCCAACGTGGGCGTTCATATCTCCCGAGATGATAATAATATCACCTCTTGGAACACGTTCGAAGGTGGCACTCAGTTGGCTATAAAACTCCTCTTTGTTACCAGATGTTGCGGTATTAGTTGGTGCGTAGCACTGCAGAATTGTGATGTTTCTGACACTGGTCCTGAGCCTGACGACGATAATCCTATCCGAGATTGGTTCCCAGCTAATGAGACTGTTTCTCGCTCTCGGCGTAAGGATGAACGCCACGCCATTTCTGGCTTCACTTTCAGGGCCAATGTACAGAATAGTGTTTCCGCTAGGGGTTCGTTTTTCTCCTGATCCTGTCCACCTGACATCGCTCAAGCCCAAGATTTGAATGTTATAGTGCTTCATTTCACGGTCGATCACTGATTGGCGGTGCAAGGACCGAGTAACCCCAGCTCTTCCCCGTCATTCAATGTTCGAACGTTCCAGAAGCCAATCATAGTCCGTTTTCGAATGCCAAAAGTCGTTACCGTAGAATCAGTCCGTAGGCGATGTAACCATTTCTCGTATCATTTAGGTCTTAAGATCACGGGTGATAAGCCCATGATCCAGTGAGAGGCCATTTGCCATTTTTTAGGGCAAGCAGGACTGGCTGTGGGTGAATTCTACAGCCCCCATCCCACAAGAGGATAGTTAGCTCAGGTCCGTGAAGTCGCTAGTCTCCAAAGATAGTTGCAGGAATTGGTAAAACCTCATCCTACAACTACCCCCTTGCGGTGAGTATTAAAAGCTATCCATTTTTAAATTTTGCATAAAAACTATTAAAAGTAGTTGAAACGATATCGCGTCAAAAGTTTTGAGATCGCGCCTGCCCTTCTACCCCCCCATACACAAGTATGGTTTCGACCAATTTCAATAAATCAACTAGTAACCAACAAATTAAGAGGTACGAACGTGAAATTTATATGAATACTTTGCAAGAGAAACGAAATAAAACTGCATCTCAAATTTTACGATTCCCCTACCTCCTCTACTTCCTTCCATGCAAATGATTGGTTTCGTGAATGTAAAATACATACATCGAATTTTAAAAACATTCTATGCAACTTCGTTAATGAAACTGACATTCTATACAGAGAATATTGGACGTGATTCAAGCAATCAATTAAAAAATTATTAATATCTACCCACTCTTACTATCACCCCTCCCCCCTCCCCTCATAAAAACCCAAACTTGCATAAACGAATGAAATATTTATTACATGTACTGCAGCTATTGATCGTATTTGCAATTAATTGTTACATTGACAGCAGCCCTGCCCTAAGGGTTTGCACTTGTGAAAGGGGGTTCCACTTGGTTTTCCTTAACTACTCTAACTTGCATATTGACTTTCTATGCATTCTCAACTTGTCCCAAAAATAATAAAGTTGCGCCCGAATTGATGGCAGTTTATTTAGGCTAATTTAGGCATGAAACGCGAAAAAATAAAATTTCGAAGCAGTAAATTTTTTTTTCTGTGTCGATCACAATACTTTATATTAGAATAATAAGGTAAAAGTAAATTAATCTTATGTACGTGGTCACTAATGGAATGATGGTTCCATTAGTGTAACCATACCAATTTTTATGGTATTGGTGCATATCAGAGTTCGAAATATCTGCAATGAATTCGAATTCAATTCATATTTGATGAAGTTGTTACCAGTGATTTATTCTTATATTTAATGAATTTCATTTAATAAGCAGCATTCATTGATGAATAATAATTTCTTCTGCGGACATCTTAAATTCTAATCACTCATTATTGTTACTATCAAAAGCGTTTAATTACTCGACCTGAACCACTGTACTCGTTTGCATACTGTTCTTATTCGCTTACCGGAGAGAGAGCCACAATTATTCGCAATATTTCGGAATGCGTGTAAGTAAACAGAGAAACACGCTTCCCCTTCGAAGGACATATCGCTGTTTTAAGTTCCGCAGGAAAATGCGCAAACTCGCAATGGCCCTGTTGCTTCGGGTTCGCTTTAGGGGATTCCCCTTGGCGAAGCAACTGTTGGGCACTGGGGCTCAAGAAAGGGCCTCTACCGGAACGTTATACCTGAGCTCTACGAACATCGCCGTCAGTCGTACTGAAGGATTCGCACGGGATAGGATATCGAGCTGGTGCAGCTCCTGTCTAGTCCTTCGGCTACAACGTTCGAAGAGCTTAGTTCCGTCGAAACTAAACGATTCAACCTGTCCTGGTAATGAGCCTACAACTGAGCAAGCTCCAGCTATCAAGGTAGAGTCGTCTAGTGCCATTGCGAAGCGGGTTTCAGTTGCAGGCACAAATCTTAGCAGTTTACTTTTGGCATTCGCGAAGACCAGTCAACCGTCTCAGCTTCTACCGGATCGGATCAAAGACGCTTTTGGTTCGAAAAGAAAACGTTTTGCATGATTGTGGGCTGTCGTCGCACGCGTTTCGGGCCTACATGCGAAGTGTTGACCAAGGCTTTTGTTGTTTTTGTTTCGTCGTCGGGCTCATTTAGATACAACCCACAACCGTTTTAACCGCAATTATCCGCCATTCGACGGGCAGTTTACGATCTAATCGACGTCGCGTTGATAGTGTCGAAATGCTAAGAGAGTGGCGCCAACTCGCTAAGAATTGTTCGTACCGGGAAGATTGGTCCATTTGATTTCGTTTCTGCTTCATTTTTTTTTTGGCCCGGTCAAGCTCATTGTGGAATTTAATTATGTTCTATCCGGGTTTTAAAAACAACGAAGAAAATAAGTTAAACACATTTTAATAAAAATAAAAGCAACATCGCTTGTTTCGTTTGATTGTTTTTCTTTTGTAACTTGTGGAAAAAAGTGCGGGTGGGTGAGTTTGAAAGCTGCAACGCTCGTTTTGGAAAACCCTCTAGAAAGACAATACATTTATCGCGATCCGGAAGGTATTTTCTTATTCTTAGTGAGAGCTTTAAGATAAGGAAATTATCTGTGGAATAAAAATCCACTGAGAGAAGTGGCGGATTTAAGAACAGAATCGCATTAGTTGTGCTCGTGAACTCGTGTGGAGGTTGGATTTGCTGCTTGCTGTAAGATCTTACCTTCGTGACGCAGACCTTTGCAGCCTACTTACAAATGTTACCGCGACTTCGAAAGTTAATGGAGTGCGGTTAATTGTGTAAGTTTATCGCCGGGCCATCTGGGCTTTTGAACGGATTATCTTAATTAACTGCCCCTTACTAAATATTTCCATTTGAATAGTTCGGTTCGGACTGTTACAATATTTGATATGCCCAAATTTATATCAGATTGTAGATATTTTAAGAACGGTGATAAGATTCCAGTATTACAGGAATTATTTTAATACTTAATCGTCGGGAGATGGAGAACTCCGTTTCTTCGGCTTACAAACTATTTAAAGATAACGAAAATGTCCGTCTATGGGTTAACTGCAAGCCGTAGATTGTTTTTCAAAAATCTTTTCATTGATGATTCAGCTCTAATTGCAAAATTAATACAAATATTGAGAATTTTACGTTTCATAGCAAAAGTATTTTTAGATTTCTCTTAAATGCATAAAAGTCACCAGTAAAAGCGTGCTCCCAAGTTGACCCGCCGATTAAGTGTTAAGTTACTTGCTACATACTAAATAGTGCTATTAAGAAATTAGCAAAATTGTTTCTATAATGTGCTGTGGAGGACGCTTATCTTAAATGGAAACTGGAATCATGGTCAACTTGTGCGATTCAACAAATTATAATTTGTTTATTTTTTTTAATGCGTGCCAACTATTTGAAATATTCAGATACATGTGGATATTGAATAATAAACAACATGTGGTTTCCTATTTTATGATTTCACATCTGACTGGTATATAAACGTTTGTTTGCCATCAGATACCTAATGTCCTTCGTTCGCCTTTCAAACTTCTCCGCTAAATATTTGTATGCGGATTGAAGTACAAATATGTCGCTGTCGATCGAAGTTCCTGGGTTTCCACGTGGCTCGCATTAAAGGATCTAACTCCTGATCATTCGTTTACCGTGTCCAAATGCCCTGTTCACGTTCCTGGTTGCCTCCGTTGCATTGTGGCTAAGTTCAAATTCGTTTCTATTTTTTGTTTTTTGTTTATGCTTCAACATTTCCCAGAATAATTTTAATCACAAATTATCTATATTTTCTTCTCACAATGTAGGTAGACAAGTTAAGTCTATTTTACAAAAATATAATTAAAAGGGGAGGCCAAGGCTCGATATGGGCTGTCAATCAATCAATCAAATTCCTATTAAGACCCCCGTATAGGGCATAGGACAGAAACAACTCTCTTCCTCAAGGCGCGATCTTGAGCCAGGACTAAGCTGTTGCCAGGACTTGTTTATTTCTCCAACCATACTGCTTGCTTTCACGTGCTATATGGTCGACCCACCCGACGTCTTCCTTGAGGATTATCCAGAGCCTATTTTACGATGTTCCGCTGTAGTTTCCTCAAAGTATGACCAATCTATTGCCACTTCCGCCTTTGAATCTCAATGCCTATTTTAATATGACCAGTTGTACTCCAAAGTTCGTCATTGGACATCACTTCTGGCCAGAATAATCCTAAGATGCGTCGGAGGCATTGGTTCACGAAAGTTTGCAGTTTTTTGGTAAGTCGAACGGTCAATTTCCACGTAGTACAACCATATAACTACACGGACTTGACGCAGGTGTCAAAAACTCGCAGCTTCGTGAGAAGGGAGATCTCTCTTAACCTCCAGAATGGGCAAAGGATACCGAAGGCCTGATGAGCTTTATTTTGACGAGCCCCAATATCCATGCTGATAATGCTTTCGAGATAACAAAATTTTTGCACCTTGTCCATTAAGGACAATCGGTGTGCTTGTTTTCGATGTGCATGTACTTGGTTTTACGAACATTTATTTTCAGTCCCGCTTCTTTGCATGGATCGAACATTTGACTCTAAGTCCGAACGGTTATGTGCAAGCAAACACACGTCATCAGCATAATCAAGGTGACTTAAGATGTTAAATAGTCTCCACCTTTATCTTCCCCACCTTCCAGTGCAGCTTTCAAGATGTCGTTTATTACCACGAGAAACAGAGCTGGTGATGATTTGCAGCCTTGCCTTGACACCCGTTCGCACAGGAAAGCTCTCGGACAGCTCTCCTCTATGCAAGACACGACACCTTGCATCTTTGTAAGATTCGTTAATCATTGCTATGAGCTTATCTGGAATACCTCTCCTACGCAAAGCATTCCATATGTAATCTCGCTTAACGCTGTTGAAAGCCTTTTCAAAGTCCACAAGCATGAGATGTAGTGGCGAACGCATTTCGGCGGACTGCTCCAATCTTATCCCTAGGGTTTTTGTGTGGTTGGTACAAGACGACCCTTAGCGGAATCCAGCCTGATAAACTGCTAGAGTGCTTTTCACGACATCACTAATCCTTTTGAGAATTACCTTAGCCATGGTTTTCGATACGGCAGTAAGTAGATATATACCTCGCCAATCGCAACAACCCCGGAGATCGCTTTTCTTGCTCTCTTTCCATTCAGTCCATCTTCTGTCACTCCCCACCTCAGTAAAGAGTTTTTTGGCTGTTATTTGCGGTCCGCTTTGACCTGGGGCTTTCCTTCCCGCCATTGACCGAATGGCGGAAACTATCTCTTCCTTATCTGGGAAATCGTCCTTAATAGAGGATTTTTGCGGTTGGATATTTGGTAGTTGTTCTGTTCCTGGAATATCTCCCTCTGACAAGATGTTTAAAATATCAGAGAAGTATTCCTTCCATCGCCGCAACTGATCCTCACTCATATTAAGGAGAGTTCCGTTGACATCTTTCACCAGGTGGTTGGCTGTGAAATTCCTGTTCGTCAACTGTTTCATAATTTTTAATAGTGAGCCTATATCCCCAAGGTAAGCCGCAGATTCTGGCTAATTGGCCAGATCTTCAATGGGCATTCTCTTGTCGGGTCTAACAGCCTTTTTGAGCTGTATATGAGCATCGTGGTAGTTCTGTCTCAAGTCGGCTGTTCATTGGTTGACATCGGGTTGAGAGATGATTGCCAATTTGACTTTTTTCCCAATATGGGCTGTAGCGCCATTGTATTATCATCATCATAATTTAAAAAAATCTAACTGCTACTTTTACACAAAAGTTTCAACCATTACTTGCAACAAATATAAACAATTAAAATCAAAACAAAGTAAGACTGCATTAAAACTAAGACCTTTAAATATTATCTTCCAAATAATGTTTTAAATTTAGTCATTATTTTATCACTGTAGGTATTTCCGCTTACAGAACTATTAAAGTAGTCTGAATGTAAATTGAAGTTTTTTATCATTTAGGATCGTTCATCAAAAAATCTATAGGATTAATTAAACCTGTTCTCAACAAATATGTTATAAAGTGGATAAGGAGCAAGCTCGAAATTATGTTAGACTTAATCAAATCGAAGGCAATGGTAGCCGAAGCAAGCTCCCTTCCTCTGTCGAGAGTGGTCATACTGAGTAGAAGTAGCCGACATTTGTAAGCAAGCAACCGGTAGCTACTAAACTGAGGACTCCGTAAAGCAAACAGTAGAAATTGTCTTGCACTCTTTCAACTCTGTACGAGTCGATTTGAGTAGAAGGTGTCCAAACAAAATTTTCGTATTCGAGCAAAAACAACAACTGCGCACAGAAAAGAGTCTAGCACAGGAGCGGGTCATTAAATTCCTTGACTCTCCTCTTTATGAAACCTAGCATAGCCATACCACTGTGCGAAATTTTATCTATATGGGATTTAAAAGACAATTTAGCGTCAAATATTACTCCAAGATCTTTGATTTGAGAGACACGTTTTAAATTCTCATTGCTAATATTATAGACAAAATGAAATGTGCCTAACTTTTCTAGAACAATTTTTTTTCGCATTATTAATATTTCTATTTGTATACTTTATACAAAATATCAAGTTGATAGCTTTAAAAGTTTCGAAGAAAAAAAATGTAATTTAAATTTCAAAATTTCGTGAAATTTGTATGGGAGGGGGTGAAGTTGATAATTATTTTTAAAATAAATTGCAAATAAATTTTGTCTTTTCAGCTTTACTAGTTTCAATGAAAATCGAAAATATGTATTTTTCAAAATTGTCCATTTGTATGGGAGGGGGTAGAAGGAGTAAGGCGATCTGGTCAATATTCCGTGATATTAATGACATCTATATCGTAATACTTTGACCTAAATGTCAAGTCGATAGCTTAAATAGTTTCAAAGAAAAAAAAATTTCTTAATATTTCGAAATTTCATGAAATTTGTATGGGAGGGAGTAGAAGGAGTGGGGCGGTAGCCCATTCACGAACTTAAAGTTACTTTTTTGCTAAAAATGACACATAAAAATGTTTAGCACTATAGCTCAAAGCCTTCGAGAGTTATGCTGTAGACAGACGCACAGACGGAGAGACGAACAGACAGACAGACGGACAGACGGTCACTCGGAATCGAGGTTTTTGAGCGATAACAAATAATTCTGTACCCTTGGCTGCTCTGTGCGAGCATTATTTCTTAGCGTTACAAACGGTAAGGCAAACACAATATACTCTCAAATTTCATAAAAATAACAAAAATCTTCTTAGAAAAGACTAAAAATCGGTGGGATGTGGCAAAGCGGTAAGAAACCCTGGATGTCGTAAGCCATATTGTAAATGGTTGGCTATCGGAAAAAAATAATTTGACATTGAAATCTGAAGTCGACGTCAGCCAAAGACTTGAAACGGAATTATCGCAATGCACATTTATACTACACGCGCCAAGGGAGAAGCCATTGAATGTTCGGTCATTAAAATAGAATCTGCGGCTTGCCTAAGTATCTTTAAGAAAGCCATATTAGCTAGTTCCTTGGTAGTAAGGATACCTTTTCCTAGAAGATAGTGTCTTTTTCTTGCTACTACTTCACAGTGACATAATATGTTTTCTGTCGTTTCTGAATCTTCAAGACAGACGTCGGTTTCAGCTAAACCCATATTTTTGAGGTGTTGATCTATTTGCCCCGTCATTAGGCAGATTATAGTACTAATATCACCCTTGCTGAGTTTTAGAATATCGTCCACTTTTTATACTCTAGATGAAATCTGAGAGTATATTGTGTTTGCCTTACCGTTTGTAATGCTAAGAAATAACGCTCGCACAGAGCCGCCAAGGGTACAGAAATATTTGTTGTCGCTCAAAAACCTCGATTCCGAGTGACCGTGTCTGTCCGTCTGTGCGTCTGTCTACAGCATAACTCTCGAAAGCTTTGAGCTATAGCGCTAAAAATTTGTGTGTGTCATTTTTAGCAAAAAAGTAACTTTTAGATCGTGAATGGGCTACATCCCCCCACTCCTTCTACCCCCTCCCGTACAAATTTCATGAAATTTCGAAATAATAAGAAATTGATTTTTCTTTGAAACTATTAAGCTTTCGACTTGAAATTCAAAGGTCAAAGTATTATGATATAGATGTCATTAGTATCACGGAATATTAACCCGATCCCCTTACTCCTTCTACCCCCTCCCATACAAATGGACAATTTTGAAAAATACATATTTTCGATTTTCATTAAAGTAGTAAAGCTGAAAAGACGAAATTTTGTCAGAATTAATTCTACTAAACTGCAATTTTTTTTTAAAAATAATTATGAACTTCACCTCACTCCCCATAGAAATTTCACGAAATTTTGAAATTTGAATTAAATTCTTTTTATTCGAAATTGTTAAAGCTATCAACTTGCTATTTTGTATAAAGTATACAAATAGAAATATTAATAATGTGAAAAAATTTGTTTTGATCCGTACACTCTTTTTACCCCCTCCCATACAAATGCATAATTTTTGTTAACTGCATTTTATCGATTTCCATTCAAACTAGAAAAAGTACAAACTTCAAATTTTGCCAGAATTTGTTTCTTAATAATTGAAATAAGTGTTAGAAAAAATTATCAACTCCGCTTCACTCCTTCTACCGCCTCCCATACAAATATCTCTATTATAAATTCAAGAAAAGCATTTCTCCTTCAAGTATATGAGAGCTATCGACTTTAAAATTGAATCAAAGCATGGTGATAAGGAGGATGATAAGCAGTTTCAAAATCATCTTAAACGCTCCACTTCCTCTGCCACCTCCCATACGAATGCCTCAATTTCAGGAAAACTATGACCAATTTCTTTCAAAATAATGAAAACTAAAAACTTTAAATTCAGCAAAAAACATTATGCATGCCATGTTCGGTACCATATACGAAAAATATAAACCTCCTCCTCTACCTCTACCACCTCCCATGCAAAAGTCTGTATTCGAAAGAATTTGAGATGACATATTTTCCGGTATATTAAAGTCATTTCCATCTCATATAGAGTATCATATGATTGGGTTTTAAGCCCAATCATAATTCTGTTATGTTTTTTTTTTGTGGTAGAATTAATTTTGTTAAGATTGATAACCTGAAAGTCTGTCCCAGTAGATTTTATGCTCTTGTTCAACGCTCATTATACTCTAGATGAAATCTGAAAGTATATTGTGTTTGCCTTACCGCTTGTAACGCTAAGAAATAATGCTCGTACAGAGTCGCCAAGGGTACAGAAATATTTGTTGTTGCTCAAAAATCTCGATTAAGAGTGACCGTCTGTCCGTCTGTCTGTCCGTCTGTCCGTCTGTCTACAGCATAACTCTCGAAAGCTTTGACTTATCGTGCTGAAATTTTTCATATAACATTTTTAGCTCCTTCTACCCCCTCCCATACAAAATTCATGAAATGTGGAAATTTAAAGAAATTGATTTTTCTCCGAAACCGTTTCAGCTAACGACTTGAAAATTTGGTGATAGTATTATAATGAGAATACTATTACTGTAAAAAATATTGCTCTGACCTCCTTACTCCTTCTACTCCCTCCCATACAAATGTACAATTTTCAAAAAAGCATTTATTCGGTTTGCATCGCAACTAGCAAAGCTAAAAGAACCAATTTTTGTGAAAATTAATATTATTAAAATTACAACCAATTTTGTAAAAATTTTCAACTTCACCTCAGCCTTTCTACCCCCTCCCATACAAATTTAACGAAATTTCGGAATTTGAACAAAATTATTTTTCTCCAAAATCGTCAACGCTATCAACTTGAAATTTTGAAAAAAGTATACTATTACAAGTATCATTAATGCCAAAAAATTTGGTTTTGATTCGAATACTCCTTCTACCCCGTCCCATACAAATGCACAATTTTGATAAAATGCATTTAATCGATTTTTATTGAAACTAGAAAAAGTACAAGCTTAAAATTTTGCCACAATTTGTCCCTTAATAATTGCAATAAATGCTAAAAAAAATATTAACTTTGCTTCACTCCTTCTACCACCTCCCATAAAAATTTTTGTATTGAAAACTCAAGGAAAGTATTTCTTCTTCGAGCATATGAGTAACAAAGCAATATGATTAAGATGTTGAAAAGGAGATTCAAAATCATCCAAAACCCCCCACTTTCTCTGCCACCTCCCATAAAAATGCATAAATTCAGGCAAAAATTGTTCAATTTCCTCGAAAATTATGAAAACTACAAACTTTAAATTCAGCATGAAACACTTTGTATACATGTGTATATGTTATATACAAAAATTACAAACCTTCCCCTTCTGCTTTTACCACCTCCCGTACAAAAGTCACAATTCACTATTCGAAAGAATTTAAGATGACATATTTTCCGGTACAATAAACTATTTCCTATTTCATCTAGAGTATCATATGATTGGGCGTTACGAACTGCCTGATTATCCGATAGGATATAAATAGTTTTGATGCGATGGCGCTACAGCCCATATCGAGACTTGGCCTTCCGGATGCACCTTCTCCAGAACGACCACGTCCTCCAGTTTGAAAAATTGGGAAGCGATCTGCAATCTGCGTCGACTGAGTCCTCCCATCGCTTTTGTGGCTACCCTTACGGTGAGTTACCTTGAGCTTTGCCCTTGAGCACTCGTTTTGGGATTCATTCCTCGCGCATTCGTTCCACGTGGCCAGCCCATTGTAGCTTGCGCAGTTTTATCACGATAGTTGCTGGTGGGTCGTCAAATAGTGGGTACAGCTCATGATTGTATCGAATTCGCCAATCATCTCCTTCCTTAACTGCTCCGTACACTTTCCGAAGAATTTTTCGCTCAAACGTGTCGATTACCTTCTCCGACATTCGCGTCAAGTTCCGTGTTTCGCAGCCATAGCAGCACAGGATGAATTAATATCTTGTAGATGCGTAGTTAATTGTTTCGATGAGCCTTCCTTGATTTCATTATCGGGAGGACCGCATAAAATGCTTTGCTAGCTGCCGTGATTCTTGTTTGGATTCCATGTCGCTCATTGCCGTCCTTTGTGAGAGGGGCTCCCAGGTATACGAATTCGTCCACTTGCTCGAAGTTGTATTCGCATATAGTAATGTTCTGGCTCTCTGGGACAGTTTTTCGTGTCTGGGTCATATATTTAGTTTTCGCTTCATTGACGCTGAGCCCTACTTCACGCGCTACCGACTCCAACTCCTGGAATACTTCCTTAACGCACAGTATTGATCGGGCCAGAATATCCACGTCGTCTGTGTACGCCGCCAACTGTGCGGATCTTACGATAAGCGTACCTCTGGTGTCCACTGAAGCTACTGAAGTTGCCTTCCTGACAACATACTCGAGCACCAAGCTAAAGAGCATGGGGGCGAGACCATCTCCTTGTTTGAGACTTGACTCTTTTGGAAAGCTTTGAGTCAACTCGTTTTGAATTTTTATTTGGCACTCATTGTTTTCCATCGTGACTTTTATTAACCGAACTAGTTCAATCGTTATTCTGTACAAAGCACTACGGTCAACACTATCGTATGCTTGATAAAAATCGACGAACAGTTGGTGCACATTAATACCATATTCCCAGCATTTTGCTAGCACCTGTTTTACTGAGAATAACTGGTCCGTTGTCGATCGTCCAGATCTAAAACCACCTTGATATTCTCCAATGATGTTGCTAGCGTATTCACTGAGTCTTCGTTCAATGATTTTCGTCAAAATTTTGTAACACGTACATAACAATGAAATTCCTCTGTAATTTTCGCAACGCAGACAATCACCCTTTTTGTATACCGGACATATAATGCTCTTCCGCCAGTCATCGGGTAATTTTTCAGTTGTCCAGATTTTAGCAATTTATTTAAATATTCGACTGGTAAGCTCTGTTCCAGCTTCTTTCAAGAGCTCTGCAGGGATTCCGTCAATTTCTGGCGCGTTATTCGACTTTAAATTATGTAGGGATGTCTCTACTTCATCATAAGTTGGAGCAATGGGCAGTTCATCTCCATCTGGATCTTCCGGAAAGTCTGATGTTGTTCTATTTATCAGTGCTCGGAAGTACTGTACCCATCGTGCATTGATTTCGGTAGCGTCGCTTATGATGTTGCCTTCTTCGTCCTTACAGAAGGTAGTTTGCGGTTTGTAACCTTGTCTCATTTCTTTCACGGTATTAAATGCTGCTCGCACGTTATTTTTCTTCAGGTTTTCGTCCAATAATAAAATTTTGTGATGGCTTCTTGGCATTCCTCATCGAACCAGTCGTTTCGTTTTCTTCGCTCTAAATGTCCTAACGTGTATTCAGCTGAGCGCTGAATACTATCCTTAATGTTCTGCCACATTTGGTCAATACATTTTTCATGCTCAGCTTGAAGTAATGCCTCAATATGTGCTTTGATTGTGGTCCTATATTCCACTTTCCTTGTGTCGTCCTTCAGTTTTTGCACATTAATCTTCGGAGCCCAGCTACTTTTAGTGTGGCCTTTGTTAGCTATGCGACAGCGGTATTTAGCTCGAACAAGAAAATGGTCCGAGTCGCAGTTCGCACCACGTAGAGTCCTGACATCTAGAATGCTCGAGGCAGCCTTTTTTTCGATGAGAACGTGGTCAATTTGATTGAATGTGTGCCCATCTGGTGATGCCCACGTCATTTTGTGAATATTTTTATACGGGAAGCATGTGGGGCTTATGACTAGGTTCCTACTTCTGGGGAAGTCAATAAGGCTTTGGCCATTGTCGTTCGTTTCATTATAGAGGCTATGCCCTCCTGATATGCCCCTATGAAACAGTGCGTTGCCAATTTTGTCGTTGAAGTCTCTTAGAATTTTGATGTCATTGGAGGGCAACCCATCAAGTCGAGCATAGAATTTGTTTTTAATGACATCATCTTTCTCCTCTGTAGAAGCATGGGAGTTAATGAACCAAACGCTGAGGAACTTCAACTTGAAACAGATTCGTTCGTTGATTGGTTAAAATTTCGTTACGAGTTGTTTGAACGCATTATCTATCACAAAGGGGACATCGACTTCTCTGCTTCCTTGCTTTTTCCCGCGGGTAAAAAACGTGTGAGATCTGCAGTCGTTAACTTCGTTTTCGAGCCATTTCGTTTCTTGGAGAGTGGGGATGCTGATATTGTTACGAGACATCTCCTGAAGAAGTTATAATATTGTTTGCCATCCACCTGCAGAGAAATATCAACGAAACGCTCATTAATATGAGTGAGCAACACTTACGGCGAAGGAAGGAATACCTCTCTAATATTTCAAACTCCTTGTCGAAATTAAGAATCTAAAAATGGAAGAATAACCAACTCGAAACAATCTTCTATTTAGAACGATCATCTAAATTCTATCAATGGCGAACAAAATATCCTCCCATTAGTAGGTCTATCCATCAACTGACCTCAAAGCGGATCCGGAAATAACTGTCGCTACACTTCTCCCAATCTTTATTGATGTGTGGACGGAAGGAATGTATCCGACTGAATGGAAGGAAGGCGTAATTGTGAAAATTTCGAATAGGTGCTACCTTCGGAATTGTGGAAACTTCTGTGGTATATGTACACTAGCGGTACTACATAAGCTAAGCAGAATCATCATTTCCAAGGACGAACTTTGGAGAACAACTGAACTAAGATAGATATTGAGATTCAGGCAGAAAGGGCAATGAATCGAACGTTGAGGAAACTAGAACAAACCACCTTTGGGCTAGCTGTCGTTTATAACCCTCAGGGAAAATTTGAGATTGGTCGACATGTAATAAAGCCAAATGGAATTGATAAAGGGAAATTTTCAAACGAATGCAGGGTTTTTCTATTTAAAAAAAATACTTACCTGTCGCCGGGACATAATATCTCTTTAGCGCACCCAAAATTGTTAAGAATTTCGGCAGGACAATTTTCTTATAAACTTTTTCTGAAGTGTGATACTAATAAACATCTAGTGCCCTATTTATCTGTTGGCCTATATCTTAGGGATTTTTGTTATTGAATAATAAATTCAATACCAAAATGACCAAAATATATCACGACACTAAATAATTCGACACAATTTCGCAATAGATGGTTGAATCGCAATAGATGGTTGAATCGCATAAATTCAATAATAATCCGAAAACATTTCAGTTTCAAGGAAATAAGGAATATATATATATAGAATAGGAAATTGTTAGAAATACGACCTTAAATCCATAAATAACGTAAGGACAAAATTAATACCGTTACAAGACTATTATAAATCAGGAACTGTCATGTGGTCTTAAGGATTGGGATTCTTCCGATACGCGACAGGTTATCCTTTGAGACCAGTTAAAATAATAAAAACAATTTATTTGGAAATTCGCTAAACTACGTTGTTCCCGACTCATTAATGATTAAAAGAGCTAATTGTTTAGCAAAGCCGAATATTTATACAAGAATAAGAGCTAAGTAAGATTTTTGAATCCAATTGAAATATAAATGGATCTGATCAATACTTCAAAATAGAAATGAACCTTGAATTCAAAGGCAAAGTAAGACACAGACGGAATAGATTTCATTCCTCATAAATATTCAGGACTGTTGACATTTCTTTAATTCTATTCACAATGGAGCTAAAGGTTAAATTCAACTTTGATCTCTTGAATGATTCGTCTCTAAATGTTTTAGCTATCGTAGGATTTGTTTTTAATAATAGATTTTTATTTTCGATTCTTCTCACACTTTATAAATGATTTTTATACTCTAGATGAAATCTGAGAGTATATTGTGTTTGCCTTACCGTTTGTAACGCTAAGAAATAACGCTCGCACAGAGCCGCCAAGGGTACAGAAATATTTTTTGTCGCTCAAAAACCTCGATTCCGAGTGACCGTCTGTCCGTCTCTCCGTCTGTCCATCTGTGCGTCTGTCTACAGCATAACTCTCGAAAGCTTTGAGCTATAGTGCTAAAAATTTTTGTGTGTCATTTTTAGCAAAAAAGTAACTTTAAGTTCGTGAATGGGCTACATCCCCCCACTCCTTCTACCCACTCCCATACAAATTTCATGAAATTTCGAAATATAAAGAAATTGATTTTTCTTTGAAACTATTTAAGCTATCGACTTGAAATTTAGGTCAAAGTATTATAATATAGATATCATTAATATTACGGAATATTGATCCGATCCCCTTACTCCTTCTTCCCCCCCCCCCCCCTACCAATGAACAATTTTGAAAAATACATATTTGCGATTTTCATTGAAACTAGTAAAGCTGAAAAGACAAAATTTTGTCAAAATTGATTCTACTGCAATTGCAATTAGTTTTAAAAAGATTTATCAACTTCACCTCACTCTTTCTACCTCCTCCCATACAAATTTCACGAAATTTTCAAATTTAAATTAAATTATTTTTCTTCGAAACTGTTTAAGCTATGAACTTGATATTTTGTATAAGGTATAAGGATATAAATATCAATAACGGAAAAAAAATGTTTTTATTCTTACACTCCTTCTACCCCTCCCATACAAATGCATAATTTTTGTTAAGTGCATTATATCGATTTCCATTAAAACTAGAAAAATTACAAACTTAAAACTTTGCCAAAATTTGTTATTTAATAGTTGTAATAAATGCTAGAAAA
The DNA here is from genome assembly GCA_963669355.1 of Chorisops tibialis. Taxonomy (NCBI): domain Eukaryota; kingdom Metazoa; phylum Arthropoda; class Insecta; order Diptera; family Stratiomyidae; genus Chorisops; species Chorisops tibialis. The sequence continues at coordinate 112,000,417 of OY770262.1, read as the reverse complement.
AATTATCAGCTCAGCTTTACTCCTTCTACCCCCTCCCATATAAATATATGTATTATAAATTTAAGAAAAGCATTTATCCTTCGAATATATGAAAGCTATCGACTTTGAAATTGAATCAAAGCATGGGGATAAGGTTGATGATAAACAGTTTCAAAATCATCTAAAACGATCCACTTCCTCTGCCACCTCCCATACAAATGCCCCAATTTCAGGAAGACATAGTTTTCCTTTTCTTTAAAAATAATGAAAACTAAAAACTTTAATTGGGCTTTACGCCCAATCATAATTCTGTTATGTTTTGTTTTAGTTCTGTCAGCTTCCTTAAATTAACTAAAATTATCGAAAATAATGCTTTAATACTTATGATTTTTGATGCAACATACATACATACATACATATGTTTGGTATGATAATATCAAATTAGAGCTCGTATGAAAGTCAGCTATGATGAACGACATAATGCAAAAAACGAGCACGAAAACAACTAAATAATCTCTCTTGACAGTGACTCAGAAAAGGATGTGTTGGCTTGTGCCGATAACCCAGGGACTGTAATTCTAGGATATCGAATGACACATGAACGTCCAATTCAATTCCTGTCATTCGCCGGCAAACCGTCCAATATTTCTGGCAACTCACGAGCCGTGACCGAAATACTTAATATCCTTCTATTTATGAAATAGACGTATATATCGGTGTTATACGTTGTTGTTTGTGTAAGTGCGTTTTACTGTTTAATGTTAATGGGCTTTGTGATAAAACAAAGGTGGTGTTATATCAACGACATTAGTGTGTAAATAGTAATCATGAAAAACATAAGGAATTAGGTAAGTGTGGGGTATTTAGTACCTTTATGAGTCCCTGATTTCAGTGGTAATTAGGGTGGTGAGAAAATAGAAATAATTTGCTAACAGGAAAAGTAAATTTTCATAAATAATGTTCTAGTACATTTATTTGGTATGTTAAAAAGGAGAATGATTCATTTAGCTTTATGTCCTTATTAGGGAACATTTTTATAAGTATTAGTTAATACCTTTTACATACGAGTACCTAGTCAGCGAAATCCATGGCTTGAATAGCGTGACTGTTGTGATTATGAGGTTAGCTCCGAAAATTTCACTTGAACACCGTAACACCTCTTCCATCCCTTGGAACTGCCGCTGTTTGCCAGAATCATGCCCAGTTTAAGGCCGCAACATTCAACTAAATAAACTCCAAACTTTAAGATAGCTGCATTATTAACGCGTGCTTATTAAGTAGCTAGCTAATAAGATCTTCTTCAAATAACGTAAAATTACCAATAAAAATCATTTAAAATGAATCATAATATTTTCTCTTATTTTTATGAAAATTCAAATAACAAAGCTGTCTCATTTCTGCACTTAGAAGTCATTTTCCCGAACAATTTTATTATATGTGCATTAAAATTTATCATGAAAATAAATATATTCGAAGAAAATTCAATAACAAGAATTACATTAGTCACAATGCATCGTGTCTGAAACTCAAGATGAAATTATTTTTATTACAATCGCAACATAAACAAACTGTCAACAAGTCGGGCGAAACTTTATTATTTTTGGGACAACATGCGGATGCGTGGAAAGTCAATATGCAGGTTAGAGTGGTTAGGGAAGGTTAAGTGAAATGGGCTTCTTGGGCAGAGCAGTTCTCAATTTAACACTTTGCGGAAACGTTCAAAAGCTCCATATTTCATTCGTTTATTTATGCAAGTTTGAGTTTTCTTGAAGGAAGGGGTCAGGGGTGATAGTAAGGGTGGGTCGATGTTAATAGTTTCTTAATTGATTACTTGAGCCAAGTCCAATATTCTCTGTATAGAACGTCAGTTTCATAGACGAAGTTGCATAGAATTTTCATCCGATTCGGTGTATTTTAAATTCACGAAACGAATCATTTGTATGGGAGGGGGTAGAGGAGGTAGGGGAATCGTAAAATTTGTGATACAATTTTATCTCCTTTCTCTTGAAAGGTGCTTGTACAAAATTTCAAGTTTGTAGCTTTTAATTTGTTGGTTATTAGTAGATTTAATGAAATTGGTCGAAATCATACTTTTGTGTGGGAGGGAGTAGAAGGGCAAGTGCGATTTCAAAACTTTTAACGTAATTTTAGTTCACCTTTGTGCAAAATTTCAAATTGATAGCTTTTAATAGTTAGGTGATAATTGATTTCTTATAAATAGTCGACAAATAATTTTGTATGGGAGGGGGTAGAAGTTTTGAAGATATTCGACCAGTTAATATTTCAAACTTTTAGAGATTTTTTTTAAATGCATTTCGCACATTTTCAAGTTTCTACCTAAAAATTTCATTCAAAAATTTTCAGTTTATATGTTTTTTTCATTGCACATGAAACAACTGGTGCACGTTAGACCCCCACTTCGGTGCATAACAATTTTGGAACAAATTACTATTTTTATACTCTAGATGAAATCTGAGAGTATTATAAATTTGCTCTAAAGTTTGCAACGCCAAGAAATAAGGCTCGGAGAAAAAAATGAATGATACAGAAGTTAAAATTATTACTCAAAAATCTCAAAACCGGATGTCCGTTCGCTCTCTAGCTTGAGAACGCGTTGAACTAGAAAGTTCAAATTTCGTACACGTCGTTTTTTACAAAAAAAAGGTTAAGTTCGTGAATGGGCCAAATCGCCCCACCCCTTCTACCCCCTCCCATACAAAATGACACAATTGCGCAATTTGACAATGAACGGATTTGCTCGAAAAGTATACAAGCTATTGGCCTGAAATTTAGAATATATTACTTTCGAGATAATAGCAATCTACCGTATAAGCATTATGCGTGTCCTCCCCCTCCTTCCACCACCTCCCGTAAAAACTGCACTTTTTAAAGAAATACTTCAAACCAATTTACTCAATGCGTATACAGTTTAGCGAGCTGAAATTGGGCACTAAATATTAATTTCAAATTATTAGTCAGACCAAAAAAAATTAGATGATTAGCTTCACCCCTTCTACCCCCTCCCATACAAAACGATGCAATTTCGCAATTCGACAATAAATAGATTTACTCAAAAAGTATAACAGCTATAAGTCTAAAATTTACAATATATTACTTTTATGATAACATCAATCTACCATATAAAATTTGTGCCTGTCCACCTCCTCCTTCTACCACCTCCCATACAAACTGTACTTGTCATGAATTACTCTAAGCCAATTTACTCAGTGCGTATAAAATTTACCGAGCTGAAATTGTGTACTAAATATTTTTAGTAGGGCCAAAAAAAATTAGACGATTAGCTTCACCCCTTCTACCCCCTCCCCTACAAAATGACGCAATTTCGCAATTCAACAATAAATGGATTTGCTCGAAAAGTATAAAAGCTATTAGTCTTAATTTCGGGATACATTACTTCCATATTGATTTCAATCTAAAGTATAAAAATTATTTGCGCCCTTCTTCTCCTTACACCCCTTCCCAAACAAACTACACTTTTTCATGAAATGCTCTAAGCCAATTTTCTCAGAACATATAACATTTATCGAGCTCACATTTTGTAATAAATACTTATTTAGAATTATCACTAAGATCAGAAAAAATTATTTGATTAGCTTTACTGCTTCTACCCCCTCCCATACAATCTGACACAGTTTCACAACTTCACAAAAAATCTATTTTCTTGAAAAGTAGAAATGTTACTAGTTTAAAATTGATGTCAATTTTATGATATTCTTAGTTATTTCTGAAAAAAATCACTAAAATCCCCCACTCTTTCTACCACCTCCTATACAAACTGTACATTTTCACTAAATCTAACACACTAATTTTCTCAGCTCCTATTCAATGTTTGGAGTAAGCATTTTGTATTAAACATTGTTATAGCTACTTTAGCATAATGGGGAAAAAATTAGTTCAATGCTATCACCCCTTCTAACACTCCCCATACAAAATTTCTTGGGATCACAAAAAATTCTATTTCATCTAGAGTATCGTAAGATTGCGCTTTACGCGCAATCGCAGCCCTGTTATGTTTCTTTATTATTTTAATAATAAAGTATTGAAATCGACACAAAAAAAAAAAAAATTTGCTACTCTGAAATTTTGTTTTTTCGCGTTTCATGACTAAATTAGCCTATAAATGCAAAAAAAAAATCCGTCCCGCCGTACGCCGTATGCCGCACATATGGACTCATGTCTTCGAGAACACTAAAGGGAGAATGTTCGTTTTTGGGCAGATTGTTGACTGGGTAAGTGAGCTCCAATTTCTAAATTTTTGGGAGTGTTAAATGGAAGGGGGAGGCGGAGGGACGGAAAGAGTCAAAAACTACACTTGCTAATATTTCCGCCAGGAATGCAGTTAGGAAGCTGAAAATCAGCAGAGATATAGAGAGGGTTGTGGGACAAACAACAAAAATAATTTAATTTTTTTATCCATTGGCGTCCGAAAAGTGGGGGCTAAAAACAAATTGTCGGCCGAATCGTTTTTTCAAATGATTATATCTTCGAAATTACTTATCATAAAAAATTCATATTTTGGGACCATTAAAGAGGCATATAGTTCCACCAGATTCAGCTTAGAGAGAGACTAATTACTTCAAGGGAGAGGGTCAGGGGAGGTTTAAAGAAAAACACTTGAAAATGATTATCTCAAGTATCTCTTAAGCTATGTATTTGAAACTTAACTTAACGAAAAAAATATAACCTGTGGAAATAATAGTAGTGGAGGGAAATGGGGAGCATTTGAAGAATGGCGCACTTTCCAAAATTACAAATCGTTATATCTCAAAATTGAGTACAGATATTAAATTGAAAATTTGTCAGATATTAGAATTAAATAATTATTAATTTTAGTAAAAATTAGGGCTGTGGTGAAAGATAAAAGTTTAAATTTTTTATTTGGATACATCTATTTGATATACATAGAAAAAAAATTATAATTTGTTCCACAATTGTTATAAACCCACCACCGGTCTAACGTGCACAAGGTGTTTCATGTGCATTGAAAAAAAACCATATACTGAAAATTTTTGAATGAAATTTTAAGGTAAGAACTTGAAAATTTGCGAAATGTATTTAAAAAAAATCCTTAAATATATGAAATACTAACTGGTTGAATACCTTTAAAACTTCTAACCCCCCACATACAAAATTATTTTTTCGACCATTTTCCAGAAATCAATAATCGCCTAACTATTAAAAGCTATCAATTTAAAATTTTGCATAAGAACTTTTAAAAGTAGTTGAAGCAAAATCGCTTCTACCACCTCCCCTACAAAATGATTTCGACTAATTTCATTAAATCAACTAATAACAAACAAATTAAAAGCTAATAAATTGAAATTTTGTACGATCACCTTGTAAGAGAAATGAAATAAAATTGCATCATAAGTCTTACGATTCCCTTACCCGCTCTACCACCTCCCATACAAATGTTCGGTTTCGTGAATGTAGAATAAACCGAATTTTATGAAAATTCTATGCAGCTTCGTTTATAGAACACATTCTATACAGACAATATTGGTCATGATTCAAGCAATCAATTTAGAAGCTATTGACATCCACCCACCCTTACTATTACCCCTCCCGCTCCCTTCATAAAAACCCAAACTTAAACAAGCCAATGAAATATTGTTAAATTAATAACAGCCCTGCCCAAGAATTCTCTTTCACTTAGTCTCCCAAACCACTCTAACCTGCATATTTTCATGCTTTTCATGCATCCGCAACTAGTCCCAAAAATAATAAAGTTTCGCCCGATTTGTTGGCAGTTTATTTTTTCTGTGTACATCAAATAGATGTGTCGACGTGCAAAATTTAAACTTTTTATATTTTAGCAGAGCCTTAAAAAATCACTCAAAATTTTCAACATTTTTGCCTTCCACCTCCCTCTCCTTACATCCTCCAACTTAAATTTTTTGCCAAAATTAAAGATTATATAGTTCTACAATCTGACGAATTTTTGATGTGATATCTGTACTCAATTTTGAGATATACCGATTTGTAATTTTGAAAAGTGCGCCATTTTTGAAATGCTCCGCATTTCTCCCCACTACGATTATGTTCACACGTTATATTTTTTTCATATTTCGCTAGTAAAGCTTAGTATACGTTTCAAGTTTACATAGCTTAAGAGATAGTCGAGATATTCATGTTTAAGTGTTTTCTTTGCACCTCCCCTGACCCTCCCCCTTACAATAATTAGCTTGTATCTGAACTGATTCTAGTAGATCTATATGCCATCTTAATGGTCTCAAAATATCAATTTTTTATGGTAAGTAATTTCGAAGATATAATCATTTGAAAAAAACATTCGGCCGATAATTGGTTTTTAGCCCCCCCCCTTTTTTGCACCCCAATGGATAAAAAAATCTAATTATTTTTAAAAATTGTCCCAAAAACTCTTCTTTGATTTTTAGCTTCCTAGCTGTAACCGTGGTTGAGATATTTGCATTCATATTTTTCGCCTCCCCCTGAAGCCGTAGACCCCCCAAAATGGGTATCCACCTGAGATCCATAACTATCTACAATCCCCCCGAAAATGAACTTTCTATCTTGAAGGGTTTGTGATTTAATGTGCGCTGAGCGTACACGTCGGCGAACGGCGGACGTCGTACAGACAGACGGATTTTTTTTTGCATTTTTTTTCTATTTTAGTTATAAAACGCGAAAAAAAAATTTCAGGGTAGCAATTTTTATTTTTTTTCCCAAGGCGATTACAATACTTTATTATTAATATAATAAAGTAAAATTATGTAATCATTATTTTAGCAAACAAAAAGAAAATTTTACGAAATTTAATATATATTTGTCAAAATTTTGACATTTTAGCATGCACAAATCCCGTAGAAAGAATTTTAATCCATATTCTAGCTTCAACCCTTACCACATTTAATAAGAGAATACCATGAAAAACAAACAGAACAGAATTATGATATACAGTCAAACTTCCATATCTCGAATCATCATTCTCCACAAAAATAGTTCGACTTATAGAGACTCCGAGTTATAGAACAGTTTATCAAAACCAGCGGATTTATTAAAAGACACTACAATTACTACATATATTCAATTCACATTTTTATTTACTCCATATTAAGTACTACATACTACATAGTTACATAGTGGGTTAAAATAATTAGTAATTTGTGGCTGAAAATTTCCTTTTGCTTTATTATTTTCATTAAAAAGAGATTCCAGTTTATTTAAAGCCTTATAGTGTTCATCAGTTGCGTTTTCATTCGTTTATAAATATAGATTCAAATTTCTCAAGGAATCCGCTATATCATTCGTACAAGGCTGTTGAATAAATTCTTCTTCGGAACCCTCGTCATCACTTTCCACTGCAATTAAAGTCTGAGTCACTGATTCAGAATTATAATTCTCAATAATGTCATCATCTGTAAGAAAACCTTCTGTACAAATTTCATTGTCCATCTCAATGTAATCATCAAGAATAGCATTGAAAGTTATATTATTCAAAGTTATCCATGCTTCGTAATCAGTTTTAATCAAGCTCCTTTCCTGATCAATATTATTTAAGAAAATTAAAGGTATGTTATCCTCTTCATCCCATGTAGAATGCTGACCAAATCCAGCTTTTTTAAAGCAATTCGCAATCGTTTGATTTTTGACGTCAATATCCCATGCTTTTTTTATGTGGTTAATGCAATCCAGAAGTGTAATATCATGTTTGTTCTTTGTCTCTAAACGCTTTAATGCTTCTTTTAAGATTCTGCTTGGATAGTGACACTTTAAATTTTGAATTACTCCCTGGTCAAGCGGTTGCAATTTGGAGGTCAAAATTTGGTGGAAAAAAATCCAATTCAATAGATTTCAATTTTCTTTGTAAGTCTTTTGGATGGGCAGGACAATTATCAATGAATAATAAGACTTTTCGTCCAGCGCGTAAAAATTGTTTATCTAATTTGCAAATCCATTCTTCAAAAAGTTTTCCGGTCATCCACGCCCTGGAGTTTGATTTATAATCAACGGGTAGCGACTTATGACACACACCATGCCTACAATTCAACATACATACGTATGACACACACCATGCCTACAATTCAACATACATACGTATGACACACAATTTGGTTAACCTTTTGTTAGTTAAATATTTGTCCATACTTTTGCTTCTATTTATCAAGCCAACCAGTGCTTGCCTTAAAATCGTTTTCTCCAAACCGCTTCGCAAATTCCAATACCTTCTCCTTTAAAATTTCTCGAGATATGAGCATGGTTTGATTTCTTGCTTCTTTAAACCAATCGAAAACTGCATTATTGACATTTTTGAATAGTGGATTTTTAATTCTTTTGCTGCATCCAGCACCAGATTTAACTGATGCGATAATTGTGTCCTTAATTTTTAAAATCGTTGAAACTATACTCGCCGGAACACCGTATTTAAAAACTACATCCTTTTTCTTTAATCCACTTTCTATTTCTTGAATTAATTTATACTTTTCGTTAATTGACAAACTTTTTAGAACACGTTTCGACGCCATGAAAAACCGATGTTGTGTTAATATACTGTAGTACGTAAACTGAACTCGTGTTCACTTACAAGCGCAACTGAAATGTGCACCAAGCGGCAACCTCATAAAACATTTCTTTATTAATAGGGACTTCACCAACTATAAAAACCCTAAACAACAAACCACTTATTTTGATCTAAGAAAATGAGGGATTCCACAAAAAAGAAGCAAAAATTTTCTCCGCTATCAAGGATCTCCCCGAATTATTCGACTTATTGAATACACGTCCCATTTTTTTACTCGACTTATGGAGAAATGCGAGTTATGGAAGTTCGACTTATGGAAGTGACATTTTATACACCTGATTTAGTTCGAGTTATAGAAAATTCGAGTTATAGACGTTCGACTTATGGAAGTTTGACTCTATTTAGAATTACGGTACTCAATTTTTTTTTATTTTAAGAAATTTTGTAGAGGAAGTGGTAGAGGGGGTGACAACATTGAACTATTTTTTTTTCACATCACGCTAATGGTGCTATCAAAGTGTTTTATACAAAATTTTAGATTCAAAAATTTAGTAGGTACTGAAAAAATTAGTGAAATTGTGCAGTTTGTATGGGAGGTGGAAGAAGGAGGGGCGAGTTCTAAATGACTTTTTCATATATAACTATAAATATCAGTAGCTGTCATATTTTTCAGGGAAATCGACTTTTTGTGAAGTTGTTGAATTATGTCAGATTGTATTGGAGGTGGTGGAAGGAGTGAAGCTAATCGTCAAATTTTTTTGTTTGGTCTTACTAATAATTCTAAATAAATATGTAGTGTACAATTTCAGCTCGAAAAATCTTATACGTCCTGAGTAAATTTGTTAGAGTATTTCATGAAAAAGTACAGTTGGTATGGGAGGTCGTGGAAGGAAGAGGAGGACTCGAATAATTTTTATACAGTTGATTCAGATCATTATAAAGTAATATCTCAAAGTTCAGATCAATAGATTTTAGGCTTTTCGAGAAAATCCGTTTATTGTCAAATTTGCGAAATTGTATCATTTTGTATGATAGGGTGTAGAAGGGGTGGAGCGATTTGGCCCATTTGGAGTGTAACAACGAATATTGACACATATTAATGTGAAAACTGGGTAAAGCAATGGTGTAATATTGGTATTAGAACAATGTGTTCTTCGACGGAAATAGTAAAAAAATTATACTTTATTTAGGAAATATATATGAATTTCTGTATAAGATAAAATTGCTATTTCCAATAAAGCTAGGGAGTGCTAAGTAATCTGCTACCTGCCCATTATCGAATCCTAGTTTTCAAATCCTACAACTTTGTTTTCTATTCAGAAAACAATAGCAGTCTTTGTCGTTCTCAAATGTAATTTTGAAGCAATTGAATTTGTTTGATGAAATATGAATTAAAATAAGATTTCTTTGGATAAAGTTGTTCCGAAGATATAATCATTTCAAAAAAATTGTTTGTAGCTCCACCCCCCTTTTCGGACGCCAATGGATAAAACAAATGAATAATTTTTAGAGTTTGTCCCACAATCCTCTCAATACCTATGCTGATTTCAGTTTTCTACGAAGATAAGTCAATTATTATCCGCAATGTAGTTATATTTTTGTTTATGTTGGTAGTACTGTCGTGTTGCGTAGATTATGCATGCGTGGTTTAATTGTTGTTATGTCTCTGCAGGTTTGTTGCTGCTAGATTAGTTCCATTATCGCTGCCCTGCCGTTCACCATGGCTGCCCCGCTTTCTGTTTGCACCAAAGAAGAGCAACGACCCATTTTGCACAGACTTTATGAAATCCAAGTCTGTTGTGGATGATTTTGTAGGCTCAACCATGACTAATTTGCAGACGATGTGTCATTTCATCAAAAGTTACTCGTCTGTTTAACAGAACCAACGCTCAATGTTCTCCTCATTTGTGGCGATAAACGGTCGTCCGGCTCCTTCGTCCTGCGTAACACTTGTGCGACCACTTTTGAATTTTTCAATCCTTTCGTGTCGTTGCGGCAACACACTGTTCCTGTACTGTACCGAAAGTTTTCGATGAATTTTGGCCCCTGATACATTTTCCAACCACAAAAAACGGATCACTGAACGTTGCTCTTATTTGGTGCAAACAGAAAGCGGAGCAGCGATAATGGAAGTAACCTAATAGCTAGGATGTAGTCTAGTGGGTAGCGTGTTTGGTTTACAATGCGAAGGTCGTGAGTTCAAATCCCGGTCGACGCATAATTCCAGCACACTACCTGCTTGAATATACCTTGGTTACCTCAATCTACGAAAATGAAAAATTCGTAGATAGAGGGTTGTGCGAAGAGCTAACAACTCTTCCGCAATAAATAATGGAAATGTTAAGGAACCTGAAGTTCAGGAGGCCAAGGCCCGATTTGGGCTGTAGCGCCATTGAAGAAGAATAGCATCAAACCTGCAGAGACTTAACAACAATTAAACCACGCATGCATAATCTACGCAACACGACAGTACTACCAACATAAACAAAAATATAACTACATTGCGGATAATAATTGACTTACCCTCGTATCTGCATTCGTAGTGGAGATATTAGTAAATGTAGTTTCTGGCTCTTTCTCTCCTACGCCTCTCCCTACCACCGAACATTTCCCAAAATTTAGGTAATAGAGTTCACTTACCCAGTTAACAATCCAGCCAAAAACTAATAAAACTAATATTAGCGTTGTCGGAGATATGAGCGTCCGGCGGAACGGATTTTTTTTTCCATTTTTAGACTAATTTAGTCATGAAATGCGAAAAAACAAAATTTCAGGGTAGCCAATTTTTTTTTCTGTGCGGATCACAATACTTTATTATTAAAATAATAAAGTAAAACTGCCTCTATTCCATAACTGTCCGAAGAATATTGAATATGCGACATTTTCCACCAAACTTCAAAGGCAAATGTTTTGCAACTAATTCTAGTTTCAAATTGATGCATCTGTATTTACTGTTAAATGAGTAATCCTCAAGTTTCCTTTCTGCCATCAATGTTAAATTTTTTTTAAAAAGTCCAAGATCTACTAAATCGGAATATCATTTCTAATTTGAGAGACTCTAAAATTACCTTTTCTTTGTTGAAATGGTTGTAATGGTATGTAATATGAGATCTGTTAGCAAAGGATTCATCGGATCTCTCCAACGCTGTACACGTTTGAAACACAACTCTTCGATTGATGTAACTTCCGTCTTGAACCTAACCTTACAATAGCATGCGATTCAAAATTTTCATAGTGGGTTTTGCAGAAACGGCCTCTTCAAAAATATCGAAAGATGCTTAAATGTTGTCAAAAAGTTGTGCAGCGAACTCGCTATGTCAACTTATGGTAGATTCTCAAAACGTACGATATATGGTTGAATTTTGTACTTTGTCCCTCACCCTGGAGCATTTCCAATCCAGAAAAGTGCTATTGAAATTGTACAAGAGTTATTTATTATTCACCAAGTGATGGGAAACTAGAATAATAATTCCGAATTTCATTTTGAGCAACTCTACATTATATTGGAGAACTGTCGAAAGTAATACATGTTTTTAAAATACTATAATGAAATTTAGAAAATTCTAATGATATTTTCAAAACATAACAGAATTATGATTGGGCTTAAAGCCCAATCATATGATACTCTAGATGAGATGGAAATGATTTTAATATACCGGAAAATATGTCATCTCAAACTCTTTCGAATAGTGAATAGAGACTGTTGCATGGGAAGTGGTAGAAGTAGAGGTGGAGGTTTGTATTTTTCGTATATGACACCGAACATGGCATGCAAAATGTTTTTTGCTGAATTTAAAGTTTTTAGCTTTCATTATTTTTAAAGAAATTGGTCTTACTTTTCCTGAAATTGAGGCATTTGTATGGGAGTTGGCAGAGGAAGTGGAGCGTTTAAGATGATTTTGAAACTACTTAAAATCATCCTTATCACCATGCTTTGATTCAATTTCAAAGTTGATAGCTCTCATATACTTGAAGGAGAAATGCTTTTCTTGAATTTATAATACAGATATTTGTATGGGAGGTGGTAGAAGGAGTGAAGCGGAGCTGATAATTTTTGCAACACTTATTTCAATTAAGAAACAAATTCTGGCAAAATTTGAAGTTTGTACTTTTTCTAGTTTGAATGGAAATCGATAAAATGCATTTAACAAAAATTATGCATTTCTATGGGAGGGGGTAGAAGGAGTGTACGGACCAAAACAAATTTTTATCGCATTATTAATATTTCTATTTGTATACTTTATACAAAATATCAAGTTGATAGCTTTAATAGTTTCGAAGAAAAATAATTTAATTTAAATTTCAAAATTTCGTGAAATTTGTATGGGAGGGGGTAAAAGGAGTGAGGTGAAGTTCATAATTATTTTTAAAATAAATTGCAATTATAGTAGAATTAATTCTGACAAAATTTCGTCTTTTCAGCTTTACTAGTTTCAATGAAAATCGAAAAAATGTATTTTTCAAAATTGTCCATTTGTATGGAAGGGGGTAGAAGGAGTGAGGGGATCGGGTCAATATTCCGTGATATTCATGACATCTATATCATAATACTTTGATCTAAATTTCAAGTTGATAGCTTAAATAGTTTCAAAGAAAAATCAATTTCTTAATATTTCTGAATTTCAAGAAATTTGTATGGGAGGGGGTAGAAGGAGTGGGGGGATGTAGCCCATTCACGAACTTAAAGTTTTTTTTTGCTAAAAATGACACACAAAATTGTTTAGCACTATAGCTCAAAGCTTTCGAGAGTTATGCTGTAGACAGACGGACAGACAGAAAGACGGACAGACGGTCACTCGGAATCGATGTTTTTGACCGACAACAAATATTTCTGTACCCTTGGCGGCTCTGTGCGAGCGTTATTTCTTAGCGTTACAAACGGTAAGGCAAACACAATATACTTTCAGATTTCATCTAGAGTATAAACATTTTCAGATAAACTATAACTGGAAAAAATATCTGTCTGGAAAAAATATCTGTCTAGAACGCACGTCGAAAAATGTTATTGAAAAAATTTCCAATACTTGTCCGAAATACAAATCCATCTTAATGAGATTATTTTCTCGATGATACTAAGAATATTTATGATTTATCAACAATTCATAAGTCAGTACGTGCAGACTTTTCTTCAGCCACGAAGTAACTCGAACTCGAGCCAAAAGTTACACACTTAATTTTTTTCCGTATTTCTTTTTCAATGCATGGATCGAATTAGCAATACTTCGCTAGAGATTTTCTTCGCTGTAGCTTTTGCCATTCTCGTGAAAGCAAAGTGGAAAAAAAACTTGGAAAAGGGAAGACGAAACCCGAACATCAATACACGAACTTGTGTATCCTTGGGATGATAATTTTATTCGTATCGAAAGGCATCATATTTCTGTATCATCTCTAACGGTCACCGAAGGACTCACATTGGCCGGCTTTGAGCATCCGAGTGGATTAAATCTCTCGAAAGCTTTAGGAGGGTTAAAAGAACTTCTTTTCACTCCAATTCCCATCTTAGTTTCGACTAAATACGATTTACACTTTTTTCCTTCTTATTCTTGAGAAGTTTTCATTTCTTTTTTGAAGACCCGTTTTTCAATGAACCCTCGATCGGACTGAACTTCCGCTTCAGATTTCTCAAGCTTATTTCCGGGAAAATATTCAAAGTAAAAATGCGGGAACAAACCATCATCGGCTTTAAATTTCCATTTTTGTAATTTCTCTTTCGGTTTTTTTTTTTCCACACACATAAAACATGAACCAAGCTGTAGAAGTTGTAGCTGTGGTATATCTTGTTACAGCTGAAAAATCAACCCTTCCATTACAATATCTCAGGTCTCCCACTTCGTTACACTACACATTACTTTCTTCTGGCAAGATGACGTTCAATTAATTCAAGGTTGTCGTTTCAGGTGGTTCGCTTACGGCAACGGACGACATCCAAAGTTTGCTTTTGCAGACCCTTCAATAGACGTTGTATGTGTCCTGTTCGTGGAAATTCCCAAGCTGAACGATCCAAGGCGTCTTGTATCTGCCTAGAGTTCTGTGTATTTAAGACTGCTGAGCTGGACGAAGGACAACGAATCTATCAAGTGTTCGCGTGAATAAGTTACATTAGAATAAAACTCGCAAAGGACTAAGCAGCTTGTTGGCAGCTATGGCAATGGAATGGATAACAGCCATCGACAAAAGGTGAGTTTATATTTATAGTGGTGATCCGTGAAAAAGGACATTTTTTTTGTTTAACCGCGAGCACTATATGCTCGCTCGCACCGAGCATACAGCAGAATTTCGAGATTGTTTCACGGTAGCAAGTTAATACCGAAAAACATGACCTTTCCAAGGGGTTGGGCGATGAATAATGCGAGAACGTCAAACTGGGTTCATGTGGGTCATCAGATTTTGTTCAAATATTAACTATGTCCACAGTACAGTAAGTACTGAAAGGACTAATGATTGGTTGGGTTTGACTGTGCTTTAGCGCAAAATGAATTACTCACTAACCGTGATAATGAATTTCTGGCAATTATTTTAATATTTATTTATATTTCGGTTCTAATGTTGGAAAATTGATATTAAAGCTTATGAAATAGTTGCTACGAGTAAAAGAATAATTCATCAAACAACAAGAATTTTAGTTTATCAAGGATAATTAAATAATTTTAATTACCATTATAACTCATGGTTGCATTTGAAAATGATGAAAGTTCCTTAAGCTTTACTTAATCATTCATAAGTTTACGAGATGACATTGATTCAAACGAAACAAACTTTCAAGTAATTTCTCTAAGTGGTTACGCAAACTTGTATCAATCAGAAAAGTCGTCAAATAAAATTTTAGTGAAGTAAAAATTATTACCACGATTGCCTTTCTGTTGGTCATTTTGTAGACAGTTTCATGTTTGCGTGAAAATTTAATCAGAAAACTTTTACGAAATATAACATTTTTATATCAATTTTATTACACCTTGTCATGTTTCAAATTGATAAGGGAAGTAGCTTTCTACAAATGTCTTCCATAAATTCGGTTGTCAGCTTCCTAAGACTGTTTGCAAAACTTTGAAACTTATTCAAATTAAATTTCACGCAAAATTGTTGAGTTCTTGTAAACTGGAAAACTATACATAAATCGGTTTGGTGAATGTTTTCACAATGCATTTCGAATTGAAAGGAAAAATTTGCGGACTCTACACTGTTATGCTTTACTATTCGTGACATTTCGGTCTCTGCTGAGATCTTCATCAAACTGATCGACAATTACAGAAGACTATTATTTTATACAGAATGGTTTTTTTTACAGAATGACCTGTGTTATAGGGTTTTATGTGCAATGCACAAACACAGTTATGAAGGGAAGGAATGGGATTAGGAAGGTAGAGAAAGAGGAATGAGAACGACCGTAACGAGTGGAGAAGGTGGTATATTTTTCAGTTGTACTGGCGCTATTGACAAATATTTGAAGATGTTATGGGGGACTGAATGATAGAAAGCGAACAGAAACCATCTACTGAGTATCTAGGCCTTTTTGAAACTGAAACTGTTTCACTTTTACACCGTTTGCCCATTTTATTTCGAATAATTTTTCATCGCCAGTAGCAACTGAAAAATAAACTGCCAACAAGTCGGGCGAAACTTTATTATTTTTGGGACAAAATGCGCATGCGTGGAAAGTCAATATACAGGTTAGAGTGGTTAGGGAAGACGAAGTGAAAGGGGGTTCTTGTGCAGGGCAGTTCTCAATTTAAAACTTTGCGGAAACGTTCAAAAGCTCGATATTTCATTCGTTTATTTATGCAAGTTTGAGTTTTCATGAATGGAGGGGTGAGGGGTGATAGTAAGGGTGGGTGGATGTTAATAGGTTTTTAAATTGATTGCTTGAACCAAGTCCAATAGTATCTGTATAGCATGTCAGTTTCATAGACGAAGTTGCATAGAATTTTCATTGGATTCGGTGTATTTTACATTGACGAAACCAAACATTTGTATGGGAGGGGGTAGAGGAGGTAGGGGAATCGTAAAATTTGTGATGCAATTTTATTTCATTTCTCTTGTAAGGTACTTGTACAAAATTTCAAGTTTGTAGCTTTTAATTTTTTGGTTATTAGTTGATTTAATGAAATCGGTCGAAATCATACTTTTGTGTTGGAAGGGGTAGAAGAGCAAGTGCGATATTAAAACTTTTAACGTAATTCTACTATTTTTGTTTTTGTGCAAAATTTCAAATTGATAGCTTTTAATAATAAATATTAAAATATTAATAATTGATTTCTTCAAAATGGACGAAAAAATAATTTTGTATGGGAGGGGGTAGAAGTTTTGCCGATATTCGACCAGTTAATATTTCAAACTTATAGAAAATTTTTTAAATGCATTTCGCAAATTTTCAAGTTTTTACCTAAAAATTTCATTAAAAAATTTTCAGTTTATGGGTGAAACGTGAACATGAAACACCTTGTGCACGTTAAACCCCCACTTCGGTGTATAACAATTTTGGAACAAATTATTATTTGTTTTCTATGTACATCAAATAGATGTGTCGACGTGCAAAATTTAAACTTTGTATCTTTTACCAGAGCCCTAAGAAATCACTCAAAATTTTCAACATATTTGCTTTCCACCTGCCTCCTCTTACACCGCCCACCTTAAATTTTTTACCAAAATTAAGGATTATATAGTTCTCCAATCTGACAAATTTTTGATTTCATATCTGTTCTCAATTTTGAGATATACCGATTTGAAATTTGGGAAAGTGCGTCATTTTTGAAATGCCTCCCCCCCCTTTTTGCACCTCAATGGATAAAAAAATTAAATTATTTTTAAAAGTTGTCCCACAAACTCCTCTATATGTATGTTGATTTTTAGCTTTCTAGCTGTAACCATGGTTGAGATATTTGAATTCGTATTTTTCGGTTTCAGCACTCCCCCCGCCTACCCCTGAATCCGTACACCCCCCAAAATTGGTATCCGTCTGAGATCTGCAACTATCTACAATTCCCTCAAAAATGAACTTTCTATCTTGAAAGGTTTGGGAGTTAATGTGCGCTGTGCGTACATGTCGGCGTACGGCGGACGGCGTACAGACAGACGGATTTTTTTTTTGCATATTTAGGCTATTTTAGTCATGAAACGTGAAAAAACAAAATTTCAGGGTAGCAAATTTTTTTTTTCAAGTAATTCATGCTTGAAAAATCTCGTCTGAAGTGGGAATCGAACCCACGACCTATTGACCGAGAAGCAAGCACGCTACCCACTACTCCACGGAAGCCTCGTGGGTTAATTTGGTGTGGGAAGGATAATTTAGGGTTAAATTAGTTAATTAAGGCTAGTTAAACGTCACAAATAATAAAGCGTAACAGTGTAGAGTCCGGAAATCTTTCCTTTCCATACATAAATCATAAGAAAGATGATCAATTTTTTCGCGAAATAAATTAATCAAGGGAAATATATAAAAGTTTTACGAAAAAAAATTTTAAGTGGAACCTACCGACTCCGAATGGAATATATTCTTGTAATGCTCATGTCCCTGAACGGATAGTTTAAGGCTCTATAAAGCCATATTGAAATGAAAAGGGCGTGCCTTTGATTGTGGATAGAAGTCCAAATCAAGATCATTTTGCTCGGATGCATTTTCCTGGCTCCATTGTCTTCAATCACCAGGCCAGTTAAATGGGCTTTTGGCTTGTTTCAACCTTGCGTATGGGTGAAATCAGCGTTTAACTTCTTCAAGGCGGTCTGAAATTATATTTTTCTGTCGAAAATCAGCATTGGATGGGGATAAAATCTACACTTGGTGCAAGTCTATTGTCCTACCTACCTACTAAAATCTGGGAGCAGAACAGCCGCCCAGTCCAAAACATCAATCAATTAATCAATTTCCTGTTAAGACCCCCTATAGGAACATACCACAGAAACAGTTTTTTTCCACATTGCGCGATCTTGAGCCACCAGAATTCGTTTATTCTTCTGGCTTCCTGTTCATCGGATCGCTAACGCTTGTTTGGCGATGCTTTGCTCAGGCTTCCTCAAAGTGTAACCGATTCCCTGTTCAATTCACCTTTCAATCTCAAATCCTATTGAAATCTGGCCAGAATATCCCGAAATACGTCGAATGCATTGGTTCACGAAAGTTTGTAGATTTGTAGTAAGCTTAACAGTCTATTTCCATGAAGTGCAACCATATGCCAATACGGACTTAATGCATGCGTCAAATACTCGCAGCTTCGTGCGAAGGGAGATCTCTCTTAACTTCAAGAAAGGGGAAAAGATTCCGAAGGCCTGACGAGCTTTATTTATACGAGCCTTAATATCTCTTTCGACTCCGTCGTCCGTGATTAAAATTCTTTCGCGGTAACAAAAATCTGGTACCTTTCCGACACATGTATTGTCCGTTAAGAGCAATTGGTACGCTTCTACTCGAACCCATGTGCATGTATTTGGTTTTACGAACATTTATTTTCAGTCCTGCCTCTGTGCATACAATATAAAGAGAGGACTTTCAATTTGAAGTCCGAGCGGTTATGCGCAACAAGACGCAAAACATCGGCATAATCAATGCAAGCTAAGTGGACTACCCAAAAGTATTGCATAAAAAATTTAACAGAAAAATGTATTAACTCTGTTCATTTGAAATAAACATTATTCAGATTCATGTTACTCGTATGTACTATATGTTCGTTAAACAATAGTGCGATCACCTTAATGTCTTCGTTGACTGCTTCAAAAGGAAGTCATCCAGTATTTTTGAAACGATTTGTACAAGCATTTCTTTGCAATCTGTGGAATTTCACTTTAAGAAATTCAAGCAATGTTGGAAAGAAATTTCAAATATTAGGATTCTTCTTCTTCTACAATGGCTCTATAGCGCAAACCGGTCGTTGACCTCCTGAGCTTCAGGTTCTTAAATAATTTTTCATTACTTATTGGGGACGCGTGACCATGGTATACACAAGAAAGCAGCATGCTGGAATTACACGTTTTTCGGCGTTTGAATTCACGACCTTCGAAGAAGGGTTTTTTTTTACAAATAATGAAAGTGCTTATAAAGAATGCTATGAAAGTTTCCTAAAAAAAACTTTTAGAAATTGCTGGTAACACTGAAAAATATGTATCAAATTAAGCTTTAAATGCGATGAAATGTTGCAATATATTTTAATGACAAATATTATTAATGTTAATAACATGTTTATAAGAAAATTGCTCCAACATAGTCGGTCCCAAGCCCGGTTGAGAAAGGCGGAGGGAGCCTAAAGTTAACCTAAATGGCCAGCAACACCAGTGCTTCTCAGCAAGTAGGCACAAATTATGACATTGTTGGACTCGCAGCACCGCTGTGAGAACTATAGCATGTCATATTTTGTCAAAAACTCTCACAGTTTTTCTGCGAGGGTGTTATAAATAAGAAGGACTGACTTTTCAGGTCGAGAGTTGGGCGAGGCGCCGAAATCGCATCACCGGAAAAAAAGCACTGTCCAGAAAACTGAAGAACAGCCTCGGAATGGATGGACTCAACGGCAACGACGCCGGAAACGAAAAATGGACTACTATATTGGATCTTGGAATGTTCGATCCTTATTTAGGACAGGAGCTCTGAAAGAGTTACAAGAAGAAGTCGAAAAACGCAATATCAACATAACTGCCCTCCAAGATACGAAATGGCTCGGTAACGACATCATGGACATGATATCACACACAATCTATCCAAGTGGAAAATTAACGGGAAGGAGAGAGCTTGGAGTCGCTTTTGTCGATGACAACAAATTTAAACACCAGGTCACAAGTTGCAAACCAATAAGTAAAAGTTTGTGTGCAATCCGAATAAAAAACTTAACAGAATTATGATTGGGCTTTAAGCCTACTCTAGATGAGATGGAAATGACTTTAATATACCGGTAAATATGCCATCTCAAATTCTTTCGAATAGTGAATAGAGACTTTTGCATAGGAGGTGGTAGAAGTAGAGAGGGAGGTTTGTATTTTTCGTATATGACACCAAACATGGCATGCAAAATGTTTTTTACTGAATTTAAAGTTTTTAGTTTTCATTATTTTTTCCTGAAATTGGGGATTTTGTATGGGAGGTGGCGGAGGAAGTGGAGCGTTTAAGATAATTTTGAAACTGCTTATCGTCATCCTTATCACCATGCTTTGATTCAATTTCAAAGTTGATAGCTCTCATATACTTGAAGGAGAAATGCTTTTCTTGAATGTATAATAGAGATATTTGTATGGGGTGTGGTAGAAGGAGTGAAGCGAAGCTGATAATTTTTTCTAACACTTATTTCAATTATTAAGAAACAAATTCGGGCTAAATTTTTTCTAGTTTGAGTGGAAATGGATAAAATGCATTTAACAAAAAATATGCATTTATATGGGAGGGGGTAGAAGGAGTGTACGGATCAAAACAAATTTTTTTCGCATTATTAATATTTATATTTGTATACTTTATACAAAATATCAAGTAGATAGCTTTAACAGTTTCGAAGAAAAATATTTTAATTTAAATTTCAAAATTTCGTGAAATTTGTATGGGAGGGGGTAGCAGAAGTGAGGTGAAGTTGATAATTATTTTTAAAACAAATTTCAATTATAGTAGAATTAATTCTGACAAAATTTCGTCCTTTCAGCTTTGCTAGCTTCAATGAAAATCGAAAATATGTATTTTTCAAAATTGTCCATTTGTATGGGAGGGGGTAGAAGGAGTAAGGGGATAGGGTCAATATTCCGTGATATTAATGACATCTATATTATAATACATTGACTAAAATTTCAAGTCGATAGCTTAAATAGTTTCAAAGAAAAATCAATTTCTTAATATTTCGAAATTTCATGAAATTTGTATGGGAGGGGGTAGAAGGAAAGGGGGGATGTAGTTCGTTCACGAACTTAAAGTTACTTGTTTGCTAAAAATGACACACAAAATTGGTTAGCGCTATAGCTCAAAGCTTTCGAGAGTTATGCTGTAGACAGACGCACAGACGGACAGACGGTCACTCGGAATCGAGGTTTTTGAGCGATAACAAATATTTCTGTACCCTTGGCGGCTCTGTGCGAGTGTTATTTCTTAGCGTTACAAACGGTAAAGCAAACAAATATACTCTCAGATTTCATCTAGAGTATAACTAGATTTTTCAACGCTTAGTTAATCAACGTCCACTCACCAACAGAGAACAAGGACGACATAGTTAAAGAGTTTTAAGCTCCCCTAGAGACAACTTACGATTCACTGCCGTCGAATGACCTAAACAAGGGAGGAGATTTTAATGCAAAAGTCGGAAAGAAGGAGACTCATAGAGGAACAACAGACGGGAGTCTCCATGACATAACCAACGGTAGTAGCCAACGTCTTATTTTTTTTTTTTACAGAATGTAATTTCAGGGTAGCAAATTTTTTTTTTTTTCTTGTGTCGATCACAATTCTTTATTATTAGAATAATAAAGTAAAATTAGCAGCTGGAGGACGTGGTCTTTGGATCGAGACGATAGGAGTCGACGACTTCAGGAGGCCAGGGCCCGATTTGGGCTGTCGCGCCATTGACGATGACGAATACCAGTTGAGAATACAAACTTTCGAACGGAATGTGGCTTAAATCAGAAAGATGATCTAGCTCCCATGCTTTTTAACTTGGCACTAGAGTATGTCGTCCGAAAAATCCCAGTCGACAGTAATGGGATACTAATATTCAAGTCTACCCAACTAGTAGCATACGCTTACGATATGATCGCTGACGACATGATCCTCGCAAGATCATTCCTTAGAGCTAAGGAGGTACTTGCCAATCTTGACTCCGCCGTAAAAGAAGTCGGGTTGTGCATTAATGAAAGCAAAGCAAAACTAATGATGCAAACAAGGAGGACAACGCCAATCAGACAAAACATAACAATTGCGGAATATAATATGGAATGTGTAGATAACTTCACATATCTTGGGGCTAATCTAGGAAAGGACGGCAATGAAAAAGACGAAATCAAACGACGGATAATACTAGCAAATAAGACGAATTATTCGGTACTTCCAATAATGAAATCCAAGAAAGTGCACAGGAACAATAAGCTTCGAATATATAAAAGTAAAATATGACCTTTGCTCTGTTATGGCAGCGAAACGTGGTAATTATCGCGAACTTCCAAAAAAGCAGTTCACGCATTCGAAAGAAAGGTCTTCCGAAAAATGTTGGGATTTGTGAAGGAGGGAACGGAATGGCCAATAAGATACAACCAAGAGTTGTATCTTAACACTGCAGCTTCTCCACTCGTTACGGTCGTTCTCACTCCCCTTCCGAAATTGCCTGTAAGACAGGCTATTCTGTAAAGAAAAAATCTACAACGAGCCAGAAACTTCAACGTTCAAGTTACGTAAATTGCAGTGGGCTGGTCATATAGAGCAAATGGAAGAAAGCAGAATTCCCAAACGTGCTCTTAAAAACAAAGTGGGTGATAACCGGTCAGTAAGCAAACCACACAAGCGATGGGAAGACTCGGTTGATAAGAATAGCAAAGCCATTTTAAAAATTAGCAGCTGGAGGACGCGGTCTTTGGATCGAGACGATTGGAGTCGTTGACGTCAGGAGGCCAGGGCCCGATTTGTGCCTGTCGCGCCATTGATGATGAAAAAAATTATGTCTTAAGTAATTATCGATACGATCGGCGAAGTTATAGAGAGCACTCCCCAAAAGTTTCAGGCTGGATTCCGTAAAGGGTCGTCTTGTACAGACCATACAAATATCCTACGGATAATATTAGTGCAGTCCGCCGAAATGGGTTTTCGTTGAGGTTCAAAGGCGAAAGTGGCAGTGGATTGGTCACGCTTTGAGGAAACCAGAGCGACGCTTCGCCATACAAGCTCCGAATTATAATACTCAAGGGAGACGAGCAGTTGAGTAGGGGGCTAGAAGAATAAACAAATCCTAGCTATAACTAAAGACAGATGCTCAGGATCGCACCTTGCGGAAGAGCACTGTTTCTATCCTGTGCCCCTAGGTGGTCTTAACTGGAAATTGATTGAATTGATTGTTATGTTTATAGCTATCTACACAATTTTTAAATTTTAGGAGGTTGGTGGGAAATAAACCAAGGTATTACTCAAGCCCCAAGAAAACTTTTCCTTATTCTACACATTTGGCAAGTAATTCTTTTATATTTTATAGAATTTTTTTTAATTAGAACTCAGAAGTTTTTAAAAAGCATAAAACTTTCTAAAACGATATATGTATGAGTCAAATTAGTTTCCGTAAAAAAATCCTTTTTAATTCAATTACAGTGTATGTATCCTTTCATGTAAAATGTTTTTCCTCACGATGACCCGAGAACGCATTATTCGCTAACATTGTATGATATAGAGGAAGTTTTGAAACATATCTTTTATTTAAATGAAGCACAGAGATAAATAATAAAAGAAAATAAAAATAATGAAAAAAACATAAAAGTTGCTCTTTGAACACCATTACCTGGGGCAAGGAAATTAATTTGTCCTTTTCTCCGAATATCTTCTGTTCTGAACAACCCGTAAAACGCTCTGCTGGCTGCCTTCATTTCGTACAGCGAAACGAACTTAGTCCAAAGCAGAATTTTACTGAAATTCAATGTTTTTTAAATTTCAGTCCGAAATTGTACGTCTAAATCGTGAAGGCTTACTTACATGTTGTATGTATATCGAATTGTGGGCCTCGTAATTAAATGGTTGCTGAGGTTAACACAATTGCCTACATTCAATACAGCTAGCTACCTATTCCATTTCTAAAACAAATTCCAATTTCGCAGTGAATGGAAATAGCAGAAATGGCTGGAACGAGTGAAAACTTCATCAACCAGCACCCATCAATATTGGTCGAGTGTACGGAAAATTTCAACTCCATGGATAATATCCCCAAAGCGCCTGGATTCGTAATTTAGTGGTGGAAATTTATTTGAACATATTCGCCGACTCAATGCAAACATTCGTGTTAGAAATGAACTCGTACCTGGGTTGCATTCAATTTACGATCGAATTGGTTTGCCGTCAGTGCCAGGAATTTTAATCACTGAGGTCTAGTTTGGAGGGAACCTGACGCTTTGGCGAAACTAAAGTTTTTCATAATTATGTGTGGAGTGAATTGAGCAAAGCTCGACAAATGCAATAATTGTTATTGCGAGAGTTAGATTGTTTCGGCATTATGACCGTCTATCCAGTAGTTGAACTTTTATTATGAAAATTTAATTCATACTTTTATTTCAATATTAGTAGTGCATTCCTGGTTTTTTATGAGTAAATCTATGAAACTAATAGCGTTTTCTATTCTGGATAAAAAATTTTACCCCACTTTTGCGATTAAACTTTATCTAGCAGTTTTTAGTTGAAAAGGTTATATTTGATGATTTGAGACCGTATGAAAAGGGACCTTATCTTGCCAGGGATCAACATTTATTTAGATGTATTTGCTAATACTAAATAAAATTCTGAACAATTCGGTTTTTATTTTATAAAAATTCCAACAATTGGCCGAGTTATTTAATTTTGAAGTTTTTGGCCGAGTTATTTAATTTTGAAGTTTTATAATGAGAAATTTGGCATTTTTCAAGAACGATTCTTGAAATTCACAGGTCGGTTAAGATTGAGGTTAGGGAAAATCCTTTTTTAAGACACAACCGAGTGAATAATCGCTATGAAACCACTTTTAAAGTATGCAGAACATAACTGAGGAGTAGTACCAACCAAAATCGATCAAATTGACTCAAACACCTATTTTTGGCTGTACTGAAAAAAGTAACTTGGCAATATAAGGTCCTTTTTCACCTATAATGATTGTATGTTGTAACATTTGAAAGGGGCCAGTAATGCTCGACCCATGACCAAAAAGATCAATCTGCACAGTTCTTTGCTAGTTTTAACTCTACAGTTCCATCGGACATGAATTGTAAAGTTTGTCTATTCGCACTTTGGTTTCAACTTAACTCTACAGTTAAAAACTACTGTCAACCCTACTAGGCTGGCAACGCCGAGTTTCGAAGAGCAGTAGTGGACCTCGCTTGTAGTCATAGAGGGACTCCGAATGTAGACGTTGAAGCGATAACATGAAAGAATAATTTTTGACTTGAGCTGCGTGTTTTTCTTTTTTTTCTTTTGATATAAACATTTGAGTTCTTCTCGGAAAGTCTTGACACTACATAGTAGTTAGCTATGACTGTGCAGTTCGATCGCACAATTTTAACTAAGCGTATGTGGCTGGCCATTTGACTAAACGAAAATAACGTAGAAACAATACTTAAAATCACATATACAAGAGCTTATTAATAATTCATACAAATAGCAGCATATCGTTGATTTTCATTTTATTAACAATTCGTCGAGCTTTGATCCATGAACAATTTATATACAAAAAATCGTCGATTGCACTATCCGTCAATTGGTCAATTCGTTCACTGGAAAATCCATCCACTGCATAATTCGGAAATTGTATAATTCGCCCTCAGCATAATTCGCTCATTAACAATTGATCTACTCTTAATTGTCCAATGGATAATTCATCTCTATTAACATTTAGACACTGTTATCGCTGGTTTCAATGTTTAAAATTATTTAAAAAAAAAATTAACTATTCAGTGAATCAATTGCTCTGTAAACGAGTTAATTAACGGATAAAGATAAATTGCCTTGGATGAATTCTTTTCGAATTTGTTGTTACTTCGATTTTCATTATTGTAAACCCGAAGACAGTCGGTTACTTTTAGGTTTTGGAGAATACATTGTGACAATAAAGTACCGGGGATTTGTAATTAAAATGAACGTGAGAAATAATATTTCAAAAAAATTTTTTTTGTAAGCACGTAAGGAGTTTGTCTCAAATTTTGTGTTTGATGATGATAGTTATTTCCGAAAAAGTCTTTAAGAACCCGCCCTTCCTTCTACCACCTCCCATACAAACTGTATAAAACATTTTGATAGCAACTTTGAAGCGACGAGAAAAAAATAGTTCAATGTCGTCAACTCCTGTACCACTTCCCCTACAAAATTTCTTGTAACTAAAACCTTTCTCTTTCATCAATCGTAGTCCTGTTATGTTTCTTTCTCCTTTTTGCCAAATTAAGTTAATATTTTTTTTAACTGATCGCAATATCCCTGGCGGATAGCTCCAAACTTAAGGCCAATTCAATTGCGCGCTCGAGCTTGAGAACGCGTTGAGCTAGAAAGTTCAAATTTGGTACACGTCATATTTGACAAAAAAGTAATGTCAAGTTCGTGAACGGGTCAAATCGCGCCACCCCTTCTATCCACTCCCATACAAAATTACTCATTTTTAATAATTTACATAAATCAGATTTTCTTGGAACCATAAGAGCTAATGATTTGAAATTTAGAAAATATCTTTTTATCATAAAGATACCAACCCCTCATGCCTTCAACCACCTCCCATTCAAAATATTTGTCGAGCTCAAATTTTGCACTAAATTCCTAATTAGAATTATAATTAAAACTGAAAAAACAAATCAACTGTGTTGTATTGTTTCCTTTTGCTAAGGTTTTGTTCTTCAAGCCCGTTTCCCTTGCTTATCCGCATTTTTTTTTCTGTTCGGCTTAGTGCCAGTTTCCAAAAAAGATTTTTCTTATGTGATCGACATTTAAAGGTGAAAAATAATAATACAATAATAACAATAGGACAAAAAAAAACTAACAATCTAATCAAAAGGGAAAATTATGGACGAAAACAATTAGGGCAACAGTGCAGTGTTTCTTTTGGCGCCAAAACAAACGACCAGATTGAAAAAGAAGGAAAACCTTTTTTTTCTGCACTGGAGGCGAGAAGTTGTGCCAAGATCAGAAAAAGTTTTTTTTTTTAAATACATTTATGATATAAATTCATGATCGATTACAATATTTTTTTAAGCTTTATGTTAAGCTATTTGTGCCGTTTAGCTAGAGTGTAGCCTAGTGGGTAGCGTGCTGGTCTTGTAATGCGAAGGTCGTGAGATTAAATCCCGGTCGACGCAATATATAATTCCAGCACATCGCCAGCTTGGATATTCCTTGGTCACCTCAATCTGCGAAAATAAAAAAATCGTAGATAGAGGGTTATGCGAAGGGCTAACAACCCTTCCACAATAAGTAATGAAAAATGTTAAGGAACCTGAATGTCAGGAGGCCAAGGTCCGATGTGGGCTGTAGCGCCATTGTAGAATAGAATCTGTGCCGTTTTTAGAAATCTGCCACCGAAACATAATTTCTCGCAAAGTAATTTTTTTTTTTTTTGAATATATCTTCTCCTTGGGATATACTGAGTGAAACGATGTGTGAAGAGTAGAAGGCTGCCTGAAGATAGCCTTGGGACTGTTCATCATTGCACACTCCTCTAGCACTTTCTTTTTTCTCTATGTTGCAGCACAGATCAAGGATGGATGCTTATTCGGATAAATTTTGACCTACCCGAACGCTCCTGAGCAGCCGGCTGGAGGTATTGGTCGACTCGGAGAAACCCTGTTAAAAAAATCTGTGACGAAAGTGCGGCTTTCTAGTCGGATTTTTGTTACAACTGTTAAGCTTTAATCCTTCTACTCCCTCTCGTACAATATGATACATTTTCACAACTTCACAAAAAATCGATTTTCTTGAAGAGTTTGAATATTTCTGGTCTGAAATTAGGAAAATATTAATTTCATAGTATTCACAATTATTTCTGAAAAATCACTAAAATCCCCCCAATCCTTCTACAACCTCCCATACAAACTGCATATTTCACTAAATCTTTTCACTAATTTCCTCAGTACCTATTAAATTTTTGAAGCTTAAATTTTGTATTATATAAAACATTTTTATAGCTTTATAGCTACTCTAGCATGATATGAAAAAACTTAGTTCAATGTTGTAATGGCACGTTTACAACTAACACTTATTGCGCGATATTTATGTCGGACAGAATTCGTGACTAGTGTAAACGGAGAAGAATTTATGTCCGACATATATATTTCTACTGTCGGATATACATAAGTGTTGACACTTCTGTCGAAACTGATGTAAACGCTGATTATTTGTAAATTCAAACTCGATCGACATTTATCGCAAAAGTTGACTGCTCGTCTACTTTTACAATAATTGTCGCGACAACTGGAGGATGCAGTGCAGTTCTTTTGTAACGCAAGGAAAAACACTTAAAAATTAATATCTCGACTATCTGGTTGGGCAACATATCGAAATTTTTGTAGGGCTTTGTTAAAAGATGCAAAGTTCAATTTTTGTGCCGGCATGGCTATGAAAAATTAAACAGGAATTCTCACATTTTATATATGCTAATTATTGAAAATCCGACCGTCGCCCTCAATCGTAGTGCTGTTATGTTTATTTTTTACTAAATTATTTATCATATTTCCTAATTCACAGAAAAACTTATGTTTTACTAGGATAAAGTATTTTCAAATACTTTCAAATTACAGGGAATATCAGTCCTCTTGTAATAGACTTTCAAGTGTCATCAAAAATCTCTCTTCCTATTTTAACATTTTCAGAAAAATTATACTTGTCGCGATTTTGCGTTTCATCATGATCACATAAAATGAACTGTAGAATGAAAGATGTGTACGACACTTGTGTCCTTATGTATAAAGTAAACAGGTCGTACATTTATTCCAAATTTGAGCATTTCGAGAACTGTCGGACACTTATCCATGACATAAGTGTCTGGTAATTTCTATCAAACGTAAACAGTCAAAGCAAATTTCTGTCTAACACTTGACACATATGTCCGGAGAGAAGTGTCAGATGTAAACGTACCTTTACACCTTCTACCACTCCCAATACAAAATTTCTTGAGATCACAAAAACTTCTTT
The DNA here is from genome assembly GCA_963669355.1 of Chorisops tibialis. NCBI lineage: Eukaryota > Metazoa > Arthropoda > Insecta > Diptera > Stratiomyidae > Chorisops > Chorisops tibialis. The sequence continues at coordinate 111,971,159 of OY770262.1, read as the reverse complement.
TTCATCGATTGCGCTTTACGCACTTTACGCGCAATCGTAGTCTTGCTATGTTTATACTCTAGATGAAATCTGAGAGTATATTGTGTTTGCCTTACCGTTTGTAATACTAAGAAATGATACTCGCACAGAGCCGCCAAGGGTACAGAAATATTTGATGTCACTCAAAAATCTCGATTCCGAGTTGCTGTCTGTCCGTCTGTCTGTCCGTCTGTCTACAACATAACTCTCGATAGCTTTGACCTGTCGTGCTGAAATTTGTTTTATGACATTTTTAGCAAAAAAGTAACTTTAAGCTCGTGAACGGGCCACATCCTTCTACCCCCTCCCATACAAATTTCATGAAATTTCGAAATTTAAAGAAATTGATTTTTCTCCGAAACTATTTCAGCTATTGACTTGAAAATTAGGTCATAGTATATTGATATATAAATCATTAATCTCAAGAAATATTGATCCGATCTCCTTACTCCTTCTACCACCTCCCATACAAATGCACAGTTTACAAAAATGCATTTATTCGGTTTGCATTGCAACTAGCAAAGCCAAATGAACCAATTTTTGTCATAATTAATTTTATTATAATTGCAACTAATTTTGGAAAAACTATCAACTTTACCTCAGTCCTTCTACCCCTCCCATACAAATTTTACGAAATTTCGGAATTTCAATTAAATTAGTTTTCTTCAAAACCGTCAAAGCTATCAACTTTAAAATTTGAGAAAAGTATACTATTTTAAATATGATTGATATCAAACAATTTGGTTTTGATTTGTATATTCCTTCTACCCCCTCCCATACAAATGCAGAATTTTGGTAAATGCATTTAACCGATTTTCATAGAAACTAGAAGAAGTAGAAACTTCAAATTTTGCCAGAATTTGTCCCTTAATTGTAATAAAAGCTAAAAAAAATATCGGCTTTACGCCCAATCATAGTTCTGTTATGTTTTTATATTATCTTAGAAATTTATTGGTAAGTTCGTTGTTCAAATGAATATTTTTGTAATCTGATGAAAATGGGAGTACTCGATGATTTTAGTTCTGAAGTTGGATCTCATTACGAATGTTAATGAATCCGTATTTATATTGTTGAAACATTGAGTTAGAACATAACAGCCTTTAAGGACAGTCGAGAGATCGATGAAGACATGCCTAGTTCTGAACAACTTAACTGAAGACAACATTTAGAAAGTAAAGGAAAAGGTGTTCGAAAATCGTCATACCAGTGCTCGGGAGATAGCAGGAGAGCTCGACATCTCTCGCCAGTCCGTTCATTCGATTTTGGTGGATGCTTGACCATGGATACTTGGAGAAGCGTCTTTGCTTGACTCGTTCCGATAAAGTTGAATTTTCTTCAAAAAAAGTACCGTGAACAGGTCTCTTTGGGCATGTTTGATCGTACGAATTTTGATCTCACATTCATGAAACGCATCACAACTGGTGATGAGACATAGGTCTACAGTTTGACTTACAAACTAGTCAACAATCATTGAAATAGAGGAAAAAAATGAGTCGAAACCGAAAAAACCACGCCAAAGCTGCTCAAAAATCAAAACTATGTTTACTTCTTCTACTTCTACAATGGCGCTACAGCCCAAATCGGATCTTGGGCTCCTGATATTCAGGTTCCTTAACATTTTTTTTTATTACTTATTGTGAAAGGGTTGTTAGCCCTTCGCACAACCCTCTTTCTACGAATTTTTCATTTTCTTAGATTGAGGTGACCAAGGTATATCCAAGCAGACAATGTGCCGGAATTATATATTGCGCCGACCGGGATTTGAACTCACGACCTTCGCATTACAGGACCAACACACTACCTACTAGGCTATACCCTAGCTTTTTTTTATGAAAAGTATTTCGAGGACTGGCATATGTATGTATGTTGCATCTAATGGGCATTACTTTGAAAGTGACAAGATTAACGTTGACAATTGGTTAAATATTTTGCGTTTTATTTACAAATACCAGGTACTTTTTTGTCACAATGTATTGTTATGAATCTGGCAACTTCCCGAATGTACCAGAACAAATCCCCCAACATGTAAAAAGCTATAAACAAAGTCCCCGAACATTCTAGACGCACACCCGGCAACATGCACGATCGCAACTTCTAGAACTGGCAACAATTGTATATAAACACGAAGCTCTCAGACCAGCTGTCAGTTAGTTCAGCAACTTCTGCGAGAGAACTTGAACCGATACAAGAACGCGATAACAGTGGTGCCGTATAGTAAAAGTGTAAACTAAATTAAAAGTGCGAATTAAAGTGAAACGTGCGAATAAATAAAATTATCTATTATTTTTAAACGAATTGAGTTTTCTTTGAAATCTGGCGAATCCCCTAGCTCGCAACAGTATTTTTCGGTACATTTTCGTATTCTTCGGAAAAATTGTTTTTATCATGAAGAGTTTAGCTACGAGTGTGACTATTCATTGGAATGCTGGACAGAATGAACTAAAAAAAGGCCGAAAACGAAAATTTCACTCGTGACGTTCGTAGCATTCCATGGTAAAACGGGGTCTATGACAGATTACAACGGTTAAAAAGAGATGGCTAGGGTTTGGCCTAGTGGGTAGCGTGTTCGTCTACAATACGAAGGTATGGGGTTCAAACCCCGGTTGACGCATAATTTCAGCACACTACATGCGTGGGTATAGCTTGGCCATAACAATCTAAAAATATCGAAATTCATAGATAGAGGGTTATGCGTGTGGGTTGTTAGCCCTTACAACCCGTAAACAAAAATGTTAAGGAACCTCAAAGTCAGAAGGCCAGAGCCCAATTTGGACTGTAGTGGCATTGAAGAAGAAGAAGGAAGAAAGATGGCTAACATGTCAAGACGGCAAGGGAGCTCCGTTCGATTGCAGTAACTCTAGTGTAACTTAGTTAAAGTTCAATTGATGGTATAAAAGCCAATAATATTTTCGCTTTGCTAACAAAAGTTGATGTAGATGAAAGTGCATATTGAACATTGCCATTGCAGTCGATTATTAGTTATAAATTATTGATTGCTATGGGACTTACGAGCTTCGTAAATTTTCTTGATAAAGGAATAAGCCTTTTTTATAATTTGGGGAACACGTGAGAGCACTGCGCCCTTCTCGGCCTATTGTGCGTTTATTGCCCCTTTACCCTACTATAACTCAATAGCTATGGCTAATCTAAGTATCTTTAACGGAGCCATGTTGGCTAGTTCCTCGGTAGAAAGCAAACCTTTTCCAAGAAAACTGCGTATTTTCCTAGCTACTGCTTCACATTGACATAGAATGTATACTCTCGTTTCTGAGTCCTCGAGACAGAGGCGCCAGATGTCGATTTCAGCTAAGCCCATATTTTTGAGGTGTTGGTTTACTCCACTGTGCTCCGTAATGAGGCCGATTAGAGTACTAATATCACTCTTGCTGAATTTTAAAATATCCTCCACTTAGTTTTTTTGTGGTAGGATTAGTTTCTTTGAGATTGATAAGCCTGGAAGTCTATTCCAGTAGATTTTATGTTCTTGTTCAACCCACTTTCTAAGTATAATGTGCCCTTTTGGTTTTCCGCAGATTGGCTCTGGTCCAATAAAATGTGTTCCTGCGCCGTTTTTTGCAAGATGATCAGCCTTTTCATTTCCCTCAATTCCCATATGTCCTGGTAACCACATTAAGGCTACATAGTTCCTTTTTTCCCAGGATGATTGGGATTTGAAGGCCGTCCCAAACTATCCTCGATCCTTGTTTATTGGATGCTAGTCCTTTGAGAACCGCCTGACTATCCGATATAATATATTTTGCGATGAGCTCTCCTTCTATTCTCTTGGATGCATAGCTCCATTGCAATTAGTTCAGCCTGGAAGATTGTGGCTTCTTTGCCGAGTGGTTTTGAAACCGATATGTTAAATTTCGACAGTAACATAACAGGTTGAATCTAAAATATAAAAAAATCCTTCATGTGAATTTCTGGATTGGACGCAACCCACACTTAAACCCAGAGACTTATAGTTTTGTTTTTCACGAAAAAATAGTAATTATTGTATATTTTTAATAAAGGCGTTTTCACTAATGAACAGAAATCAACGAGTACTTAACCTTTACGTACGAAATATAATCAATACGGATTAAACAGAAAACTTTGATAGACTTAAGGAAATTATCTTAATTAAGGTCATGTAAATGCTTCTGTCAATGAAATTTTCGAGCACAGAACTTTCTAAGTGTTTGATAAAACATTCTGGCGAAAAGTTTGCAAAATGTTTCATGCGTAATAAGTTGAAAGAACTACGCAGAAAGGATACTCATAAGTTGAGCATTATAGAAAGTAAACACTGCAGTAACTTTAATCCAGCAGTAATATGAAAGGCCAAATTATATTTGAGGAAAGTAAAGCTGGTTTAAATTAAGTTTTTTTTTATATTTGACCTATATATATATATATGTATACATATATAGCGTATCTATCTAAATATAAAACTCATCAGATTTTTGAAACGAAATATTTAAACAATTCATGAACTTTTCAGATGGAATTTTAAAGTCGAACGTTCTAACGTTAGCTTTGGAAAAAATTGTTTTTCGTTTACAATTATCGATTCTTCTTATATGCTACTAGGATATGGGAAAATTTTCATCGGCAGACAAATTAAATGTTGTGGTAAAAGTATCGACATAGAAAAGTTCCGATTATAATATCGCTTGTCTAAAACGAATAGCAAAACGTGCAAAGTATGATGGAATCAATTTCCTTATTCTATTTTACCTTGCGATTTCGAAACAAGTATATTAGTTATTCATTTAATCATGCGTTGCATAATTACATTATTGTCATTAATTTTTTGCGGAATTTCCCGTGAAGAACAGTGAAACTCAGGCAGTTTAATATAAAGTTTGCCCAACTTAGAAATAAAATTTAGACAGTAAATACTAGGTATATAGTCCCTCAAAAATTTGAACTTCTATTCGTTCATCTATCTGTCCGTGCAAACACGATGAACTTCTTATTCTGCAATAGCACTACAGCCCAACTGGATCGGACTAACAGGAGCCAAGACATATCGAAGTAAGTATTTGCTGAAATTATACTGATATTAGTCGTCGACCGCGATTTGAATTTCCGACCTTCGCACTGTAGACCAATATGCTATTAACCAGAGACTTTCTGCGTACGTTATTTTTTGACAAAAAAGAAAAGTCAGGTTTTTTGAATGGGGCCTCGAAATTAGAGGGTTTCCTCCTAATGCACAATATTAAGTCCACATGGTTAAGAAAAACAAATGCATATAGCATAATGCTAGGATGTAGCCTAGTAGGTAGTGTGTTGGTCTTCAATGCGAAGGTCGGGAATTCAAAACCCGCTCGACGTATAATTTCAGCACACTGCTTGCTTGGGTATATCTTGGCCACCTCAATCTGCGAAAATGGAAAACTCTTAGAAAGAAGGTTGTGCGAAGGGCTAACAACCCTTTCACAATAACAAATAAAATACTAAGGAACCTGAAGGTCAGGAGGCCAAAGCCCGATTTAGGTTGTAGTGCCGTTGAAGAAGATATGCATATGGGGAAATTAGTAGGGAAACAAAGAAAGGAATAGTTTAAAATGGCAATAACCGTTGGTCTTAAGCGGTTGGAGGTGGTATTCCGGTGGAAAGAGATTGCCTGGTAATGAATTCCACTCCACTGTCGATCAATGGATACAGGACTGCCTGAATTTTACTGTTCTTCACGACAAGAGCTTCACAATGTATTTGTATGAGCATGCTGCTTAGCGTATATTTTGGGGACCATTTAGTAGAGGAGATATTATGGCTTTTAGCTCCTTGCTGCATCTATGATGGAAATATCTATATTAAGTGTAGGCTACGTCGACGATGCTCGAAGGAGTACATGAAGCCCGATGCAGCCTCATCTCCAATTAATTGGAATTTATTTTCTTGGATACGGTCGAGCAAAGCTAGGTATAGGTTTATAGGTAGGTTTTGGGAACTAGCCCAATCATGCGAGTTATACTCAAGACGTGTTCGATGGTAGCTAGTTCGAATGCAGAAAAGTATTTCTTACTGAAGGCGCTTCGAAGCATCAAGATCAACTTCGCAGATGTGTTGGCTCCAATAAGAGCGGTTGTTAAATTTTATAACGTAAAGTCTGCAGAACGTAGACGCTACGATTACGAATATCATTGATGTTGAAAAATTTGGTTTTGATTCGAATACTCCTTTCACCCCCCCCCACATATAAATGCACAATTTTGGTAAATGCACTTAATCGATTTTCATTAAAACTAGAAAAAGTACAAACTAACATTTTTTTCAGAATCTGTCCCTTAATAATTAAAATAAATGTCGAAAAAAATATGAGCTCCTTCACTCCTCACTCCTTCTACCACCTCCCATACAAATTTTGTTGTAGAAATTTCAATAAAAGTATCTCCCCTTCGAACATTTGAGTAAGAAAGCAATGTGATTGTCGCAACCATAATAAAGGCCGACTTGACGGCAGATAGCCTCGTGGGTAGTGTGTTAGCTTGCAATGCAGTGGCGTAACTCAGAGCAACAACGACTCGCTCCAGAACCAAGCTTATTGCGGAAAAATTTTGCGTTCAAGCTTATAATGCAAAAATTAATCTCTGTGCAAATTTTTGGCAAGTGTACGTGATTTTCCAAGTGAAATCTCTGTTGATAGGCTTAATGAATATTTTTTTTATCGGGGATCTTGAGAAATTTATCATCTGCGTATCTATCGACGTCGACGGCGAAAATTTTTGTTGACTTCTGATTCAGCCGATGTTCTGCTATAGGATCGTTAGCATTAGTTGTATTTAATGCCTGAAATTTAGAAAATTGCCTGAGGGAGATTGCGAAAAGTAAACGAAAACGATTTAAATTCGAAATAAGTAGAACAAGAAAATGTAAAAAATTATCCTTTCAGAAAAATTACAAAAAATCCTTTTTTCTGGGTAAACGATTCTTAAGTTTATTAAGGAGAAGCCCTGATCTCGAAGTTCGAGTATAACTTGCTTTAGACACCATAGATCTTCGACGCTCTTAAATCCTGGCCCCTCAACCCACAAGGCATGCCACTATTCTTATTACTGTTAGCGCTATATCGACTGATTTGCAGATCCGTGTTCAGGAGGATGGAAAGAAGGAAGTATGGATGTCGAAGTCTTGCACCCGTTCTCTAGTTAGTTTTAGATCCGTTCGTATAGAGATAACAAGCCTCGCAGCCGCTCTGTATCACGTTTGTTGCTCATTCTGACTTTATGTAAAACATACATTTCTCAACCTTTGGTTGGTTCATGCAATCGTAATCGTAGTCTAAAAGAGACGCATCTTCACTAATGACCCTTAAAATCTTGCCATGACCAATTAGTGGTGCTGACCACGAATTAGAGGATTTAAATCTAATGGCAGTTAGACCTGCTATTTGTGTTATGAAAAGATCAAGTGTAGGTAGTAAGAGAATTCGCTCCATGAGCTGTAAGAACACCTGTTACGCAGAAACATGCCATTTGTTGGATTAGTTCTAACTATGCTGCACTGCATGGGATGGGACAGAGCTATAAGTGCCACCAAGCCACAGACTGTGGACCGCTTCATCCGCCATATCGCCGTAAAAAAGGAAGCCAGAACAGAGGTCTAGGCACGAGTGGGTACGCACTTAAACCAGCGCTCTACTAGCCTTGTTGAAATGAGAACAGAAATAATGGAACATCCAACTCAAAGCATGATGCCCGATCAGCTGCCCACAACTTTTGATTTCGTGAAACATTTCAGAATGTACATAACAACAAGGGAAACCAAAAATGGAATAGGTGTGTAGTATATGGACATTACCCAAGACTAGAATCATAAGTCTTACATAATAAGTCGAAATTGGTATGGCAATGTATTTACTTACTTACTTACGAAGCCGCTACAGCCAAAATCGGACCTTGGCCTCCTGAATGCTTTGCCTCCATCCTTCTCGGTCACCGCGTCCTCCAGTTTGAAAATCTTAGCAGTGATTTGTTGGGTACGTCAATCGAATCCTCCCAGCGCTTCCGTGGTTTTTCGACCGGTCTTTGTCCGTTGACGTTCCCTTTTAGTGTTCGTTTAGGAATTATTCCGTCATCCATCCACTCCACATGACCAGCCCATTGTAACTTCTTAAATTTTATGAGGATTGACACTTCTGGATTGTCGAAGATGGCATACAATTCTCTATTGTATCGTATTCTCCAGATCGAGTCTTCCCTCACAGGTTCGAGGATTCTCCTGAGGATCTTTCTTTCAAAGGCGTTAAGTAGTTTTTCGGACGCCTGAGTTAAAGTCCACGTTTCGCTGTCATAGCATAACACAAGTCTTATGATCGTTTTACATAGCTTAAGTTTTGTTTTCTTGTGTATGTTCTAGTTTTTAATTATTGGAAGTACCGAATAGTACGTCTTGTTTGTCATCATTATCCATCTTTTGATTTCGATGGGTTCGCTTCCATCTTTCGATAGGCTCGCCTCTAGGTATATAAAGTTGTCTTCGTTTTCTAGGTTATAATCTCCTACTGTAATATTTTGTCTAAATAGCGTCTTTTTCCTAGTTTGTGTCATAAATTTTGTTTTGTTTTCATTAATACGTAGCCCAACTTCCTTTGCTACCGAGTCAAGGTTTACAAATACCTCCTTAGCACTTTCTAGAGATCTTGTAAGAATATCTAGCCGGCATACTGTTCCCTTGGTGCCAACGGGAAGTTTCCGAGCAACATATTCGAGTATCAAGTTGAAAAGCATTGGTGCGAGGCCGTCATCTTGTTGAGGGCCGTTGTCTATTTTAAAACTGGATGCCAGATCTTTGCCTACACTGACTTGTGACAAAGACTCGGTCATTGCCATCCTTGTAAATCAAACCAGTTTCGGTGGGATTCCAAACTCCCACATGATTTCATACAGTACGCGCCTGTCGATACTGTATGCTTGCTTCAAGTCAACAAATATCTAGTGCACATGAATATTATATTCCCAGCACCAGTATCCTAGTAGGTAGCGTGTTGGTCTTGTAATGCGAAGGTCGTGAGTTCAAATCCCGGCCGGCGCAATACATAATTCCAGCACATTGCCTACTTGTATATACCTTGGTCACCTCAATCTTCGAAAATGAAAAAATTCGTAGAAAGATGGTTGTGCGAAGAGCTAACAACCCTTCCACAATAAGTAATGAAAAATGTTAAGGAACCTGAATATCAGGAGGCCAAGGTCCGATCTGGGCTGTAGCGCCATTTTCGAAGTAGACTATTCCAGCACCTATTTATCTGAGAATATTTGGTCCGTGGTCGATCGTCCATCTCTAAATCCGCCTTGGTATTCACCAATTACTTTATCAGCATAGGGTTAAATTCTCTTTTCCAGAATTTTCGTCAAGTTCTTATAAGACGTACCTAACAGAGATATTCCTCGGTAGTTTTCGCAGCAGAGTTTGTCACCTTTTTTATAAATTGGACATATGATGCTCTTGCGCCAATCTTCATTCCTGCGTCCATATGTCCGTGACAAATCTATGTAGAAAATGCGCTACGCACGTGTCGTCAGTTTTCAGAAGTTCAGCTGGAATTTGATCAGTGCCCGGCGCTTTGTTGTTTGGGTGTTTCCTTAGGGCTGTTTTTACTTCTTCGAGTGTGGGAGGACTTAAAGCAGACCCTTCAACAACTATTACATCAGTTGTACCTGCTATTGTATCTGCTGCTGCTGTTCGGGCTCGGATCTTTGATATTTTCTCACCTTTCTTCTATTGGCTTCTTGGCGGTGGTGTTCAGCATTGTCGGGAAGTACTGATACATATCGCGCTACTATTTTCTCGTCTTTGAGCTTTCCACTGTCGAATTTAGGAGCCGGTAGTGTTCTTGGGTGTCCTCGGCTTGCGATTCGACATCGGAACTTAGTTTTTACTAAATAGTGATCTGTGTCGCAATTAGCCCCCCAATATGTACGCTAGTCGAGAATGCAGGAGGCCGTCCTTTTCTCTATTAGAACGTGGTCTATTTGATTGAATGATCTTCCTTCGGGTTATGCCCTCGTTTCTTTTTTGAATGTCACTGTGCGGGAAGCATGTTGAGCTTACAATAAGATTTTTGCTGCTGGCGAAATCAGTCAGCCTCTGGCCGTTGTCGTTACTAATATCATGGAGACTGTGCCTTCCAATTGTCCCTATGTATGTTTCTTCTTTGCCCACTTTCGCGTTAAAGTCACCTAATACTATTTTAATATCATTCGACGGAAGGGAGTCGAATGTTGATTCTAAGGTGCTGTAGAAATCGTCTTTAACTTCGTCGTCTTTGTCTTTCGTTGGGGCGTGGACATTAATAAGCCAAACATTAAAGAAACTTGTTTTGATGTGGATTGCTCACAATCGTTCATTGACGGGCTTGAAGTTGGTAACCTGGTGTTTAACTTGTTGTCGACGATAAACGCAACTCCAAACTCTCGGCTTCTTGATGATTTCCCACTTTTGAAAATTGGGTGCAATCTAATGTCAGTAATCTCGCTACCTAACAATTTAGTTTCTTGGAGGGCAATTATATTTGTATTGTATATGGCAGCCTGTTCCAGAAGCGCTCTCACTGCTCCTGCTCTGTACAGGGATCCCACGTTCCAAGATCCGAAGGAATAGTGCATTTTTCGTTTGCGTGGTCGTTGCCGTTGAATCAATCCAGTCCGAGGCGGTACTTCAGGTTTCGAAACAAGTTTGGTTTTTCCGAGGATAAGTTGTTAACACATCGTCTAACCCCCAACTTGGAGGACTATATAATAGTGCTAGATTTTTTCTGTTTCATCAGCCCTCGCGCTTACGAGTTCAGCAAGTCGTGTCCGGATGGACAAGTCCAGTACCTGGTGGCTACAACGTGGAGGCATGATGAGCACAATTGATCTGTATATGATAGTTACAACATTGGATGTCGCCTAATGACGCCGATCAGATGCCTACCCTATCCATACCCATCCAACCACCACGGCATTGTATTTAAGCTCTTAGATACCTTGCGCAAAACAACCACATTACACTCCAAAGTGGTGGCAGTACACTCAGTGTTGGCAGGTAATGAGAAGTCTAATGCTAAAAAATGAGCCTTCTTAAAGATGATAGGCACAACCCTTCTTTTTATCCAATGGCACTGTAGCCCAATTCGAGCCTTGATCTCCTGAACTTCAGGTTCCATAACTTTTTTTTTGTTATTTGCCACTGTGAAAGGGAAGTTAGCACTTCGCGCCAGCCTCTAACTACAAATTTTCATTTTCGCAGATAGAATTGAAGATATACCCACAAAAATAGTGACCTGAAATTATTCGGCGACCGGTATTTGAACTTTCGACCTTCGCATTAAAACCAACACGCTCCCCACTAGACTACATCCTAACAACACTAGCTTAGACCCACACTACGGTATTCCCTTTTCAAAGCATCGCAGAAACTGACGTCCAAGCTTCTTAGATTAGACAAGGACAAACTGAGAATAATAGCTAGTTTCTTCACAACGCTCTGTCGTCTCTCAACACATGACAAGACCAAACATAGTTTAGTTTGAGAACTGTAGGCGTCGCTTTTAACTTCCTTTAGTCATCACCGCCTCTCGGCGCCCTCGAGCCCTCGCGCCCGGCCGTAAGGTAGGGTTAGGCGGTATTTACGCCACTGTTACAATGTAAGGTCGAGAGTTCAAATCCCAATCGACGTATAGTTCCGGCACTCTCGTTTTGTGTGTATATCTGGACCACCTCATGCTGCGGAAATTTGAAGATAGAAGGTTGTGCAACATTATTTACTTATCAATCATAACAAGATAATTAGTTACATAATAAATTACTTAATTTAATTTAATATAACCTAATATAGTTAAATTTACATTAATTAATTAAACCCAATTTGATAAAAGTATGATAGGTACTGGTAGCAGGGTTAGGCGGGGTTTGGGGGACCTTATATAATGGAGCGTAGTCTCAGTTTGTATGTCAGCTTACTTATTGAAGGTGTATTGTGTGTACTGAATTTGTTAAATACTCTACAGAATCTGTAGGCTCATTTATCCGTAATCTTAATCAATTTGATCAATAGTTCCACTTAAGATATAGTCATGGACGTATGGGGATCTTTTGCGTGAGAAGTTTATCACGTGGCATTTACTGACATTGAGCTATAATTTGTTCCGGCTGCACCAATGATCTAGCGCAATAATCTTGGATTGCAGGAATGCGGTATCTGCGGGTGAGGTTATAGCATGATGTATTTTCAGATCATCAACGTACATTATATTACATCATTGATATTGAAAAATTATATACCTCCCACACTCCTTCTACCACCTCCTATACGAAAGTCGCTACTCTAAACTACTAAAATTCAAGAAAAGTTAAAACTGATTCAATATTTTATTACATGTTTAATACGTGGCTGTCTTGTATAGAAATAGGATTTTTGACAAAAAATTCGGTTCAATTTACAGGGGCGACGGTAGAAAAAGTCGTTAACAAACTTTGAAACTCGAAATTGAATGTTTTATACAAAATTTTGTCGAGTGCTTTTGACGTAGAAGTGCTTTCTAAATTTAAATGATTGCATGTCCGCAGCTTTTTATTTTCGAAATTTGTACGATATGCTTGGAATTAATTCCCAACCGTCCTTTTAAGCTTATGAACTTAAACCCAAATCATAGAACTATATTTGAACCCTATTTGGATGTTTCCCTTCTGATCCATCCTTCTAATTGCTTATGGGACATGGTATGCCAGCAAACTTCATAAGTTTCATCGACATGAGTAGATATATGTCTGCATAATTTCGAGCACTAATGGAAAGATATATTATTGGTTAAGTATTCAGATAATTGTAAAGTTCAACAAGAGAGATACAGATTACATCGAATCAAATTCATATTCTACCTCACAACGAATTTACCTTATATATTGCGTTCAAAAGAGACTTTGTATCTTGACGGCTTGATTTGAATTCATCAGAGCCACTCACATCGAATAATTTTCACCTTTTTCATCAATATTTATTGGTTCTCATATCCTTACCGATATGTTTCCAAATAAAAATCAGGACCGCCAACCGAAGCCCACGTCCTCGTTACGTGTATCTAACAAAGCTCCTCGGCAATCATTCATGTCAGGAATTTTGCCGAAAATTTATACTGGAAATCGATGACTATGGAATCGATTCGATTCTGCATATTTGGCCGGATGTTAAGGTGAAATGTAAAAAAGAAATATGAGCTCTTGTTTATCGATCCACATCCTCATAATCAGGATAATAAATGCTGCTTGTGAATTTGTATTCGAAGAATGGCTCGGCATATCATGATGGTAACATATTGGATAAAATGAGCAACAAGTCACCGATTCGCCTGCAAGGTTAAATTCTCCTAGTTCCATGTTACTATGCAAATGTTGATCCTGCAGTAGACATTTTACATGAGATTCGGGACAAATTTTCATATTCGATTTTTTTTTCTCCTTCGTTGAAAGAGTGGGAACGGATTAAATATAAAATTTAAAATGTTGATTGATGGGATTTTGGGATTTATTTATGGCCAGAGTTCATAAATTTTTATAAAAACGAGAAAAGCTTGTTTTCTCGGCGAGGATATAAAGATTTTTTTTTCTTCGTCGGTTATTTATTATGGCATCAACATACTTAGGCGCTGAAATTTTGATAAATAGATGTGATCTATGCGAAGCCTTTATTACCTTCTGTATAAGCCAAAATTATGGGTAATATCTCATCGCTAGACATGAAGCTGTTGATATTCGCCTTTCATAGTACAAATGTCAGTTTTTATGCGTTTTTCGCGAGAAGTTAAGGTTTGTTCGTATGAGCTTAGACTTTTTGATTATTTTAAATTGAAAAATTATTGCGTATTGTTTTTAGGCCGAGGTTGAAACCAACGAAATTTCATTCGCGAAAGCTACCTATGTTCTTAGCTTATTTTTCATCACAGTGTTATTCTAATAAATTTTAGTTGTAATCGCAAAACCTACATGATATCGTGCTAAAACTTCCCAAGTTCTTTCAGTCTTTCCAGAAGTACTTCTCCAGCGTTATTTAAGCTGTTCCTTGTTAGTACCTATGATGGATGCTTTCTACCCGATAACAAACCAACCAAAATGCAGAAAGAGGAACATCACTAGATTTTAGAATTTACTAGAAAATAAGAATGGCAAGTTTTTATGAGCTTTTCCCACACTTTTGGTTAGCTAGGTGGATTGTAAAACAAATTTGTTTGAAAAGTTTTCTGACAGCAGCATTCGGTCGATAACATATGCAAGTAAACTTTAAAATTTGTGTAGCTTACTACTCTCAGTTTTGGTGATGGTAGATAATAAAAAAAATAATGTGACGATATTTTAATAAATTCACTCATTTTTGTTTCATGAATTGGCTTATATAAAACTTTTGAAATTCTCAGTTTTGTTTGGGACGTAAAATCTTTTTTTTTCATATTATATTTTTCCGTTTCAGTTCAAATAACTCAAAAACGCCGTGTTCTGTCTATCTTTTACATACTATTATTACCTAAACGAAACTGAATATTATTCGAGCCAATTCAACCGTACACACATATTAAACTTTTTGGCAATAAAAATGCAATTCTGCTAAAGAAATGTTGGGATAATAATTCCGAGCCAGATATCAGCCCCATTTTCTTTGAATATTTCACATGGGTCATTTTCTTTCATCATCTAGCATTGAAGCCGGTTCTTCTATGACGACTACTGTCCGAGAAACATGAATACGCTTAAAAGCCGTATAAGCAAGAAATATTCAAAGAACTGTCCTATTCGCATTTATTAGAGGATCGTTTCGTTCCTCTTATCTCCGAATTCATAACGATAATCATCATAAGCTCCATTTTATTTTCGGATTCGAAATATTTTTCTCTCTCGAGAAAATGTCAACAGAATGGCGTTCTATAATATCCTTTGCAAATAGGAGTATTACATATCGTGCCGGTATTCTTTTGGTCGTAAACTGAAAATCGATACCAACTTGCTCTATACTATACAATTCTCTAAACTTTGAGTATGCACGAAGCGATTCTATGTTCGATTCGAATCCTTGGAATTCCATTAGCACTTAATATCGGTGTCGTTTGATGGTAATCGTTTTCGAATGCATTGACATACTTCGAAAACACACTCTTAACTAACATTTTAATGATGTATTCAGAGTGAAATCGAGAGTCCTTCGTTTGGAGCCAGGATCGAATGTCTGTCTGTATAATGTCGGATTATCCTGTAGAACATACCACGTTTAGGTACTTAGTGTTAGTATGTTGCTTAATGTCTTTTCTTTTATAATAAAATTTCAGACCGTGTGACAGAAATCTCCGTGATGCTGAGCTTATTTCGTGTCGTCTTCGGCGAGTCGAACCACTTTGTCGTCTACCAGGATCAGCCCTCCAGCAGTTGGCAATGTGTGGCTTTTACGAGGACTTGGAGAAAGGTGTCACATGTAAGTTGCCACGTGTTAATATTGCCACGATGAATGTGAATTGGACACAAGTTCCGACAAAAACTAAATTGACGTTCTTTTATAGTGTTCCGGGCTGGTGAACAAGGACGCTTCTGGTATGCAGTTCTGGGCGGATCGTTAGAAGTGCGGTACCATGCACCGGATACAGAAAGCAAGGTAAGTGGTTTTTATTTATCTCGACAAAGTTCGATGGGCTAATATGGTTAGTTTTATTTTGCACTTGTTGGAAAAAACTGAACTTGAAACTTTACCGTACTAGATTTTCAGTAATTTATTTACATACTAGCGATCGCCCGCGACTTTGTCCGCGTACGAATCGCAAAATAAGTAATTTTTGAGAATGTAGTTAGTAATACAATGTCCGAGATATATAAACTGATTAGTTTAATGGCTCTTTGAAGACAAAGGCTCCTATTTGTTGGAATCAGAACCATAAATTATTAAGAATGAAACTACGATACTCGCATTTGTGTAAGACAGGCTCGTGATCAAATTAATCCCGCGATTTGAGATCATATAAGTATAAGCAAGAGCGTTAAAGACAAGTTGTAGCTTGTGTTAATTAAAAAAAGACCAAATAAAATAATGTGAAGCTTAAAACTATAATAGGGACTACGATTGTGCATAAAGCCCAATCATAAGATACTAACATATAGATGGAATCGAAATTTTTGTAATGTTAAGAAATTTTGTATGGGGAGTGGTAGAAAGGGTCGCAGTTCTGAGCTAATTTATTTCAGATCATGCAAGAGTAGCTATGAAAATGTTTTGTACCAAATTTTAGCTTGAAAAATTGAATAGGTACTGAGAAACTTAAAGTATTCCATTTGATGAAATTGTGTAATTTGTAGGGAAGGTGGTAGAAGGAGTAGAGGGTTTTTGATAATTTTTCGACAAACAACTATAATCATAATTAAATTGATATATTTTAAATATTAGATCAGTAACGTTCACACTTTTGAAGAAAATCGTGGAATTGTGTAACATTGTATGGGAGGGGGTAGAAGGAGTAAAGCTAATCAGTTAAATTTTTTCCCGATATTAATAACAATGCTAACTAAGGATTCTGTATAAAATTTTAGCGTGATGAAAGCTATACGTATTGAGAAAATTGGATTAGAGTATTTCATGAAAAAGTGCAGTTTGTATGGGAGGTGGTGGAAGGAGTGAGGTGGTTTCAGTGATTTTTTGGAAAACAACTACAATTATTATTCAATTGATATACTTTAAATTTTAGATCTATGACTTTGACACTTTCCTAGAAAATTTAATTTTTGTAAAGTCGTGGAATTGTGTCATATTGTATGGGAGGGGGTAGAAGGAGTGAAGCTAATCGGTTAATTTTTTCCCGATAATAATAATGCTAATTAAAGATTTAGTACAACATTTTAGCTCGATGAAAGTTACACGTACTGAGAAAATATAATATAATATTCTTGAAAAGTGCAGTTCGTATGGGAGGCGGTGGAAGGAGTGGGGAAATTTAAAAACCTTATCTACCAAAAGATTGCATTTGTAATGGTAATAATATATTCTAAGTTTCAATTCAATAATTTTTATAGTTTCCAAGAAAATTTGATTAATATATATTTTTGAAAATGAATCACTTTGTATGGGAGGGGGTAGAAGGCGTGAGGGGAGTGACATAAAATCAAAAGAAGATTACATCCCGGAGCATACCTAATAAACTGTGAAATTGAAAGAAAAGATTTCCGGATTCTACACTATTACGCTTTCTTATTCGTAGCGTTTCGGTCTCTGCTGAGACCTTTATCAAACTGATCGACAATTACAAAACATAATTATTATATAGAAGGAAGGGTAATTAAGGTTAAATTAGTTAATTAAGGTTAATTAATTAGTATCAGGTAGTTAAACTAGTCAAGGATTTCTGGGTACGGATTTTGTTCTTACCAAATTTTAAGGCAGGTAGCCAAACTGCTGATAACTTGTATCCGGTGTCTCGGCTGAAATTCTGTGGATGTTTAGTAATTTCTATTGCTTCTCGTACTTTTCGTTGATAATATTGATTTGTCCTGGCCAGAATTTGCACATTGTCGAAATCGATTGTACGGTCCTTTGTCATTGCATGTTCCGCGATCGCTGATGGCTGTATCTGGTTTTTCCGTGTGCATCGTTGGTGCTCGTTGATCCTTGTTTTGACTGTGTGTCCCGTTTCTCCCAGGTATACTTTATCGCATGAGTCGCACGGTACTTTGTATACTCCTTCAGTCTCCAATGGTTTCTTGTCCTTCTGGTTTCCGAAAATTCCTCGGATAGTAGTCGGAGTAGTGAATGTTGTCTTGAGATTGGATTTTCGAAGAATTTTTCCTATCTTATCCGTAGTGCCCTGGATGTAGGGTAGTTTTACCCATCGTTTGTCAGCATTTTCTTCTTCAGTGTCCTCTCGTTCTGTTGTCCTTGGATGCTTCGGTTTCCACTGTGAAAGTTTCGTTACAATCGGTTCAGCCGTTTTTGCGTGAAAGCCGGACAGACAGACAGAGAAGAATTTTAAAAACGCGTATTCTGCTTAGTTATTGCTAAGCTAAAGCAAAAAACTAACTTATAGCCATTTCTAAACAAATAACAGACAGACACTACAATTATATTTATATAGATTATATTATAGTGTATAGTTTCAATCAGCTAGCACTGTTGATTCATATATCGTATAAGAACTACCCCAAATACCATACTACCTAGTTTGTGTCATCTATTGCGGTGTGAACAATAAAATTGTAATGAATATATCTGAGAATATTCGAGCTAATTCTTTCTGTGCAATAAGAATGAGTAAGCCTACATATATTATTAGCTTGTGTCACGCGATGTGTCAACCGCGGCTTTAGATGGTTCATCTAGCTTTTTTCGCGTGAGCTTGCTAGTGGGTACTAGAATGCTTTCGCACGAAGGAATGAGACATTATAAAGAATTATCTATCATGTATTATGCGCTGGTGAGGTAATATTCTAGCTCACATAAATAAAACACAAAAAAATGGCAACAGTCCAAAATCTCTGTCATATAAGTATAATTTTAGTATCTGTCTGTTATTTGCTTATAAATGGCTATAAGTTAGTTTTTTGCTTTATTTTAACAATAACTAAGCATAAAAGGACTTTTTGAAATTATTGTCTATCTGTCCGCCCGTCTTTCGCGCACAAACGGCTAAACCGATTGTAATGAAACTTGCACAATTGTTAAGTATGCCACGAGATTTAACCTGCTTTTGGTTTTATTTCCACCCCCTCATTGCTTCTTCCCCCTCCCTTACAAAATTACTTGCTCGTTTTCATTCATTTGCAGTAATAAAATTTTTTTGGAAACTATTAAAGCTAACAATTTGAAATTTCGAAAACATTATTTTTATCAGAAATGTAATCGATGGTGTACAATTCAATTGAATTCCCCACTCCTTCCATCACCTCGTATACAACTGCACTCATTAAATATTCTAAACCAATTTTCTCAGTATATATAACATTTATCGAGCTTATTATTAATATCGGGAAATAATAAAACTATTAGCTTCCCTCCTTGTAAGCAAATTTCAATTTCATCATAATCAATGGCGCGACAGCCCGAATCGGGCTCTGGCCTCCTGAAGTCGTAGACTCCAATCGTATCCATCCAAAGACCGCGTCCTCCAGCTGCTAATTATACTCTAGATGAAATCTGAGAGTATATTGTGTTTGCCTTACCGTTTGTAACGCTAAGAAATAACGCTCGCACAGAGCCGCCAAGGGTACAGAAATATTTGTTGTCGCTGAAAAACCTCGATTCCGAGTTGCTGTCTGTCCGTCTGTCTACAGCATAACTCTCGAAAGCTTTGAGCTATAGTGCTAAAAATTTGTGTGTATCATTTTTAGCAAAAAAGTAACTTTAAGTTCGTGAATGGGCTACATCCCCTCACTCCTTCTATACCCTCCCATACAAAATTCATGAAATTTCGAAACAATAAGAAATTGATTTTTCTTTGAAACTATTTAAGCTATCAACTTGAAATTTACGTCAAAATATTACGATATAAATGTCATCAATATCACGGAATATTGACCCGATCCCGTCACTCCTTCTATCCCCTCCCATACAAAGCTGAAAAGACAAAATTTTGCCAGAATTAATTTTACTATAATTGCAATTTATTTTAAAAATAATTATCAACTTCACCTCACTCCTTCTACCTCCTCCCATACAAATTTCACGAAATTTTAAAATTTAAATTAAATTATTTTTCTTCGAAACTGTTAAAGCTATCAACTTGATATTTGTATAAAGTATACAAATAGAAATATTAATAATACGAAAAAAATTTGTTTTGATCCGTAATAATTTTTAATTTAATTTTTAGTCGGTCTGGTAGACATCTATTACCTCCAGACAAATTCTCTTACCCTATAGATTATATTAAAAAATAATTTGGAAAGACACAATTTTATTAAAGTATAAATTTCTGTATTGTATAACTTTCCAAAATAATGAATTATATTTTATTTTATTTTAAACATTTTGTTAAAAATTTAAGTATTGAATTCTTTCAAAATAATGAATTAATATTTATAAAAGAAACAATCTTATAAAGGGAGATGTTGTATATCTTGTATACCACTACAATTATGATTGACTTATAAATGTATTTTAAGAGCAGTTCAATAAATGTAGTCAACGCGACAAGACGTATTTTACATTTAATAGAGAACACAATACACTCCTTCTACCCCCTCCCATACAAATGCATAATTTTTGTTGAATGCATTTTATCGATTTCCATTCAAACTAGAAAAAGTACAAACTTCAAATTTTGCCAGAATATGTTTCTTAATAATTGAAATAAGTGTTAGAAAAAATTATCAGCTCCGCTTCACTCCTTCTACCACCTCCCATACAAATATCTGTATTATAAATTCAAGAAAAGCATTTCTCCTTCAAGTATATGAGAGCTATCGACTTTGAAATTGAATCAAAGCATGGTGATAAAGAGGATGATAAGCAGTTTCAAAATCATCTTAAACGCTCCACTTCCTTTGCTACCTCCCATACAAATGACCCAATTTCAGGAAAACTACGACCAATTTCTTTAAAAATAATGAAAACTAAAAACTTTAAATTCAGCAAAAAACATTATGCATGCCATGTTCGGTGTCATATATGAAAAACACAAACCTCCCCTCTACTTCTACCACCTCCTATGTAAAAGTCTTTATACACTATTCGAAAAAATTTGAGATGACGTATTTTCCGGTATATTAAAGTCATTTCCATCTCATCTAGAGTATCATAATTCTGTTATGTTTTTTAATATGGCTTTCCTGTCTTCATCACCCGAGTCTTCCCATCGCTTGCATGGTTTGTCTACTGGCTGGTTACCATTCGCTTTGCCTTTAAGAACACGATTGGGGATCTTCTGTCTTCCATTCGCTCTACATGGCCAGCCCACTGCAGTTTACGTAGCTTGATGAACGTTGAAGCTTTTGGCTCGTCGTAGAGTTGATACAACTCTTGGTTGTATCTTATTCGCCATTCCGTTCCTTCCTTCACAGGTCCCAAAATTCTTCGGTGGACCTTTCTTTTGAATGCGTTACCTGCTTTTTCGGAAGTTCGCGTTAATGTCCACGTCTCGCTGCCATATCAGAGCACAGGTTGTATAATAGTTTTATAAATCCGCAGCTTATTGCTCCTGTGCACTGTCTTGGATTTCATTATTGGAAGTACCGAATAATACGTCTCATATGCAAGTATTATCCGTCGTTTGATTTCGTCTGTTTCATTACCGTCCTTTGCCAAATTAGCCCCAAGATATATAAAGTTGTCCACACTCTCCAAATTATATTCCGCAATTATTATGTTTTGTTTGGTTGGAGTTCTCCTTCTTTTTTTTTTTTTACGGAATGACCTGTGTTATAGGCAATTTCGGTCTTTATGTGCAATGCACAATCACAGTCATGGAGGGAAGGAATGGGATTAGGAAGGTTGGGGAAGGGGAGTGAGAACGACCGTAGCGAGTGGAGAAGCTGGTATATTGCTCAGTTGTACTGGCTGCTTACTGATAAATATTTGCAAATGTTATGGGGGACTGAATGATAGAAAGCGAACAGAAACCATCTACTGAGTATCTAGGCCTTCTTGAAGTGGAACTGTTTCACTTTTATACCGTTTCCCCATTTTATTGCGAATAATTTTTTATCACCAGTAGCAACTGAAAAATTTGCGCTTAAGAAAATCCCGTCTGGAGTGGGAATCGAACCCACGACCTATTGACTGAGAAGCAAGCACGCTGCCCACTACGCCACGGAAGCCTCTTGTTAGCGTCATTACTTTTGTTTTGCTTTCATTAATGCGCAACCCGACTTCTTTTGCGGTGGAGTCAAGATTGACAAATACCTCCTTATTACTAGGGAAGGATCTTGCTAGAATGTTAATGTCGTCAGCGTATGCTACTAATTGGGTGGACGTGAATAGTAGTGTCCCGTTGGTGTCGACTGGGATTTTTCGGACGACATACTGTAGTGCCAAGTTGAAAAGCATAGGGGCTAGACTGTGGTATGCTTCTAGACCATCTCCCTGCTTTAAACCACATTCCGTTCGAAAGCTGGGATTCAGTGTTCGTAATTGTGAGTCTTGTTAGTCGGACTAGTTTTGGGGGATTCCAAAGTCAAGCATGATTTGGTACAGTACGCTCCCGTCGATACTGTCGTATGCTCGTTTAAAATCTACGAAGATTTGGTGCACGTCTGTGTTATATTCCCAGCATTTCTCAAGCACCTATTTCACCGAAAATATCTGGTCTATTGTAGATCGTCCGGTTCTGAATCCACCTTGGTATTCGCCAATTATTTCATTAGTAAAGGGCTTAAGACGACGTTCAATTATTTTTGTCAGTATTTTATAGGATGTACACAACAATGATATACCTCTGTAGTTTTCACAGCAGAGTTTGTTTTCTTCTACTTCTACAATGGCGCTACAGCCCAAATCGGACCTTGGCCTCCTGATATTCAGGTTTCTTAACATTTTTTTACTTATTGTGGAAGGGTTGTTGACCCTTCGCATAACTGCATGCAGAGTTTGTCTTCTTTCTTGTAATTTGGACATATAATGCTTTTTCGCCAGTTGTCGGGTATGTTTTCCTCTGTCCAAATTTTGCATATCATGTTGTGCAGCGACACAGTTTCCACCGTTTTTCAGAAGTTCAACTGATATTTCGCCAATTCCCGGCGCTTTGTTTCGTTTTTGGTCACATAGGGCTGCTTTGATTTCAGCAAGCGTGGGTGGTATCGATGATGCTTCTTCTTCACGGGTTGAGGCATCAATTGAAATGTTGTCTGTTGTGATAGATGCTAATGGGGTGGGATTGAGAAGATGTTCAAAATAAGAAGCCCATCTCTTTTTGATTTCTTGTGCGTCGCTGAGAATGTTGCCCTTTGCATCTTTGCAGAGACTGGTTTTTGGTTTATAAATTTTGTAAGCCTCGTTCTTTCTATCTATTGCATCGCGGCATTCTTGGTCGAACCAATCATTATTTTTTCGCCGTACTTGATATCTTAACACCTCTTCTGCGCAGGATTTGATGCCGTCTCGTATTTTCATCCACGCATTCTCCACTGGCATATTTTGGATATTTTCATATATTGGTTTCAGATGTTTATTACATGCTGACATGTAGGCCTCCGCCACCTTTTCGTCTTTAAGCTTATCGACATTGAATTTGCGAGCTCTGCTCGTTTTCGAATATCCACGACAAGCTATTCGGCATCGATATGATAAGCTATTCAGCATCCATGATTTCGTTACCGAGCCATTTCGTTTCTTGGATGGCAGTTAAGTTGATGTTGTATTTTGCCTCTTTTTCGAGGAACTCGTTCTGAGCTCCTGTCCTAAGTAAGAATTGAACATTCCAAGATCCAATAGAGTAGTCCATTTTTCATTTGCGGGTTTGTTGCCGTTGAGTCCATCTGTTCTGAGGCTGTTCTTCAGGTTTCTGGAAAGTGCATTTTTTTCCGGTGATACGTTGTCGGCGCCTCGCCCAACCCCCAACCTGGAGGACCGGTCCTACTTATTTGTTACACCCTAGTAGAAAAAGGGTGGGAGTTTTCAGCTAAATATGACATGCTGGAATTCTCACAGCTATGCTGCGAGTCCAACTATGTCATACTTTTGCCTATTTCCTGAGACGCACTGGTGTTACTGGCCATTCAGGTTAACTTCATATGCCCTCCTCCTTTCACAACCGGGCTTGGGACCGTCTATGGCGGAGTCTCCAAATTTAAATCTATTTTTCATTATTAGCATGTCTGACCAATTTCCTCGTTTATACCTACATATATGCATATACACTGGTGGTCAAAATAATAAAATTACTAAGTTGAAATTATAAAAAAAATAAAACTAAAAACTTCTCTTGAAAAGAATTAAATTTTTCAATACAATTTCTCATACTGTATTTATTATTTTGTCCACTTTATAATTAGGATAATGTTCTACACATTTCAACGAATCGTTTCAATAGACTGGCTTAACTTACAAGGTATTGAAAGCTGAAAAAATAGATGTTTTCCAAAAAACGCAGGCGTGTATTTATTATTTTGACCACCAGTGTATATATCAACAACAATAATCATAAAATTTAAAAAAAAAGAAAAATTAAAAAAAAAATACAAATAAATAAATAATAAACTAATTTTCTTAAAATAATAACAAAATCCAAAAACAAGTAATCATACAATAAATGATAACAAGAAAGAAAAATATTTTTGAAATAATAACAATCTAAAAACAAATAATAATATTATAATGAAAACAGGAAGCAAAAGAGTGAAAAAAAAATGTTATGCGCCTTCATGCCACGGCAGAAAAATATTTAAAAGCCAAGTCTTTGAAACCACCAACTGCTCTTTGATCTCTATTTGATCTTGGAATACTATTCCAAAGTATAACACTATGCACAAAAATCAATCTATAGCTTTGCCTGCATCTGTAGCGGGGTTGAATGATATACGGTGTTCTAGTGGAAGTGGCAAATTGAAGCTTCGAAAAAAGATATCCCGGAACCATTTCATTTACCACTTTGTAAATCATCAAAGAAATTCGATATTTTTGATGTTAGTTGAAAATCGTTACGTTTAAAATCGCACAGCTTTATGAGGATATTCCCCTCTTCGAATATTAAATATACAGTTGCTCACAAAATTATTTGGTTACTCTGGAATGCGAGCTACATTCGTCATTTTAAGACACTGATGTCGGGATATTGTAAATAAAAAACCAAAGCTTTTTATAATTTAAGTAGTTCAAATAAATGTATTATATTAAAAAGCTAATAAAAGATTGAAAATTCATCTCACAAAATTATTTGGTCATTTTTACTGTCTACTGTCTTTAATAGCCCGTTTAAATTTTGCGCGTTAATTTCGGCTGATGTAATACTTAAACGAGTTCCCTGAAGAAGTCATTTCAATCTGCAATCAGTTCTGACGTTCAATTTCATCAAAATGGGGTATGGTAAAGAATTGGAAAATGATTTACGGAAAACGATTTACGAAAAACAATAATAAGTTTAGCTTTAAAGGGAAAATCTAACCGCGAAATTGTAGGAATTGTTAATAAACCGTATTCCACGATTCAATGTAAAAAAAGTTTCAAAACGAGGGAACTTGGCTTAATAAGCACGGTCGTGGACGAAAAAAGATACTAAACGGTCGTGATGAACGAAGTATAGTGAATGAAATTCGAAAAAATCCAAAGTTAAGTGTACCAAAACTTAACCAGAAAATGCGGGAACCTACAGGACGACAAGTGGCTGATGAAACGGTGCGTAGAATTCTTCGCCGAAGAATGCTTAGAAGAATCAAAGGTGTTGTTTGCTCATTATGCGGATGATCAGCATCACACCATCTTGTTTTCTGACGAGAAAATCTTCACGGTCGACGAGAAATTTTACTACTACTAGCTCTCGGAAGCACGGGAAAAAGTTGAGTAGGTACAATCCCTCGTCATTGATGGTCTGGGTGGATGTCAGCTATAAAGCCACCACAAACCTCCATTTTTGTGTAAAGGACGTCAAAACTGGAGCCAAGAAGATATTTTACAACGTATTGTGATGCATTTGAGCGATACCCATATATGGAGGCAACATTGGGTGTTCCAGAAGGATTTTGCTCACATCCGCAAGGTCAGATCAACTCAGCTGTGGCTTGAGGAAAATTTTACCTGATCTCATAGGGGCTTCAGATTGGGCCTCTGGGAGCGCAGACCTCAATCCGCTGGACTACTCCTTATGGAATACCCTTGAGGAAGTGGCCTGCCATAGACAGCACCCGAATTTGGAGAACCAAAAGAGGTCCCTTAATCAAGGTAACGGACAATTCCCGCGGGAAAAGGTGCGTAATTCAATTGACGACTGTTCACGCAGACTCCGGGCTTGTTTTGACACAGAAGGAGGTCATTTTGAACTATTTCACTTTAAAACAACAAGGTCTTCGTTTTCTATTGAAAATTTTCCATGTTACAGAACTTATAACACGACTAGGTATAAGCAACTTCAAAACCCAAAAAACACAATCTTAAAACAGATTTCTTAATAAAACGAAAACCAACACCAAAGGACATTATTAACGATCGGGAATCTTCGATAGGTTCAACCTCACTAAACGTGTTAAACATATCAAGCGATGCACGTAATGTTACTCCAGTCAGCAATAAATAAGCTTTATGTTTCATTAACATTGTGAATTTTTATACTCTAGATGAAATCTGAGAGTATATTGTGTTTGCCTTACCGTTTGTAACGCTAAGAAATAATGATGGCACAGAGTCGCCAAGGGTACAGAAATATTTGTTGTCGCTCAAAAACTTCGATTCCGAGTGATCGTCTGACTGTCTGTCTGTCTGTCCGTCTGTCTACAACATAACTCTACGAAAGCTTTGACCTATCTTGCTGAAATTTTTTATATATCATTTTTAGCAAAAAAGTAATTTTAAGTTCGTGAACGGGCCAAATCCGCCCACTCCTTTCCCCTCCCCCACTCCTTCCCCCCCCCCTCCATACAAATTTCATCATGAAATTTCGAAATTTAAAGAAATTGATATTTTTTCCAAAACCATTTCAGCTATTAACTTGAAAATGAGGTCGTAGTATAAAAATGTGAATATCTTTGACGATGTGAATATCTTTTACTCCTTCTACCACCTCCCATACAATTTTTTGTATTGAAAATTCTGGAAATCTTTTTCTCCTTCGAACATATGAGTAACAAGGGAATGTGATTAGGATGTTGATAAGTAGATTCAAAATTATCCAATACCTCCCACTTTCTTTGCCACCTTCCATACAAATGCCATAAATTCAGACAAATTTGCTCAATTTTCTCCAAATTTATGAAAGCTATAAACTTTAAATTTAGCATGAAACATTTTGTATACTACGTTCAGTGTTATATACGAAAATTACAAACCTTCTCCCTCTGCTTTTACCACCTTCCATACAAAAGTCGTTTTTCATTATTCGAAATAATTTGAGATGACATATTTTCCGGTACAATAAACTCTTTCTTATTTCACCTAGAGCATCATATGATTGGGCTTTATGCCCAATCATAATTACATTATGTTTTTTTTTATAGAATTAATATTTTATGGGTTTACATTTTTTTTTCTCGGTTTCTAAGCAGCATGAGTTCGAAGTGAAAGAAAAGATTTCCGGATTCTACACTGTTACGCTTTATTATTCGTGACGTTTCGGTCCTTTTGATAAAGGTCTCAGCAGAGACCGAAACGTCACGAATAATAAAGCGTAACAGTGTAGAATCCGGAAATCTTTCCTTTCAATTCGAAATGCACTGTGAAAACATTCACCAAACCAGCATGTAGTTCTTTTTTCAAGTTAAATTTTTATTTATTTTTTTTTTTGATTCTGTAACACATCTTCCATTTTACTATGAGTTGTATGTCTTTTTTTACACGATTTTTTTGCTCGGTTTTTGCTGGAACGTATCTACCGTGTTAAAAAGAGTTCGGTATAATATCATCTGTATAACGTGATTGATTATGTTTATCTGAATGATAAGGAACTCAATCAGCAAAAATTATAACTTTTTGTTCGTTTGTCGGTTTGTTTGTTTCCAGCAGCAGAAAATAAACAGACCGAAGGATTTTAAGATCACTATCAAATCGCTTATTAATATTTGGTAAAAATTTTAGTAGGTAATCCCAAAGAATCTTAACCTATATGATACAAAAGCCTAAAAATATTAATGAAATGCTAAATAAACTTTCGAAAATATGTAATTATTTTTTAATTAGATATTTCATTGGAAATTATTTCATGATCCAGTGAATTCCATCACAAATCAAATGTTATGATTATGGAAATGCTTATCCTATTTATCAAAAATGATTAAACTCGATTATTCAATCACAAAAGTTTGTTTGCACTCGTCATCAATAACTCCTTTGAGGGTGCTTTGTTAATTTCATATTACGGAGCTGAAAAGGTTTTTCGTACCTGCTGTAATGAGTTTTCCTGATTTTCGATATTTCATATGACTGCCGCTGTAGCGTTGTTTAAAAAGAACTTTTCAATTCGACAAAAAAACTTTAGCAGGTTTTTTTTATGGATTTTTAGTTATTACGAAAAAATAACGCGAAACTTTTTTAATCGAGAAAATTTTCAACATTCGGTTTTTCGATGGATTTTTTTTTTGTTTGGAGTCCCTGGAGTCCAAATAAGTTGATTTCTCAATGATGCTTGGCAGTGTGTTACGCCATTAAATCGAGTCGAACTCAACAGAAAAGCTCCGGCGTAGTGTCAAAAAATATGGCTCCTCAATGGACAGAACTATATTATTTTAGGAAATGGAAGTTATCAGAAATTAATATAAAAAATCATGGAGATATGTATATATATGTTTTATCTTATCGCTCTAGTTTTTCAGGCGTACCAAAATATGAGCTGATTAAAAGTTGAAGTTTTTGCAATCTCTTACTTTTAGGTTTTTTTTATAATTTGGGGAACGCGTGAGAGCACTCCAACCTTCTCGGCCTATTGTGCGTTTATTGCCCCTTTTCTCCACCATAACTCTTTAAGGGGGCCATGTTGGCTAGTTCCTCGGTAGAAAGGAAACCTTTTCCGAGAAGATTGTGTCTTTTCCTGGCTACTGCTTCACAGTGACATAGGATGTGTTTTGTCGTTTCTGAATCTTCGATACAGAGGCGGCAGATGTCGGTTTCAACCGAACCCATATTTTTGAGGTGGTTGTTTACTCCTCTGTGGCCCGTCATTAGGCCAATTAGAATACTAATATCACTCTTGCTGAATTTTAGAATATCCTCCACTTTGTTTTTTTTTTTTTTTTTGTGGTTGGATTAGTTTTTTTAGATTGATGAACCTGGAAGTCTATTCCAGTAGATTTTATGCTCTTGTTCAATCCACTTTCTAAGTATAGGGTTGGAGTGCCCATTTGGTTTTCCACAAAATGGCTCTGGTCCAATAAAATTTGTTTCTTCGCCGTTTTTCGCAAAGCGACCAGCTTTTTCATTTCCCTCAATCCCCATATGTCCTGGTACCCACACTAAGGTTACGTCCTGCCTTTTACGCAGGATGATTAGGTTTTGAAGGCAGTCCTAAACTATCCTCGATCCGTGTTTATTGGATTATTTGAGAACCGCCATCCCATAGGATATAAATAGATTTTTTGCGATGAACTCTCCTTATATTCTCTTCTATGCATAGCTCCATTGCAATTAGCTCAGCCTAGAAGATTGTGGCTTCTTTATCTAGTGGCTTAGAAATCTAGAAGTTAGGACCGTTAACTACGGCTCCAGTCCCCTCAGAGGTGCACGAGTCATCTGTGATGGTTGATTCCTCTCTCATTTTAGTTTTAGCATGGATTGCCAGTCCTTGCGTTCTCTTATTTTAACTTTGAAGGGGGCTGCAAAGTTGAATTTTGTCGTCATAGCGTCCGATAGTGTGAAGGTTAGAACCTCTATATTTAGGTCTTTTACGATTTTGAGGTGACCTTTAAAATCCCCTGATTTGTATTTTCCCTCTGTATGCGTAACACCCCTTTGATAGCCTCCTTTTTTATTTGGAGATGTATCGTAGGGATGCTTAGGAACATTTTCATTGCCACCGTAGGACAAGTTTTCATTGCTTCTGTGATACCAAGACAAGCTAGCCTCTGGATTTTTTGTACCGTAAGCTGTGCTTTTTGTTGTAAGTTTATAGTCCACCCTATCGTTGATCCGCATGTGACTATTGGAAGGATGATCGTTCTGTACTACGAGTAGATCATTTTGGGCTGTAATCCCCATTTTCTACCAAATAAGCTCTTGTAGACCCAGAATACCTTCAGTGCTTTGGAATGAGCCCATTCTGTATGCTTGTTCCCGTTGAGTTTGCTTTCCAGTGTAACACCTAAATATTTTACCACATCTGAAAAGCGTATTGTTTTGGTGAAATGCACTGTGAAAACACAGTGCATTTCGAATTGAAAGAAAAGATTTCCGGATTCTACAATGTTACGCTTTATTATTTGTGACGTGACCGAAACGTCACGAATAATAAAGCGCAACAGTGTAGAATCCGAAAATTTTTTCTTTGAAAGGGTAATAATAATAATAATTTATTCATCAAAAAATTGATTACTACATATATCCACAGTTATAATAATATAAATTAATAATATAATTAATTAATAATAAATAATAAATTAATAATAAATTAAACAGAATTAGGTACACAGAAATTTAAACTTTTTACAAAATCAAACATTATTAACATCAAGAAAGCTGACTTTTTACTTGTGGGACACTTATGTGAAAATCCAATTGCGAGAAGAAATTATTGAAATCTCTTAACATGAATGAAACTGGTTCATAAAACCCGTAGTTTGTGCGATGCTGCGAAATTCTACAAAGCTCATAATTTCGTAAAGGGCGATATGGAACGTTGAAATTAATCATAGACAACAATTTGTCAGAGTCAATTATACCTGTAATTACTTTAAAACCAAAAACAACTCTGGCATGTATCCGCCTTTTCTCAAGGGAATCCATAGACAGCAAATTTAAACGATCAACATATGGCGGTAACCTGAGTGGATCGGACCAGGCAAGGCCCTGAAGGACAAACCTTAAGAACCGACGCTGAACTGCTTCGATCCTATCTATGTGAATGGAATAAAATGGTGATAGGACTAGCATATTCTAGGATAGATCGGACAAATGCACAATACAACATTTTCGTTGTAAAGAAATCATTGAATTCTTTCGATTGTCTTCTAACAAAACCGAGGATAGCGTTCGCTTTACCAGCAATGTGATTGCACTTATTAATGTTGAGATGTAAATTGTTAAGTAGGCACCAGCCATGAAAACGCGAGATATCACTTTGCAATAATAGACAATCATTGCTGCTGGAGATAATCTTAAAGATTTTCGCATCATCGGCATAGAGAAGAATGTTCGAGTTAGAGATAAACGAACTCACGTCATTAATAAAGAGAAGGAATAGAAGTGGACCCAGATGGCTACCTTGCGGAACGCCAGAAGTATTAAATATTTCAGAAGATAAGGCTCCAAGAAAGTATACTTTCTGAATGCGATCACTAAGATACGACTTAATCCAAAGGACGAAAATATCAGGAAAACCAAGCAGGCGGAGTTTATGCACAAGAATGTTATGATCAATTTTGTCAAAGGCCTTACTGAAGTCAGTGTATATACAATCGACCTGCTTACCGTTTTCGATAGCAGAAAGACAGAAGTTCGAAAATTCCATAAGATTAGTTACAGTGGATCTGCCTTTGACAAAGCCATGCTGGAATGATCCAATAATCGACTTGGAATGGAAATACATTACATCACACACAATGGATTCAAATAGCTTAGCAACACATGGAAGATTCGCTATAGGCCTATAATTATTTACATTGTCTCTTTTACCAGACTTAAGTAAGGGCATTAAAGTTGAGTATTTCCACGACATAGGAAAAACTCCACTACGAAGCGATGTGTTAAAAAGATACCCAAGGATAGGTAAAAGGGATAAACTAAACTTTTTAATCACAGAAGAAGGAAGACCATCTGGTCCTCTGGAGAAATTAAAAGCAAGTTTATCAATGTATTTCAAAATAGTGGAGTCGTCAATGTAAAGATCCTTAGGAACCAAGGACGAAGAAGGAAACTTTGACATGTATTCAAAGTTGCCAACGGATGTTAGCGGCGTACTGCAATTGAAGGCGGTCCGGAAAGGTTGGAAAATAAGTTGCTAATTGTAGTAGGATCAGCACTGACTACATCATTAAAACATAACAGGGCTACGATTGCGCGTAAAGCGCAATCTTACGGTACTCTAGATGAAATAGAATTTTTTGTGATCCCAAGAAATTTTGTATGAGGAGTGTTAGAAGGGGTGATAGCATTGAACTATTTTTTTCCCCCATCATGCTAAAGTAGCTATAAAAATGTTTTACACAAAATGCTTACTCCAAAAATTGAATAGGAGCTGAGAAAATTAGTGTGTTAGATTTAGTGAAAATGTGCAGTTTGTATGGGAGGTGGTAGAAACGGTGGGAGGATCTTAGTGATTTTTTAAGAAATAACTAAGAATATCATAAAATTGACATATCTTAAATTTTAGACTAGTGACATTCATACTTTTCAAGAAAATAGGTTTTTTATGAAGTTGTGAAACTGTGTTTTATTGTATAGGAGGGGGTAGAAGCAGTGAAGGTAGTAAAATAATTTTTTCTGATCTTAGTGATAATGCTAAATAAGTATTTATTACGAAATATGAGCTCGATAAATGTTACATGTTCTGAGAAAATCGGCTTAGAGCATTTCATGAAAAAGTGCAGTTTGTATGGGAGGGGTTGGAAGAAGAGGGAGGACGCAAATAATTTTTACACAGTATATTGAAATTATTATAAAAGTAATATATCCCGAAATTCAGACTAATAACTTTTATACTTTTCGAGCAAATCTATTTATAGTCGAATTGCGAAATTGTGTCATTTTGTATGGGAGGGGGTAGAAGGGGTGAAGCTAATCGTCTAATTTTTTTTAGCCTTACTAACAATTTTAAATAAATATTTAGTGCACAATTTCAGCTCGCTAAATTTTATACGCACTGAGTAAATTGGCTTAGAGTAATT
This sequence comes from Chorisops tibialis, assembly GCA_963669355.1. Lineage (NCBI taxonomy): Eukaryota > Metazoa > Arthropoda > Insecta > Diptera > Stratiomyidae > Chorisops > Chorisops tibialis. Next base: position 111,938,538 of record OY770262.1, on the reverse strand, counting down.
CATGATAAGTACAGTTTGTATGGGAGGTGGTAGAAGGAGGGGGCGGACACTCATAATTTTTATACGGTAGATTGATATTATCATAAGAGTAATATATTCCAAATTTCAGGCCAATAGCTTTAATAGTTTTCGAGCAGATCCGTTTATTGTCAAATTGCGCATTTGTGTCATTTTGTATGGGAGGGGGTAGAAGGGGTGGAGCGATTTGGCCCATTGACGAACTTGACCTTACTTTTTTGTCAAAAACGACGTGTACGAAATTTGAGCTTTCTAGCTCAACGCGTTCTCAAGCTAGAGAGCGAACGGACGGACGGACGGACGGACCTCCGGTTTTGAGATTTTTGAGTGATAATATTAATTTCTGTATTCATCATTTTACTTTATTATTTTAATAATAAAGTATTGTGATCGACTTGGGAAAAAAAAAAAATTTGCTACCCTGAAATTTTTTTTTTTCGCGTTTCATGACTAAAATAGCCTAAAAATGCAAAAAAAAAAAATCCGTCTGTCTGTACGCCGTCCGCCGTACGCCGTACGCCGACGTGTACGCTCAGCGCACATTAACTCCCAAACCCTTCAACATAGAAAGTTCATTTTTAGAGGGATTGTAGGTAGTTATGGATCTCAGGCGGATATCAATTTTGGGGGGTGTACGAGTTCAGGGGGAGGCGGAGGGAGCGCTTAAACCGAAAAATACGAATTCAAATATCTCAACCATGGTTACAGCTAGGAAGCTAAGAATCAACATACATATACAGGAGTTTGTGGGACAACTTTCAAAAATAACTTAATTTTTTTATCCATTGGCGTGCGAAAAGGGGGGGCTAAGAACCAATTGTCGGCCGAATTTTTTTTTCAAATGATTATATCTTTGAAACCACTTCCCATAAAAAATTGATATTTTGAGACCATTAAGATAGCATATAGATCTACTATAAGCAGTTTAGATAGAAGCTAATTAGTGAAAGGGGGAGGGTCAGGGGGGGTGCAAAGAAAAACACTTAAAAATTAATATCTCAACTGTCTCTTATGCTATGTAATTGAAACTTAAAATGTATACTAAGCTTTACTAGCGACATATGTCAAAAATATAATATGTGGACATTATAGTAGTGGGGGGAAATGGGGAGCATTTCAAAAATGGCGCACTTTCCAAAACTACAAATCATCAAATCTCAAAATTGAGTACAGATATCAAATCAAAAATTTGTCAGATTGTAGAGCTATAAAATCTTTGATTTTGGTAAAAAATTTGAGTTGGGGGGTGTAAGGGGAGGGAGGTGGAAAGCGAAAATGTTGAAAATTTTGAATGATTTTTTTATGGCTCTGGTAAAAGATACAAAGTTTAAATTTTGCATGTCGACACATCTATTTGATATAGATAGAAAAAAAATAGTAATTTGTTCCAAAATTGTTATGCTCCGAAGTGGGGGTCTAACGTGCACCACAAGGTGTTTCATGTGGAATGAAAAAAACACATAAACTGAAAATTTTTGAATGAAATTTTTAGGTAGAAACTTGAAAATTTGGGAAATGCATTTAAAAAAAATCTCTAAAAGTTTAAAATATTAGCTGGTCGAATATTTTTAAAACTTCTACTCCCTCCCATACAAAATTATTTTTTCGACCAATTTTAAGAAATCAATTATCACCTAACTATCAAAGCTATCAATTTTAAATTTTGCACAAAAACTTAGAAAAATAGTTAAAATAAAATTATGGTAAAAGTTTTGAAATCATGCTTGCCCTTCTACCCCCTCCCATACAAAAGCATGATTTCGACCAATTTCATTAAATCAACTAATAACCAACAAATTAAAAGCTACGAACTTGAAATTTTGTACGAGCACCTTACAACAGAAAAGAAAGAAAATTCCATCACAAATTTTACGATTTCCCTTCCTCCTCTACCCCCACCCTTGCTATTACCCCTCCTACTAAATTGACAACAGCCCTGCCCAAGAAACCCCTTTGCACTTAGCTTTCCCTAACCACTTTAACCTGCATATTGACTTTCCACTAATCCGCAACTTGTCCCAAGAATAATAAAGTTTCGCCCGACTTGTTGGCAGTTTATTTTTCTCCGAGCCTTATTTCTTGGCGTTACACACTCCAGAGCAAACTTATAATACTCTCAGATTTCATCTAGAGTATAAAAACATACTGGAAGGATAACCATCAGAGTTTTTCTTAGAGTTGACAAAATTCCAGAACTGTTTCGGTTTATCTTTAAAAGAGTTTTTAATACTAAAAAGGTATTGGTTATATGCAGCTCGAGACTGACTTATGAAACAATTACATAGGTTTATGTAAATTATGTAGTCCGTATCACTCCTTGAGAGCGAGTAAGTTTTCCAAGCTTTCGTTTTTTGATTTTTCAAATTAATTAGATCATCGTTAAACCAGGGAAACCTCCTGGTAGGTTTCGAACAAACTACAGGGACACAACGCAGAAAGCAGCCATTTAAAATCGTGTAAAAATTAGAAGTGGCTTTGTCAACATCAGATTCATTCAATACAGACGACCAATCGCAATTGGATATGTCAAGATTTAAAGTTTGAAAATCAGCTTTGGCGAAATTAATATAATTACTAGCAATACATTTCGAGTTCGTAAATTCTGTCTGAGAGTTGAATGTTGCGTGAAGCGCAGGATGAATTGGCAAGTCAGGCAGCAAAGGGCTGTGACATCTATCAACCGTCGTAAGGCTGGCATCAGATGAGAAGATCAGATCCAAAAATCTACCATGATCGTTCGAAATCGGACACACTTGGAAAAGTCCCGTAGCAAGCATGTTGTCCACAAATTGTATTTCATGTTGGGCACAGGAGGAATACGAAGGCGACATACAAACCTCATTATCATCAGAGCGTAGCCACTGTATTTGCGGTAAATTAAAGTCTCCCAGAATTAAAATATCGTCTGATGGATGTAGAAGACCCACCAAGGTTTCAAACGCATTATAAACCGCATCGTAAACTGATGAAGGTGAAGGCGATCTGATATATGCAGTCACGACGTATTGCTTGCGGTTTCCGAGAGTTACAGCTACACACAAGAACTCTAAATTCTCGGTTCCTGGAACATCGACTATCGTAGAAGCAAACCGGCGACGAACGGCGCAGAGAACTCCACCCCCAACCGGTGGATCAAGTAAGTTGGGGTGGCGGTCACGACGAAAAACTTCAAAGTCGGAATCGAAAAGTTCCGAATCTTTGAACTGACAGGACAACCATGTCTCGCAAATGCACACGATGTCAAAGGTACAAAGAGCAGCGGCGAGATATAGATCTTGAGTCTTCGTACGCATCCCGCTTACGTTGCTGTAGGATATCGAGATAGAGCTTGCCCGTTTTTTGACGATGGATGTTGTGGTGGTAAGCGCGAAAGACGATTTCGGGGCAGAAATTCACGGACGATAGCTGATTTCGGCCATAGTTTCGATGACACAACATGGCCAAAGCAAGAATCCGGCAGAGCAACCTTGAAAGAAGAAACTCTCGCACCAATATCACCGGATAAAGAAGTAATCTTTCTGCAGGATACTAAGTCCGGTGATATGTCAACATTTGCGCAGCGTAAACTACCGAGGACGTTGTCAGTAACTTCCTTCTCCGTGGTGTCAGATGCTAAGCGCGATACAAAAAGTAACTTTGGCTGCACAGCTGCTCGTAAAGTACAGCGGAAGTCTTTTGACGTAGTCGAAGCATCAGGCATAACATCCATTTGGTTGTTGTCGTAATCAACCGCAGTAGCTCCACTTGGTGGCACAATATTAGACTCAGGAACATTTTCTTGGTTCGATATATCACATGATGGGAAGGTACCTTTGTCATCAATATGTAGATTCAACCGTGAGTGAACGTCTTTAGGAGACTTAGCAGCCTTCCGTCGAGTGTGCTTACTAGTTTTCGTGCTCTTTTTGCGTTTCCTGTCTACTACTTGCGGCTGTAAAATGCATGCACCAGAAAGTGGCAGAAGCAACGCGTTGGAATCAGTCTGGCAGCTAATAGAGCAGGATGCGGTTATCGGATCGGTTTGACAGTCTATTGGGTATTGGTGTTCCATTCATTGAAGAAAGTATGATGTGGATTTTCCTTCTATTTCTAAATGGTACTATTTCAGTCTTACTTGCGTTGATGTTCATGTTCTTAAACTGACACCAGTTCATTATCACATCTATGGTAGATTGAATCCTTTCCGATATTTTTTAATCATATTTCCTTCTAATGACAATAACGAGGTCTTCGGCATATCCTATTGCCTCGTACCCATGCTCTGTTAGACGGTCCAGGAGCGCATCTATTACAATTGAGCAAAGAAGTGGAGATAGCACTCCTCCCTGGGGACAGCCTCTATATGTATGTGCAATCAATGGGCTATCACCTAGATTTGTAGTTGTCATTCGGCTTTTTAGCATGGCGTGTATCCCTTTTATCGTTACCGTTTCCAAACCCCTTTTCCTAGCTTCCGCTATTATGGCTTCAAGAGGGGTATTGTCAAATGCTCCTTCTATATCTCAGAATGCACAAAGGGCAATTTCTTTACAGTTTTTCGCCGTTTCGATTTGTGTTACCAAACCATGAAATGCTGAAGGGAGTTTGACGATATGTCCTTTCCTCTACCTCTAAATCTTCATTGTTGTTAATTATCTTGCAGCTTGGGAAATGTGTTGCCAATAATACTTCCAGAGTTTCCACGCTGCTTTAGTTGAGGACACATCTGGTCTCTCTTTCAGTCGCGTGTCTTTTGATAACACCTCTTGGAGTCTTGGGGCTGTTGGGAGATCATCTTCACCATCTTTTTAACTTTTTTAGAAATTTGTTATATTCAGTAAGGAACGTCCCAGTTCCCAAAGGTTTATGCTCTATTGAAGAATTTTCTAATTTGTTTGCGTTTTGCTGCTTGTTTCTCGTTCCACCAAGGTGTTTGTTTGGCCCTTTTTTTGTGTTTGTTTGTAAGCATTAATAATATTGCTTACTCGTTTGTTTGTGATTTGATCAATGCAATCTGGGCTGCTTATTGATTCCTTTTCGATACCTAGTTCTTACTCTAGGATTGACTGTTAAAGATTCCAATTGGTACGTTTTGGGTTTCTGTACTGGCAAATGAAGTCAAAATATCAAAACAGATGTGCCTATGATCTGACAGTGAAGCTTCTTTTGATACGTGCTAATTTTCGCATTTGTCAACCAGGCAGGGGCTTGTTATGGTTAGGTCAAGTACTTACTGCTTAGATGAATTTATGAAGGTTGGAGTGTTGCCTTTATTTATTATATCTAGGTTGTTAGTGGTAAGGTACTTTGAAAGTGAGTCACCTCTTTTGTTGATATCACTACTTCACCAGATAGTATAGTGCACATTAGCGTCGCAGCCCAGAATACTGTTATTTTGTGGATTTTGCTGTATTTCATAAGCTCCATGACGCCTTGTTGTGAAGTATCTAGCTCCTCACCAGGAAAGTAGGCCGAGGCAAGTATCACCTCTTGAATGCCTCCTGCGTTTGGTATTTTCACCAGTGCCGCTACTATCTTTTACTTTCATATTCTCATATTTTCCTCGTGTTTCTTCAGTTTTTGATTTTTGCAATTGATGGGAATCCGTTTGTTCGGTAGTTCTTTATGTACTTTCGACTATGAATCATGTTGTAAGCGATTCCTTTAACCAAGCATAAGGCCTAAAAACCTCCTAGCATTGGATTTAAGCTTATAAGCCCCCGATTACGAGGCAGCTGTCATGTCCCTACTGGTGGAAATGTGGTAGACTATTGGACATTGAATCGGCGGCACAAATGCAAACCGAGCTCACTTGCGCTATCAATACCGATGGACAACAAAAGTGGTACACCACTACTATTCATTGAAATCTAGAGCACAAAAGTTTAGTTTTTAAATAGAAGGAATTTAGCTACTAACTACATTCTAAAAGCTGTCTCGGTAAACAAAATTTGTTTTAACTTATAATACAAACTATGATTCACCACAAACAAGTAATCTTTTGTACTGCTTGTTCCTTCCTTGATTACCGAATGCATAAATCTGCATGATACAGATTTGATAAACACTCACGTTACCAGGGTGCAGATGCAAAATTCCCTTTGCGTTCGCAGTGAGAAGATGTTCTTCAAAATTTCGTACAATTCACAATCCTCTTGTCTCGTAAATTCAACATGTCTGCAGATTATTTGCCGACCTGTATTCTAAGTAAGGGCGGCGTTATTGCAATGTATTCATGAATTATGCAAAATTATCTTCATGCAAGTTTTCGGAAAGGTTAAGCGTCCATATGTGTTCACCATCACGATTCCACCTTAGAGTTTCAAATGCGTGTAAATTTTGAATTTCATATGCAGACTCTCCCTTCTTCATTCGAAGTCGAGATTATTATTGCTCGGTTTGATGCTTTGATTTGCTTCATCTTTCGAGCATATAAGCCTGCGATTATTTCATCAAGTATTGCGGAAATTATTACTCATAGCGTCTACATATATGTATCTTCATCGTGTTAACGTATCAAGGTAAATCATTTCGTATAATGCAAAACTTAACCAACATGTCCGTGCTGTAATCTTACTTGGTAATTATCGTGTAGTATGCTTAACGGGAGCAAAAGAGCTTATAGCCTCGAAACGCATTTTGTGTACTAATAAGCTGCCAGGGAATGAATATTACCGAGCTGAAATATCCTCCCTTTCCCGTACCCGACCAAGTAAGGACATCGTTATTGCGCTATAGCATCAACGTATTCCCCCATTCTCGAAAACTGAAGAGTCTTCACGAAAACTGAATTGTCCCGTATACAATTCGGGTTGTAAATACTATTTAATTTGAATCCTGAAGAGATACAGCTCCCGCTCGAAACGATAATAAGCTCCTTTCAATATAACAGCGTGTTTGGAGGTGTCAGGACTAATTTAAAAACATCTATCAGCTCAGTGTTTGTTTGAAAACTTTGTAAGCGCACGAACGCGGTAAATTTGAATTTTCAATTTGAAGTGATTGTGGCGTGATATGAGTTCTCCGGAGAAAAATATGATTATGAATTTATATTTCAACGTATGTAAGGTTAAGGTTTATTATATTTGGATATTTTAGATAAAAATTGGAGACAATGATTTTTCTTCGTAGATATGTTTAAAGCGTCTTTTGCTAACGATTAATCGATGACAGCAATTGGAACTTTGGGAAGAATTTAATACAATTTTACTATGTTTTTGTTAGCCCAAATCTTACTGATAACAGCACCTAGGATTAAGCTATGAACGGAAGGAAAAATCACTGATCAGAAAATCTTCGTGTAAATAACGATGGTTTTGTTAGAATTTAAGTCAATTTATGTTCACTTCAAAGGTGCAGCAAATTTTAAGGAAGTAGAAAGCGGCTTTTATTGACACAATTTAAACGAATGAAAAATAACAACGGAATGTTTAATTTATGTCGATAACAAAATTGAATTTTCCAATGAAGAGTGTTCCTATCGCCAAGGGGCCAGCTACATAATATCAATTTGAATGACAACAACAAGAGCATTTCCAAATTTTCTTATTTGCTTTTGATAATAAAATTATTCGGGGCTGATAAAACATCATGGACAACAAGATTTGTGACATAGGGCAAGGAGGACACGACCGATAAAAGCGAATCGATAACGAGGACTTTATAAATGTTGCAATCGTTTTTTTGTTTTTCTCTTAGGCGTTCAACTAAAAAGTAAATATTAAACACTGATGAAATTTGAGAGAATGTTTTTGCCTTTCCATTTGAAACGCTAAGAAATAATGCAGAGTCGCCAAGGTACACAAATATTTTTTGTCGCTCAAAAACATTGATTCCAAATGACTGTCTCTCTGTCTGTCTACAACATAACTTTCAAACGCTTTGAGCTATCGTGCTGAAGTTTGTTTTATATCAGTTTAAGTTCGTGAATGGGCTACTTCTCCCCACACTTTCTATCCCTTCCCTTACAAGTGAAACTTCGAAATTTTATGAAATTGATTTTTCTCCGGAACTTCTACGTTATCGACTTGAAAACTAGGTCAAAGTATAATGATGTGAATATCATTAACGTAAAAAAATATCTATCCGATCGCCTCACTCCTTTTAACCCCTTCCATACTTACTTACTTACGATGGCGCTATAGCCCAAATCGGACTTTGGCCTCCTGAATGCTTTGCCTCCATCCATCTCGGTTCAGTGACCGCGTCCTCCAGTTTGAAAATCTTAGCAGTGTTTTGCTGTCTGCGTCAATCGAATCCTCCCAGCGCTTTCGTGGTTTTCCGGCCGGTCTTTGTCCGTTGACTTTTCCTTTTATTGTGCGTTTGGGAATTCTTCCGTCATCCATCCGCTCCACATTACCAGCCCATTGTAACTTTTTAAATTTTATGAGGGTTGACACTTCTGGATTGCCGAAGATGGCATACAATTCTCTATTGTATCGTATTCTCCAGATCGAGTCTTCCCTCACAGGTCCGAGGATTCTTCTGAGGACCTTTCTTTCAAAGGCGTTAAGTAGTTTTTCGGACGCCTGAGTTAATGTCCACGTTTCGCTGCCATAGCATAGCACAGGTCGTGTAATCGTTTTATATAACTTCAGTTTTGTTTTCCTGTGTACGTTTTTGTTTTTAATTATTGGAAGTACCGATTAATATGTCTTGTTTGCCATAATTATTCTTCTTTTAATTTCGATGGGTTCGCTTCCATCCTTCGATAGGTTCGCCCCTAGGTATATAAAGTTGTCTACGTTTTCTAGGTTATAGTCTCCTACTGTAATATTTTGTCTGATTGAGAGAGATCTTGCAAGGATATCTATGTCGTCGGCATGTGCTACGAGTTGTGTGAATTTGAAACATAGTGTTCCTTTGGTGTCAACGGGAAGTTTCCGAACAACATATTCGAGTGTTAAGTTGAAAAGCATTGGTGCGAGGCCGTCACCTTGTTTAAGGCCGTTGTCTGTTTTAAAAATGTAAGTCAGATCAATTTCTACTCTGACTTGTGACAAAGACTCAGTCTTTGTCATTCTTGTCAGTCGGACCAGTTTCGGTGGGACTCCAAACTCCAACATGATTTTATACAGTACTCGCCTGTCGATACTGTCGTATGCTTGCTTGAAGTCAACAAATATCTGGTGCACATCAATATTATATTCCCAGCACTTTTCCAGCACCTGTTTAACTGAGAATATCTGGTCCGTGGTCGAGCGTCCTGCTCTAAATCCGCCTTGGTATTCATCAATTACTTTGTCAGCATAGGGCTTAATTCTCTTTTCCAGAATTTTCGTCAAGATCTTATAAGACGTACACAACACAGATATTCCTCAGTAGTTTTCGCAGCAGAGTTTGTCACCTTTTTTACAAATTGGACATGTGATGCTCTTGCGCCAATCTTCAGGAAGTATTTCCTGCGTCCATATATCCGTGACTAATCTATGTAGGAGATGCGCTATGCAGGTGTCGCCGGCTTTCAGAAGTTCAGCTGGGATTTGATCAGTGCCCGGCGCTTTGTTGTTTGGGTGGTTCCTTAGGGCTATTTTTACTTCTTCGAGTGTGGGAGGACTCAAAGAGGATCGTTCATCAGCTGTTACATCAGTTATACCTGCTATTGTAGCTGCTGCTGCTGTTCGTGTAGGTGATGGGCTCGGGTTAAGAAGGTGTTCAAAATATTGTGCCCATCTTAGTTTTATATCTTCCGCGTTACTTATAATGTTCCCTTCTGCACCCTTGCAGAGGGTCGTTTTCGGTTTGTATCCTTCTTTCATCCTTTTAACAAGGGAATACGCGGCTTGTGTAATCAAAATTGTTCGTCCATGTTTTTAATTTCGTCATTATTGTACTTTCGTTTTTTTTTGTCTGCATATTTTGTTTGCAAATCGTCTAAGATCCTTGTATTTGTCCTGTTTGGCTCGTGTCGGCCGTTCCGTTAATATTTTGTAAGCTTGATTTTTTCATTCTAAGGCATCTTGGCATTCGTTGTCGAACCAATCATTAATTTTGCGCCGGGGTTGTTGTCCTATCACTTCCTCTGCGACAGATGTAATGCCATCTTTGATATTTTTCCACATTTCTTCTATTGGCTTGCTGGCGGTGGCATTCAGCATTGTTGCGTAGTGCCTCTCCAAGGCTGATACATATTTCGCAACTATTTTCTCGTCTTGGAGTTTTCCTATGTCGAATTTAGGAACCGATTGTGTTTTTGGGTGTCCTCGGTTTGCGATTCGACATCGGAACTTGGTCTTTACCAAATATTGGTCTGTGTCGCAATTAGCCCCTCGACACGTACGCACGCCGAGAATACAGGAGGCCGTCCTTTCTCTATTAGAACATGGTTTATTTGGTTGAATGTTCTTCCGTCGGGTGATGCCCACGTTCTCTTATAAATGTCACGATGTGGGAAGCACGTCGAGCTTACAATAAGGTTTTTGCTGCTGGCGAAATCAGTCAGCCTCTGGCCGTTGTTGTTACTAATATCATGGAGGCTGTGCCTTCCAATTGTCGTTATGTATGTTTCTTCTTTGCCCACTTTCGCGTTAAAGTCACCTAATACTATTTTAATATCATTCGACGGAAGGGAGTCGAATGTTGATTCTAAGGTGCTGTAGAAATCTTCTTTAACTTCGTCGTCTTTGTCTTCCGTTGGGGCGTGGACATTAATAAGCCAAACATTAAAAAAACTTGTTTTAATGCGGATTGCACACAATCGTTCATTGACGCATTTGAAGTTGGTAACTTGGTGTTTAAACTTGTTGTCGACGATAAACGCAACTCCAAATTCCCGGCTTCCCGATGATTTCCCACTTTTGAAAATTGTGTGCGATCTATAGTCAGTAATCTCGCTACCTAACAATTTAGTTTCTTGGAGTGCAATTATGTTTATATTGTATTTGACTGCCTGTTCCAGAAGCGCTCTCACTGCTCCTGCTCTGTACAGGGATCGCACGTTCCAAGATCCGAAAGAATAGTCGATTTTTCGTTTGCGTGGTCGTTGCCGTTGAATCAATCCAGTCCGAGGCGTTGCTTCAGGTTTCGAAACAGGTGTGGTTTTTCCGAGGATGAGTTGTTAACACATCGCCCAACCCCCAACTTGGAGGGCCATCTTATAATAGTGCTAGAATTTTTCTGTTTCATTAGCACTCGCGCCCATCAGTTCAGCAAGTCAAGTCCGGATAGACAAAACCAGTATCCGGTGGCTACCACGTGGAGGTATGATGAGCACAATTGATGTGTATATGACAGTTACAACACTGGGCGTCGCCCAATGACGCCGATCAGATGCCTACCCTATCTATACCCATCCAACCACCAACAAAAATCTTGCACCTCTTCCATAGCTTGTCCGTTAAGAATAATCGGTGTGCTTGCGTTCGAACCCATGTGCATGTACTTGGTTTTACGCACATTTATTTTCAGTGCCGCCTCTTTGCATTTAGAGTAAGTCCGAACGGTTATGTGCAAGCAAACACACGTCATCAGCATAATCAAGGTGACTTAAGATGTTAAATAGTCTCCATTGAAGACCCTTACCTTCCCCACCTTCCAGTGCAGCTTTCAAGATGTCGTTTATTACCACCAGAAACAGGGCTGGTGATAACATGCAGCCTTGTCTGATACCCGTTCGCATAGGGAAGCTCTCGGACAACTCTCCTCTATGCAAGACGCGACACCTTGCATCTTCGTAGGATTCTTTAATCATAGCTATAACCTTATCTGGAATAACTCTCTCACGCAAAGCATTCCATATGTAATCTCGCTTAACGCTGTCGAAAGCCTTCTCGAAGTCCACAAACATGAGATGTAGTGACGAACCCATTTCGGCTGACTGCTCTAATATTATCCGTAGAGTATTTGTGTGGTCGGTACAAGACGACCCTGTACGGAATCTCCACAATATCACTAATCCTATTGAGAATTACCTTAGCCATGATTTTCGATACGGCAGTAAGTAGACATATACCACGCTAATAGCCACAATTCCGAAGGTCGCCCTTCTTTGGAATTTTCACAATGACGCCCTCCTTCTATTCAGTCGGATTTCTTCCTTCATTCCCCACCCCAGTAAAGAGTGGAAGGAGTATATCGGCTGTTATTTCCGGGTCCGCTTTGAGGAGTTCGGTTGGAAGTCCGTCTATACCTGGGGCTTTCCTTCCCGGCATTGATCGAATGGCGGAAATTATCTCTTCCTTATCTGGGGCATCGTCCCTAATAGAGAATTGTTGCGGCTGGATGTTTGGTAGTTGTTCTATTTCCGGAATATGTTTAAAATACTAGAGAAGTATTCCTTCCATCGCCGCAACTGGTGTTCACTTATATTAAGGAGAGTTCCGTTGACATCTCTCACCAGGTGGTTGGCGGTAAAATTCCTGTTCGTCAACTGTTTCATGATTTTGAATAGTGAACCAATATCCCCAAGGTATGCCGCAGATTCTGCCTTGTTGGCCAGATCTTGTCGCGTCTAACATCCTTTTGAAGCTGTATATGAGCATCGTGGTAGTTCTGCCTTAGGTCGGGCGTTCGTTGGTTGACATCGGGTTGAGAGATGATTGCCAATTTGGGTTTTTTCCGAGCGCCTACTGAGTAAATTGGTTTAGAGTATTTCATAAGAAAGTACAGTTTGTATGGGAGGTGGTGGAAGGAGCAGGAGGACACGTATAAATTTTGTACGGTAGATTGAAATCATCATAAAAGTAATATTCTCCAAATTTCAGATTAATAGCTTTTATACTTTGCGAGCCAATCCTCTTATTGTCACATTGCGAAATTGCATTATTTTGAATTGGAGTGGTAGAAGGGTTGGAGTGATTTGGCTCGTTCACGAACTTGACCTTACTTTTTTGTCAAAATGACTTGTATAATATTTGAACTATCTAGATCAACGCGTTTTCAAGCTGTACAGCGAACGGACATCCTGTTTTGAGAATTTTGAGTGATTATATGAAGGTTTGGTGAATGTTTTGATAGTGCATTTCGAATTGAAAGAAAAGATTTCCGGATTCTACACTGTTACGCTTTATTATTCGTGACGTTTCGGTCTCTGCTGAGACCTTTATCAATAAATATAAATGAACTATTTATATGAACTTCTTTATCATTCGTTTTTTTCTCCTAGACTAATTTCTTGGCGTTACAAACTTTAGAGCAAACTCATAATACTCTCAGATTTTATCCAGAGTATAAACTGGAAAACTTTTCAAAAAAACATAACAGGGCTACTCTTACGATACTCTAGATGAAATAGAATTTTTTGTGATCCCAAGAAATTTTGTATGGGGAGTATTAGAAGGGGTGATAGCATTGAACTAATTTTTTCCCCATCATGCTAAAATAGCTATAAAAATGTTTTATACAAAATGCTTACTCCAAAAAATCAATAGGAGCTGAGAAAATTAATGTGTTAGATTTAGTGAAAATGTGCAGTTTGTATGGGAGGTGGTAGAAAGAGTGGGGGGATTTTAGTGATTTTTTCAGAAATAACTAGGAATATCATAAAATTGACATCTCTTAAATTTTTGACGAGTAACATTCATACTTTTCAAGAAAATCGATTTTTTGTGAAGTTGGGAAACTGTGTCATATTGTATGGGAGGGGGTAGAAGGAGAGAAGCTAATCAAATATTTTTCTCTGATCTTAGTGATAATACTACTTAAGTATTTATTACAAAATGTGAGCTCGATAAATTTTATATGTTCTGAGAAAATCGTCTTAGAGCATTTCATAAAAAAGAGTAGTTTGTATGGGAGGGGGTGGAAGAAGAAGGAGGACGCAGATAATTTTTCTACTGCAGAATTCTATCATTATTAAAGTAATATACCCCAAAATTTAGACTAATAGCTTTTATACTTTTCGATTAAATCCATTTATTGTCAAATTGCGAAATTGTGTCATTTTGTATGGGAGGGGGTAGAAGGGGTGAAGCTAATCGTCTAATTTTTTTTTGGTCTTACTAACAATTTTAAATGAATATATGGTGCACAATTCCAGCCCGGTAAATTTTATACACACTGAGTAAATTGGCTTATAGTAATTCATGACAAGTACAGTTTGTATGGGAGGTGGTAGAAGGAGGAAAAGGACACACATAATGTTTATACGGTAAATACATATTACCGTAAAAGTAATATATTTCAAATTTCAGGCCAATAGCTTTTATACTTTTTGAGAAAATTTGTTAATTGTCAAATTGCGCAATTGTGTCATTTTGTATGGGAGGGGGTAGAAGGGGTGGAGCGATTTGGCCCGTTCACGAACTTGACCTTACTTTTTTGCTAAAAAGGACGTGTACAAAATTTGAATTATCTAGCTCAACGCGTTCTCAAGCTAGAGAGCGAACAGACGGACGGACGGACGGACGGTATAAACACTGCGTTGTTTTTATACTCTAGATGGAATCTGAGAGTATTATAAGTTTGCTCTAAAGTTTGTAACGCCAAGAAATAAGGCTCAGAGAAAAAAATGAACGATACAGAAGTTAATATCATCACTCAAAAATCTCAAAACCGGATGTCCGTCCGTCCGTCCGTCCGTCTGTCCGTCCGTCCGTCCGTCTGTGCGCGCTCTAGCTTGAGAACGCGTTGAGCTAGAAAGCTCAAATTTTGTACACGTCGTTTTTGACAAAAAGGTAAGGTCAAGTTCATGAACGGGCCAAATCGCTCCACCCCCTCCCATACAAAATGACACAATTGCGCAATTTGACAATAAACGGATTTGCTCAAAAAGTATAAAAGCTATTGGTCTGAAATTGAAATTGAATATGTTACTTTTATAATAATATCAACCTACAGTAAAAAAATTATGCGTGTCATCCCCCTCCTTCTACCACCGCCCATACAAACTGTACTTGTCATGAATTACTCTAAGCCAATTTACTTAGTGCGTATAAAATTAAGCGGTCTGAAATTGTGCACCAAATATTTATTTAAAATTGTTAGTTAGGCCAAAAAAAAATAGACGATTAGCTTCACCCCTTCTACTCCCTCCCATACAAAATAACATAATTGCGCAATTTGACAATAAACGGATTTGCTCGAAAAGTATGAAAGCTATTGGCCGGAAATTTGGAATATAGTACTTTTGAGATAATATCAATCTACCGTAAAAAAATTATGGATGTCGTCCCCCTCCTTCTACCACCTCCCATACAAACTGTACTTGTCATGAATTACTCTAAGCCAATTTACTCAGTGCGTATAAAATTTAGCGGGCTGAAATTGTGCACCAAATATTTATTTAAAATTGTTAGTAAGCTAAAAAAAAATTACACGATTAGCTTCACCCCTTCTACCCCCTCCCATATTAAAATGACACAATTTCGCAATTTGATATTAAAGGGATTTACTCGAAAAGTTTAAAAGCAATTAATCTGAATTTTGGGAAATATTACTTCTATAATAATCTTAATCAACAGTAGTACATTATTTGCGTCCTCCCTCTCCTTCCACCCCCTCCCATACAAACTACACTTTTTCATGAAATGCTCTAAGATGATTTTCTCAGAACATATAACATTTATTGAGCTCATATTTTGTAATAAATACTTAATTAGTATTATCACTAAGATCAGAAAAAAATATTTGATTAGCTTCACTGCTTCTACTCCCTCCCATACAATATGACACAGTTTCACAACTTCACAAAAAATCGATTTTCTGGAAAAGTATGATCGGTACTAATTTGAAATTTAAGGGTTATCAATTTTATAATATTCCTAGTTATTTCTGAAAAAATCACTAAAATCTCTTTCTACCACCTCCCATACAAACTGCACATTTTCACTAAATCTAACTCACTAATTTTCTCAGTCCCCATTCAATTTTGGAGTAAGCATTTTGTATAAAACATTTTTATAGCTAATTTAGCATGATGGGGAAAAAATAAGTTCAATGCTATCATCCCTTCTAACACATCCCATACAAAATTTCTTGGGATCACAACAAATTCTATTTCATCTAGAGTATCGTAGCCCTGTTATGTTTTTTTTTCAAATTTCAAAATGGGCGGTCTTAATGCGACATCTTTTATTTATTATAAATTTCTTATAAATTTAAAGATTAAAGTACCTTTTTCAATCAATATCCGTGCCTGGAAGCTTTCTGCTGGACATTACAAACATCCACACAATTTAAATAAACCCTACACCCAAGAGGCTTAAACTATACCTAACTCACATCTACACATGTAAATTTTTAATCCATTTGTTTTAGGAGAAAACATAATATTCTGAAGATTTTGGATGCTACCTTTTTACGGGATCCAAGCAATTCTTAAGATTATGAGAAAAGCTTGGACGAAATGTAGATTTCATATCCTAATTCTGTTATACTTATTGGATGTGATTACTCTTTTATGAAAACGGTTGATATGTATATGAACGAATTCCTGATAGATTAGGCAGAACTGTAATACTATCGATTGATGGAGGAATGGACAGGTGTTCACTATTGCTGGAAATTTTTAGGCTACAACTAACTACCAAACGAATCGGTACAAACTTTTTATTGCACGTAATACACTAAGAACTAATTTAAAGTATCATAAAAACATAACAGGACTAAATTGAGATCAACGCGCAATCTAGTTGAAATAGAAATTTTTGTGCCCCACTTATACACGGATTACAATCTCAACTCATCAAAGCAGACCCGGAAATCACAGCCAATATACTCCTCTCACTCTTTACTGAGGTGTGGAATGAGGGAAGATATCCGATTAAAAGGAAGGAGGGTGTCATTGTGAAAATTCTGAATAAGGACGACCTTCGGGTTTGGCGTAGTATATGTCCACTTACAGCCGTATCGAAAATCATGGCTAAGGTAATTCTCAAAAGGAGTAGTGATGTCATGGAGAGTGCTCTCGAAATTTATCAGGTTGGATTCCGTAAAGGGTCGACTTGTACCGACCACACAAAAACCCTAGGGATAATATTGGAGCAGTCCTTCGTAATGGGTTCGCCACTATATCTAATGTTGTGGACTTCAAAAAGGCTTTCAGTAGCGTTAAGCGAGATTAAATATGGAATGCTTTGCGTAGGAGAGGTATTCCGGATAAGATCATAGCTATGATTAAAGAATCCGACGAAGATGCAAGGTGTTGCGTCTTACATAGACGAGAGCTGCTCGAGAGCTTTCATGTGCGAACGGGTGAGAGACAAGGATGCATATTATCACCAGCCCTGTTTCTGGTGGTAATAAACTACACTTTAAAAGCTGCACTGGATGGTGGTGAAGAAAAAGATCTTCAATCTATTCAACATCTTAAGTCACCTTGATTATGCTGTGTGTTTGCGTGCACATAACCGATCGGACTTAGTTCAAAAGTTCGTTCGTTGCATTCTAAATGCAAAGAGGTGGAACCGAAAGTAAATGTGCGTAAAACCAAGTAAATGAACATGAATTCGAACATAAGCACACCGATTGTTCTTAATGGGACAAGATGTATGTATGACAAGATGTATTGTCAGCTTGGACGGCAGAACCGAAAGGGATATTGAGGCTCGTCAGGCCTTCTGTATACTTTCCCCTTTCTGAAAGTCTCTCTTCGCTCGAAGCTACGACTATTTGTTGCATGCGTCAAATCCGTGTGGGTATATGGTTGTACTACCTGGAAAGTGACCGTGCAAATTTTCGTGAACCTATGTCTCCAACGCATTTTAGGTATATTCTAGTCCTTGATTTTCAGTCAATAGGTCGTGGGTTCGATTCCCACTCCACACAGGGGATTTATTTAAGCACTAATTTTTCAGTTGCTAATGGCTATGAAAAATTATTCGAAATAAAATAAGCAAACAGTGTAAAAGTGAAATAGTTCCACTTCAAGAAGGCCTAGATACTCAGTAGATGGTTTCTGTTCGCTTTCTATCATTCAGTCTCCCATTAACATCTGCAAATATTTGTCAGTATCAGCCAGTTCAACTGAAAAATATACTCACTCCCCTTCCCCTACCTTCCTAATCCCATTCCTTCTCTCAATGACTGTGTTTATAAAGGACGAAATTGCCTATAACACAGGTCATTCGGTAAAAAAAAATAAGTGATCCCCAACGACGATCTTTGGAGTATAACTGGACAGGCTAAAATTGGCATTAAGACTCAATGGCGGCAGTGGCAGTAGATCGGTCACACTTTGAGGAAACCATAGCGAGACTTCGCCAAACAAGCTGTGGATTATAATCCTCAAAGAAGACGTCGGGTTGGTCGACCATGTAGTCGGCGGAAGCAAGGAGTTGAGCAGGAGGCCAGAGATAGAAACAAGTCCTGGCAACAGCTAAAGGCTAATGCTCAGGATCCCGCCTTTTGGAAGAGAGCTGTTTTTTTCCTATGATCCTGTAGGGGGTTATGGCACTTATTTAATATTCTTATTGGTTTGTTTTATTTAATTTTTCACTAAATAAAAATAATAAATTCATCAAACAATATTTTTTTTTTAATTGTAATATTCAGTCTTAGTTGCGAAAATTACCGGCTTTACCGATTTCGCTAAAGCTGTATTGCCGTAAAACCGGTGATTCCAAAAGATGTCCGATAATGGATACCCTACTTATGACCACTTCTACTCTTTTCTCTGCAGATTTACTTGAGTTATAATTGGATTACACAAGAATACAGACCGACAACTGGGTAGTAGTAGAAAAAAAAACAGATGATGAAAGTTTTCTTGATAGTTGTTTGCGTATTTTGCGCAATTTTTATGGAAGGTGATGGGGAGGAACTTTCATCAAAACATCAATTCTACATTTCATTGAATAGTTTACAAGAAAATCGACTTATTTTGAAATTCGAGAATTTTGTGATTTTGTTTTGAAATGTGGTGGAAGGAGCTGAAAAAAAAACGTAGGAAATTCCATATTATATTAAGTTATTGTCTGGTTGAAACAATGTTCAATAGTTTTTTTTTATTTAATAGTTAGCTTAGTTATCAACCATCGTATTGAAGTTTATTATCATCATCAATGGCGCGACAGCCCAAATCGGGCCCTGGCCTCCTAAAGTCGTCGCCTCCAATCGTCTCGATCCAAAGACCGCGTCCTCCAGCTGCTAATTTTTAAAATGGCTTTGCTGTCTTCATCAACCGAGTCTTCCCATCGCTTGCGTGGTTTGCCTACTGGCCGGTTACCACTCGTTTTGCCTTTAAGAGCACGTTTGGGGATTCTTCTGTCTTCCATTCGCTCTACATGGCCAGCCCACTGCAGTTTACGTAGCTTGATGAACGTTGAAGCTTCTGGCTCGTCGTAGAGTTGATACAACTCATGGTTGTATCTTATTCGCCATTCCGTTCCTTCCTTCACAGGTCCCAAAATTCTTCGGAGGACCTTTCTTTCGAATGTGTTAACTGCTTTTTCGGAAGTTCGCGTTAATGTCCACGTCTCGCTGCCATAACAGAGCACAGGTCGTATAATAGTTTTATAAATCCGCAGCTTATTGTTCCTGTGCACTTTCTTGGATTTCATTATTGGAAGTACCGAATAATACGTCTTATTTGCTAGTATTATCCGTCGTTTGATTTCGTCTGTTTCATTACCGTCCTTTGCTAGATTAGCCCCAAGATATATGAAGTTGTCCACACTCTCCAAATTATATTCCGCAATTGTTATGTTTTGTCTGATTGGCGTTCTCCTTCTTGTTTGCGTCATTACTTTTGTTTTGCTTTCATTAATGCGCAACCCGACTTCTTTTGCGGCGGAGTCAAGATTGACAAATACCTCCTTAGCACTAGGGAAGGATCTTGCTAGAATGTTAATGTCGTCAGCGTATGCTACTAGTTGGGTGGACTTGAATAGTAGTGTCCCGTTGGTGTCGACTGGGATTTTTCGGACGACATACTCTAGTGCCAAGTTGAAAAGCATAGGAGCTAGACCATCTCCCTGCTTTAAACCACATTCCGTTCGAAAGCTGGTTGTGGAATCGGTTTGTATTCTCACTTGGGATTCAGTGTTCGTCATTGTGAGTTTTGTTAGTCGGACTAGTTTTGGAGGAATTCCAAAGTCAAGCATGATTTGGTACAGTACGCTCCTATCGATACTGTCGTATGCTTGTTTAAAATCTACGAATATGTGGTGCACGTCTGTGTTATATTCCCAGCATTTCTCAAGCACCTGTTTCACCGATAATATCTGGTCTGTTGTAGATCGTCCGGTTCTATTCGCCAATTATTTGATTTGTATAGGGCTTAAGACGACGTTCAATTATTTTTGTCAGTATTTTATAGGACGTACACAACAATGATATACCTCTGTAGTTCTCACAGCAGAGTTTGTCTCCTTTCTTGTAAATTGGACATATAATGCTTTTTCGCCAGTCGTCGGGTATGATTTCCTCTGTCCAAATTTTGCATATCATGCTGTGCAGTATTTCAGCGACACAGTTTCCACCGTTTTTCAGAAGTTCAACTGGTATTTCGTCAATTCCCGGCGCTTTGTTTCGTTTTTGGTCACATAGGGCTGCTTTGATTTCAGGAAGCGTGGGTGGTGTCGATGATGGTTCATCTTCGTCAGTTGAGGCTTGAATTGAAATGTTGTCTGTCGTTATCGGTGCTACTGGGATGGGATTCAAAAGATGTTCGAAGTATGAAGCCCATCTCCTTTTGATTTCTTCTGTGTCGCTGATGATATTGCCCTCTGCGTCTTTGCAGAGACTGGTTTTTGGTTTATATCCCTTTTTCAAGTCTTTTACTATGGCGTATGCGTCCCGCGTATTATTTTTTCTCATGTCGTCGTCCATTTTTTGTATCTTGTCATTATGGTACTTCCTTTGTTTTCGTCTGCAGGTCTTTTTCGCATATCGCCTAAGCTCGTCATATCTTTCTTTTTTGGCTCGTGTTGGTCGTTCAGTAAAAATTTTGTAAGCTTCGTTCTTTCTATCTATTGCGTCGCGACATTCTTGGTCGAACCAATCATTATTTTTCCGCCGTGCTTGATACCCTAATATCTCTTCCGCGGAGGATTTGATGCCGTCTCGTATTTTCATCCACGCATTATCCACTGGCATATTTTGGATATTTTCATATATTGGTGTCAGGTGTTTATTACATGCTAGCATGTAAGCCTGCGCCACCGTTTCGTCGTTAAGCTTGTCGACAAGTTTATTATACATACTCTTAATTTCATCCTCAATAAGTTCAAGGATGTGAGTCATCAAGAAATCAAATCTCTTTTTAACTAGTGATGTTATTCCCCACAACGAAATGATTAATTAGGTAAATAGCGCTTCAATATCAGGAATTAAATTCGAAAACATAACAAATTCCAATTTCGAATGCTTAATTATTACTCCCTCTGTATGATAATTGCTTGCATGTAACAAAACAAGTACGCCAAGAAATGATATCTCCGAATGATGAGCGTTTTATTTATCCAGTGAATTCCATTCGAACATACGGTCCACGGTTATGCTTTCTGTAAAAATATGAGATGATCTTTCACATATCATCGCATCATCACGTACGTAGAACGGACTCCTCCGCACGGGAACGGCTGCTCGTTTATGTTTGAACAACAATCAACGGCTTCGTCTCGAGCGGCCTCTGTTTAGTTGTAGTGCTTGTTCAAAAATAATATTATAAAAACTGAGCTAAGAAAACGAGAAGAAATCTTCAAGATTCCCGACAATACCTCAATCACACGGGATTAAAAGAAGCGGAAGGAATTAGCGGCTAAGCATATGTGTTATGTGTGAACTATATAATACTCGTATGCTGATGATGGTGATGATGACGACCGATTCAGGAAGGGGCTTCTCTCAAATGTGGGAATGCTTCCCGCTAACGTAAACAACACACTCCTCCAAAGATTGTCGACTTTTCTCATAGTGATATGTGCAATATGTGGAATATGTGGCCGCGGAAAAACTAACGACGAACTTGGAACACGATGAGTAGTGTGTGGTGTTTACACTTCTAGAGCAGCCGGAACTGTTTCGTATTCTTGTTCTTGGACTTGTGTAGTTTTATCCGCTGAAGCGATCGTCGTCGCCAAAGTCACGGATAGAAGACAGTGGTCGTTTATCGCTCGTGGAAAACTCTCTCTCTAAAGACGCGTGTGATGATACCAAGATAAGAGGATATCGAGTTTGGGAAATTTCAAAGTGCGGGGCGCGCTATCAACGAAAATTATTGGCGATTTTCCAAGTGCTTCTACGATTTTGTTGGATTGAGGCGAAAGTGGCATTGATTTGTGTCTTTTGTGTATAAGCTGTGTCGTTCGTGCTGTAAATGGTGAGTTGGCTGCTGTGAATCGTCGTTGTGCCTTTAGAGCCAGGCGCTTTCTACTTTTTCCTCCAGGGACGACAAATTCAGTAACTAATGGACGTATAAATAAACCTGGAGGATCCTCATCCATTAAGCTGCTAAAAGCGAGTAGGTAAGCTTCATTGAAAGTATCTTACTTAGGCCAATTATAAATGATGTCAGTTTGTTCCTGGAAAGAATTTTTATCGATTTGTTCTTAGTTTATTGAAATTTTTTCGGGGGAAGAAAAAGCTTAGACAAGGATAACGGCAAAAATTTGATTTTTACTTGTACCTGTCCCCATTATCAAACATTTTTTTTTGAGTTCAGTGAACTGAGATATTTCTTGGGAACTTGTAATTATAAGGAAATTGAAGTACAATATAATGGTGGATTTAACAAATTATAATGCCGGAAAAGTTGTGTTAACTACAATTTAAAATAAACTGCCAATAAGTCGGGCGAAACTTTATTATTCTTGGGACAGGTTTCGGATGCGTGGAAAGTCAATATGCAGGTTAGAGTGGTTAGGGAAGGCTAAGTGAAAGGAGGGGGGGCTGTTGTCAATTTAACACTTTGCGGAAACGTTCAAAAGCTCCAGTACAATATTTCATTCGTTTATTTATGTAAGTTTGAGTTCTTATGAGGTGAGGTGTCATGGATGACGGTAAGGGTGAGTGGATGTTAATAGTTTTTTAGTTGATTGCAATATTCTCCGCATAGAATGTCAGTTTCATAGACGAAGTTGCATAGATTTTTCATAAGATTCGGTTTTACATTTACGAAACCAAACATTTGTAAGGGGGTAGAGAAGATATTGGAATCGTAAAATTTGTGACGCAATTTTATTTCCTTTCTCTTATAAGGTGCTTGTACAAAATTTCATGTTCGTAGCTTTTAATTTGTTGGTTATTAGTTGATTTAATGAAATTGGTCGAAATCATACTTTTGTATGGGAGAGGGTAGAAGGGCAAGGGCGATTTCAATACTTTTAACGTACTTTCATTTCAACTATTTTTATAAGGTTTTATGCAATATTTCAAATTGATAGCTTTTAATAGTTAGCTAGGGTGTAGCCTAGTGCGTAGCGTGTTGTTCTTGTAATGCGAAGGTCGTGAGTTCAAATCCCGGTCGGCGCAATATATAATTCCAACACATTGCCTGCTTAGATATATCTTGGTCACCTCATTATACGAAAACGAAACATTCGTAGAAAGAAGGTTGTGCGAAGGGCACTTTCCACAATAAGTAATGAAAATGTTAAGGAACCTGCATGTCAGGAGGCCAAGGTCCGATTTGAGCTATAGCGCCATTGTAGAAGCTTTTAATACTAAGGTGATAACTGATTTCTTAAAAATGGTTGAAAAAATAATTTTGTATGAGAGGAGGTAGTAAGTTTGAAAGGTTTTCGACCATTCAATATTTCATTCTTTTGAAAATTTCTTTTTAATGTATTTTGCAAATTTTGAAGTTTCTATCTTAAAATTTCACTCAAAAATTTTCAGTTTATGTGTTTTTTTCACTGCACATGAAATACCTTGTGCACGTTAGACCCGGGGGGAGAGGGGGAGGAGCAGGGGGGTTCATAACTATTGTGGCATTTTTATTATTTTAAATAATAGATGTATCCACGTGAAGAATTTAAACTTTGTATCTTTCACCAGAACCCTTAAAAAATCACAAATCCCTCCCCTTACACCTCCCGAAGTAAAATTATACTATTTAATAATTAATACCAAAATTAAAAACTATGTAGTTCTACAATTTGACAAAATTTGAATTTGATATTTGTACTCAGCTTTGAAATATCACGGTTTGGAATTTTGGAGAGTGCACCATTTTTGAAATGCTCACCATTTCCCCCACCAATATTTTATCCAAATGTTATATTTTTCTCGTATTTCACTAGTACAGCTTAATATAGGTTATAAGTTTGAGTTACATAACTTAATAAATAGCCGATATATTGACCCTCCCCTTACAATAATTAGCTTCTATCTAAACTGATTGTAGATTCACTAGAATCAAGTAGAATGCCACCTTAATGGTCTCAAAATATTAATTTTTTATGGTAAGTAATTTCAAAGTTATAATCATTTGAAAAAAAAAAAATATAAATTTTGCACCCCAATGGATAAAAAAATTGAATTATTTTTAAAAGTTGTCCCACAAACCCCTCTTTATGTATGTTGATTTTTAGCTTCCTAGCAATAACCATTGTTGAGATATTTAAATTCGTATTTTTTGGTTTAATTGCTCCCCCCGCCTCCCACAGAAACCGTACACCCCCCAAAATGGGTATCCACCTGAGATCCGCAACACTCTCCAATCCCCCTAAAAATGGACTTTCTATCTTGAAGGGTTTGGAAGTTAATGAGTGCTGAGCATCCCCGCAATGGGGTAGTTGTAGGATGAGGTTTTACCAATTCCTGCAACTGTCTTTGGAGACTAGCGACTCCACGGACCTGAGCTAACTATCCCTCTGTGGAATGGGGGCTGTAGAATTCATCCACACCCAGTCCTGCTTGCCCTAAAAATGGCAAATGGACACTCACTGGATCATGGGCTTATCGCCCGTGATCTTAAGACCTAACTGATACGAGAAACGGATACAGCGCCTCGGATATGGACTGATTCTACGGTAACGACTTTTGGCATTTAAAAACGGACTATGATTGGCTTCTGGAACGTTCGTACATTGAATGACGGGGGAAGAGCTGGGGTTACTCGGTCCTTGCACCGCCAGTCAGTGATCTACCGTGAAATGGAACACTATAAACCAGTCCTGGCAACAGCTTGTGGAAGAGAGTTGTTTCTGTCCTATGCCCCTATAGGGAGTCTTAACAGGAATTTGATCGATTGAGCCTACACGTCGGCGTACGGCGTACAGCGTACGGTGGACAGACAGACGGATTTTTCTTTTTTTTGCATTTTTAAGTTATTTTAGTCATGAAACGCGAAAAAACAAAATTTGAGGGTAGCAAAATTTTTTTTTCCAAGTCGATTACACTACTTTGCTATAATAATAAAATTAATTCGTGCTTGAAACAATCCCGTCTGGAGTGGGAATCGAACCCACGACCTATTGACTGAAAAGCAAGCACGCTGCCCACTACGCCACGAAGGCCTCCAAGTGCACATGAGTTCGAACACAAGCACACCAATTGTTCTTAACGGACAAGAAGTGGTAGAGGTGCAAGATTTTTGTTATCTCGGAAGCATTGTCAGCATGGACGACGGTACCGAAAAGGATATTGAGGCTCGTCTAAATAAAGCTCGTCAGGTCTTCGGTATCCTTTCCCCTTTCTGAAGGTTAAGAGAGAGATCTCTTTGCACGAAGCTGCGAGCTTTTGACGCATGCGTCAAATCCGTGTTGTTATATGGTTGTACTACTTGGAAAGTGACCGTTCGACTTACCAAGAAACTACAAACCTTCGTGAACCAATGCCTCCGACGCATTTTATTCCTAAAATTGACCAGAAGTGATCTCCAATGACGAACTTTGAAGTGTAACTGGACAAACTAAAATAGGCAATGAGATTCAAAGGCGGAAGTGGCAGTAGATCGGTCACACCAGGAAACCAGAGCGAAACATCGCCAAACAGGCTCTGGATTATAATCCTCAAAGAAGACATCGGATTAGCCGACCATATAGCACATGGAAGCAAGCAGCTGAGCAGGAGGACAGACGAATAAGCAAGTCCTGGCAACAGCTAAAGGCCGATGCTTAGGATCGCGCTTTGCGGAAGAGAGTTGTTTCTGTTCTATGCCCCTATAGGGACCTTAACAGGAATTTGATTGATGATTTGATTGACCACATCAATAGGATTACTTAGATTAAACAAGTTAAGCTCTGTAGACGTAGACACATCCAAGAAGGATTCGTGATCTAAGTTTTCGTTATTCTCCTCTTCTGATAAAGTTTCTTCTAATTGAAAATTTACTGAAGGTTTCGGTATTGGTAGAGATTCGTCGTGACAGACAGACCATATCGTTGATTTGAAGTTTGAGAATGTGGCGTGTTTCTTCTTTAAGCACCCCGATCCGTTTGTCAGGCAGGAGTAGCAATCATTGATGTGATCTTTCAGGTCCCTCCAATCCATTGGAACCGCAAAAATTTAGTTTTGTGTGAACCTCGTTGCCTACCAAGGAACGTTCTTGTACATCGTACAGAGCTCACGCGCGTAGGCCACAACTTGTCCTTGTCGTCAACATTGTACTTGAAATAGAGTTCATACACCTTTTTGTCAGTGCCATTACTTGTCTTTGAGTTGTGGTGTTAACTCATTGCGCGTATTAAAAAAAGAGTCATCATTATTTTTGCACCTTCAAAGCATTTTTTACATGTTTTTCCACTATTTACTTACAAAAGCACGGGTTTGTTATATTCAAGATTCTATTTAAGACGTGATCGAAAGTTTGTTAAAAAAACTAAAAAACTTGAAAATACCGAAAAGACTATTTATTATTTGGCTGATGACTTACATTTGAATTCTAAAGTAACACTAAAAGCTAAGACGGATTAATCCGTTCAAGATTACATTTTAATTCTTAAATGTAGCCTACCAAGCAGTTTTACAAATAATAACAATCTATTGTCATTTCATGTTACACATTTTGTAAACTGCCGATCGTCAACTTTTTATCGCAAGTCCACTCAACAATTCTTCTTGCAACAAAGTATTACAATCTTCATTCGCAATACTGCAACATTGTATGCCCATCCATATAACACCTCCATTCTTAAATTGAAATTCGTCTCGAAATTTTCCTTTTATAAATTATTAGTTCTCAACTGTGGGGGCTTTCTATGTGTTTTTTCATTTAATGATTCCGTTTCTTCATCTCGAACATAACGAACCGAGAGTTCTGTAGGCCTGGAATTCCGTGTATTAACTTTCTTTTTCCGATTCCAACAAAAACATCTATTAAAAATGGTAATACAACCTCCGCCCAGGCAAGGTTTACAATATTTAATCAAAAAGTATATTATTAAAATCACTATAAGAGCAAATATAAATCCAACAAATGAATTATTTTAACATATCTTGGCAAAGGCCTTACTGCTTTGTCCCAGAAATTAGATTGTTCTATAATTTCGGACGTTAAGTCCTTTATCTCATGCATATTTTTACTTGTAAATTTTCCAGTGTTCAAATTGTCTTTTAATTTAATATCTTTAATTTTAATTGTTTCACAACAATCGTCCAATTCAATAATTTTATCTTCATTAATTTTTGGTTCGTAAGTTTGTGTCGCTGTAGACAATTTACAATTATTATTTAATGTTACAATGAAAACTCCCTGTAAATTCTTTCTTTCTTCTTCCATATTCTTACATTTACATATTAATGCTGTATCGACACTGGTTACAAATATTATTTGATTATTACTAATTTTATGAAATATGTCAAGTTATGATTGAATTTGTTTTAATTCACAAAGTTTCGATATTTGTCTTAAGTAAACTTCTGTAATACAAGTTTTTTTGTATGTAGTTGGCAAAAGTAATTGACTACAACTATTTCTTTTGTTAATTTTCTTACAGTCTATTTCGTTTGTAGTAATATAATCCTCTCTGTCTTTAGTTATAATCAAAAATTTTGCTAAATTCTGCATTAGAATTGTATGATCGTTCTCCACGTATGGCGCGGTAATTACTTCGAATAGCTTCAGTTCTTGTGAACTTAAAATATCTATTCCCAAAACTACAACTACTCTATCCTTAAAACATATATGCTGCTAACGTTAAATCTTTTATTAATTCCTGATAGTTGTCTAATTTAGCGCCAAACATTAAACTTATTTACTTCGTTAATAAGATTTTCAGATTCAATAATAAATGGATGCAAAACACCTACTGTTTTACAAGTAAGTGTTTTGCATCTCTAAATATTTCTATTTTTAAATCTATCACCTCCATTTTATGATTGATTTTGCTGTAAACTTCGTTACAATATATTTCTAAATTTAATAACTTCTCTTGTTCTCTTGTATATCTTAAATTAGGAGTTATACCCATAAAGCCGTAAACTGTATTTAGATTATGGTATAATCTTCATTTCTGAATATTTTCACCTGTACACTATCTTTGTTCGCCTTTATAATTTGTATACGGTCCTAGTCATAAATCATCGGTTTTACCCTTTCGTCTGTCATTTCTGTTTAATATTTTATCTCCTACTTTAAAATTAGTAATTGTTTATTCTAATTTTTTGATCGTATCTAATTTTTGATTTCTGTTTGCCTTATTATACCTTTCCTTGGCGTTTTCTCATAATTCAATCAACGTGTTCTTCAATTTATCCAAGTAGTCCTGTACTGTTTTCTCGGGTTGACTATTTCTTAGAAATTGCTCTTGGTTGGTGTCCAAACATAAGTTCATGTGGCGTATAACATGTTGCTTTATGTATCGTCTGGTTATGGTTCATACTACCCAAACGTAATTTAAGTTCCCAGTTATTTTGTTCTAATAAATCTTCTCTGGTTGTTCTTAGATATTCTGTTAACTTCACATGAACCCTTTCTACGCTTCCGCTTGATTGTGGATGAGTAGTACATAGTTGTTGCAATATGTTTTATGCCCAATACTTTTTCTAGTTTTTTCATTAAATTTCCGCAAAAGTTTGTTCCATTATCGGTTAATATATTCTGTGGAGTTCCAAAGTATGTTATCCATTCGTCGATTAATTTACTCGCGATCGTTTCTGCACTCATATCCTTCATTGGAACAAATTGAATAAATTTTGTTAGATTATCCTGAATTGTAAGTTCCCATGTTTCTCAATTTTCTTTCAGTTCCATTTTTAAATGGACCAACACAATCTAAATGAATTCTCTACAATGATTTATCTGCCATGCTCACAATTGTCATTGGGTTTCTCATGTTTTGTCTCACTATTTTGTTTTTCTGACAAGCGTTGCATTTCTTGATATATTCGACTATGTCTTTTCTCATGTTTGGACTTCTGAATCTTCGTTTAATATAACTCCTCTGTTGCATTTATATCTTTATGTCCTCCTAAAAATCCATCGTGTGCTTCTCTTATCAATCCTTCTTGTATTCCCTTGTCTTCTATTACATTCTTATCGCCACTTTTACGTTTATCAATTTCCGTACTCCGTATGTCTTCGTTGGCCAAGGTCAGATTTGGACTGTAGCGCCATTGTAGAAGTAGAATTGGCATCAAATTGCAGTCTTGTATGTCCATTCCTCCTTGAGATGTACTTGGTTGAGGTTCTTTTCTAGATAGTCCTCCATCCTTAGACTTTTCCGACTCTGTAATTATTTCTTCTTCTACCTCCTTTTCATTAAGTGTTGACGTCTCGTCAAACTCCGTATGAATGCCTAACTCTTCCAGGATGTCTTCAATGTCCTCGTCATATGCGAATTCGTTTCTTTTTGTCATTCTGATATTCCTACTCAACTCGTCTGCCAATACATTCAGCTTTCCAGCATTATATTCAATTGTATACTCATACTCTTCCAGTTTGAGTCTCCATCTTATTAAACAGCTCTCTGGGTCCTTGGCGTTGAGAGGCTTATGATCTGTTCTTATCGAAAATTTAGTTCTCGACAGATATTGAATCGGTAAATCCTTTCCCTGGTGTTCTCGGCTCAAAACTGCTCCAATACCATCGTTATTTGAGTCCGTTGTAATAATAAACTGCGGATTGAAGTCAGGATATCTCAATATTGGTTCTTTTATCAGTTCTGACTTTATATATATTGTCAAACGCTTCTTGCTATTGTTTTCCCCATTTAAATTCTTCATTATGTTTTAACAATTTATTCATTGGTGCTGTTATTTTTCCATAGTTCTTAATAAATCTACGGTAGTATACTGTCATATCCAGAAATGACTTAATACCTTTTTGATCAGATCGTCCTTTCATTTCTACTATAGCGTCAATCTTTCTTTTATCCATTTTTACACCACGCGTCACAATGTGGCCCAAATATGCCACTTCCTTTCGAAGGTACTCACATTTTTCCGGTTGCACCTTTAAATTGGCTTTCTTTAGTCTCTCAAAAACCTCTTGTAATTTTTCATTATGATCGCTTAAATTCCTCCCATATACCACGATATTATCAAGGTGCACGAAACATCGGGTACCTTGCAACCCACTAAGTATTCATTGTCCTTTGAAAACATGCTGGAGCGTTTCTCAAACCAAATGGCATACGAGTACTCTTATAATGACCATATGGCGTAGAAAATGCCGTTTTTGCCTGATCTTGTTTTCTCACCGGGATCTGATGAAACTCTGCAGTGAGGTCCAAAACTGAAAAATATTTGGCCTGGCCCAACTGATGCAGGATCTCCGAGATATTTGGCAGTGGATAATTATACATTACAGTAAAATCGTTGAGCCTGCGATAGTCGATAACCATCTTCCACTTTACCTCTCCAGTTGCGTCCGCTTTTTTAGGCACAACTCACAATGGTGCATTCCAGGGCGAATTACTTTCCTTAATAGTTTCGTCCTTTAATAATTTTTTCACCTGTCTGTTTACCTCTTCCTCGTGAATCTTAGGGTGATGGTACAATTTCACATGAACCGATTTAGCCCCCTCCATTAAATCTATCGAGTGTTCTGCTACATGTGTCAAATTGGTTGGATTTATTTCCTGAAATAACTCGCTATACTTGTTTATAACTTCGTAGATTGAACTTTTCTCCTCGCTATTCAAATGGCTATCGCGAATATGAATTTTTGTGTTACGAGTTTTGAGTATTTCCTCCGCGAAATTCTCACCCTTAATATGATTAATTTCGCAAATCACATCACTCTCGTTTGTGTTCAATATAGATACTTTGCCCCTACCTGTTTTGTCTATTTTTGTCACACATGACGGTATTCTTACTCCGTTCACATTGATTTCGTGAATATACATACAATACTTCATCCACTTTACCTATTATCGGAACAAAACATCTTATTTCACTCCTGCTTCTTAGTTGAAATTCTTTACTTTCCAACTGAATCTTAAACTCTGCATTCTCAAAAGATTAAGTTTCATAATCAATTTTTATTTTATGCACTTCAAAGAAATCAGTGCCCAATATAGCGTCTTAATTATACTCTAGATGAAATCTGAGAGTATATTGTGTTTGCCTTACCGTTTGTAACGCTAAGAAATAATGCTCGCACAGAGCCGCGAAGGGTACAGAAATATTTGTTGTCGCTCAAAAACCTCGATTCCAACTTGCTGTCTGTCCGTCTGTCTACAGCATAACTCTCGAGCTTTGAGCTATAGTGCTAAAAAATTTTGTATGTCATTTTTAGCAAAAAAGTTCGTGAATGGGATACATCCCCCCACTCCTTCTACCCTCTCCCGTACAAATTTCATGAAATTTCGAAATATTAAGAAATTGATTTTTCTTTGAAACCATTTAAGCTATCAACTTGAAATTTAGGTCAAAGTATAACGATATAGATGTCATTAATACCACAAAATATTAATTCGAACCCATTACTCCTTCTACTCCCTCCCATACAAATGGAAAATGTTGAAAAACACATATTTTCGATTTTCATTGAAACTAGTAAAGCTGAAAAGTCGAAATTTTGCCAGAATTAATTCTACTATAATTGTAACTTATTTTAAAAATAATTATTAACTTCACCTCACTCCTTCTACCCCCCCCCCATACAAATTTCACGAAATTTTGGAATTTTAATTAAATTATTTTTTTTTTCGAAACTGTTAAAGCTATCAACTTGATATTTTGTATAAAGTATACAAATAGAAATATTAATAATGCGAAAAAAATTGTTTTGATCCGTACACTCCTTCTACCCCCTCCCATACAAATGCATAGTTTTTGTTAAATGCATTTTATCGATTTCCATTCAAACTAGAAAAATTACAAACTTAAAATTTTGCCAGAATTCGTTTCTTAACAATTGAAATAAGGGTTAGAAAAAATTATCAGCTCCGCTTCACTCCTTCTACCACCTCCCATACAAATATTTGTATTATAAATTCAAGAAAAGCATTTCTCCTTCAAGTATATGAGAGCTATCGACTTTGAAATTGAATCGAAGCATGGTGATAAGGATGATGATAAGCAGTTTCAAAATCATCTTAAACGCTCCACTTCCTCTGCCACCTCCCATTCAAATGCCCCAATTTCAATAAAACTATGACCAATTTCTTTAAAAATAATGAAAACTAAAAACTTTAAATTCAGCAAAAACATTGTGCATGCCATGTTCGGTGTCATATACGAAAAATACAAAGCTCCCCCTCTACTTCTACCGCCTCCCATGCAAAAGCCACTATTCACTATTCGAAAGAATTTGAGATGACATATTTTACGGAATATTAAAGTCTTTTCCATCTCATCTAGAGTATCATATGATTGGACTTTAAGCCCAATCATAATTCTGTTATGTTTTTTTTATTATTTGTGCGTTTACAACATAAAACACTGTTTTTATTGTCCGACAGTTGTGTTTCTCCTATAGATTCGGTCATATTTTCACCATGAATTCCGTTGAATTTGATTCGGTGTTCCTTTTCAACCTGATCTTCGAAAACTTTACTTTTCTTTATTAGGCTTATTCCTGCGCCTGTATCTATCAATATTTTTGTTATCTCTCCATTAATTTTGGCATATACATACATATGTCCGGACTATCTTTAAATTTGGTTTTCACTTCCAAGGCACGTTCTATTTGTATCGTTCTGAAATCGTTGTTTTGCGTTGCGTTTTGACTGTTATTAGTATCTGATCCACTTCTCTGCTGATTATTATCGCTTTGATTCCTTGATCCCTGATATCTATTAAAGTTCCCTGAACTAGCATTGTTAACTCCTCTATTCGCTACATTAGCGGAATGGTTTCCCGAACCCTGATTATTCCTTCTCCTTGACCTACAGTCCCTTGCGAAATGTCGAATTTTGCCACAATTGTTACATTCTACTTATTTATTCACCATACTAACTTTTGGTAAAGTGTTTCTATTTGAAAAATCTCGGTTTGTATTTGATTACAAAGTGTTTTGTCTTTGCTCTTCCTCTTGAGCAAACTTACTAGTCTCATCCATCGTTTTTGGTTTTTGAGTAATAACGTATTGACATAAACTTGTTTTCAGTCCGCTGATGAAAACTGCCATTGTTTCATCCGAAATATACGCAATTTCACCCGCCTTGTTTTCCGACTTAACAATCGAACTACGAGCTTGCAGCATTCTCCTCTGGAGAGTCTGAACTCGCTGTATATAGCTAATAACTATCTCACTAGAACGCTGTTTAATGGCCGTCAGTTCCCTATCCAATTGCAGTGAAGAATGCGGTTCCTGAAACACGCTTCTAATTTCTGCTTTCAACTCATCCCCACTTTCGAACTCCTTGTTCATTAATATGCGCTGAGCATTTCCTTTAATCTAGGTCAGAATATACGTGAACAATACAGGCTTTTGTTCTGGTCTGGCGATTTCAATTCTATTTTCTATTGCCTGGTTACAACTGTTCAAAAAATTAAATGCCTCTACGGCACGTCCCTCAATAGGATGAATGAATTTGAACAAATTCCCCAAGCCAACTGCCATTATTTTAGATAGTTCCCTATCACTTATCGAACTTTCACTACCCGAAGCAAAACCTTCACCAAAATTACTCTCACTTTCGGATTTATCCGCGGCTGATTTCAACAGATCTAAAACTCTTTCCATGAAAAAGTGTTGTACAGTTTTTTTTTCAGAAAAGATCGCGAATACCCAAAGTGGCAATATCAAAAATTATTAACCATTTTTTGTTACCCAAAAAAAACCGGACATATTTCACTAACACAAATTTTCACAATTCAATACAATAGTGCCACAATAAATGTTTTCACAAATTCAATCTCACTAATTTATTTTCATGCATCAATAACCTATTTTCTACTAAATTCTATATTAAACAAAAAAGATTAAGTACAATGATTATGTGCCTTCCCATATTTGCGATTCCACTTGAATTGCTCGTTGATTTGAAATTCCAAATTGCTCAGATTCTTCCTGCTGTGGTGTAAGGTGTTGCTCCTCGCTGCATGAGTGTTATCGCAACTCGACGTTGATACTTTGATGATGTAGATTTTCACAAAATCCCGTAGCTCGATCCCGATGATGCCGATTCTCACGTAAATCGATGTCGATGTTCAGAATTTCACAGATTTTCACTATCAAACTCCCTCACTAGTTCGATCACTAGATACATTTTTTGGCGTACAAATACGCAACTGTAACTGAGTACTCATTTAGTGTATCCCACCGCTGCCACCATTTATTCCCTGTTTTATTCAGGATTCTATTTAGGACGTGATCGAAAGAGTTTGTTAAAAAAAATGAAAGACTATCGAAAAGTCTATTTATTATTTGGCTAATGCCTTACGTTTGAATTCTAAAGTAACACTAAAAGCTAAGACGGATTAATCCATTCAAGATTACATTTTCTTAAATGTAGCCTACCAAGCAGTCTTACAAATAATAACAATCTATTGTTATTCCAGGTGCATATCATGTTACACATTTTGTAAACTGCCGATCGTCAACTTTTTATCGCAAGCCCACTCAACAATTCATCTTGCAACAAAGTATTACAATCTTCGTTCGCAACACTGCATCATTGTATGCCCATCCATATATCAGGCGAATGAAAGAGAGGTTAGAAAAGTGATAGCGGCGATAGCAGAAGTGACAGCGGAGTCAGCTATTTAAGGGACGAAAATTTAGTTGACCAGTGTTATTGATTTTCAATGAAAGTAAATTACATCTCAAATAATTGCCTCGAATAATTTTGAAACTAGGGTGTAGCCTAGTGGGTAGCGTGTTGGTCTACAATGCGAAGGTCGTGAGTTCAAACCCCGTTCGACGCATAATTCGAGCTATCTGCCTGATTGGGTATACCTTGGTCACCTCAATCTACGAAAATGAAAAACTCGAAGATAGAGGGCTGTGCGAAGGTCTAACAAGCCTTCCACAATAAATAATGAAAAAATGTTAAGAAACCTGAAGTTCAGGAGGCCAAGGCCTGATTTGGGCTGTAGAGCCATTGTAGATGAATTTTGGAACACCAGACAGCTTCGTAACACTGATCGGTAATTACGTATGACCTTCCGTTTTCCTTTCTTGAGTAGTGGAGTTTTAATTGAGTATTTCCGCAAATTAGGAAAAACTGCACAACGAAGAGATGCGTTAAATTACGAGTAAATTTGTGATAAAAGTGTAGTGGCAAGCAAAACCGGGTAACTACGAAATCTCTGCACGATGTTCAAGATAAACTTGAATGTAGTGGGCTTATCAATAAGTTAAAGCATCTGTCCATTTTTTAGAATTAACGAACTCACAGAACTCCTTAGGCGCTCAATCATTTTGACTTCGTAACAAGAAAGTCTCGTAATACACAGTAGTGCTTATAATCCGATCCAATCTTTAGGAGACAATACCTCGTATTCAAATAAACTTATTTAATCGTCGTAGAGCCATGAAAATCTTTTACACGAACCTTAGCATTTTCAATTTTAAAGTAAATTGATAATAGCTACTTACAGATTTATAAAAAGCATCACTGATTCATGATATGTACTCTATTACACTTTCGTGAAGAGGTATAAGTAGTCTAATATAACATAAAGCTAGGTATATCCCTCCAAATATATAACACAGAAAAAATGCGGCTTACATCTTATAAATTATGCATATGGCTGAGGCTTCCAAGATTGCTTAGTTTATTTATGAGCACAAAGAAGGACACCGAAGTGAGAACATATTTTTTGAATGCCTTAAACAGATAATCTCCAGAAAAGATTAAACACTTACAACTTCTATCTGAACAAACTAGACAAATCGATCTCTTCAAAATCACTTATTGTCATAGAACCCGGATTTATGTTTCTGAAATTTTCTTAGACATCACCAATCCACAAGGTCAGAATAACAAGCTCACAGGCCTTTCGTTTTGTTTATTTACGCACTGAAGAATTTATCAATCATTAAATTAATCTGCTTCGATTGCAAATTCGTATTCGAATCGAATAAGACGATTATTATAATTTCATGCAACCATAAATTACAAAGCATATATGGATTATTATTGATACATACTTATGTCCGTTTTGGTATCGAAATAATCAATAAATAAGATATTTCATTGCAATTGAATGGCAATCTATTCTCGGCCATCTGCAAACGTACGAACTTAATAGAATTATTTATATAGGCAAAAGGAGAGAAAATTAATGATATTAATTGATTATTGATTGACTACTTATTAGATCGATCATAATACAAAAAAAACGATTGCCGTTCGGATACGAGAGCATTTATTTTGGTGAAATTGTCACCGGCTGAGAGAAGCCCAATAAGCCTAACGAGTCTAATGAATTTCGGCTTAATAAATAAAATAAATTTCATCGAAAAGATTGCCATAATAAAAACGATAAAGTTCCAATTAAAGCTCAGCTGGCTACCAAGGAATTGTGTCCTTGAACAATTTTTCGGACTTCTACAAAGGATTCGAATTACTCAAGCAGAAAACTTGTCCAACCGAAAGCCAGAAAATGAAAAATCAATTTCGTCTAAATAAATGTAAAGAAAAGGGTAGGTAGGGTAGGTGTAATATGGAGACTGCGTTCGTTAGAACGAATCAATTCGGTTAACTCTCGATTTTCCTTGAAAGTAATTTCCATTAAGAAAATATTGAATTAGATTATAAAACAAGTTTGGAGTTTGGGTTGGAATTAATTTTCGTTAAAGTTCTGCTTTCTTACATTCTTTGTATATTTATGTAAAAGTTTAGTTGATTTTATGAAAATGGGATTCTAAATTTCGAAAATGTCTGCTTCGAGTTTCACAAATTTGTTATGGGAAGTGCGGAAGTGCATGTGGTAACTGTCCTAAAATAACTTTTAAAGTTTTCGGTAGAAGAGCATTAAGCTAAGAATTTTTGATTAGTTGATAAGTTTGTTAGTAGTATCTTCAAAATTGTGTGGTTTATAGAATTTCAAATTCAATTTATTCATGAATTAGTAATTTCGGTTAAGGATGTATGAGCTAGGGTGTAGCCTAGTGGGTAGTGTGTTGGTCTTGTAATGCGAAGGTCGTGAGTTCAAATCCCGGTCGACGCAATATTGTAATTCCAGCACATTGCCTGCTTGGATATACCTTGGTCACCTCAATCTACGAAAATGAAAAATTCGTAGAAAGAGGGTTGTGCGAAGGGCTAAAACCCCTTCTACAATTAATAATGAAAAAAAATGTTAAGGAACCTAAATGTCAGGAGGCCAAGGTTCAATCTGGGCTATAGTGCCATTGTAGAAGTAGAAGAAGGATGTATGGTTTTCGTTGTAAAATTTTGGATGGTGCTTTAAAATCCAACTGTAAACCTTCTATACTCCAAACCTTCAACTTTAATCCAGATTTGAAATGAAATAAATTTATAAATTTGCAATTGACATTCCAGATATATGTAAATACGCTGGCTCTGAAACGGGTAATTCTTAGTTTGGAATCTGTAATGAAAAGGATTATGCCATGGTTAAACCAATTATGCATCGAATTTCATATAATTTACTTTATTTATAAAACTATTCCACCCCCCTCCCCCCCCCCCTCCCCCCTTCCATTGCAAAACCAAAATTGTATAAAAGAATAAATGAAATATTGATTCGATGTACTGGAGCTATTTTATGACACAAACTAGGAAAAAGACGCCAATCAGACAAAATATTACGGTAGGATGCTACAACCTAGAAAACATAAACAACTTTGGATGGAAGGATGGAAGCGAACCCATCGAAATTAATTATTTTCGACAATCCGGAAATTTCAACCCTCATAAAATTTAAGAAACTATAATGAGCCGGCAATGTGAAGCGGATGGATGACGGAGGAATTCCCAAACGCACATTGAAAGGAAAAGTAAATGAACAAAGACCGGCCGTAAAACCGCGGAGGCGCTGGGAGGACTCTATTGATGCAGACAGTAAATCACTGCTAAGATTCTCAAAGTGGAGGATGCGGTCTCTGAGCCGAGATGGATGGAGGCGAAACATGCAAGTGTCCAAGGCCCGATTTGGACTGTAGCGCCATCGTAAGTAAATAAGTAAATACTGGAGCTATTGATCGTAATCTTGGTTAAGTTTTAAATAATTGACAACAGCCCTGAGCTAGAACCTCTATTTACATATTCTTCTCTACTCACCCTAATCTACATATTGACTTCCCATGCTTCCTCAATGTGTCCCAAGAATAATAAAGTTTCACCCGACTTATTGGCAGATATTTTTATGCGGTTTCAGCTCAGACCTTCGGTTATAACGAAATTCATTGAGTTTTGATAGACGATGATGACTACTAGCATTCCTGCAGTTGCACTGAAAGGTAATGAGTGATGACACAAAACGCAAAAAGTTTCCTTAGAGTAGACTTGTGAGATTATTCACAAAATTGAAAGTGGAAATAAAATAAAGTGTGCCGGGAAAGAGGGTTTGTGCAAGACCATAGTTAGAACGATTCGGAAAAATAAGCTGGAATTGCTTAGTGCATTCGAAGAAACTAACCGAAAAGTAAGAAAAAAGTAAAAATCGGAAATGAGTGTTCGAAGATGTTGAAAAAATGCTATTAAAATCGTTTAGTCCCTATGTATTCGCTTAACGTGAATGCTAAGGCCGAAGCCTTCCTCATTAGTCATTAAAGCCCCTGGGTCGGTAAAAGTTTATACCTATTTGCAGTTCGGCATTCATGCTGTTGGATGCGAGACCTATTTAACATCTCTGCCTATCTGTGAGTCAAGACGCCCGGTTATACAAGCGCAACTCCACGTGGAAAAACGAGGAACAAGTTCCAAGATTCGCTGCCTGCGGTGTGGACATAACCATCAAATCTATTCATAGATATGCCAATTCGCCCTTGCCATGTCCCATCAGTTCCTGACTTCACTTCTCCGTGTTCGACGCCAGATGTTTAATCATACTACCAACAAGTACAACCTGCAGTGTTTCAAGAACAATGTCCACCGTCATTTTCGTCTCTCTCCACCTTAATACCTCCACTTCCTATACCGACATAACTGTGCATTGCATTAAAGGGTGACCTTCTAAGTTATACTCGGTCCCGTAAATTTTCTCTTCAGATTGTGATCTCTTCGGCTCACTATTTGACATCTGCATCACGTGCTACAGTGCAATTCGATCTCCTCGGTCATTACTTGCTTCTGCCAGTCCACCATGTACCACCAATATTACCATGTACGATTAGTTCTACCAGTTCTACATTAGATCTTTTATTTGATCTATGTATGTTCGGTCCATACTACCATTCTTGTGCATCGGATTTTGTTACCTCGAGTCTATACTCAACCCTGTCGGTATTTTTTTCTTCTCAGCACTACTTTCCTCAGATTTCGTTCCTGAGGTCCCTACTTTACACTGTCGGTACATGTAGCGTATTTCGATCTACCAGCCACTACTTTCCTCCACTAATTCCATTTGAAAGCATCAGATTTCATTTCTTTTGCTAGTTCTGTCCAAGTCGTTGCTCACTTTCGCACTAACTTGTACCACCAGTTCAACATTAAGTCTTCAATTTTACTCCATTTTTGTCAACCCACTCCAGTTAAGCCAGTCTTGTGAGTAACAATTCGTTCACTTCAGTCCACTAATAATTTTGTAGAACTCCTGAACAGTAAATGTCTCCGATTTCGCAGCCCTTAGTTCGTGGCAGACACCACTCCCTTCGGTTCGCTACTTTCATCATCGATTTGCTGTTTCTCACCATTTCATCCTTTTCACACCATTACAACCGTTTATCACCATTCCGTCTCTCCGAGTAGAGTAATGAGTGCGCTTAGCTCCGTACTGCATTTACCGTGGAAGTAGCGATAGTAAATACTGAGTACTCCGACATTTCTGCGATACTCAAGAGAATCGATAGAAGACGTGATGGCCTCGTCTCTAATCAGTCGGAACGCATGTTTTCGAAAACGATCGAGCAACGCGAGGTGTGTTTTGGGTGCCCCAGCCCAAACGTGGTCTAATGTAAGCCTTATAGATGCTATGCCGATGGGTGTGAAATACTGTTTGCATTTTCGGAGCACACCTAGACGCTTAGAAGTGTGAAGTGCAATATCAAAGATATGCTGGGCCCAATTCAGGTGCTGCTGTGCACCATCAAAGGTTACATTGTGAGACAACTCTGAAACATCACGTTTGAGGGATAGATGACAGGCCTAGGTTTTGGATGCGTTGAGCTCTACTCTGTTTTTCCCGCTCCATTCCAGGATTAAGTTGAGATCCGAGTTCAGTGAACTGAATAACTCCCTTCAATTGGAAGCAATAGAATGATTGTTTGATTTCGCAGCAGATTAAATTCATAGGTGCTGTCTAAAGTACTGTCATCTGCAAAACTATGAATTAAATTGAGAGTGCACGACAGAAGGTCGTTTATGAAAACTAATAAGAGAGTTGGAGATAAAAAAGAACCTTGAGGGACGCCGGAATCAATTTGGTAGGAGAAAAAAGTACCGCCATCTAATACTACTCGAGTAGTGCTTTCAGTGCTTTTGCAATGTCAACTTGACATTCGCTATATTTATGTAAGCATGAGCTCCAAAGCTCTGTCAAGTAGACTAAAAGATCCCCCGTCGACATTCCAGAACGGAATCCATACTGACGATCATGGATGAGCTGTTTATCCTCCAGTTATTTGACGATTTTACGATTGACAGCAGTTTCCGTTACTTTCGAGAGCACTGAAGTAATGGCTGTTGGGCGGTAGTTGGCGGAATTCGCCTTGCTTCCTTTCTTGGAAATGGACTGAACATTCGCAACTTTCCACATACATGGAGAGCACCCTGAAGAGTAAAAAAGATAGAAAAGATTGTGAAGAGGTTTAGTTAAAGAAGAGGCGCACTTTTTAAGAGTAATGGGGGGAGTACCGTCCGGACCAGCAAATTTGTGGATATTTATATTGCTCTGTAAAGATCTGAGATATAAGCCTCGTGCGAAAATGCAGTGCAGGCAGTGAGAAACCAGAAGGATTTGCAGCGGGAGGCGATTGGTTTGATGGTGGAAGGTGAGAGTTTCTTGCGAAACTTGCTGTTAGTAAGTTGGATTTTTCGCTAGTATCAACCATGGTACGGTCGCCAACAACTAGAGGTGGTATAGACGAAGAAATGATATTGTTATTGACCATTTTGACAAATGACCAGTAAGACCTCGAGCCTTTAGGGCACTGGAGGGTCTTCCGTCGAAGTTTTTGGTCATGTTCAAATTTAACACAATTGAGTATGGATTTTCAGCCATTTCTTGATGCATTGAAAGTTCTCTGTTGGCAGGTGTTTTATTGCCTCTAAATGTTTGAAAAGCTTGTTTTTTGGTCTGAATGGCATCGAGACATTCATTGTTGAACCAAGAGTCCTTCGACGGCCTAACTCTTTTATGACTGGAAGGGGTATGAAGAGCTTCATACCTTTCAGAATAATCTCGGTGACAAGTCTACAAGCTTCACCGCAGCCATTGGAATCGAAGCACAACTTCCAATTAAAGGTATTGAAGAAGTTATATAGCGCTCGCAATGGGCTCTTTTGAAATGCCAAATGTTTCTTCGAGATGCCTTGACTATCAGCGGTGTAGTTGCTGCAACTGGGAATTGAGCACGAATCAAGAAATGATCAGTATTTCTAATGTAGTAATGCAGCGTTTTTCTGATAACATGATCTATAATGAGTATTGTCAGTTACTTTCGAAACTCTAGATAATCTAAAATTGTCTTGAAATGAATACAACATTTTCGGACTTAACTAATACAACAAAAAAAAATCTGCTTCTGTTTCAGTTCAAGAAAAACAATTTTCTGAAGTTTTGGCTGTAGGTACATTGATGCCATTATCACCAATTCTTCTACTACAATGGCGCTATAGCCCAAATCGGACCTTGGCCTCCTGATATTCAGGTTCCTTAACACTTTTTATTACTTATTGTGGAAGGGTTGTTAGCCCTTCGCACAACCCTCTTTCTACGAATTTTTCATTTTCTTAGATTGAGGTGACCAAGGTATATCCAAGCAGGCACTGTACCGGAATTATATATTGCGCCGACCGGGATTTGAACTCACGACCTTCGCATTACAAGACCAACACACTACCTACTAGGCTATACCCTACCCAATTACAAAAGAGTTAATGATCAACTCGCAAAAGCTGAAGCAATTACTCAATATTTAAAATTCTCCTAATGAACTCATATGATTAACAAAATATTCAGAAAAAAAGATTCTTCAGTTAATATCATCGTCTATAGTTGAACGAGTTTTCGTGAAATTTATGCACATAAACATTGAACAAATCGAATAAAATTATTAATAGACACACTGTCGAATTTCGAAACATTGAAACTTCGACCAGAGTCCAATCTCAAATTTAGAATCCCAACTAAACACTAAGGTATGCACGAAATAAACATCACC
Source organism: Chorisops tibialis (assembly GCA_963669355.1). Classification (NCBI taxonomy): domain Eukaryota; kingdom Metazoa; phylum Arthropoda; class Insecta; order Diptera; family Stratiomyidae; genus Chorisops; species Chorisops tibialis. The sequence continues at coordinate 111,895,874 of OY770262.1, read as the reverse complement.
GAGCCGACTCATAGCATACTACGTCTGTTTTGGCGAAATTTTAATACTATTCTGAATTCCAAAGACCGAATATCCATCAAACGCAACGCACATGTTCATGAATAATAAAATTCTCCGTACACGGATGACTTATTCTCGCTCAGGTCCGTTGTAAACATTTCATGTACGTACACCTACCTTAAATACAAAACTTTAACTTGCAGCACAATAAACTTATAAATAGCCAAGCTCGAGTAGAAATAGTTCAAGGCGTACGTTTGCTCGTCTATCGATTCCATTACACACTTCTTCTGACCCAGATGCATCTCGAGGCGGATTTCTCAAGTCCGGAATTTCGTACGGACCTGACCAAATAGGAAACTCTACTTCACACAAATATTACCCACACCCGCATTATACGAAGGCCGGATATGCCCGCCGCATTTCTTTAACGTTCGACGTATTCGTTCTAGCCCGGTGCCGCTCCATGCCGTCATAGGTGAATGTTTCCAAACAATGTACCCACTCACCTGAGCACACCGCCAACCTTGAAGGTCGGTGGAGCCGTGTTGAAATGTAAATAGCGCTTCCCGTTTGGAGCTGCGCTATATTTTCCGCATGCAGGTGTAACGCTCACTTTCGATGGAACCGACGCGGAACGGAATGTGCTTTGAGGACGGGCTAGGGCTTCGCTTATCTGCTCGACAGGTGGGTTGAATTGCCCACCGATTGGCACCATCGGAATACGAAATACCTGGCCAAAGTATTCGCAGCCTCTCCACATCGCTTAGCGAACTATTCGCTCCCACATTTCTCAGCCAGCCCGCGTGTACTTCACGTGATTTACGACGGTTCGCAGGGCGTCGTTGTCGGGTGGCAATCGAAATTTATGGACTTGCGATAGACGATAATGGACCAGCTCCACTATAGCGAGCTACGGAGCCCCGAGGTGCCTCTTGGGCTCGGGATATTCTAATTTGCATAACGTGGCTACTGCCGCCACGCCGGTATAGCTAGACGTAGTAGCAGCTCCAAGTATACGGCAACTTTGTAGACTTTTCAATGTTTTCTTAAGTACAGCATTGGCGCTCGTAAATCCGCTTGTCAGGGCTATGAATTCTTCAAATAGCGACGACTGTGTTGACGAATGTATCAGATGACAAGAAAAAGTACGCGCAATCAGCCAAGCGTTGAGAGGAAATTGAAATGACCGGTCTGCGGACTGGCAGCTAGAATTGGCAAAACAAAGTTTCAAGTGAACTCACAATTAGACGCAGTGAAATGGAATGAAATGGATATCGGATTTAGCTAATTTCTCTCGCTTGGATGGCATTTTCAAACCGGACGAGGCCTCTAATAAAGCTGCAACGGATAGGTCTACGTTTACAAAGAGTTTTTCTGTATCGAGTACTTTTGCTTGTGTAATGAGATCATCAATCATCGTCGCTAGTACTTCAATGAAGCTGAGTGATCTATTAGTCCTTGACAGTGTCATCTGTGTAATTTTCTATTCCGGTGTAAACAACTTGAAGATTGACAAAAAAATTGAACTTAAATGGTTCTAATCTATTCATCTATAGTACATTACACATAAATATAATTAGTATAAAATAAATCTGTCTGCTATTTGTTTATAAATGGCTGTAAGGTAGTGTTTTACTCTATTTAGACAACAACTAAGCATACAAACACGATTTTGAGACTTTTCTCTTGCTGTCTGTCTATTCGGATTTAACTCAAAAACAGCTGAACTGATTCTAAAAAAAAACTTTCACAGGTTGTTGGGTATACCTGGAGACAAAATTGGATCTAATTTTTACTTCAATCTTCTGACGCCTTCGGCCACCGCCCATACAAATGGCACAATTTCTCCATATATATGGATACGGTTTTTTTTGTTCAAATGAAATTATTGTGTTCTAAGTTGGTTGTAGTAAAATGGATCAAGATTATTTAATTTTTCCTCCCTCTCTGTCCACCTCCCATGCAAAATGTATCATTTTGAAATTTTTTTAACATTTTTTGGAATATGTCAAACTTTTTTATCTAAAATTTGGAATATTAGTAAATATATTATGGGGGTGGGGATCCAATTTCCCTCCCCTTCTACCATCTTCCATACAAATTTTAAAATTTTATCATAACAATTATTTTTTAGCGAAATATTGTGTTTTGATTTTGGTTAATGTAAAACAAAACAATATTATTTAAAACCAACTGCTTCTCTTTACACATCCCATACCAACCAATTTATGCAATATATCAAAGTTTTTCACCGAAGTACATAACGTCTTAGTAATTATTCTTCTTTTTCTACAATGGCACTATAGGCACATTTTCATTACTTATTGTGGAAGGGTAGTTAGTCCTTCGCACAAAACTCTATCTACGACTTTTTTACTTTCATAGATTGAAGTGACCAATGCAGCAATGTGCTTCGTTTGGGATTTCAACAAACTTTTGAAAAAGTAGGCGTAGATTTAAATAAATAATCTGCCAACAAGTCAGGCGCAACTTTATAATTCAAGTTCAGGATACGTGGAAAGATAATATCATAGATAATTGAAGACATAAAGATGTCTCACTCAGTACAAGAAAATTGTCATATGAAGGAAAAGCTCGCCGGATTGTCTCGCATCCAGGCGAATTCAATACCGGTGCCAGTACGAAGGGGAAACAAAGTTCAAAGCGAATGATGACGTAGTGTGGCAAAAATTGATAATGAATTGGTTGTGGCCAGGTCGAAAATACACGATCCTTAGAAGAGGGTTACTTGAGCTGTGCGTTTTTTTTCGTATGTAGAATTGAATTGATCTTCTCAACGTTTATTTTTCTTTTAGCAAAACCAGTACCGTGGTTTTGTTTTTGATTTCATGAATCAATGTGAATCCCTAGTAAGGCGTAGGTTTTGTATGATTTATGAATGAATGAAATTGTCTTTTGGATATTTTGGATTTTAGGATAAGTTAGAAACATGAGATTATACATAAAATTATTCAATACCCTTCGAGCTGCAAACTTTTTAATACAGCATTGGGTAACAGCATTGAACAAATTTTTTTTTTTCTAATAATAGAGTATTGTGATCGACACAGAAAAAAAAATTTGCTACCCTGAAATTTTGTTTTTTCGCGTTTCATGATTAAATTAGCCTAAAAATGCAAAAAAAATCCGCCCCGCCGTAGGCCGTCCGCTGTACATATGGACTCATATCTCCGAGACCGTTAAAGGTAGAATGTTCGTTTTTGGGTGGTTTGTTAATTGGGTAAGTGAGCTTATCTACATTTTGGAGAGTGTCAGGTAGAACGCGAGGCGAGAGGAGGAAAAGAGTTAAAAATTGCACTTACTAATATCTCCACTACGAATGCAGACAGGAAGCTGAAAATCGGCACAGGTATAGAAAGGATTATGGAACGAAATCTAAAAATAATTTAATATTTTTATCCATTGGCGTCCAAAAAGGGGGGCTAGAAACAAATTGTCCGATTTTTTTTCCAAATTATTATATCTATATAATTTTTTCTTGATAGTGCAGCAGTAGTACAAGTTAATTAGTTGATTATGTTTTCTACATGCTTGGAGGGACTTAAAAAAATGGAATATCAGCACTATCAAGGAAAAATTTGAATTCGTACTTACTCCTCTAGTTCTCAGCTCGTCAATTCTAATAAATATTTAGAAGAGAATTTCAGCTCGATAGATTTTATACGTACTGAGTAAAATAGTTAGTTAGCTACGATGGCACTACACCCCAAATCTGGCATTGGCCTCCTGAATATTTCACCTCTCGGTTCAGTGACCGCATCCTCCAGTTTGAGAATTTTAGCCGGAAGGAAGGAAGTTTTAAAAAAAGGTAATGAAATGTTTGAGTCCCTTTTATAAATATTAAATAGTAATAAAATGTATAAAATTGAATGGATACTTTCTATGACACTTGAACGTCTATTACAAAAGTATTGGTATTCCCCGTAATACGGAAAAACCATTGAATCTATTTTATGAATATATTTTACCGTGATAAAAAAAAGGTTTTTCAGTAATTAGGAAATACTCAAAACCATTATTTTATGATGGGCTGCTGGTTGGGTCCGTTTACGCGTTTCGAACCCAACCACGGGTCCATTTTTTCTACATTATAGTTGATAGTCCCTTTTTCATTCATAGTCCCTTTTATAAATTAAAGTATTTTACCTGACACTTTTAAAACGTATAAATATCACTTTTCAGAAACTGTCAGTGGTATATAGTGTAGTGAAGCAAATATAAATAATTAAAATAAAATAAAATAGAAAACAAAGAAGTTCAGTGTTTAGTTATAATTAATAGTTAAAATACAATATAGTTAAATAAAGTTGCATTTAACAGCTGCGATTGATTTGAAAAACAAAATTGTACTTCCCATTACACACGGTATTTATTAGAAATTTTTTATTTTTTTTTTTTATTTTGAATTGTTGAGATGGATGTGTGTGGTGTGAAATATGAAGTTTTTTCGTGCGATTCCAGCGATCGTAATTTGAAATTTTTTAAATTTACCTATCGAGAGAAAAACACTCCACAATTCGAAAAGTGGCTGAAAGCCTGCGGGTTGAGAAAAAGTGGGTTTATTAAGAATTTTTTAAACGAATCGATAACATATCTAACTAATGTTTCAGTTAAAATAAAGAATAAGATATATTGCATAAAAGGTCTTATCCAAACAATTAAATCCATTCTGTCCTTGTCTGAAGATCTATTTCATGACAATCCGGTAAAAGAATTTATATTAACATTTAAGTACAATCAGAAATCTTTGGAAAACTGGCACCGGTATTGAATTCGTCTGGATGCGAGACAATCCGGCGAGCTTTTCCTTCATATGACCATTTTCTTGTACTCAGTCAATCAATAAAATTCCTGTTACGACCCCCTATAGGGGCATAGGACAGAAATAATTCTCTTCCACAAGGCGCGATCCTGAGCATCGACTTTAAGCTGTTGCCAGGACTTGTTTATTCCTCTGGCCTCCTGCTCAACTGCTCGCTTCCATGTGTTACATGATCGACCAACCCGACGCCTTCCTTGAGGGTTATAATCCAGAGCCTGTTTTGCGATGTTTCGCTCTGGTTTCCTCAAAGTATGACCGATCCACTGCCACTTCCGCCTTTGAATCTCAATACCTATTTAAGTCTGGCGAGTTGTACTCCAAAGTTCGTCGTTGGAGATTACTTCTGGCCAGAATATTCCTAAAATGCGTCGGAGGCATTGGTTTACGAAAGTCTGTAGTTTATTGGTAAGTCTAGCGGTCACTTTCCACGTAGTACAACCATATAACAACATGGATTTGACGCACGCGTCAAAAACTCGCAGCTTCGTGCGAAGGGAGATCTCTCTTAACCTCCAGAAAGGGAAAAGGATACCGAAAACCTGACGAGCTTTATTTAGCTCAGCCTCAACATCCTTTTCGGCTCCGCCGTACATGCTGACAATGCTTCCAAGATAGCAAAAATCTTGCACCTCTTCCACATCCCTTCCGTTAAGAACAATCGGTGTGCTTGCGTTCGAACCCATGTGCATGTACTTGGTTTTACGCACATTTATTTTCAGTCCCGCCTCTTTGCATTTAGAATGCAACGAGCGAACATTTGACTCTAAATCCGAACGGTTATGTGCAAGCAAACACACGTCATCAGCATAATCAAGGTGATTTAAGATGTTAAATAGTCTCCATTGAAGACCTTTACCTTCTCCACCTTCCAGTGCAGCTTTCAAGATGTCATTTGTTACCACCAGAAACAGGGCTGGTGATAATATGCAGCCTTGTCTGACACCCGTTCGCACAGGGAAGCTCTCGGACAGCTCTCCTCTATGCAAGACGCGACACCTTGCATCTTCGTATGATTCTTTAATCATAGCTATGACCTTATCTGGAATACCTCTCCTACGCAAAACATTCCATATGTACTCTCGCTTAACGCTGTCGAACGCCCTCTCGAAGTCCACAAACATGAGATGTAGTGGCGAACCCATTTCGGCTGACTGCTCTAATATTATCCGTAGGGTATTTGTGTGGTCGGTACCCTTTACGGAATCCAGCCTGATAAACTTCGAGAGTGCTCTCGACAACATCACTAATCCTATTGAGAATTACCTTAGCCATAATTTTTGATATGGCAGTAAGTAGACATATACCACGCCAATTGCCACAATCCCGAAGGTTTACCTTCTTCGGAATTTTCACAATGACGCCCTCCTTCCATTCAGACGGATATCTTCCTTCATTCCACACCTTAGTGAAGAGTGGGAGGAATATATCGGCTGTTATTTCCGGGTCCGCTTTGAGGAGTTTGGTTGGTAGTCCGTCTATACCTGGAGCTTTCCTTCCCGCCATTGACCGCATGGCGGAAACTATCTTTTCCTTATCTGGGGAATCGTCCCTAATGGAGGATTGTTGCGGTTGGATGTTTGGAAGTTGTTCTGTTTCCGGAATATCTTCCTCTGACAAGATGTTTAAAATATTAGAAAAGTATTCCTTCCATCGTCGCAACTGGTGTTCACTCATATTAAGGAGAGTTCCGTTGACATCTCTCACCAGGTGGTTGGCGGTGAAATTCATGTTCGTTCATGATTTTAAATAGTGAACCCATATCCCCAAGGTAAGCCGCAGATTCTGCCTTGTTTGCCAGATCTTCAATGGCCTTTCTCTTGTCGTGTCTAACAGCCTTTTTAAGCTGTATATGAGCATCGCGGTAGTTCTGCCTCAAGTCGGGCGTTCGTTGGTTGATATCACGTTGTGAGATGATTGCCAATTTGGCTTTTTTCCGATAGCCAACCTTGCTCCATGTGTCTTGCGACATCCAAGGTTTCTCACCGCTTTGCACATATCCCACAGATTCTTCAGCACTAGTTAGAAAAGTATTTCTGGTTGCCTCCCAATTGGCGTCCAGTGTGCGCGTTTCATATTCACCCAATGTGGATGACTTTTCGCGTAGAATGGTGGTTTATTCGCGTTTTTTGTTGGGATCTCTGAGTTTATCCACATTAAGCTTGCGCTTCATTTGAAGAATTTGTGGTCGTCGGATAGCTGCTGTACACAATCTCAAGCAGGCAACCATCAAGTGGTGATCGCTGCCCACGTCAGCTCCACGTTTCGCTCGCACATCGAGGAGACATCTTCTCCATCGGCGACTTATAGCCAAATGGTCGATCTGGTTCTGAGTAACACCATCAGGGGAAACCCAAGATGTTTTATGATGACTCTTGTGTGGAAAAAGGGTCCTTCCGATGACCATTTGCCGAGTACTACAAAACTACAAAAATTTGGATGTTATAGTGCTCCATTTCACGGTCGATCACTGATTGGCGGTGCAAGGACCGAGTAACCCCAGCTCTTCCCCCGTCATTCAATGTTCGAACGTTCCAGAAGCCAATCATAGTCTGTTTTCGAATGCCAAAAGTCGTTACCGTAGAATCAGTCCGTATCCAAGGCGCTGTATCCGTTTCTCGTATCATTTAGGTCTTGAGACCACGGGTGATAAGCCCATGATCCAGTGAGTGTCCATTTGCCATTTTTAGGGCAAGCAGGACTGGCTGTGGGTGAATTCTACAGCCCCCATCCCACAGGGGGATAGTTAGCTCAGGTCCGTGGAGTCGCTAGTCTCCAAAGATAGTTGCAGGAATTGGTAAAACTTCATCCTACAACTACCCCCTTGCGGAGACAATACTGAGTGAGACATCCTTATGTCTTCACTTATCTCTGATAATATGCAGGTTCCCTATCCACCCTAGGGAAGACTATGTGAATGACATGACTGTTGTCAATTATTTAACATTCAACTTCGATTACGACCAATAGCTACAGTACAGAGAATCAATATTTCATTCGGTTTATATGCAAATTTGGGTTTTTAATTGAGAGGGTGCGATAGAAGGGATGGTTACATGTTAATTATTTTTTAATTGATTGCTCGAATCTCGCTCAAAATTCGTTGTATAGAATGCTAGTTTCATAGACGAAGTAAATTCTATGAAATTGTCGGTTGTATTTTATAGTCTTAAAACCATACATTTGTATGGGAGGGGATAGACGAGGTGAGGGAATAGCAAAATTGGTGATGCAGTTTTGTTAAGTTTCTTTTGAAAGGTTTTCGTGTGAAATTTTAAGTTCGTAGCTTTTAATTGGTTGTTTATTAGTTGATTTATGGAAATTGGTCGAAATCATAATTTCGCATGGTAGGAGGTGGAAGGCACGGGGGATTCCCAAACTTTTGATGAATTTATATTTGAAACATTTTTAGAAGTATTTGTACACAATTTCAAGTTGATAGCTCTTAAAGGTTTGGTGATAAATGATTTCTTAAAAATGGGCGTAGAAATACTTTTGTATGGGTGGCGGTAGAAGACTTAGATTCTTAATTTTTTGAAAATGAATTTTAGAAATTTTCAAGTCTGTAGATTAAAATTTCACTCAAAAATTTTGAGTTTTTATGTTTTTTCCAACACACGTGGTGAAACACCTAGTGCAGGCTAGGCCCCCCCCCCCTTTGGTGAATAACGGTCTTAGTTCAAATTATTATTTTTTCTTTATGTATATTAAATGGATGTATTCATATGAAAAATTTTAACTTTGTATATTTTACCAGACCCCTAAAAAAATTAGTGAAAATTCTCGACATTTTGGCCCACCACCTCCTTGCTCTTTCAGCCCCCATCTTAAAATTGTTACCAAAATTATACATGTACATCATATAGCTCTAAAATTTGACCGAATTTTAATTTAATATCTGTTTTGAATTTTGAGATATAAAGGTTTGAAGTTTTGAAAAATCATTTGAAATACTTCCCATTTCTCCCACTACTAATATGACTACATTTTATATTTTTCTTACATTCCGCTAGTACAGCTTAATAAATATTTTAAGTTTCAATTGCATAGCTTAAGAGATAGTTGAGATATCCATTTGTAAGTGTTTTTCTTTCCGCCTCCTGTCCCTCCCCATTACAATAATTATCCTGCCTTTAAGACGATTCTGGAGGATCTGTATGCCGTCTTAATGGTCTCAAAATATGAGTTTTTGATGGTAAGTAATAGTGAAGATATAATCATTAAAAACAAAATTCGGCCGACAATTCGTTTTTAGCTCCCCCCCTTCACTTTTCGGGCGGCAATTGATGAAGAAAAAAAATTATCTTTAGAGTTTGTTCCACAGTCCTCTCTACATCCATGCTGAATTACAGCTTCCTATCTACATTCGTAGTGGAGATATTAGCAATTCTAGTTTTTGACTCTTTTCTTCCTCCCTCCTCTCCCTTCCACCTGATACTCCCTAAAAGATAATGGAGCTCACTTACCCATTTAACAATCTAACCAAAAACAAACATTCTACCGTTAACGGTCTCGAAGATATGAGTCCATATGTACGGCGGACGGCGTATGGCGGGATGAATTTTTTTTTTTGCAATACTTTATTATTCTAATAATCAAATTTTGTTTTTTTCGCGTTTCATGACCAAATTAGCCTAAAAATGTAAAAAAAAAATCGTTCTGCCGTATGCCGTACATATGGACTCATATCTCCGCAACCGTTAAAGGTAGAATGTTCGTTTTTGAGTGGATTGTTGATTGGGTAAATGAGCTTTATTTTTTAAATTTTGGGGGGTTTTAGGTCGATGGGGGAGGCTGGGGGAGGGAAAGAGTCAAAAACTACACTTGCTAATATCTCCACCATCAATGCAGATAAGGAGTTGAAAATCAGTAGAGATATAGAGCAGGTTGTGGGATAAACTTTAAAAATATTTTAATTTTTTATCCATTGGCGTCTGTTTCAAATAATTATATCTTCGAAATTACTTATCGTAAAAAATTCATATTTTGGGACTATTAAGATGGTATATAGTTCCACCGGAATCAGCTTAGAGACTGGCTAATTATTGTAAGGGGGGCTGCAGCAAAAAAAATACTTAAAAATGAATATCTCAACTATCTCTTAAGCTATGTAATTGAAACTTAAAACATATATTAAGCTATACTAGAAAAATACGAAAAAAATATAGCATGTTGAAATAATATTAGTGGGGGGAAATGGGGAGCATTTAAGAAATGACGCACTTTTCAAAATTACAAATCCTTATATCTCAAAACAGAGACAGATGTCAAATCGAAAGTTTGTCAGATTGAAGAACTACATAGTCATTAATTTTTAAGTTGGGAGGTGTAAGGGGAGGGAGGTGATAAGCAAAAATGTCGAAAATCTTGAGTGATTTTTATAGGGCTCTGGTGAAAGATACAAACTTTAAATTTTCCATGTGGATACATATATTTGATATACATAGAAAAATAATAATAACTTGTTCCATAATTGTTATAAACTTCCCCGGTCGCACAAGCCAATATATGTCCTGACCATGAGTTCTGATTTGCTACTTTTTGCCGAAAACAGATTTGCCAGATAATTATTAATATGCAAAGTACTGCACCATACCATATTACCCGCGTACAACACAGCACCCGAACATACTCTAAATCACTGGATACAAAAACCAGTATTTAGGACTGTCCAGTCACAGCTTTCTATCTGCATTCGTAATGGAGATATAATCAAGTGTAGTATTCAACTTTAGCCCTCCACCCACCTCCCCCATTCCCCGAAAACTTCGCGAAATTCCTAAATTTTGCGAAGTAAATAATGGAACTTTCTTATCCAAGAATGAACTTGACCTATCTTCAAGGGTCTTGGAAATTATAGTAGGAAACTTTGGTGATCGAAAATTTTCTACATCCGCTTTTTGACAGACAGAGCCCTGTTTCAAATCAATAGCTTCTTTATTTCCAACAAGGTCCTGATTCCAACTTCATTGCAAGTATTCCACATAAAAGAAATCCTTCATCAGACTTGAACGAAAGTTTAAATAACCAAGATGTAAAAAACCAAGACAGCCAGGGTGTAGCCTAGTGGGTATCGTATTTCCTGCTTGGGTACACCTTGGTCACTTTAATCTACGAAAATGAAAAATTCATTGGTTGAGAGTTGTGCGAAAGGCTTAAAATCCTTCCAGAATAAGTAATGAAAAATGTTAAGGAACCCGAAGGTCTGGAGACCAAGGCCCGATTCACTTTGGTTGAGAGTTGTGCGAAAGGCTTAAAATCCTTCCAGAATAAGTAATGAAAAATGTTAAGGAACCCGAAGGTCTGGAGACCAAGGCCCGATTCACTTTGAGGGCTGACATACATTTGCGATGGCTAAAACCACAGTCATGTTTTAGAATTTTTTTCGCGCATAAAACATTATTTTATTGAATAATCATGATTTTAAAGTATGACATTTTATCGAAGTTTTGAGAAATTTTATTCAAAAATTTCAAACAGTAAAGAAGTTACAGTCATTTTCCTGGGACCGTTTGCGGACGCTCAAATGATAGTACTTTCGAATGAGCACCTTTTTGAAAAATCGATTTTTCTTATGTATGTTACCCCTTAAATTGCTTCAATAAATGTTAAAAAAAAACACAATTTCAGCTTCGTTCCACTTTTTTACCCCTTTCATGAAAGTTTCAATATCAGAGCATTTCCATTCAAACATATGAAAGCTATCGACTCTGAAACAACATGGTGATAATAATGTTGATAGGCAGTTCCGAAATCATCTTAAATCATCCATTCCTTCTACCACCTCCTACGCAAATAAAAAAATCTAAACCTCCCCTACTCCTTTTCTCATCTACCATACAAAAGTTTGATTCTTCTTCTAGTGCATAAATCGGACCTTGGTTTTCTGACCTATAGATTCCTTAATATTTTTTTTTTATTGTGAATGGATCGTTAGCTCTCCATTTACAAATTTACATGTTCTCAGATTGATGTGACCCAGATACACGCACGTAGTTAATATGGTGGAATTGTACTTCGACTATGATTTGAACTCACGACCTGCAAATTTCACTACGATACACCCAGATGGTATGTAAAAGACATTTTTCAAAATTTTAAAGAATTTGAGATGACATACTCGTATTATGCGATGCATCAAACTCATTCCCTTTTCACTGAGAGTATCGCATGAGTAGGCATATTAATCATAATTCTGTTATGTTTTTTGTAAAAGTTGAGGTATGATAACATACAGTATTTTAATCTCATATACTATATCTGTATTATCAAAAATCTATTTCATATCGCACTATTATTACGCACGATCTTTTCTTCCACTCGTTATCAGTTTTAATTAAAAATGTTCCAGCGTGATAAACGCCGCGCCATTGTGCAATCATTCGGCCACACACGATTTTCTTATCAAAAACAATTTTCCATATCAATATAGTTTCGAAACATTATCGCCTCGAGTATTGATGTTCAAAAAAGATCAACACCCTCGATTGCAAAAAGTAAATATTTCGACGAGATAAAAGCTTCAATAATAATAATAATCGAATAAATCGCTGTGTTTATTCGGAGAATAATGCAAATTAAACAGTGTGATAAGGAGAATACGTAATCTGCTACATTATGAATCATTTGAATATTTAGAGTAAAATTATTTTGCCTGAACGCTTCAATACTCTAAGTATTTTAATGCAGCACAAAGTACTTTAAATAATGCAGTCAATTTAATGAGATAAAATTAAGGTGGAAAGAAATATTATACGAAAATCTGGTACAGCACGAAATCTATTTTGGGAATGACAGCTTTCGAAATTAAAATGTGAATTTCTTTCGTTTTTACTTCCTGATACTTACTTGGGCGATATTATTACTAAAAACGGAATAAATTAAAATAAAATCTTTTATTTAGCATTCGAAGATTTTTATTCAACATATTTTTGCTAATCTCCGAATTACAAGCAACACTTAGAAATGGAATTTCCATTGTAAACATAGTACAACTAGACGAACTACAAAAGCGTGATATTTACATTAAGAAATTGATGTCAACTCATATCATTAACCTGGTGTGTTGGTTTGAAGGGTGTGAGTAATATAGTCCAGAATTATTGATTGAGTTTTGCAGCATCCACATTTATCATCAAAATCTCTAAAATAGAAAATCTTGTATCATAACGAATATAGGAAAAACTTAATGGGTTATGTGATCTAGGTGAAATTACAACATTTGTAAATTCCAAAAGTTTTTATTTTATCTAGGTCAAGTAGTAATTAAATTAAATCAACATTAGTTTACAATAAATATCTTTTATTCATTTATGTTTTTAATAAATATATGATAAAATGAAAAGAAAACAAATTTCCTTGAAACTTGAAAAATAAACTGCCAACAAGTCGGGCGCAACTTTATTATTATTGGGACATGTTGAGGATGCGTGGAAAGTTAATATGCAGGTTAGAGTGGGATGCGAAGACTAAGTAAAAGCGGGTTCTTGAGTAGGGCTGTTGTCAATTTAGCACTTAATTGCGGATATGATCAATAGCGCCTGTACATATAATTAAGATTTCATTCGGTTATTTATGCAAGTTTGAGTTCTCATGAGAGAGGGATTTTTTTAATTGATTGCTTGAATTACGTCCAATATTCTCAGTATAAAATGTCAGTTTCATAGACGAAGTTGCATAGAATTTTCATAAAATTTCTTTTTTTTACATTCACGAAACCAAACTCTTGTATGGTAGGGAATAGAGGAGGTAAGGGAATTGTAAAATTTGTGATGTAGTTCTATTTCGTTTCTCTTGTTAGATGCTCGTACAAAATTTCAAGTTTGTAGCTTTAAATTTGCTGGTTATTAGTTGATTTATTAAAATTGGTCGAAATCATACTTTTGTATGGAAGGGGGTAGAAGGGTTGCGCTTGCCCTTCTACCCCCTCCCAAACTAGCTAGCTGCTAGCTTTAAATTGATTTCTTAAACATGGTCGAAAAATCAATTTTGTATGAGAGTGTGTAGAAGCTTTAAAGGTATTCGACCAGTTAATATTTTACACTTTTAGGAATTTTTTCAAATGCATTTCGCAGATTTTGAAATTTCTTAATTTTTATTCAAAAATTCTCAGTTTTTATGTTTTTTTCATTGCAAATGAAACACTTTGTTAGCGTTAGACCAGGGGGGTCGGTGAATAGCAATTGTGGAGAAAATTATTATACTCTAGATGAAATCTGAGAGTATTATAAGTTTGCTCTAAAGTTTGTAACGCTAAGAAATAAGGCTCGGAGAAAAAAACGAATGATACAGAAGTTCATATAATCACTCAAAAATCTAAAAACAGGATGTCCGTCTGTCTGTCCGTCCGTCCGTCCGTCTGTTTGCTCTTTAGCTTGAGAACACGTTGAGCTCAAATTTTGTACACGTTGTTTTTGACATAAAAGTAAGTTCAAGTTCGTGAACGGGCCCAATTGCTCCATCCCTTCTACCCCCTCCCCTACAAACTGTCACATTTTCGAGATTTGACAGTAGACCGATTTTCCCGAAAAGTATAAAAGCTATTGATCTCAAATTTGAAGTATTTTATTTTTATACTAATCCAAATCTACGGTGTTTGAATTCCTCTACGCCATCTACCACCTCTCATATAAACTGCACTTTCTCATGAAATACTATAATCCAATTTACTCAGTACGTATAAAATTTATCGAGCTGAAATTTTGAACAAAATATTTATGAAGATAAATTATTTTTCTTATCCAGTGGGGTACAAAAACAGGTGGCTAAAATCCAATTGTCGGAAAATTTTTTTTGTTCATGTTATTATATCTTCGAAGCTAGGGTGTAGCTTAGTGAGTAGCGTGTTGGTCTACAATGCGTATGTCGTGAGTTCAAATCCCGGTCGACGCATAACTCCAGTGCATTGCCTGCTTGGGTATACTTAATTACCTCAATCTACTAAAATGAAAATTCGAAGATAGAGGATTGTGCGAATGGTAACAACCCTTTCACAATGACAATTAAAAAAAATCTTAAGGAACCTGAAGGTCAGGCGGACAAGGCTCGATTTGGGCTACCATTGTGCAACTAGAACTATATCATCGAAATTACTTAGCAGATTGAGTTCATATTTTACAACTCAATAGGTGGCTCATAGCTTAACCATAATCAACTTATAGGGAGGCCAATACTTTTAAGGGGTTGTTCAGTGAAGTGGAAAAAAAACATTTAAATAATAACATCTGAACTAGCTCTCAAGATATGCAATTGAAATTTAATAATAATAATAATTTATTTCATCAAAAAATTAATTACTACATTTATACACAGTTGGAAATAATAAAAAAGGAATAAAACAGAATTAGGTACACAAAAATTTTAACTTTTTACAAATCAAACATAATTAACCTCAAGACAGCTGATTTTTTACTTATGGAATACTCATGAAACTGGTTCATAAAACCCGTAGTTCATGCGATGCTGCGGAATTCTACAAAGCTCATAATTTCGCAATGGACGAAATGAACGTTGAATTTAATCACAGCAAGCAATTTATCAGAGTCAATTATACCTGAAATAACTTTAAAACCAAAAACAACTCAGGCATGGATCCACCTTTTCTCAAGGGAATCCATAGACAGCAGATTTAAACGATCAACATATGGCAGCAACCTAAGTGGATCGGACCAAAGAAGGCCTTGAAGGACAAACCTTAAGAACCTACTCTGAATTGCTTCGATCCTATCTATGTGAATGGAATAAAATGGCGACTAAATAGGACTAGCATATTCTAGGATAGATCGGACAAATGCACAATACAACATTTTCGTTGTAAAGAAATCATTGAATTCTTTTGATTGTCTCCTAACAGTTCGCTTTACCAGCAATGTGATTCACGTGATCATCAAAGCTGCTGGAGATAATCATAAAGATTTTTAAATCATCGCATCAAGAAGAATGTTCGAGTTAGAGATAAACGAACTCACGTCATTAATAAAGAGAAGGAATAGAAGCGGACCCAGATGGCTACCTTAGGGAACGCCTGAAGTATTAAATATTTCAGAAGATAAGGCATCACGAGAGTATATTTCTGAATGCGATCACTAAGATACGACTTATTCCAAAGGATGAAAATATCAGGAAAACCAAGCAGGCGGAGCTTATGCAGAAGAATATTATGATCAATTTAGTCAAAGGCTTTACTAAAGTCAGTGTATATGCAATCGACCTGCTGCCCGTTTTCGGTAGCAGAAAGACAGAAGTTCGAGAATTCAATAAGATTAGTTACAGTAGATTTGCCTTTGACAAAGCCATGCTGGAATGATCCAATAATCGACTTGGAATGGAAATACATTACTTCACACACAATGAATTCAAATAGCTTAGCAATACATGGAAGATTCGCTATACGCCTATAATTACTTACATTGTTTCTTTTACCAGACTTAAACAAGGGCATTATAGTTGAGTATTTCCATGACATAGGAAAAACTCCACTACGAAGCGATGAATTAAAAAGATACCCAAGGATAGGTAAAAGGGATAAACTACACTTTTTAATCACAGAAGAAGGAACACCTGGAGAAATTAATAGCAAGTTTATCAATGTATTTCAAAATAGTGGAGTCGTCAATAAAAAGATCTTTTGGAACCAAGGACGAGGAAGGAAACTGTGCCAACGGATGTTAGCGGCGTACTGCAATTGAAAGCGGTCCGGATATGGTTGAAAAATAAGTTGCTAATTATAGTAGGATCAGCACTGACTACATCATTAAGAACCATACTGGAAGGATAACCATCAGAGTTTTTCTTAGAGTTGACGAAATTCCAGAATTGTTTCGGTTTATCTTTACAAGAGTTCTTAACAGTAAAAAAGTATTTGTTATGTGCAGCTCGAGACTGACTTATAAAACAATTACATAGGTTTGAGAGCCAATAAGTTTTCCAAGCTTTCGTTTTTTGATTTTTCAAATTAATTAAATCATCGTCAAACCAGGGAAACCTCATGGTAGGTTTTGAACAAACTACAGAGACGCAACGCAGAAAGCAACTATTTAAAATAGTGTAAAAATTTGAAGTGGCCTTGTCAACATCAGATTCATTCAACACAGGCGACCAATCGCAATGGGATATGTCAAGATTTAAAGTTTCAAAATCAGCTTTGGAGAAATTAAAATAACTATTAACAATTCACTTCGAGTACGGAAATTCTGTCCGAGAGTTGAATGTTGCGTGAAGCGCAGGATAAATTGGCAAAGGGCTGTGACATCTAGCAACAGTCGTAAGGCTGGCGTCAGATGAGAAAATCAGATCCAAAAATCCAGTAACAAGCATGTTATCCACAAATTGTATTTCATGTAGGGCACAGGAGGAATACGAAGGCGACATACAAACCTCATTATCATCAGAGCATGGCCACTGTACGAGTATTTGTGGTAAATTAAAGTCGTCCAGAATTAAAATATCGTCTGATGGATGTAGAAGACTGAGCAAGGTTTCAAACGCATTATAAACCGCATCGTAAACTGATGAAGATGAAGGCGATGTGATGTATACAGTCACGACGTATAGCTTACGGTTTCCGAGTGTTACAGCTACACACAAGAACTCTAGATTCTCGGTTCTGAAACATCGACTATCGAAGAAACAAATCGGCGACGAACGGCGCAGAGAACTCCACCCCCAACCGGTGGATCAAGTAAGTTCGGGTGGCGGTCACGACGAAAAACTTCAAAGTCGAAATCGAAAAGCTCAGAATCTTTGAACTGACAGGATAACCATGTCTAGCAACTTATGACATATATTAAGCTATACCAACGAAATATGGCAAAAATACAAAATTTGGAAATAAGTGTAGTGGGGGGATTCGGGGGGTATTTTAAAAATTGTGCTCTTTACAAATTTTCAAATTGGTATATCTCTAAATCCAATGCAGCTATTAAGTTGAAACTTTGTCAGATTGTAGAAATGTACGATTTATATTTTTGGTGAGGTGGTGATCCAAAGTGTCGAAAACCATGAGTAGTTTTTTTAGAGCTCTGGTAAAAGATACAAAGTTAAATTTTGCACGTGCATTCATTTGATATATATGAAGAAAAACTGATAATTTCAACCATAACTGTTATGCACCCTAACCTGCACAAGGAGTTTCATGAGAAATAAAATAAAAAAAAAGCATGGAAACTCAAAAAAATTTGTTCGAAGTTTTAAGGTACAAATTTCAAAATTTTGAAAACTCATTTAAAAAATACTGCGTAAAAGTTCAAAGTATTAGCTGGCTGAATACTTCGTAAACTTCGAAAAAATATTTTTGTGTGGAAGGTGGTCCACACAAAAATATTTTTTCGACCAATTCTAAGAAATCACTTATCAACAAAACCACTAGAAGCTATCAACATGAAATTTTGTACAAATACTTTTAAAAACATTTGTAACAAATTGCATTAAAAGTCTTAAAATCCCCTTTGCCCTTCTACCCCCTCCCATACAAAATGATGATTTCGACCAATTTCATTAAATCAACTAATAACCAACAAATTAAAAGCTACGAACTTGAAATTTTGTACAAATACCTTTCAAGAGAAACTTAAGGAAACTGCAACACAAATTTTGCGATTCCCTCACCTCCTCTACTCCCTCCATACAAAAAACTGGTTTCGTGCATTTCACATACTCCAAATTTCATAGGAATTTTAAGCCACTCCGCTTATAGGTAAGAGTAACATTCTATACAGACAATTTTGAACGTTATTCAAGTAATTATTTAAAAACTTATAAACATTCCCATCCCTCCCGCCTCCCCCCATACAAACCCAAACTCTCATAAATAAACGAATGAAATATTGATGATGTCAACTGGAGATATTGATCGTTATCGCATTTAAGTGTTATATAATTTACAACAGCCCTGTCCTAGATCCCTCATTCACTTAGACTTTCCTTTCCATCATAACCTTTACATCCTAAACTTGTTCCAAGAATAATAAAGTTGCGTCCGACTTGTTAGCAGTTTATTTATTTTTAATTCATCAACACTTTCTGTTTCCGCATTAAGGGGCCATATATACCGAAACGACGATTTCGTGTAAAAATGGCTATTTCGCGCAGACATTCCTGACAAAGCACTCAACGTAATGAAAATTTGTTTTAATTATTTTAATCCTTGTTAATTTTACAAAAGCATGTTGGAAACAAATTTTTAAAATTATGTTTAGGAAAAAGTTTACAGCATAACTCCGGGTTTGGTTTTTTAAAAATGAGAAAAACTATACTTTTCAGTGCAACTTATGACCTATAAGTCAGGCGACGACTATATATTATTTTTTGCAATAACAATAGAAAAAGGTTGCGACAAGTGCTTGACGGAAGAACATTTTCGATTTTTATAAGTTAATAATAAATGGAGTTAAAAAAGAACGTTTCTTGTTGATTTTTTTGTTTGAATTTATGTATTAAAACTGATGACTATGAAATTTTTTTAACACTGATATCGAAGAATAGAATGTTGTTAAGCTTATTCAATGAGTTCGGTATTAGTTTTCATAAAAAATACATCATAATTGTTTGAAAATCAATCAGTAAATTTCGCAGGGAAAATTGAAGCTCAGTATGCTTTGAGACGGCGACCAGGGCAGAGGTCGGTCCGCGCCGATTTTTCAATCGGTTGGTCTCTTTTACAAGATATTCGTACGCTCTCAAGAGATTTCTCTTTTCCCCTTCGCATTTTCGATAATCGCTTGCATTCTTTGTATGTGTTGTCGCAGATCAAAGTTCGTAGGTGGTGAATCATGAGAAATCCATTGACCTATGCTTGTTGATAACTTTGTGTTTTAATTTTTTCCAATGCATCATTTTCTTTCCTTATTCCTTCGCGACCTATTTCCCCGCTTTCATTTCCACTTCCTCTTTATTCGGTGTGAGGTCCATGTCTCTAGCGTCACACGGCGAGAGACTTGCGCAACGGAAGTGGACCAATTAGACTTAATGAAATTGTGCAGTTTGTATGGGAGGTGCTAGAAGTAGTGGGGGGGAGGGGGGTTTAGTGACCTGCACAAGGTGTTTCATGTGCACTCAAAAAAACATGCATGTAGTGCGTGTAGCTGTATGTCACAAAATGATTCACTAGTCTTAAACTAACATTTTTTGCGAGTCATGGAATGAATTTTTTTTTGGATTGGGCTTTGTACGTGTACGGGCAAACCCGGTTTTCTTGGTACATATACCTTTTATTTGGGTCCTGATTTAAGGTTTTCATCCACTATGTGCAGGTCTAGCTATATGTCGCAGAAAACCTCTTATTGATTCCTTTTCCGAAAATATGCATACAACTTCGTCTCATCGACCTTTAAATGAGGAAACAGTGAGCAAGACTTGCCTTCAACAAATTTTTTCTTCCATGCCCACATTGTTCTCCGATTTCTATAATGATTTCTTCGCTAATTAACATCTTTTTCCTCTAAAGTAAGTTGTGTCATCCCTAATTCACTATCTTTAAAACTTCTTAACATTTCGCCTCTATGTATAATGTGAGCTGGAAAAACAATAATGAGCTGAACTGCAATCATGAGACACCTGACAGCAGACACATGTATCCGGTGCGGACAATTGAGGTCATCCGTCACCGACAGTTGGCCGACTTGCGATGTGGGTACGGTACAGGCACGTTGCGGCGCGGTGTTGTCTTATGGGGTCAGGCCTTTACTATTCATAACAGAAGCACACCGATTGCTCTTAACGGACAGGATGTGGAAGAGGTGCAAGATTTTTGTTATCTTAGAAGCATTGTCAGTATGGACGGCGGAGCCGAAAAGGATGTTGAGGCTCGGCTAAATAAAGCTCGTCAGGCCTTCGGTATCCTTTCCCCTTTCTGGAGGTTAAGAGAGATCTCCCTTCGCACGAAGCTGCGAGTTTTTGACGCATGCGTCAAATCCGTGTTGTTATATGGTTGTACTACGTTGAAAGTGACCGTTCGACTTACCAAGAAACTATAGACTTTCGTAAACCAATGCCTCCGGCACATTTTAGGAATATTCTGGCCAGAAGTGATCTACAACGACGAACTTTGGAGTACAACTCGCCAGACTAAAATAAGTATTGAGATTCAACGGCGGAAGTGGCAGTGGATCGGTCATACTTTGAGGAAATCAGAGCGAAACATCGCAAAGCAGGCTCTGGATTATAATCCTCAAGGAAGACGTCGGGTTGGTCGACCATGTAACACATGGAGGCGAGCAGTTGAGCAGGAGGCCAGAGGAATAAACAAGTCCTGGCAACAGCTTAAGGCCGATGCTCAGGATCGCGCCTTGTGGAATAGAGTTGTTTCTGTCTTATGCCCCTATAGGGGGTCTTAACAGGAATTTGATTTTAACTTACCAAAGCCCTGTGCCTATACGACTCTTCAAAATTGTTAGAGAAAGGGCCATCATTTCCCTGATCTGAAGTAGCATATCGCATCATCACATCATCCGAACACAGCACACAATATATTGCTGTGACTCACTCATACTACTCGTTCACAACGGCACTGTGTCGCAGCGCAATAGCACACTTCGCACATTTACCGTGTCTCCTTCTACCACCTCCCATACAAACTGCACAATCTCACTAAACCTATCACACTAATTTTCTCAGTACCTAAAATAATTTTGAAGCTTAAATCTTGTATAAAATATTTTCTTAGCTACTCTAGCATGATGTGAAAAAATTGGTTCAATTGTTCCACCCATTCTACCACTCCCCATTCTAAACTTCTTAATATCACAAACATTTCTATTTCATCTAGATTATCGTATGATTGGGCTTTTCGCGTAGTTGTAGTCGTTATGTTTTTAATTGCATTTATGGGCTGAGTTTTCATCTAAAACTTAAATTAAAAGCGTATATTAAGTTCTGAAATAGAAAGGATCAAAGAACGAATTACTGCCACTCGTATTAAAGGAAAAATAAGCTGATTTCACACTATTCTGCTTTGTTTATCGAAACGTTTCGGTCTCTGCTAAGACCCTTATCAAACTGGTTTATTAAAGTTTGATCGACAATTAATAAATCAGAACGGTGTGAAGTACATACATTTTTCCTTCACTGCGAAATGCACATTCCTTCCACAGTCATTCCTTTAACTTCAGTCGAAAATAAATCGGATTTCTTGGTCAAAGTCAAAAACCATTATTGAGTAATTGTTATTGATTCCGATATATGTATATCTTTTCAACAACATTCTTCCATACTTTCTAGCAATGCATGATATATGAAGAACAGCATTCTCGGATATTACCTTACTCCGAATGGACATCCTCGAACCACTGCAAGTACTTTTCTATTCCATTTTCTATTTCCTGCCAGACCATTGTATTAGAAATGAACACATACAGGAGTGCACTTCCTTGTCTTCTTCAATATAAATCTCAAAGAGTCGCTTATAAGTGCTCCTATTTGATTAAAAAAAAAACCCCACCTCTTTACCGGGGGTTTGAGTTTTGGGTAAAGTTTGAAGTTGCACATGTATTTTCAGACTGTTTCATTTCTTTTCCAACATTTATCAAATCCTTTTACGAAAAGAAAAACTTTGTCTCGTTTCTTTTGATTCGATAGCATTGAATGCTTTGATTTCTTAAATTGATTTCCTGTTTGTCAGATTGAGAGAGATTGTTCAGAAAGGAGGCACATTCCATTTCTTTCGAAACCTATCCGATTCCTGCGTACAAAAAGTAGTGATATGGAAATCGTACACGCGAGCTCTTCCTAATTCCTCTTACTGACCATATCGAAATTAATTAGTGCCTGATTTTAGAGTGCCACATTCTCTACTTCTTCTAAGTAGACCCATCCAACAATCCGATAGTTTGCTTGAGGCATGTAATTAGGAGATCGATTTTTTGGAAATATATAGCATAGTAGAGTTAGGCTTGATAGGCACTCAAGTTGCTACTTCATTTCAGCAGGTCTATTGATTCGATTTTCGTGCAATTTCCAGTCGATCTACGAGTATATCCATTGATTGAGCACTCGAAAAGACTTCAATTACGATGCCTCTTGTACAATCTGAAATTGACAAGTATGAATGGGCAGCAATGTGCGATTATTCATCCCTGGAGTAATTTAACAGTGCACAAAGTAATCATTTCAGATTAAGCGACCGCTCCCGATTGAGGACATCGAGCATAGCGCAAGAGTATCAAGTACATGCTTGGGTATCAGAATCTCGCTAAAGATTGCTTCATCTTATCTTTATTCAATGTAATAATTTTAATTCAGCATTTTTA
Organism: Chorisops tibialis; assembly: GCA_963669355.1. NCBI lineage: Eukaryota > Metazoa > Arthropoda > Insecta > Diptera > Stratiomyidae > Chorisops > Chorisops tibialis. Next base: position 111,872,789 of record OY770262.1, on the reverse strand, counting down.
ATGCGAACAATAGACAGAGGTCTAACTCACTCGGAGATAAGAGCGGACTGCCCGGGATTTCCTTTTGTTTTCTTTTTCATCCGTTCTAAACGTTAACCCACCCCTCGTTCAGTTACACTCAAGGTACAAAAGAAATTGTCGAAAAAGAAATCCTAGAAGGCATATCTTGAGCACGTCTACAAGCGACTTCAACATGAATTGCTTTACATAATGCAACAAAAGAGAAACGACGAAGACGACTCTGTCTTGTTCTTAAGGTTTCCTGGCTCAGCTTTGTGTAGCGATTAATTCGAGATGAACATTTTGGCATCGACGATGCTACAAGATGCTCTGGCTGGCAACATTTATGACCAACTATCGCATACTATCGACATAGTCGAGGAGGAGCAAGACCTATCAATTACATTGGCGTTGGATGAATGACGCGAAAATTGTATGGAAATCGATATCTTAGCGGATTATCGTGTCACGGTCATGGCTAACTTGTGAATAGTTAAACGAGAACGTAGACAATTCTGAAATTAACTTTGAAACATGATTCGTGACATGTAATTGCTTCGATATTTACGGTACGGTTGTCATGTTCAATTTTGCAGAAAATTGAATTACGAACGTACATATAGGTATATGGCAGACAGGGAGCGCAGTTGAACCCTTTCTGTTCGGGAATCGACAACATGAGTACATCATCATTGAAATTTAATTAAGTGGCAGGTCATGTAACTCGAAGAACAAATGCAGCATTAGTCTTAAGCATTTTTCAAATTTTAAGTCACAATGTATTCTGGAATTACTTCGATCATGAGACTGGATAGAGGTTTGGAAATTAGTTGATAGGTTGATAAGATTTGGTTACCATGGCAGCATGACCTATCATTTTGGAAATTAACTAATTTTCATCTGAAATTAAGAACAAACTGGGTCAAGTTGTGACAAGGGTCACGACTAGAACAATAAACGTTTTGTAGAAAAGTTTTGTACAAAGCAAACTGGCATGTACCAGTGGTATTTCAAATGAGCTCTGACAGTTTTGTGATGTGAGCATAGGGATATGAATAATAAGAGATTCCAAGTCGACAAAACTCCGAAAAAAATATCAGAGACTGGGTGCCATTTTATTGGGATTTATGATAAATATCATAAGAACACAGTGGTTGCATGTATACTCGCATTTATGTTTAAGTGTGAAATTTGAATTTGAATTTCGCCTACTGCTCATATCATGCCACGGAAAATTTTTAATTCTGAAATTTTGAAAATCGTCATTTTTGTGTCATTCATATGAAGATTACACAAGTATAGAGCGGGTTTTTATACTCTAGATGAAATCTGAGAGTATTATAAGTTTGCCACAAAGTTTGTAACGCCAAGAAATAAAGCTCGGAGAAAAAAATTAATGATACAGAAGTTCATATAATCACACAAAAATCTCAAAACCGGATGTCCGTCCGTTCTTCCGTGTCCTCTCTACCTTGAGAACACGTTGAGCTAGATAGTTCGTGAACGGGCCAAATCGCTCCACTCCTTCTACCCCTCTCATACAAAATTACACAATTTCGTAATTTGACAATAAACGGATTTACTGAAAAAGTATAAATGCTATTGATCTGAAATTTGGAATGTAATACTTTCATGATAGTTTCAATCTACTGTATAAAAATTATTTATGTCCTCACACTATTTCCACCACCTCCCATACAAACTGCAGTCTTGCATGAAATGCTTTAGACCAATTTACCCAGTGCGTATAAAATTTATCGAGATAAAATTGTGCACCAAATATATATTTAGAATTATTAGTAAAATCAAAAAAAAAACATGACAGAATTATGATTGGGCGTCAAACATTTATTGCAATTATTAAAAAACAAATTCTGGCAAAATTTAAAGTTTATACCTTTTCTAGTTTTAATGGAAATCGATATAATGCACTTAACAAAAATTATGCATTTGTATGGGAGGGGTTAGAAGGAGTGTACTGATAAAAACACATTTTCTTCTCGTTATTGATATTTCTATTTTTATACTTTATGCAAAATATCAAGCTGATAGCTTTAACAGTTTCAATGAAAAATAATTTAATTTAAATTTCAAAATTTCGTGAAATTTGTATGGGAGGGGGTAGAACAAGTAGAGTGAAGTTGATAATTTTTTCAATACTGATTGCAATTATAATAAAATTAATTCTGGCAAAAATTCGTTTTTATAACTTTGCTAGATTCAATGAATCGAAAAAACGCATTTTTAAAAATTATGCATTTGTATGGGAAGGGGTAGAAGGAGTGACGGGACCGGATCAATATTCAGTCATATTAATGACATCTATATCATAATACTTTGACTCAAATTTCAAGTCGATAGCTTAAATAGTTTCAAAGAAAAATCAATTTCTGAAAATTTCGGAATTTCGAGAAATTTGTATGGGAGGGGGTAGAAGGAGTGGCGGGATGTGGCCCGTTCACGAACTTAAAGTTACTATTTTGCTAAAAATGACACACAAAAATTGTTACCACTATAGCTCAAAGCTTTCGAGAGCTATGCTGTAGCCAGACGCACTGACGGAAGATGGACAGACAGCAACTTGGAATCGAAGTTTTTGAGCGACAACAAATATTTCTGTACCCTTGGCGGTTCTGTGCGAGCATTATTTCTTAGCGTTACAAACGGTAAAGCAAACACAATATACTCTCAGATTTCATCTAGAGTATGAATAAACTGCCAACAAGTCGGGCGAAACTTTATTATTCTTGGGACAAGTTGCGGATGAGTGGAAAGTCAATATGCAGGTTAGAGTGGCTAGGGAAGTCTAAGTGAAAGGGAGTTCTTGGGCAGGGCTGTTGTCAATTTAACAATATTTCATTCGTTTCTGCAAGTTTGGGTTTTTATGAGGGAAGGAGCAGGGGTAATAATAAGAGTGGGTGGATGTTAATAGCTTTTTAATTGACTGCTTGAACCATGACCAATATTCTCTGTATAGAATGTGTTTTATAAACGAAGCTGCATAGAATTTTCATAAAATTCGGTGTACTCTACATTCACGAAACCGAACATTTGTATGGGTAGAGAAGGTAGGGAAATTGTAAAATTTGATATGCAGTTTTATTTCGTTTCTCTTGTAAGGTGCTTTTACAAAAATTTCAAGTTCGTAGCTTTTAGTTTGTTGGTTATTAGTTGATTTAATGAAATTGGTCAAAATCATACTTTTGAATGGGAGGGGTAGAAGATCGCAATTTCATTTCAACTATTTTTGTAAGTTTTTATGCAAAATTTTATATGGATATCTGTAAATAGTTAGGTGATAATTGATTTCTTAATAATGGTCGAAATCATACTTTTGTATGGAATGGGGTAGAAGGACAGGTGCGATCTCAAAACTTTTGACGCAGTTTTATTGCAACTATTTTTTTTAAATGCATTTCGCAAATTTTCAAGTTTCTACCTTAAAATTTCACTCAAAAATTTTCAGTTTATGTATTTTTTTCAATGCACAAGAAACACCTTGTGCACATTAGACCAAGGGGCGAGGGAGAGGGGGGGTCGGTTTATAACAGTTATGGAACAAGTTATTATTATTTTTCTTTGTATATCAAATAGATGTATCCACATGCAAAATTTAAACTTTGTATCTTTCACCAGAGTCCTAAAAATACCACTCAAAATTTTCGACATTTTTGCTTACCTCCTCCCTCCCCTTACACCACCCAACTTAAAATTTGTACCAAAATGAACCACTATGTAGTTCTACAATCTAGCTAGGGTCTAGCCTAGTAGGTAGCGTGTTGGTCTTGTAATACGAAGGTCGTGAGTTGAAATCCTCGTCGTCGCAATATATAATTCCAGCACATTGCCTGCTTGGATATACCTTGGCCACCTCAATCTACGAAATTAAAAAATTCGTAGAAAGAGGATTGTGCGAAGGTCGCACATCATCATCAATGGCGCGACAGCCTTCTGAAGTCGTCGCCTCCAATCGTCTCGATCCAAAGACCGCGTCCTCCAGCTGCTATTTTTAAAATGGCTTTGCTGTCTTCATCAACCGAGTCTTCCCATCGCTTGCGTGGCTTGCCTACTGGCCGGTTACCACTCGCTTTGCCTTTAAGAGCACGTTTGGGGATTCTTCTGTCTTCCATTCGCTCTACATGGCCAGCCCACTGCAGTTTACGTAGCTTGATGAACGTTGAAGCTTCTGGCTCGTGGTAGAGTTAATACAAATAATGGTTGTATCTTATTCGCCATTCCGTTCCTTCCTTCACAGGTCCCAGAATTCTTCGAAGTACCTTTCTTTCGAATGCGTTAACTGCTTTTTCGGAAGTTCGCGTTAATGTCCACGTCTCGCTGCCATAACAGAGCACAGATCGTATAATAGTTTTATAAATCCGCAGCTTATTGTTCCTGTGCACTTTCTTGGATTTCATTATTGGAAGTACCGAATAAAACGTCTTATTTGCAAGTATTATCCGTCGTTCGATTTCGTCTGTTTCATTACCGTCCTTTGCTAGATTAGCCCCAAGATATATGAAGTTGTCCACACTCTCCAAATTATATTCCGCAATCGTTATGTTTTGTCTGATTGGCGTTCTCCTTCTTGTTTGCGTCATTACTTTTGTTTTGCTTGCATTAATGCGCAACCCGACTTCTTTTGCGGCGGAGTCAAGATTGACAAATACCTCCTTACCACTAGAGAAGGATCTTGCTAGAATGTTAATGTCGTCAGCGTATGCTACTAGTTGGATGGACTTGAATAGTAGTGTCCCGTTGGTGTCGACTGGGATTTTTCGTACGACATACTCTAGTGCCAAGTTGAAAAGCATGGGGGCTAGACCATCTCCCTGCCTTAAACCACACTCCGTTCGAAAGCTGGTTGTGGAATCGGTTTGTATTCTCACTTGGGATTCAGTGTTCGTCATTGTGAGTCTTGTTAGTCGGACTAGTTTTGGAAGAATTCCAAAGTCAAGCATGATTTGGTACAGTACGCTCCTTTCGAAACTGTCGTATGCTTGTTTAAAATCTACGAAGATTTGGTGCACGTCTGTGTTATATTCCCAGCATTTCTCAAGCACCTGTTTCACCGAGAATATCTGGTCTGTTGTAGATCGTCCGGTTCTGAATCCGCCTTGGTATTCGCCAATTATTTGATTAGTATAGGGCTTAAGACGACGTTCAATAATTTTTGTCAGTATTTTAGGACGTACACAACGATGATATACCTCTATAGTTCTCACAGCAGAGTTTGTATCCTTTCTTGTAAATTGGACAAATAATGCTTTTTCGCCAGTCGTCGGGTATGATTTCCCCTGTCCAAATTTTGCATATCATGTTGTGCAGTATTTCAGCGATACAGTTTCCACCGTTTTTCAGAAGTTCAACTGGTATCTCGTCAATTCCCGGCGCTTTGTTTCGTTTTTGGTCACACAGGGCTGCTTTGATTTCAGCAAGCATGGGTGGAATCGATGATGGTTCATCTTGGTGAGTTGAGGCTTCAATTGAAATGTTGTCTGTCGTTATCGGTGCTACTGGGATGGGATTCAAAAGATGTTCAAAGTAGGAAGCCCATCTCCCTTTGATTTCTTGTGCGTCGCTGATGATGCTGCCCTCCACGTCTTTGCAGAGACTGGTTTTTGGCTTATATCCCATTTTTAAGTCTTTTACTATTGCGTATGCGTCCCGCGTTTTATTTTTATACTCTAGATGAAATCTGATAGTATATTGTGTTTGCCTTACCGTTTGTAACGCTAAGAAATACTGCTCGCACAGAGCCCCCAAGGGTACAGAAATATTTGTTTTCGCTCAAAAACTTCGATTCCGAGTTGCTGTCTGTCCGTCTGTCCGTCTGTCTACAGCATAACTCTCGAAACCTTTGAGCTATCGTGCTGAAATTTGTTGTGTATCATTTTTAGCAATAAAGAAACTTTAAGTTCGTGAATGGGCCACATCCCCCTACTCCTTCAACCCACTCCCATACAAATTTCATGAAATTTCGAAATATTAAGAAATTGATTTTTCTTTGAAAATATTCAACCTATCGACTTGAAATTTAAGCCAAAATATTATGGTGTAGAAGTCATTAAATCACGGAATATTGACTCGATCCACTTACTCCTTCTCTCCCCTCTCATACAAATGCATAATTTTGAAAAATGCAGTTTTTCGATTTTCATTGAAACTAGAAAAGTTATAAAAACGAATTTTTGCCAAAATTAATTTTATCATAATTTCAATCAGAATTGAAAAAAATTATCAACTTCACTCCTTCTACCCCCTCCCATACAAATGTACAATTTTTGTTAAGTGCATTATATCGATTTCCATTAAAACTAGAAAAAGTATAAACTTAAAATTTTGCCAGAAATTGTTTCTTAATAATTGAAATAAGTATTAGAAAAAATTATTAGCACTGCTTTACTCCTTCTACCACCTCCCATACAAATATCTGTATTATAAATTCAAGAAAAGCATTTCTCCTTCAAGTATATGAGAGCTATCGACTTTGAAATTGAATTAAAGCATGGTGATAAGGATGAAGATAAGCAGTTTCAAAATCATCTTAAATTTTACACTTCCTCTGCCACCTCCCATACAAATGCCTCAATTTCAGAAAAACTATGTCCAATTGAAAATAATGAAAGCTGCAAACCTTAAATTCAGCACGAAATATTTTGCATACCACATTAGGTGTCATATCCAAAAATTACAAACCTTCCTCCTCTCCACCTCCCATTCAAAAGTTACTATTAATTATTTAAAAGAATTGGAGGTGACATATTTTCCGGTACATTGAACTCTTTCTCATTTCACCTAGAGTATCATATGAATGGGCTTTACGCCCTATCATAATTCTTTTATGTTTTCTCATGTCGTCGTCCATTTTTTGTATTTTGTCATTATGGTACTTCCTTTGTTTTCGTCTGCAGGTCTTTTCGCATATCGCCTAAGCTCGTCATATCTTTCTTTTTTGGCTCGCGTTGGTCGTTCAGTAAAAATTTTGTAAGCTTCGTTCTTTCTATCTATTGCGTCGCGACATTCTTGGTCGAACCAATCATTATTTTTTCGCCGTGCTTGATACCCTAATACCTCTTCCGCGGAGAATTTGATGCCGTCTCGTATTTTCATCCACGCATTCTCCACTGGCATATTTTGGATATCTTCATATATCGGTGTCAGGTGTTTATTACATGCTAACATGTAAGCCTGCGCTACCGTTTCGTCGTTCAGCTTGTCGACATTGAATTTGCGAGCACTACTCGTAACGGCTCACAACCCTTCCACAATAAATAAAAAAAAAACAAAAATGTTAAGGAACCTAAATATCAGGCCATGGTCCGATTTGGGCTGTAGCGCCATTGTATAAGTAGAAGAAGAGTTCTACAATCTGACCAATTTTCAATTTGATATCTGTACTCTGTTTTGAGATATAAGGGTTTGTTATTTTTGAAAAGTGCGCCATTTTTTAAATGCTCTCCATTTCCCTCCACCACTATTATTTCTACATGTTATTTTTTTTTTGAATTTTTCTAGTATGTATAACTTAATATATGTTTCAAGTTTACATTACATAGCTTAAGAGATAGTTGAGATATTCATTTTTAAGTATTTTTCTTTGCACCCCCTCTTCCTGACCCTCCCCCTTACAATAAGTAGCCCCTCTCTAAGCTGATTACGGTGAAACTATATGCCATCTTAATGGTTCCAAAATATGATTTTTTACGATAAGTAATTTCGAAGATATAATCATTTGAAAAAACAATTCTGCCGGTAATTTGTTTTTAGCCGTCGCCTTTTTCGGACGCCAATGGATAAAAAAATTAGATTATTTTTAAAGTTTGTCCCATAACCCTCTCTATATCTCTACTGATTTTCAACTTCCTATCTGCATTCCTGGTGGAAATATTAGCAAGTGTAGTTTTTGACTCTTTATCTCCCCCCGCCTCACCCATCCACCTAACACTCCCCAAATTTTAGAAATTGGAGCTCATTTACCCAATCAACAATCCACCCAAAAACGAACATTCTACCTTTAACGGTCTCGGAGATATGAGTGCATATGTACGGCGGACTGTGGACGGCGTACAGACAGGCGTTTTTAGGCTGTTTTAGTCATGAAACGCGAAAAAACAAAATTTCATGGTAGCAAATTTTTTTTTTTTCATGTCGATCCCAATACTTTTTTATTAAAATAATAAAGTAAAATTACAAAAAATGCTTGTGGCGCCTTGCAGTGCTGTTACAAAGCGGGTACCGCTTTTAAAGGGGTTGTTCTTATGCGGGGAGTACAGTAATAAAATAACGAAAACAACATTTTTGTTAAAACTAAAGCATTTTAATAGTCGTGTGACGCAAAGAAGGATCCGTGGCTCGTAGTAAACCAATCGTTTGATTCTTTTTCTTATACCATTGTGTTCTTTGGTGCGAAGAAATCATAGAAAATGGAAATTTGATTCATGTAAAACTGTTTCGTCGATTTGATCGATTCCGCTCGTTATGCACTTAAATTTATCTTAACTCCTAACTGGAAAAGTATTATCATGGCTCACTCTGGTTAATTGTTTTTCATAGCATTTTACATTCGTTTTTTTTCCATATTTACTTTGAGTTTGAACATTCGATCATTGAACAAATATAATTGTATGGAAAACTTTTCAAATCGAATAATATTCATTATATGTATGTACATATGTCGGAAAATTGCCAACCCATCGCTGGGAAAATATTTGTTCGGTTTTTCCACAAAGTCCCTGCAAAATTATTCAAATAAAACGCACGAAAGCATATGGAAATACGATACGGCGCTTAATTAGCTGAATTACCTCCCATCCCATCCGATCCAAATAAATTAAAGTCGAATTCTAGTTACGGCGAAAGGTGTGCTTCGAGTCAATGCTCATTGGTATTCGCTTATGCTATTACGCTAAAAAAGAGAGTCGAGCATTTAAAATTGTTGTTATTTTGCGACAATCAACCACCGGTTTCGGCGCTTTTATTCGCTACAGCTGGTTCGTACTACGATAAAACTGCCCACAGTCTACCGTGGCACTGGTACGGAGCGGCAGTATTTCTAAGTGTATAGCTACTCCGTAAAAAAGCTGAATAAATCGTAAGATACGAGCTTAAGTGCGTTTTTATTTTACCCATATCGGAGCATCGCGGCGGCGTTAAACTTTTGCTTTTCTAGCATCTTATCCAAGTACGGTCTTGACCATCTGGCTAGTTCTTAGATCGTAATCGTTCGACCCGCATTACCGCTTTAAGACGTTATGTCGATTCTGATCGTAAACCAAGTGACCAAGTTCATGACGTAGCAATTGCTTGTGCTTTTGTGCAACTCGTATAAAAAAAGTTCGCTAGCTAGTGATCGTGGAGTTCAAGTGCAGAGTTTACACCAAATGCCAGTTACGAGCGCCAGCACTCGCTAAGATGTGGCTGCCGCAGAAGGGAATGTACCACGTCCAGAAGACTTTTCAGCGCAATCAAAAGGTAGGAATGACTTTCAGGTGTTAACGACGCGACGACGTGTACGGCTTTCGAGTTTTCTACGTATTTCACTCGATCGGTAAACAAATCGCGCGGCAATAAACTTTCGTGCACTTGGAATGCGCGGTGTAAGCAAGAGATAATTCGCACGAAAAGCCTTGTCGCGCAGGTGACTGACTATCGCCTATGAATAATTGTAAACACTATGCGTCTGCAGTTATATGTATCTTCCGATGTGCATAGTAATTTCAATTTTGCATTTTAGCCTTCTACGAAATCTTACTGGCTTTTCCATTTCCGACTTTTTATCGGTTTTTCGACATGTGGGCTCGATTTTGTGACCTCTCCATCGCGGCTATGGCCGTTAGATATCCGTACTTGCTGCATTGCACACGTTGCTTTGAAAAACATTAAAAATGATTATTCATGAGTCTACAGTTACTCCCGATATGATTGACGATTGATTGACTTTGATCGTTTCGATTGTTTCAATAGCGCAAGTAATAAATCCAAAATTTCCGAATTTCCGCTCGAATTTGAATCTTGACCGTTTTTGACTAGCACTGACATCTGACACACTTTACCAATTCAAACGGAGAACAGCGCCCAATTTATCCGAGTATTCCTCAATTTAAATTAATCGACGCCAATCAATTTGAAATTCAAACAGCATTAACCTTTAAACAATCACACAAGTAAATTGTGACGAAAAAGCAACAAAAACAAGCATTAATCTCAAGAGATTAATTTTCTGCGTCTTAGGCGCTTCGAAATAAATGACCTATGATTTTCGAAATTAATTTGCGTAGTCGAAAAACGCTCCATTATAACGGCTGGCGGTCTATGTTTCGTCATTGCTCGCAGCCAATTTTCCATGCATTTTGGTTCAAAGCTGTGCCTAATTGCAACAATTTGTATCGGAAAATTGAACGATTTGTGTTATGTAAGTTGCACTGCGTTAAAAAAAAAATTATTTTGCCTTTTTTTCCGCGCAAAAACTGCAGCCAAACATGCTTTGCTAGATGTTTTGATTTTTATTCGCGCACTCACAACGACTTTCGATTTTTCTACACAATATACCGGTATTCCGTTTCGATTTAATCGTTTTGTTGTCAAACATGTCGTTAGTTTAAAGAGCGACTTTTTTAATTATCATCATCTTCCTTATTGGTTTGCGATTCGACCTCGCCCCCGGAGACGCAACCCGGTTAAATTGTCTTGTCTAATTTTTCATTTTTTTTTTGTGTAATTAATGGTTGGATACGCAACAAATGGTGCCACCAAATAACTGATTTCCATTTGTTACACTTACTGATTATTAATACATATGTATAGTATATTTAAGTGTCTTATATCCATCATATGTCACACGTTTAGCAATATCCGCTATGGTTTAATTTCTTTTTCGGGGCATTAATTTATTTTAATGAAAAGATACAGCGCTGTGCAGAATAATAGGTGCAAACACTAGGCTCATGCAAAAAGTATATTTTCTTATCAGTTGTTGACGTCTATTGTTTGTAATTACTGTGAAATGAATTACCGTTAACCCTCCAATCATTTAAAAGGAAAAACGCAATAAGAGCTCTCATTGTGGTTTTATTTTTCATCATCATCAATGGCGCGACAGCCCAAATCGGGCCTTGGCCTCCTGAAGTCGTCGCCTCCAATCGTCTCGATCCAAAGACCGCGTCCTCCAGCTGCTAATTTTTAAGATGGCTTTGCTATCTTCATCAACCGAGTCTTCCCATCGCTTGCGTGGCTTACCTACTGGCCGGTTACCACTCGCTTTGCCTTTTAGAGCACGTTTGGGGATTCTTCTGTCTTCCATTCGCTCCACATGGCTTGCCCATTGCAGTTTACGTAGCTTGATGAACGTTGAAGCTTCTGGCTCGTCGTAGAGTTGATACAACTCATGGTTGTATCTTATTCGCCATTCCGTTCCTTCCTTTACAGGTCCCAAAATTCTTCGAAGGACCTTTCTTTCGAATGCGTTAACTGCTTTTTCGGAAGTTCGTGTTAATGTCCATGTCTCGCTGCCATAACAGAGCACAGGTCGTACAATAATTTTATATATCCGCAGCTTATTGTTCCTGTGCACTTTCATGGATTTCATTATTGGAAGTACCGAATAATACGTCTTATTTGCAAGTATTATCCGTCGTTTGATTTCGTCTGTTTCATTACCGTCCTTTGTTAGATTAGCCCCAAGATATATGAAATTGTCCACATTCTACAAATTATATTCCGCAATTGTTACGTTTTGTCTGATAGGCGTTCTCCTTCTTGTTTGCGTCATTACTTTTGTTTTGTTTTCGTTAATGCGCAACCCGACTTCTTTTGCGGCGGAGTCGAGATTGACAAATACCTCCTTAGCACCAGGGAAGGATCTTGCTAGGATGTTAATGTCGTCAGCGTATGCTACTAGTTGGGTGGACTTGAATAGTAGTGTCCCGTTAGTGTCGACTGGTATTTTTCGGACGACATACTCTAGTGCCAAGTTGAAAAGCATGGGGACTAGACCATCTCCCTGCTTTAAACCACATTCCGTTCGAAAGCTGGTTGTGGAATCGGTTTGTATTCTCACTTGGGATTCAGTGTGCGTCATTGTGAGTCTTGTTAGTCGGACTAGTTTTGGAGGAATTCCAAAGTTAAGCATGATTTGGTACAGTACGCTCCTGTCGATACTGTCGTATGCTTATTTAAAATCTACGAAGATTTTGGTGCACGTCTGTTATATTCCCAGCATTTCTCAAGCATCTGTTTCACCGAGAATATCTGTCCATCCTTTCCGAGGCCAACAGAGTTTGACACAGTGCTTGGTTTTACGCCGTTTCACCTTTTTTTTCTGTTTATTTGTTTTCTAAAAAATTCTATTGCTCGTTTCTTGCCGTTTTCCTGTCGCGAGTGATCTAACCGAGTTTTAAATTTTACATTGCGACCTGTTCAATGGGGTCACACCGCCGTCAGATCTCCAAGTCTCCGAGTACCAGCTAAGTGTCACCTAACAGACCGGGGTCTTCGATGAGTTGGTTTTCCCGTACGTAGGCCTAGTACTTGTGCGGGACTTTCAATTGCAGACCCCGGACCGTCAATTATTTTTCGTTGTGCTGTTGATGTTTACACCGCTTGGTTTTCTTTTTTGATTTTTGCAGGGCAATTGTATTTTCATTTCGTGTTGCCATATCTTTGTTTCTTTTTTATTTATTTATTTATTTTTTTTATTCATTCTGTTTAATTTTACTTTATTATTATAATAATAAAGTATTGTGATTGACACAAAAAAAAAAAAAGTTTGCTACCCTGAAATTTTTTTTTTCGCGTTTCATGACTAAATTAGCCTAAAAATGCAAAAAAAAAAAATCCGTCTGTCTGTACGCCGTCCGCCGTCCGCCGTACGCCGACGTGTACGCTCAGCGCACATTAACTCCCAAACCCTTCAAGATAGAAAGTTCATTTTTGGAGGGATTGTAGATAGTTGCGGATCTCAGGCGGATACTCCTTTTCCGGGGTATACGGGTTCAGGGGGAGGCGGGGGGAGCGCTTAAACCGAAAAATACGAATTCAAATATCTCAACCATGGTAACAGCTAGGAAGCTAAAACTCAACATTATTATAGAGGGGCTTGTAGGACAACTTTTAAAAATAATTTAATTTTTTTATCCATTGGGGTGCGAAAAGGGGGGGCTTAGAACCAATTGTCGGCCGAATTTTTTTTTCAAATGATTATATCTTCGAAATTACTTATCGTAACAAAACCATTTTTAGAGACCGTCAAGGTGGCATATAGTTTCATCGGAACCAGCTTAGAAAGCGGCTAATTATTGTAAGGGGGAGGGTCAGGGGGGGTGCAAAGAAAAACACTTCAAAATTAATATCTCAACTATCTCTTAAGCTATGTAATTAAAACTTAAAATTTATATTAAGCTATACTAGGCAAATATAAAAAAAATATAACATGTTGAAATAATAGTAGTGGGGGGAAATGGGGAGCATTTCAAAAATGGCGCACTTTTCAAAATTACAAATCCTTATATCTCCAAAAATAGTACAGATATCAAATCAAAAATTTGTCAGATTGTAGAACTACATAATAGTTAATTTTGGTAAAAATTTTAAGTTGGAAAACTTTGAGTGATTTTTTTAGGGCTCTCGTAAAAGATACAAAGTTAAAATTTTACATGTGAATACCTATATTTAATCCACATAGAAAAATAATAACAACTTGATCCATATTTGTTATAAACCGACCCCCCCGGTCTAACGTGCACAAGGTGTTTCATGTGCATTGAAAAAAACACATAAACTGAAAATTTTTGAGTGAAATTTTAAGGTAGAATTTTGAAAATTTTCGAAATGCATTTAAAAAAAATCCCTAAATATACGAAATATTAACTGGTCGAAAACCTTTAACACTTCTACCCCCTCCCATACAAAATTATTTTTTCGACCATTTTCAAGAATCAATTATCACCTAACTATTAAAAGCTATCAATTTGAAATTTTGCATAACAACTAACAAAAATAATTAAAATGAAATCGCGTTAAAAGTTTTAAAATCGCGCTTGACCTTCTACCCCCTCCCATACAAAAGTATGATTTCGACTAATTTCATTAAATCAACTAATAACCAACAAATTAAAAGCTACGAACTTGAAATTTCGTACGAGCACCTTACAATAAAAATAAAAGAAAATTGCATCACAAGTTTTACGATTCCCTTACCTCCTCTACACCCTCCCATACAAAATTATTTTTTCGAGCATTTTTAAGAAATCAGTTATCAGCTAACTCTTAAAAGCTATCAATTTCAAATTTGGCATAAAAACTTATAAAAATAATTCAAATGAAGTTGCTTTAAAAGTTTTGAAATCGCGCTTGCGCTTCTACCCCCTCCCATACAAAAGTATGATTTCGATCAATTTCATTAAATCAACTAATAACCAACAACTAAAAGCTGCGAACTTGAAATTCTATACAAGCACCTTTCAAGAGACGCGAAATAAAACTGCGTATCAAATTTTACGATTCCCCTATATTCTCTACCCCCTCCCATACAAATGTTCGGTTTCATGAATGTAAAATACACCGAATTTTATGAAAATTCTATGCAACTTCGTCTATGAAACACATTCTATACAGAGAATATTGGACGTGATTCAAGCAATTAATTAAAAAGCTATTAACATCCACCCACCCTTACTATTACCCCTACTCCTCCCCTCATAAAAACCAAACTTACAGAAACGAATGAAATATTGTTAACAGTCCTGCCCAAGAACTCCCTTTCACTTAGCCTTCCCTAACCACTCTAACCTGCATATTGACTTTCCACTCATCCGCAACTTGTCCCAAGAATAATAAAGTTTCGCCCGACTTGTTGGCAGTTTATTTATTATTGTGAAACAACTTTTTTTTAATTATTACATTTACACCTTGACGAATTTTTAACCATTAGTTTTTTTTTGTTTTTTAGTTTCGGTTGTTACATTTTTAGTTTCTTGATTCCTTTAAATTTACTGTTTTTTCCTGTTTTCATCTTTTTTACATTGCTTTTATTTTTATTCTCTGTTTATTTTTAACTTCTTAGTTTTTCATTCCAGTCAAAAGGAACTTTTTTTCCAATTACTTTTCGTACACCCTCTTTTCGTTAATGGCCACTTTTATGTTCGATCAAGTCAACGTTCGGGGATTGAGTTCTGCCTACCTCTCCCTGTACATTTACACCCAAACTTCAAAACCAGATATATTAGCACTTGGCGAGTGCAAGGTGCTACCTGGAAGTGAGCAGTTTTATTCTGTTCCCGGTTATCACCTTATCCCAGAATTTTTTCGCCAACGCTCTTTACATCCGCGATGATGTGCCCTTCCAATTGGTTCCATATTTGGGTACCTGCTCAAATCCGAAATTTAATTTTATCTGGATAAAACTTTTAGTCCAAGGACATATCTTGATTTTTTGTTATATTTATAGAAGCCCGGCACTGAAAGCTAAAACTGCTAGTGAGTTGGATGGGTTGTCTGAATCCATCCAGTCCATTTACACTGCACACCCTGACACCGAAATCGTTATCGCGGGCGATTTCAATGTTCACAACACTGCCTGGCTTAAATATTCCTCCTGCACGGACTAAGAGGGACGTGATATTGAGCTCTTTGCCTCGTTAAACGGTTTAACACAAGCTGGTAAATGAGCCTACTCGTTTACCAGAAATTGCAGGTCAATTCTCCAATCTTTTTGATCTATTTCTCACCAAACAACCTGAGAAATATTCTCTCTCTTTAATATCCCCATCGCCAATTGGAAATACGGATCACTTCTTGATTCGTGCACAATTTCCTCTTGCAGTACAAAAACCGCTGCCAGTTAAGGCACCCCGAAGAACTGTTTGGCATTTTGAAAGAGTCAATTAGGGGGCGCTGAACGAGTTCTTCAATGCCTTCAACTCGAAATTGTGCTTCGATTCTAATGACTGCGATGAAGCCTGTAAACTTGTCACCGAGACCATCCTGAAAGGTATGAAGCTCTACATACCTTCCAGTGAAAAGAGAATCCGGCCGTCGAAGGACTCTTGGTTCACAAAAGAATGTCTCGCGGCAATTCAGGCTAAGAAACAATCGTTTCAAAATTTTCAAAATTCTCCAACTCCAGCTAACAGAGAGCTTTATAATGTATCAAGAAATTCATGCAAATACATCCTTAAGCGTGTTAAATTTGATCACGACCAAAAACTTCGGCGGAAGATTCTTCAGAGTCCAAAAGGCTCAAGATCTTTCTGGTCTTTTGTCAAAACGGTCAATAATAACTTCATCTCTTCATCAACACCACCACTTGTCGATGGCGACCGTACCGTTATTGATCCGGGTGAGAAAGCGAACCTATTGGCAGTAAGTTTCGCGAGAAACTCCACGCTACCACCTTCAAACAAAACCCCTCCTATCGCATCACCATCAGGTTTTTCGCTGCCGCCGCTACATTTCCGCACGCGTCTCATATTCAGGATCCTGCAAAAGTTCAATGTTCACAAGTCCGCTGGCCCTGATGGCATTCCCCCCATTACCCTTAAAATGTGCTCCCCTTCTCTGGCTAAACCCCTTCGCAATCTTTTTCATCTATCTTACTCCTCTGGGTGCTTTCCTGGATTGTGGAAAGTCGCGAATCTTCAGCCAATTCCCAAGAAAGGAAGCAAAGCGCACCCTGCTAACTACCGCCCGATAGCCATCACTTCAGTGCTCTCGAAAGTGATGGAAACTGCTATCAATCGCAAAATCATTCATAAACAGCTTATCCACGATCGCCAATACGGTTTCCGTTCTGGAAGGTCGACGGGAGATCTCTTGGTCTACCTGACGGAACGTTGGAACTCTTGCTTGCACAAATACGGCGAAGGTCAAGTTCTTGCTCTTGACATTGCAAAAGCTTTTGACAGAGTTTGGCATGAATGTCTCCTTGTTAAGCTAAAGGCCATCGGTCTCGATGCTACCCTCATTCGATGGATTGAGAGTTTCCTGTCTGAACGCACTATACGAGTCGTATTAGATGGCGTTACTTCTTCTTCTTTCCCAACTAATTCTGGTGTCCCTCAGGGTTCTGTTCTATCACGTACTCTGTTTTTAGTATTCATTAACGACCTTTTGTCTTCTACTCTCAATCCAATCCATAGTTTTGCAGATGACAGTACTTTAGATAACACCTTTGAATTTTTCTCTGCTGCGGATTCTCACAAGATATCTATTGCTGCCAAACGCAGGGACCTATTCAGTTCTCTGGACTCCGACCTCAACTTAATCCTGGAATGGGGCAGGAAAAATAGAGTAGAGTTCAACGCTGCTAAAACTCAGGCCTGTCATTTTTCCCTTAAACGTGATGTTCCAGCGTCGTCGACTAATTTAGCCTTTAATGGCGTACCAATTAGCTCTTCAGATGAATTTATCGTTTTGGGCATAAAAGTTAATAACCATCTTGATTGGAGCAAACATATCTTTGATGTTGCCCTGGGTACCTCCAAACGCCTTGGTATCCTTCGTAAATGCAAAAAATATCTTACGCCTCACGACTTAGCTACCATCTACAAGGCTTACATTCGACCTCGCCTAGAGTACAATTCGCATTTATGGGCTGGGGCACCCAAAGCACACCTTGCGCTGCTCGATCGAGTACAAAAACATGCGTTCCGATTAATTGGAGACGACACCATTACAATTTCTCTTGACTCCCTCGAGCATCGTAGGGACGTTGCAGTACTCAGCATTTACTACCGTTACTTTCATGGTAAATGTAGTGCGGAACTTAGATCACTTATTCCTCCACTTTACAGTTTTCCCCGAAATACTCGTCAAGCTAAACGCGCACGAGTTTACCATCAACCCTATTCCTACTTGTACAGTGAAATATAGGCAGTCATTCATCACCCGAACGTCCAGACTCTGGAACGCATTGCCTGCTAGCATATTTCCAAGCAAGTATGACCTTCAGCGCTTCAAAAATAATGTCCATCGGCACTTCCGTCTCTCTCCCCCAAAATGCCCATAACACTACCAAATTTCATCCTCTTCCTAAACCGACATAACTGTGCAATGCATTATAGGGTGACCCCCTAAGTTATAATCGGTGCTATAAAAAAAAAAAAACATATTATTGAAAAATATTCACGCGAAAACCGGATTGAAAATGAAAGGAGGAAAGCCCTGAACACATTTTTCACAAACCACGATGAACGCTGGATTACCAGGAAATCCCGGAAAGAACCGTTGCTCAGTGCTCCAAAGCTCACGTCTGAAGTGGAGAAACGCTTGGAAAAGAAGTGTCATCCTGAAACAGTGCGACGAATATTACGTAAAGAAAATTTTCATGGACGAGTAGCGGAAAACAAGCCCCTGATTAGTTCTAAGAACGTGCGTCTTCGAATGGAGTTTGCCTGTACATACCGAAACAGCTCCCAGGACTTTTGGAAAACGGTAATTTTTGCAGATGATAGTAAATTCAATATTTTGGCATCAAATGGGAAGGTTTCTGTTTGGAGAAAGTCAAATGAGGAGCTAAAACATGAGAATTTGAACAGGTAGAGATCTAGGTCTCAGAAAAGGCACACCTTGACGAAAATACTTTTCCAATGGTATTTAATTTCTTTACTTTGGATCACTGGTTTGGGCTGTAGTGCGTTTACGAAGAAACGCTTATTCTTTTAAATATGTAGACATCTCAAGAGGCTTCTAGCAATCATTCGAAAGATTTTTCATTCATTTCATTACGAAGAAACGAGAAGAGAGAACGCTTAAAGAATCTAATAATCATTGAATATTTCGATTATTTACTCAGTTTTCATCTCTGAATTACATCTCGTTCTCTTTTATCGTATTTGTTTGCTCTGCTCTGCTGTGGTGTGCTGTGATAGGAAGCGAATGGAACAATTACAACAAAAAATAAATACGGAGAAGTAATATGCGCAAACGCATTTCGAACCACGCTCATTTTGAGTTTTGGAGAGTCAGAACAAGGGAATGCTCAGTGATAACAGAAGAAGAAGAACGACTCGCGAGGCTATGAAATATGATAAACAAGAACGAGATATGTGATGAGATCCGAGTGATAACATTTTTTATGAGCAATAGCAGAACTATAAGTATTACTTGAAGATTGTTCAGACCCCGTATTATGCGCGCCTAAAACTACTTTCGATCAAGTAGATCCTGAGGAAGTTTAAGAATCATACACCAATTCTGTTTCAAAAACTTCTGGTTCTGGACAATTTTCAGCTTCTTTTAGCTGAATTGGATGTAGATGGTAATCGAGATTTCGATGATCATTCGATTGCAGAATTCATTCGACTAAGCATATGTATATCTGGATCTCGGAGTTAAACTGCGCTATGTCATTTTATTCAACTTTTCAGTAGAGGAGTTGAAAAACTACTGAAATCATACATCATACACATACAAAGTATTGGTAGTATAAATTCTTTTTCGAGCCGTTATTGTGCAAAAATTGTTAAATATTTACTATTCAAAGAAATGCCCATCGCTCCCACAACTGTTTCCATCTTCTGGCAGCATACGGATTTCGCATCGAAAAACTAATCTTCTTTTGAGCCGGTCCAAGCAGCGACCCAATTTTTCGCTTCTTCGAAAGAATGGAAGTGCTGCTCAGCCAGACCATGCGTCATCGATCGGGATAGGTGGTAGTCGGAAGGGGCGGGTAGGGTAGGACGTCCCATTTCAGTGTTTCCAGGTAGGTTTTCAGAACGTGAGCAACATGTTACCGAGTGTTGTCGTACAGCAAAATCACGTTTTCATGTCTCTCTTCGTTTCGCGGCTGTTTCTCCTTCAATGTTCAGTTCAAGCACATTAGTTATTTTTTTTAGCAATCTCTCGTGATGGTTTCATCCGGTTGCAGCAGCTCATAATACACCACGCCGAGCTGGTCCCACCAAATACACAGCATGATTTTCAAGCCATGGATGTTAAGCTTGGCTGTCGATGTTGATGCATGGCCGCGGTATCCCCACGATTTTTTCGCTTTGGATTATCGTAATGGTTCCACTTCTCATCGTGGCGATGAGATGCAAAATATTCTTCCTTTTTTGCCGTTGGAACAGCTGTTCGCATGTGAAAACTGCCTTTCGACGTTTCTTGGCTTCAACTCGTATGGCACCTAATTTTCTTACTTTTTTCAAACGATGTGAAATGATTTGTTGAGCCCAATGAATCTGCATGTTGGTATTGCGTTTGGTAATCCAGCAATGCCTCCAATTCTGCGTCTTCAGAATTATTAACCGGTTCGAGACACTTCTTGTCTCCCACGCCACCCATTTCATAGCGTTGAAACCATTTGCGACACATTCTTTCACTAATAGCTTCCTCGCCACAAGTTT
Organism: Chorisops tibialis; assembly: GCA_963669355.1. Lineage (NCBI taxonomy): Eukaryota > Metazoa > Arthropoda > Insecta > Diptera > Stratiomyidae > Chorisops > Chorisops tibialis. The sequence continues at coordinate 111,852,450 of OY770262.1, read as the reverse complement.
CAACAATCATTCGACGCGCCTCTGACGCAATTTTTTTTTTAAATTGATGTTAAAAAGCAAAACTTGCCGCAAATGACGCTCATTTGGGTCAAACTCCGACACACAAAAGAGTATATGACGCCGATAAAACTTCACAAATCGACTGATGAGGAGTTATTGATTGAAGTTCACCATGTGACGTTTCTGATCCGCCATTGTTGGTCAGTATTTACTGCTGGCGCCAGCTTCTGGGAAACGGCGGGCTTCAATTGGTACTCCCGATATTATATTTATTTCAATGCGTTCAAAACCCAAAGCTGTCTCACATCTCTCAAGCATGATAAGAATTTGGTCTTAGTAACTTTTGGCAATCCGGATCATGTTCAATCTCGGGCCATACAATTCATAAGAAAATCTCGGAGTCACCTCTATTCAGCGCTCTTTGTCGAAATTTTAATGGAAACTGTTCTCGTAAAACTTCCAATGTCTTGCTACCCCGCTCATTCAGATAATATTTGTATCGCTGCAGGCACCAGTAGGAAGATATTTTTGCAAATTTAATCAAAGATGAAATTTTTAAATAAAATATCTATGATTAAATTTATTGGCTTTTCTAGTCTTTGATTATGGAGAAAAAATCTGGAGTTGGAGAGGCGTATTCTATGTAACATATTCCGAGTCAAAATAATCTCTTACCGGCCTTGATTTTGGAAAGACTTCGTCTGTCTTCAAAGTCGAACTTTGGAGTACTACTGGATATACTCAGATAGGCATTGATAAGCGCACGTGGCTGTGGATCGGGTAGAGATTGAGAAAACCAGTGCAAGGCTGACGTCTTCCATATAGCATTCACCGGAGCTGCACTTAAATTGTAATCTGCCCATAAGTTTGGGCAACGAAATTCAATAGATGATCTTATGTTTTTTTTTTGCAAAATTTTACGCTTTCAACGAATGTTACTTTTAGCTAAACAAATGGATTCTTGTAAATTAGTTAACTTTCGACTTTTAAATTTCGAATTGTGACTTGACTAATTATTCTTTTGCAGCGAAAATCGATGGTTATTTCCAATGGAATTCATCAGACTCGCTAAAAGTGCGCATTTTAAAATTTAAAAGTAGAAAATTTGGTATAAGTACCAAACAAGAAGTAAATTAATGATAATGGGTCTTAGTTGCTTGTCCTTTTTTCTTCTCTCATCTATCTTAGTTTATTTAGACGATGGCTTACTACATTTTAATCTAAATTATAATTCAAAACGCAACCTGTTTTGTGTTAAAATCCAAACATTACTACTTGCAAAATCAAACTGAACTATTATCAGATCTGTTTCGGTATGATTAAATTAGTTTCTAGATCCTTATTAATAGTTGCTTGATATCCAACATTTATACTCTCAAAGCACGATGCGAGGTAATATTACCTCATTTTTCGATATTACAAACGCCAATATTCAATACAAAATCCTATCGGCTTCTATAAATATTGCGATGTATTCTATTAACAACCTCTTACTCGTATGTCGAAATCATTAGCTCTTTTTTGCTTGTATCATTTATCAAGACTGTAATTCATGGAATTTTCTTTCCGAGAATAGATCAATGTGATGTGGGAGTTTAACAGAATCGTCGATTTCCGGTGAGAGGATATTAAATTATTGATTTATTTTTATATAGCAGATGAATCGAGTCATATTGTACAGGTTACAGTAAAAACTATTTAAGATGTCGATTTGAAATTTTGGTCTAAGTATACTGATGTATATATCATTACCATCACAAAATATTGAGCCGATCTCCTCACTCTTTCTACCCCGTCCCATACAAATGCACAATTTAAAAAAAAATTGATTTTTTCGATTTTCATTGAAACTAGCAAAGTCTTAAGGACTAATTTTTGCGAGAATTAATTTAGTTATAATTGCAATCAATTCTGAAAAAAATATTAACTTCACCTTACTCTTATTTCTTGTCTCTGACTTCAATCGTGGCTTGCTCTTGCAGAAATCATCTCCACCCAGTATAATGGATCATGATAATATTTTTATGTCCTATAATGTTCAGCTTACTGATAACTTACCTAAATCGTTTGCCTTTCGGGATTACATATAACCATGTTAACATTGTCGATCTCATTACTGAGTTACACTCACTTCCGTGGGATAGCTTATTTGTTACTACTGACATCGATGATAAACTAGAATTGTTCAACAGTTCAACTTTAAAACCGACTAAAATTTCTTGTCCTTGGTATTCGGGGGAAGTTGGTCGACTCATTGCGGAAAGAGAGTTCCTCTATCGCAATTATATGACCAAGAAATCTGAAAGCGCTCGTAGTCTATATAAATCAGCACGTAACGCAGCAACTTGTGCTATACGCTATTTTAGCAGAAAGCTTGATCCAAATTTACCCGCGAAACGTCTATGGAGCAATTTAAAACGGGTTGGGGTGTATGGCAAGGAGCGATCTAGTACTAATGTAAATGCAGACGAGTTAAATGCACATTTCGTAAATAATGCATCTAGCTCCTGCAGATCTTCTTTGAATAGTAAATCGCCCGACTGCCCAAGAATCAATAATAGCACCAACTCCTTCTCTTTTCATTGTATCAGCTTAAGCGAACTTTTCTCTGTTTATAATAGTATTAAATCTCTTTCCGTTTGCGCTGATAAAATGTATCCTGGTTTTTTAAGAATACTTTTTCAATACCTATGGCAATATATTCTTCATCTTGCTTAACAATGAGCTATTTTCCTCTCGCTTGGAAGGTTGCAGCCATTTTGCCTATCCCAAAAAATAAAAATCCTTCCTGTTCTAATGATTTCCGTCGTTTCGAAAGTATTGGAAAAAGTTATGTCCATACAAATGCGAGAATATATTTTGAGCAATAAAATGTTAAACTCTTTTCAATCAGGGTTTTGGCCTCGTCACAGCTGCGAATCGGCCCTGAATAAAGTAACCTCGGATATTAGAGCCGCTATGGACAAGAATATGATAACCTACCTTGTTCTCTTAGACTTTTCTAAAGCCTTCGGCACGGTGGACCACAGAAGACTCATAGACAAGCTATCGTCCATTTTTAATTTTTCCACGAGTGCAGTCAAACTTCGTGGTAGCTACCTAACTAACCAGCAAGTAAGAATTGATTATGTTCTATCCTCTTCTTTATCCCTTGTGTGTGGTGTCCCCCAAGGGTCAGTCTTAAGTCCACTGCTTTTTAGCATTTATATTAATGATCTGCCGGATATATTGCACGACTGAAGCCTTTATCTGTATGCGGATGATGCACAGATTTACTTAAGCAGGCCTATTGGGTTAGTCGAAGACTGTGTTCAACGCGTGAATCAGGATGTTGCTCGCATATTAAGTTGGTCCCAACTTAACCATCTTACACTCATCGAGAAAAAATCTCAATGCATTGTTTTCTACACCGGATAATAATCCAAATTCCTGGGATCTTCCCCACCCAATAGTCAACGGCACACCCCTCTTGTTCCAAAACTATGTAAAGGATCTAAGAGTAATTCTTGACTCGTCTATGAGTGGAAGCAAGCATGTCGCATCTGCCCTAAGAAAGGTTTACGGTAAACTACGAAGACTATGGGTATTTGCTAGTGTCCTACCCTCGCATATTAGGCTAATGCTCGTTAAGTCACTAATTATACCTTTCTTCAGTTACGGTAGCCTAGTATTTCCTGGATATGACTCTAATTGTCAACAGAGACCAAACGTAGCTTTCAACGACTGTATCCGCTTTGTCTTTGGACTAAGCCGTTATGACCATGTATCACAATATCATACGAGCATTTTAGGGTGCACTTTATCCTCTTTCTTGAAGCGCAGATCACTAATTTTTTGCATAATATTTTACAGACCGCAGAACCGCTTTATTTATGCGATTACTTAATACCTTAAAACCATTAGACACTGAAAGAAAAGATTTCCGGATTCTACACTGTTATGCTTTATTATTCGTGACGTTTCGGTCTCTGCTGAGACTTTTATCAAACTGATCGACAATTACAAAATACAATTATTATATAGAAGGGAGGGTAATTAAGGTTAAATTAGTTATTAAGGTTAATTAGTTAGTATCAGGTAGTTAAATTAGTTAAGGATGTTTGGGTACGGATTTTATTCTTACCAAATTTTAAGGCAGGTAGCCAAACTGCTGATAACTTGTTTCCGGTGTCTCGGTTGAAGTTCTGTGGATGCTTCGAAATTTCTATTGCTTCTCGTACTATTCGTTGATAATATTGATTTGTCCTGGCCAGAATTTGTACATTGTCGAAATCGATTGTATGGTCCTCTGTCGTTGCATGTTCCGCGATCGCTGATGATTGTATTTGGATTTCCGTGTGCATCGTTGGTGCTCGTTGATCCTTGTTTGGACTGTGCGTCCCGTTTCTCCTATGTATACTTTATCGCATGAGCCACATGGTACCTTGTATACTCCTTCAGTCTCCAATGGTTTTTTGTCCTTCTGGTTTCCTAAAATCCCTCGGATAGTAGTCGGGGTAGTGAATGTTGTTTTGATGTTGGATTTTCGAAGGATTTTTCCAATCTTATCCGTCGTACCCTGGATGTAAGGTAGTTTTACCCATCGTTTGTCTGCACTTCCTTCTTCAGTGTCTACTCGTTCTGTTGTCCTTGGATGCTTCGGTTTCCATGCCTTGTTAATTTCGCTCGCTTTGTAACCTGATACACAGAGCACGACGTATAACTGAAGGAAATCCGGGCAGTCTGCGGAAGGAAAAGGAACAGTTGAATCGGGCATTCACAGCAAATGGTTACAAAGCGAGCGAAATTAACAAGGCATGGAAACCGAAGCATCCAAGGATAACAGAACGAGAAGACACTGAAGAAGGAAGTGCAGACAAACGATGGGTAAAACCACCTTACATCCAGGGTACGACGGATAAGATTGGAAAAATCCTTCGAAAATCCAACATCAAAGCAACATTCACTACCCCGACTACTATCCGAGGGATTTTAGGAAACCAGAAGGACAAAAAACCATTGGAGACTGAAGGAGTATACAAGGTAACATGTGGCTCATGCGATAAAGTATACATAGGACAAAAGGGACGCACAGTCCAAACAAGGATCAACGAGCACCAACGATGCACACGGAAAAGCCAAATACAATCATCAGCGATCGCGGAACATGCAACGACAGAGGACCATACAATCGATTTTGACAATGTACAAATTCTGGCCAGGACAAATCAATATTATCAACGAATAATAACTAATTTAACCTTAATTGCCCTTCCTTCTATATAATAATTGTATTTTGTAATTGTCGATCAGTTTGATAAAGGTCTCAGCAGAGACCGAAACGTCACGAATAATAAAGCATAACAGTGTAGAATCCGGAAATCTTTTCTTTCATTTCAAAATGCACTGTGAAAACATTCACCAAACCACCATTAGACACCGTTAATTTCTTGCTCCGCGTTTCTTTAAGACGGTTGGTGAGTGTTCCTTTTTCGTTCAGACCATAAGAATCTGAACAATCTTCCGCCTCATATTCAGCGTGTTGATGATACATTCAGGCGATTTATGTATTCCTTAGAGTTTGAATTTATTTTCCTTTCTTTTGTTGTAACTTGTTAATTCCTGTTAAGACCCCCTATAGGGGCATAGGACAGAAACAACTCTCTTCCACAAGGCGCGATCCTGAGCATCGGCTTTAAGCTGTTGCCAGGACTTGTTTATTCCTCTGGCCTCCTGCTCAACTGCTCGGTTCCATGTGTTACATGGTCGACCAACCCGACGTCTTCCTTGAGGGTTATAATCCAGAGCCTGTTTTGCGATGTTTTGCTCTGGTTTCCTCAAAGTATGACCGATCCACTGCCACTTTCGCCGTTGAATCTCAATACCTATTTTAGTCTGGCGAGTTGTACTCCAAAGTTCGTCGTTGGAGATCACTTCTGGCCAGAATATTCCTAAAATGCGTCGGAGGCATTGGTTTACGAAAGTCTGTAGTTTCTTGGTAAGTCGAACGGTCACTTTCCACGTAGTACAACCATATAACAACACGGATTTGACGTCATGCGTCAAAAACTCGCAGCTTCGTGCGAAGGGAGATCTCTCTTAACCTCCAGAAAGGGGAAAGGATACCGAAGGCCTGACGAGCTTTATTTAGCCGAGCCTCAACATCCTTTTTGGCTCCGCCGTCCATGCTGACAATGCTTCCGAGATAGCAAAAATCTTGCACCTCTTCCACATCCTGTCCATTAAGAACAATCGGTGTGCTTGTGTTCGAACCCATGTGCATGTACTTGGTTTTACGCACATTTATTTTCAGTCCCGCCTCTTTGCATTTAGAATGCAACGAGCGAACATTTGACTCTAAGTCCGAACGGGTATGTGCAAGCAAACACACGTCATCAGCATAATCAAGGTGACTTAAGATGTTAAATAGTTTCCATTGAAGACCTTTACCTTCCCCACCTTCCAGTGCAGCTTTTAAGATGTCATTTATTACCACCAGAAACAGGGCTGGTGATAATATGCAGCCTTGTCTGACACCCGTTCGCACAGGAAAGCTCTCGGACAGCTCTCCTCTATGCAAGACGCGACACCTTGCATCTTCGTAGGATTCTTTAATCATAGCTATGACCTTATCTGGAATACCTCTCCTACGCAAAGCATTCCATATGTAATCTCGCTTAACGCTGTCGAAAGCCTTCTCGAAGTCCACAAACATGAGATGTAGTGGCGAACCCATTTCGGCTGACTGCTCTGATATTATCCGTAGGGTATTTGTGTGGTTGGTACAAGACGACCCTTTACGGAATCCAGCCTGATAAACTTCGAGAGTGCTCTCGACGACATCACTAATCCTATTGAGAATTACCTTAGCCATAATTTTTGATACGGCAGTAAGTAGACATATACCACGCCAATTGCCACAATCCCGAAGGTCGCCCTTCTTCGGAATTTTCACAATGACGCCCTCTTTCCATTCAGTCGGATATCTTCCCTCACACCACACCTTAGTGAAGAGTGGGAGGAGTATATCGGCTGTGATTTCCGGGTCCGCTTTGAGGAGTTCGGTTGGTAGTCCGTCTATACCTGGAGCTTTCCTTCCCGCCATTGACCGAATGGCGGAAACTATCTCTTCCTTATCTGGGGGATCGTCCCTAATAGAGGATTGTTGCGGTTGGATGTTTGGAAGTTGTTCTGTTTCCGGAATATCTTCATCTGACAAGATGTTTAAAATATCAGAGAAGTATTCCTTCCATCGTCGCAACTGGTGTTCACTCATATTAAGGAGAGTTCCGTTGACATCTCTCACCAGGTGGTTGGCGGTGAAATTCCTGTTCGTCAACTGTTTCATGATTTTGAAAAGTGAACCCATATCCCCAAGGTAAGCCGCAGATTCTGAAATTTAAGGGATGCCAATTTTATAATATTCCTAGTTATTTCTGAAAAAATCATTAAAATTCCCCCACTCTTTCTACCACCTCCCATATAAACTGCACATTTTCACTAAATCAAACTCACTAATTTTCTCAGTTCCTATTCAGTTTTTGGAGTAAGCGTTTTATATAAAACATTTTCATAGCTACTTTAGCATGATGTCGAAAAAATTAGTTCAATGCTATCATCCCTTCTAACACTCCCCATACAAAATTTCTTGGGATCACAAAAAATTCTATTTCATCTAGAGTATCGTAAGATTGCGCTTTACGCGCAATCGTAGCCCTGTTATGTGTTTTTTTTAAGTTTCTTTTGGAATTAATTTTAATTTAATTTTTATTAGATTTGAGTTTTTACCACATTTATTATACTTATAAAAGATGTATTATCTTCTTGTATACACTGAATAAATAAAATAAAATATCAAATACTCCTTCTACCCCCTCCCATACAAATTTCACGAAATTTTCAAATTACAATTAAATTAGTTTGTTTTGAAAATGCCAAAGCTATCGACTTAAAGTTTTGTGGAAAGTATGATAATATTATAAATAAACTGCCAACAAGTCGGGCGAAACTTTATTATTCTTGGGACAAGTTGCGGATGAGTGGAAAGTCAATATGCAGGTTAAAGTGGTTAGGGAAAGCTAAGTGCAAAGGGGTTTCTTGGGCAGGGCTGTTGTCAATTTAACAATATTTCATTCGTTTCTGCAAGTTTGGGTTTTTATGAGGGGAGGAGGAGGGGTAATAGCAAGGGTGGGTGGATGTTAATAGCTTTTTAATAATTGCTTGAATCACGTCCAATATTCTCTGTATAGAATGTGTTTCATAGACGAAATTGCATAAAATTTTCATAAAATTCGGTGTATTTTACTTTCACGAAACCGAAAATTTGTATGGGAGGGGGTAGAGAAGGTAGGGGAATCGTAAAATTTGATATGCAGTTTTATTTCGCTTCTCTTGTAAGGTGCTTGTATAAAATTTCAAATTCGTAGCTTTTAGTTTGTTAGTTATTAGTTGATTTAATGAAATGGGTCGAAATCATGGTTTTGTATGGGAGGAGGTAGAAGGGCAAGCGCGATTTCATAACTTTTAAAGCAACTTCATTTGAATTATTTTTTTAAGTTTTTCTGCAAAATTTGAAATTGATAGCTTTCAAGAGTTAGCTGACAACTTATTTCTTAAAAATGCTCGAAAAAATGATTTTGTATGGGAGGGGGTAGAGGAGGGAAGGGAATCGTAAGAGTTGTGATGCAATTTTCTTTCTTTTCTGTTGTAAGATGCTCGTACAAAATTTCAAGTTCGTAGCTTTTAATTTGTTGATTATTAGTTGATTTAGTGAAATTGGTCGAAAACATACTTTTGTATGGGAGGGGGTAGAAGGGCAAGCGCGATTTCAAAACTTTTAACGTAATTTCATTTCAATTATTTTGGAAAGTTCTTATGCACAATTGCAAATTGATAGCTTTTAAAAGTTAGGTGATAATTGATTTTTTAAAAATGGTCGAAAAAATAATTTTGTATGGGAGGGGTAGAAGTTTTAAAGGTTTTCGTCCAGTTAATATTTCGTATATTTAGGGATTTTTTTGAAATGTATTTTGCAAATTTTCAAGTTTCTACCTTAAAATTTCACTCAAAAATTTTCAGTTTATGTGTTTTTTTCAATGCACATGAAACACCTTGTGCACGTTTGACCGGGGGGTTCGGTTTATAACAATTATGGATCAAGTTATTATCATTTTTCTATGTACATCAAATAGACGTATTTACATGCAAAATTTAAACTTTGTATCTTTTAACAGAGTCCTAAAAAAATCACTCAAAATTTTCGACATTTTTGCTTATCACCTCCCTCCCCTTTCACCACCCAACTTAAAATTTTTACCAAAATTAAACAATATGTAGTTCTATAAACTGACAAATTTTTGATTTGATATCTATACTCTTTTTTGAGATATAAGGATTCGTAATTTTGAAAAGTGCGCCATTTTTGAAATGCTCCCCATTTCCCCCTACTACTATTATTTCAACATGTTATATTTTTTTTATATTTTCCTAGTATAGGTTAATATAAGTCTTAAGTTTCAATTACATAGCTTATGAGATAGTTGAGATATTCATTTTTAAGTGTTTTTCTTTGCACCCCTCCTGACCCTCCCCCTTACAATAATTAACCACTCTCTAAGCTGATTCCGAAGGAACTATATGCCACACTGACGGTTCCAAAATATGAATTTTTTACAATAAGTAATTTCGAAGATATAATCATTTGAAAAAACAATTCGGCCGACAATTTGTTTTTAGCCCCCCCCTTTTCGGACACCAATGGATAAAAAAATTAAATTATTTTTAAAAGTTATCCCACAAACCCCTCTATATTGTGTTGAGTTTTAGCTTCCTAGCTGTTACCATGGTTGAGATATTTGAATTCGTATTTTTTGGCATAAGCGCTCCCCCCGCCTCCCCCTGAACCCGTACACACCCAAAATGGGTATCCGCCTGAGATCCGCAACTATCTACAATTCTTCTGAAAATGAACTTTCTATCTTGGAGGGTTTGGGAGTTAATGTGCCCTGAGCGTACACGTCGGCGTACGGCGGACGGCGTACAGACAGACGGATTTTTTTTTTTGCATTTTTCGGCTAATTTAGTCATGAAACGCGAAAAAACAAAATTTCAGGGTACCAAATTTTTTTTTTTTCCAAGTCGATCACAATATTTTATTATTAAAATAATAAAGTAAAATATCATTGACGAAGGAAAATTTTGTTTTAATCCATATACTCCCCCTCTCATACAAATGCATAATTTTGGTAAATGCATTATATCGATTTCCATTAAAACTAGGAAATGTACAAACTTAAAATATTACAAGGATTTTTTTCTTAATATTTGCAATAAATGATACAAAAAATTGTCAGTTTCGTTTCACTCCTTCCACCCCCTCCCTCCTGCTTACACAGATTTTGCAAAGGCATTCGACACAGTTAATCCTAAGATTCTAATTGGGAATCTTAAAATATATGGCATCTCTGGAAATTTACTTGATTGGATTTCTTCCTATTTATCTACTCGTAGTATGCGTGTAAGTTATAAGGGACATGAGTCTTATGTATTCCTGCGTGGTCTGGTGTTCCACAGGGGTCTATTCTTGGTCCACTATTATTCTTATTTTTTATAAATGACCTACCCCAGTTTTTATCTTCTTCTTGTTTCGTGTATGCGGATGACCTCAAAATCTTTCGAATGTTCCCTGTGATCGTGATATTTTAAAATTGGACCTTGATCGACTATATCAGTGGTGTTTATCGAATGACCTAGACTTAAACATTAAAAAATGCTTCTCTATGTCGTATTCACTTAAAACTGATCCTCCCGAGTTACTTTATTTAATCGATGGCACTAGACTTTCGGAAGTAACGATTATGAAAGATCTCGGTGTGACTTTTGATGTCAAGTTGAGTTTCACTACACATTTTGAAAATATTATCAATTATGCCTATAGACTTGCCGGATTCGTCCTCCGTATTTCTTCTACTTTCGCTTGTTTTAGTACTGCTGTCCTGCTTTTTATCTCTCTAGTACGTAGTATTCTTGGATACTGCTTTGTTGTTTGGAACCCTCACCATAAGTGTTACTTAGCTGCTATTGAATCAGTTCAACGTAAGTTCACGCGTTCTCTGTTCTTTCGTTCTAAAATACCGTATGCTAACTACTCTACGAGGCTTATGGTACTTCATCTCCATCCTTTAGACATACGTAGAAGTTACTTTGATGAGTACTTTCTATACAAGGTTGTAAATGGTATTATAAGGACTAATCTTGTTGACGAACTTAATTTCAGAATGAAAGTTGTTAGTACTAGAAATGCCGATATTTTTTATTCTTCACGCGCTTAACTAGACTTTCCTGTAGTTAGACTTCAGCGAAATCATGACAAACTACAACTTGGATCTTTGTCTATTTCTTTTAATGCTTTTAAAACTAAACTTAAGAAATTCTTGTGGTATTTCTTATCGCTTGCTATTGTGTAATTGAAATGTAAATTTTGTTCAATGGCTAAATAAATAAATAAATAATTAAATATACATATCCAATTATAAATTCATGGAAAGCATTTCTTTTTCGAACATGTGAGAGCTATCGACTTTGAAATTGAAATGGCGATAAAGCTGTAGATAAGCAGTTTCAAAATCATCTAAAACCCTCCACTTCGTCTGCCACCTCCCAATTTCAGGAAAACTTGTCCAACTTCATTGAAAATACTGAAAGCTACTAACTTTAAATTCAGCATGAAACATTTTGCATTTCACGTTCAGTGTTATATACAGAAATTATAAACCTCTCCCCTCTGCTTCTACCACTTCCCGTACAGAGGTCATTATTCACTATTCGAATATCTTTTTCATTTCATCATATGATTGGGCATGTTATGTTTTATTGGAAATTTAATCTTCAAAAATTTAATAGGTACTGAGAAAACAACTATAGTATATTGGGTTTAGTGAAATTGTGCAGTTTGTATGGGAGATGGTAGAAGGATTGGGGTGTTCTAATTTTTTTTTTAGAAATAACTATAAACATTATGCTTTTTACATGTTTTAAATTGCAGATCAGTACCATTCATACTTTTCAGGAAAATCGACTTTTTGTAAAGTAGTGAAATTGTGTTAGGGCTTAGGAGGAGTAATCATTTAATTTTCTTCGGTCCTATTAATAATTCTAAATAAATATTTAGTGCACATATACAGCTCGTTAAATTTACTCAGGTTCTGAGTAAATTGGTTAATAGTGTTTCATTAAAAAGTGCAGTTTGTATCTGAATTGGTAAAAGGAGTGGGGTGATGTTTCTTCATCCTGCTCCAGATGATGGGGATTACTTAGACCGGGGCAGCACGATTTCGCCGACGGCTCAGGAGCTTGGGGTGGGTCATTGACCTAAGCAGTCCTCATCCTTGTACGTGCTGAGCAAAACGGAACGGGAAACAGATCATGATACCGTACTACTTTATGCGGTATATACGCTTAGCGGGGTGTTTTGACTGCCGCTACTTGAACTTGGCGGAAATCTACACATTCATGCACCCTCATGTCAACGAAAAATACTTACCCGGTTTCCGGACAAAGCCTGGGAACCCTCTCATGAGTTCTTCACTCACTCATGTCGAGAATTGTATCAATAAAGAAAAAAATCTTGATACCTGTTCCTAAATACGAACACTAATCTTGACACATAAATGAATAAAAATATAAGAGGAAAAAAAATATTATTACGTTCTCGCACCAAAAAAAACAATTGTTTTGAACATAAATTAAATTTTTTTATTAAGTCTATTTTTTTTTTTTTTGAGAATTAAAAAAAACTAAAACTAATTACTTAACTTATTGTGTTGGGGCCCTTGCTGCTTCCAGTTTCGATGGTTGAGTTTAGTTTCATGTGCTCACTTATTTTATTTATTGTTTTATTTGTTGCAACTAATTTTAATTTTTATTCACTTAGGTTTTTTTTTTGTTTTTTTTGAACATAAATTAAATATTCATGACTTCAGAAGTTTATCAAAAACTAAATCATTGAATCTTCACGCACAGATTTGTCTTTTTGTTTATTTCACTGATTTAAATTCGACACACTTAAATTTTATCAAAAAAAATCAATATCAATCCAAGTACTATTCTTTATTCATTAGAGATCCTTTCTCGAGCACCGTCTATTTTGTTCTCCCCGAAAACTTTTTCACTTTATTCCAATTAGCCACCAAACGCGAGCTTCAACGGCTTTCCTTCCAATATCCTCGCTTATTTTGGCGCCAAACTACTTTATAGCAGTGCTACCCTAGGAGTTTTTATGTCCATAATTTTTCGGTGAATTATTTGGCGCGAACTAATTTGATTATTATTATTATTATTATGTTCTTTTAAATTTGTTATTTGGTGGTGTTGTATGTAACCTAATTGTATCTAGGAACAGTATGAGAACAAAACCATAACAAAAAATGAAGCAATAAACTGCGACCTAAATGAGGGAAGAGTAAAAATTGAATTCTGGTAAAGATTAAAGAAAAGAAATTTACAAAAAAATAGTTCGCAACAGTGATTCGAATAATTTGTATAACGTAGATTGAAATTTGTATAAAAATAATATATTCCAAATTTAAGATCAATAGCTTTTATACTTTTCGAGAAAATCGATTTATTGTTAAATTCCGAAAACGTGTCATTTTGTATGGGAGGAGGTCGAAGGGATGGAGCGATTCGACTCGTTCACAAAGTTGTCCTTACCTTTTGGTTAGAAACGACGTGTACAAAATTTGAATTTCCTAGCTCCACGCATTCTCGAGCTAGAGAGAACACAGACGGACGGACATCCGATTTTGAGATCTTTGAGTGATAACATTTTTTTCTCCGAACGTTATTTCGTAGCGTTACAAACTGTGTGGCAAACTTATAATACTCTCAGATTTCATCTAGAGTATAATGGAACAATTAGTTTTCTGATTATGTTACTACAAATAGTGTCTTAATACATACCTCCAATCATACAAAAGTGAAATGCAGAATCACACAGATTTGTAAAATCGAACTCTGAAAAATTTCAGAAGGATCCTGCTTTACTTCCTTCTACCTTAACAATTTCTTGATTTTCATTCATTGACTTTTGGCGAAAAATGCGATTTATTAAGTTTTATGGAGATACCAAATTAAATTTTGATTACGATTGTATATAGCTTTAATACCGTTTCATGAAAGATGGCGACGATGATGAGGTCTTTAAACTATGCATGCACAAGCAAATACAATAAACTCCTTGAATACAAAAGTACATATATGATAAAATTTACATTCCTTACTCATTTCCTATTTTTCAATTTTCAGATTCCAGTAACGCTGTGTAATTTGGGCGTCGGTGCAACTTTTGGCGAATCAATTCTACATGATTTGCCACGTGATAGTACTGTAGTAACAAAAACAACATGCGAACTTTTACGCGTTGAACAGCAAGATTTCCGTTTAATTTGGGAGGTAAGTTTCGAATTTTCGTACAATATCGCCGAGTTTTATCTGAAAAGCCGAGATTTCTAATGTCAGTTGATTGGCATCAGTGCATTGGCACCACTAATTCTTTTTATTTTTTAATAATCCAGTAATTTATATCAGTTACACATTGTACATTCATTTCCGTTGTATATTTTTACTCCAGGACTCTTGTTCCATATATTCCATTATCACAGCCGTTATCAGCGATGAGCAAATTAAATGGTATCGCTGTACTCATTCAAGCTTTCTATCATCAAATTGTAATTATTATTCCAGTTTTATTATCAAGATCCTATCTTTTCTATGGAGATTTATTTCTGGTCTTATCATGACTTCTTCTTCTGTTTTGTGACTCATCCAGTTAGTTATTGGATTATGCCCGTAGTCTTAGACAACTTTATTGGTGGGTTTTCTTTATCGTCATTTTAAAAATAGAGAAAAACAATCACAGACAGAGGTAAACAGGTAATATATACCTGTAAACAATCTGATAAACCGACATTTGTTTGGAGGCTCTGTTCTATATTCGGCACAATAACGAACTCCTTATCAGCTTTTGGCACACATATATGTGATTTTTTTTAGCTTATTTCGAAATGAGATATTAGATAAGAATTGATCTAGAGTGAGTTGGTATGATATTTTGGCGCTATCGAGCTTAATTTTGATGTGGGACGAGCAATCTATTAGAAGTGCTCGTGGTAGACAGTAACTGATGCATTCATCAAGATGTACCTGGCGAAGTTTATGGCTAGTCATCTAATGAATTTTCTATGAGATACTAATATGAACATACTTTATTATTACTCATCATTCAGTGAGTTGCGCCACATTATTAATCTGAATTCTTGATTGAAAATATTAAAGGAATGGCATGATATGAAGTTTTACTTACATTCTACGGCTGCTTCCACCCACCACACTTAAATGAAATCAAATACTAATTACGTTTAATGGTCTTTATGTTTGTTTTTCAATCAATTTCCCGCATCGACAATTAATGAAAATCACTGCCATAACGTCCTGATGCGGAAAATGAACGGAATAATAGAGCAAGTGCCTTAGTTTTCCTCTGTTTATATGCCATAGTTGGGAAAATGGGAGATATCAATGTTCGGGTGATAACCAATTTCACAGAATCCTGTAAACATTAAATAAACGCAGTACGGCAGTGAAATTGACAGGCACTGAAATTTTGATTATGTGCATATGCATACGTATATTCATTTCGACAAACTCTACTCTGTGTATGCATAGCAATGTTTGTCCTTTTATATCTATTCCCACACAGTATGAAAGTGATTTCGTTGTTCTGTGTAGCTGCTCTTCCAGGCTAACGCCATGATCACAATCAATTAATGGTTTCGCTGTATGATGTCATCTAATTGAAACGTCCTGTTCAGGAATATGTTGAGATTGTTTCGCTTCCCACATGCACTGAAAGGAAGCATATTTTAATGCTCTTAGTATAAAAGCAATGTTTTCATATACAGCTTTCTTGAATTGAATGTGAAAGCAGAAATTGCCGCAAAAAAGAAAGGATGCAACAAGCGTTTTGTTTTGCGTTTCCTTTCTGAAGAAAATTCCATTATCACGTCTAAGTGCTTGCATTAAAAGTTTCCTACATTAAACATTTTATTTTTACGCGAGATGAAATTTGAGAATGTTTTAGGTCTAATTGAACGTGTGTAATGCTGTGGTATTTTTTTTTATGGTTAATGTAAAACACAAGGGAAAGGCAAGAACCCGCATCTCTAATTTCAAATTATGTCTGATTTAGATATCGACCGTTCTGGGAAATCTACAGGCCTTAGTGAAACACAGCACATGTTTCGAAGTGAGGGAGTTTACACGTGGTCCACTTTATTATTGCAGAGGTATCCCCATCTTATCCTTGAGAACGCTGGACTTTGACGTGTTAAATACCAAGCTATTTCATCGTCAGCATTGCATTAACTATATATGCCTTTAGAACAATTTTATGCCAGTGCTAGATGAAGTAGCAGTAATCTTTCAATAGTGATGCCAAAGAATTTTAATTTCTGCTTTTTGGAATCTAGCAATTTCGATGGGTGTAGTCTAATGAGTAGCGTATTGTTCTACAATGCGAAGATCGTGAGCTTAATTCCCGGTCGACGCTACTTGCGTGGGCATATCAAGGCCACTTTAATCTGTGAAAAGAAAAAAATTCGCAGATAGATGATTGTGCAAAAAGCTAACAATCCTTCTACAATAGCAAATAAATGCTAAGGAAACTGAAGTTCAGGAGGCCATAGCCCGATTTGGGCTGTAGTGCCACTGAAGAATTTCGAGCAGGGCAAGCGCATCATATACAGCTCCTACAAAAATCATTAAACGGAAGGCCAAGCCTCTAAGCATGTCTCCTTATCAGGCAATGTATTATATCAACTCCGGAGATAGTCATTTGCCTGCTTAGCGAGATCAGTCTAGCAGGTCAAATCTGTCTGATGGTATAACATGTAACATCGTTTGCCCATTCGTTGTTGGCTTTGCTAATCTCATCTCACTTAGGTTGCAGCTTATAAATTGCGAGAGGCATGCACAGCTTAGTCACATGCCCTTCATCATTCGGTCCGAAACCGACCACCCCATGCAGCGTGCCTAAGCCGGTGAAGTAAGGTTTGAAGTAAGTCATGATAAAAATCAATACGTACGAGGCAGTTCCCGAACCCGGAAACTTAATTGCTTCTCTTTCAAAGACGGCATCTGCAAGGCTTCGTGCCGGGCGAGTTCGAAGGCCCTGCAGTTCCCCGGAATGGCCCTATGCCCAGGTATCCAGCATAAGCGAATGTTGATTTGTTCAGCCATTTCCCTCAGAGACGCGCGACAATCAAGTGCCGTCTTGGATGCAGACATGACTGATTGCAGGGACTTAGTGGCGGCCTGGCTATCAGTGACGAAGCCAATATCTTTAGTAGATACTATATATTTAATTCAGCCTGGCCAAATCTTCTTTTATCGCTATCACCTCAGCTTGGAATACACTACAATGATCCGAAAGACGGAAAGATATACCTTAGTTTTGATTCCCTTGTCGCAGCGCACTCAGCAAGCGAAATGCGTCATTGAATATGCATGCACCGATATTTGCAGCAATCTCTACAATTTTAAGACCGGAGTGCACTTCTTTCGCGGACATTTTCCAAATAAGGTTATTGATACTTTCATTGTTAAAATTCTCGAAATCTTCCAGAATTAAGGAGTTATCAGTTTGAATGCAGGCTCATGACGATTTTCTTTAAGGTGTGCGGCTGCACTTGCAGCCATCTGTTTACCAATAATATCGAGAGGTAGCAGATGAAACTGTACTTCCCCTGATAGCCAAAACTTGGAAAAACTCATGCCTTCTTATATATGAAACAATACTATAGTACCGAAAGTTCGCAAGTGTGCATGCCGATGTAAACAAAAGCAAGAAATCATCAATTAGCATAGATATTTAATTTGCTTACACTCGATGAAAAAAGGGACAGAACTAAATTCAGTCCACTTCTTATTTTCCTCTAATACCATTGACACATAGCGCAGCTAAATTTTAATTGAGGCCTATTGGCTATGCAATTCAATTTTTTAAAAGTATGACAGATGAGTGAGTGGCTCTTCTTAATTAGCAACGTGCTATGTGTCACCATTTTACTAACGATGCAGACGAGCTAAATTTCGAATTAGCTAAATTATAATTAGGGCTCGCAGTATGAAAGTTAAATTTCATTCTGATGTACAAAACCAAGAGGCAGTTATGTAATTTGATTTTTATCGAATATTAACTTAACAATTTTTTACAAACAGCTTGAAATAAAACACGTTTTTTATATATAAATTTTATAACTTTTATTTATTCGTATTTTATTTAAATTACTGTTAGGAACATGCGATCCTTATATGGGGTGAACCTTAAGGGTTTCACCTTACACTTCTAAGATTTAAAATTGAAAGCTGCTGATGTCTTCTGAGTCGGGGTTATATTCATCTATGTTGTTGATCTTGTTGATAAGTTTTAATTGAATTTAGTTTGAAATCACTGAGTATTTAAGTTGTGATACGCTTTGTTTGAATTCAATTAAATTATTCAGTATTTGACTTCTGATACTGGTTTCATTTCTTTCCCAAATACTGATACGTCGATTTGGGATGACTTATTGATTGTGTTATGCTAGGCTTTGTTGAACACTGATGTCTCAATTTGAGATGACTCCGTACAGGGTGTTTCGATGTCATTTGTGGTTGTTGGATTTGTTATATACGTAAGTAGGCATCTAAATATCTTATGCGACTCATCATTATCATTTATCTATAGAGAAATAATCCTTGACACCTAAACATCAATGAAACAACTGTGAATTCTCAGTTATCGCTCATTGCTGATCAGTAATAGAAACTTCCCTGATAGCCAAAACTCGAAAAAATTCATGCCTTCTTATGTACGAACCAATACTATAGTACATAAAGCTCGCAAGTCAGCGTCCTGATGTAAACAAACGCAAGAAATTATCAATTAGCATATCTAATTTGCTTATATCTATGATACACTGCTAGTATACAAGCTATGGTATTGAAATCATAATATACAAAACTATATTGGGTGATACACTGCCCATACGTGGTAAAGTTTGACGTTGTCAACATAAATTTTCGAAATATCAGTTGTTTGCACGATTTTTTGTCGAAAATTTTTAATAAGGTTTTACAAATGGATTTAAGTCTGGGGGAAATCCAAATATTTAGCCACATTGTGTCCAAGCGAAGCAAACGTCTCAGGCAGTTAGCGCTTCGCTCCATACGACGCAGTAATATGTTTCGAAGGCCCCTTTATTGCTGTTGGACAAAAGAGCGAAACCGAAATGTTTGGACAACTGTACTGCAGCTGCATTAATATTTATTGCTTTTGAATATGCATTTATCTATCTATCTGAAAGTTGATACTTTGATAGATGAACAAATCATTGAAAAACTTGTTTATCGGACTCACTCATCAAAATGACCGCCATATTAGGTAAAATTATCGAATTTCAATACCACGTAAGGGCTTCGATATTACGTTTATACTAGCTCGTTTATCTCGTATACACATGGTATTGGGTGATACACTGGTGGTATTGACGATATTATGATTTGTATACTAGTATCATTAGCATTACACTCGATGGAAAAAAGGACAGAACTAAATTCAGTCCACTTCATGTTTTCCCCAAAAGTCTTCTCCTGGCAAATAGTAAAAAAAATTTCTTTGTTTTCGGTTTATGTTTACTTTAGATCTTGAAAATTTTCCGCAGTTTGAAGATCGTTCTTCGTCTGATCAGAGGTGCTCGCGGTAAGAAACCGAATTTTCATTCTGATGAACAAAACCAAGAGTTATTTAAATATCTTATGCAACGCATCATTACCATTTATCTACAGAGAAATAAACCCTGATTCCCAAACATCAATGAAACAAATGTGAATTCTGTTCCTATTACCGCTCATCGCAACGGTAATAGGAATTTTATACGTATTTAGGCAATATCCATCATCGATGGGTGGTAATGAAACATTCATTAAAACTTATTGATGAACGCTCAGTGCAACAAACATGTTCCTATCTCTTTCACTTACTGATTTTACTATTCAATCATGAGATAGCATCTACAATGTACCAATGAGTGCGATAGAGACATCGTGATGGGGTGAACTGCTGGTTAGAAAGAAAAGGAAACACTTTCATATATAGGTGAATTTTCTCCAGGCTGATAATCTGTTTTCACCAAAAGGAAACACTCTCATGTATTCACAGATAGGAGATATATGTATGTGTGAATTTTCTCCAGGCTGATAATTTCTTTTCACCACTGCATCTAGTACCCAAAAGGGACCCCACAGATTGGCGCCCATGTGGCGACTACCGGCGTTTAAACGCAATTACTACACCCGATCGGTATACGATTCCACACATCCACAATTTTCCCCTTCAACTCCCTTTAGTGCGGGTATACCATCATAACCGTACGGACTTAGAATCAAATGTTCGCTCGTTGCATTCTAAATGCAAAGAGGCGAGACTGAAAATAAATGTGCGTAAAACCAAGTACATGCACATGGGTTCGAACGCAAGCACACCGATTGTTCTTAACGGACAGGATGTGGAAGAGGTGCAATATTTTTGCTACCTTGAAAGCATTGTCAGCATGAACGGTGGAGCCGAAAAGGATGTTGAGGCTCGGCTAAATAAAGCTCGTCAGGCTTTCGGTATCCTTTCCCCTTTCTGGAGGTTAAAAGAGATTTCCCTTCGCACGAAGCTGCGAGTTTTTGACGCATGCGTCAAATCTGTGTTGTTGTATGGTTGTACTACGTGGAAAGTGACCGTTCGACTTACCAAGAAACTACAGACTTTCGTAAACCAATGCCTCCGGCGCATTTTAGGAATATTCTGGCCAGAAGTGATCTCCAACGACGAACTTTGGAGTACAACTGGCCAGACTAAAATAGGTATTGAGATTCAACGGCGGAAGTGGCAGTGGATCGGTCATACTTTGAGGAAACTAGAGCAAAATATCGCAAAACTGGCTCTGGATTATAATCCTCAAGGAAGACGTCGGGTTGGTCTACCATGTAACACATGGAAGCGAGCAGTTGAGCAGGAGGCCAGAGGAATAAATAAGTCCTGGCAACAGCTTAAGGCCGATACTCAGGATCGCGCCTTGTGGAACAGAGTTGGTTCTGTCCTATGCCCCTATAGGGCGTCTTAACAGGAATTTGATTTGATTGATTGATACCATCATATCCCGGCAGCTGCAGAGGACGTATGCAAGACAGCAATCACGACGCCTTTTGGACTCTTTGAGTTCACCCGAATGCCCTTTGCTTTGATCAACGCAGCCCAAACCTTTCAGAGATTCATGAATGAGCTGACATGAGAGCTTCCTTTCATTTTCGTCTATATTAACGACATACTCGTAGCAAGCAGATCCCATGCAGAGCATGCAGATCACCTATGAAAGTTATTCACGCAACTTGCCTCCTATGATCTAAAAATCAACACTTCGGCTCACTCAACGTTTCGTGGGAATGGTAAATTATTACCACAGATTCATACCCAAGCTTGCAGAATTTTTGGCATCAATTCACACTCTCGTCGCACAACACTCCAATAAAAAGCAAAAAATTAAAACATATAATTGGCCAGAAGAGTGTGAGGATGAAGTGAATAAAATTAAAGAAGCAATAGTTAAAGCAACGCTTCTCGTTCACCTTTTGAACGACGCAAAACTGCGACTCACAGTATACGCATCAAATATCGCAGTTGGAGCGGTACTGGACCAATTAAACGAAGGGAATCTTTGGGATTTTTCTCGAAAAAGCTAAGTACCGCCGAATACAAGTATTCCGCTTTCGATCACGAACTCCTATCCATTTACCTAGCGATTAAACATTTTTCGCATTTTTTGGAAGGTCGTTATTTCACCATATATACGGACCACAAGCCCTTAACAACGGCATTACATACAAAAGCGGATCGAAGCCCTAGACAAACGCGACATTTAGATTTTATCGCCCAGCATACAAGTGATATACGGCATATCGAAGTGCATATGTAGTGGCTGACTTACTGTCTCGCGCAGAAAATATTTCGCTTTGTTTTGTTCGGACAGTGAGAAATTAACCCTGGAAAAACTTATCAAACTCCAGGAAAAAATTCAGGAATTGAAGGAACTTCAGACGGCATCCAAATCAAAAACTTCGATTTTCAAACTCGAAAAACGAGTGTTTCCCTTAATAAACTTTTCAGTGTGGTGTGAAGTTTCGACCGTTCAAATACGCCCTTTTGTACCTCAAAAACTCCGTCCAGCAGGTCACTATATGACATGACCCACCCCGGAAGCCGTGGCTCGAGAAAGCTAATAAGTGAGCGATATTTCTGGCCCAAAATGAATACAGATATCAATCACTGGGCGAAAAACTGCATTAGTTGTCAACGCTCCAAAGTGACATGGCATACCAGGGCGCCTCTTGGCAAGTTCACGCTACCGAATAGTCGATTCGAGCACATTCATATGGACCTTGTCGGTCCCTTGAAGCCTTCAAACGGATTTAGTTACCTCCTAACTATAGTCGACCGTTTCACTCGTTATCCGAAAGCGTATCCACTTCGAGATATTACAGCGAACACTGTTGCAACAACGTTTTTCCGGGAATACATATCTCGTTTCGGCGTTCCCTCCAGAATCATAACCGACCAAGGCACACAGTTCGAGTCAAAGCTATTTTCCGAGTTAAATAAATGCCTAGGAACTCGCACGACGGCTTACCACCCGCAATCGAATGGAATGGTCGAACGTTGTCACCGCCAGCTGAAGACCGCTTTAAATTGTCGCGATAACCAAGCAAATTGTAAGGAAGAACTCTCAATAATCCTTCTAGGACTATGAGCAGCGTTCAAAGCGGATTTGAACTGTTCGCCGGCAGAATTGGTTTTCGGTCAAACACTGAAACTTCCAGCCGAATATTTTATTGACAACTCTTCAAGCGATTTTGAGCCTGCAACTTTTGTTACCCAACTGCGCAACAAAATGCTTAAACCGACAAACGCGAAGAATACCGACACTTCTGTTTACATCCCAAAACTTTGACAATTGTGAGCAAGTTTTTGTTCAAGTCGAAGTAACTAAACCGGGTTTGCAACCGCCATACGAAGGTCCTTATGCGGTAGTACGTAGATTTAGAAAGACCTACATCGTGAATATCAACGATAAAAATGCTAACATAAGCATCAATCGTTTAATACCAGCTTTTGTTATCGAATCGAATTCCGAAAGTACACAAAAAAGTGTTAATTTCAAGTAAGTAAATGCAAGTAAAGATAAATTCAAGTAAAATTTTAATTGTAAATCAGTACGCCTTCGTCTGGAAGGGGGACGATGTGGGCTATTTAGATGAACTTTACTGTGTCCAACCAAATAGCACACGAACTAGCACAAATAATATTTTAAATCGGACCCGTTAGGTCAAATTATACAAGTACCTTTGTTAGATGCATTTAGCATTAAAGGCCGACCGTTAAGTCGAAGAACGATCAAGATAAATTGTACGAAATGCATTTAGAGTGGTAAAAAACCAAGAATTATATTTTTATGTATAAATAGGCTAGTATTAGGATAGAAAAAAGTTAGTATTGAACTTGAATCAGAGCGGCGAGGTCTTCTCATTTACGAAGTAAAATATCATGATAATTAGTTCTTGTTAGAATTGGGATCAAAATACCAAAGAGTAATAGTAATTTAGCGTAGATTTCAGTTCTTATCAGGACTGGAATCGTCCACCAACGACTTAAAGTTGGAAAACCGTACACAGCTTTTGTCAGAACTGATCAAGCGCTCGTCCCCCGGACGCAAGCGGCCTTGTTACTCACGACGGACTAGTGCCACAGTTAGTGCAGCGCTCGCCACTGGACGCAAGGTATTTAGTGCCGTTACCATTGCCACCACGCTCGCCTCCGGACGCCGGCGATTTAGTATCGTTGTTTGCCGCATCGCTCGCCCCCGGACGCCGGCGATTTAGTATCGTTGTTTGCCGCATCGCTCGCCCCCGGACGCCAGTGACTTTTACCGATGCCCGCCGCGACGCTCGTGGCTCACTCGTCTGGCACACCACATTATTGGTGTCGCTACATTGGTGTGATCAACACGATCACACCTTCGTCTCGCTAGCACGCAGCATATTCTCATTCACACTGCACCCATATTTCGGTCATATAGCAACACGCTACAGCATCATGCTCTTACAATACTGCACAGCAACACGCTCGCAGATCTGCATGTGTACAGCTGCTTCCTAGTCGCCACCAGCTCACAGACACGACTCACCGCTGTCACTGGTGGGGGAGTACTGTTGCGGCTTATACTGCATCGCTACTAACCGACCATGGGGTCTAGATGGCCAGCACGGCCGATTTGCAACTCGAACATCCCCGGGTTCTAATCTCACTACCTGCACGGTATTCCTTTAGTGTCTAAGGCAGGGCCTGCTTACACAAGCCTTACTGACGAGTCCATCGTAAGCAGGCCTGGGACGAAACGCAACACAGCGTTGTAGCCGCTCACTCGCTACAGTTTCGAAACTGTTGCAGCATTACTCTTTGTACTGCGCCACTCTACAAATAACAAGCCACGACATTTATTTTGATAAAAATGACATAATGAGAGTCATCTCATAAATTAATTTTGTGATTTTTCAATTAAAACTGAAGAAAAAGCACAAAAACCAATTAGAGCCACCTTTAAGACTTACCTAAAAAAATAAATCACTTTAAAGAAATGTTATTTCATTCACTAGACCTGTCAATAATTCGTATCACGAGGATCATGTCAATAAAAAGAAAAGGCGGGACCTGAACGGCTAAAAATAGACCGCTTTTGTAGGAGTTTCTGGATGTAAAATGCAAGGAGAATAATTCACGCTAGAGAAAATAGAGAGCGAATTTGCTGGTCTTAGAGAATCTTAAAGGGGTCGGCGACAGGTTGGGATCGTTTTATTTATGCATATGAATAGCTTCAGTTGGTCTTATTATCGTTTCCATACATACACAATCTAAGGTGCCGAACTTGTTAAACATATCATGAGTTGCAACTGCATCAGAAAAATTTTGGTTAATGCAGAAAGTGTATGCCGATGTTCATTTAAGTCTATCAAATTTATTTGTGTACTTAAATGATTTTTGGGTGGTGGTGAGCCGCTAGAAGACAACAGCATACAAAGAGGCCATTTTCAGTTAAGTAAATAATCGCAATGTTTCTGGTAAATGATAAAAGAGGATTTGAACATCAGCCCAGACATGGTTCGGACCATTATTGATGAGGGGTCGAGTAAAATCAAGCTCTGCTTAATTAGCTACTCACACTTTGATGGTTGAGTAAATTCTAGGAGAGCAGACCATACGTGAGAAGATCTAAGTTTCTTGAAATCAATTGTTACGAGTGATGAAACATGATCTTCTACTTCTTCTGCAATGGCACTACAGGCGTTGGCCTTCTGACCTTCAGGTTCCTTAACATTTTTTTTTCATTACTTATTGTGGGAGAGTTCTTAGCCCTGTGCACAACCCTCTATACATTAATTTTTAATTAAATTTGTAGTATATTATACATTGAGTGGAACAAGGTATACCCAAGCAGGCAGTAATGCTGAAAATATACGTCGACTGGGATCTGGTCAAACAGTTAATGGTGAATATTTTCTCGCAGTTTAAAAGTGTTTATAGGCCAAAATTCATCGTATTCGTTCCAAGTACCGAGAAACAAGCAGTTGGTTACTTTTGCACGATAATCTTGCAAGTGAATCATTCTTTGTCGATTTTGAGCCCTGAATTCAGTCGGTACGTTAAATCATCCGCCATGTTCATCTAATTTCGCTCCGTTCGACTTTTCCTTATTCTTGAAAAATTTAATTGAAGTTGAAAGCAAACATTCCATTGAAACTGACAATACAGCAAATTTAATCGAATCATATATTTGAATCACTTTTGAATCGCTGTAAGAAGTGTATCGAAGCAAAAGGAGTTGAATAAATAAAAAATACGAATGTTTTGTTTCTATTATCCAGTCATAACAATATTGTTTGACCGTTGATACATTTGTCCATGTTCGTTGTATCTGCTTCAAGTCTGCTCGAAGTACAGATGTTCAAATACCTATTTCTATAGCATTAGACATTATATAACATTGTAAGTAAGAACAAATTCGTGGATGGGCCAAATCTCTCTTTTTCACATCTACCCCCACCCCATCAAAATGACATATTTTCACAACTTCACAATTAGGTGATTTTCTCGGAAAGTACTGGAACTATTAATCTGAAATGTAGAATGATAAAAGTAATCTTATGCAAAAAAATTTATTGGCATCCCCCATTCCTTGCGCTGTTTCTGTTTCACAAAAACTAAAAAACAATTTTTTCAGTAAATTACATCACTACCTTCACGCCTTCAACCACCCCACACATAATGACACAATTTCACAACTTTATAATTAGTGAACATTTTTGGAAACTGTAAAAGCTACTAATTTGAAAACTCAGTCTTGTTATTATTGTATATTAATAATTTCTGCAAAAATCTCTAAAATTCTTTCACTCCTTCTACCACCTCCCTTATAAACAGCACAATCTCCCGAAACACAATACAACAACTCTGACAAATAAAGTAAGTAGCTTTAATTGATTTCAATATCAAATCTATGATTACAATACATTTACGTATTATTGTCGACACAATCGGCATTTAACATTGATATGTTGATTATTTAAATGGAGCGTAAAATAATATCTCAAAAAAAAACATTTTCTGTGCATTGTTTTCAAATGTTCCGCAATATCTTGATTGAATTTGCTTATCTCTATCGTTTTAAACGGACATTGTTGCATTTTATTATTTTCAAGAACGTTGACATGCTATATGTAGCTTTACTAATTTTACTTTATTATTCTAAAAATAAAGTATTGTGATCGATAGAGAAAAAAACATTTGTTGCTTTGAAATTTTTTTTGTTTTTCGCGTTTACGCAAGGAGGATATATATTAAGGAGCGACTATGAGCATGATTTGCCGTGTAAGAAAATGGGAATGAAAGTATTACCCTCCCTTACTGCTCGAAATTTTTCAAAAAACTTCGTTTCGCTATCTTTGTCTGGCACACTTCAAAATATTGCACCTAATTCTTTCCCACGTTAAATTGTTCGAAACAATTGTCAAATTTTCGAAAGAATTGTTTCGCTATTCTTGTCTGGCATACTTAGGCCTAATGCAACTATCTCTGTCCCGCGTTAAATTGTCCGTTGCTAAAGTGCTTAGCTTAGACACGAATCAAAAACCAATAAAAATTGAAAAAATAAAGAATTCTGAAATAAAACAGCAAACTCCATTCTACTGAAAATTATTACATTGCTGACTGAATATTAGCAACCAAGAGAGGATACAAATTATGGTAGTTTTTTGTAAAAGTTTGAAGCCAAGTTATGCTTGGAAACAATTTTCGAAAATTTCCAAATCAAAAAGTATTCCCACTTGAGACAGCCTATCAGGCACTCCATTTTATATATCCTCCTTGCGTTTACGACTAAATTAGCATAAAAATGCAAAAAAATATCCATCTGCCTGTACGCCGTCCGCCCTCTGCCGTAATTCAAAAAGAAACTTTGACTAGTATGTCCCTAAATGATACGGTAAGCACTAATCCTATTGTGATCAGCAATTTATTTGGTAACCACTTCCGCACTTAGTGCCAAAACATCTCTTTATTGATGATGCAACCATTTTAAAATACATTGGGAATAACGCCCATAATTTCTTTAGCGTGTCAGATGGCATTCCTGCGTCTGTAATTAAAAAGTGTAAAATATCACCTGTACCTCTACTCTGCTACTTATTGGATTTATCCCTTCGATCCGGTGCTATAAAACTTTACACAAATCTGGCAAGCACGATGTTGTAAGCAATTACAGGCCAATTGCCATTCTTCCTTATGTTGCTAAATTGTTTGAGTCAATTGTTTGCGATGTTGTGTACTTCCATTCTAAGTCGATACTAGGATCATTTCAGCATGGCTTTGTGGAAGGCAGATCCACCGTTTTCCTAACTTCTGTTTTTCTGCTCACGAGAAAGGACCTCAGGTTGACTGCATTTATACAGGCTTCAGTAAGGCATTCGATAAAATTGATCACCTTTTCTTGGACACAAGCTTAACTTGCTTGGTTTTCCTGTGGGATTTTTTTCGTGGCTTAAGTCAAATCTTACTAATCGTGTTCAAAAAGCTTTATTCCGTGGTGCCTTATCTTTTGAGATTTACAACATTTACGGTGTTCTCCAAGGCAGTCATCTTGGGCCACTGCTAGTTTGTTAGTTATTAATGCATTTATTGTTGACTCGAACATTCTTCTCTATGCTGATGGCGCAAAGATATATGAAACTAGATCTAATCACAATGATTGCTTATCTTTGCAGATGACTGGTGTATACTAAATAACTTACCCTTAATATTAGTAAGTGCACTACCGTCTCGTATTTTAGAATAAGAATACCAATTCTACTCTACTATGTTGAAGATGGAATCGCTCTACTTCGTTCTGAAAGGGTTCGGTATTCGGGGGTATTATTTAATTGCACTTTCACCTTCGACGACCATTTTGATCACATTGCCAGTAAAGCTAGCGCTACACTTGGATTTGTCAAAAGAAGATCCATTCGTTACTAAAATTTTATACTGTGCTTTTGTCCGTTCTATTCTGAAGAATGTCTGGTCTCCTTTTATTCTTTTCTAGAATTGAATCTATGCAGCGTAATTTCTTAAGATGTGCCCTTCGCGGCCTTCCGTGGTCAGATCCACTTAGGCTTCCATTTTATATTGATCGCTTGAATCTTCTTTCGTTGGACTCTTTGGAGAACAGACATGTAGCCGCAAGAGTGGTTTTCGCATTTAAAGTTATAGCTGGAGCTATCGACTCTGACCAATTACTGTCTTCGATTAATTTCAATGTTCCGTATCGTGCCTTGAGAAATAATCAATTTTGTAAAGTCCCACAGCATCGCACCAATTCATCTATGCTCAGCCTTTTCAATCAACAAGGTGAATAAACTGCCAACAAGTCGGGCGAAACTTTATTATTCTTGGGACAAGTTGCGGATGCGTGGAAAGTCAATATGCATGTTAGAGTGGTTAGGGAAGACTAAGTGAAAGGGGGTTCTTGGGCAGGGCAGTTGTCAATTTAACACTTTGCGGAAACGTTTAAAAGCTCCAGTACATATAATCAATATATCATTCGTTTATTTACGCAAGTTTGAGTTTTTATGAGGGGAGGGGTGGGGCGTGATAGTACGAGTGGGCGGATTTTAATAGTTTTTTAATTGATTGCTTGAATCACGTCCAATATTCTCTGTATAGAATGTCAGTTTCATAGACGAAGTGGCATAGAATTTCCATAAGATTCTGTGTATTTTACATTCACGAAACCAAACATTTGTATGGGAGGGGGTAGAGGAGGTAGGACAATCGGAAAATTTGTGACGCAGTTTTTTCTCCTTTCTCTTGTAGTGTACTTGTGCAAAATTTCAGGTTCGTAGCTTTTAACTTGTTGGTTATTAATTGATTCAATGAAATTGGTCGAAATGATACTTTTGTATGGGAGGGGGTAGAAGGGCAAGCGCGATTTCAAAACTTTTAACGAAATTTCATTTCAATTATTTTTGTAAGTTTTTATGCATAATTTCAAATTGATAGCTTTTAATAGTTAGGTGATAATTGATTTCTTAAAAATGGTCGAAAAAATAATTTTGTATTGGAGTGGGTAGAGGAGGTAGGGGAATCGTAAAATTTGTGACGCAATTTTCTTTCTTTTCTCTTGTAAGGTGCTCGTACAAAATTTCAAGTTCTTAGCTTTTAATGTGTTGGTTATTAGTTGATTTAATGAAATTGGTCGAAATCATACTTTTGTATGGGAGGGGGTAGAAGGGCAAGCGCGATTTCAAAACTTTTAACGAAATTTCATTTCAACTATTTTTGTAAGTTTTTATGCACAATTTCAAATTGATAGCTTTTAATAGTTAGGTGATAATTGATTTCTTTAAAATGGTCGAAAAAATAATTTTGTATGGGAGGAAGTAAAAGTTTTGAAGATATTCGACTAGTTAATATTTCAAACTTTCAGGGATGCATTTAGCAAATTTTCAAGTTTCTACCTTAAAATTTCTTTCAAAAATTTTCAGTTTATATGTTTTTCTTATTACACATGAAACACCTTGTGCACGTTAGACCCCCGCTTCGGTGCATAACAATTTTGGAACAATTATTATTTTTTCTATGTATATCAAATAGATGTATCGACGTGCAAAATTTAAACTTTTTATCTCTTACCAGAGCCATAAAAAAATCACTCAAAATTTTCAACATTTTTGCTTTCCACCTCCCTCCCCTTGCACCCCCTAACTTAAATTTTTAACGAAAATTAATGTGAAAAATTTTTGATTTGATAGCTATACTCAGTTCGGAGATATAATAATTTGTAGTCATTTTTGAAATGCTCCCCATTTCCCCCCACTATTATTATGTCCACATTTTATATTTTTTTCATATTTCGCTAGTAAAGCTTAGTATACGTTTCAAGTTTCAATTACATAGCTTAATAGACAGTCGAGATATTCATTTTTAAGTGTTTTTCTTGGCACCCCCTGACCCTCCCATACAATAATTAGCCTCTTTCTAAGCTGATTCTGGTAGGTCTATATGCCACCTTAGTGGTCCCGAAATATGAATTTCTTTGTGATTAGTAATTTCGAAGATATAATCATTTGAAAAAAAAAATTTGGTCGACAATTTGTTATTAGCCCCTCCTTTTCGAACGCCAATGGATAAAAAAATTAAATTACTTTTAGAGTTTGTCCCACAATCCTCTTCATACCTCTGCTAATTTTCAGCTTCCTATCTGCATTCATGGTGGAGATGTTAGCAAGTAAAATTTTTGAGTCTTTCCCTTCCCCCGCCCCTTCCACCTGACACTCCACAAAATTTAGATAATGGAGTTCACTTACCCAATCAACAATCCTTCCAAAAACGAACATTCTACCTATTACGGTCTCGGAGATATGAGTCCATATGTACGGAGTACGGCGGGACGGATTTTTTTTTTGCATGTTTAGGCTAATTTAGTCATGAAACGCGAAAAAAAAAATTTCAGGGTAACAAATCCTTGTATATATAAATAAACGAATGAAATGTATATTGATCGCAATCCCAGTAACCAGTTACCACCCCGGCATCCTCAACTCGTCCGAATAATAACAAAGATGCGCTCACCTTGGTGGAAGATATTTTTTTCTGGCCAACATTACATATTGTTATTCTTCAAGATGTAAGATGTCGCGTTTTATGTTACATAGGGAAGAGCTGTCAGAGAGCTCTCCTGGGCGAACGGACGTCAGACAAGGCGGCTTATTACCACTAGCCCTGTTTCTGATGGTAATAAATGACATCTTAAAAGCTGCACTCGAAGGTGGGAACGATAAAAGTCTTCAGTGGGGGTTGTTTAACATCTTAAATAACCTTGATTTTGCTGATGACGTATTCTAGCTTGCACATAACCGTTTGGCATTAGAATCAAATGTTTATTCGCTTCATTCTAAATGCAAAGAAGCTGGACCGAAAATAAATGTGCGTAAGACCAAGTACATGCTCATGGGTTCGAGCACAAGGACTCTGATTGTTCTTAACGGAAAAGATATGGAAGAGGTGCAAGATTTTTGTTATCTCGGAAGCATTGTCAGCATGGACGGAACCGAGAACGATATTGAGGCTCGTAAAAATAAAGCTCGTCAAGCCTTCGGTACCCTTTCCCCTTTATCTCTTCGCACGAAGCTGCGAGTGTTTAATGCATGCGTTAAAATCGTGATATTACATGGTTCTACCACATAAGAAGTGACGGTTATACTTACCAAGAATCTGCAATCTACTAGAATCTGCAATCTACTAATGGCCTATTTGACGGATATTTTGGCCAGATGTGATCTCCAACGATGAACTTTGGAGGAAAAACTAAACAGACTAAGATTGGCATTGAGATTCAAATGCGTAAGTGGAACTTTGAGGAAACCCGAACATAAAATTATGATCATAAAAGCAGACGTTGGGCTGGTCGACTATGTAGCATATAAAACCGTGTAGTTGAGCAGGCGGCCAGAGGAATAAATATGTCCTGGCGACTACTAAAGACTAGAGTGTGGCCTAGTGGGTAGCGTGTTGGTCTTGTAATGCGAAATGTCGTGAGTTCAAGTCCCGGTCGACGCAATATACAATTCCAGCACATTGCCTGCTTGGA
Organism: Chorisops tibialis; assembly: GCA_963669355.1. Lineage (NCBI taxonomy): Eukaryota > Metazoa > Arthropoda > Insecta > Diptera > Stratiomyidae > Chorisops > Chorisops tibialis. The sequence goes on along the minus strand of OY770262.1, from coordinate 111,820,156 downwards.
TATACTTTGGTCACCTCAATCTACGTAAATGAAAAATTCGTAGAAAGAGGGTTATGCGAAGGGCTAACAACCCTTCCACAATAAGTAATGAAAAATGTTAGGGAACCTGAATGTCAGGAGGCCAAGGTCCGATTTGGGTTGTAGTGCCATCGTAGAAGTAGAAGACTACTAAAGGCCGGTGCTCAGGATCGCGCCTTGTGAAAGAGAACTGTTTGTGTACTATGCCCCTCGCTATAGGAGGTCTCAAGAGGAAATTGTTTGATTGAATTCTTCCCTTAATTAATGAACTTCATGTGATTTTTACCAGAATACCCACGATCTTTGAGTCAAGATTCATGGATCAAGTCATACGGAAGAAATTTTTTTCTTGTACGCTTTTGTAATTTAAGAACAATTTGACTATGGGATGAAAATATGGGAGGTTTGTTCTTCAGGCCGATTAAGTTGTACCTCATTGTTATTCCAATACTGACCAATATTATCCTTCGCTTAAGTATTTATTATATATCAAATTTATTTATTAATACAATAATACTCTATGGATTGTTTGGAAGCAGGTACGCGAAAAAAAAAATTAATCAAGTGCGAAAAGAATAAATAGAGATATGTATGTATATCAACCTTCAAACTTAAATAAATATAAATTGCATAACGACATCATGTATCTATTTAGTCTGATCTGATTGCATGTCCTTTTGGAAGCGAATACTTCTGAACCCGATCAGCCAAATCTTCAGTCAAGTAAAAAAAAATGTATTAGTCCGTCCGTCTAAATCAATTCGATTCACTTTGAGGCTTTCGGTAAATCCTAGATAATACAATCTTAGTATGTTTAGCTCTTATTCATCTTAAAATGGCTGAAAAGTTCGGGGAAAAGAAAATGATGCCTATTTAAGTGTATAATTGTCTCAGATATTTAATAAAATAAACAGGAGCAGCTTTATCAATTTGCGAGCTATAATCTGCCTAATATCGGTGTTATATAAATTGTGTTACATTGTTGCATGAAAATCGAGCCCTGGCTTCTTGATATTCAGGCTCCTTTTCCTTATCTTCCTCGTCTGAAGCTATTCAGTAAGTAAATTCGTAGAACCATTAAGAATATAAACAGTTTGACTATACAAAATATTTTCTAATTTATGCCGAGATTTTTATCAATTTCAATTTCTCGCACTCCTTTTATCCCGTCTAAGCCCCTGCAGTTTCCATTAAGATTATTTTTCTATTTATAGAGAATGAATGAATAGCTAAACGTCAAATGTTTATACTTTTTCTTTAAATTATTTACATTTGAAAGCTGATTTAACTACGTCACTATTAAAATTCTTTCAGGATTCTTCTTTCATATTGAAATTTGAATCCAATACACCCCCCACCCTCATAACAAGGCTTTATATCTCCGATTTTGATTCTATTTACCTTTATTTTTATGATGATTCAAAGCTAGTTAAGGTTTTTTATTAGAAAAGAAAAATAAGTACATATAGCTCTACCTTTACTGCCAAGTCTTTTACAGCCTACACGTTGTTTTTGAATTTACCTTTTCTCGTTTTATGTCATTCTTTTGCTATAGCAACATTTCCAATTCGAATTTGGCATTATTTGAGAAGAAGACAACCAATAAAAAGGGTCGTTCCAATTTAAGTTTCAATCCCAATAATCCGGGTATTGCATTCATCCCAGGTTTTATTTCGTTCCGGGAAAAAAAATCGCTTTCAATGATTTTCTCGACATTAACGTAAGTCTGAGGAGCGTTATTTCCTTTGCAATTGACAGCAATGAAATGTTGCCTGTCTTAATAAGAAATATCGATTTGAATACCAACGGTTTCTTGCTAAGGTAGTATTCAAGCCCCTATCGCTTGCTAAGGACCTTCGAACTTTTCGAAGGTTCTACCCCGGAACCGGAATTCGCTCCGAACAATGAATTTTTGTCGCCATTATTTCCATGGATTTGGGGGTTCTACCTTGACGTTCGTCACCGCTCGCATCGCTTAAGCTCAACGATTTGCGATAAAAGCAATTCGGTCTTTTGTTATCACAGCTTTAAGCTTATGGAGGCCTGGGAATACCAGCATAGGTGGGTTAGTCGCATGCATGGTGGAGCTATGAACATTGGACCTAGGGTTGGATTGGAGCCATAGTCACAATTGCTCACGCTAGTAAAGTGGTAGTCGTAGTCGTCGGCGTTGTTGTAATTAACCGGGAGTCCATTTAGCTATAGTGGCGTTTTTCTGTTGTGACAATGAAAGCGTTTTCCGGCATTTCCTCAAGATGACAGTGAATCGTTGGTCGCAGGTTGCTTCGAACAATTCGCATAGTTGTGTCCTATTGAAATTCGATGGATTAAAAGAAACCATCCGAACTGAGGTTCTTCACACTGCTGGCGGCAATCAACAAAGCCGTGATGTGTGTAATTTTCGCAACAGTTCTTCACACATGTTTTGTACTTCAAACATCAATTATTACGCCCATAAATAAACACTAAACACATTTATTTGAACAAAAGCAGAAACTAATGCTGTTTTGTTTCTTTTATTTACAGAAAAACAAGGAGTTGATGAATGACATTATAACCAACAATTGTAAGCTGAAAAACGGTAAGTTATACGCTACACTTACTTCTGTACTTTCATAACATAACCTACCCGAGTACACTTGTTGCTCGCATTGCTGCAAAGCTCTTTATTATCTTTTTCAATAAATTGTCGGTGCTTATTAAACTGAAATTATCTCAGCATTTAGCTCGGGGAAAATGAGCTTTTGTTACGTTTTGTTATTGTTGTAATTTGTATTTGTTCTTATCGTCTATTGCGGATATTCGTAGTATTTATGAGATAAAATTCACACTAATTTGGTGTGTGCTTTAGAATGTTTATAGTGGTTTTGCGGTGAAAAAAATTTTTTTCTGTGAAGTTTTGCTGATTTTTAAATTTATTTAAGAAAAATCATTGACTTTTCAACTGAAATCAGAATTACGTTAAATTTATTTGCAATATGGTGGTACTAAATTTTTAAGTGTAAAATTTAAAGGCATGGTGTGATTTCGTTTCTTATGATTTCCGGACGTTCATTTAACTAAACATTACAGAGTATATGAATACGCGTAACATTATTTTAAGCGATACTCTGTAATCTATGAAACCGTAAAGTTTCCAAAGCACTACGTAACCTCAATTTGACTTTATTAATGTGATCGACTTGGAAAACAAACTATTTAATTCTGAAAATGCAATAATAAACATAACAGAATAATTATGATTGGGTGCAATGTTTTTTTGTCCAATATTTGGAGAACGAGTTCCATTTTACAACAAGGGTTTTTTCTTTTATTATAAGTTTGCCACAAAGTTTGTAACTCCAAGAAATAAGGCTCGGAAAAAACATGAATGATACAGTTCATATAAGCACTCAAAAATCTCAAAACCAGATGTCCGTCCGTCTGTCTGTCTGTCCGTCCGTCCGTGTCCTCTCGAGCTTGAGAACGCGTTGAGCTAGATAGTTCAAATTTTGTACACGCCGTTTTTGACAAAAAAGTAAATTCAAGTTCGTGAACGGGCCAAATCGCTCCACCCCTTCTACCCCTCCCATACAAAACTACACAATTTCGTAATTATACAATAAACGGATTTACTCGAAAAGTATAAATGCTATTGATCTGAAATTTGGAATGTAATACTTTTATGATGGTTTCAATATACTGTATACAATTTTTTTCTGTCCTCACCCTCCTTTCACCACCTCCCAGTTTTTCATGAAATGCTCTTGACCAATTTACCCAATGCGTATAAAATTTCTCGAGCTGAAATTGTGCACCAAATATTTATTTAGAATCATAGTAAAATCAAAAAAAATTGGATGATTAGCTTTACCCCTTCTACCCCCTCCCATACAAAATGAAATAATTTCGTAATTTGAGAATAAACGAATTTGTTCGAAAAGTATAAATGCTACTGATCTGAAATTTGGAAAATACTATTTTACTTTCATGATTATTCCAATCTACTGTATAAAAGTTATTTAAGTCCTTCCCTTCGTTCCACCACTTCCCATATAAACTGCACTTTTTCATGAAATACTAAAAACAAATTTACTCAGATAGTATAAAATTGATCGAGCTCAAATTGTGCACTAAATATTTATTTAGAATTATAAGTAAGACCAAAAAAAATAAACGATTAGTTTCACTCCTCCTACTCACTCCCATACAATCTGACACAATTTCTCAACTTCACAAAAAGTCGATTTTCCTGAAAAGTATGAATGCTACTGATCTGCAATTTAAAACATGTCAAAAACATGATGTTTTTAGTTATTTCTAAAAACCCATTAAGACTACCTCCTTCTACCATCTCCCATACAAACTGCACAGTTTCACTAAATTTTCGCAGTACTTATTAAATTTTTTAATTCTAAATTTTCTATAAAACGTTTTGGTGGCAACTCTAACGTGATGTGAAAGAAAGTAGTTCAATATCATCACCCCCTCCACCACTTCCCCTACAAAATTTGTTAAAATCAAAAAATTTATCTTTCATCTAGAGTATCGCACGATTGGGCTTTACGCCCAATCGTAGTCCTGTTATGTTTATACTCTAGATGAAATCTGAGAGTATATTGTGTTTGCCTTACCGTTTGTAACGCTAAGAAATAATGCTCGCACAGAACCGCCAAGGGTACAGAAATATTTGTTGTCGCTCAAAAACTTCGATTCCGAGTTGCTGTCTGTCCGTCTGTCCGTCTGTCCGTCTGTCTACAGCATAACTCTCGAACGCTTTGAGCTATCGTGCTGAAATTTGTTGTGTGTCATTTTTAGCAAAAAAGAAACTTTAAGTTCGTGAACGGGCCACATCCCCCCACCCCTTCTACCCCCTCCCATACAAATTTCACGAAATTTCGAAATTTTCAGAAATTGATTTTTCTTAGAAACTATTTAAGCTATCGATTTGAAATTTGGGTTGAAGTATTACTATATAGATACCATTAATATGACTGAATATTAATCCGATCTCATCACTCCTTCTACCCCCTCCCATACAAATGCATAATTTTGAAAAATGCAGTTCTTCGATTTTCATCGAAACTAGTAAAGTTATAAAAACGAATTTTTGCCAGAATTCATTTTATTAGAATTCCAATCAGCTTTGAAAAAATTATCAACTTCACCTCACCCCTTCTACCCCCTCCCATACAAATTTCACGAAATTTTGAAATTTAAATTAAATTATTTTTCTTCGAAACTGTTAAAGTTATCAATTTGATATTTCGCATAAAGTATAAAAATAGAAATATCAATAACAGGAAAAAAAATTATTTTCATCCTTACACTCCTTCTACACCCTCCCATACAAATGCATAATTTTTGTTAAATGCATTATATCGATTTCCATTAAAACTATAAAAATTACAAACTTAAAATTTTGCCAGAATTTGTTTTTTAATAATTGCAATAAATGTTGGAAAAAATTATCAGCTCAGCTTCCCTCCTTCTACCCCCTCCCATATAAATATCTGTATTATAAATTCAAGAAAAGCATTTCTCCTTCGAATATATGTATGAGAGCCGCCGACTTTGAAATTGAATCAAAGCATAGTGATAAGGATGATGACAAGCAGTTTCAAAATCATCTAAAACGTTCCACTTCCTCTGCCACCTCCCATACAAATGCCCCAATTTCTGGAAAACTATGTCCAATTTCTTTAAAAATAATGAAAACTAAAAATTTTAAATTCAGTACGAAACACTTTACACGCCATTTTCGGTGTCACATAGGAGAAATACAAACCTCCCCCTCTACTTCTACCACCTCCCATGCAAAGTCTGTTCTCACTATTCGAAAGAATTTGAGATGACATATTTGCCGGTATATCAAAGTCATTTCCATCTCATCTAGAGTATCATATGATTGGGCTTTAAGCCCAATCATAATTCTGTTATGTTTTTAAGTATAATTTAGAAGCATAGTAAATTATAAAAAGAAACTAGTAAGAACCAATGATTATTTTTTTTTATTTCAATTTAATTTATTTATCAAACAAGACAATGTAATACATAATAATAATGATTAGCTTAATTTAGTTAGTTTAACATAACTTAATACAATTTAAATTATAATACAATTAATATGATAGGCACTGGTGGAAGGATTTTTAAGAAGGAAGTGGATTGTCTGATAAAGCATAACGCAGCCTCAGTTTGTATGCTGGCTTACTAATTGGAGGTGTGTAGTGCACACTGAATTTGTTAAATGTTCTACAACACCTATTAATTGGTTCGTTTTGACCGTAGTCAGTACGATGTAGGTATTCCTTAAGAGGTTTTGAATGTCTCGTCAGCCTGACATCGTCATTGAGTCTGATTTTATTTTTAAGATGGTCAACCTTAATATCGCCATTCAAAACGTCTAAGGTAAAACAAGATGTGAGCATAGTTCTTCTAGAACTAAGAGGTAAAAGATTTAACAAATGTAGCCTAACTGCATAGTGTGGGAGGTTCTCGAAGTCTCTCGGATCATACAAGTCCTTAAGGGCAAACAGAAGGAATTGCTTTTGGATTGATTCTATTCTGTTGCTGTAAATCTGGAAAAAAGGATCCCAAATGGGACATGCATATTCCAAAAGAGGGCGAACAAGAGAGCAGAACAATGATTTGGTGACCCAAACATTCTTGAACTCCTTAGCTCTCCTCTTAATGAACCCGAGAAGTTTATTGGCTCTTGAGATTATACTGTTGTAGTGAGATTTAAAACAGAGTTCAGTGTCGAGTAGAATGCCCAAGTCCTCAATTTGTCCTACTCGATGAAGTTCAGTACCATTTAGAAAGTAGTTGTGGTAGCATGTGTTTTTTTTGCGTGAGAAACTTATCACGTGACATTTACCAACATTAAGCTCTAACTTGTTCTGGCTGCACCACTCATTTAGAGCAAAATCTTGGATTGCAGGAATACAGCATCTGCGGGGGAGGATATGACATGATATATTTTTAGATCATCAGCGTATAGCAAATGTGGAATACCTTCTAATACTTCCGAAAGATCTGCAATGAAAATATTAAATAAGAGAGGTCCTAAGTGACTTCCTTGGGGTACACCCGACGACACGCCTATTTCCTTGGAAATAAAGCCCTGAAACTTAACAAATTGAGTCCTGTAGCTAAGATAGGATTTAAGCCAATCAAGTAAGGATCCAACCACACCAACTTTTCTTAATTTTAAAGTCAGGATATTGTGATCAATTCGATCGAAAGCCTTACTAAAGTCTGTGTATATTGCATCAATTTGATGTCCCTTTTCCATTGCACATAGTGTATCAGATACAAGACTCATGAGGTTAGTCACTGTTGATCGCCCTTTTCTAAAGCCGTGCTGCTGTTCGTTTAGAATAGGGTCGATCATAGTGGTCAATTTATCGCAGATAATTTTTTTCGAATAATTTGGGGATAGCTGATAGAATTGCTATACCTCTGTAGTTCTCAACCTTGCGTTTGTCTCCATTTTTATGGACGGGTGTGAGATGCGACGATTTCCAGACTGATGGGAAAATTCCCAATGACAGTGACTTGTTAAAGAGAAAGTGAAGAGGTGATGAAAGTTGGTGTGCACATTTTGATAGAAATAGATGAGGAATAAGATCAGGACCTGGACCGTTTTTGATATCGATGGTAGTAAGAGCATCAAACACCTCCTCAGTGGACAATGAGATATTGTCAATTAGTGAAGGAATTGAAATGTCGGGTTCGTTTTGGGTTGAATCCGTCTGGCTACCAAAGACTTCGCGAAAACGGTCAGCAAACATATTGCAGATATTACGCCGGCAGGAAGATTGCTTGTTTTTACTGGACATGCTTACAGGGTAGCCCGAGTTTTCGCGTTTTGTATTAACAAAGCCGAAAAATTTTTTAGGGTCTGTTATAATGCCTTCCCCAATTTTTTTTACGTAATTTTCATACGCAATCCGGGACTTAAAAGAGAATTCGGATGCCACCGTGTCATATCTACTCTGAAGATTAAGAGTGTAGGCGCTCCCATTTTCTTAAGCTTTTTAAAAAGCTTATTCCTTCTATTCCGCAGTGACCTGAGGTTTTTATCTAACCAGGGTTCTGATACCTTATCTTTTAGTTTGATTGAGGGGACATGATTGTCGACAATTTCAAAGATCACCTCATAGAAAGATGCTATGGCCGTATCAATATCATTAGATAAGAAAAGGGAAGACCAGTCTGTCGATGACAATTCATTATTAATGCTAATGAAATCAGCATTTCGAAAGTCAAATACAACATTATTGTTGTATGAGTGCACAAAACTGGTGTCTTCATATGGTAGATCTACTATGATGGCAGAGTGATGTTTTGTATTAGAGAAAAGATTCTCAGCGTCAGAGGCAGGGTTAACAATCACATCATCATAGGCGTCGGTAAAGATCATGTCAAGCCACCTTCAACTTTTATTGAGGAAATTTACTACTTGATGTAAATCATTGTTATACATCGTGTCAATGATAGTGGTGTCAATATCAGACGTAAGGTTGCCCGGAATAATTGTATTATCAGAGTGGTCAGTGATAAAAGAAATGCGGGGGCGATTAAAATCTCCAAGAAGAAAAATATTATCATTTTCCTTTAAGGTACAATTGACATTATTAAACATAAAAGAATTATGATTGGGCGTAAAGCCCAATCATATGATACTCTAGATGAAATGAGAAAGAGTTCAATGTACCGGAAAATATGTCACCTCCAATTCTTTTAAATAATTAATAGTGACTTTTGTATGGGAGGTGGTAGAAGGAGAGGAGGAAGGTTTGTAATTTTTGGATATGACACCTAATGTGGTATGCAAAATATTTCGTGCTGAATTTAAGGTTTGTAGCTTTCATTATTTTCAATTGGACATAGTTTTCCTGAAATTGAGGCATTTGTATGGGAGGTGGCAAAGGAAGTGGAGCTGTTCAGATGATTTTGAAACTGCTCATCATCATCCTTATCACCATGCTTTGATTCAATTTCTAATTCGCTAGTTCTAATATATTCGAAGGAGAAATGCTTTTCTTGAATTTATAATACAGATATTTGTATGGGAGGGGGTAGAAGGAGTGAAGAGGAGCTGATAATTTTTTTAGCATTTATTGCAATTATTAAAAAACAAATTCTGGAAAATTTTAAGTTTATACTTTTTCTAGTTTTAATGAAAATCGATATAATGCACTTAACAAAAATTATACATTTGTATGGGAGGGGGTAGAAGGAGTGTACGGATCAAAACACATTTTTTTCTCGGTGTTGATATATCTATTTTTATACTTTGTGCAAAATATTAAGTTGATAGCTTTAACAGTTTCGACGAAAAATAATTTAATTTAAATTTCGAAATTTCGTGAAATTTGAATGGGAGGGGGTAGAAGGAGTGAGGTGAAGTTAATAATTCTTTTTAAAACTAATTGCAATCATAATAAAATGAATTCTGGCAAAATTTCGTCTTTTCAACTTTACTAGTTTCAATGAAAATCGAAAACATGTTTTTTTCAAAATTGTCCATTTGTATGGGAGGGGGTAGAAGGAGTGACGCGATCGGATCAATATTCCGTCATATTAATGACATCTACATCACAATACTTTGACCAAAATTTCAAATCGATAGCTTAAATAGTTTCAGAGAAAAATCAATTTCTGAAAATTTCAGAATTTCGTGAAATTTGTATGGGAGGGGGTAGAAGGAGTGGGGGGATGTGGCCCGTTCACGAACTTAAAGTTTCTTTTTTGCTAAAAATGACGCACAACAAATTTCAGCATCATAGCTCAAAGCGTTCGAGAGTTATGCTGTAGACAGACGGACACACGGACAGACAGCAACTCGGAATCGAAGTTTTTGAGCGACAACAAATATTTCTGTACCCTTGGCGGCTCTGTGCGAGCATTATTTCTTAGCGTTACAAACGGTAAGGCAAACACAATATACTCTCAGATTTCATCTAGAGTATAAAAATATCCAGAATATCATGGTATTTGTAGATTTCAGAGCTAGGCTGAATATTAACAACGCCGATGTAAATGTATCTATTAATCAGCCTGATTTTGACAAATTTATGTTCGAAAGATGTTGTCGGTGTTGTGTTGACAATCTCACTAGATAGAGAATTATGAACCGCGATTAGGACACCCCCTCCTTTTGTCAGACCTGTTGCGCTATAATCCCTGTCATTTCTGTAAATGGTCCAGTTGTTGTCTAGTATCTCTTCATTTTTGAAAGAGTCGTTAAGCCCAGTTTCCGTAATAACTATGATATTGAAGTGGCATGATTTCGCGTCAATAAAGAGATCATTTATCTTCCCTCTAATGCCACCTGCGTTGTGGTAGAAAAGTCGTAGGTTATTTATGGAGTTAGGAACGAAAAAACCGATTATGATCTTCACGGCTTTTTTGCATATCAGATATATGCTTTGAGGAAACATGGGAACCGTATGTGGCGAGATCTTTATGAACTTGTTCAGAAGAAAGATTGAATTGTTCGTGGAAGCGTGTATAGATCTACCGTAAACCTTTTAGATCAGTTGGGAACCCTTCCTGTTGAATTGAAAGCATAAGACTGGTCTTCGTTTTTCCATTAATACAGGTCGAGTCAGGTCAGCAATGGAGCAAGATACAGCCGCACATTGTCAAACAACCTATGCTCTCTCAACCTTGATAATAAATACCTGTTCTCCTCGGAAGTTGCGGAATTTAAAGAAAGTTTTACGACCGGAGGAAAAATTGGGTCAAGGAAAGGGGGCTATTACGATCATTAACTGCAGCATCAAGATTTGGGCAAGGTAGCTTCCCATGTTCGTTTTTATCATCAGTATATGCTACAGATGACGAAGGATATAACACATAATTATATAATACATAATTTACTGAATTTTCCACTTTTTTGTGAAAATCTAACATCTATTAAAGAAAATACTCCCGGTTGTCACACTGTTATGCTTTTATTAAACGTGACGTTACGGTCTCGTAAGACCCTTACCAAAATGCTTTCATCAAAAATGTTCTTCCATTCACCAAACTCGATTTATTTATAAAAAGAGCCGTGTACAATGCGAAGGGCGTGAGTTCAAATCCAGGTCGACTCCAGCACACTGTCTGATTGGATATACCTTAGTTTCAACCATCTACGAAAATGAAAATTCGTAGGTAGAGAGTTGTGCGAAGGGCTTACAACCAGTGGTGTGGCGGCGATTGTTGCCAGGAAAGCATTGCTTTTCTTATATTTCTGTATTTAAAAACGTTAAATTTAGTTAACAAAGAATTTGTAAAATCATTTAAAAATTCATACTCTTCATGAAAATTCGTCATTATTTTCGTTCAGCACGGCACACAACGTATCTTTTTCTTTACGGAATGCTTCGGACTCAAAATCCCAAATGCCCACCTAAAGAACTTTCGAGAAAAAAATCGTCAAGGTGCGATTTGAAAAATGCACATATGACACTCACACAAAAAAATTCGACTGTCATACCAAGCATGGAAGCATCGTGGGATGTGCTTCCATTTCCAGGCTCTCATTCTCTCATTCCATCATCCTTATCACTTTGCATCATTACAAGTATTGCCAATCATCGAAATTTCATCATTGACGAACACATTATCAGGGAGGCACTGGTGGAAATTCCGTTGGAAAGTAGAGCTTTGATCAAAGTGCTTTAAATATTTTTGCAGATCTTACCGACATCTGTTTTCCTTTATTTAATTTTTCTTATTTTCGTTTGCAGCTAAATTTAAAAATTAACGGCTGTCGACGGAAGTTTTTGATTTTAGGTCTGTTATCACTCACGTTAATTTGGTTGGTTTTTAAAAGTAGATCTATAGATCTTCATAAATCTTGCTTTTTGATTTTGATCAATGCTGCGTTATTGGTGATCTTTTCAGATTGTGTCTTATATCTAAAACGACGCTATCGAATAACTAAAATTATTTTACTGCCAATGAATATATTAATTTCTGGTGATAAAAATTATTGAAGCAGTTTTATCATGAATAATTTGTATAATTTCTAGACAATTATGAATGAAAAGTGTTGATCATTTAAAATCAGTAATTTTATGTTGCAAATTTGAGTGGGACCCCTAAGTTGAAAACTTGCACATTCAAAATCAGTGATCTTATTTAATGAGAACAACACATATGTACGTACACATATCCATACAAAATATAATTCACAATTTAAATGATTACATAATCTTGCTAAAGAATTGCTTCCCTTAGCTAGAACATTATTCCACTCCATTGCTTACAACACAGAAATGAAAATGTTAAGGGACCTGAGGCCAGGTCTCGATTTCGGCTGAAGTGGCATTGTAGGATATTCAGAAGATACACCCACGCATATAATCGTTGACAAGAATTGAACTCATGGCCTTCGTTTTATAGACAAACGTATTACCCACTAGGCTGTTCTTTGTCAATTTACCTAAGAAAATGGGAATCTGGAATCTATTTTATAAAAATAATATTAATTTTTGACTCTACTAATTCGTAAAATGAAATAATTTTCGATATACAGGGTGTTTGGTACTCCGTGCATAACCTTGTCCTTACAACCCCTTGGTTATTCCTCGATATATTTTGAGCAAAAAATTGTTCTACGGAGATGGTCAATTTTCAATATCCGCGGAGATACAGGGTGACCAAGAAAAGTGTTTCGGACCTGTACCCTCACTCACTCAAAACGCTGTATCTTGAAAACTAATAATTGCATTTCAAAGTGTTATAGCTTGTTTTTTAGAAAATCAAATTACCTTTCATTTGGTGTAATAGTCCGTATTGTACCTGTACCCAATTCTGAGGTATTTGCTTCAGACCACAAATTTGTGATACTTTGACCTTCAAAATTCTGTGATCAATGTGGTTTTTCTCAAAAAAACGCATTATAAAAATGTTATTTTAATGTTATTGTTTTATGTGCCATATTATTGCCTACAAACGATGTATACGCTTGCATTGCATAAATTTCATAGTTTAGAAAAAAATATCATTCCAATAGTATAGCACTTTTATCAAAAAACAAGAATATGTTGATCAACACTCTCCGCTTGAACTAAAAGAACTTAAGAATGGTTTTTATGGTTTATTTCAAATTTCCTTAATTACAATAAATGTTCAAAATGGCTACCTTCATTTTGAATGCACGCTAAAGCTCGTTTTGCCAGTGTTCTCTTTGTGTTCATACTCCTCAACTGCTGCCTTACTTCTGTTGCTGCCGCATCGATTCTGGTGTTTAGATCCTGCAACGTTACTACTTCCGTTGCGTAGACAAGGTCCTTCATCCGTCCCCATACAAAGAAATCCATAATAGTTAAATCAGGAGATCTTGCAGGCCAGTGTATCGGTCCATTTCTACCGATCCAGCAATTGCTATAATTGGAATTTAAACCATCTCTGATTTGTCGGCCGTAATGAGCTGGAGCACCATCGTGTTGGTAAAACATGGAAGCCAATCGTTGCAGTGGCACATCGTCCAATAACTCTTGTAGATCATTTGTCAAAAACTGCAAGTAATTGGAACTATTTAGGGTAGGGGGAAGCCTAATAGGACCAATAAAATCGTTGCCAATCACACCTGCCCATAAATTGACACTGAATCTGTGCTGAAATGATGCATCTCTTCTTGTATGTGGATTGCTCTCAGCCCATGTGTGTAAGCTGTGGAAGTTTGTGATACCGTCCCTGGTGAATTGGGACTCATCAGTCCAAAGAATGTTGTTCATAAAATTCTCGTCACTTAGTTGTCGTTCAAGGAGCCAATTGCAAAACTCCATCCTTTTGGGCAAATCAATGGGTACCAGCTCCTGCACTGGTGTGTGGTGGTAGGGATGCAACCGCTCTGCTCTTAGGACACTCCAAACTTTCCACGTAGAGACGTTTAACTGCAATGCCAAGCGTCGGACAGCGTCGTCGTGTTGAAACTCATTTTAATTTAATTCATTTCCTCGATAATTTAAATACTACTTAAAGGACATTCATCGATAATTTAAATAGTAATTAAAGGACACAAAGAATATTTCAGTTTAACAACATTTCAGGTAGTTTTTTTAGAACGAGGGTTGGTTTATGGCATATTTTATTTTTAAGCCATATGTATTTCCGCTTATTACCTGGAAAACGGGAAAACCTAAGTCATAAGTATGTATGCATCTTTTGTAGGCAATAATATGGCACATAAAACAACAACATTAAAAAGACATTTTTATAATGCGTTTTTTTGAGAAAAACTACATTGATCACAGAATTTTGAGGGTCAAAGTATCAAAAATGTGTGGTCTGAAGCAAATACCTCAGGATTGGGTACAGGTACAATACGGACTATTACACCAAATGAAAGGTAATTTGATTCCCTAAAAAACAAGTTATAACACTTTGAATTGTGATTATTAGTTTTCAAGATATAGCATTTTGAGTGAGTGAGGGTACAGGTCCGAAACACTTTTCTTGGTCACCCTGTATCTCCGCGGATATTGAAAATTGACCATCTCCGTTGAACAATTTTTTTCTCAAAATATATCCAGGAATAATCCCTTACAAGGTTATGCACGGAGTACCAAACACCCTGTATATGGCTCAGGTCTAAGGTCAGGAACATAAGGACGGAAGGAAATCATCATATTTTTCACTGGCTTTTTGATACCTTTTTGAAGTTTTGATCAGAAATGAACTATTTGAAGTTTGATTGAAAAAGGATCATGTGGCCCTTTTCAAACTTTTGATAGATCTTTAATTTGTGTGTTTTTTTCGACATATACACTTCAGGAATTCGAGTTCGAAACCGGTATCGGGACTGCCTTTCTATTTAACAAAAAAAGATGATTTCAAAGTTCTCATTTCCTTTTGACGCGCCGTTCTCAGCGTAAAAATGTTTACTCCACGTAAAATATATACTGAACCTGGTATCAACATGCATTATTATCGTTTCAATCAACAAAAGGCATTCTTCATCATACTTGTAATTTTGCATACGAATCCAATGTCGTCAGCCTATTTCACAAGAAATGGACGACGGCAGACCCTACTAAGATTATTTTTACTAATCTTAATAACAAAGTATGGTGGTCAATTTACGCAACAAATATTTGCTTCCCTGAGAATTTTTTTTTAAAGTTTCATGAGTAAATTATCCCAATAAATAAAAAAAAATCGTCTGTTTGAACGCCTTACCAGTGGTGTAAAAAGCACCCCACGTTGCGGGGATGCGCCAGGGGTTTTATACGCAGGGAGATAATCTAGCCTCCATGCTTTTCAACTAGGCACTAGAGTATGTCGTCCGAAAAATCCCAGTCGACACCAACGGGACACTACTATTCAAGTCCACCCAACTGGAGTATCGCTGACGACATTAACCTCCTAGCAAGATCCTTCTCTATTGCTAAGGAGGTATTTGTCAATCTTGACAACGCTGAAAAAAAGTTGGGTTGCGCATTAACGAAAACAAAACAAAAGTAATGAAGCAAATAAAAAAGAGAACGCCAATCAGACAAAACATAACAATTGCGGAATATAATTTGGAGAATGGGAACAACTCAAAGGACTGCAATGAAACGGACGAAATCAATCGACAGATAATACCAGCAAACAACACGTTTTATTCGGTACTTCCAATAATGAAAGTGCATTGGAAAAATAAGCTGAGAATTTTGTGACCTGTGAAAGAAGGAACCGCATGGCGAATAAGATACAACTAAGAGATGTATCATATCTACAACGAGCCAGAAATGTTACATCTTCGTAGGATTTTTTAATCATAGCAATGATCCTATCTGGAATACCTCTCCTTCACAAAGCATTCCATATCTAATCTTGCTTAACGCTGTCGAAAGCCTTCTCGAAGTCCACAAACATGAGAGGCGAACCCATTTCTACATTTTATATGATCACAACAATTTCTATTTCATTTAAAGTATCGTACAATTGTACGATACGCGATCTTTACGCGTAATACTAGCTGAAATCTGAGAGTATATTGTGTTGGCCTTACCGTTTGTAACGCTAAGAAATAATGTTCGCACAGAGCCGCCAAAGGTACAGAAATATTTGTTGTCGCTCAAAAATCTCAATTCCGAGTGACCGTCTGTCTGTCCATCTGTTTGTTTGTCTATCCGTAACATAACATAACTCTCGAACGCTTTGAGCTATCGTGCTGAAATTTGTTGTGTGTCATTTTAAGCGAAAAAGTAACTTTAAGTTCATGAACGGACTACATCCCCAATCCTTCTATCCTCTTCCATACAAATTTCATTAAATTTCGAAATTTTAAGAAATATTTTTTTTTTCTTTGAAACTATTCAAAATAACGACTTGAAATTTGGGTCAAATTATAAAAATATATATATATATATATATATATCATTAAGACCGAAAAATATTAATCCGATCCCCTCACTCCTTCTACCCCCCACAAACAAATGCACCACTTTCGCTTATTCGATTTTCATTGAAGCTAGCGAAGCTAAATGCACAAATTTTTGTCAGTATTAATATCATTATAATTTTATCTATTTTTAAAAAAATCATCAACTTTACCTCACTCCTTCTACCCCCTCCCATACAAATTTCACGAAATTTTGAAATTCCAATTAAATTATTTTTCTTCGAAAGTGTCAAAGCTATCGACTTAAAGTTTATTTGAAAGCATAATAATAAAAATATGATTGAAGACGAAAAATTTTGTTTTGATCCGTTTACTCCTTCTACCACCTCTCATATAAATGCATAATTTTGGTAAAAGCATTATATCGATTTCCACAAAAACTAGAAAAAGTGCAAACTTAAAATTTTGCTAGAATCTGTCGCTTAATAATTGCAATAAATACTAAAAAAATTATCAGCTTCACTTCACTCCTTCTACCCTCTCCCATACAAATATCTCTATTAAAATTCAAGAAAAGCATTTCTCGTTCGAACATATGAGAGCTATCAATATCGATATACTTTGAAATTGAGCATGGTGATAAGGATGTTAATAAACAGTTTCAAAATCATATAAAACCCTCCACATTCTCTACCACCTCCCATACAAAGGCCCAAATTTCAGGAAAACTATGTCCAATTTCTTTGAAAATTATAAAAATTGAAAATTTGGATTCAGCACGAAACATTTTGCATGACACGTTCGGTGTCATATACAAAAATTGCAAACCTCTCCCCTCTACTTCTACTACCCCCCATACAAAAGTCACTAGTCACTATTCGAGAGAATTTGAGATGATATATTTTCCGGTACATTAAACTCTTTCCCACTTCAACTAGAGTATCATATATTTTTTCTTACGCCCAATCATAATTCTGCTATGTTTTTTAAGTCGGTAGTTTACAAATTCAATCAATCAAATTCCTGTTAGAACCCCCTATAGGGGCATAGGACAGAAACAACTCTCTTCCACAAGGCGCGATCCTGAGCATCGGCCTTAAAAGGATGGGAGAATTTTGAAGTTAGCTTTTCTTTTTATCAAAAGCGACGATAAAATATGTGAGTTTGTTATTTCAATACGGTCTCGAATAATCATCGAGCGGTTATTACCATAAAGACATGCTTGGATTTCAAAAAAGCAATTATTTCCCTCAACTTTGTTTCATTTAAACTCCGTGCTCCACAGGAATATCTTCCCCGCTTGTCGGCCGATGGATTCTGGCCTGATGGTATCACATGTAAGGACTTCAAACATCGTAGAATTAGTACTGTTTCGTCTGTCTCCTGTTCAAGGCCATCAAACGTGAATTCTAATACTTGCTCTTTAAATTTGTTATATCAAAATGTGCGTGGTCTAAGGACCAAGTTGTCGGTCTTTCTTTGTGCGATATTAGAGGACTCTCCTGACATTATTTGTGTTTCTGAATCGTCATTGATTCCTTCGATTTTCAACTCTGAATTGTTTCCATCATCTTACACCGTTTACAGAAATGATAGTGATCTGATGCGAACCGATAAAAAGGGTGGAGGTGGGGTTCTAATTGCTGTTAATAACGACTTACTATCTTTACGTTGTCCGGTCTTCGACTCTCATCCCATCGAAAGTATTGTGGTGAAAGTTAGACTTTCTTATAATAGTTTTCTCTACCTTTGTTGCGTTTACATTCCTTGTAGTTCTAATGTAATTGCACTTGAGCACTTTTTTGATGATCTTCCTATCTTCATTAACAACATTGATCTGGGTTCGAAATTTTTGATCTTTGGGGATTTCAACTTACCTATGGTCTCCTGGAACAATAGTGCTACTCTTCCTGTGTCTCAAAACTCATTCTCCTCCTGCATTTCCTCCTTCATGAGCCTTTGTAGCGTTTCTCAGCATAATTTCATCAGAAATTATAGAGATACGTTATTGGACCTGGTATTTTCTAATATCCCTTTACCTGATGTGAGCGTTTTCTCGACCTCTGGTTTAGTTCCTCCCGACCCTTATCACCCGCCTTTGAGAATATGGATTAACATCTGTAGGCGAAACAGTACTGTTGCTTCTCCGACATCTAAGCTCAATTTCCTAAGGGGAAATTATTCAGAAATCAGTCGATTGATGGGTGATATTAATTGAGTGGAGGTGTTCTCTGGATTTTCTGTAAACGCTTCGACATCAATTTTTTATGATTACATTAACGACTTCATTCAGAATCATGTACCTCGCAAGCACTTTTCTTCAAAAAACTATCCTGTTTGGTTCACTCCTGAAGTTATCAGGAGCCTGCGCCTAAAAAACTGCTTACACAGGAAATTTATTCGTTCACAGCTACAATCTGACTACGAAAAATTTTCTAACCAGCGTTCCATTGTTAGAAAGTGTATCAGGTCTGCCTTCTCTTTTTATGTTTCTTCACTGGAGTCTAGTTTAGCTCGAAATGAAACGAAACCCTTCTCGGCTCATGTTAAAAGATGCAAAAAAACTCAGGAACCTCAATCTGCTCTTAGATATCATAATACTGTAACCACCGATAGCCAAGCTATATGCAACCTTTTTGCTGAATATTTTGCTTCTGTGTTTAAAAACTCGGGCACTGAACTTGATTATACTTTTAATGTTTCCAGTCATAGTTCCATTAGTTCTATTTTTGTATCTTCAAGTGATGTTTTAAATGTTATTTGCTCCTTAGATCCTAAAACAAACGGTGGTTGTGATGGCATTCCTAATTTTTTCGTATAATCATTAGCTGTTGAAATTTCTTTTCCCCCTTTCGATTATCTTCAATAAGTCCTTAAGGGAGGGTGTTTTTCCTGACGTCTGGAAACTTGCTAATGTAATACCTATCTTCAAGAAAGGTGACTCGGAGGACGTCTTAAATTATCGCCCTGTTTCTATGCTTACTTGTTTTAGCAAAATTTTTGAACGGCTTGTGCACAATGCTATTAGCGACAAGCTAGGTCATCTCATATCGTCCTATCAACATGGCTTCGTTAGAGGAAGGTCTACAACTACAAATCTTTGCGAGTTCACAAACTTCATTGCTAAATCTTTCGAGCTCCGTCAGTCTGTTCACACTGTTTATACTGACTTTACAAAGGCTTTCGACACTGTTAATCACATTATTCTAATTGAAAAACTTGAGCTATATGGGATTTCAGGCAAGTTACTCGACTGGATATCTTCATACTTATCTAATCGTAGTATGCGTGTTTCTTTTAAGGATCATACTTCTTCTGTATTTTCGTCGACGTCTGGTGTTCCTCAGGGGTCAATTCTCGGTCCTCTTTTGTTTCTTTTTTTTATAAATGACTTGCCCCAGTTTTTGTCTCCTTCTTGTCTCCTTTATGCTGATGACCTCAAAATTTGTCGTGTGATTAATTCCCCTATAGATCGCAATATTTTACAATCTGACCTTGATAATCTTCATATGTGGTGTTCGTTAAATGACTTAGATTTAAACATTGATAAATGCTGCGCTATGTTATACTCACTTAAACTTGTACCTCCTGAGCTTTCGTATAATATTGATGGAACTAGACTATCGGAAGTGTCGATAATGAAGGATCTTGGTGTGACATACGATGGTAACCTGAGTTTCACAGCTCATTACGAGCAGATAAACAACAAAGCTTACCGTCTCTCTGGTTTTATCCTTCGATTGTCTTCAACCTTCTCTCGTGCTAGTACTGCTGTTCTGCTGTTTACGTCTCTAGTTCGAAGTATTTTAGAATACTGTTCTGTTGTTTGGAATCCTCACCATATGTGTCATTCTCTCGCTATTGAATCCGTCCAACGTAAGTTCACGCGATCTTTATTTTTTCGTTTTAAAAAACCGTACGCTGACTATTCCTCTAGGCTTTCCGAGCTTCATCTTCATCCTTTATACGTTCGCAGAAGTTATATTGAGGAATGCTTTCTTTACAAGGTTGTAAATGGTTTGGTCATGACTAATTTCGTAGATGAGCTTACTTTTAGAATACGCGTTGTTTGAATATTTTTTATCCTCCACGCGCTTTACTTGCGGTTTATTTCTACTCTCTAGCAGTGAGACTTCAGCGCAATCACGACAATTTACATCTTGGTCCTTTGAGCATTTCTTTTAACGCTTTTAAAGAAAAACTTAAAAATTTATTTTTTCATTAATTTTTGGTGAATATTTTTTGTTTCGATACTTTTAGCTTTTTTGAAATTTTTTATTTGTTTTTATTTTTTGTAATGTATTATTGTTATCATTTTTCACTTTTTTTCCTTTTAACCTCCCTAGCTATTGTGTAATTGAAATGTTTGTTTTGTTCAATGGCTAATAAATTAAATTAAATTAAAAATTCAAATTAAAATTTCTCCGAGCTCTATTATTATTATTTATGTTAGGGGAACACGTGAGAGCACTGCGGCCTTTTTGGCCTATTGTGCGATTATTGCCCCTATACCCTGCTTCACAGTGGCATAGGATATGTATTGTCGTTTCCGAGTCTTCGAGACAAAGTAGGCAGATGTCGGTTTCAGCTAAGCCCATATTATTGAGGTGGTGGTTTACTCCACTGTGCCCCGTCATTAGGCCAATTAGCGTACTAATATCGCCCTTCCTGAATTTTAGGATATCTTCCACTTTGTTTTTTGTGGTATGATTAGTTTTTTTTGAGGTTGATAAGCCTGGAAGTCTATTCCAGTAGATTTTGTGTTCTTGTTCAACCCACTTCTTAAGTGTCGAGCTTTGATGCCCTTTTGGTTTTCCGCAGAATGGCTCTGGACCAATAAAGTTTTTTTCCGCGCCATTTTGTGCAAGGCGATCAGCCTCTTCGTTTCCCTCAATTCCCATATATCCTGGTACCCACATTAAGGTTACGTCGTTCCTTTTCCCCAGGATGATTAGGTCTTCAAGACAGTCCCAAACTAACCTCGATCCGTGTTTATTGGTTGTTAGGGCTTTGAGAACCGCCTGACTATCCGATAGGATATAAATTGATCTGTTGCGATGAGCTCTTCTTATATTCTCTTGGATACATAGCTCCATTGCAATTAGTTCAGCCTGGAATATTGTGGCTTCTTTGCCGAGTGGTTTTGAAACCGAGAAGTTAGGGCCTTTGATTCCGGCTCCTGTCCCCTCAGAGGTGCGCGAACCATCTGTATACCAGATGGTTGATCCCTATTCCATTTCAGGTAGCGAGGATTGCCAGTCCTTGCGTTCTCTGATTACAACTTTAAAACCCCCTTCAAAGTTATATTTTGTCGACATAGCATCCGATAGTGTGGAGGTTAGAACCTCCAATTTTGGGTTTCTTAGGATTTTGAGGTGGCCTCTAAAATCCCCTGGTTTGTACTTGTTTTCCCTCTGTATGCGTAACACCCCTTTGATAGCTTCCTTTTTTATTTGTAGATGTATCGGAGGGATGATAAGGAACATTTTCATTGCCGCTATGGGACAGGTTTTCATAGCTCCTGTGATACCAAGACAAGCTAGCCTTTGGATTTTTTGTAGCGTAAGCTGTGCTTTTCGTTGTAAAGTTTTAGTCCACCATATCGTTGATCCGTATTGGAAGAATGATTGTTCTGTAGCACCAGTAAATCATTTTGGGCCTTAGTCCCCATTTTCTGCCAAATAAGCTTTTACAGACCCAAAATGCCTTTAGTGCTTTGGCATGAGTCCATTCTATATGTTTATTCCAGTTGAGTTTGCTATCTAGTATAACACCCAGATATTTTACCTCGTCTGAAAAGGGTATTATTGTACCATTTATTGAAGGGGGTATGATGTACATTATCCTTCTATTCGTAAATGGTACTAGCTCAGTCTTACCTGGGTTGGTGTTCAAGTTTTTAGACTGACACCAGTTCATTATCACTTCTAAGGCTGCTTGTATCCTCCGAGCTCTAATAATACATTGTGACCATAAAGTACCCGGATTTTGTAAATAAAATTACTCTGGGGAATGATATTTCAAATTACTGAGGTGTTCCCATTCAACCAGCTGCTGCAAACAAACTGATTAACAGACCGCGCTGATTTTTAGGATAATAATTAAGGACAGTCCTGCTTTCCAAAAAAATTTTGAAATATCATTTCCCAGACTAATTTTAATTACAAATTCCGAGTACTTTAAGGTCACAATGTATATTATCAAATTGTAGATTTGGATCTATTTAGATTTTTATGAAATTTTTTCCAAATGCTTATTTAAAAATTTATTGGAATTGGTCGAAATGATAAAGAAGGGCAAGGGGTATTTCAAAATTTTAATGCAATTTTGTTTTTTATAAATGTTTCTGATAGCTTTAAATGGTTTGGCGATACGATGTAATAATTAGAGCCAGAACTTTTATATACAGAAAGGAGCCCTAACCTGTCTGAGTTGTTTCATGTGTATTGAACAGAACACAAAAACTCCAAATTTTTGACTGAAATTTAAGTTACAAACTTGAAAATTAGTGAAATTCATTTAAAGGCATCATTTCGACCAATTTCAATAAATCAACTAATAACCAATAAATTAAAGGCTAGGAACTTGAAATTTAAGCTTCAAAAATGAAATAGTTACTGATAAAATTAGTATATCGGATTTAGTGAATTGAGAGGATTCAATTAATTTAGTAGTAGATTGAAATCATCATTAAAGTTTCAAATCAGTAGCTTTCATACTTTTCGTGAAAATCCGTTTATTGTGAAAGTCCGAAATTGAGTCGTTTTTTATGGGAGGGGTAGAAGGGACGGAGCTATTTAGCCGTTGACGAACTTGAACTTAATTTTTCACCAGAAAACAAAACAACAACAAAATTTGAGCTTCATAGCTCAACGCGTTCTTAAGCTAGAGAGCAAAAAGCGGACAGACAGACATCCGTTTTTGAGAGACAACAAATATTTTCCCAATGGAGAAAAGACTCTCCAATTGTTCATGTTTTCTTTCCCAATACCCGAAGAAATACGTCAATGATTCAATCTAATTTTTAAAAAAATTTTAGGTATGAAAACTTAATTTAAAGTTCAATTCTCAAATAATTTAGATCCTTGTCAACTTATTTTGGTTGTCAAACATTTTCAACGTAGCCGGTACTTATCCAATAATGTCCTTCTCACGGTCGAATGCCTACTAAAAGACATATTTTTCCATTAAAATTATGTTTCACACTTTACGGTATCTACGAAAAGATTTAATTTAAAACGCATAATAACACCCCCTCCCCATGCGATCGTAAAGTAACGACATAAATATTTGAAGAACCTTTTAAACTCCCCATAACACCGAACATCGGATCCGGTTAAAATCTCCGTAGAGAGCGTATTAATTAAATTTTATTATTGCCATAAAATATTGTATGACTTTAATTACGACGCCTTAATAAATATTATGTACTTTTGATAAATTTTGCAGGTTTCGGACAAGGCGTCTCGCCAGCACCGCCATCTCCTACAAGACGACCACTAAGCCCGGATCATCCAAATCCTGCTCTTCCAATAACCGAGGTGAGTACTTCTTGCTCGATAAAACGCAATTATAGTGTTGTCTCGATGGAGCATTACACTATCGTCCTTATATACATTTTCTTTTTTATGTCCCGTCAGGCGCCGAGTCCTGCTATGTCCCGCATGGGATGGGCTTTACGAACACTTTTGGTTGCCGATAACAGCAGCTGTCTCCGAGACCGGAAGGTAAATATTAAATTAGATACTTAATCGTACATGTTCTTTTACTTGGAAACGTGCTTCTTATTTGATCCTAAAACTTCATCTTCTCTTCACGTCCGAAGGTGTCTGGAAAATTAATTAGAAAGTGTGCACCGGGAACCGAACTGGTCGACTGGCTACAGAATTTATCTCCTATCGTTCATACGAGGGCGCAAGCTGCTGGCATGTGGCAGGCCCTTCTCGAGGAGGGAGTCCTAGCGCATGGTATGGAAGAGCTGAACTTTATCTTTTCGCATTACTCCGGTTTTGAAGCTTTCTTATAATTTCAGTTAATAAGGAACAACCGTTCAAGGATAAATGCTTTTTGTATCGATTTCGTGTTGACGAGGAGGGAACGAGCGGTGGTCCGCCGCAAGCTGATGATATAAGTGCTGCAAATGATCAAGTACGGGAAGCCTTAAGTACCCTTTTACATCGAGGACCAGATGCCACGTTACGAATGATTTTAAGGAAGCCGTAAGATTTTGTTTTTATTTTTCAGTCGTCCATTTTTAATTGTTTATGAACGTGTTCAGATCGCATGAACGGACCCAAGAGGAATTGGAGTTGGTATTTGAGGAACTTTTGCATATTGCAGCCTTGAGTCATTTGTCCACAAGCATTAAACGAGAATTAGCGTCCATTATTGTATTTGAAGCACATGCACAAGCGGGAACAATATGTAAGTTTCTCAATACTTTTAGATTATTTTTAAGATGTTTGATTGCTATCACCTTCTTCCACCCGCCAACTGACACGATTAGAAAAACGGCAGTCAATATAACTTGTTTAGTTATATCACGAATTGTTCAATCCTAGAACGCGTTTTACACACAAACAAAAAGAATTGTTCAAAAACCTCAAAGGACTTTACTCTGAACTATATAACGCTATATTTAATATTTCAGCATCAACAATATGCATTCCATCGGTTTTTTATTCCGATAATAAAGGGCTGCCCATTTTTCACATAGCTCCAGATCCTTTTGTTCAGTCAGCCACAGCTTTTAAATTATCCTATCATAAATTCTGCGGGAAATTCCTATTAACACGATTTTATCTTAGAATTTTCCGCAGCATTGAATAAAAACCACATTAAAACTTTCTTAGGTCATGAAAATCGTGTTGTGGTGTACCTTAATTAAATTTTGTTAATTTGATTAATTTCATATCGTTACAAACCCTATTTCATCATCTTAAAAATTGCGGATGCCTGCGAGGATCCTGTATTTTACATTAACAATAAATATACAATTATTTTTTTCTCATCCATTTTCTTTACTTACTTTCCTTTTTGCAGTATTTAATCAGGGAGATGAAGGTCGTTCGTGGTACATTTTACTGAAAGGCTCAGTGGACGTTGTAATTCACGGTAAGGGAACAGTGGCTACGCTAAAGGAAGGCGACGATTTCGGAAAATTGGCATTAATAAATGATGCACCGAGGTAAATTAAAAATTAATTAAAATTGGTAAAAGAAAAATAAAATTGATGCTTTTTTTAACTCATTAACAGATGCTTTCGTTTGCTTGATGCTTTTACTAATAATTAGTAGTATTACTAAAAATAACGCTAATTTCAATTCTCTTCTAATTTTAATTAATTTAGAGCTGCTACGATTGTACTAAAAGAAAATAATTGTCATCTATTACGGGTGGATAAGGAGCATTTTAATCGTATATTGCGTGACGTCGAAGCAAATACTTTGCGTTTGCAGGAGCACGGCAAAGATGTCTTAGTTTTGGAGAGAGTTGCTAAACAACGAGGACATTCTGCTTTTAAGTATGTTGTTATTTCTACTCTTCTTTTTTTCTCATCCGACTTCGTGGAATCTGCCGTACTTCTTTTTTCTATAATAGCTGAAATGTTCAATAGTGCCGCTCGTAGATATTTAAATGAAAATTCTAATATCGTAAAATAACAATTTTTTTTTTTTATTTTACATGCATGAATTGCAATGAAATTTATAGAGAAGTAACAGCAAACTCCACGTTCATATTACTCTTTCACGATCGCCTCATTTCTCGTAAGGACATTTGCTTAAATATTATCACTATTTCAATTTATTCCATTTAAATTATAAAAAAACATCAAGCAATTTCATGAAATTCTCTCCTGACGTAGTTTTGCACAGACAATGTTTATTTTCATAAATTAGACTATCTTTGAGCAATTTACGAATGGAAACGTTCTCGGTATTGGCTGTTTTCGTCTTAGGTTCGTTTACTTTAGTTTCAGTTGCGGTTAAGTTTCTATGATATTTAAAGTCCTTTAATAGCTTTCTCCAAGTGTTCTTTAATTTTGTGGTCGGGTAAAAGCAAGTCGTCTGTAAGAAATTGTAATGATGGAAGCTTCAGTATGGGTAACTAGTTAGAAAGTTTTCGTAATTTTTTATTTGCTCTGAATTAATTTGAACATCGAGAAAACATTAGTTTTCTTGTTTCTAGCTTTAAGTTAGACTGATTTGCGGAAAGCCCATTCCACTATACGTACGTTATATAATCAAATCTGCTTTTGGCTGTACAGTGAAATATGATGAATTTCGAAGCCTCGAAAGAATATAACAGAATTATGATTGTGCGTAAAGCCCAATCATATGATACTCTAGATGAAATAAGGAAAAGTTTATTGTACCGGAAAATATGTCATCTTAAATTCTTTCGAATAGTGAATAGTAACTTTTGTATGGGAAGTAGCAAAAGCAGAGGGGGGAGGTTTGTAAGTTTTGTATATAACACCGTATGTAGTATGCAAAATGTGTAATGCTAAATTTAAAGTTTGTAGCTTTCATAATTTTCGAGAAAATCGAACAATTTTTATCTGAATTTATGGCATTTGTGTGGGAGGTGGCAAAGAAAGTGGGAGGTTTTGGATTACTTTAAATCTGCTTATCAACATCCTAATCACATTCCTTTGTTACAATTTTAAAGTCGATAGCTCTCATACGTTTGAAAGAGAAATACTTTTCTTGAATTTCCAATACAAAAATTTTGTATGGGAGGTGGTAGAAGGAGTGAAGTTCATATTATTTTAGCATTTGTTGCAATTATTAAGGGAAGAATTCTGGAAAAATTTAAAGATCGCACTTTTTCGAGTTTCGATGAAAATCGATTAAATGCATTTACCAAAATTGTGCATTTGTATGGGAGAAGGTAAAAGGAGTATTAGAATCAAAACCAATTTTTTCGACATCAATGATATTTGTAATAGTATACTTTTCTTAAAATTTAAGGCTGATAGCTTTAACTATTATGAAAAAAAAAATAATTTGACTAAAATTTCGAAATTTGTATGGGAGGAGGTAGAAAGAGTGAAATGAAGTTCAAAATTGATTGCAATTATAATAAAATTAATTTTGTCAAACAGGGATTCTTTTAGCTTTGATAGTTGAAATAAAAACAGTACAAATGCATTTTTAAAAATTTTCCATTTGTATGGGAGGAAGTAGAAGGAGTAAAAGAATCAGATCAATATTTTTTGACATTAATGATATCCACATCATGATAATATGATCTAGTTTTCAAGTCGATAGCTGAAATGGTTTCGGAGAAAAATCCGTTTCAATAAATTTCGAAATTTGATGAAATTTGTATGGGAGGGGGTAGAAGGAGTGGGGGAGTGTGGCACGTTCACGAACTTAAAGTTAATTTTTTGCTAAAAATGACATATGACAAATTTCAGCACGATAGGTTACAGTGTTCGAAAGTTATCTTGTAGACAGACGGACAGACAGACAGACGGATAGACGAACAGACAGACAGACAGACGTTCACTCAGAATCGAGGTTTTTGAGCGATAACAAATATTTCTGTACTCTGTGCGAGCTCTGTGCAAGCATTATTTCTTAGCGTTACAAACGGTAAGGCAAACACAATATACTCTCAGTTTTCATCTGGAGTATACAAATCATAAATACTGTACTCTTTTTAATTGAGAGATATCAATGTTGAAAATATCAATGAGATCAGAAAACCAAATCGTTCGAACTGCGGGAGTATTTTGTACGTGTGATGCACAATCATGACCAATGTAGAATAAATCGTTTGACCTTGTTGAGCAGCTTGGAAGACGAAAGCTTATGGCCTGAAGGAATTGCGGACAATCCATTTCATTGTGGAGAATTGGGAAAAGGGCTTTAAGTTTCGACTGATTGAAGTCAACGAGCAGAGAATTATAGTCAAGTTGCTCCAGCAATGTATCTAAGGAATTTATGCGGTATTGTTTCAATATTATTGCTATGTATCTCATAATGTGAATTCCAAATTACTGACAGATATTCGAGATTAGGACGAACTAACGAAGAGTATAGCATTCTAATTCTGGAAAAGGCCTTAGTGTTCCGAGTAATAAATCAAAGTATTCTACGGGCTGAATTATATATTGGACTGTAATGTGCAACAAATGATAAAGAGCTATCAAGGAGAAGACCTAAGTCCTTTACAGTGGAAACCTCGAGTATATAAACATTATCAATGTGATAATCATATGAAATGCATTTGCGTGATCTTTTGAAGACGATTTAATTTCACCATCCAAAAAGCAAGTCAATATTATGTTGGATTGTTTGGCATCCGTTTGTCGATTCAATAACTTTAAAGATTCTTAGATCATCGTCAAATAAAAGAAATTTAACATTACGAAACATAAAAGAAATATCATTAACAAACAACAAAAAGAGCAGCGGTCCTAAATGAGAAACTTGTAGTACTCCTGATGTCTCCAAAAATGGTTCCGACTTAGAACATTTGGTGCTAACGATAAACGTACGATGATGTTTTGGGCTGATGTTATTATTTGTGGTTTTGTTTTCTGTGATTTGATTGCTGGTTATAGCGGATTGAAGAAGTCAGGGTGGAGAGGAGTTTTTTGACATAAATGTCGGAATTTGCTGTGTAACTGTCTTCGCAAAAGAAATTCCCACGGTATTAACTAAAAAGGAGGAAATAATTGTTGTGGTCTTGTTTACAATTTGTTTTGCTTCATAATAACTGCATTTGTTGGTAGTTTTTATGCGAAGTATTTTTTTCTTTTTTTTTTCTTAGGAAAATAGGACAGTCTTTTGCATCAGATTTGTGACTTTCGATTTTGCAGTTTGCGCAAAACGTTCGAGAGCATGTAGAACCGTTATGTCTATGTATTATTATTAATAGGTTATTAGTTCGATTTCCACTCTAGACAGTGAGATTTTTTAAGCACGAATTTTCAGTGGCTACTGGCGATGAAAAATTATTCGAAATAAAATGCGAAAACGGTGTAAAAGTGAAACAGTTCCACTTCAAGAAGGTCTATATACTCAGTAGATGGTTTCTGTTCGCTTTCTATAATTTAATCCCCCATTACATCTGCAAATATTTGTCAGTAGTAGCCAGTACAACTGAAAAATATACCAGCTGCTCCACTCGTTACGGTCGTTCTTACTCCTCTCCCACTACCTTCCTAATCCCATTCTTTCACTCCAATAGTGTGTTTGTGCATTGCGCATAAAGGTCGAAGTTTTCTATAACACAGTTCATTCTGTAAAAAAAAGGTAATATTTCATAATTTTAGGGATTTTTATTCTAGATGAAATCTGAGAGTATTATATGTAAGTTTGCTCTAAGGTTTGTAACGTTAAGAAATAAGGCTTGGAGAAAAAAATGAATGATACAGAAGTTAATATATATTATCACTCAAAAATCTCAAAACCGGATGTCCGTCTGTCCGCCTGTCCGTCTGTCCGTCCGTCCGTCTGTCCGTCCGTCCGTCTGTCCGTCCGTCTGTTCGCTCTCTAGCTTGAGAACGCGTTGAGCTAGATTGTTCAAATTTTTTACACATCGTTTTTTACAAAAAAGTAAGGTCAAGTTCGTGAACGGGCCAAATCGCTCCACCCCTTCTACCCCCTCCCATACAAAATTACACAATTGCGCAATTTGACATTAAACGGATTTGCCCGAAAAGTATAACAGCTATTGGCCTCACATTTGAAATATGTTACTTTTATGACAATCTCAATCTACTGCATAAAAATTATGCGTGTCCTCCTCCTCTTTCTACCACCTCCCATACAAACTGTACTGGTCATGTATTACTCCAAGCCAATTTACTCAGTGCGTGTAAAATTGTGAGTCAAATATTTATTTAAAATTGTTAGTAGGGCCACAAAAAATTAGACGATTAGCTTCACCCCTTCTACCCCCTCCCATACAAAATGACACAATTTCGCAATTCGACAATAACTGGATTTGCTCGAAAAGTATAAAATCTATTAGTTTGAATTTCGGTATATATTACTTCCATAATGATTTCAATCTACAGTACAAAAATTGTTTGCGACCTCCCTCTCCTTCCACCTCCTCCCATACAAACCACACTTTTTCATGAAATGCTCAAAGCCGATTTTCTCAGAACACATAACATTTATCGAGCTCACATTTTGTAATAAATACTTATTTAGCATTATCACTAAGATCAGAGAAAAATATTTGATTACCTTCACTGCTTCTACCCGCTCCCATACAATATGACACAGTTCCACAACTTCACAAAAAATCTATTTTCTTGAAAAGTATGAATGCTACTAGTCTAAAATTTAAGAGATGTCAATTTTATGATATTCTTAGTTATTTATGAAAAAATCACTAAAATCCCCCCACCCTTTCTACCACCTCCCATACAAACTGCACATTTTCACTAAATCTAACTCACTAATTTTCTCAGTTCCCATTCAATTTAATCATTTTGTATAAAATATTTTTATAGCTACTTTAGCATGATGGGGAAAAATTAGTTCAATGCTATCACCCCTTCTAACCCTCCCCATACAAAATTTCTTGGGATCGCAAAAAATTCTATTTCATCTAAAGTATCTTAAGATTGCGCTTTACGCGCAATCGTAGCCCTTTTATGTTTATACTCTAGATAAAATCTGAGAGTATTATAAGTTTGCTCTAAAGTTTGTAACGCCAAGAAATAAGGCTCGGAGATAAAAATGAATGATACAGAAGTTAATATTATCACTCAAAAATCTCAAAACCGGATGTCCGTCCGTCTGTTCGCTCTCTAGCTTGAGAACGCGTTGAGCCAGAAAGCTCAAATTTCGTACACGTCGTTTTTGACAAAAAAGTAAGGTCAAGTTCGTGAAAGGGCCAAATCGCTCCACCCTTTCTACCCCCTCCCATACAAAAGACACAAATGCGCAATTTGACAATAAACGGATTTGCTGAAAAAGGATAAAAGCAATTGGCTTGAAATTTGGAATATATTACTTTTATGATAATATCAATCTATCGTATAAAAATTATGCGTGTCCTTTCCCTCCTTCTACCACTTCCTATACAAACTGTACTTGTCATGAATTACTCTAAGCCAATTTACTCAGTACGTATTAAATTTAGCGAGCTGAAATTGTGCACTAAATATTTATTTAAAATTGTTAATAAGGCCAAGAAAAAATTAGACGATTAGCTTCACCCCTTCTACCCCCTCCCATACAAAATGACACAATTACGCAATTTGACAATAAACGGATTAGCTCAAAAAGTATAAAAGTTATTGGCCTGAAATTCAGAATATATTACTTTTATGATAATATCAATCTATCATATAAAAATTGTGCGTGTCCTCCCCCTCCTTCTACCACCTCCCATACA
This sequence comes from Chorisops tibialis, assembly GCA_963669355.1. Classification (NCBI taxonomy): domain Eukaryota; kingdom Metazoa; phylum Arthropoda; class Insecta; order Diptera; family Stratiomyidae; genus Chorisops; species Chorisops tibialis. The sequence continues at coordinate 111,788,451 of OY770262.1, read as the reverse complement.
AACTGTACTTATCATGAATTACTCTAAGCCAATTTCCTCAGTGCTTATAAAATTCAGCGGGCTGAAATTGTGCACCAAATATTTATTTAAAATTGTTAGTAAGGTTAAAAAAAATGAGATGATTAGCTTCACCCCTTCTACCCCCTCCCATACAAAATGACACAATTTCGCAATTTGACAATAAATTGATTTACTCAAAAAGTATAAGAGCTATTGGTCTCAATATTGGTATATGTTACTTTTTTAATGATTTAAATCTACAGTACAAAAATTATTTGCTTCCTCCCTTTCCTTCCACCCCCTCCCATACAAACTACACTTTTTCCTGAAATGCTCTAAGCCGATTTTCTCAGAACATATAACATTTGTTGAGCTCATATTTTGTAATAAATATTTAATTAATATTATTACTAAGGTGAAAAAAAAAATATTTGATTTGCTTCACTACTTCTATCCTCTCCCATACAATATGACACAGTTTCACAACTTCACAAAAAATCGATTTTCTTGAAAATTATGAATGGCACTAGTCTGAAATTTAAGGGATGCCAATTTTATAATATTCCTAGTTATTTCTGAAAAAATCATCAAAATCCCCCCACTCTTTCTACCACCTCCCATACAAACTGCACATTTTCACTAAATCAAACTCACTAATTTTCTCAGTTCCCATTCAGTTTTTGGAGTAAGCATTTTGTATAAAACATTTTCATAGCTACTTTAGCATGATGTCGAAAAAATTAGTACAATGCTATCATCCCTTCTAACACTCCCCATACAAAATTTCTTGGGATCACAAAAAATTCTATTTCATCTAGAGTATCGTAAGATTGCGCTTTACGCGCAATCGTAGCCCTGTTATGTTTTTAATGAATTTTGCATATTTTCAAGTTTCTACCTTGAAATTTCATTTAAAAATTTCCAGTTTTTGTGTTTTTTCATTTCACATGAAACCCCTTGTACACCCCCTTACAAAGCAAAACAATTGTGGAACGAATTATTATTTTTTCTCTATGTATATAAAATACATGTATCCACCTGCAAAATTTAAACTTTGTATCTTTCACCAAAGCCCTAAAAAATCACTCAAAATTTTCGACATTTTGCTTACCACTCCCTCCTCTTACACCCCAAATTACCAAAATTAAAAACTATGTATTTCTGCAATGCGACAAAATTTCAATTTGATATCTGTACGCAGTTTTGAGATATAACGGTTTGAAATTTTGGAAAGTGCACCATTTTTGATATGCTTCCCATTTACCCCACTATTATTATGTCCAAATGTTATCTTGATTTTCAGGTTCCAAGAACCATGGTTGAGATATTCGAATTCTTAGTTGTCAGTTTAAGCGCTCCTCCGCCTCCCCCTTAACCCTTTTACCCCTCAAAATGGATCGCCTTAGATCCGCATCCATCTACAATTCAAATAAAAATGAACTTTCTATCTTGAAGGGTTTGGGAGTTAATGTGCGACGAGCTTACACGTACGGCGTACAGACAGACGGATTTTTAGGCTATTTTAGTCGTGAAACGTGAAAAAAACAGAATTTCAGGGTAGAAAATTTGTTTTTCTAAGTCGATCGCATTACTTTATTTTTAGACCTTCTTAAAGTGGAACTGTTTCACTTTTACACCGTTTTCCCATTTTATTTCGAATAATTTTTCATCGCCAGTAGCCACTGAAAATTCGGGCTTAAAAAATCTCACTGTCTAGAGTGGGAATTGAACTAATAACCTATTGACTTTGAACGAAGCACCCTGCCTACTACGCCACAGAATCCTCAGTCTGGTTGAATACCTTTAAAATTTCGACTCCCTCCCATTCAAAATTATTTTTTCGACCGTTTTTAAGAAATCAATTATTAACTAACTATTAAAAGCTCTCAATGAAACGAAATTGCATTAAAAGTTTTGCAATAACGCTTGCCCTTCTACCCCCATCCCATACAAAAGTAAGATTTCGACCAATTTCAATAAACCAACTAATAACCAACAAATTAAAAGCTAAGAACTTGAAATTTTGTTCGAGTACCTTACATGAGAAACAAATTAAAACTGCATCATAAATTTTATGATTCCCTTACCTCCTCTAGCCCTTTCATACAAATGTTTGGTTTCGTGAATGTAAAATACACCGAATTTTATGAAAAATCTATACGAATTCGTCTGTGAAACTGTCATTCTACACAGAGAATATTGGACGTGATTTAAGCAATCAATTAAAGAATTATTAACCTCTATCCACCCATACTATCACCCCTTCCTCTCCCAAACTTGCATAAATAACCGAATAAAATATTGATTATATGTACTAGAGCTATTGATCGTATTCGTAATTAAATTGACAACAGCCCTGCCCTAGAGCCCCGTTTCACTTATTCTTCCCTAACACGTCTAACCTGAATTTTGACTTTCCACGCATTCTCAACTTGTCCCAAAAATAATAAAGTTGCGCCCGAGTTGTGGGCAGTTTATTTATTTTCTTTTCAATAGTTTTATGTATGACCAAAAAGTAAAAAAAATTTACATTTCATTGGTTTGGGAATTAAAGAAACCGACATCATCGAATGTTGTTTTCAAAGTATATCTGTCGATGGTCAATGTTACACCCCCAGTCTCTATGAGCTCATTACTGATCTTTTTGAACATTTTCTGGGCATTGACGACCCCTTGATCTTTCATAAAGGCAATGATTTGCTCTTCGGAATCGTTTTTGAACCATGGGTTGAAAACTATCTCCTTTGTATAATTCAGGGTACCATGATACTTAACTTCTACGCACGAACCTTTGACCAATTGTGTCGGAATCACATAAAATTAGAAGTGCTACTTTGCGAAACAGTGTGACCTTTCAATATTGCTTACTTACCATGTCGAGCGAGGCTTTGATATGGAAAACACTTACACCCTTCAGGAGTTTATTTCGTCACTTGAATAAATGGTGATGTATTTGGGGCATCCTGATGTTATAGAGCGATTCACAGGATCCAGAGGAGAGAAAATCTGTCCGCTTTCTTTTATTTTGTCCGAAGTAAAAAAGTCACTTCGATGGCTGGTGATACGTTATGTACATCATCATTAAATGCAATCGAAAGGCCTTAAAAAATTCCGGTAAACTTCTTTAAAGATTATGCAACAAATTTGACTCCTTATAACTGGTTATATGTATATATAAACATAACAGGACGTTAATGTTGCTATCAAAATGTTTTATGCAAAATTTAGGATTTAAAAATTTAATGGGTACTGAGAAAATTAGTGTATTAGATGTAGTGAAGTAGGGCAGTTTATATGGGAGGTGATAGAAGGAGGGGCGAGTTTTTAATGACTTTTAAGAAATAACTATAAACATCATGCTTTTGACATGTTTTAAATTGCAGATCAGTAGCATTCATACTTTTCAGGAAAATCGACCTTTTATAAAGTTGTGAAATTGTGTAATTTTGTATGGGAGGGGGTAGAAGGGATAAAGCTAATCGTCTAATTTTTTTTCGATTTTACTAATAATTCTAAATAAATATTTAGTACACAATTTCAGCTCGATCAATTTTATACGCACTGAGTAAATTTGCTTAGAGCATTTCACGAAAAAGTGCAGTTTGTGTGGGCGGTGGTGGAAGGAATGGGAGGACTCAAATATCTTTTGTAGAGCAGATTTATATCATCATAAAAGTAATATATTCCAAATTTCAGATCAATTGCATTTATATTTTTCGACCAAATCCGTTTATTGTGAAATTACGAAATTGTGTCATTTTGTATGGGAGGGGGTAGAAGGGGTGGAGCGATTTGGCTCGTTCACGAACTTGACCTTACTTTTTTGTTAAAAACGACGTATACAAAATTTAAACTTTCTAGCTCAACGCGTTCTCAAGCTAGAGAGGACATGGACGGACAGACAGACAGACAGACAGCCGGACGGACGGACGGACAGACAAACATCCGGTTTAGAGATTTTTGAGTGATTATATGAACTTCTGTATCATTCATTTTTTTCTCCGAGCCTTATTTCTTGGCGTTACAAACTTTGTGGCAAACTTATAATACTTTCAGATTTCATCTAGAGTATAAAAAGGTTAAAATTATCGAATATTATTATACTCGTATTTTATTATTTCAAGAATTTTTACTCAACCAAATGAGAATGAAAACTTTGGGCTATAATTTATTATGATTGAAATTCACCACGCTGTAACAGTTTAATTATGTTCAAGCAGCTTCTATTTTATACCGTGCAAATAATAAAGAAATGTGCATTCCACCACAAAATTTTTGACATCATATGAAATACGTTCTGAATTTCTATTTACAAAATGACATCCTGTGCGGTGGAAAGACAAATAAATTATATTTAACGCTATGACATGTGTTGTCATCGTATCATATGCACGTATCCACATACCAATAAAAAATAATGTCAGAATAGAGCCTGGAGTGCAAATGATATTTTCCATATTAAATGTACCAACATATGCGACATTATATTAAATGCGTATACTGTTTATAACATAAAATTTACTCTGGCTGGCTATTTTGGTTATGGTTGTTATAATAAAACAGCTGGGATGAATATTAACAGTATATGCTTTAATTAAACAGTAAAATTAAAATTTTTTTATTGCAATTATTTCAATTAAGAGTATTTACTAGGTTTCAGCAGATTCTGGAGTTTAACCTCTTAGAATATAATAATCATCATTATTATTAGCGCGCTCCTGAGCATTGATCCTTAGTTATCGCTAAAACTTTTTTATTCCTCTGGCCTCCTGCTCAGCTGCTCGCTTCCATGTGCTACATGATCGACCAGCTTGACGTCTTCCTTGAGAATTATTATCCAGAGTTTTGCTCTGGTTTACTCAAAGATCAATTCATCACTACTTCAGCCTTTGAACCTGAATGCCTATTTTAGTCTGTCCATTTATACTCCAAAGCTTAGCCGAAAGGTGTTTTTCCATGTAGTATAATCATACAACAACACGGGTTTGAAGCATGCGACAAGGGAGACCTTTCTTAAGGGAAAGGGAAAAGGATACCGAAAACCTAACGAGCCTCAATATCCTCTTCAGCTCTGTCGTCCATTCCGAAGTAACAAAAATCATGCACCTCTTCCACATCTTGTATAGGACAATTGGTCTGCTTGTGCTCGAACCCATGTGCATGGACTTGGTTTTACGCATAGTTGTTTTCAATCCTTCCTCTTCGCATTAACAATGCAACGGGCGGACATTTGACACTTATTGCGAACGCTTTTGCACAAGCTAACACATGTAATCAGCATAATCAAGATGACGTAAGATATTAAACAGTCCCACTGTAGATCTCCACCTTCCTCACCTTCCAATACAGCTTTCAAGATGTCATTTTTTACTAACAGTAATAGGGCTTGATGATAGCCTTGTGTAACACCCGTTCGCATTAGAAAGCTCTCAAACAGCTCTAATTTATGTAAGACGTGACATTTTGCATTTTCATAGGATTCTTTTATGGATTGTTTTGAAAAGGAGAGCAAATCATTCCGTATGAAAAATATACCAGCTTCTTCACTCGTTACGGTCGTTCTCACTCCTCTTCTTCTACCTTCCTAAACCCATTCGTTCCCTCCATGATTGTGTTTGTGCATTGCACATAAAGGCAAAAATTGCCTATAACACAGGTCATTCTGTTAAAAAAAGCATTCCGTATGTTATCTTGGTTGCTGCCGAAAGTCCTTTCAAAGTCCAGAAACACGAGATGTGATATCGAACCCATTTAACATGACAACTGCCATATTTACCATAGAGTATGTGTGAGGTCTGTGCAAGACGACCATTTACATAATTCAGCTTGTTATATTTCGAGAATGCTATCTACAACATCATTAATCCTAATGAGAACTCCCTTAACCATGATTTTCGATATAGCAGTAACTAAATTTGATATAGCAATCCCGAAGGTTTCCCTTCTTCAGGATTTTGACAATGACGCCCTCCTTCCGTTCATACGAATATCTTCCCTTATTCCACAACTCAAAAGAGAGTGGGAGCAGTATATCGGCTATTATTTCCAGGTCCGCTTTGAGTTGTTCAGTTGGTTATTCTTCTTGATCCGGGGCTTTCTTTCCGGCAATTGACCGAATGGTGGTTATTTTCTCCTATGGCGAACCGCACCTAATAGAGGATTGATGCGGTTAAAAGTTTGGTTTGTTTCTGGAATATCTTCATCTGAAAAGATTTCTAATAAATCCAGGAAATATTTATCCCATCGCCGCCATTGCTTCTACTACCGCCATTGCTGCTCACTCTTATTAGGGTTCGTCAACTGTTTCACAATTTTAAATAGAGAACTCATATCCACAAGATAAGCCGCAAATGCCGCCTTATTACATTATACATCTTCAATGACCTTTCTCTTGTGGTATCTTAAAACCTTATTAAGCTGTATTTGAGTGTTTCTGTAGTTCTGTTTTTACTCGGAAATTCTTTGGTTGACATCGGGTTGAGAGATGATTGCAAATTTCCTTTTTTTTCCCGATCGCCAACCTTGTTCTGTGTATCTTGCGACATATAGGATTACTGACCGTTTTGCGCATATCGCACAGTTTCTGCAGCACTTGCTGGAAATATATTTCTAGTTACCTCCAACTATGCGTCCAGTGTGCGATTTTTATCTCCGCCCAATGTGGACGACTTTTCGCGTATGGTAGTGATATACTCGTTTTTTTTGTTGCAATTCCCAAGTTTATCAACAACAACTTCTGTTGACAATCATAAGAAAGGATCGCTCGCCACGTTAGCTCTGCATATCGCGGAGGATCTTCTCCATTACTGACGCTTTTGTGGAAAAATGGTCCCGCCGATGACCATTTGCAGAGTACTACAAAACTCCACAGATAATTCACAGTTTTCGGGTGATGCATCAATCCAAGGGTTCCTATGCTATCCCACGACGTGTTCTAGTCCAGTATTTTCAGAACCAACCTAGGCGGAACAGCAACGTACACCCCACTCGGGGTACGTTCTTCGCCTGCTCTTGTTTGCCCCACTCGGTCAAGTCTGATATTTGGTTGTTAAAGTGTTCCATTTCACGGTTGATCACAAGTGACTCGACATTTAATGTCGGAACGTTCTATTAGCAAATCACAGTGCGTTTTCGAATGCGAATAGTCGTTACCGTAGAATCCATTCGTAGTCGAGGCACTGTATCCGTTCCTCGTATCAGTTAGATTTTAAGATCACGAGTGATAAGCCTATGATCTAGTGAGTGCTCCTTTCCTATTTTTAGGGTATGCAGGACAGTCTGTAAGTGTATTTCACTGCCACATTCCAACATGGGGAATCTTTCTCGACTTACTCGTGAGAGAAGAAAAATTTCTAGCAATCATTTTCAATTTGGATTTAATAGTTTGAAGTGCTGCTTGAACATCAGTTTGACGATAAACGCTTTAAAGCCCTTTAAGGCGAATACTCACAAGGTCACAAGAGCATTTTCAGTGCAAATTGAGGTACACTTTTCTCAGGAACTCCTTGACCAATTTCGTCCAAATTTTGCAGGCATGTATTTTACTCGAAACTTAGCAGATAAGGTAGATGGCGATTAAAAACAATTTACATAGAATTTTCTATAAAGCTAAAAAGTTTAATAATTTTCTCGTGCAAGAAAAAACCTTGTAAATAAATTATCAAATCAAAAGTTTTTAAAAAAAACTCTACTGGGTTGGGAGCCAGTAGTGTCACCTTTCCAGAAAAAGAAAATCAAGTGGATAGGCTGTGTAGTTTTTTTTTAGAAAAGTGTACCTAAATAATAAAAACACTACTTTTCAGGAGAAGCAAAAAATAAAAGTTTTCTTAGTTATTTAACAAATGTAAATATATAAATAATGTAGCAATATAAAATTATTGATTATAAAGAAAAAACCTGATTTGCCGGGGTAGTGGTACTGGTTGTGAGGGTGGGATGATTAGGTCAGTGGGCCGGCGCGGCCGGGGAGTGAACCGAGCACCAAGCTACAAGCGCTGCGTCAATATGCATGACTCTAGAAGTTTACATCATTATTTGAAACACTTTTACTTATCCGAGAGGGGTGCGGTTTTCGGCAATCAATTTAGAATCCAGTCTATATCGGAAATAAAAAAAATCAATTTTTTTTCAATTTTTTAGATAGTACCTTTTCTCTTCTTCAATGGCACTAGAGCCTAAATGACCTTCGGGTTCCTTAAAACTGTTGTTTGTTATTGTGGAGTGGTTGTAAGCCCTTTGCACAATCCTCTATCTACGAAGTTTTAGTTTTCGTAGATTATGGTGGCTCATAAGTACCCACGCAAACAGTGGGCTGAAATTTGTGACGAAAACCGTAGGTAGAAGGCCGAAGTCTTCTAAAATTTTTCGTTCTTCACCATGAGATTATCTAGCGAATATTTTCTTCGGATAAAGCGCAATTTTGCCGACTAGTCAGAAACATGGGAGTGAGTGGACATGCTCCGAAGAAAAACATTTTTTCGCTCTGGTACGCGCTTGAGGGTATTAACGACGACGCATACTCATCTTTCACCCATTTACACATATAAGGAAAACCTTGAGGGTGAAGAGAAGACATCTCAATTCTTCGGGGAAGTCCCAGGGTATTAATACTGTAGTATCCGTTCATCGTCTTTATGTTAGACCGAAATAAATTTCCGAAAAAAAAATGATATTCCGACACAAAAAAATCTTGACAAATAAGATAAACTAAGAAAAGAAATAACGTAAAGGAACGAAGAGAAAACTAATAACTATTTATTCAAGTTAAATTATCAAAAAAAAAGAAAACTTAAGAAAAAAACTTAAATTTAATAAAAAAAAAAAAATTTTGTTGGGGCCCTTGCTGCTTACCAGAAATTTTTCTTCGGTTGGTGATGATGATCCTTGATTCAGTTGGGTTTTTTTTTATTATTATATGTTGTTAATTTTACTTTATTATTATAATAATAAAGTATTGTGATCGACACAAAAAAAAAAAAAAGTTTGCTACCCTGAAATTTTTTTTTTTCGCGTTTCATGACTAAATTAGCCTAAAAATGCAAAAAAAAAAAATCCGTCTGTCTGTACGCCGTCCGCCGTCCGCCGTACGCCGACGTGTACGCTCAGCGCACATTAACTCCCAAACCCTTCAAGATAGAAAGTTCATTTTTGGAGAGATTGTATATAATTGCGGATCTCAGGCGGATACCCATTTTGGGGGGTGTACGGGTTCAGGGGGAGACGGGGGGAGCGCTTAAACCGAAAAATACGGGTTCAAATATCTCAACCATGGTAACAGCTAGGAAGCTAAAACTCAATATACATATAGAGGGGTTTGTATGACAACTTTTAAAAATAATTTAATTTTTTTATCCATTGGGGTTAAGAACCAATTGTCGGCCGAATTTTTTTTTCAAATGATCATATCTTCGAAATTACTTATCGTAAAAAAATTATATTTAGAGACCGTCAAGGTGGCATATAGTTCCATCGGAACCAGCTCAGAAAGCGGCTAATTATTGTAAGGGGGAGGGTCAGGGGGGGTGCAAAGAAAAACATTTAAAAATTAATATCTCAACTATCTTTTAAGCTATGTAATTGAAACTTAAAACGTATATTAAGCTATACTAGGCAAATACAAAAAAATATAACATGTCGAAATAATAGTAGTGGGGGAAAATGGGGAACATTTCAAAAATGGCGCACTTTTCAAAATTACAAATCCTTATATCTCAAAAAATAGTACAGATATTAAATTAAAAATTTGTCAGATTGTAGAACTACATAATGGTTAATTGTGGTAAAAATTTTAAGCTGGGACGTATAAGGGGAGGGAGGTGATAAGCAAAAATGTCGAAAATTTTGAGTGATTTTTTTAGGGCTCTAGTGAAAGATAAAAAGTTAAAATTTTGCATGTGAATACCTATATTTAATGTACATAGAAAAATAATATTAACTTGATCCATATTTATTATAAACCGACTCCCCCGGTCTAACGTGCACAAGGTGTTTCATGTGCATTGAAAAAAACACATAAACTGAAAATTTTTGAGTGAAATTTTAAGGTAGAAACTTGAAAGTTTGCGAAATGCATTTAAAAAAAATCCCTAAATATATGAAATATTAACTGGTCAAAAACCTTTAAAACTTCTACCCCCTCCCATACAAAATTATTTTTTCGACCATTTTCAAGAAATCAATTATCACCTAACCGTTAAAAGCTATCAAATTCAAATTTTGCAAAACAACTTACAAAAATAATTAAAATGAAATTGCGTTCAAAGTTTTAAAATCGCGCTTGCCCTTCTACCCCCTCCCATACAAAAGTATGATTTCGACTAATTTCATTAAATCAGCTAATAACCAACAAATTAAGAGCTATGAACTTGAAATTTCGTACGAGCATCTAACAACGAAAATGAAAGAAAATTGCATCACAAGTCTGACGATTCCCCTACCTCCTCTACCCCCTCCCATACAAAATTATTTTTTCGAGCATTTTTAAGAAATCATTTATCAGCTAACTCTTAAAAGCTATCAATTTAAAATTTGGCATAAAACCTTATAAAAATAATTCAAATGAAGTTGCTTTAAAAGTTTCAAAATCGCGCTTTCGCTTCTACCCCCTCCCATACAAAACTATGATTTCGACCAATTTTATTAAATCAACTAATAACCAATAAACTAAAAGCTACGAACTTGAAATTCTATACAAGCACCTTACAAGAGACTCGAAATAAAACTGCGTATCAAATTTTACGATTCCCCTATATTCTCTACCCCCTCCCATACAAATGTTCGGTTTCATGAATGTAAAATACACCGAATTTTATGAAAATTCTATGCAACTTCGTCTATGAAACACATTCTATACAGAGAATATTGGACGTGATTCAAGTGATTAATTAAAAAGCTATTAACATCCACCCACCCTCACTATTACCCCTACTCCTCCCCTCATAAAAACCCAAACTTACAGACACGAATGAAATATTGTTAACAGTCCTGCCCAAGAACTCCCTTTCACTTAGTCTTCCCTAACCACTCTAACCTGCACATTGACTTTCCACTCATCCGCAACTTGTCCCAAGAATAATAAAGTTTCGCCCGACTTGTTGGCAGTTTATTTATTATTGCTCTCCACCTTGTCTTGCTCTTATATTGTTGTTATTCTCAATTATTATTATGTGCACTGCACTGTTTATTACTACTCACTGTTTATTTATTTATTTTTTATTTCTGTTTCATCAACACTCCCCTTGAGTCCATCGTTTGCTTCCAGTGCCAAAACGCAACTCCCCTGCACCAATTTTTCTGCGTTACTTTCTGGCGTGCAGACGAGAAAAAAAAACGGATTTCGTTTCCATCTCGTCGAATATTTGGCGCCGAAAGATTTACAGCAGTGCTGCCCTAAGCAAATTCGTCTGTTTTTTATTTGTTTTCTTTGTATTTTTTTTATTTCTTTGCACATAATTTTATTAATAAAAAAAAATAATTTTGTTGTTGTGGGTTTTGTTACGAGTATAATTTAGGAACAAGTACACAGTTATAAGTTGAGAAAAACACTTAACAGGACTACGATTGGGCGTAAAGCCCAATCGTGCGATACTCTAGATGAAGGAGAAATTTTTTTATTTTAAGAAATTTTGTAGGGGAAGTGGTAGAGGGGGTGACAACATTGAACTAATTTTTTCACTTCACGATAAGGTTGCTATCAAAATGTTTTATACAAAATTTAGGATTCAAAAATTTAATAGGTACTGAGAAACTTAGTGTATTGAATTTAGTGAAATTGTATGGGAGGTGGTAGAAGGAGGGTGGAGTTATTAATAACTTTCTTAGAAATAACTGTAAACATCAATTATTTGGCATAGCAGATCAGTAGCATTCATACTTTTCAAGCAAATCGACTTTTCGTAAAGTTGTTGAATTATGTCAAATTGTATGGGAGGGGATAGAAGGAGTGAAGCTAATCGCCTAATTTTTTTTTGGTTTTAAGAATATTTCTAAATAAATGTATAGTGCACAATTTCAGATGCATCAATTTTGCACGAGGTGGTAGAAGGAAGAGGAAGACTTAAATAATTCTTATACAGATTGGAATTATTATAAAAGTAATATATTCCAAATTTCAGATCAATAGCATTTCAACTTTTCGAGAAAAGCCGTTTATTGTCGAATTGCGAAATTGTGTCATTTTGTATATGGGAGGGGGTAGAAGAGGGGAAGCTAATGGTCTAATTTTTTTTTGTCTTACTAATAATTCTAAATAAATATTTAGTGCTAAATTTGAGCTCGATAAATTTTATACGCACTGAGTAAATTGGCTTAGAGTATTTCATGAAAAAGTGCAGTTTGTATGAGAGGTGGTGGAAGGAAAAGGAGGGCATGTATAATTTTTATACGAATCATCATTAAAGTAATATATTCAAGATTTCAGACTAATGGCTTTTATAGTTTTCGAGCAAATCCGTTTATTGTCAAATTGCGTAATAGTGTCATTTTGTATGGGAGGGAGTAGAAGGGGTGGAGCGATTTGGTCCGTTCACGAGCTTGTCCTTACTTTTTTGTCAAAAACGACGTGTACAAAATTTGAACTTTCTAGATCAACGCGTTCTCAAGCTAGAGAGGACACGGACGGACGGATGGACAGAGACGGACAGACAGACGGACGGACGGACATCCGGTTTTAAGATTTTTGAGTGATTACATGAACTTCTGTATCATTCATTTTTTTCTCCGAGCCTTATTTCTTGGCGTTACAAACTTATAATACTCTCAGATTTCATCTAGAGTATAAAAAGAAACAAACGAAAAAAAACGATTCGTTACAAATTATACATCAACCGAGAATTGAACTAGCAAATTGAACTAGAGAAACGACCTTCGCATTGTAGACCAACACGCTACCCTCTAGGCTATACCCAGCCTTTAGTACTATACACTATTATTTAGTTCAAACAGAACTCTAAGGTGAATTCGTTATGTTTCGTACATTTTGAATTTGCGAACTCGAAGCCGAAGCTGCTACAAATAAAAGTACAATTTCAACCATTTTCAATAAATCAATTAATGTTATTGATATATTGAAAGCGCTTAAACAGAAATATCATACGAACACTTTCAAAAATATTTCAAATAAATTACCATCACAAAAGAGTTCCATCAAAATGAATTTGATTTACACCGAATTTCATTCGAATCTACTGCTATTCTATACAAAGCATTTTAAAAATGATTCAAGTGATCGATATTATTAATATCCAAGCACTTCTTTTCCCACCCCTAAATTCACTTTCATATTGATTTTCTGCGCATCGCCAACTTGCTCCAAGAATATTAAAGTAGCTTGTAGTTTGCAGATATACAATAGCCCACCTATGATTTCGACATCAACTTACTCCAGTGTGTTTTCGTAGTTTCCAAAATTGGGCCAATCAAATGTATTATTCGGAGTTTCGGCACGATCGAATTTGCGAAAATTCTGTTTCTGCGGCCTAATTTTACAAATTTCAGAAAGTGAACTGAAACGAACTGTTCAGTTTAAACACTACACTGTACGAAATGTCGGGAATTAGCTTTTCTCGTCGCAACAAATGTTATATTTTCGTTTTTGAGTAGATACACCTACGTTGTGGCTAAAATTATATTTTTATTGATTTGACTAGCTTATGCCCTGCAACACACTTTTACATTATACTTGTGCCTTCAAAATTAATTAGCTGTGTCTTCTGCGACGAAATGAACTTTAAACCTATTTTCTCATTCAGATCATGGCTACGCATGAAGCATTATGTGTCTTTCATCCTGCGGAATATTAAGAGTACACTCTTCGCTTATTATATTCAACCCACAATTCTTGGTAGGTAGAATTTAGAGGATATTGAGTTACTTAATCGAAGCCATGCCTACGGATAAAACTATATATATATAAATCGGTGTTGAATAGTTATTTGATATTTCACGTGCAAAAACATCACACACTAAAGATATGAATTAATATTCTCATACAATATTTTGCTCGGGATTATCAAATGTATTTCGAAAAGGTTTATTCAATTCAATCCGAAAGAATTCTTATTTAATTAAGAGATTTTTAGACATGGCGGATTCTAAAATGGGTACATTAACGTGTAGTAAAAAATGTAATACATAAATGAAAAATATTATTTCGGGATATAGTTTATCTAAAATTAAAATATAATATTGAAAAAATCATTAAGAATTAAATTTTGGATGAGATTCATAGGTGCCGAATATAATTAATAATGAGTGCATTGGGATTGATGTAACCGTCTCTGACTTTAGATAGAGAAAAGAAGCGTTTTATTTACGCGCGATCACCTAGAGAGGTACACGTAAAAATACGCCATTTGCAATCACATATATTCATACTGAAGTGCCATTGAGGTCGTTAGATTTCAAGAAAAATTAAGACTAGTTCACTTTAAATTTACTAAACACAAACTTTATTAATCGCATTTCAAAAATCAATTTAATGCTTTGCGTTGACAATATGTCCTTTTAATGTTCGCGCCGTGAATCACACGGCTTAATCGCTTTCCGAATTTTGACTGTGTCCCTTTCACGAACGCTCGCCCTTTTAATATACAGCAGAACCTTCCAGAAGATTCCTTGCTGTTCCCGTAAAGTGTTCATTAATGCCTTTTTTTGGTTACGCCAGGGAGGTGTGGAATCTTCATTAGATACCAATAGCTCGTGCCATTGGTATGCACGATTCACATACCTGACCCTAATGGAGAACTGTCTGCCGATATGTGCCTGCGTAATAAACCACACCACCGCATACAGTCTTCAACCACTCTCCCTGCGGGACGGCCGTTAGATATTACTTCGCGTGGCTGGATAGCATTTTATGCTATGCTCTTTATATTGCTTCTGGTCTCCTTTCTCTCTCCATTCTCCGAAGATCCATTTGCACATTCGTTACGAGTGTGCAAATTTCCATCCAATTTTCCTCTGATTCCATCGTATAATCTATGATGAATGGTGGACTCAGCATATTAATTCTCCATTCTGCGAAGCGACTGCAGTTGAAAACCGTGTGTTCTCTGTCTTCGTCTTGATCTGGGCAATTTGGGCAAAGAGGTGAGTTATCGTGTCCGAACCTATGTAGTATTTGCGGTAGCCGCCGTGACCTGATAGGAACAGCGTGAGGTGTTAGTTGCAGTCCCCTTACACTCGCTTTGTCCAGACCTTAATGGCGGGGATTAGCTAATAGGTCCATCTGCCTTTTGTAGTGCTGTCCCACCTGGCTTGCCACAAGCTATTAATATTGCCTTTTCCTCTTCTCTTATTTTTCTGATAACAGTTGCCTCTTGTTGAATCGAGCCTCTTCTTTCGTAGATCCTTAGCATCTCATTCGCAAGAATGTTAATATGGATTATTCCGGCTGTGGCAAAGGCAGCTTCGTCCGATATTATTCGGAAACCGCTGATTGGTCTTATTGCGCAGAACATATACGTTGATGACATCTTTTTCCTTGTTTCCTTTATCGCTAACGCCGCCTCCCAAACTGGAGCAGCGTATAGGTAGTCCATCTCTGGAAAGTAGAATCCTTCTGGCATGTCTAGTTCTACCGATGTTTGGCAGTATTCGGGAAAGAGCTGCCTGCATTTATGACGCCTTCTTGCTCACGAAGTCCACGTAAACTTTAAATTTCAATCAAAGATATTTAATCGCTTCCATGGATCTGATGTTGTGATGAATGTCCGTGTATTCAATTTTCTTTGGACTTGTTATTAGGACCGCTTCCGTTTTGTGGTCAACTAGTTCTAAACCAACAGACTCTAGTCAGTCTTTAATTTTTGATACTGCTTCGTTTATTACTGACTCTATTTCGTGGATATGCTTGGCTACAGTAACAACGACGATACCGTCAGCGAACCCGATTAATTTTACTCTTTACGGCTACGATAGTCGAAGAACTCTATCCTACATGATATTCCACAGGAGAGGGCCCTGTAACGACCCTTGTGGGATTCCCGCGATAACGTGGTAGTACTTAACCCCTCCTCAGTTTGTTACCTCAACTTCCTGTTGATGAAATAATTTGAAATAATTCTCATCAATTAGTATGGTGTATCCATTCTGGCTAACGATCTCCATATAAGTGACCAATCTGCTGAGTTAAAGTCATTTTGTCCAGTGTCGCTACTGCATAATATTTCTTTGTCCCCCAGGTGTCATGTTGTTTCCTATCTTCCTGCATGCCTTAAATAGTTCCTCCGACGTAATCGCAGGAATTGACTCTATGCTGATCTCTCTGGTTATGTTACACATAATAGTTGGCCTTTGGGGCAGATGTCTTAGCATTTTTGGGCAAGTTATTTGTGGAGACCTATGACCATTCAGCCTTGTCATCATCATCCTGTATGCTATACCCCAGGGATTTATATCCGCTGCGTTACAGAGATTTTTGAAACAAATTGCCTTACTATGCTTAATCTCCTTGTTTAGGTCTCGTCTCGCCACTTTGAAAGTGTCTAACCGGTCCTGAAAATCTGCTCTTCCTTTTGATCGTTGGACTCTGCGTCGGGATTGTAAGCACTATTTCCTGATTGTCTTTATTTCTTCGTTTCCACCGTAGCTTGGTGCACCTCTTCCACTAGTTGTCCTTCTGGGCATCGTTGCATCGCACGCTGTGATGATAGTGTGGGTGAGCTGTTCCGCGAGGATCTATACTTTTTCACTTCGATTTGTGATGTCGATGATTGTCTTTATCTTTCCATTTTGGGCCTGTTGTTGTAATGGTTTTCTTTGTTTTATATCAAACAGAATTACCTGATGACCGCTGTGTGTATATTCCTCGCTAAGACGGCATTTCATATTCTGTAAAAGGGAGTTGCTTACGAAGGTGGATGGAACCCATTTCTGCTTTGCGATACGTGTTTGCCCAGCCGATGTTTGCAATCCCTATTTCCAGTGGTGCAAATATCTCCAGCAGAATACGTCCTCTAGCATTAGTGAGCCTGCTACCCTCTGCTACTACCACTCTACTGGAGTTTTACCGCGTTCGCCAGCCGTTAGATTATCTAAGATTGTCTGGTATTTACTCGTTGTCTAGCTAGGTCATGCATAACAGCTGTAGAAATGCTCGTACGAAACCCTCCATCTGTTCACTGGTTGACGTGTTTTCCGCATATTCATATTGCCGCTTGCTTTATTCTGTCACAGATCCAGATATTGCTGTCGAGAGTTTTGTACGATACACTAATCAAGACGATATCCACTCTCTCGTCGTTAGCAATTTGTGTCAGGATATCCTGCGCTGTCCTACAGTGGTTCACATTAATTTTTATCATCTTCATGATTATACTCTAGATGAAATCTGAGAGTATATTGTGTTTGCCTTACCGTTTGTAACGCTAAGAAATAATGCTCGCACAGAGCCGCCAAGGGTACAGAAATATTTGTTGTCGCTCAAAAACTTCGATTCCGAGTTGCTGTCTGTCCGTCTGTCCGTCTGTCTGTCCGTCTGTCCGTCTGTCTACAGCATAACTCTCGAACGCTTTGAGCTATCGTGCTGAAATTTTTTGTGTGTCATTTTTAGCAAAAAAGTGACTTTAAGTTCGTGAACGGGCTACATCCCCCCACTCCTTCTACCACCTCCCATACAAATTTCACGAAATTCCGAAATTTTGAGAAATTGATTTTTCTTTGAAACTATTTAAGCTATCGATTTGAAATTTGGGTTGAAGTATTATGGTACAGATGTCATTAATATGACTGAATATTGATCCGATCCCATCACTTCTTCTACCCCCTCCCATACAAATGCATAATTTTGAAAAATGCAGTTTTTCGATTTTCATTGAAACTAGCAAAGTTATAAAAATCGATTTTTGTCAGAATTAATTTTATTATAATTCCAATCAGCATTGAAAAAATTATCAACTTCACCTCACTCCTTCTACCCCCTCCCATACGAATTTCACGAAATTTTGAAATTTAAATTAAATTATTTTTCTTCGAAACTGTTTAAGCTATCAACTTGATATTTTGCATAAAGCATAAAAATAGAAATATCAATAACGAGTAAAAAATTTGTTGTGATCCGTACACTCCTTCTACCCCCTCCCATACAAATATCTGTATTATAAATTCAAGAAAAGCATTTCTCCTTCGAATATATTAGAACTATCAAATTTGAAATTGAATCAAAGCGTGGTGATAAGGATGATGATAAGCAGTTTCAAAATCATCTTAAACGCTCCACTTCCTCTACCACCTCCCATACAAATGCCTCGATTTCAGGAGAAATATGTCCAATTGAAAATAATGAAAGCTACAAATCTTAAATTCAATACGAAATATTTTGCATACCACATTAGGTGTCATATCCAAAAATTACAAACCTTCCTCCTCTGCTTCTACCACCTCCCATATAAAAGTCACTATTAATTATTTAAAAGAATTGGAGGTGAAATATTTTCCGGTACATTGAACTCTTTCTCATTTCATCTAGAGTATCATATGATTGGGCTTTACGCCCAATCATAATTCTTTTATGTTTTTTACTTGTGATGGCTCTCCTGGAGATGGGACATTTGCTGCTACCGACTACGTGCTTTTTCTGGATGAACAGATCATGCGTGTTTATTAATGCGTATCTGTGGATGAGTGCGCATTTGCATTTATATGTGCACGCATGTATTTGAATAGTAAACAGTTTAAAAATCGCGAACATTAGATGAGCGGCGGCATAGTGTTGACATGTAACAAAACGTTTCCTGTGGAACGCAAGTAATAAAACCCTCGTGTGGTAGCCCTTAAAAAATGAATTCTCCTCTGTCATATCGCAATGCATCGCAGAAATACTAAGATAACATAAGATGTGTCGCAGAAGGCGCTGAAAAAGCAAAAATTCATTCTTTGTGATTTGGCAATGAGAGAAATCGATATCTCTCATATTCCGTTGTGATAACGAACATACGAACTACTCATCTAAAGAGCTAATTGGTACGTCATTAAAAGCTAAACTAGACGACGATGCTGGAACGTCCGGTTTAAGGTAAAAATGACAGGCCTGTGTTTTAGTAGCGTTGAACTCTACTCTATTTTTGCTGCCCCATTCCAGGATTAAGTCGAGGTCAGAGTCCAGCGAACCGAATAACTCCCTGCGTTTGGAAGCAATGAACTGCTTGTGTGAGAATCCGCAGCAGAGTTAAATTAAAAGGTGCTATCTAAAGTACTGTCATCTGTAAAACTATGGATTGGGTTGAAAGTAGAAAACAAAAGGTCGTTAATGAATACTAAGAACAGATAAGGCGATAGGACAGAACCCTGAGGGGCACCAGAATTAGTTGGAATAGAGGTAGAAGTAACGCCATTTAGTACTACTCGTATAATGCGTTCGGACAGGAAACTCTCAATTTATCGAACGAGAGAAGCATCGAGGCCAATGACCGTTAGCTTAACAAGGAGATATTCATTCATTCAAGAACTTGACCTTCGCCGTGTTTGTGCAAGCAAGAGTTCCAATGTTCCGTCAGGTAAACCAAGAGACCTTCCGTTGACCTTCCAAAACGGAAACTGTATTGGTGATCGTAGATAAACTGTTTATCCTCGATAGAGTGAATGATTTTGTGACTGACAGCAGTTTCCATCACTTTCGAGAGGACTGAAGAGATGGCTATTGGGCGTTAGTTAGCGGGGTGCGCTTTGCTTCCTTTTTTGGAAATTGGCTGAACATTCGTGACTTTTCACAAACGTGAAAAGCACCCAGAGAAGTAAGACATATGAAAAAGATTGCGAAGGGGTTTGGCCAGAGAAGAGGGGCACATTTTAAGAGTAATGGGGGAATGCCATCAGGCCCAGCGGACTGTGAACGTTGAGCTTTTGCTGGATCCTGAATATGAGACGCGTGAGGAAATGTAACGAAGGCAGCGAAAAACCTGATGTTATTGCGATAGGAGGGGTTTGGTTTGAAGGTGGTAACGTGAAATTTCTCGCGAAACTTAATGCCAATATTTTAGGTTTCTCAACCGGCTCTTGATCCTTTTGGACTCTTAAGGATCTTCCGCCGAAGTTTTTGGTCGTGATCAAATTTAACATGCTTAAGGATAGATATGCAGGAATTTCTTGATGCATTATAAAGCTCTCTGTTGGCTAGAGTTGGAAAATTTTGAAACGATTGTTTCTTATCCTGAATTGCCGCGATACATTCATTTGTGAACCAAGAGTCCTTCGACGGCCGGATTTTCTTTTGACTAGAAGGTATGTATATACCTTTCAGGATGATCTCGGTGTCAAGTTTACAGGCTTCATTGCAGTTATTAGAATCGAACCACAAGAATATGAAATGATTTGGGCTGTAGTGCCATTGAAAATATTGCAAATATTTGAATATATAATACTGGTGAAAGTTTAATTCTTCAAACCTTAATGGTTAAACAATGACATATATTAATTTCAATTGAAAAAATATTTTAACGTAATGTAGTAGGTATAGAGGCTAATGAATTTTGTATTTGCGGATATCCTTGTCATTGTAAATTTTTTTAAATTCTAATTTTGAAAATTTAGATATTATCAGGTTGCATGGTTTTATCCATAATTATTACTTGTATACTATTTACTTTTAGAAAATAATTAATACTAAAACTGAATTCTTACAGATATACCGTCATGTCTGGAACGCCATCAAAGATGCTCGAGCATCTTCTGGAAACGCGATTAGGTGGACAAGTGGGGCCAAACGATCCATTTTTAGATGATTTTTTATTAACACACATTGTATTTATGCCAGTCCCACAATTAGTGGACGAATTAGCCAATTAATATCCTTTTCAAATTTGATTTAAATACGCAATTGATAATTTTCTACGAAATTAAAATCTGCAAAATTTCCTTAACTTTTCACACTTTTCATAGTGAAGGTGAAGGTTCACAAAGTCCCGAGGATCGGGAGTATATGATAACGTTTCGAAAACGAGTTGTTTTATTTGTACAAAAATGGGTTATTGCAGTTCGACATGCAGTTTTTGAAGACCCAGCAGCCTGTGATTTTATCGAGGTACGAACGAAGGGATGAGCTCATTAAGAAGAATTTTCAAAATTCAAATTTTTCTAGGATTTGGCAAGTGAAGTTGAAGCCGATCCCGATTTAAGCGAAGAAGCCAGCATAATTCATCATGTCCTAACGCAATTGTCCCGATATCAAGAAGATAGAAATATGCATGCCGGACAGAAATGGAAATTACCGCCCAATGGTCAGCCCATATGCCTATTCAGTGGCAATACGACATCTTCCAGGACCATTGTCCGGCCGGACGACGACAGTATGTTTAAATTCTATATGATTGCCTGTCCAATCTCACAAACCGCATATTATCGTTAACAGTCATATTCCGGGTGTACTGTGCCGACCACACATATTGCACGCTACGCTTTCCATTGCACACCACGGCCGAAATAATTAAAGCCTGTGCGGCCGATAAACTCCAATTGAATCGAGGACCTGAAGACTTACAGCTGGTTGAGGTGAAGTCGAACGGTGAAAGATCGCTTTTTAAGGACACCGATGTCAGCGTACCGACTGGCATCAGCCTTAATGGACGTATTTTCGTATCAACAAAGGATCATCTCGATGCTCTGGCAAGTGAATCTGCGGTCAAAGTCCCATAATAAAGCTCTGATTATCTCTGAAAGGGTTGAATCGGATTTTCTAATAAATTTTATTTATTTCCACACACAATACAGACACCGCTACCGGAACAGGAGGGAGCCACCGAAGGACTCGACATTGACATAGAAGTATTAAGTACCAAAGAGCTAGCTTATCATATAACTTTGTTTGACTGGGACCTATTCTGGGCTGTGCATGAATATGAACTGCTCTATCATACGTTCGGGCGTCATCATTTCGGCAAGGTAAGGACGAAGATTTTGATTTTCGAATTAAATGTTTGTTTGACTTCTGAACTGTGCTGCTTAAGGTAATATTGACAAAATGTTGTTATGTTGGTATTCGTAATTTGAGAGTGTTGTGCACTTATTTGAGTTTCAATTAGAGGGCACTGTTTATATATGCAAATAAATGGAATATGTGGTATGCCATGGTATACACTTAATTTGAAAGCAGTCTAATTTAGTTAATGTCCTGCTTGATTGATTATTGGCCGTTATGAATGTAGGGATTAAAATGATGTCGGCAGTATTGACTTTTATACTTGAAAATAAATTAGGGACGTGATCTAATTGATTGAATTGTGTTGATGTCTTCTTCGATTCGGAATTCAAATATTTTCTTTTAAGTATGCTACGACATTTAAGCGAATTTTTCTCTAATTTGAGACTGTTAGGAATCAACTGGCATTACTTGATGTCAGGCATCTTATGAACTGATGGCCTCCTGTGTATTACTGACACAAAACACCTGGAATGCAAAGATTGTGAAAGCTTGTATCTTTGTGTATAAAATATAAATAAGGACTGCCTGTTATAATTTGCTTTCATCCTATGAGCTCTGTTTTCTTCATCTCCTTTCAAGTCTACATAATTATATTGTTTGACAAATGTTTATTTGACATTTATTTTATTCGTATAACGAAGCACTTTGAAATTTTTGAAATAATTCACTATTCATAATTTTGTAAATAAATAAAACAGTATGACTGTCCAAAAATTGTTTACTATACACGTGAATGTTTAATTGAAAATGCATTCTTCTCTTATTGTTGAAACGAAAAAATACATTTATTTTAATTTCTACAATTTAGATAACCGCAAATCTTGATGTCTTTATTCGACGCTTCAATGAAATTCAATACTGGGTAGTTACGGAAATTGTTTCGACATCAAGTTTAGGCAAACGTGTTGCACTTCTACGAAAATTCATCAAATTGGCAGCTTAGTGAGTAAAATTTCTTAAATTAATTTATTTTATTATTTTGATTGATATTTCTAAATATGTAATTACATTTTATATGTTATATATTTTAAAGTTGTAAAGAATATCAAAACTTGAATGCATTCTTTGCTGTCGTAATGGGACTATCGAATATGGCTAGTTCGAGATTACAACAAACGTGGGATAAATTACCATCGAAATTCAGGAAACTCTATCAGGAATTCGAAGCATTAATAGATCCGAGCCGAAATCATCGAGCGTATAGGGTTTTCGTTGGTAAACTACAACCACCAGTTGTACCATTTATGCCATTGCTTTTGAAGGATATGACTTTTGCACATGAAGGCAATAAAACGAGTTTAGATGGTCTCGTGAATTTCGAAAAAATGCATATGATGGCGCAGACTATGAGAACAATTCGATTTTGTCGATCACGACATTTAGGTGAGTTTGATTTATATTGAATTGTTATTAAAAATCAATATTTTAGTTTTTAAGTTAACGACTGATCTAGTATACGAAATTTTACATTTTTTTCAGTAAGTTTGTCTTTACAGTAAAAAAGTTGTCTACTTTTCTGAATTCTATCCTAATATTTTGTCTGGTTGGCATCTTATTTCTAGTTTGCGTTATATTTTAAGTTTTGTTTTCGTTAATACGTAGTTCAACTTATCTTGCTACCAAGTCAAGATTTAAAATTACATTTTTGGCACTCTCCAGAGATTTTGCCCAGATATTTACATAGTCGCCATATCCTACGAGCTGTTTGGATTTGAGGAGTTTCCAAACAACCTATTCCAGTGTTAAATTGAAAAACATTGGTCTCATTCTCTGAACTTACTGAAGGCCGATGCCAGTCCTAAAGTCATTTTATACTCTAAGTAATAACAGGAAATTTTTTTCAGTTAAACTGCAAATTTCAACATGATTTTATAAAGTACGCTCCTTAGAAAACTATCGCTAATTTGTAATTAAAATTACTCTGGGAAATGATATATCAAACATTTTTTTTTTATAAGCAGGTAGGATTGTTCTTAATTATTATCCTAAAACTTAGCGTGGTCTGTTAGTCAGTTTGTTTGCAGCAGCTGATGGAATCGGTACATCTCAGTAGTCCACGGTGATTTTTAAGATGGATAAAAAATATGGAACAAAGAATTTACCTCAAATTTTGTGTTTCCGGAATCGTTGTGAATGTTGGAAAAGGTTTACGATGATTCAGTAATATCAAAAATACAAGACTTCGAGTAGTTCAGTGCCTTTAAGGACGGTCGAGAGATCGTTGAATACATGCCTCGTTCTGGACGACTTTCGACCTCTTCAATTGACGAAAACATTTAAAAAGTGAGAGAGATGGTGCTCGAAAATCGTTGTACCAGTGAGCAGGAGAGCTTGACATCTCTCGCGAGTCCGTTCGTTCGATTTTGGTGAATACTTAAGCCATCAAACGCGTCCTTGCTCGATTCTCTCCAATAAAGCTGAATTTTCTCCAAAAAAAGTACCGTGAACAGGTCACTTTGGACATGCTTGATCGTGTGAATTCGGATCCCACATTCATGGAGCGCCATCATAATTGGTGATGAGACATGGGTCTATAAGTTTGATATGTAAACCAGTCAACAATCGTCGGAATCGAGGAAAAAAGGGCCAAAATTGAAAAGCTACTCCAAAGCCACGTCACAGAGCCTCAATTGCAACCGAATTTAAGGCCAAAATGCAACAATTTGCTTCAATCAAACATCGTATTCACCAGATTTGGCCCCGTGTGACTTTTTCCTATCCTCGAAACTGAAATTACCACTCCGTTGAACCCGTTTTCAGTCGACCGAGGACGTAAAACAAAAATCGCCGTGGACTACTGAGCTGTACCGATTCAACCAGCTGCTGTAAACAAACTCATTAACAGACCGCGCTAATTTTCCTGCTTACCAAAAGAAATTTTGAAATATTATTCCCAAGAGTAATTTTAATTACAAATTATCGATACTTTTTTATCACAATGTATATGGTATGTAGCAATAAAACAAAGAGGTATATAAACATAACAGGGCTACGATTGCGCGTAATGCGCAATCTTACGATACTCTAGATGAAATAGCATTTTTTCTGATCCCAAGAAAGATTGAAATCATTATGGAAGTAATATATTTCAAAACTTAGACTAATATAGCTTTTAAACTTTTCGAGTAAATCCATTTATTGTCGAATTGCGAAATTGTGTCATTTTGTATGGGTGGGGGTAGAAGGGGTGAGGCTAATCGTCTATTTTTTTGTGTCCTTACTAATAATTTTAAATAAATATTTAGTGCACAATTTCAGCTCGCTAAATTTTATACGCACTTAGTAAATTGGCTTAGAGTAATTCATGACAAGTACAGTTTGTATGGGAGGTGGTAGAAGGAGGGGGAGGAGACGCATAATTTACGGTAGATTGATATTATCATTAAAGTAATTTATTCCAAATGTCAGGCCAATAGCTTTTATACTTTTCGAGCAAATCCGTTCATTGTCAAATTTTGTGTCATTTTGTATGGGACGGGGTAGAAGAGGTGGAGCGATTTGGCCCGTTCACGAACTTGACCTTACTTTTTTATCAAAAACGACGTGTACGAAATTTTAGCTTTCTAGCTCAAAGCGTTCTCAAGCTAGAGAGCGAACGAACGGACATCCGGTTTTGAGATTTTCGAGTGATTATTTGAATTTCCGTATCATTCATTTTTCTCTCCGAGCCTTATTTCTTGGCGTTACAAACTTTAGAGTAGAGTAGGATTTCTTATTGGGAAGATTATATTTTCAAGACCGACCAAGAGCTGTTCCTAGTGCAGTGCAAGAGCTTAGAATGACTGCTGAGGACCGGCCACAGTTTATATAATTTGTATTATATTTATATTTGTATGTGACCGTGTGGCTCTTTTATAATACAATGCTGCCGTAAGTGCATTTTTTATAAGAGGTACGAGAAGGATTAATTATGGTTGAATTATTGAATGTTACAAACTCCCCATCTATTCCTGAAGGCGTCTCGACGAGGAGAATAGTTGCTGTTTCACCGTCTTCCTTCCTTCTTGGGTTGTCCTCTTTTCCTAATTGGGATTACAGGTTTAGTGTTGGCGACATCTTGATATCAGGTTAGTGATTACGTATGATGAGTGCCGATGACACCGTTGGGATCATCACGAAGTTGTCTGTTTTATGATTTGTCTCGAATCTCGTTTAGTGCTTGCAGGAATCCGTAATAGTCGGCTTGGTTTCAATTTCGTTGCTTTGTATCACTGACATTCGATACATTTCTGAACATAATTTGCAACGTCATGTATTATGCTGGGCCAATGGTAGCGTTGTGTGATGCGTTTTAGAGTACGTTCTACACCGTAATGACCAACCAGTGGTTCGTTATGATGGCTGTTCTTTGAGAAACGGGTATCACTAACTGGGCTTCTTCGTTGACTTGGTTAGGGGCGTATCGATATAGTATACCTCCTGATGGTATGTATCCTCGATGTGCCTATCTTCCGAAATCTATTCTTGCAGCATCTTCGAACGCCTCGATTATTTTCTTTAATTCTGGATCGTTAAGTTATTGCACTATCATGAGGAAAATCGATTGATGTTGGACAAACTTCAAGTGAATTGCTCTCGTTAATCGTTTTCAGGTAATCTTGGCAATGCATCTTCTATTACGTTGATTTTGCCAGGAATATATTGGATGTTGAGATTATACGGTTACAGTTGTAATGCCCACCGAGCAAGTCGTCCGCTCGGTGACTTCAATGACATAAGCTACTTAAGAAGCTGATGATCGGTGGTAATCTTTGCTTCGTTGCCTTCAATGTAAACACGGAAGTTGGAAGCTACCCATATGACGGCAAGAGCTTCTCTTTTGGTTGTTGTGTAGTTCTCTTCTGCAGGGATCAGAAGTCTACTAGCATATTCTACTGGTCGTTCGTCCGTTCCCTCCTCTTGGAGTAAGGCTTGCGCTAGTCCGCAACGTGTAGAGTTTGATTACGTCGACTTGTTAAAGTATTGGTGCGCTTATTGAACACATTTTTAATGTTTCAAAGGCACTTCTTGTGGATCAGCCTATCCATGGTGCTTTCTTTTTAATAAGATTAGTTAGAGAATAAGCTATCTCAGCAATCTCAGCAATTAGTTAATGTGCATTGATCCATGTATTGCTTTTGTCGAGGTCCTTGTTTATACTATCTTGTAGTAGTGGTATACTTGTTAATGTGTATATTAATGCTATGTCGTCTGCGTAGAATGATATCTCACCATTGAGATCAAGCTTTGCGATAAAGTTCATGTTGTACAGAACTGGACCCAATACACTTCTTTGTGGAACGCCGCTTGTGATAGGGAGTAGAGCACTGCTAACATTGTCGACCATGACCTATTGATATCTGGAAGCTAGGTAACTTTCAAATCAGCTGTACGGAGTCCCAAGAATTCCAATCGCGAAAAGTTTTTTTAGTAGAATTTGATGATCTACTGAATCGAACGCCATAGACAAAACAATAAAAGCAGCAGCTGAAATTTTTTATCGCCAGAAGACTGGAATTTAGTCGCGACATCAAATAATGCTCCTCTTGTGTTCGATTGGGGCTTAAATCCATACGGTTTCTTAGGAATAATTTGGTGAGACGTTAAGTGTTCTTAGAGTTGATTCTTCATGATTACTTCTCAAAATTGTCCGACATTAGACATTAAAGTAATTGGTCTGTAATTAGATATTTCGCTCATGGAACTCGATTTGTGTACAACTTTGCTTATCTTCCAGCAACTTGGCACTACTCCTTCGACTAAAGATGCATTAACGATTTTTGAGATAGATGATTAGAGCATTTCTTTACAGTCTCTAAGAATTCTGATCGGTATGTTATCAGGTCCCACAGACTGAGAATTTTTTTAATTTTGCTATAACAGTCAACGCGAATTCGAAGAGAGGAGTTATAGAACAGCGTTCATAAAAAGGAACAAACGTATTTCGACTCGAAATAGCTAGATTTTAACCAGTTGAGATGAAATTATCATTAATGTCTTTAGCAGTCTTTGTTTTGGAATCTTCACGTAGACCTTGATTTTTTTTTATGGTAGCGTGCCATTATAAACGCATTCTTTGATGGCACACCAAGTAGCTTTGAGGTAGTTCAAATTTCTATCGAATTTACTTGCAAAGTAGAGCGTTCGTTTATTTCTCTTGGGCGTTGTTGTTTTGTTCCGCCAGAAGTTATACTCTCTTTCTTTTCTTCGAAAGTTAGAGAAATATCTACAAGTTCCAAATCAGTCGCCGTCTCGAGTACAGTTTCGAATATCTGTCATAGCTAGCTCGAGCACTCATAACTCATCTAGCGGTAGTAGACCGAATTCAGAGATTATCGTTCCGACTTATTGGAGATGATGCCATCACGGTATCCATAGACATAGACATCATGTCGGAGTACTCAGGCTCTACTTCAGATATTTCCTTGATCGATGTTTTAGTGAAATTAACCATTTTCCTCCTTTATTTAATGCCAGGACTTATTTATTCCTCTGGCCTCCTGTTTAACTGCCCGCTTCCATTTGCTACATGATCGAACGGCTCAACGTCTGCTTTGAGGATTATAATCCAGAGTCTGTTTGGCGATATTTCGCTCTAGTTTTGTCAAAGTGTATCCACTACTAATTCCGCCTTTGAATGGCAATGCCTATTGTAGTCTGTCCAGTTATACTCCTATAACTCTATACTCCTATTATATATACTATATAAGGTTTGTCGTTGGAGATCACTTCTGGCCGGAATATTCCAGGAATTTGATAACACACGCGCTTCTGAACGCGCTCACAGTTATATACGGTATACCTATACAGTTTTGCCACCCAAATCACGTACAAAATGGAAAATGCGCTACCCGTGGTCGCTTTTTCAAGAGTTTATAGCATCCAAAATTTTAAAAGAAACATTTGCCGACTTCTTTTAGGCTGTAAGCACTTCCCTTATTAATTTGTACGTTGTTAATTTTCGTTTTTTTTTCTCTTTCTTAATAGACTGGACTGTACGCTATTAGTATTAAAGGGTGTCCCCTAAGCACAGCTTGGGGTCTCAAAAAAACGATCACACTCTTCCTTGAATTAACACACCCTAAACTGTATATACAGTTCTGAAAGAAAACAAATTTTCAAAAAAACGATTTCCTATCTACTCGTATATTAAATAAACTGATTAACCAATTCAAATCGTCATTGAATCATTTTTTTTTCTAATTCCAGTACTCGATCCTCCATCACCAAAAAGTGAAGGTGAAGTTCGTTCTTACATTAGTTGTCTGCGAATCATCGACAATCAGAGAGTTTTGACGGCCATGTCACAAAAAATCGAACCCAGTCGTAAACTATAGAATGTTTCCCGAATCATCTATATAAATTTGCTACTCGTTTCAATAGATCTAATTCTATCTGCCTATTAAGTATAAATCTAGTAAGTAATTATTATTTTTGTGGTACAAATTATTTTCTTGTTTTTTATTTACTATTATTAGTAATTTATTGATTTTATTTATAAATAAACATTTTATTTTAAAACAAATTTTTATAAGTTTCGTATCAGAATACTTTTTCTTTTGCTTTATTAGTATTTGTGATACAAATTATATATTATGAAATTATTAATTTTCATTGTTTAATTATATTTCTGTAATATTTTTATCTACGTATTTTAGATATTTACTTTTGTTATTATCTATTTAGATCTAATAAACAATTTATATTTTAAAACTGAAGAATATTAAAAAAAAATTAAAAAAATAACAAAGTCTTATGAAAAAAAAATTAAAAAGAAAACAAAAAATGCAAATCGAGTTCATAAAAATATAACAAAAAAAAAATAGAGTTTATAATTAATATAAAATTTAGAGTTAAGAAACCTACAAAAATTAAAATAGAATATGTAGTTCTTCTTAACTTCATAAAACTACATTTTTACATTAAATTATGGAATTATTGAAAGAATTAATGACTATTTTAAATATTTAGATCTGTGATTGGCGAATTATAATAAATCTAATTCAAAAAGAAAACACCTTTTCCGTAATTTTTAATATGAAAAGGAAATCTCATGAATGTTTGCACAAATATTTCTATGCAACAAAAATTAAACATTATTGGTTCAAGAGTTTCAGTTATTCTGTCACTGTCGCATTATAATGAAAATGAACAATTCTTATCTGCTGTCATCGAGAAATATCAGTTTCAATGATTGTTTGACAAACGAGAGAAATAAAAATATAACATTTTTTTTTATAAAACAAATTCTTAATTCTGCTGTAGAGATATTACAAAAACAAAAATCAAACTGGATAAGGGACCCTAATTAAAATAAGAATAAATGTTATAGAAATATACAGATATAAGCATTTTTTCTTTTTTTATTATTTTTTTTTTCTTGGTTCTTTAAAATTTCATTAAATATATTAGATAATAAAAAACTGGAATATACTATAAATTTATGTATATGCCGAATTTTGTAGCTGCTAAGCATGGTTAAACTTAAAAGAATATCCATAGTTTCTAATCTTATACATCATAATTCTTTAAGAAAATTAAAATATGAGCAGTATCGTATTTATTTAAATAGCGTGTTTTTTTTTAATATTTTACCTTAAATTATTCATCATTTTAATTGGAATTGTAGGAATTTATTGATTTTGAAATTAAGTTTTAATTAAGTTTCGTATTTATTTTCCTTGAAATAAAGTATGGTTAGTTGAAAATGTTGAAGGAATGGGTGGGCGTAAAAGCCGTGCGGCAGGAAAATGGTGCCCGGGGAACAAATTGAACTTATCGCCCCTTTTATTATATATTTACAATTCGTTCATCGATGCGGTTACGTTCACGTTTTGCTACCATAACACTAGAACTGTCTACTATCGTTGTTTTTCTTATTATTTTTATTTATTTTTTTTTTAAGCAAATCTTGAGGTTTTACAAGAACGTTTCTGTCATCGGTATATGCTACAAGTTTGGTAGGCTTAAAGCATATTTCAGCTTAGTGTCTATGAAGAATTTTCGACAGTTTAATATATTTTCCTGGTATTCCTACTGAAAGCGTGGGAACTGCACTTGGGATTTTCCACTTATGGTGGCGTGACCCCAAAAAGGCGTTGAAGATGAGGTCATTCCGAATTGAACAAATATGCAAATTGCTTAAAATAGTAGTACTAAAGAAAATTGGCTGAAAAAGAGCCATTCGATTAGCTGGATGGCCAGGAGCTAACTAGAAAAAATTTACTTAGATAATGCGATGTACATTTGTCATAAAATCGAATTTATTGCGTCAATTTATATCCGATTTATCCCAAATCTTTTAGCTCAAACATTATTATGCTAAAAACAAAAAATCAAAAATCCGTTGTATAGAAAATTTGTTCTACAAAAATATGAAAAAATTCAAAATGAAACGTCTTTTTATTTAAAATATTATTAAGAAAATTTTTAAAAATTTAAAATATGTTCAACGCGAACCCTTTTCATAACCTTTTTCTATTGTTATACTAACAACAAATAAGTATTCACATTTTAAAATTTAGGTAATAAATTCGTTTGAAAATCTCCATTTTGTTGCAGTTTTTAAAAACTATAAGTGGATGGTCAGTTTTCAATTTCGAAACGCAATTTTTTAAATTCCGTTCAATCCAAACTTAAGCAAATTAATTAAAGGTTAAATTGAAAAACAAGAGATTTCATTATCTTCCACCATTAATCAGGAATATTTGTTCGAAAATAGGCTATTTCGAAGAAAAATTGGATTTTGCTGCAAACGGTCCCTTAATGTGCTCGCTGCTGCTATTCTTGGATTTTCTCAAGTGAGTTTTCATTTTCCTTCTTGGATTATTGGTTATCTCCTGATGAAATTAAAAATTTCGGTGATATTTTTGGTGTTGAATTATTTCTTAACTCTCATTTGGACTGTATTACTACCAAGGCTAACTCAATATTTGGATTTATTAAAGGGAACGTGTAGGCCACACGGATTTTCATGATTCCTTTACTTTGTTATCGATGTTTTCATCTCTTGTAAGACCGATCCTGTTTTAGATATGCAGAACAGTCTCGGAAAGTTGTTACCTTTTCACGGACAGCAGGGCTACACTTCTGGCAATCCAATCCTACAGGACCACTTCCAAACTAGTGTCCATTTGTAGACACAATTTGAATCGCCTAGCAGCTATAGCCGAAGTATTTTTAATTTGGATACCGAGTCATAGCTACCTGTTAAGAAACGACGCAGCAGACACGCTTGCGCGGCAAGGATCTGCAAACATTAATTCCACTAGGAAGTCAGTCGATGTAGCACCAACAGTGATGAAAATTAGCTTCAAACAAACTATTTTGGATTCTTTCTTGGCGGGGTGGCGGCAGCTGAACAGCTGCCAAATCCTTTTGGGAAGAACCGAATAAATATATTATAGCTCAGCTATTGCAACGTAATCGCTATGGCATCCGAACTATTATCGGCCTGACCACAGGTCATTACTTGTTAAAGCTGCACGCATTCAGACTACAGATCGTGAGCGACAGCTTTTGCAGAGGTTGCGAGGAAGACGAAGAATCTATCGCACATTATATTTGTCACCGTCCGCAAATCTCCAACATTCGTCACCTTTTTTTAGCTCTAGACTCTTCTCAGAACGAGACGACTTCAGAGGCTTCAAACATTCGAGAATGCTTTGGTTCGCAAATCGAACGAAGTGGCTAGCACAGGAGGAGTAAAATCCATCTCATAATAAATAGGGGAAGTGCAATGGACCCAACTGGATGGCATTGTGGTTTTACGAAACACCCTCTTACAACCTAAACCTAAACTTAAGACCGATCCTGGAATGCATACAAAATACGTGGGGAGGTCAAAAATTTCGCGGAATGAAGGGGTATGGACAAGGGGGGGAAGAAATATTTTTACCTGGAGGTATTTCAACACTCAATACAGATATAAATACAAAGTTTCTCTCAAATCGAATCACTAACAGTTATCGCCAAATCAACAAGTCCATCGGAAAGAAAACGCTATGGATAACATTCAGTTTCGTACTGTCATTAAGTTCCTTACCAAGCAAGGAAAAACGCCAAAAATCATTTTGAAAGATATGTCATCTGTTTACGGAAACTCTTGCCCTGGAAAAACAATGATTTATAAGTGGCATAGTTTATTCCGGCAAGGCAGAGAGTCAATTGAAAATGATAAACACTGGGGCCGGCCGATTAAGGCCACTTCCTCAAAAATCGTCGAAAAAGTGGAGAAACTTGTTTTCGAAGATGCTCGTTTAAAAAAGAAACAAATCGCACAAATGGCTGGAGCATCAGATACAACCATTTTAAATATCATCCACGATCATCTCGGCATGTCTAAGATCAGCGCAAGATGGGTACCGACAATGCTCTAAGCGGTTCAGAAAAACTAGCGCGTCTAGCTTTCACGCGACTTTTGGATCTCAGTAGCGAGAACAGAGATGAAATATTGTCCCGGATTGTTACTGGAGACGAAACTTGGGTTCATCATTATGAGCCTGAACTAAAGCAGGAATCAATGCATTGGTTGGTAAAGGCGGTTCACCCCCAAGAAGTTCAAGGTCTCACAATCCGCCGAAAAATGATGGCCCACTATTTTTTGGGATGTGGAGGCGGTCTCGATGATCGAATATAAAGGAAAAGGACAGCATATCACAGGGGGATACTGTACTAACCTGCTACAAAAATTAAAGGATGCCATCAAAGAAAATAAAAGAGGAAAGTGGACTCGAGGTATGCTGCTTTTGCACGACAACATACTAGTTCTCAAGAGCCACGTTGCAATGGCTGCTCTACAGAAATGCAGCTACGGAATATTGAACCACTCCCCTTATGGTCCAAATGTCACCCCTTCCGATTACTTTTTGCTCCCAAAACTGAAGAAAGAACTTCGGGGAAGAAAATTTACCAGCCATGAAGAGGTGAAGTCGGCAATTTCAACTTATTTGGAGGGCTTTGCTAAAACAGAAGAAGGAGTCAAAAAACTTTGTGGGAGGTCGCTAAAACATAGATACCTCATATTTCAGGAAGCACGTAGCATAAATTATTACTTGAATGAACCAATTTCGAGATGCGTGGCAATGTTCAATTCTATGTGTAACAAAATTGACTTTACACTAAGTAGAAACATTTTTAAGAAAGAATTGTTAATTTTGTTATACGTTACATTCTTTATTAATTTAATTATTTCTTAAGTTTAGTTAGTTAGTTAGCTAAGTTTTCCTATAGTCTATAGAGTAGAATTCAGTAGACGATAAATAAATAAGTAATTGAGATCGTTTGGACGAAATCTCCAATCTCTTATCTCTCAATAACACCACGCATGTGTTTGCTCCTTAATAATGAAGCCGCATAACGCCGAACTGTTCGGATATGCTATTCGTAACCCAAGACTACAACATTGAGCAATTTAAAAGAAGTATTCATAGCCACTTTGGTTTCTTTCACGAAATTCAAGAAAAGCAAATTAGAGCTATGAACTTAAAAATGCTAGGATTTAGCCTAGTGGGTAGCATGTTGGTCTACAATGCAAATAATATAATTTCTCACATAATTAAAGCTGTAGTAATGAAGAATATACTAGAGCTGCCCGTCATAACTTTTGTTTTATTTTCATTTATGCGTTGCTTTACTTCACGTGGTGCCGTGTGAGATCTTACGAAAAGTTCCTTGATGTTCAATTGTGATTTCACCATTATATTTATGTCATTTGTTGCGTCTAGTAGCGTCTCTCTGGTGGCAACTGTTAGCTTTCTTACAACATTCAAAGTCGGGTTAAAACGAATAGGTGCAACATCATATCCTTGCTTTTGTCCAGAAATGTATGCAAGTTTGCCATTCTGAATCCTTAATTGGTATGTTACGTTTGTCATTGAAAGCTACATCAGTTGGTCGAGTTTCGCTGGTATTCCTAATTTAAGAATTAAGCTGTATAATTTTGAGCTTTTTACAATATTTGCAGCGATGTGATACATAAGAAATTTCTTTGGAAATACAAGACTTCAAAGGAATCCTTTGATGCAAAGCCGCTACAGCCCATATCGAGCCTTGGCCTCCCGGATGCACCTCCTCCAGTTGTCTCGGTCCAACGACCGCGTCCTCCAGTTTGAAACATCGAGAAGCGATCTACAATCTGCATCGACTGAGTCCTCCCATCGCTTTCGTGGCTTCCCTTGCGGTCGGTTGCCTTGAGCTTTGCCCTTGAGCACTCGTTTTGGGATTCGTTCCTAGTGCATTCTTTCACGTGGCCAGCCCATTGTAGCTTGCGCAGTTTTATCACGATAGATGCTGGTGGGTCGTCAAATAGTTGATACAGCTCATGGTTGTATCGAATTCGCCAATCATCTCCTTCCTTAACTGCTCCTTACACTTTCAGAAGAATTTTTCGCTCAAACGTGTCGATTGCCTTCTCCGACACCCGCATCCATGTTTTGCATCCACATGACGAATTAATATCTTGTAGATGCGTAGTTTATTGTTTCGATAGACCTTGCTTGATTTCATTATGGGAAGGACCGCATAAAATGCTTTGTTACCTGTCGTGATTCTTCTTTGAATTTCACGCTCATTTCCGTCCTTTGAGAGATGAGCTCCCAGGTATACGAATTCATCCACCTGCTCGAAGTTGTATTCTTTGCTGAACAAAATTATTCCCTTTTAAAAGCAACGAATATCAAACACCGATCAAAGCAGATTTCAAATTAATACAAATGATCGAATACCATTTAAATTTGAGATAGATGTCACTTAAGGAAGTGGTATCCCTATACATTCTGATCATAATGTTCAATGATTTTAAGCCAATCAAGCCCTAGAACAAAAATATCAAAAATAATAAGGGTCTCGAAGAACCATCTGGTGTTACAAAAAAGCAGACTGGGGACCATTAAAACAGTTTTTCAGGGCCTTTAATTGGAAATTGTGTTTCGAGTCTAATAATTGTGATACAGCTTGTCAGCTTGTAACTGTATGGAACTCTTCATACCCTTTAATTATAAGGGCATAAAACCGCCGAAGAATTCGTGGTTTACTAAAGATTGCCTTACGGCCATCCGGAATAAGAAAAATTATTTTCAAATTTTAATGAGCAACCCAACGTTTTGCCAACAGATCTCTTTACAACGTGTCAAAAGATACATGTAAGTCGATCTTGAAAAGTGCTAGGTTTCAACACGACCAAAAATTTCGACGGAAAATTCTCGAAACACGAAATGCCTCGAGATCTTTTTGGTCATTTGTTAAAACGGCCAACAGCAACCATGTCTAATCATCTACACCACCTCTTCTAGATGGGGGACCGAATTGTAGTCCATCCTGATGAGAAAGCCAATCTTCTCGCACCAAGTTTCGCACGAAACTCCAGGCTGCCAGCGACAAACCAGTCTCCCCCTCTTGTAACATCATCTGGATTTAGTCTACCTGAGATTCATTTTCGCACACGACTTATCTCCAGAATTTTTCGTGAGCTCAATGTTCAGAAATCTGCAGGTCCGATGGTATTACCCCCTTAGTCCTAAAATAGTATTTTGCGTCCCTGCCTAAGCCGCTGTGCGATTTATTCCATCTCTCTTACTCTTTTGGACACTTTTCGCGAACGTGGAAAATGGCGAAAGTTCGGCCGATTCCCAAAAAAGGAAACAAAGCGTTGCCCACCAACTATCGCCCCATCGCCATTACTTCCATTCTGTCGAAAGTGATGGAAACGGCTGTGAATCGCAAAATAGTCCGCTGTCTTGAAGATAACAAACTTATCAATGATCGCCAATACGGATTCTGTTCCGGACAATCTACAGGTGACCTCTTGGTATACGATCGTTGGAACTCTTGCATCCATAAATTTGATGAAGGTCAAGTTCTGGCGTTTGACATCGCTAAAGCGTTTGACAGAGTTTGGCACAAATGTCTCCTAGTGAAGCTCAAAGCAGTCGGCTTTAATAATAACCTCGTAAAATGGATCGAGAGTTTCTTACATGAACGCACCATACAAGTCGTATTGGATGGCGTGGCATCTTCTTCCTTTCCCATGGATTCCGGAGTCCCCCAAGGCTCTGTCTTATCACCCACACTCATTCTTATTTTTATCAATGACCTTCTGTCGTCAACGCCCAATCCGATACATTGCTTTGCAGATGACAGTATCCTGGCTAACATCTATGAATTCGACTCGATTACTAACGCTCACCGTGTCACGGTAGCATCTAAACGTGGCGAACTATTTGGATCATTGAACTGTGACCTGAACCTAATCTTGGAATGGGGCAGGATAAATAGAGTAGAGTTCAACACCTCAGAAACACAGGCCTGTCATCTTTACCTTAAACGTGATGTCCCGGCGTCAGTTTCTTATGTAACCTTTCATCATCATCAATGGCGCGACAGCCCAAATCGGGCCCTGGCCTCCTGAAGTCGTCGCCTCCAATCGTCTCGATCCAAAGACCGCGTCCTCCAGCTGCTAATTTTTAGAATGGCTTTGCTGTCTTCATCAACCGAGTCTTCCCATCGCTTGCGTGGTTTGCCTACTGGCCGGTTACCACTCGCTTTGCCTTTAAGAGCACGTTTGGGGATTCTTCCATTCGCTCTACATGACCAGCCCACTGCAGTTTAAGTAACTTGATGAACGTTGAAGCTTCTGGCTCGTCGTAGAGTTGATACAACTCATGGTTGTATCTTATTCGCCATTCCGTTCCTTCCTTCACAGGTCCCAAAATTCTTCGGAGGACCTTTCTTTCGAATGCGTTAACTGCTTTTTCGGAAGTTCGCGTTAATGTCCACGTCTCGCTGCCATAACAGAGCACAGGTCGTATAATAGTTTTATAAATCCGCAGCTTATTGTTCCTGTGCACTTTCTTGGATTTCATTATTGGAAGTACCGAATAATACGTCTTATTTGCTAGTATTATCCGTCGTTTGATTTCGTCTGTTTCATTAGCGTCCTTTGCTAGATTAGCCCCAAGATATATGAAGTTGTCCACACTCTCCAAATTATATTCCGCAATTGTTATGTTTTGTCTGATTGGCGTTCTCCTTCTTGTTTGCGTCATTACTTTTGTTTTGCTTTCATTAATGCGCAACCCGACTTCTTTTGCGGCGGAGTCAAGATTGACAAATACCTCCTTAGCACTAGGGAAGGATCTTGCTAGAATGTTAATGTCGTCAGCGTATGCTACTAGTTGGGTGGACTTGAATAGTAGTGTCCCGTTGGTGTCGACTGGGATTTTTCGGACGACATACTCTAGTGCCAAGTTGAAAAGCATAGGAGCTAGACCATCTCCCTGCTTTAAACCACATTCCGTTCGAAAGCTGGTTGTGGAATCGGTTTGTATTCTCACTTGGGATTCAGTGTTCGTCATTGTGAGTCTTGTTAGTCGGACTAGTTTTGGAGGAATTCCAAAGTCAAGCATGATTTGGTACAGTACGCTCCTGTCGATACTGTCGTATGCTTGTTTAAAATCTACGAATATTTGGTGCACGTCTGTGTTATATTCCCAGCATTTCTCAAGCACCTGTTTCACCGAGAATATCTGGTCTGTTGTAGATCGTCCGGTTCTGAATCCGCCTTGGTATTCGCCAATTATTTGATTAGTATAGGGCTTAAGACGACGTTCAATTATTTTTGTCAGTATTTTATAGGACGTACACAACAATGATATACCTCTGTAGTTCTCACAGCAGAGTTTGTCTCCTTTCTTGTAAATTGGACATATAATGCTTTTTCGCCAGTCGTCGGGTATGATTTCCTCTGTCCAAATTTTGCATACCATGCTGTGCAGTATTTCAATGTAACCTTTGGTGGTGTCGTATTAAACTCTTCCGAATACTTCTCACTGCTTGGCATCAACAGAATAACCATCTTAATTGGAACCAGCACATACTCGACGTAGCACTTGACGCATCCAAACGCCTAGGAGTTCTCTGAAGATGTAAAAAATATTTTACTCCCAGTGACCTAGCAAATATCTATATATCATAGACCACGCCTCGAGAACAATTCACATTTATGGCAACTTGCGATGCTGGACCGTGTCCAGAGAAAGGCGTTCCGACTAATTGGAGATGAAGCCAACACGGTTTCTATAGACTCCGTAGAGCATCGCAGAAATGTCAGAGTACTAAGCATTTACTACCGCTACTTTCATGGTAAATGCAGTGAGGAACTTGCTAAACTTATTCCACCTCTGTACTCATTTCCTAGAAACACTCGCCTAGCTTCAAGCGCTCACGAGTTAACTGTTAAGCTTCCAACTTCCCGCATAGTGAAATGTCATTCATACCCCGAACTTCTAAGCTCTGGAATGTATTGCCTGAAGCTGTATTCCCATTATCATACGACCTTCGACGTTTCAAACTCAACGTCCACCGGCATTTTAGGCTTTTCTCCCCTTTTAATCCCGTTTAACCTTAACTCCTTAACTACTTTTTTTCCCTTACCGACATAACTATGTAATTTACATTAAAGGGTGCCCCCTAAGTTGTGTTAAAAAAAAGAAAAAAAAACAACGAAAAGCGACAAGGGTATGAAGTACATATAATGATAATAAACTGTGTAACTAAGACGGAGGGCGAAAAATGAATTTCCAATTCTGGTGCCAAACGGGTCCTGTATAGTGGAACGGAAGAATAATTCGAAGAAATCGTCACAATTTTGGGTATAACTGGAAAGCCTTTGAGGAGCTCCGAATATCTATTTTTTCTCGCAGTTACAAACTGTTTCGTAACAATTTTACTCAATATTTTATTAAATTTATTATATCAATTTGCTATGTCAAAGGGAACAAATTATCAGGAAACAAATTATATTTTCGTGATGTGATAGGCGAGAACATTCGAATGACACCAAGTTTGTGTTTCCACCTTCAAATTATTTTGTTATCCCACTACCCAGGAAAAGTTTGGTATCGATTTTGGAAACTAATTTTTCGTCCTACGTCTTAGTTATACTGCGTTCTATCTTTATGTGCATTTCATATTCTTGTCGCTTTTCGTTGTGTTAATTTTTTTTCTAGGGCTCTTCCTCTACAAGATAATGATTTATATGTCTCAAATCATGACCATACTCCATCTCTGTAGCAGTTCATCTGCAAAATCATTCATGTGATATCAAACCGTTTATTTTATTTCTATATCGCCATTTGTTTAGTATGTTTAGGAAAATATACAGAAGTGATAATGATCTATATTTTGTTGAATTCGAAGATTTTTTAAATACCTTACCTGACTCAAACACCTCAACTGAATCTTTTAATTTGTTCAAAATTTTCAATTCCTCTAATTAAAAACTTCGAATACGCGAAGGTCTCTTATCCACTATAAAACCGAAGACGAACATCGGTAATAGACATCGCATCATATCCTTATCGCTCGCGCTTAATAAAGTAAAATCATATTTCCAGAGTGTTACAAGTCATGTCAAAATTGATTTGTTGAATTTACATTCAATACACTTGTACAGTTTTTAATACAATATTGTTTTAATTGTTTTTTTAAATTGAAAAGAATTATTTTTCTATGCATTTAGAAAAATAATCAAATTTTAACTTTTATAATGTTGGTAGCGAAATTACTGGTTACATGTGATTATAGAATTGACAATCTAAATTAAAAACAAAAAACTATATGTTGGCCAAGGCAATTTATAATTAATAACATACATTCAAAATATATACTAACAAACTATATATATACTTACTTAGATGGAAATCTAGGTCCATATTTAATGTGCAATAAATTCTAATTTAGATAAGACTATATGATTATTTATTTACCTAACGAACAGTTAACAATACCCTAAGAAAAGTAGACACTAGACAATTTCACTTCAACAATTCTTTCTATAAATAAATAATTAATTAACAAATCATAAGACACTAAATATAAAAAATGATACTAATTTTACTTGAAATAATGTCAAGAACTTTCCTCACTGTAAGTGTAATAACTCCAAAACAATCTAAACAAACCAATAATAATATTTTTTATCAATTACATATAAATAGATTCAATATGGTTAT
The DNA here is from genome assembly GCA_963669355.1 of Chorisops tibialis. NCBI lineage: Eukaryota > Metazoa > Arthropoda > Insecta > Diptera > Stratiomyidae > Chorisops > Chorisops tibialis. Next base: position 111,747,549 of record OY770262.1, on the reverse strand, counting down.
TGTTTATAAACTCAAAAATAAAAAGAAAAAATTAAAATAAATAATAATGATAACATCAGCAAATATTAATATCTCATATTTTGAAAATATAAAGAGAAAATGATAATCTAATATTTTATAAAAAATGTTTTGATTTTTCAAATTACCAAAAATGTACACTGATTTTTAAAAACAAAACGTAAGAATAATGTCGTTTACTACATACACAATATTAATGCACTTTTCTAACTTGCTATAAAAATATTTCCATGTTCTTGCATAATACCATTTAACATTCGAAAAAATATAGTTATTAATATAATGCGTATATATTTTTTCAGAATATTTTTAGTGAATGTCTTTACTTTGTATTGAACTTTCTTGAAATAAAAATTTAAATAAATAAAGTTTTGTCAATCTTGTAGAAGGAAGAAAATTGAATGTGTTTCTTTACTTCAAATTTACCTAATTTTAAATTACAGGTGAAGCAAATCGCAGTATTAGATTAATCCTTAGACAAGGTAGGCGATTGCCAAAGGCGAAAACAAAATATTTCGTGTGCTATAATTTTTCAAAACGTTTTTCTAGATAACCACAGATTAGGTATGAAATTCTGTACGACAAAATCCAGTATGCAGAATAGCAACTTAAAATAATCTGCCTACAAGTCGGGCGCAACTTTATTATTTTTGGGACAAGTTAAGGATGCATGGAAAGTCAATATGCAGGTTAGAAGGGTTAAGGAAGATTATTTGGAAGCCCCCTTTCACAAGTAGAACTCCCTTTCAGAAGTTGAACTGCCTTTAGGGCAGAGATGCTGTCAATTTAATACTTAATTGCGAATACGAAAGCATGTAATCAATATGTCATTCGCTTATACAATTTTAAGTTTTTATTAGGGGAGGGGTGATATTAAGGGTGGGTGGATGTCAATAATTTGTTGATTGATTGCTTCAATTACGTCCAATATTCTCTGTGTATATTGTCAGTTTCATAGACGAAGTTTCATGGAGTTTTCATAAAATTCGGTGCATTTTACATTCACGAAACCAGTCAATTGTATGGGAGGGGGTAGAGGAGGTAAGGGAACTGTCAAATTTGTGATGCAGTTTTATTTCATTTCTCTTGTAAGGTGCTCGTACAAAAGTTCTTAGTAGTTGATTTAATATAAATTGGTCTAAATCATACTTTTGTATAGAAAGGCTGGCGCGATCTCAAAACTTTTGACGCAGTTTCGTTTCATTTATTTTTCAAAGTTTTTGTGAAAAATTTCAAATTGCTAGCTTTCAACAATTAGGTGATAATTGATTTCTTAAAAATGGTGGAAAAAAGAATTTTGTATGGGATGGGGTAGAAGTTTTCAAGTTATTCGACGAATTAATATTTCATTCACTTAGGGATTTTTTTTAAAATGCATTTCGCAAATTTTCAAGTTTCTACCTTAAAATTTCATTTAAACAATTTTTTTTTCATTGCACATGAAACACCTTGTGCACGTTAGACCAGGGGCCGGTGCATAATAATTGTGGAATTTTTATTATTTTTTCTGTATGTAAAACAAATAGATGTATCCACATGGAAATTTTGAAGCCCAGAGCCCTAAAAAAATCATTAAAAATTTTCGACATTTTTGCTTACCACCTCCCTCCCCTTACACCTCCTGGCGTAACATTTTTATCAAAATTAGAGACTACATAGTTCTATAATTTGACAAATTTTCAATTTGATATCTGTACTCATTTTTTGAGATATAACGGTTTGAAACCCAAAGTTAAGTTAAGTTTTTCTCGTATTTGGCTAGTATAGCTTAATATACAATCCAAGTTTCAATTACATGGCTAAAGAAATAGCTGAGATATTGGCTTTTACGGTTTTTTTCCTTGCACCTCTTTTACCCTACCCCCTTACAATAATTAGGCTGCTTCTAAGCTGATTCTAGGGGATCTGTACGCCACCTTAATGGCCCCAAAATACGAATTTTTTATGAGTAATTTCGAAGAAACTTTATTTTTTTTTGGGAAAAAAAATTCGGCCTACAATTTGTTTTTAGCCCCCCCCCCCCTTTTTATATCCCAATGGATAAAAAAATTAAATTATTTTTAAAGTGTCCCATAAACCCCTCTTTATGTATGTTGATTTTCAGCTTCCTAGCAGTAACCATGGTTGAGTTATTTTGAATTCTTAGTTTTCGGTTTTAACGCTTCCCCCGCCTCCCCCATTAAAATGTATGTCCGCCTGAGATCCGCAACTATTTACAATCCCCCCCCCCCAAATCAGCTTTCTATCATCTATGAGAGGTAATATGCGGCATACATAACTCCGCCATAGACGGTCCCAAGCCCAGTTTGAGAAAGGAGGAGGGAACATGGAGTTAACCTGAATGGCCAGTAACACCAGTGCGTCTCAGGAAGTAGGCAAAAAGTATGGCATAGTTGGACTTGCAGCATAGCTGTGAGAACTCCAGCATGTCATATTTAGCTCAAAACTCCCACCCTTTTTCTACTAGGGTGTAATAAATAAGTAGGACCGGTCCTCCAGGTCGGGGGTTGGGCGAGGCGCCGACAACGCATCACCGGAAAAAGAACACTGTCCAGAAACCTGAAGAACAGCCTTGGAAAGGATGGACTCAACGGCAACGACCCCGCAAACGGAAAATGGACTACTCTATTGGATCTTGGAATGTTCGATCCTTATTTAGGACAGGAGCTCTGAAAGAGTTCCTCGAAGAAGTGGCAAAACACAACATCAACATAACTGCCATCCAAGAAACGAAATGGCTCGGTAGCGAAATCATGGACATGAGATCACACACAATCTATCCAAATGGAAAATTGTCGGAAAGCAGAGAGTTTGGAGTCGCTTTTGTCGTTGACAAAAAATTTAAACAGCAGGTCACGAGCTTCAGACCAGTAAGTGAAAGATTGTGTGCAATCCGAATAAAGACTAAATTTTTCAACACTTGGTTGATCAACGTTCACGCACCAACAGAAGACAAGGACGATATAACTAAAGACGAATTTTATGCCACCCTAGAGACAACCTATGATTCACTGCCCCCGAATGACCTAAAAATTGTCTTAGGGGATTTTAATGCAAAAGTAGGAAAAGAGGACGCTCATAGAGGAACAACAGGAGGGTACAGTCTCCATGACATAACCAACGACAATGGCCAACGTCTTATTGATTTCGCAAGCAGCAAAAATATCATAGTAAGCTCTACATGCTTCCCACATCGCGATATTCACAAACGAACGTGGGCATCACCAGATGGTCACACCTTCAACCAAATAGACCACGTTCTAATTGAGAAAAGGGCTGCTTCCAGCATACTTGATGTACGAACTCTCCGCGGTGCGAATTGTGACTCTGATCACTATCTAGTCAGAGCTAAGTATCGATGCAAAATAGCTTGTCGTGGATATTCAAAAACGAGTAGAGCTCGCAAATTTAATGTCGACAAGCTTAACGACGAAACGGTGGCGCAGGCTTACATGTTAGCATGTAATAAACACCTGACACCAATATATGAAGATATCCAAAATATGCCAGTGGAGAATGCGTGGATGAAAATACGAGACGGCATCAAATTCTCCGCGGAAGAGGTATTAGGATATCAAGCACGGCGAAAAAATAATGATTGGATCGACCAAGAATGTCGCGACGCAATAGATAGAAAGAACGAAGCTTACAAAATTTTTACTGAGCGACCAACACGAGCCAAAAAACAAAGATATGACGAGCTTAGGCGATATGCAAAAAAGACCTGCATACGAAAACAAAGGAAGAACCATAATGACAAAATACAAAAAATGGACGACGACATGAGAAAAAATAAGACGCGGGACGCATACGCAACAGTAAAAGACTTAAAGAAGAGATATAAGCCAAAAACCAGTCTCTGCAAAGACGTGAAGGGCAACATCATCAGCGATGCACAAGAAATCAAAAGGAGATGGGCTTCCTACTTTGAACATCTTTTGAATCCCATCCCAGTAGCACCGATAACGACAGACAACATTTCAATTGAAGCCTCAACTGACAAAGATGAACCATCATCGATTCCACCCATGCTTGCTGAAATCAAAGCAGCCCTGTGTGACCAAAAACGAAACAAAGCGCCGGGAATTGACGAGATACCAGTTGAACTTCTGAAAAACGGTGGAAACTGTATCGCTGAAATACTGCACAACATGATATGCAAAATTTGGACAGGGGAAATCATACCCGACGACTGGCGAAAAAGCATTATTTGTCCAATTTACAAGAAAGGATACAAACTCTGCTGTGAGAACTACAGATGTATATCATTGTTGTGTACGTCCTATAAAATACTGACAAAAATAATTGAACGTCGTTTTAAGCCCTATACTAATGAAATAATTGGCGAATACCAAGGTGGATTCAGAACCGGACGATCTACAACAGACCAGATATTCTCGGTGAAACAAGTGCTTGAAAAATGCTGAGAATATAAAACAGACGTGCACCAAAATCTTCATAGATTTTAAACAAGCATACGACAGTATCGACAGGAGCGTACTGGACCAAATCATGCTTGACTTTGGAATTCCTCCAAAACTAGTCCGACTAACAAGACTCACAATGACGAACACTGAATCCCAAGTGAGAATACAAACCGATTCCACAACCAGCTTTCGAACGGAATGTGGTTTAAAGCAGGGAGATGGTCTAGCTCCTATGCTTTTCAACTTGGCACTAGAGTATGTCGTCCGAAAAATCCCAGTCGACAACGGGACACTACTATTCAAGTCCACCCAACTAGTAGCATACGCTGACGACATTAACATTCTAGCAAGATCCTTCCCTAGTGCTAAGGAGGTAATTGTCAATCTTGACTCCGCCGCAAAAGAAGTCGGGTTGCGCATTAATGAAACCAAACAAAAGTAATGACGCAAACAAGAAGGAGAACGCCAATCAGACAAAACATAACAATTGCGGAATATAATTTGGAGAGTGTGGACAACTTCATATATCTTGGGGCTAATCTATCAAAGAACGGTAATGAAACAGACGAAATCAAACGACGGATAATACTTGCAAATAAGACGTATTATTCGGTACTTCCAATAATGAAATCCAAGAAAGTGCACAGGAACAATAAGCTGCGGATTTATAAAACTATTATACGACCTGTGCTCTGTTATGGCAGCGAGACGTGGACATTAACGCGAACTTCCGAAAAAGCAGTTAACGCATTCGAAAGAAAGGTCCTCCGAAGAATTTTGGGACCTGTGAAGGAAGGAACGGAATGGCGAATAAGATACAACCATGAGTTGTATCAACTCTACGACGAGTCAGAAGCTTCAACGTTCATCAAGTTACGTAAACTGCAGTGGGCTGGCCATATAGAGCGAATGGAAGACAGAAGAATCCCCAAACGTGCTCTTAAAGGCAAAGCGAGTGGTAACCGGGCAGTAGGCAAACCACGCAAGCGATGGGAAGACTCGGTTGATGAAGACTGTAAAGCCATTCCAAAAATTAGCAGCTGGAGGACGCGGTCTTTGGATCGAGACGATTGGAGGCGACGACTTCAGGAGGCCAGGGCCCGATTTGGGCTGTCGCGCCATTGATGATGATGCGGCATATAAACAGACGTTTTTTTTCGTATTTAGGCTATTTTAGACATGAAACTCGAAAAAACAAAATTTCAGGGTAGCAAATTTTTTTTCCCATGTCGATCACAATACTTTATTATTAAAATAATAAAGTAAAAATATATGCCAACGAGTCAGGCGTATTTTATTATAATGTGGACAAGTTGAAGGTCCAAGGTAAGTCTAATTGCAGGAGTTCTAGGGTAGGGCTGTTGATAATTATTTATGTAACTGCGAGTGCATTTAATCGATTTTTATTGAAACTAGGAAAAGTACAAACATAAAATTTTGCTAGAATTTGTCCCTTAATAATTGCAATAAATGCTAAAAACAATATGAACTTCGCTTCACGCCATCTACCACCGCCCATACAAATTTTGGGTTTGAAAATTCGAGAAAAGTATTTCTTCTTCGAACATATGAGTGCCATCGACTTTAAAATCGTAACAAGGCGATGTGATTAGGATGTTGATACGGAGATTCAAAATCATCCAAAACCTCCCACTTTCTATGCCACTTCCCATACAAATGCCATAAGTTCAGACACAAATTTTTCAATTTCCTCGAAAATTATGAAAGCTGCTTGACTTTAAATTCAGCATAAAACATTTTGTGTACCACGTTCGGTTTTATACACAAAAATTCCAAACCTCCCCACTCTGCTTTTACCACCTTCCATACAAAAGTCACTATTCACTATTTGAAAATATTTGAGATGACAGTACAATAAACTCTTTCCTATTCCATCTAGAGTATCATATGATTGGGCCTAACGCTGTTATGTTTTCCTTTGTATCCCTCCCTGACCTTCTTCCTAAATTTCAGATTCCTCACTTGCAATGGGTGGAGCATAAATGTATTTTATTTCCTTCATTTTTGCGAAGCGATAAATGAAATCTGGTATTACCAATATTGCCCAGTCAGCCATAATTTACGCAAGGATTTGCTAAATCCTCAGAAATTCCCACTAATTAACACCTAAGGCTGAAGTAAATACCACTTTCATAAACGGCTTACAATATAAGAGGCCTACATTCCCTTCAAACAGCAAAGATAATAAATAAATCGACTGCTTATTGTCTACATAATGAGATTATCTGACACAGAATTCTATCAATAGTTTCTCCAGAGATCTTAATCCTTAAACAGAAGCATAATACAAATATTTAAGCGTTCGGAACACCATCATTGTTAACAACTTAATTCTCCGAATTAGAAGATTTTATCACTTAACTACGAAGGGATTTGACGTGTTAAATGCTACAGGTCATAACAATGTCATTAAAGCTCTTAGAACAAAACTTGAACCTATGACCTTACCTGAAAATGATTACGAATTAATTTAATTGTTAATATTTTCTCGGAAATTAATCACACATTTAATATATAAAGAATTTCTTCTTAGAGGAGGAAAAAAAATGGAAGTGCCAGATTAAAGAAATGTTTTAACTTTATCAAAACTTTATAGGCGTTCACTATGTATACAAGTATAAATGAATAAAGATGCTTGTGTTTATCTTACAAATTGGTTTTTCCAGGTACTGACAGGATAGCTACCTCTCCGTTCGGTATATGGTATTCCAATTTGATTAATTAAGAAACGAACTCGGAAGCCACCTGCGGTTTATTTACTCTTAAAACGTTTTAAAGCAATTATTTTGGGACTTGTTCGTAGCGAATTCTAGCATATGAACCTACTCCCTGATTTGTTATTGTTGAAAGTTTTCGAAAGGTGTCGAATTTTTTCCAAACAAATAGATTCATTACCGCGAGAGAGATATATTTCATTTTCGAATTTTAAATTACAATTACCATTTCGAAATCGAATTCGAAGTACGACCGTTAAAATTGAGAAATTAATGGATAATACCCTCAAGATTCATACAACAACTCCACTTCCTTCAAAATATTAGCGTACAGCGTATACACAGGCTTCGCACGACAAAATTTGCACCTATGCTTCACTCAGGTATATTTCATAGTGTGCTTTAATTACTACAAATGGTATCTTGAGGGTAAATCTAAGCCTGGTTTTTCGGTACATTGTAACGCTGAACTATCTGTGATGGGGCCAGTCCGGCTTGCTATGAAAATAGGAAAGGGACGCTCCCTGGATCATGGGATTATTTGCGCCACGGATATGGACAAATTCTACAGTAATGACATTTGGCATTCGAATCGGTAACAAATCCATGGATTGCGCTTTGTGGAAAGTAGGGACATTTATTTTACAAAAATACCAATTGGTCAAAAGAATGGGATTTTTGGCGATAGCTTATAATTTCTGACGATTTTTGTTTTTGTTTTGATTTCATGCAGTACACTTTATAGTAAATAAACATAACAGGGCTACGATTGCGCGTAAAGCGCAATCTTACGGTATTCTAGATGAAATAGGATTTTTTGTGATCCCAAGAAATTTTGTATGAGGAGTGTTAGAAGGGGTGATAGCATTGAACTATTTTTTTCCCCATCATGCTAAAGTAGCTATAAAAATGTTTTATACAAAATGCTTACACCAAAAATTAAATAGGAGCTGAGAAAATTAGTGTGTTAGATTTAGTGAAAATGTGCAGTTTGTATGGGAGGTGGTAGAAAGAGTGGGGGGATTTTAGTGATTTTTTCAGAAATAACTAAGAATATCATAAAATTGAAATTTCTTAAATTTGAGACTGGTAGCATTCATACTTTTCAAGAAAATAAATTTTTTGTGAAGTTGTGAAACTGCGTCATATTGTATGGGAGGGGGTAGAAGCAGTAAAGCTAATCAAAAATTTTTTTCTGATCTTAGTGATAATGCTAATTAAGAATTTATTACGAAATATGAGCTCGATAAATATTATATGTTCTGAGAAAATCGGCTTAGAGCATTTCATGAAAAAGTGCAGTTTGTATGGGAGGGGTTGGAAGGAGAGGGAGGAAGCAAATAATTTTTACACAGTATATTGAAATTATTATAAAAGTAATATATCCCGAAATTCAGACTAATAACTTTTATACTTTTCGAGCAAATCCATTTATAGTCGAATTGCGAAATTGTGTTATTTTGAATGGGAGGGGGTAGAAGGGGTGAAGCTAATCGTCTAATTTTTTTTAGCCTTACTAACAATTTTAAATAAATATTTAGTGCACAATTTCAGCTCGCTAAATTTTATACGCACTGAGTAAATTGGCTTAGAGTAATTCATGATAAGTACAGTTTGTATGGGAGGTGGTAGAAGGAGGGGGCGGACACGCATAATTTTTATACGGTAGATTGATATTATCATATAAGTAATATATTCTAAATTTCAGGCCAATAGCTTTTATAGTTTTCGAGCAGATCCGTTTATTGTCAAATTGCGCAGTTGTGTCATTTTGTATGGGAGGGGGTAGAAGGGGTGGAGCGATTTGGCCCATTGACGAACTTGACCTTACTTTTTTGTCAAAAACGACGTGTACGAAATTTTAGCTTTCTAGCTCAACGCGTTCTCAAGCTAGAGAGCGAACGGACGGACGGACGGACATCCGGTTTTGAGATTTTTGAGTGATAATATTAATTTCTGTCTTCATCATTTTTTTCTCCGAGCCTTATTTCTTGGCGTTACAAACTTTAGAGCAAACTTATAATACTCTCAGATTTCATCTAGAGTATAAAAAGCCTGCCTGGAAAAAAATCCCAAATATGTATAAATACCTAGATTTTTTTTTTTTACGAGAAACAGATAGAGTGCTTTATATACGAACCGATCCTGCAGCAAAGATATTGGCATTCCAAAACGGACTATAATCGGCTTCTGGAAAGTTCAAACATTGAATGCCAGAAGAAGGAGTTTTGTAACGTCGATAGTGAAATACAGCACTATAACATTCAAATCTTAAGCTAGAGTGAAATCTTAGGACTAAGGTAAGAAACGTTACGATTCTGCATTGCTACGCACTATCTAATGCCGCAATTCTGGCCAAGTCCGAGTTCCATTCGAGCGTATTCCGCGAGGTGACATTAGTAGATGTGAACGCCCAGATTAGCTCTCACAAAACTGAAAAAAAAAACATAACAGGGCTACGATTGCGCGTCAAACGCAATCTTAAGATACTCTAGATGAAATAGAATTTTTAGCGATTCCAAGAAATTTTGTATGGGGACTGTTAGAAGGGGTGATAGCATTGAACTAATTTTTTCGACATCATGCTAAAGTAGCTATACAAATATTTTATACAAAATGCTTACTCCAAAAATTGAATAGGAGCTGAGAAAAATAGTGTGTTAGATTTAATGAAAATGTGCAGTTTGTATGGGAGGTGGTACAAAGGGTGGGAGCATTTTAGTGATTTTTTCAGAAATAACTAAGAATATCATAAAATTGACATCTCTTAAATTTTAGACCAGTAACATTCATACTTTTCAAGAAAATAGATTTTTTGTGAAGTTTGTGAAACTGTGTCATATTGTATGGGAGGGGGTAGAAGCAGTAAAGCTAATCAAATAATTTTTTCTGATCTTAGTGATAATGCTAAATAAGTATTTATTACAAAATGTGAGCTCGATAAATGTTATATGTTCTGAGAAAATCGGCTTTGAGCATTTCACGAAAAAGTGTAGTTTGTATGGGAGGGGGTGGAAGGAGAGGAAGGACGCAAATAATTTTTATATTGTAGATTAAAATCATTATGAAAGTAATATATCCCAAAATTCAGACTAATACATATTATACTTTTCGAGCAAATCCATTTATTGTCGAATTGAAGGGGCGAAGCTAATCGTCTAATTTTTTTTGGCCTTACTAACAATTTTAAATAAATATTCGACGCAGAATTTCAGCCCGTTAAATTTTATACGCACTGAGTAAATTGGCTTAGAGTAATTATATCAATATATTATATATTAATATGTAAAGATTATATATTAATAAATTATTTATATAAATATATATATAAATTATTTATATATTAATTATTCATCTAATAATTAATAATAATACTCATATAGATAAATATTAGTACAGTTTGTATGGGAGGTAGTCGAAGGAGGGGGAGGACACGCATAATTTTTATACGGTAGATTTATATTGCCATAAAAGTAATATATTCCAAATTTCAGACCAATAGCTTTTATACTTATCGAACAAATCCGTTTATTGTCAAATTGCGCAATTATGTCATTTTGTATGGGAGGGGGTAGAAGGGGTGGAGCGATTTGGCCCGTTCACGAATTTGACCTTAGTTTTTTCTGGTTTTGAGATTTTTGAGTGATAATATTAACTTCTGTACCATTCATTTCTTTCTCCGAGCCTTATTTCTTGGCGTTACAAACCTTAGAGCAAACTTAAAATACTCTCAGATTCCATCTAGAGTATAAACATGGGGGAAAATGGTGATAAATGGCGAAGTGTTCATATGCGACACCCTCGAGTGGCAACTATTCTTCTTTGTCTAGGCTTATTAAAAGGCGTCTTCTGGAAAAAACCTAAACATACGGTATTCATCCGCCTGGTAATAGCAGATTAGGCTCCGGCAACGCGGACTGATTGGAAGGCTTTTAGCAAAGTTAAATTTGATCCAAAAGAATCTGGTCCGAAGATATTCCAAGAACTTCAGACCACCCCAAGATAAATAAACTGCCAACAAGTCGGGCGAAACTTTATTATTTTTGGGACAAGTTGCGGATGCATGGAAAGTCAATATGCAGGTTAGAGTGATTTGGGAGACTAAGTGAAAGAGAATTCTTGGGCAGGGCTGGTATTAATTTAACAATATTTCATTCGTTTATGCAAGTTTGGGTTTTTATGAGGGGAGCGGGAGGAGTGATAGTAAGGGTGGGTGGATTTTAATAGCTTCTTCATTTATTGAATCATGACCAATATTCTCTGTATAGAATGTGTTTCATTAACGAAGCTGCATAGAGTTTACACAAAATTCGGTGTATTCTACATTCACGAAACCGAACATTTGTATGAGAGGGGGAAGAGCGGGTAAGGGAATCGTAAAATTTATGATGCGATATTATTTCATTTCTCTTGTAAGATGCTCGTACACAATTTCAATTTCAATCAATCAATCAAATTCCTGTTAAGACCCCCTATTGGGGCATAGGACAGAAACAACTCTCTTCCACAAGACGCGATCCTGAGCATCGGCCTTAAGCTGTTGCCAGGACTTGTTTATTCCTCTGGCCTCCTGCTCGCTTCCATGTGTTACATGGTCGACCAACCCGACGTCTTCCTTGAGGATTATAATCCAGAGCCTGTTTGGCGATGTTTCGCTCTGGTTTCCTCAAAGTATGACCGATCCACTGCCACTTCCACCCAAGATGTTATATGGTGACTTTTGTGTGGAAAAAGGGTCCCTCCGATGACCATTTGTCGAGTAATACAAAACTCCACAAATAATTCGCCGTTTTCGGGTCTCTTAATCCAATGTCGTGACGCGTCGACCCAAGGGTCACCATGCCTCCCCATGACGTTTTCTAGTCCAGTGTTGTCTGATCCAACCTGGGCGTTCATAACTCCTGAGATGATAATAATATCATCTCTTGGAACACGTTCGAAGATGGTACTCAGTTGACTATAAAACTACTCTTTGTCACCAGATATTGCGGTATTAGTTGGTGCGTAGCACTGCAGGATTGTGACGTTTCTGACACTGGTCCTGAGCCTGACGACGATAATCATATCCGAAATTGGTTCCCAGCTAATGAGACTGTTTCCCGCTCTCGGTGTAAGGCCGAACGCTATGCCATTTTTAGCTTCACTTTCAGGGCCAATGTACAGAATAGTGTTTCCACTAGGGGTTCGTTCTTCTCCTGATCCTGTCCACCTGACCTAGCTCAAGCCCAAGATTTGGATGTTATAGTGCTCCATTTCACGGTCGATCACTGATTGGCGGTGCAAGGACCGAGTAACTCCAGCTCTTCCCCCGTCATTCAATGTTCGAACGTTCCAAAAGCCAATCATAGTCCGTTTTCGAATGCCAAAAGTCGTTACCGTAGAATCAGTCCGTATCCGAGGCGCTGTATCCGTTTCTCGTATCAGTTATGTCTTAAGATCACGGGTGATAAGCCCATGATCCAATTTCAATTTAATAGCTTTTAATTTGTTTGTTATTAGTTGATTTAATAAAATTTGTCGAAATCATACTGTTGTATTGGAGGTGTGAGAAGGGCATGCGCGATTTCAAAACTTTTAACGCAATTTTATTTCAACTATTTTTAAAAGTTCTTATGCAAAATTTTAAGTTGGTAGCTTTTAATAGTTAGGTGATAATTGATTTCTTGAAAATGGTCGAAAAAATAATTTTGTATGGGAGGGGGTAGAAGTTTTAAAGGTATTCGACCAGTTAATATTTCATATATTTAAGGATTTTTTTGAAATACATTTTGCAAATTTTCAAGTTCCTACCTTAAAATTTCATTAAAAAATTTTTAGTCTATTTTTTTTTCAATGCACATGAAACATTTTGTGCACGTTAGACCGGGGGGTCGGTTTATAACAATTGTGGAACAGATTATTATTTTTTTTCTATGTACATCAAATAGATGTATCCAAATACAAAATTTAAACTTTGTATCTTTCACCTGAGCCCTAAGAAAATTACTCAAAATTTTGGACATTTCTGCTTACCACCTCCCTCCCCTTACACCTCCCAACTTAAAATTTTTGCAAAAATTAATAATTATTTAGTTCTACAAACTGACAAATTTTCAATTTAATATCTGTACTCAATTTTGAGATATAACGATTTGTAATTTTGAAAAGTGCGCCGTTTTTAAAATGCTCCCCATTTCCCCCACTACTATTATTTCCACAGGTTATATTTTTTTCATATTTCGCTAGTATAGATCAATATATGTTTTAAATTTCAATTACATAGCTTAAGAGATAGTTGAGATATTCATTTTTAAGGGTTTTTCTTTGAACCCCCTGACCCTTGCAGTAATTACCCTCTCTCTAAGCTGATTCTGGTGGAGCTATATGCCGCCTTAGTGGTCCCAAAATATGAACTTTTTATGATAAGTAATTTCGAAGATATAATAATTTGAAAAAACAATTCGGCCGACAATTTGTTTCTAGCCCCCCCTTTTCGAACGCCAACGGATAAAAAATTAAATTATTTTTGTAGCTACTCCACTCTGTGATACTAAATGCGGTATGAAAGGGTGCAAGACAACTCCTACGAGCAAACGTCTTTGTTGTTGGTGAAGGACTAGTAGAAGAAAACATGCTTAAAAGAAACAATACAGTTCAGCCAGAGTTAACAATGGCAGGCTGGGCTGTATAGCCTAGGGTGTAGCCTAGTGGGTAGCATGCTGAGCTACAATGCGAAGGTCGTGAGTTCAAATCTTTATTGACATATTATTCCAGCAAGCTGCCTGCTTGTCTTGGTCACCTTAATTTACGAAAATAATAAAAAATAGAGGTTTGTGCGAAGGCTGCTAACAGCCCTTCAAACAATAGGTAATGAAAAATGTTAAGAAACCTGAAGGTCAGGAGATCAAGTCCCGATTGGGGTTGTAGTGCCACTGTTTTAGAAGAGGCTGGACAGTATACAATATTGTACTGAAAAAGACTCCCAATGAATGGTTAATATTGATCTAGTGGGTACCTGAAACCGACGCAGTTAAAATCCTTAAGTCGTTTTACACATACAGTCGTGTTCGTTAAAATAGCAGTGCGATGACGAACACGCTTAATTTCCACATTTCTACTGATACAAGTTTGCTACACATATAAAATTCATTGTAACAAAGCAGAATTTAATTATACAAAAGAAAATACTAGGCAGCTCTGACAAAAGTTAATGTTTTCGGGGAAATTCCTACTTCGAATGTGAAATGTCTATTTCTAGTGTTCGGTAAAATAGCAGCGTGGTTTGTTCGTGTTTATTCTGAATTTTTTTACAAAAAAAGTTAGGAAGAAAGTAAGAATAGTTCATTTAAAAAAACATAACAGAATTATGATTGGGCTTAAAGCCCAATCATATGATACTCTAGATGAGATGGAAATGACTTTAATATACCGGAAAATATGTCATCTTAAATTCTTTCGAATAGAGAATACTGACTTGGGTGGGAGGTGGTAGAAGTAGAGGTGGAGGTTTGTATTTTTCGTATATGACACCGGACATGGCATGCAAAATGTTTTTTGCTGAATTTAAAGTTTTTAGTTTTCATTATATTTAAAGAAATTGGTCATAGTTTTCCTGAAAGGCATTTGTATGGGAGGTGGCAGAGGAAGTGGAGCGTTTAAGATGATTTTGAAACTGCTTATCATCATCCTTATCACCATGCTTTGATTCAATTTCAAAGTCGATAGTTCTCATATACTTGAAGGAGAAATGCTTTTCTTGAATTTATAATAGAGATATTTGTGTGGGAGGTGGTAGAAGGAGTGAAGCGGAGCTGATAATTTTTTTTAACACCTATTTCAATTATTAAAAAACGAATTTTGGAAAACTTTGAAGTTTGTACTTTTTCTAGTTTGAATGGAAATCGATGAAATGCATTTAACAAAAATTCTGCATTTGTATGGGAGGGGGTAGAAGAAGTGTACAGATCAAAACAAATTTTTTTCGCACTATTAATATTTCTATTTGTATACTTTATACAAAATATCAAGTTGATAGCTTTAACAGTTTCGAAGAAAAATAATTAATTTTAAATTTCAAAATTTCGTGAAATTTGTATGGGAGGGGGTAGAAGGAGTAAGGTGAAGTTGATAATTATTTTTAAAATAAATTGCTATTATAGTAGAATTAATTCTGACAAAATGTCGTTTTTTTAGCTTTAATTACTTCAATGAAAATCGAAAATATGTATTTTTCAAAATTGACCATTTGTATGGGAGGGGGTAGAAGGAGTAAGGGGATCGGGTCAATATTCCGTGATATTAATGACATCTATATTATAATACTTTGACCTAAATTTCAAGTCGATAGCTTAAATAGTTTCAAAGAAAATCATTTCTTAATTTTTCGAAATTTCATGAAATTTGTATGGGACGGGGTAGAAGGAGTGGGGGAATGTGGCCCATTCACGAACTAAAAGTTACTTTTTTGCTAAAAATGACACACAAAAGTTTTTAACATTATAGCTCAAAGCTTTCGAGAGTTATGCTGTAGACAGACGCACAGACAGACAGACAGACAGACAGACAGACAGACAGACGGTCACTCGGAATCGAGGTTTTTGAGCGACAACAAATATTTCTGTACCCTTGGCTGCTCTGTGCGAGCGTTATTTCTTAGCGTTACAAACGGTAAGGCAAACACAATATACTCTCAGATTTCATCTAAAGTATAAAAATAAAATATATTATAATACAAAATTAAACTTCATTTTTGGCCATATAAATATGCTATAGAACTAAAGTATACATTTTTAAAGGACAATTTTCCGAATTTCAACATTTTGTTAAACGTGACGTTTCGGTCTCTGCTTAAAAAGAGTTTCATAAAGTTCTTCAACCAGTTTGATAAAGGTCTCAGCAGAGACCGACACGTCATGATTGGTAAGACCGGAAATCTTTTGTCCAAAGTCAAAATGAACTTTGAAAACATTCACCAAACCAAAAACTACAAGTGTTTAATTTGACTTTATATATCGACGGTTGACAAGCAGATGTGTTTAAGTCCAATTTTTTAAAAATTGTTTTTTTAATCAACTTAATGCTGTCTTTAGAACGTTTTAAAATATTAAAAGTTTATAGTTTCGACTTAAAATTATTCGAAATATGAAAAATATCGACTTATAATTTTACTTTATTATTTTAACTTCAAAAATGGCGCACTTTCCAAAACTACAAATCATCAAATCTCAAAACTGAGTACAGGTATCAAATCAAAAATTTGTCAGATTGTAGAGCTACATAATTTTTAATTTTGGTAAGAAATTTGTGGTGGGGGGTGTAAGGGGAAGGAGGTGGACAGCGAAAATGTTGAAAATTTTGAGTGATTTTTTTATGGCTCTGGTAAAAGATACAAAGTTTAAATTTTGCATGTCGACACATCTATTTAATATAAATAGAAAAAAAATAGTAATTTGTTCCAAAATTGTTATGTTCCGAAGTGGGGGTCTAACGTGCACAAGGTGTTTCATGTGGAATGAAAAAAACACATAAACTGAAAATTTTTGAATGAAATTTTTAGGTAGAAACTTGAAAATTTGGGAAATGCATTTAAAAAAAATTTCTTAAAGTTTGAAATATTAACTGGTCGAATATTTTTAAAACTTCTACTCCCTCCCATACAAAATTATTTTTTCGACCAATTTCAAGAAATCAATTATCACCTAACTATCAAAAGCTATCAATTTGAAATTTTGGACAAAAACTTAGAAAAATAGTTAAAATAAAATTACGGTAAAAGTTTTGAAATCATGCTTGCCCTTCTACCCCCTCCCATACAAAAGCACGATTTCGACCAATTTCATTAAATCAACTAATAACCAACAAATTAAAAGCTACGAACTTGAAATTTTGTACGAGCACCTTACAACAGAAAGGAAAGAAAATTTCATCACAAACTTTACGATTCCCTTACCTCCTCTACCCCCTCCCATACAAAATTATTTTTTCGAACATTTTTAAGAAATCAGTTATCAGCTATCTCTTAAAAGCTATCAATTTCAAATTTTGCATGAAAACTTATAAAAGTAATTCAAATGAAGTTGCTTTAAAAGTTTTGAAATTGCGCTTACCGTTCTACCCCCTCCCATACAAAACTATGATTTCGACCAATTTCATTAAATCAACTAATAACTAACAAACTAAAAGCTACGAACTTGAAATTTTATACAAGCACCTTACAAGAGAAGCGAAATAAAACTGCATATCAAATTTTACGATTCCCCTACCTTCTCTACCCCCTCCCATACAAAGTTTCGGTTGCGTGAAAATAAAATACACCGAATTTTATGAAAATTTTATGCAATTTCGTCTATGAAACACATTCTATACAGAGAATATTGGACGTGATTCAAGCAATTATTAAAAAGCTGTTAACATCCACCCACCCTTGCTATTACCCTTCCTCCTCCCCTCATAAAAACCCAAACTTGCAGAAACGAATGAAATATTGTTAAATTGATAACAGCCCTGCCCAAGAAACCCCTTTGCACTTAGCTTTCCCTAACCACTTTAACCTGCATATTGACTTTCCACTCATCCGCAACTTGTCCCAAGAATAATAAAGTTTCGCCCGACTTGTTGGCAGTTTATTTCCACTTAAATTATCACAGTGCATTTCGGTTTCAAAACGCGCTGATGCATAATTTTATTTTGGGATTTAGACACCCCTGATTGTCAACCGACGATATAATATTAAAAACATAACAGGGCTACGATTGCGCGTAATGCGCAATCTTACGATACTCTAGATGAAATAAAATTTTTTTGGGACCCCAAGAAATTTTGTATGTGGAGTGTTACAAGGGATGATAGCATTGAACTAATTTTTTTCCCATCATGCTAAAGTACCTATAAAAACGTTTAATTCAAAATGCTTACTCCAACAAATTGAATGGGAACTGAGAAAATTAGTGAGTTAGATTTAATGAAAATGTGCAGTTTGTATGGGAGGTGGTAGAAAGAGTATGGGAATTTTAGTGATTTTTTCAGAAATAACTAGGAATATTATAAACATCCCTTAAATTTCAGACTAGTGCCACTCATACTTTTCAAGAAAATCGATTTCTTGTGAAGTTGTGAAACTGTGTCATATTGTATGGGAGGGGGTAGAAGCAGTGAAGTTAATCAAATATTTTTTTCTGATCTTAGTGATAATGCTAATTAGGAATTTATTACAAAACATGAGCTCGATAAATGTTATATGTTCTGAGAAAATCGTTTTAAAGCATTTCATGAAAAAGTGATGTTTGTATGGGAGGGGGTGGAAGGAGAAGGAGGACGCCAGTAATTTTTCTACTGTAGATTTAAATTATTATGAAAGTGATATACCCCACAATTCAGCCTAATAGCTTTTATACTTTTTGATCAAATCCATTTATTGTCGAATTGCGACATTGTTTCATTTTGTATGGGAGGGGGTAGAAGGGGTGAAGCTAATCGTCTAATTTTTTTTTGCCGTACTAACAATTTTAAATAAATATTTGGAGCACAATTTTAGCCAGCTATATTTTATACGAACTGAGTAAGTTGGCTTAGAATAATTCATGACAAGTACAGTTTGTATGGGAGGTGGTAGAAGGAGAGGGAGGACACGCATAATTTTTATACGGTAGATTGATATTATTATGAAAATATTATATTCCAAATTTCAGGCTAATAGCTTATATACTTTTCGAGTAAATCTCTTCATTGTCAAATTGCAAAATTGTGTCATTTTGTATGGGAGGGGGTAGAAGGGGTGAAGCTAATCGTCTAATTTTTTTTGGCCGTACTAACAATTTTAAATAAATATTTAGTGCACAATTTCAGCTCGCTAAATTTTGTACGCAATGAGTAAATTGGCTTAGAGTAATTCATGACAAGTACAGTTTGTATGGGAGGTGGTAGAAGGAGGGGGAGGACACGCATAATTTTTTTACGGTAGGTTGATATTATTATAAAAGTAACATATTCAAAATTTCAGACCAATAGCTTTTATACTTTTTGAGCAAATCCGTTTATTGTCAAATTGCGCAATTGTGTCATTTTGTATGGGAGGGGGTAGAAGGGGTGGAGCGATTTGTCCCGTTCACGAACTTGACCTTACTTTTTTGTTAAAAACGACGTGTACAAAATTTGAGCTTTCTAGCTCAACGCGTTCTCAAGCTAGAGTGCGCACAGACGGACGGACGGACGGACAGACGGACGGACGGACGGACAGACGGACGGACGGACGGACGGACATCCGGTTTTGAGATTTTTGAGTGATAATATTATCTTCTGTATCATTCATTTTTTTCTCCGAGCCTTATTTCTTGGCGTTACAAACTTTAGAGCAAACTTATAATACTCTCAGATTCCATCTAGAGTATAAATATTACTTTGAAGTTATATAGGTATATTAGGCGTTCGCTTACAAAACTGTCTAAGTGACGATTAGATGCTTCTGAGATAAATGTAATTGGAATGATTGAGTTTTAAAAGCGAACACATCTTTTAATTTTTACTTTATTATTATAATAATAAAGTATTGTGATCGACACAAAAAAAAAAAAAAGTTTGCTACCCTGAAATTTTTTTTTTTCGCGTTTCATGACTAAATTAGCCTAAAAATGCAAAAAAAAAAAATCCGTCTGTCTGTACGCCGTCCGCCGTACGCCGTACGCCGACGTGTACGCTCAGCGCACATTAACTCCCAAACCCTTCAAGATAGAAAGTTCATTTTTGGAGGGATTGTAGATAGTTGCGGATCTCAGGCGGATACTCATTTTCGGGGGTATACGGGATCAAGGGGAGGCGGGGGGAGCGCTTAAACCGAAAAATACGAATTCAAATATCTCAACCATGGTAACAGCTAGGAAGCTAAAACTCAACATTAATATAGAGGGGCTTGTGGGACAACTTTTAAAAATAATTTAATTTTTTTATCCATTGGGTGCGAAAAGGGGGGGCTTAGAACCAATTGTCGGCCGAATTTTTTTTTCAAATGATTATATCTTCGGAATTACTTATCGTAACAAAACCATTTTTAGAGACCGTCAAGGTGGCATATAGTTTCATCGGAACCAGCTTAGAAAGCGGCTAATTATTGTAAGGGGGAGGGTCAGGGGGAGTGCAAAGAAAAACGCTTAAAAATTAATATCTCAACTAACTCTTAAGCTATGTAATTGAAACTTGAAACTTTTATTAAGCTATACTAGGCAAATATAAAAAAAATATAATATGTTGAAATAATAGTAGTGGGGGGAAATGGGGAGCATTTCAAAAATGGCGCACTTTTCAAAATTACAAATCCTTATATCTCCAAAAATAGTACAGATATCAAATCAAAAATTTGTCAGATTGTAGAACTACATAAAAGTTAATTTTATTAAAAATTTTAAGTTGGGAGGTTTAAGGGGAGGGAGGTAATAAGCAAAAATATCGAAAATTTTGAGTGATTTTTTTAGGGCTCTGGTAAAAGATACAAAGTTAAAATTTTGCATGTGAATACCTATATTTAATCCACATAGAAAAATAATAATAACTTGATCCATATTTGTTATAAACCGACCCCCCCGGTCTAACGTGCACAAGGTGTTTCATGTGCATTGAAAAAAACACATAAACTGAAAATTTTTGAGTGAAATTTTAAGGTAGAAATTTGAAAATTTTCGAAATGCATTTAAAAAAAATCCCTAAATATACGAAATATTAACTGGTCGAAAACCTTTAACACTTCTACCCCCTCCCATACAAAATTATTTTTTCGAGCATTTTTAAGAAATCAGTTATCAGCTAACTCTTAAAAGCTATCAATTTCAAATTTGCCATAAGAACTTATAAAAATAATTCAAATGAAGTTGCTTTAAAAGTTTTGAAATCGCGCTTGCGCTTCTACCCCCTCCCATACAAAAGTATGATTTCGACTAATTTCATTAAATCAACTAATAACCAACAAATTAAAAGCTACGAACTTGAAATTTCGTACGAGCACCTTACAATAAAAATAAAAGAAAATTGCATCACAAGTTTTACGATTCCCTTACCTCCTCTACCCCCTCCCATACAAAATTATTTTTTCGAGCATTTTTAAGAAATCAGTTATCAGCTAACTCTTAAAAGTTATCAATTTCAAATTTGGCATAAAAACTTATAAAAATAATTCAAATGAAGTTGCTTTAAAAGTTTTGAAATCGCGCTTGCGCTTCTACCCCCTCCCATACAAAAGTATGATTTCGATCAATTTCATTAAATCAACTAATAACCAACAAACTAAGAGCTACGAACTTGAAATTTTATACAAGCACCTTACAAGAGAAGCGAAATAAAACTGCATATCAAATTTTACGATTCCCTTATATTCTCTACCCCCTCCCATACAAATTTTCGGTTTCATGAATGTAAAATACACCGAATTTTATGAAAATTCTATGCAACTTCGTCTATGAAACACATTCTATACAGAGAATATTGGACGTGATTCAAGCAATTAATTAAAAAGCTATTAACATCCACCCACCCTTACTATTACCCCTACTCCTCCCCTCATAAAAACCAAACTTACAGAAACGAATGAAATATTGTTAACAGTCCTGCCCAAGAACTCCCTTTCACTTAGCCTTCCCTAACCACTCTAACCTGCATATTGACTTTCCACTCATCCGCAACTTGTCCCAAGAATAATAAAGTTTCGCCCGACTTGTTGGCAGTTTATTTTACAAAATTTTTAACTCACTGATACATGTTCAGTATCAAATCATAGTTAAGACGTTGTTGTTAAATAGTGAAAACATCTTAACTCATAACATAACCAGTACAAAGTGCAAGTAAAAATTTATCTTTAGAAATTATTAATTATAAACAAACCCAAAATTTTTGGAATGTTTTTGCAATCAGTGCGAGAAATTATAAAATAATAATATTCATTTTAAAATTATCTATCTACATTTACTGTACTTATATAACAATACGTAACTTCTATAATGTATGGCGATTAGTTGACCGAATTTCGCACATACTACTTCTTAGTTCCATAACCCAGCGTAGAAAATAGTTTGATTTATTATTAAATTTGAGTGATTTAAATAATTAAAAAATTACGTCTTGCGCATTTGGCAATATGTTAATATGTGGGCAACATTTTGTTTCCATTCGTTGGAGGTGGCAGTAATCGAAACAGATTAAGGCAGGGCAGCGTACTTCAATCTGAAATTTTTTTGAACCCTTAGGCTACCGACACACGATGCGAGTTAATATATATTATCTCGCTTTTCGATATTACTAGTGTCATTATCCTATACATAATTCGGCCTACTTATATCAAAATAGGAAGTTAATATATATTAACTCGCATCGTGTGTCGGTAGCCTTAGCCATATGACAAAATAATATCAATGTGTTACATTTTAAAGTTTTCTAGAATAGACTATGCTAAGTATATTCTTTTAAGAAATGTAGATCATTGAAGATGCTGTAAACGTTGCTGCCTTCGAAACAAGTTCTACAGCAATATTATTCGTTTCCGACTTCTAAACTATTATCCAATTTCTTCCTTATATGTTTTCATCTGAATGTGATGGGTATGGTAAGCAATGTTTACATCACTTATTCCTTTTGTATAGATAAATAAACAATATTGCATAAAACGTTTTCCATTCTTGGATTTGAAAATTTGTGAATTTCACTAAAAATTAAGAAAATTATTATAAGACTTGGAAGCATATTATACATACCTGAATACAAAACATTTATTTTATGCACACTTTTCACTGATACTTGCCATCCGCTCTATTTTGACGAGAAAAATAAACTGACGTAGTCAAGAATCAATGCAATTATGATATAAATTCGAAGAGCAAATAAATTTCATCAGCATTTTATAATAAAAAAAAATAGAATAAATAAAAAAATCGTATGCATGGCGAACATTTGTCAACCGCACGTATAAAACTTATCCCGTGACCTATAAAAGCATCTTCCAGGTGATTCTATTTGTTTCTTACGATTTTAGCCAAAACAGTTTATTTCACGTTGTTATAAAATCTATTGTGGTTAGTATAAGAAAACCCTTTGTTGCGCAACTTTTGAGCGTCTTTAGCAGATCTTGAGATCTGATTTATACTGAAAGGAAGATAAAATTATTAATGACCATATTCTAGTATTCATCAGGATAAATTTTATACATCGTGGAATAAAATTTATTTTGCTTAAATTAAAGGCAAATCTTTATATTTAAATCCACATACACTCTAAGCCAAATTAATATAAAGCATTTTTATATAATCGTTTTTCATAAAAACCATACCAATTATCAGATACTTCACCTTTATAACAAAAAAATAATAAATGAGCTTTATCTTTTACACCAATATTTTTAACCGTGAGTAGTTATCGTTGAAGTGGAGTGTATTTATTTAGTTAAGGAAACTGTTTACAGCGGAAATTTCTGTTTTCGTTGTGTGAAAATATAGTGATACTAGTAGAATTTATTTGCGTTCATTTGTGCTATTCTTTAGTTTAGTCGAAGCCGCGGTATAAGCTAAGGAGCTACACGACAGATTTACGGGTGTAAGTTGAAATTTGTTTCTAGCGAGAATAGCAGTATCCTGTTGTTCATCATTTCTTAAAGGATTAAAATATGGTATAGTTAATTTGTTTTTACTTTTGAGGTGTGTTTCACTCAATAAATGGAAATCAGAGTTATCGTGGATTATTAAATCAGACAATGAAAATTTTCTAGCTTTCGTGACTAAAGATCCTACATTAAGTATAGTTAATTTAATAGTTTTGTCGTCAATTGCAGATGCTAAAAAGAAATTGGAAATAATAAGCTTGTTTTTCTTTTAGAAGAATTTCCTTCCATCTTATAGGTCACTACAATCGTTAGCGATTGTAGTGACCTATAAGATGGATATATTTATTAGGTGTAGTATCTCTAGCTATTAACTTGAAATTTGGGTCAATTTTTATGATATAGATGTTATTAATATCACGGAATATTGACCTGATCCCCTTCCTCCTTCTACCCCTCCCATACAAATGGACAATTTTGAAAAATACATATTTTCGATTTTCATTGAAATTAGTAAAGCAGAAAAGACGAAATTTCGTCAGAATTTACTACTATAATTGCAATTTATTTTAAAGATAATTATCAACTGCACCTCGCTCCTTCTACCCCCTCCCAAACAAATTTCACGAAATTTTGAAATTTAAATTAAATTATTTTTCTTCGAAACTGTTAAAGCTATCAACTTGATATTTTGTATTAATTATACAAATAGAAATTTTAATAATGCGAAAAAAATTTGTTTTAATCCGTACACTCCTTCTACCCCCTCCCATACAAATGCATAATTTTTGTTAAATGCATTTTATCGATTTCCATTCAAACTAGAAAAAGTACAAACTTTAAATTTTGCCAGAATTTGTTTCTTAATAATTGAAGTGTTAGAGAAAATTATCTGCTCCGCTTCACTCCTTCTACCACCTCCCATACAAATATCTATATTATAAATTCAAGAAATGCATTTCTCCTTCAAGTATATCAAAGCATGGTGATAAGGATGATTATAAGCAGTTTCAAAATCATCTTCAACGCTCCACTTCCTCTGCCACCTCCCATACAAATGCCCCAATTTCAGGAAAAACTATGACCAATTTCTTTAAAAATAATGAAAACTAAAAACTTTAAATTCAGCAAAAAACATTTTGCATGCCATGTTCGGTGTCATGTACGACAAATACAATCCTCCCCCTCTACTTCTACCACCTCCCATACAAAATTCTCTATTCACTATTCGTAAGAATTCGATATGACATATTTTCCGGTATATTAAAGTCATTTCCACCTCATCTAGAGTATCATATGATTGGGCTTTAAGCCTAATCATAATTCTGTTATGTTTTTTTTTTGTTTCGATAGATATTTCTTTATATAATTTTTGAAGCATGAATTTGGTACAAAAAATTTTTTTAGCTACTCTAGCGTGATGTGAAGCAAATTAGTTCAATGCTGTCACTCCTTCTGCCACTCCCCATGCAATGTTTTTAAGATCACTAAAATTTCATCTATTATACCGTGTAATTGGATTTTAAGCACATTCGTAGTCCTGTTATGTTTTTAAGCATAATGTTATTTTTTTTGGGCTTTTGTTTTTAACTAGCACAAGCTTCAACTATTCACATGTTCTTAACGCTCTTCAATACGTTTACGATCTCAAATCACATGATTGACCTGTCCCATGAAAATGCGAGTAACGTGGTTTCATTTTTAATAATTTATGGTTCTGATACCAACAAAATAGTAAGCGTTGTGTTCAAAGAGCCATTAAACTAAGCAGACTATAAATCCCACATAATATATTACTATCTATATTCTCAAAAATTGTTTATTCTTCCGATTCTTACGCGGATAAAGTCACGGAGGATTGCTAGTTTTTAACAAAATGCGTACAATAATCGCTTACAATTTCCGATGTGATGAGTGAAAATTCAACGTTTTGTATCGAAGTCATTAAAGAGAATACACCCATACAAAAGCACATACTTTAAAAATAGAAAATGCAGTGCACGTATCAAGGGAGCTCATTAACTATTGAAAGACTCCCCTTTATACTTTACTTCGCCTCAGCAGGAAAAAAGTGCTATTCTGCAGGAGGATATAGATACGTATGAATAATCACAACAGCAAGCAAGAGAAAATGAAACATCCCTGTTTCTTCCAATCAATAATTTTAAATTTTAAATGTTCGATTGAAAGCAATCGCTTCGAATTGTTGAAACAAAAATAAACAAATTGTGTGCTAAGAATATATTGATTAGAAACAGTGCGAAATTGTTGCACTATTTTATCACGTGGAGATCAAAATCGTTCGATATTGGGATTAGACAATATTCGAAAGATTAATTCTGCTCTGCATTCTTTTACTAGAATTTTTAAATATGAAAAAATAGATCAATTCACTGGATACTCTGGGTAGGTTTTTTTTTAACGCGGGGAAAAGCATCGATATCTTTGATGAACAGGACTTGAACCTGCTGAAAATCCCTCGCCTAAGCCACTACCTCGCGAAACTACCGTTAAGTATTTTGTCAGGAGGAGGGAGGAGCAAACCTCAATTTTTAGTATCACATGTAATGAGCTATGTATGTCACCTTGTCTATGTAATATTATCTAAGTCACAGTGGCGTGGCGTCCATTGCTGCAAGGGAAACATTGCTTTCCTTACGTTTTGCCTCTTTTGAGTCTTGAAATACCAAACTAAAATCAGAACGAATACTGAAATTTATTCAAAAATTTCTAAAAGCAAATGAGCATTATTTCCGTTTAACACTGTAAACATCATTTACGTACACAGGACTGCTTTTCTAAACAACACCGTTTGGATTCCAATGCCTTCTATTGAGGAAAATCGGCGAGATTCGATCTAAAAAAGTGCATGCACAAGACTGCCGGCCAGAACGTGGCAAAATTTTCGCGCCCGCCATGCACAAATTGGACTTCTATTGGAAGGGGATATGGGTTAAGGTAGTTGCTTCCAGCTAGTGCTTTTCAGTCGCACGTTCTGGCACTCGATCAAAGTATTACCAGTATTAAAATTTCGATACTGGCTGAAAATTTATCTGGAAGAAAAACGTGGAGAAGTAGGCAGACTGACAATATTGCCTTTATTTGTCGTTATTTTAAGGGAGATGGGTGTCTAAACTTTTACAGGTCGGATGACATCTTTCCGTTTTTACTTTTTTTTGTTATTTAATATGTTTTAACTAAACCTTAGATTAATTATAACATAACAATATTTTCAAAGCTCATGTTTAATAAAAAAAAAGGTTGTAAGCCGCTATAAGATTTCATCAAAATTCTTCTAGTTTTTATCCCAGTAAATGTAAGGTCATCTGTTCTTAAGGGATTAAAATGCCCGTTTATTTATGAATTCAAACATTTTAATTTATTATTATTCATTTCAGGTCGTTTTATTTCCATTAAAATTTCTTCAATCGCTTTTAGCTTAGCTATCAAGTAGGGCAGGGCAACAAGGTGAAGGTTTTAGTGTGGTGTGCCGTGAAATGCGTAGTGTCATTATTTTTATTTGGCTGGTGCAAGAATTTTTTCTTAATCACATTTTGGGGCTTAATATGTTGGATCATTGCAGTATTATTGATATCCTTTACGATTTATCTTTTGGATCCCGATCTTTCGCGGAAAAAGTATTATTATTACTGCCAAAACCTGATTTGAAAGCAACATTCAATATTAATAAATGCACTAAGCATTTTACTAGTGAAATTTACGGAGATACCGAACCGTTTGCTGATTGTAACTACATAAAATCTATTATGCTGACAATTACTTTATTATTTTAATAATAAAGTATTGTGATCGACTTGGGAAAAAAAAAAAATTTGCTACCCTGAAATTTTTTTTTTTCGCGTTTCATGACTAAAATAGCCTAAAAATGCAAAAAAAAAAAATCCGTCTGTCTGTACGCCGTCCGCCGTACGCCGTCCGCCGTACGCCGTCCGCCGTACGCCGTCCGCCGTACGCCGTCCGCCGTACGCCGTACGCCGTACGCCGACGTGTACGCTCAGCGCACATTAACTCCCAAACCCTTCAAGATAGAAAGTTCATTCTTAGAGGGATTGTAGGTAGTTGCGGATCTCAGGCGGATACCAATTTTGGGGGGTGAACGAGTTCAGGGGGAGGCGGGGGGAGCGCTTAAACCGAAAAATACGAATTCAAATATCTCAACCATGGTTACAGCTAGGAAGCTAAAAATCAACATACATATACAGAAGTTTGTGGGACAACTTTTAAAAATAACTTAATTTTTTTATCCATTGGCGTGCGAAAAGGGGGGGCTAAGAACCAATTGTCGGCCGAATTTTTTTTTCAAATGATTGTATCTTCGAAATTACTTCCCATAAAAAATTGATATTTTGAGACCATCAAGAGAGTATATAGATCTACTAGAATCAGCTTAGATAAAAGCTAATTAGTGAAAGGGGGAGGGTCAGGGGGGGTGCAAAGAAAAACACTTAAGAATTTATATCTCAACTGTCTCTTATGCTATGTAATTGAAACTTAAAATGTATACTAAGCTTTACTAGCGACATATGAAAAAATATAATATGTGGACATTATAGTAGTGGGGGGAAATGGAGAGCATTTAAAAAATGGCGCACTTTCCAAAACTACAAATCATCAAATCTCAAAATTGAGTACAGATATCAAATCAAAAATTTGTCAGATTGTAGAACTATATAATCTTTAATTTTGGTAAAAAATTTGAGTTGGGGGGTGTAAGGGGAGGGAGGTGGAAAGCGAAAATGTTGAAAATTTTGAGTGATTTTTTTATGGCTTTGGTAAAAGATACAAAGTTTAAATTTTGCATGTCGACACATCTATTTGATATAGATAGAAAAAAAATAGTAATTTGTTCCAAAATTGTTATTCTCCGAAGTGGGGGTCTAACGTGCACAAGGTGTTTCATGTGGAATGAAAAAAACACATAAACTGAAAATTTTTGAATGAAATTTTTAGGTAGAAACTTGAAAATTTGGGAAATGCATTTAAAAAAAATCTCTAAAAGTTTGAAATATTAACTGGTCGAATATTTTTAAAACTTCTACTCCCTCCCATACAAAATTATTTTTTCGACCAATTTTAAGAAATCAATTATCACCTAACTATCAAAAGCTATCAATTTGAAATTTTGCACAAAAACTTAGAAAAATAGTTAAAATAAAATTACGGTAAAAGTTTTGAAATCATGCTTGCCCTTCTACCCCCTCCCATACAAAAGCATGATTTCGACCAATTTCATTAAACCAACTACTAACCAACAAATTAAAAGCTACGAACTTGAAATTTCGTACGAGCACCTTACAATAGAAAATAAAGAAAATTCCATCACAAATTTTACGATTCCCCTACCTCCTCTACCCCCTCCCATACAAAATTATTTTTTCGAGCATTTTTAAGAAATCAGTTATCAGCTATCTCTTAAAAGCTATCAATTTCAAATTTTGCATGAAAACTTATAAAAGTAATTCAAATGAAGTTGCTTTAAAAGTTTTGAAATTGCGCTTACCGTTCTACCCCCTCCCATACAAAACTATGATTTCGACCAATTTCATTAAATCAACTAATAACTAACAAACTAAAAGCTACAAACTTGAAATTTTATACAAGTACCTTACAAGAGAAGCGAAATAAAACTACATATCAAATTTTACGATTCCCCACCCTTCTCTACCCCCTCCCATACAAATTTTCGGTTTCGTGAAAATAAAATACACCGAATTTTATGAAAATTTTATGCAATTTCGTCTATGAAACACATTCTATACAGAGAATATTGGACGTGATTCAAGCAATTATTAAAAAGCTGTTAACATCCACCCACCCTTGCTATTACCCCTCCTCCTCCCCTCATAAAAACCCAAACTTGCAGAAACGAATGAAATATTGTTAAATTGACAACAGCCCTGCCCAAGAAACCCCTTTGCA
This sequence comes from Chorisops tibialis, assembly GCA_963669355.1. Lineage (NCBI taxonomy): Eukaryota > Metazoa > Arthropoda > Insecta > Diptera > Stratiomyidae > Chorisops > Chorisops tibialis. The sequence continues at coordinate 111,717,883 of OY770262.1, read as the reverse complement.
CTTAGCTTTCCCTAACCACTTTAACCTGCATATTGACTTTCCACTCATCCGCAACTTGTCCCAAGAATAATAAAGTTTCGCCCGACTTGTTGGCAGTTTATTTTTATTATTTTCTAGTAACAAAAATGTTTGGCGAGGCACCGGATTTAGTAAATTAAATAGTTGGCATTAAGTTATAGACAAGCATGGCACAAAAAACGTTGATCATTTAAAATCAGTGCTTTTGTGTTTAAAATTTGGTTTAGGTTCCAGGATTGAAGAATTTGTTAAGTAACACAACATAGAGTTGTAATTTTACATAATGAAAAAGTCACGAAAAATAGAGAAATTATTAAAATTTTAATTGACATTATGTGTCATCTAAGAAGCCAAGAAGTGGGCTCAATGAAAATATAAATCCTTCAAATGGAGGAAATTGTAAATTGATGTAAATTTATTAGCTAAATATAGTAATTATAATTGCTTCGCCTAGCTATAATATCACTCCAAGCGACTGCTACGTCACCCTGTCTATGTCACTTTGCTATTTTATTTCACTGTCAGCTGCTGGAGCAATTTGCTAGCTAGTTTGTTTCCTAACAAGTACAAATATGCTTCCTTGGCGTAGTGGGCAGCGTGCTTGCTTCTCAGTCAATAGGCCGTGGGTTCGATTTCCACTCCAGACAGGGGATTTTTTTAAGCATGAATTTTTCAGTTGTTACTGGCGATGAATAATTATTCGAAATACAATGGGGAAACGGTGTAAAAGTGAAACAGTTCCACTTCAAGAAGGCCTAGATACTCAGTAGATGGTTTCTGTTCGTTTTCTATCATTCAGTCACCCATAACATATGCAAATATTTGTCAGTAGCAGCCAGTACAACTGAAAAATATACCAGCTGCTCCACTCGTTACGGTGGTTTTCACTCCTCTCCCCCTACCTTCCTAATCCCATTCCCTCCCAAGCTAACCATATCTCTCGGCTTAAGGATGTTTCTTCTCCTGGCTCAGATGGAGTTCCTGCAGTTGTCTTGAAACGCTGCTGTCTCTCTATTGCTGAGCCACTCTCCCACCTCTTTCAAAGGCCTCCTTTATCATACCGACTCACAAATGTGGTGCAAAATCTGATGTTGTCAACTATCGACCAATAGCTAAGCTGTCAGCTAGCCTACATGGTTTATTAATTGGATTAAGTCATATCTATTTACTAGAACTTATCAAGTTCTCTTTCGTGATTGTCCTTCTAAGACTGCACATTCTGGTATTCCTCAAGCAAGTCATTTGGGGCCACTTTTGTTTGTCCTGGCCATTAATGATGTTAAATACTCAGAAGCACTTATTTGCAGACGGCATTAAGATCTTTAGGTCTCTTAGTTCCAATTCTGACAATTTTCTTCAAGAGGATTTTATTAATTTTAGTAACTTGTGTCACCACGATTTTCTTGGTTTGCGTGGGAATATGATTTGAGCTGAATTGCCATTGAAGAAGAGAAGAAAAGCAATCATTGCGAGAAAGATATAATTGTATATTTTTTATTTTAAATTACAGTACGGGTTACAAAATTTTGAGTGCATGTACTATAAAAAGCCACTACGGTTGTACTGCAATATTTCAGTACTTACGCAATAATTTTAAGCTAGTTTAACATAGAAGGTGTACTGTATAATTCAAAAAAAGGTACTGTAAAATTACTGAACCGCACTTTATAAAAACTTCCAGTACATTTGCTATAATTTTACAGCAAAAAATTTTAACATTGTAGTAGACGTTGTTCTAATCTGTTAAGAATTAAGCATGATTTTACCCAGTTAGTCAAGCATACACTGCGGCCTGTATGAACTCGGCTCTCCCTGCGGTTTGTTTGGTTTCTGAAGTAGAACTTTGACATTTATTTTGGGAAAAAATGCCATCCTTCAGACTTTGCGTGTAGACGACTGTGTTAAACCTTATAGCTAGTTTAATCGCTCTATTTCGAACACCTCTACGCTTCTTGGAGTACTTCCCTCGCAGACACCACCGCTGATTTATTAGCTTCTTCAATGGCGCTTTCTATTATTGCCGGAACATTATTATCGAAGCGTTTTGGGAATAGCGATTCTACCATTTTCTTCACAAGTAACAGATTAGTGCTTGTCCGCTTGGTCGCTTCAATTTCGACATCACTACCTTATTTGCCTCATCCCATAAGTTACCGATCATTTAGTTTCAAAGTTCTCTAAAATATTCTTGTTTACTTTGCTTAATGTAATGAATTATTTTATTGAAAACCAATCGTTGACCGTATAACATCGTTTTTCATTTGAAATCCTTCCTTGAATTTACAGCCTCATCATCATAAGTTTTACTTACTTACTTACTTACGATGGCGCTACAGCCCAAATCGGACTTTGGCCTGCTGAATACTTTGCCTCCAGTGACCGCACCCTCCAATTAGAAAATCTTAGCAGTGATTTGCTGTCTGCGTCAATCGAATCCTCCCAGCGCTTCCGTGGTTTTCTGATAGGTTTTTGTCCGTTGACTTTCCCTTTAAGTTTGCGTTTGGAAATTTTATGAGGGTTGACACTTCTGGACTGTCGAAGATGGCATACAATTCTCTATTGCATCGTATTCTCCAGATCGAGTCTTCCTTCACAAGTCCGAGGGTTCTTCTGATGACCTTCTTTTCAAAGGCGTTAAGTAGTTTTTCGGAGGCCAGAGTTAATGTCCACGTTTCGCTGCCGTAGCATAGCACAGGTCTTATGATGGTTTTATATAGCTTAAGTTTTGTTTTCTGTGAACGTTCTTGTTTTTTGTTATTGGAAGTATCGAATAATAAGTCTTGTTTGCCATCATTATCTACTTCTACTATGGTGCTACAGCCCGAATCGGACCTTGGCCTCCTGATATTCAGGTTTCTTAACATTTTTTCATTACTTATTATGGAAGGGTTGTTAGCCCTTCGCACAACCCTCTTTCTACGAATTTTTTCATTTTCGTAGAATGAGGTAACCAAGGCATATCCAAGCAGGCAAAGTGCTGGAATAATATATTGCACCGACCGGCATTTGAACTCCCGAACTTTGCATTACAAGACCAACACACCCTAGCTTGTCATCATTATTCTTCTTTTGATTTCGATGGGTTTGCTTCCATCATTCGATAGGTTCGCCCCAGGTATATGAAGTTGTTTACGTTTTCTAGGTTATAGTCTCCTACCGTAATATTTTGTCTGATTGGCTTCTTTTTCAATTTCCCTTGCTACCGAGTCAAGGTTTACAAATACCTCCTTAGCACTCTACAGAGACCTTGCAAGGATATCTATATCGTTGCTACGAGTTGTGCGAATTGGAAGCACAGTGTTCCCTTGGTATCAACGGGAACTTTCCGAACAACATATTCGAGTGTCAAATTGAACAGCATTGGTGCGAGGTCGTCACCTTGCTTAAGGCCGTTGTCTGTTTTAAAACTGGAAGTCAAATCGTTTCCTACTCTGACTTGAGAAAAAGACTCGGTCATTGTCATTCTTGTAAGCCGAACCAGTTTCGATGGGACTCCAAACTCAAATATGATTTTTTACAGTACGCGCCTGTCGATACTGAAGTATACTTGTTTGAAGTCAACAAATATCTGATGCACATCAATATTATATTCCCAGCACTTTTCCAGCACCTGTTTAACTAAGAATATCTGGGCCGTGGTCGATCGTCCAGTTCTACAACCGTCTTGGTATTCACCAATTATTTTGTCAGCATAGGGCTTAGTTCTCTTTTCCAGAATTAGTAGTCACCTAATACTATTTTTTTTTTTTTAAAGCCGAACACAACTTAGGGGGTCACCCTTTAATGTAAATTACACAGTCATGTCGGTAAGGGAAAAAAAGGAGTAAGGAGTTGAGGTTAGTCGGGATTAAAAGGAGGGAAAAGCCTAAAATGCCGGTGGACGTTGAGTTTGAAACGTCGAAGGTCGTATGACAATGGGAATACATCTTTAGGCAATGCATTCCAGAGCTTAGAAGTTCGGGGTATGAATGACCGCCTATATTTCACTGTGCGGGAGGTCGGAAGCTTAACAGTTAACTCGTGTGCGCTTGATGATAGGCGTGTGTTTCTAGGAAATGAGTACAGAGGAGGAATAAGTTCCTCACTGCATTTACCATGAAAGTAGCGGTAGTAAATGCTTAGTACACCAACATTTCTGCGATGCTCAAGGGAGTCTATAGAAACCGTGATGGCTTCATCTCCAATTAGTCGGAACGCCTGTCTCTGGACACGGTCGAGCATTGCGAGTTGCGTTTTGGGTGCCCCAGCCCATAAATGAGAATCGTACTCAAGGCGTGGTCTAATGTAGGCCTTATAAATATTTGCTAAGTCACTGGGAGTAAAATATTTTTTACATCTTCGGAGAACTCCTAGGCGTTTGGAAGCGTCAAGTGCTACGTCAAGTATGTGCTGGTTCCAATTAAGGTGGTTATTTATTTTGATGCCAAGGAGTGAGAAGTATTCGGAGGAGTTTAGTGGGACACCACCGAAGGTTACATTAGGAACCGACGCCGAGACATCACGTTTAAAGGAAAGATGACAGGCCTGCGTTTTTGAAGTGTTGAACTCTACTCTATTTATCCTGCCCCATTCCAAGATTAGATTCAGATCAGAGTTCAATGATCCAAATAGTTCGGCACGTTTAGATGCTACCGGGACACGGTGAGCGTTAGTAATCGAGTCGAATTCATAGATGTTATTCAGGGTACTATCATCTGCAAAGCAATGAATCAGATTGAGCGTGGACGACAGAAGGTCATTGATAAAAATAAGAAAGAGTGTGGGTGATAAAACAGAGCCTTGGGGGACTCCGGAATCTATGGGAAAGGGAGAAAATGCCATGCCATCCAATACGACTTGTATGGAGCGTTCATGTAAGAAACTCTCGATCCATTTTACAAGGTTATTATTAAAGCCGACTGCTTTGAGCTTCTCTAGGAGACAATTGTGCCAAACTCTGTCGAACGCTTTAGCGATGTCAAGCGCCAGAACTTGACCTTCGCCAAATTTATGGATGCAAGAGTTCCAACGGTCAGTCAGATAAACCAAGAGGTCACCTGTAGACCGTCCGGAACGGAATCCATATTGTCGATCATTGATAAGTTTGTTATCTTCAAGATAGCGGACTATTTTGCGATTCACAGCCGTTTCCATCACTTTCGACAGAACGGAAGTAATGGCGATGGGGCGATAGTTGGCGGGCAACGCTTTGTTACCTTTCTTGGGAATCGGCTGAACATTCGCCATTTTCCACGTGCGCGGAAAATGTCCAGAAGAGTAAGAGAGATGGAATAAATCTCGCAGCGGTTTAGCCAGGGACGCAAAACAATTTTTTAGGACTAGGGGGGTAATACCATCGGGACCTGCAGATTTCTGAGCGTTGAGCTCACGAAGAATTCTGGATATAAGTCGTGTGCGAAAATGGATCTCAGGTAGACGAAATCCAGATGGTGATACCGGCGGGGGAGACTGGTTTGTCGCTGGTAGTCTGGAGTTTCGTGCGAAACTTGCTGCGAGAAGATTGGCTTTCTCAACAGGATGGACTACAATTCGGTCCCCATCTAGAAGAGGTGGTGTAGATGATTTAACATGGTTGCTGTTAACCGTTTTAACAAATGACCAAAACGATCTCGAGCCATTTGGCGATTCGAGAATTTTCTGTTGAAGCTTTTGGTCTTGTTGAAACTTAGCTTTCTTCAAAATCGAATTGCATGTATTTCTTGACATGTTGTAAAGAGATCTGTTGGCAAACGTTGGGCTGCTCTTAAAAATTTGAAAATATTTTTTCTTGTTCCGGATGGCTGTAAGACAATCAATAGTAAACCATGAATCCTTCGACGGCTTGATACCTTTGTAATTAAAGGGTATAAAGAGTTCCATACCCTTAAGGATGGTTTCAGTTACAAGCTGACAAGCTGTATCACAATTATTAAACTCGAAACACAATTTCCAATTAAAGGCCTTGAAAAACTGATTTAATGCTCCCCAGTCTGCTTTTTTGTAGCACCAGATGGTTCTTCGAGGAACTTTGACTTTTAATGTATTTACCACTGAAATCGGAAATTGTGCTCGAATCATAAAGTGATCAGTATTCCCAACTGGGGATGGCGATATTACAGAAACAGAGTGTTTGTCGGGATGATTCGTTAGAAAAATGTCAAGCAAGTTTGAATATCGTTCGACGGAAAAGAGTCAAATGTTGATTCTAAGGTGCTGTAGAAATTGCCTTTAACTTCGTCGTCTTTGTGATCCGTTGGGACATGGACATCAATAACCCAAACATAAAAAAAACTTGTTTTGATGCGGATTGCACACAATCGTTCATTGACGGGTTTGAAGTTGGTAGCTTGCTGTTTAAGCTTCTTGTCGACGATAAACGCAACTCCGAAATCCCGGCTTCCCGATTTTTTCTCAAAATTCGGTGCGATCCAATGTCAGTAACTCCGCTACCTAGCAATTTAGTTTCTTGGAGTGCAATGATGTTCATATTGTATTTACTTGCCTGTTCCAGAAGCGCTCTCACCGCTCCTGCTCTGTACAGGGATCGCACGTTCCAAGACCCGAAGCAATAGTCCATTTTTCGTTTGCGTGATCGTTGCCGTTGAATCAATCCAGTCCGAGGCGGTGCTTCAGGTTTCGAAACGAGTATGGTTTTTTCCGAGGATGAGCAATTAACACATCGCCCAACCCCCAACTTGGAGGGCCATATTATAGTGCTAGAATTTTTCTGTTTCATTATCACTCGCACCTATCAGTTCAACAAATTAAGTCCGGATGGACAAGACCAGTACCCGGTGGCTACCACGTGGAGGTATGATGAGAACAATTGATGTGTATATGATAGTTATAACACTGGGTGTCGCCTTATGACGCCGATCAGATGCCTACCCTATCTATACACACCCAACCACCCCTGTGAAATCTTAGTTAGCTTTGAATCCTTTAATATCGAAAATTTGTAATAAATTATTTTATTAAAAAACAATCTTTGACAGTATCACTTCGTAATTTATTGAAAATCTTTCCTTGGACTTACAACCTCATCATCATAAGTTTTGGTCATCCTTACCTGGATTACATTAACCAACAGGATCATCATCATCAGGTAGGTAACAATTTTTCATTTTAATAAAGGTTTGTAATTCTCAAATAACCCGATTTAAATTTAAACAAAAAAAATAACTTTGGATTCCAAAAATTTCAGCTGTGCTTAAAATATGTACAACCAAAAATGGATGATTAAATGAGAAAATTAAGAAAGCTTTCTGAATTTTCTTGAAGGTAGAGCTTTTTTAGTTTTCAGGTCTCTTCCTCACCCGATTTCACACACAGCAACTTTTGCCAAAATTGATGCAAATCACTCAAATTTAGAATTCAGGATTGATACATGCAATGTTATATATTCTATCGTTAATGAAATCTAATATATGAACACAAACACACAACATACAAATATAACTATTCAATACTTTAAAAACTTTCATCATCTAAGCGGATCAAGTTTATTTTTTGTTAATTATTTTTATCTCAATTTCTAATTTATTTGATTGCCATTTTTTCCAAAATAAATACTTATTATCTTTTTCCACATTTAACCTCTCTAAACTTGCATTTCATCCCATCGATTTATATTGAAAATATTTTTCTCGTCCAAACATAAATCCAAAATTCCTCTATAGCAATACACAAATTAATACCCGGAAAATCGCAATAAAGGAAAACCGCAACGTAGTAAACAGTCGGGCATAGCTATCTATAATAAAATAGACTATTGATTCAAACCGCGAACTGCTTTTTTTATGCCACCCTTCTGGAAATGCAATTTTTATGTCCCTATTTTAATAGATTAAAAATGAGAAAAAAAAAGGAATCGTGGTAAAATGCATCAGCAACATTAAAATTGCTTGAAACTTGAAAAAAAAAAACGAAAAGTGTAAAATGATTCTGAACATATTGAAAATTGAATCATTCTGATGAAATGAAAGGATTCCTTCTATTTCGAGTAATGTCGTCTATTTTTAAGCTCTTAATTATTATCGTTGACGTCAAATGAATTTATTCGACATCCATTGTATTTATAAAGAAATGTGGAGCTGGCTAGAGAAAAACAAGAATTTCTTCGTCGTCATTGATGAGATCAGAAATCGATAGGGCAAATTAATAATAAAGTACACTTATTGAAACGGAGAATGGTTCGAATGTTTGGAAAATAAGTTCAAAAAGGATTCTTGCTCTTTTGAATGATGCCCAGGTATTCGAATCGAACAAATGCCAGCTACTTCGAAACCTTTAAATATCCAACTTTAAACGATAAATTAAGAAGCTGACGTTGAAATGCGTAGGAATTAGAAGATATCGGAATTTTCTATATTAAATTTTCTATTTTAAGGGATGTGACTTATGTAAATTTGCACCAGGCTGTGACTAATTACAGTAGTCAACCGATTCCAAAGCTTGTACGGCTTTAAATACTAGCACTTATGCTCGCATGATTTAAAGTTATTTATATCCACACTCCCTTTTATAATCTCAATAAACCTTTGCTAATGTTTTACCAGATAAAACTTATTTACAACAGTAATTTTGTTTTAAACTAACTTCCTCAATCCAATCACATAAATAAGCAAATTTAATTCGGATATTAATCAGAACTATTCGTCGTAGCTACAACACAAAACGAACTAATTCACCTTTTGCCTTTTCTGCTAATCTCAAAATATCCTTTAAGGAGGACGTTTGAAGAAGAGAAATTTCGTAAATTATTTCGAAGGATGTGAATGGCTGTAACTAATACGACTTTGTCCTTTCTAATTAGTCTTTTAATCTGTTTTTGCTTGAGATATGATCATTTTATCAAAATTTAATTCTCTGTAGAAATCAGAATTCATTTAAACATTTATACATACTGTTTTGCTATGTTTGTTGAATAAATCCATGTAAACAAGAGAAATCTTAAAGGATTTCTATCTGATGATAAATCATATTTCATACGTATACGGTTCAGTAATCAATCTCAAAGAGCTAGCTAGTTGATATATGAATTTAATGTGGTTGAGGTGATCTTATGGAACATATGTACCTATACTCAGAAAATCGTGTAATGTGTACTATGGATTTCATTATATCAAAATAGCATACGCTGGAAATAACAAATTGAACAGTGGCATATTTCGCTATGTAAACTCCAGTTTTAGGCGATATTTTAGATTAATTCTTTGAAATTTGTACGACATTATAAGTCGGATAAGAAGTATCAAATACTTTTGCAAAAATTTTATTTTAAATGTTTTAAACATTTACATGAAAGTACCGCGAGTGAGAATAATTAGGGTACAATTAATGGCAATTATATAGTCAGCAGGATGACTTTTTCGACAAAAAAAAAACGCAAAAAAAACCGTCTGACTGTACGCCGTACGTCTACGCTCGGCCCACAAAAAATCCGAAAAGCTTAAAGATAGGACTATGATTTGTCGTTGAATTGTAGATGGACGTTGATCTCAGATAAACTCCAATTTTGCAGGTTTGCGAGTTAAGGGAGAGGCGGCGGAGTGCTTAAGCCGAAAACTACGAATTCGAATATTTTCACCATGGTTCTAGCTAGAAAGCTATTAGGAGTACAAATAAGTTTCCGCCGTTTTCTATCAAAAATTAAGAATGTATTGTGAACGAACGGTATATTATCTTTTATTCAAAGTATTGTCCATTACTAACCACTACTTTTTCCCATCTTTCTGGCAGCATTCGGATACCGCGTCGGAAGAACTCTTCATCTTGTGTGGCTATACACGAATCGACCCAATTTTTGATGTAAAGCGCTGCTTAGACCGGTCATGTGCCATCGACTGGAAGAAGTGATAATCGGAAGGGGCAATATCTGGTGAATACGGCGGGTGGAGTAGGACTTCCCATATAAATGTTTCCAAATAGGTTTTGACCAGCTAGGGTGTAGCCTAGTGGGTAGCGTGTTGGTTTACAATGCGAAGGTTGTGAATTCAAATCCCGGTCAATGCATAATTCCAGCACACTCTCTGCTTGGATATACCTTGGTTACCTCAATCTAAGAAAATGAAAAATTCGCAGATAGTGGGTTGTGCGAAGAGCTAACAACCCTTCCAGAATAAGTAATCAAAATGTTAAGGAGCCTGAAAATAAGGAGGCTATGGCCTGATTTGGATTGTCGTGCCATTGAAGAGGTTTTGACCGGCGCCGCAACATGCGAAAGAGCATTATTTTGTAGGAGAATAATTTTTTTCTCATGTCTGGACTAGTAATGTGCGCGTTTTTTCTTGAGTGCTCATTCTCATTAACTGTGTTCGGTAGAGAGCTCCAGTAATGGTTTCGCCCAGTTTGAGCAACTCATAATACACGACACCAAGCAGATCCCACCAAATACGCAGCATGAGTTTTTTCCTTGAATATTCGATTTGGCTATCGATGTTGAAGCATGGCCAGGCGGTCCCCATGATTTTCTCTTCATTGGGTTATTGTAGTGGATCCATTTTTCATCACGAGTGACTATACGATGCAAAAAACCCTTTCTTTTATGCCCGGCAAGTAGCATTTCACACATGCAAATCGGCGGATATCACGATAATATCCCCGAGATCCAGCAGGACCATCGAGATTCCACTTCTTCTGGTCTGAGAATACAATCTCAAAATGATAGATGTCTATTGAATTGTAGTTTTTTGGATCGATTTTTTTTCATTTACCCGATTCCAATTTATGTCGACGTTATTTCTTGCAAATTGTCGCCTGGCCTCTTTGTTGGCTGTCAATTTTGGCATTGCCTTCTCTTTTTCGTACCGAATGAAATCCGTACATTTCAAAGTTCTCCAAACGATTGAATGCGATATTTTATTGCCTACCATGGCTCTGAGCTGATTAAGAGAGGTAGATGCTTTCGAAAATGCGCGTTCAATTCTCCTTTGTGTGGTTCCAGTTTTCTTTTTCTTCCAGATCGTTTTTGAGTGCCGTAGGAATCTGGAGAACGCAAATAATTTTGCGCAACACACAAACTTCTCTTAGTTCTACGCGAAATCTCTCTCAAACCATAGTTCTCCACATGAAGGGCGTTAATAAACCCCTATTCTTCTTCACTCAGTACTTTCCCACATGGCATTATAAGTAAACTTACTGAATTAGAAAAAAAAAACAAATAAAAATCTAGCTCTTAATTACCGTGTTGTTAGTACTTCCGTAGTTTTATCAAAACTGACCTTATAAATATGAAATAAACTGCCAACAAGTCGGGCGAAACTTTATTATTCTTGGGACAAGTTGCGGATGAGTGGAAAGTCAATATGCAGGTTAAAGTGGTTAGGGAAAGCTAAGTGCAAAGGGGTTTCTTGGGCAGGGCTGTTGTCAATTTAACAATATTTCATTCGTTTCTGCAAGTTTGGGTTTTTATGAGGGGAGGAGGAGGGGTAATAGCAAGGGTGGGTGGATGTTAACAGCTTTTTAATAATTGCTTGAATCACGTCCAATATTCTCTGTATAGAATGTGTTTCATAGACGAAATTGCATAAAATTTTCATAAAATTCGGTGTATTTTATTTTCACGAAACCGAAAATTTGTATGGGAGGGGGTAGAGAAGGGTGGGGAATCGTAAAATTTGATATGTAGTTTTATTTCGCTTCTCTTGTAAGGTACTTGTATAAAATTTCAAGTTTGTAGCTTTTAGTTTGTTAGTTATTAGTTGATTTAATGAAATTGGTCGAAATCATAGTTTTGTATGGGAGGGGGTAGAACGGTAAGCGCAATTTCAAAACTTTTAAAGCAACTTCATTTGAATTACTTTTATAAGTTTTCATGCAAAATTTGAAATTGATAGCTTTTAAGAGATAGCTGATAACTGATTTCTTAAAAATGCTCGAAAAAATAATTTTGTATGGGAGGGGGTAGAGGAGGTAGGGGAATCGTAAAATTTGTGATGGAATTTTCTTTATTTTCTATTGTAAGGTGCTCGTACGAAATTTCAAGTTCGTAGCTTTTAATTTGTTGGTTAGTAGTTGGTTTAATGAAATTGGTCGAAATCATGCTTTTGTATGGGAGGGGGTAGAAGGGCAAGCATGATTTCAAAACTTTTACCGTAATTTTATTTTCACTATTTTTCTAAGTTTTTGTGCAAAATTTCAAATTGATAGCTTTTGATAGTTAGGTGATAATTGATTTCTTAAAATTGGTCGAAAAAATAATTTTGTATGGGAGGGAGTAGAAGTTTTAAAAATATTCGACCAGTTAATATTTCAAACTTTTAGAGATTTTTTTTAAATGCATTTCCCAAATTTTCAAGTTTCTACCTAAAAATTTCATTCAAAAATTTTCAGTTTATGTGTTTTTTTCATTCCACATGAAACACCTTGTGCACGTTAGACCCCCACTTCGGAGAATAACAATTTTGGAACAAATTACTATTTTTTTTCTATCTATATCAAATAGATGTGTCGACATGCAAAATTTAAACTTTGTATCTTTTACCAAAGCCATAAAAAAATCACTCAAAATTTTCAACATTTTCGCTTTCCACCTCCCTCCCCTTACACCCCCCAACTCAAATTTTTTACCAAAATTAAAGATTATATAGTTCTACAATCTGACAAATTTTTGATTTGATATCTGTACTCAATTTTGAGATTTGATGATTTGTAGTTTTGGAAAGTGCGCCATTTTTTAAATGCTCTCCATTTCCCCCCACTACTATAATGTCCACATATTATATTTTTTCATATGTCGCTAGTAAAGCTTAGTATACATTTTAAGTTTCAATTACATAGCATAAGAGACAGTTGAGATATAAATTCTTAAGTGTTTTTCTTTGCACCCCCCCTGACCCTCCCCCTTTCACTAATTAGCTTTTATCTAAGCTGATTCTAGTAGATCTATATACTATCTTGATGGTCTCAAAATATCAATTTTTTATGGGAAGTAATTTCGAAGATACAATCATTTGAAAAAAAAATTCGGCCGACAATTGGTTCTTAGCCCCCCCTTTTCGCACGCCAATGGATAAAAAAATTAAGTTATTTTTAAAAGTTGTCCCACAAACTTCTGTATATGTATGTTGATTTTTAGCTTCCTAGCTGTAACCATGGTTGAGATATTTGAATTCGTATTTTTCGGTTTAAGCGCTCCCCCCGCCTCCCCCTGAACTCGTTCACCCCCCAAAATTGGTATCCGCCTGAGATCCGCAACTACCTACAATCCCTCTAAGAATGAACTTTCTATCTTGAAGGGTTTGGGAGTTAATGTGCGCTGAGCGTACACGTCGGCGTACGGCGTACGGCGTACGGCGGACGGCGTACGGCGGACGGCGTACGGCGGACGGCGTACGGCGGACGGCGTACAGACAGACGGATTTTTTTTTTTTGCATTTTTAGGCTATTTTAGTCATGAAACGCGAAAAAAAAAAATTTCAGGGTAGCAAATTTTTTTTTTTTCCCAAGTCGATCACAATACTTTATTATTAAAATAATAAAGTAAAATGAGCAAATTTTGTTCGTTCAGATAACGAGAATATCGTTAGCGAATAGTTGCGTATTTGTACACTGTGCCATTTGCACCATTGCATGGAATATTTTAGAGAAACCGTAGTTTAGAAATTCATGTAAGCGTTTCATATTTTTGAAAATATTAAGTGACCTTATAAATATGAAACGGACCTTATTACTTTTATGATGATTCCAATCTACTATATAAAAATTATTTAAGTCCTCCACTTCCTTCCACCACCTCCCATACAAACTGTGCTTTTTCATGAAATACTCTGAACCAATTTACTCAGGGCGAATAAAATTTATCGAGCTGAAATTATGCACTTATTATTAATTTAGAATTGTCAGTAAGGCCAAAAAAATATACTATTAGTTTTACTCCTTCCCCCCTCCCCTCCCCCCATACAATCTGCGACAATTTCACAACTTTACAAAAAGTCAATTTTCCTAAAAACTATGAATAGACATGATGTTTGTAGTTCTTTCTGAAAAAGTTAGTTCAATATCGTGAACCCCTGTACCGCTTCCCCTGCAATATTTCTTGATGTCAAAAAAATTCTCTTTCATCTAGAGTATCGCAAGATTGGGCTTTACATCCAATCGTAGTCCTGTTATGTTTTTTTAAATGCATTTCACAAATATTCAAGTTTTCACCTTAAGATTTTATTAAAAAAATTTCGGTTTTTGTGCTTTTTTCATTGCACATGAAACACCTTGAAAACGAACGTTAGACCAGGGGGGTCGGTGAATAATAATTGTGGAACAAACTATTATTTTTTTCTATGTACATCAAATAGATGTATCCACGTACAAAATTTAAACTTTGTATCTTTCATAAGAGCCCTAAAAAATTCACTCAAAATTTTCAACATTTTTGCTTACCACTTCTCTCCCCTTACACCCCTCAACTTAAATTCTTAGCAAAATTAAAAACTATGTATTCTTCAATCTGACGAATTTTCGATTTGATATCTGTACTCAATTTTGAGATATAATAGTTTGAAGTTTGGAAAATGCACCATTATTGAGATACTTCCCATTTCCCCCACTATTGGTTTTACGAATTTTTTTGCTTTTTTTTCGCAAATAAGTTTCAAGTTTGAATTACATAGCTTAAGAGATAGATGAAATATTCCTTTTTAAGTGTTTTTCTTTTTACCCCTCCCCTGACCCTCCCCGTTACAATAATTAGTCTGTTTCTAAGCTGATTCTGGTGGAACTGTATGCCACTTTAATGGTCCCAAAATATGAATTTTTTATGGCAAGTAATTTCGAAAACATAATAATTTGAAAAAAAAAATCGGTCTACAATTTCGTTTTAGCCCCCCTTTTTCGGACGCCAACGGATAAAAAAATTAAATTACTCTTAGAATTTGTCCCACAACTCTCTCTATGATGATTTTCAGCTTCCTATCTGCATTCGTACCCGCAAGGGGGTAGGATGAGATCTTACCACTTCCTGCAACTATCTTTGAAGACTAGCGACTCCTCGGACCTGAGCTAACTATCCCCTGTGGAGTGGGGGCAGTAGACTTCACCCACAGCCAGTCCTGCTTGCCCTACAAATGGCAAATGGACAGTCACTGGATCATGGGCTTACCACCCGTGATCTTAAATCCTAACTGATATGAGAAACGGATACAGCGCCTCGGATACGGACTGATTCTACGGTAGCGACTTTCGGCATTTGAAAACCAATCGATCATTGAATGACGGGGGATGGGCTGGGGTCACTCGGTCCTTGCACCGCCAATCAGTGATCGACCGTGAAATGGACCACTATAACATTCAAATCTTGGGCTTGAGCGAGGTCAGGTGGACAGGATCAGGAGAAGAACGAACCCCTAGCGGAAATACCATTCTGTACGTTGGCCCTGAGAGTGAAGCCAAAAATGGCGTGGCGTTCGTCCTTAAACCGAGAGCGAGAAACAGTCTCATCAGCTGGAAACCAATCTCGGATAGGATTAAGTCGTCGGGCTCAGGACCACTTTCAGAAACGTCACAATTACAGTACTACGCACCAACTAATACCGCAACACCTAGTGATAAAGAGGAGTTTTATAACCAACTGAGTGTCACCTTCAAACGCGTTCCAAGAGGTGATATTATTATCATCTCAGGGGATATGAACGCCCAGGTTGGCTCTGACAACACTGGACTAGAACACGTCATGGGGATGCATGGTGACCCTTGGGTCAACGTGTCACGACCTTGGATTAAGAGACCCAAGAACAGCGAATTATTTGTGTAGTTTTGTAGTACACGGCAAATGGTCATCGGAGGGACGCTTTTTCCACACAAGAGTCATCAGAAAACATATTGGGTTTCCCATGATGGTATTACTCAGAACCAGATCGACCATTTGGCCATAAGTCGCCGATGGAGAAGATGTCTCGTCGACATGCGAGGGAAACGTAGAGCTGACGTGGGGAGCGATCACCACTTGATGGTTGCCTGCTTGAGATTGTGTACAGCAGCTATCTGACGACCACAAATTCTTCAAATGAAGCGCAAGCTTAATGTGGATAAGCTCAGAGATCCCAAAAAAAAAACCCGAATACACCACTATTCTACGCGAAAAGTCATCCACATTGGGTGAATATGAAATACGCACACTGGACGCCAATTGGGAGGCAACCAGAAAAACTTTTCTAACTAGTGCTGAAGCATCGGTGGGATATGTGCAATGCGGTGAGAAACCCTGGATATCACAAGACACATGGGACAAGGTTGGCGATCGGAAAAAAGCCAAATTGGCAATCATCTCTCAACCCGACGCCCGACCTGAGGCGATGCTCATATACGGCTTAAAAAGGATGTAAGACGCGACAAGAGAAGGGCCATTGAAGATCTGGCCAATAAGGCAGAATCTGCGGCTTACCTTGAGGATATGGGTTCACTATTCAAAATCATGAAACAGTTGACGAATAGGAATTTCACCGCCAACCACCTGGTGAGAGATGTCAAAGGAACTCCCCTTAATATGAGTGAACACCAGTTGCGGTGATGGAAGGAATACTTCTCTGATATTTTAAATATCTTGTCAGAGGAGGATATTCCAGAAACAGAACAACTACCAAACATTTGCTGTGTATACACCCTACTTACTGCCGTATCGAAAATCATGGCTAGCATAATTCTTAATATGATTAGTGATGTTGTGGAGAGCTCTCTCGAAGTTTATCAGGCTGAATTCCGTAAAGGGTCGTCTTGTACCGACCACACAAATACCCTACGGATAATATTGGAGCAGCCAGCCGAAATGGGATCGCCACTACATCTCATGTTTGTGGACTTTGAGAAGGCTTTCGACAGCGACAAGCGACATTAAATATGGAATGCTTTGCGTAGAAAGGTATTCCAGATAAGGTCATATCTATGATTAAGGAATCCTACGAAGTTGCAAGTTGTCGCGTCTTGCTTAGAGGAGAGCTGCCCGAGAGCTTTCCAGTGTGAACGGGTGTCAGACAAAGCTGCATATTATCACCAGCCCTGTTTCTGGTGGTAATAAATGTCATCTTGAAAGCTGCACTGGAAGGTGGGTGAGGTAAAGTTCTTCAATGGAGACTATTTAACATCTTAAATCACCTTGATTATGCTGATGACGTGTGTTTGCTTGCACATAACCATTCGGACTTAGAGTCAAATGTTCGCTCGGTGCATTCTAAATGCAAAGAGGCGGAACCGAAAATAAATGTGCGTAAAACCAAGTACATGCACATGGGTTCAAACGCAAGCACACCGATTGTTCTTAAAGGACAAGATATTGAAGAGGTGCAAGAAGCATTGTCAGTATGGACGACGGAGCCGAAAAGGATATTGAAGCTCGTCTAAATAAAGCTCGTCTGGCCTTCGGTATCTTTTCCCTTTCTGGAGGTTAAGAGAGATCTCCCTTCGCACGAAGCTGCGAGTTTTTGACGCATGCGTCAAATACGTGTTGTTATATGGTTGTACTACGTGGAAAGTGACTGTTCGACTTACCAAGAAACTACAGACTTTCGTGAACCAATGCCTCCGACGTATTTTAGGAATATTCTACTCAGAAGTGACGAAATTTGGAGTACAATGTGCCAGACTGAAATAGGTATTGAGACTCAAAGGTGGAGGTGGCAGTGGATCGGTCATACTTTGAGGAAACTAGAGCGAAGCATCGCCAAACAGGCTCTGGATTATAATCCTCAAGGAAGAAGTCGTGTTGGTCGACCATGTAACACATGGAAGCGAGCAGTTGAGCAGGAAGCCAGAGGAATAAACAAGTCCTGGCAACAGCTTAAGGCCGATGCTCAGGATCGCGCCTTGTGGAACAGAGTTGTTTCTGTCCTAGGGGATCTTAACAGGAATTTGATTGATTTGATTGGTCTGCATTCGTAGTGGAGATATTAGCAAGTGTAGTTTTTTGACTCTTTCCCTCCTCCTGCCTCCCCCCTTACACCTAACGCTCTTCAAAATCTAGATAATGGAGCTCACTTACCCAATCAATAATCCACCAAAAATGCACTTTCTACTTTGTATGTGAGGAGGTACAATCAGAGGTGGAGGTTTGTAATTTTGCTTTATTATAATAATAAAGTATTGTGATCGACAAGGGAAAAAAAATTTGCTACCCTAAAATTTTTTTTTTCGCTTTTCATGGCTAAATTAGCAAAAAAAAAGTCAGCCCCGCAGTACGCCGTACGCGTACGTATGGACTCATATCTCCGAGACCGTTAAAGTTAGAATGTTTGTTTTTTGGGTGGATTGTTGATTGGGTAAATGAGCTCCATTATCTCAATTTTGGGGAGTTTTAGGTGGAAGGGGACGGCGGGGAGGGAAGAGTCGAAAACTTCACTTGCTAATATCTCCACCACGAATGCAGATAGAAAGCTGAAAATCAGCAGAGGTTTGAAAAGGATTGTGTGACAAACTTTAAAAATAATTTAATTTTTTTGCCATTGGCGTCGGAAAAAGGGGGGCTAAAAACAAATTGTCGGCCGAATTTTTTTAAATGATTATATCTTTGAAATTAGCTATCGTAAAAAATTCATATTTTGGGACCATTAAGGTGGTATATAGCCCCACCAGAATCAGCTTAGAGAGTGGAGGAAAGGACGGTCTCCTAAATTCTCGACGTGCGTCGAGGGGCTAATTGTCACACAGATCACTATTTGGTAAAGACATAGTTCCGATGTCGAATCGCAAACTGCGGACAGCCAAGAACACTACCGGTTCCTAAATTCGACATAGGAAAACTCAAAGACGAGAAAAAAGTAGGAAAATATGTATCAAAGCATTCAGGAGGCCAAAGTCCGATTTGGGCTGTAGTGCCATCATAAGTAAGTAAGTGTTAAATTATAAGTGTAAGCCTGAAAGACGGGTAATTTTGTCATTGTCAGAATGGTTTTAGTTTTCTATAATTTTAAGAAATAAAAAGATTCAAATAAACTTTTTACCAAAACTACTACTACATTAATAGTCAGCCATGTACGCTTGTTAGCTTAAATAAATAAATTAATAATATTAGGAAGTATGCTTCTAAGTGATTCAACACTTATTCCAAATTAGTAAACTTTAATTAACTTCAGCACTGGAGCGTGCAACTTTGACATTATACCAAACGATTGAGAAAAAGAAAACTTTCCCAGAACTTTCTACTTCCGTAAGTCTATGCATACTCAGCATAAGATGTGCAATGTACACAACACTTCTCTTTTCATATGAATTTCGTTTATTCCTATGCTGATGCAACAGATGAAAGATATTCTACCACCAGGGACTGAGCTCTTAGAGAAAGGAATTTTTCGTAAATACAATGTAATGTAAAGTAGATGCAAGTTTTTTAGGTATATCAAAGTTCCGTTTTACAAACAAAGTTGAATTGAAGTTGGTAATGCTTGCTTAAGCGAACAAACAGACCTGTGAATGATGATTTCCTTAGTGCATCATATTTTTACCTCGAATTGCCTTCATTGCTTTGAATGAAAGAAAGAAAATCATAGACGATAGCACAAAGTCGTTTGGTAGTCAGCTTTTGAGAATAATTTCTTTCGCAAACAGAATACCTCTCGTCATTGTATCTGACTCTCCTTAACCTCTATTTTTTGGAACAAATAAGCCCGGAATTTTTATCCAGATAAGAAAGAATTCCCTTTCTAGGACTTCCTAAGGAAGGATTTGCGAATAAAATAGAGATGAATGTGAACTTGATATTCAGAAAAATACTGGTTTCTTTTTCGAACCTTTTTTATTTCCTCTGATGGATGATTAACGACATCTGGGCACAGTGTTGAGTTAGCTATCAATTGCCCATTTAAATGATTACACGATCTCAACATGAAAAGGACGCTACCGTCCATTTATTTATCACCGTTTAAATAGCCAAATATTGCTGGAAGTAATGAGATGAGCCATTATCCAATTTCACCTCCTAGCCTTAGATATATACATACCTAGCTTGAATTTCATTTGATTGACGTCGAAACGATTTCAAAGAAATAAAAAAGTTTCGAGCGATATTATGCTCAGATATTTTTAGTCTTGTGTTGTAGTACATATATGTATATATTTTCTTAGAAATATTGTACTAACTTAGCTATGTGCTATAATTATTTCACCTCCAGGCTGTAATAAAAGTCAAAGATATCAAATCAACTTCAGAAATGGGAATACTGATTTTGAAATTAAAAGTAAAGTTGGAATGAAGTCATTTGAAGCTTAAAGAGCATTTTTCTACTTTAGAAGAAATCTGGGAGTTGCTATGTTACGTTTACTGTAATGTTTGTAACCGGGGTAGCATGTTGGATTCAATGCGAAGGTCGTGAGTTCAAATCTCGTTCGAAGCAGTTCGATCCCAGCACTCAGCAGTAAAATGTACTAATGTTTGGATTTTTGAGAAGAAGGTTGCGGGATTCATGGTAAATTTCTAAGTAAATTGGGAATTATATATCAGAATGTTCTAAATTTTCTCTATTAATATAGTGGTGTATTTATTTATCTATTTATTTAAATACAGCTTTAGCACAGATAGCTCCAATAATGTAATGCCGCCATTAACAAAAGTGGTGCGAAACTTTATGTAGAAATAACAATTACAGTATTAGTAAATGATTAAAAAAAAGTAATTACAACGACCAAGATAAGATTTAAAAAAAACAAGAATAATTACAAATAAAGCACAATCAGCTGGGTGTAGAGAAGTCGGTACATAGTGCCACGTTGCACCTTCGCTAAAAGTTTGAACTTCAGAAACTCTATAGGCTACGAATACGGATCCAGGCTAATACTATTGTTGAATCCGTCCAGAGATGAATAGAGGCACACTTCAAGGACAGTGACATTCGAACATAATTGACGAGTCGAATTAAGAGAGTAGCACCACATAGTTCTAAGCGAGGTAGACTGATAGCTTTTATAGGCGCCACCTTAGTCTTAGCAGCGACTAAGGATATTTATCTTTCATCCTCGTTATTCACTATACAGATGTAAACTATGGCTGCATAGGATTTCATGGATGCATCCGAAAAGCCATGTATCTCAACATTGGTTGCGTTCGAGCAAAGTCCAATCCATCGAGGTAACTTTATTTGATTTAAGCCATTCAAACTTTATCGAAACTTATACCATTTTCGGGCAATTTCGTCTGTTACTTCGTCGTCCCAGGATGTTCCTGTAATCCACAGCTTTTGCAGGAGTATTTTTCCGGTAATTGTGATCGGTGCACACCAACCAAGAGGATCGAAGATCTTTGAAATGTCCGACAATATTCTCCTTTTGCAGACTGGATATAATTCATCATTCGTCAGGACATCAGGCAAGCGAAATTCGTCCTTATCCGGCTGCCACATAATACCTAAGGTCTTGATGTGATTATGACCGTCCACAATCTTGATGGACGCAGTCTCGAGATGCTCTTCTGAAATGTTGGCAAGAGCAGCTCGATTATTAGAGGACGATTTTCAAATAGTAAAACTACCAGCATAGAGAATTTTTCGTAATTCAGTTTGAAGTTTAATGGCGGTATTTACATCGTCAGCACCAAAGAAAGCGTCATCAACATAGAAGCAACTGGAAAGGATTTTTGCACCAAGCGGAAAAGATTCTTGTTCACCCTGAGCTAGCTGGTTAAGAACTTTAAGAACCAGATAGGGTGCACAGGCAGTTTTTAAGCGGTATTCGTGTATGTCCTCATTCGCTGACTTTCTCCAAACTATGCGCTGCAGATCAATATCATCTGGATGAACATAAATCTGCCGAAACATTTTGTCGATATCTCCGGTGAGTGCTACACGGTATTTACGCCAGTTTAATATCACGGCGCATATGAATTGAACATACTGATTCCACTCCGCAGGCCAAGAAGCAAACCGTTTTTCAAGGCTCCGTAGTGTACAAATAGCTATACCACGAGTGTCCGCTAAAGAAGAAGGCACTGTCTCCTTAATGGCCAGCCTGACCCCATACCGTCCATTGGAAACGTGTAGCGTGTAGCGTTTAAATGCTCTTCTCAAATACGCTCCTCTTCAGAAAAGTTCTGATTAGCTGGGACTTCCTCTAGCTCCCAAAATTTTCTGAGTTGAATGTTTATGTCTTCCGCCAGATTACAGTGTAAGGCGACAACTTCGTTTTATTGCTCGCGATTGTTCAATTTGACAGTACCACACAAAATCCAACCGAAGGCTGTGAGTTGAGCTATTGGACCACCATTTAGTAGCTTGTGAAGTCCATCTAAAATTACTCTTTGATATATATCCGCTTCCAATAATATGTCTATATTTGCCAAAGTACGGATCTGCGAATATCAAATCATTTAATTGTCCCCAACCCATCTCTTTCTCCGCAAGGGGGTAGTTGTAAGATGAGGTTTTACCAATTCTGCAACTATCTTTGGAGACTAGCGACTCCACGGACCTTAGCTAACTATCCCCCTGTGGGATGGGGGCTGTAGAATTCACCCACAGCCAGTCCTGCTTGCCCTAAAAAATGGCAAATGGACACTCACTGGGCTTATCACCCGTGATCTTAAGACCCAAATGATACGAGAAACGGATACATCGCCTCGGATATGGACTGATTCTACGGTAACGACTTTTGGCATTCGAAAACCGACTATGATTGGCTTCTGGAACGTTCGAACATTGAATGACGGGGGAAGAGCTGGGGTTACTCGGTCCTTGCACCGCCAATCGGTGATCGGCCGTGAAATGGAGCACTACAACATCCAAATCTTGGGCTTGATCGAGGTCAGGTGGACAGGATCAGGAGAAGAACGAACCCCTAGCGGAAACACTATTCTGTACATTGGCCCTGAAAGTGAAGCCAGAAATGGCGTGGCGTTCGTCCTTACGCCGAGAGCGAGAAACAGTCTGATTAGCTGGGAACCAATCTCGGATAGGATTATCGTCGTCAGGCTCAGGACCAGTGTCAGAAACGTCACAATTCTGCAGTGCTACGCACCAACTAATACCGCAACATCTGGTCACAAAGAGGAGTTTTATAGCCAACTGAGTGCCACCTTCGAACGTGTTCCAAGAGGTGATATTATTATCATCTCGGGAGATATGAACGCCCAGGTTGGTTCAGACAACACTGGACTAGAACTCGTCATGGGGAGGCATGGTGACCCTTGGGTCGACGCGTCACGACCTTGGATTAAGAGACCCGAAAACGGCGAATTATTTGTGGAGTTTTGTAGTACTCGGCAAATGGTCATCGGAGGGACCCTTTTTCCACACAAAAGTCATCATAAAACATCTTGGGTTTCCCCTGATGGTGTTACTCAGAACCAGATCGACCATTTGGTTATAAGTCGCCGATGGAGAAGATGTCTCCTCGATGTGCGAGCGAAACGTGGAGCTGACGTGGGGAGCGATCACCACCTCATGGTTGCCTGCTTGAGATTGTGTACAGCAGCTATCCGACGACCACAAATTCTTCAAATGAAGCGCAAGCTTAATGTGGATAAAATTACAGATCCCAACAAAAAGGCCATTGAAGATCTGGCAAACAAGGCAGAATCTGCGGCTTACCTTTGGGATATGGGTTCACTATTTAAAATCATGAAACAGTTGACGAACAGGAATTTCACCGCCAACCACCTAGTGAAAGATGTCAACGGGACTCTTCTTAAAATGAGTGAACACCAGTTGCGGCGATGGAAAGAATACTTCTCTGATATTTTAAACATCTTGTCAGAGGACGATATTCCAGAAACAGAACAACTACCAAACATCCAACCGCAACAATCCTCTATTAGGGACGATCCCCCAGATAAGGAAGTGAAAGCTTCCGCCATTCGGTCAATGGCGGGAAGGAAAGCTCCAGGTGTAGACGGACTACCAACCGAACTCCTCAAAGCGGACCCGGAAATAACAGCCGATATACTCCTCCCACTCTTCACTAAGGTGTGGAATGAAGGAAGATATCCGACTGAATGGAAGGAGGGCATCATTGTGAAAATTCCGAAGAAGGGCGACCTTCGGGATTGTGGCGATTGGCGTGGTAAATGTCTACTTACTGCCGTTTCAAAAATTATGGCTAAGGTAATTCTCAATAGGATTAGTGATGTCGTCGAGAGCACTCTCGAAGTTTATCAGGCTGGATTCCGTAAAGGATCGTCTTGTACCGACCATACAAATACCCTACGGATAATATAAGAACAGTCAGCCGAAATGGGTTCGCCACTACATCACATGTTTGTGGACTTCGAGAAGGCTTTCGACAGCATTAAGCGAGATTTCATATGGAATGCTTTGCGTAGGAGAGGTATTCCAGATAAGGTCATAGCTATGATTAAAGAATCCTACGAAGATGCAAGGTGTCGCGTCTTGCATAGAGGAGAGCTGTCCGAGAGTTTCCCTGTGCGAACGGGTGTCAGACAAGGCTGCATATTATCACCAGCCCTGTTTCTACTGGTAATAAATGACATCTTGAAAGCTGCACTGGAAGGTGGGGAAGGTAAAGGTCTTCAATGGAGACTATTTAACATCTTAAGTCATCTTGATTATGCTGATGACGTGTGTTTGCTTGCACATACCCGTTCGGACTTAGAGTCAAATGTTCGCTCGTTGCATTCTAAATGCAAAGAGGCGGGACTGAAAATAAATGTGCGTGAAACCAAGTACATGCACATGGGTTCGAACGCAAGCACACCGATTGTTCTTAATGGTCAGGATGTGGAAGAGGTGCAAGATTTTTGCTATCTCGGAAGCATTGTCAGCATGGACGGTGGAGCCGAAAAGGATGTTGAGGCTCGGCTAAATAAAGCTCGTCAGGCCTTGGGTATCCTTTCCCCTTTCTGGAGGTTAAGAGAGATCTCCCTTCGCACGAAGCTGCGAGTTTTTGACGCATGCGTCAAATCCGTGTTGTTATATGGTTGTACTACGTGGAAAGTGACCGTTCGACTTACCAAGAAACTACAGACTTTCGTAAACCAATGCCTCCGGCGCATTTTAGGAATATTCTGGCCAGAAGTAATCTCCAACGACGAACTTTGGAGTACAACTCGCCAGACTAAAATAGGTATTGAGATTCAACGGCGAAAGTGGCAGTGGATCGGTCATACTTTGAGGAAACCAGAGCGAAATATCGCAAAACAGGCTCTGGATTATAACCCTCAAGGAAGGCGTCGGGTTGGACGACTATGTAACACATGGAAGCGAGCAGTTGAGCAGGAGGCCAGAGGAATAAACAAGTCCTGGCAACAGCTTAAAGCCGATGCTCAGGATCGCGCCTTGTGGAAGAGAGTTGTTTCTGTCCTATGCCCCTATAGGGGGTCTTAACAGGAATTAATTTGGAACCCATCTCATATTCAAGTTGTCTGGCGGGGATTGGACGTGTAAGTCGGTTGAGTACTATAGCGTTGATAGTGACGCTCTCGACTTCATTGTAATGAGGAAATATCTCAAAAGAAACCTTACTATTCGCTTCTTGCGCTATTGCTTCACCTATTCCTGATATAAATGTCGAGGCGTTTTGCTTCTTCAGTTCACGCTTGCGACTAAGATTTGTGGTGATAAATGACACTTCCAACTTCCAACAAAGCTCTAGCGTTGAAATATTTGCCATAAATTTTTAACCCGGAGTCAAATTGTTGAAAGAAGAATGCAATTTGTAGTTTCTTGTGTTTTTGCGACATGCACTCCGAATGTATTTGACATAGCATCTTTATTTCTGTTTGGTCCAACACCATTATTAGTTGGGTGTAGGTCATGTTCTTTTATGGGAGTTGAATTGGAAGATGCGTCATCAGGATCCGAGTGAAGCATGGTGTGATGTTTTCTAGAGCACTTTTCACAGTGTTGTGTCGACAAACAATTTTGTACCGTGTGATTACGCTTAAGGCAATTAAAGCAGAGTTGACGTTTCCGCCCCTACACTCTTCTTTGACTAACCGGCATCTTCTAAAATTCATTACAAAACATTAGAATGTGATTACCTTGGCATAACGGACACCTTCTGTTAGTTGCGACGTGGTGAGTCTTAGCGACATTTCTCGGATTGCTTCCGGATGTTAATGGTCTAGCATTGGATGATTCTTCAATCACTTGCAGAGCCTGCAGTCGCCCTTCCAAGAAATCATACAAGGTTTTGTACTCAGGCACGATGGTACTGTCATTAATTGATTTCTTCCAATCACGGCGCATAGACGCTTCCAATTTATCTACAACGATATACACCAACCAGTCATTCCATTCATCGACTGGTCGCCCTAAATTGCTTAACGTTCGTTCGAACAGCTTCGCAAGCTCCATTAAGAAGCTTCTTAATCGTAGCAACTGTTTCTGCTCCCATAACTGGCAACGTCATCAGCTGCTTAATGTAAATGTTCACCAATATTCGTTCGTTCTTAAAGCGTTTTTTGAGCAAATCCCAAGAGCTGGCATAGTTAGCGTTTGTTACAAAAAAATTTTTAAGAAGCTGCTGCGCTTCGCCAACCAAGCTGGTTTTTAAGTAGTGTAACGTCTGTACATCAGAAATAGTTTCATTGCTATGTATCAAAGAGATGTACATATCGCAAAAATACGGCCACTCTTGAAAATTGCCCTTAAATGTGGGTAATTTAATTACAGGTAGTTTGACCTCACAATCCGTTCCACCTGATGCGGTCTGTGTTGGTTCTATGATCTTCGGTATATTTTTTGTTGAGTCCGGTAGATTATCGTCGACGTACGCCAGGGCTTCCATATAAGCGCATTCCGTAGTCATATATGTATCCTCTTCTAGAAATTTGCAGTCCTTTGCACCCCCACTTTGGGAAATGATTAGACTGGTGTGCAGCTCCACAAAGTCATCCCAATATTTGATGAGAAAATTTTTCAGAGCTCTGAAAAAACTATCCGTTCGCTTGTCCTTTGCAGTCTTATTAACGTTCGTAGTGAATCGGATGATAAGGTTGGACTCCATTTTGTGGAAACTTAAGTTTTCTTGAACTTCAATACCGGCACGAAACAATAATTAAATGTTTCTTGATCGCGAATACCGGCACGAAACTGATTTTACACGATGTTTTTTTTTTGAAGCAGATCTTCCGTAGATCCGGCTCGACGGACCAAAATATACTAGCTATACAAGAATAATGCGGCTATCGGACGTAAACTTATATTAAAAAAAAAACAACGCAAGAATTCCACAAAAGACAAGATTTTCATTCAAATTCAAGTTCTGCTCGCGACGTCTACTCGCGAACTGGCCGGCAACTAACCAGTAGCAACAGGTATCGAATTCAATGTAAAAGGGCAACGGTTATTATCTCGGTACATGATTGAATTTAATTTAACTAAAAAAAACCAAAGAACTAACTGAGTATAGGATTTATGTACAAGAATATGACTGAGTTGCCAGGCCAGAATTGTGAACATTAAAAATTGTGATTATAGCAAACAATTCGATGAATATGATTTTGAGAGGCCCAAACACATTTATTTATGATATACATTTTTGAAAATTGAGGTAGCCCAGATAAATCTACGCAGACAGTGGGCTGGAATTATAATATACGTCGAACAGGACTGGAACTTATGACAATCGTAATGTAGACCAACATGCTACCCATTAGACTACACCTAAGCCAAGCCTCCCCCCTTCCCTCTCACATTCCAAGATTAATAAGTATATTGACATCCCATGCAACCCTAACTTGTCCAAATCATAATAAAATAGCGCCCAGACAGATATTTTTGTTTAGAGAATAAGTATAACGGACGCACAGAGCATCAATCTTGTCGTTCCTTGCAACTGTACCTTGTTATTTTGTGAAGAAAAAAATCTAAAAAAATTTATAATTCTTACTTTCTAGAAATAAATATAAACCGAAGTGCGTAAAATGAAAATCAATAATACATTTTATGACACAGATATGAAGGATATAAAACTTGTGCTTATACCATTAAAAATATGTTCGTATACTTTTTTTATAGTGCACTTACAGGAACGAAGACGCCTCCTGGGCATAGTATACATTATTTATGGATTGCATTAAAATCGGGATTATCATATGACTTCCATTTCATTTTAATTTCCCTTTGAGCTTTGAAGCATACTCCATATTAGATTGTATCCACTTCTCATTATACGATTTTAAATTATAAGTCTGGTATGTTCTTACACCGTATTTGTTGCACTCTAGATGAAGTCGGAGAGTATTATAAATTTGTTCCAAAGTCTATGACGCTAAGAAATAATGGTCGGAGAAAAAACAAATGAAGAAGTATTTATTATCACTCAAAAATCTCAAAACCTGATATTCACCTAGCTTGAGAAAGCCTCCTACACAAAGTGCACTTTTTTATGAAACATGTAATACAAACCAATTTTCTCTGTACGCATATCATTTATAGAGCTCAAATTTTGAACTAAATACTTAATAAGTATTATTATTAAGATCGAAAAAAGCTAACTGATAAGATTCACTCTTAAAAAATCCCATACTACGTGACACGGTTTCACAACTATACATAAAGTTGATTTTCTTGAAAAGTATAAATGTTGCTGGTCTGAAATTGGAGATATGTTAATTGTCTAATGTTCATAGTTATTTCTGAAAAAATTACTGAAACCAAAGGAGGATGCATAATAAGGAGTGACTATGAGCATGCTTTGCCTTGTAAGAAAATAGGAATGAAAGTATTTTCCTCCCTTACTGGCGGAATGCGCGAAATTTTTCGAAACAATCGTTTTGCTATCTTTGTCTGGCACACCTCTGCCTATTGCAACTAACTCTATCCCGCATTAAATTGTCCGAAACAATTATCAAATTTTCGAAAAAATTGTTTCGCTAGCCTTGTTTGGCATACTCAAACCCAATTGAATTATCTCTGTCCCACGTTAAATTGTCCGTTGCTAAAGTGCTTAGCTTAGACACGAACCAAAAACTAATAAAAATTTAAAAGATAAAGATTTCTGAAATAAAACAGCAAGCTCCATTGCACTGAAAATTACTTTATGGCTGACTGAATACTACAAATCAAGAGAGAATACAAATTATGATATTTTTTTTTGTAAAAGTTTGAAACCAAGTTGAGCTTGAACACAATTGTCGAAAATTTCCGAATCAAAAAGTACTCCCACATGAGAGAGCCTACTTCATTTTATATATCCTCCTTGCTGAAACCCCGTACTCCTTCTGCCACCTTCCGTACAAACTGCGCAATTTCACTAAATGCAATACACTAATTTTCTCAGTACCTACTCAGTTTTTGAAGATTAAATTTTGTATAAAACATTTTTACAGCCACTCTAGCTTGTTGTCAAAAAAATTAGTTCAAAGTTGTCACCACTTCTCTATTCAAAATTTCTTAAGATCACAAAATTTTATTTATTTAGAATTATTAGTAAGACTAAAAAAATTCCATACAATCTGCCAAAATTTCACAGTCGATTTTCCGGAAAATTATGAGCTCTACTGACCTGCAATGTAAAGCAAATCAAAAGCATGATGCTTATTATTATTTCAGAAAAAGTCATCAAGAACTCGCCCCTCCTTATACCAACCCCCATACAAAATGCACAATTTCACTAAATCCAATACAAAAAATTTCTTAGTACCTATTAAATTTTGAAATCCTATATTTTATATAAAACATTTTGATAGTAACTCTAGCATAATGTAAAAAAATTAGTTTAATGCTGTCACCCTTTCCACCACTTCCCATACAAAATTTCTTAAAACCAAAAAAAAATCTTATCCATAGAATCGCATGATTGGGCTTTACGCCTAATCGTAGTCCTGTTATGTTTTTATACTCTTGATGAAATCTGACAGTATTACAAGTTTGCTATAAAGTGTTTAACACTAAGAAATAATGCTCGCACAGAGCCGCCAAGATTACAAAAATATTTGTTTTCGCTCAAAAATCTCAAAACCAGATGTCGTCCGTCCGTCCGTCTATCTGTCTGTCCGTTCGTCCCTTCGTTCTCTAGCTTGAAAACACGTTGAGGTAGAAAGTTCAAATTTTGTACACGTCGTTTTTGGCGAAAAAGTAAGGTCAAGTACGTGAGCCGGCCAAACCGCTACACCCCTTCTACACCCTCCCATACAAAATGACTCATTTTCAATCATTTACATCAACCAAATTATTGTGGAAACTATAAAAGCGAATGATTTGAAATTTGGAATATATTATTTTTGGTTTGGTGAATGTTTTCACAGTGCATTTTAAAATGAAAGAAAAGATTTCCGGATTCTACACTGTTATGCTTTATTATTCGTGACGTTTCGGTCTCTGTTTGATAAAGGTATCAGCAGAGACCGAAACGTCACGAATAATAAAGCATAACAGTGTAGAATCCGAAAATCTTTTCTTTCTTATTATTTTTATCATAAATTTGATAAAACATTTTTATGGCTACTTTAGCATGATGGAAAAAAAATTAGATCAATGTTATCACCCCTTCTACCTCTTCCCATACAAAATTTCTTGGGATCTCAAAAATTTATATTTCATCTAGAGTATCGTAAGATTAAGCTTTACGCGCAATCGTAGCGGTTATGTTTCATTTCAATATAGACTTTTAATTTGAAAGTAATTACATAGCTCATAAATTCGTATAATTCTTTGTGAATGCGAAAGATTATTTTAATTAACAAAGAATTTCCATCAATTTTCCAATTCGAAACTTATCATCATATTTTCTCGAGCTCCATGATTTATTTATTCATTTCGGAATGTCAGAGGCGAGATGGTATCCTGCCTGAAAGATGGTTTGATAAAATTTTGCAGGAAGCCATAACAGGAAGTTATGTATTATGTGGTAGAGTAAACCTGAGTGGTTCAGGTAAAATATATATTGATTGAAACTGGAGTAACTAAAAGGGACTATTATCGATATATACTTAAATGGATGCTATCAAATATTTACTGAATGTCGAACACTTTGGAAGTAAAAGTGTATTATGTATAGTTAAGCGTATTTGAAACTATAAATAAACAATTTTATAAGATACTTTTCGAATACGTTATAATATCTGCTGAAATTATCCGGTATTTAAATCTCTCGATTGTAAGGATACTAGAAATTTTGTAACATACAGTTAAATGTGTGCAATTTGGAAAAGGAACTACGTTAAATAACTAGATTTATTTTTTTCTATGAACGGCATAATATTAAAGTTCACGGGGTCGCCGGATTTCAAGTACAATAAAACACTTTTTAATTTAGGAAAATTGAACTTGATAAATCGCTTTTAATTATCACTTTAACAATTTTCGTTCACAATATGTGCCTTCAATAGTTACACTATTCGCACTGTCGATCACATGATTTAACTGTTTTCTTATTTCGACTGAGTCCATTTCATAAACGATCGCCCTTTTATACCACAACACATCTATTCTAGAAGATTCTCCGCTGTTCCCGTAGCAAGTTCATTAATGCGTCTTTTTTTTCCTTCTGGTTACGCCAGGGAGGTGTGAAATCTTCATTATATACCAATAGCCCGTGCCATTGGTATGCACGATTCACATACCTGACCCTGGCAGAGAACTGTCAGCCGATATGTGCCTGCGTACTAAACCACACCCCTGCACACAGTCTTAAACCACTCTCCCCGCGGGACGGCCGTTAGGTATTACTTCGCGTGGCTGGATAGCATTTTATGCTATGCTCTTTATATTGCTTCTGCTCTCCTTTCTCTCTCCATTCTCCGAAGATCTTGTTGCACATTCGTTACGAGTGCGCAAATTGCCATCCAATTTTTCTCTGATTCTATCATATAGTCTATGATGAATAGCTCGGGTGTGTCTTGTAATGCGAAGGTCGTGAGTTCAAATCCCGGTCGGCGCATAATTCCAGAACACTACTTGCTTGAGTATACCTTGGTTACCTCAATCTACGAAATGAAAAAAATCGTAGATAGAGGGTTGTGCGAAGGGCTAACAACCCTTCCGCAATAAATAATGAAAAATGTTAAGGTACCTGAATGTCAGGAGGCGAAAGTCCAATTTGGGCTGTAGTGCCATTGTAGAAGGAGAAGTCTATGATGAATGGTAGACTCGGCATATTAACTCTCCATTCTGCGAAGCGACTGCAGTTGAAAATCGTATGTTCTGTGTCTTCTTCTTGATCTGAGCAATTTGGACAAAGAGGCGAGTTATCGTGTTCGAACCTATGTAGGTAATTGCGGTAGCCATCGTGACTTGATAGGAACTGCGTGAGGTGATAGTTGTAGTCCCCATACGCTAGCTTTGTGCAAACCTCAATTGCGGGGATTAGCTTATAGGTCCATCTGCCTTCTGTAGTGTTTTATCACCTGGCTTGCCACATAGCTATTGACTTTTTCTTTTCTTCTTCTTTTATTTTTCGTAGATCCTTAGCATCTCATTCAAGAGAATGTCAATGGGGATCATTCCAGCTATGACACAGGCCACTTCTTCCAATATTGTTCGGAAACCGCTGATTGCTCTTATCGGACAGAGCCTATATGTTGAAGACATCTTTTTCCGTGTTTCCTTTGTTGCTAACGCCGCCGCCCAAACCAAAGCAGCGTATAGGAGGAAAGTAGAATCCTTCTGGCATATCCAGTTTAACCAATGTTTGGCAGCGTTCGAGAAAGGGCTGCCTGCATTTGAGATGCCTTTTTGCTCGCGAAGACCACGTGAACTTTAAATTACTTTATTATTTTAATAATAAAGTTTGTAATCGACTTGGGAAAAAAATTTGCTACCCTGAAATTTTGTTTTTTCGCGTTTCATGACTAAAAAAAATTCGTCTGTCTGTGCGCCGTACGCCGACATGTACGCTCAACGCACATTAACTCTCAAACCCTTCAAGATAGAAAGTTAATTTTTGGGGAGATTGTAGATAGTTGCGGTTCTCAGACGGATACCCATTTTGGGGGTGTACGGGTTCAGGGGGAGGCGGGGAGAGCAATTAAACCGAAAAATACAAATTCAAATATCTCAACCATGGATACAGATAGGAAGCTAAAAATCAATACACATATAGAGGAGTTTGTGGGACAACTTCTAAAAAAATTTAATTGTTTTATCCATTGGAGTGCAAAACGGGGGGGGCTAAGAACCAATTGTCGGCCGAATTTTTTTTTCAAATGATGATATCTTCGAAACTGCTTGCCATGAAAAATTGAAATTTCAAGACCATTAAGATGGCATATAGATCTACTAGAATCAGTTTAGATAGAAGCTAATTATTGTAAGGGGGAGGATCAGTGGGTTGCAAAGAAAAACACTTAAAAATGAATATCTCGACTGTCTCTTAAGCTATGTAATTGAAACTTGAAACGTATACTAAGCTTTAATAGCAAAATATGAAAAAAATATAACATGTGGACATAATAGTAGTGGGGGGAAATGGGGAGCATTTCAAAAATGGCGCACTTTCCAAAATTACAAATCAGTTTATCTCAAAATTGAGAACAGATATCAAATCAAAAATTTGTCAGATTGTAGAACTAACATATATAGTCTTTAGTTTTGATAAAAAATTTAAGTTAAAGGGTGTAAGGGGAGGAAGGTGGAAAGCAAAAATGTTGAAAATTTTGAGTGGTAAAACATACAAAGTTCAAATTTTGCACGTCGACACATCTATTTGATGTAGAAAAATAATAGTAATTTGTTCCAAAATTGTTAAGCTGCGAAGTGGGGGTCTAACGTGCACAAGGTGTTTCATGTGCAATGAAAAAAACACAAATTTTTAGGTACAAATTTGAAAATTTTGTGAAATGCATTTAAAAAAATCTCTAAAAGTTTGAAATATTAACTGGTCGAATATCTTCAAAACTTCTACCCCCTCCCATACAAAATTATCTTTTCGACCATTTTTAAGAAATCAATTATCAACTAAGTATTAAAAGCTATCAATTTGAAATTTTGCACAAAGACTTACAAAAATAGTTGAAATAAAATTACGTTAAAAGTTTTGAAATCGCACTTGCTTCCCACACAAAAGTATGATTTCGACCAATTTCATTAGATCAACTAATAACCAACAAATTAAAAGCTACAAACTTGAAATTTTATACAAGCACCTTACAAGAGGAAGGAAATAAAATTGCGTCACAAATTTTACGGTTCCCCTACCTCCTCTGCCCCCTCCCATACAAATGTTTGGTTTCGTGAATTTAAAATACAACGAATCCAATGAAAATTCTATGCAACTTCGTCTATGAAACTGACATTCTATACAGAGAATATTGGACTTGGTTCAAGCAATCAGTTAAAACATTACATCATATTAACATCCACCCACCCTTACTATCACCCCTCACCCCTCCCTTCATGAAAACTCAAACTTGCAAATAAACGAATGAAATATGGAGCTTTTGAACGTTTCTGCAAAGTCTTAAATTGATAACTTCCTGCATATTGACTTTCCACGCATGTGCATTTTGTCCCAAAAATAATAAAGTTTCGCCCGACTTGTTGGCAGTTTATTTTAATCTATTATCGAGCAAACTCCTAGATATTCAATTGCATCCTTGGATCTGATGGTTTGACTGTCGACCTGAATGTTCACGTATTCAATTTTCTTTCGACTTGTTATTAGAATAGCCTTCGTTTTGTGGTCAACAAGTTTTAAACCAGCGAACTCTAGCCGTCTGTGCATGAACGTTTGCACGCAAGTAGTTCAAGGT
Organism: Chorisops tibialis; assembly: GCA_963669355.1. Lineage (NCBI taxonomy): Eukaryota > Metazoa > Arthropoda > Insecta > Diptera > Stratiomyidae > Chorisops > Chorisops tibialis. Next base: position 111,683,325 of record OY770262.1, on the reverse strand, counting down.
CACACACATTTGAAGATCGCTGACGATTGAAAATTCAACCAGTGCATGTAAAAACACGCGCGCGATTTCTGTTTTATTTATTACTAGCAAACGCCCGCGACTTCGTCCGCGTAAAAATAAGCAATTTTTGAGAGTGTAGTTAGTAATACATTATGTGGGATATATGTATAATTTGCTTACTTTAATGGGTCCTTGAAGAAAATGGTTTGTATATTGTTGGAATCAGATCCATAAATTATTCAGAATGAAAGCATGATACTCCCATTTTTATGGGACAGGCTCGTGATCAAATCAAACCCGTGATTTGAGATCATATAAGTATGGAAGAGCGTTAAGGACATGTGAATAGTTGTAGCTTGTGTTAATGAAAGAAAAGACCAAATAAAATAACGTTAAGCTTAAAAGCATAACAGGACTACGATTGTGCGTAAAGCCCAATCATACGGTACGAAATTTTATATGGGGAGTGGTAGCAGGGGTGACAGCACTGAACTAATTTGTTTCACATCATGCTAGAGTAGCTATAAAAATGTTTTGTACCAAATTTAAGCTTCAAAAATTGAGTAGGTACTGAGAAACTTAGTGCATTGAATTTAATGAAATTGTGCAATTTGTATGGGAGGTGGTAGAAGGAGTGGGGGGTTTTTGGTGATTTTTCGAGAAACAACTATAACTATCATGCAATTGATATACTTTAAATTTCAGATCTGTATCATTCATACTTTTCAAGAAAATCGAATTATTGTATAGTCGTGGAATGTGTCTCATTGTATGGGAGGGGGAAGAAGGAGTGAACCTACTCGGTTAAGTTTTTTCACGATATTAATAATAATGCTAATTAAGGATTAAATTCAAATTTTTACCTCGATGAAATTTAAATGTACTGAGAAAATTCGTTTAGAGTATTTCATGAAAAAGTGCGGTTTATATGGGAGGTGGTGGAAGGAGAAGGGGGTTTCTGGTGATTTTTTGAAAAACAACTATAATCAGCATGCAATTGATATATTTGAAATTTCAGATCAGTAACATTCAGACTTTTCAAGAAAATCAAATTCTTGTGAACTCTTGGAACTGTGTCACATTGTATGGGAGGGGGTAGAAGGAGTGAAGCTAATCGGTTAATTTTTTCCCGATATTAATAATAATGTTAATTAAGGATTTAATACAACATTTTAGCTCGATGGAAGTTACACGTACTGAGAAATTTGGTGTAAAGTAATTCATGAAAAAGTGTAGTTTGTATGGGAGGTGGTGAAAGGAGTGAGGAAACTCAAACAATTTGTACACCAAAAGACTGCATTTATAATAGAAATAATATATTCCAAATTTCAAATTAATAGCTTTTATGGTTTCCAAGAAAATTTGATTAATATATATTTTGAAAATGAGTCACTTTGTATGGGAGGGGGTAGAAGGCTTGAGGGGAGTGAAATGAAACCAAGTGCAGATTTCATTCCGATGGACACCTAACAAACTGTGCAAGTTTCATTACAATCGGTTCAGCCGTTTGTGCGTGAAAAGCGGTCGTACAGACAGACAGACAGACAGACAGACAGACAGACAGACAGACAGACAGACAAAAATTTCAAAAATGTGTTTTTATGCTTAGTTAGTGCTAAAATAACTCAAAAAACTAACTTATAGCCATTTATAAGCAAATAACAGACAGACACTACAATTATATTTATATGTATAGATAATTTTGAAAAAAAAAAATTAAAGAACTGTATCATTTTTTAAAATTTCCTTTATTTTAAATTTTGAGTCCGTTTTGAATAAATGAACTGCCCGAACCCTCGTTTGCGACCCATAACAAAAATTTTTATCAACATTATATGCTGAGGCAGCGTCTACAATTTCTCACATACGCTATACCTCACGAAAAAGAAAAACAATCATAATTTTAAATGCGAAATGAAATTTGATACGACTGCTTATGCTTCGATTAAACTGCTTAGGCTTGGACTAAATTTTATGTTGCAACATTGTATGCCCGATATGATTAGGCTGCAACATTGTATCCGTATGCAGCATGTGTTATGCGCATGTAACTCGCGCGCATATACATATGTAATACTGGAGACACACTGAGGAGTTTAAAAGAAGCTTAGGCCAATTCAGAGTTTATGGGCCTACAATCTCCTTAAATATGAAGCTAAAATCGAGTTTATCTCAATTGAAGAGCTCTTGTAATCTCGTTTCAGAATGAGGTTTGAGAACAAAAACCTCTTCCCATATTATGTCAAACCCTGAAAAAGCTTTATTTTACGCATCCTTGAAAAATATACCTGAAAATACCCAGAGGAAATTTTTGAAATGTCACTCGTATTTTGATTTTGACAGTTGCAAAATGGAAGGCAGAGCAACAAAACTAGCAAAACTAATTCGTTTCGGTAAAAAGAATCTACACATACTACGTTGATAAATCGCTATGCAATCGCGTAAAGTTCTTCCTTCTACCTCCCCAGTTGCAATTGAGTTAAATTCGGGTTGTACTCTTCCTGCCGAGTTACCCTCCGTCCAGTGTTCTGGAATAGGATCTTTCTCCTCGCATAAATAGTTGTGAAGAACACAGCACGCCTTTATAGTGGTAGAAGCGTGGTCAATGCGAACTTTCAAGCCCCTTCCGATTCTTCTAAATCTTTTTTTCAGATGACCAAAAGCATTTTCTACAACACGCCTATTTCTGGATAAATGATAATTAAACATTTTCTCATGAAGCGGTTGATTTATGGAAAACGGATTAGGTTTTTTAGGTTTTTCGATAATTTGAATGCGGAATCTCCTATCTAGTGGGCAAGTACCATTATTCCTCCTAAATTTTTCGAATTCTGGGCATAAATGTCGTTTGCTTCCGCAAATTTTTTCAATACAGAGTTTTCGTATGCCGTTGAATCGTTGTTCCCTCCGGTCAAGCCCACATTAAAATATGTGAACCTGTATCTATAATATGTACTATCAATTATTGTTTATTTTCCACTTTTGTAACAATATTACCTGTGATCTACAGATGCTTGTAATATTATTATATATTATTATATTATATTATTATTACTAAACCCTCAAAAGATTTTTGAGTCATCCTGAAGCTGTCTTTGAATCTTTTGTCATCAAAAGTGAGAACATCTTTTTCCCAGAACATTCCGCTTCGAGCCTATTATTCAAAACATTTTGTGAATGCGTTATTGCGGATTGATTGTGCACTTACTTGGAGCCAAATGTAACCTCTGTAACCTCTGTGCACTTCTTTTTGCTGCAATTCGAAGCAACCTTGCGGCTCGTAATCGACTTCTTTTATTACACGCAACGCTTATTGCTAAGACGCTCAAAGCAAACTGCATGCAAACATTTCTCAAAATATTTAAAATGGAATTCACGTAAACTAGCACTACTAAAGAGTCTCTATTCGGCATTTTGCAATATTTTACAATTAAATTCAATCCGAACGAAATTTGACGTTTAACAGACAGTTCGAAAACTCGATCTTGTTCAGTGTGTCACCTATATAGCTTGAAAAAGCTCAAAGCTCTTTGCGGCTTTGGGAAGAGGATTACGTCACAGTGTGTCTCCAGTATAAGTGTGCGCCCGAGAGTTGTTCAAACTTACAAACAATTGACAATTGCAGACCGACGATGAGTAGAACTATGCGTGTGCGTTGAGAATAGTGGACACTAGAAGATTCCAAACATTCGATAATTATGCCACTCACTGGAAAGAAAAATTAAAAGTTAGTCGCTACCAAAGAACACGCAATACAGAGCTCAGGAGCAGATCAAAAATTATAGATGAGGAAGCGAAATCGAAGAAATTGAAATGGGACTGGATGGGACACGTAATACGACTTAACGACATTAGATGGACGCGACTCTCAACAGAATAGATCCCTGTAGACTCTAAAAGAAAAACGATAAGGCAGATCAACGATAGAGAGACGATATTCAACAACATGAGACCAATTGGCGCACAAAATTACACGACAGAAAATTATGGAAATCACCAAGGTTTATGTCCAGACATAAAAATTATTTCAAAATTAAAACTTAATTCCTATTTTTTTATGTCATATAATAGTTATAGATACTTAATAATTATAACTAAAGTAATAATAATAATAATAGAATTAGAATTAATAATAGTAACTAAACAATTGAATTGTAAAATATTAAAATATTAATATGTATATTGTATTATAACTGGGTGAATAAAGCTTATAATAATAATAATAAAATTGTAGTGAACCAAAGTGCTCATCCCATACTTTACATATAATTATAGATTCGCGACAAGAGCTAGAGCCCGGATGTACCATAATAAAATATAAAATAATATTTTGATTGTAGTGAAACCACGTTGTTAAATTTATAGAAAAGTTCCAGCTATGGTTCAAGTAAGGGAGGTTTGATTTTTTTAGATTTTTGCAACCACTAGCTGGCTATAGACGTTCGAATAAGTCACAAAAGTAATTTACCTAGTTTATTTTTTTCTAAACAAGCTAGGGTGTAACCTAGTGGATAGCGTGCTGGTCTACAATGCGAACGTCGTGAGTTCAAATCTCGATAGACATATAATTTCAGCACACTACTTGCGAGGGTATATATGTATATATTTTTTTTTGTGCAAAGGGCTTAAAACCCTTACGCAATTATGAATGAAGAAAAGTTAAGAAAGCTGAAGGTCAGGAGGCTACAGTCCGATTTGGGTTGTAGTGCCATTCTAGAAGGAGAGAAGTAAATTTTTTCTCACAGGCGCATCATGATTTACTCGAAATTTCCTAATACAAATCCACATCAGATATTCTGATATATCGATATTTCTTGAATCGAGCTACGAGTCAGCCATTGCACAAACTTTTTTTTGTGTAGGGAAGACGTTTGGAATGAAAAAAAAAAGAAATGATACACAAGATCTTAAATAATTTTCTTAACAGATCTCGTGTAATGTCGCATTCTATACGCCTTTCCTACACATAAGAGTTCATCGAAAAATACATTGTATATCGAAAATTTTGGATACGCCTTATCACACTTTTGCGAACATCTCGGAAAAATAATTTCATAAGAAAATGCTCGAAGATTTGAACGTGAATGGCCAACTAATTAGTCCGACTAATGTGAGTTAAATTTAATGAACAAGTAAATGTGACATTTTTCAACGCAATAACATTTTCTCACGCATTCGTTTTTACCTCATCTGACTCTTCTACCTACTAATCAAGAATTCCTTTGAAGAACCTGAATGTTTCTTCTTTTCTTCATTCTCCTATCGTCAGACAAGGAGACACTAATTAACTCTGGATGGCTCGTGATATTAGGTAATTTACGTCGTGTAAAACATTCTAATTAGACAGTCTGTTGTCACTCGATCCTGAAAGAACTAAACGAACCTCTTGATAGCATTTTTTTCTTCCACGTTGAATTCTTCATCATGCAAAACGCTAATTCATGTCAAACGGCTGGATAACATTACTCAACCATAACATAAGGATACCTAACATTCTTTTAATGGAGTCGAAATTTGGGTCGAGTGTAAATTAGGGATTGTTTTTAAGAGTGCGGCTTTTATACATCTTATATTAAGTTTCTAAGAATTCGAATTTTTCCGTTTAATTTTTCCTTTTCATGAGCATTTTTTATGCGAGTGTAGGCGTAGCATCGATATTCGTTAAAGTTTTTCAGAATTTTACTTCGATATACATAGATGTACCATACTCATATCTTTCAGTTGAAAATCCATTTAAACTTTTTCTTTGAATATAGTGTCTACGAACAAGTTCAATTTTAGAATTTATCCTAAAATCGATTTTCTGAAGCGTGTGTTTGTTTTCTTGGAACATGTTTTTTTTTTGTAAAACAGGTGTGAAACAAATAAACCGTGAATTGTTCACGCGAGATAACTTAAAGTTTTCGGGGATTCCAATTTTTTGGAAAACCTATTGGATTATTAGATTAGGGAATTTAATGCACGTGTAATTTTAAATTATGATGACTTTTCTTTCTACTTTTTTAAAGATCCGAATATATTATTGCAAAATTTCTGCACTAAGTTGGGAATTTATACTCAACAATGACATTTACATGGGAGGTGGTAGAAACGATGGAGAAGTATTACTTCTTTTTCTAAGAATAAAGAATTGTAATCGACTTGAGAAAAAAACAAATGTCATGACTCAATTAGCCCAACAATAAAAAGTTTTCCGAAAATGTACACACGTAATCGATTTTGAGCTCTCTAACTTGAGCCATATTTGAAATATACGAATTTTTAGTTTACGGATCTTTCACTCGCTCCATATCTCCTAAAATTGCAGATCGCTTGAGTTAGAACCCCATCTATACTCCACCCAAAAAGAAACTTTCTATCGTCAAGGGTTTGGGAGTTATTATGCCTTTGACTTACGGACTGACGGACATGTATTTTATACTCTAAATGAAATCTGAGAGTATAATATGTTTGCCTTACCGTTTGCAACGCTAAGAAATTATCCTCGTACAGAGCTGCCAAGGGTACAGAAATATTTGTTGTGGCTGAAAAACCTCGATTCCAAGAGACTGTCTGTCTGACAGTCAGTCTGTCTGTCTGACTGTCTACAACATAACTCTCGAACGCTTTGAGCTATCGTGCTGAAATTTGTTGTATGTCATTTTAAGTAGAAAAGGAACTCTAATTTCATGAACGGGATACATCTCCCACTCCTTCTACCCCCTCCCACACAAATTTCATTAAATTTCGAAATTTTAAGAAATTGATTTTTCTTCGAAACTATTTAAGGTTTCAACTTGAAATTTGGGTCAAAGTAGAACAATGTATGTATCAATAACATCACAAAATATTGACTTGATCCCCTCACTCCTTCTACCCCCACCAATACAAATGCACAATTTTCAAAAATGTCTTCATTCGATTTTCATTGAAACTAGCGAAGCTAAATTAGTCCCTTCATATTTACAATAAATACTTAAAAAAAATTATCAACTTCGCTGCACTCCTTCTGCCCCTCACATACAAAATTCTACATTATAAATTCAAGAAAAGCATTTCTCCTTTGAACATATGAAAGCTATCAACTTTGAAATTGAAACAAATCATGGTGATAAGGATTTTGATAAGCGGTTCCAAAATCAAATAAGACCCTCCACTTTCTCTACCACCTTCCATACAAATGCCCCGATTTCAGGAAAACTGTGCCCAATTTCTTTGAAAAAAATGAAAACTACAAATTTTAAATTGAGCACGAAACATTTTGCTGCCACGTTCGGTGTCATATACAAAAATTACAAACCTCCCCCCTCTGCTTCTACCACCTCCCATACAGAAATCACAATATACTTTTCGGAAGAAGATGACATATTTTCCGGTACATTAAACTCTGTCCCATTTCATTCAGAGTATCATATGATTGGGCTTTATGCCCAATCAAAATTCTGTTACATTTTGTTTTACATTTTTAGAAAAATATACAGCAATTCAATAAAATCAACTCTGACGTAGATTTTGACAACAGAGCAGCCTTCATTCGATTTCAGATTAAGAGGGCTCCATAAATCCACCCATTCAGTGCTAAGTTATTGCCCTCCTTTGCGTGTCACTTATAGTAATATTTCTCACCTCCGTGCAAGATTGCTTACGAGTTCCAATATAGACGACACGTTTCCGAACATCATTCGCTTAATAACAATGTCATCTGCAGGTGTTTCCCATCGATTCAAACGATGAACCACCGATCAATTTTCGCCAGTCAGAACGGTAGTGCAAGTCATTGTCTCTAATGTAATCGAAATTGTGGCACATAAATTCTAAAGTAAACTCCTCCATCTAAGCCGCCCCCCTAGTCATAGTCGGACTGGTAATTTTCCGCTTAGTCGATAATCGCTGCCAATCAGTTTCAGTTCATCATGCTTGCTAACCTGTCAATCTCGCCTAAGCGGACTGCCAGCTCTTCCGCGGTGCGGGGTAACGAATCATTTCCGCAAAACGAACCTCCATCCTTGTAAATCTGTAGAAATTTTGCCAGAATCTTATATGGAAAAAAAAACCATATCCGTTCCAGAAAGACCCGACGACAACTTCCTTTTATCGTTTACGTCACAGTCAAACTTAAGTTTAGTAGAAGGTAGTAAAAAGGAGTCGTCCGCTTTGTGTAGAATAATGTTGCCTGGATGTAGGCCAAGTAGGACGAAAATTTCCTCCATGAATAAAACATACCCGATTTTTTTCTGAATTGATTTCTTTCTTTTTCCACAGTTCAGGCGGAAAGTCATGGAAATTGTTTTTTATGGCTTCGAATTGATTCACTATGAAAATGTACGACAAGGACATGACCGAATGAAAAGCTCGCTCGTTTTTTTAGTAATTTCAAATGTATGTTTATGCAAGTGTGATCCTTTCTTAAGTGATTTCTCTTTATTCAGGAAATATTCAAATGTGTAATCGGCTGTCATCTTCGTTTATTAAATGTAATCTAATGTTTTCGAAGCTATTTCTTAATTCTGTTTTGAGTGCAATTTCTTTGAAAAATTTACAGTTTCTTTTCAATCTAAATAATCAGCCTCCTTACATTTACTAAACCACCACAAATTTTCAAGTTTGTTGCTTACAATTTCAATAACAAATTTTGAGCTTTTGTGATTTTTTCAATAAATAAATGAAGCGTATCATGTCATGATGCAGATTAAGTCCCCCCCCACCAAATAGAGTCAGCAACAAATGAAGCAGTATCGAAAATTAAATAAACCGCCAACAAGTCGGGCGAAACTTTATTATTCTCAGGTTAAAGTGGTTAGGGAAAGCTAAGTGAAAGGGATTTCTTGGGCAGGGCTGTTGTCAATTTAACAATATTTCATTCGTTTCTGCAAGTTTGGGTTTTTATGAGGGGGGGAGGAGGGGTAATAGTAAGGGTGGGTGGATGTCAACAGCTTTTTAATAATTGCTTGAATCACGTCCAATATTCTCTGTATAGAATGTGTTTCATAGACGAAATTGCATAGAATTTTCATAAAATTCGGTATATTTTACATTCACGAAACCGAAAATTTGTATGGGAGGGGGTAGAGAAGGTACGGGAATCGTAAAATTTGATATGTAGTTTTATTTCGCTTCTCTTGTAAGGTGCTTGTATAAAATTTCAAGTTCGTAGCTTTTAGTTTGTTAGTTATTAGTTGATTTAATGAAATTGGTCGAAATCATAGTTTTGTATGGGAGGGGGTAGAACGGCAAGCGCGATTTCAAAACTTTTAAAGCAACTTCATTTGAATTATTTTATAAGTTTTCATGCAAAATTTGAAATTGATAGCTTTTAAGAGATAGCTGATAACTAATTTCTTAAAAATGCTCGAAAAAATAATTTTGTATGGGAGGGGGTAGAGAAGGTAGGAGAATCGTAAAACTTGTAATGGAATTTTCTTTCTTTTCTGTTGTAATGTGCTCGTACAAAATTTCAAGTTCGTAGCTTTTAATTTGTCGGTTATTAGTTGATTTAATGAAATTGGTCGAAATCATACTTCTGTATGGGAGGGGGTAGAAGGGCAAGTGTGATTTCAAAACTTTTAACGTAATTTTATTTCAACTATTTTTTTAAGTTTTTGTGCAAACTTTCAAATTGATAGCTTTTGATAGTTAGGTGATAACTGATTTCTTAAAAATGGTCGAAAAAATAATTTTGTATGGGAGGGAGTAGAAGTCTTAAAAATATTTGACCAGTTAATATTTCAAACTTTTAGAGATTTTTTTTAAATGCATTTCCCAAATTGTCAAGTTTCTACCTGAAAATTTCATTCAAACAATTTCAGTTTATGTGTTTTTTTCATTCCACATGAAACACCTTGTGCACGTTAGACCCCCACTTCGAAGCATAACAATTTTGGAACAAATTACTATGTTTTTTCTATCTATATCAAATAGATGTGTCGACATGCAAAATTTAAACTTTGTATCTTTTACCAGAGCCATTAAAAAATCACTCAAAATTTTCAACATTTTCGCTTTCCACCTCCCTTCCCTTACACCCCCCAACTTAAATTTCTTACCAAAATTAAAAATTTTATAGTTCTACAATTTGACAAATTTTTGATTTGGTATCTGTACTCAATTTTGAGATTTGATGATTTGTAGTTTTGGAAAGTGCGCCATTTTTGAAATGCTCCCCATTTCCCCCCACTACTATAATGTCCACATATTATATTTTTTTCATATGTCGCTAGTAAAGCTTAGTATACATTTTAAGTTTCAATAACATAGCGTAAGAGACAATTGAGATATTCATTTTTAAGTGTTTCTCTTTGCACCACCCCTGACCCTCCCCCTTTCACTAATTAGCTTCTATCTAAACTGCTTCTAGTAGATCTATATGCTATCATAATGGTCTCAAATTATCAATTTTTTATGAGAAGGAGTTTCGAAGATATAATCATTTGAAAAAAAAATTCGGCCGACAAATTGTTCTTAGCCCCCCTTTTCGCACCCCAATGGATAAGAAAATTAAATTATTTTTAAAAGTTGTCCGACAAAGTCCTGTATATGTACGTTGATTTTTAGCTTCCTAGCTGTAACCATGGTTGAGATATTTGAACTCGTATTTTTCGGTTTAAGCGCTCCCCCTGCCTCCCCCTGAACTTGTACACCCTCCAAAATCGGTATCCGCTTGAGATCCGCAACTACCTACAATCCCTCCAAAAATGAACTTTCTATCTTGAAGGGTTTGGGAGTTAATGTGCGCTGAGCGTACACGTCGGCGTACGGCGGACTGCGGACTGCGGACTGCGGACTGCGGACTGCGGACGGCGGACGGCGGACGGCGGACGGTGGACGGCGGACGGTGGACGGCGGACGGCGTACAGACAGACGGATTTTTTTTTTGCATTTTTAGGCTATTTTAGTCATGAAACGCGAAAAAAAACATAACAGAGCTACGATTACGCGTAAAGCGCAATCTTACGATACTCTAGATGAAATAGAATTTTTTGTGATCCCAAGAAATTTTGTATGGGGAGTGTTAGAAGGGATGATAGCATTGAACTAATTTTTTCGACATCATGCTAAAGTAGCTATGAAAATGTTTTATACAAAATGCTTACTCCAAAAACTGAATGGGAACTGAGAAAATTAGTGAGTTTGATTTAGTGAAAATGTGCAGTTTGTATGGGAGGTGGTAGAAAGAGTGGAGGAATTTTAATGATTTTTTCAAAATTAACTAGGAATATTATAAAATTGGCATCCCTTAAATTTCAGACTAGTACCATTCGTACTTTTCAAGAAAATCGATTTTTTGTGAAGTTGTGAAAGTGTCATATTGTATGGGAGGGGGTAGAAGTAGTGAAGCAAATCAAATATTTTTTTTCTCATCTTAGTAATAATATGAATTAAATGTTTATTACAAAATATGAGCTCAACAAATGTTATATGTTCTGAGAAAATCGGCTTAGAGCATTTCAGGAAAAAGTGTAGTTTGTATGGGAGGGGGTGGAAGGAAAAGGAGGAAGCAAATAATTTTTGTACTGTAGATTTAAATCATTAAAAAATTAACATATACCAAAATTGAGACCAATAGCTTTTATACTTTTTGAGTAAATCCATTTATTGTCAAATTGCGAAATTGTGTCATTTTGTATGGGAGGGGGTAGAAGGGGTGAAGCTAATCATCTCATTTTTTTTGACCTTACTAACAATTTTAAATAAATATTTGGTGCACAATTTCAGCCCGCTGAATTTTATAAGCACTGAGGTAATTGGCTTAGAGTAATTCATGATAAGTACAGTTTGTATGGGAGGTGGTAGAAGGAGGGGGAGGACACACACAATTTTTATACGATAGATTGATATTATTATAAAAGTAATATATTCTGAATTTCAGGCCAATAACTTTTATACTTTTTGAGCAAATCCGTTTATTGTGAAATTGCGTAATTGTGTCATTTTGTATGGGAGGGGGTAGAAGGGGTGGAGCGATTTGGCCCGTTCACGAACTTGACCTTACTTTTTTGTCAAAAACGACGTGTACAAAATTTGAACTTTCTAGCTCAATGCGTTCTCAAGCTAGAGAGCGCACGGACGGACGGACAGACGGACGGACGGACGGACGGACGGACGGACGGACGGACGGACGGACGGACGGACGGACGGACGGACATCCGGTTTTGAGATTTTTGAGTGATAATATTAACTTCTGTATTCATCATTTTTTTCTCCGAGCCTTATTTCTTGGCGTTACAAACCTTAGAGCGAACTTATATTACTCTCAGATTCCATCTAGAGTATAAAAATTTCAGGGTAGCAAATTTTTTTTTTTCCCAAGTCGATCACAATACTTTATTATTAAAATAATAAAGTAAAACTGGCTAGAGTCCGCTGGTTTAAAACTAGCTAACCACAAAACGGAGGCTATTCTAATAACAAGTCGAAAGAAAATTGAATACGTGAACATTCCGGTTGGAAGTCAAACCATCAGATCCAAGGAAGCAATAAAATATCTAGGAGTTACGGCTTAGGCTTAGGTTGTAGGAGGATGGTTTCATGGAACCACAATACACTGACGCCATCTAGTTGGGCCTATTGTACTCCCCCTATTTATTATAAGATAGAAGTCACTCCTCTTGTTCTAACCACTTGGTTCGGTTTGCAAACCGTAGCAGGCTCGAATGTTGGACGCCTCTGAGGTCGTCTAGTTCTGAGAATAATCTAGAGCCTAAATAAAGGAGACGACTGTTGGAGATTTGCGGACAGTGACAAAGATTTTGTTAGATAGATTCTTCGTCTTCCTCGCAACCTCTGCAAAGGCTGTCGCTCGCGATCCGCATCCTAAATGCATGCAGCTTTAGCGAGCAATGTGGCCAACAATATTTCGGATGCTACAGCGACTACGTTGTAGCAGCTGAGCTGTAATATTTTTAATCAGTTCTTCCCAAAAGGATTTGGCCGTTCTACAGCTTTCCAGTGGCCGCCACCCCGCCAAGAAAGAATCCAAAATAGTTTGTTTGAAGCTAGTATTCAGCACTGTTGGTGCTACATCGACTGACTTCCTAGTGGAATTGATGTTTGCAGATCCTTGGCGTGCAAGCGTGTCTGCTGCGTCGTTGCCTAGCAGGTCGCTATGACCCGGTATCCAAATTAGAAAATTTTCCGTTATGGCCGCTAGGCAATTCAAATTGTGTCTACAAATGGACACTAGCTTGGATGTAGTCCTGTAGGATTGGAGTAACAGAAGCGCAGTCCTGCTGTCCGAGAAAATGTAACAATTTCCGAGACTGTTCTGCATGTCTAGAATAATTTTTGTACACTTCAATCAAATTCCTGTTAAGACCCCCTATAGGGGCATAGGACAGAAACAACTCTCTTCCACAAGGCGCGATCCTGAGCATCGGCTTTAAGCTGTTGCCAGGGCTTGTTTTGTACACTTGTTAATGGCTAATACTTCCGCTTGGAACACTTTCGCGTGTTCTGGAAGATGATATGAAGTTTGGACGTCGAGGTCGTGGGAATAAGTCCCTACACCTGTCGACTGGTTAGTTTTCGATCCGTCCGTATAGAGATGAGGACCTGTACAGGTGTTGATTATCGAGTTTGTCGCCCATTCGTTTCATTCAGGCAACTTAATGTGAAACTTCCGTTTCTCAACCTGTGGTTGGCTCATGCACTCATACTCACGGCCTAAAAGGGATTTTGCGTCTCTAATGATATTTAAAATTTTGCCATGACCAATTTGTGGCGCTGACTATGAATTAGTGGCTTTTAATCTAGTGGTAACTAGGCCCGCTGCTTGTTTTATAAAAAGATCAAGTGGAGGTTATGAGAGAATTACCTCTAGGGGTGCAGTTGGTGTGGTTCTAAGGGCACCTGTTAAGCACAGACATGCCATCCGTTGGATTAGCTGTAAAGTTGCTAGATTGGTTCTTAGCTCCACTGCTGGCCACTACACCAGAGCGCCATAGCAAATAATTGGTCTGATAATACTGGTATACATCCAGTGGATGGAGTGCGGCTTAAGGCCCCATCTCAAACCGAATGTCTATTTGCCAGCGAAGAAAGCTACGGTAGCCTTTTTTGCTCGTTCTTGTATGTTGGCCTTCCAGGATAATTTACTATCAAGAATCAGACCTAAATATTTAACTTGCCTCGAGAGGACAATATTGATACCCCGAATGTTTGGTGGATTGAAAACATATGGTCTTCTTCTTGAAGAGGACCGAAGAAGCTTCGCTATCCATGCCATTAGGAGAAGTGCCACACTATGGCTGCGCAAGGCCTCAATTATGGCATCAATGTTGACTTCGTTAAAAGCGCCTTCCACGTCTAGAAAGGCGAGTGCAACCTCTTTATGATGGAAAGCTTCCTCTACGGCGGCTACCGTCACATGCAAGGCGGTGTCAGTGGACCTACCTTTCAGACAGGCGTGTTGGTGGGGGCTTCTGACCGAGAGGTTTAGATTTGCCCGTATGTAGCTGTCCACCAGTCTTTCCAGGCTTTTAATAAGGAACGAAGTCAGGCTAATGGGTCGAAAAGCCGTCGGGATGCTGTGGAAGGCTCTGCCTGGCTTAGGTATGAAATCTATCTTAACCTCTTCCCATAGCTTCGGTATGTGGCAAAGACTGATATGTCAACCAGGTACTGAATTATTGTTTGATCAGCATTCTGGATCATTACGGGATAGACTTTGTCCAGTCCTGTTGACTTCTAAGGTTTGAAGGAACTGAACGCAATTCCTATGTTTTCTGGCATCACGACTGTATCTACTAGTTCTGAGGAGGCTAGATCGACACATGAACTTTGTGGTGGGGGCTCAAAGCATCCGGGGAAATGCGTTTGCATTAAAAGTTCAAGTAACTCACCGCTAGACCCGGTCCATGAACCATCGCCTTTATCCAGCAATTCGGGCTTTATGGGTCTTTGGATAGGATCGTCTTTATCCATCATCTTTAGCAGTATCGTTGACGTTATCGATCTCTTCGCAGAATCTCTTCCATGGATTTCGTTTGACGGCTCTTAGCTGTTTTTTATATAGTGTAAGTAGTGCTTGGTATTTGTCCCAGTCTGTGTCAAGTTTGATGGAATTAGCTTTGTTAAAGAGTTTCCTTGCTCGTTTTCACAGGATATCGAGATCCACCAGACAGCGTTCTTACTGTCTTTGGCGAACTTCTGAGGGCAGGAACTCTTGTATGAGTTTGTTAGTATATTTTTTAATATACTTACTCTTTTATCTAAGGAATCTGGTGCTTTTATTGGGTAAGGAACTATTGCCGGTAGTTTTCGGTTTATTAGCTCCTGATATTTAACCCAATCCGTTCTTGCTGGATTCCTGTAAAACCGGCTATTTTTTGATGATCCCACTATTTCAAATCTTATCCACATGTGATCTGACAAGGATGGTTCTTTCGAAACTTTCCAGTTGCGGACCACTAGTGCTTTAGAGTTAGTTGCAAGAGTCAGGTCGATAACCTCGCTTTTTGCTCTATTTATGAAGGTGAGACTGTTACCAACATTACAAATATTTAGATTGTTCATGCTAAGAAATTCTAGAATTATCGTTGCAATCTGTAGGTATGATGGTCATTGTCATCACTACCTATTGCCAAGTTCCCTTTGTTGGACTCGACAAGCTGGCACAGATCAGTCGTAGGACATCCCTTGCGTCGTATGGCTGGTATGATGAAACCAGCTTAAGTGGCTGCGGTGTTCCGTTAAATGAGCGTCGTTGTGTGGTCTGGGCAGCTGAATTGCAGAATTAATGCCAATTTTAGTGCAACGACAAATGTCCGTAGCTTACCTGTTTTGGGTTCGTGAAGGACTTTAAAAGTTTTGTTGCACCATCCTAGAATGTGGTTAGACCCACTCAACCACGGATCCTGGACAAGTGCAACATCCGACTAATCACTTAAGAGGTGTTGTTGGAGAGAAGCGGTCGCCGCTCTACTGTGATGTAGATTGGCTTGAACCACTCTGAGTTTGCCGGCTTCTGAGGTTGGCCGCATTTGGTTTCGTTAGTTTGAAATCGACCTTGTTGAGTCCACAATCCATGAAACCTTCCGCTACAGACACCTTTTCCATAGAGCTTTGGTCGATTCCGAAAACAAGAAGTTGGCCGTTGTCTTTTTGTTCTCTATGGAAAACCTTCCATACCTCCATGGAAAGATTATTTTACAGCTTAATGTCCTGAAATAGGAGTCCAGGGTCTTCAATGATACCCGGGATCCAAACAGACATTTAAGTCAGTCTAGGGGATTCGGCACCTTCTACCACCTGTAGCATGATGCCCTTCAAGGGCTCGCTCATCTTGAAAACCACCTTCTAAAGGAAGACCAGAGTGTTTTGGTCAGCCCAAGTTCTCCTAAGATAGCCTGGCTAGAAGTCGTACTTCAAGAAGATTGGCTTAGATGGTGGATTACCTAAGACGTGTTCCCTCAGAATGTTCCTCAATGAAGAGTAGATCTGAGGCCTCATCGACTCTTGTATGATACCTAGCGAGTTGTTGGCATTAATCGAGTATATTCATAGCGACGTCGCTATAGGTACACAATCTCGACTATTTCTTTGTTGCTGTAGGTATCGGCGGATTACTATCATCCAATCGAATGCACTTGTGTTTCTGCTTCAGAGGTTCGAGCTTATTACCGGCGACTATGCACTCGGACGATGAGAGTTCTTTGGCATTGCCAGAGGCGGTGCCACGAACCAATCGTCCCGAAGCAAGCTGGAAAGAAAGTGTTTGAACCACTTCGACATTTTCCACTGACGGTTGCAAACTGGGAGTAGCAGCTGATTTGGGACTCGGAGTCAAGCTATGAGCCTTATTCCGGTGGGCTGCCCTTCTGAACATACTCCTCCTTTTCGTTGCCGACAGTTTCGGAACCACAGCTCTATCCGTTGCAATGTTTGACACTACTTTCAGCGGAGTGGTCGGAGCTGGCAAAGACTCTTTCGCAGGAAGCTTTACTACTCTGTCCACATTCGCTTGGGAAGTACTAACTTTATTAGTCAGAGAGGGGTGCTGAGACCTTTCGCCTCCGCCAGCACGATGGCTGGGCGGGAGGCTTCTGCAGCCCGTGAATCGTCCGTCTGAGAGGACAGTCGACTCAGCAGTGCAGCCACTTAATCCTCTACCGCATCGTCAATCTTTGCTTTGGCAGTTTTTCTTTTTATAATTGTCTTAGCACGGCGACGGGCGTGATTGCTACTACCACCTTGAGGGATTTGGATGGTCTCAGTAGCAAGGCCAGCCGAGATAGTTGTGCAGGATATTCTCAACATCGAAGCATTAACAACATCTATACCCACCTCCATCGGCTTACTCGGTTCTGAGACTGCATCCGTTAATGCCATTACAAATGCGAGATTACTGAGCTCTGACATGGAGGACTCAGTGCGCTGGGTGTTTGCCAGTAGCACAGCACTACCAGAACCTGGTTGCACCGTTCTAGTAGCTCCCGAGCCGCGTTCGGACCCGGTGATTTTAGCACCCTCTTTTGCCGGAGACTGAAGGCTAATACGCGGGGACTCCATCTCATAGTCTTTTTGGGCTGGTTCGCGGCATGGTTTTTACAGGAAAAATATTTGCTGCTATATCCACCTCAACATGCTCATTCATTTAGGCTCACAACGAGGCGTGTGTCTGATGAGCACGTTGTAGAAGGTACATCGGTCAAACTTAATTCCTTGCTATTGCCATGATAGGAGTTATGCTCGATAATAGATTAAAATAAACTGCCAACAAGTCGGGCGAAACTTTATTATTCTTGGGACAAGTTGCGGATGAGTGGAAAGTCAATATGCAGGTTAGAGTGGTTAGGGAAGACTAAGTGAAAGGGAGTTCTTGGGCAGGACTGTTAACAATATTTCATTCGTGTCTGTAAGTTTGGGTTTTTATGAGGGGAGGAGTAGGGGTAATAGTAAGGGTGGGTGGATGTTAATAGCTTTTTAATTAATTACTTGAATCACGTCCAATATTCTCTGTATAGAATGTGTTTCATAAACGAAGTTGCATAGAATTTTCATAAAATTCGGTATATTTTACATTCATGAAACCGAACATTTGTATGGGAGGGGGTAGAGAATATAGGGGAATCGTAAAATTTGATACGCAGTTTTATTTCGCGTCTCTTGTAAGGTGCTTGTATAGAATTTCAAGTTCGTAGCTTTTAGTTTGTTGGTTATTAGTTATTTAATATAATATAATTGGTCGAAATCATAGTTTTGTATGGGAGGGGTAGAAGCGCAATCGCGATTTCAAAACTTTTAAAGCAACTTCATTTGAATTATTTTTATAAGTTTTTATGCCAAATTTGAAATTGATAGCTTTTAATAGTTAGCTGATAACTGATTTCTTAAAAATGCTCGAAAAAATAATTTTGTATGGGAGGGGGTAGAGGAGGTAGGGGAATCGTCAAAATTGTGATGCAATTTTCTTTCATTTTTGTTGCTAGATGCTCGTACGAAATTTCAAGTTCATAGCTTTTAATTTGTTGGTTATTAGTTGATTTAATGAAATTGGTCGAAATCATACTTTTGTATGGGAGGGGGTAGAAGGGCAAGCGCGATTTTAAAACTTTGAATGCAATTTCATTTTCATTATTTTTGTAAGTTGTTTTGCAAAATTTGAATTTGATAGCTTGTAATGGTTAGGTGATAATTGATTTCTTGAAAATGGTCGAAAAAATAATTTTGTATGGGAGGGGTTAGAAGTTTTAAAGGTTTTCGACCAGTTAATATTTTGTATATTTAGGAATTTTTTTTAAATGCATTTCGCAAATTTTCAAGTTTCTACCTTAAAATTTCACTCAAAAATTTTCAGTTTATGTGTTTTTTTCAATGCACATGATACACCTTGTGCACGTTAGACCGGGGGAGTCGGTTTATAATAAATATGGATCAAGTTAATATTATTTTTCTATGTACATTAAATATAGGTATTCACATGCAAAATTTTAACTTTTTATCTTTCACTAGAGCCCTAAAAAAAATCACTCAAAATTTTCGACATTTTTGCTTATCACCTCTCTCCCCTTACACCTCCCAGCTTAAAATTTTTACCAAAATTAACCATTATGTAGTTCTACAATCTGACAAATTTTTAATTTAATATCTGCACTATTTCTTGAGATATAAGGATTTGTAATTTTGAAAAGTGCGCCATTTTTGAAATGTTCCCCATTTCCACCCACTACTATTATTTCGACATGTTATATTTTTTTTGTATTTGCCTAGTATAGCTTAATATAAGTTTTAAGTTTCAATTACATAACTTAAAAGATAGTTGAGATATTAATTTTTAAGTGTTTTTCTTTGCACCCCCCCTGACCCTCCCCCTTACAATAATTAGCCGCTTTCTGAGCTGGTTCCGATGGAGCTATATGCCACCTTGACATTCTCCAAATATGATTTTTTTACAATAAGTAATTTCGAAGATATAATTATTTGAAAAAAAAATTCGGTCGACAATTGGTTCTTAGCCCCCCCTTTTCGCACCCCAATGGATAAAAAAATTAAATTATTTTTAAAAGTTGTCCCACAAACTCCTCTATATGTATGTTGAGTTTTAGCTTCCTAGCTGTTACCATGGTTGAGATATTTGAATTCGTATTTTTCGGTTTAAGCGCTCCCCCCGCCTCCCCCTGAACCCGTACACCCCCCAAAATGGGTATCCGCCTGAGATCTGCAATTATCTACAATCCCTCCAAAAATGAACTTTCTATCTTGAAGGGTTTGGGAGTTAATGTGCGCTGAGCGTACACGTCGGCGTACGGCGGACGGCAAACGGCGGACGGCGTACAGACAGACGGATTTTTTTTTTGCATTTTTAGGCTAATTTAGTCATGAAACGCGAAAAAAAAAATTTCAGGGTAGCAAACTTTTTTTTTTTTGTGTCGATCACAATACTTTATTATTATAATAATAAAGTAATTTAAACTGTGGCTACCCCAGGTTCGGACACGATAACTCGCCTCTTTGTCCAAATTCTCCAGATCAAGAAAACGATACAGAACACGCGGTTTTCAACTGCAGTCGCTTCGCAAAATGGAGAAATAATATGCCGAGTCCACCATTCATCATAGATTATATGATGGAATCAGAGCAAAATTCGATGGAAATTTGCGCACTCGTAACGAATGTGCAAAAGGGTCTTTGGAGAATGGTGACAGAAAGGAGAGCAGAAGCAATGTAAAGAACATAGCATAAAATGCTAGCCAGCCACGCGAAGTAAAACCTAGCGTTCCACGAGGAGAGTGGTTGAAGACTGTGTGCGGGGGTGTGGTTTAGTACGCAGGCACATATCGGCTGACAGTTCTCTGTTAGGATCAGGTATGTAAATCGTGCATACCAATGGCATGGGTTATTGGTATCTAACGAAGATTCCACACCTCTCTGGCGTAACCAGAAAGAAAAAAAAAACACCCCCCAACTTAAAATGTTTGCCAAAATTAAAGGTTATAGGGCTCTACAATCTGACATCTACAATCAACTTGATACCTGTAAAGGGATTTTAAGATTTAACGGTTTGAAATTTTGAAACGTGGACCATTTTTGTAATGCTCCCCATTTACCCCCACTACTATAATGTTATATAATATTCCGCTAGTATAGCTGAAGGGCACATTTTCGTTTCAATAGCTTAAGGGATAATTGAGATACTAATTTTTTACTGTTTTTCTTTGCACCCTCTGACCTTTACAATGATTGGCCTCCCTCTAAGTTGATTATGAAGGATCTGTATGCCACTCTATCGGTCCTAAAATATTAATTCTTTGTGGTAAGTAATTCATATCTTCGGAATTATTCTAATCTTTTGAAAAAACTATTTGGCCTATAATATGTTTTTCATCATCATATCAATGACGCGACAGTCCAAATCGGGCCTCGATTCAAAAACCGCGTCCTCCAGCTGCTAATTTTACTTTATTATTCTAATAATAAAATATTGTGATCGATACAGAAAAAAATTGCTACCATGAAATTTGATTTTTTCGCGTTTCATGATTAAATTAACCTGAAAATGAAAAAACAAACCCTTCCCGCCGTACGCCGTACATATGGACTCATATATCCGTGACGTTAAAGGTAGAATCTTCGTTTTTGGGTGAATTGTTAATTGGGCTAGTGAGCTCCATTATCTAAATTTTGGATCGTGTTAGATGGAATGGGCAGGCGGGGTATGGACAGAGTCAAAAACTTCACTTGCTGATATATCCACTACGAATGCAGATAAGAAGTTGAAAATCAGTAGAGATATAGAGCAGGTTATGGGATAAACTTTAAAAACATTTTAATTTCTTTATCCATTGGCGTTCCAAAAGGGGGGGGGAGCTAAAACCAAATTGTCGACCGAAATGATTATATATTCGAAATTACTTAACATAAAAAATCCATATTTTGCGACCATTAAGGTGGCATACAGTTCCACCAGAATTAGTTTAGAAAGAGGCTAATTATTGTAAGGGGGAGGGTCAGGATGGGTGGCATGGAAAACACTTAAAAATGAATATCTCAACTATCTCTTGAGCTATGTATATATATATGTATGTTAGCGTAACCCCCCCCCCCGGTCTAACGTGCGCAAGGTGTTTCATGTGCATCGAAAAAAACTGAAATTTTTTGAATGAAATTTTAAGGTAGAAACTTGAAAATTTGCAAAATGTATTTAAAAAAATCCTTAAATATACGAAATATTAACTGGTCGAATACCTTTAAAACCTCTACCCCCCATAAAAAACTATTTTTTCAACCGTTTTCAAGAAATCAATTATCACCTAACTATTAAAAGCTATCAATTCGAAATTTTGCACAACAACTTTTAAAAACAGTTGAAACAAAATTGTGTCAAAAGTTTTGAGATCGCGCCTGCCCTTCTACCCCCTCCCATACAAAAGTATGATTTCACCACCACGACCATTTTACAATTCTCTTACCCGCTCTACCCCCTCCCATATAAATATTCGGTTTCGTGAATGTAGAATACACCGAATTTTATGAAAATTCTATACAACTTCGTTTATGAAACACATTCTATACAGAGAATATTGGTCATGATTGAAGCAATCAAGTAAAAAACTATTAACAACCACCCACCCTCACTATCACCCCTCCCCTCCTAGGACCCCAAACTTGCATAAACGAATGAAACATTGTTAAATTGGCAACAGCCCTGCCCAAGAACTCTCTTTCACTTAGTCTTCCCAAACCACTCTAACGTGCATATTGACTTTCCACGCATCCGCAACTTGTTCCAAGAATAATAAAGTTTCGTCCAACTTGTTGGCAATTTATTTATATTTAACGACAAGAGGACAAGTTTTAGAGGTGAGTAAAATCGACTTCAGACATCACCACCATTATCAGCTTAATAACACACTTTGGTATACATACAGTTCGTTCACCAGTATAGCAGACGGAACTTCCAATTTTTTTCACCTTCATAAATTATAATCAGCTGAAACCTATCTACATGTAATAAGTTCATACTCCACATGCATATACTTATTTTAATCTAAAATGAAAAATTCTCATAAGCAATAAATCTCAATCTTGGTAAATCTAAAGGAGATCATGCCACTTGCGTGCCAGATACTGCTTCAGACAGCTTTAATATCCGCTATTAAATTTCCATTTCCCGAAAATGATGTCGCCTGCTTTTGAGATTTAGTCTTGTGAAGGTTTTTATTTTATTTTTGAAAAAGAATAAATCGAATAAAGTACACGAGTGATACTTATATGTTTTATATTATATGTGTGTATGCTGTGAGGACATAACAAGGATGTTTCATGCTTAAAAACATATTTATTTTTCTAATTTTGTTCAAGGATAAAATAAGTTTAACGGCAATTAAATCTCTAATCAATGTTCTTTTAATAAATTTCGTTTGTTCTTAGCCGTAATTAATCTACAATATAAAATATCTATCTACAATTTTTTTTTATTTTCGTAGACTGAGGTAACCAAGGCATATCCAAGCAGGCAATATGCTGGAATTATAAATTGCGTCGACCGGGATTTGAACTCACGACCTTCGCATTACAAGACCAACACGCTACCCACTAGGCTCCACCCTAGCTACAAACAGATTTGACGCATGCATTAAATACTCGTAGCTTCGTGCGAAAGGAAACCTCCAGAAAATGGAAAGGGTACGGAAGTCCTGGCGAGCTTACCAGTCCAAATATCATTTTCGAATCCGCCGAATGTTGCACGTCTTTCACATCTTGTACGATAAGAACAATCGGCGCACATGTGTTCGAAGCCATTTGCACGTTCTAGGCAAATTTATTTTCAGTCCTGCCTCTTTGCATTCTGAATGCAACGAGCGAGTATTTGATTCTTAATACGAATAGTTATGTGCAAGCAAACACACGTCATCATCATTATCTTAAGATGTTAAACAGTACCCAATAAAGGCCTTTATCTTCAGCACCTTCCAACGCAGCTTCCACGCTGTCATTTATTACCTCAAAAAACTGCGCTGGTGATAATACGCTATTAAGCCTAGTCTGACAACTGTTCGCGCAGGAAAGCTCTCCTTTATGTAAGACGTGACATCAGGCATCTTCGTAGGATTCTTTAATTTAAGGTAGGATCTTATCTGGAGTACCTCTCCTACGCAAAGCATTCCATATGCAATCTCACTTAACACCATCGAAAGACTTCTCAAAGTCCACAAATATGCGATGAAGTGGCGAACGTATTTCGGTAGACTGTTCCAATATTATCCGTATGATATTTGTATAGTCTGTACAAGACGACCCCTTACGGAATCTGATAAGCTTCGAAATCGCTCTATACAACAGAACTAATAATATTACCTTAGCCATGATTTTCAAAACGGCAGTATGTAAGCATATACCACGCTAATTGCCACAAACCCCAAAGGTCACCCTTCTTCGAAATTTTCAAAATTACGCGCACCTTTCACTCAGCCGGTTATCTTCCTTCATTCCACACCTTAGTAATGAGGGGGAGGACTATATCGGCTCTTATTTCTGGATCCGCTTTGAGGAATTCGGATTGTATCTGGGGCTTTTTATTCTCGCCATTGACCGAATGATGGAAACTATTTATTCCTTATCTGATATGTCGTCCGGTTGGATATTTGTTGCGATTGTTCTTTTCCCAGAATGGCAAGATGTTTAAAATATCAGAGAAGTATTTCTTCCAACACCGTAACTGGTATTCACTTATATTAAGGATAGTTCCGTTGACATCTTTCACTAGGTGGTTAACGGTGAAATTCCTGTTCGTCAACTGTTCCATGATACTTATTAATTAGCGAACCCATATCATCAAGGTAAGCCGCTGATTCTGCGCTATTGGTCAGAGCTTCAATAGCCTACTTATGGTATATATGATCATCGGGGTAGTTCCGTCGCAAGTCGGGAGTTCATTGGCTGATATCGCATTGAGAGAGGACTCATATGACTTGCGACATCTAGTATTTCTCACCGCCTTGCACATATCTTACAGATTATTCAATACTTGTGGATGACTTTTCGCGTAGAATGATGGTATTCTTGCGTTTTTTGTTGGCATTTCCAAGTTAATCTAAGCTTGCTCTACATTTGATGAATTGTGGGTGATGTGCACAGGCAACGATGAAGTGGTAATCGCTCTCCACGTCAGCTCCACGCTTCGCTGGCACATCGAGGAGACGTCTTCTCCATTGGCGGCTTATGGCCAAATGATCAATTCTGGGTAACTCCATCAAGGAAAATCCAAGATGTTTTATGATGACTCTTGTGTGGCATAAGGGTGCCAGCGATGACCATTTGCCGAGTACTTTAAACTTCCAAAATTAATTTGCCGTATTCAGCATTTTCTCTTAATCCAAGATCGTGACGCGTCGACCCATGATTATTATACTTCCCCATGGCTTGTTCTAGCCCAGTATTGTTGCCCAGCCTTGGCGTTTATATCTCCTGTGATAACAGTAGGATCGCCTCCTGATGCTCGCTTGAAGATGGCACTCATTTGGCCATAAAACTCCTATTTGTCACCAGGTATTGAGACATTAGTTGGTGGGAGCGCTGCAGAATTGTGACGTTTCTATCCTCGGTTCTGAGTCTGACGACGACAATCCCATCCCAGATTGGTTCCCAGCTGATAGGACTGTTTCTCGTTTGTTTCCGCAGAGGAGCAAGTGGTGGTTGAGAAAACTGCGGAGATTCTAGCAACTGCTGTCGGAGTCGAGCGACTCCATGGACTTGAGCTGTTCAATCGGTATCACGCTACCCTGATGTAGACCGAAGCATGGAGTGGTCCCAAACATGATCACCACAAGCGAGTGTCCACGAGTAAGTGTACCACGAGGCGAATTGTATCAGTCCTACAGTCGTCTTTTGCATATTGGTGATGAGCTAGTGAGTTTTTCCAACTAGGACTTTGGCTGTGTATGGGTCTATGCAGGACAATAAGGCCATGGTGAGATAATTTCGGGGTACACGTAGTGTTAACGGTTGTGGTTGATGCCCACATCCGTTTGCTGCGTAAGCAGTATTCGGGGTTATGGATTGCTGCCTTCTCAGGGAGTAATCCTATTCTCTGCTTGGAGTTGCACAACAACCGTGGTCCTTGATCCAGAGATAGGAAAACCACCTAGCAGTGGAGTAGACGGTGTAGACTAAAAACGATTAGGTATTAGTACGTATGTCCCATGCTTTTCAACTTGGCACTAGAGTATGTCGTCCGAAAAATCCCAGTCGACAACAACGGGACACTACTATTCCAGTCCACCCAACTAGTAGCATACGCTGACGACATTAACATTCTAGCAAGATCCTTCCCTAGTGCTAAGGAGGTATTTGTCAATCTTGACTCCGCCGCAAAAGAAGTTGGGTTGCGCATTAATGAATGCAAAACTAAAGTAATGACGCAAACAAGAAGGAGAACGAAATTGCGGAATATAATTTGGAGAGTGTGGACAACTTCATATCTCTTCAATGGCGTTACAGCCCAAATCGGGCCTTGGCCTCCTGACCTTTAGGTTCCTTAACATTTTCATTATTTATTGCGGAAGGGTTGTTAGCCCTTCGCACAACCCTTTATCTACGAATTTTTGATTTTCGTAGATTGAGGTAACCAAGGGGTATACCTTGGTTGCCTCAAGGAGAGTGCTGGAATTATGCGTCGACCGGGATTTGAACTCACGACCTTCGCATCACAAGACCAACACACTACCTACTAGGCTATACCCTAGTTGGACAACTTCATACATCTTGAGGCTAATCTAGCAAAGGACGGTAATGAAACGGACGAAATCAAACGACGGATAACACTTGCAAATTAGACGTATTATTCGATACTTCCAATATTGAAATCCAAGAAAGTGCACATGAACAATAAGCTTCGGATATATAAAACTATGATACGACCTGTGCTCTGTTATTGCAGCGAGACGTGGACATTAACGCGAACTGTCGAAAAAGCAGTTATCGCATTCGAAAGAAAGGTCCTCCAAAGAATTTCGGGACTGAGCTAGTAGGCAAACCACCCGAGCGATGGGAAGACTCGATTGATAAAGACAGCAAAGCCATTTTAAAAAACATAACAGAATTATGATTGGGCTTAAAGCCCAATCATATGATACTCTAGATGAGATGGAAATGACTTTAATATACCGGAAAATATGTCATCTCAAATTAAATAGAGACTTTTGCATGGAAGGTGGTAGAAGTAGAGGGGGAGGTTTGTATTTTTCGTATATGACACCGAACATGGCATGCAAAATATATTTTGCTGAATTTAAAGTTTTTAATTTTCATTATTTTTAAAGAAATTGGTCATAGTTTTCCTGAAATTGGGGCTTTTGTATGGGAGGTGGCAGACGAAGTGGAGCATTTAAGATGACTTTGAAACTGCTTATCATCATTCTTATCACCATGCTTTGATTCAATTTCAAAGTCGATAGCTCTAATATACTTGAAGGAGAAATGCTTTTCTTGAATGCATAATACAGATATTTGTATGGGAGGTGGTAGAAGGAGTGAAGCGGAGCTGATAATTTTTTCTAACATTTATTTCAATTATTAAGAAACAAATTCGGGCAAAATTTAAATTTTGTACTTTTCCTAGTTTGAAAGGAAATCGATAAAATGCATTCAACAAAAATTATACATTTGTATGGGAGCGGGTAGAAGGAGTGTACAGATCAAAACAAATTTTTCTCGCATTATTAATGTTTCTATTTGTATACTTTATGCAAAATATCAAGTTGATAGTTGATTTAACAGTTTCGAAGAAAAATAATTTAATTTAAATTTCAAAATTTCGTGAAATTTGTATTGGAGGGGGTAGAAGGAGTTAGGTGAAATTGATAATTATTTTTAAAATAAATTGCAATTATAGTAGAATTAATTCTAACAAAATTTCGTATTTTCAGGTTTCCTAGTTTCAATGAAAATCGAAAATATGTATTTTCCAAAATTGTCCATTTGTATGGGAGGGGGTAGAAGGAGTAAGGGGATCGGGTCAATATTCCGTGTTATTATTAACATCTATATTATAATACTTTGAGCTAAATTTCAAGTCGATAGCTTAAATAGTTTCAAAGAAAAATCAATTTCTTAATATTTCGAAATTTCATGAAATTTGTATGGGAGGGGGTAGAAGGAGTGGGGGGATGTAGCCCATTCACGAACTTAAAGTTACTTTTTTGCTAAAAGTGACACACAAAAATTTTTAGCACTATGGCTCAAAGCTTTCGAGAGTTATGCTGTAGACAGACGCACAGACGGACAGACAGACGGTCACTCGGAATCGAGGTTTTTGAGCGATAACAAATATTTCTGTATCCCTGGCAGCTCTGTGCGAGCGTTATTTCTTAGCGTTACAAACGGTAAGGCAAACACAATATACTCTCAGATTTCATCTAGAGTATAATTAGCAGCTGGCGGACGCAGTCTTTGGATCGAAACGATTGGAGGCGACGACTTCAAGAGGCCAGGGCCCGATTTGGACTGTCACGCCATTGATGATAATTAGTACGTATGTATGTCTCTTGTAGGAATAATTAAACAAACGTAAGTTTCTGTTCTATTTCCTGTGGCGTTCATGATTGTCGTCTAATATATACAACCCGTGTTGCTAAAGACAACTGCGGGGCGGGACATTAACTTAGTGTCACGTGGCCACATTAATCCAAACAAGATATGTATGTTCTGTATTTCGCCCTCGCGGTATAAGGACAACCAAATCGCCATTTTCGGCTTTGCACTTAGTACCCACGTACAGAATGATGTTTTCACTCGATGTTCGCTCTGCTTCTGATACACCTGACTTCGCTCGAGCCAAAGGTTTGAATGTTAGTGCTCCATTTTACGGTCGATCACTGATTGGCTGCGAATGGACTGAGTGCACCCAGCCTCCCTCCGTCATTCAATGTTCGAACGTTCTATAGTCCGTTTTCGAATGGCAAAAGTGATTAGCGTAGGATACGTCCATATTCGAGTCGCTGTATCCGTTTCTCGTATCAGTTAGATTTTAAGATCACGGGTGATAAGATGATCCAGTGCCATTTTTAGGGCATGTAGGACTGGATCTCACATGGGCTCTGGTATACACTGCTTATTCCTTCCAGGAGCGGTTCAGTGCGTCTTTATCTTTGTATGTACGAATAGCTAAAGATACCAGGCAGTTTAATATCCAAAACAGTTGATGAACGGTTTATTGTAGTCATGTAAGAATATTTAAAATATTTTCTTTACTTGTATCTCCCGGTCAAAATGAATCTCAGATGAACGAACAGCATATCAAATGTAAAGCCCGGCAAAACATTATGGCTTGCTCCTTCAACCATATTTCCATAAGAAATTATTCGAAATAAAAATAAGGCTATTGCATCGGATGAAGGCTGGCTTGGGAAAATCCTTGAGATTTTATGAAAACAAGATTGAAAATTCACTTCTATATTATAAAAGGCTTTCGGCGATTGCTTAGAATCTCATGATTTCATCTTTTAGCAAGATATTCATCGCAAGTTACGAACAGAATTCCTATGGTTTAATTTATGTTAAAGTACTTTTTCAAACACACATTAAATGCAAAGATGAGATAAGGAAAAGAAAACTTGTAGCCAGCTTACAGTACTTATTTCTAACTTTATTGCTGTATAGGGAAAACTTTCTAATAACAGACGTAACATTTGTCATAATTTAATCGACAGTTACAAGCTAAAAGGTTTTACTAAACGATTATTTAAAGAAAGTGATGATATTTTTACATGACAGTGGATGTTTGAAATGAGT
This sequence comes from Chorisops tibialis, assembly GCA_963669355.1. NCBI lineage: Eukaryota > Metazoa > Arthropoda > Insecta > Diptera > Stratiomyidae > Chorisops > Chorisops tibialis. The sequence continues at coordinate 111,654,120 of OY770262.1, read as the reverse complement.
CGAATTTGGTTTAAATTTGCATTGTGAAATCAGTCTTTTAAAATGTTCCTTCGAAAGAGCCATCAAGCTTATACAGACATTTAGGTTGCCGTCCAAAAACCACGAACGCTTTAAGTATTCAAGCTAAACAAAAAATCGAGTGAAGTTAATTAGTTTCGTTCTATCGCCTCCGTTAAAAATTTCTCAAAAAGTTTTACTTTGAACCTACGAGTATAAAAGCTATTGGATTGGAAATTTGACCAAAGTATACGGAAATGAATACCATTCACCAATACAGACAAAAGATTGGAAATCCGTAGTCTTGATCAATGCTTGCGGGGAGTACTTATATCAATTTAACCCATTTCGTGCAAAGAGCATTTTTTAAAATATTGATTTTCTGTACATGGGGATTGAAACCTTGAGTTTTATAGCCTAGTCCCCAGTATACCATATGGCATCGATAATCTCATGTATTATTATATCAAATACTAACATGGAAGTTTGATCAAATGACCAAAACTTTGACTTTATAATCGGATGCATGTTAGAAAATCTTCTATGGCATATCTCGAGTTGCATTTTTTAGATTAGTGCATTGCAGTGTTGAGACACAAAATTTTATAGCCGGAATAAATCGAAATGATTTGACCTTTGGCCTTAAGCTCGTCAGGCCTTCGGTATCCTTTCCCCTTTCTGGAGGTTAAGAGAGATCTCGCATGCGTAAAATCCGTGTTGTTATATGGTTGTATTACGTGGAAAGTGACCGTTCGACTTACCAAGAAACTACAGACTTTCGTGAACCAATGCCTCCGACGCATTTTGCGAATATTCTGGCCAGAAGTGATCTCTAACGACGAACTTTGGAGTACAACTGGCCAGACTAAAATAGGTATTGAGATTCAAAGGCGGAAGTGGCAGTGGATCGGTCATACTTTGAGGAAACCAGAGTGAAACATCGTCAAACAGACTCTGGATTATAACCCCCAAGGAAGACGTCGGGTTGGTCGACCATGTAACGCATGGAAGCGAGCAGTTGAGCAGGAGGTCAGAGGAATAAACAAGTCCTGGCAACAGCTTAAGGCGGATGCTCAGGATCGCGCCTTGTGGAAGAGAGTTGTTTCTGTCCTAAGCCCCTATAGGGGGTCTTAACAGGAATTTCATTGATTGACCTTTACAAATTTGCTTTCAAATACAATAGATTATAGAACAATAATTCACTGATACACTTGTAACCAGTATCAGAATCTCAGTATCTATCCTTGGCTTTCCAGTTTTTAATTTTCTTTAAAACAAGATACAAACTTATCATTGAAATGGTCTGGAGAAGCAGTTACTTGATTTTCAACTTAGTAATACATTTTACATATTGCTGCGAGCTAGGGGTTCACCGGGATTTCAAGTAAAAACACAATTCGTTTAAAAATAAGTAATAATTTATTTATTCGCACTTTAATTCAATTTCGCGCTTAATTCGCACTATATGACAATACCGCTGCGTGCTTTTCTATCGCTTTCACTCACGTTCACGTCTCCGTAATAAAAATTACTGACTGGCTCTCTCGCTGAAAGCTTTCGTGCTTTTATACATCTCTTCCCATAATCATGACTATTCTCAAAGCTTACTTCGGTGTGTATGTGTGAACTATACTGGAAAGCTCTAGATCTTTGATTGTGGCTTTCTATATAGTTCAGTATACTGTTCTACATTATTCTTGTCTATTCGAGAGAGATCGAGTTGCGGGGCTGCCAGGTCTGCATGTAACAATATCTTTTTCTGTTCCAGCGATCTGGGTCTATACCGTATAACCTCAGATCCCTGGAACAAAAAACATAATTTCAGTACATGCTCCTTCCAGATTATAAGAATATAGTAAAACATTTCAGCGCTTCCAAATATGTGAATCCACTATAGTATAATAGTGGATTTTTGTAAATTAAAACGGAATTGGATAAATTATTAAGTAATAATTCGAGTAATAAATCTATTACTCGATTTACTAACAACTAGCGATCCCCCGCGACTTCGTCCGCGTAAAAATCGCAATAATAAGCAATTTTTGAGAATGTAGTTAGTAATACATTACATGGGATATATAATCTGTTTAGTTTAATGGCTCTTTGAACACAATGCTTTCTATTTTGTTGGAATCAGAACCATAAATTATTAAGAATAAAACCATGATACTCGCATTTGTATGGGACAGGCACGTGATCAAATCAATCCCGTGATTCGAGATCATATACGTATTAAAGAGTGTTAAGGATATGTGAATAGCTGTAGCTTGTATTAATTTAAAAAAAACCCAAATTAAATAACATTAAGCTCAAAAGCATAACAGGACTACGATTGTGCTGAAAGCCCAATCATACGATACTATACAACTTGCCAAATTATTAGACCCATTGTCAACAAATCATTCGTTTTACTTTGGATATCTTACAACTAATTCTATGGATTATGTGTTTTTCTTATTCTTTGTTGTGTTGGCAACGCTTTAATGTTAACATTGTTGCCTAGCAACTCGAATAACGGTAAAAGATTTCTTGTTAAGTGCAATAACATACCCGGTCAGTTTTTTTTAAATAATCACTTGTTATAACTAAGGACGCAATATTTGTGAATTTAGGTAGTGATAATAATTTTTTTTTTGGGAAATTGGATAACAGGTAAGTTGATTAGTTTCTATTTTTTAGAATCTATTTTTTATTACCGAGATTTTGGGCATATTGTGTTTTATAGCGATGGGAAAGCGAGGTGGCTTGTCACAATTGAAGGTTGGGGAAATTTCCGGATTATTAAGAAAAGAAAAACAAAACTTGTTCCAAAACATGATTGCAGAAATGCTGGGCATATCGAGAAGTTCTGTAAAGAATATTAAGAAAATAATGGATACAGGCAAGGCCCTCCAGAAATACCAGGCCGTAATGCTGAGCTGTTTTACAGCAGCTGCAGGAAATATAGCAGGTTTTTGATGACGTCAGTGATGACGTTGTGCTTTGACAGTTCTCTTGACTGACATTTTGCGGAGAACTTCGGTGTTGGATTCGCGCCAATATGAAAGATAAGTATAAGAACAGGGAAATTTATTTAAAATTAATAGTTTTTAATTTTACACACTGAAAACAAGAAAAATGACGAATGAAAGAACTTGTGACCGACCAGAAGATCGAAACTAATCAGAATGCTGCCAAAAGCACAAATGTCCGGAATATGAACGGGAATGTTCAGCAAATGTAGAATATATTAGTGCTGGACCATGTACGCCGTCCCCCGATGATTCAATACGGATCGAACTCATGAATAATGCTCTCAAATCGGCGGATCAAAGCAAACAGGAGCGATGCAAATCCTGATAGTTAGAAAACATACTGCAACAACATGTCAAATCGAATTGTCAAACTGACAAATCTCATACTTGGGTGTGCTCCGACTTGCTCGGACACCTTAGGTATAGTTCAGAAAAACCTGGTATTCTACGTCATCGTTTTCAGCATTACGGCCTGGTATTTCTAGAGGGCCTTTATACAGGTGATGATTTGACGCTAAAGCGGATGGGCGCATGCGGTCGACGCCGAATAACGATTATGTGAACTGACCGAAAAATACGTGATTACTGCACGCGAAACAGAAAATTACCTGCTACAGTCATCATTAAAAAAATTCAAGACGCAGGCATCAAGGTTTCGCAGCGAACTATCCAGCGTAGATGGGCTGAATAGCACCTCATAGCCAGAAGACCTACGAAGAAACCAAGACTGACAAACGCCATGATAAAAAAAAACGTTTTGAATGGGCTGAAAGTACAAACATTTCACCATTGATGACTGGCAACAGGTAAATTATAGTTCTTCTTCTTCAATGGCGCTACAGCCCAAATCGGGCCTTGGCCTCCTGAACTTCAGGTTCCTTAACATTTCCATTATTTATTGCGGAAGAGTTGTTAGCTCTTCGCACAACCCTCTATCTACGAATTTTTCATTTTCGTAGATTGAGGTAACCAAGGTATATTCAAGCAGGTAGTGTGCTGGAATTATGCGACGACCGGGATTTGAACTCACGACCTTCGCATTGTAAACCAAACACTCTACCCACTAGACTACACCCTAGCACCCTAGCAATTATAGTTCAGTGGTTTTATTTTGCTAAACTTTCACCGGGAAATTTTAAATATTTGTGTTCTTCCTTCTGTTTTTCAGGTATGTTTTTTTTGATGAATTAATTTTTCAGGTTATGGCTGAAAAAACAAAATTTGTGAGACGATGGCCGTGAGAAAAAATTCTTTCGGAGCGCATTGTACCCACAATTAAACATCCCCCGTCGGTCATGGTGTGATCTGTGATCAGCGCCAAGGGCCGGGACCTCTGCATATTGTAGAAGGTACCCTAAGAGCCGATCAGTACCATCGAGTGTTGAGCGAGCAACTGCTACCGCAGATGAGAAACTCGTTTAAGGAAGGTGAAAAACCTATTTTTACGCACGATGGAGCGCCGTGCCATAAAGCCAAGGCTATAACACAGTTTTTAGCTGAAAATAATGTTACGGTCCTTGATTGGCCGGGAAATTCGCCGGACATGAACCCTATCAAAAATGATTGGGAGCTTATCAAAATTGAAGTAAGTAATACCGCACTTACTACGAAAAATGAATTATTACAGGTGCTTTCAAAGATTTGGAACCATAAACCAAACATTAAAACCACCATTGAAAACTGTATTAACAGTATGCCTCGTCGTATAGACGCATTACTGGAGGTTAAGGGCAGGCATATGAAGTATTAAGTATTAGTTTAATAAATACTTATTATTATTATAAATAAGTTTTGAGTTGAATTTCATTTCCTAAGGGACAGGGAAAGTGGTTACTTAAAAATAACGGCCAACTATTGCAAACACTTTAAGTTATCATAGCTTAAAACGAAAAAAAAGCTATTTTGCTAATTGGTCTATTAATTTGGCAAGGTACTGTAGATGAAATCGAAATTGTTGTGATCTTAAGCAATTTTGTATGGGGAGTGGTAGAAGGGGTTACAACATTGAACTAATTTGTTTCTCACCATGCTAGAGTAGCTATAAAAATGTCTTGTACCAAATTTAAGCTTCAAAAATTTACTAGATACTGAAAAAATTAGTGCATTGGTCTTAGTGAAATTGTGCAGTTTGTATGGGAGGTGGTAGAAGGAGTGGGGGGTTTTGGTGATTTGAGAAACAACTATAATCATCATGCAATTGAAATTTTTTAAATTTCAGATCAGTAACTTTCATACTTTTGCAGAAAATCGAATTTTGGAAAAGATGTGATATTGTGTCACATTGTATGAGAGTGGTTAGAAGAGGAGAAGCTTGGATTAATTATAAGACTAGTCAAGGATTTAGTACAAAATTTGAGCTCGGAAAATCTTATACGTATTGAGAAAATTGGTTTATAGTATTTCATGAAAAAGTGCAGTTTGTACGGGATGTGAGGGAAGAAGTGCAGGAATTTAAATAATAATAATAATATTTATGATAAAAATAATATATTCTAAATTTCAAATTATTCGCTCCCATGATTTCAAGAAAATTTGATTAATATATATTTTTGGAAATGAGTCATTTTGTATGGGAGGGTAAAGAAGATTACGTCTCGAAGCATACCTAATAAACTGTGAATGTTTCTTTACAATCGGGCCAGCCATTTTTGCGTGAAAGCCGGAGAGACATTATATACATTATTTGAGAGAGGAAGTCAGCTGAATGGTTAATTTTCTCCCGATATTAATAATAATGCTAATTAAGGATTCAGTACAAAATTTGAGCTCGATCAATGTTAAACGTACTGAATAAAATGGTTTAGAGTATTTCATGAAAAAGTGCAGTTTGTATGGGAGGTGGTGGAAGGAGTGGTGAATTCAAATAATTTATATACCATAGATTTTATTTATGGTAGAAATAATATATTCAAAATTTCAATTTGTTAGTATTTTTGAAAAAGAGTCATTTTGTATGGGAGGGGGTAGAAGCAACGAAGGGATGGAAATAAAACTAAAAGCAGATTAGATTTCGGAGCATACCTAATAAACTGTCCAAGTTTCATTACAATCGGTTTGTACGTGAAAGACGTCCGGAGAGACAGACAACAATTTCAAAAACGTGTTTTATGCTCAATTATTGTTAAAATAACGCAAAAAACTAACTTGTAGCCATTTATAAGCAAATAACAGACAGAAACTACAATTATATTTATAGGAATAGATTAACCAACAATTTGTCTTTAATTTTATACTTCATCTTCATTTATCCTGATCCTTTTAATGAGTTTATGTAATGAGCCAAGATTCCTCGTTTTTTACTTGAATATACGCAGATATAATTGTAGTACAGGACGAAACGGTAGAAAAATAATTGCTTATTTCTTGGAAAGACTTAGATAATTACTTGTATGTGACATCCTATAGAGCAATTTAGGTGTCTTATAAGGTTATAAGCTAGAATCGGATATAACTGGAAAAGATTAATGGCTTACGGTTGTCCATTTCATCCATAGTTTCTACTAAATAGTAGAATTTTTCCTTAAAGAAATTTTCAAATTTTGCACTCTCATCTATACTGTATGGAATTTCAAGCATCTTAAGAAACAAATTAGTTTTCTGTGGATTTTGAATTGAAATTATTAATAAAGTTCAACATTTTGCTGTCGACTAATAAATTTTTAAAATTTTGATCTGTTTTTATACTCCAGATGAAATCTGGAGTATTATAAGTTTGCTCTAAGGTTTGTAACGCCAAGAAATAAGGCTCGGAGAAAAAAATGAATGATACAGAAGTTAATATTATCACTCAAAAATATCAAAACCGGATGTCCGTCTGTCCGTCTGTCCGTCCGTCCGTCCGTCCGTCCGTCTGTTCGCTCTGTAGCTTGAGAACGCGTTGAACTAGATAGTTCAAATTTTGTACACGTCGTTTTTAACAAAAAAGTAAGGTCAAGTTCGTGAACGGGCCAAATCGCTCCACCCCTTCTACCCCCTCCCATACAAAATGACACAATTCCGCAATTTGACAATTAACGGATTTGCTCGAAAAGTATAAAAGTTATTGACCTGAAATTTGGAATATATTACTTTTATGTTAATATCAATCTACCGTATAAAAATGATGCGTGCCTTCCCTCTCCTTCTACCACCTAAGCCAAATTACCCAGTGCTTATAAAAATTAGCGGCCTGAAATTGCGCACAAATATTTATTTAAAATTGTTAGTAAGGCAGAAAAAAGTTAGACGATTAGCTTCACCCCTTCTACTCCCTCCCATACAAAATGACACAATTGCGCAATTTGACAATAAACGGATTTGCTCGAAAAGTATAAAACCTAATGGCCTGAAATTTGGCATATATTACTTTTATGATAATATAAATCTACTGTATAAAAATTATGTGTGTCCTCTCCCTCCTTCTACCACCTCCCATACAAAATGCACTTTTCATGTATTACTCTAAGCCAAATTACTCAGTGCTTATAAAATTAAGCGGGCTGAAATTGTGCACCAAATATTTATTTAAAATTGTTAGTAAGGCAAAAAAAAATTAGATGATTAGCTTCACCCCTTCCACCCCCTCCCATACAAACTGCACTTGCTCTAAGACGATTTTCTCAGAATATATAACATTTATCGAGCTCACATTTTGTAATAAATACTTAATTAGTGTTATCACAAAGATCTGAAAAAAATATTTGATTAGCTTCACTGCTTCTACCCCCTCCCATACAATATGACATAGTTTCACAACTTCGATTTTCTTGAAAAGTATGAAAGGCACTAGTCTGAAATTTAAGGCATTTGAATTTTATAATATTTTTAGTTATTTCTAAAAAATCATTAAAATCCCCCCACTCTTTCTACCACCTCCCATACAAACTGCACATTTTCACTAAATCTAACTCACTAATTTTCTCAGTTCCCATTCAATTTTTGGAGTAAGCATTTTGTATAAAACATTTTTATAGCTACTTTAGCATGATGGGGAAAAAAATAGTTCAATGCTATCATCCCTTCTAACACTTCCCATACAAAATTTCTTGGGATCACAAAAAGTTCTATTTCATCTAGAGTATCGTAAGATTGCGCTTTACGCGCAATCGTAGTCCTGTTATGTTTTTCAATAACTTACATTGAACAATTTTTGGTACTTTTTAAGCACGCTGTTCTCCGAGAGGAGAATTTTGTATATTAATTTTTATACTCTAGATGAAACCTGAGAGTATATTGTGTGTGCGGATACCGGGTAGGTATTTGTCGTCGTCATGCGTGATACGCAAATGTCGTTTATTTTGCCGTTTTTTCTTAGGATTATCTTCCGCTAATTTGGATTAGCGGGAGATGAAAACATCTAGCTAAGCGAATATAATGCTTAGAGGTAGTACGGTATCAGGATCTTTTTTCCATTCCGCTGTGCATCAGCATGAACTAGGAAGAGGGTTTTTTGGGCCAATGACCTACACCCAATCTCCTGAACCACTGGCAAAATCGTGCTACTCCGGCCTAAGAATTCTCCATTATCTGTTAGCGGAATGAAGGATTTCCTTCATCTCGTTATAATATTGATGTGAATATCATTACCGTCCAAGAGTATTGATCCGATCCCTTCACTCCTTCTACCCCCTCCCATACAAATGAACAATTATGAAAAATACATTTCATTGATTTTCATTGAAGCTAGCAAATTTAAAAAGACGAGTTTTCGCCGGAATTATTTTTATTATAATTGCAACCAGTTAAAATATCAGTGAGGTATCCTTTTACCCGCTCCAATAGAAATTTTAAGAAATTTCGAAATTTCAGTTAAATTATTTTACTTCAAAACTGTCAAAGCAATCGACTTGAAGTTTCGTGAAAAGTAAAATACAAATAATAGAAATATCATTGACGACGAAAAATTTTGTTTTGATCCGTATACTCCTTTTACCCCTCCCATACAAATGCATAATTTTGGTAAATGCATTATGGTGGTTGGATGGGTATAGACAGGGTAGGCATCTGATCGGCGTCATTAGGCGACGCCCAGTGTTGTAACTGTCATATACACATCAATTGTGCTCATCATACCTCCTCGTGGTTGCCACCGGATCCTGGTCTTGTCCATCCGGACTTGACTTGCTGAACTGATGGGCGCGAGTGCTAATGAAACAGAAAAATTCTAGCACTATAATAATATGGCCCTCCAAGTTGGGGGTTGGGCGATGTGTTAACAACTCATCCTCGGAAAAAACACACCCGTTTCGAAACCTGAAGCAACGCCTCGGACTGGATTGATTCAACGGCAACGACCACGCAAACGAAAAATGGACTATTCCTTCGGATCTTGGAACGTGCGATCCCTGTACAGAGCAGGAGCAGTGAGAGAGCTTCTGGAACAGGCAGTCAAATACAATATAAACATAATTGCACTCCAAGAAACTAAATTATTAGGTAACGAGATTAATGACTTAAGATCGCACACAATTTTCAAAAGTGGGAAATCATCGGGAAGCCGGGAATTTGGAGTTGCGTTTATCGTCGACAAGAAGTTTAAACACCAAGTTACCAACTTCAAATCCGTCAATGAACGATTGTGTGCAATCCGCATCAAAACAAGTTTTTTTAATGTTTGGCTTATTAATGTCCACGCCCCAACGGAAGACAAAGACGACGAAGTTAAAGACGATTTCTACAGCACCTTAGAATCAACATTCGACTCCCTTCCGTCGAATGATATTAAAATAGTATTAGGTGACTTTAACGCGAAAGTGGGCAAAGAAGAAGCATACATAGGGACAATTGGAAGGCATAGTCTCCATGATATTAGTAACGACAACGGCCAGAGGCTGACTGATTTCGCCAGCAGCAAAAACCTTATTGTAAGCTCGACATGCTTCCCGCATCGTGACATTCAAAAGAGAACGTGGGCTTCACCCGACGGAAGAACATTCAATCAAATAGACCATGTTATAATAGAGAAAAGGACGGCCTCCTGCATTCTCGACGTGCGTACATGTCGAGGGGCTAATTGCGACACAGAGCACTATTTGGTAAAGACCAAGTTTCGATGTCGAATCGCAAACCGAGGACACTCAAAAATACAACCGGTTCCTAAATTCGACATAGGGAAACTCAAAAACGAGAAAATAGTTGCGAAATATGCGTTAGCCTTGGAGAGGCACTTCGCGACAATGCTGAATACCACTGTCAGCATGCCAATAGAAGAAATGTGGCAAAAAATCAAAGATGGCATTACATCCGTCGCAGAGGAGGTGATAGGACAACAACCCCGGCGCAAAAGAAATGATTGGTTCGACAAAGAATGCCAAGATGCCTTAGAACGAAAAAATGAAGCTTACAAAATATTAACGGAACGGCCGACACGAGCCAAACAAGACAAGTACAAGGATCTTAGACGATTTGCAAACAAAATATGCAGACAAAAAAAAACGGAAGTACAATAATGACGAAATTAAAAACATGGACGAACAATTTAAATTACACAACACAAGAGCCGCGTATTCCCTTGTCAAAAGGATGAAAGAAGGTTACAAACCGAAAACGACCCTATGCAAGGATGCGGAAGGGAACATTATAAGTAACGCGGAAGATATAAAACTAAGATGGGCACAATATTTTGAACACCTTCTTAACCCGAGCCCATCACCTACACGAACAGCAGCAGCAGATACAATAGCAGGTATAACTGATGTAACAGCTGATGAAGGATCCGCTTTGAGTCCTCCCACACTCGAAGAAGTGAAAACAGCCCTAAGGAACCACCCAAACAACAAAGCGCCGGGCACTGATCAAATCCCAGCTGAACTTCTGAAAGCCGGCGACACCTGCATAGCGCATCTCCTACATAGATTAGTCACGGACATATGGACGCAGGAAATACTTCCTGAAGATTGGCGCAAGAGCATCATATGTCCAATTTATAAAAAAGGTGACAAACTCTGCTGCGAAAACTACCGAGGAATATCTCTGTTGTGTACGTCTTATAAGATTTTGACGAAAATTCTAGAAAAGAGAATTAAGCCCTATGCTGATAAAGTAATTGGTGAATACCAAGGCGGATTTAGAGCTGGACGCTCAACCACGGACCAGATATTCTCAGTTAAACAGGTGCTGGAAAAGTGCTGGGAATATAATATTGATGTGCACCAGATATTTGTTGACTTCAAACAAGCATACGACAGTATCGACAGGCGCGTACTGTATAAAATCATGTTGGATTTTGGAGTCCCACCGAAACTGGTTCGACTGACAAGAATGACAATGACTGAGTCTTTGTCACAAGTCAGAGTAGAAAACGATCTGACTTCCAGTTTTAAAACAGACAACGGCCTTAAACAAGGTGACGGCCTCGCACCAATGCTTTTCAACTTAACACTCGAATATGTTGTTCGGAAACTTCCCGTTGACACCAAGGGAACACTATGCTTCAAATCCACACAACTCGTAGCATATGCCGACGACATAGATATCCTTGCAAGATCTCTGGAGAGTGCTAAGGAAGTATTTGTAAACCTTGACTCGGTAGCAAGGGAAGTTGGACTACGCATTAATGAAAACAAAACAAAAATTATGACGCAAACTAGGAAAAAGACGCCAATCAGACAAAATATTACAGTAGGAGACTATAACCTAGAAAACGTAGACAACTTCATATATCTAGGGGCAAATCTATCGAAAGATGGAAGCGAACCCATCGAAATTAAAAAAGGATAATGATGGCAAACAAGACTTATTATTCGGTACTTCCAATAATCAAAAACAAGAACGTGCACAGGAAAACAAAACTTAAGCTATACAAAACAATCATAAGACCTGTGCTATGCTATGGCAGCGAAACGTGGACATTAACTCAGGCGTCCGAAAAACGACTTAACGCCTTTGAAAGGAAGGTCCTCAGAAGAATCCTCGGACCTGTGAGGGAAGACTCGATCTGGAGAATACGATACAATAGAGAATTGTATGCCATCTTCGACAATCCAGAAGTGTCAACCCTCATGAAATTTAAAAAATTACAATGGGCTGGTCATGTGGAGCGGATGGATGACGGAAGAATTCCCAAACGCACACTAAAAGGGAAAGTCAACGGACAAAGACCGGTCGGAAAACCACGAAAGCGCTGGGAGGATTCGATTGACGCAGACAGCAAATCACTGCTAAGATTTTCAAACTGGAGGACGCGGTCACTGAACCGAGATGGATGGAGGCAAAGCATTCAGGAGGCCAAAGTCCGATTTGGGCTGTAGCGCCATCGTAAGTAAGTAAGTATTATATCGATTATTAATTTTAATAAATGCTTAAAAACTTATCAGCTTCGCTTCACTCCTTCTACCCCCTCCCATACAAATATATTTATGATAAATTCAGGAAAAGCATCTCTTCTTCGAACATATGAGAGCTATCAAATTTGAAATTAAATCAAACCATGTTACGAAGGATCATCGTGCTTCGGTGAATTCTAAACGCATCGAATTGTTTGATCCATTGAACTCTGACCTCAACTTAATCCTGGAATGAAGGAGGCAAAAAGGTTTGCTGGAATTAGCTTTGCTAAAGAGTTTCCTGGCCCATTTTTTCAGAATATCAGGATCTTTATTCTACCAGACAGCATTCTAACTTTCTTTGGCGGACTTCTGAAGGCAGCAACTCTTGTGTGAGGTTGTTAATATATTTGTTAGCATACCAACCTAAGGAATCAGGTGTTTTTAATGGGTGAAAAACTATTGCCTGTAGTTTACGGTTTATTAGCTCCTGATATTTAATCCAATCCATTATTTCTGGATTCCTGTGATCAAATCTTATCCACATATATACTCTTCAGTTGCGAACCACTAGTGATTCAAAGTTGGTTACAAAAGTCAGGTCGATAACCTCGTTTCTTACTCTATTTATGAAAGTGGGACTATTACCAACATTACAAACATTTAGATTGTTCCTGCTGAGAAATTCTAGAATTGACTTACAGCGATCGTTGCAGTCTGTGCTAGATCAGTAGGTGTGATGGGCATTGGCATCACAACCTATTACCAAGTCCCCTGTGTTCGACTGGACATAGGTGGACCAGGTCAGTTATTGGAACATCCCTTGCTTCGTATGGCTGGTATGATGAAACCAGCTTATCAAGCTGCGGTGTTCGGTTAAATGACCTCGCCAAGAGCGTCGTTGTTTGGCCTTGACTGCTAAATTGTGGAATTAATGTCAATTTAAGTTTTTTTTTTGCAGCTTACCTGTTGTGGGTCCATGAAGGACTGCAAAAGTTTTGTTGCACCAATCTAGAATGTAGTTAGAGCCACTCAACCATGATTCCTGGACAAGTGTAACATCCGAACATCTTCCTAAGAGGTGTTGTTGGAAAGTGGCAGTAGCCGCTCTACTGTAATTGGCTTGAACCACCCTGAGTTTGCCGGCTGCTGAGGTTGGCCGGATTTGGTTTCGAGAGTTTGAAGTTGACCTTGTTGAGTTCACAATCCGGGAAACCTTTCGCTGCAAACAACCTTTCCATGGAGCTTCAGCCAATTCCGACATCAAGAAGTTGGCCCTTGTCTTTTCGCTATCTATGGGAAAGCTTCCATACCTCCGTGGAAAGATTATTTTGCAGCTTAATGTCATGCAATAGGAGTCCAGGGTCTTTAATGATACCCGGGATCCAAACAGACATTTAAGTCAGTCTAGAGGGTTCGGCACCTTCTATCACCTGTAGCATGATGCCCTTCAAGGGCTCGCTCATCTTGAAAACCACCTTCTAAAGGAAGACCAGAGTGTTTTGGTCAGCCAAAGTTATCCTAAGATAGCCTGGCTAGAAGTCGTACTTCAAAAAGATTGGCTTAGATGGTGGATTACCTAAGACGTGTTCCCTCAGAATGTTCCTCAATGAAGAGTAGATTTGTGGCCTCATCGACTCTGGTAAGATACCTAGCGAGTTGTTGGCATTAATGGAGTATATTCATAGCGACGTTTCTATAGGTACACAATCTCGACTATTTTTTTTTTTGCTGCAGGTATCGGCGGATCACTATCATCCAATCGAATGCACTTGTGTTTCTGCTTCAGTGGTTCGAGCTTATTACTGGCGACTATGCACGCGGACGATGAGAGTTCTTTGGCATTGCCAGAGGCGGTGCCACGAACCGATCATCTCGAAGCAAGCGGGAAAGAAAGTGTTTGAACCACTTCGACATTTTCCACTGACGGTTGCAAGCTGGGAGTAGTAGCTGATTTGGGACCCGGAGTCAAGCTATGAGTCTTACTCCGTTGGGCTGCCCTTCTGAGCATGTTCCTCCTTTTCGCTGCCGACAGTTTCGAAACTAAAGCGCTATCCGTAGCAATGTTTGACGCTACTTTCAGCGAAATGGTTTGGGGCGTGCAAAGACTCTTTCGTAGAAGGATTTATTACTCTGACCACATTTGCTTGGGAAGTGCTAGCTTTTTTAATCAGATAAGTGGCTGGGATATTGAGACCTTTTGCCTCAATTCTGATTACTTTGGCTGGCACGCTAGCGGGGCGTGAAGCTTCTGCAGTCCTTGAATCGTCCTTCCCAAAGGACAGTCGACTTAGAACTGCAGCCACTTTAGCCTCTACCGCATCGTCAAACCTTGCTTTTGCAGCTTTTCTTTTTAGGTTGGTCTTAAATCGGCGACGGGCACAATTGCTAATACTAACTTGAGGGGTTAGGATGGTCTCAGTATTAATGCCAGCCGAGATAGGTGTGTAGGATATTGTCGACGTCGAAGCGTGATCAACATATATACCCACCCCATGGGCTTATTCGGTTCTGAGGCTGTATTCGCCTAGTGTCATAATGAAAGCGAGATCATTTAGCTCTAACATGGAAGACTCAGTGCACTGGGTGTTTGCCAGTAGCACAGCACTACTAGAACGTAGTTGCACCGTTGTAGTAGCTAACGAACCGCGTTCGAACCCGGTGATTTTAGCACCCTCTCTTACCGGAGACAGAGGGCCAACACGGGGAGACTCCATCCCATAGTTTTTTGGGCTGGTTCGTGGCATGGTTTTTATAGGAAAAATGTTTGCTGCTATATCCACCTTTTTTTTACAGAATGACTTATGTTATAGGCAATTTCGGCCTGTATGTGCAATGCACAAACACAGTCTTGAAGGGAAGAAATAGGATTGGGAAGGTAGTGGAAGGGAGTGAGGACGACCGTAATGAATAGTGAAGCTAGTATATTTTTTCAGTTGTACTGGCTGCTACTGACAAATATTTGGAGATGTTATGGGCGACTGAATGATAGAAAGCGAACAGAAACCATCTACTGAGTATATAGACCTTGTTGAAGTGGAACTGTTTCACTTTTACACCGTTTGCTCATTTTATTTCCAACAATTTTTCATCGCCAAACTTGTCAAACTTAATTCTTTGCTATTGCCATGCTAACAGCGGTCGACAGTCTTTTGACACACAGCGGCGTCCTCCATCCACCATATCAGGACGCGCCTGATAGGTTGCCCAACTGTTGCGAATCTTCTTATTCCACCTTTATTTATTTATTTTTTCGGGATTTTTACTTTTTACCCTCATTTCCTTTATGTTTAGCTTAGTTTTTTTTAAATTTTTTTCTTCCTGTTCCTAAATGCGTAATTTTTTTATGTAGTTAGCAAAAAAAACATATAAAAATAAATAAATAATAATACTAAAAGAATAACAAAAATCTAACGAAACCATAAAAATAATAATAAAAACATTACAGAACTACGATACTCTAGATGAAAGCGAAATTTTTTGATTTTAAGAAATTTTTTAGGGGAAGTGATACAGGAGTTGACGACACTGAACTAATTTCACTTCATTATTCTAATAATAAAGTATTGTGATCGACACAGAAAAAAAATGATTCACTGAAATTTTTTTTTTCGCGTTTCATGACTAAATTAGCCCAAAAAAAAAACAAATCCGTCCTGCCGTTCGCCGTACATATGGACTCATGTCTCCGAGACCGTTGGGTAAGTGAGCTCCATTATCCATTATTTTGGAGAGTGTCAGGTGAAAGGGGTAGGCGAGGGGAGGGAAAGAGTCAAAAACTTCACTTGCTAATATAGAGATAATACTACTGGAGGGAAATAGGGACATTTCAAAAATGGCACACTTTCCAAAATTACAAATCATTATGTCTCAAAATTGTGTACAGATATCAAATCAAAAATTTGTCAGATTGTAGAGCTATATGTATAGTCTCTAATTTTGGTAAAAAATTTAAGTTGAGGCGTGTAAGGGGAAGGAGGTGGTAAGCAAAAATGTTGTAAAATTTGAGTAATTTGTTTAGGGCTATGGTAAAAGATACAAAGTTTAAATTTTGCACGTTGATACATTTATTTAATATACATAGAAAAAAAATAACAATTTTTTCCAAAATTGTTATGCACCGAAGTGCGGGTCTAACGTGCACAAGGTGTTTCATGTACAATGAAAAAAACACATAAACTGAAAATTTTTGAATGAAATTTTAAGGTAGAAACTTGAAAATTTGCGAAATGCATTTAAAAAAAGCTGGTCGAATATCTTTAAAACTCCTACCCCCTCCCATACAAAAATATTTTTTCGACTATTTTTAAGAAATCAATTATCACCTAACTATTAAAAGCTATCAATTTGAAATTTTGCGTAAAAACTTATAAAAATAGTTGAAATGAAATTACGTTAAAAGTTTTGAAATCGCACTTGCTCTTCTACCCCCTCCCATACAAAAGTATGATTTCGACCAATTTTATTAAATCAACTAATAACCAACAAATTAAAAGCTACGAACTTGAAATTTTGTACGAGTACCTTACAAGAGAAAGGAAATAAAATTGCGTCACAAATTTTACGATTCCCCTACCTCCTCTACCCCCTCCCATACAAATGTTCGATTTCGTGAATGTAAAATACAAGAAATTTTATCAACTTGGTCTATGAAACTGACATTCTATACAGAGAATATTGGACATGATTCAAGTAATCAATGAAAAAACTATTAACATCCACCCACCCTTACTATCACCCCTCACTCATCACCCCCCTCACAAAACTCAAACTTGCATAAATAAACGAACGAAATATTGATTATATGTGCTGCAGCTTTTGAACGTTTCCGCAAAGTGTGAAATTGATAACAGCCCTGCCCAAGGACCCGCTTTCACTTAGTCTTCCCTAACCACTCTAGCCTGCATATTGACTTTCAACAAATCCGCAACTTGTCCCAAGAATAATAAAGTTTCGCCCGACTTGTTGACAGTTTATTTTCTCATCACGCTAAAGTTGCTATCAAAATGTTTTATACAAAATTTAGGATTTAAAAATTTAATAGGTACTGAGAAAATTAGTGTATTGGATGTAGTGAAATTGTGCAGTTTATATGGGAGGTGATATAAGGAGGGGCGAGTTCTTAATGACTTTTCAGAAATAACTATCAACATCATGCTTGTTTTAAATTGCAGATCAGTAGCATTCGTACTTTTCAGGAAAATCGACTTTTTATAAAGTTGTGAAATTGTATGGGAGGGGGGAAGGAGTGAATGTAATCATCTAATTTGTTCGGTCTTAATAATAATTTTAAATAAATATAGGGTTGTCCAATAAGAGGTTTCATTTTGAAGCTTTTCCCGAAAAAGATCAATGGTTTCGGTGCTTGTGTGGCACATAGCGCCGTCTTGTTGAAAGTAAACGTTGTCCAGATCAATATCATCCAATTCCGGCCATAAAAAATCATTAATCATCTCTCGATAGCGCAATCCATTCACCGTAACTGTTGCTCCAGCCTCATTTTCGAAAGTAAGGTCCAATGACCCCGCCGGACCATAAACCGCACCAAACAGTCGCACGTTGAGGATGAAGAGGCTTTTCAACAATAACTCTTAGGTTTTCCGAGCCCCAGGTGCGACAGTTTTGCTTGTTGACGTAGCCACCGAGGTGGAAATGGGCCTCATCAGTCAAGAATAGTGAACTTTAATAATTTCAATGCGTTGAAGCGTGAACCGTTCCATTTTTATTAATGGCGTAGTTTCTACTTGTCAAATGTCAAAAAATGACAGCTTCAAAAGTGACATCCACCGAAATAGCGGGCTATTCAAAATAACACCTCTTATTGGATAACCCTATGCTTCGTGCACGATTTCAGCTCGATCAAATTTATACGCACTGAGTAAATTAGTTTAGAGAATTTCATAAAAAAGCGAAGTTTATATGGGAGGGGGTGGAAGGAGAGAGAGGACGCAAATGATTTTTCAAAAAGTAAATTGAAATCATCATGAAAGTAATTTATCCCAAATTTCAGATCAATATCATTCATACTTTTCGAGCAAATCCATTTATTGTCAAATTACGAAATTGTATCATTTTCTATGGGAGGGGTAGAAGGGGTAGAGCGATTTAGCCCGTTCACAAACTTGATCTTACTTTTTTGTTAAAAACAACGTAAACCAAATTTGACCTTTCTAGCTCAACGCGTTCTCAAGCTAGAGAGGACACGGACGGACGGACGGACATCCAGTTTTGAGATTTTTGAGTGATTACATACACTTCTGTATCATTTATTTTTTTCTCCGAGCCTCATTTCTTGGCGTTACAAACTTTGTGCCAAACTTATAATACTCTCAGATTTCATCTAGAGTATAAATACCCATTCAGCGGGGGTGTATGGAAATGTTTCTTGGATGCAACTGGACAAAACTGCGGGCATGCATGTAAAACTCTGTCTTAAAATCCTTCGTTATAAATTTCGTCTTAAGATCCTTCGTTACAAATTTTGTATTAAAATACTTTGTTACAAATTCCGTTTAAGAATCCTTCTTTACAAATTCCGTCTTAGAACTCTTCGTAAAATTCTGTCTTGAAATACTCCGTTACAAATTCTGTCTTAAAATCCTTCGTTATAAATTTCGTCTTAAAATCCTTCGTTACAAATTCTGTCTTAAAATCCTTTGTTATAAATTCCGTTTAAAAATCCTTCTTTGCAAATTCCGTCTTAGAACTCTTCGTAAAATTCTGTCTTGAAATACTCCGTTACAAATTTAGCTATAAGATTTTTTGTTACAAATTAGGTTTACAAATCCTTCGCTAGAAATTCCATCTTGAGAGCTGTGTTACGCGTTTTCCCCAACTGGGAAAACGGGCAAAAGAAAATAACCCCTCGCACTTGGGGCGGAACGGACCTGTCCGGCCAACCCGTGGAGACGGGCCGTGGGCGCCAGTAACTCGGTTTTTAGGCCTCGTTCCTTGTCCTTATACCCCCGGACTGATCTACAAATCCGGGAAGGCTTAATATAGAAAAGATCTGTCGTCGTAGCCGGCTGAAAAACTTCACACAAAATCTTAACAAAAAAATCTTTACAAAAGAAAAAAAAAGACGGGAAAGCAAAAGAATTCTAGTTCATTCAGCCCAATGGCTTTATTTATCGATTGCCCTAGCTAGCACTCTACGTTATAAATGAAATTTAAAAGCAATCAATTGGTCCCTAGCTATGGTTTTACTTGTGAATCCTTATCCTGCCTGAATCGCCGCTCGTTGGGGCCCTTGCTGCTACTCCTCGTTGGAAATCGCCGTTTCGCTGGTCCTCGTTACTTAACCGTCGGCTTCTGCTTTCGCACTTCACTTCCACTTAACAAAATCAACACCACCGACTCGTGGTGACTTTTTCTTTACGTTAGCTTAACTTTCAATTTTCTTTTTTCTTAGTACACTCGATAAGTTATCACGTTTCTGCATCTAATCTTGTTGTAGGTCACTCGATAATAGAGGACGAGCCGGCTTCGCTTTTTGCCATCAAGCCTCAGCCGGAATCCTCAACGGCTTTTTCCTTCTCGCTTTTAGAGGCTTTTACCCAATATGCTAAATGTTCGTTGAACTTCCTTTGTTAGGTTTATCCAACCGCCTATTTACTTTTCCCGCCTCTCATATAATTTTTAGAATTTCCCGTTGATGTTGTTGCTGAATTGGGCCTCTCAAATTTACCCCAACTTCGGCTTAATCCAACTTCCATAATTGTTGTATTGGTTTCTGCAAAACCCTTTGCTCGAACCCTGGTTGAATTGATTTCGTTGCAGTGTCCATAAAAATTTCCCGTCTGTCTTCGAATATTTCCCCTTGTCTCCATAGGTAACACTAAGCAGGATCGCCATCTTGATCGTGAGCTTGACAGTTCTTGTTTGTTTACCTCGCGGCCGGTTCGTGAAATGTTTAGTGTCGTCCCTGTGTCCTTGTGCGTAAAGGCTCGTAGTGATGTGGTCTTAGTGATAAAGCGCGTGTGATAGTGCCTCATAGTGACGTTAAGTTTCGGAATAGTTATCTGCCGGTGCTTTTGCTTACCTCGCGGCCGGTCCGTGAAATGTTTAGTGTCGTCCCTGTGTCCTTGTGCGTAAAGGCTCATAGTGATGTGGTCTTAGTGATAAAGCGCGTGAGATAGTCAATGTTGCTAGTAGCCTTCAAACTGCGCAGTCTACTTTTAACCCAATACTCAAACCTCTTATACATATCGCCTTTCGCTTTATGAGAAAGCAATTCGCTTCATAACATTCAATTGTGTCGTGTAAGTTGCCAACCCTGCCGATCAGACGTAGCTGTCAGCTACAACATCCCTTAGAGAATCCGTATTTTGTGTGCAGTGTGATATTCGCGAGGACACTTAGTTCGAGCTTCGCTAAAACCGAAATTATTTTTCGAAAAATTCAATCACCGCGAAGAATTGCAAACGCAGTGACGTTTCGATTTTTCCTAGCTCAATCGTGTTTTCTCGTCGCTGTACGAGGCAGATAACTTTCCCAGGAAAATGGCTCTGGTTCATGAGGCCCGGTTTTTGCTTTCGTGCCGTGCAGCTTTCGGACAGGTAATTTTCGTATTCCGCATTTTTTGTCATATGCCTGGTCGCTAAGGTATCCAAGCGGACCGCTTTGGCGTTGCATAAGCGAGGCTGAACAGCTCGGAAAATTGGCGTTTAAATGGTCAATTTGGAGCATGGAATAAAATGTTATGGTGCAATGCCGAGTCGTTACGTAAACAGCAAAGTGGAAATCTTCCACGGATAACGTCAGCGGCTTAGGAAGCTCCTTGAGCGAATCTGTGGATGTTTTTGTGGTCTGAGTTGATTTCGAGGAAGAGAAATGGAAAACCTGCATTGAATCCTTCAGGAGCGACAAGTGCGGATATTTCTGAACCGAGGCGTTTTCTATCTTTCAAATCTTTCCATTTGTTTGCATAAATTGTTTGAATTTCACGCGATTACATAAATTCTACGTCTTAATTTCTTTTTATAGAAATTTCTTTGCTTAAATGATTTGGAAACGTTCCGCTTTAATCCGTTCTGGCTCGCGAAAGGCTCTAACAATTTGCGAAATTCAGTGCTGTGACGTTCGAGGCAATCAAATTCATGCCAATCTTGATTTTTTTGAAAGACGAATGCTGCTCGTTATTTTTACATCTGTAAAAGTAGAGTTCCCACCAAAAAAAGTAACTGCAATACAGCACAAAGCTCAGATTTATGGATGAAACAAACTGGGAGAGGGTATTAGGGTAAATTGAAGGACTCAGTCGAAGCCTAAGAATCAAAAACACAATGCGTCCAGATCGGAGACTTAAACGAAATCGTTGGAAATTTTAATTTTACATAAAACTCATATTTTTTCATTGTAAATTTAGGATAGAGAGATACTAGCAATTAACTGTTTTATGAGGATAAATCTCGCAATTGGGCTGAAGACATTCGTCAAGATATCCAGGTTTGGTTTTCTCTATCTCTGCGTTGTTGTTATTGTGATGTCGCCCTCATTTCGGTTCAACTTGAGATATTCAGAGGTTCTTTGGACCGCATGTTTTGGCATGAAAAGTAGTAGTACTGAAACGAAATACTCCAGCACTCACCCCTTTTTCTGTTTTAGAACAATCTGTGTACCAGATGATTGATGGCTTTCTTCGATTGGGCGTATTAGGCACTAAGTCTTAGCGATATAGTAAGATCTACTTATATGGTTTTGGGAAACTCTGTCTTCCTTCCATAGAATCAGAGAGAGGTAATCCAAGAACTAGGTCTATTTCAATTTCTGAAGTCAGAGAAGGACACACAATTTTGCGGCCGTGTTCAGTGGTGAGTAGTCTGTATGTTATGTTGCGGGCATCCCTCTGTATTTCCAGATGTAGGAGAGCCAGATTGAGAAGAACGTCTATTGGTGAAAGTGGTATCCATTGCTCCAGTTATACCAATTCAAACAAGTCTTTGTATTTTTGTCAGCTTTTGCTGATTAGTTTGTTGCAATGTGCGCCACCATACTGATGCTGCATATGTTCAAATGGGTGTATCCCCAATGCTACAAATGAGTCAGATATTCACTCTATGCTAAGCAAACTCAACTCGTTATTCACACAAAACACCTATGATGGCAATTATAGCAGGAAGAGATTGGATCGCAAAAGATCCACAATGGGTCAATAGTACAACCAATTACAATGGCAGGGCAATAAGAAACTGGTTCGATCTGAATATAAATAATAGTGCTCTCAACATCAGCTCATATACAGCTTAAAAAGGCTGTTAGACGCGACAAGAGAAAGGCCATTGAAGATCTGGCAAACTAGGCAGAATCTGCGGCTTACCTTGGGGATATGGGTTCACTTTTCAAAATCATGAAACAGTTGACGAACAGGAATTTCACTGGCAACCACCTGGTGAGAGATGTCAACGGAACTCTCCTTAATATGAGTGAACACCAGTTTCGGCGATGGAAGGAATACTTCTCTGGTATTTTAAACATCTTGTCAGAGGAAGATATTCCGGAAACAGAACAACTGCCAAACATCCAACCGCAACAATCCTCTATTAGGGACGATCCCCCAGATAAGGGAGAGATAGTTTCCGCCATTCGGTCAATGGCGGGAAGGAAAGCTCCAGGTATAGACATACTACCAACCGAACTCCTCAAAGCGGACCCGGAAATAACAGCCGATATACTCCTCCCACTCTTCACTAAGGTGTGGAATGAGGGAAGATATCCGACTGAATGGAAGGAGGGCGTCATTGTGAAAATTCCGCAGAAGGGCGACCTTCGGGACTGTGGCAATTGGCGTGGTATATGTCTACTTACTGCCGTATCAAAAATTATGGCTAAGGTAATTCTCAATAGGATTAGTAATGTCGTCGAGAGCACTCTCGAAGTCTATCAGGCTGGATTCCGTAAAGGGTCGTCTTGTACCGACCACACAAATACCCTACGGATAATATTAGAGCAATCAACCGAAATGGGTTCGCCACTACATCTCATGTTTGTGGACTTCGAGAAGGCTTTCGACAGCGTTAAGCGAGATTACATATGGAATGCTTTGCGTAGGAGAGGTATTCCAGATAAGATCATAGCTATGATTAAAGAATCCTACGAAGATGCAAGGTGTCGCGTCTTGCATAGAGGAGAGCTGTCCGAGAGCTTCTCTGTGCGAACAGGTGTCAGACAAGGCTCCATATTATCACCAGCCCTGTTTCTGGTGGTAATAAATGACATCTTGAAAGCTGCACTGGAAGGTGGGGAAGGTAAAGGTCTTCAATGGAGACTATTTAACATCTTAAGTCACCTTGATTATACTGATGACGTGTGTTTGCTTGCACATAACCGTTCGGACTTAGAGTCAAATGTTCGCTCGTTGCATTCTAAATGCAAAGAGGCGGACTGAAAATAAATGTGCGTAAAACCAAGTACATGCACATGGGTTCGAACGCAAGCACACCGATTGTTCTTAACGGACAGGATGTGGAAGAGGTGCAAGATTTTTGCTATTTTGGAAGCATTGTCAGCATGGACGGCGCAGCCGAAAAGGATGTTGAGGCTCGGCTAAATAAAGCTCGTCAGGCCTTCGGTATCCTTTCCCCTTTCTGGAGGTTAAGAGAGATCTCCCTTCGCACGAAGAAGCTGCGAGTTTTTGACGCATGCGTCAAATCCGTGTTGTTATATGGTTGTACTACGTGGAAAGTGACCGTTCGACTTACCAAGAAACTACAGACTTTCGTAAACCAATGCCTCCGCCGCATTTTAGGAATATTCTGGCCAGAAGTGATCTCCAACGACGAACTTTGGAGTACAACTGGCCAGACTAAAATAGGTATTGAGATTCAACGGCGGAAGTGGCAGTGGATCGGTCATACTTTGAGGAAACCAGAGCGAAATATCGCAAAACAGGCTCTGGATTATAATCCTCAAGGAAGACGTCGGGTTGGTCGACCATGTAACACATGGAAGCAAGCAGTTGAGCAGGAGGCCAGAGGAATAAACAAGGCCTGGCAACAGCTTAAGGCCGATGCTCAGGATCGCGCCTTGTGGAAGAGAGTTGTTTCTGTCCTATGCCCCTATAGGGGTCTTAACAGGAATTTGATTGATTGTCAACATCATTCACCCAAACGAACCAACCTTTGCATGAAGCGGGGACGCGGAAGGTAAGTTGCAGATGCATCCTTATTCGCCAAAACTTCATCGGCCCTTCTCTTGCCGTGTCTAGCAGCCTTCTTACGCTATATATGTTGGATTTTGACTTTATTTTTAGGTAAGAATATGTGCAATTTAATTTTGATAGAAAACAGTAAGTTCTAATTGTCGTCATCGGTGGTTCGCTAGCGAGTGTTCTCGGTCTCCGGATCGCTGCTGGAAATTCGTCATGGGTTCTCTTTCGCAACCGGTTTTGTCAGGGATTGCAAACCTGGAATCCCACAATCGGCCATCCTAATTCGACTGACGTCTTCGGCAGGTTGCACTTCTTCTGTCGTGTTCGTGTAGTCATCTTCTCTGTATACTTTCCGTTGTTTATTGTACCATCGTCTTCAATTTGTCTTAAACATTGTCGTCTTAATATCATCGTCTTCCTGGGTTTCGTCGTCATGTTTGGGAACTCTCGTCTCGGGTATTTATTTAGAACATTTAGATCGGAAGAGCGATGTCTTCCGTTTTATCATCCAGTTCTTGGATTTCATCTCGATCTTCTTCGCTGGAGCTGACGTCTTCGGTACGCTTGTTCCAAGGTTTCAAGTAATCAGCGCTGGTACTAGTATTGTTTGGTCCTTCATGGTTTCCGACTTCATATCGATCGTTATGGCGGATTTTGGTGACCTTATACGGCCCTAGGAACTTTGGAAATAAACTGGGTCCTTTTTATCGCGACTAATCGTTTTCCTGGTATTTAATTCCTTCTTTTCTATTTTTGTTGAAATATTTTACTTTTTCTTCTTGAACTTCAGCAAACTTCTCTTTGGCTTTCATTCTCATTTCATCTCTAATATCCTCAAAGGTTTTAAATATTTCTTCGCTGATAATCTCGAGCAAATGTAAGTCACCATCATTTCTTATCTGAACTCCAAACATTATTTCGAAAGGTACGAAGCTATGCTTCTTTGCCATGTAGAAATTTTGCAACTTACCTGTGTGCTTATACCAAAGGCCTTGATTGTCGATTGAAAGCTTAGCGAGTACTGGGATTATTATTTTGTGAGTGCGTTCGACTTTTATATGGCTGATCTTCGAATTCTCACAGTAGTTCTTGAAACTCGTCGATGTAAACGCTGGACCTTTGTCGGTTATTATTCTCTTCGGATTTCCAAAATTCTCCTTTTAAATCTCAAGTTTGGCAATTGTTTCGGCAGCTGTCGTGGTTTTGACTGGATAAATCCAAACGAATTTGGTAAAGGCGTCTACCACGGTCGAAATGTACTTTTACTTTATTTTGTTGATGACAGTGGACCAAGATGGTCAACGTGGTACGTATCTAGAGGGTATTCTTCCTTACTGATCGGATGCAGATAGCCTTCTTGTTTTCCAGTCTTTCTGTCCGCAACAATGCATGGGATGCAGTTTCGCCGACAAGTTGTTATTATGTCTTTGAGTTTTGGAATGTAAAATTCTCTTTCAATGACCATCATCATTTTCGTGGCAGCAAAATGCCCTTGTTCGTGAACGGACCGAACCACTTCCATTTGTAAACGTTTGGGTACACACAGCAGCTTCCTTCCTTCGACTTCTTTGTAAAGTACGCCATGTTCTGTATAATATTTCTCATAAGGTCCTTTCTCTATTATCTGATTTTCGTCTTTCTTCTGCGCAGCTATAATTCGATCCAATAATTCACTCTGTATCATTAACACCTGTGGATTCCTAGAGATACTCGATACACACTAACACTTCTGTCCTAATAGAGTTTGGACAATGCATGTAAAGCGATCGCGCGGGAAATTTCGCCCGAAATTTGAATTCTCTCAATTCTTTTTCCTTTATGAAGTAAACACAATCAAATTGAATTGTTATCTATGAAAGTCATATTTATTTTCGGTTTTAATGAGAATTCTATTCAAAAATTTGTAGTTTAACGCAAGTTTTCGCTCGTGTCCGTACATTTGAAATCGGTCAAACTCAAGTTTGGCTGATTTTCGTATTTCTTATGGTGCCTTCTTGTGCTTCTAAACGCAGTCTTAACTGTTGGTATTAGAGCATTGTCCAAACTCTATTAGGACAGAAGTGTTAGTGTGTATTCCGACTGAGTGCATCTACGTGTTTCATTTCGGATCCCGATCTATGCTCCAACTGATAGTTGAATTCCTGCAAAGTTAAAGCCCATCTTGCTATGCGAGGTGATATTTCCGTACGCTCCATAGCTCCTTTGAATGCTGCACAATCGGTAATGATCTCAAATCGTATGCCCAAGAGATATACTCTTAATTTTTTTAGGGCTGTGACTATTGCTAGCACTTCCAGCTCATAGCTACTATAACGCTCTTCTGCAGGTGATGTTTTACGGGAAAGGTATACTACGGGGTGAAAATGTCCATCTTCATAACTCTTCTGCAGCAAGACAGCTCCATAGCCGTGCTTAGATGCATCCGTGTGTAATTCCGTTTCCGCGTCGTTTCTACATATATATCGCGAATACAGGACTGTTGCATAAAATTCTCTTCAATTCTTCGAACGAGATCCTTTGTTTTTCTTCAAATTCAAAAGAAACATTTTTTCTCAGAAGATCCGTAAGAGGCTTGGCGATTTCTGCATACCACAGAATAAATTTTCGGAAATAGCCCGTCAATCCATGAAACTTTGGTTTCGGAAATTTTCGTACAGCTCGCGTTTTAATTTGTGATGGTTTAATTGTTCCATTAAATACTTCGTATCCCAAGTAATTAATTATATACACTCCGCGACAACTGTTTATGACCAACCCAATTTTTCTAAGAATTCCATAATTACGTAGTAAAATTCAATGATCTGCTATGTCATTTTATTGCTTAGGTAAAGTAAGTCTTGACGCATCTAAATTATTATTTAGTTATTTCTGGCGGATAGACGTGTTTAAAGAGGAAATTTTCGGGTTGCTGTAATTCTTTGTAATTTTGTGCATGAACAGTTTTTTAGAAAGATTTAAATATTATTGAAAGGGGAAAAGGAACAACTTTAACAGCTTTCGAAATTGTTCAAATTAAAATATTGAAGGATACAGGCTGCTCAACTAGAGAAAATTGGGGAGAAGGGGGGAATTAAAACTGCAACAACGGAAAGGGAACGCCGCAGTTTATTGAGACTTGCATCCAATGAACCCCTCACAGCGAGAGAAATAGCAAACAGAGCAGGAACATCTGCTAGCCTAAGGACAGTACAACGCATTTTAAAAGAATTTCCACATTTAAGACGAATGAAAATGGCAAGAAAACCAGTTTTAAAAAAGGTTCACCAAGAACAGCGTTTGGCATTTTGTCGAAAATATATCGATTGGACAACAGAATGGCAAAAAGTTATTTTTACTGACGAAAAGCGTTTCTGTCTTGATGGTCCTGATGGTTATTCTTTCTATTTTCACGATATGCGAAAAGAAAAGCGATTTCTTTGACGACGACAGACAGCATTTGGTTCCGTAATGGTATGGGGCGCTGTGTCCAACAACGGTGTGGTCGATTTAGTAGTTCTTGATGGAAAACAAAACGCTCAAAAATGTAAGGAGCTTTTAATGCAGGAGAAGATTAAAATAACGGAAGTTATGGAGACTATTAATTGGATTTACCAACAGGACAACGCCTCCATACATACTGCGAAGCTTGTCAGAAACTGGTTTTCAGAAGAAAATCTTCGTGTTTTGGCCTGGCCAGCGTTATCTTCCGATCTGAATATCATCGAGAATTTGTGGGGATACTTATCTCGACGTGTGTATGCAAACAGCAAGCAGTACGACAGCAGATCATCTTTTATTGAAGGAATAAAGAGAGAATGCAGGAATATTCCTTTGGACTACGTTCAAAAATTAGCCGAATTTTTGAGACAATACAAAACAGTGGAAAACACACTCACCATTAAAGAATAAATTTATTATAAATTATTTTATTTGTCTTATTTTTCTCCGTAATTTTCATGTGGTCGTAAACAGTTGTCGCGCCTTTGAATACTATTTCAGGCAATTAAATTTGTGCTGAAAGGTAGCGAAGAGAATAATTTTAATTTTGGTGCGTTTCGAACTTACTCCACCTAACCAATAAAATGACAAAGGAGATAATAAAATTTTACTTCGTAATTATGAAATTCTTAGACAAATTGGGTTGGTCATAAACAGTTGTCGCGTAGTGTAGTTCATAAAAATTAACACTTCGACCATTTAATTTTGAGGCCATGGGATTCTGCTACTTTTAAAACTTCGTGTAATCTACTTATCGCTTCATCATCAGTGGTTGCTAAAACGATGATGTCCTCCATGTACAGTAACATGATTCCTTTGAACACCAATGGTCGGAAAATGTTGTTAACAAATCGCTGGAAATTGTGGCGTGAAGTAGCAAGTCCAAAAGGAGCTCGGTTGAACTCAAATTTACCGGAAGGGGTTACAAAATATGTAAATTTACGACTCTCCTCAGAAATATTATAATGAAAAAATCCGTTTTCCAAGTCAAGTGTTGAATATATTCAAGCGTTTGCTAGCATATCTATTTGGTCATCAATTAACGGTAATGGGTACCGCTCCATCAGTAGTAACTTTATTCAATTTTCTAAAGTCTACACAAAGCCGCTTAATGCCGTCTTTTTTATCCACCAAAACGATGGGACTCGCATATTCCGATGTACTTTCGCGTATAATTCCTTCTTCCAGCCAGCCTGTGATCTGTTTATCTACAATGATTTTCTCTGCAGGTGCAAGTCGTCTTGATCTGAAATATAGGCTCATCATTTTTTAAAACTATTTTCATCTCAGTCACTACTTTTGATATCTGCTGATATCGATTTCTTCCGTATATGTCGAACTACCGCGGATGTATTTCCGGTCCGCTTCCTCTGCGTTCAAACTTCCAAAGCAAGTGTCATTTTTTCTGACATGTACTTCTTCATCTGAAAATGTGATCGTAGTTCCTTTCAATATATCTTTTCCGATCAACATTTTAACTTCACCAACTAAACTCGGCTAAAGCTAGAGTGTAGCCTAGTGAGTAGCGTGTTGGTCTACAATGCGAAGGTCGTGAGTTCAAATCCCGGTCGACGCATAATTGCAGCAGATTGCCTGCTTGGGTAGACTTTGGTCACCTCAATCTACAAAAAATGTACAATTCGTATATACCTAGTCCTGCCATAAGTTCTGTCACATAATTTCTCACATTGGCAACAACTTTATTTTATGAGTGACATTTCAATATCGGCCAGTTTTATAAACGTCATAATGTTGTTGACAGTTGATGGTCATTTAAAGTGTGTTCGTTAACGTGTGAAGATGGAATGGGGTGTAATAGAAAACTGAACTGCAGTGATTGCACTACATAAGTGTGGAAAATCCGCGAGTGAAATTTTCAAGTTGTTGTGCCCGTTAAAAATAACGCAAAGATTTGTGTATCGTGCGATCCAGAGATATAACGCGATCCAGACTATTGAAGATCGACCTCGTTCTGGACGTCCGCGTGATGTACGTTCTTCTGCTGCCATCAAAGCGGTCGAGAGTCGAATTCGTCGAAATCCGCTTCGTAAACAACGAATCATGGCTCGAGAGATGAACATCTCCACCCGAAGTATGTCTCGCATCATAAAATCTGACGTCGGGATGAGTGCCTTTCGACGATCAACGGGACATTTGCTGACTGAGCAGTTGAAGCAAATTAGGAGCGCCAGATCGAAAGAGCTCCTTCGGCGGTACGGCAACAACAAACATCGAGAAATTTTATTTACCGATGAAAAAATTTTTACGGTGGAGGAACATTTCAACCGCCAAAATGATAAGGTGTATGCCCACAGCTCCATAGAAGCCCGAGAAGTTGCCACTAGGGTACAGCGAGGACATCATCCAGCATCAGTCATGGTATGGTGGGGTGTCAGCTACGAAGGGGTCACCGAGCTTCATTTTTGCGAAAAAGGCGTAAAAACTGCAGCGAAAAATTATCAAACGGACATCCTGGAGGGATGTGTGAAGCCGCTGAACTCTACGCTATTCAACAATCGACATTGGGTTTTCCAGCAAGATTCTGCGCCAGCCCACAAAGCTCGAACCACACAAGCGTGGTTGGAAACCAATATTCCACAGTTTATAAGGGCGACGGAATGGCCTTCTGGGAGCCCAGATTTGAATCCCCTGGACTACAAACTGTGGGCGGAGTTAGAGTCCATGGTGTGCACGAGACGACACCCAAATATCGAGAGCCTTAAGCGATCTTTGACAGAAGCAGTAGCTAATTTTCCGCTAGAAACAGTGCGTACTGCTATCGATGACTGGCCCAACAGATTAAAGAGCTGTGTTAAGGCTAAAGGCGGCCACTTTGAATAATTTGTTGCTTATTTTACTTCCATTAGTATGCCAAAATAAAATATATTTTCCTTTGTCAAAAACTCTTTTTCATTTATACAAAAATTGCCCATATGCGTGTGACAGAACTTATGGCACGACTAGGTAGAGGGTTGTGCGAAGGTCTAACGACCCTTCCGCAATAAATAATGAAAAATGTTAAGGAACTTGAAGGACCCGATTTGGGCTGTAGTGCCATTGTAGAAGAAGAACTAAACTCGGGATGATATGAACCGTTGTATTATATTTATCGTTGTCGATAACTATATTCGCCGTAAACGATCCTAAAGTCGTGACAACGTTGCCGGAAAATCCATTTAATTCCGAAAATCGTTCGATTAAGAACGGTGCTCCTAATCTCACGTACTCAGCTGACTCGATTAACGTTAGGTCACTCTCCTGTCGATTAAAGCGTCCACATCAATTCCGTTAACTGATACCGTTTTAACAGAATTATTCCGATCGCTTTAAACCGATGCACACGCGTTAGGTCGTTCCCATTCTTTTTTGCACTCTGCCGCTTTGTATCCAAATCCGCTACAGCGAAAACATTTGGGTCCGCGATCTTTCTGGTTGCAGTTAATCCGCAATTAAAGCATCGACTGTTGCCACTTCGTTCTTGGTTTTTTCCCGTTCGATTGGTCCGAATTAGAAGACCGCGTTTTAACTGAAGCGTAAATGTCCATTTTCTTCTTAAATTCCCTGAAGCTCGAGGCTCCGTACAACCAAATTTTATTTCCAGGTGTGTCTTATATACCTTGGACAATATAATTAATGGTAGCGCTTTCTTCGATATTCTCTCTTGCAGCTAGCTCTTTCATACGATAGTAGTAGTCGCTGATCGATTCGCATTTATATTGTCGACTTGTGGCCAGCATTTTGAGTAAATCAGCACTATTCATCCTATTGCCGAATTCTTCTTCTAGAAAAGATTTTAATTTGGGCCATAGGTCCAAGTTTTTCTCCGATTTTACCGCTAACTTTGCCCGTCCAATTACCAACTTTCTCGCATACACATAATGTTGTAGATCAGTCAAATTCATTGACTTACAACCTGCTTCAACGACTTCGATCCAGCAACTTATGTTCTCTCCGTCCTTCCATCGAACTCGGTTAGCGCTCCTTGAATGTCGTGAAAACAAAATGATTCGAATCGACTTCTTAACGATTCGTTTTCCATTTCCTGCATTTAGGCATGTTTTTTTTTTTTGAAATATGCAATTATTCGTCATGGGTTCTCTTTCGCAACCGGTTTTGTCAGGGACTGCAAACCTGGAATCCCACATGTATGTATATGCATTGCGATAGTTCCGTTTTTGTTTCGGGAGTTCTTTGGTTGACACATGTGTAGGAAATGATTGCCGGTTTGATTTTTTTGCGATTGTCCACCCCTTTCCCATGTATCTTACGACATCCAGACATCCATTTGCAAGCAAGAAGCAGATAACAACTTTCGGGGAGACCCAAGATATATTATGATGACTCTTGTGTGGAAAATGGACCGATAGCCATTTGCCAATTGCTATAAAACTCTACGAATAATTCGAAGTTTTCAGGTCTCTTCGTCGAAGATCATGATATTTCGACCCAAGGGTTACCAGGCTTCCCCATTCCGTGTTCTAGTCCAGTATTGTCAGAGTAAACCTAGGCGTTCATATCGCCTAAGATAACATCATCTCATGGAATACGCTCGAAGAGGTCGTCAGATTTCGCTGCATTAGATGGTGCATGGAACTGCAGAATTGTGGCGTTTCTGACCTTGGTATTGAGTCTGACGACCATAATTTTATCTGAGATTGGTTCACCGGCTAATGAGACTTTTACATTGAAAATTTTAGAGCCAACGTGAAGAGAAAGTTTTACTCTAATTGCTACCAACCAAAAAAGTAGATAGCCTGATTGCAAAAATTAAAAAAGATTTGAAAACCATTCAGACATTTGGAAGAACTTGGCTCTTCATTATCAACTCATTGTTATAAATTCGGACAATTTTGGTACTTCCAAACTATTTGCAAATTTCCAAGAATCGGAAGGGACTGAAAGTATTGTAGAATTTATTCCCGGAACTCGAAAGCTTCGATGACCCTTTAAATTCAAAATTGAACATTCGTACGGCCTTTATTTATGTTTTTTTTTGCACTTAAATATATCTTATACATCTTTAAAACCAGCCAATCTTCATTTTTCAACAGATTCGTTCGATTCATGCATCGGCCGCTCTAGCTCAAGAAGCAGCAAAATGTAAATCTTTTGAAATTTATCGATGGAGCCCCGATAAGCCGGGTGAGAAGCCGCATATGCAAACTTACGAGATCAATTTAAATGAATGCGGTCCGATGGTTTTGGATGCTCTTATTAAAATCAAAAACGAAATGGATCCAACTTTGACGTTCCGTCGATCTTGTCGCGAAGGAATTTGTGGATCTTGTGCTATGAATATTGGCGGGACCAATACTCTTGCTTGCATCTGGTAATTTAAAACGTCTACTTATTGTCCTCTAAATAAAGCTATTTCTTTCCTTTTTTCAAATGTTTGCAGCAAGATCGATACAAATCTATCGAAACCAACTAAAATCTATCCATTACCGCACATGTACGTCTTGCGAGATTTGATTCCGGACATGTCCAACTTCTACAATCAATACAAGATGATTCAACCGTGGTTGCAGCGCAAGTAAGTTTTTGTTGCTATCTTTTATTTGCATTTCGATAAAACTAACAAAAAAAAATCTTTCAGAAACGAATCATCCGAGAAGAAAGGCAAAGCTCAATATTTGCAATCAGTTGAGGATCGTTCAAAGCTCGACGGTCTTTACGAGTGCATTTTGTGCGCTTGTTGTTCAACATCGTGCCCATCGTACTGGTGGAATGGAGATAAATACTTAGGACCAGCCGTACTTATGCAAGCTTATCGTTGGATTATCGATTCACGTGACGAAATGACGCAAGAGCGTTTGGATAAGCTACGCGATCCGTTCAGTGTTTATCGTTGCCATACGATCATGAATTGTACACGTACTTGCCCAAAGGGATTGAATCCTGGTCTAGCCATAGCCGAAATGAAACGACTTTTGTCCGGTTTAGCTAAGAAACCCGAACCGAAAATGGAAACGGCTGCGTTGCACAAGTAAATTGGAATCTGTCGAGAGATTTTTTGGAGACGTTTTGTTTTTTTCACTCGGATTTTAATATTTTGATTTTTCTCTTCTGATATGAAAAAGAAAAAGAAATCAATACCATCTATTTTTTGTGTATACTCGTCTGGCGGAGAGAAGTGTTAGTAAGTTATTATTAGAAATGTTTTTGTATATATGCTGCAGATCTGCAACTATTTAATAAACTTTCGGTAATCGATTAATATTAAAATTTAAAGAGGATTGATATTAGTTTTGTTTCTTTGGCTATAAAATTCAAAGTTTGCGAGTATTTCAAAAGGTTAAATTAGATTCCTAATTCTTACTATTCTTACTGCTTCCGTTTTGCATTACTCAGAATCAGTTCCGGAATCGATTATTTAGAATTGATCAATTATTGGACATCGATGTACGACTGGGACCAAGTGAGATGCATCTTTGTAAAAATGGATGGCTTGGCTTATTATTAGTGGAGTGGCGTAGTACAAAGAGTTGTGATGCTGGGAAAAAAAGTCGGCCGTAATAAGCTGGAGCACCATCGTGTTGGTAAAACATGGAAGCCAATCGTTGCAGTGGCATATCATCCAATAACTCCTGTAGATCATTTGTCAAGTAATTGGAACTATTTAAGGTAGGCGGAAGACTAATAGGACCAATGAAATCGTCACCAATCACACCTGCCCATAAATTGACACTGAATCTGTGCTGGAATAATGCCTGTCTTCTTGTTCTCATTAATTTACAAATCATTCAAAACCTATGATTTGCTAGATATTCATTGATTCATGAACTCAAAAAAAAACCACGTTATCGACTTTTCTAAAAGAAACAAAAACGTTCAAGAGATTATTTCAATTCTGCATACCCAAAAAAACGCGCAACTCAAAAATCCCTTTCCTTCGCATGTATCCGATGTGAAGCCTAGTGGGTAGCGTGTTGGT
Organism: Chorisops tibialis; assembly: GCA_963669355.1. Lineage (NCBI taxonomy): Eukaryota > Metazoa > Arthropoda > Insecta > Diptera > Stratiomyidae > Chorisops > Chorisops tibialis. Next base: position 111,619,308 of record OY770262.1, on the reverse strand, counting down.
TTACAATGCGAAGGTCGTGAGTTCAAATACCGTTCAACGCATAATTCCAGCACACTGTCTGCTTGGATATACCTTGGTTATCTCAATCTACGAAAATGAAAAATTCGAAGATAGAGGGTTGTGCTAAGAGCTATCAACCCTTCCACAATCATCATCATCAATGGCGCGACAGCCCAAATCGGGCCTTGGCCTCCTGAAGTGGTCGCCTCCAATCGTCTCGATCCAAAGACCGCGTCCTCCAGCTGCTAATTTTTAAGATGGCTTTGCTATCTTCATCAACCGAGTCTTCCCATCGCTTGCGTGGCTTGCCTACTGGCCGGTTACCACTCGCTTTGCCTTTCAGAGCACGTTTGGGGATTCTTCTGTCTTCCATTCGCTCTACATGGCCAGCCCACTGCAGTTTACGTAGTTTGATGAACGTTGAAGCTTCTGGCTCGTCGTAGAGTTGATACAAATCATGGTTGTATCTTATTCGCCATTCCGTTCCTTCCTTCACAGGTCCCAAAATTCTTCGGAGGACCTTCCTTTCGAATGTGTTAACTGCTTTTTCGGAAGTTCGCGTTAATGTCCATGTCTCGCTGCCATAACAGAGCACAGGTCGTACAATTGTTCCTGTGCACTTTCTTGGATTTCATTATTGGAAGTACCGAATAATACGTCTTATTTGCAAGTATTATCCGTCGTTTGATTTCGTCTGTTTCATTACCGTCCTTTGCTAGATTAGCCCCAAGATATATGAAGTTGTCCACACTCTCCAAATTATATTCCGCAATTGTTATGTTTTGTCTGATAGGCGCTCTCCTTGTTTAAGTCATTACTTTTGTTTTGTTTTCGTTAATGCGCAACCCGACTTCTTTTGCGGCGGAGTCAAGATTGACAAATACCTCCTTAGCACTAGGGAAGGATCTTGCTAGGATGTTAATGTCGTCAGCGTATGCTACTAGTTGGGTGGACTTGAATATTAGTGTCCCGTTGGTGTCGACTGGGATTTTTCGGACGACATGCTCTAGTGCCAAGTTGAAAAGCATGGGGGCTAGACCATCTCCCTGCTTTAAACCACATTCCGTTCGAAAGCTGGTTGTGGAATCGGTTTGTATTCTCACTTGGGATTCAGTGTTCGTCATTGTGAGTCTTGTTAGTCGGACTAGTTTTTGAGGAATTCCAAAGTCAAGCATGATTTGGTACAGTACGCTCCTGTCGATACTGTCGTATCAATCAATCAATCAATCAAATTCCTGTTAAGACCCCCTATAGGGACATAGGACAGAAACAACTCTCTTCTACAAGGCGCGATCCTGAGCATCGGCCTTAAGCTGTTGCCACGACTTGTTTATTCCTCTGGCCTCCTGCTCAACTGCTTGCTTCCATGTGTTACATAGTCGACCAACCCGACGTCTTCCTTGAGGATTATAATCCAGAGCCTGTTTGGCGATGTTTCGCTCTGGTTTCCTCAAAGTATGACCGATCCACTGCCACTTCCGCCGTTGAATCTCAATACCTATTTTAGTCTGGCGAGTTGTACTCCAAAGTTCGTCGTTTGAGATTACTTCTGGCCAGAATATTACTAAAATGCGCCGGAGGCATTGGTTTACGAAAGTCTGTAGTTTCTTGGTAAGTCGAACGGTTACTTTCTACGTAGTATAACCATATAACAACACGGATTTGACGCATGCGTCAAAAACTCGCAACTTCTTCGTGCGAAGGGAGATCTCTCTTAACCTCCAGAAAGGGGAAAGGATACCGAGGGCCTGACGAGCTTTATTTAGCCGAGCCTCAACATCCTTTTCGGCTCCGCCGTCCATGCTGACAATGCTTCCAAGATAGCAAAAATCTTGCACCTCTTCCACATCCTGTCCGTTAAGAACAAACAATCAGTGTGCTTGCGTTCGAACCCATGTGCATGTACTTGGTTTTACGCACATTTATTTTCAGTCCCGCCTCTTTGCATTTGGAATGCAACGAGCGAACATTTGACTCTAAGTCCGAACGGTTATGTACAAGCAAACAATAATCAAGGTGACTTAAGATGTTACGGCGGACGGCGTACAGACAGACGGATTTTTTTTTGGCATTTTTAGGCTAATTTAGTTATGAAACGCGAAAAAACAAAATTTCAGGGTAGCAAATTTTTATTTTTTCCAAGTCGATCACAATACTTTATTATTAAAAAATAATAAAGTAAAACTGCGGTATAAATATAAGGAAAACAATGTAAACAAAGAATTTAATTGGCAACATGATATTTTATTAACGCCGATATTTTAAACTGAATATGCTCTTTTGAAGATTTGACTCGTAAAACTGCCATACGTGAGCTTAGCCACGCCTTGCCTGGACAGGACGTGGTTTTGGAGCACCTTGCTTGGAACCACGTTGATCATTTCCCCTTGCAGAGCCGCGATTTTGACTTCGAGGGTCACGACGATTAGGTCTGCGACCTGGCGGACCAATCGGACCCATTTCTCCAATAACTTCTCCTATTAGTCTTACAGGCGCGGCTTGAGAAAGTAAATGGTAAAGACCACGGAGAGGTAAAGGAGGATACCGCTTTCCACCTCCACATTGTTTACCTGGGGCTCTTGTTGATGCTTGCACAACACCACCTGTTGTTGACGCTAATTCGGTACCAGATGTTGATGCTAGTTCGGTAGCACCATCAGTAACAGCATCTCCGGGTGTTGTTTCGCCGTCTTCATCGCCATCATCTGATACTTCATCACCATCATCTGATACTTCATCACCATCATCAGCTAGGGTGGTTGCTTCCTGAGCCATCGCATAGGTCGTCAGGAGCATAACTCCAAGTAGTACCAAAAACAGTTTCATGGTTTCTATAAAAAAAGGAAACATTATTATTCTACCGGATTAAACCGAGTATTGAATTTCTTAATAGAGTACTTACCACAGTACACAATCTGTACACAATCTCAAGCAGGCAACCATCAAGTGGTGATCGCTCCCCACATCAGCTCCACGTTTCGCTCGCACATCGAGGAGACATCTTCTCCATCGGCGACTTATAGCCTAATGGTCGATCTGGTTCTGAGTAACACCATCAGGGGAAACCCAAGATGTTTTATGATGACTCTTGTGTGGAAAAAGGGTCGCTCCGATGACCATTTGCCGAGTACTACAGAACTCCACAAATAATTCGCCGTTTTCGGGTCTCTTAATCCAAGGTCGTGACGCGTCGACCCAAGGGTCACCATGCCTTCCCATGACGTGTTCTAGTCCAGTGTTGTCTGATCCAACCTGAGCGTTCATATCTCCTGAGATGATAATAATATCACCTCTTGGAACACGCTCGAAGGTGGCACTCAGTTGGCTATAAAACTCCTCTTTGTCACCAGATGTTGCGGTATTAGTTGGTGCGTAGCACTGCAGAATTGTGACGTTTCTGACACTGGTCCTGAGCCTGACGACGATAATCCTATCCGAGATTGGTTCCCAGCTAATGAGACTGTTTCTCGCTCTCGGTGTAAGGACGAACGCCACGCCATTTCTGGCTTCACTTTCAGGGCCAATGTACAGAATAGTGTTTCCGCTAGGGGTTCGTTCTTCTCCTGATCCTGTCCACCTGACCTCGCTCAATCCCAAGATTTGGATGTTATAGTGCTCCATTACACGGTCGATCACCAATTGGCGGTGCAAGGACCAAGTAACCCCAGCTCTTCATTCAATGTTCGAACGTTCCAGAAGCCAATCATAGTCCGTTTTCGAATGCCAAAAGTCGTTACCGTAGAATCAGTCCGTATCCGAGGCGATGTATCTGTTTCTCGTATCAATTAGGTCTTAAGATCACGGATGATAAGTCCATGATCCAGTGAGCGTCCATTTGCCATTTTTAGGGCAAGCAGGACTGGCTGCGGGTGAATTCTACAGCCCCCATCCCAGAGGGGGATAGTTAGCTCAGGTCCGTGGAGTCGCTAGGCTCCAAAGATAGTTACAGGAATTGGTAAAACCTCATCCTACAACTACCCCCTCATACTGTCGTATGCTTGTTTAAAATCTACGAAGATTTGGTGCACGTCTGTGTTATATTTCTCAAGCACCTGTTTCACCGAGAATATCTGGTCTGTTGTAGATCGTCTGGTTCTGAATCTGCCTTGGTATTCGCCAATTATTTGATTAGTATAGGGCTTAAGACGACGTTCAATTATTTTTGTCAGTATTTTATAGGACGTACACAACAATGATATTCCTCTGTAATTCTCACAGCAGAGTTTGTCTCCTTTCTTGTAAATTGGACATATAATACTTTTTCGCCAATCGTCGGGTATGATTTCCTCTGTCCAAATTTTGCATATCATGTTGTGCAGTATTTCAGCGACACAATTTCCACCGTTTTTCAGAAGTTCAACTGGTATTTCGTCAATTCCCGGCGCTTTGTTTAGTTTTTGGTCACATAGGGCTGCTTTGCTTTCAGCAAGCGTGGGTGGTGTCGATGATTCTTCTTCATCAATTGATGCATCAATTGAAATGTTGTCTGGCGTGATAGATGCTAATGGGGTGGGATTGAGAAGATGTTCAAAGTAGGAAGGCCATCTCCTTTTGATTTCTTGTGCGTCGCTGATGATGTTGCCCTCCACGTCTTTGCAGAGACTGGTTTTTGGCTTATATCTCTTTTTTAAGTCTTTTACTTTTGCGTATGCGTCCCGCCTTTTATTTTTTCTCATGTCGTCGTCCATTTTTTGTATTTTGTCATTATGGTACTTCCTTTGTTTTCGTCTGCAAGTCTTTTTCGCATATCGCCTAAGCTCGTCATATCTTTCTTTTTTGGCTCGTGTTGGTCGTTCAGTAAAAATTTTGTAAGCCTCGTTCTTTCTATCTATTGCGTCGCGATATTCTTGGTCGATCCAATCATTATTTTTTCGCCGTGCTTGATACCCTAATACCTCTTCCGCGGAGGATTTGATGCCGTCTCGTATTTTCATCCACGCATTCTCCACTGGCATATTTTGGATATCTTCATATATTGGTGTCAGGTGTTTATTACATGCTAACATGTAAGCCTGCGCCACCGTTTCGTCGTTAAGTTTGTCGACATTGAATTTGCGAGCTCTACTCGTTTTCGAATATCCACGACAAGCTATTTTGCATCGATACTTAGCTCTGACTAGATAGTGATCAGAGTCACAATTCGCACCGCGGAGAATTCGTACATCAAGTATGCTGGAAGCAGCCCTTTTCTCAATTAGAACGTGGTCTATTTGGTTGAAGATGCGACCATCTAGTGATGCCCACGTTCGTTTGTGAATATCGCGATATGGAAGCACGTAGAGCTTACTATGATATTTTTGCTGCTTGCGAAATCAATAAGACGTTGGCCATTGTCGTTGGTTATGTCATGGAGACTGTGCCCTCCTGTTGTTCCTCTATGAGTCTCCTCCTTTCCGACTTTTGCATTAAAATCCCCTAAGACAATTTTCAGGTCATTCGAGGGCAGTGAGTCATAGGTTGTCTCTAGGGTGGCATAAAATTCGTCTTTAGTTATATCGTCCTTGTCTTCTTTTGGTGCGTGAACGTTGATCAACCAAGTGTTGAAAAATTTAGTCTTTATTCGGATTGCACACAATCTTTCACTTACTGGTTTGAAGCTCGTGACCTGCTGTTTAAATTTTTTGTCAACGACAAAAGCGACTCCAAACTCCAAACCCTTCCACAATAATTAATGAAAATCAGGAGGCCAAGGCCCGATTTGGGCTGTCGTGCCATTGAAGAAGAAGAAGCAAGAAAGAGTGGCAAACAAAAACAATTAGCAACAACTGATCGCTGTAATTACAGTTAGTTTAACTTTCCTTAAATTTAGTCGAAGTATAACTAAAAACGCAATAAGTAGATTGTCATTATTTCGTTCTATCAACTATTGATAACAAATCAAATTTATTCAAAAATTTACTAAAATCGTTGTTGTTATTTATTATTAAAATCCCGCGCGGAACAGTGCTTACATATTTGGAAATAAGTCAAATTCTTGCATTTTTTGAAGAAGGCTTGAGCGCGTGGTGCAATAGCTAACAAGTTCAATAGGTCTGACGCTGCCATTCGAAATGTATTACAAAATCCTGAAAATTATGGAATCGCAGAGCATGAGGACCAAAAGGCAAGATGTCAGACTGAAATAAACATCAGATATTTAAAATGCAAGCAACTCCATGAAGACCGCTGCCCAAATCGCCAAGAATCCTGGACTAGATGTGGCAAAATGGACAGTCTACAAGGTGTTAAGGAGTTCTAAGTACATTTACTGCCATAAGCTTGTCATTTCTTTCTTAAGACCATTTTTTCTGACGAGAAAAAGTGAAACTTAGATGGCCCAGATGGTTTCAATGAGTATGAGTATCGGTATGGTTTAGGATCCTTAAACTTTTTCAAAACGCAATTTCCGTGAAGCTAGTTTAACGGTTTGGGGATGGAATGTTGGAACTGGCGTTCCCAGTACTCGAATGTATGAATGCGCTGAGTATTGGGTTTTTCTACAGAACAACGCCAGAAAACATGTGAGCCGTGTCATTTATTCCTGGTTGCAGAAACATAGCGTGCAAGTGATGTCATCGTCCTCTTGCTCCCCAGACCTTAATCAAATAGGTCCAATGTGGTCCAACTAAATATTGGAAATAACCATTGCGTGTTCTTTATTTTATTTTATAAAATTAGTTGCTTGCATCTATAGTTATGCTTCGGCTAAAATTAAGCGAAGAGTAATTAAGCGATCAGTTGAAGCTAATTGGTACTTTTTTTCGCTAATCTCTCGTAATCAATTAAAAAATAACGATATTTCACTAAATAAATTGCAAAAATGTGCAAATTTTGTCTGCGCTTATAGTTTTGCTCCGCAATGTACAGTTGCTCAATTAAGTAATCGGACAGACCTACAAGACGAAGACTTTTGTCAGTAACTCTTTATAAATCCCATTTAGGAGAAAATGGAATGCATATACATTTACTTGTTAACACTAGTTTATAATCTAAGGAAAAATATAACAGAATTGAACATGAATTGACAGAAAATGATACTCTAGATGAAATGAGAAAGAGTTCAATGTACCGGAAAATATGTAACCTCTAATTCTTTTGAATAATTAATAGTGACTTTTGTATGGGAGGTGGTAGAAGCAGAGGAGGAAGGTTTGTAATTTTTGGATATGACACTTAATGTGGTATGCAAAATATTTCGTGCTGAATTTAAGGTCTGTAGCTTTCATTATTTTCGATTGGACATAGTTTTCCTGAAATTGGGGCATTTGTATGGGAGGTGGCAGAGGAAGTGGAGGGGCTTAGAAGATTTTGAAATTGCTTATCGTCATCATTATCGCCAGGCTTTTCAATTTCAAAGTCGATAGCTCTCATATGTTCAAACAAGAAATGCTTTCCTTGAATTTATAATACCGATATTTGTATGGGAGGGGGTAGAAGGAGGGAAGAGGAGCTGATAATTTTTTTTAGCATTTATTGCCATTATTAAAAAACAAATTCTGACAAAATTTTAAGTTTATACTTTTTCTAGTTTTAATGGAAATCGATATAATGCACTTTACAAAAATTATAGATTTGTATGGTAGGGGGTAGAAGGAGTGTAAGGATCAAAACACATTTTTTCCTCGTTATTTATATTTAGTCAAAGTGTAAACGAAAAGAATAAATTACTTGTTGCGAAATTTTTATAGTGAATTCTCATACAAAACTAGCATGGGTCGTCGAGGTAAAGAAACTACTAACGAAGTTCGGAAAGTGGTCATCACAAAAACGGGATGTCTGTGCGAGAAATTGGGGAAATCATCGGTAGAAGCCATTCGGCAGTTCATGACATCATTAAACGGTTTGAAATTAATGAAAGCATTGAAAATAATCCTAGATCCGGACGGCCGAAAAAATTTTCAGAGGCAGATGAACGGTGGTGGATCGTGCAGCAAGTAAAGAAAAATCCCAAGCTGAGTGCGACAAAATTGACATCAGAAGTGTCTAACTCACCTCCACATTACTGCTAGTACAGAATCTGTGAGAAAAGTTCTATGGAGTGACGATTTTAACGGCAGAGTTCCACGCAAAAAACCTTTTGTAAATAAGAAAAATCAGCTAAAGCTTTTCCTATTGGAACACAGTGTTATTTACTGACGAGAGCAAATTTAATATTTTCCGGTCAGATGGACAAACATATGTGTGGAGACGACCAAATGAGAAGTTCAAACCTGTTAACCTTCAACCGACCGTAAAACATGGAGCTGGATCATTGATGGTTTGGGGCTGTATGGCTGCGTCTGGACCAGGAAAGCTAGTTTTTATTGATGGCATAATGGACCAACACAAGTACATATCCATTTTAAAAGAAAATCTTAAAGAAAGTGTAGATAAATTGGGCATTTCTGAGACATTTTCGTTCTATGAAGACAATGACCCAAAACACAAAGCTCACAATACGTGCATGTGGTTATTGTATAATTGTCCTCACGTGATGAAAACGCTCCCACAATCTCCGGATATAACTTTAATTGAACATTTGTGGGCCTATTTAGAAAACAAGTTGAAATCGCTGGTAATTTCTTTGAAGGCCGAGTTTAAAGTGGCTCTGGAGGACGAATGGAAAAAAATCGATCCCTCTTATTGAAGATCGTTGGTGGAATCTATTCCAAGAAGACTGGAAGCCATTCGGAAAACCAAAGGTCTTCCAACAAAATACTAAAATAAGAAAAAAAGCTTGTTTATACTTAATTTACTATCATTATTTTAAGTGTCCGAATATTTGAAAATATTATATTTGAAAATATTATATGCCAACCTACGAAGTATCAGAAACAAAATGTCAGAGCTAGAAGCACACCTTTTGCAAAACTCTGACGTCCAAGTCTTAATATTTGCTGAAACGTGGCTATTCAGCTCAGAACAGCAATATTTTAACCTAAGGGGGTTCAACGCAGTACATAACTGTCGCGACTCTGGTCAAGGAGGAAGCACTGCAATTTACTTTAGGAATGATATAAAATTTCGAACTGTCTTAATTGATGACGTATACCACACAATAATAATTAATTAAAAAATAAAGATTCCTCATTAACAATAGCGACTTTTTATAATCCACCATCGGCCCTTAAAGATCCTTTTATTGAATACTTGGACGCAATTTATTCAAAATACCCGAAGATTCTATCAGTGGCAGACATCAATAACGACATACTAAAAGAGAACCAGACTTCACAGAACTACCATGAAATGGTTTGGTGAATGTTTTCACAGTGCATTTTGAATTAAAAGAAAAGATTTCCTGATTTCCGGATGAAATGTTGAAAACCAACAACGTGGAGATTCTAAATCGTGACTCTTCTACGAGATGCACTACACATACACGCTCATTACTAGACCATGTCTCCGCAAACATTCCACAAAATACTAATTCTTTCAAAATATAATATGATGACTGGCTGCAACTTGACCATAAAATACTGACGCTGAGTTTAAAGCGCACCAAAATTGAGAAGGTTAAGATGGAGAGAAAAACCATTAAAATACTAGACTTGGAAACCTTTAAGAGTGAGGCGAATCTGATTTTTAACAAAGTAGATAATATATCAATAAAAACAATTATCAACACCATATCAGCAGCGAAGAAAAAAGCAACCAGAGTTAAAACCATGAGAACGCGCAGCTCTATATGGATAACGAATGATGTTCTAACCCAAATTGATAAAAAGCGTAAATCATACAAAAAATGCTGAAAGAACCCACTAATCAAATGTTAAGATCAGAATACATTCGAATTAAGAATGAAACGACCAAACTGATACGGTTAACCAAAGAGAAATATTATAATACCCGGAACGCAACGACAGCGGGTAATCCTCGGAAACTTTGAACTCTTATCAAGGAGACTCTCGGTCAAAAAGGTAGCGGTCAAAATAAATCGGGAATCCATGAATTAAATACGCAAACAGGAACAACGACAGATCATGCAGTAATTGGGAATCTGCTTAACGATCACTTCGTCTCAATAAGAGAAAACCTTGCGAAAGATCTAAAAAATCTTAACGGAGAGCATTATCCCAAATATGTCTCGCCTGAGTCAAAAAAGACCATGTTTCTGTACCCCACATGTAGTAAGGAAATAAGTAGATTAATTGCTGAACTAAAAAGCAGCATAGCACCAGGGATTGATGGAATTACAACAAACGACTTAAAAACACTATCAACGATTATATCCTCTCCACTATACAAAGCGATTAACGCACATATGGCGGATGGCACATTCCCTTCCTGCTTAAAAACATCATTGATTACTCCAGTATTCAAAAGTGGATCTATCTCAGACCCAAACAATTACAGACCGATTGCCTTGATAAGCTCCATTAGCAAAATCTTTGAAAAAGTCATCAACAAAAGAATCTCAAACTTTATAAACAAAAATATGGGATTTGACCGAAATCAGTATGGCTTTCAAGAAAAGAGCAACACTACAGCAGCATTGGTTGATGCGATGCAATTTATAAATGATGGTCTGGACAAAGGCTGCTACGTAACATCAGTCTTCATAGATTTAAAAAAGGCATTTGACACTGTAGATCACGAAATACTGCTCCAAGGTCTAAATGAAATTGGCTTAAGAGGAAAAATTAATAATTTAATAAAAAACTATCTCCTAGGGCGCACTTACATTACAAGAAACCTAGATAAACTCAGCGATTCAAAACCAATTAATATCGGTTTTCCTCAGGGTTCAATCCTGGGCCCTACTCTCTATCTACTTTATATACATAATTTGCAGCATATAGGCCTTCGAGCTAAATATATAGTATACGCGGATGATACACTGCTGCTTTATAGAGGAAGAAGTCAGCAGGAATTGGAGACATTGATCAACACTGACCTCAAGTTATTTAAGAATTGGCTGTTGGGCAACAGGTTAACATTAAATGCAGGGAAGACCAGCTTCATGATATTCAAGCAAAGAAATAAAGCTTATGTTGATGCAAAAATTAACATAGATGGATTTGAATTGTGTAGAACAAAACAAGTCAAGTATTTAGGACTAACGATCGATGAAAATCTATCATGGTCACAACACATTAATAACATCCGCAAGAAAATAGCACCCATCACAGGACTATTACGACGGAATTACTTTCTACCTACACCAATAAAAGAAATTTTGTATAACGCGTTTATACTTTCAAACATAACATATGGACTTATAATATGGAGCCAAACATCTATATATAACCAAGAGAGAATATCAAGACTCATGAACAAAAGCATTAAATCTGTATATAATTTACCACATCTTACACCATCGGCTGATCTTTATGAAAACTACAGCAATCTAAACCTACAACAAACCTTAAATCTTGAGCGGTCAAAATTAATGTACAATATAATAAACCAAGGATTAAAATCATCAATACTAATAACTAGAGCCCGGATTTATATGCAATTGCATATAATTGCATATTTTAGCATATTCAGCCTTTAATGCATATTTCTGCATATTTCTGTTATTTCGGCATATTTCGGCATATTTCGACAAATTACTTCACACGTTTGCTTATTTTCTATTCAAACTAAGTTAAACCAGAAGCTCGGTTTACTTAGAGTTACTCTATAAAGAAGGAGACACCTCTCAATACCCGGGTGTCTTGTTTTTCATAGAGTAACTCTTGGTTTACTTAACTAGCGAGTCGTCCAAGAAATACGGTGCGACACTGTTGTAATTTGCATCTGAAAATAAAAGTGGAAATATTTTTACTATCAATGATAAAATCATATTTTGCAATGCCTGTTCCAAACAAATTCCCTGTAATAAAAAATGTCAACTGGATCAGCATATAAGAACGGGTAGGTTGTTCAAAATGAATTAAATTTTAGAAACTTTGAGATAGATTGCGTCAAATTAAACTTTTAGATGCGCATTTATCAGCCGTGAAAAAAAATGTATCTAAGCAGCAGCTTTTAACCAGCAGTTCATTTGCATCTACATCATCGGCCAGGACCAATTTTCTTGAGGATCTATATTACGCTATGGTTTAGTCAGATATCCCTTTGTTTAAATTAAAGCAACCCTCTTTAAAAGGTTTTTTAGAAAAATATACCAACCAAAGCATTCCAGACGAAAGCACTTTAAGAAAAAAATATATCAAAATTTGCTGCACAAAAGTAAGTAAAACAAAAAATTGGCAAAAATATTATCTATATTATAGTTGATGAAACTACAGATGCTAGAGGCTTATATGTTGGGCATTTGCTTGTGGGTGTTTTGAGTAAAGACGGTCCAGGACGCCCTTATTTACTATCATCTAAAGAACTGGAAAAAACAAACAGCGAAACGATTTGTCGTTTCATTAATGATGGATTAAAGCATCTGTGGACTGATTTGTCGTTTCATTAATGATGGATTAAAGCATCTGTGGACTGACATTGGAATGGAAGAACGCGTTCTTCTTTTAGTCACAGATGCCGCACCATACATGATAAAAGCAGGTAAATCACTAAAAACATTTTACAGCAAACTAGTTCATGTTACATGTGTTGCTCATGCGTGCAACCGTCTGGCCGAAAAACTCAGAGAGGTGTTTCCTGAAGTAAATACATTAATAAACAATGGGAAAAAAATGTTTTCGAAAGCTCCAGCTCGCGTCTCCATTTATAAAGAAGTAATGGATAAACCTCTACCACCAGTACCAGTTATTACGCGGTGGGGTACGTGGTTAAATGCGGCTCTGTTCTATGCAGATAATTTTAGCAATTTTAAAATTGTAATAAACAGATTGGTCCAGAATGACGACGCACAGAGTGTTCAAAAAGTGCAAAATGTACTTGATGGTACAGTGTCAAATGACTTAACATATATAGCGTCAAACTTATCGTTCATTCCGCAAATAATAAAAAAACTTCAAACAAGGAACTTATCACTTGATGAAAGTTTAAATATAATTAAGGAATTCAAAGAAAAAACGAACCTAATACCAGGCGAAAAGGGAATGGCTCTAAAAAATAAGCTTGAGAATATTTTGTCAAAAAATGAGGGATTGAAATTATTGGAAAAAGTAAATCGAATTTTAAAAGGTGGATCGGAACATCTCGATATGGATCCTTTATTGATATGCGCCTATAAATTTGCACCAATTACATCAGTGGAGGTCGAGCGATCATTTTCTATCTTTAAGAATGTTTTGACTGACAGACGTTATAGCTTCACACAAGAAAATTTGGAAATGATTCTAATTATTAATTTTAATGATCTAGAGTAGAACAATATTTGTTTGACTTGCAATAACATATTTTGATTTGTATATATTGTTACAGATCTGGCAACCACGCAATTCGATCTCTCTCTCCAATCGTCGAGAATGACGTAGAACATTATCCCCTACTGGAATAGTCTAGACACACACACATACCCACCCAAAGAATACACCACAAGGTTCGAGAATTGGGAAAAACCCAATATAAATACCGCAGCTTTCAGACCAGCAGTTAGTCATTTTTAAATGATCGAGACGCGAACCGGTGCAAGAAAAGCGATAGTAAACACGCGACAGTGTTGTCGTAAAGCGCAAAGTGATCGGGAAATTATATAAAAGTGCGAATAAATAAATTGTCAATTGTTTTTAAACGAATTGTGTTTTACTTGAAATCGGCGAACCTCTAGCTCGCAACAATATATATATATATTTTTTTTACAAGAAATAAAGTTTTGTTCGTGATAAATTAAGTTGTAACTGTATGGCGTTTAACTGATAAATTTTATTTTATTAAATCTCTATACAATACTTTGAGAAATGGCTAAAACAGTTAAGTTTTTGAAAGAATGATCTTGCAAATACGTTTAAAATTGCACATATTTTCATTTCGATCATTTTTTGAAGAGAATAATACTATCAACACATATTTTTTAGTGCATATTTCATTGCATATTTGAGCAATTTTGTCTGCATATTTTATGGCATATTTTAGTACTTTTTACTGCATATAAATCCGGGCCCTACTAATAACGTATAGTACGGATATTCACAATTATAATACAAGAAACGCTAGTGCGATAAGAAACAGAAACTGTAGGACAAATAGACTAAGAAAGGATCCCATTTATGAATCAATACTGTACTACAACTCCTTGCCTAACGAAATTCGACAAGCAAAGGATATCAGATGCTTCAAGATTGCAGCAAAAAAATACATAAAAAATACATAGAACTACTAAACAAACAAATATCAGTTATTAAAACCCGTTAATGGTCTAAAAAAAGAAACCACGATCCATTTCCCTTCACGCGGCTGTCTGGGGAACAATCACTTTTTCAATATAAAAAAAAACATAACAGGGCTACGATTGCGCGTAAACCGCAATCTTACGATACTCTAGATGAAATAGAATTTTTTGTGATCCCAAGAAATTTTGTATGGGGAGTGTTAGAAGGGGTGATAGCATTGAACTAATTTTTTCCCCATCATGCTAAAGTAGCTATAAAAATGTTTTATACAAAATGCTTACTCCAAAAATTTAATAGGAGCTGCGAAAACTGGTGTGTTAGATTTGGTGAAAATGTGCAGTTTGTATGGGAGGTGGTAGAAAGAGTGGGGGGATTTTAGTGATTTTTTCAGAAATAACTAAGAATATCATAAAATTGACATTTCTTAAATTTTAGACCAGTAACATTAATACTTTTCAAGAAAATAGATTTTTTGTGAAGTTGTGAAACTGTGTCATATTGTATGGGAGGGGGTAGAAGCAGTAAAGCTAATCAAATATTTTTTCTGATCTTAGTGATAATGCTAAATAAGTATTTATTACAAAATGTGAGCTCGATAAATATTATATGCTCTGAGAAAATCGGATTAGAGCATTTCATGAAAAAGTGTAGTTTGTATGGGAGGGTTTGGAAGGAGAGGGAGGACGCAAATAATTTTTATACTGTATATTGAAATCATTATGAAAGTAATATATCCCGAAATCCAGACTAATAGCTTTCATACTTTTTGAGCAAATCCATTTATAGCCGAATTGCGAAATTGTGTAAGTTTGTATGGGAGGGGGTAGAAGGGATGAAGCTAATCGTCTAATTTTGTTTTAGCCTTACTAACAGTTTTAAATAAATATTTAATGCACAATTTCAGCTCGCTAAATTTTATACGCACTGAGTAAATTGGCTTAGAGTAATTCATGACAAGTACAGTTTGTATGGGAGGTGGTAGAAGGAGAAGAAGGACACGCATAATTTTTATACGGTAGATTGATATTATCATAAAAGTAATATAGTCCTCAGGCCAATAGCTTCTATGCTTTTTGAGCAAATCCGTTTATTGTCAAATTGCGCATTTGTGTCATTTTGTATGGGAGGGGGTAGAAGGAGTAGAGCGATTTGGCCCGTTCACGAACTTGACCTTACTTTTTTGTCAAAAACGACGTGTACGAAATTTGAGCTTTCTAGCTCAACGCGTTCTCAAGCTAGAGAGCGAACGGACGGACGGACGGACGGACAGACGTACGGACGGACGGGCATCCGGTTTTGAGATTTTTGAGTGATAATATTAACTTCTGTATCATTCAGTTTTTTCTCCAAGCCTTATTTCTTGGCGTTACAAACTTTAGAGCAAACTTATAATACTCTCAGATTTCATCTAGAGTATAAAAAGAAAAATTTGACTTTCATATTTATTTCTATTATCGCTATTTTATTATTTAATTTTTTTTTTTTATTTATTTCATTACTTATTTATTATTTTATTAATTATTCTTTGTTTATTATTATTATTTATTTAATTTCAATTAATACTCTCGTAATTTTTTTCTTTTTTTGTAATATTTTTACTTTATTCAATACTCTCTCATTCCGGATTTCATCGGCGTACTTTCATCGACTCATCTGAGCCTAAAACTGTGGTACTAATACCTGATTTAGGTAAAATCTGGCGCAATGCCGAGATTGTATGAACTCTTGTTTGTTTGTTTTATTGCAATTTAACAATCATATATTTTGAATTTTGGCTTATAATTTTTTTTGTAAATAAAATAGAAATTTTTTTTTTCTTATTTTATAAACTATTGTTACCTAGTAAATATACACAGACGGACAAAAGTATTCGCCACTAGCTGTCTGCTAGAATTATATGTTTATAAAAGGTTAAAAAAAAACTAGTAATAGTAAAATTATTATTGAAAAAGAAACATCGTATATTCTCGAAAGTAATTTACTCAAAAAACTCAGATTACATTCACAGGTATGAAAAAAAAATAATAATAGCTTCCGTAAGTTCAAATTTCACCTGGACAAAAGTATTCGCCATCTACTAATAAATATTAAAAAACTTAATACTAATTCACATTTTTAGAGTTTAATATTTAGTAGCTTTTCCGTTTTGCTTAATAGTTTCCCTTAAACGATTTTCCATTGAATAGACAAGTTTTCTTGTTGTTGTTTCACTGATCTTTTCCCATTCGTCTTTTATTACGGATTTCAGTTGGCTCTTTGAAGAAATATGGTGTTTTCTTATTGCCTTATCCAGAGCATCCCATAAATGCTCTATGGGATTTAGGTCTGGTGACTGGGGAGGAGTTTTCAGGGTGTGTGGTGTATTATAAAGTATCCACAAGCGCATTATTTCAGCAGTGTGCTTAGGATCGTTGTCTTGCTGAAAGTAATAATCGTTTACAATGTTAAATTTTTCGGCACTTTTTTTTAAATTTCCCTTTAAAATGTTTAAATAATCTTCTTTTTTCATAATGCCGTCCACAAACACAAGTTCTCCCACTCCAAAAGCTGTCATACACCCCCATACCATCACCGAATCGCCACCATGCTTTACGGTGGCTTGAATGTTCTTTTCGTCGAATTCAGATCCTGCTCGTCTCCATACGCGGATTCTTCCATCTGAGCGATACAAACAAAACTTACTTTCATCTGAGAAAATAACTTTATCCCAGAAGTTTGTTGGTTTGTTTATATAGTCTTTAGCGAACTTCAGCCTCTTTATTTTATTAACTTTACTGATGAAAGGTTTTTTTCTGCAAGATCGTGACTTGTACCCATCGCTTTCTAAGACTCTGCGTATAGTGCGAGGATGCACATCGATTGCTGTATCTTCCTGAAATGCTGCAGCAATTAGTGATGAACTGGATTTTGGGTTGTTTTTAACAAATTTAATAATTTTTCGCTTATTTCTAGCATTAAGTTTGCTAGGTCTCCCAGATCTGTTTTTATTCCGAAAATCACTATTACCTTTAAACCGTTTTATGATATCCCGAACTGTAGTTCTACTACGTTTAACTATTTCACAAATGTCCTTCACTGATTTGTTACAATTAGATAAATTTAAAATTATTTTTCTTTGTTCCACAGTGGTTTCTTTTCCTTTTCGACCCATTTTGACTCTTAAAAGCTGAAAAATACTTTACTACCATATGCACATTAATCAAACTGCGAAAAAATATCACAGACTGAAAAATATTTTCATTCTTTTGACACTCGTGCAGTTTCGAGAATTTAACCGTTTCCAAATTACCGGTATTTTAACAAGAAATGCACATGGCGAATACTTTTGTCCAAGCGAATTTCATACCATACTTATATTATTAGTTTTTTTCTTGGACTGGAAGCAATAAATTGAATAATTTTCTATTGAACGTTAAACTGAAAATAAAAACATGGATTTGCCTTAACAGATTTCTTAAAGATTTGTATCAGAAAAACTCTTGGATGATTAAAAGTCGGTATACGTAAAGTGGCGAATACTTTTGTCCGTCTGTGTATATGCATTTCATTTTTCCTAAATTGATTTTTCGTAAAGTTACAAAAAAAAATCTTCACACACGCGGTACTGTGCGATTACTTAATTGAGCCACTGTATAAGCGTCCAAATTAAGCGAACTCCAGCTTGTCCATGACCAGGCCAGTATGAATAGAAAGCGATGTTCCAATGCTTTCCGATTTTTTGTTTTGTTTCAAAAGAATTCTAATGTCAGTGCGATCCCGACGCGAGCAGTTTGGAGTGGAGCTCTGGTCTTCCGAAAATCGGGAGTTTTTATTTAATCGCGAACAGTAAATTCAACGCTACTTTGTTTTAGTTTAGTCAATGGATTAAGCGACGTTGCGTGACCCAATTCATCAATAATAGACAAAGGTTTGTGCAATTTTTGCCTGTTTGTGCCACTCCATCAAAACCGAGTAATTTCGCAACTGGAAATTGCAACAATGTTGCATTTTGAAGGTCTTGTTTTCTGTCGCTTTCAGCGAACTTTCGACGAATGACGAAATTCGAAGCGCAAGTTGTAACTTGAAAATCTTTTCACAATGAGTTTTCCTGTAATTTTCCCATAGCCTTGGGATCATTTTCATACTTCTTACTGCGTCTCGAGCGACGACGGAGTCCGTTTTTAACGTGGAAAAGGACAGTTCGCGTGCAGTGCACTTGTTTCCTTGCATCCCGATACTCTGCTAATCGGCACAAAGGCATCAATTCGAAACTGTTGATTCCGTTCCGTTATTTTGTGTGGGAAACTCGTCAGTACGCAGGATTTCAGATGCGCAGTTTTCGAAGTTTCTCTGGCGATTTCGGGAGTTGGGGAGTCTATTTGTAGAATCGGTGGCTCGAGATGACTTCAGTAGTTACTAAATTTTTTTCGATTTTGCGATATGACTATCCTCTCCAATTTGGTCTTTAGATGCGCGGCACTAGTTCGACATAAGCTTCAAATGTTCAGCTGTTTTACCGATACTTTGAACTGACGGCCAAAGCGGAGTTTCTCTATTTTTGGAATAGTTCTGCTCTCCGTTAAAAGCCATCGCGGTTAATCCCGTTAATCAAATATGTACAGTACCACTGCGAATTCCATTTCTAAACATAGACAATTATATAACAATTTCCTTTTAAATACTGTTGCCAAAATTTCTTCAAATGAAGCACAAGCTTAATGTGGATAAATTTGGAGAGCCCAACAAAAATAGTGAGTATACCACCATTCTACGCGAAAAGTAATCAACATTGGGGAAATAAAATGCACAAGTGAAAGGCAACCAGAAACACATTTCTAACAAGTGCTGAAGAATATGTGGGATGTGTACACAGCAGTGAAAAACCCATATGTCGCAAGCGACAATGTTGACGATCAGAGAAACCAAATCGGCAATCATCTCAACACGATTTCAACCAAAGAACTCCCGATTTGTGACGGAACTATCGCGATTCTCATATACAGCTTAAGGAAGATGTTAGACGCGACAAGACAAGTGTCCTTGAAGATCTAGCGAAATCTGCGGCTGCCCTCGGTATGTGGGTTCGCTATTTAATATTGTTATAGATCTGGCAACCACGCAATATTGATCTTTCCCGAATATGCCAGAACAGTCCCCCAATATGTAAAATGCCATAGTCAAAGATCTAGAACCTTCAAGTATAGTCTAGACATACACCGGAACAGTATTCTCCAAAAGGTAGGCAATTAAAGGTCTAGAACCTTCCCGAACAGTCTAGACACACACCCGACGGAAGCTTCGAGAATTGGTAAAAAATGGTAAAAAAAGCACGAAGCTGTCAAACGGGAGTCAGTCGTTCAGCGACATCTGTGGAAGAACGCGAACCGGGGCAAGAACGCGATAGAACAATATCGGTGGTGCCATATAGTGCGAATTAAGTAAAAGTGCGAATAAATAAATTATCACTTATTTTTAAACGAATTGTGTTTTACTTGAAATCCCGGCGAACCCCTAGCTCGCAACAATTGGTGTCAGCAGTGGGATTTCAAGGATAAATTCGGGTTAAAAATCGCGAGTGAAATTAAAATTCTCGAACGGATAATTTTGTGAGAGCGAAAAAGTGAAACTAAAATTCTCGAACGGGCAGTGAGAATTTTGTGAAATTGAATATTCTCGAGTGCTTTAGTGAGCAGTGACTTTAATTAGTGAAGTAAATTTAAGTGAATTCGAATCGCGGAAAAACTTGAAATAATCGGTATTGAAAATGCCGCGTTATCTAAAGGACTTAAAATTAACGGAGCTGAAGGAAGAGCTCAGTAGACGCGAGTTATCTACGACAGGGAGCAAGTCTGAACTTGTCAGCCGTATGATCGAGACATTTGAGTCTGAGGGTGAGAATGCAGATAGTTTTGAGTTCCAAATCAAATAAGCTCGTGGAGAGGAGTGTTCTGGTACATCGGATGCTCTAACACAGTTAATGCAACAAATGATGAACAAATTAGATCAACAATCTGCGGACATAAATCAGAAATTAGAGCAACAATCAGTGGACATTAAACAACAATCTGCGGACATTAATCAGAAATTAGAGCAACAATCAGCGGACATTAATCAGAAATTGGACCAACAAAGTCAGCTGTCAGCGGACCTTAATGAAAAATTAGATCAGACCTCAAAGGACCTCAATCAAAAATTGGAGCTGCAAAATAATAAAATAGACACCATGGGTAAGGCAATAGAAGAAAACGTAAAGAAGAAACTTCGAATCTTCGAAGAACAAATTACGGAAAAGACATCCGAGATTGTAGAAGAAGTCGAACGCCTAAAACGGGACTTCGATAACGTGAAAGCGACTGGAGTCATCAAGACAGAACACGTTACGCACAAGGGTCTCAAAGCTCCAATCTTCGATGGACAAACACCGTGGGCTATTTATAAGACCCAATTTGAGGCTGCCGCAATAGGTCGTGGGTTCGATTCCCACTCCAGACGGGACTTTTTTAAGCGCAAATTTTTCAGTTGCTACTGGTGATAAAAAGTTATTCGCAATAAAATGGGGAAACGGTGTAAAAGTGAAACAGTTCCACTTCAAGAAGGCCTAGATACTCAGTAGATGGTTTTTGTTCGCTTTCTATCATTCAGTCCCCCATAACTTCTACAAATATTTGTCAATAAGCAGCCAGCACAACTGAGCAATATACCAGCTTCTCCACTCGCTACGGTCGTTCTCACTCCCCTACCCCAACCTTCCCAATCCCATTCCTTCCCTCCATGACTGTGTTTGTGCTTTGCACATAAAGGCCGAAATTGCCTATAACACAGGTCATTCTGTAAAAAACAAAAAAACAATCATTGGAATGATCTGGAACGAGGAACGGCTCTTATATTGGCGCTAAGAGGTCCTCCAGCAGAGGTTCTTCAAACGATTCCGCAGGAGCAACAAGATTTTTCAAACGTCAGTCCAGACATTGGATCTTCATTACGGCAGTGACCACATGCGAGAGATCTACAAAACACAACTGTACAACCGAACTCAAAAGATTGGTGAAATACTTCAAGAGCTGGCACGCGATATTGAACGACTCACACTATTATCGCTGCCCAATGCGCAAACAGAGCAACGCAACGATACAGCTATTTTCGCATTTAACAATGCTGTACAGGACAGAGAGCTGCAACAGGCGTTGAAATTGGCAGGTAAGAAAACGATTGGCGAAGCCTTATTATATGTGCTGACGTTCGAAGCTGCCAAGCAAAGCTCGCGGAGTAATTATCGAGTCCGAGCAATATCAGAAGAGTGTGTGTGTCAGAGAGCAGAGTACACCAAGCCGAGCGAAGAATCTGGTGCCCCCCGATGCTGGAATTGTGGACAGGCAGACGCGACTGCCGTAAGCCCAGAAAAGCGACCAGCTACTGTGCCGGCTGCGCTGCTAAACAAAGAGGAGGAAGGGGCGAACCGTCACGAGAGCACGCTTCGCCCAGTGACAGTCCGGGAAACGAGTAAAGGCCAACTTCATGGGGCAGAAGTTGGCTGGTAGAATCGACGCCCCCGGAACCATCATCGCAGTTTCTCGACTACATCGTGGTGAAAACGACTTATGTATGAGTGGTCGAGTCGGCAAATTAAACTGCATCATAACAGTTGACACGGGCGCAACACGGTCAGTGCTAAGATCTGACCTCGTAGACCGTACTTGGCTTCACAACACCAAGAAGTACGCACTTCGCACTGCTACAGGAGAAACTACAACGATCCATGGAGAAATAGCTCGTGACATACAGCTTGGGGATTTGACCTTCTCGCATGTATTCGTGGTAGCTGACATTACCGATGAGTGTATCCTTGGAATGGATTTTCTGAAACCACACGGTATCCAGCTCGACTTAGGACAACGAATAATGAAGTGGCGGAATATTGAAATCCCGATGGAAATAACATCCTCCAACACAACAAAGCTGCAAGTTATATTATGCGAAGATGCTGATATACCAAAGTCATCTGAGAATGTTATTTGGGCAGAGCTCGATGGTGATCCCGGGAACCACCGATTCTACCTCATAGAACCGGAAACGACACCTGCATTACGAAGTTTGATACTAGGAAAAACACTCGTAAAAAGGAATGAGAAGATGATGGTACCAATAAGAGTCCTCAACGTTTCGGACAGCATTATTAGCGTAAAGAAAGGTGATATAATTGGCAGCTGTGAACCAATATCGGCGGTGACGAACATCGACAAGGCAGAACCACATGATGTACCCTCTAAAAATAAGCCAAGAAGGAAGGACAATGTAACATCAACACTTCTTCAGTCAAGCAACCTTAGAGGAGAACAACACAAGCAAGCAGTAGATCTAATCGAAAGATTCAGCGACGTCTTTTCCACCGGTGATGACTATGGCCGAACAAACTTAGTGAAACATTGTGTAGATACCGGAAGTGCTACACCGATACATCAACCTCCAAGAAGAGTACCATTAGCGAAACAAGGAGAAATCAATTCAATGGTAAAAACTATAGAGCATCAGGGAATCATCGAAGAATCGAAGAGCCCGTGGATATCGCCAGTGGTGCTGGTAAAGAAAAAGGACGGCAGTACCCGTTTTTGTGTGAACTACAGGCAACTGAGTGATGTTACGAAAAAGGATAGCTATCCACTACCTAGAATCGACGATATCATGGACAACCTGACTGATGCTAAATGGTTCTCAACGTTGGATCTGATAAGAGGTTACTGGCAAGTGGAGATAGATGGAAAAGATAGAGAGAAAACAGCATTCTCTGTCGGCAGTGGACTGTGGCAGTTCATCGTAATGCCATTTGGCCTGTGCAATGCTCCAGCTACGTTTGAAAGACTAATGGAACTCGTTTTGCGTGGCCTGAGTTGGAAAACTTGTCTCGTTTACCTGGATGATGTGATCGTTATCGGAAAAACATTCAAGGAACATCTAAAAAATCTACAGGAAGTCTTCCAGCGACTGCGAGCGGTAAAATTAAAACTGAGTCCGAAAAAGTGCACTTTGTTTAGTGCAGAAGTCAAGTACTTGGGTCACATCGTTTCAGCTGATGGCGTAAAGACGGATCCGGAAAAGATACTGGCGGTGAAAAATTGGCCTACTCCGAGTGATAAACACCAGTTGCGCAGCTTCCTAGGCTTAGCGACATATTACCGTCGATTCGTAAAAGACTTTGCCAACACGGCGAAATGTCTGCATCAGTTAACAGAAAAAGGAAAGCCATTTACATGGAGTCAACAGTGCCAGGAAGCATTTGAGAGAATAAAAGACCAACTCTGCGACTCCCCAGTTCTGGCGTATCCAAAACCAGGTCACGGTTTCATCATAACACTGACGCCAGCAATGTCGGTATCCGAGCAGAACTATCACAAAAGATCGACGGGCAGGAGAGAGTGCTATCATACTACAGCCGAGTACTCTCAAAATCAGAAAGGAACTATTGCGTAACTCGCCGAGAGCTATTAGCCATTGGAGAAGCAACAAAACATTTTCACAAATATCTCTATGGTCAAAAGTTCCTTCTTCGAACGGATCATGCATCGCTTAAATGGCTACTTCAGTTTAAGAACCCCGAAGGCGAAGTAGCCAGATGGATAGAAAGGCTCGAATCCTACGATTTTGAAATTGTTCACCGAAGAGGAAGAATCCACGGTAATGCCGATGCGCTTTCACGTCGTCCTTGTCCACCGAACTGCAAGCATTGTCACCGTGTTGGATGAAAGGACGAAATCAAACGGCCTGAGTGGAAATACATCTCACAATTCAGCGAAACTCTAAAGTGTTATTGGGCACAATGGAACTCCCTTCACCTAGACGGCGGATTATTAAAACGGAAATGGGAAAACGCTGAGGGAAAATCGTATCACATGCAAACCATCGTCCTGCATTCTAAAGTCGAGGAGGTTTTGAAAGAATATCATGGAGGTACCTCCGATGGGCATTTGGGTGTTAATAGAACCTTGGCAAAGATACGAGAAAGGTTCTATTGGATCCATCTCCGAGATGATATCGAAAGTTGGTGCCGTAAATGTACTACGTGTGCATCGAGTCAGGGCCCACAACGCCGATCAAAGGGAGAAATGCAACAATACAACGTGGGAGTCCTATTCGAGAGAATTGCTGTGGATATTGCTGGACCATTTCCGGAATTAGAGAATGGTAATCGCTACATTCTAGTGGTCATTGATTATTATAGCAAGTGGCCGGAAGCTTACGCAATTCCAAACCAAGAAGCAGTAACCGTCGCCGAACAAATTGTTACCAACTGGGTGAGCAGATTTGGAGCTCCACGTGAACTACACTCCGATCAAGGGCGCAATTTTGAGTCCCAAATATTCAAACACGTGTGCCAAAAGTTGGGAATAAATAAAAACAGGACAACTCCATTACATCCTCAGTCCGATGGAATGGTGGAACGTTTCAATAGGACATTGAACCCAAACCTATCCAAACTCGTCAGCGAGAGGCAACAGGGCTGGGATCAGCACATCCCTCTATTTTTAATGGCCTACAGAACATCGGTACATTCAACAACAGGAGAAACTCCCTCCCGAGTCATTTTCGGAAGAAATAGACCAACCAGACCAACCAACCAATGCTAAAGATTACGTCTCGGATCTTCGATGTCGACTAAAGACAATTTATAACCAGGTCAGAGATAAAATTGATTTGGCGACCGACCGCATGAAGACGAGGTATGATCAACGGGCGAATTCATCAGGATTCCAAGAGGGCGATTTGGTTTGGTTATACAATCCCAAACGACAGAAGTGCAGATCGCCGAAACTACAGCGCAACTGGGAAGGCCCTTACCAGATCATCAACCGGTTAAATGATGTCGTCTATCGGATTCAACTACATCAAAAACCTCGTACTAAAATGAAAGTGGTACATTTCGACCGACTAACAGTACCATGGTGCCATTGAGGAAGTGAACGACTCTGTTCGGGACGAACAGGGACTAAGCAGAGGATAATGTTATAGATCTGGCAACCACGTAATATTGATCTTTCCCGAATATGCCAGAACAGTCCCACAATATGTAAAAAGCCAAAGATCTAGAACTTTCTAGTATACACCCGACGGAACAGTATACTCCAAAATGTAGGCAATTAAAGATCTTGAACCTTCCCGAATAGTCTAGACACACACCCAACTACACTCGACGGAAGCTTCGAGAACTGGCGAAAAATGGTATAAAACCACGAAGCTGTCAGACGGGAGGCAGTCATTCAGCGACATCTGTGGAAGAACGCGAACCGGTGCAAGAACGCGATAGAAAAATATCGGTGGTGCCATATAGTGCGAATTAAGTTAAAGTGCAAATTAAGTTTTTTGGGATAATTAAGAACAGTCCTAACTGCTTACCAAAAAAAAAATCGGTTCACTCATACCATAATTAATCCGGTGAAAGCAAATCTGCACCAAACTAGGATGCCTCGGTAAAAATTAACCAATAGCAAACTGCGTCAAACCCAAAAGTAAGGAGGATTCAACCACTCTAATAGAAGTTGATGAGCAAAAACTACACCAGCTACTTCACGTCGTCTCGAGAGTGATGTTATATTTAGTAGCTGAAGTCAGTCGGTATAAGGAGGAAGACGGACTCTGTCATTCCATGATGAGGTGACAAAAGCTGTTCTCACAAATTTACACTTATAGACTATATATCTGCGAAGATGGAAAATTCGTAGATAGAGGGCTGTGCGAAGGACGAAAACCCCTTCCACAAAAAATAATGAAAATATTGTTGCGAGTTAGGGGTTCGCCTGGATTTCAAGTAAAAACACAAATTCGTTTAAAAATAAGTGATAATTTATTTATTCGCACTTTCACTTTAATTCGCACTTTTAGCTTAACTCGCACTATATGGCACCACCGATATTGTACTTTCGCTTTCTTATACAGGTTCGCGTTCTTCCACAGATGTCGCTGAATGACTCGTTGCCGTCTGACAGCTTCGTGATTTTATACTAGTTTTCCCCAGTTCTCGAAGCTTCCGTCAGGTGTCGTTGGTTGTGTCTCGAATATTCTAGATCTTTAATTGCCTACATTTTGGAGTATAGAGTTCCGTCGGGTGTATACTTGAAGGTTCTAAATGGCTTTTTACATATTAGGGGACACTGTTCTTGTATATTCCAGAAAGATCAATTACGTGGTGGCCAGATCTATAACAATATAATAACGCGTCGTTGGATTCGGCGTAGATATGGGACTTTACATATCTCCAGAGGAAAAAATCTAGTGGCGTCAAATCGCATGAACGAGGTGGCCAGTTAATAAATTTCGAAATTAATCGATCATCAAATGTTTCTTTACGTAAATTAATTGTATCGCACGCTGTGTGGCATGTGGCGCCTTTCTGTTGAAACCACATGTCTGCGACATTAATGCCTTCCAATTGAGCCACGAAAAATTAGTAATCATGTCTCTGTCTGACCATCATCATTGTTGAAGACATATGGACCAATGATTCCACCGGCCCATAAAGCGCACCAAACGGTGACTCTTTCTGGATATAATCGTGTTTCGACAATGGCTTGTGGATTATCACCACAATTATCATGCGGCAGTTCTGCTTACAGCCGAAAGTGTGCTTCATCACTGAACAACATTTTCAGATGAAATTGTGCGTTGCTCCGGCGTGAGTCTTCACGATGAATTGCCAAACCAAACTATTGCCAAAACAACCGGAAACTTTCAAATCGATTGTCACAGAAAACAGTGTTGTCAATTTAAAGTTCTCAGCCTCTAAAAAGACACCCTACACTTAAATTGTGATATTTAATTAAATCTTGAACATCAAATATCTCAGTTATGAGGTTTGTCTAGTTACTGCGAAATTCAATTCTTCAATTTTACACTAATCATCTAAAAACACTATTTGCTCTTCTGTGCATGATGAGGAGATTTCTGAAGAACTGCCACTATGGCACTATGAATATCACAATTTTGAAATAAGTTGGTTTCCCTCGATCCGGACAACGTTTGTAGAATGATCCCGCTCTGAATATATCGAGCCTTTACGATTTCATGTGGGCGAAATTGAAATTGGAGAATTCAAAAATATTTCAAATGCTTGATTTCCAATGAAACGTAGACCTTACGTAGCCGAGGTAGAGTCATTCCCAATGAAAACGGTACGCTGCGTAAATCTGACATTGTTAGTTGTCTATTCCACGATTTGCTGTTTTATTATACTCTAGATGAAATCTGAGAGTATATTGTGTTTGCCTTACCGTTTGTAACGCTAAGAAATAATGCTCGCACAGAGCCGCCAAGGGTACAGAAATATTTGTTGTCGCTCACAAACTTCGATTCCGAGTTGCTGTCTGTCCGTCTGTCCGTCTGTCTACAGCATAACTCTCGAACGCTTTGAGCTATCGTGCTGAAATTTGTTGTGTGTCATTTTTAGCAAAAAAGAAACTTTAAGTTCGTGAACGGGCCACATCCCCCCACTCCTTCTACCCCCTCCCATACAAATTTCACGAAATTCCGAAATTTTCAGAAATTGATTTTTCTTTGAAACTATTTAAGCTATCGATTTGAAATTTGGGTCAAAGTATTATGATATAGATGTCATTAATATGACGGAATATTGATCCGATCCCGTCACTCCTTCCACCCCCTCCCATACTAATGCATAATTTTGAAAAATGCAGTTTTTCGATTTTCATTGAAACTAGCAAAGTTATAAAAACGAATTTTTTCCAGAATTAATTTTATTATAATTTCAATAAGAATTGAAAAAATTATCAACTTCACCTCACTCCTTCTACCCCCTCCCATACAAATTTCACGAAATTTTGAAATTTAAATTAAATTATTTTTCTTCGAAACTGTTAAAGCTATCAACTTGATATTTTGCATAATGTATAAAAATAGAAATATCAATAACGAGAAGAAAATGTGTTTTGATCCGTACACTCCTTCTACCTCCTCCCATACAAATGTATAATTTTTGTTAATTGCATTATATCGATTTCCATTAAAACTAGAAAAAGTATAAACTTAAAATTTTGCCAGAATTTGTCTTTTAATAATTGCAATAAATGGTAAAAAAAATTATCAGCACCCCTTCACTCCTTCTACCCCTCCCATACAAATATCTGTATTATAAATTCAAGAAAAGCATTTCTTCTTCGAATATTTTAGAAGTATCGAATTTGAAATTGAATCAAAGCGTGGTGATAAGGATGATGATAAGCAGTTTCAAAATCATCTTAAGCGCTCCACTTCCTCTGCCACCTCCCATACAAATGCCTCAATTTCAGGAAAACTATGTCCAATTGAATATAATGAAAGCTAAAAACTTTAAATTCAGCTCGAAATATTTTGCATACCACATTAGGTGTCATATCCAAAAATTACAAACCTTCCTCCTCTCCTTCTATCACCTCCCATACAAAAGTCACTATTAATTATTTAAAAGAATTGTAGGTGACATATTTTCCGGTACATTGAACTCTTTCTCATTTCATCTAGAGTATCATATGATTGGGCTTTACGCCCAATCATAATTCTTTTATGTTTTTAAGTTAGTTTTAAATTAAAACAATACGTCGCTCATATATTTAATATCAAAAAAAAACTCTAAACCTGATCAATTAGAATAATCAGTATAATTCGTTTTATTTCTTCTGATGCCAGCTTGTCGGATTCGAATTCGTAAACAAAGAGACAGTGAGAAGAAGAATACCAACTACTACGTCAAGTATACGTAAATTAACTTCTTACAAAGTCATACATTGCAACAGACAGCGACCGCTGCGTAAGCTGCTTCTCATCAATCAAATCTACGGTCAACAAAAGAAAAAGTAAGTTTACGATGAATCTGCCACAATTATTATTATTATTATTTTTTGTTTCTATTACATTTACTATATTATTTTCTTTTTGTTTTTGTTAATTTTATTTTTAACATTAATACGTTTATTATATACTAGCGTAAGAATCGCAAAATAAGCAATTTTTGAGAATGTAATTAGCAATGTATTATGTGGGATATATGATCTGGTTATTTTAATGGCTCTTTGAACACAACGCTTACTATTTTGTTGGTATCAGAACCATAAATTATTAAGAATGAAACCATGATACTTGCATTTGTATGGAACAGGCTCGTGATCAAATCAATTCTGTGATTTGAGATCATATACGTATTAAAGAGTGTAAAGAACATGCGACTAGCTGTAAATAACATTAAGCTCAAAAGCATAACACGACTACGATTGTGCGTAAAGCAAAGCAATCATACGATACTATACCTAGTTATATCATAAATACTGACATAACTGTAAACTCGACGGTATTTCTTAAACACCGTAACGCACCCAAATATTAATTAATATTAATTATTAATATTAAAAAGGAACGATGTAACCTTAATGAGGGTACCTGGACATATGGGAATTGAGGGAAATGAAGAGGCTGATCGCCTTGCAAAAAACGGCGCAGAAACAAATTTTATTGGTCTGAAGCTATTCTGCGGAAAACTAAAAGGGCACTACAACCCTGTTCTTAAATGCGTTGAACAAGAACATAAAATCTACTGGAATAGACTTCCAGGCTTATTAATCTAAAAAAAAAGCTAATCTTACCACAAAAAAACAAAGTGGAGGATTTTCTAAAATTCAGCAAGAGTGATATTAGTACTCTAATCGGCCTAATGACGGGGCACAGTGTAGTAAACCACCACCTCATAAATGTAGGTTTAGCTGAAAGCGACATCTGCCGCCTCTGTCTCGAAGGCTCAGAAACGACAGTAGATATAGCACTGTGAAGCAGTAGCTAGGAAAAGATACAATCTTGGAAAAGTTTTCCTTTCTACCGAGGAACTAGCCAACATGGCTCCCTTAAAGATACTCAGATTAGCCAAAGCTATTGAGCTAGTTAGTAGGGTAAAGAGGCAATAAACGCGCAATAGGCTGAGAACGTCGCAGTGCTCTCACGTGTTCCCCAAATTATAAAAAAACCTAGTAAGTCAATCGATTTTCCTTGCATGTTGTTAATTTTCAGAACTAAGAATTTATTTTCAATTTCCTTAAACCCAACATCAGTGTTTTGTGTCTTCAACTATTTTAGAAATTTTCACATCCAAATCTATGTAGTAGTCGTGAATAATGTTTTTGTCTTTGGAAATATTTGATATGTACTGTATGAAGGATATGTTGTTGTCTTTGCTAAGTATAAGAGCTTTATTTAAATTTCCATTTTGAGTTGGAGATGCACTGAGTGTCAGCTGATGTTGACTGACGTCTATCGAAGTTCGCGCCAAAATAATCTAAAAATCATCCGGGACTAATTTCTGGATATAAAGTGATTCTTGAACACTTTGACAGCAATCGCTTTATCCTTATGTAGTTATAAAGCCCTGTAAAGTGCAAGCCATGTAATTCAATCCGACGCAGACTCAGCGGGCGTCGTAAGAACTGCGTTTATTTTTAAATACAGTGCTAAAGATAGTTAAGTGTTTGTAAAACATTTCTATAGTGCTCGGCGTGTAATTATTATACCAATATATTGGTGCAACAGATTTTCAATTAAAAAAAAGCAATCAAAGTTAAGTCTCGGTTTCTCGCATCGAAGAGAATCTGTCATTCATATTGTGCAAAGTTATCCGGTTAATTTTCACATGGAAAACTGTAGGATTTCAGATATTACGAAAAAGTATTGAATTTGATTTAATTACACTTTTGTGTTGCTTTCGATAAATCGTGTTTTAACGAGAAGAGCCTGCAAAACTGATACAAGTGGTTTTATGAACTGAAAAAATGCATGGCGTCATACCCACTTTAGTCAAACAAGATGGCTGCCAGTTGTGCCCAGCTTAAGTGTAGAAAGTAAAGGTTGTCATTAACTACTGCTCAGCTCGGAATGACTATCAGGAACAAATAACCCGAGTCAGCTTAAAAAGGTATTTAGTCCAATTTGTTTTTTTTTCGCTGTCTTGAATTTTCTTTTGTTTAGGGATCTACAGTGACTCCCAAAAAGTTCCGCACAAGTAAGAAATGTTCCTTCTTCTCATTTTATAAGTCAATAAAAAAAGGGAAAAAATTAAAAAAAAAAATATATTATGAGCAGAACATAATAGCCTTACATATCACATAAATACAAAAATTGTTCACTTTATACCTAGTCGTGCCATAAGTTCTGTCACACGTATATGGGCAATTTTTGTATAAATGAAAAAGAGTTTTTGACAAAGGAAAATATATTTTATTTTGGTATACTAATGGAAGTAAAATAAGCAACAAATTATTCAAAGTGGCCGCCTTTAGCCTTAACACAGCTCTTTAATCTGTTGGGCCAGTCATCGATAGCAGTACGCACTGTTTCTAGCGGAAAATTAGCTACTGCTTCTGTCAAAGATCGCTTAAGGCTCTCGATATTTGGGTGTCGTCTCGTGCACACCATGGACTCTAACTCCGCCCACAGTTTGTAGTCCAGGGGATTCAAATCTGGGCTCCCAGAAGGCCATTCCGTCGCCCTTATAAACTGTGGAATATTGGTTTCCAACCACGCTTGTGTGGTTCGAGCTTTGTGGGCTGGCACAGAATCTTGCTGGAAAACCCAATGTCGATTGTTGAATAGCGTAGAGTTCAGCGGCTTCACACATCCCTCCAGGATGTCCGTTTGATAATTTTTCGCTGCAGTTTTTACGCCTTTTTCGCAAAAATGAAGCTCGGTGACCCCTTCGTAGCTGACACCCCACCATACCATGACTGATGCTGGATGATGTCCTCGCTGTACCCTAGTGGCAACTTCTCGGGCTTCTATGGAGCTGTGGGCATACACCTTATCATTTTGGCGGTTGAAATGTTCCTCCACCGTAAAAATTTTTTCATCGGTAAATAAAATTTCTCGATGTTTGTTGTTGCCGTACCGCCGAAGGAGCTCTTTCGATCTGGTGCTCCTAATTTGCTTCAACTGCTCAGTCAGCAAATGTCCCGTTGATCGTCGAAAGGCACTCATCCCGAGGTCAGATTTTATGATGAAGGACATACTTCGGGTGGAGATGTTCATCTCTCGAGCCATGATTCGTTGTTTACGAAGCGGATTTCGACGAATTCGACTCTCGACCGCTTTGATGGCAGCAGAAGAACGTACATCACGCGGACGTCTAGAACGAGGTCGATCTTCAATAGTCTGGATCGCGTTATATCTCTGGATCGCACGATACACAAATCTTTGCGTTATTTTTAACGGGCACAACAACTTGAAAATTTCACTCGCGGATTTTCCACTGCAGTTCGGTTTTCTATTACACCCCATTCCATCTTCACACGTTAACGAACACACTTTAAATGACCATCAACTGTCAACAACATTATGACGTTTATAAAACTGGCCGATATTGAAATGTCACTCATAAAATAAAGTTGTTGCCAATGTGAGAAATTATGTGACAGAACTTATGGCAGGACTAGGTAGATACCAAAAAATAGGAAATTTCGTAAAAGAAACAAAAAATTTCACCTCTCAAAAAGATCCGTACATAGGCTAAATTGTAAAAATAAACAAAAATTATATTTTTTTTATTAGTTAATGCAATACAATACAATATAACAGTTCTTAAATATAAACAATCTTATGCACTACTCCTCCTTATAAGGTAGAATACCTTGTATTAGGAGTGAGGAGTTTTTTGCTGATTTCTTTTTTTCAATATTTTTGCTTTAAGAATTTACAATTTTCAGTTGTTTACATGTAATATGTTACTTAAAAGACTAAAAAAAACTATAAACAATGAAACAAAAATTCATATTCATATATCATATTCATATGTGTTCAAAATTCTGTGCTTCTGTTATTCTAATTTATAATTTCTGTATAATAGTAGCGCTTTATATATAATTTAAAATTCATAAGACTATCCGAGGTTCTAATGAAATTTGGCAACTTATTAAATAGTTTAAATCCTCTATAAGAATAATGGCTTTGTCCTAATGTAGTTTTCTTTCGTGGTAGTGTTAATTCTTTGATAGTACCATTACGTGTGGCATTAGTATTTATCGTGATTTGTCCTAGTTTAAAATCCTTATATGTTTGAATATATCGATATCGAAAGTTTTATCAACACTGAGTACATTTATTATGGAGAATAAAAGAAAAAACTAGTATTTTGTTGCATGTCTTTTTTGTTCAATAACACATTTTAAACGATTTGGCATTCTGGAGATGATTTTTCGCAAGTAATCTACAACCATTTTCACCCGTTCTTCGCGAAGCCTTGTCTCGAGCTCCCCCTTTGAAGAAATCGGATTAGTATGCATTCTACGGTCCAATTCATCCCAGAGGTTTTCAATGGGATTACAATCTGGTGACTGGGGAGGAGGATGAACCAATTTTGGGCAATTATACAGCTGCCATTCTTGAACAATGCGAGCCTTATGTTTGGGGTCATTGTCTTCGTAATATTTAAATGTATCTAAAATGCCCATTTTCGCGGCACTTTTTCGCAAATTTTCTTTCAAGAGTTGTAAGTATCGACGGGAATCCATTCTACCATCAATAAATACAAACCATTAAACTGCCGCCCTCGTGCTTCACTGTAGGCATGAGGTTCTTCGGACTCAATTCGTCGTTGGGCTTGCGCCACACCGTAACACGTCCATGCGAGCCAAAAAATCTGCGAAAACTTCACTTACAATTTTTGGAGCACTCAATTTATTCACCGAAGTGGGAGTTTAACGTGCACAAGGTGTTTCATGTGTAATGAGAAAAACACATAAACTGAAAATTTTTGAATGAAGTTTTAAGTTAGAAACTTGAAAATTTGCGAAATGCATTTAAAAAAATCTCTAAAAGTTTGAAATATTAACTGGTCGAATATCTTTAACACTTCTACCTCCTCCCATACAAAAATATTTTGTCGACCATTTTTAATAAATCAAGTATCACCTAACTATTAAAAGCTATCAGTTTGAAATTTTGCATAAGAACTTACAAAAATAGTTGAAATGAAATTACGTTAAAAGTTTTGAAATTGCGCTTGCCCTTCTACCCCCTCCCATGCAAAAGTATGATTTCGACCATTATTACCATCATTAAATCAACTAATATACAACTATAAACTCCGCCATAGACGGTCCCAAGCCCGATTTGAGAAAGGAGGAGGGAACATGGAGTTAACCTGAATGGCCAGTAACACCAGTGCGTCTCAGGAAGTAGGCAAAAAGTATGACATAGTTGGACTTGCAGCATAGCTGTGAGAACTCCAGCATGTCATATTTAGCTCAAAACTCCCACCCTTTTTTCTACTAGAGTGTAATAAATAAGTAGGACCGGTCCTCCAGGTCGGGGGTTGGGCGAGGCGCCGACAACGCATCACCGGAAAAATAACACTGTCCAGAAACCTGAAGAACAGCCTCGGAAAGGATGGACTCAACGGCAACGACCCCGCAAACGAAAAATGGACTACTCTACTGGATCTTGGAATGTTCGATCCTTATTTAGGACAGGAGCTCTGAAAGAGTTTCTCGAAGAAGTGGCAAAACACAACATCAACATAACTGCCATCCAAGAAACGAAATGGCTCGGTAGCGAAATCATGGACATGAGATCACACACAATCTATCCAAGTGGAAAATTGTCGGTAAGCAGAGAGTTTGGAGTCGCTTTTGTCGTTGACAAAAAATTTAAACAGCAGGTCACGAGCTTCAGACCAGTAAGTGAAAGATTGTGTGCAATCCGAATAAAGACTAAATTTTTCAACACTTGGTTGATCATCGTTCACGCACCAATAGAAGACAAGGACGATATAACTAAAGACGTATTTTATGCCACCCTAGAGACAACCTATGACTCACTGCCCTCGGATGACCTAAAAATTGTCTTAGGGGATTTTAATGCAAAAGTCGGAAAGGAGGAGACTCATAGAGGAACAACAGGAGGGCACAGTCTCCATGACATAACCAACGACAATGGCCAACGTCTTATTGATTTCGCAAGCAGCAAAAATATCATAGTAAGCTCTACGTGCTTCCATATCGCGATATTCACAAACGAACGTGGGCATCACTAGATGGTCGCATCTTCAACCAAATAGACCACGTTCTAATTGAGAAAAGGGCTGCTTCCAGCATACTTGATGTACGGAACTCTCCGCGGTGCGAATTGTGACTCTGATCACTATCTAGTCAGAGCTAAGTATCGATGCAAAATAGCTTGTCGTGGATATTCGAAAACGAGTAGAGCTCGCAAATTCAATGTCGACAAGCTTAACGACGAAACGTTACATGTTAGCATGCAATAAACACCAGACATCAAAATATGAAAATATCCAAAATATGCCAGTGGAGAATGCGTGGATGAAAATACGAGACGGCTTCAAATCCTCCGCGGAAGCGGTATTAGTATATCAAGCACGGCGAAAAAATAATGATTGGTTCGACTAAGAATGTCGCGACGCAATAGATAGAAAGAACGAAGCTTACAAAATTTTTCCTGAACGACCAACTCGAGTCAAAAAAGAAAGATATGACGAGCTTAGGCGATATGCGAAAAAGACTTTCAGACGAAAACAAAGTATGTACCATAATGATAAAATACAAAAAATGGACGACGACATGAGAAAAAATAAAACGCGGGACGCATACGCAGTAGTAAGAGACTTAAAAAAGGGATATAAGCCAAAAACCAGTCTCTGCAAAGACGCAGAGGGCAATATCATCAGCGACACAGAAGAAATCAAAAGGAGATGGGCTTCATACTTTGAACATCTTTTGAATACCACCCCATTAGCACCGATCACGACAGACAACATTTCAATTGAAGCCTCAACTGACGAAGATGAACCATCATCGACACTACCCACGCTTGCTGAAATCAAAGCATCTCTATGTGACCAAAAACTAAACAAAGCGCCGGGAATTGACGAAATACCAGTTGAACTTCTGAAAAACGGTGGAAATTGTGTCGCTGAAATACTGCACAACATGATATGCAAAATTTGGACAGAGGAAATCTTATCCGACGATTGGCGAAAAAGCATTATATGTCCAATTTACAAGAATGGAGACCAACTCTGCTGTGAGAATTACAGAGTAATATCATTGTTGTGTACGTCCTATAAAATACTGACAAAAATAATAATCTTAAACCCTACACTAATCAAATAATTGGCGAATACCAAGGCGGATTCAGAACCGAACAATCTACAACAGACCAGATATTCTCGGTGAAACAGGTGCTTGAGAAATGCTGGGAATATAACACAGACGTGCACCAAATCTTCGTAGATTTTAAACAAGCATACGACAGTATCGACAGGAGCGTACTGTACCAAATCATGCTTGACCTTGGAATTCCTCCAAAACTAGTCCGACTAACAAGATTCACAATGACGAACACTGAATCCCAAGTGAGAATACAAACCGATTCCACAACCAGCTTTCGAACGGAATGTGGTTTAAAGCAGGGAGATGGTCTAGCCCCCATGCTTTTCAACTTGGCACTAGAGTATGTCGTCCGAAAAATCCCAGTCGACACCAACGGGACACTACTATTCAAGTCCACCCAACTAGTAGCATACGCTGACGACATTAAAATCCTAGCAAGATTCTTCCCTAGTGCTAAGGAGGTATTTGTCAATCTTGGCTCCGCCGCAAAAGAAGTCGGTTTGCGCATTAACGAAAACAAAACAAAAGTAATGACGCAAACAAGAAGGAGAATGTGGACAATTTCATATATCTTGGGGGCTAATCTAACAAAGGACGGTAATGAAACAGACGAAATCAAACGACGGATAATATTAGCAACTAAGACGTATTATTCGGTACTTCCAATAATGAAATCCAAGAAAGTGCACAGGAACAATAAGCTGCGGATATATAAAACTATTGTACGACCTGTGCTCTGTTATGGCAGCGAGACATGGGCACTAACACGAACTTCCGAAAAAGCAGTTAACGCATTTGAAAGAAAGGTCCTCCGAAGAATTTTGGGACCTGTGAAAGAAGGAACGGAATGGCGAATAAGATACAACCATGAGTTGTATCAACTCTACGACGAACCAGAAGCTTCAACGTTCATCAAGCTACGTAAACTGCAGTGGGCTGGCCATGTAGAGCGAATGGAAGACAGAAGAACCCCCAAACGTGCTCTGAAAGGCAAAGCGAGTGGTAACCGGCCAGTAGGCAAGCCACGCAAGCGATGGGAAGACTTCAATATCAATAACCGTTCAAATATTATTAACTTCAACACTATTCTTCTATCTTCCCACATACAAATTTCTGATTTCTTGAAAATAAAAGAAAGTTTTTTCCCATTTGAAAATATTAAAGCTTTCGAATCGTAAATTAACGCAGACCATACTGATTAAAATATGATATAGTTTTCAAAATCTTTCAAATCCTTCCACTCCTTCTACCACCCCCGATACAAATGTCATTTTACTTTTTTATTCTAATAATAAAGTATTGTGATCGACACAAGAAAAAAAAATTTGCTACCCTGAAATTTTTTTTTTGCGTTAGAAGAGACCGTAGGTTCAACTGCAATCCTTTGATAAAAGAATCATCTCTTCGTGTTGTTTTTCGAAGCCTTCCTTCAGAATGTACAGGAGATTTGCGACCCGTCAGCTCATATTTTTTGATTAGTCGCGATATAATTAACCGATTTATCGAATATCTTTTACTAATATTATGTCGAGATAATCCACTTTTATAATCAAATATAATTTTATGTTTAATTTCACTACAGTGCGTGTTTCTTACCATTTTTAGTCTCTTAATGTCTTAACACAAAGAACAGAATGCGCACCACTATTCACGACAGAAATTTTGCACAAATGCTGAAGTAATGATGAAATTTTAATGATTCATATCAGACAAATGCATTTCTGATGCAATAACTATTTCCTGCTAACTGTTCGGCAGTAGCGCTACGAAAAAAGTGAGTATAGAAGCGGGGTGCTTTAGTTTTGTCCAGGCAACTTTTGAGTACTGAGAAATATTTTTGTTTTATTTTTTGTTGTTGAAAAGTCTTTTCACAATTCAGTCTGAATTGTCATTGTTATGTTTTTTTATAATACACATGTAAATAAATAATAAAAACTAAGAACAAATTTTTTCATCAAGTTTTCCTGATAATATTAGAGGATAACTGATATTTCGCAAAGGGGTGCTTTAGTTTTGTCCAATACTGTAGTTCCATCGGAATCAGCTTAGAAAGTGGCTAATTATTGTAGGGGGGGTACAAAGAAAAACACTTAAAAATGAATATCTCAACTATCTATTAAGCTGTGTAATTGAAACCTGAAACGTATATTAAGCTATACTAGGAAACTAAAGACAAATATAACATGTTGAAATAATAGTAAAGGGGGGGGGGGAAATGAGGAGCATTTCAAAAATGGCGCACTTATCAAAATTACAAATCCTTATATCTCTAAAAATAGTACAGATATCAAATCAAAAATTTGTCAGATTGTAGAACTACATAATAGTTAATTTTGGTAAAAATTTTAAGTTGGGAGGTGTAAGGGGCGGGAGGTAATAAGCAAAAATATCGAAAACTTTGAGTGATTTTTTAGGGCTCTGGTAAAAGATACAAAGTTAAAATTTTGCATGTGAATACCTATATTTAATCCACATAGAAAAATAATAATAACTTGATCCATAATTGTTATAAACCGACCGCCCGGTCTAACTTGCACAAGGTGTTTCATGTGCATTGAAAACACATAAACTGAATATTTTTGAGTGAAATTTTAAGGTAGAAACTTGAAAATTTGCGAAATGCATTTAAAAAAAACCCCTAAATATACGATATATTAACTGATCAAAAACCTTTAAAACTTCTACCCCCTCCCTTATTTTTTTTGACCATTTTCAAGAAATCAATTATCACCTAACTATTAAAAGCTATCAATTTGAAATTTTGCATAAAAACAAAAATAATTGAAATGAAATTACGTTAAAAGTTTTGAAATCGCGCTTGCCCTTCTACCACCTCACATACAAAAGTATGATTTCGACCAATTTCATTAAATCAACTAATAATCAACAAATTAAAAGCTACGAACTTGAAATTTTGTACGAGCACCTTACAACAGAAAAGAAAGAAAATTGCATCACAAGTTTTACGATTCCCCTATCTCCTCTACCCCCTACCATACAAAATTATTTTTTCGAGCATTTTTAAGAAATAAGTTGTCAGCTATCAAAAAAATCAGCTATCAATTTCAAATTTTGCATAAAAACTTATAAAAATAATTCAAGTTAAGTTGCTTTAAAAGTTTTGAAATCGCGCTTGCCCTTCTACCCTCTCCCATACAAAACTATGATTTCGACCAATTTCATTAAATCAACTAATAACCAACAAACTAAAAGCTACGAACTTGAAATTTTATACAAGCACCTTACAAGAGAAGCGAAATAAAACTAAATAACAAATTTTACGATTCCTCTACCTCTCTACCCTCTACCTTCTCTATCCCCTCCCATACAAATGTTCGGTTTCGTGAATGTAAAATACACCGAATTTTATGAAAAATCAATGCAACTTCGTCTATGAAACACATTCTATACAGAGAATATTGGACGTGATTCAAGCAATTAATTAAAAAGCTATTAACAGCCACCCACCCTTACTATTACCCCTCCTCCTCCTCTCATAAAAACCCAAACTTGCAGAAACGAATGAAATATTGTTAAATTGACAACAGCCCTGCCCAAGAACTCCCTTTCACTTAGCCTTCCCTAACCACTCTAACCTGCATATTGACTTTTCACTCATCCGCAACTTGTCCCAAGAATAATAAAGTTTCGCCCGACTTGTTGGCAGTTTATTTATACTCTAGATGAAATCTGGGAGTATATTGTATTTGCCTTACCGTTTGTAACGCTAAGAAATAATGAGCGCACAGAGTCGCCAAGGGTACAGAAATATTTGCTGTTGCTCAAAACCCTCAATTCCGACTGACCGTCTGTCCGTCTGTCTACAACATAACTCTCGAAAGCTTAAACCAATGTTGCTGAAATTTCATATGTATCATTTTTACCAAAAAAGTAAGTTCGTGAACGGGCCAAATTCCCCACTCCTTCATACAAATTTCATGAAACTTCGAAATTTAAAGAAATTGATTTTTCTCCGAAACCATTTCAGCTATTGGGTTGAAAATTAGGTCATAGTATAACGATGTGAATATCATTGAAGTCAAAAAATATTGATCTGATCCTTTTACTCCTTCTACCACCTCCCATACAAATGCACAATTTTCAAAAATGCATTTATTCGGTTTTCATTGCAACTATTAAGCTAAAAGAATCAACTTTTGTCATAATTAATTTTATTACAATTGCAACTGATTTTGTGAAAGCTATCAACTTCACCTCACTCTTTCTACCCCTTCTCATACAAATTTCACGAAATTTCGGCATTTTAACTAAATGATTTTTCTTCAAAACCGTCAAAGCTATCAACTTTAAATTTTGAGAAAAGTATACTATTATAAATATCATTGATGTCGAAAAGTTTGGTATTGATTCAAACACTCCTTCCACCCCCTCCCATACAAATGCACAGTCGATTTAATCGATTTTCATTGAAACTAGGCAAATTACAAACTTCAAACTTTGCCGGAATTCGTCCCTTAATAATTGCAATAAATGCTAAATAAAATATGAACTTCGCTTCACTCCTTATACCACCTCCTATATAATTTTTTGTATTGAAAATTCAAAAAATGTATTTCTCCTTGGAACATATGATTAACAAGGCAATATGATTAGGATGTTGATAAGCAGATTCAAAATCATCCAAAATCTCCCACTTTCTCTGCCACCTCCCATACAAATGCCATAAATTAGGCCAAATTTGTTCAAAAATTATGAAAGCTACAAATTTTAAATTTAGCATGAAACATTTTTTATACTACGTTCAGTGTTATATGTATACAAAAATCACAAACCTCCTCTCTCTGCTTTTACCACCTCCTACACAAAAGTCGCTATTCACTATTCGAAAGAATTTGAGATGACATATTTTCCGGTACAATAAACTCTTTCTTATTTCATCTAGAGTATCATATGATTAGGCTTTACGCCCAATCTTAATTCTATTATGTTTTTTTATTTAGTTTAGTTTTCTTGACGTGAAATTCAACATGAAAAGTTTTCATACCAATACAATTATGTTCAAAAATTAAATTTCACCCCACATTCTGAAGACTTTAAGATGGAATAATTTCTAGTGTATTTAACTCATTCAAATTTAATGTAGAGTATTGCATGTTACTTCTGTTATGTTTTTTCTTTCAATCTGTCATAGGTTAATTGAGTCTAAATTTCAACCATTCCAACTTTTACAGTTCAGTTGTATTCATAAGAGTGATTTTTCGCTTATCTCGGTTTTCGTTTATCTTCGCTTATCTTGGTTGTTTGTATCGTTCCGTCGACTGAAATAGAACAAAAATTGTCGTAAGTATTCGTTACGATTTTTCATTTAAGTGGATGATTTCCGCTCACTCAAACTAGACCCTTAAAACGGTTTTCAAAAGAAAACAAATTTGTATGATTTATAGATATTTCTTAGCTCGCTTCAGTTAAAGCAATAATCGATAAAATTTTGTTATGAAAATAATATTTATCAGGGTAGCACATTGTTAGGTTAGTCCTCATAGGAGAGTTTTCTGTATTTCACAAGAACATATTTCTTTGTTTGTAAATTTAATAAATTTGATAAATGAAGTCTCATAGTTTAGCTGAGCATAATCGAGGATACTGTTACATATCTATCCAGGGCTATAGTTTTGGGTGTACATTTTTTTTATGAAAACAGCCTACATTACTTGAGAAGTATGCTTATTACGTATCTATAGTGGGGAAATAAACAAAATAGCACTGCATCTATACTTGTGTCTGGTGGATTTGTAGACACAATGCTACATATACATTGTAACCATAAAGTACGGATAATTTGTAAATAAAATTACTCTGGGGAATAATATTTCAAAATTTTTTTTGGTAAGCAGGTAGGACTATCCAAAAATTAGCGCGGTCTGTTAATCACAGTGTTTGCAGCAGCTGGTTGAATCGGTGCACGGCGATTTTTACAATGGATAAAAATATGGATCAAAGAATTTGTCTCAAATTTTGTGTTTTCAACCAAATTTCGTGTGCGGAATCGTTGCGAATGTTGGAACAGGCTTACGGTGATTCAGTATTAGAGCCTACGAGTGATACAATGCCTTTAAGGACGGTCGAGAGATCCTTGAAGACATGCCTTGCTCTGGACGACCTTCGACCTCTTCAACTGACGAAAACATTCAAAAAGTGAAGGAAATGGTGCTCGAAAATCGTCATACCAGTATTAGGGAGATAGCAGGAGAGCTCGACATCTCTTGCGAGTCTGTTCGTTCGATTTTGGTGGATACTATGGCCATGAAACGCGTCCTTTCTCGACTTTTTCCAATAAAGCTGAATTTTCTTAAAAAAAAGTATCGTGAACAGGTCACTTTGGACATGCTTGATCGAATTCTGATCCCAAATTCATGGAGTGCATCATAACTGGTGATGAGACATGGGTCTACGAGTTTAACATGCAAACCCAGTCAACCATCATCGGAATGGAGGAAAAAATGAGCCGAAACCGAAAAAACCACGCCAAAGCCGCTCAAAAATGAAGACGATGCTCATGGTTTTTTTTTCGATATTAGAGGTTTGATCCATCATGAACTCATTCCGGAGGGACATACGATCAATAAGGAGTACTATTTGACCGTATTGAAGCGTTTGTGTGAGCAAATCCGAAATAAACGGTCGGAATTATGGAAAGAGAATTCATGGATTTTCCACGATGAAAATGTGCCATTGCATTAAGCCTCAATTGTGACCGAATTTGAGGCCAAAAAAGTAACAAATTGCTGAAATTACCGCTCCGTGGAACACATTTTCAGTCGATCGAGAACATAGAACAAAAATCGCCGTGGACTACTGATGTGTACCGATTCAATCAGCTGCTGTAAACAGACTGATTAACAGACCGCGCTAATTTTTTGGATAATAATTAACGACAGTCCTACCTGCTTATTATATACAAATTATCGGTACTTTATGATCGCAATGTATAATTGATATTTCCTAGCTTACATTTCCGCCAAATTATGTTAAGTTTTGTATAATTGAACAACTTAAGATTCTATTCCACGAAATAAAATAATTCGTTAATGCATTATATTAACGGCCGTTTTGATCGTTAACGGTTCTGTGCACTAAATGGATATTCGTTAACGAATTACTTTAAAACGAAACGAGTAAAGTATATAATCGTTATCCAGTGAACCATAATT
The DNA here is from genome assembly GCA_963669355.1 of Chorisops tibialis. Lineage (NCBI taxonomy): Eukaryota > Metazoa > Arthropoda > Insecta > Diptera > Stratiomyidae > Chorisops > Chorisops tibialis. Next base: position 111,575,823 of record OY770262.1, on the reverse strand, counting down.
GATCGTTTTTTAATTCATTAACAAATAAATATTGTTAACGATTTATAAACGATATTACTTATGAATCATTATCGATTTATCAATGAATTCGTGCTTTAAGGGTGAAATTAAATTTGAAAATTTTTTTATTACTACTATATATTTCTTTTTAATAAATCTACATATTCGACCAAAATCAGGCATTATCTTTAAATTTCTGAACACTAGAAGTGGATAAAAAAATATATATAAGGGGTCGCTGGATTTCAAATAAATATTAATAAGTTCGCTTTTAATTTAAAATCACCAAATCGCTTTCAACATATTTCGCTTTAAACTTTCGAACTTCAGCTCCTTCGTAATCTAACCGTCCACTCTTTCGATTTCTATAACGTTGACTGCCTCCGCCGACTGCTCGACCTCGACTGTCACTTTCACGTTCTACGCTGCAACTTACTTACTCGACTGCTCAATTTCGACCGTCACTTTCGCGTTGTAATCCGCAACTCACTCCGTTGACTGCTCGATCTCGAGTTCTAGTCTCTACCGTCGATCATGCTATGTATTTGATTACTGAATTCCGCCTCGATTACAGGACTTACCTGCTTAATGTCGCTTGTTGATCTCTGCCTGTCGATCACAAGACTAACTCTTGCCACTGGACTTACTTGCTTGTTGAACTCCGCCTCGCTTACTGTCGCTTGTTGGTCTCTGCCTGTCAATCACAGGACTTGTCCGCTTGCTGTCGCTTGTTGACTTCTGCCTGTCAATCACAGGACTCACCCGGTTGCTGTCGCTCGTTGAGCTCTGCCTGTCGATCATAGGACTTACTCCTGCCTGTCAATCACAGGACTTACCTGCTTACTGCTGAACTCCGCCGCGATCATCCCGGCCGCCGACTCTTTCGCTTCCGAGTTTCAACTAATGCTTTCACGAAAGCTTGCACGATTTATAACCAGTACAACTGACGCGGATGGCGACGACGACGAAGTGACGATGACGACATCGACGAAGCGATGATGGCGACGACGACGACGACTCGCTCTCTTGCTCCTTTATTTCGACTGATGGTCCTTCCATTAGTGATTTGTAAATTTGTTTTTGGTTGAAGACTTTGACATTTCAAACGAGTCGCATAGCTTTTCTAATAGTGTTCGTCTGTGCACATTAATTTGATGATAAATAAGTAGAGCTGACATTCCGCATTACTTTTGAGTATAGTGGAAGACCGCGGAAATTTGTTGAATTACGAGGGCTAAAATGCAACAATATGTGTATATATAAAGAAGGTAACGTTGTTTTTTTTTATCTAGAAGGATCCCGGCATGTTGCTTTCTACGTGCCTTGCTTCGTCATTGTAAAATGACATGAAATAAATTAAAAAAACAATGGCGAGCCAGAAGGAGTAAAGTTTGGCCGGCGCGCGAGTTTTTCAGACATTTCTTACCTACCATGTTGTTTCTTTCCTTTTACTCTGAATCTACTAGACCGAAGTAAATTATTTTTTCTTTTGCTCGTGCACGTTTTGATCGATTTATTATACTTTAGATGAAATCTGAGAGTATTATAAGTTTGCTCTAAAGTTTGTAACGCTAAGAAATAAGGCTCGGAGAAAAAATCGAATGATACAGATGTTAATATTTGTCACTCAAAAATCTCAAAACCGGATGTTCGTCCGTCCGTCCGTTCGCTCTCCAGCTTGAGAACACGTTAAGCTAGAGCGTTCAAATTTAGTACACCTTGTTTTTGACAAAAAAGTAAGGTCAAGTTCGTGAACAAGCCGGAGCGATTTGGCCCCTTCTACCCCCTCCCATACAAAATGACGAATTTCCTATATTTGACACTAAACTGATTTTCTCGAAAAGTGTAAAAGCTATTGATCTGGAATTTTGAATATATTATTTTAATACCAATTTTAATCTACGGTATAAAAATTATTTGAAACCCCTCCTTCCTTCTACCACCTCTCATATAAACTGCACTTTTTCATGAAATACTATAAAACAATTTACTCAGTACGTATACAATTTATCGAGCTGAAATTTTGAACAAAATATTTATTTAGAATAATTAGTAAGACCAAAAAAATCAGATGATTAGCTTCACTCCTTCTACCCCCTCCCATACAATATGACACAATTTCACTTTTCAAAAAGTAGATTTTCCCGAAAAGTTTGAATGCTACTGATCTACGATTGAAAAAATGTCAAATGCATAACTCCCCACTCCTACCACCTCTCATACAAACTGCACAATTTCATTAAATCCAATACACTAATTTTCTCCAAATCTATTAAATTTTCGAAGTTTAAATTTTCAATAAAACATTTTGATAGCAACTCTAGCGTGATGTGAAAAAATTAGTTCAATGTCGTCACCCTCTCTTCCACTCCCCATACAAAATTTCTTAAAATCAAAAATGTCTCTTCATCTAGAGTATCGCATGGTTGGGCATGTTATTTTACCGACTTCTATTTAATGTGGTTGTCTTTTTTTTTACATACCGTGTGTTTTATACCTCTAAGTGCCTCTTTATTTTCCTTCGTTTTACTTATCAATTTAATTTAGTTTATTCCATTTCTTTTTATTCATTGTTTTTCGTTTGCTATTCCATTCTTTTGCAATGGTAAATTTTACCACTGAGCGACTGAATGTTCGGTCTGAGTGGTGCATATTTATCTCTGTACTCCATACCCAAACAAGACCAGTTATATTAGCACTTTGTGAAACCACAGTGCTTTCAGATAGCGAACAGTTTCTTACTGTCCCTGGTTACTATCGCCGAGCAGCATTTTTTCGGCAGCGGACTATGGCTATTTATACGCGATGATGAAGCCTTTCAAGTTGTTTACAAAAGTCCGACATTGACTGTAGCAAAGCACAAGATTAGAATTGGGTAAATTGTCGGACTCTATTCAAGCATTGTATGCTACAAATCGTTATCGCGGGCGGTTTCAATGTTCATAATAATGTCTGGCTTAAACATTCTAAGCTCTTCGCTTCACTAACTGGACTAATGCAGTTGGTAACCCAACCATCTCAATTACCTGAAGTAGCAAACTTGCTTGAGATTTTCCTCACCAATTATTCCGAAAAATATTCTATACTGATCACTTCCTGATTCGAGCACAGTTTCCGATTACAACGGAAAATATGTCAAAAGACAAAGTGGTCCTCGAAGAACCGTTTATTATTACAAACTATCCTTAAGCGTATGAAGCTCTTCATACCCTTTAATTATAAACGAATCAAACCGTAAAGGATTCGTGGTTTACTAAAGATTGTCTTACTACCATCCGGAACAAGGAAAATGCTTTCCAAATCTTTAGGAACAACCCAACTTCCGACAACAGATCTCTTTACAACATGTCAAGAAATATCTACAAATCTATCTTGAAAAGTGCTAAGTTTCAATACGATTAAAAACTTCGACGGAATATTCTCGAAAAACAAAAAGGCTTGAGATATTTTTGGTAATGTGTTAAAACGGCCAGCAGAAACAACCATATAAAATCGTCTACACGACCACTTTTAGATGGGGAGCGAATTGTAGTCCATCCTGTTGAGAAAGCCAATCTTCTTGCAGCAAGTTTCGCCTGAAATTTCAGTCTCCCAGCGACAAACCCCTCCTTTGCGTATAACACCATCTGGATTTCGTCTAGCTGCGGCTCATTTTCGTATTTATTTCCAGAATTCAGAAATCTGCAGATTCCGACGGTATTCCCCATAGTCCTCAAAAATTGTTTTTTCTCGTTGGCTAAACCGCTTCGCGATTTATTCTATCTTTCTTACGCTTCTTGTCACATTTCGAGGTGAATGTTTGATCGATTCCCAAGAAAGGGAACGAAGCGTTACTCGCTAACTACCACACCATTGCCATTAGTTCGGTTCTGTCGAAAGTGATGGCTGTCAATCACACAATATTCTGCTATCTTGAAGATAACCAATTCATCAGTGATCGACAATACGGATTCTGTTCCGGACGTTCTAAAGGTGATCTCTTGGTATCTGACTGAGCGTTAGAACTCTTGCCTGCATAAATTTGGCGAAGGTCAAGTACTTTTACTTCACATCGCTAAAGCGTTTGACAGAGTTTGGTATAAATGTCTCCTGATAAAGCTCGAAGCAGTCGGCTTTAATAATAACCTCATAGAATGGATTGAGAGTTTTTTTTATATGAATTCACGATACAAGTCCAGATGCAGTGGTATTATCATAGATTCAGGCGTCCCTCAAGGCTCTGTTTTATCACCCATACTCTTTCTTATTTTTACTCAGCATTTACTACCGCAACTTTAATGGCAAATGCACTGAACTTTCTAACCTTTCTCCCCCCCCCCTTTTCACATTTCCTAGAAATACTCGCCTAGCTTCAAGGGCATACGAGTTTACTGTTAACTTCCAACTTCTCATACAATCAAATACACTCAGTCATTCATACATCGAATTTTAAATCTTTGGAATGCATTGCCAGAGACCGTATTCCTATTGTCTAGCTAGGGTGTAGCCTAATGGGTAGGGTATTGGTCTACAATGCGAGGGTTGTGAGTTCAAATCCCGGTCGACACATAATTCCAGCACCCTGCCTGCTTGAGTATACCTTGGTCACCTTAAGCTACGAAAAAGAAAAAATCGTGGATAGAGGGTTGTGCGAAGGGTTAACAACTCTTCCACAACAAATAATGAAAAATGTTAAGAAACCTGAGGGTCAGGAGGCCCGATTTGTGCTAAAGGTACCATTGTAGTAGTGTAGTATTCGCATTTTCATATGACCTTCAACGTTTCAAACTCAACGTCCATCGATATTTTCAGCTTTTCCTCCTTTTAATCCCGTTTAACCTCCAATTCCTTTTTCTTCCTTTACCATTGCGTAACAGAGCGATCCCCTAAGTTGAATGGCGATTTAAAAAATAGGTAATAAATTCGTTTGAAAATTGCCATCTTATGCAGTTTTAACAAACTATAGGGTGGTCCAACCATAATGCACGATGTTAATTGTGAGTCACATCTTAACGTCAAGTTTTTCGTCCAACTTGATTTGACATTTCTTTGTTTCAGTGTTTGTCAAATTCAACCATGGAGAGGTACACAATTGAGAATTGTTGGTTGAACAGACAGAAGTGAATGGTGACTTTACAACGAAAATCATCTTCAGCGACGAGTCACACTTTCACCTCAGTGGATTCGTTAACAAGTAGAATTGCCGCATTTGGGCAAATGAGAATCCACGAGTGATTGTTGAAAAGCCGATGCATCCACAAAGAGTGACTGTTTGGTGCGGTTTATGGGCTGCCGGCGTCATCGGGCCGTACTTCTTCGAAAATGAGGACGGCCAAGCAGTTACCGTGAATGGTGTTCGCTATCGCGAGATGATAACGGACTTCTTGTGGCCAGAAATTGAGGATATTGAGGTTCTCTTGCGCGAGAAATTAACATCGTGCGCTTTGGTTAGACCACCCTATATAAGGGAATTGGTTGGTGGTCATATTTTGTTTGCGAAACAAAAATTTTAAGTTTTGTTCAAGCCAAACCCTATTAAATTTAATAAATATTACAATTAAAAGTGGTTATCTTGCACCATTAATCAGGAATATTCCTATGAAAAAAGTAAATTTTCAATTGCCTTTTGAGTAATGCTACGAATCACTGTGCATTGTAAATTTTTGAACGATATTTTTTAATATCTCGTCTAGTGGCTAAAGAGCTCCATAGACCAGCAATCACGTTGTCATTAATGAATGACAACATGAGTTGATTTTTACCATCCAGATTCAAATCATTCAGTCTGGTTTCAAATTTCATGGTGATATGGTCGATGTGCTAGGAAAGCTATGTAGCTTAGTGTTAAATACTTGACAGCAGCCCTACCTTAAAACCTTCTTTCACTTAGTCTCCCATATCCCCCTAACCCGCAAATTGACTTCCTAAGCGGCCTTAAATTGTTCCAAGAATTATAAAATTCGTTATACCAATCGAGTTAGGTTATTCAGCAACGTTGTTGGTTTTAATGGTTCGGAGTTTAAATTAGCCAGCGATGATCGAATTTTTCAGAGAAAAACGGTAAAAATGATGTCATTTTTGGAGTCACACAAGGCAAAAAAATGTTTCGTCGCACTCGACTCGATCCGAGCAACCGTTTTCGAGATACATATCTCCAACATAGCGAAAAACAGTTTTTTTTATTCGAGTTTCAGAGCCCTTTTTTTCAACCTCTTGCTTTCAGCTAGCAAAGTCTAGAGCATGATTGACAAATATTCCACATTCTTTGCCATACACTGGCACTCATGTTGTCATTCAAGCTAGCTCCGCCCACTAAATTCGAATCGTTTTGATTTTCGCCGTGATCGTCATATCATCATTCATTGCCATACGCAGATTTTACAGAAAAACCTTAGAATGTGTATGTATGGAAACGAAGAGCCATATAAAGCCCTATAAGGCTTGAAGCTATTCCTATACATGTGTAGATAAAACGATTCCAACCTGTCGCTGACCACTTACATATCCCTAAAACCAGAAAATTCGCTCTCGACGAAAAAACAAACAAAAGTCTAGTTATCATCTCTGTTTTCTCCACCGTAAATCATTCCCCATTGCATTTTACCTTCGCAAACTCCTAAAAAAGCGGTCTATTTTTAGCCGTTCGGATCCCGCCTTTTCCTTTTGTTGGTAAGATCCACGTGGTACGCATTATTGACAGGTCTAGCAAAAGAAATAACTATTCATTGAAGTGATTCATTTTCTTAGGAAAGTATTAAAGAGGTAAAAGTGGCTTTGGCTCTGGTTTTTGTGTTTTTTTCTTCAGTTTTAATTGAGAATCACGAAATCAATTTGTGAGATGTCTCTCGCTCTGCCATTTTTGTCAAAATGAAAGGGGTGGATTGTTATTAGTGGACTAGCGATCGCCCGCGACCTTGTCCGCTTAGGAATCGCAATAATAAAATTTTTTGAGAATGTAGTTAGTAGTACGTTATGTCGGATAAATAATCTGCTTAGTTTGATGGCTCTTTGAACACAATGCTTTGTATTTTGTTGGAATCAGAACCATAAATTATTAAGAATGAAACCATGATACTCGCATTTGTATGGGACAGGCTCGTGATCAAATCAAACCCGTGATTCGAGATCATATGTATACGTGTTAAGGACATGTGAATAGTTGTAGTTTGTGTTAATTAAAAAAAGCCCAAATAAAATGACATTAAGCTTAAAAACATAACAGGACTTCGATTGTGCGTAAAGCCCAATTGTATGATACAACCGATGAAATCGAAATTTTTGTAATCTGAAGAATTTTTGTGTGGGGAGTGATAGAAGGGATGACTGTACTAAATTAATATATTTCACACCATGCTAGAGAAGCTATAAAAATACCTTGCACCAAATTTAAGCTTGAAAAGCTGAATAGGTAACTTGAGAAACTTAGTGCATTGGATTTAGTGAAATTGTGCCATTTGTATGGGAGGTGGTAGAAGGAGTGGGGGGTTTTTGGTAATTCTTCTAGAAACAACCATAATTACTATGCAATTGATATCTTTTAAATTTCAGATCAGTTAGATTTACACTTTTCAAGAAAATCGAGTTTTTGCAAAGTCGTGGAATTGTGCCACATTGTATGGGAGGGGGTAGAAAGAGTGGAGCTAATCGGTTAATTTTTCCCGATAATAATAATAATTAAAGATTTAATGCAAAATTTTAGCTCGATCAAAGTTATACGTACTGAGAAAATTGGTTTAGAATATTTCATGAAAAAGTGCAGTTTGTATAGGAGGTGGTGGAAGGAGTGGAGGGTTTTTAGTTATTTTTTAAGAAGCAATTACAATTACCATTCAATTGATATATTTTAAATTTCAGAACAGTAACATTCACACTTTTCAAGAAATTCGAATTTTCGCAAAGTTGTGGATTTAGGAAGGAGTAAAGCTAATTGGTTAGTTTTTTCTTTATATTAATAACAATGCTAATTAAGGATTTAATACAAAATCTAAGCTTGATGACAGTTATACGTACTGAGAAAACTGGAGTATAGTATTTCATGAAAAAGTTTGGTTTGTATGGGAGGTGGTGGAAGGAGTAGGGGGATTCAAACTATTTATATACTTGAAGATTGCATTTATAATAGAAATAACATATTTTAAATATCAAAATAATAACTTTTATAGTTTCCATGAAAATTTGATTATTATAAGTTTTTGAAAATGAGTCACTTTGTATGGGACGGGGTAGAAGGCGTGGGGGGAGTAAAATAAAACCTAAAGCAGATTACTCCCCGAGGTATAGACCTAATAAACTGTGAAAGTTTCATTGCAATCGGTGCAGGCGTTTTTGCGTGAAAGCCGGAAAGACAGACAGACAGAGAAATTTTTTAAAAACTTTTGATTCTGTTTAGTTATTGCTAAAATTAAGCAAAAAACTTATTTATAGCCATTTATAAACAAATAACAGACAGACACTACAATTATATTTATATAGATTGGCGTAGTACAAAGAGAGGCACACAGCTTTGTATGTTACTTAATATACAAGGGCCCCCATGGAATTATTCAAACTTTAACGGCGGCACTAGGATTCAAACCGGTTTCTCATTTTTTTCCTTCCTTTTTTTCCAACCATCAGAAATGCTTCGATTTCCTTTCAGATTTTGTCTTCCTTTACATGTACTGTGAGCGTCAAAATAAAGTGTACAGCATATATTAATGTCTATGCTAGTTATGTTTCTCTTTCGTATTTGTCGGTCCAGATGTTCCCATAAATGTTCAATGGGATTAAGGTCCGGTGATTGTGGGGGGTGATCCAATTGTTTAGGTGCATGATTAAGCAAATATTCCTTAACTATTTTGGCCGTATGTTTGGGATCGTTGTCTTGTTGAAATATCCACGTACGATCCAACCCCAATTTTTCCACACTAGGACCCAAATTATCTTTCAATATGTTTAGGTATCCTATTTTATTCATTGTATTATCAATGAATACCAATCTGCCACCTCCAATTGCCGCCATACACCCCCACACCATCACGGAACCACCACCGTGTTTCACTGTCGATACAGTGTTTTTATCTTCGAACTTCTGATTTTTTCCTCTCCATATCCTAGCCGGCGCTTTCTTCTCGAAAAATTCGAACTTACTTTTATCACTAAATAAAACGTTTTTCCAAAATGAATTATGATGATTTCCGTACTTTTTGGCAAAATCAAGGCGCCGCTGTTGGTTAGGTTTGGATATGAATGACTTTTTTCTCTGGATCCTTCCAAATAGACCATTATTATGCAATGCCCGTCTGATTGTGCTGGCGCTAGCAATGCGTCCTGATGACCTTGAGAGGTCTTCCGCTACTTTCACGGCGCTAGTTTTCGGATCCTGTCTAACGGTTCTTATAAACTGGCGTGTTTCCATTTCACTGTTCGATTTTCTAACTTATCGAAGATCTCGAACTTGTCAATAATTTTTGTGACGGTGTTATGTCTTCTATCAATAATTGAAGCTATTTCTCGCAACGATTTCCCTTCGATTCTAGATTTTATGACAAGTTCTCGCGTTTCCAAAGAAGTTTGCCTGCCTATTTTCATCAAATTAAATGTAAAGTAACTTTTTTATACTTCTTACACTCTAATCAGCACAAATACCGCGCAGGGAATAACTAATAATATCAAATAGATCACCACGGCTACAAATACGAAGGATAACGGGAATTTTTTCCCCTGAAATCTTCTAGCGCTAAGCCTCTTGTTATTTTGACGCTAGTAAAAGGGACCGTTTTTTTGTTTTTCCTACATATTTTTTGTTGTTGTAAACTAACTACAAGTGTCGATTAGCTATATAAAATAGACTTCAATGAGAACTTAAATAATCATCAAATACTTGATGAAGCTTAGCATGGTGGTCAAAATTTAAGTAGAATGCATACAGGAATGAAGTGTACACTTTATTTTGACGCTCACTGTATATTCGAAGGGAAAAACATAAGCTCAGGTCAGGAATGAACACATGATCATTTGTGTGTGGGCGACTTAAGAAAAAATTTTACATCTCCAGTGTACATACCATAAAATCTATCCATAAATTTCAAAAATGATGTCCTTTTCTCGTACATTCTTTTTACATTCATAAAAGTTGACCTGAGTGTGGTACACAGTACACAGTCTGGTACTTGAAAATTGAGACAATTTGGTCCTTTCAAGGGTGGAACTCTTATCCCTCAATAATAAAGTAACAACAATGGATTTCCCCACATGTTTAAATTTATTTACGTCAACAAGATACAACCAAGTCGAGCCAACATTCGATTCAAATCTTTTCTCATTCTCAGTTCGATCGTGTACCGAAAGGCAGTGCCTCCGTCAGTAAAATTTTTGTTCTATCGTTTTCTAATTGTGTAATAATGGTGAAACTATTTGAATACCATTTGAAATTGAATTGCCATTAAAATCAATTATAGTTTTTTTTTAAATCCTTCGTTGATGTCATTAATTGAAAGAATTTGCAATTTTTTGAAATAAGTTCAAAGTGATTTAAATACCGGCAGTGTTCTGAAATTAAAGATTTAGCAATTTGTTTGTAATAGCAACTTAGCACATTGAGCCAAGTAAGTACTTTTCTCCTGACACAAAAGTTAAAGTAATTTTGTTTTTTTGAGTATTTTGTACGTTTTTTTGCCCGCGGTTGTGTATACGAGTTACAAATTACGCGTATATTTAAAATTGTTGCTAAATGTGTTTCTAATATTAGGATTGTACTTATCTCTCTATTTTATTACTTCATTTCATTCAAATTTAAGACGCGCAATGTAGCCCACAGTTGAATTGAAAATTGGTTTGGTGAATGTTTTCACAGTGCATTTTGAAATGAAAGAAAAGATTTCCGGATTCTACACTGTTATGCTTTATTATTCGTGACGTTTCGGTCTCTGCTGAGACCTTTATCAGTTTGATAAAGGTCTTTATCAGTTTGATAAAGGTCTCAGCAGAGACCGAAACGTCACGAATAATAAAGCATAACAGTGTAGAATCCGGAAATCTTTTCTTTCATTTCGAATTGAAAATTGTCATGAATACATTTGAAGTAACCGTTTCACATGAGCATGTAATTTAGAGTGGAAACAGGTAGTTTGAAGGCTCTATTGAAGAAGTATCGAAGAATGCTTTTCACGGAGTCATAATATCTACGTATATAAAAGGTTAGACAAAGCTGAAGCTTGAAAAAACTTGGATACAACTGCAATGATCCACTATCGAGGAAAAGGCACTCTTCACCACAGCACTTGATGGTTTATTATTTTTATAATTTTAAATGAATCATTAAAATATCTATTGCATTCGCTGCAATTTTCTTGGATAAAATCTTACGTTCGACGTTGCCAAAAAGAAATTTGTCTGTTCAAATTTATTAGAAATAAGATAAATGTAGCAGGAAATTTGTTAGCCACCATAAAAGAAGCGAAAAACCTAGTTCAGTGCGTAGCCGTAGTTGGAACCGAAAAGGGGAGTTAATGATAAAAAGCCCCGCAGAGCTAGTTAAAACTTTTTGTATAGGAACGGACCCTCTCTTAATAGATATTGGCAACAGACTCTAACATTTTAGGCCAAGTATTTTACTTATTTTTGCGATTGATTTTCCTTTTCGTTGAAATTTTAGGCCAAGTATAAATTTAAACTTCCGAAAAATAAGTTTCAGATCGTTTTTGTAAAATCACAATCTTTTATCATCTTTTCAGTACGAGTGACAGCTCGTTTTAAGGCTCTGTGGTCAAACTCGTACATAGAAACTCTAGTTAAATTCTTGTTCAGTGCGTAGCCGTAGTTGGATGCGAAAAGGGGAGCAATTGATGAATAACCTAGACGGCTAGTCAAAACGTAGATCTATGCGTAGCTCTATTGATTAATTTCTTAAATAAACACATCGAAACGGAAGTTCTACGAATAGAAGAATTTAATTTAGAGGCATTTTGGCAAATAACAACGACAATACAGAACATAAAAATATAGATATTGAAATAAAACTTTCCGAGCTGCGATTCGTTCTTTCTTTATTATTATAATAATAAAGTATTAAGATCGACTTCGGAAAAAAAAATTACCCTGAAATTTCACGTTTCATGAGTAAATTGTCTGTACGCTCAGCGCATACTAACTCCCAAACCCTTGAAGATAGAAAGTTCATTTTTGGGTGGATTGTAGATGGCTGATCTTAGGCGGACTGTAATTTAAGGGGGTGTGGGGGGAGCTAGAACCGAAAGCTACTAATTCAAATATCGCGACCATGGCTCTAGCTAGAACAACGGCAAATTGTCATCGAACTTTTTTTCAAATGATTATATCTTCAGATATATTTAATCTAAAAAGTTCGTATCTTAGGACTAATTAAACATACTTACTTACTTACTTACGATGGCGCTACAGCCCAAATCGGGCTTTGGCCTCCTAATGCTTTGCCTCCATCCATATCGGTTCAGTGACCGCGTCCTCCAGTTTGAAAATCTTAGCAGTGATTTGCTGTCTGCGTCAATCTAATCCTCCCATCGCTTTCGTGGTTTTCCGACCGGTCTTTGTCCGTTGACAAGACCGAGATCTTGCAAGGATATCTATGTCGTCGGCATATGCTACGAGTTGTGTGGATTTGAAGCATAGTGTTCCCTTGTTGTCAACGGGAAGTTTCCGAACAACATATTCGAGTGTTAAGTTGAAAAGCATTGGTGCGAGGCCGTCACCTTGTTTAAGGCCGTTGTCTGTTTTAAAACTGGAAGTCAGATCATTTTCTACTCTGACTTGTGACAAAGACTCAGTCATTGTCATTCTTGTCAGTCGGACCAGTTTCGGTGGGACTCCAAACTCCAACATGATTTTATACAGTACGCGCCTGTCGATACTATCGTATGCTTGTTTGAAGTCAACAAATATCTGGTGCACATCAACATTATATTCCCAGCACTTTTCCAGCACCTGTTTAACTGAGAATATCTGGTCCGTGGTCGAGCGTCCAGCTCTAAATCCGCCTTGGTATTCACCAATTACTTTGTCAGCATACGGCTTAATTCTCTTTTCTAGAATTTTCGTCAAGATCTTATAAGACGTACACAACAGAGATATTCCTCGGTAGTTTTCGCAGCAGAGTTTGTCACCTTTTTTATAAATTGGACATATGATGCTCTTGCGCCAATCTTCAGAAAGTATTTCCTGCGTCCATAAGTCCGTGACTAATCTATGTAGGAGATGCGCTATGCAGGTGTCGCCGGCTTTCAGAAGTTCAGCTGGGATTTGATCATTGCCCGGCGCTTTGTTGTTTGGGTGGTTCCTTAGCGCTGTTTTTACTTCTTCGAGTGTGGGAGGACTCAAAGCGGATCCTTCATCAGCTGTTACATCAGTTATACCTGCTATCGTATCTGCTGCTGCTGTTCGTGTAGGTGATGGGCTCGGGTTAAGGAGGTGTTCAAAGTATAGTGCCCATCTAATTAAACATAGCCCACTATAATCAACTGAGTTGGAGGCCAATACTTTTAAGGAGGAGCTTCAGCGGGCTGCAAGGAAAAGGCCTTAAAAATTAATATCTGGACGATCTCTTAAGATATGTTAATTGAAACTTAGATAGCATATTAAGCTATACTAGCGCAATATGGGGAAAAATAAAGGGTGTTTTTTAGAGGTGGAGAACTTTAAATTGGCAACACTGTTTTCTGTGATAGTCGATTTGACAGCTCCCGGTTATTTTGGGGTTAGTTTGGTTTGGCAATTCATCATAAATTGACTCACGCTGAAGCAACGTTAGCAAATTGTTCAAATTTATTTCGAAAACCGTGGTTCAATTCGAGAAACTCATCAGGCATTACGTGCATTTTATGGTGCTAATTCGAGAAACTGTGGGTCGTTTTCGACATACGTTTACTCTACACAATAATATATATCCCGTCAGACGTCGTACAGTGCGCACATAACAAACGACTGATGGTGTGCAGCGTAGTGTTGATGATAATCCAAATGTGTCAATTCGTCATCGTACTCAACAATTAAACTTGCTTCCATCCACTTTATGGAAAATTTTGCGTAAAGATCTTGGATTCAACTTGTACAGGAATTGAAGCCACACGATTATCGTTCGCGCCGTACATTTGGTGAATGGGCAGAAGGAAGCATTGTACAATTTCATTTGAAAATTTTGTATAGCGATAAAGCACACTTTTGGCTAAATGGCAATATCAATAAGCAGAATTGCCGCATTTGGAGCGATGTTAATCCATAAGCCATTGTCGAATCACCATTACATCCAGAAAAAGTCACCCTTTGGTACGCTTTATGGGCCGATCAAATCATTGGTCCATATGTTTTCAAAATTGATAATGTTCAGAACGTTACAGTCAACGGTGAGCGGTACAGAGACATGATTACTAACTTTTTCGTGCCTCAATTTGAAGGCATTACTGTCGCAGACATGTGGTTTCAACAGGACGGCGCCATAAGCCACACAACGCGCGATAAAATTAATTTACTGAAAGAAACATTTGATGATCGATAATTTCACGAAATGGACCTGTCAACTAGCAACCTCGTTCGTGCGATTTGACGCCATTAGATTTTTTTCTCTGGGGATATGTAAAGTTCCATGTCAACGCCGATAAATCACAAACTATTCAGCACTTGGAAGCCAACATTCGACGCGTTATTGCCGAAATACAGCCTGATTTACTTCGAAGAGTATGTGAAAATTTTACTTCCAGATTACACCATGTACGCACCAGCCGCGGCGGCCACATGCTCGAAATCATATTCAAACATTATCTTTAAAATAAAGCCAATTTCATGAATATTAAAAACATTTTTTCGTGTTATATTTCAATTTAAAGTTCTCCGCCTCTAAAAAAAACACCCTGTATAACATTTGGACATAAAAGTAGTGGCGGGAAATGGGGAACATTTCAAGAATTTTGTACTTTCCAAAATTTCAAACCGTTATTTCTCAAAATACAGATATTAAATTGAAATTTTGTCAGATTGTAGAAGTACATAGTATATAATTCTGGTAAATTTAAGTTGGAGGTCGTAAGCCAAAATGTCGAAAAATTTGAGTATTGTCTTAGGACTTTGGTGAAAGTTCAAATGTTACATGTCCAGAGGTACATAAATTTGATATTCATAAAGAAAAAATATTGATTCGAACCAGAACTGTTCTGCCTTAACATGTATAATGTGTTTCAAGTGTAATGAAAAAAAAAAAAAAACTGAAAATTTTAAATGAAATTTTAGGATCTTTCAAATTTGCGAAATGCAAAAAAGTTTAAAGATATTAACTCGTCGAATACCTTCAAAACTCGTATCCTCTACCATACAACCATTCGACCATTTTTAAGAAATCAATTATCATCAAACCATTAAAATCTATCAACTTAAATTTTGCACAATTTTAAAAATATTTAAAACAAAGTTGCATCAACATTTTTGAATCCCCTTGCCCTTCTACCACCTTCCATATAAAAGTATGATTTTGACCAATTTTGATAAATCAACAATTAACCAACAAATTAAAAACTACCAACTTGATATTTTGCACGAACACCTTTCAAAAGAAAAGAAATATAACTGCATTATAAATTGTATGACTATCTCACCTCCTCTACCCCCTCCCATATACATGCATGATTTCATTAATATACACAGAATTTCATAGAAATTTTATCAAACTTCATCGCATCGCATTCAAGTGTTAAATAAATAACAACAGCCTCTTTCCACTGGTCTTTTAAAGTGCACTCTAGTATGGAGCGAGTGCAAATCGCAATGCACCATTTCTGGTGCAAAAATTAGCGCTTGTTTGGCGCAGTGAAAAATGATTTTCTTTCTCGCTCATCGTTGCAATTGTTGACTGCTGAAATTAACCATAAACGTCAAAAAAGGAGAACGAGATCAACATTCCTATTTATTATTTACTATCACGGATAAGAATTTAATTTTTCTTGTTTCACTTTTGACAATTATTAGTCAATAATATTATCCATAAAATCTAACCCAATTGGTCCTGATAACATAAACCCGAAATTTTCAAAAATTCACAGTTATATTTTGTATATTTTCAATACGTCCTTGATGACGAATACATTTCCCGAAGTATGCTATTTTTATTTTGTTCTCGGAAAAATATCAAAAGTAGTATGAGACGAAGATCTTTAAGTATCTTCCTCAATTCTGACTTTAAACCGGGTTCACCCTTAACTTTGAAAATGTCTCGTTACACAATGAAAAACTTGGGTTTCGGTTTAATCCTCACTGATAAAGTAAGTCTGAACACTCGAACGTTATTCGTTCGTCATTTTATACATTTCTTTATCTTAAAAATAACTTCTTCATCTCCACGTATCGAATATTAATTAAACAATTCTTATCTTAACATGTAATCGAAAATAGGATCTTAAGATATCCTTTTCTTGCGATTGTTTATGATCATTTCTTATTTGAAGAAGTAATCAAAAAGGATTTTAAGATATCTTTTTCGTGCGCTTGTTTATGATCGTTTCTTATCTAAACAAGTAATCAAAAAAGGTCTTAATCGTTTATTCTGCGAATGCTGAAGGCGTATACCAAACATGTGGTTAGGGCATGTTTGGGTGAGATTTAATCTACAATTTAAGTGATTTATGTGTTACTTTTGCACACGTGTGGAAATATATTGTAACTTGCTACTCTCCTGCTGATGTTTCCGCTTTCCGTCTTATTATAATAGCATCCTGTGCTTTTTGTTAAAAGCTCTTGAAAAGACAATGTCACTTCATTTACGAGATTTCGTAAGGAAAAACAATTTCCTCTCAAGATGGCAGTTTGGTTTCCACCTTGGACATAGTTGAGAAACAGTTTTGATAAATATTGCTACAGATATTAAAACAGCTGTGGGAAACAACAAAATGACATACATGGCCTTGTTGGATTTCTCAAAAGTACGACAGTTATTTTTAATACCGTATTAAATCAATCTAAGAAAGCTCTTGGCATTACGTCAGAGTGAAGCTTTAAATTTAAACGTCAAACTTAAATTTTGGAATTGTTTTGTATTACGCCGTGTGAAATTCTGAAAAATTCTGTATCACAAATATGTAAATCATGGGTGCGTCCGTTAAATTCTTTAAATTGTCTTCCTGTGAAGTGGAAGTACCGTTATGCAGATTGCTAGTGCTTTAAGATGTTCCAGAAAGATGGTGTACAATGCATTGAGCCATATGCAATAATATGGAAGCTCCAAAAATGTTAAACAGCGACCTAGAGCACGAAAAACAACAAAGGGGACCGTCTGATATATAGAGCCTCAATTAAGAACCCTTTTAATAGCTCGACCATTATAAAAAAATATATTTCATCGGAATTTGGAATTGACATATCCCCAAGACACGAAGACGACGCCTCAACCAAAAACGATTGCGTGGATGCATTGCACAGAACAAGCCACTTGTGTCAAAAAAAAAATTAAAAATCTTGAATTGCGTTTGGCCGTGAGCACTTGCAATAATTGCAATTTTTGGAAAAATGTGCTTTGGAGTGACGAATCAAAGTTTTGTCTGTTCGAAGTCGACGGTAAGCGGTACGTAGGGCGTCCTCCAAACATGCAGCACCATCCAAAGTACGGTGGTGGGAGTGTGATGATGTGGTCTGCATTTTCTTGGTACGGCTTTGGCCCTATAAATAAAATTGACACAAGAATGTATCAGCATATTTACAAAAACATTATTGTAAACACAATGATGCCATTTCCTGATGATAATGCCTCTTAAATGGCGTTTTATGCATGACAACGATCCAAAATACACTTCGCGCACAATGAAGAGTTGCTTGGAAGAGAGGAGCATATTCACGTAGTCAAACCAAAAAATATGGCCGATTTTTGGATCGAGGCTTGGTATGCGATTTCGAGAGAACGTTGTATGACCCAAGTAGAGAGCCTATCGAGGAGATGCGCTCTTGCCATTAAAAATAAAGGCTATCCGACAAAATACTAAATCATACGTAGAAATTTGTTCTTTGTAATTTTATTTTTCGCTTATAATAAACAATTCTTCATTTTGAGCTAAATTCGTGTCCAGCTTGTTTTCATCTTATTCACAATTAAACTGAAATAGAAAAGAATGGGAAGAAAATAACCATATGAAAAAAACGGGACATAATCATCACATCGTGGGCAAAACTCAAAGAAAAAATTTGGACTGAAAAGCATAAAACAGTAGAAAATATTTGCACTTGAAAGTTACAGATACCGAGTGTGCTAAATTCGAGGCTACCACTGTACATACTAATAATAATAATTAAATTTGTAGACTTAGGCTACCGACACACGATGCGAGTTAATATATATTATCTCGCTTTTCGATATTACTAGTGTCATTATCCTATACATAATTCGGCCTACTTATATCAAAATAGGAAGTTAATATATATTAACTCGCATCGTGTGTCGGTAGCCTAAATCATGAAACATGGAAAAGCAAATTTTCGGGGTAGCATATTTTTTTTCTGTGTGTCGACCATCATAATTTATTATTAGAATAATAAAGAATAAGAAGCTTAATAAAATTAGTTTCACTAAGCAGGACTCTTCAGACAATTGCTTTTCGTCCTTCGTCTGAATTTGTTATTTTTCGCTTCAAGGCTCAAATAAATATATAGAAAAATTTAATGAAGAGCACTAAAAATTCTTCTTCCGCATATCGGATTGGACTTTATGCGCAATCACATATTTTTTGTATTTTTAAGTTATTATGTTCAAAAATACTTTTTACTAACATCTAAATTTTCTTTTCAGAAATATTTCCTGTTTCATCGAAATCGGAGAAGTAGCCGCCTTCGTCGACACGGTTCGACCACCTAAAAAACATTTTTAATAAAGAAATTTTAATAAAGAAATTATCACGATGGAGAATAAATGGGCTCCCAGTTATGATTTCGAAGATGAAATTCTCGCAATACAACGAGAATGTGACGTTACATTTGATACATATCCGTGCACTGAAAGTACAATGGCTACAGAATTACTTCAAGAGTACCAAAATGAAATTCCCGATTGTCATCGCGATACTAAACTTATCCAGAAAATCAAAGAGCCATGGCCTTCAAGTGTACCGATTGGTATGCTAGCAACACCCGACTATGTCTTAGAAGCCGGTACACAAGAATATGAAATTAGGTCAATGATGCGTCGTGCCGGATTGGAACCAAGCATCGAGGAATATTTGACCAGTGAACGAACAATACCGCCGATTTCATCGAAAAAATCTTACTTAAGAGATTCGTTGCCTATTCTACTCGATGATAATTATTTCAAATTCAAGCCGCGCAAATCAATTTCAAGTACAGCTAGCTCGTCGAATTCGAGTAACAATAGTTCTACAGATTTCGTTCTAAATTCTTCAGTTAGCGATGAGGATCTAATCGAATCAGTCGATAAGTTAAGCATTCAACGTACACCAAGTACATCAACTGCCACAGCTAACTTAAATATGACAATAAATAGCTCTAAATCGAAAACTTTAAGAAAAAGAATCGGCATAGAATTTTCCAAAACACCGACAGACAATACCAAATTTTTACGGGAAGACGGAATAGCATCAGCGAGACAAAAACTAGTTTTTCTAACTCCCAAAGAACTATATAGGCGAAAACGCCCACAAGTAATATGTCTATAATTTTAAAATTTCATTTGATTTAACCAATTAAAAAATACCATTCCTTTTGAGTATAATTCGGAGAATAATAATACCGTAAAGTTTCCTTTTAATTAGATCATCTTTGTTGAAAATTAGTTTATTACTTAAAATGAAGTATTTTTTTTTCTCGAAATATCAGTTTACGAATTGAAAGATTAAGCAGATGGGATCGTAACAGAATCGCGGAATACAAAAACCTGCAACACAAAATATCGCAAGTTAAAATCTATGAAATTCCGGAATAGAGAATCCGGGATTTTTATCCCAGAATTTAAAGCTTCTCTTTTTACAAAACTTCTTCAAAAAAATGTTTCAAACGAGTGTGGATGAACTCACCTTGTGCACGCTTCATCAATCATATGCCAGTTAGAGAGAACGTGACTTTGTTTTGAGAACAGAGTATCTCATTATAAATGAATGAAATTATGGAAAAGAAATTGGGTATCTGAATCACGATAAGATAAGGAAATCGTTATATATTTTTATAAAATAGAAAAAAATATAATTTATTAACAATGTTCCTCAAAGCTGCACAGAAATCGGCATACCATTCTTGAATATGTACATTTGATGGAATTGAACGCGCGCGGCATCATAATTTCAGCTTCCCTGGAGTTATGAAATTCGAAATAAATAAATGTTTCGGGATTTTAAATTGCGGGTTTTGGTATTCCAGGATTTTGAATTCCGAGATTTTGTGTACAGGATTTTGTACCTAACCCTAAGTAGCTGGGTGATATAAAAGTATATTAATACAAAAATGATATTTTCGAAAAAATGAACGTAACAGAAATAACGTAAATTAGTAATTTATTTTAATATGATGACAAACATTTCTATTTTTTTTTTTTAACGCTATCCAATCATTGAATTCATTTAAATTGATCTAAAAAATTTTAAAACGTAGTCTTAAGAAGTTTTATAATGCGTGTTTTTGCGAGGCTCTCAGTATCAGAGTAGGTTAGAAACTGATTAAAAGCATAATCGTTTATTCATGGAAAAGTTTCGAATTTCAAGCTTACCAAATAAGCTATTACTCTAGACAAACCGCTTTCGAAAACATTACTTTTGTGAAGTGTTTTAAACGAAAAAGTGTTAGTGTGACACACTAGTAATTTGCACGTTTCCAGATGTTAGTCAGGGTTGCTAACGTTAGTATTTAATTTAATTTTTATTACAATCATCATAGAAAATTTATTTTTTCTCATCGTATTATTAATTGCTCAAGTTCATTCAATAGAACTATTAACTTTAGTTCGTATTTGTATTGAAAACTATATAGTGTCAATTTAGTGTTCGTTTGGAAAATTGATGATAGTAGAGCGTTGATAATCCGAATTAATTGTGATCAGTCTGTCCGGATTATAAAAATATCCGGATTTTCGAAAAGAAGCAAAGAAGGGTCGTTTGACGCCTTAAACATACAGAAATTTGCTAAAACATTTTAATGGTTAAATAATTGGAGCAGATAAAACCATTTATTAATAGGAACTTATAAGTATTTTACTGAAATAATATATGTATGCAATAATAACAATAAAAATATTTACAGAATACAGTTTATACATTGTCAGAGCTCTTCAATAATTCTGTTATTGATTTTTGAACTGCACTAGTTCTGGCTCCCATCTAGGCACCATGGAAGATATTTCTTGGTCATTGAAAATCTGGTATCCAGGATCGTTGCCAATAGCCAACCACTCACTGGAATCGTTTTCATCGCATTGTTCGAATTCCGGGATCGTGTTGCATATTTCAACCAATTATCATTTTGCAATTTCTTCATCAGCACTTTGTTCTTCTGGCCATAATTTTTTGCTCTTTTCAAGTTGCTTTTCATGAGAGTATCCCAAGCATCTGAAAGTTAGAGATACTCGATACACACTAACACTTCTATCCTAATAAAGTTTGGACATGTACAGCGATTGCGCGGGAATTTTCGTCCGAAATTTGAATTTTCTCAATTCTTTTTCTTTTATGAAGTAGACACAATCATAATGAATCGTTATTTATGAAAGTCATATTTATTATTTTTTTAATGAGTATTCTATTCAAAAACATTTGAATACCGTCAAATTCAAGTTTGGCTGTTTTTCACATTTCTTATGTTGCCTTCTTGTGCTTCTAAACTCACGCTGAACTGTTGGTATTATAGCATTGTCCAAACGCTTTTAGGACAGAAGTGTTAGTGTGTATCGAGTATCTCTGCTGCAAGTATGTAAATGCTATCTTTAATGCCGCTTTTTTTAATGAACTGTACAGCACTTTTTTCGTCCTTTTCTGTCAATAAAAGGCGACGCAGGAGCTGTTTTCTTTAGATTTTTTTAATTTTTTCAATCACTCCCTGGTCCTTTGGATGCATAGTGGCTGTGACTCCTCCTCCACTTTCAAAATTATCATTGATTATGTTCAATACTTTGAGAGGAGGATATGTGGGTGCGTTAAGCAAAACTTTCCCATCTTTATTCACGAAACAATTTGTCTGTGGTAGCACGGAAATTGTAACGACTGGCGATTTGGCATTGTCATGCCAAACATAAAGAAATATATAGTAGAATTCTGCAATTTATACCAATCAGAGGTGTCAAATGTCATAGGGTTTAGGTTGTAGGAGGGGGTTTTATAGAACCACAATGCACTGGGGCCATCTAGTTGGGCCCATTGTACTCCCCCTATTGATTATAAGATGGAAGTCACTCTACTTGTTCTAGCTACTTGGTTCGATTTGCGAACCTTAGCAGGCTCGAATACTAGGGTATAGCCTAGTAGGTAGTGTGTTCTTGTAATGCGAAGGTCGTGAGTTCAAATCCCGGTCGGCGCAATATATAATTCCGGCACATTGCCTGCTTGGATATACCTTGGTCACCTCAATCTAAGAAAATGAAAATTTCGTAGAAAGAGGGTTGTGCGAAGGGCCAACAACCATCATCAATGGCGCGACAGCCCAAATCGGGCCTTGGCCTCCTGAAGTCGTCGCCTCCAATCTTCTCGATCCAAAGATCGCGTCCTCCAGCTGCTAATTTTTAAAATGGCTTTGCTGTCTTCATCAACCGAGTCTTCCCATCGCTTGCGTGGCTTGCCTACTGGCCGATTACCACTCGCTTTGCCTTTCAGAGCACGTTTGGGGATTCTTTTGTCTTCCATTCGCTCTACATGGCCAGCCCACTGCAGTTTACGTAGCGTGATGAACGTTGAAACTTCTGGCTCGTCGTAGAGTTGATACAACTCATGGTTGTATCTTATTCGCCATTCCGTTCCTTCCTTCACAGGTTCCAAAATTCTTCGCAGGACCTTTCTTTCGAATGCGTTAACTGCTTTTTCGGAAGTTCGCGTTAATGTCCACGTCTGGCTGCCATAACAGAGCACAGGTCGTATAATAGTTTTAGAAATCCGCAGCTTATTGTTCCTGTGCACTTTCTTGGATTTCATTATTGGAAGTACCGAATAATACATCTTATTTGCAAGTATTATCCGTACCCAACAACTCTTCCACAATAAGTAATGAAAATTGTTAAGGAACCTGAATATCAGGAGGCCAAGGTCCGATTTGGGCTGTAGCGCCATTGTACAAGTAGAAGCAGGCTCTAATGTTGGACGCCTCTGAGGTCACCTAGTTCTGAGAAGAATCTAGAGCCTAAACAAAGGAGACGACTGCTGGAGATTTGCGGACGGCGACAAAGATAATGTTCGATAGATTCTTCGTCTTTCTCGCAACCTCTGCAAATGCCTTCGTAACCATAACAACAAAGATATATTTCAATATACAGGGTGGGCAATTAATTGGTTTCTTTTTAAATCATACGTTATTTTGATACTGAAAGCTGTTTCCCGCTCGAAATCTTGACAGAAAGTCAGCATCATACCTTCGCGGAACGAAATGAGTCACTTTACACTTGAACAACGCTGGGAAATATTGAAAACTTATTTCCAAAGTGAGTGAGGTGTAGTCCAAACAGTAAGTTTTTTGGCATTTTGCGATGTCAATTGGCCGCCTCGGAGCTGCGATTTGACCCCTTTGGACTTTTTTTTCTGGGGAACCGTGAAGGATCGATGTTATGCCAACAATCCAGAAACGATTCAAGCACTTAAGGCCAATATCATCCAAGCAATCCGTGAGCTACAGCCTGAAACCATCGACATGGTCTTGGAAAATTGGAGTGACAGAATGCGCTACTGCGAACATAATACATAAAAAAAATTAATTTTGTTCATTTTATTGCATTTTTAAAAAGAAACCAATTAATTGCCCACCCTATATTTTTTTTCCTGAATTTATTCGAGTTCAAAATATAGTTAATGTTTATGAAAAACACATACAGTGTTGTCACATTTCGTAAATGAAATAATTATTTAATGAATTGAATTCACACACCATGGAAACTAATCGAGTATTTAAAAAGAGTTTTTTATTATAAACTTTAACGATCGGATTGAAATGCGTCTTGGGAAATGTCTACAGAAAGAAGCTACAATCCTTCTTGTGATTCCTGCGGTCAGGTCCTTAATCTTTAGTCTGCAATCATTACACACTAGCGTTCTTACAAAAAAGCTATCGTACACCCTAGAACACTAGTGTCTATACAACATATTGTTGCTACACCGTACATCGAATCATTACAATGAATTTTCCATGTACTCACGAATTTTTTAGGAATTCAACTTTCCATGAATACGATGTCATAGTTTTAACTGAAACTTAGCTTTTTATACTGCATAATAAATTTATATAAACAAAATCAAAGTTTTCCGAATGAAAGTTTCTCTATTTCGAGCATTTCTTGTTGGACAGTGCTTGTCTTCTTCACTGCCAACACGTATATTTCCATTAACGTTCTCTTATATAGTTTTCATTTGTTTTAACTATAACACATTCTTCGGTTTCTTCCTGCTCCGAGGTAGCATCTTCATGCACACTGGAGTCTTGCGCTTGTGCTTCTTCACTTTCCTTTTATTTGTCACTAGTACTGGAACTGTTAAATACCGCGATTGGAACAAAAGAGGAAAGAACACCAAATACCTTGATAGCTTTATGCCATCAACAACTGTTTCAAGGCCAGCCGATTCCACGACGCTTTTCTCGAATAAGCTCAATTTTTTTTAATCGAGTAATAACCTCCTCCAGTTTTCTTCAAGCTTTTTTATTATCTCTGAGCTTCGATTCTATTTTGAATTTAAAATCCGTCAGTAAAGAGTTAATAAAGCATTTCAATTTAATGCCCTCTTCCATTCGTGTGGAGGTCCTCGCTCGATTAATTCATCCTTTAATGACTGCCATATATCACTTAAGACTTTGTGCGCCGTCATGAAATCAGTAAAACATTTAATTTGGTTAGCATTGGTACTTCGCATTTCATTTTCCCTATGCAAATTATCAATAAGTATAAGTTGTAAAGCAGGCAGCTCTAGAAAAACTAGTTTACGAAGGTACATGCTATGATATTTTTGTTGCTTCGACTATCCAACTGGTCGAAACTAGTCTGAACGAACCTAGGTGCTACCATTTGAGCGAAATAGTCTAAAAGACTGAATCGAAACACCTTACATGCTGCAACCCCAGTTTTGTTCGAGGTGAACTCTTTTCGCTCTAATGTCACACCTTTTGATAACCACTCTGAAATTCAGAATTTTTTTTCAACGTTGAAAAAACTGATTTTTTTTCGAACTTGACGCCATTCCATGCAAAGAAAAACATGTAATGCGTCACAAAATCCAAACACAGATCAAAGCACTCTAAGTGAAACCCATGTAAGTCAATCCAACAACAACAAGTTGGAGTCATAACAAAAATGACAGTTCCATACAAACTTGCTCCCTTTTGTATGGAGCAGACAGGGCGGGCTTCGTAAGAATCGCATTTATTGTTAGATGCACTGTTAAAGATAGAAGTAAAAGTAGAAGTGTAATTGTTACACGTTGATACCAGTGCAATATATTTTTAATTGAAAAAAACACAGACCTGTCATCTATCACTCAAACGTGATGTCCCAGTGTTATCTCAAAGTGTGACCTTTGGTGGCGCACAACTTCGCACCTCGGATAACTTCACACTTCTTGGCGTTAAAATTAACGATCACCTGAATTGGGCCCAGCACATCTTTGATGTTGCCCTCGACGCCTCTAAACGTTTGGGTGTTCTCCGAAAGTGCAAAAAATATTTCACGCCGAATGACCTCGCAACCATATATAAGGCATACATTAGACCACGTTTAGAGTACAATTCGCATGTTTGGGCGGGGCACCCAAATCATACCTCGCGTTGCTCGACCGTATTCAAAAACATGCATTCCGACTGATTGGAGACGAGAACATCACGTCTTCTATCGATTCTCTCGAGCATCGCAGAAATGTCGGAGTACTCAGCATTTACTATCGCTACTTCCATGGTAAATGCAGTGCGGAACTAAGCACACTAATACCCCCACTCTATAATTTTCCCCGAGATACTCGTCAAGCTGAACGCGCACACGAGTACACTGTTAAACCCTTGCCTTCTCGTACAGTTAAATATAGGCAGTCATTCATTTCCCGAACGTCAAGACTTTGGAACTCATTACCAGCCAAAGTGTTTCCCAATGAATATCCAGAACATCCAGAGCTTCAAGAGGAATGTACACCGTCACTTCCGTCTTTCTCCACCTAAATTAAATTGATCCAACTTTTTCTCCAATTCCTTCACCGACACAGCTGTGCATTGCATTAAAGGGTGGCTCCCTAAGTTGTGTTCGGCTCCTTAAAAAAAGGGGCAATCAAAGTCAAATCTCGGTTTCTCCCATCGAAGAGAATCTGTCATTTAAATTGTGCAGAGTTCCCCGGTCAATTTTCACACGGAAATCTGTAGAATTTTAGTTATTACGGAAAAATATACACTTGCGTAATATTTCCGAGTTCAATTTGTTTTAATTATCCTTTTGTTTTGTTTTCGGTAAATCATACAAGATCATACAAAAATTAACCAAGTTGTCTTTCGAAATCAAAAAATCCATGACGTCATACACATTGGAGTCATTCAAGATGGCCGCTACGTCAATTGTGCCTAGCTTGAGATGTAGAAAGCTTTGTACAGACACATACCAAGACTATTGGACAAAAACGATCTGGTTTAAAAAAAAAAACTCTTATTACGCACAGGGAACAGGCCTCCGTGGAATAGTGGCAACGTACTTGCTCCGCAGCCAATAGGTCGTGGGTTCGATTCCCACTCCAGGCAGTAGGATTTTTTTTAATCACGAATTTTGCAGTTGCTACTGGCAATGAAAAATTATTCCAAATAAAATGGGAAAACGACTTAAAAGTGAAACAGTTCCTTTTCCAGAAGGTCGATAGACTCAGTAGATGGTTTCTGTTCGCTTCCTTATCATTCAAACCCCCATAACATCTGTTCGAATTTGTCAGTAGCAGCCAGTACAACTGAAAACTGTACCAGCTTCACCACTCCTCCTCCCCCTACCTTTCCATTAATCCTTCCCTACTTGACCGTGTTTGTGCATTGCACATAAAGGCCGAAATTGCCTAAAACACAGGTCATTCTGTAAAAAAAATACACTAGTACAGTGTGTAGTTAAGGGACGCGACTGATTAACAGTGAAAGCGGCAATTGTTAAGGCATTGAGACTTGTTGTCTACAACTCCCTTACACCCTGCGCAGAACGCACTAGGCATCCTTTATGCAATTCAACTTTTTTTCGCAGACATTGAACCCAGATTATCGACGGTCCGCATTTTTGACGTTCGGATTATTGACGCTCAACTGTATCACGTTTCCAAAACACTTCGAACATACCAAACGCTATACTGCACAAATCAAGAGGTTAATACCATTGACACATAGCGCAGCTGAATTATAATTAAGGCCTAAATTATCATTAAACGGCTGTGTGTCACGCTTATTTAGCTAAATTACCAAAATAGTGATCATTTAGCAGCTAAATCATCTCGTCATGCTCTCGGCTAAATCATCTCATTTAGCTAAATCCTCTAATTTTTCTCATAATTTAGGCTATAACGATGGAAAATGTAGTACTAGAGTTGGAGCTTTCATAAAAGCTTCGTCCTGCAAGAGAGAAGAAAAGTCATTTTCTGACAGCTCTAAATTATACAAAATCTTGGAATCGTGATTTAAACGCCTATCCAGGAAAGATGACTCGCAAACATTTCTAAAACAGGACAAAGGATCGTTTTTCTTCGTTTGTCGCCTTCCTTACAAAATTTGATTGCCTATTGGCTATGCAATTCAACTTTTTAAAATTATGACAGATGAGTGAGTGGCTCTTCTTAATTAGCAAAGTGCTGTGTGTCACCAATCTACTAACGATGAAGACGAGCTAAATTACGAATTAGCCAAATTATAATTAGGACCGCTATGTGTCAATGGTATAAGAGTGAATTTTTTTTTATCTACGAGAACATGATTGGATGTCGGATGTAATTGTCAAAAAAGTCGCGTGTGACAGAAAATTTGGAGAGTAATAGCTCCAAATTGAGAACAGCCCAATTGAAGCGTTGATATTTAGTCGGACAGGTGTGATCGATTTTGAAAAGTTTAATTTTTATATTTTCTGCACTAAATAAATTCTAACACCCTGCCTGCGTGGGTATATATGGGGAGTCAATCAGCGAAAAAGATAGGGGGTTATGCGAAGGGATCTACAATAATAAATAAATGTTAACCTGAGTTTCAGGAGACCAAGGCTCGATTTGGACTGTAGGGCGGCTGATGACGAAAAAGGAAGATTACAACTAGTTTTGCGGTTCATTTAATTCTTCCTCAAATTAAACAAAATGTTCTGGCAATGTAATTTGTCAGACGTGTAAGCGTCTGTCCTAAAATCCAAATCAGGTGTTATCATTCTAGAAAACGGAATACCGGGAATAAGCTGTGAACACGTCGTCAAACTATCAATATGACTAGTCTTTTCGTTTATGAGTAGTACCATCTTCCACATCACTTCAGAATCCTAGTAGATACCTACCCGGAGAACTGTAAAGCTGACGAATTCATCAGATTCAGCATTTTCGCAACTTAAGATGGATAAGATTAGCAAAGCCTAATCGCATCCATCTGTGTGACATGTAATACCAACAGACAGTTTTGGTCTGTGCTGGATCTAAAACGCTTTAACAAACTGATCTCGCTAAGAACGATATTCATCTACTATGCACTTGGCCTGCTCTCTCGAGCAAAAGGAAGCGCTACTTAGGCGCATTCTTCTTCGATAGCGACGGTAACCTGGCAAATGCGGAAGTCAGAAACCTTCAGCACTTAATAGTAAGCTCCGGCTGGTTCACCGAGTAGGACTATGTTTTTTTTTTTAGATCCTTTGGTATCACATTTGGACCAGCCTGTGATCTATGTGCGGCCGGACTTTTTTGCCTGGGCAGGCCTAGGATAGATAGATAGGGGTATCTAGCTATCATATACAAGGCCAACATTTATTGAACTGAAAAAATTAAATAACGAAAAAAAAAACAATTAGTGGATCGACCCGACTCTATTAATTATTTTCAGCCTTCCGGAAGGCAAAAATTAAAAAATGAATACAAAAGTAAAGAAACGTAGTTAGATACGACAATGAGGGTTTGAAGATAAAAAGCCCCGCAGGGCTACAATCTTGTAATTTTCCCAAATAATAAATTAAAAATGAATTTATATAATTTTTAATATTTTCCAAAGAAAGAAAAAAACATTTCCCCTCGGCGGGAAATTATGTAATCCCACTTGTTTTTGTGTAGGGCATCATGACATGTCAATAACAATTTTTCTCAACAAACTTCCTTACTTGGCTTCGACCGAAAACGTTGGAGGGATCATGTTATGACTTTTGTTATGAAAGCCTTAACCAGCAAATCTTCAGAGAATTATCGGAATATGTGCCCGTAGGTAATGGCTATCGATAAGAAAATAAAAAGAAAGTGGATTAGTTTCTACTCGGATATTGTTTGAGTCAGGGAGCCCTGCACATTTCGTTTGCATTCCATGCTGGGTTATCATGACATACCTGAGGATGAAATTACGTCTAAGCTAGTCAGAAAACCGTATGTGGATGCTGTTCGCATTAAAAAATTTAATTTTGCAATGCTCAAACACATGGACGGATTAATGGTAAAGTGAAGGGAGGATAAGGGGAATAAAAACGACAGTAACGAGTGGTCTGCGAATTACTGCACAATAATTTAGGGTATAGCCTAGTAGGTAGTGTGTTGGTCTTGTAATGCGAAGGTCGTGAGTTCAAATCCCAGTCGGCGCAATATATAATTCCGGTACATTGCCTGCTTGGATATACCTTGGTCACCTCAATTTAAGAAAATGAAAAATTCGTAGAAATAGGGTTGTGCGAAGGGCTAACAACCCTTCCACAATAAGTAATGAAAAATGTTAAGGATCTTGAATATCAGGAGGCCAAGGTCCGATTTGGGCTGTAGCGCCATTGTAGAAGTAGAATTTGTGTAACACCACGAAGGCGCTATGGAGTGGGTTTGATAACTGGAAATCAAGTAACATTTCGGGACTTGATCGGAACTCTTCCAGCTAGTGCCCTGGAAGAGTACCGTGTAACCACGGCTCACTGGATTCTTGAAAAACACGCTCAAAGATTTCCCTGCGATTGTCCGTATCTCACAATAATTCCAAGACAAGCCCACGGATATCATCGTGCTGAATGACGGGGAGTCATCAACAAAGCTTATTAGTAGAACAAACTACTTGGAACTCTGTAGGTCCGCCGCCCATAGTACGCATATCGAGGAATTCAAGTGTATTAAATATTTTCAACATGTTTTCTCTGTCCATGCATCTTATAAAAATATTCTTGAATTTTTTTTCGAAAAAATTCAGTCTTTCATCTTAACCTAAGTTTCTAATATGTCCAGACAAATTCATCTAAACTTTAGTGCGCCTTACTTCAAATCCCTGATGCCCTATTTAAAATGTTCTAGCTGCGGCGCTGATTGGCTCTCCTGAGGTTGAGGTTGTAAAAGCAGTCTAGAGAAAAGAATTACGTTGCGCTGACACCATCTAATTGGGCCCATTTTACGCCTATGTGATATGAGAGCCAGTATTCGCTACTCATTTTGAGATAAGGTGGGAATATTTTCTACCTAGACGTATTAATTTATGCCCCGTAGGTATTATCCTTTACCTATCAATAAAAATTTTCTTTGGCTCACCATGACAACAAAAGTTTTTTTGCAAAACTGACACCATCTAGTATTTGCCCATATCCGAATCCGATGAGTAATGATTTTCAGTATCTCCCTATGAACTCATATTTCGGAGATATTGGAAGGAATCGTGAAAACTAGGAATTTCTTATCGGCTCTTCAGGTACTTTCCAGACATTTTCTCCAAACCGAACCACTCGCATCCCAATACATATTTGTGTATGCGGAAAGAGACGGGACGAAAGAACAAAATGGAATAGGAAATACATCTAGCCGAGTATTTCAGAGAAAATTTTCGAAGTAAATTGCTCGGGTGGTTTCTTTAAACAAGAAAAATTATGTGCAGTTAGGAATATTCAAAGTCACCATCGAAAATTTTGTAGAATCATTTTACCTTTATAAGGATAAATTAGAAAAAACTAGTCTACCCAACTAAGGTGTAGCCTAGTGGGTAGCGTGTTGGTCTTGTAATGCGAAGGTCGTGAGTTCAAATCTCGGTCGACGCAATATATGATTCCAGCACATTGCCTGCTTGGATATACCTTGGTCACCTCAATCTACGAAAATAATAAAATAAAAAAATTCGTAGATATAGGGTTGTGCGAAAGACTAACAACCCTTCCACAATAAATAATGAAAAATGTTAAGGAACTTGAATGTCAGGAGGCCAAAGTCCGATTTGGGCTGTAGCGCCATTGTAGTAAAAGTAGTCTACCCACGAGCGATGTATTAGAAACTTTGGCATTTCGATCGGACACTACTAGAGTGCTTTCTACTTGCAAGGAGTAATTCTAGGACACAGGCCTGGGATCATCGTAGATTTTATCTGAGCACAGTACCGTTATTGATTTTTTTTTTTGGTAGGTTGCTATGTATAATAGCTTAGTTCATTCTATTTAGTTTACTAATTTACTTTTTTCCGATTCATTTCTTAACATTAGAAAAGTAACGTGCAAAGTTTTTAAATCTTATAAGTGGTCCTAATTCATTCTTTAGCCTATCTAATCTGCTCTGAGTAAAATCGCAAAAAAACGACACACACACAGTAAAGTGACACCTTATACCAGTGACACATAGCACAGCTAAATTATTCATCATGCCTAAATTATCATTAACCGGCAGTTTGTCATGCACTAATTTTGCCTAATGAACACTAAATTACCAAAATATTGATCGTAACGAGCTCAGCTAATGATCTCATTTTTCACACAATTGCGCTATAATGATGAAGTATGTACTAGGGTTATTATGTTTTTTTCCTGCTAAAAAGAAGATGAGTCATTTTTAGCTCTGACTTATATCAAATCTTTCTTTTAATGGCCCAGCTATGAATGATGGTTAGCTAACAGCTCCAATACAAAACTATGAATTCTTTTTTGGGGCCTTCCTTGCAAAATTTTATTGCCCATTCGCTATTTTCTTGGCTCTTCTTAGTTAGTAAAGTGCTATGTGTAACTGGTATTAAATTCAGTCAATTAATAATTATAATTTAAAGAAAATATCAATTAGGTTTAATACAATTTTATGTACTTAGATATAATTATTTCGAAAATAAAACGAAAAAATGCTTATTTTGTCAATTTTAATTTTTTTTTTGTGTTCTTAATATGATGCAATAAATTTTAATTATAGTTCAAATTTAAAGAAATGTTTTTATATTTTTTTTTTTATTTACGTGACACCGGAACTAGAGGGGTTGCCCTTTTGTACTGAAGCACAGCTCCGGTGAGGGGGGAAGGATATTGGTTTTTGGGAATTTAGGGGATAGAGTCGGAAGTGGCTATGAATATTTCCCTTGAATTGCTGAATGTTGTAGTCATGCGGAAACACCGAGATGGGCAGCGAGTTCCGTATTCGAACAGTCCGGTTTAAAATCGAATCACGAAATTTGACAGTGCGACCGAACGTGGGGTTGAGAGAATACTTATGAGCGCGCGAAGCAGCTCTAGTATTACGGGGTAAGGGCATGCATGGGGGCATGAGATTAAAGATTTCGTCCGAACAATCTCCATTGTAGTAGCGATACAAAAGGGTTAGGGAGCTTACAGTTCGTCTATGCTCGAGTGAATCGAGCGAAGAAGTGATGTCAGAATCCCCTATAATTTTAATGGTCCGAGACTGGATACTATCCAGATAGGAGAGAGAAGTTTTTGCAGCTCCCGCCCACAAGTGGGAATTAAATTCAAGACGTGGTTTAATATAGGCCTTATAAATTGTTAATAGTACAGAAGCGGTGAAGAAGTTTTTACATCGTTTTAGGTAGCCCAAGCATTTAGATACTTCCTTGGCGATGTTAAATATATGGTCGTTCCAAGATAAGTTATCTGTGATTTGAATACCTAACATCTTAACACTTGAAGAAGTGGTTAGTGGCTGACCTCCGAAGGTGATTGGGTCAAGGATAGAGTCACGTTTGTGGGACACAAGACAGCACTGGGCTTACGAAGCATTAAACTCAACTTGATTCTTATTGCCCCAACTAAGAATTTTTGCCAAGTCGTCATTCAATGACTGAACCATGTACCTACGTTGTTCTACTAAGCTAGTACATTGTGCTAATGACGCACTGTTGTAGTGATAGGATAAGTCTAAGGTGCTGTCATCAGCGAAGCTATGTATAGGATTGAAAGTTGAAGATAGCAGGTCATTAATAAATATCAGAAAAAGGGTGGGAGAAAGAACCGACCCCTGAGGGACACCACTGTTAATCTTATAAGATGAGGAAACCACACCATCCAATACCACACGCATTGAACGATTGGCTAAAAACTTTCAATCCAGGAAATAAGAGAGTCGCCCAAACCAATAGCTTTAAGTTTGATTAAAAGGGCAGTGTGCCATACTCTGTCAAAAGCCTTGGAAATATCAAGAGCAATAACACAAGATTCACTAAACTGGTGAATGCTCTTGTTCCAACGTTCTGTGAGGGTGGTTAAAAGGTCTCCTGTGGAACGTTTTTTGCGGAATCCATACTGTTTGTCGTCGGTGGTTGGATGGGTATAGACAGGGTAGGCATCTGATCGGCGTCATTAGGCGACGCCCAGTGTTGTAACTGTCATATACACATCAATTGTGCTCATCATAGCTCCTCGTGGTAGCCACCGGATCCTGGTCTTGTCCATCCGGACTTGACTTGCTGAACTGATGGGCGCGAGTGCTAATGAAACAGAAAAATTCTAGCACTATAATAATATGGCCCTCCAAGTTGGGGGTTGGGCGATGTGTTAACAACTCATCCTCGGAAAAAAACACACCCGTTTCGAAACCTGAAGCAACGCCTCGGACTGGATTGATTCAACAGCAACGACCACGCAAACGAAAAATGGAGTATTCCTTCGGATCTTGGAACGTGCGATCCCTGTACAGAGCAGGAGCAGTGAGAGAGCTTCTGGAACAGGCAGTCAAATACAATATAAACATAATTGCACTCTAAGAAACTAAATTATTAGGTAACGAGATTAATGACTTAAGATCGCACACAATTTTCAAAAGTGGGAAATCATCGGGAAGCCGGGAATTTGGAGTTGCGTTTATCGTCGACAAGAAGTTTAAACACCAAGTTACCAACTTCAAATCCGTCAATGAACGATTGTGTGCAATCCGCATCAAAACAAGTTTTTTTAATGTTTGGCTTATTAATGTCCACGCCCCAACGGAAGACAAAGACGACGAAGTTAAAGACGATTTCTACAGCACCTTAGAATCAACATTCGACTCCCTTCCGTCGAATGATATTAAAATAGTATTAGGTGACTTTAACGCGAAAGTGGGCAAAGAAGAAGCATACATAGGGACAATTGGAAGGCATAGTCTCCATGATATTAGTAACGACAACGGCCAGAGGCTGACTGATTTCGCCAGCAGCAAAAACCTTATTGTAAGCTCGACATGCTTCCCGCATCGTGACATTCATAAGAGAACGTGGGCTTCACCCGACGGAAGAACATTCAATCAAATATACCATGTTCTAATAGAGAAAAGGACGGCCTCCTGCATTCTCGACGTGCGTACATGTCGAGGGGCTAATTGCGACACAGACCACTATTTGGTAAAGACCAAGTTTCGATGTCGAATCGCAAACCGAGGACACTCAAAAATACAACCGGTTCCTAAATTCGACATAGGGAAACTCAAAAACGAGAAAATAGTTGCGAAATATGCGTTAGCCTTGGAGAGGCACTTCGCGACAATGCTGAATACCACTGTCAGCATGCCAATAGAAGAAATGTGGCAAAAAATCAAAGATGGCATTACATCTGTCGCAGAGGAGGTGATAGGACAACAACCCCGGCGCAAAAGAAATGATTGGTTCGACAAAGAATGCCAAGATGCCTTAGAACGAAAAAATGAAGCTTACAAAATATTAACGGAACGGCCGACACGAGCCAAACAAGACAAGTACAAGGATCTTAGACGATTTGCAAACAAAATATGCAGACAAAAAAAACGGAAGTACAATAATAACGAAATTAAAAACATGGACGAACAATTTAAATTACACAACACAAGAGCCGCGTATTCCCTTGTCAAAAGGATGAAAGAAGGTTACAAACCGAAAACGACCCTATGCAAGGATGCGGAAGGGAACATTATAAGTAACGCGGAAGATATAAAACTAAGATGGGCACAATATTTTGAACACCTTCTTAACCCGAGCCCATCACCTACACGAACAGCAGCAGCAGATACAATAGCAGGTATAACTGATGTAACAGCTAATGAAGGATCCGCTTTGAGTCCTCCCACACTCGAAGAAGTAAAAACAGCCCTAAGGAACCATCCAAACAACAAAGCGCCGGGCACTGATCAAATCCCAGCTGAACTTCTGAAAGCCGGCGACACCTGCATAGCGCATCTCCTACATAGATTAGTCGCGGACATATGGACGCAGGAAATACTTCCTGAAGATTGGCGCAAGAGCATCATATGTCCAATTTATAAAAAAGGTGACAAACTCTGCTGCGAAAACTACCGAGGAATATCTCTGTTGTGTACGTCTTATAAGATTTTGACGAAAATTCTAGAAAAGAGAATTAAGCCCTATGCTGATAAAGTAATTGGTGAATACCAAGGCGGATTTAGAGCTGGACGCTCAACCACGGACCAGATATTCTCAGTTAAACAGGTGCTGGAAAAGTGCTGGGAATATAATATTGATGTGCACCAGATATTTGTTGACTTCAAACAAGCATACGACAGTATCGACAGGCGCGTACTGTATAAAATCATGTTGGAGTTTGGAGTCCCACCGAAACTGGTTCGACTGACAAGAATGACAATGACTGAGTCTTTGTCACAAGTCAGAGTAGAAAACGATCTGACTTCCAGTTTTAAAACAGACAACGGCCTTAAACAAGGTGACGGCCTCGCACCAATGCTTTTCAACTTAACACTCGAATATGTTGTTCGGAAACTTCCCGTTGACACCAAGGGAACACTATGCTTCAAATCCACACAACTCGTAGCATATGCCGACGACATAGATATCCTTGCAAGATCTCTGGAGAGTGCTAAGGAAGTATTTGTAAACCTTGACTCGGTAGCAAGGGAAGTTGGACTACGCATTAATGAAAACAAAACAAAAATTATGACGCAAACTAGGAAAAAGACGCCAATCAGACAAAATATTACAGTAGGAGACTATAACCTAGAAAACGTAGACAACTTCATATATCTAGGGGCAAATCTATCGAAAGATGGAAGCGAACCCATCGAAATTAAAAAAGGATAATGATGGCAAACAAGACTTATTATTCGGTACTTCCAATAATCAAAAACAAGAACGTGCACAGGAAAACAAAACTTAAGCTATACAAAACAATCATAAGACCTGTGCTATGCTATGGCAGCGAAACGTGGACATTAACTCAGGCGTCCGAAAAACGACTTAACGCCTTTGAAAGGAAGGTCCTCAGAAGAATCCTCGGACCTGTGAGGGAAGACTCGATCTGGAGAATACGATACAATAGAGAATTGTATGCCATCTTCGACAATCCAGAAGTGTCAACCCTCATAAAATTTAAAAAATTACAATGGGCTGGTCATGTGGAGCGGATGGATGACGGAAGAATTCCCAAACGCACACTAAAAGGGAAAGTCAACGGACAAAGACCGGTCGGAAAACCACGAAAGCGCTGGGAGGATTCGATTGACGCAGACAGCAAATCACTGCTAAGATTTTCAAACTGGAGGACGCGGTCACTGAACCGAGATGGATGGAGGCAAAGCATTCAGGAGGCCAAAGTCCGATTTGGGCTGTAGCGCCATCGTAAGTAAGTAAGTAAGTAATACTGTTTGTCGTCAATAATATCATTGATGTTGAGATATTCTATTACTCTATTGTTGATGATTGTTTCCATGACCTTGGACAGAATTGGGGTTATTGCTATTGGGCGATAATTAGCGGGATTGGTGCGTTCTCCTTTTTTTGGAACTGGCTGAACATTTGCAAGCTTCCATCAAGATGGGACAATGGAGGACGATAAAGAGAGACGGGTTTGCATAGAGGTTTAGCTAGAGAAGCGCAACAATTTTTAAGAACAAGGACAGGGATTCTATCTGGACCGGACGATTTATTAGCATCTAGATTCTTAAGAACTCGGTAAACGTTTCGCGGACGAATACTAATCTGTCCTAAGGAGGAATTTAGCGTAGTATACGTTGGAAGGCTAGAGTTCGTTGGTGGTAAAGAAGAGTTGGCAGCGAATTGGTCCGCTAAGATGTTTGCCTTCATGTTAGGATCCGTAATAACCTCATTATTGTAGATTAAAGATGGAATTGAAGATGCAGATCTACCTCTGATGGAACGAGCGAGAGACCAGAAACTTTTGCTGCCCTTAAGACTTCTCAAAATTTTTTGCCTCAGTTTCTGGCCATGCAAATATTTTTCTCGTTGTAAGCTGGATTTGCAAAGGTTCCTTTCTTTTTTGAAATTTATCCAATTACCCTCGGATGGCAGCTGCTTATAAGCACGGTAAGCTGCCTCTTTAGCCCTTATCGCAGTATACAATTTTCATTAAACCAAGCCTTAGAACTGGGCCTGATTGGTTTGTAGCTTTGAGGGATGAAAAGTCTCATGCCCAACAATATGGTCTCAATTACTGCAGAAGAAGCATACTCAACACCTCTGTTAAAGCATATAGACCAATCAAATGTATAATAAAATTGCTTAAGACTGGACCAATCGGCACTTCCGTAATGCCATACCAACTTTTTAGGAGCTGGTGTGATTGGCGTCGAGATGGAAACTGGAAAACAGGCGGAAATTAAGCAATGGTCTGAGCTTCCGAGTGGAGAATTAACAGATGTCGAGTATTTAGCTGGGTCTGATGTTAAGAAAAGATCGAGAAGATAAGATCCTTGGCCTGCAACGTCAGGGATACGAGTAGCTCTGTCTACAGTTTGGCATAGGTTATTCGATGATGCGAATAGTTCTACCAATCGGCCGGCTGGAGATGTGTTACGGGAGTGACGAAGCCAATTTATATTATGGACATTAAAATCGCCCGCTACTGCGATTTCGGATTCAGGGTGTTTGGAGAGAATTCGATCAATTGAATCTGAAATATTTTCAAATTCAAAGGTTGTGTCTTCGTCCGATTTATTAGGGCTGCGATACAAAAAACAAAGATGAATAATGCGCTTATGGACGTATAGTTTAACCCAAATGAAATTAAATTCGGGATTCGTACAATTTCCGTACTCGGGCAGAAGTTGATAAGCGACATTATTGCGAATGTACAATGCAATCCCGCGTTGTCTAAAAAATACAGGCACTAGAACGTAATTTGGAACAAAATATTGGTCCAAATCGTCGTCATTGGAAACTTTAGTTTCACCAAGTGCCAGTATCGCTGGGCTATTAGATGTGAGGTGGCAATACACTGCAAAGTGATTTGCTCTTAGCCCTCGAATATTTGTCTAGTCAATTGCAAATGAGCTTTGCATTGACTAGCGTTGCACATACAAATAAATTGCAACACAAACAACAACAACCACAACGCCAAAAGAAATGGAGAAAAAAGAAAAAAAAATTCTTCTTTCCCTCCTCTCACTGACCGCCGACATAGAACGGGAGCGATGTAACAACAACTTACCCACTTAGAGTGCGAAACCTTCTAGCAAGTGAATTGGTAAGGTGCCGTTACACCGTCCAACCGTGTTTTAAGCTACATAGCCTGCAGCTGGCAATCGAAAAAAAAGGTGTCGAGAAAAGAGAAATAAACAATGAACTTATTGACTTTTTGGCTATAAAGTTGGATGTGGGAAGTAAGGTGATGGGATAAAATAAAATATTTTGGAAGGATCTCACCGGGTCACTGACAAACAGATTGTGGGTCCCCTTCCGAAGCACTTCCCGAGCACAAAAACATCAAGGACTGTGCGAAGTTTTTAATACTTAACTAAAAAATCACACACAAAAATTTTGAAGCAAGAATTTATCGTAGGGTGAATGAAATTGGCAAAAGAAAATCACTAAACTCACCACTCCACGAATGGTAAATTGGAAATGGTGAATTCGCAGGTGTCGATGGTTACATTATTGTCAGACTCTAGCCTCGTCGAGGGTCACTCCATGCAAGAAGGAGACACACTGTATCAGAGTCTGGCAGTAATGTCACAATCGACACCAGCGAATTCACCATCTTCAATTCACCATTCGTGGTGTGGTGAGTTTAGTGTTTTTTTTTGCCAATTTCATTCACCCTACGATAAATTCTTGCTTCAAAATTTTTGTGTGTGATTTTTTAGTTAAGTATTAAAAACTTCGCCAGTTCTTGATGTTAAGAACGTAAGAAAAAAAGAAAAAAAAATCTGACACTCTTTTTAAATTTCGCTCCAAATATCGGGCTTCACCTTTGCCAAACTATGGTAAAGCGGCTCTAATGTAGCCATAGAGTAACTATAGGTGATACTAAAAAGAAAAAGAAGATGTAGATTTGTGGAGTCGAGAAAATGACCGTCCGAAAAAAATTGATAAAAAATTCATCGTCAGAAAAAATAAAAAAAAAATAGTGTAGTCGCCTAATGATTGATTTTTAAATGAACCCAAATAAAATATCACTGATTGTTAATCATTTGGTTGAAATTTAACAATCAATCAATTTTTAAAAAAATCTGAACACAAAATATTTTTCTTCGAGCCTTATTTCTTGGCGCTACAAACTTTGCGGCAAACTTATAATACTCTCAGATTTCATCTAGAGTATAAACAGGTATATCTAGCAATACTTGCTCCATTTGTACCAACCTTGTAAATAATAATGAGAATAAAGAAAATCTTTCTTTTTTCCGGTTATATCATTCAATTGAAGTAGACGTGTTTTAATTTTCGTCTTCTAACATTAACAGAATTGCATAAATTATCCGCTGCATTTATTTTTTAATTCACTACGTGTCGAACACAAAAATAATAAAAACAATTAAGGCTTAGTTCCTTTGCCCTGAAATCCATCAATATCCGCTGTGTTCACGCGGCTTCTTTCATTTCTCGGGGTGCAAAAATGAAAAGAATTTTGTTTATTCTTTTGACTCTCTTTTCAATTACTACATGGTCTGTTTTAATATTGAGCAAAGCAACTAATGTTTTTTGTAACTAAGTAGCTTATACAATTTTCATGTATACTAGAGTTGACAGCTAGGAGGTTGAAAATAAATAAAATTAATTCCTTCATTTTTCAATCGTTGTTATTTTAATAATTATACATAATTATAACATGGTGTCAGAAGAAAATAATCAACGGCTAATTTAAACGCCAGAAAAATAAAAAAAAAAAATTGTGGAAAATGGACCGATTACCAGCGGAGCTGGACTGTGCAAATTTAATCCGCGATTGGCCAATATGGAAACGTACTTTCCAAATGAACATGATGGCAACGGGAAAGGATGAGGAAGCCGAACCGAAAAAAATTGCAACATTTTTATGGTTGGTTGGTCCACGTGCAGTGGAAATATACAGGGTGTAACTTGTTTGAAAACTAAATAAACGTACTGAACTATACTTCAACTATTTTAGTTCGTCCTCACTATTATTAATCATACTCCTTCGGCGAATGACGGGTGTCAAACCAGATTTACTTGAAGGGAACTTGCTTGATAACTGTTAGCCCCGCTCCTTTACAATTCAACCTATGAAGAAATTCTGTTTGCAAACTTATAGTGAAATTTTATGGGCTTTCCGAAAATGTAATAAAATTTGGTGGTTAATCAGGTCCTTCTTGAAGAAAAAAGGACTTTTTTGTATTTTTTATTATTTTTGTGTCATTGAAATGACTTTTTCTCAAAAATTATAGCACTGACTGACACAGTTGATAGCAATATGGAAAGAAGAGTTTGTGTCCTTTCCAACGAGCCCAAAATTATGCGTTACGCTAAGTACGGCAGAAGTTATAGATCAAACAGTGATCACAGGTACGATAAAAATCCTTCGTCCTTACAATCGCGCTATCTCCTTAACGGTGCAAAAACGGGAGTATGTGTGGAACGATTTTCCACTCAGGACAAGTTCCTCTATCTCCCATTTTCGTTTGACGCTTCACACAAGTTACACCCTATATAATACATTGTTCCCAAATAATGGAACAGCTGACGGCATCGTTGGATATCAAGCGGCTGTACCGGCAAATGAAAACCGAGAAGCACAGCCAACTGTGATTCGCACATTGGAAAGTGTCATTGAAGCATTCGATAGATATTGTATTCCACGGAGGAACGTCTCGATGGAATCTTTTAAATTTAATAATATTACGCAAAAGGAAAAGCAAGCGTTTGT
Organism: Chorisops tibialis; assembly: GCA_963669355.1. Taxonomy (NCBI): domain Eukaryota; kingdom Metazoa; phylum Arthropoda; class Insecta; order Diptera; family Stratiomyidae; genus Chorisops; species Chorisops tibialis. Next base: position 111,534,245 of record OY770262.1, on the reverse strand, counting down.
GGATTTCGAAACGGAGTTACGTAAACAAATCCAGTATTGCGAATGCAAGTGTGATTGCGGTAAATCGTTTGAAGAACGCATGCTGATTGACCGATTCATTATTGGTGTAAACGATAAGAAGTTACAATTGAAATTGCTCGACATGCAAAACGAAAAGTTGACGGACATCGTTGACGGATGCAAAGCTTTCGAGATAGCGAATCAAAACAAATTGTTGTTGGAGAAAAGTGTTGGATATCAAAGTGTGTACGAAGAAGTGTCATCGAATTCCGTAAATGCAATTTCGCGTCATTGTTACAATTGTGGTGGACTATTTGGACCAGGCCACATCAAGGAATGCCGTGCACGAAGCATCAATTGCCATTCATGTGGAAAACAAGGACATTTCAGTAAACTCTGCAAATCAAAGCCGAAAGTGAGAACCAGTGGATTGGAAACAAAACCAAATAAAGATGATGCAAAGAAGCTATCAACACTTAACTGGGCAGATGAAACAGTTTTTAGAATAAGTAGTATCGGATCAAACAGCCTGAAGTGGACTAAAGAGTATCAAATAGGAGACCAAACTGTTGTATTCAAAATTGACACCGGCGCCGATGTTAATTGTGTGCCAATCAAAGTGGTCGAAAGATTAAATAAAAAAATGGAGAATAAGAATTTGAATTATCCAGTCTACGATTACAACGATAATAAAATTAAAATTTTTGGTACTGTAAAATTAGACTGTTTTGATGAAAAAGAAAAACGGAAAATAGGTCAATATTTCTCGTAGTGGATAATAATCGGGAGCCAATACTTGGATTGAAAAACATCTGTTGATTTTAACTTGATTAAGCGTTTGGACATTGACTTCATTACATGTTTGCCTCTAACAAAAGAAAACTTTGTGGAAATATATCGTGATTTGTTTGAGGGGCTGGGAAGTTCCCTCGTAAGCAATCAATCATTCTTAAGGAAAACGCCGAACCGGCTCTACTCAAGCCCTTGGAAAAAGAATTGAAGCAAATGGAACAGAACGGCACTATATCATCCGTGACCTATCCCACGGATTGGGTAAACAATTTGCAGATAGTTAGAAACCTAACGGTAAATTAAGACTTTGTTTGGATCCAAAGCCGTCAAATAACGCAATTAAACGCGAACACTTTTTGATCCCTGCGATTGATGACCTTACCAGCCAATTAGCGGACATGAAGATTTTCACTGTTCTCGACTTGTCTAGTAGCTTTTGGCAAATGGAATTGGACGAAAAAAGCTCTGATTTAACAACGTTTATGACCCCATTTGGTCGATACAAATTCAATCGCGTACCATTTGGCATAAACAGTGCACCGGAAATGTTTCAACGAAACATGGTGCAAATATTTGGAGATATACCTGGAGTCATCTTGTACTTTGATGATTTCGGCATCGCAGGTGCAACGGAAGAAGATCATGACAAAACATTGTTATTGGTTCTGGAGCGGACAAGAAAAAATGGAGTTAAATTCAATCCTGACAAAATTCAGTATCGACAAACGCAGGTTGAATACATGGGTCATATTTTGTCACATGGTCAGCTGAAGCCAAAGAGCAAATACTGCGAGGCAGTTGCTAATATTAAAAAACCGGAAAATAAACAAGACGTGTTGCGAATCTTAGGGTTTTTCAAATATCTGGTAAAGTTCATTCCGAATTTGTCACAAAAAACGGCACAGCTTCGTCATTTCACAAGAAACGATGTTGAATTCGAGTGGACAAACGCGCATGATTGTGAGCTGAGGGAAATATTGAGCATCATTTTATCTGATCCACTTCTGGTGTATACATAGAAGTAGTAGTAAAGGAAGACCATTTCTGAAAGAGAATTGAAGCTTTTTTGCGTTTAAAAAAAAATAAGTAAGAAAAAAACGAGAAACCAGTCTAAATCCCAGTGCCGCCGTTAATGTTTGAATAATTGGATGGGGGGGGCCTTGTATATTAAGTGTGTCTAATTCAGTAAGAGTGTGTATTTTTTCCGTAAACAGAATCTTATCTATTAAAATGAAAAACGCAAACTTTGAATATTACTTTTTTGAATCGTAGTGAAGATCTTGAGTATTTAATTTTTTTTTACGACAAAAATTAACAGAAATATCGTAAATGTTAGTATTTTTTTGCTTTCTGATGTTTTCTGTGTATAAGTGTATTACAAAAGCTGCAGGGAATAATTGTAAGATCTAAATCTCAATTTTCACTATTCACGGTGCGAACAGGTTTTCTTCAATATGATCAAAAACACAAAAGTTTCAAAGGCGCACGATTTATTTCCGATATAAATGCCTTATTTCCACGACTATTTTTTTTTTAATAATACTAAATTACTCAAACCAAAAAATTATGTTTTTTCTATTTTATATATTCGATTTATTAATTTTTTCTTTGAAACACTATATCACGACCTAAATCGTAATCTTCTAAAAGATCTTAAAAAAAACCGATTGCTAATTTTAACAGCATAGTTTTACTCCAGCATTACAACCCTTTATACTACGCCACTGCATTAATATCGGAATGCGCATATCATTTGGTCGATTCTCAAGTTTAAATTTTTTAAATTTGTTATTCTTGAATGAAAACTTAAGAAAAGGACAAAACCCCAACTGCGACCAGTTTCACTGTTTGTGTACTTACCTAAAAAATGATACCGCTTCGCCCTTTTTGACGTACTTTTTTCCACAGGTGGAAATACAACACTTCATGTTTTTAATTCCCTTAGTAACAGTGTTTCTTCACTTAAAAACTCTTTTAAATTCCAGAATCCTTAGCAAATAGTTTACTAATTACACTGTTTTATTGTCCTGAGTCTGAAAATATTATTTTTTCACTTATTTTCATTCAAGAAATTACTTCCGAAAATTTTTATTCATTTCCCGCTTTTTTTCACCACGTGACAAATTGACAGCTTGGTCGATTTTGTCTGGATCGTGTAACATCGGAGAAATACGACGGCTAAAAATAAACCGGTCTTGTAGGAACTTGCGGAGGTAAAATGCAAGGGGAATGATTTACGATAGAGAAAAGAGAGGCGATACCTGCACTTTTGCTTGTATTGTCGTCGAACTGAGAGCAAATTTACCGATTTAAGGGAATCTGAGAAGGGTCGGTGACAGGTGGCGATCGTGTTATTCATGTATAGGAATTGCTTCAGTTTTCTTTATAGGGCTTTATAGGGCTCTTCATTTCCTTATATACATATTCTAAGGGTGTATATGATAAAACCAAACCGGTTGTCTTCCAGACGGATGCATCAAAAGATGGCCTTGGATGCGTTCTGATGCAAAACTGACAGCCAGTGGCTTATGCGTCTCGTACATTGAGCAAGAGCGAAAAAAAATGGGCACAAATCGAAAAAGAACTTTTAGCAATCGTGTTCGCGTGTGAGTGATTTCATTATTATGTGTATGGTCGTGAATTCATGGTGAAAAGTGATCATAAACCACTTGAAACGTTAGTAAGACGTGATATCGATGATGTTACCATTCGCTTGCAGCGAATATTAATGTACTTACTCAAATATCCAAAAATGACTGTGGAATACAAATCGGGCAAAGAGATGCTCGTAGCTGACTGCTTGTCGCGAGCATAGTTGCCCAGGGTTGAAGAGGTCCTTGAACTTTCAAGCATGATTCATATAATAACGCGAACAGCATGCCTATCAGAAGAAAATTACAAATTTTACTGTTCAATCATTGAACGCGATGAGAAATACAAACGAATTTGTGAATATGTTGAAAGTGGTTGGCTGTCATACCACCAATTGGATAACTTTGGTTAGGAATTTTACAAATACAAATGAGAACTACACTTTGAAAATGGTCTTCTGTTCCGTGACTGCAAACTGGTAATTCCAACAGAATTGCAAAACCGCATCACGATATGGCTACATGCGCCACTTCTAGGAATTGAAAAGACACTTGCACGTGCGAGAATGCATTATTGTTGGCCGAATATGAACGCACAAATCAAGGAACAGGTCACTGCTTGTAATATATGTGAAAAATTTACACGTAATAATCAAAAAGAGCTTTTGATGCAAGACGAAACGCCGGAATATCCTTTTCATATAGATGGAATGGATATTTTTGAATATGCGGGATCAAATTTCATTTCGCTTATTGACGTCTACTCGGGATTTATAATTGTGGAATATTTAAAAAACAAAACGGCAAGTCACGTAATTGACAAGTTAAGAAAACGTTTTGACTATTGTGGATATCCAACAAAGCTCAAGTGTGACAACAATCCATTTAACAGTGAGGCATTCGACAAATTCGCGGATGAATGCAATATCGTAATGCAGTATTCCAGTCCAAGACATCCGCAAAGTAATGGATTGGCTGAGAAGGGCGTCGCTATAGCAAATAAACTGCCAACAAGTCGGGCGAAACTTTATTATTCTTGGGACAAGTTGCGGATGTGTGGAAAGTCAATATGCAGGTTAGAGTGGTTAGGGAAGGCTAAGTGAAAGGGAGTTCTTGGGCAGGGCTGTTGTCAATTTAACAATATTTCATTCATTTCTGCAAGTTTGGGTTTTTATGAGGGGAGGAGGAGGGGTAAGGGTGGGTGGATGTTAATAGCTTTTCAATTAATTGCTTGAATCGCGTCCAATATCCTCTGTATAGAATGTGTTTCATAGACGAAGTTGCATAGAATTTTCATAGGATTCGGTGCATTTTACATTCACGAAACCAAACATTTGTATGGGAAGGAGTAGAGGAGGTAGGGGAATCGTAAAATTTGTGACGCAATTTTATTCCCTTTCTCTTGTAGTGTGCTTGTACAAAATTTCAAGTTCGTAGCTTGTAATTTGATGGTTATTAGTTGATTCAATGAAATAGGTAGAAATGATACTTTTGTATGGGAGGGGGTAGAAGGGCAAGTGTGATTTTGAAACTTTTAAAATAATTTCTTTGCAAATATTTTTATAAGTTCTTATGCAAAATTTCAAATGGATAGCTTTTAATAGTTAGGTGATAATTAATTTCTTAAAAATGGTCGAAAAAATAATTTTGTACGGGAGGGGGTAGAAGAGGTAAGGGAATTGCAAAATTTGTGACGCAATTTTATTTCCTTTCTCTTGTAAGCTGCTCGTACAAAATTTCAAGTTCGTAGCTTTTAATTTGTTGGCTATTAGTTGATTTAATGAAATTGGTCGAAATCATACTTTTATATGGGAGGGGGTAGAAGGGCAAGTGTGATTTTGAAACTTTTAAAATAATTTCTTTGCAAATATTTTTATAAGTTCTTATGCAAAATTTCAAATGGATAGCTTTTAATAGTTAGGTGATAATTAATTTCTTAAAAATGGTCGAAAAAATAATTTTGTATGGGAGGGGGTAGAAGTTTTGAAGGTATTCGACCAGTTAATATTTTATACTTTTAGGGATTTTTTTTAAATGTATTTCCCAAATTTTCAAGTTTCTACCCTAAAATTACATCCAAAAATTTTCAGTTTTCGTGTTTTTTTCGTTGCACATGAAACAGCTTGTGCCCATTAGACCGGGGTGGTCGGTTCATAACAATTGTGGATCAAATTATTATTTTTTTTCTATGTATATCAAATAGATGTATTCACATGCAAAATTTAAAGTTTCTATCTTTGAGCAGAGTCCTAAAAAATTCACTCAAAATTTTCGACATTTTTGCTTACCACCTCCCTCCCTTTACACCCGCTAACTTAAAATTTTTATCAAAATTATAAATTATGTAGTTCTATAATCTGACGAATTTTCAATTCGATATCTGTACTCAATTTTGAGATATAATGATTTCTAATTTTGAAAAGTGCACCATTTTTCAAATGCTCCCCATTTCGCCCCACTACTATTATAACCAAATTTTATTTTTTTTGTATTTCGCTAGTATAGTTTAGTATATGTTTTAAATTTCAATTACATAGCTTAAGAGATAGTTGAGATATTAATTCTTAAGTGTTTTTCCTTGCACCCCCCCCCCCCCCCCCGACCCTTCCCCTTACAATAATAAGCCTATTTCTAAGCTGATTCTGGTGGATCTATACGCCATCTTAATTATCCCAAAATATGAATTTTTTATGGTAAGTAGTTTCGAAGATATAACCATTTCAAAAAAAGATTCGGCCGACAATTTGTTTTTAGCCCCCCCTTTACGGACGCCAATGGATAAAAAAAGTAAATTATTTTTGGAATATGTCCCACAGCTCTCTCTATACGTGTGCTGATTTTCATCTTTCTATCTGCATTCGTGGTGAAGATATTAGCAAGTGTATATTTCGACTTTTTCCATCCCCCCGCCTCCCCCTTCCACCCCACACTCCCAAAATTTGGATAATGGAGCTCACTTACCAAGTTAATAACCCACCCAAAAATCAACATTCTACCTTTAACGGTCTTGGAGGTACGAGTCCATATGTACGGCGTACGGCGGGACGGATTTTTTTTTTTTGCTTTTTTAGGCTAATTTAGTCATGAAACGCGAAAAAACAAAATTTCAGGGTAGCAAATTTTTTTTTTTCTGTGTCGATCACAATACTTTATTATTAAAATAATAAAGTAAAAATATCTTGAAACGCTCCTATGAGGCAAACGAGACAAAGCAATATCAGTATCGCGTTATTGAATATAATACAACTCCTGTTGCAAGCATACAATTAGCACCTTGTCAATTATTTAGTGGACGATTACTCAAAACGAAAATCCCAGTATCGAAGTCGCTTTTGTGTAGAAATGATTTGAAGGAAAAAGAAATTCAAGACAAGATTGAACAAAAGAGAGAAAAGCAGAGGTATTACTTCAATCGAAACGCAAGAGCATTGCCGGAACTCAACATTGGTGATCTCGTTATTTTTAAGAAAACAGGAAAAGAATGGTTCCACGGAACCATTGTTGGTCGAGTTAATGAACGATCATACATCATTAGGGATAGCTTTAATAGTCACTTCAGACGGAATCGACGGTTTATTGCCAGAACAAAGAACGACGGTTTCAACGCTAGTGATTTACTGTATGAAGACCATATTCAGGGTGGATTATTTACACGAAATGACAACATGAAAAAAATACAAATCGTTCCGCCACGGGGTCAAACTGTGATAACAGAAAAATGCAATGACCGTCAAATGTGTGAAGCAAATGAACCAGATCTCACAGTGGTTGTGGATAATAGTGAAAACGCGTCCGATAATTCCAAAACCTCTAGTAGTGACAGTTAAGGTGCGGAGTTTGAAGCAATTGAGACGCCGATTGTTAATTGTCCTGTTGCTGATTTATCTTCTACCATAGAAAAAAGGACTCGTTTGGGTCGTGTCGTTCGTGAGCCCAAGAGGTATGGATGGTAGACGTGTTTGATCCGAGCTAGGAACTCATGTTTACTTCATTTAAAAAAAAGCGTGTTTTAATATTGAGCAAAGCAACTAATGTTTTTTGTAACTAAGTAGCTTATACAATTTTCAAGTATACTAGAGTTCACAGCTAGGAGGTTGAAAATAAATAAAATTAATTCCTTCATTTTTCAATCGTTGTTATTTTAATAATTATACAAAATCCGAAGTATTCCTCGAGAGATGTAATCTTTGTTTGGAGATGTTTTGCACCCTTGTTCTCAAAGTGTGATCGATCCATTGCCACTTTCGTATTTGAATTTTCATGCCTGCCTTAATCCAGTTGTACTCCAAAGTTCGATTTATACAAATTAAAGCCGAATTATACTTTCAACCTCCTTTAAAATGTTTTGACTAAGGAACCGATTTCGGAAAAAATCATGCCATTTCAAAATCAGCTAAAGATAAAATTGATTCGTCTAAAGCTGCAGCCCATACAAACATTTCTGGAACACAATTAATTGTTTTAAACAAATAAAATTGACAAATTTACCGATATTGAGTCTTTTAAGAAAAATCTGGGCTTTAAAATAAATCAATTCGAAGCACGAACTTCATTATAATGAAATGTTACTTTCGTAACTCCTTGTAGTTCGCTATAACGATTTATTTTATTTCGATATCACGTAATCTCATCAAAAAATCATTATAATTTGAATACTCGCGTGTTGTTTATTACAAAAAATTAAAAGAAAATTATAAAAGTTTTGGAATACATCGGTAAGAAATGTATTGATTAAAAATGAAATGAAAAATTCATTTATAAATGGTAAATAAATATGCAAAATAATATTTTATAAGACAAACTGTTCGAGTAGAATTTGTTTCTATAGTATTTTGTTGTTTATTTGAACTATTGTTAAATTAAATTACAGAATGTTATTGTTGAAATCATTATGCAGGTCGCGTAAAAATTATTTATAATTTAGTTTTTTTTTGTTTTTGTTTTTCTGAATAATCTTAAAAACTAACAAGTTTCCTTATTACAATCGACAAAATTGCTAAGTTCCGTTGAGTTCGGTGGTCCTTCGCTGTATAAGTATGTGACCGGCCAAAGACGGGCTACCGTAAATTCCGTTAAACTTTGCAAACCGCCGGGACGTGGTGGCCGTTGAAAGTGTTCGAGTTTCCTTTTATCATTCGGAGCGTGTGTTAAGCTTAGATGTAGTTCGGTTTTGTTGCCTGGGAAATAACGATCGCTGCATTTGCGCCATTGATCGAGCTCGTCGCCGACAAAGCACCTAGAAAATAAGAATTTTATTTCTTTGTAAACTTAATACAAAATGATTTTTTTTTATTATTTTACCAAGGATATTCGAAACCCCTAGAATAACCACAGGGGTGATCCGATTTACAGCAATAATCCCAGGAAGATACTTCTCCACTATCCATTTCGCATGAATAGAAACCGGTGATCAGATTCTTTTCGCATCCACTTCCAAGCCGACAGGGTTTTCCCGAGACGGTATAATGGCTCCAAGTTACTTCTCCTTTTATTTTTGTTTTATTTTTATTTATTTTTTTTCTTATTATTTTTTTTCATAAATGCATTTTATATAATAATATTTATTGTAAATTCTATACTACTTGGGAAACAAAATATGTACAAAAAAAAAACTAATATTAAAAAATATGTATTGCCCCTGTTAATACTGTACAGAGTGTTGAGTTCCATAACCAATTTTTTTTTGTTTTTTCTTAGGCGTAGATATACTTAGAGTCGAGGTACACTAACTACTACGTGCATAGCCTATGTATAAGCGTTTTACCAGGTTCACGGAATATGTCCATGCGTCGATCGTTATTCGCTCGATTTCCGCCAATTGTTGTTACCTTATCGCGGCATGTCCAGTCGAAAGGATTCCACGCGAAGAGCCAATAGTCACGATCGTTAGTGTGACGATAGTGCACATTTATTTTTAATTCGGTTTGATCGAGATCGGACATTTCACAGTTGAAGGTGCTAGCATGAGTTCTGGAAGCATTGCGAAGGAGTTTAGTGGTTATTGGAGAGTTGGTATGGCTTGTTATTGTTACGTACCCGAAACTGAAGGAGTAACATTTGAATCCTGAACTTTCACGATAACGGATGCATTCGTTTTTGCATTCAAGTTCAGTCGGTACGGAAATTGACTTTTTAATAGCTGCCGGTAGAAGTTTAGCTGCCGAACCATAACCTAAGTAGCATACTGCAAAAAGAAGAAATCGAAATATAAAAAAAAAATTATTGAAAAGGAATGACCAGATTTCGACTACCCTTAGAAGTCGGAAGGTATTAGACATGATAACAGTGTTCAAACCGCGGAGAGGGGGGGAGGCGGATGCAGAATCTTTGAAATCTGAAATCTATCACTTTTAATACCAAGGATTCAGTTTACCGTTTGTTGTTTGAATCTATACATATAAATATAATTGTAGTGGCAGTCTGTTATTTGTTTAGAAATGGCTATAAGTTAGTTTTTTGCTTTATTTTAGCAATAACTAAGCAGAAACACGCGTTCTTTAAATTCTTTTCTGTCTGTCTGTCTGTCAGTCTATCCGGCTTTCACGCAAAAACGGCTGAACCGATTGTAACGAAACTTTCAAAGTTTATTAGGTATGCTCCGAGATGTAATCTGCTTTTGGTTCTATTTCCCTCCCCTCACGCCTTCTACCCCCTCCCATACAAAGTAACTCATTTTTAATAATAAGTATTAATCAAATTTTCTTGGAAACTATCAATCAATTAATCAATTCAAATTTCTGTTAAGACCCCCTATAGGGGCATAGGACAGAAACAACTCTCTTCCACAAGGCGCGATCCTGAGCATCGGCCTTAAGCTGTTGCCAGGACTTGTTTATTCCTCTGATCTCCTGCTCAACTGCTCGCTTCCATGCGTTACATGGTCGACCAACCCGACGTCTTCCTTGAGGGTTATAGTCCAGAGCCTGTTTGGCGATGTTTCACTCTGGTTTCCTCAAAGTATGACCGATCCACTGCCACTTTCGCCGTTGAATCTCAATACCTATTTTAGTCTGGCGAGTTGTACTCCAAAGTTCGTCGTTGGAAATTACTTCTGGCCAGAATATTCCTAAAATGCGCCGGAGGCTTTGGTTTACGAAAGTCTGTAGTTTCTTGGTAAGTCGAACGGTCACTTTCCACTTAGTACAACCATATAACAACACAGATTTGACGCATGCGTCAAAAACTCGCAGCTTCGAAGGGAGATCTCTCTTAACCTCCAGAAAGGGGAAAGGATACCGAAGGCCTGACGAGCTTTATTTAGCCGAGCCTCAACATCCTTTTCGGCTCCGCCGTCCATGCTGACAATGCTTCCGAGATAGCAAAAATCTTGCACCTCTTCCACATCCTGTCCATTAAGAACAATCGGTGTGCTTGCGTTCGAACCCATGTGCATGTACTTGGTTTTACGCACATTTATTTTCAGTCCCGCCTCTTTGCATTTAGAATGCAACGAGCGAACATTTGACTCTAAGTCCGAACGGGTATGTGCAAGCAAACACACGTCATCAGCATAATCAAGGTGACTTAAGATGTTAAATAGTCTCCATTGAAGACCTTTACCTTCCCCACCTTCCAGTGCAGCTTTCAAGATGTCATTTATTACCACCAGAAACAGGGCTGGTGATAATATGCAGCCTTGTCTCACACCCGTTCGCACATGAAAGCTCTCGAGCAGCTCTCCTCTATGCAAGACGCGACACCTTGCATCTTCGTAGGATTTTTTAATCATAGCTATGACCTTATCTGGAATACCTCTCCTACGCAAAGCATTCCATATGTAATCTCGCTTAACGCTGTTGAAAGCCTTCTCGAAGTCCACAAACATGAGATGTAGTGGCGAACCCATTTCGGCTGACTGCTCTAATATTATCCGTAGGGTATTTGTGTGGTCGGTACAAGACGACCCTTTACGGAATCCAGCCTGATAAACTTCGAGAGTGCTCTCGACGACATCACTAATCCTATTGAGAATTACCTTAGCCATAATTTTTGATACGGCAGTAAGTAGACATATTCCACGCCAATTGCCACAATCCCGAAGGTCGCCCTTCTTCGGAATTTTCACAATGACGCCCTCCTTCCATTCAGTCGGATATCTTCCTTCATTCCACACCTTAGTGAAGAGTGGGAGGAGTATATCGGCTGTTATTTCCGGGTCCGCTTTGAGGAGTTCGGTTGGTAGTCTGTCTATACCTGGAGCTTTCCTTCCCGCCATTGACCGAATGGCGGAAACTATCTCTTCCTTATCTGGGGGATCGTCCCTAATAGAGGATTGTTGCGGTTGGATGTTTGGTAGTTGTTCTGTTTCCGGAATATCTTCCTCTGACAAGATGTTTAAATTATCAGAGAAGTATTCCTTCCATCGCCGCAACTGGTGTTCACTCATATTAAGGAGAGTTCCGTTGACATTTCTCACCAGGTGGTTGGCGGTGAAATTCCTGTTCGTCAACTGTTTCATGATTTTGAATAGTGAACCCATATCCCCAAGGTAAGCCACAGATTCTGCCTTGTTTGCCAGATCTTCAATGGCCTTTCTCTTGTCGCGTCTAACAGCCTTTTTAAGCTGTATATGAGCATCGCGGTAGTTCTGCCGTAAGTCGGGCGTTCGTTGGTTGACATCGGATTGAGAGATGATTGCCAATTTGGCTTTTTTCCGATTGCCAAACTTGTCCCATGTGCCTTGCGACATCCAGGGTTTCTCACCGCTTTGCACATATCCCACAGATTCTTCAGCACTAGTTAAAAAAGTGTTTCTGGTTGCCTCCCCATTGGCGTCCAGTGTGCGCATTTCATATTCACCCAATGTGGATGACTTTTCGCGTAGAATAGTGGTGTATTCGCGTTTTTTGTTGGGATCTCTGAGTTTATCCACACTAAGCTTGCGCTTCATTCGAACAATTTGCGGTCGTCGGATAGCTGCTGTACACAATCTCAAGCAAGCAACCATCAAGTGGTGGTCGCTCCCCACGTCAGCTCCACGTTTCGCTCGCACATCGAGGAGACATCTTCTCCATCGGCGACTTATAGCCAAATGGTCGATCTGGTTCTGAGTAACACCATCAGGGGAAACCCAAGATGTCTTATGATGACTCTTGTGTGGAAAAAGGGTCCCTCCGATGACCATTTGCCAAGTACTACAAAACTCCACAAATAATTCACCGTTTTCGGGTCTCTTAATTCCAGGTCATGACGCGTCGACCCAAGAGTCACCATGCCTGCCCATGACGTGTTCTAGTCCAGTGTTGTCTGATCCAACCTGGTTCATATCTCCTGAGATGATAACAATATCACCTCTTGGAACACGTTCGAAGGTGGCACTCAGTTGGCTATAAAACTCCTCTTTGTCACCAGATGTTACGGTATTAGTTGGTGCGTAGCACTGCAGACTTGTGACGTTTCTGACACTGGTCCTGAGCCTGACGACGATAATCCTATCCGAGATTGGTTCCCAGCTAATGAGACTGTTTCTCGCTCTCGGTGTAAGAACGAACGCCACGCCATTTCTGGCTTCACTTTCAGGGCCAATGTACAGAATAGTGTTTCCGCTGGGGGTTCGTTCTTCTCCTGATCCTGTCCACCTGACCTCGCTCAAGCCCAAGAATTGGATGTTATAGTGCTCCATTTCACGGTCGATCACTGATTGGCGGTGCAAGAACCGAGTAACCCCAGCTCTTCCCCCGTCATTCAATGTTCGAACGTTCCAGAAGCCAATCATAGTCCGTTTTCGAATGCCAAAAGTCGTTACCGTAGAATCAGTCCGTATCCGAGGCGCTGTATCCGTTTCTCGTATCATTTACGTCTTAAGATCACGGGTGAAAAGCTCATGATCCAGTGAGTGTCCATTTGCCATTTTTAGGGCAAGCAGGACTGGCTGTGGGTGAATTCTACAGCCCCCATCCCACAGGGGGATAGTTAGCTCAGGTCCGTGCAGTCACTAGTCTCCAAAGATAGTTGCAGGAATTGGTAAAACCTCATCCTACAACTACCCCCTTGCGGGGACCCACCTCTTAACTTACATTTTGCCTTTAATACACATCCTCAACTTGTTCCAAAAATGAAAAAAGTGTCACCCGACTTATAAATATTTTTACTTACATTTCTTATGTTTTTCATCAACGATCGGTTGAATCTCGCATCCATGCCCATAGCTCGCTCGTTCGAATACATCAAAAGTTTGGTCAAGAATTAAATGCCGCTCTTTGTCCATATCACGGACCGGCCAATCGCTCAATTGGCAGTTATCGATAATACCACCAGGCGTGCGTTGCCCATAGCGGAAGGCAAAAGCCCGACACGTGAATTTCGAAGATTTTATACACTCCAGTTCGCATTCGCCAACAGATCTTACGTTCAAGGAATCGCGTACGATCGATTTGAAAAATCGGGTAGAATCGATCGCTCGGAAGAAACATTCTAAAGAAATATAAGCGTTAATTTATTGACTTCGAATGAATTTTAAATTGCATAATTACGAGCATTGTTTTTGGGAGATGACACTGCTGTTGATCCAGGCGATGGATAGCTACAGATTTTTATATCATCTGCCATCGAGTAGATATCGTAGTCGCGATCAGGCTCAATATCGATGTAGTAATCGAGTAAGTTGAAAGGTCGATCGCAAAGTAGACAATTATCGCGTCCACTTGTTGTATACCTAAGAAAAAACGAAAGAATTAGGCCAGAAACTCGATTTTTTTGTCTAGGCAACTGCTTATCTCTTACCTGTAACTGTAGGTATGGCATGAGAATTCATTTTCCGAATAGCACATTCGTTCACATTCAGTAATGGTTGGCACTCTGTACGAGAGCCGAACTACAGCTTTGTGCAATCGGAATCCTTCTCCAGATTTTGCAGAGCATTCTGTTGAAAAAAGCGGCGATTAATTTTAAAGTTCTACTGAAAACGACCAGGTAGGATCATACCATCCGCGCCGGGCCGCCTAGTCCATTGCGATCCATAATTCGGTCGATCTCTAGGTGGTGCGAATTTATCGTCATGGCCACGTTTCGAATCTGCGTAATTCCAAACAAAATTATCGCCATGATAATCATATTTTCCATGTCCGCCTAAGTCAAAGTAGTTAAAATTACCGCCCACATCGTTGCGTCTGTTTTCACCCCTTAGTCCCCAATAGTCTGTGTTCTTACTGAACGACGATGATCCTCGGCCGTAGCTGCCCCCGTACGATCCCCAACTCTTGTCCTCACCGATCAAATACGGAACGAATCGGGAATTGTGATCGTACCGTCCTCGGCCTCTATCGGCGTACTCATACGATGAGCTCGAAGGTGGGAAATAGCGATCGGGTTCGCGATGATCGGGCCGATATGGTGAATAGTCGGATCCTGGTCGGTATGGTGGCCGGAACGGCTCCGGTCGGTCATGCACTTCGTATCCGGATCCGGATCCGTGACCTGACGGTAATTGAACTTCCCAGCGGCTAGGCGGGCGATAATCGTCCGGTCGATTTACGTCGTAGCGATCGATCGCGCTGCCATAATTGCTACCGCGATATCCACCATCGTAGGAAGACGAGAACGAATGCGATGAAATTGATCCATCGTAACTGTGATGATAGTCTGGAGGCGGTCTTGAATCATAGATTGGAGGTGATGGTCGATACTTATCGATGGCAGTATCGCCTGGTCGGAAGAGCTCAGGACGAGGTGCATATCCGCCTAGTCCACTTGGTGGCGATGGTGGGAAATGATCGTCGGGATAAGGCTTTGGATCCGGACGATAGTAATCAGCCGGACTGAATGGTTTCGAACCGCAGTCGGTGCAACCTTGGCGACAGCTTGACGGAGCATTTCGATCGCGTTCGTAGTAATCGTAATCAGGATGCCTAAGTAGGTTTGAATCTCGGTTATGTGGGCTCGAATACAAGTCCATTTGCGAGAGTGGCACTTCGATCAGTTCGCAGTCACCTTGACCATGACCTGACGGGTCGATCCGATAGTTGAATCCTTCACACATGAAACGTTTTTCGTGACCGCATTCTTGCATGCAATCTTCAACTCGTTCGCAAGCTAGAGTACGTCTGACCCAGTGCTGTGCTATCCGCTTGCCCGCTAATACTCGACGGAAACATGCTGAAATGGAAATAATTTAGAGAATTCTTAATGTAAATATGATTAAAGAAATGTAGGTGAATAATACGAAGGTGATTTTTGGATAGATATTTCTTAGGCGTGTGAAAATCTTTGGTGCGCAAAGTTATGAAGGTTAAATGTCGGATGAGTATCTTTGTACTTAACATGTAAATTTAATTTTTTGTTTAGTTTTAGCTATGTAATTATTAGAGTGATGGTTGAAAATAAGAGTAATAATTTTGGGTTAATTCTTGCACTTGGCATTAAAAATTGGAGCGAGAAGGAAATAACTTCTTAGACGAGGGACATCTTAGTTTGAGTGAAAGATAAAATCATTGCTATCTTGAGAATTGCAATATTTGCACGATTGGTGTATCAACTCTCTGATGATTTCAAAATCATTCAATTCAACGGATTAATACGCTGTACAGTTTTTATTTTTTTATTAGGGTGATTTAAACGTTCTTAAACTTTCACACTTGGTGGTAGAACGAGAACGAGTGATGATAATTCTATAATGTTATATTGATACAAATATTATTACAGTAATGCCTGCCTCGATATCTATTAATAATATATACATAATTTGAGCACGCAACATATAACAAAATTTTGATCCATCTACTTCTCGCTCAAAAATCGTAATATGAACAAAACTTATATAAAACATTTTACTTAGTGTGATATGCATCAACAATATCTCATAAATTTTTGAAATTTTTAATTACAAATTTGCATATCCTTAATAATGTTTGTTCGGCAGTAATTAGAACAATAATAAATTAATATGGAAATGACTGCGCCTGCTAAACTTTCTATTTCGTTATAAAATCCGAAATTTTTTGCTACATTGTTCATTGTTTTGCAAAAAATTGCTCAGCCATTTTGTTTAAGGTCGTCTTATTGTTATAATTATGTGTGCATCATATTATTTGGGAAGATGATGCTATGAAGAATGCAGTAAAATCAAAATAAATGTTAGCAAACATTTATATAAATTCGGAAGTTTTAAATTACAAGTTTCCGTTTTTTACAGTGCATTTTCTTTTTTTATTCATCTCACTTTGAAATTGCATTGCCAACTTTCAACTGTTAAGATATTTTATTTAATAATTACTAAAACGCAATCATTGACCGTGAAAGTATTTATTGCTATAAGTCACGCGCAAAAATTGAGTATTTGAAAATCTGTGTTCTTTTAACTAAATTGCATGCCGTATAAGTGCATATCATTATTTCCTAATCGAAAGGCTTTAATAATTGTTCGAATAATTAAATAAATTTTTATTAAATACTAGCGATCGCCCGTGACTTTGTCCGCGGAAGAATAGCAAAATAAGCAATTTTTGAGAATGTAGTTGGTAATATGTACATTATGTGAGATATATAATTTGTTTAGTTTAATAATTCTTTAAATACAATGGTCTGTATTTTGTTGGAATCAGAACCTTAAATTATTAAGGAAGAAACCACGAAACTCGCATTTGTATGGGACAGGCTCGTGGTCAAATCGATCCCGTGATTTGAGATCATATAAGTATGGAAGAGCATTAAGGACATAGTTGTAGCTTGTGTTAATTAAAAAAAAAGACCAAATAAAATAACGTTAAGCTTAAAGACTTGACAGGACTACGTTTGTGCGTAAAACCCAATCATACGATACTATAGATGAAATCGCAATTTTTGTAATCTTAAGAATGTATGGGGAGTGGTAGAAAGGGTGACAGTACTGAACTAATTTATTTCACATAATGCAAGAGTAGCTATAAAAATGTTTTGTACCAAAATTAAGCTTGAAAAATTGAATAGGTAATGAGAAACTTAATTGCGTTGGATTTAATGAAATTGTGCAATTTGTATGGGAGGTGGTAGAAGGAGTGGGTGTTTTTGATGATTTTTCGACAAACAACTATCATCATAATTAAATTGATATATTTTAAATATTAGGTCAGTAACGTTCACACTTTTAAAGAAAATCGAATTAATAATAATGCTTATTAAGGATTTGATACAAAATTTTAGCTCGATGAAAGTTATTCGTATTGAGAAAATTGGTGTAGAGTTTTTCATGAAAAAGTGCAGTTTGTATATGAGGTGGTGGAAGGAGTGGGGAAATTTAAATAACTTGTATACCAAAAGATATCATTTGTAATGGAAATAATACATTTTAAGTTTATATTGAATAGCTCTCATAGTTTCGAGAAGAAATCGATTATTACATATTTTTAAAAATGTGTTACTTTGTATGGGAGGGGGTAGAAGGCGTAAGGGGAGTGACATAAAACCAAAAGCAGATTAAAAAAGCGTGAGGGGAGTGACATAAAACCAAAAGCAGATTACATCCCGGAGTGTACCTAATAAACTGTGAAAGTTTCGTTACAATCGGTTCAGCCGTTTTTGCGTGAAAGGCGGTCAAACAGACAGACAGACAGACAGACGGACAGACAGAGAAGAATTTAAAAAACGCGTGTTTCTGCTTAGTTATTGCTAAAATAAAGCAAAAAACTAAATTATAGCCTAAGAAAATAACAGACAGACACTACAATTATATTTATATGTATAGATAAATTAAAATCTCCTCGATCTGCATAATATTGGATAGGATTTTTTTGGTTTCTTCCTTGAAACCTGCCAAAATAATAAATTATTGTCGATCACAAAAGATAAGAAAAAATTGATATGTCATAATTTGAGGCAAATTCTTTGATCCATATTGTTATCCATTGTAAAAATCGCCGTGGACTACTGAGGCTGTAAACAAACTGATTAACAGAACGCGCTAGTTTTTGGGATAATAATTAAGGACAGTCCTACCTGCTTATCTAAAAAAAATTTAGAATGAATGAAATTGATATTATAGTATATGAATTATGAAGCTAGTAATGCCATATGAGATCAGGATCAAGAAGTTTCTATTTATATGTATATAAAATGAAGTGTACTGGATCTGACATCTTGAATTTTTAGCAAATAAACGTCACTTGTTCGTCGACAGTCATAGTGTTCACATATTTCAGATACAGATACAAATTTATTTATTTCACGATTAAATCTAAAACCGCCGATTCCAACTGGCTAAAAGTCAGTTTTAGAAAAATGCGATTAGAGAGATAATTGCCCTTAGTATTTAAGGATAATTGATCTAATATCGCAATAACGTGGAGCGTAGTATATTGTATTTTGAAATTCCCCACGTGAACATATCAATGTAGTGTATCGTAGTGAATTTTGTACTATGACAAAAACACTGATCCAGGAATGCGAACGTTTCGTACTGAAATCAAAGTCTATAGCTTACATAATTTTCAAAGAAATTTTTGAAATTTAACATTTTGTGCGCGAGGTAGTCGAAGGATATGATAGTTTTTGGAGGATTTCGAAAACTGTGTATATACAATTTCACCATGATTTTTTCCCATTTTTAAAGTCGATAGCTCTCATACGTTTGTAGAGGATACGCTTTATTTTTAATTTCTATTTTATAAGTTTGTATGAGAAGGGAGAGGAAGTAGAAGGAATGAGGAAAGTGGGTAATTTTCTCAGCATTTATTACAATTAATAGATGCAAAATTCAGCTGAAATTTCAAGTTTATTATTTCTAGATTGAATAAAAATCGATGTAATGCATTTAACAAAGTTGTGCATTTGTATGAGAGGGGGTAGATGGAGTGAATCGATGAAAACAAAATTTTTCGACGGTAATGCTATTTGCATTATTAAAAATTTGCTTTGACAGTTTCGAAGAAAAATCACTTAATTGAAATTCCAAAATTCTGTGAAATTTGTACTGGTAGGAGCAGAAGGAGTGACGTGAAGTTGATAATTATTTCAAATTTGATGCAATTATAATAGAAATAGTTCTGGTCATAAATCGTCCTTTAAGCTTTGCTAGTTTCGGTCAAAATCAGAGAAATTAATTTTTTAAAATTGTGCATTTGTGTGGGAGAGGGTAGATCAATATTTGACGTTAACGATATTCACATCATTATACTTTGGCCAAATTTTCAAGTTCCTGGCAGTTATAGTTTCGGAGAAAAATCTATATTTTAAAATATTGAAATTACGTGAAATTTCTATAGGACATAAGCCACATTTTAGTACGATAGCTCAAAGCGTTTGAGAGTTAAGTTGTAGACAGACAGAAAGACAGGCAGACGGACAATCACCCGGAAGGCAACAACAAATATTTCTCTACCCTTGGCGACTCTGTGCAAGCTGTGTAACGCTAAGTAATAGCGTTACAAACGGAAGGCAAACACAATATATTCGCAGATTTCATCTAGAGTATAGTAAATGTTGGATAAATGTAGATATTAGAAGAGACGAACATCCTCTTAAAAATTTGTGTAAATAGCAATCGAAAATGTGAACTGTCAATTATCCAGGCTATTTCAGGCTTTCGATATTACTAAGTTCGAGGAGCTATGTTGTACACGCGTTATCTCGCGATTTCCTAAGATTTTTCATTTTTAGGATTCGTAATTGAAGAAGAAATTTTCCGTGATTTAATGAAAACCAATTTATAGGGTTAGGTCACTTTTGAATAATTTGAGTTGCAATATTTAATTATTAATTATTGTCAGTTTTCCTTCAACTGTTAATTTCAATTTCACTACATTACGACACCAGGTGAACATTCATATAACTACTAGGCTCGAGTACGCTCCACGTGAATGAGATAACATCATCCTAATTTGAATTGGTTTACCTTTAGTCACTAGACGAAGTTGCATAGAATTTTCATTGGATTCGGTGTATTTTAAATTCACGAAACCAAACATTTGTAAGGGAAATGTACAATTTGTGATGCAGTTTTATTTCATTTCTCTTGTAAGGTGCTTGTACAAAATTTCAAGTTTGTAGCTTTTAATTTGTTAGTTATTAGTTGATTTAATGAAATTGGTCGAAATCATTCTTTTGTGTGGGAGGGGGTGGAAGGGCAAATGCGATCTCAAAACTTTTAACGTAATTTTATTTCAACTATTTTTGTAAGTTATTGTGCAAAATTTCAAATTGATAGCATTTAATAGTTAGGTGATAATTGATTTCTTAAAAATAGTCGAAAAAATAATTTTGTATGGGAGGGGGTAGAAGTTTTGAAGATATTCGACCAATTAATATTTCAAACTCTTAAGGATTTTTTTAAATGCATTTCGCAAATTTTCAAGTTTCTACCTAAAAATTTCATTCAAAAATTTTCAGTTTATGTGTTTTTTTCATTGCACATGAAACACTTTGTGCACGTTAGACCCCCACTTCGGTGCATAACAATTTTGGAACAAATTATTATTTTTTTTCTGTGTACATTAAATAGATGTGTCGACGTGCAAAATTTAAACTTTGTATCTTTTAAATCACTCAAAATTTTCATTCGCTTTCCACCTCCCTCCCTTTACACCCGCCAACTTAAATTTTTCACCAAAATTAAAGACTATATAGCTCTACAATCTGACAAATTTTTGATTTGATATCTGTACTCAATTTTGAGATTTGATGATTTGTAGTTTTGGAAAGTGCACCATTTTTGAAATGCTCCCCATTTCGCACCCCAATTGATAAAAAAATTAAATTATTTTTAAAAGTTGTCCCACAAACTCCTCTATATGTATGTTGATTTTTAGCTTCCTAGCTGTAACCATGGTTGAGATATTTGAATTCGTATTTTTCGGCTTAAGCGCTCCCCCGCCTCCCCTGAACCCGTACACCCCCCAAAATGGGTATCCGCCTGAGATCCGCAACAACCTACAATCCCTCCACAAATGAACTTTCTATCTTGAAGGGTTTGGGAGTTAATGTGCGCTGAGCGTACACGTCGGCGTACGGCGGACGGCGTACAGACAGACGGATTTTTTTTTGCATTTTTAGGCTATTTTAGTCATGAAACGCGAAAAAAAAATTTCAGGGTAGCCAATTTTTTTTTTCCCAAGTCGATCACAATACTTTATTATTAAAATAATAAGGTAATAAAAGATCGCTACATAACACAAGATGCTACAAGATATTCAAAACAAGCCTGTAGCACAGGCGTACTGCAGGAGAATACAGGGGCGCCAAAGTACCTCACAGCTCACACTAATTAAAATATCGTTATAGCTTTGCGGCACCAGAAACTAAATAGAGTAGCACAGCCGAAACAATGCTTTTAGCCCCCAACACAGGGTGTGGTACACACATTCAGTGCAGGGTATCGTTTATCTGTTATTTTTTCAGTTCGTACTCACTAAAAGATGAAAATATGCGTATGAAAAATGTAAATTTATGTTCGTGAATCGGTCCGATCGCTATATTAATAACAAACCCCAACGAAATTACATACGAAATATTTTCTACTACTATGGCGCTACAGCCCAAATCGGACCTTGGCCTCCTGATATTCAGGTTCCTTAACATTTTTTCATTACTTATTATGATTATTATTACAAGACCAACACGCTACCTACTAGGCTGCACCCTAGCTACGAAATATTTTAGGGACTTCAGGTCAATCCCCCTAGGTTCTGAAAATCCAGTGTTGGGGGCTTACTGCCGTATTGTGCGCCAAAGTTCTTCATACTAGTCGATCCTGTTGAGAAAGCTAACCTATTCGCAGCAAGCTTTGCGAGAAACTCCACACTATCACCTTCAAACCAAAGCCCTTCCATCGCAACACCTTCTGGTTTTTTGCTGCCTTCGCTACATTTTCGCACACGTCGCATTTCCAGGATTCAGCAACAGCTCAATATTCACAAGTCCGCTGGCCCTGATGGCATTCCCCCCTTTACCCTTAAAATGTACTCCTCTTCTCTGGCTAAACCTCTTCATAATTTTTTTCATCTATCCTACTCTTCTGAGTGCTTTCCACAATTGTGGAAAGTTGCGAATGTTCAGCCAATTCCCAAGAAAGGAAGCAAAGCGAACCCCACCAACTATCGCCCAATAGCTATTACTTCAATGTTCTCGAAAGTGATGGAAACTACTGTCAATCGCAAAATCGTTAAATATCTCGAGGATAAACAGCTTATTCACGATCGCCAATACGGTTTCCGTTCTGGAAGATCGACGGGAGATCTCTTGGTTTATCTAAAGGAACGCTGGAACTCTTGCTTGCATAAATATGGCGAAGGTCAAGTTCTTGCGCTTCACATTGCAAAAGCTTTTGACAGAGTTTGGCATGAATGCCTTCTTGTTAAGCTCACGGCCATTGACCTGGATGCTATCCTCATTCAATAGATTGAGAGTTTCTTGTCCAAACGCACTATACGAGAAGTATTAGATGGCGTTACTTCTTCTTCCTTCCCAATCAATTCCGGTGTCCTTCAGGGTTCTGTCTTATCGCCGACCCTGTTCTTAGTATTTATTAACGATCTCTTGTCTTCTACTCTCAATCCAATCCACATTTTTGCGGATGGCAATACCTTAGATAACACCTATGAATTTGATTCTGTTGCGGAATCAAACAAGCGTTATATTGCTTCCAATCGCAGAGAGTTATTCCGTTCGCTGAACTCAGATCTCGATTTAATCCTGGAATGGGGCAGGAAAAATAGAGTAGAGCTCAATGCCGCTAAGACACAGGCTTGTCATCTATCCCTCAAACGTGATGTTCCAGCGCCGTCTTCTAATGTAACCTTTAATGGCGTACAACTTTGCTCTTCCGTAGATTTTATCCTTTTAGGCGTAAAGTTCAATAACCATCTCAATTGGAGTCAACACATCTTAGAAGATGCTCTTGAAGCTTCCAAACGCCTAGATATTCTTCGTAAATGCAAAAAATACTTTACGCCTCACGACTTAGCTACCATCTACAAGGCCTACATTCGACCTCGCTTAGAGTACAACTCGCACCTTTGGGCTGGGGCTCCCAAAGTCACCTTGCGCTACTCGACCGAATCCAAAAACATGCGTTCCGACTAATTGGAGATGAAACCATTACGGCTTCTATTAACTCCCTCGAGCATCGCAGAATTGTCGGAGTACTCAGTATTTACTATCGCTACTTTCATGGTAAATGCAGTTCGAAACTATGCGCACTTATTCCTCCACTTTACACTTTTCCACGACATACTCGTCAAGCGGAACATGCTCACCAGTATATAGTCAACTTTTATCTACCCGTACAGTGAAATTTAGGCGGTCATTCATTTCCCGAACATCCAGACTCTGGACCGCATTTTCGGCTAGCGTTTTTCCGAACGGGCATAACCTCCAGTCCTTCAAGAATAATGTTCACCGTCATTTCCTTCTAACTCCATCCGAATTTTCATAATACTCCAAATTTTAATCCACTTCCATCCCTTTACCGACTTAACTGTGCAATGCATTAAAGGGTGACCCCCTAAGTTATACTCGGTGCCTTAAAAAAATACTGTCGTACTAAATTAAACAAAAGATCACATATATGACACAGGAAACAGGAGAATAGCAAAGCCGAATCACCGCATTATTGCAACGCTCCCAGTTTACTGTTTGTATTAATTTTTATACTCTAGATGGAATCTGAGAGTATTATAAGTTTGCTCTAAGGTTTGTAACGCCAAGAAATAAGGCTCGGAGAAAAAAATGAATGATACACAAGTTAATATTATCACTCAAAAATCTCAAAACCGGATGTCCGTCTGTCCGTCCGTCCGTGCGCTCTCTAGCTTGAGAACGCGTTGAGCTAGAAAGTTCAAATTTTGTACACGTCGTTTTTGATAAAAAAGTAAGGTCTAGTTCGTGAACGGGCCAAATCGCTCCACCCCCTTCTACCTCCTCCCATACAAAATGACACAATTACGCAATTTGACAATAAACGGATTTGCTCAAAAAGTATAAAAGTTATTGGCCTGAAATTCAGAATATATTACTTTTATGATAATATCAATCTATCATATAAAAATTGTGCGTGTCCTCCCCTTCCTTCTACCACCTCCCATACAAACTGTACTTTTCATGAATTACTTTAAGCCAATTTCCTCAGTGCTTATAAAATTCAGCGGGCTGAAATTGTGCACCAAATATTTATTTAAAATTGATAGTAAGGTAAAAAAAAATGAGATGATTAGCTTTACCCCTTCTACCCCCTCCCATACAAAAAGACACAATTTTGCAATTTGACAATAAATGAATTTACTCAAAAAGTATAAAAGCTATTTGTCTCAATTTTGGTATATATTACTTTTTTAATGATTTTAATCTACAGTACAAAAATTATTTACTTCCTCCCTTTCCTTCCACCCCCTCTCATACAAACTACACTTTTTCCTGAAATGCTCTAAGCCGATTTTCTCAGAACATATAACATTTGTTGAGCTCATATTTTGTAATAAATATTTAATTAATATTATTACTAAGATGAGAAAAACAATATTTGATTTGCTTCACTACTTCTACCCCCTCCCATACAATATGACACAGTTTCACAACTTCACAAAAAATCGATTTTCTTGAAAAGTATGAATGGCACTAGTCTGAAATTTAAGGGATGCCAATTTAATAATATTCCTAGTTATTTCTGAAAAAATCATTAAAATCCCCCCACTCTTTCTACCACCTCCCATACAAACTGCACATTTTCACTAAATCAAACTCACTAATTTTCTCAGTTCCCATTCAGTTTTTGGAGTAAGCATTTTGCATAAAACATTTTCATAGCTACTTTAGCATGATGGCGAAAAAATTACTTCAATGCTATCACCCCTTCTAACACTCCCCATACAAAATTTCTTGGGATCACAAAAAATTCTATTTCATCTAGAGTATCGTAAGATTGCGCTTTACGCGCAATCGTAGCCCTGTTATGTTTTTATTTATAGATCGTCGATATATTCTAATACCCAGTTTTTTGATCCTGGAGCTACGAGCCATTTACATGGCAGAGGATGCGCTGAATCGATTGTAAAATATCTCAAAAGCCGCAGGAGAATCTACTGCTACACTTCTCTCATTTCGATACTTTATGAAGAATGAAGTTTTTTTTCTTAAGTTTCAGCAAAATCTGGCCGCCTTCAGCTGCCTTTTCAAAAGTTATTATATAGTTATATATAATCTTCGGAATTGAAATCTTAATTGTTCATCAGAGCTAGCAGTCACATTGGTGACACGATTGCATCTTTATATCATTAATGAAAGAAGCACTTGCCCGAACAAGAAAATGTTAAGATAGCAGAGATCGAAGCGTTTAAGTTAAAAATATAACTACTTGTGAAGATTTCAAAAAGAAATGAGAATCTCGGAGTACTAAAAGAATTTTGAAGCTCCAAGATACCTTTAAGATTCCTAAAAGTATCTGGTGAAGTGGGCACTTTCAGCTTGATAAGTTCTATACTTACAGAGAAAATTGGTTTAGAATATTTCATGAAATAGTGCTGGTAGTATGGGTGGTGGTGGAAGGAATGAGGATATTCGAATAATTTTTATACCGTACATCATAATAAATGAACTGCCAACAAGTCGGGCACAACTTTATTATTCTTGGGACAGGTTGAGGATGCATGGAAAGTTAATATACAGATTATAGTGGTTAGGGAAGACGAAGTGAAAGGAGGGTTCTACACATAAACAATATTTCATTTGTTTATGCAAGTTTGGGTTCTTACGAGGAGATGGGAGAGGAGAGATAGTAAAGGTAGGTGGACGTTAATAATTTTTTAATTGATTGCTTGAATCACGTCCAATATTCTCTGTACAGAATGTCAGTTTCATAGACCAAGTTGCTTGCATAGAATTTTTATAAAATTCGATGTATTTTACATTCACAGGAAACCAAATAATTGTATGGGAGTGGGTAAAGAAGGGAGAGGAATCATAAAATTTGTGATGCAGATTTATTTCTTTTATCTTTTAAGGTCCTCGTACAAAATTTCAAGTTCGTGGCTTTTCATTTTTTGGTTATTATTATTTATTGAAATTGGTCGAAATCATACTTTTGTATGTGAGGGGAGAGAAGAGTAGGCGCGATTTCAAAACTTTTGACGCCATTTCGTTTCAACTATTTTTAAAAGTTTTTGTACCAAATTTCAAATTGATAATTGATTTTTTAAAAATGTTCGAAAAAACAATTTTGTATGGGAGGGGTTAGAGGTCTTAAAGGTATCCGACCAGTTAATATTTCATACTTTTAGGGATTTTTTTTAAATGCGTTTCGCAAATTTTCAAGTTTCTACCTTAAAATTGAATTCAAAAATTATCAGTTTTTGTGTTTTTTTCATTGGAAAAGAAACATATTGTACAAGTTAGAGCCGTCCCCCACCCCTACCTCCTCTTCTTCGGCTTATAACAATTGTGGAACAAATTATTATTTTTTTCACTATGTATATCAAATAGCTGTATCCACATGGAAAATTTAAACTTTGTATCTTTCACTAGAGCCCTAAAAAAATCACTCAAAATTTTCGACATTTTTGCTAAAATTTTTACCAAAAATAATGACTATGCAGTTCTTCAATCTGACAAGATTTTAATTTGATATCTTTACTCAGTTTTGAAAGTGCACTATTTTTTATCCTCCACTACTATTATGTTCAAATGTTATATTTATCTCTTATTCTGCTAGTATAGCTTAATATATGTTCCAATTTTCAATTGCATAGCTAGTCGAGATATTAATTCTTAAGTGTTTTTCTTTGGCTTAGAATCGAAAACTACAAATTCGAATATCTCAACTAGCTAATGGAGTTTGTGGGACTGTCCATAAAAATTATTTAATTTTTGTATCTTTTGGAGTACGCAAAGGGTATGAGGAACAAATTGTCGGAGGGTTTTTTTCAAATAGTTATAGGTTATGCCAGAACAGAAGAACGATTTCATTTGCCTCCATTATCTCTTCTTGGCTGGTAAATTGCGTTCCCAGGAGCAATTTTTTGGGGCCGCCGAATGGGAAGAAGTAGCTGGGAGCCAAATCAGGTGAATTCAGCGGCTGCTGGATGGTATTCGTTCCGTTCTTGGTCAAAAACTCCTTCCTTTGATCAATCTTTGAAATTATTTAAGAAAAAAATATATTTTATACATGATCAAGCGACATATAGTCAAAACGTAATCGACCATGCGGAGGCAAATACTTTGGAGGTGGCTGTTCATAGAGAGGTCAAAGAAAAACACGAATTACAAAGCTATATGGTAGATTTTGGGGAGAGGTGTTGAGCCAAAATGTCGGAAAGTTTCAGTAATTTATTTAGTGCTTTGATAAAAGATACAATGTGCATACATGTATTCGATACACATAAAACAGAGATAATGATTTATACCAAAACTGTTAAGCCCTAATTTTGTCGCTTCTGTACGTAAAATTCATATCACCGAGATTAAAAGTTTTTTCTGCCTCCTCTTTAGCTTTTGGTAATTTATCAATATTTTTGCTTTAACAATTTTTAATCGATTTGACCATAGTATCGACTCATTATCCTGCAAGGCTCAACAACATAAGGATAACAACATTGCTACGTTTAACATTAACAGCTCAAAGTTTTCCCATTCAGATTATGGCTACGCACGGAATGAGCCAAAAAAATTAAAAAGGCTTGTGAATCTACAATTGTAGGTTTAAAATGAAATTAAAGCTACAAGTAAAAAGAACAAAATCTGAATTTATTTTTGAATTTTACTTTAATATTCTAATATTAGGGAATTGTGATCGTCTTGGAACTAACTACGAATTCGAATATCTCAACCATGGTTCTAGCTAGAAAGCTGAAAGTCAACATACATATAGAAGAGGTCGTGGGACAAACTCTATAATTTAATTTTTTTTATCCATTGGGGTCCGAAAATTTGTCGGCCGACTTTTTTTTCCAAATTATCTCGGAATTAATTACCGTAAATCATCATAATTTAGGACCAATATATGCCACAGATCCATCATAACTATCGTAGAGGAAGGTCAAATATTGTAAGGGAGAGGGTCAGTAGGAGTACAAAGAAAATTATTTTAAAATTAATATCTCGGTTGTCTCTATGTAATTAGAACTTGTAACATATATAAAAGTTATACTAGCGGAATATAAGAAAAATATAACATTTGGACATAATGGTAGTGGGGGAAATGGGGAGCATTTAAGAAATGTTCCACTTTTAAAAATTTCTAACCGTTATATCTCAAAATCCAATTCAAGTATTAAGTTGAAATTTTGTCAGATTTTAGAGCTCTACGATCTATAATTTTCGTGAAATTTTTTAGCTGGAGGGTGTAAGGAGAGGGAGATGGTGGACTAAAGTGTCGAAAACTTTCATTAATTTTTTTAAGGCTATGGTAACATATACAAAGTTTAAATTTTGGACGTGCATATCTGACGTAAATATACAAAAAATATTAATTCGAACCGAGGAAGGACCCTAACCTGCACGAGATGTTTCATGTGTATTGAAAAAAACACCAAATCTCAAAACTTTTAAGTGAAGTTTTAAGCTAAATATAAACTTGAAATTTTCGATATTCATTTAAAAAAAATGCTTAAAAGTTTAAAATATTAACTGGTCGAATACTTTCAAATTCAAAACTTCTACCTGTGGCAGGGCCATATAAAAGTATTTTTTCGACCATTCTTAAGAAATCACTTATAACCAAACCATTAAAAGCTATAACCTTAAAATTTTGTGCACTCTTAAAAATATTTAAAACAAAATTGCATCAAAAGTTTTTAGATCCCTCTTGGCTTTTTGGCCCCTCCCGTACAAAAGTATAATTTCGACCGATTTCATTAAATCAACTCATAAACAACAAATTATAAGCTACGCACAAATTTTGTATAAACACTTGCCAAGAAAAACCAAATAATACTGAATTACAAATTTTACGATTCCCTCAACTTCCATACAAATGCATGGTTTCAAGAGTATAAGATACGCCGAATTTTATAGAATTTTGAACCTGATTCAAATAATCAATTGCAAATATATTACCATCTACACATCCCTTTTAGCATCTTTCCCCATACAAACTTTAAGTTGCAACTTGCATAAGTACATAAAGGAATGAAAAATTGATTCAATGTGATGAAGCTCTTGATCATAATAGTAGTTAAGTGTTTAATAATTGACAAGAGCCCTGCCCTAGAACCCGCCTTCACTTAGTCTTCCATATCCACCCTGCATATTGACTTGTCACGTGTCCTCAACTTGTTCCAAGAATAATAAAGTTGCGCTCGACCCGTTGGAAGATATTATATTTTATACTCTATATGAAATCAGAGTATTATAATTTTGCCACAAAGTTTGTAACGCTAAGAAATAAGGCTTGGAGAACAAATTAATAATACAAAAGTTCAAATTATCACTCAAGAATCTCAAAACCGTCCGTCCGTGTCCTCTCTAGCTCGATAAAGCGTCGAGCTAGAAAGTTCAAATTTTAAATACGTAATTTTTGACGAAAAATTAAGGCCAAATTCGTGAACGGGCCAAATCGCACCACCCCTTCTACCCTCTCCCATATGAAATGACTCAATTTCGAAATCTCACAATAAACGGATTTTTGCGAAAAGTTTGAAAGCTATAGATCTGAAATTTGGAATATATTAATTTTATGATGATTTCAATCTACCCTCAATTCCACCTTCTCCCATACAAACTGTACATTTTTCTGAAATACTAAAAACCAATTTATTCAGTACGTATAAAATTTGTCGAGCTGAAATTGTGCACCATATATTTAAGTAGAATTATTAGTAAGACAAAAAAATATTAGACGATTGGCTGCACTCTTTCTACTCCCTCCCATTAAATATGCCACAATTTCACAACTAAACGAAAAGACCATTCTCCTGAAAAGCTGAATGCTACTGATCTGCAATATAAAACTCTCCCGATGCGTGATGTTTATAGTTATTACTGAGAAAGTCATTAAGAACTCCAGACTCCTTCTACCATTTCTCATACAAACTGCCCAAATTCATTAAATCTAATAGACTTTCTCAGAAGCTATTCAATTGGAGTTTGAATTTTGTATAAAAAATTTTTGCAGCTACTCTAGCATGATGTGGGAAAAATTAGTTCAATACTGTCACCCTTTCTACCACTCCCTATACAAAATTATTTAAAATCAACAAATTTCTCTTTCATCTAGAGTATCACATGATTGGACTAATTTTTTTGTTTTTTTTTTAAATTATATGTACATGCGCTTCAATCCACAGCGCTTGATTCCAGGGAGTTACTTGCTTAATCCTTTGCTCTGAAAATTTATTCTTATTTGTACAGTAACCAACCTTTAGCGTCCTCGACTATAATTATCGTACTTCCAAATGCTTCAATAGAGCAAATCGTTAGACACAATAACTGAACACCAAATATCACAATGTTCTTCATGCTGATTCTCACTTCGTAAAATCCGAAATTGAATACGATCGAAAACTAGCGTAAGTCTTTTGCAAGTACGCGTAAAATTATTCACAATAAACAATAAAAATTTCGAAATTCACATATGAAACTATGCCACAGATGAATCAAATTAAGTGCATAAATTTGTAATTCAAAACCAAATCGTCATAGAATTCTTCACGAACTTCAATGATGTTTAAGCCTTGGCATGATATCCTTGGCGTGCATTACGCCTCACCGCTGACTAAATTTTATGAAATTAAACTAACTGCGCGCGCGCTAAAATTGTAATGTAACGTAACGCTTTCAGCGCAAGCTTGCAATTGTCACTAAACGCTTCTTCTAGTAACTGAACTTGTTGTAATTTTGTTGATGGTTTTATATAAATTTCAGTTTCGTTGGTAGGCCACAAAATGTGGAACTAGCTAAATCGGTTTGGGTGCGAGTGGGGTGCTGGTTAGTTCTATCTAGCCGATACACCTTGCTGCCTCGTCTTCGTACTATACGTACAAAATGCTAATTCAAAACGTACCGCTCGCATCACTCTCGATTTCATCTGCTTAAAGAGATGATATCGGGCCGGGCGGGATCCGCCTGGTGGTCAGAGTGTGGAACCATTTCGGATTTCAGAATTTGAAAAAAAAGGTGGGTAGCTATATGCAGAAGCCGTCGTCCGGTCCGGACCGTACCGGTCGGATATCTTTAGATTCGAGCCAGACTGATAGTCGTCGGCTTCGAAACGATTATACACGTCTTTGCGTAGATTAATAGCTTGCAATTTTCTTTAGTACGTATGCGAATTTTTCGGTTGCGATTATGATTCAGGAGACACCTTATGATTTCTGCACGGTTCAAGAATAGAATAAGAAGCACAGGTGAAAAAAAGTCATTGCCGTTTTGGTTATTGTTCTCGAAGATTTGAGCTTGCACCGGAAATAATCGGAGGTTAACGATGTGAGCGGTTGCGTTTTTCTTTTTAGACTAGCGCTCTAAAGGTTTCGTTGTTCTTCACATTCGTTATTAGATCTCATATGCAAATTAGATTTTGAAACATCATAATGCAACCGTTTAGTTCTTTTTCGGTTTGATAATTAATTTCGCATATGTTTCATATTGAATCTTTTCGAGAAGATCCATCTTGATAATTGCCGTGAAAAATAAGTAAATTTCCGAAAATGTTAATCAAGAAAATTCATCACTATTTTATTTGCAAAATGCTAGGTAGTACACACATCGAAAGACGATAATAAATATAAAACGAATTTATTTGCGGAAATAATCGGTGTTCCTTCGAATGACTAAAGATAACAGAGGCGCAGGAAATCTGTTTTTGTTCGCAAACATAATTCCCTCTGATATCGGACTTGGCCGTAGGATCCTTCTACTTTCCTATAATATAAATAATAACCTATACATATAAATATAATTGTAGTATCTTTCTGTTATTTGTTTATAAATGACTATAGATTAGGGTTTGGCTTTATTTGGACAAAAAGTAAGCAGAAACACATGTTTTTAAAATTCTTCTCTGTCTGTCTGTCTGTCTGAATTTCCGACTTTCACGCAAAAACGGCTGAACCGATAGCAATGCTACTTTCGCAGTTTATTAGGTATGCTTCGAGATGTATTCTGCGTTTTGTCTTATTTAAATAACCTCACGCCCCCTTTGTATACAAAATGACTCATTTTCAAAAATATGTAATAATCAAATTTTCTTGAAAACCATAGGAGCGAATAATTTGAAATTTAGAATATATTATTTTTATCATAAATCTGATCTATGGTATACAAATTATTTAAATTCTTCCACCACCTCCCATACAAACTCCACTTTTTCATGAAATACTATAAACCAATTTGCTCAGAACGTATAAAATTTATCGGGCTCAAATTTTATACTAAATCCTTAATTAGTATAATTAATACTAGGGATAAGTAGACCAATTAGCTTTTCCTCTTCTACCCCTCTCAAACAATGTGACCCAATACCACATCTTTTCAAAAATTCGATTTTCTTCAAAAGTATGCAAGTTACTGATCCGAAATACAAAATATATTAATAACATGATGATTGTAGTTGTTTCTCATAAAATGGCTAAAAACCGCCCACTCCTTCTACTACCTCCCATACAAACTGCACAATTTCACTAATTTTCTCAGTATCTATTCAATGTTTGAAGCTTAAATTTGGTACAAAACAATTTTATAGGTACTCAAGTATGATGTGAAAAAAAATTAGTTCAATGCTGTCACCCTTTCTGCCACTCCCCATACAGAATTTCTTAAGATTACAAGAAATTCGCACAATCATAGTCCTGTTATGTTTATAGGCTTAATGTTTTATTTGGACATTTTTTTTTTAAATTAACACAAGCTACAAATATTCAAATGTCCTTAACGCTCTTCAATACGTATATGATCTCGAATCACGGGATTGATTTGATCACGTTCCTGTCCCATACAAATGCGAGTATCATGGTTTCGTTCCTAATAATTCATGGTTCTAATTCAAAGAGCTATTAAACTAAGCAGATTATCCCACATAATATATTACTACATCTACATTCTCAAAAATTGCTTATTATTGCGATTCTTACGCGGACAAAGTCGCGGGGGATCGCTAGTAATATACATATAAAACTAAAACCACACACAAATCGAAGGAACATTAAAATTTTGTGATATTATCACATGTCACTTGTTATATATTAAGTTTAATTTATCTTTCTAAATATCTACATAATATTAGTTAATGTGATTCATATCAATGAAAAAAAATGGACATCGCATATCTTTTGCACTACTCAATAAGCCAATAAATAACCTTGAAAAGTATCTCTTACAATTCATATCGATCTAGCCAGACTGGCGACATGACTAATTTCAATATGTACATATATACTAAAGTTGCTTAAGAATAGTCGAAATAATGGAATTTAAGACATCTGATTTACTTCGAAGGAATGACTACCAAGCCCCGTTTTAAAATAAAAGTTAAAAGTTGTAGGCAATAAAATTGGTGAATGCAAATAATTTGGATCACCATAAATCTTAAGATTCATTTTTTTCTTTTTTGCAATCTTTCAAGTGATCTCACTCGTTATTGAATTTTTTGAAGATTACAAAATTTTTGAAACTTAAATGCGTAAATCTTGTGTTTTTAAATTAATACATTTAGAATGATTTTTTAACTATTAAATCTGAGAGTATCATAAGTTTGCCACAATGTTTGTAACTATAGGGTGTTCGAGCAAGAGGTGTAGGGTTGGAAAGATCTATTATATGACAGCTGGTCGTTTGTCAGTTGTCAAAAGTTAATATTACTCATCTATAAACGCGGAAAATTTACCATGAAACGCTACACAGTCGTTGAATTTTATTACGAAAATTCGTGTCCAGTTACACAGGAATAAAAATAATAGACAATTGGCTAATTTTTTTAGCCTACTAATTGTTTTAGACAAATCGACTAATCAAGTCGATCCATCAACTATTGTATTAGATGATAATACAAAATGTTTAGGAGATAGAACTATTTTAAGTAGTTAATTTATCTAAATCAAATAGTAGGCTAAAAATCATCTAATGTTTAGGTAGTTTTTCTATTCATTTCATTCGATGCACAAAATTCAAGCAAATTTTGATCATAATCATGTTCCTTCAAGGACGTATATGCTCAACCTACTCAACAAATTCCAAGAGACTGGTTCAGTGCAAGATGTGAAAACACCGAAACATATTCGCCCCGGACGTGTGACCGAAAATATCGCCGCAGTGAAGGATAGTGTTGAAAACGACCCAAATACCTCCATTCGTCACTGTGCTCAAAAACTCGACCTCTCCACGTCCACAATGCAGCGAATATTAGCTCTGCATGCGTACAAGGTCCAATTGACTCAAGAAGTGCAGCCGGCGGACCACCAGCAATTCCGTGGTTTCTCTGATTGGGTCTTGGAAACAAACCCTACACCTCTTGTTATAAGAATTTATAAGAATGAATTGTAAATTCGAATCGTTATTCAAAAACTTTAAAATCGAATGTCCGTCTGACCGTTGGTGCCGTTTCCAGCTTGAGATCGCACTAATCTATTGTACACGTTATTTTTATCGAAAAAGTAAGGCCAAGCTCGTGAACAGGCCAGATCACTTCTCACCTTCTATCTCAGCTTTATAATATGTAATTGCTGATTTCATTGTAAAGTTTAAAAAAGGACTGTTTTTAAATTTTAAACATAAAATGTGTGGCGCAAACTGACAAAATGGATCTTATTTTGCCAAGTTAACATTTTCAGTACTGGCCAAAACATGAGTTTAGGTCAAAATTTCATGTTGTTTTGTTTTTTGACCAAACGCTACTTTTCTTAAGATCAGTGCTACATGTCAACACTATGCCGTTCATCGAATATTCGCGATCTCTAACTGCCTACTATTCTCAACACACAAACGCACACACATTGAACTGCGAACGTCAATTGTTTAGTAGCTTTTTTTAGCGACACCGAAGGCACTTGAACTGGGGTCAGAAGTGTGATTTCACGTAAAAATCACGAGTGATAATTGTAAAAGTGCAAACAGTGTAAAATATTATAGAACAGAAAAAGTGAGAATTCTCTGGAACAACGTTTAGGTGTATTTGCGAGTGGAAGTTAATAATCGCACGGCAAATTCTCTCGGGCAAAATAAGAATTTTCGAGAACAAAAATGTAGAAAATTCTCGAACAGATTGAGAATTTTCGGGATTTGTTTTCGCGACACGATTTTTATCCAAAAGTCGAATTTTGTATAAAATATTTTCATATCAACTCTAGCATGATGTGAAAAAATTAGTTCAATTCCGTCACTCCTACTATCACTCCCCCTACAAAATTTCTTCAAATCATAAAAATTTCTCTTTCGTATAGATTATAGCATGATTGGGCTTTACGCCCAATAGTAATTCTGTTGTATACTTTTATAGCCGTGATGGAATCTGAAAGTATCATAAGTTCGCCCCAAAGTTTGTAACGCTACGAAATTCTGCTCGTCCAGAGTCTTCAAGGGTACAGAATTATTTATTATCGCTCAAAAATTTCGAAACCGTATGTCCGTCTGTCGGTCCTGTTCGCTTTCTACCTTGAGAACGCTCTGAGCTAGCAAGCTCAAATATTGTTCACATTATTTTTGGTAAAAAGGTAAGGTCAAGTTTGTGAACGGACCAAATCGCTTCACCTTTTCTTCGTACAAAATTACGCAATTCCATAACTTTTTATACTGGAATCTGAGAATATGAAAAATTTGCTCTAAAGTTTATAACGCCAGGAAATAATGCTCGCACAGAGGTTCCTCTTCTTCCATCTCCCATACAAAATTACACAATTTCACAACTTTTTATACTCTATATGGAATCTGAGAGCATTATAAGTTTGCTATAAAGTTTGTAACACCAAGAAATGATGCTCACACAGAGGCGCAAAGGGTATAGACATTTTGTTGTTGCGCAAAAATTTCACGTTGTTTTTGATGATACATACACGTTGTTTTTGATGAAAAAGTAAGGACACGTTCGCGAACGGAACGAATCTCCCCACCTTTTCTACCCCCAACCATACAAAATGACTCAGTTTCAATCATTTACATTAATCAAATTTTCTTGGAAGCTATAAAAGCTAACAATTTGAAATTTAGAGAATATTATTTTTATCATAAATGTGATATATGGTATACCACTTTTTTGAATCCCTCTATTTCTTCCACCACCTCCCATACAAACTGCACTTTTTCATTAACACTATAAACCAATTTTCTCAGTACGTATAACATTTGGCATGCTCAAATTTAGCATTAATATTAAGATCGAAGAAAAAAAATTAACAGATTAGGATTACTGCTTCTACCCCTCGTGCAATATGACTCAATTTGTCAACTACACAAAAAATCGATTTTCTGGAAAAGCATGAATGTTACTAGTTTGCAATTTAAGAAATCTCAATTTTATAATATTCATAATTATTTCTGAAAAAAATCACTAAGGATCCCCCGTTCCTTCTACCACCTCCCATACGAACTGCACAATTTCACTAATTTTCTCAAAACTTTTCACATTTTTGAAGTTTAAATTTGTATAAAACATTTTTGTAGCCACTTAATAATGATTTCTTCAAGACAAATTGAAAAATCCCCACTCCGCTTACCACCTCCACCATACAAACTGCACAATTGCACGAAATACACTAAACCGTTCTTTCAGTATCTAAAATAAGTATGATGCTCAAATTTATTGTAATATATTGCGGTAGAAATTATATTGATATGAGAAGAGATTAGTTTTATTGCACCCCCCTTCTGTCATCTCCCATACAAAATGCCACAACTTTACAACCTCACTATAAGTGTTCTGGAATATGCAAGTACTATTTAGAATCCTATTTATCAAGTTTATCATATACAAATTGAACGTTTCCAAAGAAGGTTTACACGGCTTTTACATTTTAAGATGAAATTAGAATTTTCCGACTATCCACAAAGGCTTGAAAATTTACAGCTTTTAACCTTATATCAGAGAAGACTTTTAATAGATGAGCTGTTTTTAAATAAAGTTGCTTCCCAAAAAATTAATTGCACCTATTTAACAGGCAAACTAAACATTAATGTTGGATACAGGGGAGATCGCTTAGCTTCAAATACGACATTTCGTTTACCAAAACACAATACGAATTTATTTCACAAATCGCCTATTATTCGTCTTCAGATGTCTCACAATCAATTTTTCAGCTCCTACGATGTTCTTGATTTCAATCTCACTAATCCAAAAGTACAAATATTGAATATATTATCTAGTTTTTCTTCTCTCCCCGCATAACTTGCCTATATTGAAACCTTATTGATTAATTTGAATCAATAATGTTATTTTCTTCCAAATTGATTGCCCGGTTTTCCTATTCATGTCACAATTATAATGCTTATAGTATGGTTTTGTTTCAATTTTTCATTCATATGTTATACGTTTATTATAGTTGTTATTTACATTTATTTTATTATATGTAGTTATTATTTACATTTTTCATAAAGCTGAGAACAAATTGATATTATTGAATTAATTTCTGAAATGCGTTTATTTAAAAATTCACATATTATAATTTCTTCTTTTAAATTATTGTAAAAAATTAATGTTATTATTATAAAGGTTTGTAATTGGTCCTTCGACTGTAAACCTTATGAATTCAATAAATAAATAAATAAATAAGTCGATTTTCTTGGAAATCATCAAAGCTAGTGCTCTAAAATTTGAAAATAAAGACCTTTTCATTGATATTATTTAGTTATTATTAAGAAAGTTGATATCCTCTCACTCCCTCTGCCTCCTCTCATACAAATTGCGTCATTTCATTAATTACCAATTTTCTCAGTACTTATCAAAATTTTGAAGCTCAAATTTAATACAAAAGTATTTTGGTAGTAATTACAGTGAGCTGTGAAAAAATAAATTCCATATTGCCACCCCTTCATTCACCTCCCACACAAAACGACACAATTTTATAATAATTCGTTTTTCTTGGAAAGTATAAAAGTTACTTTCTCCCTTTCTGGAGGTTAAGAGAGCTCTCCCTTCGCACAAAGTTGCGAGTTGTGTTGTTGTATGGGTGTACTACGTGGAAAGTAACTGTTCGACTTACCAAGGAATTGCAAACTTTCGAGAACCAATGCCTCCGACGCAATTTACGGAGTTTCTGTCCAAAAGTGATCTCCAACGACGAATTTTGGAGTTCAACTGAACAGATTAAAATAGGCACTGAGATTCGCGGAAGTGACACACTTTGAGGAAAGCAGAGCGAAATATTGCCAAACAGGCTCTGAATTATAAACTTCAAGGAAG
The DNA here is from genome assembly GCA_963669355.1 of Chorisops tibialis. NCBI lineage: Eukaryota > Metazoa > Arthropoda > Insecta > Diptera > Stratiomyidae > Chorisops > Chorisops tibialis. Next base: position 111,495,650 of record OY770262.1, on the reverse strand, counting down.
ACGTCGTGTTGGTCGACCATGTAGCACATGGAAGCAAGCAGCTAAGCAGGGGAACAGAGGAATAAACATGTCCTGGCAACAGCTAAAGGCCGATGTTCAGGATCGCGCATTGTTGAAAAGAACTGTTTCTGTCCTATGCCCCTTTAAGAGGTTTTAACAGGAATTTTAGATAATTGATAAAGTTTGCTGATTTGAAATTTAAATTAATTTCTACATTAATTTTTAATATTCGGTAAATAAAGGCTTCCGTGGCGTAGTGGGCAGAGTGCTTGCTTTTCAGTCAATAGGTCGTGGGTTCGATTCTCACTCCAGACGGGATTTTTTTAATAACGAATTTTTCAGTTGCTACTGGCGATGAAAAATTATTCGAAATAAAAATGGGCAAACGGTGTAAAAGTAAAACAGTTTCACTTCAAGAAGGCCTAGATACTCAGTAGATGGTTTCTGTTCGCTTTCTATCATTCAGTCCCCCATAACATCTGCAAATATTTGTCAGCAGCAGCCAGTACAACTGAAAAATATATATCAGCTTCTCCACTGTTACGGTCGTTCTCACTCCTCTTCCCCTACCGTCCTAATCCCATTCCTTCCCTCCATGACTGTGTTTGTGCATTGCACATAAAGGTCGAAATTGCCAATAACACAGGTCATTCTGTAAAAAAAAACCTCTTCTGCAACTTCCCATTCAAAATTTGCAGTTTAGCAGTACGCTTGAAAACAATTTTCAAGAACAATGATGGTCACTGAAACTTTGTTTACATTTCGAGTATTGCACGATTGGGGTTTATTCGCAATTTTAGTTCTGTTATTTGTAATGAAAGAGATAATTATACACTAGAGGGAATCTGAAAGTATTATAAGTTTGCCACAAAGTTTATAACGCCGAGAAATAATGCTCGTACAGAGGTGCCAAGGAGTCAGAAATATTTGGTGTCGCTCAAAAATCTGATGTCCGTACTTACTTTCGTCCGTCTGTGCGCTCTATATCTTGAGAACGCTTTTAGCTACAAAGTTCAAATTTTGTACACATTATTTTTGAGAAAATAGTAAGGACAAATTCATGAATGGCCCAAATCGCTGAACACCTTCTACCCACTCCCATACAAAATGACACAATTTCACAATTTGACAATAAAACGATTTGCCAGGAAAGTATGAAATTTATTGATCTAAAATTAGGAACATATTACTTTTATGATAACTCCAATCTATTGTATACAAATTATTAGAGTTCTCCCCCTCCTTCCACCACCCTCCACACAAACTGCACTTTTTCATGAAATGTTCTAAACCAATTTACTGAGTGTGTATAAAATTTATCGAGCTGAAATTGTACACCAAATATTTACTTAGAGTTATTAGTAAGACCAAAAAATTAGACGATTAGCTTTACTCCTTCTATCCCCTTACATACAAAATTCCACAATTTTGCAATTTGACAACAAACGGATTTGCTCGAAAATCATTAAAGCTATTGACCTGACATTATGCATACATTAATTTTACGATGATTTCAATCTACTTCATTAAAACTATTTGAGCCCTCCCTCTTCTTCCACCCCCTCTTATACAAACTGCACTAAACTCCAAACAAATTTACTTAGTACGTATAAAATTTATCGAGCTGGAATTGTGCACTAAATATTTATTAATTAAATATTTATTTAGAATTATTAGTAAGACCAAAAAAATTCGACAATTAGCTTCTATCCTTCTACCCCCTCCCATACAATCTGATTCAATTTTACAATTTTACATAAGGTCGATTTTCCCGAAAAGTATGTATGCTACTGATCTGCAATTTAAAACATATCAAAAGCATTATGATCATAGATATTTGTGAAAAAATTATTAAGAAGTCGCTTCCCCTTCTACCACCTTCCATACAATCTGCACAATTTCACCAAATCCAATACACTAATTTCTTAGTACCTATAAAATTTCTTAATCCTAAATTTTGTACAAAACTTTTTGATAGCAATTCTAGCGTGATATGAAAAAATTAGTTCAATGTCATCAGCCCCTCTACTACTTACCCTACAAAATTTCTTGAAAACAAAAATTTCTCCTTCATCTAGAGTATCGCACGATTAGTCTTTACGCCCAATCTTAGTCCTGTTAGGTTTTTATTATCATCTTTCGCTGTCGTTCATTGAGTTTTGAATAGAAACCAGTCTTCCGCAATTCATCAGTAACATATCATTTAGAACATCGCTGAATTCAGAACTCTATTATTTGCGAAGAATTTTGTTGAGTTTTCGTATCAATGAGTCAACTAGCAGATTCTGCATTACTGCTGTAATTGCTTTGACAATGATTGATTTGTTGCTTAGCTCCGATATAGTGAGTCAGTACCTTAACATGGAAATGATTCTCTTAAAATCCAATATGGACTCCATTCTATCACACATTGTAAATAAACTGCCAACAAGTCGGGCGAAAGTTTATCATTCTTGGGACAAGTTGCGGATGAGTGGAAAGTCAATATGCAGGTTAGAGTCGTTAGGGAAGACTAAGTGAAAGGGAGTTCTTGGGCAGGGCTGTTGTCAATTTAACAATATTACATTCGTTTCTGCTAGTTTGGGTTATTATGAGGGGAGGAGGAGGGGTAATAGTAAGAGTGGGTGGATGTTAATAGCTTTTTAATTGATTGCTTGAATCACGTCCAATATTCTCTGTATAGAATGTGTTTCATAGACGAAGTTGCATAGAATTTTCATAAAATTCGATGTATTCTACATTCATGAAACCGAACATTTGTATGGGAGGGGCTAGAGCGTGTAAGGAAGCTATAAAATTTGTGATGCAGTTTTAGTTTATTTTTCTTGTAAGGTGCTTGTACAAAATTTCAAGTTCGTAGCTTTCAGTTTGTTGGTTATTAGTTGATTTAACGAAATTGGTCGAAATCATATTTTTGTATGAGAGGGGGTAGAACGGCAAGTGCGATTTCAAAACTTTTAACGTAATTTCATTTCAACTATTTTTGTAAGTTTTTATGCAAAATTTCAAATTGATAGCTTTAAATAGTTAGGTGATAATTGATTTCTTGAAAATGGTCAAAAAAATAAGGGAGGGGGTAGAAGTTTTAAAGGTTTTTGATCAGTTAATATATCGTATATTTAGGGGTTTTTTTTAAATGCATTTCGCAAATTTTCAAGTTTCTACCTTAAAATTTCACTTAAAAATTTTCACTTTATGTGTTTTTTTCAATGCACATGAAACACCTTGTGCACGTTAGACCGGGCGGTCGGTTTATAACAATTATGGATCAAGTTATTATTATTTTTCTATGTATATAAAATAGATGTATCCACATGCAAAATTTAAACTTTGTATCTTTCAGCACACCTCACAACTTAAAATTTTTACCAAAATTAACCAGTATGTAGTTCTACAATCTGACAAATATTCGATTTGATATCTGTAATCTTTTTTGATATATAAGGAATTGTAGTTTTGAAAAGTGCGCCATTTTGGAAATGCTCCCCATTTCCCCCCACTATTATTTCAACATGTTATATTTTTTTGTATTTTCCTAGTATAGCTTAATATATGTTTCAAGTTTCAATTACATAGCTTAAGAGATAGGTGAGATATTCATTTCTAATTGTTTTACTTTGCACTAACCTGACCCTCCCCCTTACAATAATTAGCCACTCACTAAGCTGATTCCGGTGGAACTATATGCCACCTTAATGGTCCCAAAACTTAAATTTTTTGTGATAAGTGATTTCGAAGATATAATCATTTGAAGAAACAATTTGGCCGAGAATTTGTTTTTAGCCCCCCCCCCCCTTTGCGGACGCCCATGGCTAAGAAAATTAAATTATTTTTAGAGTTTGTCCCACAACCCTCTCTATATCTCCACTGATTTTCAACTTCCTATCTGCACTCATGGTGGAGATATTAGCAAGTGTAGTTTTTGACTTTTCCCTCCCCCGCCTCGACCTTCCACCTAACACCTTCCAAAATTTAGAAAATAGAGCTCACTTATCCAATGAACAATCCACCCAAAAACGAACATTCTACCTTTAACGGTCTCGGAGATATGAGTCCGTATGTACGACGTACGGCGGGACCGATTTTTATACTCTAGATGAAATCTGAGAGTATATTGTGTTTGCCTTACCGTTTGTAACGCTATGAAATAATGCTCGCACAGAGCCGCCAAGGGAACAGAAATATTTGTTGTCGCTCAAAAACTTCGATTCCGAGTTGCTGTCTGTCCGTCTGTCTACAGCATAACTCTCGAACGCTTTGAGCTATCGTGCTGAAATTTGTTGTGTGTCATTTGTACCAAAAAAGAAACTTCAAGTTCGCGAATGGGCCACATCCCCCCACTCTTTCTACCCCCTCCCATAAAAATTTCACGAAATTCCGAAATTTTCTGAAATTGATTTTTCTTTGAAACAATTTAAGCTATCGATTTGAAATTTGAGTCGAAGTATAATGATATAGATGTCATTAATACTACAGAATATTGATCCGATCCCGTCACTCCTTCTACCCCCTCCCATACAAATGCATAATTTTGAAAAATGCAGTTTTTCGATTTTCATTGAAACTAGCAAAGTTATAAAAACGATTTTTTGCCAAAATTAATTTTATTTTAATTCCAATCAGAATTAAAAAAATTATCAACTTCACCCTCCCATAGAAATGCATAATTTTTGTTACTGCATTATATCGATTTCCATTAAAACTAGAAGAAGTATGAACTTAAAATTTTTCCAGAATTTGTTTTTTAATAATTGCAATAAATGTTAAAGAAAATTATCAGCTCCTCTTCACTCCTTCTACCCCCTCCCATACAAATAGCTGTATTATAAATTCAAGAAAAGCATTTCTCCTTCGAATATATTAGAACTATCGAATTTGAAATTGAATCAAAGCGTGGTGATAAGGATGATGATAAGCAGTTTCAAAATCATCTTAAACGCTCCACTTCCTCTGCCACCTCCCATACAAATGCCTCAATTTCAGGAAAACTATATCCAATTGAAAAAAATGAAAGCTACGAACCTTAAATTCAGCACGAAATATTTTACATACCACATTAGGTGTCATATCCAAAAATTACAAACCTTCCTCCACTCCTTCTACCACCTCCCATACAAAAGTCACTATTAATTATTTAAAAGAATTGGAGGTGACATATTTTACGGTACATTGAACTCTTTCTCATTTCATCTAGAGTATCATATGATTGGGCTTTACGCCCAATCATAATTCTTTTATGTTTTTTTTTGCATTTTTAGGCTATAAAACGCGAAAAAAAAATTTCAGGGTAGCAAACTTTTTTTTCCTGTGTCGATCACAATACTTTATTATTAGAACAATAAAGTAAAATTATAAAATTCGCTTCAGTCTTTGTATATTCACATTTAAAACAACTACGATTTTTTCTCCAAATGAACGAATAAGAACGAATCTAAATTGCGTATAACGTTAAATTTTTTCTTCTAAGCAATATCCCAATGTACGAAATTTATTATCTATTTTTAATAGATAATAAGTTTCGTACATTCAGTTGAACATTAATTGTAAACACTCGTAAATATTGTTGCACATCGTATTCAACAAAAAGCTTGACGTTTAAACAATGGAACGCATTTTTCTACAACAACATACGAAGTGCGCAATGCATCGATCATAAATATCTTCTAACTGATCCGTGTGCCTTATATGGCGTAAACGCCGGTAAAAACAACCGGTGGCCAGCACCTTAACACACTAGCTGCCAGGTAAGCATACCATATACTACACTATAGGATCACTATCTAAGACAGATGGATACGCTAGATATTGCTAAATAGTAGGTACCTATGCAAATTTCATCGAGAACTTCTGCTCATTGCTCAAGCCGAGATCCGATCTTGAAGATGCTGATGATGTGATGATCTTCATTAGAAAATCGAATCGATATGAAATCACTGAAGATCACTTATGATCGAGGATAACTCGTCTCCACCTTTATTGCAATGGGCACTATCGCCTAACCTTAATCTAATACAATATGTCTTCTACTGTGACAGGATGTCGAAGATCTTGTCGATTTGATTGTCGTCGCACATCTAATGACCGATAATTTAAAAACAATGTTTTCTTTGTTAATTCACGTTAGATTAAATGGTGATTTTCATAAGAAGCTCGTTTCAGTGTTGATTCGAATTCTGAATGAAATCGTTAGTCACAAATGGTCATTAATGTTAATAAGTTCTTAATTCAATTTGCGAAAAATTCCGCAATTAGCGATCCGTTTCGCTAATCCCGTTCCAAATCTACAACGATCTTATCAAACTGAACAAACGATTCAGATGGCCATCGAAAGGTCGAATATTTTATCGAGTGAATCTGACAAAATGATCGCGAATAAAAGGGAAAACGACTACGTCGCCATGGATGAGTTTTTGCTCAGAATTCAGTGGAAAATAGGAGCCCGCAGTACACTTCCGGTTGCCATCAAATCAATGAGTACTAACTCTGTTAATGCTGGAAAAAAACTAAGGAAACTGGGTCAGTTAAATCACCAACATGGGGCATACTTGGTGCTGTGTACTATGTCGAAGCACATCTCTGACACCAAATGAAATTCATCGGCAGAAAAAAAAAGAAAAAATTAACAATGCTTTTGAGTTTACTACTAGGAGAATGAAAAAAAAAATAATAATTCGAGGTTAGAACAATTTAACATTTCGTTGATTCAAATAAACAGCAGGAGGAATGCAATTACTTCAAAAGACTAAGAATACTTTACCCAAAAGATGTCACTCCACCATCAAGGTCATGCTGCCATCTATCTCTACACCTAATTTTGAGTCAACACTTTTAGACTGCTTTTCAGTACCTTAGCGATGCTTCTAAAAAGTGCTTTGTGGATGTGGTCGATTAACCTATGGATAATCTTGAAGCAAAATTTATTTTTTTTTGTTGCAAAAAACAACTAAAACATTATTATGTCAGGCATTGTCATTATTTCCCATTACTTTTGAATGGATTTCCTTTTTCATGGTTTTTATCTATATTTTAAGAATTTTTGGCGAATTCTTTGCAATCTAATTTCAAATACTGTGTATGCTGTGTATACTTATGCTCGTAATATTTGATGTTTTTTTAGCCGATCGTATGTGATCTTGGTTTCGCGTAGGATGATTAATAAACAGAAAGATCGCCGATTGGATAGCATGTCAGAAACCATTTGTTTCAAAAATTTCAATAATTACATTCACGGTTGGCTGATCTTGAAAATGAAAATTTTACAACGAATTTTATGCGAGTAAGCTGCACTAAAATGTAAGAATGATGTAATTTCATTTTCTCGGTATAATTTCAATGATTATGATTATTTTTAGAAAAGATTGAGGATTTGGTAGATTCAATGTTTATGCTTTAACGTTCAGTTGTTTGATAGAAGTATTGGTTGGTTACAGAGAGAGAATGAAGCTAGAAGATCCGTGACTTTGAAAATTGATAAATTTTTACATAAATTTACCAATATTAATATTAAAGGGCATGTGCAAGCTTTTTAAATTTCAGGGTCTCGCATCTCCGAAACGCTTAGAGATTAAGAAGTTAATTTTTGAGTGGATTGCAGATTCAGTAAGAAAGATTCCTCAACTAAATTTTGGGGAATGTTTACTACGAATGCAGATGATAGATAGCTGAAACTCAATATTCAAGTATATTCGTTTACGGGGAGAAAAGTGTAAATAAATTAAATATTGTATCCAGTGGACAATATAAAAGTGGGAGGGGGATTAAGAACAAAAATCACCCGATTTTATATATTGTATATTCGGAGCTAGGGTGTAGCCTAGTGGGTAGCGTGCTGGTCTTGTAATAAGAAGGTCGTGAGTTCAAATCCCGGTCGGCGCAATATATAATTCCAGCACATTGCCTGCTTGGATATACCTTGGTCACCTCATCCTACGAAAATGAAAAATTCGTAGAAAGAGGGTTGTGCGAAGGGCTAACAACCTTTCCACAAGAAGTAATGAAAAATGTTAAGGAGCCTGCATGTCAGGAGGCCAAGGTCCGATTTGGGCCGTAGCGCCATTGTAGAAGATATTCGGAGTTTAAATATGTATACCTAGTCGTGCCATAAGTTCTGTCACACGTATATGAGCAATTTTTGTATAAATGAAAAAGAGTTTTTGACAAAGGAAAATATATTTTATTTTGGCATACTAATGGAAGTAAAATAAGCAACAAATTATTCAAAGTGGCCGCCTTTAGCCTTAACACAGCTCTTTAATCTGTTGGGCCAGTCATCGATAGCAGTACGCACTGTTTCTAGCGGAAAATTAGCTCCTGCTTCTGTCAAAGATCGCTTAAGGCTCTCGATATTTGGGTGTCGTCTCGTGCACACCATGGACTCTAACTCCGCCCACAGTTTGTAGTCCAGGGGATTCAAATCTGGGCTCCCAGAAGGCCATTCCGTCGCCCTTATAAACTGTGGAATATTGGTTTCCAACCATGCTTGTGTGGTTCGAGCTTTGTGGGCTGGCGCAGAATCTTGCTGGAAAACCCAATGTCGATTGTTGAATAGCGTAGAGTTCAGCGGCTTCACACATCCCTCCAGGATGTCCGTTTGATAATTTTTCGCTGCAGTTTTTACGCCTTTTTCGCAAAAATGAAGCTCGGTGACCCCTTCGTAGCTGACACCCCACCATACCATGACTGATGCTGGATGATGTCCTCGCTGTACCCTAGTGGCAACTTCTCGGGCTTCTATGGAGCTGTGGGCATACACCTTATCATTTTGGCGGTTGAAATGTTCCTCCACCGTAAAAATTTTTTCATCGGTAAATAAAATTTCTCGATGTTTGTTGTTGCCGTACCGCCGAAGGAGCTCTTTCGATCTGGTGCTCCTAATTTGCTTCAACTGCTCAGTCAGCAAATGTCCCGTTGATCGTCGAAAGGCACTCATCCCGAGGTCAGATTTTATGATGCGAGACATACTTCGGGTGGAGATGTTCATCTCTCGAGCCATGATTCGTTGTTTACGAGGCGGATTTCGACGAATTCGACTCTCGACCGCTTTGATGGCAGCAGAAGAACGTACATCACGCGGACGTCCAGAACGAGGTCGATCTTCAATAGTCTGGATCGCGTTATATCTCTGGATCGCACGATACACAAATCTTTGCGTTATTTTTAACGGGCACAACAACTTGAAAATTTCACTCGCGGATTTTCCACACTTATGTAGTGCAATCACTGCAGTTCGGTTTTCTATTACACCCCATTCCATCTTCACACGTTAACGAACACACTTTAAATGACCATCAACTGTCAACAACATTATGACGTTTATAAAACTGGCCGATATTGAAATGTCACTCATAAAATAAAGTTGTTGCGAATGTGAGAAATTATGTGACAGAACTTATGGCAGGACTAGGTATATTCGGCATTAGTATTGAACACAAAAATATGTTGGTTGGCAAAATTCGTTTAAAAAAGGATGAAAGTTCATGCTATTAACTGGTCTAATACTTTCAACCCTTCTATCCTTTCACATACAAAAGTATTTTTTCGTCCAGTTGAAATAAATCAATTATCACAAACACAATCAAAGGTCCGAACTTGATGTTTTCTGATAGTATTTAAAACAAAGCCGTATGAATAATTTGAAAATTGGTCCACTTCTTTCTACCATCTCCCATATAAAAAATGTAATTTTGACCAATTTCAAAAAATTAAATTATAACCAACAAATCAAAAACTGCGATCGATAAATTTCGTCCAAAGAAATTGCATTAGAAATTGTGACCTTGCATAGGTCTGTGAATGGGTTGGCCACCAGTGGGCCTTGTGTATGCCTCCATATTTATATCATGTGAATTTACATATCATTTAGCCAGCTTGCTCTACCGGTGAATCTAATGAGTTTCATCGGTTCAAGAGACCTATAGAAGTAGTATTAAAGGAAGACTATTTCTGAAAAGAGAATTGAAACTATTCTGATGATTGAACAAAAAAAAAACGAGAAACCGGTTTAAGTCCCAGTGCTGCCGTTAAAGTTTGAATAATTCACGGGGGCTCCGTATATTATGTAACATACAAATCTGTGTGCCTACTTCTGCAAAATTTTCCCAGGCATCATAACTCTTTTTACTACGCCACTCCGCTTATAAAGGTACGTTTACATCTGACACTTCTCTCCGGACATAAGTGTCAATTGTCCGACAGAAATTCGCTTTGACTGTTTACATCTGAGAGAAATTACCAGACACTTATGTCGTGGGTAAGTGTCCGACAGTTCTCGCAATGCTGAAATTCGGAAGAAATGTCCGACCCGTTTACATACGGACACATGTGTCGTACATATCTTCCATTCTGCAGTTCAGTTTATGTGGTCAAGATGAATTTTTTTTCATTTTAAGAAATTTCGTAGGGGAAGTGGTGGGGGGATGACGACATTGAACTAATTTTTTCTCATCACGCTAGAGTTGCCATCAAAATGTTTTATAAAAAATTTAGGTTTCAAAAATTTAATAGGTACTGTGCACAATTTCAACTCGATCAATTTTATACGTACTGAGTAAATTTGTTTATAGTATTTCATAAAAAAAGGACAGTTTGTATGGGAGGTTCTGGAAGGAAAGGGAGGAATCAAAAAACTTTTATATAGTTGATTGAAATCATAATTAAAGTAATATATTACAAATTTCGGATCAATAGCATTTATACTTTTCGAACAAATCCGTTTATTTTCAAGTTGCAAAATTGCGTAATTTTGTATGGGGGTAAATAATAAAGTTGCGCCCGACTTCTTGGCAGTTTATTTTTTCATAGCCATTCCCGCACAACACTTGAATTTACCAGAGCCCTACAAAAATTTCTCAAAATTTTCGATATTTTGGGCCATCACCTCCCTCTCCTTATAGCCATCAAAATAAAAATTTTATCAAATTTATAAGTCATAGAGCTCGACAATCTCACAAAATTTCAACTTAATATCTGCATTGGATTTTTAGATATAACGGTTTGAAATTTTCAAAATTGCACCAATTTTGAAATGCTTCCCATTTCCCCCACTGCTATTATGCCCAAATATTATATTTTTCTTATATTCCGCTAGTATAGATTAATTTATGTTTCAAGTTTCAATTACATATTTTAAGAGATAGTCGGGTTATTAATTTCTAAGTTCTTTTCTTTACGTTACAAAAGAACTGCATTGCATCCTACAGTTTTCCCGACACTTATTGCAAAAGTAGACGAGCAGTCAACTTCTGCGATAAGTGTCGAGAGAGCTTGAGTTTACAAATAATCAGCGTTTACATCTGTTTGAACAGAAGTGTCGACACTTATCTCCGATAGTAGAATATAGGCGTCGGACATAAATTCATCTCCGTTTACACTAGTCACGATTTCTCTCGGACATAAACTCGGGCAATAAGTGTCAGATGTAAACGTACCTTAACAAGCCACGCCTTTCATTTTTACAAAGACGGATATCATTTAGTCCGAGATCATATCCTAGTCGGACCAACGTACAACGATGTCGTTTGAGTCTCATCAAATAATTGTGATTGCGAGTAATGAAACGGAAGCGGTAAGACTGCTTACTGCCTAGGACATCGTAATCACTGTTTAAGTAATCGATTTATGGAAAGCGAAAGAGATTCATCATCGCTACCGATAATGATTACAGAAACAATTCTGGAAGCATTACTGGACCTACTGGACACTGAGGAAATATGACGTAATTCATTTGGTTGAGAGGCGGGACCTGTACGGCTAAAAATAGACCGCTTTTGAAGGATAAAATGCAAGGCATTGATTTACGATAGAGAAAAGAGAGATAATAACTGTATTTTTGCTTGTTTTTTCTTCGGGCTCAGAGTGAATTTACCAGTTCTAGGGTATCTGCAAGGGTTCACCGACAAGTTGGGATTGTTTTATTTACGTATAGGAATAGCTTCAGTTTTCTTTATAGGGAGGGCTTCCCAGCAAACAATTAAAGAATCGTTAATGAATTATATTAACTAGCAATTTTATCGTTAACGAGCGTTGTTAACGAGTCATTAACGATTCATCGAGCGGACTTAATGGACATTCGTTAATGAATTACTTTTAACGATTCATTAATGAATTGTAAAATGCTTACAAGAAACGAGTATATAGGCAAGTATATAATCGTTATCAATGAATCATTAATGTCTCGTTAATGATTTTTATTTTAATTCATTAATAAATACCGTTAACGATTCATAAACGATATTATTTAAGAAATATTAACGATCTCTTAAAAAACTTGACTTTCAAAGCTAAACAAGAGATCGCAATAGCTTCTTGTTCTGTTTCTGTTGCTTATGACTTTGAACCTTTCACGAAAATACACACCCACTAGGACACGCGGATTTCTCTGCAAATCCTAGGGTTTTCACCGTTTGCATTTGCAATATTTTAATATTTCGACACGAAATATTTTTGGCTTAAATAATGCGCATGATGAAATGAAAACTGCTTGTACATAACAAGATTGACGTTGTCCGACCCTTTTCATTTGGTTTGCTTAAGATCATGACGCAGTTTATTTGTTATGTATCATTTCATGCTCGTTTTAATATCATTATTTGCGAGCGCTCGTTAAATTGTTTACTGGGTTTTCATTTCGGTACATACACATTCTAAGATGAGACCGGAAATCATTCAGCTCGGTGAAGAAGTATACTCTCAGAGAGTTTGTCTACGATTTATTCGGAGGCATGAGCAATGGCAGAAGAAATGCCCTACAGTCTGAACCTCATCGGTTGTAAATCGAAGATTTCGAACGTGTTTTATAAGAAGACCCGTGACTATTCCTGTATGTATATATTTTCTGAAAGGTGTTTCTGCCGAGTCTCAAAATTTTAATTAATTTCCTTCTATCAATCTATGATCCGGACCCCAACAAAGTCGCAATGAAAAACTTTAAAAAAAAAATCAAACATTCAAAAAAGATAGTAGGCCAACGATTTGGTGTAAAACCCAATCGTACGATACTCTAGATGAAAGAGAAATTTTTTTGATTTCAACATTTTGTAGAGGGTGGTGTAGGGGTTGTCATCACGCTAGAGTTGCTATCAAAATGTCTTATACAAAATTTAGGAATCAAGAATTTAATAGGTACGCACAAAATTAGTATATTGGATTTAGTGAAATTGTGCAGTTTGTATGGGAGGGGGTTGAAGAAGGGGCAGGTTTTTAAAAACGTTTCCAGAAATAATTATTAACATCATGCTTTTGATATGTTTTAAATTGTAGATCAGTAGCATTCATACTTTTCAGGAAAATCGACTTTATGTAAAATTGTGAAATTGTGTTAGATTGAATGTGTGAGGATGGAGGGAGTAAAGGGTAAAGCTAATAGTATAATTTTTTGGCCTTTCTAATAATCTATACATCTATACATAGTAATATAATTGTAGTGTCTGTCTGTAATTTGCTTATAAATGGCTATAAGTTAGTTTTTTGAGTTATTTTAGCATTAACTAAGCATAAAAACACATTTTTGAAATTTTTGTCTGTCTGTCTGTCCGACCGCTTTTCACGCACAAACCGCTGAACCGATTGTAATGAAACTTGCACAGTTTGTTAGGTGTCCATTGGAATGAAATCTGCTTTTGGTTTCATTTCACTCCCCTCACGCCTTCTACCCCCTCCCATACAAAGTGACTCATTTTCAAAATAGATATTAATCAAATTTTCTTGGAAACCATAAAAGCTATTAATTTGAAATTTTGGAACATATTATTTCTATTATAAATGCAGCCTTTTGGTCTACAAATTGTTTGAGTTTCCTCACTCCTTTCACCACCTCCCATACAAACTACACTTTTTCATGAATTACTTTACACCAAATTTCTCAGTACGTGTAACTTGCATCGAGCTAAAATGTTGTATTAAATCCTTAATTAACATTATCATTAATATCGGGAAAAAATTAACCGAGTAGCTTCACTCCTTCTACCCCCTCCCATACAATGTGACACAGTTCCACGACTTCACAAGAATTTGATTTTCTTGAAAAGTCTGAATGTTACTGATCTGAAATTTCAAATATATCAATTGCATGATGATTATAGTTATTTTTTAAAAAATAACCAGAAACCCCCTCCTCCTTCCACCATCTCCCATATAAACCGCACTTTTTCATGAAATACTCTAAACGAATTTTCTCAGTACATTTAAATTTCATCGAGGTAAAAATTTGAACTTAATTCTTAATTAGCATTATTATTAATATCGGGAAAAAAAAACTTAACCGAGTAGCTTCACTCCTTCTTCCCCCTCCCATACAATGAGACACATTCCACGACTGTACAATAATTCGATTTTCTTGAAAAGTATGAATGTTACAGATCTGAAATTTAAAGTATATCATGCAATTGATAGTTATAGTTGTTTCTCAAAAAATCACCAAAAACCCCCCACTCCTTCTACCACCTCACATACAAATTGCACAATTTCATTAAATTCAATGCACAGTTTCTCAGTACCTACTCAATTTTTGAAGCTTAAATTTGGTACAAAACATTTTTATAGCTACTCTAGCATGATGTGAAACAAATTAGTTCAGTGCTGTCACCCCTTCTACCACTCCCCATACAAAATTTCTTAACACCGTAAAAATTTCGATTTCATCTATATATAGTATCGTATGATTGGGCTTTACGTACAATCGTAGTCATGGTTTGGTGAATCTTTTCACAGTGCATTTTGAAATGAAAGAAAAGATTTCCGGATTCTACACTGTTACGCTTTATTATTCGTGACGTTTCGGTCTCTGCTGAGTTTGATAAAGGTCTCAGCAGAGACCGAATGTATGTATGTATGTATGTATGTATGTATGTATGTATTACTAACTACACTCTCAAAAGTTGCTTATCATTGCTATTTTTACGCGGACGAAGTCGCGGGCGTTTGCTAGTACTAAATAAATGTTAAGTGCACACTTTCAGCTTGCCAAATTTTATACGCACTGAGCACATTGGTTTAGAGTATTTCATGAAAAGTAAAGTTTGTATGAGAGGGGGTAGAAGGAGGAGAGAGACACAATTAATTTTTATACGGTTGATTGCAATCATCATAAAAATAATATACTCCAAATTTCAGACCAATAGCCTTTATACTTTTCGAGAAAATCCGTTTATTGTCACATTGCAAAATTGTGTCATATTGTATGGGAGCGCACGGACGAACGGAGAGACGGTTTTGAAATTTTTGAGCGTTTATATGAACTTCTGTATCATTAATTTTATCCTCCGAGCCTCATTTCTTAGCGTTACAAACCTTAGAGAAAATTTATAATACTCTCAGATTTCATGTAGAGTATAAATATAACAGAATTATGATTTGGCGAAAAGCCCAATCAAATAATACTCTAGATGAAATAGGAAAAAGTTGATGGTACCGGAAAATATTTTATTTCAAATTCTTTCGAATAGGGAGTAGCGAGTTTTGTGTGGCTGATGGGGTTTGTAATTTTTGTATATAACATCAAACGAAGTATGCAAAATGTTTCAAGTTGAATTTAAAATTTGTAACTTTCATAATTTTCGAGGAAATTAATTGAACATGGGAGGTGGCAGAGAAAGTGGACGGTTTTAGATGATTTTGAATCTGCTTATCATCATCCGAATTACATTGTTTTGTTATAGTTTGAAAGTCGGTAGCTCTCATATGTTCGAAAGTGAAATACTTTTCGTGAATTTGCAATAAAAAAGTTTGCATGGGAGGTGGTAGAAGGAGTGAAGTGGAATTCATATGTTTTTAGCAATTATCGCAATTATTAAGGACAAAAAAAATTTGAAGTTTGTATTTTTTGTAGTTTCAATAAATATCGATTAAATGCATTTACCAAAATTATGCATTTGTGGGGTGGGGGGGATATCGATGACATACATATGTAATAGTATACCTTTCCCAAATTACTTTATTATTCTAATAATAAAGTATTGTGATCGACACAAGAAAAAAAAATTTGCTACCCTGAAATTTTTTTTTTCGCGTTTCGTGACTAAATTAGCCTAAAAATGCAAAAAAAAAATCCGTCTCGCCGTACGCCGTACATATGGACTCATATCTCCAAGACCGTTAAAGGTAGAATGTTCGTTTTTGGGTGGATTATTGATTGGGTAAGTAAGCTCTATTTTCTAAATTTTTGGGGGTGTTGGGTGGAAGGGGGAGGCGGGGGGAGGGAAAAAGTCGAAAGCTACACTTGCTAATATCTCCACCACGAATGTAGATAGAAAGTTGAAAATCGGTACAGATATAGAGAAGGTTGTGGGACAAACTTTAAAAATAATTTAATTTTTGTATCCATTGGCGTCCGAAAAGGGGGGGCTAAAAACAAATTGTCGGCCGAATTGTTTTTTCAAATGATTATATCTTCGAAATTACTTATAGTTAAAAATTTATATTTTGGGACCATTAAGGTGGCATATCGTTCCACCGGAATCAGCTTAGAAAGTGGCAAATTATTGTAAGGGGGGGGGAGGGGTAAGACAACCCTCAGACAACCCTCTGTAAAGACAGAAATGGCACTATCATCGCCGAGGATAATCAGATTAAGGAAAGGTGGGTGTCATACTTTAAAGAACTCCTTAATCCCGCACACGGCTCCCGAACATCGGAGCTGATAGGTCTCCAAACCTCCGACGAATGCCCACTGGATCCTCCAACGTTGGAAGAAGTCGAATTTGCCATCAGAAGCCAGAAAAGCAATAAAGCGCCGGGCATCGACGAAATTCCAGCGGAATTAATTAAATATGGCGGAAGCTGTACCCGAAATGCCATCCATAAAGTGATTCAGTACATCTGGAATCAGGAGCAATTACCGGAGGAGTGGTGCCAATGCATTATTTGCCCTATCCACAAAAAGGGAGACAAACTGCAGTGCGAAAACTACAGAGTTATCTCACTACTTTGCACGTCATATAAGATAATGACAAAAATATTAGAAAATTAGATTAAAATTTACGCTGACAATGTGATTGGGGAGTACCAAGGCGGTTTTAGAGCTGGTCGATCAACGACTGATCAACTTTTTACGGTCAAGCAAGTGCTTGAAAACTGCTGGGAACTCAACATCGACGTTCACCAGGTTTTTGTGGACTTTAAACAAGCATACGACAGTATTGATCGAAACGTACTGTACAAAATAATGCTGCATTTTGGCATCCCAGCAAAACTAGTCCGACTGACCAAAATGACGATGACATCAACAACATCACAAGTCAGAGTCAACAACCAACTAACTGATGCCTTTGACACAAATGTCGGACTAAAACAGGGTGATTGGCTGGCCCCTCTGCTTTTTAACCTAGCTTTAGAATACGTCATCATACCCGTTGACACAAGAGGTACGCTGCTTTATAAATCCAGCCAGATAGTGGGTTATGCGGACGATATCAACATATTATCACGCTCTTTCACATCCGCAAAAGAAATTCTACTAAGCCTCGATCAAGCAGCAAAAGAAGTTGGCTTGAAAATCAATGAAACAAAAACGAAAATAATGACACAAACAAGGAAAAGGACCCCCAATAGGCAAAACATTACAATTGACGAATATAATTTGGAAAATGTGGACGAATTCATATATTTAGGCACAAAATTGACAAAGAGTGGGAATGAAACGAATGAAATAAAAAGACGAATCCAGCTCGCAAATAAAACGTATTATTCAGTCTTAGCTATTCTTAAGACCAGCTGCGTACACAGGAAGACCAAACTCTAAGTCTACAAATCAATAGTAAGACCTGTGCTTTGCTACGGATGCGAAACATGGACCCTTACACAAGCATCCGCAAATATGTTGAACGCTTTCGAAAGACGGGTCCTGAGACGAATAATTGGAGCGAATCGTGATGGTGACCGATGGCGAATTAGATACAACAGTGAGCTGTATGATATATTCGACGAACCGGAGGTTTCCGCTATCATCAGACTGCGGAAGCTGCAATGGGCTGGCCATGTACAAAGGATGGACGAAACTCGAATACCTAAAAACGTATTCGAGGGAAAAACGGAGGGCCGGAGGCCAGTGGGAAAACCCAGGAAACGCTGGTCCGACTCTGTTGACGAAGACTGTTCATCGCTGCTCGGATTTAAAAATTGGAGGACGCGGTCACTGGACCGAGATCACTGGAGACCTCGGCTACGGGAAGCCAAGGCCCGAAAGGGGCTGTAGCGCTGCGACGAGACGAGACGAGGGGGAGGGGTAAGGGGGGGTGCAAGGAAAAACACTTAAAAATTAATATCTCAACTATCTCTTAAGCTATGTAATTGAAACTTGAAACGTATATTAAGCTATAATAGGAAAATACAAAAAAAATATAACATGTTGAAATAATAGTAGTGCGGGGAAATGGGAAGCATTTCAAAAATGGCGAACTTTTCAAAATTACAAATCCTTATATCTCAAAAAATAGTACACATATCAAATCGAAAATTTGTCAGATTGTAGAACTACATAATGGTTAATTTTGGTAAAAATTTGAAGTTGGGAGGTGTAAGGGGAAGAAGGTGATAAGCAAAAATATCGGAAACTTTGAGTGATTTTCTTAAGGCTGTGGTGAAATAAACAAAGTTGAAATTTTGCATGTGAATACCTTTATTTTATGTACATACAAAAATAATAAATTGATCCATAATTGTTATAAACCGACCCCCCCGGTCTAACGTGCACAAGGTGTTTCATGTGCATTGAGAAAAACACATAAACTGAAAATTTTTGAGTGAAATTTTAAGGTAGAAACTTGAAAATTTGCAAAATGCATTAAAAAAAAATCTTTAAATATAAGAAATATTAACTGGTCGAAAACCCTTAAGACTTCTATCCCCTCCCATACAAAATTATTTTTTCGACCATTTTTAAGAAATCAATTATCACCTAACTATTAAAAGCTATCAATTTGAAATTTTGCACAAAATCTTACAAAAATAATTGAAATAAAATTACGTAAAAATTTTTGAAATCGCGCTTGCCCTTCTACCCCCTCCCATACAAAAGTATGTTTTCAATCAATTTCATTAAATCAACTAATAACCAACAAACTAAAAGCTACGAACTTGAAATCTTATACAAGCACCTTACAAGAGAATCAAAATAAAACTACATATCAAATTTTACGATTCCCCTACCTTCTCTACCCCCTCCCATACAAATGTTCGGTTTCGTGAATTTAGAATACACCGAATTTTATGAAAATTCTATGCAACTTCGTCCATGAAACACATTCTATACAGAGAATATTGGACGTGATTCAAGCAATTAATTAAAAAGCTATTAACATCCACCCATTCTTAATATTACCCCTCCTCCTCCCCTCATAAGAACCGAAACTTGCAGAAACGAATGAAATATTGTTAAATTAACAACAGCCCTGCCCAATAACTCCCTTTCACTTAGCCTTCCCTAACCACTCTAACCTGCATATTGACTTTCCACTCATCCGCAACTTGTCCCAAGAATAATAAAGTTTCGCCCGACTTGTTGGCAGTTTATTTTAAATGTAATAGCTTTGACTGTTTTAATGAAAAATAATTTATTTGAAATTCCGAAATTTCTATGTGTGGTGGTAGAAAGAGTTAGGTGAAGTGGATAGTTTTTTCCAAAACTGGTTGCAATTGTAATAAAATTAATTATAGCAAACATTTGATCTTTTAGCTGTGAAAACCAAATAAATGTTTTTTGAAAATTGTGCATTTGTATGGCCTCCCATTGCAAGGAGTGAAGGGATTAGATCAATATTTTTTGATGTAAATGATATTATATCATTATACTATGACTTAAATTTCAAGTCAATTGCTGAAATTTTGTGGGTGGGAATAGATGTAGTGGGGGATGTAACTCGTTCACGAACTTAAACTTACTTTTTTGCTAAAACTGACAGAAGGCAAATTTCAGCACGATAGATCAAAGCGTTCGAGAGTAGACGGACAGACGGTCACTCGGAATCGAGGTTTTTGAGCGACAAAAATATTTCTGTATCCCTCGCGACTCCATGCGAGCATTATTTCTTAGCATTACAAACGGTAAGGCAACACACATTATACTCTCATATTTCATGTAGAGTATTAACATAACATGACTACGATCGCATGTAACGCCCAATCATTAGATACTCTAGATAAATTATAAATTTGTGTGATCTTAAGAAATTTTGCATGGGGAGTGGTAGCAGTGGTGATAGTATTCAATTAATTTTTTCACATCACTTTAGAGTAGCAATAAAAATGTTTTACTCAAAATTTGGGCTTCGAAAATTGAATAGGTACTGAGAAAATAGTGTATTCGATTTAATAAAATTGTGCATTTTGGTCGAGAGGTGGTGGAAGAGTGAGCAGTCTTTAGTGCTTTTTCAGTAATAACTACGAACATTATGCAATTGACATCTCTCAAGTTTCAGCTCAGTAACATTCATATTTTTTTTTTTGTAAATTTGTGAAATCGTATTTTATCATTTTGTATATATGGGGGTAGAAGGAGTCAAGCAAATCAGTTAATTTTTTTCCGATCTTAATAATAATGCCAATTAAGCAGTCAGTACAAAATTTTAACTCGGTAAATGTTATACTGAGAATATCGGTTTATAGTGTTTCATGAAAAAGTGCAGTTTGCATGGTAAGTTATGCAAGGAGTGGAGGAATTCGAATAATTTATAGCCGTAGATTATATTTATGATAAAAATAATTTATTCTAAATTTAAAATTATGAACTCCCATAGTTTCCAAGAAAATTAAATTATTGTAAATTGTGGAAAATGTGACATTTTTAAATAATTGGCAACAGTCCTTCCCTGGAACCCACATTCTCTTACATATTCACTGTATGAATATTTAAAATATATTAACATCTCTAATCTATTATAATTTTAGTAAATCTGTAAAAAAGTTTTTAACTTTTATAGGTTTTAAATTATATCACGAACAACACAGGTAAAAAGATGGGAAAAAAAATCTACTAAAAACACCTGACAAAATTTCCTAATTAAAATAATGATCAGTTTTAAGGGTAATATAATAATTTAAGGTTCACTTACCGCGACTAAGATTGTCACTTGGATATCTACTGCCATAGCCGCCGTTGTTATAGTTTCCGGGTTCAGCTGTAATTTTTTTAAAGAAAAGTGAAGTAATTAGAAACTAGAAATAATTAAATTAAGTTTAATGATATCTTTAATGTCTGTAACAATGAACAGCCATGACATTGACAATGATTAAGGCTTATAAAGTGTTAGTTGCTATATTGAAGTGAGATGATAGAAAAAAAGTGCTGAAGATAACACACATCTAGATTTCGAGGAAGAATTCATGTTGTGGGTGATTTATGCTTGAAAGGAAGCAATTATGATTGGTTTCTGGTCGTTGATGATCATACTATGAAAGTTTTATTTTTAAAATATATACCGGAACTTGAGGGGATTACCATTTTGAGTTTCTGAATTGAGTAAAGCGGTAAGGTAATTCGGGAGTGGCGGTTGATATTTATATTGTTATCCAGAAGTTTTTTGTGCAATATAGGAGTACTATTCATTTTTATTTATTTATTTTAGACGAATATAAAATTCGTTCACATCAAGCTGTTATAATTAATTTCGAGAAGAGAATAATAAGAGAAATAAAATAATAATAACATTAGAAGTGTTAAACAATTAAAGCTTGGAATTATTTAAAGAGTTAAACATATTTGCCCAAATACAAAACTATACATACTAAAATTTTTTATCATCCAATCTGAGTATAAGATTTCTGATAGCATTCAAATTGTTATTAAATATGTCGGGAAAATTACAGAAATAGTTGCCGATTTGCATTATGCGTTCAATTCAAGCATCTTTGCAATATTTGGTCCGATGAAAACTCATGTGAAACAAGTCACGTAAACTTGTTGTTCGAGATGGAGCACGTATTTTTAAGTTTATTAGTTTATTGATTTCGAGACCATTGGAACAACAGTAGCTAGAAAAGTTATCCAGATTCTGCTGCGATAATTCCTCATCCACATGTGAACTAATGGCTTTAAATATTTTGCAGTCATCCGCAAATAGTAAGAATTCTGCATCAATAAATATGGAACTAATGTCGTTAATGAAGTGTAAAAAAGCAGATAAGGGACTAGAGTGGCAGTTATTGATTTTAACGATCAATAATTGTCCATTCACGTAATCTTTAAACCAGTTTAGTAGATTTCCAAAAAAATCCTAATTTTTCTAACTTTATGACAAACAATTTCAAATCCAATTTATCAAAGCCCTTAGAGAGGTTAGTATAAATACTATGAACTGGTAATGATTGCATTAAATGGTTACGTGTATAGCTGCGGCTCTTCACTTTCTATTAAGCAACATGGGTTCCTTAAGGGACAATCAACTTTGACAAATCTTCTATCCTTTACCAATTTCGCAAGCCGCTGTATTGAAAATAAATCTCAAGTTGACTGTATATATACGGATTTCAGCAAGGCGTTCGATAAATTGTCTCATGAAATTATATTTCTGAAATTTGATAAATTAGGTTTTTCTCCTTTACTACTTCGCTGGCTTTGCTCATATTTGTCAAATAGAAATCAATCAGTTATTTTTAGATTTTTTTTTTCCCATGATGTCTGGTGTGTCACAGGGAAGTCATCTTGGGCCACTACTTTTTATTTTTTTTGTAAATGACCTTTCCTTTGTTTTACCGAACACTAACTTACTTTTATATGTTGACGATGTTAAAATTCTTAAAAAAAATTATAGTGAAACTGACTGTTTATCTTTGCAACGTGATCTTGATATCTTTCATAACTGGTGTGTAACAAGTTATTTTTAAATATTGATAAATTTAATGTCTTATCCTTCTTTTGTAAACTTACACCTATTTTAACCTCATACACTTTAAATAATACTGGCCTGAGCCGGGTTGATCATATTAGTGATCTTGGTGTTATCTTGATTGTAAGCTGAGCTTCACTTTGCACTATGACACTATAGTGATTAAGGCTAATAAAATGCTTGGCTGCGTACGTCGTTATACTCGTGATTTCACTAACCCTTACGTACTTAAATCCCTTGTTGTCTCATTGGTAGGACCTATTTTTCCCCTGTTTGGTGTCCTCATTATGCTGTCCATATTAATCGTATTAAAAGTGTTTAAAAGCGTTTTCTTCGTTTTTCCTTGCGGTTCCTTCCTTGAAATAACCCTGAATCTCTCTCACCTTATTCTGAGCGTTTGAAATTGTTGTGTTTAGATAAAAAAAATTGGTAAGTTAATTTATGACAAAAGAACCGAGAGGCCAAGGGCGGCACTTCTTGTGTCATCTGAAATTAAACACCTAAATATTCCAAGTTTCATTAGAACAGATCTAGTAGCTGTATTGGTGAAAATACCAAAGGCAGGAGGGATTTAAGAGGTAATAATAGCCTCAGCATACTTTCCTGGTGAGGCTCCACCTCAAGGCGTCATGGAACTAGTGGAATACAGCAGACTTCACAAATTACAGGTAATACTGGGCTGTGACGCCAACGCACACCACACTATCTGGGGAAGTAGTGATATCAACAAAAGAGGTGAGTCACTTTTGGAGTTCCTTACTACTAACAACCTAGATATAATAAATAAAGGTAATACACGGACCTTCATAAATTCAGTAAGGCAGGAAGTACTTGACCTAACCATAACAAGCCCCTGCCTAGTTGACAAGTGTGAAAATTGGCAAGTATCAGAAGAAGCTTCATTATCAGACCAAAGGCATATCTGATTTGATATTAAGACTTCATTTAGTTACATAGAACAATACAGAAACCCTAAACGCACCAACTGGAATCTTTACCAGTCAGCCCTAGAGTACGAAATAGGTATCGAGGAAGAAACAATAAGCAGCCCAGACTGCATTGATAAAATCACAAATAAACTCGTAAACAATATTATCAATGCTTACGAACAAAGTTGTCCTGTTCTACACAAAAAAAGAGCCAAACAAACTCCTTGGTGGAACGAAGAACTAGCGGCAAGACGCAAACAAACTAGAAAATTGTTCAATAGAGCAAAAACCTTTGGTACCTGGGATGAATACAGAGAGTCCCTTGCTGAATATAATAAACTTCTAAAAAAGTTAAAAAAAGGGTCTTGGAGAAGATTCTGTGAAGAGATAGATGATCTCCCAACGGTCTCAAGACTCCAAAAGGTGTTGTCAAAAGACACCCCGACAGATATCGGACTATTAGAGAGACCAGATGGGACCTTAACCAAAAGCAGCATGGAAACTCTTGAAATGCTAATGGCAACACATTTCCCAGGCTGCAAGATAATTAACAATAATGAAGATTTAGAGGTAGAGGAAAGGATGTATCGTCAAACTCCGTTCAGCAAAAGTATTGCTGGTAAAATCTTCACTCCGAAAAAGATCAGATGGGCGATCAACACCCTTAAACCCTATAAATCAGCCGGAGTAGATAAAATATTCCCCGCATTATTGCAGAAGGGGTTAGAGATCCTCATGCCAATAATGATAATGATCTTTAAAGGTAGTTTTATATAGGGATACATCCCAAAAATCTGGAGGAAAGCGAGAGTGGTATTTGTACCGAAGGCAGGGAACCGTCCCAGCCAACAGCTAAAGTCTTATCGCCCTATAAGTCTTACCTCCTTCTTTGTCAAAACGATGGAGAAATTAGTGGACATTCACATAAGAACGGGGCCTAACAAGGTCTGTCTTAGTAACAACCAACATGCCTACCAAAAAGGCAAATCAACACAGTCAGCCCTTCATGACTTAGTAAGACAAATCGAAAAAGACTATAAAGAAATTGTTCTTTGCGCATTCCTAGATATAGAAGGAGCATGTTACAGAACAGTCATTCTCCCAATAGTCACATATGGATCAACGATATGGTGGACTAAAATTTTACAACGGAAAGCACTGCTTACGCTACAAAAAATTCAAAGGCTAGCCTGCCTTGGTATCACAGGAGCAATGAAAACCTGTCCGACAGCGGCAATGGAAATGTTTCATAACATATCTCCGATACATATCCAAATAAAAAAGAAGCTATCAAAGGTGTGTTACGCATACAGGAGAAAAACAATTACAAATCAGGGGATTTTAGAGGTCACCTCAAAATCCTAAAAGACCCACAAATAGAGGTTATAACACTATCGGACGCGATGCCGACAAAATTCAACTTTGAAACTCCTTTCAAAGTTATAATCAGAGAATGCATGGATGCTACCAGAAATAGTATAGGGATCAATCATCTGGTATACAGATGGCTCTCGCACCTCTGAGGGGACAGGACCCGAAGTCAAAGGTCCTAACTTCTCGGTATCAAAACCACTTGGTAAAGAAGTCACTATCTTCCAGGCCGAACTAATTGCAATGTACCTATGCATCCAAGAAAATATAAGGAGAGCTCATTGCAATAAATCCATTTATATCCTATCGGATAGTCAGGCGGTTCTCTTAGCTCTAGCATCCAATAAACATGGATCGAAAATAGTATGGGAATGCCCTCAAAACCTAATCATCCTGGGGAAAAGGAATGATGTAACCTTAATGTGGGTACCAGGACACATGGGAATTAAGGGAAATGAAGAGGCTGATCGCCTTGCAAAAAACGGCGCAGAAACAAATTTTATTGGTCCAGAGCCATTCTGCGGAAAACCAAAAGGTTACTCCAACCCCATACTCAAAAAGTGGGTAGAACAAGAACATAAAATCTACTGGAATAGAATTCCAGGCTTGTCAGTTCCAAAAAAACTGATCCTAACACAAAAAAACAAAGATGGAGGATATTCTAAAATTCAGCAAGAAGGATATTAGTACTCTAATCGGCCTAATGACCGGGCACAGTTGAGTAAACCACCACCTCAAAATATGGGCTTAGCTGAAACCGACATTTGTCGTTTTTGTCTCGAGGACTCAGAAACGACAGTACATATCCTATGTCACTGTGAAGCAGTAGCTAGGAAAAGACACAGTAATCTTGGAAAGGGTTTCCTTTCTACGGGGGAACTAGCCAATACGGCTCGCGTAAAGATTCTCAAATTAGCTAAAGCTATTGAGTTATGATAGGGTGAAGGGGCTATAAACGCACAATAGGCCAAGAAGGTCGCAGTGCTCTCACGCGTTTCCCTAATAGTAATAATAATAATATTAGTGTGGAAAATATTACGTTCTCAATTTAAACCAGGTAAACAAAATTTCAAGATACGATTATGAAGATACTGTCTGGTATTTCACAGCTACCATATTATCATCACGTCGAACAATCGACAAACAACAAATTTTATCGAAACCTTATTTTAAGACATAAGAATTGTTAATCTGATGTACTACATTTAATCTCATTCAATTAAGAAAATTCATTCAAATAGAATAGTGTAAATGCATAATTGATGATTATTTTTTATGAATTGTATCTATTTTTGTTAGAATTTTGACAGAAACCTTATTGTTAGATACTATCGCTGCTTTAAAAAATATTATCACAATTTTGATAACATTTTTTATGTTTATTCCACTTACTGATTGATATAAATACTCTTTCAACCTAAAATTATGTCAGTTATAAAATTAAACAGAAACAAAACGTGTCTAATTAAAGTATAATTGATATAGCAGAATCAATTTCAAAAATGACCAATAAAAGTAAGATTTTTGAATAATAATGTAATATGTGATATAATAATACTCTAAATTCTAATCTTGGTATATAACAGATTATCTGGTACTAATTGTCATTGGTCTGCTTCAACTACTAAGCAGACCTGCGTTAGTTAAAACTTATCCTCTTGAAGATGCGACTATTGAAAGTGTAAATAAATTCGAAATTCCAGATGAATATGATGTCTCGATTCCAAAAGTTATGCTCGTAGTTAAACCTGCTATTGGCACGTTAGTTGCAGCAATTAAGGGAAATATCTATTACATAATTAATCAGTTTAAAAGCGATAAACCGGAAAACCTCGAACAAGACCCAACCAACAACCAAGAAAGTTCGAATTACATCAACGACCATCGAATCCAATAAGACCAGCTGCACCAATGGGTGCATATCCCATGGGATCACCTTTACCAATTCCAGCATATCCAATGGGTCCAAATCAATCACCGAAAAACGAACAACCATCAGCTTCAATGGAATCATACTTGCAACCAACTATCTTTTCCATTTGGATTAAACCCGTAGCCAGCATATCAAATTACTCACAAGATCTACAATATCCGATGGAATCAAATCAGTAATCAAATTGAGTTTTTAAGTTTAAATATAATTTATCTATATCATACCTAAACAGAAGTCGCGTTTTACAAAAATAAGAGCTTTTTGCACGAAGAGGTGTCAGACAAGGCTGCATATCATCACCAGCCCTATTTCTGGTAGTAAAAAATGACATTTCAAAATCTGTACTAGAATCTGGGGAAGGTAAAAGTAATCAGTAAGGACTGTTTAATATTTAAAGTCACCTTAATTATGCTGAAGACGTGTGTTTGTTACTTAGAGTCAAATGTCCGCTCGTTGCAGCATTTCAAATGTAAAGAGGCAGGACTGAAAATAAATGTGCGTTAAACCAACATGGGTTCGAGCACAAGCACACTTACTGTTCTTAACTAACAAGATGTAAAAGAGGTGCATGATTTCTGTTACCTTGAAAGCATTGTTAGCATGGACGGCGCAGCTGAAAAACAAATTGAGGCTCGTTTAAATAAAGTTCGCCAAGCCTTCAGAATCGTTTCCCCTTTTTGGAGGTTAAGAAAAATCTTCTTTCGCACTACAAGTGTATGCGTCAAATCGGTGTTTTTAAATGGTTTCGCTAGATGGAAATGCAATCTTTCGTAAGCCAATGCCAAGCATCTCCAGATGAGCTTTAAATTATAATCCACAAGGAAGACGTCGGGTTGATCGGAGGCCGAAAATGAAACAAGTCCTGGCGACATCTAAAAGCCGATACTCAGGATCAGGCCTTGTAGAAGAGTATTGTAGTCCTACGCCCCTACAGGTTTTGAAATTTGATACAAGTATAGCGCATCATTTTCTGACTCATGATACCGACGTAGAACGTGCATTAAAGTTTCAAAGTAATTTGCCACTTTGAACCCATGGGTACCAAGAACTGTATCTAGTCCTGTCATAAGTTCCATCCACCCACCCTTACTATCACCGCCCGCCTCCCCCTCTCTTGAGTTTTGCTAATTCTCTTTGAATAACAATCAATTACCTGGTTTTCTCCGGTTGTTTACCTTCCCAGGGTCCCAGGATTTTGCTACCGCCCACAAGGCCAGATCACCTCAGCTTGAGGCTTGGGGAAAACTTTCCTGGGTGCGCAGACCTGAACCCGTTGGACTACTTCTTATTGTCTACCCTTGAGGGCCTGCGAAGTAGATCCACCTCCTCGTGATGCAGGCTGGATAGCGTTCAGAGATCTACAGATGGGGGAGGGGAGAGACAGTCGATGGAATGCGCATTGAATTTAATTTATTAAATTTATTGTATACTATATTATCATCGGCTTCGCAATCCATTCAGTTGGAATGAGGACAGTAGAACCAGGACTGTATAATCAGAAAGTAAAGTAGAACGACGGTGAGGAGCATGTTAGCTATGAAAGCTAGGGGTTATGAAGAATATCCGACGACCCGAAGTACGAAATCTTATGATGTACGTGATATGTAGAATGTCGCGGATACTAGTAGTTGCATTGATCGAGAGCTAAGACTCGTCCATATAATCAGCGAAAATTGATGCATAATATGTTGACCAATAGACGGACTACGCGGCGTGAAATGTAGGTGTTTGCCAGCACTGAATAGTAGCAAAGCAAAGGAAGTTTAGTTGGACCATAGAACAAGTAGGGGGGAATCAAGTCGAACGGCCGGTGTATTGAATTTAATTATACCTTAAGTCATCGGCTCCGAAACCTACAAAGATAGGGTGGAACCAAGTTGAACAGACCGTCAGCTCCGCAACCCATATAGGTGGGGGGATAAAGTTGAACAGTCCGTCAGCTCCGCATCATATCGATCGCAGGGAAGTAAGTGCTGGTCTGGAAAGCTAAGGCGATTCCAGTAACTACTTTTGGAGTGTGGCAACTCCACGAACCCGAGCTGTTCTATCGGTATCAAAGTTGCGTGTGAATGTAGACTAAAGTGAAGTCCTCACCAAGGACTTTAAACTTGGTACTACAAGAGGTTGTATTGGCAACCCCGTGACAGGTGGTATCGATCATGTCTCAATGAAATGAATAAATGAATGAAGAAGATCTAAACATCGCGGAAAATAGTAGCTGACTGAAGGATGCGAAAAGCAGGTATCCGGTATAGCCGGCACGGCCTTGTAACTAACTGAAGGATGCGAAAATGGAATCAAAAACAAGAAATATATGATGTAAAAGTTGAATGAGGAATGTAGTTGTGGTAAGCGGATATCAGTAGCAGTCGGAAACAGGTGAAATGCGGAAGTTTGGACAAGTCTGCTCGGAATGAGTAGCCAACTGAAGAATTGTGAAAATTGAAGCAGAAGTACGCAGGCAATGGATGAATGTTGTGACCGATGGATATGGGTGAAAGTAGTAGCGGACCGAGGAAGACGAAAAGTTAAGGCCCGGTATAGCCGGGACGGCCATGTAACTGACTGAGGAATGTGAAAACAAATCCTAAAATGTGGAAATTAGGTTGACTGTAGGTGTGTAAGAGGCAGGAGCTCGGTGCTCGTTGAAGCAACTTGACGATAGCCCCGCCCCGGGCAAACCAATACAACAATGGATGAGGTCCCTTCGGGGTACACGTAATGGTTGTGGTTTACCACCTACATCGCGGGTTGAAATATGAATATTTACATCACAAATTTTGGGTTTCTGTGTTTTTTCCAATACATATGAAACACATTGTGCACGTTTGGACCCCACATCGGCGAATAAAAGTTTTGATTTAAATGAATATTTTCTTATGTATATCAAATGCACCTGAAAAATTCAAACTTTGTATCTTTTCTCCAAACCCCTCAAAAATTAGTCAAAATTTTCGACACATCCCTACCCTATACCCCGCATTTCAAAATCTGACTAAAATTTTAGATTATATGTCGCTGTAATCTGCAAAAATTTCGGTGCCCATTGGATAAAAAAATTCAATTATTTTCAAAGTACCACGGTTGAGATATTTCAATTAGTATTTTTCGATACTAACCGACTTCTCTGGGTGCGCATAAATAAAGCCTTGCACGTCTGGCAGCTTTTCCCAAATATCTAAACACACTATGTTTGTCATTTAATGCTCCGACATTCAGTTCAAATTCTTTTCATGCATCCAGTTCTATAGAAGGGCTGGAGTATACCGTGTTCTATAGTTTTGGGCAAGCCTATGTAAATTATGTGTTGTTGATGGGATAATACGTCGTAATTGTGAGTCGAAATGGAGCTAATGAAGGGGTGAGACGGGAAGTTGTGCCAAAATATGTGCTAAAAAGTTGTGGTAAAATGTAATGGCTTAGGTTTAGGTCGTAGGGGGTTAGTCTTGAAAGGAAACCTACATTGCAATGTGACCATCTAGATGGGCCCATTGTACTCCTCCTAGATAAGAAACGGATATTACTCCTCTTGGGATAGCCACTTGGTAAGGTTTATGAGCCGGAGCAGGCTCGAATGTTTGAAGTCTCCGAGGTCGTCCAGTTCAGAGAAGAATCTCGAGCCGAAAGAAAGGAGACAACTGTTGGTGATTTGCGGACAATGACAAAGATAGATTCTTCACCTTTCTCGTAACCTCTGCAAATGCTGTCGCTTGAGATCCGTAGTTTGAATACGTATAGCTTAAGCAGGCAATAACCAATGGTCAAACCGACAATGGCACGGACGCTATAGCGACTACGTTGTAACATCTAAGCTGTGATGCTTGTATTTGGTTCTTTTCAAAACGATTTGTTCGTTCTACAGCTATCCAACTGCCGCTACCCCGTCGAGTTGTTCTACTTCCTAACTTTCTAATGGGGAAAATGTTTACAGACCCTTGCTTAACAAGCTTTCCACTGTGTCATTTCCTAACAAGTCGATATGCTCCGGTATCCAAATCGAAGATACTTCGGTTATAGCCGCACGTTCAAACGGACGTAACTCTAAAGGATTGGAGTGCGAGAACTGTGGTACTGCTGTCCGAGAAAATGTAATAATTTCCGAGGCCGTTCTGCATATCTAAAAGAACACTTGCGCACTCGAGGTCGTGGGAATAGATCACTGCATTTGTCCTCTGGTTAGTTTTACATACGTCCGTATAGAGGTGGGGACCCTTGAAGGCGTTGAGTATAGTGTTCGTTCTTCATTCGTTTCGCTTCTCAACCTGTGGTTGGTTTAAGCAATCGTCCCAAAGGAAAGATGCATCTCTAATGACGTTTAAAATTTTGCCATCACCAATTAGTTGTGCTGACCACGAATTAGAGGTTTTTCATCTAATAGCAGCTAGGCTTGCTGTTTGACTTATAAAATATCAAGTGGAGGTTGTGAGAAAAGTACCTCCAGCGCTGCAATTGATGTGGTTCTTGGAGCACCTGTTATACACAAATAAGGGTTCAGTTGGATTAGTTGTAAAGTTACTAGGTTGGTTTTAATACCACCGTTGACCACCACATCGGCGTACCATAGAAAATAATTGGTTGGATTATACTGGTATACATCCAGTGGATGAGTTGCGACTTAGGTCCCCATCTCAAGCCGAATATCATTCTGCAAGCGAAAAAGGCTAAGGAAGCTTTAATTGCACGTTCTTGCTCATAGGTCTTCTAGGATAATTTGCTATCTAGAATAAGACCTGGTTGGTAGATTGCAAACGAATGGTCTACTTCTTCTGTAGAAGACGATCAGGTCTGTTTTTTGAGGGTTGATTGTTAGTCTTTTATCTAGTGCCGAGCTGTTTAACAGTTATAGAGCGGACTGCATAAGGTCACCTTGAACTTGCTCAAGCTTACCAGTTAGCCTGATCACAAGATGGTCTGCATATGCTATTGTGAGGTAGCTGTTCCGATTTAAAATGGAAAGGGGCTCATTCATGGTTATCACATCAATGTTGACGTGGTTAAATGGACCCTATGCGAAACCAGGTGGTAACATGTGAAATTTGGTTGATGCGGAAGAAAGCTGAGAACGAAGGTGTGCAAAATACCTACATTGCTCAGGCTAAAGTAGCAATCTGAGAAGACCGAAATCGGAGGCGAAACATAAAGACCAGTTAAAGCTAAATTTCGAAGCGATCATACAAATGAAAAAGAGGAGGAAACTGATTTTGAAAAAGGTCTCAGCAGAAACCGGAACGTTACGAATAATAAAGCGTAACAGTGTAGAATCCGGAGATCTTTTCTTTCAATTCGAAATGCACTGTGAAAACATTTACCAAACCACAAGTTAATTTATGTTGCTAGTAGAATGATTGGCATAGAGAAAAATTTTATCTTTGCTTGAATCAACGTAACGCATGAATAAAAAATGCAATGTGATCAAAACTGCAAGTAAACCAGTGCTTTGTGCAAATTTTAAATCTCAATTCCTGCACACCCAATTGACACTTACCGGTCCATTTCAATTCTAAATAATCGTCAGGATTAAAATATGTTTCAATCGGCGATTCAGTGGCGTGATAGTTACCTTCCGGTGTTGAGCCATACCCAGGTCTAATGTTGTCCTGAGGCTGTGGACGTAGTGATGGTGGTAGTCGATCCGGTCCGTAACCATCGGTCGGTCTTGAAATAGGATTGTGGGCTGATCCTGGTCTGGAGCCATATCCGTCTGGAGAATTGCTCGTAGGTCGATCATCTATATATTCCGGCTCCGGTCGATATGCATATTGTGTATCGGGAAGGGGTCGGTTTGCTCCAGGGCGGGTTGATGGTCGATTGGCCTCGCCGTAAGTTGAAGTGGGACGTTGACCGGAGTCATAAGGTGATGAAGGCCTGTCGCGATCGCTTGATCCGTATGTTGATGAAGTTGGACGAACACTGGAACCATATTTTATAGGAGTGCCATAGCTGTAGCCATTGCCATATCCCATGCCGAAGTAGGGTCGGGGAGTTGTATTAGGACGATCTCCATATTTATCTCCATTTGATAGCCCAGGCTTGTACCGATCCTCTAACGTTGGAATATTTTGGGCATATGTTTCGGGATATTTGTTGTCTTTATTAGGCGCCGGGTAGTTTTGCTCGTACAGCATTGGATATTTGTATAGTGGATAACCACCTTGAGCGTAGTGAATTTTGTCTTCGTTTCGATCGTTATAGGGCGTTTGTCCAGTTGGGAAACTGTTCTCAAACGGCCGTGTATATCCCCCTTCATTCACGTCATATCCGCTGGTGGGCTTCCGATCGTACTCAGTGCTCGGGTATTGGCTACTCGAAGTCGGATATCGTCCATTACGGTCGTTTGTTGGAAATTGTTCTGGAGGTGACGATGAGAACCGATCATCTACTGGCCCGGTATATCCATTAAAAGGAGTAGTAGACAACGACGTTGAGGGCGGCAGGCTATTGATCGTAGTGATTGTTCCATATGGTGGTGGCGGCGGTCTACTCGATCCTGGACGATCCTCGCTTGGTGGTCGGTAACCACCAGTTGTCGACTGATTGATGTCATCAGCAGGCAAATCAATACAATCACTTTTCCTTTCGTAGATATCAAAGTCAGGCTCGAAGAGAGTTCCAATTGGACGCGGCCTTGATTTGTCTAGGATTTCGGAAGAGAGCTGACACGTACCGTTCCCCCGACTGCTAATTCTGAAATACAATGAAATATTAAGAAATCGATAAGTGCATCGAACGTAATTGCAACGATTAAATTGCATTTCTTACCCGAATGCAATTGTTTTGCATTTTTCGCCTTCGCGAGAACAAAGCTCTTTGCAGCCCGTCAATGAGTTCATGTCGACATTCCGGAAAGACTTTTCAAACGGAAGCATTGCACCCAGCACTATTCGATCGAAACAATCTAAAATTGAAAATTAAATAATGTAATTTTAATGGCTTGAATTTTATTGCATAACATTTGATAATAGTATAGGTATAAATTTTAGTAGAAACTGTTTGCAGAAGATGCAGAAGATGAGTATTGTGATCGAAACAGAAAAAAAATTGCTGAAGCGATTTTTGTTTTTTTTTCGCGTTTCATGACTAAATTAGCCTAAACATGCAAAAATGCTGTGCGCCGTACATGAACGCTCCAACGACTTGCAACGACTCATATCTCCAAAACCCTTATAGATACAAATTTAATTTTTATACTCTAGATGAAATCTGAGAGTATATTGTGTTTGCCTTACCGTTTGTAACGCTAAGAAATAACGCTCGCACAGAGCCGCCAAGGGTACAGAAATATTTGTTGTCGCTCAAAAACTTCGATTCCGAGTTGTTGTCTGTCCGTCTGTCTACAGCATAACTCTCGAACGCTTTGAGCTATCGTGCTGAAATTTGTTGTGTGTCATTTTTGGCAAAAAAGAAACTTTAAGTTCGTGAACGGGCCATATCCCCCCACTCCTTCTACCCCCTCCCATACAAATTTCACGAAATTCTGAAATTTTCCGAAATTGATTTTTCTTTGAAACTGCTTAAGCTATCGATTTGAAATTTGGGCCAAAGTATTATGATATAAATGTCATTAATATGACGGAATATTGATCCGATCCCGTCACTCCTTCTATCCCCTCCCATACAAATGCATAGTTTTGAAAAATGCAGTTTTTCGATTTTCATTGAAACTAGCAAAGTTATAAAAACTAATTTTTGCCAGAATTAATTTTATTATAATTCCAATCAGAATTGAAAAAATTATCAACTTCACCTCACTCCTTCTAAGCCCTCCCATACAAATTTCACGAAATTTTGAAATTTAAAATAAATTTTTTTTCTTCGAAACTATTGAAGCTATCTACTTAATATTTTGCACAAAGTATACAAATAGAAATATCAGTAACGGGAAAAAAATTTGTTTTGATCCGTACACTCCTTCTACCCCCTCCCATACAAATGTACAATTTCTGTTAAGTGCATTGTATCGATTCCCAGTAAAACTAGAAAAAGTATAAACTTCAAATTTTGGCAGAATTTGTTTTTTAATAATTGCAATAAATGCTAAAAAAAATTATCAGCTCCTCTTCACTCCTTCTACTCCCTCCCATACAAATATCTGTTTTATAAATTCAAGAAAAGCATTTCTCCTTCGAATATATTAGAACTAGCGAATTTGAAATTGAATCATAGCGTGGTGACAAGGATGCTGATAAGCAGTTTCAAAATCATCTTAAATGATCCACTTTCTTTGCCACCTCCCATACAAATGCCTCAATTTCAGGAAAACTATGTCCAATTGAAAATAATGAAAGCTAGAAACCTTAAATTCAGCACGAAATATTTTGCATACCACATTAGGTGTCATATCCAAAAATTACAAACCTTCCCCTCTCCTTCTCCCACCTCCCATATAAAAGTCACTATTAATTATTTAAAAGAATTGGAAGTGACATATTTTTCGGTACATTGAACTCTTTCTCATTTCATCTAGAGTATCATATGATTGGGCTTTACGCCCAATCATACTTCTGTTATGTTTAATATTTCTATTGGTATACTTTATACAAAATATAAGTTTGATAGCTTTAACAGTTTCGAAGAAAAATAATTTAATTTAAATTTCAAAATTTCGTGAAATTTATATGGGATGGGGTAGAATGAGTGAGGTGAAGTTGATAATTATTTTTAGAATAAATTGCAATTATAGTAGAATTAATTCTGACAGAATTTCGTCTTTTCAGCTTGAATAGTTTCAATGAAAATCGAAAATATGTATTTTTCAAAGTTGTCCAAAGTTGTCAAAAATTATGGCTAAAATAATTCTCAATAGGATTAGTGATGTCGTCGAGAGCACTCTTGAAGTTTATCAGGCTGGATTCCGTAAAGGGTCGTCTTGTACCGACCACACAAATACCCTACGGATAATATTAGAGCAGTCAGCCGAAATGGGTTCGCCACTACATCTCATGTTTGTGGACTTCGAGAAGGCTTTCGACAGCGTTAAGCGAGATTACATATGGAATGCTTTGCGTAGGAGAGGTATTCCAGATAAGGTAATAGCTATGATTAAAGAATCCTACGAAGATGCAAGGTGTCGCGTCTTGCATAGAGGAGAGCTGTCCGAGAGCTTTCCTGTGCGAACGGGTGTCAGACAAGGCTGCATATTATCACCAGCCCTGTTTCTGGTGGTAATAAATGACATCTTGAAAGCTGCACTGGAAGGTGGGGAAGGTAAAGGTCTTCAATGGAGACTATTTAACATCTTAAGTCACCTTGATTATGCTGATGACGTGTGTTTGCTTGCACATACCCGTTCGGACTTAGAGTCAAATGTTCGCTCGTTGCATTCTAAATGCAAAGAGGCGGGACTGAAAATAAATGTGCGTAAAACCAAGTACATGCACATGGGTTCGAACGCAAGCACACCGATTGTTCTTAATGGACAGGATGTGGAAGAGGTGCAAGATTTTTGCTATCTCGGAAGCATTGTCAGCATGGACGGCGGAGCCGAAAAGGATGTTGAGGCTCGGCTAAATAAAGCTCGTCAGGCCTTCGGTATCCTTTCCCGTTTCTGGAGGTTAAGAGAGATCTCCCTTCGCACGAAGCTGCGAGTTTTTGACGCATGCGTCAAATCCGTGTTGTTATATGGTTGTACTACGTGGAAAGTGACCGTTCGACTTACCAAGAAACTACAGACTTTCGTAAACCAATGCCTCCGACGCATTTTAGGAATATTCTGGCCAGAAGTGATCTCCAACGATGAACTTTGGAGTACAACTCGCCAGACTAAAATAGGTATTGAGATTCAACGGCGAAAGTGGCAGTGGATCGGTCATACTTTGAGGAAACCAGAGCAAAACATCGCAAAACAGGCTCTGGATTATAACCCTCAACGAAGACGTCGGGTTGGTCGACCATGTAACACATGGAAGCGAGCAGTTGAGCAGGAGGCCAGAGGAATAAACAAGTCCTGGCAACAGCTTAAAGCCGATGCGCAGGATCGCGCCTTGTGGAAGAGAGTTGTTTCTGTCCTATGCCCCTATAGGGGGTCTTAACAGGAATTTGATTGAAAGTTGTCCATTTGTATGGGAGGGGTTAGTAGGAGTAAAGGGATCGGGCCAATATTCCGTGACATCTGTATCATAATTCTTTGACCTAATTTTCAAGTCGATAGCTTAAATAGTTTGAAAGAAAATAAATTTTTTAATATTTCGAAATTTCATGAAATTTGTATGGAAGGGGGTAGAAGAAGTGGGGGGATGTTGCCCATTCACGAACTTAAAGTTACTTTTTAGCTAAAACTGACACACAACAATTTTTAGCACTATAGCTCAAATCTTTCGAGAGCTACAGCATAGCATAGACAGATGCACAGACGGTCACTCGGAATCGTGGTTTTTGAGTGACAACAAATATTTCTTTAACCTTGGCGGCTCTGTGCGAGCGGTATTTCTTAGCGGTACAAACGGTAAGGCAAACACAATCTACTCTCAGATTTCATCTAGAGTATAAAAATCTCTAAAAGAATGAAATATTAACTGGTCGAACACCTTCCAAACTTCTAGCCCATCCCATACAAAATTATTTTTCGACCATTTTTAAAAAATCGATTATCACCTAAAAGTTAAAAGCTATCAATTTGAAATTTTGCACAAAAACTTTCAAAAATAGTTGAAACGGAACTGCGTCAAAAGTTTTGAGATCACACTTGCCCTTCTACCCCCTCCCATACAAAAGTATGATTTCGACCAATTTCAATAAATCAACTGCTAAGCAACAAATTAAAAGCTACGAACTTGAAATTTTGTACGAGTACCTTACAAAAGAAATGAAATAAAACTGCATCACAAATTTTACATTTCCCTTACCTCCTCTACCCCCTCCCATACAAATGATTGGTTTCGTGAATGTAAAGTACACCAAATTTTATGAAAATTCTACGCAACTTCGTCTATGAAACTGACATTCTATGCAGAAAATATTGGACGTAATTGATGCAATCAATTGAAAAATTATTGACAATCACCCACCCTTAATATCACCCGTCCCCCTCCCTGATAAAATCCCAAACTTGCATAAACGAATGAAATATTGATTACATGTACTGGAGCTATTGATCGTATTCGCAACTAAGTGTTGAATTGGCCTCATCCCTACCCTAAAGGAGGTTTTACTTGTGAAAGGAGGTTTGACTTGTGAAAGGGGGTTCTACTTGTGAAAGGGGGTTCCACTTAGTCTTCCCTAACCACTTTAACTTGCATATTGACTTTCCATGCATCTTTAACTTGTCCCAAAAATAATAATGTTGCTCCCGACTTGTTGCAGTTTATTTGAAATACTCCCCATTTTCCTTCACTACTGTTAGGACTAAATGTTTTTTCTCATATTCCTCTAGTACAGCTTAACATAAGTTCTAAGTTTCAATTACGTAACTTAAGAGATAGTCGAGATATTAATTTTTAAGTGTTTTTGTTTGCACCCCTTGAGCCTTCTCCTTACAAGTATTGACATCTGTCTTACTTGATTATGGTGGATCTAATTTGTCCTAAAATATGAACTTTCTACGTTAGGCGAAAATATAATCAACTCAGCCGACAATTTGTTTTTAGTCCTCCTTTTCAGACCTCAATGGATACAGAAAAAAAAATATTTTGAAAGACATACACAGACACACAGGGTTGATGTTCAGCTTTATAGCTAGATCTATGGTTGAGATTTTCGGATTCTTAGTTTATTCTACGCTTAACGCAAACGTACGGCATACAGACAGACGAATTTTGGCATTTTTAACCCAATTTGCGTGATAAAGCGCAAAAAAATAATTTCAGCATAACCAATTTTTTCCCAAGTCGGTTAAAATTCTTTATTATTCAATTAATATAGTTCTAAGTATAATTTAAATGATCAGATAGATGTTTTTATGAAATTACTTTATTATTCTAATAATAAAATATTGTGATCGACACAACAAAAAAAAAAAATTTGCTACCCTGAAATTTTATTTTTTCGCGTTTCATGACTAAATTAAAAAAAAAATCCGTCCCGCCGTACGCCGTCCGCCGTACATATGGACTCATATCTCCGAGACCGTTGAAGGTAGAATGTTTGTTTTTGGGTGGATTGTTGATTGGGTAAGTGAGCTCTATTTTCTAAATTTTGGGGGGTATTAAGTGGAAGGGGGAGGAGTGGAGGGAAAGAGTCAAAAACTACACTTGCTAATATCTCCACCACGAATACAGATAGGAACTTGAAAATCGGTAGAAATATAGAGAGGGGTGTGGAACAAACTTTAAAAATAATTTAATTTTTTTACCCATTGGCGTCCGAAAAGGGGGAAAGAACAAATTGTTGGCCGAATTTTTTTTCAAATGTTTATATTTTCAAAATAACTTATCGTAAAAAATTCATATCTTGGGGCCATTAAGGTGGCATATATGTAGCTCCACCGGAATCAGCTTAAAGAATGGCTAATTATTGTAAGGGGAGGGTCAAAGGGGGGGGGGGGGGGTGCAAGGAAAACCACTTAAAAATGAATATCTCGACTGTCTCTTAAGCTATGTAATTGAAACTTGAAACATATACTAAGCTTTATTAGCGAAATATGAAAAAATATAAAACGTGGACATAATAGTAGTGGAGGGAAATGGGGAACATTTCAAAAATGGCGCACTTTCCAAAACTACAAATCATTATATCTCAAAATTAAGTACAGATATCAAATCAAAAATTTGTCAGATTATAGAGCTATATAGTTTTTAATTTCGGTAAGAAATTAAAGTTGGGGGGTGTAAGGGGAAGGAGGTGGAAGGCAAAAATGTTGAAAATTTTAAGTAATTTTTTTAGGACTCTGGTAAAAGGTAGAAAGTTAAAATTTTGCACGTCAATACATCTATTTAATATACACAGAAAAAAAATAATTTGTTCCAAAATTGTTATGCACCGAAGTGGGGGTGTAACGTGCACAAGGTTTTTCACGTATAATGAGAAAAACCCATAAACTGAAAATTTTTTAATGAAATTTTAAGGTAGAAACTTAAAAATTTGCTAAATGCACTTAAAAAAATCCCTAAAAGTTTGAAATATTAACTGATGAAATATCTTTAAAACTTCTACCCCCTCCCATACAAAATTATTTTTTCGACCATTTTCAAGAAATCAATTATCACCTAACTATTAAAAGCTATCAATTTGGAATTTTGCATAAAAACGTACAAAAATAATTGAAATGAAATTATGTTAAAAGTTTTGCAATCGTACTTGCCCTTCTACCCCCTCCCATACAAAAGTATGATTTCGACCAATTTCATTAAATCAACTAATAACCAACAAATTAAAAGCTACGAACTTGAAATTTTGTACAAGCACCTAACAAGATAAACGAAATAAAACTGCATATCAAATTTTACGATTCCCCTACCTTCTCTACCCCTCCCATACAAATGTTCGGTTGCGTGGATGTAAAATACACCGATTTTTATGAAAATTCTATGCAACTTCGTCTATGAAACACATTCTATACCGAGAATATTGGACATGATTCAAGCAATCAATTAAAAAGCTATTAGCATCCACCCACCCTTACTATTACCCCTCCTCCTCCCCTCATAAAACCCCAAACTTGCAGAAACGAATGAAATATTGTTAAATTGGCAACAGCCCTGCCCAAGAATTCCCTTTCACTTTCCTTAACCACTCTAACCTGCATATCGACTTTCCACTCATCCGCAACTTATCCCAAGAATAATAAAGTTTCGCCCGATTTGTTGACAGTTTATTTGATAATGTAGTTAAAATATATTACTCGCATGTGGGATATATAATCTACTTAGTTTATTGGCTCTTTGAACGCAATGCCTTGTATTTTGTTGGAATCAGAACCTGAAATTATTAAGGATGAAACCACGAAACTCGCATTTTTATGGGATAGGCTCGTGATCAAATCAATCCCGTGATTTGAGATCACATACGTATTGAAGAGCGTTAAGGATATAAGTAGCTCGTGTTAATTAAAAAAAAAACCAAATAAAATAACATTAAGCTTAAAAACATAACAGGACTACGACTGGGCGTAAAGTCCAATCGTGCGATACTCTAGATGAAAGAGATTGTTTTTTATTTTAAGAAATTTTGTAGGGGAAGTGGTAGAGGGGGTGACGGCATTGAACTAATTTGTTCACATCACGCTAAGGTTGCTATCAAAATGTTTTATACAAAATTTAGGATTGAAAAATTTAATAGGATTTAGTGAAATTGTGAAGTTTGTATGGGAGGTGGTAGAAGGAGTGTGAATTTATTAATGACGTCTTTAGAAATGACTGTAAACATCATTTACTTGACATATTTTAAATTGCAGATCAGTAACATTCATATTTTCCAGGAAAATCGACTTTTTGTAAAGTTGTTGAATTGTGTCAAATTGTATGGGGGTAGAAGGAGTGAAGCTAACCGGCTAATATTTTTTTATCTTACTAATAATTCTAAATAATTATTTAGTGCATAATTTCAGCTCGATAAATTTCATACGTACTGAGTAAATTTATTTAGAGTATTTCATAAAAAAGTGCATTTTGTGTGGGAGGTGGTGGAAGGAAGCGGAGGACTCAACTAATTTTTATAGAGCAGATTGAAATTATTATAAAAGTAATGTATTACAAATTTCAGATCAATAGCTTTCATGCTTTTTGAAAAAATCCGTTTAATGTCGAATTGCGAAATTGTGTCATTTTGTATGGGAGGGGGTAGAAGGGGTAAAACTAAATGTCTGATTTTATTTTGGTCTTATTAATAATTCCAAATAAATATTTAGTGCACAATTTCAGCTCGCTAAATTTTATACGCACTGAGGAAATTGGTTTAGAGTATTTCATGAAAAAGTACAGTTTGTATGGGAGGTGGTGGAAGGAGGGAGAGGACACGCATAGTTTTTATACGATATTATACGATTGATATTATCATATAAGTAATATGTTACAAATTTGAGACGAATAGCTTTTATACTTTTCGAGCAAATCCGTGTATTGTCAAAATGCGCACTTGTGTCATTTTGTATGGGAGGGGGTAGAAGGGGTGGAGCAATTGTGTAACACTGTTCGAGAGGAGTAGAAGGGGAGAAACTAATCGATTTACTTATCCTGGATATTAATTATAATCCTCATTAATGATTTCTTACAAAATTTGAGCTCGATTAGTCTTATACGTACTGACCAAATTGGTTTGTGCAGTTTATATGGGAGGCGACGAAAGTAGTTGGAGGTATTCAAATAATTTGGATACCATAGATCAGATTTATAATAAAAATAATATATTCTATATTTCAAATTATTCGCTCATATGGTTTTCATGAAAATTGGATTATTATGTATTTTTGAAAATGAGTCCTTTTGTATGGGTGGGGTAGGGTTGTTGAAATAAGACCAAACGCAGATTATATCTCGAAGCATACCTAATAAACTGTGAAAGTTTCGTTCTAATCCGTTGAGATGTCTTTGCGTAAGAGTCGGACATCCAGAGAAGAATTTTAAAAACGTGTGTTTCTGCTTAGTTAGTGTCCAAATAAAGCAAAACACAAACGTATAGTCATTTATAAACAAATAACACACAGACACTACAATTATATTTATATGTATAAATTATATCAATATGAGTGTTATTATGAGCTAAGCTTGAAATCAAAAAGAAAGCCCAGATAAGTAAAAGGGTTAACTTTAAAGAGCTACGTAAACGAGTTGTTATTCATGACTTTTACTGTTCTCGTGTCGTAGGTACCGCCCTGTGAATTATGGATTGTTATTGCACAGTTTATGGCGTTCGGTCAATGGCAGAAAGGAAAGCCCCAGGTATAGACGGATTACCAACCGAACTCCTCAAAGCGGACCTGGAAATAACAACCGATATACTCCTCCCACTCGTTATTGAGGTATGGAATGAAGGAAGATATCCGACTGAATGGAAGGAGGGCGTCATTGTGAAAATCTCGAAGAAGGGCGACCTTGGGGATTGTGGCAATTGGCGTGGTATATGTCTACTTACTACCGTATCAAAAATTCTGGCTTAGGTGATTTTCAATAGGATTAGTGATGACGTGGAGAGCACTCTCGAAGTTTATCAGGCTGGATTCCGTAAAGGGTCGTCTTGTACTGACCATACAAATACCCTACGGGTAACATTGGAGCAGTCCGCCTAAATGGGTTCGCCACTACTTGTCGACTTCGAGAAGGCTTTCGACAGCGTTAAGCGAGATTACATATGGAATGCTTTGCGTAGGAGAGGTATTTTAGATAAGGTCATAGCTATGATTAAAGAATCCTGCGAAGATGCAAGTTATCGCGTCTTGCATAGAGGAGAGCTGTCCGAGAGCTTTCCTGTGCGTACGGGTGTCAGACAAGGCTGCCTATTATCACCAGGCCTGTTCTGGTGGTAATAAATGACATCTTGAAAGCTGCACTGAAAGGTGGGGAGGGCAATGGGTCTGCAATGGAGACTGTTTAACATCTTAAGCCACCATGATTGTGCTGATGACATGTGTTTGCTTGCACATAACCGTTCGGACTTAGAGTCAAATGTTCACTGGTTGCGTTCTAAATGCAAAGATCAAAAAATCAAAAATCAACCTAGCGGAAACACTATTCTTGAAATGCAAAGATGCGGACCTGAAAATAAATGTGCGTAAAACCAAGTATATGCAAATGGGTTCGAACGCAAACACACCGATTGTTCTTAACGGACAAAATGTGGAAGAGGTGCAAGATTTTTATTATCTTGAAAGCAATGCCACCATGGAATGATATTGAGACTCGCCTAAATAAAGCTCGTTAGGCCTTCGGTATCCTTTCCCCTTTCTGGTGGTTAAGAGAGATCTCCCTTCGCACGAAGCTGCTAATT
The DNA here is from genome assembly GCA_963669355.1 of Chorisops tibialis. Lineage (NCBI taxonomy): Eukaryota > Metazoa > Arthropoda > Insecta > Diptera > Stratiomyidae > Chorisops > Chorisops tibialis. The sequence goes on along the minus strand of OY770262.1, from coordinate 111,451,749 downwards.
TTTTCTACTACGTGAAAAGTGACCGTTCGATTTACCAAGAAACTACAAACTTTCGTGAAGCAATGCCTCTGTCGCATTTTAGGATTATTTTGGCTAGAATTGATCTTTATAGACAGACTAAAATAGATATTGAAATTCAAAGATGGAAGTGGCAGTGGATCGGTCACAACTTGAGGAAACCAAAGCGAGACATCGCCAAACAGGCTCTGGATTATCCTCAAGGAAAACGTTGGGTTGGAAGCGAGCAGTTGAGCAGGAGTCCATAGGAATAAACAAGTCCTGGCAACAACTTTAGGCCGATGCTCAGGATCGCGCCTTGTAGAAGAGAGTTGTTTCTGTCCTATGCCCCCATGGGAGGTCTTAACAGGAATTTTATTGGTTAATTGATTATGCAAGAGACTTCTTTCAGACCATCAATATTTAAATTTTCGAAGGAAATCGGTTTTTTTTAAAATTGTGAAATTGTGTCATATTGTATGGTAGAGGATAGAAGAAGTAAAGCGAATTATTTCATATTTTCTGATTTTAATGAAAATGCTAATTAAAAATTTATTTCTAAATTTGAGCTCGATATATATTTATTATACGTACTGAGAAAATTGATTTACTGTATTTCATGAAAAACTGCAGTTTGTCCGGGAGGTGGTGGAAGTAGTGAGGGAATTCGAATGATTTTTATGCCATAGATCACATTTATGATAAATTATAGGAATAATTGTTCCAAATTCCAAATTATTAGCTCTTTTAGTTTCCAAGAAAATTAGATTATTGTAAATATTTGAAAATGAGTCATTTGTTTGAGAGGGGGTAGAACTGGTGGAGCGATTTTACCCGTTTACGAACTCGACCTTACTTTTTCGTCGAAAACAACGTGTATAAAATTTGAATTTTCTAGCTCAGCCGGTTCGCAAGCTAGAGAGAGAACAGACGGACGGACATCCGGCTTTGAAGTTTTTGAGCGATAAAAAAAACTTATATCTAATCCATTTTTTTCTCTGAGGCTTATTTCTTAGCTTTACAAACCTTAGAGCAAAGTTATAATATTCTCAGATTTCATCTAGACTATAAACATCAGTTTCCAATTTTGCCTGCGTTTTAGTTGAGACATACGAGGTGAATTGAATCAAATTGGTAGTTGCGGTGTTGTGTGTATACCATGCTGTTGATGATCAATATGTGCACCGTAAAGCATTCATACAATTTAGCGAAGGCGGTCAATAATGTGGTGCTAACAACTTTTATAGTTCAGAAGACGGGATATTATCAGGATCAGGAGAAAGAGATATTCCCAACCTATCTATATAAGCATTTAATATGTCAGCATTTATCACAAGCTTAGGAATATCATAAACTAATACAGCTATCAATGGTAGATTGAACAAGGCGAACTATTATATGTTATCTGCAGATTTTATGTACGTTCACGCTTTGGATAAAAAAACTATCAACAAGTCGGTCGCAATTTTATTATTCTTGGGACAACTGGAAGATGCATGAAAAGTCAATATGCAGTTAAAGTTCTTGGGCAGGGTCGTTGTCCATTTAACATTTCATTGCGGATACGATCAATAGCTCCACTACATATAATCAATATTTCATTCGTTTATGTAAGTTTGGGTTTTTATGAGGTAAGGGGTGATAGCAAGGGTGTGTTGACATTTATAATTATTTAATTGATTGCTTGAATCACGTACAATATTCTCTGTATAGAATGCCAATTTCATAGACGAATTTGCATAAAATTCGGTGTATTTTACATTCATGAAACCAAACATTTATATGGCAGGGTGTAGGATGTAAGGGAATCGTAAAATTTGTGATGCAGTTATATTTCATTTCTCTTGTAAGGTGCTTATACAAAATTTCAAGTTCGTAGGTTTTAATTGGTTGGTTAGTATTTGTTTTACCGAAATTGGTCGAAACCATACTTTTGTATTGGAGGGGGTTTTGAGATCGCGTCTGCCGTTCTAGGTAAAACTTTTGGCGCAATTTCGTTTCAACTATTTTTGAAAGTTTCTGTGCAAAATTTTAAATTGATAGCTTAAAACAGTTAGGTGGTAATTTATTTCTTTAAAATGGTCGAAAAAATAAATTTGTATGGGTAGAAGTTAAGAAGGTATTCGATCAGTTAATATTTCATACATTTAAGGATTTTTTTTTAAATGAATTTCGCAAATTTTCAATTTTCTACCTTAAAATTTTATTCAAAAATGTTCAGTTTTTCTCATTGTACATGAAACACCTTGTGAACGTTAGACCAGCTGGGTCCGTGCATAACAATTATTGAACAAATTATTATTTTTTCCCAATGTATTATATATCAAATCGATGTATCCAAATGCAAAGCTGAGATGTAACCTAGTGGGTAGCATGTTGGTCTACAATGCGAAGGTCGCGAGTTCAAATCCCGGCCGAGGCATAATTCCAGCACACCGCTTATTTGGGTATACCTTGGCCACCTCAATCTACGAAAATGAAAAAAAATCATAGACAGAGGGTTGTGCAAAGGTCTAAAACCCTGCCACAACAAGTAATAAAATATACAGGGTTTTTGGTATTCCGTACATAACCTTGTAAGGGGTTATTCCTGGATATATTTCGAGCAAAAAATTGTTCTACGGAGATGGCCAATTTTCAATATCCACGGAGATACAGGGTGATCAAGAAAAGTCCTTCGGACCTGTACCCTCACTCACTCAAAACGCTATTTCTTGAAAACCAATAATCGCATTTCAAAGTGTTATAGCTTGTTTTTTAGGGAATCAAATGAGGTATTTCCTTCAGACCACAAATTTTTGATACTTTGACCCTCAAAATTCTGTGATCAATGTAGTTTTTCTCAAGAAAACGCATTATAAAAATGTCATTTTAATGTTGTTTTTTTATGTGCCATATTATTGCCTACAAAAGATGCACACATGACTTAGGTTTTCCCGTTTTCCAGGTAATAAGCGAAAATACATATGGCTTAAAAATAAAATATGACATAAACCAACCCTCGTTCTAAAAAAACTACCTGAAATGTTGTTAAACTGAAATATTCTTTGTGTCCTTTAATTACTATTTAAATTATCAATGAATGTCCTTTAGGTAGTATTAAAATTATCGAGAAAATGAATTAAATTAAAATGAGTTTCAACACAACTAGGTGCAGCACTTTGCCCTTTTTAATGGGTTACCTAACAAAATGAAAAGCCTATAAAAGCAAATCATACTTCATATTTGTATCAGTTTTAGTTAAATTTGTAAAAGAACAAGGTGTCACTAAAATTTAGAAAAGAATTTCGAAATGCCTGAGTTCACGAACGAAGAATATGCAGACATAATTTTCCTCCATGGAGAGTGTCAGGGAAATGAGCAAGCGGCGCGATCTTTGTATCATCACAGATTTCCCAATCATCGAATACCTTACCCGAGAGTATTCCAAGACGTTTACAGAAGGATTAGGGAAACAGGCAGTGTTAGGACAAGCAGAGTGAATGCAAATCCTGCGCCGGTAATCGCTGTTTCAATTGATCAACGAATCCTAGCTGCAGTTCAAAATGATCCATCAACTAGTATACGACGCTTGGCATTGCAGTTTAACGTCTCTACGTGGAAAGTTTGGAGTGTCCTGAAAGCAGAACGTTTGCATCCCTACCACCACACACCAGTGCAGAAGCTGTTACCCATTGATTTACCCAAAAGGATGGAGTTTTGCAATTGGCTCCTTGAACGACAAATAAGTGACGAGAATTTTATCAGCAACATTCTTTGCACGGATGAGTCCCAATTCACCAGGGACGGTATCACAAACTTCCACAACTTACACACATGGGCTGAGAGCAATCCACATACAAGAAGAGAGGCATCATTTCAGCACAGATTCAGTGTCAATTTATGGGCAGGTGTGATTGGCAACGATTTTATTGGTCCTATTAGGCTTCCGCCTACCTTAAATAGTTCCAATTACTTGCATTTTTTGACAAATGATCTACAGGAGTTATTGGATGATATGCCACTGCAACGATTGGCTTCCATGTTTTACCAACACGATGGTGCTCCAGCTCATTACGGCCGACAGATCAGAGATTGGTTAAATTCCAATTATAGCAATCGCTGGATCGGTAGAAATGGACCGATACACTGGCCTGCAAGATCTCCTGATTTAACTATTATGGATTTCTTTGTATGGGGACGGATGAAAGACCTTGTCTACGCAACGGAAGTAGTAACGTTGCAGGATCTAAACACCAGAATCGATGCGGCAGCAACAGAAGTAAGGCAGCAGTTGAGGAGTATGAACACAAAGAGAACACTGGCAAAACGAGCTTTAGCGTGCATTCAAAATGAAGGTAGCCATTTTGAACATTTATTGTAATTAAGGAAATTTGAAATAAACCGTAAAAACCATTCTTAAGTTCTTTTAGTTCAAGCGGAGAGTGTTGATCAACCTATTCTTGCTTTTTTGACAAAAGTGCTAAATTATTGGAATGATAATTTCTTCTAAACTATAAAACTTATGCAATGCAAGTGTATGCGTCTTTTGTAGGCAATAATATGACACAAAAGAAAACAACAATAAAATGACATTTTTATAATGGGTTTTTTAGAGAAAAACTACATTGATCTTAGAATTTTGACGGTCAAACTGTCAAAAATTTGTGTTCTGAAGCAAATATCTCAGAATTGGATACAGTTACAATGCGGACTATTACACCAAATGAAAGGTAATTTGATTCCCTAAAAAACAAGCTATAACACTTTGAATTATGATTATTAGTTTTCAAGATATAGCGTTTTGAGTGAGTGAGGGTACAGGTCCGAAGGACTTTTCTTGATCACCCTGTATCTCCGTGGATATTGAAAATTGACCATCTCCGTAGAACAATTTTTTGCTCAAAATATATCCAGGAATAACCCCTTACAAGGTTATGTACGGAGTTCCAAACACCCTGTATAAGGGAACCTGAAGGTCAGGAGGCCGAGGCCCGATTCGGGCTGTAGTGCCATTTTAGAAGAGAAGAAGAAATACAAAATTCAAACTTTGTATCTTTCACCAGAGCCCTACAAAAATCAATCAAAATTTTCGATTTTCTTACCAAAATTAAAGACTATGTTAGTTATACAATCTGGCGAATTTTCGATTTGATATCTGTACTTAGTTTTGGGATATAACAGTTTGAAATTTTGAAAAATGCACCATTTTTAACATGCTTCCCATTTCCCCCACTGCTATTATGACCAAATATTATATTTTTTTCGTATTTTTTCGTTAGTATAGCTTAATTTATGTTCCAAGTGGCAATACTTAAGAGATAGTCGAGATATTTTTTTATGTGTTTTTCTTTGCACACCTTCCCTCCCCCCCGACTCTTCACCATACAATAATTATCTGATTGTGATGTATCTGTATGCAAAATATGAATTTTTTTATCGTAAGTAGTTTCGAAAATAAAATCATTTAGTAAAAAAATTTCGGCCGATAATTTGTTTTTAGTCCCCTCTTTTCGGACGCCAATGTATAAAAAAATTAAATTATGTTAGAGTTTGTCTCGCAATCCTCTCCATACTTATGCTGATTTTCAGCTTCCTACCTGCATTCGTGGAGGAGATATTTTCAAGTGTATTCTTTGACTCTTTCCCTCTCCCTGCCTCCCCCTTCCACCTGATACCTCCCAAAATTTAAATAATGGAGCTCACGTACCCAATTAACAATCCACCCAAAAACGAACATTCTACCTTTAACGGTCTCGGAGATATGAGTTCATATGTACTGCGGACGGTGTACGGCATGACCGAGAACGTCACAAGCAAATCGTCCTCAATAGCGCACGACGGGGATCGCATGCGCTATTGAGGACGTTTTGCTTACGCTTTTGTTGTAAATGGCATGCACTAAGCACACGAAAATGAGGCAACGTCTGGACGCACCTTAAAGGATTTAAAATTTAACAAATAAGTATTATTGGAATTTGCGGATTTAGTCGAAGAAATGTTGTTAAAGTTATAATTTAACACTATAGTTAGATTTTGTTAGTTTTAAATTTATATTCTTAAGATTCTTAGGATACATGTTGTCTTATTTGTCCATCTCAAAGACCAGATTGGCCTAATGATGGTGATAGAGAGAAAACAGGATAGCTGTGAATCCAACTATTGTGAATTTAAGCCTGAAAGACTAAATGTGGCTGCAGACTCGTTTTCTTTAATATTGCAGTGTCCAATTTCTACCAACAGAAATATTTCGTTAAGCTCATTATAACAATTTCACACAAACTGGCTTGTTATTGGGATGAAGCCTAACACTTCCAAAGACACTTGCCCATAAGAACATTTAGGAATGGTTTGACCTTGCCCTGTCGTGAACATTCTTTAATTGCCATCGTAATAGTATACAATTTTTTTTTTCGAAAATCAAAATTGTTTACTGAGACCACTGGGAGAATATCCTCGTCGATCCTTCTTTACCCATACCTAGTCTACAAGTATACAAAATAATTTCTGTATCGTTAAAGCGGATGTGCTGTTCTCAAATTACTGGCTGAGGAGTTACAGGAGATTGTTTTCTACTTCTTATTCTTGGCAGTCTATTGTTGCCCCTTCCAATATTTTTTTATCAACTAGCTTTTTAGTTCGGCCATCCTCGGATTTACGAATAGTGCAATATCTGTCAATTTGCTGTAGAGTAGTTCTTTTAACAGTAGAATAATTTGCGTACACAACCATTCTCTTACAGAGGCCTGAAAACACAAGAGAGGATAAAGGGTTCCGGAAATCAATTGACAAATTTTGACCTTATGGAGACTCATCGTGGTAGCTCTTGTTCTAAAGGTTGGATCCAACCAAATGTCTGATCAAAATATCCGAACTGAAATAAATTTATTTCTCCTAAGGCATGAAACGTGCGTGCTATGTTAGAATAATTCAAGGTCTAGAAATTACAAACCAAACAGAAATTCATTCATAATTATGGCTAACTTCACTAGATTAACTAAAATCTGCTTCGAATTCCAACCTCCATTGCTAAGTTCCACGCTAGTCGATGAACTTGATTTGGCCAACCACCTGAGAGACAAGTACGAGTAAGTAACTACTCCTAATTAACATTCGGTTGCATGGCATTGAAATAAAAGGCAATTAAATCGCAGTTGGGTATGCGCAATTCACATGAACAAAAGACGATGCGGTGTGTGTGTCGTCAACGTAATTTGTCAAAAATATCGCCGATGTTCATAAATTAGCATCCTGGACTGGCCAAGCTTCAGGTATCGCGTACTCCTATGCTGCTGGACTTAAGTACTGGTCGCGTTGCGTACTCTATGTACGGACTTCGTCGTTATGGAGTCGCGAGTTCGCCATTCGTAGAAAAATTCGTTGCAAACCTTTCCAATTGAATTGTCCCGAAGAAAGGAAAAGATCGCCGCCATGAAGTCATTGGCATTGACGTTATGTTGATTCGCTGATGTTTTGCTCCGCATCAAAGGTTCGTCAGCACATGGCGTGACAATCGATTTAAGTCGAACTCTCCTGCACGTCACAGCTCTAGAGTAGAGCTATGTTAGTCGGCATAGTGCTGGACATAACATATTACTCCAGAAAGGTGTCAAGTTCATTCGACAAGAGTTTTTGCGTTTCGATGATTCCGAAAACCAAACATGCGATGGGATTAAACTCCGCAATAGTATTTATCGACACTATAAATTCGTTAAATTGGTTCTGACAATGATGTTTTGAAATTCACTTTGTTTTTTTTTCAACTTAATTTTACCGGATAAAGCGCTAAATTGGGTTAATTGGAGGTAATTCCAAATGCAAAACTGGGTTGAGAAAGGTATATTAGCAAAAAAAAAACACAAAAAACATGGAATTTTACTCACCATTTTTCGTTGACACTAGTTGGTTGTCGATCGTTAAAGCCTCTCCACATACGGCGGCACTGATAATCCACAAAATCACTGAAACCAGTTTTCGAGTTCTTAATCTCTGTTGATCCATTTTCAGGTTGTTCGCTTTCTATTCTTTTTTTTTAACTTTTTATTTACTTTTTTTAATCACAATAATCTCTTAAGTTAAATAAAATTAATTGATTTTTTTTTTTGTCTTATTGAAAGTACATTTTATTACAACGCAAAGTTGTAACGGTTGCAATAGAAGATTTCTTGAATGATTCTCGGTATAAAGGAGGACAATCTTGCGAAAGAAAACAGAACGTATTCCGACATAATTATCAGCGCAGATTAACTGTTATTCCTTCATTATAATTTTTTCTTTATTGTTTTTTATCGATATCTTTCCGAAGTTACATAGCCATCATAGATTGGCAGTTGTATCTTGAGAATATTTCGAAAGTGGGCATCTTTTGCATGGATGAAGTATCTTAAAGATGGCGGCTATAAGTTCTTTCAGATTATGTGCGGAACGGTTTTTATTTTAAAATTTCGTGTCTATTGTTTTTTTTGTCGAGTAGACTAATTGTAGCATTCTGGAGCTACATCGCTATCTGATTTTGAATTTGGAATATTGATGGGATTTTGATAGATCAGACATCACTTACATAGATACACGTGTTCGAGTAGTACATTTTTTTTTTGTTTTTCATTCCTATATAACTTTGCTAGAATGATTTTTAGCAGTTAATTTATTGATTTGACCTCGACGAAAATGGAATTAATCATTAATTTTGTTGTTAGCTAATTGCAAATAATGCTGTCAGACTTACGAATTGCAAAAACGATGAAATAAGTTGTATCGATCTTAAGTGAGAGATGCTTTGTTCTCAGTCGACATTAGTTGGTAAAAAATTGTTATTTTGTATTCAGATTTGAACTACATATTGGATACGTAATTATAAAATTTAAGGGGATAGTCGAAGAAATTGACCTCTCATGTATTCTTATGGGAAAACACGGTTCTTCAAAACTATTAATCGGATCTTGAAGAAACTTTACAGTATTCTTTTTAACATTTACAAAAAAAAGAAAACAACAAATAAAGTTTTGACAAGAATAATATCAAATTCTTTAAATTGACATTTTTTAGTTCTTTTATTTAAAATTTACCGGGAAGAGAACATTGCAAGGTTAATCTCATAATCTAGACAGTGCTGCCAAAAGCTTGTAGAAAAAAAAATTAACTCCATATCTTTAATATGTAATGAAAATATGCAATTTTTCAGGAAAAGAAAAAAACAAAAAAGTTTGTTTTTTTCATGCCAAGTTTGAATGTTCCTCTTCCTAATTTTTGTAATATATTTATCGATTATCATATAATAACGGATTATGTTTTTGTTTTGAGGTTTCAAGTTAGTAATCAAAATAGAACAGGAGGTGGTAGGTGTTGGCATTGCCGGTTTGAGAGGCACTAGGGTGAGCGCTCACCAACTAGTGCCTGACATCTCACCTTTGAAGCATTTTTAGGGCACTTTCCGACATCGCAGAAACATGGGGTTTCTTGCATTCAGTGTAGATTTGAGTCTACTTTAATAACTACTACTACTACTACTAATACAATGGCACTACAGCCCAAATTAGACCTTGGCCTCCTGACATTCAGGTTCCTTAATATTTTACATTACTTATTGTGGAAGGGTTGTTAGCCCTTCGCACAACCCTCTTTCTACGAATTTTTCATTTTCTTAGATTGAGGTGACCAAGGTATATCCAAGCAGGCAATGTGCCGGAATTATATATTGCGCCGACCGGAATTTGAACTCACGACCTTCACATTACAAGACCAACACACTACCAACTAGGCTATACCCTAGCTCTACTTTAATAAACTCTAATAAGAATATCGATTATTATTATTATTTTTTTTTTTTCATTGACTACCCCCTTAATTTCTGGACTTTGAATATTATATACACTCCGTTTCATATTTATAACCCACGTAGAAATTTTAGGTAATTTCTAATTGGAAAATTATTATGCTTTTGTATTTGATTGCTAAATGTAGAAAGCCTGAAACTGAAATTATTTGTAGGTAACTTATTGCAAGGATTCGTTATTTTTAACCCAGTTGAAGTTTCCAACAAAATAAAGTGTTTATTTCATATAAATTTTAAATGACAAATTAAACTGATAGGACCTCCTTTGGATTTTATGACTTCAAAAATCCTTTTTTTCATCGATTGGATTAATTTATTTAACATTTCAGAGTGAAGTTTCTGCCATTCATCAAGGATTGCACCTTTCAATTCCGCCACTGATTCATACCGTCTGATAAAAAAATGTTTTCAATGGGATTCAGATCGGGAGAACATGTCGGCCAGTTCATCACCCTAATGGAATTTGTCTCCATCCAACCCATTGTTTCACGACTGGTATGAATTCTGGCATTATCTTGTTGGAAAATCCAGTTTTTTTTCGCCATGTTCTGCTACAAATGGCGGTAAACTGTTTTCGAGTACTTAGATGTAATCTCTACTGTTCATCCGCGATGAAATAAATTGTATATCTAAACGCCTTACTGCAGAAAATGCTCCCCACAACATCACAGAACCGCCAACGCACGAGCCTGAGCATCGGCCTTAAGCTGTTGCCACGACCTGTTTATTACTCTGGCCTCCTGCTCAACTGCTCGATATGTTTCATGGTCGACCAATCCGACGTCTTCCTTGAGGATTATAATCCAGAGCCTGTTTGGCGATGTTTCGCTCTAGTTTCCTCAAAGTGTGACCAATCCACTGCCACTTTTTTCTTCGAATCTCAATGTCTATTTGAGCCTGTACAGTTGTACTCCAAAATTCGTCGTAGGGGATCACTTCTGGCCAGAATATTCCTAAAATGTGTTGGAGGCATTGGCTCACGAAAGTTTGCAGTTTCTTGGTAAGTCGAACGGTTACTTTCCACGTAGTACAACCATGTAACAACACGGATTTGACGCATGCGTCAAAAACTCGCAGCTTCGAGCGAAGGGGTTTTTCTCTTAACCTCCAGAAAGGGGAAAGGATACCGAAGGTCTATCGAGCTTTATTTAGGCCGAGCCTCAATATCCTTTTCGGCTTCGCCGTCCATGCTGGCATTGCTTCCGAGTTAACAGAAATCTAGCACCTCTTCCACATCTTGTCCGCTAAGAACAATTGGTGCGCTTGTGTTCGATCCTATGTGCATGTACTTGGTTTTAGGCACATTTATTTTCTGGTCCGCCTCTTTGCATTTAGAATGCAACGAGTGAACATTTAACTCTAAGTCCGAACGCTTATGTGTAAGCAAACACACGTCGTCAGCACAATCAAGGTGACTTAATATGTTAAATAGTCTCCATTAAAGACCTTTACCTTCCCCACGTTCCAGTGCAGCTTCCAAGATGTCATTTATTACCACCAGAAACAGGGCTAGTGATAATATGCAGACATGTCAGACACCCGTTCGCACAGGAAAGCTTTCGGACAGCTCTCCTCTAAGTTAGACGCGATACCTAGCATCTTCGTAGGATTCTTTAATCATAGCTACGATCTTATCTGGAATATCTCTCCTACGCAAAGCATTCCATATGCAATCTCGTTTAACGCTGTCGAAAGCCTTCTCGAAGTCCACAAACATGAGATGTAGTGGCGAACCCATTACGGCTGACTGCTCCAATATTATCCGTATGATATTTGTTTCGTCGGTACAGGACCCTTTACGGAACCCAGCCTGACAAACTTCAAGAGTGCTCTCCTATTGAGAATAAACTTAGCGACGATTTTCGATACTGCAGTAAGTAGACATATACCAGACCAATTGCCACAATCCCGAAGGTCACCCCTCTTCGGAATTTTCACAGTGATGCCCTCCTTCCCTTCAGGTGGATATCTTCATTCATTCCACAGCTCAGTAAAGAGTATGAGGAGTATATAATTTGCTACCCTGAAATTGTTTTTTCGCGTTCCATGACTAAATTAGACTGAAAATACAAAAAAAACATAACAGGGCTACAATACTCTAGATGAAATAGAATTTTTTGTGATACCAAGAAATTTTGTATGGGTAGTGTTAGAAGGGGTGATAGCTTTGAATTAATTTTTTCCCCATCATGCTAAAGTAGCTATAAAAATGTTTTATACAAAATGCTTATTCCAAAAATTGAATAGGAGCTGAGAAAATTAGTGTATTCGATTTAGTGAAAATTTGCAGTTTGTATAGGAGGTGGTAGAAAGAGTGGGGGGATTTTAGTGATTTTTTCAGAAATAACTAAAATATCATAAAATTGACATGTCTTAAATTTCAGATTAGTGCCATTCATACTTTTCAAGAAAATAGATTTTTTGTGAAACTGTGTCATATTGTATGGAAGGGGGTAGAAGCAGTGAAGCTAATCAAATATTTTTTTCTGATCTCAGTTATAATGCTAAATGAGAATTTATTACAAGATGTGAGCTCGATAAATGTTATATGATCTGAGAAAATCCGCTTAGAGCATTTCATGAAAAAGTGTAGTTTGTATGGGAGAGGGTGGAAGGAGAGGGAGGACGCAAAATATTTTTATACTGCAGATTGTAATCATTATGAAAGTAATATATCCCGAAATTCCGCCTAATAGCTTTTGTGCTTTTCGAGCAAACCCATTTATTGTCGAATTGCGAAATTGTGTCATTTTGTATGGGAGGGGGTAGAAGGGGTGAAATTAATCGTCTAATTTGTTTTGGCCTTACTAAAAATTTTAAACAAATATTTAGTGCACAATTTCAGACCGCTAAATTTTATAAGCACTGAGTAAATTGGTTTAGAGTATTTCTTTAAAAAAAGCAGTTTGTATAGGAGGTGGTGGAAGAAGGGGGAGCACACGCATAATTTTTATACGGTAGATTGATATTATGATAAAAGTAATATATTCCAAATTTCAAGCTAAGAGCTTTTATATTTTATAAATCCGTTTATTGTCAAATTGCGCAATTGTGTCATTTTGTATGGGAGGGGGTAGAAGGGGTGGAGGGGTTTGTCCCGTTCACGAACTTGACCTTACTTTTTTGTCAAAAACGACGTGGACGAAATTTGAGCTTTTTAGCTCAACGCGTTTTCAAGTTTGAGAGGACGCGGACGGACAGACAGACGGACAGACAAACAGACAGACAGACGGACGGACGGATGGACATCCGTTTTTGAGATGTTTGATTGATTATATGAACTTCTGTATCATTCATTTTTTTCTCCAAGCCTTATTTCTTAGCGTTACAAACTTTGTGGCAAACTTATAATACTCTCAGATTTCATCTAGAGTATAAAAATCCATCTGTCTGTACGTCGACGTATACACCACAATGTCATTCAAAGACCCATATCTCCGAACCCCTTATAAATGAAGAATTCATTTTTGGGTGCCGAACTTTCATTGCCTAAGTTTTATGGACTGTGGGGTCAAAAGATTAGGCGGAGGAGGATAAGGTGAAAAATTTCGATTGCTAATATCTCCACTACGAATTCAGATAAAAAGCTGAAACTCGACAATCAGGTATATTAATTAATTTATGGGACAAAGTGAAAATAAAGTAATCTATATATCCAGTAGGGTACAAAATGGGGAGGGGCTAAGAACTAATTGTCGGGTTTTCGAAATTACTTAACAGAATGAATTCGTATTTAATGGGCCAGGAGGGATGCAAAGAAAAACCTTAAAATCTTAATATCTCGAATATTTTTTAAGCTATTTAATTGAAACTTGGCACATGTATTACGCTATACTACCGAAATGTGAAAAAATATTACATTTGGACTTAATAATAGTGCGAGAAAATGTGGAGCATTTTAAAAATTATACACTTTTTAAAATTTTAAACCAGTATGACATAAAATACAATGCAGATTTAAATTGAAATGTTGTCAGATTGTAGAACTGTATGACTTTCAATTTTTGTAAACTTTTTAAGTTGGAGAGGGTCGAGTGGGCGTAAAGCCCAATCTTGTGACATTCTTGATGAAAAAGAAATTTTTTGATTTTAAGTGGTAGAAGGGGCGACGTCATTGATCCAATTTTTTTACATCACGCTAGAGTTACTATCGAAATGTTTTATACAAAATTTAGGATTCAAAAATTTAATAGGTACTGAGAAAATTTGTATATTAGATTTAATGAAATTGTGCAGTTTGTATGGGTGGTGGTAGAAGGCGAGCCGAGTCCTTAATGATTTTCTCCGAAATAACTATAAACATCATACTTTTGACATGTTATAAATTGCAGATCAATAGTATTCATACTTTTCAGGAAAATCGACTTTTTGTAAAGTTGTGCAACTGTGTTGTATAGGAGGGGTAGAAGGAGTGAAGCTTACTGTCCAATTTTTTATTGTACTGAGTAAATTGGCTTAGAGTATTTTATGAAAATGTGCAGTTTGTATGGGAGGGGTAGAAAGAGGAGGAGGACTCAAACAAATTTTATACGGTAGATGGAAATCATCATAAAAGTAGTGTATTCCAAATTTAAGGGCTTTTATACTTTTTGAGAAAATCCGTTTATTGTCAAATTGCTATATTTTTCCATTTTGTATTGGAGGGGGTAGTCTACTTTATTTTTTGTTTTACCAATAATTCTAAATAAATATTTAGTGCACAATTTCAGCTCGATAAATTTTATACGTACTGTAAATTTGCTTAGAGTATTCCATAAATTAGTGCAGTTTCTATGGGAGGAGGACTCGAATAATTCTATACAGTAAATTGAAATCATCATGAAGGTAATATATTCCACATTTCAGATTATATATCCTATACTTCGCGAGCAAATCCGTTTATTGTCAAATTATGAAATTGTGTAATTGTATGGGAGGGGTGGAAGGAGTGGAGCGATTTGATCCGTTCACAAACTTGACCTTACTTTCTTGTCAAAAGCGATGTGTACAAAATTTGAACTTTCTAGATCAACGTGTTCTCAAGCTAAAGAGGACACGGACAAACGAACGGACTTCCGGTTTTGAGATTTTCGAATGATAAAATGAACTTCTGTATCATTAATTTTTTCTCTCAGCCATATTTTTTAGCGTTACCATCTTTGTGGCAAACTTTTAATACTCTCAGATTTCATCACAGTATAAAAATTATTAACTGATCGTATAACTTTAAAACTTCTGCCACCTCCCATTCAAAAGTATTTTCTTGATAATTTTTAAGAAAACAATTACCACCAAACAGCTTAAAGCTATCAACTTGAAATTTCATACAATCACTTCTAGAAATATAAAAAACAAAGTTCCGTTAAAAGTTTTAAAATCCCTCTTTCCCTTCTACCCCTCCTAAACGAAAGTATTAGGGGTTGGAATTAATTCGTAGCGTTTTACAAAAGGTGGCGTTACTCAAGTATCCGTAGTCACATATACAAAAGCAAATATTCTCTATAAAGCTACTGTCATGGCGCATCTAGTCCACTGAACGACATTTCTTTATCGAGTTTATAACATTTTGTTGTGGGTCATCAAACATGTCAACGTTCGTGCCCGAAAATCTGTTTTTGCGGGGAGTGTTGCTTCATTACTTCCACATGAAGAAATGTGCCGCGGAAAGTCATCGCATTTTAGTAGACGTTTATGGTGAATATGCTCTAGCTGAGCAAACGTGCTAGGGTGTAGTCTAGTGGGTAGCGTGTTTGGTTTACAATGCGAAGGTCGTGAGTTCAAATCCCGGTCGACGCATAATTCCAAGCACACTACCTGCTTGAATATACCTTGGTTACCTCAATCTACGAAAATGAAAAGTTCGTAGATAGAGGGTTGTGCGAAGAGCTAACAACTTGTCCGCAATAAATAATGAAAATGTTAAGGAACCTGAACTTCAGGAGGCCAAGGCCCGATTTGGGCTGTAGCGCCATTGAAGAAGAAGAAGAGCAAACGTGCAGAAAGTGGTTCGCTCGGTTCAAAAATGGAAATTTTGGTTTGGAAGACAAGGAGCGTCCCGGACAGCCGAAAAAGTTTGAAGATGAAGAAATGGTGACAATGCTCGATGAAGACCCGTGTCAAACGCTTGCACAGACGTCAACTGATGCGTTTGAGCAAAGCATTAAAAGAAAAGCGCCCCAATTTAAGGATCGACATGACAAGGTAATTTTGCTCCACGACAATGCCAGACCCCATGTTGCAAAAGTGGTGAAAACTTATTTAGAAACGCTGAAATGGGCAGTTTTATCCCACACACCATATTCACCAGACATCGCTCCATCAAATTTCCACTTGTTCCGGTCCATGGCCAATGGCTTGTCAGAGCAGCACTTCGACAACTACGAAAGTACCAAGAATTGGTTCGATTCATTCATCGAATCTAAAGACGAAGAATTCTTTCGACGTGATATTCGTGCTTTACCAGAAAGATGGAAAAAGGTAGTAGAAAACGATGGACAAAACTTTCAATAATACCACTGTAATAATATTTTCAGAATAAACCATCAAACTTTGCAAAAAAACGCAACGAATTAATTCCAACACCTAATACGATTTTAACCCATTGAAATAAATCCACTAATAAGCAACAAATTAAAAGCTACGAACTTGAAATTTAGTACAAAACCTCTTCCAAGAGAAACTAACTCAATAAAACTGCGTTACACTTCCTCTACCCCTCCCATACAAATGTCTGGTTTCATGCATTTAAAATACACCGAATTTCAAAGCAATTCTGAACTACTCTGTTTATAAATTGATTGATTAGAGCAATAATAAAGTTGAGCCTGACTTGTTGGCAGATTTCTCGTTAGGAAACTCAAAAAAACAAAATTTCAGGATAACAAGTTTTTTTTCTGTGTCGATCACAAAACCTTATTATTAGAATAATAAAGTAAAAGTACTCGTATCGATCTCAAAAAGGAATTGTTTATTTTTATGAAAAATGTGAAATCATGACCCTAAAAAATATAAATTCTTTATGCAGGTGGTAAAATTGATCAATCTTGGTAATGCATTTCATAAAATGTTAATTGCCTTAAAAAATTATATCTCTCTTTGAAATATGTGGACCCTAAGTCGTTACAATATCTTGGTTCCACGCTTGGCTCTTATAAACAGGCCCGGATCTTTCTATATTGCTAAAATTTGCATGGGAAAAATTTCAGTCCGATAGTTCAAAGCGTTTGCGAGTTATTTAGTAAACACACAGACAGTCAATCGAATCCGAGTTTTTTGAGCTACAACAAACATTTATGCAGCCTTAGCAATCAGATCAAGGTAAATATCAATCTTCACTCGGCTTAATTCTTTCAATCCTTAATTACGCTTGTCTTCCCTGCCTCAGTAGTAATATCTACTATGCCTTCGTACACAAGGCCAAATCCTACTGTTCTAGTGTCGTTTTTAAAAAAGATACTCAAGGGCAGCTTGAACATACGTTGAAACTTATCAAAATATGATTAAAATTTAGGCATCCACAATATTTCAGTGACTAAATTTGACCAATGCGTAAATTTTTATGCTAATTTCAGCGACACTTTTCTGAATGCATATGTGGAAATCCAAATAATTTGAATTTGAATACAAAGAATTTGTATAGAACGACCGGTAAATTATACGTACTTTGCAAATTTCCAAGCTCTCATCAATACCACGATATGGAGTGAATTATTTAGATGGATATTTGATATTTTCGTCTAATAATTTTGAATGTTGCTCAGCTATGTTAGATTAAATTCTGTTGTTAAAGAAATCATACTAGTATGAGTGAAAATGTGTACTTTTCTCTCATTTTCAAAGAGCTTAAACGACTCAATTCTTACGAAAAGTTATAAATGATTATGGTTAGTGTCAAATTCATGTTGCTATTTCCATAGGGCTCTAAAACCAACGAAAACTTTAGTGAACCTAAGTTATAGATGCAATTCGGAAGTGTTATGAATAGATATCATCGTCAACTATTAAAATTATGAGTGGTTGGCTACACGTTGAGAAGACCAGAGCAACATGCATCGCTAAGTGAAAAGCCGTCGACCACGAAGGACATCAATCGGAAGCTAGGACGATAGGTAAAATTTCTGTTAGAATCATATTCCGAACCACAAACGAATGTGTAAAATTATAAAACAGAAAAATTCTTGAGATTTTTAAGATCTAGTACCGACTTGTTATCGCTCAAAACAAATAAACTTATATTGATTTCATTATTAGCTACCTTGAAGTATTCCATTTCGTGGTTACAATAATATTCAACGCATTTAACTAATATTTTGCCAAATTCGAAAGAATTTGTTAAAAAAAAAAACCGGAAAATATAGTAAATCAGAAATTTTGGCTCTAATTACAAATTTAAGCCATTTGCCTTAAGCGCCGATAAATTTTGTAAAGAAATTTTTGCATATTTAGATCTACGTATAGTTTTATTAAAATTAAAGTTTAATTAATGTTATTCTAATTGACAAAAAGTTGCATTATTATAAAATCAACGAAAATTGTCCAACGTGAAACTATGTAGTGATACTTAAAATCTTGTCAAGGTTTTACAATAAAAATCAAGTGTAATGGCAAATCGCATATATGTACAGCCAAATCCTTGAAAATATTTAACTGTGCGGAAAATTGTTAATATACGAATTACACACCGTCAGTTTTCAGTGCAATTATCGTAATTCAAGCACCTAAACAATTTTTATAATATTAGTTATTATTAACCGCGAACGTTTACCCTAAGGCGAGAATCTTCTTAGAAATTTTTCTATTTTGCTCACAGTGCAACACATATGCAGTAAAATTATTCGCACATGCGGACACTGTGAAATGCAATCGAACCGTAAACAAACCGCTCAATCACTTGCACATCTAAACAATAATTAAAAATTCACCGGTATGAAGTCATTACAGTGTTCCACTCAACATGCAAGTACCATTAAAACTAGTACAATTTAAAATGCAATAGTCCAGAGTTCAACTGGCACTCGGAGATTACTTGTAATAAATTGCAGGTGATTTCTAACACTGAAGATCACTGAGAGAATTGATCACATCCGCCTTGACTTTACAACATTATTCAATATCCAAGCGAATTCGATTCGAATCCAAACCGTCCGCGATCACTAAACAATAACGACTGGCGTTCAATTTTTACCTTTGCGCACCTTTTTCATACGTTTGGATGTGATGTTGACGACGATGATGATCATCATTATCATCGTTGGGCAAATATTCCGAGAGTGATCTCGAGCGGCAAACTTTAGTTTGTTCTTTATTTCATTTTTTTTATTATTATAAATTTTTATTGGGACGAATTCGCAGATTCAATGTCTCTGACACGGGGATTAAAAAGATTCAGATTCAGGTGAAATTATGCATTTATTACAAGTTCTGCTTATAATTTGGTCAGTGAACGGTCAGCGATCTCATGTGAATGCTTTGACTAATTAGAGGAAGGTGTAGTACAATGATCTTAAGATTCTTTTACTTTTAATTTGTTGACTGGGAAGAGATGGAGGATTTGGTTGGATGGTTTGTCATGTATTAAGTTAATAAGGAATTATCTTAATGAGCCTATTTGAGTGCGTACACGAGATTTATTTTCTTGGTATGTCGTGCTTAGAGCTATATCAAATAATTATTTTCTTTGACAATGTATTTTCAAATTAAATTTTGTACAACTTGGATTAAAACATTTCGTACTCTGAAGATGAGTTTTAAATAACTTGGAGTTGAATAAGAACAACAGTACAACAGTACTGTCATCTGCGTGATTCTGGGATACTTTGTCATTAAGAGAAAAAAAGAAAAACTTGAAGGTAGAATCAATTCCCACATTTAATAAAGTGTAAATTTAACTTTTGCTATTGGTCGAAGTAGAGGAACCAACGTTGTTAAACTGAATAAACCCATTTCTGAAGGCTAGTTCAGCTGTGTTCAAAATAATAGCAGTGGCTTTTGACATGCACAAATGTTTGAGTTTATTATTAACTAGCAAACGCCCGCGACTTCGTCCGCGTAAAAATAGCAATAATAAGCAATTTTTGAGAGTGTAGTTAGTAATACATTATGTGAGATATAAATATGCTTACTTTAATGGCTCTTTGAAGAAAATGGTTTGTATTTTGTTGGAATCAGAACCATAAATTATTGAGAATGAAAGCATGATACTCACATTTTTATGGAACAGGCTCGTGATCAAATCAAACCCGTGATTCGAGATCATATACGTGTTGAAGAGCGTTAAGGACATGTGAATAATTGTAGCTGGTGTTATTTAAAAAACATATCAGAATTATGATTGGGCTTAAAGCCCAATCATATGATACTCTAGATGAGATGGAAAACACTTTAATATACCGGAAAATATGTCATCACAAATTCTTTCGAATAGTGAATACAGACTTTTGCAGACTTTTGGTGGTAGAAGTAGAGGGGGAGGTTTGTATTTTTCGTATATGACACCGGACATGGCATGCACAATGTTTTTGCTGAATTTATAGTTTTTAGTTTTCATTATTTTTAAAGAAATTGGTCATAGTTTTCCTGAAATTGGGGCATTTGTATGGGAGGTGGCAGAGGAAGTGGAGCGTTTAAGATGATTTTGAAACTGCTTATCATCATCCTTATCACCATGCTTTGATTCAATTTCAAAGTCGATAGCTCTCATATACTTGAAGCAGAAATGCTTTTCTTGAATTTATAATACAGATATTTGTATGGCAGGTGGTAGAAGGATTTTTTGTAACACTTATTTCAATTCTTAAGAAACCAATCCTGGCAAAATTTTAAGTTTGTACTTTTTCTAGTTTGAATGGAAATCGATAAAATGCATTTAACAAAAATTATGCATTTGTATGGGAGGGGGTAGAAGGTGTGTACGGATCAAAACAAATTTTTTTCGCAGTATTAATAATTCTATTTGTATACTTTTTACAAAATATCAAGTGTATAGCTTTAACAGTTTCGAAGAAAAATAATTTAATTTTATTTCGTGAAATTTGTATGGGAGGGGGTAGAAGGAGTGAAGTTAAGTTAACAATTGTTTTTAAAATATATTGAAATTTTAGTAGAATTAATACTGACAAAATTTCGTCTTTTCAGATTTACTAGTTTCAATGAAAATCGAAAATATGTATTTTTCAAAATTGTCCATTTGTATGGGAGGGCGTAGAAGGAGTAAGGGGATCGGGTTAATATTCCGTGATATTAATGACATCTATATCATAATACTTCCAGTTAAATTTCAAGTTGATACCTTAAATAGTTTCAAAGAAAAATCAATTTCTTAATATTTCGAAATTTCATGAAATTTGTATGGGAGTGGGGATGTAGCCCATTCACGAACTTAACGTTAATTTTTTGCTAAAAATGACACACAAAAATTTTTAGCACTATAGCTCAAAGCTTTGGAGAGTTATGCTGTAGACAGACGCACAGACGGACAGACAGACAGACAGACGGACAGACGGTCACTCGGAATCGAGGTTTTTGAGCGACAACAAATGTTTCTGTACCCTTGGCGGCTCTATGCGAGCGTTATTTCTTAGCGTTACAAACGGTAAGGCAAACACAATATACTCTCAGATTTCATCTAGACTATAAAAAAACATAACAGGACTACGATTGGGCATAAAGCCCAATCGTTCGGTACTCTAGATGAAATAGAATTTTTTGTGATCCCAAGAAATTTTGTATGGGGAGTGTGAGAAGGGGTGATAGCATTGAACTAATTTTTTCCCCATCCTGCTAAAGTAGCTATAAAAATGTTTTATACAAAATGCAAACTCCAAAAATTAAAATTTAGTGAAAATGTGCAGTTTGTATGGGAGGTAGTAGAAAGAGTGGGGGGATTTTAGTGATTTTTTCAGAAATAACTAAGAATATCATAAAATTGACATCTCTTAAATTTTAGACCAGTAACATTCATACTTTTCAAGAAAAGAGATTTTTTGTGAAGTTGTGAAACTGTGTCATATTGTATGGGAGGGGGTAGAAGGGGTGAAGCTAATCGTCTAATTTTTTTAGCCTTATTAACAATTTTAAAAAAAATATTTGGTGCACAATTTCAGCTCGCTAAATTTTATACGCACTGAGTAAATTGGCTTAGAGTAATTCATGACAAGTACAGTTTGTATGGGAGGTGGTAGAAGGAGAAGGAGGACACGCATAATTTTTATACGGTAGATTGATATTATCATAAAAGTGATATATTCCAAATTTCAGGCCAATAGCTTTTATACTTTTCGAGCAAATCCGTTTATTGTCAAATTGCGCAGTTGTGTCATTTTGTATGGGAGGGGCTAGAAGGGGTGGAGCAATTTGGCCTGTTCACGAACTTGACCTTACTTTTTTGCTAAGAATGACACACAAAATTTTTTAGCACTATCGCTCATAGCTTTCGAGAGTTATGCTGTAGACAAACGCACAGACGGACAGACAGACAGACGGTCACTAGGAATCGAGGTTTTTGAGCGACAACAAATAATTCTGTACCGTTGGCGGCTCTGTGCGAGCGTTATTTCTTAGCGTTACAAACGGTAAGGCAAACACAATATACTCTCAAATTTCATCTGGAGTATAAAAAAACAAATAAAATAACATTAAGCTTAAAAACATAACAGGACTACGATTGTGCGTAAAGCCCAATCATACGATACTATCTATAGATGAAATCGAAATTTTCGCGGTTTTAAGAAGTTTTGTATGGGGAGTGGAGGAAGGGGTGACAGTACTGAACTGATTTGTTTCACATCATGCTAGAGTAGCTTTAAAAATGTTTTGTACCAAATTTAAGCTTCAAAAATTGAGTAGGTACTGAGAAACTTAGTGCATTGAATTTAATGAAATTGTGAATTTTTTATGAGAGATGGTAGAAGGAGTGGGGAGTTTTTGGTGATTTTTCGAGAAACAACTATAACTATCATGCAATTGTTATACTTTAAATTTCAGATCTGTATCATTCACACTTTTCAAGAAAATCGTTATATAGTCGTGGAATGTGTCTCATTGTATGGGTGGGGGTAGAAGGAGTGAAGCTACTCGGTTAATTTTTTTCCCGATATTAATAATAATGCTTATTAAGGATTAATTCAAATTTTCACCTCGATGAAATTTAAATGTACTGAGAAAATTCATTTATAGTATTCATGAAAAAGTGCGGTTTATATGGGAGGTGGTGGAAGGAGAAGGGGGTTTCTGGTGATTTTTTGTAAAACAACTATAATCATTGTGGCAGCCCCAAACATGTGGCAACACAAACTGTTATACAATTATAATGACATAATAATAATAAACGTCAAGACCTTCTTCTTGATCTGACAGGCGAATACTACAGACGTGTTTTAGCTTTGCGATAACTGGTGACCCCGACAAGGACATAACCACACAATCGCCGCTACGACGACGAAGTCATCGTTCACATTAGCATTTTTCGCAATTATCGTTCGCCCAGTTTTCAACTTCGACAATTAGAACTAATCAAAAAAAAAGTGAAATCATCGCTAAACGGTGAACGCAAAAAACGCACTCAACAAAAGCAACGTAGTGAATTTAAAATTCTTCTGTGCAAATTTCGTCTTCGCTGCTCCTCCGGTAGAAGACAAAAATTGTTCTTTTCCCGTCGCATACAATTTTTCACACTTTCAAAATCGTGATTGCCGTCACCGTTTTGAGACGGATCCGCGAATAACGCATGTGCTGTGTTTCCTTAAGTTTGCCCACAGTCTTATTTGATCGAGTCGCAAACAAGGTACCCGGAAAGGACACGCATCAGCCGACGAGATATCGTTTTCCCATCAACCGCCGCCCTTTCGACGGCCACATCGAAAGCACATCGCTTAACCTAAAAAACCACAACGAAGCGCCAAAAGCGGGCGAAAGAGCAGCAGTTTTTACACGTGGAAACTAGAGCCAAGCGCACGTTTCTACCATTTTTTCAAGCCACACACACACGTGGAAAACGGACATATCGAACAGCAGCAATTAGCAGCAGCCAGCAAGTTTCAACAAACTATACAAGGACCAGCTATATTTCTTTTCTCAGCATTTTCGCAACGAAGAAAACGATTCACCATCATCAAGAAAAAAAAACATAGGTTAGGTTACATTTATTTCTTTTTGTTTAATTTTCTTAGAGATTTAATTTTTCGTCATTTTGAAATAAGCCTTAAAAGCAATTTTTGGATCATTTACAAATCATATTATCAAATCATTTTCACATTCAAGCCATATACTTGCAACATTTTCAAATTCAAAACTATAATCATATCATTTACATATTCGAATCATATTATTGGATCTTTCCATTTTCAAATTAGTACTGGATCATTTCCACTTTCCTTTTTCCTCCTTCTTTCCTCAAAGACAACAAAAAATCAAAATATGACAGAAGAAACAAACCCCTCCGACAAAACTAACTCAAAAACAAAAACGACCGTCGATAACTCGTTTCAAGTAGATACACTAAAGTTACCTCTCTTTTGGAGTAGTGACCCGGACCTTTGGTTCATCCAGATAGAAAACCAATTTCACATTAAGGGCATTACCTCCTCAAACACTAAGTATCAACATTTGGTAGCTTGCCTGCCACAAGAAACCATGAGAATGGTCAGCAACATCTTACGAAATCCACCGCAAGATGAAAAATATCAGATACTAAAAACAGCTATTCTTTCAAGAACCACAGACTCCGAAGAGTCTAGACTCAACACTCTTCTTCACAAAGTCGAACTCGGAGATGGAAAACCATCCGATCTGTTTCGATCAATGGAATCCCTTGCAAGCAGCAATAGACTAGTAAACCCATTGTTACTTAAAAAATTATGGATGGACAAATTGCCAGCACCAATTCAAGCCTGCATAACCATTTTAGAAGAAAACACATCCAATGATAAATTATTAGCTATAGCAGATAAAATTTTTGAAACTTCCAGTCAATCTCATTTACATGAAATGCAATATTTTCCTGTTAATAAAACTTTTAAAGAAAACAACACACTTGACAACCTCAACAGTAAAATACACCAATTGACACAAAAAATCTGTCACCTGGAAAACATATCTAGATCCAGATCGCGACACCGTAATCCTAGCATTCGGTCACTCCGCAATTCATCCCATCACAGATCCACATCTTCAAATAATAATTCGACATGTTGGTATCACCAAAAGTTTGGTATCAATGCACGAAAATGCATTCAACCCTGCCAATACAAAACAAACCAAAAAAGTAGCTCTTCAAAAAACTTGAAGTAGACACTCCGCTTGCGGCAGCGGAGTCGATCCACACTTCTCGCCGCCTATTCATTCAAGACAATAGCACCAAAATAACATTTCTCATCGACACAGGCGCGGATATTTCAATAGTCCCAAGAAAATGTTCTCAAAACGCGCAGTTCTATGTGACAGACGCCTGATCTCTGCAAATGGCTCACCAATCACAACCTTCGGATACAAACAGCTATCCTTAAATCTAGGCTTACGCAGATCTTTTGAGCATAATTTTATAATCGCTGCAGTCGATCATGCTATCATAGGAGCAGACTTCCTTTACAAATTCAACCTAGCAATCAATCTTCGGCAGAGAAAACTGATTGACCAACATACACAAATCTCAGTGCTTTGTAGCATGAGTAATTTCAGCTCCACCAGCCCTAAACTCTACCCAGTTGAAGGCGAATACGGAGCCATTCTAAATAAATACCCCAACCTTCAAACACCACCCGATTTTACATCAGAAGTTAATCACAACGTAGTTCACCACATCCACACTCAAGGCGAATTACCATCCGCACGAATGAGAAGACTAAACCCTACAAAATATAAAATAGCAAAAGAAGAATTCGATGTAATGCTTAGACTAGGCATTTGTCGCCCTTCCTCGTCACCTGTAGCATCACCACTGCACATGGTTCCCAAGAAAAATACCAATGGTTGGAGACCATGCGGTGATTACAGACACCTTAATACCGCAACCGTTTTTGATAAATATCCTCTACCAAATATGCAAGACTTCACTATGCACTTACATAATTGTACGATATTTTCAAGAATAGATCTCGTACGAGCGTACAATCAAATACCAGTAGCAACCGAAGATATATATAAAACCGCAGTCATAACTCCATTCGGACTCTTTGAATTTTTGCGAATGCCATTTGGTGTAAAAAATGGAGCACAAACATTCCAAAGATTCATCAACGAAGTACTACATGGTTTAACTTTCACTTTTGCTTACGTCGATGACATCCTCATCGGAAGCAAATCCCCAGATGAACATAAAACTCACCTTACACTCTTATTCGAAAGACTTCAGAAATATGGCATTAAAATTAACCCCACCAAATGCATTCTCGGTGTTACGCAATTAGAATTTCTAGGTCACAATATAAGTAAAAATGGTATTTCTCCACCTAAAAGCAAAGTCCAAGCTCTCGTTGAATTTCCAGCGCCTAAAACAATTAAGCAACTACAGCGTTTCTTAGGCATGACCAACTTTTACCACAGATTCATTCCCAATTTCGCTATCTTAGCCGCACCTTTATACGATCTCTTAAAGAAGGAAAATCAAAAAAAGATAAAATTACCATTTAAATTGAACTCACAACACGAGGAATCTTTTAGCAAACTTAAATCAAACCTTCAAACTTGCGTAATGCTAGCACACCCCAATCCATCCGCAAATATAAGCTTATGGGTTGACGCATCCAGCGACGCCGTTGGAGGCATTTTACAACAATATAATAGAGACAAATGGGAACCTCTTGGTTTCTTTTCCAAAAGATTACAACCACCCCAAAAGAAATATTCTTCGTTTGATAGAGAACTTCTAGCATTATACTTGTCTATAAAACACTTCCGCTATTTTGTGGAAGGAAAATATTTCACTGTTTATACAGATCACAAACCACTCACCACAGCCATATCCTCCAAAGGAGATAAATCTCCACGACAAACAAACCATCTATCCTTCATATCACAATTCACGAATGACATAAGATACATTAGAGGTTGCCACAACATAGTTTCAGACGCCCTCTCAAGAGTTTACATAGAAACCGTCGCCTCCTCCGATAAAATAAATTTCGAAATATTAAAAAAAGAACAGGCCACAGACGAACAATTAAAACAAATTACAGCAGACACTTGGAAAAAACCCTCAAGCGCCTTGTATAAGCTCGAGAAAATACTAATTCCACTAGAAGACTTTGAAATTTGGTGTGAAACCTCCACAGATGTAAAAAGACCATACGTTCCACAAACATTGCGTCGTATTTTATTCAACAAAATACACAACCTGTCCCACCCAAGCATAAAAACTACCAGAAAATTAATAACCGCAAAATATTTTTGGCCAAATATGAACAAAGAATTAAACATTTGGTCAAGAACCTGTATTAATTGTCAGAAAGCTAAAGTATCACGTCACACAGTATCCCCACACGGACATTTTGATGCACCAAAAGGTAGATTTGAACACATCCACATGGATTTGGTAGGTCCATTACCTCCATCTAACGGACATAGCTATTTACTAACCATAAAAGACCGTTTTTCACACTGGCCCGAAGCAATCCCACTACGAAACATACTTTCAAATACCATCTGCAACGCTTTCATCAATAACTGGATAACGCGATATGGAGTGCCACGAACAGTGACCACAGACCAAGGCACGCAATTCGAAGCCACAATTTTCAAACAAATTTCAAACATATTAGGCTGCAATCGAATTAGAACAACACCCTACCACCCACAAGCCAACGGTTCAATTGAACGATTTCATCGACAATTGAAAGTGGCAATTCGAGCTTCAGCAAATCCTAAAAATTGGTACCACGAAATACCTTGGATACTACTAGGACTACGCTCAACACTGATAGAAGACCTCAACTGTAGTCCAGCACAACTCCTTTTTGGACAGACTTTACGTCTTCCGGGCGAATTAGTAACGCATGAAACTTCTGCACATACTAAACCTTCAGCCCAACTAGCAAAAGAGATTCGTGATACGATCATTAACATTCGTCCACCTACAAACAAAACACGTAAACAAAATTACACTTTCGTACCACAACAGTTAAAAACATGCACCCACATTTTCGTCAAAGACCCTATATATAAAAGCTCTTTGAATTCACCATACACAGGACCTCATGAAGTTCTAGAGAAACGTGATAAAGTCTTCAAAGTACTTTTAGATGGCAAACCACAAGTAATTAACATTGATAGACTTAAACCTGCTTTTATCCTAAATCCTGACAACTCCCAATCCAACCATAACTCAAATCCAATAAAAAAAGTTACATTTTCAGTATAAACACCAAATTTAATACATCAAAAAAAAAAAAAAAAAACCATTAAATACATTTTTTTTACATACTGCAATGTAATGCAATTTAGATTGATCCTAAAATTTTAAAATTTAATTTAACAAGTAAAAATAAAAATACTCAATTTCATGTAACTAGCAATAACAAATAACTAACATTAAATTTTATACAATTTCCATACATAGAAAAAAAATAAATTATAATAAATACATTCCAACTAGAAATTTAAGTTAGTAAGTAAGAACTTTTCCCAAAGGGGAAGTACTGTGGCAGCCCCAAATATGTGGCAACACAAACTGTTATACAATTATAATGACATAATAATAATAAACGTCAAGACCTTCTTCTTGATCTGACAGTCGAATACTACAGACGTGTTTTAGCTTCGCGATAATCATCATGCAATTGATATATTTTAAATTTCAGGTCACTAACATTCAGACTTTTCAAGAAAATCAAATTCTTGTGAAGTCGTGTAACTGTGTCACATTGTATGGGAGAGGGTAGAAGGAGTGAAGCTAATCGGTTAATTTTTTCCCGATATTAATAATAATGTTAAGTAAGGATTTAATACAACATTTTAGCTCGATAGAAGTTACAAGTACTGAGAAATTTGGTGTAAAGTGATTCATGAAAAAGTGTAGTTTGTATGGGAGGTGGTGAAAGGAGTGAGGAAACTCACACAATGTGTAGACCAAATGACTGCATTCATAATAGAAATAATATATTCCAAATTTCAAATTAATAGCTTTTATAGTTTCCATGAAAATTTGATTAATATATATTTTGAAAATGAGTCACTTTGTATGGGAGGGGGTAGAAGACGTGGGGGTAGTGAAATGAAACCAAAAGCAGATATCATTCCGATGGACACCTAACAAACTGTGCAAGTTTCATCACAATCGGTGCAGCGGTTTGTGCGTGAAAAGCGGTCGGACAGACAGACAGACAGACAAAAATTTCAAAAATGTATTTTTATGCTTAGTTAGTGTTAAAATAACTCAAAAAACTAACTTATAGCCATTTATAAGCAAATAACAGACAGACACTACAATTATATTAATATGTATAATTTCTAAAGTTTTGATTTTTCATTACGTAAAATAAACTGGCAACAAGTCGGACGCATCTTTATTATTTTTGGGACTAGTTGAAGATGCGTGGAAAGTCAATATGCAGGTTAGTGTGATTAGGGAAGACTAAGTGAAATGGGGTTCATGGGCAGGGCTGTTGTCAATTTAACGCGAATACGATCAATAGTTCCAGTACATTGAATAAGCATCTCATTCGTCTATTTATGCAAGTTTTGGTTCTTATGAGTGAAGGGGTGATAGCAAGGGTGGGTGGACGTTTATAATTATTTAATTGATTGCTTGAATGCTCCAATATTCTCTATATAGAATGTCATAGAATTTTCATAAAATTCGGTGTATTTTATATTCACGAAACCAAACATTCGTATGGGAGGGGGGTAGAGAATGTAAGTGAATTGTAAAATTTGTGATTAATTTTTTTTTCTCTTGTAAGGTCAAAATCAAATCAAATTCCATGTTAAGTCCCCATATAGGGGCATAGGACAGAAACAACTCTCTTCCACAAGGCACGATTCTGATCATCGGCCTTAAGTTGTTGCCAGAACTTGTTTATTCCTCTGGCCTTCTGCAACTTCTCGCTTCCATGTGTTATATGGTCGACGAATCCGACGTCTTCCTTGAGGATTATAATCCAGAGCCTGCTTGGCGATGTTTCGCTCTGATTTCCTCCTATTCCAGTTCCGCCTTTGAATCTAAATACTTATCTTAGTCTGGCCAGTTGTACTCCAAAGTTCGTCGTTGAAGATTACTTCTGGCCAAGATATTCCTAAACTGCGTCGGAGGCATTGGTTCACGAAAGTTTGTAGTTTCTTGGTAAGTCGAACGGTCACTTTCCACGTAGTACAACCATATAACCACACAGAGTTGACGCATGCGTCATAAGCTCACAGCTTCGTGCGAAGGGAGATCTCTATTAACATCCAGACAGGGGGAAGGATACCGAAGGTCTGACGAGCTTCATTTAGACGAGCCGCAATATCCTTTTCGGCTCCGTCGTCTATGCTGACAATGCTTCCAAGATAACAAAAATCTTGCACCTCTTCAACATCTTATCCGTTAAGAACTATCGGTGCGTTTGCGTTTGAACCTATGTGCATGTACTTGGTTTTACGCACATTTATTTTCAGTCCCGCCTCTTTGCATTTAGAATGAAGTGAACATTTGACTCTAGGTCCGAACGGTTTTGTGCAAAAAAACACACGTCATCAGCATAATCAAAGTGACTTAAGATGTTAAATAGTCTCCATTGAAGACCTTTACCTTCCCCACCTTCTAGTGCAGCTTTCAAGATGTCATTTATTACCAGCAGAAACAGGGCTGGTGATATTATGCAGCCTTGTCTAAGACCCGTTCGCACAGAGAAGCTCTCGGACAGCTCTTTTCTATGCAAGACGCGACACCTTGCATCTTCATAAGATTCTTTAATCATAGCTATGATGACTTAACCTAAAATACCTCTCCTACGCAAAGCATTCCAAATGTTATCTCGCTTAATGCTGTCGAAAGCCTTCTCGAAGTCCGCAAACATGAGATGTAGTGGCGAACCCATTTCGGCGGACTGCTCCAATGTTATCCGTAGAGTATTTGTGTGGTCGATACAAAACGACCCTTTATGGAATCCAGCCTGATAAGCTTCGAGAGTGCTCTCCACAACATCACTAATCCTATTGAGAATTACCTTACCAATGATTTTTGATACGGCAGTAAGTAAACATCTGCCAGGCCAATTGCCACAATCCCGAAGGTCGCCCTTCTTCGGAATTTTCACAATGACGCCCTCTTTCCATTCAGTCGAATATCTTCCTTCATTCCACACCAAAGTAAAGAGTGGGAGGAGTATATCTGCTATTATTTCCGGGTCCGCTTTGAGGCGTTCGGTTGGTAGTCCGTCTATCCCTGGGGGTATTACTTTCATCGCCGCAACTAGTATTTATTCATATTCATGAGAGTTCCGTTGACATCTCTCACCAGGTGATTGGCGGTGAAATTCCTGTTCGTCAACTGTTTCAAGATTTTAAATAGTGAACCCATATCCCCAAGGTAAGCCGCAGATACTGCCTTGTTGGCCAGATCTTCAATGGTCTTTATTTTGTCGCGTCTAACAGCCTTTTAAAGCTGTATATGAGCATTGCCTCAGGTGGGGCGCTCGTTGGTTGACTCTTGTAAGGTGCGTGTACAAAATTTCAAGTTCGTAGCTTTCAATTTGTTGGTTATTAGTTGATTTATTGAAATTGGTCGAAATCATACTTTTGTAAGGGAGGGGGTAGAAGGGCAGGTGCTATCTCAAAACTTTTGACGCAATTTCATTCCAACTATTTTACTTTATTATTTTAATAATAAGGTTGGAGGATGGAGGTGGTAGAAGAAGAGCTTGAGGTTTGTATTTTTTGTATATGACACCGAACATGCCATGCAAAATGTTTTTTTGCTGAATTTAAAGTTTTTATTCTCATTATTTTTTAAAGAAATTGGACATAGTTTTCCTGAAATTGGGGCATTTGTATGGGAGGTGGAAAATTCATGAATTCTCCTTCCATAATTCCGGCCGTTTTTTACGGATTTACTCGCGCAAACGCTTCAATACGGTCAAATAGTACTCCTTATTGACCGTCTGTCCGTCCGAATTCATGATGGATTAAATCTCGAATATCAACAAAAACAATGAGCATCGTCTTGATTTTTGAGCGGTTTTGGCGTGTTTTTTTCGGTTTCGGCGCATTTTTTTCCCCCATTGCGATGAACCATACACCAAAAATGTACGGACTTCCGAAAATTCATAAGGAGAATACCCGACTTCGACCCATCGTCAGTTCGGTACAATCACTTACCCAAAAACTGGCTAAGGCTCTCGCAACTGAGTTACGCCCACTAGCAGGTAACACATCACGCTGTGTCAAAAATTCCGCTCATCTAGTAGAGATTCTTCAGAAAGTCAACTTGGAACCAACTGATATGCTAGTCAGCCTAGACGAATCACTTTTCACCAACATCCCGATTAAAGACACCTTAAGTATCATCAGGAAACTCATTCCGGACAACAGGTATGACTTAATAGAGTTTTGTTTAAATAATACTTTCTTTTCAGCTCTAGGGAAACTCTACAAGCAAACGGAAGGAGCGGCAATGGGATCTCCGATTTCACCGGTGGTAGCGGAAATTTTCATGGAGGATTCCGAAAAGAACGCCCTGGACTCAGCTCCATTAACACCGAAATTATATCTACGGTATGTGGATGACACGTTCATCATTTGGCAACATGGGAAGGAAGAGCTCGACAGATTCTTAGTGCACCTGAACTCACACCACGAGAAAATTAAGTTCACCTTGGAAACAGAAAGCAACGGGAAACTGCCATTCTTGAATGTGCTCGTCGAAAGGAATGATACGTCGCTAAGCTTCGGGGTATACAGGAAACCAACTCACACCAACAGATATCTCCACGCTCATTCACATCACCACCCAAGCCAGAAAACAGGCGTACTGAAGACCCTAATACACAGAGCTCGACGCATAACTGAAGGAAAAGGAACAGTTGAATCGGGCATTCACAGCAAATGGATACAAAGCGAGCGAAATTAACAAGGCGTGGAAACCGAAGCATCCAAGGACAACAGAACAAGAAGACACTGAAGAAGGAAATGCAGACAAACGATGGGTAAATCTACCTTACATCCAGGGTACGACGGATAAGATTGGAAAAATCCTTCGAAAATCCAACATCAAAACAACATTCACTACCCCGACTACTATCCGAGGGATTTTAGGAAACCAGAAGGACAAAAAACCATTGGAGACTGAAGGAGTATACAAGGTACCATGCGGCTCATGTGATAAAGTATACATAGGAGAAACGGGACGCACAGTCCAATCAAGGATCAACGAGCACCAACGATGCACACGGAAAAACCAAATACAGTCATCAGCGATCGCGGAACATGCAACGACAGAGGACCATCCAATCGATTTCGACAATGTGCAAATTCTGGCCAGGACCAATCAATATTATCAACGAATAGTACGAGAAGCAATAGAAATTTCGAAGCATCCACAGAACTTCAACCGAGACACCGGATACAAGTTATCAGCAGTTTGGCTACCTGCCTTAAAATTTGGTAAGAACAAAATCCGTACCCATAAATCCTTAACTAATTTAACTACCTGAAACTAATTAATTAATTACCTTAATTAACTAATTTAACCTTAATTACCCTTCCTTCTATATAATAATTGTATTTTGTAATTGTCGATCAGTTTGATAAAGGTCTCAGCAGAGACCGAAACGTCACGAATAATAAATCATAACAGTGTAGAATCCGGAAATCTTTTCTTTCATTTCAAAATGCACTGTGAAAACATTCACCAAACCACGATTGTTGACTGGTTTGCATATCAAACTCGTAGACTCATGTTTCATCACCAGTTACGATACGCTCCGTAAATGTGGGATCAGAGTTCGCACGATGAAGCATGTCCAAAGAGATCTGTTCATGGTAATTTTTTTGAAGAAAAGTCAGCTTTATTGAAAATAGTCGAGAAAGGACGCATTTCATGGCCAAAGTATCCACCAAAATCGAACGGACAGACTTGCAAGAGATGTCTGCTGCTATCTCCCTAACACTGGCATGATGGT
The DNA here is from genome assembly GCA_963669355.1 of Chorisops tibialis. Taxonomy (NCBI): domain Eukaryota; kingdom Metazoa; phylum Arthropoda; class Insecta; order Diptera; family Stratiomyidae; genus Chorisops; species Chorisops tibialis. The sequence continues at coordinate 111,417,876 of OY770262.1, read as the reverse complement.
TTTCGAGCATCATCAGTTGAAATGGTCGGGGGTCGTCCAGAGCGAGGCATGTCTTCAAGGATCTCTCGACTGTCCTTAAAGACATTGAACTACTCGAAGGCTCGTGTTTTTGATATTACTGAATCACTGTAAGCCTTTTCCAACATTCGCAACGATTCCGCACTCGAAATTTGGTTGGAATCACAAAATTTGAGACAACACTCTTTGTTTCAATTTTTTATTAATTGTAAAAATCGACGTGGACTACTGATGTGTACCCATTCAACGAGCTGCTGCAAACAAACTGATTAACAGACCGCGCTAATTATTGGGATAGTAATTAAATGCAGTCCTAGCTGCTTACCAAAAAAAAACATTTTTTTAAATATCGTTCCCCCGAGTAATTTTATTTACAAATACTTTAAGGTCACAATGTACTTTATTCAAAATATTTTTGAGTGATAAAATTAACTTGCCTGCTTGGATATACCTTGGTCACCTCAATCTACGAAAATGAAAAATTCGTAGAAAGAGGGTTGTGCGAAAAGCTAACAACTCTTCCACAATAAGTAATAAAAAATGTTAAGGAACCTGAATATCAGGAGGCCAAGGTCCGATTTGGGCTGTAGCGCCATTGTAGAAGAAGAAGAAGATAAAATTAACTTCTGTGTTATTCATTTTTTTCTCCGACCCCTACTTTTTAACATTATAAACTTTAGAGCAAACTTATAATACTCTCAGATTTCATCTAGAGTATAAAAATCGTCTGTCCGTTCGCCTTACGCGAACGTGTACGCTCAGCGCACATTAACTCCCAACTCCTTTCAGATAGAAAGTTAATTTTTGGGGGATTGTAAATAGTTACAGTACAGACTAAACAGAATCAGCTTTAAAGGAGGCTAATTGTTGTAAGGGGTAGTGTCAAGGGGGGAGGGGAAGGTGGAAAGAAAAGCACTTCAAAATTAATATCTCGACTATCTCTTAACCTACATAATAGAGACTTGGATCGTATATTAAGCTATACTAGGGAACTATGAGAAAAATGTAAAATTTGGACATAATAGTAGTGGGGGAAAATGAGGAGCATTTCAAAAATGGTGCGCATTCCAAAATTTCAAACCGTTATATCTCAAAACTGAGAACAGATATCAAATTGAAATTTTTTCAGATTGTAGAACTACATAGTTTTTAATTTTGGTAAAACAATTTTAAGTTTGGGGATGTAAGAGGATAGAGGTGGTAAGCAAACATGTCGAAATTTATGATGGATTGTCTTAGGACTCTGGTGATAGATACAAAGTTTGTATTTTGCATGTGGATACGTCTATTTGATATGCATAGAAAAAAAATAGAACCGACCCCCCTGGTCTAACGTGCACAAGGTGTTTCATGTACAATGAAAAAATCAAATCAATTTGATTCGCTTTAATTCAAAGAATTCTTTTGATTGCATTTGTGACTGAAGTGGAAAAAAAGGTAATATAACTAGCTGTTGAGTTTCGAGTAGTAAGTGAATAATTTTACCTTTGCCAAACTTCGTGCGTGTTTCCGTATTTCAAAGGCTTAATCCAATCGCGATTCTTCTACACACGTATATTTCAAACATAAACTTTTTCAGTAAGCCAAGAAATATTTATGTTTGAATGTTCTAACTCCAGTCTTCTTCTTTCTCTTCAATTGACCTCCAGACCTTCAGGTTCCTTAACATTTTTTTTTTCATTTGTTATTGTGGAACGGTTGCTAGCCCTTCGCACAACCCTCTATCTTCGAATTATTATGTTCGCAGATTGAGATGGCCCAGATTTATCTACGTAGCCAGACCGGGATTTGAAGTCACAACCTTCGTAATGTAGACCAACACGCTACCCACTAGACAACACCCGGGCTCTCCAGTCTTACCTAAAATAATGCATTTCAGTTAATTTTTCACCAAGAAAATAAAATTGGATGAGGAGTATTATGCCTTCTCTTCAGAAAGTGTTAAATGACTGTACTTGGAGAACTGCACCCTCTACCTCAATCTAAATTTTTTTTGAAATGAACCAAATATATATTAAGAGATTTAAAAATACAGCAAACGGATTCTACGGGAACGACACTTGGCATATGGAAACGGATTATTATTGGCTTCTAGAACGTTCGAACATTGAATTACTGTGGAACGAGTGGACTTACTCAGGCCGTGATCGCCAATACAAATCCTGGCGCCTTGTGAAAAAAAACTGTTTCTGTACTATGCTCCTATGTGGGGTCTTAACAGGAAGTTGTTTGATTGAAATTTTTAATTTTAGATTAAACTTGAACTACGTTGAAGAAGAAAACTAATTTTGAGGTACCCAGCTATTATATTTATATTTATTAAAACAAAATTTCATGAAACTAATAAAACTACGATACCTTACTATGGCAGATGTTATCTGCTTTACTTAGAGTCAAATTCATACCATACTGCGGTCTTAGACCATTGCCATATCTTTAAAAATCTTCACACATATAATTTGTGAATGAAAACCTTGAACTTAGCTTAACTCTGGTTGAAAATTTTTTCCCACCAGTACACACTTTAATTGAAGTAAAAAAAGTACTTAGGCGAATTTACTAACCTTTTAGGTAGAACGAAATTAATTCATAAATTTTTCTAAGACAATAATCAAGATCGTGGATTCTTCTATCAAAAGAGACTCATAAATCTATATCTTTATAATGACGTCAGTATGATGACTTGGCACTGTTAAGTCTTAACAACAAAATTACCAAAATCTCAAGTCACTTTTGATTGTCAAAACGATCAATCATGGCCTGGAAGATATCACTTCCGTCTCGCCTTCTGCTTCAAGTTTAAAGCAAAAGTTTTGTTTTTGATGCGAAATAAATCTTCCATTTTTCTAGAAGCATTGTCGGGAAGTATTAAACTTCTGGCTGCCTGTTTCTCTGTATACTGAGTACGGAATAGATTACATTGGACAAATGACCACCCGTGGAAGAAATGAATCACTTTGAAGAAGTCAGCTACCATGAAAGGAGCACTGAACCAATAACCAAGTCGTTAAATGATTTTGGAAGAAGAAAAAAGTCTTTTCTTTGGTTTCCGCGTTTTCGTGGAAAACGAACAAAGCCTTCTGGGTGTCAGTGACTCTCAAGATTGCTATGAGATAAATAAAAAAAACCGCGATATTTGAAGACTACAATCCCTTAGTCTGCATACATGTACGAGTATATTGGTAATCTCCATAATTGTACTAATTTCAAGAATTGGATTTAAAGTATACGGCTTGATCGTGATATACACATAATATGAAGTCATACATTAAAGAGATTTATGTTACTAGCAGCAGAGGTTTCGATTATTATTAGGGATAAAGATTGGTTTAGGTTTAGGTTGTAGGAGAGTGGTTTTGTAGAACCGCAATGCACTGGGGCCATCTAGTTGGGCACATTATATACCCACTTTTTATTATTAGATGGATTTTACTCCTCCTGTGCTAATCAGTTGATTTGCGAACCGAAGCACGTTCGAATATTTGACACCTCTAAGGTCGTCCAGCTCTAAGAAAAATCTAGAGCGTAAACAAGACGACTGTTGGAGATTTATGGACAGTTACAAAGGTGGTTGAATGCGTATAGATAGGGTAGGCATCTGATCGGCTTCATGAGGCGACTCCCAGTACTGTAACTATCATATACACATCAATTGTGATCATCATACTTCCACGTAGTAGCCACCGGGTCTTGTCCATCCGTTGACTTGCTGAACCGATAAGCGTGAGTGGTAATGAAACAGAAAAATTCTAACACTATAATAATATGGCCCTCCAAGTTGAGGGTTGGGCGATGTGTTAATAACTCTTTTTTGGAAAAAACCAGACTTGTTTCGAAACCTGAAGGACCGCCTCGGACTGGATTGATCCAACGGCAACGATCACGCAATCGAAAAATGGAATATTCCTTCGGATCTTGGAACGTGCAATCACTGTACAGAGCGGGAGCAGTGAACAGGCAAGCAAATACAATGTGAAAATCATTGCACTCCAGCTTCGTTACTGACATTGGATCGTACAGAATTTTCAAAAGTGGGAAAAAATCGGGAAGCTGGAAGCTTGGAGTTGCGTTTATTGTCAACAAGAAGTTTAAACACCAAGTTACCAACTTCAAATACGTCAATAAACGATTGTGTGCAATCCACCACAAATTGATCAAAAAAAATTTTAAACGTTATTAAAGATGCAAATTCCCTTTTAAACTGCGAGTATAATTGCATGAATCAACCGCAGGTTGAGAAATGGAAGTTTCACATTAAGTTTCCTGAATGAAACGAATGGGCAACAAACACAATACTCAGCACCTGTACACGTCTTCATCTCTATACGGACGGATCTAAAACTAACCAGGGGACAGGTGCAGGGATTTATTCCCACGAACTCGACATTCACAATTCGTCTCATCTTCCAGGATACGCGATTGTGTTCCAAACGAAAGTATTAGCTATTAACGAGTGCACAAAAAATTAATTTAGATATGCAGAACAATTTTGGAAATTATTATATTTTCTCGGACAGCTGGGCTACACTTCTGCCACTCCAATCCTACAGGACCACGTCTAAACTAGTGTCCTTTTGTAGACACAATTTGCCATAACCGCAGTATTTTTAATATGGATACCGACCTGCTAGGAAACGACGCAGCAGACACGGATGCAAGGATTTCCAAACTTTAACGCCAGTAGGAAGTCAGTCGATGTAGCACCAACAGTGCTAAAGATTAGATTCAAACAAACTATTTTGGATTCTTTCTTAGCAGGCTGACAGCAGCTGGACAGCTGCAGGACGGCGAAATCCTTTTTGGAAGAACCAAATAAAAATATTACAGCTAAGCTGTTACAATGTAGTAGCTATAGTGTCCGAACTATTGTCGACCTGGCCACAGGTCGTTGCTTGCTAATCAATCAAATTCCTGTTAAGACCCCCTATAGGGGCATAGGACAGAAACAACTCTCTTCCACAAGGCGCGATCCTGAGCATCGGCTTTAAGCTGTTGCCAGGACTTGCTAAAGCTGCTCGCATTTAGACTGCGGATCGCGACCGATAGCCTTTGCTGAGGTTGCGAGGAAGACGAAGAATCTATCGAACATTGTCTTTGCCACTGTCCGCAAATCTCCAACAGTGGTATCCCTTATTAAGGCTCTAGATTCTTCTAGACGACCTCAGAGTACAATGAGCCTAACTAGATGGTCCCAGTGCATTGTAGTTCTACGAAACCACCCTCTTACAATCTCAACCTAAGCCCTGTACTGTGAGACAAACTGAATAATGTGTGGTAAATTTGAGTTCATTCCTTCAGTCCTGAACTGTAAGTGAATGGGATATGGATCAATAGAAATAAAACAATCACATTGAAATATTTTAAATTAATTAACAAAATGAACAATTTTTTGTTTCTTTATTTACTTGAACAATATTTGGTTGTCGTTGCGGTTGTTATCTCATTATATACTTTACTAACAATACCACTATATTTCTGGGTGTTATAACATTCCTTATTTATTTTCATTATGCTCGTATATATATCACTTGTTTTTAATGTTTTCGGGTTCTCTTAAGTCTCTTTTACCTTTCTCATGATTTCCCTTTCTGCTAGTTCATTTTTGTATGTTTTATTTTCTTGCATTTTTTTTTAATTTTTTTTTGTCTCAATTATGAAATATATAATTAAAATTTTAAAATTATTTTACATATAATTTATTTTCTTTTTTTTCTATCAAAAAACAACTTTACAACTAAGGAAATATAAAAAATTTCAGTATTTTTTCATTTTTTTTTTTTTATTAATTTTCATTTGAATATATTTTTTTGAACTATCTTTAGATTTATTATACTTTGCTAAGTAATTAAATTTTCACGTAATGAAAAAAGATTTGAATTTATTTAGTTTATCTAGAAATAACAAAAATAAAATACAATAGTATTTAAATAATCAAAATATTAACATATTTGTTTTTTTTTTATTTTTTTTTTTATTTTTCTAATAATAGTTAATTTTTTTTTATTGAATTTGCTTTTTTATTTTAAGTTTATGTTGTTTTTTTTCATATTTTGCTATAGATTTTTGCCAGGATTTTGATTCGGAATTGAGGAAGAAGGGGGTGGATTTTGAAAGTCTAATGAGAATCGGTTTGAAAATTTTATGATGTTTCTTGTGGTTTAATGATTTCGATAGATTTATTATGATGATTTCTGTCTGTTCAGTTTTATGCAATTATATTGTGGAAATTTGAGTTTTTTTTTATCTTGTTTTCCTACGGTTTAAAATTTTTTTTTTAAATATGTTTATTGCTGCTGTTTATGATTTTTTTCGGGGAGTTATGCATTTTTTTTACTAAATTGAAACTATTTTTTCTTGTTCTTTTGTGTTGTTGTTATGTTATTAATTATTGTTTTGTTTTTCTGCAACTACATATTTGAATTTAAGAAAATCATAAAATTGATTTTATATGCTGTGTATTAATTGTTATATATTTTTTGTTCGGTATTTATTTTTCTAATATAATTTTCTGCAACTATATAAATTTTTACTGTCCAAATTTGATATAGAAGTAATTTTGTTTCTATAGAAATGATTGAGAATTGAAACTAATTGTCCGAAAGATTACAGGCTAAATGTGATAATTTTTAGCGAACGTTTGGAATTTAAGAAATAAGAGACATATAAAACAATAAACAAATTTTTGGAATTATATTTTATGCTAGCGATTCCCTGCGACTTTGTAAGCTTAAAAACATAACTGGACTACGATACTATAGATGAAATCGAAATTTTTGTGATGTTAAGAAATTTTGTATGGGGAGTGGTAGAAGGGGTAACAGCATTGAACTAATTTGCTAGAGTAGCTACGAAAATCCTTTTACCAAATTTAAGAAACAAAAATTGAATAGATACTGAGGAAATTAGTGCTTTGCTTTTAGTGAAATTGTGCAGTTTGTATGGGAGATGGTAGAAGGGAGTGGGGTGTTTTTAAGGACTTTTTTGCGAAACCACTATAATCATCGTGCAATTGATATATTTTGAATTTCAGATCAACAACAGAAAATCTAATTCTGGGAATGATGCGATATTGTGTCACATTGTATAAGAGGGGCTAGGGCGGGAGAAGCTAATCAGTTTATTTTACCCTTATCTATATAAATATAATTGTAGTGTCTGTCTGTTTTTTGTTTATAAATGGCTATAAATAAGTTTTTTGCTTCATTTTAGCAATAACTAAGCAGAATTAAACGTTTTTAAAAAATTTCTCTGTCTGTCTGTCTTTCCGGCTTTTACGAAAAATTGGCTGCACCGATTGCAATGAAACTTTCACAGATTATTAGGTCTGCTTTGGGAAGTAATCTGCTTTAGGTTTTATTTTTCTCCCCTCACGCCTTCTACCCCCTCCCATACAAAGTGACTCATTTTCAAAATCTTATAATAATGAAATTTTCATGGAAACTATGAAAGCTATTAATTTGAAATTTAAAATATATTATTTCTATTTTAAATGCAATTTTCAAGTATATAAATAGTTTGAATTCCCCAACTCCTTCCACCACCTCCCATACAAACTAAACTTTTTCATGAAATACTATACTCCAATTTTCTCAGTACGTATTACTTTGATCGAGCTAAGATTTTGTATTAAGTCCTTAATTATCATTGTTATTAATGTCAAAAAACTAACCAATTAGGATTACTCCTTCTACCCCCTCCCATACAATCTGACACAAATCCACGACTTTGCGGAAACTCGATTTTCTTGAAAAGTGTGAATGTTACTGTTCTGAAATATAAAATATATCAACTCAATGATAATTGTAGTTGCTTCTCAAAAAATAACGAAAAACCTTCCACTCCTTTCACCACCTCCTATACAAACTGCACTTTTTCATGAAATATTCTAAACCAATTTTCTCAGTACGTATAGCTTCGATCGAGCTAAAATTTTGTACTAAATCTTTAATTAGCATAGTTATTATTATCGAGAAAAATCAACCGATTAGCTTTACTCCTTCTACCCCCTCCCATACAATGTGGCACAATTCCACGACTTTGCAAAAACTCGATTTTCTTGAAAAGTGTGAATCTAACTGATCAAAAATTTAAAACACATCAATTGCATGGTGATTATAGTTGTTTCTAGAAAAATTACCAAAAACCCTCCACTCCTTCTACCACCTCCCATACAAACTGCATTTTTTCATGAAATACTCTAAACCAATTTTCTCAGTACGTATAACTTTGATCGAGCTAAAATTTTCTGATGAATCCCTAATTAGTATTATTATTATTATCGGGAAAAATTAATCGATTAACTCCACTCCTTCTACCCCCTCCCTTACAATATGATACAATTTCACGACTTTGCAAAAACTCGATTTTCTTGAAAAGTGTGAATCTAACTGATCTGAAATTTAAAAGATATTAATTCCATGGTGATGATAGTTGTATCTAGAAAAATTATCAAAAAACCCCCCATTCCTTCTACCACCTCCCATACAAATTGCACAATTTCACTAAATCTAATGCACTAAGTTTCTCAAGTTACCTATTCAGTTTTTCAAGCTTAAATTTGGTGCAAAATATTTCTATAGGTACTCTAGCATGGTGTGAAAAAATTAGTTTAGTACTGTCATCCCTTCTATCAGTCCCCACACAAAAATTCTTAAGATTACAAAAATTTCGATTTCATCGGTAGTATCATATAATGGGGCTTTACGCACAATCGAAGTCCTGTTATGTTTTTAAGCTTAATGTCATTTTATTTGGGCTTTTTTCAATTAACACAAGCTATAATTATTCACATGTCCTAAATGCTCTTCAATACGTACATATATGATCTCGAATCACGAGTTTGATTTGATCACGAGCCTCTCCCATTCAAATGCGAGTATCATGCTATCATTCTTAATAATTTATAGTTCTGACTCCAACAAAATACAAAACATTGTGATCAAAGAGCCATTAAAGTAAGCGGATTATGTATCCCATATAATTTATTACTAACTACATTCTCAAAAATTGCTTATTAATGCGATTTTTATGCGGACGAAGTCGCGGGCGTTTGCTAGTATTTACTATAATACTAATTAAGGATTTAGTACAAAATTTTCGGTCAAGAAATGTTATACGTACTGAGCAAATGGTATAAAGTATTTCATGAAAAAGTACAATTTGTATGGGAGCTGGTGCAGGGATGTGGAAGGATTTAAGTAATTTCTATAACATAGATTACATTTGTGATAAAAATAATTTATTCTAAATTTCAAATTATTCGCTCTTATGGATTTCAAGAAAATTTGAGTATGACATATTTTTGAAAATGAGCCATTTTGTATGGGATTCGGTGGAAGGCGTGGAGTTATTCAAATAATACCAAACGCAGATTACATCTTAAAGCATAACTACTAAACTGTGAAATTTCCATTATAATCGGTTCAGTCGTTCTTGCGTGGAAGCCAGACAGACAAAGAAGAATTTTGAAAACGTTTCTTTCTGCTTAGTTTTTGTCCAAATAAAGCAAAACATTAACTTATAGTAATTTATGATTAAATAACAGACAGACACTACAATTATATTTAAATGAATAGATAGGAAGTTGATTGATTGAATCCAAAATGTATAGCTTCAAGGTTACTGGATTGTTCAAAATGGGGTATAATAAACGAAAGCTAAAATTTATCTGCGATGCAAACACTGAAAACATATTACAATTTCCATAATTTCTTATATCACTACGCTTAGTAAATTTTCCCTCAATACGTCTGATAAACACGACATTTTTTTTTCTTAAATTTGTGAGGTTAATATATTTTAGCGTATTAAAGTTTATACAAAAAGCATTTTTTATTAAAAAGTATTAGCCCTAGAAACTTTCATAGGAACATTTTTTAATTGATTGCAAGTAGTACGTAAATTAGTAAATTTGTGTGCTACAAAATTTTGAGATGGCTTGGTAATAACGTTTGACCGCTGAAGAGCCTTTTTCAAGACCACTTAAATTTCATAATTAACAAAATATTTTTCTTATTATGCAGACTAAATCAGTTTGCTTCCTTCATTAACCTATAATCATTTGAAAAATAAATTAGTTTTGGTACTTATAGTGAGTGATTTATAAAAGAGCTGAGTGGCTTATAATGTGTTAAGGCTTTTTAGCTGATCAAGATTAGAAACCGAGAAGCTTCTAAATGTTGGAAAAAAGTTTATCTACCGGTCGGTCTACTTGCCTATTTTTTATGCAAAATATTGCAATTACTCTAAATTAATGAATCGATGAATCTATACATATAAATATAATTGTAGTGTCTGTATGTTATTTATTTATAAATGGCTATAAATAAGTTTTTTGCTTTATTTTAGCAATAACTAAGCAGAAACAAACGTTTTTAAAAATGTTCTCTGTCTGTCCGCCTGTCTTTCCGGTTTTCACGCAAAAACGGCTAAGCTGATTGTAATGAAAATTTCACAATTTATTAAATGTGCACCAAGATATAATCTGCGTGTAGTCTTATTTCAATACCCCCACGCCTTCTACCCCCTCCCATGCAAAATGACTCTTTTTCAAAAATATATAATAATCAAATTTTCTTCAAAACCATTGGAGCAAATCATTTGAAATTTAGAACATACTATTTTTATCAGAAATGTGATATATGGTATACAAATTATTTGAATCCCCCCCTCCTTCCACCACCTCCCATACAAACTGCACTTTTTCATGAAAGACTAATCACCAATTTTCTCAGTACGTGTAACTTTCATCGAGCTTAAATGTTGTACTTTATCCTTAATTTGCATTATTATTAATATCGGGAAAAAAATTAACCGAGTACCTTCACTCCTTCTACCTCCTCCCATACAATATGACACAATTCCACGACTTTACAAAAATTTGATTTTCTTGAAAAGCGTGAATGATCCAGATCTGAAATTTAAAATATATCAATTGCATAATGATTATAGTTGTTTCTCAGAAATTCACTTAAAACCACCTACTCCTTCCACCACCTCCCATACAAACTGCACTTTTTCATGAAATATTCTAAACTAATTTTCCCAATACATATAACTTTCATCGAGCTAAAATTTTTTACTCAATCCTTAATTGGCATTATTAATATCGGAAAAAAATTAACCGAGTACCTTCACTCCTTCTCTCCCCTCGCATACAATGTGACACAATTCCCCGACTTTATAGAAATTCGATTTTCTTGAAAAGCGTGAATGATACAGACCTGAAAATTTGAAATATATCAATTGCATGATGATTATAGTTGTTTTTCAAAATATTACCAAAACCCCCGTTTCCGTCTACCACCTCCCATACAAATTGCACAATTTCATTAAATTGAATGCACTAAGTTTCTCAGTACCTACTCAATTCTTAAAGCTTAAATTTTTATAGCTACGCTAGCATGATGTGAAACAAATTAGTTCAGTGCAGCCACTTCCCATACAAAATTTCATAATATCACAAAAATTTCGATTTCATCTATAGTATGATTGGACTCTACGCTCAATCGTAGTCCTGTTACGTTTTCAAGCTTAGTGTTATTTTATTTGGGCTTTCTTTTTAATTAACATAAGCTATAATTATTCACATGTCCTTAATGCTCTTCAATACGTATATGATCTCAAATCACGGGATTGATTTGATCACGAGCCTGTCTCAATCAAATGCGAATATCGTGGTTTCATTCTTAATAATTTATGGTTTCGATTCCAACAAAATACAAAACATTGTGTTCAAAGAGTCATTAAAGTAAGCAGATTATATATATATCCCACATAATGTATTACTAACTACATTCTCAAAAATTGCTTATTATTGCGATTTTTATGCGGACGAAGTCGCGGACATTTGCTAGTATACAATAAAGTAAAACATAATAGGACTACGATTTACCCAATCGTGCAATACTCTAGATGAAAGGGATATTTTTTGATTTTAGGAAATTTGTATGGGGAGTAGTAGAAAGAGTGATGGCATTGAATTAATTTTTTCACATCATGCTCGAGTTGCTATCAAAATGTTTCACACAAAATTTAAGCTTAAAAAATTTAATAGATACAGAGAAAATTAGTACATTGGATTTAGTGAGATTGTGCAGTTTGTATGGGAGATGGTAAAAGGATTCGGAGTTTTTAATGACTTTTCAGAAATAACTACAAACATCACGCTTTCGACATGTTTTAAATTGCATATCAGTAACTTAAAATATTAAAATTGACTTTTGTAAAGTTGTGAAATTGCGTCATATTGTGTGAGAGGGGGTGAAGCTATTCGCCTAATATTTTTATGTCTTTCTAATACATCAAAATAAATATTTAGTGCAGCTCGATAAACTTTATACATACTGAGTAAATTTTTTAGGGTGTAGCCTAGTGGGTAGCGTGTTAGTCTTGTAATGCGAAGGTCGTAAGTTCAAATCCCGGTTGGCGCAATTTATAGTTTCAGCATATTGCCTGCTTGGATATACTTTGGTCACCTCAGTCTACGAAAATGAAAAACTCGTTGAAAGAGGGTTGTGCGAAGGGCTAACAACCCTTCTACAATAAGTAATGAAAAAATGTTAAGGAACCTGAATGTCAGGAGACCAAGGTCTGATTTGAGCTGTAGCGCCATTGTAGTAGTGAAGTATATTTGTTTATAGTGGAAAGAAAAGATTTCCGGATTCTACACTGTTACGCTTTATTAATCGTGATATTTCGGTCTCTGCTGAGACCTTTATTTCAGCAGAGACCGAAACGTCACGAATAATAAAGCGTAACAGTGTAGAATCCGGAAATCTTTTCTTTCAATTCGAAATGCACTGTGAAAACATTCACCAAACCATTGTTTATAGTGTTTCACAAAAAAATTCAGGGAGGTAGTAAAAAGAGGAGAGGGATTTAAAAAATTTTCATACCATAGTTTGAAACTACTACAAAAAAGATATATTCCAAATTTCAGATCAAAAACTTTCATACTTTTTGAGAAAATCCGTTTATTATCAAATTCCGAAATTGTGTTATTTTGTATGGAAGGGGGTAGAAGGGAAAGAGCGATGACACAATGCACGATTGAATTGGGATATCAATTTGTTTCTCATCCATCATTTTCATCAAATTTAACCCCCTGCGACTTTTTCTTGTTTACAAACTTGAAGAAATGTCTCGGTGGTAAGAGATTTTGTTCGAATGAGGAGATCATCGATGCAACAAACGACTACTTTGAGGGCTTTGACAAATCGTATTATTCAAAAGGGATTCAAAAATTCTTTTTTAATGTATTAATAATAGTTATTACTATGATGTCAAACTCTACGTGAATAACTGTGACCCATTCCAAGAAAATGGCCAAAAAAAACTGTACGTAACACATTTTGTATGAGACGTGGAGAAAGATGAAGAACCATTTAAATAATCTTGTCCCATTTCACTACAACTAAATCAGAACACAGCAGTTTCATTAAAAAATAGTTTTCTTGTGGTGAAATGGTGTAATTTGCTTAGGAGGTAGGGAATTAAGCAAAACTAAAACCAGGTTATGGCACCAAATATACCCAACAAACTGTGAAAGTTTCATTAGAATTGACATAGTCGTTTTCAAATTAAGTTCAGACATGCAGACAGATAGACAGACAAAAACCTCAAAAACGTATTTTTATGCTTAGTTATTGCCTAAATAAAGCAAAACACTAACTTTTGGCAAATTATACACGAATAACAGACAGACACTACAATTGTATTTGTATGTATAGATACAATTGTATTTGTATGTATAGATATATCCAGGCAGGCAATGCTCTGAAATTATACGTCGATCAAGATTTGAACTCACGACCTTTGCATTACAGACCAACACTCTTTTTATAAGGCCACCTCTTAGCTAGTCCTAGATCCGAGGTGAAAAGTTGTGCGCCACCAAAAGTCACATTTTAAGATAACACTGAAACATTACGTTTGAAGGATAGATGACAGGCCTGTGTTTTGCTGGCATTGAACTCCATGCGATTGAAAGCAATAGAATGCTTGTGTGATTGCGCAGCAGCGTTAAATTCATAGGTGTTATCTAAAGTACTGTCATCCACAAAACTATTGATTGTATTGAGAGTGGACGACAGAAGATCGCTGATAAAAACTAAGAAAAAAATTGGAGATCAAACAGGGCCGTGAGGGACGCCGGAATCTACTAGGAAAGAGGAAGAAGTAACGCTACCTTGTACTGCTCGTATAGTGCGTTCAGAAAGAAAACTCTCAATCCATTGAACAAGGGTAGCATTAAGACCTATGGTCCCAAGCTTAACTATGAGACATTCATGCCAAACTCTGTCAAAATTTTTTAAAATGTCAAGTGCATGAACTTTACTTTCGCCATGTTTATGTAATGCATGAGTTTCGAAAACGAAAAGATTTCCCATCGACCTTCCAGAACGGAATCCATACTGACGATCATGGATTAGCTGGTTATCCTCGAGAATAAGGATATTTATGTCTTTTTGACATATATTCCCCCGTCGAGTCCTTGTACTTTATACGAAAAACCAGTTGACTGTATAACATTTGTCCATTGAATTATGAATGTGACTGACGAACTCATTTTACTGGGTGATTTTAATATTCCAGGTCTTTCTTGGTAATTTTCTGACGATAATTCTACTCTCTTAGTTTCTGATGCTTCGTCCCCGCTTGAATGTTTTTTTGTAGAAAGTAAATTCGCACTTGGTCTCCACCAACTTACTCTTGTTCGGAATTCCTATGGAAGACAGTTTGACCTGACTTTTTATTCGGACTACAGTGCCTGTTCCGTGGAGAGCGTATCATCAATTTCGATCATTGATGTCTTACACCCTCCTATTAACATATTTCTTATGATTGACGAAGAGCATATTTTTAGCCCTAGCGAGAAAGAACTAACTTTTGATTTTAGCGAAGCCGACTTTTCATGGTTGGACTATCTTATCTCTAATTTCAACTTTGAAGAAATTTTTGACAATCCTGATTTTGAGGGAGCTGTAGTTGATTTTACTTTATTATTTTAATAATAAAGTTTTATGATCGACTTAAAAAAAAATTTGCTACCCTGAAATTTTTTTTTTCGCGATTTATGACTAAAATAGCCTAAAAATGCAAAAAAAAAAATCCGTCTGTTTGCACGCCGTCCGCCGTACGCCGGTGTGTACGCTCAGCACACATTAACTCCCAAGCCCTTCAAGATAAAAAGTTCATTTTTGGAGGGATTGTAGATAGTTGCAGATCTCAGGCGGACACCCATTTTAAGGGTTCAGGGGGAGGCGGGGATAGCACGTAAACCGAAAACTAAGAATTTAAATATCTCTAACACAGTTACAGCTAGGAGGCTTAAAATCAATATACATACAAAAGGGTTTGTGGGACAACTTTAAAAATTAATCTAATTTTTTATCCATTGGCGTGCAAAAAGGGGGGGCTAAAAACCAATTGTCGGCCGAATTTTTTTTTCAAATGATTATAACTCCGAAATCACTTAGCATAAAAACTTTATAGTCTTAGACCATCAAGGCAGCATATAGAACCACGGGAATCAGCTTACATAGAGGCTAATTATTATAAGGGGGAAGGTCAGTGGGGTGCAAAGAAAAACACTTAAAAATCAATATCTCGGCTATTTGTTGAGCTATGTAATTGAAACTTGGTACTTATATTAAGCTATATTAGAGAAATACGAGAAAAACATAACATTTGGACAAAATAGTAGTGGGGTAAAATGGGGATCATTGCACTTTCCAAAATTTCAAACCATTATATCTCAAAAATGAGTGCAGATATCAAATTCAAATTTTGTCAAATTGTAGAACTACATAGTTTTGAATTTTGGTAAAAGTTTTACGTCGGGAGGTGTAAGGGGAGGGAGGTGGTAAGCAAAAAAACTGAAAATTTTTGAATGAAATTTTAAGGTAGAAACTTGAAAATTTGCAAAATGCATTTAAAAAAAATCTCTAAAAGAATGAAATATTAACTGGTCGAATACCTTCCAAATTTCTACCCCTCCCATAGAAAATTTTTTTTTCGACCATTTTTAAAAAATCAATTATCACCTAAAAATTAAAAGCTTTGTAAAATAGGCGAAACGGAACTGCGTCAAAAGTTTTGAGATCACACTTGCTCTTCTACCCCCTCCCATACAAAAGTATGATTTCGACCAATTTCAATAAATCAACTGCTTACCAACAAATTAAAAGCTACAAACTTGAAATTTTGTACAAGCACCTTACAAAAGAAATGAAATAAAACTGCATCACAAATTGTACATTTCCCTTACCTCCTGTACCCCTCCCATACAATTAATTGGTTTCGTGAATGGTAAAATACATCAAATTTTATGAAAATTCTATTCAACTTCGTCTATGAAACTGACATTCTGTGTAGAAAATATTGGACGTAATTCAGGCAATCAATTGAAAAATTATTGCCATTCATCTACCCTTAATATGACCCCTCCCCCCTCCCTCATAAAAATCCAAACTTGCATAAGCGAATGGAATATTGATTACATGTACTGGAGCTATTGATCGTTTTCGCAACTAAGTGTTGAATTGGCATCATCTCTGCCCTAAAGAGGGTTCAACTTGTGAAAGGCGGTTCCACTTAGTCTTCCCTAACCACTTTAACTTGCATATTGATTTTCCATGCATCTTTAACTTGTCCCAAGAATAATAAAGTTTCGCCCGACTTGTTGGCAGTTTATTTATTATATTCTGTACCAATTTTTTGTTGCTTCTGTTCCTTTTACTTATCGGAAGAATAACCTATTGTTGTATCCTTTGTACATGAGTGAGTTGCGTGCGATTCGCAACTCTCGTAATACTGCGTGGAATAGGTATACTAGGACAAAGAATGACACTGATTTTCGTTTGTATAACAAATATTATGACTTATTTAAAGATTTATCTAATCGCTTATATTCTGAATATTTACTTAAAGTGCAGTCTGATATTGTTAAAGATCCCTTGAAGTTTAGGAAGTTTGTTAATTGTAGGCATCAATCTGATGGTTATCCAGCTTCTTTTCAATTCCTTGGCAACAATAGCAATGATCAACTTACTATTTGTAATTTTTTTACCACATTCTTCAGTGGATCTTTTTCTGATAGCAACTTTATCCCTGACATGTCGTACTTTGATAACTTTAGAGGTACTGCTTCAACTACTTTGACTGCTATACCGATTTCTTAAAATGATGTAGTTAACCATATCTCCCGCCTTAAGGATGTCTCTTCTCCTGGGGTCGAGATGGTATTCCTGCGGTTGTCATTAAACGCTGCTGTCTCTCTATTGCTGGACTCTCTCACTCCTTTTTCAAAGGTCGCTAAAAACTGGGATTTCCCCGAACGCATGGAAGTCCTCCTTTATCATACCGACTCACAAAAGTGGTGCAAAATCTGATGTTGTCAACTATCGACCATTAGCTAAACTGTCAGCTATTCCAAAGCATTTTGAGTCTGTAGTGTATGAGTGCCTGTCGTTTCACTGTAAATCCCTGGTTTCAAGTATACAACATGGCTTAGTCAAAAATTGGTCAACAGTCACTAATCTGATGGAGTTTACGAATAAATCAATTGTGGATATTGAGGAGGGTAAGCAGGTGGATTGTATTTATACTGATTTCTGTAAGGCTTTCGATAAATTACCTTATTGCATTATTTTGTTGAAATTAGACATGTTGGGTTTTCCTAAATGGTTTATTAATTGGATTAAGTCATATCTATTAAATAGAACTTATCAAGCTCTCTTTCGAGATTGTACTTCTAAGCCATTTACTGCGCATTCTGGTGTTCCTCAAGGAAGTCATTTGGGGCCAATTTTGTTTGTCCTTGCCATTAATGATGTTGCCCCTGTTCTTAAATATTCGGAAGCACTTATTTATGCGGACGACATAAAGATCTTTAGGTCTCTAAGTTCCAACTCTGACAATTTTCTTCAGGAAGATTTGATTAATTTTAGTAATTGGTGTCGCCACAATGATCTTCTTTTAAATATAGATAAATGTCATGTTATGCCATTTACTAGGAAAGTCTCACCGTTTATAATAATATATAGTCTTAATGACTGTATTTTGGATCGTGCCAACTCTATAATTGATTTAGGTGTTACATTTGACCAGAAACTTGATTTCAGCTTGCATATAAATAAGATTGTGCAAAAGGGTAACTCTATATTGGGATTCACCACACGCTTATCCAAGGAATTCAACAATCCCTTTGTTAGATTGACTCTTTTTAACACCTTCGTTAGATCTCACCTTGAATATGCTTCTCAAATATTATGATGAGCACATTAGCAGAATTGAATCAATTCAGCGTAAATTTGTGAGAATAGCCTTATGCCACCTTAATTGGAGTGACAGAGTTCGCCTTCCTCCTTATATTGATAGACTTAAGCTGTTAGATATGTCATCACTCTCGAAACGTCGTGAGGTAGCTGATGTAGTTTCTGCTCATCAACTTCTTACAGGTTTAGTTGATTCTCCTACACTTTTGAGTTTGATGCAGTTTGCTGTTGGTCTATTTTTACCAAGGCAGCCTAGATTGCTACAGATTTGCTTGTTTCGCGTGTCGCAAGAGAAGTTAATAAGAATGCTGATGTATTCGACTTCTCTATAAGCTGTGCTTAAAGCGTAGACTTAATGCTAGTTGATAACAATTTTTTGTCAATGTTTTGTTTTGTGTGACTTTTATTTATGTACTTGGTGTAGGGATGTTGTTGTTTACTTCGTCCCTTCACTAAATGATGAGCCAAAGGATAATTCGATTTCCATCTTTTAATTTGGAATCGATTTATGGCAATTTCTTGCATTAAGAAATTCAGATAGTGATGAGATATTCAACGATTTTGCGATTGAAAGCTGTTTCTATTGATGAAGTCAGTCGATTTAAGATACCTCTGTATATATCCGCAACCCCTTCTATTGTTTCCTACAAAAAAGTCGCAGCTCAGCCGCGTATCAATTTTCAAGACATTTATGTTCTAATTAAACCAAATATTCTTGTATTAGGTTCCTGATGGCAGGAAAGTTACCTTCTAAAGTTGCTGAAATTTTCATTCCATTCATGTTGGAGAATCGCATGATTGGGGTTTACAAGCAATCGTACTTCTGTTATGTTGGAACTTGGTGAAAAAAATCGATTGCAGATATTTGGACCTCTCAATTACAGGTGTAAAATGTTACAATTTACCTATTCGAATCAAATATCGCTAAATATTGTTTTTGAAGAAGAATCTGTCAATTTTCAAAGAAAGAGAGTTTTTATAAGAAAACTAGTAGCACGCAAACTGTAAAAAGGTACTGTAGCAGAACTTGCTGTATTGTCTCCTAAGAGATGTACTTTATATACTAGAACTTAGCCCATATTTAGCCGGTCTTATAGAAATTCCATCTTATAAGTTATTGCAAATTTTCTTTCCAAGTAAAATTTTTGGTAATGGTTTTTTTTTTTTTTTAAAAAGACTTTCTCGCTAATTGACCTCTTTTGTCAGGATACATTATATGGTATGTATACAATGTATCCTGACAATAGATAGACAAAAAGCTTGCGCTATTTGAAAGCTAATTTGACCCATCTGGAGCCGAAGTATCGATCTTTTCTCCGGATTTTGAATTATATTTTTTTTTTACAAAAATGGTTCGTAGGCTCCCAATTGTTTTCTTTCGGAATTGCCATGTAGCTACAACTTAGGTGATGGAAGTAGTAAGTATTTAATCACGATTTGTTAAAATCATGGAAGACCCGCATCTTTTTATGTCTCAATTCACTAGACATATCTAGAATGTGAACTAACTGACTGTTATTATAGTAGAGGTGATTCTGTTGAAAACTTCAAACTTTTTGATTATGGATTAAAAACCATAATTTCGAGCCGCTTGTCGCGTATACTTCCTTCAAAATAAGAGGATGACTGCTCTACAGAAATGATATTACTAATATTTAAGCAAAAAATTAACAACTATCTGATCAATTTAATACAACACTTAAGCTAATTATTAAAATTAAATAGTTTAATGAAAATTTTGTTTTGTCCAATAACTTTTGTGCCAAAATTCCAAGAATTTTTAACTTAAATCACATCGGACATTCTTACTTTAGTTTCAATTCTGTTTAGACGGTAAAATTATATTTCGTCTATTTGAAAAACATATATAGTTTAAAACAGAATTATTTTAATAAGGCAAAATATGTGTTTTATGTAGTTCCTATGAAAAAAAAAAAATTATGTAAAACCATATAATTGTACTACAGATTTTTGAAACTGAATTAAAAGATTTTCCTATAAAATGAATAAAGCTGAAAAAAAATATTTGATTTAACTAAATAATTGTCTATGATTTGATTTACCTTTTTTCTTTCATTAATTTATTATTAATAAATATTTAACAAATTTCCTTTTCCTATTATATGCATATCGGTTTTTTTTCTGTAATAGTTAAACTCTGCTCTGTATATAATTGTGTATGTAAGTGTGATTTGGTTTCCGTTTTCTTTTTTAATTTAACTATTTGTTAGAATCTTTTTTTCATTCTGTTTTTGTTGATATTGATTTATTAACTCTTTTTTGGATTTGTTATTTAATAATAAATTCAACAAATGTTGAATTTTTTTTTGTCTTTTTTAATATATATAATAATAAATCAATAATTTTTATATTTCTTTTGTTACATTATTTTACGTAATTATAAATTTACTAATTTATATAACTTTCTTTTATATTTATCGTTTATATATATAATTTTTTTAATATATTTGTTTTGTTGTTTTCTCTCTTTATCATCTTCTCGACTTTTTTTTAAATATATATATATAATTTTTAAGGCAATTAATTCATACATGTATAATATATATATATAGAATTTATCTTTTCTTTTCTTTTAATTTGTTTTTTTTTTTTTTTTTTTTTAATTTTAATTTTTATTTTTTTCTCATATGATTACAAAAAAATTTTGCAATTTTAATAAATTTATTTTTATATTTAGAAGCACCCATACATTTATATAAGTTCATTCTTTATTTTGTTCATAATTTGCACAAATATTTTCCATTATTATTATTATTGTTGGTGTTACGCACTTCACTTGCATTTTTGTATATTTTCCACAGTCTGTTCTAAACATTTGATTTTATTGTAAGGTTTTTTTTCCTACGGGTAAAGTCTTTAATTTCTGTTTCAAATTAAGGAAAACTCTTAATAAATATTGATGAAAGTTTTAATGAATATCAATTTTGATTGCTAAGCAACTCCGAAAAAGAAGAATTTACCCGAATTTTGTGAAGTTGATAGTATTGCGATTCTCTTTTGTGTGGATTAATAATAAAAAAAAAAGTACAATGGACAAAACTTTTAAAAATGCAATTCGACTGGATAAAATGGAAACACATTAAATAAGTTTTTTTTTTCTAAATTAGAGGTCAAAAGAACGAATACAAGTTTTAAGGGCATTATAAAAAATTAATAACAATACAAAAAAAAGGGACAAGAATTGATAAATAAACTTTAATAATAATTTTAGTCCTCACGAAAAATACTATAAAGCAAAAGCGCGTCAACTATTTTACGACTGACGGGTGACTGAATTTTTAAATTAAAAAAAAAAAAAAATAGCTAGCGAAGCTATGTAGTTCTTAAAATAGCGGCTGAAATTTTAATCACAAGATTGTGCTTAGTTTCTTATTCATAGTTCTTAATAAAATTGATGTAAGCGATTTTCTAAAATTTAGAATTTGTATAGGTGGTCGAAAATTATATATTATTATATTTACTGTTCAACCACATCCCTCCTCTTTTCAAATATCGCAGGAATACTCGGCAAGCTGCACGCGCCTATGAGTTCACTGTTAAGTATTTATCGTTGCGTACAGTGAATCATGGGTAGTTCTTCAATACCCGAACATTAAGGCTATGGAATTCATTGCCGCCCCACGTATTCCTATCAACCTTCAACATTCAGTGTTGAAAGATTAACATCCACCAACAGTTTAAACTCTCTCCTCAAGAAACTCCCTGGTAACCCTCTCCATCACCTACCAAACACCGAATTTATGTATTAAACTATGACCCCCTAAATTAAGATCGGTGCTATATAGAAAAAAATTGTGTTGTTCCATGTCAACACTATGTCATTCATCCAATACAAGCGATCTTGAACTGTCTACAATGCTCAACACACACGCGCTCACACATTGAACTGCTCACTTCCGATATGTTAATATCCGAGAAGAGTTCAGTTAGTCTAGAAAAAGAAATGAATTCCCCGATACTTTTCACTCAAAGCACGACAAATATGGACAATATTGTCAGATCTATCTCTACACACTTTTCTTCCTGATCATTTTTCAGCTAGTACAGAAATTTCAATACTGGCAATACTTTGATCAAGAGCTAGAGCTTACGACTGAATGCACTGGCTGGAAGCAAATGCATTAACGCATCTCTCCTTCGTATAGAAGTGGAACTTGCGCTCGCTGCGAGCGAAAATTTTACTCGTATTGGCTGGCGGTCTCGTTCTCTTGTATATGCGACTAACAGCAATGAGAGGAAGGGTGGAAGCATTTTAATGCGACGCATCTCTCCTTCATATTGAACTCGAACTTACAGAAAATTTCGTTCGTATCGGCCGGCGGTCTTGTAAATGCGTTCTTAAAATCGCATTTTTCTCCCTGCGGAAGGCTTTCAACTTACGTTGTTCAGAAAAAGCGTGAGGAAAAAAGCTGTCCTGATCATGTAAATGCTCTAAACAGTGGTAGACGAAAATAATGCGCGGTTTCTTTTAAAGAAATTTTTAAATAAATTTTTATATCCGTGCTGATTTCAGTTTAGATTTTCTAAACTGAATAAAGGGCAAAACGTAAGGGAAGCATTGCTTCTCTTACATCAATGGACGCCACGCCACTGATCGACTGATCGACAGCGGCTTGTGGCAATACGTAATGCTTTTTGGGCACTGTAATGACTCAGTCACGTTTGAGAAATGTAGAAATGGAGTTCGCTGGAAAACCTGTCGCTATGTCTCGATGATATGATGGTTATCGGAAAAACAACCTTCCAGAAATATGTAATAAATTTGCGAAAAGTTTTTCAGCGATTTCGAACAATACAGCTGAAACACAGTGCACTCAATTCAATTAAGAAGCCAAATATTTGAGACACATCGTATCAGCTAATGGTGCTAAAGCTGATCCGGCGAAAATTATGGCCAATTCGTGCCAATACCATAAAATAAACACTAGCTGCGCAGATTTCTCGGACTGGGAACGTAATATTGTCAATTCGGTAAGGATTTCATTAACAGAAAATCAACGGCGTCGAAAGGCGTTCGAAGAACTGAAGAAGTCACTTTGCGATTCTCCTGCTTTCGCATATCCAACACCCGGAAAACTTTTAATCATTGACACCGATGTACTACGCAGGGAAGGGATAACAATAGTTATCATACACCGGGTGAACGACCAAGATCAATTCCGGTGTACCCTTTGGGGGGTGTCGTCCCCACGTATCCCGATGCGGAGTGTCACCAGTCATGAGTTGCAAGGAACTCAACTGGTAGTAATTTTCAAATTACGAAACCTGACCAGAGGTTTTCTGGTACCACGGGAGCCGGGGAGCCCATGGAAGGTTGCTTCCACCCCCGGCGATGGTTGAGGATGTCTTCGAAATACACGTGGTGGTTGTGGTTTAACGCCCATATCGCGGGCAGAGTTCTTCGGAGCTCGACGTGGAGTTGCGTTTTTCCAACCCGGTGCCGTGACCGACAGACCGGCAGAGATTTTAGATAGGTCTCGCATCCACCAGTATGAATGCCAAACTTGTATTTGGTACAGACTGGTACCTTGGGGGGCGTTAATGATTGTCGTCTTAAACAATCCGCGTTGCTAAAGACAACTGTGTGGCAATTCCACAACGTGAGTCATGCACCGCAATAAACAAGATTGACCTCATGACACCGATGTAATCAATTTGGGAATCGGAGCAGTTCTCTCACAAGAAATTGACGAACATGGAAAAATGCTATCGTTTACGGTCGAGTGCTGTGACTCGAAGAGTGCTTTAAGCAATCGTGGAGTCGTAAATCACTATGCATACAAAACTTCATGTTTCGAGCAGACCATGCATCGCTGAAGTGGCTACACCAATCCAAAAATCTAGAAGATCAAGTCGCAAGATGGTTAGAGAGACCGAAACTCTATGATTTTGAGATATGTAATTCATCGCAGGGAAAAAACTCATGGTAATGCTGATGTACTTTCACGACAACTATGCCAGGCGAACTGCAATTATCGTCTCCAGGAACGTCAGAGAGAGTTCTTGACTTGTAACAGCAATTCCAACGAATGGATGAAATCAGCAGAACCTGGAATACGAACAACGAAATGATCCAGATATTGCTTTGATCGTTGGATGGAAAACCATTGCGGACCGACCTCAGTGGCAAGAAATCTCAGAGCGCAGCGAGGTTCTAAAAAGTGAGTGGGCACAATGGAACTCTATCTACACTTTCTTCAATGGCACTACAGCCCAAATCGGGCCTTGGCCTCCTAACCTTCAGGTTCTTTAACATGTAATTTGTTATTGTAAAAGTGTTGTTAGCCCTTCGCACAACAATTTATCTACGAATTTTCATGTTTGCAGATTGAGGTGCTGGAATTATACGTGGACTGGGATTTGAACTCAGGACCTTCAAATTTCAGACCAACACACTACCCACTAGCTCTCTCCACATGGCAGCTCTCTACACATGGACAACGGATTATTAATACGCAAATGAAAATCTGCAGATGAATAATCCCACCTTACGCAAAACATCGTTTCACGGTCGAAGTTTGAGGACATTCTAAAATAGTATCACGAAAGTACCTCCAAACCAACATTAGGAAAACATTCTTCTGGATTCAATTGCGTGTTGATTTGGTTCCGAAAATGCACTACTTACTACAAGTAAAGACCATCAGCGAAAATCAAATGGCGAAATGCCAGAGTACTATGTGGGAGCTCCAATTGAATGAATTGTCATTGATATCGCTGGACCTGGAGAAAGGTAACCGCTATGTCCTGGTGGTAATCAATGTTATTCCAGTAAATAGCCTGAAGCATATGCCATCCCAAGTCAGGAAGCCACTGCCATTGTTGAGCGAATTGTCTCGAATTGGATAAGCAGATTCGGAGTACCACGCGAGCTACACTCTGACCAAGCCGTATTATGGAATCGGGAATATTTCAAGAGATGTGCAAGCTTTTTGGAATAAATAGAACCAGAACGATCAATTTAGATGGGATGGTGGAGTTTCTACTCAGGAATGACTATAGGCGATTTTTTAATAAGGCCAAGCGACCCAGCTAGGTGTAGCCTAGTGGGTAGCGTGTTGGTCTACAATGCGAAGGTCGTGAGTTCAAATACCGTTCGACGCATAATTCCAGCACACTGCTTCCTTGGGTATATCTTGGTCACCTCAATCTACGAAAATGAAAAATTCGAAGATAGAGGGTTGTGCGAAGGTCTACAATAAATAATGAAAAATGTCAAATGCCAAGGCCCGATTTAGGCTGTAGTGCCATTGTAGAAGCGAACCAAAGAAGCCTGAGACTGGGAGTCCTATATGGAAGCTCTTTATTGTTATAAAAAGAACTTGAGACAAGATCAGCGCGAATCATGGAAAGTTTTTTGCGGAATGATAAAAGAAACAGCTGCAAAGTTCTCTCTACCCCTCCTTCATTGCCCAGCTATGTGAAAAAATTCGAAGGGTCAGGGATCTGCTCGAGTGGTGAAACCATTGATCTTCTCTTAAATACCCACTTTCCGGGTAGCTCTAGAGTCACTCCGCACCGAGAAAAGCACGAACTCAAGTATCCAACTTAACCCTATAATTCCCCAGGACCGTACGGCATAATACTTGCCGAATTCCAAAACACTTGTGATATCATCATTCCCTAGTTGAACGTTATTTTTAGAGGATGCCTACGATTAGTCCACATTCCTGAAATATGGAAGGAGGTTTGGTACGGGGTTTTATCTCCAAAGCGGGAAGAAGCTCTCAGACATGTCCGAAGGATCTAAGACCCTTAAGTCTTTCCTCATATCATCTAAGAACCTAAGAACGATTGTAAGATATCCATCTACGCAGCAACTTCGATCAGCGCCTACTGTCAGCTTCCAAACACGATGAGGAAATTGGTTGAAATGACCCTGTACACATTCGTATGCTACAATCTCAGAGCATTTAAGAGTACACAATGGTAGCATTTATCGATATCGAGGTGGCTTTCAACAACGTAATACCAGAAGCGATCACCAACGCTCTGTGGCGGACTGCATCGCTACTAACCGACTCACTACCTGTACGGTATTCCCTTAGCGTCTAAGGCAAGGCCTGCTTACATAAGCCTTGCAGACGAGTCCGTCGTAAGCAGGCCTGGGACGAAACGCAACACAGCGCTGTAGCCGCTCACTCGCTACACGCTCTTTCAATTTTAAAGATGGATGCTTCGCTAAGCACAGTGACTGCAAAGCTGGGCGTCGCATCTGCTAAAAGGTTTGTTAGAAAAGATACATTACAAGGCGACCTCATCTCTTCACTTCTTTGGAACGTGACGATCAATGGACGGGTGCTAAAACTGGAAGAGGCAGGCTGTAAAGTAATTGCTTATGCGGAATCGTTGCTATAGCTATCTCAGGTAAGCACCCGAGAACTCTGGGCGAGGTTATGCAAAATGCCTTTCCAATACTGTCCTAATGCACTTGTGAACGTGGATTGGGAGTTAATCAACACAAAACAGAGCTATTCAAAAGGAAACACAAAATTTCCCATGTTGACCCTATTACCCTGAATAGTACCTCTCTTGTTTTCGTAAATAGATTAAAATATCTGGGTCTTCTTTTGGATAGGAAACTTAGCTGGAAACTTAATATTCAGGAACGTGTAAGCAGAGCTACTGTTGTGCTTTACTTCTCTAAGAAGGCTATAGGGTAATGGGGTATGCAGCACAAAACTGCCGTCATCAGACCCATTTTGCTATATGATGTGATTGTGACAGAGAAAAACCAGACTCTCCTCGGCAAGGTGCAGAGAACACCCTGTTTAAGCATAACTGCGACTCTGAGAACAACCTCCTTTCGCAGCACTAAAAGTACTGATTCATCCCTACCTCCCGACATTATCGGCAAACAAATGGCTACAAGTATAGCCGCTCGCCTCAATGAAACTCGCCAGTGGAACGACATTCAAACTGGTCGTTCCTTAATTCTGGAAGATTTCGAAAATTTAACCGAAAACACAGACACACTCTCCCAAACTTAATTTTGATAATAATTTCTTCACCCCCTCGAGAAAAGAGTGGGAGGGATGCTGATGAAATAGGAGAGGAAGAGTCCACATCCATATGAAATTTCGAAAAAGTAGTGGATTTAATTGCTAAATTTGCTAAATTGAAACGCGAACACTTGTGCTTTCCCGATGAATTAAACTGCAACAACTTGGAATCTAATGCACGAACGCGTAGGACTGGCCGAAAACGAAAAAGTGTGAAATTTAGCTACAACAGCAACAAGGGAGAAAAGAGGTTAAGAAGAGCATGAAGAACATTCTCTGTACAATGAAATGTGGAAACGGTTTTAATATATATCGGGGATGAAAAGTCCCACGATCTGATAGTACTGGTAAGTACGACTTCAAAGATCAATGGTCACATCCTATGCTCAAAGCAAAATCTATTTTTATTGGTGCCAATACGCTGTACCCAGAATCAGGTATCGAGCTCTTGACTCCTTGAATCTGTTAGATTTGTGTTCGTGGAGGATTACTGCCTTTCAGAATAGCTGTTGAGTTTGGTTAGATGATGTACGTAAATCGGATCAGAATTGTCCGACAAGCTAACGCCGTATTTTGATAGTCGGTGAAATTTGACTTTTTTATTTGTTTGGGAAAATATCAAAAATTGTCTAATACAACTCAGAGCTATATTATTTAACAATACTAACCGAATTTATCCAAAGATCAATATAGATCCTACCCCAACCTCTGAGCACATTCTAATCAGATGTCTGGCATAATGCTGGTAACCCTTTTATACCATATATGCGACAATTATTCTCCTTCATATTATAATATTAAAAAAAGTCCCTTAGGGCACATCAAAATAAACCCATGGCTAGCGTTACTGTACTAGAAGGACTAAAGACTCTCGTTTTGGATCTAAATGTGCAATGAATTTCAGGAGAGCTTCGGTATATTTTAATTTGGATGAAAATTAGAAATAAGCTTAATGGAGTAGTGGGACTCATTGCACGAATATCTTGCGCTACGTGGTTCCCGTTTAGACCTCCTCTATGGTTCTATTACACAAAGCGCGAATGGTTTATTTCTTCTCTGTTCTCCTTTTGAGCTCCTTGTTTCATTGTGCTATGGGTTCAAACATCTATTGGCGGTTATTATCCAAGGAATTTTTTTAGAATGTTTTACTATGGCTAACTTATCATGAGGTCAATCCACTGTCATTACAAATCTTAATTTCAAACATTCAGCAGGATACTTGTTCCCACAGTTCAATAAATAGTACAGAATCAGTTTCAGGTCCGCTTTGAATAGTATGCTCGGTAGTCCGTCAAGGTATTGCCCATCATTTCCGGTATTGGCCAAATGGCGCACATTTTTTTTCTGATTCTTCCTTATAAGATAATTATTGCGGATGAATGAACATTGTGAGGGAACGTTGCGGTAAGACTTTATCATTCCATCGACACAATTGTTGTTTATTCATGGAATTGTTATCTGTAATTCGTCAACTGCTTCATAATAGAGGCGGTGAAGAAAAAGAAGTTGGAACTTGTGTAATTAAAGCTGGTGCAGTCTTCGGTATCTTTTCCCTTTTCTGGATGTTAAGAGGGATCTTCCTTCGAAGCTGTAAGTGTTTGATACATACGTCAAATCCTTGTAGTTATATGATTGTGCTACATGAAAGGTGACCGATAAGCTTACCAAGAAACTTTTGTGAACCAATATCTTCGAAGCACGTAACTTATATTCTACCCAGAGATCTTCTCTACCAGTGAACTTTGAAGCTAAAGAGCAATGGATTGGGCACGCTTTGAGAGCACCTGAGCAGAACATCTCCAAACAAACTCTGGCTTATAAACCTCAAGAAAAGCGGCGGGCTGGTCGACTACGTAACAAGTAAAGATGAGCATTTAAAAAAGAGACCCGAGAAATAAACATGTCCTGACTATAACTAAAAGCATTGCGCTTTATGGAAGGGAACTATTTTTGTCCTATGCCCATATAGGGGCTATAGAAAATTGATTGAAAAGTATTTGACGAGATCTCCGAGGATTAGAATGTTCATATTTTAGACGTGCTTTCTGATACTAAATGTTCGTACATAGAGTAAGATTTTGAGAAATAAGTCTGGAGATTGCTTCCTAAATGCTTCGTTGGAGTATGTCGCTGCTACTAAAGACCAAAGCTGGTGACTCGTGAAAACCAATTTCGTTGCTCACAAACAACTTTGAGACGTTAACCTTCGCTTTTCGTAGTAATTGTCAGTTCTTTGGAAGAGTGACTCATACATTTTCTATACAACTTTTCATTCTCGGCCAAGACTAAGAATAGTCTAGTTTATAATTCATAATCCAGTATTTATTCCAAAACGGGTCTTCAATCCATCTATCAATCAAATTCCTGTTACGACTCCCTTATTGGCATAGGACAGACACAATCCCAAAAGGAGCGATCCTGGGCATCGGCCTTTAGTTATAGCCAGGACATGTTTATTCCTCTGGCCTCTTAATTAACTGCTTGCTTCCATGTGCTACACAGTCGACGAACCAGACGTCTTCCTTGAGGATTATAATCCAAAGCTTGCCTAGTGCTCGGGTTTTACTGACATTTTCGCATTTGAACCTCAATTCTATTCAGTTGTATTCTAAAGTTCTAAAAGCCATCGAAGACATTGGCTCACCAAAGCTTGCAGTTTCTTAAGAAGGCTAACGGTTACTTTTCATACAGTACAACCATATAACAACACGGATTTGATGCATTCGTCAAACAATCGCAGCTTCGTGCGAATGGAGACCTCTCTTAACATCCAGAAATGGGAAACGATACCGAAGGCGAGTTTTATTTATACTATTTTATCCTCTTCGGCTCCGCCATCCATGCTGGCAATGCTTCCGAGGTAACAACAGTCTTGCACCTCTTCCAAATATTGTCCGTTAAGAACAATCGGTTCGGTTGTATTCAAACCCATGTGCATGTACTTGGTATTCTACAATGGCACTACAGCCCGAATCGGGCCTTGGCCTCCTGACCTTAAGGTTCCGTAACATGTTCTCATTATTTATTGTGAAAAGGTTGTTAGACCTTCGCACAACCCTCTATCGACGAATTTTTCGTTTTCGTAGATTGAGGTGACCAAGGTATACTCTAGTAGGCAGTGTGCTGGAATTATATGCGACGACCGGGATTTGAACTCACGACCTTCGCATTGTAAGACCAACACGCTACCCACTAGGCTACACCCTAGCTGTACTTGGTATTACGGACATTTATTTTCAGTCCTGCAACTTTGCAACAAGCGAACATTTGACTCTAATCGCAAACGGTTATGGGCAAGCAGACACAGGTTAGCAGCATAATTTAGATGTTAAAAAATCCCCACTTAAGACCTTTATCTTCTGCACTGGAAGGGCAGCTTTCAAGATGTCACAGGACTGATGACAATTGCCTAATACGCAAAGCATTCCATATGTAATCTCGCTTAACGCCGTCGAAAGCCGTCTCGAAGTTCACAAACATTACATTGGTGAACCCATTTCGGCAGACTGCTCGAATATTATCCGCAGGGTATTTAAATAGTCTGAACAAGACTATTCCAATACTTTAGCCATTATTTTCCATACAGCAGTCATACCTAACATACATGTAAAACGCCAATTGCCACAATCCCGAAAGTTGCCCTTTTTCTGAATTCTTACAGTGTCAACCTCCTTACATTCCTTCATTCCGCACCTCAGTAATGAGCTTGTGGATTATATAGGATTCTATTTCTGGGTCCGCTTCGAAGAGTTCGGTAGGTAGTCCATACCTGAGGCTTTTTTCTCCGTCATTGAACGAATGCCAAATGCCGAATGAAAAGCTATTTATTCCTTATTTGGAGAATCGTCCCTAATAGCAGATTGCTGTGGTTGGAAGTTTGGAAATTGTTCAGTTTCTGCAAGATGTTTAAAATATCAGAGAAGTATTCCTTCCATCGCCGCAACGGCATATCTCACCATGTGGTTGGCGGCGAAATTACTTTTCGTCAATTGTTTCATAATTTTAAATAGCCAACCCCTATCCCCAAGATAAGACGTAGATTTCGGCTTATTGGACAATGGCAATGGCCCTTCTCTTGTCGCGTCTACCAGCCTACTTTAGCTAAATATGAGTATCGCGACAGTTCCGTCTCAAGTCGGGAGTTCATTTGCTCACACCGGGTTGAGAGATGATTATAAATTTGGCTTTCCCGACTGACAACCTTGTCCCATGTGTCTTGCGACAGGGTTTCTCAGCGCTTTCCACATATCCCAGAGATTCTCCAGTACTTGTTAGAAATGTGTTTCTAATTCCCACTAGGCTTCCAGTGTGCGAATTTCATATTTCCCTATATGGATGACTTTTCTCGTCGAATGGTGGTATACTCGGGTTTTTTTTTGGGTCAACTTATCCACTTTAAAAGGAGTTTATAGGGAGTGCAAAAATATCCACTTTTGAGGCCTATTTTCTCTTCAACCGTTAATTAAAAAAAAATACTTCACTTCTTTTTTATTCTCCTTCTCCTTCTACAATGGCACTACAGCCCAAATAGGATCTTGGCCTCCTGACATTCAGGTTCCTTAACATTTTTCATTACTTATTGTGGAGGGGTTGTTAGCCCTTCGCACAACCCTCTATCTACGAATTTTTCATTTTCGCAGATTGAGGTGACCAAGGTATATCCAAGCAGGCAATGTGCTACAACTATATATTGCGTCGACCGGGATTTGATCTCACGACTTTCGCATTACAATACCAACACGCTACCCACTAGCCTAAGCCCTAGCTTCACTTTTTTATTACAGCTGTTCAAAAATTGCTACTTTTTGAACCATGGTTTATGGCCTACTGGTCAAGACTGGGTTATATAAATTTGATTATCTTCGACCAACCAAAAAGAAAAGAAAGAGAAAATGATAAACTTCTGCAATGGCACTACAGCCCAAATCGGGCTTTGACCGCCTAACCTTCAAGTTCCTTAAAATTTTTCATTATTGTAGAAGGGTTGTTAGACCTTAGCACAACCCTCTATCTACGAATTTTACATTTTTGCAGATTGAGGTGACCAAGGTATACCTAGCAGCAATGTGCTGGAATTATGCGTCGACCGGGATATGAACTCTCGATCTTCGCATTGTAGACCAAGACGCTACCCACTAGACTACACCATAGCTAATTCTGATAAACGGTTGGCGAGGAAACGGGGCAAATGCAGTTTGCTTTCAACAAAAAATTGACACTGAATCAGGCTCTAGTTGCATCCAAGCAATAATGGAGCAAGATTTACAGAGACTAAGGACATTAGGGAAGCAGCAGAAGGAGGTGGCGAAAGAATTAAGAGAAACGGAAAACCGGGCGCGCAAGCTGCTAGAAGTGCAGTTTGAGGAAGATGAGGGAGATCCCTCGCATGCGGCGGATTTATTTTAATTCTTAATTTAACTTTAAGGCTCCAAATGTCCCGATTTTTGGTCTTGTTTTATCCCAAAAAATATACATCTTAGTAATCAGCCGAAAACTAAAAATCGTTTTTATACCTTACAAGCTCCCCTTAAGCTTGCCCTACATTTAAAGAATTTGTGGTCGTGGCTGCTGTGCACAATCTCAAATGGGCAACCATTAAGTAGCATCGCCTTCCACATCAGCTCCACGCTTCGCTCGCACATCGAGGAGACATCTTCTCTAATGGTGACTTTAGGCGAAATTTTCGATTTGGTTTTGAGTAGAATCATCAGGTGAAATCGAAAATGTTTTATGTTAGCTCATGTGTGGAAAATGGTCCCTCCGATGAGTACTACAAAACTGCAAAAATAATTCGCCGTTTTCAGGTCTCTTAATCCAAGGTCGGGACACGTCAACCCAAATGTGACCATGCGTCTCCATGCAGTATTCTACTCCAGTATTGTCTGACCCAATTAGGGCGTTCATGTCACCTGAGATAGTAATAATATCACCTCTTGAAACACGCTGACACACGGTGGCACATGGTAGCTATGAAAATCTTCTTTGTCACCAGGTGTTGCTTCATTAGTTGGTCCGTAGCTGAGCAGAGTTCAGACGTTTCTGAGATTGGTTCGGACCTTGGGGTTCCGAAATTCATGTTACTCAACATTAATTGTTCGAACAATCTCGCAGATTGAAGTAGAGATATACCAACTCAATGATTCTACTGGAATTACGCGTACTTGTGACTTTAACGAAATTACGCACAATTTTCAAAAAAGTTATTGTGAAATAATTTGTTTAGCGAGTTTTATAATAACTAGTATTGTTTTGCACTTTAAATCAAGTTTAAGATAGAAATTTTGATGCCGTCATTCCATTTCTTAAAATTGCAGTTGCGACTTAATTGATTGTTCCTTTGTAATGAACTAAACTGTATTGATGTCCCTTAAATGTTGGAGTTCCTCAGGGTTCGATTCTTTCCCTACCATTTTTCTTATTCTTATTGAGTACCTATCCTCAACTTTCAACCCCAGACATAGCAGCGCCGATGACAGCACATTGGATTTCTCCTCTCACTTCAACACTGTCTTCTTTAACCTAACGTACTAACTATGCTAAGCAAAACAGGTCGATTTTTCATTCATTGAATAACGACTTGTCTAAAATTATTGGAGAACCCGACATCTCTTCATTGGCCGATTCACTTGAACATAGACGAATTTTAATTCTCTTGTATCGTGACTACAATGGAGATTGTTCGGACGAAATCTCTAATCTCCTACCACCATGCATGGTTTTACTCCGTAATACTTGAGTTGCTTCCCGCGTGCAGAAGTGTTGAACCTATCTTTGTTCTGGTGTCACTTGAAAAAAATAAAATAAATAAATAAACACTATGAAATAATTTGGCTCATAATTTGAACAGTTAGACTGAGCCTTCGGAGACTATAATTTACATAATTTACTAAAACTGCTAAAAAAAAACAATTTAAAAAATAAAAATCAAATTAAACTCAATAAATACGAAAACAAAATTTAAAAATTAAAATCATTTAATATTAATCACCTACACAATGACATAAAAATTACTTAATAACACATATATATATAATTTTTTTTTTAAATGTTTTGTTTTAAACATAAAACTGTTAACAAGAAAATAATAAAAATAAAATAAAAATTAAAAATATATCTTGCGTTTTTTTTTATTGTTATTTTCTAACATCGTAAATCATTTTCGCTTGTTGTTGTTTTTTTTTAACTTTTTTTATTTATTTACTTTATATAATCATTTACTTTACCATTCGTTTATCAGTTTTATTTTATATATTTGATATCATTTAAAAATAATTAACAACTCATTTACACCGCAACTAATTAGATAAGAAATAATAAAGAAGAAAATAGAGGGAGAAACTGATAAGAAAAAAAAAACTAAAATAATATTTATAAGGAGGGGGATTCTCGTTTTCTGGAAATTGTTTTTAGTTTAAACTAAATTTGCTTTTAAATCTTAATTCGTAACCAGAATTGATTTTTAAACCAAATAATAATTAGATTTTTTTATTTTTCGTATTTTTGTTATTTCGCTAAATATGTGTGTATTTTTTTTTTATTTAAATATATTATTTATAACTTAATTTGATTTATCTAGTTTTATTATATTTATCATTTTCTACAAGTTGCAATAATTACAAAATAATAATAAAAAAAAAAACTTTTGTTTTTATTTTACACTATAAATAATGTTAAAATTAAATAAAATCTAAAAAACGAACACAACAGTTGCAGGTTTTTTTCTTCCTTAAAGAGATAACTAGATGAGCTTATTGGGAATAGATGTCGGAATTATTACTGGCAGTAGATTGCGAGATTGAATGAAGTTGGCGTAACAATTTCGGATAATTATTAAATGAGGAATGGTTTAATTGTTATTGATTTTTTTTTTCTGCAAAATTATCACTGGTAAGGAAAATTGGGAACGGATATAAACACTGGTCAAAATAATTCATTTCAATTTAAAAATAAGCGTTTAAAAATAAAAATTTATCGTGAGCTCATCTAGGAACCTACAAAAAGTTTTTTAAAAAAAAAAACAAAATAATTAAAAAAACAGTTCCGTACTAAACTAAACAGAAGCTGTTTTTTTTCCATATTCTAGCTTGCAATATATTTCATGTTTTGAACATTACTTGTCGCATCCCTTTCTTACATTGTTTTATTTTAATTATTTTACAGAACATAAAATAAAAATCACTAATAACAATTTTAAAATTAAATATAAAATTTACATCAAATTAATCTAATTAATTTCTTGATTTAGAATTTTAAAATTTTTTTTTACCTATTATTTGCTTTCGTAAAATTTTGTAATTTCGTTTTTTACCTTTAATTATTAGAAAATAAAAAAAAATGTAATTTTTACAATTTATTTAAATGTAAAATCTTGAAAATAGCATAAATATTAAAATTAACTTTTTTTTTAATGAAAAAAAAAATATTTACTACATAAAAAAACGAAAATTACTTTTTATCCAGTCGAATTTTAATAACAATTTCTTTAAATATTTGCTTGTATTTGTTTTTTTGTTTTTTTTTTTTAATTAGTAATGTTCCCTCGTCCGTTTAAATTTATTTTGTGTATTAAATTTATTTTGCAATTTGTGTGTTATCAATTTCTTTTGTTTTTCGCTTTTGCTTTACCATTTTGCTATTTATCTTCGCATCTTAACTAAATTGTTTTTGTTTTTATTTATATATTCTTTATGTTTATTTAATATTGTACAATAGAAAAACAGTCGGTAGACAGAGGTCATTCTGTCAGTTGTATTTTGCTCTTGTTGATCTTGTTGTTGATGATGATGATACTTTTGTTTTTTTAAAGGTTTTTGTTTTTATTTTAATTATTTTTGTTTATATATATATTTTTTTGTTTTGTTTATTATTTAAATAAAAAAAAATTAATTTAGTGC
Organism: Chorisops tibialis; assembly: GCA_963669355.1. Taxonomy (NCBI): domain Eukaryota; kingdom Metazoa; phylum Arthropoda; class Insecta; order Diptera; family Stratiomyidae; genus Chorisops; species Chorisops tibialis. Next base: position 111,381,663 of record OY770262.1, on the reverse strand, counting down.
TCCGTTTGTGAGATACAATAGCCAGTCCTTTTGTTGTTTGTTTTGTTTCTTTCTTTTTTTTTATATATCTGTTTATTTTATTTTACTTTTTGTTTATTATTAGAATATTATTTTATTTCAAACTTTTTTTGACGCTCTGAAATAAAAATAATACAAGGTTTTACTGATGATTGGTTTTTTGTTTTAATCGGCTGCTGGCTGTTACGTTAGATCTTGTTGTGAATCAATGGAGAAAAGCTCTTTGTAGAGTGCCGGAAATAGACAGTGTGGATGTTCCTGTTTGAATTTACTCAATGCCTCCATATGCATTATTGATAGTTCGCTAAAATTATATGAAAGATTTTTTTTTTATTTATGATTAAAGATTCATTAATTTTCTTTAAAAAGAGTGGAAACGCACTTTTTTTAAGCATTTTTTTTAGTGGAAATGTACACAATCTAGGCTGAAGAAGATCAGAATACCAAAATGGAAAAAAAAGCCTACAGACGTAACCAAATTTGGAAGTAGCAAAATCTATAAGCGTCTCATTTCAATACTAATTTCACGCTTCAGTATAAATATTTTCGAGACTGTGAGGTCAAGTAGATACTTTGACTTTGGCTGATCGTAAAATTTAACTGATACGAGAAACAGGTACTATGCCTCGGATACGGACGAATTCTACGGCAACAAGTTTTGGAACTCCAAAACGGACTGTGATTGGCTTCTGGAACGTTCGAACATTGAATGACGGTAGAAGGGATGTGCTCACGCCAATCATTGATCAACCGTGAAATGGAGCACTATAACATCCAAATCTTCGGCTTCAGCGAGGTCAGCTGGACAGGATCAGGAGAAGAACGAACCTTGAGCGGAAAAACCATTCTGAACGTGAGTTCTGAGTGTGAAGCCAGAAATGGCATAGTTGTCGGCCATACGAGAGCGAAAAACAGTCTCATCAGCTGGGAACCAATCTTTGATAAGAATGTGGTCATTAGGCTGAGGACAAGTGTCAAAAACGTCTTAATTCAGCACCAATTAATACCGCGAGACCTGGTGGCAAAGAGTAGTTTTATGACCAAGTGCGTGCCACCTTAGTGCGTGTTCCTAGAGGTGATATTGTTATCATCTCAAGAGATATGAACGCTCAAGGTGGCTCTAACCACACTGGATAAGAACACATAATGAAGAAGCATGGTGACTCTTAGGTCGATGCGTCACGATCTTGAATTTTGTAGAGTTTTCTAGTACTCAGCAAATAGTTATCGGAGAGAGACAATAGTTGCCATAAAACATCTTGGGTTTCCCCCGATAGTGTTACTCTGAATCGAATCGAACATTTGGCCTTAAGTCGCAAAAGGAGAAGATGTCTGCTCGATGTGTGAGCGAAGCGTCGAGCTGACGAGGGGAGCGATCACAGCAGATATCCGACGGTTATGAACTCTTTAAACAAAGCGCAAGCATAATGTGGATAAGCTAGGAAACACAAAAACAAAAACAAAAAAAATGCTAGTAAAACTACCATTCTACGCGAAAAGTCATCCAATGAAAGCTGTTAGACACGACAAGAGAAAGGCCAATTAAGATCTGATTAATAAGGCATAATATGTGGCTTATCTTGAGGATATGCGTTCGCTATTCTAAATTATTTGACGAAAAGGAATTTCCTCGCAAACCACCTGGTGAAAGATGTCCACGAATGAATGAACAATAGTTGCGGCGATGTAAGGAGTTCTTCTCTGATTTTAAACATTTTATCAGAGGAAGATATTCCAGAAACAGAACAAGTGCCAAACATCCAAACGCAACAGTACTCTATAAGGGACGATCGTCCAGATAAGGAAGAAATAGTTTCCGCCATTCGGTCGATGGCGGGAAAGAAAACCCTTGGTATAGACGGACTATCTACCGAATTCCCCAAATCGGAACCGGAAATAACAGCCGATATACTCCTCCCACTTTTTGCTGAGGTGTAGGATGAAGGCAGATATTCAGCTAAATCGAAGGGGACGGTATTGTGAAAATCCCGAAGAAGGGGATTTTGGCAATAGACATGTTATAAATTTTCTTACTGCCGTATCAAAAATCATGGCTCAGATAATTCACAATAGAATTAGTGAAGTAGTACAGAGCACTCTCAAAGTTTATCAGGGTAGATTCCGTAAAGGATCGTATTTTATTGACTTTGCAAATACCTTATGGATAATATTAAAACAGTCCGACAAAATGGGTTCGATATTATATCTCATGTTTGTGGAATTCCAGAAGGCTTCCAACAGCGTTAAGCGAGATTACATAAGGAATGTTTTTCGTAGGAGAAGTATTCCAGATAAGATCATATGTTAGCTATGATTAAAGATTCTTACGAAAATGCAAGGTATCCCGTCTTATATTCGAGAGCTGTGCCTGTGCGAAAGGGTGTTAGACAAGGCTATACCACCAGCGCTGTTTCTGTTGGTAATAAATTACATCTTGAAAACTGCATTGGAAGGTGGGGAAGATCAAAATTTTCAGTTTGTTCAGACGGTTTAAAATCTTAATTCATTCTAATTATGACGTATGATAACGTATGTTTGCTTGCATATAACCGTTCGGACTTAGAGTTAAATATTCGCTCGTTAACATTCTACATATATCGATGGTCAAGGTTCCCAACCTCCAGTGGCGATTTAAGTCATTTTTTTTTCTTTTTTAATAACGCGTTAATAAAATAGTTATGCATCAGTTGTTCAACCCGAAATTTCGTCACATTTCGAAATTTCGAGTTGAACAACAGGTCTGCAATTTAATAAAATTTCAACTAATGTATAGCTTATTTAACAACACATTAGTAAATGCGAAAAAAAAATCACGCAAATTGACATAGGAGGTTGGGAATCTTCACCTTAGATATGCAAAGAGGCAGGACTGATTTAAATGTGCGTAAAACGAAGTATATGCTAATGGGTTCGAATATAAAAGCACCGATTTTTCTTAACGGACAAGATTTGTGAAATCGGTCAACCAGAATTTCAGTACTTCTTCAATACCGCCTCTTCTTGATGGTGACCGAACCGTTGTTGATCCTGTTGAAAAAGCAAACCTCTTGGCAGCAAACTTCGCTAGAAACTCGAAGCTTTCACAGTCAAGCCAGAGTCCTCCGTACTTACCGGACTCTGGTTTCTCGCTGCCACCTCTTTGTTTTCGAACTAGGGTATTTCCAGGATCCTGCAAGAGCTCAATATTCACAAGTCTGCTGGGCCTGATGGCATCCCCCCCATTGTCCTTAAAAACTGCGCTTCCTCTCTAGCTCTTCGTAATCTCTACCATCTTTCATACTCTTCAGGGTGCTTTCCTAAGATCTGGAAGGTCGCGAATGTTCAGCCAATTCCAAAGAAAGGAAGCAAAGCGAACTCCGCCAATTACCGTCCCATAGCCATTACCTCAGTGCTTTCAAAGGTAATGGAAACTGCTGTCAATCGCAGGATAGTCAACTTTCTTGTGGATAAAAATCTCATTCATGATCGCCAATATGGATTTCGCTCGGGTTGTTCTACAGGTGATCTCCTGATCTATCTTACCGATGGAATTCCTGCATCCACAAATTTGGTGAAGGTCAAGTTCTTGCTCTTGACATCGCCAAAGCGTTTGACAGAGTTTCGCACAATTGCCTCCTAGCCAAGCTAAAGGCCTTTGGTTTAAACACTTTATTTCTTCAATGGGTTGAGAGTTTCCTCTCCGAGCGCTCTATTCGAGTCGTACTAGACGGAGTAACTTCTGCACCCTTTCCTATTGACTCCGGCGTCCCTCAGGGCTCAGTTTTATCTCCCACTCTCTTTTTAGTCTTCATAAATGATCTTCTGTCGTATACTCTCAATCCATTCACTGTTTCGCAGATGACAGCACTCCTCCTGTATTTCTCTACCAATTCGACTCTCCCGCGGACGCTCGTCCGATATCGGTGGCCTCTTGTCGTAATGAGTCGATACAGTCATTGAACTCTGACCTCAGTTTAATCCTGGAATGGGGCAGGAACAACAGACTAGAATTTAATGCCTTAAAAACGCAGTCCTGTCATCTATCTCTTAAACATAACGTTCCGACGTCGGTCATTAATATGTCCTTGAATGGCGTACAGATTCCACCTTCTGCAGATTTTACAATCCTAGGTGTAAAACTTAGTAATCGCCTAGATTGGAGCCAACACATTTACGAAGTCGCTCTTGATGCCTCGAAACGCCTAGGTATTCTGCGGAAGTGTAAAAAATACTTCTCTGCCACCGAACTAGCTACCATCTATAAGGCTTATATCCGACCACGTCTGGAGTACAACTCGCATGTTTGGGCTGGGGCCCCAAAATCACATCTGCCCCTTCTTGACCGTATCCAGAAATATGCATTCCGATTAATTGGAGATGAAGCTATATCGGCCACAATTGACTCCCTCGAGCATCGTCGAAATATCGGTGCACTCTGCATTTACTATAGATACTTCCATGGTAAATGCAGCAAGGAACTAAAAGCCCTTATACCACCTACATTCAATGCCCCCCGAAATACTCGCCAAGCTGCACGCTCACACGAGTACACCGTGAAGCCCTTGCCGTGGAGAACAGTGAAGTTTAGGCAGTCCTTCATCTCTCGGACGACAGTGTTTTGGAATTCATTACCAGGCAATCTCTTTCCGACAGGATACAACCTCCAACAATTTAAGAACAACGTTCACCGCCACTTCAAAATCTCCCCTCCTGTGTTTCCCTACTAATTTTCCTCTATCCATTTGTTTCCCCGTACCCGCGTCGACTTAACTGTGCATCGCGCATTAAAGGGTGACCCCCTAAGTTATTTTCGACGGCCGTAAAAAAAAAAAAAAATGTGCAAGATTTTGTTACCTCGAAAGCATTGTCAGTATGGACGGTGGAGCCGAAAAGGATATTGAGACTTGTATAAATAAGACTCGTCAGATCTTCGGTATTCTTTCCTCTTTTCGAAGGTGAAGAGAGATCTCTACGCACGAAGCTGCGAGTGTTTGACGCTTGCGTCAAATCCGTGTTTTTATATAGTTGAACTACATGGAAAGCGACCGGCTTACCAAGAAATTGCAAAACTTTCGTGAACCAATGAATCAGGCACATTTTAGGGGTAAGGTCATCTCCAACCGGACGAACTAAAATCCGCATTGAGATTCAAAAGCGGAAGTGGAAGTGTTTTTCAGCTGATAATACAAAGTCTTACAGTTTTAACTCTCTGTGTTTGTAAGTCATAGAATGACTTTCAATCAAGAGTACTGCCACCTGCAAGACTGTGTAATTGAAAATTGACGACAAAAGATTGTTCTGTAATATTTGAAAAAAAATAAGAGAATTATGATTGGGCGTAAAGCCCAATCATATGGTACTCTAGATGAGATGGAAATGACTTTAATATACCGGAAAATATGTCATCTCAAATTCTTTCGAATAGTGAACAGAGACTTTTGCATGGGAGGTGGAAGGAGTAGAGAGGGATGTTTGTATTTTTCATATATGACACCGAACATGGCATGTTAAATGTTTTTTGCTGAATTTAAAGTTTTTAGTTTTCATTATTTTTAAAGAAATTGGAAACAGTTTTCCTGAAATTGGGCATTTGTATGGGAGGTGGCAGAGGAAGTGGAGCGTTTAAGATGATTTTGAAACTGCATACCATCATCCTTATCACCATGCTTTGATACAATTTCAAAGTCGATATCTCTCACATATTCGAAGGAAAAATTCTTTTCTTGAATTTATAATAGAGACATATATGGGAGGGGGTAGAAGGAGTGAAGCAGAGCTGATAATTTTTTCTAGCGTATATTTCAATTATTAAAAAACAAATTGTGGCAAAATTTTAGGTTTGTAGCTTTTCTAGTTTTAATGGAAATCGATAAAATGCATTTAACAAAAATTATGCATTTGTATGGGAGGGGGTAGAAGGAGTGTACGAATCAAAACAAATTTGTTCGCCTTATTGCTATTTCCATTTTTATACTTTATAAAAAATATCAAGTTGATAGCTTTAACAGTTTCAAAGAAAAATAATTTAATTTAAATTTCAAAATTTCGTGAAATTTGTATGGGAGGGGGTAGAAGGAGTGAGGTGAAGTTGATAATTATTTTTAAAATAAATTGCAATTATAGTAAAATTAATTCTGACAAAATTTCGTTTTTTCAGCTTTACTAGTTTTAATGAAATTCGAAAATATGTATTTTTCAAAATTGTATGGGAGGGGTAGAAGGAGTAAGGGGATCGGGTCAATATTCCGTGATATTAATGACATCTATATTGTAATACTTTGACGTAAATTTCAAGTCGATAGCTTAAATAATTTCAAAGAAAAATCAATTTCTTAATATTTCGAAATTTCATGAAATTTGTATGGGAGGGGGTAGAAGGAGTAGGGGGATGTAGCCCATTCACGAACTTAAAGTTACTTTTTTGCTAAAAATGACACAAAAACCTTTTTAGCACTATAGCTCAAAGCTTTCGAGGGTTATGCTGTAGACAGACGCACAGACGGACAGACAGACAGACGCACAGACGGTCACTCGGAATCGAGGTTTTTGAGCGACAACAAATATTCTGTACCCTTGGCGACTCTGCGTTATTTCTTAGCGTTACAAACGGTAAGGCAAACACAATATACTCTCAGATTCCATCTAGAGTATAAAAATAGTGGAGATAAGAAAAGAGTGAACCTCTAGGAACTTCGAAACTGATGGAGTATGAAGAAGATGTAATGCAACCTATGGGTCGTGGGTTTTAAAATACCAGAGTCTTAACTGTCACATCTGCATTCCGTAAATTCTTATTTAGTCAATTCTAGATTTGTATACTCTAAGCTAGGGTGTAGCCTAGTGGTTAGCGTGTTGGTCCTACAATGCGAAGGTCATGAGTTAAAATCCCGGTCAACGTAATATAATTACTGCACACTGCCTGCTTGGAAATACGTTGGTTACCTCAATCTACGAAAATGAAAAATTCATAGATAGATGGTTGTGCGAAGGGCTAACAGCCCATCAACAATAAATAACGAAAAAATGTTAAGGAACTTGGAAGTCAGGAGGCCAAGGTCCGATTTGGGCTGTAATGGCGTTGTGGTATTAGGTTGTGGCAGATGAAATGGCGACTTTGTTAGTGAAATTTCAAACAGCTTTAACTCTTGTAAAACTTAATTTCATTAATCAAAATTGGTACCACCAGATGCAGTACACTTCTCCCAACGAGATACAAGTGCATTTATGTCAGTTTCGTAGAAGTCCGACTTTCTAGACTGAAAAAATTCCTCGAAGGCATTTTTGATGGCTGCTTCATTTTTAAAATTTTTTTCCGTCAAAAAATAATCCAAATGTTTAAAAAAGTGGTAATCGGTTGGCGAGAGGTCTGGGGAATATGGTGGATGAGGAAGAGTGTCATAATGCAACTCGTTTAATTTTTTGACCGTTATTCTTGATACATGACGTCATGTTTTGCTCAGTAAGCTCATGCGGAACACACTTATCAAGGTTTTTTACTTTTTCAAGCTTTTGCAAGTGCCGGGAAACTGCCGAATAGTGTAGTATGGCGTGAGTTAGACTCGACTAGTAAACGCAGCTCGTCGTTGTCTATCGATGGTCCTGGGTGACCACATGGCTCACTTTGAAGGGTCATATCTCGTGATCGGAATTTTTGGAACCATCGCTGTGTGGTTCGTTCGCTTATTGTGTCAGCACCGAATGCCCTGTTGATGTTTTTGGTTGCCTCTCTTGCGTTGTGGCCAAGTTTGAACTCGTAAAGAACAAGTAACCGTTTTTGGCTCGATTCCATCTCTTTTTTCTCTCCGATCTCAATGAAGTCCAAAACTGAAATGATTTCATGGCCAAATGTAGGAGTATTCATACTTCAATATTCATTACTACCAGAGCCACCTGGCGACAGTTTGAGACATGAAAATCGCAACTAACTTCACTTTATCGCGAAAGTCGCCATTTCATCTGCAGCAGCCTAATAGAAGTAGACGATTTTTATACTCTAGATGAAATCTGAGAGTATTATAAGGTTGGGACAAAGTTTGTAACGCTAAGAAATAAGGCTCGGTGAAAAAAAATTGAATGATACAGAAGTTATTTATAGTATCACTTAAAATTCTCAAAAGTGGGTGTCTGTCTCTCCGTTCGTCCGTCTGTTTGTCGGCCCGTTCATACGTTTCCTGTCTAGCTCAAGAACGCTTCGAAATAGCAACTTTGCACAGGTCCTCTTTGACGAAAAAGTAAGATCAAGTTCGTGAACAGGCCAAATCTCTCCATCCCTCTCCTCCCTTACAAAATTTCAGAATTTAAAAATATACGCATTTTCTCGAAAATTATAAAAACTATTGATCTGAAATTTGGAATATATAATTTTTATGATGATTTTAATCTACGGAATGAAAATAATTGGAATTCATTACTTCTTCCACCTCCCATACAAACTGACTTTTTTTTTTTTTAAATACTATAAACCAATTTACTCAGTACTTATAAAATTTATCGAGCTTAAATTGCATTTAGAATTATTAGTCAGACCAAAAAAAAATTAGACGATTAGCTGAACTCCTTCTACCCCCTCCCGCACAATATGACACAATTTCACAACTACAAAAAGTCGATTGTCCTGAAAAGTATGAGTGCTACTGACAGAACATGTAAAATGCATGATATTTATAGTTATTTCTGAAAAAATCATTAAGAACTCCCCACTCCTTTTACCACCTTCCAAACTAAATAGCCAATTTCAATTTTTGGACCTTAAATTTTGTATAAAACATTTTTATAGCTACTCTAGGATAAAGTGAGAAAAATTAGTTCAATGCCGTCACCCTTTCTTCCAATCCCCATACGAAATTTCTTAAAATCAGCGAATTTCTCAATTGTAGTCCTGCTATGTTTTTTCTTCAGAATTTTGTCAATTAAGAGTATTTTAAATTTGTGTTTTGATCTTACGCGTTGGCGTTGATTCAAATTCCATCATAATGCGAAGTTTTTTTCAATAATAAAAATTTAAAACTAAATAAACAGCTTACCGGAAAGTTGGTATTTTATTCAGCAGTGTATCCAGCACTGTTACATCACCCTTAAGTGGTGCATGATTCGATTCGAGTTCCTGTCGAATAGCATTCATACTGAGATTAAAAAGTCTTTGAATTTCGGTATTACCGCGCACTCCATTTCGTTCTAAAATAAAAAAATTTGCAATAATTTAATGAAAAAAATTTCAAACGTTATTAACGATAACTAATTATTTTTTATATACTTACCAGGCCATAAAAGCACTAAACTTTGATAGAGTGCAAGCTCAGTTTCAGTCAATTTCAGTTCGGCAATCGATTTGGCTGTCTCGAAAATACACGTGACCAACTTCATTTCGTATGAGTCGGAAGTGTAGAAGGCTTCTTGTGGGAGCATCACATCACCGTATAAAACGGCATTCTGAGAGAGATCCATCAGTCGTGACATACGAACAATAGCAAGCTCAAATGAGCCAGTTTTTAATAGCAAAATCTAAAATAAAAATAATTAAATTATAATTTTCATTCACAAAATCGATTAGGATAGTTTCGGAAAAAAAAAGACTTTCTTAGACTTCCTATACTTACCTGATCGTCTTGGCTCAGTCGCATAAAGCCCGGTATCAGCTTTGCAAATTCAATGATATTTTGTATCATTTGTGTTAGCTTTTCAGCACAGTCTAACCAAAGATCTTCCTGTCCGAGATTTTTATAATAAACTATTTTGGATATATCCTGAAAACAAAATTAAATTATTTATAAGGTCGCTCCGTTTTGGTTCAAAGTTATGGGATTCGCTCAAGGAGGATATATAAAATGGAATGCCTGATAGGCTGTCTCATGTGGGAATACTTTTTGATTCGGAATTTTTGAAAATTGTGTCCAAGCTTAATTTGGCCTCAAACTTTTACAAAAAAAGTTACCATAATTTGTATTCTCTCTTGGTTGCTAATATTCAGTCAGCAATAAAATAATTTTCAGTGGAATGGAGTTTGCTGTTTTATTTCAGCAATCTTTATTTTTTCAATTTTTATTAGTTTTTGGTTCATGTCTAAGCTAAGCACTTTAGCAACGGACAATTTAATACTATTGACACATAGCGGTCCTAATTATAATTTAGCTAATTCGTAATTTAGGTCGTCTACATCGTTAGTAGAATGGTGACACATAGCACTTTGCTAATTAAGAAGAGCCAATCACTCATCTATCATATTTTAGAAAGTTGAATTAGATAGCTAATAGGCAATCAAATTTTCTAAGGAAGGCGACAAAAGAAGAAAAACGATCCTTTGTCCTGTTTTAGAATCGTTTGCGAGTCATCTTTCAAGGCGTTTAAATCACGAATCCAAGATTTTGGATAATTCAGAGCTGTCAGAAAATGACTTTTCTTCTCTCTTGCACGACGAAACTTTTATGAAAGCTTCAACTCTATTACAACATTCTTCATCGTTATAGCCTAAATTATGAGAAAAATAAGACGATTTAGCTAAATGAGATGATTTAGCTGAGAGCATGATGAGATGATTTAGCTGATAAATGATCACTATTTTGGTAATTTAGCTTAATTAGCGTATGACACACAGCCGCTTAATGATAATTTAGGCCTTAATGATAATTTAGCTGCGCTATGTGTCAAAGGTATAACGCGGAGATAGTTAATTAGGGTTCAATTATGCCAAAATAGCGAAACGATTCTTTCGAAAATTTGACAATTGTTTCGAACAATTTAACGTGGGAAAGAGTTAGTTGCAATATTTTTAAGTGTGCCAGACAAACATAGCGAAACAATTTTTTTCGAAAAATTTCGAGCATTTCGCCAGTAAGGGAGGAAAATACTTTCATTCCCATTTTCTTACACGGCAAAGCATACTCATAGTCACTCCTTATTATATATCCTCCTTAGTTTCGCTTCGATATACAAAAAACATTTATATTCGCAAATCGTCACGAAATACAATTGATTTACCGAATAAATATTTTTGAAAATAAAAATACCATACCTGAGGCTTCCTGAACATCTCATTGACAATTTCTAATTTGGTGTTTGTATTTGCGTGAGCTTCGGCCAATGTTTTTGTCAGCACATCGTTGATATCGCCGTCAGCTGTAATAAAAAAAAAAATAATGGAAATTAATAAAAAACGATACAATATAATCAATTTTTTTTTTCATTGGAGCATTAGGTAAAAGAGAGGGGGAAATAAAGTAAATATATATGTTTGGAGTTTTCTATCTACTAAAATGGCTAAAAAGGATAAATACATTTTTTTAAGTCCTCAAATAAAAACCAAAGACGGGAACCGATTAAGAAGCAACTCATGCAGCAGATTACAGAAATAAAGGCCGGAAATGAAACCAAATCAAATGAAACAAATGAAAAATAATAACGAAGAAAATATATTATTTTTTTCTCTCTCATTTTGCTTTCTCAATTAATGGGGATTTCTATCACTCGTATAGAATATCCCTTTCATGGAAGTTTGCTAGGATGTCCTTTTGAAAATTGTTTTTTTTTTTTTTTTGTTGTATAGTGTTCTCTTACCCCATCTGGAATCACAGGAACTGTCATCGTCTACGAAGCTGACTTGTGTCATTTGATTTGATGCTGATTGCGACTGTTGCGGATTATGATGATGATCTTGCGGATGGGGTTGTGGGTGAATTTGAGTGTTGCCAGATACACTGCTACTGCCACTTCCGGCACTACCAGCACCACCACTACCACCTCCATCACCACTACCGCCGCCTGCACTGCCGCCACCACCACCACCACCACCTGTACTTGGATTTGAGTCCGTATGGCAACAGTCTGATGGTGTTCCACGTCTCAATGAGTTACCTAGAAAATCTGTTTGTTATATCTCTTACATGTATGATGGATGCCAGAGGAGTAGAATTTGCTATATATTGAAAGGGGAGAGGCGGTCGGGTGCGATGTGGAAAACAAGAGGGGGAGGGAAGGGGTAGTTTAAGAGAGTTATGAAAGGATTTCTTTTCTTTAAAATAATTTATTTTCCTTAGGCTTTCTTACGTTGCTTTTAAAATAATTGACAAATGCAAAGAACTCTAATCATTTGGTTTTGGTTTCATTCTTATTTCTGTAAGGAGTTAAAAGCGTTTTGTACTCTTGGTGAATGGCTGAGAGTAGACTTAATGCTTAAGAACTAAACATAGAATATCGACTAATGCGGGGTTTACATAATAACATATTCATCGTTATTTAATATCACTATTTGTCACTATCGTATCATTATTATTATTACTTTTTGAATTAAGTCATTCAAAAATAACGAAAGGCACTTGTCTTACTGCAAATTTTATACAGGATGGGCAATAGAAGACGTACTGGTTTCACAAATTCGTTACTTCTATTTTTATTATTTATTATACACGAAGTTCAGTTTCATTAAAATATTTGTGTCAACAAGCAAAACTGCTAGGGTGTAGCCTAGTGGGTAGCGTGTTGCTCTTGTAATGCGAAGGTCGTGAGTTCAAATCCCGGTCGACGCAATATATAATTCCAGCACATTGCCTGCTTGCATATACCTTGGTCACCTCAATCTATGAAAATAAAAAAATCGTAGATAGACGGTTCTGCGAAGGGCCAACAACCCTTCCACAATAAGCAATGAAAAATGTTAAGGAGCCTGAATATCAGGAGGCCAAGATCCAATTTTAGCTGTAGTGCCATTGTAGAAGAAGTAGAAGAAGCAAAACTGCAGAATATGACGTACAGGAAATTGAAGGGCATTGCATTAACATCAGTTGCGCCCGCAACACTGTGTTGTGCAGTGTGTAAGCTGGCAAATTGAACACCGCAAATTTTTTTAGTCAGACATTTTAAAGCGATTAGAAGTGATAAAAAATAAAAAACGAAACAATTGTTTGACTTTTGGGCCATGCGCTCGTTAGCTGTTATACACGATCGAGTAAAGTCTCCTTATATTTTGAGAATACTCGCAGATGAATAGTGAAAAGTAGGTCGAGCCAAATATCAGAATTTCGAATACATTTTTCAAAATATTTTGCTAAGCTTATATATTTCAAGAAGTGTCATTTTTGTGTATATGAAAAGCGAATGAAATTGTTTTTTAGTTCTTAGTTTTCTACACACAAAAGATCATTGGTGGTTTGGTATTAAGTAAGTATTTCAATGAAAATGCGTCGAGTCAGTCAAAAGTACGCATGGAGTCCCTTCGTGTCGAGCAAGTTAATTACTCGTGCGAGAGTTCGGCTGTAAAATAATGAATTAAAGTAAAAGGATATAAAAAATTAATTAAACTAGTAATCAATTTTCTATTAAGACTCCCGATAGGAGCATAGGATGACGATAGTTCTCTTTCACAAGGCGCAATCTAATGCATCGGCCTCAAGTTGTCTCCAGGACTTCTTTATTCCTCTCACCTTCTGTTCAACTGCTTGCTCCCATGGGCTACATGGTAAACCAACCCGATGTGTTCCTTGAGGATTACAATCCAGATCTTGTTTGTAGATGTTTTGTTCCAGTTTCGTCAAAGTATGACCGATCCACAGCCACTTTCACCTCTGCATCTCAATGGCTATCTAAGAACCTTCCTTGCTTCGTCTTTGTCATCGTCTAGTTATAACAGTTTCTGACGTCACAATGTCGACGGAGGTAGCAAACATATGTCCCTATTCTTATTTGCTTATTATCTTAGCTTCACAGCCTTCTTGGTTAATAACAATTGAGGGAGTCAACGTAAAAGCTGACTATGTGAAAAAGACATCATTTTTTGGCGGCGACTACTACCCCAAACGTCAATCAATAAGCTTTACTATTCGAATGAATTACCTTCGCTTTTTACAATTGTTATAAACAAGCTAATGCACCCGCGCTTCGCCCACCTTGTTCAAGTCAAAAAATAAATAATTGAAAATAATTTCTCCTTTAATTTTTAATTATTTTCGATCCCTTCAAACACTCCTGATTTGCCAAACTCAGTCCAGAGCATAAAATTTGTGTAATGTAATGAAAGAATTCAATGTTTTATATTAGGCCTTCCTTATACACGACTTTCTTTGTAATGAATTTCCCATTAGCTTCATTTTTAAATATCTTCAGATCTCCATGCTTATAAATTGCTTCAAATCTTTTTGAGTCCACATTCATGTCATAGCGACATAGATTTGTCCATGTGAAAATGCATTGTCAATTTCGGAAAATTCGAATTTGCAATGTGCTAAAGAAAAAATATTTAGAAAAGTTTCTCGGCCTAAAATCGAACCCGCGTGGCAGGAGTAATTTCACCACCGATGATAAAAAAAATCGATTTTATTTTGAACCACCTATGCTGACGGAATTATCTCGGAAAAAACTTAGTAATCTACATGATGTAAGTCACGTGTCTTCAAATATATGCACAGTTTTTTATTATTATATAAAAGCTGAGCTTCTTCTGCGTGACGTCAACGTAGACAAAGACGAAGCTAGCGTCTATCCAGTCATACTCCAAAGTTCGTCATTGGAGATGAGTATTGGCTAAAACGTCTCTAAAATGCTTCGGAGGCATTGATTTCTTGGTAAACTGAACGGTCACGCGACGAAACTTAATTCGAGTAAATTTTTCTCTTTTTTATATTCTAGATGGAATATGATGATGAGACATAAGTTTGCTCGAAAGTTTGTAACGCTAAAAAGTACTGCTCGCAAAGAGTAGCCAAGGGTGAAGAAAAATTGTTTGTCGTTTAAAAATCTCAAAACCGTCCGTTTGTCCTTCGGTTCACTCTCTAGATTGAGAACGCTTTATGCTAGAAAGCTCAAATTTTGTACACATTATTTTTAATAAAAAAGTAAGGTCAATTTCGTTAACGGGTCAAAACAATTCACCTTTCAGCCCCTCTTATACAAAATTACACATTTTCAAACTTTATTATAAGTTAATTTTATAGGAAAATATAAATAATAATGACCTGAGATTTGAAACCTACCAGAAGAAATTAGATTGATCTCGCTACCCCTTCTATCGCCTCCCATACAAAATAACACAATTTTACAACTTTGTAATAGATGGTTTTTTCCAAAATATCGAAATATATTGATTTAGAAGTCAAAACTTTTTTTGTGATATTATTTCATTATATTAAAAGATTTGAAATACTTCTACTCCTGCTACTCCCTACAATGGAAACTGCACTATTTCACGAAACACAATGAAGTAATTTTTTGAGTACCAATCAAAGTTTGATAGACTGCTTTGCAACCTAATTTGAGCATCAAAATTAAATACAAAGCAATCTGGCAGTAGCTGTAGTGAGATGCAAAAAAATAAGTTCGATCGCGCCACTCCTTCAATCACCTCCCATACAAAACGGCACAATTGCACAACTTTATAATATTTCGAAGCATAAAAGTGATTTCAATATTTTATTTCTATGTTGATTTTAACTACCTTTGCAGAAATTGTTGAAATCTCTTAACCCCTTCATTCATCTCCCACACAAAAGTAACAGTTCGACGCGTTAAAACAATTTTCAAGACAATATAACTTTAATAAGACATAAAGTATAAATATAATATATAAGAATGTTATCGATATGGTAGTAAAATCGCATTATTAGGGTTTACCCGCAATCGTAGTTCAGGGATTTTTTCCCCTTGAAATAGTGCTCTGTAAATTCTACACACAAATGGCTAGAGAAGTGCGCAAAGATTTTGCAAGAATTTCGAAAATCGGCATTTGGCTTATCATGGGTTGATGGTTTTATTGAAAAACCTTTTTTTTTATTTTTTGTTGAAAAGTTCACTATCTCTACGCGCTCTTCTAGCTATAATTGTCATAAGTATGGTTCAATTTTCAAGTAAAATTTATAAAATTTGTTCCAGCTATGCTGCCAATTCTAAGTGATTTTTGAAAAAAGCAAGGATCTGAAGCTCACGCAAAAAGCGGGTTTGGAAAGCTTGTACCTCGTACTTTTAGAAAAAAAAAGAAGATAGGTAGTCCAAACCAGAAATTTCTTTCAATTGAAACTAGTTTGAACAAAAAAATTGATAACATTAAGTTTTGGTCATTAGGTAAGGAAGCGCTACAGTTGATTGAAGTTGGGACCAGTCATGAGCACCATAAATATAGTTTGCGCAATTTTTTTTTATGTTTTCCAATTTTCAGCCAGATAGACTTTTTTTCGCTAAAAAATATACCAGTGATCGGGTCACATACGTTTTGTGAAATATCCAAATTCATTCAAACATCGTAGGGCACGAAAAAAAGAACTACTAGCTAACTAGCTTTCTACTCCGTAAAGAGTATGCTAAGTCATAAAGGGAATCCTTAATTACAGTGCTCATTGGGTTGTCTTTAGATTGCATGATTAGATGACATGGCCGGGATAGGTTTGGTTTCCTCTATCACTGCGGCCACTGACGGGTTTATTGTGATGTCCCACGGTATATATATCTGAGAGTTGGTCATCGAGTCCCGTACTTTTTATAAAATTTTGAATATCTTGTAGAGGAATGGTCAAAAATTCACTTAGGTTCACGAATCATTGACCGAAATGAAGGAGTCTTTTGTTCGTCAGTAGTTCATATTCGCATAGAAAAATGCCATAAGTTCTGTTACATGCTTGGTCTTCGTTACTGCTCTTTGAACAACAATCAATCACCTCTTCTTTCCCCGGTTGTTTACCTTCTATGTCAAACTAACAACATCCGCCAGTTCAACTTTTGATCGCGATGTATCTAGATGCATAGAATGGATAGAAAGGCAAAGGCTTGTTTGTTCGTTGCGCGGATGGTCAGCATCACATCATCTTGTTTTCTGACGAAACAATCTTCACGGTCGTAGAGATAATTAACCGTCAAAACAACCGGGTATTAGCTACCAGCTCTCGGGAAGCACGGGACAAAATTTTATCAGGTACAAAGGGGTGAAAATCACTCCTCAGTGATGGTCTAAGTGGAAATCAGCTGTGAAGGCACCACAAACCTCTATTTTTGTAAAAAAGGGCGTCAAAACTCGGACCAGTAACTATCAAGAAGATATTTTGGAGCGTATTGTGATGGCTTTTAGCGATACCATGTGTGGGAGGAGACTCTGGATGTTCCGGCAGGATTTTCCACCACAAGGTCAGATGAACTCAACTGTGGCTTGAGAAAAATATTCCTGAGTTCATAAGGCCATCACAATAGCACTCTGGGAGCCCACACCTTGGGCTACTCCTTATGATGTGCCCTTGAGGAAATAGCCTGCCAAAGACTGTACCCGAATTCGGAGAGCCTGAAGAGGTCCCTACTCAAGGCAACGGACGCATTCCCGCTGCAAAATGTGCTTAATTCAGTTTACGACTGTCGACTGTTCACGCGTACTCCAGGCTCGTTTTAATACAAAAACATAACAGGGCTACGATTGCGCGTAAAGCGCAATCTTACGATACTCTAGATGAAATAGAATTTTTTGTGATCCCAAGAAATTTTGTATGGGGAGTGTTAGATGGGATGATAGCATTGAACTAATTTTTTCGCCATCATGCTAAAGTAGCTATGAAAATGTTTTATGCAAAATACTTACTCCAAAAACTGAATGGGAACTGAGAAAATTAGTGAGTTAGATTTAGTGAAAATGTGCAGTTTGTATGGAAGGTGGTAGAAAGAGTGGGGGGATTTTAATGATTTTTTCTGAAATAGCTAGGAATATTATAAAATTGGCATCCCTTAAATTTCAGACTAGTACCATTTATACTTTTCAAGAAAATCGATTTTTTGTGAAGTTGTGAAACTGTGTCATATTGTATGGGAGGGGGTAGAAGCAGTGAAGCAAATCAAATATTTTTTTTCTCATCTTAATATTTATTACAAAATATGAGCTCAACAAATGTTATATGTTCTGAGAAAATCGGCTTAGAGCATTTCAGGAAAAAGTGTAGTTTGTATGGGAAGGGGTGGAAGGAAAGGGAGGAAGCAAATAATTTTTCTACTGTAGATTTAAATCATTAAAAAAGTAATATATACCAAAATTCAGATCAATAGCTTTTATACTTTTTGAGTAAATCCATTTATTGTCAAATTGCGAAATTGTGTCATTTTGTATGGGAGGGGGTAGAAGGGGTGAAGCTAATCATCTAATTTGTTTTGACCTTACTAAAAATTTTAAATAAATGTTTGGTGCACAATTTCAGCCCGCTGAATTTTATAAGCACTGAGGAAATTGGCTTAGAGTAATTCATGATAAGTGCAGTTTGTATGGGAGGTGGTAGAAGAAGGAGGAGGACACGCATAATTTTTATATGGTAGATTGATATTATCATAAAAGTAATATATTCCGAATTTCAGGCTAATAGCCTTTATACTTTTTGAGCAAATCCGTTTATTGCCAAATTGCGTAATTGTGTCATTTTGTATGGGAGGGGGTAGAAGGGGTGGAGCGATTTGGCCCGTTCACGAACTTGACCTTACTTTTTTGTCAAAAACGACGTGTACAAAATTTGAACTTTATAGCTCAACGCGTTCTCAAGCTAGAGAGCGCACGGACGGACGGACGGACGGACGGACGGACGGACATCCGGTTTTGAGATTTTTGAGTGATAATATTAATTTCTGTATTCATCATTTTTTTCTCCGAGCCTTATTTCTTGGCGTTACAAACCTTAGAGCAAACTTATAATACTCTCAGATTCCATCTAGAGTATAAAGAGGCTATTTTGAATAATTTTTTTTTTTACTAATTTTTTTGAAATAATTTCTGAAAATATAAATTTACAAAGTGAAGATCCCCGCTTTCTATTGAAAATTTTCTTGTAATAGAACTTATGTCAAGACTAGGTATTCTGGAATTTACTCCTTCTTATTGCATATTGTGATAGTTCAAGTCTATGAAGATGCTTTTTCAAGTTACACCTACGAAAAGCCCACTCCGATTTCTGTTTATCTGCAAATATTCAGAAATTCTTTTGACCGAATGTTTTGGCGCAAAAAGCTTAGCAAGTTTCTTGCCTGGTACCGAGTGCCAGTAAAGTGCACACTGTAATTTAAGCCACGTTTATCCAGTTTTGAAGAAATTCACTTCACAGAATTATTGGATTTTCTTAGTCCAGATCAAAATTTGTTACAAAAAAAAACATTTTCGATTCAAAAAAGTTAAGCTGCGTGAGAATGAACACGAACGAGGCAGACGAGGACACCCGAGAATTCAAATATGTGCGTGCACACGAGGCGCGGCAAACTGGCTCGGCACACATCCGAGGCCGCACGAATGCTATCCGTAGCGAGTCGATACATCAAAGAAAATTCGGTTGTATTTGGACGGGATTCTGCATTTGGGTTATTTTTGCCGTGCCTCGCTTCTTCAAACGGTTGGTCGTATTTTTGAAAACAATTACTGAAAAATGAGTTGGCGCAAGGAAAAGGCAAGGCATCTTATATAATAATGCACAGATTTTCCTAATTTCTGGAAAAGAAATTACAAGCAATTAGTGCGAAACTATTATGTTAGGGTGTAGCCTAGTGGTCTTATAATGCGAAGGTCGTGAGTTCAAATCCCGGTCGACGCAATTTATAATTCCATCACATTACCTGCTTGGATATACCTTGGTCACCTCAATCTACGAAAAATTAAAAATTCGTAAATCGAGGGTTGTGCGAAGGGTTAACCACCTTTCCACAATGAGTAATGAAAAATGTTAAGGAACCTGAATTTCAGGAGGCCAAGGTCCGATTTGGGCTGTAGCGCCATTGTAGAAGTAGAAGTGCAAAACTATTTAGCTCCGAACGGAATGGTCGAATCGCTGCTTCGTTCGCTGCCTCGGGTGATTTTGTTCGAAACGAAACGGGCTCGTTCGATGCAAATTTCTCGCCTCTCTTTGCCTCGTTCGGCGTTTATGCTCAAGTGTGTACGCAGCTTTATACTTTGCCTAACAGATTTGACAAGTTCATTACGCTTTTTTTTTACGGTTATCGAAATAAACATAGGTGGTGACCCTTTAATTCGCGATACACAGTTAAGAGGGTAAGGGAAACAAGCAGGGAAATAGGGAAATTAGCAGGGAAACACAGGAGGGAGGAGTTCAAAGTGGCGGTGAACGTTGTTCTTCACCTACTGAAGGTTGTATTCCGTTGGAAAAAGATTGCTGGGAATGAATTTCACAAAACTGTCGTAAGAGGGATGAAGGACTGCCTAAATTTCTTTGTTCTTCACCAGAAGGGCTTCACAGTATACTTGTGTGAGCGTGTAGCTTGACGACGGTTTTTGGGGGAAGGGGGGTTGCATTGAATAGAAGTGGTATTAGGGCTTTCAGTAGCTGCAGTTGCTATAGAAGTATCTATAATAAATGCGGAGTACTCTGATATTTCGACGATGCTCAAGGGAGTGTTTTGAAGCCGATATAGCCTCATCTTCAATTAATCGGAAAGCAAGTTTCAGGATACGTTCAAGTAGAGCCAGATGTTGACATTAAATCATTTCTTCCACCATAGGCAAAGTCGTCTTTTTCAACTTTCAACAAATGATCTTAAGTATTGGGGACGTATATTTCAATGCGCATTTGCTAAAATCGTACGTTTTTGTTCAATAAATTGGAGTACCTTATTTAAAAACCTATTTGAAATATTTACCATCAGGTTCATTAAGTGGCCAAAAATATTTACATATGTCCATCAAACTCATTGCATCATAATTTGAATTTGAAATTTTGGAAATATAGTGAATATAGTGGCGTTAAATCGTTCCGGTACTAAATTTTAGGTAGAGCGAAACGAAAAAAAAAATTCGCAAATCGAATATTTTGAAAAATCTCTTGTCAGAAGTGCTCCTAGTTTCTTTTCATTATCTTTTGAGGGATACTGTTCTTAGCAGAAGAGTAGTATTAAGAGTTAATAACGAGACAGAAATAAACCAGAGAAGGTGCTTTAATAGAATTTTCATACAACTCAGTACAAAAAAAATTGGAATACAGATATCAGTGACTTCGAAATTATTTGCCATCAATCGACATCAGCAAGTCGAATTTTCGTAAAAATCATTTTTAATACTGTTCCTCTTCGTTGGTCCAAGTAGGGGCTTGACCTCCTGATCTTCAGGTTGTTTGACATTTATTTGTTATTTGTTATTGCTAGAGTTACTGAATACGAACGAGCCTTCTTCGGCTCTCTCGAATTTGGCCACGGAGCTGTTAATCGAGCTTTTTAAACATTCGACAGCTCGTACTTAAAAGATAATAAAAGCTTACGACTTCACCAGAAACGACTTGAAACATAATTATCAGAAGTTCAAATTTATGTTAAGCCTACAAATCTTGCGAAATACAAGATCGATAGCAGAAAATAAGATAAAAATAGTCTTCGATTTGAAAATTTTCCGCCCTATGTTGGAACCTGGTCTTATAGTAACTCTACGGAAGGACTTTTAGCCAGAACATCTAAGAATTTTATTTTTGTAGATTTAAATGATCTAGATACGCAAGCTGGAATTAAATACGTTGACCGGGATTCAAACTGACGACCTTCGCATTGTAGACCAATACGCTACCAATTATGCAATAATCAAATTATGATGCTGAGGCTTTTTTAATAATAATAATCATTCAATCATTTCTGAATATGACTATTGATTACACAGTAGCACTTTTGAACTGTATTCAGTTCAACCTCTTTTCAAAATTTATTTTTTTATAATAAAAATGATAAAAAAAAAGACTGAACCGAATTTGGATTCCACCTCAAAAAGTAAAAAAAAAAATTTTTTTGTGTTTTTCAGTTCTTAGTGCTTCAATAATTCTTTTGTACCCAAGAAAGAAATCTGATAGTAGGTGTATTGTGTTTGCTCTAAAGTTTATTACGCGCAGAAATAAGGATCGTACAGAGTGACCAAGTTTTTATTGTCCCTCAAAATCCTCCAATTCTTGGAGTGACCATCTGCCTGTCTAGGGTGTACCCTATTAGGAAGTATGTTGGTCTGCAATGCGAAGATCGTGAGTTCGAATACCCGTCGATATATTTTGGTTACCTCAATCTAAGAAAATGAAAAAAAACTCATGAATAGAGGGCTGCGCGAAAGGCTAACAACTTTTTCACAATAAGTAATGAAAATGTTAAGAACCTGAAGGTCAGGAAACTAAGGTCACATTTTGGAGTGTAATACTATTGCAGAAGAAGTAGAAGTCTGTCCGTCTGTTCATTAAATAGTTTATGAACGCTTCGAACTTTCGTGTTGAAATTTTTTCAACTACATATTTAGCAAAACAGTAGTCTTAAATTTGTAAGTGTGCAAAATCTTCCCATTTCACGAAATTTTCATATTAAAAAAAATTGTGTTTGTCTAGAAACTATTTGAACTTAAATTCACTGATTCAAGAGATTTTCACTTTGTTTTAGTTACATGCGACCGAATCAGATCTGCGTTCGTTAAAAAATTTACTTGCTGTCCACATTATAATGAAATAATGCGTTCTTGAACACTGTAACCAAGCTAAGCACTTGCGGTTCGCACTTTTCTTTGAAGTACCGCCTCTAGAGCGAGCCTGAGCGAAGGTAAACGAATGCGTTCGGAAGCGTTCGTTTGTCTTCGTTTTGACGTTCACACTGAGCGAAAGTATGCGTTCGCTCGTTTGCGTTCACATGCGTTCATCTAGCATGTACGCATTTTAAGAGGTCGTAGAATGAGTGGTAGGAAGAAACCAAATTTTGAAGAAGTTTGCCATTAGAATATCGTAGTTATTAGTGAAATTGCAAATGTGACTTTTCTAAAAAAAAAAAAAAAAACTGCATTTGAATGGAGAGTGATATAAGGGGTGGTAGGATTGCAGGGACCAACGTAGGTTGGGGAGCAGGAGCTGAAGATGCTCACGTTACAAGCCCTAAGAGAAGGGGCACAAGCTAATACGAATGATTTGTTTAGAAATAGTGAATTTATTAAAATTTTTAAATGAAAGACTTGAACTTATTTGACCAATAAATGTTCGTACACGTTCTGGATCCGAGCCCCCTGGACTTGAAACTTGGATGACTCTCTAAAGATCATAATTTTAGCATTTTTTTTCAACGATCAGACTAACAATATAATGTTGCACATCAGTTATGAAATCTAAAAAACAAAATATGATGGGCGATTGGCTGCGTGCGCCTAAGCCTCAATACCGGAAAATGTTTTTTTTTTTTTTTCAAAGCAAAACATTATTTACAAGTACTTAACAAATCAAGAGCCTGGATGAAGCCTAGTTGGTAGCTTTTTGGTCTACCATGCAAAGATCATGAGTTCAAATCCCGGTTGACATCGACCGAAATTTTCGTCTCTCCCATCTTCAATTCTCCTCATGTAAGCTAATTACTACTTCAATTGTGTATTGCATTAAAAAAATTGTTTGTGCGGTAATTACAGCACAAACTTCATTTGCAAGTTTAAATAAAATTCCTTGTTTCTTCCTGCTGCTTTGACCCACTGAAAAACCACAATCACCAATTTGAATTTCATCCCCTGGACCCGAAAATCATTTGTTCCTTCCTGGAGAATTCCAAATTTTGTGAGTAAGCAATGAAAAGAATTGCCAATTGTATGGGATGTCGTCGAAAGAGCGGATGAATTCGACTTAAAACTTAATTTATTTATTTATTTATCATAACAAGATATTTAGTTACATAATCATTAACTTATATTTTAATTTAATTTATTTAATTTAATGTAACTTAAAACAAATTAACTTACATAACTTAATCTAAACTAGTAAGATGGGCACTGGTAGAAGGATGGTCATACAGGGTTTTGGATACTTTATAAAACAGAGCGCAGTATGTCAATTTACTCATTGGGGGTGTGTAGTGAGCACTGAATTTGTTAAATACTCTACAACATCTGTTAATAGGCTCATTTTGTCCGTAAACTGTACTATGCGGATATTCCTTTAGTAGTCCTGAATGTCTCGTCAGCCTGACATTGTCATTGAGGCTGAATTTATTTGAGATGTGATCAACCATAATATCGCCATTCAAAACATCTAAGGTAAAACAGGATGTGAGCATAGTTCTTCTAGAACTAAGAGGTAAAAGATTTAATATTTGGAGCCTAGTTGCGTACGGTGGAAGGTTTTCAAAGTCACTAGGATCATACAAGTCCCTAAGAGCAAAGAGGAGGAATTGCTTCAGTATTGACTCTATTCTGTTGCTGTATAACTGGAAAGAGGGATCCCAAATGGGACATACATATTCCAGAAGAGGACGGACAAGGAAACAGAATAATGTTTTAGTGACCCATACATTCTTAAACTCTTTGGCTCTTCTCTTAATAAATTCAAGAAGTTCATTGGCTTTTGAGATTAATCGGTTGTAGTGAGATTTAGAGCACAGTTTATTGTCGAGTAGAATGCCGAAATTTGATCTACGCGATGTAGTTGAGATCCACTTAGGAAATAGTCATGTAGGTATGTGGATCTTTTATGTGAGAAGCTTATCGTGTGGCATTTACCGACATTAAGCTCTAACTTGTTCTGACTACACCACTCATCTAGTGCAATAAGCTTAGATTGCAGGAATGCGGCATCATCGGGTGAGGTAACAGTATGATATATTTTCAGATCATCAGCGTACAATAGATGCGAGATATTTTTTAATACATCAGATAAATCTGAGATGAAAATGTTAAATAAAAGAGGTCCCAATTAACTTCCTTGGGGTACCCCAGAGGACACTACTATTTCCTTGGAAATAAAGCCTTGGAATTTGACAAATTGAGTTCTATTACTGAGATAGGATTTAATCCAGTCAAGTAGGGATCCTGCAATACCAATTTTTTTTAATTTTAAAATCAGGATGTTGTGATCAACTCGGTCGAAGGCTTTGATAAAGTCAGTGTATACTGCGTCGATTTGATGCCCATTTTAAATGGGAATCGGAGAGTGCGATCGGAGTGGACAACAAAATTAAATATTTCTGTGTTACTTTTTTTTTATTCAGATGTTTTTATTTTTTAGCGCTAAGCAATAGTTAAGTGGTGGTATTAAATTACGTAAGGGCAGAAAGGCTTAGATTCTAGTTAAGCCTTAACAAATGTCAGCCGGTTACAAGAACATTACAAATTTGTAGTACTTCAATCAATCAAATTCCTAGACCCCCTATAGGAGCATAGGACAGGAACAGCTCGCTCCCACAAGGCGCGATCCTGAGCATCAGCCTAAAGCTGTTGCCAGGACTTGTTTATTTCGCTGGTCTCATGCTCAACTGCTCGCTTCCATGTGCTACACGGTCGACCTATCCGACGTCTTCCTTGAGGTTTATAATCCAAAGCTTGTTTGGTGATGTTTCGCTCTGGTTTCCTCTAAGTATCACCGATCCACTGCCACTTCCGCCTTTAAATCCCAATACCTATTTTAATCTGTCTATGGAGTACATAGTTTGTCCGTTGGAGATAACTTCTGGCCAGAATATTCCTAAAATGCATCAGAAACATTGGTTTACGAAAGTTTGCAGTTTCTTGGCAAGTCGAACGCTCACTTTCCACGTAGTACAACCATATAACAATATGGATTTGACGCATGCGTCAAATTATCCCAGCTTCGTGCGATGGAAGATCTCTTCAGAGAAGCTCCAGAAATAGGGAAGGATACCGAAGGCCTGACGAGCTTTATTTAGACGAGCCACAATATTCTTTTCGGCTCCGCCGTCCGAGATAACAAAAATCTTGCACCTCTTCCACATCTTGTTCATAAAGAACAACCGGTGTGCTTGTTTTCAAGCCCATGTGCATGTACTTGGTTTTGCGCACATTTATTTTCAGTCCCGCCTCTTTGCATTTAGAATGCAACGAGCGAACATTTGACTCTAACTCCGAACGGTTATGTGCAAGCAAGCACACGTCTTGAGCATAATCAAGGTGACTTAAGATGTTAAATAGTCTCCACTGAAGACCCTTACCTTCCCCACCTTCCAATATAGCTTCCAAGATGTCATTTATTACCGCCAGAAACAAGGCTGGTAATAATATGCAACTTTATCTGACACCCGTTCGCACAGAAAAGCTCTCGGACAGCTCTCCTCTATGTAAGACGCGACACCTTACATCTTCGTAGGATTCTTTAATCATAGCTATGACCTTATCTGGAATACCTCTCCTACGCAAAGCATTCCATATATAATCTCGCTTAACGCTGTCGAAAGCCTTCTCAAAGTTCACAAACATGAGATGTAGTGGCGAACCCAAATTTTTAGTACTTGTTAAGGATTAAATTGCTCCTCTTTCCGCATTTATTACTACTAATCAAGAGGCTCAAGATCCAATCAAAATACAATGAATTGTGTGTGCATATAATGCTAATCTAAATTAAAAATGTGCAAATCATTTACACGTCAAGATGTCACGTAAGTGAATATCCAGATATATTCCACAGTTGTATCAATTCGAATAGATCGAACCAGATGACAATTATAGCCCAGTTCATTTCCAATACAATTGATCTGCATTTCGAAAATATGCATTCATAATATTTTCCATTAGAGCGTGTCAATCTATACACGTTATTTTTTCAAGTTTTCAACACGAACAAGAGAGCTTCGCACAACGACATCTGTATCCACATACAAGTAATTTATCCTAGAAGCGAAATTTATATCCTATCGTTATCTTTTTACTGCCAAAACAGAATTATATTGGATTTTTATGACGAATTCCAAGTATGATATTTTATTGGCCTATTAAGAATTGCCCCTTATGTTAGATTCCTTCAGCGAAAATGGCTCAACAAATTTTTTTTTTATGATCCAATGCTTCAAAAATAACTCCAAAAATTTAGACTTATTTTCGTATTATTATTTACGCATTAGAAACGTAAGCATCGCACTGATGATTTTTCCGAATTCTTTGTAATCCTGTGGGAGGAAATTCATAATAGATTGAGCGAGGTCGTTGTGCGAAAAGTCATTGTACGAATTATTAGAAAAATAAATACGAGTTAAGATACGAGTACCTTTAGCTGAGCTCCAATATGAAACCGAATAATTGAATGGAGTGACAAATGGCAAGCGAATATTAAAGTTAATTTCTTTTTTTTGTTGTTGTTTTACTTTATTTTATTAAGTTTTCGTGAAAGATATTAAGGAAGTATTTCCGAAGGAAATTGTAGATGATTGAATTGCGATATCGAAGGGATATAACTACATTGGAGTGTCGTACTAACAAGATTCGGTTATCGATAAGTATACAGTTCACTTAAGAAGTGTGTTTATTCCCAGCGGGAATGCTTCTAGATCGAGTGGAATAAGGGCCACAAGAAGATTGTATGTATTCTGAACAAATGAAATAAATACACCGACAAGGACATTCCCTATGTTGGTCACTCTGTCAGATTTAAAGCAGCAAATCAGATAAATTCATTAATTAAACCGATCTAATAGTTTAGCGCTAGCGAAAAGCTGGGCTATTTAATAAAAGGACCCTTAGCAAATGGAGGAATCCTAGGGTTTCTGTGAAGTTTTTGTTTGTCTTAAATGCGCAATAAAACTGAGATGCGTGTTTTTAAGGTTACAGTTTCGTTGAGCATTGGAGGATTAGGGGAAAAATCTTGGGAATAAGTGAGATCTGAGCGGAAGTTGTGTTCAATGTTCGGCTTTCATTGTATAATGCTGAGGGAATACGAGCTTGAAAATAGGCCCATATTCGTCTAGTGTGGTCTAACTCTAGTTAGAACGAATTTTTTGAGTTGAATTGTACGTATTCTCGGAGGTTATTTCAGCTAGAGATGCTCGATATGCACTAACACTACTGTCTTAATAGAGTTTGGACAATGCATATACTGCGATTGCACGGGAAAATTTGTCATTTTTACATTTCACATTTTTTATTTTCGATTGTAATGAGTATTCTATTCCAAAACTTATAGTTTAACGCAAGTTTGTGCTCGTGTCCGTACATTTGGAAACCGTCAAATTAAAATTTTCCGGTTTTTCACATTTCTTATGTTGCCTTCTTGTGATTCTAAATTCACGCTGAACTGTTGGTGTTATAGCATTGTCCAAACTCTATTAGGAGAGCAGTGTTAGTGTGTATCGAGTATCTCTAATTTCAGCTAGTCAGTTCTAGAGTCAGAAGAAAAAGATACACTATAGTTGAATTCGGCGGATATGTCATTGCAAATTCAACTTCCACAATTCAAAATTCGCTGAGTAACAAGTTTAGTGATTTTCTTTAGAAATTTCATCAATTCTTGATGTTAAAACGTACCAAAAAGACCTGAGTTTAGCCTAGTGTTGTTGTTCTAAAATGCTAAGTTCATGAGAATCCCAGTCGACGTATAACTCCACCACACTTCCTAAAAATTGTAGATAGAGGGTTGTGCAAGAGTTCACAATAAAAAATGAAAAAAAAGCATGTTAAGGAACCTGCAGGTCAGAAGGGCGAGGACAAGGTGCATAGCCCGACATTTAGCCGGTTGTCTTTAGCAACACGGATTGTTTTTGAGACGACAATCATTAACGCCCCCGAAGATAGCAGTTTATACTAAATGCAAGTTTGGCATTCATACTGCTGGATGCGAGACCTATCTAAATCTCTGCCAATCTGTTGGTCATAGCACCAGGTTGGAAAACGCAACTCCACGTCGAACTCTGAGGAACTCTGCCCGCGATATGGGCTACCACAGCCACCACGTGTTCCGTTAAGTGGACCTTAACTATCGCCAGGGGTGGAAACAACCTTCCATGGGCTCCCCGACTCCCGTGGTACCACAAAACCTCTGGTGGGGCTTCGTAACCGTACAGGTTAGTAACTATAGTCAGTTCAAAACAGGAAGAAGAAAGTAGCAAACGATCGTATTTCGAAGAAACCAAATTGTAGTCGTTAGTGGGTTGACCGCGTAGGGCAAGGAAACCTGATGCAACCCGTGAAATAAAAATTTTGATGTCTCCCGAAGCTTGAAATTTGAAGTTCTTAGAAAGCTAGATTTCTCACGTTTGAATGGAAAACAAAAATCTGGGCATTAACACAATGAAAAGCAAAATTAGTAACATGTGCAAGGTTGAATATAACCATTACTTTCTCAAATCTATATGTGACGCGCCATGGCAAAAGGAATCTTATTTTGCCAAAGCAAAATATTCAGTATAGGACAAAACACGAAATTAGCGGGGAAGGAGAGTAAAAAAATAAGATTTAATCCCTTTTTGTTGGAATTATGTTGACATATGTACGTCCGGAAACATAGTAAAACTTTAACATCAATCATCTCGAGACTAATTTTTTTAAACTCTATTATTCAAAGTGTAATAACTATGCCAATTTGACTTCTTCTCGTGGATTTTTCGCCGTTCTCTTTAGAATTTTGTGTATTTTTCGATGGTCGCAAAAGCTCAGTTTTAACCTCTGGCAAGATAAGGTCCCATTTGCCATGGGTTGTCACATATGCTTAATTGACAATATTTTCAAAAATTAGAACTAGTAGTAAATGAGAATTTCAAATCCCCCCTTATATCGAAAAAGCAGTCAACATTAAAGGAATTAAAATAATAAAAATTATAGAAAATCATTATACGTATTTTGATTCCTCAAGTCAAATGAAAATAATTCATAGCTAACAGCTTTCAATCAACGATTGTGCAAAATTTCAAGTTAACCTGTACAGATATTTAAGAGTTTTCACCGGAATTTACTTTTATTCAATTTAGGTAAAAACATATCCAATATAAAAATGTATTTTAATAGCAGTTTCGATAATCAGACTTAGATATCCTATTAAAAAAATTTACAGAAAAAATAAAATAATACTTACTGTGTCCGCCGATGAAATCTGAATCAATGATTGTGCCTCGAGGCTCGTATGTCGTGCTATCAACAAAATCTGCTGAAATATCATAACCCATGCCCTGTTGCGGTGTAACGGGCGTTGGATATCCATAAGGACTTCCATAGCCAACTTCATTATTATATGGATAACTAAAAGAAATTATTAAATGAATTATTTAGTTAATTTTACTGCATACTAGATATAATTATTGTAAAAAAAAAATTATATACCCATTATAACCACCATGGTGTAATTGATCACTACTTGACGGTGTTTGCGTATCAAACACTGAACTATCAGGGGCTGCATCGTTTTGGGCACGCATTTGCGCTCGATGAAAACGTACTTCGTCTTCGACTTTTTCTCGCTGTTTCTTCGACATTCGGCCAAATTTAACGGCTGGAAATTAAAACAAATAAATATGTATAAGTATAAAAAATTAAAAATGATTCATTCTATTTTTGTTATGATTAGTTTCGGCTCAGAAGCTATGCGGATGCAGCGAAATTGGAGCCGTAGAAAAATGTTAATCCATTATATCAAAACTATCTTAGCTTACTATGTTATAATACTAGATGCCAATCTTATTTATTTTAATAATAATTGCAATATCATGAAGGGTCTAGACAGTTGTATGAAATACGCAAACTGTAAGGATGACGCGTACAAATAGGGGAGAAGAGTATATTTGGAACATGACCAGAGAATCGGCGTTTTCGAATTGCTTGTAAATATCTAAAGGATATCATTCCGAAACGGTTGACACGTTCGAGACTATAGAGTGGCAATATCGGCCCATGAGGCCTCGGTTTCATCAAGACTAGCAACAATACCAGAGTTCTTGCCTTGGAAACATCAGAAAATCCTTATAACAATAGAATTTTCGTGGGCTAGTTTAACTGAAACTTCATTCTCTCACATAGCGGCAAGTGTGAGGGAACCCATGATAAAAACATAACAGAATTATGATTGGGCGTAACGCCCAATCATATGATACTCTAGATGAAATAGGAAATAGTTTATTGTACCGGAAAATATGTCATCTTAAATTCTTTCGAATAGTGGATTGTGACTTTTGTATGGGAGGTGGTAAAAGCAGAGGGGGAAGGTTTGTAATTTTTGTATCTTACAATGAACGTATTATACAAAATGTTTCATGCTGAATTTAAAGTTTATAGCTATCATAATTTTTGAACAAATTTGTCTGAATTTATGGCATTTGTATGGGAGGTGGCACAGAAAGTGGAAGGTTTTGGATGATTTTAAATCAGCTTATCAACATCCTAATCACATTGCGTTGTTACTCATATGTTCGAAGGAGAAATAAATTTCTTGAATTTTCAATACAAAAAATTGTATGGGAGGTGGTAGAAGGAGTGAAGCGAAATTCATATTTTTTTCTTAGCATTTATTGCAATTATTAAGGGACAAATTCTGGCAAAGTTTGAAGTTTGTAATTTTCCTAGTTTCAATGAAAATCGATTAAATGCATTTGCCAAAAATTATGCATTTGTATGGGAGGGGGTTGAAGGAGTTTTGAATCAAAACCAAATTTTTCGACATTAATAATATTTATAATAGTATACTATTCTTAAAATGTAAAGTTGAGAGCTTTGACGGTTTTGGAGAAAATAATTTAGTTCAAATTCCGAAATTTCGTGAAATTTTTATGAGAGGGGGTAGAAATTGAATTGAAAATTAATTGTGCATTTGAATGGGAGGTGGTAGAAAGAGCCAAAGGATCAGATGTTCACATCGTTATACTATGACCCAATTTTAAAGCCAATAGCTGTTTGTTGTTTCGGAGAAAAATCAATTTCTTTAAATTTCGAATTTTTATGAAATTTGTAATTTGTATGGGAAGGATAAAAGTGGGGGGGGGGGGGGATTTGGTCCCTTCAGAACTTAAAGTTACTTTTTTGCTAAAGATGATATATATACAATATCAGCAAGATAGGTCAAAGTTTTCGAGAGCTATGTTGTAGACAGACGGTCACTCGGAATCGAGGTTTTTGAGCGACAACAAATATTTCTGTACCCTTGGCGGCTCTGTGCGAGAATTATTTCTTAGCGTTACAAACGGTAAGGCAAATACAATATACTCTCAGATTTCATCTAGAGTATAAAAATATTGAAACTGTTCGCCATAAATTCCTCCAAGACGATTCTGAATTTATAGACATAAGGCTTGGAGAGTTGAGAACTGAGCTTAAGTTGCTTATAACGAATATTGCCTGCAGGCTATATGATGCAATAAGATAGTAACCCTGATGTTCTTTAATGTGGGTGCACGCCAAGTAAATTGCATAAAATACTGCAGCAAATACTGAAAATTTGAAACTTGCTTAGCAAATGTCATCATAAGAGAAAGCCCCGCCCGTACACTTTTTAGTTTTGGGTCCAACGGTGTCAAAAATGGACGGTTCTTGCTGTAATAAGCTGATAAATGACGAGAACAGTGCGCTGGCAATAAATGGTAGAAAAATCTTTGGAAAATCCTTTACCTTTTCCACCATATATACATAGATATCTCGATAGAAGGAGTAAAATGAGCTAATTGAAGTTGATGTAGAAAACAGTGCGGTATCCCGGGCTCCTCTCTGAACCACTCTTTGATTTGAAGGTAGATTTCACTACAAGTGTATATATCGCTTCCAAAGTTGCAGTTCACTGAGACTTTGGTGTAGTATTGAATTCTGCGGTGTATATGAACGTATGAAAAATTTTCCAACCAGAGTAGAACTTCGAGAATGTGGGTTGTTCTCATTAAATCAATGCAAGCTAGTATCACACGATTCAATATTTTCTTCAGACTTTTAATGAGAGTGTCTGCAGCGCCAATAGTCTTGGTTATTCCATGGCCGACTTAAAAATTGTTACCAAAAATTATTCAAATTTAACATAATAAAACATAAAAGAATTATGATTGGGCTTAAAGCCCAATCATATGATACTCTAGATGAGATGGAAATGACTTTAATATACCGGAAAATATGTCATCTCAAATTCTTTCAAATATTGAATAGAGACTTTTGCATGGGAGGTGGTAGAAGTAGAGGGGGAGGTTTGTATTTTTCTTATATGACACCGGACATGGCATGCAAAATGTTTTTTGCTGAATTTAAAGTTTTTAGCTTTCATTATTTTTAAGGTCATAGTTTTCCTGAAATTGAGGCATTTGTATGGGAGGTGGCAGAGGAAGTGGAGCGTTTAAGATGATTTTGAAATTGCTTATCATTATCCTTATCACCATGCTTTGATTCAATTTCAAAGTCGATAGCTCTCATATACTTGAAGGAGAAATGCTTTTCTTGAATTTATAATAGAGATATTTGTGTGGGAGGTGGTAGAAGGAGTGAAGCGGAGCTGATAATTTTTTCTACCACTAATTTCAATTATTAAAAAACGAATTCTGGCAAAATTTGAAGTTTGTACTTTTTCTAGTTTGAATGGAAATCGATGAAGTGCATTTAACAAAAATTCTGCATTTGTATGGGAGGGGGTAGAAGGAGTGTACAGATCAAAATAAATTTTTTTCGCATTATTAATATTTCTATTTGTATACTTTATACAAAATATCAAGTTGATAGCTTTAACAGTTTCAAAGAAAAATAATTTAATTTAAGTTTCAAAATTTCGTGAAATTTGTATGGAAGGGGGTAGAAGGAGTAAGGTGAAGTTGATAATTATTTTTAAAATAAATTGCAATTATAGTAGGATTAATTCTGACAAAATTTCGTTTTTTCAGCTTTACTAGTTTCAATGAAAATCGAAAATATGTATTTTTCAAAATTGACCATTTGTATGGGAGGGGGTAGAAGGAGTAAAGGGATCGAGTCAATATTCTGTGGTATTAATGACATCTATATCATAATACTTTGACGTAAATTTCAAGTCGATAGCTTAGATAGTTTGAAAGAAAATCAATTTCTTAATTTTTCGAAATTTCATGAAATTTGTATGGGAGGGGGTAGAAGGAGTGGGGGGATATGGCCCATTCACGAACTTAAAGTTACTTTTTTGCTAAAAATGACACACACAAATTTTTAGCACTATAGCTCAAAGCTTTCGAGAGTTATGCTGTAGACAGACGCACAGACGGACAGACGGACAGACAGACAGACAGACAGACAGACAGACAGACAGACAGACAGACGGTCACTCGGAATCGAGGTTTTTGAGCGACAACAAATATGTCTGTACCCTTGGCGGCTCTGTGCGAGCATTATTTCTTAGCGTTACAAACGGTAAGGCAAACACAATATACTCTCAGATTTCATCTAGAGCATAATAAATAATTCAGCGATGTAGAATTCATCGTCATAAAACACAAACCTTGAGTATTGAAACACTATACTGCAAAAAATAAAATCGCGTGTCTAAGGAGTAATGCTACCTAAAATTTGATTTCATTATCAAAATTTCAGAAATAATTGCACTTTTTGATAAAAAACTAATAAATGGGAATTATTACTGAAGTGTCTGTTTTTGAAGACGTTTTTGGCAATTTTCAAAGAATATGTGTTCTTAGAAAGAAATGAGCATCTTACAAACTGTAACAAAGATATTTTACCAAAATTTGCAGCTTTCCCTCCTAATTACATCTCTTGTCTATATCACAGGTTTAAATAAACCAAATTTAACTATGCACCAGACTAGGGTGTAGCCTAGTAGTTAGCGTGTTGATCTACAATGCGAAGATCGTTAATTCAAATTCCGGTCGACGCATAATTCCAGCACACTACCTGCTTAGGTATACTTTAGACAACTCAATTTACGAAAATTAAAATTAAAAGATAGAGAGTTGTGCGAAGGTCTAACAACACTTCCACAATAAATAATTAAAAATGTTAAGGAACCTGAAGGTCAGGAGGCCAAGGTCCGATTTGGGCTGTAGTGCCATTATAGAAGAAGAAGAAATATGTACCACTCAAATAAAAGGCCAGAATGTCTGCAATCGAACTTCATTTTTAGTTTTTCAATGTAGTTTAGTAGGACCCCAAAAATCTCAAAAAAAACCTCTAAGACAGGCAAAAATTTTGCAATTTTTCTAGTCCATTCCTCATTCTCTATTGAGAAAAAATTTGTACGAACACTTTTAAAAATATTAAAAACAAAGTTGCATCAAAAGATTTGTAATCCCCTCATTTGTTGTACAAACTTGAAATTTTGTGAAACACCTTTAGGTTTAGGTTGTAGGAGGGTGGTTCCATAGAACCATAGTGCACTGGGGCCATCTAGTTGGGACCATTAAACTCCCCCTATTGATTATAAGATAGAAGTCACTCCTATTGTTGTAACCACTTGGTTTGGTTTGCGAACCGTAGCAGGCTCGAATGTTGGACGCCTCTGACGTCACCTAGTTCTGAGAAGAATCTAGAGCCTAAATAACGGAGACGACTGTTGGAGATTTGCGGACAATGACAAAGATAATGTTCGATAGATTCTTCGGCTTCCTCGCAACTTCTACAAAGACTGTCGCTCCCGATCCGTATCCTAACTACATGCAGCTTTAGCAAGTAATGACCTGTGGTCATGCCAGCAATAGTTCGGAAGCTATAGCTACTACGTTGTAACAGCTGAGCTGTAATATTTTTAATCGGTTCTTTCCAAAAAGGATTTCGCCGTCCTGCAGCTGTCCAGCTGCCGCCACCCCGCCAAGAAAGAATCCAAAATAGTTTGTTTCAAGCTAGTCCTCAGCACTGTTGGTGCAACATCGACTTACTTCCTCGTTACCTAGCAGGTCGCTATGACCCGGTATCCAAATTAGAAAAACTTTCGTTATGGCCGCTATGCGATTCAAATTGAGTCTACAAATGGACACTAGTTTGGACGTAGTCCTGTAGAATTGGAGTGCCAGAAACGCAGCCATACTGTCCGAGAAAATGTAACAATTTCCGAGACTGTTCTGCATATCTAGAATAATTTTTGTACACTCGTTAATGGCTAATACTTCCGCTTGGAACACTGTCGCGTGTTCTGGAAGATGAAATGAAGTGTGGATGTCGAGGTCGTGGGAAAAAATCCCTGCACTTGTCCCCTGGTTAGTTTTAGGTTGGTACGCATAGAGATGAGGACCTGTACAGATGCTGAGTGTCGTGTTTGTTTGTTGCCCATTCGTTTCGTTCAGGAAACTTAATGTGAAACCTCCGTTTTTCAACCTGCGGTTGGTTCATGCAATCATACCCGCAGTCTAAAAGGGAGTTTGCGTCTCTAATGGCTTTCAAAATTTTGCCATGATCAATTTGTGGCGCTGACCACAAAGTGTAGTTTTTAATCTAATGGCAGCTAGGCTCGCTGCTTTCATAAAAAGATCGAGTGGAGGTAGTGAAAGAATTACCTCCAGGGCTGCAGTTGGTGTGGTTCTAAGAGCAATTGTTATGTACAGACATGCCATCCGTTGGATTAGCTGTAAAGGTGCCAGGTTGGTTTTTAGTACCACCGCTGGTCACCATGCCAGGGCGCAATAGCAATAATTGATCTGGCAATACTGGTATACAGTTAGTGGATGAGGTGCGGCGTAAGGTCCCATCTCAAATCGAATGTCTTTTTGCAAGCGAAGAAGGCTACGGTAGCCTTTTTTGCTCGTTCTTGAATGTTGGCCTTCCAGGAGAATTTACTAACAAGAATAAGACCTAAATATTTAACTTGATTCGAGAAGACCATAGTGATACCCCGAATGTTTGGTGGATTGAGACTATATGGTCCTCTTCTTCTGGAGAAGAAGACCAGATCTGTTTTTTTAGGGTTAATAGTAAGTCCTTTACCTAGTGCCCAGCTGTCTAGCAGTTGTAAGGCGGACTGCATAAGATCCCCTAAAACTTGCTCAAACTTACCAGTTAGCATGATGAAAAGATCGGCTGCATATACTAGTGTGGGATAGCCGTTCCTTTTTAAAATGGATAGGGGTTTATTCACTGTTAGAAACTTCAGGAGAGGCGATGATATGCCGCCCTGTGGCGTTCCTTTGTGGACAGAGCGTTTTCTTGTCCCGTCACCCATCCGTGCTACGATTTTTCGTGAGAGAGGAAGCTTAGCTATCCATGAAGTCAGGCGAGAGTTCCACACTATAGCTGCGCAAGGCCTCAAGTATGGCATTAATGTTGACGTAGTTAAAAGCGTCTTTCACGTCTAGAAAAGCACAGAGTGCGACCTCTTTATGATGGAAAGCTTTCTCTACAGTGGCTACCGTCACATGCATGGCGGTATCGGTGGACCTACCTTTCAGATAGGCATGTTGTTGGGGGCATCCAACTGAGATGTTCAGATTTGCCCGCAAGTAGCTGTCCACCAGTCTTTCCAGGCTTTTAAGAAGGAACGAAGCCAGACTGATGGCTCGAAAAGCCTTCTGGATGTTGTGGGAGGCTTTGTCTGGCTTAGGTATGAAAACTACCTTAACCTCTGGTCATAGCTTCGGTATATGGCAAAGACTGATGCATGCTTTAAATATGTCAAATTGGTATTCTGGATCGTTGCGGGATAGACTTCATCCAGTCTTGGTGACTTGTAAGGTTTGAAGGAACACAATTCCTATGTTTTCTGTCGTCACGACTGTATCTACTAGTTCTGAGTTAGCTAGAATACGATCGACATATGAATTTTGCGGCGGGGGCTCAAAGCATCCGGGGAAATGCGTTGCATTAAAAATTCAAATGACTTGCCGCTAGACCCCGTCCATGAACCATCGCCTTTATCCAGTAATTCAGGCATGTATGGGTCTTTGGATAGGGTCCTCTTTATCCTAGCAGTATCGTTGACGTTATCTAGTTCTTCACAGAATCTCTTCCATGAATTTCGATTGACGGCTCTTAGCTGTTTTTTATACAGTGTAAGTGCTAATTGGTATTTGTCCCAGTCTGTGTCAAGTTTGCTGGACTTAGCTCTGTTAAGAGTTTCCTTGCTTGTTTTTTTCAGAATATCGAAACACCTTTAAAAAAAGTGAAAAATCTGCACGACAATTTACGATTCCCCTACTGTCGCATACAAATGTATGGTTTCATGAATATAAACTACACCGAATTTCATAGAATTTACTTCGTGTATGAAACTAACATTCTGTACAGAAAATTTTGATAGTGCTTCAAGCAATCAATTAAATAATTATTAACATTCAGCCATCCCTTCTAACCGCTTCCCCTCCCACATAAATTAACACTTGAATAAAAAAAAAGAATGAAATATTGATTCTATCTATTGGATTTATTGATCGTAATCTCAGTTAAGTGTTAAATAATTGATTGAGCCCGTCCCTAGAACCCTCATCAATTAGTCTTCCCAACCCTAACCGGAATATTGTCTTCCCACGCATTTCCAACTTGTCCCAAGAATAATAAAGTTGCTTCCGACTTGTTAGCAGATATTTTTTCAACATTTAGAGGAAGAATTTTTATCATTTCTATTCTTCTAATGAATATGAGAAAATTGATTGTTAAATTTTTCTATTATTTATGGGTTGAGTTATAGGCGAGGTAGAAGGACCTATGTAAATACAAAACTCTATCACATGGATTTCACAGTTTATAAACACGAGTTATAATGGTATAAGTTGAGAACAAAGTTTATCATATCTATTTAATTAAATCCGATTATTATTATTATTACTATCTAATTTGGAAAAAAAACGGATGAAAGATTTTCGTAAATTAAATTTCACGAAAAAAAAACATTTGCAGAACGTTTTGTTTTAACTCGAGATCACAACCATATGTTTATTATTTCGAAATACAATTGGCAGACCTCTATGAACAATCTCAATTTATTTGATATTTTTTTTATCGGATTCTGATTCGTTTCGGGCCATAAAGGGAATCCATGTCTTGAATGAATCACGTTTCATGACCGGATTGAAATAATATGGGAAAACGAGACTTTTATGGCAGACTCTTTACGGATCGTGAAGTTTTCTCGATGCAACTATATCTACCTAAATTAATAATAAAATGTATATGTAGGCTCTAATATAAGGCAAATCTGGGTAAGTAAGGTAGATAGCTAGGAAAGAATACTGTAGGGAATTATTGATAATTAAATGAATTTTAAGGCTTTTAGGTAGTGTATTGTTGCTTAGCAGTATGTTTTAATACTCTTAATAAAATCTGTGAGTATGTTGTGTTTAATTCAATGTTTGTAAGGGTAACCACTGTATGGTTCGTACCAAACCGTGAAGGACACAGCAATGTATTCTTGTACACAATAATTCTCGAGCACTTTAAGATATCAAACCGAAATATTCATATCCTTAGGGATGATTCTTCCTGACGACTCTCATATTTCTTATTTGTTTTTAGTTTTGATTTCGCGATTATTTAAATTAAAAAACACACGGTATCTAATGTAAGGTTGTTAAGTAAAACGGTGTTTTATTTCCAGCACACCAACCCCATATCGTTGTAACTAAGCAACAAAATACAACGCACCAAGTGTTTTGCATTTCACGTTGTCTGTTAAATATTTTCGCCTAGCGTATCAATATTGCAATAAGTACCTCCCTCGCAATATACTGTACTAGTGATGAGATCATTCGAATGAAAATAATCGAATATTTCAATTATGAAAATAATCGAGATATCTCGAGAGGCTCCTAGCAATCATTCAAATGATTTTTAATTCATTACGAAGAAACGAAAAGAAAACGTTTAAAGACTCAAATGATTATTCAAAATTTCGATTATTTACTCAATTTTCATATAACATATCTCTGTTACATATCTTGTTCTTGTTTATCGTATTTCATTCAAATGATAATTCAAAATTTCATTCAAGATTTCTCTACTGTACTGTATTGACTTATGACCATTCTAGAAAAAATCCTAGTTCTGGGGTTGATTTATTGGGATTAAGTACACTGGAAGGAAATACACTAACTCAATCCATTTAGAAATAAAAAATCCTTTTTAAGTCAATAGATTTCACATATTCCAAATATAATGAGTTTAGTTTACAAAAAGAATGGCAGAATTTGCTAAATTTTGGAATCCCACTTCATCAAAAACGACATACTTGGATCAGAAATTGTTGAATTCTTTCGAGCACTCAAATTTCAGATTTGATTCTTTTTAGATTTTATTTGAAATGGATTTCCAATTCTAAAATTCTCTTCAAGGCTAAATTTTGTTGTTTTATAATAGCTGCATGGATTCAGTTGCAATTTTGACTTGAATTGATAGTGTTTATCGGAAGAGGTTATAACGTTTTATCCATTCGCTACTCGTACACTCTAACAAGAAGTTCTCGCTGAAGTTAAAAGAAAACCTTCGCCTGTTGCTATCTTTGTTGCGGATCAACATTTCCTCTCAATTTATTATTACATATAAAAAATTATGCAAAAAAGCATCAACTGGCTGAGCTCCCCCGCCCCTCCCACTCATAGAAAGAAATCTTAGTTACGCCACTGGTACCCATACATTTGAAAACAGTCAAATTCAAGCAAAGTTTGCCTGTTTTCACATTGCTATGATGCCCAATTGTGCTTCAAAACTGAGGCTAAAATGTTTATTTTGCACATACATACATGACACGCTTGAAGATTGATAGTTGACGATACCAAATGGGGTATACTTACAATTGCTAACATGTGATTTAAAATTTCCCAATCTCTATACAGAAGTTCAGGTTTACGTATTTGCTAATTCAGCAAAGCGGTTTAAATCAGCTTTGAATTTTTCTTATAGTATGTTCTTAACGGCTATCGAAAATATCTCAGTTTAATGAAAACTACCTCAAAATCTTATTTGATCACACTATGCAAAAAAAATCTTTTGTTGGCATCTATTTGATGTTTTCTTGTAATTAATTTCAACCGTTTGGAAATAATAAAAATTTGTCTATTCACAAGAAAGTTGAAATATTGTCGTGACACAGAATCAGAGGCCTTTCGATTCACTTTCAGTACATTTGCATCGAAAACGCGACAAAATCCTCCGGTGTTGAAAGGTTATTAGTAAAATTATACGATTTTTCTGACTAAACAGCCCGTTCGCTTCAATTAAAACAATCACTGCACGAAATTTCCCACGAAAACCAACACTTTTGCTAAGTTTAGATATGCAAGGTTTTTTTCGTCAGGCCAGTTGTAATTATAAGTCACAGGGACAGGTTGAATTATTGTAATCAATTTTCCAACTTTTCGTTTACATTTGCGACTTTTTTTCTAACAGAATGACTTGTGTTCTAGGCAATTTCGCCCTTTATGTGCAATGCACAAACACAGTCCTGGAAGGAACGAATGGAATTTGGAAGGTAGGGGAAGGGGAGTGAGAATGACTGTAACGAGTTTTGAAGCTGATATAATTTGGTTTTAGCTGTAATGGCTGCTACTGGCAAATAGATATATAGAAAGCGAGCAGACACCATCTTCTAGAAGCGGAACTGTTTCTCTTTTACATCGCTCGTCCATTTTATTTACAATAATTTTTCATTGCAAGTAGCAAGTGGAATTGAAATCGAGCTCGCAACCTATTGGCTGTGAAGAAAGCACGCTGCCCACTTAGCCATGGAAGCCCCAACATGACTTGAATTCTGTCAAAGGGAAGGTGCTTCAAAAAGCAAAAAGCTTCGGCTGACAAAAAAAAATTGATATGTTCATTGTCTTTTAGACCAAAAAATCTAAAACGGTTAGGTGAAATATTCAAAAGGGAATGCTTTATTATATATTGACATTATCCAAAACCAGCGCGACTGTTGCTCAAAAAGTTAAAGACGGACAGTTGTGATCTGATTGCTTGATGGGCTTAC
This sequence comes from Chorisops tibialis, assembly GCA_963669355.1. Lineage (NCBI taxonomy): Eukaryota > Metazoa > Arthropoda > Insecta > Diptera > Stratiomyidae > Chorisops > Chorisops tibialis. The sequence goes on along the minus strand of OY770262.1, from coordinate 111,340,213 downwards.
CAAAAAATCTGACGAAGAAAAACGACGCATATCTAAACCAAGCATTAATTTAACAAAAATGTACAGTCAAAATTTTGCTTTTGAGGTTACCTTGTCTTATGAGTATATGTGGCTAGAACGCTTGGATCGTAAGATCACAAGAAAGATAAACTAAAAACATAACAGAATTATAATTGGGCTTAAAGCCCAATCATATGATACTCTAGAGGAGATGGAAATGACTTTAATATACCGGAAAATACGTCATCTCCAATTCTTTCGAATAGTGAATACAGACTTTTGCATGGGAGCTGGTAGAAGTAGAGGGGGAGGTTTGTATTTTTGTATATGACACCGAACATGGCATGCAAAATGTTTTTTGCTGAATTTAAAGTTTCTAGTTTTCATTATTTTTAAAGAAATTGGTCATAGTTTTCCTAAAATTGGGGCATTTGTATGGAAGGTGGCAGAGGAAGTGGAGCGTTTAAGATGATTTTGAAACTGCTTATCATCAGCCTTATCACCTTGCTTTGATTCAATTTCAAAGTCAATAGCTCTCATATATTCGAAGGAGAAATGCTTTTCTTGAATTTATAATACAGATATTTGTATGGGAGGTGGTAGAAGGAGTGAAGCGGAGCTGATAATTATTTCAATTATTAAGAAACAAATTGTGGCAAAATTTGAAGTTTGTACCTTTTCTAGTTTGAATGGAAATCGATAAAATGCATTTAACAAAAATTATGCATTTGTATGGGAGGGGGTAGAAGGAGTGTACGGATCAAAACAAATTTTTTTTACATTATTAATATTTTTATTTGTATACTTTATACAAAATATCAACTTGATAGTTTTAACAGTTTCGAAGAAAAATAATTTAATTTAAATTTCAAATTTTCGTGAAATTTGTATGGGAAGGGGTAGAAGGAGTGAGGTGAAGATGATAACTATTTTTAAAATAAATTGCAATTATAGTAAAATTAATTCTGACAAAATTTTGTCTTTTCAGCTTTACTAGTTTCAATGAAAATCGAAAATATGTATTTTTCAAAATTGTCCATTTGTATGGGAGGGGGTAGAAAGAGTGAAGGGATCGTATCAATATTCTGTCATATTAATAACATTTATATAATAATAATTTCAGCCAAATTTCAAGTTGATAGCTTAAACAGTTTCAAGGAAAAATCAATTTCTTAAAATTTCGAAATTTCATGAAATTTGTATGGGAGGGGGTAGAAGGGCGTAAAGCCCAATCGTATGATACTCTAGATGAAAGAGATTTTTTTTTTATTTTAAGGAATTTTGTAGGGGAAGTGGTAGAGGGGGTGACGACATCGAACTAATTTTTTCACATCACTCAAAATGTTTTATACAAAATTTAGGATTCAAAAATTTAATTGGTACTGAAAAATTTAGTGCATTGGATTTAGTGAAATTGTGCACTTTGTATGGGAGGTGGTAGAAGGAGTGTGAATTTATTAATGACGTTGTTAGAAATAACTGTGAACATCATTTAATTGCCATATTTTAAATTGCAGATCAGTAGCATTCATACTTTTCAGGAAAATCGACTTTTTGTAAAGTAGTGAAATTATGTTAGGGGGTAGAAGGAGTAATCATTTAATTTTCTTCGAATTTGACCGCTTTGCGAGAAACTGTAAGTCTATAGTATATAGGAAAAAAATTGCTTTCATTGGCTCTACTGATCTTCTTGAACTCCGGGAACCTTTTATAATCTGGCAAATTAAAAATAATAATTACAAGAATCAATTTTAGATGGTAGAGTAAAATTGTTTTTATTTTAAACATATATATAATAAATAATAAAAACAAAAATCTAACAATAATTTCAGACATAGCTAAAATCAAATATGGCTGATAAATTAACTTTGGTCGAGTCTTGCCGTATTACTACTGGTTAGCTCTTTCATAAGTGGGTGAAACTAAAAGAAGCACAGCACTATCTGTTCGGATTTTAATTAGATGGTATGACGCCCTTAAAAAAACTACCCTGTCTGCAACTTCTACTTTAAAATACATTTCTAGTGCTGTTTTGAAAGTATTTTGGCTCTAAGTTTTTCGAAATTTACCTAATTAAATGCAAATGCAAATGCAAGCGCATAAGAGGCGAGATTCCGGAATCGCAGTAACTAACTGCCAGTTCTGTATAATTAAGAAGCACACGGATAATCAACACTAGTTTACTTCCAGCAATCTAATAATTTGATCCGTTGAAACTATTGTGCATAGTAGAGAAGTTATTTCGGGTCACGTGAATGTCGCAGGTGAAAAAATCGCATATTAGTTTTTAGTTTTGAAATGGAAAACTCGGACAGCCTATTTGATGAAAAATCGAATCCTTTACAGGGGTTTATTTTAATTTTTAAAGAAATGATATAAATTTTTATTAATTCCCCTACATCAGTGGTTCTGTTGTTATTACTGAGAGTGTAATATTTCAGTTGGACCTTCTAGCTCATTCGGTTTTTCCCAAATGAGTTTGTATTGTCGTAGTCTTATCAGGATTATACACGTTCAAGTATTAAATGGGCGGAGAAGTTATCTTGCCCCCTTAGGCTAGGGATTCGTGCCATTCAGACACTAACTGATACAAGAAACGGATATAGGACTATGATTGGCTAACCAGTCCTGGCTATAACTAAAGGCCAATGCTCAGACCGTGCCTTGTGGGGGAAGAATTGTTTCAGTGCTGTGTCCATATAGGTCATATACGTCGTACTAGTTCAACAATAACGTTTAACTCATTCAAATCAAATCGATACTCGCAGCTAAAATTTCGACACTCGAAACAAAAAGCCATCGCAATTCTGTTATACTCCAAACAACGAACTCTAAATCTCCACCGATGACTAGTGTGACAAAGTACCCACCTACCTACTTACTAACTTACAAATTATTTCTTAGAAAACTTAATAGTTTTTCTCGAAATTTTCAACGATTTCCCTAGAGCGATACAGCTTAAGCGCAGTTTGAATGAAACAATACCACCTATCATAAAATGGAAATCATGCATTCTTAGTCGTCGTAAGGAACATAATCCGCCCCGTCCCTGTCATTATCCCGTAAGACAAAAGTTCTCAGGAATAGAGAAGGTGGGCAAACAAAAGGCAAAGAACAAAACTCTTGACGACACAAATCGAAACTAAGCATAGCCGTGGTGTATGTCATGTTGCGGCATCCACCGTTACACCTTTCTAAGATGGCTATTGTCATGCGAGTAGAGCGTCGCCGTACGCTATGAACATTCGACTATACCTTCACTTAGTTATACTTATGCTCGTGTTTATGCTCCTATCAAGTGGCACTTTTGCCTGCGGTGGTGGCCTAGGCCCAGGTGGTGGTACAAAGTAGGTACATACACCTACCGAAAAAAATGGAAGTCGCGCTATGCCGGTATTTATGTTTAAGCTTGCTCGTCACTACGCTTCTAGCGCCATCTATGGGTCATGAACTCTGTCGAGGATTTCCAGTACTATGCTCGATACAAAACCATTCCAGGCCGAGCCCATTGACAAGAACAAAAGACCACGTTTTGTTCGGTGGTGTGCCATTATGGCGGCCGTTTATCGTGTTCGCATGTTTTTCCACACTTCCCATCGAAGATAAACGACGGCCTATAATGTACCAAGTCCGTCCTCATTGTGTTCCGCAGGAAAAAACTATACAGAAAAAAAGAAATCGCTCACCAAAGAGCATGAAAATAAAAGAAAACGTCGAAAAAGTTGAGTAATCGATCAATGACACCTTCTTAGAGGGAGGCACTATTTATCGTTTAGAACTTAGCAGCAGCAGTAGCTTTTTATCGTGATTTTTTTTCCCTTTTCTCAATTCACCAACAACTATCGAACTTTTTTCGTTTTCTGCAATTTCTCGCTATCGATGCAAGCAACGATTCTTTCTATCGATTCGAGCGCTACATTTTCAGATTGCACAATTCAACATTTCTGTGCAGTTACATTCTATCGAGCGATTATTTAGCGTTTTTTTTATTCTTTCGTTTTTCGTTTCTAATTTTCTGTAAAGTGTCCATTGCGAAATTGCATTTTTCTCAGCCAAAGCAGAGAACTCATTACGCGAAGGTCTTATGGCTTTTACACCTGTAAGAAATATGGAAAAGAAGAAAAATGTGGGAGAATGGAACGGAATATAACAAAGTCTTCTAACTAAATGCGGTGGTGACCGCCGCCATTGCGGCTGCTTCATTGTTCTACTCGTAATCTGCTGTTTCGAAATATTTCAGAATGGATTTAAGATTGTTTTCAACTCCCTGATGGATTCTTGTCCAATTGTGAGTCTTTCGATTACTTAGAAACATGAGAAGTTTTTTTTTCTGTTTCGTACATAGAGCGATGTTCTCTAGCGAGGAAATTGTTCGTGACGTGACGTAACTAGTTGTGAAAAAATGAAAAAAATAAAAATTAACAAAAACGTGCAATTGGTTTTATTGCAAGGACAATTGTAGTGATTTATAGAAATTATTACGAAATAATTTTCTATTATTTGTTATTTATAAGTAAAATATAATTAGAGACAATAAAATCAGGTTATTTAGCATTTCTGGCCATTGAAATTGAACCCATCGTGACATTTTGGATCGATATTGCACGATTTAGGATCACACCAAAAACTTTTATGGCAATGTATTAATTTCAAAAAATTTAAAAGTTTGTTAGAGTTTGGCCATAATCTGCGAAAACGGATATTTGTCAGATTTACATTTTCCAAAACCGACATTTAAAATACTATTATGGCTTCTCGGGCTACATTTGCCAGACTTTCATAAGCCCGGCTTACGTTTGGCATACTTCAATTTGCCAGACTTTCATAACCCAGATAATGTTTGCCCGATTTACAGAAGCCTGATGAAATGATCTGCAAATTCCAAGCAATTTATAAAAAAAAGAAAAAAAAAGAGGAAAAAATTGTTTTTATTATTTCAGGGTTTTCCTTCTTGTACAGTCAATGTAAAATTTCGGGAATTCACGAAATTTCTTTTTTGCAGTAATAATTTGAAGCTATTCTAAGTCGGCTTTCGTGGACGGATCGTGTTTTATATATATTTTTTTTAATTTTAGATGAAATAGTTATTTTAAAATTAAAACATAATTATTATAAATGTGCTAGAAGGAAATTCAGTTTAAATTATGGGAAAGTGAAATGAAGTTAGATTTGTTTTAAGTTTTTTTTTCGCTTATAAATTTAATTGTTTTTAAATTTGATTGCACGGTGTCGACTGGCAGAGTAAGATTGAAATTATATGTGTTTTTTCATTTAGAAACCAAAATAAATATAATACATACGAGGACATGTGAGAAGCGTAGAGAGTTCGAATGCCCGACTCGTATTTCCATGAAATTTAACAAAGAAAAGCACAGCGTGTAACTTCCTTTAAAAAAAGAGCACAACCATTCCCCTGAAGCATTTAAGCCAAATATCTAAGACTATATGAGCCAGATATACATTTGCCAGATTAAGGTTGCGTTTAGGAGAAATGCTACGCAACCTTAATCTGGCAAAAGCAAGTCTTGGATTATAATAGTCTGGCGATTGAAAATCTGGTTAATGGAAGTCTGGCAAACGCTGTCTAGCTTATGAAAGTCTGAGCAATGAGATTCTGAAATGTAGTCCGGCAAACCAAATCGAGCAAACGCAGGCCCAAGAATCTCTTAAAGTCTGGACCAGTAGCATGTACCATTTTTTTTTTCTTTTGTCTTATTTCAAACTCCCAACACGGCGATTTTTCACAGCTAAGCTGCTCTGAGCAATAAAGTAATTCTAGTGATTATGCAGGAAGTAAGTATTTTAACCAGGCTCATCACTGCTTACCCGATGATCGCGACTTGACCGATAATGGCATGCCGCCGAACGAGAGGATAGCTCGGAAAGTATGTAAAATCCTTAGGAACGCTATTAACAAGCCGCCAACACTACCAGAAGACCCACATGCTGAGAACGTGGAAATTTCAAAAGAAGCTGCAAAGAATGTTGAAACCTCAAAAGATGCTGAAAAGGTAGAACACGTAGGAAAGGTGGCTCCCATGGCAGCCAATAAAAGGATTTCTGACATAATGGCTGAGGTCTCTCAGCAGACGAATTTCTCAGGTGGTAAGTCTTCTGCTCTTAGGGCTGGGACGTTACTGGTGGAGGGTGCTGTAGCTACAACTGCTGTGAACAAGGAAAAACCCGAAGCGATTGGAGCTGGTACAAGTAATATAGTAGAGCAAGACAAAGAAAGAGAGAAAGAGGATATAATGGAGTATCTTCAAGGAGTAAATGAACAAGCTTCTGCAATCAGGAACCGACTACTGTTGCTGAGAGCTTCTGCTGAAGACTATTTCAAAATTGATAAGCATCTTAATAAGATTCACTGGTTTGTTACCAAGCTGATGTCCTCATGCGAGTACGATAACAGGAGTACGTCAAATGTAGTACTGGAGGGGAGAGAAGATATAATAAAGATGCTAGCTGACGCAGAAAGAATATACGTTAAGTGGTATTCATACCGCTTAAGACACTCCGATGCACTCTTTTCGTGTTACCGTTGCCTCGGCTTCGATCACGGGGTCGCTGAATGCAGATCTAAAGAGTCAGTATGCGTTAGGTGTGGTAAAGGTGGTCATATCGCCGCGAGATGCAACAAGGATGTACATTGAAGAAACTGTGAACTTAGGGGTAATCCGTCGAATCATTTAATGATGTCAATTAGTTGTCTGGTCTATGCCGCTCTGCTTGCTAGAAGGCAGGCCCGGCATTAGTTGTAAATTGTGTAGCAGCTTATGGCTGGGAGGGATACCGCTACTAGTTTAGCGGCCATCTTCTACCCTGGAATCATCGAGGGTGCTGTCCTGAGGAAGTCTGGCCGACCCCTAGACTCGTCTAGGCGTCGGCCCTCCTTAAGAATAAGGCACCAGCTACTTACTGTGCTGCTTTTAATGTATGACTGAATTCTGCAGGGTGAATATGTGAATAAAACTGTGATTGGTTTGTATGAATAAGTGAATGAACGATAGTGTGTAAATGAGTGTAATTGTGCCGCAATTGCTGATTTTATCTAAACGCAGGGAAGGGATAACGATAGTTATCATACACCGGGTGAACGACCAAGGTCAATTTCGGTGTAGCCTTTGGGGGGTGCCGTCCCCACGTATCATGATGCGGAGTGTCACCAGTCACGAGTTGCAAGGAACTCAACTGGTAGTAATTTACTAATTACGAAACCTGACCGGAGGTTTCTGGTACCATGGGTGTCGGGGAGCCCATGGAAGGTTGCTTCCACCCCCGGCAATGAAAGATGGCTCTTCGGGGAGTATCGTGGTGGCTGTGGTTTACCGCCCACATCGCGGGCAGAGTTCTTCGGAGCTCAACGTGGAGTTGCGTTTTTCCAACCCGGTGCCGTGACCGGCAGAGATTTTAGATAGGTCTCGCATTCACCAGTATGAATGCTAAACTTGCACTTGGTATAGACTGGTACCTCAGGGGGCGTTAATGATTGCCGTCTAAAACAATCCGTGTTGTAAGACAACTGTGTGGCAATTCGGTTTGTGAGTAATGCACCACATAAGTTAAGGTTAAGGATCCTGCTTACCCGATGATATACTGCTATAACCTAAAATATTTCAACTGGTAACAAAATCACAATCATCTTCATAACATGTTGGATGTTCACTCGATTTCTAATATGCAGCATATTTGAGTGTTCGTAGTAGCGGAATTATAGTTATAGTCCCTATAGTAAAACTGCACGTCGATTAGAGAAACGATATGTCATTACTAAAATTTTCTGACAATTTTGTGGAGGAATTTGCATCTATGATTTTCGGAATTGTTCAGCATTTTTCTGAGAACATTTTTGGCACTAAAATTCTTTGGCCGGTGTATAAAAGCACATTAGTCAAAAAACGTGTTTTCTTTTTTTTTGCCAACTTAAGTCAGAAAGGTACAATAAATTAGACTGGCTAACTACTTAGTGATATTTTGAAGTGTTTCGCGTACATAACGTTTGTGTTTGTGAAGGAAAAGTAGAATTTCTAGTACATATTGCATATTTTATTTTTTTAAGAACTCTCCCATGAAAAACTCACAAAATTTACTTATGTGCCTGTACACACCGGCCAAAGAATTAATATCATTATTGTGACAAAAATATGAATACCATACTCTAGATAAAATGGGAAAGAGTTTAATGTACCAGAAAATATAACACTTCGAATTCTTCAAAGAGTGAATAAGGACTTTTACATGAGAGGTGGTAAAAGCGGAAGGGGAGGTTTGTAATTTTGGTATATAACACCGAACATAGTATACAAAATGATTCATGCTGAATTTAAAGTTTGTAGCTTTCATAATTTTCGAAGAAATCGAACAATTACTTTATTATTTTAATAATAAAGTATTGTGATCGACTTGGAAAAAAAAAAAAATTTGCTACCCTGAAATTTTTTTTTTTCGCGTTTCATAACTAAATTAGCCTAAAAAAGCAAAAAAAAAAAATCCGTCTGTCTGTACGCCGTCCGCCGTACGCCGTCCGCCGTCCGCCGTACGCCGTCCGCCGTACGCCATCCGCCGTACGCCGTACGCCGGTGTGTACGCTCAGCGCACATTAACTCCCAAACCCTTCAAGATAGGAAGTTCATTTTTGGGGGGATTGTAGATAGTGGCGGATCTCAGGCAGATACCCATTTTCGGGGGTGTACGGGTTCAGGGGGAGGCGGGGGGAGCGCTTAGGCCGAAAAATACGAATTCAAATATCTCAACCAAGGTAACAGCTAGGAAGCTAAAACTCAACACACATATAGAGAAGTTTGTGGGACAACTTTTAAAAATAATTTAATTTTTTTATCCATTGGCGTCCGAAAAGGGGGGGCTAAAAACAAATTGTCGGCCGAATTTTTTTTTCAAATGATTATATCTTCGAAATTACTTATTGTAAAAAATTCATATTTTGGGACCGTCAAGGTAGCATATAGTTCCATTGGAATCAGCTTAGAGAGTGGTTAATTATTGTAAGGGGAAGGGTCAGGAGGGGTGCAAAGAAAAACACTTAAAACTGAATATCTCAACTATCTCTTAAGCTATGTAATTGAAACTTGAAACTTATATTAAGCTATACTGGAAAAATACAAAAAAAATATAAGATCTTGAAATAATAGTAGTGGGGGGAAATGGGGAGCATTTCAAAAATGGCGCACTTTTCAAAATTACGAATCCTTATATCTCAAAAAATAATACAGATATCAAATCAAAAATTTGTCAGATTGTAGAACTACATAATAGTTAATTTTGATAAAAATTTTAAGTTGGGAGGTGTAAGGGGAGGGAGGTGATAAGCAAAAATGTCAAAAATTTTGAGTGATTTTTTTGAGGCTCTGGTGAAAGATACAAAGTTTAAATTTTGCATGTGGATACGTCTATTTGATGTACATAAAAAAATAATAATAACTTGATCCATAATTGTTATAAACCGATCCCCCCGGTCTAACGTGCACAAGGTGTTTCATGTGCATTGAAAAAAACACATAAACTGAAAATTTTTGAGTGAAATTTTAAGGTAGAAACTTGAAAATTTGCAAAATGTATTTAAAAAAAATCCCTAAATATACGAAATATTAACTGGTCGAAAACCTTTAAAGCTTCTACCCCCTCCAATACAAAATTATTTTTTCGACCATTTCTAAGAAATCAATTATCACCTAACTATTAAAAGCTATCAATTTGCAATTCTACATACAAACTTACAAAAATAATCGAAATGAAATTACGTTAAAAGTTTTGAAATCGCGCTTGCCCTTCTACCCCCTCCCATAGAAAAGTATGATTTCGACCAATTTCATTAAATCAACTAATAATCAACAAATTAAAAGCTACGAACTTGAAATTTTGTACGAGCATCTTACAATAGAAAAGAAAGAAAATTGCATCACAAGTCTTACGATTCCCTTCCCTCCTCTACCCCCTCCCATACAAAATTATATTTTCGAGCATTTTTAAGAAATAAGTTGTCAGCTAACTCTTAAAAGCTATCAACTTCAAATTTTGCAGAAAAACTTATAAAAATAATTCAAATGAAGTTGTTTTAAAAGTTTTGAAATTGCGCTTGCCCTTCTACCCCTTGCCATACAAAACTATGATTTCGACCAATTTCATTAAATCAACTAATAACCAACAAACTAAAAGTTACGAATTTGAAATTTTATACAAGCCCCTTACAAGAGAAGCAAAATAAAACTACATATCAAATTTTACGATTCCCCTACCTTCTCTACCCCCTCCCATACAAATGTTCGGTTTCGTGAATGTAAAATACACTAAATTTTATGAAAATTCTATGCAACTTCGTCTATGAAACACATTCTATACAGAGAGTATTGGACGTGATGCAAGCAATTAATTAAAAAGCTATTAACATCCATCCACTCTTAATATTACCGCTCCTCCTCCCTTAATAAAAACCTAAACTTGCAGAAACGAATGAAATATTGTTAAATAGACAACAGCCCTGCCCAAGAACTCCCTTTCACTTAGTCTTCCCTAACCACTCTAACCTGCATATTGACTTTCCACTCCACCGCAACATGTCCCAAGAATAATAAAGTTTCGCCCGACTTGTTGGCAGTTTATTTTTGTCTGAATTTATGGCGTTTACGAGTATATGGGAGATAGCAGAGGAAGAGGAAGGTTGTGGATGATTTTGAAGCTGCTTATCAACATCCTAATTACATTGCTTTGTTACAATTCTAAAGTCGACAGATCTAATATGTTCGAAGGAGAAATACTTTTCTTCAATTTCCAATACAAAAAGTTATATGGGAGGTGGTATAAGGAGTGAAGCGAAGTTCATATTTTTTTTAGCATTTATTGCAATTATTAAGGGACAAATTCTGGCAAAATTTTAAGTTTCCACATTTTCTTGTTTCAATAAAAACTGATTAAATGGATATGAATTTGTGTGGGAAGGGTAGAAGAAATATTCGAATTAAAACCAAATTTTCCACATCAATGATATTTGCAATAATATACTTTTCTCAAAATTTTAAGTTGATAGCATTGACGGTCTTGAAAAAAAATAATTTCATTGTAATTACAAAATTTCGTGAAATTTGTATGTGGTGTGAAGTTGATAGTTTTTTTCAAAATTGGTTGCAATTATAATAAAATTAATTCTGGCAAAAAGTTGTTCTCTTAGCTTTGCTATTTGCAATGACAACCGAATTTTTGAAAATTGTGCATTTGTATGGGAGGGAGTAGAAGGAGTGGGAGGATATGGCCCGTTCACGAACTTAAAACTACGTTTTCATAAGAAAAATTTAGCAAGATAGGTCAAAGCGTTCGAGAGTTATGTTGTAGACAGATGGACAGAGAAACGGAACGACGGTCAATCGGATTGAGGTTTTTGAGGGACAACAAATATTTCTGTGCCCTTGGCGACTCTGTGCGAGCATTGGTTTTTAGCATTATAAACAGTAAGCAAACACAATATACTCTCAGATTTCATCTAGAGTATAAACAGGGCTTGTAAATTCAATTGTACTTGCTTGAGTACCGCAGGGGTACGCATATCCCGATTTCAATACCGATAGTTTTGCTTACAGCGACAATTTATTGGACGAGGCTAACATTACAACCCTCGCCCAATAAATTGCATTGATTATACGATTACTATGATCTGTGTGATAACAATTGGATTTCCCTTCTTATCCGTAGGTTTAGCCTTACTTATCTTCGGAAAGTTCAGCTCAGATGACAAAATTTTCTAGAAAATATTACAAGTTTTGCAATGCGACCACCCCTGAGAAAAATTCCTCATTTTGCCATCACTTCACCCTACACTTAGTGGTTATCAATGACATTCTGTTGTGTCAGTTTTGTCAATTAAAATTACCTTCGCAGATGGCAAAGGGCGGCATAATTTTTTTAAGGCCATTTTGTGACTATTGTGCGAATTTAACTATGAAATATTGTTTATTTTTTCCTTTAAATTCTTAAGATTTGAATCTTAGTAACAACAGAGGAGAGACTTTACAACTATTTCTTCTCAAAACAAATTTACTAATTGGTAATCGGGACATTACACGAAGTTATATTGGACGCTACAGAAACAAGGCCTTCGCAACAATGGATTCGAATAGTTGTGAACTAGAAAATTGGAGAAATCTCGACAAACCATAGGTTCGATATAACGTTTAAGGTACAGATAGTATAGAAATTGTAATAAAACCAATTGGAAGCAGTGATCGAATGTAATGAAGTGGAGCGCACTCTGTTTAAATTTGGAATGCAAGAACTCTTGAAAGCACTGCAAAAGTCTTATGAAGTACTTTAAGAATGTTGAAAGCAACCATCTACCATCCTGGTGAAACGAAGAGTTTGCTAAAACTCGAAAAAGGTTCAAAATCTGTTTAATATAAATATTAACTTTTTTATCAACTGTAGGCACTGAAAAATTCGTACGTTCCACCGCCTGGAGTGCGAATCGAACCCACGAACTATTGCCTTTAAATCGAGCTCAGTGCCACTACGCAACGGAAGCGCATCTGGGCCGTTTAAATTTGTTTTTATTTCGAGAAGAAATTATAAACGACTTACTAATCAATTTTCTAAATACTTCCAAATTCTACATTTTTCCGAATTAGCTAACCGCTTCCATTCTAGAAGATTTTCGCTGTTTCCGTGGCGTGGTTATTGTTGATGTGTATAGTAGATAGTTAAACATCGCGACTACCACCACCCATAGAAATCTTATTATTTTAGGCAATTCTATGCACAAATTTTCTTGAAAACTGTAAGCATTGTGGTTTCTCACCTCCACTTATTCACTTTTGAACACGGCTTATCTCCAAGATACTCTAGGAGCTCAATATTCAAAAATCTGCTGATCCTGATGACATCCCCCTACCACACTTAAGAAATGTTTTCCCCTCTAGCTAAACCCCTTCGCAATCTATTTTACCTGTCATTCTCTTTAGAACATTTTCCAACTATGGGAAAAATGGCGAATGTCCAGCCAATCTCCAAGAAGGGAAACATAGCTATTCCCTCGAACTACTGCCCTATACCTATTACTTCAGTACTATCGAAAGTGATGGAAACGGCTGTCAAACGCAAACTTGTCAGTTACCTTGATAATCACAATCTTACCCAAGTACTGACTCTTGACATTGCGAAGGTCTTTGACAGAGTTTGGCACAAAAGTTTATTAGTAAAACTCTTAGCCATAGGTGTTAACAACTTTTTCAAATGGATTGAGAATTTGCTTTTTGAACGATCGATACGCGTCGCAATGAATGGTGTATTATTTCAACGATTTCAGATCGATTCCGGCATTCCTCAAGGCTCTGTCCTACTCCCATTCTCTTTTTAATCTTCACTAATGACACTCAATGCAAATCATAGTTTTGCTGATGACAGTACCCTGAATAACACCTTTCAATTTGACTCTGTTACTGAAGCTCATCGTGCTTCAGTGAATTCTAAACTTAACGATTTGTGCCCAACGCATTCCCATCAGCTTACAACATTTAGTCTTTCAAGGTTAACATCCACCGACAGTTTAAACTCTCCCCTTCAGAAACTCCTTTGTAAGCCCATCGCTCACCTACCCCATACCGACTTGACTGTGCATCCAATGCATTAAAGGGTGATCCTCTAAGTTATGTTCGGTACTATAAGAAAAAAAAACATAAAACAAGCACCATCCGGTGATTATAATTTCGGTCACTACCTGCACTTCCAAAACTCTAGCTTGAGAACGCTGTGAGCTAGAAACCTCAAATTTTGAATAGATTATTTTTGGTGAAAAAGTAAAGACAAGTTCATGACGAGTCAAATCGGTTCTACCCGCTCCCATACAAAATCACAAATTTAAACGACTTCATAATATAATACATAGGTTAATTTTCTTTGAAATTCTAAATGCTAGTAATCTGAGATTTTAAACTTACCATTCTTATGATAAATACATTTGTTTCTCAAAAACAAATTGAAATCGCTGCACTCCTTCTACCACCACCCATACAAACTGAGCTATTTCACAAAATATAATGCACTATTTTTTCCACTATCTATAAAATCTATGGGGCTCAAATTTTGTATTTTGGTAGCAATTATAGTAATATGAGAAGAAATTAGATTGATCTTGTCACCCCTTCTATCACCTCCCATACAAAATGACACAGTTCCATAACTTTACGTTATGTCGTTTTTCTTGCAAAATCTCAAAAGCAACGCTTTTTCTGTGACACAGAAAATATTTCAAATCCTTCAACTTCTTATACCCCCTCCCATATGAACTGCACCATTTCACGATATACAATGAGCCCATTTTCTCGGTACCTAACATAGTTTTGAATCTCAAATTTAATACAAAGCTTTTTGGTATTATAGTAATTCTAGTGAGATGTGAAAAAATACTTAAAGTTCGATCCCGCCACTACTTCAATGAACTCCAAATCGGCAATTGCCCAACTTTATAATAAGTCAATTTTAGATAATTCTGCAAAAATCCTTTAAATTCCCTCACTCCTTCCGCCACCTCCCAAAGCGTTAAGACAATTTTCAAGACAATACTGATCTAATTAAACATAAAGTATGTATATTAAGGTTTTTGATATTGTAGGAAAATCATCCCTTCTAAGCTTACTGAGTCTTCAATTCCATACAGAGTTTTGCATGATTGATTTAACCGTAATCGTATTTCTGCAAATATTTATATCTTTCAAGAAGAATATGCAATATCTAATATTTGTTACTGGTAATTTTCTGATAAAAATTAGATTAATGAACGTTTCAAAATCAAATATGATAAAACTTTGATAAAGATGTTTATATTCCACAATATCGAAATATTTACGGATCATTCAATAATGCGGTTTAATTAAGCCGGATATCAAATCTCTAATCAATATTCATTTAACGATTAATTACTTTTATCTGAATACATCAAGCATTCGACTATAAAATCTTTCTCTCTCTCTGTTTAAATTTCCAAGTAAAATCCAGGAATTCCTTGTTCGACTAATAAACTAACACGAAATTCAAATTTCAAGCCATCAACTGAAGATTTTCATATTTGTTAGAACTAATTGCAAACACATGTCAAACAGATATGTTATGTGCATACTTTGTTTGCAACATCAAACATTATGTGTGCAATTGCAATATGATGTACTTCTTTTCGTCTCATCCGTTATACAGTTTCGGCTTGATGAAAAGCTCGTCCCCAAAAAAGCTTCTCCAGAACGCCCTCGCAACTTTTGCAGCAAGTGCTCTCCATCAATATGCATACACATGCTATAGTGCTACAGCGCACCATATCAGAAAAGTTATCACATGCGCACGATTTTATAGGGAAATGTATTAATGAAATAGAGGCAATGTACATACGTTATATAATGTATGTTTTGTATACACACTATCATTACCGGCACATATACGACCAAATGTTTCGTATCTTGGTCGTTATTTTGCCGCAGTAGGTCCCCACGTGTCCAGTCATTCACCTAGCCGTGTATGTGGATACGTACCACGTGCCAAATACTTATTGCTGTATGTTTTGTATGCACTTTAGTTTCGTATAAATCACTACAATAGCATGGGTATAAAGTAGATACTTTTGCATCTCTAAGTAACGTGTAGTACATGTGGTACGTTTATAGGTATTCGATGTAGTCGAGTGTGTTTCCAAAATGCATTTCTCTTTTTGCAAGCCAAGGGACGAACGAAGTAGACGCTGATGGGGGCCGATGTCTTAGAGGTGCAGTCATACCAACTCTAGTCCGTATGGCATGAAGGCACCAATGTAGACACTTATATAGGTACTTTTATCCTCCATCCTATATGTGCAATCGTGAATAGCTCTGAGGCTGATGTTTAATGTTTGGACTCGGATGGCCTGCATTTCATGTTTGCCGGAGTCAAATGGATTATAAAATGCAATAACTCTGCACCATATGTACTCGCTTGTTTTTACGTTATAATAGGAAATCTATCAAATGCAGGATTTTATAATTTATTTTTGTTTTATAAAGAAACAGCAATGGATTTCATCTATCAATTTTTTTTTGACGGGTTTGATTCATCTTAACAAACCAGGAAATGAAGGAAAAATTGAAGCAGTTTTCATAACATTTTGAGCTATAACAGTTTTAGCTATGTCTTACCATAAGATGAAATAATTTGAGCGTTACTACCTTCAAAGTTCGCAAATTCAAAGCTGCATGAAACAACTATAGTGGGTTATCTCAATCTTCGAAAAAATCATGTTTATAGAAACAAATCTCAAAAGGGTACAAGACAGGATACGACTTGGATATAGTGCTATTAAAGAAGTCTATACTTCACTATACTTTTCGCTTGTTCTATTGATTTTAAGTTTCTTTCTTCCACGAAGTTGAATTCCAAAAAAATTTTCAAACACGAAATTTTGACCAAACTCGCAAATCTAGCTTTAGCAGTACGGCGAAATATTGTTAGTCTACGATAGTCTCACATTAGTGAGATGTCCAATCGAGAGATATCTTTCCATTATTTATATTAATTGCAATCCCTAATATTTGCATAGACCGCTCCTTAAACCTTTTTCAGCTCATTCTAGCCAATAATTAATTGACATTTATGTCCATTTCGATAAAATTCTAGAAGATCTGCTTTCAAATTTCCCAACTCTATTGATTACGAACCCTTTCTAATTCCAATCGCCTACGAAACGCTTCATCCTTCTTTCAAATGGAATTTAGGAAATGTGAAATCGATAAGCACTTCGCACACTATCCAGATGCCGTCGTCATTTCTTCCCACTAGAACCGACACATATATCTCGTATCCTAAACTGTATAGGATATTTACCAGACTATCTGTTCTATAGAAAAAAACATATGCAGCAAAAAAAAAATCCAACTTTTCCACCATTCATAGGCCCATGAATAGAGACACAAGAACGGAATCACCACCCATTTTCCACACTGCACCCTTAAGGGTTGATACACAAAAACCCATCCAAGAGGCAAAAAAAAAAAAACTCATTTCATATTTTTGTCCCGAAAAGCCTCAAACAGAATGATGATAATATGGGCGAAGCGCAGCTATATATCAGAAAGAACAGAATAAACGAACCCGGAAAAGCAAAATACAAAAAAAAAATGGTCTTAATTATTTTTGCAGAAGTAATTTGAGCCGGAAAAAGTACGTCGACTGACGACAACGCTCCAATATGACGACAACAAACAGCGTGATGAACCGATAAGGCGAGGCGCCCGCTCTGCAAAAGCCATAAATCCACTTTAACGCCAAGTTTACATTTTCATTTTCTGCATATGAAAATGATGCAATTCAACCACAAATATGCAGTTTGTAGCGCGTACCACCCCGACTATATGCACCGTATTCCACACATTTTCTTCCAGACTCTCAGGTTTCCAGCAGATGATAATTTAATGGATAAAAATAGATATAAAGATAAAAATTTGTGTCGCTATTTTAGCAGATGGACATTTAATTTTTTTTTTTTTTTAATTTTTATAATTTAGCCTGATAGAAAACGACTTTAGGTATTTGCATTCGAATTACTTGCAGAAAAAAATGTCGACGAATTACACAATCGTGCGTGACAAATAATAATGGAGTTCAGCCAGAAACAACTATGATCTCATTTCTTATAAGCGCTATCACAGAATATTAAAATATTTGCTTATATCCTTTACTAAACTAAGCCAATAATCGGCTATTTAATGAAAATTAACAGAATTATCAAAATAACGCCACTCGGACTTATTTCTTCCAGGTTTTTGATAGAGTAAAGCATTACGTGTTAACTTCAAAGCATCACAGAGTAGCAATTTTTCGAAGTTTCTATTAAAATCAGCGCCATTCAGCTCCATTTAGATGTCCCGCAAGGTTCTTATCTTGGGCTGATGGTGTTCAGTACCAATAACGTCTTTCACAATAATTCCATTCAGCTAGCAAAATACTTGAATTAATGTCAACATACAAAAAACAGTAAATACAAAAACTGTTGAATTCCGTAAAAATGCGAATATATTATTCTCTATCTAAAAAAAAAAATGTTATCATAAGTGCACTCGTATATGCAATATTGCAACAAACTTAATCCATTTACTATAAATTTACAATTTTTTTAAATTCTGTTGATAAAAAGCACTGCAGTCCGAGTGTTGGACTTTTGACCCTTTTTTTTAGGATCGTTTACATTTACTTGCTATTTTACAAGAATTGTTAGCACTGCGCGTAACTACCTATTTCAGAACATTAAACTTATATACCAAAGCAGATAGTATGCTCGAAACGAACGTCGACCAGGGTTTAAGTTCACGATCTCTTCTTTGCGGACCAATACGCTACCCACTACGCTACTTCAGAGTCGAAGCTAGAACTTAAGGTTTGTATAGGAGTTGGAGAGCAATGAAGTTAATCCCCTAACGGAGTCCATTGCCTTTCTTTATGCAAAAAACCATCGTGACCTACAGATCATGCGGTCAGTCTGTTTTTGGTGAAACTAATAATAAGCTTCACCAGCTTAAGTTGTCAAGGGTGTAGCCTAGTGGGTAGTAAGTTGCTCTACAATGCGAAGGTCCTGAGTTCAAATCCCAGTCGACGCATAATTCTAGCAAACTGCCTGCTTGAGTATACTCTGGCCACCTCAATCTACGAAAATAAAAAAAAATTGGTAGATAGAGGGTTGTGCGAAGGTCCAACAACTCTTCCACAATAAATAATGAATAAATGTTAAGGAACCTGAAGGTCTGGAGGCCAAGGCCCGATTTGGGCTGTAGCGCCATTGTAGAAGTAGAAGTTTAAGTTGTCACGGATTAATCAGTTCGGTAAAGAAACATTCTCCTCGAAACTGTCTTCGAATAGCTTGAAGGCATGGACAAAGAAAATTCAAATCAGCCGCTGGAAATATTATACGTTATTAGGTCAAGTCATCGAATATGTTTTTCGAGAACGCAGTACCAGTGTCCTAAAAGTAGGAACTCCCCGTTTTATTGATTGCCATCAAACCAACCCCACAATATCTTCGCGTTACATGAATCGCTTTGCAACTATTTCAGGCTTCCGATTTTCTAAACCTTGTTAGCGTAAATTGCTTAAATAATTAACTTGGCAATGCAAACTTTGTCCATTTCTTGCACAAAAAAATGTTTTTCTTAAACATGATTAGGTTTTTAAATGCAACTATGAAAAAGACTCACCAAGAAACTGAAAACTTTCGTGAACCAATGCATTTTAGAGATATGCTGGCCAGAAGTGATTTTCAACGACGAGCTTTGAAGCACAACTGGACAGACTAAAATAGGCATTGAGATCGAAAAGCGGAAGTGGAAGTGGATCGGTCATAATTTGAGGAAACCAAAGCGAAACATCGCCAAACAGGCTTTGGATTATAATTCTCAAGGAAGACATCAGGTTGATCGACCATGTAGCACATGGAAGCGAGTTGTTGAGAAGAAGCCCAGAGGAGTAAACAAGTCCTGGCAACATCGAAATGCCGATGCTTAGGATCGCGCCTTGTGGAAGAGAGCTGTTTCTATAATATGCCCCCTAGAGGGTCTTATCAGGAATTTGCTTTTTGATAATACCAAAAAAATTATAAAAACAGATATAAAAACATAACAGGGCTACGATTGCGCATAAAGCGCAATCTTATGATACTCTAGATGTCATCCCAAAAAATTTTGGATGGGGAGTGTTAGAAGGGGTGATAGCATTGAACTAATTTTTTCCCCATCATGCTAAATTAGCTATAAAAATGTTTTATACAAAATGCTTACTCCAAAATTGAATGGGGACTGAGAAAATTAGTGAGTTAGATTTAGTGAAAATGTGCAGTTTGTATGGGAGATGGTAGAAAGAGTGGGAGGATTTTAGTGATTTTTTCAGAAATAACTCGGAATATTATAAAATTGACATCCCTGAAATTTCAGACTAGTGCCATTCATACTATTCAAGAAAATCGATTTTTTGTGAAGTTGTGAAACTGTGTCATATTGTATGGGAGGGGGTAGAAGCAGTGAAGCTAATCAAATATTTTTTTCTGATCTTAGTGATAATACTAATTAAGTATTTATTACAAAATGTGAGCTCTATGAATGTTATATGTTCTGAGAAAATCGTCTTAGAGCATTTCATGAAAAAGTGTAGTTTGTATGGGAGGGGGTGGAAGGAGAGGAAGGACGTAAATAATTTTTCTACTGTAGATTTAAATCATTATGAAAGTAATATACCCCAAAACTCAGACTAATAGCTTTTATACTTTTCGAGTAAATTAATTTATTGTTAAATTGCGAATTTGCGACATTTTGTATGGGAGGGGGTGAAGCTAATCGTCTAATTTTTTTTCGCCTTAATAAAAATTTTAAATAAATATTTGGTGCACAATTTCAGCGTGCTAAATTTTATACGCAAGGGTAAATTGGCTTAGAGTAATTCATGACAAGTACAGTTTGTATGGGAGGTGGTAGAAGGAGGGAGAGGACACGCATAATTTTTATACGGTAGATTGATATTATCATAAAAGTAATATATTTAAAATTTTTTCACATCACTCTAAGGGTGCTATCAAAATGTTTTATACAAAATTTAGGATTTAATAATTTAATAGACACTGAGAAAATTAGTGTATTGGTTTAAGTGAAATTGTGTAGTTTGTATGGGAGGTGGTAGAAGAGTGTGAATTTATTAATTACGTTTTTAAAAATAAGTGTAAATATCATTTAATTGACATGTTTTAAATTGCAGATCAGTAGCATTCATACTTTTCAGGAAAATCGTCTTTTTGTAAAGTTTTTAAATTGTGTCAAATTGTATGGAAGGTGGTAGAAAGATTGAAGCTAATCGCCTAATTTTTTTTGTCTTACTAATAATTCTAAATAATTATTTAGTGCATAATTTCAGCTCGATAAATTTAATATGTACGGACTAAAATTTATTTAGAGTATTCCATAAAAAAGTTCAGTTTGTATAGGAGGTAGTGGAAGGAGGAGGGGGACTCAACTAATTTTTATACAGCAGATTGAAATTACTATGAAAGTAATATATTCAAAATTTCAGATCAATAGCTTTCATGCTTTTTGAAAAAATTCGTTTATTGTCGAATTGCAAAATTGTGCCATTTTGTATGGGAGGGGTAGAAGGGGTGAAACTGAATGTCTATTTTTTTTGGTCTTACTAATAATTCCAAACAAATATTTAGTGCAAAATTTCAGCTCGCTAAATCTTATACGCACTGAGTAAATTGGTTTAGAGTATTTCATGAAAAAGTACAGTTTGTATGGGAGGTGGTAGAAGGAGAGAAAGGACACGCATAATTTTTATATGGTATTTTATTGATATCATCATAAAAGTAATATGTTCCAAATTTGAGACCAATAGCTTTTATACTTTTCGAGCAAATCCATTTATTGTAAAATTGCGCAATTGTGTCATTTTGTATGGGAGGCGGTAGAAGGGGTGGAGCGATTTGGCCCGTTCACGAACGTGCCCTTACTTTTTTGTCAAAAAGGACGTGTACAAAATTTGAACTTTCTAGATCAACTCGTTCTCAAGCTAGAGAGGACCCGGACGGACGGACATCCGGTTTTGAAATTTTTGAGTGTATCATTAATTTTTTTCTCCAAGCCTTATTTCTTAGCGTTACAAACTTTGTGGCAAACTTATAATACTCTCAGATTTCATCTAGAGTATAAACAGACTTTCAGACAAATAACTCACTCATTAAGCTTAGCTTGGACTCGATCCTCGACGTGTAATTATTATACGTTGATATCGGTGAAATATATTTTTAATTGAAAAAGTGCAAAGTTATATCTTGGTTTCTCATCGAAGCGAATCTATCGTTCATATTTTGCAGAATTGCCGATTAATTATCACACGTAAACTTTTATATTGAATCGCTAAGACTAAAATACGTCTGCCTTTCGTCCACTAATCCTCTCCAACATTTTTACCATTTCTCTCTCATCGATCCATGGCTTTGTTTTTTGTGCCATAAATTTCACTTCACCCGTGCGTCGTGAAACACTACATATTTAAAAGAATTAAAAGAAAAGATTTCCGGATTCTACACTGTTACGCTTTATTATTCGTGACGTTTCGGTCTCTGCTGAGACATTTATCAAATAAACAAATATCTCGGCAGAGACCGAAACATCACGAATAATAAAGCGTAACAGTGGAGAATTCGAAAATCTTTTCTTTTAATTCGAAATGCACTGTGAAAACATTTACCAAACCACTACATATTTTTTTTATTATAGGAATCCTCCTTACTCGCAAAATGCACATTTTAGCTTTTAAAGTCCTAAATTTCGCAGAAATCACAAAAGAAGAAAAGGATCGATATCGATACCCGTTATGACTGTTAAAAACTTTTATTAATATAACATTTAAACTTGATCTTAAATGTATGAATATTGTATGATATTGAACAAATATTGAATAGCCATGGGCTCAAATAGTTTCAGTAGCAAAGACAATACAATAAAATGTATGACTGGAGAGTTAACCATATCTCCAATATGACTTATCAGGATATAGACGACAAAATATTTTTTTTACTGCAAAATAAAAACAGCTAACTATATCTATCTACATTACTAACGATTCGTAGCATCGTAACAGCATGTTGAATTTATAAAAATCCGCTTCTCTCGACATTGTAAAAGTGGTACTTGATAAATCATGCCAACTTTAGCAATTATAATCTCCAATAAGAACAATAAGCGCAATAGCCAACCTAGTAAAATATTGCATAAATCAAAAATCTATCGGGTAAAAATTTCAACAAGATAAATCTTCAGATTGAGGTGCAACTCCTCGAAACTTTAATGAAAACCAATCGTTTTGAGTCTAAACGTCTTTTGCATGGCGGAGATGATCTTCCTGCCCAATAAAAAAGGCCTCCAGGTCAAAATCGATCAGATCGTCAGATCGTTTAAAATTCATTTAAAGAGGGCCTCATTTCTTGTAAGATCTCTTGAAATTCTGCTAAGGAAAAATAAAACGAGTGACGAAATATCACGTTCCATAATGTTAAAAGTGGCCAACAATCGACAACGCAGTTCAAATCGAAGAATTTTATAAATGGACATCTCCGTACAAACAATGCCAGAAAATGTTGATGAACTTCAAGTAACAATTTACTGAACGATAAGCACTTTACGAGATATTTTGTAATATTTCTTTCTTATCCAGCGAAGACAGAAAAAAAAACTAAACAATATTTGTGCTAATGTTGCTATTGTCTCTCCGTTGTGTATGGTAAAAAGCTTTTTGTTATCTGTTTTTTTTTTTCGGGTTTTGGCCGAGATAGCGAACGAAACAAAACTCAACTGACCGCAATGAATAATTTTTTATTTTTTTTTTGTTTTGGAGAGATTTTAATCTTATAATTGCGAAAATTCTAAAGATAAGAAAATTAAAGTTTACTTACCGTCACGACTCATTCCTAATTTGAGGCACTTTTGCAGTCTGCAATATTGACATCGATTGCGATTAACACGATCGACGACGCACTGTTTATTGCGTGGACATTGATAATTCACAACTGAGCTTTGAGATCGACGAAAGAAACCTTTACAACCTTCGCATGTGATAACACCGTAATGCACACCCGATGATTTATCACCGCAAACTTTGCACGGAATTATCTCGATTTGGGCTGAAAAAAAAAAAAATTTCAAAATTATTATTAAGTATGAATATTTCGTAATTTAGTTAAAGTTTATAATTTTAATAGACTGTCATAAGAACTGCACGGATAAGTCAAGTCTTTCGATTAAGGTCGGTCAAAAATTTCATTTCATTTAAATTTTTCATACAACTTACAAAATTTTAAACATTTGCATAAGCAACATAGAACATTTTTGGTAATAAAAAAATTTGCTAAAAACAAGGAGCGGGAGCTTTTTACAGCTTACTTGAGGTATGTAAAAATTTTTGAAAATTTTTTTTTTCAAAACTATAACGATGAAATTGTAATAAGATAATGTGGATCGTCCAAACTACTATATTTCATATAAACAGCAAAAATTGCAGATTGACAATCGTCAAATAAAAAATTTTGTAAATGAAACTTTTACTGTCTCTTCAATCGTACAAATAATGTCAAAAATTTTTGAGTATGTGCGCTAGCGATTAAATTATACAAATTTTTTGGAGACAAATAAACTTTTGAATTTTGCTCTAAATGTAGACCTTCACCTTTGCCACACTATGATAAAACACCTCTAAAGTTCCATTTAGAAAATATAGGCGTTAGCAGGTGTTTGATAGCGTATATCATAATCTGTGGGAAATTTATACCGTTATTTGTCCAGTGATTTTGAACATTATTTACACTAGGAAACTGAAAGAAAACAAACCGAGTTTGCTGTCCGTTTTCCCTCATTTGCACATTCCAAGTCAGAAAATAATGCATTTCAAAATTGTAGATGCGTTCGAAGCACAAGATCACAATAACCCAATGTTCTGACATTTCGGTCTCTGTTAAGACCTTAATCAAATTGATCGTAATCTGAAAGGTCTCAGCAGAGACCGAAACGTCACACATAATAAATCAAACAGTGTAAAATTCGGAAATCTTTCATTGTAATCCAAAATGCACTGCGAAAACATTCACCAAACTATCAAACTATTAGTGGTCTATTGTTTTGAATTGTATTTTTTTTTTTAGGTTAAAGAAAGAAGATGCCTTAATTATAATTTGGGACTGATCGCGGTCTTAATTGTCAATCGCAGAGTGACATTGTTGTAAGCTTTGTAGACTGCTTGCAAGAGGTTATATTGAAAGATTACCTACAGACGGAATTTGGTTCCAACCCATTTTCTTGAAAAAAAGAGGGGAAAAAGAAGGTTCACTAGAATTTAATTTAGTAACTTTATCGTATAGAAATTTGAAATTGTTGAGGAAAAGCTCAATTGCTCTAAAGATTTTTGGATTTCAGTAGAATTTTCAACATTGAAAATTTGTATTAACTTAGAGGTACTTGATAGAATCTGTAAACCCATTACACAGTCTTTTGTTTTTGTAATAAGGACAGTATGAAGATTCTATAAGAAACCCGGAATTTGAGCTCGCCACCGTCTCCTCCCTTTCTAGGATCTGCGGTAGATGAATGGAAAGATCTCCTATCAGTATGTAAGATATTGGATCCCGGAGTGAAGAAGGAAGGCTCAGCAGTAACTATCCGTCAGTCGCACCGGAGCTTCACTGTTAAGTTTCGTATATCATATCGTTACCCGAAGATCGCTGAAATCACACACAGAATTTCTCCTTATGAGCATCATTTGATTCGTAGAATTTTTTCTTTATAATCCTTCAAACACTACCACATTTAGTTCTAAAAGCATTAAGACGCATTTCTCAGATCTCTTTTAACTAAACGCTGCACGAAATATTTTGTAGTGGATAAAATGACCCCCGGTTACCGACGAGCTTAACCCAGCCAGCCGACAAGCGAGTGGCAGCCATGTTCATTTTCCCTTAAATGGAAATTTAATAGGGGGTGGTATATTTCACCATGACATTTCGATAAACGGATTGACAACTGCCGCCGGAGCCCTGGTGAAATTATGGCCGATATTACATTTCGTACAAATTTGCAATCGATCAATAAACATGAATCAATAAAGTAATCTATATCATTCCCACGCAATATGTTCATATTTAATGTGGTGAGATTCTTAATGGCCCATCCTATATTTCACCGACAGTACAACTGGTAAGTATATCATGGTGTTAAGGGCTCAACTTACGGGGTTAACTACATTGAAGAATTTAAGTGGAAAAAAATCTTACACAACCGAAGCAGGTTCACATCTTTTAGCTTGCAAACCTGTGACAGTCTTTTGAAAATTTCCACCCCTTGCTTAAAAAAAACTATTAAAGACCAGTTCAATTTGATGCAACAGCTTATTGTATGGAAGACTAATCATTGTGCGTCTGTCTGTCCATCCGCGTCCTCTCTAGCTTGAGAACGTGTTGAGTTCATGAATGTCGCTCCTACCCTTCTACGCCATACAAAATGACTGAATTTCGCAATTTGACAATACAAACAGATTTACTTGAAAAGCATAAATACTATTGATCTGAAATTTAGAATGTATCACTTTTATAATGATTTTAATATACTGTATA
This sequence comes from Chorisops tibialis, assembly GCA_963669355.1. Taxonomy (NCBI): domain Eukaryota; kingdom Metazoa; phylum Arthropoda; class Insecta; order Diptera; family Stratiomyidae; genus Chorisops; species Chorisops tibialis. The sequence goes on along the minus strand of OY770262.1, from coordinate 111,314,067 downwards.
AAAATTATTTGAGTCTTCCCCCTCCTTCTACCACCTCCCATAAAAACCAGTGGCGTGGCGTGACTTTATAGCTAAGGGAAGCAATTTCTATTTTAAATATATTGGTTTATTACGCTTAAACAATAATATAAATATTACTAAACCCTCTCTCGCCAGCTGCTTGAAACATTATTAATATTGAAAGCACCCAGGAATCACGAACGTGATAGAAAGAAAAAAACGATTTGCATTCACACTTACTACCACACAGGAGCTTAAAGCGCCTGAATTAATAAATTAACGGATAATCCATATTGTTCAATCGCTTCAATAGATGGTATTTCTCCTCTCTCCTTCCTATAGAAGTCGAATTTGCGCTCGCCGCGAGCAAAAATTTTACTCGTATTGGCCGGTGGTCTCGTACTCTTGTACATGCGACTAAAAGCAATGAGAGAAAAGGTGGAAGCATTTTAATGCGATGCATCTCCCCTTCATATTGAAGACGAACTTGCGCTCGTCGCGCGAGAAAATTTCGCTCGTATTGGCTGGCGGTCTTGTATATGCGTTTTTAAAATCTTCACTTCACTTCACAATCACTTTTTCCCTGTGGAAGGCTTTCAAATATCATTGGTCAGAAAAAGCGTGAGAAAAAAAGCTGTCCTGAGCACGTAAATGCTGTAAACAGTGGTAGACGAAAATAGTGCGCGCTTTCTATTAAAGACATTTTTTTAACAAATTTTCATATTCGTGTTGATTTTAGTTTAGCTTTTCTAAACAGAATAAAGGGCACAACGTAAGGGAAGCATTGCTTCCCTTGTATCAATGGACGCCACGCCACTGATAAAAACTGCACTTTTTCATGAAATGCTCTAAACCAAATTACTCAAACTACTCGTATAAAATTTTCGAGCTGAAATTGTGCACTAAATATTTATTTAGAATTATTAGTAAAACCAAAAAAAAAAAAAAAATAAATTAGAGGATTAATTTCACTCCTTCTACCCCCTCCCATACAATCTGACACAATTTTACAACTTTACAAGAAGTCGATTTTCCTGGAAAGTATGAATGCTACTGATCTGCAATTTAAAACATGTCAAAAACATGATGTTTTAGTTATTTCTGAAAATGTTATTAAGAATTCACACTTCTTTCTACCACCTTCCATACAAGCTGCACAGTTTCACTAAATCCAATACACTAATTTTCTCAGTACCTTTTAAATTATTGAATCCCAAATTTTGTATTTTGACGGCAACTCTAGCGTGATGTGGAAAAATTAGTTGAATGTCGTCACCCCCTCCACCACTTCCCATACATAATTTCTTAAAATCAAAAAATTTCTCTTTCATTTAAAGTGTCGTACGATTGGGTTTTTCGCCTAATCGTAGTCCTGTTATGTTTGGGTCTAGTCATACTACGATACTTTGTCTGTTATAACCACTTCATCACTTATAGTCTTTCCTTTTTTAATTACATAAGATGAAGAAAAATATGGTTTCAGCAGAGACCGAAACGTTACGTTTAATAATGCATAACAGTGTGAAATCCGTTAATCTATTTCACCGAACCAAGAATAAAACATTATAAGAACGCTTAGAAAAACGATAGATACATAGTTAAGAATTGAATATCTTTATTTATTTTAACTTAGGTTGCATGTCGCTAATGATGTAGTCATAGCTTAAAAATTCACTATGACAATAACAAAACAGTTGAAACTTTATCTTAATGGTATAGTTGAATATCAGAAAGTTTTTACGAACTGAGTTTTCAAACAATATAGGTAAATCATTTCTTTGTTCTGGTTGAAGAAAATGAAATGAAATAGTTCCTTACTTAGAATTTAAATGATAATATTATATTCTCATATAAGACTTTTCAAAATTTGGAGTAGATATGTATATTTCTTAAAATTTAAATTGAAAATACGAAAACAACATGCTATCTGCGTACAGATTGCATGAAGACCGGAATTTGTACGAAATGAAAATTGTCAAATTCTTTTGAAACCCCCTTTTAAATGAAAGCATACGCTCTGAGATAAAACCAAATCAAAGGACACTCTAGATAAAATTTCCAATGAGTTTAGAAGTGGTGATTTTATAGTTATATAGTTTTTAATAGACAACACAATAAAAATTTCGGATCAGTAACCTTTTATTTTTCAAGCAAATCAATGTAGAAGTAGTAAAATTGAGTCGTTTTGCATTGGAGGTGATTGAAGGGATGGCTAGATCGAACTCATTTATTCACATCTTATTGTAATCGCTGTCGAAATACATCAAAGTTAAGTTTCATCAGATCGACAGAAAATATCTACTATTATCGGTAGAACAACTTCTGGCACAGTTTAGGTTTAATGCTAATATAATTAGATGATTGGTTTTGAAGTTATTAATGCTTTCGTGCAAGAAATTTTTAAAAAATAATGTTTTTTTCCAGTAAACAAAAACTAAAGCCTACCACGGAAGGAACCGGTTAGACAGTTTTCCAAATTTCACAGTTCTTATGAGTAATATTACATTCTGAAATTGTATTTTTTTTGCTGAAAATTGGGAAGGCGGGCGAAGGAGAGCGAGAACGACCGCAACGGGTGGTGAAGCGGGTGGTTAATGGTAGAATGTTTGTTTTTGGGTTGATTGTTTATTGGATAAGTGAGCTCCATTATCTAAACCTTGGGGAGTGTCAGGTGGAAGGGGGAGGCAGAGGGAAGGAAAGAGTTAAAAACTATACTTGCTAATGTCTCCACTACGAATGCAGGTAGGAAGGAAGCTGAAAATCATCATAGGTATAGAGAGGCTTGTGGGACAAACTTTAAAAATTATTTAATTTTTTTTATCCATTAGCATCTGAAAAGAAATTGTCAGCCGAACTTTTTTTTCAAATGATTATATCTTCGAAATTACTTATCGTAAAAAATTCATAATTTGGGACCATTACAGGTCCACCGGAATCAGTTTTGAAAGAGGCTAATTATTGCAGGTGAGGTGCGAAGAAAAACATTTAAAAATTAATATCTCAACTATCTCTATGCAATTGAAACTTAAAATATTTATTAAGCTACACTAGCGAAATACAAGAAAAATATAAAATTCGGGGATATGGGAAGAATTTCAAAAATGGTGTACTTTCAAAATTTCAAACCGTTATATCTCAAAATTGTGTACAGATATCAAATTAAAAATTCGTCACATTATATTAGATTGTTGCAGATGAAATGGCGGCTTTCGCGCGAAGTGAAGCTAGTTGCGATTTTCATGTCTCAAACTGCCGCCAGGTGGCTCTGGTAATAATGAATATTGAAGTGTAAATACTCCTACATTTGGTCATGGAATCATTTCAGTGTTGGACTTCATTGAGATCAGAGAGAAAAAAAAAATAAAAAAAACATGGAATAGAGTCAAAAACGGTTACTTTTCTTTACGAGTTCAAACTAGTCCACAACGCAAGGGAAGCAACCAAAAACATCAGCAGAGCATTTGGAGCTGACACAGTAAGCGAGTGAACCACACAGCGATGATTCGAAAAATTCCGATCAGGAGATATGACCTTTCAAAGTGGGCCAGGACCATCGATAGACAAGGAAGAGCTGCGTTTACTAGTGGACTCTGATTCACGCCAAACTGTAAGGGACATTGCAGAGAAACTGAGCATACAATATTTGACAGTTTCCCGGCTCTTGCAAAAGCTTGAAAAAGTAAAAAACCTTGATAAGTGGGTTCCGCATGAGCTTACTGAGCCAAACACGGCCTCATGTATCAAGAATAACGGTCAAAAAATTAAGCAAGTTGCAGTATGAGACTCTTCCTCATCCATCATATTTACCAGACCTCTCGCCAACCGATTACCACTTTTTTAAACATTTGGATTATTTTTTGGCGGAGAAATAATTTAAAATCAAAAATGCCTTCGAGGAATTTCTTCAATCTAGAAAGTCGGACTTCTACGAAACTGGCATAAATGCACTGGGAGAAGTGTACTGCATCTGGTGGTAACAATTTTGATTAATAGAATTAAGTTTTATAAGAGTTAAAGTTGTTTGAAATTTCACTAGCAAAGTCGCCATTTCATCTGCAACAACCTAATAGAATTACATAGTTTTTAATTTTGGTAAAAATCTTAAGTTGGAGAATGCACAAGGAGAGGAAGTTGGTAAGCAAAATGGTCGAAATTTTTGAGTGATTTTTTGTTAATGCTCTGGTGAAAGATACAAAGTTGAAATTTTGCATGTCGATACATCTATTTGATACACATAGAAAAAAAATAATAATTTGTTCTACAATTGTTCTGCACCACGGAAACCTCCATCTCAATACCCTTAATCTACAGAGTATTCTGAAGTTGTTTCATGTTTTGTTTTAACTCAAAAATTTGATTTCGGCAGTATTTGAAGGAAATGTGAAAATAAATTTGTTTAATACATATGCTTCAAGTTTGGTATGCTTCCTAAACGTCTTACAGAAAAAGCATACATTAAATTTATTTACTTATCAAATTGTTGACTGCATTTGAATGCCGATTTTGAGAGCCTAATAATGTGTTTTCTTAACATTGTATTGCATTTCTTTTTGGATAAGTGATACAAAATATTCACACTTGCAGCTCGTATGAAATTTAGACATCTTTTTATTTTTACAATAAATTTACAACAGGTAGAAAAAACTCCGATCTCTAGAGAACTGATTTCAAAATTTTTATAATTTTTACCTTCTAATTTGTACATTTTGCTATTACATTGGCAAAACAAAGAAAAAAAAATGTTATTATTGGAATGAAAAGAAAAAAATAACATTTTGTAGGGGAGGGCTTAGAAGGGTTGGCGCGATTTCGCCCGTTCACGAACTTGGCCTCTCTTTTTCATCAAAAACGATGAGAACAAAAATTGAACTTTCTAGCTCAACCCGTTCTCGAGCTAGAGAGGACACGGACGGACAAACGGACGGATATTCGACTTTGAGATTTTTGAGTGATAATATGGTTTTCATTTCAGTTCATTTTTTCTCAGAGCCTTATTTCGTAGCGTTTAAAACTTTGTAACGAACTTATAATACTCTCAGATTTCATCTAGAGCATAAAAATATTACCGAACTACGATTGGGCGGAAAGGCTAATCATGGAATACTCTAGATGAAAGATTTTTTTTGATTGTAAGAAATTTTGTATAGGGCCTGATAGAAGCACCCCTTCTACTACTCCCCTACAAAATTTCGGCATTTAATTTTTTTCACATTATGCTAGAGTTGCTATCAAAATGTTTTATTGAAAATTTAAGCTTCAATAGTTAAATAGTTACTGATAAAATTAGTGCCTTGGATTTAGTGAAATTGTGCAGTTTGCATGGGAGGTGGTAGACGATGTACGACGTACTTAATGACTTTTTCAGAAACAACTACGAGCATTATTCAAATTATTTATTTAATGGCGCTACAGTCCAAATCGGTCCTTGGCCTCCTGACCTTCAGGTTCCTTAACATTTTCATTATTTATTGCGAAAGGGTTGTTAGCCCTTCGCACAACCCTCTATCTACGTATTTTTTTTTATTTTCGTAGATTGAGGTAACCAAGGTATACCCAAGCTAGTAGTGTGCTGGAATTATGCGTCGACCGGGATTTGAATTTAGGACCTTCGCATTGCACACCAACACGCTACCCAATAGGCTACACCATAGCTCATCATTCAATTGACATGTTTTAAATTGCAGATAAGTAGCATTCATATTTTTCAAAAAAATCAACTTTTTCTTAAGTTGTGAAATTCTGTTGTATTGTATGGGAGGGAGTAAAAGGATTGCAGCTAATGGTCTAATTTGGTTCGGTCTTACTAATAATTCTAAATAAATATTGCGTGCACAAGTTCAGCTCGATTAATTGTAAATGTACTGAGTAAGTAGATTGTAGAATTTCATGAAAAAGTGCAGTTTGTATGAAAGGTGGTGGAAGGAAATAATTTTTATGCAGTAGATTGATATCATCATAGAAATATTATGTTCGAAATTTCAGATCAATAGCTTTTATACTTTTCGAGAAAATCTATTTATTGCCAAATTCCGAAATTGAGTCATTTTGTATGGGAGGGGGTAGAAGGAGTGAAGCGATTTGACCCAATCACCAACTTGACCTTACCTGTTCACCAAAAATAACGTGTAAGTAATTCGAGCTTCCTATCTCGAAGCTAGAGAGCGAACAGACTTCCGTTTTCGAGATTTTTGAGCGACAACAAATATATCTGGTCTAGCAGTATTTTTTGACGTTACGAACTTTAATGTGACTTTTTTCGAGATGTTCTTGAAAAAAATTAGTAGTAGTAATTTCCGAGTAAGCACAACCCAAGATTTTTGCCTGCCAGGTATTGTAAGCCTGTGGTTTCAGCACAGTTTTTTTATTCAATTGTGTTTATTCCAATTTTAGGATCAACATAATAAACAAACAAGCAAAGATAACGAACAAATTTTTAATGATGCTTACTGAAAAGATATTGAGATACCATACTATTATCGACTACTCCCGGTTATGTTTGATAAGCTCGATAGCCATAAGCCGATATTTTTTGATTCGATGGCATCAACACGCATGCTTCCAAGGATATTCGAAATAGAATGGTTCAAAAAGAAAAGTGAGAACAATTGAAAGTATCTACTGCAAAAACTAATCTTCAGAAGTGGAACGTAAAGCAGTTTTATAGAGTATTGTTTACGAATATTTTTGTGTCGGTATATCAGTAGCAACTGCGAAATTCGTGCTTAAGTAAATAAATGCTCCTTACTGGAGTTGGAATCAAGTTAATTGCTTGTGAAAATAGCGGTATCACCATCAGGATTCCTGCAAGGAATTCCCATAAGTCGATTCCAAATTTAAAAATTGAAAGTCGTTTTGTCCTCTGGCACATCATTTAGTGAAGGGAGGAAACAAACATTAACATCCCAACATCAAGTACAGATAATAAAAAAAGAAAGAAAAAAAACAATATCACGGAATATTTACCCGATCCCCTTACTCCTTCTACCCCCTCTCAAACAAATGGACAATTTCGAAAGATACATATTTTCAATTTTCATTGAAACTAGTAAAGCTGAAAAGACGAAATTTTGTCAAAATTAATTCTACTATAATTGCAATTTATTCTAAAAATAATTATCAACTTCACCTCACTCCTTCTCCCCCTCCCATACAAATTTCACGAAATTTTGAAATTTAAATTAAATTATTTTTATTCGAAACTGTTATATTTAATAGCTGAAGTCGATCAGTACAAGGAGGAAGACGAACTCTGTTGTTCCAATTAAGGTGACATAAAGCTATTCTTACAAATTTACGCTGAATCAATTCAATTCTACCAATGTGCTCATCGTAATAAGCAGACCAAACTTGAGAACCATATTCAAGGTGAGATCTAACGAAAGTGTCATAGAGACTTATTCTAACAAGCGAATCGTTAAGTTCCTTGGATAAGCCTGTGGTAAATTCCAAAATAGAATTACCTTTCTGCACGATACTATTAATATGCAAACTAAAGTCAATTTTATAGTCAAATGTAATACCTAGGTCAAAGAAGGAACTGACTCGATCCAAAATTCAGTCTGTAAGACAGTAAATTATCACAAACGGAGAGATTTTCCTAGTAAATGACATTATATGACATTTATCCAAATTCAGTCTAAGATCATTATAGCGACACCAGTTACTTAAATTAAACAAATCCTCCTGAAGAAAATTGTCAGAGTTGGAATTAAGAGAACTAAGGATTTTAATGTCATCAGCATAAATGAGTCTGATAAAGGTCTCAGCAGAGACCGAAACATCACGAATAATAAAGCGTAACAGTGTAGAATCCGGAAATCATTTCTTTCAATTAGAAATGCACTGTGAAAACATTAACCAAACCATAAATGAGTACTTTCGAATATTTAAAAACAAGGGCAACATCATTAATGGCCAGGATAAACAAAAGTGGCACCAAATTACTTTCTTGAGGAACACCAGAATGCGCAGTAAATGGCTTAGAAGTACAACCCCGAAAAAGAACTTGATAAGTTCTATTAAGTCGATATGATTTAATCCAATTGATAAACCATGAAGGAAAACCCAACAAGTCTAATTTCAACAATATAATGGAATGAGGTAATTTATCAAAAGCCTTACAACCAACCTGCTAACCCTCCTCAATAGGCAAAATAGATTTATTTGAAAACTTCATCAGATTAGTGACAGTGGACCTATTTCTGACGAAATCAAGTTGTTTACTCGAAATGAAGGATTTACAGTGAAACGACATGCACTCATACACTATAGACTAAAATAGTTTTGGAATAGCTGACAGTTTAGCTATTGGTCGATAGTAAACAATAGCAGATTTTGCTCCACTATCGATATGACAAAGGAGGCCTTCCACACAGCACGGGAAATCCAAGTTTCAAGGGATGTTTGAAATGGTAGAGAGAGTGGCTCAGCAATAGAGATACAGCAGCGTTTAAAGACAATTGCTGGAACCCCTTCAGCGCCAGGTGTAGAAACATCCTTAAGGTGAATGATTTGATTAACTATATCACCACAAGAAATCGATATATGTACTAGACAAAGTGGTTGAAGCAGTATCTCTAAAGTCATCAAAGTACGATATGTCAGAGATAAAGTCACTACCAGTAAAAGATCCACTGAAGAATGTGGCAAAAAAACTACATATAGTGAATTGATCATTACTATTGCTGCCAAGGAATTGAAAAAAAGGTGGATAAACATCAGATTTACGCTTATAATTAACAAATTTCCAAATCTTCAAGGAATCTCTAGTAGTATCCGACTGCACTTTAAGTAAATATTCAGAATACAAGCGAGTAGATAAATCTAGAGTGTAGCCTAGTGGTTAGCGTGTTAGTCTTGTAATTCGAAGGTCGTGAGTGCAAATCCCGGTCGAAGTAATATATAATTCCAGCACATTGCCTGCTTGGATATACTTTAGTTACATCAATCTATGAAAATGAAAATTTGTAGATAGAGGGTTGTGCGAAGGTTTAACAACTCTTCCACACTAAGTAATGAAAAATGTTAAGGAACCTGAATATCAGGAAGCCAAGGCCCGATTTGGGCTGTAGCGCCACTGTAGAAGAAGTAGAAGATAAATCTTTAAATAAGTCATAATATTCTTCGTACAACTGAAAATCAGTGTCATTCTTTGTCCTAGTATTCCTATTCCAAGCAGCATTACGAGAATTGCGAATCGCAGTGTACCAGGGATAAGATAATGAGATATTCTTGCGATTAGTAAAAGTAACGAAAAATTGGTGCAGGATATAATAAAAATCAACAACGGCACCCACAAAATCGAGATTGTCAAAAGTTTCATTAAAGTTGGAATCTTCAGAAGTGGAACTGCTATACTTTTTGGAGTATTGCTTACGAATATATTAGTATCGGTATATCAGTAGCAACTGCAAAATTCGTGCTTAAGTAAATAAATGCTTCTTCCTGGAATTGGAATTGAGTTCATTGCCTGGGAACATAGCGGGGTCTGAAATGGGGGCTTAAAATTAGAATTTTTATAACTCAAAACAGAATCTGCCTTCGGCAGTAGCACCATTGATGTTGATCATGAATTAAGCTCGAATCAAATATACATATATGTCAAAATCCATAAAATTCCAAATTTGTATGTAATGAATAGTCTACTAGAATTCTCCCCACTGTAAATATTCTCAAAAAATTACAAAATATAATAATGAAAAATTCCATTGCCGATTTCTTGGCGAATAAAGCCAACCGAAAATTCATCAACTTTTTTTAAACAACATCATTTCGAAATACTTGAAATTTTTTGGCATGAGTGACGCAAACATTAAATAATAATCGCGTAGTAGCGGGTTCAATAAACTCTCGCGCATCTAGACAACAGCTCGAGATAGCGCGTAGAAAAAAAAAAACAAAAAACCGAAACGCCAGATAACGCGCTACTATCGCAATGTATAACCGAAATTTTTCAATTAACCGAACGCTTGAAACAATGCGATATTACACGTGTAAACTTTGCGGTTAAACAAAAGCCGCGAAGAAATTAGCGCGGATTCTCACCTTATCACACTTGGAAGGTTGTGACCGATGCGTGCGAAAATGACTCACGACGCCGCACCGTCATATCAAACAAATAACAATCCGTACACCACTTGTCTCTCGGTGATTTGTATTTCTAGCGATTTCATAAAGTGGTGAAATTGTCCGTCCTGATCCCATGGGGACACCCAACAAATTCCACTTGATTACCACCACCTCTACGGAAACTTCGTCAACGACGCGATTGTCCACCCAAAAGTGTACTGACCTCAAGCTCGAAGCGAGGAGATTCTCGCAAACGAATTCGGTGCCTTCGCTCTCCCGAAATAACTCAATTTACACCCGACAACATCTGGTAGTGCGGCACCAGAGAACGAATTATATTTTTCATAACCAAACAATTCGGCGGGAGTACATTAACCTTGGGCGCCCTCCCGCACCCCGAACCGCCCAGCTCCCATCGGCTTAACGAGCACGATAGATGATGATAGGCCAAAACCCCGTGCGAGTAGTATTGCTTGGAAAATTTCGCCAAGGCCCACGGAAAAGGTGAAGGGTTTCGATTTCCTTTCGGCGGAAGAAAATCACAAGGCAGATTTCCTTGCGTCTTTGCTTACGGGGCGAAGAAACACAGTCGTATCGACGTGACCTTCTATTGTGGGAGGTTGGGTGCACCAAACTCCACTCTCGGATTCGCGATGATGCAAATGACCTTTTCCAAGTGGGCGGAAGATACTGCAGAATACTTAAATAGTTTTTGTTTACATAAGAAATCGAGTTTGGATGAAGAAAGCAGGCGAATTATGTCTCAAATGGACGGACACAGTGCGGAGATGCGATAATTGACAGGCATATTAGTTAAATTTTGATGACGCCCGATTAAGATGAGTGCGCAATTGAAGATTATTGTACGCAATTGTTTGGAATTTTATTGAAATTAAAATTGAATTTAAATTTGAATTTGCTGTAACAATGTAATCGAATCGAAAGAAGAAGCAAACTTTTGGGGAATAGTGGTCAGGAACGATTTTTAACGATGTACTCTGGAGTACCAGCAACTGAGCAAAATGGAGCGGATCGGGAATACACTGAAGAAACCAGAGTAGAACATCGTTGGATGATGATCTGTAGGTCTAAATTAGATATTTCTAGATACTCCATGGTGCTGTTTTTCCGAAAGTGTAGTTTCTGGAAGTTGAAATCCCACAGATAGGTTCTGAACCCGTAGTTGCTTTTTTCTAAGGAACCGAACAAAATTTAGGGGATCACCATATAATGCTATGCACAGCTATGTCGGTGTAAGAATTGAAGAAAAAAAAATTTGGATCAGTTTAATTTGGGTGGAAAAAGACGAAAGTGACAGTGGACATTGCTTTTGAAGCACTGGAGGTTGTACTCGTTGGGAAACATACTGGCTGATAATGAGTTCCAAAGTCTTGATCTTCGGGAAATCAATGACTGCCAATATTTCACTGTACGAGAAAACAAGGGTTTAACGGGGAAAAGTTTAGAGTGGAAGAATGAGTAAACTTAGCTCCGCACTGCATTTCCCATTGAAGTAGCGATAGTCGATGCATTTCTGCGATGCTCGAGAGAATCGATAGAAGACGTGATAGTCTCGTCTCCAGCCAGTCCGAAGTTTTTGAATACGGTTAAGCAGCACGAGGTATATTTTGGGTGCCCCAGCCCAAAAATGAGAATTGTACCCTAAACGTGGTCTAATGTATGCCTTATAAATGGTTCCTAGATCGCTCGGCGTGAAATACTTCTTACACTCTCGGAGAACACCTAAACATTTGGAGGCATCAAGGGCAACATCAAAGATGTGCTGGGCCCAATTCAGGCGGTCATTAATTTTATCGCCTAGAAGTGTTAAGTTATTCGGGATGCAAAGTTATGCGCCACCCAAGGTCAAATTTTGAGATAATACTGGAACATCACGCTTGAAAAATAGAATAGGCCTATGCTTTGGAGGCGTAGAGCTTTACTCTATTTTTCTTGCCCCACTCCAGGATTAAGCTGAGATCCGTGCTCAGCGAATGGAATAACTTCATGCGATTGGAAGCTTGTGTGAGTTAAACTCACATGTGCTATCTAAAGTACTATCATCCGCAAAACTAAGGATTTGATTGAAAATGGACGACAGAAGGTAGTTGATTTAAACTGAGGAAAGAGTTGGAGATAAAACAGAGCCTTGAGAGAGGCCGGAATCTATTGAGAAGGAGGAAGAAGTAACGCCATCTAGTACTACTCGTATAATGCGTTCAGAAATAAAACTCGTAATCAATTGAACACGGGTAGCATTAAGTCCTATGTCCCCGATCTTAACTATGAGATATTCATGCCAAACTCTGTCAAAAGCTTTTGCAATGTCAACTGCAAGAACTTGACCTTCGCCATGTTTATGTACGCATAAGTTCCAACGTTCTGCCAAATAGACCAACAGATCTCCCATCGACCTTCCAGAATGGAACCCATAGTGACGATCGTGGATTAGCTGGTTATCCTCGAGATATTTGGTTGAGAATCCTTTACTCTCCTTTTTTTATCTACAATGCCACGGTAGCTAAGCACGCAATAGTAACCGATATGAACATCGTTTTTCTCGGCATTCTTCCACCGGAGCAATGCAAAGTACAGAATTCAATTACAATTGCATCAGCTAAAATTACAAAAGCAACAACAATCCTTCAAAAGAAAAAAATACGACCAATTACTGTAGACTTAGAAAGGTCCTTGTACTGTACACAAGCCAGCTATAACAATAAAACTCAAGTATTCCATAGCATCAAAAATCATGTCCACATACAACAAACTTTTCGATAATATTTACATTTCCTATTTCGTAAAGTGCGAACACCCACCCAAAAATATCGACTAATAAAAAAAAAACGCTAAGCACCATTAAAACCGGAAAGGTCATAGACATCAACGTTCCAATCGAAAACCATAGAAAATCCTTCCGAATTCCAGATAAGGCCTACAGTATTTTAGGTATTTGCTAAGGGTTGTTGTGGGGATGGGCGTGGGACTATGTACACATAAAATTTATGGCAATTCACTAACAAAATTTCTTAGAGGGCTTTAACCTTGTAAACAATGATTTTCAAGCTTTTTTGAACGCCCGCAACTATGGCTCCATAGTCCCATGTAATGATGAGACTACTCAGTAAAGAGCCAGTTGTACTTCCTGAAGTTTGTAATTAAACTCGTCAAATTAAAATCCAATTTAAAGGATTATACACGATTTGGAAGTGGGTGGCGGTAGTCTATGCTGGAGGTGGTTTAGGTTCGAAGGATTTAGATGGGTTTAGTGACATCCGTCTGTACCCGGATCAGAACAGGAAAGCTTCCATGGATCGTACTGGCGCTATTATTTTCATCCACTTTGTACATAATCTGAAATTTTCGAACGGCCTTTGTGTCTGTGTGTAGGGTACGTGCGCGAATAATCGAGAGATATAATGCGGGTGTTATGTCGTTGTATATGTCATTTTATTGTTGACATTTTCGGAAAAATTCACACCCGAGTCAATGACACCGGGCTTGTCGGGCGGCCAGTGGGTGATTAATGTCTCATGGCAGCTGATTAATTTTTTTTTTTTGCCGTGTTTAATCGGATATGTAGTAGTGATGTCGTAGCATTTGTAATCTTATCGATTTCACATTGTATGAATTACGTCATGTTACGTAGTGTAGTTCCTTATGTCTGGTCTGGTATGGATTGGGTTCATTTAGTTTTGAGAAAGTTTGTAGTCGGTACTATATTTGGCGCTAAAATATGCAAAGTCCATATAATGAATCTATTAGTCAATTACTTCGTATTTCGCGAAGATTCAAAAGTATCTATATTTGAGTTTTTACTTATCTAATTCGGAAGCTATTGCAAATTTGTTTGATTTTTTTCCGAACAATTGATCTGACTGTAAACAAACTAGCAAGGGTATAGCCTAGTAGGTAGTGTATTGGTCTTGTAATGCGAAGGTCATGAGTTCAAATCCCGGCCGTCGCAACATATAATTCCGGCACATTGCCTGCTTGGGTATATCTTGATCACCTCAATCTAAGAAAATTAAAAATTCGTAGGAAGAGGGTTGTGCGAAGGGCTAACAACCATTCCACAATAAGTAATGAAAAAATCTTAAGGAACCTGAATATCAGGAGGCTAAGGTCCAATTTCGGCTGTAGCGCCATTGTAGAAGGTAGACAAACCAGTACGTGTTGTCTAATTTCAATAAAGTTCTTGTCTCCAATACAGATTTCGAAACAATATTTTTCACAGAATCTAATAGAAGACTTTCCAAAATTTCGGCAAATTGTATAAGGACGAGCATTTACAACCGCTTAATTTAATTGAAAGGAAACATTTACGGATTCTATACTGTTACGCTTTCTGCTGATACCTTTATCAAACTGCTCTATCAAACTCTCAGCAGAGACTGAAACTTCACGAATAATAAAGCCTAACAGTACAGAATCCAGAAATCGTTCCTTTCAATTCGAAATGAACTGTGAAAACATTCACCAAACAAGTTTAACTTAATTAGAAAAGTGCGTACAGCACTGCAAGCTTAAGGTATGATTATTTTCCTGTTTGACCAAATTACAATATTATTCTAATTTCCAAAATATTTTTTTTTTTTAAAGAATTAATTTGGACAAATTTAACAAAACCAAATCACCGGAAAAACCCACCAACCTATTACGGAGTAAAATATTTTAAAAATTCAGATTTATAATAGAAATCGATTTTCAATACCAAAAAATATAACAAACTGTCCAAAATTTCGATAGGCATCTTATTAATAAGATAAACCCCAATCAGGCAATACTGAAATGAAATATAGATTTTTCGTGACCTAAAGAAATTATGATATTTTGTATGGGAGGTGGTATAAGGGATAAAGATAATGAACTGATTTTTCCACATCAAAAAAAAATATTTTTAACTGAATTCAAGGTTGATAAATTTTTTAGGTACTGAGAAACATAGTTTTATGTTTCGTGAAATTCTGCAGCTTATATCGAAGATGGTAAAAGTAGTAATAGGATTTCACTGATTTTTGCTGAAATAACTATAATAATCATAAAAATTCCTCTTCTTCAATGGCACTACAGCCCAAATCGGGAATTGGCCTCCTGAGCTTCAGATTCCCTATTTTTTTTTTTCTTATTATGAAAGGATTCTTAGACCTTCGTACGACCCTCTATCTACGAAATTTCATGTTCGCAGATTGAGGTAATTCAGATATACCCACATAGGCAGCGCACTGCAATTATACGTCGACCGGAATTTGAACTCACGACCTTCGAATTTCAGACCAACACGCTACCCACTAGGCCATATCCAGGCTTAATCATAAAAATTACAGAAATAAAATTTCAGATCTGTAGCTTTTGCCCTTTGCAAGAATGTCATTTTGATATGAAATTGTCAAATTGTATCATTTTGTATGGGCGGATTTTGCTTTAATAAAAATGCTACTAAAATCTTTTTTACTCGATTTGAGCTCGATAAGCTTAATACTATTATAATATTTTTTTTTCTTTCTTGATATAATATAGTTGGTAGCGAAAGTGGTACAAATAGAATTCTTAAAGTTTTTACATGAAAATATTATAACATATGCAAAATTTCAGATTAATAGTAGATTGGGTTATTGTAAACTTGCGAAGATGTGTCATTTCATTTAGGAGGAGGTTAAAGACGTTTGATCAACTTGGCCGTACTTTTACGACTAACCCTACTCGTAAAGTGCGCTCAGACAGAAAACTCTCAGTCCATTAAACAAGGGTAGCATTATGACCTATGGAGCTAGGCTGAACTATTAGACAGTCATGCCAAACTTTGTCCAAAGCTTTTGTAATTTCAAGTGCAAGAACTGGATCTTCACCATGTATATGCATGAGTTCCAAAGTGTTAAGTTGGCCAAAAGATCTTTCGTCGACCTTCCAGAACGGAGCCCATACAGACGATCATAGATTAGCTGATTATCCTTGAGATATTCAACGATTTTGTGATTGACAGCAGTTTTCATTACTTTCGAGTGAATTTGGTGCACTGGCGGTAGTTGGCGGGGTTCGCGTTGTTTAATTTTTTGGGAATTGGCTGAACATTCGTAACTTTCCACATTCGTGGAAATCACCCAGAAGAGTAAGAGAGATAGAAAAAATAGCGAAGAGTTTTAGCACTAACGGAGGGAATACCGTCCAGACCAGCAGATTTGTGAATATTGATGGATTCTAGAAATAAGGTTCGTGCGAAAATGTAGTTTGGACAGTGAGAAACCAGAATCATTTAGAGCGAGAGGTGATTGGTTTGAAGGACAACCTTCGCATTGTAGACCAACACGCTATTCACTATGCTATACCTTAGCTAATACATAGTCTAGTAAATTTATTAATTGGGAAAAAATACTTGTGCTAGCTGGGAGGTGCAGTAGCGATTTGAGAGAACCGAAAACGGAGGCAAAATAATAAAACCAATATAAGCGATTATGCCGATGCAAAGCAGGAGAAAGGAAATTTTGATGAGAGACTGATGCGACATGAGGAGAGCTAATCGGCACTGACATGGTCGAATTCGTTTCGGAGACACGTCTAAAAGCGGCAGAGACTTAGATAGGTCTCGCACTCACTATTGTGAATGCCGAACTTGTGATTCGGTATAGACTGGGATTATCATGCAAGGCCAGTCGCTGATAATCCTCACAAAATCCATCCTACGTCGTGCAGAAGCCATCGTGGCAGGTATTACCACTCACTGGTTTTTAATGACAATGGGACATAGGAAAACAAAAAAATATATTTTTTTCTTCACTTCTTCATTGGCACTAAAGCCCAAATGGGACTTAGGCCTCCTAACCTTCAAGTTCTTTAAGATTTTATTTTCTATTGTGGGCTAGCCCTTCGCCGAATCTTATATCTACAAACTTTCATTTTCACAGATTGAGCCAAGATGTTCACACGTAAGTAGTGTGCTGAAATTATACGTCGACTGAGTTTTGAACTTCTGGCTTTCGCATTGCAGACCACGGTCTAAATTTGAAATTGAGCAAGCATTTATGAAGATCATATGTTGTTGGTAGGATATTACATAGCAGTTGCTTAGAATCTGCTTGAAGGTTTTAACTGACAGTAGGCAAAATCTGCATTGGTCATAGGTATTAATGCCCGTTCTATCGGTTCCTACCTTATCCCTGCCTAAGTATAAAAGTTGTTGGGGTAATTTGGTTGTAAAGGCTTGGTAGAAATTCCTTGGCCTGCCTAAATTTGAGAAGCGTGTTCCAATAATGGCTTCTCTGTTGATCTGCTCATGGCCCTAAATTTTTTTTTCTATGGAGCAATTCCTGGAACTATAAGGTATACTGGGGATCTTTCCCTTGCAAGTTGGTGTACTGTTTAGTTTTCGTGTACGCCTTGATAGCCAATACTAAAAAAGTCTGTTATTGGAACAGATGTTGCATAATTTTTTCCATGACATTTTTTCACCAGTTTCGAACTCACAGTGTGCGACCTGTATTGCTGCCTGGATGTCCATAAGAAGAGCTATTTTGTAATTTGAGAAGTTTCTTTTGATGATAATGGCTGCATATGGCGTTTATTTTCGCTTGAAAGAAGGTCGGATGATGGTAGTCTACAAGTCTACATATGCCAGCTTCAGTACCTCCTCTCTCGGTGGACTAAACAGTGCTTGGATTTCGTTGGGTCATTTCCGTACATTTCCCTATTACAGAGGATAGAATTTAATTGGATGTCGCAGCGATTACTATTGACCATGTAGTCTGTAGGCATATCCAGCAAAACTATTTGGGTAATATTTCTCAGGCTGGATACGTCGTTTTGACCATGTCCTAAGTCCCTCTCCAGGGTAGCAGGTTCGAGCCATCTGCTGACCAGATATCAAAATTTTCATTGTTTTTCGGAATGTCCAGGAGTTTAATTTTCGTAACACGAATCTAGCTAAAAATTTAAGGAAAAGTATACTAAATTTTATTCAAACATAATCGTTTTTTCTTTCTCATCCTTTCCGGAAAGACACACAATACAGTGAAAACTCGGAAATATTTTGCTGTTTAACAGAAATCGTACAGTTTGCGATAGAGTTTAACTACGTCTCACACTTTCAGTTCGATCGAGATTGGCTAAAATTAGTTCGTATCGAGTTTAAAAATACTCGAAACTAGAAAGTTGAATTAAGAAACATAATTTCACAAGATATGGTGATATTTTTCGAAACGAGCCACAAACCAACAGCGAATAGAAAAAAGAGATCCTACGTATGTAAGATTTGTGGCGACGAAATCCTTTTATGACCACAGATCTTGCTGTCTGCTGTCTGTTTTAAACATAAAAAAAAAGTTCATTGGCGATTTGTGGATCAGCTCGAAATAAATTAAGAAATGAATCAGAATATCTCCTATATTTTGTATGAGAAGCTTCGAGTAAGATGTGTACGTGTGTTCGCTATTTGAGCTGAGCATTTTAGATATAATTATCGAAGTAAATTACTCAGTTATTCGAGCGTCTATGCTCAGCTAATGTAAATTGTATCCATATTAAAATGACAAACAGGTAACATCTTCAACTACAAGAGTTATCAAAATCAAAGAAGGGTGGGACTTGATTTAAAATAAAACATAACAGGGCTACGATTGGGCGTAAAGCCCAACCATGCGATACTCTAGATGAGAGAGAGATTTGTTGATTATAAGAAATTTTGTACGGTGACTGGTAGAAGGGGTGACGACATTGAACTATTTTTGCACTTCACAAAAATGTTTAATGCAAAATTCAAGCTTCAAAAATTTGATTTTGAGAAAATTAGTGTATTAAATTTAGTGAAATTGTGCAGTTTATATGGGAGGTGGTAGAAGGGGTGAAGGGTTCTTAGTGTTTTTTTCTCAGTAATAACTACGAAGATTATGCAATTGATATCTTTCAAATTTCAGACCAATAACATTAATACTTTTCAAGAAAATTGTATGTAAAGTTCTGAAACTGTGTGACTTTGTATGGGACGGGGTAGAAGGAGTGAAGCTAATCAGTTAATTTTTTTCGATCGTACTAAAAGTTCTTAATAAACATTTGGTGCACAATTTCGTACTGAGTAAATTGGTTTATAGTACTACGAAAAGTGCAGTTTGTATGGGAGGTGGTAGATGAAGTGAGGGGAATCAAATAATTTTTATACCGTGGATTTATGCCCACATAAAAATAATTTATTCTAAGAACCATAACTTTTTTAGAAAATCCGCTTATTTTGAAATTCCAAAAATAAATCAGGGGTAGAAGGAGTGGAGCGACTTGGACTTTGATCAAAAACGACGTGTACAAAATTTGAACGTTCTAGTTCAACGCGTTCTCGAGCTAGAGAAGATAGGGAAGGCCGGATTGGACTGCATTTTTGAGTGATTATATGAACTTCTGCATCATTCATTTTTTTTTCCAAGCCTTATTTTTTAGCGTTTTGTGGCAAACTTACAATACTCTCAGATTTCATCTAAAGTAAAAAAAACTATCAAAAATAAATGCACGAATTAAAAAAAAAAAAAAATTTTTTGATGTTGATTTTTACATAAAATTCTGTCTCGTATAACTGAAAAACTTCCTGGTATCAGAGCTAATTATTTAGTTGAAGAAAATTTAATAAGTTTCAACGATTTATGTTTAGGTCAATATCCACCGACGAATCGTGCATTGCTATAGATGCAAATGTAAAACCAAGTCGAAAGAAAGCTGATTTTACTACGAAAGTAACTACTGTCGGCGACAGTGACTATTTTGTCTGTATTCTAGGAGCACAGAATTCAGTACGAATAATTAAGTTCATTTATCGTATTTCAATTTACCCTTAAATGCATTATTTTTGACAGCAACTATTGAAATTGTGGAACAAAATTCGATTAATTCATATACTTTCGAAAGCCTATGTAAAAGTGATACTGATAGTTCCATAGCGGCCAGGAGCGAGCCAACTTCTTCACGATACAAACACAGTTTCATTGATGTCAAAGCGAATGAAATTTTTAATTACTCTAATTTTTTTTTTTTTTATTTAAATTGGGATTTTTGAGATCATAAATGTATTGCGATCCGCCCTGATATGGGAATGGGGTTGGGAATTCATCTAATTTTATTTGTGATAACCCCGATTATTACTACGACGTCATGTACTAAAATTTAGGTGAATAACTTTAACATAGCCGAAGAAAATGGCCAAACAAATTCTGAAAATGACACATTTTCTATGGAAGGTGGAAGGACAGGGAGGAAAATTTAAATAATCTAGCACTGCCTTCTTCAATGGCAATACAGCCCAAGTCAAACTCTGGGCTCCTGACCTTCAGTTTCTTTAAAATTTTTCCTATTTGTTATTGTGAAAGGGTTTTTAGCCCTTCGCACAAACCTCTATCTACAAATTTTCACTTTCGCAGATTAAGGTGGTCAAGATATACAGGCAGTGTTCTGAAATTATACGTTTACCTGGATTTGTAATCCCGACCTTCGCATTGTAGACCAACACGCTACTCACTAGGCTACACCCCAGCTTTACTATGTTTTATTACAACTAAATCAGAACGCAACAATTCCCTTTTAAAACAAAACAAAATTTTCATATGTTGAGATTGGGACATTTGTATGGGAGGTGGTAGAAGGCATGTGAGATATTGATTATTCTTGCTCGAATTATTACAATCATTGAAAAAAATCATTTTCGTAGAAAAAACAGCTATCATCAATGAAACATGCCTCGACTTAGGTTATGATGTCAAGTCAAGGCAGTTTGAGATATTGAAATAAAACCAAAAGCAGATTATAGCTCGAAGCATACCCCACAAACTGTGAAAGTTTCATTTGAATCGATTAAGCCGTTTTTGTGTTAAATCCGTACATACAGACAGACAATTGTGATGAAATTCAATATCGAATATAAGTAACACAACATCCATTTGTATATATTTCTAATCGCCAATCCTATTCAACAATATTCTTACATATTTGACTCGTGATATTTAATACATTCTTTTTTTCCTCAAAGCATTAGTTAAGTATCTAAATAGAGCCCTTAATCGTCTAATTAGCAATATTTTTTTTTTTTTTTTTCATATTGCACCAACAATGAAATTCAATGAGCAGAAAATTTTCCATATATTTTCCCACATTTACTCATACATAATAAATAATGCTTCACTTGTAAGTTTCGTCAAACAACGATAGACCGGGCAAAATACAGACTATAAGACCACAACTGATATTTAAAAAAGAAAAAAAAAACGAGCAAAATAGAAATAAAGACTGCTACAATAAGGCCTGAATAACATTGCACTTATCTGCATTACGTCAACATTTTTAGTGGCATTTGGCAGCAGAGAACTGTTGTAGAGCACGCGTATATTAACAAATAAAATAAATGCATCGAAAGTATGTCAACGTCGTATTAACTTAATCAAAGCTTCAATTTTTACTTGAAATCGACGCGAAATCGAAAGCTTATCGCTATAGTGTTATTATTCTATTGTGTATGGGCTTCTTACAAAACCACGTATCACCGAAACAGACATACAAACCAACTTTGTTTGAAACACGGAACCTCAAAATGACGTAACTTCCTTAAAATTCGTTTCCTGTCAAATTGTATGTATAGTTTATGTTATATATATAGTTTGATGGTGACGGCATAGGCAAGCACACATATTTATTATCTGACTTAGAACCATACAATTCACTTCATATCCGCTTATCACAAATGTTGGACAAAATTTAATACACTGCTCTATAATTTCGCTTCAGCATAAGCGCCATCTATTGCGTGGTGCAGTTGTGTGAACAGTATGATTGCAACATTGTAGTCTATTTTGTGCACGACCTATGGTGCAACGTAATTTGCACTAAAAATAGAAAACTAAAGCTACTCACTTGAACATATGCATTTGGGAAGTTTTATTTAGATATAGGTATAATATGTTGTTGGATGTTGTAAATTTCAATAGTGGTTTATCGCAAACTTACCGGGTCACTGTCGTCGGGTCCGCGATAAGGGATGAAAGTGAAAACAAGTGGTAAAGTACGGAACTGAAAAGTTTTTGTATAGTGTAAAAACACTTTTTTCTGAGTCATGCTTACATTGACCTTTCCGATGTCAAGAACCAGCCAAAGAAATTTCAAAACACAAAACTTTTATATTTTTGGCTTCTGAATAGACGATTTTATTTTTGTTTAGTTTTTTTTTCCGCCTCATAATCGAGAGGTTAATGGACTACAGCAAGCGTCAGTATAAATATTGTGATTATCGATCACATTCGACATGTAATTAGCACCCAACGAATAAAGCGATGTCTATGACTGAATTATTTTGGGTATGATGTCAGTTCATGATTGAGGAAATCGCTATAGAGAGTGAATATTGTGAATAGCGAGATTGTCTTATGTCTTAAATAGTAGCTTTGAAAAAGAATCTCAAAACTGGATTATCTACTTGAAATGAAGATTATTTTATTATTTGGATAAAAAATTTGAACGGAAATTCCACTAATCTAACAGTTGTGGTTTGGATATAGGCTAATAATTTTTTAACTAATAGATACATAAACATTTGTTTATTTTAACGGAAGTGCTCAGGCTGTTTTTCATCTCATTTTTTAAAAATATTTGTTTTTGTTGTTTGCATTTAACCGAATGCAAGAAAAAAAGCTTATTTTTCCGATCGGCGATCATTCTCATAAACAATACAGGTCTGTCCGGCGATGTGGCCGATCTTTTGTGACCAATTGCAATGTTTTCTGATAAGGTTTTTTTTTTTTTTTAAGGAACCGAACACAACTTAGGGGGTCACCCTATAATGCTATGCACAGATGTGTCGGTATAGGAATTGGAGAAAAAAACTCAAGTTAGATTAGTTTAATTTAGGTGGAGAAAGACGAAAATGACGGTGTACATTCCTCTTGAAGCTCTGGATGTTGTATTCATTGGGAAACACTTTAGCTGGTAATGAGTTCCAAAGTCTTGACGTTCGGGAAATGAATGACTGCCTATATTTAACTGTACGAGAAGGCAAGGGTTTAACAGTGTACTCGTGTGCGCGTTCAGCTTGACGAGTATCTCGGGGAAAATTATAGAGTGGGGGTATTAGTGTGCTTAGTTCCGCACTGCATTTACCATGGAAGTAGCGATAGTAAATGCTGAGTACTCCGACATTTCTGCGATGCTCGAGAGAATCGATAGAAGACGTGATGGTCTCGTCTCCAATCAGTCGGAATGCATGTTTTTGAATACGGTCGAGCAACGCGAGGTGTGATTTGGGTGCCCCAGCCCAAACATGCGAATTGTACTCTAAACGTGGTCTAATGTATGCCTTATAGATGGTTGCTAGGTCGTTCGGCGTGAAATACTTTTTGCACTTTCGGAGCACTCCCAGACGTTTAGAGGCGTCGAGGGCAACATCAAAGATGTGCTGGGCCCAATTCAGGTGGTCATTAATCTTAACGCCAAGAAGTGTGAAGTTATCCGAGGTACAAAGTTGTGTGCCACCAAAAGTCACATTTTGAGATAATACAGGAGCATCACGTTTGAGGGATAGATGACAGGCCTGTGTTTTAGAAGCGTTGAACTCTACTCTATTTTTCCTGCCCCATTCCAGGATTAAGCTGAGGTCCGAGTTCAGCGAACGGAATAACTCCATGCGATTGGAAGCAATAGAATGCTTGTGTGATTCCGCAGCAGAGTTAAATTCATAGGTGTTATCTAAAGTACTGTCATCCGCAAAACTATGGATTGGATTGAGAGTGGACGACAGAAGGTCGTTGATAAAAACTAAGAAAAGAGTTGGAGATAAAACAGAGCCTTGAGGGACGCCGGAATCTATTGGGAAAGAGGAAGAAGTAACGCCATCTAGTACTACTCGTATAGTGCGTTCAGAAAGAAAACTCTCAATCCATTGAACAAGGGTAGCATTAAGGCCAATGGCCCTAAGCTTTGCTATGAGACATTCATGCCAAACTCTGTCAAAAGCTTTTGCAATGTCAAGTGCAAGAACTTGACCTTCGCCGTGTTTATGTATGCATGAGTTCCAACGTTCTGTCAAGTAGACCAGAATGTCTCCCGTCGACCTTCCAGAACGGAACCCATACTGTCGATCATGGATTAGCTGGTTATCCTCGAGATATTCAACGATTTTGCGATTGACAGCAGTTTCCATTACTTTCGAGAGCACTGAAGTAATGGCTATAGGGCGGTAGTTAGCGGGGTTCGCTTTGCTTCCTTTCTTGGGAATTGGCTGAACATTCGCAACTTTCCACAAACGTGGAAAGCACCCAGAAGAGTAGGAAAGATAGAAAAGATTGCGAAGAGGTTTAGCTAAAGAAGAGGAGCACTTTTTAAGGGTAATGGGGGGAATACCGTCCGGACCAGCAGATTTGTGGATATTGAGCTCTTGAAGGATCCTAGAAATAAGTCTCGTGCGAAAATGTAGTTTAGGCAATGAGAAACCAGAATCAGTTAGAGCGGGAGGCGATTGGTTTGAAGGTGGAAGACGTGAGTTTCTAGCGAAACTTGCTGCTAGTAAGTTAGCTTTTTCGACAGGATCAATAACGGTACGGTCGCCATCAACAAGAGGTGGTATTGAAGAAGAAATGAAATTGTTGTTGACCGTTTTGACGAATGACCAGTAAGATCTCGAGCCTTTAGGGCACTGAAGGATCTTCCGTCGAAGTTTTTGGTCATGCTCAAACTTAACACGATTGATTATTCGAATTATCGTTGAAACACACAGATCTATGAGACCTCAAATAATAGAAATTCGTCAAAAACAGAATTTCGAAATTTCTAGCGATCGCAATACTTCCCCTTTATTCCATAATATCTGCCTGATATTAATATAACTGATAAATACTGGGTTTTGCTCTGCTTTCTTTGGTTTATATCACTAACAATTTCTCATTTACTACTCCATATTATTGAGTATTTTCAATTATTGAGGGAAGCAGGCCCTGATAGAAGGAGGGCTAAGGCCCAGTCCACGCGTCGGAAAGAGCCACATTATTCAATTCTACAACGAAACCGGGCGATGAATTATATTTTGCAATTATAATTTCTCAATAATACTGAACAGATCACCATATTTTTGATTCATTAATGAGTTCGATGTTGAGTGCTCGTAGTTCGAGCGCGGAATAAAGCGCTAGTTTTACCCATTTTGCATTTTTTTTATATTTTTTAAAGTTAACATTGAACTATTAACTCTTTCTTTTGATTTAAGTGTCGAACTGATTTTCTTGAAAAGAATCTACAGAACAATTTTTTTTTCAGTTACCACTCCAGTATCAGTTATAACAAATATATTTCAATGCACCTCAAATGAGATTTTTCAAAATTTATCTATAATGGTTAGAATATTTTCGAGTCAGCAGACTTTCGTGTAAATAAAGCTCGTCAGGCCTTTGGTATCCTTTCTTCTTTCTGGAGATTAAGAGAGATCTCCCTTGGAATATTTGGAATATATTAATCTTATGATAATTTCAATTTACTGTATAAAAATTATTCGAGTCCTCTTCTTCCTTCCACCACCTCCCATACAAAGTGCAGTTTTTAAAGCAATACTCTAAATAAACACAAAAAAAAATAAAATTTATCGAGCTGAAATTGTGCACTAAATAATTTTTTAGAATTATTAAATGGGAAGCACTAAGAGGGGGCAAGAAGCTGCGAGTTTTTGACGCATGCGTCAATTCCGTGTTCTTATATGGTTGTACTACGTGGAAAGTGATTGTTTGACTTACCAAGAAACTGCAAAATTTCGTGAACCGACTCATTTTAGGGATATTCTCACCAGAAGTGACCTCCAACGACGAACTTTGGAGTACAAGTGGACCGACTAAAATAGGCATTGAGATTCAGAGGCGGAAGTAGCAGTGGATTGGTCACACTTTGAGCAAACCGGAGCGAAACATCGCCAAACAGACTCTGGATTATAGTCCTCAAGGAAGACGTTGGGCTGGTCGACCATGTAGCACATGACAGCGAGCAGTTGAGTAGGAGGCCAGAGGAAGAAACAAGTTCTGACAACAGCTGAAAGCCGATACTCAGGATCGCGCCTTGTGGAAGAGAGCTGTTTCTGTCCTATGCCCCTATGGAGGGTCTTAACAGGAATTCGATTGATTGATTGAGACTTTCGATTGATCGGTAAAAAGATAGGCTAAACGGCTTGGCATTACAACATTAATTCAAACTTCTCAAATCTGCCAGAAAACTTCGCAAAATCAAAAGGTCGTAAGGTTGCACAGAAGTGGAATTCTTGTTATACTCTAAATGAAATCTGAGAGTATTATAAGTTTGCCACAAAGTTTGTAACGCTAAGAAATAAAGCTCGGGGAAAAAATGAATGATAAAGAAGTTTATAATCACTCAAAAATTGCAAAAGCGGATGTCCGTCCGTACGTTCGTGTCCTCTCTAGCTTGAGAACGCGTTGAGCTAGAAAGTTCAAATTTTCGACACGTCGTTCTGACAAAAAATTAAGGTAAGGTTCGTGAAAATGACAGAACTTCGTTATTTGACAATAAACGGATTTGCTTGAAAAGCACAAAAGCTATTGATCTGAAATTTGGAATATATTACTTTTAGGATGATTTAAAGCTACCGTATAAGAATTATTCATGTCCTGCTCCTTCTTCCCCCACCTCCCATAAAAATTGCGCTTTTTCATGAAATGCTCTAAGCCTATTTACTCCATGCGAATAAAATGCATCTAGCTGAATTTGTGCACTAAATATTTATTTAGAATTATTTGTAAGACCAAAAAAATTAGATGATTAGCATAACCCATTCTACCCGCTGCCATACAAAATGACACAATTTTTGCATTTTGAGAATAAACGGACAGCATAAAAGCTATTGATCTGAAATGTGAAATATATTACTTTTGTGATAATTTGAATTTACTGTATAAAAAAGCTAGGGTGTAGCCTAGTGGGTAGCGTGTTCGTCTACAATGCGAAGGTCCGTGAGTTCAAATCCTGGTCGACGCATAATTCCAGCACACTACCTGCTTGGATATACCTTGGGCACCTCAATCTACGAAAATACAAATTCATAGATAGGGGGTTGTGCGAAGGTCTAACAACCCTTCCACAATAAATAATGAAAAAAAAAAAAAAATTTTAAGGAACCTGAAGGTCAGGAGGCCAAGGCCCGATTTGGGCTGCTGTGCCATTGTAGAATAGAATAGAGTATAAAAATTATTCAAGTCTTCCCCTTCTTTACACCACCTCCCATACAAACTGCACTTTTTCAAGAAATACTCAAAACAGATTTACTCCGTACGTATAACATTTATCGAGCTGAAATTGTGCACTAAATAATTATTTAGAATTATTGGTAAGACCCAACAAAAAAAATTCGACCTCTCCCATACAATCTGACACAATTTCACAACATTAAAAAATGTCGATTTTCCTGAAAAGTATGAATGCTACTGATTTGCAATTTAAAACATTTCAAAAGCTTGATGTTTATAGTTATTTCTGATAAAGTCATTAGAAATCGCCTTCTGCCACCTGCCATACAAACTACAGAATTTCACTAAATCCAATACACTAATTTTCTCAGTTCACATTATTTTTTAATCCTAAATTTTATGTAAAACATTTTGATAGGAACTCTAGCGTGATGTGAAAAAATTAGTTTAATGTCGTCACCGCCTCTACCAATTCCCCTACAAAATTTCTTAAAGTCAAAAAATTTCTCTTTCATCTTTCAATCTTAGTCCTGTTATGTTTTTTGACTGATTAGAAAATGAGAATATCCATAATGTATTACATGCTCAGAAGTCATTACTGAATTTTATAATTTTGTTATTTATTATTTAATTTGTTTTCATTAATTAGAAAAAAAAATTTCCAAAAATGAATTCCACGCTCACACGGTTTCACTGATTTTGTTTATTTTTATATCTATTATATGTTTAAAAAAGGCTCTACTAGGTTTTGTTTTACTAAATAAAAGAATTTGTTAAATACAGCAATACTTATTACATTTTATTTGAGATAGTTGATCGGGGGTCTACCACTATTGCTGGTCTGGCTCTCGCCGCGGCTCTATCAGGCCCTAGAAGATAGTATTCATCATCTAGCTTTTTTACAGATTATAACTAATTAGTTCACTTTCAATATAAGGCAAAGTCAGTATGCTGTAATAATAATAATAATATGCATAAAACAGGCAATGCTGAATGGAATCTGAAAGTATATTGTGTTTGCTCTAGCGTGTACAGAATAGTGATGTCAAGTTTCGTTACTTTTCGGTACCAGTAATTATTCGTTACTTTAAGGTACTCATATATTTGAAATTCCAGCCATATCGTATTGCAGGGATGGGCAAGCCAGTTTTGCAAATCATAAATTCAATTAGAAGAAATCGCCTCCAGTCTCCATATTACATAAGCAACAAAAATCGCTTGTGAATCGCTCTAGATTTCGTTGGCCTAGTACGTGTATCACCACAATGATACCAAATCTGATTTTTTTAAGTATCCCTCTTCTATGTAGGAAATTCCTTTAAACATTAACTTAAATAAAATGACAATATGAAATAAATAACTTTTATCAAATCGAAATTTCCTTAAAAAATATCCCTCAAATTGATAAAAAAAATCCCTTTATCACAACAACCATTAAAAAATTCTACAATCTGGTATAACTGATCCCACAAAGCTAAAACTAGTAACCACTGCCTGCCCTGCCACAGCTCCACTAGACGAACGAAATGAAAAAACATAATTTTTTCACTAGATTTTACTGTTACGTAAAGTAAGAGTATTACTTCTCGTTCTTGTTTTGGAATGGCAGTACGGCGTTATGCACAAGTGAATGTTTCCCTCCTGTGATGTATCAAAAAAAGCAACTAAACGTTATTTTCGGTATAGATACTGTTTTTGTATGTGGAACGAATACTCTAGTAACGAAACAGTAACGAAACGTTTAGACAGTTCAGTTACTTTTTTCATTTCGTTACTGAAGTAACGAGTATAAATCTGAGTTGATACTCGTTACTTTGGATAACGGTCGGTAACGAGTACTCATGTAACGAATAGTTACTTTTTCACATCACTAGTACAATGCAGGTTACAGACGTATTTTATTTCGTTTAAAAATCTCGAATTCGAGTTTCCGCCTGTAAATAGCTTTCAAGTGCTTTGAGCTATCGACATGAAATTTTTTTTATAAAATTTTAAGTAAAAGAGAAATTTGAAATTCGCGACCGGGCTACTGGGGGCCCTTCCACACAAATAACGGGTGTATCAACAAGAGGTGTAGGATTTGTTTTCCAATCCCAATCAGATAAAATACGGCGCTGCTGGTGGTCCGCCGGCTGCAGTTCTTCAGTCAATTGGACCTTGTACTCATAGAGAGCCAAATATTTTGTCAATATTCGCTGCAGTATGGACGTGGAGAGGTCGAGCTGGAGCTGTCTTTCACTGCGGCGATATTTTCGGTCGAACGTTCGGGGCGAAGTCGTTTCGGTGTCATCACATCTTGCACTGAGCCAATCTCTTGAAATTTTTTGAGTAGGTTGCGCACACATGTCTTAGAAGGCACATGATTACGATCAAAATTTGTTCGAATTTTGCGCATCGGAAGCGTAACTGAACGCGAATTTTCGTAATAAAATTCAACGGCTGTGTAACGTTTCATTGCAGATTTCCCGCGTTTATAGATGACAAATGACAACTATCAAGTAACCAGCTGTCTTGCTCAAACACCCTATATGACAAAGTTTCGAAATTTACCGGACCAAAGGCTTTAAACCTGGTACAAAGCATGTCGAATCAGTTGTATACAAGGTATAAGTGCTCTGAGGGGCTATAGGCATATCGTATTACAGAGCAACATGCGTTTACGATGGAACAGTTGAACTGGCTGAGAAAAGAGTTATACCGAGGATGAACTGTGGAAGACCGGACGAAACTGGTGAACTGGCGAAACAGTAAATCGATGATGAAAGTAACGAACCGAAGGAAGAGGTGTCTGACACGAACTAAGAGGAGTGAAATCGGAAGGTTTAGGTTGAAGGAGGGTGGTTTCTAGAACCACAATGCACTGGGGACATCTAGATGAGCCTGTCATCCCTCTTATTCTAGCCACTTGGTTCGGTTTGCGAACCGTAGCAGGTTCGAATTTTGGACGCCTCTGAAGTCATCTAGTTCTGAGAAGAATCGAGATTCTGAACAAAGGAGACGACTGTTGGAGATTTCCGGACAGTGTCAAAGATAATGTTCGATAGATACAAAGGCTATCGCTTGCGATCCGCATCTTAAATGCGTGCAGCTTTAGCAAGCAATGACCTGTAGTCAGGCCAACAATAGTTTAGACGCCATAGCGACTACGTTGTAACAGCTGAGTTGAAATATTTTTATTCCGTTCTTCCCAAAAGGATTTAGCCGTTCTGCAGCTGTCCAGCTATCACCACTCCACCACGAAAGAAATAGTTTGTTGTGAAATCGGAAACTTTTATTGTTGAGGAGTTTCCACAAAATTAATAGCGGACTGAAGTTAGCGAAATACTCCCTTCCAACTGCACTACTTGGGGCGAACAATAAATTAGTACCAGGAGAAAGTAAAAATGGAGTGAACTAGTGATAAGTGATAAACGCTGAAGTGAGTAGCAACCTGGTCAGAACCAACGAGGGAGGTGAAATCTGATATAAATGAATGTGATTGGTAAAACATGGCAGATACGTGCAAGAAAGTAGTGACTGCGAGATCGAAATACCAGCGTGTACCGACAATGTAAAGTAGGGATGCAAAGAACGAAATCTGAGGATAGTAGTGCTGAGGAGATGTAGAGTAGGGACCGAAGGTAGCGAAATCCGATGCACAAATTGGTAGAATGGACTGAACAGCTAGTGGTCATATGAGTGATGTAATAGTGGGAGGGAGACTTAAACTTAAACTGGTAGTACATGGTAATGTTGGTGGAACATGGAAGAGAGTAATGACCGAGGTGACCGAAATGGACTTTAGCTCGAAATCCGAAGCGGAAACGGTGATATGATGGAACATCTGGCGTTGTACTTAGTGGATTGGAGTCAGGAGCGATGCGACATGGCTTGGGCGAACTAGGATATTCATGGTTGAGTTCCCTTCGGGGTACACGTACTGGTGACGATTAGTCCACATCATAAGCAGCGAAGCTTAGAACTTGGAGTTGGGTAAGAACCCAGTGCCTTGATCTTCAAATAAGCAGAGATGTAATGATAGATAGGTCTCACATCCACCAGGAAGGTACAAACTGCTACCGATCCAGGGGCGTTAATGACTGTCGTCTCAAAAAAAGTCCGAGTTGAGAAAGACAACTGTGAATTAAATCCGTAATGGAGGAAGGTCTCGGACCGTCACGTTAAACTAAATACATAGGAACTTATTGCCTAATAGAAAGATAATTGCTACTCCAGAGCAGCCTACAAGTCGGAAACGAACTGACATATAAATACGAGGAACGCTCAATCCATGCTTATTCATAATCAAATGTGTCGAGCCTATTGCATTGCGTAAACTACTGGAGATCGAAAAGTTTTACCATTTTTCATATTCTTTAAAGTATTTTCCAAAGGTGTGGAAAAGCGCGATTGATCAAACTAATCCCAATAAGATATAACGCATAGTGTGAGGATTTTAATTTGTTTAATCCGATTACAACAATACAGTAAATCTTCGATCTCCAGTATGACTCTTGCTACTTTACATTATTTTCTAGTAAAATTCTAAATTCCACTGACATGAATCGACAAAAAAAGTAGCTAACAGTAACTGCAATATCGCTTCCAATAATTTAACGAACAATCACAATATAACTGACCACTGTTATAGTATAATTCTCGTACCTGACTATTAAAACTCAACCTTACCAACACGATCGGTAATCCGTCCATCTAAGCAATAAAAACTTCTTCGATCTAAAGAAATCCCAAGTCATCAAAATGAACAAAAGCGCTAATACAATGCTTATAATAATTTTTTAAGAAATTACCGTCTTCGGGTCGACGACATCCATCAAATTGCACTACGACGCTATTTTTGAAAAATTTTCGTTGTAATTTTGCATAATAATAAATTTTACGATCGCAGAGTCAAGAACGAAACGTGTATGGTCGTCGAGCTAATTATGCACATTTTCTAGAATAGTGAGTGATCGACATCTGTCGACGCCACTGGAATATAATTTTGTTTTTTTTGAGTGATCACCATATGTTGGGGGTGGTCGATCGAACCGAACGAGAGAAGTCATCGACCCATTTACAGTCAGAATTCAGACACCAGAGATATGTACGATCGCGTATAGAGAATCAGCTAGATCGGGACTAATAGTACATGGAGCGAAGAGCTTTCAGTTTTTAGCTTAATTTTCATAGAAGCTTCGCGTTTCGAGCCAAGTACAATGCGTCTGTACAATGAGTTTAATCAAGAGAGAGAGATAGAACATAACAGACAAAGTATGTGAGGATGATGCTGATGATGTCATATCACACATGTAAACGGCCTGAAGCCCAAGCTCAGAATAAACCTGCTAGGAGCGACGAACGCCGGTGTTTACATTTGCTAAGCGTTTCGGTGTGACTAACGACCCGTTTGATGCTGTCAACACAAAGTACTTTGACTTTTTGATCTACATTCCATGGAATTAAATCGAGAGTCGGTAAATTATTTCACGTGCGAATGATAAGGTTTTTTTATTTTCATTTTGCTTAATTTAAATATTCGGAAACGTACGAGTATGTATGCAAATTGAAGGCGAGGAAGAGAAGATACTGTGACGTGTAAGGAAAGCAGTATAACAAATACGTTTTTCTGAAATCTTGAAAGTTCTGATCTTTGGTATTAAGCATTGATCCATGACCCTGGCAATATACCGTCGAAAGTAATGACTTTCAGCTTACTTTCGACTTGCTTTTCGTCTACGTGCATCGCAAGTAATGCGAAATCCGTGTACATACCAAAAGAAAATCCGACAGTGATATCTGTTGATAATTCGAGTACCATATTCCAACGGTCACTTTGAGAACCTCTTTTGAAATATTGTACAACGAGGGGAATTTCAAAAATTATGCACACATTGGCAATACTGATTATTGGATGATACAATCTTAATACAAATTGATTCAACTGTTGTTCAATATTTGAAGAGTATGCACGCTTTTGCCTAATTGCGTAGTCCTAACAGTTTCTGTTGCATGTGAAGAAAGCAGTATAACAAATACGTTTTTCTGAAATCTTGAAAGTTCTGATCTTTGGTATTAAGCATTGATCCATGACCCTGGCAATATACCGTCGAAAGTAATGACTTTCAGCTTACTTTCGACTTGCTTTTCGTCTACGTGCATCGAAAGTAATGCGAAATCCGTGTACATACCAAAATCCGACAGTGATATCTGTTGATAATTCGAGTACCATATGCCAACGGTCACTTTGAGAACCTCTTTTGAAATATTGTACTACGAGGGGAATTTCAAAAATTATGCACACATTGGCAATACTGATTATTGGATGATACAATCTTAATACAAATTGATTCAACTGCTGTTCAATATTTGAAGAGTGTGCACGCTTTTGCCTAATTGCGTAGTCCTAACAGTTTCTGTTGCGTGACAGACAGAAATGGCGTCTACAGATGTCTCCGGTACTGTGACAGTTAATGATCAAAAATCTTTCATTAAAATTAAAACTACGTGGTAAACACCATATAGAAATTCATCGGGCTTTCAATGAGGTATGTGGAGAGTCGACAATACACCATAGTTCAGTGTCTCGTTAGAATAGCCGCTTCCGTAAAGATCGTGAAAGCATAAAGGACGACCCACGCTCAGGATGGCTAAGAACATCAACTGATGAGCGAAGTGTTGTCGGATTTTCTTGATAAAGATCGTCGGAAATATCCTATGCTACTGGAGTTTGATTCTTAACACGAAACACTATGAAATAACCGGATTTCAATCTGAAATTATTTATGAAATGGCTAGGAGGCTGCTGAATTGACATAAATTTTGGACTACACAGGTAACTCATTTCTTTGCTGATGGTCAGAATCAGGATCAAGTCCACACATCCAATGAAACTAAATTTTATATTTGTATGGTGGGATGAAATTGATGTTTCTATCTTTAATGCAAGAAACAAATAAAACCTTAATAACTAAAAAAAAGTGGAAATGGAAGTAGCCTCAGACGTCACGACATAAAATGCTGATATCAAACATATCCGCACCAATTTCAGTACGCTATCTAGAAAGTCTCAAACCCTGCTGGTTGAAGGGTATGCCCATTCTTTTCAATTTTGAAGCTGCGTGATAATTCAACACGCAAGGGCTAGACCAAAGCAGATAGCGACCGTTCACATATGCTACCACATGTGAATTACCAAAACATGCACCCCTTCACCAGAGGATATGTGCTACCACGAGTGGTGCATCGAACCGTGTCATCACAGTAGTTTTTAGTCACGTATTGGCGCTGCCTATTTGGGTAAGGTTCTAAGATAAATAGACTGCAATGATGCAAGGAAGTTTATTGATGTCTCTTTGAGATACACATGGTGATTGTAGAAGTCCACACCTCGGACAGAATTTCTGGGTCCTTCCGTGATTCTCAGTAATAGGAAAGTGCTCATTTCAAACTACAAACTCATGCAAATGAATAGGGGCTGATTTACGTTCGTTAATGAATCCGAATTCGAAGAGACCAGTGAACATAGATGTCGAAGCTTTTCGAAAGTCTGGCTAAACTTTATAAAGCAGATTCCTGAATTAAGCATATAAAGAACTGCGCGAAAAAATTGCGTGTACATTTCTATCGCGTCCTTGTTGGATTCAAAAGTTTCGATAGCTGCTGCATCTTCTTCATGTTTTTGTTTCAGGCAACCTTTGCACAGTAACTTTTACAAAATGCCTGCATACCTTCTTCAGGTTCTCTGCAGATACCGCTTATGATCAAATGCTTCCGCCCTATAGCTACTACTTCAGTGCTATCGAAAGTAATGGAAACAGCTGTCATTCGCAAACTTATCAGTTACCTTGAAGATAACCATCTTATCCATTATCGCTAACACGGGTTCCGCTCTGGGTGATCCACTGGAGATCTCCTAATCTATCTGACTGAACATAGGAACTCGTGCATTCACAAATACGGTGAAGGTCAAGTACTGGCTCTGGCTGCCTTTGGAAGAGTTTAACACATAAGGTCTATTAGTAAAACTCATAGCCATAGGTGGTAACACTACCGTTTATCAAATGGATTGAGAGTTTCCTTTTTGAACGACCGATACGAGTCGTAATGGATGGTGTATCCTCCCAACCGTTTCTAATCGATTACCGCATCCCTCAAGGCTCTGTCTTATCTCCACTCCCTTTTTTGATCTTCATTGCTGACCTTCTGTCAACAACATTCAATACAATTCATAGCTTTGCTGATGACAATAACCTGGATAACACTCAGATCTCAATTTAATCCTGCAATGGGGGCAGGAAAAATAGATTAGAGTTCAATGCCTCAAAAACTCAGTCCTGTCATCTATCCCATAAAAAGGATGTTCCGGCGAGTTCTTCGAATATAACCTTCGGTAACATACAATTACACTCTTCGAAAGAATTTACATTACTCGGCATAAAGCTTAACAAACATCTGAATTGGAGCACACATATTTTTAATATTGCAAAAATTTCGTGGTTAAAAAACCCTACTGCCTGGAGTGGGAATCAAACCCACGATATATTAACTGTGAAGCGCAAGCACGATGCCCACTACGACATGGAGGTTTCAGTTGTATTTTCCAAAATCGACGTTTGTCTAATCCTTTTCGTTTACACTAATGTTTGGTTTGCCTAAAATCATCACGCAGTTTATTTCGCTTATATCGTTTCATTTTCGGATCGGAGCGCTCGTTAAATTTTTTCGAGGGATGTTATTTGGAAGAACAACCAAAAAGTCGAAAGAATTCAGGCTGCTTTCATCGAAAAAGAGAACAATATAAATCGTTGATAAAAATGAAGTGAGTGTGATTGGAAGGTAGCTAATGGCATTGTTACTACCAACTTTCTTTCGGTTTGGCTGAATGTTTGCAAGTTACAGGCGCCAAAAAAAAACTTGCTAATGGTACCCATCGTTTAGACAAAAAGTTCTGTTTGCAATGAAAAGTCGTATTTGGAATCGATGAGTTGACCGCAAATTGTGTTGCGAGTCATAGACGCTGAGGCCCTCATCAAACTGATCAGCATGATAAAGGTTTCAGCAGAGACCGAAACGTTACGTGAATAAAGTCCATCCAATGCGTAAATCTTTTCTTTAAAAAACATTATTACATTTGATTCTAGCAGTCCAGCACGGCGTTGTCCGTGACATGAGAACTAATTTGCATTAAATAAACTTGGTTTTAATGAGAAACATAGATCCCCCCCCTCTCCCTCCTCCCACACTGATACCTGAAAAATGAAATTGTAGGTCACTTCTTTCTATGCGTAAGTTTTTTCGGGCGCTGCCCAATCGTGCGATACTCTAGATGAAAGAGAATTTTTTTAAAGGAGTGGAGAGTTCTTAATGAGACAGTCTCAGCAGAGACCGAAACGTCACGAATAATAAAGCGTAACAGTGTAGAATCCGGAAATCTTTTTCTTTCAATTCGAAATGCACTATGAAAACATTCACCAAACCATCAGATTCAAAATCATCCAAAACCTTCCACTTCCTCTGTCACCTCCCATACAAATGTCATAAATTCAGACGAAAATCGTTCAATTTTCTCGAAAATTATGAATGCTTTAAACAGCAAACCACATTCGGTGTCATATACAAAAATGGCAAAACTCTTCGTCTACATCAACCACCTCCCATACGAAAATCTCTCTTATGTTGTATTATTATAGATAGAAGGTAGATAGATTGAAATTGGTATTGAATATTATAGTTAACGCTTTAAATTCAACTTAAGCGCTAACTTATATTCTTCTTATTCAATGGCACAACAGCCCAAATCGAACCTAGGTCTCCTGATCTTCAGTTTCCTTGACTTTTATTTGCAATTTTGGAAGGGTTTTTAGCCCTTCGTACAGCCCTCTATTAACGAATTTTCATTTTCGCAGATCGAGGTAGCCCATATAAGCCCCATGAATGAAAGATACTAAAGATTACGATATGCGCAAGTGTCTTCTTCTTCTGATATCACATAGAGACATATGTCAACAAAAAATTATTTTATTTAAATTTGAAATTATTTTTAAAGTTTGTCCCACAAACGCCTCTATATGTGCTTCGGTTTTCACTTTTCTAGCTAAAGTCTTAGTTGAGATATTCGAATTCTTAGTTTATGGCATCCATCTACAATCCACCCAAAAATGAACTTTCAGTCTTCAAGGGTTTGAGAGATATTGTGCATGAGTGATGTAATGTGTAGAACATGAGCGCTTTTTGTGTGCTGGTTTTTCATTGTATCATGGATAAACCCAAGCAGGTAGTATGCAGGAGTTATACGTCGACCGGGATCTAACTTCTACACCCTTTTCCATTGATTCCGGCGTCCCTCAGGGCTCAGTTTTATCTCACACTCTCTTTTCAGTCTTCATAA
Organism: Chorisops tibialis; assembly: GCA_963669355.1. Classification (NCBI taxonomy): domain Eukaryota; kingdom Metazoa; phylum Arthropoda; class Insecta; order Diptera; family Stratiomyidae; genus Chorisops; species Chorisops tibialis. The sequence goes on along the minus strand of OY770262.1, from coordinate 111,276,444 downwards.
ACGACCTTCTGTCATCTACTCTCAATCCTATTCATTGTTTCGCAGATGACAGCGCTTTAGATAACATCTACCAATTTGACTCTCCTGCGGAGTCTCGTGCGACATCGGTGGCCTCATGTCGTAATGCACCTATTCAATCACTGAACTCTGATCTCAGTTCATCTATCTCTTAAACATAACGTTCGACGTCGGTCGCTAATATGTCCTTAAATGGCGTAAAGATTTCACCTTCTGTAGATTTTAACTTACTAGGTGTAAAATTTAAAAATCGTTTTGATTGGAGCCAACACATTTACGAAGTGGCTCTTGATGCTTCGAAACGTCTAGGTATTCTGCGGAAGTGTAAGAAATACTTTTCTACCTCCGAACTAGCTGCCATTTATAAGGCTTATTTCCACCCACGTGTTGAGTATAACTCGAATGTTTGGACTGGGGACCCATAATCTCACCTAGCTTTGCTCGACCATATTTTAGAGTTGGTTACCCATACATGAGGTGGTACAAATGTTCCATTCATGCAAGTCAAAATCCCCATTTAAATTACAGTCATGCATTTGTATTACTGCCGAACCAAGAAATTATTTGTACCACTCACTACACTATCGTGCGAGAGTCGTGCGAATGAGGACTGAGGGGTTGATTGAAAGCGAATAAGGCAATGCCATAGCATGTATAGTATGTATGATCAAGAGAGCTGATGAGAGATGATTTGTCGCAATAGTGGCATACATAAAATTTGTTTCACCTCAAATTACTCGTAGGTATCAACTCAAATAAGATATGAATGTGAAATTGAAGTAGTAACATGGCGAGTTCGAATGCATACAGTTTGTCTTATTGAGGTGCGATATTGGCAAATAAGCGAATGAGGTAATGACATAGACATGCATACATGATTAGGAGAGCTTCGGCCAGGGCCACAAACAATATACATACATATTGCGCTCTTATGCCGTGTCCATAGAATCTTTGGTGTTTTAGCCCTATATCTTTACCACATTCGCAATTTCACATTCCCACCTCATTTGCGGTGAGATTAACTGTATGTATGCCACTAAGATAAATTGCATGTATGCGAACCCGCCATGTGACTTGGCACATTTGAGGTGGGACATTTTACCAACTCAAATTGCAAATGAGCCCCTCATACAAACTTGGGACAAATATTTTTGTTCTACTCAAAAACATGCATTCCAATTAATTGGATATGAGCCTATATCGGCCTCAATTGATTCCCTCGAGCATCGTCGAAAGATCGGTGCACTCTGCGTTTACTATAGATACTTCCATGGTAATTGTAGCAAGGAACTAAAAGCCCTAATACCCCCTCTATTTTTTTTTACAGAATGACCTGTGTTATAGGCAATTTCGGCTTTTCTGTGCAATGCACAAACACAGTCATGGAGGGAAGGAATGGGATTGGGAAGGTTAGGGAAGGGGAGTGAGAACGACCGTAGCGAGTGGAGAAGCTGGTATATTGCTCAGTTGTACTGGCTGCTTATTGACAAATATTTGCAGATGTTATGGGGGACTGAATGATAGAAAGCGAACAGAAACCATCTACTGAGTATCTAGGCCTTCTTGAAGTGGAACTGTTTCACTTTTACACCGTTTCCCCATTTTATTGCGAATAATTTTTTATCACCAGTAGCAACTGAAAAATTTGCATTTAAAAAAATCCCGTCTGGAGTGGGAATCGAACCCACGACCTATTGACTGAGAAGCAAGCACGCTGCCCACTACGCCACGGAAGCCTCTATTGCTCCCCGAAATACTTGCCAAGCTGCACGCTCACACGAACACACTTGCCGTGGAGAACACTGAAATTTAGTCAGTCCTTTATTCCTCAGACGACATAGATGTGTAATTCATTACCAGGCAATCTCTTTCCAACGGGATACAACCTCCAACAATTTAAGAGCAACGTTCACCGCCACTTCAAAATCTTCCCTCCTGTGTTTCCCTACTAATTTTCCCATATCCACTTGTTTCCCCATACCCATGTCGACTTAACTGTGCATCGCGCATTAAAGGGTGACCAACTGAGTTATTTTCGATGGCCGATGTTATAACTTTCAAAACATTTCAAACAAATTTTTAAAAAATAAAAATATTTACCTCTAATAGAATTAGCAGTCTTTTTCTCGTGTCCAATAGCACTAACTATTGAATTTGAACTTTGTATTGATGGCGGCGGTGTTGTACTATCAGCCGAATCAGGTGCTGAGCAAACGCTACCATTACCGCCGCCTCCGCCGCCCCCACTTAGACCGTCACTGCCAATACTGTTCAGAGACGTACAACACAGTGACGTCGGACTGAAAGGCGATGATAGTTGATGATGAAGGTGATGCTGCTGCTGCTGCTGTTGTTGATGTTGTTGATGATGTTGCGCCGGATGTTGAAGTGGCAATGAGCTTCTTGAAATTGTTGTGTCCACCGGTAAACGGATTGGACTTGAAACCGGTGATGTTGGTGTCGTTGACGATGAGGCACATAGGCGTAAACCTTTTAAGTCTATCGTTGAATTACGATGATACTGATGATGATTATTATTATTATTGTTATTATGATGCGATTGATGATGCACGTGGTGAATAGCTGACGATGACGTGATGTTACTACTGCCGGTCGATAATCGTTGTTGGTGCTGCTGCTGTTGTTGAAATTGATGTCGAAATAATGCTCGAGCAGCCGATTGTTGATCGATCAGCGATTGTGTTGATGATGTTGGTCGGTGATTAATCGAGTGATGATTCGTTTGATGCTGCTGCTGATAATGTTGATGATAATGAAACGATGATGGTTCGACTTTTATCTCATTATTATTATTATTGTTATTATTCGAATTATCCCAAGTTTGATTGAAGAATGCCGACAACTCGTTATCCATTTTAATATTGGCAATCATTGGTGAAACTGTTACATAGGGGTGACAGCATTGATGTTTATTTAATTATTTTTTAAACTTTCTCTGTATTTTATTTTTTTTTTTTTTAACTAAGTCGGATAGAGTGTTCTTTTGCACACTACGGCCGACAACATTTTGTTTAACACTTTATTTTTATTATTGAATCCGTTAAATAAAAAACTCATCCAATTCATACGGAAAAGTTGATTTTTCAAAATTAATATGTTCAGAAAAATTCGCACTTTTTTTGACTGCTGTAATGGATAAACGGCAAAAAAGAAAAACAAGAAACTAGAAGGAGCCAAATATATCGTATAAGATCACCGAAACACACACCCGAAACAAAAAAAATTAGTTATATCGGGAAAAAAGATTGAATACACTGCGATCAGAAGGATCTTAATCGGTCGGAACCATGTCGATCAATGGTTGCGTTTCAGTGGTCTTCTACTGTGGAATTTGACTATGCGAACGATTGGGCAATAGTGTTGTTGCGGTCGACGATAAAAATCATAGAGTAAGCAATTTTTTTTTTCGGTACGAAACCAATTGAAGGGGTAACTAATGAGTGCTGATCGATCGGAAAAAATATTTTATAGTGATAATTGATGATGTGTGGTCGTGGAACTGGTGGAGGTGGTGGTGTTCTATTCACTTCGGTAAAGTTCGAAAGAAGGCGATCAGAAGGGAAGTCTACGGCTGAGATGACTTTCATCTCTCCAGACACGGCCTAGCAACAATTACAATCTCTACGGATGAGGTCAATACTCGATTGCGCAATGTGCGTAAATTTGAAAACTACTTAGCAAAAGCGATAGCGATTGAGTCGTGCCGGCAAACCCTAAAGCACGTCATTCATGCCTCCCGAAAAACCTCATCTGTCATCGAAAACAATCACTAACAATATGTCTTACCACCTATGCATACACGCTAAGATAGCTAATCATCAATGCTTATACACTCTTATTATTCACTGATTTCCATGTACATAAGTGATTTAACCGACCAAAAATTATCAGGGGTATGTGAACTCTATCGTAACAAAAAAAAAAAGTATTGAGCACTCATTCGGTCGCAAGTCTAACAAGCCCACAACGAATAATACTTTTCTTCTTTCACCCTCTCCACCCCGAACTAGCCACCCGAAAACAATCGTCAATCAGTGAACTAAACAAGAAAAGAAAATAATGAAATAAAAAAAAAAAAATTATAGATAAAAAAAAAGTAAAAACAGATTAGCACCAGGTCAGGAGCCGATAGCAGAGCGGTTTCCGCGATAACGCATAAGCCGATGCGTAACACCCCCGGGCTTACACTATGCCAAATCGTGATCGCAAACAAAATTCAAATTTCATTTTTTTTTTCCGTAACTAAATCTGGTGATGAATTCCAATAATCTTATAATTTCGATTTTTAATTTTTAACGAACAAAAAAAAAAAATTAGACGTTAAAAAAGCACTTAAATAATTGTGAAAAAAAAATAAGAAATATAAATTTTTGTTTTTTTTTTTTAAAAAAAATTTGTTTGTCACGGAACTACGACATGAAATCATGCAGCAAAAACAGCTTCATCCGTTGGCCAGCGCTAGAAGTAATCCCAAATGCAGTGCTGGTTCCGCAAGGCAGCATCCTAGGTCCTGCAGTGTTAACTAAGATTGATCGCGGCGTGCAGTACCATCGAGATGTCAATTAAAGGGAACGCGCGCGATTCAATTAAATTGTTTTAAATCTTCCACTCCACACTTGAAATCAATTAAATTATATTTAATAAATTTTTCTTTTTCGTTTTGTTTAATTATGCACAATATTCGCTAAAACACTAGAAAATTTCGTATTCATCAAATTTCAAAATAAAAAAATACGCGCCCCGCACTTATGACACTTTCTCTCTTTCTCTGTTCGATTCTTTCGATTGAAAGAATTTTATACGCGCCCGCCCGATCGTATATAAAAATTCGCCGCCCGCGAGAGATGTCAATGAACTTTTTTCACAAGCATTTCTCATATATGACGAGATATGCACACAACAAAAAAAAAAAACACACCATACATGTGTATGAGATATTGGGGGGCTCATGCACCACAAACACACAAAATCACTAATACATTAATATTGCAACTATTTGTGCTCAGCTTTTTTTTTTTTATTATTATTATGATTTTTTTTTTTTTATTTATCGCGAAAAATACACGTAGCCACAGTGAAACACACGTGTGTAGAAATGCTCCTCAGACCAAGGGTTTACACTTGGGTGTGTGTCTCGGATAACAAAAAACCAAACTTATATATCTGTTTGGATTTTCATATCAAAAAAAAAATTTTTTTTTTTCAGAAACACCGCATAGAGCTAAATTCAATATGAAAATGTAGTTTGGTTTTTTTTTCAGTGGTTATCACGAGTATTAAGCACTTTTTTGTAAATTTTTTGGATTTTTTTTTTAAATATTTAAATCAAAAATTTTATAGTTATAAGGGCACTTTGGAAATCGCCTTAACTACACTGTCACAGCAAGGAAATAACATTAAAAAATATTAAACACCACTATCCTAGATTGGTTCTAAATGTCACTGCTGTCTGGTCGGGAGGACACTTTGGAACTAGGAAACGGCGACGTTTCTTAAATTCGCAGCAAAAAAAAAAAATAACAAAAAGAGAAGAAGAAGGAAGTATTATTTCATTTCACACATGTATGGTGGTGAGTTGTGACGCGCGGCATCGTTCTACTATACGGAAGAACTCTTCGTCCTTAGTGACGTCAGATACATAAGGAAGAGCGCACCTAACTAGATACTGGCGATCCCGAACCGAAGCCAGATGAAAAACTCGATTAAAAAAAAAAAAAAATTGCAGTACAATTTTGTCAATTGAACGGGAAACGTCCTTGTTGGGGGTCGCGAAAAATATAGGAAACGAAGCCGCAATTATATATGGGGTGGTAAAGAGATGGCACTGCTTAGAACACCATCGAACGATTCGCTGAGGAACAGCAAAGAAGCAGCAAGAATTCTTCGAGGCACTGCCGAGTTAACCGTGGAAACTGTCCGAACCATCTGTGATGCCGCCGTGCCTACGCCATTTACCAGCAACGCGATATTCTTCTTCCTATGTAGCGCGCTCCACAAGCTCCACATCGCATTTTTTCATTATTTCTATGGTGTTCCTTTTTTTTTTTTTTTGCTTCTTTCGTTTTGTTGTAGTCGTGTAGTGGCCCGCAATCGATGTACACACGGAGCAGCATAGGCACTGTCGGCCGGGCCGGTCGTTGAGGCCATTGGCACATATTTTCCATCGTGCTCGCCTCTTGTACATAAGTGACGTATATGACATGTGTGTAGAGCAGAAGAAGATTGGGGCGCTCCACCGAAGAAGCTTTCATTTTGGGTGAAAGCTCGCCACGATGGGGCCCACTGTATAGAACACACATATCCCAGTTCATTTCATTCTTGCTATTGCGCTCTTCCGAAGAACGTGGGGCACAAAACAAAAGGGATGCCCATCGTTCTAGTGGGTGCTATAACTTTTGCAATAGCAAGCTTCAGTTGCTGGGGCTATAATAACAGAGATTTTTTTAGCAGCAGTCGCGATAATACTTGTTTCAATGACTTTTCGATAAGGAAGTACATCTATTGACAAGGAGGATATGAAAGTTATTCGATAGTTCTTACTATCGATAGAGACTACCGAATACCTATCTGAATGAATGAAAATTACTATCGATAGTTCCAATCAAGGATCAATCTACGAAAATGAAAAAAATCGCAGATGGAGGGTTGTCCGAAGAGCTAACAACCCTTCCACAATAAGTAATGAAAATATTGAGGATCCTGAAAATCAGGAGGCCAAGACCCAATTTGGGCTGTAGTGTAATTGAAGAAGAAAAAGAAATTCCAATCGATAGTAACTATCGAATAACTTTTCGAATGAATGACAATAATAGCTTTGAACCAAACACTCGTAATAATCAAATTCATCAAATTCCTGTTAAGACCCCCTATAGGGGCATAGGACAGAAACAACTCTCTTCCACAAGGCGCGATCCTGAGCATCGGCTTTAAGCTGTTGCCAGGACTTGTTTATTCCTCTGGCCTCCTGCTCAACTGCTCGCTTCCATGTGTTACATGGTCGACCAACCCGACGTCTTCCTTGAGGGTTATAATCCAGAGCCTGTTTTGCGATGTTTCGCTCTGGTTTCCTCAAAGTATGACCGATCCACTGCCACTTTCGCAATTGAATCTCAATACCTATTTTAGTCTGGCGAGTTGTACTCCAAAGTTCGTCGTTGGAGATTACTTCTGGCCAGAATATTCCTAAAATGCGTCGGAGGCATTGGTTTACGAAAGTCTGTAGTTTCTTGGTAAGTCGAACGGTCACTTTCCGCGTAGTACAACCATACAACAACACGGATTTGACGCATGCGTCAAAAACTCGCAGCTTCGTGTGAAGGGAGATCTCTCTTAACCTCCAGAAAGGGGAAAGGATACCGAAGGCCTGACGAGCTTAATTCAGCCGAGCCTCAACATCCTTTTCGGCTCCGCCGTCCATGCTGACAATGCTTCCGAGATAGCAAAAATCTTGCACCTCTTCCAAATCCTGTCCATTAAGAACAATCGGTGTGCTTGCGTTCGAACCCATGTGCACGTACTTGGTTTTACGCACATTTATTTTTAGTCCCGCCTCTTTGCATTTAGAATGCAACGAGCGAACATTTGACTCTAAGTCCGAACGGGTATGTGCAAGCAAACACACGTCATCAGCATAATTAAGGTGACTTAAGATGTTAAATAGTCTCCATTGAAGACCTTTACCTTCCCCACCTTCCAGTGCAGCTTTCAAGATGTTATTTATTGCCACGAGAAACAGGGCTGGTGATAATATGCAGCCTTGTCTGACACCCGTTCGCACAGGAAAGCTCTCGGACAGCTCTCCTCTATGCAAGACGCGACACCTTGCATCTTCGTAGGATTCTTTAATCATAGCTATGACCTTATCTGGAATGCCTCTCCTACGCAAAGCATTCCATATGTAATCTCGCTTAACGCTGTCGAAAGCTTTCTCGAAGTCCATAAACATGAGATGTAGTGGCGAACCCATTTCGGCTGACTGGTCTAATATTATCCGTAGGGTATTTGTGTGGTCAGTACAAGACGATCCTTTACGGAATCCAGCCTGATAAACTTCGAGAGTGCTCTCGACGACATCACTAATCCTATTGAGAATTACCTTAGCCATAATTTTTGATACGGCAGTAAGTAGACATATACCACGCCAATTGCCACAATCCCGAAGGTCGCCCTTCTTCGGAATTTTCACAATGACGCCCTCCTTCCATTCAGTCGGATATCTTCCATCATTCCACACCTTAGTGAAGAGTGGGAGGAGTATATCGGCTGTTATTTCCGGGTCCGCTTTGAGGAGTTCGGTTGGTAGTCCGTCTATACCTGAAGCTTTCCTTCCCGCCATTGACCGAATGGCGGAAACTATCTCTTCCTTATCTGGGGGATCGTCCCTAATAGAGGATTGTTGCGGTTGGATGTTTGGAAGTTGTTCTGTTTCCGGAATATCTTCATCTGACAAGATGTTTAAAATATCAGAGAAGTATTCCTTTCATCGTCGCAACTGGTGTTCACTCATATTAAGGAGAGTTCCGTTGACATCTCTCACCAGGTGGTTGGCGGTGAAATTCCTGTTCGTCAACTGTTTCATGATTTTAAATAGTGAACCCATATCCCCAAGGTAAGCCGCAGATTCTGCCTTGTTTGCCAGATCTTCAATGGCCTTTCTCTTGTCGCGTCTAACAGCCCTCTTAAGCTGTATATGAGCATCGCGGTAGTTCTGCCTCAAGTCGAGTGTTCGTTGGTTGACATCGGGTTGAGAGATGATTGCCAATTTGGCTTTTTTCCGATTGTCAACCTTGTCCCATGTGTCTTGCGACATCCAGGGTTTCTCACCGCTTTGCGCATATCCCACAGATTCTTCAGCACTAGTTAGAAAAGTGTTTCTGGTTGCCTCCCAATTGGCGTCCAGTGTGCGCATTTCATGTTCACCCAATGTGGATGACTTTTCGCGTAGAATGGTGGTATATTCGAGTTTTTTGTTGGGATCTCTGAGTTTATCCACATTAAGCTTGCGCTTCATTTGAAGAATTTGTGGTCGTCGGATAGCTGCTGTACACAATCTCAAGCAGGCAACCATCAAGTGGTGATCGCTCCCCACGTCAGCTCCACGTTTCGCTCGCACATCGAGGAGACATCTTCTCCATCGGCGACTTATAGCCAAATGGTCGATCTGGTTCTGAGTAACACCATCAGGGGAAACCCAAGATGTTTTATGATGACTCTTGTGTGGAAAAAGGGTCCCTCCGATGACCATTTGCCGAGTACTACAGAACTCCACAAATAATTCGCCGTTTTCGGGTCTCTTAATCCAAGGTCGTGAAGGGTCGACCCAAGGGTCACCATGCCTCCCCATGACGTATTCTAGTCCAGTGTTGTCTGATCCAACCTGGGCGTTCATATCTCCCGAGATGATAATAATATCACCTCTTGGAACACGTTCGAAGGTGGCACTCAGTTGGCTATAAAACTTCTCTTTGTCACCAGATGTTGCGGTATTAGTTGGTGCGTAGCACTGCAGAATTGTGACGTTTCTGACACTGGTCCTGAGCCTGACGACGATAATCCTATCCGAGATTGGTTCCCAGCTAATGAGACTGTTTCTCGCTCTCGGCGTAAGGACGAACGCCACGCCATTTCTGGCTTCACTTTCAGGGCCAATGTACAGAATAGTGTTTCCGCTAGGGGTTCGTTCTTCTCCTGATCCTGTCCACCTGACCTCGCTCAAGCCCAAGATTTGGATGTTATAGTGCTTCATTTCACGGTCGATCACTGGTTGGCGGTGCAAGGACCGAGTAACCCCAGGTCTTCCCCCGTCATTCAATGTTCGAACGTTCCAGAAGCCAATCATAGTCCGTTTTCGAATGCCAAAAGTCGTTAGCGTAGAATCAGTCCGTATCCGAGGCGATGTATCCGTTTCTCGTATCATTTAGGTCTTAAGATCACGGGTTATAAGCCCATGATCCAGTGAGTGTCCATTTGCCATTTTTAGGGCAAGCAGGACTGGCTGTGGGTGAATTCTACAGCCCCCATCCCAGAGGGGGAAACATATGCAACATATTAGCGATCTAAATCCAAATAAATCACCTGGTATCGATGGTCTTACTTCTCAAACTTTAAAGACTCTCTCCAACTTCATAATTCAGCCTCTATAACATACCTTTAACATGTGCATAGTACAATAAATCTTCCCCTCAAAATTGAAGAGTGCTGTAGTGATAGCTTTACATAAAAATGGAGACAAAAGTGATCCAGGTAATTTCAGGCCTATATCATTGCTTTCTGCTTTAGCAAATATTGTCTAGCTCCTAATGACCCTAATTCTATCACTATCACTACTGTTAACTCATCCCATAATTCTGGCAGTCAGCTGCGTATCCTGAAGCAAGCTAAAACTATTCCAGATCTTTTCAATAATGCTAATGAACTGAATTTCTATTTTCATAATATGTCAGGAATGAGAGGCTCTCTGCCTCAGTTTCGTAATGATTTGGCAAACTGTCCTTATGACATTGCAATGATTACTGAGATTTGGCTCCTCACAACGCACTTGGATGCGGAAATCATCCCTCCTGGATGGTCTATTTTTCGAAATGATAAAATTAAACCAACCTTTTTGGTCGATCAACGAGGAGGTGGTGTCTTTATCGCAGTTAAAAATAAGCTTTCTAGCTGTCTCATACCGGTTCAAGTACCCAATAATGCAGTTTTTGAAGTTTCTGCATGTAAAGTTCAGATGAAGGATAGAAATCTGGTCTTAGTCTGCTTCTACATCCCTCCGGACTCTGTTGAGTAGCAGTATGCTGATCTTGCGAAATCCATCTCGATGATACATTCATCTATCCTTCCGGGTGATGAATTCTTATTGTATGGCGACGCAAATCTCAGGGGCGTTAAATGGGAGCCCAGCGAATTTTGCAGTTCCGTTTTTGACCCATCTAATATCAAAAAGCATCATGTTACATTTTTATCCGAAATTCACTCGCTTGGTTTGTTCCAATTATGTGATAAAATTAATAAATTCGGAAATGTTCTGGACCTCGTTTTCACTAGTTTCACCTCAAACTTTTCTTCAATAGAGGCTTCCTCTACTTTGACGAAAAAGACGAGTATTTACCACAATATTCTTGCCTTAACTTATTTCTCTTCCAACCATGAGTTTCGTAGTGACTCTAATAAGATCATAACCTATGATTTTATCAACGCTGACTATGAAATGATTTTTAAAATTTCTAATTTAGATACTTGTGACGACATCATTTATGTGAATGTTGAAGCAGAAAATCTTATTGCCACTTTAATGTTTATAATAGATAAATACACCCCCAAACGTATTAATACCAAGTTATCTTGTCCCCCGCATATGGATAAAAGCCTTAGAATATTGCGTAACAAGCGCAACAAGGCCTACAGAAAATGGACAAAATCTAAATCAGTTGGTGACCATACTAGATTTCTGCATCTGCGCGAGCAATTTGAAATTAGTGAAGCGGAAGCCATTGCACTTTATGACCGTAAGATAGTAAATAGTTTGATTGATCGTCCTAAAATGTTTTGGCAACACATTAATGACAAGCGCGGTACAAGTGGCTATCCAGCTTCTATGAATCTCGGTGATCGCTCATCTTCCGATCCTAAAATAATTGCAGATTTGTTCGCCAATCACTTTAAATCAAAACTAGCTAAGCCATTCAAGTTTGATCCTGGCAGGTTTTCTCATATTCCTGTTCATGATCAGAAGCTTACTGATGTGGTCCTAACTATTGATCAAATAACTTCAGCGTTGGTTGACCTAAATACTAATAAAGGTGCTGGCCCAGATCTCATTCCCCCAATTTTTTTAAAAAAAACTGCCCGTACTGTATCTCGGCTATTGTCACCCTTATTCAATGCTTCCCTTCAGCAATCAATATTTCCTTTATGTTTTGAATCAGCGCATATAATACTTATTTTTAAGTCTGGGGATAGATCAGACATTCGAAATTACAGAGGAATAAGCATTTTATCCTGTATTGGTAAAATTTTCGAAAAATTGGTTGCGGAAATATTAGTGGATATCGTTAGTCCAATAATCCATCCGTGTCAATATGGTTTCTTAAAGGGTAAGTCAACTGTCTCTAACCTGTTGGAATATTCTACCTTCATTAGGCAAAAATTGTGTAACAGAACTCAAGTAGATTCTATCTACACTGATTTTTCTAGCGCTTTTGATGTTGTAGACCACGGTCTGCTACTTTTCAAGTTGGAGCGTTATGGTATAAGAAGTGTTTTTTTGAAGTGGTTGAGGTCTTACTTGATGGATCGTACACAACAAGTTAAATTCTCATCACATCTTTCTAAAACGACTACAGTCTCCTCTGGCGTTCCTCAAGGTAGTATATTGGGGCCCCTTTTATTTATAATTTTCATTAATGACGTGCCATTACTCTTGAACGATTGCAAACTATCCTTTTACGCTGATGACTTAAAAATCTTCAGAGCTATTGACTCAAATCAGGATTGTCTTATATTGCAAAACAATATTGACCTTTTATCTGATTGGTGTTTGAACAACGCTATGCAATTAAATGTAAAAAAATGTGCAGTAATAACATTTTCTAGAAAAATAGCTGGTTCTTTGCAGTATGACTACAATATTAGCAGTGAAAAGTTAAAACGTGTCTCTCAAATTAAAGATCTTGGGGTAATATTTGACACAAAGTTGACCTTCAAGTCCCACATAGATAAAATTTCGAACAGTGGTATGGCTATGTTGGGTTTCTTAAAAAGGAATTCAATAACCCACATTTGTGTAAAACTCTTTTCTGTACGTTGTTGTTGCCTCTGCTTGAATATGCAAGTGTTGTCTGGTCACCTTCCACTCAGGTCGACTCATACAGGGTTGAAAGAGTACAAGTGCAATTCCTACTGTTTGCTTTACGAAGCCTTCAGTTTAGTAGCTACCGTTTGCTTTCTTACAAATGTAGGCTACTTTTGCTTGATATGAGCACACTTTAGAGAAGAAGAGAGCTTGCTTCGTCAACCCTTGCATTCGATTTAATTAATTATAATTTAATTTCGGACGAGCTCCTTTCCCGCTTTATATTTGTTGATCACAGGTTTAGTCTTCGAAAAAATAGAATTCTGAAAATGGAGAATCATTCTTCTAATTTCATGTTGAATGATCCTATTGCTTGTGCCATAAAAAACTTTAATTTGCATTCAGATTGCTTCAACAGTTCTATAAGTAGAAATACTTACAAAAACAAAATAATGACTAAATTTAAGACTTTATTTGTAAGATAATATGATATTATTAAAATTCTTAGGTCTAATACAATCATATTTTGTTTGCTGTTTAGATTATTGCAGTTGTAGTAATGGTTATTTAGTTTTTTTTTATGTATTTCTAATTTAGAATTAAGAATGATTGTTATTTATTCTATTATTATTATTATTTTTCTTTGTAAAATAGACTTTAGTTGTCTACATATATAAAAAAAAAGTGTTTGAGAAATGCATCAAGAGCCGTTTCGAAAAATTTCTCGAAGAAAATGATATTCTGTCAAGGAATCAGTATGGTTTTAGAAAGAATACTAGCACAACCGATGCTGTTTATGATATGACCAAATATATCTACAATGCACTGGATAATAATGAAAAAGTATTGGCAATATTTCTTGATCTCAAGAAGGCGTTTGACACGGTCGATCACAGCATACTATTAAAAAAACTGAAACTGATAGGTATAGTTGGGAATGCTTACTCATTGCTAAGATCTTTTCTTTCAGATCGCACGCAAATAGTTAGAATAGGAGAAATGTATAGTGAGCCTTTAACCGTTAAGTGTGGAATACCACAAGGAACGGTTGTAGGTCCGATACTGTTTCTTATATATTTAAATGATCTTTGCAGAATAGATGGGGCTAATATAAATGGGCATTTAATATGTTTTGCAGATGGCATTTCTCTGATATATAAAGGCACGAATTGGATCGAAACTTTTGCAAAAGGAATCGTTGGCTTAAGATCTGTTGTAGATTGGCTCACTAAGCATAAAATGGCAATTAATTTAAATAAAACAAATTTTATATGCTTCGGAGAGACTCTCAATAATAATGCTTCGCATTACTCAATTCTTTCACGAAATTGTGTATTAAAAAGTGTAAATGAAGTGAAATATCTTGGTATCACTATAGATGATCTTATTCCTGCTCTATTTCTATCAAAATGTGCACACCAACTTTCATCACCTCTTCACTTTCTCTTTAACAAGTCACTGTCATTGGGAATTTTCCCATCAGTCTGGAAATCGTCGCATCTCACACCCATCCATAAAAATGGAGACAAACGCAAGGTTGAGAACTACAGAGGTATAGCAATTCTATCAGCTATCCCCAAATTATTTGAAAAAATTATCTGCGATAAATTGACCACTATGATCGACCCTATTCTAAACGAACAGCAGCACGGCTTTAGAAAAGGGCGATCAACAGTGACTAACCTCATGAGTCTTGTATCTGATACACTATGTGCAATGGAAAAGGGACATCAAATTGATGCAATATACACAGACTTTAGTAAAGCTTTCGATCGAATTGATCACAATATCCTGACTTTAAAATTAAGAAAAATTGGTGTGACTGGATCCTTACTTGATTGGCTTAAATCCTATCTTAGCAACAGGACTCAATTTGTTAAGTTTCAGGGCTTTATTTCCAAGGAAATAGGCGTGTCGTCGGGTGTACCCCAAGGAAGTCACTTAGGACCTCTCTTATTTAATATTTTCATTGCAGATCTTTCGGAAGTATTAGAAGGTATTCCACATTTGTTATACGCTGATGATCTAAAAATATATCATGTTATATCCTCCCCCGCAGATGCTGTATTCCTGCAATCCAAGATTATTGCTCTAAATGAGTTGTGCAGCCAGAACAAGTTAGAGCTTAATGTCGGTAAATGCCACGTGATAAGTTTCTCACGCAAAAAAAACACATGCTACCATAACTACTATCTAAATGGTACTGAACTTCATCGAGTAGGACAAATTGAGGACTTGGGCATTCTACTCGATACTGAACTCTGCTTTAAATCTCACTACAAAAGTATAATCGCAAGAGCCAATAAACTTCTCGGGTTCATTAAGAGAAGAGCTAAGGAGTTCAAGAATGTTTGGGTCACCAAATCATTATTCTGCTCTCTTGTTCGATCTCTTTTGGAATATGCATGTCCCATTTGGGATCTTTTTTTCCAGATTTACAGCAACAGAATAGAATCAATCCAAAAGCAATTCCTTCTGCTTGCCATCAGGGACTTGTATGATCCGAGAGACTTCGAGAACCTCCCACACTATGCAGTTAGGCTACATTTGTTAAATCTTTTACCGCATAGCTCTAGAAGAACTATGCTCACATCTTGTTTTACCTTAGACGTTTTGAATGGCGATATTAAGGTTGATCACCTTAAAAATAAAATCAGACTCAATGACGATGTCAGGCTGACGAGACATTCAAAACCTCTTAAGGAATACCTACATCGTACTGACTACGGTCAAAACGAACCAATTAACAGGTGTTGTAGAACATTTAACAAATTAAGTGTGCACTACACACCTCCAATTAGTAAGCCAGCATACAAACTGAGGCTGCGTTATGCTTTATCAGACAATCCACTTCCTTTTTAATAATCCTTCAGCCAGTGCCTATCATATTAATTTTATTATAATTTAAATTGTATTAAGTTATGTTAAACTAACTAAATTAAGCTAATCATTATTATTATGTATTACATTGTCTTGTTTGATAAATAAATAATAAGATAAAAAACTAAAATGGGACAGGCATATAACTTATATATGCAAAAGAATTCGGAAGACAATCCACTCATATTTATTACTACGCAATATCTTAAATTCAAATCTTTTGAGAATGGTATATTTTTGTCTTACACAAAGCATAATCCAATATGGTCTACGAATTTGGGGTTCAACGCATACCGCTACCTTGACACCGTTAATAAATTTGCAGAGCAGAATAATAAAAATATGCTTAAGAAAATCAAAGTTTTTTTCTACGACACAATCATTCTTTGAATTAAATGTAATGAACATCAGACAATTGTTTGCTTGCGGTTTGCTTAAATTCATGTATATTAACCAATCAAAATTTTTATTATTCACTACCATTTATAATACAAGAAGCCAAGTAAGATCTGTTTTGGATATAAGTAAATGTAAGAAAGAACTCACTAAAAGACATGCTGCCGTACTAGGACCTGTATCCTATAATAACTTGCCAATCTCAATTAAATGTAAATTAAATTTATTTAACTACAGAATTATTACTAAACAATTTATCATCGATAATCCGCAATTTGTAAATAATCTTAATAATTATATGTTATCATAAAGAGATATTATATTATTATATTCATAAGTTATCACAATCAGATTTTACATTGTAGTATTCGCTTTTTGTTTGATCTCTTTTAAATTTGAAAATATTATTATTATTTTTTATTATTTTATTTTATTCTTTTTTTTTGTCTCTTTATGAATTAATTCTTTAAAATTCCTAGCTTATTTTATTATTTTTAATTTAATATATAATGTTTTTCTCATACAAATGAATTGAACTCTCACGCACAAGCCTTTGGCTCATGTTAGTTTGTGCCATATTTTATTTTATATTTTTTTTAAGATTGTATTCAAAATATTTTATTTATTTGTACTACTTTTATACACGAATATTTCCACAAATATACTACTACTACTAATTAGTAATAGTAAATGTTGGTTCATTTTTATCGATAGTGGCTATGAAATTATTTTTTTTAATGAATGAAAATAACTATATAAATAACCCGTATAGGGGCGTAGGACATACCATATCTTGATCGCTTTACGTGCACAGCCCGACATTAAGCTACAAGTTCACGGTTGTCCTTAGCAATACGGATTGATATTGTTACGACAATCATTAACGTCTACATTCAATGTGCTTAACGATAGTCGTAAGAACGACCACGTATCACAACGGATGATATCAGTCTATACTTCATTGTGTGCTCAGCATTCACACTGGTAAGTGCAAGGCCTAACTAATACCTTTCCCAATCTTTGTATCATGGGACCCGATTGATATGCAACTCCAGGTCGAGCACAAGGTTCGCATTAGGCACCCCGCAGCTGATTTCACAGCATTCCGTTTGCTACTGAGCCGTTCCAGCTATACCGAACCCCTGCGTTTCGCATCCATCAGTTTGCTATTATTATCACCCATTGGACTTACATCAATTACATCATTCCGTCTGCTACTGGGCCGTCCCGGCTATACCGAGCCCCTACCTCTTGTCTCCTTCCGTTTCCAACTTTGTCACCCATTTTACATAAATTTCCTCATTACAGCCATCCGTCAGCAACTGGCCGTCCCGGCTATAAAGAGCCCCTGCCTCTCGCCTCCTTTAGTTTGCATCTTTATACTCATTGTTCAATTTCCGCATCCTTCTGTTCACTACTAGGCCGCCTCGGCTATATCGAACCCCTGCTTTTCGCATCCATCAGTTTGCTACTTATTATTATTTTTTTTTTTTTAAGGAACCGAACACAACTTAGGGGGTCACCCTATAATGCTATGCACAGCTGTGTTGGTATAGGATTTGGGGAAAAAAACTCAAGTTATATCAGTTTAATTTAGGTGGAGAGAGACGAAAGTGATGGTGTACATTGCCTTTGAAGCACTGGATGTTGAACTCGTTGGGAAACACTTTGGATGGTAATGTGTTCCAAAGTCTTGATGTTCGGGAAAAGAATGACTGCCTATATTTCAATGTACGAGAAGGCAAGGGTTTAACGGTTTACTCGTGTGAGCGTTCAGCTTGACGAGTATCTCGGGGAAAATTATAGAGTGGAGGGATGAGTGTGCTTAGTTCCGCACTGCATTTTCCATGGAAGTAGCGATAGTAAGTGCTGAGTACTCCGACATTTCTGCGATGCTCGAGAGAATCGATAGAAGACGTGATGGTTTCGTCTCCTATCAGTCGGAACGCATGTTTTCGAATACGGTCGAGCAACGCGAGGTTTGATTTGGGTGCCCCAGCCCAAACATGTGAATTGTACTCTAAACGCGGTCTAATGTATGCTTTATGGATGGCTGCCAGATCGTTTGGCGTGAAAAACCTTTTGAACTTTCGGAGAACGCCTAGACGTTTAGAGGCATTGAGGGCAGCATCAAAGATGTGCTGAGCCCAATTTAGGTGGTCATTAATTTTAACGCCAAGTGTGAAGTTATCCGAGGTACAAAGTTGTGTGCCACCAAAGGTCACATTTTGAGATAATACAGGAACATCACGTTTGAGGGATAGAGGACAGGCCTGTGTTTTAGAGGCGTTGAACTCTACTCTATTTTTCCTGCCCCATTCCAGGATTAAGTTGAGGTCCGAGTTCAGCGAACGGAATAACTCCAAGTGATTGGAAGCAATAGAATACTTGTGTGATTCTGCAGCAGAGTTATACGTATCGTTAACCCACCATCCTTCAGTTGTTGCATCTCCTACATCCTCCTATTGAGACATCATCGATACAACCTGGTACGGGGTTGCCAAAACTTCCTCCCGCAAAACCAAGTTCAAAGTTCTTGGTGAGGACTTTCATAAGGGCAACCTCACTTCAGTCTAAGTTCACACAAGACTTTGTTCCTGATCGAACAGCTCAGGTTCGTGGAGTCACCATGCTCCAAAAGCAGTTACTGAAATCGCCGTAGCTTTCTCGACCAGCACTGACTTCCCTGCGACAGCTCGAGTCCGTGGAGGCGCTAAAATCTGCAAAGCTGCTCGTATGATTCGGCAAAGTCCTCCTTATGTGACTACCTCCCTTACGTGATATCGAAGTTAACGACATCGAGGGTCGTCCAAGATTTTCCATTCGGTTTCTTTTTATTGTTTTTCGATATCACGGGAAATTAGTACATGCGAAAACCAAACGTTAATCCGCAGTGATCAAAATTAAAACGATCCAAAAGTTCTGCAAAGGATTTTGCGAGTGGTTAATCATACCACTATTTCCAACGGTGCCTACGTAAAGGAAAAGAGGCCCCTCAGTAGTTTCCGATACAAACAGGAGTCAACAACCAATAGGAAGATTGACAGCCACATTTACTTGCAGCAGTGGTCCCGACACCCTTAACATCTCAAGATACACTATTTTAAATAAATTTGACAGTAATATCAGGAATATTTCTTATGTAAGTCAAGAAAAACTATTACTACAAATGAATCTAGAATCAAAACATAACAGCAGTACTATTGGGCATAAAGCCCAATCGTGCGATACTCTAGATGAAAGAGAAATTTTTGTATCTTAAGAAATTTTGTAGGGGAAGTGGTAGAGGGGAGACGACATTGAACTATTTTTTCACATGACGCTAAGGTTGCTATCAAAATGTTTTATGCAAAATTCATTGTCATTTTGTATGGGAGGGAGTAGAAGGGGTAAAGTTAATCTTCTAATTTTTTTTCGGTTTTGCTAATAATTCTAAACAAATATTTAGTGCACAATTTCAGCTCGATCAATTTTATACGCACTGAGTAAATTGGCTTAGAGCATTTCATGAAAAAGTGCAGTTTGTGTGGGAGGTGGTGGAAGGAAGGGGAGGACCCAAATAACTTTTGTACAGTAGATTTATATCATCATAAAAGTAATACATTCCAAATTTCAGATCAATAGCATTTATATTTTTCGAGCAAATCCGTTTATTGTGAAATTACGAAATTGTGTCATTTTGTATGGGAGGGGGTAGAAGGGGTACAGCTAATCGTCTCATTTTTTTCGGTCTTACTAATAATTTTCAATAAATATTTCGTGCACAATTTCAGCTTGATAACTATTATACGCACTGAGTAAATTGGTTTAACATATTTCATGAAAAAGTGCAGTTTGTATGGGAGGTGGTGGAAGGAGGGGGAAGACACAAATTCTTTTTATAGAGTAGATTGGAATCATTACAAAAGTATTACATTCCAAATTTCAGATCAATGTCATTTGTACTTTTCGAGCAAATCCGTTTATTGTCAGATTGCGAAATTGTGTCATTTTGTATGGGAGGGGGTAGAAGGGGTGGAGCAATTTGGCTCGTTCACGAACTTAACCTTAATTTTTGTTAAGAACGACGAATACAAAATTTGAACTTTCTAGCTCAACGCGTTCTCAAGCTAGAGAGGACACGGACGGACGGACGGACAGACATCCGGTTTTGAGATTATTGAGCGATTATATGAACTTCTGTATCACTCATTTTTTTCTCCGAGCCTTATTTCTTGGCGTTACAAACTTTGTGACAAACTTATAATACTCTCAGATTTCATCTCGAGTATAAAAATTATTATCACTAAAATATACCCATTTCATTCATTGTGAAAAAAAAAATTATTGTGAATTCAAAAGTGCGAAAAAGTGTAAATAGTGAATTGCATAGAATTCCTTTTCATTTCAAATTAATATTGGTATATTGTTTCAATTATCTCGATCGAATTAAATTGCGTTAATTTATTTGCTTTTGTACAAACCTAGATTATCAACTGAATTGTTAATTAATCGAAAGTGTAGCGACCAACTTATTTCTTTAATTCGCGATCTACGTTATAATCCTTCAATCATTGCTTGAAGTTTATTGTTTAAATCAGTTAAAATGTCCAATCCAAATAACCTGCTCCGCCCGGCTCGACTAGGAAGAGCTGAAGACGGCGAGGTTCCTCCTCGTGCTCCGCCTGCGAATAATGCAGTTATCAGAAAGATTACTCGTCTAGTGACCGAAACTTTACAAGTACAGAGAAGACAAATTTTTAATCCACTAATGAACCCAGCTTCGGATATCAATAATGATCTTGATATTCCAATTAATGCAGATGGGATCGGAAATTGGTCGGATATGGACAAAATACCCGACGTAGTGAAAAGTTTTAGGGAATCCTCTGGCCGCCCAGGAGAATTCAGTTCGTGGAAGAAGAGCGTCGAAAGGATACTCAGAATTTACGAACACCTAAGAGGAAGTACTACGGAATACTCGCAGTAATAAGAAATAAAATTGTAGGACAGGCAGACATAGCCCTAGAATCCTATAACACGCCCCTTAATTCGGAAAAAATTGCCAAATTTTTAACTCTCCATTACGCTGACAAGAGGGACCTCGGTACACTCGAATACCAAATGACGACTTTGATACAAGGTTCGAAAAGTATTCACGAATTTTACCAATAGGTCGATCATTACTTGTCACTTATCCTGAACAAGTTATCTTGCATGAACATGGGCCAGGAGTCACTGAACAATATGACACCGTGTTATAGAGACAAGGCGCTGGATACCTTTGTTAGAGGTCTAAAAGGAGATCTGCCCAGGCTTCTCAGCATTCGAGAACCGGCAGACTTGCCACAAGCTTTGCACATTTGCTTAAAGTTGCAAAACGTCGATTATCGCGTTCAACACGCGAATTGCTCCCGAAATTTTATTCATAAATCTCATCTTCATATTCCTCTCCCAATTCCACCGAAAAGAAATAACTGAGTACATTCTAGACCAGCACCGATTCCGGCACCGAGGAAGCAGTTTTATTCTGAATTGCTCCATAATCCTCGTGCAGCTCAAGCATCACAATTTTATAGACAAACCCACTATCAACATCAAAACTATCGTCCACCCCAGTTCCAAAACCCCGTTTCTCCTAAACCACAAGTGGAACCGATGGAAGTTAAACAATCGATTAGGTCTTGCAATGTTAACTACATGAATAGACCACAAAATCAAAAATTTCCAACTAAACGCCACACACAGTCTCATCAAATTCATCAGCCAAATAAAATGCAACGTGTATTCCACACCGAACAATACTACGAAGATGACGAATACAAGATCGCTTTGCAAGGATACAACGACGATATCAACAATGACGGCCAAAAAGAAGATCAGGCAGATGAAGGCAATGAAAATTCGAGCAACCCGTACAGCTAGAAGACATCTATTTTTTAGATTAAGTCGCTCTTCGCTACCATACCTCGAACATGTTACTAGGAGCGGAGAAGTATTCAAATTTTTAATAGTACAAGATCTAATAAAAATTACATCCAACATCGCCTTATAAGAAACCCTATACCTAATGAAGACACATTCTACGCCAATTCCGTTAGTGGATCTATAAAAATAACACATCATGCATTCGTTGATTTGTTTGGTAACGAAGCCGAGAAACTTAAATTTTTTATCCTACCCTCTCTTTTAAAATTTGCCGGTATCTTAGGTAATGACACTCTGAAAGACATGAAAACACACCAACGAAAATTTCATGACCATCAAGTGCGGTCGAAATCCGCCTAAAGCAACTCGCTTCTATAAATCTATATCTCTATCTATCTATAAATCATTTAAATATTAGGACATCCCACATGAACTCAAATCGAACAATTAAGTCAATCACGAATAAATGCCCAAACCTTTTTTCTGACCCAAACGAAAAACTAATCTACACCACCTACAGGAGAGATAAGGACCACCAGCAATGACCCCGTCTACTCCAAATCCTACCCTAAAAAGTTGAAAAAGAAATTAACAAATTAATAGAGGACGGGATTAAAAGACCATCGAAATCTCCATACAATGTTTGGATTATCCCAAAACAAAACTGACGCGTCAGGCGAGAAAAAGTTCCAAATGGAGATCGACTATAGGAAGTTGAACTCAATCACTATTCCCGACAGATACCCCATTCCGGAAATTAGCGAAGTTCTTGCGAATCTAGGACATAGCAAAATATTCAGCATTATTGATTTGAAGAGTGGATTTCATCAGGTCCCACTCAAAGAACGTGACATGAGACTGCGTTTTCAATCAATAATGGAAAATTCGAATTTTTACGTCTACCCTTTGGGTTGAAAAACGCTCCATGTATATTCCAAAGAGCTTTGGACGACATTCTCATCGGAAAATGCTGCTACGTCTACATGGATGACATTATCATCTTCAGAAGAAATGAAGCAGAACATTTCAAAAACCTTAAACTAGTTTTTCAAACGCTTGAAAAAGTGAATATAAAAATTCAGCTCGATAAGTGCGAGTTCTTGCAAGAAGAAATTGAATTTTTAGGTTATGTTGTCAGTACTAACGGAACGAAAACAAATCCAAAAAAAAGTTCATGCAATATCAAATTTCCCACCTCCCAAAACCCTTAAAGACCTAAGATCCTTTCTCGGTATGTCAGGTTATTATCGCCGCTTTATTCAGGACTACACGAAACTAGCAAAACTCCTGACACCCTTTTAAGAAGGGAAGATGGACGAGTGTCCAAAAATCTCTCCAAAAATAAACTTATTTTCTTAGACAAGGAAGCCATGAATTCATTCAACAAACTACGGTATGCGCTTTTGTCCGAGGAAGTTATTTTATCACACCCAGATTTTGAAAAAGAGTTTGAATTAACCACTGATGCTTCTGACTATGCTATTGTATCTGTGCTCTCACAAAATCTCAAACCAATATCTTTCCTTTCCAGAACTTTAACAAAAACTGAAGAGAACTATGCAACTAACGAAAAAGAAACGCTGGCAATAATATGGTCTCTGAACTTCCCAAGAAATTTTCTATACGGATTACGCAAAATTAAAATTTATACAGATCATCAACCCCAACCTGAGCGACAGAAATACCAATACTAAAATGAAACTTTGGAAAGCGATTCTCGAGGAGTACAATTATGAGCTAAAGTATAAAACAGGAAAAGCAAATGTAGTTGCTGACTCTCTATCACGACCAGCCAAAATAGGTGGAATTAACTCATTGACCTCCACCCAGCACAGTGACGGTAGTTCCTCAGATAACCTGATCCCTATTGTTGAAACTCCTCTTAATGCTTTTCGGAACCAAATAATTTTAAAAATTGGCAATGAAAAGTATGTGCTACGAACTTATTCTTCCATTCGAAAATTATAAGAGACACATTCTTTCAACAAAAAAAAAATGTTTTAATAAATTGATAAGTTATAATAAAAAAAAAGTGAATTATATTCGTATATCGCATCAGCATTAGGACAACGTACTTCACCTAAAGAAAAATAAGGAATACGTGAGGAAGCAGCAAGGGCCCCAACGATACCAAGTAAATATGTTTAAGTTTTTTTTTTAAACCAATAAAAATTAAAGTAAAATTGAATTAATTATTTTTTGAAAGAAAAGATTTCCGGATTCTACACTACACTACATTCTACGCTTTATTATTCGTGACGCTTCTGTCTCTGCTGATAAAGTTTGATAAAGGGCTCAGCAGAGACCGAAACGTCACGAATAATAAAGCGTAACAGTGTAGAATCCGGAAATCTTTTCTTTCAATACGAAATGCGCTTTCACCAAACCATTAATTTTTTTTTTTTTATTTTTGAAAACCATTTTATTAGCCTACATATTTTTTTCTGTGTTAAGATTGTTGTTTTTGCTAAAGAACAGATGAATTTAACTCTTTTCGCGCAGTATCTCAGCATGAGTGTGTGAGGAACTCATAAGAGGGTTCCCGTGCTTTCTCTGGAAGTTAGGTAAGTGTTCGTTACAATATGTCGTTCGGAAACTTCCAGTTGACGCCAAGGGAATAATATCCTTCAAATCGACGTGCACCAAATATTCGTAGACTTTAAGCAAGCATACGACATAACCGATAGGAATGTACTGTACAGCATAATGCTGGAATTAGGAATACGACCGAAACTCGTCCGACTGACAAGACTTAATGAACTCAACATGCCAAGTAAGGATCCAGAACGACTTGACATCAAGCTGCCAAACACTCTCCCGGCTGAAGCAAGGAGATGTCCTTGCACTCACACTTTTTAATCTGGCTATGGAAGATGTCGTTAGAAAACTATTTGATACCAGAGGGACGCTACTGTTTAAATCATCGCAGATAATATCTTACGCAGACGACATAAACAAAATTAGTCTTGACACGGCAGCACGAGAAGTAGGGTGACGCATAAATGAAAACAAAACGAAAGTTATGTTGGAATTACGAAGAAACATACCAATCAGATGAAATCTATCGATAGTAGACTATAGCATAGAAAACGTGGACAACTTCATATACTGCCATAAATATTGATACACGTGTAAACGCGACTCTTGCTGCTGATAACCTAAACGCAGACAAATATTATGTTACAAATTTTGACAGTTGATATGTGCTCTACAAACGCACCGAATCATTTCAGTATAGCTTAAGCCGTCATGATGGAACAGACCGACAATGAGAACCATATTGCTGTTATTGCTCTTCATAAGTGTGGAATAGAAAGACCTCGTATTTTTGATTTATTAAAACCGTTGAAAATCACGCGTGCATTTATGTATCATACTGTTAAGTTGTTTACTGATACTGGAAATGTAAACGACCGTAAAAGATCCGGCCGGCCTCGCACGGCTCGGGCACCACAGGCCATCAATGCTATGAGATCGCGAATCAATCGAAATCCTGTCCGCAGACGAAAAATCATGGCTCGTAAAATGGATATAGCGCCGAGAAATATGAGCCGCATCGTTAAACAAGGCTTGGAACTTGAGGTTTTCAAACGGCAAATAGGACAGCGCCTTACCGTTGAATTAAAAAAAAATCGGAAAAAAATCAAGACAGCTGTTATTGTTGTACACTAAAAAGAATTACAAAAAAATCCTGCTTGCTGGCGAAATAATTTTTACCTGGAGGAAACTTTTAAATTAGCAGAATTATAGGGTGTATGCATGATCCTCAAGGGAAGCCAGTGAACTGGTGCCAAGAATTGAACGAGGTCATTATTCCGCATCAGAGATGGTTTGGTGGGGAGTATCCTATGACCGCATCACTTCCTTACATTTTTGTGAAAATGATGTTAAAACAGCGGCAGAAATTATCAACGAGACATTTTACGGACTGTAGTGGAGCCCTTGAATCAAACCATGTTCCAAAACAAACCATGGATATTCCAAGACAAGACTCTGCGCCCGATCATAAGGCCAAAACCACTCAACAGTAAGGCTTCCGTGGCGTAGTGGTCAGCATACTTGCTTCACAGTCAATAGGTCGAGGGTTTGATTCCCACTTCAGACAGTGGGATTTTTAAAGCACGAATTTTCAGTTGTTAATGGCGATGAAAAATATTTCGAAATAAAATAGGTAAACGGTGTAAAAGTGAAACAGTTCCACTTATTGGAGGTCTATATACTCAGTAGATGGTTTCCTTTCTATCATTCAGTCCCCAATAACATCTACAAATATTTGTCACTAGCAGTCAGTACAACTGAAAAAAATATACCAGCTACACCACTCATTACGGTCGCTCTCACTCCCCTTACTTCCTATTCCCTCCATGACTGTGTTTGTCCATTGCACATAAAGGCCAAAATTGCCTATAACTCATTGTGTAAAAAAAACAGTGGCTTGCAAACCTTGTACCTGAGTTTATTAGAACTGAATATTGGCCGGCAGCCAGCCCAGACCTTAATCCGCTCGACTACAAATTGTGGTCGGTTTTAGAGGACATGGTCGTAACAGACGCCACCACAACCTGTAGTCATTAAAGTAGGCGTTGGTAGCATCTGTGGACCATTTTCCCACGAACATCGTCCGTACAGCGATCGATTATTGGCCTCACAGAGTTCGGCACTGTATTAAGGCAAATGGCGGCCATTTTGAAAATTTTTTTTAAATTTTGAAGTTTATTATTGACATAATAAAAAACTGAAAAAATTGTTCAAATCCAATCAGTAGTTTTATTTTTGTAGTTAAAATATCTTGTATCGATATTTATGACCGCACTAGGTATATAGGAGCCAATCTCTCCAAAGACGGCAATGAATTCAATGAAATCAAGAGACGCATAATGAGAGCAAACAAGACATACTACTTGGTACTTCCGATTATAAAATGTAAAGATGTGCATAGAAAAGCGAAGCTGCGAATCTACAAAACCATAAGACCTGTACTCTGATATGGAAGTGAAATATGGACGTTAATACAGACATCATAAAAAATGGTTAACGCTTTTCTTCTTCTACAATGGCACTACAGTCCAAATCGGGCCTTGGTATCCTGACCTTCAGGTTCCTTAATATTTTCCATTATTTACTGTGGATAGGTTGTTAGACCTTGGTACAACACTCTATCCACGAATTTTTCATTTTCGTATATTGAGATGACCAAGGTATACCCAAGCAGTCAGTGTGCTGGAATTACGCGTCGACCTGGATTTGAACTCACGACCTTCGCATTGTGGACCCTAGGGTTAATGCTTTTGAGAGGAAGGTATGATGACGAATCCTCCGACCGGTGAGAGAACAAGGCGAATACCATTTTTGAGGACTTCGACGTTATTAACAAAATTTAACCTCTTCAAGGGTGGATTGTCCTTTACTAGAACTTGCTTGAATGATGTCATATGTAGGGTTGGAAGATCAACTAATTTCATTGCATGGTTCCAAAATAGTTTTCAAGCGAACGAATGAATCAATGTGGTAAATGCTCTGCACTATCACCGCGCTGTATTCTATTTTGCCTTTCTGGTACTCTACTTGGACCTTTTAATTTTTGTGCTGAAAAATGGCAATCCTTCTCATTTATTAAAAAATTTATCTTTTAGCCAAGCAACTTATCAAATCAACAAAATACAATGTAGTCGTTTATCAGGCACGCGAAATACGGTGATCTAGACCACTGAATTTTAAATTATATTTACACGGCGTAGGAGAATTACCATTTATTATTACATTGTTATTGTTAATTTAAAAAAAAATGGTATGAACTAGTGCTATATTGCGTGCCCGAACTATTAAACATCAAATTTATCAATGAACGAAAAATATGGTGATCCGTTGGGTATTACTAAGAAATGATAAATGCAAAACATATCTCAGCATTCGGTTTTGTTGTAGAATTGAATGATAAAGTGAGTATGTTGAAAAGTTTTTTTCAGATTCTGTGGTCGTCTCGAATTCGGAGCAACTTTCCACTTACAACGTGGGGCCTGAGCCATATTCCAGCCCCTCCCCCCTCCTCCTCTCTATCAGGACCAGCTCATGAGTACCATTTATTTGGTTTGGTGAATGTTTTCACAGTGCATTTGCATGTGCAAATTCTGGCCTGGACAAATCAATGTTATCAACGAATAACGAGAAGCAATAGAAATTTCTAAACATCCACAGAACTTCAACCGAGACACCGGATACAAGTTATCAGCAGTTTGGCTACCTGCCTTAAAATTTGGTAAGAACAAAATCCGTGCCCAGAAATCCTTAACTAATTTAACTACCTGATACTAATTAATTAACCTTAATTAACTAATTTAACCTTAATTACCCTTCCTTCTATAAAATAATTGTGTTTTGTAATTGTCGATCAATTTGATAAAGGTCTCAGCAGAGACCGAAACGTCACGAATAATAAAGCGTAACAGTGTAGAATCCGGAAATCTTTTCTTTCAATACTATTTATTTATTGACTATTATCATCCAAGTTAGGAGAAAAATAATTCTGCCGAACCTATCTATTATGAAAAAGAATTTTCTATCCAGATCCAACTTTAATTTTAACACGAGCTTCAATTCGATCTGACTTAGATAACAAACAAACACAGCAAAATGAAATTGCGATGTAGAGCAATGCACGCAAGGCTATAACTGCATAATGAAATGCATACATAAAAGTGGATTTGATAATTCAAATACGAGTACATAATCGAATATTTTACAAGTACATAGTATTCTATATGACTCAATGCGAAATGTATGCCTTCGATCACACGAGCGTTAAATTGGCGCGAGAAATGCACATTGATTGTACAACGCGCACGATTCCCGTGTGGTCATCGCAGAGTATAATTCCGATTAAGAAACTGTAAGACAAAAACAAAGAAAAGTTAAACGAGAGCCGTTGGACAAAGAAATCGTGATTAGTAGTAACAGAAATTCGACTAATTGGTGAGATCTCACAATACATAACTATTGAAAAGGGTCGTTAAAGTTGCGTAGACCTATCCCAACAATCAATAGCGTGGCATAAATACTTCCTTGTACTCTGTTTTTATCGACTTTATCATAGGCTTTATGATATCATCAAATACATTTCATTATAAAGGATAAGACGAGAAAATAATTCAGATATTGAAAAAAAAGATTTCCGGATTCTACACTGTTACGCTTTATTATTCGTGACGTTTCGGTATCTGCTGAGACGTCACGAATAATAAAGCGTAACAGTGTAGAATCCGGAAATCTTTTCTTTCATTTCGAAATGCACTGTGAAAACATTCACCAAACCAATTCAAATATTTAAATACCTCATCATTTGGAAAAACTTTTGCCATCATTTTAATCCTGCATTCTAAATGGATCTAACTGACCCATTTCATGTTTTTTCCATGTCTACTAATCGTAAGCTAAATGCAGGAATCCGTTTATCATCTCTTCATTGGCGCAATAGCACAATTCTACAAAAGCGCTACAGCCCAAATTGGACCTTGGCCTCCTGATATTCAGGTTCCTTAACATTTTTCATTACTTATTGTGGAAGGGTTGTTAGCCCTTCGCACAACCCTCTTTCTACGAATTTTCGTAGATTGAGGTGACCAAGGTATGTATATCCAAGCAGGCAATGTGCCGGAATTATATATTGCGCCGACCGGGATTTGAACTCACGACCTTCGCATTACAAGACCAACACACTACCTACTAGGCTATACCCTAGCTAGCCCAATTCGGTTTTTATTTATTATTGTGGACGAATTGCTAATACTTCCCACAAACCCCAGAATTTTGAGATGGGTCAGATTTGTGCTAGAATTGTGCGAAGACCGAAATTTGAACTCTCGACCGGTTGGATGTCTTGTACCGGCGTAGTAGTAGTAGTCCGCCAAAATGACTACGCTACAACATCTGATGTTTGTTGATTTGAGAAGACTTTCGAAAAATTTCTTGTGCGAACCGTTGTCAGAGAAGGCTGCACACGGTATTATTACCAGTCCTGTATCAGGTAAAGAAGAATGTCGTGGTGGGAATAGTTCCGTGGGGACTTCCAAATACGAGTATCTTAATATGCTGATGACGTGACGTAGCGATTTGAGAGTCAATTATCCGCTATTCGTATTTCAAAAAAGAAAAATCGTTCGATCATAGTCTTCACGATCGATAAAATTAAAGTTCGGGAACTGGACTCTGCCTATCTCTCACTGTATATCCATAACCAAATTGAAAGACCGGATATTCTAGCACTTAGCGAACATAAAGTGTTACCGGAAACTGAACAGTTTTATATATACCAGCTACACCACTCGTTACGATCGTTCTCACTCCCCTTCCCCTACCTTCCTAATCGCATTCCGTCCCACCATGACTGTGTTTGTACATTGCACATAAAGGTCCAAATTGACTATAACACAGGTCATTCCGTAAAGAAAAGGTTGGTAAAATAAGAAGAAGGAGTGTACGTTAATGAAACTCACTAATACCACCAAGCAGACCAAAATCTGAAATCAAGTAGCGCTAGTATTGAATTAAAGGAAGATTGACTTCAATAGTTTACTCTTTTTATACTCTAGATGAAATCTGAGAGTATATTGTGTTTGCCTTACCGTTTGTAACGCTAAGAAATAATGCTCGCACAGAGCCGCCAAGGGTACAGAAATATTTGTTGTCGCTCAAAAACTTGGATTCCGAGTTGCTGTCTGTCCGTCTGTCCGTCTGTCCGTCTGTCTGTCTGTCTGTCTGTCCGTCTGTCTACAGCATAACTGTCGAACGCTTTGAGCTATCGTGCTGAAATTTTTTGTGTGTCATTTTTAGCTAAAAAGAAACTTTAAGTTCGTGAACGGGCCACATCCCCCCACTCCTTCTACCCCCTCCCATACAAATTTCACGAAATTCCGAAATTTCCAGAAATTGATTTTCCTTTGAAACTATTTAAGCTATCGATTTGAAATTTAGATCAAAGTATTATGATATAGATATCATTAATATGACAGAATATTGATCTGATCCTGTCACTCCTTCTACCCCCTCCCATACAAATGCATAATTTTGAAAAATACAATTTTTCGATTTTCATTGAAACTAGCAAAGTTATAAAAACGAATTTTTGCCAGAATTTATTTTAATATAATTGCAATCAGTATTGAAAAAATTATCAACTTCACCTCACTCCTTCTACCCCCTCCCATACAAATTTCACGAAATTTTGAAATTTAAATTAAATTATTTTTCTTCGAAACTGTTAAAGCTATCAACTTGATATTTTGCACAAAGTATAAAAATAAAAATATCAATAACGAGAAAAAAATGTGTTTTGATCAGTACACTCCTTCTACCCCCTCCCATACAAATGCATAATTTTTGTCATGTGCATTATATCGATTTGCATTAAAACTAGAAAAAGTATAAACTTAGAATTTTGCCAGAATTTGTCTTTTAATAATTTCAATAAATGCTAAAAAAACTATCAGCTCCTCTTCACTCCTTCTACCCCCTCCCATACAAATGCATAATTTGGAAAATGCATTTTTTCGATTTTCATTGAAACTAGCAAAGTTGTAAAAATTAATTTTTGCCAGAATTAATTTTAATAGAATTGCAATCCGTATTGAAAAAATTATGAACTTGACATCACTCCTTCTACCCCCTCCCATACAAATTTCACGAAATTTTGAAATTTAAATTAAATTATTTTTCTTTGAAACTGTTAAAGCTATCAACTTGATATTTTGCATAAAGTATAAAAATAGAAATATCAATAACGAGACAAAAATTTGTTTTGACACTCCTTCTACTCCCTCCCATACAAATGTATAATTTTTGTTAAGTGCATTATATCGATTTCCATTAAAACTAGAAAAAGTATAAACTTAAAATTTTGCCAGAGTTTGTTTTTTAATAATTGCAATAAATACTAAAAAAAATTATCAGCTCCTCTTCACTCCTTCTACCCCCTCCCATACAAATATCTGTATTTTAAATTCAAGAAAAGCATTTCTCCTTCGAATATATTAGAACTATCAAATTTGAAATTGAACCAAAGCGTGGTGATAAGGATGATATGATAAGCAGTTTCAAAATCATCTTAGACGCTCCACTTTCCCTGCCACCTCCCATACAAATGCCTCGATTTCAGGAAAACTATGTCCAATTGAAAATAATGAAATCTGCAAACTTTAAATTCAGCACGAAATATTTTGCATACCACATTAGGTGTCATATCCAAAAATTACAAACCTTCCTCTTCTCCTTCTACCACCTCCCATACAAGAGTCACTATTAATTATTTAAAAGAATTGGAGGTGACATATTTTCCGGTACATTGAACTCTTTCTCATTTCATCTAGAGTATCATATGATTGGGCTTTACGCCCAATCATAATTCTTTTATGTTTTATGATTGCGATCGATTGCGCAATTTGACATTAAACGGATTTGCTCGAAAAGTATAAAAGCTATTGGCCTGAAATTTGGAATATGATACTTTTATGATAATATTAATCTGCTGTATAATTATGCGTGTCCTCCCCCTCCTTCTACCACCTCCCATACAAACTGTACTTGTAATGAATTACTCGAAGCCCATTTACTCAGTGCGTATAAAATTTAGCGGGCTGAAATTGTGCACCAAATATTTATTTAAAATTGTTAGTACGGTTAAAAAAAATTAGACGATTAGCTTCACCCCTTCTACCCCCTCCCATACAAAATGACACAATTGCGCAATTTGACAATAAACGAATTTGCTCGAAAAGTATAAAAGCTATTAGTCCCAATTTTGGGAAATGTTACTTTTATGATAATATCAATCTACCGTATAAAAACTATGCATGTCCTTCTCCTCCTTCCATCACCTCCCATACAAACTGTACTTGTCATGAATCACTCCAAGCCGATTTACTCAGTGCGTATACAATTTAGCGGGCTGAGATTATGCACCAAATATTTATTTACAATTGTTAGTAAGGCAAAAAAAATTTGACGATTAGCTTTACCCCTTCTACCCCCTCCCATACAAAATGACGCAATTTCGCAATTTGACAATAAATTAATTTACTCGAAAAGTATAAAAGCTATTAGTCTGAATTTTGGGATATATTACTTTCATAATAATTTAAATCTACAGTAGAAAAATTATTTGCGTCCCCCGTCTCCTTCCACCCCCTCCCATACAAACTATACTTTTTCATGAAATGCTCTAAGACGATTTTCGCAGAACGTATAACAGTTATTGAGCTCATATTTTGTAATAAATACTTAATTAGTATTATCACTAAGATCAGAAAAAAATTTTTGATTAGCTCCACTGCTTCTACCCCCTCCCATACAATATGACACAGTTTCACAACTTCACAAAAAATCGATTTTCTTGAAAAGTGTGAATTGTACTAGTCTGAAGGGATGTCAATTTTATAATATTTCTAGTTATTTCTGAAAAAATCACTAAAATCCCCCCGCTCTTTCTACCACCTCCCATACAAACTGCTCATTTTCACTAAATCTAACTCACTAATTTTCTCAGTCCCCATTCAATTTTTGGAGTAAGCATTTTGTATAAAACATTTTTATAGCTATGTACTTTAGCATGATGGGGAAAAAATTAGTTCGATGCTATCACCCCATCCAAAATTTCTTGGGATCACAAAAAATTCTATTTCATCTAGAGTATCGTAAGATTGCGCTTTATGCGCAATCGTAGCCCTGTTATGTTTATACTCTAGATGAAATCTGAGAGTATATTGTGTTTGCCTTACCGTTTGTAACGCTAAGAAATAATGCTCGCACAGAGCCGCCAAGGGTACAGAAATATTTGTTGTCACTCAAAAACTTCGATTCCGAGTTGATGTCTGTCCGTCTGTCCGTCTGTCCGTCTGTCTGTCTGTCTGTCTGTCTGTCTGTCCGTCTGTCTACAGCATAACTGTCGAACGCTTTGAGCTATCGTGCTGAAATTTTTTGTGTGTCATTTTTAGCTAAAAAGAAACTTTAAGTTCGTGAACGGGCCACATCCCCCCACTCCTTCTACCCCCTCCCATACAAATTTCACGAAATTCCGAAATTTCCAGAAATTGATTTTCCTTTGAAACTATTTAAGCTATCGATTTGAAATTTAGATCAAAGTATTATGATATAGATATCATTAATATGACAGAATATTGATCTGATCCTGTCACTCCTTCTACCCCCTCCCATACAAATGCATAATTTTGAAAAATACAATTTTTCGATTTTCATTGAAACTAGCAAAGTTATAAAAACGAATTTTTGCCAGAATTTATTTTAATATAATTGCAATCAGTATTGAAAAAATTATCAACTTCACCTCACTCCTTCTACCCCCTCCCATACAAATTTCACGAAATTTTGAAATTTAAATTAAATTATTTTTCTTCGAAACTGTTAAAGCTATCAACTTGATATTTTGCACAAAGTATAAAAATAAAAATATCAATAACGAGAAAAAAATGTGTTTTGATCAGTACACTCCTTCTACCCCCTCCCATACAAATGCATAATTTTTGTCATGTGCATTATATCGATTTGCATTAAAACTAGAAAAAGTATAAACTTAGAATTTTGCCAGAATTTGTCTTTTAATAATTTCAATAAATGCTAAAAAAACTATCAGCTCCTCTTTACTCCTTCTACCCCCTCCCATACAAATGCATAATTTGGAAAATGCATTTTTTCGATTTTCATTGAAACTAGCAAAGTTGTAAGAATTAATTTTTGCCAGAATTAATTTTAATAGAATTGCAATCAGTATTGAAAAAATTATGAACTTCACATCACTCCTTCTACCCCCTCCCATACAAATTTCACGAAATTTTGAAATTTAAATTAAATTATTTTTCTTTGAAACTGTTAAAGCTATCAACTTGATATTTTGCATAAAGTATAAAAATAGAAATATCAATAACGAGAAAAAAAATTTGTTTTGATCCGTACACTCCTTCTACTCCCTCCCATACAAATGTATAATTTTTGTTAAGTGCATTATATCGATTTCCATTAAAACTAGAAAAAGTATAAACTTAAAATTTTGCCAGAGTTTGTTTTTTAATAATTGCAATAAATACTAAAAAAATTATCAGCTCCTCTTCACTCCTTCTACCCCCTCCCATACAAATATCTGTATTTTAAATTCAAGAAAAGCATTTCTCCTTCGAATATATTAGAACTATCAAATTTGAAATTGAACCAAAGCGTGGTGATAAGGATGATATGATAAGCAGTTTCAAAATCATCTTAGACGCTCCACTTTCCCTGCCACCTCCCATACAAATGCCTCGATTTCAGGAAAACTATGTCCAATTGAAAATAATGAAATCTGCAAACTTTAAATTCAGCACGAAATATTTTGCATACCACATTAGGTGTCATATCCAAAAATTACAAACCTTCCTCTTCTCCTTCTACCACCTCCCATACAAAAGTCACTATTAATTATTTAAAAGAATTGGAGGTGACATATTTTCCGATACATTGAACTCTTTCTCATTTCATCTAGAGTATCATATGATTGGGCTTTACGCCCAATCATAATTCTTTTATGTTTTTTAGTAAAATTCAACTGCTTTTCTTATGGTGTGAAAATGAATTTATTTAAACCAAATATGCTCCATTATTATCGACAATGTTTCGCCATTTTTCGGGTAGAGCCATCAGTGGAGAACTTTTGTGGTTTCTGGTGGAAAAACTGAAAACAGTGGTTTTCACAGGCTGCTTTTGAAACCAGCTTAATTTTATTGAGAGTTCCGCAAAGATCGGAACAAGTGATAGTCAGAGGATGCTATGTCATCATGCATCAAAACTTCCAAACCAAGTTCTCGCAATATTTGACGGGTCATCAAAGTATTGTGTGGTCGGGCGTTGTCATTATGGGTTACAAAACTTTTCCTATTATTCAGTTCGGGTCGTTTTCTTTCAATTGCCTGTCGTAATCCCTTAAGTGTCTACAGTAGAGTTAAAAATCAATCGTCTGACCAACTGCAAGTACCGATTTCCTTACAGTTCCAACATGCACACAGCATCACCTTTTTCGGCGTCAATCCTGGCTTCGCGAACGCTTGTGACGGCTCACCATTCCTTGTCCACAATCTTTGACGCTTCCGATTGTCGTACGTGACCCATTTTTCATCACCGGTTATGACACGTTTCAGAAATGGCTCGATTTCATTGAGTTTCAGTAGCACATCGCAGATGTTCATTCGGTCTATCATGTTTTTCGCACTCATCTCATGAGGAACCCATACATGGAACTTCTTTCTGTAGTCAGCTTTGCGTAAATGGCTCAAAACGGATTTGTGGGCAATACCTAGCTCGATACCTTTATCGATATTGCTGGACTTTTTCAAGAACTTCATCAGCTTTTTCAGTGATTAGGCAGAACGTGACTCATCTTTCATATCAAAATTACCAGAACGAAAGCGAGTGAACCATTTCTGCGCAGCAGATTTTGATAAAGTACATTCACCGTACACAGCACAAATTTTCTCGGAAGCCTGCGCAGCGTTCTTCCTTTTGTCGTAATAATATTGCGTAATATGCGAAATTTTTCATTACTTTTCTCCATTTTCAAACGCAAACAATTTTCCAACTACTGCACCAAGATGTTTATACACTCAAAGTGACGTTCGAAGTGTTACCTTTCCAACAAGCGATTAGTGGTGTCGTTGCGATCTGTGTTTCCTGAGTTATTTGCAATTGACGTCATCTATCGGGAAAAAAGGCCACGAACTTTTTTCCCAAACCCAAAAGACTTAAACGTTGACTGCCATTAACAAAAAGCCCATTGCAATAAGCACTTAATTTTACGATCCTTTTGCAGAAACAAAGAAAAAGGAGCAACGACTTCCTAACTTGTTTTCGACGGTAATTTATTGGCACTCGATACGTCCAAAACAATTGAAGAGAACTAAAAAAAAAACCGAAACAAATATCATCAAAATAATCTAAGTATACCCCCTAATGTCAATGTTCTTTTTATCAGGCCTACTGTTTCTTTGATGAAGCCATTAAAGTAGCTTCGAATAAAAATAACTTTTCATCACGAAACCGTTTCATAAGAAGAATAAATAAGAACATGAATTCCTATGTAGTTATTCATACCTGGGCTGGAGGACTAGAGAGCCTAGAGCGCGATGCTATGTAAAATTCACGAATAATTTCAGTTTTATATTTTTTTATAATTTTTTTTTTTTTATAAATTTAAGTGTCAAGGAATCGATTCGAGAAGGCCTCGTAATTTCTCACGAAGAAAACTTTCGACAGACCCACACGCTCTACGGAAAAAGGAATTTCCCCAACGGTTTCATGTTGTCGGAGTTCCTTCAACTTGAGTTTTCCTTTTGTATATACACAATTTTTCCCGCCTATTTTCCATCATGATACCGGACCGTTTTCAAAACAACAACACAAAACGCTTTTATAGTCGTCTTGAAAGAAAAGAAGACCAACTCCCAAGTTTTCTAAAGGGAAAAAGCTCAAAATCTTGTTGTTGTTCAGAACAAGAGACAAAACCATTGAACAAGAAGCTTTCCTATATACGATACGTCAAAAGCTTCATACCTGCACGTGTGTGTTTGTATGCCGCGGCTTAGTCAACCCGTAACACACAAGTGCGTCCAATCGTCGGTCATTGCCCCGTTGGGTTGTTGGATTAGCATCGAAAACAGAGAGCAAGCACCCAGCATAGCACGCAGCAGAACTTTGAGAGCGCGAATAAAGCGAGAGCCGGAGAGCCAAGAAGGTTCTCGTCCCGGCTCCGGGTTGGTGCCCACATAAAAAATCACACGTCGATTCTTATCACGCGCTGATAAGAAAGTACATAAGAAAGGAATACGGTAGTCGAAAACGAACCGCGAAGCGACCTCAAGGGAGGAAGAGAGACGGACGGCGTCGAGTATTTTTTGGGGAAGCATGACTCGTCGCAGTTACATCGAGCTTATCAGACCAAAATAACGAGAAAAAGTTCTCGCTCCCGACGGAGAGGTCTTAGCAGTTCGGCGAGATGGTCATTGTGCTGTGACGAAATCCAGAACTGTGAACGGAAGAACGGGAAATTCGTCGTCGTCAACGTAATGTGTGCACACAGTGCAAACGCGGCGAGAGAACGACGACCCGGCCTCATCAGCTGATGATAACGTAAACGCCAAGCGGCACAGCAGCGGTTCTGAAGCGTTGCACGTGTAGGGCTTTGATTGTACGAACGGGGGGCGGGTCGGGGCAGTCTCGTGCATCCGCACATATGTTCAAACGGGAGGAGTGCCCTTACGATTTTCTACCTTAAATTCGCTGCATGCAGAGAGAGATTTGGAGGCTTGGTGATGGCTTGCAGAGTGCAGACGGACGTCGTCTTAAGAAGAAACGATGGTGCTGATGTCATCGCGAAGCTTCGAGTATTTCAATGGGCTGCTTCAAGGGTTGTCGTGTAGGTGCTTGACGATTGTGAAGGGTCGTGGGAGGTTCGTATCAACGAGATTATCTTTTACATCATTTTGAAATTGAAAAGTTTCGATACGCTCGAATGAAAGTTACAAACATACGTTAAATACGATTTAAGAGTGACGGAGAAATTACTCGAAAGTAAAGGTAGCGATATGATTAAGATATTTCGTAAGAGCTGACGGAATACTAAAAATAAAGTTGAAATGAATATGTCAGTTGGCCTGCCGGAAAAAAATTCAAAAAAAAAATAAATAAATAAAATCTTTGAAGGAATACTAAATAGACACGAAAACTGATCTCAAAGGGTAAGTCGCACAAAAAGGACCAAACATACACCTTGGTGGAACGAGGAGCTAGGGTATAGCCTAGTAGGTAGTATGTCGGTCTTGTAATGCGAAGGTCGTGAGTTCAAATCCCGGTCGGCGCAATATATAATTCCGGCATATTGCCTGCTTGGATATACCT
The DNA here is from genome assembly GCA_963669355.1 of Chorisops tibialis. Classification (NCBI taxonomy): domain Eukaryota; kingdom Metazoa; phylum Arthropoda; class Insecta; order Diptera; family Stratiomyidae; genus Chorisops; species Chorisops tibialis. The sequence continues at coordinate 111,237,512 of OY770262.1, read as the reverse complement.
TGGTCACCTCAATCTAAGAAAGTGAAAAATTCGTAGAAAGAGGGTTGTGCGAAGGGCTAGCAACCCTTCCACAATAAGTAATAAAAAATGTTAAGGAACCTGAATATCAGGAGGCCAAGGTCCGATTTGGGCTGTAGCGCCATTGCAGATGCAGACGGAGATGGTGGAACGAGGAATTAGCGCCAAAACGCAAACAAACTAGGAAATTGTTTAATGGAGCAAAAGCCTTTGGTAATTGGGACGAATACAGTCCCTTACTGAATATAACAAACTTCTAAACGTTAAAAAAAACAGTCTAAAAGAAGATTTTGTGAAGAAATAAATGATCTTCCAACGGCCTTAAGACTCCGATAGTAGTTATCAAAAGACATCCCGATAGATATCGGACTATTAGAGAGATCGATGGGTCCTCAATTAAAAGCAGCATGGAAACACTTGAAGTGTTATTGGAAACACATTTTTCAGGCTGCAAGATATTTAACAACAATGAAGATTTAAAGGCTATGGTGTAGCTTAGTGGGTAGCGTGTTGGTCTACAATACGACGCATAATTCCAGCACACTGTCTGCTTGGATTTACCTTGGTTACCTCAATCTACGAAAATGAAAAATTCGCAGATAGAGGGCTGTGCAAAGAGCTAACAACCCTTCCGCAATAAATAATGAAAATGTTAAGGAACCTGAAAGTCAGGAGGCCAAGGCTCGATTTGGGCTGTAGCGCCATTGAAGAAGAAGATTTAAAGGTAGAGGAAAAGACGTATCGCTAAACGCCGTTCAGCAATAACATTGTTGATAAAATCTTCAATCCGGAAAATATCAGAATGCCGATTAACAGCTTTAAGACCTACAAATCAGCCGGAGTGGATAAAGTATTCTCCTCATTACTTCAGAAGAGGTAAGTGATCCTAATGCCAATAATGATATGGATCTTTAAAGCTAGTTTTGTATGGAGTTATATTCTAAAAGTCTGTAGGAAAGCGAGGATGATCCTTGTACCAAAGGCATGGAATCGTTCCATTGATCAACCTAAGTCATATCGCCCTATAAGCCTTACCTCCTTCTTCGTCAAAATGATAGAGAAGTTAGTGGACATTTACATTAGGAGAGGGCCTAACAAGTCTAGTCTGTCCTATTACAAATCAACGTGCCTAGTCAGGCCTTCATGGTTTGGTAAGACAAATGGAAAAGGCAAAAGACTATAAAGAAATTGCCCTTTGTGCATTCCTAGATATAGAAGGACAATACTCCCCATGAAGCCATAATAGCGGCAGCTAGGAAAAATGGTTTGGAAACGGACACGATAAAATGGATACACGCCATGCTAAAGAGCCTAATGACAACCACGGATCTAGGTGATAGCACATTGACTGCACAGACCTATAGGGGATGTCCCCAAGGTGGGGTGGTCAATTGTAGTAGATGAGCTTCTCAACCGTCTTACAGACCAAGGATACGAGGCAATAGAATATGCCGATGACCTTGTCATTACCATTAGAGGCAAATATGATTCAATAATATCGGAAAGGATATAATCAGCCTTAGAGGTGATAATGAACTGGTGTCAGTCTAAGAACATGAACATCAACTTAAGTAAGACTGACAAGTTCCAGGTAGCTTTAATGTTATAAATATATCTCTTGTACCACGAGATCGTATTATATTGCCACATCTGCATATTAAACTTGGCCTGATGAAACAATATGTTAAAAGGCGGTGAATGTCTCAAGTACATTTCAAGAATCTTTCCGAACCTGAGTTCAGAAAAAATCAAAGCAGGCATATTTGACGGCCCACAAATTCGCATTTTGGTGAACGATCTTGATTTCAGCAGTTGAATGTCAGAAATTGAGAAGATTGCATAGGATTCGGTTGTTTGGATTATTCAAAATTTCTTAGGCAATAAAAAAGATAATGATTGCGTTGAGCACTTTGAAGAGATGTTGTCTCACTTCCAGCGACTTGGATGCAACATGAGCATCAAAGTATACTTCCTGCACAGCCAGTTAGATCGTTTTTTTTGAAAATCTAGGTGACTTGAGTGAAAAACAGAGCGAGCGATTCCACCAAGATATTCGAACTGTGGAGTGTACATATGATGGCCGATTGATGCTGGAGTATTCAGAGTAGCACTTCGTCATTCAACAACAGTAGAAAATCATATAAAAGAAAATTCCAGATTTTGTAGTTTTTTTTTATAATTAAATATTTTTGTACGGTGAATGCATGTTTTTCTCAAAAAAACAACCCCCCTCCCTTATAATTCAAAAACTAGAGCTGATACATAAAAACTGATAATATATTTGAAATTAGATATTCCATGCAGCAGACGGTGTTGCTTTTTATACTCTAGATGAAATCTGAGAGTATATTGTGTTTGCCTTACCGTTTGTAACGCTAAGAAATAACGCTCGCACAGAGCCGCCAAGGGTACAGAAATATTTGTTGTCGCTCAAAAACCTCGATTCCGAGTGATCGTCTGTCCGTCTGTCTCAAGGAGGATATATAATAAGGAGTGACTATGAGCATGCTTTGCCTTGTAAGCAAAATGGGAATGAATGTATTTCCCTCCCTTACTACCGAAATGCTCGAAATTTTTCGAAAAAAATCGTTTCGCTATCTTTGTCTGCCACACTTAAAAATATTGCAACTGACTCTTTCCCACGATAAATTGTTCGAAACAGATGTCAAATTTTCTAAAAAAAATTGTTTCGCTATCCTTGTTTGACATACTTAAACCCAGAGTAACTATCTCTGTCCCGCGTTAAATTGTCCGTTGCTAAAGTGCTTAGCTTAAACACAAACCAAAACTAATAAAAATTGAAAAACTAAAATTTTTTGAAATCAAACAGCAACCTTCATTGCACTGAAAATTAGTTTATTGCTGACTGAATATTAGCAACTAAGAGAGAATACAAATTATGGTATTTTTTTTGTAAAGGTTTGAAGCCAAGTTAAGCTTGGACACAATTTTCGAAAATTTCCGAATCAAAAAATATTCCCACATGAGACAGACTATCAGGTACTCCTTTTATATATCCTCCTTGGTCTGTCTGTCTGTCTGTCTGTCCGTCTGTGCGTAACTCTCGAAAGCTTTGAGCTATAGTGCTCAACATTTTTGTGTGTCATTTTTAGCAAAAAAGTAACTTTAAGTTCGTGAATGGGCTACATCCCCCCACTCCTTCTACCCCTCCCATACAAAATTCATGAAATTTCGAAATATTAAGAAATTGATTTTTATTTGAAAGTATTTAAGCTATCGACTTAAAATTTAGGTCAAAGTATTATGGTATGGATGTCATTAATATCACGGAATATTGACCCGGTCCCCTTACTCCTTCTACCCCCTCCCATACAAATGGACAATTTTACATATATAATTATTAATTATACATATTTTCGATTTTCATTGAAACTAGTAAAGTTGAAATGACGACATTTTGTCAGAATTAATTCTACTATAATTGCAATTTATTTTAAAAATAATTATCAACTTCACCTCATTCCTTCTATCCCCTCCCATACAAATTTCACGAAATTTTGAAATTTAAATTAAATTATTTTTCTTCGAAATTGATAAAGCTACAAATAGAAATAGAAATATTAATATTGTGAAAAAAATTTGTTTTGATCCGTACACTCCTTCTACCCCCTCCCATACAAATGCATAATTTTTGTTAAATGCATTTTATCGATTTCCATTCAAACTAGAAAAAGTATAAACTTCAAATTGTGCCAGAATGTGTTTCTTAATAATTGAAATGAGTGTTAGAAAAAATTATCAGCTTCGCTTTACTCCTTCTACCAGCTCCCATACAAATATCTCTATTATAAATTCAAGAAAAGCATTTCTCTTTCAAGTATATGAGAGCTATCGACTTTGAAATAGAATCAAAGCATGGTGATTAGGATGATGATAAGCAATTTCAAAATCATCTTAAACGCTTCCACCTCCCATACAAATGCCCCAATTTCAGGAAAACTATGACTAATTTCTTTAAAAATAATGACTAAGAACTTTAAATTCAGCAAAAAACATTTTGCATGCAATGTTCGGTGTCACATACGAAAAATACAAACCTCCCCCTCTACTTCTATCACCTCTCATGCAAAAGTCTCTATTCACTATTCGAAAGAATTTGAGATGACATATTTTCCGATATATTAAATTCATTTCCATCTCATTTAGAGTATCATATGATTGGGCTTTAACCCCAATCATAATTCTATTATGTTTTTTCTATTCTTAATACTTCTTTGTAAATATTTTTTATTTCTCTCTTATTGCATTGTTTTTGCTTTTATTGTTTTTCTATATTTTTACTGTTTTTTAGTTATTGTAAATTTTCATTAATTATAATTTATTTTTGTATTTAATCACATATGATCAGTACCATATTGTAACCTGTGGACTATTGAAATAAATAAATGGAAGGCAATCTAACATATTTGCTCGGATGTGGGTAAGTGATAGACGGAAATTCCCAAGCCAAACGATACAGACAAGCGGTTTTTTTTATCAAATTTTTTGAAACATGAAAGTCTATAAAAACTTTCAGATCCAAAAAGTACTATACCCGAAACCATCGAGAAAGGACTTAAAGGGTTCTTCTTCAAATAAAAACAATTGCATATTAAGGGCTGGTTTCGCAGATACGATTTAATCGTAGGATTAGTTAAACGTAATCTTTGGCTTAAGCTGAAATTTAAACTGTGACCAGTTTCACAGTTTAACACTCTGTGAAGATTAATTAAACTGAAGATTATTTTCCTTATTTGCTTCAATCATTCTGAATTCTTGTGCTGTCATTGTGTATGATTATCTGTCATTGCTTAAAAGTTCTATGGATTTGCAAACAAACCGTTCGAAATTTTTCATATTTCTAATATTTATAGGAAATAAAACTCCGATATCTTAAGTTAAGAATCCGCATGGTTATTGCCCGGGAACAGTTGCTCTTCGTAAAATTCGTAGTTTTTTTGATTATGGTTATCAAAATAAACTTAGGGGGTCACCCTTTAATGCGGGATGCACAGTTAATTCGACATGGGTAAGGGAAACAAGTGGAAATAGGGAAATTAGCAGGGAAACACAGGAGGGAAAAGTTTGAAGTGGCGGTGAACTTTGTTCTTAAACTGCTGAAGGTTGCATTCAGTTATCAGCAAAGTACTGAGCTTTTGATCCATAAATTGCCATTCCAACGGCTTGTTAATGAAATTGCTCAAGATTTGACCGAAGCTCAGCTGTTATTGGCCCTTCAAGATGCGAGTGAAGCGTACCTTGTCGATTTATTCGAAAATTCAAATTTGTGCACTATTCATGCAAAGCGAGTGACATTTATGCCAAAAGATATTCAAATCGTTTGCCGAAGAATGTGCTTCATCAACTCGATTCAAAAATGGTCCTTTTCAGGACCACAAAAAATGTCTACAAAGAGTAATAATAATAATAGTATGATAGTATATGGTGTGCGTAAGCGGTATGAAAAAAATTAATAATACACTTTCTCTGCGATTCTGCAAGCTTGGATTTCGATACCCCGGTAAAATCAACAAGAGTGATTAACATATTACCAGTCGCATATAACCTTAGTATTAATAGTAACATGCTCTCTGGGCGCACGGCATTATTCCTGAAATTACATTACCGAATATTTTCATTAATTAAACTCTACAGCACATTTTAGCAATTACCAATTAATGAGATGCTGAATGTGTTATCCAATTAATTGTAACAAAACATGTGCTGTCTGCTTTGTTACAGGAAAACGCGTAAGAAAATTGACATCATCATTGAAATGATTTAAGCGCGTTCTTATTGTTCTTAGTCGCCTCGTCACATTTACTGCATAGTCAATTTCTTCATCACTAGAATCTGAATCTCCACTTGAGAACATTGCGTAGCAAATTTAATAAATTTTTAATATTTTATTCAAGCCAATAGAAATTGCCTTTTTTCGACCGCTAAGCTTAAATAAACAACAAAGTCTCAGTTATCATATTACCCCTTAAACTTCAGTTGAAACCTAAGCCATTCGCCAAAAAAATTAATCTTGGGTTTAAACCTCGCTTATAGTTTAAGCGACCACTGTGAAACACCTTTTATATTTAAACCAAAGTTTAAACCAGATGTTAGGTTTAAACTAGACCTGTGAAAGCGACTACAAGATAAGTTTATTAGCATCAATGGCTAAGCGTTAGAATGCTGGCCAATCATGCACGGCCCGGGTTTGATTCTAGATATACTTTCTTTAAGAATATTTTTTTGTTTTCTTGAGATTTCACTAGAGTAAAAATATAATTTAAGGGAAGCACGGCAGCAAATGTACTCGTGCGATTCCACATATTTTTTTTACGATTTGATTCTTAAATTCTTCGAAACATGAAAGTACCCTGCAAATAATTTAACGATCACTCGCAAAAAATGATCTTAAAACGAGCATGAAATGATACAAAACAAATAAACTGCTTCATGATCTTAAGCAAAAACTGTGAAAAACTTAGAGTTTGCAGAGAAATCCGCGCATGCTTGCAGGTGTGTGCGTTCTTGAAATGTTCAAAGTCATAAACAACAGAAACAGAACAAGAAGCAATTTCGATCTTCGAAGATCTCTTGTTTAGCTTTAAAAGTCAAGTTCTTTAATAAATCGTTAATATTTCATAAATAATATCGTTAATGATATTCATTAATGAATTAAAATAAAAATCATTAACAACACATTAATGATTCATTAATAACGATTGTAAGCGTTTTACAATTCATTAATGAATCATTCAAAGTAATTTATAAACGAATTTCGATTTAGTCCGCTTGATAAATCGTTAATGACTCGTTAACGACGCTCGTTAACGATCAAATCGCTCGATAATATAATTAATGAACGATTTTTTAATGAATTATTTTATTTGTTGAATACTGTACAAGCTTTCATATCCAAAAGAGATTACACCCTAAGCATCCGAAAAAGGGTTTAAGGAGCCCCGTAGCAATCTTATAGATAAACTGTGCACATTAAGTAGATGACTAAATTTTGGCGAGATAAGTTTATCAGCATCGGTGGTTCAGCGGTTCGATTCTTTATAAGATATATTTTTTTACGAACACTTTTTTTTAGCTTTTTTAATAGGCATCCATATAAAGAGGATTTTCGACATACTCTCATGCTATAAGGGGAACCACTCATCCCTGCACTTTATCCTCGATGCATTTTTAAGGCATTACCGTTGCTTGGAGTGCCTTAAATTACCAGTCACAAAATGGAATACCATTCTCACTTTAATTTTGGTTGGACAACTCGATTCCATAACGAGAATAGCTTGGACAACGTCCAATAAACGCGCTGACCAAATCTCAACGATATCCGCGAACTCTATTGCGTTCACGATAGCTCCAAACCCAGATTTGTCCCAAATCTTAGAATTTATCACATTCTTAAGAGCACGATGCGAACTTCTTGAATCTTTGTTGGTAAAGGGTAACGGCTTAGCAACACCATATACCAATCCAGTACAACTTTGTTACGAGGACAATTTCAAAATCCACTAAAAAAAAGTTAATGGTACTTATTATGTACAACGAAGAATGAATGAAGAAATGCGAAAATGGAGAAACGTCCGGTCTTCTTGACATTTTCTCGTACTCGGAACGACAGTTCGAATATTCAGTAATGCCCTACACAAAAACCAAGTGAGATTACATAATTTTCCGCCGAAGAAAAATGTTTTGTTTTTTTTGAGAAATTATGGAAAATATAAAATATAAATATAAATAAATTTTTCATTCATTATTCGAGCAAATGACAATCTAGATTGTAGCCCTGCGGGGCTTTTTATAATCAAACCCTCTTTTTCGTATCCAACTACGTATTCGTATCCAACGTAGTTCTATGCGTAGCCATAGTTGGATACGAAAAAGAGGGCTTGATGCTATAAAGCCACATAGGACAGATCAAAGCGTTGTTCTATGCGTAGCCAATTTTTAGACACGAGCGTGTATCAGAAAAAGAAAGATGCAAAAAAACTAGAATTGTACATAAATTGCCTTTATCCGGGACATGCACCTAAGCATTGTGTTCAATATTCATTTCCATATTAAATTCTGATACTGAATTTAAGATTGAATTCTTATTAGTTCACTTTGAATATGTTTAACTTTTATATATTTTTAAGCTTTTTATAATTGATTTCTTTTTTTTTTTTTGAAGCAACTGAGTTGCCTATGCGATTGAAGAACAAATAATGAAATCAAGAAAAGTTCAGTTGCATAAGATAATTGAATGGAAATATACACGCAAAATAAAATCCGTTGTTTTTGTTCTTTTTATTGCTTTAATAAAAAATTTTAGTGAATTCTAAAGTCAACAAAAGGTCTATCGAGACACGAGGAAAACATACCGAGCAAATCGACCGATTGAGAGTTTGGTCAAAAGCTTAGCTCCAGTAGCTAGTGACTTTAACATCCGAGTTCGGAACCCAGCAAGATATTGCAAAAAGGTAAGTGGTGCTACTGTTACCACTGCAGCTGAAGGTGAGAAACTAATTGGTTCGAAAAACTCGAGTAAATCTGGAACTGGAGGAAGTCTTATATGCCACACAGCAGTAGGTATCCACGAATTATCAGTTTTTGTACGTTCATGATGATGATTTAGACGAGCTTACTCAATCCACTTGTTAGATAGCACCTTCCGACGTATCACACCAACAGTTTTTTTTCTATTACAGTGGTTCACACTTCTTCAAGAATTCGAGTTGGGCGAGTATTTGAAAAAAGCATCAGATTTTTACTTTGATCTCTCAACAAAACAAGTCATGAAATTCGCGTGTTCTGGGAACGTAAGAAGATGGTCGGACCTGATTGGCTGTGTTATTTTATGAACACGAAGAAATCTTTATCTCATCGAATATCTCGAGCCACTAGCCTAGTACGAGTCACCAATTTCAGCAGAACTAACCTCTGCAACTTTTTCACTTTACTCTAAACAGTACTGAAGAGGCATGGGTTCAAGCCAAATGGACGAGACTGGGACTACTACCGCTCAAAAGCCATAAAAGATAATAGCATAGAAAGTTTTTAACTAAATTGAACAGATCAACTCTGCTGAAAGAGTCACCCTTGTTATTTTGACTAATTGTGTCTTGGCCAAAGGAAGTGCTATTCCTCCATTTTTATTTTTTCCACGAGCCAAGTACGGCGATACGAACCAGAGTGCTCCAGCGGTGATGGCAAAGAAACCTGGTTGGATTCTATTGTACTATGGGGGCCTTGGCCTCCTGACCTTCAGGTTCCTTAACATTTTTCATTATTTATTGTGGAAGGGTTGTTAGAACTTCCCACAACCCTCTATCTACGAATTTGTCATTTTACGTAGATTGAGGTGACCAAGGTATATCCAAGCAGGCAGTGTGCTGGAATTATGCGTCGACCGCGAACCTGGTTGGATGGTCGAACACAATTCTGCGGTTATTCAAAAGCTCGTCAACAATTTTTAATAGTTGGAAAATGCCATGGTTGCGAGAAACAAACCACGTCAAAGAGCGCACCGCTCAATAAAAACAGAAACGAAAGTGTTTACGTTAGCTCCACGCCAACTATGATTTTTCATAGAAAAATTTCATTTCACTCGAACAGCATACTAGGCTTTAACTATAGTTGATACCAAAATTTCATTCTTCAATGGCACAACAGCCCGAATCGGGCCTCGGCCTCCTGACCTTCAGGTTCCTTAACATTTTTTCATTACCTATTGTAGAAAGGTTGTAAGTCCTTCGCAAAATCCTCTGTGTACAAATGTTCATATTCGTAAATTGAGGTGACCAAGCAGGCAGCTGGAATTATACGCCGATCAAGATTTGAGCTCACGACCTTCATATTGTAGACTAGTGGTGTCAAGTTTCTTTACTTTTCGGTACCAGTAACTATTCGTTACTTTAAGGAAAGTAATCATACACTTTATTCGTTACTAGGTACTCGTTCATCTGAAATGACAGCCATATCATGTTGCAGGAATGGGCAAGCCAGTTTTGTAAATCATAAATTCAATTGGAAGAAATCGCCTGTAGTCCCCATGCAGTAACTTTATTCAACAAGAAATCGCTTCTGAATCGCTCTCGATTTAGTACGTACGTGTATCAGTACAATAATGCCAAGTCAGATTTTTTTAATTATCCCTCTTCAAAAAAAATCCCTCAAATTGATAACAAAAAATTTCTTTATCACAACAACCATTAAACAATTCCACAATCTGGTATCACTGATCCCACAACCCTAATACTAGTAACGACTGTCTGCCCTGCCACAACTCCACTCGGCAACATTCTTGGTGTTGAAAAAAACGAAAATAAAAATCATTTTCTCAGTAGATTTTACTGTAAAGTAGAGTAAGAGTAATACTTCTTGTTCTTGCTTTGGAATGGCGGTACGGCGTTATATACAAGTTAAGGCTTACCTCCTGTGATGTAACGAAAAAAGCAGTTACTTTCGGTATAGATACTTTTTTTGTATGTGGAACGAACACTCGAGTAACGAATACTCCGGGTAATGAATACTCGAGTAACGAAACAGTAACGAAACGGTCATTTACTTTTTCCGGAAAAATTTTTACGAAAATGAAAAATTCGAAGATTGCGGCTTGTGCGAAGGTCCAAACAACCCTTCCATAATAAATAATGAAATATATTAAGAAACCTGAATATCAGGAGGCCAAGGTCAGATTTGGGATGTAGCGCCATTGTAGAAGAAGAATTCGAAATACATAAATAAGTAAAAAAAAAAAATTTTCAAAGTAGAACGCAACTATGTTAGATCGGCTTTAGCGGTGAATTCATCTAAAAATTCTCAATGACTAATGGAAAAATTATTTTGGCTACTTGTAAACATTTATGATATAACAACTCGAAAAATATAATTCAGATCCTTACCTGTTATGCTGTAAGTTTCCAAACATTTTATTTTTATAGTAGTGTTTTTGAGACTCGTATACCCACTGTATACGAGCTTCATAAATAAGCATTTGCTTACTGATATGTTGCAAGTAAATCCGTCACCAGACTTTAATCTATTTATATGTTATAGCATCGTAAAAATGACATGAAAAAAAATATGATTGGCAAAAATGCTGACGCGCGACTCGAAATTTAAATTTCAAATAACTTTTACTATGAATCTAACACTAGGTAATTCGCGTTATAATGGAAACAAAATTATGAAAAACTTTACTATTATTAATTTGTATGGTAGATTGAAATCTTTTTTTACTGTATGGTATTTAAGTAATTGAATAGCCAATATTAATAAATCATGGTATAGCAGCAATTTTTAAGCCGGGAAAGGCTAGGGAAATTCGAATGCAATAGAGATAAAAACACCTAATTGGCCGATAAATGAATTTCCGCAACGATTTCGCTTGGAATTTTGCAAGAATATCCTAATTAGGGTGAAAAAAAACAGCTCCTGCATAGGAGAATAGGGGAAAAATTCGTGATAGAGGAATCACTGTATCTTCGAAACATTTTAGCCAAAAAACATGAAATTTAGCACAAATGTCCCTCTTGGGACCGAGAAAAAATAATTATAGGATTTTTCGACGAGGTGTAAAGGGAACAACATAAAATTGTGAACAAATATTGCAATTAGGTTTTGTACAAAGTTGCTATTGATTTTTGAGAAACTGGACTATTGAAATTGACTAGAAACCCTTATTGGAATCATATAACCGTCTGAAACATAAAGTTTTGGTAAACATGTCTCTCTCTCTCTCTTTTAAAGCGGAACCTGCGGCTAACCTTTGGATACAGGTTCGCTATTTAAAATTATAAATAGTTGAAAAAGAGTTACGACGATGCAAGGAATACTTATCTGATATTTTCAACGTCTTGCCTGAAGAAGATGTTCAAGAAACAGAACAATTGCCAAAGACATAAACGCAATAATCCTCTATTTGGGACGATTCCCCAGATAAGGAACAAATAGTTTCGGTCAATGACGGGAAGAAAGCCCCAGGTATATACGGACTACCAACCGAACTCCTCAAAGCGGACCCGAAAATAACAAGTAGAGGGAGGAGTATATGACTCTTCCCACTACTTCTTCGCCGAGCTGAATGATCTCTGGTCCCTTGAACCAATGAAGCCCATTAGTTTCACCGGTAGAGCGGGCTGGCTGAATAATGCTAAGGTCCACTTAGTAAAAACACGGAGGCGTACAATGGCTGACTGGTGGCCTCCGTACATTGTTGTCCAACCCCTCCATGAGCCTAACTTAACCTAACCCACTCCTTCCGATCTTTACTAAAGTGTGGAATAAAGGAAGATATCCGGAAAGAAGGCGTCTTTGTGAAAATGCCGAAGAAGGGTGACTTTCCAGATTGAGGTAAGTGACGTAGTATGTATATACATATCTACTTACTGCCGTATCAAAAATAATGGCTAAGGTAATTCTCAATAGGCTTAGTGAAGTTGTGTTCCGTAGAGAGTATATGAGAAATAGTACTAATACTCTCCCAATAATATTGGGGCAGTCTGCCGAAATAGTTTCGCCACTAAATCTCATGTTTGTGGATTTCTAGAAAGCTTTCGACAGCGTTAAACGAGATTGCATATGGAATGCTTTGCGTAGGAAGGGATAAGATCATAGCAGTGTTTAAATAATCCAACAAAGATGCAAGATTTTTTTTCTGGTGGTATTAAATGATACAATGAAAGCTGTACTGGAAGGTGGGGAAGATAAACGTCTTCAGTGGCGACTTTTGAAATCATCTTGATTGTGCTCATGAGGTGTGTTTTCCTGCATTTAACCATTCGGACATAGAGTCTAATGTTCGCTCGTTGCATTTTAAATGCAAAGGTACTGAAATGAAAATGAATGTACGTTAAATACATGCACATGGATTGGAGCATAGTCACACCGACTATTCATAATGCACTAAATGTGGAAGAGATGCAAGATTTTTGTTACCTTGGCAGCATTTTGAGGTCCGTACAAATAAAGCTCATCAGTCTTCCTTTCCTCTTTCTGGACGTTAACAGAGATCTACCTTCACACGAAGCTGGGAGTTTTCGACGTATGCGTCAAATCCGTTTTGTTATATGGTTGTACTACATGGAAAGTGACTGCAAGGCTTACCAACAAGCTGCAAGCTTTTGTGAACCAATGCCTCCGACGCATTTCAGGGATATTCTGGCTAGAAGTTATCTCCAACAATGAACTTGAGACTATAACTGGTCAGACTAAAATTGACACTGAAATTCAAAGGTGGAAATGGCAGTGGACCGGTTACAGAAAGGAAACCACAGCAGCAGACAAGCTCTTGATTATTATCCACAAGGAAAACGTTGGACCACGCAGCACATGGAAACGAGTAGTTGAGCAGGCGGGCAGAGGAATAAACAAGTCCTGACAGATAACGGCCGATGCCCAGGATCGCGCATTATGGAAGAGATTTGTTTCTGTCTAGGAGCATAGGACAGGAGACTTAATAACCCTTTATACACGGAAAGGTTATAGAAAAACAGTAGGAAATTCGTATCTCGCTAATCCTTTAAAGTACACTGTTGTCATTCGAATTAAACATATGTATATTAAGCTACACTGGTGAAATATGAAACAAATACAATATTTGAACATAACACTACCGGATGGAAATGGGGGCAAAATGGTGCGTTTTATAAAAATTCAAACCGTCATATCTCAAAATCCAATACAGATATTAAGTTGCAATTTCGTCGAATTGTAGGGGAGAGGTGTCGAAAAGTTTCATTAATTTTTTTAGGGCTTTGATACAAAAAGATACAAAACTACAAGGTGCATGTATCCATTTGATACACATAAAATAAAGATAATAATTTAGACCTAAACTGTTATGCCCTAATTTTGTCCGTTCTGTACGCAAAATGCATGTCACTGAGATTGGAAGTTTTTTCTGCCTCCTCTTTACCTTAACCTCTAACTGGTAATTTACGTAGGGTACTACTTAAGTTTTGAAATATGGCAGCACCGGCGTGAATATGTCAAATCTGACAACATCGTAGCAAAGTTTGCCTTTTGTAATAATAAACGTACTTAAATAGAACGTTTTGCCATACGAGTTGTATTGGTGTTTTGTGCAGTGACTTGAAACATTCATCTCAGCCGAAAAATGGAATTCAACCGCGAACATTTTCGTTGGATAATTTTTGATGACTTTCGACGTGGATCAACTCAGCAACAGTGTGCCGATCAAGTCGCTTCGACTTTTGGTGATGAAGCACCATCCTGAGCCACCCCGTGCTTCGCTGGTTCTCCGAATTTAATCGTGGTCGTAATTCGCTGCAGGACGAATTTCGTGAAGGTCGTCCAAGGTCAGTTGTGCCAGAAAACATTGATGCTGTGCGTGAAATGGTTCAGACCGATCGGTATAAGACATACCGTGAAGTAGAGTTATGCTTGGGTATTAGTTCCACTCACATACATTCAATATTGCATGAACATTTAGCCATTAAAAAGATTTGTCCGCGTTGGATACCGCATAATTTGACAATCGCTCAAAAAATGCTCGTGTCGATTATCAATAGTTATTTGAGTCTAAGGGTTAGGACTAGAGAAATGGAGTCATCTTGTAGTTGATGCAGTGGTGTGTTCGGCAGGACTCGTTCTTGGGGCCTCTGTTATTTTGCATGTGTATTACTGATTTTGGCGAAAAAGCATTATATGTCAAATTTACAAGAAAGGAGACAAACTATGCTGTGAGAATTACAGAGGAATATCATTGTTGTGTATGTCCTATAAAATACTGACAAAAATAATTCAACGTCGTCTTAAGCCCTACACTAATCAAATAATTGGCGAATACCAAGGCGGATTCACAACCGGACGATCTACAACAGATCAGATATTCTCGGTGAAACAGGTGCTTGAGAAATGCTGGGAGTATAACACAGACGTGCACCAAATCTTCGTAGATTTTAAACAAGCATACGACAGTATCGACAGGAGCGTACTGTACCAAATCATACTTAACTTTGGAATTCCTCAAAAACTAGTCCGACTAACAAGACTCACAATGACGAACACTGAATCCCAAGTGAGAATACAAACCGATTCCACAACCAGCTTTCAAACGGAATGTGGTTTAAAGAAGGGAGATGGTCTAGCCCCCATGCTTTTCAACTTGGCACTAGAATATGTCGTCCGAAAAATCTCTGTCGACACCAACGGGACACTACTATTCAAGTCCACCCAACTAATAGCATACGCTGACGACATTAACATCCTAGCAAGATCCTTCCCTAGTGCTAAGGAAGTATTTGTCAATCTTGACTCCGCCGCAAAAGAAGTCGGGTTCGCACTAATGAAAGCAAAACAAAAGTAATGACGCAAACAAGAAAGAGAGCGCCTATCAGACAAAACATAACAATTGCGGAATATAATTTGGAGAGTGCGGACAATTTCATATATCTTGGGGCTAATCTAGCAAAGGACGGTAATGAAACAGACGAAATCAAACAACGGATAATACTAGCAAATAAGACGTATTATTCGGTACTTCCAATAATGAAATCCAAGAAAGTGCACAGGAACAATAAGCTGCGGATATATAAAACTATTATACGACCTGTGCTCTGTTATGGCAGCGAGACGTGGACATTAACGCGAACTTCCGAAAAAGCAGTTAACGCATTTGAAAGAAAGGTCCCCTGAAGAATTTCGGGACCTGTGAAGGAAGGAACGGAATGGCGAATAAGATACAACCACGAGTTGTATCAACTCTACGACGAGCCAGAAGCTTCGACGTTCATCAAGCTACGTAAACTGCAGTGGGCTGGCCATGTAGAGCGAATGGAAGACAGACGAATCCCCAAACGTGCTCTGAAAGGCACATCGAGTGGTAACCGGCCAGTAGGCAAGCCACGAAAGCGATGGGAAGACTCGGTTGATAAAGATAGCAAGGCCATCTTAAAAATTAGCAGCTGGAGGACGCGGTGTTTGGATCGAGACGATTGGAGGCGACGACTTCAGGAGGCCAAGGTCCTATTTGGGCTGTCGCGCCATTGATGATGATTACTCATTTACCAAATATGTTAGTGAATATAACTGTTCATTTATATGCTGACAATCAGCACCTAAGCTGCCCCCAAAAGCGATGTTTTTTCATGTGCAAGGATTATTAATTAGGATGTATGTAAAATTAATTTCTAGGTTAATGATAATGGTCTTTGTCTTAATCCTAAAAAATCGAAGGGGATTAGTTTTTGGCAAACAATTAATTGATATATCTTCTTCTGCTAGCATACTGTGACACTGTGAGAAATTTGGGAATTATTTTTAATAAGACTCTGACATGGAATGACCACGTATATGGTAACAAGAAGGGTCTACATTATTCCAAACTAATATTAAGAAATCTTTAGTAATTGTCTTTATCATGCTTATTTTTAACTATGGATGAGCAATTATTGCTGTTTGAACTAAGCGGAAATGCACAGGTAAAAGCTAGAACATCTTTATTTTCAGATATGTTTCGATAATTTCGGACGGACTCGTAACATTACTATTCCGAGATTTAGATGCAATAAACGGGTGCACATCTCAGTGGCGGCTCGTGACTTGTCCGATAGGTGAGGCGCTCAGAAAATTTTTAGAAGGGGTAGGGTAGGGGTATCAGTATAATAATAATTCTTAAATTAGCTTATGTGTCGTTTATCAATCAATCAATCAAATTCAGTTTCATTGCGGTCATTTCACTATTTTGAATGCTAGATTTAGCATTAACATTTTACATTTATTGCGCTGATACTTAGTAATTTGTTTGCGTGCAAATTTATGAACTAGCAATACATTCAATGTATTAAGCCCCTAGCTTGATAAATTAATAAGACTAAATCGAAAAATAAATTAAAATATAAATTTCTAGTTACTCTTTTGCACAGCAAGCTCTCAAAATAAAGAACGGCCACTGTTCAGTCCCGTCCCATCGAGCTCTACACTACTCTACAACCGAAACGACTCGAAGATGCCCTATCGAACCCCACACTACTCTACAACCGAAAATGACAAACAACAACAACAACAATAACAATACAATGGTTGGGCGATGAAATTTGCGCCTCAGATCTTTTGCTTCTTATAACGCCGACGGATCAATGAAGTGTTCAAAGTCATAAACAACAGAAGAAGAACAAGAAGCAATTGCGATCTTCGAAGATCTCTTGTTTAGCTTTATAAGTCAAATTCCTTAATAAATCGTTAATGTTTCATAAATAATATCGTTTATGAATCGTTAACGATGTTCATTAATGGATTAAAATGAAAATCATTAACGACACATTGATAACGATTATATACTTGCTTATATAATCGTTTCTTGTAAGCGTTTTACAATTCATTAATGAATCGTTAAAAGTGATTCATTAATTGAATGTCCATTTAGTCCGCTTGATGAATCGTTAATGACTCGTTAATGATGCTCGTTAACGATAAAATCGCTCGTTAATATAATTCATTAACGATTCTTTAATGAATTATTTTGTTTGCTTTTCAGTCGTCACGTTTGGAGGCTCGCATATTTTTGTCCAAGCGCTTTTAATTTTTTTTCTTCAATCCCATTCCCCTGCTGTTACAAAAAGACAAAGGCGTATCGCTGAAATTTAATCGTATTGGGAATGTTAGATTCAATTGATCGAAAATGCTCTGGCAGGTGAGGCGCCGCCTCACGCGCTTCACCTGACAAGCTGCTACTCACGCACCCTGTTTGTGGAAAGAGCTGGAATATGGAATAGTTTACCTACTTCCATAAGAAAATTTGCTTTATTCGCGAATTCGGTAAAGCAGCGACAAATTTATTAATATTATTTTTTTTTATTAATTAATCAATTAATTTTTTTTTATTTCCTTATTCTCATTTTCATTGAATACAAATTTTGTTATTGTGCATATAAATGGAGTTTAATTATAAAGGTAGTATTGAATTTAAATACCTAAATAAATGCCGATGCTTTTTGGTGGGCTGCCTCCCACATAAGGTCATTCACACACATTACAATGTTATCTCCAAAAGCGATCACCTCACCAATGGGATCATTGGTGTTGAACATATCGTTAATGCACAATATAAATAGAAGTGGACCTAGAACAGTACCCTGAAGAATATCGTATTCAATATTTTTCGCAGAACTGACTGTACCTTCTATTTTAACACTTTGCTTTCGGTAAGATAGATAGCTTTGTAGGAGATCTAAAGGCTTTCCTCGAACACCCATCAATTTTAATTTATATAAGAGCGTAGAATAATGCACAGTATCGGCAGCTTTTTTAAGATCTAAAAATACTACAACAAGCTGCCGACCTTTCTCAAGATTAAGATACTGCGAGAACCATAATGATTTTTTGCTAATATATTATGCTTATCAACGAAATTCAACATACGTACTTTGATACATTTTTTCCAGTACTTTTGAGATTAATGTTTTAAGCTTCAGATTTATATGTAGGAATTACTAAAGATTCTTTCAAACTAGTAATCAACACACTAATAAGTTGCTTAAGCGCACAGTACGTATCGAGATTTATGCTTGTCTATAATAATTTTTGTGTCCTTCTTTAAATTAAAAATTTCCAGTCAATTACCAACCATATGAAATTCTATGGAAACCCACAGAACTTAATTATATATTATGAAATTAAAGTTTATTGACAGCATATTCAAATTTAATTAACATTATTCTTATTTATACAATCAAATAAGTTTATTTAGTTCTTATATGTCAACAATATAGACAGATCTATCTCATAAAACATAATACATAACCTAATTTGACCTCTTCGAGCGTATAAACCCGATAGAGTTCAGCTATGAATGTTTTATTTGTACAGGTTCGGAATTGTTCAAAGCGAATGAATGTCGCTTATTAACCAAACAATGGCACCAAAATGTACCTATAAGTACTCTCTCTCGCTCAAAGAGGTTAATGTTCTGACACCGAATATTTGTTCGAAGCCATTGTCATCATAAATAATTTTAAAAGACATAAGTACGAGTACGTGTATGTACCTATCTTCAATTTGGTTGGGTTTATCTTTCCAGGTTCTCTTTTTCTTTTCGGGGAGAGGGTGAGAGGTAATGAAGAATTGGTAAATATTATAAGTGTGTTGTATTTTATCGTTTGATAATTGAGTACTTTGAAATTTAAACAATAAATTTTCAGATGCATTCTTTTTTTTTATTAATAAAATGTTTAAAAATCAATATTCAAGTGTTTAAATAATAAAATAGTTTGAAATTAAATAGTGTGTGCTTTGAGCTGTTTGTTATTATTTCGGAATATTATCAAAATTATTTGTAAATTAAGCCTTTCAATATATTTTTGGTATTTGTTTCATTTTTATTGCATAATTTTCCTGAAGATTTTCGTCAAAAAATACTTGTTAGCAAGCTACTCGGTATTCCTATCTTATTCCAGACACTTTACTATACTTAACACCAATAAATAATCACAATCGTGTAACTACTCTCCGAAAATCGTTCAAGCATTAATTTTTCCATCTTAATGATGCCTTAAATTCTTAACTTTCATTAAAAAATCTGTTTGAAGATTTTATTTTGTATGCAATTCGAATCTTTGTTTGCATACAATTTAAGTGCAGTGCGCTGCTCACTTCACCTGACTACCGAGTGTTTCATTGTACGAGCTTTACTGCAGCAGACTGCAGTGTAATAATAATTAGTGCCCATTGTGTTAACTTATGTAGTACAAGCGCTGTAGTTACTTATGTGCACAATACGGGTTATTTGATTTGTTACGTGCAAAATGATTTTTTAATTAATTTACTGATTAATTTTTAGGTGTAACGGGAGATGTGTTATTGGATATATTAATATCGTACTTGTTGATACTTTTGGCGTATGTTGGTAAATAAGTGTATCATAAAATCGCTGGGTGAAATGGTGTAAACTGTTAAATGACATGCCTGGGAATGTTTATTTTTATTGTTTTTTTAATGAATGTAAAGCTGAGCATGTAAAAGGATTGGCGCTTAGTTTATTTAGAATAGAACATTGTTGTCTTCTGGACTTAATTCCATGTCGACTGCGTAGCACACCAACCGAATACGGCAATTGTACGAACTCCGAATTTAATTTCTTTTGGGTTAAACTCTTCATCCAAAAGTGCATTATCTATCTTTGTTTTTTGTATCGAAGCCCTAATATAATATGTTTTATCGGACGAAGAAACAATCAACGAATTTCGAAATATTTAAGATTCAATTGAATTCTCTCCACGCACCCTGAATCCGAAATCGTAGTTGCGGGCGATTTTAATGTTCACAATACAAACTGGCTTCGACACTTCCATATCACATCTCCAGTCGGCCGATTTGTTGAGTTTTTCGCATATTCGAATAACCTATGGAATAACCTTTGGAGTACAACTGGCCAGACTAAAATGGGTATTGAGATTCAAAGGCGGAAGTGGCAGTGGATTGGTCATACTTTGAGGAAACCAGAGAGGATTCTAATCCTCAAGGAAGACGTCAGGTTGGTCAACTATGCAACACATGGAAGCGAGCAGTTGAGCAGTAGGACAGAGTAATAAACAAGTCCTGGCAACAGTTTAAGGCCGATGCTCAGGATCGCGCCTTGTAGAAGAGAGTTGTTTCTGTCTTATGCCTCTATAGGGGGTCTTAACAGGAATTTGATTTGATTGATTGAATAACCTATGCCGAATTGAACACCAGGCTACTTGTATCCCTGACGCTGCAGGCAAAGGATCTTATCTCCTTGATCTTTACCTAACTCCAGAGCCAACTAAATGCTCGACTTCAGTTAACTCTCCACTCAGAAGTTTTGATCATTGCTTAATTTTCGCCCGCTTCGCAGTCACCATCGCCAATCACACCAACTCGAAGAAAATTGGAATGACATTACGCAAGTGCCGATTGCTTAAGTCATAAGCAATTCTGTAATTCATTTTATTGGTCAATATGCTTCAACAGAGGTGGTGAGTATGCTTTTTCCGCGGTAAATGAGACCATATTGTAGGATATGAGATTTTTCATCCCCCAAAACTACAAACCAAGCAAGCCCAAGCATGGTTTAATGAAAAATGTAGTACTGCGATACGGGCTAAACAAGCAGCTAACTGTGCCTATAAGCTGCTCCCTTCTGAAGTAAGTTGTCAATGGAAATATTTAAGATTCAATTGAATTCTCTCCACGCACCCTGAATCCGAAATCGTAGTTGCGGGCGATTTTAATGTTCACAATACAAACTGGCTTCGACACTTCCATATCACATCTCCAGTCGGCCGATTTGTTGAGTTTTTCGCATATTCGAATAACCTATGGAATAACCTTTGGAGTACAACTGGCCAGACTAAAATGGGTATTGAGATTCAAAGGCGGAAGTGGCAGTGGATCGGTCATACTTTGAGGAAACCAGAGAGGATTCTAATCCTCAAGGAAGACGTCGGGTTGGTCAACTATGCAACACATGGAAGCGAGCAGTTGAGCAGTAGGCCAGAGGAATAAACAAGTCCTGGCAACAGCTTAAGGTCGATGCTCAGGATCGCGCCTTGCGGAAGAGAGTTGTTTCTGTCCTATGCCCCTATAGGGGGTCTTAACAGGAATTTGATTTGATTGATTGAATAACCTATGCCAGATTGTACACCAGGCTACTTGTATCCTTGACGCTGCAGGCCAAGGATCTTAGCTCCTTGATCTTTACCTAACTCCAGAGCCAAATAAATGCTCGACTTCAGTTAACTCTCCACTCAGAAGTTTTGAACATTGCTTAATTTTCGCCCGCTTCCCAGTCACCATCTCAACGCAAATCACACCAACTCCAAGAAAGTTGGAATGACATTACGCAAGTGCCGATTGGTAAAGTCATAAGCAATTCTAACATTCATTTTATTGGTCAATATGCTTTAACAGAGGTAGTGAGTATGCTTTTTCAGCGGTAATTGAGACCATGTTGTAGGATATGAGATTTTTCATCCCCCAAAACTACAAACCAATCAAGCCCAAGCATGGTTTAATGAAAAATGCAGTACTGCGATACGGGCTAAACAGGCAGCTAACTGTGCTTATAAGCTGCTCCTTTCTGAAGTAAGTTGGATTAATTTCAAAAGGAATCGTATTTCTTTAAATCCAGCTTATATAGAAAATTAAGCATGACTAGAAGAATGAGGTGAGAATGAGAGGGACTGAGAAAATGAGGTAAAAAGTTTTGAGATGCCCGAAGGGTAGAATAAGTTTCTGGTCTCTCGCGCGTACCATTAGAAGTAATTCTGCCTCGTCAATTTCATCTTTAATCTAAAACAATTATCGTCCAATAGCAATAACCTCAATTCTGTCCAAGGTCATGGAAACAATCATCAACAATAGAGTAATAGAATATCTCAACATCAATGATATTATTGACAACAAACAGTATGGGTTCCGCAAAAAACGTTCCACAGGAGACCTTTTAACCACCCTCACTGAACGTTGGAGCAAGAGCATTCACCAGTTTGGTGAATCTTGTATTATCCCTCTTGATATTTCCAAGGCTTTTGACAGAGTATGGCACACTGCCCTTTTAATCAAACTTAAAGCTATTGGTTTGGGCGACTCTCTTATTTCCTGGATTGAAAGTTTTTTAGCCAATCGTTCAATGCGTGTGGTATTGGATGGTGTGGTTTCCTCTTCTTATAAAATTAACGCAGGTGTCCCTCAAGACTCGGTTCTTTCTCCCACCCTTTTTCTGATATTTATTAATGACTTGCTATCTTCAACTTTCAATCCTATACATAGCTCCGCCGATGACAACACCTTAGACTTCTCCTATCACTTCAACAGTGCGTCCTTAGCCCGTTGTACTAGCTTAGTAGATCAACGTAGGTACATGGTTCAGTCATTGAATGTCGACTTGCCTAAAATTCTTAGCTGGGGCAATAAGAGTCAAGTTGAGTTTAATGCTTTGAAAACCCAGTGCTTTCTTGTGTCCCACAAACGTGACTCTAACCTTGACCAAATCACCTTCGGTGGTCAGCCACTAACCACTTCTTCAAGTGTTAAGATGTTAGGTATCCAAATCACAGATAACTTATCTTGGAACGACCATATATTTAACATCGCCAAGGAAGTATCTAAATGCTTTGGCTACCTAAAACGATGTAAAAGCTTCTTCACCGCCTCTAGGCTATTAACAATTTATAAGGCCTATATTAGACCTCGTCTTGAATTCAATTCCCACA
Organism: Chorisops tibialis; assembly: GCA_963669355.1. NCBI lineage: Eukaryota > Metazoa > Arthropoda > Insecta > Diptera > Stratiomyidae > Chorisops > Chorisops tibialis. Next base: position 111,214,308 of record OY770262.1, on the reverse strand, counting down.
TATGGGCGGGAGCTGCAAAAACTTCTCTCTCCTATCTGGATAGTATCCAGTCTCGGACTATTAAAATTATAGGAGATTCTGACATCACTTCTTCGCTCGATTCACTCGAGCATAGACGAACTGTAAGCTCCCTAACCCTTTTGTATCGCTACTTCAATGAAGATTGTTCGGACGAAATCCATCCCTTGCCCCCATGTATGCCCTTACCCCGTAATACTAGAGCTACTTCGCGCGCTCATAAGTATTCTTTCAACCCCACCTTCGGTCGCACTGTCAAATTTCGTGATTCGTTTTTAAGCCGGACTGTTCGAATATGGAACTCGCTGCCTATCTCGGTGTTCCCGCATGACTACAACATTCAGCAATTCAAGGGAAATATTCATAGCCACTTCCGTCTCTATCCCCTTAATTCCCAAAAACCAATATCCTTCCCCCCTCACCGGAGCTGTGGTTCAGTACAAAAGGGCAACCCCTCTAGTTCCGGTGTCACATAAAATAAAAAAAAAAAAAATTAGGTTATTACGGATCAACACATCTTTAGGTGCCAAAATCTTAGCCGCACAATGTGCTGCCAACTCTTCTTTACCACTAACGAACTCCAATCTTCCAAAGTATATTGCGCAAAATCCTCCTCAGGATTAACCTTCGCTCGCGTGAAGGTAAACCGAGTTCTTAAGAATCTAGATGCTAACAAATCGTTCAGTCGGATCCCTGCACCCTTACAGAATGTTGGAACAAAAGTATTTACCACTTTGGCGAATCTAGTATTGTTGCTTTTGATTTTTCCAAAACTTTCGACAGAGTATGGAACAACACCCTCTTAGCCAAACTTAAAGATATTAGATAAGCGAATCGCTTATTTTCTGGATTGAAAGTTTTTCAGCCAATCGTCCAATGCGTGTTGAGTAGGATGGAGTGGTTTCTCCTTCCTATAAAATTAACGCTGATATCCCTTAGGGCTTCGTCTTTTCTCCGCCCCTTTTCCTAATATTTATTAATGACTTGGATTGAAAGTTGAAGATAAACTTTCAATCCTATACAAATATTCCCAGATGACAGCACATAAGACTTCTCGTACCATTTCCCGGAAATTCGGAGCAGATCACATTGTTTGAAGGTACCGAATGTGGCATATGCAGATCAACCGCCAAGGTCGCTGGGTGGGAGTTCGAAAATGTTCCAAGCAGAAATAAAAATATTGCTATTCTTACGGGCAATAAAGGCCCTCATTTCACATACAGTGAACTCGAAACCGGTGGAAGAATGTAAAGGAGAATGATGTACTATAAACTTTGCTTGTATTGGCTGCCTAGCCAACAAGGCCTAGACTGAAGCGAAAACGCAGAACTTAAAGACAAGGATCCTCACCAGTCCTATAGGTCCAAAATCCTTCTGCGGAATTCCCACCTGCTCCATCAAAATGAGCGCAACTCAATGGACACAACAACCGATAAGACATCATTAATCTGCGCCGATCCATAACGACAGGCTAGGCAATTCTTCCAAGTCTTTGCGCCAAACGAATGCAACAGCTGCTCTACTTGGACAGGGACTAACTAATGACTGAAAAGATGATACCGACGACTAATGTCAATTTTTCGTAATGTCAAAAACATTTTAGGCAGCTGCGAGCCGATTGTCTGCTAACGTTATAAGTGCTTTGGGGAGCACTTCCTTAACAACAGCTCAATTTCAAATTCAGACCTCGTCCAAATCAGCCAATTCCTGAATTAAATGAAACTGGACGGTAAACTCTAGAACTGCTCTAGAAAAGTACCCTGAGGTAAAGCACAAAAGACCCTTGATGGTTGCTTTGCTTGAAGGACTGAATCGTTCACCTAGCAATTACATTTTAATTTAAATATGAAACGTACATTGGGAAAAAAAAAATTATTTTATATGGAGCGCGTAAGAGTATGGCTTTCAAATAAATTCCAGTCATACCAACAACTTAGGGTGTAGCCTAGGGCGTTGGTCCAAAATGCAAAGGTTGTGAGTTCAAACCCTGATCGACGAATAACTCGAACACACTGCCTGCTTGGATATACCTTAGTCACCTCAATCTACAAAAATAGCAGACTCATACGTCCAGAGTTCTCAAAACGCTTCTTACCCACAAAATTGATGGTCCTGATGGTATCCCGCCATTACCCTTAAGAAATGCTCTTCCTCTTTGGCTAAACCGCTCCGCAATCCTTTCCATCTACCGTAATTTTTGCGGCACTTTCCACGAATGTGAAAAGTTGTGAACGTTCAGCGAATCCCCAAGAAAAGAAGCAAAGAGGTCCCAGTCAACTAACGTGATAGCCATTACTTCAGTGCTCTATCCATTATTTAGAGGACAATCATATCATCGACGTTCGTCAATACGGATTCCAGTTAGTCTACTTGACCGACCGTTGGAATTCTTGTACCCATAAGTATGGCGAGACGTAAGTCCTTGCACTAGCCTTTGACAGAGCTTGGTATGATTCCATTTTAATTAAGCTGAGAGCCATCGACTTTAATCCTAAACTTGCCCAGAGAATTGAGAGTTTCCTTTCTGATGGCATTATACGAGTTGAGTTGTATTAGATGGCCTTTCATCTTCTACCTACCCAGTTGATTCCGGCATCTTTCAAGGTTCAGTCTTATCTCTCACTTCATTTCTTATACTCATCAACGAATTTCTTTCGTTTGCTCTGAAATCAATCCACAGTTTAGCAGATAAGTCTTGTACTATTGATAAAGCTAAGGATATCACATGGAGGAATGGTCGAAAATTGACCTCCACATTAACAGACAATATGCTCTGGTACTTCCTTCTCCTCAGTGCACATTCTGCTGATATAGTCCCCTAAGAGTCCAATTTTATGCAGATGTTTCTTCATGTGATTGTGTCCAGTTAGGCTACCAAGATTCCAGTTTGATTTCCATTCAACTGGAGACATTTAGGAGTTCTTTAAACTAAATGTTTTGATATAAAAAGCTTAGCATGCTTGTTGCCTGGTACCGAGTCTTAGTAAAGAGCACAGTACTGAGTGGTATCCCGAATAAAGGAAAAGGACCCGCGAAATCAGATTCAGTTCCTTTCCTGGCGAATGAATTAGCCACTGCGTCTCGTGATCCAAATGAGAGTTTTTATTCCCTAGTTCCATTAGTACCTGGATGCGATCCCGTACGATCGTTGATCGTATTTAAGTTGATTGTAAACTAAGGATTGCCGTCCTACTACAATATTATATTAACGTACGCTCTGTTTATATTCTCCCGAATAGATAGTTCTATTGCATGTATTTCATACTAGTAGTAAGACGTAATCCAAATAATGCAGCACCAGTACCAGATGATTGATGGTTTTCTTAGATTGGGGCTATTGGACACCGAGTGTTGACGATCTGGTAAGATCACATCAAATAGTTTTATGAAACTAAGTCTTGCTACCATAAAATCAGAGAGAGGTATCCCAAGAACTATTTCCTTCTCAATTTCTGAAGCCAAGGAAGGGCGTGCAATTTTGCGTCCTATGATGTGATACGGTCTTCCATCTGTATTTACCGATAGAGGGGAGCCAGTTTGAGCAGTGCCTCCATTGAAGCAGTGGAAGTGGTACTAATTACTTCAGTTCTATCAATGTAACCAAGTCTTCGTATTTTTCTCAACTTTTGCTGATTGTTTTTTACAGTGTTTTGCGTCACCATACCGATGCTGCATATATGGGCCTAGCAACAGCGGGATACAGGGTAGAAAAAGTGAAGGAATTTTGTAATTTTTGTAAATGTAATCGCATCATAGTTGATAGCTTTTCGTGTTTAAGTTCATGTTTGTAGCAAGGAAATTCATAAATTCACCTCTCTGAAATTGAAGTATTTGTATGGGAGGTGGTAGAAGGCGTAAGAGAATTCCAGTGACTTTGACCACTAATCAAACATTTTGTTACCATCGATTTTGAAATCGATAGCTCTTGATTGTTCGAAGGCAAATGTTTTTTTTTTTATTACAAATTTGTAGGGTAGGAGACGCGCTTGGAGCTCATAAATTGGTTTATAATATCTATTGCAATATTATAAAAAAAACCTTTTGGAAATATTTTATATTTCTACCCTGATTATTTTCAAGAAAATCCAAATAATATTTTTTTTTCGAAATTGGGCAATTTGTATTGAAGGGTAGCGCATCGAAATAACATTTTTCAACATCAATATTCTTTAATTATTAAGTTTTGATCAAAATTTCAAGTCGAAATGTTAGAAATTTTCGAGAAAAAACAAATTTTCTTAAATTTCGTGAAATGGTGGACTGTTCACAATCTTTAAGTAACCTTTTGTCTAAAATTTATCTGGTCAAATTTTTAGGCCAGTAGCCGAATCGTTCGAGAATAGTCACTCGAATTCGAGTCTTATTAGCGATAACAAACTTATTTGTACCCTTCGCGACGCTGTATTGGTTCTTGGCGTGACAAACATTGGAGAAAACACAATATATTCCCAGATTTCAAAAAGAGAATGGCTGTATAGCAGTATAATATATTTCTGATTGTTTTTTTTCGACCACAGGACCTATGTAGGTAAGCACTGCACTATTTCTACTTTGCAAATCTCAGAGACATCTTATCGCGCTTTTTGATGTAAGTTAACAAGATATGACAAAGAAATAAATTTAAAAAAAAATATATTTGAAATAGAGATTTTAGGGTTGTTTTTACCCAAAATACTGGATTATATATCTTATCCGTTAAGAATAATCGGTGTGCTAGTGTTCAAACCCATGTAATTGCATGCATGTAATTGGTTTCATTGTCAATGGCACAGCAGCCCAAATCGGCCCTTGGCCTCCTCACCTTCAGGATCCTTAACATTTTTCATTATTTATTGTGGAAGGGTTTTTAGACCTTCGCACAGCCCTCAACCTACGAATGTCTCATTTTCGTAAATTGAGGTGATTAAAGTATACCCAAGGAGGCAAAGTGCTGGAATTATACGTCGACGATTTGAACTCACGACCTTCGCATTGTAGACCAGCACGCTACCCACTAGGCTACACCCTAGGTTGTAATTGGTTTCACGCACATTTATTTTCAGTCCCGCCTCTTTGCATTTAGAATGCAACGAGCAAACATTTGACTCTAAGTCCGAACGGTTATTTTCAAGCAAACATGTCATCAGGATAATCAAGGTGACTTAAGATGTTGAATAGTCTCCATTGAAAACATTTACCTTCCCCACCATCCAGTGCAGGTTTCAATATGTCATTGATTACCACCAGAAACAGGGCTGGTGGTAATATGCAGCCTTGTCCGACACCCTTTCGTACAGGAAAGCTCTCGGGCAGCTCTCCTCTATGTAAGACGCGATATTTTACACCTTCGTAGGATTTTTTAATCATAGCTATGATCTTATCTGGAATACTTTTCCAACGCAAAGCATTCTCGCTTTTGTGTGGTCGGTACAAAACGACCCTTTACAGAATCCAGCCTGATAAACTTCGAGAGTGATCTCCACAACATCACTAATCCTATTGAGAATTACCTTAGCCATGACTTTCGATACGGTAGTAAGTAGACATATACCACGCCAATTGCCACAATCCCAAGGTCGCCTTTCTTAGGAATTTTCACAATGACGCCCTCCTTTCATTCAGCCGGAGATCTTCCTTCATTCCACACCTCAGTAAAGAGTGGGAAGAGTATATCCGCTTTTATTTCCGGGTCCGCTTTAAGGAGTTCGGTGGGTAGTCCGTCCATACCTGGGGCTTTCCTTCCCACCATTCACCTAATGGCGAAAACTATCTCTTCCTGGGGGATCGTCCTTCACAGAGAACTATTTCGGTTGGATGTTTGGCACTTCTTCTGTTTCTTGAACATCTTCCTCTGACAAGATGATTACAATACCAGAAAAGTATTCCTTCCATAGCCGGTGTTCACTCATATTAATGAGAGTTCCGTTGACATATCTGACCTGGTAGTTGGCGGTGAAATTCTTGATCGTCAACTGTTTCATAATTTTTAATAGTGAATAGTGATGACCAACCTTGTCACATGTGTCTTGCGACATCCAGGATTTCTCACCGCTTTGCACATATCCCACAGATTCTGCAGCACTAGTTAGAAACATGTTCCTGGTTGACTCCTAAGTGGCGTCCAGTGAGCGCATTTCATATTCTCCCAATTTCAATGACTTTTCGCGTAGAATGAAGGTGCACTCGCGCATTTTGTTGGGGTCTCTAGGCCTATCCACATTGAGCTTGCCCTTCATTTGAAGAATTTGTGGCCATCATATAGCTGCTGTGCACAATCTCAAGCGGGCAACCATCAAGTGGTGATCGCCCCCCACTTCAGCTTCTGGCTTCACTCACATATCGAGGGGCATCTTCTTTATCGGCGACTTATAGCCAAGTGGTCGATCTGGTTCTGAGACGACCATCAGACGAAGCCCAAGATGTTTGGTAACTCTTGTGTGGAAAAAGGGTCCCTCCGATGACCATTTGCCGAGTACTACAAACCTCCACGAATAATTCACCAATTTCGGGTATCTATTATCATAAATTCTTCAGAACATAAATTTGATAAAGGTATCAGCAGAGACCGAAACGTCACGAATAATAAAGCGTAACAGTGTAGAATCCGGAAATCTTTTCTTTCAATGTATAGCCTATAATTTATTTATACTTTTACTTTTTCACCCTTGATTTAGTACTGAACAAACATAAATTGTTAAAATCTGTCCAATTTGTGCATACACATATTCACTCATTTATCTAGTTAGCAAAGTATTACAACATTTTACATCTAACGAAATTCTTGTATGTTCTTACTCTCTGATTTATGTATTGTAGTCAGTTACATCCGCTGTGAATCATCATTACTTGTCTAATATCACATGAATTTTTATTACCTGAAAAATAAAGAAAACATATAGTTAGAAACATTATTGTGTAATAGAATATAATTGAATATCGAGTTACAGTAGAAATATAAAAAAAGTATCGCCCACGCTTGCGCAACAGAAAAATTGAGCAAGTCGAACGTGTAGGCAAATCCGGAATATCTAAAATTTCGCCAGATGAATAGCTCTATGTAGTTTCTGCCCTTACATCCTTTAACATTGGAATTCTTCAAAAGCATGAAAGCAAGCACTTCAAGTTTCGTAATTCATCGGATAACAACAGAGCGGCAGGCTACATCCACCCTTCTCCTTATTAAACAATAAAATTTTATTACCAAAGAATATAACAAAAATTTACAATTCAGATAGGTAGGCACATAGTCCTCCATCGAAGTTTCAATAGTCGAGCAGTTAATTATATTTCTAAATCTAAAAATTATTTCGCCGGTAGGAAAAAAATGTTAATGACCTCTGCGTTATTAAGCATAAATTTCTCATAAATTTACCACCCTCTACGCACTGACACGACAGTTTAACCCTCGGATCTCATTGACCCCGGTTCCTAAAAACAACCCAAAACAACGCAAGCGAACGTATGAGAATCATATTACAATTTATGTCCACTCTACGTTAGGGCCATTGTCCGCGAATACAATTACTTTTGTGATTTCGTTTTTCTCTCTCGTTACTTTTCTGGGTTTGGGGTAGGCATTTCACTTCGCTTCCATGTCAAGATTTTCGGGAAAAAAAACATTTTGACAGTAACCGGCGGCTATGGCCAATGCCCTCCGCGGCGTACTACAAGATACGTCGTCATGGTCTTGGACATCCTTCACGCTCACCACATTAAAGTTATATTTTTAGTATTTCGTATCCCTAAAGCCCATCTAGATAGCTTAATGGTGGCGCGGCGGTCGAAAGGAAACTAAGTAAAAATTGTCCCGAAGTGGACACGAATAGTAACGGAAAATGTCGGGCATGTTAAGAACTCCTTGCAATTAATAAATTCTGAAAGTTGTTCGGGTCTTGTTCTGATACGCACGGTGGGAGTGCAGCAATAAAGCACTCGCTTTTATGTTTCTGTAATGTGGTTATAAGAACGGAGTAGAACAACCCCCTGGAATCCAATTAAGAAAGCTCAGCTTACCGGTCGGCTTCCCTTTCACCGATGATACCCGTACAAAGATAGCCGACTAAACTATACGGGCGTTATAGAATTTTTTTCTCGTTGTTTTTATGTACGAAACACGAAGAAAAGTGAAAGTGGTGAACAGTTGCAACTATTTTAGGAGGACTTTCACCAATTATTAACACGAAGAAGACAGCATCGAAGGAAATTTCCCATTTCGCGATAAATGCGGGCAACACAAGAAACTGGATGGGAGTGATAAGGGTTATTTTTATGCAGCTTTAGAAATCGAAGAACTACAAATTTTATTGTTTATGTGATAAATTTAACCCACCAATATTTGTTTTGTACTATTTAATATTTAGTTGACTACAAAAAAATCGGATAAAGAAAATAGTTTATTTAAACTCTTGATCTGACAAATTCATGACTTCTTTCAATAAACTCGTTATCCTTACGAAATAAATTTTTGGGGAATAAAATTGAATGAAGAAAAAGTATGATAAAGATGTTTTTTTTTATAAATGGATTTTATTAGAAACTATCATAATAACTGCGCATAAGAATAATCTGCACAAAAGCCGAATAAAAAGTTTTGTATATATTAACAATAGATTTTAGAACTGCTAAAAAGTATCGATGGCTTACAGATATTGCTTATGGCATAGACAAACGACGTTAGTTAAAACATTTCTACTCACAATTTTGATAGAATTAGGCTGAATTATGTATTGGATAGTCTGCAGCTTCTACAATGGCACTACATCCCAAATCGGGTCTTGGCTTCCTGACCTTCAGGTTCCTTAACATTTTTCATTATTTATTGTGGAAGGGTTGTTAGACCTTCGCAGATTGAGATCAACAAGGTATACCTAAGCAAGCAGTATGCTTGAATTATGCGGCGACCGGGATTTGAACTTACGACCTTCGCATTGTAGACCAACACGCTACCCACTAGGCTACATCCAAGTTATTGGATAGTGACATTAGTAATATCGAAGAAAGAGTTAAAGTATTTTGACTGAGGGCATTAACAATAAATAATACATAAATTCCGGTTTTAAAAAAAAAAAAAATAAATAAAACTTAATAAATAATAATTGAGTTCTAAAAAAAAAAATCGGAGCGTAAGGCCCAATCAAGCGATACTCTAGATGAAACAGAAATTTTGTATGGGGAGTGATAGAAGGGTTAACAGCATTGAACTATTTTTTCATACTATGCTATAAAAATGTTGTGTACAAAATTTAAGCTTCAAAAATTTAATAGGTACTGAGAAAATTAGTGCATTAGATTTATTGAAATTGTGGTGTTTGCATGGGAGGTGTTAGAAGGAGTCAACGATTTATAGTGATTTTATGAGAAATACGAATATTACGAGATATACATTTCTGAAATTTCAGTCTAGGAACATTCATACTTTTTAAGAAAATCGATTTTTTGTGAAGTTGTGAAAGTGTGTCATATTATATGAGAGGGGGTAAAAGTAGTGAAGCAAATCAGATAATTTTTTCCGACCTTAATAATAATGCTAATTAAGTATTCAGTACAGCTCGACAAATATTATACGTACTGAGAAAATTGGTTTACAACATTTCATGAGAAAGTGCAGTTTGTTTGGGAGGTGGTGGAAGGAGTGGTAAGAGTGGGGGAACTCGAATAATTTTTATACCATATATTAAATTTGCGATAAAAATAATATATTTTAAATTTCATATTTTTTTGATTATAGTTTCCAAGAAAATTTGATTGTTGCAACTTTTTGAAAATGAGTAATTTTGTAGGGGAGCGGGTAGAAAGAGTGAAGCGATTTAGTCCATTCACGAACTTGACCATACTTCTTCGTCAAAACTGACGTGCATAAATTTGAACTTTCTAGTTCAACGCGTTCTCGAGCGAGAGAGGGAACGGACAAACGGACGGACGAACAGACGGACATCCGGTTTTGAGAATTTTGGCGACACTGTGCGAGCATTATTACTTAGCGTTATAATCTTTAAAGTAAGCTTGTAATACTCTCAAATTTCATCTAGAATATACATTGTGACAATAAAGTACCAGGAATTTGTAATTAAAACCACCCTGAGAAACGATATTTCAAATATTACTTGTAGTAGGCAGATAGGACTGTCTTTAATTATTACCCCAAAAATTAGCGGAGTCTGTTAATCAATTTGTTTACAGCAACTGGTTGAATCGGTACACCTCAGTAATCCACTGTGATTTTTAAGGTGGATAAAAATATGGAACAAGGAGTTTGTCTTAAATTTTGTGTTTCCAACCGAATTTCGAGAGCGGAATCGTTGCGAATGTTGGAAAAGGCTAACGGTCATTCAGTAGTATCAAAAACAAGAGCCGACGAGTGGTACAATACCTTTAAGGACGGTCGGATTGTTCAAGACATTCCTCGTTCTAGACGATCTGCGACCTATTCAACTGACAACATTCAAAAAGTGAAGGAAATGATGCTCGAAAATCGTTATACCAATGCCATGAAACGCGTCCTTACTCCCTTCATGGAGCGCATCATAACTGGTGATCAGACATGGCACTATGAGTTCGACATGCAAACCAGTCAGCAATCATTGGAATGGAGGAAAACAATTAGTCGAAACCAAAAAAAACCACGCCAAAGCCACTCAAAAATCAGGACGATGTTCATTATTTTTTTTTTCAATATTCAAGGTTTGGTCCATCATGAACTCTTTCCAGAGGGATAGACGGTCAATAAGGAGTACTATTTGACCGTATTGACGCGTTTGCGTGAGCTAGTCCGTAAAAACAGTCGGAATTATAGAAGGGGAATTCATAGATTTTCCACGATAATAATGCGCCATCGCATAGAGCCTCAATTGCGACCGAATTTAAGGCAAAAAAGCAACAAATTTCATCAATCAACCACCGTATTCACCAGATTTGGCCCCATGTGACTTTTTCCTATTCCCGAAACTGAAATTACCGCTCTGTGAAACCCGTTTTCTATCGATTGAGGACATTAAACAAAATTCGCTGAAGGAGCTGAAGGCCATACCAAAAAACGCTTATGAAAATTGTTTCGAGGACTGGAACGCTGGCATATGTGTGTTCTATCTAATAGGGATTACTTTGAAGGCGACAAAATAAATATTGATAATTACTTAAATATTTTGTATTATTATTTACAAATTCCCAGCTAGGGTGTAGCCTATTGGGTAGCATGTTGGTCTACAATGCGAAGGTCGTGAGTTCAAATCCCGGTCGACGCATAATTCAAGCACACTGCTTACATGGATGTACCTTGATTACCTCAATCTCCGAAAATGAAAAATTCGTCGGTAGAGGGTTGTGCGAAGATCTAACAACCCTTCCACAATAAATAATGAAAATGTTAAGGAACCTGAAGATCAGGAGGCCAAGGCCGATTTGGGCTATAGCGCCATTGAAGAAGAAGATTTACAAATTCCCGGTACTTTTTGGTCACAATGTAAATATCGCATACTAATGGTTTCACAATTTATTGGAGCTGCTGAAACGTGGCGTTTCAGTAAGATATTTTCTAAAACTCTTTTGATGCATAGTTGATTAGTTCTGATACTTCCTTTTGAGTGTGTCAATAGTGACGAAAATCTTTTTCTAAGTGAAGAGCTTCAGCAAGCATCATTGATCGTTTATATCACTGAAAGAAGTAAAGGAGCAGTAGAAACCTTATGGCCTTTCAGAACTGGCAAACAAATTATATTGTCAATACGAATACAACTGTGCATTTCATTTTTCAGCACATTAGAATCGTGATCTTAGATACGAATGATTTTCGAAATTTTGACAACTTAACCTATACGTAATGTTAAGACTGAAATACGAGAATATGGCCTCAGGTATTTATTTTCATCTTCATCAATAACACTACAGCCCAAGTAGGGACTTGGCCTCCTAGCCTTCCGATTCCTTAACATTTCTTCGTTATTGGCGAAGGGTCCTTAGCTCGCACAACACTCTAACTACGAATCTTAATTTTCCCAGATTGAGATAACAATACAATACAATAATAAAGTAAAATTAGTTTCAAATTAAATTGAAATTGGTTGAAGCTTATTTTTAACATACTGCATGAATGGGTATGTTGGAGGTAAGGCACAAGGGGAAAAACTAAATAAAAAACTTTTTCTTTTTCTGATTTGAACAGGACAAGTACTTATAACATATTGAATTCCAATTGTTATTTTGTATTACATTTATTTATTCATGGCATGCTGAGTGTTGGCATTTTCGTATTACAGTTTTTTTATTTTCACTATATTTTTAATTTAATTGGTATACTAGCGCGTATTCCATGGTGTACAAGTCGCGATGAAAATTTCTATGGAATTCACTACAGGTACATACAAGTACAAGCGGCCTGAGTCAGTGAATCAAGAGTTTTGCGCAAATGGTTCGTAATGGATCCATAGTTTCTCATAGTTTCTCAATTGAAAGGTCAAAAGCTAGCAGCGCTATTCAAAAATAAGAAGTTTTTCAAGTTATACACAACATTAATGGATTGGTCTAAAAGATTTGGACTTAAATTTCTGAGTACCAATAATATTGGTGCACTAGCGCACATAAGAGTGCATTTCACTTTTTACGGTGGTTCTGTTGTCTTCAGTTTTCTGGGTATCCTCCTTAAATCAAACACAGCGGTATCATAATCACTTACATTTATTAACTTTATGTTAGTTTAAGATTAGTTTATTACACACGTATTTATTTAGTTTTTAATCTTTATTTTAATTTGAGGTTAGTTTGATTGCTCCCATTTGGTATTCTACGATTACGACACGGGGTAAGATGAGAACTTTGAACGCTTATCTCTTAGAGGTTTAAAATTGCGTTAGATGAAATAAGAAAAGAACGAAGGGGGCAAATCCCCTCCAAATCTAGCTCCTTGCTAGAAATATTCATGTTTTAGATCTTTTCAACTCTCTAGCAATTCAAAAGCAATTTAAAGGCTAAAATAATTCTTTTCATCCCTCTAAATTATGAAAAATTGATAAGAATATGTGGGGGGAGGGCGTCCCCAAAAATCGGTGGATGATGAGGAAAACGGGGGTCATATTCGTATTCAGGAGGTTACTTTACATAAGAACCAGCAGGAATGGTATCAGGGCTTATTTTCATGTCGTACGGTGTATTTGGTTGATACAATATCTATATAATAGAAAATTGATGATATGGTAAGTAGAAAGACGTGGCTTTATAACAATGTACGATATATCAGTACTGTAAAATAGTAAAACTAAGCGATATAAAAGTCTGAATTCGAACAATTAAAAATTCAATTGTAAAGTTTTATATGAGCATAGCTCAGAAGACAAAAAAAAATTACTAAGGAGAAAGATGCTATTTTGAGATGAGATTTTGACACATCAACTATGAAAAGGCATACAGTGGTGGCCACGAATTTAGCACACTCGGTATCTGTAACTTTCAAGTGCACATATTTTCCACTGTTCTATGCTTTTCAGTCAACTTTTGTTTCTTGAGTGTTGGCTATGACGGATTGATCATGTCTCGTTAATTTAGTCTGGTTCCTTTGTTCCCCTTGTTTTCTATTCTCACTTAATTGGAAGTAGTACGTGATCAAGCAATCAAATTCCTGTTAAGATCCCCTATATGGGCATAGGACAGAAACAAGTCTCTCCACAAAGCACGATCCTGAGCATCGGCCTTAAGCTATTGCCAGAACTTGTCTATTCCTCCGGCTTTCCTGCTCAACTGCTCGCTTCCATGTGTTACATGATCGACTGAACCGACGTCTTCCTTGAGGATTATAATCCAGAACCTGTTTGGCGATGTTTCGCTCTGGTTTGCTCAAAGTATGACCAATCCACTGCCACTTCCGCCTTTGAATCTCAATACCTATTTTATTCTGGCCATTTGTACTCGAAAGTTCGTCGTTGGAGATCACTTTTGGCCAGAATATTCTTAAAATGCGTCAGAGGCATTGGTTCACGAAAGTCTGTAGTTTGTTGGTAAGTCGAACGGTCACTTTCCACGTGGTACAACCATATAACAACAGCAGCTTCGTGCGAAGGGAGATCTCTCTTAATCTCCAGAAAGGGGAAAGGATACCGAAGGCCTGACGAGCTTTATTTAGACGGTTCTGCCGTCCATGCTGACAATGCTTCCGAGTTAACAAAAATCTTGCACCTCCTCAACATCTTGTCCGTTAAGAATAATTGGTGTGTTTGCGTTCGAACCCATGTGCATGTACTTAGTTACGCACATTTATTTTCAGTCCTGCTTCTACACTCGTAACAAATGTGCAAAAGGATCTTAGGAGAATCGAGAGAGAAAGGAGAGAAAAAGGAGAGCAGAAGCAATTTAAGGAGCACAGCATAACATGCAAGCCAGCCCCGCGAAGTAATACCTATCGGCAGTCCCGCGGGGAGAGTGGTTGAAGTCTGTGTGCGGGAGTGTGGTTTAGTACGCAGGCACATATCGGCTGACAGTTCTGTTAGGATCAGGTATGTGAATCGTGTATGACAATGGCACGGGCTATTGGTATCTAACGAAGATTCAATACCTCCCTGGCGTAACCGAAAAAAAAGTCCCGCTTCTTTGCATTTAGAATGCAACGAGCGAATATTCGACTCTAAGTCCGAACGGTTATGTGCAAGCAAACACACATCATCAGCATAATCAAGGTGAGTTAAGATGTTAAATAGTCTCCATTGAAGACCTTTAACTTCCCCACCTTTCAGTGCAGCTTTCAAGATGTCATTCATTACCACCAGAAACAGGGCTGGTGATAATATGCAGCCTTGTCTGACACCCGTTCGCACAAGGAAACTCTCGGACAGCTCTCCTCTATGCAAGATGCTACACCTTGCGTCTTCGTAGGATCCTTTAATCATAGCTATGACCTTATCTGGAATACCTCTTCTACGCAAAGCATTCCATATGTAATCTTGCTTAACGCTGTCGAAAGCTTTCTCTAAGTCCACAAACATGAGATGTAGTGGTGAACCCATTTTGGCTCACTGCTCCAATATTATCCGTAGGGTATTTCTATGGTCGGTACAAGACGACCCTTTACGGAGTTCAGCTTGATAAACTTCGAGAGTGATCTCCACAACATCACTAATCCTATTGAGAATTACTTTAGCCACGACATTCAATGTTTATAAAGGATGTTATCTCCTATCGCATTAAAAGCCCTGAATTGCTTAGCTATCTACCAATTTATGCTCCAGAAAGGCCATTGAGGCAGAGAGCGATTTTTCATTCCACCGCGCACCGCACAAATTATGGACTTAATGAACCTATTTCTAGATGCATCTCCTACTTTAATATGATATGCGACAAAATCGATTTTACTGACAGTCGACCGCAGTTCAAAGCCTATATTGTAGCAAATTTATAATAAAAAAAAATATTTTTTTTTAATGATTCTTATTGTTTTGGTTTTTCTTAATTTTTAATGTGTACAGATTTTTAATTGTAATTCTTTAATCTGTTGAGATATCCTCTATAGATGAATAAATAAATAAATAAATAGATACGGCAGTAAGTAAACATATACCACGCCTATTGCCACAATCCCGAAGGGGTTCCTTCATTCCGCACTTCAGTAAAGAGTGGGAGGAATATATCGGCTGTTATTTCCGGGTCCGCTTTGAGGAGTTCGGTTGATAGTCGGTCTATACCTGGGGCTTTCCTTCCCGCTATTGACCAAATGGCGGAAACTATCTCTTCCTTATCTAGGGAATCGTCCCTAGTAGAGGATTTTTGTGGTTGGATGTTTGGTAGTTGTTTTGTTTCCCGAATATTTTCCTCTGACAAGATGTTTAAATTATCAGAGAAGTATTCCTTCCATCGCCGCAATTGGTGTTCACAAATTTTAAGGAGAGTTCCGTTGACATCTCTCACCAGATGGTTGGCGGTGAAATTCCTGTTCGTCAACTGTTTCATGATTTTGAATAGTGAACCCATATCCCCAAGGTAAACCGCAGAATCTGCCTTGTTGGGCATATCTTCAATGGCCTTTCTCTTGTCGCGTCTAACAGCATATACGTGAGCATCGCGGTAGATTTCTCTCAAGTTGGCAGTTATATGGTTGACATCGGGTTGAGAGATGATTGCCAATTTGGCTTTTTTCCGATCGCCAACCTTGTCTCATGAGTCTTGCGATATCCAGGGTTTCTCACGGCTTTATCCATATCCCAAAGATACTTCAGCACTAGTTAGAAAAACATTTCTGGTTGCCTCCCAATCAGCGTGCAGTGTGCGTATTTCATATTCGCCCAATGTGGATGACTTTTCGCTTAGAATGGTGGTGTACTCACGTTTTTTGTTGGGATCTCTCAGTTCATCCACATTAAGCTTGCGCTTCATTTGAAGAATTTGTGTTCGTCGAATAGCTGCTGTACACAATCTCAAGCAGGCAACCATCAAGTGATGATCGCTCCTCACGTCAACTCCACGTTTCGCTCGCACATCGAGGAGACATCTTCTCCATCGGCGACTTATAGCCAAATGGTCGATTTAGTTCTGAGTAATACCATCAGGGAAAACCCAAGATGTTTTATGATGACTTTTGTGTGGAAAAAGGTCCCTCCGATGACCATTTGCCAAGTACTACAAAACTCCACAAATAATTCGCCGTTTTCGGGTCTCTTAATCCAAGGTCGTGACGCGTCGATCCAAGGATCACCATGCCTCACCATGACGTGTTCTAGTGCAGTGTTGTCAGATCCCAGCTAGGGTGTAGCCTAGTAGGTAGCATGTTAGTCTTGTTATGCGAAGGTTGTGAGTTCAAATCCCGGTCGGCGAAATATATAATTCCAGCACATTGCCTTCTTGGATATATCTTGGTCACCTCAATCTACGAAAATGAAAAAATTCGTAGAAAGAGGGTTGTGCGAAGGGCTAACACAATAAGTAATGAAAAATGTTAAGGAACCTGAATATCAGGAGGCGAAGGTCCGAGTTGGGCTGTAACGCCATTGTAGAAGTAGAAAAGAAGTTGTCAGATCCAACCTGGGCGATAATATCTCCTGAGACGATAATAATATCACCTCGTGGAACACGTCCGAAGATGGCACTCAGTTGGCTATAAAACTCCTCTTTGTCACCAGGTGTTGCGGTATTAGTTCGTGCTTAGCACTGTAGAATTGTGACGTTTCTGACACTGGTCCTAAGCCTGACGACGATCCGAGATTGGTTCCCAGCTGATGAGACTGTTTCTCGCTCTCGGTATAAGGACGAACGCCTCGCCATTTTTGACGTCACTCTCAGGGCCAACGTATAGAATGGTGTTTCCGCTAGGGGTTCGTTTTTCTCCTGTCCATTTAACCTCGCTCAAGCCCAAGACTTGGATGTTATAGTGCTTTAGTGGCGGTGCAAGGAGCGAGTGACCCCAGCTCTTCCCCTTTCATTCAATGTTCGAACGTTACAGAAGCCAATCATAGTCCATTTTCGAATGCCAAAAAGTCTTTACCGTAGAATCAGTCCATATCCGAGGCGCTGTATCCATTTCTCGTGTCAGTTAGGCTTTAAGATCACGGGTGATAAGCTCATGATCCAAAAACGAATTTAGCACACCTTTGAGATCTTACTAACTTCGGGCTTTTGTTTGGGTTAAATCAAGTTAATTGGTAAGATTTGCGTTTTTGTTTTTAATTTCATTTATGATTGTTGTTTAAAAAATGTGTGTTTAGAAATGGCGAAAGGTATATGATGCACAGCGGCTCAGCGGCAGGTAGTTCAGCAATTAAAGAGCAGTGGAAGTATCGTTTCGCAAGTTGCTAATGTTTTAAGATGTTCTAGAAAGATAGTCTGCAATGCATTGAGCCATATGCAATAATATGAGAGCTCAAAAAATGTTAAACAGCGACCTAGAGCACAAAAAACAACAATTAAAGAGGACCGTCTGATTTATAGAGCTTCAATCAAGAACCCTTTTAATAGCATGAACATTATAAAAAAAAAGATATGTCGTCGGAATTTGGCATTGACGTATCCTCAAGGATAATAAGACGACGGCTAAATTAAAAACAATTGTGTGGATGCATTGCACAGATCAAGCCACTTATATAAAAAAAATTTGAAATATCGAATTGCGTTTGACCTTGAGCACTTGCACCAACCTTTGATTTTTTGGAAAAATGTGCCTTGGAGTGACGAATCAAAGTTCTGTCGGTTTGGATCCGATGGAAAGCGGTACGTATGGCGTCGTCCAAACATGTAGCACCAACCAAAGTACACTTATAAGACTGTTAAGCACGGAGGTGGGAGTGTGATGGTGTGGGCTGCGTTTTCTTGGTACGGCGTTGGCCCTATACATAAAATTTGCACAAGAATGAATCAGCATGTTTACAAAAACATTATTAAAAGAATTAAAAGAAAAGATTGCTATACTGTTACGCTTTATTTTTCGCGACGTTTTGGTCTCTCCTGAGACCTTTATTAAACAGTTTGATGAAGGTCTCAGCAGAGACCGAAACGTCTCGAATAATAAAGCGTAACAGTGTAGAATACAGAAATCTTTTCTTTTAATTCGAAATGCATTGTGAAAACATTCACCAAACCAAAAACATTATTTTAAACACAATGACGCCATTTTCTGATGATAACATGCCCCTTAAATGGCGTTTTATGCATAACAACAAACCAAAACACACTTCGCGCATAGTGAAGAGTTGTTAAACCAAGAGTAGTTAAACCAAAAAAAAAGAGACAGATTTTTGGATCGAAATTAAAAGAGCTTGGTATACAATTCCGAGAGAACGTTGTATGACCCTGGTAGAGAGCCTACCGAGGAGATGCGCTGCTGTCATTAAAAATAATATATATCCGACAAAATACTAAATTCATACATAGAAATTTGTTCTTTGTTATTTTGTTTTTCGCTTATAATAAACAGTTTTTCATTTTGTGCTAAATTCGTGTCCAGCTTATTTTCATCTTATTCAAAATGAAACTGAAATAGAAAAGAATGGGAAGAAAATAACCATATGAAAAAAACGGGCCATAATCACCACATCGTGGGCAAAACTAAAGGAAAAAATTTGGACTGAAAAGCATAAAACAGTAGAAAATATTTGCAGTTGAAAGTTACAGTACCGAGTGTGCTAAATTTGTGGCCATCTGTCGATCAAAAAAAAAAAAAAAAGTTATATCCTAAAATTTCTATTACAGCAAGCTTGCAACAGCTTTTCAAATGCATTCTCATCAAATACGAATGTTGTTATTTTCAATCGCACATATCGACTGGTCAGCCTTGCAATGCTTTAACTTTAATTCGCGAAAAAAAAGGTAATAACTAGTTTTATTGAACGATAAAATTTGTGCAATAGTTGCACTCTATTCAAATGCACTCCAATATTACGAAAAATCAAATTACCCCAAAAAATATTAACTATACCAGTCGAAAGTTCAATATCTACAAAACGTATTTCTTTTCGTTCCGACATAGCAATTTCTTCAAATGCATAATTATTTAATCGAAATGATGAAACAATTAATAAATCGCTAAGTATACATTTCTATAATTTATCTCATCAACAAAGTGTCTGTAACCTTCGGCAATTATCCGGTCGAGTCCAATCGAAAAGCAATTATTTTTTCCTAGACCCAAATACGGTACAGCGACCCTACAAGTTTCGAATGCCTTTTTCTTTGCAATCGCACAAAACACATATAAAAACAACAAGCACCGAAAAATTTCTTATAATTAATCAATTTCTTCATAGCCAAAAAAAAAAAAAAATTGAAAAAAATCGAAAGGACCTTCAACCGAAAAATCAAGCCCAAATCTTTCTCTCCCGCTTAGAAAGATTTGGACGAAAGTCGCTCACGAAAAAAACTCAAATTTGATGTCAAATCGATGAAAACTTCTGTCTTTCGTATTCTCGTATCAATTTTCAAATTATATTTATACTAAACTCATGACATTATAAGCGGGCAATGCCATAAGACCCTCTTCTCAAAGTGATCGAATGATTTGCATAAAAATTACGTTAATTCAAAAAAAAAAATTATTTTTATCGATATAAGAAAGATGCCATGCGATCGTCTTATAACGATATGTAAGACATAACGCAACCGGCCATATTTGTTAAGCTTCTGGATGAGCAGCAATCGTGATTTATCAAATTCAAAATTAAAATTCGATCTGAGAAATTTTTGAATTTTGGGCAATCAAAAAAAAAAAAAAACTAATCATCAATCGAGCTAGCAATCTAGAGAAATCTTGGAGTTTCCGATCGGTCGATTGCATAAGGGATTTGTTGCTTGCGCGATCCTCTCTTACGAGATCCACTGAGCTTTTCAGCCACCTTTCCTTTTGCACCGTTTAGATCGAATTAGCGTTGTTGCTTTTTTTGCAGCACTTATTTTTCTACAATTATTCATAATTCATTTTGAGCGCAAAACACACGACGAAAAAAAAAAAAGTTTTGCGAAAGCGGCAGCCGCACTGTCATAAGCGTTAAGTGATCGTCAGATTCGAAATGATCGTCAAGGACATCGGTAAACTCTTTTATTTTGCCCGAACGTTGAGCAAGGAGGGGGTGGAGCTTGAGAGCGGGTGGCTGCAACGCTAAGTATATTGTCGAGTGCGCAATTCTGCATACTCAATTAGCTTAAGCTAAGCGCACGTAAGATCGCGCTGATCGCACGGATCAAGTTGTATGTGTCGCGTGAGCGATTGCAACAGCGAAAGCTTGTTATCATTGAAAAGTTCATTGACTAGAGCGATGCCTGCGCCAACTACAGGTGGGGAGAGGTGAGCTATCTGCGGCGATACGTCATCGTAGGTATTCGCGCAATTCGCAACTTTTAAGACTTCTTATAGGCTTTAAATTTATGCTGGACACAGCCGCTTGTGCTAAAAGTTTCGATGAATTTTAGATGCTTGTAATAATTTTATCTTATTTATTAGTTTTTTTTTTTTTTTTGTTATTGCTATTTTGTGTTTGAGTATCTTCAACATGATAAGATTTTTATTGCAAAATTATGTTAGCTCACTGTCGTTTTTTTACCGATCGGTTTGAGCATTTTTTTTTTGTTGTTTAGTATGTCAGTGTGTAACAATACCGAGTTTAATATTGAGCGGGAAAAAAATGATTTGTGATAGCGAAAATTGCCATTGCAAATTTCGAGTTATGCTGAAATTGAATTTGCTGTTTTGCAAATTGATTGTCGATAAAAAAAATCGCCAAGAATAGAAAAGTGCAATCCTAGTTTTCAAATTTGAAATAGAAGATACAGATCGTAAGTGATGCCTTGGTCAAGGGAATGAAGGGACGTTTTCACCTATATACTGCGGGTAGTGTAACTCAGACACAACTAGTTCTGCTTGCCGGAAAAATGGCAAAAGGACACTCTCTGGAGCATGGGCTTATCACTCGTGATCTCAAAACACTAACTGATACAGTGCATTGGATACGAACGGCTTCTATGGTAACGGCCATTGGAATTCCAACACGGACTATAATCGGCTTCGAATTTAACTTTGTCATCCTGGGAGAAATCTAAATGCAAAACATCCTAGCTGGGCTAACGCCAAAATAAATTAAATTACGGTAGAATTATTAATGATAAGTTTTATCAAATTGCGCATATCAATAATTTTGTTATTGTGCATCCTAACACAATAACTTTTCCTCTAAGTAGTGTGATCGATTTACGTAACACAAACTGGCAGACTTTTATGCTGGATATGGAATCCAGTTTTCAGTTGCTGCCCGATTTGAAAATACGAACCCGACTGATGCAAAAATAGATAAATATTTAGCATACTTCAATCTTGCAGTTTTGTTAACTATTGACAAGCAAAAAAATCTTAAATTGAGGTTGGAAAGAAACTAACCGCTCTATATTAGGTTGTTGCAGATGAAATCGCAACTTTGCTAGTGAAATTTCAAATAACTTTAACTCTTATAGAACTTAATTTTATCAATCAAAATCGGTACCAGAAGATGCAATACACTTCTTCCAACGAGATACAAGTAGAGATGGTATGCTATTTCACATACCTGCGATTTTTTCACTGCTACTTGAAAAGAGCAATCGCATATTGCGATTCAAAATTTAAAAGAGCTGCGATTAGAAGAGCAGAGCAAATGCATACTGCTTACGTTCTATCACCAATAAAATTGCCGCAATGATCATCGCTACAAATTCCAGAGTTTTTGTTCGCACTCGCATATTAGTCCCGCAACTCACGCATTCCACATCGATCGCTAAGCAAATTGTAATTTTCCTACATCTATCAATCAGGCAAGACTCAATCTCATAGCTTAGCATAGTGAACACTTTCCCCATTTCCCCCTGGGAATGAAAAGATTTTCTTTTACTATCCAATGTACGAAAAAACGATCGAGCGCAATCGAGTCAGGATGGCAAAAAAGTCAATAGCATTTCATATACACAAGCCAGACAAAAAAAACATCACCCAGTCATCGATCGCATGGCATATATACAACCGCATCGCATATATACAAATACAAGCCAAATAACAAAAAAAAAAAACAACCGGTCGTAGAAAACCAAAACAAAAGACCCTTTTGTTTTGGTTTTTTTTACACGACACTACCTCACACACAAACAATGAACAACGTAAAGCTGTTATATCTCTTGAACGTTGTTATTCCGATTGCTCTCGATTGCTCTCGATTGCTCTTTCGTTGCTGTTATATCGCTTGAACGTTATTATTCCGATTGCTCTCGATTGCTCTATTGCTCTCGATTGCTCTATTGCTCTATTGCTCTCGATTGCTCTCGATTGCTCTTTCGTTGCTGTTATATCGCTTGCGATCAGCGATACATCAGCTTTGTGATATTAAACGAGCAGTGTCTGCTCTCAGTGATGTTGCTTTAGACTAATGAATGAATGAATGATGAAACGATTGCGATTTGATGAAGAATTTGCTTAGCGATATTTTGATCGGTGGGTGGGATCTGATCTGATAGGTGAGGTGTGGAACGTCCGAAGTGGTCAATGATGCGCTTTGCTAGAGTTTTTTTGGCGGATTTTGTTCTGAGTTTCGATCTGGTCGGTTGGTAGGACATGTTGCGGCTATTGCAAGTTTCGCCGATTTGTGTTGCAGTCCACCATGTCGATAAGAGCTTTACGTTCTTCATGATGAAATTGCTTGTGTGAGGTAATGTGTGAAAAAAGTAAACAGTAGATCCTTTTGGTTTGGTTTTCTATGACCGGGTATTTTTTTTTACTTGACTTGTATATATGCGATGCGATCGATGACCGGGTGTTTTTTTTATTTGGCTTGTGTATGTATATGAAATGCGATTGACATTTTTGCCATCCTGACTCCATTGTGATCGATCGTTTTTTCGTACATTGGATAGTAAAAGAAAACCTTTTCATTCCCAGGAGGAAATGGGGGAAGTGTTCACTATGCGCACTGAGCTGGTGGTACTGAGAGATTGGGTCTGCCTGATTGTTAGATGCAGGATTTCGCAGAACTATTTTGTCTCTTTTTTTTAATTGCGCACTAGCATGGATAATAGAGGTGGAAAAATCACTGCTATTGGAAGAGCTGCTCTTTTTCACAGATATTGAAAAAGAGCAATCGCAGTGGATCACTGCGATTGGAAAAGAGCAGATTTTGCCATCCCTAGATACAAGTGGTTTTATGCCAGTTTCGTAGAAGTCTGACTTTCTAGACTGAAGAAATTCCTCGAAGGCATTTTTGATGGCTGCTTCATTATTAAATTGTTTCTCCGTCAAAAAAATGATCCAAGTGTTTATGTTGTTGACAAAGCCACTTCTAATTTTTACACTATTTTAAATGACTGCTTTCTGCGTTGTGTTCCTTTAGTTTGTTCAAAACCTACCACTAATTAATTTGAAAAATCGAAAAACGAAAGCTTGGAAAACTTACTCGCTCTCAAGGAGTGATACGGACTACATAATTTACATAAACCTATGTAATTGTTTTATAAGTCAGTCTCGAGCTGCATACATATAACTAATACCTTTTTACTGTTAAAAACTCGTTTAAAGGTAAACCGAAACAATTCTTTAATTTCGTCAACTCTGATGGTTATCAGTATGATTCTTAATGATGTAGTCAGTGCTGATTCTACTACAATTAGCAACTTATTTTCCAACCGCCCTCAATTGCAGTACGCCGCTAACATCCATCCTTGGTTCCAAAAGATCTTTTCATTGACGACTCTTGCTATTAATTTCTCCAGTGGACCAGATGGTGTTCCTTCTTCTGTGATTAAAAAGTGTAGTTTATCCCTTTTACCTATCCTTGGGTATCTTTTTATTTCATCGCTTCGTAGTGGAGTTTTACCTATTTCATGGAAATACTCAACTATAATGCCCTTGCTTAAGTCTGGTAAAAGAGACAATGTAAGTAATTTTAGTTCTATAGCGAATCTTCCATGTTTTGCTAAGCTATTTGAATCCATTATGTGTGATGTAATGTATTTCCATTCCAAGTCGATTATTGGATCATTCCAGCATGGCTTTGTCAAAGGCAGATCCACTGTAACTAATCTTATGGAACTTCTGTCTTTCTGCTATCGAAAACGGGAAGCAGGTCGATTGCATATACACTGACTTTAGTAAAGCCTGTGACAAAATTAACCATAATATTCTTGTGCATAAGCTCCGCCTGCCTGGTTTTCTTGATATTTTCGTCCTTTGGATTAAGTCGCATCTTAGTGATCGCATTCAGAAAGTACACTTTTGTGGTGCCTTATCTTCTGAAATATTTAATACTTTAGGCGTTCCGCAAGGTAGCCATCTGGGTCCACTTCTACTCCTCTTTATAAATGACGTGAGTTCGTTTATCTCTAGCTCGAACATTCTTCTCTATGCCGATGATGCAATTAGATTTTCACATGAGTGATCCACAAGTAAAACATAACAGGGCTACGATTGCGCGTAAAGCGCAATCTTACAATACTCTAGATGAAATAGAATTTTTTGTGATCCCAAGAAATTTTGTATGGGGAGTGTTAGAAGAGG
Organism: Chorisops tibialis; assembly: GCA_963669355.1. Classification (NCBI taxonomy): domain Eukaryota; kingdom Metazoa; phylum Arthropoda; class Insecta; order Diptera; family Stratiomyidae; genus Chorisops; species Chorisops tibialis. The sequence goes on along the minus strand of OY770262.1, from coordinate 111,189,350 downwards.
TGATAGCATTGAACTAATTTTTTCCCCATCATGCTAAAGTGGCTATAAAAATGTTTTATACAAAATGATTACTCCAATAATTGAATAGGAGCTGAGAAAATTAGTGTGTTAGATTTAGTGAAAATTTGCAGTTTGTATGGGAGGTGGTAGAAAGAGTAGGGGGATTCGAGTGATTTTTTCAGAAATAACTAAGAATATCATAAAATGAACATCTCTTAAATTTGAGACCAGTAACATTCATACTTTTCAAGAAAATAGATTTTTTGTGAAGTTGTGAAACTGTGTCATATTGTATGGGAGGGGGTAGAAGCAGTAAAGCTAATCAAATATTTTTTTCTTATCTTAGTGATAATACTAAATAAGTATTTATTACAAAATGTGAGCTCGATAAATGTTAAATGTTCTGAGAAAATTGGCTTAGAGCATTTCATGAAAAAGTGTAGTTTGTATGGGAGGGGTTGGAAGGAGAGGGAGGACGCAAATAATTTTTATACTGTATAAGACGAATTTTATGCCACCCTAGAGACAACATATGACTCACTGCCCTCGAATGACCTAAAAATTGTCTTAGGGGATTTTAATGCAAAAGTCGGAAAGGAGGAGGCTCATAGAGGAACAATAGGAGGGCACAGTCTCCATGACATAACCAACGACAATGGCCAACGTCTTATTGATTTCGCAAGCAGCAAAAATATCATAGTAAGCTCTACGTGCTTCCCACATCGCGATATTCACAAACGAACGTGGGCATCACCAGATGGTCACACCTTCAACCAAATAGACCACGTTCTTATTGAGAAAAGGGCTGCTTCCAGTATACTTGATGTACGAACTCTCCGCGGTGCGAATTGTGACTCTGATCACTATCTAGTCAGAGCTAAGTATCGATGCAAAATAGCTTGTCGTGGGTATTCGAAAACGAGTAGAGCTCGCAAATTCAATGTCGACAAGCTTAACGACGATACGGTGGCGCAGGCTTACATGCTAGCATGTAATAAACACCTGACACCAATATATGAAAATATCCAAAGTATGCCAGTGGATAATGCGTGGATGAAAATACGAGACGGCATCAAATCCTCCGCGGAAGAGGTATTAGGATATCAAGCACGGCGAAAAAGTAATGATTGGTTCGACCAAGAATGTCGCGACGCAATAGATAGAAAGAACGAAGCTTACAAAATTTTTACTGAACGACCAACACGAGCCAAAAAAGAAAGATATGACGAGCTTAGGCGATATGCGAAAAAGACCTGCAGACGAAAACAAAGGAAGTACCATAATGACAAGATACAAAAAATGGACGACGACATGAGAAAAAATAATACGCGGGACGCATACGCCATAGTAAAAGACTTGAAAAAGGGATATAAACCAAAAACCAGTCTCTGCAAAGACGCAGAGGGCAATATCATCAGCGACACAGAAGAAATCAAAAGGAGATGGGCTTCATACTTCGAACATCTTTTGAATCCCATCCCAGTAGCACCGATAACGACAGACAACATTTCAATTCAAGCCTCAACTGACGAAGATGAACCATCATCGACACCACCCACGCTTCCTGAAATCAAAGCAGCCCTATGTGACCAAAAACGAAACAAAGCGCCGAGATTTGACGAAATACCAGTTGAACTTCTGAAAAACGGTGGAAACTGTGTCGCCGAAATACTGCACAGCATGATATGCAAAATTTGGACAGAGGAAATCATACCCGACGACTGGCGAAAAAGCATTATATGTCCAATTTACAAGAAAGGAGACAAACTCTGCTGTGAGAACTACAGAGGTATATCATTGTTGTATACGTCCTATAAAATACTGACAAAAATAATTGAACGTCGTCTTAAGCCCTATACTAATCAAATAATTGGCGAATACCAAGGTGGATTCAGAACCGGACGATCTACAACAGACCAGATATTCTCGGTGAAACAGGTGCTTGAGAAATGCTGGGAATATAACACAGACGTGCACCAAATATTCGTAGATTTTAAACAAGCATACGACAGTATCGACAGGAGCGTACTGTACCAAATCATGCTTGACTTTGGAATTCCTCCAAAACTAGTCCGACTAACAAGACTCACAATGACGAACACTGAATCCCAAGTGAGAATACAAACCGATTCCACAACCAGCTTTCGAACGGAATGCGGTTTAAAGCAGGGAGATGGTCTAGCTCCTATGCTTTTCAACTTGGCACTAGAGTATGTCGTCCGAAAAATCCCAGTCGACACCAACGGGACACTACTATTCAAGTCCACCCAACTAGTAGCATACGCTGACGACATTAACATTCTAGCAAGATCCTTCCCTATTGCTAAGGAGGTATTTGTCAATCTTGACTCCGCCGCAAAAGAAGTCGGGTTGCGCATTAATGAAAGCAAAACAAAAGTAATGACGCAAACAAGAAGGAGAACGCCAATCAGACAAAACATAACAATTGCGGAATATAATTTGGAGAGTGTGGACAACTTCATATATCTTGGGGCTAATCTAGCAAAGGACGGTAATGAAACAGACGAAATCAAACGACGGATAATACTAGCAAATAAGACGTATTATTCGGTACTTCCAATAATGAAATCAAAGAAAGTGCACAGGAACAATAAGCTGCGGATTTATAAAACTATTATACGACCTGTGCTCTGTTATGGCAGCGAGACGTGGACATTAACGCGAACTTCCGAAAAAGCAGTTAACGCATTCGAAAGAAAGGTCCTCCGAAGAATTTTGGGACCTGTGAAGGAAGGAACGGAATGGCGAATAAGATACAACCATGAGTTGTATCAACTCTACGACGAGCCAGAAGCTTCAACGTTCATCAAGTTACGTAAACTGCAGTGGGCTGGCCATGTAGAGCGAATGGAAGACGAAAGAATCCCCAAACGTGCTCTTAAAGGCAAAGCGAGTGGTAACCGGCCAGTAGGCAAACCACGCAAGCGATGGGAAGACTCGGTTGATGAAGACAGCAAAGCCATTCTAAAAATTAGCAGCTGGAGGACGCGGTCTTTGGATCGAGACGATTGGAGGCGACGACTTCAGGTGGCCAGGGCCCGATTTGGGCTGTCGCGCCATTGATGATATTGAAAAGATTATGAAAGTAATATGTCCCGAAATTCAGACTAATAGCTTTTATACTTTTCGAGTAAATCGATTTATTGTGGAATTGCGAAATTGTGTCATTTTGTATGGGAGGGGGTAGAAGGGGTGAAGCTAATCGTCAAATTTTTTTTGGGCTTACCAACAATTTTAAATAAATATTAAGTGCATAATTTCAGCTCGCTAAATTTGATACGCACTGAGTAAATTGGCTTAGAGTAATTCATGACAAGTACAGTTTGTATGGGAGGTGTTAGAAGGAGGGGAGGACACGCATAATTTTTATACGGTAGATTGATATTATCATAAAAGTAATATATTCCAATTTTCAGGCCAATAGGTTTTATACTTTTCGAGAAAATCCGTTTATTGTCAAATTGCGCATTTGTGTCATTTTGTATGGGAGGGGGTAGAAGGGGTAGAGCGATTTGGCCCGTTCACGAACTTGACCTTACTTTTTTGTCAAAAACGACATGTACGAAATTTGAGCTTTCTAGCTCAACGCGTTCTCAAGCTAGAGAGCGAACGGACGGACGGACAGACGGACATCCGGTTTTGAGATTTTTGAGTGATAATATTAACTTCTGTATCATTCATTTTTTTCTCCGAGCCTTATTTCTTGGCGTTACAAACTTTAGAGCAAACTTATAATACTCTCAGATTCCAACTAGAGTATAAAAATCAGCTTTCTTGAGGTTAATTACGTTTGATTAAAATTTTTGTGTACCTAATTCTGTTTTATTCTTTTTTTATTGCTCCCAACTGTGCATAAATGTAGTAATTAATTTTTTGATGAAATAAATTATTATTATTAAAAAAGTAGTAATCGGTTGGCGAGAGGTCTGGTGAATATGTGGGATGGGGAAGAGTCTCATACTGGAACGCGTTTAATTTTTTGACCGTTATTCTTGGTACATGAGGCCATGTTTTTCTCAGTAAACTCATGCGGAACCCACTTATCAAGCTTTTTCACTTTTCCAAGCTCTTGCAAGTGCAATGTCCCTTTGTCAAACAGTTTGATAAGGGTCTGAGCAAAGACAGAAACGTCACGAATAATAAAGCGTAACAGTGTAGAATCCGGGAATCTTTCCTTTCAATTCGAAATGCACTGTGAAAACATTCACCAAATCATAAGTACCTTTGAGTTCGTGAACGCGCCACATCCTCCCACTCCCTCTACCACCTCCCATACAAATTTCATGAAATTTCGAAATTTAAAGAAATTGATTTTTCTCCGAAACCGTTTCAGCTACTGAATTGAAAATTAGGTAATAGTATTATAATATGAATATCATTATTGCCAAAAAATATTGATCTGATCCCCTACCCCCTCCCATACAAATGAACAATTTTTAAAAATGTATTTATTCGGTTTGCATCGCAACTAGTTGCTAAAAGAACCAAATTTCGTCAAAATTAATTTTATTACGACTGCAATTAATTTTATAAAAATTGTCAACTTTACCTCACTCTTTCTACCACCTCCCATACAAATTTCACGAAAATTCGGAATTTGAACAAAATTATTTTTCTTCAAAATCGTCAAGGCTATCACCTTAAAATGTTGAGAAAAGTCTACTATTACAAGTATCATTGATGCCAAAAAATTAGGTTTTGATTCGAATACTCCTTCTACCCCCTCCCATACAAATGCACAATTTTGATAAATGCATTTAATCGATTTTCATTGAAACTAGAAAAAGTACAAGCTTAAAATTTTGCCAAAATTTGTCCTTTAATAATTGCAATAAATGCTAAAAAATATATGATCTTCGCTTCACTCCTTCTACCACCTCGCATACAAATTTTTGTATAGAAAATTCAAGAAAAGTATTTCTCCTTCGAACATATGAGTAACTAACCAGTGTGATTAGGATGTTGATAAGGAGATTTAAAATCATACAAAACCTCTCACTTTCTCTGCCACCTCCCTTACAAATGCATAAATCCAGGTAGAAATTGTTCAATTTCCTCAAAAATTTTGAAAGCTACAAACTTTAAATTCAGCATGAAACATTTTGTATACTATGTTCGGTGTTATATACAAAAATTACAAACCTTCCCCCTCTGCTTTTACCACCTCCCATACAAAAGTCACAATTCACTATTCGAAAGAATTTAAAATGACATATTTTTCCGGTACAACAAACTCTTTCCAATTTCATCTAGAGTATCATATAATTGGGCTTTACGCCGGATCAATAGCTCCAGTACATTGAATAAATATTTCATCTGTTTATTTATGCAAGTTTGGGTTTATATAAAGGGAGGGGTGACACTAATGGTGGGTGAATGTTACTAATTTTTTAATTGATTACTTGAATCTCGTCCAATATTCTCTGTATAGAATGTCAGTTTCATGTATTTTTATTCGATGTATTTTACATTCACGAAACCAAACACTTGTATGGGAGAGGGTAGAGGAGGTAAGTAAATCGTAAAATTTGTGGTGCAGTTTTGTTTTGTTTCGCTTCTACGGTGCTCGTACAAAATTTCAAGTTCGTAGCTTGTAATTTGTTGGTTATGAGTTCATTTATTTAAATTGATTTAAACCATACTTATGTATGAGAGATATGCGATTTCAAAACTTTTGACGCAATTTCGTTTTAACTGTTTTTGTGAAAAATTTTAAATTGATAGCTTTTAATATTTAGGTGATAATTGATTTCTTATAAATGGTCGAAGAAATAATTTTGTATGGGAGGGGTAGGAGTTATAAATGTATTCGAACAGTTATTATTTCATATTTTTAGGAATTTTTGTTAATAGATGTATTCACATGCAAAATTTAAACTTTGTATCTTTCACCAGAGCCCTAATAAATCACTCAAAATTTTCGACATCTTGGCATATCACCTTCCTTCTCAAAATTAAAAACTATGTAGTTCTACAATCTGACAAAATTTCAATTTAATATCTGTACTTAGTTTTGAGATATAACGGTTTGAAACTTTGGAAAGTGCACCATTTTTTAATTGCTCCCCATTTCCCCCACTACTATTTTGTCCAAATTTTATATTTTTCTCATATTTCTCTAGTATAGCTTAATATATGTTTCAAGTTTCAGTTAAATGGCTTAGGAAATAGACGAGATATTCATTTTTAAATGTTTTTCTTTGCACCATCCCTGACCTTCCCCCTTACAATAGTTAACCTTCCATTAAGCTGATTCTGATGAATCTGTATACCACCATAATGGTCCCAAAATATGAATAATATAATCTTTAAAAAAAAAAAAAAATTCAGCCGACAATTTGTTTTTAACCCCACCTCCCCATCCTCTTTTTTCGGGCCCCAATGGATAAAAATATAATTATTTTTAAAGTTTGTCCCACAAACCACTATACCTATATATATGTTGATTTTCAGGTTCGTATCTATAACCATGGTTGAATATTCTTAATTTTCGATTTTAGCACTCCTCCCGCCTCCCCGTTAACCATTACACCATCCAAAATTGGTGTCTGCCTGAGACCCGCAACTATCTACAATTCACATAAAAATGAACGTTCTATGTTCAATGGTTTGGGGGATAATGTGTGCTGAGCGCACACGTACGACGTACGGCGTACAGACAGACGGATTTGTTTTTGTGCAAAACAAGGGTAGCATATTTTTTTTTTTTTTTTAAGTCGATCACAATATTTTATTATTAAAATAATAAAGTAAAATCTACTCCACTTTATATTCTAGTTCTACAATGCTAAATAAATCATTAAAATCGGGGGAGCGGTTCCCGAGGAAATGGTCATGAATTTAGCACTGAATAGGCCTAGCGATATGCTCTCCTTAAGGGGTCGTCTTGCACAGATATTAGAGCATTCCGTTGAAATTGGTTCACCACTACACCTCATATTTGGGGATTACTTATTAATACTACGAGATTTATTTCAGATAAGATCCTAACTATAATTAGAGAATCCCACGAAAATGCGATGTCACGTCTCACATAATACAGAGCTGCTCGAGATCTTTCCTTGCGGGTGTCAAACAAGGCTCAAATGTCCGCTCATTGCATTGCAAACACGAACAACAGGGACCAACACAGCATTCTCGAGACCTAGGGAAGAAATTTATGTGCGCGCCTTAAAATTTTCATGTGGAAGGCGGGTGTAATCTAGCGGGTAGCGTGTTGGTCTAAAATGCGAAGGTCGTGAGTTCAAATGCCGATCGGCGTATAATTCCACACTGCTCACTTGGATATACATACCTTGGTTACCTAAATGTATGCAAATAAAAAATTTGCAGATGGAGGGTTATGCGAAGCGGTAACAACCCTTCTTCAATAAATAATAAGAAATGAAAAAAAATTTAAGGAGCCTGAAGTTCAGGAGGCCAAGGCCCGATTTGAGATGTTCCATTGAAGAAGTAAAATTAGAAGCATATTGTGCGTGAAGCACCTAATTATTTACTATTATATGGGTAACATATAGGAGAGGTCGTGTATATTGGCTCGCTTTTCACTTAAAGCTTTATATCGTAACTTATAAAATCGTTTATCTTTTTTAAAGATGCAAATCTCAGAATTAAAATGTTACCTTAACATTTCCATAAATGCACTATTATTAATGTTATGATCGAAAGTGTAGCTAAAGTCAAACGGTTCAAGGTACAAGTACTTCTTGTACGACAAGAAGTAGTACTTGTAACTTCGTCCGATGTGGCAAGGACCTTTATGAAAAAAAACTACATAAAATATTTACTTAATTTTTATTCCGAAAAAAGAAATATTTATGAACACGAATAACCTAACAATATTAATTATTCATTACAAAATCAGTATTCGATTATATTTTTTTTAAAGCACCGAGTTTAATTTAACGGGTCACCCTTTAATGCATTGCACAATTAATTCGGTAAAGGAAGTGGATAAAACTTGGGTGTACTATGGAAATTAGGATGGAGAGAGACGGAAATGACGGTGAAGATTATTCTTGAAGGACTGGAAGTTATAACTACTTGGGAAAACGTTAGCCGGCAATGCATTCCAAAATCTGAACGTTCGAGAGATGAATGACTGTCTATATTTCACTGTACGAGTAGGAATAGGGTTGATGGCGAATTCGTGCGTGCGTTTAGCTTGACGAGTATTTCGGGGAAAACTGTAAAGTGCAGGAATGAGTGATCTAAGTTCCGCACTACATTTACCGTGAAAATAGCGATAATAAATGCTGAGTACTCCGACGTTTCTGCGATGCTCGAGGGAGTCAATAAAAACGGTAACAGTTTCATCTCCAATTAGTCGGAACGCATGTTTCTGGATTCGATCGAGCAGTGCAAGGTGAATTTTGGAAGCTCCAGCCCATAAATACGAATTGTACTCTAAACGATTTCGAATGTAGGCCTTGTAGATGGTAGCTATGTCACGAGGCGTAGTATTCGATTGTAAAAAATAAAATCGATTTTCTAGAACTGAACTGGTATAGAATTCTCTTTTTGGGTGTTCAGCTGCAAACCTTTAGCAAATTGATAGTTCGATGATATTTTGCACTAGCTCGAATTCTCAATCTTTGCTTTCTCGTAATTCGCCACTGACCAAGGTACAAGTAATAAATTGGATCGAGATAAAAGGATGGTACCTAGTAAGTATCGGTAGTTCAGTGGAAAAACTCGCCTGGATCGCGGGCAGCCCCAGGTTTGGGCGGAATTTTTTTACAATTTGACTAAAGAAAAATATTATAATTTCAATTCCACGCTTGAGTTGAAAAAATCGCTTTTTCAACGGGTTGTATACTCTTGTTTCGCAATACGAGGATTCAAAACAGGACAAACAAGCAAGACGGAGAATAAAACAACCGAGAAAAGAGTATTTCATAAGAAATAACACAAGAAAAATTTATTTTGTGCGCTAGAAACTAACTTCCTGTGGAAAGTACGGGTTACTTTATAATATTGAAAGATTTACTAAAACCTAAGAGCAAAAAATTAGTGAAAACCACAATCGGACCAAGGTACAATTGGTTCAAGATCCGTGACTGTTCCCTACCTATGAAATTTATGAAGCTAGAATTTCATGAAATATGTTTTGGCACTTATAGCTCCTATGTATATATAGATGTAAAAGAATAAGCCGAATTGAATAAAGTTGATGATCTGAAATTTAAACCATATCACACCCATATTGATTTCAGTTACATCTGTAAAAATCAATAAAATCCCAGATTTAATATACACGTTTAACCAACTTGTATAGCAATTGCTATAATTAAGCATACTACATACTACATAATAAGTTGATATGACAAAAAAATCAGCCCCAACAAATTAATGTTTTTTTTTTTTGAATCCACAGAAAGTTTCATTTCATCTAGCGAATCGCTTGATAGCGATTTACCTGCAATCATAGTTCCCTTATCTTAGCTTTCAACAAATTTTAGCAACTATTTTCCTATAACTTCTTCATCAACTCCCATAATTAATTCTTCTTCAGCCTATCAAATTACATTGAATTCCGCCCAGCCTTCTAAAGTACGCCATCATCATAATCTTCATCATCCTTCGATGTCCAGCATCTATCTTTCAAAATTACAAATGATTCATAGCACAGAACTCTGCCGATGTTTCATGACATTTTCGTGGTAATTTTAAAATTTTTTCAGTTATTATTGCTTTCTTTGTTTTTATGCGAATTTTTTTCTTTTTCGCAAAATCAGATTTGAATGACAGGCAAAAAAGAACAACTCCATGGAAATTATAGAGTGCGAAGTTTTTATGATGCTGCACCCAGAGCTCATTTATGAGTTTGGTGTTTTTTCCATTTTTTTTTTTTGTGCAGTCATTTTATCATGATGCGATGCATTTGCGACGTACGCAGCGCACTAAATTAAAATCTCAATTATCCACGAAGAAAGTATGAAGGATGTGACATCTTTAGGCTACCTACCGCCCTGTTAATTTGATGCGTTTTTTGCGACAAATGCGGTGTGGTTTTTGTTTTTTTAAAAGAGAATCCGGTATGCTTTTTGTGATTTAGTGCTGTCTCGTTGGATGATGATTTATGCAGTTTGGTTAATTTGGAATTGGTGGTAATAAGAAGCATTGTTTGCATTTTACATGTCTTGTTCGGTAGAAGAAATCCGATTTAAAATTTGATTCGGTTTGTTTTGGTCTTCTATCTGTAAATTGAAGGATTCTATCGTCTAAATTCATCCAGACTTTATGGCGGCTCGTCAAGTACGGCAGAGCATTGCCGACACATATATATAATCATTCCGTACAATTCCTTAAAACTAACTTATACAAAATTGGTTTGGTGAATGTTTTCACTGTGCATTTTGAATTAAAAGGAAAGATTTCTGAATTTCACACTATTTATTTTATTATCTGTGACGTTTCGGTCTCTGCTGAGACCTTGGTCAATTATGATTGATAAAGGTCTCAGCAGAGATTCCATCTTTGGATTTGAGCAGAATTAAAATTTGATGAGCGGATGGAAAGTATCTAGATATTTGACACGGTTGATTATAATTGTGAAGTTGCTTGAGTACTGATTTGATTTTGAGTAGTAAGCGCAGGATTTGAACCTGTTTCTAAATTGATGCGTTTTCATACACCGTCTACACAATGGCGATATGACGGTTAATAAATGTAGCGCAAGCTGACAAAAGGGACTTTATCTTATCAAAGATCAAAATTGAATTTTTAATATCATTGGATAAAGGAAAAAATTAAAATACGCCGCAATAATCGCGCCAAAATCTAAAAAATTAACAAAGCTATGGCGTTTTAAATTTTAAAGAACAAAAAATATAGTAAATTTTCAATTATATTTTTGTATGGGAGGCGGTACTTCCAATAATTAAAAATAAAAACGTACACAGGAAAACAAAACTTTAGCTATATAAAACGATCATAAGACTTGTGCTATGCTATGGCAGCAAAACGTGGACATTAACTCAGGAGTCCGAAAAACTACTTAATGCCTTTGAAAGAAAGGTCCTCAGAAGAATCCTCGAACCTATGAGGGAAGACTCGATCTGGAGATTACGATACATTACAGAATTGTAAACCATCTTCGACAATCCGGAAGTGTTAACACTCATAAAATCATGTGTCATGTGGAGCGGATGGATGACGGAAGTATTCCCAAATGCACACTCAAAGGGAAAGTTAATGGACAAAGACCGGTCGGAAAACCACGAAAGCGCTGGGAGGATTCGATTGACGCAAACAGCAAGTCACTGCTAAGATTTTCAAACTGGAGGACGCGGTCACTGAACCGAGATGGATGGAGGCAAAGCATTCAGGAGCCCAAGGTCCGATTCGGGCTGTAGCGCCATCGTAAGTAAGAAAGTACGGGAGGCAGTAGAAGTTGAGAAGCTATTCGACCAGTTAATTTCTCAAACTTTTATGGATTTTTTAAAATGAATATCACAAAGTTTCATGTTGCCGGCTTCATATTTCCATCAGAATTTTTGCGATTTTGTGTTTTTTTTTCAATAAAAATGAAACACCTTGTGCAGGTTAGGACCCCACTGCAGTGCATAGCAGTTTTGGATTAAATTAATTTTTTTTTTTGTAGTACACTGGGTACAAAAATTAATTTATTATTACTTTTCTGCCCATAAATTATTATTCCTAAGCGTCGAGTTTCAGCTATGTGTATCCGTAGTGGACATACTAGCAAGTGCAGTTTTTGACTACCTCTCCTGCTTCAACCTACGACACAACACTCTCTAAAATTTTGGTAATGAAACTTCGCCACCCAAACTAAAATTCACCCAAAAATTAACTTTCTATCTATAAGGGTTTCGGAGATATGAGTCGTTGAAATTTAATATGCGTCCACGTACGGCGGATAACGTACACAAAGACGGATCTTTTTTATGTTTATTTATATGTTTGTATGTCATTAGTGAGTATTACAAAAAGATTTGGAGATAGAATTGAGCCCTGAGCGACATCAAAGTTAATTACAAATGGAGAAGATACTCAATCCATTATATTGAGCAGTTAGTTAAAACATTTTCTATCCGCTCGACAAAAGAAGAGTTGGCTTGAATTTAACTAAAATGCTTCGATGATGCAAAACTCAGCAAATGCATGGACTCTTTGATTCCAGAGCTCGGTGAATACTGTAAAAGGTCGCCAGTAGAGCGTATAATAATAATAATAATAATAATAATTTTTAATTAATATTTATATTTATTACTATCAATTACTACTATTATTTCATTTTTAGATGCTTGGACATCGGAGAATCTCTCCACCCAAGATTTGCATATGCTATTCAAGGACGAATGCCATAAATACAAAGGTCGACTCAAGCCCAAAAGAGCAGGCAACACAAGAAGGCGATTAGAGCAGACTGCAGAAATTGTTTTTTTTTTTAATATTTTATGACAATGAATTAAGAGATGTTGTTATTATTGCAAATTATAATGATGGTCTACTTCTTCTTCTTCTATAATAGCGCTACAGCCCAAATCGGGTATTGGCCTCCTGAACTTCAGGTTCATTAACATTTTTTTTATTATTAATTGTGGAAGGGTTGTTAGACCTTCGTACAACCCTCTATCTACCTATCTACGAATTTTTCATTTTCGTAGATTGAGGTGACTAAGGTATAACCAAGCAGGCAGTGTGCTGGAATTATGCGTCGTCCGGGATTTGAACTCACGACCTTCGCATTGTAGACCAACACGCTCCCCGCTAGGCTATACCTTAGCTGTTACTATTAAAATATTAAGCTCATTTATTTTTATTCCAGCAATACAAAAAAACCATTTCTATTTGACCTCAGGATTTATACGGTACCTAGCCACTTATCTATCCTAAGCCAATTACCCATCCTAAATGGATAGGTGCCCTATCTAGCTAAGTAGGATGACTAAGCTGGCTATCCATATACGATGGGTAAGCAAGCTATGGATATACGATAGGTACGGTGGCTAGCCACATACATATGAGAGGTACCACGCTAGAAACGTAAGTAGGTTACAAGATTGGTTACTATAGGTAGCCGAAATACTTGCGAGAAGAATAGATTTTTTTACCTAGCCTGTTGTTATCAAATCGTAACCGATGTAGGGAAGTAATGATCCTGCTGGTTTGGCCGGCCTTGTTACTACCCTAACTGCCTAGCCACGTAATTAGCTGAGAAAATTGCAAAAATTTGAAGGAGATTTCCTTCCATCGCTACCCATTCAAATATATGATTTCGACCAATTTCAATTAATCAACTTGTAACCAACTAATTAAAGAGAGAAACGAAATAATAATGTTTCACAAATTTTACGATTCCCTCACCTCCTCTACAACCTTTTATTCAAATGCATGGTTTCATGAATTTAAAATACATCGAATTTCATAGAATTTACTTCGTCTATGAAACTAACAATCTATGCAGAGAATTTTGAAAATAACTCAAGCAATCAATTAAAAAAATAATAACATCCCCCTCGCCCTAATACAAACCCAAATTTATATGAATAAGTAATGAAAATATTGATTACATATACTGACGATATTGCTACTGCGATGACGATATCGCAGTTAAGTTTTTCAATAATTGACAACAGCCGTGCCGTAGAGCTTCATTCACTTAGCTTTCTCTATACATCCTAACCTACACATTGTGTTCCCACGCATTCTCAACTTGTGACATGAATAATAACGTTACGCCCAACTTGTTCGCTATTTAAATTTGTTGTCATCCGAAACCTGGTAACCTCTCTGCAAAGCCGCAGAGGGCAACATCACCAGCGACACACAAGAAATCAAAAGGAGATGGGCTTCCTACTTTGAACATCTTTTGAATCCCACCCCATTAGCACCGATCACGACAGACAACATTTCAATTGAAGCCTCAACTGACGAAAATGAACCATCATCGACACTACCCACGCTTGCTGAAATCAAAGCAGCCCTATGTGACCAAAAACGAAACAAAGCGCCGGAAATTGACGAAATACCAGTTGAACTTCTGAAAAACGGTGGAAACTGTGTCGCTGAAATACTGCACAACGTGATATGCAAAATTTGGACAGAGGAAATCATACCCGACGATTGGCGAAAAAGCATTATATGTCCAATTTACAAGAAAGGAGACAAACTATGCTGTGAGAATTACAGAGGAATATCATTGTTGTGTACGTCCTATAAAATACTGACAAAAATAATTGAACGTCGTTTTAAGCCCTATACTAATCAAATAATTGGCGAATACCAAGGCGGATTCAGAACCGGATGATCTACAACAGACCAGATATTCTCGGTGAAACAGGTGCTTGAGAAATGCTGGGAATATAACACAGACGTGCACCAATTCTTCGTAGATTTTAAATAAGCGTACGACAGTATCGACAGGAGCGTATTGTACCAAATCATGCTTGACTTTGGAATTCACCCAAAACTAGTCCGACTAACAAGACTCACAATGACGAACACTGAATCCCAAGTGAGAATACAAAACGATTCCACAACCAGCTTTCGAACGGAACGTGGTTTAAAGCAGGGAGATGGTCTAGCTCCTATGCTTTTCAACTTGGCACTAGAGTATGTCGTCCGAAAAATCCCAGTCGACACCAACTGGGCACTACTATTCAAGTCCACCCAACTAGTAGCATACGCTGACGACATTAACATCCTAGCAAGATCCTTCCCTAGTGCTAAGGAGGTATTTGTCAATCCGCGGCAAAAGAAGTCGGGTTGCGCATTAATGAAAACAAAACAAAAATAATGACGCAAACAAGAAGGATAGCGCCTATCAGACAAAACATAACAATTGCGGAATATAATTTGGAGAGTGTGGACAACTTCATATATCTTGGGGCTAATCTAGCAAAGGACGGTAATGAAACAGACGAAATAAAACGACGGATAATACTTGCAAATAAGACGTATTATTCGGTACTTCCAATAATGAAATCCAAGAAAGTGTGCAGGAACAATAAGCTGCGGATTTATAAAACTATTATACGACCTGTGCTCTGTTATGGCAGCGAGACGTGGACATTAACGCGAACTTCCGAAAAAGCAGTTAACGCATTCGAAAGAAAGATCCTGGAATTTTGGGACCTGTGAAGGAAGGAACGGAATGGCGAATAAGATGCAACCATGAGTTGTATCAACTCTACGACGAGCCAGAAGCTTCAAAGTTCATCAAGCTACGTAAACGGCAGTGGGCTGGCCATGTAGAGCGAATGGAAGACAGAAGGATCCCCAAACGTGCTCTGAAAGGCAAAGCGAGTGATAACCGGCCAGTAGGCAAGCCACGCAAGCGATGGGAAGCCTCGGTTGATGAAGATAGTAAAAAAATTATCAGCTGGAGGACGCGGTTTTTGGATCGAGACGATTGGAGGCGACGACTTCAGGAGGCCAAGGCCCAATTTGGGCTGTCGCACCATTGATGGTGATGAAACCTGGTAAAGGTCCCACCAAACCTGATAACTACAGACCAATTAGTTTGCTACCAACTTTTTTCACGAAACACTATACTCAAATTTTTTCTAAATCCTTAATTAGTATTATTATTAATATCGGGAAAAAATTAACCAATTAACCCATACAATGTGACACAATTTCACGACTTTTCAAAAAATCGATTTTCTTGAAAAGCGTGAATGTTCTGATCTGCAATTTCAAATACATCAATTACAAAAAATCACTAAAATCGCCCTAGTCCTTCCACCACCTCCCATACAAACTGCACTTTTTCATGAAATACTTTAAAACAATTTTCTCAGTATGTATAACTTTCAACGAGCTAAAATTCCTTAGTTAGTATTATTATAAATATCGGGAAAAAATTAACAATTTAGGTTCACTCCTTCTAGCCCCTCCAAAACAATGTGATACAATCCCACGACGTTTCAAAAATTCGATTTTCTTCAAAAGCGTAACTGCTGCTCTGAAATCTGAAGTACATCAATTGCATGATGATTATAGTTTTTTCTCAAGTTATCACTGAAAACCGTATACTCCTTCTTCCACCTCCCATGCAAATTGCACAATTTCACTAAATACCTATTCAGTTTTCAAAGCTTATATTTGGTACAAAACATTTTTATAGCTACTCTAGCATCATGTGAAACACATTAGTTCAGCGCTATCAATCCTTCAAAATTTCTTAAGATCACAAAAATTTCGATTTCATCTATAGTATCGCTTGATTGGGCTTAACGCAAAATCGTAGTCCTGTTATGTTTTTAAGCTTAATATTATTTATTTGGCCTTTTTTTTTTAATTAACACAAACAACAACTATAAACATTTCCTTAACGCTCTTAATTATGTACATACATGATCTCAAATCACCCCCGTGAACATTGGCCTGTCCCATACAAATATGAGTATAATGGTTTCTTGCTTAATAATTTATGGTTCTGATTCCAACACAATACAAAACATTGTATTCAAAGAGCCATTAAAGTAAGCAGATTATATATCCCGCATAATGTATTACTAACTACATTCTCAAAAAATTTTTATTATTGCGATTTTTACGCGGACAAAGTCGCGGGTGATCGCCAGTAATTAATATTTTAGACGAAAGCATTGCGTAGAAGGAAAATATCAAGTACCTACAGTGAGTAACAAAGAAAAAGAGACACCTATTGTACCACAAAGTATTAGCGAAAAATTTATTGAAAAACATCTTAGGTTAAAAAAAATGTTATGTACTTTTATTACATGAAGATCAATATTTATTTTAAACATAACAGGGCTACGATTGCGCGTAAAGCGCAATCTTACGATACTCTAGATGAAATAGAATTTTTTGTGATCCCAAGAAATTTCGCATGGGAAGTATTAGAAGGGATGACAGCATTGAACTAATTTTTCCCCATTATGCTAAAGTAGCTATAAAAATGTTTTGTACAAAATGCTTACTCCAAAAATTGAATGGGAACTGAAAAAATTAGTGAGTTAGATTTAGTGAAAATGTGCAGTTTGTATGGGAGGTGGTAGAAAGAGTGGGGCGATTAGAGTGATTTTTTTCAGAAATAACTAGGAATATTGTAAAATTGACATCCCTGAAATTTCAGACTAGTGCCATTTATACTTTTCAAGAAAATCGATTTTTTGTGAAGTTGTGAAACTGTGTCATATTGTATGGGAGGGGGTAAAAGCAGTGAAGCTAATCAAATATTTTTTTGTGATCTTAGTGCTAATACTAATTAAGTATTTATTACAAAATATGAGCTCAATAAATGTTATATGTTCTGAGAAAATCGTCTTAGAGCATTTCATGAAAAAGTGTAGTTTGTATGGGAGGGGGTGGAAGGAGAGGGAGGAAGCAAATAATTTTTCTACTGTAGATTAAAATTACTATGAAAATAACATATCCGAAAATTCAGACTAATAGCTTTTATACTTTTCGAGTAAATCCGTTTATTGTCAAATTACGAAATTGTGTCATTTTGTATGGTAGGGGGTAGAAGGGGTGAAGCTAATAGTCTAAATTTTTTTGGGCTTACTAACAATTTCAAATAAATATTTGGTGCACAATTTTAGCTCTCTAAATTGTATACGCAATGAGTAAATTGGCTTAGAGTAATTCATGACAAGTACAGTTTGTATGGGAGGTGGTAGAAGGAGGGGGAGGATACGCATAATTTTCGTACGGTGGATTGATATTATCATAAAAGTAACATATTCCAAATTTCAGGCCAATAGCTTTTATACTTTTCGTGCAAATCCGTTTATTGTGAAATTGCGCAATTGTGTCATTTTGTATGGGAGGGGGTAGAAGGGGTGGAGCGATTTGGCCCGTTCACGAACTTGACCTTACTTTTTTGTCAAAAACGACGTGTACAAAATTTGAACTATCTAGCTCAACGCGTTCTCAAGCTAGAGCGCGCACAGACGGACGGACGGACGGACGGACGGACGGACGGACGGACGGACGGACATCCGGTTTTGAGATTTTTGAGTGATAATATTAATTTCTGTATTCATCATTGTTTTCTCCGAGCCTTATTTCTTGGCGTTACAAACTTTAGAGCAAACTTATAATACTCTCAGATTTCATCTAGAGTATAATAATGTTTATACTCTAGATGAAATCTGAGAGTATTATAAGTTTGCTCTAAAGTTTGTAACGCCAAGAAATAAGGCTCGGAGAAAAAAATGATGAATACAGAAATTAATATTATCACTCAAAAATCTCAAAACCGGATGTCCGTCCGTCCGTCCGTCCGTCCGTCCGTCCGTCCGTCCGTCTGTGCGCGCTCTAGCTTGAGAACGCGTTGAGCTAGATAGTTCAAATTTTGTACACGTCGTTTTTGACAAAAAAGTAAGGTCAAGTTCGTGAACGGGCCAAATCGCTCCACCCCTTCTACCCCCTCCCATACAAAATGACACAATTGCGCAATTTGACAATAAACGGATTTGCACGAAAAGTATAAAAGCTATTGGCCTGAAATTTGGAATGTGTTACTTTAATGATAATATCAATCTACCGTACGAAAATTATGCGTATCCTCCCCCTCCTTCTACCACCTCCCATACAAACTGTACTTGTCATGAATTACTCTAAGCCAATTTACTCATTGCGTATACAATTTAGAGAGCTGAAATTGTGCACCAAATATTTATTTGAAATTGTTAGTAAGCCCAAGAAAATTTAGACTATTAGCTTCACCCCTTCTACCCCCTCCCATACAAAATGACACAATTTCGTAATTTGACAATAAACGGATTTACTCGAAAAGTATAAAAGCTATTAGTCTGAATTTTCGGATATGTTATTTTCATAGTAATTTTAATCTACAGTAGCAAAATTATTTGCTTCCTCCCTCTCCTTCCACCCCCTCCCATACAAACTACACTTTTTCATGAAATGCTCTAAGACGATTTTCTCAGAACATATAACATTTATTGAGCTCATATTTTGTAATAAATACTTAATTAGTATTAGCACTAAGATCAGAAAAAAATATTTGATTAGCTTCACTGCTTCTACCCCCTCCCATACAATATGACACAGTTTCACTAATTTACAAAAAATCGATTTTCCTGAAAAGTATGAATGGCACTAATCTGAAATTTAAGGGATGTCAATTTTATAATATTCCTAGTTATTTCTGAAAAAATCACTGGAATCCCCCCACTCTTTCTACCACCTCCCATACAAACTGCACATTTTCACTAAATCTAACTCACTAATTTTTTCAGTTCCCATTCAATTTTTGGAGTAAGCATTTTGTACAAAACATTTTTATAGCTACTTTAGCATGATGGGGAAAAATTAGTTCAATGCTGTCATCCCTTCTAATACTTCCCATGCGAAATTTCTTGGGATCACAAAAAATTCTATTTCATCTAGAGTATCGTAAGATTGCGCTTTACGCGCAATCGTAGCCCTGTTATGTTTTTTTTTTATTTTTGCTGTTACTTAGTCTAAAAAAAATAATAAAAAGTAAAAATTTCCAAAAATATAGGTCACAAAGAAAAAGAGCCACTTCAAAAAACGCGAAAAAAAAATTATAAAAATAGGTTCTTAATATTTGGTTGGTCCGGCTTTAGCAACAATAACTGCTTGCAGTCGTTTTCGCATCGACTCTAATAGCTTACATGTGTAAGTGGAAGGATTTTTTCGCCACTCCTCTTGTAAGGCATCCAGAAGATCCTTTCCCGAAGAAATGTTGAGCCACCGTATATTTTTGTCCATGGCCCATAAATTTTCAATTATATTTAGGTCCGGAGACTGTGGTGGGACATTCAGCACATGCGAACAATTATAAATTAGCCATAAATGAGCATTATGTGATTTGTGTTTCGAGTCGTTATCCTGGTAATACGAAAAATCGCTTTCAATCCTCAACTTCTGGACACTTTCTTTGGCTTTTTTTTTTAAATGTCAATATATCCATATTTGTCCATGATACCATGATCAACTTGTTCAAGATTTCCCGCCATACAGCCCCAAACCATTACTTACCATGTTTTACAGTTGGTGTAAGGTTTTGAGGTTGAAGCTCAGTGTTTTTTTTTTCGCCACACCATTTGCTTTCCGTCTGATCCAAATAAGTTAAATTTACTTTCATCTGTAAATAAAACCGACCAAAAACAATTTTAACTTGTTTTAGACAGTTTATATCCTTATATACCTTTTGTCAGAAGTACATGTCTTTCACCACATACATATGTGCGTGCATACTGCAAGCGTTTCTTACGGTTGATTACGCTAATAAATGGTTTCTTTCGGGACACTCTTCCATTGAAACCATGGTTTCTGAGAACTCTCCTAACTGTTTCCGGATTAACATCTATATTAATCGATTTTTGACCATGTCGGCTAATTTTGGACCGCTAATGTGAGGATTTTTCATAACCTCTCGCAAAATAAACGCTTCATATATATCGACCCATTTTCACATTTTACTTGAAAATGCACAACTGCAGTATTAGCTCTACAAATTTTCCAACATTATCATTCTCCGAAAAGTTTACGCAATAGATAGAAAGAATGAAGCTTACAAAATTTTTACTGAACGACCAACACGAGCCAAAAAAGAAAGATATGACGAGCTTAGGCGATATGCGAAAAAGACTTGCAGACGAAAACAAAGGAAGTACCATAATGACAAAATACAAAAAATGGACGACGACATGAGAAAAAATAAAACGCGGGACGCATACGCAATAGTAAAAGACTTAAAAAAGGGATATAAGCCAAAAACCAGTCACTGCAAAGACGCAGAGGGCAATATCATCAGCGACACAGAAGAAATCAAAAGGAGATGGGCTTCATACTTTGAACATCTTTTGAATCCCATCCCATTAGCACCGATCACAACAGACAACATTTCAATTGAAGCCTCAACTGACGAAGATGAACCATCATCGACACCACCCACGCTTGCTGAAATCAAAGCAGCCCTATGTGACCAAAAACTAAACAAAGCGCCGGGAATTGCCGAAATACCAGTTGAACTTCTGAAAAACGGTGGAAATTGTGTCGCTGAAATACTGCACAACATGATATGCGAAATTTGGACAAAGGAAATCATACTCGATGATTGGCGAAAAAGTATTATATGTCCAATTTACAAGAAAGGAGACAAACTCTGCTGTGAGAATTACAGAGAAATATCATTGTTGTGTACGTCCTATAAAATACTGACAAAAGTAATTGAACGTCGTCTTAAGCTCTATACTAATGAAATAATTGGCGAATACCAGGCGCATTCAGAACCGGACGATCTACAACAGACCAGGTATTCTCGGTGAAACAGGTGCTTGAGAAATGCTGGGAATATAACACAGACGTGCACCAAATCTTCGTAGATTTTAAACAAGCATATGACAGTATTGACAGGAGCGTACTGTACCAAATCATGCTTGACTTTGGAATTCCTCCAAAACTAGTCCGACACAATGACGAACACTGAATCCCAAGTGAGAATACAAACCGATTCCACAACCAGCTTTCGAACGGAATGTGGTTTAAAGCAGGGAGATGGTCTAGCCCCCATGCTTTTCAACTTGGCACTAGAGTATGTCGTCCGAAAAATCCTAGTCGACACCAACGGGACACTACTATTCAAGTCCACCCAACTAGTAGCTTACGCTGACGACATTAACATCCTAGCAAGATCCTTCCCTAGTGCTAAGGATGTATTTGTCAATCTTGAATCCGCCGCAAAAGAAGTCCTGTTGCGCATTAACGAAAACAAAACAAAAGTAATGACGCAAACAAGAAGGAGAGCGCCTATCAGACAAAACATAACAATTGCGGAATATAATTTGGAGAATATGGACAATTTCATATATCTTGGGGCTAATCTAACAAAGGACGGTAATGAAACAGACGAAATCAAACGACGGATAATATTAGCAAATAAGACGTATTATTCGGTACTTCCAATAATGAAATCCAAGAAAGTGCACAGGAACAATAAGCTCCGGATATATAAAACTATTATACGACCTGTGCTCTGTTATGGCAGCGAGATATGGACATTAACACGAACTTCCGAAAAATCAGTTAACGCATTTGAAAGAAAGGTCCTCCGAAGAATTTTGGGACCTGTGAAGGAAGGAACGGAATGGTGAATAAGACACAACCATGAGTTGTATCGACTCTACGACGAGCCAGAAGCTTCAACGTTCATCAAGCTACGTAAACTGCAGTGGGCTGGCCATGTGGAGCGAATGGAAGACAGAAGAATCCCCAAACGTGCTCTGAAAGGCAAAGCGAATGGTAACCGGCTAGTAGGCAAGCCACGCAAGCGATGGGAAGACTCGGTTGATGAAGATAGCAAAGCCATCTTAAAAATTAGCAGCTGGAGGACGAGGTCTTTGGATCGAGACGATTGGAGGCGACGACTTCAGGAGGCCAAGGCCCGATTTGGGTTGTCGCGCCATTGATGATGATGATGAAAAGTTTACCGTTATTTTATCAACAATAATACCAAGTGGCTCATTTTCTGTTTGACCTAGGTTTTTAAAAATTTTTGCTTTTCATTCATTTTTTTTTAGACTAAGTTACAGCAAAACTAAAAAAAAGTTCTTGAGAAGAATATTGAACTTCAAGTAATAAAAGTACATGAAAATATTTTTAATCTGATTTTTATACTCTAGATGGAATCTGAGAGTATTATAAGTTTGCTCTAAGGTTTGTAACGCCAAGAAATAAGGCTCGGAGAAAAAAATGAATGATATAGAAGTTAATATTATCACTCAAAAATCTCAAAACCGGGTGTCCGTCCGTCCGCCCGTGCGCTCTCCAGCTTGAGAACGTGTTGAGCTAGATAGTTCAAATTTTGTACACGTCGTTTTTGACAAAAAAGTAAGGTCAAGTTCGTTAATGGGCCAAATCGCTCCACCCCTTCTACCCCCTCCCATACAAAATGACACAATTGCGCAATTTGACAATGAAGAGATTTGCTCGAAAAGTATATAAGCTATTAGCCTGAAATTTGGAATGTGTTATTTTTATGATAATGTCAATCTACCGTATAAAAATTATGCGTGTGCTCCCTCTCCTTCTACCACCTCCCATACAAACTGTACTTGTCGTGAATTATTCTAAGCCAATTTACCCAGTGCGTATAAAATGTAGCTGGCTGAAATTGTGCACTAAATATTTATTTAAAATTGTTCGTAAGGCCAAAAAAAATTAGACTATTAGCTTCACCCCTTCTACCCCCTCCCATACAAAATGACACAATTTCGCAATTTGACAATAAATGGATTTACTCGAAAAGTATGAAAGTGATATATCCCACAATTCAGCCTAATAGGAATTGTGGGATATATCACTTTCATAATGACCTAAATCTACAGTAGAAAAATTATTTGCGTCCTCCCTCTCCTTCCACCCCCTCCCATACAAACATCACTTTTTCATGAAATGCTCTAAGCCGATTTTCTCAGAACATATAATATTTATCGAGCTCATATTTTGTAATAAATTCTTAATTAGCGTTATCACTAAGATCAGAAAAAAAATTTGATTAGCTTCACTGCTTCCACCCCCTCCCATACAATATGACACAGTTTTACAACTTCACAAAAAATCGATTTTCTTGAAAAGTATGAACGTTACTGGAAAAATCACTAAAATCCCCTCACTCTTTCTACCACCTCCCATACAAACTGCACATTTTCACTAAATCTAACACACTAATTTTCTCAGCTCCTATTCAATTTTTTTAGTAACCATTTTTTATAAAACATTTTAATAGCCATGATGGGGAACAAATTAGTTAAATGCTATCATCCCTTCTAACACTCCACATACAAAATTTCTTGAGGTCACAAAAAAATTCTATTTCATCTAGAGTATCGTATTGCGCATTACGCGCAATCGTAGCCCTGTTTTCCACAACGCTCGCTTCGATGTGCTACATGGTCGACCAATCCGACGTCTTCCTTGAGGATTATAATCCAGAGCATGTTTGGCGATGTTTCGCTTTGGTTTTTTTTTTCAATCCATTTTTCGCTAATACTTTGTGGAGCAATAGGTGGCTCTTTTTCTTTGTGACTCACTGTAGTGTATTCCTCGACAAAAAGCTTATCTACCATGAGCATACTACACAAACCTGTTCTAAAATGCTAAAAGCCATTAGAATCCTATATCCTCTTATTAATAGAAAATCGAAATTATCTGATGACAACAAACTACTAATTTATAAACCAGTTATGAGACCTATGCTGTTATATGGCGCACCCATCTGGAAGAATTGTGAAAAGACGTTCAAAAGAAAATTGCAAGTTATACAAAGTTTAAGCTTAAGTCCCTTACATAAGGTGTTTGCTTTTCCTTTTCCTTGAAAGAATTAAAATTAACTACATTACACCTAAGCTTAAGCGTAAATTTATCTATGAAATGAAAATATATCTGGTATGAAAACCGAATATCAATTATATGTAATAAAAATATTATAAACAATAGGGAATATTAATACATCTAAATCTAAATCTAATTTGTTGTCAAAATATTGACTAGAAACTTTTTACACGACTTAAATTATTTGTTAGAATATTGGACGACTGATTTTAAAATTATATAAGATAATTTTTTTTAAACTCCAAATTGAAAAACATATTCTTTTTCAAGATCTAAGCTGTTGCTTATTTCAATAAAGAAAGAAACAAATACTCAATTAACAAGTATATACTTAAAATTTACAGTACAATAAAAAAAATAATTAAAATTTTCTTGAATGTCAAAAAATGTTCGACATGATTTGAAATATATTTTCAAAAAATGTTATTTCTACTTAGCAAACACAAAAATATTATAATGCCCATTTTATTTGTACAGACCGTAAATCCACTAGATGTCAAGAGACATAAAAGCCGGACATGAGAGGTTTTTCATTACTCGTAAAGTGTATCACTCGACCGAATGGATAATGGTCTTGCTGTATTATGTAAGATAAGTAAATATACGTCATCGAGATTATATCGAAATGACACTACTATTCTTCACTTTATAGTCATTCTGCTGAGTCATTTTTAACATTTTGTACACGATACATGGCGTACTCGTGTTGCATTATTTTAAGGTATTAACTATTCAATCGTGATCGCTTTAACGTAATTGATTCCTATTACAATATTTCAAAATTCTCGCTCATTATCAACAAAGATTGAAACAATACGCTGCTTATAGATGGATTAACAAAATCGCCATTTAGTGTTATTTTTATGTCTCTTATAGTCACAGTAATCTCTTTTGAAAACCGTATCCATTAATGTTAATAATAATGTTAATTCAATACATCAAAATCGAAGAGAAAGAAGGAGATACTATAAAGAGAAATATCTCATTCGATTATTATGAAAATGAATTTTCTTATCATTGCATGATCATTTATTTCACGAACCATCATCGTTCATCACGACGTAATTATGATTGAGTGTCAAAAAAGAAGAAGACAAAATAAAAATTAACGAGTACATTACCCTCACGAAAATAAAAATTTGAACTTTGCTCGAAAGTTTTATTAAAAAAAAAAAATACAATGATCGCACGTCATTATTATTATTATTTTTTTTTTTTGAATATCTTCAGATTTTTGTTTCATTGAAAACTTTCCACTTATGTGCATATCTTTAAGACAAAGAAACAATTTGCTAGCTAGTAAGTACAAATCTAAATAAATGACTGAAAATATATGAAAAGAAAATAATAATAATTATTGTGATTTTACACAGTCGTGTGGTTGAAAATTTTTTACAAAAATTTTACAATAAGCCACCAAAAAAAAAGGAGAAATAACAGAAGCGATTTATTGTTACAAAATAACTAAATTCGTATCTAAAACGTTAAATTTGTAATTTTTAATGTGTAGTGGTGAAGTGGGCTAGAGGAGACTGGATTTTTATTATTAGTCATTTTTTTTGTCAGTTGTTATTGCACGAAAGACAGTGAAGAGCAGAGTCTAATAATATAAATATATGGGTATAGTATGCATGAATAAAAAAAAATACAACAAAATGTATAAGAAAAAGATATCTCTATGTTTTTGTTTTATTTTGTATTATTTTATCCCCATTTTACATGACGTTACGCAATTTTTTTTTTTATATATCTTATGCGCATTCATAACAACAAGTGAAAGTACGAACGCGCGAAACCACTAAATCGCCAACGATTGTAGTAGCGAATCGGATATTTTGTTTGAGCTAAAATTATTTATTAAATATATGTTTCGTCTTTTTTTTTTTTTTTTGTTGATAGGAAACTTGAAGGTTTGAATTTTTTAGATTTAAAATTTTTGTTGAAATTTGAAAAAGATATTGCAAATATATTCAATTTAAAAATGAAACAACAAATTAGAGATGCGGCTGTAATATGTGGGTTATCATTATGTAGTTCTACTTTAAAGATGTTTCATGATGATTACGATTAGTAATTTAGCTTTTTTGTCTGATTACATTGGTCAACAAAAATTAACTTATTGTTTGTGGCATGGACAAAACAAGGGTTTTATTATGTGCAACTTGCCGAAAATTGCATTCGATTTTATCTATCACTATCATAGTTTTTTTTTTTGCTATAAAACATTGTTGTTTTCTAAGAAAATATAACGATAGAAGTATTGTTATTAATTTTAAATATATGTACATACGTCAGAATGTTATTGTCGATGTTTTACAGTGAAATTTTGTTTTTGGAGCATCGCTTAACAATATCCAGCAATAATGATGTGCTTTGATATCGTTTTTCCATCGCAGAAATGTCCTGGTGGAAGCGATCTGCATATTCGGCACTTACTGACCCAACATTTTCGAGGAAGAAATCGAGATGAATCAACTAGTTCACTCACAATACCTTGTAATTGCCAGCTTTCATATTTACAATGAAAATTTGCAATAACTGCTTCAAAAGCGCTCCAAGCTCGTAATTCAGTTTCATTTAGCACATTGTCAAATATTTCACCTTTCATTGTTTCCCTTATTTCTGGAACCAGAAATAAGCCCCGTTTAAGTTTTGCTTCACTAATTCGCGGAATTTTTTAATTTAGATACAAGAAACCTCATCCACTCCGATCCATTGCTTTTTTTTTTTTTTAAGGAGCCGAACACAACTTAGGGGGCCACCCTTTAATGCAATGCACAGCTGTGTCGGTGAAGGAATGGGAGAACAAGTTGGATCAATTTAATTTAGGTTGAGAAAGACGGAAGTGACGGTGTACATTTCTCTTGAAGCTCTGGATGTTGTATTCGTTGGGAAACACTATGGCTGGTAATGAGTTCCAAAGCCTTGACGTTCGGGAAATGAATGACTGCCTATATTTAACTGTACGAGAAGGCAAGGGTTTAACAGTGTACTCGTGTGCGCGTTCAGCTTGACGAGTATCTCGGGGAAAATTATAGAGTGGGGGTATTAGTGTGCTTAGTTCCGCACTGCATTTACCATGGAAGTAGCGATAGTAAATGCTGAGTACTCCGACATTCCTGCGATGCTCGAGAGAATCGATAGAAAACGTGATGTTCTTGTCTCCAATCAGTCGGAATGCATGTTTTTGAATACGGTCGAGCAACGCGAGGTATGATTTGGGTGCCTCAGCCCAAAAATGCGAATTGTACTCTAAACGTGGTCTAATGTATGCCTTATATATGGTTGCGAGGTCGTTCGGCGTGAAATATTTTTTGCACTTTCGGAGAACACCCAAACGTTTAGAGGCGTCGAGGGCAACATCAAAGATGTTCTGGGCCCAATTCAGGTGATCGTTAATTTTAACGCCAAGAAGTGTGAAGTTATCCGAGGTGCGAAGTTGTGCGCCACCAAATGTCACACTTTGAGATAACACTGGGACATCACGTTTGAGGGATAGATGACAGGTCTGTGTTTTGGAGGCGTTGAACTCTACTCTATTTTTCCTGCCCCATTCCAGGATTAAGCAGAGGTCTGAGTTCAGCGAACTGAATAGCTCCCTGCGATTTGAAGCAATAGAATACTTGTGTGATTCCGCAGCAGAGTTAAATTCATAGGTGCTATCTAAAGTACTGTCATCTGCAAAACTATGGATTGGATTGAGAGTGGACGACAGAAGGTCGTTGATGAAAACTAAGAAAAGAGTTGGAGATAAAACAAAGCCTTGAGGGACGTCGGAATCTATTGGGAAAGAGGAAGAAGTAACGCCATCTAGTACTACTCGTATAGTGCGTTCAGAAAGGAAACTCTCAATCCATTGAACAAGGGTAGCATTAAGACCTATAGCCCTAAGCTTAACTATGAGACATTCATGCCAAACTCTGTCAAAAGCTTTTGCAATGTCAAGTGCAAGAACTTGGCCTTAACCGTGTTTATGTATGCACGAGTTCCAACGTTCTGTTAAGTAGACCAAAAGATCTCCCGTCCTTCCAGAACGGAACCCATACTGACGATCATGAATCAGCTGATTATCCTCGAGATATTGAAGTAATGGCTATTGGGTGGTAGTTTGCGGGGTTCGCTTTGTTTCCTTTCTTTGGGATTGGCTAAACATTCGCAACTTTCCACAAACGTGGAAAGCACCCAGAAGAGTAGGAAAGATAAAAAAGATTGCGAAGAGGTTTAGCTAAAGAAGAGGAACACATTTTAAGGGTAATGGGGGGAATACCATCCGGACCAGCGGATTTGTGAATATTGAGCTCTTGAAGGATCCTAGAAATAAGTCTCGTGCGAAAATGCAATTTACGTAGTGAGAAACCCGAATCACTTAGAGAGGGGGGCGATTGGTTTGAAGGTGGAAGGCGTGTGTTTCTAGCGACACTTGCTGCTAGTAAGTTGGCTTTTTCGACAGAATCGATAACGGTACGGTCGCCATCAACAAGAGGTGGTATAGAAGAAGAAATGAAATTGTTATTGACCGTTTTGACGAATGACCAGTAAGATCTCGAGCCTTTAGGGCACTGAAGGATCTTCCGTCGAAGTTTTTGGTCATGCTCAAATTTAACACGATTGAGGATGGATTTGCAGGCATTTCTTGATGCATTGAAGAGTTCTCTGTTGGCATGTGTTTTGTTGCCTTTAAAAGTTTGAAATGGTTGTTTCTTGGCCTGAATTGCATCGAGACATTCTTTATTGAACCAAGAGTCCTTCGACGGTCTAACTCTAACAAAATTCTTCATCAATCCCGATTTAATATGCAAAGGTGGAAGTTATACCTTTTTGGGATCAACTAGTGGTTCATTAGTGACGTTTTTTAGTCTCAGAGCTAGCGCCTGACGTAGCGGCTACTCCTTCTGTACATAATGCGTACAGTGGTCCCATTCACAAAAGAAACAACACTATTTGGTATACTCTAGTTGAATACCATCTTTAACCTGAATTTGAAAGAATCGATGAATAGGTGCCACTCATTTGGATCATGTTTCTGTTCTACTACGTGAAACACATTGTTGACATCTGAGCAGCATTCCAAATCCCCTTTTTGAAGAAAGCAATATCTGAGTTTTTTTCGCGTTCTTGGTAAAAAGGTATGTTCACGTCACTCTGGAGAAGATTCCAACCTTGGATGCAAAAAGTTCTGACTACGATTTTGAGAGATGTAAATCTCGAACTATCGGGAGTACGAATTGAAACCTACCAATAGATGGCGCCAGCAGCAGATGCTGATCAACAATAGCAGATTGGAAACGTCACACGGTACACTTAGGCATCTGTCATTATTAGATTTGTGAGCGACTATGTTGAAGTTCAAGCCAAATAAGCGTTATTTGCATCTGAAGCCCGTCGAATGATTGTTGAAACCTATGGTGAGGGTGCTGAATGAATGAAAGAACGTGTCGTGAGTAGTTTCAATGCTTCAAGAACAGTGATTTTGACGTTGAGGACCGGCATGGCGGAGGAACAGAGAAAATTTTTGTGGTACATCATGTGCTGTTGAAACCGAGTGAAACTACCGCAGGAGATCACTTTCTATTTTACAATGGAACTATAGCCCAAATCGGACCTTGGCCTCCTAATCTTCAGGTTCCTTAAATTTTTCATTACTTATTATAGAAGGGCTGTTAGCCCTTCGCACAACCCTCTATCTACAAATTTTAATTTTTAATTTTAATTTAACTAAGGCATACCCAAGCAGATAGTGTGCCAGAATTATGCGTCGACCGGGATTTGAACTCACGACCTTTGCATTGTAGACCAACATGCTACCCACTAGGCTACACCCTAGCAGGAGACTACTATCGGCTACAATTAATGCGTTTGAGCCATTGAAGAAGAAACGGCCACAGTACTAAGAAAAACACGACAAAGTGGTTTTGTTGCACGACAACGCTCGGCCACATGTTTCTCAGGTTATGAAAACCTGCCTAGGAACACTGAAATAGGACATCTTACCCTACCCGCCGCATTCTTCAGACATTTCCACGTCCGACTACTACCTATTCCGATCTATGACGCATGGCCTGGCTGAGCAGCACCTTCATTCTTACGAAGAAACCAAAAATTGGGTCGATTCATGGATCCACTCAAAAGAAGAGCAGTTTTTTCGCTGCCAGAAAGATGGGCAAAAGTTGTGGCTAGCGATGGACATTTCTTTGAATAATAAATAAATAAATATTTAACCATTTTTGCACCATAAAGGCTTGAATTTAAAAAAAAAAATGACGGCTTTCATTCTATACTCCCCAATAAATCATTAAGTTCGCCCTGCGAAATCCGTTGCGGCACTTCCTGCTAAGTCAAATAAAGGATCGGTTTCCATTTCCTGCACGATGTCTGTATCATTGTTTGAAGCACTGATGAATTCGAGTTCTTTTTCACCCAAAGTTCAAGATTCCGGTGGCTTTGGGACAGTTCATCATTACGTTTGACGAGCCGTGAAGCTGATGATACATTAGGATACTTAACAGTATGTTTGGACCTTGCTCCAATACCTTTAATATTCGTGAGGCGAAAATAGCAATCTGTGACATGGTCTTTTGATTCTTGCCAAACCATTGGTACGGCAAAGGGCATTGTACGCTTTGCACCTCGTAACCAACATGTTAACAGCGTTAAACAAGTCAACAACAGGTATTAGAGGGCAACGCAGAGTTAGTGTACAGGATTTAGTAAAATTGTGCTGTTTGTGTGGGAGGTGGTAGAAGGAGTGGGGAGACCTTAATATTTTTTTCAGAAATAACTACAAATATCATGCATTTGATATGTTTTTGTTTGCAGATTAGTAGCGTTCACACTTTTCAGGAAAATCTACTTTTTATTAAATCGTGAAATTGTGTCGTATTGTTACCGATGATAGGGTGGAAGAAGTGCAGCTAATCGTCTAATTTTTTTCGGTCTTACTAATAATTCTAAATAAATGTTTAAAGCACAATTTCAGCTCGATCAATTTTATACGTACTGAGTAAATTGGTTTATAGCTTATAGTATTTCGAGAAAATGTGCATGAGAGGTGGCGAAAGGAGTGGAGGGCTTCAAATAATTTTTATACAGTAGATTGAAATCACTATAAAAATAGTTTATTCCAAATTTGAGATCAAGAGCTTTTATATCTCGAGAAAATCCTTTTATTGTGGAATCCGAAATTGTGTCGTTTTGTATGGGAGGGGGTAGAAGGGTGAACTTTCTAGCTCCACGCGTTCTCAAGCTAGTGAGGACACCGTACGGATAGAAAAATTCTATTTTCAGATTTAATTTTAAGGTATCAAAATACATTAGAAACACCTACAAATTGTCATGTCACATATCCTGTGTCTATTTATGTTATCGATAAAGAAATACTCGGTAATTTGGTTATGCCAGAGTGTCATCATACGAACAGAAGAAACATTGCCGTGAACGGAGACGATATGAGAGATATAGAAGATTTTTGTTAGAAATAACGGCGTAGTTCAAATAGATCTTCCTTGGCACTAAGCTTCTGTCAATATTTGATACATTCATTAAATCTCATTTGATTGTATCACATGGAAAGTAACCGGTAAGCTTTACCAAGAAAATCAAAAATTACGTGAAGTATTGTTTCGATTGTCCACAGGTAACTCGATAACAAATTATGTTAATTCGGGAGCTACACTAAGTATATTTATTTATTTTTTTAGACCTGAGTGGTGGTGCGTTAAGTACGGCAGTGTTGACACTGCTAAACCATAAAATGAACCGGTCAAATATTTTTATTTTCAGTGCCTGTCCAAGTTAATTTGCTGTCCGGATTATTTTATTCATGATGCGACCTTTCATAAAACTAATTCTGGATACATTAGCTTCATTTTATAGTCGAGAGCCTATTCAGTCATATTTTGCTCTGCTTATTCAAGGTGTGGTGTGACCTATTCATTGCCACTTACACTTTCAACTGTGTACCTTCGTTTGATACAAACGCAAATTCTTCGTACGAATCTCTGTTTTAATCTAAAGAAATGGTGAAGATTACAGAAGATTCGAGCCAAAACGACAAAACTCTCGCGCATATTGCTGCAGCACAATCGGTATTATTCTATACGGTGCAGATTAACATAGTTTTTATATTGAATGTCCAGCAAATTTCAACAGAAAGGCCACAGAAAAATGTTGGTGGTCGAAAAAATTCATGACATTAAAATTTGAATGTGTCACAATAGCGATTAAATTTGCGACATTCTTATCAAAAAAATTTTAACAGAATTTACATGGAGATTGTGTTATTTGTGATATTAAGAAAGTCTAAACTTTTCGCTTTTGCGATAAAACTTTCAGTAAATTTCATTATTATGACAAAAAAACACCTTTTTCAGTTATGCAGAAATTTGTTTACAGGACAAAACGTATTTTAATTGAAGTACAAATGCCTTAAAGTGATTGTGGGTGATAATAAACACATAGATGCTGCTGAAATAGCCTTATGTCGGACAAAATTTCGAGAGAAATGTGACAATTTTTTTCATTGACGACAGTGTTATGCTATTAAGAAATGTGAATTTTATGACAATTTATGACATTTTTATCAGCATTTTGTCGACATATTTTTGAGATTTTTTTTTTCACAAAAAATATGACATCGGTCCAAAATTCAGTTCTGACAGTGGCTCGGCTTTTTCAACAAAACTGAAATTTTCAAAGCATACTTTTGTGATAAAGTTTCCATTAAAAAATTTGGCACACTATTATGACAAAACTACCATATTTTTAGTCATAATGAAATTTGGCTTCAGGGCGGGACGTATTTTAATGAAAGTACAAAAGCCTAACAGTGTTTTTGGGAGACAATAATACAAATATGAGATAGCCTTATGCCAAAAAAATTTAACAGAAAGGAGCCATTTTTACTTTATTATTCTATTAATAAAGTACTGTGATCGACATAGAAAAAAAAAATTTGCTACCCTGAAATTTTGTGTTTTCGCGTTTCATGAATAATATATACGGACTCATATCTCCGAGACCGTTAAAGGTACAATGTCCATATTTATACTCTAGATGAAATCTGAGAGTATATTGTGTTTGACTTACCGTTTGTAACGCTAAGAAATAATGCTCGTACAGAGTCGCCAAGGGTACAGAAATATTTGTTGTTGCTCAAAAACTTCGATTCCGAGTTGCTGTCTGTCCGTCTGTCCGTCTGTCCGTCTGTCCGTCTGTCTACAACATAACTCTCGAAAGCTTTGACCTATCGTGCTGAAATTTTTCATATATCATTTTTAGCAAAAAAGTAACTTTAAGTTCGTGAACCAACTCCTTCTACTCCCTCCCATACAAATTTCATGAAATTTGGAAATTTAAAGAAATTGATTTTTCTACGAAACCGTTTCAGCTAATGACTTGAAAATTAGGTAATACTATTATAATGAGAATACCATTACTGTAAAAAAATATTGCTCTGATCTCCTTACTCCTTCTACCTCCTCCCATACAAATGTACAATTTTCAAAAATGCATTTATTCGGTTTGCATCGCAACTAGCAAAGCTCAAAGAACCAATTTTTGTCAAAATTAATATTATTACAATAGCAACCAATTTTGTAAAAATTGTCAACTTCACCTCATCCTTTCTACCCCATCCCATACAAATTTAACGAAATTTCGGAATTTGAACAAAATTATTTTTCTCCAAAATCGTCAAGGCTATCAATTTTAAATTTTGAGGAATGTATACTAGTACAAGTATCATTGATGCCAAAAAATTAGGTTTTAATTCGAATACTCCTTCTACCCCGTCCCATACAAATGCACAATTTTGATAAAATGCATTTAATCGATTTTTATTGAAACTAGAAAAAGTACAAGCTTAAAATTTTGCCACAATTTGTTCCTTAATAATTGCAATAAATGCTAAAAAAAAATGAGCTTCGCTTCATTCCTTCTACCACCTCCCATACAAATTTTTGTATTGAAAACTCAAGAAAAGTATTTCTTCTTCGAGCATATGAGTAACAATGCAATATGATAAGGATGTTGAAAAGGAGATTCAAAATCATCCAAAACCCCCCCCCCCCCACTTTCTCTGCCACCTCCCATAAAAATGCATAAATTCAGGCAAAAATTGTTCAATTTCCTCGAAAATTATGAAAGCTACAAACTTTAAATTCAACATGAAACGCTTTGTATACTACGTTCGGTGTTATATACAAAAATTTACAAACCTTCCCCTCTGCTTTTACCACCTCCCGTACAAAAGTCACAATTCCCTATTCGAAAGAATGTAAGATGACATATTTTCCGATACAATAAACTATTTCCTATTTCATCTAGAGTATCATATGATTGGGCGTTAACACATTGTCGGCCGAATTGTTTTTTCAAATGATTATATCTTCGAAATTACTAACCATAAAAAATTCATATTTTGGGACCATTAAGGCGGCAGAAAGCTCCACCAGAATCAGCTTATAGAGAGGTTAATAACTGCAAGGGGGAGGGTCAGGGAGGTTTCAAAGGAAGACACTTAAAAATGAATATCTCAACTATCTCTTAAGCTATGTAATTGAAACTTGAAAAATATATTAATCTATACTAGTGAAATACGAAAAAAATATAAAATTTGGTCATAATAGTAGTGGGGGGAAATGGAAAGAATTTTAAAAATGAGGCACTTTTCACTTTTAAAAATTTGGAGTTGGAAGGTGTAAGGCGGAGGAGGTGGTAAGCAGAAATGTCCAAAATTTTGAGTAATTTTTTTAAGGCTCTGGTGAAAGATACAAAATTTAAATTTTACATTTGGATACATCTATTTGATATATGTACATAGAAAAAAAATAATAATTTGTTCCACAATTGTTATAAACCGACCCACCAGTCTAACGTGCACAAGGTGTTTCATGTGCATTGTAAAAAACACATAAACTGAAAATTTTTGAATGAAATTTTAAGGTAGGAACTTGAAAATTTGCAAAATTTTTTTGAAAAAAATCTTTAAATACATGAAATATTAACTGGTTGAATACCTTTAAAACTTCTACCCCCTCCCCAAATCAATTACCACCTAAATATTAAAAGTTATCAATTTAAAATTTTCCATAAGAACTTCTAAAAATAGTTGAAACAAAATTGTCTCAAAAGTTTTGAAATCGCGCATGCGTTTTTATCACCTCCCATACAAAAGTATGATTTCGACCAATTTCATTAAATCAACTAATAACAAACAAATTAAAAGCTACGAAATTGAAATTTTGTACGAGCACCTTACAAGAGAAATGAAATAAAATTGCATATCAAATTTCACGATTCCCTTACCCGCTCTACCCCCTCCCATACAAATGTTCGGTTTCGTGAAGTTCGAATACACCGAATTTTATGAAAATTCTATGCAGCTTCGTTTATGAAACACATTCTATACAGGGAATATTGGTCATGATTCAAGCAATCAAT
This sequence comes from Chorisops tibialis, assembly GCA_963669355.1. Taxonomy (NCBI): domain Eukaryota; kingdom Metazoa; phylum Arthropoda; class Insecta; order Diptera; family Stratiomyidae; genus Chorisops; species Chorisops tibialis. Next base: position 111,153,566 of record OY770262.1, on the reverse strand, counting down.
TAAGAAGCTATTAACATCCATCCACCCTTACTATCACCCCTCGCGCTCCCCTCATAAAAACCCAAACTTGCATAAACGAATAAAATATTGTTAAATTAATAACAGCCCTGCCCAAGAACTCTCTTTCACTTAGTTTCCCACATCACTTTAACCTGCATATTGACTTTCCATGCATCCGCAACTTGTCCCAAAAATAATAAAGTTTCGCCCGACTTGTTGGCAGTCTATTTTTTTTTTGCACGAAGGTGCTCTTGATGCTTCGAAACGTCTAGGCCTGCGGAAATGTAAGAAATACTTTTCTGCGTCCGAACTAGCTACCATCTATAAGGCTTATATCCGTCCACGTCTTGAGTACAACTCGCATATTTCGGCCGGGGCATGGGTGGCTCTTCGTGACCGTATCCAGAAACATGCATTCCAATTAATTGGAGATGAAGCTTTATCGGCCTCAATTGACTCCCTCGAGCACCGTCGAAATATCGGAGTACTCTGCATTTACTATAGATACTTCCATGGTAAATGGAGCAAGGAACTAAAAGCCCTAATACCACGTCTATTCAATGCCCCCCGAAATACTCGCCAAGCTGCACGCTCACACGAGTACGCTTGCCGTGGAGAACAGTGAAGTTCAGCTAGCCCTTCATCCCTCGGACGACAGTATTATGGAATTCATTACCAGGCATTCTTTTTTCCACTGAATACAACCTCCAGCAGTTTAAGAACAACGTTCACCGCCACTTCAAACTCTTCACTCCTGTGTTTTCCTGCTTATTTCCCTATTTCCACTTGTTCCCCTTACCCAAGCCGAATTAACTGTGCATCGCGCATTAAAGGGTGACCCCTAAGTTTATTTTGATAACCATAAAAAAACAAACAATTCTTATTCAAATATACAATGGTAGGGAGCTTGCACAGCAAGATACTCGCATAGTGGATCAAATTCAAAAGGCTCATGTTAGTGACTAAGACGAAGAAAATGAAAATTCTCAAAATCTGAAAAAAAAAACCCTCAGCCACTCGAATTGAAGCCGTGATTTCAGTAACCATTCTCCGATCGTATCTCACTGCAAATAATGTGGACCTGAAAAATATGTAATCTTTGGAGATGCATCTTATAGACATAACTAAACTATCAACAACATATTGTTATAGATCTGGCAATGATCTTTCCCGAATATGCCAGAATTTACAGAACAGTCCCCAATATGTAAAAACCCATAATCAAAGATCTAGAACCTGCCAGTATAGTTGAGACACACCATAGAAGGTTCGAGAATTGGGAAAAAAGTATATAAAAGCACGAAGCTTTCAGTCGGGAGTCAGTCATTTTAATGATCGAGACGCGAACCAGTGCAAGCGAAACGAGGCGGTATTGCCAAATAGGCGAATTAAGTTAAAGTGTGAATTAAGTTAAATTGCGAATTAAGTAAAAGGTGCGAATAAATAAATTATCCCTTATTTCTAAACGAATTGTGATTTACTTGAAATCCCGGCGAACCTCTAGCTCGCAACAATATGTATGCAAAGAAGTTTTACAGAATGCTTTATATGCAATTAGTGATTTTAAATGTTTTGTTTCCGATTTTCTTGAATCATTCTAAAATTCGGATAAGAGCACAATTTTGTGATTTTAAACGGGCCCCGGATAAGCACACAACATTATGTATATGAGCGGGCATCGGATACATACACAAGCCGCATATTAGCATAAAAACCTGGTGCCGCGTCAATATGCTTACAGTGGCGGACAAAAGTCTACGGCAGCACCTTATATTGGGGTTCTGGTTAATTAGATGCTTTAATCAAAAATCCATTGAAGCACATTTTTTTCAGTAACGTAAATATATTTATAAAAAAAAAACAAAAACAAAAACGAAAACAAAAACTTTTCATAAAAAACTTAAAGGGAAATTCATAAAAATATAAAAAATTGAATGGACTCGCTCCCTGTTCGATCGAGCTTGTTCGAATTGCATTCAATCATTAGAGTTTTGTTAACAAATTTATTAACAGTTTTGCATAAATTGCTTATTAGTATTTTTGATTAATTATGGTCATCGCCAGCATGCAAGTGGAAACATAAAAAAATTACAAAAAAGCAAACCTAATTGAAATAAAATCTATACAGGTGTATTCAACAACAGTACGAAAAAAAAGATCATTATACCTTTATTTACAGTTCATTGTCTTCCGTTATGTCAGCAAACTAGCGGAACAGAACCAAAAAACTCTTTTCATTTCATTCTAAAAATAAATTTTGAATAAACGAAAATAAATCGTTTCACACATACACTCTCTCTCTCTCTCTATAGGCAAACGTCAAACAATTCCAACATAAGCTTTTGCATCGGGCAGCCCTTCGGGTGCAGCATAAAACAAAAAAGCTCGACATAACTAAGAGAATTCTAAAGATGGCAGAACAAAAACGAGCGAGCATTTCCATTCAAGTCCGCTTGAAAGCTGAAAATATGCGTTGAGTTATGATGATGCCCGAAGCCACATGGGCTTCTCCATTTCCATCGGCCCGCGTCTGCCGCTCCGAGATTCTGCCGCTTAGACAGCTTATAAATGCACACGACAGTGAGTGATGCAACGCTGCCGCGCCATCCACACAATCAAACATTCGCGCGCCATACACGCACGCGGCCATATGGCGCTTTTTCGAAAGCTCTCAGTGGTATTGGTGAAAAGCAGTGCAATGACCCAACATCGCGTTGACCCACTTACGATCCCGCAACACGAACATTACCGAGCGTGCCAGTCGCTTCAGCGCGTGCTTTCTTCACACTCTGACGCTCTTCGGTACGCAGTCTTTGCTTCTCTCTTTCTCAGTGCTTGTGCGTGTGTGGGCTTGGCGAAAAAGCGCCTCGAACGCGAAAGGCGAAAGCAAAAAACTGACAGTGCGAGCATGTGTTAGTGAAGACTGTGAGGTCGGTGATTTGTTTATTTTGCTGGGCCTTTTGGGAAAGGATTTCCAATTGGAAGCTTTTACAACCCACTGAATGATGTTGACTAGAGCTCGGCTTGATGAACGAAAAGCTCGCTACGATGCACATTGTAAGTATGTAGGTAAATACTTGTTTTAAAAAACAAAAAATCATTTCTGCTTTATTCTTTTTTCCATCTTCTACTTCTTCGGTTGCAATTTTTTTTTCCATCGATGGTCGATGGCGTAATAATTGCACTTCTCCGATTACTGTTTGCGTGTGACGTCATTTATTATGTGTGTGCGGTGCACACTATCGACACAGAAAAAGTTGCATCATTGCGCGCAGCACAGCTTCGTCGAGTGCAGTACTTGAATGCGTGCAGATATCGAATTGCGTGCAGTTTTTGTTTTAATTTTTGTTGTATTCCGCTGCTCTCAGTCTTCGACGAGTGCTTATCTTCTATCTCTGGTGAATTGCGTGTTATGTAAACAGCGGAAAATTGGAAAAAATAAGACTGTAAAATAATACAGTTTTCTTTTCGTGTTTTCATTGTCTTGAGTTTAAGTATTCTTTTGCTTTTTCTACATATTTAATGACGTATTGTATAGTTTGAGTTTGAACATTTTCTATTTGATAACATTGTTTGATGCTAAGCACATATGACTCAATTTTTTGTTTTTTTAATTTCTTGAAGGAATATTTTAAGTTAAGAGCAGCACAATTTGCAATTATGGCAGCTGAAGCTGTCACATACGTCAAACTAGAGCCAGCAAAATATTACTAACAATCTTTGTACTGTTAAAAAAAAAGTTAAAAAAAAAGAAACAAGCATTGGTAAAGCCAATCCTAATACATGAAAGTGTTAGTTTAAGAATATGTAGATATAAGCATACATTTATTGGAGTAAGATTTAATCTTTTTTGCATAGATGAGACTTAGAGTTACTCTATGAGGAAGAAAGAACAAAACTGGTAATAGAGTTCGGTCAAGATGATAACCAGCTTTTCTATTAAATTGGAAAAAGTGCTCGCTATTTTGCAGCATGAGATAAGTAAGCAAATGTTACTGAAAACCGTTCATTAGTACGTAAAACCTACCAAATTAAATTTTCACCACTTTAAAGTACAGCAAATTAAAGATATTCGCGAGTTAAAATCAGAAAAAGTTGCACGCACACATACAATGTACCAATAATGTCTTCGTACAGCAGCTATTTGAAACTCAAGTGATAAAAAACAATAAATTGTTGCAAGAAATTTGAAAAAGTTTTAATGCATATTTATTCATTAAACATTTTTATTTAATTTAGAAACAAAAACTAGTCCATTTAAATTATTCATTACAAAGCTATTAACTAAAAATAAAACAAAGTCGACAATTTGCCTCCAATAATGTCTTCGTACATTTAAGATTTCGCTTGCCCTTCGATCTCTTGGCTGATAATTATCGATCATAATTATTTCCCACTCATAACGGTTTGTAATAACAGTAAACAAACAAGCACGTGTGTTTACTGTCAAATGAAAATGTTATGAGTTTCGCTCAGTATAAATCGAAATAATGCCTGGTAAATACTTGTCGTTTGAAGAGCGTAAGCTTATAGTGAATTTACACGTAAAGGAGCAAAAACCATACGCGGAAATAGCCAAACTACTGTCCCGGAGCCGTTCTACTATCCAATCTGTAATCGGGCGCTTTAAATATGAAGGCCGCGTAGAGAATAAGCCTAAATCAGGACGCCCTGCAATTCTCACTAATGCAGATCGGCTGCAAATCAAGCGTATGATTGCCAAGGATCCGCTCATAAGTGCACCAAAAATTAGTGCAGAGCTCCGTCAATCCAATCAAAAAGAAGTTCATCCAGAAACAGTACGAAAATGCGTGATTGATGCCGGATTTAAGTCTCGTACACCTCACAGAAAGCCACTGGTAAGTGAAGTAAATCGCAAAAAACGTTTGGACTTCGCTCGGCAATACCAAAATGCATCTCTCGAGTTCTGGCGCAATGTTATATTTTCTGATGAGTCCAAATACAACATTTTTGGGTCTGATGGGAGACTTAGAGTGTGGAGAAAGCCAGGGGAAGTTTACAACCCAAAAAACACTATCAAAACTGTAAAACACGTCGGCGGCGGCGTAATGGTATGGCTGCCAGCGGCGTTGGAAACTTAGAAATAATTGAAGGAATCATGGATCATCGAGCATATATTGAAATTATCAAGAGAAATTTGGAGCCAAGTGCTTTAAAATTGGGTTTATCAAAAGACTTTTACTTTCAATAAGATAATGATCCTAAGCACATGGCTCATAATACTAGGATGTTCTTGGCGTACAAAACTCCACATTTGCTTAAGACATCACCGCAAAGTCCTAACCTCAATCCCATTGAGCACATGTGGAACATGCTGGAAAAAAGGATCAGGACTCATCATATTAGCTCGAAACCTCAGTTAAAACAGGCTCTTCTGGAGGAATGGGCGAAAATAGAGCCAAGCTATGGAAAAAAACTTGTAGAATCGATGCCACACCGCCTTAAGGTCGTAAATAAAAATAAAGGATACCCAACTAAATATTAACAAAAAATGTATCTATAGTTTTTAAGATTTTTCATAAACTGTTTCGTAAGTGTACGAAGACATTATTGAAGGCAAATTGTCGACTTTGTTTTATTTTTAGTTAATAACTTTGTAATGAATAATTGAAATGGATTAGTTTTTGTTTCTAAATTAAATAAAAATGTTTAATGAATAAATCTGCATTAAAACTTTTTCAAATTTCTTGCAACAATTTATTGTTTTTTATCACTCGAGTTTTAAATAGCTGCTGTACGAAGACATTATTGGTACACTGTACGCATCATGACTGTAATTTCGAATTTCGAACTTTATTTTTGTTCTTTTTTAGTAGAGAAATGTCACGATGACAATTTATTCCGATCATGCGGCGAAAGTAAGTGAAAAACATTAATCATTTCCTTAAATTTTCAAAAATTTAAAATTTCCAGATAACCGAAGTGAGCAGAAATCATCCGATTTTCTGTAACGCCACAGAAAAGGTTCCGCATTGGGGGATAAAAATGAAGAAGCGAAAAAAGCTGACGATGCCCATGAGTTCGACATTCAAATTCAGGCAGTTTCCTTGTTGTGAGATGGGACCCTGCGGACCTTGATATTGCGTTGATGGGCCTGAAGGTCCCTGAGTATCGTATGGTTCCTGTAAGTCTGATGCGGATGGTTGCTGTTGGCCTTGACTGGTTGGTTGAGAAGGCTAACATCCTGAAGCGAACGGATCTCGGCAATTTTCTTGTTGTGGGCCATGACGCTGCGGACCTGTACCAAATGGACGTTGAGGACCTCAAGAACCTGCAGGTTCACATCCTGCTCCTGACCCATATTCACAGCCGGGTTTTTGAGGTTGACCGGGATAATACCCTGGCTTTTGAATACCGTTATTACTTGGTGGAAAATATTACGATGATGTGCCTGATCAATGCTTTCTACATCTCAAGCTGGGCAGAACTGACGTAGCGGCCATCTTGAATGACTCCAGTGGGTATGACGTCATGGTTTTTTCCATTCCAAAGGACCACCTGTATTATTTTTGACGAACTTGTAAAAACACGTTTTGCCGAAAACAAGAAAAGAGCATAATCAGTTCAAATTAAGCACGAAAATATTACGCGAGTGCACACTTTTTCGTAATAACTAAAATTCTACAATTTTCTGTGTGAAAATTAACCGGAGAACTCTGCACAATATGAGTGACAGATTTTCTTGGGTGCGAGAAGCCGAGATTTAACTTTGATCGCACTTTTTTCAATTAAAAATCCATTGCACTAATATCAACGTGTCATAATTACATGCCGAGCACTATCAATAAAGTACCTTAGAAAGCTGAACTATTTTTAACACTGCATTTAAGAATAAACGCGATTCTTACGAAGCCCGCCGTGTCTGCTCCATACAAAAGCGCTCGAATTTGTATGGAACTGTCATGTTTGTTATGACTCCAACGTGTTGTTGTTGAATTCAGTTACTCGGCTTTCTACTATAGAAGGCATTGGCCTGATGGATCCTGAAGACCTGGTCGTTGTGAAGCTGGCGCGAAACCGGACCTGGCTGACAACCTGGACCTGATGCGAACGGACCATGGCAGATTCCTTGTTGTGGACCAGATGGGCTGTCTGATTGACATTTTTGACGTGAGCCATATTCACAGCCTGGTCTCGATTCGCCTGGTGTTGAGCGACCTACATTTTCTGCACTTGGTGGAAAATATTCTTGTCGTTTAGATGGACTAGAAAAAAAAAACAGGAAGCCGAATCGACCGCGAAACAACATCGCTCGAGATTGGATTCGATCAATCGCGAACATAATTGTAAACAGGACCAAATCGATGGCGAAACAAATCGAAAGGCTGCAGTCGAAGAGACTTTGATGAAATCCAGTTTGAATTTCGTTTCGGTTTTCGGGCGAATCGAGGAAAAAAAAGCTAGCGTCCTTGAGAAGCGATTTCCCTATGAATCGTGCAGAATGGAAATAAATTGAACTGCAGTGGTCAAGCAATAAGAAGCTACCTACGAACGGAAAGTAAGAGCTTGGAAATGTGTCGCCTGGGAAGTCGAATCGAAGTCTGAGGAGCCTTAAATTTCTTTCCTTCCCTTCTACTTTTCTGTACCTAGTCAAGTCATAAATATTGGTACACAACTAAACGCATTCATTACGAGTGCAATATTGGGCGCATCCATTTCGTCTTGACTGTGATTTAACAGTTGACATTTCTGCTTCATTGCCACGTAAAATTTTTTTGGCATCAATTGATTACAATCATGGAATGGGGCGACATCGAAAATCGTATTGTTGTAGTTGGCCTACTAAAATGCAACATGGAAAAAGGCGATATCTTTCGGACGTTGCGACCGCTTGGAATCACTCGTAATTTTGTGTATCGTGCAGTGAAGTTGTTTGAGGATACTGTTGGAGTACGAGACCGTCACAGATCCGACCGTCCGCGCACTGTGAGAACTCCGAAAGCGATCAAAGCCGTGAAGAAACGAATCGACCGAAAACCGCTGCGAAAACAGAAAATCTTGTCGCGGGAAATGCAAATTTCACAAAAATCCATGTCTCGCATTATCAAAGAAGATTTGGGACTCAGCGCGTACAAGCGACACACTGGACACCTACTCACGGCCGCATTGAAGGAAATACGCAAGCGTTACGCAGCCGGTACGCGAAGAACTCTCACAGACAAATTCTGTTCATCTTCACCGTAGAAGAATCGTTAAATAAACAGAACGACCGTGTGTATGCTCGGTCATCCAGAAAAGCATCCCAACTCATCCCGAGGGTCCTAAGAGGCCACCATCCCGCGTCTGTAATGGTATGGTGGAGCGTGAGCTACGATAGCGTTACCAAGCTCCATTTTTGCGAGAAAGTGAAAACATCGGCCAAAGTATATCAATCGACCGTCTCGGAACCCATTGTGAAGCCTCTCAACCAATCAATATTCGCCAACAAGCCGTGGACTTTCCAGCAAGTCTCTGCTCCAGCTCACAAGGCAAAAACGACTCAACTGTGGCTCAAAAACAACGTTCCGGACTTCATATCAACGGATGATTGGCCAGCTGGTAGTCCAGACCTCAACCCGTTGGATTACAAGTTGTGGTCCTTATTAGAGGGCATGGCTTCCTCTACTCGACACCCAAATATTGAGTCATTGAAGTGAGCCCTTGTCTGTGCAGTGGACAATTTCCCCATGCATGAAGTGCGTCTCGCGATCGATGAGTGGCCAGATCGTCTCAAGTCGTGCTGGAAGGCAAGTGGAAGTCATTTCGAATAAGTTGTTCCAAGATTTGTAGCCAATGAATAACCCAATAAAAAGAAAAAAAGAAGTTTTGAATAATATTTATTCGTTTTCATTTGGCGTCGATTTTTCTGTGACTAGGTATAAAATGGATTTTTAGTTCTTTTTCGCTTTTTTGATTTAGTTTGACAATGAGCAGGTCAAGGCTGTTCAATCAGTCTAAGGAAATCCGCTTGGTTCACTAGTTCCAGAATCGTTTCAGGGACTCTTTAAAGCGGTCTTTTCTAGGTCTGAGAAAAAAGTCTAAGCGCATTTGCTCTTCAAATTCGTAATTCAGCTATAAACTTGTCATTCAAGTAAAAATACTGTATAGGCTTAGAAAACAGATGGCCAGACTCCAGAGCGCGAAAGCAAAATCAGAAAAAGTATAACCGACATGTGAGCAAAAACTACAGCTGCATAATAAAATTTCCAAAAAGAAAAGAGCCGATCTTGGATATATGATCGAAATTCAAATAATTACTTATGCAAAAACTCGTTACATTATTAATAATCCTAGCTATTGAGGGCGCTATGTGGAAAACAGGAACGTAAAAACTAGAGGTGGAATTATGTAACTCGAATCGAGCATAGTTTTGTCATGTATCTTGGCTCAAGATGTCATTTCACTCGAAGTATATTAGAAAAGTTTAAACTTCTTCATATCCTTGCCAGAAAGCAACACCATACAGTGAAAACTCTCAAATACTGTTTAGTACTGTTTAACAGAAATCAGATTGTTGATATGAAGCACAGTATTCCACCATAGGTAGAAGCTTCATTCTTAATGCTTCCTAAAACAAAGCAGCGAAGGATATAACTGAAAACTTTCTCCACAATTTAACAAAAAAAAAATCAGTTCCCTGAATTTGATCATACATAACTATTGACTTGTTTTAATAAAAAAAAACGAACTGACAAATTTGAAATAAACAGCCTCGAGCTCCACAGAATCCTTACGAAAGCAGTTTACTTTTTGTGGTGAAACCGCCATAAGCTACAATACGAATGCTGCAGTTCAGTGAGCGACTTAGCCGAGCTGAAGTCATTCCAGCACGTTGTGGCTTTCGAATGCTAACAAAGCCGTCCTAATCGAAAAGACGAATAGTGACGGACACACAGCGAGCCTTTTTTACTTCTTTATTCCAGGTTATCTTTAAAAATCAAAGGTGGAGCATTAGGATTTAATCAGAATAACCACAAATTAAAATTCGAACTTACTAGGAATTTGACTTCTACGACCCGTGCTACGGGATTTACTTTACCGCCGAATTCGGCATACAGGGATATGCTGCGTAGGATGTAACTGACACTTGAGATTTGATGCAGGACGAACACAAGATGCATGCGAGAAAAGCCAGGAGAACACTAGCTAAAATGCTTAAAAAAGCCCGCCAGATGTCAATTTTTCAAATTGATCCAATGCTAGAGACATTTGCGTCGAAATAAGGAACTAAAAATAGTACTACATGCATTCTCACTAAAATATCGGTTTTCGAACTCAAAAATAAAAAGCGCCCCATCTGCCAACTCTTTTAACAGGTGCCTTGTTCTTTCTTCTTCATAGAGTAACTCTAATGAGACTATTAGAGTCGCTTGCATCGTTTCTAATCTTTCTATACATGTTTTCAAAGCAGTGTATCTAAGCTCACAAACGCAGGTAAATCGCAGGTTTGTTTCTAGCGTAAACAACAATTATTCCTAACGCATCGCAGTACTACGGTTGGAAAGGTCTATTGTTTGACAGCTGGTCGCTTGAAAGTTGTCAAATTTTTTCACCTATAAACGCGGGAAATTTACCATGGAACGCTACACAGTTGAAAATTCGCATTCAACCGTAGCAAAATTCGAGCAAATTTTCATCGCAATTACGTGCCTTCTGAGTCGTGTATGCGCAGCCTACTCAAAATAATTAATGGCTCAGTGCAAGATGTGAAAACATCGAAACGGCTTTGTCCCGGACCACCGGCGGACCACCAGCAGTGCCGTACGTTCTCCGATTGGGTCCAGGAAACAAATCCTACAGCTCTTGTTGATACACCCTATACAATATTTTGAAGAAAAGTACTACGGAAACGTGGCGATTGGTTGTGGATGTTTATGGCAACCATGCTACATATAACCTAATTTGTATATATTGGATCCATTGCATCAAAAGTGGTGATTTCAATGTCAACGACAAAGAACGTGCCACAAAAAAGTCCCAAAAAGAATAACTTGAAGAATTCGTTGATATTGATCCATGAAAAATTGTCTGCAGCATTGGATGTTGATCGTTGGAAACACCTACATGCGCTGGAAACGGTTAAGAAACCAGGAAATTGGGGGCCACATGAGTTTGAAGGAAAGGAAAGACCACTCACTGACAGTTTAAACTCTCCCCTCTAGAAACTCCCTTGCAGTCCCACTGCTCACCTACCCTATATCGACTGTGCATCCTATGCATTAAAGGGTGACTCCGTAAGTTATGTTCGGTGCTATGAACATAGTTGTTTGAAACAGTACCAAATACGTAATTTCATCTGCAACAATCTAATAGTTTGCTAAAGATACTTAATTCAGAAGCGAACAGTCTCTAGATTCTCAATTAAAATAGGACTCAAAACGTAACAGACCTAAGATTGCGAGTAAAGAAACCCCTTCATGCGATACTCCGGATGAAAGAGGATCGTGTGACTTTAAGAAATTATAATACTTTAGGGTGAGAGAAGGAGTGATAGCATTTTTTTTTTTAATTTTTTCCCATCATACCAATTTCTATCAAACTCATAAGGCTACTATGAGTTAGATAGAAATTGGGCACTTTACGTGGGCAGTGGTAGCAGAATGAAAACTTTCCATCAACAGCTAGTGAAGTTTTCAAGAAAATCGGCTTATTGTGAAATTGTAGAAATGTCTCATTTAATATGAGAAAGGGTACAAGGGGAGGGGGGATTTGCCTCATTCACAAAGTTAATCTCACTTTCTTTACAAAAATAACGAATTTGCAATATGGAATGTTGTAGTTCAACGCGTTCTCTTGCTAGAGAGCAAACGAACGGACGACCAAACATCATGTTTTAAACTTTTTGAGTGAAGATATCAACTTGAAGCGAGCAGTTCAGAAAGAGGCCAGAAAAAAATCAAGTCCTGGTGACAACTAAAAGCCGAAGCACGGGATCGTGTCTTGTGGAAAAGAATTGTTTCTGTCCTAAGCCGCTTAACAGGATTGACTGGTATAAGCTACTGTCTAATCCATTTCGTTTTCTTCAAACAAATTTTTTTAGAACAAACTCATAATATTCTCAGATTTCATCTAGAGTATAACAATGAAGAGGTTCTGAACTCTGAAAAGTTCGGATAGCGTGATTTTAAGATCTAAATCTCAGAAAAATAATAACAATGCCGTAAAATACTGTCAAGAAAGTTTGAATTATAAGGAAAATTCATGTTTTCTTCTTCTTCTACAATAGCATTACAGCCCAAATGGGGTCCTGGGCTTCTGACCTTCAGGTTCCTTAACATTATTTATTGCAGAAGGGTTTTTAGACCTTCGCACAACCCTCTATCTTCAAATTTTTCATTTTCGTAGATTGAGGTGACCAAGGTATGCCCAAGCAAGCAGTGTGCTCGAATTATGCGTCGACCGCGATTTGAACAAACGACCCTCGCATTGAAGACCAATACGCTACCCACTAGGCTACACTCTAGCTCCATGCCACCAGAAAAATATTAACAGATTCTGATTGCAATCCATAATTAAGTACATCATGCCACGTGGGGAACGCCAGATCAAGAGAACATGCAAAACTTTCATACATTTTATTTACAGTGATTATGCTATATTTCCTATATATACATAATACACATGTCCTAAGCTGATTTAGGAAAAATTTTCCTATCTTAACAAATTGTTATGCAAACGATAGCAAACACTGCATGATCGTTACACGTACGATATTTCTGATTGAAAGAAATTAACTGAACGTGAAATATTTTCTCAAATATTTTCTCAAGAACATCCATCAAGCTACAGCTCCTATAGAAAATAGTTGTTCTCTTAAATTGTTAGCATAGTCTAACTAAGTTTTCAAATATCCCATTTTCTAATTACCATCATCAAACAATCACAGCTGTTAATCATCACGTCAAAATGGAAACTTGTATAATATAGAAAAGAAATAAAAAATAATAAAAAAAAGAAACAAGGTACCACATCAAGAAGTCAATCATCCGTTTTCCTGTAATTAGCAGATTGTGCAAGACTGCATAGAATTTTACAGTCGTAGCACCTGTATACATAAATGTATCTATTGCTTTACGCTAAGCACATTAGCCATCATGGTGGACATTGTAGATACAAAACTTCCAACACAAATTACTTACTTATATATTCGAATACTTAGTTGGTTCAAAAGTGTTTTGACTTGGCCGGCCTTACAGTAAAGCAACCTTCACGTCGAATATTTTCATTTAAGGTTGACTTACGTTTGCTGCTTGCCTGCTGCCATCAAACATTTTCTTTTGATTCAATAAAACGAAGAAAATGAAAGAGAAAAAATCGAGGTACCTCTAACTATATTTTATTTATATATCCAACATAATGCAAAAATTCATACTAAACTAGGTACATAGTGTAACTATGCGACTGAAGTAATGAGTTGTAGACATAAAGACTGCAAATTGCATAAGTTAATTGCCCTGATGAATATTGTTTACTAATGTGCTGAGGTTTAATGTTAAGACTTGATTGTTACATGTTTTTGTTAATTTTTTTATTGTGCGCAAAATTTATGTCGGATGTTTTTTTTTTGCGAAATTGGTTTATTGGAAGTTTCATTGTGTTTGGAAGTTATAGATACTTTTAAATTCATTTATTAATAAGTTTTGTTTAGAATTTAGTTAGTTAGGGTAGCTTCCTCTGGCGACAGCTATAGGCCGACACTTAGGATCGAGCCTAGTGGAAGCGAATTGGTTGTGTCCTATGCCTCAATGTGGCATCTTAACAAGAAATTGGTTGATTGATAATTTGTATCATCTCTGCTGACACCTTTATCAAAACAGAGTGATTATCGAAAGCCATTCCTTGAAGTGGAATATTTGTTGAATTGTTATTAACGAATTGCGATGCTTACGCAGGTGGCTTTGTCAGCATCAGTAAGCAGGCGTAGTTCTTCATTATTTGAAATAAGTCCCGAAGAAATAAAATAAACTGCCAACAAGTCGGGCGAAACTTTATTATTCTTGGGACAAGTTGCGGATGAGTGGAAAGTCAATATGCAGGTTAGAGTGGTTAGGGAAGACTAAGTGAAAGGGAGATCTTGGGCAGGGCTCTTGTCAATTTAACAATATTTCATTCGTTTCTGCAAGTTGTGGAATCGGTTTGGGTTCTCACTTGGGATTCAGTGTTCGTCACTGTGAGTCTCGGTAGTCGGCCTAGTTTTGGGGGAATTCCAAAATCAAGCATGATTTGGTACAGCACCCTCCTGTCGATACTGTCGTAAGCTTATTTGAAATCACGACTTCATTAGTATCTATTTTATAAATAATATGTCATTATTATGGTGGTCGAATGGTAGTAAGGGTCACAGAGCGTAATCGTGATCTGGTACATGACGTAGCATAAATTCTGTCAAAAGCCCACTGTAAATACTATCAACAGCTCTGCTACTGAATCCTATCTCCACCTCCCCGCGATGGCCACCGGGAGTTTTATTCAAAACAGCAGACGGAGAAGGGTGAAGGCGAGTGTTCCGCGCCTCTAATCGGAACTGGCCTGGCCCTCCAGGTTGGGGGTTGGGCGAAACGCTGACAATGTCTCCCCGGAAAAAACTCGCGTGTCCAGGAACCCGGATTACAGCATCGGATTGGACGGATCAAACGGCAACGTCTACGGCAACGGAAAATGGACTATTCTTTTGGATCTTGGAATGTGCGTTCACTACATCGAACGGGTGCACTGCGGGAACTTTTTCAGGAGATGTCTCGTAACAACATCAGCATCCTCGCTCTCCAAGAAACGAAATGGCTCGGAAACGAAAAAAACGCTGACAATGTCTCCCCGGAAAAAACTCGCGTGTCCAGGAACCCGGATTACAGCATCGGATTGGACGGATCAAACGGCAACGTCTACGGCAACGGAAAATGGACTATTCTTTTGGATCTTGGAATGTGCGTTCACTACATCGAACGGGTGCACTGCGGCAACTTTTTCAGGAGATGTCTCGTAACAACATCAGCATCCTCGCTCTCCAAGAAACGAAATGGCTCGGAAACGAAATTAACGATAGCAGATCTTACACGATTTTTACCAGCGGAAAAGAGCTAGGAAGCAGAGAATTCGGTGTCGCCTTTTTGGTAGATAAGGCGTTCAAACAACTCGTAACGAAATTTATACCGATCAACGAACGAATCTGCTTAATCCGCTTCAAGTTGAAGTTCTTCAGCGTTTGGTTCATTAACTGTCATGCTCCTACAGAGGAGAAAGATGATGTCACTAAAGACGAATTTTATGCCCGACTTGACAGCACTTTTGATGGGCTGCCCTCCAATGACATCAAAGTTCTTACAGGAGACTTCAACAGTAAAATTGGCAACGAACTTTTTCATAGGGGCGTATCAGGAAGGCATAGCCTCCATAATGAAACGAATGATAATGGCCAAAGACTTATTGACTTCGCCAGCAGTAAGAACCTAGTCATAAGGTCCACCTGCTTCCCGCATAAAAATATTCATAAAATTACGTGCGCATCACCAGATGGGCACACCTTCAACCAAATTGACCACGTTCTCATCGAAAAAAGGGCTGCCTCCAGCATTCTAGATGTCAGGACTCTACGTGGCGCAAACTGTGACTCGGACCATTTTCTTGTTCGAGCTAAATACCGCTGTCGCATAGCTAACAAGGGCCACACTAAAAGGAGCTGGGCTCCGAAGCTCAATATGCAAAAACTAAAGGACGACACAACGAAAGTGAAATATATGACCACAATCAAAGCACATATTGAGGCATTACCTCAGGCTGAGCCTGAGGAAAGTATTGACCAAATGTGGCAAAACATTAAGGATAGTATTCACCGCGCAGCAGAATACACTTTAGGACATTTAGAGCGGAGAAAACGAAATGACTGGTTCGATGAAGAATGCCAAGAAGCCATCACCAAGAAAAACGAAGCCTATCGACCCGTTTCTCGAAAGACGAACACGAGCTAGAGAGGACAACTATCAACGGCTCAGGCGAAACGCCAAAAAGATCTGCAGACGAAAACAACGCAAAATAAACAATGACAAAATTTTATCACTGGACGAAAACCTGAAGAAAAATGACGTGCGAGCAGCATTTAATACCGTGAAACAAATGAGACAAGGTTACAAACCGCAAACTACCCTCTGTAAGGACGAAGAAGGCAACATCATAAGCGACGCTTCCGAAATCAATGCTCGATGGGTTCAGTACTTCCGAACACTGTCAAATAGAACGATATCACAGACTGAACCTTTTATAATTCCGGAAGATCCAGATGGAGATCATCTGCCTATTGCACCAACTTATGATGAAGTAGAGACAGCCCTACATAATTTAAGATCGAACAAGGCGCCCGGAATTGACGGAATCCCTGCAGAGCTCTTGAAAGAAGGTGGAACAGAGCTTACTAGTCGAATATTTAGATTAATTTTAAAATCTGGACAACTGAAAAATTACCCGACGACTGGCGGAAAAGCATTATATGTCCGGTATACAAAAAGGGTGACCGTTTGCGTTGCGAAAATTACAGAGGAATTTCATTGCTATGTACGTGTTACAAAATCTTGACTAAAATTATCGAACGAAGACTCAGTGTATACGCTAACAACATCATCGGAGAATATCAAGGTGGCTTCAGATCTGGACGATCGACAACGGACCAGCTATTCTCAGTAAAACAGGTGCTAGCAAAATGCTGGGAATATGATATTAATGTGCACCAACTGTTCGTCGATTTTTGCTAAGCATACGATAGTGTCGACCGTAATGCTCTGTACAGAATAACGATTGAACTAGGTGTCCCACCGAAACTAGTTCGGTTAATAAAAGCCACGATGGAAAACAATGAGTGCCAAGTAAAAACCCAAAATGAGTTGACTCACAGCTTTCCAATGGAGTCAGGTCTTAAACAAGGAGATGGTCTCGCCCCCACGCTCTTTAACTTGGTGCTCGAGTATGTCGTCAGGAAAGCTACTTCAGTAACCTCAGTGGACACCAGAGGTACGCTACTCGTAAAATCCGCACAGTTGGTGGCGTATGCAGACGACGTGGATATTCTGGCCCGATCAATACTTGGCGTTAAGGAGGTATTCCAGGAGTTGGAGTCGGCAGCGGGTGAAGTAGGGCTCAGGGTCAATGAAGCGAAAACTAAATACATGACCCAGACACGAAGGACTGTCCCAGAGAGGCAGAACTTACTATAGGCGAATACAACTTCGAGCAGGTGGATGAATTCGTATACCTGGGAGCCCTTCTCACAAAGGACGGCAATGAGCGACATGAAATTCAAAGAAGAATCACGGCAGCTAACAAAGCATTTTATGCGGTCCTCCCCATAATGAAATCAAGGAAGGTCCATCGAAACAATAAACTACGCATCTACAAGATATTAATTCGTCCTGTGCTGCTATATGGATGCGAAACGTGGACTTTGACACGGTTTTCGGAGAAGTTAATCGACACTTTTGAGCGAAAAATTTTTCGGAAGGTATACGGAGCAGTTAAGGAAGGAGATGATTGGCGAATTCGATACAACTATGAGCTGTATCAACTATTTGACGACCCACCAGCATCTATAGTGATCAAACTATGCAAGCTGCAATGGGCTGGCCACGTGGAACGAATGCACGAGGAACGAATCCCGAAACGAGTGCTTAAGGGCAAAGCTCAAGGTAACCGACCGCAGGAAAAGCCACGAAAGCGATGGGAGGACTCAGTCGACGCAGACTGCAGATCGCTTCTCAATTTTTCAAACTGGAGGACGCGGTCGTTGGACCGAGACAACTGGAGGAGGTGCATCCGGGAGGCCAAGGCTCGATATGGGCTGTAGCGCCATTGCATCATCATCATGTCCCTTTTTTCGTAAGCTATGTCATTAATTTTTTTCCTCGAACTTTTCTAAAAATCAAATTCAGATGACTACTATATAAATCGTAAAAATTCAAAAGTCTTATATTAAATGGCTCAAGCCTTGCTAATTCTTCTTCTCCAATGGCGCTACAGCCCAAATCAGGCCTTGGCCTTCAGTTTCCTTAACATTTATTCATTATTTATTGTGGAAGGGTTGTTAGACCTTCGCACAACCCTCTATCCACGAATTTTTCATTTTCGTAGATTGAGGTGACCAAGGTAATCTCAAACTGGCAGTGTGCTGGTATTATGCGTCGACCGCGATTTGAACTCATGACCTTCGCATTGTAGACCAACACGCTACCCTCTAGGCTACACCCTAGCTTGATTAACCCTAGCCTCGCTAATTTTTTTTCCGCCCAATGTATTTCTCAATAGGGTGGCCGATATTTGCGTAGGGAGCAAATTCTTTTTCAGACTGCTTCCACTGATTTTACTTGACCAACAAATGACTATTTCCAGCATATTATAAAAATTATTGTGGAAGGATTGTTAGCCTGGAGTACATCCTTACATGTACGAATTTTCATTTTCGCACATTGAACTGGCTCAGATATACCCACGCAGGCAGTGTGCCTTAACCACGACTTGTACTTGGAGATTATTTGTAAAGGGCTCCATTTCAGTACCTTTTAATCTCATTTCTGTACTCAATTCGGAAACTTTATTCCACCATGCGTAGGTAAGTGATCGCTTGGATATGCCAAGGCTACCGGGAGTTCCGACAAAAACTCATCTATTATGGGGCTGCAAATGATGCGTTCAATAGAGTGAAGAAGTTTGCCCAAGGTTCTATTTCTTGACAGTTTCCCAAGCTTATTGAATACCACCTTCCAAGTCGAATAGTTGAAAGCAGTCTTGAATTCTACAACTATTCGAAGGAGTAGTTGATAGCTAATAATAGAATGCACGAACATTCAGCACGGAAGCTGCACGGGGCAACTTTCTCTTTCTTTTTATACAAAGATCCTCTTCAAAATCTATCTTAGAGATATGTCCTAAAACCACGCATATCGATGATATAAACTTCCACTGACTCTTAAAAAAAATGATACCAACTATTTTTAATTAAATTCAATTTTTTGTTTCAAGTATTTCTAGATATCAAGATGTCTGTCGAAAAGAAAGAAAAAACCTAAAACCTACTTAAGATAAGCGAGCCGTACTCGATGAGTTTTAATTCCCACAGATTAATAAGAAATAATCGCGCGAAAGCATGAAGAAGATTCAAAAGTCAATTTAAATTTTTCGTTACAAAATCTTATAAAAGCGGTTTTTATTAATTTTTTTTTCTTCTTCGCGCAAATTACCAAAATTGGTTACGAAATTTACCAATTTTTCCATGCAAGTATGAGAGGTAAGCGGCGCGGTACAGGTATGGATATGTCTATGAAATCAATCAAGATGTGGCCTAAAGCTACCTCCACATATGTGAAATAATTACGGAGGGTTTTTTTTTCTAAGCTACTTCAAAGCTTCAAAATTCTGAAGAAAACAAAACCGCAGTTTACTTAATACCTGTATTGGGCAGTCTTTCCAAAAAGTGTTGAACACTAGACAACAAACGCATAAACAAACGCTTGCGGATAAAAATTAAGAAAACAGAAATGATTATTGCGTTCGCCGAAACAAGTTGCTCAAGGCAAAAGAGGGTGGTGAGGTGGAAAATTCTAAGGTGCATTCAGCCGGCTCTTGATAGTGTATGTGTTGTTCACCGATCGGATGTAAATTTATATTGCAGTGCCTGCACTGTACACTGTATGCGCCTGCATACACGGAGCCGTGCCTATTAGAATTGCAGTGTGCACTCTCGTGGTCTTTTCCACCGTGAAAATAGACTTGGATGGCCGCGCGTCTAACAAAACGCTCGCGATGACGCTATCCAGATAGCGTGTGTACGAATGCTTCGCAAACGCTCCGACGGTGGTTGTGTATGCGAGGAGGCCGCATATAAAGACGTCTAACTGCATAGTTTATAGCCAGTCTAATAAGTAGGACAAAGTTGAATAGACGAGCCAAGGACGGGCATTTAAAAACACCGTAGAATGGCCCCGCACACTCACCCATTCGTCGGGCTTTTCTGCTGTTTTTCTATTCCGAACAGAATGCACTCGGTGCGACGATAGATGCATTTTCTACGGACGTTATGTGCATCGGGGCTGTAGCGCCGCGCCGGCACGTCGCACCGCAACCGGGGGCTCATATCATGTGCGCTTTTGTCGAGGAAAGAGACTGAGGGTTCGCTGGCGTAGTTTTAGGTCTATCAATGCGATGTCTTATTTTGCATTAGATAAGAAAATTGTACAGAATGAAATCTTTCACACCATTCTGCATGATAATGGCGATTGCATAGGCGCATAGAGGAGATACGTCAGCAACGTGCATCTAGAACTACACCTAAGTACACACGGTGCCAAGTACCCTCGGGTATATTGGAGACAAACATATCTTATGGTGGGCTTTGGGAGCCGCCGACCCGTACACCAACAATAAAGCAGCAATTCATGCATTTCGTCCCCAATACAACCGATGACTTCACAGATCCCGGCGTGTTAGCATACATTTATGTGCATATGCGATTTTTTAACATCGGGATTTACCTTTCTAACAAGCTTTACGGAATATGGGCCTGAAATTGTACCTTTTTTTTTTCTTCTTCGGATTTCGAATCGAACATACACTGTAATGTGTGTAGAGTTTTGCAGTAGGAGTTTCAATTACATTTTCGCTAAAAATGCATGCATGAGTGTTTGTTTGGATGTTGGCGCGAACTTTTCAAACTTTGTGAGAGGAATTACGTGACCGTTCAATTGCCGCAGGGGAATTGAATATTTCGCCTGGCTGCAAAATGTACGCGAATAATATTGTTTTTGATTTTTTTTTTTTAAAATAATCGACAAATTAGACAGTCAGTATACAACAAATTTTTCGACAAAGAGGAGGAGGAAAAGGAGAAGGAGGAGGAAGAGGAGAAGGAGGAGGAAGAGGAGAAGGAGGAGTCATAGGAGGACAGGTTGATTAAAATTTGAATGATAGAGAAGTGTCGCTAAAAGTGAAAGGTATTTCATATTATTTATGATTTGGCGATTTGATTATGATTAAAAGGAACCAATGTTAAAATGGTCTCTACAAATGAAAATAACAAGAAATCATATAAAAATTTTAAATTCAGTATCTATTAATCACGGGGTAATCGAACAGAATGTATCTATAGCTCAAGACTTTCATTCATCTCATTTATCTTTGGAGTATGAAATGATTTTTTTCAAGTGTCACAGAAAAGGTTGCAACACAAAAAGTCAGCGGAAACCGACAAAATTCTGGAATCCATATAATCCATTTACATAGGTCTGTGGTTTGTTAGTTTTTTTTTCAGGAATTAAGTTGTGAACCGAGGAGTTTAATCGTGATTGAAATTTGTGATTAATAGATACTGTAACATAGAAATTTCTGCTATAACAACCAAAGGGCGTGATTAGTGGGGGAGGGGGGGGGCCCTAAGGGCTTGAGCCTCCCACCAGATAGGTATTTTTTTAACATTAATAAATGATGGATACTGCAGAAGACTTTCAATCACATTAAATGATTTGAACTCTTACAAGGTTAAGCAGGTAATCTTTTACGTAAAATATGTTCAAAAATGTAAAAATGAAAGGCAAAATCCATACGTTTTCGAATTTCAATAATAAGGGCGCAATAAATACAGGGTGTTTGGTACTCCGTGTGCCACCTTGTAAGGGGTTATTTCTAGATATATTTTGAGAAAAAAATTGTTCTACGAAGATGGTCAATTTGCAATATCCGCGGAGATACAGGGTGATCAAGAAAAGTGTTTCGTACCTGTACCCTCACTCACTCAAAACGCGATATCTTGAAAACTAATAATCACAATTCAAAGTGTTATAGCTTGATTTTAGGGAATCGAATTACCTATCATTTGGTGTAATAGTCTGTATTGTAACTGTACCCGATCCTGAGGTATTTGCCTCAGAACACAAATTTTTGTTACTTTGACCCTCAAAATTCTGGGATCAATGTAGTTTTTCTCAAAAAAACGCATTATAAAAATGTCATTTTAATGTTGGTTTTTTATGTGCCATAAATTGACCATCTCCGTAGAACAATTTTTTTCTCAAAATATATCTAGGAATAACCCCTTACAAGGTGGCACACGGAGTACCAAACACCCTGTATATATTCGCGCATCCGCATTTTTGAGATATGGTTGAATTTATGGGAGCTTTTGTATTAAACCTAACCATTTTATATAAAAATTGAAAGGAAAGATTTCCGGATTCTACACTGTTACGCTTTATTATTCGTGAAGTTTCGATCTCCGAAACGTCACGAATAATAAAGCGTAACAGTGTAGAATCCGGTGTACTTGTGTGAGCGTTCAGCTTGACGAGTATCTCGGGGAAAATTATAGAGTGGAGGGAGGAGTGTGCTTATTTCCGCACTGCATTTACCATGGAAGTAGCGATAGTAAATGCTGAGTACTCCGACATTTCTGCGATGCTCGAGAGAATCGATAGAAGACGTGATGGTCTCGTCTCCAATCAGTCGGAATGCATGTTTTTGAATACGGCCGAGCAACGCGAGGTGTGATTTGGGTGCCCCAGCCCAAACATGCGAATTGTACTCTAAACGTGGTCTAATGTAAGCCTTATAGATGGCTGCGAGGTCGTTCGGCGTGAAATACTTTTTGCACTTTCGGAGCACACCCAGACGTTTAGAGGCGTCGAGGGCAACATCAAAGATGTGCTGGGCCCAATTCAGGTGGTCATTAATTTTAACGCCAAGAAGTGTGAAGTTATCCGAGGTACAAAGTTGTGTGCCGCCTAAGGTCACATTTTGAGATAATACTGGAACATCACGTTTGAGGGATAGATGACAGGCCTGTGTTTCAGAAGCGTTGAACTCTACTCTATTTTTCCTGCCCCATTCCTGGATTAAGCTGAGGTCCGAGTTCAGCGAACAGAATAACTCCTTGCGATTGGAAGCAATAGAATACTTGTGTGATTCCGCAGCAGAGTTAAATTCATAGGTGCTATCTAAAGTACTGTCATCCGCGAAACTATGGATTGGATTGAGAGTGGACGACAGAAGGTCGTTGATGATAATTAAAAACAGAGTTGGAGATAAAACAGAGCCTTGAGGGCCGCCGGAATCTATTGGGAAAGAGGAAGAAGTAACGCCATCTAGTACTACTCGTATAGTGCGTTCAGAAAGAAAACTCTCAATACATTGAACAAGGGTAGCATTAAGACCAATGGCCCTAAGCTTTGCTATGAGACATTCATGCCAAACTCTGTCAAAAGCTTTTGCAATGTCAAGTGCAAGAACTTGACCTTCGCCGTGTTTATGTATGCATGAGTTCCAACGTTCTGTCAAGTAGACCAGAATGTCTCCCGTCGACCTCCAGAACGGAACCCATACTGTCGATCGTGGATTAGCTGGTTATCCTCGAGATATTCAACGATTTTGCGATTGACAGCAGTTTCCATTACTTTCGAGAGCACTGAAGTAATGGCTATAGGGCGGTAGTTAGCGGGGTTTGCTTTGCTTCCTTTCTTGGGAATTGGCTGAACATTCGCAACTTTCCACATACGTGGAAAGCACCCAGAAGAGTAGGAAAGATAGAAAAGATTGCGAAGAGGTTTAGCTAAAGAAGAGGAGCACTTTTTAAGGGTAATGGGGGGAATACCGTCCGGACCAGCAGATTTGTGGATATTGGGCTCTCGAAGGATCCTAGAAATAAGTCTCGTGTGAAAATTTAGTTTAGGCAATAAGAAACCAGAATCAGTTAGAGCGGGAGGCGATTGGTTTGAAGGTGGAAGACGTGAATTTCTAGCGAAACTTGCTGCTAGTAAGTTAGCTTTTTCGACAGGATCAATAACGGTACGGTCGCCATCAACAAGAGGTGGTATTGAAGAAGAAATGAAATTGTTGTTGACCGTTTTGACGAATGACCAGTAAGATCTCGAGCTTTTAGGGCACTGAAGGATCTTCCGTCGAAGTTTTTGGTCATGCTCAAATTTAACACGATTAAGTATGGATTTGCAGGCATTTCTTGACGCATTGAAGAGTTCTCTGTTGGCAGGTGTTTTATTACCCTTAAAGGTTTGAAATGCTTGTTTCTTGGTCTTAATTGCATCGAGACATTCAATGTTGAACCAAGAGTCCTTTGACGACCTAACTCTTTTATAACTGGAAGGTATGTAGAGCTTCATACCTTTCAGGATAATCTCGGTGACAAGCCTACATGCTTCATCGCAGTCATTGGAATCAAAGCACAATTTCCAATTAAAGGCATAGAAGAAGTCATTTAGCGCCTCCCAATTGGCTCTTTTGAAATGCCAAATATTTCTTCGGGGTGCCTTGACTATCAGCGGTGTAGTTGCTGCAACTGGGAATTGAGCACGAATCAAGAAATTATCCGTATTTCCAATTGGCGATGGTGATATGACAGAGACAGAATATTTCTCTGGGTGGCTGGTGAGAAGAAGGTCAAGAAGGTTGGAAAAATGCTCTGCAACATCCGGTAAACGAGTAGGCTAATCTACCAACTGTGTTAAACCGTTTATAGAAGCAAAAAGCTCAGTTTCACGCCCCTCCTGGTCCGTAGTCGAGGAGTGCTTAAGCCAATTCCTTTCAATTCAAAATGCACTGTGAAAACATTCACCAAACCATTTTATATAATTCGATAGCGTACTTTACACATACCCGCACCGGAACATCTGTTATTTTAAGAAGAGGGAGAACATTTATTAAAGTAGTTCTCCTGGTACTCTTCAATTGCATCATGAAAGATGTGTTTTTTTTCCACAAATAAATGGAGCTATTAGGAAACTATAAATTGATTCTGTATTAGTAGTAGCAGGGATCAGTATTTCAAATAAACTGCCAACAAGTCGGGCGAAACTTTATTATTCTTGGGACAAGTTGCGGATAAATGGAAAGTCAATATGCAGATAAGGTAAGGGAAGACTAAGCGAAAGGGAGTTCTTGGGCAGGGCTGTTGCCAATTTAACAATATTTCATTCGTTTCCGCAAGTTTGGGTTTCTATGAGTAGAGGAGGAGGGGTAATAGTAAGGGTGGGTGGATGTTAATAGCTTTTCAATTGATTGCTTGAATCACGTCCAATATTCTCTGTATAGAATGTGTTTCATAGATGAAGTTGCATAGAATTTTCATAAAATTCGGTGTATTCTACATTCACGAAACCAAACATTTGTATGGGAGTGGGTAGAGCGTGTAAGAAAGTCATAAAATTTGTGATGCAGTTTCATTTTATTTCTCTTGTAAGGTGCTTGTACAAAATTTCAAGTTCGTAGATTTAAATTTGTTGGTTATTAGTTGTTTTACTGAAATTGGTCGAAATCATGCTTTTGTGTGGGAGGGGATAGAAGGGCAGGCGGGATCTCAAAACTTTTGACGCGATTTTGTTTCAACTATTCTTAAAAGTTTTTGTGCAAACTTTCAAATTGATAACTTTTAATAGCTAGGTGATAAATGATTTCTTGAAAATGTTCGAAAAAATAATTTTGTATGGGAGGGGGTAGAAGTCTTACGGGTTTTCGACCAGTTAATATTTCATATATTTAGGGTTTTTTTTTAAATACATTCTGCAAATTTTAAAGTTTCCACATATAATATCAATCAAAAATTTTTTCAGTTTATGTGTTGTTCACATGCAAAATTTAAACTTTGTATCTCTCACCAGAACCCTAAGAAAATCACTAAAAAATTTTGACATTTTTGCTTACCACCAAGGGAGGGATCCCTTTACACCTCCCAGCTTAAAATTTTTACGAAAATTAACGACTATTTAGTTATACAATCTGACAAATTTTCGATTGTATATCTGTTCTCAGTTTTGAGATATAAGGATTTGTAATTTTGAAAAGTGCGCCATTTTTGAAATACTCCCCATTTCCCCCACTACTATTATTTCAACATGTTATATTTTTTTTGATTTTCCTAGTATAGCTTAATACATGTTTCAAGTTTCAATTATATATATTAAGAGGTAGTTGGGAAATTCATTTTTAAGCGTTTTTCTTTGCACCCCCTGACTCTCCCCCTTCCAAAATTAGCCACCCTCTTCATTCTGGTGGAACTCTATGCCAGCTTAAGTAAGTAATTTCGAAGATATAATCATTTGGAAAAAAAATATCGGCCGACAATTTGTTCTTAGCCCCCCTTTTCGGACGCCAATGGATAAAAAAATTAAATTATTTTTAAAGTTTGTCCCACAACCCTCTCTATATCTCTTATGATTTTCAGCTTCCAACCTGCATTCGTGGTGGAGATATTAGCAAGTGTAGTCTTTAACTCTTTCTCTCCATCCGCCTCCCCCTTAAACCTAACACTCCCTAAAATTTAGGAAATGAAGCCAATCAACAATCCACCCAAAAACGAACATTCTACCTTTAACGGTCTCGGAGATATGAGTCCATATGTACGGCGGGACGGATTTTTTTTTGCGTTTTTAGGCTAATTTAATGAAACGCGAAAAAACAAAATTTCAGGGTAGCAAATTTTGTATTTTCTGTGTCGATCAGAATACTTTATTATTAGAATAATAAAGTAAAATCAGGAAAATTATGTAAAATTGTAGTTTTTAGTTAAATGCATTAATTAAGTTCATTCAGATAGATTCCTCATATCTTTCAATTTGGAATGAAAAAGCTTAGAAAACCCCAAAATTTCATGTGCCCAGCAAAAGGAGCCCATAAGATACATTTTATTTTCCTACGTGGAGGCTTTATGGATTTAATATCAAAATATAAGTGTTTTCTTAAATCGATGTTGCAAAGATACGGTGATTCCCCATTTTACATCTTTGATATCAAATTTCAAAAAAAAAAATGGTAACTACTTTTGTTCGGAAGATGTTAGCTAAATTTTAGATTCGTAGGTTAAAGTGTTGTGGTAGTATAGTGATTGGCCAAATAGGGGTTCGCCCGACCCCTGTTCATGTTATAATTGGTTACGAGTCCCACTGAAGGACACACTCTGATTTAAGCCAGATTTGAAAGTATATTTTTGCAGTACTGAGTGAAGGGAACCAACGAAATCTTGGACAATGAATCAACTTCTTTATTTTTCTCTCAAAATCCCTATATTCCAAGATCTATACCAGGGTTACTTTGTTTTTACTCAATAGTTCTTTTAGTGATTGAGGGCAATTCCAAGCGTGCTTAAATCGTATTTGAGATGGCTGTAAAGTCTGGATTGTTACCTTACTGCCTATGGCTCAATATAAATTGATAAGGTTATAGATTTTGCATTCCGATTATTTAGCAAAATCTCAAATGCGTTCAAGATTTTCCTGCCCTATAACGAAACACTGTACGGGGCAAATTCCTACGATTGGTAACATTATATCTAACTAAAGTTTATCAAAACATCCTTTATGTTGAAATTGAAAGAAAAGATTTTCGGATTCTACACTGTTACGCTTTATTATTCGTGACGTTTCGGTCTCTGCTGAGACCTTTATCAAAAACCTTTATGATAAAGGTCTCAGCAGAGACCGAAATGTCACGAATAATAAATCGTAACAGTGTAGAATCCGGAAATCTTTTCTTTCAATTCGAAATGCACTGTGAAAACATTCACCAAACTATCCTTTATGTTGTTTTTAAGTCGATAGGTTTCACATTTTTTTTACGGCACCGAGTATAACTTAGGGGGTCACCCTTTAATGCAAATCACAGTTATGTCGGTAGAGGAAGTGGAGGTATTATGGTGGAGAGAGACGAAAATGACGGTGGATATTGTTCTTGAAGCACTACAGGTTGTACTTGTTGGGAAACAAACTAGCTTGCAAATCGTTCCAAAGTCTTGACGTTCGGGAAATAAATGACTGCCTATAGTTTACTGTACGAGAAGACAAAGGTTTGACCGTGTACTCGTATGCGCGTTCAGCTTGGCGAGTATTCCAGGTAAAAGTATGCACTGGAGGAGTGTTTGCAAAAAGAATGGGAGAATTTTGAAATTAAATTTCCTTTTTCTCAAAACCGACGTAAAAATATGTAAGCTTTTTACGTCAAAACGTTCTCGAATTATTATTGAGCGGCCATCAACATTAAGACATGTTTTGATTTTAAATTTTAAAAATTTCTCCGAGCTCTATCACATACTTAAATTTAAAATTTGGATCCATATATTTAGATTTTTTATAAAATTATTTTCGAAGAAGCATTGTACAAATTTCTTTAAGGTTAAATTATTATATTTGATCATGCAATTTACAACAGCTGCACCGAATAAGATGTAATTTTGATTTGAATTGATGGTATTTGCCGGAAGACGTTATCCGAGCAGCGATTTATGTATTCATTACTCGCATACTTTGACAGGAAGATCACACTTTAGTTTAAGGAAACCTCTATTTATTGATATCTCGGTCGCAGGTCAACGTTGTATTTTGGTTTAAAAAAGAAAATGTTTAAAATTGAAATTTTCTTTTACAAATTGAGTCAACCTTCTTCCCCCCTCCCCCCCTAAAAAAGAGTAAGTGTTTGTTTGTTGTTGTTTTCGTTTTTTGTTGTTGCTTTTGTTTTTATTGTTATTGTTTTTTGTTTTTGATCTTTTGAATCAGCGAGCTAAAATAACCTTGATGAAACTATAGGAATTGGGGTAAGTGGCTTTAAGTGTTTTTTGTTTGAAGGGAAAGATTACCAGATTCGGCACTATTACACTTTATTATTCTTGTCGTTTCGGTCTCTGCTCAGACCTTTATTAAACTTTTTGGTTTTGATTGTTAAACGCGGTAGGAAATGTAAAGTATGGGGTATTATACCTCCCCAATTTGTGGCGAATAACCGACTGAAATTTCAAATTCCGTAGATACACTCCATGGATTGCAATGATACTTGGCAAGAATATGTATCGTGTGATTACAATCCAAAAGCAATTTATTCTGATAAGAGTGCACCCCCATAAAGGAGTAAACCACTCCTATTTTTTTTAGTTCTTATTCGTTTACAAAAACAAACTAAATAAACTGCCAACAAGTCGGGCGAAACTTTATTATTCTTGGGACAAGTTGCGGATGTGTGGAAAGTCAATATGCAGGTTAGAGTGGTTAGGGAAGGCTAAGTGAAAGGGAGTTCTTGGGCAGGGATGTTGTCAATTTAACAATATTTCATTCATTTCTGTAAGTTTGGGTTTTTATGAGGGGAGGAGGAGGGGTAAGGGTGGGTGGATGTTAATAGCTTTTTAATTAATTGCTTGAATCGCGTCCAATATCCGCTGTATAGAATGTGTTTCATAGACGAAGTTGCATAGAATTTTCATAGGATTCGGTGCATTTTACATTCACGAAACCAAACATTTGTATGGGAAGGAGTAGAGGAGGTAGGGGAATCGTAAAATTTGTGACGCAATTTTATTCCCTTTTTCTTGTAGTGTGCTTGTACAAAATTTCAAGTTCGTAGCTTTTAATTTGATGGTTATTAGTTGATTCAATGAAATAGGTAGAAATGATACTTTTGTATGGGAGGGGGTAGAAGGGCAAGCGCGATTTCAAAACTTTTAAAGGAATTTCATTTCAATTATTTTTATAAGTTTTTAGGCAAAATTTGAAATGGATAGCTTTTAAGAGTTAGCTGATAACTGATTTCTTAAAAATGCTCGAAAAAATAATTTTGTACGGGAGGGGGTAGAAGAGGTAGGGGAATTGCAAAATTTGTGACGCAATTTTATTTCCTTTTTCTTGTAAGCTGCTCGTACAAAATTTCAAGTTCGTAGCTTTTAATTTGTTGTTTATTAGTTGATTTAATGAAATTAGTCGAAATCATACTTTTGTATGGGAGGGGGTAGAAGGGCAAGTGTGATTTTGAAACTTTTAAAATAATTTCTTTGCAAATATTTTTATAAGTTCTTATGCAAAATTTCAAATGGATAGCTTTTAGTAGTTAGGTGATAATTAATTTCTTAAAAATGGTCGAAAAAATAATATTGTATGGGAGGGGGTAGAAGTTTTAAAGGTATTCAACCAGTTAATATTTTATACTTTTAGGGATTTTTTTTAAATGTATTTCCCAAATTTTCAAGTTTCTACCCTAAAATTACATCAAAAAATTTTCAGTTTTCGTGTTTTTTTCGTTGCACATGAAACAGCTTGTGCCCATTAGACCGGGGTGGTCGGTTCATAACAATTGTGGATCAAACTATTATTTTTTTTCTATGTATATCAAATAGATGTATTCACATGCAAAATTTGAAGTTTCTATCTTTGAGCAGAGTCCTAAAAAATTCACTCAAAATTTTCGACATTTTTGCTTACCACCTCCCTCCCTTTACACCCCCTAACTTAAAATTTTTATCAAAATTATAAATTATGTAGTTCTATAATCTGACGAATTTTCAATTCGATATCTGTACTCAATTTTGAGATATAATGATTTCTAATTTTGAAAAGTGCTCCATTTTTCAAATGCTCCCCATTTCACCCCACTACTATTATAATCAAATTTTATATTTTTTTGTATTTTGCTAGTATAGCTTAGTATATGTTTTAAATTTCAATTACATAGCTTAAGAGATAGTTGAGATATTAATTCTTAAGTGTTTTTCCTTGCACCCCCCCCCACCGACCCTTCCCCTTATAATAATAAGCCTATTTCTAAACTGATTCTGGTGGATCTATACGCCATCTTAATTGTCCCAAAATATGAATTTTTTATGGTAAGTAGTTTCGAAGGTATAACCATTTCAAAAAAAGATTCGGCCGACAATTTGTTTTTAGCCCCCCTTTACGGACGCCAATGGATAAAAAAATTAAATTATTTTTGGAATATGTCCCACAGCTCTCTCTATACGTGTGCTGATTTTCATCTTTTTATCTGCATTCGTGGTGAAGATATTAGCAAGTGTATATTTCGACTTTTTCCATCCCCCCGCCTCCCCCTTCCACCACACACTCCCCAAAATTTGGATAATGGAGCTCACTTACCAAGTTAATAACCCACCCAAAAATCAACATTCTACCTTTAACGGTCTTGGAGGTACGAGTCCATATGTACGGCGTACGGCGGGACGGATTTTTTTTTTTTTGCTTTTTTAGGCTAATTTAGTCATGAAACGCGAAAAAACAAAATTTCAGGGTAGCAAATTTTTTTTTTTTCTGTGTCGATCACAATACTTTATTATTAAAATAATAAAGTAAAATTAAACATTAAGAGTGGGATGGGATGCACTGTTATTAGATTATATTGCAAACCATTGAAGATATAATGTTATTTTTTAGTGGAATGTAGACGAGTTGTGATCTCAGGCGGACATCCATTTTGGACGTTAAGGGGAGGCAGAGCAGCACTATAATCGAAAAATAGGAACTCGAATATCCCAACCATGGATCTAGCTAGGACGCTAAAAACCGACACACATTTGAAGGGGTTTGTGGGAAAAAATTTTAAAAATCCAATGCAAGTCTTAAGTAAAAGTTGTGTCAGATTGTAGAGCTTTATATTCTATAATTTTGGTAAAAATTTTCAGTAGGTAAGGGGAGGGAGCTGGTGGGCCAAGATATCGAAAATTTTGATTCAATTTTTAGGGCTCCGATAAAAGATATAAATTTTAAATTTGGTAGGTGCACACACCCATTTATCGTACATAAACAAAAAATAATAATTTGAAACAGAACTGTTATGCTTTAACTTACACGAGGTGTTTCATGAGTAACAAAAAAAAAAACAAACAGAAAACTCAAAATTTGTGATTGAAATTTAAAGCTATAGCCTTGAAAATTTGGGAAATTCATTTAAAAAAATGCTTTAAGTTTAAGATATTAACTGGTCGAATAGCTTCAAAACTTCTACCCCCTTCCATACAAAAGTTTTTTTTTTTTATCAACCAATTTTAAGAAATCCATTTTCACCAATCCATTAAAAACTAACAACTTAAAATTTTGTACAAAACATTTCTAAAAATATTTAAAACAAAGTTGCATCTTAAGTTTTGAAATTTTTCGTGCCCTTCTACCCCCTTCTTTACAAAAGTATGATTTCGACCAATTTTAGTAATCAATAATAACCACCAAATTAAAAGCTACGAATTTCAAATTTTGTTTCTCATGAGAAACTAAATAAAACACAAAGTTTGCAATTCCCTCTACTCCTCAACCCCCCCTCCCAACCAAATGTTTGGTTTCAAGAATATAAAATGCACAGAATTTCATAGAATTTACTTCGTCTACGAAACTTACTTATACAGAGAATTTTGAACGTGAACGTGAATCAAGCAATCAATTAAAAAATTATAAACATCCACTCACCCCTTAATTCGAAGTTAAGTGTTAAATAATTGACAACAATCCTGCCCTAGAATCCTCATTCACTTAGTCTTCCCTATCCACACTATTCTGCATATTGACTTCCTAAGCATCCTCAACTTGTCCCAAGAATAATAAAGTTACGCTCGACTTGGTGGCAAATATTTCATATTATTCTAAATTTGCACAAGAAATCATCAAGAAAGTAGAAAATAATGTCCATTCCCGAACGAAGAGAGTGCGACCGTCGCGAATTCATATTGCTTTCACTGATTTCAACGTCAGCTACAAAGTTTCAGTATGATTCCTTATATTGAAAGCATACAGAATCCTAACTGATAAAGAACTGATATCTATCTGTTCTTTCTTCTCAGTTACTGATAACGTTGTGGATCCATTGTGTGATATCTTTCCGAAATCTTTTTTTTGAGTTTTGCTCTGATTTCATATTCCGATTTCAGCCGGGGGTAAAGTTTTTAATACGACAGTGGCTTCAAAGCAACAAAAACAAAAAAAAATTAAGTGATTTTACGTTCTTATACAGAATTGACTGAGATTTCTCATTGTTTGTTGGGATCAACAATTTCAATACCAATAGTATTGGGGGTCGTGGAAAAAGTGCGGACCCTACAAAATATTAACTGAACTTCAATTAAAAATTCATGAATACAATTTTTCGAGTACCATATAAACGATCATGAAGGGCCTCTCAAAATCAATACAGTTGACCACTCTAAAACTTCAATAGATGTCATTAATGGTTTGCCAAATGAAAATACGAAAAAAGTAGATATTGCAATTAATTTTATTTTTCGGCAATCATAAGACAGCGCTGCTATGAATACTACAATAGTTTACCGAATACGCATACGAAAGTCGAAGCCACTATTCGCCGAATATTAATAGATGAAGGAAATATGATTAAAGGAAAACTTAGTGTCTTAATGTAATATTCAAAATTAATTCTGAATTAAAATTCAAATGTCTGCCAAGAAGTCGGACGAAACTTTATTATTTTTGGTACAAGTTGAAGATGCGTGTAAAGTTTATATGCAGATTGGGATGGTAGCAGTTAGAGAATTCTAAGGGAGTGAGGGTCTTAGGGTATTTCGCTTATCACATTCGTTTATTTATGCAAGGATGTGTATGCGTCGGCGAGGAGGAGGGGGGGTGGGTTTTAGAAGAATTGAGTGGGTGTTGGCAATTGTTGCAATGATTGCTTGAATTACGTTACAAATTCTCTGCATAAAACACTTCTTTCCCAGACGAAATAAATTCTATGAAATTCAGTACATTTTATATTCATGAAACCATACCTTTGAATGGGAGGGGGTAAATGAGTTGGGGGCATCGTACATAGAACTTCTGATGCAATTTTCTTTCGTTCGCTTTGAAAGTTTTCCCGTACGAAATTTCAAGTTCGTAGATTTTAATTTTCAGATTATTAGTTGATTTGTTAAATTGGTTGAAATTACACTAAAGGGATTGCAAAACTTTGTTTCAAATATTTTTCAAAGTGTACAAATTTTCAATGTATTGGTGATAATTGATTTACTAATAATCATACTTTTGTAGGGAAAGTTTTAAAGGTATTCGACCAGTAAATATTTTGAACTCGAATACATTCTTTTTAAATGAATTCGTGAACAACTCTCTAGCTTAATATTTGAAACAAAAGTTTTGAGGTGTTCTGATTTTCCCAATGCACATGAAACACCTTGTGCACGTTACGGTCCCACTTCGGTGCAAAACAGTTTTGGTTCAAATTATTATTTTCTCTTTATGTATATCAAAAGAATGTATGCAAGAGCAAAAATTGAACTTTGTATCTTTCACCAGAGTCCTGAAAGAAATTGTTAAAGTGTTCAACATTATAGCTCACCTCCCTCCACTTATGCATACCAAAATAAAAATTTTAACAAAATAAAAGATCGTTGGGCTCTATAATCTACAACAATGTTAACTTAATGTCTGTGTTCGATTTTGAGATATAACAGTTGGAAGTTTCTAAAAGTGCACCATTTTTGATATTCTCCCCATTTCCCCCCACTACTTTTATAACCACATATTATTTTTTTTCTCCTATTTTACTAGTATAGCTTCATATATGTTGCAAGTTCCAATTGTATAACTTAAGAGATAGTTAAGGCATTAATTTTTATGTGTTTTCTTTGCACACCCTTTGACCCTCCCCTTATAAGTATAAGCATCCTTCAAAGTCAATATATCTGCATTCGTGGTGGAGATATTAGGAAGTGTAGTTTTTGACTCTATCCCTCCCTTCGCCGCTCCCATAAGCCTGACACTCCCCTAAGATTTAGGTAATGGAACTATTACTCAGCCTAACATCCATCCAAAAATTAAGTTCTTATCTTTCAGGATCTCGGAGATTTCACTTCACATGTACGGCATACAGACAGACGGATTTTTTTTTTTGCATTTTTAATTTAGTGATGAAACGCGAAAAAAAACAACAAGATTTTAGATTATTAAATTTTTTCCAAATCGATTACAATACTTTGGTAATAGAATAAAAAATAAATAAGTAAAATTAAAGATATAAATATAAAATTTCGATCAATTAACACACGTTTACTTGAAGCCAAATTCATCCACGTTTTAATCTATTAATATAAATATAATTGTAGTATCTGTCTGTTATTTTTTTATAAATCGCTATAAGTTAATGTTTTGCTTTATTTGGACAATAACAAAACATGACAACACATTTTTAATATTGTTGTCTGTCAGCCCGGATTTAATTCAAAAACGGCTAAGCCGATTGTAATGAAATTTTCACAATTTATTAAGTATGCTTTGAGACGTAATTCGGTTTTAGTTTTATTAGAATTCCCTCACGCCTTCTATCCCCACCCATTCAAAATTATTCACAACATTATAATCAAATTTTCTTGGAAACTATATGAGCTAATAATTTGAAATTTACAAAACTTAATTTTTTCATAAATGTGATATGTGGTATACAAATTATTTGAATTCCACCACCTTCCATACAAATAGCACTTTATCATGAGATAATATAAGCCAATTTTTTCTGTAGTTTATAACATTTATCGAGCCCAAATTTTGTACTAAATTAGCATTGTCATTAATATCGGAAAAAAAATGAACCGATTGGCTTCTCCCCTTCTACCCCTCCCGTACAATAAGACACAATTTCCCAACTACCCACAAAATTTGATTTTGCTGATCTGAAATTTCAAATATATAAATTGCATGATGATTATAGATGTTTATCAAAAAATCATTAGAAACCGCCCACTCCTTAAACCACCCCCTATACAAACTGCACAATTTCACTAAATCCAATGAATTAAGTTTTTCAGTATCTATTCAATTTTTGAAGCTTAAATTTGATATAAAACATTTTTATATCTACTCTAGCATGATGTGAAACAAATTATTTCAATGCGGTCACCCATTCTACCATTCCCCAAATAAAATTTCTTAAGATCACAAAAATTTCGATTTGATCTGTAGTATCGTATGATTGGGTTAGTTAGTAGTCCTATTATGCTTTTAAGCTTATTTATTTGGAATTTTCATTTTTTAGAATTAACACGAGCTACAACTATTTACATTTTCTTACGCTCTTTTTGCTTCAACAAAGTATATGATCTCAAATTACGGGAGTGATTTGATCACGGGCCTGTCCCATATAATTACGAATATCATGGTTTCATTCTTAACAATTTATGGGTCTGATTTCAATAAAATAAGAAACATTGTGTTCAATGAGCCAAAAACGTCACATGGTAAACTTATGCATCTGTCAACAACTCCTCATCATTAGATTTGCGAAGTTTTATCGGCGTCATATACTTTTTTTGTGCGCAAATATGTCAAAGTTTGAGCCAAATAAGCGTAATTTTCGGGAAGTTTTGATTTTTTCGAAATCAAAATCTGCGGCTGAGGCGCGTCGAATGATTGTTGAAACTTATGGTGAGGGTGCTTTTAGTAAAAGAACGTGTCATAAGTATCAATGATTCAAGTGCGGTGATTTCGACGTCGACGACCAACATGTCGATGGAAGAGAGAAAATTTTTGTCGTATATCATGTACTGTTGAAACCGCGTGAAACTATGTTTCAAGAGAGACACGACAAATGGATTTTACTACACGTCAACCCACATGTTGCTTAGGTTGTGAAAACCTACCTGGAAATACTGAAATGCGACATCCTACCCTCTCCGCTGTATTCTCCACACATCGCCCCTTCTGACTACCACCTATTCCAATCGATGGCGCATGGCCTGGCTGAGCAGCATATTCATTCTTACGAAGAAGCCAAAAATTGGATTGATTCGTGGCTCGGCTCAAAAGAAGAGCAGTTTCGACGCGGAATCCGTATGCCAGAAAGATGGGATAAAGTTGTGGCTAGCGATTGGAGTTTCTTTGAATAATAAATATTTAACCATTTTTGAGCAATAAAGGCTAGAATTTTGAAAAATGGTGGGGTTTTCAATTTGGACTCCCAATATTAATAACAATATTCTCAAAAATGGCTTATTATTGCGATTTTTACGCGGATGAAGTCGCGGGCTATCGCTTGTACAAAAGTAGAATTTTAATCAAATTGTTTATGTTAGTGTCAGTAAATTTACCAAATTGTGGATACGTGAAACGCATTGCCTTCAATCACTTCCATTTCTTTTTTAAATAATTCTTCAGTTCCCAGTATGCTTTTGTTTTGATTTGTGCACTTCGAAATTATTGTAAATTAGGCAATTTCTTGCTTTTCTACAACATCTCTCAACCAGATGTCAACCAACGAACGCCCGACTTGAGGCAGAACTACCGCGATGCTCATATACAGCTTAAAAAGGCTGTTAGACGCGACAAGAGAAAGGCCATTGAAGATCTGGCAAACAAGGCAGAATCTGCGGCTTACCTTGGGGATATGGGTTCACTTTTCAAAATCATGAAACAGTTGACGAACAGGAATTTCACCGCCAACCACCTGGTGAGAGATGTCAACGGAACTCTCCTTAATATGAGTGAACACCAGTTGCGACGATGGAAGGAATACTTCTCTGATATTTTAAACATCTTATCAGATGAAGATATTCCGGAAACAGAACAACTTCCAAACATCCAACCGCAACAATTCTCTATTAGGGACGATCCCCCAGATAAGGAAGAGATAGTTTCCGCCATTCGGTCAATGGCGGGAAGGAAAGCTCCAGGTATAGACGGACTACCAACCGAACTCCTCAAAGCGGACCCGGAAGTAACAGCCGATATACTCCTCCCACTCTTCACTAAGGTGTGGAATGAGGGAAGATATCCGACTGAATGGAAGGAGGGCGTCATTGTGAAAATTCCGAAGAAGGGCGACCTTCGGGATTGTGGCAATTGGCGTGGTATATGTCTACTTACTGCCGTATCAAAAATTATGGCTAAGGTAATTCTCAATAGGATTAGTGATGTCGTCGAGAGCACTCTCGAAGTTTATCAGGCTGGATTCCGTAAAGGGTCGTCTTGTACCGACCACACAAATACCCTACGGATAATATTAGAGCAGTCAGCCGAAATGGGTTCGCCACTACATCTCATGTTTGTGGACTTCGAGAAGGCTTTCGACAGCGTTAAGCGAGATTACATATGGAATGCTTTGCGTAGGAGAGGTATTCCAGATAAGGTCATAGCTATGATTGAAGAATCCTACGAAGATGCAAGGTGTCGTGTCTTGCATAGAGGAGAGCTGTCCGAGAGCTTTCCTGTGCGAACGGGTGTCAGACAAGGCTGCATATTATCACCAGCCCTGTTTCTGGTGGTAATAAATGACATCTTAAAAGCTGCACTGGAAGGTGGGGAAGGTAAAGGTCTTCAATGGAGACTATTTAACATCTTAAGTCACCTTGATTATGCTGATGACGTGTGTTTGCTTACACATACCCGTTCGGACTTAGAGTCAAATGTTCGCTCGTTGCATTCTAAATGCAAAGAGGCGGGACTGAAAATAAATGTGCGTAAAACCAAGTACATGCACATGGGTTCGAACGCAAGCACACCGATTGTTCTTAATGGACAGGATGTGGAAGAGGTGCAAGATTTTTGCTATCTCGGAAGCATTGTCAGCATGGACGGCGGAGCCGAAAAGGATGTTGAGGCTCGGCTAAATAAAGCCCGTCAGGCCTTCGGTATCCTTTCCCCTTTCTGGAGGTTAAGAGAGATCTCCCTTCGCACGAAGCTGCGAGTTTTTGACGCATGCGTCAAATCCGTGTTGTTATATGGTTGTACTACGTGGAAAGTGACCGTTCGACTTACCAAGAAACTACAGACTTTCGTAAACCAATGCCTCCGGCGCATTTTAGGAATATTCTGGCCAGAAGTAATCTCCAACGACGAACTTTGGAGTACAACTCGCCAGACTAAAATAGGTATTGAGATTCAACGGCGAAAGTGGCAGTGGATCGGTCATACTTTGAGGAAACCAGAGCAAAACATAGCAAAACAGGCTCTGGATTATAACCCTCAAGGAAGACG
The DNA here is from genome assembly GCA_963669355.1 of Chorisops tibialis. Lineage (NCBI taxonomy): Eukaryota > Metazoa > Arthropoda > Insecta > Diptera > Stratiomyidae > Chorisops > Chorisops tibialis. The sequence goes on along the minus strand of OY770262.1, from coordinate 111,114,861 downwards.
TCGGGTTGGTCGACCATGTAAAACATGGAAGCGAGCAGTTGAGCAGGAGGCCAGAGGAATAAACAAGTCCTGGCAACAGCTTAAAGCCGATGCTCAGGACCGCGCCTTGTGGAAGAGAGTTGTTTCTGTCCTATGCCCCTATAGGGGGTCTTAACAGGAATTTGATTGCTACAACAAGAGAATCCTGCTTTTCACTCCCTCTCCCGAATTTTATAATCGCTGGAAGATAGTCGCCATAGTGCGTCCAGTGTTTCAAGTTCCTTGATTAGGTGGAGAGTTGCCTTGGAATACCGCAAAAGCTCTGTATACATTATCCTCTAGTCTAGAGCAGAAACTATAAAAATTTCTCTAGATATAGCGGTTTACTCTATCTAGATTAACTACTTAGACAATTAGAGTGCTCTATCTAGAGCGAAATTGCTCTACCTCTAGCTAAAACTCTAGATGTGGACAGGTACCTTTACGTTCAAATCTAGTTCTTAGTGAAATCACAAATTCGATTAAAGGTTCGGTTGCATAGCATAAAATTAATAAAACCTTTTCTTTTTGGAAGAATTCCGGCATTAAAGTCAAAATGTTTTGTGACATTTTCTATTATGCGCTTGGCAGATTTTCATTTAAATTTGACCCATTTCTGAAAATCTTTCAAAATTTAAATACATGAGCTTGTTTAGGAGTTGCTTTAAAGCAGGCTCAATTTATAAAAAAGTTCTAGGCATAAAACTCGATGTAAAAGTATGAAAGTATGTTCACAACCACTCGAACCTCGAATACCATCTCGAACTTCAAATTGCTGTTACGAATATTTGAAACATTGCATTAAGAGGAAATAAGTAGATTGGGTCAAATTCTGCGCACTTAATATTTTGTGTTATTTGTTGAAATCTACTATTTACAAAGTAGTCACTTTTTTCGAAAGCTAGTGACTTTATGAAAAATCGGTAAACTTTCGATTTACTTTCAGTACTTTTGCATCGAAGTAATGAAATGTCCATCGGTATGTACAGACTAATAGAGAAGTTTGATTTCGGCATTTTTAGCATCGTTGTTTTTTGCTGAAGTTATAAACATTTCGACACTTTTTCGAAACTCATATTGTTTGAATTTGGTCAAAACTCATTATTTCTATTATTAAAATATGTTTGGAAAAATTAAAAATAGTTACATTGAGCCATTTAGTATGAGAATTTTTACGCTGCTTTTTGTGGCCCAAACCTCACAACTTATCGCTCATCACTTCTAAATCTCGGTCTAAAGTTGATTTTTTCCAGACAATATTCATATCATCACACTATTGACAGCCAATCCAGATAAAATGACAACTTTTCAAAAAATATCTTATTTTGGCAAATTCGACAATGTGGACATTAAACAATATAACATCACAAAGCCTAAACTTTGTATTTACCAAACATTATTCGTAGCTATTTTCAAACTTCTATAAAAATTACAATCGTTTAGAAGATCTCTTGTCGAAAAACTAATTCCACACCCAATTGATCACAATAATGCATAAGCAATTCTAGAAAAAACCATCTGTCCATCCCCATACACTGTCACCCAATAGCAACCTATCTAAACATTAGTGCACGCAGTAATGCATGCATGATATAATCACCATCGTCATCATCATCATCATGTATAGATACAGATGTGTGCATACAAATATTGTGAAAGGAATTTTCATTGGCATAGAATCAAAATGCAATTTCGTTAAACGAAAATAAAAGTGAAAATTCAATTTTCATCTCAGTTTCGTTATTTCAAAGAAATAAAAAAAAGAAATGTCGTCGATGACGTAGAGTTTTTGGCAAATGATTAGAAACGAAATTCGCGCTATCGTTTTATGCAGGTTGACGTTTTGCGCTGAACAAAAAACATAGACAAGGGAAATGATTGAACGGCGGCTGGCGTTGGCAAAAATTGTTGACACAATTCCTTCGACTGATGTTACATTTGTTGCAAATTTTTTATTTTACGTAAGGCTTTAGTGTAATGGTGAGAAAATTATCGAACTATACTATGTAAAGATATTAAAAATTTTCTACAGAAAAGTAAAATAATTTGAAGTATACTAAGTACTCCGCGGATGGTTTAAGTTAACACGTCTTATCGCAACATCAATTCCGACTTTGAGATGAATTTTCACAGCGGAAAACTGGATTTTTCTTTGATCTTTGGATATTCATTCACTTTGTTTTCGTGAAAGAATGAAGCGATATTTCATTGACGTAAGGATAAAATGATTTGATAGTTTTTAGTTTCTCCATTACTATGAAACCATACTTAAGGTAAGACAAAGCTAGCGTATAGCCTTGTGGGTAGCGTGTTGGTTTACAATGCGAAGGTCGTGAGTTCAAATCCTAGTCGATGTATAATTCTAGCACAATTCTAGCACCTGTTTGGGTATAGTTTGCCCACCTCAATTTGCAATATATAAAATTCCTGGATAGAGGGTTGTGCGAAGGGCTAACAGCCCTTTTGCAATAACAAATTAAATGTTAAGGAAGCTGAAGATCAGGGCGCCGAAGTCCGATTTGGACTGTAGTGCCATTGCAGAAGAAGAAGTAAAGGAATTCGCGAAAATTTTTTAATGCTATAATTTTGCAAAAGAATGGCGATCGGTGATAGAGAAGACATGACAGGATGGTCGTAAGCTCTTATTAGAATTTTTGCTGTCTTTCTAATAGGCAAAAAGCTTTTCATAGAGATAGCGAACTCCACTTCGACAATCATCCCTGTTAATGCTCGTGTAACGCAAGAATCTATCCTCGGGCCAAAGCTATTTAATTTTTTTATTCATGATTTCGCTTTTGAAGTTTCTTTAGTAAGCTCCAAGGCAATTCTTTATGGCGACGATTTCTTGATTTTTGCTCATGCTAACATACCACATGACGTTCTCGCTGCAGTAAGAGAACACTTACTGCGACCCAATGATTTTTTCAAAACTTGGAGTCTACAGATAAATGCTGAGAAATCGGAGATAATCTGTTTCAGAAATGCAAGTGGAAAAGGACACCGTCTTGCAGTTCGTGATAGCACATCTCTCTCTCTCTGGTGTTGGAAGGTCAGAATAATTCACGTAAAAATAACATAAGACATCTAGGAGTTAGTCTACATCGCAGAATGAAGTTCAATCCACATGCGAGACATTCACTTCATAAGGTAAAAGGAGCAGCTTCCATCATAAGACCCTAAGTTCTAAGGAACTTTATAAATCGACGAAGCTCTTGATGTATAAAATCCTCATTCGACCGATAATATCTTATGGTTTTGTAATCTCTCCTTCAGATGATGAGGAACTACAAAACTTGAGGTTTCCATGGCGTAGTGGGCGACATGCTTGCTTCAAAGTCAATAGGTCATGGGTTCGACTCCCATTCCAGGCAGTGGGATTTTTGAGCACGAATTATCATTTTTAATGAATAATTATTCGAAATACAAACAGTTCCACTTCAGAAAGGTCTTTATACTCAGTAGATGGTTTCTGTTTGCTTTCTATTATTCAGTTCCCCATAACATCTGCAAATATTTGTCAGTAGCAGCCAGTACAACTGAAAAATATACCAGCTTCTCCACTCGTTACGGTCGTTCTCACTCCCCTTTCCCTACTTTCCCAATCCCATTCCTCCCCTTCATGACTGTCTTTGTGCATTGCACATAAAGGCCGAAATTGCCTATAACATAGTTCTTTCTGTAAGAAAAAAAAATCTTCGAATGGAGAATCTTAAGGCACTGTATATCAAAGTATAGAAAGCCAGATAAGACTATTTTAGAAACGTCTCCCTGTATAGAGAGACTGACGTGGAACACTTGATGACGTAGATGCCATATTTAGCCGTCAGTTTAGCGACTCACCTGAACCAAAACTTTCTACATCTCAAGCTAGACACAACTGACGTGGCGGCCATTTTGAATGACTCCAATGTGTATGACATCATGGATTTTTCGATTTCAAAAGACCACCTGTATAATTTTTTTGTATGATCGTGTCCTAAAAACACGATTTACCGAAAACAGCACAAAAGCATAATTAAAACAAATTAAACTCGGAAATATTACGCTAGTGTATACTTTTTCGTAATAACTAAAATTCTTAAGTTTTCCATGTGAAAATTAACCAGCGAACTCTGCACAATATGAGTGACAGATTCTCTTCGATGGGAGAAACCGAGATTTGATTTTGATTGCGCATTTTTCAATTAAAGATCTATTGCACTGATATGAATGAGTAATAATAAAAAAAACACGCCGAGCACTATTAATGAAGTACCTCAGAAAGCTCAACTATCTTTAACACTGAATTTAAAAATAACCGCGGTTCTTATGAAGCCCACCGTATCTGCTCCACACAAAAGCGAGCGAATTTGTACGGAACTGTCATTTTTGTTATGACTCTAACCTGTTGTTGTTGGATTTACTTACATGGCTTTCACTTTAGAGGTCTTTGCCCGAACCCATTAATTAAAAAGCTATATGAAGACAATAATGATACGCCGTTCTTGAGTCAATACTACTCATTACCAATTAGTTCGGCAAGCGAAGGATCAGTCCTTGTCTTGCAAGTATCTGCAGAAGTTTGCTGTAGAATAATATTTTATGACAAGTCATCAACTAACTCATATAGAGGTTAAATTAGCCAATTTATTCCGCCTCTCTTCTTGGTTGACGGCGCGTATTTTGCTTTCTGTAATCTGTAACTTACTTAACTTTTTCTTTTTTTTATCGATACTTACCGAAGAAAATGATGTCTAAGAATCCTCCAATACATCATTTTGCGCTGATAGTTAACCGTTCTCTTCTTCGTTCATTTAGTTTTATTTTTAGTTATAACATTAGTATAAGTACTCTGTAATTATTAGTGGACGTAAAGCCCGATACTATAAACGATTGAGGAATTTTTTGATATTAAGAAATTTTGTATTGGAAGTGGTAGAGGGAGTGACGACATTGAATTCATTTTTTTACATTACTCTTGAGTTGCTATCAAAATGTTTTATACAAAGCTTAAGACTCAAAAATTGAAAAGGTACTGAGAAAATTAGTATATTGAATTCAGTGAAATTGTGCAGTTTGTATGGGAGATGGCAAAATGAGGGACGAGAAATAACTGTAAACATCCTGCTTTTGATATGTTTTGAAGTCGACTTTCTGTAAAATTGTGAAATTGTGTCAGATTGTATAAGAGGGGGTAGAAGGAGTGAAGCTAATCGTCTAATTTTTCTGGTCTTATTGATAATTCTAAATAAATATATAGTGCACAATTTCAGTTTGATAAATTTTATACGTACTGAGTAAATATGTTCAGAGTATTTCATGAAAAAGTGTAGTTTGTATGGGTGGTGATGGAAGGAAGGGGAGGACTCTAATAATCTGTACAGTAGATTGAAATTATCACAAAAGTAACATAACATATTCAAAATTTCAGATCAATAGCTTTAATGCTTTTCGAGCAAATCCGTTTATTGTCAAATTACGAAATTGTCATTTTGCATAGGAGGGGTGGAAGAGGCGCTTACGTAGCGCAGTAGGCAGCGTGCTTGCTTTTCAGTCAATAGGTCATGGGTTCGATTCCCACTCTAGGCGGGGTTTTTTAAAGCACGTATTTTTCAGTTGCTGCTGGCGATGAAAAATTATTCGAACTAAAATGAGCAAACGGTGTAAAAGTGAAACATCTCCACTTCAAGAAGGCCTACATACTCACTTGATGGTTTATGTTCGCTTTCTATCATTCAGTCCCCCATAATATCTGCAAATATTTGTCATTAGTAGCCAATATAACTGATAAAATATACCATCTTCTCCACTCGTTACGGTCGTTTTCACTCCTCTTTCCCTTCCCCTTCCTAATCCCATTCCTTCCCTCCATGACTGTGTTTGTGCATTGTACAGGGTGCGCCATCTAAATGTGGTCGATGGAAATATTGAATAACTTTGACAGATTTAAACCGATTGACGTCGTCGAACACATTTCGGAAAGGTTATTGCATTACAATTTTAACCATGAATCGATTCACGCCCAAAGAACGCGCGGAAATAGTGACAATGTTCATTAAATGCAATCGTTCAGTTGTTGCAATTTTTGGGAGCGAATTTTAATGACTGATGAGGCCCATTCCACGCTATCTGGCACTGTAAATAAACAAAACTGTCGCATTTGGGGGAAAGAAAATCCTCATACTATACATCAAACTCCACTGCATGATCAGAAAGTGACTGTTTGAGCCGGTGTCTGCTCAAAAACCATCATTGGTCCGTTCTTCTTCAGAGTTGGGGAAACTGTCAAACTGGATCGGTATCGATGGATGTTGGCACACTCTGTTTTACCAGAAATGCGTGAAAAAGGTCTTAAAGGCTTTTGGTTTCAACAAGACGGCGCGACATGTCACACCGCGAAATCAACGATGAACTTCTTGCGTCAAAAGTTTCCATCGACCACATTTAGATGACGCACCCTGTACATAAAGGCCGAAATTGCCTATTACACAGGTCATTCTGTAAGAAAAAATAGGGGGTCGAGCGATTTGCCCAGTTCACGAACTTGACCTTACTTTTTTGTCAGAAACGACGTGTCGAAATTTGAACCTTCTAGCTCAACGCGTTTTCAAGCTAGTGAGCGCACAGACGGACGGACGGGCATCCGGTTTTGAGATTTTTGAACGACAGCAAATATTTCTGTACCCTTAGCTTCTCTGTGCGGGCATTATTTCTGACGTTACAAACTTTAGAGCAAACTTATAATACTCTTAGATTCAAATACAAATTACTTGAAGTCATCAATTCAAGGAGCAAAAGTGATTCTATCCAAGATTATGTATGTAAAACTTAGTAATTTAGTTCTCAGTTTTAAGAAACATATTTTATTATATATATATAATGCTTGGCATTTTATAGCCATTAACCATATTTTTCTCCAATTATTCAGTTATAATGATGTATCTAGTTGAATCTCAAGAAAGAATCTTCAATCTTGATAGATAAAATCTTTGCGGGAAATTTAACGAGAGCTCTAAAAACATAATTAACCAGCAAACAATTAAACAGCGCTCTTAAATAATAATCTTGAAATGAGCATGCAATGCCACAAAACAAATAAACTGCGTGATGTCAAGTTCTTTAATTCATCGTTAATATTTCAAAACAAATATCGTTTATGAATTGTTAACGATATTCAGTAGTGAATCAAAATAAAAATCATTAGCGATACATTAATGATTCATTGATAACGATTACATACTTGGTTATATACTCGTTTTTTGTAAGCGTTTTACAATTCATTAATGAACTGTTAAAAGTAATTCATTAACGAATGTCCATTTAGGCCGCTTGATGAATCGTTAATGACTCGTTAAAAACGCTCGTTAGCGAACAAACCGCTCGTTAATATACAATTCATTAACGATTCTTTAACAAATGAATTTGTTTGCTGGGTAGTTCAGGCCTTTATACTATATATTTGAAAACTGAACTACCACCGAAAACGGCAATTGAGGTAAGTAACCATATTTTAAATCCTAATTCTAGTAGGCTGTTGCAGTTATATCAAATTCTTGTCTTGCCAAATCTAGACAGTTTCATTTTGCCAACTATGAATATGATTTTCAATACAAAAATTTCATTCCACTTGAACAGCGTACTAGGGTCAATCAAGGAGGATATATAATAAGGAGTGACTATGAGCATAATTTTCCGTGTATGAGCATAGGAATGAAAGTATTTCCCTCCCTTACTAGCGAAATGCTCGAAATTTTTCGAAAAAAGTCGTTGCGCTATCTTTGTCTGGCACAATTAAAAGTATTGCAACTAACTCTTTCCCACATTAGACAATTGTCAAATTTTCGAAATAATTATTTCGCTATCCTTGTTTGGCATACTTAAACCCAATTCAATTATCTCTGTCCCGCGTTATATTGTCCGTTGCTAAAGTGCTTAGCTTAAACACGAACCAAAAACTAATAAAAATTGAAAAAATAAAGATTTCTGAAATAAAACAGCAAACTTCATTGTACTGAAAATTACTTTATTGCTGACTGAATATTAGCAACCAAGAGAGAATACAAATTACGTATTTTTTTTGTAAAAGTTTGAAGCCAAGTTAAGCTTCGATGCAATTTTCGAAAATTTCCGAATCAAAAAGTATTCCCACATGAGACAGCCTATCAGATACTCCTCTTTATATATCCTCCTTGGGGTCAATAGTTAAAACTTAGTTTATTTCGTTATGAAAACTTTTTTCGGTATGACTCATACAGGGATAAAATTTTTGTAGGCTTAATAGCGTCTGGAACCTCAAATTTAGTTGCCTACAAAATGTCGCTTTTGGTTTTTTTTTGTAAAAATTCATTTTATTTTTGTCTGCATTTAAAAAAAAATTAAACTTGCCATAGAAATAGATTCAAAATGGTTTTTAAGATGCCGTGAGCATTTTCGTTGAAGATGAGGTGAAATGATATCAAAAACTCATACAAATAACTCAAAATATTTCTACTAGTAATACAAATTGGCCGAAAAAGAATAATGTGTTAAGCTAAATAGCCAAAAGCTGACTGAAAAGAAAATGTAGAAAGAAAAGATTTCCGGATTCTAGACTGTTACGCTTTATTATTCGTTTCGGTCTCTGCTGAGACCTTTCTGTCCCTTTTGTCTCAGCAGAGACCGAAATATCACGAATAATAAACCGTTACAGTGTGGAATCCGGAAATCTTTTCTTTCAATTGGAAATGCACTGTGAAAACATTCACCAAACCAAAAAAAAAAAAATTGCTTTGAAAATTCGATTGATAAATGGTTATAACATTTAATTGATTGCTTCAATTAAGTGCCGAATTTTTTCTCGAAAAAGTTAAAATAATTTAATATTATTAATAAAATTTATAAAAGTTTAAATTATGTTCAAAACAATTCCTTTTCGAAATCTTAATCTATTTTTATAGCAAAAAAAAGGATGTAGTTTTCTTTTGAACTATAGGTGATAAATTCGATTGAAAAACACTTTTTTTTTTGAGTTTTTAAAAAAACCATAAGCGGATTCATCTCCGAAACGTAATTTCTAAGTTTTGATCAAACCAAACTCCAGCAAATTTATTAAAGATGAAAATGAATAATAGAAGGTTTCATTAGCCTGCACCATTAATCAGAAATATGGATTTTTCGGAAAAAAAATCGAATTTCCGACACACACTCTAATACACACTCACAGTGCATTTTAAATTAAAACGAAAGATTTCCGGATTTGACACTGTTTGATTTATTATGTGTGATGTTTCGGTCTCGGCTGATACCTTTATCAAACTGAGCTTGTCAATTTGATAAAGGTCTCCGCAAAGACCGAAACATCACACATAATAAATCAAACAGTGTCAAATCCGGAAATCTTTCGTCTTAATTTAAAATGCACTGTGAAAACATTCACCAAACCATATTAATAGTTTTTTTTTGATTAACAATACTGCCTAAGCAGATTCAAGTCATGTGTTTCTTCCCACTTCTTTTGTAATATATATTTTTTTTTTAATAAATTAATGTAAACGATAAAAAAAATACTCTCGCTAATATTTTCCTTAATTACCAATTGCAAATCATTACTCACTCATTTTAATCATTTGATGCATTTTAACATACCTGAAAAGAGAGGAAAAATATACGAGATTAATTTAGTTTCAAATAATTTAAAAGTAAAAGGTTAAATGATTTTAAAGCAAAAAAGCATTCATCAAAAACCTGTTGTCGGTCTAATTTTAGATCAATTTATTTATAAAATTGATCGTAACATTTTAACTCTTCGCAATCAAATTGCATAGGTTTTCCTCGTTGTTTTTTTTTTTTTTGATTATTATTTTGAAATTTTACTACATATAAATTTGAGGTTGAAATTGCAAAATTCAACAAAATATAATTCAAATCGGTCGCTCTTTGATTTGCAAAAATCATTTAAAACAAGTTTGATAATATGTAATTTTATATAATAGATTAAATATTTATAAAAAAACAAAATAAACAATTTTAAAAAATGGATCAACATAATTGATAGATTAAAAATAAAATGAAATTGTTGCTCTCATTTTAATTAATTGCGGGTAAATCGGCAAGTTTCTAATTAATAACGAAACTGATTTATCACTAGCTCTGAATGAATAATTTATAAAGTAATAAAATTACTTATATTGTTTTATTTTATATTAGTTTATGTTTTCATAGCGTAAATTTTGAAATTTAATACTGAGCTGTTTTATTTTCATTTTATTTTTATTATTTTGGTAGCTTTTTTCATTATTGTATCATTGTTCAAAACACTTACGTCGATGGAAACAAGATGACTCTAAGATCCGTAATAAATAAAGTACTGATTTACCTATAACTATGTACAGACTGGTACATGCTTTAACATTCTTAATGTGTTTTATAAAGAATAAAATGATAATTAAGTAATAATTTCTTTTGCCACTACATTTATCTTTCACAATTTGGATAGATAAATTAGTAGTGAATTTTCTGATATTGATTTTTGATCTTTGACTTCTTCTACAAAAAATTGTTGTGGGGTAATCAGGTTAAATATATTGCAGAATTAAATGAATGAAAAAGTCAAGCTTCAAGCAATTTCAAAATTAACAATTTTAATTTTAAGATAGTTTAAATGTTTGTAAGAGAAATTTACAAAAGTAACAATTTTGAGTGTTTTTACGTTATAACTTTTTGATGAAAACCGGACACGATTATTTTGGAATAAGATGCGGTCCACAATGGATGCTGTTGTTTCGTCTTTCGCATTAAATACAGAAAAAAAACCATACGAACAAGGCCGGTCCAACCAAGATGCAAATGGGGTTACACTGGGTGGCATCATTCAGGGGCGGGGGGCAACAAGAGGAGCACTCCATTCCGTCACGGTAATGGGCTTCGTCCGGACCTCACAGCATGGTTGCCCGCAAGTTCGGGGAAGATACCATCCTTCAAAAGCCGTGATGAAAGGGGCCAAACAAAGGTAGACGATAAAGAGTTATGTTGCTTACTGTAACAAATTTGGCGCTACTGCAACGGATTTCATTTCGTCAAAAGATAATGAACTTCCTCCGGGCAGAATGAAGAGGGCGTAGAAGCTAAGTTTTGTTACCTTTTCCGCCATCACTCATTACCAGGAGGACCTGCTTCATAGGACATCCTTGCAAAATGTACCGGTACTCAATGTGAACCACTATTGTTTTCCATTTTTTCTTCCTCTTATTTTCAAGTATGGTGTCTACTCCGCAAACTAAATCGCTTCACCCCCCCCCCCCCCCCCCCTTCCCCCCACAACCCACCGCACTCAGACATAGCTTCCGTAGAATGTCATACCAGATATTTGCGTCAACACTGCGAGCACAATATCATAATAATTTTCTGTCTGTTACAATTGAAGAAAAAAAAAATTGTCAAAATTATTTCGAAATTATTTACGGGTACGACGCTGAAATAACTCCTTATATCTCAGCGTCGCATACGTTATTCGCTCTCTATTCAAAAATTTTTCTTGACTTTCAAAGGCGACAATTTTTCACACAATGGTGGCTCAAAATTTATTGATAAGAGATTTGTCGCATTACAGAAGTGTTTTTAAGAAATTTCAGTTTTCATACTTTCACAGAATGTGTAGTTTTCATGTCTCGGACTGTCATATTTTTTCGTTAATTGTAAATTGTTGTCCAGAAATTTCTTGCAAAAAATGTAACAAATTTATTCTCAAAAAACAATTTCTTTGTGATATTTTTTGACGAGATCTGCGTCGGATGAATTACACAAAAATACCCTGGTAGAAGTGAGAACTTCGAAGCGCGAGTAGCATTAAATGAGTCACAACATAGCTTGAAGATTCGAAGGAAAATATCGATAAATGGAAAAAAAATTTGCTGCACCGAAATTTTTTTTTTTTTGCGTTTCATGACTAAAATAGCCTAAAAATGCAAAGTAAAAAAATCCGTCGTGTACGCTCAGTGCACATTAACTCCCAAGCCCTTCAAGATAGAAGTTAATTTTTGGGTGGACTGTAGATGGTTACGGATCCCAGGTGGATACCCATTTTGGGGGGTTTAAAGCTTAAGGGGAAGGCGGGATGAGCGCCAAGACCGAAAACTAAGAATTCGAATATCTCAACCATGGTTTTAGCTAGGAAATGCAACATATAGAGGGGCTAGTGGGACAAACTTTAAAAACAATTTAATTTTTTTTCTTTTGGGGTCCGAAAAGGAGGACTAAGAACAAATTTCCCACCGAATTTTTTTTTTTAATGTTTATATCTTTTACATTATTTACCATAAAAAATAATATTTTGTAGTTTATTTTCCTAGCATACATATCCATCAGAATCAGCTTAGAGGGAGGCTATTTATTGTAAGGGGAGGATCAGGGGGTGAAAAGAAACTATCTCTTAATTTATGTAATTGAAACTTGGAACATATATTAAGCTATCCTAGTGAAATAAGAAAACAATATAACTTTTGGACATAATGGTAGTGGGGGAAAATGGGGAACATTTAAAAAATAGTGCACTTTCCGAAAATTCAAACCGCTATATCTAAAATCTGAGCACAGATATCAAATGTAGAACAACATATTCCTTAATTTTGGTAAAAATGTTAAGTTGTGGATGTAAGGGGTAAGTAAAACGGTCGAAAATTTTGAGTGATTATTTTAGGGCTCTGGTGAAACATAAATAATTTAAATTTTCCAAGTGGACACATCGAATTGATATACATAAAGAAAAAATAATAATTTGTTCCACAATTATTATGAACCGTGGGCGGGGGGGGGGGGGGTCTAACATGCACAAAGTATTTCATGTGCAATGAAAAAAACTCAAATTTTTTGAAATTTTAAGGTAGAAACTTGTAAAAAAAATTCCTTAAAGTATGAAATATTAACTGGATGAAAACCTTCAAAACTTCTACCCCCTCCCATACAAAATTATTTTTTCGAACATTCAAATCAATTATCACCAAACTATTACAAGCTGCCAATTTGAAATTTTGCACAAAAACTTTTAAAAAGAGTAGAAACGAAATTCTGTCAAAAGATTTGAAATCGCCATGGATTTCTACCCCCTCCCAAGCAAAAGCATGATTTCTACCAATTTTAATCGACTAATAACCAACAAATTAAAAGCTACAAATTTGAAATTATGTACGAGCGCCTTACAAGGGAAACGAAATAAGACTGTATTATAAATTTTATAATTCCCTTACCTCGTCTACCCCATCTCACACAAATGTTTGGTTTTGTGACTGTAACATACACCGAACTTTATTAAAATTCTATGCAACTTCGTCTTTGAAAATGACATTCTATACAGAGAATATTGGACGTGATTCAAGCAATCAATTAAAAACTAATCAGCATTTGCCCACCCTTACTATCACTCCTTCCCCTCCCCTCGTAAAAACCCTCACTTGCATAAATAAATGAAAGAAATATTGATTATATGTACTGAAGCTACTGATCGTATTCGCAATTAAGTATTAAATTGACAACAGTCCTGCCCTAGAACTCTCTTTCACTTAGTCTTTCCACTCTAACCTGCGTGTTGATTTTCCACGCATCCTCAACTTGTCCCAAGAGTAATAAAGTTGCGCCCAACAGACAATTTATTTATTGTCATTGCATTGACATTAATTCGTCAAATTTTCAATAGGTTCAAAAAACATAATAAGTTAAATTTGTAGTTCCTATAAATACATATTATTTGTCACATTCACGTCTGTCATAAAGGCATATTCATATTGATTTGCTATTTTCCCAATTGGAAGTCATTGATACTCTTTCAGTTCCCCACATTTTAATAAAATAACCTACTTATGGTATAATAAAAGGAAACTGCAGTGATTGCGAAAACTTTCTACATCCCATATTTCTAACGGACTTATAGATGTTACAGAAATCGAAAAAAAACGTTTCGTTCTGAAGTTTGTCTGTGTGTTTCGACTATAACTCGAATAAACCTGCTTAAATAGAAGTGGAAGTGATCGCAAAAGATCGGCCATATCGCCAGAAAGATTTGTATTATTTTTGGATATAATCGCTAAACCGAAGCGCTATCATAAAATGTTGTATAACAAAGTTGCAGAGCAGTAACAAATAATTTCGCGTTTTTTTCGATGGGATCAAAAAATAATGTAGAGCTTCTAAAAATAAAACCAAATTTTCCATATTGGCATATTTCTTCGAGTTTTCTTAAATTTTCAGGCAACTAGGACTTCGGAGTAGACATTGTATAGGTATATGAGAAACTGATATATTCGACCTTAGGGATACTTACCCAGCGAACAATTTGGTGAAATTTCAATAAATGAAGCCTATATGAAATCATTTGCTGAGATTTCGTTTCACCTTGGTTTCAAAAACTGATTAACTTGTGAATATGTCAGGTTCTTTTCTTCGTATGAATCACTACTGAACATGCTTTTCAGCCTTTCACTCTTTTGTCACTTAGTACTAATGAATTCACGCTCTGAATATGGATATCAGTTCTTAACCAGTTACTGATAACGTTGAGGGTCCATTCTGTGACATCTTTCCGATGTCGTTTTTTGAGTTTAGTTCTGCATCACCTACGTAAGCTTTCAGTCTGGGGTAAAGTTTTTAGTACGATAGTGGATTCGACGTGACTTCAAAAAGAAGCCAAAATGAACCTTAAGTGATTTCACATTCATATAAAGATTTCATTATGAGTTCACTGTGATTTCTCATTGTTTGCTGGGTAGTTTTCATAAGTTTGTAATTTTTCTCAATGATATGCAATGAACTAGATAAAGGTAAAATTTCAAATTGATGGAATAAGATTTTTCATAAAAATGTTTCTCGGTCCAAAGACCGCGTTCTCTATGTCGAAAATTTTAGAAGCGTTGTGCAGTCTTCTTCGATTGAATCCCTTCAGCGTTTTCTTGTTTTCTTGGATTCCCCGTTTTTTTGTCCCACCTTTCCTTTTTGTACTCGTTTCGGCATTTTTCTATTCTTCATCAGTTATAAAGTTTTCAGTGAAGAAAATTTTGTTCTTTGTTTTTTGTACAATAGATTTGCCAATCTTCCTTACAAATCAGCATATGAAATATTCTATTTCAATTACATCTCCATCTCCAATTGGCAATATCGATCATGTCATGGTTCAAGCACAGTTTCGAGTTCTTCCGGATAATTAACCTAATGTACGAATGCCTATAAGATCTGTTTGGTTTTATAGAAAGCAGATTGGGGAAATTATGGTTCGAATCTAATAATTGCGATACAGTCTGTCAAAAGATTACTGAAACAATCCTAAAGGGTATGAAGATCTACATACCTTTCAGCCGCAGAAGAATCCAACATGGTTCAACAAGAATTGTTTAGATGCCGTATAAAAACAGAAAAAATCATTTAAAATTTTCAAAGGTAGCCCAACTCCTGCCCGCAAATTGCTTTACAATGAGTTAAGGAATACCTGAAAATCCACTCATAAAAATATGAAGTTCCAACATGACCAAAGGCTCCGACGGAAGATCTTTGAAACCCCAAAAGGGTCAAGATCTTTTTGGTCATTCGTTAAAACGGTCAACCCAAACTTCATAGAATTCTCCACACCTTCTTTTACAGATGGTGGCTGAATTATTACGAATCCTATTGGGAAAGCTTATCTTTTGGCTGCGAACTTCCCAAGAAAATCTTAGTTCCCACCATGAATTCAGTCAAAACCACCGCATTCTGGTTTTTCATTTCCACCTATTCACTTTCGAATACGCCTTATCACCAAGATACTCAAGGAGCTCAATATTCACAAATCTGCTGGCCCCGATAGTATCCCCCCCCCTTATTACAATTAAGAAAGGTTTTTCCTTTCTGTCATTCTCTTCAGGAACTTTTCAGCCATGTGGAAAATGGCGAATATCCAGCCAACTCCTAAGAAGGGAAACAAAGCGATTCACTCGAACTACCGCCCTATATACTTCAGCGTGCGTGGGCAGCGTGTTTGCTTCACAGTAGATCATGGGTTTGATTCCCACTCCAGGCTGAAGATTTTTTTAAGTACGATTTTTTCAGTTGCAACTGGCAATGAAAATTATTCGAAATAAAATGAGCCAACGATGTAAAAGTGAAACAGTTCCACTTCAAGAAGGTCCATATACTCAGTATCATTCAGTCCACCATAACATCTCTAAATATTTGTCAGTTGCAGCCAGTTCAACTGAAAAAAAATATATACCAGCTTCACCACTCGTTACGGTCGTTCTCACCCCTCCTTCTCAACCCCATTCGTTCCCTTCAGGACTGTGTTTGTGCATTGCACATACAGGCCGAAATTTCCGACAACACAAGTCATTCTGTAAAAAAAGTGATGTAAACGGCTGTCAATCGCAAACTAGCCAGTTACCTTGAAGATAACTATCTTATCCATGATCACCAAAACGGGTTCCGTTCTGAGCGATCCACTGGAGATCTCTTGGTCTATCTGACTGAACGCTGGAACTCGTGTATTCACAAATACGGTGAAGGTCAAGTCAGTACTTGACATTGCGAAGGACTTTGACAGAGTTTGGCACAAAGGTCTATTAGTAAAACTTATAGCCATAAATGTTAACGCTACTTTTATCAAATGGATTGAAAGTTTCCTTTTTGAACGATCGATAAGAGTCGTAATGGATGGTGTATCATACTAACCGTTTCAGATCGATTCCGGCGTCCCTCAAGGCTCTTCCCCGTCCCTTTTTAATATTAATGATCTTCTGTCAACAACACTTAGTCCAATTCATAGTTTTGCTGACGACAGTACACTGGATAACACCTTTCAATTCGACTCTAGTATTGAATCTCATCACACTTTGGTAAATTCTACACGTATCGAATTGTACGAACTATTCATTGAAGTCAGATCTCAACTTAATCCTGGAATGAGGTAGGAAAAATAGAGTAGAGATCAATGCCTCAAAAACTGAGGCTTGTCATCTATGCCATAAAAAGGATGTTCCGGCGAGTTCCTAAAATATATCACCTTCGGTAATGTACAATTACACTCTTCAGAAGAATTTACATTACTCGGTGTAAAACTTAACAAACGTTTCAAATGGAGCAAACATATTTTTATACTCTAGATGAAATCTGAGAGTATATTGTGTTTGCCTTACCGTTTGTAACGCTAAGAAATAACGCTCGCACAGAGCCGCCAAGAAACAGAAATGTTTGTTGTCGCTCAAAAACCTCGATTCCGAGTGACCGTCTGTCTACAGCATAACTCTTGAACGCTTTGAGCTATCGTGCTGAAATTTATTGTGTGTCATTTGTAGCAAAAAAGTAACGTTAAGTTCGTGAATGGCCACATCCCCCCACTCCTTCTACCCCCCCCCCCCCCCCAATCAAATTTCACGAAATTTATAAATTTTCAGAAATTGATTTTTCTTTGAAACTATTTAAGCTATCAATTTGAAATTTGGGTCAAAGTACAACAATATAGATGTCATTAATATGACTGAATATTGATCCGATCCCGTCACTCCTTATACAAATGCATAATTTTAAAAAATGCAGTTTTTCGATTTTCATTGAAACTAGCAAAGTTATAAAAACGAATTTTTGTCAGAATTAATTTTATTATAATTCCAATTAGCATTGAAAAAATTATCAACTTCACCTCACTCCTTCTACCCCCTCCCATACAAATTTCACGAAATTTTGGAATTTAAATTAAATTATTTTTCTTCGAAACTGTTAAAGCTATCAACTTGATATTTTGCATAAGGTATAAAAATAGAAATATCAATAACGAGAAAAAAAATGTGTTTTGATCCGTACACTCCTTCTACCCCCTCCCATACAAATGCATAATTTTTGTTAAGTGCATTATATCGGTTTCCATTAAAACTAGAAAAGGTATAAACTTAAAATTTTGCCAGAATTTGTTTTTTAATTGAAAGTCAGTTTGATAATGGTCTTAGCAGAGACCGAAACGTCACGAATAATAAAGCGTAACAGTGTAGAATCCGGAAATCTTTTCTTTCATTTTGAAATGCACTGTGAAAACATTCACCAAACCATTGTTTTTTAATAATTGCAATAAATGCTTAAAAAAAAATATCAGATCCTCTTCACTCCTTCTACCCCCTCCCATACAAATATCCGTATTATAAAGCATTTCTTCTTCGAATATACATATTAGAACTATCGAATTTGAAATTGAATCAAAGCGTGGTGATAAGGATGATGATAAGCAATTTCAAAATCATCTTAAACGCTCCACTTCCTCTGCCACCTCAATTTCACGAAAACTATGCCCAATTGAAAATAATGAAAGCTACAAACCTTAAATTCAGCACGAAATATTTTGCATACCCCATTAGGTGTCATATCCAAAAATTAAAAACCTTTCTCCTCTGCTTCTACCACCTCCCATACAAAAATCACTATTAATTATTTAAAAGAATTGGAGGTGACATATTTTCCGGTACATTGAACTCTTTCTCATTTCATCTAGAGTATCATATGATTGGGCTTTACGCCCAATCATAATTCTTTTATGTTTTTGATATTGCATTTGATTCCTCCAAACGCCCTGGTGTTCCTCGAAGATATAAAAAGTATTTCACGTCTCAGGATGTAGCTGTATCTACCAGGCCTACATTCATCACCGTCCCGAGTACAACTCACACATATGTGCTCGAGCACCCAAAACACAACTTTTGGAACTCGATCCAAAAGCATGCGTTTTGTCTAGTTGGAGGTGAGACTATAACAGCTTCTATAGATTCCCTCGAACATCATAGAAACGTTGCGGTAATCAGCGTTTACTATCGATATTTCCACGGTAAATGCAGCGAAGAGCTGTCCAACCTTATCCCTCCTCTTTTCATTTATCCCAGGAATACTCAGCAAGCCGCACGCGCCCATGAGTTCACTGTTAAACCTTTATCGTCGCGTACAGTAAAGCATAGTTAGTCATAACCCGAATATTAAGACTGCGGAATTTATTGCACCCCACGTATTCCCATCAACTTACAACATTCAGTGTTGCAAAGTTAACATCCACTGACAGTTTAAACTCTCAACTTCAGAAACTCCCTCGCTCACCTACCCTATACCGACTTGACTGTGCATCCAATGCATTAAAGAGTGACTCCCTAAGTTATGTTCGGTGCTATAAACGAAAGAGTGCCAAGGACACGTTAAAAAGCACGGTGTAATTTGTCATTAACCCTCAATGACCAGTGACCATAGTCGTAAGGTCATAGTGATGATTACCAAACTCAAATCTTCACTGACTGGCATTAAGATCTTAGTAATTTGCTAGATGTAATTACGCGATGCAGCTAAATAACTGGACGGTACCTGAGAATCATGAAGTTAGAAAGCAATAATCTCTGCTTTTTCAGACCGTCCTTAGTAGAGCTGATAACTAATATTATCGTAATACTATGGAAGTGTGTAAGCACGAAATTAATATGTAATTAGTCTTCAATTACTAATTAATTAATTTACAGTTTAGGTGTTTGTGTCCCAATTATTATGGAATTATATAAATTTTAGATTCACCAAACATACAAAGTTGTACAAATTTCGAAAATAAAACCTTCAAATGATACCCACGTGATTCTGCTCTTAAAAATTAACAAAAAAATTGCGAATAACAAGAAAAAAAACATATCTATTTATCATTTCATTTAATCACCACCATGCAAAACTCGCACTCTATCTATTATAAAACTTCTTAATTATTAATCCATACCTATATGCGGTTTGAACGAAAAAAAAGGCACCACCAACAACAACAACAAGTTTGTCCCAAATCAGATAAATTTGTCGCTTGCTATCAAAACCGTTCGAATAATGACATTTAATTGGGTCTCTAATTAAAAACGCACTTTCAATACCGGATCGGAGCATTATTCGACGTTTTAGCATGCGCGTTTTAATTATTTTTGCGCGCTTTTCTAGATACAAACGACAGGTTTACGAACATATGAGCATGTCAATATCATATGTACTCATTCATTTATGTAGAATGCGTTTGTCCAACTTTTAAAGGTGGCGTATCGCGTATCGCATATCGTCGAGTTACATAATCGGTCGTAAAATCAAGTCATTAAATTAAAAAAACCGGTTCATCCAGTCGTCAAATGAATACAATTTGTTTTTATTTTATTTATTTAATAGGTTTATCGCATTTCGAGTGACGTTCATTTTCGGTGTGTACAAGCGAATATTTGCAACTGCACCTGACATGCACCACTCTCTAGCAAGTGCATAGAGTTGCTGGCTAATAATCCTCATGGGTTGATTACCGTCCCCCAGGAGGAATTCTTAAAATCGCTGCAATTTAAATTGCACTATGCGTGGATTAAATCGTGCGATAACAGCATGACCGATATGGCTGTAAAGTTTATGAGCTTTTTATTAGCCACCAGTTAGAATGGTCCTCCCACCTGAGTATAGTTAGTTCGTTTTTTTTTTCTCGAAATTCTTTTCATTTTTAATAGGCTTGTGTTTATCGATTTTAAACATGTTTTAAGATGTTGGCTGAGCACACATTTTTTTTCTTTATTGTTATTATCACGCAAATTATATAGGTCAAGATTTTGCGCATTGTTCGAGCGGGTGAAACGAACCCAAACAATAAGAAGCAAAAAAAAGCTGTCTGAAGCCAAAATGATTAGATATCTTTTTTTTTTTTTGTTGATAGAAATGATAACGCGTATCTGTAATAAAACTTAACTTTAACCAGGGGATTACGGAAGATCTTAGACGATGACACGATAGGTGGGCGCGCCATAGTAAGTTATAACTTTTTGGTTTCTTTTTCACTTTTCATCGAGTGAGTTAAAGATAAATGACATAGCGAGAATGTTGCTTAGTACTTAATAATTTTTGAGTTTTTTTCTCCATTTAGATAGTAGAAACTTTAATTTTTTTTTTATTTTTCATAAAATGACTTTCATTGTGTTTCGGAAGTACCCACTTTTCGTGCTGTCTGAACGATCTGAACAATTCGCGAAATTAACAAAAACAAAGACGCGAAAAAAAAACGTCGGAAAGAAAGAAAACTCTCGAACACATTTGCAAAAAAACTGTGTGTGTTTTTTTTTTAAGCAAAATGAAAGCTTAGGAATAAGCGTTAAGAAGAAGCAAAAAAAAAAAAAAAAACTGAAGAAAAAATTGGATAAATAATAAAAACTCTCCCCAGGGCCTTTTTGGGTACTTTCTCTTTTTGTTTCGAGCTGTCCAAGATGCAAAAATACACTTTGGGTTTAGTTTTTTTTTTTGTGTGTATGATTTGGCAGCACCCAACCAAGATTTATATTTGGGCTGTAAGTCTAGCACATTTTTAGATACATTTGATCTTAACTTTATCGAAGCCCTATAGCGAATTTTCTTAAAATATTTCTTCGCATTTTTGAATTTTGTATGGCAAAGACTTTCATGATGAACGTACAATTTGTCACTTTTATCATTTCATTTCTGACAGAGTTTTGTCGGAATTTTAGATGACGCGAATGTAATATCCGAAGCGGAGGTTTAACATGATCTATGAAATGATCGCATATGGATTAAATTGATTTCTCGGATTTTTATTTTATAAAATTTGGGTGTGGACAGGTTAAGATATCTTTTATGATTTGAATGTAGAAAGCTGTCGTACGGCTATTTTTTTTTGTGTTTTTTTATTAAAGTGTCTTTAATAAAATCGTATCTGTATGGATATGGGATTTAATAATAAATTCAATTAGTTTTATTCAAATCAATCAAAGGTATTAAGTGTTGTTTTGTTGGTCAAAACTTGAAAGGTTTGATTAATTGCAATTGGGATGGATCAGCTAGTTGGTATAGGAAGGAAATTTCCAGTTTTTATGTATGTATATAGACAGATATTCAAATAATAAGATTTCTCTTAAAAGGCTGATTAAATCTCATGAGAGTGCATGGAATAGTAAATTCATAAGAGAAGGTACTTATACAAGGGGAAGTCAAAAATTTCGCGGAATGACAGGGAAGGGGATTATTATTTTTCCTTTTCAATACATTCTCCCTTAAGCCTGATACATTTATCACATCTCTCACAAAGTTTATTAATTCCTTCTAAAAAATATGTTTTATCTAGGCCATCAAAATAGACTGAAATTGCCGACTTCACCTGTTCATAGTTGGTAAATTTTCTTCCCCGAAGTTCTTTCCTCAGTTTTGGGAACAAATAGTAATCGCAAGGGGCCAGATCTAGAGGGGCGGTTCAATATTCCGTAGCCACATTACTGTAGGGCAGCCATTGCAACGTGGCTCTTGTGCTCTTGTCGTGCAAAAGCAGCACACCTCGAGTCCACTTTCCCCTTATTTTTCCTTTGATGGCATCCTTAATTTTTGTAGCAGCATGGCATAGTATCTCTCTGTGACATTTTGTCCTTTTTCTTTATAATCGATGATCAAAACCCCCTCTGAGTCCCAACAAATAGTGGTCATGATTTTTCCGGCGGATTGTGAAACTTTGAACTTCTTGCGGAGTAAAACGCCTTTACGGAGCCACTGCATTAACTCCTGCTTTGATTCAGGCTCATAATGATGAATCCAAGTTTCGTTTCCAGTTACAATTCGGGTCAAAATTTCTTCTTTAAACGAGCATCTTCGAGAACAAGCCTCTGTCTGAACTTTATCGACGATTTTAGGAAGCGGCCTCAATCGTCCGGCCCCAGTGATTATTTATTTATTATTATTTTTTTTTTACGGCACCGAGTATAACTTAGGGGTCACCCTTTAATGCAAAGCACAGTTATGTCGGTATAGGAAGTGGAGATATTATGGTGGAGAGAGACGAAAATGACGGTGGACATTGTTCTTGAAGCACTGCAGGTGTTACTTGTTGGGAAACAAACTAGCTGACAAATTGTTCCAAAATCTTGACGTTCGGGAAATATATGACTGCCTATATTTCACTATACGAGAAGGCAAAGGTTTGGCCGTGTACTCGTGTGCGCGTTCAGCTTGGCGAGTATTTCGGGGAAAAGTATGCAGTGGAGGAATGAGTGCGCTTAATACTGCATTTACCATGAAAGTATCGATAGTAAATGCTGAGTACTCCGACATTTCTGCAATGCTCAAGAGAATCGATAGAAGACGTGATGGTATCGTCTCCAATTAGTCGGAACGCATATTTTTGAATACGATCGAGCAACGCAAGATGTGTTTTGGGTGCCCCAGCCCAAATATGCGAGTGATACTCTAAACGTGGTATAATGTATCGTCCTCAATTGACTATCTTCCTTGTCTGAATAAACTACGACACTTATAAATCATCGTTTTCCCAGGGCAAGAGTACCCGTAAATAGATGACACTCCTTCTAAAATTATTTGTGGTGTCTTTCCTTGCTTGGTAAGGAACCTTATGACGGCACGAAACTCAATTTTGTCCATAGATTTCATTTTCTTTCCGAAGGATTTTTTGATTTGGAGATAACTAAAATGTTAGTGATTCGATTTAACAGAAACTTTGTATTTACACCTGTTTTGAGTGTTAAAATATCTTCATGTAAAAATATTTCCACCCTCTCTTGTCCATTCCCTTTATTCCGTGAAATTCTTGACTTCCTTTTGTAGTATATACTCTTAGTGGAAAGGAAAAAAGTATAGTCCGGACAGGAGTGCATTTCATAGCCGCCCAATATGGACGACTTATCACACATAATGGTGATACACTCACTTTTTTGCTGCGGCCCTCCAAATTTATCCTGGCATTTGCGCTTCATCTATAGAATTTGTAGCTATACATACAGCCATCCAGTGGTGATCGCTCCCTACGTCAGCTCTACGCTTCGCTTGCACATCGAGGAGATATTTTTTCCCAGCAGCGACTTATGGTCAAATGGTCGATTTAGTTCTGAGTAACACTACCAGGGGAAACCCAAGATGTCTTATGGTGACACCTACGTGAAAAAGGGTTCCTCCGATGACCATTTACCGAGTACAACAATACTCCACAAATATTTCGCCATTTTTCGAAGTCTTATACCTATGATGCACTACTGGTACACGATACCTGGTATCAATACCACCAATGTACCACCCAATACGTGGTATACATCATGGAATCTAGACTTTCGTAATACACTAAAGTTGCAAATTTTTCATGGTATCTAGACGGTTTAGCGCGTACTTAAACCGCCGCTGTAATTACATGCAGATATCTGAGAATTTTGTCCTGCATTCATGATAGGGGATACCAAATGCCAAAATTTAGATTATTTAATGCAGAAATTGTGTATAACTTCGCACTTTTTTCCTGAAATATGGTGTGACGTTTTTGTCCGTTTTTAATTTCCAAACAGCTGATGATGCTTATACGTGGTATGTATAAGCAGTATATCACGGTGGCGGCTCGTGAGATGAAGCGCATGAGGGAGCGCCCCGCTCTTCTATACCATTTTTAATACTCGTAAAGTAAATCTAACCCCAAACAATTTTTTTTTCTAATATCGATTTAAAAATTCTCCCATCAGCGATCCTACTCAGTCTTTTTACCCTTCACCTTCCATGCAAAAGCATGAGAACGAGCTTAAAGAAAAAAAAAATCAAAAGCGCTAAGTCGGAAAGGCGGAGCGCAGAGGCGATAGAAAATGCGCTTCACCGTCGACTTATTTGAATACATAACTGCCTTGCTTGCTTGTGTATCTAATACGATAACAACGCAAATTTCATTGCCCAACCATTGTATTGTTGCTGTTGTTTGTCATTTTCGGTTGTAGAGTAGTGTGGGGCTTGATAGGACACCTTCGTGTCAATTTGGTCGTAGAGAAGGGTGGGGCTCGATGAGACGAGACTGAACAGTGGCCGTTCATAATTTTGAGAGTTAAACTTAGCAAAAAAGTAACGAAAAGCTTATATTCTAATTAATTTTTCAATTTTTGTTTTTAATTTATAAAGCTAGCGGTTTCATATATTGATAGTATTGCTAGTACATAAATTTGCACGTTAAGAAATTATTAAGTATCAATGCAATAAACATAAAATGTTAATTCTTTATCTAGCTTTCAAAATGGTTTAATGACCACAATGAAACTGAATTTGTTTGATTGATCTTCTAGCTAATTTATAAAATCAACAGTTCTACCGCTGCCAACTTGCCAATTTTTATTGCAGGAGCATTTATCTGCAGTTATTTCAATGATTTTTTTTCAACTGATACATCCGCTAATTTGATGAAATATTATTATATTACTGATACTTTCAAAATTTTCGAGTGCCTTACCTATCGGACAAGCTACGAGCCGCCACTGATGTATCAGCCTTCCTAGTGTACTTTACCACGTTTTCAATACCAGGCATGTGACCTATACCAGCAGTATATCATAGGTATTAATCGAAGGTTATGGCGCATGGACCCAAGGGTCACCATGTTTCCACATGATGTGTTTTAGTCCGGTGTAGTCAGAGCCAACCTCAGAGTTCACATCTCATGTGATGATTGTAATACCACCTCTATGAATGCGCAGTAAGTTGGACACTCAGTTAGCTATTCAATTCCTCTTTGTCAGCAAGTGGACGGCATTAGTTGGTACGTAGTATTGGAGAATTGTGACGTTTCTGATCTTGATCCCGAGTCTTACAATGCTAATTCTATCCCAGATTGATTCCCAGCTGAGAATATATCTCGCTCTCGGCTTAAGGACGACCGCCACGCCATTTCTGGCATCACACTTAGGACCAATGTACAGAATGGTTTTTCCGCTCTGGGTTCGAATTTCTTCTAATCCTGCTAACCTAGCCTTGCTCAAGCCTAGGATTTGGATGTTAGAGTGCTCCATTTCACGGTCGACCACTGACTGGCTGTGTATGGACCAAGTGATTCCACTCCTTCCACCGTCATTTAATGTCGGAACGTTCCAGAAACCAATCACAGTCCGTTTTCGAATTCCAAAAGTCGTTACCGTGGAGGACGTTTCAAGCAGGACTGGCTGTGGGTGTATTCTACGGAGCATCGTTCGAAGAGAGACTTATCTTAATGCGAAGCATACCGAAAGTCTGACGAGTCTCAATATTATTTTGGCTTCGCAGTTCAAACTGACAATACTACTTCGTGTACCATGGCAATTGCCACGATCCTGAAGATTGCCCTTATTCGCTATTTTAACACTCCCTCCTTTCATCTAACTCAATATCTCTCCAATCCACAATATCTGGAGGAGTATATTAGCGGTTTAGCGGGTTTACTTTAGGAATCCCGTGGAGTTCACCTGGTAGTATATACTTGGGGCCTTATTCCCGCTCTCGATCGAATGGCGAAAACAATTTCTTCCTTTTCCGGGAGATCGTCCTTAATAAGAGAACTATTGCGGCTTAATGTTTTGTGCTGGTTTTCTTTGTGGAATATCTAATCAACTAATAACCAATAAATTAAAAGCTACGGACTTTAAAATACCTTTACGATGCCTCAACAACTGAATATAATATGTATGCGCTAGAGATGGGGTGTGATGTGACGACCTGTGATTTTTTCGGTGTGATAGCCCCGAAGCTGGAAGTGGCAGTGATAGAGTAGCTAAAATCACTGTGACAGTCCGGAACTGTAATAACCCAGCTCCATCAAAGTGAGTGGAGGCTTCGGAGCAATCACTACCACAGCACTTTACCGACTGGTGAATTGCTATGCAGTAACTGCTCTGGTATAGGTCAATCACACACAGTGATGGCTCTGGAGGTTGATGAGATCAAAAAACGATGTCGGTCTGTCTGTTTGTGTGCTCTCTAGCTTGAGAACGCGTTGAACTAGAAAGTTCAAATGTACACGTCATTTTTGACAAAAAAGTAAAATCAAGCTCGTGAATGGGCCAAATTGCTCCACCCCTTCGACCCCCTCTCATACAAAATTACACAATTTCGCAATTTGACAATAAACGGATTTGCTAGTGGGTAGCGTGCTGGTCTTACAATACGAAGGTGGTGAGTTCAAATCCCGGTCGACGTAATATAATTTCTGCATACTACCTGCTTAAAAATACCTTGGTTACCTCAATTTACGAAAATAAAAAATTCGTAGATAGAGGGTTGTGCGAAGGGCTAAGAACCCATCCACAATAAATAATGAAAAAATGTTAAGGAACCTGGAGGTCAGGAGGCCAAGCCCCGATTTGGGCCGTAGTGCCATTGTAGAAAAAGATGATGTTTTTAATCTACCGTATACAAATTATTCGTGTCCTTCCCTCCTTCCACTACCTCCCAAGCAAACTGCAATTTTTCATGAAATGCGCTAAACCTATTTACTCAATGCGTATAAAGTTTATCAAGCTGAAATTGTGCACTAAATAATTATTTAGAATAATTAATACGACAAAAAAAATAGACGATTAACTTCACCCCTTCTACCACATCCCATACAATATGACACAATTTCACAACGCTACAAAAAGTCGATTTTCCTATATATATATAAGTATCAATCAAATTCCTGTTAAGACCCCCTATGGGGGCATAGGACAGAGACAACTCTCTTCCACAAGGCGCCATCCTGAGCATCGGCCTTAAGCTGTTGCCAGGACTTGTTCATTCCTCTGGCCTCCTGCTCAACTGCTCACTTCCATGTGTTACATGGTCGACCAACCCGACGTCTTCCTTGAGGATTATAATCCAGAGCCTGTTTTGCGATGTTTCGCTCTGGTTTTCTCAAAGTATGACGGATCCACTACCACTTCTGCCATTGAATCTCAATACCTATCTTAGTCTGGCGAGTTGTACTCCAAAGTTCGTCGTTGGAGATTACTTTTGGCCAGAATATTCCTAAAATGCGCCGGAGGCATTGGTTTACGAAAGTCTGTAGTTTCTTGGTAAGTCGAATGGTCACTTTCCACGTAGTACAACCACATAACAACACTGATTTGTTTTTGCATGCGTCAAAAACTCGCAGCTTCGTGCGAAGGGAGATCTCTCTTAACCTCCAGAAAGGGGAAAGGATACCGAAGGCCTGACGAGCTTCATTTATCCGAGCCTCAATATGCTTTTCGGCTCCGCCGTCGATGCTGACAATGCTTCCAAGATAGAAAAAATCTTGCACCTCTTCCACATCCTGTCCGTTAAGAACAATCGGTGTGCTTGCGTTCAAACCCATGTGCATGTACTTGGTTTTACGCACATTTATTTTCAGTCCGGCCTCTTTGCATTTAGAATGCAGCAAGCGAACATTTGACTCTAAGTCCGAACGGTTATGTGCAAGTAAACACACGCCATCAGCATAATCAAGGTGACTTAAGATGTTAAATAGTCTCCATTGAAGACCTTTACCTTCCCCACCTTCCAGTGCAGCTTTCAAGATGTCATTTATTACCACCAGAAACAGGGCTGATGATAATATGCAGCCTTGTCTGACACCCGTTCGCACAGGGAAGCTCTCGGACAGCTCTCCTCTATGCAAGACGCGACACCTAGCATCTTCGTAGGATTCTTTAATCATAGCTATGACCTTATCTGGAATACCTCTCCTACGCAAAGCATTCCATATGTAATCTCGCTTAACGCTGTCGAAAGCCTTCTCTATATGAATGCTACTAATCTGCAATTTAAAACATGTTGAAAGTATGATGTTTGTAGTTATTTCTGAAAAGTCATTAAGAACTCGTCACTCCTTCTACCACCTCCCATACAAAATGTATAATCTCACTAAATCCATCAAAAAAAAGAGAGGTCTAAGTGATATCTCCAATTTACCTTTATAGTCAGTGTAGCAATAAGCTTAAAAAAATAAAGATCGCAATATTTCGCATCGAAATTCTAATTCGATTGGACCAAAGTGTCAATAATTTGATTTGTTATCGATATTGAAAACAACGCATCGTGTCAAGTAGTGTCAGTTGCATAATATCGTGCCGTACGCCGTACATATGGACGCACATCTCCGATATCGTTAAAGATAGGAAGTTCATTTTTGGGTGGATTGTAGATTAGGTAATTGAGTTCGTTTACTTAAATTTAGCAAGCGATTATTTACATGCAATAGAGGTTTCGAAACCGTTCATGTTCATCATCAGTTGTGACGGTCGGAATCAAAACACCTTGATCAATGACTTATTCTTAATTCTATGAATAAACCAATTTCTTGTTTTGATATTTTGAATGCTACTGTTTGTTCTGATTGGATTGTACCAAAGCATGACTCAATAGTTAACCAAATTCCAAAATCACAACACCGACAGGGTCGCAGCTTTTTTGTCACAGCGACATATCTGGAGCATCACAGGTCGGAGCTATGATAGAAAATTTCAGTTTCTAGTATTTACCGAATTTCATAGAATTTATTTCGTCTGTAAAACTAACTTGCTATATAGAGAACTATAAACGGTATTCAAGCAATCAATCAAACGATTACCAACCCTCATTCCAGGCAGATCCTCAAACATACTCAACTTGTCCCTAGAATAATTAAGTTGCGCCCGACTTGTTAGCAGATATTCCTAGATAATGTAAACTATCTCAAATTTGGCTGCAAAGTAGGGAAAGCCATTGCTTGTACGACTTATTTTCCAACCATTTCCAGACCGCCTTCAATTGCAGTACACCGCTAACATCCATTGGCAACTTTCAATACCTGTCAAAGTTTCCTTCCTCGTCCTTGGTTCCAGAAGATCTGTTCATTGACGACTCCACTATTTTGAAATACATTGATAAACTTGCTATTAATTTCTCCAGCGCACCAGATGGTGTTCCTTCTTCTGTGATTAAAAAGTGCAGTTTATCCCTTTTACCTATCCTTGGGTATCTTTTTAATTCATCGCTTCGTAGTGGAGTTTTTCCTATGTCATGGCAATATTCGACTATAATGTCCTTGCTTAAGTCTAGTAAAAGAGACAATGTAAGTAATTATAGGCCTATAGCGAATCTTCCATGTGTTGTTAAGCTATTTGAATCCATTGTGTGTGATGTAATGTATTTCCATTCCAAGACGATTATTGGATCATTCCAGCATGGCTCTGTCAAAGGCAGATCCACTGTAACTACTCTTATGGAATTCTCGAACTTCTGTCTTTCTGCTATCGAAACGGGCAGCAGGTCGATAGCATAAACGCTGACTTTAGTATAGCCTGTGACAAAATTGACCACAATATTCTTGTGCACAAGCTCCGCCTGCTTGGTTTTCCTGATATTTTCGTCCTTTGGATTAAGTCGTATCTTAGTGATCGCATTCAGAAAGTACACTTTCGTGGTGCCTTATCTTCTGAAATATTGAATACTTTAGGCGTTCCGCAAGGTAGTCATCTGGATCCACTTCTGTTCCTTCTCTTTATTAATGACGTGAGTTCGTTTATCTCTAACTCGAACATTCTTCTCTATGCCGATGATGCGAAAATATAATCTTTAAGATTATCTCCGGCAGCAATGATTGTCTATTATTGCAAAGTGATATCTCGCGTTTTCATGACTGGTGCTTACTTAAAAATTTACATCTCAACTTTAATAAGTGCACTGCTGTTTCGTATTCTCAGGAGAGAATATCAATGAATTTTGACTATATTGTAGATACATGCTCTTTACTTCGTTCTGACAAAGTACGTGATTTGGGCGTACTATTCAACTGTAATTTTACCTTTGATGATCACGTGAATCACATTGCTGGTAAAGCGAACGCTATCCTCGGTTTTCTTAGGAGACAATTAAAAGAATTCAATGATTTCTATACAACGAAAATGTTATATTGTTCATTCGTCTGATCTATCCTAAAATATGCTAGTCCTATTTGGTCGCCATTTTATTCCATTCACATAGATATGATCGAGACAATTCAGCGTAGGTTCTTAAGGTTTGTCCTTGAGGGCCTTCTCTGGTCCGATCCACTCAGGTTACCGCCATATGTTGATCATTTAAATCTGCTGTATATGGATTCCCTTGAGAAAAGGCAGATCCATGTCAGAGTTGTTTTTGGTTTTAAAGTTATTTCAGATATAATTTGCTCTGAAAAATTGCTGTCTATGATTAAATTCAATGTTTCATGTCGTCCTTTGCGAGATTATGAGAGCTTTGTAGAATTCCGCAGCATCGCACGAACTACGGGTTTTATGAACCAGTTTCATTCATGTTAAGAGATTTCAATAACTTCTCGCAATTGGATTTTTACATTAGTCTTCCACAAGTAAAAAATCAGCTTTCTGGAGGTTAATTATGTTTGATTTTGTAAAAAGTTAAAATTTTTGTGTACCTAATTCTGTTTTATTCTTTTTTATTGTTTCCAACTGTGCATAAATGTAGTAATCAATTTTTTGATGAAATAAATTATTATTATTATTATTATGAGCCAAGACCTAGTTGATCCCCTATTATTGTACTAAAAAATGCACGTTGAATTTTTTCCAGTTTCAGTTCTTATCGCAAACAAAAGCAAAAAGAAGTTTTAGTTGGAGAAGTGAAAAAAAAGATAAGAAAAGTGCAGAAAACGTTCCCTTTTACTATTATTTTCTTACTCGCCTGGAAAGTAGTATTTTTTCAACTTTCGCTACATTTATCTAAATAACCACAAGAAATATCAAGTTTTTGGTTTTTGTTATGTGTTTGTAGCATTGCGGACTAGTCTCGTACATGAGCAAATGAATACATCTCATTTAGAGCCCGCTTTAAATATAAAAAAATAAAAATGTTTAGACGTTACTTTTTGTATAGTTATATTATCACTGTGCAATAATATGAAGGCCAATTCCTGCAACAAGATTCTTTGGGTCTAGTGAAACTTTTCACGAAACATACCCTCCACCACATCAGGGTTTTTTGCAATAAGCTATCAAAGCTTCATAGGTGAGTTACGAAGGTTTCAATGTTTTTTCTCGAAAACAGTGTACATTTCGAATTTCATGTCTGAGGATCGTCTATAGAGGATACTCTAAACATTGATTTGGCCTTCTAGGTGAAGTTGCTATCTTGTCGTTTTACTATAAATTTCGGCAATTTTAGATGGATTCCACACTTCGGGAATCCCGAATATGGTAGAAGGGGTGAGAAAAGTTTCATACTGTAGTGGGCAAAAATTTTCATTCCCACAAAAAAACTTTGAGTTTGCGAACAAGTGGAAGCGATCAGATTTTTTGTTTACGAAAAATTCTACACTCAAAATTCAAAATTATTCAGAAATAAATTCCATGGATTGGTAAAACGGTGCAAGTTATCATTTTCATGTCTAAAGATCAATTAATGAGAATATTTTATCGAGTGATTTTGTCTTCAACATCAAGTTTCTATATTGATTTTTTCGCTGTGAATTTTAGATATTTTAAATAGGTTCCACAGGTTCCACTGATCAGAAGTTGAGGACGCGTTGAGCCAGAATGTTCAAATTTTGCACACGTCCTTTATGACGTTCAGTGTACGTGTGACATTAAGTTCATAAACGGGCCAAATAACTCCACTCCTTCTACTTCCTCCCACACAAAATGACTTATTTTCAAAAATTTACAATAATCAAATTTGGGAAAGTATAAGAGCTAATAGTTTGGATTCAAGAATTTTTATTTTTTATAATAAATTTGGTCTATGGCATCCAAATTATTCGAATCCTATAACTTCTTCCAACAACTCCCATATAAACTGCACTTTTTCATGAACTAGTCTAAGCCAATTTCCCTAGTTCGTATAGAATTTATCGTGCTCAAATTTTGTAAATAATATTAATTAACGATACTATTGATATTGGAAAAATATAACCGATTAGCTTTACTGCTCCTCCTCCGTATGTAATGTATTTACGAAAAATAGATTTTCTTGAAAAGTATGAATGTTATTAATATATAATAATATAATTCCTTCATGTTCATAGCTATTTCCCCTTCTACCACCGTCCATACAAAATTTCTTAAGATCACGAAAATTTCTGTTTCATCGTGAGTATCATATGATTGGGCCTTACGCGCAATCGTAGTCCTATTATTTTTCTTATTGTTAATTACTGCTAATATAATTTTAAATGTAGATGCAATTGTTTTTGGAGAATATTAAGGAAATTTGAGTAGTCTTTAAACTTGCGATCAGTGGAACCTTTGAAACCTATCTATAATAGCCAAAACTCAGTAAAATAATAAGATAGAAACGTAACGCATAACACAAAATCGTACCGTACCGTTTTAACAATCCATGGAATTTTGTATGTATAAGTAAAAAATTTTAATTTCGTGTGAAGAAGTTTTCGTAAACGAAAAGTCTGATCGTTGCCATTTGTTCGTAGATCCAAAGTATTTTCCGGGGATGAACATTTTGCCCACTACGGTATAATACTATTCTAACTCCTTCCACAATGGTTTGGTGAATGTTTTTACAGGGCATTTCGAATTGAAAAGAAAGATTTCCGGAGATTTCGGTCTCTGCTGAGACCTTTATTGAACAGTTTGACAAAGGTCTCAGCAGAAACCGAAAAGTCACGAATAATAAATCGTAACAGTGTAGAAACCCGAAATCTTTCCGTTCCTTCCACAATATTCGAGATTCTCGGTGTTTGGAATTTGTCTAAGATAGCTGAAATGGATAGAAAAATGGCAAGACAGATACTTCATCCTCAAGACAAAATTAAATGTCTAGAGCATCCACTATAATAGATCCTCAGACATGAAAATCGAAATTTGCACCGTAGCAAAAAATATTGAAATTTTCGTAACTCACCTATGAGGTTTTGACTCATTGCAAAAAAAACCAGATGTTGTCGTGGATATGT
Organism: Chorisops tibialis; assembly: GCA_963669355.1. Taxonomy (NCBI): domain Eukaryota; kingdom Metazoa; phylum Arthropoda; class Insecta; order Diptera; family Stratiomyidae; genus Chorisops; species Chorisops tibialis. The sequence continues at coordinate 111,081,221 of OY770262.1, read as the reverse complement.
TTTTGCGTGAAAAAATATCTGTAGACCCTAAAGAATTCAAAAAGTAACATGAGATTCTTGTTGATTTTTGGCTGTTGTACTGTGTTGTTATTCATTTTATTTTGAATTTGCTCATCTTCTTAGCTTTTAAATACGCTAAAGAATATGTGACCTCAGAATCAATTCCCAAAACAGAGCACGTTTTGCAACATAAGACATTGAAGATGGGAGCCAACATTTTGCATAGGCACTTGAAGGTTAGGAGCCAAGGCTCAATTTTGGCTGCACTATCATTGCAAAAAATTTCTTTTAGTACAACATATTATTGGTAATAATTATAATTAATAACGTCAAAACGTAAAACTTTAACTCAAAAATACTGACTTGTCATAAATGATTCTAATTCTTTCTATGGTAACTCTGAAAACTCGAGACTACTCAAGAGACTTGATCGGCAAAGTTGCCATCATATTTTGAAAAAGTTTGGAAGCTATTCGCTCTGAAGATTATTATTGATAAAACAAAATTAAATACAAATAATTTTTAGTTAGTATCTTTTGAAGTTTTGAAGAAATATAATACAGAAACAATTCTGTTCCGCAAGACGCAAGCCTGAGTATCGGCTTTTGGTTGTCGCCAGGACTTATTTATTCGTCTGGCTTACTGTATAGTTGCTCGCTTGCATGTGCTAAATGGCCAAACCAGCTGACGTCTTCGTTGAGTGCAATAATCCAGAGGTTGTTTGTAATGTTTTACTCTGGCTTCTTCAAAGTGTGACCGATCCATTGCTACTTTTGCCTTTGAATCTTACTACCTATCGTGGTATGTTGTTACAGTTTCTTGGTTAGCGTATTTGTAGATTTGAGATTTACATCAAACAGCAGCAGAAGATCTTTCTGAGCCTTCAGAAAGTGGATGACTTGAATAACTTCATTTGTACGAGCTTCAACATCTTTTTTGGCTCTGCCGTCCATGCTAAATCTTCAACATAGTCTCTTTCTAGAGTGATACCATCATTCCAATGCCACTTAAACATTTCAATGTCTTTTTTATAAACCGATTTGGCTTTACCCCCAAAATAAGCCTACAGCATTCGATGCAAATCTCTTCCCTGGAGAATCCTCTTTTACGTCTGCGAACAGGCAGTAGTCGCTGGGAGCCAGATCTGGAGAATACGGTGGGTGTCGAAGCAATCCGAACTTCAATTCGTGCCATTGTTACCATCGACTTGTGACACGGTGCATTGTCTTGGTGAAAGAGCACTTTTTTCTTCTTCATATGAGACCGATTTGTTGCAATTTCGTCATTGAATCGCTGCAACAATATGTAATATTCTCTGTTGATGGTTCTTCCCTTTCCAGCGTAGTCAAAGAACAATGTTCCATGCGTATCCTAAAACACCGAGGTTAAAACCATACCGACGGACATTTGCGTTTTTGGTCGCTTCCGAAGTCTTTCACCGACTTCTCACCACTCAACTGACTGACGATTTGACTCTGGAGTGTAGTGATAGATGTTCCATCCATCGTTACATACCGCACGAAAAAGTTCTTTTTATTCCGCTTAAACAGCTCCAAGCAGTGATCTGAATCGTCGACGCGTTGTTGTTTTTGATTGACTGCGAGCAAACGTGGTATGTTCATTCACAATGGTGAACACACTGCCTTTTGATATCCGCAGGATGTCAGCTATCTCCTGCATCTTCATTTTGCGCCCGTTTTAATGTTCTCTGGGAAAACAGCTTCACTTGGACGCATGGACTTATGCATTCGATAAAGCAGAGTCTCAATAGCACTTATTATCCAAATTTTTGTTTTCTCCCAGCAAAATCAAAACACGATATTTTTTTTTATTTCATTGTTATGGGAATATCAAAAGTAGCGCCACGAAGACCACTGTAACTTGTAAAGTAATGTTCGAAATGTCAAAAGATTTTGACATGTATACCTTGAAGGTTGGAACTTCTTGAAAACTAAAAAGATTTGACAATGGTGGCGCCATCTATATGTCATGCTACGAACTTAATGCACGATGTAGAAATACTTTCGAGTTAATAAGCATTTTGCACTTTCCAAATTTTCTGCGTGAAGGACAATCAGTATGCTTAGCCATTAACTTCGTTCGCATTTTTTTGCAGTCTTGTGGCGGCTTATACTGCAACGCTACTCGCGACTAAGCCGTGGGGTAGCTAATTGATCAGCGCGGCCGCTTTGCAAATCAAAATCCCCGGGTTCTAATCCAACTACCTGCACGGTATTCCCTTAGCGTCTAAGGCAGGGCCTGCTTCCACAAGCCTTACTGAAGAGTCCGTCGTAAGCAGGGCTGATACGAAACGCAACACAGCGCAGTAGTCGCTCACTCGCTACAATCCTGCCTTTTTGCATTTGGAATGCAAGAAGCGGATGTAATTCTGAACGGCTACGAGCAAGCAAATAGACGTAATCAGCATAATTAAGGTGACTGAAGATGTTAAACAATCCCCCACAGGAAAGCTCTTTGATAGAGTTCCGTTTGGAAGACGCGAAATCTTGCACCTTTGCAGGATTTTTCTCTTCTTCTTCTTCTATAATGGCACTAAAACCCAAAACGGGCTTTGGGATCCCGACCTTATTGTGGGAGGGTTGTTAGCACTTTACAAAACCCCTTATTTTCGTATTTCTCATTTTCGTAGATTGAAGCAACCAAGGAATATTCAAGCAGGCACGGTGCTAGAACAACCTTCGCATTGTAGACCAAGACGTTACTCACTAGGGTACACTTTAGGATCTTACTCTTAACGCTTCTGAATTTTAAATGTACATACTAACATAAGGTAATTCCAAATGACATATTAGAAAATTCTTAATAAAATTGGTGCATTTTTTTTAAATAGCCTAGTGGGTAGCGAGTTGGTCTATAATGCGAAGATCGTAAGTTCAAATCCTGATCGACGCATAATTCCAGCACGCTGCCTGCTTGGGTATACCTTGGTCACCTCAATCAACAAAAATGAAAAATTCGGAGATATAGAGTTGTGCGAGGGGCTCGCAATCCTTCCACAAAAATAATGAAAATGTTAAGGAACCGGAAGCTCAGAAGGCCAAGGCTCGATTTGGGCTATAGTGCCATTGTAGATTAGAATTCATAAGAACATTTACAATCCAAACAATGATAATGATGTTTGAAAATGGCGTCAAAGACATTTTACTATGATTTAAATTTGTAAGAAAATATTTGTTTGTTTGTTAAAACATTTTTTTTTCTGAATAATTACCAAACAATTCTCGTTCTCATTGAAATTCTAAACCAGAATCTACCCACAAACCTATTTAAAATATTATACATTCCCACCCAAATTGCCCATTTATATAAATTATATTTAATTCATAACAACATCCCGTTGAAATGACTCTTTTTCATTATTATCATTACACTGGAGTATTATGCGTCCCGTCACTTCGCCGTTTCCATTCATTTCCAATGCATAAACAAAAGAAAACGGCATCTTTATGAATTATGGGTCACATTCGTTGTACATAAGCAAGCTAGCCACAGCATTCTATAGATAGAAAAAACTAGAAAAAAAAAGATAGAAAATGGCTAAACCGCAACATTGACACAATTCCTCAACTCTCCCAATGGAACCCCGTTTGAATTTCAATGAAGGAAGAAACACACCGAAGAACTAAGCCAGATCTTCAAGTTCAACGCCGTCGCGTAAGCCAAGACCGACCGTAGTGGAAAAAACAAGCCACAAACAAACTACCTACCACCGATGACGTTATTATTGTATCCCGTATTCTTCCCAAGTTTTTATCTCTTGCTACCCGTCCCATTACGCTACGTCACCTTGACTATCCATCTTTCTTCTTCTTCTTCATCTCTTCGCTTCACTACTATACTACAGAGCGATCAATGTAACTATCCCGAATGAAAATTAGAATTATGCATATAAAACCGGCCATAGAAACTCGAAGAAGAGACACAACCGAAGAAGCCTACAGTGTCTTCGGTAAGAAGCAGAAAAAAATGAATTAAAGAAAAAACAACAACAACTTTGACTTAACGTTATACGAAAAGCCATCACGCAAGGTGTTCCGTATCCCGTTATAACCGTTATATCTTCCTATCTTCATTGGTTTGCATCTTTTACGGTAAGCTGTGTAGCGTCTTTCCGTGGTATGTCTCTTCACCTCAGCCTTCCTGCCTCCTCACTCTTTTCACATTCACTACCATCAAACTACTCGCTTCATTCTTCGATAGAAGAAGTCGTCGATAGGTGGCCATGTCTTCTTCGAGAAAAGAAAGAAGAAGAAAAAAAATAACCGCGAACTGAAGATTTCCAAGTTGAAGATGGGCAACACTCTTCATGCGAAGCAGAAAAATGGTATGCGTGCGCAGATTTCTGCACTGTGGCTATGCCGCGCATCAACTGTAGATTTGCTAATTTTTAGTGCTGCATCTTTATCTTCTGCTTCTTCGTGAATTTTTTTTATTCTTCTTCTTCACATCGCTTGGTATTTGGGAGGTTTTTTGCTTAATTCGAAATGAGAAAAATGAACGGGGTAACGTTAGTTTTACATGATTATTAACCATCTAAGATCATAATGATGATGAGATGGACGCTGTTGCTTCTAGCACGTATTCAGCATCGTCTCTTCATCATCACCTCTTCGATAGGTAATGGAAATTGTTCGGTGTGGTAATTAAGTTCCGTCATATGTTCCTCTAAGATTGTTTTTCTTGCATGCTACCAATATTCGGTATTTGCAATCATCGTATTATTTTTTAATTAGAATGAAAGATGTCAGAATACTGGAGTAGTTAACTGTTTTTTATTTCTGAAGATAGTTTTAGATGAGGGAGTCAATTACTAAGAGTTTCGTTTTGTTGAAGCAGTTTAGCACAATAACTTTGAGTGTGTGGTAATTTCGATACTGTAAATTTGCAGACGAAGTTGCCAATTAAATTAGTTGATGAGTAGTTTGCATGGCAGAAATCATAGAAGGATGAATAATTTTATAAAATAGTGAGTTTATAAATGGAATTAAACGGATAGTAAAGATTATCTGTTGCACGTTCTTCATGGTTGCTACTTTGTTCTTCCTCAGTGGCCTTTAGGTTGTTTAACATATGTTTGTTATTGTGGATGGTCCAAACCTCCATCTACGAATTTTTCAATTTCGCAGACTGAGGTGGCCCAGATATATCCCCGCAAGCAGTGTGCTACTTGCAGGAAGTTAGGAAACAACAAGACACCTAGACCCGAAGGCATTCCAAATATGGCAGTAAAAGTTGCTGTTCAAAAGAGGCCCGACTTCTTAATAACAACGTTGCAAAAGTGTTTAGAGGAAAGAGTCTTTCCTGAACCTTGAAGGCCCCAACATTTGGTACCGTTACCAAAAGGAAACAATACTCCTGGAGAACCGTCGTCATATCGCCCAATATGTTTATTTGACACGTTGGAAAAGATCCTTGAGTGAATTACAAACAATAGGCTGCTCGTCATAGCAGAGGAGAAAGGAGCACTGTCAGACCACCAGTTAATGCCATTAAAATTAATGTCGATACTGCAGCTGAGGCGATACAAGGAGAAAGATGGCAATGGGACTAAGAAATATTGTGCAGTAGTGATACTGGACATTAAGAATGCCTTCAATCAATCAATCAAATTCCTGTTAAGACAACTTATAGGGGCATAGGACAGAAACAACGCTCTTCCACAAGTCGCGATCCTGAGCAACGGCCTTAAGCTGTTGCCAGGACTTGTTTATTCCTCTGAATGCCATAAACTCGACAAATTGGTTACTTATATAAAGATCGTTACACCGTACTATTTGTTGAGAATAATTTCAAACTACTTCACCAACAGGAAGTTAAGGTAACAAACTGATGAGGGGATACGGTACTACAACGTATCGCGGGAGTCCCACAAGGATCGGTACCGGGTCCTCTCCTGTAGAATATCATGCACGATGGAGTTCTTCGATTATCGTTGCCGCAAGAAGTGAAATTAATCGGGTTCGCTCACAACATCGCCGTTGTTACTGTGGCCAAGAACATCCACGAAATAGAGTCAGCAACAAACGAAGCAGTATCAAAATTAAGGACCGGCTAGAGTCTGCCGGTTTGGAACTAGATGACCACAAAACGGATACTGTTCTTATAACAAGTCGAAAGAAAATTGAATACGTGAACATTCAAGTCGATAGTCAAACCATCAGATCCAACGAAAGCAATTAAATATCTAGGAGTTATGCTCGATAACAGATTAAAATTAAAAGATCACGCGGACTTCGCGAACGAAAAGGCGTGACAAATGCAGGCAGCCCTTTCCCGAATGCTGCCAAACATCGGTGCACCTGGATATGCCGAAAGGATTCTACTTTCCAGAGTAGTCACCTGGGTCCTCCTATACGCTGCTCCGGTTTGGGCGGCAGCGTAAGCGACAAAGAAAAAGATGTCATAAACGTATAGGCTCTGCGCAATAAGAGCAATCAGCGGTTTCCGAACAATAGCGGACGAAGCAGCCTGTGTCAGCCGGAATGATCTCCATTGACATTCTCGCGAATAAGATGCTAAGGATCTACGAAAGAAGATACTCGATCCAACAAGACGAAAAGAAGAGAAAAAGGCAACATAAATAGCTATGTGGCAAACCAGGTGGGACAACACTCTAAGAACCAGTTAGACCTATAAGCTAATCCCCGTGATTGAGGTCTGGACAAAGTAAGCGATGGTATCAGGTCATGGCGGTTACGGCAAATACCTGCATAGGTTCAGACACGATAACTCGCCTCTTTGTCCAAATTGCCCAGATCAAGAAGAAGACACAGAACATGCGGTTTTAAACTGCAGTGGCTTCACAGAATGGAGACATAATATGCCGAGTCCACCATTCATCATACCAGGGCTGTAAATATGAAACTGGAATTTTTTTGCAAAATAAAAACACTTATTGGTTGGAAATGAAAAGGAGTATTTTATTCATCTAGCGAAGGGCTATACTTTGAATTTTTACATTTTCCCCATCTCTCTGGCAATGTGTGGATGCACGCCAAAAAAACTGTTGGTCTTTTGATGAAAACCAGTCATCGAGCCATATTCGTACATTTTCGTAGGAAGTGAAGCGCTGCTCAGCAAGTGCGTGTTCCATCGATGCAAACAAATGGTAATCAGACGGAGCCAAGTCTGGTGAATAAGAGGCATGGGAAAGAATTTCCCAACTGAATGACTCTATCATTTCCTTGACCAGTCTTGCTGTGTGTGATGGTACATTGTCATGAAGCAAAATCACTTTGTTTTTTCTCTGCTGGTATTCTGGGCGTTTTTCACTTAAAGCTTGATTCAATGCAATCATTTGTTATCGGTAGCGTTCAGTGTTAACGGTTTTACCAGGTTTCAGCAGCTCATAATAAATCACACCCTTCTGATCCCACCAAACGCAGAGCATTGTTTTCCTGCCATAGCGATTTGGTCTTGCAGTTGATGTCGATGGTTGGCCTGGAGTTACCCATGATTTTTTCCGCTTCGGATTCTCAAAATAAATCCACTTTTCATCGCCAGTCACAATTTGATGGAGAAATTACTTTTTTTTGTATCTGGCGAGCAGCATTTCGGAAGTGGTTTCTCTGTTTTCCTGGTGTCTTTCAGTGAGATCATGTGGGACCCATTTTCCCATCTTGTGGATTTTTCCCATTTCTTTCAAACGTATGGCGACGGCTACTCGTGTTACGTTTAACTGATCTGCCAGTTGTTGTTGCGTTTGAGCATCGTCCTCATCCAACAATGCTTGCAATCTGCTGTCTTCAAACTTTTTCGGTGGTTTTCCACGTTCTTCGTTTCTCACGTCAAAATTTCTACTTTTGAATTTTTTCAATCACTCAACGCACTGTGATTTACCAATAGCATGATCACCGTAAGCATCGACAAGCATTCGATGCGATTCAGCAGCAGTTTTCTTCAAATGGTAACAGAAAATTAAAGCTGCCCGCAAATCGTAGTTTCGCGGTACAAAGTTCACTGTTATTAAAAACTATTCTGCGTATGAAACCTGAAGTGTTATGAGTTGACAATCTTTGTCCGATGTCAAAACAAGAAAATGGCGCCACTGACGCATGTTCACAATAACCATATTGACCAGTGAGGCCCTCTATGATCAAATTCTGGTTTCATATTTACACCCCTGGTAGACTATATGATGGTATCAGAGGAAAATTGGATAGAAAATTTGCACACTCATAACGAATATGCACAAGGATCTTCGGACAATCGAGAGACAAAGGAGAGCAAAAGCAATATACGGAGCACCGCATAAAATGCTAGCCAGCCCGCGAAATAATACCCAACGGTCGTCCCGCGGGGAGAGAGGTTGAAGTCTGTGTACGGCGGTGTGATTTAGTACGCTGGCACATATTGGCTGACAGTTCTATCAGGATCAAGTACATATTATAGCACGGGCCATTGGTATCTAATAAAGATTTCACACTGGTGTAACTAGAAAGAAAAACAAAAGCAGTGTGCTGGAATTATACGTCGACCGGGATTTGAACTCACGACCTACGCATTGTAGACCAACACGCTACTCACTAGGCATATTACTTTACTATTTTAATAATGAAGTATTGTGATCGACTTGGAAAAAAAAATTTGCCACCATGAAATTTAGTTTTTTCGCGTTTCATGGCTAAAATAGCCTAAACATCCGCCGTACGCCTTATGTAAACGATCCGCGCACATTAACTCCCAAGCCCTTCAAGATAGAAAATTTATTTCTGGGTGAATTGTAGACGATTGCGGATTTCAGGCGAATACGCATTTTAGAGGATGTAAGAGTTAAAAGGGAGGCGGGGGAGCGCTAAAACCGAAAACTAAGAATTCTAATATCTCAAGCATGGTTCTAGCTAGAAAGCTGAATACCAACAGATCTATAGGGATTTGAGGGACAAACTTTAAAAATAATTTAATTTTTTTTATGCATTGCGGTCCGAAAAGGAGGGGGGGGCAAAAACAAATTGTCGACCGAATTCGTAATTGTTTACCAAAAACAAAAAATTTGGGACCATTAAGATGGCATAGGGAAAGGACATTGAGGCTCATCTAAATAAAGCTCGTCAGGCCTTCGGTATCCTTTTCCCGCACTGGATGTTAAGAGATATCTCCCTTCCGACGAAGCTGCAAGTTTTTGTGTTTGGAATTTCGCAGTAAGAACGGTCACTTTCCATGAAGTACAACCATATAACAACACGAATTTGACGCATGCATCAAATACTTGCAGCTTCATGCGCAGGGATATCTCTCTGAACCTCCAGAAATGGGAAGAAGCACCGAAGGCCTGAGCTTTATTTATAAGAGCCTCAATTCCCTGTCCATGCTGACAATTCCGTGGTAACAAAGGTCTTGCACCTCTTCCACATATTGTCTTTTAAAAACAATCGGTGTAATTGGTACATTTATTTTCAGATTCTTTAAGCATACCTATGATTTTATCTGGAATACCAAGTCACCATAAAGTGACTTTTGTTAAAAAAGGGTCCCTCCGATAACCATTTGCCGAGTACAAAAAAACTCCACAAATAGTTCGCTGTTTTCGGGTCTCTTAATGTACAAGGTCATGACGTATCGACCCAAGGGTCACTATGCTTTCCTATGAAATGCTTTCTAGTCCAAAGTTATCAGAGCCAACCTGGCCACTCATATCTCCTGAGATGATAACAATATCACCTCTTAGAACGCCCTCGAAGGTTATACCCAGTTGGTCATAAAACTTCTCTTTGTCATCATGTATTGCGGCATTAATTGGGGTACATCCCTGCAGAATTGTGACGTTTCTGACACGTGTCCTAAGCCTGACGACGATAATCCTATCCGAGATTGGTTCCTTGCTGATGAGGCTTTCTCTCACTTTCGGTGTAAGGACGACCTCCACACCATTTGTGGCTTCACTCTCAGCACCAACATACAGAATAGTGTTTCCGCTCGGGGTTCCTTCGGGTGAGAAACCTATGATCTAGTCAGAGTGCATTGACAATTTTTACGACAAGCAGGTCTGGCTGTGAGGTTTTCTTCTGCTGCTCCCATTCCACAGGAGGAAAGAAAGAATTATGTCATTACAAAAATGTAGGCTAAGCAATTTTATCATTCAATCGATTGATCTCAATGCTTCACTAGAAATATCCACTATGCCGATAACGTAAAAAATGAAGCCATAATGTTTGGAAAGAAATATTAAATCCCTAATAGCTGGAAGCCTAGCAGGAAAGCATGGTTTAATGCCAAATATGCGTACCAGCAATAACCTTCTGAAGGCATAAATTACTCAGTTTTACTCTCTTACTGCGAGAAAATTATCTACATGGCCAAAAACAAAGGCAACTACAAACAATCTGTTTCGTCATTTCCAACTCTTATCTCGAAAAACGAAGATATTACTGATGCGAAAAACAAGGCTGCAACCATCAAACTCGTCCCCATCTAAGAATACGAAACAGTAGTTCCTAAGGAAGTATCCTTAGGAAAAAATATTACTCACACACGAAATGTATCCTCAAAATTTTGATGTTAACAAATCTACTGGACTTTCTCTGGCAAACTGCCAGACTGTACCAGAAATTTCCAAATGTTCAGCTTATTCTTAAAAAAAAAAACGAAGTAATACCGCAAATTATCATCCAATAGCAATTACCGCATTTCTTCTAGGCAATAAAGTATATACCACTGATATTATTAGCGATCATCAATATATTATAGATTCCGATAGAAACGCTGGACAGGAAAGCTTTCAATTGTTCTCACGGAGCATCATTCACCGATATGACGTAATCTGGGATTGTTGCACTTTGCAAAAATAAAAGCTAATAGGTTCAGCGTCGATCTGTGTGAATAAAATGAACGTTTCTTAACGAACCACTCAAAACGCATCGTTTTCGATGGAGCAGACACCACAATCCATTTCATGGCATTCCTTAGGGTTCTGTTCTTTTTGCTACTCTTTTCCTCATATTAATTAATGAATTTCTGTGTTTTACTTTCAATTCATTTCATAGCTTTATAAACAACAGCACTATTGATTTCTTCCATTCTTCTACAATGGCACTACAGCCCAGATCGGGCCTTAGCCTCCTAGCCTTCAGGTTCCTTAACATTTTTATTATTTATTGCGGAAGGATTGTTAGCCCTTCGCATAAACCTTTATCTAAGAATTTTTGATTTCCGCAGATTGAGGTGACCAAGGTATACCCAAGTAACAGCGTGTTGGTATGCAATGCGAAGGTCGTGAGTTCAAATCCCGGTCGACGCATAATTCCAGCACACTGCCTGTTAGGATATACCTTGGTTACCTCAATCTACGGAAATCAAACATTCGTAGATAGGCTAACAACCCTTCCGCAATAAATAATGGAAATGTTAAGGAACCTGGAGGTCAGGATCCTAAGGCCCGATTTGTACTATAGCGCCATTGAAGAAGAAGAACTTTCAATTCGTTTTATTTTCTCTTTCTATCGACATGATTGCTTAAATCACATTAAAGGTTGACCCCTAAATTGTGTAAAAAAAAAGTGGTCTAGAAAGAAGTCAGTGATAACGCTGCTAAAAACCAGTTTGTCACATGGAAGGCCTTCCGTGATAAGAGCGAGAGATATGAGCCTGAAATACCTAGCTAGGATGTAGCCTAGTGGGTAGCGTGTTGGTTTTGTAATGCGAAGGTCGTGGGTTCAAATCGCGATTGGCGCAGTATATAATTCCAGCACATTGCCTGCTTGAATATACATACCTTGGTCACCTCAATCTACGAAAATTAAAAATTTACAGAAAGAGGGTTGTGCGAAGGGCTAACAACCTTTCCACAATAAGTAATGAAAAATGATAAAGAACCTGAATGTCAGGAGGCCAAGGTCCCATTTGGGCTGCAGCGGCATTGTAGAAGTAGAAGGTACCTAGAGATCCACATGGGCAAGCGCCTAGACTTCATCTGCTCGAGCTAAAAAGTTCTGCGACATGTGGCTCGTGACGTCTGTTACAGACCATTTCATGATTGCTTCATGTCAACGTGTTGTCCTGTATGCGAGTGTGCTTGTTTCTCGTACATTCTCTACCGACATCATACAGATATTGATAAGTGCAGCTCCGTTGGACCCAGAAGTGCCTCGACGTGGGATTTTCTTCAAAGTCTGGAAGAGACTGCCAATGTTGCAGAGCGACTGGACGAAGGACAGTCATAAGCAGAAGCCTTTGTAAGTGCAAAGAGCTCCTGGACGAGTTTATGGTTTCTATGTGGCAAACTAGCTGCAATAGGTATTTCAAAGGTTGGTTAGCATATGAGTTTATCAAGGATATGAGTTTCCCATAGGGAAACCTTAGTCAAAGTCTAATGTGGGAGTCGTGGCCCCTTTCATGAGCTTAACGTTTTAAAAAAATCGGTTCGATGCCTCAAAGCGTTCGAGAGTTATTGTGAAGACACACAGACGGTAACGCGGATTCGAGATTTTTGAGTACTCTCATTGACTTTGTGCGAGGCTTATTTTAGCGTTATAAAACTAAGAGCAAACATAATACACTCTCGGATTTCATCTACAGTATAAATGTAATTAAGAACAACATCCTCGATGACCTTATACTTCAATATTAGAATTGAAGCTTAGTATAATATCGAAAATCTATACTCTCTAAATCTATATCTCTCATGTCGAATGGATTAATCGAAAACCCATAAATCTTTAAATCATCTGATTAACAAATTCGAACTATGGCGTCCAACGACCTCTTCGAATCAATAAAGCCGTTTTTTTTCTACACATCATCAAACCAAAATAGAGAATTATCTTCATCCAGCATAAAACCAGCAAACGAAGATGAAGACAAATACGAAAAAGTTATTTGCCTGAATCAGATAAAGAAAAAAAAAAAAGATTCATAACTGAAAACCATTTACGACTAACCTAATCGTCTTCTAATCCGTAAAAAAGATGTCTTAGGCAGACGAAGAACAAGACACAGCAATCGTTTAGATTTGCGCTTATTTATGAGTCAATCATCTTAACGCTACCAAAAATTTAATGAAAGCCCCCGTCAAACCTTCAAGTCATAAGGTCAGTAGTAAATCGGAGGTATTTGGCCGTTTAAATTCCAACAATAAAAATTTTTACGGACCATTAAACAACCCTTGCGAAAAATCGCGGAATAACGTACTTAAAGCAATAAAGCAAAAGTTAACGTATACATTTTCTGTGTAAAATAGTATCTTCCGGAGGATTAGTTTTGTTGAATTTCTGTATACCAAATCCTAAGTATCTATCTTATGTTATATAAGTATAAAAATACATGACCACAGATTTCGCTGTATCCTAAAAAACAAATATGGTCATAAATTCGAAAAGAGCATCTATAGATACGTTTCGAACTAATGAAATCGCTTAGGACTATTCTTTAGTCGATAAAATGTTCGCAATTAATAATTTCTTGTAAACTGGTATATTGCGGTGCGTTGCACTGATAGATTCAATTTACCAAAATCCTTGGGTGGTATAGAACTCTATCTCACTAGTTTGACGACCGGTCAGGAACCTCTCCTACGCCTTAATTCGTTCAGCATTCCATTGACCCTAGTCAGAGCAAAAGAAAAATTTATCACTTTCTTAGATTGATTTGCTTTTCGTCTTTTTGCCCAAAATCCAATCAAGGAGTTTATCAACCTTAGAAGGAAACTCCTTTCAAGATGTTGCGAAAAAATCGAAAGATTTCCGTTAGTCAATTTTGCAATCCATCTATTTTTGGGTGTACATATATTTTCCTGTAGTATTTTTCAGTTAACGAATTTGCAGAATCTTGGTAATTTTTTTTTTCTTTCTTAAAGTGATACCCAAGTTAAAGACTTTAACTATAGTTACATAGGTAGTGTGGGTTATAACAACCACTTGTTCGATTGAGAGTGTTTCCTTTAGTTTTTGTTTCGTCTCTTCTGTAGGTTGACACGGCCAATTATAATTAAAAGATGACGGAAGTTAATCTTAAAAAAAAAAAAACACTTATATGGATATAAAGTGAAAATTTTCGTTTATGGTGATTGAAATGTTGCTTTCGGGGAACAATAGTTTTTTGGTGGATTGATTAGAAATGATTATTTTTATAAATAAAAATGTTTGATTAATATTTTCATACATGAAATTAGTGCGCAAACAGTTAGACCAAAATTTATCAATCATTTAGGATTTATGGTCATAAGAAAAGTACAACTAAGTTAATCATAAAAAAAAAAAAAAGTGTAATAGTTTCTTTAATAGAAACTTTTCGCTACATATCATAGTTCTGAAATTAAATAATTTTTAGCTCACAAAATCTCTATCTCGCATTTCAATCTTAATTGCAATTTAAGACACCAAAGCTCAAAAATCTATTACCAAGTGTATTACAATCAATTCTTAATTATCTTCGTCTGTTAAATGGCGAAAATTCCAAAGAAGTTGAATGAAAAGAAAATAGCACTCTCAGTGATTCTCTTGATATTGAAAAAGCTTTTTAAGTCACGCCAAAAAAAATGAGATTTCTTTTGCGTTAAAATTCAAAGCTTTTGAAAAAAAATTTTTGCTACGGAAATATCGTAAACTAAATATTTAAGCATGGCTTTGATTCATACGTATCTACTAACAAACGCTTATTGCGATTCAGTACGAAAGATTTGAGTTGGCTGAAAACATGCTAAAGACGTGAAAATTGAAATAAACGGAACTATTCGCAGGATTCGTTACTAATTAAACAAAGCAAGCTTAATTAAAATTCTGAATTTCCTTTCAAGCGTGATAAAAAAAGAGCAGCTTAGATTTGAGCGAAGAAAAATTAACGATTCGAAAACTTTTGTTCGAGAATCAAACTTGCTAAAAGTTTTAATTTCGAAATTATATGATTTCTGCAGAAAAATAAGGACTAGGATAAGCGAATAATCTAAACGAACGAAGTAATAGGAAGTTCCTGCGACTTAATTGACGCCTTGCAGTGTATCGCAGCTGGTTATAATTGGGTTCGAGCTGGGCACAAGGCAAGGAAGGGATAAGACAGAGTTTTGCGAAACTTGACCCCTGAGAAGTAATATGGGTGGGGAGAAGGGGGGGGGGGGTGGTGCATGAACAAACGAAGTTTCTGTATTTTTCGAAATATGAACAGCAATTGCTGAAGTAGAGAGAAAATCTTTATATGAGGAACCACCGCATCGCCTTAACGCAGAAAGTAGTCCCTCCTGTAGAGCGCCCGACCAAAGAAATTTTTCGGTTCTTTGAATTTGGACCACCCAGCGAATAAAAAGGGGGAAACCTCTAATTGCATAGTAACTGTATCCTTGCGACGGCTTGTCCTAAAAAATTAAATAAGGAGCGAATGCTCGATTTGAATCATTGGCTTACCGTCCGTGATCGTAAAACACTAACTGAGACTTCTGCAATGGCTATTCAGCCCAAGTCGGGCCTTGGCCTCCTGACCTTCAGGTTCCTTAACATTTTTCATTATTTATTGTGGAAGGGTTGTTAGACTTTCGCACAATTCACTATCCACGAATTTTTCATTTTTGTAGGTCACCAAGGTATACCCAAGCAGGCAGTGTGCTGGAATTATGCGATTACCGGGATTTGAACTCACGACCTTCGCATTGTAGACCAACACGCTACCAACTAGGCTACACCCTAGCACTGATACGAGAAACGAAAACAGTGTCTCGGATACGAACGGATTCTATGGTAACGAACTCTAGGACTCGAGAACGAACTAGAATTGGTTTCTAGAAGATTCGAACAATGACTGCCAGTAGAGGAGGTGGTGTCACATGGTCTTTACACCACCATAAGTGGTCAATCGTGAAAAGTGGCAAGAGAAAATATGGCCGATGCTCAGGACTGCGCCTTATAAAAGAGAACTATTTCTGGCTTTAAATTTAGGACTTTCAGATTTTAAGCAAGGGTGTAACCTAGTGAGTTGCATGTTGGTCTATAATGCGAAGGTCGGGAGTTCAAACCCCGGTCGACGTATAATTTCAGCACACTACTCGCGTAGGTATATCTTGGTCACATCAATCTGCGTGAATGAAAATTCGTAGATAGAGGGTTGTGCGAAGGGTTAACAACCCTTTCACAATAACAAATTAAAATGTTACGGAACTTGAAGGTCACGTGGCCAAAGCCTGGGCTGTAGTGCCAATGAAGAAGACGATTTCCAGCAGTTCGGGAAATTCAATTTTTGAGTAATAACCGTAGCTTCGCAACGCCTTCACGTAGAAGCATGAAATTTAGCGTATGGTAAATAGATGGAAATCCCGAATTGGTTCATTACTGTTCCTCGACATCGACTTCATCTAGGAACAAGAAATTTTGCATGAGTTTACACGACGGGGCTGAGGTTGCTCGTACCCTAAGGTTCTGTGGCGGCCTATACTGCATCGCTAATAACCGACTAAGCCGTATGTTCTAGATAGCTTAGTGGTCAGCACCGCCGCTCTGCAACTCGAAATCCCCGGGTTTTAATCCCACCACCTGCACGGGATTCCCTCAATGTCTAAGATAGGACCTGCTTACACAACCCTTACTGACGAGTCCGTCGTTAGCAGGCCTTGGACGAAACGCAGTAGTCGCTCACTCGCTACAGTTTTAACCCTTTTGAAATTCTGTGTTAAGAATATTTAGACGATTGTTCTGAGTGATTTGAAAATAGGAAATCATTTATCTGAAAATCGGCTAAGAGAAAATGTCCCCTATATTAAGCAATTGTTCTTAGCAACCGTAACGTTTTGGATAGAGATTCCTGATATTGGACATTACGATGAGACGGGGTCTTGCGAATCATCATATCGCCTTAGCCTGGAATCAGAAATTTTATCACGAGGGTACATCTTGGGCAATCGACCGAAACAACTTTGGGGTTTTGCTAAATTCAACCTCCATGAGGTAAAATAGAGGGCAAACCTCAGTTGTAGTGCACCAGCTTTACTTGGAAACATAAAATTTGGACCGTTTCAGAAAAAAATAGTTTCTGGATTTTGATTCCAAAATGGTAAACGAAACCCCATTTGAAATGCATTCACATAAAAACATGAAATTTAGTATATGGTTCAGTATTGCATTCAAGTCTAAATGCGATTTTGGGATTTATCGAAATTTAATCTTTAATAAATCTCTCTAAAATAAAAAAACTAGGGTGTAGCCTAGTAGGTAGCGTGTTGGTCTTGTAACGCGAAGGTCGAGGGTTCAAATCCCGGTAGGCGCAATATATAATTCCAGTACATTGCCTGCTTGGATATGCCTTGGTCACCTCAATCTACGAAAATGAAAAAAATCGTAGAACGAAGGTTATGCGAAGGGCTAACAACCCTTCCACAATAAGTAAAAAAAAATGTTAAGAAACCAGAATATCAGGAGGCCAAGGTCCGATTTGGTCTGTAGCGCCATTGTCGAAGAAAATAAAAAACTGTCATTTGAATTTTCAGAAATCCAAAAGGACTAAATGTAACTCTGGCATTTTTCAAAATATTTAGAGGGAAGGGAGAAGAACTTAGAGCTTAAGTCCATTACTCTATTTTCACAACGCCATGCCCTAGAAATATAAAATTTTGCTCGATTTTGAGGAATTTGACTACAAAAAAAAATAGGTGTGGATAGAATATTGCGCATGAAGCAAAGGTAGTGAACTCAAATCCCGGTCGACATACTATTACAGCAAACTTCCAGCTTCGGTATACCGGTCACCTACTCAGTGCGCTAACAACCCTTCCCCAACAAATAATGACCAGAAGCTCAGGAGGCCAAGGCCCGATTTGGACAGTATTGCTATTGTAGAAGTAAAAACCTGTTGAAAGGAAAAATTGCCGGATTCTACTTTGTTACGCTTTATTATTCACGACGATTCGGTCTCTGCTGAGACCTTGATCAGGCTCAGTTTGATAAAGGTCTCAAAAGTGACCGAAACGTCACGAAAAAAAAAGCGTAACAGTGTAGAATCCGGAAATCTTTCCTTTCAATTCGCAATGCAATATGAAAACATTCACCAAATCATTAGAAGCCTGTTATTCGTGAAGCACCCAATTATTCAATATTATATAGGTAACATAAAACTTCATATAAAGCCTACATTTTGCAGCAGAAAATCGATGAAATCTATTTTTTTTAACTATTCAAGTCTAGACTAAAGAAATTTTTTATTTGTATCTGATTACTGCAGATTTTACTAGATCTCATTTCAGAATAAATGCCGTCTAGCCTATTGAAAAATTATTTATTTTTTTGCATGCAGGAAAAATTTATAAGTCAAAAAACCTTACAAGATACACAAAATAAAAATAGATATAAAATAAAAGGATACGTAACACACCTAAGAATAGTTACAAATGTGAGTGAATCTCATCAGGCATAATTGAATTTATTAAGTTGTTTTCGGTATACTCAGATTTGTATTTGAACGAACTTTGGGTTTTGTCGACGATTTCATGTATTAAAAGGAGATTGGATAATCCATGCAAATTCTTTGATAGACAAATGTTAAGGTCTATTGTATAAGTTTCAGAAACTTGTTGACCTGAACCTGCTTAGGGTCTATCACATCGATTTTCATTTAAACTGGGAATGATAAAACATATATCGTTGCCAGAATTCATTGAAAAAAATTTCAACTTCGATCCACTCATTCCACCATCTCCCATACAAATTTCTCAGTGACTTTCGTATGGGAGATGATACCAAAGTCACTGTTCACTATTTTGAAGAAATTTAGATGACATATTTTCCGGCTCATTAATCTCCTAGATGGATTCTACAAAGGGTATGAAAAATGGGGAGTGTTTAAACGTCTAACTACCCGTTCACACGGTCTGTTATTCGAGTGAAGGAAATCCATTTTTTTGTAACTCGACCGAAAATTGAAACGACAAATCGTCAATGCAGGATTACAAAGTAAAATTAAAAACAGAACAGCTTTACGACTGCACGAAAAACCCAATCATAAAATACTCTAAGTGAAATTTTTGTGATCTTAAAAAAATTGAGTCACCTCAAGATCCGAAAAAACCCGAATATAGAGGTCATAATCTTAATATTATCGGACACTATGCCGATAAAATTCAAGTTTGAAATCCCTTTCAAAGTATAGTCACAGAACGCAAGGACTAGTAATCCATGCTACCTGAGATAGAAGTGGAAGTAACCATCTGGTATACAGATAGCAATTCCGATGGAACTGAATCCAGAGCTGAAGGTCCCAAATTCTCGGTTTTGAAACCACTCCGTAAAGAAGCCACATTTTACCACGCTGAACTAATGGTAGTTGAGCTATGTATCCAAGAGTATGTTAGGAGAGCCCATCGCAATTAAACTATACGATTGGGTATAGTACTGGTGAAAATAAAGGCAGGAGGAGTTCACAAGAAGTGTTATTTGCCTCGGCCTACTTTCCTGGTGAAAAGCTCAGGGCGTCATACAGCTTGTGGAATATAGCAAAATCCGCAAAATACCAGTCATCCTGGGTTGCAACGCTAACGCGCGCCACACTATTTGTGGAAGTAGTGATATCAATAAAAGAAGGTAGTCACTTTAAGAGTACCTTACTACTGACAACCTAACTATAATAAAAGGCAACACACCGCCATTCATAAATTCAGCTAGACAGGAAGTACTTGTCTTCACCATAAAAAGCACCTGCCTGGTTGGTAAGTGCGAAAATTAATACGTATCAGAAGAGGCTTCATTGCAAGATCATAGGCATATCTGTTTTGACATTAAGACTTCATTTGGCTATATAGGCCAGTACAGAAACCCTAAATGTACGAACTGGAATCTTTACCAGCCAATCCTAGAAAAAGCGAGAGTGGCCTTTGTACCAAAGGCACGGAATCGTTCCATTGATCAGCCTAAATCATATCGCCCTATAAGTCTTACCTCCTTCTTTTTCAAAAAGATGGAGAAATGAGTGGACCTTCACATAAGAACAGGGCCTAACAAAGTCTGTCTTAATAAAAATCAACATGCCTACCAAAAAGGCAAATCAACAGAATCACCCCTTCATTGTTTGTTAAGACAAATCGCAAAGGCAAAAGACTATAAAGAAATTGCCCTTTGCGCTAGTGTTGGGTAGGACAAGAATTTTTGTCCCATGTTTGTATGAGGGGCTCATTTGAAATTTGAGGTGGTACAATGTCCCACCTCAAATGTCCCATTCAAAAACTCCATGTCTCATTCATACATACAATGTCCGTCCCATTCATACAATTTGCCTTTTTGAGGAGCAATGGTAGCAAATGAGCGAAAAATGACGTATATTGCGCTTTTATGTGTGCGCGTAGAAAATTTTAACCCTACCAACACCGTTTCTTATTGAGATGCGGTAGTAAAATGACGTATTATTAGGTGTGGCATTTGTGGGTTGTGTTTATAATATACATTCTTTTTTATTTTATTTATTCTTATTTAATTTTAAAAATTAAAATACAAAATCTCCTTAATTAATATCACAAAAAAATACATTCTTATTTATTTCAGTTATTCTTATTTACACTTATTCGGTTTCACTAGGGTTAAAACATTATACTAGCCATGTAAGTCAATCCAACAACAACAAGTTGTAGTCACAATAAAAATGACAGTTCCGTTCGCCAGCTTTTGTATGTAGCGGACACGGCGGGCTTCGTAAGAATCGCGTTTATTCTTAAATGCAGTGTTAAAAATAGTTCAGTTTTGCAAAATACTTTATTAATAGTGCTCAGCATGTAATTACTACACGCTGATATCAGTGCAATAGATTTTTAATCGAAAAAAGTGCGATGAAAGTTAAATCTCGGTTTCTCCCATCGAAGAGAATCTGTCATTCATGTGCAGAGTTCTCCGGTTCGTAATATTTCCGTGCTGAGAGCTTTGCTTTCAGCCATAAAAATGCATGGGACAAAACCCGGTGAAGTGAGTGTGATTTGAGTGTTACAAATGCATTGGTACAGCAGCCATACAAATGCATGTTTTTAATTCAGATGCGACAAAAGCTCTGAAGTGGGACAAAAACTTTGAAGTGGGACAACAATATTTTTTGTAGTGATGGGACATTTTGACGTGCATGAATAGGACATTTGTACCACTTCTTGTATGAGTAACCCAACACAACGCATTCCTATCTTATTTTGCAGAAAATGGGGATTATAGCCCAAGATGATCTACTGGTGCTACAGAAAAATCATACTCCCAATAGTCAAATTCGGATCAACGATATGGTGGACTAAAATATTACAATAAAAAGCACAGCTTACGGTACAAAAAATCCAAAGGCTAGGTTGTCTTGGTATCACAGCAGCAATGAAAACCTGGCAATGAAAATGTTCCTAAACATCCCTCCGATACATCTCCAAATAAAAAAGGTGGCAATCAAAGGAATCTTAGGCATACAGAGGGAAAAAATCAAGAGATTTTAGAGGTTATTTCAAAATCC
The DNA here is from genome assembly GCA_963669355.1 of Chorisops tibialis. Classification (NCBI taxonomy): domain Eukaryota; kingdom Metazoa; phylum Arthropoda; class Insecta; order Diptera; family Stratiomyidae; genus Chorisops; species Chorisops tibialis. Next base: position 111,059,828 of record OY770262.1, on the reverse strand, counting down.
GAAAAAACTCAAAAATAGAGGTTTTAGCCTCCACAGTATCGGACGCTATATCGATAAAATTCAATTTTGAAACTTCCTTCAAAGTTGTAATCAGAAAATGCAAGAACTGGCAATCCATAACTCGGATGACTCGCGCACCTCTAAGGGAACTGGAGCCGGAGTCTTAACTTCTCGGTTTCAAAACCACTAATTGCAATGGAGCTCTGCATCCAAGAGAATATAAGGACGGCTCATCGCAACAAAACTATTTAGATCCTATCGGATAGTTAGGCGGTTCTCAAAGCACTAGCATCCAATAAACACGGATCGTGTATAGTGTGGGACTACCTTCGAAACCTAATCATTCCGGGAAAAAGAAACAACGTAACCTTAATGTGGGTCCCAGGACATATGGAGATTGAGGGAAATGAAGAGGCTGATCGCCTCGCAACGGCGCAGAAACAAATTTCATTGGACCAGAGCCGTTCTGCGGAAAACCAAAAGAGTTCGCCAACCCTATACTTAGACAACAAGAGCAAGAAATCTACTGGGACAGACTGCCAGACTTATCAATCCCAAAAACACTAATCCTACCACAAAAAAAAAAAAAAAATTGAGGATGTTCCAAAATTCAGTAAGAGTGATGTTAGTGCTCTAAATAGGCTGGCTCTCACGTGTTCTCCAAATAATAATATTAATATTCTACCACACTGGTGGACTTTCGACCAGTCGCGATGAAACCAACACCGTTCGACGGGAAATTACATTTTCTTGAATGTATTTTTTTTAGTTTTTCGTGATGGGTCCAAATTCTACCGTAATATACATAAAATTCTAGTTCCACTTGGCTTGTACTATACACAGAGAAGACTATAACTTGGATTACATAGCCAACTCTCGCGGTCTTAATGGGACACCCTGTCCCATTAAGATTTGTCATATGTAATTTTTAGCAAGAAAGTAACTTTAAGCTGGTGAACGGGCCATATGCCTCCACTCCTCCTACCCCCTCCCATACAAATTCCATGAAGTTTCGAAATTCAAAAAATTGATTTTACTCCGAAACCATTTTAGCTATTGACTTGAGAGTTAGGCCATAGTATAATCAAATAATTATCATTAACGTTAAAAAATATTGAACTGATCCTCTTACTCCTTTTACTCCCTCCCATACAAATGCACAAATTTTCAAAAATGCATTTATTCGGTTTACTAATTTTTGCCATAATTATTTTTTTTACAATTGGAATCAATTTTGAAAAAACTATCAACTTCACTTCACTCCTTCTACCCCCTCCCATACAAATTTCACGAAATTTCAGAATTTTAATTAAATTATTTTCCTCTAAAACTGTCAATGGTATCAACTTTAAATTTTGAGAAAAGCATTTTATTACAAACATGATTGATGTCAAAAAATTTGGTTTTGATTCGAATACTCCTTCTATCCCCTCCCATACAAATGCACAAGTTTGGTAAATGCATTTAATCCATTTTCATTGAAACTAGAAAAAGTAAAAACTTAAAATTTGGTCAGAATTTATGCCTTAACATTCGCAATAAATGCTAAAAAAAATATGAAATTCGGTTCACTCTTTTTACCACCTCCCATACAAACTTTTGTGTTGGAAATTCAAGAAAAGTATGTCTTCTTAGAACATATGAGAGCTATAGACTTTAAAATTGTAACAAAGCAATGTGATTAAAATATTGATAAGCAGATTACAAATCATCCAAAACCTCCCACTTTCTCTGCTACCTCCCATACAAATTCCATAAATTCAGACAAAATTTTTTCAATTTCCTCGAAAATTATGAAAGCTACAAACTTTAAATTCAGCATGAAACATTTAGTATACTACGTTCGGAGTTACATACAAAAATTACAAACCTCACCCCTATGATTTTACCACCTCCCATACAAAAGTCACTATTCACTATTCGAAAGAATTAAAGGTGACATATTTTCCGGTACAATAAAATCTTTCATATTCCATCTAGAGTATTGTATGAGTGGGATTTACGCCCAATCACAATTCTGTTATGTTTATACTCTAGATGAAATCTGAGAGTATTATAAGTTTGCTCTAAGGTTTGTAACGCCAAGAAATAAGGCTCGGAGAAAAAAATGATGAATACAGAAATTAATATTATCACTCAAAAATTTCAAAACCGGATGTCCATCCGTCCGTCCGTCCGTTCGCTCTCTAGCTTGAGAACGCGTTGAGCTAGAAAGCTCAAATTTCGTACACGTCGTTTTTGACAAAAAAGTAAGGTCAAGTTCGTGAACGGGCCAAATCGCTCCACCCCTTCTACCCCCTCCCATACAAAATGACACAAATGCGCAATTTGACAATAAACGGATTTGCTCGAAAAGTATAAAAGCTATTGGCCTGAAATTTGGAATATATTACTTTTATGATAATATCAATCTACCGTATAAAAATTATGCGTGTCCTCCCCCTCCTTCTACCACCTCCCATACAAACTGCACTTGTCATGAATTACTCTAAGTCAATTTACTCAGTGCGTATAAAATTTAGCGAGCTGAAATTCTGCACTTAATATTTATTTAAAATTGTTAGTAAGGCTGAAAAAAATTAGACGATTAGCTTCACCCTTTCTACCCCCTCCCATACAAAATGACACAATTTCGCAATTCGACTATAAATGGCTTTGCTCGAAAAGTATAAAAGCTATTAGTCTGAATTTTGGGATATATTACTTTCATAATGATTTCAATATACAGTATAAAAATTATTTGCGTCCTCCCTCTCCTTCCAACCCCTCCCATACAAACTACACTTTTTCATGAAATGCTCTAAGCCGATTTTCTCTGAACATATAACATTTATCGAGCTCACATTTTGTAATAAATACTTATTTAGCATTATCACTAAGATCAGAAAAAATTATTTGATTAGCTTCGCTGCTTCTACCCCCTCCCATACAATATGACACAGTTTCACAACTTTACAAAAAATCTATTTTCTTGAAAAGTATGAATGTTACTGGTCTAAAATTTAAGAGATGTCAATTTTATGATATTCTTAGTTATTTCTGAAAAAATCACTAAAATCCCCCCACTCTTTCTACCACGCCCCATACAAACTGCACATTTTCACTAAATCTAACACACTAATTTTCTCAGCTCCTATTCAATTTTTGGAGTTAGCATTTTGTTTAAAACATTTTTATAGCTACTTTGGAATGATGGGAAAAAAATTAGTTCAATGCTATCACCCCTTCTAACACTCCCCATACAAAATTTCTTGGGATCACAAAAAAATCTATTTCATCTAGAGTATCGTAAGATTGCGCTTTACGCAATCGTAGCCCTGTTATGTTTTTTATTGTTTCTAATACAAAAGGAGTGCCGAGTTAAACTTGTGCTCCGGGTGCTATTTTTCTACTGCACGGTCTTGTACTTGGCGAGCATTATTTATTTATTTATTTAAACACAAATTTTACAACTTCAATTAAACAAAAGCGGAAAATAAAAGAATAGCAAACAGAAAAATTTAAACATTGAAGATGATAGTTTTAACTCTATTTTTAAATAAAGGAAAAGAAATGGCTAAAGAGCCAAGTTGGAGTCGGTTATGGCTCCTTTGCATTCTTAGCATCGGAGAGTGATGGTATATATCGAGAGAGGCCCGAGGAGAATAGAAGATATCTGAATTCCTGGTTGAGACTAGTCCTAGTCTAAGATTCAGGTCGTCACAGAGGTGAGTATTGAGCAGGTGACTGCAAAATTTGAAGAGGAAACAAGCATCGAGGAAGGTCCACCGTAAATGCAGAGGCTGTGTGTGAAGTACTTCAAGACTACTATTGTAGTCGATATGAAACTTTCTTAATCTGCAGAAAAGGGTTCGAGTGATTGTACGTTGAACAGATTTGATGGCCCCAACATGGTAAGAATGGTGCGGGTTCCAAACGATGAAACTGTATTCTATAATAAAATACTACGGACAAGAGTAGAAAATAGGAGAACAGCTGGTTAAACTGGACTGTCGTACGGAGGACAAAACCAGCAAGTGTGTATGCCTTATTAGTAATCTTGGAGAATTGATTGACGAATTTAAGTCTGCGGTCAAAGACCACTTCCAGATCCTTTATTATGGTTACTGCCGTAAGGGTGGAGCCATTAATAGAGTAAGAGAGGAGGTAGTCTTATACGAGTACTCCATAGTAAAACACTTCTCTATGTTCAAAAAGATATTATTGTTTGAACACCAACGAGAGGCAGCAGACAAATCAGTCTGGAGGATCATGCCATCAGAGACGGTGGAAATTTGCCGGCACAATTTGAGGTCGTCAGCGAATAAGAGACAGTTCTACTTCTTCTACAATGGCACTACAGCCCAAATCGGACTTTGGCATCCTGACATTCAGGTTTCTTAACATTTTTCATTACTTATTGTGGAAGGGCTGTTAGCCCTTCGCACAACCCTCTATCTACGAATTTTTCTTTTTCGTATATTGAGGTGGTTAAGTTATATCCAAGCAGGCAATGTGCTGGAATTATATACTGCGTCGACCGGGATTTTAACTCACGACCTTCGCATTACAATACCAACACGTTATCCACTAGGCTACACCCTAGCTCAGTCTGTCAAGAAACAGTTAGAAGATATAAATTGGGGCAGACCATTTATGAAGAGAGCAAATAAACGAGGACCAAGGATTGATCCCTACGGGACACTAGAGTTAGCAAGACACTCAGTAGAGGAGTATCCGTTGAACGTAATTCGGAGACGACGATCCGTAAAGTACGAATGGAACCAGTTAAGGAGAGAGCCAGAGACACCGTATCTTTCAAGTTTTGAAGTAAGAATTTTACAATTAACAGTGTCGCCCATATCCAAGAGCAAATCGATTCAGTCGATTCGTCGCTCTCAACGCAGTAGAATTGATTAGAATTTTTTCCATAGGCTTGGAATATCTTATATCGTTCATAGTCTTTGCTTCCAGCAAGCAGAAAATGCGCCTTCTTCAAGTTACTTATTGAACAAGAGAGACGCTGGCACCGAGAGCTCCGACGGGAGAGTTTTCACAAAAAGATTCGGAAGCCCATCCGGTCCGCCACTGATTTTTGAATCTGGAGAATTGATAATTGATATAATTTCCCTCTTACTAATAGATATCCCAGTGATGAACTCCTGGAGTGGGATGAAAAAGTCACAAGACAGATCATTACTCGAGTTGCTTAACACAGAGGAAATGTATTTGGCAAAAATTCACAAATTTCTTGTGGAGAGGTAGTGGCAGTTTGACCAAACTTAATTTGTGAAGGAAAAAATTTTTTATTTCTACGCTTTCTAACATGCGACCAAAACGGTTTGGTATCATTGAGCGACAGTGCTATCTCTAGTTGAAAGGAAGGGAAAAACGCCTATACTTTTTATACATGAGAATGGTTGAACTATTCAGGGTAGTCACGATTAGAAATGGCACGATTGGAAACATTCCGATGAATTATATCATCTAGCATGAAGTATAGTTGCGTCGATGATTCATCAGAGTTTTTGTTATTAAAGAGTTCAAGCCAGTTAACATCACCGAGATCATTACTCATTTGTTCGTAGTTTCCCTTGTAGAAATAGCATTTCTTATTCTTATCAATAAGAGATGGGGTGGGGGGTGGGGGGGTGATAAGGGTTGAGCGGCACTAATCCAATCAAGGTGTCAACAAATCAAAAATCAAGTCGAGGATCTTCCCCCGATAATTTGTGGTAATATTATGTTGAATAAGTGAACACAGGTTCATAAAGTGATCAACCGACTATGATAGATAAAGACAGTGTAGGGTGGGACCAGTCTGCATTCTATTGTATGTTGGCCCATACTTGACGTTCTAATCTTTAAAGAAAACTTATAATACTCTCATACAGTGGCGGACATAAGTCTACGGCAGCACCTTATATTGAGATTCTGGATAATTGAAAGCTTTAATCAAAAATCCATTGATGCACATTTTTTCATTAACGTAAATATATTTATAAAAAAATAAAAACTTGTCATAACAAACTTAAAGAGAAATTCAAAGAAACTTAAAAAATTGAATGGACAAAAGTCTAGGGTAGTCAGTGCTGACTGACTTATACACAAACAATTTCCAACTAAACGTATCGGAATTTTTAAAATTATTTGCTGGCTTAATACTTGGTTGGACCCCCTTTAGCATCAATTACTGCTTGCAGTCTTCGGGGCATAAAGGCGACTAAATTACCAGTTTCTGCGAATGTAATTTTCTCCCATTCTGTAATGAGCGCTTCCTTCAACAAATTTTTATTTTTTATGCAACATTTCCGAGTTCTCCGCTCCAGAAGGATTTTTAATTAAAGCTTCCAATTAACCAGAACCTCAATATAAGGAGACTTTTGTCCGCCACTGTACTTCCATCTAAACTATTATATTATATAATGAGTCATTCTAATGCATAAATTCTGCTAACAAACTCTTGATTCCACAACGAGATCACATTTTCCGCTAACAATTCTTCCTATTACATATGTATGTACATATATCGAAAACAATTTGAAATAACTACATGTCTACCGTTACAATGCTACCGTTATAACAACCCTACAAGCTGGCATATTTTCTTTAACATAACATATCTAACAGTAAATGTACGCTCTAAGACGGCACAAACAATTATACCTACCAACAACCATTAAAACGAATTGGTCGAAAATTAAACTCCGTTTTAGGCGAATTAACGAGCCCATTACAAAATTACAATCCACCGTGCGTCCGATCAATAAAAAAAAAAAGTATTCAATTTCTTTTAATAAGAAACCAACTATGTAGTATGCTGACGACGAACCACCATCTGCAGTCGACGACGGAACGGTTTTATTCATTCCGACAGTCTTCCTATACAATCGATAAAAATTTTAGTTTTCAAAAAATGTGCACCTCGAAGAATTTTCGGTGGGTTACCGTTTTTTTTCGAGCCTCTTTCTCTTCACTCCGCATTTTTCCTTTCGTACGATGTTTTTTTTTTTACAGGTAAGAATTCGTGAGTAATAAACGGATGAAGCAATTGTTGTACTAACTGTGCCCACATACGGTGGGGCCAAAGTAGCCAAAAAAGAAAAGAAAAAAAAATCTTTACAGTTATCCGAAAAAGTCAAAGTAACGAATTCCCGAAGATAAGCAGTGTGCAAGGTATGATGATCGATTCGATTCAAGAAACTAAACAAAACGTGAATTATATTCTTGGTGTTGCTTAAATCCAACAAAAAGAGCGGGATAGGTAGGTGCTCTTTTTCTCCCATGCCTTTTTCTTCGCGCCGCGCTATAACGGTACCCATCTATGATGTTAGGTTAGGTAATTCCCCATCATTGATTGTGTGTGGGTCACGGACTAGGAAACGTTCTGTTTCGAGAACAATAACCTCAAATGAAGGTAGAATCGGCGAGCGATCAACGACTTTTGGTTTTTTTCGGCTCTTTTCTGTTTTTGTCGGAGACTTTCGCTATTCTTCTCGAAGAAGATTGCATTAGATTGGATTGCGGTTAATTAGTTTAGTGAACTTAAAGATATTTCAGTTAGATTTTAATGAAAATGTTGGATGGCTCATAATACATAAAACACGTTTAACCATAAGATGTTCATTGGGAAAGATAACGCATGTTCAAGCCGTAGAGAACAAGATAATAATAGTTAATTTTGCTACCAACGTCAGGTTGCTTGGACGGAACATTTAAGTACACAGAAACGTCAAATCCGATAGATTACTCAAACGCATCGATAGTGTGCTTTTCCGCCCCGGAATTTCGAAACTAACTCTTATCTACACCGATGTTACAATTTTGGTATCGAGCTCTTGATTTCAAAGTTCTTCGATAAAGCAATCACGAATAATTTGATCAAATTGCGAATTTCAGGCAGAATTTTGGATTAGATATGCCAAAAATTCAAATCGTACTGAACGAATACAGTGGTAGACATTCGTATGCGCGCATCTGAAAATGTATCATATATTGTGTTCCCCACTGTAAAATATGTATTTCTAAGAAAAAACTTTTTCTCCCTATTTTCGGAATTGCTATGGATGAGTAATATACGACAGTAAAACTAACGGTACTACTTTGAAAAAAACAAAAACGAAAAATGTGCTCAGTTTGAGCTGCGACATTTGTATGAGCGCATCGAGGAATTATTGAGTTTTGAACGCAAAATTAAAAGTTTTTTTGCAAATTTTGTTTTAAATAGCATTAAAGAATTTTTATTGAAGGTTTGTGCAGAATACGTTTTGCAATATTATTTAGTATGAGCGTTGTTTTTGCAGTAATGCCTTCTGGGAATCGTTTAAATGAGGCGGAGCAGGTTGCCATCAATTTATTGAAAGAAAAAGACTTCTCCAATAGGCAAATTGCTACTAAACTTGATCGATCTGATTGTGCAATCGGAATTTTCTTAAAAAAAGGTAATGGCTATGGCGTTAAGGCTCCAACAATGAGCAATACAAAATTATCCTTCCGTGACAAAGGCAAAATTCGACACGAGGCAACAACAAATAGGCTATCTGCAAAACAAATTAAGGACAAATTAGAGCTTAATGTAACATCTCGTTACATTGCACGTGTTTTAAGGACTTCACCAAATACAGAATGGACGAAACTTAAAGAAAAACTCCGGTTAACTGCCGTTCACCGAAAGAAGAGACTACAATTCGCCAAAAAGTACATGTCTCGGACATCCGAGTGGGAAAAAGTAAAATTTTTTGATGAAAAAATAAAATTTGGATGGCCCAGACTGCTACAGTTGCTACTGGCATAATTTGAAAAAAAAAACACAATGGTCAGATACGTAATGCGTAATTTCGGCGGTGGAAGCGTTATGGTTTGGGATGCATTCTCCTGCATTCTCCAATCTGTTTCATAACTACTAGAATGAACTCCCAGATGTACATAGATCACTTGGAAGACGTTTTAATCAGTCATCTGAATAGTTGCGACGAGGAAGATGTAGTTTTCCAGCAGGATAATGCATCCATTTATGCTTCGAGGCAAACCAAAGATTGGCTTTCGGATAAAAATATTCGCACACTTGACTGGTCCGCTTGTTGTCCTGACTGTAATCCAATTGAGAATTAAACAAAAAAAGTGCCAAAAATATGAACTTATTTATTTTTACTTATAAGTGACAAGTGCGTTCATTTTTAAATCCACAAAAAGAAAAAAAATTGCCAAAAATGAATTCAAATCATTTCTTACCAAAGAAAACATAATATATCTCTTTTAAAAGTATTCAATTTTTTTTTTCAAGAAATATCTAAAAAAAATGTAGTGCGCTCATGCGAATGTCTACCACTGTATGGTAACCCGTGACTTAAACCATTTATGATCATTCCCAGTAGAAAAGTTGGTAAGTCAATCTACTGGAAGGCCACATAGCACAGGCTCTAGAAACTTTCTGTGGGCATGTCGAAACCAAGTTCGTATTCATCGCTTCCAAAACTGCTTGACGAGAATGGAGAAGGTAATTAGTTGATTGATTTTCTTCGTCAAACAGTGAAATGCTGCGATTTTATGGCTTGCCCTATTTTTGTTTTATATACAGTGACCGACAAAAGTCTACATATGACCCCTATTTTCGCTACTCGACGAGCTCCATGGCACTAATTAAAAAAGTAATGATGCAGTTATGTTCTAAGTCTATTTTAATTGATATTTTTTATTTTTTCCCCCAATATAAACTTTACAAATTATTCATACATAACTAAAACAATGCATTGACAAAAGTCCACATACGGCTAGGTAAATCATTCTTTATGCTACTGTGCGGTTCTGTTTTATAATGGGAAGTAACGTTTATCAAGTATTAGCATTTGCGCTTCGCTTTAGGCTACAGTTTGGGCAGTTTCTATAAGGCCGCAGCTGTGACGATAGCTTCTCGGAAGGAAATCTTATCAGAAGTACGAAACTTGGTGGTAAAACATCGAAACGTAAGAAAATCTTTCGGAGAATAAGCAAATTGCTGAATTTAAGTAAATCGACAGTTCAAACCATATTCACTAACTACAAAAGCAGATTCTCTGTTGAAAACAAGCCGCGCAATGGTCGACCGCAGATGCTGGTTCGCAGAGATGACTCCTTTATTTTGAATGGAGTGAACCTAAACCCAAGGGCGCATGCCACAAAATTGGCGGCGGACATAGCAAAACGTGGTTCCTCGGTGCATCCAAGAACAGTTGAAAGAACATTAAATAATAATGATTATCACAGAAGAACACCACGCATAAGCGAAAAAAATCGCAAACTTCGCTTCGAATTTGCCAAAAAGCATCTAGACAAAGGACTTGATTTTTTGAACAAGGTTTTATTTACCGATGAATCGAAGTACATATAACATATTTGGAAGTGGCAGTAGTGTTAAAGTTTGGAGAAAGGAAAACACGGGAATGGACCCGAAACACCTAATTCCTACCGTCAAACATGGCGATGACAATATGATGTTTTGGGGTGCTGTCGCAGCGTCAGGTGTAGGAAATTTGATGTTCATTGATGGTGTCATGGATTGCCATCTCTACAAAACCATCTTGGAACACAATTTAAGGGATCGGTCGATAATTTGGACCTTGGTGAAAGCTAGATATCCCAACAAGACAATAATCCCAAGCACACCGCTCAAATCGTGAAGGACTGGCCACTATATTCTGCTCCAAGACAGCTCAATACATCCCCACAAAAACCGGACTTGAACGTCAGCTAGCACGCTTGGGAGCTTCTGAATCAAAAAATAAGAAAACACGACATTAGAAGTGCAACAATGCTAAAAGGGATGGTCATTGAGGAATAGGGTCAAATAACGCAAGTTTTTTTATGAATAGATTGTTAAGTTTCTATTGGAGAAAAGATTTTTTTGTTACATGTCAAAAAATAGATTATAAACAAGACTACATCATTATCTTTTCAAATAGTGCTGTTGGGCTCGTCAAGCAACGAAAGAGACTTTTGTTGGCCACTGTATGTAAATGGACGTTTGTTGGTCAATTGTTTTGCCGTATTGCATCATTATTCGCTGAATGTTTGAAATATTGGCAGTTTAGTGCAGTGCGTGCGAATTTTGATATTGAAAAAAGTTGTGATAAAATTAATAAAAATAAATGTATGTACGTTAATATTCTTAAAGTATTTTTACTAAAATGCCTAATCTCTCTGTATACAGGGTGGGCCATCCAGGGGTTTCTTTTTAAATCACAGGTTATTTTGACACTGAAAGCTGTTTCCCGCTCGAAATCTTGACAGAAAGTCAGTATCATACCTCCGCTGAACGAAATGAGTCGTATTACACTTGAACAAACGTTGGAAAATATGGGGCCTTAGAGCAGCTTGAATTGGACAACGATTTTAGGCGAAAAATCATCTTTTCTGACGAGGCGCAATTTCATCTCGGAGGCTAAGTCAACAAACAAAATCGCCGCATCTGGGGCTCGGAAAACCCGCACGTTATTGTCGAGAAGCCAATGCATCCACAGAGAGTGACAGTTTGGTGGATTGTGGAGTCGTGGCATCATTGGACCATTTTTCTTCGAAAATGAGGTTAGGAACAAGGTTTCGGTCAACGGTGAACGTTACACAGCCATGCTATACGACTTTTTTTGACTGAAATTGAAGACATGGATTCGGACGACCTCTGGTTCATGCAGGATGGCGCGCCATGCCACACAGCCCATGCCACAATCGATCTTTTACGCACCAAATTCCCAAATCGTGTTATCAGCCGCCTTGGCGATGTTAATTGGCCGCCTCGGAGCTGCGATTTGACCCCTTTGGACTTGTTTTTCTGGGGAACCGTGAAGGACCGATGTTATGCCAACAATCCAGAAACGATTCAAGCACTTAAGGCCAATATCATCCAACACAGGACAGGAGTCAAAACTTTAAAAATCATTTGCAGTAACGGGCTTTTCTTTTCCAGTATTTTATTTATTCATTGTTTATTTACAGAATGTCCTGTGTTATAGGCAATTGACGGACTTTATGTGCAATGCACAAACACAGTCATGGAGGGACGGAATGGGATTGGGAAGGGAGTGAGAGGACAAAGTGTACCAGACGTACGTCGATGTGGCCGTAATGGCTCGATGATTGCAAGATCGCTTCCGTGAGTACAGCCGACATAAGTCGACTCCAAACGGGATGCACAAATCCTGACCTTCAAGTTCCTTAACATTTTATTTGTCATTGTGAAAGGGTTGTTAGCCCTTCGTACAACCCTCTATCTTAAAAATTTTCATTTTCGTAAAGCGAAGTGACCAATATATACCCAAGCAGGCAGTGTGCTGGAACTATGCGGGATTTAAACTCACAACCTTCGCAATGTAGACTAACATGCTATCCACTAGGCTACACCCTAGCAACGGATCATCTACTTTTTGAAAAATCTCTTCTAGCTTCTGTTTCTAATCCGTTCGTCTATCGAACTATTAGCTACGGACTGGACAGTAGTCTCTCGAACGACGAAAATAACGGTAATTCCGATCTTGAAATGTTGGAGATGCGCCGCGGTCCAGTCCTTTCCTGACTCATTAAACTCATCGTTGGATTTCTTTTCAGGGCGAGAACGCTGAATAATTTTTTTTGTTAAGGCACCGATTATAATTTAGGGTCACCCTTTAATGCATTGCACAGTTATGTTGGTATAGGAAGAGGATGAAATTTGGTAGGGCTTAGGGGTTTTCGGGAGAGAGAGATGGAAGTGGCGATGGACATTATTTTTGAACCGTTGAAGGCTATACTTGTTTGGAAATATGCTAGTAGGCAATGTGCTCCAAAGTCTGGTCGTTCGGGAGATGAATAACTGTCTATATTTTACTGTACGAGTAGGTATAGGGTTGACGGTAAACTTGTGCTTGCTGAGTATTTCGGAAAAATCTGTAAAGTGGTGGAATGAGTGATCTAAGTTCCGTATTACATTTACCATGAAAGTAGCGATAGTAGATGCTGAGTACACCAACGTACATACACATGGGTTCGAATGCAAGCACACCGATTGTTCTTAACGGACAAGATGTCGAAGAGGTGCAAGATTTTTGTTATCTCGGAAGCATTGTCAGCATGGACGGCGGAGCCGAAAAGGATATTGAGGCTCGTTTAAATAAAGCTCGTCAGGCTTTCGGTATCCTTTCTTCTTTCTGGAGGTTAAGAGAGATCTCCCTTCGCATGAAGCTGCGAGTTTTTGACGCATGCGTCGAATTCGCGTTGTTATATGGTTGTACCACGTGGAAAGTGACCGTTCGACTTACCAACAAACTACAGACTTTCGTGAACCAATGCCTCCGACGCAATTTTAGGAATATTCCGGCCAGAAGTGATCTCTAACGGCGAACTTTGAAGTACAACTGGTCAGACTAAAAAAAGCATTGAGATTCAAAAGCGGAAGTGGCAGTGGATCGGTCATACTTTGAGGAAACCAGAGCGAAACATCGCCATACAGGCTCTGGATTATAATCCTCAAGGGAATCGGTCGACCATGTAACACATGGAAGCGAGCAGTTGAGCAGGAGGCCAGAGGAATAAACAAGTCCTGGCAACAGCTTAAGGCCGATGCTGAGGATCCTGCCAAGTGGAAGAGAGTTGTCTCTGTCCTATGCTCCTATAGGGGTTCTTAACAGGAATTTGATTGATTGACTCCAACGTTTCTACGATGCTTGAGGGAGTCAACAGAAATCGTAATGGTGTCATCTTCAATCAGTCGGAACGCGTGTATTTGGATTCAATCGAGCAGCGCAAGGTCTGTTTTGGGTGCCCCAGCCCATAAATGCGGATTGTACTCTAAATGAGATCGAATGTAAGCCTTGAAGACGGTAGCTAAGTCGTGAGGCGCAAAATATGTTTTGCATTCGCGAAGAATATCTAGGCGTTTGGAGGTATCAAGGGCAACATCAAAGATATGTTTGCTCCAATCAAGATGGTTATTTAGCTTTACGCCTTATACGATAAACTCATTTAAAGAGCTAATTGGTACGCCATTAAAGGCTAAATTAAACGACGACAAAAGATGACAGGCCTGTGTTTAAGCAGCGTTGAACTCTAGTCTATTTTTCCTGCCCCCATTCCAGGATTAAGTTGAGGTCGGAGTCCAGCGAACCGAATAACTCCCTGCGTTTGGAAACAATAGATTGCTTGTGAGATTCTGGAGCGGAGTCGAATTCAAAGGTGTTATTTAACGTACTCTCATCTGCAAAGCTAGAATTGAGAGTAGAAGAAAACATAACAGGGCTACGATTGCGCGTAAAGCGCAATCTTACGATACTCTAGATGAAATAGAATTTTTTGTGATCGCAAGAAATTTTGTATGGTAAATGTTAGAAGGGGTGATAGGATTGAACTAATTTTTTACCCATCATGCTAAAGTAGCTATAAAAATGTTTTATACAAAATGCTAACTCCAAAAATTGAATAGGAGCTGAGAATATTAGTGTGTTAGATTTAGTGAAAATGTGCAGTTTGTATGGGAGGTGGTAGAAACAGTGGGGGGATTTTAGTGATTTTTTCAAAAATAACTAAGAATATCATAAAATTGACATCTCTTAAATTTTAGACCAGTAACATTCATACTTTTCAAGAAAATAGATTTTTTGTGAAGTTGTAAAACTGTGTCATATTGTATGGGAGGGGGTAGAAGCAGTAAAGCTAATCAAATATTTTTTTCTGATCTTAGTGATAATGCTAAATAAGTATTCATAACAAAATGTGAGCTCGATAAATGTTATATGTTCTGAGGAAATCAGCTTAGAGCATTTCATGAAAAAGTGTAGTTTGTATGGGAGGGGTTGGAAGGAGAGGGAGGACGCAAATATTTTTATACTGTATATTGAAATTATTATGAAAGTAATATATCCCGAAATTCAGACTAATAGCTTTTATATTTTTCGAGCAAATCCATTTATAGTCGGATTGCGAAATTGTGCCATTTTGTATGGGAGGGGGTAGAAGGGGTGAAGCTAATCGTCTAATTTTTCTTAGCCTAGCTCACAATTTTAAATAAATATTTAGTGCACAATTTGAGCTCGCTAAATTTTATACACGCTGAGTAAATTGGCTTAGAGTAATTCATGACAAGTACAGTTTGTGTGGGAGGTGGTAGAAGGAGGGAGAGGACACGCATAATTTTTATACGGTAGATTGATATTATCATAAAAGTAATATATTCCAAATTTCAGGCCAATAGCTTTTATACTTTTCGAGCAAATCCGTTTATTGTCAAATTGCGCATTTGTGTCATTTTGTATGGGACGGGGTAGAAGGGGTAGAGCGATTTGGCCCGTTCACGAACTTGACCTTACTTTTTTGCTAAAAATGACACACAAAATTTTTTAGCAATATAGCTCAAAGCTTTCGAGGGTTATGCTGTAGACAGACGCACAGACAGACAGACAGACAGACAGACAGAAAGACAGACAGACAGACAGACGGACAGACGGACAGACGGTCACTCGGAATCGAGGTTTTTGAGCGACAACAAATATTTCTGTACCCTTGGCGGCTTTGTGCGAGCGTTATTTCTTAGCGTTACAGACGGTAAGGCAAACACAATATACTCTCAGATTTCATCTAGAGTATAAAAAGGTCGTTGGTGAATGCTAAGAACAGCGTAGGCGATAGGACAGAACCCTGAGGGACACCAGAATTAGTTGGAAAAGAGGAAGCAGTAACGTCATCTAATACCACTCGTATAGTGCATTCGGACAGGAAACTCTCAATCCATCGAATGAGGTTAGCATCATGACCAATGGCCGTTAGCTTAACAAGCAGACATTCATGCCAAACTCTGTTAAAAGCTTTTGCAATATCAACAGCAAGAACTTGACCTTCGCCATATTTATGCAAGCTAGAATTCCAACGTTCCGTCAGGTAGACCAATAAAAGTAAGAAAAACTAGAATCGAGTCGGGAAGCTCTGATGCACCCCTTCATAATCGCTGTTTTCAGTGTTTCCTAGACTTTGCTTTTTTCCCACTGGGTTTGATCATACCAAATACAAAGTAAAAGGTGTCCCATTAAGACCGCCTATTTTAAATTATTTTGAATTTTGCCCCATTTTTTTTTGTGTTGGTCGTGCAGCGTTTGTCAGATATTCCATTCCATGCATAACCTCCATGTCTACACTCTTTACTGAAACATCAGAGCTTTTCAAATAATCACTGCAATTTTTTTTAATTTTCAAAATAGGCGGTCTTAATGGGACATTTTTATGAGGGTGATCGCGCGCACTATAAAAGCTTAAATCATAGATGCAATAATTTTTCGGAATTTCTTTTACGTATTGGAGGGAGGCATGATCGTGAAGCTGGTGTGAAGCTATGCCATTAACCATGAAGCAAAAGCATCAAGCAACATAGAGTTGGCGTCTATTCTGTGCGGAATAATAATAATAAAAAAAAAAAAAAACATTTTTTGTTTCGTCTAATCCACGCGTATGTGTCCGTGTCCGGGCCGGTCAATGGCCCCAAAATTCTATACGCTATCCCGCCGATCGTGAAGCAAAGAAGCTGGCGGAGAGAAATGGTTTTGGTTGTGTATTTTTTTTTCGTAAGATTTTAGATACGTTTTGTGTACGCGGTTGGGCCAAACTGTTATGTTTGGCTTTTTTTTTATATTTTCAGCATTTTAGCGGTTATTTGTAGTAGTTAACTGTAAAATTCATAGCTTCAGCTTTTTTTTTCATTTTGGTTGCAAAATTTTTCGTTTTTTGCTTTTGGATCGAGCCCCACTCAATGCAATACGACATTCAAAAATTAAAAAAAAAAAAAAAAGATGATCGTGAGGGCTGCTCGCTGTCTTTCGCTACAACATAGTCTTGTAACTTTCTTAGATATGGCTAACATCGAACAGGTATGATCGTTACATGACGATGTTTTTTTTTCGGCTGTCGAACCATCGCCATTTTTATTTATCAATTTTCGACGGTTGGTTAAGTTGTGGTGAAAAATTACATTCTTTTCGTATGAAACCTGAAATCTCTTTTTTTTTTAGGAGTAGATTAGCAATTTTTAAATTATTCTTGTAAGCGTTTCAAATCGATTTTAACGCTGTATGTCATTATCATCATCGTGAACGGTGTTTCTTTTCATGCTCGAGAAGAAGCAAAAAAAAAAAAACAACAACTACATAATTTTAAATCTTGTCGAAATTTTATTGCGATAATGAATCGCACAATTTCGTATTTTGTTACCGGGAGGGGTGTTAAATAAGAAGCGTTCGTTTATCCGCCGCTAAACACAGTACATGCTGCCAAAGCTGTATTATTATTTTTATTAATTATTTTTCTACTTTTAATAGTACACAATTATAGTTTAAGTCACATTTATCAATTTTAAGAGCCTTCTTTTTCATGCTGTGCTTTTTATAATAACAATTTTTTTTTTGTGTGGATGAACGAGGTGGTGGTCATTTTTATTTTGAAATCTTTCGATTTCACTTTCACTTACAATTCCGCAATCGATCGAACAATTGAAATTTTTTAACAGTCTTTAATTGGCGCATCTTTTAGTCATCATGTAAAATATTGGCGGAGTGTTTATATGTATGGCTTTATGGGATTAAAAATGCATTGTAAAATATTGAAGTGGAGAAGTAAAAAAATGGGTTTTTTTTTATTTAATATTATCAAAAAGTAAATAAATAGCCTCGTAGTGAAATCTTCTGACGTTACAACGCAAAATGTACAATAGCTGCGGAATATGGATTTTGGAATCAGAAAATAAAAAAACGAAAGAAAGCTGTGACTATATCGCCGTTTCGAAAGAACAGTGCAGCAACTTCAAAAATTGTCAAATTCACGTAAATGAGTGAATGGTATCCGAAAAACCCGGGGAATACAGAGGTACAAGGTCAGGACTTAGGTTTAGGTTTAGGTTTAGGTTGTAGGAGGGTGGTTGCATAGAACCACATGCACTGAGGCCATCTAGTTGGGCCCATTGTACTCCTCTATAGTTATGAGTTGTCACTCCTTTTGCTCTAACCACTTGGTTCGGTTTGCGAACCTTAACAGGCTTGAATGTTGGACGCCTCTGAGGTCGTCTAGTTCTGAGAAGAATCTAGAGCCTAAACAAAGGAGACGACTGTTGGAGATTTGCGGACAGTGACAAAGATAATGTTCGATAGATTCTTCGTCTTCCTCGCAACCTCTGCACAAGCTGTAGCTCGCGATTCGCAATGGCCTGTGGTCAGGCCGACAATAGTTCGGATACTGTAGCGACTACGTTGTAACAGCTGAGCTGTAATATTTTTGTTCGGTTCTTCCCAAAAGGATTTGGCCGTTTTACAACTTTCCAGCTGCCGCCACACCGCCAAGAAAGAATCCAAAATAGTCTGTTTGAAGCTAGTCTTCAGCACTGTTGGTGCTACATCGACTGACTTCCTAGTGGAATTGATGTTAGCAGATCCTTGCCGTGCAAGCGTATCTGCCGCCTCGTTACCTAGCAGGTCACTATGACCCGGTATACATATTAGGAAAACTTCCGTTATGGCCGCTAGGCGATTTAAATTGTGTCTACAGATGGACACTAGTTTGGATGTAGTCCTGTAGGATTGGAGTGCCTGAAGTGCAGCCCTGCAGTCCGAGAAAATGTAACAATTTCCGAGACTGTTCTGCTTATCAAGAATAATTTTTGCACACTCGTTAATGGCTAATACTTCTGCTTGGAACACTGTCGCGTGTTCTGGAAGATGAAATGAAGTTTGGATGTCGAGGTCGTGGAAATAAATCCCTGCACCTGTCCCCTGGCTAGTTTTAGATCCGTCCGTATAGAGATGAGAACCTATACAGGTGCTGAGTATCGTATTTGTTGCTCATTCGTTTCGTTCAGGAAACTTAATGTGAAACTTCCGTTTCTCAACCTGCGGTTGGTTCATGCAATCATACTCGCGGTCTAAAAGGGAGTTTGCGTTTCTAATGACGTTTAGAATTTGTCCATGACCAATTTGTGGCGCTGACCACGATTTAGTGGTTTTTAATCTAATGGCTGCCAGGCCCGCTGCTTCTTTTATAAAAAGATCAAGTGGGGGTAGTGAGAGAATCACCTCCAGAGCTGCAGTCGGTGCGGTTCTAAGGGCACCTGTTATGCACAGACATGCCATCCGTTGGATCAGCTGTAAGGGTGCCAGGTTGGTTTTTAGTACCACCGCCGGCCACCACACCAGCGCACCATAGCAAATAATTGGTCTAACAATACTGGTATACATTCAGTGGATGAGGTGCGGCTTAAGGCCCCATCTCAAGCCGAATGTCTTCTTGCAAGCGAAGAAGGCTACTGTAGCCTTTTTTGCTCGTTCCTGAATATTGGCCTTCCAGGATAATTTGCTATCAAGAATTAGGCCTAAATATTTAACTTGATTCGAGAGGACCATATTGATTCCTCGAATGTTTAGTGGACTGAAAACATATGGTCTTCTTCTTCTGGAGAAGAGGACCAGTTCTGTTTTTTGTGGGTTAATAGTAAGTCCTTTATCTAGTGCCCAGCTATCTAACAGTTGTAAAGCGGATTGCATGAGGTCTCCTAGAACTTGCTCAAACTACCAGTTAGCATGATGACAAGATCGTCTGCATATGCTATTGTGGGGTAGCCGTTAAGATGGAAAGCGGTTCATTCACTGTTAAGACCCACAGGAGAGGTGATATTATTCCGCCCTGTGGCGTTCCTTTGTGAACAGAGCCCTTCCTTGTCTCTTCACCCATTCGTGCTACGATTTTCCGCGAACGAAGAAGCTTTGCTATCCATGCAGTCAGGAGAGGTTCCACACTATGGCTACGCAAGGCCTCAAGTATGGCGTCAATGTTGACGTGGTTGAACGCGCCTTCCACATCTAGGAAGGCACCGAGTGCAACCTCTTTTTGATGGAAAGCTTTCTCTACGGCGGCTACCGTCACATGCAAGGCGGTGTCAGTAGATCTACCTTTCAGATAGGCGTGTTGGTGGGGGCATCTAACCGAGAGGTTCAGATTTGCCCGTAGGTAGCTGTCCACCAGTCTTTCTAGGCCTTTAAGAAGGAACGAAGTCAGGCTGATGGGTCGAAAAGCCTTAGGGATGTTGTGGGAGGCTCTACCTGGTTTAGGTATGAAAACTACCTTAACCTCTTGCCATAACTTCGGTATGTAACAAAGACTGATGCATGCTTTATATATGTCTACCAGGTACTGAATTATTGTATTATCCGCGTTCTGGATCATTGCGGGATAGACTTCGTCCAGCCCTGGTGACTTGTAAGGTTTGAAGGAACTGAACGCCATTCCTATGTTTCCTGGTGTCGCGACTGTATCTACTAGTTCTGAGTTAGCTAGAATGCGACCGGCACATGAACTTTGTGGTGGGGGCTCAAAGCAACCAGGGAAATGCGTTTGCATTAAAAGTTCAAGTGACTCGCCGCTAGACCCCGTCCATGAACCATTGCCTTTATCCAGTAATTCAGGCATGTATGGGTCTTTGGATAGGGTCCTCTTTATCCTAGCAGTTTCGTTGACGTTATCGATTTCTTCACAGAATCTCTTCCATGAATTTCGTTTGACGGCTCTTAGCTGTTTTTTATACAGTGTAAGTGCTGCTTTGTATTTGTCCCAGTCTGTGTCAAGTTTGCTGGAGTTAGCTTTATTAAAGAGTTTCCTTGCTCGTTTTCAGGACTTAAGTTGGTCTCTAGGCCGGCAGAGGGCTGTAGCGTCGTTGTCGAAATTTCATCTTTTTAATTTATCTTTTTGGGTGAACAATGGGTCAAATGTCAGTTAATCACGAGATGCCGAGAGGAACGATTGGTTTTTTGTGCTAAAGTGACGGAAATGTAGTTCGAGATTACATTTGGAGTTATCTGTACACCTATTACAGTGCAACAACGGCGTAAATGTACTTTCTGTAATTATTTGGAATTTAAATTACACAACACAAGAGTCGCGTATTTCCTAGTTAAAATGTTGAAGGAGGGATACCAACCGAAGACGACCCTCTGCAAGGATTCAGAACGCAACATCATAAGTAATGCGGAAGATATAAAACTAAGATGGGCACAATACTTTGAACAACTGCTCAATCCGAGCCCATCATTCGCACGAACAGCAGCAGCAGACATAATAACAGGTATAACGTACGTAACAGCTGATGAAGGATCCTCTTTGAGTCCTCTCACTCTCGAAGAAGTAAAAACGGCACTGAAAAACCAGCTAAACAACAAAGCGCCGGACACTAATCAAATTTCACCTGAACTTTTCAAAGCCGGTGACCCGTACTTTATCGGTGGATTGTAATGTCTTTAGTTCTTCGTCAAGTTTTTGACTTGATGCTAGTTCTTCCAGCGTTATTTTGATTTGGTGTATTGCGCAAACAGAACCTCACTACGCGACAGAAGATCGGCGACGATATTTTCACTACCCTTTATGTGACGGATATCGCTAGTATATTGCGCGATATAGTCAAGATGACGGGTTTGCCGTGGACTTCGTTCTGTTTTTGAAGAGAATGCATTTGTGAGAGGTTTATGATCTGTAAATACTATGAATGAACAACCTTCGAGGAAATAGCGAAAGTATTTGAATGCTAAATAAATAGCAAGAAGTTCTCTGTCAAATCCTAAGTAATTGGTTTCTGCAAGATTTAATTTTTTAGAGAAGAATCCAAGAGGCTGCCATCCATTATTGAATTGTTGCAGCACCGCTCCGACGGCAGTATTAGAAGCATCTGTTGTTATACTATATGCTGCTTCTTCCAAGGGATGTGATAACAGAGTAACCTTTGACAAGGCTTCTTTAATCATAGTGAAACTTTCTTCACACAGATCTGTCCAGAAAAATGTTTTGTCAGGATTTTTTAATTTGAGAAGTTTTTTGAGATGGTTATGTATTGGAGTTATCATTTTGGCTAGTTGTGGGATAAACCAATTGTAATAGTTTACCATTCCCACAAACTGCTGAATTTTTCGAATTGACGTTGGTGATGGAAGTGCTGAAATAGCTTTAACTCTGTTTTTAGATGGTAAAATGCCATTTGCAGAGATTTCGTGTCCTAAGAAGTCTAGTTCTGTCACACCGAATATAGATTTAGAAGGTTTAATGCTAAGTCCATAATCAACTAGTCGTTGAAAGGTGCTCATTTTCATTTTTGCTTGCCACCAGCAAATCGTCAACGTAGGCAAATACAAAATCAAATTCGCTTATTACTTCGTTAATGAATGTTTGGAATCTGCGTTCCTAAGACCAAAAGGCGTACCCGGATGCTCAAATAGTCTGAATGGAGTTGTTACGGCTGTCTTGAATATGTCTTCAGGTGCTATCGGGATTTGGTTGTATGCCCTGATGAGGTCGAGTTTTAAAAATATAGTGCATCCGTGTAAATACATTGAGAAGCTATGTATATGAGGAATCGGATATCTATCCGGTACTGTTACAGTGTTCAGACGGCGATAGTCACCACATGGTCGCCAGTCCTAACTTTCCGTTTTGGGGACCATATGTAGTGATGAAGAGATGGATGAACAGGAAGGTCGACATATATGCCCATTTGAACCATTTGTTCAAATTCGAACTTGGCGGCTTTGAATTGAATTTCGTTGAGTCGCCTAGGTTTAGCGATTGGAAGAATGCCGGATGTCACGATATGGTGTTGTATTCTGTGTTTGATAGGATTGTTAAAATTTGGTGGTTCACAAATGGCAGAGTATGTTTTTATTAGATCGCCACATTTGTTGTTAATAGAGAAAAGGCGGGGCGTAGGTGTTAAAATTTGATCCGAATCAAACGAGAGTTCAAGATCGACTGGCTTCTATTCTATTCTATTTCTTATCCCCTAACTTAAGGTAACACTTATTATACTCTAGATGAAATCTGAGAGTATTATAAGTTTGCCACAAAGTTTGTAACGCCAAGAAATAAGGCTCGGAGAAAAAAATGAATGATATAGAAGTTCATATAATCACTCAAAAATCTCAAAACCGAATGTCCGTCCGTCTGTCTGTCTGTCTGTCTGTCCGTCTGTCCGTCTGTCCGTCTGTCTGTCTGTCCGTCTGTCCGTCCGTGTCCTCTCTAGCTTGAGAACGCGTTCAGCTAGAAAGTTCAAATTTTGTATACGTCGTTTTTAACAAAAAAGTAAGGTCAAGTTCGTGAACGAGCCAAATCGCTCCACCCCTTCTACCCCCTCCCATACAAAATGACACAATTTCGCAATCTGACAATAAACGGATTTGCTCGAAAAGAACAAATGACATTGATCTGAAATTTGGAATGTAATACTTTTATGATGATTCCAATCTACCCTATTAAAAAAATTTGTGTATTCCCCCTCCTTCCACCACCTCCCATACAAACTGCACTTTTTCATGAAATGCTCTAAACCAATTTACTCAGTGCGTATAATAGTTATCGAGCTGAAATTGTGCACGAAATATTTATTTAAAATTTTTAGTAAGATTAAAAAAAATGAGACGATTAGCTGTACGCCTTCTACCCCCTCTCATACAAAATGACACAATTTCGTAATTTCACAATAAACGGATTCGCTCGAAAAATGTAACTGCTATTTATCTGAAATTTGGAATATATTACTTTTATGATGATACAAATCTGCTGTACAAAAGTTATTTGAGTCCTCTCCTTCCTTCCACCACCTCCCACACAAACTGCACTTTTTCATGAAATGCTATAAGCCAATTTACTCAGTGCGTATAAAATTGATCGAGCTGAAATTGTGCACTAAATATATATTTAGAATTATTAGTAAAACCGAAAAAAAATTTAGACGATTAGCTTTACCCCTTCTACCCCCTCCCATACAAAATGACACAATTTCACAACTTTATAAAAAGCCGATTTTCTTGGAAAGTGTAAATGCTACTGATCTGCAATTTAAAACATGTAAAACGCATGATGTTTATAGTTATTTCTGAAAAGTCATTCAAAACTCGCCCCTCTTTCTATCACCTCCCATACAAACTGCCCTACTTCACTACATCCAATACACTAATTTTCTCAGTACCTATTAAATTTTTAAACCCTAAATTTTGCATAAAACATTTTGATAGCAACCTTAACGTCATGTAAAAAAATTAGTTCAATGGAGTCACCCCTTTTACCACTTACTCTGCAAATATTTCTCTTTCATCTAGAGTATCGCACGATTGGGCTTTATGCCCAATCGTACACCTATTATGTTTTTTTGATTTAATCTAGTACGTATTTGTGAGACTAAACTTAACAAGAATATTTCTGTAGCATGTCTTCAAATGGGCTAGGGTGTAGTCTAGTGGGTAGCGTGTTTGGTTTACAATGCGAAGGTCGTGAGCTCAAATCCCGGTCGACGCATAATTCCAAGCACACTACCTGCTTGAATATACCGAAAATGAAAAATTTGTAGATAGAGGGTTGTGCGAAGAGCTAGCAACTCTTCCGCAATAAATAATGAAAATGTTAAGGAACCTGAAGTTCAGGAGGCCAAGGCCCGATTTGGGCTGTAGCGCCATTGAAGAAGAAGACGTATTTGTGTGATGTAGTAAATCATATGATTTATTACATCATAGGATTTGCTACGTCACTTGATTGCTTCACATAGTACATCTCCTACACAGATTAGTCACGGACATATGGACGCAGGAAACACTTCCCGAAGATTGGCGCAGGAGCATCATGTGTCCAATTTATAAAAAAAGGTGATAAACTCTGCTGTGAAAACAACCGAGGAATACCTCTGCTGCGTACGTCTTATAACATCTTGACGAAAATTATGGAAAAGAGAATTAAGCCTTATGCTGACAAAGTTATTGGTGAATACCAAGGCTGATTTAGAGCTGAACGATCGACTACGGACCAAATATTCTTAGTTGGAGAATTGTTGGGAATATTATATTTGTTGACTATAAACAAGCATACGAAAGTATCGACAGGCGCGTACTGTATAAAGTCATTTTGAAGTTTGGCGTCCCACCGAATTTGGCTCGGCTTACAAAAATGACAGTAATCGAGTCGTTGTCTCAAGTCAGAGTAGAAAACAATCTGACTTCCAGTTTTAAAACAGACAAAGGCCTTAAACAAGGAGCAGCCTCGCACCAACGCTCTGGAACTTGACAATCGAATATATTGTTCGGAAACTTGCCATTGGCACCAAGGGGACACTATACTTCAAATCTACATAATTCCTAGCATATAGATATCCTTGCAAGATCTCTGGAGAGTGCTAAGGAGGTATTTTTAAACCTTCCCTAGAGCAAGGGAAGTTCGACTACGAATTAACGAAAATAAAACAAATAAACTGTCAACAAGTCGGGCGAAATTTTATTATTCTTGGGACAAGTTGCGGATGAGTGGAAAGTCAATATGCAGGTTAGAGTGGTTAGGGAAGACTAAGTGAAAGGGAGTTCTTGGGCAGGGCTGTTGTCAATTTAACAATATTTCATTCGTTTCTGCAAGTTTGCGTTTTTATGAGGGGAGGAGGAGGGGTAATATTAAGGGTGGGTGGATGTTAATAGCTTTTTAAGTGATTGCTTGAATCATGTCCAATATTCTTTGTATAGAATGTGTTTCATAGACGAAGTTGCATAGAATTTTCATAAAATTCGGTGTATTTTACATTAACGAAACCGAACATTTGTATGGGAGGGGGTAGAAAAGGTAGGGGAATCGTAAAATTTGATACGCAGTTTTATTTCGTTTCTCTTGTAAGGTGCTTGTACAAAATTTCAAGATCATAGCTTTTAGTTTGTTGGTTATTAGTTGATTTAATGAAATTGGTCGAAATCATAGTTTTGTATGGGAGGGGGTAGAAGTTTTAAGGGTTTTCGACCAGTTAGTATTTTGTATATTTAGGGATTTTTTTTAAATGCATTTCACAAATTTTCTAGTTTCTACCTTACAATTTCACTCTAAAATTTCCAGTTTATGTGTTTTTTTCAATGCACATGAAACACCTTGTGCACGTTAGACGGGGAGGGGGGGTTCGCTTTATAACAACTATGGAACAAGTTATTAATATTTTTCTATGTATATCAAATTTATGTATTCACATGAAAAATTTTAACTTTATATCTTTCACCAAAGCCCTAAAAAATTCACTAAAAATCACCTCCCTCCCCTTACACCTCCCAGCTTAAAATTTTTACCAAAATTAACAATCTGACAAATTTTCGATTTGATATCTGTACTCTTTTTTGAAATATAAGGATTTGTAATTTTGAAAAGTGCGCCATTTTTGAAATGCTCCCCATTCCCCCCCCCCCCCTCCCAATACTATTATTTCAACATGTTATATTTTTTTTGTATTTTCCTAGTATAGCTTAATATATGTTTCAAGTTTCAATTACATAGCTTAGGAGATAGTTGAGATATTCATTTTTAAGTGTTTTCTTTGCACTCCCCTGACCCTTCCCATTACAATAATTAGCTACTCTCTAAGCTGATTCCGGTGGAGCTATATGCCACCTTAGTGGCCTCAAAATATGACTTTTTACGATAAGTAATTTCGAAGGTATAATCATTTGAAAAAACAATTCGGCCGACAATTTGTTTTTAGCCCCCCTCCCCCCACTTTTTCGGACGCCAATGGATAAAAATTACATTATTTTTAGAGTTTGTTCCACAACCCTGATTTTCAACTTCCTATCTGCATTCGTGATGGAGATATTAGCAAGTGTAGTTTTTGATTTTTTTCCCTCCCCGCGCCTACCCCTTCCAGCTAACACCCCCCAAAATTTAGAAAATAGAGCTCACTTACCCAATCAACAATAAAATATTAGAATAATAAAGTAAAGTTATGACAGAAACTACGTAAAAGACGCCAACCAGACAAAATATTTCAGTAGAAGACTATAACCTAGAAAACCTAGGCAATTTTGCCTAAGGCAAATCTATACCGAAATTTAAAGAAGGATTATCATAGCAAATAACACGTATTATTCGGTATTTCCAATAATCAAAAACAGGGGACGTAGACAGGAAAACTAAACTAAAAACATAACAGGGCTACGATCGCGCGTAAAGTCCAATCTTACGATACTCTAGATGAAATAGAAATTTTTGTGATTCCAAGAAATCTTTTATGAGGAGTGGTAGTAGGGGTGACGACACTGAACTTATTTTTTTAATATCATGCTAGAGTAGCTATAAAAATGTTTTGTTCAAAATGTAAGCTCCAATAATTGAATTGATTCTGAGAAAATTAGTGTATTATATTAAATTAAAATTGTACAGTTTGTATGTGAGATGGTAGAAGGAGAGATTTTGATTTTGACAATTTTCTCAGAAATAACTACGAATATTATGAAATTGACATCTCTTAAATTTCGCACTAGTAGCGTTCAGACTTATCAGGAAAATCGACTTTTTGTGAAGTTGTGAAATTGTATCATATTGTATAGGAGGGGGTAGAAGCAGTAAAACTAATCATTTAATTTTTTTTTATCTTAATGCTTATGGTAATTAAGCATTCAGTTCAAAATTTGAGCTCGATAAATGTTATACATACTGAGAAAATCGGTTGGTTCATGAAAAGTGCAGTTTTTATGAGAGGTAGTGGAAGGAGTGGGTGGATTCGAATGATTTTTATAAAATACATAACATTTATGAAAAATATAATATACTTCAAATTATTAGCTTTTAGGGTTTCCAAGCAAAGTTGATTATTGTATGTGTGAGCGGGGGGTGGAGCGATTTGGCCCGTTCACGAACTTGGCCTTACTTTTTCGCCATAAACAACGTGTAAATAATTTGGACTTTCTAGCTGGAAGCGTTTTTGAGCAAGAGAGCGAACGGACGGACGATCATCCGGTTTTGAAATTTTTTAGCGACAACAAAAATTTTTCTACCCTTGGCGACTCTGTGCGAGCATTATTTCTTGGCGTTGCAAACTTTAGAGCAAACTTATAATACTCTCAGATTCCATCTAGAGTATAAATATATAAAACAATTATAAGACCTGTACTGTGCTATGTCAGCGAAACGTGGACATTAATTCAGGTGTCCGAAAAATTAATTAACATCTTTGGGAGAAGCTTCCTCAAAGGAATCCTCGGACTTGTCAGGGAAGAGTCAAACTGGAGAACACGATACACGAATTGTATGCCATATTCGACAATCCAGAAGTGTCAACCCTCATAAAATTTAAGAAACTACAATGGGCTGGTCATGTGATGTATGACGGAAGAATTCCCAAACGCACGCTAAGAGTGAAACTTCTCGCTATTGACGCTTATTTGGCTGAAACTTCGACAAATTCGCGACCAAAAAAAATATGACGCCGATAAAACTTCACAAATCTAATGATGAGGAGTTTTTGAGAGATGGCTAATACTAGTGGCACATAGCGGTCCTAATTATAATTTAACTAATTCGTAATTTAACATGTCTTCATCGTTAGTAGATTGGTGACATTTAGCTAAATGAGATGATTTAGCAGAGAGCGTTTAGCTGCTAAAAGATGGTGATTTAGCTAAATTAGCGTATGACACACAGCCGTTTAATAGCCTTTAGGCCTTAATTATAATTTAGCTGCGCTATATATCGATGGCATAAGTTTACCATATAACGTTTCTGATCCGCAATTGTTGTGTCAGCATTTACTGCTGGCGCTATTGCTTAGATTATGAAAATCTACATGGAAATACTTCTCCAGACATCACACCTTCCGACTACCACCTATTCCGATCGATGACGTACACCCTGATTGAGCAGAACTTCCATTCTTACGAAGAAGCCAAAAATTGGGTCAATTCGTGGATCGGCTCAAAAGATGGACATTTTCCGACGCGAAATCCATATGCTGCGAAAAAGATGGGAAAAGTTGTAACCAGTGATGGGCATTTATTTGAATAGTAAATATATAACCAGTTTTGTACAATAAGGGCTCGAATTTTGAAAAAAAACGACGGTTTTCAATTTGTACTCCTAATATATTTTTGGGTTTTCTCCTAAGCTCCTTGCGACTGATTGAATTTATGACAGTAGTTCAGAATAGAAAAAATGAATTATAGTACTTGAGAATGATGCTTTGAGAGTGTTGATAAGAAATACCGATTTGACTGATCGCGACAGTTGGCATGCATGTTGAGGATTCAGGTGATCAGTGCCAATAGCAAAGAGCAGTTTTCAGTTGTGAAATTAAAATAATAAGTAGGTAGAGGTGACTGCCTAGACACAAATCCGGGTGCACATAATTAATAAGCTGTGATGCCACAGGATCTCAGAAGAGACTCCTACTCGGTGAGCCAACCGGAGCTTTCTATGAAGCTTTGAAGGCTCCTGACCTCCTCGCTTGCCAGATTACCGAGATAATCTTCTAGAGAGAGCAGGGCATATACATAGCAGATAAAGAATCGTCTGTTCCTTTTCCTCGACTTTGCAGCTTCTGCGGAAATCATTGAATAGAAGGACAAACCTTTGAGCCCGTCTCTCTATCAGGCAGTGTCCTGTAACAACTTCTACTACGGAGCTGATCATCTGCCTGATTAGCGAGATCAGTCTATCAGAGCGTTTTAAGTCCAGCACAGGCCAAACTTGTTTGATGGTATTATATGTAGCACCGTTTGTCCATCTGTTGTTGGATTTGCTAATCGCATCCAACTTAAGTTGCAGCTTAAAAGTTGCGAGAGGCATGCAAAGCTTCTACTTCACAAATTGAATCTGGAAGGAGGTTCCGCGCCGGGCGAGTTCATCGGCCCTGCAGTTCTCCGGAATTGTCCTATGGTACCCAGCACAGGCGAATGTTGAATTGTTCAGCCATCTTCCTCAGAGACTCATGACAATCAAGAACAGTCATGGATGTAAACATGACTGATTCCAAGTATTTAATAGCGGCATCTCTATCAATGAAAATGCAACTATCCTTAGTAGATACTACTTTACACTTGAGCCAGACCAAGGCTTCTTTTATCGCCATCACCTCGGCTTGGAACACACTGCAAAGATCCGGAAGGCGGAAAGATATGCTTAAGTTAAACATTACGGAGAAAACACCTCTTCCGACTACACTTTTCTTGGAGCCACCAGTATAGAAGGATATGGACTCATCCTGCCGTATTTCATCTAACTCCCATTTTTGTTTCGAGGGGATGACGGTGAGGAAATTATAATCAAAATCAAAACTTGGGAGAATGTAGTCAGTATTTTCGGTTTAATTATCGAAAATTTCCAGAATTAAGGAGTGACCACTTTGTGATAATAACTTCAGAGAATTACTTGTGTCACTTGTGTGGACTTGCAACAAGCTCACGCGAGTATACTGTGAAGCCATTGCCGTGGAGAACAGTGAAGTTTAGGCAGTCCTTCATCCCTCGGACAGTGTTGTGGAATTCATTACCAGGCAATCTCCTTCCCACTGAATACAACCTTCAGCAGTTTAAGAACAATGTTCACCGCTACTTCAAACTCTTCCCTCCTGTGTTTCCCTGCTGATTTCCCTATTTCCTCTTGTTTCCCTTACCTACGTCGAATTAACTGTGCATCGCGCGTTAAAGGGTGACCCCCTAAGTTAAATTCGATAAACATAAAAAAAAACTGGAGTGAGGAGTACTAAAGGATAAGTTGGCGCTGAATAGATTGGTTAATCTTGCATTTTGTTGCTCTTAAGATCATATCATCAGATTCGCTGAATATATTACTCTCCTTGCCGCCAATTGACCTGTTCGCAAAAAGGGTGACATCCAAGTGCCCTCTTCGGATCAAGAAGGCCAAGCAAACGCGCACGCAGGTACATAGTAACATAAGCCTAACTGCAACAGCCAGAGATTCTATGGTCACAAAGTCTGGGTTTGAAATCTCGAGATTTTCGATACATATACCAATAGTGAGCACTGTGAAACAAGAACCGGGGTCCGTATATTAATAATAAATCTTTTCATTAACAGATCTAAATCGGAAGGAGGAGTGGCTGCAACAGTGCACTCAGCTGACCTTTCAATGGGCTCATTCTTCAGGATGCCAAATGACTGTAGTATTTTTCAGGCGGAAATTCTGGCAGAAGGCAGCCGAAATCGCCAACCCGCCGCGGACCGGTAATGGAAAAATTAATGTCGATACAGATAGTCAGACTCATGTACTATCACTTCTACAATGGCGCTACAGCTCAAATCGGACCTTGGCCTCCTGATTTTCAGGTTCCTTAACATTTTTCATTATTTATTGTTGAAGGGTTGTTTGTCCTTCGCAAAACCCTCTTTCTAGGTGACCAAGGTATATCCAAGCAGGGAATGTGCTGGAATTATATATTGCGTCGACCGGGATTTGAACTCACGACCTTCGCATTACAAGACCAACACACTACCCACTAGGCCATACCCTGGCTCATGACTTCAAGCAGGTCTTGAGCAATGGTATGCGAGATCTGTTGTTTTTCACCGCGGCAATGGAAACCTTTGAGCACAGCAGGGAAATCATAACACCGCTGGATGGTACACATTAGGTTTTCCTCAAATTCGTGTGGTATCACTATGGATCCTAAGGGGTATACGTGGGGTGAGGCCATCACACTAATCTAACCTAGCATTTTGAATGTTTGTGTTTATTATTGTACTGGGAAGTTTTTTCTTACTTCGTGATTCTCGGCAGGACATCAAGTCCGGGGGTTACCAAACAAAATGCTAGATGATTTATAAGTATGAAAACATAAATAAAAAAGAAGGTACTGTTTACAAAAAAATCTTAGCATTTACATACACATTTATTGCGATAACTTTTCTTTCCCCCGTTGTTGAATTAACATGTTCACATTGTAACTGCACATTTGAGTCATTCTTCTTCTCTACCACAATGACACTACAGCCTTGGTCTCCTGACCACAGATTGATGTGGCCAAGATATACCCACGCAAGTAGTTCGCTGAAATAATACGTCGGTCAGGATTTGAACTCACGATCTTCGCATTACAGACCAACACGCTACCCATTAGGCTGATTAGAGATAAGCAGATGACCTGGCCATCCTAATTATGGTAAAGTTCGAAGAAACTACTACAGAAATTGTAGAAGTTGCTCTGAGCCACTTAGCAACCTGGTTCACAAAAATAGGATTGGTTATTAATACGAAAAATGCACAATTGCAACTTTTAACAAAAAGAGAATCACAACCAAATTGAGAAAGCCCAAACTTTTTGGTGAAGCACTGGAATATTCTTGTGAAGTGAAATTTCTGCGAATAATTCTAGATGAGAAACTCAAGTGGAACGGTCTTCTAGAGCATGTTCAAGAAAAAGGCAAAATATCCCTCTGGATTTGTCGGAGTCTTCTGGGGAAAACATCCGAACTTAGCCCAAAGCTGAAATACAAGATTTATACGTCTGTTGCTAGGCCCATAGAAACATGGTGGCGAGTAACACAGAAAAAACTACAAAAACACAATGGCTTGATTGCATTGGTGTAACTGGAGCAGTGAGTACCACTTCCACTGCAGCAATTGAGGTGCTTCTCATGCTGGCTCCCTTACATCTAGGAATTCAGAGGAAAGCCCGTAATATGACACACAGACTATTTATCACTGAAGACGGAACAGGACGCAAAATGTTGTGCCATTTTCTGACTTCTGAAATTGAAAAAGATGTAGCTCTCTCTGATTCTATGGAAGCACGATATAGTTTCGCACAACCATCTAAGGTGATCCTATCATCCTATCGTCAAGGCAATGAGTTCAATTGGCCCAATTTAAGCAAACCATCAATTATTTGGTACACAGCTGGATAGCTGTGGAACAATCAAATTCTTTTTGGGAAGAACCGAATAAAAACATCACAGCTCAGCTGTTACAACGTAGTCGCTATAGCGTCCGAACTACCAAAGGTCATTGCCTGCTAAAGATCCACGCATGCTGCAGATGTTGCGCAGAAGACCAAGAACACTAACATTGCCATTCATCATTCATCCACATAAACCCAACAGTCATCTTCCTTCTTTAGGCTCCAGATTCTTTTCAAAGCTAAACGACATAAGAGACGTGAAACATTCGAACCTGCTTCGGTTCGTAAGCCGTACCAAGTGGCTAGCACAAGAGGACTAACATCCATCTCATATTTCTGAAATAGGTGGAGTAAAAGGGTCCCCACTAAACTGTCCGAGGTCAATGTGATTCTCTTTCCGATACCACACTCCTACAATCTAAAGCAAAACCTAACGCGTAAAAGGCAATCTGAGCTATTTAGACAAACCACTTTACTGAAGGACCCAACTCGATCGGAAAACTCGTTTTCAAAACGTTACTATGCATTGAATTTTTCTGAGGAATAGGACGAAAATTAATTTTAAAAAGGTATAAATGACATCATTTCTGGTTCTTCGTAGGTAATATCCGGCTCTAATGCGCAAAAGGCACTACGTGTCCATGGGACAAATAACTTTGTCGAAAGACCTAACCCGATTGGAAAAGCTGCTTGCGAGATATCGAGGGCATTAAAGGTGCAAAAAAGGAAGAACAATGCAGGGAACGAGAAGGAGAATGAAGAAAAGAGTATGAAGAAGAAAGAGAGCGAAGAGAAGGAGAACTAGGAAAAGGAGAATTAAGAGGAGAAGCAGAAGAAGTTTGAGAAGGAGGCGGATAAGCAAGAGGAGTTTGAGAAGGAGAAGAAGAAGGAACATAAAATTCCCAAACTAGCCGTTTTTGGAGTAGGAGACTGATTTGTCGAATATTTTGACGTATTAGGACAGGCCGAAAAATCTTAGATCTGGAAACTACATCTGTTGTACAGTGCAGAGTGCCAACAACTTGAACTAGTTCGTTCCCGTTAAAGGTATTTGGGTCCTGGTCGTGGCCTATAAGCTTGGTTGGGCGCACGACCAGTTTAATTTACTATGAACTTGCCCTACACTTTAATTTCAACTGCGAACATGAAACATTCTAACAATAATTAAATCTTTGATTTGAAGTTAAATAAAATTACCTTCCTCTCTATTTTAATGATGTCAGGGATTATCAAGATTTAGCAATCGTAATTATACTTATTTTTTTTAATATGTTTCCCATATCTACTGGGTATTCCTGAAACGTATTGCATTATTAGAGTGATCCAGTTGTAACAAATTGGTTGCATTTCTTAAATATTTCATACATAGCTACTTATCAGCCTGGATGTAGCCTAGTAGGTAGCGTAATTCAGTCAAATTCAATCTAAAACTTGAATTAAAATAATTTACCGCGAGTCGTGTGTCGCATAAGGAAGTGAAAAAAATATATAAAATAATAATAATAAAATCTTTACCTTTTATCGATCCACTTGACTGCGTTTGTCCAGGTGTTTGTACATTTGTTTGAACCATGGTATTAGCATGGGCCTCCAATTTCGATGTGACACTACTCCACATGTCAAACATTCGTGACGTATACATTTTGAAGCTTTTTTTTTTGTTTACGTTAGTTATTGAATTAATTAAATTATTATTATTAATATACTTTTTTTAATATCCGTGTGTGTGTGTATATATTTAGATTATAAATATTTTGTGTTTCCTAATTTTATTGATACATATAAAAATGGAATCTTAATAGTTGAATAATAAATTTGATATTATTGAACAATGCCCTAAGTTATTTACTGTATAAATAAATTGTTATTATTTTTATTTATATAATTATTTATTTTTTGTATAAATTATCGCGATTTTTTTATTTTTTTATTAAGTTGCCGTATGTGTATATTAAATTTTATTATGTATATAAATGTATATTACGATATATTAATAATTTAAATATTTATATAAGTTCAACAATATCACAGTTTGTGTCATAGGTACACGTACGTTTTTCTTTTATTTTTTATTTTTTTTGATAAATAAAAACGAAATATAAACCGAAAAAAGTTAAACCTATTTTAATAATTTAAATATATTTTATTAATATTTTGCCATATGGTTTTAGTAATCTGTCATTTTACTATAATGGATTATAAAAAAAAGCACTATCATCGCTTTCATAACAAAAAAAATCTTTATGGTTTTCTTTTGTTGATTATTTCATGTATTTTTATATAAGACACTGTTGTTGTTTTTTTGGTTATTTATTATTGTTGTTGTGTTGACATTTATTTCGTTTTTTCATGTTTCTATATTATACTCTGTGATGCAAAAAAAAACCAATTTGAAATGCATGGTGAAGTTGGTTGCTGAATATCTGTTGGATGCACTTTTATTTAAATAGTTTTCTCGTATTGTTGAAAAGAGATACAGTCGCATACATACGAGTACGCTTGTATGTAAATGCAGGAAGAAATAGTTATATAGCGTACATGTGGTAGGTATATTATATAAATATATTTATATATATGTATAAATATGAGACAATCACCGCTTCCTATGTAAATATAAAATCCTGTTTGTGTGAATGTCTTTTTGTTTGGTTTATTTCCCTTTTTTTCGTTTTAAATATATGAAACATTGCTATCCGGGATTTGCATCCATTTTAGTTCTGGAAATGGGAGAAAAAAAAACTATAAGTAGAGAAAGGCTCTTTTTTCTGTTACAAATAACCAACGAGGCGGAAGTAGGTGGAGTATTATTGATCCTTGGATGGAATTGTGTAAGCGAATCCTGTTATAAAGTTTGTTATTGTTTTTTTTTTTAAACTTTAGTATTTTTGATGGATTGTTGCGCGCTTGGCTACGAAAGGATAATTATTTGTGAATGTTTTTTTTTATGAACGGGATGCATACTAAATCCCGTTTTCTTTAATCTTGAAAAGTTAAACAATTATCTTGAATCTATGTTATTAAAATGTTGCATTCATTTGAAATAGTGTAGAAATAAAGCTGAGAAAACTGCGGTCGAATAAATTTGGAGGGAATCTTTACCACATATTAATTACAATTCAGGAATGTTAGATGCCTTGATACAAGCGTCCAGTGCGGGCGAATCTTTGCATCTACTTCCAATAGGTAGAAAATTAGATATTGTGTGAAATTACTTCAACTATAGTTACAGTACTTGTTTAAGAGACTCAGATATCATCAAATATAATACTAGCTAGGGCTTAATAACCCTTAGAAAACCTGGGTATAGCCTAGTGGGTAGTGTGTTGGTCGACAATGCGAAGATGGTGAGTTCAAATCCCGGTCTCCGCATTATTCTCGCACACTGCCTGGTATATATAGAATGTTTCAATCTGCGAAATTGAAAATTCGTAGATAGAGGGTTGAATAACAAATAAGATGTTAAAGAACCTGAAGGTCATGAGGCCACGGCTCGATTTGGGTTGATGTGCCATGTAATTTAATTTGCATGGGGTACACTCCTGGTCATAAGAACAGAAAAACAGATTTAGTAATACACAGAACACTAAATCAATCTGATCAAGTATTTCAATATTGTGGGTCTAATAATAGATACTGAAACATATATAAATATTAAAGAAATAACCAATTACTGGTGAATGTTTTCGCACCCCATTTTAAGTTAAAAAAAAAACTTTTCGAATTTCACACCGTTCTACTTTGTTAATCGTGACGCTTCGGTTTCTGCAAGGAACTTTGTGAAACTGATCAAATCTCTAAAAAGATCTTAGCGGAGACCGAGACGTCAAGATTAATACAGCAAATCCGGAAATCTTTCAATTAATCCAATCAAATCCCGTTTAAGACCCCCTATTGGGTTATTGAACAGAAGCAAAGCCTTCCCACATGGTCTGATTCCGACAATCGGCCATTAGTTTTGGCCAGGACTTGTTTATTCCTCTGAAGCGTAGTCGACCCAACGTCTACCACTGAAATTGTTTAGATACATGGTATTCCGATCTGGCTTACTCAAAGTATAACCGATCCACTGCGATTTTCACCTTTGAATCGCAATGCCTATCTTAGTTTGTTCACTTGTACTGCAGAGTTCGTCGTTGGAGACGACATCTGGCTTAAATATTTCTAAGATACGCCGCGATGCATTATACATATATACTTGTAATTTTCAGCTAACAGATTATTTTTGCGACCAGCTCAATGACAGTTTTAATTTTAATTTGATTGCGACATATCTAATATATATGCTGGGATATAAGTGCTTGATGAAAATTCCCAGACCAAACGGCAGCACCTACAGACATGCGGGGTTTTCTTGTGTTAAATTCTTTGAAACATGAAAGTATTAGAAAATCTTTCAAATTAAAAAAGATTACACCCTTAGCTCCCGAAAAAAGATTGAAAGTTACCCATATAAAATATGTCAATACTAATTTGTGGCAATTTAAGTTTATCAGAGTAGAACGCTCGTCTGACAGGCTCCATGGTTCGATTCCAGATACAGATTTTTTTTTTTTTTTTAAGATTTGACTAGAGAAAAACGATAATAATTTTAGCGAAGCACGGCAGCAGATATCCCCGTGCGAGGCCAACAGGAATTACTAGTAATTAAACACAGCACTTATTAGTTTTATACATTCGCCTACGTAGACGTAGGACAAGAGTACGGCTAGTTTAGTACATAGTCCATACTTATAAATATAATTTTAGTGCCTGTCTGTTTGTTTATTTATAAATGGCTGTTTATAAATATCTAGTGTTTTGCTTTAATTAAAAACACATTTTTAAGATTTTTCTCTCAGTCTCTGTATGTGCGGATTTAACTCAAAAATGACTGAACCGATGTGCTATAAAACTTTTATGGTTTTTTGGGAATGCTTGACACCATAATCTGGTTTTGGTTTTACTTCAATTCCCCTATATCTCATACAAATGTCAGAATTTCGTCAATGAAACTAATGTATTCCCACTTGGCTTTAGTAAAACGGAGCAAAATTATTTAAATTTCTCTCCCTCTCCATCCCACCGCCCGCAAGAAATGTGTCATTTTCAGATTTTTATCATTTTTATACTCTAGATGAAATCTGAGAGTATATTGTGTTTGCCTTACCGTTTGTAACGCTAAGAAATAACGCTCGCACAGAGTCGCCAAGGGTACAGAAATATTTGTTGTCGCTCACAAACCTCGATTCCGAGTGACCGTCTGTCCGTCTGTCTGTCTGTCTGTGCGTCTGTCTACAGCATAACTCTCGAAAGCTTTGAGCTATAGTGCTAAAAAATTTTGTGTCATTTTTAGCAAAAAAAGTAACTTTAAGTTCGTGAATGGGCTATCAACTTGAAATTTAAGTGAAAGCATTATAATATAGATGTCATTAATATCACGGAATATTGACCCGATCCCCTTACTCCTTCTACCCCCTCCCATACAAATGGACAATTTTGAAAAATACATATTTTCGATTTTCATTGAAACTAGTAAAACTGAAAGGATGAAATTTTGTCAGAATTAATTCTACTGTAATTGTAATTTATTTTCAAAATAATTATCAACTTCACCTCACTAATTCTACCCCCTCCCATAATTTCACGAAATTTTGAAATTTAAATTAAATTATTTTTCTTCGAAACTGTTAAAGCTATCAACTTGATATTTTGTACAAAGTATACAAATAGAAATATTAGTAATGCGTAATTGTTTTGATTTGTACACTCCTTCTACCCCCTCCCATACAAATGTATAATTTTTGTTAAATGCATTTTATCGATTTCCATTCAAACTAGAAAAAGTACAAACTTCAAATTCTGTCAGAAATTGTTTCTTAATAATTGAAATAAGTGTTAGAAAAAATTATCAGCTCCGCTTCAGTCCTTCTACCACCTCCCATACAAATATCTCTATTATACATTCAAGAAAAGAATTTCTCCTTCAAGTATATGAGAGCTATCGACTTTGAAATTGAATCAAAGCATGGTGATAAGGATGATGATAAGCAGTTTCAAAATTATCTTAAACGCTCCACTTCCTCTGCCACCTCCCATACAAAATCCCCAATTTCAGGAAGACTATGACCAATTTCTTTAAAAATAATGAAAACTAAAAACTTTAAATTCAGCAAAAAACATTTTGCATGCCATGTTCGGTATCATATACGAAAAATACAAACCTGCCCCTCTACTTCTACGACCTCCCATGCAAAAGTCTCTATTCACTATTCGAAAGAATTTGAGATGACATATTTTCCGGTATATTAAAGTCATTTCCATCTCATCTAGAGTATCATATGATTGGGCTTTAAGCCCAATCATAATTCTGTTATGTTTTGGAATGTGTTACGGTTATTGATTTAAAATGAGGAGGAGGGTTGAATAATATAAATCCGCTCACGCCTTCTACCATGCCCAATTTCAGCATCTTTTGATTTGGTTGTATTAAAACAGAGCAATATTATTTAAAATTCCATCTCAGCATTTTATCAACTGATTTCTGGGAATATGTCAAAGTTATTCACTGAAAATTTAGTAAATAACGATCAGGTTCCTTAAAACTTTCATTACTTACTGTGAAAGGGTTGTTAGCCTTTCGCATAATCTTCTATCCACGAATTTCTCATTTTCGTAGATTGAAATTACTACCAAGCAGGTAGTGTGCTGGAATTATATGTCGATCGGAATTTGAATTCACGACCCTCGCATTGCAGACGAACACCCTAACATAGTAATTATGGGGGTTCTCAAATTAAAAATTTAGCACATTCCATTCCAGACCTGTGGGCAGGCATTGCTAATAGAGGGACGATGCCCGTGCACACAGGCCTACCCCATACATATACCTTGGTTTGGTTCCTCAAATCACATTAATACAATGTCCTTACTTCTTCTTCTACAATGGCGCTACAGCCCGAATCGGGCCTTGGCCTCCTGACCTTCAGGTTCCTTAACATTTTTTCATTAATTATTGTGGAAGGGTTGTTAAACCTCCGCACAACCCTTTATCTACAAATCTTTCATTTTCGTAGATTGAGGTAACCAAGGCATACCCAAGCAGACAATGTGCTGGAATTATGCCTCGACCGGGATTTGAACTCACGATTTTCGCATTGTAGACCAACACGCTATCAACTAGGCTACACCCTAGCTAATCTTTATCTTTATCACTATCAGGATTCCTTAATGCAAGGAATTGCCATAAAATCGATTCCAAGTATAAAAGATGGAAATCATTTTATCCTTTGGCTCATCATTTGGTGAAGGGACAAAACAAACATCAATATCCCTACACCAACACATTTATAAACAGAGCACAATAAATAGACAAAAACCTGACATAAATTGGTGTCAACTAGCGTTAAGTCTACGTCTTAAACACTTTTTATCTATAGAGAAGTCGAATACATTAATATTCTCGTTAACTTTTCTTGCAAGACGCGAAATCGGTTCACTCATACCATAGTTAGTCCGGTGAAAGTAAATTTGCAACAATCTAGGATGCCTCGGTAAAAATTGACCAACAGCAAATTGCATCAAACCCAAAAGTGAGGAGTAATCAACCACCCCAGTGAGAAGTTGATGAGCAAAAACTACGTCAGCAACTTCACGTCGTCTCGAGAGTGATGACATATTTAGTAGCAGAAGCCGGTTAATATAAGGAGGAAGACGGACTCTGTCATTCCAATTGAGGTGACATAAAGCTATTCTCACAAATTTGCGCTGTATAGATTCAATTCTGCTAATATGCACATCATAATAGGGAGACCAAACTTGAGAAGCATACTCAAGATGAGATCTGACAAAGGTGTTATACAGACTCAACCTAACAAAGGAATTGTTAAATTCCTTGGATAAGCGTGTAGTGAAACCCAGCATAGAATTACCCCTTTGCACAATCTTATTTATATGCAAGCCAAAATCCATCTTCTGGTCAAATGTAACGCCCAAGTCAACAACTGAATTAACATGATCTAAAATACAGTCATTGAGACTGTAAGTTACTACAAACGGTGAGAATTTCCGAGTAAATGACATTACATGACATTTATCCAAATTCAATCGAAGGCCATTATTGCAACACCAGTTACTAAAATTCAACAAATCCTCCTGAAGAAGATTATCTGAGTTAGAACTAATAGACATAAAGATTTTAATATCATCAACATAGATGAGTACTTCCGAATATTTAAAAACAGAGGCTACATCGTTAATGGCCAGGATAAATAGAAGTGGTCCCAAATGACTTCCTTGAGGGACCCTAGAATTCGCAGTAAATGGCTTAGACGTACAATCACGAAAGATAACTTGGTAGATTCTATTAAATAGATAAGACTTAATCCAATTTATAAACCATGTCGGAAAACCCAACAATCTTAGTTTTAACAAAACTATTGAATTGGGCAATTTATCAAAGGCCTTACTAAAATCAGTGTATACACAATCCACCTGCTTACCATCCTC
Organism: Chorisops tibialis; assembly: GCA_963669355.1. NCBI lineage: Eukaryota > Metazoa > Arthropoda > Insecta > Diptera > Stratiomyidae > Chorisops > Chorisops tibialis. The sequence continues at coordinate 111,018,718 of OY770262.1, read as the reverse complement.
AATAGTCAAAGTGGATTTATTCGTAAACTCCATCAGATTAGTAACAGTAAATCTATTCCTAACAAAACCATGTTGTTTACTCGAAATTATTGATTTACAGTGAAACGAAATGCATTCATACACTATAGACTCAAATAGCTTAGGAATAGCCGACAGTTTAGCTATTGGCCGATAATTTTCTACAGCAGATATTGCACCGCTCTTGTGAGTATGTATGATGAAGTACGACTTCCACACATTTGGAAAAATCCCCGTTATTAGGGATCTTTGAAAGAGGTGGGAGAGTGGTTCAGCAAGAGAGGGACAACAACGTTTAAGGACAACAGCAGGAACACCATCTGGGCCAGGAGAAGACACATCTTTAAGGCGGGCGATGTGATTGACTATATCATTTTAGAAAATTGGTAAATCAGACAAAGAAGTCGAAGTAGTATCTCTAAAGTCATCAAAATACGCCATATCTGGGAAAAAAGCTACTACTAGTAAAAGATCCACTGAAGAATGTGGCGAAAAAATTACAAATAGTAAATTGATCATTACTATCGTTGCCCAGGAATTGAAAAGAAGCTGGATAACCATCTGATTTACGCTTACAATTAACAAATTTCCAAAACTTCAGGGGATCTCTAATAATATCCGACTGCATTTTAATTAAATATTCAGAATATAAGCGAGTAGATAAATCCTTAAAAAGGTCATAATATTCCTCATACAGACAAAAATCAGTATCATTCTTCGTCCTAGTATACCTATTCCAGGCAGCATTACGAGCATTACGAATTACGCGCAACTCGCTAGTATACCAAGGGTACGACGATGAGATGTTCCTGCGATAGGTAAAAGGAACTGTAGCAACAAAAAATTGATACAGAACATAATAAAACTCAACTACGGCACCTTCAAAATCAGGATTGTCAAGAATTTCATTAAAGTTGAAGTTAGATATAAGGTAGTCCAGCCGAGAAAAATCTGCTTTATTAAAATCAAAAGAAAGCTCCTTCTCACTAGGGCCAACAATATGCTCCTCGTCAATTATAACAAAAATATTAATAGGAGGGTTTTTTTTACTTATCTACTTCAATTTCGCATAAAGTACGAGTATAGTATGATGACGAAATTTATGAACAACTGAAAAGTCCTTGTTTGTGCAGCTATATGTAGCATACTCACGAGTTAGTAATTTCTCTAAACTTATGCTTCTGCTTCCAACAAAACACAAAATATTGTGTAGAAAGAACCTTAAACTAAGTAACAAATAGATTGTTAGGTCTTACCTCAGAATCTTTGCATCATATTTAATGGCTACAACCTAAATTTGGCTTTGGACTCCTGACTTTCCGTTTTCTTAACATTTATTTGTTATTTGGAAGGGTTTTTCGCACAACCCTTGTAACGATCGTCTCGAAATTCACTGTAGTGAATATTTTTTTTTTTGATCGAGTAAAAAAAGGAAAATTATTTTCTTTAGTCAGTTTGTAAATTAATTTTGAGGAGAAAATTTAACCCGCTTAAATTATAAAGTTAATAAAACTAAAGGAAAAATCTTTGTTTTCAAAACTAGAAATTAGCTTTTTACTGGGAAATTAAAAAAGAAGATAAAATTAACCGAACATATTTTGAAGTGCATACAATTTTATTTGAAGAACCTTTTCTCGAATTTGTTAGTGGTAATTTTTTTTTTTGGCTGAAACTCGAAAATGAAGGCTGTTAGCGAAGGAAAGAGTACTTTTAGCTATACTGGAAACTAAATTCCACATAGTAAATTGCTATCAGCAAATCTGCTATGAAAGAGCACTAAAAATGGTTTTGGAGATTTCGCCAATTGTGTAGTTACGGTCAACCGGCATACGGTGCCATATCGTCGATGGGAATGTTATGTCTGATAGTGCAACAATGTCGCCATATCAAGCTACAATGGGACAAATGATGATGCCAACTGTGGAGATCCAACAGCAGCCGCAACAGTATTCGATGCCATCGATGCAATCAATCCAGATGCCGCCGTCGATGCAAGCTATGCCCAATATGCAGCGACACACACGCGACTTGGCACCTCAGCATTCACACTTTATCAATATGCAACGTATTCGAAAGGTCCTAGCATTCCTGGCCAAACTGTCTCCTGTCCGCCGCAACAACAGTATGCTTCCATGAACGCCACCACTATGAGCAAATATCTCATGCAGGGAAGAACGCAAGGAGTAATGTCAACCTCCGCCACTAATCCAGGCCAGACCCGTATTGATGTTGATGATTTCTAGCTGATATTTCTAAAGAGTCGTGTTGGTTGATAGTACAGCACTAATTGGTTGATAATGTGGTTTTCTCCTTCGTCCCCCCCCCCTCCCTCCATCTTCAATTTGGTGAAGTCTTTCTTCAACGGTATGGGTTGTGACAACAAGATCCAACAGAGCTGGTCAGAGTCGAAATTTTGTAGCATTTGTTGTGGACATTCAATATAAAAACTATGACGAGATGTGCGTCGCAATATGAAGAATTTTGTTGTTTTCGCTATCTTCCTTGGCGATTCAACGAAATCAATCTTTGAGTCATCAATCAATCAATCAAATTCCTGTTAAGACCCCCTATAGGGGCATAGGACAGAAACAACTCTCTTCCACAAGGCGCGATCCTGAGCATCGGCTTTAAGCTGTTGCCAGGACTTGTTTATTCCTCTGGCCTCCTGCTCAACTGCTCGCTTCCATGTGTTACATGGTCGACCAACCCGACGTCTTCCTTGAGGGTTATAATCCAGAGCCTGTTTTGCGATGTTTTGCTCTGGTTTCCTCAAAGTATGACCGATCCACTGCCACTTTCGCCGTTGAATCTCAATACCTATTTTAGTTTGGCGAGTTGTACTCCAAAGTTCGTCGTTGGAGATCACTTCTGGCCAGAATATTCCTAAAATGCGTCGGAGGCATTGGTTTACGAAAGTCTGTAGTTTCTTGGTAAGTCGAACGGTCACTTTCCACGTAGTACAACCATATAACAACACGGATTTGACGCATGCGTCAAAAACTCGCAGCTTCGTGCGAAGGGAGATCTCTCTTAACCTCCAGAAAGGGGAAAGGATACCGAAGGCCTGACGAGCTTTATTTAGCCGAGCCTCAACATCCTTTTCGGCTCCGCCGTCCATGCTGACAATGCTTCCGAGATAGCAAAAATCTTGCACCTCTTCTACATCCTGTCCATTAAGAACAATCGGTGTGCTTGCGTTCGAACCCATGTGCATGTACTTGGTTTTACGCACATTTATTTTCAGTCCCGCCTCTTTGCATTTAGAATGCAACGAGCGAACATTTGACTCTAAGTCCGAACGGGTATGTGCAAGCAAACACACGTCATCAGCATAATCAAGGTGACTTAAGATGTTAAATAGTCTCCATTGAAGACCTTTACCTTCCCCACCTTCCAGTGCAGCTTTCAAGATGTCATTTATTACCACCAGAAACAGGGCTGGTGATAATATGCAGCCTTGTCTGACACCCGTTCGCACAGGAAAGCTCTCGGACAGCTCTCCTCTATGCAAGACGCGACACCTTGCATCTTCGTAGGATTCTTTAATCATAGCTATGACCTTATTTGGAATACCTCTCCTACGCAAAGCATTCCATATGTAATCTCGCTTAACGCTGTCGAAAGCCTTCTCGAAGTCCACAAACATGAGATGTAGTGGCGAACCCATTTCGGCTGACTGCTCTAATATTATCCGTAGGGTATTTGTGTGGTCGGTACAAGACGACCCTTTACGGAATCCAGCCTGATAAACTTCGAGAGTGCTCTCGACGACATCACTAATCCTATTGAGAATTACCTTAGCCATAATTTTTGAAAAAAAAAAGACGAATCCAGCTCGCAAATAAAACGTATTATTCAGTCTTAGCTATTCTTAAGGCCAGCTGCGTACACAGGAAGACCAAACTCCAAGTTTACAAATCAATAGTAAGACCTGTGCTTTGCTACGGATGCGAAACATGGACCCTTACACAAGCATCCGCAAATATGTTGAACGCTTTCGAAAGACGGGTCCTGAGACGAATAATTGGAGCGAAACGTGATGGTGACCGATGGCGAATTAGATACAACAGTGAGCTGTATGATATATTCGACGAACCGGAGGTTTCCACTATCATCAGACTGCGGAAGCTGCAATGGGCTGGCCATGTACAAAGGATGGACGAAACTCGAATACCTAAAAAGGTGTTCGAGGGAAAAACGGAGGGCCGGAGGCCAGTGGGAAAACCCAGGAAACGCTGGTCCGACTCTGTTGACGAAGACTGTTCATCGCTGCTCGGATTTCAAAATTGGAGGACGCGGTCACTGGACCGAGATCGATGGAGACTTCGGTTACGGGAAGCCAAGGCCCGAAAGGGGCTGTAGCGCTGCGACGAGACGAGACGATAATTTTTGATACGGCAGTAAGTAGACATATACCACGCCAATTGCCACAATCCCGAAGGTCGCCCTTCTTCGGAATTTTCACAATGACGCCCTCCTTCCATTCAGTCGGATATCTCCCATCATTCCACACCTTAGTGAAGAGTGGGAGGAGTATATCGGCTGTTATTTCCGGGTCCGCTTTGAGGAGTTCGGTTGGTAGTCCGTCTATACCTGGAGCTTTCCTTCCCGCCATTGACCGAATGGCGGAAACTATCTCTTCCTTATCTGGGGGATCGTCCCTAATAGAGGATTGTTGCGGTTGGATGTTTGGAAGTTGTTCTGTTTCCGGAATATCTTCATCTGACAAGATGTTTAAAATATCAGAGAAGTATTCCTTCCATCGTCGCAACTGGTGTTCACTCATATTAAGGAGAGTTCCGTTGACATCTCTCACCAGGTGGTTGGCGGTGAAATTCCTGTTCGTCAACTGTTTCATGATTTTAAATAGTGAACCCATATCCCCAAGGTAAGCCGCAGATTCTGCCTTGTTTGCCAGATCTTCAATGGCCTTTCTCTTGTCGCGTCTAACAGCCTTTTTAAGCTGTATATGAGCATCGCGGTAGTTCTGCCTCAAGTCGGGCGTTCGTTGGTTGACATCGGGTTGAGAGATGATTGCCAATTTGGCTTTTTTCCGATTGTCAACCTTGTCCCATGTGTCTTGTGACATCCAGGGTTTCTCACCGCTTTGCGCATATCCCACAGATCCTTCAGCACTAGTTAGAAAAGTGTTTCTGGTTGCCTCCCAATTGGCGTCCAGTGTGCGCATTTCATGTTCACCCAATGTGGATGACTTTTCGCGTAGAATGGTGGTGTATTCGAGTTTTTTGTTGGGATCTCTGAGTTTATCCACATTAAGCTTGCGCTTCATTTGAAGAATTTGTGGTCGTCGGATAGCTGCTGTACACAATCTCAAGCAGGCAACCATCAAGTGGTGATCGCTCCCCACGTCAGCTCCACGTTTCGCTCGCACATCGAGGAGACATCTTCTCCATCGGCGACTTATAGCCAAATGGTCGATCTGGTTCTGAGTAACACCATCAGGGGAAACCCAAGATGTTTTATGATGACTCTTGTGTGGAAAAAGGGTCCCTCCGATGACCATTTGCCGAGTACTACAGAACTCCACAAATAATTCGCCGTTTTCGGGTCTCTTAATCCAAGGTCGTGAAGGGTCGACCCAAGGGTCACCATGCCTCCCCATGACGTGTTCTAGTCCAGTGTTGTCTGATCCAACCTGGGCGTTCATATCTCCCGAGATGATAATAATATCACCTCTTGGAACACGTTCGAAGGTGGCACTCAGTTGACTATAAAACTCCTCTTTGTCACCATTTGTTGCGGTATTAGTTGGTGCGTAGCACTGCAGAATTGTGACGTTTCTGACACTGGTCCTGAGCCTGACGACGATAATCCTATCCGAGATTGGTTCCCAGCTAATGAGACTGTTTCTCGCTCTCGGCGTAAGGACGAACGCCACGCCATTTCTGGCTTCACTTTCAGGGCCAATGTACAGAATAGTGTTTCCGCTAGGGGTTCGTTCTTCTCCTGATCCTGTCCACCTGACCTCGCTCAAGCCCAAGATTTGGATGTTATAGTGCTCCATTTCACGGTCGATCACTGATTGGCGGTGCAAGGACCGAGTAACCCCAGCTCTTCCCCCGTCATTCAATGTTCGAACGTTCCAGAAGCCAATCATAGTCCGTTTTCGAATGCCAAAAGTCGTTACCGTAGAATCAGTCCGTATCCGAGGCGATGTATCCGTTTCTCGTATCATTTAGGTCTTAAGATCACGGGTGATAAGCCCATGATCCAGTGAGTGTCCATTTGCCATTTTTAGGGCAAGCAGGACTGGCTGTGGGTGAATTCTACAGCCCCCATCCCAGAGGGGGATAGTTAGCTCAGGTCCGTGGAGTCGCTAACTCCAAAGATAGTTGCAGGAATTGGTAAAACCTCATACTACAACTACCCCCTTGCGGGGTCTTTGAGTCATACATACATTAAATCCATAATGTGCGGTTGTAGCAAACTGAGGTAAAAACTTTGAGGTGGAAGCAGCAATGAATGAGTCACATCACAACACGTCTTGAAGATGCAAAGCAAAGTATCATTAAATGAGCTTTCGGCTATAAGAAAATTTATTTGGAAGGGCGCGCTATCAATTAACTTAAACCGGCACTGATCTTTCTAGTGTAGATTTTTAAATTAGTTAGATAGCAAAGAAATTATGCCGAAATACTAAGATTAAAGGTCTAATCAAATTGGCACACATTTGAGCGATGCCAGATAAGATTATCTGCCTGCCATTAAATTTGATTCATGACTTCCAAGCGTAAATAAAAAAGAAAAAAAAATGTTTAAAAACAATTGTGTTTGATTTGGTTTAAGAAATTTTAAATCTACAAAACAATATATTTCCGAATAACGATTTATCATCTTTGGAAATTGATTGCCTTCAAATTTGTAATACTAAGTCAGGTAAATTCTGGTGGTAATTACCATAGATTCTAAGTTTAAGTAAATAAGATTCGAATTTTCGGATATAAATAGATTCAGTTCTAAGATTTCGAATTACAGCACGAAAATACCTATATTCGAAATAATTTCCATCGCAAACGGTTACTAACTAATTCGGTTAAAGTTTAAATTTTTTGTAAAATTTTGAAAAAATCGTATAACAAGAAAATCGATGTTGATGCCCCTTAAATACAACAATACATAATTTTAAGAAATATGTGTGCAACCAAATTTCATTAAAGCCGAATTACCGTCGGTTACAAACGTTATAAAACAGCAGTCACCCAACCAAATCGCTTTAAGAAATAATAAAACCTAAAAAAAAAAAAAATAACACCAAACATTTTCGCGACATGTTGACTAAGTAAGCATTCGGCTATGTGCAAAACGATGCACCTTAACTGCATTATAATTCGCCAATCGTTAGGCTATATTGGAATGTTTGTGTTAGTGTCAAATATGTTTATGTTTTGAAAATGCATCGGCCACCAATAACCCACAGCGCTCGAGCAACAACACACGCTGCAATGTCCCACATACCCGATGACTTACATTCGTGCAGTTCGGTCGTTGAATGCATTTCGCATGCAACGCGGCTTGGGCCCACTGTGTCAGCCAATCCGCCACACTGAAAATATTGCACTATCGTGGTAGTAGTGGTGTTGCAAATATACTGAAGACTTTTATGTAGAAACAAAACGCACTGGCAATTATATCTTTAACGTCTCGTATATATTTAGTTACGTTATGCAGGCACCCATACAGGGAGAGTGTATTGCAAGGCAAAAGTACATTGAATGCACCAAGAATAGCTTCGTGCACAGCATATTTGTATATAGTTGGGATGATTGTTATTTCTATTTTCTCGTCAGTGTGTGCGTGAAGGAGCAGTATTTCAACGGCAGACGGGTGAAGGAAGGCAACTTTGTTTTATGTCCATTTATTTATCCTGTGGAAGTTGCTTTTTCAGGATGTCGGCCGGATGTAGTTGTGGGCGGAATTCATTCACATTTCGATGAACACACACAGCCTTCTCTTGGTCTTAGGAAATGGTCTCTCTGAGCTTTGAATTTGATGGGAAAATGTCAGTGGTTTGATGGGCGAATGCGATTTGAGATGGTTGCCTTTTCATGAAAATCACTTTAAAATTAAAGTAAACATTTCTTTGTTTTGCATTCGGCACAGAGGTTTTGAAATTCAAATTTGATATAATTTAATTGTACATTCACTAATCTGATAGATTCATCAGCTTTTATTACTAATTGTTGTTCTATGGATTAAACAATTAACAAAAGCTCGGTTTTCTCAAAATTTTCTTTATATTGTTTTTTTAAATTTTCTAATTAATTTGGCGTCAAAGAGAAATTAACAGAAAGCTAAATTTAGTAAATTTTTTTAAAATATAATATTTTGCAATTATTAAATCTTAAATTTTGACATGAAATCAGACTTGAAATTTTCGCACGAAGCTTATTTTCATTGGAGAGCTCAATATCGAACAATTTGCTGGTCAGACGGTATTCCTTTCATTACCCTTAAAAAGCGTTTTTCTTCTTTAAATAAACCCCAGTGCAAGTTTTTTGTTCAGCCGTTTCCCAAGAAAGCAAACAAATCCCGATTGTCATTACTTCAGTGCGCACGAAAGAAACGGAAACTGCTTTTTGAACAATAGATTAAACTATCGAGCATAAACACCTTATCCTAGTTGGTTCCATTTCGGAAGGTTGACAGGAAATTCCTTAGTCCATTCGACAAGGCAATGCTAACCTAATTACAACGAAGGTCAAATTCAAAAACTTTTGACAGAGTTTGGCATGAATGCCAGCTCAGGACCATGGATCTTGGAGCGACTCTGTTAAGTATGAAATCCAGAAAGACTTAACGAAAACCTTGCAAGGTAATGGCATTGCACATAGGTACACTAATTAGTGTGGCTTTTAAATATATCGTAAGACAGCTTCCAATTGACACAAGAGGATTGGCCTCCTGACCTGTAAGTTCCTTAAAATTTTTCATTATTTCTTGTGAAAGGATTGTTAGCAGGGCTGTAGTTGTAAGTCCAGCAGAGAGTATACGCTGTTGCAAGGCTAGAGTAGTCATCGGTGACCGATTTATAAAATCATCAAATCATAAATTTTTTTTATGTGACACCGGAACTAGAGGGGTTGCCCTTTTGTACCGAAGCACAGCTCCGGTGAGGGGGGAAGGATATTGGTTTTTGGGAATTCAGGGGATAGAGACGGAAGTGGCTATGAATATTTCCCTTGAATTGCTGAATGTTGTAGTCATGCGGGAACACCGAGATGGGCAGAGAGTTCCATATTCGAACAGTCCGGTTTAAAACCGAATCACCAAATTTGACAGTGCGCCCGAAGGTGGGGTTGAGAGAATACTTATGAGCGCAGCTCTAGTATTACGGAGTAAGGGCATACATGGGGGCAAGAGATTAAAGATTTCGTCCGAACAATCTCCATTGTAGTATATTGTAGATACAAAAGGGTTAGGGAGCTTACAGTTCGTCTATGCTCGAGTGAATCGAGCGAAGAAGTGTGTCAGAATCGCCTATAATTTTAATAGTCCGAGACTGGATACTATCCAGATAGGAGAGAGAAGTTTTTGCAGCTCCCGCTCATAGTTGGGAATTAAATTCAAGACGAGGTCTAATATAGGCCTTATAAATTGTTAATAGCCCAGAAGCGGTGAAGAAGTTTTTACATCGTTTTAGGTATCCCAAGCATTTAGATACTTCCTAGGCGATGTTAAATATATGTTCGTTCCAACATAAGTTATCTGTGATTTGGATACATAACATCTCAACACTTGAAGAAGTGGTTAGTGACTGACCTCCGAAGGTGATTGGGTCAAGGTTAGAGTCACGTTTGTGTGACACAAGATAGCACTGGGTTTTCGAAGCATTAAACTCAACTTGATTCTTATTGCCCCAACTAAGAATTTTAGCCAAGTCGTCATTCAATGACTGAACCATGTTCCTACGTTGTTCTACTAAGCTAGTACATCGGGCTAAGGACGCAGTGTTGAAGGGATAGGAGAAGTCTATGTATAGGATTGAACGTTGAGGATAGCAAGTCATTATTAATATCAGAAAAAGCGTGGGTGAAAGAACCGAGCCCTGAGGGACACCAGCGTTAATTTTATAAGAAGAGGAAACCACACCATCCAATACCACACGCATTGAACGATTGGCTAAAAAACTTTCAATCCAGGAAATAAGAGAGTCGCCCAAACCAATAGCTTTAAGTTTGATTAAAAGGGCAGTGTGCCATACTTTGTCAAAAGCCTTGGAAATATCAAGAGCGATAATACACCACCACCAAACTGGTGAATGCTCTTGATCCAACGTTCAGTAAGGGTGGTTAAAAGATCTCCTGCGGAACGTTTTTTGCGGAATTCATACAATAATATTGAAATTTTATTATTCTACGCAAAAATCTATTACACACTTATAAAAATGAGCTCCCAGTTGTAAAACAAAGTTCGAGTGGTGCTCAAAGGGATTGCAATAGCAATTCAAGTATTTTGTTGGCTCTGTATATACCATAATAATATGCGTATATTTGAAGTCACGTGACTCAAATTAACACTTCATCTGTAAACCTGGGTCTTTCGTATAACACAGAAAAAAATCATTTTTCATAAAAAAAACATAACAGGGCTACGATGGCGCGTAAAGCGCAATCTTACGATACTCTAGATAAAATAGAATTTTTTGTGATCCCAAGAAATTTTGTATAGGGAGTGTTAGAAGGGGTGATAGCATTGAACTAATTTTTCCCCATCATGCTTAAGTAGCTATAAAAATATTTTATATAAAATGCTTACTCCAAAAATTGAATGGAAACTGAGAAAATGAGTGAGTTAGATTTAGTGAAAATATGCAGTTTATATGGGAGGTGATAGAAAAAGTCGGGGGATTTTAATGATTTTTTCAGAAATAACTAAGAATATCATAAAATTCACATCTCTTAAATTTTAGTAACATTCATACTTTTCAGGAAAATTATTTTTTTGTGTGTGTCATATTGTATGGGAGGGGGTAGAAGCGGTGAAGCTAATCAATTATTTTTTTCTGATCTTAGTGATAATACTAATTAAGTATTTATTAGAAAATGTGAGCTCGATAAATGTTATATGTTCTGAGAAAATCGTCTTAGAGCATTTCATGAAAAAGTGTAGTTTGTTTGTGAGGGGGTGGAAGGAGAGGGAGGACGCAAAAAATTTTTATACTGTAGATTGAAATCATTATGAAAGTAATATATCCCAAAATTCAGACTAATAGCTTTCGAGTAAATCCATTTATTGTCGAATTGCGAAATTGTGTCATTTTGTATGGGAGGAGGTAGAAGGGGTGAAGCTAATCGTCGTGGCCTCACTAACAATTTTAAATAAATATTTAATGCACAATTTCAGCCCGCTAAATTTTATACGCACTGAGTAAATATAGAGTAATTCATGACAAGTACAGTTTGAGTGGGAGGTGGTAGAAGGAGGGGAGGACACGCATAATTTTTATACGGTACATATTACCATAAAAGTAACATATTCCAAATTTCAGGCCAATAGCTTTTATACTTTTCTAGCAAATCCGTTTATTGCCAAATTGCGCAATTGTGTCATTTTGTATGAGAGGGGGAGCGATTTGGCCCGTTCACAATATCCGATGGGGGCCAACAATGTCCGACGGCCAAGCCAACGGTCAAAACACGTCGTCGTATGGGTGACGGCCAGCGACAGTCAGAAACATATCATCGGTGGGGCGAGGACCGGCGACAGTCAGCGAAACATGTCGTTGTATGGGCGACGGCCGACGACAACTGGAAATGGCTGGCCACAGCCAGCGAATACGTCGTAGGGCTGTGTATAAAAAGGGCGAGCATTCGTGAAAGCAGTGAGCCGTAAGGTTATATTTGGACGGGAGGGTCGAAAGTGGGAAATGAGTAGGGGAGTCGGTGGCAAGTGTGATCGACGAGCGGGAGGCGTAGTTCAGTAAGCGAGTAAGTCCTGTGATCGATAAGCGGGAGTGAGTCCTGTGATCGACAGGCGAAATCCAATAAGCAGATTGACAGCGGAGATTAGTAGTCGAGTTAATATTTGAAAGCGAAAGAGTTGAGATCAGGTCATCACGTAGTGAAGTCGATGGAGTTAGTCGACGGCAGAAGCAAAAGACACAATCGACATTTAGAGCCGGAATTGATGACGGAGCACGAAAACGCGAATATTAAGGCGATCAAGTGTGTTAAAGAGAATATTAAAAGCGATAAATAAAGTTCGCGATTTGGGTATACGCCTTTTCTAGGAAATGAGCAGAGGGTGTATGGGGTATACGCCGACGACAGCCCTGATCGTTAGCCTTTCGCAGAACTCTCGATCTAAGAATTTTTCACTTTTCGTAAATTGAGGTAACCAAGTTATACTCAAGCGGTCAGCGCGCTGGAATTATACGTCGACAAGGATTTAAACTCACGACCTTCGCATTGTAGAGCAACACGCTATCCGCTAGGCTACATCTAGGCACCTAGACATAAGAGGGATGCTATTGTTTAAATCAAACCAGCTAATAGGTTATGCAGACGACATACATATAATGGCGCGATCCCAACTGGACGCGAAGGAATTTTTCGTATAACTGTTTATGCATAAACAACAATAAAAGGAAAGACACAATCACAAGGAAACATGGCAATCAGATAAAATCGAAAAAAGCCGATTATGACATAAAAATTGTTAACAGCTTTATACATGAAGAAACTAATATTTATGGATGGCAACGGCTACAGTTTGATAATGGTCTCAGCAGAGACTGAAAAGAATTAAATAAAAGCATAACAATGTGAAATTCGGAAATATTTCTTTTCAATAATTAAGTTGTTCATTTGTAAGGAACATTCCAGGATCACTTAGCGCATTATGAGACGTGTCAGACGGAAATAGAAGAAACAATATACTCTAGATGAAATCTGAGAGTATATTGTGTTTGCCTTACCGTTTGTAAAGCTAAGAAATAATGCTCGCACAGAGTTGCCAAGTGTACAGAAATAATTGTTGGAGCTCAAAAACCTCGATTCCGAGTGACCGTCTGTCCGTCTGTCTACAACATAATTTTCGAACGCCTTGAGCTATCATGTTGAAATTTTTTTTGTGTCACTTTTAGCAAAATAGTAACTTTAAGTTCGTGAATGGGCTACATCCCCCCACTCCTTCTATCCCCTGCCATACAAATTTCATGAAATTTAGAAATTTTAAGATATTGAGTTTTCTCCAAAGTTATTAAAGCTATAAAAATTTGGCAAAAGTATATCGATGTAAAAACCATTAATGTCCTAAAATATTAATCTGATTCCCCCACTCCTTCTACCCCCTCCCATACAAATGCACAATTTTGATTTTCATTAGCACTAGCAACGCTAAAAACACGAATTTTTGCCTAAATTATTTTTATTATAATTGCAATTAGCTTAAAAATAAAATTACCAACTTTACGTCACTCCTTCTACTCCCTCCCATACAAATTTCACGAAATTTCAGCTCACCTATTTTTCTTCGAAACTGTTATAGCTATCAGCTTGAAATTTTGAGCAAACTATAATAATGCAAATGTTATCAACGTCAAACAATTTTGTTTTGATCCGTGAACCTCTTCTACTCCTTCCCATACAAATGCACAATTTTGTTAAATGCGTTATATCGATTTCCATTAAAACTAGAAAAAGCAGAAACTTTAAATTTTGCCAGGACTTGTGCCTTAATAATTGTAATAAACGCTGAGAAAAATATCAAATTCGCTTAACTCCTACTACCCCCTCCCACACAAATATCAATATTATGAATTCAAGAAAAGCATTTCTCCTTCGAATATATGAGAGTTATCGACTTTGAAATTGAAACAAATCATGGTGAGGATGATGACAATCAGTTTAAAAATCCTATATGACCCTCCAGTTTCTCTATCACCTCCCATACAAATGCCCCAATTTCAGGAAAACTATATCCGATTTCTTTGAAAATTATTAAAACTACAAATTAGAAATTCAGCACGAAACATATTACATGCCACATTCGGTGGCATATACAAAAATGACAAGCCTCCCCCTCTGCTTCTACCACCTCCCATACAGAAGTCTGAAGAACCGAGCTTAAGTAATCGATCTTTTCATAATGGTACCCGGCTCTGATTGTATGATCTTCAATGTAAAATCAATGTGCCACTTTTAAGTTCAAGAAGATGATCGGGGCTCTATTTATATTTCATTGAAAGTGATTTCAAAAGAAACTAAAACTAATTCAAACAATCATATGTTCATTGTCAATGTGTCTTCAGTGCATTTGTCAAAATATTTATTTTTAATTTTCTTTCAAATAAATGAAACAAATTTTTAATCTCCAACAAAAAAAAATTGTTTTTTCCAAAAATTTATTTACGCTTGATTTTAATTCCATAAATACAAGTAGGGGAACCCGGGGTTCAACGAGGTACCGGGGTGGAATGTTTTTCGGCGTCAAGGCAGGAGCAGCAATAAGTAGAACTAGAACAGCCTGTTACCGCTCTAATACGGCAGCCATGTTAGGTTAGTTTTCCTGAGCGTTGGTACGTGAAGTTTTCGTTCTGCGTTTTTTTGCTCCTGTATTGAAACTTATTATGATTTTATAACCGTGCTAAAAGATACATGCTTGTAAACATTACAACTACAGTCACTAAATGCTTGAAGTACGTTTAATTATCTTAAGTTTCGTGTAGCTAAACGTTAGTTTACGTCTTTTTCTCGAATGACCCTACCTCCCTAACGTAAATCGTGTCCCTGAGGCGGAACGGCTGGGGGCGAAATAGGAAAGTACCCCATTCTGACTGCGAATGTTTATATTCCGGCGAATTTTACTCAAAGTCAGTTGAAGGTTAAGTCGCTTGTTCCATATACAAAAATGGGTACACAGCTCCTGTGCGAGAACAGTTAACGAAAACGAAGAGGCGTGTAATTTTTGCGAATAGGTTCAAGAATAGGACACAATCAGTGAAAAGTGTGGTTAAACCTTAATATTCAGTTAAATATTAAAAAATATTGGCCCAACTTATTTTTTCTGCATTTATATGTATGTTCTGCCCCGTGACTGGGGCAGAACGGAGCAAATGACATTGTTTTCTGTTTTTAAAAACAAAAATACTTTTCTTTTGTTTTCTTACAATATTACTGTACTTTTATGATTATTACATTAGAATATGTTTATGGAAAAATTCACAGCTCCCTTCATTAACCCTTTTGTGTTTGCAAACATATTTTCAACTTAATACCCCGTTCTGCCCCGGGTTCCCCTATGTTATTAATTTATACAATGAGAAATTTTATTTAAATTATATCGAATCGAAAATGTGAATTTAATGAAATGCAATATTTAAGTATTTATGGCATAGGTTAGGATTAGGAATATAATTAAGTTCGAATTAGATCGTACATCATCGAAAAAATTCAAAGTATTTGATGTAATCTTCATGCTATCTGTATTGGTGAGGTGGCTAAATCGAAAATGTTTTCATTCTAATTTACATAAATTATGGAATACTTATGAATATATAAGTATATGTATGTCCTTAAGTTTCATCAAAACCAGACGTTTATGATAGGCATAACAATATATATATTAACATGGCATGAAAATAGGCTTTAGATGAAACTTAATGTTTCACGTGTGATTGTCTAATTTCATTTATTACATTATTAATTCTATTTAAGAGTTTTTATTACTTGCGACGTTTAAGTCTCTGCTGAAAAATTTATGAAAACTTTTGACAAAGGTCTCAGCAGAGACCGAAACGTCACAAAAAATAAAGCAAAAAGTGTGAAATCTGGAAATCTTTACTTTCAATTCGACACAGAAGTTAATATTATCACTCAAAAATCTAAAAACCGCCAGTACGCCCGTTGGCACTCTAGCTAAGTTCTGTACACGTTATTGTTGGTGAAAAAGTAATGTCAATTTCGTAAACGTGTCAAACCGCTCCAAACCCTTCAACCCATTCCCATACAAATGATACATTTTCACAACTTTATTATAAGGTTAATTATGTGAAATCATTTTCATTTTCATGATAAATTCATATATTTGTTTCTCAACAACAAATTGAAATGCCCTCAATCCTTCTACCACGTCCCATACAAACTGCACAATTTCACGAAATACAAATTTATGTAACGTATTTTCGTAACAATTATAGTGATATGAAAAGAAATTAAATTGATCTTGTCAACCCTTCAATCACGTCGCGTAGAAAATCACACAGTTTTACAACTTTAACTTTGCCAGTGCTATAAAATTTGGAAGTTAACATTTTTTCAGTGACACTATTTAATTTTATGAAAATATTTGAAATCCTCCCACACAAACTGTAATAATTTCCTCAGTGTCTATCAAAGTTTTAAAGCTCAAATTTAATACAAAGAATTTTGGTATGACTATAAGTTCGATCACGCTACTCCTTCTATCACCTTCCATGCAAAACGACAAATTTGCACAACTTTATAATATGTCGATTTTCATGGTAAGCATAAAGATTAGAGATTTGAAATTTAAATCGGATTTAGTTGCCTCTATATGTCAGAAACCGTTGAACTCCTCCACTCCTTCTTCCACCTCCCCCAAAAACGTCACAGTTAACAATACGCTTTAAAACAATTCTCAAGACAATAATGCTCCAATTAGATACAAAGTACCAGGGCATTTCAAAAATAAAGCACACATTGGCAACACTGATTATTGAATGATGCTGTCTTAATACAAATTGGCTCAGCTCCTGTTCCAGGAAAATCATCCCTTCTAAAGTCGCTAAAACTTCAATCACATCTAGAGCATAGCATGATTTGGGTTTACCTGCAATCGCAGTTCTATTATATTTTTTAAATTACGCTAAAACGAAAGCCTGTCGAGCAAAAGGATTTCAAAAGCAGTATCGTTCTGAGCAAGAATCTGATATTTTGATTTGATTATATCATACCATTGGTGGCTTGTTAGATAAGGCAAGTGAGGCACTATCTCAATAAAATAAAGTTCCGTATGAATAATTTTTTATGGCACCTAGTATAACTTAGAGCGTCAATGTATTGCACAATTGGGTAAAGGAAGTGGATAGAATTTGGGTTTATTATGGAAATCAGGGTGGAGAAAGACAGTAAGGACAGTGGACATTATTAATCAAAATTTTATTAAATTATCAACAATTTCGCAAATTCACTTTCGATTATAGACATATGTCTTACTAATTAAATTGTATTTCGTGTAAGTGATTTAATAAAAAACACGGATTATCTTTATTTGTGCACCAGCTGTTAATGATCGTTGCAATCTCAATTATATTTTCATTTGTGTCATTCTCGTTTGAAATAGTTTTTCTATAACGAAATAAGCACGAAAATTCCTTATATAGCGAACCAGCCTCATCACACGAGCCGCACAATTATGATAGCTGGAAAGGGCAGTACATTCATAATATGAGTTTTTGATCTGTCTAACAATAATCTAGATAAGCTAGAGTGTAGCCTAGTGGGTAGAGTGTTAGTCGTGAGTTCAAATCCCGGTTACCTAAATCTACGAAAATGAAAAATTCGCAGATAGAGGGGCGTGTGAAGAGTTAACAATCCTTCCACAATAATGAAAATGTTAAGGAACCTGAAAATCAGGAGGCCAAGCCCCAATTTGGGCTGTCGTGCCATTGAAGAAGAACAATAATCTTAGCCAACGCTCAGACCCCCTTCTTTCGTTTTGGAAAAAATCGTTAATTGATTAGATTGGACTAAATTAATTTTATTAAATAGTAAGATAGGCAATATTGGTTAAATACATTTCTTAGTATAATCCAGAGTTTAGAACAAAGTCTTATCAGCTTAAATTTAAAAATTCAGTTTGCTTATACCTCCAGAAAAATGGGCTTAAGTTTTTTTTAGTTTAACTACTCAGTCCAGAAGAGACAGTATTAGCGGATTGTTGCAATTTGCGCATCGGTTAATAAGGGCTATCTTCGATATAATGAAATTCACTACTTTAGGCTGATTCATGTAAGGTGCCAGTAGCGAAGTACCATGGTTTATTCAAAATAATTTTCAAGCACTTAATTTGTATTATTTGCACAATACCTATGTGCAGCAGCGCAGTGTTTCCAAATGGAAGCTCCATATGTTATTATCGATTCCAACTTATTTTCCAGACATAATTTCGATTTACTATTACAATGGGATTTGTTTCGTGATTTTGGAAACTGTTTCTTTAACATGATTTTTTTGGGAAGTTAATTTTTCATCGAAGTGTACGCCTAAATACATATATGATTGATTTTGACCAAAAGATTAATTCATGATATTAACAGCTGGAGCTGGGTGGTATTGTGTCGCCCGACGCTTTGTGAAGTATATAGGTATACCTTAGGATTTTGATGGATTAAAATTTATCTTTTATAAAAATTGGGGATAAGATTGAGTTGCTCCTGCAGATTTTTTAAAATCTGTGATGGATCGTAAATTTTGGTATATGTAGGAGTGTCTTCAGCGAATGCTGGGGGACGTCTGCATTATAAATATTATATAGTATTGGACTAAGCACGGATCCTTGGAAAACTCCTGCAGGAATAGTTCTGGATCAGAGAGTTTATTTCGAATTTTGACTGTGAACAACCTTTTTAAAAAAAAAGATTTCCGGATTCTACACTATTACGCTTTATTATTCGTGACATTTCGGTCTCTGCTGAGACCTTTATCAAACTGATGTCCAATGTTGCTCAGAAAGGAGCTGATTATTTGGAAAGTATGTATACGGTTCGAAAGAAATAATTATTAATTTATAAACTAGCCCTTCATGCCAATCCGAATCGAAATCCTTTCCAATATCTAAAATTACCATTCCGATAGACTATTTACCGCCTAGTTCTTCTTGAATTTCTGTTTTACTCTAACGAGTTGTTAGTTGGCTGAGTGGTTCAAACGAAACCCGAATTGATGATGGGAAATTATACTAGAGTATTCGATCGTATTCAATATGCGCTTCTGCATAATTTTTTCGAAAATGTTATCCATAATTGGTATCACCCCATAAGCAGGGTGATAACATTTCGTTTAGGAGGGATCATTTCCTGGTTTGTATCACAAAAGCTTTGTATATTCTCCAATTCTGCATCCAGAATAGTTTTTGGTTGCAATTGTAGAGATGCCGTGGGAGTTGAAAGATGGACATGAGTTCTGGACGCCATTAAACTATTTTGCGTAATATTTCCTTGATGATTTCTGGGAGAACTTATCAGAGGCAAGCAATAATCGTGCAATGCAGGCAAATGAAAAAAAAGGATTTGAAGTCAACAGCTGAAGAGTATCGAAAATTGACTGGAATACAAATTCTGATGGGGATTTTTGGACTGCCAAGTTGAAGACTCTATTTCATGAATGAAATTCAAATACCAATAATTAGAGAATTAAGAAGAACCAAAAAGGTCAAACAGACTATGAAAAGTACAACCGACAGTGACAATACTGTTCGCAAAATTTGCAAAACTTTACAGAAATCCAAAGAATATCAATTGATGAACAAATGATACCCTTTACGGGTACTACACGTCTCCTGCAGTAAGTCAAAAATAAGTCAAATCCAGTAGGATTGAAAAATTTCGTTTTACACCATCAGGCTTAGTTTTGGATTTCTTCATTTACCAAGGTGCCAGACGGTACTTCCAATAAAGGATTAGGATTAGGAATTAGCGGATCTGTGGTCCATTTTTTTTATCGCAGCTTTACTCAACGCAATTGATTATTTACTAACAAAACAAATATTAGGTGTAGGAACAATTATGAATAATCGAATACCACGAGACGTGAGAAACAGTATGAAAAAAGACAAAGATCTGTTTTTGGTAGGTCGCGGTTCGTACGACGAATGGGTGAGAACGGACAAAAAAATGTCTTTGTTAAAATTGATGGACATTAGATCGGTTAACATGGCATCTACATCGTCAGGATTATAGTTACTCCATGGGACCCTAGATACGCTTTACCATAGTTTAATAAAGGTGAAGCCTGATTTTTGGTACGTTCCTAACATCAAGAACTGTGCGCAGTTTTTAATACTTAACTAAAAAGTCACAAACAAAAAGGAACAATTTGTCTTAGCGTGGATAAAATTGGCAAAAGTAAACCACTGAACTCACCACACTATGAATGGTGAATTTGGGAAGTTGAATTCAGTTGAACTCTGATTCAGTCTCCTTCTTGCACGGAGTGACTCTAGTCAGGATCTGCTCCAGTAACAAACGTTCGCAGGCGGGACTATAAAACCTCAAAATATATACGTCCTAACTCAGTAGTTAGTTACAATCGCTCCATGGCAGGTGTGGATTTACATATGTGATCGACTGGTTTCCTATTATTGTATTTGGATGAGAACAAATAAATGGCCAGGACGAGTATTTTGATACTTCATAGATCTGGCAATTTCTAATGCGTGGATTGAATACCGAGAAGATCGTTTAGCACACGGAGAAAAAACTGTAGCATGGATTTACAGAATTCAGACTGTACATCGGTAGATCTCTTGCCCTTAATGGGTGGGCCAACCGACAAGAGTGATGAAGAAGCAAGCCAACTTGCGAAACGATGCAAAATACCAGCGGTACCACCAAAAGATGAGAGGAATTCTGGAAATGAACATTTGCCAATATGTCCTGTAAATATTAAAAAATTACTACATGCGCTGCCGAAATGTGGGTTGCACCAAAAAAAGTAGATTCTACTGTTTTATTCTCAAGTTTACTTATGTATTGCTCAAGAGAGACAATGGTCTTTTTTGAATATACATAATACATAACTATATGTACTGAACTAAGTCCTGCTGTCCAAGATTTTTACAAATACAGAAATATTGCGAGGGTGCATACTTTTTCGTAATAACTAAAATTCTACAGTTTTCTATGTGAAAAATAACCGCAGAACTCTGCACAAAATGAGTGACCGATTTTCTTCCGTGTGAGAAACCGAAATTTAACTTTGATCGCACTTTTTTCAATTAAAAATCTATTGCACTGATATCAAAGTATAATAATTACATGCCGAGCACTATTAATAAAGTAACTTGGAAAGCTTAACTATCTTTAACACTGCATTTAAGAATAAACGCGATTCTTACGAAGCCCGCCGTGTCTGCTCCATACAAAAGCGAGAATTTGTATGGAACTGTTATTTTTGTAATGACTCCAACGTGTTGTTGTTGGATTGACTTACTTGGCTTTGTCCTTTAGAGGGCTTTGGTTGGATGTATTCAATTTTTGAAGCTTAAATTTGGTACAAAACATTTTTATAGCTACTCTATCGTGATGTAAAACACATTAGTTCAATGCTGTCACCCCTTCTACCACCCCATACAAAATTTCTTAAGATTACAAAAATTTCGATTTCATTTATAATATCGTATGATTGGGTCTTACGCACAATCGTAGTCCTGTAATGTTTTTAAGCTTAATGTTATTTTATTTGGGATTTTTTTTTAATTAACACAAGCTACAATTATTCACGTGTCCTTAACGCTCATCAATACTTGTATGATCTCGGATCACGCGATTGATTTGATCATGAGCCTGTCCCATATAAATGCGGTATCATGGTTTCATTCTTAATAATTTATGGTTCTGATACCAACAAAATAGAAAGCATTGTCTTCAAAGAGGTATTAAACTAAGCAGATTATATATACTTTTCCACCCGTGATCTAATACGAGAAACGGATACAGCGCCTCGGATACGGATGGACTCTACCGTAGCGACTTTTGATTTAATTATGCATTTGTGTTGTTTTTGGTAAAACGTGCTTTACGACAAGATTATACAAAAATAATACAGGTGGTCTTTTGAAATGGAAAAATCCATGACGTCACACCCGCTGGAGTCATTCAAGATGGCCGCTACGTCAGTTCTACCTAGCTTGGAATGTAGAAAGCTTTGACCCAACTCTTTTTTAACACGGTAGATACGTTCCAGCGAAAACCGTGTAAAAAGAACCGGGTAAGAAAAGACATAGTAAAATCGGATTTGTGTACCAGAATTTAAAAAAACCGTGTAAGATGAAAAAATAAGTACATGTTATTCCGAAAAACGCGAAAAAAAAAAATATTGAAAACCCATATCATGTTAATTCAATAAAAAAAAATCATAATTTTAATGAAACTTATTTAGTAAAGCTACAGTATAGCATAGTGGGTAGTGTGTTTTTTGTAATGCGAAAGTCGTGAGCTCAAATCCCGGTCGGCGCAATATATAATTCCCGCATATTGCCTGCTTGGATATACTTTGGTCACCTCAATCTAAGAAAATGAAAAAAATTGCAGAAAGAGGGTTGTGCAAAGACTAACAACCCTTCCACAATAAGTAATGAAAAATGTTAAGGAACCTGAATATCAGGAGGCCAAGGCTCGATTTGGACTATAGCGCCATTGTAGAAGAAGTAGAAGAAGTTATTTAGTAACTAGGACTGCTTGAAAATAGGTCAGCACGCTTAATGCTGACAGGAGAAACATTGCTTTAATCGCTTGATATGTCTAACAAGTTTAATGATTTTGGACCTATTGAAGACTTCCGTTCGTTAATAACGTCCTTTGATGTTGACTTTCTTGTTATTAAGAAATCTGTTTTCAGATTTGGGTTTTGTTCTAAGTTCTGTTACAAGCAAAATTTTCAATAGAAAATGAAGACCTTTATTTTGTAAATTTATATTTTCAGGAAATTTTTCGAACTGTCTTACAAATTGTTATAAAGCAAAATTATTCAAAATGACATCCTTCTATGACAAAATAATCTCAGAGTCTGCGTGAAAAGTCGTCACTTGAATTACGCACGAATAAGACATAGAGCCATATCTTTACTGTTTTACGTAAACAGCTCTTGGAACTCGTGACTGGTCGCACTCCTCAGGGGGCAGAAGAGGGGACGGCAATCCCCAAAAGGTAATACCGGAATTGACCTTGGTAGTTCAGTCCTCACAGTTCAACTCCGCAATGGCCAGCAAAGACGCGGAGGCATTCGAAACTTTTCCTACTGGTGAGTTACCTCCCTATGTCCAGCCCCGCCCCATAAACCAGCAGCCCATAGCTTCCAGCTGCCTTAAATCTGCACATCTTGGACATTCGGCTAAGACATGCAGCCAGCTTTCCACCAGCACTCCACATTCACATCCTTTCGTCTCGGATTTGCCCACTGTGTGGAGGAATTCATTTCGACTACCAAGTCAAAATCGCGGTTATCTCTCACGAAGCTCGCGGTCGCAATAAATTTGTGCGTCACTATTCCCTTATCGGTATCCTCCGGCTTACCACAGTGACGTGACTTTAAGTTCAAGAAGTTCTTTGCATTCGCGAAGGCTCCTCTCACTAACCTCTTCCGAGATTAACCAATCGTTAACCAGCAATGGGAGTTTCTTCTGGACCTTGTAGGTGATAGCACAACGTTTCACCTCCAAGTCCAGTGGCAGAGCACCCATGAGTACCTGCATGGCCACGGTGGAGACCATGCGGCATACAGGTAAACATCCACTCAGGACTACTCTTTGGCACGAGTTAATCAACTTGATGCCTTCACCAGTCGCCAATGTTTCTTACCATACCGCCGATCCATATGTTTCGCAAGCAACGAAAAAACAGTTGTTTATGACACGAACAGATCGCCTGGAGAGACCCTATTCACAACGCAGCAATACACCAGTAAGACAATAAAAAGTAGTCCAACGGAATCGGGTCTGCACACCCATAGGGCCAATCTGAAGCCCCAATGAGATCAGGGAAGTTTTCCTCAAGCCTCAAGCTGAGTTCATCTGGTCTTGCGTGTGGGTGCTCCCAAACAAATCCTGCTGCAGCACCCAATGACGTCCCCCACACATGGTATCGCTCAGATGCATCACAAAACGCTGTAAAATATCTTCTTAATAACTACAGTCTTGACGCTCTTTTCACAAAAATGGGGGTTTGTGGTGCCTTCATAGCTGACTTCCACCTAGACCATCAATGGCGAAGGATGATGTTCAACTTTTTTCCCGTGTTTCCTGAGAGCTGGTAGCAGTAAAAATTCTCTTCGACCATGAAGATTTGCTCGTCAGAAAGCAAGATGGTGTGATGCTGACCATCCGCGTCACAAGCAAACAACACCTTTGACCTTTATATCCATTCTATTCACCTAAATAGCTCGCGATGAAAAGTTGAACTGGGAAATTTTAAAAGATTGACATCGTAGGTAAGCAACCAAGAAGAGGGAGGGGGATGGAACTTATGACAGGACTAGGTACAGTTCTTGTACCTTTAGACAACCCGGAAAATCACGTTGAAACTTTAATGCACGTTCTTCGTTGGTATCATGAGTGAGAAAATGATGGGCCATACTTGTATCAAATTTTAAAAGCGCGAAATAAACAAGGACTGTATATGAGCCGTTTATTTTGAAAGTGGCCCAAGTCCATTTTTGTCTTTTTTTCAAGTTAACTGTGGTGACATTTATAATTTATGCTGAACTGTCAAAAAAATAAATCGGCATTGAAATATATTTAATACATTTGACAATTTTGTAACACGTACATTTTCATAATAAATACTGAAAATCATAATTTTGAAAGTGAACTAAGTCCACTTTTTATTGATAATGTCAAAAAGTGCGGCCCGAAATCTTGAACATGTATATTTTAAATTTAGGCATACACAATTTCCACAACGATACTGTATACATGTACGCTTGGGATGAAACAAAAGCTTCTAGAGGTTCCCAAGAAGTGGCTTCATGCCTTTTCAGACACCTTAAAACTCTAAAAAGTGAAAAACATATCATTGCATATAATAAAATGTGTAGAGGACAAAATAGAAACATCAAAATATCTTTAATGTGGTTAAAAATTGTTCAATCGATGGAAAATTATGTAGAAATCATAGACCACAAATTTTTAATATCAGGTCATTAATTTTTACCTAATGACAGAGATTTTAGCGTTATAGAAATGTCGTTAAAAAGAAATCATTTACTGTATGTGCCACAAGATTATTATAATATAATAAAAAAATGTAGAAAAGGTAATACTTTCATACTAAGTGAAATGAAACAAGAGGATTTTATATCAACAAGAAGCAGTTTACAAAAGATCCAAAAATACCAACGGGGAAAAAAATAAACTGGCTGCAAATTTATTTATTTATTTTTTATTTTTATATTATAAAAATGTAAAATGCAACTAATATAATAAAATTCGTGAACTTTCTAAATGTATTTTGTTTTGCATCGTATACATTTTAAGTAAGACTAAAAATTTGTATTTATTTATTTAAAAAATATTTTTTTTCTTCCAATCGTGTTAGAACGAAAAATTCGTGTTAAAAAGTGGTATTTGTTCTTCTTCATGGACCGTGTTATTTCAAAATCGTGCAAAAAATGCCGTGCAAAAAAAAGAGTTGGGTGTACAGAGTACTGAGAAAAATAGTGTATTGTTCTTAGTGAAATCGTGCAGTTTGTATGGGAGGTGGTAGAAGGAATGGGGGGTTGATTTTTTGAAAAAAAAAATAAATTCATTATGCAATTGATAGATTTTAAATTTCAGTTCAGTAACTTTCGTACTTTTCAAGAAAATCTAATTTTGGAAAAGATGTGATATTGTGTCACATTTAGGGTTGCTAACTATTGCAAGTTGCAAAGGAGGACGGACTAAAAAATAGTGGACAGGCCAAAAACATTAAGAGATATCATTAAAATAAAATCGCAATTTCATTTCCATAAGGATCCAAAGTGTAAAATCTTCTTTGACGCAACTTCGAATAAATAATTCAATGATTTATTATAAAATTTATAATTTTTTATAATTTCCAATTTGTGCATATATTTAAAGAATAAATCTCAAGTCTAGCGTATAGCCTAGTAGGTAGTGTGTTGGTCTTGTAATAATTCCGGCACATTGCCTGCTTGAATATGTCTACCTCAATCTAAGAAAATGAAAAATTCGTAGAAAGAGGGTTGTGCGAAGGGCTAACAACCCTTCCACAATAAGTAATAAGAAAAAATGTTAAGGAACCTGAATATTAGGAGGCCAAGGTCCGATTTGGGCTGTAGCGCCATTGTAGAAGAAATCTCAAATCTATATTTTTCTTGCACATCGCAGTTTTCAAAAATATCTTATCGTTTTTTAGGTTTGTTTACTATTTTAAAATAAAATATGTAGATACTATAGGAAATGAAATTCAACATATTCTTCTCAAAATTGAAACATAACATGTTCATATCGCTCTTCAATTTCAATAGAAACGTCAGCAGCAAAACCTAATTAAAGCAACATGGCGAAAACGAAAATTTTTACTTTGTTGCCATTGATTTGAATGAGATATATTTTTTATAAAATCTAATTTGCTTGTGTATTTCAATTCTTAAATTTGTATTTTTATACTCTAGATGAAATCTGAGAGAATACTGTGTTCGCCTTACCGTTTGTAACGCTAAGAAATAGTGATCGCACAGAGTCGCCAAGGGTACAGATATATTTGTTTTCCGAGTGACCGTCTGTCTGTCCGTCTGTCTGTATGTCCGTCTGTTCGAAACTCTCGAAAGCTTTGACCTATCTTGCTGAAATTTTTTGTACACCATTTTTAGCAAAAAAGTAACTTTAAATTCGTGAACGGGTCAAATCAAATTGATTTTTCTCCGAAACCATTTCAGCTATTGGCTTGAAAATTAGGTTATAGTATAACGATGTGAATATCATTGACGTCAAAATATATTGATCTGATCCTTTTACAAGGAGTACCACCCCCCATACAAATGCACAATTTTCAAAAATACATTTATTCGGTTTTCATTGCAACTAGTAAAGCTGGAGGAACCAATTTTTGTCATAATTAATGTTATTATAATTGCAACCGATTTTGTGAAGTCTATCAACTTCACCTCACTCTTCATACCCATACCCATACAAATTTCACGAAATTTCGGATTTTTAACTAAATTATTTTTCTCCAAAACCGTCAAAGCTATCAACTTTAAATTTTGAGAAAAGTAATCCTTTAACCCCCTCCCATACAAATGCACAATTTCTGGCAAATGTATTTAATCGATTTTCATTGAAACTAGGAAAATTAAAATCTTCAAACTTTACTAGAATTTGTCCCTTAATAATTTCAATAAATGCTAAAATAAATATGAGCTTCACTTCACTCCTTCTACCACCTCCCATACAATTTTTTGTATTGAAAATTCAAAAAATGTATTCATCCTTTGAACATATGAGTAACAAGGTAATGTGATCAGGATGTTGATAAATCAATCAATCAAATTCCTGTTAAGACCCCCTATAGGGGCATAGGACAGAAACAACTCTCTTCCACAAGGCGCGATCCTGAGCATCGGCTTTAAGCTGTTGCCAGGACTTGTTGATAAGCAGATTCAAAATCATCCAAAACCTCCCACTTTCTCTGCCACCTCCCATACAAATGCCATAAATTCAGACAAATTTGTTCAAAAATTATGAAAGCCACAAACTTTAAATTCAGCATGAAACATTTTGTATACTACATTCAGTATTATATACAAAAATTACAAACCTCCTCCCTCTCCTTTTACCACCTCCCACACAAAAGTCGCTATTCACTATTCAAAAGAATTTGAGATGATATATTTTCCGGTACAATAAACTATTTCCCATTTCGCCTAGAGCATCATATGATTGGACTTTACGTCCAATTATAATTCTGTTATGTTTTTTTTATCTTTGCAGCTCTAACAATTTCTTGTAATTTTGTATATTGTTATAAAACTCTTTACAATTTATTTCTGTAATTGTAGTCATTATTAATTTACTTTTTACTGAATTTATTGGAAAATTCGTTCCTTTCTCCTTTTGTAAATCTCGATGATATTAAATACGAGGGACATTCAATAATTAAAGAAACAAATTAATGTAGAAATGAAACAGTTTATAGGAGGAGTTTCGTTCTTTTATGACTTTAGGTTGGTGTCACTGGGATGAGCTGGGAACAGCTAAAGGATAAAAATTGTTTTGTTTATAACCTCAATATTGCATTTAACGATTAAAGTTTAATCGCGCGTATATTTATTTGAAGAACTTGACATTCCGATTAAGACGCACAGCGTTCTTTATGGTGTTCGTACGTGCGCATTAATTTGGTGATAAGCAAGTAGAACTGACATATCCCATTACTTTGGAGTACAGGGAAAGACCGCGAATACTTGACTAGGGCTAACATGCAACAATATCTATGCCTTTGAACGAATAATCAGAACAAATAAACAATCAAATGGTAAATAACGAATTCGTTATTACGGGGTTTGCACATTAGTGAATTCCTGGATCGTGTGACATATTAGCGATTCTGCAGAAAAAGTGGCCGTGTATTGTGTACTATCCACCTTGCGAATATGGGGATCGCGTATGTCAGGGATTCAGTGAAATTTAAAGTGCCCAAGTACATTCTTTATTTTACTTACTTTTCCGATAATAATTGCTAGAACATTCTGGTATGTTAACAAAACATACTCTTGATAAAGAAAATGACATTTAGGTTCCTCGCCAAAAAAGGTGGAGGACGGTGGACACAATTAGGAAAAGGAGGACCTGGTAATAGTACGGTTGGCAACCCTAGTCACATTGTATGAGAGGGTGTTTAAGGGGAGAAGCTAATCGGTTTACTTTTCCCGGATATTAATTACAATACTAATTAAGGATTTTGTACAAAATACAAGCGCGATAAATATTGTACGTACTGAGGAAACTGATTTATAGTTTTTCACGAAAACGTACAATTTGTATGGGAGGTGGTGAAAGGAAAGGGAGATTCAAATAATTTGTATACTATAGATCACATTTATGATAAATATAATTTATTTCAATCGCGCCTTGTGAAAGAGAGTTGTTTCTGTCCTATGCCCCTATAGGGGGTCTTAACAGGAATTTGATTGATTGATTGATAATTTATTCCAAATTTCAAACTATTCGCTCCTATGGTTTTCAAGAAAATTTGATTTATCATATATTTTTGAAAATAAGTCATTTTGTATGAGAGTGGGTAGAAGGCGTGGGGGTATTTAAATAAGACTAAGCGCAGAGCATACCTAATAAACTATGAAAGTTTTATTACAATCGGTTCAGCCGTTTTTGCGTGAAAGCCGGACAGACAGACAGACAAAGAGAGAAAAATTTTAAAAACGTGTATTTCTGCTTAGTTATAGCTAAAATAAAGCTAACTTATAGCCAAATGGCTTATAAACAAATAACAGACAGACAATTATATTCATATGTATGGATTCTTTCCAGGACCGCAGAGGATAACATCCAAATAATAATCCATTCCGTATCCTAATACTCCATCTACTTCCAAATTTAATAGAAATTGTTTTAAATCCCACCTTTAGTTTTATCCATAAATAAAAAGTTTATCGTTGTAAAAAATATCCACAAATCGGGCGTATTGTATGTTAAAATGTAATCCTTTTTTTTTGCGGATGTAGGCGTATTCTATTCGATTATTCCTTCCATAATTTATTAAATTATTAACATTATTATTATACGACGCACATTCACTTTGTACAAAACAACAACTTTCACACAATATCATAAACAATTTCAAATTGTAAAAAAAAAAACAATCGAAAACAAATAAAACTTAAAATTTTCTTCTCTTATCCAAAATAATTTTTGTTGATTTTCACCCCGAACACTTACAACACCTACACAATTCACGACTGTTGCTATTTTTAATTAACTACGAGTATAATTGCACTTGATTTATTTCTTTATTATAAATAATTATTATTTTTTTTTTATATAAAAAATGTATTCCGAAGAACAGAAAACACTAGAGCACACTCTCGCACAATAAGAACTCAAAAATTCAACCCACGACTACCAGGCATCATAATCCCTTGGTTTGAGTCCTGGCTACGAATCCTGTTCAACATTACCGTTTCTTCTTTTAGGCCCGCACGATGACACAATTGCATCGATCGTTCGTTGCGTTCTCAGGCTTTAACAAAAAAAAATAATCCGTGAAAAACTCACGACGCGCCTTTTTCTATGCAAAATCCGAAATATCCTTAAATGTCCGCATAACCCGCGAAACACTAAAAAAACACACAGAGCCCCGGAGAATTGGGCGATTTCGGGCAAAGGTACGACGAAATCGATAGGTCTGATCGGTGATAGTCAGCAGGTAAACGTACATGCACGCTCATGGGACAATCTTAAGATGCGTTCGACGCGAAGTTCGGGTAAAGACTGTCTCAAAATTATTGCCTCGGAGTTTTACCCACCACAAATTTAGCCTTCATATATGCTGCGGCCACTTAACCATACCGCCGAGTGTTGCCCGCCGCCAACGAATTTAACCGTATCCGTCCCATCATCATCCCGTCCCGGCCGAGCTTTCCATCATCATCAACATCGGCAGGCCAAGTACCGTCGCTATTAACTTGCTTGATGAAAATCGACCCCGTTATGTCTTATGTTGCGCGTCTTAATGATAAGGAACTCGCATTTTATGCTTCTTTCTCTTTAGGGGGGCCGCGCTAAGAGAGTTGGCGCACTCTACAACAGTCTGCAAGCTTTTATGCTGCACATGGAGCATGCTATTCGGTACTTTCCCAACATAGAGGCCGTTTCCCACGGTCTCGGAGCTTTTGCCTCCCCCTCGAAGCTTGGTTCGGGGTTGCCATGGCACAGTGACCGCGTGCTTCAACGCACACTATTGCCGTCCGTGACGACACGCCGTCAAACATTGCGAGAATTATGCACACGATTGATAACTAGTGTGTTATTATTATTTTTTTTTATTATGCCATTGTCCAGTGCTTTTTACCGTAAAAATGGCCGGACCATGCTGAGCTTCATCTTTGGAAATTGAACTTTTGAAATTTTTTGGCGGGAAATTAGAAGTCCGTACACCTTGTCTCGTGCAAAAGTTTTTTATTGCGATTTGCAGAAACGGTAGGAAGGAGAAGGGGCTTAAGAAGCGGTCATTGACTGTGGACTGCTTTTTAACGGTTTTCAGTTTAGATTTTGAATTATTTTTTTATTTTGTTTTTTTTTTCCGGTGAGATTTGCCGAAGCAAGAATCAACATTTTAGATTTTTCTGTAATGTTGCGAGAGTTTATTTGGGATTTTGATACACGGGAAAAGACTAATCATGTCATCTTTATGGCGAAATTTAAGATGATAGTAAGATTAAGCTTCGATGATTATTATGCAGATTCGCGAATGAGATATTCTTGGTCATTCTGTGTTATTATGAGCAGTATAATTTCGAAAACAACAAAATTGAACGGTTAGCTCTTTTGAGCGAATAGATAAAAAAAAAATTTTAATCGTCGATCAAAATTCTTATCTATTATATTAATAAATTGATAATTTCGAAGAAAAGAAAGGGGTTTGTGAATATATTTGAATTGATTTGTTTTGCTTTTGGTTTCGGTTAAAAAAAAAAAAAATTAGGTTCAAATTTCGGCACCGTTATAGAGGATAATAAACTGTTGCCAAATATTATAAAAAGCTCGAAATGTCAGTGTTTGATTAATTTTGTTGTAATGAAATACTAAAAATGCATAAGAATTTGCAGTTTACAGTAAAATTTTGATGCGGTTAACAGTTAATGTCATATAAAATATATATGTATGTATATACATATATCGATTTTTTTACTGTTAAATGGATCTGATTTTAATGACATTTGGTTTATTATTGTGGCAGTTTATCTCATAAATATGAATAGTTATAAATATCGCATTATAGAAAAATATGAAATAGTAAACAAATGTTTTTTTTTTTTTTTCAGTGCATTGGGCAACTTATCAGGCGCGTCCACAAGTGGTGGATGGACGACGCCCCGGTGTTTCGCAAGACCGTCGTCCGTGGTTAGCATAGCAATAGCAGGGAATTAAGATTGGCAGTTAAACTTTCCTCAACGCGCTCAGCGGACACAAGTCTAATTGTTGAACATGCTGAGGTGATAATAGCAATAAAAACCATGCCGCGAACCAGCTCAAAAAACTATGAGGTGGAATCCCCCCGTATTGGCCCTCCGTCCTCGGCAAAAGAGGGTTCTAAAATCACCGGATTCGAACGCGGTTCGGGAGCTGCTAGAACGGTGCAAATAAGTTCTAGTAATGCTGTGCTACTGGCAAACACTCAGCGCACTGAGTGTTTCATGTCAGAATTCAGTGATCATTATAACATTAAGCCCTCTAAAGTAGAAAGCCATGTAAGTCAATCCAACAACATCACGTTGGAGTCATAACAAATAAACTGCCAACAAGTCGGGCGAAACTTTATTATTCTTGGGACAAGTTGCGGATGAGTGGAAAGTCAATATGCAGGTTAGAGTGGTTAGGGAAGGCTAAGTGAAAGGGAGCTCTTGGGCAGGGCTGTTGTCAATTTAACAATATTTCATTCGTTTCCGCAAGTTTGGGTTCTTATGAGGGGAGGAGGAGGAGGGGTAATAGTAAGGGTGGGTGGATGTTAATAGCTTTTTAATTGATTGATTGAATCACTTCCAATATTCTCTGTATAGAAAGTGTTCCATAGACGAAGTTGCATAGAATTTTCATAAAATTCGGCGTATTTTACATTCACGAAACCGAACATTTGTATGGGAGGGGGCAGAGCAGGTAGAGAAATCATAAAATTTGTGATGCAGTTTTATTTCATTTCCCTTGTAAAATTCTTGTACAAAATTCCAAGTTCATAGCTTTTAATTTGTTAGTTGTTAGTTGATATAATGAAATTGATCGAAATCATACTTTTGTATGGGAGGGGGTTGAAGGGCAAGAGTGATTTCAAGACTTTTGACGCAATTTTGTTTCAATTAATTTTAAAAGTTCTTAAGTAAAATTTGAAATTGATAGCTTTAAATAGTTAGGTGATAATTGATTTCTTAATAATGGTCGAAATCGTACTTTTGTATGGGAGGGGTAGAACGCGGAAGCGTGATCCCAAAACTTTTAACGCAATTCAATTTCAACTATTTTTAAAAGTTTTAGTGCAAAATTTCAAATTGATAGCTTTTAATAGTTAGGTGATAATTGATTTCGTAAATATGGTCGAGAAAATAATTTTGTATGGGAGGGGGTAGAAGTTCAAAGGTTTTCGACCAGTTAATATTTTGTTTTTTTAGGGATTTTTTTTTTAAATGCATTTCGCAAATTTTCAAGTTTCTACCTTAAAATTTCACTCAAAAATCTTCAGTTTATGTGTTTTTTTCAATGCACATGAAACACCTTGTGCACGTTAGACCGGAGGGTCGGCAAGTTATTATTAATTTTCTAGTTACATCAAATAGATGTATCTGTGGTGCTCCAGCACATTAATCAATTCATTCGTTAATAAAAAATCACTCTAATTTTTTATTAACGAAAATTTCGAAATCAGTAACTTTTGTTTTCGAAAATAATAAAATTTTTTTATATGACGTCAGTCGAAATTAAAATATCCGTTGATCAGTATGATTTAAAATTTAATACATTAAATATTCCATTGTATTAAAAATAAATAAAAATAATAATTCAAGCTAATTAATAGAATTAATTGTGTTGATGAAATAAAATGCTGTTAATATAATTTTAGTGAAATAAATATTGTTGGATAATATAAATTAAATTTACTACAACTATTATCACAACATATCCACATGCAAAATTTAAACTTTGTAACTTTCACCAGAGCCCTAAAAAAACACTCAAAATTTACGACATTTATGCTTGTCACCTCCCTCCCCTTACACCTATTAACTTAACATTTTTACCAAAATTAAAAACTATGTAGTTCTACAATTTGACAAATTTTCAATTTCTGTACTCTGTTTTGAGATATAAGGATTTGTAATTTTGAAAAGTGCGCCATTTGTTAAATTCTCCCCACTACTATTATTTCAACATGTTATATTTTTTTTTTATTTCTAGCATTGCTTAATATATGTTTTAAGTTTCAGTTAGATAGCTTAAGAGATAGTTGAGATATTCACTTTTAAGTGTTTTTCATTGCACCCCCCCCCCCCCCTTACAATAACTAGCCACTCTCTAAGCTGATTCCGGTGGAACTATATGCCACTTTAATGGTTCCAAAATATGAATTTTTTACGATAAGTAATTTCAAAGATATAATCATTTGAAAAAACAATTCCGCCGACAATTTGGTTTTAGCCCCCCCTTTTCGGACGCCAATAGATAAATAAATTAAATTATTTTTTAAGTTTGTGCCACAACCCTCTCTATATCTCTAGTGATTTTCAACTTCTTATCTGCATTCGTGGCGGGGATGTTAGCAAGTGTAGTTTTTGACTCTTTCCCTCCCCCGCCTCCCCTGCCTCCCCCGCCTCCCCCTTCCACCTAACACCCCCCAAAATTTAGAAAACAGAGCTCACTTACCCAATCAACAATTCAGTCAAAAACGAACAGTCTTCCTTTAACGGTATCGGAGATATGAGTCCATATGTACGACGGACGGCGTACGGCGGGACGGATTTTTTTTGCATTTTTAGACTAATTTAGTCATGAAACGCAAAAAAACAAAATTTCAGGGTAGCAATTTTTCTGTTTCGAGCACAATACTTTCTTATTAGAATAATAAAGTAAAATGACAGTTCCATACAAATTCGTTCGCTTTTGTATGGAGCAGACACGGCGGGCTTCATAAGAATCGTGTTTATTCTTAAATGCAGTGTTAAAGATAGTTAAGCTTTCCAAGTTACTTTATTAATAGTGCTCGGCATGTAATTATTACACGTTGATATCAGTGCAATAGATTTTTCATTGAAAAAAGTGCGATCAAAGTTAAATCTCGGTTTCTCACACCGAAGAAAATCTGTCACTCATATTGTGCAGAGTTCTCCGGTTAATTGTCACACAGAAAATTGTAGAATTTTACTTATTACGAAAAAATATGCATCCTTATAATATTTCCGTGCTGAATTTGATTTAATTATGGTTCTGTTTTTTTTCGGTAAAACGTGCTTTTATGACAAAACTGTACAAAAATAATACAGGTGGTCTTTTGAAATGGAAAAATCCATGACGTCACACTCACTGGAGTCATTCAAGATGGCCGCCACGTCAGTTCTGCCTAGCTTGGTATGTAGAAAGCTTTGCATTAGGGGATGCAGACTCAGAACCCAATAAGCCAATGGAGGTGGGTATACAGTGGTGGCCAAAACCGGCGACACCTCGACACCTGCATAGCGCATCTCCTACATAGATTAGGCACAGACATATAAACGCAAGAAATACTTCCTGGCGATTGGCGCAAGAGTATCATACGTCCAATTTATAAAAAAGGTGACAAACTCTGCTGCGGAAACTACCGAGGAATACGTCTTAAAAAATCTTGACGAAAATTCTGGAAAAGAGAATTAAGCACTATGCTGACAAAGTAATTGGTGAATACCAAGGCGAATTTAGAGCTGGACGATCGACCATGGACCAGATATTCTCAGTTAAACAGGTGCTGGGAAAATAATAGTGATGTGCACCAGATATTTGTTGACTTCAAACAGCATACGACAGTATCGACAGGCGCGTACTGTATAAAATCATGTTAGAGTTCGGCTTACAAGAATGACAATGACCAAGTCCTTGTCACGAGTCAGAATAGGAAACGGTCTGACTTCCAGTTTTAAAACAGACAACGGCCTTAAGCAAGATGACGGCCTCGCACCAATGCTGTTCAATTCGACACTCGAATATGTTGTTCGGAAACTTCTCGTTGACACCAAGGGAACACTATGCTTCAAATCCACTCAACTCGTAGCATATCCCGACGATATAGATATCCTTGCAAGATCTTTGGAGAGTGCTAAGGAGGTCTTTGTAAACCTTGACTTAGTAGCAAGGGAAGTTGGACTACGTATTAATGAAAACAAAACAAAAATTATGACACAACTTAAGAAAAAGACGCCAATCAGACAAAATGTTGCAGTTTACTTCTTCTACAATGGCACTACAGCCCAAATCGGACCTTGGCTTCCTGATATTCAGGTTCCTTAAAATTTCATTGCTTATTGTGGAACGGTTGTTAGCCCTTCGCACAACCCTCTTTCTACGAATTTTTTCATTTTCGTAGATTGAGGTGACCAAGGTATATCCAAGCAGGCAATGTGCTGGAATTATATATTGCGCCGACCGGGATTTAAACTCACGACCTTTGCATTACAAGACCAACGCGCTACCTAATAGGCTATACCATAGCTTGCATGCAATGTTGCAGTAGGAGACTATAACCTAGAAAACGTAGACAACTTTATATACCTAGGGGCAAACCTATCGAAGGATGGAAGCGAACCCATCGTAATCAAAAGAAGGATGGCCAACAAGACATATTATTCGGTACTTCCAATAATTAAAAACAAAAACGTACACAAACAAAACTCAAACTAAATAAAACGATCATAAGATCTGTGCTATGCTATGGTAAAGAAACGTGGACTTTAACTCAGGCGCCCGAATAACTACTTAACGCCTTTGAAAGAAAGATCCTCAGGAGAATCATCGGACCTGTGAGGGAAGACTCGATCTGGAGAATACGATGCAATAGAGAATTGTATGCCATCTTCGACAATCCAGAAGTGTCAACCCTCATAAAATTTGAGCTGGTCATGGGGAGCGTATGGATGACGGAAGAATTCCCAAACTCACACGAAAAGGTAAAGTCAGCGAACAAGACCGGTCGGAAAACCACGGAAGCGCTGGGAGAATTCGATTGACGTAGACAGCAAATCACTGCTAAGATTTTCTAACTGGAGGCTGCTGTCACTGAACCAAGATGAATGGAAGGATAGTATTCAGGAGGCCAAAGTAATTAAATTGAAATTTTGTTCGAACGCCGTCCAAGAGAAACGAAATAAAAGTGCATTCGAAATTATATGATACCTCCAACTCCTCCACCCCTTCCCATACAAATATTTGGTTTCGTGAAATTACTGAATTTCATACAATATGCTTCGTTTATGAAACTAACATTCTATAAATTGAATTTTTAACGTAATTTCAGCAATCAATTAAAAAATTATTAACATACACCCCCTATCCTCTCATATAAACCCAAACTTGTATAAATAAACGAATGAGATATTGATTATACCCGTATTGAGGTACTGATCATAATCGCAGCAACCCTACCCCAAAATATTCGTGTACTTAGTCTTCTCTCCCTGCATATTGTGTTTCCACTCATCGTCGACATGTTCCAAAAATAATAAAGTCGCGCCCGACTTTTGGCAGTTTAGTTGTTCGCACCTCCTTTTCGAAATCAGTATTAGAAAAAAATTGTTACGAAGGTGAAATTAAAGAAATACAGTCAAACTTCCATAAGTCTTGAGATTGAGCGAGGTCAGGTGGACAGGATCAGGAGAAGAACGAACCCCTAGCGGAAACACTATTCTGTACATTGGCCCTGAAAGTGAAGCCAGAAATGGCGTGGCGTTCGTCCTTACACCGAGAGCGAGAAACAGTCTCATTAGCTGGGAACCAATCTCGGATAGGATTATCGTCGTTAGGCTCAGGACCAGTGTCAGAAACGTCACAATTCTGCAGTGCTACGCACCAACTAAGACCGCAACATCTGGTGACAAAGAAAAGTTTTATAGCCAACTGAGTGCCACCTTCGAACGTGTTCAAGAGGTGATATTATTATCATCTCAGGAGATATGAACGCCCAGGTTGGATCAGACAACACTGGACTAGAACACGTCATGGGAAGGCATGGTGACCCTTGGGTCGACGCATCACGACCTTTGATTAAGAGACCCGAAAACGGCGAATTATTTGTGGAATTTTGTAGTACTCGGCAAATGGTCATCGGAGGGTGTTACTCAGAACTAGATCGACCATTTGGCTATAAGTCGCCGATGGAGAAGATGTCTCCTCGATGTGCGAGCGAAACGTGGAGCTGACGTGGGGAGCGATCACCACTTGATGGTTGCCTGCTTGAGATTGTGTACAGCAGCTATCCGACGACCACAAATTCTTCAAATGAAGCGCAAGCTTAATGTGGATAAACTCAGAGATCCCAACAAAAAACTCGAATACACCACCATTCTACGCGAAAAGTCATCCACATTGGGTGAATATGAAATGCGCACACTGGACGCCAATTGGGAGGCAACCAGAAACACTTTTCTAACTAGTGCTGAAGAATCTGTGGGATATGTGCAAAGCGGTGAGAAACCCTTCGCAAGAGACATGGGTCAAGGTTGGCAATCGGAAAAAAGCCAAATTGGCAATCATCTCTCAACCCGATGTCAACCAACGAACGCCCGACTTGAGGCAGAACTACCGCGATGCTCATATACAGCTTAAGAGGGCTGTTAGACGCGACAAGAGAAAAGCCATTGAAGATCTGGCAAACAAGGCAGAATCTGCGGCTTACCTGGGGGATATGGGTTCACTTTTCAAAATCATGAAACAGTTGACGAACAGGAATTTCACCGCCAACCACCTGGTGAGAGATGTCAACGGAACTCTCCTTGATATGACTGAACACTAGTTGCGACGATGGAAGGAATACTTCTCTGATATTTTAAACATCTTGACAGAGGAAGATATTCCGGAAACAGAACAACTACCAAACATCCAACCGCAACAATCCTCTATTAGGGACGATCCCCCAGATAAGGAAGAGATAGTTTCCGCCATTCGGTCAATGGCGGGAAGGAAAGCTCCAGGTATAGACGGACTACCAACTGAACTCCTCAAAGCGGACCCGGAAAACACAGCCGATATACTCCTCCCACTCTTCACTAAGGTGTCGAGTGAGGGAAGATATCCGACTGAATGGAAGGAGGGCGTCATTGTGAAAATTCCGGAGAGGGGTGACCTTCGGGATTGTGGCAATTGGCGTGGTATATGTCTACTTACTGCCGTATCAAAAATTATGGCTAAGGTAATTCTCAATAGGATTAGTGATGTCGTCGAGAGCACTCTCGAAGTTTATCAGGCTGGATTCCGTAAAGGGTCGTCT
Source organism: Chorisops tibialis (assembly GCA_963669355.1). Lineage (NCBI taxonomy): Eukaryota > Metazoa > Arthropoda > Insecta > Diptera > Stratiomyidae > Chorisops > Chorisops tibialis. The sequence goes on along the minus strand of OY770262.1, from coordinate 110,979,765 downwards.
TGTACCGACCACACAAATACCCTACGGATAATATTAGAGCAGTCAGCCGAAATGGGTTCGCCACTACATCTCCTGTTTGTGGACTTCGAGAAGGCTTTCGACAGCGTTAAGCGAGATTTCATATGGAATGCTTTGCGTAGGAGAGGTATTCCAGATAAGGTCATAGCTATGATTAAGGAATCCTACGAAGATGCAAGGTGTCGCGTCTTGCATAGAGGAGAGCTGTCCGAGAGCTTCCCTGTGCGAACGGGTTTCAGACAAGGCTGCATGTTATCACCAGCCCTGTTTCTGGTGGTAATAAATGATATCTTGAAAGCTGCACTGCAAGGTGGGGAAGGTAAGGGTCTTCAATGGAGACTATTTAACATCTTAAGTCACCTTGATTATGCTGATGACGTGTGTTTGCTTGCACATAACCGTTCGGACTTCGAGTCAAATGTTCGCTCGTTGCATTCTAAATGCAAAGAGGCGGGACTGAAAGTAAATGTGCGTAAAACCAAGTACATGCACATGGGTTCGAACGCAAGCACACCGATTGTTCTTAACGGATAGGATGTGGAAGAGGTGCAAGATTTTTGCTATCTTGGAAGCATTGTCAGCATGGACGGCGGAGCCGAAAAGGATGTTGAGGCTCGGCTAAATAAAGCTCGTCAGGCCTTCGGTATCCTTTCTCCTTTCTGGAGGTGAAGAGAGATCTCCCTTCGCACGGAGCTGCGAGTTTTTGACGCATTCGTCAATTTTGTGTTGTTGTATGGTTGTACTACGTGGAAAGTGACCGTTCGACTTACCAAGAAACTACAGACTTTCGTAAACCAATGCCTCCGGCGCATTTTAGGAACATTCTGGCCAGAAGTGATCTCCAACGACGAACTTTGGAGTACAACTGGCCAGACTAAAATAGGTATTGAGATTTAGCGGCGGAAGTGGCAATGGATCGGTCATACTCTGAGGAAACCAGAGCAAAATATCGCAAAACAGGCTCTGGATTATAATTCTCAAGGGAGACGTCGGGTTGGTCGACCATGTAACACATGGAAGCGAGCAGTTGAGCAGGAGGCCAGAGGAATAAACAAGTCCTGGCAACAGCTTAAGGCCGATGCTCAGGATCGCGCCTTGTGGAAGAGAGTTGTTTCTGTCCTATGCCCCTATAGGGGGTCTTAACAGGAATTTGATTTGATTCCATAAGTCGAACGTCTATAACTCGAATTTTCTATAACTCAAACTAAATCAGGTGTCAATAGCATTTAGAGAGCAAATTGTATAAAATGTCACTTCCATAAGTCGAACTTCCATAACTGGTATTTCCCCATAAGTCGAGTAAAAAAATGGCGCGCGTATTCAATAAGTCGAATAATTCGGGAAGATCCCTGATAGCGGAGAAAATTTTTGTTCCTTTTTTTTTGGGGGAATCCCTCATTTTCTCACATCAAAGTAAGTGGTTTGTTGTTTTGGGTTTTTATAGATGGGGAAGTCCCTTTTTATAGAGAAATGTTTTATGAGGTTGCCGCTTGATGCACATTTCAGTTGCGCTTGTAATTGAACACGAGCTCAGTTTACGTACTACGGTATATTAACACAAAATCGGTTTTTCATGGCGTCGAAACGTGTTCGAAAAAGTTTGTCAATTGACGAAAAGTATAAATTAATTCAAGAAATAGAAAGTGGATTAAAGAAAAAGGGTGTAGCTTTTAAATACGGTGTTCCGGCGAGTACAGTTTCGATTTTAAAAAATAAGGACACAATTACCGCATCAGTTGAATCTGGATGCAGCAAAAGAATTAAAAATCCATTATTCAAAAATATCAATAATGCAATTTCGATTGGTTTAAAGAAGCAAGAAACCAAAACATGCCCATATCTGGAGAAATTTTAAAGGAGAAGGCATTGGAATTTGCGAAGCGGTTTGGAGAAAACGATTTTAAGGCAAGCACTGGTTGGCTTGATAAATGTAAGCAAAGATATGGACAAATATTTAACTAACAAAAGGTTAACCAAATTTTGTGGCATATGTATGTATGTTGATTTGTAGGCATGGTGTGTGTCATAAAAAGACATGCGGTGAAAGCAGTGATGTTCGTGACGAGGACTGCGATAAATGGAAAACAGACGTTTTGCCCATCTATTAAAAAAGTATAATGAACGCGACATTTTCAATGCAGACGAGACAGGACTGTTCTTCAAATGCTTACCAGATAAGACACTGACTTTCAAGGGCGATGAATGCCATGGAGGCAAACATAGTAAGCAGCGAGTTACATTATTGTTCGCAGCAAATATGGATGGAACAGAAAAATTGAAAATTCTCTTGATTGGCAGAAGTAGCAAGCCTCGTTGCTTTCGTGGGGTTAAGTCGGTACCCGTTGATTATAAATCAAACTCCAGGGCGTGGATGACCGGAAAACTTTTTGAAGAATGGAAATTAAATAAATAATTTTTACGCGCTGGACGAAAAGTTTTATTATTCATTGATAATTGTCCTGCCCAACCAAAAGACTTACAAAGAAAATTGAAATCTATTGAATTGGCTTTTCTTCCACCAAATATGACCTCCAAATTGCAACCGCTTGACCAGGGAGTAATTCAAAATTTAAAGTGTCACTATCGAAGAAGAATCTTAAAAGAAGCATTAAAGCGTTTAGAGACAAAGAATAAACATGATATTACACTTCTGGATTTTAACCACATAACAAAAGCATGGGATATTAACGTTGATCAAGAAAGGAGCTTGATACAAACTGTTTACGAAGCATGGGTAACGTTGAATAATATAACTTCCAATGCTACTCTTGATGATTATACTGAGATGGACAATGAAATTTGTACAGAAGGTTTTCTTACAGATGATGACATTATTGAGAACTATAATTCTGAATCAGTGACTCAGACTTTAATTGCAGGGGAAAGTGATGACGAGGGTTCCGAAGAAGACGAATGATATAGCGGATTCATTGAGAAATTTGAATCTATATTTACAAACGAATGAAAACGCAACTGATGAACACTACAAGACCTTAAATAAACTGGAATCTCTTTTTATTGAAAATAATAAAGCAAAAGGAAATTTTCAGCCACAAATTACTAATTATTTTAACCCACTGTAACTATGTAGTATGTAGTACTCAATATGGAGTAAATAAAAATGTGAATTGAATATATGTAGTAATTTTAGTGTTTTTTAATAAATCCGCTGGTTTTGATAAACTGTTCTATAGCTCGAAGTCTCTATAAGTCGAACTATTTTTGTAGAGAATTGTGATTCGAGTTATGGAAGTTTGACTGTACGTTGAAATCTGCTAAAGTGGTTACGGAAAAATGTAATAAGGAGACACAGAAAATCAAATATTGATTGTGTTAAAGCTGAAAAGTGGTTGAGTTATTTAAGTACTTAGATTGAGATGTTTCAAAATATCATATCAAATGCATTCTGTTTCATTGCTTAGTAAAACGGAACCGTATAGATTTAGTGTCCTATCACATAATTCGAATGCAAGTATGTATAATATAAATGAATGCAATGAAAATATTAGTAACTAAAATGTTAATTGTAGGGATTTCTTTCTGATAGCATAATGTTTCTCCTGTTAAATCCATTACACGTGAAAACTATCTGCATAATTCATCGCAATAGCCTCTTGCATATTCAGCAGTCACACTCAACAATAAGCATTTATTGCATTAGCACACAATTTACACAATCTGTACCCGCTTTCACGAACAATACGCAACTTCAAAGCGTGTATAATATTCTTGTCGGACAAGTGTGTTTCATCAATAACTAAAATGATGTTAACGACCATTTAACTATCCAACCAATACCAGGGGTCAGTTAAACAGTCGTCCATGTTGCAAAATCTCTATACAAGAAATATGTCAACCCGAACGGTTCTTAGTCCTAGAAAATCAACATTCTCCGGTTTTTTTAACGATCGTAAAAACCGGAAGAATTCTCGCTATTGCTTAAGAAATAATACAGCAAAGTACCTACGGGCAATCTTCAAGACAAGAAGTTTTTCTTCATTGTTAACAAAATCATAACTGGCCCATTGTCTGATTAAGTGTCATATATACGGTAATCAGGCATAGTACATGTTTCGTTAGTAAATTGCCCTGAAAATGAAAAGAAGTAAGAAACAAAGACAAATGCAATAACATGTACGGTACACCCGATAATTTCAAGACGTAATGCGAAAGGGTTGTCCGCCCATCAACAGGTACTAAATATCTTAAGTGATTACTTTCGAGGTTGTATCCGTAGTCAATTGTCCGATTTACGGTGGAATAATATATCCTTCGCCTTGGGCATGGCTTGCCATTTTACAAACCATCGTTATTGCTGCCGTAATTACTGTTCTTAAGTGAATTTCTAAAGATGTTTGGACAAGACTTTTGCACAACACTTAGCGCGTGTGAAAATCACCATTTGCCGTTTTATTATGCGTAAAACGAGCAGGAGTGTTCTTGACTTCTTAGTGTTGCGTGATGACCTCTTGCGTAAAATGATTAAGACATTTGCTGTTAATTGGAAGTCTTGCAAATCAGTTTTTCTATACCGTCGTTCAAGAACTAGAAGACTCTTGCATTATTTTACCTTTTATATTATAATGAACACGTCTCTAGTTACTGCTAGATTCCGTCTTATACAACCGAACAGTGTGATGTTACATACCTGAAAGAAAGAAAGACAGAAAAAAAATCATTAGTAAGGATTAAGAAAAAACATTTTAATCTAAGAAATTTCCCATAGCATTATACAATATATTCTTGGCTGATTAAGCAGGATTAGAAAAAAAACGCAAATTCCCAAGCAACAATCAAAAACTCAGCGATGAGGAAAAGACTAAATAACAATGGCTTCATGTAATGGTCCTTTAGATTTCTGAAAAGGATGTCTGCCGCACAGGAAAGTTCGAATTTGATATAAAAACTTACATAAAGGATCATTCGCGCTCCATTGATTCATTTTGAGTTCGATTTACCTGTAATCCGGTGCCTGTTGGAGGTGGTTGATCCCTCAAGAGGATATGCATGAATGCAGGTTGTACTGCATCCACACCACCATCCACCTACTCGTTCTTCGTGTCAGCTGCGTTTTTGTCTCACATGACGATTAAGGGATGACGGGCATTGTTGCAGGATGCATTAGAAAATATAGTTCCGCGTATATGCAACGAAATATACGATCGGAATCATATTGCAATTGAAAGTACAGTTTTCACCGCGATGGATATCTAACTTTTTTTTTATTAATCTGTAGCGCTTCCTGGTGAAACGGGAAGTTATTAGAAAATAGTTCAGGTGTTGAGTAAAGGTTTTTTTTTCTCCGGGCACCATGACTATGATTGTGAAGAAATGCAATATAATAGTGAACAGTTATAACGTGGAAAGGGATTGTCTGGTTATCTTTTTCTTTTTTTTTCAGGATATGATTCTTTAATGACACAGATCTAAGTTTTACTACATACATAGTAGAAAGAAAAAGTGTTGGCAACCTTAAAATCTATCCCGCTGACACAAAAAGCCGGTCGCCGTTGATTTACCAGTTTTCAAGTCATAACTAGAGTGTAGGCTATAAGATAGCGTGTTGGCCTACAAGGCGAAGTTCGTGACTTCAAATCCTGATCGACGTTTAATTCCAACACACTGCCTGCTTGGGTATACCTGGGTTACCTTAATCTACAAAAATGAAAAACTCGCAGATGGATGGTTGTTCGAAATGCTAACAACCCTTCCACAATAAGTAATTAAAATATTAAAATGTTTATTTATTGATTTAGTACAGAACAGCATTACTCCCAAATAAACTGACCTTCAAATATACAACTAATAACAATAGAAACACAAATTAAAAATTAAAAAGAAAATAATCGAACTTTTAAATAAAATAAAATAAATAAACAAATATATTAGCATCAATAGGAATATACTATTTAAACGAGGAAATTAAAACCAAAATTTAATAACACAAAAGGAAAATAAATATGAATAAAAATAAAATGAAAATTTAAACCTTCATAGATCCTTTAGGTTAATGTTTTCAAAAACTGGCTATAAAACATAACAGAATTTTGATTGGACGTAAAGCGCAATCATATGATACTCTAGATGAAATACTTACTTACCTTTTGTTTGGGAGGTGGTAAAAGCAGAGGGGGAGGTTTTTAATGTTTGTATGTAACACTGAACGTAGCATAAAAAATATTTCATGCTGAATTTAAAGTTTCTTGTTTTCATAATTTTCGAAGAAATTGAACAATTTTTGTCTGAATTTATGGTATTTGTATGGGAAGTGGCGGAGAAAGTGGGAGATTTTGGATGATTTTGAATCTGCTTATCAACATCCTAATCACATTGCTTTGTTACAATTTGAATGTTGATAGCTCTCATATGTTCGAAGGAGAAAAACTTTTCTTGAACTTACAATACAAAAATGTGTATGGGAGGTGGTAGAAGGAGTTAGGTGAAGGCGATATTTGTTATAGCATTTATTGCAATTACTAAGGGACAAATTCTGGCAAAATTTCTAGTTTCTACTTCTTCTAAATAGTTTCTATGAAAATCGATTAAATGCATTTATCAACATTCTGCATTTGTATGGGAGGGGGTAGAAGGAATATCCGAATCAAAGCCAAATTTTTTGACATCAATCATATTTGAAATAGTATACTTTTCTCAAATTTTAAAGTTGATAGCTTTGACGGCTTTGAAGAAAACTAGTTTAATTGAAATACAAAAATTTCGTAAAATTTGTATGGGAGAGGGTAGAAGGGTAAAGTAAAGTTGATAGTTTTTCAAAAATTAGTTGCAATTATAATAAAATTAATTATGACAAAAATTGGTTCATTTAGCTTCGCTAGTTGCACTGCAAAACGAATAAATGCATTTTTGAAAATTGTGCATTTGTATGGGAGGTGGTAGAATTAGTAAGGAGATCAGATCAATGTTTCTTGAAGATAATGATATTTATATCATTATACTATGACCTAATTTTCAAGACAATAGCTGAAATGGTTTCGGAGAAAAATCTCTTTAAATTTCGAAATTTCATGAAATTTGTTTGGGAGGGGTAGACGGAGTGGGGGGATGTGGCCCGTTCACGAACTCAAAGTTTTTGCTAAAAATAACACACAACAAAGTTCAGCACGATAGGTCAAAGCGTTCGAGAGTTATGTTGTAGACAGACGCACAGACGTACAGACGGACAGACAGCAACGGAATCGAGGTTTTTGAGAAACAACAAATATTGCTGTACCCTTGGCAGCTCTGTGCGAGTATTATTTCTTAGTGTTACAAATTGTAAGGAAAACACAATATAGTCTCAGATTTCATTTAGAGTATAAAAATATAAATAAAAATAAAATGAAGATTTAGACCGTCATAGATCCTTTAGGTAAATGTTTTCAAAAACTGGCTATAAAAAACCGTAATATTTACAAATGATGAACGCACATTATAGTTACGAAGAAGTTGGTCATCGGGGAGTAAAAGTAAACTAAATGTACGTCCAGATAGTGCCTCATTTTCGTGCGCTTAGCGCATGCCTTCTACAATAAAAGCGCAAGCAAAACGTCTTCAATAGCGCACAAGCAAATCGTTCTAAATAGCGCACAAACAAAGATCCCCTATTCATGTGGGGATCACGTGAGCTTGTTCTACGAAACAAATATCGCAAGAGAAATTGTTGAGCAATATTCAAGTATGCGACGTACAAGCGAGATAAAAAGCACGATACAAACAGATAAGGAAAGAAGTTTACGAGAAGTCCTGGGAATAAAATCAGACAGCCTTTAAAGACGACAAATGATTGACGAGTAATTAATATTAAACCGAAGGTTAGTGTCAAATATGATACCGAGTTTTCCTGCCTCAGAAAAAAACTTGTAATATTTTTTAAACTAAGCTACCATTGAATGTAATGTCGTTTTTAAAAACATAAAAGGACCGCGATACTCAAGATGAAAGAGAAATATTTTAATTTTAAGACATTTTTCAGAGGAAGTGGTGAAGAGGGTACGACATTGAGCTAACTTTTTCACATCACGCTAGAGTTGCCATCAACATGTTTTATAGAAAATTTAGAATTAAAAAGTTTAATAGGTACTGAGAAAATTAGTGTATTGAATTTAGTGAAATTGCGCAGTTTGTATGGGAGGTGGTCGAAGGAGGAGCGAGTTCTTAATGGCTTTTTTGAAATAACGAAAAACATCATTTTTTGACATGTTTTAATTCATACACATTCATACTTTTCAGGAAAATTGATTTTTTGTGAAGTTTTAAAATTGTGTCAGATTGTATGGGAGAGGGTAAAAGGAGTGAAACTAATCGTCTAATTTTTTTTTGGTCTTACTAAAAATTCTAAATAAATATTTAGTGCACAATTTCAACTCGATAAATTTTATACGTACTGAGTAAATTTGTTAATAGTATTTGATGAAAAAGTGCAGTTTGTATGAGAGGTGGTGGAAAGAAGGGGAGGACTCAAACAACTTTTATACAGTAGATTGGAATCACCATGAAAGTAGTACATTCCAAATTTTAGATCAATAGCATTTATGCTTTTCGAACAAATCCGTTTATTGTCAAATTACGAAATTATGTAATTTTTTATGGGCGGGGTGAGAAGGGAGAAGGGGGAGGTAAAGCTAATCATCTATTTTTTTTAATAATAATTCTAAATAAATACTTGTGTACAATTTCAGCTCGATAAATTTTATACGCACTGAGTAAATTGGCAGTTTGTATGGGAGGTGGTGGAAGGTGGGGAAGGACACAATTTATTTTTATACAGTCAATTAAAACCATCATAAAAGTATTACACTCCTAATTTCAGATCAATAGCATTTATACTTTTCGATTAAGTCCGTAACAGGACGAATAGGCTAGAGGGGCATTTATAGTGGAGAGCTAATGCCGTTCAAGCGCAGACATCATTAGGATACATGCGACTTAACGTCACTCCCAGCTGATGAAGTCGGAGTCATGGAAGATAAGTCTACGACTGATGTTGATGATGAATATTCATCGACATGCAGGAATTTGTCGTACGTATCTCAGCTTGGATTGCAAGTCGATAAACGCAGAGTGCAATTTTAAGACCGTAGTCTCAACGATCTTGAGCAGAGACATGCATTTAACTTCTAATGCAGATCGGCAGAATTTTCCGAGCTGCATCTTCAATTCTGCCAGACAGTCCAACGCATTTGCAGCGAAAATGCACAGCACACGAACAGATACTTGCGAGTTCTATCGATTTGTAATAGACAGATACATACCATATCTGAATCGCTTTACGTGTACAGCCTGACGTTAAGTTGCTAGTTCACGGTTGTCTTTAGCAACGCGGATTATTTTTGTGATGACAATCATTGACGCCCCGAAGGTAGCAGTCTATAAAAAATGCAAGTTTGGAATTCATACTGCTGCATGCGAGACCTATCTAAATCTTTGCCAATCTTATGATCATGGCAACAAGTTGGAAAACGCAACTCCACGCCGAACTGCTAGAGCTCTGCTCGCGATGTGGGCGAAAAACCACGATAGGAGTATTACGCGGTATGTGAAAACAAGCGTTATCCCTTCCCTGTGTATGGGGGAAATGTAGTTCCGTCCACCCTATTCTGAACTACTTCAGGCCTGATCCCCGATTCCCTTCATCGGCCAGCTTCGGCCCTTCTTCTTTTGAATGCCTCGCGTGCGAAGGCACGAATGCGTTCAAAATTTTCGCGAGGCATCTTCTTGCATCTAGCCCCTCCCCACTTCCCACAACCCCCATTTCCGAAAGCTATCTAAAGTCTGCATATCTTGGACATTCGGATACAAGATATGCAGCCAGCTCTCTAGTGGCGCTCCGCATGCGCATCCCTCCGTTTCGACCAATCCTGTGGAGAAATTCATTCGTACTGCCGTGGCCGTCAAAAGATTACCAAGACTAAGACAGAGGTCAAAGTCTCAGTTATATCTCGCGAAGCTTGCGACCCCAATGAATCAATGTGTGACATTAGCCCTATCACTTGCTTGCCACAATGATGTGACCTAAAGATCGAGGAGTTCTTTGCATTCGCGAAGGTTCCTCTCCCTAACCTCTTCCGAAGTTAACCAATCGTTAGCCAGCAATTCGAGTCCCTTCCCGACCTTGCAGGTGATAGCACGACGCTTCACTCCAAGTGGCGGAGAATCCACGAGTTCCTGTGATATACAGGTGAACATGCACTCAAGACTACTCTTTGGCACGAATTTATTGAGTTGGTGACTTTATTAGTCGCCAGTGATTCTTACCATACCGTCGATCTATACGTTGCACAAGCAAAAAACATACCGTCGTATATGACACGAACAGAACACCTGGGGAGACCCGACTCGCAAGACAGAAATCTACTGATCTAATTCACACTGGTGAGAAGATGTCCCTGAGCTCTCGCAGATGGGGCTTAAATCCCAACCGCTCCGAAATTTTGCCCAGGTATTTGACTTCAGTCGCATACCTGAGACCTCTTACCTCTAGCTTCACCGAAGGATGACGTGTTTGTGACAACGAGCTCTTCAGCATCATTGTCACCGTCTTGTCCTTCGATATCGCCACACCAACCCTCAATCCTCATTCCCGAATGGTTGCTATTAAAGCCTCACCCTTGCGCTCGAGCTCAAGTCTGCAGTTTCCTTCCGACAGTAACAAAAAATCCTGAAAACGATGAGAACTAGTAAACAAACAAGGTTACGTACGAGAATTTGCCAGATCTGATGAGGAACTCTGTCATAGCCCGTCCCAAGACCGGTTGAGATAGGAGAAGGGAGTTTACCTGCAACACCAGTGCGTCTTAGGAAGTAGGCAAAAACTTTGACGTAGTTGAGCTCACAGCACTGCTGTGAGAAGTGCAGCATGTCATATCTAGATGAAAACTTCCACCTTTTATCTACCAGAGAGTAATAAATAAGTAGGACTAGTCCTCCTGGTCGAGGGTTGGGCGAGCCGCCGACAATGTATCACCGAAAAAAAAACACTGCCCAGAAACCTGAAGAACAGCCTCGGAAAGGATGAGCTCAATGGTAACGACCCCGCAAACAAAAAATGGATTACTCTTTTGGATGTTGGAATGTTCGATTCTTATTTAGGACAGGAGGTCTGAAAGAGTTCCTCGAAGAAGTGGAAAAACACAACATCAACTTAACTGCCATCCAAGAAACGAAATGGTTCGGTAACGAAATTATGGACCTGAGATCACTCACAATCTATCCAACTGGAAAATTGTCGGGAAGCAGAGATTCGCTTTTGTCGTTGGCAAAAAATTTAGTCAGCAGGTCACGAGTTTCAAACCAGTAAGTGAGAAATTGTGCACAATCCGAATAAAGACTAAATTTTCAACACTTGGTTGATCAACGTCGACGCACCAACAGAAGATAAGAACGATACAACTAAAGACGAATTGTATGCCACCCTAGCAACGACCTATGATTCACTGCCCTCGAATGACCTTAGAATTGTTTCAGGGGATTTTAATTCAAAAATCGGAAAGGAGCACGCTCATAGAAGAACAACTGGAGGACATAGTCTCCATGACATAACCAATGACAATGGCCAATGTCTTATTAATTTTGCAAGCAGCCAAAATATCACAGTAAGCTCTAAGTGCTTCCCATATCGCGATATTCACAAGCGAATGTAGGCATCACCAGATAGTCACTTCTACTTCTACAATGGCGCTACAGCCCAAATCGGACCTTGGCATCCTGATATTCAGGTTCCTTAACATTTTTTTATTACTTATTGTGGAAGAGTTGTCAGTTTTTCGCACAACCCTCTTTCTATGAATTTTTCATTTTCGTAGATTGAGGTGACCAAGGTATATCCAAGCAGGCAATGTGCTGGAATTATATTTTGCGTCGACCGGGATTTGAACTCACGACCTTCGCATTACAAGACCAACACGCTACCTACTAGGTCACACCTTCAACCACATAGACCACGTTCTAATTGAGAAAAGGGCTACTACCAGTATACTTGATGTACGGGCCCTCCACGGAGCGAATTGTGGCTCTGACCACTATCTACTGGCTTGTCGTGGATATTCGAAAACGAGTAGAGCTCGCAAATTCAATGTCGACAGCTTATAGATGAAACGCTGGCGCAGGCGTACATGTCCTCACTGAGCCAACACTTAACACCAATCCATCAAACACCATCCAAAATATATTAGTGGAGAATATGTGGACGAAAAAATGAGACGGAATCAAATCTTCTGCAGAAGAGATTTTAGGATATCAAGCGCAGCGAAAAAATAATGATTGCAATAGATAGAAAGAACGAGGCTACCAAAATTTTTATTGAGCGACAAACACGAGCCAAAAAGGATAGATATGATGAGCTTAGGCGATATGCAAAAAAGGGGTGCAGGCGAAAACAAAGGAAGTACCATAATGACAAGATACAAAAAATGAACGACGATATGAGACAAAATAAAACGCGGGGCTCATACGCAATAGTAAAAGATCTAAAAAAGGAATGTAATCCAAAAACCAGTCTCTGTAAAAACGCAGAGGGCAACATCGTCAGCGACACACAAGAAATCAAGAGGAGATGGGAAAACATCTCCTCAGTACATCTCCATTAGCACCGTTCTCGACAGACAACATCACATTTGAGGACTCAACTGACGAAGAAGAACCATCATCAAATCAAAGCAGCCCTATGTGGCCAGGAACTAAACAAAGTGCCGGGAATTGACGAAATTCCAGTTGAACTTGTGAAAAACGGAAGAAACTTTGTCGCTGAAATACTGCACAACATCATATGCAAAATTTAGACAGGAAAGTATCCCCGAGGATTGGCGAAAAAGCATTATATGTCCAATTTACAAGAAAGGAGACAAACTCTACTGTGAGAATTACAGAGGAATATCAGTATTTTGCACGTACTATAAAATAATGACAAAAATAATTGAACGTCGTCTTAAGCCCTATGCTAATGAAATAATTGGCGAATACCAAGATAAATTTAGAACCGGACGATCTACAACAGATCAGACATTCTCGGTGAAACAGGTGCTTGAGAAATGTTGGGAATATAAAAAAGACGTACACCAAATCTTTGTAGATTTTAAGCAAGCATACGACTGTATCGACAGTAGCGTACTATACCAAATCATGCTTGACTTTGGAATTCCTCCAAAACTAGTCCGACTAACAAGACTCACAATGACGAACACTGAATCCCAAGTGAGAATACAAACCGATTCCACAACCAGGTTTCGACCGAAATGTAGTTTAAAGCAGGGAGATAGTCTAGCACCCATGCTTTTCAACTTGGCACTAGAGTATGTCGTCCGAAATTTCCCAGTCGATACCAATAGGACACTACTATTCCAGTCCACCCAACTATTAGCATACGCTGACAACATAAACATCCTCCGCCGCAAAAGAAGTTAGGTTGCGCATTATTGAAAGAAAAACGAAAGTAATGTCGCAAACACGCGGAATATAATTTGGAGAGTGTGAACAACTTCACATATCTTGGGGCTAATCTAGCAAAGGACGGAAATGAAACAGACGAAATCAACCGATGGATAATACTAGCAAGTGAAACGTATTATTCGGGACTTGGACTAATGAAATCCAAGAAAGTTCACAGGAACAATAAGCTGCGAAAATAAAAAACTAATGTACGGGCTTGGACATTAATGCGAACTTCCTTAAAAGCAAAGAAAGGTCTTCTGAAAAATTTTGGGACCTGTGAAAGAAGGAACGGAATATCGGACCATGAGTTGTATCAGCTCGGCCAGTAGGCAAACATCGCAAGCGATGGGAATACTCGGTTGATGAAGACAGCAAAGCCATCTTAAAAAACATAACAGGGCTACGATTGCGCGTAAAGCGCAATCTTACGATACTCTAGATGAAATAGAATTTTTTGTGATCCCAAGAAATTTTGTATGGGGAGTGTTAGAAGGGATGATAGCATTGAACTAACTTTTTCGACATCATGCTAAAGTAGCTATGAAAATGTTTTATACAAAATGCTTACTCCAAAAACTGAATGGGAACTGAGAAAATTAGTGAGTTTGATTTAGTGAAAATGTGCAGTTTGTATGGGAGGTGGTAGAAAGAGTGGGGGGATTTTAATGATTTTTTCAGAAATAACCAGGAATATTATAAAATTGGCATCCCTTAAATTTCAGACTAGTACCATTCATACTTTTCAAGAAAATCGATTTTTTGTGAAGTTGTGAAACTGTGTCATATTGTATGGGAGGGGGTAGAAGTAGTGAAGCAAATCAAATATTTTTTTTCTCATCTTAGTAATATTATTAATTAAATATTTATTACAAAATATGAGCTCAACAAATGTTATATGTTCTGAGAAAATCGGCTTAGAGCATTTCAGGAAAAAGTGTAGTTTGTATGGGAGGGGGTGGAAGGAAAGGGAGGACGCAAACAATTTTTGTACTGTAGATTTAAATCATTAAAAAAGTAACATATCCCGAAATTCAGACCAATAGCTACTTTTCGAGTAAATCCATTTATTGTCAAATTGCGAAATTGTGTCATTTTGTATGGGAGGGGGTAGAAGGGGTGAAGCCAATCATCTCATTTTTTTTGACCTTACTAACAATTTTAAATAAATATTTGGTGCACAATTTCAGCCCGCTGAATTTTATAAGCACTGAGGAAATTGGCTTAGAGTAATTCATGATAAGTACAGTTTGTATGGGAGGTGGCAGAAGGAGGGGGAGGACACGCACAATTTTTATATGATAGATTGATATTATCATAAAAGTAATATATTCTGAATTTCAGGCCAATAACTTTTATACTTTTTGAGCAAATCCGTTTATTGTCAAATTGCGTAATTGTGTCATTTTGTATGGGAGGGGGTAGAAGGGGTGGAGCGATTTGGCTCGTTCACGAACTTGACCTTACTTTTTTGTCAAAAACGACGTGTACAAAATTTGAACTTTCTAGCTCAACGCGTTCTCAAGCTAGAGAGCGCACGGACGGACGGACGGACATCCGGTTTTGAGATTTTTGAGTGATAATATTAACTTCTGTATCATTCATTTTTTTGTCCGAGCCTTATTTCTTGACGTTACAAACCTTAGAGCGAACTTATAATACTCTCAGATTCCATCTAGAGTATAATTAGCTGCTGGAGGACGCGGCCTTTGAATCGAGACGGTTGGAGGCGATGACTTCAAGAGGACGGGGCCGATTTTGACTGTCGCGTCATTGAAGGTGATGGGCAAAAACTCAGTAGATTGTAAAATATACTTAATTCAGAAAAAAGAATGCATGGGAGAGAAGCGTCCGAACAAAACCAAAGTAGCTAAGGAGCCAGGAGGCCAAGGATTTGTTAAGCTTTATAAAGCTTAGCCTAAGCGCTTTGTTTCTAATAACAATATTAAATTGCACTGCTCTTGTATTAATATGAAATAAATAATAGAGAAGCACAACAAAACGGAAATATACAAAAAGATTATAAAAAAAACTCCCTCACCCTGCTCTCACCATCCCATACAATATACATACATACAATATCCTTTTAAGATCCCCTATGAGAGCATGGGACAGGATCAGGCTCAATCCTGAGCGACGGCATTTATTTGTCACCAGGACTTGTTTAATCCCCTGGCTTGATGATCAACTGCTCGTTTCCATGGTGCTAAATGTTCGACCGACACGACATCTTCCTTGAGGGTTATAATATAGAACTTGTCTAGTGATAGTTTGATTTCCTCAAAATGTGTCCAATCCATTGCCACTTCCGCCTATGAATCTCAATGTCTACGTTAGTCACTCCAATTGTACTCCAAATTTCGTTGTTGGAGGACACATCTGGCCAGAATATTCATAAAATACATTGGAGGCATTGATTCCTGAAAGCTTGCAGATTCTTCGTAAGCCTATCGGTTACTTTTCATGTAATACAAACATATAAGAAAACGAATTTGAAGTACGCGGCAAACACTCCCAGCTTCGTCCGAAGTGAGCTCTGATGAGCTTTATTTATACGTTCCTCAATATTATTTTCGGTTTCACCGGCAATATGTCCGATGTAAGAAAAATCTAGACCCTCTTCCACATTTAGCCCGTTAAGAATAATCGGAGTTCTTGTATTTGAATTCATGTTCATGTACTTGGTCTTAAACACATTTATTTTCAGCCTTGCCTTTTTGCATTAGGAATGTAAGCGGACCACACCATCGTTTACAAAATTTTTAAACTTTACACTACAAATTACATAAAACCTTTCAGAGTAATTGAGAGCAATTGATTTCAAATTGTAAGCTTTACTGTCTAACAAGGAAGTACTATCTAATTTTATGCATTTACACGTTATTTGACCGTTCAATCAAAAAAAATGTGTGTCTGTTACAAACTGAAATTAAGGATTTCCCGATTTTCTGCCTGATCCCCAGACACTAAATGCTAAATTATTCTAATTATCATCTCTCTAGTCAATTTGTTTGCTGCTGACTCAATTCGAACAACTGTTTTGTTAATATTACGCATTGTATTAACTGATTAGAGTTAAAAACCAGTTAAGTGTTTTATTTATTGAAAAGGTGAGTGTGAACATATGAAAAAAAAACGTAATTTAATTATGAGAAAAACGACGATTAAATATTTTTCTGGGTCACGAAATGATAAAACCCAAACTAATTTCGCGTCAAACATACGAAATCTATCCCATAGCATGATAAGTTCTACAAATTGTACTTCTCAAGTTTAATGTTTGGCGCGAACTTAATCCACATTGTTTCGCAAACGAAATTCTCTGCAAAACTTAAAAATACTCGATTTATCGTAGATAGTAGAAACCGATTCTGTTAACCGTCACGCAACCCTTCATATCTGACCTAAATTCGAAGTAGCTAGTTGTTGCCGCATGCGTAGCTTAACGCACACGCATCGAAATTCAAGTTTTCACAATATTATTAGCCTCATCGTGTACTCGCAAAGCTAGCGCTAAAATCATGAAGATAATATGCCAACTATACAAGTGCCCCAAGTCAGCCAACGCATATTCGCACATATTAGCACTCGCGAAAAAGCACTTGTCTCTCGCATATTATCGAGTAAAAGCTTCGCGCTAATCTACAAGCAAATAAGTGCGAAAACGCAATTAAATTTGATTCGAAGATTGCTCGTAAATATTATGTTCATGATGAGGTGAGCGACAGACAGAAGTCAATGAGTAAACTCCAAATCAACAAATCGCAGATAATTACTGGAGCCTCTGCTTCGGACCCATCGGAACCGATAAAATCACTCATGACTAATTAGTGAATGTTTACGCATTTTTTAATGCGTTCATTGACTCCAGAAAGCGTCGAACTCGTTGCGTATCTTCACTTCAATTTTAAACGTGTCATGAGGAGCGGCGTTTTTCTTTATGGCTAAGTCGTAAACCGCGATCCGAATCAGGACACCCTACAATTTAGAGGTGGGTGGCTTAGCAAAATTCTCGTTAAAAGGGAATTAAGGTCATATCGCAATTGTAAATTAGTAATGCAGGAAATGACGATCACGGAGACCGAAATTTATGCCGCCCCTCGCTATGTTATTTTGCGAATCCAACACACATCAATATGTACACCGGGGCATTGTCATCGATCACTATTCCGGTCCATGATGAGAGTAAAACTATTTTAGGTTCCTTCGGGCTGTTTTTATCGGTCAAGTTTATCACTGTGAACCACGATAGTGTCATACTTTGCGATAAGGTCATCACATCAGTTTCCATTTGAGAACTAACTCGTACTCTAAGGTAAACTTAACGACCTCGAATATTGACTTCTTCGTTAAAACATTCGATTTGGAAGTCAAGATGACATCACATTGGAGGAATGCACAGGTAGCATTTGGCTTAAGGCAATATTGGAGCTTATTCGTGTTTAATTACAAACATAAAAGCATTAGTGTTAATAAATTACGCATTTATCGAACATTTATGAAGTTACATCGTGGAAGTCAATTTAAAGCTGATTTTTTTTTATGTGTATACTTTTAGAACCAATTGCTGCATGAATGTCATTTCTTTCTGTGATAGGGTAGGTTAATTTTATATTAAAACATAAAAGGACTACGATTGCGCGTAAGGCCCAATCATGCGATACTCGAAATGAAATGGAAATTATTGTAATTTAGGAAATTTTGAAAGCGGAGTGGTAGAAGGGATTACGTTCTTGAACTAATTGTTCATATCATGCCTTAAAAATATTTTATACCAAATTTAAGTTTCAAAAATTGAATAGGTATTGAGAAAATTACTGTATTATGCCATTGACACATAGCGGTGCTAATTATAATTAAGTTAATTCGTAATTTAGCTCGGCATCGTTAGTAGATTGGTGACACATAGCACTTTGCTAATTAAGAAGACCAACTAACTTATCTGTCACATTTTTAAAAATTTAAAAAGTTTAATTGCGTAGCCAGTGGGCAGTAAAATTTTGGAAGCAAGAGTACAAAAGAAGGAAAACGATTCTCAGTCCTGTCTTGAAATCGTTTGTAAGTCATCTTTTATAGCTGGGCGTTAAAATCACGCTTCAAAGGTTTTAATTTAGAGCTGTCAGAAAATTACTTTTCTTCTCCTCTCTTTCGCTCGAAAAAGCCTTTATGGAAGCTCCAGCTCTAGCACAATTTTAATCGTTGTAGCCTAAATTATGAGAAAAATGAGAGGATTTAGCTAAATGAGATGATTTAGCTGAGAGCATGATGAGATGATTTAGCTGAATTAGCGTATGAATGATCACTATTTTGGTAATAACTAGCTAAATTAGCGTAAGACACACTGCCGTTTAATGATAATTTAGGCCTTAATTATAATTTAGCTACGCTATGTGTCAATGGTATTAGTTTTAGTAAAAATGTGCAGTTTGTATGTGAAGTAATAGAAAGAGGGGGGGGGTTTCAGAAACGACTATGAACATTATTCAATTGAAATCTCTTATACTTTTCAAGAAAATCTTTTTTTTTTGTAAAATTGCGAGATTGCGTCACATTGTATGAGAGGTGGAAGTGAAGCTAGTCGGTTAGTTATTTCCAATCTTAATAATATTTAGTAAATATAAAATTTGAGGTCGACAAATGTTGTACGTACTGAGACAATTGGTTTATTGTATTTAATCAACAACTATATGGGAGGTGGTGCAAGGAGTGGGGTAGATTTACAGAGTACAAGCGAAAAACGGGATAAGTAAATTTCTTTCCATTTTCGACTAAAGTGCTATCCGTATTCATGAAATGGTTCTAAATTAAATCCAGTGGTGTTATCAAAATGTCGTGGAAGGAATTGCGGGACTTTTCATTTTCTTTTGCCATCAATTGATGTCATTATATTCAAAACTCACTTAATCCAATTGTGATACAATTTCATATTGCGTGTTTTTCTTATAGGAAATGAACTTAGCGGTTGTAATATTTAATCAGATCCATGAAATATTGATTTTCTTCTTTGTGAAAAATAATTAAAAATTATTTATTTATTTATTTTTTCAAGGTATGTATTCATAAATATACACGCATCTGCTTTTGTGGGCATTGGGACAGCGCACGCCATATGGTGCCTCTTTTACATGTTTCGTATTATTTATTGCTATTTAGTAAGAATAATTTGAAATATCTTATAACTTATTTTAATTTTTTTTATAACGGCTAAATTTAAGTGGTTTATATCTGACCGTAGGTCGTGAGGAATTAGGACTTGTTTTATATTGGAGACAATAGAGAGGGAGCTGGGATCGAGAACACGAGCGGTTTGAGTTTCGGTACTGAGTTGAAGGATATGCTTAAGAGGGGGTAGTGATTTAATATGTGCCGTACAGTTAGACGCCTGTCACAATTTGAGCACAGCTTCGGGGGTTGCCCCAATGCTCAACATTAAATAATGTTCGTCCAAGTCGCATCCAAAGTACACGTATACAGTCCAGTCGGGAATAGGAAAGGTTGTATTTGGGGCGGGATATGGAGGAATTATAAGAGTGTAGGAAGGAGGTGTTATTTGACCAGGATTCCTGTATAAGGTTGAGGGAAAGATGTTTATGAAAGTTGGGAAGGGAGAGGGAGCGTCGGATGGTAGTGACGGATGGGCATTTGTTGAAGGGATTAGAAATTGCGAGATACTAAGGTTATCGCTATATGTGACTGTAGCTAGGTGTTGTAAATTAGAAATTTGTATAGCAGCCAAAATAGCCGCCATCTCTGCCACGTAGCTTTCTGAGTATGCTCGTAGGATGGCTTGGTGTAGGATTATTGGAGCGTTGCTTACACAGTATTTTACCACTGCGTAAGAAGAAATTGAGTTGGAATAGGAACCATCAGTGTAAAGAATAAGCTTGTTATGGGAGGATTCAATGGATTGCTTGTGGAGGGTAAAGTAGGTTGTGGCCAAGGTTGAATTTTTCTGGTAAGCTGATAGAGAAGTATCAATGGGTGGATATAAGGGAGAATGTGGGGTAGTATGGCGACAGAATCAGTGGTCCGGGTCTGCGAGACATTTGGGAGGGGGTAGTGATGGGTTTGTAAGTAGGAGGCAATGTGAGATAGGGATGAAGCAAGTTTACCTCTTCTAGAAGTGAAGAAATTTTTTGAATCCCACCCCATTAGCGCCGATCGCGACAGCCAACATTTTAATTGAAGCCTCAACTGACGAAGATGAACCATCATCGACACTACCCACGCTTGCTGAAATCAAAGCAGTCCTATGTGACCAAAAACTAAACAAAGCGCCAGGAATTGACGAAATACCAGTTGGACTTCTGAAAAACGGTGGAAATTGTGTCGCTGAAATACAGCACAACATAAAATGCAAAATTTGGAAAGAGGAAATCATACCCAACGATTGGCGAAAAAGCATTATATGTCCAATTTACAAGAAAGGAGACAAACTTTGCTGTGAGAACTGCAGAGGTATATCATTGTTGTGTACGTCCTTTAAAATACTGACAAAAATAATTGAACGTCATTTTGAGCCCTATGCTAATCAAATAATTGGCGGCGGATTCAGAGCCGGACGATCTACAACAGACCAGATATTCTCGGTGAAACAGGTGCTTGAGAAATGTTGGGAATATAACACAGACGTGCATCACATCTTCGTAGATTTTAAATAAGCATACGAAAGTATCGGCAATAGCGTACTGTATCAAATCATGCTTAACTTTGGAATTCCCCCAAAACTAGTCCGACTAACAAGTCTCACAATGACGAACACTGAATCCCAAGTGAGAATACAAGCCGATTCCACAACCAGCTTTCGAACGGAATGTGGTTTAAAGCAGGGAGATGGTCTAGCCCCCATGCTTTTCAACTTGGCACTAGAGTATGTCGTCCGAAAAATCCCAGTCGACACCAATGGGACACCACTATTCAAGTCCACCCAACTAGTAGCATACGCTGACGACATTAACATCCTAGCAAGATCCTTCCCTAGTGATAAGGATGTATTTGTCAATCTTGACTCCGCCGCAAAAGAAGTCGGGTTGCGCATTAATGAAAACAAAACAAAAGTAATGACGCAAACAAGAAGGAGAGTGCCTATCAGACAAAACATAACAATTGCGGAATATAATTTGGAGAGTGTGGACAATTTCATATATCTTGGGGCTAATCTAGCAAAGGACGGTAATGAATCAGATGAAATCAACGGACGGATAATACTAGCAAATAAGATTATTCGGTACTTCCAATAATGAAATCCAAGAAAGTTCACAGGAACAAGAAGCTGCGAATATACAAAACTATTATACGACCTGTGCTCTGTTATGGCAGCGAGACGTGGACATTAACGCGAACTTCCGAAAAAGCAGTTAACGCATTTGAAAGAAATGTCCTCCGAAGAATTTTGGGACCTGTAGAGGAAGGAACGGAATGGCGAATAAGATACAACCATGAGTGTTATCAACTCTATGACGAGCCAGAAGCTTCAACGTTCATCAAGCTACGTAAACTGCAGTGGGCTGGCCATGTAGAGCGAATGGATGACAGAAGAATCCCCAAACGTGCTCTTAAAGGCAAAGCGAGTGGTAACCGGTCAGTAGGCAAGCCACGGGAAGACTCGGTTGATGAAGATAGAAAAGCCATCTTAAATATTAGCAGCTGGAGGACGCCGTCTTCGATCGAGACGATTGGAGGCGACGACTTCAGGAGACCAAGGCCTGATTTGGGCTATCGCGCCATTGATGATGATGATGAGAAGTGAAGAAGGGAGACGTAATGATATCGTATTCGTTTAGGATAGTATTGTGCAAGAGATGTGATGGTGAGGAAATCGCTAAGCTAATAGAGCATTTAAGGGCGATAGAGAAGAAGGATGTTAGAAGCAAATTGCGCTTCTATGCGAAGGGAGGGTATAGAAGTTGCACGAAGAGCTCCGATCGCGGCTCTGTGGCATTTATTAATGGCAAGTTCCAGTTTATTTTTGTTTTCTTTTGAGGTCCAATGCTGCAGAACGCCTCCGGATAAGATCTTCGAGAGTGTGATATCTACATGGGGGCCTTTTGCTTTGGAGCAAACCATCTTGAGCATATTGAGGATGATACAAAAGTCTAAAAAAAATAACATTAAGCTCAAAAACATAACACAGCTACGATTGTGCGTAAAACCCAATTATACGATACAATAGATGAAATTTTAGATTTTAGCATTTATTGCA
Organism: Chorisops tibialis; assembly: GCA_963669355.1. Classification (NCBI taxonomy): domain Eukaryota; kingdom Metazoa; phylum Arthropoda; class Insecta; order Diptera; family Stratiomyidae; genus Chorisops; species Chorisops tibialis. The sequence continues at coordinate 110,957,123 of OY770262.1, read as the reverse complement.
ATTGTTAAAAAACAAATTCTGGCAAAATTTTAAGTTTATACTTTTTCTAGTTTTAATGGAAATCGATATAATGCACTTAACAAAAATTATACATTTGTATGGGAGGGGGTAGAAGGAGTGTACGGATCAAAACACATTTTTTTCTCGTTATTGATATTTCTATTTTTATACCTTATGCAAAATATCAGGTTGATAGCTTTAACAGTTTCGAAGAAAAACAATTTAATTTAAATTTCAAAATTTCGTGAAATTTGTATGGGAGGAGTTAGAAGGAGTGAGATGAAGTTCATAACTTTTTCAATACTGATTGCAATTATAATAAAATTAATTCTGGCAAAAATTGGTTTTTGTAACTTTGCTAGTTTCAATGAAAATCGAAAAAATGCATTTTTCAAAATTATGCATTTGTATGGGAGGAGGTAGAAGGAGCAACGGAATCGGATCAATATTCAGTTATAATAATGATATCTGTATCGTAATACTTTGACCTAAATTTCAAGTCGATAGCTTAAATAGTTTCAAAGAAAAATCAATTTCTGAAAATTTCGGAATTTCGTGAAATTTGTATGGGAGGGAGTAGAAGGAGGGGGGGGATGTGGCCCGTTCACGAACTTAAAGTTACTTTTTTGCTAAAAATGACACACAAATATTTTTAGCACTATAGCTCAAAGCTTTCGAGAGTTATGCTGTAGACAGACGCACAGACGGACAGACAGCAACTCGGAATCGAAGTTTTTGAGCGACAACAAATATTTCTGTACCGGCTCTGTGCGCGAGTTACATATCCAGTAACCCAGCACATCATCAACATATTTTTGGCTCAGCATATTTCATCATGTGAAATCATCAAATTACAAATTCTCACCTAAATCAAAATTTATTATAATTTCATGTTGCACATTGCACATTCAAGCGAATATAAAATTTCATAGGTCAATAGAACGCTTAGGTAACAATGTAGAATAATGTAATGCTACCTAAGCACAATGAATTAATAAATAAACTGCCAACAAGTCGGACTTTATTATTCTTGGGACAAGTTGCGGATGAGTGGAAAGTCAATATGCAGGTTAGAGTGGTTAGGGAAGGCTAAGTGAAAGGGAGTTCTTGGGCAGGGCTGTTGTCAATTTAACAATATTTCATTCGTTTCTGCAAGTTTCGGTTTTTATGAGGGGAGGAGGAGGGGTAATAGTAAGGATGGGTGGATGTTAATAGCTTTTTTATTAATTGCTTGAATCACGTCCAATATTCTCTGTATAGAATGTATTACATAGACGAAGTTGCATAGAATTTTCAAAAATTCGGTGTATTTTACATTCACGAAACCGAACATTTGTATGGGAGGGGGTAGAGAATATAGGGGAATCGTAAAATTTGATATGCAGTTTTATTTCGCTTCTTTTGCTTGTATAAAATTTCAAGTTCGTAGCTTTTAGTTTGTTGGTTATTAGTTGATTTAATGAAATTGGTCGAAATCATAGTTTTGTATGGGAGGTGGTAGAAGGGCAAGCGCGATTTCAAAACTTTTAAAACAACTTCATTTGAATTATTTTTATCAGTTTTTGTGCAAAATTTGAAATTGATAGCTTTTAATAGTTAGGTGATAATTGATTTCTTAAAAATAGTCGAAAAAATAATTTTGTATGGGAGGGGGTAGAAGTTATAAAGATTTTCGACCAGTTAATATTTTGCATATTTAGGGATTTTTTTTAAATGCATTTCGCAAATTTTCAAGTTTCTACCTTAAAATTTCACTCAAAAATTTTCAGTTTATGTGTTTTTTTCAATGCACATGAAACACCTTGTACCCATTAGACCGGGGTGGTCGGTTCGTAACAATTGTGGATCAAATTATTATTTTTTTTGTATGTATATGAAATAGATGTATTCACAAGCAAAATTTAAACTTTGTATCTTTCACCAGAGCCCTAAAAAAATTACTCAAAATTTTCGGCATGTTTGCTTATCACCTCCCTCCCCTTACACCTCCCAACTTAAAATTTTTAGAAACAATGGATAAAAAAATCAAATTATTTTTAAAAGTTGTCCCACAAACCCCTTTATACGTATGTTGAGTTTTAGCTTCCTAGCTGTTACCATGGTTGAGATATTTGAATTCGTATTTTTCGGTTTAAGCGCTCCCCCCGTCTCCCCCTGAACTTGTACACCCCCCAAATTGGGTATCCGCCTGAGATCCGCAACTATCTATAATCCCCCCAAAAATGAGCTTTCTATCTTGAAGGGTTTGGGAGTTAATGTGCGCTGAGCGTACACGTCGGCGTACGGCGGACGGCGGACACCGGACGGCGGACGGCGTACAGACAGACGGATTTTTTTTTTTTTGCATTTTTAGGCTAATTTAGTTATGAAACGCGAAAAAACAAAATTTTAGGGTAGCAAATTTTTTTTTTTTCCAGGTCGATCACAATACTTTATTATTAAAATAATAAAGTAAAAGTCAAAATTAAAGTAAGTCGAGCTAGTCTTATCGTAAACGTGTAAAAGTAAATAATCTAATAAACTTCTTTAAAGTGAACCTTTCGTCTTTTTAATATATTTTTTTTATTCGGATTCATACGAGAATCCTTAATTCGCGCATTATTTCTTAGCGTTACAAACGGTAAGGCAAACACAATATACTCTCAGATTTCATCTAGAGTATAAAAACCCAATATGTATTCTATATATTGCATTTTACTTATTTTATGCATAGACTAACTTAATTGATATGGAAAACTCTTCGATAACTAGGCGGACTTCGTTTTGCACTGGGAGCACATGAGTGTATAATAAATTGTTGCTTAGGATAGTTAAATTTCATTTCAATATGATTTGAAGATATTATATAAATTCAGCAATATTCGTCACCGGTGACCACTCTAGCCTTGCAACAGCCTCTGCTAAACTACTATAGGGCTGAACGACTACAGCCCTGCATACACTCGGCGACAACTGGTTATGACCAACCCAATTTTTCTAAGAATCCCATAATTACGAAGTAAAATTTAATGATCTACTTTGTCATTTTATTGGTTAGGTGGAGTAAGTTCATAACGCATCAAAATTAAAATTATTCTCTTTCGCTACCTTTCAGCACAAATTTAATTTCCTGAAATAGTATTCAAAGGCGCGACAACTGTTTATGGCCACATGAAAATTACGGAGAAAAATAAGACAAATAAAATAATAAATATAATAAATTTATTTTTTAATGGTGAGTGTGTTTACCATTGTTTTGTATTGTCTCAAAAATTCGGCTGGGAACTGAGCTGTATAACTTTTGAACGTAGTCCAAAGGAATATTCCTCCATTCTCTCTTTATTCCTTCAATAAGGGATGATCTGCTGTCGTACTGCTTGCTGTTTGCATACACACGTCGAGATAAGTATTCCCACAAATTCTCGATGATATTCAGATCGGGAGATACCGCTGGCCAGTCCAAAACACGAAGATTTTCTTCTGAATACCAGTTTCTAAAAAGCTTCGCAGTATGTATGGAGGTGTTGTCCTGTTGATAAATCCAATTAGTACTCTCCATAACTTCCGTAATTTTAATCTTCTCCTGCATTAAAAGCTCCTAATAGTTTTGAGCGTTTTTTTCCCATCAAGGACTACTAAATCGACCACGCCGTTGTGGGACACAGCGCCCCATACCATTACGGGACCAAATGCTGTCTGTCGTCGTGAGAGAAATCGCTTTTCTTTTCACATATCGTGAAAATAGAAAGAATAACCATCAGGACCATCAAGACAGAAACGCTTTTCGTCAGTAAAAATAACTTTTTGCCATTCTGTTGTCCAATTCATATATTTTCGACAAAATGCCAAACGCTGTTCTTGGTGAACCTTCTTTAAAACTGGTTTTCTTGCCATTTTCATTCTTTGTACTGTCCTCAGGCTAGCAGATGTTCCTGCTCTGTTTGCTATTTCTCTCGCTGTGAGTAGTTCATTGGATGCAAGTCTCAATAAACTGCGGCGTTCCCTTTCCGTTGTTGCAGTTTTAATTCCCCCTTTCTCTTTTTCCCATAATTTTCCGGATCGCGCAGGTAATTCTAAATCACGCCATGACTTCTCCCCAGTTTTCTTCCAATTTCTCTAGTTGAGCAGCCTGTATCCTTCAATATTTTAATTTGACCAATTTCGAAAGCCGTTAAAGTTGTTCCTTTTCCCATGTCAATAATATTTAAATCTTTCTAAAAAATTGTTCATGCACAAACTTACAAAGAATTACAACAACCCGAAAATTTCCTCTTTAAACACGTCTATCCGCCAGAAATAACGAAATTGAACTGGTGATCATAAACAGTTGTCGCGCTTTTGAATACTATTTCAGGCAATTTAATTTCTGTTGGCAGGTAGCGAAAGAGAATAATTTTAATTTAGATGCGTCAAGAACTTACTTTACTTAAGCAATAAAATGACAAAGCAGATCATTGAATTTTACTACGTAATTATAGAATTCTTAGGAAAATTGGGTTGGTCATAAACAGCTGTCGCGTAGTGTATACCACATTTCACATCCAGTCTATACCACATTACCATCCAGTTTCAAAAAACGTTATTTTCGACCTGAGTTCACTTATTGGAATATAACTTTTCTACAAATTATTGTAACAATTATATTGAAATAAGGAACTAATGCCAATGTTTTCAGCAACAAATGCTGGTAATTGCGTAAATTTTCAGTTTGTACTTTGGCTATAAAAATGAAAGAAGAAAAGGGTATTCCACAATACTCCAAGTTATTCTAATAAATTCTCTCCTTTTTCGCAAATAATGTACTCCAATATTACAGTCATAAATTATATGCTGCATTTTAAAATAGCAAACAATATTTTGAACTTTGCCAGAAAAGTGTAGTTATTTGTTATTCATATACGCGAGGGAGTAAAGATGCTGCCGCAATGTTTTTACGTAATTTATTAATATTCGGCTGTTTCGCAATTTGAGCAGATATCGTCAATAAAAAAAATGCCGCAAAAATTCGCAAGATAAGATAAATGACGGATCAAGTTGTATGCTGATATCGCCATAAAGATCAATAGTTCGATTAGAAAGCTCACAATCTATCGCTATAAATTCTGTCGATTTTAACTGTCATGCATTGCCACATAAGATTTAAAATTTATTTATTTATTTTTCGCAAGTTTAGCTTACGCGCCAAAACCTCTTGCAGCACGATGTGGGTCATCCAACACCACGTTTTGCATATAAAATTACGCTGGTTAGAACCTGAGGTGTCTTTCAAATGTCTTTCGATAATATGTGGCCCCCTTTGGAGACAAGTGCATATGCGAGCTTACATTACAGACGTAACGCAATCAAAATAATGCCTGCCGATCATAACGATTCGATTCAGATTAAAGCCCCCCTTGTGCTATTCAGATTTAGATTTGAGTTTTACTTGATCCAAACTCGTATCTATAGACTGCTTCTTGACAGTAAATACTTTGCCCGCCACCGGCTCTGTGTGTACGGAGTCTTTAGAAAGTTTCCGTAGGCGTGGTTCGCAAAAAACAAAATCCGTTCTAGGGTTTGGCCATTCATGACATCACTGACCAACCGAAAAAATAGCATTAAAGAAAGGTGACATAGTGCCCATAAAAACACTGATGGTACTAAATAACGAATTATCTGTAATCGCTATAAAAATGAAGCGAAGCATTGTAATAAAGAAAATTTCGTACTAAACTTGAGATTTCGGATTTCACACATATCGTGGCGCCATTTTATCGGCTACTCTACCCATATACAGCTTGCAAAACAGTTCATTCACTTTTCGACCTCACTCTTACCTAATATCCAAAATATTAAGATTTAAACAAACAAAAAAAAAACGTATAGCTATCTATCGAATGTTGGCGACCTTTCAATTACCTACCTGTCCAACAACAATTGACAACGTTGCATTTTGTTGCCCAACACATCCATTACATGCGGTGCATTAAGAACTGACCTTTCCTATTACGCTTGGCAAGAAAGGTGCGCAACATGTGTCCCATAAATCAAGTTTCTCCCCTCATTAATTCATGGATACGGGGCACACTGTGAAGCTCGATTATATCTAAATATCCGCTGAAAATCACCACATATTACCGCCAACCGAATCTGACGTAACCGAAAATGTCGATGGATTTTGGCAACCATCTATAGTGGCCAAACATCCAATAAAATTTTTATTAAGAAATCATTGTTGGCGGAGCCGAGAGGCAACATTTAAAAAAAAAAAAAAAATCACTGATCAAGGCAAAAACAACATTTCTAAAGTGTTTTTCTACAATGCACAAAACGATATAGAAAGGAAAAACATACAAATTTCTTATATTGTTGAATTTTTATGTTTAATAATGGCGCGTTACGAAATTCAACTATCGCTTGTTTTCGAAGGGAATGTCATCGATGGCCAACAGGTTTAATTGGTGGTTTTCATCCCATTTGAATGCTTTACTGCGATTAAAGATGCGAGATTTGGGTTAATTGAGAAGGGAGTGATAGATATTTTTGATTAAGGCATAAATTAAAATTTCATCTTAAGCCCAATTGAAGGTTGGTAGTTTTGGATCGTACACTAATCTAACATAACCCTACAGATAATTTATGTAAAATTTTTGATTTATACCTAACTATGATAATGACTAATTCAAGAAAAAAGAATGTTTTTTTTTTTTTTTTTTGACTTTTACTCAATCAATGGGATCGAAAAATTCAAGTCACTATTAAATATTTTCGTGTAGATTTTTTTACTTTTACCTATTGCAGTTGTCAAGAAAATTGGGTCATATAGGTCAGATAAAATCTATGACCTTTATTCAAAGTCATATATTGCGTCAAAAGTAATTTGTCTTTATCGTAGCTTTTATAAACAACATCAAATTTATGATTCGATGTATTTTAAATTTCGAAATATTTAAGGGTTGAAAATTCAAATAGTAATCTTGGTGGTAAAAAAGATTATATATTTTTGTCCAGCTCTGATTACGCTTCGTTTCTGTGGTATTCGGCTACAATGATAAAAAATGTGCAATTTGTAATTGCAATTTAATGGGCTGAAGTCAAACAGATTACCCATTTTCCATATCGCGTCATGCGTGATTTATTGACGAAATAAAATGAAAGATCTGCTGAAAATCAACTTTATAATAATTTAATTTAGCTTTACTTTTTCAATAAAGCTTTACTTTTTTTCAATAAATCAGAATGGCAAATTCTATTGAAGGATATGTTTATGTTTCATCTATATATTCACTAATTTGGATTCCGGTATCCTAAACACATATTTTGAATTTAATCAATAAGATGACGATGATAGTCCTTACCAAAAGAGGTCGATACTTAAAATTAATGATAACAAATTTGATATTTTTTTTAAAATCGGAGAAATAGAGCTATAGATTATGTTAATTGTGAAGTTCGTAGGTCAACCGGGTAACTCTACATACATATATGTATGAGAAGTTAGTTAGCAATTTTGCGTTTGGGCAATACTGGATAGACATTTGAAAAAAGAGAATAGTACAATGAACAAATTTCGTAAAGAAAAAAATTGTTAACTTGTCGAATCAAAATAAGTGGTACTCAAATGCACTGCATTTGTGATAGGAAAAAAAAAGTTGTACGATTCACGAAAATTGTTGGCCCGCTTTTTATTTTTACGTATTAAATGAAACAAAAAATGTTGTTAAAATGTTAAAACTGCAGAGTTTAACGTTTCATAAAAATGATAAAATTATATTAAGATATTTTGAAAATGCTAACTTTAGTAAAATGTATTGTTGTAAATAGTTGTGAACATGAAAAATGTTTATTAATTTTATGACTTTTCAAATTCTTAAAGTCGTGGATAAAAGTTGCTTACAGATTAATTTTACCCTAGAATTGTCCTCGAAAGTCACACAGTTATTGTAATTTTCAGGATATTTTCGCATAAACTAATGCAACACATATAATAGGGGAGGTCAAAAATTTCACGGAATGACAGGGAAGGGGAGTACAATTAATCAAGTTATTATTTTTCTTTTCCAATATATTCTCCCTTTAGCCTAATATATTTATCACATCTTTTACAAAGCTTATTAATTCCTTCTAATACAAATGTTTTATCAAAGCCTTAAAAATAGGCTGAAATTGTCGACTCTACCTCTAATCATTTGTAAATTTTCTTCTCCGAAGTTCTTTTTTCAGTTTTGGGAACAAATAATATTCGGAATGGCTCAGACTTGGATTATAAGAGGGGAATTTCTGTAGGGAAGCCATGGCAAAGTAACTCTTGTGAGCAGGAGCATTGTCGTGAAAAAGCAGCGCACCTCGAGTCCACTTTACTTTTATTTTTTCTTTGATGACACCATTAAATTTTTATAGCAGGTTGGCAAAGTCTCCCCTCTGATATTTTTTCTTTTTTTTCTTTATAGTCGATCATCAAAAACCTCGCTGTATCCCAAAAAATAAGGACCATGATATTTCCGGCAGATTGTGAGACCTTGAACTTTTTAGAGGGTGATGGGCCTTTCCAGAGCCATTGCACTAACTCCTGCTTTGATTCAGGCTCACAATGATGAACCAAAGTTTCCTCTCCAGTAACAATCTGGGTCAAAATTGCATCCCTGTTCTCACTGCAGAGATCCAAAAACTCACGTGAATACTCGATACGTTGCTTTTACTCAACTGCACTCTCGATATCCATCTTTCGCTAACTTTAGACATGCCGAGATGATCGTGGAGGATATTCAAAATGTTTGTATCTGATAATCCAACCATTTTTACGATTTATTTCTTTTTTAAGCGAACATCTTCGAGAACAAGTTCTTCGACGATTTTTGTGGAAGTGGCCTCAATGGGAAGCTAAGGTGTAGTCTAGTGGATAGCGTGTTTGGTTTACAATGCGAAAGTCGTGAGTTCAAATCCCGGTCGACGCATAATTCAAGCACAAATTTGCCACAAAGTTTGTAACGCCAAGAAATAAGGCTCAGAGAAAAAAAATGAATGATACAGAAGCTCATATAATCACTCAAAAATCTCAAAACCGGATGTCCGTCCGTCCGTCTGTCTGTCCGTCCGTCCGTCCGTCTGTGTCCTCTCTAGCTTGAGAAATCGCTAGATAGTTCAAATTTTGTACACATCGTTTTTGACAAAAAAGCAAGGTCAAGTTCGTGAACGGGCCAAATCGCTCCACCCCTTCTACCCCCTCCCATACAAAACTACACAATTTCGTAATTTGAAAATAAACGGATTTACTCGAAAAGTATAAATGCTATTGATCTGAAATTTGGAATGTAATACTTTTATGACGGTTTCAATTTACTGTATAAAAATTATTTCTGTCCTCACCCTCCTTCCACCATCTCCCATACAAACTGCAGTTTTCCATGAAATGCTCTAGACCAATTTACCCAGTGCGTATAAAATTTATCGAGCTGACATCGTGCACCAAATATTTATTTAGATTATTAGTAAAATAAAAAAAAATTTGATGATTAGCTTTACCCCTTCTACCTCCGTCCATACAAAATGAAATAATTTCGTAATTTGACAACAAACGAATTTGTTCGAAAAGTATAAATGTTAATGATCTGAAGTTTTGAATATACTACTTTCATGATGATTACAATATAAAAGTTATTTGAGTCCTCCCTTCCTTTCACCACCTCCCATACAAACTGCACTTTTTCATGAAATACTAAAAACAATTTACACAGTACGTATAAAATTGATCGAGTTCAAATTGTGCACTAAATATTTATTTACAAATATTAGTAAAACCAAAAAAAATTAGACGATTAGTTTCACTGGTTTGGTGAATGTTTTCACAGTGCATTTCGAAATGAAAGAAAAGATTTCCGGATTCTACACTGTTACGCTTTATTATTCGTGACGTTTCGGTCTCTGCGTAACAGTGTAGCGTAACAGTGTAGAATCCGGAAATCTTTTCTTTCGATTAGTTTCACTCCTTATACTCCCTCCCATACAATCTGACACAAATTAACAACTTCAGAAAAAGTCGATTTTTCTGAAAAGTATGAATGCTACTGATCTGCAATTTAAAACATGTCATAAACATGATGTTTTCAGTTATTTCCGAAAAGCTATTAAGACTCTCTCCTTCTACCACCTCCCATACAAACTGCACAATTTTAATAAATTTTCTCAGTACCTATTAAATTTTTTAATTCTAAATTTTATATAAAACATTTTGGTGGCACTTCCCCCAAAATTTTCCTTAAAATCAAAAAATTTCTCTTTCATCTAGAGTATCGTATGATTGGGCTTTACGCCCAATCGTAGTCCTGTTATGTTTTATATTTAAGATTTACCAAAATGTTGATAATTAAATAACACTCTTGCGTTTGCTTAATCGGTTTGACGATTGATACAGAAGTGAAAAGAAAAATGTTGATATGATTAATTTTCAAATGTCTCCATTTATCATGGCGACTAGATTGATATTTTCAATTGAAACGACTCTGACTCTTCCATCTCGACTTGGATAACATTCGAATACTCGGCCCAACATCCATTTAGAGGGAGGCACGTTATCCTTCTTTACCACGACGATGGTTCCCGCTGTCAAGTCATCCTTCTCTCTTGACCACTTTCTGCGATATTCTAATGATTGGTGCCCTCGTTTCCAAAAACTCTGTTTAAGTTGCTACAAAAGCTGCCAATTAGTTAAATAATAAGTATCAATTAAGATACAAGTTTCGGGAATAGTTGTATATGGTTGTCCGATTAAAAAATATGCCGAGTAAGTACGTCATAGTCTGAGTCGGATGTAGAGTATACTGGTCTTGAGTTGAGTAGTGCTTTTATTTCAGTCAGAAGCGTAAATATCTCATACGTTAATGTTTGGTTGTCCCATAATCCACAAAAATGTGGAGCACCAAGTGGTATAAAATGCCATGATATACCGTCATTTGCCAAACTTTCCGTAATAATTCGACTATGAGTTTCCGAGAGAATATGCTTCTGCATATCGGAAAGCATTCGGTACGCACCCTTGAAGTTGGTACCATTATCGCTGAAGATATCCAAGCATTTACCTCTTCTAGAAGTAAAACGGCGCAGTGCTGCGAAAAATGTTTCTGAAGACAGATCGGTTACAAGTTTCAAGTGCAAAGCCTTTGCTGTAAAGCAGATAAATAGAGCGATGTAACTTTTTGTAAATTGTGAGTTTCTTCCACGAGCCAATCGTAGAGTCAAAGGACCAGTCAACCATAGTCAACACCAAAACGAGTAAAAGGTCTTGCATATGTTACCCTCCCTTCAGGTAGTTGCCCCGTAAGTTGACTGGATGTTTGCCTTCCGTTGTCGAAAACAAGCTTTAAATTTAAAAACAATACTTCGAATTAAGTTACGGCAACCGAATATCCAATACTCTTGACAAAAAATAGTGAACAGTTCTCCAACTCCAACATGAAGGTATTTTTTATGAGTAAATTCGGCGATCAGGTTTGTAATACGATTACACTTCGGTAATATTATAGGATGTGTCATCGCATAAGATAAATAAATAAACTATGCAACTTATAAATCATCGTTTTTCAAGGGCAAGAGTCCCCGTGAAGAGATAATATTTCTTGTAAAATGATTTGTGACGTTTTTCCTTGCAAGAAGTTCCTTACCTTGATGACAGCACAAAACTCAACTTTATCCATAGTTAGGACTTCATTCCGATTGGCTTGTTGATTTGGCAATAACACAAATGATAGCGATTCAATTTGACACAAACTTTGTATTTATAACTGTACTGAGTCTTAGAATACCTCCCAAAAATAAATAAAAATATTTCCCGCCTTCCTAGTCCATCTCCTTCACTCCGCGAACTTTTTGACCTCCCCTCGTATTTAAAATGAAGCTCGTTGTACAGTTCTAGAATGTGGAAGAAAATATTATTTATTCTTCTTCTTCTTCAATGGTACTGCAGCCCAAATCAGGCTCTGCCCTTCTGACCTTCAGGTTCCTTAACATTTTTGCATTTATTATTGTGAAAGGGTTGTTAGCCCTTCGCAGATTGAAGTGGCCAAGATATACCCACGCAAGTAATGTGCTGATATTATACGTCGACCGGGATTTGAGCTCCCGACCTTCGCATTATAGACCAACACGCTATTCACTAGGCTACACCCTAGTTACTATTTATTCTTAAGGCATATAAAGTCGCAGTGGGGTTTTTTTAGAAAGTGCTTCTAAAAATATATAAAAACGATGTAACATTATTATCTCGATACAGGTGGAGTCAAACAAACAATTTCTTTTTTGTACATAGAATAGTTAAAACTTGGAGTTCCTGACAGTTCGACGAAATATGCTTTTTTGAAGAAATTGCACTCGTTTAAAAATTTATATAGCGCATCTCCTACACAGATATATGGACGCAGGAAACATTTCCTTAATATTGGCGCAAGTGCATATATCCAATTTATAAAAAGGGTGACAAGCTCTGCTGCGAGAACTACCGAGGAATATCTTTGTTGTGAAAGTCTTATAAGATCTTGAGGAAAATTTTGAAAAGCGAATTAAACCCTATGCTGACAAAGTAATTGGTGAATACCAAGACGGTTGTAGAACTGGACGATCGACCACGGACCAGGTATTCGCAGTTAAACAGGTGCTGGAAAAGTGCTGGGAATATAATATTGATGTGCTACAGATATTTGTTGATTTCAAGTAAGCGACAGTATCGACAGGCGCGTACTGTATAAAATAATGTTGGAGTTTGGAGTCCCACCGAAACTGGTTCGGCTTACAAGCACGACAATGACCGAGTCTTTGTTACAAGTCAGAGTAGAAACTGATCAGGTTTCCAGCTTTAAAACTGACAACGGCCTTAACCAAGGAGACGGCTTAAACTTGACACTCGAATATATTGTCCGGAAACTTCCCGTTGACACCTAGAGAACACTATTCTTAAAATTCACACAACTCGTAGCATATGCTGACGATATAGATATTCTTGCAAAATATCTCTGGAAAGTGCTAAGGAAGTAATGGTAATCCTTGACTTGGTAACAAGGGAAGTTGGAGTCCGAATTAAAACAAAAAATATGGCACAAACTAGGAAAGAGAGATTACAACTCTGTATAACTAGGGGCAGTCTTATCAAAGGATGGAAGCGAACCCAGTGAAATTACATGAAGGATAGTGTTTCCAAATAAGACGTATTACTCGGTACTTCCAATAATTAAAAACAAGTACGTTGACAGGAAGATCAAATTAAAAATATATAAAACAATAATAAGACCTGTGTTATGCTATGGCAGCGAAACGTTAACGTTAAGGCCTTCAAAAAATTACTTAACGCAGAAGGAAATGTCTTCAGAAGAATCCTCGTACTTGTGACGGAAGCCTCGATTTGGAGAATAGGACAGAATAGAGAAATGAATGCTATTTTCGACAACATTAGTGTCAACCCTCATAAAATTTAAGAAGCTACAATGGGGTGGTCATGTGGAGCGGCTGGATGACGGAGGAATTCCCAACTAAAAGGGAAAGTCAACGGACAAAGGCCGGTCGGAAAACCAAAGAAGCGCTGGGAGGATTCGATTGATGCAGACAGCAAATCAATGCTAAGATTCTCAAACTGGAGGATGCGGTTACCGAACTGAGATGGATCTAGGCAAAACATACAGGAGGCTAAGGCGCGATTTGGGCTCTAGAGTCATCGTTATGCAAAGCAATGCAATGCAAAACATGGTTACAAGAAGCGAGAAGTTGATAAAAGATAGGGAAATCGCTGTAGGATGTTTTTGACATTGAAATGGCATTCAATAATACGGCATATGCATGTATCTAGGTACCGGAGAGGCGTGGTATTGATTCAAAAACCTGCTACTCGATTGAGGCTGTGCTAGAAGGCAGAGTTATTAAATCAACACTATCAGATACAGTCTTAACTGTTATCGCTGAAAAAGGGTACGCAGAAGGTGGTGTATTGTAGTTGATGATCTTCTCTTAGAACTTACACTCTGGAAGTGCAGGGATATGCAGATGACCTGGTGATCCTAATTACGGGCAAATTCGAAAGAAACTATCACAGAAACAGTACAAGTAAGGTAGTCTGGTGCATAAAACCAGGATCGGGTATTAAGTAATACTAAAAGGCACAATTTTACCAAAAAGAGAATCAAAACCACATTGGGAAAGCCCAAACTTTTTGGAGAGACACTGGAATATTCTAGTAAATTGAAATTCTTAGGAGTAATACTCGATGAGAAGCTCACGTGGAATATTCATGTAGGCAATGCTCTAGAAAAGCCACAATATCGCTCTGGGCTTGCAAGGACCTTTTGGGAAAATCATTGGGACTCATTCCAAAGCTGGACGTATACCCCTAACGCTAGATGCATAGTAACACATCCAGCATAATTTTGGTGGCAGAAAACAATGCAAAAAAACTCCTCAGCAAAATCTAACAGAAATACAATGACTGCATTAGCATAACTGGAGTAATGACCACTGCAGCAAAAGAGATGTTTCTTAATGTGGATTGCCTACATTTGGAAATACAGGGTGAAGCCAGTAATACAACATACAGACTGCTTACCACTGAAGATGGGACAGGGCGCAAAATTCCGTGCACTTCTCTGACTTCGGATGTAGTTCTTGGGATACCTTTCTCGGATTCTATAGCAGCAAGACATAGTTTCACAAAACCATTTAAGGTGATCTTACCTATTACATCTTATATCTATTATTCGTCAAATCTATCAAAAACTATCAATCATCTGGAACACAAAGGTCTTAAAGCGGAAAAAGCGGCAGGTGTTGAAGTGTTTGGAGTACGTCTCAGTACTAGTATCTACGGCAGCATAAATGAGTTTTGTACTGTTTTCCAACTTGACATACATGCATAATCAGAACTTTTGCATTTTCTCTTCACAATCATCTCAAATACAATTAAGGCTCGTGTGGGTTTGCCTTCAGGTACTTCAGGAACTAGGGAATAGAAACAGCGTAACTCTCATTTGGATCTCGGGACACAGTTCCTTTGAGGGTAATAGGCGAGTTGATTCATTGGCCATGGAAGGATTCGAATCTGATTTCGAAGATCATCATCCTTTTTGCGGGATATCACTCAGCGCAGCAAAAAGTAATATCCAAATGTGGCTAAAGTCACAATGCCCTTTACTGAGACTCGGTACCAGCAAAACAGAACAATCAAACATCGAACCACAACAATCCTCTATTAGGTACGATCCCACAGATAAGTAAGAGATAGTATCCGCCATTCCATCAACGGCGGGGAGGATAGGCGGACTACCAACCGAACCCGGAAATAACAGCCGATATACTCATCCCAATTTTCACTGATGTATGGAATGAAGAAAGATATTCGACTGAATGGAAGAAGGGCATTATTGGGAAAATTGCAAAGAAGGGCAACCTTCGGGATTGTCGTGGTATATTTCTACTTACTGCCGTATCGAAAATAATGGCTAAGGTAATTCTCAAGAGGCTGGACTCCGTAAAGAGTCGTCTTGTACCGGATGCACAAATGCCCAATGGATAATATTGGAGCATCCCGCCACAACATCTCATGTTTGTTGGCTTTCGACACCGCTAAGCGAGACTATATATAGAATGCTTTGCGTAGGAGAGGTATTCCAGATAAGATTATCGCTATGATTAAAAAATCCTACTAAGATGCAAGGTGACACCAGTACTCGCGTCTTATATAGAGAAGAACTGTCCGTAAATGGGCATCAGACTTCTCCTTCTACAATGGTACTACAGTCCAAATCGGGCCTTGGCCTCCTAATATTTAGGTTCCTTAAGAATTCTAATTAATTATTGTGGAAGGGTTGTTAGACCTTCGCACAACCCTCTATATTCGAATTTTTTATTTTCGTAGTTTGAGGTGACCAAGGTATACCCAAGCAGGCAGAGTGCTGGAATTCGACCGGGATTTGATCTCATGACCTTCGCATTGTAGACCAACACGCAACCCACTAGGCAAAACCTTAGCATCTAGGGCCTCAGACAAGGCTGCATATTATCACCAGCCCTGTTTCTCGTGGTAATAAATGACATCTTGAAAGCTACACTGGAAGGTGGGGAAGATAAACGTCTTTAATGGAGACTATTTAACCTCTTACGTCACTTTGATTATGCTGATAACGTGTGTTTACTTGCACATAACCATTCGGACTTTGAGTGAAATGTTCGTTCGTTGTATT
Organism: Chorisops tibialis; assembly: GCA_963669355.1. NCBI lineage: Eukaryota > Metazoa > Arthropoda > Insecta > Diptera > Stratiomyidae > Chorisops > Chorisops tibialis. The sequence continues at coordinate 110,940,954 of OY770262.1, read as the reverse complement.
CTATATGCAAAGAAGCGGGACTGAAAATAGATGTGCGTAAAAGCAAGTATATGCACATGGGTTCGAACACAATAACACCGATTGTTTTTAACGGACAAGATGTGGAGGAGATGCAAGGAAACCTCTGAATATCTCCATTTAAACAAAAACCAGACTAGACTCTTAGTAGGTGTCCTAAGTGGACACTGACACATCTGTACAGAATTGGACTGTCAGAGGATAATCTCCACAGAATGTTCAATAAGGAGAAGGAAATACCAGAGCTTATTTTGTTTAAGTGGATGTTAACTACTGGTCATTTCGGTCAACGACTAATGAAGCCAAGTAAATTTTGGATCATTCCTCTGTGCGATAACCTAAGCATTGCCTGCATTACGGAACGCAACGAGGAACTCCGATATATGTAAAGTATATATATATATACCGGGGTAAGGCTAACAAACCTTCCACAAAAGGAAATTAAAATGTTAAGGAACCTGATGCCAGGAGGCCAAGGCACGATTTTGGCTGTAGTGCTGTTGTAGAAGAAGAAGTACAACGTGTCATTTAGCAATATTATGCGAAAAGATATGATTGGTATTAATCTGAAAAACGCTCAGTCGTAGACTCCTCTAAATATGGGATTACCATCCATTTGTGTCCAGCCTCTCCACACACCTAGCCTTCATTAGTTAACCTTGCGTGGGTCGATTGTAGTACCACGAAACCTCTGGTCAGGTTTTGCAGTTTTCTGATGAGTTCCTTCGAAATCGGCACTAATAACCAGTGGAGGTAGATTTTGAAGTTAATTTTGAAGTCACCGTAAGCGATCGCCCGAGTCACTTATTAACAATTGTTACCTCTTACCACAGTGCTATTATCGACCGCCATATTTTTATGGAATAGTAGTGCAATTCAGTGGCGCGGTGTGATATAATAGCTAGGGGAAGCAATTACCTTTTCAAAATATAGGTCTGTTGCACTTCATTCAGTTAATTAACATTTTTAACATACAATATTACTGAAACCTCTCCCGTCAGCTGCTAGGAATATTTGTAATGTTGAGAGCATGCATGAATTTGAGAATAGGTATACTGTCCTTTATTTTAATAATTTAATAATTTAATTTTTTAAGAATATTTCCTGTACATATAATATATAATTGTATTCGAAATTGGTAGACATTTTAGAATAATTAAAAAAAAAACAAACAAACAACAGGACTACAATTGGGCGTAAAGCCGAATCGTGCGATACTCTAGATGAAAGAGAATTTTTTTTTGATTTCGTGAAATTTTGTAGGGGAAGTGGTAGAGCGGATAGCGGCATTGAATTAATTTGTTCACATCATGATAGAGTTGCCATCAAAATGTTTTATACAAAATTTAGGATTCAAAAATTTAATAGGTACTGAGAAAATTAGTGTATTGGATTTAGTGAAATTGTGCATTTTGTATGGGAGGGGCTAGAAACAGTGAAGCTAATAGTCTATTTTTTTTGGTCTTCCTAACAATTCTAAATAAATATTTAGTACACAATTTCATCTCGATAAATTTTATACGTACTGAGTAAATTTAATTAGAGTATTTTATGAAAAAGTACAGTTTGTATGGGAGGTGTTGGAAGAAGGGGGAGAAATTAAATGATTTTTATACAGTAGATATAGAATATCGTCATAAAAGTATTATATTCCAAATTTCAGATCTTTCAGCTTTTACGCCTTTCCAACAAATCTGCTGATTGTCGAGTTCCGAAATTGAATCATTTTGTATTTGTTGGGTTGAAAGAGTGAAGCTAATCATCTAATTTTTTTGATCCTACTAATAGTTCTAAATAAATATTTGGTGCATAATTTCAGCTCTATAAATTTTATACGCACTGAGTAAATTGGTTTAGAGTATTTCATGAAAAAGTGCAGTTTGTATGGGAGGTGGTGGAAGGAGGGGGAGGACACAAATAATTTTTATACAGTAGAATGAAATTATTATTAGAGTATTATATTCCAAATTTCAGATCAATAGCATTTCGAGCTAATCCGTTTATTGTCAAATTGCGAAATTGTGCCAGTTTGTATGGGGGGATATAGGAGGGGTAGAGCGAATTGGCCAGTTTTTACCGATGGTAAAATATGAAGAAAAAAGAGTAAGGCATTAGAGACTAAAAATTTGATTCCTACTGTCAAGCACGGTAGAGGTGATGTTATGGTTTGCGGAGCCATAGCTGCCTCTGGGGTTGGCTTTTATTGAAACTACTATGGATCGATATGTTTACAAGAACCTGTTGGAACAACATTTAAGGCCATCAGTTAAGAAGTTGTGCCTTGAAGGGAGTTGAATTTTCCAACAGGACAATGATCCGAAGCACACAGCTGGTAGAACTGGTAGTTGTACTACGCTCCCAGGCAGCTGAATACGCCTCCCCAAAGCCCGGATTTAAACACAATAGAACATGTATGGGAGCTTCTGGAGCGAAAAATTAGGAAATGTTGCATAAAAAATAAAAATTTGTTGAAGGAAGCGCTAATTACAGAATGGGAGAAAAATATATTCGCAGAAACTGGTAATTTAGTCGCCTCTATACCTCGAAGATAATTGATGCTAAAGGGGTCCAACCAAGTATTAAGCCAGCAAATAATTTTAAAAATTCCGATACGTTTAGTTGGACATTTTTTGTGTATAAGTCAGCTAGCACTGACTGCCGTAGACTTTTGTCCATTCAATTTCTTATGTTTTCATGAATTTCTCTTTAAGTTTGTTATGAAAAGTTTTTGTTTTTGTGTTTTTATAAATATATTTACGTTACTGAAAAAATGTTCATCAATGGATTTTTGATTAAAGCTTCCAATTAACCAGAACCCGATCATTTTTCGATCAGTAAGAAAATTTCCATACTGATAATACTTAGAAGGAAGTAAAGCGATGGCTTACGTCTGGAAACAAATACCGCGACGCATCTCCCCTTTCTCTATAGAACTCGAATTCGATCACGTCAAGCGGGAAAATTTCACGATGCACTGTGTTGACAGTGTGTGAGCATTTTTCAAATCGTATCTCAGCAATTTTTGACTGTGGATGGCTTTGAGCTTTCGTTGTTCAGCGAAAGCGTCAGAAAAAAAACTGTCCTGTGCACGTAAAGTGTGTTTACAGTAATGGACGAAAATAATGCGCGCTTTTTTCAAAAATTTTTTAAATAATGTTAGATATTCGTTCAAATTTGAATTTAGTTTTTCTAGACTCAATAGAATGCAAAACGTAAGGAACGCCACACTAGTGGTGCATTTGCTTCTGAATTTAACAATTATGTATGTACACATACTCAAAAAAGTCTGCGTACACTTGCTGGTCATAGCAAACATATAAATATAAAAACCATTGCCATTTGTTTATAACTTAAAAATTTTTGATTATTACTTTCATTAAACTATGTATATGGTAGATAAATATATAACTTAGTACTCGTTCGCTGTTTAGAATAACCAAAATAAAAAAGTTTCTTCCAAGAAGTCATCAAAATGCATCCGAAAAAGTCTGCGTACACCTTAAAAAATTTATTCATTTTATTTGAAATGCACTATAGCAGCTTATCAGATTAAGAACCGTTATATCTAGTAGCATAGTCTTTCCTATAAATGACTTCCTTTAGCCTATTTTGCATGGAGTGAAAAAGCTTTGATGTTACTTCGGCCGTTATTTTGTTCCACTCGTTCAAAATAACATTTTTTAATGACTCCTTGCTTGTTATGTCATCCTGTCGAATTTTTCTTTCAAGTAAATCACACAAATGTTCAATTGGGCTTACATCTGGTGATTGAGGAGGTGTACCTAAGAGTTTTGGGACGTTGTAGGCCAACCAAAGCCTATTTATTTCAGCAGTATGTTTGGGGTCATTATCGTGCAGAAAGTAAAATGCGTTCCCCAGCCGCAATTTCTCAGCACTTTGCTTAACATTATTTTTTAAAATATTAAGGTACCCGTATTTATCCATTGTGGATTCTATGAAAACTAGTTGCCCCACTCCACTGCCTGCCATATACCCTCACACTATCACACCGCCGCCACCATGCTTTACAGTGGGAATAAAATTTTTTTAATTGAATTCTGTCGAGCGTTTTCTCCATACTAATTTGCGTCCTTTTATCCCAAATATACAAAACTTACTTTCCTCCGAAAAAAGAACGCTTCCCAAAATTCTTTTGGCATAGTTACACAAGTTTTGGTGAATTCCATTCTCTTCCGACGATTTCGCTCCGATATGAACGGCTTTTTACGTGCGACTCGACCATGGTAACCGCCTTTCCTGAGAATTATGCGCACTGTTTCATCGCATATTGTTTTATTATATTTCTGTTTTATGTCCTGCACAATTTGGAAGCCCGTTAATCGGGGATTCTTTTTTCACAGCATTAATAATACTCCGACGTTCACGTGCTGTAAGTTTAGGATGACGTCCTGATCGATGCCATGAAATAATCAAACCGGTTTCTTCGTAATTAGCAACAACCCTTTGTACCGAGGAATGGGTTCTTCTAACTAATTTTGCGATTTCACGAAAACTTTTCCCGTTTTCACGCAATTTTACTATCACTTTACGCTCACTAACACTGATTTCCTTATTTTTAACTTCCATATTAAAGAATAGTCTTTAATCCACGCAAAACTCTCAAAGAATTTACCAATGAAGTATCGTCACGCGTATCAATGAAAAAATGTAGGCATAGCCACTGCACAGACTGCTCACAGACTTCCAAGTATTGAAATTACCATATCTTCGTAAATTTTGGGAATTTTTTAATCAAACCTGCTTCAATACATTTCTTGCAGTTTAGGCTTTCTTATTGAAATGATTAAATCAAGATCACATTATTGATTCATACGATTCCAACATCATTCAGAATTTACTAATGAGATGTACGCAGACTTTTTTGAGTATGTGTATTTCCTGAAAATCGCAGGCTTTCTCCAATCCTAGAACTAATACCATACGAATCCGATAGTTTCCATTTATTATATGTAATTACCTCCTCCAAATTTTTAACAATTCTTATTTTCGTTCTGAATGACGTATCGTATACCAAACAGAACTAGAATTAGGGGCATCATTTGTAAACACATCAAATCCATTAATGTGTCACCAGCTCGAAGTTGCATTGGCCAATTTCCATTAGCGGTCTCATAAACTGGAACTTTTCCCATATTTGCGCACTCGAAGACGAATAACACGGTAAATATAGACCAAGAAAACTGTAAAAAGAAGCAAAATAACAATAAAAGTAATGCCTAGGTGGGATACAGGCCGCTATATACCTACATACTTCTCACTATACGGGTAAAATGCATTTAGTTTAATGGGTGGATAATACTGCCGAGTCGAGATCGTTTTATAGTGCGCGCGTTAACGCTGCGGCGAGTCTTCTTGAGCGTGTGGTGTGGTAAATGAGGAGACCCCACGAACAAATTGTGTGTTCTGTACGGCAATAACGAAAAAGAACCGGTGATGAGCAAAACTCTTCGGCTCCAAGTATAAAACTTAACTGTATCGTGTGTAGTTGACGTAATTACCGCTAGGTTCGTCGTACGGTAAAAATATGATCGGAATCATGTTTAGCTTGAGAGTAGTAGTCGTACGCGGGGGGCCGGACGATTCCGAGCGCTTTGCTTTTTCTGCGCCATCTACAAGAATCTCGTAGCCAGGTACAAATCTACCTGGACGCGGTATCTAGAGGAGGTGATTCGAAGAGTGAAACTGGTTAATGGCGAGCGTCTCTTACATGAATCGCGCTCTTCGCCACAACTTTGTACTATGGTTGCACGCTGCAGCTGGGAGGACGCGGGGCGCACGGTGCGCTTACCTGTAAGATAGTTAACATCATCGTAGCGTAATCATTAACAATGTTGCTGGAGAACGGTAAAAAGTTACAGTCGCGGCCAGCAGCGAAAGTACCGCTGAGAAAGTGCCGCGCCGAGATTATTGCGATCGGATCGATCAGTTTACGATGGTCATTACTGTACGTTTTGAAGAGTATGACTGCCGATCTTCGTGCTGTTTTACAGCTACTACCGTTTTTTTTTTAAACAAAATTTATTTTCATCATTTTCTTCTTCGTTTTTTCATTGAACCGTTGATCAGTGTTAATATGCCTGGTGGAGAGATGGTAGGAGTAGTGCATTTTGCGAGATATGTATGTATTACATACAGTGAACATTACACACGAGTGGTACGCTGGTGTGACGAGCGTTATCTTCCAGCGGTAAAACTGTGACGTTTTAACAACTCATCGGTAAACCGTTAGTCTTGAAAAAGTATTATTATGATAATGGCAATGGCGATGGCCAATGTCGATGTCGATTCGATGATCTTTTTGATGTTTTTGACTTTTGCCCTTGCAGGTTACGGCGTTTATGCGAAAATTGTTTGGGAATTTTTATATATTGATGGATCTTCGATCGTCAGAAGATGGACAGAGCTGATCAAGTAAGTATTTTGAATTTTGATTGACTAAAACTGGTTTCTTGTAGACGGCTTTCTGATTGGGAGGACTATGATGCTAGATCGATAACAGATAAAATTCTTTAGTAATTGCTTATTAATATTCACGGCTTTCTAAGAACAAAGGTGACATAGTAAAAGACCAAGGCGAATTGTGAAGCATCCTAGAGAATCAGACATTTGTCAAGGATTTGACGAAAATTTGAAGGCAGCAAGACTTCTTTTGAGAGACGAAAGTAATAAGCTGGGCGCACAGAAAAAGCCTAGCGGAGAGTTCACGGAGGGAGTGTACGCAACAGCAACAGTGCTACTCCATGCGTGCTTTCAGGGTTGTCACAGGCAAGGTTCTCAAGATGACTGTGAAGAAAACAGCTCATTTGTAGTACAGCTTCCGCGTCGCTATATGTACGGAAGATGTATGCATGCAAGTGAAAGACTGCGTAATGAAAGTGTAAGAAGTACATCTTTGGAATTTTTGTTGATTTCAAGGTCGCATTTGACTATTTGAACTCCGCAATAGACGGTCCCAAGCCCGGTTGAGAAAGAAAGAGGGAATATGGAGTTAACCTGAATGGCCAGTAACACCAGTGCGTCTCAGGAAATAGGCAAAAGTATGACATAGTTGGACTCGCAGCATAGCTGTGAGAACTCCAGCATGTCATATTTAGCTGAAAACGCCCACCCTTTTTCTACTAGGGTGTAACAAATAAGTAGGACCGGTCCTCCAGGTCGGGGGTTGCGCGAGGCGCCGACAACGCATCACCTGAAAAAAATTCACTGTTCAGAAACCTGAAGAACAGCCTCGGAACGGATGGACTCAACGGCAACAACCCCGCAAACGAAAAATGGACTACTCTATTGGATCTTGGAATGTTCGATCCTTATTTAGGACAGGAGCTCTGAAAGAGTTCATCGAAGAAGTGGCAAAACACAACATCAACATAACTGCCATACAAGAAATAGCTCGGTAGCGAAATCGTGGACATGAGATCACACACAATCTATCCAAGTAGAAAATTGCCAAAGATTGTATGCAATCCGAATAAAGACAAAATTTTTCAACACTTGGTTGATCAACGTCCACGCACCAACTGAAGACAAGGACGATATAACTAAAGACGAATTCTATGCCACCCTAGCAACAACCTATGATTTACTGCCCTCGAATGACCTTAGAATTGTTTTAGGGGATTTTAATTCAAAAATCGGAAAGGAAGACGCTCATAGAAGAACAACTGGTGGACATAGTCTCCATGACATAACCAATGACAATGGCCAACGTCTTATTGATTTCGCAAGCAGCAAAAATATCATAGTAAGCTCTACGTGCTTCCCACATCGCGATATTCACAAACGAACGTGGGCATCACCAGATGGCCACACCTTCAACCAAATAGACAACGTTCTAATTGAGAAAAGGGCTGCTTCCAGCATAATTGATGTACGAACTCTCCGCGGTGCGAATTGTGACTCTGATCACTATCTAGTCAGAGCTAAATATCGATGCCGAATAGCTTGTCGTGGATATTCGAAAACGAGCCGAGCTCCCAAATTCAATGTCGACAAGCTTAAAGACGAAATGGTGGCGGAGGCTTACATGTAAGCATGTAACAATATATAAAAACATCCTAAATATGCCAGTGAAGAATGTGTGGATGAAAATACGAGACGGCATGAAATCCTCCGCAGAAGAGGTATTAGGATATCAAGTACGGCGAAAAAATAATGATTGGTTCGGCCAAAAATGCCGCGATGCAATAGACAGAAAGAACGAGGCTTACAAAATTTTTACTGAACGACCAACACGAGCCAAAAAAGAAAGATATGACGAGCTCAGGCGATATGCGAAAAAGACCTGCAGGCGAAAACAAAGGAAGTACCATAAAGACAAGATACAAAAATGGACGACGATATGAGACAAAAAAAAACGCGGGGCGCATACGCAATAGTAAAAGAATTAAAAAAAGGACGCCAACCAAAAACCAGTCTCTGCAAAGACGCAAAGGGCAACATTATTTATCAACGACGCACAAGAAATCAAAAGGAGATGGGCTTCCTACTTTGAACATCTTCTCAATCCCACCCCATTAGCATCTATCACGACAAACAACATTTCAATTGAAGCCTCAACTGATGAAGAAGAACACTTTACTGTGCCTTTGTACGCTCCATTCTTGAATATGCTTGCCTCGTTTGGAGTCCTTATTACGATATTTATAAGATAAGAATCGAGTCTGTACAGCGAAGATTTTTAAGATTTGCTCTTAAGGGTCTTCCCTGGTCAGATCCAATATGTCTCCCTCCTTATCAAGAACGACTTCAACTGCTTTCGTTGATATCGCTCGAAGATAGGCGAGTTATTCTTAGTGCCGCATTTGCAGTTAAATTAATTTCAGGTCAAATCGACTCTCCGCTTTTGCTAGGAGCTCTCTCCTTCAAAATACCTTATCGAACCTTGAGAGACTACGTACTTCTTGACATTCCATTCCATCGAACAATTACGGTCAGCACGATCCGATAACTTCCATTTCACGGCTTTTAACGATAATTATAGCAACTTTGATTTTAATCTTAATGTTACTCAGATTAAGTCAGCTTTGTTAAAAATATGATGTTTTTTATGTTTTACTGTAAGCTTTGTATTATAAATTGTAAGTAATCGCTTATTGATGAATTCTTAAATAAATAAATAAATAAATACTGACAAAAATAATTGAACGTCGTCTTAAGCCCTATACTAAATAAATAATTGGCGAATACCAAGGTTGGTTCAGAACCGGACGGTCTACAACAGACCAGATATTCTCGGTGAAACAGGTGCTTGAGAAATGCTGGGAATATAACAGAGACGTGCACCAAATCTTTGTAGATTTTAAACAAGCATACGATAGTATCGACAGTAGCGTACTGTACCAAATCATGCTTTACTTTGGAACTCCTCCAAAACTAGTCCGACTAACAAGACTCACAATGACGAACACTGAATCCCAAGTGAGAATACAAACCGATTCCACAACCAGCTTTCGAACGGAATGTAGTTTAAAGCAGGGAGATGGTCTAGCCCCTATGCTTTTCAACTTGGGTTGCGCATTAATGAATGCAAAACAAAAGTAATGACGCCAACAAGAAGGAGAACGTCAATCAGACAAAACATAACAATTGCGGAATAAAATTTGGAGAATGTGGACAATTTCATATATCTTGCGGCTAATCTAGCAAAGGACGGTAATGAAACAGACGAAATCAAACGACGGATAATACTTGCAAACAAGACGTATTATGTATCCAATAATGAAATCCAAGAAAGTGGACAGGAACAATAAGCTGTGGATATAGAAAACTATTATACGACCTGTGCTCTGTTATGGCAGCGAGACGTGGACATTAACGCGAACTTCCAAAAAAGCAGTTACCGCATTCGAAAGAAAAGTCCTCCGAAGAATTTTGGGACCTGTGGAGGAAGGAACGGAATGGCGAATAAGATACAACCATGAGTTGTATCAACTCTACGACGAGCCAGAAGCTTCAACGTTCATCAAGCTACGTAAACTGCAGTGGGCTGGCCATGTAAAGCGAATGGAAGACAGAAGAATCCCCAAACGTGCTCTTAAAGGCAAAGCGAGTGGTAACCGGCCAGTAGGCAAACCACGCAAGCGATGGGAAGACTCGGTTGATGAAGACAGCAAAGCCATTTTAAAAATTAGCAGCTGGAGGACGCGGTCTTTGGATCGAGACGATTGGAGGCGACGACTTCAGGATGCCAAGGCTTGACTTGGGCTGTCGTGCCATTGATGATGATTTGACTGTTTGATTTCGGATGTAGTGGTGGATAAACTTACTGACTTCCCATGCATCCTCGACTTGTCTCAAGAATAATAAAATTGCACCAGTTTTTTTTAGATACTATTGAAAGAAGCAAAAAGCGGAACACAAGATACATCAGTAGCACAGCAAAATGAATTCGAATGGATATTGTTCGGTTCGACAAAACCACTTAAAGTAGTTGATGAATTCACGAGATGTTGTATACCACATCCGACTTGGATAGCCAACTTCGCTGCGAAATCGAAGAAAAAGAAATATGAGAATAACTTTACAAATCATCAAATTTTAGCCGACAGTGACTTTCCTCTTAAAAAAGTTATTAAATACCTAGCTATAAAATTTCGCCATACACTGAAATATAGCCCACATGCTAGATATGCACACCAAAAAGCACATATAGCCACAACTCTTTTAACACCTGTCTTGATAGATAAGGTCTTGCGAATCTCGACGAAGCTACTCATGCACAAGATTCTGTTTAAATCAACAATTTCGCATGGATTCATAACCTAGTTATTTGTTTTTCTCACTGTATTTGAGGAACTCCAAATATTTGAAAGAGAAATACCGCGGAATGGTATGCAATTTTACAGAAACTTATCTATCTAACTCCTTTAGTGGAATATCTATCCAGTCTTGAAGTATCCTCTTAGATGGATGGCCGAGCACTCAAACCTACTGGTAATTTCAATTTTAATTAACAATCGCACTAACTCGCATTTTGATCACCGACCTTTAAACAAGACAAGGATCAAACATCTCTACTTAAATGTTCGGCACAGGCTGTCACCGGTGTCAGTCCTTTCTTGCACAATCGTCCTCATTTCGACGTAGGCATTGGCACTATCCCAATCGATTAAAAAAAAAATCGATAATTTATTGATCGCTGGTGTAGAAAAGTCCACTTAAGGCTCCCCTCTACCTGTTTTCTTCTTCTTTGGTGTTTTTTTTTTTGCAAAATTTTACATTTTTATAGTTTATTAGCGATCGACCGCGACTTAGTCCGCGTAAAAGTCGCAATAATAAGCAATATTTGAGAATGTAGTAAGTAATGGCGGAGCCATTTCTAAGACAGGTTAGCATATGCGTAACACAAGGGTCGTTCAGCTAGGATGTAACCTAGTGGGTAGTATATTGGTCTACAATGCGAAAGTAGTGAGTTCAAATCACGGTCGATGTATAAATCCGGCACATTGCTTACGTGGGTATATCTGGGCCACTTCAGTCTACAAAACTGAAAATTCGTAGGTAGACGGTTGTTCGAAGGGCTAACAGCACTTCGGCAATAACAAATAAATGTTAAGGAACCTGAAAATCAGGAAGCCAAGGCCCGATTTGGGCTGTTGTGGCATTGATGACGCTGAAGAAGGTTCCATCAGCTTATTTGAAATCTTCTGGTACAGCTAGTGAATTTATAAAGCGTCGCGTAGTATGCTGACGGGGAACTCTAGAAATGAGCTTGAGCGTAAGGGTGCAGCACTTATATAAACCGTTTAAAGAAGGGGTCTGTAGGTGAGGCAATATCGAAGGTTCATTGTCGCACTAAAGTCATTCTTCGTTAAAGGTGGGAGGGATGGTATCAGTAGCGTCTCTTTGCTGCTATGAGACAGATCTGCAGAGTTTTAAGATATACATTGGGCTTACCAGATGATGGTTGTGCACCATATGCGTCAGGCTATTCGTTTCACGTAAGTATGGCACGGAACCTAGGCGACTGATATGGGGATTCGAGTGACCTTTCGGAGATGATTACCTTATGCCGTACAGTTTCTACTGACACAAACTGTTACTCACTGGTGACCTGCAATTGGACTTGCATGTGAAGCATCGTGCGATTGCCTACAAGATCCGGAAGGGCTTCTATTGCTGGGAAGCGACGTCAATTAGGCACTTCAAGTGGGCTAAAAGTACCAATGGATCACATTTCAATTAATTGGAGTCAGGAACTTTATTTAAGCACGAATTTTTCAGTTGATATTGGCAATTCAAAATTAATCAAAATAAAATGGGCAAATGATGTAAAAGTAAAAGTAGTGCCACTTCAAGAAGGTCTATATGCTTGGTAGATAGTTTCTGTTCGCTTGCTATCATTCAGTCTCCCATGACATCTGCACATATTTGTCATTAGTAGCCAATACAACTGATAAAATATACCAGCATTCATCACTCGTTACTGTCGTTCTCACTCCCGTCCTCCTACCTTCCCAATCCCATTCCTTTCCTCCATGACTGTTTTTGTGCATTGCACATAAAGGCCGAAATAGCCTATAATACAGGTTATTCTGTAAAAAAAGAGAAAGAATCAGGACTTTGACTACCCTCTTAGTCCAGGTTTTCTTATGACGGGTCACGGCTAGAGATGGTATGCTATTTCACATACCTGCGATTTTTTCACTGCTATTTGAAAAGAGCAATCGCATATTGCGATTCAAAATTCAAAAGAGCTGTGATTAGAAGAGCAGAGCAAATGCATACTGCTTACGTTCTATCACCAATAAAATTGCCGCAATGATCATCGCTACAAATTCCAGAGTTTTTGTTCGCACTTGCATATTAGTCCCCCCACGCATTCCACATCGATCGCTAAGCAAATCGTAATTTTCCTACATCTATCAATCAGGCAAGACTCAATCTCATAGCTCAGCATAGTGAACACTTCCCCCATTTCCCCCTGGGAATGAAAAGGTTTTCTTTTACTATCCAATGTACGAAAAAACTATCGAGCGCAATCGAGTCAGGATGGCAAAAAAGTCAATCGCATTTCATATACACAAGCCAGACAAAAAAAACACCACCCAGTCATCGATCGCATGTCATGTATACAACCGCATCGCATATATACAAATACAAGCAAAAAAAAAAAAAAAAAACAACCGGTCATAGAAAACCAAAACAAAAGGGTCTTTTGTTTTTTTTTTTTACACGACACTACCTCACACACAATGAACAACGTAAAGCTCTTATCAGATCCCGAAACCCATGGAAGTCGAATTTTACCCAAGTCTCACCGCTAAATATCAATCGCGCGAAGAAAGAGCTTGAACGTCGTTATTCCGATTGCTCTCGATTGCTCTTTCGTTGCTGTTATATCGCTTGAACGTTGTTATTCCGATTGCTCTCGATTGCTCTTTCGTTGCTGTTGTATCGCTTGAACGTTGTTATTCCGATTGCTCTCGATTGCTCTCAATTGCTCTTTCGTTGCTGTTATATCGCTTGAACGTTGTTATTCCGATTGCTCTCGATTGCTCTTTCGTTGCTGTTATATCGCTTGAACGTTGTTATTCCGATTGCTCTCGACTGCTCTCGATTGCTCTTTCGTTGCTGTTATATCGCTTGAACGTTGTTATTCCGATTGCTCTCGATTGCTCTCGATTGCTCTTTCGTTGCTGTTATATCGCTTGCGATCAGCGATATACATATCAGCTCTGTGATATTAAAGACTATCAATCATATAAGCTATCCCAAACCTATATTTGGTGATTGATATAGACACTGAGAGCACGAGCAGTGTCTGCTCTCAGTGATGTTGCTTTAGACTAATGAATGAATGAATTGGAGCTATGTAGATGAAACGATTGCGATTTGATAAGGGATCTGTTTAGCGATATTTTGATCGGTGGGATCTGATTTGATAGGTGAGGTGTGGAACGTCCGATGATAAGGAATTTGTTTAGCGATATTTTGATCGGTGAGATCTGATCTGATAGGTGAGGTGTGGAACGTCCGATGATAATGGATTTGCTTAGCGATATTTTGGTCGGAGGGATCTGATCTGATAGGTGAGGTGTGGAACGTCCGAAGTGGTCAATGATGCGCTTTGCTAGAGTTTTTTTGGCGGTTTTTGTTCTGAGTTTCGATCTGGTCGGTTGGTAGGACATGTTGCGGCTGTCGCAAGTTTCGCCGATTTATGTTGCAGTCCACCATGTCGATAAGAGCTTTACGTTCTTCATGATGAAATTGCTTGTGTGAGGTAATGTGTGAAAAAAGTAAACAGTAGACCCTTTTGGTTTGGCTTTCTATGACCGGGTGTTTTTTTTTTTATTTCACTTGTATATATGCGATGCGATCGATGACCGGGTGTTTTTTTTATTTGGCTTGTGTACATGAAATGCGATTGACATTTTTGCCATCCTGACTCCATTGCGCTCGATCGTTTTTTCGTACATTGGATAGTAAAAGAAAACCTTTTCATTCCCAGGAGGAAATGGGGGAAGTGTTCACTATGCGCACTGAGCTGGTGGTACTGAGAGATTGGGTCTGCGTGATTGTTAGATTTCGCAGAAAATTACTATTTTGTCTCTTTTTTTAATTGCGCACTAGCATGGATAATAGAGGTGGAAAAATCACTGCTATTGGAAGAGCTGCTCTTTTTCACAGATATTGAAAAAGAGCAATCGCAGTGGATCACTGCGATTGGAAAAGAGCAGATTTTGCCATCCCTAGTCACGGCAGTATTTATTGTTATTATTATTAAATAATTAGGCATGCAGCAAGCCCATACGCCTAATATCAAGTACAGCATTTGCAATTAATTTTATAATAAGAATTTATTAAGTTCAGGAATTAAAAGTAATTAATAGTGCAAAAAAAATAAAAAAAATTAACGAAATGTAAAATAAGAATTAAATAAAAACTAACGTTAAGTAGAAGTAGACGAGATAAAGTAATTATCTAATCTGTTCTGGAAGAAGTTGATAGATGTTGCGCTGATGACTTGACTTGATAAAGAGTTCCATGTGTCTACTTCTTGGTTTGGTAAAAAGTTGCAGTGAGGATTTTTACTCGAGTCTTAAAACATTTTGTTGATTTTATTCTTGTGACCTCTTAATTCATGATTGGTATTCCTCGCATATAAGCTGGTTAAAACTTCACAATCATAATGGCCATTAAGGATTTTGAAAGTCTCAATGAGAGACACAAGCGAAATTCCAGTGAGATCGCGGGTTGCGATTGTGTAGCGTAGTCGAAGAGCTGACTGCCTTTGCAGATATCAGGTAGCTGAATACGAGCAGGTTTCGAAGAGTAATGATTGCAGAAGAAGAAAGACTGGAAACGGGATTAGAGTAAATTTTCTGTCTATCTATCTACTACTACTACAATGGCGCTGCGGCCCAAATCGGACCTTGGCCTCCTGACATGCAGGTTCTTTAACATTTTTCATTACTTATTGTGGAAAAGTTGTTAGCCCTTCGCACAACCCCATTTCTACGAATTTTTCATTTTCGTAGGATGAGGTGATCAAGGTATATCCAAGTAGGCAATGTGTTGGAATTATATATTGCGCCGACCGGGATTTGAACTCATGACCTTCGCATTACAAGACCAACACGCTACCCACTAGGCTACACCCTAGATATCTATCTATTTATTTGCTCTCATTGTTAGATGAATGACTCACGTCAATTCCAAGTGCAACTTAAGGTGTGCAACCAGTTACGCAGTCCCTGGAGGGGGGGTAGTTGTAGGATGAAGATTTACCAATTCATGCAACAAACTTTGGAGTATAGGACCTGAGTTAACCATCCCTTGTGGGATGAGGGCAAAAGAATTCACCCACAGCCAGCCCTGCTTGCCCCAAAAATGACAAATGGATACTCACTGGAGCATGGGCATCACCCGTGATCTTAACGCCTAACCGATACGAGAAACGGATACAGCGCCTCGGATACGGACGGTTTCTACGGTAACTACTTTTGGCATTTGAAAATAGCCTGTAACTGTGCTTGAGCAAAGTCAGGTGGACAGGGTCAGGAGAAGAACGAACCCCGTGCGGAAACACCATTATATGCATCGGTGCTAAGAGTGAAGCCAAAATGGCACAGCGGTCGTCCTTGCACCGAGAGCGAGAAACAGTCTCGTCAGCTGGGAACCAATCTCGGATGGGATTATCGTCGTCAGGCTACGAATCAGAAACGCCACAATTCTGCAGTGCAATGCACCAACTAATACCACAACACCTGGTAACAATGAGGAGTTTTATAACCAACTGAGTGCCACTTTCAAGCATATTCCGAGAGTTGATATTACTATCATCTCAGGAGATATGAACGCTGAGCTTGGCGCTGACAACACTGGACTAGAATACGTTATGGCATCAGCCTAAGTCATATCGCCCTATAAGCCTTATCTCCTTTCTCGTCAAAACGATGGAGAAATTAGTGGACATCCATTTAAGAACAAGGCCTAACCAGATCTGTCTTCATACAAATCAACATGGCTACCAAAAAGGCAAATTAACAGAGTCAGCCCTCCATGGTTTGGTGAGACAAATCGAAAAGGCAAAAGACTATAAAGAAGCATTCCTAGATATAGAAGGAGCTTTTGACAATACTCCCCATGAAGCCATAATAGCGGTAGCTAGGAAAATGGGTTTGAAAACGACCACGATAAAATGGATACACGCCATGCTAAAGAGTCGAATGACAACCACATTGACTGCACGGACCTATATGGGCTACTCCCAAGGTGGGGTATTATCTCCACTTCTTTGGTCAATTGTAGTAGATGAGCTACTGGACCGTCTAAAAGAACAAGGATACGAGGCAATAGGATATATATGACCTCGTCATTATCATTAGAGGCAAATATGACTTAATAATATCGGAAAGGATACAATCAGCCTTAAAGGTGATAATGAACTGGTGTCAGTCTAAGAATTTGAACATCAACACAAGTAAGACTGAGTTAGTACCATTTACAAATAGAAGGAAAATGCACATCATAGCTCCTTCAATAAATGGAGTACTAATACCCTTTTCAGATGAGGTAAAATATCTAGGTGTCATACTGGATAGCAAACTCAACTGGAACAAACATATGAAATGGACTCATGCCAAAGCGCTTAAGGCATTTTGGGCCTGTAAAAGCTTGTTTGGCAGAAAATGGGGACTAAAGCCAAAAATGATTTACTGGTGTTACAGAACAATCATTCTTCCCATAGTCACATACGGATTAAAGATATGGTGGACTAAAATTTTACAACGAAAAGCGCAGCTTACGCTACAAAAAATCCAAAGGCTAGCTTGTCTTGGTATTATAGGAGCAATTAAAACCTGTCCTACAGCGGCAATGGAAATGTTCCTTAACATCCCTCCAATACATCTCCAAAAACACGGAGGCTATCAAAGGGATGTTACGCATACAGCGGGAAAACAATTACAAACCAGGGGATTTTAGAGGTCACCTCAAAATCCTCAAAGACCTTAAGTTAAAGGTGCTAACCTTCTCACTATCGAACGCTATGCCGACAAAATTCAACTTTGAAATCCCCTTCAAAGTTATAATCAGAGAACGCAAGGACTGGCAATCCACGCTACCTGAAATAGAAGAGGAATCAACCTTCTGGTATACAAATGGTTCGCGCACCTCTGAGGAGACAGGAGCCAGAGTCAAAGGCCCTACCTTCTCGGTTTCAAAACCACTCGGCAAAGAAGACACAATCTTCCAGGCTGAACTAATTTCAATGGAGCTATGTATCCAAGAGAATATACGGAGAGCTCATCGCAATAAATCAATTTATATCCTATCGGATAGTCAGGCCCTAGCATCCAATAAACACGGATCGAGGATAGTTTGGGACTGTCTTCAAGACCTAATCATCCTGGGAAAACGGAACGGCGTAACCTTAATGTGGGTACTAGGACATATGGGAATTGAGGGAAATGAAGAGCCTGATAGCCTCGCAAAATACAGCGCAGAAATAAATGTCATTGGTCCAGAGCCATTGTGCGGAAAATCAAAAGGGCACCAGAACTCTATACTTAGCAAGTGGGTTGAACAAGAACATAAAATCTACTGGAATAGACTTCCAGTCTTGTCAATCTCAAAAAAACTAATCCTACCGGAAAAAAAAAAACAAAGTGGAGGATATTTTAAAATTCAGCAAGAGTGATATTAGTACTCTAATCGGCCTAATGACGGGGCACTGTGGAGTAAACCACCACCTCAAAAATATGGGCTTAGCTGAAACCGACATCTGCCGCCTCTGTCTAGAAGACTCAGAAACGACAGTACACATTCTATGTCACTGTGAAGCAATAGCTAGGAAAAGACATAATCTTCTTGGCAAAGGTTTCCTTTCCACCGAGGAACTACCCAACATGGCTCCCTTAAAGATACTCAAATTAGCCAAAGCTACTGAGTTATGGTAGGCTAAAGGGGCAATAATCGCACAATAGGCCGAGAAGGCCGAATTGCTCTCACGTGTTCCCTAAATTATATATATAAAAAAATGAAGTAAAAATAAAATCAAAATTTGAAGGAAATAGAAACTAAAAGGAATGCAAGATATCACTTTTGAAAGTTGCTCGAGTATAGGTAGGTCGATTTTGTCACATATAGAATTATAATAAGTAATGCATCTGGATATTGTTTCATTCTGTCCATAATTAGTTACATGCATCAGGAAATAGAATCCATCGACGAATCGGGCGTTCCAGAGCATATATCGGAATGAAAAAAGCAAATCCGGACAGTTAATACGATAAGCCATAATATCTCTTAATAACATGATGCCAATCATTTCCCTCCTGTCAGATAAGGATTGTAAATTAATCAGCAGAAATCTAGCGTCATAAGATGGAAAATCAGAATCCTAGTTCAACTTACGAAGAGCAAATCTCGTAAAGTTACGCTGGATGCGTTCAATTCGATTCTACTTCTACTACTTCTACAATGGCGCTACAGCACAACAGTACTACAAAAGGGGTCGAACCAGAGATGTTAAAAGAGCCTTCATAGTATAAGGGTCTTTAAACTCCGCCGAGTTCCGTTTAATGAAGCCAAGCATTGAATTAGCTTTAGCAACTGTGTAATCGATATGAGGCACAAAAGTGTATTTAGTACCAATTAAAAGGCCGACATCTTTGACTTCAACCACTCGCTGCAGATCTTGAACTCCAATTTTATACATAAATAGAACAGGATTGAGACATCTGTAACCGGAAAAAATCAAACATTTACTGATATTAAGTTTGAGAGAGCTAGCCCCAAACCAAACAGCAAAATTCTTTAGATCATTTTGAATTTCATAACAGTCTTCAAGGCATGTTATATGAGAGAAAATCTTAACATCATTCGCGTATAATAAACAGGAGCATAAATCAAGGACAGATGAAATGTCATTTGTAAGGAGAATAAAGAGTAAAGGGCCCAGATGGCTGCCCTGAGGAACACCAGATTCCACAACTGAGCTATAACCGTCAATTTTAACGAACTGTTTTCTGTTAGATAAATACGAAGAAAACCACTGAAGGATGTTCGAATGGAAACCGAGAGCCTGCAGTTTAGCAATAAAGATGGGTTATTGATAGTACAGCCTTCGTTTCTAATTGAAACGGACACTGGAGAGAGTAAAGGTGAACAGGTCGATAATTGCAGAGAATTTTCAAAAAATGAGCAGAATTTCCACCATCAAATAAAATATTGAATCGCATTCTTCCAAAGTAAGAAAAGAAAAAAACAATCGTAAAAATTTATTAACCTGTCATGACTCCACTGGTACTCGCTGTCGCCGTATCACGTACAATAAACTTGGGCTGTTGTTGAATCGTTTGCAATTGAGATTGCTGTTGAAGATTAATGGCGGCGACCGTATTGTCACTCCCTCCACCCCCTCCACCACCGCCGCTATCCACCGATGAAATTGAATTTTGCTGACCGTCTGCCAGTCCGATTCCCGAAAAATTCCCGCGCACTGCTGAATGTGACGGAATGGCGCTACTCAAAATCGGACATCGTAACGTCTCGATTTTCACTATGCCACCACCGGCCACTGATGACGTCAGAAGAAGCGGCTTAACGTCTTTCGACTTTGTTGAAATTGCGTATGCCGGTTCCGGAAGTGTTTGGCTCTCATTCGATCGAATGCCGTCACTATGGAAATCGGGTAAATCCCCGACCACAATTTCCTGAATGTCGTCGCCCAGGGGTGGACTTTGTTGTTGCCTTGACGATTGTGTTGTCGGTAATTTCGATGCGTTCCTGGCAGCGCTCGGCGATGGTAGTAGTGCCGCTGATTGCGATAGTTCTACTGATGATGGTGGTGGTGGTGGTGATGGGGGTGAATCTGATGACAGTGATGATGATGGTGATGAGTTCGTTTGCGATATGTTTGGGGTCGCCACTTTTTTGGATTTTCGTATTTCCGTTTTGAACGAACCCCAAAAATTCCAACGGAAAAAGGAAGTGGAAGAAAACGAATTTCAAACTGTTTAATCGATTTTCCACACGATTTTCACAATGTAATGTAAACAAGAGCGAGGGGTGAAATGTAGTGCGTTCGTAAGGAACATGGGGCTAGGCGGGGGACTTGGGAACGGAATTGCAATGCACTGTGCGATGTCGTAATCGATAATATTCAGGCTACACGCGTGGATTTCGGTTTCGAGTAGTGGTGTGTTTTGCTTTCGAACTGGCTAGTTTCGAGATGACATTCGAAATTGGAGAAATTTGAAATATTTTTGAATCACGATTATTCCGAGAACGGGCACTCAATATCCAAAACAAGAACCGATTTATCAAATATCGCAACCGAATCAAATTATCAAAACTATTTTCGATTTGACATTTATGAAGTTTTGTTTTTCTCCTCGTTTGCACTATTCAAATTATGATTTTCGATTTATCGTAGACAAAGCGTAGGAAAATATGAAATTTTACTTAATTTTTAACAATTGGTAAGAAATCACACTGACACAACATTGAAATAAGAAAAATCAGCCTTTTTTATATATGAAAAACATTATTATAGTATTAATGACAATTAATTTTTATAATTACATTTACGTGCTTTTGTTACTGTGGTTTTTTTCTATTATGTTTTTTTTTTTTTTGCGAAAAATCAGTCGAATATTATTTTATTTAAAATTTCTGTTATTAGAATATTTATTTCATTTATATTGTAAATTACTTTTATATTGTTAAATGAGTTCGCGAAGTTATTACTTGTATTTATTTCGAAATTGTGATTTTATTTATTTTAAATTTAATGTTTAATATTTTTTTATATATATTTAATTATTGCTATATTTTGCATTTAGAGATTATAAGACTTTTAGATGTTGCTTTACTTTATTTAATATCGAGGGAAAAAAGACACTACTTTTGCCTAAACGAAAAATTTATTTCTTAAGTAAACTTCGTAATTATTTCTTCCCGTTTGGACCAGTGCGCATTTTATTTATTTCATGTACTCGTCGATGTATATGCACTTTGTATTGAAAAAAAAGAACAACAAAACGCGATTGTTGTTGCACTTAAAACAACTCGAGATGCATTTCATGTATTCCTTTTTCATCCTTCACATTATTTCGGGATAATTGTTCTAGTTTTCAGCAGATTTTCACGACTAAACGTTTCGCGATGGTTTTTCGAACACATTTATAACGTTTTCAAACTAAACACACGGTTTCTGATTGATATTGCATTGATTTCACTATTGAGAATTTTACATGATAGGCGGAAAACAAAAATATTGAAACACGAATGGCGGAAACTTTTTTTTCTTCGATTTTTTTTTCTGGTATTTGTTTTGTTTCAATAGTGATAAGGGGTAAGTGTGCGTGCTTAAAAGGATATGAGGGAAATTTTTCGGAGCTTTTCGTCTTTTTAGTTGGGGCTTTTGGACGATATGGAAAAGGATAATGAGCGATAAAAGCGCAGTGCGTTTACAGTGTAAAGTTTCCGTTTTCAAGGTTTGAAAGGCTCAGGTGATTTTCTCGATTCCTTTGTAAATTAAAACTTAACAGAATTATGATTGGGCATAAAACTTAATCATACGATACTTTAGTTGAAATGGGAAAAAAGTTTAATGTTCCGGAAAATTTGTTTCAAATTCTTCCAAGAGTGAATAATGACTTTTGTATAGGAGGTGGTAAATTAAGAGGGGGGAGGTTTGTAATTTTCGTATATAACTTCGAAAGCGGTATCCAAAATGCTTCATGCTAAATTTAAAGATTCTAGCTTTATAATTTTCGAGGAAATTGATCAATTTTTGTCTGAATTTATGGCATTCGTATGTGAGGTGGTAGAGGAAGTGGAAGATTTTGGGTGATTTTGAATCTACTTATCAACATTCTAATCACTAGGTCTGCAATGTAGATCGCCTCCTCGTCGTGCAGATTGGGCAATGCTAAAAGATCTACACATAGAGGGAAATAAGTCGAACAGCTTGCTGTCAGCTCCGTATCCTATCTATGGTCTTTGGCGGATGTGGTAGGGGGGAATTAAATTGTTCAGCTAGCTGGTGGTTTCGTATCCTAGCATAGCATTTTTATCCTTTTAATCTGGACTGGTCATGTTTTATGCAAATTTTAAGATATTGATGATTGCAAGCGGATTTAAGTGATTCGTAAGTGTACGTTCTACATTAACGGTGACCATTATAAATTACGACACTAGAGGAGTAAACCTTGGAATTAAAAATCCCCCACGGATGCAGGGTCAGTGGGCAACTAACTGCTAATATGCGAACTCTGGATACCAGGCGCCCTCCAGTTTCAATCAGCCTTCCCCTGGGAATGCGGAGCTCTGCCAGCTCTACTTTCTCGCGCTACTCGTGGGAATGAAATGGAAAATCCAAGTATAACCAAAAGGGCACAGGTGACCTCTAAAGCATCACAAATAGCGGCTAATACCGTAAACGAATAGGGAAACAAAATAATAAACCCTCCACGAAAAGTAACTGCAGAGTAGTGATGTCAAAAAAGTAACTATTCGCTACAGGAGTACCCGTTACCGAACGATATCCGAAGTAACGAGTACCGACGCAGATTTATATTCGTTACTTAAGTAACGAAATAAGCTCCCGAAAAAGTAATTGAACTATCATAACGTTTCGTTACTCGAGTTTTCGTTCCATCTACACAAAAAGTCCCTAAACCTAAAGTAACGTATAGTTGCTTTTTTCAGTACATCACAGGAGGGAAATCTACACTTGTGTTAACGCTGTTCTGCCATTCTAAAGCAAGAACGAGACAGAACACTCTTACTATGCCTTTCACGAAAGTACTGAGAAAATGATGTGTTTTATTCGTTTTATTTTATTCACACCAACAATTTCGTCGAGTGGAGCTGTGGCGCTCGGCTCGAGCGGCAGAACAAGGGCAGATAGTCGTTCGTTATTAATGTTAGGGTTGTGGGATCAGTGATACAAGATGGTGGAATCTTAGTATATTTGGGGTGATAAAGGGATTTTGTTTTATCAATTTAAAGATTTTTTGTTCAAGAAAATTTCGACGTAATAAAAGTTATTTCCTACACATTGTCGTTTTATTCTTTATTTCGAAAAAAAAAAAATATATACATACATGTATATTGGATAAGATAAATTTATGAAATATTGAAAAGATTTACGTTAGTGTTTAAAGGAATTTTCTACTTAGAATAGGGATCGTTAAAAAATTGGACCAGGTATCATTATGTTTGTTCACGTATTGGGCGAACGAAATCAAGGGCGATTCACAAGTGATTTCTTTTTGCAGTGGAAGCCATTTCTCTTATATTGGTGCAGGCAAAGCCCTACATACGAAGTGAAATTTAAAATAAATCGATATTTGTTTGTTATATTTTCCACTTCAAGAACTGTTTTTATTTTTTTATTTTTATTATTTTTTTAAATAAAATGCGTCAGCTGATAAATTTGAAAATGTTGTTTCATCTAAAATTGAAAACAAACAACTATTTATTTAAATTCATATTTTTAGCATTATAGCACAAATTTTGTTTCCTCTTTTGTGTTTTCTTCTATTTGATTTTCTGATTTACAAAACTGGCTTACACATCCTTGCAATATAAAATGGCGGTCATCTAAAAAAGCGAAACTTAGTAACGAATAAAATGTAACGATTACTTTCCATAAAGTAACGAATAGTTACTGGTATTGAAAAGTAATGAAACTCGACATCACTACTTCAGAGGCCAATCCTCCGGTCATGACAAAGTACAAAAGACCGCCACTCAAAGCGGATAAAAAAACATCCAGTGAGCCTCTGGTGGATGAGCAACTTTTATCAGCAGAGCGTAAACAATTGACTCTCAAAGAAAACAAAAAAAAGCTAAGCGGGGCTACCAGGAGACAGTATTCGCACCACCGCACCTTGACCAAGGCAAAACAGCTAACGAAGTATACGATCTTGCTTGTTAGGCAATGCAAAAGACGTTATCGCCAGCACAGAATAAGGCAATGAAAAGAGGCAGATCCTTATTATTTTTTTTTTTTTTTATAGTGCCGAACATAATCTAGGGGGTCACCCCATAATGCTTTGCACAGTTATGTCAGTGTAGGTATTGGACAAAAATAATTGAAAAGTTAATAAAAACAGGCTAACAAAAAAATGGAGAGAGACGAAAGTGACGGTGGATATTGCCCTTGAAGCACTGGAGGCTGTACCTGCTAAGAAACACTTTGGCTGGTAATGTGTTCCAAAGTCTTGACGTTCGAGAAATGAATGACTGCCTAAATTTCACTGTACGAGAAGGCAATAGTTTAACGGTGTACTCGTGCGCGCGTTCAGCTTGACGAGTATCCCGGGGAAAATTATGGAGAGGAGGGATGAGTGTGCTTAGTTCCGCACTGCATTTACCATGGAAGTAGCGATAGTAAATACTGAGTACTCCGACATTTCTGCGATGCTCGAGAGAAACGATAGAAGACGTGATGGTCTCGTCTCCAATCAGTCGGAACGCATGTTTTTGAATACGGTCGAGCAACGCGAGGTGTGTTTTGGGTGCCCCAGCCCAAACATGCGAGTTGTACTCTAAACGTGGTCTAATGTATGCCTTATAGATGGTTGCAAGGTCGGTCGGCGTGAAATATTTTTTGCACTTTCGAAGAACACCTAAACGTTTAGAGGCGTCGAGAGCAACATCAAAAATATGCTGTGCCCAATTCAGGTGGTCTTTAATTTTAACGCCTAGAAGAGTGAAATTATCTGAAGTGCAGAGTTGTGTGCCACCAAAAGCCACATTGTTAGATAATATTGGAACATCACGTTTAAGGGATAGATGACGGGCCTGTGTTTAGGATGCGTTGAACTCTACTCTATTTCTCAAGCCCCGTTTCAGAATCAAGTTGAGATCTGCGTTTAGCGAACTAAATAACTCCCTGCGATAGGAAGTAAGATAATGCTTATTTGATACCGCAGCACAGTTGAATTCATAGGTTTTATCTAAAGTACAGCCATCTGCAAAACTATGGATTGGATTAAGAGTAGATGACAGAAGGTCATTGATGAAAACTAAGAAAAGAGTTGGAGATAAAACAGAGCCTTGAGGGACGCCGGAATCTATTGGGAAAGAGGAAGAAGTAACGCCATCTAGTACTACTCGTATAGTGCGTTCAGACAGAAAACTCTTAATGCATTGAACAAGGGTAGCATTAAGACCTATGGCCCTAAGCTTAACTATGAGACATTCGTGCCAAACTCTGTCAAAAGCTTTTGCAATGTCAAGTGCAAGAACTTGACCTTCGCCGTGCTTATGTATGCACGAGTTCCAACGTTCTGTCAAGTAGACCAAAAGATCTCCCGTCGACCTTCCAGAACGGAACCCATACTGACGATCATGGATTAGATGGTTATCCTCAAGATATTGTACAATTTTGCGATTGACAGCAGTTTCCATTACTTTCGAAAGCACTGAAGTAATGGCTATAGGGCGGTAGTTGGCGGGGTTCGCTTTGCTTCCTTTCTTGGGAATTGGCTGAACATTCGCAACTTTCCACATACGTGGAAAGCACCCAGAAGAGTAGGAAAGGTAGAAAAGATTGCGAAGCGGTTTAGCTAAAGAAGAGGAACACTTTTTAAGGGTAATGGGAGGAATACCGTCTGGACCAGCAGATTTGTGGATATTTAGCTCTTGAAGGATCCTAGAAATAAGTCTCGTGCGAAAAGTCTGGGCAGCGAGAAACCAGAATCATTTAAAGAGGGAGGCGATTGATTTGAAGGTGGAAGTCGGGAGTTTCTCGCGAAACTTGCTGCTAGTAAGTTAGCTTTTTCGACAGGATTAATCACGGTACGGTCGCCATCAACAAGAGGTGGTATTGAAGAAGAAATGAAATTGTTGTTGACCGTTTTGACGAATGACCAGTAAGATCTTGAGCCTTTAGGGCACTGAAGGATCTTCCGTCGAAGTTTTTGGTCATGCTCAAATTTAACACGCTTGAGTATGGATTTGCAGGCATTTCTTGATGAATTGAAAAGTTCTCTGTTGGCAGGTGTTTTGTTGCCTTTAAAGGTTTGAAATGCTTGTTTCTATATTGTATTGTATATAGGAAGGGATAGCAAATGGCCTAAGACCTTAAAGAAAAGCGTCGTGCATAGACGTGCAGAAGAGGCTCAGCTCTCCACGTTGGTTACTATCTACAAGGACGCGGTTAAACGGATCAGGATCGGTATTATACATACCAAACATCCTTACAAGATTCTTACATCGGAGCAAAGGAAAAAAAAAGCCGGGATGGATGCTGATCGTTTGCCTGGATGAGGCAAACCGCAGAATGACTGGAAAAACAGCAAAGATCATCAAGCCGGATGTCCGAACATCAGACAGTCCGGGAGGAGAGTATCCGGCGGTTCGAAATAATCACGGGATATTTTCCTCCCGAGACAGAATTGTCAGAGGAGATAGCTACCGTCACTGATGCCCAAAATGCTGGTTTGTGTGCCTCAAATTGGAAAGCGCTTAGCAGAAGAGCAGAGGCCACAAACGCAATTATAATCTTCTGCATCGTGCGGCCAATCAATGGAGAAGTTTATACTAAAGGGGTATAGAGTGTGTTATAAAATTTCAAGCGTGACTCTCTTCCCAAAGGTCAGAGATGTCAAAAGCGGCAAGCCGCAGCTCAATGAAGATGACCTTAACTCAAACTAAACTTAGAGTTATTAAAAAAAATTATTGGTACTCCTCAAAAAATCGGTAAGTTAATATTCGATAAAAGAGCAACAGGCCAAGAGCTGCAATTATAATATCACCAGAAATTAATTACCTGAATATTCCTACTTTCATCCGAACAGATTTAGTAGCGGTACTGGTAAAAATATTAAAGGCAAGAGGAGTTCAAGAGGTGTTACTTGCCTCGGCCTACTTTCTTGGTGAGAAGTTAGGTGCTCCACCTCAAGGCGTCATAGAGCTTGTGGAATACAGAAAAAGCCACAAAATACGCTAACGCGTACCACACTATCTGGGAAAGTAGTGATATCAACAAAAGAGGTGAGTCACTTTTAGTGTACCTTACTACTAACAACCTATTATAGATATAAAGGCAACATACCGACCTTCACAAATTCAGCTAGGCAGGAAGTACTTGACCTAACTATAGCAAGCCGCCGCCTGGTTAACAAGTGCGAAAATTGGCACGCATCAAAAGAAGCTTCATTATCGGACCATAGGCACATCTGTTTTGATATTAACACTTCATTTGGTTATATAGGACAATGAAGAAATCCAAAACATACCAACTCGAATCTTTATCAGTCAATCCTTGAGTACCAACTAGGTATCGAAGAGGAATCAATTAGTATTCCAGACTGCATTTATTAAATTTGTTCGTAACAATAATATTAATGCTTACGAACAAAGTTCTCCTGTTCTACACAAAAAAAGGGCCAAACAAACACCTTGGTAGAACGAGAAACTATCGGCAAAACGCAAACAAACTAGGAAATTGTTCAATAGAGCAAAAACCGTTGGGAATTGGGACGAATACAGAGGGTTCCTTACTGAATATAACAAACTTCGAAAAAAGTCAAAAAAGAGTCTTAGAGAAGATTTTGTGAAGAAATAAATGATCTCCCAACGGCCTCAAGACTCCGAAAGTAGTTATCAAAAGACACGCCGGTAGATATCGGATTATTAGAGAGACCGATGGATCCTCAACTAAAAGCAGCATGGAAACACTTGAAGTGTTATTGAAAGCACATTTTTCAGGCTACAAGGTAATTAACAACAATGGAAATTTAAAGGTAGAGGAAAGGACGTATCGTCAAACTCCGTTCAGCAATAGCATTACTGGTAAAATCTTCAATTTGGAAAAGATCAGAATGCCGATTAAAAGCTTTAAGGCCTACAAATCAGCCGGAGTGGATAAAATATTCCTCAGATTACTTTAGAAGGGGTTAGTGATCCTAATTTCAATAATGATTTGGATCTTTAAAGCTAGTTTTGCGTGGAGTTATATTCCAAAAATCTGTAGGAAAGCGAGAATGATTTTTGTACCAAAGGCAGGGGATTGTTCCATTGATCAGCCTTAGTCTTATCTTCCTATAATTCTTACTTCCTTCTTTGTCAAGACGATGAACAAGTTAGTGGATATTAACATAAGGACAGGGTCTAGCAAGGTCTGTCCTATTACAAATCAACGTGCCTACCAAAACAGCAAATCAATAGAGTCAGCCCTTCACGGCTTGGTAAGACAAATGGAAAAGGCGAAATAAAAAATAAAGAAATTGCCTTTTGTGCATTCTTAGATTTAGAAGGAGCATTTGATAACACTCCCCATGAAGCCATAATAGAGGCAGCTAGGAAAAAGGGTTTCGAAACGGCAACGGTAAAATGGATACTCTCCGAATGACAACCACGGATCTAGGTGACAGCACATTGACTGCACAGACCTATAGGGGCTGTCCCCAGGGAGGGATACCATATCCACGTCATTGATCAATTGTAGTAGATGAACTCCTGGACCGCCAAACAGAACAAGGATACGAGGTAATAGGATACACCGATGACCACGTCGTTATCAATAGAGGCAAATATAACGTAATGATAACGAAACCGATACAACCTGCCTTAGAGGTGATAGTGAACTGGTGTCAGTAAGTACTCGAACATCAACTCAAGTAAGACTGAGAGAATACCATTCACAAATAGAAAGAAAATTCCATATCATATCTCCTTCAATAAATGGAACACCAATACCCTCTTCAGATGAGGTAAAATGTCTAGGTGTGATACTGAATAGCAAACTCAACTGGAACGAACGGTCCTAATAATGGACTTATGCCAAAGTATTAAAGGCATTTTGGGACTGTAAAGCTTATTTGGCAGAAAATGGGGATTACAGCCCAAGATGATCTGCTACACAACAATCATCCTCCCAATAGTCACATATGGATTAACGATATGGTGGGCTAAAATATTACAATAAAAAGCACAGTTTACGCCACAAAAAATCCAAAGGCTAGCTTGTCTTGGTATCACAGGAGCAATAAAAACCTGTTCTACGGCGGCAATGGAAATATTCCTAAGCATCTCTCCGATAGATCTCCAAATAAAAAAGGATATCCAAGAGATGTTACGCACACAGAGGGAAAACAAATACAAATTAGGAGATTTTGAGGTTACCTCAAAATCCTGAAAAAATACAAAAATAGAGGATTTGACCTCCACATTATCGGAAACTATGCCGACAAAATTCAACTTTGAAACCCCCTCTAAAGTTATAATCAGAGAACATAAGGGCTGGCAATCCATATTACCTGAAATGGAAGAGGAATCAACCCCTTGGTACACAGATAGCTCGCGTTCCTCTGAGGGGACTGGCCTCAGAGTTAAAGGTCCTAACTTCTCGGTTTCAAAACCATTCGGTAATGAAGCCACAATACTCTAGGCCGAGCTAATTGCAATGGAGCTAAGGATCTAAGAGAATATACGGAAGGCTCATCGCAACAAATCAATTTATATCCTATCCGATAGTCAGGTGGTTCTCAAAGCCTTAGCATCCAATAAACACGGATCGAAGCTAGTTTGGGACTGCCTTCAAAGTCTAGTCATCCTGGAAAAAGGAACAAAGTAAACTTAATGCTTGTCCCAGGACATATGGGAACTGAGGGAAATGAAGAGGCTGATTGCCTTGCAAAAAACGGCGCAGAAACAAATTTTAATGGGCCAGAGCCATTCTGTGGAAAACCAGAACGGCACTCCAACCCTATACTTAGAAAGTGGGTTAAAAAAAGTAATAATATAATTTAGATGAAATAGGAAAGAGTTTATTGTAAATATGTCATCGCAAATTCTTTCGAATAGTGACTTTTGTATGGGAGGTAGTAAAAGCAGAGAGGGGATAATTGTAATTTTTGTATATAACACCGAACGTAGTATACAAAATGTTTCATGCTGAATTTGAAGTTTGTAGCTTTCATAATTTTCGTGGAAATTGGACAATTTTTGTCTGAATTTATGGCATTTGTTTGGGAGGTGGTAGAGAAAGTGGAAGGTTTTGGATGATTTTGAATCTGCTTATCAACATCCAAATCATATTGTTTTGTTACAATTTTAAAGCCGATAGGTTTGAAGGAGAAATACTTTTCTTGAATTTTCTCCACAAAAATTTGCATGGGAGGTGGTAGAAGGAGAGAAGCGAAGATTATTTTTTTTAGTATTTATTGGAATTATTAAGGACAAATTTTGGCAAAATTTTAAGTTTGTACTTTTTCTAGTTTCAATAAAAATTGATTAAATGCATTTACCAAAATTGTGAATTTGTATGGGAGGGAGTAGAAGAAGTATTCGAATCAATTGATATCAATGATTTATATGTAATAATATAATTCTTCCAAAATTTAAAGTTGACGGTTTTGAAGAAAAACGATTTAATTGAAATTGTGAAATTTGTATGGGAGGGGGTAGAAAGAGTGAGGTGAAGTTGATAGTTGTGCCAAAATTGGTTGCAATCATAATAAAATAATAAAATTAATTATGAAAATATTGGTTCTTTTGGTTTTACTAGTTGCAATGAAAACCGAATAAGTGCATGTTTGAAAATTGTGTATTTGTATGGGAACGGGGTAAAAGGGGTAAGGGGATTAGATCAATATTTTTTAACATTTATTATATTCTCATCATTAAAATGTTACTTAATATTCAAGTCGACAGCTGAAATGGTTTCGGAGAAAAATCAATTTCTTTAAATTTCGAAATTTTATGAAATTTGTATGGGAGGTGGTAAAAGGATTGGGGGGATGTGGCTCGCTCACGAACTTAATGTTACTTTTTGCTAAAAATGGCATAGATGGACAGACGGTCACTCGGAGGTTTTTGAGCGACAACAAATATTTCTCTACCCTTGGTGACTCTGTGCGAACAATATTTCTTAGCGTTACAAACGGTAAGGCAAACACAATATACACTCAGATTTCATCTAGAGTATAAATAAACTGCCAACAAGGCGGGCGTAACAATATAATATACATACATATACAAATAATTAATATTTCATTCGTTTATTTATGCAAGTTTGGGTTTTTATGAGGTCAGGGGTGAGGGGCTTAATTGATTGCTTGAATCACGTCCAATATTCTTTGTATAGAATATCAGTTTCAAAGACAAAGCTGCATAGAATTTTCATAAAATTCGGTGTATTTTACATTAAGAAACAAAAACATTTATATGGGAAGAGGTAAGAGAATCGTAAAATTTGTCATGCAATTTTATTTTGTTTCTATTAAGGTGCTTGTACAAAATTTCAAGTTCGCTGCTTTTAATTTGTTGGTTATTCGTTGATTTATTGAAATTGCTCGAAATCACATTTTTGTATGGGATGGGGTAGGAGGGCGAGCCCGATCTCAAA
The DNA here is from genome assembly GCA_963669355.1 of Chorisops tibialis. Lineage (NCBI taxonomy): Eukaryota > Metazoa > Arthropoda > Insecta > Diptera > Stratiomyidae > Chorisops > Chorisops tibialis. Next base: position 110,909,099 of record OY770262.1, on the reverse strand, counting down.
ACTTTTGACGCAATTTCGTTTTAACTATTCTTAAAAGTTTTGATGCAAAATTTTAAATTGATAGCTTTTAATAGTTAGTTTGATAATTCATTTCTTAAAAATGGTCGAAATAATGATTTCGTATGGGAGGTGGTAAAAGTTTTGAAGGTATTCGACCATTTAATATTTTATACCTTTAGTGATTTTTATTAAATGTGTTTCGTAAATTTTAATGTTTCTACCTTAAAATTTTATTCAATAATTTTACGTTTCTGTGTTTTTTTCATTGCACCTGAAATACCTTGAGCTTTAGATCAGAGAGGTCGATGCATAACAATTGTGGAACAAATTATAATTTTTTTCTATGTATATCAAATAGATGTATCCACATTTCAAATTTAAACTTTGTATCTTTCAGCAGAGTACCAAAAAATCACTAAAATTTTTTCGATATTTTTGCTTACCACCTTCCTGACCTAACTTAAATTTCTTACCAAAATTGAAAACTATGTAGTTCTACAATCCGGTAAGTTTCGATTTGATATCTCTACTTGGTTTTGAAATTTTAGAAAGTGAATCATTTTTGAAATGCTCCCTATTACCCCCCCCCCTTCCGCTACTGCCATGACTAATTTTTTGTCCTGTATTTCGCTAGTATAGCTTAATATATGTGTTAAGTTTCAAGAGGTAGTGAGAAATTCATTTTTAAGTGTTTTTCTTTGCAGTCTTCTGACCCTCTTCCGTACAATAATAAGCCTCCCTCTAAGCTGATTCTGGTGGATCTGTATGTCACCTTAATGGTCCATAAATATGAACTTTTTACGGTAAGTAATTTCGAAGATATAATCATTTGGGGAAAAAATTCGGCTGAAAATTTGTTTTTAGCACCCCTTTTCGGACCCCAATGGGTAAAAAAATTTAATTATTTTTGGAGTTTGTCCCAAAACCCTCTTTATACTTATGATGATTTTTAACTTTCTATCTGCATTCGAGGTGGAGATATTTGCAAGGATAGTTTTTGACTTTTTTCCTGCCCCCCTCCACAAAATTTAGATACATAATTAACAATCGACCTAAAAACGAACATTCTACCTTTAACGGCCTCGGCGATATGAGTCCATATGTACGGCACGACGGTTTTTTTTTGGACTTTTAGTCTAATTTAGTCATAAAAAACTAAATTTCAGGGTACCATATTTTTTTTTCTCTGTAAATCACAATACTTTATTATTATGTCGCCAACTATCGCCCAATTTCTACCTTAAACTGCTTCGGTAAATTTTTTGAAAGATTAGTCCACAATGCGGTCTGGGAGAAGCTTAATCATTTAATATCACCCGTCCAGCATGGACTCTTTAAAGGTCATCTACCACGAATTTATGTGAATTTACTGACTTTGTAGCACAATCCTGAGCTCATCATAACACTGTTCATGCCATATACACTGATTTTTCGAAAGCCTTTGATACTGTTAATAGAAAAATTCTTATTGCACAACTTGAAAGGTACGGTGTCACGGACTCTCTCCTGAATTGGTTTGATTCTTACTTCACGGATCGTCGTCTGCAAATAACGTTCAATGGACATTCTTCTGCTAAGTTTCTCTCTAACTCTGGTGTTCCACAGGGATCTATTTTTGGACCACTGCTATTTACGTTCTTCATTAACGACCTGCCCCAATTCCTATCATCAAATTGTCTCTTACTCAAAGTGTTCCGTGAAATTTCTTCTTATTCTGACTGTTTGAACTTCCAGACTGACTTGTCTACTTTGTCCAGTTGGTGTTCTAACTATTATATTTGTCTGAACATTGAGAATTGTGCTATGAAGTTTTCGTATAAGACTACCTCTCCTGTCCTCACTTACTCTATTAACGGATCCACCATTGTAGCAGTATCTACAATAAAGGATTTAGGAGTAACTTTAGATCGCAAGCTTAAATTCGTCTATCATTATTCTGAGATTGCAAAGAAGGCATACAGACTTGCTGGGTTCGTCCTCCGTACGACAGTCTAGTTTAACCGTTCACGAGCAGCAGCCCTGCTATTTTCCACTCTCGTCCGTAGTATCTTAAAATACTGCTCCATCGTGTGGAACTCTCACCGTGCTTGCCATGTTGCGACCGTCGAATCCGTTCAGCGTAAATTTATTCGCACCCTTTTCTACAGACTAAAAAAGCCTCATATCAGCTACAAAGACAGACTTATAGCACTTCAACTTCAGCCTTTGCATCTACGACGGACTTTTCTTGATGCTTGCTTCCTCTACAAACTTTACAGCTACTTGCTTAATACCTACCTCTGCAACGACCTGAAATTCCGTCAGGGAACAGTCTCAACCAGGAATTCAGATATTTTCTATCTTCCTCGAGCTTCACTTGATATTTACTACCGCTCCCCGATGTTGAGAACGCAAAGGAACCATGATCAACTTCTACTTGGATCTCTAACTACTTCTTTTGTTTTATTTAAAAATAGAGTAAAAACTATAATCTTTAATGTATCTTATCATTACTGTTCTAATATTTCTGCTTTTGTATAAATGAAAATGTTATCTTTTTGTTCAAAGCGTTTAAATAACTAGAATAATAAAGTGAAAACAATGTGAAGGATATTCTAAAATTTAGCAAGAGTGATATTAGCAAGAGTGATATTATTATTATTATTGGCCTAATGATGGGTCACTGTGGAGTAAACCACCACCACAAAAATATGAGTTTAGCTGAAACCGATATCTGTTGCCTTTATCTCAAAGACTCAGGAATGACAGAACACATCCTATGTCACTGTGAGACAGTAACAAGAAAAAAACACAATCTTGTAGGAAATGGTTTCCTTACATCCGAGGAACTAGCTAACATGGTTCCCTTAAAGATACTTAGACTAGCGAAAGCTATCGAGTAGGGTAAAAGGGCAATAAACGCACAATAGGCCGGGAAGGTCGGAATACTCTCACGTGTTCCCCAAATAATAATAATTATAATTATAAGAAATAGTGCTCGGCAAGGGTACAGAAATATTTGTTGTCTCTCCAAGACCTTGATTCCGAGTGACCGTTTCTCCGTCTTTCTGTTTACAACATAACTCACGAACGCTTTAAACTATCGTACTGAAATTTGTTTTATGTAATTTTTTGGTAAAAAAAAACAAAATTAAAGCTCGTGAATGGACTACATCCCAGTTATTTCAGTGTTCGCCGTGAATTTAATTACAAAACTTTGTTAATTAATGTAAGAACGCTTAAGACAAGCCGAAAGTACACATTTAAGGAAGTGTAAAATTCATCAAGAAACTCCAAGGAACAAGAAGACAGGTATGGAAGAGCCTTAAAATCTGAAAAAATACCTGAGGAAAAAATAGACTCAAATAGCTTGTATACGATCTTTTTAACCTTCCACCGAACTAACTCAATAGCATTTTGTTCTGTAAACCTACCCGGAAAAGATTCCTTAAATATTAGCGCATGTTGAAATACACGTGTCCGGCATAAGTAAGTAAATACGTTACCAACCCGCACTATCGAACTGTTAGAAACGCATTAACACGCGATAGAATTTCCAAAAGTATAATTTTCCAGCATGAAAAAAACGTATTATACTTTTCCGCCTACACTTTTCACCCTCTTGCATGCCATAATTCAATGAAATATTTTCATTTCGACGAAAACTTTTTTTCCACCCTACTTTCCGTGAAGCTCACATCCGTTGCAATGCGAGTATAAATGAGAGTGCCCATTAAGCGGGGTTGTATGGAAATGCGTCTTGGATGCAACCGGACAAAACTGCGGGCATGCGCCAGCACACCCTTCGCGATGCTTTTCATATCCTGAAATTTTCATCGGGGATATTAACTCGATGTTGACGGAAGTAAGCAAAATGTCAAAAGCTCCCAGCTGGTATAGTGGGTGGTGATAGTTGGCTGGGCAGGTTAATGCCGATTTATGTAATAGCTGAGGGAACAATTTCGAAAATACCAACCGCATGATTGTGGGAATGGATCGGGTCTTCGCTGCACGAATCGTTCGTATCTATGGTGCAATGATGGCGTGCCTTCGACGTACATACATACAGTGACCTACAGATTCGTAAACAAGAAGCAAGAATTCCGGTAATTGTTGAAGACATACGTGTTCCCGCGAAAGATCTCTAAGTGGATCCGGAATGCATGTACGGTGGATTTGACAATGAGAAAGATGCTGAGGAATGTCACCAGAATATTGCAAAGAAGCATTCGATCGGTTGCAAGAAGCACGAAAACGAAGACCTGCTGAGAACAAAACAGAAAATAAAGAGTGCGGCCAAGACGGTCGAGACTAACAGTAAAAACAACTCAGCGGGACTGTAAAACCAGTGAGTAAATAGAACGAACCGTACGCATAGCTATAGCTAGCATACTAGCGGAGCAAGATGCACTTTTACGGGCAAATCTTCACTCGGTCTTCGCTTCAGAAAGACGACGGTACAACTTTGGTCACTTTGTACTGCATCCCCGTTTACCTGTTAATAAATCTTCGATCGATTCTCTTACCTAACCAACATAAATTTCACAGAATCACTGGATTATTCGCAAGCAAGGCTCATCCAGCTAAAATTGCCCTAACTGAAGCTATGGCGGTACTGTATAAAAGCAGATAGCTGGCTGCAACGGTGTTCGGAATCGCCGGCATACCGTCCGATCACACCTTGCAATTATCACGATCGCGCGCACTCAAAGCTTTAGATGAAACGCGATTTAGCATTAACTATATTCTTCGTAGCACTCAAGAAGACGATCGTGTGAGACATGCAAAACATTTTGCTGCAACAACTGCAACAAGTGTTGTTGTTTTGTGTATCCGATCGTATTCCATCGCATCCAGTTCTGATCGTCAGATTGATCCAAGTAAGTATATGAATCTTTTTTATATTTTCTCTGTATTTGTGCAGGGTGATTACATTTTGCCTTATGGTATCGTTTCTGTTTTCTTATGGGCACGTCACATGAGTCAAAGAAAATCTATGAAGAAGACGATGGTATTTTTTTTTCTTCCAAAGTCCCGTAAGAGAGTTCCACTTTGAGTAATGGGAAATTCTGTTCTGTTGCACAATTTATCCAGCCAACAGACGGAGTTGTATTTTGATGAATTTGCTTTTACGCTTCGATCAAATTAATGGCAATAGTTTAATTAAATAATTGTAATAAACGTAGCATTCTTGTGGTCGAAATGATTTAATATCATATTTTGCAGTTATTTACGTTTCGGTAGTAATTGATTTTTAATATCCATTTTCAGTCGAATATAGCCTTTGTGGGGGGGTGAAAGAAATTCAACAAAAAATAGACATCAACTCACTATTAACGAAAATAAAACTAATTAATTGGGACCCCTTGTATGAGTTAGAGGAAACGAATGAATGTGCTAACATTTTCCATGAAATTTTGACTCAAACAGTAAACAGTTGTAAGCAAAATGTCGTCAAAAAAACTTCACGTCATGTTAAACTAAAACCCTGGATTACACAAGGTCTAATTAATTCAATCAGAAAAAGAGATAAATTGTGCAGGGCTTCCAGAATTCACCTCTTAATAAAAAATTAAAAATTTACTTTCATAAATATAGGAACAAATTAAATGAGTTAATATATAAAACTAGGGCTGAATATTATGAAAGTCAACTACTACAAGCCGGTAATAACAGTCAAATTATTTGGAATACAATTAATTCTGCTGTAGGTAAAGAGAAACAAAAAAAACTGATTAATAGTATTGTTGAAAATGGAGTAAAAATAAATACTTTAGAAAACCCTAAACTATTAGCAGACATATTCAACAAATATCGGAAAAAATATGGCTTTGAAGTTAAATGTCGTTCCTAAAAATAACTCTAGGTCTACTCAATGTCAGAACAATTATTGTCAAATCGAAAACATATCTGAGAAAGAGGTTATCGAACTAATTGCTACTTTACATGCTGGCTCTTGTCCAGGTTTTGACCAAATAACTGTTGAATGCTTGAAATGTATTAGTCAAGACATCGCCAAACCTCTAGCGCACTTAATAAACATAAGCTTTATGACTGGAAAGTTTCCTGAAATATACAAAAAAAGCATTATTACTCCTGTTTACAAAGGAGGAAATGCTAAATTTTTAAATAATTACAGACCGATTTCCGTCATATCAAACATTGGAAAAGTGTTAGAAAAAGCTGCTAAAAGAAGAATTATGGAAGATATAGAGCAAAACTACCTTCTTAATGACAACCAATTTGGTTTTAGAAAAGGTCGCAGCACCAACGATGCCATTTCTTCTTTAAGTAATAAAATAACAACCGCACTCGATAATGGAAACAAAGCTTGTGCCATATTTCTTGATTTGACTAAGGCATTTGACTCCATACCGCATGAGAAAATTATAGAAAAGGTGAATAAAATGAAACTAAAAGCAAGATGGGGAAATTGGTTTGCGAGCTATCTGGAGAGAAGAGAACAGAGAGCTAAAATTGTAAATTCTGTAAGTGATACTTTGTATTCTGAATACGGAGTACCTCAAGGTACGGTACTAGGACCAATACTATTCCTTATTTATGTCAATGACCTGTATGAGGAACAAGTAAAGGGAGAAATGATCTCTTATGCTGATGATACAGTACTTTTCATTGAAGACAATACATGGGAAGGCATTAACCTAAAGGCTAATTATAGTATGTTGTTAATAAAGGATTGGTTAAATAATAACATACTTACTCTAAATGCCTCTAAATCCAATTTCATTGCATTTGCATTAAGACAAAATGAGCTCCCTGTCTCATTTGATATACGGCTTCATTCTTCGGAGTGCACTTCAAATTGTCAATGTCCTAAATTGTCCTAAGTTTCTAATGTGAAATACTTAGGTGTCATTATAGACCAAAACATGAAATGGGATATTCAAGTAGAAAGTGTAACCAAACGTTTAAAAAAGCTTATTCCTGTATGTCTAGATATAAGGTCCTTTCTAACGAAAAAGGCAGTAAGAACTTTTTACTTTGGTGTAATATACGCAATCTTACAATATGGGTTAATTGCATGGGGAGCTGTTACCGCCACTATTGCAAAGCCACTAATAATAGCCTAAAAATTACTGATAAAAATATTATTAAAAAAACCAAAAAGATTCCTCTCAAATCTCCTCTTCCCTATTATAAATGTTATCAGTTTGGATGACATGTATAAATTGATTTCTACCATTCAGATTTATAAAACTGAACTTAAACAATACAAGAAAAGGGATGCAAAATGAGTTGGTATTACCATTACGAAAAACCACTATTGGACAAAGACACTACTTTTATATAGGAATTAAATTCGTCAATACTTTTCCGAACGAAATTAAAGTTAGTAATAGCCTTAACCAATTTAAAAGTAAAGTGAAAGAGTTTATGTACACATGAGATAGTCATTATCAATAGTTAATTTATTTAAAAGCTTATCTCCTCTAAAATTTAAATAAAGATTTGGATGTGTAAGGAATATGCAATATGTATGTATATATGTATGTATGGATATGTGTGTATGTAATAGATTTGAAATGCAAATGAATTGTAAACCGTGATTAATTTAAGTATAGATTTTAATCATAAAAAATATATAATGTATATGCTTGATTTAAAATGCTAAGAAATAATTATGTTTGGATTAAAAAGAAATTAAATACAATTATAAAAAATAAGTAAACTAAAATAGATTGGAATAGAACATTAAGAAGACTGAAAATATTTTGTAAACAAAAATTTAGATCATTAAACAGAAGAACTCCTCACCCCTAACACAAGGGCATCCTTAATTGGGGGAGTAGTGCGAAGATAAAATTATGTATTATTGTATCACTTTAAATTTAATAAATAGCATTATAAAAAAAAAGGAATAAACACAGTATCACTTAAACCTGCACCAGAAAATATTTTGTTTTTACTTCGATTTGTGGGAGGTGAAATTACATAAAAGATCTTAGCACGAAGAATAAAATTTTGCCGATAGCGTTTTTGACAAGACAAGACAAGAATGTTGACTGACTTGGCAGGCGGCGAGCCGCAAGCCGCCACAACATAAATTCGATGTTATATTTGACGATGGCGGGAAATTTTTTCAAATATTATTTCCTTGGGTGTGTGTTCTTGGACCATGTTGTTTTGTTGGCGTTGGTCACCACACTTTTTCAAAAGTTACGGACTCTATCAATAAACACAGTCAACGATTTAAAATCGAAATAAAATTGAATTAATTTTCTTTTGCTTGATTATTGTAGATGCAACGAATATTACTTTACCGAATACGTATTTCAAAGGAGCTACAGTCAGCGAAATTGATTTAACCGCACAAACAATTTTTAACGAAAACCGTTATTTCTCGAAATTTCCCTGCAAGTATGGACAAGTTTGAGCTAGGGTGTAGCCTAGTAGGTAGCGTGTTGGTCTTGTAATACCAAGGTCGTGAGTTCAAGTCCCGGTCGGCGCAATACATAATTCCAGCACATCTCCTGCTTGCATATACCTTGGTTACCTCAATCTACGAAAATTAAAAAATTCGTGGAAAGAGGGTTATGCGAAGGGCTAACAACCCTTCTACAATAAGTAATGAAAAATGTTAAGGAACCTGAATATCAGGAGGCCAAGGTCCGATTTGGGCTGTAGCGCCATTGTAGAAGTAGTAGAAGTAGAAGAAAATTTTACAGTATTTTAAGATTTCTTTCGAAATTTTAAGTATTTCCGCACAAACAGTTGCCTGTGACTAAAAGACGAGCGCAGCAAATTTTATCATCCATTGACCACATAAAGTACAAAAAAACCTTGTAAAAAGCCGTTTCTCAAACCACAACATAGACAAAATCGACAGCAGTTTCCCAAGAATCATATGGATATGGGGGATAAATTAAAAACTGTCATCTTTTCAAATGAAAAAAATTTAATCTTGATGGACCCAAAGGATTCAGTTATTATTGGCATGACTTATGCCAAAGTAATCATCCCAAGATGAGCCGAAACTTTGGAGGCGGAAGCCTTATGTTTGGGCAGGCTTTAGTAACCATGCCATGACACCAATTTGTTTTATATCCCGTAAAATGAATTCAAAAAATTATGTTGAACTGTTAGATTGCGTTTTAGTTCCATTCATGGAGCAACACTTAGACGCGGATCTAATTTTTCAGCAAGATAATGCTGCGATCCAGGCATGGAAAGCAGTGCTTTATTGAGCGAAATATCACACTATTGGATTGGCCCGCTTGTAGTCTTGACCTAAACCCCATAGAAAATCTATGGAGAATCTTAGCTAGGGAAGTACACAAGAACGGACGACAATTTAGTAATATTTCAAGCCTTAAAAATAAATTAAACAATGTTGGGAAGCAATTGAAACTGAAACATTAACAAATCTTGTAAATGCCACATCGAATTTTTGCCGTTATAAATACAAATGGAAGTCATACTAATTATTAATATTTTTTTTCTTTAAATTTGAGTGTAAGTAATACTAGATTAAGTTAATTTTTAAAACTGCATTTTAATCAATTTTGCTCTAGAATAGAATTGCTTAGTTTTGTTTTTATTATTTTGTTTAAGCGATGATATTACTTGGATATATAAACCTTCTGAAATTATCTTAAAATAATAATTTACATTTATTATATATATTATAAAATAATCTCTGTTTTTATTCATTTACTCCTTTTACGGCGTAACTTCCAGATTCGATTGCACAAATTAAATACAAAAAAAACCAACAATAATAGCAATTACTGAGACCTGGCTGAGTGACAAAATTTCCGATTCAATTATCAATGTTCCTGGCTATACCTTATGCAGAAAAGATCGCGAGGGTCAGCAGGGTGGTGGAGTTGCTATTTACTTTGCAAACAAAATACTAGGACACCCAATTTCATTCACGAAAATTAAAGATTACTGTTTACCGCTAAAGGTGGACTCCCTTTGGTATGATGTTCGTATAGGCTCATTTGAATTTATTTGTGGTTGTGTTTATAGACAACGTATTAGTTGCAGAAAGAAGAAAATTTACTATTACACGAAACTATTAAGACAATTTCTAATAGCATGAAACCAATAATTTTAATCGGTGATTTTAATTATCCTGACATTACATGGCCTATTACTAATTTCAATCCTGGTATTAGTTCAGCAAAAGAGTTTGAACAAATGTTTCTAAAAAGCAACTTAACGCAATTTGTTCAAGAGCCAACACGATTCCGTCAGGGCAATAGACCATCACTACTTGATCTAGTTTTTTCTAATCGTGCTGATTTAGTGTCCGAATTGAATTATCGTCCACCAATAGGGAAAAGCGACCACATCGTAATAGTATGCACATTACAATTTCAATTAATGCAAAAACGAATTAGTAGTTTTGAACCGCGTCTTAATTATTTTAAAGCAAATTTTGAAGCTATATCAAATGCACTTTCCATTAACTTACCAGCTACCAATTATTATAGACCAATAGAGGAGCAATGGAGTCTATTTAAGCAAATCTTCTTAGATGAAATGAAGCAGTATACCCCGAATACAAAAGAAAGGAGATATAATAATAAGCCCTGGATGAGTAGGGAATTAATTGCTGAAATATCCACGAAGGCTATATTATGGAGGAAATATAGGCAAACTGGATCAAACGATGATTATAAAAATTACATGTACCAAAATAATGTTGTTAATATTTGTAGAAGGCGAGCCAGAATGGAATTCGAAACAAATATAGTCAAAAGTGGCAATAAAGCGTTTTACGGTTATATTCGGAAGAATATTTCCACCAAAATTTCCATTCCTCCAACAATTCGTGAGTCCAATCAGGACAGCTACTTATGGAGCCAAATACAATTGCAGATAAGTTTGCGCAATACTTCGAAACGACCTTTACGTTGGAACCAGATGGAATCATACATGAAATAACAGAGACTCAGAGAATCGAGGCATCACTAGAGACTATAGAATTTGAGGAACACATCGTATACCAAACACTTCTTGGTCTGAGAGAGGGATCAGCGGCTGGGCCAGACGAGATACCAACGATTGTACTGAAGCACTGTGCAGCTGCTCTTACTCCAACCATCTCTAACCTAATGGAAACGTCTTTCTCATCAGGTGTCTTACCATATGATTGGAAGATTGCTAATATCACACCTATATTTAAAAAGGGCGATAAGATGTTGACATCAAATTACAGACCAATATCATTAACTTCAGCGGTATGTAAGTCCATGGAAAAAATTATAGTTTCGAAAATGCGGCAATTCATGAACGAACAAAACATACTTCCTAAAAACCAACATGGTTTCACACCCGGACGATCAGTAATTTCTAACCTGCTCTGTTCACTAGACAATTCGAAATTTTGATGAAAGGCAGCCTACTGATGTTTTTTATCTGGATTTTGAAAAGGCGTTTGATCGTGTTCCATTCAACAGACTGCTGGCGAAATTAGATCACTAAGGATTTCGAGGATCCCTCTTAAACTGGATTAAGGCATTTATCACCGAAAGGAAATTTTCAGTGAGAATCGGAGGAACATTTTCAACAACGCGTGAAGTATTAAGTGGCGTACCACAAGGGTCAGTGTTAGGTCCCTTGCTGTACATACTATACACAGCTGACCTGCAACATTGCTGTCAATCGCAGTTAACCTCTTTCGCAGATAATACAAAAATTTTCGGGAATCCGCTGGCGGCCAGTGTTGAGTTAGAATCGGACTTAAACAAAATAATAGAATGGTCAAATAAATGGTGTATAAGTTTGAATTCTTCAAAGTGCTCAGTGCTCCATATTGGTATAACAAATCCCCGAATTCTATACTTGTTAAATGAAGTTATACTCGCTTCAGTAGACAGTGTAATTGATCTTGGCGTAACTATTCGAAGTGACTTAAAATGGGAAGACCATATAGTGAACATAACGAAAAAAGCGAACTCAGTGATATATTTGGTTAGAAAAACTTTTAAGAATATTAATGCAGACTTGTTTCTAAAAATCTACAAAGCATACGTTAGACCAATTCTGGAATTTGCGTTTCAAATATGGAATCCATATTTTAAGAAGGATATATACCTGCTAGAGCAAGTCCAACGACGTGCGACAAAAATCCCTCGGGAAATAAAAAGCTTGAACTACGAAGAAAGGTTGCAGTATCTTCGTCTTCCGACGCTGGAACAAAGACGTGAAAGCGGCGATATCATCGAAACTTATAAAATTTTTAACGTACACTACAACTGTGAAGATATTATGAGATTGTATACTAAAAACACAAATTGTCAGCTAAGAGGACATAAAGATAAAATTAAAAAGTCAATCCAAAGTTCGAGTACAATGCCTCTTCGTAATTTTCTACCCAATCGAGTGGTGGACATGTGGAACGACCTACCAAGTGAAGTAATTAGCGCATCTACTACTAACAGCTTTAAAAATCGTTTGGATAACTACAACTCTTTCTTTAATGCTACATCATTTTTATTAATTTTTTGGTCATACCATTTTGAAATTGAATTTATTGAACTTTTTCTTTTAATCTAACTTATCTTAATTACTTTCTTTATAATTCTTTTCTTTTCTTTTTTTTTTCTTTTAATTTTTTTTTCTTATAATTCATATCATTATATCTATAAATAATTCTAAAATGTGAAAATGTAAATGATTTTGTATGCCACAATTGATATTAGGCATATCAGCATGCTGCTTAATAATAATAATAATAATAAATCAATTTCGCTGAGTACGAATATCTATACCAGCTAGCAGCTTATTTAATACAGCGATAAATTTTTAAATTTAGATCACTGTAACTTCTAAATTAGGAAGCTTGTAGACAATGCGAACAAAGAGATTCCCATAAACATTTTTTTTCGGTTTTTAGCGCAAATAGCCTTACAGTGGCAGGACCCAACTTCCTTCACAATGATGGCGATGCCACATTCTCTTTTAGATGCATTAAAGGTAACGAGTTATTGGAAGCCATATACTCCATCAAATCGAACGCAATTGGTCCTGATAACAAGAGCCCGAAATTCTTCAAAATTTTAGAGTGTTGATCTACAATGCGAAGGTCGTGAGTTCAAATCCCGGTCGACGCATAATATCAGCACACTGTCATCTCATTTCCCACATAATTTATTTATATACGGGTCAACCTCAAAGATGTATGAACACGTATACATATATGTATATGGGTGTTTGGTACTACGGGCAACATCCTCAAAAAAAAAGTAAGTATTATATTTCAAATTTCAGATCTATAGCATTTATACTTTTCGAGAAAAACCGTTTATTGACGAAATGCGTAATTGTGTCATTTTGTATTGGAGGGGAGGAGCGATTTAGCCCGTTCACGAACTTGTCCTTACTTTTATATCAAAAACGACGTGTACAAAATTTGAACTTTCTAGATCAACGCGTTCTCAAGCTAGAGAGGATACAGACGGACATAGACAGACGGACGGACGGACGTCCGGTTTTGAAATTTTTGAGTGCATCATTCATTTTTTTCTCCGAGCCTTATTTCATAACGTTACAAACTTTGTGGTAGACTTATAATACTCTCAGATTTCATCTAGAGTATAAACAGAGCAGAATTATGATTTGGCGTAAAGCCAAATCATATGATACTCTAGCTGAAATGGGAATAACTTTAATATACCGGAAGCTATGTAATCTCAAATTGTTTGGAATAGTGAATGGAGACTTTTGCATGGGAGGTGGTAGAAGCAGAGGGGGTGGTTTGTATTTTTCGTATATGATACCGAATGCTGAATTTAAACTTTTTAGTTTTCATAATTTTTAAAGAAATTTGACAGAGTTTTCCTGAAATTGGGGCATTTGTGTGGAAGGTGGTAGAGGAAGTGGAGCGTTTAAGATGATTTTGACACTGCCTATCATCATCCTTATCACCATGCCATGATTCAATTTCAAAGTTGATAGCTTTCACATATTCTAAGGAGAAATGCTTTTCTTGAATTTATAATACAAATATTTATATGGGAGGGGGTAGAAGGAGTGAAGCGGAGCTGATAACTTTTTCTAGCATTTATTGCAATTATTGAAAAACAAATTCTGGCAAAATTTTAAGTTTGAACTTTTTCTAGTTTCATTGGAAATCGAAATAATGCATTTAACAAAAATTATGCTTTTGTATGGGAGGGAGTAGAAGGAGTGTACGGATTAGAAAAATTTTAGAACATTTTTTTTCGCGTTATTGATATTTCTATTTTTACACTTTACACAAAATATCAAGTTTACAGATTCAACTGTTTCGAAGAAAAATAATGTAATTTAAATTTCGAAATTTCGTTCAATTTGTATGAGAGGGGGTAGAAGGAATAAGGTAAAGTCGATAATTCTATTTTGATCTAATTGCAATTATAGTAGAATTAATTTTGGCAAAATTTCGTTTTTTCAGCTTTACTAGTTTCAATGAAAATCGAAAATATATATTTTTCAATATTGTTCATTTGTAAAGGAGGGGGTAGAAGGAGTGAGGGGGTAGCATCAATATTCCGTGATAATAATGACATCTGTATCATAACACTTAAACCTAAATTTCAAGTCGATAGCTTAAATAGTTTCAAAGAAATGCCAATTTCTTAATATTTCGAAATTTCATGAAATTTGTATGGGAGGGGGTAGAAGGAGTGGGGTATGTAGCCCATTCACGAACTTAAACTTACTTTTTTGCTTAAAATGATACACAAAAATGTTTAGCACTATAGCTCAAAACTTTCAAGAGTTATGCTGTAGACAGATGCACAGACGGAACAGACAGGTAGATGGACAGACGGGCAGACGGTCACTCGGAATCGAGGTTTTTGAGCAACACCAAATATTTCTGTACCTTTGGCGGTTTTATGCGAGTTTTATTTCTTAGCGTTACAAACGGGAAGGCAAACACAATATACTCTCAGATTTCATATAGAGTATAATAATAATTCAAAAATAAACAATTATTTAAAAATAACAATAAAGAAACAATACGAACTAATTAAAAAATTAAAGTAATAAAAAAAAATCACAAATACTGTACTCTTTTTAATTCAGAGATATCAGTGTTGAAAATATCAATCAGATCAGAAAATCTGGTAGCATCATCATTCTAAATGCGGGAGTATTTTGTCCTTATGATCTACAATGATGACCAATATAAAATAAATCGTGTGACCTTGGAACACGATAGTTTATGGCTTCAAAGAACTGCGGACAATCCATTTCATTGTGGAAAATTCGGAAAAGGACCATAAGTTCCGACTGATCTAGTCACTTTGATAGGGTGGCAAGGTTGAGGTCAACGAGCAGAGAATCATAGTCAAGTTGCTCTAGCGGAAGATGCATAATCTTATACGCAATATATCTAAGGAATTTATGCTGTATAGTCTCAATATTATTGCTGTGTATTTCATAATGTGGATTCAAAATCACTCACAGATATTCGAGGCGAGGACGAATTAACGAACAATAAAGCGTTCTAATGGATTGAATGCTAGAAAAGTTTTTAGTGTTCCGAGTAATAAATCCAAGCATTCTACGGGCTGAATTACATATTGAACTATAGTGTGAAACAAATGATAAAGAACTATCAAGGAGAAGACCTAAGTCCTTTATAGTGGAAACCTTGGGTATATAAACATTATCAATGTGATAATCATATGAAATGCATTTGCGAGATCTTCTGGAGGTGATATAATTATATTTAATGACATTAAGCAAGAGATGATTACACTGATACCATTCAAAAAGCAAGTCAATATTATGTTGGATTGTTTGGCAATCGTTTGTCGATTTAATTGCTTTAAAGATTTTTAGATCATCGGTAAATAACAAAAATTTAACATCACGGAACACAAAAGAAATATCATTAACTAACAACAAAATGAGCAGCGGTCCTAAATGAGAACCTTGTGGAACTCCTGATGTCACCAAAAACGGTTCCGACTTAGAACATTTGGTGCTAACGATATACGTGATTAACTTTATTAAACGCTTTCTAAAAATCAATATGAACAGCATGGTTTGTTGGCCTTGTTGCATAGTCTCATAGATCGTCTCGATATAAGGTAACAGGTTCGTTACGTGGTTCTACCCTTAAGAAAGCCGTGTTGATTGGGGGTGATAATTGGACGAAATAGAATTGTTAGCTTGCACGCTACAATCTTGTCAAACAATTTAGAGATACACGATTGGATACATTTGGGTCAACAATTTTTCACATTACTTTTATTTCCTGACTTATAAATCGGAACTGTGAAGCTAATTTTCCAGAAATCTGGAAAGTTATTTGAAAACTGAATGTTATTTGATTCATTAAATCCTGAAATCAACACAATCCGCAGTGCAGTTCTAGATGCCAGCATAGGCTTTCTCCGAAGGAATCTCTATCTCATAAGAAATATTTTACTCCATTTGATCTTGAAAACATCTCCAAATTAGGCCCCGACTCGAATACAATTCGCATATTTGGCATATCTGGAAAACTCCCAGGAGGCCAAGGTCCGATTTGGGCTGTAGAGCCATTGTAGAAGAAGGAATTTTACTGAAGAGTAAGAAGCTTTCGAAGAGGTTTAGGTCAAAGATGTGAAGCATTTTTTAAGGTTGATGAGAGGAATACCGTCCGGACCAGAGTTTATACTAATATTGAGAAGAATTTTAGCGATAAAGCGCGTGCTTTTGGACTCAAAGTTTGTGACCCTATTTGAAATTTTGCGCTAACCCTTAAGGTGCACTCACACCACACAAATGTTGCAAACTTTTTGAACAGGTGAGTAAAGAGCACGTTAGGAACCAAGCTTAAAAAAAAAAATTCAACATCTCAAAATTTACAAGTCACCTGATCCCGACGGTATTTTCTCATCCCTGGCTTAATCTTTTCGCAATCGTTTCCATCTCTCTAGGAAAAAAGCAAATGCTTAAGAAAATTCGAAGTATTTTCCACAATTTTTCGGTTCAAAATAATAAAACAAATTCATGCTACGAGTTTGTCGCATATGTAACTGAAATGCATAACACATATAACTAAAAACAAATTAATTTCATATTCATTATGAAAAAATTTCCCACAATTTTCTTACGGAAATTCGAATTCAATTCACCCAACAATCCATAAAGACATTCGATAGCCTTAAAATCCATTAAGCGCCTGCTTAAAATGTTTAATGGTCCAGTCATAACATTAATGAGTGTTGAGCCGACGTGCGTTGTTATAGCAATAGCAACAAAATGCAAAACACTATTATTCTTAGCGTACCATATCAAAATTGTTATGAAATATTACCACACTAAAAAACTCGTAACCATTGACCAAATGGAAGGCGAGACGCATTAAAAACTTGTGAACGACCTGTACGCGTATTACACGCATCAATTCCGAGCATCTTAATTTGCATTATTCGAAATGTGTGAAGACGCGAACTCTGCAGACCAGAACTGACTGCATGTGAGTAACTTCAATTTTTTCAAATACCGCCCAATTACTTTTAATCGCCTCGATAGAAGTGTGGTACTTTCTGCAGCCGCTAGGCATGGCACATACGCTCGTAGATACATAGGATAGGTATGAGTGAACTTCTACGAAACCTGTCTGTACAGCATCTTGAGGTCTTAAAGTCGTACGTCTTGGAAGTATGATAGGCAACTGGCATCTGGTTATGGCTGTCGTACTAAAAACAAGAGGAGAGGCGCTGGCTTGACAATGCGGCGAACGAAGGCAAGGCTCGAACCGACCGAACCCAAACTCGATGCTAAAATTAACGCCATCGATTCAAAATTCCTCACCGTTTGTTGACTTTCTGAACTTTTACACGTTCAGGTGATGGATCCACCGAAAATCGATGACTTGAAATGACAGACTATTCAAGAAACGGAAGGCAAATTAATTCAATTACAATACTTTTAACGAAATAGGAGATTTCCAGTAGGATCTAATTTTTATAAATTGTTACAGTAAATAACATTAGGAAATTAGGTTACAAATATCTTTGTATTTTTCAGAATATAAATATTTGCTGAATTGCATTAGATTTTGCAACATAAGAAAGTCGCCTTATTTCAAAACCCAACCGGTAATTTTTAATTGAGAGGACTTAGAAACGTATTTTGTGAAGGCTGCTTGGCAGGATATTCATGAATGTATGTATAACCATTATAGATTTTTTTTTCTAAAATTCTACTTTTAGATTTGTTATATTAAAATTGTTAACATTATTGACTGTTGAAAACGATGCGCTATTATTCAAAAACAATGTGTACAATATTTGAACTATCTAGATCAAAGCGTTCTCAAGCTAGAGAGCGGACGGACATCAGGTTTTGAGATTTTTGAGTGATTATATGAACTTCTGTATCATCCAATTTTTTCTCCGAGCCTTTTTTCTTAGCGTTACAAACTTTATAGCAAACTTGTAATACTTTCAGATTTTATCTAGAGTATAAAAATTATGCGAATAGCTCAACATAGTTGTAGTTGTGATAAATTGGCTGAAACAGAGCCATCCAATTAGCTGGATGGCCAGGAGCTGACTGCAATAAATATGGCTATGAAATTTCGATGTACCTTTAAATGGTCATAAAATCTAATTGGTAATTTTTATTACTTTTATTTTTATTCGGCACAACAAATCAATCTTTATACTAATAAAGAAACAGGATGGAGAAAAATATCATTTACATGTAAAGAATTTAAAAACAACATCAAGCTTTTTCAGTAAAACATACATAGCTACATATTTCTCAATGTAATATTATTAAAAAAACAACAGAATTATGATTGGGCGTAAAGCTTAATCATATGATACTCTAGATGAAATAGGAAAAAGTTTATTGTACCGAAAAATATGCCTTCTCAAATTCTTTCGAACAGTGAATAGTGACTTATGTATGGGATGTGATAAAAGCAGAAGGGGAGGTTTGTAATTTGTGTATGTAACACCGAATGTAGTATACAAAATGTTGTATCCTGAATTTAAAGTTTGTTGCTTTCATAATTTTCGAAGAAACGGAACAATTTTTGTTTGAATTTATGGTATTTCTATGGGAGGTGGTAGAGAAAGAGGGAGATTTTGGATGATTTTAAATCTGCATATCAACATCCGAATAACATTGCTTTGTTACAATTTGAAAGTCGATAGCTCTCATATGTTCGAAGGAGAAATACTTTTTTTGAATTTCCAAAATAAAAATTTGTATGAGAGGTGGTAGAAGGAGTGAAGTGAAGGCGATATTTTTTTTAGTATTTATTGCAAATATCAAGGGAACAATTTTGGCAAATTTGAAATTGCTAGTTCTTCTAGTTTCTATGAAAATCGGTTAAATGAATTTACCAAAATTCTGAATTTGTATGGGAGGGGGTAGAAGGAGTATTCGAATCAAAATAAAATTTCTTGACGTCAATCACATTAATAATAGCATACTTTTCGCAAATTTTAAGACAGTTTTGAGGAAAAATAATTTAATTGAAATTCCGAAATTTCGTGAAATTTGTATGGGAGGGGGTAGAAGGAGAGGGGTGAAGCTGATAGTTTTTCAAGAATTGGTTGCAATTGTAATACAATTAATTGTGACAGAAATTGGTTGTTTTAGCTTTGTTAGTTGTAATGCAAACCGAATAAATGCATGTTTGAAAATTGTGCATTTGTATGGGAGGTGGTAGAAGGAGTAAGAGGATCAGATCAATATTTTTCTTGAAGTTATTGATATTTATATCATCATACTATTACCTAATTGACAAATCAATAGCTGACATGGTTTCTGAGAAAAATCAATTTCTTTAAATTTCGAAAATTCATGAAATTTTTATGGGAGGGGGTAGAAGGAGTAGGAGAATGTTGCCCGTTCACAAAGTTAAAGTTACTTTTTTGCTAAAAATTACATGTGATAAATTTCAGTACGATAGGTCAGAGCATTCGAAAGTTATGTTGTAGACAGACGGACAGACAAGCAGACAGACGGTCACTCGGAATCGAGGTTTTTGAGCGACAACAAATATTTCTGTACCCTTGGTGCTGGAAGGTTTATTTTCGGTTATGGGAGAACAAATTAACAGGGAATAATAAAATATAAAAAAATCTTTGTTTGTAAAATTTGAATTATTATATTTTTTTAAAAACTTGCTTTACGAAAATGTTAATAACTTCGAAACCAATCACATTACCCTTAAACCAGCTCCCTCACAAAGTCTTAAAGATATTCGGAAAAAGAGTTAAAGATTCGAACGGCTTCGGCAAAATCGTACGTTTACAAAACACTTAATGTTCACTTCAATATGCGATTTTGTGTAGACGCCTCTTAAATGATTTTCGAATTAAGCCGTCGATGTTAGCGATTTCGAATCAAAACTGCAAAAATGGCTCAAAATTTATTTATGACAATTCCAAAATGCGGCTCGTAGCATTGTAGCTATTTTTGTTTTTCCAAAAATTAAATTTGAGATACTTTGAAAGGTTCCTTAGAAGCTATCAGAAATTACAATCTCTATCTCTCTTTCCATCGTACCACCGGTTAGCCACAACCTCAAAAGGTTTAATGTATTGCGTTGAGAGAGGGGGATTATTATTATTATTATTATTTGGGGAACACGTGAGAGGACTGCGACCTTCCCGGCCTATTGTGCGTTTATTGCCCCCTTTATCTTAAGTTAGGACCTTTAACACCAGCGTCAGTTCCTTCAGAGATGCGCGACCCTTCTTTATAGCAGATGGTTCATTACTCTTCCATTTCAGGTAGCATGAATTGCCAGTCCTTGCGTTGTTGCAAACAAAATTATTCATTAAAGACTCGTTAATGAATTATATTAACAAGTGTTTTGATCATTAATGAGCACGACGCTCGTTACTGATCAAAACACTCGATACATTAACGAGTCATCAAGCGGACTAAATGGACATTCATTAATGAATTTCTTTTAACTATTCATTAATGAATTGTAAAACGCTTACGAGAAACGAGTATATAAGCAAATATATAATCGAAGATCGCAATTGCTTTTCTGTTTCTGTTGTTTATGCTTTGAACATTTATGCACAAACGAAATGTGCGATATGCTTATAGACATAGCCATGTCGACATCATTCTCGGACACGCATATCGCACGTGTGATGTGAACTCTGTAGAGTTTGGCTTACATATGGCCTACATAATTTTATTTTACCCTCCTGCTCGGTGTTTAGATTAATCGTCATGTTATTTGTTTTTCAAGCATATTGCAGCGTGGGCATGCAAAATGATCGTTTTTCGATCATAAATTTATGAGCACTCATTAAAACGTTTGCTGGGGGGTTTTAAAGTTGAATTTAATCGGCATTGTGTCCGATAATGTGCAGGTTAGACGTCTATTTTTGGATTTTTGAAGATTTGATGGTGACGTCTAAAGTCCCCGGACTTGGATTTTTTTATCCCTCTGTATGCGTAAAACCCCCTTAATAGCCTACTTTTTTATTTGGAGATATATCGGAGGAATGTTTGCATTCCATTGCCACATTAGGGCAGGCTTTCATTGCACCTGTGATACAAAGACACGCTAGTCTTTGAATTTTTTGTAGTACGAGCTGCGCTTTTTGTTGTAGTATTTTAGTCCACCAGACTGCTGGCCCGTAACTGATTATTGGGAAGATGATTGCTCTGTAGCACCAGATCATTCTGGGCTGTAGTCCCCATTTTCTGCCAAATAAGCTGTTGCAGGCCCAAAATGCCTTTAATGCTTTGACATGAGTCCATTCTATATGTTTGTTCCAGTTGGGTTTGCTGTCCATTATGATACCTAGATATTTTACCTCATCTGAAATGGGTAGTTAGGGTGTAGCCTAATGGGTAGCGTGTTGGTCTTCAATGCGAAGGTCGTGAGTTCAAATCCTGGTTGACGCATAATTCCAGCACACTACCTGCTTGGGTATACCTCGGTTAGCACAATCTACGAAAAAAAAAAACTTGTAGATAGAGGGTTGTGCGAAGGGCCAACAATCCTTCCTTCAATAAATAATGAAAATGTTAAGGAACCTGAAGGTCAGGAGGCCAAGGCCCGATTTGGGCTGTAGCACCATTGAAGAAGAAGAAGAAATGGGTAATTTATTGAAGGAGGTATGATGAATGCGAAGCCTCACTAGTGATAAGCTGGTACCGTGGGGTGAACTATCTCCACCGATCCGTGTCCTGCAGTCGTCCTATTTGCACAATTGGTGCTGCGCGTGTCGCTATATGCACTTGGAGCTTTGGCTGCAGAGTATGGGTTGAAGCATGCGATGGATGAGGTCCCTTCGGAGTACACGCGGTGGTAGGGGTTGATGCCTGGAGGTGCATGATTACAACCGGATGCCTTTGATCCTAGAGAAAGGAAGAGATTTAGATGTGTCCCGCACCTTCCAGCGTGTACTTCGTGAAATAAACGGTGTAGACTGGTACCGACTCTAGGTATTTAGAATAAAGCTCCTACTTGCGGGTTACTACTACTTGCCTCAGGAGCGGTATTTAGAACGTAAGTTGCTGTTCTATCTGCCTAGGGGCGATAATGATTGTCGTTAACAATCCGTGTTGCTTAAGACAACCGTGAAGTTAAACCATAGCGGTGCACTTCACGGTAATCTAATATACAGAACTATTGACGGTTTTTTCTCCGAACTTTATTTCTTACCACTAAGAAATTCGATGAAGTAAACTTATAGTTCTAAGATTCCATCTACAAAATAAATAAACTAAAATAAATATAGCATGTATTAACAAAAATTTATGTTACCGTTATGGTTAAGATATTCAGTTTCTAAGATGGTAAACCGAGGATCACAGTACTTATTTTTTACTCTAAATAATATTTCATGTAGCTGGCATGAATTTGACCAAAATTTTAATTTGGACAAAAGAAGATATTCGGCATAAAAGTTTTAAACTTTGAAAACGAAACAGCTTTCCTCAATTAAAATAAAAATTGTGAAATGTTAAAGTAAAACTGCGTTGTACGGTAACGAGTGGCATTCGGAAACGGACTATGATTGGCTTCTGGAACGTTTGAACATTCGAAGGAAGGAAGGAAGAGATCTGGCTGAATGGAATACTGGCATTAATGTGAAAAATCTAAAGAAGGATGAATTTCGGGATTGTGGCAATCGGCGTGGTATATGCTTACTTACTGCTGTATCGCAAATTATCGCTAAGGTAATTCTCAATAATATTAGTGATGTTGTAGAGAGCACTCTCGAAGTTTATCAGGCTCCGTAAAGGGTCGTCTTGTACCGACCACACAAATACCCTACGGATAAATTGGAGAGTCAGCCGAAATGGGTTCGTCACTACATCTCATGTTTGTGGACTTCGAGAAGGCTTTCGACAGCGTTAAGCGATATTACATATGGATTGCTTTGCTTAGTCGAAGTATTCCAGATAAGATCATAGCTATGGTTAAAGAATTCTATGAAGATGCAAGATGACGTATTTTACATAGAAGAGAGCAATCCGAGGGCTTTCCTGTGCGGGTGTAATACTCGTACAAGGCTCAATATTATCACCAGCTGTGTATCTTGTTATAATAAACGATATCTTGAAAGCTGCATGGGTAGGTTGTGTTACGAAATAGTTTTCTAGTTTTTTTTTTATATTTTCTTATTATAATTTGTTTTTAATTAAAAGGAAAAGAGTAAATTTTTGTTTTTTCACTTCTTACTAGGTTATATATTCTTTTCTATTTTGTTTTGTATTTTCCATTTTTTTTTTCTCGTTTTTGCATATATTGCTTGCACTATGTGGCACTCGCGCTAGCAATAGTGTTCCTTTATCTGCCCTTTAAAAATATTGTAAAAAAAAAGAATATGAAATCGTCACACAGCCCTAATAATAATAAAAAAATTGATAACCTCTAACGTCTATCGCGCCGTCGGGGAGAAATGGAATTTAAAATTTGCTGGCGGATTTTGGCGGGCGAAAAATAAAAGACGAAAGAAAAGAGGGTTGGGGGATTGAATAAGACGGGGCTGAAGGGAGCAGACGTTTTTTTTTTGGGAGTAATAAGCTCGCGAATGAAACAATTGCCACTAATTTTAACTATAATAAGAAAAAAATAATAATAAAAAGTGATATTAATAATTAGTTTAACATTTTTTAATAAATACAAAGAAAAAATTGTAAGTGCGGGCGAAGTGTGCTGCAACGTACCCGGAAAGTAGAAAAAAAATCCTGTACAGCATCATTGCTGGTGCGAGGGCATTCTAAATTCGCAGTAAGTATATACACCTAATATGAAGTGCTAAAAAGAATCTCGTGAGACCTCTCAACCCATCGTGTGCAGGGAGACCCTTCGCGATGTAATTCCTTAGTGCGTGAAGGAAAGCACCCGACAGCACCCTCAAGGATGATCGCGACTCCAGGTCAATTCCCCACCCCAAGCTCCTGAGCGGCCGGCAAAAGTGCTGTCCAAACCTGGAGGAGCCTCATCATTAAATTCTGCATGCATAATGGGCCTCAAGAGGCTCATTTCGTATCAGTTGGGGAGATTAAAGTTTTCAGTGGGGACTATTTTACAGCTCAAGTAACCTTGATTATGGTGATGACATGTGTTTGTTTGCACATAATCGTTTGGACTTTTAGTCAAATGTTCGCTCGTTGCATTGTAAATGCAAAGAGGCAGGACTGAAATATAAATGCATATCACAAAATTATGAGGTACATCTGATGCCGTTTATAATTTTACAAAATAGACCAACAAGATCTTAATGAGAATGATTGAGCAGTAACTATCGATCTCAAAAATATAATCATATACATTCCAAACTATTTATTACAAAACTTTGCTAATGTTCTACTATTTAAGGCTAATACTTGGCTGGAAACATTTTTAAAAGAAAAATCAGATTCAAGGATTGTTGAAATGTGTAGTAAATAAATAAATAAAATATTTTCACAAAAGTTGACAAATGGGGCATTTTCAGGACTTCTTTGACTTTTGTATTCTTCTACAATGGCGCTACAGCCCAAATCGGATCTTGGCCTCCTGATATTCAGGTTCCTTAATATTTTTTATTACTTATTGTGGAAGTGTTGTTAGCCCTTCGCACAACCATTTTTCTACGAATTTTTCATTTTCTTAGATTGAGGTGACCAAAGTATATCCAAGCAGGCAATGTGCCGGAATTATATATTGCGCCCACCATAATTTGAACTCACGATCTTTGCATTACAAGACCAACACACTATCTACTAGGCTATACCCTAGCTAATTTTTGTATTCGCTGCTTTGTTATCGGGTATGCCTAAGTACTCTAGTACTCAAACCAACGATATTGAAAGGAAATGAAAGCATAACAGGACTATGATTGGGCGTAAGGCCAATCATGCGACACTCTAGATGAAGATACATTTTTTGATTAAAAGAAATTTTGTATGGGAAGTGGTGGAAGGGGTAACGGCATTAAACTAATTTTTTTACATCTTGCTAGAGCTGCTGTCAGAATGTTTTTTTTTTTTAATTTAAGCTTGAAAACTTCGATAGGTACTGAGAAAACTAGTGTGTTGGATTTAATGAAATTGTGCACTTTATATGGGAGGTGGTAGAAGGAATGAGGAGTTCTTACTGATTTTTTCAGAAATAGCTATATACATCATGCATTTAAAATGTGTGCAGATCAGTGGTATTGAAGCTTTTCAGGAAAATGTGGGGAAGCGTGCAATACCGTGAAGTGACTATGTGAGTTCAAGAGAGGACAGCTTTTTTGCAGAGCGGATAAGGAGCTTCGTTTCGGAGCATACCAGCTGTTCGGTGGCACTGACTAAGCTTCTATGTCCAGGAGCTTAAGGAGATGCCAGGCTGTAAAACGCACCTATTTAGAACTTTTGAAAGTTGCACAGCAACCTCTCTGGAGCCATTCGTTCTAGCGTATTGGATCTTCAATACGTTTTGGATGCTTGGGAGTCCAACGACGAGGAAATTAACGTGTGAATTCCGTTATAGCAATGAGATAAATATGATTGTGAGGCTGCGGAGGTATTATTGGAGATGGATAGTAGAATTATAGATTTCGATATTTTGGATTGTGCAGAGGGGTTCGCGGCAGAGGTAGACTCTGTGACCTGAAACCTTTGTTCGATGTATCGCCTGGATTTTGCTCTGGACGGTAAAGAGAATTCCTGAGACAAGTGTGCAAAAGTTATCGGCGTAGGTGCCAAAAAAGTGTGCTTAGAAATTGTTTAAAAATAGTGCGCGTAGTAGGACATTGGCATATTCATGATAAAGGTCGACCGATAAAGAAGAAACTTGTGGGTCCGCACTGACGACAGGAAGATACTGCTAAAAGTGGTCATCAAACTGCACTTTAATTTCTCTCGACGAAAGAAGGAGTAAATGGAAGTAAGGCGTTATGCCGGGATCCTCCAGGCATGTATGTACATAGTTGAGTTAATATCGGAGTTAGGAGTGCCCCTTAAATGGTTTACACGTTAAAGTTTAGATTTCGATTCGACGGTGATGAAAATATTATTTGTTATCTTACTTTGTACCAATGTTCAAGTTTATTGCTTTCGGAAGTTCAAGTTTACTAAAATTTTAAAAAAAAATCGCATTTTTCTGCCGGTAAAAAAAGTGATGAGATGAGTTTCATTCATTTTGTTTGCTGAAAATTACATGATATAAAATTCAGATTGATAGTTCAAAGCGTTTGAGAGCTATTTAGTAAATAAACAAACAGACGGTCAAACGATTTTATTGTTGTTTAGCTAGAACAAAAATGTTTGCACCCTTCATAACTCTGTGCGAGCATTATTTGTTAGCGTTACAAGCCTCATAGCAAACCCAACATAGAGTAATCTAAGATTTCGTCTAGAGCAAAAAGACATAAAAAGAATATCTTGAATGTACGGTTCCAGAAGCATTGCGCAGGAAATTTTCCCTCTAATTTGGAATGCTTGAGGTCAAGACATAATACACACATCTAATTGATTAAGTAATTTGTTATGATGACTTCTATGAATCCTAACTAATAAAAACTTGAAAGCTAATTTTTATATATGCTGCGAAATTCCAAAAGTAGCAGAATACCTTCGAAAGTTTGCTCTTGGTTCATCATTCAAGTCAAAATAATGATTGGGTATGAGTTTTGCTCATTAATATTTTGTGTAAAAAAATCTCATCAATCAATTGTCTTTCCTGATGAAGAGAAGCGATGGTTAATTTCTCAATCCCTTGCGATTAATCAACATGTTATAATTTTAGTTTGAATAGCATAAGAAAATTATTATAAATGACAAACAAAATATTAGCCACGGTTAAGTTCTCAATCATAAATCTCCTTCCACTGGAGAAAGAATGGCAAACGGTTTGTGTATAGCTTAGCTGCCCACCTGTCAGTAAATCCTTTCTTATTATAAGCACTTTGGTTTTTCGAAGACTGCGTTCAGTCTGAAATTTTTGTCGTACTATAAACAAATGCAAAATTTTCAGCTAAAATTGTACAAAATGATGAAATTATGGTTGAAATGAGTTATATGGCATAATTACAATTAGGTATCGAATATTATTCCAGCTAAATCGGGTTCTATTGTATTATCTCCTATTATATCCAATTAATTTCAAATTGAAAAACAAAGTTAACTTGGAAACCATGGTTATTCTACGCCATGCTTATTAAGAAAACTTTTGATGTCACCAGGAAACTAGTTTTCTCTGCTCACCAGGCCTGCAGCAATTTACCCTTGTTAGGAAGCTTGACTTGGCTTTTTATTCTGATTCCTGTGCTGTGTTCCGCGTAAGAGAGCTTAACCTCGATTTCGAACATTGATGTCTTGCACCCTCCTGTTGACATATATATTTCTTATAATTGACTATGAGCATATTTTCAGTCCTAGTCAGAAAGAGCTTTCTTTCGATTTTATTAAGGCAGATTTTTAGCAGTTGGACTACCTTATCTCTAATTTTAACTTTAATGAAATTTTTGACAATCCTGAATTTGAGTGAGCCGTGGTTGATTTTTATACTCTATATGAAATCTGAGAGTATTATAAGTTTACTCTAAGATTTGGCTCGGAGAAAAAAATGATATAATCACTCAAAAATTTCAAAACCGGATATCACTCTGCCCGCCTTTGCGCTCTCTAGCTTGAGAACGCGTTGAGCTATGTAGATAGTTAAAATTTTGTACACGTCGTTTTTGTCAAAAAAGTAAAGTCAAGTTCATAAACGGGCCAAATCGCTTCGCCCCTTCTACCCCCTCCCATACAAAATGACACAATTACGCAATTTGACAATAAACTGATTTGCTCAACAACTAAAAGCTATTAGTCTAAAATTTTGAATATATTACATTTATGATGATTTTAATTTACCGTATAAAAATTATGCGTGTCCTCTTCATCCTTCCACCACCTCCCATACAAACTGTACTTTTTCATGAAATATTCTAAACCATAGTATAAAATTAATTGAGCTCAAATTTAGCACGAAATATTTATTTAGAATTATTAGTCAGACAAAAAACAAAATTGACGATTGACGACCCCTTCTACCCCCTCCCATACAAAATGACACAATTTTGCGAGTCGATAATAAACGGATTTGCTCGAAAAGTATAAAAGTTATTGATCTGAAATTTGGAATATATTACTTTCATGATAATTTCAATCTACTGTAAAAAATGTGTTTGAGTCCTCCCCTTCTTTCCACCCGCTCCCATACAAACTGCACTTTTTCATGAAATGCTCTACACCAATTTATTCAGTTACTAATAAGTCCAAAAAATTAGATGATTAGTTTTACCCCTTCTACCCCCTCCCATACAAAAGGACGCAATTTTCGAATTCGAGAATAAACGGATTTGGTCGAAAAGCATAAATGCCATTGATCTGATATTTGGAATGTATTAATTTTACCACATAAAAATTATTTAAGTCCTCTCCTTCCTTCCAGCACCTCCTACACAAACTGTATATTTTTATGAAATACTCTAAAACAATAACTCAGTGCGTACAAAATTTATCGAGCTGAAACTGTGCACTTAATATTTATTTAGAATTATTAGTAAAGCCAAAAAAATAATGCTATTAGTTGTATCCTTTCTACCTCTCCCATACAATCTGACACAATTTCATAACTTTACATTTTCCTGTAAAACATGAATGCTACTGATTTACAATTTAAAACCTATCAAAAGCATAATGTTTATAGTTATTTGTGAAAAAGTCATTAAGGACTTGGATATCCTTTTACCACCTCCCATACAAACTGCACAATTTGGCTAAATCCAATAAGCTAATTTTCTCATTACCTATTAAATTTTTTAATCCTAAATTTTGTGTAAAACATTTTGATAAACTTTAGCATGATGACAAAAAACTAATTCAATGTCGTCAACCCCTGTACCAATTCCCCTACAAAATTTCTTGAAATCAAAAAATTACTGTTTCATCTAGAGTATAGCACGATTGGGCCTTATGTCCAATCGTAGTCTTGTTATGTTTTTATTATATCCTGTACCAATTGCATTATTATTCTAATAATAAAGTATTGTGATCGACACAGAAAAAACCAATTTGCTACCCTGAAATTTGTTTTTTTTTCGCGTTTCATGACTAAATTAGCCTAAAAATGCAAAAAAAAACATAACACAATTATGACTGGGCTTGAAGCCCAATCATATGATACTCTAGATGAGATCGAAATGACTTTAATATACCGGAAAATATGTCATTTCAAACTCTTTCGAATGGTGAATGGAGACTTTTGCATTGGACGTGGTTTGTATTTTTCGTATATAACACCGAACATGGCATGCAAAATGTTTTTGCTGAATTTATTTATTTTTTTTTATTTTTTAGTTTTTAGTTTTCATTACTTTTAAAGAAATTGGAAATAGTTTTCCTGAAATTGGGGCATTTGTATGGGAGGTGGTAGAGGAAGTGGAGCAAGATGATTTTGAAACTGCTTATATCATCCTTATCACCATGCCAGATTCAATTTCAAAGTCAATAGCTCTCATATATTCGAAGGAGAAATGCTTTTCTTGAATTTATAATACAGATATTTGTATGAGAGGGGTAGAAGGAGTGAAGCGGATAGTTGATAATTTTTTCTAGCATTTATTTCAATTATTAAGAAAGAAATTCTGGCTAAATTTGAAGTTTGTACTTTTTCTAGTTTTAATGGAAATCGATATAATGCATTTAACAAAAATTATGCATTTGTATGGGAGGCGGTAGAAGGAGTATACGGGTCAAAACAAATTTTTTTCTCGTTATTGATATTTCTATTTGTATAATTTATATAAAATATCAAGATGATAACTTCAACAATTTCAAAGAAAAATAATTTAATTTAAATTTTCAAATTTCGTGAAATTTGTGTGGGAAGAGGTAGAAAGAGTGAGGTGAAGTTGATAATTCTTTTTAAAACTAATTGCAATTACAGTAGAATTAATTCTGACAAAATTTCGTTTTTTCAGCTTTACTAGTTTCAATGAAAATCAAAAATATGTATTTTTCAAAATTGTCCATTTGTGTGGGAGGGGGTAGAGGAAGTAAGGGGATTGGGTCAATATTCCGTGATATTAGTGAAATCTATATTGTAATACTTTGACCTAAATTTAAGTCGATAGCTTAATTAGTTTCAAAGAAAAATCAATATCTTAATATTTCGAAATTTCATGAAATTTGTATGGGAGGGGGTAAAAGGAGTGGGGGATGTAGCTCATTCACGAATTTAAAGTTACATTTTGCTGAAAACTACACACAAAAATTGAAATTTCATGAAATTTGTATGGAAGGGGGTAGAAGGAGTGGGGGAATGTAGCTCATTCACGAACTTAAAGTTAGGTTTAGGTTTAGGTTGTGGGAGGGTGGTTGCATAGAACCACAAGCACTGAGACCATCTAGTTGGGACCATTGTACTCCCCCTATAGTTATGAGTTGGAAGTCACTCCTCTTGCTCTAACCACTTGGTTCGGTTTGCGAACCTTAACAGGCTCGAATGTTGGACGCCTCTGAGGTCGTCTAGTTCTGAGAAGAATCTAGAGCCTAAGCAAAGGAGACGACTGTTGGAGATTTGCGGACAGTGACAAAGATAATGTTCGATAGATTCTTCGTCTTCCTCGCAACCTCTGCACAAGCTGTCGCTCGCGATTCGCATCCTAAATGCGTGCAGCCTTAGCAAGAAATGACCTGTGGTCAGGCCGACAATAGTTCGGATACTGTAGCGACTACGTTGTAACAGCTGAGCTGTAATATTTTTGTTCGGTTCTTCCCAAAAGGATTTGGCCGTTTTACAGCTTTCTAGCTGCCGCCACCCCGCCAAGAAAGAATCCAAAATAGTCTGTTTGAAGCTAGTCCTCAGCACTGTTGGTGCTACATCGACTGACTTCCTAGTGGAATTGATGTTAGCAGATCCTTGCCGTGCAAGCGTATCTGCCGCCTCGTTACCTAGCAGGTCACTATGACCCGGTATCCACATTAGAAAAACTTCTGTTATGGCCGCTAGGCGATTTAAATTGTGTCTACAGATGGACACTAGTTTGGTTGTAGTCCTGTAGGATTGGAGTGCCTGAACTGCAGCCCTGCTGTCCGAGAAAATGTAACAATTTCCGAGACTGTTCTGCTTATCAAGAATAATTTTTGCACACTCGTTAATGGCTAATACTTCTGCTTGGAACACTGTCGCGTGTTCTGGAAGATGAAATGAAGTTTGGATGTCGAGGTCGTGGGAATAAATCCCTGCACCTGTCCCCTGGCTAGTTTTAGATCCGTCCGTATAGAGATGAGAACCTATACAGGTGCTGAGTATCGTATTTGTTGCCCATTCGTTTCGTTCAGGAAACTTAATGTGAAACTTCCGTTTCTCAACCTGCGGTTGGTTCATGCAATCATACTCGCGGTCTGAAAGGGAGTTTGCGTTTCTAATGACGTTTAGGATTTGTCCATGACCAATTTGTAGCGCTGACCACGATCTAGTGGTTTTTAATCTAATGGCGGCCAGGCCCGCTGCTTCTTTTATAAAAAGATCAAGTGGGGGTAGTGAGGGAATCACCTCCAGAGCTGCAGTCGGTGTGGTTCTAAGGGCACCTGTTATGCACAGACATGCCATCCGTTGGATCAGCTGTAAGGGTGCCAGGTTGGTTTTTAGTACCACCGCCGGCCACCACACCAGCGCACCATAGCAAATAATTGGTCTAACAATACTGGTATACATCCAGTGGATGAGGTGCGGCTTAAGGCCCCATCTCAAACCGAATGTCTTCTTGCAAGCGAAGAAGGCTACTATAGCCTTTTTTGCTCGTTCCTGAATATTGGCCTTCCAGGATAATTTGCTATCAAGAATTAGGCCTAAATATTTAACTTGATTCGAGAGGACCATATTGATTCCTCGAATGTTTGGTGGATTGAAAACATATGGTCTTCTTCTTCTGGAGAAGAGGACCAGTTCTGTTTTTTGTGGGTTAATAGTAAGTCCTTTATCTAGTGCCCACCTATCTAACAGTTGTAAAGCGGATTGCATGAGGTCTCCTAGAACTTGCTCAAACTTACCAGTTAGCATGATGACAAGATCGTCTGCATTTGCTATTGTGGGGTAGCCGTTCTGATTTAAGATGGAAAGGGGTTCATTCACTGTTAAGACCCACAGGAGAGGTGATATTATTCCGCCCTGTGGCGTTCTTTTGTGAACAGAGCCTTTCTTTGTCTCTTCACCCATTCGTGCTACGATTTTCCGCGAACGAAGAAGCTTTGCTATCCATGCAGTCAGGAGAGGTTCCACACTATGGTTGCGCAAAGCCTCAAGTATGGCGTCAATGTTGACGTGGTTGAACGCGCCTTCCACGTCTAGGAAGGCACCGAGTGCAACCTCTTTTTGATGGAAAGCTTTCTCCACGGCGGCTACCGTCACACATAAAGTTACTTTTTTGCTAAAAACTACTCACAAAAATTGTTAGCACTATAGCCCAAAGCTTTCGATAGTTATGCTGTGGACAGACGCACAGACCGACAGACGGTCACTCGGAATCGAGCGACAACAAATATTTTTGTAGTTTTGACTTTTTTGAGTTTCTACCCCTCCAATACAAAAGTATAATTTCGACCAATTTCAATAAATCAACTAATAATCAACAAATTAAAAGCTACGAACTTGTAATTTTATACGAGCACCTTAAAAGAGAAATTAAATAAAACTGCATCACAAATTTTACGATTCCCTTACCTCCTCTACTCTCTCCCATACAAAAATTTGGTTTCACGAATGTAAAATACACCGAATTTTATGAAAATTCTATGCAACTTTGTAAAACGAATGAAATATTGATTATTTGTACTGGAGCTATTGATCGTATTCGCAATTAATTGTTAAATTTACAACGACCCTGCAATAGAACCTACTTTCACTTAGTCTTCCCTAATCACTCTAACCGTTACATTGACTTTCCATGCATACTCAACTTGTCTCAAGAATATTAAAGTTGCGCCCGACTTGTTGGCGGTTTATTTTTCTTGTTCTCCCGAAATGGCCGTTCTGCTCAGCGCTCATACAGTTCAACAAATTGGCACGTGAAATTCCAAAGCTGAAGATGCGATCATTTCATCTTTCATCATTAAAGGTGCCAATATTTTCTTACTTCAAATTAGCCTAGAGATTCCACGGAGGAAGTTTAAAGGAGCCATACATCACTTGGATTTAAAATTTCGATCTTCACGAAGTATGCAGTATTCTTGCTCCTCCGATAACAGGTTATAGTTATTTTTTAATTCACTCATCCCCTCTCTTCATATCCTTTTTTGAATCTGATGAAAGACACCAACCCCCCTGCCCCCACCCCCACACTCATCCTTTTATATATCCGAAACATAGTTTTGCTTTAACTATAAAAAGACATTGCTGTCACTGAGCTGAGAACTGATAAATACCTTCCATATTTGAGAAGTTAGCAACGTGTAAGAAAGAGAAATCAAATTAATAATAGACACAACGAAATAACATAGAATAATGAAGATTAACTTTTGAAAAACCTTCAGATTTCTTTCATAGCGAGCGCTAAATTTGAAACTATTTGACAGAATGAGTCAATCAATTTCTTGTTAAAATCCCCTATACGGGCAAAGGGCAGAAACAGTTCTCTTCCACAAGGGGCAATGTTGTTCAGCGCCAGGACTTGTTTATTCCTCTGGCATTCTGCTCAATTACTCGCTTCATGTGCTAAATGGTCGACCGACCCGACGTCTTCCTTGAGGATTATAATCCAGAGCTTGTTTGGCGATGTTTCTCTTTGGTTTCCTCAAAGTGTGACTTCCGCCTTTGAATCTAAGTGCCCCTTTTAGTTAGTTTATTCTGTTATACTCCAAAGTTCGTAGTTGGAGATCGCATTTGGTCAAAATATCTCTAAAATGCGTCGAAGGTATTGGTTGACGAAAGTTTGCAGTTTCTTCGTAAGCTGAATAGCTTTTTTTCATACAATACAACCATTTGAAAACACAGATTGGATGCATGCCTCAAACTCATGGGTAAGGAACGTATCTCTTATCATCCAGAAAGGAGAAAAAATTCCGAAGGTTTGACAAGCCCAGACTCAGACACGAAGGACTGTCCCAGAGAGGCAGAATATTATTATAGGCGAATACAACTTCGAGCAGGTGGACGAATGCGTATATCTGGCAGCCCTTATCACAAGGGACGGCAATGAGTGACATGAAATTCAAAGAAGAGTAACGTCAGCTAACAAAGCACTTTATGCGGTCCTCCTAATAATGAAATCAAGGAACGTTCATTGAAACAATAAACTATGCATCTAAAAGATATTAATTCGTCCTGTGCTGCTATATGGATGCGAAATGTGGATCTTGACGTGGGTGCTGGAGAATTTTATCAACATGCTTAAGCGAAAAACTCTTCGGAAGGTGTACCGAGCAGTTAAGGAAGGAGGAAGGATTGGCGAATTGGATACAACCATGAGCTGTATCAAATATATAATGACACACCAGCATTTATCGTGTTCAATCTACGCAAGCTAGGCCAAGTAGTGCGAATGCACGAGGTACAAATTCCAAAACGAGTGCACAAGGGCAAGGCTCAAGGCAACCGACCGCAGGGGAAGTCACGAGAGCGATGGGAGGACTCAGTCGACGAAATTTACAGATCGCTTCTCGACTTTTGAAACTGAAGGAGGTGGATCTGAGAGGCCACCGCCCGATATGGGCTGTACCGCCATTGCATCATCATCATCATTTATACGAGCCTGAGTATACTTTTCGGCTCCGCCGTCCATGCTGACAATGCTTCCGAGGCAACACAAATCTTGCACCTCTTCCATATCTTGTCCATTAAGAACAATCGGTGCGCTTGTGCATGAGCTCATGAGCATGTATGTGCTTCGTTTTACGAACATCATGACAAGATAAATAAGTACTGCTATAGATCTGGCAACCACGCAATTTGATCTTTCTGGAATATGCAAGAATTCTGTAGAACAGTATCCCCCAATTTGTAAAAAGCCATAATTAAAGAACTTTCCAGTATAGTTGAGACACACACCCGACGACATACACCACGGAAGGTTCGAGAATAGGCGAAAATTGTATAAAAATACGAAGCTTTCAGATGGGAGTCAGTTATTCAGCGACATTCATCGAAGACGCGAACCAAAAAAGTGCGATAGTAAAACACGCGACGGTGTTGTCATAAAGTGCGATAGAAAACACGCGACGGTGTTGTCATAAAGTGCGAAGTGATCGGGAAATTAGATTGCGAATAACTAAATTATCACTTATTTTTAAACGAATTGTGTTTTTACTTGAAATCCCGGCGAACCCCTAGCTCGCAACAGTATGATTAATTTTTCAAACTTACGAAGACATGGAGAATTCCTTCTATCTCATTTAATTTTTATTCTTGAAACTATGAACTAAGAACAAAAAAATTTTGCTAAAATTTAAAAGATATTTAGCGTCAAAGCGCTTTTGTTGAAGTGACCAAAACTTCAGTTCTTGAGATAAAATCTCAGCATGACGTATACTATTTTTTTTGTATCGCCTGTGGGAAGCACTTTTATACCTCGTCTACAATCTACCAAAATCACAAGTCACAAGTGTGAAGGGCTAACAATACATTCGTCTAAAATAAATAAAATAAAAAGCCTGGTGATGAAAAGTTCGAGAGAATCGTGGAATTGATCAATTAGTACGTGTCAACATTTTTGAACTGCTGAACTGATCAAATTTAATATTTTCATTATGATTATCAAGAAATAAACCTGGAAACATTTTTGGAAGAGTGATTATGTTTCTTCCATCATGAAAAGTTCTCTCACCTCTTATTGTGCTCGGCATCGTTGCTTAAAAATTAATCCAGTGTGGTAAGACGGCGTGTCGATTTGCAAGTTCACTTCGAAGAAACAGTACGGTAATGATTGCTTTTCGTATTGAGTGTATTTGAAGCTTCTTAACAATTTATCTTCGTTCCTGTAATAATAAGTACGGAACGGGGCACAATCAGCACATAAACACAATTCTAAAACTTTTAGCATGCAGCGCACCAAAATTGTGTGCTTTGTTGGCACGTATTTTCATTATTTTCATGCTTTTTTGCGAAGCAGTTGGTTACATGAAGCGGTTACCAACTAAACTTAAGAAAACCACTGGATATACGTATCAAGATCACTATGGGATCTAATTAAATTTTTTCCCCTCTTACTTCTTTTCTTATTTTTTTTTTCTCACAACTTAAGTAATCTGTAATTTCACGTGCAGAACACAGTTAGCCATTGCCGGTTAAACCAGAACAATACAGGTTGCAATCAATTAAGAGACGTTTAACACAACGAACAATTCTAGAAATAGTGGAGCCGGGTCATTCCGAAAAAGATTGTTTTTGCCGTTTCTTTTCTTTTTCGTTTCTAATCAGAAAAGAATGATGCGCCGAGCAGCGAGCACGACAAATAAATCGGAAAAAATATTGAGAAATATAATTTAGGAAAAAAAAATGAAATAACAACAAAACGATCACAAAGCGAACTTCTCAAGGTGTACCGAAAAATTCGAAAGGTTTGTGACCTCTCGACAAACGGGCAATCAGATGCTTACTAAAATGGTACATTTCTTAGGTGTACCATCGAAGAGTTCTGTAGCGGATTCTCGTTGACTTCTACCTTACAGGCGAACGACGACGTCGAGCATATTTTATTATCATTTTCTGTTTTCAATTCGTTCTTCTTGTTCTTATGGTCGGACTCTTCGTTATTTCCATCCAGGTGACGGTTTCAGTGTTGGTGTCAATACTCCCCAAATAGGGTGCTCCCCAAAGACCAACAACGTTCAGCGCAAGAAGAAAATAAGAAGACGGTGGTGATCGGTAACACGCAACCAAAACACAACCGACTACCGAGAATCTGAAGAGAGTCTCGAAGAAAAAGTTAAGAACTTAACCAGGAAGCTTCTTAAGTGGTCTCTCCTCGCTTTTTGCCTTTACCTTTACCTTACCAGCGATCACTCTGCTAGCCACCTTTGGCCGGGGAAAATTCCGATTTCGAATGGTTTGTACCAGAGATGGTGACACACCGTGACATAATCGAAAAGCCAGAGTCCCTCCAGGTGTTTTATTATGCGGATGAAAATTTTTTCCTGAAGAAAGCCGCAATAATTTCTGCATATAGAGCGCTAGTTGTAAGCTTGATGCGTTACGGCTAGTTATCTTATGCGGGAGAGGAGTTGATGAACTTGGGACATCATCGCTAGCTAAGAAGTTCGGCTGATACTGACGGGCCGGACCCATGCATGGAGATTTGAAAGTCCAGAAAATTATGAGGAAGAAGACGGCAGCTAAATCTAAGTGGGTCTTGCGGATTTGTGTGTAGAAAGTTGGGAAAGATTTCGGGAGTATTATGGGCATAGAGACGTAAAAAATGACGGGAATTTGAAAATATAAATGTGTGTTAATTGTATGAGTGATGATATCATGTGAAAATGTTTACAGCAAATATTAAATTAACTGCCGACAACTTTATTATTCTTGGGACAAGTTGAGGATGCGTGGGAAATCAATATGCAGGTTAGGGTGGATAGAGAAGACTAAGTGAATGAAGGAGTTTGTCAATTTGTACTTTAAAGTTCGTAGCTTTTAATTTGTTGGTTATTAGTTGGTTTATTGCAATTGTTTTAAATATTTTTAAAAGTGTTTGGACAAAATGTCAATTGATATTTTTCAATAGTTTTGTGATAATTGATTTCTTCTCCGTCAAAGAAGTTTTGAAGGTATTCGTCCAGTTAGTATCCTAAAATTTTAATCATTTTTATACTCTAGATGAATTCTGAGAGTATTATAAGTTTGCTCAAAAGTTTAAAACGCCAATAAATAATGCTCGCACAGAGCCGCCAAGGGTACAGAAATATATGTTGTCGATCAAAAATGTCAAAACCGGATGCCCGTCCGTTCGCTCTCTAGCTTGAGAACGTGTCGAACTAAAAAGTTCAAATTTTACTTACGACATTTTTAGCAAAAAAGTGAGGTCATTTTCGTGAACCAGCCAAATCGCTCCCCCCTTCTACCCCCTCCCATACAAAATGACTCATTTTCAATAACTTCCATAAATCAAATTTTCTTGGAAACTATGAAAGCTAATGATTTGAAATTTGGGATTTATTATTTTTATCATAAATGTGATGTATAGTATAAAAATCATTTGAATCCCCCCACTCCTTCCACCACCTCCTATACAAAATGCACTTTTTCATGAAACACTCTAAGCCGATTTTCTCAGAACATATAGAATTTATCGAGCTCATATTCTGTACTAAACATTTAATAAGCATTATCACTAAGATCAGAAATAAATTAACTGATTAGCTTTACTGCTTCTACCTCCTCCCATACAATATGTTAGGGCCTCCCTTTGGATAACAGTTTTGGTTCAAATTATATTTTTTTCTTTATGTATATCAAATGGATGTTTGCATGTACAAAATTTGAACTTCTTTTGCCTGAGCCCTAAAAAATATCTGCCAACAAGTCGGGCGCAACCTCATTATTATTAGGACAAGTTGAGGATACGTGGGAAGATACTGTGCGGGTTAGGGTGGATAGGGAAGGGCTGATGTTTATTATTTAACACTTAACTGCGATTACGATCAATAGCTCCAGTACATGGAATCAACATTTCATTTGTTTATATATTTATGTTTGGGTGTGTATGGAAGGGGGGTTCGATAGAAAGGAAGGAGTTACATGTCAATAATTTTTTAATTGATTGCTGGAATCACATTCAAAATTCGCTGTATAGAGTGTTAGTTTCCATTTAGTTAGTGTCCAATTTATAAAAAAGGTGACAAACTCTGTTGCGAGAACTACGGTGAAATATCTTTGTTGTATACGTCTTAATAGATCTTGATGAAAATTCTGGAAAGGACAATTAAGCCCCTTGCTGGGAAAGTTATCGGATTTATGAAGGCGGATTTAGAGCTGGCCGATCGACCACGGACCAGATATTCTCAGTTAAACAGGTGCTAAAAAAGTGCTGGGAATATAAAATTAATGTGTACCAGATATTTGTTGACTTTAAACAAGCATACAACACTATCGACAGGCGCGTACTGTATGAAATCATGTTTGAGTTGGGAGTCCCACCAAAACTGGTTCGTCTTATAAGAATGACAATGATCGAGTCTTTGTGACGAGTCAGAGTAGGAAACGATCTGACTTGCAGTTTTAAAACAGAGAAAGGCCTTAAACAGGGTGCCGGCCTCGCACCAATGCTTTTCAACTTGATACTCCAATATGTTGTTCGGAAACTTCCCGTTGATACCATCATGCTTCAAATTCACAGAACTCGTAGCATATGCCGGCGACATAGATATCCCTGCAAGATGCTCCAGAGATTAGAGAGTGCTAAAGAAGTATTTGTAAACCTTAAATCGGTATCAAGGGAAGTTGGACTGCGTATTAACGAAAAGAAATTAGAAAAAAGCCGCCAATTAGATAAAATATTACGGTAGGAGACTATAACATAGAAAACGTAGACAGCTTTGTATACCTAGGGGTAAACCTAACGAAATTAAAAACATAAAAGAATTATGATTGGGCGTAAAGCCCAATCGTATGATACTCTAGATGAAATGAGAAAGAGTTCAATTTACCGGAAAATATGTCACCTCCAATTCTTTTAAATAATTAATAGTGACTTTTGTATGGGAGGTGGTAGAAGGAGAGGAGGAAGGTTTGTAATTGTTGGATATGACACCTAATGTGGTATGCAAAATATTTCGTGCTGAATTTATTATTTTCAATTAGGCATAGTTTTCCTGAAATTGAGGCATTTGTATGGAAGGTGGCAGAGCAACTGGAGCGTTTAAGATGATTTTGAAACTGCTTATCATCATCCTTATCACCACGCTTTGATTCAATTTCAAATTCGATAGTTCTAATATATTCGAAGGAGAAATGCTTTTCTTGAATTTATAATACAGATATTTATATGGGAGGGGGTAGAAGGAGTGAAGAGGAGCTGATAATTTTTTTTAGCATTTATTGCAATTATTAAAAAACAAATTCTGGCAAAATTTTAAGTTTGTACTTTTTCTAGTTTTAATGGAAATCGATATAATACACTTAACAAAAATTATACATTTGTATGGGAGGGGGTAGAAGGAGTGTACGGATCAAAACACATTTTTTTCTCGTTATTGATATTTCTATTTTTATACTTTATGCAAAATATCAAGTTGATACCTTTAACAGTTTCGAAGAAAAATAATTTAATTTAAATTCCAAAATTTCGTGAAATTTGTATGGGAGGGGGTAGAAGGAGTGAGGTCAAGTTTTATTTTTATTTTTAAAATAAATTGCAATTATAGTAGAATTAATTCTGACAAAATTTTTTTCTTTTCAGCTTTGCTAGTTTTAATGAAAATGAAAATATATATTTTTCAAAATTGTCCATTTGTATGGGAGGGGGTAGAAGGAGTAAGGGGATTGGGTTGATATTCGGTGATATTAATGACATTTATATCATTATACTTTGACCTAAATTTCAAGTCGATAGCTTAAAAAGTTTCAAAGAAAAATCAATTTCTTAATATTTCGAAATTTCATGAAATTTGTATGGGAGGGGGTAGAAGGAGTGGAGGGATGTAGCCCATTCACGAACTTAAAGTTACTTTTTTGCTAAAAATGACACATAAAAATGTTTAGCACTATAGCTCAAAGTTTTCGAGAGTTATGCTGTAGACAGTCGCACAGACTGACAGACGGACAGACAGACAGACAGACAGACAGACAGACAGACAGACGGTCATTCGGAATCAAGGTTTTTGAGCGACAACTAATATTTCTGTACCCTTGGCGGCTTTGTGCGAGCGTTATTTCTTAGCGTTACAAACGGTAAGGCAAACACAATATACTCTCAGATTTCATCTAGAGTATAAAAATGCTTAGAACTTTAAGATATTAACTAGTCGAATACCTCCAAAACTTCTACCCCCTCCCACACAAAAGTATTTTTTCGAACATTTTTAAGAAATCAATTATCACCAAACCATTAAAAGCTATCGACTTGAAATTTTGTACAAGCGCTTCTAAGAATATTTTAATTACAAATGCATCAAAAGTTTTGGAATCCCTTTTACTGCCTCCCATGCAAAAGTATGATTTCGACCAATTGCAATAAATCAACTAATACCCAACTTATTTAAAGCTAGGATCTTGAAATTGTGTTCACCTTTCAGAAGAAACTTAACAAAACTGTATCACAAATTTTGCTATTCACTTGCCTCCTCTGTCACGTCCTTTTTCCTCCACTGATGCTATTGACCGTGATCGCAGTTGTCCTAAGAATAATAAAGTTTCGCCCGACTTGTTGGCAGATTTTTTATATTCTGTGCCAGTTCTGCTTAAATTTAGTAAGTCTTTTCTTTCCGTGTATATTATTTGAAGCTTCTGTCTGTGAACGCCAGTACAGCCGTTCCAAAGAGCTGCGAACTGAATTTCCAGTTTATTAAGGGATGTGCTGCATGCATGCCTTTAAAGACCTTTGAACTCGAACTAGCATACGCCAATGTATAAAAGCACTGCTTGACGTCATCCAATAACAAATAAAATAAAATAATTAGAGAGTTATCTTGATGTTGGGTTTTCGAAGGAATTTTCAGTTTTAACCATCGTTTTTCTGTATTTTCTTGTTCAATGTCTTCTCGATTTTCGTTCTGTTGTCTTTGGACACTCCGGGTTTCCGGCATTATTAATTTCACTAGGTTTGTATCCATTTGCTGTGATTCCTGGATTCAACTTCCCTTTTCTTTTGAATGCAGCGCAGATTTCCTTTAGTTATCCATCTTGCTATATGTTAGGGTCTTCAGTACGCCTGCTTTTTGACTTGGGTTGTGAAGTGATCGCGCTGGGAGATATCTTTTGGTGTAAATTGGTTGCTTATCTTCTCCAAAGCATAACAACATATCATTCTTTTCTACTAGCACATCCAAGAATGGCAGCTTTCCGTTGCGATCTATTTCCACGGCAAATTAAATCTCCTCGTTATGTGAGTTTTGGTGTGCTTTCCATGTTGTCAAATGATGAAGGTGTTATCCACATAATGAAGACACAATTGCGGTTTCAATGGAACTGAGTCCAGTACGTGCTTGTCGAATTCATCCATGAAAATTATCGCTACCACTAATGAAGTTCGAAATCCCATTGCTGCTCCTTTCGTTTGATTGTAGAATTTTACTGGAGCTGAGAAAAAAGTATTATTTCAACAAAATTCTTCAAAATCATACCTGTTTTCTGGAATGAGTTTCCTGATGATAAATGATTGTCATTAATCGAGATGTATGTGAAATGTAGACTGACAAAAATACCGGTTGTTTCCCAATTGATTTTCTGAATTGTCTTAAAGCCTCTGTAGTGTAGTGGGTAGCGTACTTGCTTCAAAGTCAATAGAACGTGGGTTCAATGCCCACTCCAGGCAGCAGGATTTTTTTTAAACACGAATTTTTCAGCTGCTTCTAGCAATGAAATAAAATAAGGAAACGACGTAAAAGTGAAAAAGTTCTATATACTCAGGATATCGTTTCTGTTCGGTTACTATCATTCATTCCTATAATATCT
The DNA here is from genome assembly GCA_963669355.1 of Chorisops tibialis. Classification (NCBI taxonomy): domain Eukaryota; kingdom Metazoa; phylum Arthropoda; class Insecta; order Diptera; family Stratiomyidae; genus Chorisops; species Chorisops tibialis. The sequence goes on along the minus strand of OY770262.1, from coordinate 110,866,102 downwards.
GCAAAAATGTTGTCAGTAGCTGCCAGTGCAACAGAAAAATATGCGAGCTTCATTCTCTTTCCTCTACCTTTCTTGTCTCATTCCATTCCTCCATGACTCTGTTTGTGCATTGCACATAAAGGCAGAAATTGCCTATAACACAAATCATTCTGTAAAACAAAAAAAAAATTCTATTAAAATAGCGTAATTTTTAACTGAGTGCGATGTTTTACCCACTAGCGGGCATAACTCAGTGGAGAGAGCTCTAGCAAGTATTTGGGTAAGTGATTGTATCAAACTGACGATGGATTGTACTTTCATTTTTGGGTATGAAGGTCTAATTGTATTAGTTTGGCATATTTTTCCGCTAATATTAGATTTTTCTTAATGAAAAGGGTTAATTTCCGGTTGAATCTCCTTTTATTTCGACATAGGGTCCTGTTCTTAGAATATCTATGACTTTCTTCTTGTTATCTTTCTTCTTTATTTCTTTTCCATAGCTACAGTTGCGTTTCCTTTGTCCACTCGCATAATCGCTATTTCGCTTTTCGTTCTTTCGGGGGATATTAGTCGCAGGAGGTGATGATGTGAGCAATCTCATGTCTAATCTTAATAGCTTGCGGGGCTTCTGATTGTTGGCTCCATTTGCTGAATAATTTCTTGGGCTGGAATAATTGTTGGTAGCCGCGAAGTTGCATCCTCTCTTTAACATATCCTGTTGTTCCTTGGTTATAAATATTGATGTAATGCCAACTACTACAATACTGCTCCTCGCCTGCGTTGGTTGTGCTGCTTCTAATGTTGGTTCTAAACTCTCTGCGTTCCTGTGTCGTTATTTTTTCTTGATGAATTCAGCTTGTTTGTGTTCGGATATGAAAGAATCAAAGTAATTAAAGGTATCCTTTGGTAGTTCAGCTTAGCACTCTAGGGTCTGATGTCTTTCCTCAAGAGCTGCTAACTCACTTTCTCCGAAATAGCATTGCTACGATTTTTGTCCTATGTGCCCACAGTTTAGAAACGTTTAAGGTCTAAGCTCTTATCTCTGCACCGTTTTTCGAAAGAAACTTTGCCAAGAATGCTGTCGATTTGGTTTTTCGTCGTTTCCAGTCGCCGAGCTAACTGGAGTGCCGAGCAAACAATATGAAATCGGGAAATCTTTTTTTTTTGTAATATTCATGTTTTTTGTTGGATAAGTTCTCACAAATGCATTAGATTAAGTTCAAATTAGTTTTAAACGTTGATCATATTTTCAGTTGCTTGACATATTGTTCAATCGGTGATCATTCACACCGAATTTCGGCCCAAACCGTAACGTCACTTAAGGGCTTTAGTCACATCTTGAGAAAAATTTCCATAATTAAATTTTTTTTTGTGTTAAGTCCTTCGTTGAAAATGTAGACGTACCGCATTTGGCATGAGCGTAATGCATATTTCTTACTGGTATTTTGTCTTATTAGTATTTTATCAAAATTTAATGTCAGAATTTTATCTTAGTCTCCTTGTCCGTTTTCCCAGAACATAAAAATAAATGAATTAAGTATTATTGAAAGGCTCGAGAGGTATACCTGTTAATTTTTTTTTAAATTAACTCAACTAAGTAGAAAGCCAAAGAAGACTACAGAAACGTGATGTAAGAAGCGTCGTACTTCACAAGAGTTACACAATGGCTCATACCACCACAGCATCATCTTAAATCACGGCATCATGCCAAAAGTTGTTCGTCGAACTCGCTTTCAATCTTGATTGCATTCTGCTTGCCTATATTAATCAAAAAATCAAACCGGATCACATATCGCTTTTGCCATCCACCCCTAAAATATTTCTCACATATGTAAGTGAAAAAATTCCTGTGTAAGCAGAAATGTTTGCGATACGGAAGAACACAAGAAGAAATATCGGAGAGCAGAGGAGAAACGAACCGAAAGATACAAGCGAACGAGCCAGCGAACGAAACGACGAATCAAAACACACCAAAAAATAATGAACTCGAACTCGAATATACCGCTAACCGTTTGGCTCACCGATACCTGGGAGGTCAACGAACGTACTTACACGTACGCGAGCTTCATTAACTGTCATCGTTACCTGGTGATCACCATGACGTATAGATACCGACTCTCTTTCTTTCGTTCTGTCCTGTTCTTTTGCGAGCAGCGAATCCCGACGGAGCGCCGCTCTCCCGCGTCCACAACCATAAAACCGGGTCTTGGGAACTGCGATCGCAGGCTGGAAGATCGGTCGAAGATCAGAGGCGCTCCAGAGCGATCTTCCCGAGTTCTGCCTCCACGATTCTGGCCTGGATCGAGCCGGCTAGATGCCCAACTAGAATCGCCGCCTTCGACTTACGATCTTAGCTGTTTCTGCTTCCTCCTCTGTCTGCAGTGTCTGCACGCAATAGCAGTAAAAGACGGTGCGTAGCCAAATGATTTTCTCTGCCCTCCGGATAATGGAGCCCATTAATTTACCCAACCGGCAATTAATCAACTTCTGCGGACTGTTTGGTTGCAATTTTCGATCTCGATTGGCCCCATAACGACCGACTGGGAAATATTGTTGCCCACATGGATATTTTTTAATTCTAACGGGAAGTATTTCATACCTGTTGCCTGAAAATTAGTTTTGTAATTGTTTCAGGTGCAGATCAAACACCGTTTGTTCGACGTAACAAGTGAATTATAATTGAGAAAAGCATGGCGTGGGAAAATGAATGAACGGAACTTAATAAATAACACATAGTAAGTAACATTATTATGTTATTGTAGCGAGCAGAGCAAAATGGAGCACAATTTATTCTTCTCGCTTATGGAAGCTAAATACAAGCTTGAAAAGGTATGTACAATAAATTTCGCAATTTCTGGAAAAATTTTTAGATCCCTCTACAACTATAATCGACGCGTAAGAATTCTAATATGTATGTGGTATGTATAATCTTATTAGTTTAATGCCTCTATGCACACAATGATTTGTGTTTTTGGTTGGAATCAGAAGGATAAATTATTAAATTCACTATATCGAGAGAATGGTGGTTGGATGAGTATAGATAGGGTAGTCATCTGATCGTCGTCATTAGGCGACGCCCAGTATTGTAATTATCATATACACATCAATTGTGTTAATCATACATCCACGTGGTAGCCACCGGGTACTGGTCCTGTCCATCCGGACTTGACTTGCTGAACTGATAAACGCGAGTGCAAATGAAACAGAAAAATTCTAGCACTATGGCCCTCCAAGTTTGGGCGTTGGGCGATGTGTTAACAACTCGACCTCGGAAAAACCAGGCTTGTTCCAAAACCTGAAGCACCGCCTCGGACTGGATTGATTGAGCGGCAACGACCACGCAAACGAAAAATGGACTATTCCTTCGGATCTTGGAAGGTGCGATCCCTGTACAGAGCAGGAACAGTGAGAGCGCTTCTGGAACAGGCAGCCAAATACAATATAAACATAATTGCACTCCAAGAAACTAAATTGTTAGGGAGCGAGATTACTGATATTAGATCGCACAGAATTTTCAAAAGTGGAAAATCATCGGGAAGCCGGGAGTGTGGAGTTGCGTTTGTCGTCGACTACAAGTTTAAACACCAGGTCACTAACTTCAAACCCGTCAATGAATGATTGTGTGCAATCCTCATCAAGACAAAATTCTTTAATGTTTGGCTTATTAATGTCCATGCCCCAACGGAAGACAAAGACGACGAAGTTAAAGACGATTTTTAAAGCACCCTAGAATCAACATTCGACTCCCTTCCATCTAACGATATTAAAATAGTATTAGGTGACTTTAGCGCGAAAGTGGGCAAAGAAATAACTTACATAGGGACAATTGGAAGGCACAGTCTCCACGATATTAGTAACGATAACGGCCAGAGACTGACGGATTTTGCCAGCAGCAAAAATCTAATTGTAAGCTCGATATGCTTCCCGCATCGTGACATTCATAAGAGAACGTGGACATCACCCGACGGAAGAACATTCAATCAAATAGACCACGTTCTAATAGAGAAAATGACGGCCTCCTGCATTCTCGACGTGCGTTCATGTCGCGGTACTAACTGCGACACAGATAACTATTTGGTGAAGACCAAGTTCCGATGTCGAATCACAAACCGAGAACACTCAAAAACACAACCGGTTCCTAAATTCGACATGGGAAAACTCAAGGATGAGAAAGTAGTTGCGAAGTACGTATCAGCCTTAGAGAGGCACTCCGGGGCTATATTGAACAAGATCGCCAATGCTAATAGAAGAAATGTGGCAAAATATCAAAGATGGCATTACATCTGTCGCAGAGGAGGTGATAGGACAACAACTCTGACGCAAAAGAAATAGCTGGTTCGACAACGAATGCCAATATGCCTTAGACCGAAAAAAATTGGCTTACAAAATATTAACAGAACGGCCGACACAAGCCAAACAGGACAAATATAATGATATTAGACGATTTGCAAACAAAATATGCAGAGAAAAAAAACGGAAGTACAATAATGACGAAATTAAAAACATGAACGAAACCTTTAAATTACACAAGACAAGAGCCGCGTATTCCCTTGTCGAAAGAATGAAAGGGGTATATCACCCGAAGACGACCCTCTGCAAAGATGCAGAAGGGAACATTCTAAGTAATGCGGAAGATATAAAATTAAGATGGGCGCAATACTTTGAACACCTTTTTAATCCGAGCCCATCACCCGCACGATCATCAGCAGCAGACACAATTGCAGGTATAACTGATGGAACAGCTGATGAAGGATCCTCTCTGAGTCCTCCCATACTCGAAGAAGTAAAAACAGCCCTAAGGAACCACCCAAACAACAAAGCGCCGGGCACTGATCAAATTCCAGCTGAGCTTCTGAAAACCGGCGACACCTGCATAGCGCATCTCCTACATAGATTAGTCACGGACATATAGACGCAAGAAACACTTCCTGAAGATTGGCACAAGAGCATCATATGCCCAATTTCTAAAAAAAATAACAAACTCTGCTGCGGAAACTACCGAGGAATATGCGCACGTTGCGCACGTCGTATAAAATCTTGACGAAAATTCTGGAAAAGAGAATTAAGCCCTATGCTGACAGAGTAATTGGTGAATACCAACGCGGATTTAGAGCTGGACGATCGACCACGGACCAGATATTCTCAGTTAAACAGGTGCTGGAAAAGTGCTGGGAATATTCTATTGATGTGCGCCAGATATTTGTTGACTTCAAACAAGTATGCGACAGTATCGACAGGCGCATATTGTGTGAAATCGTGTTTGAGTTTGGAGTCCCATCGAAACTGGTTCGGCTTACAAGAATGACAATGACCGAGTCATTGTCACGAGTCAGAGCCAGAAGCGATCTGACTTCGAGTTTTAAAACAGACAACGGGGTTAAGCAAGGTGGCGGCCTAGAACCAATGTTGTTAAATTTGACACTCGAATATGTTGTTCGAAAACTTCCCGTTGACACTGAGGGAACACTAAGCTTCAAATCCACACAGCTCGTAGCATATGCCGACGGTATAGATATCCCTGCAAGATTTCTGGAGAGTGATAAGGAGGTATTTGTTAACCTTGACTCGGTAGGAAGGGAAGTTGGACTACGCATTAATGAAAACAAAACAAAAATATTACAGTAGGAGACTATAACCTAGAAAACGTAGACAACTGCATATACCTAAGGGCGAATCTATCGAAGAATGGAAACGAACCCATCAAAATCAAAAGAATGATAATGATGGCAAACAAGACTTATTATTCGGCACTTCTAATAATCAAAAACAAGAACGTGCACAGGAAAACAAAACTTAAGCTGTATAAAACTATCATAAGACCTGTGCTATGCTATGGCAGCGAAACGTGGACCGAAACCGAAAAACTACTTAACGCCTTTGAAAGAAAGGTCCTTAGAAGAATCTTCGAATCTGTGAGGGAAGACTCGATCTGGAGAATACAATACAATAGAAAATCGTATGCCATCTTCGACAATCCAGAAGTTTCAACCCTCATAAAATTTAAGAAGTTACAATAGGCTGGTCATTCGGAGCGTTTGGATGACTGAAGAACTCCCAAAAGCACACTGAAAGGGAAAGCCAACGGACAAAGACTGGTCGGAAAACCTCAGAACCGCTGGGAGGAATCGATTGACGCAGACAGGACATCACTGCTAAGATTTTCTAACTGGAGGATGCTGTCACTGAACCGAGATGGATGGAGGAAAAGCATTCAGGAGGCCAAGGTCCGATCTGGGCTGTAGCGTCATCGTAAGGAACTAAGTAAGTAAATCGAGACAGCTTGATCGAAACAGAGGGGGATTATCTTACAATGTTGTTGGGATTGAGGAAAATCAGCTGATTTCAAAATTGGGGGCAGTAGAATTCACCCACAGCCGGTCCTAACTGATACGAGAAATGGATACAGCGCCTCGGATACGGACGCATTCTACGGTAACGACTTTTGGCTTTCGAAATCGGGCTATGATTGGTTTCTGGAACTTTCGAACATTGAATGACGGGGAAAGCGCTGAGGTCAATCGGTCTTTGCACCGCGAATCAGCGATTGACCGTGAAATGAAGCACTATATATAACATCCAAATCTTGGGCTTAAGCGTTGTCAGGTGGACAAGATCAGGAAAAGAACGAGCCCCTAGCGAAAACACCATTCTGTCCTGAGAGGGAAGCCAAAAATGGCGTGGCATTCGTCCTTACACCGAGAGCGAGAAATAGTATCATCAGCTGGGAACCACTCTGGGATAGGATTATCGTCATCAGGCTCAGGACCAGTGTCAGAAACATCACAATTCTATACATTGCTACGCACCAACTAATACCGCAACACCTGGTGGCAAAGAGCACTTTTATAGCCAACTGAGTGCCACCTTCGAGCGTGTTCCAAGAGTTGATATTAATATCATCTCAGGAGATTTGAACGCCCAGGTTGGCTCGGACAACACTGGACTAGAACACGTCATGGGGAGGCATGGTGACCCTTGGGTCGACCCTTCACGACCTTGGATTAAGAGACCCGAAAACGGCGAACTACTTGTAGAGTTTTGTAGTACTCGGCAAATGGTCATCGGAAGGACCCTTTTCCCACACAAGAGTCATCATAAGATATCTTGTGTTTCCCCTGATGGTGTTAGTAAGAACCAGATCGACCATTTGGCTACAAGTCGCCGATGGAAAACATGTGGACCTGTTGTGGGGAGCGATTATCACTTGATGGTTGCCTGACCAATGAACACCAGACTTGAAGCAGAACTACCGCGATACTCGTATTCAGCTTAAAAAGTCGACAAGACAAAAGCCCTTGAAGATCTGGCCAATGGGGCAGAATCTGTGGCTTACCTTGGGGATATGGGTTCACTATTCAAAATCATGAAACAGTTGACGGACAGGAATTTTGCTGCCAACCACCTGGTGAGAGATGACAACGGAACTCTCCTTAATATGAGTGAACACCAGTTGCGGCGATGGAAGGAATATTTCTCTGATATTTTAAACATCTTGTCAGAGGAAGATATTCCGGAAACAAAACAACTACCAAACATCCAATCACAACAATCCTTTACTAGGGACGATCCCCCAGATAAGGAAGAGATAGTTTCCGCCATTTGGTCAATAGCGGGAAGGAAAGCCCCAGGTATAGACGGACTATCAACCGAACTCCTCAAAGCGGAAATAACACCCGATATACTCCTCCCACTCTTTACTGAGGTGTGGAATGGGATTGTGGCAATTGCCGTGCTATATGTCTACTTACTGCTATATAGAAAACCATGGCTAAAGTAATTCTTAATAGAATCATTGACGTCGTGGAGAGCACTCGGGAAGCTTATCAAGCAGGCCACCGACCACACAAATACTCTATGAATAATATTGAAGCAGGCAGCCGAATTGGGCTCATCACGACATCTCATGTTTGTGGACTTCGAGAAGGCTTTCGACAGCGTTAAGCAAGATTACATATGGAATGCTTTGCGTAGGAGACGTATTCCAGATAAGGTCATAGCAGTGACTAAAGAATCCTACGAATATGCAAAGTGTCGCGTTTTGCATAGAGGAGAGCTGTCCGAGAGCATTCCTGTGCGAACAGGTGTCAGACAAGGCTGCATATTATCACCAGCCCTGTTTCTGGTGGTAATAAATGACATCTTGAGAGCAGCACTGAAAGGTGGGGAAGGTAAAGGTCTTCAATGGAGACTATTTAACATCATAAGTTACCATGATTATGCTGATGACGTGTGTTTGCTTGCACATAACCGTTCGGACTTAGAGTTAAATGTTCGCTCATTGCATACTAATTGCAAAGATGCGGGACTGAAAATAAATGTGCGTAAGATCAGGCACATGCACATTTGTTCGAACGCAAGCACACCGATTGCTCTTAATGGACAAGATGTGGAAGAGGTGCAAGATTTTTTTATCTGGGAAGCATTGTCAGCATAGACGGCGGAGTCGAAAAGGATATTGAGGCTCATCTAGATAAGGCCCGTCAGGCCTTCAATATCCTTTCCCCTTTCTGGAGGTTGAGAGAGATCTCCCTTCGCACGAAGCTGCGAGTTTTTGACGCATGCCTCAAATCCGTGTTGTTATATGGTTGTACTACGTGGAAAGTCACCGTTCGACAAGTGGCCTTTAAGAAGCCCTGGAAACAGCTTAAGGCCGATGCTCAGAATCGCGCATTGTGGAAGAGAGTTGTTTCTGTTCTATGCTCCTATAGGGGGTCTTAACAGAAATTCGATTGATTTGATTAAACTTAAACATGTTCCAAGAAAATGGACAAGTAAAATCTGAAAATGACACATTTCGAATGGAAAGTGAAAGGAGAGGAATGAACATTTAAATAATCTTGCTCCGTTTTACTACAACCAAATTAGAACACTACAATTCCATTTTAAAACAAGAAAAAATGAAAGAATGTTTTCATTTGGTGAAGTTGTGACATTTGTATGGGAGGTGGTAGAAGGCGTGGAGAGTTATTGATTTTTCTTGTTTGAACTACCATAGTCATTAACAAAACTGTTTTTCATAACTAAAGCTAACACCAATCGTACATACTTCGAATTACGTCATGACATTAATCGGGTTTCATTAGAATCGGTTCAGCCGTTTTTGAGTTAAATCCGGCTGGATAGCAGACAAAAATCACAAAAACGTGCTTTTATGCTTAGTTATAAATAAATCGAAACACTAACTTATAGGCATTTATAAACAAATAACAGACAGACACCACAATTGTATAAATATTTTCTTCTTCTTCTACAACAGCCCAAATCGGGCCTTGGCCTCCCGATCTTCAGGTTCCATAACATTTTTCATTATTTATTGAGGGAAGGTTGTTAGATTTTGGCACAATCCTCTATATTCGAATTTTTTATTTTCGTAGATTGAGGTGACCAAGATATACCCAAGCCGGCAGTGTGCTGGAATTATGCGTCAAACGGGATTTGAACTCACGACCTTTGCATTTTAGCTTATATATTGTAGCGCATTTACAATATAAACTAGAAGTGATCACATAAAATTAAAATGTTACTATCTCGACTATCTCTCAAGCCATTTAATTGAAACTTGGGATATGCATTAAGCTATACTAACGAAATATGAGAAAACCATATAACATTTGGACATAATAGTAGTGCGGTGAAAGAGGAAACATTTTAAAAATGGCGCACTTTTCAAAATTTCAAACTAGTGTATCTCAAAATCCAAAAATGATATTAAATTGAAATTTTGTCAGATTGTAGAAGTATATAATCTATAGTTTTGGTAAAAATTTTGAGTTCGGGGATATAAGGAGAGAGATGTGATGAGCCAAAAAGTTGAGTAATTTTTTAAAGCTCCGATAAAAGATACGAAGTTTAAATTTTTTTAATTTTTCTCATAAAGAAAAAATAATAATTTGAACCTTAACTGTTATCCACCGAAGGGGGACCCTAACTTGCACGTGGTGTTTTAAGTAAAATAAAAAAAAATTCGAAAGCTGAAAATTTTTGATTGAAGTTTGAGCTACAAATTTCAAAACTTGGGAGACTTATTTAAAAAAGGTTTCTGCTGAGACCTTTATCAAGCAGTTTGATAAAGGTCTCAGCAGAGACCGAAACGTCACGAATAATAAAGTGTAACAGTGTAGAATCCGAAAATCTTTTCTTTCGATTTTGGATCATTTTGAATCTGCTTATCAAGATCCTAATCACATTGCTTTGTTACAATTTTAAAGTCGACAGAAATACTTTTCTTGAATTTCCAAAACAAACATTTGTATGGAAGGTGGTAGAAGGAGTTAAGTAAAGGTGATAGTTTTTAGCATTTATTGCAATTATTAAGGGACAAGCAAAATTTCAAGTTTGTACTTCTTCTAGTTTCTATGAAAAGCGATTAAATGCATTTACCAAAATTCTGCATTTGTATAGGAGAGGGTAGAAGGAGTATTCGAATCAAAACCAATTTTTTTGAAATCAAATATATCTATTATGGTATACTTTTCTCAAATTTTAAAGTTAATAGCTTTGACGGTTTTTGAGAATAACAATTGAATTGAAATTCCGAAATATCGTGAAATTCGTATAGAAGGAGGTAGGAGGTGTGAGGTGAAGTTGATAGTTTTTCCAAAATTGGTTGTAATTGTAAGAATATTAATTATGACAACAATTTGCTCTTTTAGCTTTGCCAGTTGCAACACAAACCGAATAAATGCATTTTTGAAAATTGTGCATTTGTATAAGAAGTGGTAGAAGGAGTAAGGGGATCAGATCAACATTTTTTAAGGTTAATGATATTTACATCATTATACTTCATTATACAAATTCTTTCGAATAGTTAACAATGACTTTTGTATGGGAGGTGGTAGAAGTAGAGGGAAAGTTTGTAATTTTTGTATATGACACCGAACGCTATATGCAAAATGTTTCGTGCTGAATTTAAAGTTTCTAGCTTTCATTATTTTTAATGAAATTGGACGTAGTTTTCCTGGAATTGGGGCATTTTTATGGAAGGTGGCAGAGGAAGTGGAGGGTTTTAGATGATTTTGAATCTTCTTATCAACATCCTTATCGCCATGCTTTGTATCAATTTCAAAGTCGATAGCTCTCATACGTTCGAAGAAGAAATGCTTTCCTTGAATTTATATTCAATATAGATATTTGTGTATTTTGTGGAAGGTGGTAGAAGGTGAAGTGCAGCGAAGCTGATAATTTTCTTAGTATTTATTGCAATTATTAAGGGACGTATTCTTGTTAAATTTTGAGTTTGTACTTTAACTTTATTATTTTAATAATAAAGCAAAAATTTGCTACCCTGAAATTTTGTTTTTTCGCGTTTCATGACTAAATTAGCCTAAAAATACAAAAAAAGAAAAATCCGCCTGTCTGTACGCCGTTCGTCGTCCACCGTACCCCGTACGCCAACGTGTATCTTCAGCGCACATTAACTGCCAAACCCTTCAAGATAGAAAGCTCATTTTTGGGGGATTGTAGATAGTTGCGGATCTCAGGCGGACATCCATTTTGGGGGGTGTAAGGGTTCAAACTCAGAATTCAAATATCTCAACCATGAAAGGAGCTAAAAATTAACATACGTATAGAGGGGTTTGTGAGACAAACTTTAAAAGTAATTTAATTCTTTTATCCATTGGGGTGCAAAAAGAGAGGGCTAATAATCAATTGTCGACCAAATTTTTTTTTTCAAATGATTATATCTTCGAAATTAGTTACCACAAAAAATTTATCTTTTGAAACTATTAAGGCGGCATATAGATCCATTAAAATCAGTGAGTGAGAGGCTAATTATTGTAAGGGAGAGGGTCAGGGGAGGGGGGTGCCAAGAAAAACACTTAAAAATGAATATCTTGGCTATTTATTAAACTATGTAATTGAAACTTGAAACGTATATTAAGCTGTACTAGCGAGAAAAATATAACGTTTGGACATATAGTAGTGGGGAAAAATGGAAAGAATTTCAATAATGGTGCACTTTTCAAAATTTCAAACCATTATATCTCAAAACTGAGTACAGATATCAAACCAAAATTTCGTCAAATTGTAGAACTTCATAATTTTAATTTTGGTAAAAATTTTACGTCGGGAGGTGTAAGGGGAGGGAGGTGGTAAGCAAAAATGTTGAAAATTTTGAGTGATTTTTTTTGGACTTTGGTGAAAGATATAAAGTTTAAATTTTCCATGTTGATATTTGTTGCATATACAGAAAAAATAATTAAAATTCCGCAATTGTTATGCACCGACCTCCCTGGTCTAACGTGCACAAGGTGTTTCATGTGCAATGAAAAAAACACATAAACTGAAAATTTCTGAATGAAATTTTAAGGTAGAAAATTAAAAATTCGCGAGAAGTATTTAAAAAAATTCTCTAAATATAAAAAATATTAACTGGTCGAATACCTTCAAAACCCCCTCCCATACAAAATTATTTTTTAGACCAGTTTTAAGAAATCAATTATCACGTAACTATTAAAAGCCATCAATTTTAAATTTTCCAAAAAAACTTTTAAAAATAATTGAAACAAAGCTGCTTCAAAAGTTTTGAGATCGCGCCTGCCCTTCTACCCATTCCCATACAAAAATATTATTTAGACCAATTTCAATAAATCAACTACTAACCAACTAACTTAAAGCTAAGAACTTGAAATTTTGTACGAACACCTTACAAAAGAAATGAAACAAAACTGCATCTCAAATTTTACATTTCTTTTACCTCCTCTACCCCTTCCCATACAAATGATTGGTTTCGTGAATGTAAAATACGCCGAATTTTATGAAAATTCTATGCAACTTCGTCTATGAAACTGACGTTCTATACAGAAAATATTGGACGCAATTGAAGCAATCAATTAAAAAATTATCGACATTCACTCACCCCTAATATCACCCCTCCCCCTCTCTTCATAAAAACCCAAACTTGCATAAGCGAATGAAATATTGATTACATGTACTGGAGCTATTGGTCGTATTCGCAATTAAGTGTTAAATTAACAGCAGCCCTGCCCTAAAGGGGGTTCTACTTGTGTTCCACTTAGTCTTCCTTAACCACTCTAACTTGCGTATTGACTTTCCATGCATCTGCAACTTGTCCCAAAAATAATAAAGTTACGCTCGACTTGTTGGTAGTTTATTTTTAGTTTTATTGGAAATCCATATAATGCATTGCAGCGGGAACTCGGCTGAGGGCATTGTGACGAGTGGAGGTGGTGGAAGGATGAATCGATAAAGGACAGCCCCACGGCTTCCATCCAGAGCTCACTCACACTTCATTACGGTGAGAAAAGGAAAAAAAAATATCACCAACTTCTTGCAAAAACTTACAACTCAAGAAAAAAATACTTTTGGATTCTATGTAAAAATAATAATTATTAACAAAAAATTGTACCTTACAATGAAAATTTTCGTTGGATCTCTTTGTGTTGATTTATAATTTTTCGGCTTCGCTGGTGTTGAGTGGTAATTTTTCGGCTTCGCTGGTGTTAATTTTTATTTTCTCTGGTAGAAAAAAAACTCAACTTACGACCGCCATCGCAGGCACATCCGCTTCGCTTGACCGCTAAAAATTCTCCTTTTTTGCTTATCATCGTCCCCAGGCATTTGCTGGCCTCCACAATTTTGAAAAAAAAAATCTGAATCAATTCTATTGGGCATTTTTGTTTTCGGTTTTTAATAGGATTCACATAAATTTCCTGATTTTTGTTAATTCATGTTTTTTTTGTAAGCAATTCCGCTTTTGAGGCGGTTGGTGGAATGTTAAATTCCAAAGTGATTAAAATATTATTTTTTTACTTTTTTGTAACAGCGTTTACCAAAATTATGCATTTGTATGGAAGGGGGTAGAAGGAGTGTAAGGAGCAAGACAAAATTTTCCAGCGTCAATGATATTTCTTTTTGAAAGAAAAGATTTCCAGATTCTACACTGTTACGCTTTATTATTCGTGACGTTTCGGTCTATGCTTTATCAAATTAACAAATAATATTTGTTCCACAATTGTTATAAACAAAAAAATAATGAAAATTCCGCAATTGTTATGCACCGACCCCCGGTCTAACGTGCACAAGGTGTTCATGTGCATTGAAAAACACATACACTGAAAATTTTTGAATGCAATTTTAAGGTAGAAACTTGAAAATTTGCCAAATGTATTTAACAAAATCCTCAAATTTATGAAAAGGAGTAGTATTCTTGTGCTTTATCTTCAATAGTTGCCTAAAATTAGGTTACTTTCCTAAATGTTGGAAAGAAGCAACTATTATAGCTATTCATAAACCCGGAAAAGTTTTCTTTTCGCCCAGTAGCTACAGACCAATCAGCTTACTCTCCTCAATTTCAAAAATCTTTCAGAAAATAATCCTGTACCGTCTTCAACTTCATACCGAAAAAAATGATATTCTCCCTGCCCATCAATTTGGTTTTCGATCGAAGCACTCCACGTGTCATCTTTCAAGTAAAGCTAAAATCCACTAAATCGGAAAGATGCTCTATTGCTGCTGGTGTACCCCAAGGGTCTTGCCTAAGTACCCTACTTTTCAACTTATACACTTCCGATCTCCCTAAGGACCTTACTTGTGAATTAGCTACGTTTGCAGATGACACGGCAGTTTTTACAACATCAGAAGACCCCACTATAATCATCAACAACCTACAGAATAAGCTTTGTAAAATTACCACTTTCTTCACGACTTGGAAAATAAAAATGAATACAGCGAAGACTGCAGCAATTTTTTTCACGAGAAGAAGAGCCTCCCAGTACCTACCCTCTCCTACAATCCACATTGTCGGAGAAGATATAACATGGTCCAACAGCATAAAATACTTTGGGATGCACTTAGACAAAAAGCTAACATACCATCATCAGGTATCAAATGCTGTTTCCAAAACTCTGTTGCTCATTAGGATATTATACCCTTTGATAAACCAAAAGTCAAAATTAGCGACGGAAAACAAACTACTCCTGTACAAAGTTGAGACGAGACCCTGTCTTTTATATGCAAGTCCTGTTTGGAATGAATGCGCTCAAGTCCATAAAAAAAATTACAAATAGCGCAAAACAAATGCCTAAAATTAATACTTATAACCCTGGTATTTTTCAACAAGACGCCTCCACAAACTGGCTGTTATAGATTTAATTCAATCATATATCAATAATCAGAGTAAAAATTTTGTAAGTAGATGTGAATACACCAACAACCCCTTAATTAATAATAATAATAATAATAATAATAATAATAATAATAATAATTTATTTCATCAAAAATTGATTACTACATTTACATATGTACAGAAACAATAAAAAAGAATCAGATACACAAATATTAAAAAATTTTAAATAATCAAACCTAATTTATCTCAAGAAAGCTGATCTTTTACTTGCGGAACACTCATGTGAAAATCCAATTGCGAGAAGTAGTTATTGAAATCTCTTAACATGCATGAGACCGGTTCATAAAACCCGTAGTTTGTGCGATGCTGCGGAATTCTACAAAGCTCATAATTTCGCAAAGGGCGATATCAATCAAATTCCTGTTAAGACCCCCTATAGGGGCATAGGACAGAAACAACTCTCTTCCACAAGGCGCGATCCTGAGCATCGGCTTTAAGCTGTTGCCAGGACTTGTTTATTCCTCTGGCCTCCTGCTCAACTGCTCGCTTCCATGTGTTACATGGTCGACCAACCCGACGTCTTCCTTGAGGGTTATAATCCAGAGCCTGTTTTGCGATGTTTTGCTCTGGTTTCCTCAAAGTATGACCGATCCACTGCCACTTTCGCCGTTGAATCTCAATACCTATTTTGGTCTGGCGAGTTGTACTCCAAAGTTCGTCGTTGGAGATCACTTCTGGCCAGAATATTCCTAAAATGCGTCGGAGGCATTGGTTTACGAAAGTCTGTAGTTTCTTGGTAAGTCGAACGGTCACTTTCCACGTAGTACAACCATATAACAACACGGATTTGACGCATGCGTCAAAAACTCGCAGCTTCGTGCGAAGGGAGATCTCTCTTAACCTCCAGAAAGGGGAAAGGATACCGAAGGCCTGACGAGCTTTATTTAGCCGAGCCTCAACATCCTTTTCGGCTCCGCCGTCCATGCTGACAATGCTTCCGAGATAGCAAAAATCTTGCACCTCTTCCACATCCTGTCCATTAAGAACAATCGGTGTGCTTGCGTTCGAACCCATGTGCATGTACTTGGTTTTACGCACATTTATTTTCAGTCCCGCCTCTTTGCATTTAGAATGCAACGAGCGAACATTTGACTCTAAGTCCGAACGGGTATGTGCAAGCAAACACACGTCATCAGCATAATCAAGGTGACTTAAGATGTTAAATAGTCTCCATTGAAGACCTTTACCTTCCCCACCTTCCAGTGCAGCTTTCAAGATGTCATTTATTACCACCAGAAACAGGGCTGGTGATAATATGCAGCCTTGTCTGACACCCGTTCGCACAGGAAAGCTCTCGGACAGCTCTCCTCTATGCAAGACGCGACACCTTGCATCTTCGTAGGATTCTTTAATCATAGCTATGACCTTATTTGGAATACCTCTCCTACGCAAAGCATTCCATATGTAATCTCGCTTAACGCTGTCGAAAGCCTTCTCGAAGTCCACAAACATGAGATGTAGTGGCGAACCCATTTCGGCTGACTGCTCTAATATTATCCGTAGGGTATTTGTGTGGTCGGTACAAGACGACCCTTTACGGAATCCAGCCTGATAAACTTCGAGAGTGCTCTCGACGACATCACTAATCCTATTGAGAATTACCTTAGCCATAATTTTTGATACGGCAGTAAGTAGACATATACCACGCCAATTGCCACAATCCCGAAGGTCGCCCTTCTTCGGAATTTTCACAATGACGCCCTCCTTCCATTCAGTCGGATATCTTCCATCATTCCACACCTTAGTGAAGAGTGGGAGGAGTATATCGGCTGTTATTTCCGGGTCCGCTTTAAGGAGTTCGGTTGGTAGTCCGTCTATACCTGGAGCTTTCCTTCCCGCCATTGACCGAATGGCGGAAACTATCTCTTCCTTATCTGGGGGATCGTCCCTAATAGAGGATTGTTGCGGTTGGATGTTTGGAAGTTGTTCTGTTTCCGGAATATCTTCATCTGACAAGATGTTTAAAATATCAGAGAAGTATTCCTTCCATCGTCGCAACTGGTGTTCACTCATATTAAGGAGAGTTCCGTTGACATCTCTCACCAGGTGGTTGGCGGTGAAATTCCTGTTCGTCAACTGTTTCATGATTTTAAATAGTGAACCCATATCCCCAAGGTAAGCCGCAGATTCTGCCTTGTTTGCCAGATCTTCAATGGCCTTTCTCTTGTCGCGTCTAACAGCCTTTTTAAGCTGTATATGAGCATCGCGGTAGTTCTGCCTCAAGTCGGGCGTTCGTTGGTTGACATCGGGTTGAGAGATGATTGCCAATTTGGCTTTTTTCCGATTGTCAACCTTGTCCCATGTGTCTTGCGACATCCAGGGTTTCTCACCGCTTTGCGCATATCCCACAGATTCTTCAGCACTAGTTAGAAAAGTGTTTCTGGTTGCCTCCCAATTGGCGTCCAGTGTGCGCATTTCATGTTCACCCAATGTGGATGACTTTTCGCGTAGAATGGTGGTGTATTCGAGTTTTTTGTTGGGATCTCTGAGTTTATCCACATTAAGCTTGCGCTTCATTTGAAGAATTTGTGGTCGTCAGATAGCTGCTGTACACAATCTCAAGCAGGCAACCATCAAGTGGTGATCGCTCCCCACGTCAGCTCCACGTTTCGCTCGCACATCGAGGAGACATCTTCTCCATCGGCGACTTATAGCCAAATGGTCGATCTGGTTCTGAGTAACACCATCAGGGGAAACCCAAGATGTTTTATGATGACTCTTGTGTGGAAAAAGGGTCCCTCCGATGACCATTTGCCGAGTACTACAGAACTCCACAAATAATTCGCCGTTTTCGGGTCTCTTAATCCAAGGTCGTGAAGGGTCGACCCAAGGGTCACCATGCCTCCCCATGACGTGTTCTAGTCCAGTGTTGTCTGATCCAACCTGGGCGTTCATATCTTTCGAGATGATAATAATATCACCTCTTGGAACACGTTCGAAGGTGGCACTCAGTTGACTATAAAACTCCTCTTTGTCACCAGATGTTGCGGTATTAGTTGGTGCGTAGCACTGCAGAATTGTGACGTTTCTGACACTGGTCCTGAGCCTGACGACGATAATCCTATCCGAGATTGGTTCCCAGCTAATGAGACTGTTTCTCGCTCTCGGCGTAAGGACGAACGCCACGCCATTTCTGGCTTCGCTTTCAGGGCCAATGTACAGAATATGTTTCCGCTAGGGGTTCGTTCTTCTCCTGATCCTGTCCACCTGACCTCGCTCAAGCCCAAGATTTGGATGTTATAGTGCTCCATTTCACGGTCGATCACTGATTGGCGGTGCAAGGACCAAGTAACCCCAGCTCTTCCCCCGTCATTCAATGTTCGAACGTTCCAGAAGCCAATCATAGTCCGTTTTCGAATGCCAAAAGTCGTTACCGTAGAATCAGTCCGTATCCGAGGCGATGTATCCGTTTCTCGTATCATTTAGGTCTTAAGATCACGGGTGATAAGCCCATGATCCAGTGAGTGTCCATTTGCCATTTTTAGGGCAAGCAGGACTGGCTGTGGGTGAATTCTACAGCCCCACATCCCAGAGGGGGATAGTTAGCTCAGGTCCGTGGAGTCGCTAACTCCAAAGATAGTTGCAGGAATTGGTAAAACCTCATACTACAACTACCCCCTTGCGGGTATGGAACATTGAAATTAATCATAGACAACAATTTGTCAGAGTCAATTATACCTGTAATTACTTTAAAACCAAAAACAACTCTGGCATATATCCGCCTTATCTCAAGGGAATCCATAGACAGCAGATTTAAACGATCAACATGTGGCGGTAACCTGAGTGGATCGGACCAGGGAAGGCCCTGAAGGACAAACCTTAAGAACCGACGCTGAACTGCTTCGATCCTATCTATGGGAATGGAATAAAATGGTGACCAGATAGGACTAGCATATTCTAGGATAGATCGGACAAATGCACAATACATTATTTTCGTTGTAAAGAAATCATTGAATTCTTTCGATTGTCTCCTAACAAAACCTAGTATAGCGTTCGCTTTACCAGCAATGTGATTCACGTGATCATCAAAGGTAAAATTACAGTTGAATAGAACGCCCAAATCACGTACTTTGTCAGAACGAAGTAAAGAGCATCCATATACAACATAGTCAAAATTCATTGATATTCTCTTCTTAGAATACGAAACAGCCGTGCACTTATTAATGTTGAGACGTAAATTGTTAAGTAAGCACCAGTCATGAAAACGCGAGATATCACTTTGCAATAATAGACAATCATTGCTGCTGGAGATAATCTTAAAGATTTTCGCATCATCGGCATAGAGAAGAATGTTCGAGTTAGAGATAAACGAACTCACGTCATTAATAAAGAGAAGGAATAGAAGTGAACCCAGATGGCTACCTTGCGGAACGCCTGAAGTATTAAATATTTCAGAAGATAAGGCTCCACGAAAGTGTACTTTCTGAATGCGATCACTAAGATACGACTTAATCCAAAGGACGAAAATATCAGGAAAACCAAGCAGGCGGAGCTTATGCACAAGAATATTATGGTCAATTTTATCAAAGGCCTTACTAAAGTCGGTGTATATGCAATCGACCTGCTGCCCGTTTTCGATAGCAGAAAGACAGAAGTTCGAGAATTCCATAAGATTAGTTACAGTGGATCTGCCTTTGACAAAGCCATGCTGGAATGATCCGATAATCGACTTGGAATGGAAATACATTACATCACACACAATGGATTCAAATAGCTTAGCAACACACGGAAGATTCGCTATAGGCCTATAATTACTTACATCATCTCTTTTACCAGACTTAAGCAAGGGCATCATAGTTGAGCATTTCCATGACATAGGAAATACTCCACTACGAAGCGATGAATTAAAAGGTACCCAAGGATAGGTAAAAGGGATAAACTACATTTTTTAATCACAGACGAAGGAACACCATCAGGTCCACTGGAGAAATTAATTGCAAGCTTATCAATATATTTCAAAATAGTGGAGTCGTCAATGAAAAGATCTTTAGGACCCAAGGACGAAGAAGGAAACTTTGACATGTGTTCAAAGTTGCCAACGGATATTAGCGGCGTACTGCATTTGAAGGCGGTTCGGAAATGGTTGGAAAATAAGTTACTAATTGTAGTAGGATCAGCACTGACAACATCATTAAGAGACATACTGGAAGGATAACCATCTGAGTTTTTCTTAGAGTTGACAAAGTTCCAGAATTGTTTCGGTTTATCTTTACAAGAGTTTTTAACAGTAAAAAGGTATTGGTTATATGCAGCTCGAGACTGACTTATAAAACAATTACATAGGTTTATGTAAATTATGTAGTCCGTATCACTCCTTGAGAGCGAGTAAGTTTTCCAAGCTTTCGTTTTTCGATTTTTCAAATTAATTAAATCATCGTCAAACCAGGGAAACCTCCTGGTAGGTTTCGAACAAACTACAACTCTATCATTGAATAAAAATTACCACCTAATTTTTTTGTTTTTTCTTTTTATGTAAGTTAGTTGTTAAGTTAGTTATAAGTTCAAATATCTTAAGGCTTTTAGCTTTTCCCTCTTTTCCTGACTACATCCAACTACATTAAAAAAGTGTCATAAATTAAAATGTCATATTGTTTATCTATTCCTCCATAAGCTGTAAAGATTTCAAACACAATCTGATCACTAACTGTAAGAAAAATTAGCGTAAGCATGTCATAAAGAAACTTTGGGAAATAAATATATTATGAATTATGAATAAATTTTTGAAATATTAAAACTTCTACCCCCACCCATACAAAATTATTTTTTTGACCATTTTTAAGAAATAAATTATCACCTTACTATTAAAAGCTATCAATTCCAAATTTTGCAAAAAAACTTTAAAAAATAGTTGAAACAAAATTGCGTTAAAAGTTTTGAGATCGCGCTGGCCCTTCTACCACCTCCCATACAAAAGTATGATTTCGACCAATTTCTTTAAACCAACTAATAACCAACAAATTAAAAGGTACGAGCTTGAAATTTTGTACAAGCACATTAAAAGAGAAAAGATAAAATTGCATCACAAATTTTACGATTCTCTTACCCGCTCTACCCCCTCCTATACAAATGTTCGAATTCGTGAATGTAAAATACACCGACTTGTATGCAAATTCTATGCAACTTCGTCTATGGAACACATTCTATACAGAGAATTTTGGACGTGATTCAAGTAATCAATCAAAAAACTATTAACATCCACCCACTTTTACTGTCACCATTCCTCTCATAAAAACCCAAACTTTCATAAACGATTGAAAAATTGATTATATGTACTGGAGCTATTAATTGTTTCCGCAATTAAGTGTTAAATTTCCCAACAATTTCCTTCCACTTAGTCTTTTCGAACCACTCTAACCTGGATATTGACCTACCACGCATCCGCAACTTGTCCCAAGAATAATAAAGTTTCGCCCATTGTTGGCAGTTTATTTTCGATACGGCAGTAAGTAGACACATACCAATTGCCACAATCCCGAAGGTCGTCCAACATCGGAATTTTCACAATGACGCCCTCCTTCCAGTCCGTCCGATACCATCCTTCGTTCAAATTTTCAGTAAAGAGTTGGAGCTGTTATTTCCGGGTCCGCTTTCAGGAGTTCAATTATTAGTTCGGCTATACGTGGAGTTTTCCTTCCCGCCATTGACCGAATGGCGGAAAGAATCTCTTCCTTATCTGGGGGATCGTCCATATTAGATGATTCTTGCGGTTGGATGTTTGGTACTAGTTCTGCTTCTGAAACATCTTCCTATGACAAGATGTTTAAGTTATCGAGGCTTGGGCTACAATTCCACATTTTCTTTTCCAATCCAGGATCTAGTGATTCAAGTGCTCCCTGCGGTATGTACTGGAGCGTTGTCTTGCTAAAAAGCCAAACGATGTCCACCAAACATTGAGTAAAATTTCGGAAACGCTTTTGTGAAAGTGAAAACTTTCTGGAGATTAAGAGAGATCTCACTTCGCACGAAGCTGCGAGTTTTTGACGCATGCGTCAAATCTGTATTATATGGTTGTACTGGGTAGAAAGTGATCGTTCGACTTACCAAGAAACTGCAAACTTTCGTGAACCAATGCCTTCGAGGCTTTTGGGGATATTCTGGCCAGAGTGATCTCCAACGACGAACTTTGGAGTACAACTGGACAGACTAAAATAGGTATTGAGATTCAACGGCGAAAGTGGCAGTGGATCGGTCAGACTTTGAGGAAATCAGAGCGAAACATCGCCAAACAGGCTCTAGATTATAATCTTCAAGGAAGACGTCGTGTTGGTCGACCATGTAGCGTGGAAGCGAGCAGTTGAACATGTGGCCAGCGAAATAAACAAATCCTGGCAACAGCTTAAGGCCGATGCTCAGGATCGCGTCTTGTGGAAGAGCGTTGCCCCTATAGGGGGTCTGAACAGGAATTTGATTTTGTGAAAGTAGTTTTCTACAGTATTGCAGCCATTCTAGTGTTTTAAAATTCGAAAATATTCATTCCTAAATATGAAATGGCTCCCCACGCCAATACCCTGCTGTATAAGTGATGAAATAATTTTTGGTTTTCTCAGATTATGAAAATTAATAGTAGCCATTAGGCACGTACAGGTAATTTTTTTTTATCCGAATAGATGACCCTGTGTCACACATTTGCCCAAGTCAGGTGGTCTCTTGCGAATTCTAGTCTTGCATCCGGAACTCCCGATTTAATGGTGGATTTTTTTTAGTTTTTGGCGGTGGAGGTATGTAGCAGAGTTTATCTCCCATCGTACTGTAGTATCGCACTGTCGCCACAATTGTCTTTGATTTTCCGCCAGAATTAGACGAATTTGAAGATTCCTTTAGTATTACTCGTCTATCCTGAGGCGAAATAGCCTAAGCTAATCGTCCTTTTTAGCTTTTGCTATGATTTCTGAATTCCTTTTTTCGACAATATAACAGCAACTATGATTTGGTCAATGTTTTCACAGTGCATTTCGAAATGAAAGAAAAGATTTCCGGATTCTACACTGTTACGCTTTATTATTCGTGACGTTTCGGTCTCTGCTGAGATTTGATAAAGGTCTCAGAAGAGACCGAAACGTTACGAATAATAAAGCGTAACAGTGTAGAATCCGGAAATCGTTTCTTTCAGCAACTATGACTTTTATCTCAAGAGTCATCAGTTTTACCTTGGTCGTTTGTGGTTAGGTCCCTTCTGCTTCCTTTTTTTCAAAACGTGCAAAACTGAAAAGAAATAAAATAATAATTAACCACTAAAAATTTGTATGGAAGGAGGTAGAAGGAGTGAGGTATGGTTAATAATTTTTTCAAAATGAATTGAAATTGTCATTCAAATAATGTTAGCGTATTTTTAGCTTTGCTAGTTTCAATGAAGATCGAAAAAAAATATTTTTTCAAAATTTTGAATAATTGAATAAATTACTTTTGACGTTATTGATAGTCGTTATTTAGATCTAATTTTCAAGTTCGAGAACAGTTTCGGAGAAAAATCATTTCATGGAAAACTCGAAATTTTGTGACATTCATATGAGTTGGGTAGATAGAATAAAGCGATGTATTCCGTTCACGAACTTAAAGTGTCTTTTTCACTAAAACTGATGTAAAAAAAATGTTAGCCCCATAGTTCCAAGCGTTCGAGGGTTATGATGTAGACAGACAGACAGACGGACAAACGGTCATTTGGTATCGAGGTTTTTGAGCGACTACATACGTATCTGTACCCTTGTGCGAGCATTATTTCATGACGTTACAAATGGCAAAGCACACACAATATAGATTTCATCTAGAGTGTAAGAACGTTCGTTGTCAATTTCCCTTACCTAGTAAAATGCAAGTTTTCTTTTCTGAGCATTATTTTTGAGTCCAATACACACAACTAAATGTCAATTATTATTAAAATATTTTGAAAATGCCGATAGGAAAGTCGACATCGAATGCCGCATATTAGGTGGGTGCTTTCAGCCATTTACCATTCTTCATTGCTTTACAGTCTTCCTATTTTCGGAGAGTTTGAAAACTCGTTTCCTAGAATCTCTTAACTTGACATTTGATATCTAAACAAACCACAATTAAAAAGCCATTTATGCTTCAGTAATTGCTCGTATCGTTCCTCGTACTTTACCTTTCATCTTAACCACTAAATCTATTGAATTTGACCCCGCACCACGGGCATAAAATGTTTACGGTCTTCTAAAGGCTTCGGTTCTTCGGCCGACCAGGCCCTATCGTAAGACATGTTCTTCTGGGCGTACGTTTACGTGTATATGGCCCGATCCATGCATGCATGATAAAGTGATGACCAAATAAGAATCTCTCTACTGGAAGTTTTCAATTAGTTCGCATCTCATGTGTGATGGAATTTACAAATGGAAATGGCTTGTACACGGCGTTTTTCGGCGAGAGAAATCATATAAAGTTCCGAAGCCCTGAGGGTTTGTCTTGAACTTTCCGAAACCTCAAGAAAAAAGAAACGATCAAGACGAAGTTATTGACAATCAAATTTGAAAAACAAGTTATGATGCTCACCGCAAGAACCGTTAAGAATTTTGTAATGTTGATCGTTCGCAAATAAGCTGGAAATCTGATAAATTTCTACCTAATAGTTCGTGAGTAATTAATTTGCCATTAATACAAGCCATTCACTTGTACGTGGTTAAATCCCAAAACTTCACACCTTTATTTTCGATATTCTTAATGGAGTTCCACAAGGTTCCATCTTAGAACCTGTTGTTTGCCCTGAACTTCGAGTAATAAATGCAAAGTGACATCTTCTTTGGGGAAAGCAATTTCGATCAACATTTTCAAAAAGTCTTTACAGGAGAAACTCATGGCTTTTATCATAAAAATATGGGCATGAAGAGATCGGACATTGAACAGAGACTCAATTGAAGTCCTCTTTTTATGTGTCAAAAGAAAAGAAGAAAACTGTGTAAGGTCAATGCACAGACTGAACGAAAATAAAAATTAGATGTCTTTATTTTTATTCGAACTTGTTTTGGTGAATAAATGGACTTCCTTGTTTGATTATCTTGCAGTTCTCATACAATTCGAGAGCAGTTTGCAAGTGTATTAGCCGAGAAGGAATAATGGGTCGATTCATGTTAAATGCACTGAATTTCTGGTTTCTTTTAATATTAATTACTCGACTGCGTGGTTGAAATGATTATTTCAATAAATTATATTTTTCAGGAAGTAATGACCTTTGAATGGGTATGAGTTAAATAAAATGATATTAATGAAGTAATGATAGGATAGACTGGATATATATATTTATCTTTGGAGTCAGGCAGCAGTCAGAAAACTATGATTCGTGATGAGACAGAGCTAAATTTTAATTGCTGTATTGGGTCCACCATTTTCAATTTTGGCTTCAGTTTAATTTAGTGATAAGACATTTCTTTACAAAACTCGTCAGTATCAAGGAGGATACATAAAATGGAATACTTTTTGATTCCGAAATTTGCTTCTAACTTTGACCAAAAATACTGGTCTTTGTTTTCTCTCTTGGTTGCTAATATTCGATCAGCAATAAAGTAATTTTCAGTACAATGGAGTTTGCTGTTTTATTTTAGAAATTTTCATTTTTTCCATTTAGTGTTTGGTTGGTGTCTAAGCTAAGCACTTTAGCAACGGACAATTTAACGCGGAACAGAGATAGTTGTATAGAGTTTAAGTATGCTAAACAAGGATAGCGAAACAATTCTTTCGAAAATTTGACAATTTTTTCGGACAATTTAACGCTGGACAGAGTTAGTTCCGATAGGCTTAAGTGTGCCAGACAAAGATAGCGAAACGATTGTTTCTAAAAACTTCGAGCATTTCGCCAGTAATGGAGGGAAATACTGTCATTTCCAATTTCTTACAAGGCCAATCATGCTCATAACCTCTCCTTATTATATATCCTCCTTGGTCAGTATTAAACAAATTTGACAATTGACGACAAACGAAATAGGACTGCGTTTTTATAAATTTCCAATCATTCTAATAAGTAAGCAAGCCGTGACTCATGCGAAGATTTTCTCCTCGCATTCTTGCATCAAATAACAGTCTTAATAATTTTATACCAAAGGTCCTGCATGAGACACTACAAGAATGCTGTGGAAGTTTAGAGACAGAATGTAAAATCGCAACGCGGCCGCCCTGACCACGAAGCTGTGTAGACCCAAAGACTGGGTGGATTAGAATGTGATACGAAACGAAGCCATGGGGGCTCCATTTTGCATATAGAAATTTAATGAGGGTCTTCCAGGTTTGGATAGTACTTTTGCCGGCCGCTCAGGAGTTTGGTTGTGGGAAAATTTGACCCGATGCCGCTTCATCCTTGAGGGTTCTGTCAAAAAGTGGGAAACGGTCATTGGGTGTGCTGAAATCTTCGCCGACCGATTCTTACTGGACTCCGTATATGGCCACCCAGCTTATACGAGTCCCTGGTAAGACGCGAGCAGAGGGGAATAGATGACTGAAGTAGAGCTTCTCCAGCTATGCAGATCGCCGAAGCTACAACAGTACGGATGCGCACTTCGTTTTTATACTATAGATGAAATCTGAGAGTATTATAAGTTTGCATGAAGTTTGTAACGCCAAGGAATAAGGCTCGGAGAAAAAGTGACTGATACAGAAGTTCATTTAATCACTCAAAAATCTCAAAACCGGATATCCGTCCGTCCGTCCGTGTTCTCTATAGCTCGAGAGCGCGCTAATCTAGAAAGTTCAAATTTTGTACACGTCATTTTTGATAAGAAAGAAAGGACAAGTTCGTGAACGGGCTAAATCGCTCTACTCCTTCTACCCCCTCCCATAAAAAATGACACAATTTCACATTTCGACAATAAACGAATTTGTTCGAAAAGCTATTGATCTGAAACTTGGAATATATTACTTTTATGATGATGTCAATCTTCTTTATTCCTTGCTTCTACCACCTCCCATACAAACTGAACTTTTCATGAAATACAAAAATTTGCTCAGTACGTATAAAATTTATCGAGCTGCAATTGTTCACTAAATATTTATTTGGAATTATTAGTAAGACCAAAAAAAAATTAGGCCATTCTCATTCAATCTCACACAATTTCACAACTTTATACAAAGTAGATTTTCTTGAAAAGTATGTATGTTACTGATCTGCAATTTATAATATACCAAAAGCATGATATTTATTTGTAGTTATTTCTAAAAATGTCATTAAGAACTCGACAACCTCCCATACAAACTGCGCAATCTCATTAAATCCAATGCACTAATTTTCTCAGGACCTGCTACATTTTTGAATTCTAAATTTTGTATAAGAAATTTTGATAGAAACTCAAGCCTGATGTGAAAAAATTGTTTCAATCGTTCCCCTACAAAATTACTTTAAATAAAAAAAATTTCTTTCATCTATAGTATCTGGTGACAAAGAGGAGTTTTATAGCCAAATTAGTGCCACCTTCGAACGTGTTCCAAGAGGTGATATTATTATCATCTCAGGAGATATGAACGCTCAGGTTGGATCAGACAACACTGGACTAGAACACGTCATGGGGAGGCATGGTGAACCTTGGGTCGACGCATCACGACCTTGGATTAAGAGACCCGAAAACGGCGAATTATTTGTGGAGTTTTGTAGTACTTGGCAAATGGTCATCGGCGGGACTCTTTTTCCACACAAGAGTCATCATAAAACATCTTGGGTTTCCCCTGATGGTGTTACTCAGAACCAGATCGACCATTTGGCTATAAGTCGCCGATGGAGAAGATGTCTCCTCGATGTGCGAGCGAAACGTGGAGCTGACGTGGGGAGCGATCACCACTTGATGGTTGCCCGCTTGAGATTGTGTACAGCAGCTATCCCACGACCACAAGTTCTTCAAATGAAGCGCAAGCTTAATGTGGATAAACTTAGAGATCCCAACAAAAAACGCGAATATACCACTATTCTACGCAAAAAGTCATCCACATTGGTTGAATATGAAATGCGCACACTGGACGCCAATTGGGAGGCAACCAGAAACACTTTTCTAACTAGTGCTGACGAATCTGTGGGATATGTGCAAAGCGGTGAGAAACCCTGGATGTCGCAAGACACATGGGTCAAGGTTGGCAATCGGAAAAAAGCCAAATTGGCAATCATCTCTCAACCCGATGTCAACCAACGAACGCCCGACTTGAGGCAGAACTACCGCCATGTTCATATACAGCTTAAGAGGGCTGCTAGACGCGACAAGAAAAAGGCCACTGAAGATCTGGCAAACAAGGCAGAATCTGCGACTTACCTTGGGGATATGGGTTCACTTTTCAAAATCATGGTGAGAGACGTCAACGGAACTCTCCTTAATATGAGTGAACACCAGTTGCGGCGATGGAAGGAATACTTCTCTGATATTTTAAACATTTTGTCAGAGGAAGATATTCCGGAAACAGAACAACTTCCAAACATCCAACCGCAACAATCCTCTATTAGGGACGATCCCCCAGATAAGGAAGAGATAGTTTCCGCCATTCGGTCAATGGCGGGAAGGAAAGCTCCAGGTATAGACGGACTACCAACCGAACTCCTCAAAGCGGACCCGGAAATAACAGCCGATATACTCCTCCCACTCTTCACTAAGGTGTGGAGTGAGGGAAGATATCCGACTGAATGGAAGGAGGACGTCATTGTGAAAATTCCAAAGAAGGGCGACCTTCGGGATTGTGGCAATTGGCGTGGTATATGTCTACTTACTGCCGTATCAAAAATTATGGCTAAGGTAATTATCAATAGGATTAGTGATGTCGTCGAGAGCACTCTCGAAGTTTATCAGGCTGGATTCCGTAAAGGGTCGTCTTGTACCGATCACACGAATACCCTACGGATAATATTAGAGCAGTCAGCCGAAATGGGTTCGCCACTACATCTCATGTTTGTAGACTTCGAGAAGGCTTTCGACAGCGTTAAGCGAGATTACATATGGAATGCTTTGCGTAGGAGAGGTATTCCAGATAAGGTCATAGCTATGATTAAAGGATCCTACGAAGACGCAAGGTGTAGCATCTTGCATAGAGGAGAGCTGTCCGAGAGTTTCCTTGTGCGAACGGGTGTCAGACAAGGCTGCATATTATCACCAGCCCTATTTCTGGTGGTAATAAATGGCATCTTGAAAGCTGCACTGGAAGGTGGGGAAGGTAAAGGTCTTCAATGGAGTCTATTTAACATATTAAGTCACCTTGATTATGCTGATGACGTGTGTTTGCTTGCACATACCCGTTCGGACTTATAGTCAAATGTTTGCTCGTTGCATTCAAAATGCAAAGAGGCGGGACTGAAAATAAATGTGCGTAAAACCAAGTACATGCACATGGGTTCGAACGCAAGCACACCGATTGTTCTTAATGGACAGGATGTGGTAGAGGTGCAAGATTTTTGCTATCTCGGAAGCATTGTCAGCATGGACGGCGGAGCCGAAAAGGATGTTGAGGCTCGGCTAAATAAAGCCCGTCAGGCCTTCGGTATCCTTTCCCCTTTCTGGAGGTTAAGAGAGATCTCCCTTCGCACGAAGCTGCGAGTTTTTGACGCATGCGTCAAATCTGTGTTGTTGTATGGTTGTACTACGTGGAAAGTGACCGTTCGACTTACCAAGAAACTACAGACTTTCGTAAACCAATGCCTCCGGCACATTTTAGGAATATTGTGGCCAGAAGTGATCTCCGACGACGAACTTTGGGGTACAACTGGCCAGACTAAAATAGGTATTGAGATTCAACGGCGGAAGTGGCAGTGGATCGGTCATACTTTGAGGAAACCAGAGCAAAACATAGCAAAACAGGCTCTGGATTATAACCCTCAAGGAAGACGTCGGGTTGGTCGACCATGCAACACATGGAAGCGAGCAGTTGAGCAGGAGGCCAGAGGAATAAACAAGTCCTGGCAACAGCTTAAAGCCGATGCTCAGGACCGCGCCTTGTGGAAGAGAGTTGTTTCTGTCCTATGCCCCTATAGGGGGTCTTAACAGGAATTTGATTGATTGATTGATTATGATATAGATGTCATTAATATCACGGAATATTGACCCGATCCCCTTACTCCTTCTACCCCCTCCGATACAAATGGACAATTTTGAAAAATACATATTTTTGATTTTCATTGAAACTAGTAAAGCTGAAAAGACGGAATTTTGTCCGAATTAATTTTACTATAATTGCAATTTTTTTAAAAATAATTATCGACTTCACCTCACTCATTCTACCCTCTCCCATACAAATTTCATAAGATTTAGAAATTTAAATTAAATTATTTTTCTTCGAAACTCTTAAAGCTATCAACTTGATATTTTGTATAAAGTATACAAACAGAAATATTAATAATGCGATCTGTATACTCCTTCTACCCCCTCCCATACAAATGAATAATTTTTGTCAAATGCATTTTATCGATTTCCATTCAAACTAGAAGAAGTACAAACTTCAAATTTTGCTAGAATTTGTTTCTTAATAATTGAAATAAGTGTTAGAAAAAATTATCAGCTCCGCTTCACTCCTTCTACCACCTCCCATACAAATATCTGTATTATAAATTCAAGAAAAGCATTTCTCCTTCAAGTAAATGAGAGCTATCGACTTTGAAATTGAATCAAAGCATGGTGATAAGGATGACAAGCAGTTTCAAAATCATCTTAAATGCTCTACTTCTTCTGCCACCTCCCATACAAAATCTCGTATTTCAGGAAAACTATGACCAATTTCTTTAAAAATAAAGAAAACTAAAAGCTTTAAATTCAGCAGTGTTTGACAAAATGTAAGGTCAAGTTCGTGAACGGGCCAAATCGCACCACCCCTTCTACACCCTCCCATACAAAATGACACAATTGTGCAATTTCACAATGAAGAGATTTGCTCGAAAAATATATAAGCTATTAGCCTGAAATTTGGAATATATTATTTTTATGATAATATCAATCTACCGTAAAAAAATTATGCGTGTCCTCCCCCTCCTTCTACCACCTCTCATACAAACTGTACTTGTCATGAATTACTCTAAGCCAATTTACTCAGTGCGTATAAAATTTAGAGGGCTGAAATTGCGCCCCAAATATTTATTTAAAATTTTTAGTAAGGCCAAAAAAAATTAGACGATTAGCTTCACCCATTCTACCCCCTCCCATACAAAATGACACAATTTCGCTATTTGACAATAAATGAAAACTATGAAAGCTTTTAGACTGAATTGTGGGATCTATCACTTTCATATTGATCTAAATCTATAGCAGAAAAATTATTGGCGTCCTCCCTTTCCTTCCACCCCCTCTCATACAAACATCACTTTTTCATGAAATACTCTAAGACGATTTTCTCAGAACATATAACATTTATCGAGCTCATATTTTGTAATAAATTCTTAATTAGCATTATCACTAAGATCAGAAAAAAATATTTGATTAGCTTCACTGCTTCTACCCCCTCCCATACAATATGACACAGTTTCAGAACTTCACAAAAAATCGATTTTCTTGAAAAGTATGAATGGCACTAGTCTGAAATTTAAGTGATGTCAATTTTATAATATTCCTAGTTATTTCTGTAAAAATTACTAAAATCCCCCTACTCTTTCTACCACCTCTCATACAAACTGCACATTTTCATTAAATCTAACTCACTAATTTTCTCAATTCCCATTCAATTTTTGGAGTAAACATTTTGAATAAAACATTTGTATAGCTACTTTAGCATGATGGGGAAAAAATTAGTTCAATGCTATCATCCCTCCTAACACTCCACATACAAAATTTAATGGGGTCACAAAAAAATTCTATTTCATCTAGAGTATCGTAAGATTGTGCATTACGCGCAATCGTAGCCCTGTTATGTTTTTAATATATTTTCAACCAATTTTGAAAAAACTATCAATTTCACCTCACTCCTCACTCCTATTTTTCGCGAAAACCGTCAGAGCTATCAGCTTTAAATTTTGAGAAAAGTAATTATCTATACATATAAATATAATTGTAGTGTCTGTCTGTTATTTGTTTATAAATGGCTATAAATAAGTTTTCTGCTTTATTTTAGCAATAACTAAGCAGAAACAAACGTTTTTAAAAAATTTCTCTGTCTGTCTGTCTTTCCGGTTTTCACGCAAAAACGGCTGAACAGATTGTAATGGAACTTTCACAGTTTATTAGATGTGCACCGAGATGTATTCTGCGTGTGGTCTTATTTCAATATCCCCACGCCTTCCACCCCCTCCCATACAAAATGACTCATTTTCAAAAATAAATAATAATCAAATTTTCTTCAAAACCATTGGAGCAAATCATTTGAAATTTAGAACATACTATTTTTATCAGAAATGTGATGTATAGTATATAAATTATTTGAATCCCCCTACTTCTTCCACCACCTTCCATACAAACTGCACTTTTTCATAAAATGCTATTCATCAATTTTCTCAGTACGTGTAACTTTTAACAAACTTCAATTCTGTGCTTAGTCCTTAATTTGCATTATTATTAATATCGGGGAAAAAAAATTAACCGATTAGCTTTACTCCTTCTACCCCCTCCCATACAATATGACACAATTCCACGACTTCACTTAAATTCGATTTTCTTGAAAACTGTAAATGTGACTGAACTGAAATTTAAAATATGTCAATTGCAAATTAATTATAGTTGCTTCTCAAAAAGTCACTTAAGCCCCCCCCCTTCCTTCCACCACCACCAATACAAACTGCACTTTTTCATGAAATATTCTAAACTTATTTTCTCAGTACATATAACTTTCATCGAGCTGAAATTTTGTACTCTATCCTAAACTAGCATTTCAGGCTTCCATGGCGTAGTGGGCAGCGTGCTTGCTTCTCAGTCAATAGGTCGTGGGTTCGATTCCCACTCCAGACGGGTTTTTTTAAAATTTTCAGTTGCTGCTGGTGATAAAAAATTATTCGCAATAAAATGGGGAAACGGTGTAAAAGTGAAACAGTTCCACTTCAAGAAGGCCAAGATACTCAGTAGGTGGTTTCTGTTCGCTTTCTATCATTCAATCCCCCATAACATCTGCAAATATTTGTCAGCAAGCAGCCAGTACAACTGAGCAATATACCAGCTTCTCCACTCGCTACGGTCGTTCTCACTCCCCTTCCCCAACCTTCCCAATCCCATTCCTTCCCTCCATGACTGTGTTTGTGCATTGCACATAAAGGCCGAAATTGCCTATAACACAGGTCATTCTGTACAAAAAAAAAAAAATCATTATTAAAAAAATATAAACTTGAAATTTTGGCGAAATTTGTCCCTTAATAATTGCAATAAATTTTAGAAAAAATATCGCCCTTACTTCACTCCTTCTACCTCTTCTGTTTGATTTTAGCAGCTTTTCGCTCTTTGCTAAAATTTGCTTAACATTGACTCAGCAGGGTTTGCAACTGGGCGATTCAAATAGTAATAAATAGTGACATGATTGCAATTATTTTTAATTTTTTGGATCCTAAAATTAGCAGCGCTAGGGTGCTTTAAGGAAAATTGTTTTCATTAGAAAAGGTTAAAAAAGAATTTAAAAAAAATGCAATGAAGCATTGAATTAAAATCTGATCCCCCAAATCGGCAATGAAAATAGCATTGATTAGTAAATTATTTCTAAATATCAGCGACAGCGCAGACAGTCAGGCTACATTTTTAGCTGCGAACGCGCTTTGAATGCCAAAATGTGAAGATTCGCGCTACTTAAGATTTTTTAAAAATCGGATTTAAAGCACTAATGTTCTGCTCATCAACTGTTTGGAATGTTTGTTGGTTTGTTCTTAGTTTCAATGATTTATCCTGATATTCAACGAATTTCAGTAAATAAACGCCGTTCATTGATGTTATGAACGAAATTTTTCCTTTGCACCTTAATGTGCATATTGACTTCACACGCATCCTTAAATTGTCCCATGAATAATGACTTGAAATGATTTAGTGAATGTTTTTACAGAGCATTTTGAATTAAAAACATAAATTTGCGGATTTTAAACCGTTTTGCCTTATTATGCGTTATAATCAGTTAAACAATTAACAGATAAAGGTCTCAGCAGACACAGAAACGTCACACATAATAAAGTAAACAGTGTAAAATCCGGAAATCTTTTCTTTTAATTTTTACTTGAAATTTTTGGGAAGCTAATCTAGTTTAAGTGTTTTACATAAGACTAATTCAAAAGTTTTAAGTTAACTCTTTTCTGTTTTATTCATCCAGCCACATATTCAGATCACTTAAATCATCGATTAAAATACGAAATTGATTCATGCCACTTAAGCATTTCACAATTTTCTTACGAACTGGTAACTCTTTCTGAATCATAAGAGTTAAAAAAATATATTTATAAAAAAAATCAAATAAAACAACCGAATAGTGAGCCAGCACGATAACAACAACAAATACGGGAAGAAATTCTTGGAGGCATCGAACTTTGGCGAATGCCAAAATATAAGAAATTGGCAAGAGGTCAATAGCCGTTAAAAGTGAGTAAGTTCCCATGAACGGTGACGTCTCCAGTTGCATCATCGAATTGAGCGCGCGCTCATCACTCTCATGTACGTACCGCACGGAATATCGAAAGATTTTAATGCTCGCAATAAGCGAGGAACCCGAAAGCTTCGAATGGCACCGTGGAAGCCCGGAATAAGCTTCTTTATCAGCTGGGCGGATCTTTCGCGTCATCATAGTTCCAACTGGTCCTTAAATAAATGCGCGCCCCAAACACTACGATATCTGGCGAGTGGTCATCCCTAGGGATTTTAAGGATTTTCTTTTCCTGTATAAAAGGAGCTCCTTTTCGAGGAAAATCTTCAGTTTTCCTGTGGAAATCTTTCGTGTCCGTATAGTGTGGCAGTGAACTGGTGTAGTGATTTCTAGTGAAAAAAAAGAAGAAAATTGTTCTTGGTACTTTTAGTTAGGCTAAGTTTAGCTTAGAGTTTGGTTTCAAGCCCCTGACTTAAGCTCTCCGTTCGTTCGGTGCCTCTCGACGTCACTGATTTCTGGTCCTCACCCAACCCGAAATTCGTTTATACCTCGGCGAGCCAACGGTCTGCCCGGCCAAGACCCCGGAGTTAACGAACTTTTGCGGTATTCATTTCTTTTATTTTTAGCTTTTTAGGAGGCCATTAGCCATTGAAACATGTTTCAGTCTTTTGCATTTTCTCTCGTTTCTTGCTCTCGAGCTCAGCGTCGAATCTTCAAGTGGCGCGTAATTCGAATAAGCTCGCATGGCGAAAATGCCGAATTCGTGCAGTTGCACTCCGAAAAGAGTGCTAATTTGCATTCTTAACTAGGCTTGGTGAAGTGATTTGGCAGGAAGCGATGGCTTTTATTTGGCGAGAAATTGCGTCGTAAATAAATTATGTTAAATTAACGTTTTTATCATTTTTCGAAGTGTTTGTCGTATTTGGAAATTAAATTACTTACATTTGTCTTATTACCGCTTTACACTTTTCTTATACTCTAGATGAAATCTGAGCGTTTGTAACGCTAAGTATTATCACTCAAAAATCTGAAAATCGGATTTTCGTCCGCCTGTCCGTCCGTACATGTATTCTCTAGTTCGAGAACACGTTTAGCTAGAAAGTAAAAATTTTGTACACGTTGTTTTTGATGAAAAAGTAAGGTCAAGTTCGTGAGCGGGCCAAATCGCACCACCCCTTCTATTCCTCCCATACAAAAAGACTCAGTTTCGGAATTTCAGAATAAATGGATTTTCTCAAAAGGTATGAAAGCCATAGATCTGAAATTTAGAATCTATTATTATTTTTATAATAACATCAATCCACAGTATAGAAATTATTTGAATTCCCTAATCCATCTACCACCTCCCATATAAACTATGAAATAGTATAAACCAATTTACTCAGTACCTCTAAAATTTATCAAGTTGAAATTGTGCACTAGATATTAATTTAGAACTATTAGTAAGACCTTAAAAAATTAGACGATTAGCTTCACTCCTTCTATCCCCGCCCATGTAAAATGAAACATTTTCAGAGCCTTACAGAAAATAGATTTTCTTAAAAAGTATGAATGTTATTGGTCTGAAATTTGAAAGATGTCAATTGCATAACCTACACAGCTATTACTGAAAAAAAAACACTGAAAACCCTCCGCTCCTTCTACCACCTCCCATATAAACTGCACAATTTCACTAAATCCAATACACTAATTTTTGAAGCCTAAATTTTTCATAAAACATTTTGATAGCAACTCAATCATGATGTAAAATATTTAGTTCAATGCCGTCACGCCTTCTACCACTCCCCATACAAAATTTCTTAAAATCAACAACTTTCTCTCTCATCTAGAGAATCGCACGATTAAGTTTTACGTCCAATCATAGTTTTATTATCTTTGTATCTACAATTAAAATCCTGTATTAGGCTTAAATTAAATTAAAGGAACTTGTAAAAGCGTTTCAGAAACGAATTTCCAAATTTTTGAAAAAATTTTATTCGATGCGTTTTTCCTATAAATGATGGATAAAAAGATGACATAAATTCAAGAAAGTTGTAAAAGGGTTGCAAACATTTTAACGGCTTCATCTTCCATTTTTCTTATCTACTGCTCGTTACCAAATTTTATGTTCTTTAGTGTCTTATGTTCGAAGGCTTTCTTCTTTTGGAACATATGACAAATTGATTAGAAGATGTGGGTGAAGTTCATAATTTTTGAAAGGTGCATTCTGTTTTTTTCTTCTTTTATGCAAAGTCCGGCAACACATTCAGTGCAATTGTGCATTTGTTAGTAGCAGCCAGTACAACTGAAAAAAAAAATAAATAAAATAAATAAATATACCAGCTTCACCACTCGTTACGGTCGTTCTCACTCCCCTACCTTTCCAATCCCATTCCTTCCCTCCATGACTGTGTTTGTGCATTGCACATAAATGCCGAAATTGCCTAAAACTCACGTTATTCTGTAAAAAAAATTATTGGAAGGGATGGATTAGAGGAAAATTTGTGGTTAATGAATTTATCTCAAAATAGGTTTGGTGAATGTTTTCACAGTGCATTTTGAATTAAAAGAAAAGATTTCCGGATTCTACACTGTTACGCTTTATTATTCGTGACGTTTCGGTCTCTGCTGAGACCTTTATCAAACTGTTTGATAACAGTTTGATAAAGGTCTCAGCAGAGACCGAAACGTCACGAATAATAAAGCGTAACAGTGTAGAATCCGGAAATCTTTTCTTTTAATTTATCTCAAAATACTTTGGTATTATTTTTTTAATTAAATAACTTAGAGAGATTTATTTAAATTGCAAAATTTCGAGAAAAATTTTATGGGCACTAGTAGACGGAGTGGACGAACTTAGAGATACTTTTTTTTGCTAAAAATTACATTGAGAAAATTACTGCTCGGTAAAAAAGTGTGGTTGGAGAGACAGGGCCGACCAGACACACATCAGCCATTTGAGCACATTTGCATAGTGAGACAGCTTATTGACTGTTATTCATATTTCACCTGTACCTTCCCGAATTGTTTGCTTTAGTTACTTAAGATAGAATTTTCTTATTAGTAATGAGCAATTTTCAAATTTTATAATTAACTAGTGATCCCGCGTCCACGTAAAAATCGCAAATATAAGCAATTTTTGCGACCGGTTGAAAATTTTGGACTCAATAACTCATCAATATATTTTGGGTTGTATATAAGTCCACACCAGAAAAATATTGAGAACTAATATTTCTTTCTTATTAAAACCGTAATCAGCAAAAGTGGATTATTGAATTTAAATGCTTTAAATTCAGAAGAGGACACTTTTCATTCTATTTTTGAATTCAATTCATTCTGATTAAAATTATAACCTAGCAAACAATGAGAAATCACACTGAAATCTTTATATGAATGTGAATTCAATTATGGTTAATTTTCGCTCTTTTGAAGTCACTTCGAAAACGCTATCATATTAATAATTTTACCCCAGAATGAAGTCAGTATATGAAGTCAGAAAAACTTGATGCAGAACGAAAATCAAAACATAACAGGAGTACGATTGGGCATAAAGCCCAATCGTGCAATACTCTAGATGAAAGAGAAATTTTTGTATCTTAAGAAATTTTGTAGGGGAAGTGGTAGAGGGGGTGACGACATAGAACTAATTTTTTCACATGACGGTAAGGTTGCTATCAAAATGTTTTATACAAAATTTAGGATTTAAAAATTTAATAGGTACTGCGAAAATTAGTGTATTGGACGTAGTGAAATAGGGCAGTTTGTATGGGAGGTGATAGAAGGAGGGGCGAGTTTTTAATGATTATAATATAACTATAAATATCATGCTTTTGACATGTCTTAAATTGCAGATCAGTAGTATGCATACTTTTCATGAAAATCGACTTTTTATAAAGCTGTGAAATTATGTCATTTTGAATGGGAGGGGGTAGAAGGGGTAAAGCTAATCGGCTAATTTTTTTTGGTTTTACTAATAATTCTAAATAAATATTTAGTGCCCAATTTCAGCTCGGTCAATTTTATACGCACTGATTAAATTGGCTTAGAGCATTTCATGAAAAAGTGCAGTTTGTATGGGAGGTGGTGGAAGGAAGAGAAGGACTCAAATAACTTTTGTATAGTAGATTTATATCATCATAAAAGTAATATATTCCAAATTTCAGATCAATAGCCTTTATATTTTTCGAGCAAATCTGTTTATTGTGAAATTACGAAATTGTGTCATTTTGTTTGGGAGGGGGTAGAAGGGGTACAGCTAATCGTCTCATTTTTTTTGGTCTTAATAATCATTTTAAATAAATATTTTGTACATAATTTCAGCTTGATAACTATTACACGCACTGAGTAAATTGGTTTAGAGCATTTCATGAAAAAGTGTAGTTTGTATGGGAGGTGGTGGAAGGAGAGGGGAGACACATATTAGTTTTATAGAGTAGATTGGAATCATCATAAAAGTATTACATTCTAAATTTCAGATCAATGTCATTTGTACTTTTCAAGGAAATCCGTTTATTGTCAGATTGCGAAATTTTGTCATTTTGTATGGGAGGGGGTAGAAGGAGTGGAGCGATTTGGCTCGTTCACGAACGTGACCTTACTTTTTTGTTAAAAACGACGTATACAAAATTTGAACTTTCTAGCTCAACGCGTTCTCAAGCTAGAGAGGACACGGACGGACAGACGGACAGACGGACAGACAGACAGACAGACGGACGGACGGACATCCGGTTTTGAGATTTTTGAGTGATTATATGAACTTCTGTATCATTCATTTTTTCCTCCGAGCCAAGAAATACTTGGCGTTACAAACTTTGTGGCGAACTTATAATACTCTCAGATTTCATCTGGAGTATAAAAAGATATCGGAATCATATTCATATTCGCTGAAGTGAGTGAAAGTAATATCAATTCACGATGGTTACAATCTATTGGGCAGGAATTGGACACTATTTTTTACTTTCTTGATGATTTCTTGCGCAAACTAAGAATAATATTAAGCATAACAGAATTATGATTGGGCGTGAAGCCCAATCACATGATACTATAGATGGAATGGGAAAGAGTTTAATGTGCCAGAAAATATGTTATCTCAGATTCTTTCGAATAGTGAATAGTGACTTTTGTATGGGAGGTGGTAGAGAATGAAGTTTGTAAGTTTTGTATATGACACCGAACGTGGCTTGCAAATTGTTTCGTGATGAATTTAAATTGTGTAGTTTTCATTATTTCAAAGAAAAATTGGACATAGTTTTCCTAAAATTGGGGCATTTGTATGGGAAGTGACAGAGAAAGTGGAGAGTCATAGACGATTTTGAAACTGTTTATCAACATCCTTATCACTCTGTTTCAATTTCAAAGTCTATAGCTTTGATATGTTCGAAGTTGAGATGCTTTTCTTGAATTTATAATATAGATATTTGTATGGGAGGTGGTACAAGGAGTGAAGCGATGCCGATAATTTTTCGAGCATTTATTGGAACAAATTTCGGCCAAATTTTAAGTTTTTACTTTTTAATGCGAATCGATATAATGCATTTACCAAAATTATACTTTTGTATGGGAGGGGGTAGAAGGAGTATACGGATCACAACAAAATTTTTCGTCATCAATGATATTTCTATTATTATACTTTTCACAAAACGTCAAGTCGATAGCGTTGACAGTTTCAAGGAAAAATATCGTAATTAAAATTTTAAAATTTCGTGAATTTTGTGTGGGAGGTGATGGAATTGAAACTGATAATTTTTTCAAAACTGATATTTAGAATATTAAAATTAGTTCTGGAATAAATTTCAATTTTGCTCGTTTTAAAGAAAACCAACAAAAAATTGTGCATTTGTATGCGGTGGGAAGGGGGGAGGGTACAAAGAGTTAGGGGATCGGATCAATACTTTGTAATATTAATGATATATGCATATATTTATATATATGTTATATTTTCACCCTAATTTCAAGTTGCTAGCTTAAATTAATTTCTTAAAGTATCGAAATTTCGTGAAATTTGTATGGGAAGGGGAAGAAGAAGTGGGAAATGTATCCCGTTCACGAACTTAAAGTAACAAACTTCAGCGCGATATATCAAAGCGTTCGAGAGTTATTTTGTAGACAAACGGTCACTCGGAATCGAGGTTCTTGAGCAACAACAATTATTTCTGTACGAGTATTATTTCTTAGCGTTAAAAACGGTAAGGCAAACACAATATACTCTCAGATTTCATCTAGAGTATAAAAATGAAACAAACTTCTACACTATTTTACTTCTATTTAATCAAAAATTTATTATAACAATTGTGTGTAATATAATAATAATAGTTATAATACATTTATGTGTACATCAATCAAATCAAATTCCTGTTAAGACCCCCTATAGGGGCATAGAACAGAACAACTCTCTTCCACAAGGCGCGATCCTGAGCATCGGCCACCTGCTCAACTGCTCGCTTCCATGCTACATGATCGATCAACTCGACGTCTTCCTTGAACATTATAATCTAGGGCCTGTTTGGCGATATTTCGCTCTGGTTTCCTCAAT
Organism: Chorisops tibialis; assembly: GCA_963669355.1. Lineage (NCBI taxonomy): Eukaryota > Metazoa > Arthropoda > Insecta > Diptera > Stratiomyidae > Chorisops > Chorisops tibialis. The sequence continues at coordinate 110,825,036 of OY770262.1, read as the reverse complement.
GTAAGACTGCCACTTCCGTCTTTAAATTTGAATACCTATTTTAGTCTGACCAGTTGTTCTTCAGAGTTCGTCGTTGGAGATCACTTCTGGCCAGGATATTCCTGAATTGCGTCGGAGGCATTGGTTCACGAAAGTTTGTAGTTTCTTGGTAAGTCGAACGGTCATTTTCCACATAGTACAACCATATAACAACACGGATTTGACGCATGCGTCAAAAACTCACAGCTTCGTGCGAAGGGAGATCTCTCTTAACCTCCACAAAGGGGAAAGGATATCGAAAGCCTGACGGGCTTTATTTAGACGAGCTCCAATATCCTTTTCGGCTCCGCTGTTCATGCAGACAGTGCTTCCGAGGTAACAAAAATCTTGCACCTCTTCCACATCTTGTCCGTTAAGAACAATCGATGTGCTTGCATTCGAACCTATGTGCATGTACTTGGTTTTACGCACATTTGCTTACAGTCCCGCCTCTTTGCATTTAAAACGCAACGAATGAACATTTTACTCTAAGTCCGACCGGTTATGTGCATGCAAACACACGTCCCCAGTATAATCAAGGTGACCTACTCGTAAGATGTTAAATAGTCTCCATTGAAGAGCTTTACCTTTCCCACCTTCAAGTGCAGCTTTCAAGAAGTCATTTATTACCACCAGAAACAGAGCTGGTGATAACAAGCAGCCTGTCTGACACCCGTTCGCACAGGAAAGCTCTTGCACAGCTCTCGGCTACGAAAGACGCGACACCTTGCACCTTCGTAGGATTCTTTAATCATTGCTATGACCTTATCTGGAATACCTCTCCTACGCAAATCATTCCATATGTAATCTCACTTGACGCTGTCGAAAGCCTTCTCGAAGTCCACCAACATGAGATGTAGTGGCGAAACCATTTCGGCTGACTGTTTCAATATTATCCGTAGGGTATTTGTGTGGTCGGTACAAGACGACCCTATACGGAATCCAGCCTGATAAGCTTCGAGAGTGCTCTCGACGACATCACTAATCCCATTGAGAATTACCTTAGCCATGATTTTCGGCAGTAAGTACACATATACCACGCCACTTGCCAAAATCCCGAAGGTCGCCCTTCTTCGGGACTTTCATAATGATGCCCTCCTCCCATTCAGTCAGATATCTTCCTGCATTCCACACCTCAGTAAAGAGTGGGCGGAGTATATCGGCTGTTATTTCCACTTTGAGGAGTTCGGTAGGTAGTCCATCTATACCTCGGGATATCCTTCCAGCCACTAACCGAATGGCGGAAGCTATCTCTTCCTTATCTCGGATCGTCCCTAATAGAGGATTGTTGCGGTTGGATGTTTGGTAGTTGTTCTGTTTCTGGAAGATCTTCCTCTGACAAAACGTTTAAAATATTAGAGAAGTATTCCTTCCATCGCCGCAACTGGTGTTTACTTATATTCAGGAGAGTTCCGTTGCCACCTCTCACCAGGTAGTTGGCGGTGAAATTCTGTTCGTCAACTGTTTTATGATTTTGAATAGTGAATCCATATACCCAAGGGAAGCCGCAGATTCTGCCTTGTTGGCCAGGTCTTCAATTGGTTTTGTCTTGTCGCGTCTAAAAGCATTTTTAAGCTGTATATGGGCATCGCGGTAGTTCTGCCTCAAGTCGGGTGTTCGTTGGTTGACATCCGGTTGAGAGATGATTGCCAGTTTGGTTTTTTTCTGATCGCCAACCTTGTCCCATGTGTCTGGCGAAATCCAGGGTTTCTCACCGCTTTGCACATATCCCACAGATTCTTCACCACTTGTTAGAAACTTATTTCTGGTTGCCTGCCAATTGGCGTCCAGTGTGCGCATTTCATGATCACCCAATCTGGATGACTTTTCCCGTAGAATGGTAGTGTACTCGCATTTTTTGTTGAGGTCTCTTCGCTTATCCACATTAAGCATGCGCTTCATTTGAAGAATTTGTGGTCATCGGATAGCTGCTGTGCACAATCTCAAGCAGGCAACCATCAAGTGGTGATCGCTTCCCACGTTAGCTCCACGTTTCGCTCGCACATCGAGGAGACGTCTTCTCCATTGGCGACTTATAGCCAAATGGTCGATCTGGTTCTGAGTAACACTATCAGGGGAAACCCAAGATGTTATATGGTGACTCTTGTGTGGAAAAAGGGTCCCTTCGATGACCATTTGCCGAGTACTACAAAACTCCACAAATAATTCGCTGTTTTCGGGTCTCTTACTCCAAGGTCGTGATGCGTCGACCCAAGAGTCACCATGCCTCCCCATGACGTGTTCTAGTCCAGTGTAGTCAAAGCGAGCCTGGGCGTTCATATCTTCTGAAATGGTAATAATATCACCTCTTGGAGCACGCTCGAAGATGGCCCTCAATCTATACATATAAATATAATTGTAGTGTCTGTCTGTTATTTGTTTATAAATGGCTATAAATAAGTTATTTGCTTTATTTTAGCAATAACTAAGCAGAAACAAACGTTTTTAAAAATTTTCTCTGTCTGTCTGTCTTTCCGATTTTCACGCAAAAATGACTAAACCGATTGTAATGAAACTTTCACAGTTTGTTAGATATGCACCGAGACGTAATCTACGTTTGGTATTATTTCAATACTCCCACGCCTTCCACCCCCTCCCATACAAAATGACTCATTTTAAAAAATATATAATAATCAAATTTTCTTCAAAACCATTGGAGCAAATCATTTGAAATTTAGAACATACTATTTTTATCAGAAATGTGATCTATGATATACAAATCATGTGAATCCCCCTACTCCTTCCACCACCTCCCATACAAACTGCACTTTTTCATGAAAGGCTATTCACCAATTTTCTCAGTACGTGTAACTTTCATCGTGCTTAAATGTTGTACTTAATCCTTTATTTGCATTATTATTAATATCGGGGTAAAAATTACCCTATTAGCTTCATTCCTTCTACCACCTCCCATACAATGTGACCCAGTTCCACGACTTTACTTTAATTTAATTCGATTTTCTTGAAAACTGTAAATGTTACTGATCAGAAATTTAAAATATGTCAATTGTAAATTAATTATAGTTGCTTCTCAAAAAGTCACTTACAACCCCTTACTCCTTACACCATCTCCCATACAAACTGTACTTTTTCATGAATTAGCATTATTAATATCGGGAAAAAATTATCCGAGTAGCTTCACTCCTTCTACCCCCTCCCATACAATGTGACACAATTCCACGTCATTACAAAAATTCGATTTTCTTGAAAAGCGTAAATGATACAGACCTGAAATTTAAAATATATCAATTGCATGACGATTATAGTTGTTTCTCGAAATATCACCAAAAACTCCCACTCTTTCTACCACCTCCCATACAAATTGCACAATTTTATTAAATTCAATGCACTAAGTTTCTCAGTGCCTACTCAATTTTTGGAGCTTAAATTTCGTACAAAACATTTTTATAGCTACTCTAGCATGATGTGAAACAAATTAGTTCAATGCAGCCACTCCCCATACAAAATTTCATAATATCACAAAAATTTCGATTTCATCTATGGTATCGTATGATTGGGCTCTACGCACAATCGTAGTCCTGTTACGTTTTCAAGCTTAATGTTATTTTATTTGGGCTTTTTTTAATTAACACAAGCTATAATTATTTACATGTTCTAAATGCTCTTCAATACGTATTTGATCTCAAATCACGGGATTGATTTGATCACGAGCGTCTCCCATTCAAATGCGAGTATCATGCTATCATTCTTAATAATTTATGGTTCTGATTCCAACAAAATAAAAACCATTGTGTTCAAAGAGCCATTAAAGTAAGCGGATTATATACCCCACATAATGTGTTACTAACTACATTCTCAAAAATTACTTATTATTGCGATTTTTATGCGGACGAAGTCGCGGGCGTTTGCTAGTTTATAATATAGATATTTGTATGGGAGGTGTTAGAAGGAGTACAGCGAAGCTGATTATATTTTAGTATTTATTGCAATTATTAAGGCACAAATTCTGGCAAAATTTTAAGTTTCTACTTTTTCTAGTTGTAATGAAAATCGATTTAATGCATTTAACAAAAATTATGCATTTGTATGGGAGGGGGTAAAAGAAATATACGGATCAAAACAAAATTTTTCGTTATCAAGAATATTTCTATTATTAGACTTTCAACAAAACTCCAAGTCGATAGCTTTAACAGTTCCGAAGAAAAATAATTAAATTGAAATTTCAAAATTTCGGGAAATTTATATGGGAGGAGGTAGAAGGAGTGAGTTGAAGTCGATGATTTTTTTAAAACTGGTTGCAATTACAATGAAATTAATATTGACAAAAATTTGTTCAATTGGCTTCGCTAGCTTCAATGAAAATCGAATAAGCAGGTTTTTGAACATTGTGCTTTTGTATGGGAGGGGGTAGAAGGAGTGAGGGGATCGAATCAATATTTTGTGATATTAATGATATATACATATGTTGTTATACTTTGACCCAAAGTTTCAAGACGATACCTTAAGCAGTTTCACAGAAAAGTAAATTTCTTAAAATTTCGAAATTTCATGAAATTTGTATGGGAGTAGGTAGAAGGAGTGGGGGGATGTAGCCCGTTAACGAGCTTAAAGGTACCTTTTCGCTAGAAATGACACACAAAAAATTTCAGCGCGAAAGCTCAAAATGTTGGAGAGTTATGTTGTAGACAGGCGGACAGACGGACAGACAGACTGACGGACAGACGGTCATCCGAAATCGAGGTTTTTGAGCGACAATAAATATTTCTGTACCCTTGGCGGCTCTGTGCGAGCATTATTTCTTAGCGTTACAAACGGTAAGGCAAGCACAATATACTCTCAGATTTCATAAAGAGTATAAATACAGACTATTCTAATCGAAGATTGATTCGATTGTATTATAGTAGTGCCGCAATTCAAACATCTTTTCTTAAATTTGAATTGTAATTCATTGTTAAGATCATTAATCTCTCACGTTTTCACTGATTTGTGCAAAAGATGAGTTTAAAAGGACTACGGTTTGTTTAGGATAATTTTAAGGAACTTATTTTGGATTATTTGCAGTTTCTTGCTATGAGTAGCTGCACAGATTTTCGAAATAGGAGCTCCGAATATTAAGGCTGATTGTACCACGGTTTTGTATAATAGCAACTTGTTTTCTTGGGACATTTGGGACTTTCTGTTGATCATTGGATACAAAATTTGAATGATTTTAACCGTTTTTGAAATAGTTTGGTCATGATTCTGGAAAATTAGTTTAAGGTTGAAATACATAAACCCCTAGATATCTCACAGATTTAGAACATGGTACGGGTTCGCCAAGGATGTTCATTGTAGGTGCAGATAAGTATCGTGAGGCTCTACGTTTTGTGAAGAATATAGCCTGCGTTTTGTTAGTATTAAGCTTAATTTTCCATTTGTAGAAGTACTCTGAGATTTTTTCGAGTTGATCTTGCAGGTTGCTTATTATTTTTTGAGGATCTAAAACTGTAGATAAAATATTCGTATCATCTGCAAATGTAGCTAGTTTGCAGGAATCAAGTTTTGGGATAGAATAAACGAGCTTATAAATGACACAGGTAATGAGGGAAAGAAAGTGTCACTAGTTTGTAAATCAAGCCGTCGTGCCAAACGGAGTCGAAGGCTTTTTCGATATCTAGTGTTATCATGCCTACATATACTTTGGCGTGCTAGGATTTTTGTATATGCGACTTTACTCTAATAAGCTGCTGTTGTTGAGTGCTTTGCACGGCAAGCAAATTGAAAAGCTATACATATAAATATAATTGTAGTGTCTGGCTGTTATTTGTTTATTAATGACTATACGTTAGTGTTTTGCTTTATTTGGACACTAAGCAGAAATACTTGTTTTTAAGACTCCTATCTGTCTACCTGTCCAGCTTTCACGCAAAAATGGCTGCACCGATTATAACGGCTTATTAGGTAGGCTTTAAGATGTGATTTGCACTTAGTTTGATTTCACTAATCCTACTCCTTCTACGCCCCCTCATACAAATGCTAATCAAATTATTTTGAAAGCCAAAGGAGTGAATAATTTGGAATTTAGAATATATTATTTTTATCATAAATCTAATCTATGGTAAGCAAATTATTTGAATCCCCTACTCCTTCCACCACCTTCCATACAAAATGCACTTTTTCATGAAATACTCTAAACCAATTTGCTTAGTGCGATAACATTTATCGAGCTCTAATGTTGTACTCAATCCTTAATTAGTAATATAATCAATATCAGGGATAAGTAAAGCGGTTAGGTTCTCCCCTTCTACTCTCTCTCATACAATGGGAAACAATATCACATCATGCCAAAGTTCGATTTTCTTGAAAAATATGAAAGTTATTGATCTAAAATTTAAAATACATCAATTATAGCTGTTCCTAAAAAAATCACTGAAAACTCCCCACTCCTTCTACCACCTCCCATACAAATTGCACAATTTCTCTAAACCCAGTGCATTGCAATTTTCTCAATATCTATCCAATTTTCGACGCTTAAATTTACAAAACATTTTATAGCTACTCTGTGATACAAATTAGTGCAATTCTCTCACCCCCAAAATTTCTTAATATCACAAAAATTTCGAGTTCATCTATAGTATCGTATGATTGGGTTTTACGCACAATCGTAGTTATGTTATGCTTTTGAGCTTAATGTTATTTTATTTGGGCTTTTTTTTCAATTAACAAAAGCTACAACTATTCACATGTCCTTAACGCTGTTCAATACGTATATGATCTCAAATCACGGGATTGATTTGATAACGAGCCGGTTCCATACAAATGCGAAAACTATGGTTTTTGCGGTTTAGAATTATTTTTTTCAAATATTTTCCCCAGAATGGGCAGTAAACTTAATGATCGATAGCTATCAGGTAGCGTTGGGTCCTTGCCTGGCTTTGAAATCGGAATTGCTGTTGCTACTTTTCAAACTTGTGAGAAATATCCTATTTTAAACAGTAGTTGTAGACGAAATTATGGTTGACAACTGCAAATTTTCGACAAATTTTTTACCATTGCTAATAATACTCCGTCTATACCAGGAATCATTTTTGACCTTAGAGTTCGTAAGATGCAACTTATCTCTTTTAGTTTACAGAGCATCGATGGTAAAGCTTGCGGTAAGAAGATTGTGGAGATGTTTGCTGCGACTTCTTGAGCTTGTTTTTTGTGACTATTACTAAATTCTTTAGAAATATTATGGTAATTTTGGAAATTTTCTGCAAGTAGATCGGAAATGTTTTAATCGTCACAAATAGTCTCATAATTACTCTTCAGTGATGGCATGATTCATATAGATTTGAATTCTAAAGAAGCAGAAAATCAATAACTGACATTATTTCAAGTTCGAACGACGAATTGATAACAAGAAATACAACAATTATTTCGTAATTCTGACAAGAGCATTAAACCATTTTACATACATACGGGTAATTTTAAATCGACAGCATTTTATACTTACGATTAGCTTTGTGTCTCGAAGGAAAATAAAAGCTACACATTTTATTCTTATGGAAGCCTGTGAAATGCAATATATTGGCGTCATTTGCTATGAACAATTTGAAGTGTTTGTCCAGTAGGTGACATGGGTTAATCGAAGACCACTGAAATGAGATATTCCATTTAAAGAATATAATCACTTAAAAATCATCGAAGTTAGCCAAATGATTAAAATTTATGTAATTTCTGCAAACTAATGTTTCGTTAATTTTCGTTTATCGCGAAATGTCAAATGTTATATAACATCTAAGAATGATAATAGTTTAAAACTGGTATACTCGAAATTAATTAGCATAGAATGTAGAGGGCCTTCAAATTGTGAACAAGTTTTTTTGCAAATCGATTGTGGTTTAACCAACTAGTTCAGTTCTGTAATTTAATTAGTCTTTAATACGACATTTACATCGTTGACAGTTGTAGTAAAAAGTTTGTTCGAAGTGCTATCGGAAACATATAAAATCAACAACAGTTTTGAAATTTTCATCTCCTGTTTAATTAGAGAGTAATTGGAATTATGTTTTATGTTATCGATTTAATTATCTTTGTTAAATAATTTATAAGAGTTTTCTTCAAAGTTAAAATTAATGTGTACCGATAGTGTTAAGATACCAAAAATATAAAATATTTTCCTTTTGTTTGATTTCTTGTGTCAATTTACTTTTACTGTCAAAACTTTTTAATTTATCAGTTTCTCGCACGTTTTCTAACCTCTTAATACGTATTATAGGCGTTCGAGTGGAAGTTCTCATCCTAAGAAAAAATTATCGTAAAATTGTGATTAGTGTTATAAAAATCAAAATCAAAACTCAGCAACAAGTAAACTAGAGTTGATTTCAATACAGCGGCCAGCATGGATTTCGAAGAATACAGAAAACGTGGTAAGTGAAAACATACAATAATACACAATTCTACATATAAAACGAAAAATATTAGCAGACAAGGATTTTGTAGTTTCCTAGCTATAAAACAAGATTACCGAGTGATATCGGTAAGCTATCAATTTGTTTTCAATAAATTTACACCAATTGTCTCCATACTAAGTCGCCAGAGAGCCCTCTGCGAAGGAACCCCGAGCACCCTTTTTTGTGCGTAGGTCGGCTTCTTCGAGTTCATTATTGGAAGTCCATTTGACGCTATATCATTGCCTTGGAGATGTGAACATTTACAGTCGTAAAGGAACATGTCCGTGCAGTTTGAGAGGATAAAAGCAGATAAGCCAATTTAATACTGCTCTAAACTTACACTGAATCAAATAAGATATGTCACCCGGGACTGGCCATAGCGTCGTCGTAGAGCAAAATTGTTACATTTACCATAATTTATTTGGACTTATGTTTGCGCATAGTTATGTTTGAAAAGATTTCATTTAAGGATTAGGATCTGTTGTAGTTGTTGCCAGAGTATACAATGTTTGCCACTCAGCAATTAACTAAATAATGAAAAAAAGTCTAATTTCTATATTACCGGTATTTATTTTAAGCTTATTTTCAAATTTATAATCGAACGCAGTAGCACAGAGGCCATCATACACAGAAAAAGGTTGTTGATATGCTATTATAAAATTCATTGAATATAAAGAAAATTATTGATACTATGAGCTAAATCAAAAAAAAGTTGTATTTTAAATAAAAATCGATAAAACTGTACAATTGTACTGGTAGAAAAAGTGAGGGATCGAAACGAAATTTGTTGACGTTCGTCAATTCTCTTCATCATCAATGGCGCGATAGCCTAAATCAATCCCTGGCATCCCGAAGTCGTCGCCTCCAATCATCTCGATCCAAAGGTCGCGTTCTCCAGCTGCTAATTATACTATAGATGAAATCTTAGAGTATTATAAGTTTACCACAAAGTTTGTAACGTTAAGAAATAAGGCTCGGAGAAAAAAATAAATGATGCGGAAGTTCATATAATCACTCAAAAATCTCAAAACCGGATGTCCGTCCGTTCGTGTCTTTTCTAGCTTGAGAACGCGTTAAGCTAAAGAGCTTTTGTACACGTCATTTTTGACACCTACCTCCTCCCATACAAAATGACACAATTTCGTAAGTTCGCGTTTTTCTATCGTTCGTACCACGTGGACCCGGGCTAAAAATAAACGAGTTTTGAAGGAGCTTGTGGAGGCAAAATGCCACAGGAATGATTTACGATAGAGAACCGACTGCACTTTTACTTATTTTTTCGTCAGGCTGAGAGCGAATTTGCTGCTTTTACGATACCTGAGAGCAGTCGGAGGCAAGTACTGATCGAGGTATGAATGGGAATTGCTTCAGTTGGCCTTATAGGGCTCTTCTTTTGCTTATTTATATATTCTAAGCATATGACACTCAGCTATATTTGGCAAAATATACCTGTCGTGTGGTCTTTGTGTGGTCCTTAATATCCCGGAATTAATTTCTTTTTTTTTCAGTCGCGCCGGTTTATGTGATTCATTAAAGCGTCTGAGGTTATATTCCTGAAGTTGGCATGTTTTCTCAGAATCTTCAGCTATAGTTTGCGGAAGATCACGGCATATTACATTCATTTCTTCTTCCGAAAATTCCGTCAACTACTACGGCCCTCTGATCAACACCGAAACAGAAGCTTACACGGAGTAGTGCTGGTTGATCTGCGCACAGTATTGTTAAGGGAGTATGCAACTTGATTCAACGTTCAAGACCAATCTGAATGCAGAAGAGGCTCACTTAATTTTTTTAAAATTATAATTATAACGCATTCCACCTGGCGATTCGCCTGTGTAGATACCATGGCTGTCCTAGTGTGAGTGATATTGTGTTTCAGATGGTATGAAGAAAACTATAAGGAAGTGAAGTATGTGCCTCTTGTAACGGATCAGGAGCTGTTGCACTCTCGTTGGCTAGTACGGTTTAGCTCGTCAGCAACCGGGTGGATCTTTACCATTTCCCACATTACACAAAATTTCACGCAGCTGGTAGATCACCCGAAAATCAAAATTTGGTGCCTTAAGTACCAAAGGTATGTTTGGCTGAATGCACATGTGAGAAAAAAATCATCAAATCTCAAAAGAAGAAATTCCGTGGAAGGAGGGGGAAGCTTCGGCTCTCATAAGGAGATGAGGGCGATTCCAAATCTGCGACTGAAGGTATTCGCTGAGCCAACCTTCTTCAACTGAGGATAACTCGCCCGCCGCCTTCCGAATTTCCAAAATAGAGGCGGGAGTTCCCTATATCTGTCTACCGTAATTCCTGAAGGGAGGCGTGTGAGTATACCAAGTTCAAAATCCAAGTTTCTTACAAATGATTCATATTGTATATATTAAACACACAATAATAAAAGAACAGTTTGTCTTAGTTACTATTAGAATGGCGCTACAGCCCAAATCGTACTTTAGCCTCCTGACATTCAGGTTCCTACACTTGGCTCAGTTAGATAATCTTTACAAACAATTTCACAGTAATACAATTATACTTTATTATTTTAATAATAAAGTTTTATGACTAAATTAGCCTAAAAATGCAAAAAAAAAATCCGTCCCGCCGTACGCCGTACATATGGACTCATATCTCCGAGACCGTTAAAGGTAGAATGTTCGTTTTTAAATGGATTGTTGATTGGGTAAGTGAGCTCTATTTTCTAAATTTTGGGTGGTGTTCGGTGGAAGGGGGATTCGGGGGGAGGGAAAAAGTCAAAAACTACACTTGCCAATATCTCCACCACGAATGCAGATAGGAAGTTGAAAATGAATACAGATATAGAGAGAGTTATGGGACAAACTTAAAAAATAATTTAATTTTTTTATCCATTGGCGTCCGAAAAGGGGGGGGGGGACTAAAAACAAATTGTCGGCCGAATTGTTTTTTCAAATGATTATATCGTCGAAATTACTTATCGCAAAAAATTCATATTTTGGGACCGCTAAGGTGGCATACAGCTCCACTGGAACCAGCTTAGAGAGTGGCTAATTATTGCAAGGGGAAGGGTCAGAGGGGTGCAAAGAGAAACACTTAAAAATGAATATCTGAATTATCTCTTAAGGTATGTAATTGAAATTTGAAAAATATATTAATCTATACTAGGAAAATACAAAAAAAATATAACATTTTGAAATAATGGTTGTGGAGCATTTAAAAAATGGCGCACTTTTCAAAATTAAAAATCCTTATATTTCAAAAAAGAGTACAGATATCAAATCGAAAATTTGTCAGATTGTATAACTACATAATAGTTAATTTTGGTAAACATTTAAAGTTGGGAGGTGTAAGAGGAGGGAGGTGATAAGCAAAAATGTCGAAAATTTTGAGTGTTTTTTTTAGGGCTCCGGTGAAAGATACAAAGTTTAAATTTTGCATGTGGATACATCTATTTGATATACATAGAGAAATAATAATAACTTGATCCCTAATTGTTTTAAGCCGACCCCCCCCCCCCCTCCCTGGTCTAACGTGCACAAGATGTTTCATGTGCATCGAAAAAAAAACATAAACTGAAAATTTTTAAGTGAAATTTTAAGGTAGAAACTTAAAAATTTGCAAAATGCATTTAAAAAAAAATTCCTAAATATACAAAAACATTAATTGGTTGAAAACCTTTAAAACTTCTACCCTCTACCATACAAAATTATTTTTTCGACCATTTTCAAGAAATCAATTATCACCTAACTATTAAAAGCTATCAATTTGAAATTTTGCACAAAAACTTACAAAAATAGTCCAAATGAAATTATGTTTTGAAATCGTGCTTGCTCTTCTACCCCCTCCCATACAAAACTATGATATCGACCAATTTCATTAAATCAACTAATAAACAACAAACTAAAAGCTACGAACTTGAAATTTTGTACAACCACCTTAAAAGAGAAACGAAATAAAACTGCGTATCAAATTTTACGATTACCCTACTTTCTCTACCCCCTCCCATACAAATGTTCGGTTTCGTGAATGTAAAACACACCGAATTTTATGAAAATTCTATGCAACTTCGTCTATGAAACACATTCTATACAGAGAATGTTGGACGTGATTCAAGCAATCAATCAAAAAGCTATTAACATCCACCTACCCTACTATTACCCCTCCTCCACCCCTCATAGAAACCCAAACTTGCAGAAACGAATGAAATATTGTTAAATTGATAACAGCCCTGCCCAAGAACTCCCTTTCACTTAGTCTTCCCTAACCACTCTAACCTGCATATTGACTTTACACTCATCCGCAACTTGTCCCAAGAATAATAAAGTTTCGCCCGACTTGTTGGCAGTTTATTTACTCTTTTCATACTCCAATGCCAATTCAACCGAAATTCAAATTTTTTATTTTTATACTCTAGATGAAATCTGAGAGTATATTGTGCTTGCCTTACCGTTTGTAAAGCTAAGAAATAACGCTCACACAGAGCCGCCAAGGGTACAGAAATATTTGTTGTCGCTCAAAAACCTCGATTCCGAGTTGCTGTCTGTCCGTCTGTGCGTCTGTCTACAGCATAACTCTCGAAAGCTTTGAGCTATAGTGCTAAAAATTTTTGTGTGTCATTTTGAGCAAAAAGTAACTTTAAGTTCGTGAATGGGCTACATCCCCTTACTCTTTCTACCCCCTCCCATACAAATTTCATGAAATTTCGAAATAATAAGAAATTGACTTTTCTGTGAAACTATTGAAGCTATCGACTTGAAATTTACGTCAAGGTATAACGATATAAATGTCATTATTATCACGAAATATTGACACGATCCCTTTACTCCTTCTACCCCCTCCCATACAAATGGACAATTTTGAAAAATACATATTTTCGATTTTCATTTAAACTAGTAAAGCTGAAAAGATGAAATTTTGTCAGAATTAATTTTACTGTAATTGTAATTTATTTTAAAAATAATTATCAACTTCACCTCACTTTTTCTACCCCCTCCCATACAAATTTCACGAAATTTTGAAATTTAAATTAAATTATTTTTCTTCGAAACTGTTAAAGCTATCAACCTGATATTTTGTATAAAGTATATAAATAGAAATATTAATAATGCGAAAAAATTTTGTTTTGATCCGTACACTCCTTCTACCCCTTCCCATACAAATGGATAATTTTTGTTAAATGCATTTTATCGATTTCTATTCAAACTAGAAAAAGTACAAACTTCAAATTTTGCCCGAATTTGTTTCTTAATAATTGAAATAAGTGTTAGAAAAAATTATCAGCTCAAATTTACTCCTTCTACCTCCTCCCATACAAATATCTGTATGAATTTATAATTCAAGAAAAGCATTTCCCCGTCAAGTGTATGAGAGCTATCGATTTTGAAATTGAATCAAAGCATGGTGATAAGGATGATGATAAGCAGTTTCAAAATCATCTTAAATGCTCCACTTTCCCTGCCACCTCCCATTTGTATGGGAATTACAGGAAAACTATTTCTTTAAAACTAATGAAAACTAAAAACTTTAAATTCAGCAAAAAACATTTTGCATGCTATGTTCGGTGTCACATACGAAAAATACAAACCTACCTCTCTACTTCTACCACCTCCCTTGCAAGATTCTCTATTCACTATTCGAAAAAATTTGAGATGACATATTTTTCGGTATATTAAAGTCATTCCCATCTCATCTAGAGTATCATATGATTGGGCTTTAAGCCCAATCATAATTCTGTTATGTTTCTATCTTAGATCTATCCAATGTTACTTCGTTAATAAGAAATCTCTCCGTCTTTCGTCCATCTGAAATGAGGTTGCAACCTAATTCTGTTACTAAGTATTCCTTCGATCTATTACCAAAAAGAAAATCTATTAAACTCATTTAGAACCACTGATTGACGCTTCAGTCCAGGCTTCGTCCAAAAATTTGTAATCAAAAAACAAAATTTATTATTTCACGTCGAAATACATTGTGACCAAAAAGCACCGAGAATTTGTAAATAAAATAAATTGTCAATATTTATTTTGTGGCCTTCAAAGTAGTCCCCATTAGATGCAACACACACATGCCAGCGTTTTTTCCATTCCTCGGAACACTTTTCATAAGCACTTTTTAGTATAGCTTTCAGCTCCTTCGGCGATTTTTGTTTTATGTCCTTTTTTTCCTCCATTCCGATAATTGTTGACTGGTTTGCACATCAAACTCATAGACCCATGTCCCATTATCAGTTATGATGCGCTCCATGAATGTGGGATCAGAATTCGCACGATCAAGCATGTCCAATAGACCTGGTCACGGTAATTTTTTTGAAGAAAATTATGCTTTATCGGAACAAGTCGAGCAAGGACGCGTTTCATGCCAAAAGCATCCACCAAAATTGAATGGACTGACTCGTGAGAAATGTCGACCTCTCCTGCTATCTCCCTAATACTGGTATGACGATTTTCGAGCACCATTTCCTTCACTTTTGACGATTTCGTCGATTGTCGTCCTGAACGAGGCATGTCTTCAACGATCTTTCGACCGTCCTTAAAGGCATTGCACTACTCGTGTTTTTCATATTACTAAATTACTGTAAGCCTTTTCAAACATTCGTAACAATTCAGCATACGAAATTTGGTTGAAAATACAAAACTTGAGATAATTTCTTTTTTCCGTATCTTTATCCATTTTAAAAATCTCGGTGGACTACTGAGGTGTACCGATTCAACCAGCTGCTGCAAACAACTGATTAATAGACCGCTCTAATTTTTGGGATAATAATTATAATGCTTATCAAAAAAAAAATTTTATTTTTGAAATATCATTTCTCAGAGTAATTTGAATTACAAATTCTCGATACTTTATTGTCACAATGTAAACTTTAAATTATCAAACAAATAAATACCCATGCGAAGTTACTTAAAGCATAACGACTTAGCCACTGTACTTAACATGGCGAACGATGACGTGACTGGTAGACCGCATCGATTTAGTACCACTTATGGAGCACCTCGATTTTCGACGAGAAGCATTAATCGATTGACGAACGGACACGACGTGAATGATGTGACAGCTTTGATTTCGAGTCCCTTGCAAAGCTCTCCGACCTCTGACGCGAGGCAACAAAAATCTGTTGGCGAGCGTATGGCAACTTGACTGAAGTGGCGCTTCGATTAAGCGCCATTTGCGGAGCACCTCGACTTCTGAAGAAAGGCAGGATTTGATTGACGAACCATAGCGCTCCCTTCCAGCTTCCTCTCAATTCTCACCGCGTGGCAACACCAGATAATTTACTGGGAAATCGGGAAATTCCCATGCTGTGTGTTCTGTTTTGATTGATGCACGTCAGCTCGTATTTTTATACTCTAGATGAAATCTGAGAGTATTATAAGTTTGCCACAAAGTTTGTAACGCCAAGAAATAAGGCTCGGAGAAAAAAATGAATGATACAGAAGTTCATATAATCACTCAAAAATCTCAAAACCGGATGTCCGTCCGTCCGTCCGTCCGTCCGTCCGTCCGTGTCCTCTCTAACTTGAGAACGCGTTGAGTTAGAAAGTTCAAATTTTGCACACGTCGTTTTTATCAAAAAAGTAAGGTCAAGTTCGTGAACGGGCCAAATCGCTCGACCCCTTCTACCCCCTCCCATACAAAATGTCACAATTGCGCAATTTCACAATAAACGGATTTGCTCGAAAAGTATAAAAGCTATTGGCCTAAAATTTAGAATATATTATTTCTATGATAATATCAAAATACAGTAAAAAAATTACGTGTGTCCTCCCCCTCCTTCTACCACCTCTCATACAAACTGAACTTGTCATAAATTACTCTAAGCCAATTTACTCAGTGCGTATAAAATTTAGCGAGCTCAAATTGTGCACCAAATATTTATTTAAAATTGTTAGTAAGGTCAAAAAAAATTAGACGATTAGCTTCACCCCTTCTACCCCCTCCCATACAAAATGACACATTTTCGCAAATTGACAATAAATGGATTTACTCAAAAAGTATAAAAGCTTTTAGTCTGAATTTTGGGATATATTACATTCATAATAATTTCAATCTACGGTAGAAAAATTATTTGCCTCCTCCCTCTCCTTCCACCCCCTCCCATACAAAATAAACTTTTTCAGGAAATGCTCTAAGCCGATTTTCTCAGAACATATAACATTTATCAAGCTCATATTTTATAATGAATACCTAATTAGTATTATCTCTAAGATCAGAAAAAACTATTTGATTACCTTCACTGCTTTTACCCCCTCCCATACAATATGACACAGTCTTACAACTTCACAAAAAATCGATTTTCTTGAAAAGTATGAATCGCACTAGTCTGAAATTTAAGGGATGTCAATTTTGTAATATTGTTAGTTATATGTCTGAAAAAATTACTAAAATCCCCCCACTGTTTCTACCACCTCCCATACAAGCTGCAAATTTTCATTAAATCTAACTCACTAATTTTCTCAGTTCCCATTCAATTTTTTTAGTAAGCATTTTGTATAAAACATTTTTATAGCTACTTTAGCATGATGGGGAAAAAATTAGTTCAATGCTATAATCCTTTCTAACACTCCCCATACAAAATTTCTAGGGATCACAAAAAATTCTATGCATTTCATCTAGAGTATCGTAAGATTGCGCTTTACGCGCAATCGTAGCCCTGTTATGTTTTTTTGAATGCACTTCACATCCTGAATCCGGTTCGTTTCGGTTTCTCTCCTTTTCCTCTTCCGAAAATTTCACTAAAATTATAGATCACATAGCTCTATAATCTGACAAAATTTCAACTTAAAATCTGTATGGGATTTTGAGATATAACGGTTTGAAATTTTGAAAAGACCACCATTTTTCAAATGCTCCCATATTCGCCCCGCTACTGTTGTGACCAAATGTTATATTTTTCTCATATTCCGCTAGTATAGTTCCTAGTCTCAATTACAGAGCTTTAGAATTAATCGAGATATTAATTTTTAAGTGTTTTTCCTTGCACTCCCTGGTCCTCCCCATTTCGAATATTAGCTTTTTTTTAAATCAATAATAGTGGAGCTGTGCAGCATCCAAACGGTCCGAAAATATGAACTTATTCAATAGCTCCAGTACATATAATCAATATTTCATTTGTTTATTTATGCAAGTTTTGGTTCTTATGGGGGAAGGGGGAGGGGTGATAGTAAGAGTGGGTAAACATTTTTTAATTAATTGCTTGAATCATGTCCAATGTTAGTGTCATAGACGAAATTGCATACAACTGTTTGGTTTCGTGAAAGTAAAATACATCAAATTGTATGAGAAATTCGATGTATTTTACTTTCACGAAACGAAACATTTGTACGGGAAGGGGTAGGGCAGGTAAGGGAATCGTAAAACTTGTGATGCAGTTTTATTTCGTTTCCCTTGTCAGGTGATCGTACGAAATTTCAAGTTCGTAGCTTTTAATTTGTTGGTTATCGGCTAAATCGCTCTTTCCTTTCTACCCCCACCTGTACGCAATCTCGCAATTCGACACTAAACGGATTTGCTTGAAAAGTATGAAAGCTATTGGTCTGAAATTTGGAAATTATTATTTTTATGCTGATTTCAATCTACCGTAAAATTATGTGTGTCCTCCCCCTCCTTCCATCACTTCCCATACAAACTGTACTTTTTCATGAAATACTCTAAGCCAATTTACTCAGTGCGTATAAAATTTAGCAAGCTGAAATTGTGCACTAAATATTTATTTAAAATTATTAGTAAGACAAAAAAAATACGATTAGCTTTACTCCTTCTACTCCCTCCCATACAAAATGACGCAATTTTGCAATTCGACAACAAACGGATTTGTTCGAAAAGCACCAATGCTATTGATCTGAAGTTTGGAATATATTACTTTTATAATGAAATCAATCTACTATATGTATAAAAATTATAATTATATAAATTATAAATTATAATTATATAATACTCTAAGCCAATTTACTCCGTGCTTATAAAATTTATCGAGCTGAAATTGTGCGCTTAATTTTTATTTGGAATTATTAGTAAGGCCAGAAAAATTAGACTATTAGCTTCCTCTTCTACCCCCTCCCATACAATCTGACACAATTTCACAGTTTTACAAAAAGTGGATTTTCCCGAAAAGTATGAATGCTGCTCTAAAACGTATCGAAAGCATGATGTTTTTTATAGTTATTTCTGAAAAAATCTTTAAGACCTTGCCCCTCCTCCTACCACCTCCCATACAAACTGTACAATTTCACTAAACCCAATATACAAATTTTGTCAGTACCTATTAAATTTTTGAATCCTAAATTTTGTATAAAATATTTTGATAGCAAATTTAGCGTGATGAGAAAAAATTATTTGAATGTTGCTTATCCCTTTAGCACTTCCCCTACAAAATTTCTTTAAAAAAACTTTCTTCTTCATCTAGAGTATCGCACGATAGCCCTGTTATGTTTATACTCTAGATGAAATCTGAGAGTATTATAAGTTTGCCACAAAGTTTGTAACGCTAAGAAATAAGGCTCGGAGAAAAAAATGAATGATACAGAAGTTCATATAATCACTCAAAAATCTCAAAACCGGATGTCCGTCCGTCCGTCCGTCTGTCCGTCCGTGTCCTCTCTAACTTGAGAACGCGTTGAAAGTTCAAATTTTGTACACGTTGTTTTTGACAAAAAAGTAGGGACAAGTTCGTGAACGGGCCAAATCGCTCCACCCCTTCTACCCCCTCTCATACAAAATTACACAATTGCGCAGTTTGACAATAAACGGATTTGCTCGAAAAGTATAACAAGTATTGGTCTCAAACTTGGAACATATTACTTTTATGATGACATCAATCTACCATATGAAAATTATAAGTGTCCTCTCCCTCGTTCTACGACCTCCCATACAAACTGTACTTTTTCATGAAATACTCTAAGCCAATTTACTCAGTGCGTATAAAATTTTGCGTGCTGAAATTGTGCACTAAATATTTATTTAGAATTATTAATAAGACCTAAAAAAAAATTAGAAATTTGGTTTCACCCCTTCTACCCCATACAAAATAACACAATTTCGCAATTCGAAAATAAAACATTTTTTTCAAAAAGCATGAAAGCTATTGATCTGAAATTTTGAATATATTACTTTTCAAATAATTTCAATCTGCTATATAAAAATTAGTTGAGTCCTCCCTTTCTTTCCACCCCCTCCCATACAAACTAAACTTTTTTCTGAAATACTCTAAATAAATTTACCCAGTACGTATGAAATTTATAGACCTGAAATTATGCACTAAATAATTATTTAGAATTATTTGTAAGGCTAAAAAAAATTAGGCGATTAGTTTCACTCTTTCTACCCCTTTCCATACAATTTGACATAATTTAACAACTTTACAAAAAGTCAATTTTCCTGAAAAGTATGAACGCAACTGATCTGCAATTTAAAATAAGTCAATTAAATGATGTTTGCAGTTATATCTAAAAACGTAATTAATAAATTCACACTCCTTCTACCACCTCTCATATAAACTGCATAATTTCACTAAATCCAATACACTAATTTTCTCCGTAGTATTAAATTTTTAAATCCTAAATTTTGTATAAAACATTTTGATAGCAACCTTAGCGTGATGTGGAAAAATTAGTTCAATGTCGTCACCCCCTCTACCACTTCCCTTACAAAATTTCTTAAAATGAAAAAAAATTCTCTTTCATCTAGAGTATCGCAAGATTGGGCTTTACGCCCAGTCGTGGTCCTGTTATGTTTTTTAAATGCATTTCGCAAATTTTAAGGTAGACATTTCATTAGAAAATTTTCAGTTCATATGTGTTTTGCATTGCACATGAAACACTTTGTGCACTTTAGACCAGCGGGTCGGTGTATAGCAATTGTGGAACAATTGGGGGGATGTGGCCCGTTCACAAACTGAAAGTTACTTTTTTGCTAAAAATGACACACAACAAATTTCAGCACGATAGCTCTAAGCGTTCGAGAGTTATGTTGTAGACAGACGGACAGACGGATAGACAGACGGACAGGCGGACAGACGGATAGACAGACGGACAGACGGACGAACAGCAACTCGGTATCGAAGTTTTTGAGCGACAACTAATATTTCTGTACCCTTGGCGGCTCTGTGCGAGCATTATTTCTTAGCGTTACAAACGGTAAGGCAAACACAATATACTCTCAGATTTCATCTAGAGTATAAAAATTCGGCCGACAATTTGTTTTTAGTCTCACCTTAAATTATTCTTAGAGTTTGTCCCACAACCCTCTCTATACCTATGCAGATTTCACCTTCCTATCTACATTCGTGGTGAAGATATTAGCAAGTATAGTTTTTGACCTTTATAAGGTCAAGTTCATTAATGAGTCAAATTCTTAAACCCCTTTTACCCTATCCTATTCCAAAAGACACACAATTTGACGATAAGGTGAAATTCTTGCAAAGTGCGGGATATTGATCTGAAAATTGAAGCATAATGCTTTGATAATAGTAGTAGTCTTATTTTTACATTTCCGTTTTTCAGCACAACTGCAAGACCGTGTTCTGCATTAACTTTATGTAGATCTTGTTTTAGGGGTGTAGGGTGCGGTAGTTCTCCAGTCACCCCGAATAAGGATCTATTGTGCCGTCACTTATCTTGGTGATAAATATGCAAAAAGTATAATTTGGCCGAAATATAGCGAAACAGAGATTCATTCAAAATCAAAGTTTATATACGTAGATAATTTTCCACTTCATGGTCCAAGGGAGGACAGTGCCTCCACCCATAATGCTTTTGAAATCACCTGCTTATCGCTGTTCTCAGCATACCAGGAATATGCATTTATTTCAACCGATATTTATTGCAGTGCTGCTTGTAATTATAACTTACAGACGAAATTGACTTGTCTGCTTAAAATCTATGATACCTACCGAATAAAACATAAAAACTTCCGTGTATTTTGCAGGTAAAGAAATGGTCGACTATATTGCCGACTATCTTGAAAATATACGCGATCGTCGCGTTTTACCTAACGTCAAACCAGGATACATGCGAAACTTATTGCCAGACTCAGCTCCAATCGACGGCGAGGATTGGGATAAAATATTCAGCGATGTCGAACGCGTTATTATGCCGGGAGTGACGCACTGGCAAAGCCCACATATGCACGCGTACTTTCCCGCCTTGAACTCCTTCCCGTCGATGCTCGGCGATATGCTGGCCGACGCCATAAATTGTATAGGATTTACGTGGGCCAGTTCGCCAGCCTGCACTGAATTAGAAACGATCGTGATGAATTGGCTAGGCAAAATGATAGGACTGCCGGATGATTTCCTTCATATCGACGGCACTAGCAAAGGTGGGGGAGTCATCCAGACCACGGCCAGCGAGTCTACGTTAGTCTGCCTCCTAGCCGGAAGAACGTTGGCAATTAAGCGCTATCACGATAAGACGCCGGGCTATCAAGATGCGGAAATCAACGCAAGATTAGTGGCTTATTGCTCGGATCAGGCCCATTCCAGCGTGGAGAAGGCAGCTCTAATCGGTTCGTGTTAGCGAAAGCTTCAACGTCTTTAAGATTTACATCAAGTAAAAATGTTTATATTTCAGGACTCGTCCGAATGCGGTACATTGAGTCGGATGGGAATCTAAGTCAACGGGGAGCACAACTTCGTGAAGCCATCGAGAACGATATTAAGGAGGGATTAATACCGTTCTGGGTAATTTCAGTTAATAGTATTTGTCTTTTAAATTTCTTGCGAAACTGTCGTCGGCTATCACCACTCAAAATAGCAATGAAGACGTTTCTCTCGAGGACGTCGAGGCTAAGTAGAAATCTCTCCGGTCCAATTGCGGATGAGTGACGCAAAGAAGATTTGTGACTGATAGTCCCTTTGAGACCAATTAATAAGCCGCCAACAACGTCGACAAGGACGTGGTATCTTCGGAACTGACTGATTGTCTTTCGGCCTAAATAACAGCGACCGACACCTGTTGCACGGGTGTTTTCTCTGTATACTTGGGTGAGTAATTGTGATTTTCTGTCATTCATAGGTTTGCGCGACTTTGGGGACGACTGGGGCTTGCGCATTCGACAATTTGGTGGAGGTAAGTCCATTGATGGTCTCTACACTGCACAGATTTCAATTACAAATTGCGACTTCTTTCCTTTTCGTGCCGTTTATTTCACCTGACAGGTGGGTAATGTATGCCGCATGTACAATCTCTGGTTGCACGTCGATGCAGCCTACGCCGGCAGCGCGTTCATTTGCCCGGAATATCGGATTTGGCTGAAGGGAATCGAAAAGGCCGACTCGATTGCATTCAACCCGTCCAAGTGGCTGATGGTGCATTTCGATTGCACCGCAATGTGGTAAGTTGGACTCTACCTGTTGGATACCTGCGTGTCGTAATCATTAATAATTAGTTGCATGTTCATGTGTATGGCGCATTAAATTTTCCGCAAGGATTATTGATGGCGACAAGTAGTGAATATGTTAAGGAAAATTGCAACGAAACGCTTTTGATTGGATTTTATGAGAAGAATTTTGTTCGTAATTTCGGTGCTCCGAAATATTTGAAGGAATTTAGAATGAAAATGGGAATTTATTGTCTTTATCACAGGGTTAAGGACAGTACGGCTGTACATCGCACTTTCAATGTGGAACCGCTTTACTTACAACATGAAAATTCTGGTAAGTATGGAAATTCATGAAAATAACATTATTTGTAGTTTTTAGGGGGTTGTTAGGAAATCGCGACCATAGTTTAATTACGGGATTTTAGTGAACTATGGTCAGATTGGAGGTCCTGGTAGGTATAGATAGAAGTATTACAATTGCCGAATTAAATTTCAAACATCAAATACTTTTCGAATCTCTGAACTACTTTCGCTGTATTGTTTGTTTTCGTTTACACTTTTCGTTGGATTTGGGACGAACATATTTATATGAACTAATCATTGCCTTTTGCTTTCAGGACTGGCAATTGATTACATGCATTGGCAAATACCGCTGAGCAAACGCTTTCGGTCGCTTAAACTTTGGTTTGTTCTGCGCTCGTACGGAATTAAAGGACTCCAACAACACATTCGAGAGGGTGTCCGGCTGGCACAAAAATTCGAAGCTCTCGTTTTAGGGGATTTGCGTTTTGAAATACCGGCTGTCCGTCATCTTGGTGAGAACATTTTCAAATTACTGAATTATCAATAAATTTGATCCTGATTAATTTAAAAATATCAAAATCAGGAATGGTGGTGTTTCGTATAAAGGGTGAAAATGATCTTACCGAGAAGCTCCTGAAAAGACTAAATCATCGTGGAAATTTGCATTGTGTTCCGGCATCGCTAAAAGGAAGATACGTTATCAGGTTTACAGTGACTTCGACGAGAACAACAAATGAAGATATTTTAAGTGATTGGGCCGAAATACGACAAGTTACGACCGAACTTTTGAAAGACCTTGATATCAATTTGAGCGATAGGGTCAAGATTCCGTTGAAAGGTGATATATTTTTGGAGTTCTTTAAGGATCTTCACTATTGCTAGATATAGTTATTTGTTAGTCGAAGAAATCGTTCTTGTTTGTATCAATTCATCGTTAAGATCTGGTCGTTGATTAAGAAACGATAACGACCCAGTACATTTTATTCAAAAGAAAAATTGATAAGTTTGAAACTTATTTATTTTATGTTTTTTATTTTATGTGTTTATGTGTTTATTTTTTTTTGTTTTTTTTTTATATATCATTTTCTTTCATTTTTCAACCAAAAAATAACAAAGCTTGGGAAGATTGCGCAGTATGAAAATTATTCTGGCTTTGTCATTGATTGACTATTTTTCCACGTTTTAAATTATTAGTACACAATTCTTTTTGGCTATAGTGGAATATGAGTAGTGAGATAAATTCATCCTTTGCGTTAAAAAAGCTAGACTGTTCTCTGTAGGCGGACCTAAGCAAATTTTTCTGTTTTGCATGCGAACGTTTTGGTAAAAAAAATTATTTCGAAAGATTTCTTACGATCGCGTTTGTGAAAAGTCCCATAATTTTTGTCCAACTTTATTTAACCGTCTTTGAAATGTTACATGAGTAATTCAAAAGCAATTTAGCAGTACAGTACTGTACGTAGTCGATTTAATTGTGATAGGTTGATACATTTAATAGTGTCTGTTATTGAAATATAGTTGTGGAACAATGCGATAGGCATATTCTAGTTAGAATGTATTGAGTAGCGTGTTGGTCTATTCGAAGGTCGTGAGTTCAAATCCCGCTCGGCGTACAAATTGAGCACACTACTTGCATTGGTATAGCTTGGCTACCTGAATCCGCGAAAATGAAAATTCGTAGATAGAGGGTTGTGCAAAAGGGCTATAAACCCTTTCACAATAAAAAACAGATATTAAGCAAAGGAGACAAAAGCCCGATTTGGGCTGTAGAGCTATTGAAGAAGAAAAAGATATTCTGGTGAAACTCACGATGCAGAACGCATTAATTGCCTACTAGGCTAACTGATTTTGCTAATATCACGTATTTTAATTGCAGAGCTATTACAACAAATAAATATTTTGAAGTCCTGAGTTTGGTAGTCCCAAGCATCGTTTTTATAGCACAGTCCAAGAAAAATAAGAAATTGTTAAAATTTTATTTTTTAGAACATTAAACAGATTGAGAAAATTTGCCTACACTTTTTTTGTTTTTAATAACAGCTAGGACCGAAATATTTGATTTTTTTACTCGCTAGATACCAGAGAAAAGAACGAAGGTTTTGGCTCCAGTTTGCTGTTAGCTAACACACCAATGTCACCAAAGATCGTCAACGGATCTTTTGCAGCTATTTTCGATACCGGAGAGTTTTTAGAGAAAGCCTACGCTGGAATTAGGATTACTGTAAGTATTTAATGATAACTAGTTTCTTTTTTCTTATCGCGAAAATTACCCTCCCTTCAGTTCAGTAGGTACTATTAGTTGGCGTAGTTTTTTACTCTGAACTACGCGATTTGTTCGTTAGTCAATCGACTGCGGCGCATAATAAGTACGTCAGTAAAATTTTGTGAATTCCAAAAGACGCACCGATGGTTATCTCGCTTCTACGTACTTTGACGGTGTAGTCAGTGATGACCCCTTAGTTCTAAGGAACTTTTTTGCCAACCATTTTCGTACTGCTTTCACTACCTCGAATCGTATTATTAGTCCTGAAGATTTCCATTACATGTCGAAGTTCCCTTCTACCTCATTAGAGATGAAACATCTTCATGTTGAGGAAGCGACCTTTTTGAAGTTTATTTCAAGCATCGCGGATAGTTTTTCGAAAGGTCGAGATGGCATCTCTGCTGCCGTATTAAAGCGTTTTAGCACTTCTCCGGCTTTGCTTTATGTCATATATTTAACGCTTCTCTCAGATGGGGTATATTTTCTAGTTCGTGGAAATACTCCACTATCAGCCCATTGCTCAAGAAAAGAAAAAGAATTGATGTGTGTTACTATCGACCTATTGCTAGTCTTTCTTGCACTCCTAAGTTGTTCGAGGCTGTTGTTTGTGATATAATGAATTTTCATGGTAAACTAAAATTTACTCCAGTCCAACAAAGGTTTATCACAGGTAGGTCGACAACAACAAATCTAATGGAATTTTCCAATTTCACTGTTCCAGTGATTGAAGGCGCTAAGCAGGTTGACTCCACACATACTAGCTTTAGCAAAGTTTTTGATAAAGTGGACCATGCTATTCTTGCTCACAAGCTATACGCACTTGGATTTCCTTTTAATTTCATAGATTAGGTCAGATCTCACCTATCTAAACATAACCAAAATGTGATTTATCGAGGAGCTAATTCCTCAGCTACACCCAACACATCTGGTGTGTTACAGGGCAGCCATCTTGGACCACTGTTATTTATTTTATTTATTAACGACGTGAGTTTGGTTATTTTCCATTCAAAAATTTTGCTCTACGCTGACGACGAATCAGAATGATTGCGCACTGCTTCAAAGTGATTTGCAACGCTGGTGTACAATTGTACACCGGTAATCGGCAAGGCCAACTCCGTTTGGGGTTTCCTTAAAAGATTGTGTAAGGACTTCAATAATCCTTATATAACTAAAACTTTTTATTGTGCTTATGTATGCTCTATTCTTGAGTACGCTTGTCAGGTGTGGGCTCTGCCTTACAAGAAACGTAAGAAAAGGATCGAGTCTGTACAGCGAAGGTTCTTAAGGTTTGCCCTAAGATAGGTAAAGTTGCGAACAGCGCCTTAAGCTCCTCTCTAGCGTCGCGATGGATTATCCATAGGGCTGCTTTTGTATTTCAATTAATTTAGGAGAATTTTTTTTTTTAAATTTTTTTATTTATATTTTTTGAGAAAAACGCTTTTCCCCATTTTAACGCAAACTTTGAAGTTTTTTTACAATCAGTTAAGCCGTTTTTGCGTGAAAGCCGGATAGACAGACAGAGAAGAATTTTAAAAACGTGTGGTTCTGCTTAGTTATTGCTAAAATTAAGCAAAAAAGTAACTTATAGCCATTTCTCAACAGACAGACACTACAATTATATTTATATGTATAGATGTATAGATTTTTAATATTGATATAAACTAAAGTTGAAATTCACTAATTAAAAAAAAAAATTATCATTAGGAAAAGAGCACCACTGAAATGAGCTGGACACATAAATGGCACAATCTTAAAAAAAATAGAAAAAATCATTTTAATATTGCATTTGTTGGTGTTTTGGTATGTACAAAAATTTTACCATTAATATGTAGTGCTGTAGCCTTTGTTTCTGATGACAGCTTCGCACTTGCGACCCATACTTTCCATACGTTTTTGACGTTTTGTTTTAGGTATGGCATACCAAGCTTCCTGTGCGGCCGACCATAGATCGTCCATATTTTTATAATTTTTTTTAGCGATTTCAACCTTGACTTCGTTCCACAGGTTCTCTATTGGATTTAAGTCAGGGCTCTGGGCTGGCCAATCCAAAAAGTCGATTTTCTCTACACAAAACCAATTTTTTACTAGTTTGGAGGAGTGTTTGAGGTCTTTATCTTGCATGAATTTCCACTTAGTTGGCATGGAGTCGAAGGCATATTGGTCCATATGGTTTTCCAAAATGTCTAAATAATGAAACTTGTCCATTTTTCCATTGATTTTTATCAGCAGACCTACGCCATGCCAACAAAATGCACCCCAAACCATAATGCTAACACCACCGTGTTTTACCGTATTCTGAGTGAACCGAAGATTGTACTCTAGTCCTTTAGGACGACGACCAAAGGTTCTGCTATCTAGTCCTATCCTATTAATTTTTGTTTCGTCACTCCATAACACGTTTTTCAAAAAATTAATGGGATTTTCTTTATGGGTTCTGGCGAAGATTAATCGTTTTGAAATATTTTTTTTTAGAGCAGTGGCTCTGGAAATACGCCCAAACAATTTGCCTCGTTTAATCTTCTTCTGACAAGCCTGCTAGATATTTCTAGGTTAATAGATTCATCAATATCAGATGCTATCTGCCGTGATGACTTGAATGAATCAGTTTTCACCATTCTGACTATATGTAACTCCATCCGAACGCACATCTGTTTTTCGAGGCCTTGGCTTCCGACTTTTAGTTTAGCTAAGTTTAGTTTAGTTTATTTATTTATTCATTTGGTTTAACACAATTAAGATACAAGAATCTTTTGTTTGCGTAATAACGGCAAATTAACTATTCAAATTAAGTGATTCATTTAAAATTAGTTCTACATTAATAACCGTTAATCAAAAGAAGAATTAAAAAAAGAAAACAAAAATTTAATTAGAAAAGAAAAAAAGAAGAAAAGCCTAGATTGAACCTCCCAAGTATACTCTGAGCCTCCTGCAAAAATCACCATCCACTCCTGATCTATGAATTTCGACTGGTAGTTGATTCCACTGTTGAATGACATAAACGAAGAATTGCCTCTGTGAAACTAGAGATAAGAACTGAGATGTTATTAGTTGGTGAGTCCTGGAAGACCTGGCGAACGTAATTCGTTGGAAAAGATACTCAGTCCTTTTGGAATGAATTATCTTGAAAAGAAAAATCAAGCAGCGATATAGAATATAGCGTTCTAGAGAGCAACCAAATATATTATCGGCATAAGGAGAAACATGGTCAAATCGTCGCAAACTATAGATATAACGAACAGTAGAGTTGACAGCTACATTTAGTCGATTTCTGCATATACCTATATAATCAGGTCTACAGAAAATTTCATGCCCGTATATCAAAATTGGTATTACTAAAGTTTTTACCAGCATAAGTTTGACATCTACTGGTACATACTGACGTGTGCTAAATAAGGTTTGAAGAATTCCATAAACTTTTCCTATTATGGATAAAATATGATCGCTCCACGTTAGGGTGTTGTTAAAAAAAACCCAAGATTCTTAATTTTTAACACATATTCGATAACAGAGTTATTGAGGATGACAGCAGGAAAATACGAAAAATCAATTTGCGTTTTGTATATTACAATACTCTTGGTCTTAGATGAGTTGAGTTCTAAAGAATTCACTTGTGTCCAATTACTAATACGAGTCAAATCTTCGTTAATGCGACTGGTTGCATCTTCCACCAACCCAAGCGGATAACTAAGCTGTAGTAGCACATCGTCAGCATACATGTTGATATCGCAGTGTTTTATAAAGAACGGGAGATCATTGATATACATTGCGAAAAACAAAGGACTAACAATACTTCCTTGCAGTAAACCACATTTTGTTTGCAAAAAAGGTGACAATTGCTCATTGACTGATGTCCATTTGCACTCTGATATTGTCAGTGGCATTCAGTAGTGCAGTGATACAACTATGGTTGGGCCTAAAACCGGATTGTAAATCCGATAGCGAATATAATCACTGAAGTAGTATGATATTTGGCTATTCATAAGTTTTTCAAAAACTTAAGAAAGATAAGGCAAGATCGCAATCGGTCTATACTCTTGTTGAGCTGATTTAAGAGATTTCTTAGGAACAGGAATAATTTTAGATTTTTTCCACGCATCAGGAAAAGTTGAAGTAGTGAAAATTGTTTTAAATGTGTGTGTCACAACGGGAAGTATGTAAGGAATAATAAGCTTAACAAATTTCGGGTGAATACTGTCCACACCTACAGCGTCAGATTTGATCGAGAATAGAGCATTGTACACATCGAATTCAGTAACACAAATGAAACTAAACTCATAAGAGGGATTATTGCATTTCAACTTACTTACATGTTCGGAAAATTTAGCAGAAAGCGTTGGCATAGATTTGATAGCAGGAGTTGACGATACGGAAGCAAACGATTTATTAAGGGTTTCACAGTCTATGTTCAGTTTAGGTTGGTCTAATTTCTAGATCTTTCAGATTGGACCATAATTTTCTAGTTGAAAGACTGCCACGGAGTCTAGACTTGTAGTACAGGATCTTAGATTTCCGTATTTCTGAAACAACCTTATTCCGAATTACCTTGAGTTCAGAGAACATAGAATTTGATCGAAATCGCTTCCACCGCTGAAAAAGAACATATCTAGCATGCATGAGACTGCGAATATAAGAAGTTAGCCAAGGTGACTTAGCACTCTGGACATGTTTATTTTTCAATGGAACGTTTTCGTCATATAGATGAGTAATTTGACTTAAAATAATAAATACTTTTTCGTTGACTGAGGATGACAGGAACAAATTTTCCCAGTTAATTTCCATAATACGTGAAAATAACATATATTGATTAATAGCGTTGAAGTCCCTATATTGATAAGTCATTGGGCCATCACTGTTTGATGCCAAATCATATGCTAGATAAATAAGGTCATGTTTAGAGAACGCCGGTAGACCAATCTGACTAAATGACCTAAAATAATCCATATCACTGACCAAAAAGATATCCAAGAGTTTACTGTGTGCGTTACTGAAATGAGTCGGCTCGGTTCGGTTAACGAAAAATAAATTGGAAGATAGCATATTATTAATAAAATCATTGACAATATTATCGGTCTTTTAATCTAGCAGGTTACAGTTTAAATCGCCGGTTATAATCACATGTCTAGTTATGTTGCAAATGTTTTCTACTACATCAATAACTAGGGACATATCACGAATGTCCGGAGGTTTATAAATAGTACCTATGAAACATTTATCATGTCTAATAAAAAACTCTAGGACTAGATAATCGATTGGGCTACCTGATTCTGATTTGAGATGGACTCTACTACATGTATTATTTTTTAAGTAGAATTTCGACTCCACCGCCTCCACGATTGACACGGTCAGCTTTAAAAACATTATAACCAGGAATAGAAATATGGGCATCATCAATGCCCGGTTTTAACCATGTTTCCGAGATGCAGATAATATCAATATATCGGAGTTCTCAACACATGATTTAATTGTATTATACACTTTTTTTTCGAGAAATTTGCATTATTTCAGAAATTTCTGCCACTTTTTTCCCATCTTCATGCATTTTCCATATGAATCGCCTTTCCTCAGTTGTGGTATGTTCGCCTGATCCTATTTTCAACAATTTTTCGCTCTTTGTACTTATTTTTCAACTACCCAAAATGTCAAGTGATTTGAATGAAATCAACGCGAACTCTGCCTATTTTAATTAAATTGTGCCATTTACAGTGGCGGACAATAGTCTAGGGCAGCACCTTTTATTGAAGTTCTGGTTAATAGGAAGCTTTAATCAAAAATCTAGCTAGGGTATAGCCTAGTAGGTAGTGTGTTGGTCTTGTAATGCGAAGGTCGTGAGTTCAAATCCCGGTCGGCGCAATATATAATTCCGGCACATTGCCTGCTTGGATATACCTTGGTCACCTCAATCTAAGAAAATGAAAAATTCGTAGAAAGAGGGTTATGCGGTTCCGCAATAAGTAATGAAAAATGTTAAGGAACCTGAATATCATGAGGCCAAGGTCAGATTTGGGCTGTAGCGCCATTGTAGAAGAATCAAAAATGTATTGATGCACATTTTTTTAGTAACATAAATATATTTATAAAAAAAAACAAAAACTTTTCATAACAAACTTAAAGAGAAATTCATAAAAACATAAGAAATTGAATGGACAAAAGTTTACGACGGTTAGTGCTGGCTGACTTATACAAAAAAAAAATCCAACTAAACCTAATGGTGTTTCTTTGAAATTTGTTTATTTGCTCTTACTGCCATTCAGTACCTGTGCAGCTGCTGTTTATCGCTAGTTTCGAACTGTAAGGTCCACAAAATGTCATCGCGAAAAGAAATTTTCTAGTGATGCCCGAAATTTAGTCGTCCAGTATAAAAACGACAATAAATCGTGCCCGGGAATTGCGAAATTACTGAAACTAAAACGAAGTTCTGTTTATACCATTATCAAAAATTTTGGAAACAGTGGTTTTATTAAAAATAAGCTGCGAACTGGCCGACCGAAAAAGCTTTCGCGCAGAGACATTAGTTAAATTTTAAAAGAATTAAAAAAAATACCAAAAATAAGTGCTCCAGATTTGACGAAACTAGTGGCTGCGGTAAGGAAAAAGGATGTCCATGCAAGACCAATCTCGAGAGTATTAAATTCTAATGGGTTTCAAAGCAGAACTCCACGTAAAAAATCATTAATATACGCCAAAAACCGACATCTGCGCGTAGAGTTTGCCAAGGCCCATATCAACAAGGACAATGATTTTTGGAATCGAGTCCTTTTTACCGATGAGTCGAAATGCAACATGTTCGGGTGTGATGATCGTAGTAAAATATGAAGAAAAAAGAATACGGCCTTAGAGTCCAAAAATTTGATTCCTACTGTCAAGCACGGTGGAGGTAATGTTATGGTTTGAGGAGCCATAGCTGCCTCTGGGGTTGGCTTTTGTTGAAACTACTATGGACCGCTATGTTTACAAGAACCTGTTGGAACAACATATAAGGCCATCAATTGAGAAGTTGTGCCTTGGAGAGAGTTGAATTTTCCAACAGGACAATGATCCGAAGCATACAGCACTTTTCGTCAAGAACTGGTTGTTGTACTATGCTCCCAGGCAGCTGAATACGCCTTCCAAAGCCCGAATTGAAACCCAATAAAACATGAATGGGGGCTTCTGGAGCGGAAAATTCGGAAAATTTGTCGAAGGAAGCGCTCATTACAGAATGGGAGAAAATTACATTCACAGAATCTGATAATTTAGTCGCCTTTATGCCCCGAAGACTGCAAGCAGTAATTGATGCTAAAGGGGGTCCAACCAAATATTAAGCCAGCAAATTATTTTAAAAATTCCGATACGTTTAGTTAGAAATTTTTTGTGTATAAGTCAGCCAGCACTGACGGCCGTAGACTTTTGTCCATTCAATTTCTTATGATTTTATGAATTTCTCTTTAAGTTTGTTGTGAAAAGTTTTTGTTTTTGTGTTTTTATAAATATATTTACGTTACTGAAAAAATGTTCATCAATGGATTTTTGATTAAAGCTTCCAATTAACCAGAGCCTCATAATAAGGTGCTGCCGTAGACTTTTGTCCGCCACTGTACATGCCCACTTAAAATCAGCATTGCTTATGCAAAACACGATAACGATAAATAATTGGCAGAACATAGCGGAACATTTGAGCGTTGGTGGTACAAATATTTTTACAACAACAACCGGAAGAGATAAAACTTGCATTTTTAAAAGTTTTTAGTTGGAAAATACTTAAATTTATGCTCAATTTAAGTTTGTGCCATTTATATTTCCATAGCTGTATTTACAGTGAGCGTCAAAATACAGTGTACACCTCATTCCTATATGCATTCTCCTTAAATTTTGACCACCTTGCTAAACTTCATCAAGTATTTGATGATTATTTAAGTTCTCATTGAGGTCTCTTTTATATAGCTAATCGACACTTGCAGCACACATATAACAACAAAAGCTATGTAGGAAAAACAAAAAACAGTCCCTTTTTCTAGCGTCAAAATAAAGTGTACACATAAGAGGCCTAACGCTAGAAGATTTCAAGGAAAAAAAATCCCGTTATCTTTCGTATTTTGTAGCCGTGGTGATCTATCGTCTTATTAGTTCTTCCTTGCGCGTCATTTGTGCTGGTTAGAGTTTAAGAAGTATACAAAAGCTATTTTACATTGAATTTGATGATGGGCTGGCCAACTTCTTTGGAAACGCGAGAACTTGTCATAAAATTTAGAATCGAAGGGAAATCGTTCCGAGCAATAGCTTCAATTATCGATAGAAGCCATAACACCGTCAAAAAAATTATTGACAAGTTCGAGATCTTCGGTAAGTTGGAAAATCGGACAGTGAAATGGAAACACGCCAGTTTCTAAGAACCGTTAGACAGGATCCAAAAACTAGCGCCGTGAAAGTAGTGGAAGACCTCTCAAAGTCATCAGGACGCAATGTTAGCGCCATCACAATCAGACGGTCATTGCATAATAATGGTCTATTTGGAAGGGTTCCGAGAAAGAAGCCATTCATATCCAAACCTAAACAACAGCGGCGCTTTGATTTTGCCAAAAAGTACGGAAATCATCATTTTGAAAAAACGTTTTATTTAGTGATGAAAGTAAATTCGAAGTTTCCGGGAAGAAAGCGCCGACTAGGATATGGAGAGGAAAAAATCAGGAGTTCGAAGATAAAAACACTGTATCGATAGTGAAACACGGTGGTGGTTCGGTGATGGTGTGGGGGTGTATGGCGGCAAGTGGAGTTGGCAGATTGGTATTCATTGATAATACAATGAATAAAATAAGATACCTAAACATATTGAAAGATAATTTGGGTCCTAATGTGGAAAAATTAGGGTTGGGTCGTACGTGGATATTTCAACAAAACGACGATCCCAAACATACGGCCAAAATAGTTAAGGACTATTTGCTTTATTATGCACTTAAACAATTGGATCACCCCCCACAATCACCGGACCTTAATCTCATTGAACATTTATGGGAACATCTGGACCGACAAATACGAAAGAGAAACATAACTAGCATAGACACCCTAAAAAATGCTTTACTGGCGAATGGCAAAATATTTCACCGTTCTTATCACTTATCACTGTTCTGAAGGCATAAGGAAAGCAAACTAAATACTGAAGGCTGGATTTTGAGTGTTAATTTTAATTTTTAATACAACTGTATACTTTATTTTGACGGTATGAATATGAAGAGTTTTTTGTTTTTGTTGCATTGTTTTGGTGAAATGATTTTTTAACTTACTTTGTTGGCTATTGAAGTACGCCTTAATGATTTTAGAAAGACTGCAATATTTTATGAAAGCACATTGTAAAATACAAAAATAAATAGCCCTAACCAAAATAGACTTAGAGAGCATTAAGGCACCTAAGTCTTTCTACGACTGTATAGAAATGTACGTTGACAGCCAGAATAGACTTAAGGAATCTTTCGTTTACTTTTTCAAACTTATGAGCACGGTTCTGAGCGTAGAAACTTAAGCAATCTTCTGCGTTTGACATTTCTTCACAGTTTTGCCGAGATTGTTGTAGTTTCAGATTTCAGATTTGTGATTTGTACTTCTCTAAAATAGAAGATCTTAAATTGTTCGAAGATTTGAGTGGTTTATTGGACTTATCGGGAAAATTAAAAAGGAAAAAAAAGTGTGGTGTTAGAAGAATAAATAGTGACAGGCAAAAAAAAGGGTATTATCGAGTGACGTTCATTTCAATGAAAACGCACAATCCCGGATAATTTTTCAAAAATTGCAGAATTAATTCGGATTGGTTTGACTTTTTAATAAGTTTAATAAAGCCTAGAATTAAGAAGAAATCCGCTCCGCCCTTCACCATGCCAACATAGATTTAACGGCTCGAATGCCTTAGATTTAAGAAACACATTATGTAATTATTTTAACAGTTAGAATATATATTTCATTCATCTAGGCCTTATATTTAATTCAGTGCAGATATTTGTATATGTGACAGGTATTGCAATTTTATGTAGAACGTTCGGTTCAGAGTCCACGACTCAGGTATTCAGTTTGTACTCTATAACATATTTCCTCTTCAACTGAAACACAGTTTGGAAAAGATCCGCCCTGGCTTCGTCTCGTTTCTCAGCGGGGATTTCGTTTAACAGTGAAATAAGAGTTTTACACAGTAAAGCATCACTGTCTTCACTATCTCGACCTTGTGCTCGTTTCTTATAAGCTGCCGCCGCGTCTTCAACCGCTTTCAACGTGGATCCAATGGTATTCTTTCTTTTCGGGGGTCGTTGGAACACATCTCGCGCACTTGAACTTGTAGTCTGCGGAGATTTGGGTCCTGGCGAACTTTGTTTACAGCCCTCGAGTACATCCTCATCCTCCTGCTCTATTATTGCAATATTGTTGCATTCAGTCCTGCAAATATAAGAATTATCTTTCACGTTTTTTAAATTAATTATGTAGTGTTTTTACGCTCGAAGTTTCACGAAATTTTTTAAAAACATCATGCTCTCGAAATAAGGGCAACTATTATATTCTGCGTTCGATTTTTGTACGAATGTTTCCCTTAAATGTTTCCATTTCTTTTTGCAGTCTTCTGCTGAAAAATAAACCAAAATTATTACTTCAACTTATCAAAATAGCAAGAAAACAATACTGTTTTGTTTCAGCTCTTCAGCGATTTGCTTCCAAATCCTATTTTTGTAAGTTTTGTCGAAGTACTTTTTGTTATTTAATATATGCTGTATGTATTTTACAATAGTTTGTAAGTAATCAATGTTTTTATGAATTTTAAATAAATAAATAATACAGTTACTCCTCAAAATCTTTATCTTCAAAAATAAAAACCTCTAGGGAGGGGGAGGAAAGAAAACCCGTACGAACGGACCCAGAGTAATCTTCCGGAAAGCCAGTATTCGAAAATTGTCTGAATTCATGTGATGTGTGGTGCCTGAAACATTACTACCCAGTTTCAAATAATATTCGAAAAAAGTTATTTATTTAGTTCTCATCCCAAGTATTATGCATTAATAAAAGAGTTCATTTGAAATTTATGACTATTTTGCAGCACCATGATTCGCCATCGATGCGTCGCAGAGTTCGTGGAATACTTATGTCGGGTAAAAATTACTTAAAATCTCTTATTTTCCAGATTTTATAATTTTAATTGCAGGAAAACAATTTTCACTGGACTCACGCATGGATCTTGTAGTGCACTCCTGCTTGGACTCGGGATCGCAACATTCCACTACCAGCTCCGAAAATCGGGCTGCGTTGATCCGCGAAGATAGCGAGGACGTTTGGGAAGGTACGAAGGGCAGGTATTGTAGCAAAGAAATCTCATTCTATCGAAAACGTTATTTGTTCTTGCACTTAGTTTTGTAATTTTAACGGAACATTCCACGTGATTGGCTGTGCGCACATTTTTTTTCCTCAACCTCGCTTTCTATGTCTACTGAATAATTCGCGCTTATGCTAAATACAGTTTACAATTTTTCATTTCAATTTTCAATTTCAGCTTATGAGAATTTGGGGACACCCCCACGAACACCGCCGCCACTGGTATCGCCGTTACTGTCGACGCCATCTCGCATGAAATCCAAGATCTACTCGGAACCGATTCTCCAAGCTCCGCAAAATTGGAGAATTCTGGACGACCGGGATCAAGTCCAGAGTAAAAACTTATCAAATGCTTCAACCACTTGTAATCGAACTAACAATAGTACCGTTCACGTCCAAGAGATGGACAAACTAGTTTCCGTTAATCGTTGTTGTGATTCTCAAACCGTTCATCAATGTTCTTCGTCAAATCAGAGTTCCGCAAGAGGTCGGCCGCGACGCATCCGGTGGCAGCAGCAAGATGAAAATCGCTTTCACGCAACACCATCACCGTCGCTCAGCAACTCGCCGCAACATTCCGACCGCAGCAATAAAGTTGCAACCACTGCGATGCGTTTTGCGGCCAAGTCAGAGTCCAATAATGCGTTCTACAACAGAGCATTTCACGCGGGGATTTCCCATCCGAAAAGGCGCGAATTTCAAAAGAGCGTCTACGCGACCGGTTCCATGCCGGATATCGCCGAATTTCGCTTCGAGGAGGATGACTGGGAGGTTAAGAGAACGTTCGTCCAGAAAGACGCAATGAGATCGCCAAAAGTACGAGTTCGCGTCCAGGACGAGGATGGACGTCGTATTCGGACCTCATTCGACGCGTCGAGCGACGAGACCAGCCCATCCGCCCGCTGTGAAATGGATAAGTCGCTCTTGAACTATTTGGACAGTGAGGAGAAGGTTGTCCGGACTAGGAATATCAGCTCGGATGATCGGACAACGCAATGCAAAAAGTGCGGCCATCATCGAACCGTCAAGCTGGCCTCCTGATATTTGTGGATCGATTTGTCGAATAGTTTATTCAGAATTTAGCATTAGTTTTCTAGATTTAATCCAGTTAGGACTTAGGATATGGGTGCAAAAGTCATGTGTAGGACTGTCCCACCTGCTGCTGTGAGATCAATAAAATCAATATTAGATAATTAGGGAATTTTCGAATTGGAAAATCGCAAGACGACCATCATCTGTAAATAGCTAAAAATTAAAATGAAAATTTCAAAATTAAATTATGCTGCGTAAGTAGCGCTTTTGCATGTTTTCTCGCTTTGAATGTTAATAAAAATATTGTTGAGGCAAAAATCTAATCGACTTGCGGTGTTTCTTTCCGTCTTCGACAGAAGACAAGACCCATAAGACTTTTTGATCAAACCACGAAGGGTCATGTGTGTACTTTTTTTTTATGAATTTTGACCCACACCATGGCTTCGCTTTGGGTGCCTTACTTGAAAAGCGACTGCGGTTAAGATGCCGTGCAGGCATCCTGTGCACTTTTTCTCTTACGTAAGATGTTTTTTTTCTCGCGTGTAAGAAAACAGCTCAGTAATTTTAGCTCTTACGCGATTTTCGATTTACGATTTCTTCAATAAACTTTTGCTTTTTTCTCTCGCTTTGATTGGTTTTACTTTCCGATATTTTTAAAAGGTGCAGTTTATAGATTTTTCACACCTGTAAATCGAATGGTAATTTATTTGTGAGAAGAAAAAGAAGGAAAAAAAAAATGCGATAAATAAAAATGTCACGATTTAAGCGAAAACTGGCGCAAGACGCGCGAAGCTCTCAACGGATCGGCCAAAGGTAAACGGCGCGAAAACTTCAAGTGGAAAGCCGCAAGGTCGCTTGGGTTGTGATTGTGACAATCGTCAATATTGCCACTTTGTTTTGCGGTCTGTTTGACAAAAATTGCAGCAGATTTTTATTTTTACCGGAGACCAAAGGTCCGGCCTGACTTGGCAGAAAATCGCTTGAGTCAGTTGAGCGAATCACCGATCCATTTCAAAACGAGAGGATGTCAACTCAAGTGTGACGCATAGTAATTTTGAATGTTACCTCCTATAGTTCAATAATAGTGTGATGCATTTTAATATTGAAAAATAAAAATTGACTATGTACTTCAATTATTTTGATTATTTATTCATTATAATTAAATAATTTGTTTTCTTAGCGAAATTTATAATTAACTTCGTGATTTAAGGTTTTGTGACTTTTCGGAATCACTTTTTGGAATCTAGAGAAAAAATTTATGCGAGAAAACAATAATGAGGGGTCAAAGCGTTTCGACGATTTGAATATCATACGACGCGCTCAAAATATAAAGAATGTCAACTGCATATCGTCGGTCTAATATCAAAATCTCTAAACTCCAAAATTATAAAAAATTGGATTTTGAGCGAAATAATGAAAATACATAACGCTCGATATCCCTTCCGTGATCTTAAGACCTAAATGATACGAGAAACGGATACAGCGCCTCGGATACGGACTGATTCTACGGTAACGACTCTTGGCGTTCGAAAACGGACTAACAAGTCCTGGCAACAGCTTAAACCCGATGCTTAGGATCGCGCCTTGTGGAAGAGAGCTGTTTCTGTCCTATGCCCTTATAGGGGTCTTAACAGGAATTTGATTGATTGATCGATATCCCTGGAGAAAATCATTATAGAAATACAGTGGGAAATCCTAGAATAATGAAATACTGAAAAATCGCAACTACATATGTGGTCAGCGCGATCAACACTTAAACCGCGTAAATCCTCATTTGCAAGCCGCTTTTTATAAGTAGTGGTTGTTTCTCAGCTTAGAAAACAAATTCGTCATTTGGTTAATTTCATTTGCAGTTTTAATTCATAATTCATAATATAATTTATTTCCCAAGATTTTTATAATATGGTGCTTACGCTAGATTGTTAATGTTAGAGATCAGGTATTGAATTAACCTTTGCAACTTTTGGTTGAGTTTAGGATTAGTGGTTTGTAATTCATTTGCTTGATCTAGTTAATACTTTAAGGAAAGAGGGGAAAACTAAAAAACCTTTTGTAAATTTTAACTTAAAAGTAAAAGAAACTACTAACTAACTTATGCTATCTTAACTTAAACTAAATGCTAAATACTATTCCATGATAGAATGAATCAGTGGATTGATCGAGTTCTTGCAACTACTTAACAATTTTTTTTCCAGTTTGTTGCACTGAGTTTGGACTAGGTCTGTAACAGACAGTTGGTGCAGGCGTCTAGTTGAGAAATACCAGGGTTTGTTCAGTACAAGTTTAAGGCATTTGTTTTGCGTTATTTGTAATTTGCTTTTGTGTGCTTGGGCGCATCCATTCCAAATAGGGCACGCGTACAAGAGACATGGTCGCATTACTACATTGTACAGAAGCAGTTGATTTCCTATCGATAGTTTCGAATTCCGGTTTATCAAAGGGTATAATATCCTGATAAGCTTTAGTGTTTTGGAGACAGCGTATGAGATCTGGTGATGGTATGTCAGTTTCTTGTCTAAGTACATCCCAAGGTATTTGATGTTATTGGACCATGGTATAGTTTCTCCGCCAAGGTGGAGTGTAAGGGGTGGTCGATACTGGGATGCTCTTCTTTTCGTGAAAAAAATTGCTGCGGTTTTCGTTGTGTTCAATTTTATTTTCCACTTGGTGAGATACGCTGCAATTTGGGCAAACTGTTTATGCAGGTTGTTGATTATGATTGCAGGGTCCAGTGATGTTGTGAAATCAGCAGTGTCATCTGCAAAAGTCGCTAACGCACAAGTGGAGTGTTTAGGAAGATCGAAGGTGCATAGGTTGAAGAGTAGGGGACTTAGACACGATCCTTGAGGAACACTTGCAGGAATCCCACGGCTTTCCGATTTGGATGATTTGATTTTTACTTGAAAGGATCGCTGTGAGAGAAAGGAACCGATCAGGTGGATTAAATATTTGGGAAACGAGAATTTCACTAACTTGGATAGAAGGTTATTATGCCATACTGTATCGAACGCTTTTTGGATGTCTAGCGTGATCATGCCAACAGATTTTTTGTCCTGGAATGCCTTTTTAACGAAATTAGTGACTCTGAGGAGTTGGTGACACGTGGAGTGCTTTTGTCGAAAGCCAAATTGGTAGTCCGGGAGAATATTATTTTCGTTGGTGTGGAGTTGAAGACGGTGAAGGATAATTTTCTCAAAAATTTTGGAGATTGAGGAGAGTAGACTAATAGGTCTATAACTAATGGGTGTGAATGAGTCTTTTCCGGGCTTATGGATAGCTATAATAGTGGCTTCTTTCTAGTATTTTGGAAAATATCTTAGTTTCAGGCAACTATTAAATATATGACTCAAGAAAACCACTGCTTTTTTGGGGAGATTTTTCAAAAGAATGTTAGGTATGTCGTCTTTTCCGGGGCTTTTCCTGGTTTTGGATCTGCGCAGTATGTTTCTGATATCAGCAGGTTTGCAAAGAAGGAACCGCTCGGATGTAGTTAAGGGAGTCGACAGAAATTTATCAATTTGATTATTGATATTATTGGTGAATTGGTCGTGGGCAGAATTACTTACAGCGATGTCATGAGCGGAGTGGAATGATCCGCTAATATTTCTGCTTTGTCGCTGTCAGTATAAATGTTTTTATTATTCACTTTTAAATAAGGTATACTTCTTCCCCTATTTTTTAGAACTTTATTAATTTTCCAGAATTTTGTGGACCCTTTGTTTAACCCTTCTAGGACAACATTCCAGTTTTTGTTTCTCATTTGAGATATTTCATATTTTATCTCATTTTGCAGGAAGAGAACTTCTTTTTTTAAGGCGGGAGCCCTACATCTTTGCCATTGCCGTCTTTTTTGGTTACGAGCAGAGATGAGATTTTTGATTTCTATAGGGAGTGTAATAATGTTTTCCTTGATTGTTGCTTTTGGAGTTGATTTTTCGGCGGCTTCAATGACTTTGGACGAGAAGCTATTCACCATTTCGTCAATTATTGCGGGGGTGGTTTTTGACAGGTCGAGCTTATCGATAGGTAAGGAGTTGCTCAGGAGACGGTGGTAGGTTTTCCATCGCGTTTTAGAATAGTTACGGATTTTTACTGCGTTATTATTCAATGATACTTCGTCCAAGAGGGAAAACAGCACCGGAAGATGTGGGGACGAGAGGTCTTGTGTAGTTTCTGGTTGGGATACATTAATTAGTCCAAAACTTATAATTAGGTCTAGGGTGGAAGAAAGCCCCTTAGGTGGATGGTATGTAGGTTCAGATGGAGGAAGAACTATTCCAATTCCCTTAGTTCATCGAAGAGTATTCGACCGGCTTTGTTGGTTCGGGGACAGTTCCAGTGCTGGTATTTGGCATTGAAATCTCCACACAATAGCATTTTATTTTTTGTTCTTGCGAGGGTTTTGAGATCAGATTTGAATTTTTTTAGTTTTTCAGACGTGACTTGAGGTCCTGGAAAGTAACTGGCTGTTAAGATAAGGTCCATGTCAACAAGTTTAACCCATAACAAGCCGATTTATTCGGTTATGGGAATAGGCAAGAGAGAGTGATGTATTTGTTTGTAAATGATTATTGCAACGCCACCACCCTTTTGATTCTCTCTATCATGTCTATAGACTGAGTACAAGGGATCATACATTTTATCAGTTGGCTTAAGCCATGTCTCTGTTATAATAATAATGTCAATGTTATTTTCTTTGATAAAACAGAAGGTTTCAACGATTTTGTTTCGAATGCTTTCAGCATTCCATAGCATGCATTTAAGAGCGTGTTTAGCCATATATATATTTAGATACAAGTTGAACTATTGCTTGTAATTGCTCTTGTTTATTTCTACATTTAGCCAGGCTAGAGAGAACCTCGTTTGTTATCTCAATGATTTCGCTCGTTGAGAATAGGGATTCAGCGTTGTTCGCAGCTGGCGCTAATGTTGTTTCTAGTATTGAATTGCGTGCAGTCGATGCGTAAGAGACTTTCAATGGTGTAGTAGACGATGCTATTTGCTGTTGTAGTTGTCTTCTAATAGGAGGGAAGTTTATTACACCTAGGTCAGGTGCATTTGGCGTCGGAGCTCTGCGTACGTTTCCATTTTTACTGGCTTTAATTTTTTCTCTTACCTCAATGTAGTGCATTCTGCTCGCGCAGCTGAGGTCATTAGATAGATGGTTCCCTCCACAGTTTGAACACTTGATTTGAGTGTCTTGCACCGCGTCGCACGTGTCGTGTGTGTGTTGGTCGCCGCATATCATGCATCTCGGTCGTAAGTTGCAGTGCGAAGAGCCGTGCCCGTACTTCTGGCAGTTGCGACATTGAGTTGGGCCTTTATTTTTCTGCCTGTAGTAATTCCACTGTACTATGGTGCTCATCACAGTTCCAAATTGGGTGCGTAGGTCAGACAGTTTAATGGAATTATGTGCAAAATAGAACAGGTAAGTCGCTTGTTGATTAAATCTTTTGGTCTTCAGGTCAAAAGGCTTGATGTCAAGGATTTTCAGGCCGTTGTTGGCGAAATATGATTTCAACGTATTGGCCTCCATGGAAAGTAGTCCACTTTTTTTTAATAGGTCTATCCTCTTTATTAGAGTGAGAATAGAACTCAATGTTTTGGTCGACCATGACTTTGGTTAGAGTGTCGTAGTTTTCTGCTGTGTTCACTTTTAACTTGATACCAACGGACATAGTATGTTGGACGGTATAATCACTAATATTAGAAGAATGAAGCAGGTCTTTAACCGATTTGATGTCCAATGAAGTAATCACAAATGGTGGGATACGAGTCTTAGTTTTAACCGTAGGAACAGTACAATCGACTGTTTCGTTGGAATTTTCACTCAGGTTTTGCAATATCGCGCACCGGTTTTTGTTGTTGTTGCCCGAGACTTTACGGAACTTGATTTTAATACGGTCACGAATTTTGGTTCCAGAGGGGTCATCGCGGCCCCTCTTTTGCCCTTCCATAAGGAGTTTTTTGGAGCTAGTTGACTAGCAGCACTTGAAGAAACCGTGTTAATAACTTTCACTTGGTAGTCCGTCAAATTTCGCTAAAAGGGCGGTCGGTGAAAATCCGTCTGCTAGCTACAGAGTCTAGCTCGGAACTGGATTTGCAGTTTTAAAATTATAGTGAAGTGTATTACATTTTCAGGGTGAGAACTGTTCATATAAAAAATTAGAAAAAGCATATTCCTTTAAGAAATTAAATTAA
This sequence comes from Chorisops tibialis, assembly GCA_963669355.1. Lineage (NCBI taxonomy): Eukaryota > Metazoa > Arthropoda > Insecta > Diptera > Stratiomyidae > Chorisops > Chorisops tibialis. The sequence goes on along the minus strand of OY770262.1, from coordinate 110,781,236 downwards.
ATGATTGTTACTTATTGTATAACTGGAGTTACACGTTTTTATTTTTAGATATTGATCGTATTTTTGATAATGTTCATGGAGTTACAATTTTTGCTTTCCACAAAATAACTACAACAACCATTTAAAACTGTTGCAAATTGCCTTATTTTGCGGAAACACAAGTATTGGAATTTTTTTTTCAGTATACCATATTCAAAAATAGAAATGGATTCGGGCGACGAAATAGTTTTGTTTGAATCAGATAACCCGACACTGGCATCTGTTTTGAACAATTTAAATGATTCGGCTTCAATTAGAAGAATTGCAGGCAATACCTGATCCGCACTCTAAGAAGGATTCTTCGGAACCATCTACAGAACATCAGATTTGTGCTTCGAATGGTGATAATGCACATATTGGCAGCAGTAGTTCTACCACAGTTTCTTTGAGGAAACGTATTCGAAGAAAACGACATCTTGTGAAGGATCATACCTGGAAGTAAATAAAGCTACGAGAGAAAAGGGTCTACCGTACAATGGAACGAAGAAGTTGAAATGTAAATGGGCATATGATGTTCCAAAAACCAGCGTCATCTCAAACCTACATAGATGCAGATGTAACAAAGGTGAAAAGAGTATACTGAAATGCCAATCAATTACTGATGAACAACGTGAAGATATTTTCAAAAAATTGTGGGATTCCTTTTGGTCTGAAAAAAAGAAAATATTTCTCAATACATCGATAGTTAAAAATATAAGCCCAGGCAGAGCGCGTGATCGAAAAAATGCAGACATGAGTCAAAGAAAATGTACATTTGAGTATTATCTCCCAAAAGGAGGAGAGGATAATCAAAGAGTATGTAAAACCATGTTCTTAAGTACACTAAATATTGGTGAATGGTCTGCCCGGAATTGGAAAATGGACGATACCATTAAAGAAGTCAATATGCCAATTCCTTCCAATGCCAATAGTAAACGATGCAGTCAAATACTAATTGCTGACCGAGCAAACTTGACTCTATTTTTGTCAAATTTTCCGAAGTAGCCTTGCCACTATTGCCGTTCAACATCAACAAAAATGTATTTGGAACCAAATTGGACATCTAAAAACCAACTTTACAAAGTTTATACCACCTGGTGCCAAGATCGTGAACAAAAACATTTATCCAGTACAGTATTTTTCACAGCTCTTGAGGAGGAGAATTTGAGTCTTTTCCGACCTAAAAAAGATGAATGCGATACATGCGTATTTTTCAAATCTGGCAATTTAAATCCAGAGATATATGAAATTCATCGGCATAAGAAGCAAGAAGCCCCGAATGAGAAACAAATTGATAAGAGTACGCAAAGTATTTGTACACAATGGACCTGTAAGCAGTACTGCTTTGTCCAAAATCAAACGTTTCGAGCGCTTATTTCAAATGAAATCAGCTGTTCATTATTACTTTATTATTCTAATAATAAAGTATTGTGATCGACACAAGAAAATAAAAAATTTGTTACCCCGAAATTTTTTTTCGCGTTTTATGACTAAATTAGCCTAAAAATGCAAAAAACATAACAGAATTATGATTGGGCTTAAAGCCCAATCATATGATACTCTAGATGAGATGGAAATGACTTTAATATACCGGAAAATATGTCATCTCAAATTTTTTCGAATAGTGACTAGAGACTTTTGCATGGGAGGTGGTAGAAGTAGAGGTGGAGGTTTGTATTTTTCGTATATGACACCGAACATGGCACGCAAGATGTTTTTTGTTCAATTTAAAATTTTTAGTTTTCATTATTTCTAAAGAAATTGGTCATAGTTTTCCTGAATTATTTGTATGGGAGGTGCCAGAGGAAGTGGAGCGTTTAAGATGATTTTGAAACTGCTTATCATCATTCTTATCACCATGCTTTGATCCCATTTCAAAGTCGATAGCTCTCGATAGGAGAAATGCTTTTCTTGAATTTATAATACAGATATTTGTATGGGAGGTGGTAGAAGGAGTGAAGCGGAGCTGATAATTTTTTCAATTATTATGAAACAAATTCTGGCAAAATTTGAAGTTTTTACTGTTTCTAGTTTGAATGGAAATCGATAAAATGCACTTAACAAAAATTATACGCTTGTATGGGAGGGGGTAGAAGGAGTGTACGGATAAAAACAAATTTTTTTCGTATTATTAATATTTATACAAAATATACAAAATATTAATACTTTTACAAAATATTAATTTGATAGCTTTAACAGTTTCGAAGAAAAATAATTTAATTTAAATTTCAAAATTTCGTGAAATTTGTATGGGAGGGGGTAGAAGGAGTGAGGTGAAGTTGATAATTATTTTACAAAATTTCGTCTTTTCAGCTTTACTAGATTCAATGAAAAACGAAAATATGTATTTTTCAAAATTGTCCTTTGTATGGGAAGGGGTAGAACGAGTACGGGGATCGGGTCAATATTCCGTGATATTAATGATATCTATATCATAACACTTTGACCTAAATTTCAAGTCGATAGCTTAAATAGTTTCAAAAAAAAATTAATTTCTTAATATTTCGAAATTTCATGAAATTTGTATGGGAGGGGGTAGAAGGAGTGGGGGATGTAGCCCATTCACGAACTTAAAGTTTCTTTTTTGCTAAAAATGACACACAAACATTTTTAGCACTATAGCTCAAAGCTTTCGAGAGTTATGCTGTAGACAGACGGACAGACTGACAGACAGCAACTCGGAATTGAGGTTTTTGAGCGACAACAAATATTTCTGTACCCTTGGCGGCTCTGTGCGAGCATTATTTCTTAGCGTTACAAACGGTAAGTCAAACACAATATACTCTCAGATTTCATCTAGAGTATAAATAAACTGCCAACAAGTCGGGCGAAACTTTATTATTCTTGGGACAAGTTGAGGATGAGTGGAAAGTCAATATGAAGGTTAGAGTGGTTAGAGAAGGCTAAGTGAAAGGGAGTTCTTGGGCAGGGCTGTTATCAATTTAACAATATTTAATTCGTTTCTGCAAGTTTGGTTTCTATGAGGGGAGGAGGAGGGGTAATAGTAAGGGTGGGTGGATGTTAATAGCTTTTTAATTAATTGCTTGAATCACGTCCAATATTCTCTGTATAGAATGTGTTTCATAGACGAAGTTGCATAGAATTTTCATAAAATTCGATGTATTTTACATTTACGAAACCGAACATTTCTATGGGAGGGGGTAGAGAAGGTAGGGGAATCGTAAAATTTGATATGTAGTTTTATTTCGCTTCTCTTGTCAGGTGCTTGTATAAAATTTCAAGTTCGTAGCTTTTAATTTGTTGGTTATTAGTTGATTTAATGAAATTGGTCGAAATCATACTTTTGTATGAGAGGGGGTAGAAGGGCAAGTGCGATTTCAAAACTTTTAACGTAATTTCATTTAAATTATTTTTGTAAGTTTTTATGCAAAATTTCAAATTGATAGCTTTTATTGTTAGGTGATAATTGATTTCTTAAAAATGGTCGAAAAAATAATTTTGTATGGGAGGGGGTGGAAGTCTTAAAGGTTTTCGACCAGTTAATATTTTTTATATTTAGAGATTTTTTTAAAATGCATTTCGCAAATTTTCAAGTTTTTACCTTAAAATTTCACTCAAAAAGTTTAGTTTATATGTTTTTTTCAATGCACATGAAACACCTTGTGCACGTTAGACCAGGGGGAGGGGTCGGTTTATAACAATTATGGATCAAGTTATTATTATTTTTCATGTACATCAATTAGACGTATTCACATGCAAAATTTAAACTTTGTATCTTTCACCAGAGCCCTAAAAAAATCATTCAAAGTTTTCGACATTTTTGCTTATCACCTCCCTCCCCTAACACCTTTCAACTTAAATTTTTTACCAAAATTAACTATTATATAGTTCTACAATCTGACAAATTCGATTTGATATCTGTACTATTTTTCAAGATATAAGGATGTGTAATTTTGAAAAGTGCGCCATTTTTTAAATGCTCCATATTTCCCCCCACTACTATTTTGTCCAAATATTATATTTTTCTCGTATTTATTAGTATAGTTCAGTATAAGTTCTAAGACTCAATTACATAGCTTAATAAATAGCCGAGATATTGGGTTTTAAGATTTTTTCCTTGCACCCCCTCCTGACCCTCCCCCTTACAATAAATAGCTTTTAGCTAAACTGATTCTAGTAGATCTGTATGCCAGCTTAATGGTCTCAAAACTTCAATTTTTTATCGTAAGTGATTTCGAAGATATAATCATTTGAAAAAAAAATTCGGCCGACAATTGGTTCTTAGCCCCCCCTTTTTGCACCCCAATGGATAAAAAAATTAACTTATTTTTAGAAGTTGTCTCACAAACTCCTCTATATGCATGTTGATTTTTAGCTTCCTAGCTGTAACCATGATTGAGATATTTGAATTCGTATTTTTCGGTTTAAGCGCTCCCCCCACCTCCCTCTGAACCCGTACACCCCCCAAAATGGGTGTCCGCCTGAGATCCACAACTATCTACAATCCCTTCAAAAATGAACTTTCTTTCTTGAAGGGTTTGGGAGTTAATGTGCGCTGAGCGTACACACCGGCGTACGGCGGACGGCGTACAGACAGACGGATTTTTTTTTTTTGCATTTTTAGGCTAATTTAGTCATGAAACGCGAAAAAACAAAATTTCAGGGTAGCAAATTTTTTTTTTTTTCCAAGTCGATCACAATACTTTATTATTAAAATAATAAAGTAAAATCCGTCCCGCCGTACGCCGTACATATGGACTCATATCTCCGAGACTGTTAAAGGTAGAATGTTCGTTTTTGGGTGGTTTGTTGATTGGGTAAGTGAGCTCTATTTCCTAAATTTTGGGGGGTGTTAGGTGGAAGCGGGAGGCGGGGGGAGGGAAAAAGTCGAAAACTACACTTGTTAATATCTCCACCACGAAAGCAGATAGAAAGTTGAAAATCAGTAGAGATATAAAGAGGGTTGTGGGACAAACTTTAAAAATAATTTAATTTTTTTATCCATTGGCGTCCGAAAAGAGGTGGGGGGGTGGGCTAAAACCAAATTGTCGGCCGAATTGTTTATTCAAATGATTATATCTTCGAAATTACTTATTGTAAGAAATTCATTTTTTGGGACCATCAACATGGCATATAGTTCCATCGGAATCATCTTATAGAGTGGCTAATTATTGTAAGGGGGAGGGTCAGGTGGGGTGCAATGAAAAACACTTATCTCTTAAGCTATGTAATTAAAACTTAAAACGTATATTAAGCTATACTAGAAAAATACAAAAAAAATAACATGTTGAAATAAAAGTAGTGGGGGGAAATGGGGAGCATTTCAAAAATAGCGCACTTTTCAAAATTACAAATCCTTATATCTCAAATAGAGTACAGATATGAAATCGAAAATTTATCAGATTGTAGAATTACATAGTGGTTAATTTTTGGAAAAATTTTAGGTTGGGAGGTGTAAGGGGAGGGAGGTGATAATCAAAAATGTCGAAAATTTTGATTGATTTTTTTAGGGCTCTGGTGAAAGATACAAAGTTTAAATTTTGCACGTGGATACGTCTATTTGATGTTCATAGAAAAATAATAATAACTTGATCCATATTTGTTATAAACTGACCCCCCCCGGTCTAACGTGCACAAGGTGTTTCATGTGCATTGAAAAAAACATATAAACTAAAATTTTTGAGTGAAATTTTAAGGTAAAATCTTGAAAATTTGCGAAATGCATTTAAAAAAAATCTCTAAATATACGAAATATTAGCTGGTCGAAAACCTTTAAAACTTCTACCCCCTCCCATACAAAATAATTTTTTCGACCATTTTCAAGAAATCAATTATCACCTAACTATTAAAAGCTATCAATTTGAAATTTTGCTTAAAAACTTACAAAAATAATTGAAATGAAATTACGTTAAAAGTTTTGAAATCACGCTTGCGCTTCTACCCCCTCCCATACAAAACTATGATTTCGATCAATTTCATTAAATCAACTAATAACCAACAAATTAAAAGCTACGAACTTGGAATTTTGTACAAGCACCTTACAAGAGAAGCAAAATAAAACTACATATCAAATTTTACAATTCCCTTACCTTCTCTACCCCCTCCCATACAAATGTTCGGTTTCGTGAACGGAATAACTCCCTGCGATTTGAAGCAATAGAATATTTATGTGATTCCGCAGCAGAGTTGAATTCATAGGTGTTATCTAAAGTACTGTCATCCGCAAAACTATGGATTGGATTGAGAGTAGACGACAGAAGGTCATTGATGAAAACTAAAAATTGAGTTGGAGATGAAACAGAGCCTTAAGGGACGTCGGAATCTATTGGGTAAGAGGAAGAAGTAACGCCATCTAGTACTACTCGTATAGTGCGTTCAGAAAGAAAACTCTCAATCCATTGAACAAGGGTAGCATTAAGACCTATAGCCCTAAGCTTAATTATGAGACATTCATGCCAAACTCTGTAAAAAGTTTTTGCAACGTCAAGTGCAAGAACTTGACCTTCACCGTGTTTATGTATGCACGAGTTCCAACGTTCTGTCAAGTAGACCAAAAGATCTCCCGTCGACCTTCCAGAACGGAACCCATACTGACGATCATGAATTAGCTGATTATCCTCGAGATGTTCAACAATTTTGCGATTGACAGCAGTTTCCATTAGTTTCGAGAGTACTGAAGTAATGGCTATTGGGCGGTAGTTTGCGGAGTTCGCTTTGTTTCCTTTCTTTGGGATTGGCTGAACATTCGCAACTTTCCACAAGCGTGGAAAGCACCCAGAAGAGTAGGAAAGATAAAAAAGATTGCGAAGAGGTTTAGCTAAAGAAGAGGAACACATTTTAAGGGTAATGGGGGAATACCATCCGGATCAGCGGATTTGTGAATATTAAGCTCTTGAAGGATCCTAGAAATAAGTCTCGTGCGAAAATGCAATTTACGTAGTGAGAAACCAGAATCACTTAGAAAGGGGGCGATTGGTTTGAAGGTGGAAGGCGTGGGTTTCTAGCGAAACTTGCTGGTAGTAAGTTAGCTTTTTCGACAGGATCAATAACGGTACGGTCGCCATCAACAAGAGGTGGTATAGAAGGAGAAATGAAATTGTTGTTGACCGTTTTGAGGAATGACCGGTAAGATCTCGAGCCTTTAGTAGGGTACTGAAGGATCTTCCGTCGAAGTTTTTGGTCATGCTCAAATTTAGCACGAATGAGAATGGATTTGCAGGCATTTCTTGACGCATTGAAGAGTTCTCTGTTGGCATGTGTTTTCTTGCCTTTAAAAGTTTGAAATGCTTGTTTCTTGGCCTGAATTGCATCGAGACTTTCTCTGCTGAACCAAGAGTCCTTCGACGGTCTAACTCTCTTATGACTGGAAGGTATGTAGAGCTTCATACCTTTCAGGATAATCTCGGTGACAAGTCTACAAGCTACATTACAATCATTGGAATCAAAGCACAATTTCCAATTAAAGGCATTGAAGAAGCCATTTAGCGCCCCCCCAATTGGCTCTTTTGAAATGCCAAATACTTCTTCGGGGTGTCTTAATTGTCAGCGGTGTAAGTGCTGCAACTGGAAATTGTGCACGAATCAAAAATGGTCCATATTTCCAATTGATGATGGTGATAGGATAGAGACAGAATATTTCTCTGATTGGTGACAAAAAGGTCAAGAAGGTTGGAAAAATGTCCTGCAACATCTGGTAAACGAGTAGACTCATCTACCAGCTGTATTAGAGCGTTTATAAAAGCAAATAAACTGCCAACAAGTCGGGCGCAACTTTATTATTTCTAGGACAAGTTAAAGATGCATGGAAAGTCAATATGCAAGTTAGAGTGGTTAGGGAAGACTAAGTGGAAACCCCTTTCATAAGTGGAACCCCCTTTAGGGCGGGGATGATGCTAATTCAACACTTAGTTGCGAGTGCGATCAATAGCTACAGTACATGTAATCAATATTTCATTCGTTTATGCAAGTTTGGGTTTGTATGAGGGAGGGGGAGGGGTGATATTAAGGGTGGGTGAATGTCAATAATTTTTTAATTGATTGCTTCAATTATTTCCAATATTTTCTGCATAGAATGTCAGTTTCATAGCCGAAGTTGCATAGAATTTTCATAAAATTTGGAGCATTTTACATTCACGAAACCAATCATTTCTATGGGAGGGGGTAGAGGAGGTAAGGGAAATGTAAAATTTGTGACGCAGTTTTATTTTATTTCTTTTGAGAGGTGCTCGTACAAAATTTCAAGTTCGTAGCTTTTAATTTGTGGATTAGCAGTTGATTTATTGAAATTGGGAAGGGGATTCGGCTTATAACAATTGTGGAACAAATAATTATTTTTTTCTATGTATATCAACGTGTAAAATTTAAACTTTGCATCTTTCATCAGAGCCCTAAAAAAATTACTAAACATTTTCAACGATTTTGCTTACCACCTCCCTCCCCTCACTGGAGGTGTGAGGTTAAAAGTTTTACAAAAATTAAAAACTATGTAGTTTTACAATCTGACAAATTTACGATTTGATATCTGTACTCAATTTTGAGATATAACGATTTGCAATTTTGAAAAGTGCGCCATTTTTTAAATGCTCCCCATTTCCTCCCACTACTATTATTTGCACATGTTATATTTTTTTCGGATTTCGCTAGTATAGCTAATTATATGTTCTAAGTTTCAATTATATAGCTTTAGAGATAGTCGAGATATTCATTATTAAGTGTTTTTCCTTCCACATCCCCTGAGCCTCCCCTTACAATAATTAGTCTCTCTCTAAACTGATTCTGGATATACAATTCGCCACCTTAGGTTTAGGTTGTAGGAGGGTGGTTCCACAGAACCACAAAGCACTGGGGCCATCTAGTTGGGCCCATTGTACTCCCCCGACTTATTATAAGATGGAAGTCACTCCTCTTGTTTTAACCACTTGGTTCGGCTTGCGAACCGTAGCTCAAATGTTGGACGCCTCTGAGGTCATCTAGTTCTGAGAAGAATCTAGAGCCTAAACAAAGAAGACGACTATTGAAGATTTGAGGACAGTGACAAAGATAATGGATTCTTCGTCTTCCTCGCAACCTCCGCAAAGGCTGTCGATTCGCAACCTAAATGCATTTAGCTCAAGCAAGCAATGACCAATGTTCAGGCCAACAATAGCTAGGATGCTATAGCGACTACGTTGTAACAGCTGAGCTGTAATATTTATATTCGGTTCTTCCCAAAAGCATTTGTCCGTTCTGCAGATGCCCAGCTGTCGCCACCATGCCAAGAAAGAATCAAATATAGTTTGTTTGAATCTAATCTTCAGCACTGTTGGTGCTACAGCGACTTAATTCCTAGTGGAATTAATGTTTGCAGAACCTTGCCGTGCAAGCGTGTCTGCTTCCTCGTAACCTGGCAGGTCGCTATGACCCGGTATCCAAATTAGAAAAACTAATGTACTATCACCTCTCACTCCTCCTCTCATAAAAACCCAAACTTGTATAAATAAATGAATGAAATATTGATTATTTGTAATGGACTTATTGATCGTATCCGCAATTAAGTGTTAAATTGACAACAGCCCTGCTCAAGAATCCCTTTTCACTTAGTCTTTACTAACCACTCTAACCTGCATATTGACTTTCCACGCATCCTCAACTTGTCCCAAGAATAATTAAGTTGCGTCCGACTTGTTGGCAGTTTATTTATACTCCAGATGAAATCTGAGAGTATATTGTTTTTGTCTTACCGTTTGTAACGCTAAAAAATAATGCTAGAGTCGTCAAGGGTACAGAAATATTTTTTGTAGCTCAAAAATCTCGACTCCGTTTGTCTGTTTGGCCGCTAGTCTATCTACAACATAACTCTCGAAAGCTTTGACCTATCGTGCTTTGACTTGAAAATTACCTCCTCCCATATAAATGCACAATTTTTTAAAAATGTATTTATTCGGTTTTCATTGCAACTAGCGAAGCTAAAGGAATCAATTTTTGCCATAATTAATATTATTACAATTGCAACTAATTTTGGAAAAACTATCAAATTCACTTCATCCTTTCTATCCGCTCGAATACAAATTTCTTGAAATTTCGGAATTTCAATTAAATTATTTTTCTTCTTTTTCTTTTTATACTCTAGATGAAATCTTAGAGTATATTGTGCTTGCCTTACCATTTGTAACGCTAAGAAATAATGCTCGCACAGAGCCGCCAAGGGTACAGAAATATTGTTGTCGCTCAGAAACCTCGATTACAAGTGGCTGTCTGTCCATCTGTGCGTCTGTCTACAGCATAACTTTCGAAAGCTTTGAGTTATAGGCTAAAAATTTTTGAGTGTCATTTTTAGCAAGTTCGTGAATAGGCTACATCCCCCACTTCTTCTACCCCCTCCCATACAAATTTCATGATGTTTCGAAATTATAAGAATTTGTTTTTTTTTTGAAACTATTTAAGCTATCAACTTGAAATTTGGGTCAAAGTATATATATATGATATAGATGTTATTAATATGACGGAATATTGATCCGATCCCCAATTTTGAAAAATACATATTTTCGATTTTCATTGAAACTAGTACAGCTGAAAAGACGAAATTTTGCCAGAATTAATAATACTATAATTGCAATTAAAAAGAATTATCAATTTCACCCTACTCCTTCTACCCCCTCCCATACAAATTTCACAAAATTTTGAAATTTAAATTAAATTATTTTTTCTTCGAAATTGTTAAAGCTATCAACTTGATTTTTTGCTTAAAGTATAAAAATAGAAATATCAATAACGTGAAAAAAAATTGTTTCGATCCGTACACTCCTTCTACCCCCTCCCATACAAATGCATAATTTTTGTAAAATGCGTTATATCAATATCCATTAAAACTAGAAAAAGTACAAACTTAAAATTTTTCCAGAATTTGTTTTTTAATAATTGCAAAAAATGTTAGAAAAAATTATCAGCTCCGCTTCATTTCTTCTACCCCCTCCCATATAAATATCTGTATTATAAATTCAAGAAAAGCATTTCTCCTTCGAATATATGAGAGCTATTGACTTTGAAATTGAATCAAAGCATGGTGATAAGGATGATGATAAGCAGTTTCAAAATCATCATATCATCATTTGAGATGACATATTTTCCGGTATATTAAAGTCATTTCCATCTCATCTAGAGTATCATATGATTGGGCTTTATGCCCAATCATAATTCTGTTATGTTTTTTTTTGCATTCTTAGGCAACTTTAGTCATGAATCGCGAAACAACAAGGTAGCAAATTGTTTTTTCAAGTCGTTTGTTATTAAAATAATATAGTAATTAAGAAAATTAAATTCAATAAAAAGTATAGAAAATTTAGAATTTCAAGAAATTCGTACAGGACCATAGGAAAAAATACAAAAACTTTGAAACATACCCATTTCGAAAAGAATTATGAAATGTGACCATTAAAGAATATTTTGATTCCATTTTACGTATAAAGCGTGGCTATATTTTGCTTTGTCAAGATTTTGATTTGATTTATAAATCTTCGAATAAGCTTTTTGCTTCTTTGACTTCTGTAAATAAAAAGTTTATGCAAAACGTAAAAGGTTAATAGTCAAATCTCTTAGAACTTGTGATCAACTAGAGTGACTTAAGCGGATTTCTACGGCTGCTACACTTACTTTCATCCAGCGGATATTCAAAAGGTAAGGATGGCGAACGCTTAAAACTATCAAGTCAAAAAGTTTTTTTTTATACTCTATAGAGTATAAAAATAATAATAATATATTCAACGATCGGTGCAAGCAAAACCAATTAAAGAGTTTTCCAATTCAGTTTTTTTGATGCACCCATTCCGTGAAAGTAAAATATTTTTCACTGAAATCCGAATCTATCTATTTCTTTTTGTTAACGTCTATCGATATCCAAATTCGAGGCATTTGAAGATTGTTGGCGTTATAAAAAGATAGTTATATGTACCTACTCTACCGATAGGTATGTCTATGCTACATTCACGGCTATGGATATCATCAGCTGCTGATGAAGATTAATGAGAATATATAATTGGATTTGAATGGGTAATAATAATCGTTTGCTGGTTAAGAAAAAAAAATCTGACTTTAATAGCGGACATGATCACTTGCATATTAGCATCTTTTCATTTGCCATCTTGAAATATATGAACCCGAAAAAATCTGATTGATCACCAGAACTTACGCCTTACCGTGTCGCTGCCGTTCATTTCACGAAGAGGAATTTCCAAAAGAAAGTCGAATGGATCGTCGCGATCCACAGCAATCCCAAACGCCAAATGTTCAATTTGCAGTATCAGTGACGCTAACAGAAATGACCATGAAATTGAAGATCAAGACTGAATGTGTGTTTACTTTTAATTTATTAGTCGCAAATAATTGCGCTACACTGAGACATGCGAAAAACTAATTCAACAGTGCAGATGGATTTATCCATACACAATTGGAGATTTCGGAGAAATTTTTATCTTCGCCGTTTACCTGGCCGTAATAAGGTCCAAGAAATCGAAGCGTCATGATCGTTTGTACACGATCATTTCGTACCTTGATCGCTGATTAATCCTTCGCAATGTCACTCGTGATCGCGCCACATTTAAGGCAATTGTTCAATTTTTTACGTGCTATCATTATAATTTTTTCATACACCTACACATCGAGCCATGACGATCATTCACGTACAAAGATGACTCGGTTTGTAATTCAAAAGTGAATTTTTCGTTACTTTCTCGTGCGCCTACAACAGAAGAAAAAACATTTTAATAAAATAAAATTGTTTTTTTGTTTTGTTTTTTATTGGCGTTAAATTTTTCGCTTGGAAATTCAATGCAATGATTCGGAGGTGACGTGAAGATAAGTTAACGAAAAAATAGAAGGAGCTTCGGATGAGATAATAAAAATGATGAATTTAACATTGAAGCGGATTTAAAAGCGATTTCTCGTCACGATCGCGAAAACATCATTTTCAGTGTGGGTTTTGTGTTTGATTTCGATTAAATTAGATGGAAATTTTATTAGTAATTTGGATGACAGTGAATTTATAATTCGATATTAATTCATAAATTATTCCAATCTACTGGGGCAATAAAGTGGTGTTTGAAGTCATGTTCAACGGAAAGGGTGTAAGTTCAAATCCCGATCGATATTGTGATTCCAATGCTTACGAGAAGTTGTGTATTTCTAGGCGACCTATATCTGAGACTATAAATTCGCAGAGAGCAGCCAAAAGGTTAGGAACGCATTAATATGAACAAACGTTTCAGAATCGAGGGTCGGAAGGCCAAGACCTGACGTAGTTCCGTTTCTATTGTTCGTCATTAAAGCAGAAGAACGCTAAGGGGAGTGCCCCGAATTTCAATTAGTTGACTAGAATTTCAATTGCATAGGAACCTAATAACATATGTTAGGAAACCTTAACTCAAACTAACCAGCAGGTGCAATTTATAGCTTTGAGTCGTTTTTACGATGAGTGCAAATGGGAACCGTCTTTTTTTTTTGTTTAACTACTGTAGGATTACAATCGATCTGCAGAGAAAGTGAAACGTGATTGGATTATTACATTCGATAGGGGACGTATGTTTAGGTAAGCGGCATAGACCCAGGCCGAAGATATTTGCGCTAGCTGGCCTGCCAGTTGGCCCAAACGCTGGCTGCTTAGTATGGAGCGTATGCAGCTTGTATGTTGCAGCTTTGCTCACAAATTTCGCTGTCGTTTGGTATTACATAGACAAGTAATTTAGAGTCGCCGCATGATACTTCCCTATCGGTAAGAATCGGACATATCACTTCCGATATTCGTGACTATTAACACAGTGTCTTCAGTTGCGTAATAAACTGTTGTATGCGTTTGCAATGATGTAGTTGCTTGTCACATATTTGACCTGAATTTGAATTCAGCTTAGCATATTAGCAAATTTCGGAATCACCATAAATTGGAGCAGGTTGCATTGCATAATGTAATATGATTTTACTTTATTATTTAAATAATAAAGTACATATTGTGATCGGCTTGAAAAAAAAAATTGCTACCTTGAAAGTTTGTTTTTTCGAGTTTCATGACTAAAATAGCCTAAAAATGCAAAAAAAAATCCATTTGTCTGTACGCCGTCCGCCGTACGCTCAGCGCACATTTTCCCCAAACCCTTCAAGATAGAAAGTTCATTTTTGGAGGCATTGTAGATATTTGCGGATCTCAAGTGGACACCCACTTTGGGGGGTGTAAGGGTTTCGGGGGGACGGGGGAGCACTTAAACCGAAAACTAAGAATTCAAATATCTCAAACATGGTTACAGCTAGGAAGCTGAAAATCAATATTCATATAAAAGGGTTTGTGGGACAACTATTAAAATTAATTTAATTTTTTTATGCAAACCAATTGTCGGTCAAATTTTTTTTCAAATGATTATATCTTCGAAAGAGACCATTAAGATGGCATATAGATCTACTTACAGCTTACATAGAGGCTAATTATTGTAAGGGAGATGGTCAGGGGGAAGGGGGGGGGGGAGGTGCAAAGAAAAATATCTCGGCTATTTGTTGAGCTATGTAATTGAAATTTGGTACTTACAGTATTGGACAAAACTAAAGCACCCCATTGCGAAATATTAGTTATCCTCTGATATTATCAGGAAAACTTGATGAAAAAAATTTGTTCTTAGTTTTTATTATTTATTTACATGTGTATTATAAAAAAACATAACAATGACAATTCAATCTTTTCAACAACAAAAAATAGAACCAAAATATTTCTCAGTACTCAAAAGTTGCCTGGACAAAACTAAAGCACCCCTCTTCTATACTCACTTTTTTCGTACCGCTACTGCCGAACAGTTAGCAGGAAATAGTTATTGCATCAGAAATGCATTTGTCTGATATGAATCATTAAAATTCCATCATTACTTCAGCATTTGTGCAAAATTTCTGTCGTGAATAGTGGTGCGCATTCTGTTCTTTGTGTTAAGACATTAAGAGACTAAAAATGGCTGTACTAGAGAAATATAACATTTGAAGTTATAGTAGTTGGGGTAAATGGGGAGCATTGCACTTTCCAAAATTTCAAACCATTATATCTCAAAAATGAGTGCAGATATCAAATTCAAATTTTGTCAAATTGTAGAACTACATAGTTTTGAATTTTGGTAAAAGTTCTTCGTCGGGAAGTGTAAGGGAAGGGAGGTGGTAAGCAAAAATGTTGAAAATTTTGAGTGATTTTTTAGGGCTCTGGTAAGAGATACAAAGTTTAAATTTTCCATGTAGATACATCTATTTATTATACACACAGAAGAAATAATAAAAATTCTGCAATTGTTATGGACCGACCCCCTTCATCTAACGTGCACAAGGTGTTTCATGTGCTATGAAAAAAACACATAAACTGAATATTGTTGAATGAAATTTTAAGGTAGAAACTTGAAAATTTTCAAAACGTATTTAAAAAAAAATCTCTAAAAGAATGAAATATTAGCTGGTCGGATACCTTCCAAACTTCTACCCCCTCCCATACAAAATTATTTTTTCGACCATTTTAAAAAAATCAATTATCACCTAAAAATTAAAAGCTATCAATTTGAAATTATGCACAAAAGCTATCAAAAATAGTTAAAATGGAGCTTCGTCAAAAGTTTTGAGATCGCTCTTGCCCTTCTACCCCCTCAAATAGATACAAAAGTATGATTCCGACCAATAAATTATCTGCTAACCAATAAATTAAAAGCTTCGAACTTGAAATTTTGTCCGAGTACCTTACTAACCACTTTAACTTGCATATTGACTTTCCATCCATCTTTAACTTGTCCCAAAAATAATAAAGTTGCGCCCGACTTGTTGGCAGTTTATTTATACTTTAGATGAATTCTGAGGGTATATTGTGCTTGCCTTATCGTTTGTAACGCTAAGGAATAATGCTTGCACAGAGTCGCCAAAGGAACAGAAATATTTGTTGTCGCTCAAAAACCTCGATTCCGAGTGACCGTCTGTTTGTCCGTTTGTCTACAACATAACTCTCGAACACTTTGAGTTATCGTGCTGAATTTTGTTATATGTCATTTTACTTTATTATTTTAATAATAAAGTATTGTGATCGACTTGGGAAAAAAAAAATTTGCTACCCTGAAATTTTGTTTTTTCGCGTTTCATGACTAAATTAGCCGAAAAATGCAAAAAAAAAATCCGTCTGCACGCCGTCCGCCGTACGCCGACGTGTACGCCCAGCGCACATTAACTCCCAAACCCTACAAGACAGAAAGTTCATTTTTGGAAGGATTGTAGATAGTTGCGGATCTCAGGCGGATACCCATTTTAGGGGGTGTACGGGTTCAGGGGGAGGCGGGGGAAGCACTTAAGCCAAAAAATACGAATTAAAATATCTCAACCATGGTAACAGGTAGGAAGCTAAAACTCAACACACATATAGAAGGGTTTAAAGGACAACTTTCAAAAATAATTTAATTTTTTTATCCATTGATGTCCGAAAAGGGGGGGCTAAAAAATAATTGTCGGCCGAATTGTTTTTTCAAATGAATATATCTTCGAAATTACTTATCGTAAAAAATTCATATTTTGGGACCGTCAGTATGGCATATAGTTCCTTTGGAATCAGCTTAGAGAGTGGTTAATTATTGTAATGGGGAGGGTCAGGGGGGTGCAAAGAAAAACACTTAAAAATTAATATCTCAACTATCTCTTAAGCTATGTAATTGAAACTTAAAACTTATATTAAGCTGTACTAGGAAAATACAAAAAAAATAGAACATGTTGAAATAATAGTAGTGGGGGGAAATGGGGAGCATTTCAAAAATGGCGCACTTTTCAAAATTACGAATCCTTATATCTCAAAAAAGGGTACAGATATAAAATCAAAAATTTGTCAGATTGTAGAACTACATAATATTTAATTTTGGCAAAAATTTTAAGTTGGGAGGTGAAAAGGGAGGGAAAAAATGTCGAAAATTTTGAGTGATTTTTTTAGGGCTCTGTTGAAAGATGCAAAGTTTAAATTATTTTTTCGACCATTTTTAAAAAACCAATTATCACCTAACTTTTAAAAGCTATCAATTTCCAATTTTGCATAAAAACTTACAAAAATAATTGAAATGAAATTACGCTAAATGATTTGAAATCGCACTTGCCCTTCTACCTCCTCCCATACAAAAGTATGATTTCGACCAATTTCATTAAATGAACTAATAATCAACAAATTAAAAGCTACGAACTTGAAATTTTGTACGAACATCTTACAATAAAAAAGAAAGAAAATTGCATCACAAGTCTTACGATTCCCCTTCCTCTTCTACCCCCTCCTATACAAAATTATTTTTTCGAGCATTTTTAAGAAATAAGTTGTCAGCTAACTCTTAAAAGCTATCAATTTCGAATTTTGCAGAAAACTTATAAAAGTAATTCAAATGAAGTTGCTTTAAAAGTTTTGAAATCGCGCTTGCCGTTCTACCCCCTCCCATACAAAAACATGATTTCGACCAATTTCTTTAAATCAACTAATAACCAACAAACTAGAAGTTACGAACTTGAAATTTTATACAAGCACCTTACAAGAGAAGCAAAATAAAACTACATATCAAATTTTACGATTCTCCTACCTTCTCTACCCCCTCCCATACAAATGTTCGGTTTCGTGAATGTAAAATACACCGAATTTTATGAAAATTCTATGCAACTTCGTCTATGAAACACATTCTATTCAGAGAATATTGGTCGTAATTCAAGCAATTAATTAAAAAGCTTTTAACAGCAGCCTGTGGTGCTCCAGCACATTAATCAATTCATTCGTTAATAAAAAATTAGAATGATTTTTTATTAACGAAAATTTCGAAATCAGTAACTTTTGTTTTCGAAAATAATAAAATTTTTTTATATGACGTCAGTCGAAATTAAAAAATCCGTTGATCAGTACGATTTAAAATTTAAGACATTAAATATTCCATTGTATTGAAAATAAATAAAAATAATAATTCAATCTAATTAATAGAATTAAATGTGTTGATGAAATAAAAACGCTGTTAATATAATTTTAGTGAAATAAATATTGTTGGATAATATAAATTTAATTTACTACAACTATTATCACAACACACCCACCCTTACTATTACCCCTCCTCCTCCCCTCATAAAAACCCAAACTTGCAGAAACGTATGAAATATTGTTAAATTGACAACAGCCCTGCCCAAGAACTCCCTTTCACTTAGCCTTCCCTAACCACTCTAACCTGCATATTGACTTTCCACTCATCCGCAACTTGTCCCAAGAATAATAAAGTTTCACCCGACTTGTTGGCAGTTTATTTAGAAAAAAATGAGCTTTGACTTCGTGATGGGGAACATCCCCCACTCCTTCTACCCCTCCCATACAAATGTCATGAAATTTCGAAATTGAAAGAAAACATTTTTTCATCGGAACTATTTGAACTATCGACTTGAAATTTTGGTCTAAATATTTTGATGTATATATCATTAGAATTACTAAATATTGATCCGATCTCCTTACTCCTTCTACCCTTCTTCACATACAAATGCACAATTATACAAAATTAATTTATTCGATTTTCATTGAAATTAGCAAAGCTGAAAGAACGGACTTTTCATCATCATTATCATTAGCCCGACAGCCCAAATCTGACTCTGGCTCTCTGAAATCGTTGCCTAAAATCATCTCGATCCAAAGACCGCGTCCTCCAGCTGCTAATTTTTAAGATGGCTTTGCTGTCTTCATTAACCGACGTATGGCGGATGGTGGATTTTTATTTTTTTGCATTTTCAGACTAGTTTAGTCATGAAACGTGAAATAACAAAATTTTAGGGTAACAAATTTTTTTTCCAAGTTGATCACAATATATACAGGGTGTTTGGTACTCCGTGCGCCACCTTGTAAGGGGTTATTCCTAGATATATTTTGGGGAAAAAATTGTTCTACGGAGATGGTCAATTTTCAATATCCGCGGAGATACAGATATAGCGTTTTGAGTGAGTGAGGGTACAGGTCCGAAACAATTTTCTTGATCACCCTGTATCTCCGCGGATATTGAAAATTGACCATCTCCGTAGAATAATTTTTTTCCCAAAATATATCTAGGAATAACCCCTTACAAGGTGGCGCACGGAGTACCAAACACCCTGTATAAATACATAAATATTTTAAAAGAATACGCGTTTTTTCGTAAACGCACTAAAACTGAAATCAATGATCCAAAATAAATAAATTAGACACCACTGGAAAGGTATTTTCGTCAAGGTTTGTCCATTTCGGGTTCCATGTCTCTACCTGTTCCGGTTCCGATTTTCCGCTGAAATACGGCAACATGACGAAAAAAAAGGTGAAAGGCAAATTACAAAACTCCTCCCGTAATCAGATCACGACATCCGACAAGCATTCGAGAACTGAAAGCCGGAGCGAGACAGAAACATAAGTACAAACGCCATTCAGTGGTACCGCCTACCGATCTTTCATTTCATATCAATACATTCGACAAGTACAGAATCGCTATCCCTATCCCATCGGCAAATATTATTCAGTAGCAGCCAGTGCGATTGCAAAATATCCCAGCTTCACCAATCGGTACGGCCGCTCTCATTCCCCTTCCTCTTCTATGCAAATCCTATTCCACCCCTCCATTACTGTGCATGACATATAAAGTCCGAATTTGCCTAAAAAAGCTTGCAAAAGGGCGGGAGCAAAACGTATTCTTTCTTTTGAGTACTCCATTTTACTTTATTATTTTAATAATAAAGTATTGTGATCGACACAGAAAAAAAAAAAATTTGCTACCCTGAAATTTTGTTTTTTCGCGTTTCATGACTAAATTAGCCTAAAAAAGCAAAAAAAAAAAATCCGTCCAGCCGTACGCCGTATTCCGTACATATGGACTCGTACCTCCAAGACCGTTAAAGGTAGAATGTTGATTTTTGGGTGGGTTATTAACTTGGTAAGTGAGCTCCATTATCCAAATTTTGGGGAGTGTGGGGTGGAAGGGGGAGGCGCGGGGATGGAAAAAGTCGAAATATACACTTGCTAATATCTTCACCACGAATGCAGTTAGAAAGATGAAAATCAGCACACGTATAGAGAGAGCTGTGGGACATATTCCAAAAATAATTTAATTTTTTTATCCATTGGCGTCCGTAAAGGGGGGGCTAAAAACAAATTGTCGGCCAAATCTTTTTTTGAAATGGTTATATCTTCGAAACTACTTACCATAAAAAATTGATATTTTAGGACAATTAAGATGGCGTATAGATCCACCAGAATCAGCTTAGAAATAGGCTTATTATTGTAAGGGGAAGGGTCGGGGGGGGGGGGGGGGGGGGTGCAAGGAAAAACACTTAAGAATTAATATCTCAACTATCTCTTAAGCTATGTAATTGAAATTTAAAACATATACTAAGCTATACTAGCGAAATACAAAAAAAATATAAAATTTGGTCATAATAGTAGTGGGGTGAAATGGGGAGCATTTGAAAAATGGGGAGCATTTGAAAAATGGGGAGCATTTGAAAAATGGGGAGCATTTGAAAAATGGGGAGCATTTGAAAAATGGTGTACTTTTCAAAATTAGAAATCATTATATCTCAAAATTGAGTACAGATATCGAATCGAAAATTCGTCAGATTGTAGAACTACATAATTTATAATTTTGATAAAAATTTTAAGTTAGGGGGTGTAAAGGGAGGGAGGTGGTAAGCAAAAATGTCGAAAATTTTGAGTGAATTTCTTAGGACTCTGCTCAAAGATAGAAACTTTAAATTTTGCATGTGAATACATCTATTTGATATATGTACATAGAAAAAAAATAATAATTTGATCCACAATTGTTATGAACCGACCACCCCGGTCTAATGGGCACAAGCTGTTTCATGTGCAACGAAAAAAACACGAAAACTGAAAATTTTTGGATGTAATTTTAGGGTAGAAACTTGAAAATTTGGGAAATACATTTAAAAAAAATCCCTAAAAGTATAAAATATTAACTGGTCGAATACCTTCAAAACTTCTACCCCCTCCCATACAAAATTATTTTTTCGACCATTTTTAAGAAATTAATTATCACCAACTATTAAAAGCTATCCATTTGAAATTTTGCATAAGAACTTATAAAAATATTTGCAAAGAAATTATTTTAAAAGTTTCAAAATCACACTTGCCCTTCTACCCCCTCCCATACAAAAGTATGATTTCGACCAATTTCATTAAATCAACTGATAACCAACAAATTAAAAGCTACGACCTTGAAATTTTTTACGAGTACGTTACACGAGAAGAAAAAGAAAATTGCTTCACAAATTTTGCAATTCCCTCACTTCTTCTACCCCCTGCCATACAAAATTATTTTTTCGAGCATTTTTAAGAAATCAGTTATCAGCTAACTCTTAAAAGCTATCAATTTCAAATTTTGCTTAAGAACTTATAAAAATAATTGAAATGATATTCCTTTAAAAGTTTTGTAATCGCGATTGCCATTCTACCCCCTCCCATACAAAAGTATCATTTCGACCTATTTCATTAAATCAACTAATAACCAACAAATTAAAAGCTACGAATTTGAAATTTTGTACGAGCACACTACATGAGAAAGGAAATAGAATTGCGTCACAATTTTTATGATTTCCCTACCTCCTCTACCCCCTCCCATACAAATGTTTGGTTTCGTGAATGTAAAATACAAAGAATCTTATGAAAATTCTATGCTACTTCGTCTATGAAACTGACATTCTATACAAGGAATATTGGACGTGATTCAAGCAATCAATTAAAAACCTATTAACATCCCTCACCCCTCCCCTCACAAAACTCAAACTTGCATAAATAAACGAAAGAAATATTGATTATATATACTGGAGCTTTTGAACGTTTCTACAAAGTGTTAAATTGATAACTGCCCTGCCCAAGAACCACCTTTCACTTAGTCTTCCCTAACCACTCTAACCTGCATATTGACTTTCCACTCATCCGCAACTTGTCCCAAGAATAATAAAGTTTCGCCCGACTTGTTGGCAGTTTATTTTTAATATAAACAGAGAAAGTACAGTGATCAGCATCAAGAGTTGGACATTTAGAGTTCTTACTTTATTGTTAGCATATAATGTTTCCTTTCAGTTGTGCGATCGTTATACGTACACATCGCGTCTTTATTGACTCACAAGAAACATTACTGTGGCCACTATTCTCTATAATGGCACGCGTCGTTCAGCACGATATTTTGTTAAAAGTGTGTCCAACATTTTGTAACGTGTACTGTCTATATGCTCTCCATTTTTTTTCCTGCTATATATGTACATATACATACCTTATATAGATACTTATATGAAATCATGAAACAAAAAGTGCCAAGCCAACTGAAAATAAAGCGCTTCAAAATTATTATTGAAACACGGTTGTTGTTGCATTTATTACTTTCTTTTGCATGATCAGAATCGTTTTATTCATCTGTTTTAATTTGTTGTACTAGACGTCACTTTAAAATTGCATCATTTGCTTTCTCGAACTATAAGAGTTTCTTGACTTTAAATTTCTTAGCACAAATAGTATTTTAAATACAGGATTTTTCCTCACATTCAGTTTCCTTTAATTTTTTTCTGGTGGATGGAATACATATAGAATACAACACTTCGTCAAAGTATATGCAGGTGGGTCTTACTAAATAAATAATTCTCACTCTTTGCCTATCCCAGCGGGGAAAAAAAACGTTTGCGGAGCATTTTAAATGCGCTCAATTTATCGCGAGAAAGTGCTTAGAATTTGCTAACATTTCATATATGTATACGTTATAACATTACATGTCCGCTGAAGTAAGCGCTTCGCTTCAGTTTTGAAAGATGCGATTTTAAAGCATATTTTCGAAGCCATTTTAAAGTGTATTTTTTAATTGAGCAAAAACGCACGGTTTAGAGCTCATAAGTGGTGTAACGAATAAGCAAGAGATTTTTTTCAAGTCCATAAGTCGATTTGAATCTGGGATCCCAGATCGCAGCAGATGATCATTGAGCCATCTTCACGGAGCGTTTAAGTCGGTCAAAAACATGTGACTGTAAACCGCTATTAAAGTGCTTCTCCTTAACATATTTAGAAGTGTTCTCTCTTTTACAAAGGGATCAGTATTTACAGATCATTGGTGTATAATGCATAATAAGTTATTGTATAGACTTATTCAGTCACGTAGGGTCTGCTGGTTGCTAGTACTTTATTATTAAAATAATACTAATTTTAAATAAATGTTTTCCAAAAATTTTCCTTTCTGGAATAATATTATATATATTATATAATGTCGGCAAGGTCTCTCAACCCTTCAATTGCCTCCATTTCTTCCACGTTAAATTGTCCGCATATTCCCTTCATTTTTGCTTCCCGAAAGCGAACATTTTCTGGTTCCATGTTTCTTGGATCTTCTAGTGCAGAAACATCTTTCAAAAGTTCTACGTTATCAGGATTTAATCGAGAACAGAGTATTGAAGTCATCCTTTCGACCGTTTCGATTCTTAAATATCAACTTTTCGATGGTCTTTATTGTCAACGCGAATTTTTCACTAGAGACGGTTTTAAAACTTTCCAAAATTCGGGGAGCTGTTTTGTCTCGTTTCATACCGAGTCAATGTAAGAAATTTCCAATTAAACAGATGGAAACCAAAAACAATTTGCAATGAACGCAAATGGAAGGATCCAAAACAATCAACATAAGAAAGCAATTTAAAAAAAAAATAGAACTGTATGAGAATGGGATATGAATGTACAAACGGCTACCCAAGGACGACAGCCCTGTATATCCTAGGATGACAGCCCAGCCTATTATTATAAATCGTGTTCGTTCTTTCAAGACAATCATTAACGTTATGAAAAATCAATATAAGTAGTACGAAATCTTAGTTTTCCAGGAAAATATTTGCGAAAAGCATCTAATTCAGCGTATTATTTCCAAACTCCTTTTTTTATACTCTAGATGAGATCTGAGAATATTATAAGTTTTGCTCTAAAGTTTGTAACGTCAAGAAATAATGCTCGTACAAAGTCACCAAGGCTGCATAAATATTTGTTGTCGCTTAAAAATCTCAAAATTGGATGTCCGTCTGTTCGCTCGCTAACTTGAGAACGCGTTGAGCTAGAAAATTCAAAATTTGTTCACGTCGTTTTTGGCATAAGGTAAGGTAATTTTCATGAACGGGTCAAATCACTCCACCTCTTCTACTCCCTCCCATACAAAATGACTAATTTTCAATCATTTACAATTTTTGGAAACTATAAAAGCTAATAATTTGAAATTTGGAATATATTATCTTTATTATAAATGCAATGTATAGTATAAAATTTATTCGGATCCACCCACTTTCATCATAATCAATGGCGCGACAGCCCAAATCGGGCCCTGGCCTCCTGAAGTCGTCGCCTCCAATCGTCTCGATCCAAAGACCGCGTCCTCCAGCTGCTAATTTTTAAGATTGCTTTGCTATCTTCATCAACCGAGTCTTCCCATCGCTTGCGTGGTTTGCCTACTGGCCGGTTACCACTCGCTTTGCCTTTAAGAGTACGTTTGGGGACTCTTTTGTCTTCCATTCGCTCTACATTGCCAGCCCACTGCAGTTTACGTAGCTTGATGAACGTTGAAGCTTCTGGCTCGTCGTAGAGTTGATACAACTCATGGTTGTATCTTATTCGCCATTCAGTTCCTTCCTTCACAGGTCCCAAAATTCTTCGGAGGACCTTTCTTTCAAATGCGTTAACTGCTTTTTCGGAAGTTCGCGTTAATGTCCACGTCTCGCTGCCATAACAGAGCACAGGTCGTATAATAGTTTTATAAATCCGCAGCTTATTGTTCCTGTGCACTTTCTTGGATTTCATTATTGGAAGTACCGAATAATACGTCTTATTTGGAAGTATTATCCGTCGTTTGATTTCGTCTGTTTCATTACCGTCCTTTGCTAGATTACCCCCAAGATATATGAAGTTGTCCACACTCTCCAAATTATATTCCGCAATTGTTATGTTTTGTCTGATTGGCGTTCTCCTTCTTGTTTGCGTCATTACTTTTGTTTTGCTTTCATTAATGCGCAACCCGACTTCTTTTGCTGCGGAGTCAAGATTGACAAATACCTCCTTAGCACTAGGGAAGGATCTTGCTAGAATGTTAATGTCGTCAGCGTATGCTACTAGTTGGGTGGACTTGAATAGTAGTGTCCCGTTGGTGTCGACTGGGATTTTTCGGACGACATACTCTAGTGCCAAGTTAAAAGTATAGGGGCTAGACCATCTCCCTGCTTTAAACCACATTCCGTTCGAAAGCTGGTTGTGGAATCGGTTTGTACTCTCACTTGGGATTCAGTGTTCGTCATTGTGAGTCTTGTTAGTCGGACTAGTTTTGGAGGAATTCCAAAGTCAAGCATGATTTGGTACAGTACGCTCCTGTCGATACTGTCGTATGCTTGTTTAAAATCTACTATCTGTGTTATATTCCCAGCATTTCTCAAGCACCTGTTTCACCGAGAATATCTGGTCTGTTGTAGATCGTCCGGTTCTGAATCCGCCTTGGTATTCGCCAATTATTTGATTAGTATAGGGCTTAAGATGACGTTCAATAATTTTTGTCAGTATTTTATAGGACGTACACAACAATGATATACCTCTGTAGTTCTCACAGCAGAGTTTGTCTCCTTTCTTGTAAATTGGAGATATAATGCTTTTTCGCCAGTCGTCGGGTATGATTTCCTCTATCCAAATTTTGCATATCATGTTGTGCAGTATTTCAGCGACACAGTTTCCACCGTTTTTCAGAAGTTCAACTGGTATCTCGTCAATTCCCGGCGCTTTGTTTCGTTTTTGGTCACATAGGGCTGCTTTGATTTCAGCAAACGTGGGTGGTATCGATGATGGTTCATCTTTGTCAGTTGAGGCTTCAATTGAAATGTTGTCTGTCGTCATCGGTGCTACTGGGATGGGATTCAAAAGATGTTCAAAGTAGGAAGCCCATCTCCTTTTGATTTCTTGTGCGTCGCTGATGATGTTGCCCTCCACGTCTTTCCAGAGACTGGTTTTTGTCTTATATCCTTTTTTTAAGTCTTTTACTATTGCGTATGCGTCCCGCGTTTTATTTTTTCTCATGCCGTCGTCCATTTTTTGTATTTTGTCATTATGGTATTTCCTTTGTTTTCGTCTGCAGGTCTTTTTCGCATATCGCCTAAGCTCGTCATATCTTTCCTTTTTGGCTCGTGTTGGTCGTTCAGTAAAAATTTTGTAACCTTCGTTCTTTCTATCTATTGCGTCGCGACATTTTTGGTCGAACCAATCATTATTTTTTCGCCGTGCTTGATACCCTAATACCTATTCCGCGGAGGATTTGATGCCGTCTCGTATTTTCATCCACGCATTCTCCACTGGCATATTTTGGATATCTTCATATATTGGTGTCAGGTGTTTATTACATGCTAACATGTAAGCCTGAGCCACCGTTTCGTCGTTAAGCTTGTCGACATTGAATTTGCGAGCTCTACTCGTTTTCGAATATCCACGACAAGCTATTCTCCATCGATACTTAGCTCTAACTAGATAGTGATCAGAGTCACAATTCGCACCGCGGAGGGTTCTTACATCAAGTATACTGGAAGCAGCCCCGTTCTCAAGTAGAATGTGGTATATTTGGTTGAAGGTGTGACCGTCTGGTGATGCTCACGTTCGTTTGTGAATATCGCAATGTGGGAAGCACGTAGAGCTTACTATGATATTTTTGCTGCTTGCGAAATCAATAAGACGTTGGCCATTGTCGTTGGTTATGTCATGGAGACTGTGAATTGGCGAGTTCTACTCGTTTTCGAATATCCACGACAAGCTATTTTGCATCGATACTTAGCTCTGACTAGATAGTGATCAGAGTCACAATTCGCACCGCGGAGGGTTCTTACATCAAGTATACTGGAAGCAGCCCCGTTCTGAAGTAGAATGTGGTATATTTGGTTGAAGGTGTGACCGTCTGGTGATGCTCACGTTCATTTGTGAATATCGCAATGTGGGAAGCACGTAGAGCTTACTATGATATTTTTGCTGCTTGCGAAATCAATAAGACGTTGGCCATTGTCGTTGGTTATGTCATGGAGACTGTGTCCTCCTGTTGTTCCTCTATGAGCCTCCTCCTTTCCGACTTTTGCATTAAAATCCCCTAAGACAATTTTTAGGTCATTCGAGGCCAGTGAGTCATAGGTTGTCTCTAGGGTGGCATAAAATTCGTCTTTAATTATATCGTCCTTGTCTTCTGTTGGTGCGTGAACGTTGATCAACCAAGTGTTGAAAAATTTAGTCTTTATTCGGATTGCACACAATCTTTCACTTACTGGTCTGAAGCTCGTGACCTGCTCTTTAAATTTTTTGTAAACGACAAAAGCGACTCCAAACTCTCTGCTTCCTGACAATTTTCCACTTGGATAGATTGTGTGTGATCTCATGTCCATGATTTCGCTACCGAGCCATTTCGTTTCTTGGATGGCAGTTATGTTGATGTTGTGTTTTGCCACTTCTTCGAGAAACTCTTTCAGAGCTCCTGTCCTAAATAAGGATCGAACATTCCAAGATCCAATAGAGTAGTCCATTTTTCGTTTGCGGGGTCGTTGCCGTTGAGTCAATCCTTTCCGAGGCTGTTCTTCAGGTTTCTGGACAGTGTTCTTTTTCCGGTGATGCGTTGTCGGCGCCTCGCCCAGCCCCCAACCTGGAGGACCGGTCCTACTTATTTATTACACCCTAGTAGAAAAAGGGTGGGAGTTTTGAGCTAAATATGACATGCTGGAGTTCTCACAGCTATGCTGCAAGTCCAACTATGTCATACTTTTTGCCTACTTCCTGAAACGCACTGGTGTTACTGGCCATTCAGGTTAACTCTATGTTCCCTCCTCCTTTCTCAAACCGGGCTTGGGACCGTCTATGGCGGAGTTACCCACTGCTTTCACCACCTCCCATATGAACTGCACTGCATTGATGGAGGTTAAATTTTGAACTAAACACTAAATTAGCATCATATTTAAGATAAAAAACATAACAGAATTATGATTGGGCTTCAAGCCCAATCATATGATACTCTAGATGAGATGGAAATGACTTTAATATACCAGAAAATAAGCCATCTCAAATTCTTTCGGATAGTGAATAGAGAATTTTGCATGGGAGGTGGTAGAAGTAGAGGGGGAGGTTTGTATTTTTCGTATATGACACCGAACATAGCATGCAAAATGTTTTTTGCTGAATTTAAAGCTTTTAGTTTTCATTATTTTTAAAGAAATTGAACATAGTTTTCCTGAAATTGGGACATTTGTATGGGAGGTGGCAGAGGAAGTGGAGCACTTAAGATGATTTTGAAACTACTCATCATCATCCTTATCACCATGCTTTGATTCAATTTCAAAGCCGATAGCTCTCATATACTTGAAGGAGAAATCCTTTTCTTGAATTTATAATACAGATATTTGTATGGGAAGTGGTAGAAGAAGTAAAGCAGAGCTAATAATTTTTTCTAAAACTTATTTCAATTACTAAGAAATAAATTCTGGCAAAATTTTAAGTTTCTAGTTTTTCTAGTTTGAATGGAAATCGATAAAATGCATTTAACAAAAATTGTGCATTTGTATGGGAGGGGGTAGAAGGAGTAAACGGATCAAAACAAATTTTTTTCATATTAATAATATTTCTAATTGTATACTTTACACAAAATATCAAGTTGATAGCTGTATCAGTTTCGAAGAAAAATAATTTAATTTAAATTTAAAAATTTCGTGAAATTTGTATGGGAGGAGGTAGAAGGAGTGAGGTGAAGTTGATAATTTTTTCAATACTGATTGGAATTATAAAAAAAAAATTCTGGCAAAAATTTGATTTTATAACTTTACTAGTTTCAATAAACTTCGAAAAAATACATTTATCAAAATTGTCCATTTGTATGGGAGGGGGTAGAAGGAGTGACGGGATCTGATCAATATTCATTCATATTAATGACATCTATATTATAATATTTCGACCCAAATTTCAAGTCAATAGCTGAAGTGGTTTCGGAGAAAACTTAATTTCTTTAAATTTTGAAATTTCATGAAATTTGTATGGGAGGGGGTAGAAGGATTGGAGGGATGTGGCCCGTTCACGAACTTAAAGTTACTTTTTTGGTAAAAATGTCATAAAAAAAATTTCAGCACGATAGGTCAAAGCTATCGAGAGTTATGTTGTAGACAGACGGACAGACAGACGGACAGACGGACAGACGGACAGACAGCAACTCGGAATCGAGATTTTTGAGTAACAACAAATATTTCTGTACCCTTGGCGGCTCTGTGCGCGCATTATTTCTTAGTGTTACAAACGGTAAGGCAAACACAATATACTCTCAGATTTCATCTAGAGTATAAATAAACTGCCAACAAGTCGGGCGAAACTTTATTATTCTTGGGACAAGTTGCGGATGAGTGGAAAGTCAATATGCAGGTTAGAGTGGTTAGGGAAGGCTAAGTAAAAGGGAGTTCTTGGACAGGACTATTAACAATATTTCATTCGTTTCTGTAAGTTTGGTTTTTATGAGGGGAGGAGTAGGGGTAATAGTAAGGGTGGGTGGATGTTAATAGCTTTTTAATTAGTTGCTTTAATCACGTCCAATATTCTCTGTATAGAATGTATTTCATAGACGAAGTTGCATAGAATTTTCATAAAATTCGGTGTATTTTACATTCATGAAACCGAACATTTGTATGGGAGGGGGTAGAGAATATAGGGGAATCGTAAAATTTGATACGCAGTTTTATTTCGCGTCTCTTGTAAGGTGCTTGTATAGAATTTCAAGTTCGTAGCTTTTAGTTTGTTGGTTATTAGTTGATTTAATGAAATTAGTCGAAATCATACTTTTGTATGGGAGGGGGTAGAAGGTCAAGCGCGATTTTAAAACTTTTAACGCAATTTCATTTTAATTATTTTTGTTAGTTGCTATGCAAAATTTCAAATTGATAGCTTTTAATAGTTAGGTGATAATTGATTTCTTGAAAATGGTCGAAAAAATAATTTTGTATGGGAGGGGGTAGAAGTGTTAAAGGTTTTCAACCAGTTAATATTTCGCATATTTATGGATTTTTTTTAAATGCATTTCGCAAATTTTCAAGTTTCTACCTTAAAATTTCACTCAAAAATTTTCAGTTTATGTGTTTTTTTCAATACACATGAAACACCTTGTGCACGTTAGACCGGGGGGGTCGGTTTATAACAAATATGGATCAAGTTATTATTATTTTTCTATGTGGATTAAGTATAGGTATTCACATGCAAAATTTTAACTTTGTATCTTTTCCAGAGCCCTAAAAAAATCACTCAAAGTTTTCGATATTTTTGCTTATTACCTCCCTCCCCTTACACTTTTCAACTTAAAATTTTTACCAAAATTAACCAATATGTATTTCTACAATCTGACAAATTTTTGATTTGATATCTGTACTATTTTTTGAGATATAAGGATTTGTAATTTTGAAAAGTGCGCCATTTTTTAAATGCTCCCCATTTCCCCCCACTACTATTATTTCAACATGTTATATTTTTTTTGTATTTGCCTAGTATAGCTTAATATAAGTTACAAGTTTCAATTACATAGCTTAAGAGATAGTTGAGATATTAATTTTTAAGTGTTTTTCTTTGCACCCCCCCTGACCCTCCCCCTTACAATAATTAGCCGCTTTCTGAGCTGGTTCCGATGAAACTATATGCCATTTTGATGGTCTCTAAATATGATTTTGTTACGATAAGTAATTTCGAAGATATAATCATTTGAAAAAAAAATTCGGCTGACAATTGGTTCTAAGCCCCCCCTTTTCGCACCCCAATGGATAAAAAAATTAAATTATTTTTAAAAGTTGTCCCACAAACCCTTCTATATTTACGTTGAGTTTTAGCTTCCTAGCTGTTACTATGGTTGAGATATTTGAATTCGTATTTTTCGGTTTAAGCGCTCCCCCCGCCTCCCCCTGAACCCGTATACCCGCCAAAATGGGTATCCGCCTGAGATCCGCAACTATCTACAATCCCCCCAAAAATAAACTTTCTATCTTGAAGGGTTTGGGAGTTAATGTGCGCTGAGCGTACACGTCGGCGTACGGCGGACGGCGGACGGCGTACAGACAGACGGATTTTTTTTTTTTGCATTTCTAGGCTAATTTAGTCATGAAACGCGAAAAAAAAAAATTTCAGGGTAGCAAACTTTTTTTTTTTCTTGAGTCGATCACAATACTTTATTATTAGAACAATAAAGTAAAATTGGTCATAGTTTTCCTTGAATTAAGGCATTTGTATGGGAGGTGGCAGAAAAGTGGAACGTTTTAGATGATTTTGAAGCTGCTTATCATCACCCTTATCACTATGCTTTGATTCAATTTCAAAGTCGACAGCTCTCGTATATTCGAAGGAGAAATGCTTTTCTTGAATTTATAATACAGATATTTATATGGGAGGGGGTAGAAGGAGGGAATCTGAGCTGATCATTTTTTCCAGCATTTATTGCAACTATTAAAAAACAAATTCTGGCAAAATTTTAAGTTTGTAATTTTTCTAGTTTTAATGGAAATCGATATAATGCATTTAACAAAAATGATGCATTTGTATGGGAGGGGGTAGAAGGAGTGTAAGGATGAAAACAATTTTTTTTCCTGTTATTGATATTTCTATTTTTATACTTTGTGCGAAATATCAAATTGATAACTTTAACAGTTTCGATGAAAAATAATTTAATTTAAATTTCAAAATTTCGTGAAATTTGTATGGGAGGGGGTAGAAGGAGTGAAGGGAAGTTGCTAATTTTTTCAGTGCTGATTGAAATTATAATAAAATTAATTCTGGCAAAAATTCGTTTTTATAACTTTACTAGTTTCGATGAAAATCGAAAAACTGCATTTTTCAAAATTATGCATTTGTATGGGAGGGGGTAGAAGGAGTGATGGGATCGGATCAATATTGAGTCATATTAATGGTATTTATATCATACTACTTGAACCCAAATTTCAAATCGATAGCTTAAATAGTTTCTAAGAAAAATCAATTTCTGAAAATTTCGAAATTTCGTGAAATTTGTATGGGAGGGGGTAGAAGGAGTGGGGGGATGTGGCCCGTTCACGAACTTAAAGTTTCTTTTTTGCTAAAAATGACACACAACAAATTTCAGCACGATAGCTCAAAGCGTTCGAGAGTTATGCTGTAGACAGACGGACAGACGGACAGGCGGACAGACGGACAGACGGACAGACAGACAGACGGACAGACGGACAGACAGCAACTCGGAATCGAAGTTTTTGAGCGACGACAAATATTTCTGTACCCTCGGCGGCTCTGTGCGAGCATTATTTCTTAGCGTTACAAACGGTAAGGCAAACACAATATACTCTCAGATTTCATCTAGAGTATAAAAATTAATTGCTTAGTTTCACTACTTAAATTGTGTCATATTGTATGGAATGGGGTATATACAATATGACACAATTTCACAACTTCGCAAAAAATTGATTTTCTTGGAAAGTATGAAAAATTAAGAGATGTCAATTTTATGATATTCTTAGTTATTTCTGAAAAAAAATCACTAAAATCCCACCACTCTTTCTACCACCTCCCATAAAAACTGCACAATTTCACTAACTCCAATGTACTAATTTTCTCAGAACCTATTCAATTTTCGGAGCTTACATTTTGTATAAAACATTCTTATAGCTACTCTAGCATGATGGGAAAAAATAAGTTCAATACTATCACCCCTTCTACCACTCCCCATACAAAATTTCTTAGGATCACAAGCATTTCTATTTCATCTAGAGTATCGTAAGATTGGGCTTTACGCGGAATCGTAGTTCTGTTATGTTTTATTTATTGTCGACTGGCGTCTTTGAATCCTGACTTTTTGATAGACCCCAAAGATCAAGTATATGAAATTTGAAAATTTTGATCAGAGAGAAAACTACATCTACCACCTTTCCTTCCCAAAACCATAATATCGCCAATTTTCATACATTCTTGCAAAAAATCACATCGTCAGCAACTTAAACAACGAAATTCACGTTTACCTCCTATCACAAAGCGCATTGTTCAACGTCAAGAAACATTTTATGTTAGTGAAAACAACAATGAATTGTCTAAGATCAGATATAAATCTTATTAGCATAATCTTGTCCGGAAACAAACCATAAACGTAGAGAAAAGAGTCCAAACATAGAAGATTTTTGGGAGCATTTATAGAAGTTTCGAGTTCCGGTCAAACCGACAACAAATAAGCAACGAACTAAGCCGAAAATAATGAAGACAAGTCTTTAAGCATGACTACAAAGAAAGATGGTCGATGGCCCAACAAAAGAAATGCTTACTTTCGTATTATAATTTGTACGTCGCCGTAGAGACAATAAAAAAAAGCAGCGCACCTCTGTGTAAGGTCAAAAATATCGCCTCCACAAGTACCCAGACATCTTTCTGTTTTACATTTTATTTCATAAAATTCTCTCTCCTCTTCCGTGAAATTAAATTTCTTCGAACTTTTAAGACCTTCTCGAGATTTATGAATCTACGTTTGAGGCAGAAAACTTAAGATCCGATGCGAAGACAAAAGATCTTGCGTTTACTTCTTTTACATATGGTGTGCTACGCTTGCATTTATTTATTTAAAATATTTTTTCTTCATTATTGCTGGATGTTTGCCTGGCCATGCTTTTAACTGATAGTGCTTAAAAATTTGTGCCGATCAAACTGGGAAAATACAACATGGCTAAGCGGATCTTCGAGCTGTGCTGACGGCGCGCAGTTAAAGTTCATTTCAAGTTGGAATGTAAAGTTTAAGTTGTAGTCCGAAAGGAAGTTATGGCCGGCCACTCAGCGGTCAGCGAAGACACCAGCGTCCATTTAAGATCGTATTTGTCTTTTGGCCGTTTGGAGCTCATATTGAAGATCACATTCCGAGCCATCACTTTCACCTAAATTTGTACGGAACAATTGTTCGAATCGCGTAGCTTCTGCTCGGGAGTGGCGACTGCCTTGAAGAGGATAAGTAAGCGCAAATGTCCACTGTGAGGGGCTTAACTAGCCGGAATGGATCATCAGTCAAACGGAATGGGTGGAGAAATGTGGGCCAATGTAAAGGTGATTTGAATTGTTTTGTTTTTTTATTTATTTTTCGTTTGATGAAGCTCAATATTTCTTTGGACTGTAACGTCATCAAGGTTAAGGTTGTTGAGAAATTTGCCTCCGGAATTATTCGGATAATGATGAAAGCGTGCTGTCTGATTGATGATGTTCTTTGGCATTAAGTGCTTAAGTGCGGACTGTCTTCATCCGGGACGAATGATTTCTTTTTATTAATGATTGACTTTTAAGAGATGGTTTTCAAAAGTCGTCTTTGAATAAGCTGAGCTTTTTTGTGTTTAAAATGTCAGTTTATCTTAAAACTCAATGGCAGTCGTTTTGTTACAACATTACATTTTGGAATTCGCAAAATCAATGCCGGATATGAATGTGTAGCTTAGATACATGTAGACAAAGTGGCATGTCCAAGATTAGCATGATAGACATTTCTACACAGATCATCCGATAGAAAGATATCGCTGGGACAGAGATATCCGAGTCCATTGAATATATCCACTGCGATACTGATGGCAAGCTGAAAACATCTCGGACTTAAGACGAATAAGACAGCAGATCGAAATCTCTAAGCTAGCATCTGACAGTTTTTCAAGGGATTGAAAAAGCATTTTACAGTATTATTATTGGTGATTTATGTACCACTCCTAGCAACCTCGATATCCTGGCGTGTACACTCAGAAAAATTAATTACTTCGAAATAATGAAAATCCGTCTTTGATTTGACAATACTGCATTTTTCATAAAACGAAACAAATTTTTCTTTAATTGAATAATGATTTCATAAAATTTATGAAAAAAGTTTTAGCTGTAACGAAAATAAGTTTTGTAAATGTAATGCAGACTACATTATTTTAACAACAAAAATTTCATTCAATATCATGCAAGTTTGCCCTTTTTGTGTGTGAAAGAAGAAACATGTCACTATAAAAAGTACTCCGTGGGCAGCGTCCTCGCTTCAAAGTCAAATAGGTCGTAGGTTCAATTCCCACTATGGGCAGAAGATTTTAAGCACGAATTTTTCAGTTGCTATGCTGGTAATGAAAAATTATTCGAAATAAAAATAGGCAAACGATGTAAAAGTGAAACATTGATTTGAAAATGAAAATATACTTTATTTGAATTAAAAAAGTTTTTATTATTTTAAAGAAAATCATTTCTTACAATGAATAAAAATTCGTATAGGCTCACATGGAATGTAAATTTTCATTGATTTTACTGTAGTTTTTCGTTAATATAATAATTTTTTTTTCTCTGAGAGTAGTCTGCTTATGACAGCTCCGGTACCTTTATCCGTAATATGTCTCAGCCTGGATATGTATTTTACCTATTTTCTACTATCTCTTTAGTACTCACGCGATCATTAGCCTAATGCTTGCTGTGTATGATCAGTGGGCTATTTTGGGCTTTATGCTCTAGGTTTTGCTAATTGTGTTCCCTACGTAAAAAAGCTGTAGTAGTTTTCTCGGAAATCTTCTTTAAGTATTTGTTCCATACAAGTTTTTGGCTTAAGATTACTCTTAGATATATAACCTTAGCCGAGAACTAAATTTCAGTCTCATATGTACATCTTGGATGATCTATCTTTTTCTGGTAAAAGGAACAATCACGGTCTTTCTCTTCGCACCATGATTGCATCTTGCGGAGCGCATCTTGAATAAGGTCGCAGAGGACTTTATCGAATTCGCCCTTGATTCTTACGATCAAGTTATCCGCGTATCTTGTAACGTGAATCCACTGTTGCCAAGAAGGTTCAGCAGATCTACCAAACGCACAAAAGTGGGAATAACGCTCCTCCCTATGGATCCCGGGGAAATATAGCATTTCCTCTTGCTCATTCTGTAGAAGCACAAAACTTATTCCATCTAGCACTTGTAGTACATATATTGTAATAAGATCGAAGCTCCACTGAACTGTAACTGGCAGAGAGCTGTCATGAGCAGCCCTTCTGGTCTGGGCCATGACAGAGTGCGGTCTTCTCAAAAAGAGTTTTTAGTAATAAATCAGTTTTATTAAATAGAATCGTTTTCCTTTGTAATAAGAATAATACAGCACTGGTGACTTATAGGGCTGCGAAATGCGCGATACAAGTCTATTTCATACGCTCCTTCAGCGAACTCTCCGCTAGACTTTTTCAGTGGCCCTTGATCGTACTGTTGCGAGCTAGGGGTTCGCCGAGATTTCAAGTAAAACACAATTCGTTTAAAAATAAGTGATAATTTATTTATTCGCACTTTAATTCGATTTTCCGCTTAATTCGCACTTTAATGACAATACCGCCGCGTACTTTTCTATCGCTTTTCTGGTTCGCGTCTTCCATAAATAAAAGTCGCTGACTAACTGAACTGCTCGCTGAAAGCTTTCGTGCTTTTATACATCTCATGACAGTTCTCCAAGCTTACTTCGGTGTGTATGTGTGAACTATGTGTGAACAGTTCTCGAAGCTTCCTTCGGTGTGTATGTGTGAACTATACTGGAAAGCTCTAGATCTTTAATTGTGGCTTTCTACATAGTGGAGTATACTGTTCTGCATAATTCTTGTCTATTCGAGAGAGATCGAGCGGCAGGATTGCCAGGTCTGAATGTAACAATACTTTTGCAACTCGGAAGAACTTCGTGTCGTCTTGCTGCTTTTGGATTAGAAATTTCTTCAAGTCCTTTGTTTAGAGGACCTTCTATTTTTTGTTTGCTCTATGTCTTAGTCATCGTCGTGTTTTACATTGTAACAGAGCTTTCTAACTTTTGCTTCTAATTTTCCAAGTTTTTCGTTTTACAAGTATCTGAGTATGCTATGCAAAATATGGGGATTGAAGCCAAATATGGTAAGGTGGATGCATATCAGTATCACACTACCAATCGTTACATATGATGGTATGGTGGGAAAGTACCGAACTGAAATATATTCATTCACAATTGAGTCACATTCATGCATAGGCATAACGGGCGCAATGCTTTAATGCTATTAAAGATGCGATTGTGAAGCACTATGAAGTCAGTCTACTTGACAGATAGCGATGGACTGACAATCATGTCATGCAAAGTGAGGAGATTGGGATATTTACTGATGGTTCGAAAGTAGAAGAGGGAGTAGGTGACATATTTTCTGAAAGCATTGATCTAAAAATCTCCAGTCATATACCAGAATTTTGCCACGGTCTTCCAATCAGATGTAGTGGCTCTTGTGAAAGGAGCAGAACAGCCCTTTCGTGTAGTAGTAAATGGTAAGCGTGTTAGTTTTTACTTGGACAGCCAAGCTGCACTTAAGGCCCTCTCCGCTTACAGCTATAATTCAAGTTGCTTGAACCGTTGAATGGACATATTGGAAGAATTGGGGAAAAAATCTGCACTTTGCGACTTTGTTGGATTCCGGGGTATCGTGATATATCTTGAAAAGGATTGGCGGAGAGTTTGTCCAGAAACGTATCAGCTGTTGCCTTCTTTGAGAAAACGGACATTGGCATTGCCTTAAGAGTTATTAAGATAAAATTTGATAATAAAGCGTGGGGAAGGAAAATCTTAAATGGTTACAAGCGAGTCGTGTAACACCACGAAGTTGCTATGGGGTGGGTTTGATAGAGGGAGGTCAATTAAAATATTGAGACTTGGCAGAAACTCTCTGCGGATACAACTACGTGTAGTCACGGGTAACTCTTAGAAAACACGCTCGAAAACTTCGCCTTAGGACATTTGCAGTGGCTGCGGTGAGAAGGATGAGATAATCCTCTGCCATTGCCCATGCCTCCGAACTATTTAAAAACAAAGGAGGGTAGTTCTTCAGCGATCCGAATGATCTCCGGCCCCTTGAACCGATGAAGCTTATTATTTGCACCAGATGGTCGGACGGCTTGATTGATATGTAGGAGCACATGGTAAAAACTCTGGGGCGTTCAATGGGCCTACTAGTGGCATACGTAAATTAGTGTCTAACTTCGCCATGAACTTAACCCATGCTTGCTGTTGTTTTTTACCAAATTTTGGATAAGACGGCTTTGAATATTTTCGTCAGTTTATCGAAAGAATGAGCTCAAGGAACCAACGATTTTATCTTCCATTGGTTCTAGTCGTTAAATGAATTGGGTCTTGCCTTTAATCCAAATTAGTAGCTTCAGGAATCTATATAGCTTTGGATTTACTTGTGGTATCTGGAAGACGAATCTCAAATGTCTATAATCCGATATCGAAAGTTTGTTTAATACGTGTTATTTGACTATTTGGTTGCCTGTTAACGGGCTGGTGTTAGTTAAATCAAGAACTTCTTGCCTTACTCTAGTTACAAATAATTCTAACAAGTACTCACTTCTTGTATTGGTATTTGAGTTTTCCCATTATGTGAAATGAGCTTTAGCGTCTTTGTTCAAAAGGAACTGTTTGCTTCGTATTCTCCAGTACATCAGAAATTTAGTTTCTTCCGAATTTAGAGCTTCGTTGTTGTATCCTGCGAAGTAAGCTTTGGTTATCATTGCCTCCTGATAATCTCCATCTGTCGGACATTGAGCAACAATTGCCACTGCGCTATTAGTTAAGAATTCAATTAACCAATCGATCGATCAGTTCCCTATTCTCTTCCAAAAGACTCGATCCTGAGCATGACATTTAATTGTCACCAGAACTTGTTTATTCCTCTTGCCTGCTACTTTGCATCTCTCTGCCATTTGCTAGATAGTTGACCAACCTGACGTCTTCCTTAAGAATTATAATCCAGAGCTTGTTTGGCAATGTTTCGATCTAGTTTCCTCATAGTATGACCGATCCATCACCCCCGCCTTTGAATTTCAATGCATAGCTTAATATGTCTTGTTGAATCGCAAACATCGTCGTTCGAAATCACTTCTGGCCA
Organism: Chorisops tibialis; assembly: GCA_963669355.1. Lineage (NCBI taxonomy): Eukaryota > Metazoa > Arthropoda > Insecta > Diptera > Stratiomyidae > Chorisops > Chorisops tibialis. Next base: position 110,742,345 of record OY770262.1, on the reverse strand, counting down.
AAAGATGCCTACATTGCGTCGGAGGCAATGGTTAACGAAAGTTTGCAGTTCCCTGGGAACCCCAAAGGAAACTTTCTATGAAGTACAACCATATAACCTGACGGATTTGACGCATGCGTCGCCCACTCGAATCTTCGTGCGAGGAGAAATCTATCTTAACCTCCAGAAAGGGGAAAGGATATCGAGGGCCTGACGAGATTCAGTTATACGAATTTCAATATACTTTTCGCCTCTGCCGACCATGCTGAAAATGCTTCCGAGGTAAAAAAATCTTGCTTCTGTTCCACATCTTGTCCATTATCAACAATCGCCGTGCTTGTGTTCGAGCCCATAACCATGTACTTAGTTTCAAAAACACATTTAGTTTCAGTCCTGCCTGCTTGCAGTTAGAATGAGCGAACATTTGACTCTAAGTCCGAACGGTTATGTGCAAGCAAATATATGTCATCAAGGTGACTTAAGTTGTTAAACAGTCACCACTGCAGACGTTTATCTTCCCCACCTTCCACTGAATCTTTCATGATATCATTTCTCTTCTTCCATTCAGCCGGTTATCTTCCTCCATTCATTCCACATCCCAGTAAAGAGTAGAAGGGGTTTTCGGATGTTATTTCCGGAACTCGTTTTGAGGAGTTGGGTTGGTAGATACTTGGGGTTTTCTTTCCCGCCATCGACCGAACTATTTCTTCATTCCTTATCTGGAGGATCGTACTTAGTGAAGGATTGTTGCGGTTGAATGTTTGTTAATTGTTTTGATTCTGGAATATCTTTCTCTGACGAAATGCTTAAGATATCGGAGTAGTATCCCTTTTATAGCCGCAACAGGTGTTCACTCAAATTAATGAGAGTTATTTTGACATCACTTACCAGGTGAATGGTGGTGAAATTCCAGTTCATCAACTGTTTCATAATTTTAAAGTGCGAACCAAAATCCACTAGGTAAGCCACATATTTCCCTTGTTGGCCAGATCTTCAATAGTTTTTCTTTTATCGCGTCTTACAGCCTTCATAAGCTGCATAGGAGCATCGCGGTAGTTCCATCTCAAGGCGGGAGTTCTTTGGTTGACCTCGGGTTGACAGAAGATTGCCAATTTCTCTTTTTTCCGATCTGCAAACTCATCCTTAATGCCTTACGATATCGAGGGTTTCTCATCGCTTTCCGCATATCCTAGAGATTCTGCAGCAATTCTTCGAAATGTGTTTCTGGTTTCCTCCCAATTGGCATCCAGTGAGGCCATTTCGCATCCGCCTAATTTGGATGACTTTCGCGTAGAATGGTGGTATACTCGCGTTTTTTGTTGGAGCCTCCAACTTCATCCACATTCAGTCTGCGCTTCATTTGAAAAATTTGCGGCCAGCTGATTGCTGTTACTGGCATAATCTTAAGCAGGCAGTCATCAAGTGGTGATCGCTCGAAAAAGTTAGCTCCACGTTTCACCCGTACATTAAGAAGGCATCTTCTCCATTGGCAACTTATAACTAAATGGTTGATTTGGTTCTGAGTAGCACCACCGTGGGAGCCCAACATATTTTATAGTAACTCTTGCGTAGGAAACGAGTCCCTCCGTTGCCGGGTAATGTAAAACTCTTAAATAATTCGCCGTTTTCAGGTCTCTTAATCCAAGATCGTGATGCGTCGAATCTTGGGTGAACATGCTTCCCCAAGTCGTGTTCTAGTCGAGTGTTGTCAGAGCCAACCTGGGCGCTCGTATTTTTGATGATGATAGTAATATCACCTCTTTGGAATACGCTCGTGGAACTAAGATGGTAAGAAACTGTTGTTTGTCACCGGGTATTGCGGCATTAGTTGGTACACTGCAGAATTTTGACGTTTCTAACATGTGTCCTAAATCTGACGACGATGGGGCACTTTCTGGCTCGTGGTGTAAAGACGATCACTACGACATTTTTGACTTCACACTCAAGACCAACATACAGAATGGTATTTCTGCTTGAGGTTCGTTCTTAATCTGATTCTATCCACCTGGCTTTACGTAAGACCAAAATTTGGATGCTAGAATGCCCCATTTCACGGTTAACCATAGATTGGCGTTGTATAGACCGAGTGATCCCAGCCCTTCCATTGAACGTTCCAGAAGCCAATTATAGTCCGCTAGATTTTAAGATCACAGGGCATAAGCCTGTGATCTATAAGTAACCGAAATTTATTGCTCATTCGATATTTCTGGTGAGACCCATAAAATATCCAAAGCACCAGTGAAATGGTGGGGATTAACTTGCTTAACGACAATGAATATTGGGAGATTGTTGCGGTCTTCGTCTGTGTACCAGACCTTGAGCCTCCTACGTCCACATCCTTCTCTTCCGAGATAGATACCTCAGTATTTGTCTTCACTGTTGCTTACTTGGAGCCATCGTGTCCCAGTGCAGGTGCTTTTGTTGTCGATAGCGGCTGCTCTTTTTTACGCTGGTCTTTTGATCGGAACACGACTTCTTCTATGGTTTCCATTGTCCTGAAGTCTACGTCCATTGATAGGGTTAGTTTTTCATCTTCCTAGGCGATCATAAAAATTTTCAACAATGCCATATCCAAATCTTCGATTTGTTTTTCTATTACCCTAGAATATTCTTAGGACTCATGTCCTCACTTTTGGGGAAAAAAGGCTTTGATGATGTGTGCACGGGGAATGTTCTCATCTATCGCCGCAGTGATTTTTGCTCTGTCACAAGGTTTGATCGTTGAGAAAACGCTTCCTAGAGAGAGTGCGCTTTCAACATTGTCCGTACTTTGCTGCTACTTTAATTGTTTGCTTGGCCATTAATGGAAGGTCAACTTCTCCTTCTGTTCGATACGGTCTGTTCTGGGAACGTCTACATTCGAGGGGTATACTACCTTCTTTTATATGGTTTCGTCTACTGCCGCTTTCACTATTTTTGCTTGTTTTTGTTTTGTAACTTTTATACTTATCTGTTCCCGACGAGTAGCCAGGAAAGGAGTGGTCCAACGCTGCAATAAGAATTCGACATGTTAGGGTCCACTTTCAGAGAGCCTCCAGTATCAAAGAGGGCCCGATATGTTAGCTATTTATCTCCAAGGCTGACTTTCAAAGTTCTCACGCTGAAACCCCCAGAACTTTTGGGTTTTAGTTAGTTAGAGTATTTGAAGGATGCAAATTAAGGACTAGAAATCGGAACTTGAAACTATGTTTTGGGAAGTACTTTGTTGTGCCATATCCTATCTATTACTTCCATCGCAAATGTTCCCACTGAGTGAAAATTACGGAGAAACGATTTTTAAGCTTCACCCCATCAAATGAAGAAGATGTCACGTGCAAATATAATTGAGTTCTGTTTTATTATTTTCCTTTCCTTTTGGTTTCTTTTTGTCACAACTTTGAGCTGTTTCTGATAGTAAGAATAATGCTTTAAAAAAAAAATAATTTCTACAAAGAAATTAACATAAACATCATCAGATGGACCAAATCAATAACAGGTTCTGCCATAATCAGTGCCTTAGATCAGAAATTGTTCCTCAATTTAAATGACTGCAGTAAATCCTGTAGAAGTGTTTCCGAGATTATCCTGAAGAGTATGAAGCTTTACATACTTTCTAGTCAAAAGAAAGTCAGACCGCCGAAGGATTCTTGGTTTAATTAATAATGTGTCGATGCCATCCAGACCAAGAAATAAGCATTTTCAAATATTTAGAGGTAACAAGATACCTGCCAACAGAGAACTTATCAATGCGTCAAGAAATGCTTGCAAATCCATACTCAATCGTGTTAAATTTGATCTTGACCAAAAATTTTGATGGAAGATCCTCCCTAAAGGCTCCTGGTCTTAATGGCCATTTGTCGAAAGGGTAAACCGCAAGGTTCTTTTTTATCTTCAACACTTTTCTTAGTTTTCATAAACGATCTACTGTCATCTACTCTCAATCCAATCCAGATGACAGTGCTTTAGACAACACCTATGAATTTAACTCTGCTACGGAATTAAACAAGACGTCTAGGTGTTCTCCGGAAGTGCAAAAAATATTTCACACCCATTGACATAGCAACCATTTATAAGGCTTACGTTACGCCACGTTTACAGTACAACTCACATGTTTAGGCTGGGGCACCCAAACCACATCTTGCGTTGCTCGATTATATTCAAAAACATGCGTCCCGACTGATTGGAGACGAAACCACCACGTCTTCTATTGATTTGATCGAGCATTGCAGAAATATCGGAGTACACAGCATTTACTATCGATATTTCCATGGTAAATGGAGTACGAAACTAAGCGCACTCATTCCTCCACTGTATACTTTTCCCCGGTCAAACCCTTGTCTTCTCGTACAGTGAAACATATTCAGTCATTCATTTCCCGAACGTCAAGACTTTACGATTTGTCAGCTAGTTTGTTTCCCAACTAGTATAAACTGCGGTGCTTCAAGAACAATGTCCACCATCATTCTCATCTCTCTCCACCTTAATACTTCTACTTCCTATACCGACGTAACTGTGCATTGCATTAAAGGATGACCCCCTTAGCGCCGTAAAAAAAATTACTATATGGTTTCACTTCTCCAAGAAAATTTTAAGATTTGCTTAGATACAATCGAATCCGCATACTAAAAGTAAATGATATGTAAACAAATATATACTATTTATCATTTCAATTAAGGAATTGTTTAACTATCGCAAAGATTCTCTGTATTTGAAACTAATTGTCAACATATTTCAAGAGCTACAACCCAAATTTTTTCGAAAATGTTCGTACAGTTAGATTATTATTCATTTCTTCGCCGTTTTACCAAACCAAACAGAAATCTTAGACAAATAGATACTCTTGAAAAAACTCTTATGGTCATCTGTACGTGTCTAATTGTCAAATATTTTCATGATTTTTGTTTCAGTTAACTATCAATATACCGAAACGACAAGTGCAATAAATATCAAGTCTCCAATCTAAATCAAAAGACTTAAGGCAGAAACTTGATCCAGTGTGTTGTGAAAAAAAGAACCATAAGATTTCCGCTCCAAGTTTTTTATTTTGTTTTTATAGTTATTATCGAAAAATGCTACCGTTCATTTTGTCATAATCGAAAAACAAGTTTCCGAGAACCAATTAATTTTTTTTCGTTGGTGGATCCGGTCAGAAACAAAAGGGACTTTTACATAAGCATAAGACTTGTTTCATTGCTTTATTAGTCATAAAAAGATGAAAGCTTATGCATCTCATCATCATTTCTAATTTGAATAAACAGAGAAATGTCTCTCGGATTTTCTTGCAGATCGACGAAGAAGTTGTCGCGATGTCTTCAGCCCGGGGGAGCCGGCCATTCTTCGCTTCAGTTGGCGTGCGAAGTTTGCTTGTAAGTATGTAGCCAAGTTTTATTGTGGCCGAAAACTGTCTCTCCGATGAAAACAATGAAAAAAAAGTGCAACGCATATCTCTAGGAAAACGAGTTTCTTGCAAGTGCTCGGCACCAGTTTACTGATTTTTTCTCGAATCGCAAGGCATTACGCTACATCAGCGCCATAATTCGCTCGGTAAGTAAAGCAGCGCTGGTGAATAAACTTGAACTAAACCTTGAGCAATTTCACTTTCGTAAAAGTCTTTCCATCCCAAACTCTGCAGTTCCTTTCCTTTCTCTTCTCGCTGGCTCTCCGATGCCATCGATCTTATTACCAGCTCGAAAGCATTGCTCTTGTAGTTTTTATTAGTTTTTTTTGTATCTTTCTATTTTTTTCAGAGTTTAGCTTTAGATTAATGCAATTAATCGTGATGAATGGAAATGTTTGCTGAAATTACGAGGGTTAACTTTTATTACGGCGGCAGCCAACTGTTAAAGGTATGAGGCGATCTATGATTTTTTCATTTTAATTGTTCTTAGCATTTTTTGCTGCTTGATGAGCATTTGTTGCAAGTAATTTTATGGTATCTATTTTCCCATTAATGAATGATAAGTAATCCGCAGAGCTGTAATGAATTGAATGCCACTAAGTGCTTGCATTCAATGTGCGTTTTAATTATGGTCTCGAATGCATCAGAGTTTAGCGACTTGCACTTTCAGAAATTTCAAATTTATTTTACTGTTTTGGCTTGTTCATGCGATAAATTCGATATTTTTACGATTGAAGATTGTTAAAACTACTTTCAAAACTATTAAATAAATTTTCCAGATTACATATAAATGCAAAAGGAATTATGATAATTGAAATATATTAAAACATTCAGAAATATCTGCCAATAAGTCGGGCGTAACTTTATTATTCTTGGGACAAGTTCAGGTTGCGTGGTAAGTCAATATACATGTTTGGGTAGATAGTGAAGACTAAGTGGATGGAACACTCATTCACTTAGTTATCCCTAGGCCAGGGATGTTGTTATTTACTTAACACTTAACTATGATTGCGATTAATAGCTCCAGTAAATGGTATCTATATTTCTTTCGATTACTTATGCTAGTTTGAGAAAAGGAGGGGAGTTCGACTTAGCGGAGAGTGGATGTTTATATCTGTTTAACTAATTGCTTGAATCACTTTCAAAATTCTTGGTATAGAATGTTAGTTTCGTGGGGAAAGTAAATTCCATGAAATTTGGTATATTTTATATTTCTGAAACTACACATTTGTATGGGAAGAAGTAAAGGAGTTGGGGGAATCGTAAAATTTGTAATGCGGTATTATTTCTTTTGTCTTGAAAGGTGCTAGTACACAATTTCAAGTTGGTAGCTTTTACATTTTTGTGGCTTCCGTGGCGTATTGGGCAGCGTATAAAATAGGCCATTCCGTAAAACAAAAATTTTGTTTGGTTATTAGTTATCTTAGTGAGATTGGCCGAAATCATACTTTTGAGTGGGAGGGAGTAGAAGCGCAAAAGGGATTTCAAAACCTGACGGTACAAAATTTCAAGTTGATAGCTTTTCGATGATAATTGATTTCTTAAAAATCGTTGAAAAAATGATTTTATATGAGATAGGGTAGAAGTTTTGAAGGTATTCGATCACTGATTATCCTTAAATTTGAAATATTTTTCTTAAATGAATTTTACAAATTTTCAAGTTTCTTGCTTAAAATTTCACTCAAAAATTTTGCGTTTCTGTGTATTTTTTTCAGTACTTATCAAACACCTCGGGCAGGTTAGGGTTCTCCATCTGTGTAGAACAGTTTTGGTTGAAATTATTATTTTTATATCAAATGGATGTATCTTCTTCTACTTCTCTTCTACAATGGCGCTCCAGCCCAAATTGGACCTTGGCCTCCTGATATTCAGGTTCCTTAACATTTTTCATTACATATTGTGGAAGGGTTGTTAGCCCTTCGCACAACCCTTTCTACGAATTTTTTCATTTTCTTAGATTGAGGTGACCAAGGTATACCCAAGCAAGCAATGTGCCGGAACTATATGTTGCGCCGGCCGGGATTTGAATTCACGACCTTCGCATTACAAGACCAAAAAATTCGAACTTTGTATCTTTTACAAGTGTGGCCTACAGATCATTTAAAATTCCCTCCAATAACACTGAAACAGTTTTCTGGTGAATCAAGTGAATGGATATCATGGTTTGGTGAATGTTTTCACAGTGCATTTCGAAATGAAAGAAAAGATTTCCGGATTCTACACTGTTACGCTTTATTATTCGTGACGTTTCGGTCTCTGCTGAGACCTTTATCAAACTGATCGACAATTACAAAATACAATTATTATTTAGAAGGAAGGGTAATTAAGGTTAAATTAGTTAATTAAGGCTAATTAATTGGTATCAGGTAGTTAAATTAGTTAAGGATTTGTGGGTACGGATTTTGTTCTGCTGATAACTTGTATCCGGTGTCTCGGTTGAAGTTCTGTGGATGCTTCGAAATTTCTATTGCTTCTCGTACTATTCGTTGATAATATTGATTTGTCCTGGCCAGAATTTGCACGTTGTCGAAATCGATTGTATGGTCCTCTGTCGTTGCATGTTCCGCGATCGCTGATGACTGTATTTGGTTTTTCCGTGTGCATCGTTGGTGCTCGTTGATCCTTGTTTGGACTGTGCGTCCCGTTTCTCCTATGTATACTTTATCGCATGAGCCGCATGGTACCTTGTATACTCCTTCAGTCTCCAATGGTTTTTTGTCTTTCTGGTTTCCTAAAATTCCTCGAATAGTAGTGGGGGTAGTGAATGTTGTCTTGATGTTGGATTTTCGAAGGATTTTTCCAATCTTATCCGTCGTACCCTGGATGTAAGGTAGTTTTACCCATCGTTTGTCAGCATTTCCTTCTTCAGTGTCTTCTCGTTCTGCTGTCTTCGGATGCTTCGGTTTCCACGCCTTGTTAATTTCGCTCGCTTTGTATCCATTTGCTGTGAATGCCCGATTCAACTGTTCCTTTTCCTTTCCTAGACTGCCCGGATTTCCTTCAGTTATACGTCGAGCTCTGTGTATTAGGGTTTTCAGTACGCCTGTTTTCTGGCTTGGGTGGTGATGTGAATGAGAGTGGAGATATCTGTTGGTGTGCGTTGGTTTCCTGTATACCCCGAAGCTTAGAGACGTATCATTCCTTTCGACGAGTACATCCAAGAATGGCAGTTTCCCGTTGCTTTCTGTTAAGTTCACCATGGAAACAGAAAGCAACGGGAAACTACCATATAGATATAGAAATTTCGAAGCATCCACAGAACTTCAACCGAGACACCGGATACAAGTTATCAGCAGTTTGGCTACCTGCCTTACAATTTGGTAAGAACAAAATCCGTACCCTCAAATCCTTAACTAATTTAACTACCTGATACTAATTAATTAACCTTAATTAACTAATTTAACCTTAATTACCCTTCCTTCTGTATAATATTTGTGTTTTGTAATTGTCGATCAGTTTGATAAAGGTCTCAGCAGAGACCGAAACGTCACGAATAATAAAGCGTAACAGTGTAGAATCCGGAAATCTTTTTTTTCATGAATGGATGTCGTTTAGGGACTCATATGTGAGCACGGTACATGAAAACTTAAATTTGACTTCATGTCAAAAGTTCCATTACTTAAAAACTTTTCTCGCGGACGATGCATTGAATTTACTTAAGCATCTCACAATATGCGATACAAATTATAAGGAAGCGTGGGAAAAATTGAACAGTCGTTACGATAGAAAGGATCACAACGCGAAATCGTTCATAAAACGTTTTATGACTCTTCCAAACCTTACCTCGTGTACGGCTGTGTGTACAAAGTGATACGGCTGATGAAGTCGTAATAGGCTTACGTGCGGTAGATTCTAAAGCGGAAAGTAGAGATCCGTGGTTAATTTACGTTTAACTAACTAAGGTATATGAAACTACTCAGCAAAAGTGGGCAGAATTAGAAAAGGAACAATTCCCTTCTCTCAGTGACTTTCTTGATTTTCTCGAATTGATATGTTAGAATCACTTCTTCATCCAAAAACTCTTTCTCAAAAGGTAGTACACGCAAGAAACTTCCATGTGTCATCAACCAACACTTCGTATCCAAAGTGCAAACAGGATCATTTGTTACATCAGTGTGAAAACTTTAAGCTTACATCGATCGATGATAAACGCGCGTTTGTTAGACAAGAAAAACTGTGCTATAACTGTCTTCGGGTCTGTCATACATCCAATAACTGTAAATCAAAACACCGTTGTCGCATATGTGATAAGTCGCATCACACAATCGTTCATTCTCCCTCGAACTCTGAAAGCGGGACATCTTCGTTGTCACCCGAACAAACAATTAGTACTCTTCACTCAACCCCGACATCTCGATCTTGTACGAATACTTCATTGCCTACGGCCATAGCTTTGGTCCAGGATCATCATGGAAACAATCACATTGTCGTATTCTGTTGGATTCCGGCTCACAAGTATCATTTGTGACGGAACCATGTATTCAAAAGCTTCAACTCTCTCGAACAAATGCAAGAATTCCAATCAAGGGTTTGTCTTCAGCTAGTGCAAGAGTTACTGGAGGACAAACTACTCTCTTACTGCGGTCGATCTATAATGAAAGCTCAGTAGAGATCTCGGCATTTGGAATTTAATCAGCTGATGGAATTTAATCAGCTGGAGCATCTGCAATGGGCAGATCCAAACTTTCATGTATCAGGACAAATTGGTATACTCATTGGAGCTGATAAATTTCTGAATATTATACAACCGGAGGTTACCTGTAATCTTAATGGAGCCATCTCAGCAATGTCAACAATGTTTGGTTGGGTTCTCTCTGGACAGACCAATCAAATTCTGTCACCCAACTCGGTCTCAAGTCACTTAGCACTTGAAGACATTGATTCAAATCTTAGACGCTTCTGGGAATCGGAAGAAGCCTCATATACTCCAACTCTCAAGGATGAAGATTCTCAAGCAGAAACCCACTTTGTTAAAATACATTCTCGTTCAGCTGATGGAAGATACGTCTTCGAACTACCTTTCAGAGATCAGAATGTGAATCCCCTTGGCGAATCCCTCTCCAAGGCGACAAATCGAATGAAGGCTATGGAACATCGCTTTCAGAATAATCCGTCATTAAAAACAAACTATGTAAATTTTATATCGGAATACTTAGAACTTGGTCATATGGAGCTCATACCTGCAGCAGAAGTCACGAAGCCTACTGACGAGTGCTTCTACTTACCTCATCATGCAGTTTTTAAACAAGAAAGTACCACTACCAAAACTAGAATCGGTTTTGATGTTTCATCGAACACCTCGTCTGGCATTTCACTATACGACTGCTTATTAATTGGTCCATCAATTCAAAGAGACCTATTTTCAATATGTCTACGATTTCGTAAGCATCAATATGTCTTTTTAGCGGACATCTAAAAGATGTATAGGCAAATTTGGATTGCTGATCATCATTAGGATTACCAGAGAATCGTGTGGAGAGATGATCCTCGTAAACCTTTGCAACATTATCGCCTACGAACGGTAACGTATGGAACCTCGGCTGCTCCATATCTTGCCATACGAACATTAAAGCAACTTGCTGCTGACTACAGAAACGAATTACCGGAAGCTGCTTCTGTAATCGAAGAAGATTTCTACGTGGATGATGTGCTGTCAGGAGCTGATACCGTCGAAGAAACCATCGAACTTTGCAGACAATTAATTCTTTTATTGTCTAAAGGAGGCTTTAATCTACGAAAGTGGAGCTGGAATTGCTGGAGCCTTCTTACAACACTTCCAAGTGAATTATTAGAATCTTCACCTTCGTTGGAATCATGCACCCGATCAATTCATGTTCAGTGTTTCATTGTCCAAATATACAAAATGTTCAAAACGTCAGATACTGTCAGACACGTCGAGAATATTCGATCCACTGGGACTCTTAGCACCGACAACAATCCTTTTAAAATTACTATTTCAAGAACTATGGCTACGCAATGTTGACTGGGATGACGAAGTCCCAATCGATATCTCCACTCGGTTTGTTGGTGTTCGAAATCAACTTTCGCGTTTAAATAGCTTAAGAATCGCGCGTAAAATACTGTACTCTAATGATTACGAATATCGTGGATTTTGTGATGCCTCGGAAAAGGCTTACGCCGCGGTAATGTAGCGTCGGTACGGAAGAAAATCATGTCGTGTTAGTGGCAGCAAGGACAAGGGTTGCACCTTTGAAACAAGTTACTATCGCAAAACTTGAGCTATGTGCAGCGGTACTTCTTAGTCGTTTATTTGAATCATTAAAGCTTTCGTTACAGATAAATGATGCAGAGTTTTTTGGGTGGACTGATCCAAAAATTATTCTGGCGTGGCTATCAGTTCAACCACGCTCACTGAAGACATTCATGGCTAACCGCACATCAGAGATCTTAGACACACTGCCCCGATCGTGTTGGTGACACATCTCATCGCAAATGAATCCTGCTGATTATGCATCCAGAGGGCTTCTACCAACAGCCTTATTAGATCATTCACTTTGGTGGCACGGTCCACCATGGCTAAAATTTAATATTGCTACATACTTGAAGCAAGATATAGAACTATCAAACACTGAAAGTTGCTCAGTAAATCAAGGTAAAAAACAATTAATCACTCCTGAGACAAATGCGATTGTTTCAGGACATTTATCTCTTGATGGACATTTTCTTCCAACCTTATTGGAAAGAATCTCATCCTGAACAAAGGTGATTCGCATAATTGCCTATTGTAAACGATTCATACAGTATCTCCAAACGAGTGCACACTCCAAAAATGCGCTAAATACAAGTGAATTGACTGAAGCAAAAAACATTTGCCTCAGATTTTTCCAAACAACGTCATTTCCTTCGGAAATTCGTGCACTTAGTTCCGGTCACGAAGTTTCATCAAAAAGCAGTCTAATAAGACTTACACCGATAATAGACTCGTGTCAACTTCTTCGCGTCGGTGGGCGCTTAGAACACTCCAACCTTCCATATGGATTAAAACATCCTGTAATACTGGCAAGGAATCATCGCATCACACAATTAATCGTGGAACATGCTCACCAGAAGTATCTGCATGTCGGCAGTGAGCAACTGTTCACCATTTTGAAGCAGGAGTTTTGGATCATCGGCTGTCGCAATTTAGTCCGGAGAGTTGTTTTCAATTGCATTCCCTGCTTTCGCCAACGCAAGGAAACCTCAAAACAACTCATGGGTCAACTACCACGGGAAAGAGTGACATACTCCAAGCCATTTTCTCGCGTTGGATGTGACTATGCGGGACCATTAACGCTTTGATTATCACGTGACAGAAATCCTAAATTCATCAAGGGTTACATCGCTTTGTTTGTTTGCTTCGTCACAAAGGCGATTCATATTGAACTTGTCTCCGACTTATCAACTGAAGCCTTTCTTGCCGCATTATGACGATTTGTTGCTCGACGGGGCAAATGCACCGAATTCTTCAGCGATAATGGCACAAACTTCAAGGGAGCACATCGTGTTTTAACTGAAATGTAGAAACTCGTCTCATCATCTCAATACAAGGAAACTATTACTGATGCCCTTGCAATTGACGGAATTGCTTGGCATTTCATATCTCCTTCAACTCCGCACTTTGGTGGGCTATGGGAGTCCAATGTCAAGGCAATTAAACTGCACCTAAAACGAGTCATTGGAAATCAAATACTAACTTATGAGGAAATGAACACGCTACTCGTCCAGATAGAAGCGCTACTTAATTCAAGGCCACTATTTGCTGTTTCAGACAGTGAATTTGAAATACTCACACCTGCTCATTTTCTAATTGGACAAACTTATACTTCTCTTCCAGAGCCGTATATCCCAGAGACCGTTAATATTCGTTCGAACTGGAAACTGTTACAACAACTATTGTAAAGTTTCTGGAAGCGGTGGCATCAATCATACATCACATCAATGCAATCTCGGCAAAAGTGGTGTTACTCCAGTATCAATCTTCTACCCGGAACCATTGTTGTCATCAAGGATGATCATGCTCCGCCAGCCAAATGGGCACTCGGTATAATCCTAAAATGCTATCCAGGAACAGATGGCAAAACTCGTGTAGTTAACGTTAAAACGAAGAAGGGAATTTTTAAAAGGCCAATCACCAAGCTGGCTATTCTTCCTATTCCTGATAGACCGGAGTCTATCAGAGGGCCGGAGGATGTTCAAGATTCGCCTGAATAAAAAAAAATAAAACCAAGGAATATCATTTCTAATATTGTCTAATAATTAATTACTGTCATTTAAAGTTTGCCTCTACTGTAACCTAACTGTGTATTTGCATTGAATTCAAATTAAATTGTAGTTCGGGTCTCTTGGTTCCTGACCGTCGGCAAGAACAGATCTGCCTGCAGCTATCAACCCAAAAAGTGTTTTTTTTTGTTATTTACAAATCCAAACCAACAAGTGTCCTAAGAAAATTATTAAAAATTTTCGACATGTTGGCCCACCGCCTTCCTTCTCTTGCCATAACAATTAACTCAAAAAATTTTCCAAAATTAAAAGCTTGGCTCTAAGTCCGAACAGTTATATGCAAGTAAACATACGTCATTAGCATAATTAAGATGATGTTCTGCAACATCGGTTGCATGTAAAAAAAATTATTTTTAAAAAATGTCTAAAAGTTTAAGATATTACCTAGTTGAATACCTCCACTTCTATTTTTAACAATTCAATTATCACCAAACCTTTAAAAGCTATTTGAAATTTTGTACACTTCTAAAAATATTTCAGATAAAAATGGATCAAATGTTTTGGGGTCCGCCCTGCCTTCCCTCCCCCCCCCCCCATGCAAAAGTATGATTTCGACCAATTTCAGTAAATCAACTAACTAACAACAAATTAAAAGCTACGAACTTGAAATGTTGTGCAAAAGAAACTTAACAAAACTGCATCACAAATTTTGCTATTCCCTCACCTCCTCTATCCGAGAATTTCAGAGAATTTACTTCGTCCATGAAACTAACATTCTACATTCCATACAAACCAAAACTTTTATATACAAACGAATAAAATATTGATTCAATATACTGGTGGTATGGATCGTAATCGCAGTGAAGTGTAATAACTGACAACAGTCCCACCCTAACCTGCATATCGACTTCCCATATATCCTCAAATTGTCCCAAGAATAATATAGTTTCGCCTGGCTTGTTGGCAGATTTATTTCCTTTCAAGTTACAATAGCTATATAAATATTTTATACAAAATGTAAGCTCCAAAAATTGAATAGGTTATGAGAAAATTAGTACATTATATTTAGTGAAATTGTATTGGAGGTGGTAGAAGGAGTAGGGAGATTTTAGTGATTTTTCTTAGAAATAACTACGAATATTATGAAATAGGCATCTCATAAATTTTAGACAAGTAACAGTCATACTTTTTAAGAAAATTGATTTTTCGTGAAGTTGTGAAATTGTTTCATATTGTATGGGAGGGGTAGAAGCAGTAGAGTTATTTTTTTTATCTCAGTGATAATGCTAATTAAGTATTTAACTCAAAATTAGAGCTCGATAAATGTTATAGGTACTGAGAAATTCGGTTTAGAATGATATTCATTATAAAAATAATATAATTCAAATTTCAAATTATTAGCTCTTATAATTTCCAAGAAAATTTGATTATTGTAAATGATTGAAAATAAGTTGTATGGGAGTGGTAGAAAGAGTGGAGCGATTTGGTCCGTTCACGAACTTGACCTTTGTCAAAATCGACGTGTACAAAATTTGCGAACGGTTGGACGAACGGACGGACATCTGGTTTTGAGATTTTTAACATATATTTCTGTACCCTTGGCGACTCTATGAGGGAATGTCAGCGTTTTTCACTATATTGTACCAGTTGATTTATTTTTGAGATTGTGCTATGTTTTATTTTGTTCGTTCTTATTACGGCTACAACAATTTTCTATCTAAACCTTATAGAAGGTATCGACAATTTGTGAAATTAAGTAACTTTTGTTAAATAGTTTCGCTGCAATTTTGTGTACCAAACACCAATCACAAAAGAAATATTATTGGAACAATAAAGTAAAATTGCCGTTTTACTTATTATATGATATTCAAATTATTTGTTATTAAGCCATTCGACGAATTTTAGGATTTAAAAAAAAATTATTTGAATTCGGAGCTAAAATCAAAATTAGCGACCTCCAAACGGTAATATTTTTTGAACAAATTCGTATAGTACCTTTGGGAAACATAATTGTAAGTTTAGAGCATTACATCCGAAATATTCACAACTTTTCTATTTTTTAATGTAAGCCTAATCTTCATAGCTTTCGCTTCCGGTTGCCGATCAATCCCAAAAGCATTTGTCCTGCAATGAGAAGATTTTTGTCCACCATTACCATCCTTTTCTGTTGAAGTTTATTTCAGGTTATGTCGAGACACAGACAGACAGATGTCACAACGAAACCTAATTTTTGGATTTCTTGCATCTCAAATAGCTGAAGTCCGTCAAAAACTGGGTGTCGAAACTTTTCACTATCACAATAGTTCCCATCTATTTCATAATATGCGGAATTAATATAAATAAAGCCTAATTCCAATCATTGCACCTCCTATGTAAGTGCATATGCAATATCTGCAAATTATTTTCTGTATTTACTTAAACTCTACTATTACTGCTATTTAGTTATATTGTAATGTAAACTAAATTAGTCATTTCCTATCACCCACTGTTTAGGCTACAGATCGGTTTTTCCAAGCATGCCGAAATCAACCTTAACAACATTAAAGCTTCACTTGAATTTCATCATACTATCGAAAAGAAAAACGTATTACACACTATCCATCTAAATACCTTCCAGCTTCAAAATAATAGATTTAATTATTTATTTACTATGCCATTACGAATGGTCAGTATTGGAAAACGGTATATGGTATGAGTAATTGGCATCATAATAGACTTAAAGTGCGTGTAGGCTCACGCTGAGCTTGTTTTATAATAAAAATTTTGAAGAAAAGTTCAATCAGTAATCAATTTCTTATGATGGAGCCAAAAACTACGGGAAATTGCTTTAATTTGAAACGGCATATCGTCATTCAGTAAAACCGAAAGTACAATAGATCCCGCCACTAGATAATCGGTGTCTTACGCTATTTATTCTTCAGATAAGAAAAGTTATGTTTCAATAGATTTCCGAAAGATGATTGCTGAATGTTCGCATCAATTAAATGGTTTTTTTCGATAACAATTTACGCATTGATAAGCACTTATCCATAAAATACGTAAAACACTGTGTAAAATGCGTTTCAGGTGAGAAAGTCAGATCCAGAGGTATGCTCGCTCGCCAGTGTACCCGTATGTTGGAAATATGGCAGTGTAACATACGCGAGCATGTACGCAAAACAAATCTGAATAAGACCGAAGGTGTGTAAGTTTGTTTACCAATGAAAGATGACGTGAGGAGAAAGTGAATTTTAAGGCAAACTTATGTTCCATACCACAATACAAAATTCATGTATTTAAACTTTGATGTTGTTGTTGTTTCATATCAATTTTGTATCTTATTTTTATTTATTTTTTACTTCATCGTCTTTCAGGCATTACGATTCGCCTAATTGGGATTTAGCGGAAGAAAACTCTCTTCGCAAGGCCAACAAGCCATCGAAGTTGCAGCTTAGCCGGCTTAATAGTTTTGGTGAAATTCAACTGTTACACAATTGATTTTCGAATATTTTTCTGTTTGTTGACTTATTATTTAGCTTCTTCCGTCCTTCCGATTCTCTAAGCTTATTACTATCGCCAGAACTGACTTGCCGGAGATTTACGGGAATTATTCGAGTTTGTATGGAATTTAACAAACTTAACAAAAATTTTAATGTTTCGAACAAACAAGAGGCCGGAAACTTCTTTGAAGTTTACTCAGTGAAAATCCGAAACTGGAGTTTTAAAAATGACGACTAGGTAGATAAGATTTTATACGATTCGTTTCTTATTATTGTATGTATCATGGACAGCAAAATTGTTTGGTAAAAATTTTCACCGATTTTATCACAAAGTCATGGTTCATAAAATTTAATCGACTCGGGATTTGTTTCGGACAGAATTGAAATTAGAAAAGAGTTCAAAAATATCGCTTTTTCATAATTTATTTCTAATAAATTCGATACTTTCGTATATGAACAAATGCATGGTTAATCAAACCAATCGAATCATTTTTCATTTTTTTCATATGCATCTTGACGATATCTCATAAAGTTTCTGTATAACGTGAAAAAAAATTAACAAACTTTCTTACCTTAATCAACATTTTCAGTCTGTTACGTGAAAATTGTCTTCACAATTTTACCTTAATTTTTCGAAAATATCTTTAATGGTCATTTAAATAAAAAAAATTACAAAAAAAAAAGAGGTAACACCCGCCGCCGGCCTTTCTAAATAATTGCTGGCGCCAAAAGCATCGAATCGGCCACCACCTCGAGCTGCATGCAGAGTGCAATGCGGGCTCACTGTGTATGATGCATTCCGGTACCGCGCGGTACCATCATCATACCGCCCGATGCACAACATCAAGCGGTCAAATCTCTGCCTGATTGGTCATTTTTAAGGCCCTCAATTTACAATCAGATGGTTCCCAACTGACTGGACTGATGAGTTTGTCCGGCCAGGCGCAGTCTCGATGAAGAGAAAATCTTAATAAGCTCTCACTTTTTTGGATATCTAGACTTTCGAGAAGTTAAAGTCGTAATGGTACCTAATAAAGATTCATTGAATTTGATGGCAGTGGCGCCTTCTTGACCGTTTATATTTGTACTGGTAGTACCGGTTAGTCCTATCAAGTAAATTAACACGATTAGTTTGATTTTCGAGAAATTTTTAGTAAAATTGTAATAAATTGTTAGGAAAACGATATCGAGCCAGAATGAAAAGCAAAAACCATATAGTGAAAATCTGTCTTTACACGTATCATTCTGGATATATTACACCACAAGGTATAAGCTGGAACTTGAAAGTTTGATTTGCATATACTGCAAGAAAACACAAAAAATACTCAAGATTTTAGGGTAAGCTTACATTTGAATGGAAATGCTTCAAATGCTGGGAAGGTCGTCACGGTTAATTTGGCTATAGTACGTTTGAAGAATAAGAATGGAAGTGCTTCTTAACCGACTTCAAAAACAAGGACATACGTTGATTTTTACCGCTGCTAAGGATGTTCAATCATTGCTGGAGAGGAGGAAAGAAGTTTTTTATCTAATCTTGGAATGATGGTACAGGGGTATGCATATAACTTGTTAATAGTATTAGAAGTATTAATATTAGAATTACATATGTTCATTTATTTATAAAATAAATGACTGAAATAAAGCGAAAAGCAGCAACAAAAATGCAGATACTCGAAGAAAAAGCGAAGAAAAATAGCGTAATTTTTTCTTTTTCACAGAATGACCTATGTTATGAGCAACTTCAGCCTTTATGTGCAATAGGTTGTAGGTTCGAATCACTCTCCAGACGGGATTTTTTTAAGCACGAATTTTTCAGTTGCTACTGGCAATGAAAAATTATTCGAAATAAAATGGGCAAACGGTGTAAAAGTGAAACAGTACCACTTCAAGAAGGCCTAGATACTCAGTAGATGGTTTCAATTCGCTTTTTATCATTCAGTTCCCCATAACATCTGCAAATATTTGCCAGTAATAACCAGTACAACTGAAAAAATATATCAGCTTCTCCACTCGCTACGGTCGTTCTCATTCCTTTTCCCCAACCTTCCCAATCCCATTCCTTCCCTCCATGACTGTGTTTGTACATTGCACAAAAGGCCGAAATTGCCTATAAAACAGGTCATTCTGCAAAAAAAAAAAGCTCAAACACAGTCATGGAGGAAAGGAATGAGAATGGGAAGGTAGGGGAAGGGGAGTGAGAGCGACCGTAATGAGTGGTAAAGCTGGTATATTTTTTCAGCTGTACTGGCTACAACTGACAAGTAAATCAAATGTAAGTTCGAAATTTAATAAACTAATAAAATAAAATTGTTTAAATCACGAGACGAAAAATTTCCTTTAAAATTTAGCTGTCTCGGAATTCCTCCTTTAGTTTTACTTTAAATGGTCATTTAATTAATTATTCAAAAATAAAGTATTGTGGTCGACACAGGAAAAAATAAACTGTCAACAAGTCGGGCACAACTTTATTATTCTTGGGGTAAGTTGAAAATGCGTGGAAAGTCAATATGCAGGTTAAAGCGGTTGTTGTGATTTATTTAAATGAAAAACGATGTGGACTCTTTGACAACTTATATTCAACTGCGTATTACAATAAAGCTCTTATTTCTAGACTTACTAATACATACATATAACATCTCCCTTTATAGATAATATTATTTTGTTTTAAGTTCCTTTAAATAAACCAATTTCATCTGATTATAAAAATAATAGTATTAATCTAAAAGTTTCAAAATTAATTCTTAAAATAAATAATTCAGAAAATATAAATGTATTTCATACAAAGGTAGAAATTTAAATTATTATTATTTTAAGTTCTTTAAAGAAGTCAAATTCATTTGCTTATAAAATTAATAGTATAGCTAATTCAAAATATAATTCACTTAATTAAACAATAGTGACATTTTCAAATTACCTTTTTATGTGATCTACTGGATAAGTGAATTTATTTGGAGTTAAAATAGTTCTTCCGTAACGACTAGTTTGAGGTACATTTTTACCTTTATTACATTCATTGTTTTGAATATCATTGTTTGTATTATTAATTTCATGATTTGTTTTTTGTTGCAAGGTTGAATTCAAAGATTGTTCGATATGAAGGTTTGTTTTTGGTGACTCGATTATATGTTGCCTATTGCGTCTATATATACCTGAACCAATACTATCCCTTATTATATAAGATCTCGGCTCTCTACAATTTTCTATTATTGTGCCCGGTTGCCAATTAGAATTTGGGGTTTTTTGAAAATAGATTTGTTTCTTCTCCCTAATTGGTTTTAGTACTTTAGCTCCGCGATTGTAGTATGATTTAGTTCGACTTAATTTGTTATTAATAGTTTTCTTATGTTTTTTAAAGTCAATAATTTTGGGTTTTAAATTTTTTGGGACTGTTGGAATTTTAGTTCTAAGCGATCGAGACATTAAAAGTTGAGCTGGTGAGTTTGTGTTACCTTTAGGAGTTGCACGATTATGTAAAAGAGCAGTGTAAGGATCTGTTGCAGATTCATGACATTTTTTCAACAGTTTCTTAATTGTTTGTACACTTCGTTCTACAAGACCATTCGACCGCGCCAAGTATGGACTAGAAGTAAAGTGTTCAATATTCCATTCTTGACAAAATAATTTAAATTCTGTAGAACTGAAAGGAGGACCATTATCTGTTATTAAGACTGCAGGTATCCCATGTCTCGCAAAGAATGATTTTAAGTGAGTTGTAACTATGGTACAAGAATAGCTTTTATTTAGTTTGGCAATTTCGAAGTATTTCGAGTAATAGTCAACAGCCAAAATATATATTGCTTTATTGAACTCAAAAAAGTCTACCGCCACTTTATACCAAGGAATGGCTACTATTTCGTGAGGCTTTAATGGTTCCTTTTGATTAGAGCACCTATTTTGAAGACATGATTCACAATTTTGTACCACATTTGTTATATCTTGATTGATATTAGGCCAGTATACCAGACTTTTGGCTAGATTTTTACATCTTTCTATCCCCATATGACCCTCGTGAATAAGCAAAAGAATTTTCTGTCGCATAACTTGTGGTATAATTATCCGATTATTTTTAAATATTATCCCATTTATTATATGAAGTTCATCTTTTATACTGGCATAAGGTGCTGCGAGTTCATGCATAACTTTTTTATTGTTTGGCCAGCCATTCATAATGTAATTTTTAACTTCCATTAGAGACTTATCACTATTGGTACAGTTTTTAATTTCTTCAAGCTTTGCGTCGGTAACGGATAGACTTGATACAAGCATATTACAATGTAATGCAAGGTCTTTGTCAAAGTCCGTTAGTGCTTGATCCGGCAATGCTGCGCGTGAAAGAGTATCTGCTATGTAAAGATATTTTCCTGGTTTATATATTACATTTATGTCGTACGCTTGCAAACGAAGCATGAACCGCTGAAGTCTGGCAGGAATTTTGTACAAAGGTTTTTCAAAAAGAGGTATGAGCGGCTTGTGATCTGATTCAACAGTGACGGATTTTCCATTATGTATTGATGGAATTTGGTGCAACCGAACAAAATTGCAAATAACTCCTTTTCAATTTGTGCGTAATTCTGTTGACAATTTGTTAGCGTGGCTGATGCATATGCAATTGGATTTGAACTATGCATTATTACCGCACCTACTGCATTTTTTGAAGCATCAACTGATAAGATTAATGGTTTATTTTGATCGAAGTATGTTAAGACAATAAAGACTTTAATTTCAGAAATTCTTTTTCATGAACTTCGGACCAATGCCACATTATTTCTTTTTTAAGTAAGTTTCTTAAGTTAGAATTTTGCTCTGAGAGATTTTTGATAAATGCCCCCAAGTAGTTGACCATTTCTAAAAAACGTTGAAGTTCATTGACATTATTTGGTTTTGGCATTGCACAAATTGCTTCTATTTTCGATGGATCTGGTTTGACTCCTTCTTTATTAAAAATATGGCCAATAAATTTTATTTCTTGAACACAGAATTTTGACTTAGACTTATTGAATTTCAGACCTAGACTTTTACTTCTCTCTAAAACTAGTTTTAAAGTTCTATCATGTTCTTTTCTAGTCTTACCATGTATTAAAAAATCGTCTATGTAGATTATGGTAGGCGCTTAACGCAATATTTACCAAATGGAGTGATAAACGTACATAGTTTAGATGATTCTTCGTCCAATTGCATCATCCAAAAACCCGAATTAGCGTCTAAATTGCTAAAAAAATTGGCATTAGTTAATTTCGATCTACAATCATCTAGGGTTGGGAATTGATAATGAGAGCGTAGTATAGCTTTATTTAAGTTTCTGGGATCTAAACATAGCCTTAATTTACCATTAGGTTTACGTACCAAAACAATCGAATTCACCCATTCTGTTGATTCTTCAACTTTCTCAATAACATTTAATTTCTCCATATTTTCGAGTTCATTTTTTAACTCCGTTAACAAACTGAAAGGAATTTTTCTAGGCAAATCTACTACTGGTTTTATATTAGGTCTTAACTGAAAATGACACTTGTTTTTTAAACAGCCTAATCCGTTGAATACATCTTTATAGTCATTAATAATATTTAAATTACAAATATTTAAATGTGGACTTACAGTTTTTACATTATTATTAACCTTAATTAATTCCATTGCCAAGCATGCTCTGCAATTATTAACCTTAATTAATTCCATTGCCAAGCATGCTCTGCGACCTAATACCGCCTGACAGTCCATGTCCAATATTGTAAAGTTGTGTAAATAGTCCTTATTATTCCAATTACATTTTAGTATGCACGTTCCAATTGCTGGTAGTTGCTGCCCGTTGAATGTTTTTAGTTTGTATTTAGAAGCTTTTATTTTAGTTGGTTCTATTTTTAATAGTTTACTGTGTTGACGAGAAATCACATTAGTTTGTGCACCCGTGTCTAATTGAAAAGAAAGACGCTTGCCATTAATGTTAACGTCTACGGCCCAAATACAGCTGTCATCATCTATTTCTTCGTTTATCGTTCCAATGAAGAGAGTATCCATGTTTGTATATGGAGCGGAATCTGTTGAAGTATTTGATTCCATTTCTATATTCCTTATATATATTTTTGAGCGACACATTTTTGCGAAATGATTTTTCTTCTTGCACTTATGACACACTACACCTATTGCGGGGCACTTGTATTTGTGCTCTTCTCCACATCGATCACATTTTCTGTTGTTGCCTGACTGCCGATTGAATCTTCTGTCTCTGTTCCAATTGTCGTCTGTATTTCCTCGTTTACCGTGTTTGTTTTGTCTTTGGTTGTATTTGTCGTTGCTAGTGCGACCGTGAAATTTATTTGAACGTTTTTTGTATGTATGCGCTGTATTTATAGCGCCAACGAAATGAGAGACATTTCCCTGTTGCAGTGTATGTGCTTGCTCCTTTGCTATTTCTGAAGCTTTTGCAATATCAAAAGCTTTGGAGAGTCTTAAGTCATTTTCGTTTAGAAGTCTTTCTTTAATTTTTGAAAATTTATTCGAAAGACCACAGACAAAAATGTCGCGAACAAGATCTTCGCGAAGCGATCCAAATTCACAGGATAGGCTTAAATTTTTTAGCGTAGTTATGTACTCTTCGATAGATTCGTCCGGGCTTTGGATTCTAGTAAAAAACTTATGCCTTTCCATTACTAAATTTACTTTCGGTAAAAAATACGCGTCCATAAATTCTGTTAATTCCTTCATTGTTATTTCGTCCAAATCTCTGTTAAAAGAAGAGAAAATATCCAAAGCTTCGGGACCCATGCTGTGTAATAATATCGCCACCTTTCTCGAATCCTCTAAATTTTCCAAATTACCTGCCCTCATATAAATCTTAAACTGATTTTTCCACCTGCACCATGCCGCTGGGAGGTTCGAATTTTGGAAATCCATTCGTGGAATCGTTGCTATTCCATCGCTAGTACAAACCACGTTGTTCGACATTTTCGCTATATCGGTAGATGCGCCGCTAGATTTACCGTTAGATGTGCCTTTCGAATCGTCTGCACCACTGCCGTTGACCATTGTATTTATTTTGTTTAGTTAAAACTATATTTATTTGTCTCTATTTATTAAACTTTATTTATTATCACTTGGCCTCCATTATCTGACTTTATTAATTTGACTTATTTGTCTTCACACACCTGACACCATGTTGTGATTTATTTAAATGAAAAACGATGTGGACTCTTTGACAACTTATATTCAACTGCGTATTACAATAAAGCTCTTATTTCTAGACTTACTAATACATACATATAACAGCGGTTAGGGAAAACTAAGTGAAAGGCAGTGGCGTGGCGTGATATTACGGCTAGGGGAAGCAATTTTTTAGCAAGATCTTTAAATCTTTTAAATTGTAAAATTGTTGTATGTATACGTATATACGTACGCATGTATGAGTTTTCATTGAATAAAATCACTAATAAGGTTTTTGAAGTCGTAAATTTTCAATTCCGGGGTCCGGATCAAATTTAGAGCCAAAAATTAATGATATTAAATGATTGACACTTTTCATCCATGTCCGAGTACAAATTGTGCAAATTATTCATGTCACAAAAAGCTTCAATAATTGTGATCACTAAAAATTATTTCTTACAATAGCAGTAAAATAATTTTAGTTATTCAATAATATCGCAATTAATTCGAGATCTGCACAGAATCTGAAAAGGTAATCAATAATAATCAAAAAGCTAGTCTGATAAAGGTCTATAGATCTACAGTTCTAAAACCGATTTATCGTGCTAATGAGTGATAACGAACCTTCTGGCGACAGCTTTTAATTGTTTAGTTTTGCTGCGAACTAAAGTAGAAACAAATAATATGGGACAAAAGATCTCGCCAAGATCTACAAAAATATTCATAGAGCTTTGATCAAAGCTTCACTCTCCGGCGATATTACCATACCAATGCTCTCAAGCTTTTCTTGCTGATAATTTCTTAGGCTAGGTACTCAACTCGAGCTAAACTAAATATCCAATGCTTTTGGTATTGCCAGCTAAATATCCGTGGAAATTTCACGCATAAATTTCGCTCAGGCCGTACTGACCTACGCAGCTAAATGGAAGCAAAAAATGTAATGTCTCCACAGGGAAAATTTGAATCGGTCACATTTCACGAAGCTAAACCGCGCATGTGAAATGAAAAGCATTCTTTATGTGACAGTAGTGCGCTAAAAATGTTGGAAAATGTTATGTCGGAAATGACACAAAAAACGATTTTCAAGCGACAAAATCGCAAGTACAGCGAAGTGGCAAAGAAAAAAATCGCCGATTTAATCCGCAAGAGACCAGCGATTTGGAATCTCCAGGAAAAAACTACCAAAACCAAAATGCGGTAAATTTTAGCTGGAGGGAAGTGGCTTCGGAAATGAATCTTCCAGGTAAATTTTTCATTTCATTTAGTTTGGTAATTCACTTAAAATTGTGTTTTCTAGTGGACGAGTGCAAAGATGTCTGGAAAAGTTTAAAGGACAGCTTGCGATATAGAGAGAAGAGGCAAGCGAAGCCAACCTCCTCAGGAATGGCCGCTGATGGACTCGCTGTGGCGGGACCTTCCGTTGACGAAAATCAGGCGGTTGATTGGGAGTTTTCGGAATGACTCTCTTTTCTGAATGATGCCAACAGCAATACAAGCCGACAGTAAGCTACTAAAACATTATAAAATGAACGCATAATAGTATAAAAATCTTTATAATACTTTATTAGAATGATAGAATTTTGGCCTCAGCCCACAGCAGATACCACACCGCAGAGCAGCCCGAAGGAAACGACGCAGTCACCCACTGGATCCAATTACTCATATGTAACAGAATCTGCTTCATGGATTTATAGTATTTTTAAGTAATTTTCTTTTTTGTTTGAGGCTTCGAAATCGAAAAGCAGTGTTGGAAATGTAGCCAGCGTCGCTCTCGATTTATCAGAGACTATCAGAAGTGCAATGGCTGAGAGATCTGCCCGGCGGAGTAAAATGCCGGAAATGAAATATGTGTCTATGTTTATGAACATAGACAGGATGCTCCAAAAACTACCTGAGTCTGTTGCCGAGGACTTGAATACGGAAATAACTGAAATAGTGTACTCAAAAATGAAAGAGTATGAAAATGCTCCATAGGAAATAAAAAAATTTAAGAATGAAATGGTTATATTATTGTGCTTTATTATTATACTGTATTACACATATAAATGCGGCGTTTTTTTGCCACGACACCGAGCCAGGAGTGGAGTTAACATAAGCCCTTAAATGGTTTCTAATATTTTTAGCTCTTTCATTGTATCGTCCTGAGTTGCTGAAACTGATACCTGCGTTGCAAAATGCTTCGGTTTGGATATTCCTTCTCCAAGAACCTTCTATCAATTTTCCAGAGGCATCGAAACTATTCGCAAAACCTGGAGGGCAATATCGATCTTTACTACCCACAAGCAAGAAGTTGTGCAAAAAGCAGCATGCGCCAACAATTTTCTGCGCTCGATCCGGTATACAAAACATCGTGCGTCGAAGACATATCCACTTGGCAGATAATATGCCAAAAGCATTTTCCATACACCCTCTGGCAGGACTAAGCGTATAATTAAAAATTCGCTCTTCTGGGGTTAAAGTCGTCGGTTTTTGAAGCGCATACGGCTTCATTATTCTCTTCGTGAGAGGAAATGCGTCATCTGCGAAAAAGTAAAACGGTGTTTCTTTATCCATTATAGATGCATCTTCCGGCAGTACCAGCTTCTCTGTTAGCAGAGTTTTTCCAAACTTAGACTGTGCGAATACTCCCGCATCTCCTTCACTGCCGTGAAAATGGAGTAACGATATCAATGCTTTTCGTAGTCTTACAAGATCTGTGCCATAAATATTTCACGTTATAATTGTAAAATAAACTGCCTGAATAATTTGGACATTGTGTAGCAATATGTTTTCCATCCAACGGGCCGAGAAAATTTGGGAAATTCCAGTGGCTGTTAAATTTAACGCCATTTGCTAGTCAATCTTCACTCTTCATTTGGCTAATTTGCCGATTTAGAGCATTACGTAATGCCGAGCATACCGAATCAACGATTTTCCCAAAATTCTGTTTGCTAATGCGATATATTGAGGCGCAATGTCTTTGAAGAGTTCCACTCGCCAAATATTCAATAACAGCGGCTAGTTTCACTTTCGGTGGAATTGCGTCTCGTCTTGGTACTAGCGGGGATAATTCAGCTTCGATAAGTTTAAACAATTCATGGAACTGTTCCGGGCACATATGAAAATTTTCTCTGAACAAGTCTGCATTTTGCTAGAGGTCTACAAACTGAAATAATGCAATACGATACGTAAAATTCTTATACTGGCAATCAAAAACAAATAAAGACATTACCTTTATGGATTCTTTCAAACAAGTTGTCGTTCGCGTGCATCCTTTTTTTTCTTTTCTTCTTTGATTTCAACCCTGCCAGACTGGTAACTACTGCACTTGCACCCAAAATGAACTCGTCCAATCCGTCACTAGAATCACTTGAGTACATTATTTATATTCTTCAAGTATTTTTTCGAAACAGACTCAAATCGTATTCACGTTACCGAAACACTTCATCGCAATCAAACTTTTCTGAAAATGACATTGACAGCTGACAGTTCATGTCTTCACAACTTTTAATGAGTCTCCACTAAAAATTTAGTTTAGCCATTTAAATGACCGCTAAATACAGTCAAGCGAACATTTAGTTTAGCTCGAGCTGAGTACCTAGCCTTACTCAATAACAAAATTTTAATAATTGGTAACGCTTGTAACGATGGAAAGTCGTGGGAATGAGAGCCTGGAAATGGAAGCACATTCCACGATGCTTCCACGCTTCGTATGACTGTCGATTTTTTTTAGGGGCCCGAAAATTTTTCTATGGACGGGTCGTGAGTGCCAGATATGCATTATTCAAATCGCATCTCGGCCGTTTTTTTATCGAGAATGCTTTTGGTGGGCTTTGAACTCCAAAGCGTCTGTAGAGCAAAAGCGTCAGATAGATTGAGTGCCATCTTCTTCTACTTCTACAATGGCGCTACAGCCCAAATCGGGCCTTGGCCTGACCTTCAGGTTCCTTAACATTTATTCATTATTTATTGTGAAAGGGTTGTTAGACCTTCGCACAACCCTTTATTTACGAATTTCTCATTTTTGTAGACTGAGGCGACCAAGGTATACCCAAGCAGGCAGTGTGCTGGAACTATGCGTCGACCGGGATTAGGATTCACGACCTTTGCATTGTAGACCAACTCGCTACACACTAAGCTACCTAGGTTCTGTGCCATGTTGATCGTAAATAAGGCCTAATTTTTATGAAATTTTGGTAACTAAATTTAAACACAATCGAGAAGTAAAATGTAAGGGAAGCAATGCTTCCCTTGCATCAATGGACGCCACACCACTGTTGAAAGGGAGTCCTTCCATTTTCAATTTAATACTTGATTGCGGGGTACGATCAATAGCTCCAGTACATAGTAGAATCAATATTTCATTCTTTTATTTATGCAAGTTTGCGTTTTTATGAGGGGAGGGGTGATAATAAGAGTGGGTGGATGTTAATAATTTTTGAATTGATTGCATGAATCACGTCCAGTATTCACTGGATAGAATGTCAGTTTCATAGACGAAGTTGCATAGTATTTTCATAAAATTCTGTGTGTTTTACTTTCACGAAACCAATCATTTGTATGGCAGGAGGTAGGGAAGGTATGGAAATCGTAAAATTTGTGATGACGTTTTATTTCCTTTCTCTTGTAACACGTTTAAAATTTCAAGTTCGTAGCTTTAAATTTGCTGGTTATTAGTTGATTTATTGAAATTGGTCGAAATCGTACTCTTGTATGGGAGAAGGTAGAAGGGCAGGCGCGATCTTCAAACTTTTGACGCTATTTAAAAGCTTTTGGGATAAATTTCAAATTTATAGCTTTTAGTAGTTAGATGATAGTTCATTTCTTAAAAATTGTCCAAAAAAATAATTTTATTTGGGAGAAGTTTTGAACGTATTCGACAAGTTAAAATTTCATACTTTTAGGGCTTTTTTTAAAAGTTTTTTGCAAATTTAAAATTTCGTTCAAAAATTTCCAGTTTTTGTGCTTTTTTAATTGCACATGAAACACCTTATGCACGTTAGACCCCCCCCCCCCCTACCTCCTTGCACAGTTGAGAAGCAAATAATTGTTTTTCATCTATGTATATCAAATAGATGTATCCACATAGAAAATTTCAACTTTGCATTTTTCACCAGAGCCGTAAAAAATCACTCAAAATTTTTGACATTTTTGTTTACCAAATTAAAATTTTTAACAAAATTAAAGACAATGTAGCTCTACAATTTTGCCAAATTTCATTTTTCTATACGCAGTTTTGAGACATATCGGTTTCGGCCTATTATGCGCTTATTACCCCTTTCTACTTCTACAATGGCGCCACAGCCCAAATCGGACCTTGGCTTCCTGACCTTCAGGTTCTTTAACATTTTTCATTATTTATTGCGGAAGGGTTGTTAGCCCTTCGCACAACCCTCTATCTACGAATTTTTCATTTTCGTAGATTGAGGTGACCAAGGTATATCCAAGCAGGTAATGTGCTGGAAATATATATTGCGTCGACCGGGATTTGAACTCACGACCTTCGCATTACTAGACCAACACGCCACCTACTAGGCTACACACTAGCTTATTGCCCCTTTACCCTACCATAACTCTATAGCCTTGGCTAATCTAAGTTAGAGATACTCGATACACACTAACACTTCTGTCCTAATAGAGTTCGGACAATGCATGAA
Organism: Chorisops tibialis; assembly: GCA_963669355.1. NCBI lineage: Eukaryota > Metazoa > Arthropoda > Insecta > Diptera > Stratiomyidae > Chorisops > Chorisops tibialis. Next base: position 110,712,520 of record OY770262.1, on the reverse strand, counting down.
CAGCGATCGCGCGGGAAATCTCGCTCGAAATTCGAATTTTCTCAATTCTTTTTCTTTTATGAAGTAAACACAATCAAATTGAATTGTTATTTATGAAAGTCATATTTATTTTCGGTTTTAATGGGAATTCTATTCAAAAGCTTGTAGTTTAACGCAAGTTTTCGCTAGTGTCCGTACATTTGAAATCGGTCAAACTCAAGTTTGGCTGATTTTCGTATTTCTTATGTTACCTTCTTGTGCTTCTAAACGTAGTCTTAACTGTTGGTATTAGAGCATTGTCCAAACTCTATTAGGACAGAAGTGTTAGTGTGTATCGAGTATCTCTAATCTAAGTATCTATAAAGGAGCCATGCTGACTAGTTCCTCAGTAGAAAAGAAACCTTTTCCGAGAAGATTGTGTCTTTTCGTTGCCACTGCTTCACAGTGACATAGGATGTGTTCTTTCGTTTCTGAGTCTTCGAAGCAGAGACGGCGGATGTCGGTTTCAGCTAAACTCATATTTTTGAGGTGGTGGTTTACTCCACTGTGCCCCATCATTAGGCCGGTTAGAGTACTAATATCTTTCTTGCTGAATTTTAGAATATCCACCACTTTGTTTTTTTGTGGTAGGATTAGTTTTATTGAGATTGATAAATCTGGAAATCTATTCCACTTGGTTTTATGCTCTTGTTCAACCCGCTTTCTAAGTATAGGGTTGGAGTGCCCTTTTGGTTTTCCGCAAAATGGCTCTGGTCCAATAAAATTTGGTTCTGCGCCACTTTTGCAAGGCGATAGGCCTCTTTCTTAAGGTTACTTTGTTCCTTTTTTCCAGGATGATTAGGTTTTGAATGCAGTCCCAAACTATCCTCGATCCGTGTTTATTGGATGCTAGGGCCTTGAGAACCGCCTGACTGATATAAATAGCTTTGTTGCGATGAGCCCTCCTTATAAAGGGTTTCCCAATAAGGACTTGACAACTTTTTTTCAAAATAAAATGCAAACCATTTGAGACGTTGTTCCTTCGTGTACTTTACCATGATAAAAATGTTAAGCTTACTGAATAAATTGACAGTAACAGTTCGATGATTAGTGAAAGGGTGCGTTCACAAATTGAATTCAAAGTTGTCAAGTCCCTATTGGAACCGTTTTATGGGGTTTTCCAATAAGGACTTGACAACTTTTTTTCAAAATAAAATGCAAACCATTTGAGACGTTGTTCCTTCGTGTACTTTACCATGATAAAAATGTTAAGTTTACTGAATAAATTGACAGTGACAGTTTGATGATTAGTGAAAGGGTGCGTTCACAAATTGAATTCAAAGTTGTCAAGTCCCTATTGGAAAACCCGATACATAAACCTAAAGCTGGGTACTCTATCATCACCTGAATCGGTAAGAGCTACCAGAAAGGAGCAATTTGACAATTGTACAGAGATCCCAGCTTCGAAGGAAGTCAAATTATATATTAACACGACCTTTCCGCAGCAGCGGATAGTCTAATGATGGCGCTTGTAGACTTGGCGGATTCCGAGTGAAAAATCGCTGAAGAAAATCAGCTATAGAGGAAGAGGTCACGAAAATATTGGATGAACATATGAATGCAGGAAGTGGTCCAATAATCAGGTTCGATATGAGGTGCACGGTATTTTTAGAATATTGTATATAGGCTAGCAATCGAGTGACTTTCCCACAAAAGCGGTTAATGGAATGAAGCCAAAGCCGCCTTATAGCAAAGCAAGGCTGGTCGAAGTACAATAAGACAATGTACTCTGGCTGATCTACGCTAGCGTTACGGCAAAAGATCGGTACAACGAGTCTTCACGATTCCTGAGGCAGATCATGAATCAGAACGACCTCGATACGAGAAGTTAGAAGATCCGTTAGATGACGCAGTCTGCGAAGGGTGTTTAAGTGGAAATCGGTATAGACCAAAGCTCACCACTAGTTCTTAGAGAGATGAAGAATTTAGTGCATCGGATCCTCTTTACTCTAGGAAAAGCCATAGCGATGGCCAGAGCGGTGCAGATTAGCCTCCATCACAGCGGTGACTGTGAATCTGCAGGCCGGCCTACGTTAGAAAAGGAACGACTTGGCGCTCATCTGAGAGCCATCGGTGAGTAGTGATAACAGGATCCCTGGATGGAGCGCCAGTATGTTTAATGTTTACCACGGCACTGCAGCTGGTAAGCCGAGTTCATGTAAAAAAGGTTTTAATTTGATAAAACTTTCTCAGTGTTGCAGCGAGGACCAAATGGTTTTAGTTTGGGAAAGGATAATAAACTGTTCCAAACGAGCCATTCTTCTGGCCTCAATGTACACGCAGCAAGTTTTACGAATACCACCGCCATCGGACCTATGTCAGCAGCGAGTAAGTTTCGAAGTGCAGAACCATTTCGATCAGATTCTGGCTTGTGATACGAATACGCATCATTATGGAGAACTTCAGACAGAAATAACTTGTTAAATTTCTAGCAGGGACATATATGATAATAGCAAATAGAGGTAACGAGTACACATTTGTTACCAAAACTAGGGAAAAGATTATGACATTAGAGTGGTATGCCTGTCATCGACCTTCGGAGTGAAAGGTTGGATGGTTCTCGTGAAGAGTCACAGATGGATAACTTTCACAGTAATGTTCAGGAATCCTAGAGCCACTTATTGGCAGGCTTTTCACTTAGAAAATTTTTTGCGTTACTTACCCACTCTTGCTACTTAGGGAACCGATACTATTGAGGAGGACATTAATTTCTTAACAACGCGGTTATTTGCCCCATGAAAAAACATGAAGAGAAAAATGAAGCAAACTGCTGGTGAAATGGTAACCTCTATGTATTACGCCGCAAAACTATATAAAGCTGAGCTGAGTAATTTCAATCACTCTTTATGGATGGCAAAAAGCAATCTTGGCGGCAGTTCTGCACAACTATTGACTCAGTGAATGAAGCAGCTAGACTTATAAAAGCTTAGACGAAAGGCACTTCTATGGTCGGGTTCTTGGAAAGGAGCAATAGTACATGGACCACTTCGTAGACAGAAACACCGGAGCTGATTCTGGATAGTCACTTCCCGTCGTGTGGAAATTGAATCAAAACGATTAAGTCGGCGGATGGAATAATTCCTGCGATCAACATCATCAATGGCGATACAGTCCAATTTGAGCTTTGGCCTTCTGAACGTTTCGTCTCCGATTTTCTCGGTCCAATGATCGCGTTCATCATGTTGAAAATTTCAGAAGCGATTTGCTGTCTTCGTCGATTGAATCCTCCCTGCGTTTTATTGGTTTTCCAGCTGGCCTTTTTTTTTCTGGCTTCCAGTTTTGTACACTATTGAGTATTCTTCTATCTTTCATTTGAAGTTTGATGAGAACGGAGGCTTTTGAATTCTCAAAAATGTTGTATAATTCCTGATTGTATCGAATACTCCATTAGCCTTGTTCTCTCACCCATCCGAGGATTTGCCTCTCGAAGGCATTAACCATTTTTTCTGATGCCTATGTGAACATCAATGTTTCACTGCCGTTGCAGAGTATAGGTCTTTTTATGGTTTTTTAGATTCGCAGCTTCGATTTTCTATGCACGTCCTTACATTTGATTATTGGAAGTACCGAGTAGTATGTCCCGTTTGCTACTAATTAGCGTATTTCTTCGTAATTGCAACATTCCTTCGTTTTCCTGCGATGCAACAGTATAGCCTGGACAGCATCGTTGAAAGGCTGTTTAAAATATTTCCCTCTGGAATGGAAATAGGTGAAGGTGGTTTTCAAACCGAAGGTATTCATATACAGTCGAAGGCCAATTAGTCTGATACCTTTCTTTATAAAAATCTTTGAATGACTGATAGATAAACATCGCAACCTCAATCCTGCCCAACATGCTTACTTAAAAGGACGGTTTGTGGAACCTCAATATCATCAAAGCTAACAATGCACCGCTTTCCTCTCTTGCCTGATAATAACAATTGAACAGTCCACATAGAAAACTTTTACCTACCTTCCCGTGCAGTTTTCAAGGTGTCATTTATTACTTCAAGAAACAGGACAGCCTTCACCTATCGACCTTCTCCGCCGACCACTGAACTTTCAAGCAACTTTCCAGAACGCCAAAAATTTTCTTAACCGCCTGAAGGTTTTCCGGTTTTTTTCGTTTGTTTTTTAGTTTTGTTTTTAATTATTACAAATTCTAAAAATTTGTTTTTATAATAAAAAAAAAAGGAAAAAAAGTCGGAAGTGATGATTAATTCGTAACAGATTTTGAGCTTTATTTTTTGCCATTAACCAAATTGCGGAAACTATTTCTTTCCTAAATGTGAGATCATCCCTAATAGAGGATTTTTGCGGTTGGATCTTTGATAATTCTGCTGTTTCCGGAATATATCCATCTGAAAAGATGTTTGAGATTTCAAAGAAGTTTCATTTTGTTTGACGCAATTGCTGTTCACTCATTTTAAGAAGGGTTCGTTTGTCGTCTCTCACCAAATATTTCGTATCTTAATAATACATAAACCTATATTATTAACTAAAGTTGTAGATGCCCCGTATTGGCCAGATCCCCAACGGTTCTTCTCTTGTCGGGTCTAAGGGCATTCTCTAGTTGAATATCAGTATTGCAGGAGGTTTACATGGTTGTCTACCACTTGGCGTCCGAAATTCGTACCACATCTTCAACCAATATGGATGACTTTGTCACCTAAAATGGTGCCATATTCGTGTCTTTGATAATTTATAAGGTTGTAGAGTATTCCACACTAATTTGAATAACTAAGTCATCCGCATAGGGGACAGCGCAATAACTGTCAGCGTTTAACTTCAAGAGGATATCATTCACGGCTAACAGCCAAGGTCAGGTAAAGGTCAGAAAGCCCAAGCTTGTGGTTTTCCTGTATCCACTTGTGTTGTCCTTGAGTTATTCCTTATTATTGCAACAATTTTTCTGTCCACCAAAATGCTATGAATCTTTTGTTTATCATATTCCTATAGCATTTCAAAAGTCGAGCTTTATTCAGAAAATATTAGAATTTCGAAGCTTTTTTTGATATGCTGTCTCACCATTATTGTTTCACAATTACGAATAGAGTTCAAAACATTACTATTTAAAATTTGGATGATAGTCATTATTTCGGATTTTGATTTAAAAGCAATTGAACTTAAAATATAATAAAATTGTTTTTACAATCACTTTGAATTATATCCAAAACATGTTATCAAGTAGAACGAAACAAAACTGTAGATCATTAACTATGTACTCAACTCCGATAAATTAATTAACTGCAAGAAAGTAACGTTTAATTAAAAAAGAAGTGACAGTATCTAAAGTAGCAGCGACTACTGAAGGTCATTACAAGCGGATAGGAAGAGGTCTCTCTCACATTTCACTTTCAAAAAAAAAAAAAAAAACCATCTCCGCATGACTAATAAACATATTCTATTATGTAAACTCTAAAATTTTAAGGCCTGACCACATAGAAGCCACTACCGAAACATGCTCATATAAAAACAAATATAGGACAAGGCCTAAAAGATCTCTAATAAATGCGTATGGCTTTTCCCAATTAACGCCAAGTGACTTCTCATAAGTCGCAAAGAAATCCATGAAATAGATCTTTTCAGCGACATCTCGTTTTATAGTAAAGTTTTGTGCCCTCTACGACAATCTATAAAACTCACCGAACCTAATCACATATCATACGTTTGAATTACATATATGTACCAATTACAGCTCCGTATCTCATCATCAGATGAGCTCTGCACGCAATACGATCGTAATTTCTTCTCGTGGAAGAGTAAACCTCAATCATGTCTCAAGATCTATGGAAGTGTATTACTCTCCGATATACGACACACTGCTAAAAGAGATTTTTCTTTGAAAAATCCAAATCTCGAGCCGGGGCTAAGATACAGACGGCATAGCCCACCAACTTAAGCCGTTCGAGTTATGGGTCTTTCGCTTTCGGTTGTGTGATCCAACTCGCATGGTCTTCGTCAGACTTCTTTGAGCTTTTACTCAAGAAGGTTGAAACTTTTCGTTCGCTGGTTTTTCGTGTAAGATCAATCGCAAGTTATATTTCCAGCAACGATTGTCATTTTATTTTTAGTGTTGTTTTTTATTCGATTTTTAAATTATTAAAAATTAAAAAATTCGTGCAAACCATTGGTACGATTCGGCAATTAAAACACGAAGTACGGTATACGATAAAATCCAATTTAGTTGGTACATCGCGATAAGTTTGTAGGATTCATAGCCACAGAGAAATATTGGATTATCTTGTGTTTTTTGTGAATAATAGGGGTTTCGTTGTTATGTTTTAAAAATTTTATTTTTTGCTTTTTATTTCTTATGTTTTTGTTTGTAACTCTTATCGGTGTTCAGAATCATTACTATAAAACGGGATAGAGAGAAAGTGATTGTGCTTATTTTCCAGTGTGATTTCTTAGTTTTATTCCATTATAATATCAATTTCATTGTTACTTGAATTTCTACTGTGGTGAAGTTTTCTTAGTTCAATTTACATCTTTCCGGCTATCAAATTGTGGAGTACTTCGAACACAGCGAACGAATTACAGAAAAGTGGTGCGTATTTCTTACATTCACATTTCACATAAATTGAAAATTAAATTAAATGTTATAAAACTTGTATAGGAAGACATAAGTAGATCGATGTTTAAATGTAAAGCGTTTAAGATGATCGAGATTATTTTTATGACCTGATATTTCTATTGGAGTAGAAGAAAATTCATAAGTCGGTTCGATTGAAATTGTAAGATAAATTAAATTTTATGACTATACTTTTGTTCGATTGTCTTTATCTAATTGAAAGCGAAAGGGAGTTTTAACAATTTTCATTGTCGAAAAAATGTGTTGGTCCTTCAAATAGTCGTAATCTGTGCTTTTGCATAGGTAGATGTAGAAGCTATAGTAATTACCTATTTCGCTAGTACTGAAGAAAGAGCTCGAACGCGGCTGATTTTGAGTCGTTATTGCAAAAATCAACTCAGAAATTGCACTAACATAAAATTAATTTCAATGAAGTACATTTTTAATACAGACGTTTTTTTTTATGAAAAAATCATATTTGGTAATTTTTCTCCTTAAATTTTTTCATTTAGTCATAAAGATTTTCTTTCTTACCGGATTCTATTTTTTATTGGCATATGAATTATTATTCTCGTTTTTGCCGAAAAGTTAACTTATTAAATAATTTTCGTTTAAAAATAATAATGATTTTCTGGAGGGTTGAGATATGAATCAGCATGATCCTTATTTAAAAAAAAAAGATTTCTTATAAGTTACTGTTACCCTGATTTCGGTATTACTGCGCAACCGCTAATGAAAATTTTAGGAGTCTTTTATTTTGATTCAATCTTAAATTCTTCAGAGTACGCTGAAAAAATAATTCAGCATTTATGTCATTCATTAGTGATTTATCGTTTTAGAGAAATGGAAAAATGGAGCAGATTTTGTAAATTTTTGGACTAAAATTTTAGATTTTTAAAGCTCTAGTATCTCACCTAAATTATCCAGTGATCTAAAATTTTCCACAATTCGCATCTAACCGTAAAATGACAATTTTATGACAAAAAAAATTATTTTCACCTGGGGCTCACTAAATTTGGCCTTCTTTTCCGATAAAAATAAAGAGTTACTGTCTTAAGTCTTTTAATTTAAACTCCGGTGTCAAGATGTACATATGTATTCTGAGATAGATGAAATTAAATAAAATGTTTTCATACAAAAAAGATTGAAAAAATGGGTGACTTTTTATCAGGACGGGTACTAGAATAGAGTTGTAGATAGGGCATAGCCTAGTAGGTAGACTGTTCCTAAGGAGTTCAAATCCCGTTCGAAGTATATTTTCAGCACACTACTTGCGTGGGTACATCTTGACTACCTCAATCTGTGAAAATGAAAATTTGTAGATATATAGTAGTGCGAAGGGTTAATAACTCTTTTACAATAACAAGTAAAATGTTTGAGAACCTTAAAGTCAGGAGGCCAAAGTCCAACTTGGTCTGTAGTGCCATTGAAGAAGATAATAAGCTGGAACAGTTTACCTCTATTATTCCATCAATAAAGTATTGTGATCGACTTAAAAAATGGCTTCGCTGAAAACTGTTTTTTTTTCTGTTTCACAATGCAGATGAAATGGTAAAGATTTAAATACGCTAGGAAATACATATGTTATTCTGATTTCTTAGAATACTGAACAGTGCTATTTGTATTCGAAATGATAGAAGGATTAGGGACATTGTGATGATTTTAAAACCATGAACTACCTTGATCTGTATCTATTCGGGTACACCTGTAGGTTACCCGGGTGCAATGTATTTGGCTGGCCAGAAACGCAAAGTCAAAATATTTCAATGAGTCCACAAGCTTTCTATCTTGTCCATAGACTCAAAAAATTTTCGCTACCTCTCAAAATAACGATTTTGATTGGCTCGCTCCATGTTTATACCTTCCAACAGCTGATGACTGAGACATATTTTACTCGTAGATTGTCCGAATGTGTGGATGTAAAGTGTACGCATATTGATGTGATTATTTCGAGGACTTCTCCTCAGTCTGTAGACTGTGTACGTATATTTTAACAGTGATTAAAACTACCTAGTCTAACAGAATACGAATGATACTACCACTTACCACGGTGTCAGGTGAGAAATTGTGTGCGAGCGCTTAATGCGCCTTGTTGAAACAGTAAGGTACTGGAACCAATCCCGCTCTGGTGGGAAGGCGGTAATAAAATATCCTGGCCTGGGCCTGTCAGATCAGGTATGCTTGATGGAGGATTAAGTTGATAGTTTTAAATTTATATATTATGCACTTTTTTGCAGTAGAATGAACATTGGAGGTGGTTAAATTAAAATAAACCATAACAGAATTATGATAGAACGTAAAGCCCAATCATTAGATACTCTAGATGAAATGGGAAAAAAGTTTAATGTACCGGAAAATATATCATTTCAAATTCTTTCGAATAGTCAATAATGACTTTTGTCTGGGAGGTGACAGAAGCAGTTATAGGAGGTTTAGTATATGACACCGAATGTGGCATGCAAAATATTTCGTGCTGACTTTAAAGTTCGTAGTTTTCATTATTTTCAATGAAATTGGGCATAGTTCTCTTGAAATTGGGGCATTTCTATGGGAGGTGGCAGAGGAAGTGGAGGCTTTTAGATGATTTGAAACAGCTTATCAACATCCTTATCACCATGCGTTGTTTTAATTACAAAGTCCATAGCTCTCATATGTTCGAAGAAGAAATGCTTTTCTTGAATTTATAATGGAGATATTTGAGGGGGTGGAAGGAGTGAAAATAATGTTTTTATTGCATTTATCGTACTTATTAAGGGACAATTTTTGGCAAATTTGAAGTTTTTATTTTTTTTAGTTTTGATTTAAATCGATAGAACGCATTTACCAAAATTATGCACTAGTATCGAAGGGGGTAGAAGGAGTATACGGATCAAAACCTAATTTTTAGAAGTCAATGATATTTGTATTATTATACTTTTTACAAAACTTCAAGTCGATATTTTGACAGTTTCGAATAAAATTGATTTAATTGAAAATTCAAAATTTTGTGAAATTTTCAAGGGAGGGGGTAGAAAGAGTGAGGCGAAGTTGATAATTTTCACAAGACAGATTGGTGGAAGGGGTAAAAGAAGTAGGGGATCGGATCGACATTTTGTGATGTTATATCCTTATACTTTGACCCAAATTACAACTTGATAGCTTAAATAGTTTGGAAGGAAAATCAATTTACTTTAATTTCATGAAATTTGTATGGGACGTGGTAGAAGGAGTGAGTGGATGTAGCCTGTTCACGAACTTAAATTTAATTTTTTACTACAAATGACACACAACAAGTTTCAGCACGATAGCTCAAAACGTTGGAGAGCTATGTTGTGGACAGGCTGGCATACGGAAAAACAGATAGATGGACTGATGGTTACTCGGAATCAAGGTTTTTAAGCCACAACAAAATTTTATACTCTTGGCGACTCCGTGCGAACATTATTTTTTAGCGTTACAAACGGTAAGGCAAACACAATATACTCTCAGATTTCATCTAGAGTAGAAAAGCCGTTGAAATTGTGGCAAAATTTGATGTAGCCTGTCTAATTTTCGGGAGAATAGAAATATTCAATTTAATTTTCTGATTTATTGCGAGGAGGTTATATTTTCGGTCCCTTAGTGATTTTCTATTTATTTCGCAGCATTATAAACAATAGAGCAAACACAATATTTTTTAAGATTTTAGAAAAATCCGACTACATGTATGCTGTACGCACGCTTTTTAAATTTCAATTATGCTCATCTCCGGAGCCCTTAAATGTAGGAAGTTTCATTTTGGATTGATTGTATGGGAAGGCTAGAATCGAAAACAGCATTTGTTAATATTTCAAATTTTTAATTTTTTAAATTTTCATAAGAAATTTGTGAAAAATTATTGAAAACAATAATATATTCAATTTTAAGGTATTCATAGGTCCAATACCTCGCGCTGATCTACGACATGCCAAATAAAATTATTAATTCGACAATTTTCAATAAATTAGTTAACGCCAAGACATTGAGCTATGCTCATGAACATGACACATTCACATTTCTTCGACTTTCTTAAATGCAGAAGTATGATCTCGAATAATTTCAATACTTCAGAGACCTGAAATTTTGTGCGAAAAAATTTGTATCACAAGCCACGTGGTCCCCTCAGCTACCTTTTCCCATCAAAATGAAGTTAAATTTTACCAATTTCTTGGATTTTAATAAAACTATGAAATTGAACAAACGATTTTGATTTAACTGAACGATTAAGAAATTGCTAACATCCACCCAATCCTTTTGCCATCCACGCTTAATATTCACATTGGCTTTCGACGTATCCTTCACATGCTAGTGTAGTTGCGCTCGACCGGCAGATGTGTCCGATACTCTAGATAAAAATTTGATACATTTCAAATTTGGCATATTTCAATTGAGGCTCAAAATCAGTGGGCAAAAACCTAACTAGACACTAAGTTTCGAACGTATTTATTATAGGAGAAGGTCATGTACCTTGGACCTATTGTAAAATACCTTGGTCATGCTACTGTTTTGATGAGCTATGTTTTCATTAAGTTTTTGTTCTTTGGTTTTGGTAAATTTTCAATTATATTTCGAAGTAGCCCGTGTTTCGCATAGGAAGAAAAACTTGATTTTCTCCCTCAAAAATAAGTTTTTTAAGTGTTACTGTTTATGTTTTAGTTGATTATTACTGTGTGTTAAAATAAAATACTTTACAATGCTAGGCACCACGTACCTTCATCCTATTTATTATTTGTGCCTTCATCCGTAGAGAGTTACGAGAAATCAGTGGTTGAGAAATCAAGAGTATATCAAACTATCAGAAAACCATCCATTTGCTAAGGGTTTAGAGCTGAAAACTCTATTTAGGCTGCAGCGCCATTAAAAGAATTCTCTACCTTTATTTTAGTTCAATTCAAGAAAATCCATTTTAATTTTTACGAAATTCGTCGAATACTATTATAATTTTGTAATGAATAATTGATATTATTAGATTATTTGTGTTCATAAATATTTCTATATTCGTAATAAATAAACTGCCAACAAGTCGGGCGAAACATTATTATTTTTGGGACAAGTTGCGGATGCATGGAAAGTCAATATGCAGGTTAGAGTGGTTTGGGGGACTAAGTGAAAGAGAATTCTGGGGCAAGGCTGTTATTAATTTAACAATATTTCATTCGATTACGGAAGTTTGGGTTTTTATGAGGGGAGCGGAGGGGTGATAGTAAGGGTGGGTGGATGTTAATAGCTTCTTAATTGATTGCTTGAATCATGACCAATATTCTTTGTATAGAATGTGTTTCATAAACGAAGCTGCATAGAATTTTCATAAAATTCGGTGTATTCTACATTCACGAAACCGAACATTTGTATGGGAGGGGGTAGAGCGGGTAAGGGAATCGTAAAATTTGTGATGCAATTTTATTTCATTTCTCTTGTAAGGGCTTCGTACAAAATTTCAATTTCGTAGCTTTTAATTTGTTTGTTATTAGTTGATTTAATGAAATTGGTCGAAATCAGGGGGTAGAAAAACTTTTAACGTAATTTCATTTCAATTATTTTTGTAAAAAATTTGAAATTGATATCTTTTAATAGTTAGGTGATAATTGATTTCTTGAAAATGGTCGAAAAAATAATTTTGTATGTGAGGGTGCAGAAGTTTTAAAGGTATATTTAAGGATTTTCTTAAATAAATTTTACAAATTTTCAAGTTCCTAAAATTTCATTTAAAAATTTTCAGCTTATGTGTTTTTTTCAATGCACATGAAACACCTTGTTCACGTTAGACCGTGGGGTTGGTTTATAACATTTGTGAAACAAATTATTATTTTTCTCCTATGTATATAAAATAGATGTATCCAAATGCAAAATTTAAACTTTGTATCTTTCACCAGAGCTCTAAGAAATTACCCAAAATTTTGGACATTTCTGCTTACCACCTCCGTCCCCTTATACCTCCCAACTCAAAATTTTTACCAAAATTAATAATTATTTAGTTCTACAATCTAACAAATTTTCAACTTAATATATGTACTCAATTTTGAGATATAACGATTTGTAATTTTGAAAAGTGCGCCATTTTTAAACTGCTCCCCATTTCCGTCTACTACTATTATTTCCACAGGTTATATTTTTTTTGGTATTTTGCTATTGTAGATTAATATATGTTTCAAGTTTCAATTACATAGCTTAAGAGATAGTTGAGATATTCATTTTTAAGTGATTATTTTGAACCTCCCCTGACCCTCCCCTTGCAATAATTAGCCTCTCTCTAAGCTGATTCTGGTGGAGCTGTATGTCGCCTCAATGGTCCCAAAATATGAATTTTTTATGATATGTAATTTCGATTATATAATTATTTGAAAAATCAATTCGGCCGACAATTTCGGACGCCAATGGATAAAAAAATTAAATTATTTTTGTAGTTTGTCCCACATCCCTCTCTATATCTTGGCTGATTTTCAGCTTCCTATCTGGTGGAAATATTAGCAAGTGAAGTTTTTGATTCTTTCCCTCCCCCTGCTTCCTCCTCCACCTAACACTCCCCAAAATTTAGAATTTGGAGCTCACTTACCCAGTCAACAATCTGCCCATATTTTCTGTGGCATGCAATACGTACTTGTACTTTAGACCGTTTTGACTTTTGCTATAATTTCGTTCGTAACATTAATGCATTATATGAAAATATTAATATGACATTTTGAAGCTGAGGCTTGTACCTTTAAAACAAGAGAAATATCAGGCATGAATATTTTGTAAGTTATAGTACATTAAGTGAGCAGCGGACTAAGGTACGTGACTTTACTCTACAATTTCAATTCCTCGCCAGGTTTAAGTTGATATTATTTTGATTAGTACTTTCAGATTTGATTTTAATTACGTTATATTACACACATCCGAAAAATTCTAGTGGATTAATCTGAAGAGCGTGCGCTCATTTCACGGTAAAAGCTTAATTTCAGTAGGTCAATATATCAGAGATATTTCAAAACTCCTTTATTAAAATACGATAAATATTTTTCCTTCAAAAGAAGTGTCGAACAGAATTTCATGATTTATTTGTTTAACAAATTTATGAATTAATTGAATGAATTTTGCATCTTAGGTCTTAAATATTAAAAGAAAAAGAAAAATGCTGCCTAATTTTATTTGATAATGATACCTAAAACTATGTACAATAGTTGGGGTGTATCCTCGTGGGTAGCGTGTTGGTTTACAATGCGAAGGTCGTGAATTCAAATATATCCAAGCTGGCATTATGCGTTGACCGGCATAATGCCAGCTTGGATATAAATGAAAATGAAAAAAAATCACTGATAGAAGATTGTACGAATAGCTAACAACCTTTCCACAGTAAGTAAATTGTCATTTTTCTATTGTGTGGTTTTTATAATCATCAATTCCTTTCTATGAAGACCTTTCGCTTTTGCATTAAGCGCAGTTAGGTTATTATTGATTATCGTTAATAATTGAAAATTGGCAAATTTTATTCATCGTAAGTTATACGGACTTAGGATTTTGCACGTTAAACTGGTTATTTCTTTAAAATAATTTTAGTTAAATAACCAGGTCTTGAGAGGGCGTGAGTCGTAAGACGCCTCTATTTACAAACGAATATTCCGGACGGATGGTATGAGATAATGAAACTTTTTATTTTACATTTTCACCTTTATTAAATTCACTAGGGCTTGGATTGAACAGCATTTAAAAATTGTGTTTCGAAATTGAAATATGACAACCAATCCGCTTATAGTTTTTAAAACCTGAAAAAATGAATTTTTTTAAAGAAATTCATCGTTCAAAAGATGACTACTTAATTTTTGTAGCTATAACAATAGAAACAAGATAACGGAAAGGGTTTCTGTTGAACTCATCCAACTAATATGATGGCTCTGTTTTGGGCAAAATATCAACAATAGAATTATTTTGAGCTATTTGCATAGGTACCTAATCTTTAACAAAATCGCCTTTGGAACTTACGCCATCTTAATACTGATTTGAAAAAATTCACAAAACGTCACTCACTATTAGTTAACTTTTCGTTGTGTATTTGTGTTCATTGTGTTGAGGCGAAACAGCTTATTAATGACTGCCAATTCGGGCCCTTATCTAGAAAATCGACGAATCTCGGAGATATAAAAATTCGGTGACAGTGGAAAAACTTGAAAGAGAGATTGGCAAAGATATTTTTTCTGATGCAGCCAACTAAGTTCTTGATTTTATCGTTACTTAATGAATTAGGAGAGTTCTCTATGAATAGTAGTTTATTAGTTTAACTCATCTGACAAAAGTATCTGAGGATGCCAAATGCAGGGAGTTTGCTAAGCTAAGCTCAACCATGTCAAAGTTCAAAAAGTAAAGTAGTATTTTGCTCCTCAGAAACAGAATCCTGTCATTTTTTTAAGCAAACATTTTGTCTTCAAAGGGGCAACCAAAGATTCGACGATACGGCTTATATGGGGTGTGATAAACAAGAGATGTAGGATTTGTTTCCAACACCCAATCAGACAACGTACGGCACTGCTGGTGGTCCACCGGCTGCAGTTCTTGTGTCAATTGGACCTTGTATGCATGCAGAGTCAAAACTTTTATCAATATTCGCTGCAGCGTTGACGTGGAGTAGTCGAGTTTTTGAGCACGGTGACGAAAGGAAGTGCTTGGATCATTTTAAACACTGTCTTTCACTGTGGCGATATATTCAGTGGAACGTACGGGGCGAAGTTGTGGCGATGTCTTCACTTTTTGCACTAAGTCAGCCGATTGGAATTTTTTAAGCAAGTTGCGCACACTCGCCTCAGAAGACGCATGATTATGGTTAAAATTTGCTCGAATTTTGCGCATCGTATCTGCGATTAAACGCGAGTTTTGGTAATAAAATTCAACAACTCAGTAGCGTTCCATGATGAATTTTCCGCGTTTATAGCTGTCAAAGGTCAACATTTGACACCTGTTAAGCGACCAACTGTCAAATGATAGGCCTTTCCAACACTAAACCTTTTGCTGAAACACCCTACACAAACATCTCGAATTGAACCACAACATCCGTTTCGCCCTTGATTGTTGATGCCTCTTAGTATGAAAGCAAATTTTCAATACTGATCTTCCTTTTCTTAGTTATGAAAGTTAATCTTGCAAATTCTTGATATAAGAATGAATGAAGAGACTTTTATAAAATATTATGTAGTGTGAATGACTGGCATCTATTCTCCATAAGCTTTTTTAATGAACCTGGAGATCAAGAGGCCTAAAGTTAATTTGTTTTATAGTGCCATTGAACTTGAAGAACTTAAATTATATATTTGAGGTGTTCGCTGTAAAACTCAGTAAAGTATTTTAGATGACACTACCTTGTCGTTTTCTTGTCCATTTTGTTCCGCTTTATAGAAATTGTAGGGTTAATGATACAAAAATGAAATGTTTGAAATCAGCGAAAATGGACACTGTAGTATCAACAGCCTTATTTGAAAAAAACCAATTTTGTTATTGCAATTTAGACTTTAAAAAAATACAATTATGCAAAGTCATATATTAAACTAATAGTTCGGTATTGTTCACTACTAAATTTTTATGCATTAAATTGTGCAATGAATATTGTCATTGCTGATTCCGAAAAAATTTCTAATAAACTTTCTGACAAACAAAATTTATTAGTTAAGTTAAACCCATGGCGCGTTCAAGAAAAGTATACGAAATGGATGAAGCTCAAGAATTGTCCATACTTGTTTTAAAAGTTTCAAAAAATTCTAAGCTATGTTTAAACTACGCATTTCATGATGAGCTTAATATTTGCCCCTTTTACAACTGTTTCACGACATATGAAATAAAGGGATGCCAGACGTGATTTAGTTTTCGCGAAAATGTGCCGAATAGGATTTTGTGTTTCTGTTGCGCAGTCAATTTGCTGAAAATGACATTATTCACTCAGTGTGATGATTAAGCAACGGAGCTATGGTTCTAGGCTTCTACTGCATTGATATTATTTCCACACTCACTGTTTTGGAAAAGCATATTTGATTAGAGATTTACATCTTTTTTTTTTAAAATCTTACTTGTGATATTCACCACTGTTTATTATCCAACAAGGTGGTTCAAGGGTCTATTTTTAATGACAATTTGATACTTACCCTGTGCTTTATGTCGGTTCTCAAATGTGATCGCTCCATCAGATAGTCTATAATTATAAAAACAAAATGCAATGTGGGGTAAACGGCAAAAAAGAAGGAGGAGTAATACCGAAAACAACTAGTTCGAATATGTCAACTATGGCTTTAGTCAGAAAGCAACTCGATGCATATAAAGAACAATATGTGCGACATACTCTAAAAATTGCTATATCAATTTAATTTGTTTATCAAATGATTCAGAATTTCTCAACAAAAAATGTTCATATTTGAGGATCATGTAGGGCAATCAGGTATCTGTTAAGACCCTTTATAGGGGCATAGAACAGAAACACGATCCTCAGCATCGACCTTTTGTTGTCGCCAGGACTTGTTTAGTCGCCTGGTCTACTGGTCAACAGACTGCATGTGCTGCTTGCTCGACGAACCTGACGCCTTCCTTGAAGATTATACTCTAGAGCTTGGTTGGTGATGTTTCACTCTAGTTTCCTCAAAGTGTGATCATTGCACTGCCACTTCCACTTTTTAATCTCAATGCCTGTTTGAGTCTGCTCAATTGTTCTCAACAGATCATCGTTGGAGATGACTTTTTCCCAAAGTACCCCTAAAATGCATTGGAGGCATTGCTCACCAAAGCTTGCAGTTTCTTTGTAAGTCGAACTTTATTTTACTTACACGTAGTGCAACCATATAACAACACGTCCTTGACACACGCGTCAAATAGTCGTAGCTTCATGCAAAGAGAAATTCTTCTTAACCTCCAGAAAGGGGAAGTGATACCAAAGGCCTGACGAGCTTCATTTATATGATTTCCAATATTCTATCAGGCTCCGCCATACATGTTAACATTGATTCCTAGATAACAAACGTCTTGCACCTCTTTCACATCTTACCCGTTAAGAACAATCAATGTGCTTGTGTTCGAACCCATGTACATGTGCTTGGCTTATCGCACATTTATTTTTAGTCCATTAAAAATGCACGAACATTGAATTCGAAGCCCGAATGTTTCTATACAAGCAAGCATACGCCAGCAGCATATTCAAAATGACTTAAGACGTCACCATTGCAGACCTTTATCTTCCTCACCACCTCATCACCAGAAACAGGGCTGGTGCTAATATGCAGCCATGTTTGACACCCGTTCGCACAGGGAAGTTTTCTCTAGGTAGATCCACCAACCAAAATCAACTTTGAGAGAGGAAAGAGGAGTGGCAGGGGGAAGTGTAACTAAAATCTTTTGAATATTAATACTTCGACTATATGAGGCTATGAGAGCAAAAGTGATCTAACTCCAATAGGTATGCTGGCTTGTTAGGCCACTATTGCTCTCATAGCCTTATGTATCTCATACAGATAAAAAAATTTCGCCAGACTCTAAAACTATGTATATATATATTGTTTTTAATTTGAGTAAAATTTTTAAGTACTTTGAGTATATTTTTTGGACTCTACTAAAAGATATAAAGTTAAAATATCTCGTGTTCAACTGATTTAGATAAAAAAAAATTAATTTGAGCCAAAACTGTTATATACTGAAGTGAGGCCCATACCTGCACAAAGTACTTGATGAGTATTGAAAAAAACAACAACAAAGAAACATACAATTTTTTACTTACCTATTAAGTTAGAACCTTGAATTTTATCCAAAAATACTTTAAAGTTGAAGCTATTAAGTGGTATAATATCTTCAATCCTTCTATCCGCTCAAACACTAATGTAACTTCATGAAGATGAATTACGCCGAATTCTTGGAAATCACTACAACTGTGAAAGGTATGTTTTAAACACAGCATTTAAAATTCACTCACCCCTAAACGAATGAATTATTGAAATTATGCATTGGATTGATAATATTTGCAGTTATATGTTAAATAATTGAAAACAGCCCCCTTCCAGCCCATTTTAATTGACACATTAACTTTCCACGCATTCTCAGCATAGATATTACCTAGAATAATAAAGTTACGTTCAACTTGTTGGCAGATATTTTATGTTTTTGAAAAATTTGTATTGTAGTCTGATAGTCGATTTGTTTTGTTACGAATTATTGTCGCCACAGTTCCAGTGTTTATAGAGTCCAATTAATAAAACTATTCTGTTCAGTTTGATAAAGACTTCAGCATAGCCAAGCGTTACGATTATTTTATTAATAATGAATTCTGAAAACATTGAGCAAACCGAAACTATTTCCATTAATAAAAAAATAATTCAAGAAGTCACGAAAATGATTTTTGATAAAAATATTTGACAACCAAATTCGAATTTAGCGGTCACAAATCTTTGAAGACTATTTAAAGTTTATTGTGGATTTTTTTTCAGCTAATCAATGCATTACTCTCCAGATATTAAGAAAAAAATCTCTAGATGAAACAGGAATACACTAGTTTAATGCACTAGAAAACATATTATCTCGAATTCTTTACAGGTACAATATCGTTTAGTGATAATTGTGTCCGCCATAGACGGTCCCAAGCCCGAGTTGAGAAAGGAGGAGGGTAAATGGAGTTAACCTGAATGGCCAGTAACACCAGTGCGTCTCAGGAAGTAGGCAAAAAGTATGACATAGTTTGACTTGCAGCATAGCTGTGAGAACTCCAGCATGTCATATTTAGCTCAAAACTCCCACCCTTTTTCTACTAGGGTGTAATAAATAAGTAGGACCGGTCCTCCAGGTCGGGGGTTGGGCGAGGCGCCGACAACGCATCACCGGAAAAAGAACACTGTCCAGAAACCTGAAGAACAGCCTCGGAAAGGATGGACTCAACGGCAACGACCCCGCAAACGAAAAATGGACTACTCTATTGGATCTTGGAATGTTCGATCCTTATTTAGGACAGGAGCTCTGAAAGAGTTTCTCGAAGAAGTGGCAAAACACAACATCAACATAACTGCCATCCAAGAAACGAAATGGCTCGGTAGCGAAATCATGGACATGAGATCACACACAATCTATCCAAGTGGAAAATTGTCGGGAAGCAGAGAGTTTGGAGTCGCTTTTGTCGTTGACAAAAAATTTAAACAGCAGGTCACGAGCTTCAAACCAATAAGTGAAAGATTGTGTGCAATCCGAATAAAGACTAAATTTTTCAACACTTGGTTGATCAACGTTCACGCACCAACAGAAGACAAGGACGATGTAACTAAAGACGAATTTTATGCCACCCTAGAGACAACCTATGACTCACTGCCCTCGAATGACCTAAAAATTGTCTTAGGGGATTTTAATGCAAAAGTCGGAAAGGAGGAGGCTCATAGAGGAACAACAGGAGGGCACAGTCTCCATGACATAGCAAACGACAATGGCCAACGTCTTATTGATTTCGCAAGCAGCAAAAATATCATAGTAAGCTCTACGTGCTTCCCACATCGCGATATTCACAAACGAACGTGGGCATCACCAGATGGTCACACCTTCAACCAAATAGACCACGTTCTTATTGAGAAAAGGGCTGCTTCCAGCATACTTGATGTACGAACTCTCCGCGGTGCGAATTGTGACTCTGATCACTATCTAGTCAGAGCTAAGTATCGATGCAAAATAGCTTGTCGTGGGTATTCGAAAACGAGTAGAGCTCGCAAATTTAATGTCGACATGCTTAACGACGAAACGGTGGCGCAGGCTTACATGCTAGCATGTAATAAACACCTGACACCAATATATGAAAATATCCAAAATATGCCAGTGGATAATGCGTGGATGAAAATACGAGACGGTATCAAATCCTCCGCGGAAGAGGTATTAGGATATCAAGCACGGCGAAAAAGCAATGATTGGTTCGACCAAGAATGTCGCGACGCAATAGATAGAAAGAACGAAGCTTACAAAATTTTTACTGAACGACCAACACGAGCCAAAAAAGAAAAATATGACGACCTTAGGCGATATGCGAAAAAGACCTGCAGACGAAAACAAAGGAAGTACCATAATGACAAGATACAAAAAATGGACGACGACATGAGAAAAAATAATACGCGGGACGCATACGCCATAGTAAAAGACTTGAAAAAGGGATATAAACCAAAAACCAGTCTCTGCAAAGACGCAGAGGGCAATATCATCAGCGACACAGAAGAAATCAAAAGGAGATGGGCTTCATACTTCGAACATCTTTTGAATCCCATCCCAATAGCACCGATAACGACAGACAACATTTCAATTCAAGCCTCAACTGACGAAGATGAACCATCATCGACACCACCCACGCTTCCTGAAATCAAAGCAGCCCTATGTGACCAAAAACGAAACAAAGCGCCGGGAATTGACGAAATACCAGTTGAACTTCTGAAAAACGGTGGAAACTGTGTCGCTGAAATACTGCACAGCATGATATGCAAAATTTGGACAGAGGAAATCATACCCGACGACTGGCGAAAAAGCATTATATGTCCAATTTACAAGAAAGGAGACAAACTCTGCTGTGAGAACTACAGAGGTATATCATTGTTGTGTACGTCCTATAAAATACTGACAAAAATAATTGAACGTCGTCTTAAGCCCTATACAAATCAAATAATTGGCGAATACCAAGGCGGATTCAGAACCGGACGATCTACAACAGACCAGATATTCTCGGTGAAACAGGTGCTTGAGAAATGCTGGGAATATAACACAGACGTGCACCAAATATTCGTAGATTTTAAACAAGCATACGACAGTATCGACAGGAGCGTACTGTACCAAATCATGCTTGACTTTGGAATTCCTCCAAAACTAGTCCGACTAACAAGACTCACAATGACGAACACTGAATCCCAAGTGAGAATACAAACCGATTCCACAACCAGCTTTCGAACGGAATGTGGTTTAAAGCAGGGAGATGGTCTAGCTCCTATGCTTTTCAACTTGGCACTAGAGTATGTCATCCGAAAAATCCCAGTCGACACCAACGGGACACTACTATTCAAGTCCACCCAACTAGTAGCATACGCTGACGACATTAACATTCTAGCAAGATCCTTCCCTAGTGCTAAGGAGGTATTTGTCAATCTTGACTCCGCCGCAAAAGAAGTCGGGTTGCGCATTAATGAAAACAAAACAAAAGTAATGACGCAAACAAGAAGGAGAACGCCAATCAGACAAAACATAACAATTGCGGAATATAATTTGGAGAGTGTGGACAACTTCATATATCTTGGGGCTAATCTAGCAAAGGACGGTAATGAAACAGACGAAATCAAACGACGGATAATACTAGCAAATAAGACGTATTATTCGGTACTTCCAATAATGAAATCCAAGAAAGTGCACAGGAACAATAAGCTGCGGATTTATAAAACTATTATACGACCTGTGCTCTGTTATGGCAGCGAGACGTGGACATTAACGCGAACTTCCGAAAAAGCAGTTAACGCATTCGAAAGAAAGGTCCTCCGAAGAATTTTGGGACCTGTGAAGGAAGGAACGGAATGGCGAATAAGATACAACCATGAGTTGTATCAACTCTACGACGAGCCAGAAGCTTCAACGTTCATCAAGTTACGTAAACTGCAGTGGGCTGGCCATGTAGAGCGAATGGAAGACAGAAGAATCCCCAAACGTGCTCTTAAAGGCAAAGCGAGTGGTAACCGGCCGGTAGGCAAACCACGCAAGCGATGGGAAGACTCGGTTGATGAAGACAGCAAAGCCATTCTAAAAATTAGCAGCTGGAGGACGCGGTCTTTGGATCGAGACGATTGGAGGCGACGACTTCAGGAGGCCAGGGCCCGATTTGGGCTGTCGCGCCATTGATGATGATGATGATAATTGTGTGGGAGGTGATAGAAGGTGTTGTTATTGTTATTACAATGTTCTTAATCCATTTTCAAGTTGAGCTTCCATACGTTTGAAGAGAAAAGACTTTCTTTGAATTTCTAATATATGAAAAACTAATGTGGGCGATAAAATCGCTATTTTGTTTGAATTTTGCAATAATTATAAAAGAAATTCTTGGTTCAAATTATCGGGCTGATCGGAATAACCATTTTTGAAGCTAAAGGCAGAAAGTTATTTCAAAGCAAAATGAATTTCCTTAAAATTCAAAGCTTAGTGATGTAGGTATGTAAGGTGATAGGAGGAACGTTGATATATCGCTCATTCACAAGATTAAATTTTTTTTTTTGTTGAAATTACCAGAAAAAGTTCGATAGCTTAAAGTGTTCAGGAGTTATTTCGTAGACGGACTAACAAATAGTCACTGGGATTCGAGTTTTCCAACAACAGCAACATTTTTTTCAACCTTATTTGTTATCGTAACGTAAATTAAAGCAAACAAATATCATTTTAAGAAGACAGCTTTTTGTAACTGATCTTTCTGTCTGAATCGATACTTTTAATTTTCCGTTAAAATACTAATTTTATCCTCAAGACTAAACCAGTGAGCAGATCTTATTGTGCCTTACCATTTAAAACTTCATCTTTAATAGCACTGTAGCCCAAATCGGGCCTGGGTCTCCTGACCTTAACTTTCCTTTCGCCCAACCCTTTATCTACGAGTTTTCATGTTCGTAGATTAAGTTGATCCAGATATATCCACGTAGGTATTGTTGTAGACTTATAGTGATTTTTATTTGGCAAAAAAATGTGACCCGTTTTTGCCATTTACATTTTTTCCAGTAGTTCCTACGTTCTATTGTAAAAAAAAATTCTGAACTGCTAGAAAAATGGTTTGCGCACTAGGTAAAACTTGACCTGAAAATGCACATTTCTTGACCCGAATTTTTCGGCGGTGCAACTCAATTGACCTGTAATGTACAACAACATGAAAAAAATAAATCCTTTGACAACATCGGCAACAAATTCTTACGGATAGATCATACTTAAAAGAACTTAATACTTTTCATGAAGCATGCAATATGAGTGCATACGTTACTTTTCTTAATTTTTCCAAAATCTTCACAGGATCGCTTAGAGCTAACAAGACAAATTAAACCGGTTTGTTTTGACAGTTTCGAAAGGCAATCAGATGTTCAGTATGCTTCAGCCAACATGGTAAAAAAAATACAAAAAACTTGCACTTAAAGTGTTCTATTGTAAATTGAGCTGACTGACGGAACTGAGAAAAATGAGTGCAAAACTGCAATAATTTTGCAAGGGCAAAAACGTGTCACATTTTTTTGCCGAATAGAAATCACTATTATACATCGACCGGGATTTGAACGCACATTGTACACAAATATGGTATTCACTAGGCTACACCCAGGCACCGTTTGTAATGCTTAGAAATAATGCACGCCCTGAGTCGATAAGAGTACTGAAATATTTGTTGTTGGACATTCTGACGGATATCCGGTTTTGAGGTTTGTGCGCGATAAACCAAACTTCTCTCAAATAATTTTTTTTTCCGAGTCGTATTTCTTAGCATTTTAAACTTTAAAGCAAACTTATAATACTCTCAAATTTGATCGAGAGTATAAAAAGCATGTTGATCATGAAATACTTCAAGCAAAACTTCAGTCCCTTGGAATATTTAATAATTCTTTGTTTTTTTGATCACATTTAAAAATTCGGAATCATGTGGTGAAAATGGGCGATAACATCAGAAAATCCGTAACTTTAACATTTGGTGGTCCTTGAGGGTCAGTGCTAGGGCCGATTTTGTTTAACATTTATAATAATAAAAATTATAATCATTTTCTTCGGTGATACAGTTCTGTATCATTACTCGATTTCACAATTTTCTAAACTAAATTCAAATGTCGTTAACGTCTGGCCATGAAACAACTCAGATGAGAAATTGTGTGGAATTTACGAGCAATGTTATTCCTGGATTTGTTTAAATTTTCATATCCAACTTGACACTGTAATTCAACCAAAAACTAATTTCCTTCCACACAAGCACGATAAAAAACCGAAAGTAAATTTATGTTTTCAACAATTCAAACGTAACTCCAAAACTATCATTACTCAACTAACAAACAAATTAGCAACAATAACAACACGAAAAACAGCTGACAAAATCAACTAACAATTATTTATTTATTTACTTCCAAGACCGGAAAAAAGAAAGTCTTTCTCTAAATATTAACTAAAAGTGAAAATCGTTTTGCATTCATTTACATCCGAAATTCGTGAGTTACGTAAAGCTGTTATATAGTATTGCGCCGAAAGCATCTTTTATTCGGAATTAATGAAACAAATTAAAGATTTATGAAGTGTGGTTTGAGCTGGTCGAACTTTACGTGCTTAAGACTCTATAAAAAAAAACATTAAATTACATTGCGCAACATCAGTAAGCATCCATTGATGGGTGTCCGATTGAAAGGGCATTATTTTACATCTTCAACGAAAAAGAAGAAGTGTTAATGCACTGGCAAGGAAAATCTCCGCAAACAGCATCTTCGAAAGTAAAAGTAAAAACATTTCACCACGAAAAACCGACTATCATCTACCTGAAATATCGGTAGTGTCGATGTGTGCATATGCATGCATAGAGGAGTGTAGAGGTACACCACCTGACCAGTGAAACATGTCTAAGTACGAAAATAAAAGCGAAAAAAAAACAAGCATAACACGTAAACTTTCCATTATTTTGCGCAACGGTCATTAATAGCGATCAAAACAACCTGTGCAATGCAGAAACAACAGAAAAAATAAATAAATAAGATCAGTGCGGTACTTGACTTGATCCGGCGCAGTGAAGTTTTCTTCGTTTCTTCGCAGACTCGATCACGATAACTTTTAAGATTTGATCGGCGGACTCATATGATGCGGCAGCCTTGAATTTATCGGCACGATCGCTGATCTTCAGGGTTACTGATCGAGCGCAATTAAAATGCCGTAGAAGGTGGAGGATCGGTCGATGAACCAAGCCTCCACTTTGTATCAATACCATGCTTTTTTTTTTATTTCAGAAACTTGTTGAGGTCTTATAAAGGGAGTGGGTTCGGGTATAACATATCCAAATCCATATATAGGTAGCGAGTATCAAATCTAATACAGCAAATACTATCGTATATCGTATAACGTATTTTCGTAAACACTGATACAGCTTTCATAGAGAAAAAATTTCTATTTTCAAGGCTTTGAACTAGTGATTCATCGAATACTAATATTTATATTCGTATTCGCCGAATACCTTTACGAATGCCAAACTAAAAATTAATGAGTAGACATTGAATGAACTGCAATCCATAATCAGAATCGACATCCAGTTCTCTCAATTCTCTTGTAGAGGAAAAACTGAATCTACTCGAACGAAAGGACTCACAACGCTTGCAAGCCTATTTGAATCGATTTCACAATTATTATAGAGTTAGATGACACAGAAAGCAGTGAAGTTGATACTTCAACGTTCGATCCATCAAGCTAAATTCTTAATTTGAGTGTTTGTTTTCATTATAAAGTAACTTTAAGTTAGTAAACAGATCACATCTTCCTCTTCTTCTAATCTCTCCCTTAGAGTATAAATCTAGATGATATCTGAGAGTATTATAAGTTTGCTCTAAAGTTTGTAACGCTAAATAATAAAGCTCGGAGAAAAAAATTAATGATACAGAGGTTCATACATATAATTACTCTAAAATCTCAAAACCGGATGTCCGTCCGTCCGTCCGTGCGCTCTCTAGCTTGAGAACGCATTGAGCTAGATAATTAAAATTTTTTACACTGCATTTTTAACAAAAATGTAAGGTCAAGTTCGTGAAAGGGCCAAATCTGCCCCTTCTACTCCCTCCCATACAAAATGACACAATTTCGCAATTTGACAATAAACGGATTTGCTCAGAAAATATAAAAGCCATTGGTCTGAAATATATGGAATTTATTACTCTTATGATGATTTTAATCTATTAAAAATTATTCGTGTTCTTCCATTTCTTCCACCACCTCCCATACAAACTGTACTTTTTCATGAAATACTCTAAATCAATTTGATCTGTGCGTATAGAATTTATCGAGCTGAAATTGTGCACTTAATATTTATTTAGAATTATTAGTAAGGCTAAAAAATGTAGACTATTAACTTTACTTCTTCTACCCTCTCCCATACAAACTGCACAATTTCACTAAATCTAATACACTAATTTTCTCAGTAACTATTAAATTTTTGAATCCTAAATTTTGTTTAAAACATTTTGATAGCAACTTTAACGTGATGAAAAAAAAAATATTTCAATGTCGTAAGCCCCTATACCACTTCCCCTACCAAATTTATGGAAATCAAAATATTTCTTTCATATAGAGTATCGCACGATTGAGATTTACGCCCAATCGTAATCCTGTTATGTTTATACACTAGATGAAATCTGAGAGTATATTGTGTTTGCCTTACCGTTTGTAACGCTAAGAAATAACGCTCGCACAGAGCCGCCAAGGGTACAGAAATATTTGTTGTCGCTCAAAAACCTCGATTCCGAGTGACCGTCTGTCCGTCTGTGCGTCTGTCTACAGCATAACTCTCGTAATCTTTGACCTATGGTGCTAAAAATTTTTGTGTGTCATTTTTTAGCAAAAAAGTAACTTTAAGTTTGTGAATGGGCTACATCCTCCCACTGCTTCTACCCCCTCCCATACAAATTTCATGAAATTTCGAAATATTAAAAAAAGAATTGATTTTTCTTTGAAACTATTTAAGCTATCGACTTGAAATTTAGGTCAAAATATTATGATATAGATGTCATTAATATCACGGAGTAATGACCCGATCCCCTTACTCCTTCCACCCCCTCCCATACAAATGGATAATTTTTGAAAAATACATATTTCCGATTTTCATTGAAACTAGTAAGGCTTAAAAGACGAAATTTTGTCAGAATTAATTCTACTATAATTGCAATTTATTTTAAAAATAATTATCAAGTGAGGTGACTTCTTCTACCCCCTCCCATACAAATTTCACGAAATTTTGAAATTTAAATTAAATTATTTTTCTTCGAAACTCTTAAAGCTATCAAGTTGATATTTTGTACAAAGTATACAAATAGAAATATTAATAATGCGAAAAAAAATTTGCTTTGATCCGTACACTCCTTCTACCCCCTCCCATACAAATGCATAAGTTTTGTTAAATGCATTTTATCGATTTCCATTCAAACTAGAAAAAGTACAAACTTCAAGTTTTGCCTGAATTTGTTTCTTAATAATTGAAATAAATGTTAGGAAAAATTATCAGCTCCTCTTCACTCCTTCTACCACCTCCCATACCAATATCTGTATTATAAATTCAAGAAAAGCATTTCTCCTTCAAGTATACATATGAGAGCTATCGACTTTGAAATTGAATCAAAGCATGGTGATAAGGATGATGATAAGCAGTTTCAAAATCATCTTAAACGGTCCACTTCCTCTGCCACCTCCCATACAAATGCCCAATTTCAGGAAAACTCTGACCAATTTCTTTAAAAATAATTAAAACTAAAAACTTTAAATTCAGCAAAAAACATTTTGCATGCCATGTTCGGTGTCATGTACGAAAAATACAAACCTCCTCCTCTACTTCTACCACCTCCTATGCAAAATTCTCTATTCACTATTCGAAAGAGTTTGTCATTGTTATTTCCATCTCATCTAGAGTATCATATGATTGGGCTTTAAGCCCAATCATAATTCTGTTATTGTTTTTTTTTTAATTTCTAAATTATAATAATTAAATTATTTCGAATATTAAAACCATCAATATAGCAGAAAGGGTTGCTCCACGGAAACTTGTGTAAAGGAAGCAAATTCAATTTGTGATACTGGAAAAAATAAGATATTTTATTTTCTAAAAGAAAAAATTCTAAACGATTTTTTTTTGTGCAGAGGCCTTCGTATCTGCCAATTTCGTTTCTTAGATAAAATCAAATTTAAGTCCGTGGTGGATCATGAACAACTCTCATTTTGGTTTACTTTGCTTTCATTAATATTTCTTCTTTAATTTTTTTTTTTTATATTTTATTTTTTATTCATTTTTTTTACATTGTTATAGAAGCACTACTCCCCCTTTTAAGGCAAGCCTTGTGCTAGGGGTGAGTAGTCGTGTTGAATTTCAGAAAATAACAATCAATAATTCAATATTAATTTTTAAAAAAAATTATTCTGACAAATATTCATTTTTAATTAATTTTTTTAACATAATATGAAATATCGATTACTTTATATGATTAATTGTAAAAAAATTGTTTAATTCTTTTCTTAAAAATGACAAGATTTTCGCTTCGTTTTACATGATATGGCAGAGAATTAAATAATTTAATGCCTTTATAGGAATAATGAGCTTGCCCAATATTCGTGAGTCTGAAAGGCAGACTGATTTCCTGCTGGATTCCACCGCGAGTAAGATTTGTGTTGATTTTCAATATTCCATTTTTGAGCTCTTTAAATATTTGGATGCTAGCAATGATGCTAAAAATCTTTTCAATGCTTAGAACATTAAGCAGTGGAAATAGAAGACAGGAAGGGTATCTACGTTTTTTTTTTAATAAAATTTTTAGTAACATTTTTTGGGCAACTAAAAGCGTATTTATCAGAATTTGTGTGGCTACACCCCATGCAATAATACCATATTGTAGAATGGAGTGAATAGTTGCAAAATAAAACATTCTTATATTTGTTTTGGATAAAAAAGCTCTAACTTCAAGACATACTGGTATTAGTTTTCTTAATCTATTTATAACACTATTTATATGATCTTTCCATTTTAGGTGTTGATCGAATATTACACCTAAATATTTTATTTGAGACACTTTATTCAAAGATGAACAATTGCAGTTTAGTAGACACGATGTCGAATGTATTTTCAATCTCAAGTCTGTAGGTTGACTACGTTCTGAAAGAGAGAAAATCATGTAGTTACTTTTGCTAATATTTAGAGTTAACGAATTATAATTCAACCACTCTTTTAATGATGATAAACTATAATTCGCTTTCAGTGTAACACTTTCCCAATCATTGTCTTCAACTATTAAAACAGTGTCATCTGCAAATGATATTAATTCACCTTGAATTGGTTGGGAATACATATCATTTACATATAACAGAAAGAGCAATGGTCCAAGAACAGTTCCTTGAGGAACACCGTGAATAAAAGTAAGCTCGTCGCTATAAATATCATTTATTTTTACCATTTGTTTTCGATTTCTTAAATAGCTAGATATCCAATCAATCCATTTACTATTAAAATTTAGCTTATGCAGTTTTTGTTCAATATTTTTATGCGGAATAGAATCAAACGCCTTAGCAATATCTAGAAATATTGCGCAAGGTTTTTTTCCTGCATCAAGCGCTGTTACAATTTTTTTGCTAAGTAGAGCAACGGCATCATGTGTACTACTTCCAGTCCTGAAGCCATATTGACAATCAGAGATTATTCTATTAAGACTTATGAACTGCATTATTCTGTTTTTGGAAACTTTTTCTATAATTTTAGCAATGTTAGATATTAAAGATATAGGTCTATAATTATTAACAAGCTGTTTGCTGGATCCTTTGTGTACTGGCGAAACTATTGCAGTCTTGTAGATTTGCGGGAATATACCTTTTTCGAAGCTAAGGTTAACTAAATGAGTCAATGGTTTTATAATAAAAGAAGATATTTTTTTTAAACATTCAATAGTAATACCATCGAAACCTGGACATGAACCACCATTCATCTTGTCAATAATAGACTTAATTTCAAGTTCACTAACTAGATCAATATCTTCAGTCAATGATGTCTTAGGGGTTATACTGGGTGAATTTGTAGAAGCAGTAACTATTTTGTCTGCAATATTTTTTCCGACTTTTGTGAAATAATCGTTAAAAATGTTTGCAATTTCTTTCGCATGTTCGTCAGTATTTAGTTTTTTTTCCTCAACGGTTAAGCATGTTATTGGTGTATGTCTACTTCTTTTCCCTATACTGAGATTGATAACATTCCATATTTTTTTCCCGTCGCTACCGGCGTTGTGTAGTAGAGTAGCAAAAAAATTATTTTTAGTAACAGTTATAAGTGTAGTTAATTTATTTCGATATTTTTGGTAATATGACCTCAATCGTTCATTTTGGGGACTCTTTTGAAGAGCCCTACTCAATTTATCCCTCTTTCTAATTGAAATTAGTAAACCCATGGTGATCCAGGGCTTCAATCTTTTGTTTTTACTTGATGGTGTCTTATAATTTAAAGTACTACTTTTAATTAGTTCATTTAACTTATTATAAAATAAAATGGCACTATCTTCTACATCCTTATTCAATAGTATATTATCCCAAGAGGTAGCTCTAAGCTTATCAATTAATAAATCGTAACGCAATCTTTCGTAATTAACATTTGGTTTATCAGTAGAACGTGAATTTTTTAAAGAATGTAAAATAAGGCTAACACTATTGTGATCAGTTAGATTTGTATTAATAATTGCAGAGGTTACACCAATGAATTTCTTAAATTTTACATTCGTGAAAATATGATCAATACATCTGTTTTCTCTAGTATTTTGATTAATTATTGAGATTAGTCCTTTTCCATTCATCATATTAATATAATTAGAAGACAAATTGTTCGTATTTGAGTTTATGTCTATATTTATATCACCTAAATAAACTATGTTATCCCCATTCATTTCATCTAGAATACTTTCAACTTCACTATTGAATGTATTTATGTAATGGTTTGGGGACCTATAAATGGCAATAACTTTTAATTCATATTTATGTTGAGTACTTATTTCTGCCACAAGACAGGTTGCTCCACTTAATATTTTTTCTTCGACTATTTTAATATTGCAACTATTTCTTATATACATAACTACTCCACTGTTTTGGTTTATTTCATTCATGGTATTGAAACATGTATAGTCAGGAAGTTGGAAATGACGTTGAGTACATGGATTCCATGATTCGGACAGTGCAATGACGTCAAAGTAGTTGTATTGTTCTAGACACAACACGAGATCATTAAAATTTTTATTTAAGCTTTGATCAGGTGCTTTTCCCTTTCATTGCAATTTATTGTAGCCAGAATCTGTTTCTCGAAAATTGATGATCTAGGTAGGTTTAGAATCGAATTTAGGTTCTAATAATTTTAATTACTCCGTGAAGGGATTTTCGTTCCCGTTTGGAGCCCTGTTTTTGTATATGCAAAAATAACATCAGTATGTGAAGTGCTGAAGAGCCATTTTTCGAAAGAAAACAGATTATTACCGAAACTAAGACTTAACTAACACTAAATAATTTTGAAACTTCATCAAACATAAATATGGCAATCTACGATTTCCACCCAGAAGAACTAATCAATATCTCTTAATAGTAACCTTCACTAAAATTAAAAATGGCTCAGCGTAAAATCTCCTGATAATCTATTATTATATTATCTATTATTTATCTAAATTCTATTTTGCTGTTAGTCAGGTTATTATTCTTGTGGTTTTGCCTTTAAATTTTTTAACTTCGCCTTCAGGTCAGTCAAGAAAACAACAAGAAAAAGCAGATAATCTATTATTTATCTAAATTCTATTCTGCTGTTAGTAAGGTCACTTTTCTTGTAGTTTTGCCTGTCAATTTTTTAACTTCGCCCTCAGGTCAGCCAAGAAAACAACACGAATAAGCAGGAAATACAACGTTTCCCAACCATAATTCAATTTGCGTTTTACAAGTTGAATCCTTCAGAAAATGGTTAAAAATTTCGAGCTAATTTTAAAAAATGTTGGGTTATGTTCTATACCCTGGTAGACCAATCTAGTTGCATAGTCAAACCAATCGGGGGAGGAAATCTGACTTTTTCGGAGCTATTTTCCACGTTATTTATAGTGATTTCTATTCTGAAAAAAATCTGATCCGTTTTTGCCCTTGACAGTTTTTCTAGCAGTTTCTTTGTTCTACATATTGTAAAATAAAAAATTGTGCCCTGCTGAAAAATGGTTTCTGCACTAGGTAAAACTTGACCTGAAAAAGTTAAGTATTTCTTGCCCCGAATTTTTTGGCAACCTTTAACGTACGAAAACATGAAAAAAATCTTTTGAAAACAGCAACAACAGATTCTTCTTCTAGCAAATAGAAACGACTTTCACGAGTTTTGAGGAAATTTAAAGCAACTTGTGCATCAAAACCAATGCTGAAATAGTCGTAAATGTGTATATTATGAAGATAAGAAGACAAATAAAATTATCCAACTTGTTCGCAGCCTTGTTTCGACTGTTCGGGTCGCTTTAACCAACAAGATAAAAGAATACAAAAAATGGGAATGCACGTTCTATTGTAAATTGACCTGATGGACGGAACTGAAAAAAATTAGTGCAAAACTACAATAATTTTGCATCTTAAAGGGCAAAAACGAGTCATGTTTTTTCAGGATAGAATCTGCCAACGATTCGGGCGCGACATTATTACTCTTGGGACAATTTGAGTTTGCGTGGGGAGTCAATAGTTCGGATAGAGTGGAGAGGGAAGACTAAGTGAATGGGGTTACCAGGGTACGGCTTTGGTCAATTATTTAACACTTAACTGCGATTACGATCAATAGCTATGATACATTGAATCAATATTTCAAGAAGAGGGGGAGGGGTGCGATAGAAGAGATGGTTACATGTTAAAAATTTGTTAATTGTTTGTTTGAATCACGTTCAAATTTTGCCGTATAGAATGTTAGTCGTCGTATTTTATATTCTTGAAACCATACATTTGTATAGGAGGAGGTAAAGGGTTTGGGGGAATCGTAAAATTTTTTATGCAGTATAATAAATACTTGTCTTGAAATGTGTTCGCACTAATTTCAAGTTCATAGCTTTTTATTCGTTGTTCATAAATTGATTTAATGAAATTGGTCGAAATCATACTTTTGTATGGGAGGTGGTATAAGAGCAAAAGGGATCGCAAATCTTTTGATGTTACTTGCTTTCAAATGTTTTTAAGTATTTGTACAAAATTTGAAGCAGTTTTTAAAATTTCAATCAAAATTTTTGAGCTTTTGTATTTTTTTCAATGCACATAAAACGCCTCGTGCATGTTGGCGCCCTCCTACCTAACAGTTTTGGTTCAAGTTATTTTTTTTTCTTTGCTTATATGAAATTTTAAGATATAATAGTTTAAAATTTTGAAAAGTGCACTATTTTTTAAATGCTCGCCATTTCTCCCACCTCTAAAATATCAAAATATTATGTTTTTCTCATATTTTGTAACACTGAAAGAAATGAATAGAAAAACTACCTAAACAATAGATGATTTTTAGTATAACTGTTGTGACTTTTTCGGTAGTTCGTTCTCCGTCTTGCTTGCTTGTCCTCTCTTGAATTAGCTTTTTATTAAATAGGTTGATCATTACTGTGTGTTAAAATAAAACACTTTACAGTACTAGATCCCATCCTTGTGCCTCGGTCCTGTTTATTACTTGTTCCTTGGTCCATAGTGAGTTATAAGAAATTAAGCATTGAGAAATCAAGGATAGTGCAATGTACTAGCAACCCATCCATTTGCTAAAGGCTTCCAGCCGAAGAGCCAATGTGGTCTGTGGCGAAAAAGAATTCCATAACATTATTTTAGTTCAATTTTAGAAAATTTTCATTTTTATAAGATTTGTCGAATACTATTCTTGTATTGAATAATAATTCAGATTGCTAGGTTATTTACCTTCATAAAGTAAAGTAAATATTTCATAAAGTTGCTTTTATAAAGGTCCAGAGTACATGCCGCGTCTGATTAAGGTAAAAGTACTTTTCGTGCAAGTTCTACATGCACATGGTGTTTTTTTAAAGGCGGAGAGCTTCAAATTGAAATAAAGTTCAAAAACATGTTTTTAATATCCATAAAATTAGCTTTATTTAAAAGATCATATGGCATTAATGTTTAAATATAATTTTGGGCATGTGGCCACCGCGGCTAATGCGTACATGGCGTAATCTGGAAGCCAAATTTTCACTCCCACATTTTATTCAGTGATGAAGCACACTTTTGGCTAAATGGCTGTGTCAATAAGCAGAATTGCCGCATTTGGAAAAATGATAATTATTGTAGAAATACCATTACATCCTGAAAAAGTCACCGTTTGGTGCGCTTTATGGGCCGGTAAAATCATTGGTCCATATGTCTTCAAAAAGGATGACGGTCAGAACGTTACAGTCAACGGCGAGCAGTACAGAGACATGATTATTAAGATTTTCGTGCCTCAATTGGAAGGCATTAATGTCGCAAGCATGTAATTTCGACAGGACAGTGCCCCATGGTACACAGCGCGCGATACAATTAATTTACTGAAAGAAAAGTTTGATGATCGATTAGTTTCACGAAATGGACCTGTTAACTGGCCATCTGGTTCGTGCGATTTGACGCCATTGGATTTCTTTCTCTGGGGATTTTTAAGGACCCATGTCCACGCCGATAATCAAATTCCTGTTAAGACCCCCTATAGGGGTATAGGACAAGGAGATTTACTGCGAAAAGCTTATGAAAATTGAGAATTACGCCATGTACACGCCAGCTACGGCGCACACATGCTCAAAATCATATCGAAACATTAATATTAATAAAGCCAATTTCATGGATATTAAAACCATTTTGCTGTATTTTATTTTAATTTAAAGTTCTGCACCTCTATAAAAACAACTGTTTTGAGTTTAGTTCCATACCTAACATTATAATAGTGCATTATATGAAAATATTAAGATCATATTGTCATGTTAAGATTCGTTCCTTTAAAACGAATTAAACTAGAAATATCATGCAATAATATTTTGTAAGTTAAAGTGCATTAGTGAAAAGCTGGTCAAGGTATATGACCTCTCCTAGTCAGAAAATTAATTTATATTGGATTAATAATAAATTGTGCAGTTTGTGTGGGAGCTGGAAGAAGGAGTGCAGCAAATCGTCTAATTTTTTACTTACTAAAAATCTTAAATAAATATTTATTGCGCACCTCGATAAATTTTAATCTTACTGAGTAAATTAACCTATGGTATTTCATTGTTTTTGTATGGGAGGTGATAGAAAGAGTAGTGTGTTTCAATAATTTATATACCACAAATTGATGTTATTAAAAAAAATTAATAAGTATGTATATTAATTGTGGGTCTTTCGGTTGTTGCAGGACAATCCTAGCTTAAAGTTAATCTGAACGCAACTTTTGTTCACGATTTTATGAGTTTGAAAAGTTCTAAAATGCAATACATTTCTCATATTTTACAACTGTTTACAGTATTATGCTCATATTAAACAAAACTTAATTATAACAATAAAAAGTGCGTCAAAGATTTCTATATAGACAATTTTCGCGGATCATAGAATCTCTGAAAACCTTATTTTAGGGTGGATTGTAATATTATGTAAGTGAGCACCAGTACAAAAATTTTGAGGAGCGTGAAGTGAAAGGGGAAGGCGGGGAGGGGCTTAGGTCGAAAACTACCATTGCTAATAATTTCACTACAGATAGGAAGCTGAAATGCAACATCCTGGCATATTCATTTATGGGGAAAAGAGTAAAAATAAATTAGTTTTTTTATCCAGGGGATTTTGGAAGCATTTTATTTTCAAATGATTATATATTGGAAATTAGTTAACACATTAAATTTATATATTAAAACCAATTAGATATACATTCAAAATTAAACTTAGAAAGTGGCCAATACTTGAATGGGGGAGAGTAAAGGAAGATAATATCTCAACTAAATCTTAAGCTATGTAATTGATCCTTAAGCGTATGCTAAGCTGTAAAAGCGAAATATGAAAAAATATTACATTTGGATATAATGATAGTGGGTGAGGACCAAATCAAAATTTTAAACCGCTATATCTCCAAACCAATGCCTACATTAAGAAACTTTGTCAGATTATGAAGCTGAATAATCTTTAATTTTGGTAAAATTTGAAAAAAATTCTTAGGGCTCAGGAAAAAGATACATAGACCAAACTGTAGGAGCATACATCCATTTGATGTACATAAAAAAAAAAAATAATAATAATAATTTGAACCAGATTCTTGTCCACCGAAGGGGGTCCTAACATGCACAAGGAGTTTCAATAGCATTGAAAAAACACGAAAACTCAAGATTTATAATTGAAATTTTAAGATAGAAATTTGAGGAAATGTGAAATTCGTTCAAAAAGAATGATCAAAATTTCTACATCCTCCCATAGGAAAGTATTTTTTATACCATTTTCAAGAAATCAATTATCGCGAAACCATTATAACTTTTGCATAAACACTTCTAAATATATTTGAAACAATGTTGCATCAAAAGTTTCGAAATCTTCTTTGCCCTCTCATTTAAAAGTATGATTTTGACCAATTTCAATAAATCAACTAAGAACCAACAAATTAAAAGCAACGAACTTGAAATGTTGTACGAACATCTTTCTGGAGACTTCTACCCATACGCACACAATTGTTTGGTTTCATTTAGATAAAATACACATCCATGAAACTAACATTCCATACAGCGAATTTTGAACGTGATTCAAGCAAGTTGGGCCCGACTTGATGGCAGATATTTTAGTGAAGTATTAAATACAATTGTGTATTTCACACAATTTGTCAAGCAGGCGCGTGTACTTAATCCACAAATACTCTTGCAAGACAATGCGTACTATCGTATGTACTTATTAGCGTATCCGATAAAATATTGAAAATATTGAAACGTTCTAGATTCATTTTGAAGTAGTACCAACGTTTTGTAGTCAAATGTTGCAACAACGCTTCCATATTTTCGTTGCCGCAAATTGCAGGCAACATTTTCGGCTCTCTATAACATAAATTATATAAGAAGAATTCGTAGTAAGTGTGATATCTCGAAACTGAAATCTTGAATGGCACAGTGTGGTGTCCATTGTTGTAGGATATATGTAAAATGCTGGACTCTATTAATCCCGATTGCCAGAGGCTGCATACAACCTTTCATAAATCGCTGCTCATGATCTGTCTACGCAGTAGGTGCGTTTTATTCAATGGTTTTCAATCAAAAAATTTGATAGAAGCATGAGATGAGATATGAAAAACCTGACATCGTGTAATGCCTGCAAAATGACTGACAAAAAGTTCAAATGCCTAGCAAATGCCTGTCAAATGGTTACCTCATTCGTGATGTACCTTAACGAGCTTTTATCGAGATTGGTGATCTCAAATTCGGTCATTCTCGTAGGGAGTTGAGAGGCGTTTCGGGAGTAGTAGGTGAGTGCGACCCCGAATAGGTTCTTGACCTCCAAAAATTTAGATTTTGATTTTTTCATGGACAATATATTCGAAAACTCTTATACTTTCCTACTTCTACAATGGCACTACAGCCCAAATCGGGCCTTGGCCTTCTGACCTTCAGGTTCCTTAACATTTTTTCATTATTTATTATGGAAGAGCTGTTAAACTTTACCACAACCCTTTATCCACTTATTTTTCATTTTCGTAGATTGACCAAGGTATACCCAAGCAGTGTGCTGGAATTATTGCACCAACCGGGATTTGAACTCACGGCCTTCGCATTATAGACCAGCACGCTACCCACTACACTACACCCTAGCTCTTATACATTTACAAAGATTAAATCATGTAATTTCTAGTCAAAAGTCAGCCCAATGTCAAGGTCTTTAAAATGTTGGTCTACAATGCGAAGATAGGCAATGGAAAGGCCAAATTGGCAATCAAAATCAACTCTCAACCAGATGTCAACCTAAGAACTAATAATTAAAGACGGAATTACCGCGATGCGCATGTGCAGCATAAGAACGTGGTTAGACGCGACAAATGAAGGGCTAATGACGGTCTGGTCAACAAGGCGGAACCTGCGGTTTACCTATTTAAAATTATGAAATATTTGATAAACAGAAAATTAACCTTTGAAAAATTTCAAAGGGACCCTATGAGGTGAAGGAAGGAACACTTCGATTATATTTTAAACATCTTGTCAAATGAAAATAGTCAAGAAAACGAACTCAACATCCAACCGCAAAAATCTTTTTCTAAGATTGTTCCATAAAAAAGATTTTTCTCAGATAAGGAAGAACTAGTATCCACCATTCTGTTAATGGCGGTTCTCACCGACTCGGGAATAGCTGCCGAAATTGAGGAATATATCCCACTGAATGGAAGGAGGGTGTCATTTTCAAAACTCCACAACAAGAAAACCTTAGAGATTGTGGCAACTGGCGTAGTATATGTCTCCTTACTGCGGTATTGAAAACTAAGGCTTGGTAAATCTTAACGCGATTAATAATGCTGTAGAGAGCACTCTTGAAATTTATCACGCTGAATTCCAGGAAGGGTCGTTCGCTACTACATCTCATGTTTGTGGACTTCCAGAAGGCTTCCGACAGTGTTGAGTGAGATTACTTATGGATTGCTTGACGTCGGAGACATATTGCAGATAGGACCATAACTACGATCCTACGAAGAAGCAAAATATCGTGTTAATAATTTTCCGAGAACTTTTCAGTATGAGTGGGGTTTAGATAAGGCTACTTATTATCACCCGCTGTTTCTAGTGGTAAAACACGACATATTAAAGCTGGATTGGTAGGCGTGAAGATAAAGGTCATCAGAAGGAATTGCTTAATATATTAATTCACCGTGATTATGCTGATCACGTGTGTTTGCTTGCGCATAACCTTTCAGATTTAGAGTCAAATGTCAGCTCCTTGCAAATACAATGAGTCAGGACTGAAAATAAATGTGCATTGAACTAAGTACATACACATTAGAGTACGGGTACATCGATTTTTCTTAATGAGAAAATATGGAAGAGTTGCAAGATTTTCGTCACCTCGAAGGAATGGCAGCATGAATCGCGGAGCCGAAAATGATATATCGTCAGGCATTCGGTATCTTTTCCTCTTTCTGGAGGATGAGAGAGACCCCCTTGGTACGAAGATATTAGTGTTTAACTCATGTGTCAAATACGTGTTTTAAATTTGTACTACATGGAAAGTAACGGTTAAGCAAAAATTTGTAAACTATGGTGAGCTCATGGCTCTGACGCATTTTACAGATACTTTGGCTTGACGTGCTCTCCAACGACGAGCTTTAGATTGCAACTGCTCAGATTAAAATAGGCATTGAGATGGAATGGCGGAAGTGGTAGTGGATCGGTCGCACTTGGAGGATATTAGAGCGAAACACATGCAATTATAACGCTCAATGAAAACGTCCTATTGGTTTATCATGTAGCATATGTATTGAAACGAGCTGTAGAAAAATATAGGAATAAACAAGTTCGTCGGTAACTAATGGCTGTTGCTCAAGATTGTGTTTTGGTGACAAGTACTGTTTCTGTTCTATGCTTCTATATGAGTTCTTAGTAGGATGTTAATGTCCCCTGAATTCATAAAATCTTTGCAAAGTTAAAATAACAGAATCGGTATAATAAATAGGAATTTACATAATTTAATTTATGTACAACCGTTGAGCATTAATTCGTGTCTCCTGACCATGTTTTCATATTTCATATTCCTATACTTATTGGTAAAAATATAAGTCCTAAATACATTTACAGAAAGATTACTCCTGGGTTCTCTCTAAGACTGCGAATTTGATTGGTTATTTCACACAAAACGATTACATGAATAATTTTTTTCCGCTGGGAATTCGTCTCGTTGAGCACAGCAGTAAACAGTAGTAAATTTTGTGGTGGAAAAGTGTTCACATTGCTAACAATTTCATAATTTATGTAAATATTTCATACTTTTAAATGATGTTTACCGATGGTAAGCGTTCTATTTTATATGCACATCCCTAGTGCACGGTATCTCTATAAGGAAAACTCTACCTTCTGCGGTCAGAAACAATCTCTTTGCGAGGAATCCCGATATGAATTCTTTAAATTTCTTGAAAAGAAACAATAATATAATACAATACGTGTATATCGCTCTCTCTCTAACGTTTCTATCACGTAGGATAACCTATGTATGTCTTAAATGTTCCATTGTCATGTTAGATCGGTACTTAGACATCGTATTCGTGATCAACGATCCCAAAAGCCCCTGATGTGCAGTTTCCAGGGCAAGAGGACTACATTTTTTGAAGTTTTTAAATATTGTTTTTAAGTTTTGTGGGGATTGCTCGAAGATGTAGTGTCAAAATCTAAACATATCAATAGAATTGTAGTGTCTCTCTGTAATTAGCTTGGGTGTAGCCTAGTGGGTATCGAGTTGGCTTACAATGCGAATTTCGTGAGTTCAAATCCTGGTCGATGCATAATTCCAGCACACTGCCTACTTGGGTGTAACTTGGTCACCTCAATCTACGAAAATGAAAAATTCGTAGATAGAGGGTTTTGCGAAGGGCTAACAACCCTTCCATAATAAATAATGAAAAATTGTTAAGCAATCTGAAGGTAAGGAGGCCAAGGCCCGATTTGGCTGTAGTGCCATTGTAAAGGAAGAAGTCTCTCTATTTGCTTATAAATACCCATTAGTTAGTGATTTACTTTATTTAGACAATAACTAAGCATAAAAAAACGTTCTTCTGATTTTTGTCTGTCTGTCCGGATTTAACTCAAAAACAACTGAACTGATTCTAATGAAACGTTCATAGTTTGTTTGGTGTGTTTTGATCATCCATGATTTGCTTTTGATTTTATTTCAATATCCCAATCAACCTCGATATACGTTGTGACGTAAGTCGAGGTACGTCCGATTGGTGTTAACTTTTTTTTATGAAAATAAGTGTTATTAACAACACTCGTTATTCCTTATCATAGTAATAGCAGCAAGAATAATCAATATTCCGCCCGTCTTCTACCACCTCCCATATAAATATCAGAACTTCACCGTAAGAAAATATTTTTTCACTTTTTAAAATTTTCTTATTCTTATTTTAAAATTAAATTTTAGTGTTCGGATTCGATTGTAGTACACTGGAGCACTACAATTTAAATGTCCCTCCCTCTTCTTCTACTTCCCATTCAAAATGTATCATTTTCAGTTTTTTCCCCATTTTCTTGGAATATGTCACAGTTATTCATGGTATATGACTTCTTGGTAATAATTGGGGTTATCTGATTAGAAATGAATTGAACTCACACCCCGTTTTAGCACCTCCCACACCAGAATCGAGCATAATGTATTTATGATCTCAAAAATACCAATTCTTTTAAGTAAAAATGCTTGGTTAAGAAAACGGGGAGGTTGTAACCCCAAAATCTTCGTGCGCACGAGCATGTTCCATTCAAATATTCACAATTCACATTAATGCATTTTCTTGACATATGTATCTACTACAATTTTACACTAATCGCTTAAAAACTTAAGTTATTCTCCTTTGCATGATGGCAGGATTTCTGAATAACTGAAAAGCTTTTTTACATTTACAAGACATCTTTTGCCGCTATGGCACTTTGAATATTACAATTTTGAGATAAGTTGGTTTGCCTCGATCCGAGCAACATTGTAAAATTATCCCGCTTTGTATCGATCGAGCTCACAATTTAGCAATTCCATCAATTTGATAACTTATTCTTCTGATTCCAACAAAACACAAAACTTTGTACGTAAAGAGACGACTGCTACTAATAAACTTATTTTCAAAAATGGCAATTTGTTACAATTTTTACGCGGAAAAGGTCGCAGGGGATCGCTAATGCATCATCAACTAAGCATTAGCAACAAAAAGCTAAATGTCTTATACCGATTCATGGATAGTGGTCGGGTCCTGACGGTTATATCCTTTCCTAGTTTAACGTGACATCAGAGTTATATAATTCAGGCACACATTGCACAATTTGTCAAATCTCCAAAGTTGGCAATTACTAAGTACAAGAAAATTTACATAATTTCCCGAAACAAATATTATTCACATTAAAATATTCCGAATTATAGTTACTCTTCAACATAACCAAAAACTCATTTATTTTAAAAACTATAAGTCATACAAAATGTGCGTGGTAACAATTACGCAATTACTTTATTATTCTAATAATAATGTATTGTGATCTGAGCCTAAAAAATTATTTTTTGCATGTTTTATGACTAAATCGGCCTAAAAATCTTCTTCGTCTCCTCTATTTGCTATCACCTTAACATACATATTGACTTTTCCCGTATCCTCAATTTATACCAAGATAGAATTATTATTCTCGACCAGATTTTTTTTAGCTTTCCTGCTTCTTTGTAAACTATAATGGGCGTTCCATTGATATATTTGACAAGAAAAATTCATTCGTCATGAAAGCTCGCCTACTAGCCTTGCAGCCAAGCGAAATCGATGTCAATGATAGCTCGAAAGGAAACCTAAGTTCAAAGCAAACAATGACCTGCAGGGCGATTTGAATATCCGAATTTGATAATGATCGAATACAAGAGATGCAAAGGGATTCTTGAGAATTGAGAGAAAAAATTGAATTTATAGTATTTGGGACGTTTCTGCTTCTTTTAGCAAAGTGGATCCCGTGGTTTTGTTGTAGGGTTCATGAATGAATGAATCTCAAGTAAATTTGAAAAAAAAATTTAGGGTAGCATTTTGTTCTATGTCGATCACAATCTACATATTTAAAAGAATGAGAGTTTTTTCGTAAACGCACTACAGCCCAAACCAATGATCCAAAATAAACAAATTAAATACCATTGGAAAGGTATTTTTGTCATGGTGTGCCATTTCTGGGTTCCAGGTCTCTACTTGTTCCGTTTCCGGATTTCCACTAAAATACGGCAACATGGTGAAAGGAAAATTGATAACTTTTCCCATAATCACGACAAGCCTACAAGAACTTCAAGCCGGAGTGAGACATACCGATCTTACTTTTCATATCTATACACTCGACAAGTAAATAATCGCTACCCAATACCATCTGCAAATTTTGGTCAGTACCAGTACAACTGCAAGATATTCCAGCTTCACCATTCGTTACGGTCGTTCTCAATCCTTTTCCCAATTACATTCCTTCCCACCATGGCTGTGTTTGTACTGTTTGTACATAAAGGTCGAAATTACCTATAATACAAGTTATTCTGTAAAAAAAAACTTGAAAAGGACGGGAGAAAACGCAATTTTTTTTTGAACTCCAATGTTTTTTTTTAATATATATGTAGAGAGCATAGTGATCGGCATAAAGAATGGACATTTCTTACTTTGTTGTTAGAATATAATGTTTCCATTTCAGTTACGCGATCATTATACGTACACATAATGCCTTCGCATCTTTAAAGACTCACTTCTATTCTCTATAACGGCATGCGTCGTTCGAAACAATTTTATGCTAAAAGTCTGTTTATGCGTACTGTCCATTTGTTCTCCATGTTTTTTTTTGTTATAAATAATAGATACGAAAAACTATGAAAGAGAAGCATAAGCCCAACGGAAAATAAAGTGCTCCAAATTCATCACGGAAATACGTTTGTAATTGTATTATTTCGCATGATCCCAATCGGCTTATTCATCTGTTCCAGTTTTTTATTGACACCATTTTAAAATTGCGCCACTTGCTCTTCTCCAAATAATAAGAGCGTCTTGATTTTAAATTTCTGTGCACATTTAAGATTTTAAATTTAGCAGTACTGAAGCATTCCTTTTAGAGTC
Source organism: Chorisops tibialis (assembly GCA_963669355.1). Classification (NCBI taxonomy): domain Eukaryota; kingdom Metazoa; phylum Arthropoda; class Insecta; order Diptera; family Stratiomyidae; genus Chorisops; species Chorisops tibialis. The sequence continues at coordinate 110,668,499 of OY770262.1, read as the reverse complement.
TTTAAAATTTTCCCGGTAGATAGGATGTATTTACAATACAACACTTTGTCACAGTATATGAGGGTGGGTCTTATTAAGTAAATTTTTTTCGCAGACGTTTCTCTCTTTAACTATCCCAGCGGGAAAAAACAAGCGCTTGTGAAATATTTTAAATGCGCTTAATTTATCGCGAGAAAGTGCTTCGAACTTGCTAACATTTCATATATGTTACGTCTTAACATTACATGTCCGCTTGTATTGAGCAAAAAGTGCAATTGGAGCTCATAAGTATGTGACGAATAAGCATGTGATTTTTTTCATGTCGAGAAGAAGATTTGAACATGGGTGCCTAGATCGCGTTAACCACTGAGCACTCTCCACCCAACATTCAATTCGGTCTAAAGGTGTGAGTATAACCCGCTATTAAAGTACTTTTCTCTAAAATCTTTAAACGTGATCTTAAAGCACTTATCCTGCTGTTTGTAAAATAGAGAATCAGATCAGATAGAACAGATTTACAGATTATTGGTGACTAATGAACAATACGGTATTGCAGTGATTCATTCAGTAATTTAGGGTCTGTTGAATGTTAGTACTTCATTATTAGAATAATTAATTAATTCTTATAGAAAACCAATGCATTATTAGGCATTATTTATTAAAGAATCGCAAACAACAACAAAACATCGACTTTGCTAAAAAAAACAAAAACGTCTCGAACCAGATCATTATCAAAGTAGAATATCCAAATCGCTCCGCAAGTCATTGTTCGCTTTGAACTTAGGTTTCCCTTCCTGCTAACACTGGCATCGAATTTGCTTGGATGCGAAACTAGCAAGCAAACTTTTACGAGGTGTCGTGGAGCGAGACATCTTTATATCTTCACTTATGAATTTCACGTATCAGTCAGTAGGGACAATATCTAATATTGAATATAGAATTAAAAACTTTTCAAATTTTTCATTTAATGCGTACTTCAACTAAATCAGTGAATGAAATCTAATAACATTTTACTTAAATATTAAAATTAAATAATGTGCTCATCTAAGTAATTATTTTTTCGTATTGTTTCAGATATAGTGTAGCCGAAAAAGTATTCTGCTTTTCCATGTTTGGCAGCACTGAGAAGTATGGTAAGTTATGTTATTTCCGACCTACAAAATCATTCTTTCAAACTTGTGACTAAGCCTTAATAAGATTTCTGCTATACAAATACATTGGAATTCCAAAGCCGATTATTAAACAAAAATTTTTTTCGACGATATTACAACACCGGTTTCGATCAATTATTCCAAATTTAATTACCTCAGCTTTCATTATGTTTATTTATGCGTTCGAATGATGAATTCATTACACAAGTTACTTAGCGAAATCCATCATGACTTATCGTTTCGAGACATCTTTTCAGCGAGTAATCGAAAGGCCAAGTTAACATAACGCAAGAAGCGTTACCACGAACTGATCGAGTTGCGCAATTCTTCTTGATTGGCCAAACATCGCTATATTATGTTTTTTCAGATGACCGGTAATTAACCTGACAATATATCTGGAACATCCTTGGTTTTCGCTTGCGGATTTCAAAGATGCACGATATGAGTCAGAGACGAGTCACCGCAAGCCATTAACTTTAATTTTACCATCGGTTTTCCCAATCGTATCCGTACCGTACCTGAACACAGAGGTTGGGACAAACACCGAGTGTAGGTACTCGTATCACCTCATGTATGCACCCAAGCATGTGTTTTCCAGATAACATATTTCGTAAAATTGTGCACAATTATAATGTTGGAACTCGAATGTGTCCACTCTTTCATGAGTGAAGTGAAGCGTTCTTTGCACTGCATGTTGGAAAATTTCATGGAGTACCGAAAGTGTATGCAAACAATGCACGTAGATATCTCGCAATATGCAACTTTTGGGTTATGTAGAGGTACAAATTGAGTAAATTAAATTATTCGAAAACTTTGACATGTAATTAAAATCTGAACATAGTCATGTCTTTATCTATGGTGTCGAATTTTGGTTCGAGTTCAAAGGAGACTATTTCATTGGGTCCACTAAGTTAGCATTTCGATGGCACATACAACTTATCTTTAATTACCCGATGTGAGTTGACCTTGCTCTGCAAATAGTTACAATTTTATAAAAACTTACGCCATTCGGTGTACAGTTTTTCTATTTGTAAAAGGAAGATGCAGGTATAGAAGAAAGTACCTTTCCTATTGCCTCTACCTTTAGTACGAAACAGCCAGCTAGGTATCATTTTTAATTGAACAGCATGAATTACTCGTCTTATTTATAGAAAGTGTGGCATTTAATAATATATTGTACATACATATATCCTCTACAAATATTTGCCAATTGGAATTTGTGTTTTTCTTAATTTGCAATTTCTATTGGATTAATATTTTTTTATTTTCATTTTTCAGCGTCGTTACCGGGACAATTTAAATAAAATTTTGTTTTTATATTTAGCTTATCGCATTGTATTTAAACAATTTAAACATTTTTATACTCCAGATGAAATCTGAGAATATATTGAGTTTGCTCTTTTTAACGCTAAGAAATTATCCTCGCATAGAGTAGTCTGTACTCGATACACACTAACACTACTTTTCTGATAAAGTTTGGACATTGCATGTACAGCGATTGCACAGGAAAATTTGTCCTAAATTTGAATTTTTTCAAGCCTTTTATGAAGTAAACACAATCATAGTGAAATTTTATTGCGAAAGTCATATTTATTTTCGATTGCAATCAGTGAATCTATACAAAAACTTAGTTTAACGCAAGTTTGTGCTCGTGTCCATACATTTGAAAATAGTTAAACTCAACAAAACTACGAGTTCGCAAGTCTTTAACATTCTTATGTTGCCTTCTTGTACTTCTTAACTTACGCTGAACTGTTGGTATTATTGCATTGACCAAACTTTTCTAGAAGTTGTTTTTTTTTTTACAGAATGACCTGTATTATAGGCAATTTCGGCCTTTATGTGCAATGCACAAACACAGTCATGGAGGGAAGGAATGGCATTGGGAAGGTTGGGGAAGGGGAGTGAGAACGACCGCAGTGAGTGGAGAAGCTGGTATATTGCTCAGTTGTACTGGCTGCTTACTGACAAATATTTGCGTGCTTGGAGAACCTCTTGTCAAGAGTAGAAAAATATTTGTTGTCGCTCAAAATTTTTGATTTGGATTGTTCTATCTTCAAATCAATTATCGAACTTTTTCAGGTGATGGTGATGCAATGGCGCTACAGCCCATATCGAGCCTTAGCCTCCCAGATGCACCACCTCCAGCTGTCTCGCTTCAATGACCGCATCCTTCAGTTTGAAAAATCGAGAAGCAATCTGCAATCTTCGTCGAATGAGTCCTCCCATCGCTTTCGTGGGTTCCTCTGCGGTCGGTTGTCTTGAGCTTTGCCCTTGAACACTCGTTTTGGGATTCGTTCCTCGTGCATTCGCTCCACGTGGCCAGCCCATTGTAGCTTGCGCTGTTTCATCACGATAAATGCTGGTGGGTTGTCAAACAGTTGATACAGCTCATGGTTGTATCGAATTCACCAATCATCTCCTTCCTTAACTGCTCCGTACACCTACCGAAGAATTTTTCGCTCAATCGTATCGATTAACATCTCCGACACCCGCGTTAGGGTCAAACTTTTGCATCCATATAGCAGCACAGTACGAATTAATATCTTGTAGATGCGTAGTTAATTGTTTCGATGGACCTTCCTTGATTTCGTTATGGGGAGGAAAGCATAAAATGCTTTGTTAGCTGTCGTGATTCTTCTTTGAATTTCATGTCGCTCATTGCCGTCCTTTGTGAAAAGAGCTCCCAGGTATACGAATTCATCGTTTTTAGGTATTATTCTGAAATTTCCTACATCTTCACAAATTTTCGAAACCTTAATAAAACTATTCAAAAAAAGTTTTGTTTCGATGTGTTCAAACCCTTTGCCACTTCCCAAACAAATGCACAATTTTGAAAACATGCATTAATTTTGCCAGAAATTCTCTTATAATAAGTATAATAACGGTTAAAAACTATCGTCAACTTCGCCCGATTCAGCCACCTCCCATACATTCACGAAAAAAGCAAGGGTTATTGAATGAAATTTTGATTCATTTGTGCTCATTTTATTTACTTTATAATGCAACAAGCTATGAAGAGGATGATTAGTCGTACAGAATGTAACTTGCTACGCAAAGATCTCATATTGAATAATAGAAAAAATTTCATTCAGTTGAAATCAAGGTTCTTCATCATCAATGGCGCGACAGCCCAAATCGGGCCTTGGCCTCCTGAAGTCGTCGCCTCCAATCGTCTCGATCCAAAAACCGCGTCCTCCAGCTGCTAATTTTTAAGATTCTTGCAAGCACTAATATTTTATGTATTTTCTTCCTTAGTCTACCGCAGGTATACATATGCATTACGTTTGTTCCACTTTTGTTCATTGCCAATAATTACACATAAGTATTTATGATAACATCTACAAAATAAACTGCCAACAAGTCGGGCGCAAATTTATTATTTTTGGGACAAGTTGAGGATGCATGGAAAACCAATATCCGGGTTAGAGTAGTTAGGGAAGACTAAGTGAAAGAGGGTTCTAGGAGTTCTAGGTCTGTTGTTAATTTAACACCCCATTGCGAATACGATCAACTCCATCACATTCAATCAATATTTCAATCGTTTATGCAAGTCTCAATCAATCAATCAAATTCTTGTTAAGACCCCATATAGGGAGATAGGACAGAAACAACTCTCTTCCACAAGGCCCGATCCTGAGCATCGGCCTTGAGCTGTTGCCTGGACTTGTTTATTCCTCTGGCCTCCCACTCAATTGCTCGGTTCCATGTGTTACATGGTCGACCAACCCCTTATGCAAGTCTGGGTGCATAAAGATTGTTGAATTTTTATTATTTTTTCTGTATGTATATGAAATAGATGGATCCACATTGATAATTTAAACTTTGTATTTTTGACCAAAATTAAAAACTATGTAGTTATACAATCTGACAAAATTTCAATTTCATATCTATACTCTGTTTTGAGATATATTAGTTTGAAATTTTGGAAAGTCTACCGTTTTTGAAATGCTCCCCATTTTCCTTCACTGTCCAAGTCTTGTATTTTGCTAGTATAGTTTAATTTGTGTTCCGAGTATCAATTATATAGCGTAAGACATAGTCGAGAGATTGATTTTTAAGTGTTTTTCAGTGTCTTCCTTGACCCTTCCCCTTACAATAATTAGCCTCCCTCAAAGCTGATTCTAGTGGATCTGCATGCCTCCTTAATAGTCCAAAGATATGATTTTTTTATTGTAATTAGTTTCAAAAATATAAATATTTAAAAAAAAAATCAGTCGCAAATTTTTTTTTAGTCCCCCCTTTTCGGATCCCAATGGATAAAATAATTAAATTATTTTTAAAGTTTGTGTTACAAATCCCTCTATGTATATGTCGATTTTCAGCTTCCTAGCTAGAACCGTGATTGAGATATTTGAATTCTTAATTTTCGGTCTTAGCGCTCCCCTCGTCTCCCCTTTAACGCGTATACTCCCTTAAATGGGTGTTCGCCTGAAATCCGTAACCATCTACAATCCACCCAAAAATGAACTTTCTACCTTGGACGGTTTGGGAGTTAATGTGTGCAGACAGACGGATTTCTAACTCTCGAAAGCTTTGACCTATCGTTCTGAAATTTGGTATATGTCAATTTTAGCAAAAAAGTAACTTCAAGTTTGTGAACGGTCCATATCCCCCCAGTGCTTCTACTCCCTTCCATACAAATTCCATGAAATTTCGAAATTTAAGATTTTGATTTTTCTTCGAAACCATTGACTTGAAAAATTGTAGTTTGGTAGTTTGTCGGTCTTGTAATGCGAAGGTCGTGAGTTCAAATCCCAGTCGACGCAATATATAATTTCAGCACATTGCCTGCTTGGATATACCTTGGTCACCTCAATCTACGAAAATGAAAAATTCATAGAAAGCTGGTTGTGCGAAGGGCTAACAACCCTTCCACAATAAGTAATGAAAAATGTCTCAATGTCAAGAGGCCAAGGTTCGATTTGGGCTGTAGCGCCATTGTAGTAGATATAGATAACTAGTATTTAAATATCATTCATATCGTCAAAAAATATTGATCTAATCCCCTCACTCCTTCTATCCCCTCCCTTACAAATGCACAATTTCCAAAAGTGCATTTATTCGGTTGTCATTGCAACTAGCAAAGCTAACTGAACCAATTTTTGTCATAATTAATTTTAGTACAATTGCAACCAACTTTCACAAAATTTAAACTTCACCTCATTCTTTCTACCCCCTCCCATACAAATTCCTCGAAATTTCGGTACTTCAATTAAATTATTTTTCTTCAAAACCGTCAAAGCTATCAACTTTAAATTTTGAGAAAGTATACTATTACAAATATCATGTCTGAAAATTTGGTTTTGATTCAAATACTCCTTCTACCCCCTCCCATACAAATGCGCAATTTCGGTAAATTAATTTAATCGATTTTAATTGGAACTAGATAAAGTAAAAACTTACAATTTTGCAAGAATTAGTGTCTTACTAATTGCCGTAAATTCTAAAAAATATGAACTTCGCTTCACTCCTTCTACCACCTCCCTTACAAATTTTTATATTGGAAATTCAAGAAAAGTATTTCTTCTTCTAACATATGAGTAACAAGGCAAGTGATTAGGATGTTGATAAGCAGATTCAAAATCATCTTAAATCTCCCCCTTTCTCTGTCACATCCCATACAAATGCCATAGATTAAAGCTACAAACTTTAAATTTAGCATGAACCATTATGTATACTACGTTCGGTGTAATATACAAAAATTACAAACCTCTGCTGTTACCATCTTCAATTCAAAAGTCGCTATTTACTATTCGAAAGAATTTGAGGTGACGTGTTTTCCGGTACAATAAACTATTTCCTATTTAATCTAGAGTCCTATGAGCTTTTCGCCCAATCATAATTCTGTTATGTTTTTTTTTTGCATTTTTAGGCTATTTTAGTCATGAAACGCGAAAAAAAAAATTTCAAGGTAGCAAATTTTTTTATTTTTTATTTTTTTTTTCAAGTCGATTACAATATTTTAATATTAAAATAATAAAGTAAAATCTGAAAGATGTTTTGTTCATTTCCTATGTGTGTAAATGATTCTTTTCAATAATTAAAGCTAGAATATGATTGCGAATTTCAATTGAGCTTCTGAAAACCGGCGACACCTGCATAGCCCACCTCCTACATAAATTAGTCACGGATATATGGACGCAGGAAACACTTCCTAAAGATTGGTGCATTAGTATGATATGTCCAATTTATTAAAAAGGTGACATACTCTACTGCGAAAACTATAATTTCTTTGTTGTGTGGTTTTGGCGAAAATTCTAGACAAGAGAATTAAGTCCTATGCTGACAAAGTAATTGGTGAATACCAAGGCGGATTTAGAGCTGGACGATCGACCACGGACCAGATATTCTCAGTTAAACAGGTGCTGGAAAAGTGCTAGGAATATAATATTGATGTGCACCAGATATTTGTTGACTTCAAGCAATCATACGCATCGCCAGGCGCTTACTTTATAAATTCATGTTGGAGCTTAGGGTCGCACCGGAACTGGTTCGGCTTACAAGAATGACAACGAACGAGACTTTGTCAAAAGTTAAAGTAGAGAATGATCTGATTTCCAGCTAAAGAACTGACAACGGCCTTAAGCAAGGTAGCAGCCTCGCACCAAAGCTTTTCAATTTGACACTCGAATATGTGGTTCGCTAACTTCCCATTGACACCAAAGGGACCTTATGCTTCAAATCTACACAAATTTCCACGCAAGTATATGCTGACTTCATAACCATACTTGCAAGATCTGTGGAAAGTGCTAAAGAAATGCTTATAAACCTTGACTCGATAGCCAGGGAAGTTAGACTACATACTAACGAAAATAAAACAAAAGTGTGACACATATGTTTACTGAGAAAAAGCCGCAGACAGTAAGAGACTATAACCTAGAAAACGTAGACAACTTTGTATACCTAGGGGCAATCTTTTCCAAGGATGAAAGGGAACCCATCGAGATAAAAATAAGAATGAAAATGGCGAATAGGACGTATTATGTGGTACAAACGATAATTAAAACTAAAACACAGGCAAACTGAACTTTAACTGTATAAAACGATTATAAGACTTGTGCTATGCTATGGCAGCGAAACGTAGACATTGACTCCAGCATTCGAAAAATTTCTTAACGCCTTTGAAAGAAAAGTCCTTAGAAGAGTCCTCGGATCTGTAAGGGAAAATTTCATATGGAGAATACGATGCAGTCGAGAATTGTGTGCTATCTCGACAATCAAAAAGTGTCAACCCTCATAAAATTTAAAAAGTTACAATTGGCTGGTCATGTGGGGCAATTGGTTGACGGAAGATCCCAAGCGTACGTTAAGGGGCAAACAATAGCGACTAGTTTGAAAACCATGGAAGCGTTGAATAATTCTGTTGAAGCAGGCAGCAAATCGCTTCAAAGATTTTCAAAACAGAGGACGCGGCCACTGAACCAAGAAGGATTGAGGCGGAGCATACAGGAGGCCAAAGCTTTATTTGGGCTGTAGCGTCATCGAAAGCTAATAAAAACTAATTATCGGCCTCTTTGAATCTACTTGACGTAATACAATACTTGTAAGAGGGAGGAAAAACGATTAAAAATTAATATTTCGACTATACCTTAAGCTATGTATTTGAAACTTAGAACGTATATTAACTGTACTACTACTATAATGGCGCTACAGCCCAAATCGGACCTTGGCCTCGTGACCTTCAGGTTCCTTAACATTCTTGCATTATTTATTGTGGAAGGGTTGTTAGACCTTCGCACAAACCTCTATCTAAGAATTCTTCATTTTCGTAGATTGATGTTACCAATGTATACCCAAGCAGGCAGTGTGCTGGAATTATGCGTCGACCGGGATTTGAACTCACGAGCTTCGTACTGTAGACCAACACGCTACCCGCTAAGCTACATCCTATCTTTAACTCGGGAGTACCGAATATTGCGTCTTATTTGACATTATTGCTCTTGTGGTTTGGTGAATGTTTTCACAGTGCATTTCGAAATGAAAGAAAAGATTTCCGGATTCTACACTGTTACGCTTTATTATTCGTGACGTTTCGGTCTCTGCTGAGAATAATAAAGCGAAACAGTGTAGAATACGGAAATCTTTTTCTTTCATTATTGCTCTTCTTTTAATCTCGATGGGTTCGATTCCATCCTTCGATAAGTTTGCCCTAGTTGTACTCGTACTTATCGTATTACTGCATGTTTATGCATTAAATCAATAACCACTTAGTCAACAGCAAGTATTTCCTTACTTCAATGGTACACTTTTAAGAAGTGAAAAATATAAATATGAATGTTCAACATTACACTTTTTGTATTCAATTACGCAATACACAATAACTACAAAGTAATAAGCCTAACATATCTTGTTTACTAATTGAAACCGATAGGGCAGTACATATTACAGTATTTTTTACTCTTGTATTAAAATCCAAATTCGAATTTAATATATCATGAGCTTTCATTACATTTATTATGCTAAATAAGTATTCGTGTTGCTTGAAATTTCTTCGAGGGTGTTTGGAAATCTCATTACTTACTTTCACTTTCGTACTTTTCTATACATTGTTGAAATCTTGAAATCGATAGTATCTGGTCATTTCATTCTCACTATAGCTGCAGATAATTGTAAATACTTATGCAGTTTCTGGTTTCTTGACTTTGTTGCATGAGACTCACGTCTTAAGAATCTTGTCTTTATTATTTGTAATAGTCCTGTGATTCTATTCGATGTATTGTTTGTATTTTCTTCATTTAAAATGAGAAACATACTGCTAGTGAAATGATTCAGGGATTAACAACCAAACAAACGTTATTCTAAGCGGGTTTTCGATTTGTTCAATTTCAAAATTTCAGTGCATTTTAATTTTACTTTATTATTTTAATAATAAAGTATTGTGATCGACTTGGGAAAAAAAAAATTTGCTACCCTGAAATTTTGCTTTTTCGCGTTTCATGACTAAATTAGCCTAAAAATTCAAAAAAAAAATCCGTCTGTCTGTACGCCGTACGCCGACGTGTACGCTCAGCGCACATTAACTCCCAAGCCCTTCAAGATAGAAAGTTCATTTTTGGGGGGATTGTAGATAGTTACGGATCTCAGGCGGACACCCATTTTTGGCGGTGTAAGGGTTCAGGGGGAGGCGGGGGGAGCGCTTAAACCGAAAAATACGAATTCAAATATCTCAAACATGGTTACAGCTAGGAAGCTAAAAATCAATATATATATAAAAGGATTTGTGGGACAACTGTTAAAATTAATTTAATTTTTTTATCCATTGGGGTGCGAAAAGGGGGGCCAAGAACCAATTGTCGGCCGAATTTTTTTTTTCAAATGATTATATCTTCGAAATTACTTCCCATAAAAAATTGATATTTTAAGACCGGTATTAAGATCTACTAGAATCAGTTTAGATAGAAGCTAAATATTGTAAGGGGGAGGGTCAGGGGGGGTGCAAAGAAAAACACTTAAAAATCAATATCTCGGCTATTTACTAAGCTATGTAATTGAATCTTAGAACCTATATTAAACTCTACTAGAGAAATACGAGAAAAATATAACATTTGGAAAAAAAATGGTAGTGGGGGGAAATGGGGAGCATTTCAAAAATGATGCACTTTTCAAAATTTCAAACCGTTATAATTCAAAATTGAGTGCAGATATCAAATTAAAATTTTGTCAAATTGTAGAACTAGGCAGTTTTTAAATTTGGTAAAAATTTTACGTTGGGGGGTGTAAGGGAAGTGGTAACCAAAAATGTCGAAAATTTTGAGTAATTTTTTAAGGGCTCTGGTGAAAGATAAAAAATTTAAATTTTCCATGTGGATACATCTATTTGTTGTACATACAGAAAAAAATAATAAAAATTCCACAATTGTTATGCACCGACCCCCCTGGTCTACCGTGCACAAGGTGTTTCATGTGCAATGAAAAAACCACATAAACTGAAAATTTTTGAATGAAATTTAAAGGTAGAAACCTGAAAACTTGCGAAATGCATTTAAAAAAAATCTTTAAAAGAATAAAATATAAACTGGTCGAATACCTTGAAAGCTTCTACTCCCTCTCATACAAAATGATTTTTTCGACCATTTTTAAGAAATTAATTATCACCTAATTAGTAAAAGCTATCAATTTGAAATTTTGCACAAAATCATTTGAAAATAGTTGAAATAGAACTGCGTCAAAATTTTTGAGATCGCACTTGTCGTTCTACCCCCTCCCATACAAAAGTATGATTTCGACCAATTTCAATAAAACAACTGCTAACCAACAAATTAAAAGCTACGAACTTGAAATTTTGTAGCAGCACATTAGAAGAGAAAAAAAAGAAAATCGCGTCACAAATTTTGCGATTCCCCTACCTCTTCTACCCCCTCCCATACAAAATTATTTTTTCGACTATTTTTAGGAAATCAGTTATCAGCTAACTCTTAAAAGCTATCAATTTCAAATTTTGCGCAAAAACTTATAAAAATAATTGAAATGATATTACTTTAAAAGTTTTGCAATCGCGCTTGCCCTTCTACCCCCTCCCATACAAAAGTATCATTTCGACCTATTTCATTGAACCAACTAATAACCAACAAATTAAAAGCTACGAACTTGACATTTTGTACGAGCACACTACAAGAGAAAGGAAATAAAATTGCGTCACAAATTTTACGACTCCCCTACCTCCTCTACAAATGTTTGGTTTCGTGAATGTAAAATACACCGAAGCCTATGAAAATTCTATGCAACTTCGTTTATGAAACTGACATTCTTTGCAGAGAATAATGGACGTGATTCAAGCAATCAATTAAAAACTATTACCATCCACCTACTCTTACTATCACCCCTAACCCCACCCCTCACAAAAACTCAAACTTGGATAAATAAACGAATGGCTTCCGTGGCGTAGTGGGCAGCGTGCTAGCTTCTCAGTCAATAGGTCGTGGGTTCGATTCCCACTCCAGACGGGATTTTTTTAAGCGCAAATTTTTCAGTTGCTACTGGTGATAAAAAATTATTCGAAATAAAATGGGGAAACGGTGTAAAAGTGATAAGAGTTCCACTTCAAGAAGGCATAGATACTAAGTAGATGGTTTCTGTTCACTTTATATCATTCAGTCCCCCATAACATCTGCAAATATTTGTCAGTAAGCAGCCAGTACAACTGAACAATATACCAGCTTCTCCACTCGCTACGGTCGTTCTCACTCCCCTTCCCCAACCTTTCCAATCCCAATCCTTCCCTCCATGACTGTGTTTGTGCATTGCACATAAAGGCCGAAATTCCCTATAACACAGGTCATTCTGTAAAAAAAAAAAAAAAAAAAAATGAAATATTGATTATATGTACTGGAGCTTTTGAACGTTTCCGCAAAGTGTTAAATTGACAATTGCCGTGCCCAAGAACCCGCTTTCACTTAGTCTTCCCTAACCACTCTAACCTGCATATTGACTTTCCACACATACGCAACTTGTCCCAAGAATAATAAAGTTTCGCCCGACTTGTTGGCAGTTTATTTAGTTTTCTATGGTGTTCTTCTCTATTGGTACTACAGCCCAAATCGGGCTTTAATGTTCTGACATTCAGGCTCCTTAACATTTAATTTATTATTGTGAAAGTGTTGTTAGCCCTTCGCACAACCCGCTATCTACGAATTTTCATTTTCACAGGATGAGGTTACCAAGTTGTTCTAACGTAAAGTGTGTAAAATTATACGTCGACCAGGATTTGAACTTCCAACCTTCGCATTGTAGACCAACATGCTACCTACTAAGCTATATCTTATGTTAGGTTTACATGTGCTACGCTCTTCCGTAATATACAATACAAGACAACATTTCGACACCTCCGATTTACGATATTTAATGTCATTTGATTTTGGTTACGGACTTGGTGTCGGAAAAGTGTTACATATGTAAATCAAACGTAATGTTTTTTTTTAGTCGAAAAAAAATACGTTCTTAGTAAAATATTTACGATAGATTACATACTTGTTTTCATTTCTGTAACATTTCATAAACGCGGTCTTTAGCCGTCCATAAGACCTTTTAGATCCCCGTAAGTTAAATAGTAAGATGGAACTTTGGTAGTCATGAAAAACTTTATTGACGACTAGCGATTGCCTGCGACTTTGTCTGCGTAAGAATCGCAAAATAAGCAATTTGTGAGAATGTAGTTAGTAATACAGTATGCGGGACATTTGATCTGATTAGTTTAATGGCTCTTTGGAGACAATGCTTTGTATTTTGTTGGAATCAGAACCATAAATTATTAAGAATGAAACCACGATACTCGCATATGTATTGGACAGACTCGTATTCAAATTAATCTCGTGTTCTGAGATTATATACGTATTAAAGAATACTAAGGAAATGTGAATAGTTGCAGTTTGCGTTAATTAAAAAAAAAACCCAACTAAAATAATTGTGCGTAAAGCCCAATTATACGGTACTATAGATGAAATCGAAATTTTTGTGAAGTTAAAATATTGTATATGGGGAGTCGTAGAAGGGGTGATAGCACTGAACTAATTTGTTTCACATCACGCTAGAGTAGCAATAACAATTTTTTGTACCAAATTTAAGTTTTAAAAATTGAATAGGTACTGAGAAACTTAGTGCATTGGATTTAATGAAATTGGGCAATTTGTATGGAAGGTGGTCGAAGGAGAGGGGCAGGGGTTTTTGGTAATTTTTCGAGAAACCACTATAGTCATCATGCAATTGATATGTTTTAAATTTCAGTTCAGTAAAATTCACACAATTATAATTTTTGCAATGTCCTGGAATTGTGTCACATTGAATGGGAGGGGGTAGAAGGAGTGAAGCTAGTCGGTTAAGTTTTTCCCGATATTAATAATAATGCTAAATAAGGATTCATTGCAAAAATTTAGATCGATGAAAGTTATACGTACGGAGAAAATTGATGAATAGAATTTCATGAAAAAGTCAAGTTTGTGTAGGACGTGGTGAAAGGAGTGGGAGGATTCAAATAATTTGTATACTTAAAGATTGCATTTAGCATAGAAATATTATATTCTAAATTTCAAATTAATAGCGTTTATAGGTTCTGAGAAAGTTTGTTTATTATATATTTGTGAAAACGAGTCACTTTGTATGGGAGGGGGTAGAAGGCGTGAGGGGTGTGAAATAAAAACAAAAGCAGATTACATATCGGAGCATACCTAACAAACTTTGCAAGTTTCATTACAATCAGTACAGTGGTTTGTGCGTAAATGACGGCCGGACAGACTGACAGACAGCAATTTCAAAAACCTGTTTTTATGCTTAATTATTGTTAAAATAAAGCAAAAAACTAACTTATAGCCATTTATAAGCAAATAACAGACAGACCCTACAATTCTATTTATATGTATAGATTTAACGATTATTTTATTTGTTTTGAGGTTCCTAGTGTCCGGAAAATTTTTACCATCTTTCAAAGTAATGCTTCAAAGTGCTGTCTAAAATTCAACAGTTTTGGAAGATACTTAGACCCAAACTTTTCTTCGCGTGCAAGCAAGACGCCTATTTAACATTGCACTGCTTCATTACTGCCAAAATCTGCACTTCACCCTGCGTTTCACAAAATTTTTCATTTGGATTCAGGTAGAAGGAATAGCATAGCTAATGAATAATTTTAATATATAAATTTGATCGCTTCAGATCAATTACGCATTCAGGGGTGAGGCTTGTAAGACGGTTGGACACCAATTTACATAAGCCAACCAAAGGGTCAATTTCATGCCTCTATATTTGTATCATGTGTACCTACATATTATTTTGTCAGCCTGGTCTACCAGTGGAACTAAAGAGTTTCACCGGTTCAAGAAACCAAAGATTAATCAGCTCGGCGAAGAAATACTCTTCAAGAATTTATCTTCGAATTGTTCGGAGGCATAGGCAATGGCAGAGGAATGCTCGCGAAGACTTCGAGCATATTTTTACAGAAGTCAATGGCCGCTGACTTTACCTACTAGTGTCCATAGGGAGTTTTTGTCGAATTTCAACCTTTTCATTGATTTCACTCTATCAAGCCCACCCCATATCATCTTTGTTGTGTTACACGATTCGCTTCGTAACCATTTGATTATATTAATGACTCTCAAAGCAATGCCAACATTGTCATTTTCTCAGCGGTAGCAGTGGCTAATCCGTCCCTGGCCTGTCTGTTCGCTGTTTCGTTTCCAGGTATATTCCGATGACCCGGAACCCAACAGAGTCGCAAAGTGCAAGTTACCCAAATTCTTCGAACATGTCCATACAATGGTTCAAGTATCTTGAATCGCAGCTTTAAGCGGAGAGGGCCTTTAGTGTAGCTTGTCTGTCTGAGTAAAAACCAATTCGCTTACTCCAAATGAACGAACACGCTTACTATTTCCTTCTGCACGCAAGGCTAGTTCCGCCCGGGATAACCACTTCCACTTTTGGAAATTTTTCACAATAATCATTTTTTTGCCTTGCACGGTCATCCCCGATAGGCAAGTAAAATGGTTTTCTTTGTTTGGCAATGATTTGAAAAACTTAAAAAGTAAAGCATGGAAGTTGTACCGTCTCTCGAAAATCGATGAGGACTACGTTTTTCATCCTGAGTTGCGCCACTTCTTCGTTACTCAGTCTACTGCGGCATAAAAGACAATGAAATCAAAGGATGGATCAAGGATAAGCCTCAGCATGTATGTTTTACCTTTAGTGTCTTAATGATAGCCCCTTAGTTAAAGGCAACTGTTTTGCCAACCATTTCCGTACTGCTTTCACTACTTCAAATTGTATTATTAGTCTAATGGATTTCCAATACTTTTCGAAGTTTCTTTCTACTTCACTAAAAATAAAAAAAAAAATTTGTATTGGTGAAACGACGGTTTTGAGGTTTAGTTACGCATCGCAGATAGATTTTCTGATGCTGCCATAGTAAAGCGTTGGAGCACTTCTTTTGGTGTTACTTTTATGTCACATATTGAAAGCTCTGTTAGCTCTAAGAAATTTCCTAGTTTGTGGAAATACTTCACTATACGACTACTGCTTAGGAAAGGTAAAAGTGTTGATGTTCTCAAATACCTATTGCTTACTTTTTTGAATTATTCCTAAGTTGTACGAGGCAGTCATTTTGGATATAATGAAGTTTCATTGTAATTCAATCGTTAGTCTAATAGAATTTTCCAATTTTACTATTTGAGTGACTGAAAGTGGTATTGAACCAAAGTTTTAGATAAAATAGAGAATTTCTTTTCACTTTTGTAGGTTCTACCAGATATGATCTGTTCTATCGTACCCAAAAAGTATTATTTCGAGGAGCTGATTCATTTGCTATACCTAGCATATCTTGTGTGCCACAGGAAATCCAGCTGGGACCAGTTTTAGATATTTATTAACGACCTGTGTCCGATTTCCAAACGAAATTTTTTAATAAATCGAACCAACATGATTCCACACCGCATCAAAATGATTTGTTACGGGTTTTTGAAAAGTTTAAATTAAACTTTACGCCTTCGAATATTATTAAAAGTATAAGGGTTCCATTCTTCTGAAATAAATCTCCTTTACATTTCTAATATATCGAAGATAGTAGCATACTACATCAAACATTCGAGGCACTGGATCCAGATGTATATTTTAATGGCGCTTACTGCTTTGTTGAGAATGCCAACTTTGTTGGGGGTCTGATGCAAAGATAGTGCAACGACTTCAATTATCCTTATACTCAATGTTGTTCAAAACAAAATTAGTGATTTTTGAAAGCGAATATCGTGAATTTGTGCGACAATTAATTCCAACGCTAGAGCAAACACAAAATATTCTCTGATTTCATCTACAACACGAGTATTAGCACCAAAAACGTAACACCAAATCAAGATGCAACCGAAGCCCAAAAAATAGTGTCGTCATTTATGGTTGGTTAGATCAGATCGGAATTTATGTTTATATGCTCTGGTCATAGATAATTCTGATCAATTATTGCAAACTCTAAATTTTGCTCTGCAGAGTGTTCATTGAGTGTAATGGTTCAAAGTCATACTAGAAACAAATTGTTTAAAAAATTGGTTTTTATACTTATCTCCAGCATCCCTCACAGAAAACTTGGGCTAATACCTTAGCTGAAATCCTTACCAGTTCAAGCAAATAAGTTTTGATTTTGTTAATGAAACAGATATCTGGCTTATAACATTACATCAGATTCATTCTCATAGCAAACAACATTTTCTCTTTCTTTTTTATGTATATTAAAAATTAACACGACGGTAATTAAAACTCGACAAATAATCGAGCCGACAAATAACATATCCAACAATATCTCAACAAAAATATCACTGCTTACTCTGCCTTTATTAAATTCAAACAAATTCGTACTTGAACTTTCTTAAGAGCCATAAATCAGAAATGTACGCGTAATTTCTCCATATAAATATTTCATCTACACAATTGGAAGTGAAATTAAAGTGCTTCCGAAACATAAAAAAAAAATGTCTGGGTCATTTTATCTAATCGCACAAAGTAATTACGTTATAAAATCTTTGAATATGTAAGGGGATGCGGTATCTCACTGAAATGAATGGATCTGCAGTAAAAGAAGAAGCTTAATCGAGAAAGCTAAAAAAATTTGGTAGTGATTTCAAGAAGAAATTGAAATTAATTGAAATTACATGTTTCGTTTATTTTCATCCTAGTTTTTGTTCCGATATCAATGAATCTTACATAACAGCAATAAAGTTTTTTTTTCTACTTAACACATATTGTTTAACGGTTTTTGGTGTAATCTAAAGTTTTTTTTACTAGATTAGTTACGCCATTCAAAATAAAAACAACCGATACATATGTTTAGGAAAAAAAAAACAGATTTTGGCACACGCATTTCTTACCTACCCACAAAAAAATAATTAATTATTTTGAACATTTTTTTAGTAATGAAATTAATCACTGATCTATTTTAAACGACACGATATTTAATTCATTTTTTGAACTACAAGGACTGGAATATTGCAAAAAAAATTTCATTCGAAATGAAAGTGAAGAAATGCTCATTTTTTTTAAAGGCTTAATAAAAATTTAGTGATTTTAAATAAATGTTGACTTATAAAAAAAAATCTTTTATTACTGCATTTAGTAGATTTTTGATAGATATTTTTTTCTGTCGATAACATCAATCTTTGAAATGAGGTTTACTTTCCTGCGATTATTGACATAAAATTACTGAAATAAATTTGACGTTTTAATTGACTTTTTTTTGTGTGTTTGTTATCTGGCATTTTTGGTAGAAATCTAAAATTTTTGATGTCTGTGACTGAGCCTGACTACTTTAATTGAAAAGATTGTTGTTTCTCATAAGACTTAATTTGGGTATGTGAAATTTGAAATGTTTTTTTATTCATTGAAAATATTTGAAATAAAATGTTGTTGATAATATTTTATTGATTTGAACCAATCAAAATCAAATCAAATCAAATTTCCTGTTAAGACCCCATATAGGGGCATAGGACAGAAACAGCTCTCTTCCACAAGGCGCGATCCTGAGCATCGGCCTTAAGATGTTGCCAGGACTTGCTTATTTCTCTGGCCTCCTGCTCAACTGTTCGCTTCCATGTGTTACATGGTCGACCAACCCGACGTCTTCCTTGAGGATTATAATCCAGAGCCTGGTTTGCGATGTTTCGCTCTGGTTTCCTCAAAGCATGACCGATCCACTGCCACTTCCGCCGTTGAATCTCGATACCTATTTTAGTCTGGCCAGTTGTATTCCAAAGTTCGTCGTTGGGGATCACTTCTGGCCAGAATATTCCTAAAATACGCCGGAGGCATTGGTTCACGAAAGTCTGTAGTTTCTTGGTAAGTCGAACGGTTACTTTCCACGTAGTACAACCATATAACAACACGGATTTGACACATGCGTCAAAAACTCGCAGCTTCGTGCGAAGGAAGATCTCTCTTAACCTCCAGAAAGGGGAAAGAATACCGACGGCCTGACGAGCTTTATTTAGCCGAGCCTCAATACTCTTTTCGGCTCCGTCGTCCATGCTGACAATGCTTCCAAGATAGCAAAAATCTTGCACCTCTTCCACATCCCGTCCATTAAGAACAATCGGTGTGCTTGCGTTCGAACCCATGTGCATGTACTTGGTTTTACGCACATTTATTTTCAGTTCCGCCTCTTTGCATTTAGAATGCAAAGAGCGAACATTTGACTCTAAGTCCGAACGGTTATGTGCAAGCAAACACACGTCATCAGCATAATCAAGGTGACTTAAGATGTTAAATAGTCTCCCTTGAAGACCTTTACCTTCCCCACCTTCCAGTCCAGCTTTCAAGATGTCATTTATTACCACCAGAAACAGGGCTGGTGATAATATGCAGCCTTGTCTGACACCCGTTCGCACAGGGAAGCTCTCGGACAGCTCTCCTCTATGCAAGACGCGACACCTTGCATCTTCGTAGGATTCTTTAATCATAGCTATGACTTTATCTGGAATACCTCTCCTACGCAAATCATTCCATATGTAATCTCGCTTAACGCTGTCGAAAGCCGTCTCGAAGTCCACAAACATGAGATGTAGTGGCAAATCCATTTCGGCTGCTCTAATATTATCCGTAGGGTATTTGTGTGGTCGGTACAAGATGACCCTTTACGGAATCCAGCCTGATAAACTTCGAGAGTGCTCTCGACGACATCACTAATCCTATTGAGAATTACCTCAGCCATAATTTTTGATACGGCAGTAAGTAGACATATACCACGCCAATCGCCGCAACCCCGAAGGTCGCCCTTCTTCGGAATTTTCACAATGACGCCCTTCTTCCATTCAGTCGGATATCTTCCTTCATTCCACACCTCAGTAAAGAGTGGGAGGAGTATATCTGCTGTTATTTCCGGGTCCGCTCTGAAGAGTTCGGGTGGTAGTTCGTCTATACCTGGAGCTTTCCTTCCCGGCATTGACCGAATGGCGGAAACTATCTCTTCCTTATCTGGGTCCCTAATAAAGGATTTTTGGAAGTTGTTTTGTTTCTGGAATATCTTCCTCTGACAAGATGTTTAAAATATCAGAGAAGTATTCCTTCCATTGCCGCAACTGGTGTTCACTCATATTAAGGAGAGTTTCGTTGATATCTCTCACCAGGTGGTTGGCGGTGAAATTCCTGTTTGTCAACTGTTTCATGATTTTGAATAGTGAACCCATAACCCCAAGGTAAGCCGCAGATTCTGCCTTGTTTGCCAGATCTTCAATCGCCTTTCTCTTGTCGCGTCTAACAGCCTTTTTAAGCTGTATATGAGCATCGCGGTAGTTCTGCCTCAAGTCGGGCGCTCGCTGGTTGACATGATTTGAACCAATAGCAAAGTAAAAATGTTTAATAATATATGTTTTGTTTTAAGATCCCCATAGAAAATAAGCAGCACAGAATTGGTATGCAAGGTCTTTCATTTAAGTGCAAAAGACTTTAATAGATAAAGTAACTGAGGCTTTCGTGGCGTAGTGGGCAGCGTGCTTGCTTCTCAGTCAATAGGTCGTGGGCTCGATTCTCACTCCAGACGGGATTTTTTTAAGCGCAAATTTTTCAGTTGCTACTGGTGATATATAAAAAATTATTCGAAATAAAATGGTGAAACGGTGTAAAAGTGAAACAGTTCCACTTCAAGAAGGCCTAGATACTCAGTAGATGGTTTCTGTTCGCTTTCTATCATTCAGTCGCCCATAACATCTGCAAATATTTGTCAGTATGCAGCCAGTACAACTGAGCAATATACCAGCTTCACCACTCGCTACCGTCGTTCTCACTCCCCTTCCCCAACCTTCCCAATACCATTCCTTCCCTCTATGACTGTGTTTGTGCATTGCACATAAAGGCCGAAATTGCCTATAGCACAGGTCATTCTGTAAAAAAAAAAACTGAAACTTACGAATTTTCCAATAACTTTAATCTGAGGTATAATTGAATGTAAAGTATTCTGTGTCTGGCACATTTGTTATTGCGTTCAATTATTTATATAGGAATTTCTATCTATTAGTTTAGCCTTTTTTTTTATTATGAATAATAAAAAAACAAAATTAATAGATAGCTAGGAAGGAATGTATATTCCTTCGAACTAGCACCCATACGCTTTCGAAAGACGGGTCCTGAGACGAATAATTGGAGCGAAACGTGATGGTGACCGATGGCGAATTAGATACAACAGTGAGCTGTATGATATATTCGACGAACCGGAGGTTTCCACTATCATCAGACTGCGGAAGCTGCAATGGGCTGGCCATGTACAAAGGATGGACGAAACTCGAATACCTAAAAAGGTATTCGAGGGAAAAACGGGGGGCCGGAGGCCAGTGGGAAAACCCAGGAAACGCTGGTCCGACTCTGTTGACGAAGACTGTTCATCGCTGCTCGGATTTAAAAATTGGAGGACGCGGTCACTGGACCGAGATCGATGGAGACTTCGGTTACGGGAAGCCAAGGCCCGAAAGGGGCTGTAGCGCTGCGACGAGCGAGCACCCTATAGTTATCATTTCGGTGCTGTCAAAAGTGATAGAAAGGGCTGTCAATCGCAAACTAGTCATTTACCTTGAGGTTAACCATATTATCCATGATCGCCAATACGAGTTCCGTTCCGGATGTTCCACTGAAGATTTCCTAGTCTAATGAAGTTGTGCATTCACAAATTCGGCGAAGGTCAAGTACAGTAATCCCTGGACAGTCGCGGAGGTTACGTTCCAAAAAAAGCCCCGTGCATGTCAAATTAGCGCATGTCTATTTTCCTGTGTACCAGGTGTATGCATAAGTTTTTTTCCGGTTTTTTTTTCGGTAAAGAAAACACGTAATTTTCAATGGAAATCAATTTTTTTTATTCAAAATATTGGCCATCGGCTTCTACACATTTCGCCCGTCTTTCTGGTAATTTATGAATACCATCCCAGAAAAACGGCTTGTCTTCTGCGGCAAACCATTTGTCGAACCATTCTCTAACTTCTTCGAAAATCGCTGAAGTGCTGCTCCTTGAGTAAATGCCCCATAGATGCGAAGAGGTGATAGTCATATGGTGGTCAGGGGAGTACGGCGGGTGACAAAGGATCTCCCATCCAAGCGATTTCAAGGTGTCTTTTACTGGCTTTGCTTTGTGAGGCGGCGCATTGTCGTGTAACAAAATCAGTTTGCCATGTCTTCTTTCTTATTTTTTTATGTGACACCGGAACTAGAGGGGTTGCCTTTTTGTACTGAAGCACAGCTCCGGTGTTTTTTATTGGTTTTTGGGAATTAAGGGGATTGAGACTGAAGTGACTATGAATATTTCTTTTGAATTGCTGAATGTTGTAGTCATGCGGGAATACTGAGATGGGCAGCGAGTTCCATATTCGAACAGTCCGGTTTAAAAACGAATCACGAAAATTAACAGTGCAACCAAAGGTGGGGTTGAGAGAATACATATGAGCGCGTGAAGCAGCTCTAGTATTACGGGGTAAGGGCATACATAGGGGCAAGAGATTAGAAAGCAATCTCTATTGTAGTTGCGATACAAAAGGGTTAGGGAGCTTACAGGTCATCTATGCTTGAGTGAATCGAGCGAAGAAATGATGTCAGAATCTCCTATAATTTTCTAGCCTATTCCGTTCGTATTTCGACCAATGCGTGGTTTAAACTAAACATTTGTTGGTGATAGCGTTGTGTATTAACGGTTTCGTCGGGCTTCAAGAGTTCATGATACACAATACAGCTCTGGTCCCACCAGACACAGAGCATGGTCTTCTTGCCGAAGCAATTTGGCCTTGGTGTTGAAGTACCGGCTTCGCCAGGTGCAACCTACGATTTCTTCCTCTTCGGGTTCCCAAAATAAATCCATTTTTTGTCACCGGTCACAACTTGCTGTAAAAATGATTTTCTTTCATGGCGCTGAAGCAGCATTTCATAAGTGACTTTGCGATTTTCCATTTGACGTTCATTCAAATCGTGTGGGACCCATCTACCGAGTTTATTGTTTATTGCTCATAAATGCCTGCTGATTGTTTCTTGTGTCACATTTAATGCTTCTGCCAATTGATCTTGAGTTTGAGTTGGACTATTATCCAATAACTCCTGCAATTGCTCGTCTTCGCACTTTTGTGGTCTACCAGAACGCTCATTGTCTTTCACATTAAAATTACCACACATGTCTCACATGTTCTAACCGATGGAGCATATTCACCATAAGTTTCTACCAGCAAACGATGACTTTCTACAGCCGTATTCTTTTGATTAAATACGAAAAGCAATGCGTGCGTGTTCTTTTTCAGGCAAACTCGACATGATCACTGAGCGATAAAACAGAGACACTTGTTTTTGGCGGACTCAACTTTTCTGTGTTTGTAGCTAAATGCCACGAACACAATGACGTATGCGTCAAATCAAAAGGGCTGCGTACTTATCGTTGGCGTAATCTGTTAGTGAAACCGGAAAGAACTTATGCATACACCTGGTAAATAGGGGGGGGCTATGTTCCATGGTGGTTATAAGTAATATCGCATGTTATATTATTAGCTGTTTAGTGCTGTTTAATAACGAATAAGGACTATATTGACGGTTGACAAGCAGAAGTGCTTAAGCCCAATTTTTTAGAAATTGGAATTTTTGTTTGAATCAGCTTACTGCTGTCTTTAAAACGTTATAAAATATTAAATGTTTCTATATTCTAGCTAAAAATTATTTAAAATGTGAAAAATATCGACGTATAATTTTTCCAGCTTAATTATTATAGTGAATTTCGGTTTCACAATGCTCTGATATAGAATTTTCATTTCGTGAATTAGCTACCTCTGCTTATCAACCGACGATATATCCATATCTCTTACAATGGAAATAAATTTATGCTATTGAATGGAAGAAAATAATGAGTTATTTGCGGTTGTCCCTTTAGTAGTTCTACGTAAAGGGTCGTCGCTGCTTCGATTTCTCTCTTAAATTTCAAACTCCGTACAAGAATTGAGCCGAATTGTATGACTGTTTCTACAAGTTGATGTTAAAGAGTTATAATTTCCCTCAGTTGTTTCAAAGAGATATTTTTACATGCTAAACATTTTTTTGTTTAAACAATGCCAAAGAAAAGTTCCCATTCCATACCCTTCGCCCTGATTTGGTGGGCAATATCCATGATTTCATCTCCTTCTTGGGTTATAGATGGACGATGGTTTTCTTTATCCACAACTTTGGGCCAAATATTTCTCCAAAAAGCATTGATGGATCTTGGCTTGAATTCCATTATCGAGGCATCAATATCCCAGATGCAATCAGCGATGTTGAATTTTTTTTCAACTGGAAGCCACTGCTCCTTTCGGGTTGAAATCAATTGAATCCAAAATTCGTTGGAAAATCGTCTGGTGTAATAAACTTTAAATGCTGCAATTTTCCTGATCAAGCGGTCATACTTGGGGGCGAAATTGACATTTCAACATAAGGATGTGCTCATACTTTGAGTTGAGGGGTGTCCAGATGCATTATCGATAATTAAAAGTACTTTAAAGTCAAGGTTTCAAGAAACCATATACATATTTTTTACTTCAGGAATGAAACATTCATTGAACCACTCCTGAAATAAACCCAACCACCCCAGTGACACACAATTTCTTATTTGGCCGCCATAAAACAGGTAACAGACTTTTAATTTTTCCCTTCAATGTGCGGTTATTAGGGACCAATAACATAATCTTTACCATGCAATCACCAGAGGCATTTGTACAAGAGAAGAGAAACTCGATCTTTAACCACCTTGAGGCCTGTAGTTGTCCGTTTTGTTTTGGATAAAAACGTCCTATTTGGCATCTTCTTCATTTATTTCATCTTTATTTTATTTTTTTCTTCCGCGTATAATCAAAACGCGGATATTGAAACGTTTGCCTTTTCAATGTTGACGATTAAGCAAAACTTGGTGTAATCAGCGATTATTTAGGGATTACTGTACTCGGCCTTGATATTCCGAAAGCCTTTGACAGAATTTGTCACAAAGGTCTATTGGTAAAGCTCACAGCCAAAGGTTGTAAGATTGTCAAATGGATTGAGCGTTGTTTTTCTCAACGCTCGATACAAGTCATATTAATGTACCATCCCAACCATTTCAGATCGATTGTGGCATTCCTCAAGACTACCGTTCACCGAAATTTTAGACTCTTTTCTTCTTAAACTCCCTCTACCG
The DNA here is from genome assembly GCA_963669355.1 of Chorisops tibialis. Taxonomy (NCBI): domain Eukaryota; kingdom Metazoa; phylum Arthropoda; class Insecta; order Diptera; family Stratiomyidae; genus Chorisops; species Chorisops tibialis. The sequence goes on along the minus strand of OY770262.1, from coordinate 110,643,254 downwards.
AATTAACTGTGCTCCCAATGCATTAATGGGTGACCTAAGTTACCTTCGGTTCTATAAAAAATGACGAATCCATTATTGTGTGCAAAATGGGTAAAATTGAATGAATGTTTGAAAAAAGGCCTTTTTAGACCAACGATTTACTTTATTATTCTAATAATAAAGTATTGTGATCGATACAGAAACAAAAAAAAATTTGCTACCCTGGAATTTGGTTTTTTCGCGTTTCATGACTAAATTAGCCTAAAAATGCAGAAAAAAAAATCCGTCCCGCCGTACGCCGTACATTTCCACTCATATCACCGAAACCGTTAAAGGTAGAATGTTCGTTTTTGGGTGGATTGTTGATTGGGTAAGTGAGCTCTATTTTCTAAATTTTGGGGGTGTTAGGTGGAAGAGGGAGGCGGAGGGAGGGAAAGAGTCAAAAACTACACTTGCTAATATTTCCACCACGAATGCAGATAGGAAGCTGAAAATCAGTAGAGATATAGAGAGGGTTATGGGTCAAACTTTAAAAATAATTTAATTTTTTTATTCATTGGCGTCCGAAAAGGGGGGTGCTAAAATCAAATTGTCGGCCGTATTTTTTTTTCAAATGATTATATCTTCGAAATTACTTATCGTAAAAAATTCATATTTTGGGACAATTAAGGTGGTATGTAGCTCCACCAGAATCGGTTTAGAAGGTGGCTAATTATTGTAAGGGGGAGGGTCAGGGTGTGCAAGAAAAAACACTTAAAAATGAATATCATAACTATCTCTTAAGCTATCTAATTGAAACTTGAAACATATATGAAGCTATACTAGGAAAATTCGAAAAAAATGTGACATGTTGAAATAATAGTAGTGGGGGGAAATTACTATCAGAATTCCTTAATGCAAGGAATTGCCATAAATCGATTCCAAATTAAAATATGAAAATCAATTATCCTCTGGCTCATCATTTAGTGAAGGGATGAAACAAACAATAAAATCCCTACACCAAGTACATAAATAAAAATAAAATAAACAAAAATTGACAAAAAATTGACAAAAAATTGGTATCAACTAGCATTAAGTCTACGCTTTAAACATAATTTGTCCATAGAGAAGTCGAATGCATTAGCATTATTATTAACTTCTCTCACGAGACGCGAAATCGGCTCATTCATACCATAGTTTGTCCGGTGAAAGCAAATCTGATGCAATCCAGGCTGTCTTGGTAAATATCGACCAACAGCAAACTGCATCAATCCCAAAAGTGTTGAAGAATCAACTAAACCAGTAAGAAGTAGATGAGCAAAAACTGCATCAGCTACCTCACGTCGTTTGGAGACATATTTAATAGCTTAAGTCGATCAATATAAGGAGGAAGACGAACTCTGTCATTCCAATTAAGGTGGCATAAGGCAATTCTCACAAATTTACGCTGAATTGATTCAATTCTGCCAATGTGCTAATCATAATAAGGAGACCAAACTTGAGAAGCATATTCAAGGTGAGATCTAACAAAGGTGTTATAAAGAATCAATTTAACAGAGGGATTTTTAAATTCCTTGGATAAGCGAGTGGTAAATCCCAACATAGAATTACCTTTTTGCACAATCTTATTTATATGCAAGCTAAAATCAAGTTTATGGTCAAATGTAACACTTAAGTCAATAGTAGAATTGGCACGATTCAAAATACAGTCATTAAGACTATATATTATTACAACCGGCGAGACTTTCCTAGTAAAAGACATAACATGACATTTTTCCAAATTCAGACGAAGATCATTGTGGCGACACCAATTACTAAAATTAATCAAATCTTCCTGAAAAAAATTGTCCGAGTTGGAACTAAGAGATCTAAAGATCTTAATGTCGTCGGCATAAATAAGTACTTCCGAGTATTTAAGCACAGACGCAACATCATTAATGGCCAAGACAAACAAAAGTGGCCCCAAATGACTTCCCTATGGGGAGCATTTCAAAAATGGCGCACTTTCTAAAATTACAAATCCTTATATCTCAAAACAGAGTATAGATGTTAAATCGAAAAGATTGTCGGATTGTAGAACTACATAGTCGTTAATTTTGGTAAAAATTTCAAGTTCGAAGGTGATAAGCAAAAATTTCGAAAATTTTGAGTAATTTTTTTAGGGCTCTCGTGAAAGACGCAAAGTTTAAATTTTGCATGTAGATACGTCTATTTTATATACATAGAAAAATAATAATAACTTGTTCCATAATTGTTATAAAGCGACCCCCCGGTCTAACGTGCACAAGGTGTTTCATGTGCATTGAAAAAACACATAAACTGAAAATTTTTGAATGAAAATTTAAGGTAGAAACTTGAAAATTTGCGAAATGCATTTAAAAGTAATCATTAAATATACGAAATAATATCTGGTCGAAAACCTTTAAAACTTCTACCCCCTCCCATACAAAATTATTTTTTCGACCATTTTCAAGAAATCAATTATCACCTAACTATTAAAAGCTATCAATTTAAAATTGTGCTAAGAACTTTTAGAAATAGTTGAAATAAAATTGCGTTAAAAGTTTTTAAATCACGCTTGCCCTTCTACCCCCTCCCATACAAAAGTATGATTTCGACTAATTTCATTAAATCAACTAATAACAAATTAAAAGCTACGAACTTGGAATTTTGTACAAGCACCTTAGAAGAAAAATGAAATAAAACTACTTCACAAATTTTATGATTTCCTTACCCACTCTACCCCCTCCCATACAAATGTTCGGTTTCGCAATGTAAAATACACAGAATTTAAGGAATTCTGTGTAACTTCGTCTATGAAACTGACATTATATACAGAGAATATTGGACGTGATTCAAGCAATCGATTAAAAAGATATTAACATCCACCCACCCTCTTTCGAGTAAAATTTGTTCAAAAATGTAAAAATTTAAGCCCATTCAATAGCTAATGGGACCAATGTGCATGCGTTTCCGAATTTTAACACTAATTACGCAATAAATGTAAATTTGTAACTACATTTTTTAAGAATTATTGGTAAGTCCGAAAAATATTAGACAGTTAGCTGCACTTTTACAACTTTAAAAAAAAGTTAATTTAAAGTATGAATACTATAGTTATTTCTGAAAAAGTCAAATCTTTACTTCTGCTACCAGTTCCAATACAAACTTCACAATTTCACTAAATATAATACACTAATTTTCTGAGTACCTATTAAATTTTCGAAGCATAAATTTTGTACTAAATATTTTGATTGCAGCTTAAGCATGATGAGAAAAAGTTAGTTCAATGCCGTCACACTTGCTAGCACTACACTTACAAAATTTCTTAAATCAAAAAAAAAAAAAATTTAATTCATCTAGAGTATATATCTCATGATTCGGCTTAACGCCCAGTCCTGTTACGTTTTTCATATATCAGTGGCCCTATTGGGAAATTACAAATTAATTTTGAAGTGGTAGTAGTAGAAACCAGTATTTACAAAACCAAATCAAATAATTGAATAAACTGAAAATGTTGACTTGTATACTTAATTCGAGCCGTCATGTGAAATTTCAATTTTTAGTTAAAGTCATTGTGGATAATCATTGATTTTTTTTTATCTGGCTAGTTTTTTTTTTCCTATTTTACAGCATAGAAAAAGTTTACAGAACCCAAAAATTTCGTGAGCTTACCGTCCAAAAGGAGCCTATAAGATAAATTTTATGTTGAAAGAAAAGATTTACGGATTCTACACTGTTACGCTTTATTACGTGACGTTTCGATCTCTGCTGAGACCTTTATCAGCAGAGACCGACACGTCACGAATAATAAAGCGTAACAGTGTAGAATCCGGAAATGTTTTCTTTCAATTCGAAATGCACTGTGATTTCGGTGAATATTTTTTGCAGTGGTAGAGGACCAACGAAATAAGATAAGGATCTCTTGTTGGACAATGAATACGCTTCTTAATTTTTATCTCCAAATCACTGTATCTTAAGATCCATATCAGGGTTACTTTATTTTTGACTATCTTTTACTACTTGTATACTCCGACGAAAAGATTTCACTTTAAAGGGAAAATTTCCGGACTTACACTGTTTGCTTTATTATGTGTGACGTTTCAGTCTCAGCAAAACCTTTATCAAGAAAGCAACAACAAATACGTATAAGCTCGGGCGATAGGGAAAAAACTCGGACGACGAGGAAATGCTTTATAGAAGCAATTAGCAGCGCTCGACCGAAAAGGAAAAGATTCGTACAACAACGGGAATGGTCCGTCCGACAAGAGAAATATAAAAAGCGAGCGTTTTCAACAAATCAGTGAGTCTGGTTTTGAGCAGTCGACGAGTCAGTCGATGTAAACATCGATAATTGAAGGGTCAAGTGGATAAAGGAGCTATTAAACATTTTCAAAATTTGTAGATAAACGCCTTCATATTTGTTTGAAGGTCACTGTATTAGTGATCCGAATCAAACTTTGTGCTTTTGTCAATATCTGTTTGAAAGATTTGACAGTCAACATTCAGTTGAAAATATACAGTGGCTTACAGCTTATTTCGTGCAGCTACAAATTTGAAATTTGCTGCTATTGGAAAACTATGTAAAATATTGAAAAGATTTAAATGCAAATATTTATTGTTTAAGCTAGGAAGTTCAAAAATAACTCAATTGTTGTTTGTAATACTTGATTAACAAAAATTTGAAAATACTGCTTAATTCTATGTGACAGTTTATTTCATGCACTCAAACTTAGGCCTTAATTTACAGAAAAAAGTTAAATTTTATACAAAATTCAGTATTTGGTATGGTAGCCCTTTGCATTTATTACATATTTAAGTCTATTTGGCATAGAATCCACAAGTTTTTGGGGAGTTTCTGGGGTAATTTTCGTCCACTCCTCCAAAATAGTTTTTTCAATTGTTCCTTGTTAGGAATACTATGTTTCCGAATATTATTTTCCAAAATTGTTCATAAATTTTCTATTACAGCAGTCAGGAGCAAATATTTTTTCAAAATGTTGAGGTACATGATTTTGTCCATGTTACTTTCAATGAACTCCAAATTTCCAATCCCGGCTGCCGAGATACAGGCCCAAACCATTACGCTTCCACCGCCATGCTTCACTGTAGCTTTCAAATTTTCCTGTTTTAGCTCAGTATTAGGTTTCCGCCATACGTATGCCATCCCATCAGAGCCAAAGTTATTAAATTTAGACTCGTCTGAGAATATAACACTATTCCAGAAGTCCGAATTTTTGTTGGCGTGCTCTCTAGCAAAGGCAAGGCGATTCAGCTGGTTTTTTCTGCTTATGAATGGCTTTTTTCTAGCTGCTCGACCATTGAAGTTGTGGCCTCGGAGCACGCGGCGGATAATTTCTGCACTGCATGACTTACCTAGTCCTTGCTGTATCTCCGCGACTAGTTTTGGAGCCGTTAACTTTGGGTTCGCCTTGATTTTACGTACAATAAATCGTTCGTGAGACGAGTTGAAAATTTTGTTTTGCGCGCTTTTGCCCTTATCTTGAAGACAATTTTCATGAACGAAGCGTTCTGCACAGATTGAGCAATCTTACGCTGGGATAGCCCGTTCTTCAGATCACTTATCACTTATTCTCGCCTGCTCAATTGTCGTGCGACGACCCATTTTTTCAAAAAGCACTTCTTGTTACACGTCGGTCTCTGCTGAGACCTTTATCAAACTGTCTCAGCAGAGACCGAAACGTCACGAACAATAAAGCGTAACAGTGTGAAATCCGGAAATCTTTTCTTTCACTTCGAAATGCACTGTCAAAACATTCACGAAACCATTGTTAAACTTGTAATTTATTTTTATTTGGAATTCAGCGAGCCAATGGAATGCAAATAAAGTTCAACTAATTCCTTAATCTTGGGACAAGTTGAGGATTCGTGGGAAGTTAATATACGAGCTATGATGGATAGGGAAGACTAAGTGAACAGTTAAGTTCAAGTCACTATTAACTATCCTAAGGAACTTAAGATTAAATATTTTCTGGTGCATTAAACTCTTTCCCATTTCATCTAAAGTATACATGATTGGGCATTACGTTCAATCACAATTCTGTTATATTTCAATTAAAAGTAGTCCAAATAGTTGACAGGAGTAAAACAGAAGTTGACTATTCTTACTTATTTGTGCGCAATTAAAAACGTTTTACTGTAAGTTGAATCATCTATAATCTAATTAAACTATAGCTGAAATTACTATCCCCAAAGGAAAAACTCTCATAAAAGCCGGTACAATTAAAACTTTCGATTCCGGGTTTCCGGCTACAAATCGAGTATCTTCCATTTGGTAAATGTCACACCTTTGATTATGAAATCCATTAGAGACAGGTAGCCGAGTGTCTTAAAAACCGAAAGTGAAATGCAAGCCAACAAAAAGTTGAGTAATTGATCGATCATGAAAAACCGCGCTGAGCTGACTAAATAATTGAGTGCCTCACGAAAATTCGCGATCGCATGATCATGTTGTTGATAATGATGACGTCGATTAGCGCATCTGCAGACGATCACTTAATATTACTTACGATCATTTCGATAATAATCCATTCGATCATCTTATCTTCGTGCTGTAGAGCTTGCATGCCAATGACCGAACTTGCTGCTAACTTAGCATCTTCTTCTCTCCATCTTCGTTTTTTTTTTTCTTAATAATCGTGTTGTTATTTATTGAAGATTTTCTTTCTGTTTCAGCAAGATCGCTATAAAGTGCAGCCAATGTCGTGATTTATAGCGCGCTGTCACCAACGGGTAAAAAGTGAAACTGCAACAAGAATCGAAGATCATCGACGGCAAATACCTCAGGCAGATCCGAAGATCCCAACATAAATTTCACGCCCGCGAATAAGAAAAACAGCGACAGCGACAGCAGCCATAATCGCAATCTTCGTGTTGTAAAAGTGAAAATTTACTGGTGAGAAGCTAGCGGGCAAAAGCGAAATACGCGAAGGTCTTTCTGAAGGCCGAACAGATTAATGTGCTGATCTTTGCGGTTCGTGACCTAAGAATGCCGGCCAGAGTTAAAAACTTCGCTTCGCCGTCATTCAACGAAAAATGAACACGTCTGTTCCCAGCAAAACTAAAGATTAAGACCTTACGAAAAATGCCCTTTGGCAGTAGCTTGAAAATTTGTCAAAATTTCTGAAGCGCTTCAATCGATCTACACACTTTATTTCATCTTCTTCTATAACTTTCTTCACTGCTGAAAAAACGATCTTCCAAATTTCTGCATCTATGTAAAATGTTAGGACCTAATAAATGGCGTTTCCTTACAATTATCGCTGGAATTTTATTGGCGAATGCGATTGATTCTCCGATCAATAGTAAAACTGTTCGAATCGCGTCCCTGACTGGCAGCGATCCGCTCCGACAAACCAGCTTGCATAGCTTCCGGTCGTGGAATGAGCGCACCTCGAGAAATCTCTATCAACCGCACGAAACGTTCTCAAACATCGACAGCGTTCGATTCCTCGAGAAGCGTCAAGGACGAGACGGAAGCGTATCGAATACTTTTGGAGCATTCAGAATAGGGCGAAGCTCCAACCGGAGAGTTGACGACACGGAAGTCATCCAATATAAGGAGGATAATGATACAGAAACGATTCCCACTAACACCACATCGAAACCGCATCAGCAACGTAGCTATGTTTATATTCCGTTCATCAAGGAATCTCCAAATAATCCGGCTATCAATAATAAAACGCTAGGCAACATTAAACCACCTTCGAATGTCGAGTTGACCGGTGAAGGAATCGCTAACGACAGCCTTCAGGATCGAACCGATGCAGGTTTAACGCTAACCGACGACTTGACCGGTCGAAGATCGGGATTTCAATTTCCCACTCAAAGTGACGGTATCGATAGTTCATTTCAGCCGCAAGGCTATCGCGAGGACATTGCTTCATTCGTCGAGAATCCCGGGTTTCAGCAGCCCTATAGCGAAGATTTCGGCCAAACTTTTCCGCCTGATTATGAGGCGCGATTCAGCCGTCAGATTGCGTTCGACCAGGAACAAGTAGCCCTCCCAGCCAGCCGCCCTATAGAGTTTCCCGGACCCAATGCCAATACCAATCCTCATCAGACGACTCTGGGTAAGTCGTTTCGCGATGAAGTTACGAAATTTGGCGACATCAATGGACCGATTACAGCAATTCCGCGACCTCATCGCGGCCTTTATTTTGGAGACGATTATCGCAGTGCTCGACAATTCGTGCCACCGAAAGTATTTGTTGAATACAGCGATTATCCGGGACCGCCGAAACAGAGGTACTACCCGCTGAAGTCACGTACTCCACGCGTGGTTTTTCCAAGCAACGAAAATTTTCCCAGTGCTCCAGCTTCGAGCGGAACCTACTCCAGCGATAGTGTCACATTTCGGTAAGCTCTACAAGGCTTCGAAGGATATGCGGTTTGTATAGCTAATTAATTTATTTTTCTTTTCACAGAGATCAAAATTTCGGATTAAATGATCTTTCCGCTATTCAGGATGTTCGGAATGATTTCAGTTTGCAGGACATAACTGAAGATACGAGTACGACGTTCAAAGAGAAGGGTAAGTACGAGAGAATTTCATACCTTGCTTGAATTTTAATTTAGTTCAAGATATAATTTAAAGTCATTCGCTCACATTTATTCTTTACATGGAAAAACCACGTAGGTTGTATTCTTATTCTTTGTTCATTCATTTTGGGGAGTAATTTTGATGTATTCTATAGTTTTCTTGTTTGAGATGCATGAAGTGAGTGGCGAATAGTTATCCCATCTTGTGACTTTTATTGACGATTTAATTGAACTTAGACAAATGACATCAAGACACACTCTCATGAAGAAATATGTATTAAATTCTTTAAACATGGGTTTTAAGATATGCGGATTGCAATATAGAAAACCGTCGAATAATCCTAGATATTTTTTACATAAAAACGTTTCAGCAAAATTTTACTAAATCTGTTGTGTTTTGGAGGCCAAACGGATTATTTCGATACCAAAATATCGAAATAATCGAAAAGAGGAAGGAAAATCAAGGTTCGGGAAACAATCTGGACCAAGATCTAGCAACATCTCGGTGGCAGTATCGGGCTGGAGCGACGTGCTAGCGTGTTGCCAGGTCTAGCTACGGGAGTCGTGCTCCGATACTGGCCATAAGAACCATGGCCTATAACAATAAAACGAGCTTTAGAGCTCGTCACATCGACTTACTCCAGAGTAGGTACTTCAACAAAAATTTGGGACTTCAACAAAAATTTGGGATGTTGACCCGATCAGATGCTTCGATGTCTAAATATGTTTCTATTTCTGTCCGATCCTTATCAATTGTTTTATATGCATTTTGAAAAAAAAAAATAGAATAATATTTATACAAGCTTAATTCCTAAGTTACAAAAAACATAACAGAACTACTAACGATAGAACGGACGGAGAGCCATTTAGGCGAACATCCGATTTCGAAATTTTCGAGTATGACATCAACTACTGCGTTATTAATTCTTTTTGTGTCGGACAAATTTACAATACTCGTACCCTTAGATTTAATTTAAAGTATAAGCCGAGCAGAACAACGATTCTCCCAAAAACCCAATTTCCGATATGAAATTGAGAATGCAATACGTTCGAAGAAAAGTGGGGAGTGGTTGAAGTTCGTTGGTAATTTTACTTCATTATTCTAATCCAAACCAAATCGGCCATTGGGCTATAAGTCGCCAATGGAGCAAATGTCTCTTCAATGTGTAGCCGAAACTCGGAGCTGATCTGGGGAACGATCACCTCTTGATGGTTGCCTACTTGAGATTGCGCACAGCAACAAAAATTCTTCAAATGAACCGCATGCTTAATGTGGATAAACTATGACAGAAATACGTTTCGAACAAGTGCTGAAGAATCTGTGGGATATGCGCAAATCGTTGAGAAACCCTCGCAGGACCCATGGAACAAGTTTGGCAACCCGATGTCAACCACAGAATTCCAGAATTAAGACGGAACTACCGCGATGCTCGTAACACTCCTGAATTGCAGTGAACACCAGTTGCGGTGATTGAAGGAATACCTCTCTGACATTTCTGTTTTTATTATATATAGGTATATTATAATATTACAATTTTTTGTCCGACGAAAGTGTTCTTGAAAAAGAAAGATTGCCAAACATCCAACCGCACCAATCCTCTACTAGGGACGATCCACCAGATAAGGAACAAATAGTTTCCGCCAATTGGTCAGTTTCGGGAGAGAAAGCTTCGGACTACCAACCGAACTCAACCGAAGCGGACCCAGAAATATCAGTCGATTTCAATCAATCAATCAAATTCCTGTTAAGACCCCCTATAGGGGCATAGGACAGAAACAACTCTCTTCCACAAGGCGCGATCCTGAGCATCGGCCTTAAGCTGTTGCCAGGACTTGTTTATTCCTCTGGCTTACTGCTCAACTGCTCGCTTCCATGTATTACATGGTCGACCAACCCGACGTCTTCCTTGAGGATTATAATCCAGAGCCTGTTTTGCGATATTTTGCTCTGGTTTCCTCAAAGTATGACCGATCCACTGCCACTTCCGCCGTTGAATCTCAATACTTATTTTAGTCTGGCCAGTTGTACTCCAAAGTTCGTCGTTGGAGATCACTTCTGGCCAGAATATTCCTAAAACGCGCCGGAGGCATTGGTTTACGAAAGTCTGTAGTTTCTTGGTAAGTCGAACGGTCACTTTCCACGTAGTACAACCATACAACAACACAGATTTGACGCATGCGTCAAAAACTCGCAGCTTCGTGCGAAGGGAGATCTCTCTTAACCTCCATAAAGGGGAAAGGATACCGAAGGCCTGACGAGCTTTATTTAGCCGCACATTTATTTTCAGTCCCGCCTCTTTGCATTTAGAATGCAACGAGCGAACATTTGACTCTAAGTCCGAACGGTTATGTGCAAGCAAACACACGTCATCAGCATAATCAAGTTGACTTAAGATGTTAAATAGTCTCCATTGAAGACCCTTACCTTCCCCACCTTCCAGTGCAGCTTTCAAGATGTCATTTATTACCACCAGAAACTGGCTGGTGATAATATGCAGCCTTGTCTGACACCCGTTCGCACAGGGAAGCTCTCGGACAGCTCTCCTCTATGCAAGACGCGACACCTTGCATCTTCGTAGGATTCTTTAATCATAGCTATGACCTTATCTGGAATACTTCTCCTACGCAAAGCATTCCATATGTAATCTCGCTTAACGCTGTCGAAAGCCTTCTCGAAGTCTACAAACATGAGATGTAGTGGCGAACCCATTTCGGCTGACTGCTCTAATATTATCCGTAGGGTATTTGTGTGGTCAAACGAAAAATGGACTATTCCTTCGGATCTTGGAACGTGCGATCCCTGTACAGAGCAGGAGCAGTGAGAGAGCTTCTGGAACAGGCAGTCAAATACAATATAAACATAATTGCACTCCAAGAAACTAAATTATTAGGTAACGAGATTAATGACTTAAGATCGCACACAATTTTCAAAAGTGGGAAATCATCGGGAAGCCGGGAATTTGGAGTTGCGTTTATCGTCGACAAGAAGTTTAAACACCAAGTTACCAACTTCAAATCCGTCAATGAACGATTGTGTGCAATCCGCATCAAAACAAGTTTTTTTAAAGTTTGGCTTATTAATGTCCACGCCCCAACGGAAGACAAAGACGACGAAGTTAAAGACGATTTCTACAGCACCTTAGAATCAACATTCGACTCCCTTCCGTCGAATGATATTAAAATAGTATTAGGTGACTTTAACGCGAAAGTGGGCAAAGAAGAAGCATACATAGGGACAATTGGAAGGCATAGTCTCCATGATATTAGTAACGACAACGGCCAGAGGCTGACTGATTTCGCCAGCAGCAAAAACCTTATTGTAAGCTCGACATGCTTCCCGCATCGTGACATTCATAAGAGAACGTGGGCTTCACCCGACGGAAGAACATTCAATCAAATAGACCATGTTCTAATAGAGAAAAGGACGGCCTCCTGCATTCTCGACGTGCGTACATGTCGAGGGGCTAATTGCGACACAGACCACTATTTGGTAAAGACCAAGTTTCGATGTTGAATCGCAAACCGAGGACACTCAAAAATACAACCGGTTCCTAAATTCGACATAGGGAAACTCAAAAACGAGAAAATAGTTGCGAAATATGCGTTAGCCTTGGAGAGGCACTTCGCGACAATGCTGAATACCACTGTCAGCATGCCAATAGAAGAAATGTGGCAAAAAATCAAAGATGGCATTACATCTGTCGCAGAGGAGGTGATAGGACAACAACCCCGGCGCAAACGAAAAAATGAAGCTTACAAAATATTAACGGAACGGCCGACACGAGCCAAACAAGACAAGTACAAGGATCTTAGACGATTTGCAAACAAAATATGCAGACAAAAAAAACGGAAGTACAATAATGACGAAATTAAAAACATGGACGAACAATTTAAATTACACAACACAAGAGCCGCGTATTCCCTTGTCAAAAGGATGAAAGAAGGTTACAAACCGAAAACGACCCTATGCAAGGATGCGGAAGGGAACATTATAAGTAACGCGGAAGATATAAAACTAAGATGGGCACAATATTTTGAACACCTTCTTAACCCGAGCCCATCACCTACACGAACAGCAGCAGCAGATACAATAGCAGGTATAACTGATGTAACAGCTGATGAAGGATCCGCTTTGAGTCCTCCCACACTCGAAGAAGTAAAAACAGCCCTAAGGAACCACCCAAACAACAAAGCGCCGGGCACTGATCAAATCCCAGCTGAACTTCTGAAAGCCGGCGACACCTGCATAGCGCATCTCCTACATAGATTAGTCGCGGACATATGGACGCAGGAAATACTTCCTGAAGATTGGCGCAAGAGCATCATATGTCCAATTTATAAAAAAGGTGACAAACTCTGCTGCGAAAACTACCGAGGAATATCTCTGTTGTGTACGTCTTATAAGATTTTGACGAAAATTCTAGAAAAGAGAATTAAGCCCTATGCTGATAAAGTAATTGGTGAATACCAAGGCGGATTTAGAACTGGACGCTCAACCACGGACCAGATATTCTCAGTTAAACAGGTGCTGGAAAAGTGCTGGGAATATAATATTGATGTGCACCAGATATTTGTTGACTTCAAACAAGCATACGACAGTATCGACAGGCGCGTACTGTATAAAATCATGTTGGAGTTTGGAGTCCCACCGAAACTGGTTCGACTGACAAGAATGACAATGACTGAGTCTTTGTCACAAGTCAGAGTAGAAAACGATCTGACTTCCAGTTTTAAAACAGACAACGGCCTTAAACAAGGTGACGGCCTCGCACCAATGCTTTTCAACTTAACACTCGAATATGTTGTTCGGAAACTTCCCGTTGACACCAAGGGAACACTATGCTTCAAATCCACACAACTCGTAGCATATGCCGACGACATAGATATCCTTGCAAGATCTCTGGAGAGTGCTAAGGAAGTATTTGTAAACCTTGACTCGGTAGCAAGGGAAGTTGGACTACGCATTAATGAAAACAAAACAAAAATTATGACGCAAACTAGGAAAAAGACGCCAATCAGACAAAATATTACAGTAGGAGACTATAACCTAGAAAACGTAGACAACTTCATATATCTAGGGGCAAATCTATCGAAGGATGGAAGCGAACCCATCGAAATTAAAAGAAGGATAATGATGGCAAACAAGACTTATTATTCGGTACTTCCAATAATCAAAAACAAGAACGTGCACAGGAAAACAAAACTTAAGCTATACAAAACAATCATAAGACCTGTGCTATGCTATGGCAGCGAAACGTGGACATTAACTCAGGCGTCCGAAAAACGACTTAACGCCTTTGAAAGGAAGGTCCTCAGAAGAATCCTCGGACCTGTGAGGGAAGACTCGATCTGGAGAATACGATACAATAGAGAATTGTATGCCATCTTCGACAATCCAGAAGTGTCAACCCTCATAAAATTTAAAAAATTACAATGGGCTGGTCATGTGGAGCGGATGGATGACGGAAGAATTCCCAAACGCACACTAAAAGGGAAAGTCAACGGACAAAGACCGGTCGGAAAACCACGAAAGCGCTGGGAGGATTCGATTGACGCAGACAGCAAATCACTGCTAAGATTTTCAAACTGGAGGACGCGGTCACTGAACCGAGATGGATGGAGGCAAAGCATTCAGGAGGCCAAAGTCCGATTTGGGCTGTAGCGCCATCGTAAGTAAGTAAGTAAGTAAGTATTTGTGTGGTCGGTACAAGACGACCCTTTACGGAATCCAGCCTGATAAACTTTGAGAGTGCTCTCGACGACATCACTAATCCTATTGAGAATTACCTTAGCCATAATTTTTGATACGGCATTAAGTAGACATATACCACGCCAATTGCCACAATCCCGAAGGTCGCCCTTCTTCGGAATTTTCACAATGACGCCCTCCTTCCATTCAGTCGGATATTTTCCCTCACTCTACACCTTAGTGAAGAGTGGGAGGAGTATATCAGCTGTGATTTCCGGGTCCGCTTTGAGGAGTTCGGTTGGTAGTCCGTCTATACCTGGAGCTTTCCTTCCCGCCATCGACCGAATGGCGGAAACTATCTCTTCATTATCTGGGGGATCGTCCCTAATATAGGATTGTTGCGGTTGGATGTTTGGTAGTTGTTCTGTTTTCGGAATATCTTCCTCTGACAAGATGTTTAAAATATCAGAGAAGTATTCCTTCCATCGCCGCAACTGGTTTTCACTCATATTAAGGAGAGTTCCGTTGACATCTCTCACCAGGTAGTTGGCGGTGAAATTCCTGTTCGTGACCTGTTTCATGATTTTGAAAAGTGAGCCCATATCCCCTAGGTAAGCCGCAGATTCTGCCTTTTTTGCCAGATCTTCAATCGCCTTTCTCTTGTCGCGTCCAACAGCCCTCTTAAGCTGTATATGAGCATCGCGGTAGTTCTGCCTCAAGTCGGGCGTTCGTTGGTTGACATCGGGCTGCGAGATGATTGCCAATTTGGCTTTTTTCCGAATGCCAACCTTGACACATGTGTCTTGCGACATCCAGGGTTTCTCACCGCTTTGCACATATCCCACAGATTCTCCAGCACTAGTTAGAAAAGTGTTTCTGGTTGCCTCCCAATTGGCGTCCAGTGTGCGCATTTCATATTCACCCAATGTGGATGAATTTTCGCGTAGAATAGTGGTGTATTTGCGTTTTTTGTTGGGATCTCTAAGTTTATCCACAGCCGCTGTACACAATCTCAACCCACGTCAGCTCCACGTTTCGCTCGCACATCGAGGAGACATCTTCTCCATCGGCGACTTATAGCCAAATGGTCGACCTGGTTCTGAGTAACACCATCAGGGGAAACCCAAGATGTTTTATGATGACTCTTGTGTGGAAAAAGGGTCCCTCCGATGACCATTTGCCGAGTACTACAAAACTCCACAAATAATTCGCCGTTTTCGGGTCTCTTAATCCAAGGTCGTGACGCGTCGACCCAAGGGTCACCATGCCTCCCCATGACGTGTTCTAGTCCAGTGTTGTCTGATCCAACCTGGGCGTTCATATCTCCCGAGATGATAATAATATCACCTCTTGGAACACGTTCGAAGGTGGCACTCAGTTGGCTATAACTCCTCTTTGTCACCAGATGTTGCGGTATTAGTTGGTGCGTAGCACTGCAGAATTGTGACGTTTCTGACACTGGTCCTGAGCCTGATGACGATAATCCTATCCGAGATTGGTTCCCAGCTAATCAGACTGTTTCTCGCTCTCGGTGTAAGGACAAACGCCACGCCATTTCTGGCTTCACTTTCAGGGCCAATGTACAGAATAGTGTTTCCGCTAGGGGTTCGTTCTTCTCCTGATCCTGTCCACCTGACCTCATTCAATCCCAAGATTTGGATGTTATAGTGCTCCATTTCACGGTCGATCACCGATTGGCGGTGCAAGGACCGAGTAACCCCAGCTCTTCCCCCGTCATTCAATGTTCGAACGTTCCAGAAGCCAATCATAGTCCGTTTTCGAATGCCAAAAGTCGTTACCGTAGAATCAGTCCGTATCCGAGGCGATGTATCTGTTTCTCGTATCATTTAGGTCAGTCGATGTACTCCTCCACTATTTACTGAAGGGTGGAATGAATGAAGACATCCGGTTAAATAAATGAAAGGAGTGCAACATTGTGAAAATTTCGAAGAATAGTGACCTTCGCGATTGTGGAAATTTCAGCAATTATTGCTAAGTTAATTCTCTTAAGGATTAGTGATGTCGTAAAGAGCACTCTTGAAGTTTGTCGGGCTGGATTCCGGAGAGATTCGTCCCGCACAGACCTCGCAAATTCTCTCCGGATAATATGGGAGCAGTCAACCGAAATAGGTTCGCCACTACATCTCGTGTTTGTGGATTTCCAGAAGGCGTTCACTGCACTAAGTCAGATTACATATGGAATGCTTTGGGTAGGAGCGGTATGCCAGATAAGAGCATAGCTATGATTGAAGAATCCTACGAGGATGCAACGCATCTCAAATAGAGGAGAGCTGTCCAAGAACTTCCCTGAGTGAACAGGTGTCAGTCAAGATTGCAATCACCAGCCTTATTTTTGGTGGTAAAAAATGACATCTTGAAACCGGTACTGAAAGGTATGGAAGGTAAAGATGTGGAGATTGTATAATATCGAAAGTTTCCTTGATTATGATGATTATATGTGTTTCTTTGCACATAACCGTACAGACTTAGAGTCAAATGTTGGCTCGTTGGATTCTAAATGCAAAGTGGAAAATAAGTGTACGTGAAACCAAGTACATTCACATGGGTTTGAATAAAAGCACACTGATTGTTTTTAACGGACACAATGAAAAGTCGGCAAGATCATCAAAATCACCCAGAATTTGCAATAACATATTTAAATTTTCACAACTTCCAGGCTTACATCCTTGCAAGTTTTCGTTGAGGTTAAGGGGAAAGTAGAGCGTGAAGTCTATTGTCAAAATAGATACACTTGCAGTAAGAAATAGCTACTCAAGAATTTTAGAGGAAAGTATAATTTTTATACTCTAAATAAAATATGAGAGTATTATAAGTTTGCTACAAAATTTGAAACGTTAAGTTAAAAAATCTCAAGACTGGATGTCCGTACGTCCGCCCATCCATTTTCTCTAAGTGTGGCTCCAAACCGCATAGAGCTAGACAATTCAAATTTTGTTCACGTCGTTTGTGATAAAAAAGTAGTCATGTTCGTGAACGTGCCAGATTGCTCCACCCCTTCTACCCCATCCCGCTTAAAAAGACTAATTTTGAAATTTTTTGAAAATGCAAATTTGAAACTAGAAAAGCTTATAATTTTAAATTTGGAACGTAATGGTTTTATCACAAATGTGGTATACAAATTCAAATCACCCCACTCCAGCACCTCGCATACAAAATGTACTATTTCATGAAATACTATAAATGAAATGTCTCGGTACGTATAACATTTATCGAACACAATTTCACTAAATCTGCTTGAGCGGATTGCAGACGGACGCTGATGTCAAGGGGACACTGATTATGCGGTGTTAAGGGTAAGTGACATGCGTGGAGTACGCTAGAACCGGAAGTACTAATTGGAATATCTCATCCATTGCACTAGCTAGAATGCTGAAAATCGGCGCGGTTTTGTGGGACAAATCATAAAATAATTTAATTTTTTTATCCATTGAGGTCCAAAAAGGAGTTTTTTTCGAATGATTATTTCTTCGGAGTTACGTAGCTTAAAAAGTTTAAGTTTAAGGACTAATTTTTCGGCGCATAGCTCGATTATAATCAATAAACAAAGAGGCCAATACTTGTAATGGGGAGGGTCAGAGGGCGTGCAAAGAACAAGACTTAAAAATTAATATCTCAAATATCTTTAGAGGTATGGAATTAAAACTTGCAACATATTTACATTAAGCTATACGAGCGCAATACGAAAAAAAAGTAAATTTGGATATAATTGTAATGGAGGGAAATGGCGAGCATTTCCAAAATGGTAAATTTAATGCAGGTATTAAATTGAAATTTTGACAGATTGTAGAGCTATGTGATCTTTTATTTTGGAAAATGGTTAAGTTTTGGGGAGGGGGGAGGGTGTAAGAGGAGGAAGGTGGTGGACCGAAATATCAAAAATTTTCTCTTGTATTTATAGGGCTCTCATATAAGATACAAGGTTTAAATTTTGCAGGTGCATACACCTATCTTGGTATACATCAAAATAATAATAATTTGAACTAAAACAGTTGTACACCGAATTGGGGACCTAACCTTCACGAGGTGTGCCATTGATTGAAAGTTTAAGATACGAACTTGAAAATATTGTGCTATTCATTTAAAAATAAACGCGTAAATGTATATGATATTAACTGGTCGAATACCTTCAAAACTTCCAACTCCTTCCATACAAAAGTATTTTTTCGACCATTTTTAAGAATTCAATTATCCCAATACCAACTTGAAATTTATACAAACACTTCTAAAAATATTTGAAACAAAGTTGCATCAAAAGCTTTGAAATCGTTCTTACATTTCTGTCTCCTGCCGTACAAATGTCTGATTTCACAAAATCGCCTAATAACCAAAAAATGAAGAGCTTCGAAATTGGCATTTTGAATGAATACCTTTCAAGAGAATCGAAATAATAATGCATTACACATTTTAACTCCTCTATTCCCCCATTTGGGTCCAATAATGTACATACAATACGACATCCACCTACCACTTCTATCGCACTCTTCCCTCCTCCCGCCCTCTTTTTTTTATTTCCAAACTTTCATAAATATTGATGGTACCCGTTGATCGTAATTGCAGCTAAGTGTTAAATAATTGATAACAGCCCTTGAACCTCCAATCACTTAGTCCTCCCCATCTACTAACCTGCAGGTTAGTAGATGGGGAGGACTAATATTGACTTCCCAGTAATCCAAAACTTGTCTCAAGAATAATAAAATTGCGCTCGATTTTGTTTCAAATTTTCAAGTTAATCGCTTCTAATGTGTAGATTATAAGTGATTTACTAAAAATGATCGAAATAATACTCTTGTATGGGAGGGGTAGAAGTTTTGAATTTATGCGACCAGTTAAAGTCTTAAACTTCTATGCAGTGAAAGTTTTCGACATTTTGGCTCAGTACGTCCCTTCCCTTACACCTCCCAACTTAAAAAATTTACCAAGACTGTACACCAAATAGCTCAACAATCGGAAAAATTTAATATCTGGATTGAATTACTTTATTATTTTAATAATAAAGTATTGTGATCGACTTGGGAAAAAAAATTTGCTACCATGAAATTTTTTTTTTTCGCGTTTCATGACTAAATTAGCCTAAAAATGCAAAAAAAAAAAATCCGTCCCGCCGTACGCCGTACATATGGACTCATATTTCCGAAACCGTTAAAGGTAAAATGTTCGTTTTTGGGTGGATTATTGATTGGGTAAGTGAGCTCTATTTTCTAAATTTTGGGGGGTGTTAGATGGAAGGGGGAGGCGGGGGGAGGGAAAGAGTCAAAAAGTACAATTCTTAATATCTCCACCACGAATGCAGAGGAGAAGTTGAAAATCAGTAGAGATATAGAGAGGGTTGTGGGACGAACTCTAAAAATAATTTAATTTTTTTATCCATTGGCGTCCGAAAAGGGGGGTGGCCATGTTTCATGTGCAATGAAAAAACCACATAAACTGAAAATTTTTGAATGAAATTTGAAGGTAGACACTTGAAAAATTGCGAAATGTATTTAAAAAAAATCTTTAAAAGAACGAAATATTAACTGGTCGAATACCTTGAAAGCTTCTACTCCCTCCCATACAAAATGATTTTTTCGACCATTTTTAAGAAATTAATTATCACCTAATTAGTAAAAGCTATCAATTTGAAATTTTGCACAAAATCATTTGAAAATAGTTGAAATAGAACTGCGTCAAAATTTTTGAGATTACACTTGCCGTTCTACCCCCTCCCATACAATATGATTTCGACCAATTTCAATAAAACAACTGCTAACCAACAAATTAAAAGCTACGAACTTGAAATTTTGTACAAGTACCTTACAAGAGAAGAGAAAGAAGATTGTTTCACAAATTTTGCAATTCTCCCACCTCTTCTACCCCCTCCCATACAAAATTATTTTTTCGAGCATTTTTAAGAAATCAGTTATCAGCTAACTCTTAAAAGCTATCATTTCAAATTTTGCATGAGAACTTACAAAAATAATTGAAATTAAATTCCTTTAAAAGTTTTGCAATTGCGCTTGCCCTTCTACCCTCTCCCATACAAAAGTATCATTTCGACCTATATCATTAAATCAACTAATAACCAACAAATTAAAAGCTACGAATTTGAAATTTTGTACGAGCACACTACAAGAGAAAGGAAATAAAATTGCGTCACAAATTTTACTACCTCCTCTACTCCTTCTCATACAAATGTTTGGTTTCGTGAATGTAAAATACACCGAATCCTATGAAAATTCTATGCAACTTCGTCTATGAAACTGACATTCTATACAGAGAATATTGGACGTAATTCAAGCAATCAATTAAACAACTTTTAACATCCACCCACTCATAAAAACTCAAATTTGCGTAAATAAATGAACGAAATATTGATTATATGTACTGGAGCTTTTGAACGTTTCCTGCAAAGTGTTAAACTGACAATTGCCCTGCCCAGGAATCCCCTTTCAATTAGTCTTCCCTAACCACTCTAACCTGCATATTTACTTTCTACACATACGCAACTTGTTCCAAGAATAATAAAGTTTCGCCCGACTTTTTGGCAGTTTATTTTTAAATAAAACGGTTTAAAATTTTGAAAAAATGCACCATTTTTGAAATTCTCAATATTTCCCTCCACTACTATTCCGACTAAATGTAATGTTTTGCCCTTATTTCACTGGTATAGCTTGAGGGGGTTACTGACTTGAAAATACAATTTTTGCTGTGCTGATTATTATTTGTTATTCAATTTAACACAAAATAAAAAATAGCAAATTTTTCGATGAGAAAAAAATTTAATTCAAAGATAAGAAGGTCGGTAATCATCTGACTAGCAGTCCAGAGCCGTTTTGCTCTCCTGAAAAGTTTTTTTTCACTTTTTTTTCCATATTGGTACATTTTGCTTGAAAATGATAACAGATATAAAGATGAATTTTTTTTTGGTCGATAGGTAGCAGTACTAGCTAGCCACAAATCAGAGGGAGTTTCAAATATTTTTGTCAAGAAAACATGAAAAAATTTGAAACTCTCACAGCTTATCAATAAATTAGTTGTGAATATTTTTGAAATTCCTCTGATTAGTAGCATTAGTTTCACTAAAATAAGAAGTGTTAGTAACCCCTTTAGTATATATTGCAAGTTTCAATTATATTATATTAAGCGATAGTGGAGATATTAATGTTTAAGTTTTTTTCTTTGTACTTTTCCTGACCCTTCCCCCTCTCTCCTTAACAAGTATTAGCCCATCAAATTGAATAAATGGAGCTGTGTATCACATAAATGTTCCTAAAATATTAAGCTTAAGCATTTAATTTAATTCAATTCCGAAGATATAATTAATTGGAAAAAATTCGGTCGTCAATGCCCCCTTTTTCAGATCCCACTGATTACAAAATTTTAATTTTATTTTTGCCTTTTTTTCATAAGCGAGTATATCCGGATGTCACGTTGCAGCTTTCTATCTGAATTCGTAGTGGAGACATTATTTGTATAGTTTTTGACACTTTCCTTCCCCTGTCTCCTCTTTCACCTGACAGTCCCCAAAAATTTAGGTAATGGAACGCACCTAACCAACTTAAAATCCACTCAAAAATGTACTTTCTATCTTTAAGGAGATATGAGTCCACATGAACAGCGTACGGCGCGGCAAAAGACGGACAAATTCTTAAATTCTAGATGAAATTTGAGAGCATTATTCCTGTTCCCTTACCATTTGTAACGCTAAGAAACAATGCTCGTAATATATCGCCGAGGGTACTGAAATATTTGTTGTCGCTCAAAAGCCTCGGTTCTGAGTGACAGTTTAACCGCTTTGAGCTATCGGGCTGGAATTTCCAAATTTAAGGAAAAAAAGTCTTTAAGCTCTTGAACGAGCTTCATACGTTCGCCCTTTCTAACTCCTCCCATGGGAATTTCATGAAATTTTTATAAAACGAATTTTCTCCGATTCTATTTAAGTTATCGACTTCAAAAATTAGGCCAGTGAATAATGAAGTGAATATAATCAACGTCAAATAATTTTTATCTGAGGGTTTCAGACTTTCGACCCCCTCCCATTTAATAGCACAATTTTGAAAAATGCTTTTCTTGGATTTTCATTGAAACAAGCAAGGCTAAAAGAATTTTTATCAAAATTATTCCTATTATAATTGCAATCAATTTTGAAAAAAAAAAATTATCAACTTAACGCACTTCTTCTACGACTTTCCATACAAACTTCAGGAAATTTCCAAGTTCCAATTAAATTATATTTTTTCAAAACTGCCAATGCTGTCGACTTGAAAATTTCAGATTTGAGCAAATTATAATAATGCAAATATCATTATCCTTGAAATTATGTCTTGAGCTCCTTCCACCCCACCCCAAAACAATGCACAATTTTGTTAAATGAATTATATCGATTTCCATTGAAACTAGAAAAAGCAGAAACATTTTTGCCAGAATTCTCCCATTAAATAAATGCTAAAAAAAATATTATGTTCGCTTCACTCTTTCTCACCCCTCCCATACAAATTTCTATACTAGAAATTCAAGTAAAGTATTTCTCCTTCGAACATCTGAGAGCTATCGACTTTAATCATAATTTCAAAACCATCCAGAACCTTTAAACTTTAAATTCAGCACGAAACATTTTACATACCACATTTGGTGCCAAACACAAAAATTTCACAGCTTCCCCTCCTGTGCTTCTACAACCTCTGATACAAAGGTCACTATTCACATATTACATTCTGCGGTACTTTAAACTCTTTCCGAATTCATCTAAAGTATCGCATGGTTGGGCGTAAATCTACGTTATGTCGTGGTTTTTCTTGCATGTTTAGGCTAATTTATTCATGAACCGCGAAAAAACAAATTTTCATGGTTGCAAATTTGTTTTTCTGTGTCGATCACAACTTTTATTAGCAGAATAATAATGTAGTCTATTTGAGGCTAGTAAGTCACAAGGGCAGAAATGAGCACGGGCGGTAAAAATAACATAGGAAAAATTTGAGTTTGCCGAAGGTGAAGACGGTCCTTCATACGGGGCAGATTTATATTGATAATTATTTATATAGATTATAACTAACAAAATAATAATCTTAATAAATAGTTTTTTTATTTTACTAAAAAATATCATTCCTTCTATAATGTGCGGGGAGAAAGATGAGATAAGAAGGTCATCACTCACTCCATGATCGAGACTTTGTACTACCCGAACCTGCACACCTCAACTAATTTGATGGAATATTTAGACGAATTCTAGTTTTCATAGAAAGTGGGGGTTTGTCCAGAATTGAATGCAGAATTAAGAGAATAAAATATAAAAATGTTTTTTTTTCTTGCAAACTACCCCCTTAACCCTTCCTCCTCTTCACAAAAAAAATGTATGGTTTCTTCAAAATAAATCAAACTGAATTTCTTAGAATTTGCTAACTAATATTCTGAGCAGAGCATTTTGAACTTGATTCAAGTAATTTATTATTAATATCCTTTCGCCCTTTGTACCAGTTCCATACAAGCCCATAAACATAAACAAACGATTGAAATAATGAATCTATGTAGGGGAACTATGTTATTAATAATGATCGAGTCAAGTGTTAAATACGTATAATTGATAATACGTACGACGATAGTGGATTCATTTTCGTTTTATTGCTTCTTTAGTCTTCGTTAGTCATGAAACTCGGAAAAAAGCTTTCCAGGGTAGGAAAAACTTGTTTTTTCTGTATTGATCAAAATGCTTTATTATTAGAATAATAAATTTTGCCAGTTATTAGTTGATATTCACCAGAGCTCATCGTTGATAAATTCTTCCCAAAAGGAATTTTTTTTTTGGAATTGCATCTACATATATCTGGGGATTTCTCTCCGCTATTAACTGAAAGGCGGTAATTATTCTTTGCTATCCTGAAGGATCGTTGCAAAATAGATTATTCTTAACATGTCAACAGTTTCTACGCAGTAAAATGCAGCAGTATCATTTATGTAATTACCTTATCCCAATAAAAACCCATAAATCTTGTCTATAATCTTCGTGCCGATAATTCATCTAATGAACTAATAACCTGTTAACAATACAATGCTAATTTGATGACAGAACTAATTATTGTCACTTAGTCAGGATTAGTGAAATGAATCACCCATTACATAATCGTGAAAGTAAATATTACGGCTCGTAAACTAAAATTAAATTTTATGAAAATCGGGCGCGTTATTTGCATTTTCGTTAATACCGATAGTCAATAAATTCTTTGTTATTACGTGATTATGGTAAATATCTTTACGGTTATGGCCCAATATTGAATATAAGAACTCCCATAGGTAAATTTCTTCAAGTTCCTTACGGTTAAAGACGTTTTAATGACGACAATACTATAAACGTATACGAGTATATGTATGCTGCATCACTGGAGTTCAAGAAACTCGTAAGAATTTCTCTTCGAAAAAGATATAAAACAAGTTATTATAGCAACGCAAGAATGTATGCGAATGCACATGTAGCATACATCTCTGTGAAAGTAACATTTAACTGAAATGGACAAGAGACAAGATCAAGTACAATTACAGGTAAATTGCAAAAAAAAAATGCACCATAACGTACTGAAAGATACACTGCGGGTAGAGGCAGGTCCATGATGTTTTTGTGCAGATTTTCAATTTCTAATTAATTAACCCGGGTGCTACGTATCAAATTGCAATGTTGCGGAAATGAGACAACGAAAAATCGTGGCAAAAACATGAAAATACAATTATGTTAGATACCTCTCAGATAATTTCTTCAGTAACAAATTAAGATCCGCATGTATAGATTGGATGTAAGCGGAACTACGAACGCATATTCCTTCCGTTTTATCCAGGCGATTTTTATTTTTCATCTGTCCATGATTTTCGCATATTTTGTATTGCGGAAAGCCTTTTACAGATAAGTTTTGTGAAATTAATTTTAGTTGATATTTCTGGAAATTACTTGTATGGTTATGGCTGTCGGTGAAAATAGGAAATGATTATATGTTTTCGATATGTCGGAAAATTTTTTTTCTTTAGCAACACTGAAGCATACAATCGTGTTTAGATACGTAATATTTATTATACATAAGACCACTTTTATTACTATGTTACATTGGTGGAGAAAACTAAGTACGGTATGTTAAGTTCTATCAATAAGACGTAATTAAGCGATGTTGAAAAAAACATTTCGTCAGTATAAATATTATAGCTTGTAACCCATTTTTTCGTTCCTGGAGTCATACCAGCTCGAAGCTTCTAGAATAATGATTAGTAATTTTATATTTTGGAAACACAATAATCCAAATTGACTTGAAACTGAATCAATTAAAACCCCAAGATCCTTAATTCCATTCACTCGAATGAATAGAAGGTTGTCAACTTTATTTTCAATTAATATTGTAGTAGTAGATATACTAGCAGCCAAATTTTACATTGGTTGAAGCTAAGTTCTAGAGTTCCAACTGCTTCATTTTATAAATATGTCAATATCCTCTTGAATTATACAACAATCCTCCAAATAGTTGACATTTAAAATTGAGGAAACATCATTTACGAAAAGGATAAACAGTAATGAAGCTAAAAAACTGCCCAGGGGTAACAAATGGTATACTAAAAACATATGAATTCGTGTTGTTTCCTGTCAGCGAAATAAGATTGCAGCAATTTTAAAATATTTGAATTTAAATTTTTCATTTAGGATCCTGTGATGCATTTTAGTAAATGTTTTTTGGAATCATGTAACGTCAATTTGACATCCATATTCAATGGATCTAATACAGTAGTCTAGGAGAACAAATAAGTTTCCGCCGTTTGACAATAGATGGCCCCACCAAGAGATTATATTGATATTATCAGATGCCATGTTTCAACATTGATAGCCAAATCGAATATTCATGGAAAAAACTCATGCTGTACATTTGGTGGGATCAGATTGATATCGTGTATTATGAGTTGCTTAAACCGGGCGAAACCATTACAGGAGCTCTCTACCGAACACAATTAATGAGATTGAGCCGAGCACTCAAGAAAAATTCGCCCATTACTACTCCAGACACGAAAAAATTATTCTCATACATAATAATTCTCGTCCGCATATTGCGACCCTGGTCAAAAACTATTTGGAAACACTTAATTGGGAAGTCCTATCTCACTCGCGGTCGACGGCACATGGTCTGTCTAAGCAGCGCTTTACATCATATGAAGATACTAAAAATTAGGTTGATTCGTGGATAGCCACAAAAGATGAAGAGTTCTTCTGACGTGGTGTACGAATGCTGCCAGAAAGATAGGAAAAGCAGTGGCTAGTGATGGACAATAGTTTGTATAAATGCTAATGTCCCGTTCTTTCACAATACATTCCTAATTTTTAATTGAAAACGGCGGAAACTTATTTCTATTCCTAATAATAAGGAAAAACTGTGCATTCATTTGAAGTTACATGACTAAGTAGATTACTAAGTTTAGCCGGGTAGGTAAGGTAATACTCAATAGGATTAGTGATGTTGTGGAGAGTCTCTCGAAGTTTATCAGGATTCCGTAAAGGGTCATCTTGTACTGACCACACATATACTCTACGGATAATATTGGAGCAGTCAGCCAAAATGGGTTCGCCACTAAATCTCATATTTTAGGACTTCAAGAAGGCTTTCGACAGCGTTAAGCGGGATTACATTTGGAATGCTTTGCGTAGGAGAGGTATTCATAGCTATGATTAAAGAATCCTACTAAGATGTAAGGTTTCGCGTCTTGCATAGAGGAGAGCTGTCCGAGAGCTTCCCTGTGTGAACGGGTGTCAGACGAGGCTGCGTATAATCATCAGCCCTGTTACTGGTGGTAATAAATGACATCTTGAAAGCCGTACTGGAAGCTGGGGAAGGTAAAGGTCTTCAGCGGAGACTATTTAACATCTTAAGTCACCTTGATTATGCTGATGACATGTGTTCGGAGTCAAATGCTCGCTCGTTGCATTCTAAATGCAAAGAGGTGGGACTGAAAATAAATGTGCATAAAACCAAAGGTTCGAACGCAAGCATACCGATTATTCTTAACGGACAAGATGTTGAAGAGGTGCAAGATTTTTGTTATCTCGGAAGCATTGTCAACATGGACGGCGAAGCTAAAAAGTATATTGAGGCTCGTCGAAATAAAGCTCATCAGGCTTTCGGTATCCTTTCCCCTTTCTGGAGATTAAGAGAGATCTCCCTTCTTACGAAGCTGTGAGTTTTCGACGCATGCGTCAAATCCGTGTTGTTATATGGTTGTACTACGTGGAAAGTAATCATTCGATTTACCAAGAAATTACAGACTTTCGTGAACCAATGCCTCCGACGCATTTTAGGAATATTCTGGCCAGAAGTGATCTCCAACGACGAACTTTGGAGTACAACTGGACAGACTAAAATAGGTAATGAGATTCAAAAGCGGAAGAGCAGTGGATCGGTCATACTTTGAGGAAACCAAAGCGAAACATCGCCAAACAGGCTCTGGATTATAATCCTCAAGGAAAACGTCGGGTTGGTCGACCATGTAACACATGGAAGCGAGCAGTTGAGCAGGAGGCCAGAGGAATAAACAAGTTCTGGCAAACAGTTTGAGGCCGATGCTTAGGATCGCGCCTTGTGGAAGGGAGTTCTTTCTGTTCTATGCCCCTATAGGGGGTCTTAACAGGAATTTGATTGATTGATTGATAAGTTTAGTCCAGATAATTTCGTCAGTATCGGTGGTTCAGTGAAAGAACTTGCCTGCCACGTGGACGGCTCCGGGTTTGACTCTTCGCCGATATTCTTCTTTAGGAATATTTTTTTTTACGATTTGACTAAAGTAAAAATAACATAATTTATAATAAAATAATTTTTATTTCATACAATAGTTCAAAATAAAATTTATTTTTTCACTCCGAAAGTAACGACCAGATGTGTACAACTAAATCCATTTGAATTTAATTAAAGTATATTCATAAATTCTGGCTAAATTTTGACGAGAAAACTTCATCAGCGTCGGTGTTTTTGTGATGGAATGCTCGCCTGCCACGCGGGTTCGATTTTCGGCCTAGACATTTTTTATACTCTAGATGAAATCTGAGAGTATTATAAGATTGCTCTAAAGTTTGTAACGCTAAGAAATAAGGCTCGGAGAAAAAAATGAATGATACAGAAGTTAGTATTATCACTTAAAAATCTCAAAGCCGGATGTCCATTTTAACCTGCATATTGACTTTCCACGCATCCGCAACTTGTCCGAAGAATAAAAAAGTTCGCCCGACTTGTTGGCAGTTTATTTCATTTTATCTCGATGCGTTCGCTTCCATGCTTCGATAAATTTGCCCCATGGCATAAAAAGTTGTTTACGTTTTCTAGGTTATGTTTTTTGTCTGATTGGCGCCTTTTTCCTAGTTTGTTTAAACCTCTCTTGCTAATAAGTCAAGGCTTACAAATATTTCATTAGCACCCTCCAGAGATGTTTTAAGTATTTTTATGTTGACGGCATACGCTACGAGTTGTGGGGATTTGATACATAATGTTCGCTTGATATCAACGGAAAGATTCCGAGCAACATATGCAAGTGTCAAATTGAAATGTATTGATATCAGGGCATCTCCTTGTTTAGATCCGTTTTCAGTACTAAAACTGGATGCCAGATCATTTTTTGTGGCAAGGACTTGGTCATTGTCATTTGTGTAAACCGAACCAATTTCGGAGGGACGCCAAACTCCAACGTATGTCTGTCTGAAGTGAACAAATATCTGATACATATGACCGGTATATTCCCACCACTTCTCCAGCACTTGTTTAACAGAGAATATCTGGTCCGTGATGGATCTACCTTGGTATCCACCAACTACTTTGTCAGCACAGGGTTTAACTTTCTTTTCCAGAATTTTTGTCAAGATCTTTTAAGAGAAAAAGAAAAAGATTTTCTCGGTAGTTTTCGAGAACAGCAGAGTTTGTCACCTTTTATATAAGTTGGACAAATGATACTCATACGCCAATCTTCAGTAAATATTCCCTGCGTACATATGTCCGTGATTAATCTGTGTAAGAGATGTACTATGAAGATGTCGCCAGTTTTCAGAAGCTCAACTGGAATTTGATCAGTGGCCGGCGATTTGTGGTGTCAGCGGTTCTTCAGGGCAGTTTTTACTTCTTCGAGTGAGGGAGGATTCAAAGACGATCCATCATCAGCTGTTACAACCTGCTACTTTTTTTGCTGCTGCTGTTCATACGATTAGTTCGGATAAAGGTGGAATTTAAAATATTGCGCACATCATACCTACCTTGTCTCAAAGCTCTATAGTAAAGTCTATAGAAAGCTCTCAAATTTCTTTCGAAATTTTATAAAAAACATAACAGGGCTACGATTGCACGTAAAACGCAATCTTACGATACTCTAGATGAAATAGAATTGTTTGTGATCCCAAGAAATTTTGTATGGGGAGTGTTAGAAGGGGTGATAGCATTGAACTAATTTTTTCCCCATCATGCTAAAGTAGCTATAAAAATGTTTTATACAAAATGCTTACTCCAAAAATTGAATGGGAACTGAGACAATTAGTGAGTTAGATTTAGTGAAAATGTCCAGTTTGTATGGAAGGTGGTAGAAAGAGTGGGGGGATTTTAGTGATTTTCTTATAAATAACTAGGAATATTATAAAATTGACATCCCTTAAATTTCAGACTAGTACCATTCATACTTTTTAAGAAAATCGATTTTTTGTGAAGTTGTGTAACTGTGTCATATTGTATGGGAGGGGGTAGAAGCAGTGAAGCTAATCAAATATTTTTTTCAGATCTTAGTGATAATAGTAATTAAGTACTTATTACAAAATATGAGATCAACAAATGTTATATGTTCTGAGAAAATCGTCTTAGAGCATTTTATGGAAAAGTGTGGTTTGTATGGGAGGAGGTGGAAGGAGAAAGACGACGCAAATAATTTTACTACTGTATATTTATATCATTATGAAAGTAGTATGTCCCAAAATTCAGACTAATCACTTTTATACTTTTCGAGTAAATCCATTTAATGTTAAATTGCGAAATTGTGTCATTTTGTATAGGAGGGGCAGAAGGGGTGAAGCTAATCGTCTAATTTTTTTGACCGTACTAATAATTTTAAATAAACATTTGGTGCACAATTTCAGCCCGCTAAATTTTATAAGCACTGCGTAAATTGACTTAGAGTATTTCATGAAAAAGTACAGTTTGTATGGGAGGTGGTAGAAGGAGGGAGAGCACATACATAATTTTTAAGCGGTAGATTGATATCATCACAAAAATAATATATCCCAAAATTCAGATTAATACCTCTTACACTTTTTGAGTAAATCCATTTATTATCAAATTGCGAAATTGTGTCATTTTGTATGGGAGGGGGTAGAAGGGGTGAAGTTAATCGTCTAATTTTTTTCGGCCTTACTAATAGTTTTAAATAAACATTTGGTGCACAATTTCAGCCCTCCAAATTTTATACGCACTGAATAAATTGGCTTAGAGTAATTCATGACAAGTACAGTTTGTATGGGAGGTGGTAGAAGGAGGGGGAGGACATGCATAATTTTTATATGGTAGTGTTCATATGCACTCTTTGGAAATTTTACGTTCTACCCTCATCTCCGCTGCATCTCCTGTATACGAAGGGCAGTCATCTGTCAATTTTGAACTTCTCGGCTTCCCCCTCAACATTCTGCCTTCTGAAGCACCCCAAACCAGCTTTTATATCACCACACGCTCGGAAAATTCGTGAAATTTGTCGATAAGGCAACGCTGGCTCGATTATTCATCAATGTTTGTTTTTCTCCTTCAAAGTGGTTCCCATTGGATGCTGTGCACGGATGCCAGTGTTTCTTCGAGTCTTTAGAACATTTTTCGTTGGCTAATCTCGGTAAGGCATTTGGCTGTTTCGAACTCCCTTTTGTTCTCTTAATCGTCTTGAAACGCTTTCCACGAAGAGGTGTTTTGAGCCTTGTGAGGATAAGGAGGTCGCTCACCTTTTACGTTGCGTGCCATGCTTGGAGGATGATATTAGTCTTCAGCGAAAGATTTGTGTCGCTTTTTTTCAAGAAAATTTAACGATTCATGTAAGCTGCGAATTCCTGGCACGTTTTAAGATTGTGAGCAGTAGGAAGAGAAAGAAGTTTCACGGAGCCATATCCGGTGAATACTATGCCTAAGAGTTACCTTCGGGATAGCAATTGCGCCTGTCTGTTGAGTGCGTTTCATCTGGATTGCAGGCTCCGGATGCTATTTGAGTATAAGGTATATCTATTTGTTTATTAATTTGATTGAATTCTTTGGTGCAGTTGGAGTGGAGCTCCATTTGTTTGAGTGGAAGATTGGGGGAGTGCGAAATTGGCCATTTATGAGTACCATTGAGGTTGAATGTTCAAGAAGCTGTGTCTCGCAGGGGGAGCAGAGGCTAGGCGTGGAATGCCGCAGCCAAGCAATTCATGGAAGGATGCGCCCGAATACGGCGATTCTGCAGCGAATCAGGTAGACTGTTGAATCAGCTATCTTTCTTTCAAGCTTAAACCAACGAGAAAACCTTGCCAAAGTAAGTTTCCCAAATTCTTCACAGAATGAATAGTATCCTTTCGGCTGCCTGTTTGTATAGAGTAAGATGTCTAGGTAGAAAATTTCGGTGTTCCTGGCATTAAAGTTCCGGGGCTATAAATTAATGGAGACACCGTTGAGTTCGTTATACCTGCTCAACCGCTCACATTCAGATCATCAGAGGACTTTGGGTGTTAGAGTAATTCTAGGTGCTAGCGAACTTCTAAGCATTCAAAACTATCCTGAAATTTTGTTCATGAGGGACACCATTGAACTTTGACCAGTCCACAAGGGAGGAGAGGTTGATAGGAACTAGCCAAATGTAAGCTAATGCTAAAGAGTAGTGAGGAGGAAAAATACGTAACGCAAGCTCACAGAAGGGACCCCGCCCTGCCAAGGTGGAACCCCCAGTTTAGGTTAAAACATTAGTTTAAGCCGGAATTTCATATTTTGTGTTTTTTGCACCGGGTGCAGCCTATATACAGTTGCTCACAATATTATTTGGTCACTCTGGAGTACATTCTAAATTCGTAATTTTAAGACACTAAACAGAAATATTTGAAAAAAGTAAAAACTAGATATTGTAAATAGAAAAACAATACTTTTTATAATTTAAGTAGTTATAATTTTGCGGGTTAATTTCGGCTGATGTAATACTTAAACGAGTTCCCTGAAGAAGTTATTTCAATCTGCAATCAGTTCTGAAATTCAATTTCATCAAATGGGTCGTGGTAAAGAATTGGAAAATAATTTACGGAAAACAATAATAAGTTTAGCTTTAAAAGGAAAATCTTATCGCAAAATTGCAGGAATTGTTAATAAACCGTATTCCACAATTCAATACAATGTAAAAAAATTTCAAAACGAAGAAGCTTGGCTTAATAAGGACGGTTGTGGACGAAAAAAGAATACTTAACGGCTGCTGTACAACGTACCTCAGCAACTTAAAACGCCTCCACAGTCTCCACACCTAAATCCTATTGAGCACCTGTGAGCAATTTTGAAAAAAAAGGTTCAGGATCATAACATAAAAAACAAAAATCAGCTGAAAACTGTTTTAAAAAAGGAGTGAGACGAAATAGGTGTTTCCACCACTGCTAATTTAGTAAAAGGTATGCAGAATAGATTAAGAGCTGCTATTAAAGCAAACGGATACTCCACCAAGTATAAAATAGGTTCTGTTAAAAAGAATAAAATATATTAAAACTAATTTAACTAAACTCCAAATAATTTTGTGAGATGAATTTCCAATCTTTTATTTTCTTTTTAATTTAAACAATGCATTTGAACTACTTAAATTATAACAAATATTGTCTTTTTATTTAAAATATCCCGACAACAAATCCTTGTTTTTACTTTTTTCAAATATTGCATTTTAGTATCTGAAAATAGCGAATTTAGCTCGCATTCTATAGTGACCAAATAATTTTGTGAGCAACTGTATCTTAAGATCAACCACAACGTGGCTTTTTTGACATTTCAACAGCAAAAACAAATAAAAATATAAATTAAATAAATAAAAAAAAATTGTGAAAAATATTAAATATTGTAAATCAAAAACAAGGTCATCTCCCCCCACATAAGCCCCTAAGAGGATCAATTCCTCAGACCTCACCAGCACCGAAATCACACTCAACGTAATGATATGAACACGATCGAAATTCGAAATCTAGGACAAAAGAGGCACTTCCTACCCCGAGAACGGTGTTAATATAAAAACATAACAGAATTATGATTGGGCGTGAAGCCCAATCATATGGTACTCTAGATGAAATAGGAAATAGTTCATTGTATCGGAAAATATGTCGTCTCAAATTCTTTCGAATAGTGAATAGTGACTTTTGTATAGGAGGTGGTACAAGCAGAAGGGGGAGGTTTGTAATTTTTGTATTTAACACCGAACGTAGTATACAAACTGTTTCATGCTAAATTGAAAGTTTGTTGCTTTCATAATTTTCCGGGAAATTGAAAAAAATTTTTCTGAGTTAATGGCATTTGTATAGGAGGTGGCAGAGAAAGTGGGAGGTTTTGGATGATTTTGAATCTGTTTATCAACATCTTAATCATATTGCTTTGTTACTCATATGGTATGTTCGAAGGAGAAATACTTTTCTTGAATTTTTAATACAAAAATTTTTATGGGAGGTAGTAGAAGGAATGAAATGAAGGCGATATATTTTTTAGCATTTATTGCAATTATTAAGTGGCAAATTTTGGCAAAATTTCAAGTTTCTACTTCTTCTAGTTTCTATGAAAATGAATTAAATGCATTTACCAAAATTGTGCATTTTTATGGGAGGGAGTAGAAGGAGTATTCGAATCAAAACCAAATTTTTTGGCATCAATTATATTTATAATAGTTAGCTTGGACGGTTTTGGAGCAAAATAATTTCGTGAAATTTGTATGGGAGGGGGTAGAAGGAGTAGGGTGGAGTTAAAAGTTTTTCCAAATTTGGTTGTAATTGTAATAAAATTAATTATGACAAAAATTAGTTCTTTTTTATTAGCTAGTTGCAATGCAAACCGAATAAATGCATTTTTGGAAACTCTGCATTTGTATGGGAGGTGGTAGAAGGAGTAAGGGGATCACGTCAATATTTTTTGATGGTTATTATGTCTATATCATTAAACTATGATCTAATTTTCAAGTCAATAACTGAAATGGTTTCGGAGAAAAAATAATTTCATTACATTTCGAAATTTCATGAAATTTGTATGAGAGGGGGTAGAAGGAGTGGGAGGATATAGCCGGTTCACGAACATAAAGTTACTTTTTTGCCAAAAATGACATATGATAAACTTCAGTATGATAGGTCAAAGCGCTCGAAAGTTATGTTGTAGACAGACGGACAGACTGACAGACGGTCATTCGGAATCGAGGTTTTTGAGCGACAACAAATATTTCTGTACCCTTGGCGAATCTGAGCGATCATTATTTCTAAGCGTTACAAACGGTAAGGCAAACACAATATACTCTCAGATTTCATCTATAGTATAAATATCTGCCAACAAGTCGGGCGCAACAAGTTGAGGATGCGTGGCAAGTCAACATGTAGGTTAGGATGGATAGGGAAGATGGAGTTCTATATGGTCCTAGGGCTGGGTTATTGGCAATTATTTAACCTTAACTGCGATTATGATGATTAGCTCTAGTACATTGTATCAATATTTCAATCCCTTATGAATACAAGTTTAGCTTTATATGCGGGGTGGGGGATGGATGGATGTCGATAATTTTCTAATTTATTCTTTAAATCACGTTCTAAATTCGCAGCGTAGACTGTTAGTTTCGTAAACGAAGTAAATTCTTTGAAATTCTTTGTATTTCATTTTTGTGAAACCATACATTTGTGTGGGAGTGGGCGGAGGAGTTGAAGGAATCGTAAAATTAGTGTTGTAGTATTATTTTGTTTATCTTGAAAGATGTTAGTACCAAATTTCAAGTTCTTAGCTTTTGATTTATTCGCTATTAGTTGAATCATTTCAATTAGTCGAAATTATATTTTTGGGACGAGGTATAAGGGCTAAGGAAATTTCAAAACAATTGAGGTTATCTTGTTTTTAGTATTTCTGAAAGTGGTTGTGCAAAACTTTAAGTTGATAGCATTTAATGAATTGATGACTATAAATTTCTAAAAATGGTCGAAAAAATAATTTTCAATGTCATGGTGTAGATGGCTTTAAGATATTCGACCAGAGTATATCTTGAACTTTTAAGCATTTTTTAAATAATTGTTACAAGTTTGTACCTTAAAATTTCAATTAAAAATTTTTAGTTTTTTTCTTCAATACACAAGAAACACCTCATACAGTTTCAAGCTCCCCCTCGGTACATAACAGTTCTGGTTCAAGCTATAAATTTTCTTTATGTATATCAAATGGATGTATGCACAAACAAATTTTGAACATTGTATCTTTTACCAAAGCCCTTAATAATTAGTGAAATTTTTTGACATTATAGCACACCACTTCCCTCCCCTTACACCCCACATGTTAAAATTTTTACCAAAATTCTATATCATATGGCTTTAGAATCTAAGAAAATTTCAACTGGATTTTGAGATATAATAGTTTGAAATTTTGAAAAGTGCGCCATTTTTGAAATGCTCGCTCCACTTGTATTATGCTCAAATGTTACAGTTTTCTCATATTCTGCTAGTATAGGTCAACATATATTCCGAGTTTCAATTAAATATCTTAAAAGATAGACGAGATACTAATTTTTAAGTGCTTTTCTTTGCATTCCCGCTCTGACGTTCCCCCTTAAAATTATTGGTCTCTTTCGATGTTGATCATGATGGATATATGTTTCAGCTAATTGGTGCTAAGATATGAACTTTTTCTCAATGGCTCTACAGCCCAAATTGGACCTTGACCTCCTGATATTCAGGTTCCTTAACATTTTATATTACTTACTGTGAAAGGGTTGTTAGCTCTTCGCACAACCCTCTTTCTACGAATTTTTTATTTTCGTAGTTTGAGGTGACCAAGTTGGCAAAGTGCTGGAATTGCGCCGACCGGGATTTGAACTCACGACCTTCGCATTACGAGACCAACACGCTACCCACTAGGCTACACCCCAGAACTTTTTACATTAAGTAATACTGAAGATATAATCATTTGAAAAATATTCAGCCGAAAATTTATTCTTAGAAGCCTTTTTTCGGACTACAATGGATACAAAAATTAAATAAATTTTAAGCTTTTTCTCTTAAAACCCTGTTTGAAGATTTTAAGCTTCTTAGCTCGAACCATGGTTGAGATATTCGAATTCGACATATTCGATTGCAGTGCTCCCCCTCCCCCTGCGTCCCCTTTAACTCCAACACCCCCGAAAATTGGAGTCTGCCGTAGATCAAAACTCGTCAACGATTCACACAAAAAATTAAATTTCTATCTTTTTTGGTTTGGTAGTTTAACTGCACTGAACTAAGTTAGTCATGAAAAAAGTACATTTTTTTTCTTAAGTTCATCACAATACCTTATTATTAGAATTATAAAGTAGTTAGATAAAACATCAAAGATAAAATATAATTCCCATGTTATACAATCTATAAATATTTAAAAAAAAATTTTAAATTCACTATTTTAAATCGAAAAGCAATTCTTATAAACTCATACACCCGAAACTAAAATAACAAAAAACGTAAAAGAGCTAAGATTGGGCATAAAGTCCAATCATGCGATACTCTAGCTACATGCTATATTTCTGGAGAAGGCAGGCAATACGGCGGTGAGACTTGAAATTGTTGGCGCTTGGCTTGGGGCCAATTTAAAAAAATCTCATGTCACCATTTTTAAGCGTGTGATACAGTGCTATCAAATTTTTTATTTGTATGGGGAGTGGTAGAAGGGGTAACGGCATTGAACCAATTTTTTCACATCATTCTACAGTTGCTATCAAAATGTTTTATATAAAATTCAAGGATCGAAAACTCTAGAGGTGATGAAAAAAAGAGTGTATTGGATTTAGTAAAATTATTCAGCTTGTGTCGGGGGTGGTAGAACGAGTGGGGAGCTCTTAATAACTTTTCCAGAAATAAATAACATGTATATATCATTCAATTGACATGTTTTAAATTGCAGATCAGTAGCATTTATACTTTTCAAGAAAATCGACTTTTTGTAAAGTTCTGAAATTATGTTGTGTGAGGGGGTAGAAATAGTGAAGCTCATTGTCTAATTTTATTAGGTCTTACTAATAATTCTAAACAAATATTTCGTGCACTATTTCAGATCAATTAATTTTATACGTTCTGAGTAAATTGGTTTATAGTATTTAATGAAAAACAGCTGTGTTGGAGGTGGTGGACGGAATGGAGAAATTCAAATAATTTATTTATTTATTATGAAAATAATATGTTTAAAATTTTAGATCAGTAGCTTTTTTGCTTTTCGAGAAAATCCGTTTATTATCAAATTCCGAAATTAAGTCATTTTATATGGAAGGGGGTACAAGGGATGGAGCTATTTGGTCCGTTG
Source organism: Chorisops tibialis (assembly GCA_963669355.1). Classification (NCBI taxonomy): domain Eukaryota; kingdom Metazoa; phylum Arthropoda; class Insecta; order Diptera; family Stratiomyidae; genus Chorisops; species Chorisops tibialis. Next base: position 110,605,544 of record OY770262.1, on the reverse strand, counting down.
AAGAGCTTGACCTTATTTTTTCACCAAAAATAAAGTTTATAATTTGAGCTCCCTAGCTCAACGCGTTCTCAAGTTAGAGAGCGAAAAGACGGTGAGACGAACGGATGGACGGACGGGCAGACGGATATCCGTTTTCAATATTTTTGAGCGACAACAAATATTTCTGTAACCTTGTCGACTCTGTGGAAGCAGTTTTTCTTGGCGTTAAAAACATGAGAGCAAACTTATAATACTCTCAGATTTCTTCTTCATCTATATGGCGTATAAATATCATATTTTATGCAATAGTATTTGGGTCGAAATGTTTTCATAATAATAATTATTAAATTCTCTATTTCTGTTCTACTAGTAAATAAACTCGATAATTTTGAATCGATTTTCTTTGTATCTGTATGAAATAAATAAATATGAAACAGCACTGTATCTTCCCTCATTTGTAAATATCTCGTCAAAATATTTGAATATTCTATGATCTTCAAACATTCTGCTAAAGTCTGTCTACTTTTTCCCCGGTATCTCGAAAAACAGGCGATCAAGTAGCGACCGATCTTCAGTGTCAGCATGAAGGAGGAACATGTGAGTTCTTTCTGCTATGCTGGATGTCCAGTGGACTTCTGCAGGGCACTTGCAGCGGTCTATTGCGTGGGTGCTGCCATCGTACAGCCAAATCCGCGAACTTAGGAACATCTGATTTCAGCAATGCGATCGACTTAACAGATCTTCCACACAAAGACTATGGACCAGTATCGAACGATCCCAGTGAGTTTTCTTCAAAATATTCTAACCTGTACTGTTCTGCTATCAAAATTTCACCTGAACCGTGGAAAGATGCCATCCGTGTTTTTGTAATTTTATTGCGGTTTTAATCTTATTGTTGTAGCACTTGACGGATATTATTTTTCATTTACGTTTTTTTTTTTCGCTTCTATAAAATGTTTTCTATTAAAGCACAGATGCGAAACAAGATTAAGTAATAATTCGCAATGATAATGAAAAGAAGCTTTGTCAGGAGAGTGAAAGTACGAAAATTATTGAATCGAAGTAATTTATCGCTCTACGAAACGTTCATACGACTACGACATTGAACAAGTACGGACTGAATGAAAATTTAAAAAAAAAAATAAGAAAAGAAAAACGTTGGCATCTTCGCACAGTTTGGCGGTTACTGCATCAAAATTGATTCAAAAAATACAAAATTATTTTATAATCGAAAATTGCATGCTAGCTATCAGTTTTTTTTTTTGTACGATATTTTACACTTTGTTAAATTTTATTTGTTATTACTTTCGAATTTAATGCATGCAATTATTGTTCAAGTTTAAAATTAACAATTTGAAATTGTTATCAAGTTTTATTGTTGCTTGAAATGGAAGATCTGTTTGGTGGTCTGTTTGCTGGTTTGGGAGAATTTTTTTTTGCTTTAACATGACATAAATATCTAAGAAATTTTAGGAGTGGATTGGAAACCTTTTACCAAGATCTTTTTCGTAGATAACATTGAAGAAAATTTTCTTAGACTTTTTAAAGAAAATTAAAAGTGTACATGGAACTTAATTACAATATTGTATGTTATTACAGGCTGTGGCATTTCGCTGGCTAAACAAACCGCACAAAGACGCATTGTTGGCGGTGACGACGCTGGATTTGGTTCGTTTCCGTGGCAGGCGTACATAAGAATCGGATCATCACGGTAAGTTAGTTTTAGCTTAAGGCATTTTTTGGAAAAAAAAATCACTATTGTTTGTATTTCATTTATTAACTATTTTTCGTATTGTTTTAAAAATTTCATTTCAACAATTATAAACTTGTATAGGAAGAGGATAAGTTTTCTAAATTAGAGATCATCATTCGATATACCAATACAAATCAATCATGTGCTGGGCAATCTTATAAGAAAGTTTATGCTTTTTAAAAGTTTAATATTGAGATTCGTATGTGAGGTGGCAGAATGAATGATCTTATTTTTACAAGAAAACTCTACAGAGAGTTGAGCAACGACAAAGGCATATTTAAATAGTGTATTGTGAAAGAGCTATCTAATCTGTTATGGGTTGTTGGCAGGGCTGCATTTCGTACTTTATTTTTCTTCAATGCCGTTGAAGCCAGTACTTTAGCCGTGAAATAATCAGAGTAAACTCTGTAGTATCTCAGTCATGTTTTCCAGAAGATGTTAGCTCTATCCAAATGGCGGGGATGGGTATAGGGCATATGACCCGTATACCTTAAGGCTAGGTTGCAATACAAATCAGTTAATAGAATATTGAACCTTTCAAAAGATATTTGAGCAAATCGTTCATTTAGATTTTGTGTTCAAATGCTGATGGGAAATATAGAACAGACGAGTTTACGCTCTCAAAAATAAAACCTTGAAACTTAAGTAAATGCAAATGTTCTTGCATCAATAGTGCGCATCCGTAGCATGCAAGTTCTCCACGTCTTTTTTTCAGTATCTGAACATTTGTCCGTTTTATTTGATATTCTGAATTGATTTCAAATCTTATGTATCTTCTTCTTTGGTGTTTATACTCTAGATGAAATCTGAGAGTATATTATATTTGCCTTACCGTTTGTAAAGCTAAAAAATAATGATCGCCAAGGGTACCAAAATATTTGTTGTCGTTCAAAAACCTCGATGCCGAGTGACCGTCTGTCTATCCATCTGTCTACAGCATAGCTTTAGAAAGTTTGTTGAAAATTTGTGTATATAATTTTTAGCAGAAAGATAAATTTAAGTTCGTGAACGGGCCAAATTCCACACACACACTTTTTCTACCCCCTCCCATACGAATTTCGGAATTTTAACTAAATTATTTTTCTTCAAAACCGTCAAAGCCATCAACATTAAATTTTGAGAAAAGTATACTATTATAAAAGTCATTGATGTCGAAAAATTTGGTTTTGACTCGAAAACTCCTTCAACCCCCTCCCATACAAATCACAATTTTTGGCAAATGCATTTAATCGGTTTTCATTGAAACTAGGAAAAGTAAAAACTTCGAACTTTGCCAGAATTAGTCCCTTAATAATTGTAATAAATGCTAAACAGATATAAAATTCACTTCTCCTTCTACCACCTCCCATACAAATTTTTGTATTGAAAATTCAAGAAATGTATTTCGCTTTCGAACATACGAGTAACAAAACAAATCTAAAATCATCCAAAACCTCCCACTTTCTCTGCCACCTCCCACACAAATGCCATAAATTCAGACAAATTTGTTCAATTTCCTTGAAAATTATGATAGCTACAAACTTTAAATTCAGTTAAAATGTAGCAAAAAAAACACCGAAAATGAGATTACCGCCAATTACCAAGTGAGCTTGGAAATTAACTTTATGAAACATTCATTAAATTTGATGGAGTTAACACTTTCATGTTTACAATTTTCCTGAATTTAGTTACACGATTATAATGGTACTTTCATTAATGAATAATTCTGTAAAATTAATTGACTGTACATATAGTGTTTATAGCCAATAATATGCAGTTATTATGATGGTACGAACGTACATGGCAGCCATTACAATCGCGCTATGCTATGTATAATCGAATCTTATGTTTATTTATTCTGATTTGTTCAGTAATATCTCGATTTCACAGTTTTCAGTTTCGTTTTTCTTGGCGATTTGTATGCCTTATGGTAATCAAGATAACAAATTATGATATTCGCACTTTATCTTATTGATATCACTCAAAAAATAAATAAATAAAAGAATTATTATGATTCTTTAAATTTTCAAGTTCGATCTTCCAATACACAGGATTAATTTAGATTGAGTCAAATACTGTAGAAAAGGCATATGCCAATTTTCTAGTTTCTAGAGTCCTGAATAGTGGCATTTTTTTTGGTATGTGGTAGACTGGGGTGAAGTTTATTATTTTTAAACATGTATCATAAGGCTCTTGATATGAAAACCTTTGGGTGATGAAATTGATAAATTTACATTTCTGGAAAACTTGCAGTTGTATGGGAGGTGGTAGAATTAATGGTGGAACTTGAACCATTATAAATCACTGCTTGTCATATATATTTTTAAGTCGATAGCTCCCAATATGCTCATAACTGAAAAGGGTTTGTTGGAAATTCGGAGAAGTTGATAATATTTTCAATGAGTAACTTTGCAACTTTTATAAAACATGCTTAAGAAAATCATGTGTAGTCTACTTTCTACAATTACGCACTTGTTTGACAAAGGGTATTGCTATTTCTTAGCATTTCAAGCGTTAGGGCAAAAATAATCTACTATATGTATACTCCCCTGGAGCATATTACCATGATTCCATAATATTTAAAATGGTAAAGCATTGTACAGAATTGTAGCGAAGTACTTATCAGAGACAACTAGCGACGATGCTGTCAACACAACCATTTCAATAGAAGAAGAAATGTTGCAAAACTGAAAAGATGGTATTATTACCCTCACCGGGAAGTTGATACAATAACAAACCCTGCGCAAAGAAATGCTTGGTTCGACAGGCAATGCCAAAATGCCTTAGGTCGAAAAAACCGTGCCAATATATTAAGGTCGACACGATCCAAATGGGACACATATAATGATCGTAGACGATTTGCAAACAAAATCTGCAGACGAAAAAAAAAAACGGAAAAAAAATGGACGAACATTTTAAATTACACGGCATAAGAGCTGCTACAAGAAGGAAATAGAGCTACAAGAAGGAATAGGGAGCCGAATACTACCCTCTGCAAGGATGCAGAGTTCTATATTATAAGAAGAAATAAAGCAAAGATGGACTCAATACTTTAAACACCTTCTCAATGCGAGCCCATCGTCTATACCAACAGCAGCAGCAGACAGAATAGGAGGTATAAATTATGTCACAGCTGATGAAGGATCTTTGCTAAGTCCGCCCAACATCGAAGAATTAAAAATGACCTTGACGAGCCATCCAAAAAAAAAAAAGAAAAGAGCGAGCACTGATCAAATTCCAGCTGAGCTGAAATTCGGCGATATCTGCACAGTACATCGCCTATGCAGCTTGGTCACGGGTACATGGATGCATGAAATACTTCCTGAAAATTGGGGAGGGCATACCATTTGTTCAATTTATTGAAAAGGTGACAAACTCAGCTGCGAAAACTGCCGAAGAATATCTTTGTTGCGTACGTCTCATCAGATCTTGACGAAAATTTTGGAATGAAGCCCTATGCTGACAAAGTAATTGATGAAGACCAAGGTGAATTTAGAGCTGGGCAATTGACCACGAAATATATATTAAAATGCGATACAGAATTGATATGCACCAGAAATTTGTTAAATTCCAAAAGGCATAAGATAACATCGATTGGCGCGTTTTGTATAAAGCCATGTTGGGGTTTGAGATTCCGCCAAAACTGGTTCACAAGAATGACAATGACCAATTCTACATCACAGAAAATGATCTAACTTTCAGCTTTAGAACTGACAACGGCCTTAAACAAAAGGAGCACTATTCTTCAAATCCACACAACTTGTGGCATATGCCGACGATATAAACGTACTTGCAGGATCTCTGGAGATTGCTAAATAAATGATTGTAAACCTTGACTCGGTAGCAAGGAAAGTTGTCCTACGTATTAACGAAAAGAAAGCAGAAGTATTGATATAATGTAGGAAAAATAAGCCTATAAGACAAAATATTACAGTAGGAGACTGTAACCTAGAAAACGTAGACAACTATATTTACCTAGGGGAAATTTTGTCGAAAGATGAAAGTGAACCCATGGAGATAAAAAGAAATACAACAGAAATACGATGGGGCGTAAAGCACAAACGCGCGATACTCTTGATGAAAGAGAAATTTTTTGATTTCATAGAATTTGGTAGGGGAAGCGGGGAGGTGGTAACGACATTGAACTATTTTTTTCGCATCGCGCTAGAGTTGCCATCGAAATGTTTTATACAAAATTTCGAAGGTAGGTACTGAAAAAAATAGCGTATTGAATTTAGTGAAATTGTGCAGTATGGGAGGTGGTAGAAGGAGGGGCGAGTTCTTAATGAATTTTTCAGAAATAACTATAAACATCATGCTTTTGAGATGATTTTAAATTGCAGATCAGTAGCATGCATACTTTTCAGAAAAATCGACTTTTTGTAAAGTTGTGAAATTGTGTCAAATTGCTTGGGAGGGAGTAGAAGAAGTGAAACTATTCGTCTATTTTTTTGCTTGGTCTTACTAATAATTCTAAACAAATGTTTAGTATACAATTTCAGCTCGATCAATTTTATACGTACTGAGTAAATTTGTTTATAGTATTTCTTGAAAAAGTGCAGTTTGTGTGGGAAGCGGTGGAAGGAGGGGGAAGATACAGATAATTTTTAAACAGTAGATTGAAATCATTATTGAAGTAATACTTTCCAAATTTCAGATCAATAGTATTTATATTTTTCGAACAAATTCGTTTATGGTCAAATTGCAAAATTGTGTCAGATAATATGGGAGGGGGTAGAAGGGGTAAAGCTAATCGTCTAATTTTTTTGGTCTGTACAATATCAGCTCGCTAAATTTTATGCACTTACTCAGTGTGGTTAAGAGCATTTCATGAAAAAGTGCAGTTTGTATGGGAGGTGATGGAAGGAGGGAGATGACACAAATAGTTTTTATACAATATGTTAAAATCATTATAAAAGTATTACATTCCAAATAACAGATCGATAGCAAATATACTTTTCGAGCAAATCCGTTTATTGTCAAATTGCGAATTTGTGTCATTTTGTATGGGATGGGGTAGAAGGGGTGGAGCGATTTGGCCCGTTCATGAACTTGACCTTACTTTTTTATCGACATGTACAAAATTTGAGCTCTCTAGCTTAACGCGTTCTCAAGCGAGAGGGGACGCGGACAGACGGGCAGACGGACGGACTGACATTTGGTTTTGAGATTTTTGAGTGATTAATTATTTTCTCTGAGCTTTATTTCGTGGCGGTACAAACTTTATGGCAAACTTATAATACTCTCAGATTTCATCTAAACTATAAAATGATGACAACGAATAAGACGTATTCGGTGCTACCAATAATTTAAAACCAAAATGTGCACAGGAAAACTAAGCTTAAACTACAGAAAAGGATTATTGTGCTATGCCACGGCAGCGAAACGTGGACATTAGACTATAAATCACTGCTAAGATTTTCAATGTGAAGTACGCGGTCATTGAACCGAGAAAGATTGAGGTGTAGTATATAAAAGGCCAAGGTCTGGTTTGTTCTGTAGTGCCATTGTAAGTAAGTAAGTACGAAAGTGTAGAAAACTTTTTTCAGTTTTCATTGTTCCCATAATGGGAATAGCCGGGTACTGTCAGGTAAATTGGCAATTGGCATCATTATCATTGTGATAATTATTTGAAAATATGATGAAAAGTGTATACGCAACCTTCGAAAATGATGTAGGTAATTACAATCTAGTGATGTTGAGTAATAGGTGGTTTCAAAAAGAAAGTTGAATTATCTATTACACTAAATAGTACTGCAATCTAATTCGAATTACTTATGAGTTTAATTTTGGTGTACTTAGTCATGATTAAGCTTTATTTAAAGTAACTAGGATTTTTTTCTGAGGAGAGGCTACGTTGACCTGCAACCGAGATATATATAGGTGCAGGTTTTCTTATACTAAAAAGAGATCTTTTCGTCGGATTATACGAGTAGTGAATAGATTAATCGCTATAATCTCTCTCGTCAAAATTGCAGCTGATTCGATGCACCTGTTGTAAATTATATTGTCAAACATCAGAATTCAGCCTTACATAGAAATTTATAACGAAGAAGCGTATTTTATAGGGCGTTTTGATAAAAATTAAAGGTTATTTCAAAATTCTCCTACCTTTTTTGTAACTTTTGTGGTATCAACTTCAAAACAACTTGAAGGATTTTTGATAAGCGTTAGTTAGTTATAATGTTCAAGAGATTTGTCTCAGTACAGTAGGAGGAGATTAGTTTGTATAGGGTCTAGGGAGGATTTTGTATATTTTGTAATAAGTAGGAAATTCTTGAACGAATTTGAGATTTTCGTAAACACTCGGAATGCTAAATCCATAATTTTGTCAATTAATATTGATCCATAGGCAGTAAGGTATTAATCCATGCCTTGTATTATAGTAATCTTAAATGCGATTAAAACACATTTGCTCTAAAAGAACTATTAAACAAAAACAAAGTAACCCTCGGTACCAGGTAATAAGCAGGGTTAGATTTCTATGCCAAAACATACAGTGAAGAGAACTTCTGAATAACTACAACTAGAAAGAAATCAGACAAGGCGCTTTGTTGAAATATCGCAGAAGGTCATACACAGAAAAAAAAATTTATAGCCATATTGACTAATTTTTTTAGTCTATTAATTGATCTAGACAAATTGACTAATTAAATCGACTCATCAACTATTGTATTAGATGATAATACAACATTTTTAGAAGATAGAGCTATTTTAAGTAGTCAATTTGTCTAAATCAAATAGTAGGCTGAAAATCATCTATTGTTTAGATAGTTTTTGTATTCATTTCTTTCAGTGTAGACCGCAGAAATATAACATTAATTTACCTAATTATTTATCATTAATTACAATAAATTCTCAATCATTAGCTTTAACCCACTCTTTATCCCCCCCCCCCCAATATTATTATTCAAAACATTAAGGATGACAATGTGAAATTTTGATCATATTACAATAAAGTAAATATCAATGATAAACAAAAATTCTGTTCCGATCCGCTTACTCTTTTAACCGCCTCCCGTACAAATACACTGTATCGGTTATCTTTGAAACTGGGAAAGGTATAAATTTAAATTTTACCCGAATATGTCTTTTAATAATTAAAATAAATGCTGATAAAATTATCAAGTTCACCTCACTTCTTGCACCCATACAATGGCACAATTTCGTTGAATGCATTACATTGATGTTTGAATGAAAATCAAAAGCAACAAAAGCAGAATCTTTAAATATTGCCAGTATTTGTTTTTTGTAATCAATTCAATAAGTATTAAAGAAATTGTTAACTTAGCCAGACTTTTTCAACCTGAGAGGGGGTCAAAAAAGTTTAGCTGACAAATTTCTACATTAGAAACTCAAGAAAAGCATTTTCTCTTCGAACGTATCAGAGCTATAGACTTTAAAATTGCAGCAAAGCATAATGATTATAATATTGTTGGTAAGTAGTTTCAAAATCATTTAAAACCTTCCAGTCTCGTTACCACCTTCTATACAAATGCCACAATTTCTGAAAGATAATGTACAATTTTCTAGAAAATTATAGAAGATGCAATCACTAAATTTAGCACGAAACATTTGTATAACTCATTCGGATGAATTTTAGATGACATATTTTCCGGTACATTAATTTCGTATGATTTTTCTGTTATGTGTTACATGTTTTATAAATAAGTATCTTAGTGCATATCAATTACTAACATTTTTAAGAAATTTGTAAAAAAAGGGCAATACCCAATGTTTTAATTATTAAGCCTATTGCTTAAACTAACTTAAAACTTAAGACAATTCTAATCGAGATTGACTGATTTGATAGATCCGTTCTCAAATTTAAATTCTAGTGGATAGATGAGTTCATTATTTAGTTCCCTTTTCAGTAATTCGTACTAAAGTTCAGTTGGAAAATACCACAGTTTAGTAAGAATTATCTTAGAATCTAAGGATCTGAAAGTTATAGCGTAATTTACGTAAAGCTTCAATTATGAAAATTTCTGAAGCTGTGAAAGTTGACCATTTAAATTATTTCGGTTTCCATATGGGAGAGAACAACAATGTTTATTCCACATATAATTTGCTAGACTTACTCGTAATATTGAACTAGATATTATAACGATAACACTTCAACCAACTTAAATTCTGTGTAAAATTCTTTTCTTCTGTGATCTAATTCAAGATCTGAGATCTAAGCCTCTCAAAGGCATCTTCTGGATTGTTGGATGATACATGATAAGAATTGGCCTTTTCGCAAAACAAAGCTTATGGCTTATCATAATAGAGAAAAGGCTTTGCTGGTAATTTGTTTTCAGAATACGACCCTTATGCCCCCTGCAATACATAAGAGCTCTTCTTGAGAAAATGGGTCTGACACTACTACTAAAATGTTGGTCTACAATGCGAAGGTCGTGAGCTCAAATCCCGGTTGATGCAAAAGTCCAGCTCATTGACTAATTGGGTATACCTTAGTTACCTCCATTTACGAAAATTAAGGTTGTGCGAAGGGCTAACAAGCCTTTCGCAATGACAAATAAAATGTTAAGGAACCTAAAAAGTCTGGATGCCTATGCCCAATTTGTAGAAGAAGACCACTACTAAAGTAAATCAATTGCACCTTTTCAAAGACAGCTACAAGCGAGGTCTAAAACGTGCTCTCTTGCACAATAGCAACAGCTACGGTCTAGTCCACGAGCATGAAAAAAGAATAAGTAAATATCTCTCATGTCTTTGAAAAGATTAAGAGATTTGTCTTCTGAAATGGGTAATTTGAAGATACAAAAATGAGAAATACGACATATTACCGCTTTATTTATCTCAGGCATAAAAGCCAAGAATGACCACATATTAAGAATCAAGATCAAATCTAGAAGCTGGGAATTATAACATCTTTGAAACACCATATGTCAATGGGGAAAAAATAATCAAGACATATTACTAAGCTTATTTGATGGAGGAATCTGTCGACGCATTTGAGGTAGAAAGTGAATTATTTGTAAACGTACCGAAGTCACTCTCTGCAATTAGCGTGGAAAAATCTTTACTAATCTTAATGATTTTCAAGCAATTGATGAAAGACCCCCATTTAATCGATTCAGTGAGCCAAATGGTGTCCTGTGTCTAGTCTTTATTTCATTTGATTGCTAGAATCTTTCAAGGCAATCATAAATCTGCGTACGCACTTGGGGGACATATCATAAGGGAGACATTTGCATCGTACGATCGCATTTCGTTTCAAACCAAATCATCTGAGGCAGCCATCGATTTGCTGCCGTTTACTTGTAAATAATGTCGGTCTATTTGACAATTTTTAACTTTTTTTCCACTAAATAGGAAAACTTTCATATTCTTTTATAAGATGTAGAAGCTTTTCTTTATCCAAGCAAATTTCTTAATTATTGTTTTTAAAAATACGAAACGAAGTAAAAATAAAACAAATACAGAATTCAGTCCAAGGAGAACCACAATTTTTTGATGTACCGACTAGCTATGGCGTTCCTGTTCAAGTGTATATGTTTTGCGTAAACGGCCCCTTTAACGCGAAAGCCAATTTTCTTCGAAGCTGCCGATTTTCGAATGAATATTCCTAATGAATGGTTCAATATATAGAAAGCTTTAGCGTTTCATATCAAACTTTATTAAATTTACTAGGGTTTGTATTGAACAAAATTTAAAAGTTTTGTTCCAGAAATGAAAAATTACTACCAATTATAGTTTTTACAAATCGCAAAAAAATTCCATTTGAATACGATCAAATGGCGCTTGGTGTGTTTGGGCTCCCCAAATATGCGAGTTGTACTCTAGGCGAGGTCGAATGTAAGCCTTGTAGATGGTAGCTAAGTCGTGAGGTGTAAAGTATTTTTTGCATTTGGGAATAAGACAATTAGAGGCATCAAATGCCATTTCAAAGATATGTTTGCTCCAATCCAGGTGGCTATTGTGCTTTATGTCTAAAAGGATAAAATCTTCGGAAGAGCAAAGTTGCACGCCATTAAAGGCTACATTTTATGACGACGCCGGAACATCACGTCTAAAGGAAAGTTGACAGGCCGGTTTCTTAGACACATTGCACTCTACTCTATTTTTCCCCTCCGTTCCAGTATTAAGTCAAGATCTGAGCTTAGCGAGCGGAATAACTTCCTGCGATTGGAAGCAATGAAGTACTTGTTTGATTCCGCAGCAGAGGCAAATTTATAGATGTTCATGTTGAGTCAATTTTTAAAGAAATTATCTACACGGACGAAATTCTGTGCAACAGAAACTTCAACTTGCTCAAACTATCCTTGTCCAAATATGCAACTGGTGGGTTCACTTTCAAACATTTCTTCTTCAAAAGAAGCTGATTGATGAATTTTCTGCCTTGTCTATGTATCAAAACAACAGCTTATCAAATTATTGAGGAGTTGTACTGGATTGGGCTTCAACAATTATCAAGTACGATGTCTAGGTCTTACGGTCTACTGATACTCTAGTAACTGACGATAGAAATCATCCATCATAATAAGATTGCTAGTACCGAAAATAAAGTTGGGATTTAATTATAGAAAATATAGTTTTAATCTTTTATCTCAGAAACTAACGATTTTAAATTGAAAGTGTTTGTTTAAATCATGTAAGTCTCGTTATCAAAATATTGATGTTTTCAATGTTAATTTATTTGTAATTGTTTTTCAAGTTCAATTCCTTTGACACTAGTAAAGAACGGTCTGTCCTTCCTGGTTTATTAAAATGTTGAGGGCGTTTAGAACATAGAGAAACTCTGCTTGAAAGGGATTCAGTAAAAACAAATTAATCTCTTAATTATTAATTAAATTCTATTCTTACTCATTGATGCGGTGATAAGTGTTACATCGAAAAATAGAAAATTAAATTAAATGTAGTCCTAAGTTGTTGTGAAATATCGGCAACTTGAAGAAAAAATCTGATATTCTCCAGAATTATCTGATAACAATCTTCGTAACCATGATCCAATAAATATCACCAACTTGTTTGCTTAGTTTTTTAATCCTGCCATTTCAAGTAGCAATTATTAACGAGCTCAACTATAATACCGCGCTCTACTCTTTTCAACAAGTCCTTACTGTTAGGTCATTGTCCAATATTGTGTAAAAATATATTTCCTGTCCAATAAAAGGGACCCAAGAACGTAATTATGAACTACAGGCCAAGCTAACAGCGATAAGCTTTTTTAATCTTTAGTAACAGTGTCACTTACACTTTATATCAAATCTGTTATCAATCCATTTTCACTGTTTTTAGCACAGCATTCAATATGCTTTCTTATAATATACTTCTAACGAAATTAAGTAAAATTAAGGTAGCAAGGTAGCCATTTCAGTCCAATATTATTTGTTCGATTCATAAATGACTTATCGAGCGTAATCCGCAACACTAAAAATCATTATTTGCGATGATGATGTTAAGAATCTTTCGCACTGTTGATAACATTTCGCATTATACCGAACTAAAAGAAGAACTTGACAGATTCTTTACTTAGTGCATCGTAAATAAGCTTTTCTTGAACATAGATAAGTTATGAGCTCTGATCGTAAAAACACAATTCAAAACTATAATTACAGTTGAAATTCTGTATCTTTACTAATACTCGACATAATAGTTGACCTTGACATTAGTATAGATCCTAAACTAACTTATCTACTGCATCTTGATAGTATAATTAAAAAAAAAACAATACAACGTAAGGGTTTCTAAAGCATTTCTCATGAGACTGTCATGATCCATTTGTCTTTAACCTCCCGTACGTCTCGTTTGCCAATCCTATTCTTGAATATAGATGCACTGTCTAAAGAAATTTTCTACACTATGCATTAAGAAAAGTTTCTTTAAGCAATTTAATTGACTTGCCCACTATGTGAGGAGCGTCTTCAACTATTATCTATACCACCATTCTATGCACGAAGACAGTATTTTCAATTTTGTTTATCCTCTAAAGAAGTAGACTCTCCTTTTATTCTTAACAACTTAAACATTAACATTGAACAAAAAAATGTACGCCCAAACCATCAATTTTTAAAATTATCTTTTCGTCGGATAAACTTTAGCGTAAATAATCCCCTGAATTGAACTGTCAAAGGTTTATAACAAATTTTGTAGTTTATTGGTTTGGTGAATGTTTTCACAGTGCATTTCGAATTGGAAGGAAAGATTTCCGGATTCTACAATGTTACTTTGCTTTATTATTCGTAAAGTTTCGGTCTCTGCTGAGACCTTTATCAAACTTAAACAACTACAGTGTTACATGGTCGACCTACCCGACGTATTCCTTGAGGATTCTAATTCAGAGCCTGTTTTGTGATGTTTCGCTCTGGTTTCATCAAAGTGTGACCAATCCAATGCCTCCGCCTTTGAATCTCAATGCCTATTTTAGTCCGTTCCACTCCAAAGTTCGGCGTTGGAGATCTCTTCTGGCCAGAATATTCCTAAAATGCGTCGGAGGTTTGGTTCACGAAAGTTTGTAATTTCTTGGTAAATCGAATGGCCACATTCCACGTAGTACAACCATATAACAAAACGGATTTGACGCATGCGTCAAAGAACTGCAGCTTCGTGCGAAGGGAGATATCTCTAACCTCCAGAAAGGGGAAGGATACCGAAGGCCTGACGAGCTTTACTTAGCCGTCCTTTTCGGCTCCGCCGTCCATGCTGACCGAGATAACAAAAATCTTCCACCTCTACATCTTGTCCGCTAAGAACAATCAGTGTGCTTGCGTTCGAACCCACGTACATGAGCTTGGTTTTACGCACATTTATTTTCAGTCCCAACTTTTTGCATTTAGAATGCAACGAGCGAACATATGAATCTAAGTCCGAACGGTTATATGCCAACAAACACACGTCATCAGCATAATCAAGGTGACTTAAGATGTTAAATTGTCTCCATTGAAGACCTTTATCTTCCCCACCTGCAGCTTTCAAGATGCCATTTATTACCACCAGAAACAGGGCCGGTGATTATATGCAGCCTTGTCTGACACTCGTTTGCAAAGGAAAGCTTTCAGACAGCTCTCCTCTATGCAAGACGCGACAACTTGTATCTTCGTAGGATTCTTTAATCATTGCTATGACCTTATCTGGAATACCTCTCCTAAGGAAAGCATTCCATATGTAATCTCACTTGGCGCTGTCGAAAGCCTTCTCGAAGTCCACAAATATGAGATGTTGTGGCGAACCTATTTCGGCTGACTGCTCCAATATTACCCATAGGGTATTTTATTTCGGTACAAGACGACCCTTTACGGAGTCTAGCCTGATAAGCTTCGAGAGTGCTCTCCACGACATTACTAATCCTATTGAGAATTACCTTAGCCATGATTTTCGATACGGCAGTAAGTGGACATATACCACGCTAATTGCCATAATCCCTTCTTTGGAATTTTCACAATGATGCCCTCCTTCCATTCAGTCGAATATCTTCCTTCATTAGTAAATAGTGGGAGAAGTATATCGGCTGTAATTTCCGCGTCCGCCTTGAGGACTTCAGTTGGTAGTCCGTCTATACCTGGGGCTTTCCGTTCCGCCTTTGACCGAATGGCGGAAACTATCTCTTTCTTATCTGGGGGATCGTCCCTAATAGAGGATTGTTGCAGTTGGATGTTTGGTAGTTGTTCTGTTTCTGGAATATCTTCCTCTGACAAAATGTTTGAAATATCAGAGAAGTATTCCTTCCATCGCCGTAATTGTTGTTGATTCATATTAAGGAGAGTTCCGTTGACATCTCTCAGCAGGTGGATGGCGGTGAAATTCCTGTGCATCAACTGTTTCATGATTTTGAATAGTAAACCCATATCACCAAGGAAAGCCGCATTTCTGCCTTGTTGGTCAGATCTTCAATAGCCTTTCTCTTGTCGCGTCTAACAGTCTTTTTAAGCTGTATATGAGCATCGCGGTGGTTCCGCCTTAAGTCGGGTGCTCGTTGGTTGACATCGGTTTGAGAGATGATTGCCAATTTGGCTTTTTCCGATCGCTAACCTTGTTCCATGTGTCTTGCGACATCCAGGGTTTCTCACCGCCTTGCACATATCCCAAAGATTCTTCAGCACTAGTTAGAAAAGCGTTTCTGGTTGCCCCCAATTGGCGTCCAGTGTGCGCATTTCATATTCGCTCAATTTGGATGACTTTTCGCGTAGAATAGTGGTGTACTCGCGCTTTTTATACTCTAGATGGAATCTGAGAGTATTATAAGTTTGCTCTAAAGTTTGTAACGCCAAGAAATAAGGCGCGGAGAAAAAAATGAATGATACTGAAGTTAATATTATCACTCAAAAATCTCAAAACCGGATGTCCGTCTGTCCGTCTGTCCGTCCGTCCGTCCGTCTGTTCGCTCTCTAGCTTGAGAACGCGTTGAGCTAGAAAGTTCAAATTTCGTACACGTCGTTTTTGACAAAAAAGTAAGGTCAAGTTCGTGAACGGGCCAAATCGCTCCACCCCTTCTACCCCCTCCCATACAAAATGACACAAATGCGCAATTTCACAATAAACGGATTTGCTCGAAAAGTATAAAAGCTATTGGCCTGAAATTTGGAATATATTACTTTTATGATAATATCAATCTACCGTAAAAAAATTATGCATGTCCTCCCCCTCCTTCTACCACCTCCCATACAAACTGTACTTGTAATGAATTACTCTAAGCCAATGTACACAGTGCGTATAAAATTTACCGGGCTGAAATTGTGCACCAAATATTAATTTAAAATTGTTAGTAAGGCCATACAAAATGACACAATTTCGCAATTTGACATTAAATGGATTTACTCAAAAAGTATAAAAGCTATTAATCTGAATTTTGGGATATATTACTTTTATAATAATCTTAATCTACAGTAGAAAAATTATTTGCGTCCTCTCTCTCCTTCCACCCCCTCCCATACAAACTACATTTTTTCATGAAATGCTCTAAGACGATTTTCTTAGAACATATAACATATATTGAGCTCATATTTTGTAATAAATACTTAATTAGTATTATCACTAAGATCAGAAAAAAATATTTGATTAGCTTCACTGCTTCTACCCCCTCCCATACAATATGACAACAGTTTCACAACTTCACAAAAAATCTATTTTCTTGAAAAGTATGAATGTTACTGGTCTAAAATTTAAGAGATGTCAATTTTATGATATTCTTAGTTATTTCTGAAAAAATCACTAAAATCCCCCCACTCTATCTACCACCTCCCATACAAACTGCACATTTTCACTAAATCTAACACACTAATTTTCTCAGCACATATTCAATTTTTGGAGTAAGCATTTTGTACAAAACATTTTTATAGCTACTTTAGCATGATGGGGACAAAATTAGTTCAATGCTATCACCCCTTCTAACACTCCCCATACAAAATTTCTTGGGATCACAAAAAATTCTATTTCATCTAGAGTATCGTAAGATTGCGCTTTACGCGTAATCGTAGCCCTGTTATATTTTTTTAGGTCTCTGAGTTTATCCACATTAAGCTTTCCATTCATTTGAAGATTTTGTGGTCATTCAGGCAACCATCAAGTGATGATCGCTTCGCTCGCACATCGAGGAGACGTCTTCTCCATCGGCATCTTACAGCCAAATGGTCGATCTGGTTCTGAGTAACACCGTTAGGGGAAACCCAAGATGTTTTATGGCGACTCTTGTGTGAAAAAAGGTTCCCTCCGATGACCATTTGCCGAGTAACTACAAAACTCCACAAAGAGTTCGCCGTTTTCGGGTCTGGAACATGGTCGAAGGTGGCACTCAGTTGGCTATAAAAATCTTGTCACCAGGTGTTGCGGTATTAGTTGGTGCGTAGCACTGTAGAATTGTGACGGTTCTAACAATGATACTGAGCCTGACGACGATAATCCTATCCGAGATTGGTTCCCTGCTGATGAGACTGTTTCTCACTCTCGATGTAAGGACGACCGCCACGCCATTTTTGGCTTCACTCTCAGGAAACATACAGAATGGTGTTTCCGCTTGAGGTTCGTTCTTCTCTGGATCCTGTCCACCTGACCTCGCCCTAGATTTGGATTTTATAGTGCTCCATTTCATGCTCAATCACTGATTGGTGATTCAAGGATCGAGTGACCCCAGTCCTTACCCTGTCATTCAATGTTGCGACGTTCCAGAAGCCAATCGTAGTCCTTTTTCGAATGCTAGAAATCCTTATCGTAGAATCCGCCCATATTCAAGACGCTGTATCCGTTTCTCATATCAGTTAGGATTTAAGATCACGGGTGATAAGCTCATGGCTTAGTGAGATCCAATACTGCACTGGTCGGTAACAATTCCAATGTCGCACGTTGCTTCCTGGGTTTTGTCTTCTTCGCGTCACTCGCACTGCGCATTGAATTCGTGGAAAAAATTAATCTTAGATCATCAAGAAGAGATAATTCCCGCCATTCGATCAATAGCGGGAGAAAAAAGCTCCAAGTATAGACGGACGACCCACCGAAATCCTCAAACCAGACTCGTAAATAACAGCCAATATACTCATACCACTCTTTACTGAGGTGTGGAATGAAGAAAGATATCTGGCTGAATGGATGGAGAACGTTATTGAAAAAATTCCGCAATTTGTAGCAATTGCGTGGCTTATGTCTACTTACTGCCGTATCGAAAATCAAAGCCAAGGTAAATCTTAATACGATTAGTGATGTCGTGGAGAGTACTCTTGAAATTTATCAGGACTCCGTAAAAGGTCATCTTATACCGACTACACAAATACCCTACGGATAATATTGGATCAATTCGCCGAAATGAGTTCGCCACTACATCTCATATTTTGGGACTTCGAGAAGAGTTTCGACAGTTTTATGAGAGATTACATATGGAATGCTTTGCTTAGGAGAGGTACTCCAGATAAGATCACAGCCATAATTAACACAGTGATGCAAGATGTCACGTCTTACATTCAGGAGAGCTGTTCGAGAGTTATCCTGTGCGAATGGATGTCAGGCAAGACAGCATATTATCACCAGCCCTGTTTCTAAAAAAGATCTTCATAGCTGCACTGGAAAGTAGAGAAGATAAAGGCCTTCAATGGAAATTATATCTTAAGTCACATTGGTTATGCTGATGGTGTGTGTTTGCTTGCACATAACCATTCGGACGTAGAGCCAAATGTTCGCTCGTTACATTATAATGCAAAGAGGCTGGACTGATAATAAATGTGCGTAAAAATAAGTACATATGCATGGGTTCAAACACAAGCACACCGATTGTTCTCAACGGATAAGATGTGGAAGAGGTGCAAGATTTTTGTTATCTCAGAAGAATTGTTAGCATGTACGGCGGAGCGAAAAAGGATATTGAGGCTCGTCTAAATAAAGCTCGTCAGAACTTCGGTATACTTTCCCCTTTTGTAGGTTAAGGGAGATCTCTCTTCGGACGAAACTGCGAGTTTTTAACGTATGCGTCAAATCTGGGTGTTGTTATATGGTTGTACTACGTGGAAAGTGGCCTTTCGAGTTATCGATAAACTGCGAATTTTCGTAAACCAATGCCTCCGACGCAGTTTAGGGATATTCTGGCCAAAAGTGATCTCCTACGACGAACTTTAGAGAACAACTGGACATACTAAAATACGCATTGAGATTCGGAGGCGGAAATGGTAGTGGATCGGTCACTTTAAGGAAACCAGAGCGATTATAATCCTCAAGAAAGACGTTGGGTTGATCGACCATGGAAGCGAGCAGTTGAGTAGGAGGCCAGTGCAATAAACAAGTCCTGGCAACAGCTAAAGGCGGATGTTCAGGATCGCGCCTTATGGAAGAGAACTTTTTCCGTTCTTTGCTCCTATAGGAGGTCTTAACAGGAATTTGATTGATTGATTGAACTCAATCTTTCGTTTTCTCATCATCAAAATCATGTTTAAAACTTGTTGCAGTATAATTATTAGTTATGGAGGAATTTTGTTATTGAGATTTTTACTATTTTCTTTAATAAAGGCCGACATTAATAGTTTGAAATTTTATTAAAGCAGAAATTTCCCTTCCTTACAGTAAGCACTCAACTGTATTTAAATATAGCAGTTTATGGAACAAAAATATTGTAGCTATACGCAACACTAAAAACACGTAGAAAAAACGATTATTATCTCTAATCCCAAGATAGTGCAGCAATATTGAATATTCCACCCATCCCTGGATACGGACTTAATCCAAGATATTTCTGTCAATATCGGTTCAGGTAGGATAATATTAAATACTTTGTTTTCAGCAACTGGAATATTCACAAGAGCTCCTTTTATTGCTATTCTCGATAAAAGTTTTAATTGGTGTCAAGCAAATCATTAAAATAAAAACGTAATTGGAGTGTTTCGATTTCGTCGGTAGTCCCGAAATTTTGCTTAGATACCCAATTTTAATTTGTGATAAGAAGTATTAATTTCATATCGGAAATTTTTTCACTTATTATTTTAGTAAAAAGAAGCCTACTGAATGAAGAAATTTCAGAGCTCTTAAAAACTAACACAGTTATATATTTTTTGTTTTCTCTTTTTGAGCTAAAAACAAAAATTTAGACTCAATTTTTAAAAAATTTCTTCATTCAATGTCTTGATAAAAAATCTAGATGTCTCTTGTCATTTACCAGAAAAATGTGCGACAGGAATCTTTTCAGGAGGGCAAAAAACTGACAAAGCGCTTGTACGATTTACATCGACCTTTCTCGCTTTGAACTAATTTTGTGAGCACTTTTGCTAATCGAAAACTATGCTGTTTGTTTTATTTTATTTAAAATTTAGTCTAGAAACAGATTAAATTTGCTTTGGGGAAAAGGTTCGAATTCGACTGTTCCAACAAATTACGATCAGAAGAAACAACAATGGCCATCATTTTGTGGAGAAAACTATTTTTTCATTATGTATTTATGAAATGCTTGGCAAATTTAATCAATCTATAATTGCACAGCTAGCTATTTTATGCTTCGACCTTATTGAATCAGTTCCAACCTACGTCCTTTATTATTAAATTCCATTCGAAAGTAATTTTCTCCATTAAAATTATGCCTGCTCCCACATAAACGATAAATATCAACGTTCGGGCTTGTTTGCAGAAATAAGCGAAATACCTGCCCATTATCGGAAATCACTTCCATCATTTCTTAACAAATGAAAAGAGAAATAAAGCAATTGCGCCCACCGAATAAAAGAAAGGAGAATTTACTGTGCCGTAGTAAAGTGGCTCGATAAACGCTAAATGAAGTGACGAGGAAATAAATTTGATTCCAAGATTGTTGGAGAAAGTGCAATTAATTCGCGCGGGCATGATGCTTTGTGCGGCCATAACTCAATTAGTCGGTTGGCAATAAACTATCACCTTTGCTGGCCATTACATTCAGGCACCCGTTTAACAAGCCCGTACTAATCGCTTCTGTTTTTTTTTTTCAGATGTGGCGGATCGTTGGTATCACGTCGACACGTCGTAACAGCTGGGCATTGTGTGGCGCGTGCCAATCCACGACAAGTACACGTTACGCTGGGCGACTACGTAATCAATTCGGCCGTGGAGCCGCTACCTGCGTACACCTTTGGTGTTCGCCGGATCGATGTGCATCCGTACTTTAAGTTCACGCCGCAGGCGGATCGCTACGATATTTCGGTATTGACCTTGGAGCGACCCGTGCACTTTATGCCCCATATCGGTATTATGACTTCTCCAAGATTTTGTCGCTCGTCCGAGCTGTCCACGCTATTAACATTTTCACTTTATCGTTTCAAGCGCCAATCTGTTTGCCCGAAAAGAACGAGGACTTTCTAGGTAAGTTCGGCTGGGCCGCCGGATGGGGTGCCCTCAATCCTGGTTCGCGTCTTCGACCGAAGACCCTGCAGGCAGTCGATGTTCCTGTTGTGGAAAACAGGTGCGTATTCGAATTCACACGGATCCTTAAATTTACGGAAATTTAATTTGATTTCGATGATTTTTCACCAGAGTATGCGAACGATGGCATCGGTCGAACGGCATTAATGTCGTTATTTATCCGGAAATGTTGTGTGCTGGCTACAGGAATGGTGGCAAGGACTCTTGTCAGGGCGATTCCGGTGGGCCGTTGATGCATGAGAAAAATGGCCGTTGGTATTTGATCGGTGGGTTTATTTGAAAAAAAAAAATTTTATTTTGCCGTCCGTGCAATAATTAAAATTGAATTTATTTTTCATACAAAACAGGTGTTGTATCGGCAGGATATTCGTGTGCTACCAGAGGACAACCGGGAATTTATCACCGAGTGCCGTACACAGTCGACTGGATTTCATACGTCACCAGTTTAAATTCGTAAATGATATTTTCATGTTAGTTTAATATTTAATTTTTGATGTTGTTTGCAAGTTTTGCGTAGGTTTGATGATGCGATTTTACAAATGTGAGGGTTTGTCATAATATGAATACGTTTTTGTTTTTTTAGCTACATTGCAACCATTTCGCTATCAATTCTCGAAGGGAACGAATCTAGCTAGGGTATTGAGTATCCGATTCAAGCTAATTTTATTTATAGCGTATGAAGAACATGCACTCCTTTTGAAGGCGACAGCACAGAGGAGCGACTTATCAGTCTGGGGAAATAATGACAATCTATTACTTAATTTGAGAATATGAATTTACTATTTAATTTAATGAAACAAATGAAAGCAAAAATCTTATTGGGAACCACCTGAAAGATATCCTTTCATAAGATCAACTTGAATACCCTGTTGTGAAAGATTTGAATGTGTAAAGACTTCAATTTTACACAAGCGTATGGTATATTTATCAGTAATGATCTCGAGGACTAAGAAAAAATGAGTATCGTATTCAGGTTTTCAATTCGGTACTACGAAAGGAACTAAGGCGCGTAAAACCACTTCAACCTTCAGAACGAGAAAAATAGAAAATTTGTAAAACGAATCTGGAATTATTTCCAGCTGATATTCTCTTCGAACTCTATCAAAGAGAACAATGGAGATACCTCTGTAAATGGATAGATCTCATACATGTTAAAATTAAAAAAAAATAGTATCATTCCTATTTCCTCAATTAACATAGTATGCCTACTTATAGCATGGCGTAGTGTGTTTTTGTGTCATTCAACGCATTCGCTCAAGGTCCTTCAAAATTTCATTCCAATCAAAATGCTAAATTTTTCACAGACATTTAAAATTTTCGCTACCTAACTATATTATTTTTGTGACTCCGGAACTAGAGGGGTTGCGCTTTTGTACTGAAGCACAGCTCCGGTGAAGGGGGAAGGATATTGATTTTTGGGAATTAAGGGGATAGAGACGGAAGTGGCTATGAATATATCTTTTGAATTATTGAATGTTGTAGTCATGCGGGAATACTGAGATGGGTAACGAGTTCCATATTCGAATAGTCCGGTTTAAAAATGAGTCACGAAATTTGACAGTGCGACCAAAGATAGGGTTGAGAGAATAGTTATGAATTTTAATGGTCCGAGACTCGATAGTATCCAGATAGGAGAGAGAAGTTTTTGCAGCTCCTGCCTATAGGTGGGAATTAAATTCAAGGCGTGGTCTAATGAATTGAAGGGGTTTTTAGAACGTTTTAGGTAATCCAAACATTTAGATACTTCCTTGGCGATGTTAAATATATGATCGTTCCAAGCGAAGTTATCTTTGATTTGGATACCTAAAGAGTTGGTTAATGGCTGGCTTTCGAATGTCATTGGATCAAGGTTAGAGTCACGTTTTTGGGACACAAGACAGCACTGAGTTTTCGAAGCATTAAATTTGACTTGATTCTTATTGTCCCAACTAAGAATTCTAGCAAGACGTCATTCAATGATTGAGCCATTTACCTACGTTGTTCTGCTAAGCTAGTACTTCGGGCTAAGGACGCAGTGTTGAAGTGATAGGAGATGTCCAATGTGCAGTCATCAGCGAAGCTTTGTATAGGATTGAAAGTCGAAGATAGAAAGTCATTAATAAATATTAGAAAAATTGTGGGAGAAAGAGCCGAACCCTGAAGAACACCAGCTTTAGTTTTATAAGAAGGGTAAACCACACCATAAACCACACGCATTGAACGATTGGCTAAAAACTTTTAATCCAGGAAATAAGGTAGCCGCCGAAACCAATAGCCTTAAGTTTGATTAAAAAGGCGCTGTGCCGCACTCTGTCAAAAGCCTTGGAAATATCGAGAGCGATAATACAAGATTGACCAAACTTGCTCAAATGTTCAGTGAGGGTGGTGAAAAGGTCTTCTGTGGAACTGTTTGTTACTAGTTGAACACCAGGCCTTGCGCTAAATTTTATTGATGTACCCCATCTTTATTTGAAATTACACAATTTTGAAATCATTCACCTTTGATACAGTTAAAGAGATTAGCGCGAGAATCATCAAAATCGGAGACGGATGCGAATTTATTTAAAGTAAAGCTGTAGCCAATTAGGCAATGTATATTGGGTACAGAACTATGTTCAATTTTCCCCATCAATTCCGAAAACTGGATACCGAAATATGCTTGTTTATCTTAACATTGGCTTTTTTATCTGATAGCATAAGAGAATTATGATTTGGCGTAAGGTTCAATCATAAGATACTCTAGATGAAATGAGAAACAGCTTACTGTACCGGAAAATATCCCATCTCAAATTCGACTATTGAATAGTAACTTTTGTATGGGAAGAGGTTGAAGCAGAACGAGGAGATCTGTAATTTTTGTATATATCACCGAACGCGATATGCAAAATGTTTCGTGTTGAATTCAAAGTTTGTAGCTTTCAACATTTTCAAAAATGAAAAAATATAATTTAACTGAATTTACGCGAAATTTGTATGGGAGGGGGTAGCAGAAGTAAGGTAACGTTAATATATTTTATTTAAAACTGTAAATAGTTCTGGCTAAAATTCGAATTTTAGTTTTGCTAATTTCACTGAAAATCGAAGAAATACATTTTTCAAAATTGTGCATTTGTATGGGAGGAGGAGGGGCAAAAAGAGTACCTGAATCGGATCAAAATATTTGAATGTACTGTGACCTAATTTTCAAGTGGATAGCTAAAATAACTTGGGCGAAAAATCTATATCATAAAATTTTGAAATTTCATGTAATTTTTTGGGAGGGCTAGAAGGGGTTGAGGAATATAGCCCGCTCACGAACTTAAAGTTTATTTTTTTGCACAAAATGACATACGAAGAATTTCAATTCGATAGCTCACAGCGTTCGAAAGCTATGTTCTAAACTGACGGACATACGGTTACTCGGAATCGAGGTTTTTGAGCAACAATAAATATTTTTATTCCCTTGGTGACTCTATACGAGCATTACTTCTTAGCGTTACAGATGGTAAGGCAAACACAATCTACTGCCAGACTTTATCCTGAGTATAAAAACTATCTGGTAACGTTAGTTCTTCCACTGCGAGAATCTAGTAGCGCTAGTTCTTCAGCTAAAAACAAATAAGGGAATAATTAACCAATTCTATTTTGATTGCTCATCTCCTCTCTTATGTGTATGTACAACCCTTACAATTTAATAACTAAAAAAACATAACTATCTCAATTTTTAGCCTTAGTCGCACGAACTGCATTAAGTAGCTCCGACTGCATAATTGTTATCTATGGCCGAAACATATACATATTTATATTTACAGTCTGAAGTTTAAAATATTTTCTGAGGGTTAAGCCCGTGCCCTCCCGATGTCAACCAACGAACGTCCGACTTGAGGCAGAACTAACGCGATGCTCATATATAGCTTAAAAAGGCTGTTAGACGCGATAAGAGAAAGGCCATTGAAGATCTGGCAAACAAGGCAGAATTTGAGGGTTACCTTGGGGATATGAGTTCTACATATATTCAAAATCATGAAACAGTTGACGATCAGGAATTTCACCGCCAACCACCTGCTGAGAGATGTCAACGGAACTCTTCTTAATATGAGTGAACACCAGTTGCGGCGATGGAAGGAATACTTCTCTGATATTTTAAACATATTGTCAGAGGAAGATATTCCGGAAACAGAACAACTACCAAACATCCAACCGCAACAATCCTCTATTAGGAACGATCCCCCAGATAAGGAAGAGATAGTTTCCGCCATTCGGTCAATGGCGGGAAGGAAAGCTCCAGGTATAGACTGACTACCAACTGAACTCCTCAAAGCGGACCCGGAAATAACAGCCGATATACTCCTCCCACTCTTCACTAAGGTGTGGAATGAAGGAAGATATCCGACTGAATGGAAGGAGGGCGTCATTGTAAAAATTCCGAAGAAGGGCGACCTTCGGGATTGTAGCAATTCGCGTGGTATATGTCTACTGACTTCCGTATCAAAAATTATAGCTAAGGTAATTCTCAACAGGATTAGTGATGTCGTCGAGAGCACTCTCGAAGTTTTTCAGGCTTGATTCCGTAAAGGGTCGTCTTGTACCGACCACACAAATACCCTTCGGATAATATTAGAGCAGTCAGCCGAAATGGGTCCGCCACTACATCTCATGTTTGTGGACTTCGAGAAGGCTTTCGACAGCGTTAAGCGTGATTACATATGGAATGCTTTGCGTAGGAGAGGTATTCCAGATAAGGTCATAGCTGTGATTAAAGAATCCTACGAAGATGCAAGGTGTCGCGTCTTGCATAGAGGAGAGCTGTCCAAAAGCTTTCCTGTGCGAACGGGTGTCAGACAAGGCTGCATATTATCACCAGCCCTGTTTCTGGTGGTAATAAATGACATCTTGAAAGCTTCACTGGAGGGTGGGGAAGGTAAAGGTCTTCAATGGAGACTATTTAACATCTTAAGTCACCTTGATTATGCTGATGACGTGTGTTTACTTGCACATAACCGTTCGGACTTAGAGTCAAATGTTCGCTCGTTGCATTCGAAATGCAAAGAGGCGGGACTGAAAATAAATGTGCGTAAAACCAAGTACATGCACATGGGATCGAATACAAGCACACCGATTGTTCTTAATGGACAGGATGTGGAAGAGGTGCAAGATTTTTGCTATCTTGGAAGCATTGTCAGCATGGATGGCGGAGCCGAAAAGGATGTTGAGGCTAAATGAAGCTCGTCAGGCCTTTGGTATCCTTTCCCCTTTCTGCTTTCCACTAAGCTGCGAGATTTTGACGTCAAATCCGTGTTGTTATATGGTTGTACCACGTGGAAAGTGACCGTTCGACTTACCAAGAAACTACAGACTTCGTAAGCCAATGCCTCCGACGCGTTTTAGGAATATTCTGGCAGAAGTAATCTCCAACGACGAACTTTGGACTACAACTGGCCAGACTAAAAGAGTTATGGAGATTCAACGGCGGAAGTGGCAGTGGATCGGTCATACTTTGAGGAAACCAGAGCGAAACATCGCAAAACAGGCTCTGGATTATAACCCTAAAAGAAGACGTCGGGTTGGTCGACCATGTAACACATGGAAGCGAGCAGTTGAGCAGGAGGCTAGAGGAATAAACAAGTCCTGGCAACAGCTTGAGGCCGATGCTCAGGATCGCGTCTTGTGGAAGAGAGTTGTTTCTGTCCTATGCCCCTATAGGAGGTCTTAACAGGAATTTGATTTGATTGGAAGCCCGTGCGCTGAAATCGTCCTACATACCTCCATGCTCTCCTTCACTGGGTACGGACCTGATGAGTATATTTCAAATGCTGTTACACGACGTAGTGGAAGGGGTTTGATCACGTTTACTCCAATGTTTGTATAATAATAGAATAGCTTTTCCGCGCACTTTTTATTTTAGCTTATCTTTTAGTGCACTTTTTTGCATATGGCATAAAAATTCAAAATGCAGAACACAGTGCATTTGCTAAAATATTAAAACTATTGAAATAAACGCAACATACATATGTGAAAAAGTATTAAAATTCATTTATCGATAACGTGAAAGAGCTTACTACTATAAAATTTGTCGCTGATGATTTTGGGTTTCGTAAACGAAATATTTATACAAAACTTGTTCAGTGAAGTTCATTTGATTTTTCAAAAATCCCGTTTTTAAATTTAATTGAGATAATATGATAAGAATAAGATAATGAATAAACTTCTATTTCTACAATGACACTTCAGCTCAAATCGGGCCTTGGCCTCCTGACCTTTAGGTTCC
This sequence comes from Chorisops tibialis, assembly GCA_963669355.1. Classification (NCBI taxonomy): domain Eukaryota; kingdom Metazoa; phylum Arthropoda; class Insecta; order Diptera; family Stratiomyidae; genus Chorisops; species Chorisops tibialis. The sequence continues at coordinate 110,577,804 of OY770262.1, read as the reverse complement.
TTAACATTTTTTGTTTTTCATTATTTATTGTGGAAGAGTTGTTAGCCCCTCACACAACCCTCTAGCTACGAATATGTTCATTTTTCAGGTAGTGTGCTGAAATCGTACGTTGACCGGGATTTGAACTCACGACCTTCGCATCGTAGACTAACACACTTCCCGCTAGGCTAAACCATAGTTGAATAAACTACTATCAGATCATTCAGGCATTTAGAATATGAACACAGTCTGCGGGTTGAGTGAAATAGTTTTGTACAAAAATGTAGAATAGTTCATTTTGGCAATATCCGCCTCAATTAATGTACCAGTAATACTTTGCAGAAACATCAATTGTTAGTTATGTGACGTTTTTCAGATAACATGATCTATAGGCTGCGAACGCAACAAGCTTAGGATTTGATCGTTTTCTTGTTGTGCTGATAAAATTTATCATTTTTTTATCACCTGCTGCTCAGTGCATATAATCAGTCTGTCCATGTGGCTATAAATTAACAAATGCTTCCGATGCAACCTGGAAGACTTTTGGTAGGAAATCATATCAAACAATGAGCATCTGGCCCTGACTAGAAACTTGTTTTTAAGAATTTAAGTGGCATTGGATTGGACACTCCTTAAGCAAACCAGAGCAAAATACTGTCAACAGGAACTGTAAAACTGAAAAATTATTTCCACAATCAACGTAATATGATCCAACTTTCTTAAGTTGTCGAGAAATTGAATTTGTGTTACTCACAATCGCGGGTGTTTTCGAATTCGGTCATTTTGTCTTAGGTGTAGTTAAGGTTTTATATATCGGAAAGAAAAATTAAAAAATTAATTTCGTTAAGAAGTATTCTAAGCAATTTCAATATCGTTACACTCTCAATTGTTTTTGGTTAGGTCCAAGGAGGATATATAATAAGGAGTGACTATGAGCATGTTTTGCCATGTAAGGCAATGGTAATGAAAGTATTTCTTTCCCTTACTAGCGAAATGCCCGAAATTTTTCGAAAAAAATTGTTTCGCTATCTTTGTCTGGCACACTTAAAAATATTGCAACTAACTCTTTCCCACGTTAAATTGTTCGAAACAATTGTCAAATTTTTGAAAGAATTGTTTCGCTATCCTTGTTTGGCATATTTAAACCCAAAGCAACTATCTCTGTCCCGCGTTAAATTGTCCGTTGCTAAAATGCTTATCTTAGACACGAACTAAAAGCTAATAAAAATTAAAAAAATTAAGATTTCTGAAATAAAACAGCAAACTCCATTGTACTGAAAATTATTTTATTGCTGACTGAATATTAGTAACCAAGAGAAAATACAAATTATGGTATTTTTTTTGTAAAAGTTTGAAGCCATGTTAAGCTTTGACACAACTTTCGAAAATTTCCGAATCAAAAAGTATTCCCGCATGAGACAGCCTATCAAGCACTCCATTTTATATATCCTCTATCTATGAATACAGCTCTGTGGTTTCGAATTTATCATAAATTTTAAACGGCTAGAAAGTCTTGAATCAATGATCTAATTGCTTCTAAGACCCCCTAAAGGGCATGGGATAGAAAGAACTCTCTTCCACAAGGCGCGATCCTGAGCCTTTAGCTTTAGCCAGGAAAGTGTTCAATAGTAGGTGTAATTTCATTGGCTTAAAATTTCTTGAGCATCGAAAGGTTTTTTATATTGTTGTAAAATATAAATTCACCCGAACTACATTCGAAATTTTTTATTTACATACCAGACGGAAGCAGCTTTACATTAGGGGCTAGTGGAGCTAAGTCTCATCACAGAATAAATTATATCTAACAGCGAAATTGAAAATTGAATAATTTACTTCTTCTTTCTCATATTTTAATCTAAATAAAACGATCTAATCGGAAAAAAATTGCTTGATGTAAAATTTTGTTTTAGCCTGGGTGCAGATGTCGTGTTGGTCTATAATGCGAAGATCGTGATTTGGAGCGTTATGCGAAGTGTCTGTGGCAACTCTACAAACGAATTTCGGTTATCACTCATAAAGAGTTTTTCGATATAGAGAGATCTTCAATTCTGATATACAAAAAAAAAATGAATAAGACATGTTTAGGCGAGTCAGTTAGCGTCGGTTGTGAAATTAGAAAAAAACGCGTCTTGCTAATTTGAAAATAAGTATTAAACAAAAAGTCCATTAAAGTTTTAATTGAAAAGTTAGTTAGAAGTGTTGTAGCCAAAACACTACAGGTCAACAACCATTCAACAATAACAAACAAATGTTTAGAACTTGCAGGTCAAACCTTGATTTTGGCTGTAGAGCTATTGAAGAAGAAGAACAGCGTGACCTTCACGAAATCGTGATATTTTTGTCCCTGAACATAGAGTTAATTCTGGACGGACTTGGAAACTTCAAAACATAATTTCATTTTAACAGAACTACTTGATCATTCTAACTGAAATAATTATTTCTCGATCCTGCTATCAGAATTACTGGAACAATTTAAATTACATCATGTAGTACGGAGATTTACTACTACTATAAAACGTTTATGATAATAGATCCTTACAAGTATTTAGACGCACACGTAATTTGAATATATTTGTTGAAATACAAAAAGTTTTTACTAACCTATATTTTATTGGAACGAATTTATTTATATTTAATTTTTTACAGTCTTCAAGATAAAAAACTGCAGAAATTGTTATGGGATGAATCTTTTCTAAATTTATTTTTCATACAAAAATAATCAAAGATAGTTCACTTTATTTAAACTATTAAATAAGATCAAACTTGGAAATTTTCACAGAAAGGAGTTTATAGCTACATACTCAATTAGTTCTATGATAAATAACTTGTATTTAATTATGTGGAAGTATTTAATATATGCCATATAACACTTATAGACTGCAACAACATCATAGAACATCATTTCAAAAATATAATTCAATCTTTTCTTATTTTATTACAGAGCCGAAAAGGAAAACTTGTGATATCTCTTAACAAAATTGATATGAAAGATGAAAATCTAAAAAAGAAACTAGTAACAAACAAATTTTATTAAAACATTAAAAATATACATATATACGAAAAATCGAAATACATTTCTGTGAAATTGTATTTGAAACTTAATTATTAAAATCATAATTTATATAAATGTATTGAACTATTTATTTTCTAAAATAGCGTTTCTAAAATAATAATAAACTAAAATTTTGTAAATACAAAAATAAAAAAATATTTAAATAATCCAAACTATTAATCTAATCTAAATAATTTATAAACAAAACACAATTCTTACTGAAAATGTAATTTGTTTTTGTTTGTTACCAATTGGAATCGCAATAATCTATTCATTTTAAAATGCAAATATTTAATTTTATACTGTATTGTAAATTATTCTGTTCAATAGTTTTTGGGGAATTCTATTAGTAAACTCGTAAACAAGTTGCTTGTGCATAATTAATCAATAGGACGATTTTGTTATCATATATCTATTAATAATTTTAAAATGGTCAAATACATTATAAAATAAATAGACAGTTTAAGTAGAAAAAAGTTGATATGAAAAGTTTTGTAAATAAAAATTGTGCTTATTACATAATAATTTGTTTTATTTAACATTTAGCTTAACAAATATTTCTCGTTTCCGTGCCTCAATTTTATTTTTAGAATAGTGTATGAAATTGATCAGAAAGAATTTCGAATCAGCTCAACAAACATTCTGAATACGTTTCATACAGATAACTGTCACATATTGCAGCGATGCTATATTCTTAAAAATGCGATAAAACTTTTTAGGGATCAGAAATTTATTGCATTTTTATCAAACTAACTGATCCCTTTTTTTACATCAACAGCTCACGCTCTTACTTACTTCTCGATCAAGTGCATTCGTATTACATTTTTATTGTCATTTTATTTAATTGGTAACTCGTATTAAAAGTACCCAATAGCGATTTGAATTCGTACTGTACTCTTTAAGAATGTTCGGAACAAAGAGCTTTCGTTCATAATTTTCTTTCGTAAGAAATTACCTGAAGATGATGAAAATACTTTAAAATCATAGAGTGCAATAATATTTACAATATTAATTTAATTCAATGAACCACCAAAAGCTAAAGAGCTTAAATTTAAGAAAGAACTTAAGAAAAAAAAGTCATCTTAAAATTCTTACTAACTCAGAAATTAAAGTTTTCAATAAATATGTTAAGCTGCAGTTTAAATAAATATAAATTTAATTTTGCTCTCTGAAGGATCGATTCCTGATAAAATAAATTAAATACAACACATAGTGTAGGTAGATGAAATTCCATTTAATCGATTATCCTCGGCAAATGAAAGGTACCAATCAAAACAGTTATTTGTCATTTATATATGTATGCATATATCAGATAACAAATTTAGAAACATATTTTTTAGTTGTAAAATTCTGATCTTGCATTTTATGTCAGTACACATTGGACAGAACTACCCATTCTCATTCTTCTCCCCATACTTTCGTTTCTAATAAAATTTGCAAAATGGTAGTATAAGTAAGTTTTGAATGATTGAGAAACTGGTTATCAACATCCTGATACCCACGATTTGTTTCAATTTTAAAGTCGATAGCTACCATATATTCGAAGCAGAAATACTTTTCTTGAATTTTTGATCTAAAAATTTGTATGGGAGCGGATAGAAAGAGCGTAGTGAAGTTGATATTTTTTAAAGCCTTTAATGCAATTATTAAAATACAAGTTTAGGGAAAATTTTAAGTTCCTACTTATTCCAGTTTTAATCGAAATCGAAATATTACATTTTTCAAAATCATTAATTTGTATGGGAGGGGAGGAGTATGTCCATCAAAACAAAAATTGTTGACTTCAATGACAGTTGTATTATTGTATTTTTCTGAAGGAGGATATATAAAATGTAGTGCCTGATAGGCTGTCTCATGTGTGATTCGGAAATTTTGTCCAAGCTTAACTTGGCTTCAAACTTTTACAAAAAAATACCATAATTTGTATTTTCTCTTGGTTGCTAATATTCAATTACTAATAAAGCAATTTTCCGTATAATGGAGTTTGCTGTTTTATTTCAGAAATCTTTATTTTTTCAATTTTTATTAGCTTTTGGTTCATGTCTAAGCTTAGCACTTTAGTAACGGACAATTGAACGCGAGTCAGGGTAAGTTGCAATTGGCTTAAGTATGCCAGACAAAGAGAGCGAAACGATTGTATCGAAAAATTTCGAGCATTCCGCCAATAAGGGAGGGAAATACGTCCTTTCCCATTTTCTTACAAGGCAACGCATGCTCATAGTCTCTCCTTATTATATATCCTCCTTGATTTTTCTCAAAATTTCAAATCGATAGCTTTGACTGTTTCGAAGAAAACTAATTTAATTGAAATTTTTAAATTTCGTGAAATTTTTATGGATGGATTTAGGAGTGGGGTACATATTTCAAAATACATTGTAATTATAATAAAATTAATTCTGGCAAAAATTCCACATTTTAGCTTTGCTAGTAGTAGTAGTAGTAGTAGTATGTTTGTGAAACTATTCGTGTATAAATGTAGTACAATTAAATAAAAATATTTTGATTACAATCTTAAAAAAAATATACAAGAATAATCTATACATATAAATATAATTGTAGTGTCTGTCTGTTATTTGCTTATAAATGGCTATAAGTTAGTTTTTTGAGTTATTTTAGCACTAACTAAGCATAAAAACACATTTTTGAAATTTTTGTATGTCTGTATGTCTGTCTGTACGCCCGCTTTTCACGCACAAACGGCTGAACCGATTGTAATGAAACTTGCACAGTTTGGTAGGTGTCCATCGGAATGAAATCTGCTTTTGGTTTTATTTCACTCTCCTCACGCCTTCTACCCCCTCCCATACAAAGTGACTCATTTTCAAAAATATATATTAATCAAATTTTCTTGAAAACTATAAAAGCTATTAATTTGAAATATGGAATATATTGTTTCTATTATAAATGCAGTCTTTTGGTATACAAATTAATCTCCTTCTACCACCTCCCATACAAACTACACTTTTTCATGAACCACTTTACACCAATTTTCTCAGTACGTGTAACTTTCATCGAGCTAAAATGTTCTATTAAATCTTTAATTAACATTATTATTAATATCAAGATAAAATTAACCGATTAGCTTCACTCCTTCTACCCCCTCTCATACAATGTGACACAGTTCCACGCCTTCACAAGAATTCGATTTTCTTGAAAAGTCTGAATGTTACTGATCTGAAATTTAAAATATATCAATTGCATGATGATTATAGTTGTTTTTCAAAAAATCACCAAAAACCCCCTTCTCCTTCCACCACCTCCCATATAAACCGCACTTTTTCATAAAATACTCTAAACGAATTTTCTCAGTACATTTAAATTTCATCGAGGTAAAAATTTAAACTTAATCCTTAATTAGCATTATTATTAACAGCGGGAAGAAAATTAACCGAGTAGCTTCACTCCTTCTACCCCTTCCCATACAATGAGGCACATTAAACGACTATGTAACAATTCGATTTTCTTGAAAAGTGTGAATGATACAGATCTGAAATTTAAAGTGTTTCAATTGCATGATAGTAATAGTTGTTTTTCGAAAAATCACCAGAAACCCCCCACTCCTTCTACCACCTCCCATACAAATTGCACAATTTCATTAAATTCAGTGCACTAAGTTTCTCAGTACCTACTCAACTTTTGAAGCTTAAATTTGGTACAAAACATTTTTATAGCTACTCTAGGATGATGTGAAACAAATTGGTTCAGTGCTGTCACCCCTTCTACCACTCCCCATACAAAATTTCTTAACACCGCAAAAATTTCGATTTCATCTATTAATAATATCGTATGATTTGGCTTTACGCACAATCGTAGTCCTGTTATGTTTTTATGCTTAATGTTATTTTATTTGCTTTTTTTTTTTTTAATTAACACCAGCTACAATTATTCACATGTTCTTAGCGCTTTTCAACACGTATATGATCTCGAATCACGGGTTTATTTTACGAGCCTGTCCCATAAAAATGGGGGTATCATGCTTTCATTCTTAATAATTTATGGTTCTGATTCCAACAATATACAAAACATTCTCTTCAAGGAGCCATTAAAGTAAGCAGATTTTATATCCCACATAATGCATTACTAACTACACTCTCAAAAATTGCTTATTATTGCTATTTGTACGCGGACGAAGTCGCGGGGGTTTGCTAGTATTTATATATTATTATTATTATTATAAGGCACAAACTCACATGAGCCAAAGCCTTGTGTTTTAGAGTTCAATTCATTCGTATGAGAAAAACATTATATATTTATATGAGCTAGAAATTTTGAAGCATTAATTCATAAAAAAACAAAAAAAAAAACTAAATAATAATAGTAATATTTTCAAATTTAAAAGAGAATAAACAGAAAAGTATAAGCCCAAATAGAAAATATAATTGTGATAACTTATGAAAAGAGATATTAAAATAACATATAATTATTAAGATTATTTACAAATTGCGGCTTATCGATAATAAATTGTGTAATCTATACATATAAATATAATTGTAGTGTCTGTCTGTTATTTGCTTAGAAATGGCTATAAGTTAGTTTTATTTTATGTTTTATTTCAGCAATAACTAAGCAGAAACACGCGTTTTTAAAATTCTTCTCTGTCTGTCCGGCTTTCACGCAAAAACGACCGAAGCGATTGTAACGAAACTTTCACAGTTTAGTAGGTATACTCCGAGATCTAATTTGCTTTTGGTTAATGTCACTCCCCTCACGCCTTCTACAACCTCCCATTCAAAGGGACACATTTTCAAAAATATAATCGATTTTTAAAGTATATCATTTTTATTACAAATGCAACCTTTTAGTTCACAAATTATTTAATCCTCCCACTCCTTCCACCACGTCCCATACAAACTACACTTTTTCAATAAATACTATACACCAATATAGGGATACATCCCTAAAATCTGGAGGAAAGCGAGAGTGGTATTTATACCGAAGGCAGGGAACCGTCCCAGAGAACAGCCAAAGTCATACCGCCCTATAAGTCTTACCTCCTTCTTCGTCAAAATGATGGAGAAATTAGTGGACATCCACTTAAGAACGGGACCTAACAAGGTCTGTCTTAATAAAAACCAACATGCCTACCAAAACGGCAAATCAACAGAGTCAGCCCTTCATGGTTTGGTTAGACAAATCGAAAAGGCAAAAGACTGCCCTTTGTGCATTCCTAGATATAGAAGGAGCATTTGACCATACTCCCCATGAAGCCATAATAGCGGCAGCTAGGAAAAAGGGTTTGGAAACGGCCACGATAAAATGGATACACGCCATGCTGAAGAGCCGAATGACAACCACGGATCTAGGTGATAGCACAGTGACTGCACAGATCTATGGAGGATGTCCTCAAGGTGGGGTACTATCCCCACTACTTTGGTCAATTGTAGTAGATGATCTTCTGGACCATCTAACGGACCAGGGATACGAGGCAATAGGATATGCTGATGACCTTGTCATTATCATTAGAGGCAAATATGATTCAATAATATCGGAGAGAATACAATCAGCACTAGAGGTGATAATGAACTGGTGTCAGTCTAAGAACTTAAACATTAACCCATGTAAGACTGAGATAGTACCATTCACAAATAGAAGGAAAAACCACATTGTACCTCCTTCAATAAATACCCTAAATAATACCCTTTTCAGATGAGGTAAAATATCTAGGTGTTATACTGGATAGCAAACTCAACTGGAACAAACATATAGAATGGACTCATGCCAAAGCACTAAAGGCATTTTGGGCCTGTAAAAGCTTATTTGGCAGAAAATGGGGATTATAGAACAATAATTCTCCCAATAGTCACATACGGATCAACGATATGGTGGACTAAAATATTACAAAGGAATGCACAGTTTACACTACAAAAAATCCCAAGGCTAGCTTGCCTTGGTATCACAGGTGCAATGAAAACCTGTCCGACAGCGGCAATGGAAATGTTCTTAACATCCTTCCGATACATATCCAAATAAAAAAGGAAGCTATCAAAGGAGTGTTACGCATACAGGAGAAAAACAATTATAAGTCAGGGGATTTTAGACGTCACCTCAAAATCCTAAAAGCCCCAAAAATAGAGGCTATAACTTCCACATTATCGGACGCGATGCCGACAAAATTCAACTTTGAAACCTCCTTCAAAGTTGTAATCAGAGAATGCAAGGACTGACAATCTATGCTACCTGAAATAGTAGAGGGATCAACCAGCTGGTATACAGATGGCTCTCGCACCTCTAAGGGGACAGAAGCCGGAGTCAAAGGTCCTAACTTCTCGGTGTTAAAACCACTCGGTAAAGAAGCCACAATCTTCCAGGCCGAACTAATTGCAATGGAGCTATGCATCCAAGAAAATATAAGGAGAGCTCATCGCAATAAATCCATTTATATCCTATCGGATAGTCAGGCGGTTCTCAAAGCTCTAGCATCCAATAAACACGGATCGAAGATAGTATGGGAATGCCTTCAAAACCTAATCACCCTGGGGAAAAGGAATGATGTAACCTTAATGTGGGTACCAGGATACATGGGAATTGAGGGAAATGAAGAGGCTGATCGCTTTGCAAAAAACGGCGCAGAAACAAATTTTATTGGTCCAGAACCATTCTGCGGAAAACCAAAAGGGTACTCCAACCCTATACCCAAAAAGTGGGTAGAAAAAGAACATAAAATCTACTGAAATAAACTTCCAGGCTTGTCAATTTCAAAAAAACTGATCCTACCACAAAAAAACAAAGTGGAGGATATTCTAAAATTCAGCAAGAAGGATATTAGTACTCTAATCGTCCCAATGACGGGGCACAGTGGAGTAAACCACTACCTCAAAAATATGGGCTAAGCTGAAACCGACATTTGTCGCCTTTGTCTCGAGGACTCAGAAACGACATACACATCCTATGTCACTGTGAAGCAGTAGCTAGGAGAAGACACAGTCTTCTTGGAAAGGGTTTCCTTTCTACGGAGGAACTAGCCAATACGGCTCCCTTAAAGATTCTCAAATTAGCTAAAGCTATTGAGATATAATAGGGTGAAGGGGCTATAAACGCACAACAGGCCAAGATGGTCGCAGTGCTCTCATGCGTTCCCCTAATAGTAATAATAATACACCAATTTTCTCAGTACGTATGAATTCCATCGAGCTAAAATTTTGTACCAAATCCTTAATTAGCATTATTATTAATATCGGGAAAAAACTAACCGATTATCTTTATTATTTCTACCCCCTCCCGTACAATGTGACTCGATTCCACGACTTAACGAAAATTCGATTTTCTTGGAAAGTGTGAAAGTCACAAATCTAACATTTAAAATATATCAATTGCATAATGATTTTAATTGTTTTTTGAAAAATCACTAAAACCCCTCACTCATTCCACCACCTCCCATACAAACAGCACTTTTTCATGAAATAATCTAAACCAATTTTCTTAATACGTATAGCTTTCATCGAGCTAAAATTTTGTATAGAATCCTTAATTAGCATTATTATTAATATCGGGAGAAATTAACCGATTAGCTTTACTCCTGCTACCCCCTCCCATACAATGTGACACAATTTCATAACTTTTCAAAAATTCTATTGTCTTGAAAAGTGTGAACGTTACTGAATTAAAATTTAAAATATATCAGTTTTGTTTCTCGAAAAATCACCAAAAATCACTCCCCTCCTTCTACCACCCCCCATACAAATTGCACAATTTCACTAAATCCAATGAACTAAGTTTCTCAGTACCTATTCAATTTTTGAAGCTTAAATTTGGTACAAAACATTTCCATAGCTACTCTAGCATGATGTGAAACAAATTAGTTCAGTACTATCACCCCTTCTACCACTCCCATACAAAATTCTTAACATCATAAAAATTTCATCTGTAGTATTGTATGATTGGGCTTTACGCAGAGTCGTAGTCCTGTTATGGTTTTACGCTTTTTTTTATTTGGGCTTTTTATTAATTAACGCAAGCTACAGCTATTCACATGTCCTTAATGCTCTTCAGTACGAATATGGTGTTAGATCACGGGATTGATTTGATCACGAGCCTGTCCCATACAAATGCAAGTATCGTGGTTTCATTCTTAATAATTTATGGTTCTGATTCCAACAAAATAGAAACCATTGTCTTCAAAAAAAATTACTTATTTTGCGATTCTTACGCGGACAGAGTCGCGGGCGATCGCTAGTAATAATAATAATAATAATAAATTTAATTTACTTTTAATTGAGATTGGTAAGTTATTATAGAATACAGATCCTAGTATGGAAGCATGTCTTTTAGTGAGTTCTTTCTTACGTTTACTTATATCCAAAACAGATCTTACTTGGCTTCTTGTTTTATAAATGGTAGTGAATAATGGTTAAAATACATGAATTTAAGCTAACAGCAAGAAAACAATTGTCTGATGTTCACAACATTTAAATCAAAGAATGTTTGTGTCGTAGAAAAAAACTTCGATTTCAATGAAAATCAAAAAGTGCATTTTAGGCAGGGAAAGAAAGAGTGAGGAGATCATAATAATATTTTTTGATGATAATGATACTTACTTTATTATACTTTGACATCATTTTTAAGTCGATAGCTATTTGATTTTGGAGAAAAATCCATATCTTAAAATTTCGAAATTTTATGAAATTTGTGTGGAAGGTAGAAGAATTGGGTGGAAATAGCCCGTTAACGAGTTCAAAGTTATGTTTTTGCTAAAAATGACATGAAACCAATTGCAGCTCGATAGCTCAAAGCGTTCAAGAGTTATGCTGTACACAAACGGACAGATGATCACTAGGAATTGCGATTTTTGAGCGACAACAAATATTTCTGTACCCTTGGCGACTCTGTGCGAGCATTATTGCCAACAAGTCAGGCGAAACTTTATTTTTCTTGGCATAACTTGATGATGCGTGGAAGTTAATATACCGGTTAGGGTGGGTAGGGGACATCAAGTGGATGGGGTAGGGCGGTTACCAACTATTTAACACTCAAATGCGATTACTATTAGTGGCTCCAGTACATATAGTCAATATTTCATTTTTAAATTTATACAAGTTTTGGTTTGTATGTTGGAAGGATGGGTGGATGTAAATGCTTGAATCTCGCTCAAAACTGGAATCATAAAAGAAGATTCTTAGAATTATTATGAAATTCGGTGTATTTTATATTCATATACATATACATTTGTGTGAGCTGAAGGGCGTTGAGGGAATCATATAATTTCAGGGAAGAAGGGCAAGGAGGATTTCAAAACTTTTGATGCAACTTTGTTTTAAACACTTTTAAAAGTTTTCGCGCAAGTTTTCAAGTTGATAGCTTTTATAAGTTTTCTGATAATTGATTTCTTAAAAATGGTTGAAAAATGCTTTTGTATGGGAGGTGGTAGACATTTTGAAAGTATTCGACCTTTGAATATCTTACGCATTTTTTTTGAATGTATTTCAAAAATGTTCAAGTTTCTAGCTTAAAATTGCAATCAAAAAATTTTTCGATCATTATTTAAAAAACTTTTAGTGTAGACTAGTGCCCCACTTCGGTGCATAAAATTAATTTTTTTTTTCTTAAAATAATTATACGTGGTGGATGATTGCATTTGCGTAATTAAAACTTTGTATATTTTACCAGAGCCCTAAAAAAATTACTCAAAATTTTCGACATCTGGGCATGCCTTTCCTTACAATCTTCAACTTTAATATTTTACGCAAATAATAGATCATATACATCTACAATATGACTAAAATTCAATTTGATGTGTGTATTCAACTTTGAGATATAACGGTTTGAAATTTTTAAAAGTGTAAAAGTTTTTAAAAGGTTCATTTTGTCCCACTACTGCAATGTCCAAATGAATTATGTGTCTCATAGTGAGATAGAATAGCTTAGAATTCAATTACATACTTTAGGTTAGTCTTTGCCTCCTTCCTAGAAGTACTGACCTCCCTTTAAGCTGACCATGATGGATCTATGTGCCATCTAATTGGTTATAAAATAGAAACTTCTTATATTGAGTAATTTGGAGAAATAAGATATAATTATCTGAAGCAAAAGAAAAAAAAACAATTTATTCTACCTTTTTGGACTCCAATGGAAACAAAATTTAATTAATTTTAAAAAATTCTCCCAGAAACCCCTTCATATGTGTATCGATTTGCAGCTTTTTAGATAGAACGATGGTTGAGATATTCAAATTCATAATTTTCTGCTCCGGCACTTGTCAGCCACCGTCTTAACTCAGACACACCTCAAAATTGGAGCTCACCTGAGATCAGCACCCTTCTACAATCCACCCAAAAAAAAACCTTTCTATCTTCAAGCGATTGGCCAGGTTACAAGCAACATTTTTCTTCATTTTGCTTTATTACTCTAATAATAAAGAATTGTAATTGACACTGACAAAAAAATTTTCTACTCTGAAATTTTGTTTCTTGCGATTCATGACTAAATTAGCTTAGCAATGCCAAAATAAAAATCTATCTATCCGTCTGTACGCCGTACGTCGTCCTCCGTACGTATACGCTCCAACAACTTTCAAGAGCCATATCTCTGACACCCTTATAGTATAAAAGTCATATGTATTTGGGTAGGTTATAGACTGGGTAGGGCCCAAATTTTGATGAGTGTGGGGAGAAATAGGGAAAGTTATGGTTGGAAAATATGATTGCTAATATCTCCACTACGAATACAGATAGAAAACTGCAACGTGAAATTCGGGTATAGTTAGCTTATGGGGAAAAAAAGTGAAAATAAAATACTTTTTTTTAACCAGTGGGGTACAACAAGTGGGCTAAGAACCAATTGTAGGCCGAATTTGTTTTTCAAATTTTAAGATCTTCGAAGTTACTTAACAGAATGAGTACATTTTTTACAACCAATTAGGTGGCTCTTAAGTCAACTATAATCAGCTTAGATGGAGGCCAATACTTTTAAGAGGTAGGGTCTGGAAAGCAAAGAAAAACACTTAATATCGCGACTATTTCTCAAACTATTTAATTGAATCTTAGGACGTATATTAAGCTTAGTGTAGCTAAATATAAGAAAAATATAGAATTTTGACATAATAGTAATGGTGGGAAATGGGGACCACTTTAAAAACGCTACACTTTTCAAAATTTCAAACCAATATATCTCAAAACTCATTGCATGTATTAAGTTACAACTGTTATCCATCAAAGGGAGCTCTAACCTCCACTAGGTGCTTCAAGTGAATTAAAAAAAAATATACATAAAAACTCAAAATTTTTGATTGAATTATTAAGCTACAAACATCAAAATTTGGGAATTTCATTTAAAAATAGGGAAAAAAATTCAAAATAGTAACTGATCGAATACCTCCCAAACTTTCACCCCCTCCCATAGAAAAGTATTTGATCGACCAATTTTAAGAAATCACTTATCCCAGCTACCAACTCCAAATTTTGTAGAAGCACTCCTACACATATTTAAAACAAAGATTCATCAAAAGTTTTAAAATCCCCTTTACTCTTTTATCTGCTCCCATATTAAAGTATGATTTCGACCAATTTCAATTTTGACCAATTTCAAAACTTAATAAAACTGCATCATAAGTTTTGCCACCCCTTCCAATACAAATATCTGGTTTCGTGCATATAAAATATACCGAATTTCGTAGTAATTCTAAGCAACTCCGTTAAGAGGCAAAGCTAACATTCCATAAAAACAATTTTGAAAGTCATTCAAGCAATCAATTAAAATCTTTTTAACATCCATCCATCCTTTCTACTGGAGATTAAAATTGAGCTATTGATCGGAATTGCATTTAAGTGTTATATAATTGACAATAGCTTACCCTAGCACTACCATTCATTTAGTTTACATCGACTTCCCACGCAGCTTGAACCAGTTCCAAGAATAATAAAGTTGTGCCCGTGTTGTTGGCAAATTTTTTAGGCTCATTTCGGCATTAAACGAGCAAAAAAAATTTCAGTGCAGCAATTTTTTCCCCCAAGCCGATCACAATACTTTGTTATTAGAATAATACAGTAATCTGTACATATAAATATAATAGTAGTCTCTGTCTATTATTTGTTTATAAATGACTATAAGTTAGTATTTTGCTTTATTTGGACACTAACTAAGCGGAAACACACGTTTTTAAAATTCTACTCTGTCTGTCCGGCTTTGACGTAAATACGACTGAACTGATTGTAATGGAGCTTTGACAGTTTATTCGGTATGCTTCGAGATATAATCTGCGTTTTGTTTTATTTCAGTACCCCCACGCATCCTACTCCCTCCCGAAAAAAATGCGTCTGTTTCAAAAATATATAATAATCAAGTATTCTTGAAAATCATAGGAGCGATTAATCTGAAATTTAGAATATATTATTTTTATCATAATCCCATACTCCTTCTGCCACCTCCCACACAAACTGCGCTATTCATGAAATACTCCAAACCAATTTGCTCAGTACATTTAACATTTATCGAGCTCAAATTTTGTGGTAAATCCATAATTAGCATTATAACTAATATTGGGGAAAAATGAACCAAATAGCTTCTCCCCTTCTACCTTCTCTCAAACAGAGTTATCACAACTTTTCTAAGATTCGATTTTCTTGATAAGTAGGAACATTATTGATTTGTAATTTAAAATACAATACATCAATTGATGAACATGATAATTATAGTTGTTTCTCAAAAATCATTTAAAACCTCCCACTCCTTCTACCACCTTCCATACAAACTGTGCACAATTTCACTAAATCCAATACATTAATTTTCTCAGTACCCGGTCAATTTTTGAATCCTAAATTTGGAACAAATCATTTCTATAGCTACACCAGCATGATATGAAAGAAATTAGTTCAATGTTGTCACCTCTTCTACCACTCCCCATAAGAAATTTCTTAAGATCACAAAAATTTCTGTTACATCTAGAATATCGTATGATCGGGCTTCACGCGCAATCGTAGTCCTGGTATGTTTTTGAGCTTAATGTTATTTTATTAGACTTTTTTTGTTTTAGAAATATCACAATCTTCAACTATTTACATTTCTTTAACGCTCTTCAATACATGATCTCAAATCATCCCCATCAAATACGAGTATCATGGTTAATAATTTGTGGTTCTGATTCCAATCGGCATTGTGTTCAAAGAGCCATTAAACTTAGCAAATTATGTATCCCACATAATTTATTTCTAGCTATATTCTCACAAATTGTTTATTACTGCAATTTTTACGCGGACGAAGTCCCGGGGATCGCTAGTATACAATATAAAAAATTCTCTAGAATAAACATACATATCTAACCTATAAAATTAACAGAAAACGCAACTTTATTTCGGTTGATACTCTAGATAATTAAATAAAAGATTTTTTATCTTTAAGCTCAATTCAAATATGTGGTACCAAACTACAAACAAAACATCGTAAATGTAACATATAGTCAAGCAAAATCAGCACCAAATGTCGGTCTCTGAGCATTTTTAATGTTCCATGCAATCTATATTTTCACACAGGTATGGATACAAACAACTACCGCAGCATTGTTATTTTGTTTATGTAAAAAAAATAACTCTGTACATTGTTTCCATGATCTCGTAAATTGTGCTGCAGAAATCTCAGAAAATTTTCTTTTTCGAAAAATTTCGCAATGTCGTTAAGATGAAAATTAAGTTAAGCGTAAGGTGAAGCGAAAAATCATGTGCGAAATTCTCATTTTTCGAGCAAAAAAAAAATTAACTGAATCCATTAATTATGCGCATTATTAATTTTTATATTTTACTGAGTAGAATGCTTAGTTATATTGTTGAATAGTAGGTACTTGATTGTTATTATTTATGGCCACATTATATTTTTCTTTACAGAAAGGCATTGTTTAATTCAATTTTGAAGAATGAAAGTGATTTTACGATCAATCTCAGTTGCTTTTGATGAGATCAGGCAATGATTTGTTCGCTTTCAAAGGTCTTTTATTAACCGATGTTTTTCGTCATAGTATTGTACTTACTAATTATATACAATTGGTTCATAACCGCCCAAATTAATAATTCAGCAATTCGTAGTTGGATACTGATAAGTAGAATGCAGCACAAGTCTTCTTCTTCTACAATGGCGCTACAGCCCAAATCGGACCTTGGGCTCCTGATATTCAGGTTCCTTAGCATTTTTTTTATTACTTATTGTGGAAGGGTTGTTAGCCCTTCCCACAACCTTCTTTCTTCGAATTTTTCATTTTCTTAGATTGAGGTGACCACGGTATACCCAAGCAGGCAATGTGCCGGAATTATATGGTGCGCCGGTCGGGATTTGAACTCACGACCTTCGCATTACAAGACTATCACACTATCTACTAGGCTATACCCTAGCTTGCAGCACAAGTCACTTACCTGTAAAATTTTAAAAGTTAAATTGAAAATTCATTGGCTTGGCTATGAAATTAAAAAAAAAGTCATGCAGAGATCGCATATTTTGATTGAAAATTGAAAGTAGCTGCTATTAGAAGAGCATAGTTAATGCTTCCTAACATTCTATCGCCAATAAAATTTCCGGAATGATCATCGCTACAAATCCCAGAGTTTTTGTTCGCACATTCATATTAATTGCGCAACTCACACGTCCCATCTCACTCCAACCAGATCGTAGCTTAGATCAAAGTTCGCCAAACAAATCGACGCTTGCCACGAAAGCGCACCTCATTTTGTTGATTACGCATGTCCCACCGATCAGATCAAAGCTCGTTAAAAAAATCACAGTCGCACTTCACCGATCTGCTCACAACTTGTAAAGTCGTAAGTCTACTCATCTGTTTATTCGTTACTATACCTGCTCAGTGTACAGCTAAAGCTTTGTACACTGAGCAAGTGTTGCCATGCATGAGTAGTGATATCACTAAGCAGTAAGCAGATACCAATATCAGTGAGCAGTTTGCAGATATCACTGATCACGAGCAGTGAACAGATATTATTAAGTAGATGCTTGAAGCAAGAGGACATTTTCGCTATGCACACTGGTGATACTAAACATGAGATTGGGTCTGCCTGATTGTTAGATGCAGGATTTCGAAGAAAATGGCAGTTTTGTCTGTTTTTTATTGAGTTTTTTTTTTTAACCAACATGTAAATAAATACTTTGAGTTTTTCGGATTTAATTCCATATCAGTTTTCTGTGCTCTACCATATAATTCATTTGATTTTCTCTTTCAATTAGAATCATTGCTAAATTGAAAAAAAAAATGAAATAGCAGCTCTTTTTGAAGATACTAATCACTGTAATGATAGTTATTGCCATCCCTGCTCACTAGCATCGAGACTAGATGTGAAAAAATCTCTGCTATTAGAAGAGCTGCTCTTTTTCACAGATATTGAAAAAGAGCAATCGCAGTTGATCATTGCCATTGGAAAAGAGCAGGTTTTTGCCATCTTTAAGATATAACGGACATTTTAGATTACACCCAAGGATATCATAGATATGAGAGCCCACAAAAAATATCTCTATTTCTATTTGAAAATTATATAGGTATCCGTCAGTTTGCATATATGCGCAATCTTATTTATAGTAAAACTCCTCAACTAAGTACTCCCAAAAATGAGTACTACAAAAAATAGTTTTCAGTCACACCCAATCACGAAAATATGAAAAGATTACGAAATGTTTTAATTTTTAGAAGCTCTACAAATTTTATTTGAAAAATTTCTTGAATTTCGGAATATAACAATAAATTAATTTTTTTGAAAAATATCGAAGCTATTAATTTGAAATTTCAATCATATTATTTTATGATGATATCAATGCTGTAATTATTTAAATTCCCTTACTCCTTCCACCACCTCCCATACAAACTTTTCACTTTTCATGAAATACATACTATTAGCCAATTTACTCACGTATAAAATTTATCGAGCTGAAATTGTGAACAAAAGATTTAGCAAGACCGAAAAAAAGAAAAAAATAGACGATAAGCAGCACTACTTCTACCTCCTCCCAAATAATATGACATAATTTCACAACTTTACAAAAAGTAGTCTTGAAAAGTATGAATATTGCTGATCAGCAATTTAAAAAATGTCAATAACAACTCCCCACTCCTTCTACCATCTCCTATACAAGCTGCACAATTTTACTAAATCTTATACACTCATTTTATCAATACCTATTTAATTTTTGAAACATAAATTTTCAACAAAATATTTTGATAGCAACTCTACCATGATGCGAAAAATTAGTTCAATGCCGTCACCCCTTCTATTACTACCCACACGAAATTAAGATCAAATCAAAACGATTTCTCATTCAATTAGAGTATGGCGAATCCTGTTGTGTTTTTAATTTAATAAAATGTAATAACTAATTTTAGTTAATAAAATAACGAACTCTCGTTTGGTAAATGTTTTCACTGTGTATTCTGAAATTCTGAATTAAAGGAAAGATTTTCTGTTTCTGAATTGTTGTGATTTATTAATCGAGAAGCTATTGCTTTTTGAAACTTAGATTAGTATAGAATATGTATATATGATTGGGTGTAAATCGTGCGATGCTCTAGATGAAAGAGAAATTTTGTAGAGGAAGTGGTAGAGACCAATTTTTTCACATCAAATTATAGTTTTGATAGCAACTGGTTTGTAGAAAATTTAGGATTCAAAAATTTAATAAGTACTGAGGAAATTAGTGTATCAGATTTAGATAAATTGTGTTTATATGGGAGGTGGTAGAAGGAGGGGCAAGTTCTTAAAGAACTTTTCATGCTTTTAACATGTTTTCAGTAGCATTCGTACTACCCAGGAAAATCGACTTTTTGTAAAGTTGAGAAATTGTATCATATTGTATGGGAGGGGATAGAACGAGTGAATCTAATCGTCTATTTTTTTTCCTTTTTTCTTTTTGGTCTAATAGTTCTAAATAAATATTTCGTCCACAATTTCAGCTCGATAAAATTTATACAAACTGAAAAAAAGCGCAGTTTATATGGAAGGTGGGGGAATAAAGGGAAGGACTTGAATAATTTTGATACAGTAGATTGAAATCATCATAAAAGTAATACATTACAAATTTCAGATCAATAGCATTTATGCTTTTCGAACAAATCCGTTTATTGTCCAACTGCGAAATTATGTCATTTTGTATGGCAGGGGGTAGAAGAGCTACTAATCGTCTATTTTTTTTTGTATTACTAATAATTCTAAATAAGTATTGAGTGTACAGTTTCAGCTCGATAGATTTATTGGCCCTGAGTAAATTGGTTTAGGACATTTCATGAAAAAGTACAATTTGCATGGGAGATGGTGGAAGGAGGAGGACGACACAAATAATTTTTACGAAGTGGATTGAAATTATCATAAAAGTATTATTCCCCAAATTACGGATCAATAGCATTTATACTTTTCGAGCAAATCTGTTTATTATCAAGTTGTAAAATTGCGTGATTTTGTATGAGACGGGGCAAAAGGATTGAAGCGATTTGGCCCTTTCACGAACTTAACCTTACTTTTTTTTATCATAAACGACGTGCACAAAATTTGAACTTCTAGCTCAACGTATTCTCAAGCAAGAGAGGACTCGGACGGACTGACAGACATCCGATTTTGAGATTTTGGGATTTTCGAGCTCGGAGAAAAAACTGAATAAACAGAAGTTTATATTCTTCTGTTCATTAGCTTTTTCCTCCAAGCGTTATTTTTTAGCGTAACAAACTTTGTGCCAAACTTATAACACTCTCAGATTTCATCTAGAGTACAAAAATGCTTGAAAGTTTATGATTTCTAATGGTCGAATACTTTAAAAATTTCTAGCCCCTCCCACACAAAATAATTTTTGCGAGCTATTATAACAAATTAAAAGCTACGTAGTTAAATCTTTGTACGAACGCCTTTTAAGGCAAAGGAAATAAAACCGAATCACAAATATACAAATATACCATACAAATGTATACTTCAGGAATATAAAATACTCCAAATTTAATATAATTTACTTTATTTATGAAGATATTTTTTATACAGAGAATTTTGAATATGTTTCAAGCAATTAACTAAAAAATTATTATTATTCACCCACCTATTCTTTCGCCCTTGCTCCCGCTTCAATATAAACCCAAACTTGCATAACTAAACGAATGAAATATTGATTATATAGGTATGCACGAAACTTATTGATCGTAGTCATTAAGTATTAAATAATTGACAACAGCCCTGTTTTTGTGCCCCCGTTCAGTTAGTCTTCCATATATAGTCTAACCAGCAGAGAGGTATTTGTATGACGAGGTTTTACCAATTCATGCAACTATCTTTGGAAACTTTTAGCGGCTCCACGGACCTGAGCTAACCCCTCTGTGGGATGGGGCAGTATAATATACCCCCAGCCAGTCCTGCTTGTCGTAAGAATGGCAAATGGTTCTTCACTGGATCATGGGCTTATCACACGTGGTCTTAAAACCTTACTGATACAAGAAACGGATATGGACAGATTATACGGTAACGACATTTGGCATTCGAAAACAGACTATGGTTTGGCTTCTGGAACGTTCGAACATTGAACGACGGTGAAAGGGCTGGAGTCACTCAGTCCATGCACCGTAAATCGGTGATCGACCGTGATATGGAGCATTATAACATCCAAATCTTGGGCTTGCGATAGGTCAAGTGGACAGGATCAGGAGAAAGATGTACCCCGAGCGGAAACAACCTTTTGTACGCTGGTCGTGAGTGCGGAACCAGAAATGGCGTAGTGGTTGTGCTTACACCGAGAGTAAGAAACAGTCTCATAAGCAGGGAAGCAATCTTGGATAAGATTATCGTCGTCAGGCTCAGGACCAGTGTCAGAAACGTCACAATTCTGAAACTAATTACGCAACACCTGGTAACAAAGAGGAGTTTTATAGCCAATTGAGTGCCACCTTCGAGCGTGTGCCAAGAGGTGATATTATTATCATCTCAGGAGATATGAACGCCCAGGTTCACTCTGGCAACACTGAACTAGAACACGTCATGGGGAGGCATGGTGACCATTGGGTCGGCGCGTCACGATCTCAAATTGAGAGACTCGAAAACGGCGAACTATTTGTGGAGTTTTGTACTACTCGGCAAATGGTCATCGGAGGGACCCTTTTTCCACACAAGAGTCACCATATAACATCTTGGGTTTCCCCTGATGGTGTTACTCAGAACCAGATCAACCATTTGGCTATAAGTCACCGATAGAGAAGATGTCTCCTTGATGTGCCAGCGAAGGATGGAGCTGACGAACTACTCGATGGTTGCCTGCTTGAGATTGTGCACAGCAGCTATACGATGACCATAAATTCTTTAAATGAAGCGCAAGCTTGATGTGGATAAGCTCAACCTCAACAAAAAACGCGAGTACACCACCATTCTACGGGAAAAGTCATTCGCATTGGACGAATATGAAATGCGCACGTTGGACGCCAATTACGAGGCAACCAGAAATGCGTTTCGAACTAGTGCTGAAGAATCTGTGGGATACGTGCAAAGTTGTGAGAAACCCTGGATGCCGCAAGACACATGGGACAAGGCTGGCGATCAGAAAAAAGCCAAATTAGCAATCATCTCTGAACCCGAAGTCAACTAACGAACACCCGACTTGAGACAGAACTACCGTGATGCCCATATAGAGCTTAAAAAGGCTGTTAGAAGCGACAAGAGAAAGACCATTGGATATCTGGCAAACAAGGCAGAATCTGCGGCTTACCTTGGGGATATGGGTTCACTATTTCAAATCATGAAACAGTTGACGAACAGGAATTTTACCGCCAACCACCTGGTGAGAGATGTCAACGGAACTCTCCGTAATATGAACACCAGTTGCAGCAATGGAAGGAATACTTCTGTGATATTTTAAAAATCTTGTCAGAGGAAGATATTCCGGAAACAGAACAACTTCCAAGCATCCAACCGCAACAATCCTGTAATTGGGACGATTCGAGATAAGGAAGAAATAGTTTCCGCCATTCGGTCAATGGCGGGAAGGATATCCCCTGGTATAGATGGACTACCAACCGAACTCCTCAAATCGGAAGTAACACCCGATATACTATATATGTCTGCTTACTGCTGCATCGCAAATCATGGCTAAGGTAATTCTCAATAGGATTAGTTATGTCGTGGAGAGCACTCTCGAAGTTTATCAGGCCGGATTCCGTAAAGGGTCGTCTTGTACCGACCACAAAAATACCCTACGGATAATATTGAAGCATTCCGAAATGGGTTCGCCCTTACATCTCATGTTTATTGACTTCGAGATGGCTTTCGACAGCGTTAAGCGAGTTTACATATGGAATGCTTGGCGGAGGAGAGGTACACCAGATGGGATCAGAGCCATAATTAAAGAATCCTACGAAGATCAAAATATCGCGTCTTACATAGAGGAGAGCTGTCCGAGAGCTTTCCTGTGTAAACGGATGTCAGACAAGGTTGTATATTATGACCAGCCCTGTTTCTAGTGGTAATAAAATTCAGTATGAAATATTTTTCACACTACGTTCAGTGTCATATACAATAACTTCAAGCCAGCCCCCTCTGCTTCTACCACCGCCCATACAAAATTCACTATTCACAATTCGAATTGAGATTACATATTTTCCGGTATATTAAACTCTTTCCCATTGAATTAGGAGTATCGCATGATTGGCCTTTCCGCCAAATCATATTCTGTTATGTTTGTTTAGTTGAAATGCGAATTTTTGGCGAGATTTGGGCATTACACAAAAAAGTATTTTCGAAGAGCCTTTAGTATAATGGAGATAGGCAGAAAAGAATTCGCTGATCCGCTCTATTATTCATTAAATATCTAATCCACTAGAACACTCACATTGTGATCATTTAATATGCTGTTACGCATTTTTGCGGGAATCAATTTTCCGAAAATCAGATATGTAGGAACAAGAATTTTATTACCAAAAACCTGAATACCGGTGAAATACACATAACGAGCTAAATCGCGTTACATGCTTCAATTAAATCAAATAGCTACTTGTAAGTTTCTTCTGCTGATGAGTTAAATTAGGGACAAATTGCAACCAAATTGGCACTAATGTTATGTTTAAAGTAGGTTCGTCTGTAGATCAATCCTAAATGGATTCGCGTAAAACGGTAAAGTATGTTCAATCTCACAACAATCTGATAAGATTGCTAACCGATATCTGCTAGATTCCCAAACTCTGCTGCAGTAGCTTGTCGCATCGCATCTTGTCTGGCGAAGATAACGCGTTTTCTTGGCATGTTTCTCGCTTCATATATGGCAAGATGGTAATTATGAAAAACAGAAGAAACAGTTAATTTCTGGCAAAAATACGCAACACCTAGATCGGATCGTGCCGCAGTAAGGCAAGCAGCAGTACCTTTAACCCGCGAGACCATTGTAGAAAGATCAGCATTACTAACGCCAAAAGCCATCGCCATTACCGTCATCAACAACAGCAGCGCTAGCAGTGGCTTCATGAAGAAGTCCAAAAACAATTTCTAGCATTTAGATTTTTACCTGTTATAACATCATTTCCTCCTTGGCTCTATTCACCTGGGTCGCCTCTACAAATTGTCCAGGTTCAGTCTCATCTCGTGCTTCATTGCGATCGGATTATCCGCGAAAACATTCGATCCGATCTTTCAGTTAGTAAATCGGTTTAATCCGTCAAAAAGACTGAACCTGATTATCGGTGTCTTGAGAAGCAGGTGAAGAACGCGCCAAGAAAAAAAGAAAGAAAGACCCGATCGAAATAAATTCAAGAAATTACCGAAATTGTGTCAGTGTAAAGAGTGACCTGTGCTTGATTTAGTTCGTTTCATTTTTTTCATGTTTTTCTTTCGCCACTTGGATCAAAGAAATAGAAAGAAATTTGCGTACCAAGGCCAAGAAGAAAACGATCGTCACCTTGAAAGTATTTCAACCGATTCGAAAACCTTCTTGACTTGCTTCGAAGAAAGCTCCGCTGGACAACAAGCGAATCGTACTGAGTGATTCGTACAGCGCACTAGCAGAAGTACCTAGGACAGGTATATAAGTAGCCTGAAACTCGGTTACTGGTTTATCAGTGCAAGAGGAGCATCAGCGATCGTTAAGGTGGATCAAGTGTAAGTCTTAATTTTACTTTACTTTATTATTTCTCTTCGCCGTCGTTTTCTTGCGAATACGCGATGTGGTCAGCTGTCGATCAGCAAGCAGTTAAGATCGCAGCGGATCAGTGATTAAGCCGATTGCTGGCTCGCTGTATACCTTGTAGGAGTTTGGAATGTTACCAAGAAGTTAACTGATCTTATGCAGTAACCATCCAATCGACACACTCGACCACTAAAACTGTGCGTTTCGTAGAAATAATATGGCAGCGAGCGTATCGATTTGCTATTTAATAAATAAGTCTGTAACAAGAATGTTGAGATGGTAACGGATGGACTAGAACGTGTGCACGATGCGAGGGATAAGACTTCACTTCTTAGTAGGTGGTAGCCCAGTTTCTAAGATGGATCTCCTCTTCTCGCAATCACTTTGTTCTTTAAGAAGGCTTAATGATCGCTGTGTCTTCTTCGATCTTTTATCTATTGGGGGTATGGTTAATAATTTAATGATATTTTTTTTCCATGTCCCCATTCCTCATTATTTTCATTATTGTCCAAAAATATCTAAGTATTCGACACGACACCGATGATTTATTTAGAGATTAAATTGCAAGCGTTTATGCTTTCTAAAAAAAATATTTTATGAGTAGTTTTGATGATGAAAGATGATCCCTACTTTCAATTTTTTTTTTGGAGACTTCGCAAATCAATGTTAAATTTGGAACAGCGAAAATGTTGATGCGCTTCGGTGTACAATTTTTGCAGTGGATTTGTATGTTGATTATAATGCCTATTGACAAAAATATGCATAGCCGCTTAAATTCTCAATGTATAAAACTTTTTCGAAATTGCTTATTGGACATTGTATCGCTAGAAATTCCTATCACTGATTTAACAGTCATGTCAAATAGTATTAAAAAAAAAACGAAATGTTAACGGAATTAACCTGGGATGGTAGGGAGATTAATGTTGTTCTTTAAAAAGGAATAATTGTTTAGCTTTGTTTACTACGGCACTTATTATTACTTAGATTATTAAACTGTCTATGCTTTAAAATCTAAAATACGAAACTCTTATTGAAGAATTCCCTGCAACCTAGACAAATGCTTTCAGTGAATCTAGTTGTGAATAGTAAAAGTGAGATTTATTCAAAAAGTTATTTTTATAATCTGTGAATGGACTACTTCCACAATTTTCTTTCTATTGAATTTAAATTTAAATGAAGTTGTAAGATGTTTCTTGAAATTTAATTGCAATAGAAATAAAAGTACCATAAACTTTATGACTAATGTTAAGTGAATATCAATGCCATGCAAATTTTTTTTTTTACAGAAACCGGTAAGTTTCTCAATATTTAAGAATTTTGAATCAATTTACCGGAGTGCAGGTATTGTATGTTATTTATTTATTTATTCATATTTTTTTATGATAAACTATGGACATGTATTTGAAACTATAGCTAACAAGGTTGAATTTTGAATTTAGTAAACATTAAGATAATTTTGACAAAAAATCTTATCTTCCGTCATATTGTGGAATGAGAAGACTTTCACAATATTTGAAGACTAGTAGATTGAAAGCTTCTGTATATTTATGATAGGGTTGGTATTTCCATATATGGAAGTATATAAAAATTTATGATAAAATGTGGAAGATACAAATATTGCAGCTGCTGAAGGAAATGTTGAAGATGCTGTAAATTGTGAAGTCGTATTGAAAAATATGTTCTTACTTGCGTACAACCGTCCGGTTTCAGAGAGCAAATCATTTCAAATACAAATAGATCATCGATAGCGCCACAGCCTAAATCGGGCCCTGGCCTACTGAAGTTGTCGCTTCCAATCGTCTCCATCTAAATACCGCGTGCTCCAGCTGCTAATTATAATCCACATGAAATCTGAGAGTATATTGTGCTTGCCTTACCGTTTCTAGCGCTAAGAAATAATGCTCGCACAGAGTCGCCAAGGCCAGCTAGGGTGTAGGCTAGTGGGAAGCGTGTTGGTCTACAATACATAATTCGAGCACACTACTTGCTTGGATATACCTCAATTTACGAAAATGAAAAATTCGTAGATAGAGGGTTGTGCGAAGAGCTAACAATACCTCCAAAACAAATAAGTAATGAAAATATTAAGGAACCTGAAGGTCTGAACGACCAACACGAGCCAAAAAAGAAAGATATGACGAGCTTAGGCGATATGCGAAAAAGACCTGCAGACGAAAACAAAGGAAGTACCATAATGACAAAATACAAAAAATGGACGACGACATGAGAAAAAATAAAACGCGGGACGCATACGCAATAGTAAAAGATCTAAAAAAAGGATATAAGCCAAAAACCAGTCTCTGCAAAGACGTGGAGGGCAACATCATCAGCGACGCACAAGAAATCAAAAGGAGATGGGCTTCCTACTTTGAACATCTTTTGAATCCCATCCCAGTAGCACCGATAACGACAGACAACATTTCAATTGAAGCCTCAACTGACAATGATGAACCATCATCGATACCACCCACGCTTGCTGAAATCAAAGCAGCCCTATGTGACCAAAAACGAAACAAAGCGCCGGGAATTGACGAGATACCAGTTGAACTTCTGAAAAACGGTGGAAACTGTGTCGCTGAAATACTGCACAACATGATATGCAAAATTTGGACAGAGGAAATCATACCCGACGACTGGCGAAAAAGCATTATATGTCCAATTTACAAGAAAGGAGACAAACTCTGCTGTGAGAACTACAGAGGTATATCATTGTTGTGTACGTCCTATAAACTACTGACAAAAATTATTGAACGTCGTCTTAAGCCCTATACTAATGAAATAATTGGCGAATACCAAGGCGGATTCAGAACCGGACGATCTACAACAGACCAGATATTCTCGGTGAAACAGGTGCTTGAGAGATGCTGGGAATATAACACAGACGTGCACCAAATATTCGTAGATTTTAAACAAGCATACGACAGTATCGACAGGAGCGTACTGTACCAAATCATGCTTGACTTTGGAATTCCTCCAAAACTAGTCCGACTAACAAGACTCACAATGACGAACACTGAATCCCAAGTGAGAATACAAACAGATTCCACAACCAGCTTTCGAACGGAATGTGGTTTAAAGCAGGGAGATGGTCTAGCCCCTATGCTTTTCAACTTGGCACTAGAGTATGTCGTCCGAAAAATCCCAGTCGACACCAACGGGACACTACTATTCAAGTCCACCCAACTAGTAGCATACGCTGACGACATTAACATTCTAGCAAGATCCTTCCTTAGTGCTAAGGAGGTATTTGTCAATCTTGACTCCGCCGCAAAAGAAGTCGGGTTGCGCATTAATGAAAGCAAAACAAAAGTAATGACGCAGACAAGAAGGAGAACGCCAATCAGACAAAACATAACAATTGCGGAATATAATTTGGAGAGTGTGGACAACTTCATATATCTTGGGGCTAATCTAGCAAAGGACGGTAATGAAACAGACGAAATCAAACGACGGATAATACTTGCAAATAAGACGTATTATTCGGTACTTCCAATAATGAAATCCAAGAAAGTGCACAGGAACAATAAGCTGCGGATTTATAAAACTATTATACGACCTGTGCTCTGTTATGGCAGCGAGACGTGGACATTAACGCGAACTTCCGAAAAAGCAGTTAACGCATTCGAAAGAAAGGTCCTCCGAAGAATTTTGGGACCTGTGAAGGAAGGAACGGAATGGCGAATAAGATACAACCATGAGTTGTATCAACTCTACGACGAGCCAGAAGCTTCAACGTTCATCAAGTTACGTAAACTGCAGTGGGCTGGCCATGTAGAGCGAATGGAAGACAGAAGAATCCCCAAACGTGCTCTTAAAGGCAAAGCGAGTGGTAACCGGCAAGGAGGCAAACCACGCAAGCGATGGGAAGACTCGGTTGATGAAGACAGCAAAGCCATTCTAAAAATTAGCAGCTGGAGGACGCGGTCTTTGGATCGAGACGATTGGAGGCGACGACTTCAGGAGGCCAAGGCCCGATTTGGGCTGTCGCGCCATTGATGTTGATGGTTGATGAAGGTCAGGAGATCGAGGCCCGATTTGGGCTGTAGTGCCATTGTAGAAGTAGAAGAGTCGCCAAGAGCACAGAAATATTTGTTGTCGCTCAAAAACCTCGATTCCGAGTGACCGACTGTCCTTCTATCCGTCTGTCCTTCTATCCGTCTGTCCGTCTGTCTACAACATAACTCTCGAAAGCTTCGACTTATCGTGCTGAAATTTGTCGTATGTAATTTTTAGCAAAAAAGTAACTTTAAGCTCGTGAACGCGCCACATTCCCACACTCCTTCTACTCCACTCATACAAATTTCATGAAATTTCGAAATTTCAAGAAATTGATTTTTCTAAGAAACCATTTCAGCTATTGACTTAAAAATCAGGTCATAGTATAATGATGTAAATAACGTTTGGTGAATGCTTTCACAGTGCATTTCGAATTAAAAGAAAAGATTTTCAGATTCTAAAGAGTTACGCTTTATTATTCGTGACGTTTCGGTCTCTCAAACCCACTTTGATAAAGGTTTCAGCAGAGACCGAAACGCCACGAATAATAAAGCGTAACTGTGCAGAATCCAGAAATTTTTTCTTTCGATATAAATGTCTTTACCGTCTAAAAATATTGTTCTGATCCCCTTACTTTTTTACCTCCTCCTCATACAAATGCAGAATTTTCAAAAATGCATTTATTCGGTTTACATTGCAACTGGCAAAGCTAAAACAACCAATTTTTGACATAATTGATTGTATTACAATTGCAACCAATTTTGGAAAGACTATTAACTTCACCTCACCCTTTCGGGTTCCCATACAAATTTCACGAAATTTCGGAATTCCAATTAAATTATATTTCTCCAAAACCGTCAAAGCTATCAACTTAAAATTTTGAGATAAGTATACTATTCTAAATATCATTTATGTCGAAAAATTGGTTTTGATTCGAATATTCCTTCTAGCCCCTCCCAAACAAATGCACAATTTTGGTGCTTGCACTTAATCGAATTTTATTGAATACCAGAGATCGCCCGCGACTTTGTCCGCGTAAGAATCGCAATAATAACATTTTTTGAGAATTTAGTTAATATTACATTATATCGGATAAATAATCTGCTTAGTTTGATGGCTCTTTGAACACAATATTTTGTATTTTGTTGGAATCAGAACCATAAATTATTAAGAATGAGACCATGATACTCGCATTTGTATGGGACAGGCTCATGATCAAATCAAACCCGTGATTCGAGATCATATGTATACGTGTTGAAGAGCGTTAAGGATATGTGAATAGTTGTAACTTGTGTTAATTAAAAAAAAAGCCCAAATAAAATGATATTAAGCTGAAATACATAATAGGATTTCGATTGTGCGTAAAGCCCAATTATATGATACTTTCGATGAAATCGAAATTTTTGTAATCTTATGAATTTTTGTGTGGTGAGTGATAGATGACAATACTAAATTAATTTATTTCACATCATGCTAGAGTAGCTATAAAAATATTTTGCACCAAAGTTAAGCTTGAAAAATTGAATAGGTAATAAAATGCAATTTGTATGGGAGGTGGTAGAAGGAGTGGGGGGTTTCTGGTAGTTTTTCTAAAAACAACTATAATCACCATGCAATTGATATCTTACAAATTTCAAATCAGTTAAATTCACACTTTTCAAGAAAATCGAGTTTTCGCAAAGTCGTGGAATTGTGTCACATTGTAAGGGAGGGGGTAGAAGGAGTGGAGTTAATCGGTTAATTTTTTCCCGATAATAGTAATAATGCTAATTAGGGATTTAATACAAAATATTAGCTCGATCAAAAATATAAGCACTGAGAAAATTGATTTAGTGTATTTTATGAAAAAGTGCAGTTTGTATAGGAGGTGGTGGAAGGAATGGAGAGTTTTTAGTTATTCTTTGAGGAGCAAATTATCATTCAATTGATATTTTTTGAATTTCAGAACAGTAACATTCATTCTTTTCAAGAAAATCAAATTTTAGCAAAGTCGTGGATTTGTGTCAGATTGTATGGGAGGGAGTAGAAATAGTAAAGCTAATTAGTTACTTTTTTCCTAGTATTAATAAAAATGCTAATTAAAGATTTAATGCAAAATCTTATCTTGATAAAAGTTATACGTACTGAGAAAATTGGAGTATATTATTTCATGAAAAAGTTTAGTTTGTATGGGAGGTGGTGGAAGGAGTAAGGGCATTCAAATTATTTATATATTTAAAGATTGCATTTATAATGAAAGCAATATATTTTAAATTTCAAATTAATAGTTTTTATAGTTTCCATGAAAATTTGATTATTATAAATTTTTGAAAATGAGTCACTTTGTAGAAGGAGTGAGGGAAGTAAAATAAAACCTAAGGCAGATTACTCTTCGAGGTAGACCTAATAATCTGTGAAAGTTTCATTACAATCGGTTCGGCCGTTTTTGCGTGAAAACCGGAAAGACAGACAGACAGAGAAAATTTTTAAAAACATTTGTTTCTGCTTAGTTATTGCTAAAATAAAGCAAAAAACTTATTTACAGCCATTTATAAACAAATAACAGACAGACACCACAATTATATTTATATAGATAATAGTTTCAAAAAAGTATAAACTTAATATTTGGTTCAATGCTAAAAAAATGTGAAATTCGCTACACTCGTTCTACCACCTCCCATAAAAATTTTTGTATTGGAAATTTAAGAAAAGTATTTCTATTTCGAACATATGAGAGTTGTCGACTTTAAAATTGTAAAAAAGCAATGAGGGATGTTGATAGGCAGATTCAGAATCAATTCCAGTTTCTCTGCCACCTCACATGCAAATGCCATAAATTCAGACGAAAATTGTTCAATTTCCGCGAAAACTATGAAAGCCACAAACTTTAAATTTAGCATGAAAAATTTTGTATACTGCGTTTGTTTTTATTTACACATAAACTGGCAACCGCAACTTTATTATTTTTAGGACAAGTTCAGGATGCATGGAAAGTCAATATGCAGGTTAGAGTGGTTTGGGAAGACTAAGTGAAAGGGAGTTCTTGGGCAGTTTTTGTGGAAATTTCAAATTGCTAGCTAACTATTAGGTGATAATTGATTTCTTAGAAATGGTCGAAAAAATGATTTTTGATGGGAAGTTTCGAAGGTATTCAATCATTTAATATTTCAATCTTTTAGAAATTTTTTTTAAATCCATTTTGCAAATTTTCAAATTTCTACCTTAAAATTTCATTGAGAAAATTTCAGTTTACGTGTTTTTTTCATTGCATATGAAACACCTTGTGCACGTTAGAGGAGGTGGGTTGGTATAACAATAGTGGAATTTTTATTATTTCTTCTGACTGTACAACAAATAGATGTATCCACATGGAAAATTCAAACCAGACCCCAAAAAAAATCACTCAAAATATTTGACATTTTTGCATACCACCTCCCGACGCATAATTTTTACCAAAATTAAAGACTATGTAGCTCTACAATGTGATAAAATTCCAGTTTGATATCTGCCCCTCCTGACCCACGCACTTACAATAATTAGCCTCCTTCTAGTGGATTTGTAATGGCCCCAAAATATGAATTTGTTTTGGTAGCTAATTTCGCAGATATAATCATTTGGAAAAAAATCGGCCGACAATTTGTATTTAACCCTCCCCCCCTTTTTGGACCCCAATGGATAAAAAAAATTAAATTATTTTTAAAGTTTGTATGTTGATTTTCAGCTTCCTAGCTGGAATCATGGTTGAGATATTTGAATTCTTAATTTTCGGTCTTAGCGCTCCCCCCGCCTCTTCCTGAATCCTTACGCCCCGAAAAATGGGTGTCCGCCTGAGATCTACAATCGCCCCAAAAATGAACTTTCAATCTTGAAGGGCTTGGGAGTTAATGTGCGCTGAGCGTACGTGTACGGCATACGTCGTACAGATAGACGGACTTTTTTTTTTGCACTTTTAGGCTATTTTAGTCATGAAACGCGAAAAAACAAAATTGTCAAGGTAGCAATTTTTTTTTCAATTTGATCACAATACCTTATTATTAGAATAATAAAGGAAAATTACAAACATCCCCCCTCTGCTCTTACCGACTCCCATACAAAAGTCACTATTCACTGTTCGAAAGAATTTCAAATGACATATTTCCCTGGTACACACTCTCCAAATTATATTCCTCAATTGATATATTTTGCCTGATAGATGTTCTCCTTCTTGTTTGCGTTATTACTTTTGTTTTTCTTTCATTAACGCGCAACCCAACTTATTTTGCGGCGGAGTCAAGATTGACAAATACCTCCTTAGCACTAGGAAAGGATCTTGCTAGGATGTCAATGCCGAGTATGCTACTAGTTGGGTGGACTTAAATAGTAGTGTCCCGTTTGTGTGGATTTTTTTTTGACGACAAACTCTAGTGCCAAGTTAAGAAGCATAAGGGATAAACCATCTCCATGCTTAGAGCCACATTTCGATCGAAAGCTGTTTGTGGAATCAGTTTGTATTCTCACTTGGAATTCAGTGTTCGTCATTGTGAATTTTGTTAGTTGGACTAGTTTTGGGGAATCCCAAAATCAAGCATGATTTGGTACAGTACTCTCCGACAGTATCGATGTCGTATGATTGTTTAAAACCTACAAAGATTTGGTGCTCGTCTGTGTTATGTTCCCAGCATTTCTCAAGCACCTGTTTCACCGAGAATATCTCGTCTGTTGTAGAACGTCCGGTTCTGAATCCTCCTAGGTATTCGCCAATTATTTCATTATCATACGGCTTAAGACGACATTCAATTATTTTTGTCAGTATTTTATAGGACGTGCACAACAATGACATTCCTCTGTAATTCTCACGGCAGAGTTTGTTTCCTTTCTTGTAAATTGTATATATTTATGATTTTTCGCCTATCGTCGGTATGTATTCCTCTGTCCAAATTTTGCACTTCATGCTGAGTAGTATTTCAGCGACACAGTTTCCACCGTTTTTCAGAATTTCAACTGGTATTTCGTCAATTCCCGGCGCTTCGCTAAGTTTCTGGTCACATAGGGCTGCTTTGACTTCAGCAAGCATGGGTAGTGTCGATGATGGTTCTTTTTCAGTTAAGGCCTCTATTGAAATGTGTCCTGATTGGTGCTAATGGGGACTGATTGAGAAGATGCTCAAAGTAGGAAGCACATCTAGTTTTCCATAATAGATGCAGTTCGGAACTATGCGCACTTTTTCCTCCACTTTGCAATTTTCCACAATATACTCGTCAAGCGGAACATGTGCATGAGTATACTGTTAAACTTTCATCTTCCGGTACAGGGAAATTGAGGCGGTCATTTATTCCCCGGAAATCCAGACTCTGGAACGCATTGCCGGCTAACGTTATTCGAAACGCGTATAGCCTCCAGTCCTTCATGAACAATGTTCGCCATCATTTCCATCTCTCTCCATCAAAATTTCCATAATACACCAAATTTCTATCCACTTCCTTTACCGACTTAACTGTGCAATGCATTAAAGAGTGAACCCCTAAGTTTTACTCGGTGCCTTAAAAAAAATTATGTTGAAAACATCATACGAAACGATACAACAGTCAATTTTCTGTAAAAGCAATTACATTCTGGAATTTTCTGTAGCACATCAGACAAATCTTCTAACTGCACCAAGTTATTTTCTAAAATTTCGACTATAACTACTTTCTCGTAGGTGTGATGTATAGAAAATACAAATACTTCAAGCCGCTCCCATAAAAATATTTTGAATGAAAAGATTTGATTTTTCCTAGAAACTATTAAAACTATCGATAGAAAAAGTGTTCTGGCTTAAATACCCTCGACGGAGCATTTTGCTATGAACCACTCACTCGTCCTGCCACCTCCCTTACAAATGGAAAACTCGGAAATACATTATGGTAAAACTAGGCAATACGCCCCACTTGATAAAACGACCAAGCGTTGTATTACGCACAGAGTAAATATACACTGCGAAAAACAAACCTACCGCAGTCACTTGCTATATCTACAAGGTCTCAGTTTGTCCCCGCCTCGATTACAGCTCACATATATGGGCTGGAGTACCCAAAATACAACATGAGTTACTCGATCGAATCCAAAAGCATGCGTTCCGTCTAGTTGGAGATGAGACTGTAACAGCTTCTATAGATTCCCTCGAACATCGTAGAAACGTCGCGGTACTCAGCGCGTACTATCGATATTTCCACGGTAAATTCAGCGAAGAACTGTTCAACCTTATCCCTCCCCTTTTCAACTATCCCAGAAATACTCGGCAAGCCGTACGTGCCCTTGAGTTCACTGTTAAACTTTTATCGTCGTGTATAGTGAAGTAAAGTCAATAAAACATCACCCGAACATCAAGACCACGGAATTCATTGCCGCCCCACGTATTCTCATCAACTTTCAACATTCAGTGTTTCATGGTTAACTTCCACCGACAGTTCAAACTCTCAACTCCAGAAACTCCCTTATAATCTCATCGCTCACTTACCCTATACCGACTAGACTATGCACCCAACGCATTAAAGGGTGACCCCCTGGATTATGTTCGATGCTATAACAAAAAATGGTTGCGACAGATTTCTTTTAACAAAAAATGTGGCAAAATTTAGTTGAAGAGTGGGAGTTATTGTCCGCTAAGCGTAAACGTACGGCGTACAGACAGACAGATTTTTTTTTTTGCATTTGTAGGCTGATTTAGTCATGAAACACGAGAAAAAAATGTAAGGCTAGTCAATTTTTTTCCCATGTCGTTCACAATTCTTTATTTTTAGAATTATAAAGTGAAAATCTAGGGTGTAGCCTAGTGGGTAGCATGTTGGTCTACAGTGCGAAGGTCGTGAATTCAAATCCCGGGCGAAGAATAATTTGAGCACACTGCATGCTTGAGTATATCTGGGCGACCTCAATGTGTGAAAGTGAAAGATTTGTAGTTAGAGGGTTGTGCGAAGGGCTAAGAACACTTCAACAAAAAGTAATGAAAATGTTAAGGAGCCTGAAGGTCTGGAGGCTAATCCCCCATTTGGGCTGTAGTGACATTGTATAATAATAAAGTAAAATGCATGTTTTATTTATTTTCTTTGAAAGGTGGGCGTAATGCCTAGTCTTACCATATAATTGAAAAATAGAGAAACTTAAAAATATATCAACGAAATTCAATAGCTAAATATTTATCAAAATTTCATATTATTATGTTGTCTTATGTAAAACATAGGGGAATATAATTCGACCTATGCAATACTTGTCTTGCGCGATATATCCGCGCCGAAATAGTTACGCTCTGTTAGGTTGATAGGTTGATTTCTAGTTGACGATAGATATCTCAGTTTCAGAAAAATTAGGCTTGCTCCTTGTTTATTGCTAAGTTATCTCCAATAATTTTTTATAAGAGTGTACCATTATGTCATGCCCATTATGCATTAAGTCCTGGACAGACGGTAGTGCGCGAATCATTATCCAATGAATGATAATCCACCTCGATGTTTATTGTTCTATTTGTTATGACAGACGATGTAGAATAATCGTTCCCAACCCGTTCGCGGATCACTAACCAATAAATTAAACCATGTGCGTCTGTCTACAACTTAACTCTCGAACGCTTTGAGTTAGGGTGCTGAAATTTGGATAATGTAATTTTCATTAAAAAGAAAACTTTAAATTCGTGAACGTGCCACATCTCCCACTCGTTCCGTACAAATTTCATGAAATTTCGAAATTGAAAGCAATTGATTTTTCTTCGAACCTATTTAAGTTATCGAATTAAAAATTTGGTCGAATTATAATGATAATTAAAGTCCAAAAATATTGATTCGACGCCCTCACTTCTTCCACCAGCTCCCATACAAATGCACAATTTTGAAAAGTGTATTTTTTTTCAAATTTTCATTGAAATTAACAGTACCAAAAGGACGAATTTTTGAAGGAATTAGTTTTATTATAAATGCGATCAGCTAAAAAAATCAACTTCACCTCATTCCTTCTATCCCTCCCATATAAAATTCACGAAATTTTGAAATTTCAATTAAATTATAATATTTTTATTTGGAACTGTCGACTTCAAATTTTGAGTAATCTATATAAATATA
This sequence comes from Chorisops tibialis, assembly GCA_963669355.1. NCBI lineage: Eukaryota > Metazoa > Arthropoda > Insecta > Diptera > Stratiomyidae > Chorisops > Chorisops tibialis. The sequence continues at coordinate 110,540,682 of OY770262.1, read as the reverse complement.
ATTGTAGTGTCTGTCTGTTATTTGTTTAGAAATAGCTAAAAGTTATTTTTTTGCATTATTTTAGCAATAACTAAGCAGAAACTCACGTTTTTAAAATTCTTCTCTGTCTGTCCGTCTGTCTGTCCGGCTTTCACGCAAAAACATCTGAACCGATTGTAATGAAACTTTCTCAGTTTATTAGGTATGCTCCGAGATGTAATCTGCTTTTAATTTTATTTCCCTTCCCTCACGCCTTCTACTCCCTCCCATACAAAGTGACTCATTTTTAATAATATGTAATAATCAAATTTTCTTAGAAACTATAAGAGCTATTAGTTTGAAATTTGGAAAATATTATTTCTATTATAAATGCAATCTTCAAGTATACAAATTATTTCAATTACCTCACTCCTTCACCCACCTCCCATACAAACTACACTTGTTTATTAAATATTATAAACCGATTCTCTCAGTACGCATAAATTCCATCGAGCTAAAATTTTGTACCAAATCCTTAATTAGCATTATTATTAATATCGGCTAAAAATTAATCGATTAGCACCACTGCTTCTACCGCCTCCCATACAATATGACACAATTTCACGACTTCGTAAAAATTAGATTTCCTTGGAAAGTGTGAAAGTTAGAGATCTAAAACTTAAAATATATCAATTGCATACTGATTGTAGTTGTTTTTAGAAAAATCACTAAAAACCCCTCACTACTTCCACCACCTCCCATACAAACTGCACTTTTTCCTTAATTATATATTTTTCTCAATACGTATAGCTTACATCGAGCTAAAATTTTGTATCGAATCTTAAATTAGCATTATTATTAATATCGGGAAAAAATTAACCAATTAGCTTCACTCCTGCTACCCCCTCCCATACAATGTGATACAATTTCACAACTTTTCAAAAATTCTATTTTCTTGAAAAGTGTGAATGTTACTGAACTAAAATTTAAAATATATCAGTTTTTTTTTCTCGAAAAATCAGCAAAAACCACTCCTCTACTTCTACCACCTCCTATACAAATTGCACAATTTCACTAAATCCAATGCACTAAGTTTCACAGTACCTATTCAATTTTTGAAGCTAAAATTTGGTGAAAAACATTTTTATAGCTACTCTAGCATGATGTGAAACAAATTAGTTCAGAACTGTCATCCCTTCTATCCCTCTCCATGCAAAATTCTTAACAGCACCAAAATTTCATTTGTCGTATCGTATGATTGGGCTTTACGCAGAGTCGTAGTCCTCTTATAGGTTTAAGCTTAATTTTATTTTATTTGGGCTTTTTTTTAATTAACAAAAGCTACAACTATTCACATGTCCTTAATGCTCTTCGATACAAATATGGTCTTACATCACGGGATTGAATTGATCACGATCCTGTGCCATACAAATGCGAGTATCGTGGTTTCATTCTTAATAATTTATGGTTCTGATTCCAACAAAATAGAAAGCATTGTCTTCAAAGAGCCATTAAACTAATCAGTTCATATATACCGGAGGATGTATTGCTAGCTACATTCTCAAAAGTTGCTTATTTTGCGATTCTTACGAGGACAAAGTCGCGGGCGATCGCTGGTGTATAATAAAATAAAATATAAAATATCGTTAACGTCCAAGAAATTCGTTTTGGTCCGTATACTCCTTCTACGTCCTCCCATATAAATGCATAATTTTACTAAAAGCATTATTTAAATTTCCATTAAAACTATCTAGATAAAGCAGAAACTTAAATATTGGCCAGAATTTTTCCCTTAATAATTGCAATAAATACCCAGAAAAGTAAAATGTTCGCTGACATATTTTCCGGTACATTAAACGTTTTTCGAATGCATTTAGAGTATCCACATTATTTTGTTTTACGCTGTTATGTTATGTTCTTATAAAGAAATCCTAAAATTTACCGAATTATGGAATTTCAAAGTTTTATAATAAAAAACCTTGTTTTGATATAAGGCGGATTGAAGTTTAGAAATTATCAAGAACGACGTTTGAAATTCACCGATACTATACCATGAATTTATTTCTTACTAATCAATATCTGCTCGATGTTAAATAATTTTCTATTTTTAATTTAATTGTAGGTCTCAACACTATGTCAAATTCTTTCAATAACAGACTAGGAATGAAGACTAGCAACTGAAAAATTACAAAAAAGTAAAATAATGATCGACTTCTTGATCTTTGATGTCGCCAAATGACGCTCTCCTGGCAGCTATTGCTTTTGATACTGCAACTTTTGATCCATTTTGCAATCCTTTTGCCCTCTGTTAATTCAAGTAAGTCATGCTTAAATATTCGAACACATCTTCGATACACTCTTTTCCTCATTTCCAGGTATTCTACAGTCAGTTCTAGGACTACCATCCGAATGTGTCCATCAGAATGTAGTGCGTCCTTGTAAGCTCTCCTTCTCGTGTTGGCTGCAAGGTGGTCGCCATGTCCAAGGCTGTGGTGGAAGTAAATGGCTATTTTCGTGCTGTGTTTCCGAAAATGAGATAAGTACGAAGCCGATGAAAATCAAAAAGGCACCTAGCCTGCCGAAAAGAAGTATTCTTAGACGAAGAGATGATAACGAAATAGTTCATCAGGTAAGATCACTCAACTTTGACCAACACAATATTTCAAAACATGTATTTCAGTTCGAATGCGGCCTACCGAAAACGGCACAAAACACCATTCAGAAACGTATTATTGGCGGTCGACAGGCACGATTTGGCGAATATCCATGGCAAGCGCACATACGAATCGCAGAGTACCAATGCGGTGGAGTGTTGGTGTCAAAGAGCTTCGTTGCAACAGCAGCACACTGCATTCAGCAGGCGCGACTCCAGGACATTATTGTATACCTGGGCGAACTGGACACCCAAGATACCGGCGCTATCTACGAGCCGACACCAGCGGAGAAGCACCGCGTCCTTCAGAAGATCATCCACCCGCGGTTTCAGTTCCGGATGACCCAACCAGACCGATATGACTTGGCCTTGCTGAAACTGGCTCATCCGACGGGCTACATGTTAGTATTAAATACCTTACTGCCGCTTTTGCTGTAACATGCGTAGCATTCTACATGTCTAGGAATCATATACTTCCCATATGTTTACCGGCACAGCCGATCGAGCTGATCGGTAAGAAAGGAATTATCGCTGGCTGGGGCAAGATGGAGGCGAATATGGGCCATTCGGGCACCAACATTCTGCAGACGGCGTCCGTGCCGATAATAAGTATGTCACGATCGTCTTTCCGTTCTTGGTTCATGTGAGTGCTAAATAATTTTCTTGTTTTTTTTTTACGTTGAATTTCAGGTGCCAGCGATTGCGTCAAGTGGCATGAGAGCAAGCAAATAAATGTGGAATTGTACGGCGAAATGTTTTGTGCCGGACATTCGGATGGACACCAAGATGCCTGCCTAGGTAATTTTTATGTAGTTAAGTGTTTTTGCAATAATATCTTGGAGATATTTTGAATCTAATCCACGTTATTTTAGATATATTGAGTTTTTGGAAGAAAAACACTTTGATTTTAAATTATTACTAGAAATAAATTTTCCTTGTCTATGTAGAATATCCGTTATGTGGTTACCGTCTATTCATGATCGATATTTATCTGTTTATATTTTCATAATTTTATAATAAATAGAAAATTAGCTAGTGAAATATAGTTATACTTTTGATGACGATATCAATATCGCTTCCAATAGTGTAACCAGGGAGGTGCACAGGGTGCTGCCTATTCTAGTTAAGGTGTGGTCGCTTTTGCTTCTTTAGAAGTGTTTTTGGTGTATGTAGAATGAAAAACAATTTTCAAAACCAGTTAGACTCAACTGAAAAGTTTTATCATTGAAATCGGCCTGAGAAGAAAAATTTTCAACACTAAGGATATTTTTGTTTTTACTCTTTTAGTATTTCACTCTGTTCAAACTTTCAAGTCGAGAGCTTTGACAATTTCGACGAAAAATAATTTAATTGAAATTTCGAATTTTCGTAAAATTTGTATGGGAAGGAGTAAAAGAAGTGTGAGGAATTTGATATTTTTAAAATTAAACTGTCAACAAGTCGGGCTAAGCTTTATTATTCTTGGGACAAGTTGCGGATGAGTGGAAAGTCAATATGCAGGTTAGAGTGGTTAGGGAAGGGAGTTCTTGGGCAGGGCTGTTGTCAATTTAACAATATTTCATTCGTTTATGCAAGTTTGGGTTCTTACGAGGGGAGGAGGAGGAGTAATAGTAAGGGTGGGTGGATGTTAATAGCTTTTTAGTTGATTGCTTCAATCACGTCCAATATTCTCTGTATAGAATGTGTTTATAGTAATGTGTTTAAGGTAATCGTAAAATTTGTGAAGCAGTTTTAAACCGCAAAGTGCTCTTACAAAATTTCTAGTTCGTAGCTTCTAAGTTGTTAGTTATTAGGTGATTTATTGAAATTGGTCGAAACCATACTTTTGTATGGGAGGGGGTAGAAGGGCAGGCGCGATCTCAAAACTTTTAACGCAATTTCGTTTCAACTATTTTTAAAAGTTGTTGTGCAAAATTTCAATTGATAATTTTTAACAGTTTAACAGGTGAAAAATGATTTCTTAGAAATGATTGTTTTGAGATATAACGGGTTGAAATTTCGCAAAGTGCACCATTATTGAAATGCTCCCCATTTCCCTCACTACTTTTATGTCCAAATATTATATTTTCCATGTATTTGCCTAGTACAGCTTAATATACGTTATAAGTTTCAAATTAGCTTAACAAATAGCCGAGATATTGATTTTTAAGTGTCTTGTTTTTCTTTGCACCCCTCTGATCCACCCCCTTACAATAATTTGCATCCCTTTAAGCTGGTTCTAGTGGATCTATATGCCACCTTAATGGCCTTGAAAAATGATTTTTTTACGGTAAGTAATTTGAAAAAAAATTTGGCCGACAATTGCACTCCAATGGATAAAAAAATTAAATTATTTTTAAAGTTTGTCCCACAAACTCCTCTATATGTACGTTGACTTTCAACTTCCTAGCTGAAATCATGGTTGAGATATATGAATTCTTAGTTTTCGGTTTTAGCGCTCCTCCCGCCTCTCCCCTGAACTCATACACCACCCTAAATGGGTGTCCGCTAGAGATCCGCAACTATCTACCATCCCCTAAAAATTAACTTTCTATCCTGAAGGGGTTGTGAGTTAATATGCGCTGAGCGTACACACCGGCGGAGGGCGAACGGCATACAGACAGCATGTTTAAGCTATTTTAGTCATGAAACGCGAAAAAACAAGTTTTCAAGTCGATCTCAATACTTTATTATTAAAATAATAAAGTAAAATTTGTTAAACTCATTTAAAAACATAGCAGAATTATGATTGGGCTTAAAGCCCAATCATATGATACTCTAGATGAGATGAAAATGACTTTAATATACCGGCAAATATGTCATCTCAAATTCTTTCGAATAGTGAGAAGAGACTTTGCATGGGAGGTGGTAGAAGTAGAGGCGGAGGTTTGTATTTCTCTTATGTGACACCGAAAATGGCGTGTAAAATGTTTCGTGCTGAATTTAAAATTTTTAGTTTTCATTATTTTTAAAGCAATTGGTCATAGTTTTCCTTAAATTGAGGCATTTGTATGGGAGGTGGCAGAGAAAGTGGAACGTTATGATTTTGAAACTTCTTATCATCACCCTTATCACTATGCTTTGATTCAATTTCAAAGTCGACAGCTCTCATATATTCGAAGGAGAAATGCTTTTCTGAATTTATAATACAGATATTTATATGGGAGGGGGTAGAAGGAGGGAAGCTGAGCTGATAATTTTTTCCAGCATTTATTGCAACTATTAAAAAACAAATTCTGGCAAAATTTTAAGTTTGTAATTTTTCTAGTTTTAATGGAAATCGATATAATGCATTTAACAAAAATGATGCATTTGTATGGGAGGGGGTAGAAGGAGTGTAAGGATGAAAACAATTTTTTTTCCTGTTATTAATATTTCTATTTTTATACTTTGTGCGAAATATCAAATTGATAACTTTAACAGTTTCGAAGAAAAATAATTTAATTTAAATTTCAAAATTTCGTGAAATTTGTATGGGAGGGGGTAGAAGAAGTGAGGGGAAGTTGCTAATTTTTTCAGTGCTGATTGAAATTATAATAAAATTAATTCTGGCAAAAATTCGTTTTTATAACTTTACTAGTTTCGATGAAAATCGAAAAACTGCATTTTTCAAAATTATGCATTTGTATGGGAGGGGGTAGAAGGAGTGATGGGATCGGATCAATATTGAGTCATATTAATGGTATCTATATCATAATACTTGAACCCTAATTTCAAATCGATAGCTAAAATAGTTTCTAAGAAAAATCAATCTCTGAAAATTTCGAAATTTCGTGAAATTTGTATGGGAGGGGGTAGAAGGAGTGGGGGGATGTGGCCCGTTCACGAACTTAAAGTTTCTTTTTTGCTTAAAATGACACACAACAAATTTCAGCACGATAGCTCAAAGCGTTCGAGAGTTATGCTGTAGACAGACGGACAGACGGACAGACAGACAGACAGACAGACGGACAGACGGACAGACAGCAACTCGGAATCGAAGTTTTTCAGCGACAACAAATATTTCTGTACCCTTGGCGGCTCTGTGCGAGCATTATTTCCTAGCGTTACAAACGGTAAGGCAAACACAATATACTCTCAGATTTCATCTAGAGTATAAAAATGCTTAAAAGTTTAAGATATTAACTACTCAATACCTCTAAAACTTCTACTCCCCTTTTTTTCTCATACAAAAGTATTTTTTCGATCATTTTAAAGAAATCAATTATCACCAAACCATTAAAAGCTATCAACTTGAAATTTAATGCGAAAATAAACTTAACAAAACTACATTACATTTTGCATTTTAAGAATATAAAATACACAGAAAATGTCATAGAATTATAAAACTAACATCCTATACAGCGGATTTTGAGCGCGATTCGAGTAATCAATTAAAAAATTATTAACATGTAGCAATCTCTTAAAACGCACCCAACCCTTTCCCCTTCCCCTCCCCCCCATACAAACCCGAACTTGCATATATAAATGAATGAAATATTGATTCTATATACTATATTGATCGTAATCGCAGTTAAGTGTTATATAATTGACAACAGCCCTGTCGTAAAACCTCAATTCTCATAGAGGGAAGACCGTGTGAATGGAGCTTAACCTGCATATTGGCTTCTCCTGTATCCTCAACTTGTCTCAAGAATTATAAAGTTGAGTCCGACTTGTTGGCAGATTTCTTAAATAATATTTTCCGCTCATTCAGTAAGACTCGCTAGTGGTATATACCACTTTAGGGACTTTTCCATCTGGGTATTTTTATTGTCCTTGGATATCTAGCTCGGCGGAAAACCTAAAGCATAAAAGGAAAATGCGACATAACCAAATTCCAAAAATTGGGAGAAGATTGCTTGTTCTTCTCACAGTCTATGCACATATAATCGTTTGTGGCTTGATGTTTATGGGCTTGTGGCCTAACCATCAAATAGCCTGCAATTAACTTATCACGTCTTTTCCGTTACATAAATGATGGAATATTAATCTGACATGTAACTAAGTAACTATCTTTAATGATTTAGTAAGTAATATTAATAAAATGTTGACATGAAAATTCAATTATATTTTTATCGACAAACTTTTTTTGCTATTATAAATTCAATACTCAATATATTAGTTACAAGTCCGTCTTAAAAAGAGATTTAAAATTTACATCTGCAGAAGAAACCAAAACTTTGAGAAGCGTTATACCTACGGGGACAATATTTTTTCATGGAAAAAAAGGATACTGAAAAAAATAACAATAATAGATTGAAAAATTATTTTAAGTTGTATTTCGTTTGGCTTGGTTATACACCAGTTAAGTGCATTTAGAATTTATAGGAAAGATTTTCCTATTTCACACTATTATGATTCAATAAACGTAACGTTTTGGTCTCACCTGAGACCTCAAAGGGTAAAGGACCTTTAAGGTCTCAGCAGAAACCGAATATTCACGTAAAATCGTTCTTTTGCCTTTTACATTATTATATTCATTTTAATTTTTTAACAAACTATTGGATGTAGATGAATTTGCTTACACCAGTGGCATTTTTCTAAAAACTTAAAATTTCTTCATAAATGGCTAATTGAATTGAAACACTATCAATGACAAGCTATCAGATCCAAAAACGATTCTTCAAGCATTGCTACTGCACCGTGATAAAAGTGGATCCAAAGTTAATTTTTTAAAGAGAATTTTTAACGTACTTAGTCTCGTCTTTAAGTGCAGTAGGATATCGTTTCTAAAGAAAATACTATCTTTTTTACACTGTTTGATTTATTATGTGCGACGTTTTGGTCTCTGCTGAGAGAACCTGACGGTCAGAAGGCCAAGACCCAATTTGGGCATTTCTACCATAGTAGAATAGAATATGACAAGGTGACCGTCTTAGTTATACCCAATTTTCTTACCAAAACCAAACGAATGTTCGATCATTTCGAAGCGTCAGTTTATAAAAATTATTTCCTGGATTGCATACTCTTAGGCAATTCGAAAATAATACGTAAATATCAAGATGTAACTTAAGTTAAAAAATATTAATGGTTAAACGGTAACAAATATAAATGGTTATTTAGAATCTAATGAACAAGCCATGGCATTATCTTCGAATTTATTTACCACGCTGAAGAAATGGGTTGCTATGCGTAATTCGATGATTATGCTGATGAAGTGTGTTTACTTGTGTCCAGATTTTGAGGTTTAAGTTGCTCGTTTCATTAAATGCAAACTGAAAATAAATTTACGTAAAATCTGCTTGTACTTACAAGCACATTATTATTATTATTTGAGGAACACGTGAGAGCACTGCGTCTTTCTCGGCCTATTGTGCGTTTATTGTCCCTTTACCCTACCATAACTCGATAGCTTTGGCTAATCTAAGTATCTTCAAGGGAGCCATGTTGGCTAGTTCCTCGGTAGAAAGGAAACATTTTCCAAGAAGATTGTGTCTTTTCCTAGCTACTGCTTCACAGTGACATATAATGTGTACTGTCGTTTCTGAGTCTTCGAGAAAGAGACGACAGATGTCGGTTTCAGCTAAGCCCATATTTTTGAGGTGGTGGTTCACTCCACTGTGAACCGTCATTAGGCCGAATTTAAGAATATCCTCCACTTTTTTTTTGTGGTAGGATTAGTTTTATTGAGATTGATAAATCTGGAAATCTATACCAATAGATTTGATGCTTTTATTCAACCCGCTTTCTAAGTATAGGATTGGAGTACCCTTTTAGTTTTCCGTAGAATGATTCTGGTCCAATAAAGTTTGGTTCTGCGCCGTTTTTGCAAGGCGATAAGCCTCTTTATTTCTTAAGGTTACTTTGTACCTTTTTTTCCCAGGATGATTAGGTTTTGAATGCAGTCCCAAACTATCCTCGATCAATGTTTATTGGCTTCGAGAACCGCCTGACTGATATAAATAGCCCTCCTTGTACATATTGTCTTGGATGCATAGCTCCATTGCAATTAGTTCGGCACGGAAGATTGTGGCTTCTTTGCCGAGTGATGTTCGAAACTGAGAAGTTCGGGCCTTTAGCTCCGACTTCAGTCCTCTCAGAGGTGCACGAGCCATCTGTGTACCAGATGGTTGATTTCTCCTCCATTTCAGTTAGCATGGATTGCTAGTCCTTGCGTTCTCTGACTATAGCTATGAAGGGGGTTTAAAAGTTGAATTTTATCGGCATAGTGTCCGATAATGTCGAGGTTAGAACCTCTATTTTTAGATTTTTAGGATTTTGAGGTGACCTCTAAAATTCCCTGGTTTGTATTTGTTTGCCCCTCTGTATACGTAACACTCCTTTGATAGCCTCCATTTTTGTTTGGAGTTATATCGGAGGGATGTTTAGAAACGTTTTCTTTGTCGCCGTAGGACAGGTTGTCATTGCTCCTGTGATACCAAGAGAAGCTAATTTTTTGAAGCGTAAGCTGTGCTTTTTATTGTAATATTTTAGTTCACCACATCATTGACCCGTTGTGACTATTGGGATGATTTTTTTATGTGACTATAGGGGGTCGCAATTTACACAGTCATGACTGCCTATATTCCACTGTACGGAAAGTTAGAAAGTTAGAAACATAACAGTAAACTCGTGTGCGCTTGAAGCTAGTCGAATGTTTCTAGGAAATATGTACAGAGGTGAAATAAGTTTAGCAAGTTCCTCCCTGCATTTACCATGAAAGTAGCGGTAGTAAATGCTTAGTACTCCGACATTTCTACGATGCTCTAGGAAGTCTATAGAAACCGTGTTGGATTCATCTCCAATTAGTCAGAAAGCCTGTCTCTGGACACGGTCGAGCATCGCAAGTTGCGTTTTGAGTGCCCCAGCCCATAAATGTGAGTTGTACTCGAGGCCTGCTCTAATGTAGGCCTTATAGATATTTGCTAGATCATTGGGAGTAAAATATTTTTTACATCTTCGGAGAACTCCTAGGCTTTGGAAGCGTCAAGTGCTACGTCAAGTATGTGCTGGTTCCAATTATTTATTTTGATGCCAAGGAGTGAGAAGTATTCGGAAGAGTCTAGTTGGACACCACCGAAGGTTACATTAGAGACCGACGCTGGAACATCAGGGGAAGATAAAATCGGGCCTTGGCCTCCTGATATTCAGGTTCCTAAACATTTTTCATTACTTATTTTGGAAGAGTTGTTAGCCCTTCGCACAAACCTCTTTCTACGAATTTTTCATTTTCTTAGATTGAGGTGACCAAGGTATATCCAAGCAGGCAATGTGCCCGAATTATATGTTGCGCCGGCCGGGATTTGAACTCACGACCTTCGCATTACAAGATCAACATACTACCTACTAGGCTATACCCTTAAGGATAGTTTTGATTTTAAGCTGACAAGCCGCAACACAATTATTAGACTCGAAACACAATTTCCAATTAAAGGCCCTGAAAAACTAGTTTAATGCTCCCCAGTCTGCTTTTTTGTAATACCAGATGGTTCTTCGGGACACTTTGTCTTTCAGTGTATTTACCGTTGTAATCGGAAATTGTGCTCGAATCAGGAAGTGATCAGTATTCCCAACTGAGGATGGCGATATCACAGAAACAGAATATTTCTCGGGCTGATTCGTTGTTATGTAGCACCAGTAGATCATCTTCATCCCATTTTCTGCCAAACAAGCTTTTGCAGGCCCAAAATGCCTTCAATGCTTCGGGATAAGTCCATTCTTTATGATTATTCTAGTCGAATTTGCTATCCAGTGAACACCTAAATATTTTACCTCATCTGAAATAGGTATTGGTGTTCCATTTATTGAAGGAGGTATGTTTTGGATTTTCCTTCTATTTATAAATGGTACTATCTCAGTCTTACTTGGGTTGATGTTCAAGTTCTTAGACTGAAACCAGTGGCAGATTGTACCCTTTCCGATATTATTAAGCCATATTTGCTTCTAATGATAATAACGACATCGGAATATCCTATTACCTCGTATCCTTGTTCTGTGAGACGGTCCAGGAGCTCATCTACGACAATTGATCAAAGAAGTGGAGTACAATCACATGGGTTCGTACACAAGAGCACCGAATGCTCTTAACGGACAAGATGTGGGAGAAGCGCAAGATTTTTGTTTCCTCTGAAGCATTGCCATTAACTGCGGAGCCGAAAAGGATATTGAGGCTTGGTGTCATTTCGCCTTTCTGGAAGTTAAGAGAGCGTCTCTTCGCACGACGTTGCGAATGTTTGACGCATGTGTCAAATTTGGGTTGTTATATGGAAAGTAACCGTTAAGCTTATCAAGAAACTGCAGACTTTGGCGAACCAATACCTGCGACGCTTCTTGGGGGTATTCTGGCCAGATTTGACTTCTAACGACGAATTTTGGAGTACATTTTGGCGGGCACTGAGATTCAATGACGGAAATTGGATTCATTGCCATTTCCTGTCACACTTTGAGGAAACCAGAGCAAAACATCGCAAGACAAGCTCAGTTTGCCCCTCCTCAAAGAAGACATTGGATTTGTCGACCATGTCGATCATATAGCACATTAAAGTGAGTAGTTGAGGACGAGGTCAGAATTCCTCAAGTCCTGGCGACAACTAAATGCCGATGCTTATGATCGCGAATTGTGGAAGATAACTATTTCTGTCCTATGATCATGTAGGGGTCTTAACAGGAATTAATTGCATTATTATATTTTTCTCCAGTTCTTAAGCCGATACGAGTAGCTTCGCTAGTTTCGAAGAAAAATCATTTTACAGAAATTTCAAAATTTCGTGACTTTTGTATTGGAGGTGGTAGAAGAAGAGGAAGGTCTTAGACTCTTTGGAAACTGTTTTTCAGTATTCTTATTATCACGGTGTGTTTCAATTTCAATGTCGATAGCTCTCATTTATTGGAAGGGAAGATGCTTTTTTTTAGATATAGGCATTTGTATGGCAGGGGTTGAATGAGAGGAGTGAAGTTAATAATTGTTTTAATTATTTACAGCAATTAATGATAGACAGACTCAGGAAAAAATTCAAGTTTCGATATTTTCGGTTTTTAATGTATTTTTCAAAATCGTATATTTGTTTCAGAGGGGCGCGGTGTAGCCTACAATACGAAGGTCGCGATTCCAATCTTGATTGGCGTATAAGTCCAGCCATGTTAATTCTAGGGCCACCATGATCTACGAAAATGGAAATTCTTAGGTTAAGAGTTGAGCGAAATGGTACCAACTGTTCCATAATATCAAATAAAATTGTTATTAAAGGTCAGGAGGCCAAGGAGCGATTTGGTTTGACGTGCCGAAGAAGAAAATTAGGATTAGATCAAAATATTTCAGCGTTGGTGATTTTTTCATTTGATATTTTTCTTAAATTTTCAAGTCGATAGCTTCGATAGTTTCTAAGGTGAATTTGATGATCTCTTAAACATTTATTCCAATTTTACTTTATTATTATAATAATAAAGTATTGTGATCGACACAAAAAAAAAAAAAGTTTGCTACCCTGAAATTTTTTTTTTTCGCGTTTCATGACTAAATTAGCCTAAAAAAGCAAAAAAAAAAAATCCGCCTGTCTGTACGCCGTCCGCCGTCCGCCGTACGCCGTACGCCGTACGCCGTACGCCGTACGCCGTACGCCGTACGCCGTACGCCGTCCGCCGTACACCGACGTGTACGCTCAGCGCACATTAACTCCCAAACCCTTCAAGATAGAAAGTTCATTTTTGGGGGGATTGTAGATAGTTGCGGATCTCAGGCGGATACCCATTTTCGAAGGTATACGGGTTCAGGGGGAGGCGGGGGGAGCGCTTAAACCGAAAAATACGAATTCAAATATCTCAACTATGGTAACAGCTAGGAAGTTGAAACTCAACATTAATATAGAAGAGTTTGTGAGACAACTTTTAAAAATAATTAAATTTTTTTATCCATTGGGGTGCGAAAAGGGGGGGCTTAGAACCAATTGTCGGCCGAATTTTTTTTTCAAATGAATATATCTTCGAAATTACTTATCATAACAAAATCATATTTAGAGACTGTCAAGGTGGCATATAGTTTCATCGGAACCAGCTTAGAAAGCTGCTAATTAGTGTAAGGGGGAGGGTCAGGGGGGGTGCAAAGAAAAACACTTAAAAAACAATATCTCAACTATCTCTTAAGCTATGTAATTGAAACTTAAAACTTATATTAAACTATACCAGGCAAATACAAAAAAAATATAACATGTTGAAATAATAGTAGTGGGGGGAAATGGGGAGCATTTCAAAAATGGCGCACTTTTCAAAATTACAAATCCTTATATCTCCAAAAATAGTACAGATATCAAATCAAAAATTTGTCAGATTGTAGAACTACATAATACTTATTTTTGGTAAAAATTTTAAGTTGGGAGGTGTAAGGGGAGAGAGGTAATAAGCAAAAATATCGAAAACTTTGAGTGATTTTTTTAGAGCTCTGGTAAAAGATACAAAGCTAAAATTTTGCATGTGAATACCTATATTTAATTCACATAGAAAAATAATAATAACTTGATCCATATTTGTTATAAACCGACCCCCCCGGTCTAACGTGCACAAGGTGTTTCATGTGCATTGAAAAAAACACATAAACTGAAAATTTTTGAGTGAAATTTTAAGGTAGAAATTTGAAAATTTGCGAAATGCATTTAAAAAAAATCCCTAAATATACGAAATATTAACTGGTCGAAAACCTTTAACACTTCTACCCCCTCCCATACAAAATTATTTTTTCGACCATTTTCAAGAAATCAATTATCACCTAACTCTTAAAAGCTATCAATTTGAAATTTTGCATAACAACTAACAAAAATAATTAAAATGAAATTGCGTTAAAAGTTTTAAAATCGCGCTTGACTTTCTACCCCCTCCCATACAAAAGTATGATTTCGACTAATTTCATTAAATCAACTAATAACCAACAAATTAAAAGCTACGAACTTGAAATTTCGTACGAGCACCTTACATTAAAAATGAAAGAAAATTGCATCACAAGTTTTACGATTCCCCTACCTCCTCTAACCCCTCCCATACAAAATTATTTTTTCGAGCATTTTTAAAAAATCAGTTATCAGCTAACTCGTATAAGCTATCAATTTCAAATTTGGCATAAAAACTTAAAAAAATAATTCAAATGAAGTTGCTTTAAAAGTTTTTAAATCGCGCTTGCGCTTCTACCCCCTCCCATACAAAACTATGATTTCGACCAATTTCATTAAATCAACTAATAACCAACAAACTAAAAGCTACGAACTTGAAATTCTATGCAAGCACCTTACAAGAGACTCGAAATAAAACTGCGTATCAAATTTTACGATTCCCCTATATTCTCTACCCCCTCCCATACAAATGTTCGGTTTCATGAATGTAAAATACACCGAATTTTATGAAAATTCTATGCAACTTCGTCTATGAAACACATTCTATACAGAGAATATTGGACGTGATTCAAGCAATTAATTAAAAAGCTATTAACATCCACCTACCCTTACTATTACCCCTACTCCTCCCCTCATAAAAACCAAACTTACAGAAACGAATGAAATATTGTTAACAGTCCTGCCCAAGAACTCCCTTTCACTTAGCCTTCCCTAACCACTCTAACCTGCATATTGACTTTCCACTTATCCGCAACTTGTCCCAAGAATAATAAAGTTTCGCCCGACTTGTTGGCAGTTTATTTTGAACTTACAAAAGTATTTGAAATTAAATTATTTTAAAAGTTTTGAAATCGCACTTGCCCTTCTACCCTCTCTCATACAAAAGTATGATTTCGACCAATTTCAATAAATCAACTAATAACCAACAAATTAAAAGCTACGAACTTCAAATTTTGTACGAGCACCTAGCAACAGAAAAGAAAGAAAACTGCATCACAAGTTTTACGATTCTCCTACCTCCTCTACCCCCTCCCATACAAAATTATTTTTTCGAGCATTTTTAAGAAATCAGTTATAAGCTAACGCTTAAAAGCTATCAATTTCAAATTTTGCGTAAAAACTTATAAAAATAATTCAAATGAGTTGCTTTAAAAATTTTGAAATCGCGTTTGCCCTTCTACCCCCTCCCATACAAAACTATGATTTCGACCAATTTCATTAAATCAACTAATAACCAACAAACTAAAAGCTACGAACTTGAAATTTTATACAAGCACCTTACAAGAGAAGCGAAATAAAATTACATATCAAATTTTACGATTCCCCTACCTTCTCTACCCCCTCCCATACAAATGTTCGAATGTAAAATATACCGAATTTTATGAAAATTCTATGCAACTTCGTCTATGAAACACATTCTATACAGAGAGTATTGGACGTGATTCATGCAACTAATTAAAAAGCTATTAACATCCACCCACTCTTACCCCTCCTCCTCCCCTCATAAAAACCCAAACTTGCAGAAATGAATGAAATATTGTTTAATTGACAACAGCCCTGACCAAGAACTCCCTTTCACTTAGCCTTCCCTAACCACTCTAACCTGCATATTGACTTTCCACTCATCTGCAACTTGTCCCAAGAATAATAAAGTTTCGCCCGACTTGTTGGCAGTTTATTTATAAAAGGAAATCTGAGTAAAATTTATGTTTCCACCTTTTCTAATTTCAATGAAATTTATCTTATTATTATTAATTTATTATTTTAATAATAAAGTATTGTGATCGACTTGGGAAAAAAAAATTTGCTACCCTGAAATTTTGTTTTTTTGCGTTTCATGACTAAATTAGCCTAAAAATGCAAAAAAAGCGCACATTAACTCCCAAACTTCAAGGTAGAAAGTTCATTTTTGGGGTGAATTGTAGATAGTTGCGGATCTCAGGGGGATACCCATTTTGGGGGTTGTACGGGTTCAGGGGGAGGCGGGGGAGCGCTTAAACCGAAAAATACGAATTCAAATATTTCAACCATGATAACAGCTAGGAAGCTAAAACTCAACTTACATATAGAGAAGTTTGTGGGACAACTTTTAAAAATACTTTAATTTTTTTATACATTGGAGTGTGAACAGGGGGGGGGGCTAAGAACCAATTGTCAGTCGGATTTTTGTTTCAAACGATTTTATCTTCGAAATTACTTACCATAAAAAATTGATATTTTGAGACCATTAAGGTGGCATATAGGTCCACTAGACTCAGTTTCGATAAAAGCTAATTATTGTAAAAGGGAGAAAAACGCTTAAAATTCAATATCTCGGCTATTTATTAAGCTATATAATTGAATCTTAGAACCTATATTAAGCTATACTAGAGAAATGCGAGAAAAATATAAAATTTGGACAAAATAGTAGTGTGAGAATTGGGGAGCATTTCAAATATGGTGCACTTTCCAAAATTTCAAACCGTTATAATTCAAAATTGAGTGCAGATATCAAATTCAAACTTTGTCAAATTGTAGAACTAAGTAGTTTTTAAATTTGGTAAAAATTTTACGTCGGGGGGCCTAAGGGGAGGGAGGTGGTAACCGAAAATGTCGAAAATTTTGAGTGATTTTATAAGGACTCTGGTGAAAGATACAAAATTTACATTTTGCATGTGGATACATCTATTTGTTTTACATACAGAAAAAATAATAAAAATTCCACAATTATTATGCACCCACCCCCCTGGTCTACCGTGCACAAGGTGTTTCATGTGCAATGAAAAAACCACATAAACTGAAAATTTTTGTATGAAATTTGAAGGCGGAAACTTGAAAATTTGCGAACTGCATTTAAAAAATATCTTTAAAATAATGAAATATTAGTTGGTCGAATACCTTGAAAGCTTCTACTCCCTCCCATACAAAATTATTTTTTCGAGCACTTTTAATAACTCTTAAAAGCTATCAATTTCAAATTTTGCACAAAAACTTATAAAAATAATTGAAATCAAATTTTTTTTAAAGTTTTGCAATCGCGCTTGCCCTTCTACTCCCTCGCATACAAAAGTATCATTTCGACCTATTTCATTGAATCAACTAATAACCAACAAATTAAAAGCTACGAACTTGAAATATTGTACGAGCACACTACAAGAGAAAGGAAATAAAATTGCGTCACAAATTTTACGATTTCCCCTACCTCCTCTACCCCTTCCCATACAAATGTTTGGTTTCGTTAATGTAAAATACACCGAATCTTATGAAAATTCTATGCAACTTCGTCTATGAAACTGACAATCTATACAGAGAATATTGGACGTGATTCAAGCAATCAATTAAAAAACTATTAACATCCACCCACTCTTACTATCACCCCTCACCTCTCCCCTCATAGAAACTCAAACTTGCACAAATAAACGAACTAAATACTGATTTTTGAACGTTTCCGCAAAGTGATAAATTGACAATTGCTCTGCCCAAGAAAGCACCTTTCACTTAGTCTTTCCTAACCATTCTAACCTGCATATTGACTTTCCACACATCCGCAACTTGTCCCAAGAATAATAAAGTATCGCCCGACTTGTTGGCAATTTATTATTATCTTATCTTATTATCGAGTTAGCCCTGATAATTTCGGAGAACACAAAATTTCTTGAAATTTCGTGAAATTTATATGGCAGGAGGTAGAAGAAATTGTAGGATAGGAAGCTTTCGCGAACTTACAGTTCCTTATTTTGAAAGAAAAATTTTCCGGATTTCACATTGTCATTCTTTATTAAACGGGTTTCTGCCTCCGCTGAACCGAAACGTCACGTTTAATACACAACAGTGTGAAATCCTTAAATCTCTCCTTTCAATTTGAATTACACTATGAAAGCATTCATCAACCCATACTTTATATTTCTTAAATATTACTTCTTTATCTACAGGTGATTCCGGTGGCCCGCTCGTAATTAAGGATCATGGACGTTACACTTTAGTTGGGATAACCAGTGCCGGTTTCGGTTGTGGAGTCGATCACCAACCCGGAATCTACCATAACGTTCAAAAAACCTCGAAATGGATTCAAGATGTTGTCTATCAGAACTGATCTACGAATATTATTCTCCCTTAATTAATTAGCTTACCTATATTTTCCGTAATAAGAAACTTACACGTATTAAGAACCCATCGATCCAAAAGGTATAAGGCGGGATTTATTTTTATTTACATTTCTAGTTAGACGCGCAAATAAATTATACTTACGTAACATTAAGCGACTATTTATGTGCACATATTTATAGTAATAGAAATTAAAAATATTTATGTATCTACTTACGTATTGTGTTTTCTTTGTGTTGTTCAAATATACGACGCCAGATGGTAGATGAAAAAGAAAGTTAAACAGCGTATTACATTACGATTGTTGACAATGTTATTAGTCAATACGTGTGTCATAAAGTTTTGTTACAGTAACTCCAACTAACAGATGATTGCAAAGTCCCCGCTTCGTGAGAAGATCCAAGCGTGATGGCCGATAGGTAATAGTTAGTTGCCAATTTGCATGGCACCACGCCAATTGTTACCGAAAGAAAGGCTTTCACTTTCTCAATAACGTTGCATGTCGAAGTTTTTAAAGACCTCGAAACGGCCATTTCTGGCAAAGCTAGCTGCCATACTTGGCCGGGCAACAGAGTGTGATGATGGTAATTAGCCGCCAATTATTACTCGATATTATTACGAAATCGCACATGGCTATGGTTTTATCATAGAAGTATAAGTTACGCAGTTATTCAAATTTAATTTCAATGTGTGAACATTTCTGTTATGGTTTTTGCATTACACCAACACTAGTGCATCAGGTGGAAAACGAAAATTGAGAAGGAAGTGAAATTTCTTTGATCGTTTCGTATGATTGTTCTTATCCATGTTTTTTTTTTTTTGTTGGGGTTTCCCAGTTTTTCATTACTTTTCAACCGAATTACTTATTCGCTTAGATGCCTTCTCGTAACGAAACACCGCTCAATTTTCGATTTTACGAGGCAATTTAGAGAAACTGCTGAAATTCACTATCACTTTCTTCACTCGCAGTAAGAAGATTATCTATGATTTTCTGACGTATTTTTCTTTAAATTTCGGAATGTCGTACACATTTACAAAATTAATTATTAATATAATTTTATTTAATAAGATTAGCATTTCAAATCAATTGCATGGATCAGAAGATCTGTTGTATAAGATCGATTTAATCATTCAGTCGCAGTCACTTAAATGAATTTCGTTTCAACAGGTTGTTGGTTTTTTTTAGTTAATTATAATCTGAAATAGTTTCCATACGGGAATGTAATTATGTACAAATTAAATTCAGAAAAAAACTGTTTGTGGGAAAAAAAATATGAACATATTAATGTTTTGAATATTATTGTTAGAATTTTAGTTCGCAGGAAATGAGTCCACCCAATAATAATAAGTAAATAGATGGGCAAATTTTGGCGAGACAAGTTCGTCGGCATTAGTGGTTCAGTGGCTTGTCACGCGTCTCCGGACAATATTTTTTTGCACGATTATTTTTATGTTTTACTATTTGACTAGAGTAAAAATACATAATTTCAAATAATTTTTATTCCATGCTTGAGTTGAAAATAAAATCGATTTTTTGTTAATTTGAAACTGACGACTTGATGCCTAAAAGTGAGTCTAAACAGAAAGCAAAAGACAACAATATAAATAATGTGAAGATATAAATCTTAGGTGGGTGCAATACTTTAAACACATCATCATTCCGAGCGCATCATTCGCAGGAGCAGCAGAAGACATAATTGCAGGCAAAACTGAACCTCGTGATGAAGGATCGTTTATGCGTCCTAACACACTCGAAGACGTAAGAACCCAAACAAAAAAGTGCGGGGCAGTGATCGAATTCCTCCTGAGCTTCTGAGCCGGTGACACTTGCATAGCACACGGAACTGTGGACGCAAGAAACACTTGAAAGATTGCCCAATTTAAAAAAGGTGACCAAATCTGCAGCGAAAACTACTGAGGATTATCTTTGTACGTCTTATAAGATCTTGAAGAAAATTCTGGAAAAGAGAATTAAGCCCTATGCTGACAAAGTAATTGGCGAATACCAAGGCGAACTTAGAGCTGGACGATCCCAGATATTCTCAGTTAAACAGCTAGAAAAGTGCTGGGAATATAATATTGAAGTGCAACAGATATTTGTTGACTTCAAACAAGCATACGACAGTGTCGACTAGCGCGTACTCTATAAAATCATGTTGGAGTTTGGAGTCTCATCAATACTGGACCAAGTCTTTGTCACAAGTAAGAGTAGAGAATGATCTTCCAGCTTTAGAACTGAAAACTTATGTGAGGTGACGGTCTGGTACCAATGGTTTTCAATTTCACATATATGTTGTTCAGAAACTTCCTGTTGACACCTGGGAAACTTACTTACTTACGATGGGGGCACAGCTTTAGCCTCTTGTATACCACGCCTTTGTTCTTCACAGTTCTGTAAACGTGTCCTCCAAGTATGAAAATCTTAGCAAAAATCTTTGTTGTTTACGTCAATAGAATCCACCCAGCTGTTCCATAGATTTCTGACTGAGCTTTGCCTATCGACTTTGCCATTTATTGTATGCACGGCAAGGATCAAAAATTAACTTCACTTGGAAGTCAGTTAATGAAGCACCAACAGTGCTGAAGACTAGCTTCAAACAAACTATTTTGGATTCTTTCTTGGTGGGGTGGCGGCAGCTGGACAGCTGCAGAATGATCAAATTCTTTTGGGAGGAACTGAATAAAAATAATACAGCTCAGCTGGTACAACGTAGTCGCTATAGCTTCCGAACTATTGTTGGCCTGCCTACAGGTCATTGCTTGCTAAAGCTACATACATTCAGGCTGCGGCTCGCGAGCGACAGCCTTTGCAGAGGTTGAGAGAAAGACGACAAATCTATCGAACATTATCTTTGTCACTGTCTGCAAATCTCCAACAGTTGCCTCCTTTGTTTAGGCTCTAGATTCTTCTCAGAACTAGACGCGAGGCGTCAAACATTTGAGCCTGCTTCGGTTCGTAAATCAAGCTAAGTGGCTAGCACAGAAGGAGTAAAAACCATATCATAATGACTAGGGGAAGTACAATGGGCTCCAGTTCATTGTGGTTCTACGAAACCACTCTCCTACAACCTTGGTGTATGTTTGACAATTCTTCCATAATCCATCCGCTTCACATGAGCAGTCTACTGTAGCATCTTGGATTTCATGAGGGTTGAGACTTCTTGACTGTGAAAGGTGGAATGCAAATCTCTATAGCATCATACACTCCAGATCGAGTCTCCCCTCACAGCTCTGAGGATTCTTCTGAAGACCTTTCTTTCAAAGGTGTTAAACAATTTTTTTTGGCGCCTGAGTTAATGCCCTAATTCGTTGTCATAGCATAGCACACACCTAATAATCAATGGGCCGAGAGGCGAGCAAATGCATCCAAAGTTCTTTTTAGTAAATGAGCTTGAGGTTTTTTTAGTTTCAAAAAATGTACAGAAATGCTTTAGCATCAAGGAGTTAATTTTAATTCGTCATTAAGTAAAATAAATAAACGCCAAACAATCATAAGAAATTAATATTTTGGAGAATTGTTGACTTCTAGTCACGCGTCTCCAACAAATGTATGCTCTTGTACCACTCTGGTTCTAAATAGAAATGATTTTCAATTATGCTCGATAGATTACACTTATACCCATGCATCTTGTATTAGTACACACTAGTGTCGATAAAATATTTTAAATTATTGCCACTATTCAAATATTTAAGGAATATAAGAGCGGATTGCGTGAAATTAAAAGAAGGCGAAATTTAAAGAAATTTAAAATAGATTTAAAGAAATTGTTCTACAATTAGGAAACCTAAATCTTTCGAGATATTTATAATAACAAAAATTGTTTTGTTGTGTTAAGCATTTATGAAAATTATTATTTTCTGTATCACAATTAGTTATTATTACATTTGAATGAGAAGTATTGAAAATAACTATTATACTCTAGTGATGTCTTATATTTAAGCTGATAGCTACTATTCATTTACATTGATATTATTATTTATTATTTTTACAGTACACAATTTGTTAATAGCAATAATTATTTAGTCCTTAATTGTTTTCTATGAAATATGGTAGCATGAATTGACTCCTCACCCCTAACTCAAGGTTACAACCGTACATGGGGGGTGCTAATTGAATTAAAATTAAATTGTATAATATTGTATTTACAAAAAAAGAAGCACTGATAATAATAATAATAAAAAAATATTGTACTCGTAAACACTAGTGATTTTCAACGACGAACTTTGGAGTACAACTGGCCAAATTAAACTAGGTATTGAGATTTAAAGGCGGAAGTGGCATTGGATCGGTCATACTTTGAGGAAACCAAAACGAAACATCGGCAAACAGGCTCTGGATTATAATCCTCAAGAAAGACGTCGGGTTGGTCGACAATATAACATATGGAAGCAAGCAATTGAGCAGGAGGCCAGAGGAATAAACAAGTCATGGCAACAGCTTAGGCCGATGCTCAGGATCGCGCCATGTGGATGACAGTTATTTCTGTCCTATGCCCCTATAACAGGCATTTGATTTGATTGATTGACACACTATTATCCTTCTGGTGAGCAGTTTTTCTTCATGTTTCTTTCCGGAGATAGCGCTACTGGTACAGTTAATTGTCTGTTTGTGTTTCGTATGTACATTGTGGCCAAAAAGTATCGACAATTTGTAAATAACTCGCAAAATATTTAATTTATTGTCAATATTTATTTTTTCGCTTTCAAAGTAATCCCCATTAGATACAACACACATATGCCAGCGTTTTTCCCAGTCCTCGAAAAAATTTTCATAATCACTTTTTGGTATGGCCTTCAGCGAATTTTGTTTTATGTCCTTTGTATCTTCCTTCCCGATGATTGTTGACTGGTTTGCATGTCAAACTTATAGACCCATGTCTCATTATCAGTTATGATGCGCTCCATGAATGTGGGATCAGAACTCGCACTATCAATGAGATCAAGGAGCTAGGGTGTAGCCTAGTGGGTAGCGTGTTGGTCTATAATTTGAAGGTCGTGAGTTCAAATCCCGGTCGGCGCAATATATTTCATATTTTGATATATTCCAGCACATTGCCTGCTTGAATATACCTCGGTTACATCAATCTACCGAAATGAAAAATTCGTAGGAAGAGGGTTGTGCGAAGGGTTTACAACCCTTCCACAATAAGTAATGAAAATGTTAAGGAACCTGAATGTCAACCAGTCGGGCGAAACTTTATTATTCTTTGAACACGTTGCGGATGAGTAGAAAGTCAATATGCAGATTAGAGTGGTTAGGGAAGACTAATTGAAAGGGAGTTGTTGGGCAGGGCTGTAGTCACTTTAGCAATATTTAATTAGTTTCCGCAAGTTTGGGTTTTTATGAGGGGAGGAGGAGGGGTAATAGTAAGGATGGGCAGATGTTAGTAGCTTTTTAATTGATTGCTAGAATCACATCCAATATTATCTGTATAGAATTTGTTTCATAGACGAAATTGCATGGAATTTTCATAAAATTCGCTGTATTTTACTTTCACGAAACCGAACATTTGTATGAAAGGTGGTAGAGCGGGTAAGGGAGTCATAAAATTTGTGATGCCGCTTTATTTCATTTCTCTTGTAAGGTGCTTGTACAAAATTCCAAGTTTGTAGCTTTTAATTTGTTCGTTATTAGTTGATTTAATGTAATTGGTCGAAATCATACTTTTGTATGGGAGGGGGTAGAAGGGCCAGAGTGATTACAAGACTTTTGACGCAATTTTGTTTCAATTATTTCTTGAAGTTCTTAAGCAAAATTTTAAATTGATAGCTTTAAATAGTTAGGTGATCATTGACTTCTTGAAAATGCTCGAAAAAATAATTTTGTATGGGAGGCGGTAGAAGTTTTGAAGATATTCAACCAGTTAATATTTCGTATATTTAGGGATTTTTTTTAAATGCTTTTCGCAAATTTTCAAATTTCTACCTTAAAATTTCACTCAAAAATTTTCAGTTTATGTGGTTTGTCATTGCACATGAAACACCTTGAGCGCGTTAGAACGGGGGTCGGCTTATAACAATTATGGAATAAGTTATTATTATTTTTATATTTAAATTAAATAGATGTATTCACATGCGAAATTTAAATTTTGTATCTTTCATCAGAGCCCTAAGAAAATCACTCAAAATTTTCGACATTTTTGCTTATCACCTCCCTCCCCGTACACCTCCCAAATCAATTTTTACCAAAATTAACGACTATATAGTTCTACGATATGATAAATTTTCGATCTGTTTTGAGATACAAGGATTTGTAGTTTTCAAAAGTGCGCCATTTTTGAAATGCTCCCCATTTCCCCCCACTACTTTTATATGTTATATTTATTTCGTATTTTTCTACAATTGTATAGCTTAATATATGTTTTAAGTTTCAATTAGAAAGCTTAAGAGATAGTTGAGATATTCATTTTTAAGTGGTTTTCATTGCACCAATACAATAATTAGCCACTCTCTAAGGTGATTCCGGTGGAGCTGTATGCCACCTTAATGGTCCCAAAATATGAATTTTTTACAATAAGTAATTTCGAAGATATAATCAGTTGAAAAAACAATTCGGCCGACAATTTGTTTTTAGCCCACCATTTCGGACGCCAATGGATAAATAAATAAAATTATTTTTTAAGTTTGTCACCCCTCTCTATATCTCTACTGATTTTCAACTTCCTATCTGCATTCGTGGAGGAGATATTAGCAAGTGACTCTTTCTAACAACCCCCAAAATTTATAAAATATACATAGTTCACTTACCAAATCAACAATCCACTCAAAAACGAACATTCTACCTTTAACGATCTCGGAGATATGAGTCTATATGCACGGCGGACGGCATACGTCGGAACGGATTTTTTTTTTGCATTTTTAGGCTAATAGTACGGAATATGTACAATGTTCGCAAACTAAGCCATTGGTGCGATTAAGTCATCTAGTGACCAATATTTCATTGGAAACACTAGATGGTCATTTGAACCTTACGAGTAATCACACATTTTTAACGGCAATCGATAGAAAACTCCTAACACTACACTCTTATTTATAGGACAATTAAATTCTTTAGGTTTTCCAGACGCAATTCAATTAAATCTAGATATTTCAAAAAAATATTAATGTTAAATATTTGAATCAACTTGATAGTAATTCCTTAACAATACTATGTACGGTATTTTGGATTAATTATTTTGCTCATTATCATCGCAATTTATTTTTAATTTTATCAAGTAAATCTAACTTTTATAAAATAATATGTATTTTTGATTACTAAAAACAGATTCCATTTTTTAAGTGACAAATTTGATGTAGTTGTATAAAATGAGTTTTATCAAGCATATAAATAAATATTCCAATGAAAATAATTTAGTTTTATTTTCTTTATCGAATTGCACTGAATATACATATTTTTGATTATTCTGTTTCTAAAATAAATGAAGAGATGTACATAATATCAAAAAGTTTTATTTTCGAATAAAGTTGTAATAAGCATCTATATTTAGTATTAATTTTGCTTAATGTCAGCAGAATGTTATTGTATAAGTATAATTTAGTTTTTATCTAATAATTAAAATTTCAGATTGTTTTGCATTTTTAGACCTGTTGCAAATTAAGAGTTATTATTGTAATTTTTACACCGATTTTTAAAATATAAAGTAGTATAAAGGAATGGAATTAATGAGAGACACGAATACATAAATAAATATTTTTTTGATATCCATTTTATATATTTGTTATATCAAATATTTTTACAGTGCTCTGAATGAAATCTATGCTAAAATACAATAAAACAATTCTATAAGAAAAAGTATAAGTTTTCTCAGATTAGGTTATAAAACTTATCTCTGAAGGAATGAAATTAATAGTTATGAATAAATAAATGTATATTTTTTTCTATTAATGTTACACATTCGTTGTATAAAATTTTTGTAATAAGTGCTCCGAATTAAACTGATTCCAAAACATAATAAAATGTTTTATTAAAAAAAATTGTAAATTAGAGTTTATGCAGCTATAAAATTTATCGAGATGGATAATATCCATTTTATACATAATTTGTAAGTATTTATATAAATATCATTTTGTTATGGAATTTACACTAAAATTTCTAACCGTGTAGGGACAGCTGGAAGGAACAGTCTCTTCTTTTTACCGAACGGACCAACATTCCACCAAATAGACCACATTCTAACTGAGAAAAGGATAGCCTCTAGCATTCTGGACGTGCGTACATGCCAAGGAGCTAATTGCGACACACATCAATATTTGGTAAAGACCAAGCTCCGATGTCGAATAGCAAACCGAAGAAACTCAAAAACACGTTCCTAAATTCAAGATAGGAAAATTCAAGGATGGAAAAGTATTTGCAAAGTACGTAGTAGCATTGGATAGACATTTCGCGGCAATGCTGAAAAACAATACCGGCATGCCAATAGACGAAATGTAGCAAAACGTCGAAGATGGCATTACATCCATCGAAAAGAATGTGATAGAACAACAACCCCTCCGCAAAAGAAATGATTAGTTCGACAACGAATGCCAAGATGTCTTAGAGCGAAAAAATCAAGTTTACAAAATATTAATGGAATGGTAAACACGAGCCAAACATGATAAATAAAACGATCTTAGACGATTTGCATACAAAATCTGTAAAAACGAAAGTACCATAAAAACGAAATTAATTACTTGAACGAATATTTTAAATTACACAACACAACAGCCACGTATTCTCTTGTTAAAAGGATAAAAGAGAGATAATAACCGAAGACGAGCCTCTGCAAGGATGAAGAATGCAATATTATAAATAATGCATTATACCATATGCACGAACAGTATCAGCAGACATAATAGCAGGTACAATAGAAGGATACTTTTGGCATCCTCCTACACTCGGAGAAGTTAAAACGGCTCAAAAGAACCATCCAAAAAACAAAGCACTGGGAGCTGATTAAATTTAAGCTGAGCTTCTTAAAGCCGGAGAAGGCTGCATAGCTCATCTGCTACACAAATTAATCTCGGATATTTGGACGCTGGAAATACTTTCTGGAAATTGGCGCAGGAGTAGCATATGTTCAATTTATAAACAAAGTGACAAACTCTGCTGCGAGAACTAATACTGTGTACGTCACATCTGTTAAGATCTTGAAGAAAATTCTGGAAATAAAAATTAAGCCTCATGTTTATAAAGTAATTGATGGATACCAGGAAGGATTTAGAGCTGCACGATCGAACACGGACCAGATATTCTCAGTTAGATAGGCACTGTGATTATAACCTTGATGTGCATCAGATATTTGTTGACTTCAAAAGGGCATGCGACAGTATCGATGGGTTCAAGATGGAGTTCGGATTCCCATTGCATTCGGCTTATAAGAATGACAATAACCGAATCTTCGCCACAAGCTACACTATCTGATTTCTTGCTTTAGAACTGACAGCCTGGCACCAATGCTTTTCAATTTGACACTCGAATGTGTTATTTAGAAACTTCCCGTTGACAGCAATGGATCAAGAATCACAGTAGGAGACTATAATC
Source organism: Chorisops tibialis (assembly GCA_963669355.1). Classification (NCBI taxonomy): domain Eukaryota; kingdom Metazoa; phylum Arthropoda; class Insecta; order Diptera; family Stratiomyidae; genus Chorisops; species Chorisops tibialis. The sequence goes on along the minus strand of OY770262.1, from coordinate 110,512,691 downwards.
TAGGAAATATAGACGAATTTGTATACCTAGTGCCAAAATTATCAAAGGATGGAAGCGAACCCATTGAGATGAAAATAAGAAAAATAAGAAAAACGAATAAGACGTATTATTTTGTACTTCAAATAATTGAAACACAAACTTGCACAGTAGAACTAAACTTAGAATATACAAAATAATAATATGTGTTATGCTATAGCAGCGAAATTTGGCATTAGATCATGCGTCCGAACGCCTTTGAAAGAAAGGTCCTCAGAAAAGTTTTTCGACCTGTGAGGAAAGTATCAATCTGGAGAATACGATACAATAAAGAATTGCATACCATCTTGGCAATAAATTCATGAAAGCTCAGTGGGCTGATCAAGTGGAGCGGATGGATGACGAAAGAATTTGCATTGCATCTGGCGATGTTGATGAACAAAGAACAGTTGGAATTCAAGGAAGCGCTGGGAGGATTCTATTGACGCAGACAGCAAATCACAAGCAACTAAGTAAGAAATTAAAGTACTTCCAGGCACAGTGTTATTCTGTAGGCACAGTGTTATTCTGTACCTTATATCAATATTGTTGCGAGCTAGGGGTTCGCCGGGATTTCGAGTAAAAACACAATTCGTTTAAAAATAAGTGATAGTTTATTTATTCGCACTTTAACTTAATTCGCACTATATGGCACTACCGCCGCGTACTCTTTCTATCGCTTACACTGGTTCACATCTACGTCATCAAATAACTGGTTCCCGACTGAAAGCTTCGTGCTTTTATACACTTCTCCCCCTATTCATGACTATTCTCGAAGCTTCCGTCGTGTATGTCGTCAGGTGTATGTCTGAACTATACTGGAAAGCTCTAGATCTTTGATTGTTGCTTTCTATATAGTACAGTATAATGTTCTACATAATTCTGGTCTATTCAAGAGAGATCGACCGACGGAATTGCCAGGTCTGCATATAACATTACCTTCTCCTTAGTCCCTGGTCGTCCCGAACAGAGTCGTTCACTTCATCAATGGCATAATGGTACTTTGTTAGTCGGTCGAGATGTACTACTTTCATTTTAGTACGAGGTTTTTGATGTAGCTGAATCCGGTAGACGACATCATTTAACCGGTTGATGATCTGATAAGGGCTTTCCCAATTGCACTGTAGTTTCGGCGATCTGCCCTTCTGTCGTTTGGGATTGTATAACCAAACCAAATCGCCCTCTTGGAATCCTGATGAATTTGCCCGTTGATCATACCTCGTCTTCATACGGTCGGTCGCCAAATTAATTTTATCTCTGACCAGGTTATAAATTGTATTTAGTCGACATCGAAGATCCGAGCCGTAATCTTTGGCATTGGTTGGTTGGTCTGGTGCCACTCCAAACATTAGTTCTGCAGGGACTCGAATATTTCTTCCAAAAATGACTCGGGACGGAGTTTCTCCTGTTGTTGAATGCACCGATGTTCTATAGGCCATTAAAATAGAGGGATGTGCTGGTCCCAGTCCTGTTGCCTCTCGCTGACGAGTTTGTACAGGTTTGAGTTGAATGTCTTATTGAAACGTTTCACCATTCCATCGGACTGTGGATGTAATGGAGTTGTCCTGGTTTTGTTTATTCCCAGCATTTGGCACACGTGTTTGAATATTTTAGATTCAAAATTGCGCCCTAGATCGGAGTGTAGTTCACGTGGAGATCCAAATCTGCTCACCCAGTTGGTAACAATTTGTTCTGCGACGGTTACTTCTTCTTGGTTTGGAATTGCGTAAACTTCAGGCCACTTGCTGAAATAATCAATGACCACTAGAAGCGATTACCATTTTCTGATTCCGGAAATGGTCCAGCAATACCCACAGCGATTCTCTCGAATGGGACTCCCACGTTGTATTGTTGCATTTCTCCCTTTGATCTGCGGTGTGGGCCCTGACTCGATGCACATGTAGTACATTTACGGCACCAATTTTCGACATCACCTCGGAGATGGATCCAATAGAACCTTTATCGTATCTTTGCCAAAGTTCTATTTACACCCAAATGCCCACCGGAGGTATCTCCATGACATTCCTTTAAAACCTGCTCGACTTTAGAATGCGGGACGATGGTTTGCATGTGATACGATGTTCCGTCAGCGTTTTCCCATTTCCGTTTTAATAATCTCCCGCCTAGGTGAAGGGAGTTCCATTGTGCCCAATAACACTTTAAGGTTTCGCTGAATTGTGAGATGTCTTTCCACTTGGGCCGTTTCATTTCGTCCTTCCATGCCATGATCAGTAAAATATCTGGATCTTTACATTGGGCATCTTCCAGTTTTTGCTAATTCCATCCATTCTTTGGTTCGGTCGTTATCCTCTGAACGATTTCCCCGGCTTCTTTTTTCTTCTCACGTTCGCGTTCTTTCTCCTTGTCCTTTTTGCGCTCCTTCTCCTCCTTGGCAGCACGTTTACTTTCCTTTTCAAGCAATTACCGTTCTTGCTCTTTTTTTTCACGTTCCGCATTCTTCCTTTCGCGATCTTCTCGATCACGTCACTTCTCATGTTCGGCCTTGTCACGATCATTCACATGAAGTACTTGACCGTCACGACTTCCACCCGTTCGTTCGCGATCCTTATTCGAATGCATATCTTTGCTTGCATGATCTTTCCCGATGTATTGTTCTTGTTGCAATCGATCTTACCTACTCGGGGTTTTCGATCGACTCCGGCGTCTTTTATCAAAACCGCGTGTAAGATTTGAAATCTGACGATTAGCTCTTGACCAAGATCTACCTTCACGATCTCTACCTTCGCGTTGCTTAGCAGCGCAGCTGGAACAATAGTTGGTCGCTTTTCTGTGTTTACGGCAGTCGCGTCTTAAGTGTCTTGCCTGTCGACAATTCCAGCATCGGGGGGCACCAGATCTTTCGCTCCGCTTGGTGTAGTCTGCTTTTTGACACACACACACTCTTCTGCTATTTCTCGGACTCGATAGTTACTCCGTGAGCTTTGCTTGGCAGCTTCGAACGTCAGCCCATGTACTAAGGCTTCACCAATCATTTTCTTACCTGCCAATTTTAACGGCTGTTGCAGCTCTCTGTCCTGTACAGCATTGTTAAATGCGAAAACAGCTGTATTGTTGCGTTGCTCTGTTTGCGCATTGGGAAGCGATAATAGTGTGAGTCGTTCAATATCGCGTGCCAGCTCTTGAAGTACACCATTCTTTTGGGTTCGGTTGTACAGCTGTGTTTTGTAGATCTCTCGCATGTCGTCACTGCCGTAATGAAGATCCAATGTCTGGACTAACATTGAAAAATCTTGTTGTTGCTCCTGCGGAATCGTTTGAAGAACCTCTGCTGGTGGTCTTCTTAGCGCGAATATAAGAGCTTATGATTTGGTTCCATCTTTAGGAGCCTGCTCCAAAGTTAATATCAATATCTGCTGGGTAAATTTTTTCATCACATAGGTTTGTTATTTGTTCAGAATTTTAATTCGATGAAACAATTCACGAGTTGAACAGCTGTCTGATTCCATCTAACAGATTTATATTGTAACTTCTGATATTCTGTTCTGATCGTTGTGGTTAGCTTTCATATTTATATTATTTATTATTCAGAACGCTGCCTTGCTTCAACACTCTAGCTGAACGGGTTAGCAGAGTCATTAAGCAGAGATCTTTGATTCAGTCAATGGCTTAACACAGTTGGTAAACGAGCAAACTTGCCAATTGGTGATACGGATCGCTTCCTGGTTTGTGCGCAATGTTCGAAGTAGGCATTGGCGTGAAAACTCAATAGCAAATCGTTTGTCTTTTTAAAAGAGCCGAGAGAATTTGTGCTTCATATTAAATGACTGCGATAAAGCCTGCAATCTAGAACCCTAAATTATGTTGAAAGAAATGTGACTTTTTATTCTCTTTATCTTCAAAATATTCAAACTATCTAAGAACTCATGGTTTACCATATACTGTCTCGACGCGATCTAGGAAAAAAACTCGCCAGTTGTAAAATCATGCAGTACTTATAGAATAACTAAGTTATTAATGCGGTTTTTGGTCACAACAATTCACAGATGAACTGTTGGTCTACTTAACCGAACGCTGGAATGCATCTCCTTGTTTATTCTTATTTTTATTAACGACGTTCCATCGCCAACTCTCAATCTAATTCGCAGTTGTTTTAGATGAAAGTACACTTAAAAACGGCGCATCAGTTCTCTTTCTTCCCTATAATATTGTACAATGAGTTATTGGTACACCAAAGTATTAAAGAATGTTTAGTTTGGTGCTTCAAAAGAAAGTCTTACTAACAACCAGGCTCAATTATTTCGTCTTACCTATCAAATTAATTTGCTTTGACCAAATATGATACCTACATATGCTCATTTCCTGTAGCAAACGAGCTACTGAGGGATATGTAACCAAATTTTAGGATGATTAAATGCATATTAAAAGACATGTATTAGTTACTTCCTAGTAATTGTGATGGTGCTGAGTTAAAAATTTAATTTAATTTATAATTCCAATGAGATGTTATATCCGACTCAGATTGTTTTATGAGGATCATGAAACCATAGATAGAGCTAGGGTATAGCGTGTTGATCTGCAATGCGTGAAAATCAAAAATTCGTGGATAGAGGGTTGGCCTAACAACCCTTCCACAATAACAAATGAAAAAAAAAAGGAAAAAAAAATGTTAAATAACCTGACGGTCAGGAGGCTAAGTCCCGATTTGGGCTGTAGTGTCATTGTAGAAGAACTAGAAACCATAGATAGGTAGTTGAGCGAGAGACCAACCGCAATAGAAAACTTTGTTGTTACCTGGAAACAAAGCGCAACTCAGATTGACGCGCACAATTAAAAATGATAAAAGCTGCACTACTATTTACCCATTCACATGATAAATTTCCTTCTGACCCATTTACGTAACTTTTTTTTTCCCAATGATTCATTTCCGAAATCGTCGTCGTAATTCCGCTTTACTTTTCCAAAAAGCATTAAAGTCGAGTCATCTCGTTAACACGCAATGTAATATCAAGGCCTTTAATAGCTCACTGTACTTGATGTCTGCACCATTTTATAGGTTGATATCAACTCCAAACCTTTCTCTTCAGTCTTCGCTGACTGTAACTCATGTAGAGTAGTATCGCGATGAGATAATGAGAAACAAGGCTCGTATCTCGTTAAGTACTACAAAAAATCTACGATTTCACTAAATTTCTTAATCTACATCCTACTACTAGAGTAATGAATAGCTTGTTAGTAAACGAATCTTGTGCATAGAAAACACGCAGTACACATGTAGGCTAAAAGTAAAGGTCACTTTATAATTTTTCACCATTTTCCACCACGCTCTTACGAGAGGAAATTCTACCAAAACTGCTACCAGGCTTTCGCTATCGTAAGAGCCATGACCATGATCTTGGAAAGTTGGACCAGCAAATTTATCAAAACGCTGGTCGAGCGAAGCAGAAAAAAAAAGTCCGATTAGCCCACGATTAGCTTAAGTGAGTCCCATACGTTCGGATAATTTCTTAGAGGACATGGGCCCCTAAATCCAGCCAAAAACAGCGGGGAGGAAAGACTTATAAAATTGTCGAAAAGTTTTTTTTTTCGCAAGTAAAAAAACGAAGCACCGGCGGCCAAAACCTTTTGAGTTGGGGGCTTCAATAGATCGCTTGCGAAAAGAAAACATCGCGCAGGTATCGCAGCACCTAGAGACCGTCCGTCGTAGCAAATGAAACGAAACAACAACAAAGTTAGTTATTTTTTTTAAACATTTTTACTTTCCAATCGGTTGAATTCAGCGTTTTTCAAGTGTGCCTTGCGGGCCCCATCGCGAGCCCCACAGTCGAGTTTCGATGATCCCAAGCGGCAATTTGTCGGGTGGCTGCGTTCGGACATTGACGATAATTCAAATCTGTACGGTGCCGTATATGCCTTCGGACTTGTCTCCATTTCAGTCCGTTTGAGTGGCACTCGACGCGGTCCATCACTTCAGTGTTGCAGATTTGTTCGCGGTATCGATCGAGTGGTAAAAGTCGCCTTCCGCAAGGCCAAGACGCCGAAAAGATCTCAATGAAACGAAAGTGAAAAGGTGCAACGACAACGGCGGGATCTTAACAGCGAGTGCTAGTGTGCGCGAATGCAAAAATTATGCCCAGAGCAAAATCAATTGGAAGAATTGGTGTGAAGTGATAGTTGTAAAAAAAATAATAAAATTAAAAAAATCGCAAGGCAAATATAAATCATCGTAAAACGCGCGAAGAGAAATTACCAGTAAGCGCGTATGCAAAGAAATTAAGTGCACCGTCCACCAACAACAGTTTTCGCTATGACGAAACTACTAATCAAACAGTTGGTGCTATTTGCAATAACGACAGTTCTGTTCCTCATCCAGATGACCTACTGCGATAGGGTTCACTACAATTCGGTGTACCATGATGCTATCAAGCCTGATCTGCAGTCGGCCATCGCTAGGGATCTTCCTAAGGAAGCGAAATTTTTCGATGATTTCGATTGTAAGTTGAATGCAATCGAGTTTCTCGCTTAAGTCTTTCGATTTTGTGCAGCTATTTGCATATTTTTTGGAGCGTTTAAAATGTTGCTCTGTTAATTATTTTTTTTTGTCTGTGTGAAGTATGTAGGAGACCATAATTTTTTAGAACAAAGACACATTACGACTAAAATTTATTAATCGAGTTACACATATGGAAACGACCTTGAGTCGTTTTAATGGCAATTAGTTTGGTAATTTGCCGGTCCTGCTTCAGAACAAACATAACATGATGTGTTACCCAGATTAACTATTATGTAAAATGGATAACTAGGATAATATAAGAACATTTGGCTTAACTTATGAATTTGTTTTTGTCCCATTTACTACTACCGTTTTCTTGTTATGCAATTTTATTCTTTTTTGATTAGGCTCAAGGTGAATTTTGTACAATTAAGCTAAAGTGGATTTTGCAATCAATTTGTTTTCAATCCATTTTCATAAAAAATTTAAGAAAACACAAATTTACGTTTGCGTGTAAATCCGAATTATGTGAAACTCAACACGAAATATACATTTTTGTGGCTACAAGTTATAATAATTGTAAAAATACCGAAATGAAGATTTCAGATTTGTGACTTTTATATGTACTTCCCAAGGAAATCGTTTAATTACGTTGTTCTGAAATTTTTTCATAATGTATGGGAGGGGAGGGATTAAAATCTATCAAAGTAGAGCTGTTTTTTGGTCTTACAAATAATGTTACTAATTTTTACCCAATTTAAGTTCAATATATTTAATACATGTTATTATATTGTGTGAAAGAGTGGGATTCTAATAATTGCTATATGGAAACTATAATTATCAGTGTTATATTCCGAATTCAGATGAATAGTTCCTGTACTCTCCAAGAAAATTAGCTTATTGTGAAGTTATGAAAATTTACCATTTCGCAAAGGAGTAGAAAAATAAACAGCTTTGCTTTTTCTTTTTCTTTAATCTTTCTTCTTCTCTCCTTTGACAAAACATGAACTTTTTGCTCTATTGCCATCAAAAATTAGAGAGCGTAAGGATGAGCTAAAGGATGGACTGGCAGATATCCGGATTTGAATATTTTGTTCTCAGTTTTGTCTCCATTTTGTACCCCATTGAATATGAAAATGAATTTATTTTGAATTGTCGTCCTATTAATCATTATATACCAATGTCGAGTGTCTATTTTTTTCTCTAATATCCATCCAAGCTAGGTGTAGCTTGCTGGATAGCGTGTTGGCCTACAATTGGTCGTGAGTTCAAATGCAAATCGTATAATTCCAGGACGTATTCTGCTTTGTCCCGTCAATCTAAAAAATGAGAAATTCGTAGATAGAGGGTTGTGCGAGGGACAACTGACCTTCCTCAATAAATAATGAATAAAAGGGAGCCTGGAGGTCAGGAGACCAAGACCAGATTTAGGTTGTTGTTTCATTGTAGAAGGTAGAAGGATATCTGTTTACAGTTGATATATTAGCGAGCTTAGTTTTGAACTCTTACAATAATCAAATTCATTTATCCAATCTACAATTCACCCAAACAACGAAATTCCTATGCTTAGGGATTTCAATCAATCAATTCTTGTTAAGACCCCCTATAGGGGCATAGAACAGAAACAACTCTCTTCCACAAGGCGCGATCCTGAGCATCGGCCTTAAGCTGTTGCCAGGACTTGTTTATTCCTCTGGCCTCCTGTTCAACTGCTCGCTTCCATGTGTTACATGGTCGACCAACCCGACGTCTTCCTTAAGGATTATAATCCAGAGCCTGTTTTGCGATATTTTGCTCTGGTTTTCTCAAAGTATGACCGATCCACTGCCACTTCCGCCGTTGAATCTCAATACCTATTTTAGTCTCGCCAGTTGTACTCCAAAGTTCGTCGTTGGAGATCACTTCTGGCCAGAATATTCCTAAAATGCGCCGGAGGCATTGGTTTACGAAAGACTGTAGTTTCTTGGTAAGTCGAACGGTCACTTTCCACGTAGTACAACCATATAACAACACGAATTTGACGCATGCGTCAAAAACTCGTAGCTTCGTGCGAAGGGAGATTTCCCTTAACCTCCAGAAAGGGGAAAGGATACCGAAGGCCTGGCGAGCTTTATTTAGCCGAGCCTCAACATCCTTTTCGGCTCCGCCGTCCATGCTGACAATGCTTCCAAGATAGCAAAAATCTTGCACCTCTTCCACATCCTGTCCGTTAAGAACAATCGGTGTGCTTGCGTTCGAACCCATGTGCATGTACTTGGTCTTACGCACATTCATTTTCAGTCCCGCCTCTGTTAGGGATTTGGAAGATATGAATCGTTGAAATTTAATAAAAATCGTTCACGTACGTCAAGTGGCGCACAGACAGCCAAATATCTTTTTTGTTGCATTTCACTTTACTATTCTAATAACTATGTATTCTAATCGATTTAGAAAAAAATATAACAGAATTACGATTGCGGGTTAGCCCCCAACTTGTGATACTCTAAAAGGAATAATGACATCTAGTTATTATTACGATAAATTTTCTACAGGAAGCGGAAGGGATTTTTCTTGCATATTATAACACAATTGCTACCAAGGCATTTCACCACATTTCAGCTTTATAATTTCGATCGGTATTAAGCAAGGTGGTGTTCAGTATTTTATTTAATAGTGCGGGTATTTTAGAAAATTCTAAGCAATAACTTCATTAAAATGTTAGCTTGAAAACTTTAGATCAGTACATTTTGCACTTTTCAAAAAATCATCTTATTATAAAATTGTGTTCGAAGGACAGTAATGGGTTAACTTCTTTGGTCTTATATGGTAATGCTATTGAATTTGAGTTCGATAAACATCTTATGTATTTGTATAATGTGGCAGATACCACAAAGTCAGGCGCAGCTTTATAATTCTTGGGACAAGTTGGGAGTGGGTGGAAAGTCAATATGCAGGTTAAGGGGGTAGAAAATTAGAGTGACTGGTGACATGAAGGGTGCACTGGGTGCCATTTATGATTAAGCTCTTAACCGAAATTATTATCGATAGCTTTAGTATATAGAATCAATATTTTATTTGAACGGGATTTGAACTCACGGTCTTCACATTGTAGGCCATTGCGATATCCACTGGACTGCACCCTGTGAACTATTCTCTCTTCAATTGAGCTACAACCCAAATCGGCCTTGACCTTCAGCTTCCTTAATATTTAAGTGTTATCGTTCAAGCCCTTCCCCAACTAGACTTTCTACCGAACACTTCTTAAAATTTAGCAAATGAAACTTCTCTTTCCAGTCTATAACACACCTAAAAATGGGCATTCTATCTCTGGGGTTTTGGAGATATGAATCGCTGAAAATTTAAAAACTTGTACATACAAAGTTCGATAGACTGATTTTATTTTTGCATTTTTAGGCTTATTTGGTCATGAAATGTGAAAGAACAGGTTTGTGGCGCAGCAATTCTTTTGTGTCAATCACAATAAATTACCTCTTTTACCACTCCCCATACAAATTCATGGTTACCACAGTCTACGAAAATGAAAAATTCGAAAACTGAGGCTTTTTTATAGGGCTAACAACCCTTTCATAATAAGTAATGCAAAATGTTAAGAAAGCTGAAAGTCAGATGCCATTGTAGAAGCAGAATAACTTATTATGTTTATAATATTGTAAATTAAAAAGATTAAAGCAAGTTATAAACAGGTATTTATAAGTTCGCTCTAAGGTTTGTAACGCCAAGAAATAAGGCTCGGAGAAAAAAATGAATGATACAGAAGTTAATATTATCACTCAAAAATCTCAAAACCGGATGTCCGTCCGTCCGTCCGTCCGTCCGTGCGCTCTCTAGCTTGAGAACGCGTTGAGCTAGAAAGTTCAAATTTTGTACACGTCGTTTTTGACAAAAAAGTAAGGTCAAGTTCGTGAACGGGCCAAATCGCTCCACCCCTTCTACCCTCTCCCATACAAAATGACACAATTTCGCAATTTGACAATAAATGGATTTACTCAAAAAGTGTAAAAGCTATTGGTCTCAATTTTGGTATATATTACTTTTTTAATGATTTAAATCTACAGTACAAAAATTATTTTCTTCCTCTTTTTCCTTCCACCCCCTCCCATACAAACTACACTTTTTCCTGAAATGCTTTAAGCCGATTTTCTCAGAACATATAACATTTATTGAGCTCATATTTTGTAATAAATATTTAATTAATATTATTACTAAGATGAAAAAAAAAATGTTTGATTTGCTTCACTACTTCTACCCCCTCCCATACAATATGACACAGTTTCACAACTTCACAAAAAATCGATTTTCTTGAAAACTATGAATGGCACTAGTCTGAAATTTAAGGGATGCCAATTTTATAATATTCCTAATTATTTCTGAAAAAATCATTAAAATCCCCCCACTCTTTCTACCACCTCCCATACAAACTGCACATTTTCACTAAATCAAACTCACTAATTTTCTCAGTTCCCATTCAGTTTTTGGAGTAAGCATTTTGTATAAGACATTTTCATAGCTATTTTAGCATGATGTCGAAAAAATTAGTTCAATGCTATCATCCCTTCTAACACTCCTCATACAAAATTTCTTGGGATCACAAAAATTCAATTTCATCTAGAGTATCGTAAGATTGCGCTTTACGCGCAATCGTAGCCCTGTTATGTTTTTATTTTGAAAACGATTACGTTGTAAAATCAAGCCAATAATAAAGCTTATATTGAAAGCAATCATCAGTAACAGTTGGCATTATGATGCGCGACATAATATTTAATATCAATCAATTTCCTGTTAAGACTCCCTCTATGAACATAGGATAGAAACAGTTCTCCCAAGACGTGATCCTGAGCATCGGCCGTTAGTGGGTGCCAGGGCTCCTGATTAACTGCTCGCTTCAACCTGACATCTTCCTTGAAAATTATATTTTAGAGTTTGGTTGGTAATGTCTCGCTCTGGTTCCCTCAAAGTGTGACCGATTAACTGCCACTTCCGCCTTTGAATATCAATGCCTATTTTATTCTGTCCAGATTTACTCCAAAGTTCCTCCTTGGAGATGATTTCTGGCCAAAATATCACTAAATGCGTAGGTTCACGAAAATTTGCAGTTTCTTGGTAAGTCGAACGGTCACCTTCCTTCCAGTACAACCAAATAACAACACGGGTTTGACACATGTCTGAAATAATCGCAGGTTCATGCGAAGGGAGATCTCTTTTAACCTTCAGAAAGGATAAAGGATAACGAAGGCCTGACGAGCTTTAGCTATATGAGCTTCAATATCCTTTTCCGCACCGCTGTCCATGCTGAAATGCTTCCGAGGTTTTTTGACTCTAGGTCCGAACGGTTATGTGCAAGAAAACACAAATCATCAGCATAATCATGGTGACTTTTGATGTTAAACAGTCCAGTTCCAGTGCAGCGTTCTACATGCAATTTAGATTTCAACCTTGTGCATATCCCGACCGCAAGCACACGTGCAGCGATCGATTCTTTAGAGTCAGCTTTCCCCCACTCATCCACACATATCGGACGGAATGGTGGCAATTTTGGGTTCTATATTGTTTACGCCCAGGTTGGATCAGACAACACTGGACTAGAACACGTTATGGGAAGGCATGGTGACCCTTGGGTCGACGCGTCACGACCTTGGATTAAGAGACCCGAAAACGGCGAATTATTTGTGGAGTTCTGTAGTACTCGGCAAATGGTTATCGGAGGGACCCTTTTTCCACACAAGAGTCATCATAAAACATCTTGGGTTTCCCCTGATGGTGTTACTCAGAACCAGATCGAACATTTGGCTATAAGTCGCAGATGGAGAAGATGTCTCCTCGATGTGCGAGAGAAACGTGGAGCTGACGTGGGGAGCGATCACCACTTGATGGTTGCCTGCTTGAGATTGTGTACAGCAGCTATCCGACGACCACAAATTCTTCAAATGAAGCGCAAGCTTAATGTGGATAAACTCAGAGATCCCAACAAAAAACTCGAATAAACCACCATTCTACGCGAAAAGTCATCCACATTGGGTGAACATGAAATGCGCACACTGGACGCCAATTGGGAGGCAACCAGAAACACTTTTCTAACAAGTGCTGAAGAATCGGTGGGATATGCGCAAAGCGGTGAGAAACCCTGGATGTCGCAAGACACATGGAACAAGTTTGGCAATCGGAAAAAAGCCAAATTGGCAATCATCTCTCAACCCGATGTCAACCAACGAACGCCCGACTTGAGGCAGAACTACCGCGATGCTCATATACAGCTTAAAAAGGCTGTTAGTTGTGACAAAAGAAAGGCCATTGAAGATCTGGCAAACAAGGCAGAATCTGCGGCTTACCTTGGGGATATGGGTTCACTATTTAAAATCATGAAACAGTTGACGAACAGGAATTTCACCGCCAACCACCTGGTGAGAGATGTCAACGGAACTCTCCTTAATATGAGTGAACACCAGTTGCGACGATGGAAGGAATACTTCTCTGATATTTTAAACATCTTGTCAGATGAAGATATTCCGGAAACAGAACAACTTCCAAACATCCAACCGCAACAATCCTCTATTAGGGACGATCCCCCAGATAAGGAAGAGATAGTTTCCGCCATTCGGTCAATGGCAGGAAGGAAAGCTTCAGGTATAGACGGACTACCAACCGAACTCCTCAAAGCGGACCCGGAAATAACAGCCGATATACTCCTCCCACTCTTCACTAAGGTGTGGAATGATGGAAGATATCCGACTGAATGGAAGGAGGGCGTCATTGTGAAAATTCCGAAGAAGGGCGACCTTCAGGATTGTGGCAATTGGCGTGGTATATGTCTACTTACTGCCGTATCAAAATTATGGCTAAGGTAATTCTCAATAGGATTAGTGATGTCGTCGAGAGCACTCTCGAAGTTTATCAGGCTGGATTCCGTAAAGGGTCGTCTTGTACCGACCACACAAATACCCTACGGATAATATTAGAGCAGTCAGCCGAAATGGGTTCGCCACTACATCTCATGTTTGTGGACTTCGAGAAGGCTTTCGACAGCGTTAAGCGAGATTACATATGGAATGCTTTGCGTAGGAGAGGTATTCCAGATAAGGTCATAGCTATGATTAAAGAATCCTACGAAGATGCAAGGTGTCGCGTCTTGCATAGAGGAGAGCTGTCCGAGAGCTTTCCTGTGCGAACGGGTGTCAGACAAGGCTGCATATTATCACCAGCCCTGTTTCTGGTGGTAATAAATGACATCTTGAAAGCTGCACTGGAAGGTGGGGAAGGTAAATGTCTTCAATGGAGACTATTTAACATCTTAAGTCACCTTGATTATGCTGATGACGTGTGTTTGCTTGCACATAACCGTTCGGACTTAGAGTCAAATGTTCGCTCGTTGCATTCTAAATGCAAAGAGGCGGGACTGAAAATAAATGTGCGTAAAACCAAGTACATGCACATGGGTTCGAACGCAAGCACACCGATTGTTCTTAATGGACAGGATGTGGAAGAGGTGCAAGATTTTTGCTATCTTGGAAGCATTGTCAGCATGGACGGCGGAGCCGAAAAGGATGTTGACGCTCGGCTACATAAAGCTCGTCAGGCCTTCGGTATCCTTTCCCCTTTCTGGAGGTTAAGAGAGATCTCCCTTCGCACGAAGCTGCGAGTTTTTGACGCACGCGTCAAATCCGTGTTGTTATATGGTTGTACTACGTGGAAAGTGAAAGTTCGACTTACCAAGAAACTACAGACTTTCGTAAACCAATGCCTCCGGCGCATTTTAGGAATATTCTGGCCAGAAGTAATCTCCAACGACGAACTTTGGAGTACAACTCGCCAGACTAAAATTGGTATTGAGATTCAACGGCGAAAGTGGCAGTGGATCGGTCATACTTTGAGGAAACCAGAGCGAAACATCGCAAAACAGGCTTTGGATTATAACCCTCAAGGAAGACGTCGGGTTGGTCGACCATGTAACACATGGAAGCGAGCAGTTGAGCAAGAGGCCAGAGGAATAAACAAGTCCTGGCAACAGCTTAAAGCCAATGCTCAGGATCGCGCCTTGTGGAAGAGAGTTGTTTCTGTCCTATGCCCCTATAGGGGGTCTTACCAGGAATTTGATTGATTTGATTGTTTATGAACTCTTCTATCGATGTTAGCTTGACTTATCGTAACCCCATAAAACGAAATCCAACGGAAAAGCGAGGTGGTCATTCTATCAGACCATTTTACGAGATTACATGATTACCGAATTTCCCCTTCAATAGATCAATTGTTTGCCCAGCTGTGCGGCATATGGCACCATTTTTCTGGAACCACACATCACTGATGTAAGGTCCATTCAATTCTGGCCAAAAATAGTCTGAAAACATGGCAGGATAGCAAACTCCAGTGACATAAGTAACATCTGCGCCCCGGGAAGGGAAAGCCTAAAAGAAGTTCAAAGCAAGTTATTAGAACTTTAAGATTGGAGTTTCTCTTTAACATACGTAAGAATCTTTTATCCAGAAACGAAAGTTTTGATTGTATTTCTTCAGAAACTATAATTTTATACATTTTCTTGTTCCACTTTGCAAAGAAAATCCGACTGCGGTGCCGTACTTTCGTCCCAGATTCTGTAACGGGGCGTCTCAGAATTGGACAGCACCAAATGTTAGGTATTTAGGAGCGTTGTGCTGGGACAGAAATGACCCGAAGAAGCAACCATCCTTGCTTAGTGCAGCAAGAAACGAGTGAGCGGATTATAGGAGATTAGTGAACTCATCAGAGCTAGTTTATAGACTATTGGGTAGCATGTTGGTCTTCAATGCAAAAGTCGTGAATTCCTTCCCTGTCGACGCATAATTCCAGCACACTGCTACCTTAGTTGCCTCAATCTACGGAAATGAAAAATCGTAGATAGAGGGTTGTGTGATGGGTTAACAGCCCTTTCACAATGACAAATAATATGTCAAGGAACCAGAAGGCCAGGAGGCCAAGGCCTATTGTAGAAGAGTATTAGTGAGCTCCACATGATGATGTTGAGTAGCACCCCATGAGGTCCTATGTGAGGGTCTATTTTTACTTCATCTGTTTTTATGCCCAATCATGCGATACTCTAGATGAACTTTAATCTACCGGAAAATATAAAATCTCAAATTCATGCGAACGAAGTGTGCATGTTTCGTGCTGAATTTAATGTTTACAGCTTTCATAATTTTTAAGGAAATTGTACCTTATTTTTCAGAAGTTGTGTGTTAGAGGGAGTGGAAGGCTTTAGATGAAACTGCTCATCAACATTAAAACCATCATACTTTGCTCCGATTTCATAATCTCTGGCTCTCATAATTTCGAAGAGCCAAAGCTCTATAATTTCTAATATTTGAATTTGTATGAGAGGGAGCAGAACGAGTCTAGCTAAGTTGATATTTTTATACTCTAGATGAAATCTGAGAGTATTATAAGTTTGCCACAAAGTTTGTAACGCTAAAAAATAAGGCTCGGAGAAAAAAATGAATGATACCGAAGTTCATATAATCACTTAAAAATCTCAAAACCGTATGTCCGTCCGTCCGACCGTGTCCTCTCTAGCTTGAGAATGCGTCGAGCCAGAAAGCTCAAATTTTGTATAAGTCGTTTTTAACAAAAACGTAAGGACAAGTTCGTGAACGGGCTCCACCCCTTCTACACCCTCCTATACAAAATGACACAATTTCGCAATCTGACAATAAACGGATTTGCTCGAAAAGTATAAATGGTATTGATCTGAAATTTGGTATATAATACTTTTATGATGATTTCAATAATTTCTATAGAAATAATGTGTGTCTTCCACCTCCTTCCACCACCTCCCATACAAACTGCACTTTTTCATGAAATGCTGTAAACCAATTTACTCAGTGCATATAATACTGATCGAGCTGAAATTTTTGCACTATATATTCAATTAGAATTATTTGTAAGACTAAAAAAATTAGACGATTAGCTGTACTCCTTCTACTCCCTCCCGTACAAAATGACACAATTTCGCGATTTCACAATAAATGGATTTGCTCGAAAAATATAATAATAATAATAATAGTAATAATTTATTTCATCAAAAAATTGATTACTACATTTATCCACAGTTATGCACAGTTGGAAACAATAAAAAAGAATAAAAATAATTAAACAGAATTATGTACACAAAAATTTAAACTTTTTACAAAATCAAACATTATTAACCTGAAGAAAGCTGACTTTTGGGACACTCATGTGAAAATCCAATTGCGAGAAGAAGTTATTGAAATCTCTTAACATGAATGGAACTGGATCATAAAACCCGTAGTTCGTGCGATGCTGCGGAATTCTACAAAGCTCATAATTTTGCAAAGGACGACATGGAACGTTGAATTTAATCATAGACTGCATTTTGTCAGAGTCAATTATACCTGAAATGACTTTAAAACCAAAAACAACTCAGGCATGTATCCGCCTTTTTTCAAGGGAACCCATAGACAGAAGATTTAAACGATCAACATATGGCGGTAACCTGAGTGGATCGGACTAGGGAAGGCCCTGAAGGACAAACCTTAAGAACCGACGCTGAACTGCTTCGATCCTATCTATGTGAATGGAATAAAATGGTGACCAGATAGGACTAGCATATTCTAGGATAGATGGAACAAATGCACAATACAACATTTTCGTTGTAAAGAAATCATTGAATTCTTTCGATTGTCTCAAATGCTATAAATGCCATTGATCTGAAATTTGGAATATAGTACTTTTATAACGATATAAATCTACTGTATAAAAGTTATTTGAGTCCTCCTCTTCCTTCCACTACCTCCCATACAAACTCCACTTTTTCATGAAATGCTCTAAGCCAATTTATTCAGTGCGTATGAAATTGATCAACCTAAAATTATGCACGAAATATTTATTTAAAATTATTAGTAGGACCGAAAAAAATTAGATGATTACATCCACTCCTTCTACCCCCTCCCATACAACCTGACACAATTTCACAACTTTATAAAAAGTTGATTTTTATACTCTAGATGGAATCTGAGAGTATTATAAGTTTCCTCTAAAGTTTGTAACGCCAAGAAATAAGGCGCGGAGAAAAAAATGATTGATACAGAAGTTAATATTATCACTCAAAAATCTCAAAACCGGATGTCAGTCCGTCCGTCCGTCCGTTCGCTCTCTAGCTTGAGAACGCGTTGAGCTAGAAAGCTCAAATTTCGTACACATCGTTTTTGACAAAAAAGTAAGGTCAAGTTCGGGCCAAATCGCTCCACCCCTTCTACCTCCTCCCATACAAAATGACACAAATGCGCAATTTGACAATAAACGGATTTGCTCGAAAAGTATAAAAGCTATTGGCCTGCAATTTAGCATATATTACTTTTATGATAATATCAATCTTACATAAAAAAGTTATGCATGTCCTCTCCCTCCTTCTACCACCTCCCGTACAAACTGTACTTGTCCTGAATTACTCTAAGCCAATTTACACAGTGCCTATAAAATTTACCGGGCTGAAATTGTGCACCAAATATTTATTTAAAATTGTTAGTAAGGCCAAAAAAAATTAGACGATTAGCTTCACCCCTTCTACCCCCTCCCATGCAAAATGACACCATTGCGCAATTTGATATTAAATGGATTTACTCAAAATATAAGTATAAAAGCTATTAATCTGAATTTTGGGATATATTACTTTTATAATAATTTAAATCAATAATTTACAGTGGAAAAATTATTTGCGTCCTTCCTCTCCTTCCACCCCCTCCCATACAAACTAAATTTTTTCATGAAATGCTCTAAGACGATTTTCTCAGAACATATAACATTTATTGAGCTCATATTTTGTAATAAATACTTAATTAGTAGTATCACTAAGATTAGAAAAAAATATTTGATTAGCTTCACTGCTTCTACCCCCTCCCATACAACATGACCAAGTTTCCCAACTTCACAAAAAATCGATTTTCTTGAAAAGTATGAATGGCACTAGTCTGAAATTTCAGGGATATCAATTTTATAATATTCCTAGTTATTTCTGAAAAATATCACTAAAATCCCCCCACTCTTTCTACCACCTCTCATACAAACTGCACATTTTCACTAAATCTAACTCACTCATTTTTTCAGCTCCCATTCAATTTTTGGAGTAAGCATTTTGTATAAAACATTTTTATAGCTACTTTAGCATGATGGGGAAAAATTAATTCAATGCTATCACCCCTTCTAACACTCCCCATACAAAATTTCTTGGGATCACAAAAAATTCTATTTCATCTAGAGTATCGTAAGATTGCGCTTTACGCGTAATCGTAGCCCTGTTATGTTTCTGAAAAGTATGAATGCTACTGATCTGCAATTTCAAACATGTCAAAAGCATGATGTTTGTAGTTATTTCTGAAAAGTCATTAAAAACTCGCCCCTCCTTCTATCACCTCCCATACAAACTGTACTATTTCACTACACCCAATTCACTAATTTTCTTAGTACCTATAATTTTTAAATCCTAATTTGTGTATAAAACATTTTGATATCAACCTTAGCGTCATGTGAAAAAATTAGTTCAATGTCGTCAACCCCTCTACCACTTCCCCTACAAAATTTCTTAAGATCCAAAAATTTCTCTTTCATCTAGAGTATCGCACGATTGGGCTTTACGCCCAATCATACTCCTGTTATGGTTTTTAATTTTTATTGGAATCACTAAAAAAATAAACTGTCAACAAGTCGGGTGAAACTTTATTATTCTTGGGACAAGTTGAAAATGCAAGGAAAGTCAATATGCAGGTTAGAGTGGTTAGGGAAGACTCGTTTATTTAAGCAAGTTTGAGTTTTTATTAGGGAATGAGTGAGGGGTGATAGAAAGGGTAGGTGGATGTTAATAGTTTTTTAATTGATTGCTTGAGTCACACCCAATATTCCCTGTATAGAATGTCAGTTTCATAGACGAAGTTGGATATATTTTCTAAAGATTCGGTGTATTTTATATTCACGGCACCAAACATTTGTTTGGGAGGGGGTAGAAAGGGAATCGTAAAATATATGATGCAATTTTATTCCGTTTCTTTTGTAAGGTGCTCGTACAAAATTTCAAGTTCGTAGCTTTTAGTTTGTTGGTTATCGGTTGATTTAATGTAATTGGTCGAAATCATACTTTTGTATGGGAGGGGCTAGAAGGGCAAGCGTGATCTCATGACTTTTGACGCAATTTTACTGTATTATTCTAATAATAAAGTATTGTGATCGACACAGAAAAAAAATTTGCTACCCTGAAATTTTGTTTTTTCGCGTTTCATGACTAAATTAGCCTAAAAATGCAAAAAATATCTCGCCGTATGCCGTACACATGAACTCATATATCCGAGACCGTTAAAGGTAGAATATTCGTTTTTGGGTAGATTGTTGATTGGGTAAGTGAGCTCTATTTTCTAAATTTTGGAGGGTGTTAGGTGGAAAGAAGAGGTGGGGAGGTAAAAAGTCAAAAAATACACTTGCTAATACCTCCACCACGAATGCAGATAGGAAGTTGAAAATCAGTAGAGATATAGAGAGGGTTATAGGACAAACTTTAAAAATAATTAATTTTTTTTATCCATTGCCGTCCGAAAAGGGGGTGCTAGAAAGAAATTGTCGCCGAATCTGTTTTTCTAATGATTATATCTTATCCACCGGAATCAGCTTAGAGAGTGGCTAATTATTGTAAGATGGAAGAGGGGGTGCAAAGAAAAACACTTAAAAATTAATATCTCAACTATCTCTTAAGCTTTGTATTTGAAACTTTAAAAATTATACTGAGCTATACTAGGAAAATTCGAAAAAAATATTACATGTTTAAATAATAGTAGTGGGGGGAAATGGGAATCATTTCAAAAATGGCGCACTTTTAAAAATTACAAATCGTTATATCTCAAAATTAAGTACAAATATCAAATCGAAAATTTCTCAGATTGTAGAGCTATCTAGTCGCTAGTCTTGATAAAAATGTTAAGCTGAGAGGTGTAAGGAGAGAGAGGTGGTAAGCAAAAATGTCGAAAATTTTAAAAATAGTTGAAATAAAATTGCGTCAAAAGTCTTGAAATCGCTCTTGCTCTTCTGCCCGCTTCCATACAAAAGTATGATTTTGACCAATTTCATTAAATCAACTAATAACCAGCAAATTAAAAGCTACGAACTTGGATTTTGTACAAGCACCTTACAAGAGAAATTAAATAAAACTGCATCACAAGTTTTATGATTCCCTTACCCGCTCTACCCCGTCCCATACAAAAATTCGGTTTCGCGAATGTAAAATACACAGAATTTATGAAAATTCTATGCAACTTCGTCTATGAAACACATTCTTTACAGAGAATATTGGAAGTGATTCAAGCAATCAATTGAAAAGCTAATATCATCCACCCACCCTTACTAGTACCCCTCCTCCTCTCCTCATAAGAACCCAAACTTGCAGAAACGAATGAAATATTGTTATATTGACAACAGCCCTGCCCAAGAGTCACTTTCACTTAGTCTTCCCTAACTACTCTAACCTGCATATTGACTTTCCACTCATCCGATACTCGTCCCAAGAATAATAAAGTTTCGCCCGACTTTTAGACAGTTTATTTGTAATATATTTATGGATTATCATATAATAATCGATTATGTTTTTGTTTTGAGGTTTCAAGTTAGTAATTAAAATAGAACAAAAGGTGGTAGGTGTTGGCATTGAAGGTTTGAGCGGCAATAGGATGAGCGCACTCGAACTAGTACTTGGCACCTCACCTTTGAAGCATTTTTTGGGTCACTTCCCGGCATCGCAGAAACGTGGGGTTTTTTGCATTTAGTGTAGATTTGAGTTTACTTTAATAAACTCTAATAAGAAAAATCGATTTTTTTTTTGATTTTTTCTTTGACTACGCCCTTAGGTTCACCGCTGAAAATTATTTTCCGACGATACTCAGGATTTTCTTCAAACTTTTTCAGAGCACAATCGGAGAAGTCCCTGCCTGATTGCGCAAAATAAAGCCAGTGGAATAAACAAGCCCATGCGACAACGAAAGCCTAATGCTGAAGATCGCGCCTTACAGAAGAGATAGCTGTTATCTCCTCTGGTTTTGTAACATTGGCAAACAAACTAACGAATTTCTCTTTATTGAGATAGACTAGCAAAGTCACATAGAAGTGAGCTTCAATAACGTCCCTGTCGTTAATATACCCACTAGGCTATACTCAGGTGCTACGTAGTACGATTTATATGATTAAAAAAATGTCTCCTCGCAAAAAATTACTGCTTTCTTATCGATTCGGGCTAAAGTTCTTAAACCTTCAACCTATATCAATTTCAAAAATCTATAATCTATAACTATTAATTTATATTTAGTTGGGTTAAATTAGTTAGTTAAATTGTAAAGGAATAATTAATAATGGCAGCCATTCGCAATCTTTATTACAAGTAACCTTGCAAAGACGATAGGTAATATCGTCAAGCCTTATCGCTTCCATCTGCTTGATAAATCAATCACGATCCTGACATGTACATTGATGTAATTCAGATTTTAAAAGTTCAAAGGTCTTAAAATTTCGACACCGAGAAATTGTTAGAAAATATGATTTGCATATTTTATGAAAAAAAAAAAAATTAGAATGCGAGAAATATACGAAGATTTAAGCAAGAAAAGCGAATATGATTAGGTGACTTCATTCAGGATTTTCTGTTAAATTGTGCTCGTAATGCTTACAACTTGCAAGCAAGAATTTCCTTCGGAGTAATTTATCATCAATTATTATGAAATCACCACTGGGGGTATAGGCAAGATTTTGTGTATCTACCTTTGATTAGCCTATAAAGTTGTCTGCCTTCCCAGACAATTTTTTTTGTGATAGTATCTATTTATCTCTACTTTTTTCCATGCCATTTACGTCTGAATTTTAATGATTGCTTTTGTAATACAACGTTATCAAACTGAGATCTCCTCTAATTTTAGAAAACTGCCGCAATTTTCAAATTATTAATGTATCTGAAAAATAAGTTTTACATCTAAAAATATCAAAGCTAAAATTGAAAATTTTCTAATGAACAATTCATATGCAACTGGTTTAACTGTTTGTGATCTATCGACGATAATCATGTTGATAGCTTTGATGTTTGACATCTTCTTCAGTTCCGGAAGATCTTAGCCGTCCAATTCGATTATCGTCTTCCACATTTCTTGTTTAGCTCAAAGATATATTCCATTGAAATTTGTTTAAGAAAAAATTACCAAATGTTTTCCGTGTAGCTAATTAATTTAAAAAAAATTGTTTATTCTCTTACCTTTATACCAAAGTGACCGCATTTAAAAATGATATGAAAGGAAAGATCGTAAATGGAATACTTAATTACCGAAAATTATTTAAAAATTAGTCGCTTACGAAACTGGTCCATACTCTTCATTTACGTCAGAGTATCTTAAGAAATTGTACAAACGACCAGATGAGACATTTTTGATATCAAGAACAGCTAATAAATGAACCGTTAAATTTCACTTAGAAAACTTAACTTAATTCAATGTTATACCAACAACAATCAAAAAGTAGGTACAATTCACATAGTTTTTGTTTTTTTCTCAAGAACAATTCACTTACAAGAGGCATTCATCACTTATGATTGTCTTCGGCTTGGTCTCGTGTGTAATCATTATATTATACATTAACATTTCCCTCCCAAGTTTGCACCAGCATCCGTTGTTGTTGTGTTGTCCAACTATCAATCAACTTTGGATTTCATTTTCCGGACATTTTGCATTTCTACTTCAGATACTGACCCATTTCTTAGATTTCATTACCGCGCGCAGTCTATATTTTTATTACTTTTGAAAAATCTTAAATGTTAACAAACTGGATGTGTCACCACTTGAGCCCACGATGATAGAGTATGCAAGACATTCGTCGCACCAATTTAACGAGTTAATTGCCTGTTAAAAATATAAAACAAAAGTTTTCGCGAAACATTTGGAAAAAAACAGATATGTTTTGCAAAAATATCATTTTTCCCTTGTCAACAGTTTAACGCGGTGGCAAACACAGCAAAACTGCGTGGAGTATGAGTACTTTTAATGATAACTTAATTTTCACTTTCACTAAAGACTAGCGTGGAAATGTACTGGAGAGGAAAACCATAAACAACCGCGGTTCTGGTTCGTTAGCGTCTGACGCCACGCTATCGTGTGACAGTGATGATGGTTGTCGTGAAAAACAGAGAAGATGCGTCCTCCACCCTGTCGAAGGCTGAATATCTAAAGTATTGCTTGCGATACATAAACGGAACGGATGGTAAACGGAAAAGTCAACGTATTACGGCAAATCTTGAGATGAACGTACGATCGTACCTTGAACTTTTATTTCCGTTTCAATTGTATGAGTTCACATACTCAGAGCAAGAAAGAGAGACAAGACAATTAAAAACTTTCTTTTATAGTCACCCTGTTTTGTTTACGATACAAAAGGTATTTTAACCTTGATGGTACATATTTTACTTTCTTTTAGTTACTTGTAGGAGTGCACAATTCAAACGTGAGTTAATGGTAATTTAGTTCTAGTCGGTAGATTGCTACATAGTTATGTTTCGAATCTCTGAAAAAGATTTATATGGACAAAATTTTTAAATTTTTCCAAAATGAAAAAATTAATATCGAAAACAATCGTTGTCATATACAATACATATTTTATTCATCAAGCTAAAAACATTGCGCGTAAGGTCCCATGATGAATAGAAATTAATGTGACTTACATATTGAAATTGTTATATTTTCTATGGAGGGAGATTGAGCTAATTTTTCGACATCTCACTACAGTTGACAATAAAATATTTTATAACAAATTCAAGCTTCATTAATTTGATATACACATAGACTAATAAAATCGACAATTTGGTATTTGTATGCGAAAAGGTGGTTAAAAGAGTGTTGGATTTTTGTTTGTTTGCAAATTTGACTTAAGTATCAATATATGCACTTTTCGAGTTTCGAAATAATGAAACTACGTCATTATGCATGGTACGTTGTACAAGAAGAGATACTTTGTAAATTTGTATTTTCACATTCCATGAACAATCAAACCCAAAAGAAGATATAAATGAAATAGGATAGGTGTTAATGCACCGGAAAATATGTCATCTTAAATTCTTCACAATAGAATAGTACAAGGAGTGAAAGAAAGTTACTGAAGTTAGTATAAAACAAATCCGTGTATTTTTCAGAACTGTTCATTAATATAAGAAGAAGTAGACGAAGTGAGCTGATCAAAAATGAATTCTTCAAAACTAATGGTATTTATATTGTAATACTTTATACAATTCAAAGAAAAATCAGTTTCTTTAATTTCCGAAATATCGTGAAATTTGTACGGGAGGGGGTAGAAGGAGTGAGGTGTACATATGTGAACTAAAAGTTTGTTACAAAGAATAGATCCCATGTCTTTAGCTAGAAGCGTTCAAGAGCTATTTTGTAGACGGACAGTCACTCGAAGTTTCTGAGTTATTCTATAACTTTGGCGACTTTGTACAAACACTGCAAACTTTACAGCCATCAGAAAATGTTTATACTCTAGATGAAACCTGAGAGCATTATCTGAGAGCATTATAAGTTTGCTCTAAATTTTGTAACGCCTAAGAAATAAGGCTCGGAGGCAAAAATTAATGATACAAAAGTTCTTATAATCACTCAAAAATCTCCAAACCGGATGTCCGTCCTTCCGTCTGTCCGTCCGTCCATGCGCTCTCTAGCTTGAGAACGCGTTGAGCGAGTTAGATCAAATCTTACACATAATCTTTAACAAAAATGAAAGGTCAAGTTCGTGAACGGGCCAAATCGCTCCACTCCTCCTATCCCCTCCCATACAAAATAACACAATTGAGCAATTTGACAATAAACGGATTTGCTCGAAAATTGTAAAAGCTGCTGATGTGAAATGAACATATTACCTGTATGTTGATTTCAATCTACTGTATAAAAATTATTGGCATTCTCCCTCTTCTTCTACGCCCTTCCATACAAACTGCACTTTTTCATAAAATGCTCTAAAGAAATTTACTCAGTACGTATAAAATTTATCAAGGTGAAATTCTCCACTAAATATTTATTTAAAATTAATCATCATCATCATCAACGGCGCGACAGTCCAAATCGGGCCTTGGCCTCATGAAGTCGTCGCCTCCAATCGTCTCAATCCAAAGACCGCCTACTACAGCTGCTAATTTTTAAGATGGCTTTGCTATCTTCATCAACCGAGTCTTCCCATCGCGTGCGTCGCTTGTCTACTGGCCGGTTACCACTTGCTTTGCCTTTCAGAGCCCGTTTGGGGATTCTTCTGTCTTCCATTTACTTTACATGGCCAGCCCACTGCAGTTTACGTAGCTTGACGAACGTTGAAAGCTTTTGGCTCGTCGTAGAGTTGATACAACTCATAGTTGTATCTTATTCGCCATTCCGTTCCTTCCTTCAAAGGTCCCAAAATTAAATGCGTTAACTGGTTTTTCGGAAGTTCGCGTTAATGTCCACGTCTCGCTACCATAATAGAGCACAGGTCGTATAATAGTTTTATAAGTCCGCAGCTTATTGTTATTGTGCACTTTCTTGGATCTCAGTATTGGAAGTACCGAATAATACGTCTTATTTGCTAGTATTATCCGTCGTTTGATTTCGTCTGTTATTTAAAATTAATAGTAAGACTAAAAAAAATTAGACGATTAGCTTCACACCTCGTACTCCCTCCCATACAATCGGACACAATTTCACAACTTCATAAATAAACTGCCAACAAGTCGGGCGAGACTTTATTATTCTTGGGACAAGTTGTGTATGAGTGAAAAGTCAATATGCAGGTTAGAGTGGTTAGGGAAGGCTAAGTGAAAGGGAGTTCTTGGGCAGGGCTGTTGTCAATTTAACAATATTTCATTCGTTTCTGCAAGTTTGGGTTTTTATGAGGTTAGGAGCAAGGGTAATAGTAAGGGTGGGTGGATGTTAATAGCTTTTTAATTAATTGCTCGAATCACGTCCAATATTCTCTGTATAGAATGTGTATCATAGACGAAGTTGCATAGAATTTTCATAAAATTCGGTGTATTTTACATTCACGAAACCGGACATTTGTATGGGAGGGGGTAGAGAAGGTAGGGGAATCGTAAAATTTGATATGTCGTTTTATTTTGCTTATCTTGTGATGTGCTTGTACAAAATTTCAAGTTCGTAACTTCTAGTTTGTTGGTTATTAGTTGATTTAATGAAATTGGTCGAAATCATGGTTTTGTATGGGAGGGGGTAGAAGGGCAAGCGCGATTTCAAAACTTTTAAAGCAACTTCATTTGAATTATTTTTTTAAGTTTTTCTGCAAAATTTGATAGCTTTTAAGAGTTAGCTGACAACTTATTTCTTAAAAATGCTCGAAAAAATAATTTTGTATGGGAGGAGGTAGAGGAGGGAAGGGAATCGTAAGACTTGTGAAGCAATTTTCTTTCTTGTCTATTGTAAGATGCTACTACAAAATTTCAAGTTCGTAGCTTTTAATTTGTTGATTATTAGTTGATTTAATGAAATTGGTCGAAATCATACTTTTGTATGGGAGGGGGTAGAAGGGCAAGCACGATTTCAAAACTTTTAACATAATTCATTTCAATTATTTTTGTAAATTTGTAATTTGTAATTTTTTGTAAATGCAAAATTGCAAATTGATAGCTTTTAAAAGTTAGGTGATAATTGATTTTTTAAAAATGGTCAAAAAAATAATTTTGTATTGGAGGGGGTAGAAGTTTTAAAGGTTTTCGACCAGTTAATATTTCGTATATTTAGGGATTTTTTTTAAATGCATTTTGCAAATTTTCAAGTTTCTACCTTAAAATTTCACTCAAAAATTTTCAGTTTATGTGTTTTTTCAATGCACATGAAACACCTTGTGCACGTTAGACCGGGGGGGTCGGTTTATAACAATTATGGATCAAGTTATTATTATTTTTCTATGTACATCAAATAGACGTATGCACATGCAAAATTTAAACTTTGTATCTTTCAACGGAGTCCTAAAAAAATCACTCAAAATTTTCGACATTTTTGCTTATCACCTCCCTCCCCTTTCACCTCCCAGCTTAAAATATTTACTAAAATTAAAAAATATGTAGTTCTACAATCTGACAAATTTTCGATTTGATATCTGTATTTTTTTTTGAGATATAAGGATTCGTAATTTTGAAAAGTGCGCCATTTTTGAAATGCTCTCCATTTCCCCCCACTACTATTATTTCAACTTGTTATATTTTTTTTTGTATTTTCCTAGTATAGCTTAATATAAGTTTTAAGTTTCAATTACATAGCTTAAGAGATATTTAAGATATTAATTTTTAAGTGTTTTTCTTTGCACCCCCCCTGACCCTCCCCCTTTCAATGATTTACCACTCTCTAAACTGATTCCAATGGAACTATATGCCACACTGACGTTCCCAAAATATGAATTTTTTACAATAAGTATTTTCGAAGATGTAATCATTTGAAAAAACAATTCGGCCGACAATTTGTTTTTAGCCCCCCCTTTTCGGACACCAATGGATAAAAAAATTAAATTATTTTTAAAAGTTGTCCCACAAACCCCTCTATATGTGTGTTGAGTTTTAGCTTCTTAGCTGTTACCATGGTTGATATATTTGAATTCGTATTTTTTAGCTTAAGCGCTCCCCCCGCCTCCCCCTGAACCCGTACACCCCCCAAAATGGGTATCCTCCTGAGATCCGCAACTATCTACAATCATTCCAAAAATGAACTTTCTATCTTGAAGGGTTTGGTAGTTAATGTGCGCTGAGCGTACACGTCGGCGTACGGCGGACGGCGGACGGCGTACAGTCAGACGTTTTTTTTTTTTGCATTTTTAGGCTAATTTAGTCATGAAACGCGAAAAAACAAAATTTCAGGGTAGCAAATTTTTTTTTTCCAAGTCGATCACAATACTTTATTATTAAAATAATAAAGTAAAAGTAGATTTTCCTGAAAAGTGAGAATGCTATTGATGTGCAATTTAAAACATGCCAAAAACGTTATGATTTTAGTTATTTCTGAAAAAGTCATTAAGAACTCGCCCCTCCTTCTACCACCTCCCATACAAACTGCACAATTTCACTAAATTCAATACACTAATTTTTTCACTACCTATTAAATTTTTGAATCTTAAATTTTGTATAAAAGATTTTGATGGCAACTCTAGCATGTTGTGAAAAAATTAGTTCAATGTAATCACTCCCTCCACCATTTCCCCTATAAAATTTCTTAAAATAAAAAAAATTTCTCTTTCATCTAGAGTATCTCCCCCAATCGTAATCCTGTTATATTTTTATACTCTAGATGAAATCTAAGCGTATTAGAAGTTCGCCACAAAGTTTGTAACGCCAAGGAATAAGGCTCGGAGAAAAAAAATGAAAGATACAGAAGTTCATATAATTACTCAGAAATCTCAAAACCGGATGTCCGTCCGTCTGTCTGTCCGTCCGTGTCCTCTCTAGCTCGAGAACGCATTGATCTAAAAAGTTCAAATTTTTTACACGTCGTTTTTGACAAAAAAGTAAGGACAAGTTTGTGAACGGGCCAAATCGCTACACCCCTTCTTCCCTCCCCCCCCCATAAAAAATGACACAATTACGCAATTTGTCAATAAACGGCTTTTCTCGAAAAGTATAATTGATATTGATCTGAAATTTGGAACATAATAGTTTCATGATTCTATTCTACTGTATAAGAGTTATTTGTGTCCTTCCCATCCTTCCGGCCCTACCCATACAAACTGCACTTTTTCGTGAAATGCTCTAAGCCAATTTACTCAGTGCGTATACAATTTATCGATTTGAAATTGAGCACTAAACATTTATTTAGAATTATTGGTAAGATCAAAAAGAAATTAGACGATTATTTTTACCCCTACTACCCCCTCACATACAAAATGATACAATTTCGCAATTTGACATCAAACGAATTTGCTCAAAAAGTATAAAAGCTATTGATCTGAAATTTTGAATATATTGCTTCTATAATAAATTCAATCTGCTGTATAAAAATTATTTGAGGCCTCCATTTCCTTCCACCACCTCCCATACAAACTGCATTTTTTTATGAGATTCTAAAAACCGATGTACTCAGTACGTATGAAATTTATCGAGCTGAAATATCTATATTTATTTATTTAGAATTATTAGTCAGAACAAAAAAAAAATTAGGTGATTAGCTTCACTCCTTCTAACCCCTCCCATACAATTTGACACAATTCAACAACTTTACAAAAAGTCGATTTCTCTGAAAAGTATGAATGCTACTGATCTGCAATTTAAAATATGTCAATTAAATGATGTTCACAGTTATTTCTAAAAAAGTCATGAATAACTTCACACTCCTTCTACCACCTCCCATACAAACTGCACAGCTTCACTAAATCCAATACACTAATTTTCTCAGTACCTATTAAACTTTTGAATCCTAAATTTTGTATAAAACATTATGATAGCAACCTTAGCGTGATGTAAAAAAAAGTTCAATGTCATCACCCCCTCTGCCACTTCCCCTACAAAATTTCTTAAAACAAAAAAAAATTAAAAATCTAGAGTTTCGCACGATTTGGCTTTACGTCCAATCGTAGTCCTGTTATGTTTTAAAGTTTCATTCTAATCTTTTGAACTTGTTTTCATCTTACTTAACGAGTAGGAGACCAGTTGTGTGAATATTTTGAGTTTCGTCAATGAGTTTTGATGTAAAATCTACCGTTCCTCAAGGAAGCCATATTTTTTTTTTTTTTTTAAAAGCCGAACACAACTTAGGGGGTCACTCTTTAATGTAAATTACACAGTCATGTCGGTAAGGGAAAAAAAGGAGTAAGGAGTTGAGGTTAGTCGGGATTAAAAGGAGGGAAAAGCATAAAATGCCGGTGGACGTTGAGTTTGAAACGTCGAAGGTCGTATGACAATGGGAATACATCTTTAGGCAATGCATTCCAGAGCTTAGAAGTTCGGGGTATGAATGACCGCCTATATTTCACTGTGCGGGTGGTCGGAAGCTTAACAGTTAACTCGTGTGCGCTTGATGATAGGCGTGTGTTTCTAGGAAATGAGTACAGAGGAGAAATAAGTTTAGCAAGTTCCTCACTGCATTTACCATGAAAGTAGCGGTAGTAAATGCTTAGTACACCAACATTTCTGCGATGCTCAGGGGAGTCTATAGAAACCGTGATGGCTTCATCTCCAATTAGTCGGAACGCCTGTCTCTGGACACGGTCGAGCATTGCAAGTTGCGTTTTTGGTGCCCCAGCCCATAAATGAGAATTTTACTCGAGGCGTGGTCTAATGTAGGCCTTATAAATATTTGCTAAGTCACTGGGAGTAAAATATTTTTTACATCTTCGGAGAACTCCTAGGCGTTTGGAAGCGTCAAGTGCTACGTCAAATATGTGCTGGTTCCAATTAAGGTGGTTATTTATTTTGATGCCAAGGAGTGAGAAGTATTCGGAGGAGTTTAGTGGGACACCACCGAAGGTTACATTAGAACCGACGCTGGGACATCACGTTTAAGGGAAAGATGACAGGCCTGCGTTTTTGAAGTGTTGAACTCTACTCTATTTATCCTGCCCCATTCCAAGATTAGATTCAGGTCAGAGTTCAATGATCCAAAAAGTTCGGCACGTTTAGATGCTACCGGGACACGATGAGCGTTAGTAATCGAGTCGAATTCATAGATGTTATCCAGGGTACTATCATCTGCAAAGCAATGAATCGGATTGAGCGTGGACGACAGAAGGTCATTGATAAAAATAAGAAAGAGTGTGGGTGATAAAACAGAGCCTTGGGGGACTCCGGAATTTATGGGAAAGGGAGAAGATGCCACCCCATCCAATACGACTTGTATGGAGCGTTCATGTAAGAAACTCTCGATCCATTTTACAAGGTTATTATTAAAGCCGACTGCTTTGAGCTTCTCTAGGAGACAATTGTGCCAAACTCTGTCGAACGCTTTAGCGATGTCAAGCGCCAGAACTTGACCTTCGCCAAATTTATAGATGCAAGAGTTCCAACGGTCAGTCAGATAAACCAAGAGGTCACCTGTAGATCGTCCGGAACGGAATCCGTATTGTAAATTATTGATAAGTTTGTTATCTTCAAGATAGCGAACTATTTTGCGATTCACAGCCGTTTCCATCACTGTCGACAGAACGGAAGTAATGGCAATGGGGCGATAGTTGGCGAGCAACGCTTTGTTACCTTTCTTGGGAATCGGCAGAACATTCGCCATTTTCCACGTGCGCGGAAAATGTCCAGAAGAGTAAGAGAGATGGAATAAATCTCGCAGCGGTTTAGCCAGGGACGCAAAACAATTTTTTAGGACTAGGGGGGTAATACCATCGGGACCTCCAGATTTCTGAGCGTTGAGCTCACGAAGAATTCTGGATATAAGTCGTGTGCGAAAATGGATCTCAGGTAGACGAAATCCAAATGGTGATACCGGCGGGGGAGACTGGTTTGTCGCTGGTAGCCTGGAGTTTCGTGCGAAACTTGCTGCGAGAAGATTGGCTTTCTCAACAGGATGGACTACAATTCGGTCCCCATCTAGAAGAGGTGGTGTAGATGATTTAACATGGTTGCTGTTAACCGTTTTAACAAATGACCAAAACGATCTCGAGCCATTTGGCGATTCGAGAATTTTCTGTCGAAGCTTTTGGTCGTGTTGAAACTTAGCTTTCTTCAAAATCGAATTGCATGTATTTCTTGACATGTTGTAAAGAGATCTGTTGGCAAACGTTGGGTTGCTCTTAAAAATTTGAAAATATTTTTTCTTGTTCCGGATGGCTGTAAGACAATCAATAAACCAAAAGTAAACCACGAATCCTTCGACGGCTTGATACCTTTGTAATTAAAGGATATGAAGAGTTCCATACCCTTAAGGATGGTTTCAGTTACAAGATGACAAGCTGTATCACAGTTATTAGACTCGAAACACAATTTCCAATTAAAGGCCTTGAAAAACTGATTTAATGCTCCCCAGTCTGCTTTTTTGTAACACCAGATGGTTCTTCGAGGAACTTTGACTTTTAATGTATTTACCACTGAAATCGGAAATTGTGCTCGAATCATAAAGTGATCAGTATTCCCAACTGGGGATGGCGATATTACAGAAACAGAGTATTTGTCGGGATGATTCGTTAGAAAAATGTCAAGCAAGTTTGAAGCATGGTTTGCTATTTCAGGCAATCGAGTTGGTTCGGTTACCAACTGCACTAGTCCATTTAGTGAAGCGAAGAGCTCAGTATCTTGACCCTGTTGGTCCGTATTGGTAGAATGTTTCAGCCAGGCAACATTATGAACGTTGAAATCGCCCGCTACAACGATTTCAACGTCAGGGTTTGCATCATACAATGCCTGAACCTTTAAGTTTAAGTTTATTGCCATGAATATATGTACGTATTCAATGTCTAACTCGAAACATAACTTATAATCTAGCTTTTTGAGTTGTTCGACACTAAGAAGTACATTAAGTAATTTGATGGCTTAATAAAGTATTTGTTCTTTGAGGTTTCTGTGGCATAATGGGCAACGTGCTTGCTCCTCAGTCAATATGTCGTCGGTTCGATTCTCTTTCCAGACAGGAAATTTTTTTAAGCGCGAATTTTACTTTATTATTCTAATAATAAAGTATTGTGATCGAAACAGAAAAAAAAAATTTGCTACCCTGAAATTTTGTTTTTTCGCGTTTCATGACTAAATTAGCCTAAAAATGCAAAAAATAAGTCCGTCCCGCCGTACGCCGTACATATGGACTCATATCTCCGAGTCCGTTAAAGGTAGAATGTTCGTTTTTGGGTGAATTGTTGATTGGGTAAGTGAGCACTACTTTCTTTTGGGTGGTGTTAGGTGGAACGGGGAGGCGGGGAGAGGGAAAGAGTCAAAAATTACAATTCCTTATATCACCACCACGAATGCAGATGAGAAGTTGAAAATCAGTAGAGATATAGAAAGGGTTGTTGGACAAACTCTAAAAATAATTTAATTTTTTTATCCATTGGCGTCCGGGCTAAAAAAAAAATTGTCGGCCGAATTTCTTTTTCAAATAATTATATCTTCTTGTATAAAATTCATATTTTGGAGCCATTAAGGTGGTTTATAGTTTCACCGGAATCAGCTTAGAGAGTGGCTAATTATTGTAAGGGAAAGGGTCAGGGGGGGGGGTTACAAAGAAAAACACTTAAAAATGAATATCTCAACTATCTCTTAAGCTATGCAATTGAAACTTAGAACATATATTAGGATATTCTAGAGAAATACGGGAAAAATATAACTTGTTGAAATAATAGTAGTGGGGGGGGGAATGGGGATCATTTAAAAAATGGCGCACTTTTCAATATTACAAATCGTGATATCTCAAAATTAAATACAAATATCAAATCGAAAATTTGTCAGATTGTAGGGCTATGTAGTCACTAATTTTGATAAAAATTTTAAGTTGGGAGGTGTAAGGGAAGGGAGGTAGTGAGCAAAAATGTCGAAAATTCTTAGTGATTTTTTTAGGGCTCTGGTGAAAGATACATAGTTGAAATTTTGCATGTGAATACCTCTATTTGATGTACATAGAAAAATAATAATAATTAGATCCATAATTGTTATAAACTGACCCCCACGGTCTAATGTGCACAAGGTGTTTCATGTGCATTGAAATACACCGAATCCTATGACAATTTTATGCAACTTTTTCTATGAAACTGACATTCTATATACAGAGAATATTAAACGTGATTCAAGAAATTATTTAAAAAATTATTAACATCCCCCCACCCTTACTTTCACCCCTCCCCCTCAGCTTGCATAAAAGCCCAAATCGCGCCTTGGTCTCCTGACCTTCAGGTTCCTTAAAATTTTTCATTATTTATTGTGGAAGTACTCTTAGACCTTCGCACAACCCTCTATCTTGAAATTTTTTTATTTTCATAAATTGAGGTGACCAAGGTATACCCAAGCAGGCAGCGTGCTGGAATTATTTGTCGGCCGGGGTTTGAACTCACGACCTTTGCATTGTAGACCAACACGCTACCTACTAGGCTACACTCTAGCTACAGCTTCAAATAGTTATAGATAAATAATATTTTTATTGAGAAAAAAAAAATTGGATAAATTTTGTTGATAAGAGTAGGTGGTGAGAACTGTTTATTGATTTAAAATTAGTTTTCTATAAATTGAAATACATTGTAAAATCCAAAAAATGGAAAATATTATAACATTTGTAAAATAAAATAATCATACCTTGCGTTGCAGATTAAACTATTATGGCTTGAGCATCACAGAAATGTCGGAATACTAAATACTTACTATCGCTACTTTCATGGTCAATTTAGTGCGGAACTTAGCTCACTGTTTCCATCACTTTATAATTTTCCCCGAAATACTGGTCAAGCAATTCTTCCTCGGCGAATACGAATATCAGTAATTTAATGCTGCCAATTAATTATATTAATGAACATTTGTGAAATGTGATCTGTTTGTAGTGTTCACACTGCATCATGATCTAAAAGCGGCTCTACATTCAATTCGTTTTAAAAAAGAAAGTTCTTTTTAGTGTACTTTGTTTCGTCTTCAAGGACAACAGGACTTCGTTTCTAAAGAAAGTACTGTCTTATTAAAATAATTACATATGGTCACCGTACCTATGCTATGCCCCGATTATATTCGAATCAATGCGGCTGTTTCAGAGTTTTGTTTGAATTTCCACACCTAGAGAACTGACTTTTCAGAAGAAGTATATTTCTGCCCACAGTCCGTGTACCATCGCTCCTTTGAATGAATTTTATCTACGGAAGGACATTTTGACGGAAAAAGTTTCTTAAGTGTAGCTGCTTACCTCATTAATTCTATATATGCACAAAACTGTCTCGTAAATTGCCTATTAGCCATTCCTTCAGAGTTCTAAGAGCATCTTACTATGCTTCGCAGTCTGTTTCATGCTTACTACTGTGTGCTTTATTCCGAAAATTCTCAAGGTATATACATATATACTAGGCGAACGCAAACGAACGCAAGCGGACGAATATATGCAGCCGAATTAGATCTGCGTTCGTTAAAAAATTTCTAGCTGACATACATATTTCTATACGAATTCGAGAAGAAAAAGTTCAAGATGATCACTAACCGCTGCTTACTTATTACTCTTTCCGCAATTTTTCAGTTCCCAGCAGAAAGTACATTACTGCGCGAACATTAACCCCACCAGTTTCGCTTTCAATCTTTATTTTAAGAGATCTTATCGATATGTCATTAATTAAGTAATTAAAAAATCTCTGTTCGTTAAACTTGCTTCTAATTTTCCATGTTCCATTCCGTTCATAAATGATAAGACTATTAAATTTTGTGAAAGCACCTGTACGTATTCATTATTGCGTTGGTCAGAAACAAATCGTCCATTTAATTAAGAAAATTACGATCCTCCTACACCGCAATTTTCCTCCAAGACATAAAATTACAGTGATCTGGAAGACGGTTAAATGGAAAATTTCACCTTCAACTTGCACGGATCAATTTAATTCTGTGACAGTTAAATGTGAGCTAAAAGACGCATGTGCTTGAGTGCACATTACTCCAATCCTACAGTTAGAGATGATCGTAAAACCCCTCTTTAATGCAGAAAGAAGTCTCGACAAAAGAAAGAAATCGACCTGCAGTGAAAGACAGTGAAATGGCACTTACATAGTAACTTTTTGAGATCAGTTCAGTTTGTACCTTAGACTGCCTTTGATCGGAACGCAAATCTCTTTTAGAGCACAGTTGAGTGATCTGAAGCGTGAGAATTATAAACGAAATCAGTTAACTTAGGTTTTTCTTCGCAAAAGAAAATTAAAAGGTGATCGTTACGAACATGACGTAGAGTGCTCCCAATTTAGTTGAAAAAGTGCAAGTAAAATGTGCAGCTTAGAAATACTCAAATATAAATGCGTAAAATTCATTGTAATTGTGTTTGTTACGATTGCCCAGCAGCACAGTTTAACGGTTCAGTGTGTTCCCACGCAACAACAAGAACACGATCTTTTGCTCCTTGATGCGTTGTCGCGCCGCCAAAATACCAACTACTATGGCTCCCAGGAGTCGGTCATGGATATGCTAGGACGAAGTACTACCTAATCTTAAGCACAAACTTCGTTATTGTACTTTTAAATTTAAGACCAACCTCAAGCACCAAAACCGAATAACATTTTGATTTCTTCTCTCGATTCTAGTGATACCCCAATCGTGCCGATTCAAAGGACAAAAATACGAATGTGGTCTATCGATATCGTGTGTCCTGGGTGGAGGAAAACCCATGGACTTGTGTTCAGGTGGAATGATATGGTCGTGTTGTGTGGATAAGGAACTTACCACCAATGCCGACCCAACAGCTGGAGTAGTAAACAATGCAAGTAAGTACATGACTGACTTTATCCCCATCAGAGATTGCATTTCTTCTGCAACACTTGCTGATTGATGGTTACGTGAAGAGTAATTACGGCGTCTTACAATACCACTTAGTGACTAAAAGTTTCTTCAACTCTCGCCACGCTCTGGTAATCAGTTCGAGTACTAAAGAGCTTCCAAGCTCCGCGGATTTCCCTCGAAAACCCTAAGATCGCGAGTAATCTTATTTATCGGCGACTTAAACTGATCTTTTAATGAGAGATGGGATTTTTCTATGCATCTTTTATGGATATTAAAGGTATTATTCCGGATGTATCTCTGAGACCTTAACGCAATGGAAAGAAAAGTGAAATTTTATTTTTGTGAGAATTAATTGAGTGTGAACACCAGACGATGACGCGACGAAGAAAACAAAAGTTTAAAATGACGGCGCAGTTTTGTGTGAATAAAGCGTGGTATTTTATAAGAAATTATTAAACAAAAAACATTTCTAATTAAACTGTTCAACGCATTTTTAATCTGCGAAAAAAAAACAATGGAAGCGAAAGGAAAATTATATATCATAACTTGTGATTTTCATAAACATAATAAAATGGTGATATAACTTGCGTACGTTAAGTATGATCGCGGTTACTTACAATGCTATTTTGCGTCGTATGCAAAGCATTCACCACATTATTTAATATATCATTTTATTGCATAGAGTGAAAATATTAATTTTGGTGGCATTGTTCTATTCGGTAATACTGAAATTTTTAATGGAAGAATATAATTTTCAAAATTAAAATGAAATGGTAAAACATATTCGACCAACTGAAAAATTTATCAAAGTAAAAGTAGACGAAGCTAGGGTATAGCCTAGTAGGTAGTGTGTTGGTCTTGTAATGCGAAGGTCGTGAGTTCAAATCCCGACCGGCGCAAAATTTAATTCCGGAACATTGCCTGCTTGGGTATACCTTGGTCACCTCAATCTAAGAAAATGAAAAATTCGTAGAAAGAGGGTTGTGCGAACGGCTAACAACCGCTCCACAATAAGTAATAAAAAGAAATGTTAAGGAACCTGAATATCAGGAGGCCAAGGTCCGATTTGGGCTGTAGCGCCATTGTAGAAGAAGAAAAGTAGACGAAATACGAAACACTAACTGATTGTGTTTAATCTAAATTAGCGAAATGCTGTTGTCATTGGCAATTGGAAAAAATTATTTGTTGCTTGGAATTCGTTCAATATTTTCCTAACACCTTGTTCACAATAACCTTTGCTCAACCCCATCCATTGGGTGGTACTAGCTCCGGAAATTTTTGATGTTCAGAAAGATGGGGAAACGTCTGGGTGAAAATTCACATTTCACGAAACATTTAGTAGAATTTCGTCTTAAATGTCATATAATTAATAGCCGGAGACAAAAAATTTATTCTTTTTACGTCACGGCTGTATTCATCATACTAATACTTCGATTTCTGTGATATTTGGTTGAGTATGGTTATGAATTGAACATTATTATGATAGGAAATAGTAATACCTAATACAGCATTTTAAAATACTTGAATATTCTAGGATGGAAGCTTTTAAATACAAAAGTATTTTTATTTATTTATAAATGAACGAACTGCCCATAATCTTAAATATTATAACATGTAATTGTTACAATTCAATATGAAGATAAGATAATTAATTACAAAATTGAAATTAAATTCAATACTCATATTACTTAATTAATAGATTCATTGCTTTGGAATGATATTTTATAATTTTAACAATTTTTATTGCTGGTCAAGCATATATTTCCTAATTTCAAACTTAGATGTATTATATAGGTCAAACGAATTAGAGTACATGTTTCCCAAGCGCATTAGCCTGTCAATTTTAGAGTTCCTACCATAATTTGTTCTATGCTGTTCGATTCCAAATAATTCATTTGATCTCGTTGAGTTTGTTGGGATTTTTAATGTTAGTTCATTTAAAATAGTTGGAGCATCAATGGTATTATTTAATAAACTATATAGGAAAACTATATCAAAATAGCATCGTCTTCTTTCTCTTTTTCAATTCCGTATTCAAGAATTATACTTAATCCAATTTTAAGAATAAATTGTTCTGCGCTTATACGAAATGTTCTACAGACAGTTACCAGGGATCAACATAGTTATAATTCTTACTTTATAATTATTATAAATTATAATTATTATATTAGTTTCAAATTATGGACTCGAGCCTTCATATAATTGTATTCAAAATAATTTGAACGTGCTGGAAGAAAGAGAGAAATCACTTTGATTTGCCGGTGATGTTGGAGGGAAAAACATAAATCGGGAGTTTAGTCGGAAGAAGTGGTTAAAGTTTTTATTGAAGTCTTGGAGTCCGACTTCGTTTGGAAATACGTAAAATGGCATAATCCGTTCAGGCGTACTCGCATTATATTCAATGAAAATATACTTTATGTATTGTATAGTGATTAGTTTGTATACCATCGACGGGATACACAAAATAAAATTTATTATTTCTTTTATGATAGCACGTATCTAAATCTATTGCATAGCAAATGCAGTGCAAACAAACTCCGGCCGTTTTTTACGAATTTAGACTAACGCAATATGGTCAAATAGTACTCCTTATTAACCGTCTGTCAACAATGAGCATCGTCTTGATTTTGAGCAGTTTTGGCGTGGTTTTTTTCCGGTTTCGGCTCATTATTTTTCTCCTTTCCGATGATTGTTGACTAGTTTGCTTGCCAAACTCGTAGACCCATGTCTCATCAAAAGCTATGACGCGCTCCATAAACGTAGGATCAGAACTCCCACAATCAAGCATGTCTAAAAAGACCTGTTCACGGTACTTTTTTTAAGAAAATTCAGCTTTATGGGAACTAGTCGAGAAAGGATTCATTTTATAGCCAAAGTATGCACCAAAATCGAACGAACGGACTCGCAAGAATTGTCGAGCTCTCCTGCTATCTTCCTAACACTAGTATAACAATTTTCGAGCACCATCTCCTTCACTTATTGAATGTTTTCGTCAGTTGAAGATGTCAAATGTCGTCCAGAACGAGGCATGTCTTCAAGGATCTCTCGACCGTCCTTAAAGGCACTGTTCCACTCGTAGGCTCATGTTTTTGATATTACTGAATCACCGTAAGCCTTTTCCGACATTTGCAATGATTCCGCATACGAAAGTTTGTTGGAAGCACAAAATTTGAGATAGACTCTTTGTTCGATATATTTATTCATTGTAAATATCGCCTTGGACTACTGATGTATACCGATTCAACCAGCTGCTGTATACAAACTGATCAACAGACCGCGCTAATTTTCAGGATAATAATTAAAGGCAGTCCTACCTGCTTATAATAAAAAAAATTTAGTATATCTTTTCCCACAGTAATTTTAATTACAAATTCTCGATACTTTTTAGTCACAATCTATATTGTACATATGAAGCTATAATATGCGTTTAAAAAAATGTGCAACAAATTGAGCGCAACTTTATTATTCTTGGGGAGAAGTTAAGGATACTTGAGAAGTCAATATGCACGTTACGGTGGATAGGGAGGACTAAGTGACTGGGGCCTTAGGGCAGGGCTGTTTATTTAATTTTTTAACACTGAACTGTGATTAAGATCAATAGCTCCAGTACATAGAACCATTATTTCATTCGTTTATTTATGCAAGTATTCGACTAGTCAAAATCATAAGCTTTTAAGCATTTTTTTTAAAGAATTTTGCAAATTATGAAATTTTTCGCTTAAAATTTCAATCAAATATGTTGAATGTTTTTTTGCTCCTAAAATGGAACACCTAGTGCAAGTAAGAGCCCCGCTTCGGTGCGTAAAATTTCTCGTCGAAATAATTATTTTTTCTTTACGCATTTAAGATTGGTGTATGTGCCTGCAAAATGTGAGCATTGTATCTTTCGCCTGAGCTTAAAAATATGTGAACATTTTCAAGATTTCGTTTCACCACTTTCCTTCTCTTCTATATACCTCTCAACTTGAAGATTTTACCACAATTATATACTATATAGCTTCAAAATCTGACAAATTATGTGAGGTATTTTCAGATATAGCGGTTTAAAATTTTGAAAAGTGAACCATTTTGGAAATGCTCCCCATTTCCTCCCTCACCCTTGTAGTCTACAATATTATTACCAAATGTAATATTTTCCTCATATTTCGCTAGTATAGCTCAATTCTTGTTTCAATTTTTGACAAATTACATAAGATATGTATGGTCGAGATATTAATTTAAAATAGTTTTTCTTTGCAACCCCTGACTATCCTCCAGGTATTGCCATCATTCAAAATCGAGTGAAGTTGGACGCAGCTTACATGGTCCCAAAACACGAACTTTTGCGTTTAAGAATTTCGAAGATGTAAGCTTTAAAAAAAGGAAAATTCGACTGATTTGGTTTTAGCGCTCCCTTTTCGGACCCCATTTTCTACAAAATTAATTTATTTTTGCTTTTTTTTCCCATAAATCAATATACCGATTTGTCGAATGTCAAATTTCAGCTTTCTAGATGCATTCGTAGTGGAGATATTGGCAAGTTGTATTTATAACTCTTGTCCTCCCACGTCGCTTCTTCCACCTCATACACCAAGAAATTTAGGTAACGGAGCTCACTTACC
Source organism: Chorisops tibialis (assembly GCA_963669355.1). Taxonomy (NCBI): domain Eukaryota; kingdom Metazoa; phylum Arthropoda; class Insecta; order Diptera; family Stratiomyidae; genus Chorisops; species Chorisops tibialis. The sequence goes on along the minus strand of OY770262.1, from coordinate 110,471,242 downwards.
CATACAATCCACTCAAAAAAGAAAACAGTATAGAAGACATTAATATGTACTGCGGACGGCGTGCGGACAGGCGGATTTTTATGCATTATTAGGCTAAAAAACACGCAAAAAAATAAATTTTTACCAAATTTCTATATTCTTCTGAGACGATTATAATACTTTATTATTAGAATAGCAAAGTAAAATTATTCAGGAATTCTAACGAGTTTTTCAGAAATAACTATGAACGTAATGCATTTAGCATGTTTTAAATTGCATATAAGTAGCATTCATACTTTTGAGGAAAATCGACTTTTTTTAAAGTTATGAAATTGTGCCATATTATAGGGGTATATGAGAATATCCAAAATATGCCAGTGGAGAATATGTGGATGAAAATACGAGACGGCATTAAATCCTCCGCAGAAGAGATATTAGGATATCAAGCACGACGAAAAAATAATGATAGGTTTGACCAAGAATGTCGCGATGCAAAATATAGAAAGAATTTGGCTTAACATTTTTTTCTGAACGACCAACACGATCTAAAAAAGATAAATATGACGAGCTTAGGCGATATGCGAAAAATAACTGCAGGAGCAAACAAAGGAAATACCATAACGACAAGATACAAAAAATTGACGACGATGTGAAACAAAATAAAACGTGGGGAGCAAATGTAACAGACCTAAACAGGGATATAAGCCAAAAACCAGTCTCTGCAAAGACGCAGAGGGCAACATCATCAGCAACACGCAATAAATCAAAAGGAGACGTGCGCCAAATCTTCGTAAATTTTAAACAAGCATATGTCATTATCGACAGGAGGGTAGTGTAAATAAACTGCCAACAAGTCGGGCGAAACTTTATTATTCTTGGGACAAGTTGCGGACGAGTGTAACCTGATTTGCAGGTTAGAGTGATTATGGAAGACTAAGTGAAAGGGAGTTCTTGGGCAAAAAAATTTGATATGTAGTTTTATTTCGCTTCTCTTGCAAGGTGCTTGTACAAAATTTCAAGTTCGTAGCTTTTAGTTTGTTGATTATTAGTTGATTTAATGAAATTGGTCGAAATCATAGTTTTGTATGGGAGGGGGTAGAAGGGCAAGCGCGATTTTAAAACTTTTAACGTAATTTCATTTCAATTATTTTTGTAAGTTTTTATGCAAAATTTCAAATTGATAGCTTTAAATAGTTAGGTGATAATTGGTTTCTTAAAAATGGTTTATAACAATTATAGATCAAGTTTTATTGTTTTTTATATACATCAAATAGACGTATCCACATGCAAAATTTAAACTTTGTATCTTTCACCAGAGCCCTAAAAAAATCACTCAAAATTTTCTACATTTTTGCTTATCACCTCGCTCCCTTTACACCTCCCACCTGAAACTTTTTACCAAAATTAATAACTATGTAGTTCTACAATCTGACAAATTTTCGATTTGATATCTGTACTCTTTTGGGAGATATAAGGATTTGCAATTTTGAAAAGTGCGCCGTTTTTGAAATGCTCCCCATTTCCCCCACTACTATTATTTCAACATATTTTTTTGTACTTTCCTAGTATAGGTTAATATACGTTTCAAGTTTCAATTACATAGCTTAAGAGATAGTTGAGATATTCATTTTTAAGTGTTTTTCTTTGCAACTCCCCCTCTCCCTAACCCTCCCACTTACAATCATTAGCCACTCTCTAAGTTGATTCCGATGGAACTATGTACCAGCTTGATGGTCCCAAAATATGAATTTTTTACAATAAGTATTTTCGAAGATATAATCATTTGAAAAAACAATTCGGCCGACAATTTGTTTTTAGCCCCCCCCCCCCCTTTTCGGACGAAAATGAATAAAAAAATTAAATTAATTTTTAAGTTCGTCCCACAACCCTCTCTATATCTCTACTGATTTTCATCTTTCTATCTGCATTCGTGGTGGAGATATTAGCAAGTGTAGTTTTCGACTTTCTCCCTCCCCCCACCTCCCTCTTCCACCTAACACCCCCTAAAATTTAGAAAATAGAGCTCACTTACCCAATCAACAATCCACCCTAAAACGAACATTCTAGCTTTAACAGTCTCGGAGATATGAGTACATATGTAAAATCAACTTATAACCAACAAATTAAAAGCTACAAATTTGAAATTTTGTACGAGCACCTTACAGTAGAAAAAAAAGAAAATTACATCATAAGTTTTACGATTCCCTTACCTCCTCTACCCCCTCCCATACAAAATTATTTTTTCGTGCATTTTTAAGAAATCAGTTATCAGCTAACTCTTAAAAGCTATCAATTTCAAATTTTGCATAAGAACTTATAAAAATAATTCAAATGAAGTTGCTTTAAAAGTTTTGAAATCGCGCTTGCCCTTCTACCCCCTCCCGTACAAAATTATGATTTCGACTAATTTCGTTAAATCAACTAATAACCAACAAACTAAAAGCTACGAACTTGAAATTTTATACAAGCACCTTACAAGAGAAGCGAAATAAAACAACATATCAAATTTTACTATTCCCCTACCTTCTCTACCCCATCCCAGTTTATTTATATCGTTTCGTGAATGTAAAATACACCGAATTTTATGAAAATTCTATGCAACATCGTCTATGAAACACATTCTATACAGGGAATATTGGACGTGATTCAAGCAACGAATTAAAAAGCTATTAACATCCACCCACCCTTACCACTCCTCCTCCCAAACCTAAACTTGCAGAAATGAATGAAATATTGTTAAATTGACAACAGCTCTGCCCAAGAACTCCCTATCACTTAGCCTTCCCTAAACACTCTAACCTGCATATTGACTTTCCACTTATCCACAACTTGTCCCAAGAACGATAAAGTTTCGCCCGACTTGTTGGCAGTTTATTTATATCGTAGATTAAAATTGATATACAAATAATCTATTCCAAATGTCAGATTACTAACTTTCTTATTTTTTGAGAAAATCTGTTTGTGTATCCGTGGTGGCTCTGTGCAATCACTAATTCTTAGCTTTACAAACGGTAAAGCAAACACTCACAACTCTCACATTTCATTTATGCGTTTTCATAAATAACTGGCTCACTTATAGCATAAACTTTTTCCATACGTTTTCAATCTATTATTAGCAAAACCAACGTTCTTTTCTTTATAAATTTCGCAAATTCAAATAAATAATTTCGGAAATGTTTAATCCTGTACTGTCGATCTCTGTAGTATAGCTGGTTTTTAGTTTTCAAACCAAAAATATTGCTACCACTGATTTATTATCAACATATATATTCTTCTTCTTCTACAATGGCGCTACAGCCCAAATCGGACCTTGGCCTCCTGATATTTAGGTTCCTTAACATTTTGCATTACTTATTGTGGAAAGGTTGTTAGCCCTTCGCGCAACCCTCTATCTACGAATTTTTAATTTTCGCAGATTGAGGTGACCAAGGTATACCCAAGCAGGCAAATTTGTTGGCCAAGTTCCGACTTGGGCTGTAGCGCCATTGTAGAAGAAGGAAGAAGCAATGATAGAAAGCGAACAGAAACTATCTACTGAGTATCTAGGCCTTTTTGAAGTGAAATCGTTTCACTTTTACACCGTTTGTCCATTTTATTTCGAATCATTTTTCATCGCCAGTAGCAACTGAAAATTTGTGCTTAAAAAAATCCCACTGTCTGGAGTAGGAATTGAACCCACGACCTATTGACTATGCCACGGAAACCTCAAGCCTACATGGTCCACGTAAACTTATGATATACAGTGAATAAATGAACTCATTACCAGATTGATAAAGAAATATGATCAGTTTTTGAATGACATTGACTTTTATTCGTTTTGAGATGAGTTCAAAAATTGTTTGAAATCTTGTGCATATTGTTTTATTTTTCCATTTATTTATTTTTTAATTCATTATTATAAGTAATAGATGGAAGTTCTACAATAGAAGCACCGCTACTGTCAATTTTTTAACACGTAATAAAACTTTAATCGATATCAATAGCTCCAGTTTATTTATTCAACATGTTATCAGTTTTTATATGCAAGTTTGGATTAATGTGGTGGTAGTAAATGGAGTGTGGATGCTTACATTTTTTTTAACTAATAGCTTGAATCATGTTAAAATTTCTCTGAATAGAATATTAGTTTCATAGGTGAATTCGTTGTGATTTATATTCATGGGACTCTAAATTTGTATGGCAGTTGTTTTTTCTTCATTTCTTTTAAAAGTGCTCGTACAAAACAACAAATTCGTAGCTTTTAATTTGTTGGTTATTATATAATTTATTAAAATTGGTAATTAGCTATACGTTTCTATGTAAGGGGGTAGAAGGAATAAGGCAATTTCAAAATTTGGGGTGAAACTTTATTTGAAAAATATATTTTTTAAAGAGTTCATACACATTTTTAAGTTTGTAACTTTTAATGTGTTGGTGATAATCAATTTATTAAAATTTCTGAAATTGATTTATTTGTATGAGAGGGAATTAAAGTGATGAAATTGTAAATAAATTAATACGTCAATGAAAATCTTTGCGGTTTTTTTTTCAACAAACCTGAAACATCTTGTGCAAGTTATTTTATGAATATCGAATGGATATTTGCACATGCAAAATTTAAGCATTCTATCTCTTAACAGAGCCTGAAAAAATCATTCAAATTTCCGACATTTTTTCTCTAAACCTTTTTTTCCCTTGGACTCACGAATTTAACGATTTAACCAATATTAAAAATCTATAGATCTCTAATCTGACGATTGCTCCCACTAATGTTATGTACAATGCTTATATTTTGTCATTAATACCTAGTGAATCGTAATACACATATGTTCCGAGTTTCACGTACATTAAGAGATAGTCCAGACACTAATTTTTAAATTTCAATCTTTGTACGAACCTCCAACCCCCCTTGAGACCCTTCCCCGTAAAAGTATTTGGCTCCTCAAAGTCGATTATAGTGGAGTTCTACGTAAACTAAATGGTCGTTAAATACGTATATGTGTTCGATAATTCGGAAGATACAATAATTTGGAAAACAAACTCGAAAATCTATTTTTAGCTGCCTTCTTTCGCCATGGATGCAAAAATTAATTTATTAGGATTATACCACAAACCGCTCTATACGTGTATTGATATTCAGCTTTCTATGTTAGATAGGTGCCATAACTGGGATATTCGAATTTGCAGTTTTCACTTGTACTCCTCCTTCCTCCTCCCCCTTGTCTTCCGAGCCGCCTAAAACTGTAATCCACCGTAATAAGAACATTTTATCTTCTAAGGCTTGGGAGTCATTATACGTACGGTGTATAAACAGACGCATTTTTTTGCGTTTTTTGCTTAATTTAGTCATGAGACTAAAAACAAGTTCAAGGAAGAAAATTTCTTTTTAATAAGTCGATCATAATCTTCATTATTAGGGAGACTATTCTAGTTTGTAGGATTTACATCAGTATACTAAATAAATGAATTATACTGTTTTTGCAAATGGGAGCACATTTTTTACGCGCTGTACGTAATAAAAGTGCACCATCTGATTGAATTAAAATTCTCTAGCTATTCAAATACTTAAATTAGAGCAGATGGTCAGTAGCACATTTATTTATAGATAACTGAAATAAAATGTGATTTGAGAGTATAGACAAAAATTCCGCAGCTTAAATATATATAAGTAGTTTTTTTTTGGCTTAGATTATATTATATTAATATTTCCTATTGTTTATAATATTTATCTTACATAAAATTGATATTCGGTGTTCAGACCTGAGGTCTTTTTATCTCATAAATAGTTTTACTTAGGAACAATGTATTTAAATTTAATTCGTTCAAGGAAAAGCAAAAACCTTAATATATACCTTAAACTAAAACTTAGAGTTAAACTTAATCTAACTTAAACTGGAAGCTATAAGCACCCAATGGGAAGGGGGTTGAACCCCAAGCCTCCCCGTGCACACGAGCTTGGTATAAACAAATTAACACGTACATATAAAAGAAGTAAAAGTATCGAAAGTAAAATTATATGAAAAAGGACATTATCTTGCCAGGGGTCAAAATTGAGTTAGATGCATTTAATAATACTGAATGAAATTCGGAGCAAATCACATCTTATTTTATGTAAAAAAATCAAAAAATTGGCCGATTTATGGAATTTTTAAGTTGTGTAAAGGAAAACCTTGCTTTGAGATCAAATTCCTGTTAAGACCCCCTATAGGGGCATAGGACAGAAACAACTCTCTTCCACAAGGCGCGATCCTGAGCATCGGCTTTAAGCTGTTGCATGTACTTGGTTTTACGCACATTTATTTTCAGTCCCGCCTCTTTGCATTTAGAATGCAACGAGCGAACATTTGACTCTAAGTCCGAACGGGTATGTGCAAGCAAACACACGTCATCAGCATAATCAAGGTGACTTAAGATGTTAAATAGTCTCCATTGAAGACCTTTACCTTCCCCACCTTCCATTGCAGCTTTCAAGATGTCATTTATTACCACCAGAAACAGGGCTGGTGATAATATGCAGCCTTGTCTGACACCCGTTCGCACAGGAAAGCTCTCGGACAGCTCTCCTCTATGCAAGACGCGACACCTTGCATCTTCGTAGGATTCTTTAATCATAGCTATGACCTTATCTGGAATACCTCTCCTACGCAAAGCATTCCATATGTAATCTCGCTTAACGCTGTCGAAAGCCTTCTCGAAGTCCACAAACATGAGATGTAGTGGCGAACCCATTTCAGCTGACTGCTCTAATATTATCCGTAGGGTATTTGTGTGGTCGGTACAAGACGACCCTTTACGGAATCCAGCCTGATAAACTTCGAGAGTGCTCTCGACGACATCACTAATCCTATTGAGAATTACCTTAGCCATAATTTTTGATACGGCAGTAAGTAGACATATACCACGCCAATTGCCACAATCCGGAAGGTCGCCCTTCTTCGGAATTTTCATAATGACGCCCTCCTTCCATTCAGTCGGATATCTTCCATCATTCCACACCTTAGTGAAGAGTGGGAGGAGTATATCGGCTGTTATTTCCGGGTCCGCTTTGAGGAGTTCGGTTGGTAGTCCGTCTATACCTGGAGCTTTCCTTCCCGCCATTGACCGAATGGCGGAAACTATCTCTTCTTTATCTGGGGGATCGTCCCTAATAGAGGATTGTTGCGGTTGGATGTTTGGAAGTTGTTCTGTTTCCGGGATATCTTCATCTGATAAGATGTTTAAAATATCAGAGAAGTATTCCTTCCATCGTCGCAACTGGTGTTCACTCATATTAAGGAGAGTTCCGTTGACATCTCTCACCAGGTGGTTGGCGGTGAAATTCCTGTTCGTCAACTGTTTCATGATTTTAAATAGTGAACCCATATCCCCAAGGTAAGCCGCAGATTCTGCCTTGTTTGCCAGATCTTCAATGGCCTTTCTCTTGTCGCGTCTAACAGCCTTTTTAAGCTGTATATGAGCATCGCGGTAGTTCTGCCTCAAGTCGGGCGTTCGTTGGTTGACATCGGGTTGAGAGATGATTGCCAATTTGGCTTTTTTCCCATTGCCAACCTTGTCCCATGTGTCTTGCGACATCCAGGGTTTCTCACCGCTTTGCGCATATCCCACAGATTCTTCAGCACTAGTTAGAAAAGTGTTTCTGGTTGCCTCCCAATTGGCGTCCAGTGTGCGCATTTCATGTTCACCCAATGTGGATGACTTTTCGCGTAGAATGGTGGTGTATTCGAGTTTTTTGTTGGGATCTCTGAGTTTATCCACATTAAGCTTGCGCTTCATTTGAAGAATTTGTGGTCGTCGGATAGCTGCTGTACACAATCTCAAGCAGGCAACCATCAAGTGGTGATCGCTCCCCACGTCAGCTCCACGTTTCGCTCGCACATCGAGGAGACATCTTCTCCATCGGCGACTTATAGCCAAATGGTCGATCTGGTTCTGAGTAACACCATCAGGGGAAACCCAAGATGTTTTATGATGACTCTTGTGTGGAAAAAGGGTCCCTCCGATGACCATTTGCCGAGTACTACAGAACTCCACAAATAATTCGCCGTTTTCGGGTCTCTTAATCCAAGGTCGTGAAGGGTCGACCCAAGGGTCACCATGCCTCCCCATGACGTGTTCTAGTCCAGTGTTGTCTGCTCCAACCTGGGCGTTCATATCTCCCGAGATGATAATAATATCACCTCTTGGAACACGTTCGAAGGTGGCACTCAGTTGGCTATAAAACTCCTCTTTGTCACCAGATGTTGCGGTATTAGTTGGTGCGTAGCACTGCAGAATTGTGACGTTTCTGACACTGGTCCTGAGCCTGACGACGATAATCCTATCCGAGATTGGTTCCCAGCTAATGAGACTGTTTCTCGCTCTCGGCGTAAGGACGAACGCCACGCCATTTCTGGCTTCACTTTCAGGGCCAATGTACAGAATAGTGTTTCCGCTAGGGGTTCGTTCTTCTCCTGATCCTGTCCACCTGACCTCGCTCAAGCCCAAGATTTGGATGTTATATTGCTTCATTTCATGGTCGATCACTGACTGGCGGTGCAAGGACCGAGTAACCCCAGCTCTTCCCCCGTCATTCAATGTTCGAACGTTCCAGAAGCCAATCATAGTCCATCTTCGAATGCCAAAAATCGTTACCGTTGAATCAGTCCGTATCCGAGGCGATGTATCCGTTTCTCGTATCATTTAGGTCTTAAGATCACGGGTGATAAGCCCATGATCCAGTGAGTGTCCATTTGCCATTTTTAGGGCAAGCAGGACTGGCTGTGGGTGAATTCTACAGCCCCCATCCCAGAGGGGGATAGTTAGCTCAGGTCCGTGGAGTCGCTAACTCCAAAGATAGTTGCAGGAATTGGTAAAACCTCATACTACAACTACCCCCTTGCGGGTACTTGAGATACTACGGGCTAAATTTGGCAGCATTGAAGAACGACTCATGAAACTATTGTGATCAACACAGGAAAAAAAAATTGCTACCCTCAAATTTTTTTTTACGCGTTTCATGACTAAATTAGCCTAAAATTGCAAAACAAAAAAAATCCGTCTCGCCGTACGCCGTCCGCAGTACGCCGTACATATGGACTCATATCTTCGAGACCGTTAAAGGTATAATGTTCGTTTTTGGGTCGATTGTTGATTGGATAAGTGGGCTTTATTTTCTAAATTTCGTGGGGTATTAGGTGGAAGAGAGAGGCGGGGTGAGGGAAAAAGTCGGAAACTACACTAGTTAATATCTCCACCACGAATGCAGATAGAAAGTTGAAAATCAGTAGAGATATAGAAAAGGTTGTGGGACAAACTTTAAAAATATTTTAATTTTTTTATTCATTGGCGTCCGAAAAGGGGGGGTTAAAAACAAATTGTCGGTCAAATTGTTTTTTCAAACGATTATATCTTCAAAATTACTTATCGTAAAAAAATTATATTTAAGGACCATCAAGGTGGCATAGACATAGTTTCATTAGAATCAGCTTAGACAGTGGCTAATTATTGTAAGGGCGAGGGTCAGGGGGGTGCAAGGAAAAACACTTTAAAATTAATATCTCAACTATCTCTTAAAGTATGTAATTGAAACTTATAAAGTATTTTAAACTGTTTTAGGAAAATAAAAAAAAAATATAACATGTTGAAATAATAGTAGTGGGGGAAATGGGGAGCATTTCAAAAATGGCGCACTTTTCAAAATTACAAATCCTTATATCTCAAAAAAGAGTACAGATATGAAATCGAAAATTTGTCAGATTGTAGAACTAAATAATAGTTAATTTTGGTAAAAATTTTAAGTTAGGAGGTGTAAGGGGAGGGAGGAAGGGGAGGGAGGGGAAAAGCAAAAGTGTCGAAAATTTTGAGTGATTTTTTTAGGGCTCTGGTGAGAGATACAAAGTTTAAATTTTGCATGTGTATACGTCTATTTGATGTACATAGAAAAATAATAATAATTAGATCCATAATTGTTATAAACCGACCCCCACGGTCTAACGTGCACAAGGTGTTCCATGGGCACTGAAAAAAACACATAAGCTGAAAATTTTTGAGTGAAATTTTAAGGTAGAAACTTGAAAGTTTGCAAAATGCATTTAAAAAAAATCTCTAAATATACAAAATATTAACTGGTCGAAAACCTTTAAGACTTCTACCCCCGCCCATAAAAAATTATTTTTTCGACCATTTTCAAGAAATCAATTATCACCTAACTATTTACAGCTATCTATTTGAAATTTTGCATAAAAACTTACAAAAATAGTTGAAATAAAATTATGTAAAAAGTTTTGAAATTATGCTTGCCCACTCCCATACAAAACTATGATTTCGACCAATTTCACTAAATCAATTAATAACCAACAAACTAAAAGCTACGAACTTGAAATTGTGTACAAGCACCTTACAAGAGAAACGAAATAAAACTGCATTTCAAATTTTACGATTCCCCTACCTTCTCTACCCCCTCCCATACAAATGTTCGGTTTCCTGAATGTAAAATACACCGAATTTTATGAAAATTATATGCAACTTCGTCTATGAAACTGACATTCTATACAGTGAAAATTGGATGTGATTCAAGCAATCAATTAAAAAACTATTAACATCCACCAACCCTTACTATCACTCGTCACAACTCCTCTCATAAGAACTCAAACTTGCAAAATTTAAACTTTGTATCTTTCACCAGAGCCCTAAAAAAATCACTCAAAATTTTCGACATTTTTCCTTACCGCCTCCCTCCCCTTACACCTTCCAACTTAGAATTCTTACCAAAATTAATGACTATGCACTTCTACAGTCTGACAAATTTTTGATTTGATATTATCACTCAATTTTAAGATATAACGATTTGTAATTTTGAAAAGTGCGCCATTTTTTAAATGCTCCCCATTTCCCCCCGCTACTATTATTTCATCATGTTATATTTTTTTCGTATTTTCCTAGTATAGCTTAATATATGTTTTAAGTTTCAATTACATAGCTTAAGAGATAGTTGAGATATTAATTTTTAAAATTTAGAACCCAATCAATTATCCACCCAAAAACGAACATTCTACCCTTAACGGTCTCGGAGATATGAGTCCATATGTACGGCGTACGGCGGGTCGGATTTTTTTTGCATTTTTAGGCTAATTTAGTCATGAAATGCGAAAAAACAAAATTTTCTTTTTACCTTATTATTAGAAGAATAAAGTAAAACTATGAAACAAAAAAAAATTATTCTAGAAGAACGAGCTACCTAAACGGCGAAAGAGGTCTTTATTTTAATGTTTTCATTAATGGTTATCTATAATTTCAAGCGAGTACCATTGACATGTCAACCAATCAAATTCCTGTTAAGACCATCTACAGGATGTTTGGTACTCCGTACATAACCTTGTAAGGGGTTATTCCTGGATATATTTTGAGCAAAAAATTGTTCTACGGGGATGGTCAATTTTCAATATCCACGGAGATACAGGGTGATCAAGAAAAGTCCTTCGGACCTGTACCCTCACTCACTCAAAACGCTATATCTTGAAAACTAATAATTACAATTCAAAGTGTTATAGCTTGTTTTTTAGGGAATCAAATTACCTTTCATTTGGTGTAATAGTCCGCATTGTAACTGTATCCAATTCTGAGATATTTGCTTCAGAACACAAATTTTTGACAGTTTGACCGTCAAAATTCTAAGATCAATGTAGTTTTTCTCAATAAAACGCATTATAAAAATGTCATTTTAATGTTGTTGTTTTATGTGCCATATTATTGCCTACAAAAGATGCATACATACTTATGACTTAGGCTTTCCCGTTTTCCAGGTAATAAGCGAAAATACATATGGCTTAAAAATAAAATATGCCATAAACCAACACTCGTTCTAAAAAAACTACCTGAAATGTTGTTAAACTGAAATATTCTTTGTGTCCTTTAATTACTATTTAAATTATCGATGAATGTCCTTTAAGTAGTATTTAAATTATCGAGAAAATGAATTAAATTAAAATGAGTTTCAACACAACGACGCTGTCCGACGCTTGGCATTGCAGTTAAACGTCTCTACGTGGAAAGTTTGGAGTGTCCTAAAAGCAGAGCGGTTGCATCCCTACCACCACACACTAGTGCAGGAGCTGGTACCCATTGATTTGCCCAAAAGGATGGAGTTTTGCAATTGGCTCCTTTTACGACAACTAAGTGACGAGAATTTTATGAACAACATTCTTTGGACTAATGAGTCCCAATTCACCAGGGACGGTATCACAAACTTCCACAACTTACACACATGGGCTGAGAGCAATCCACATACAAGAAGAGAGGCATCATTTCAGCACAGATTGAGTGTCAATTTATGGGCAGGTGTGATTGGCAACGATTTTATTGGTCCTATTAGGCTTCCGCCTACCCTAAATAGTTCCAATTACTTGCAGTTTTTGACAAATGATCTACAAGAGTTATTGGATGATGTGCCACTGCAACGATTGGCTTCCATGTTTTACCAACACGATGGTGCTCCAGCTCATTACGGCCGACAAATCAGAGATTGGTTAAATTCCAATTATAGCAATCGCTGGATCGGTGGAAATGGACCGATACACTGGCCTGCAAGATCTCCTGATTTAACTATTATGGATTTCTTTATATGGGCACGGATGAAGGACCTTGTCCACGCAACGGAAGTAGTAACGCTGCAGGATCTAAACAACAGAATCGATGCGGCAGCAACAGAAGTAAGGCAGCAGTTGAGGAGTATGAACACAAAGAGAACACTGGCAAAACGAGCTTTAGCGTGCATTCAAAATGAAGGGAGCCATTTTGAACATTTATTGTAATTAAGGAAATTTGAAATAAACCATAAAAACCATTCTTAAGTTCTTTTAGTTCAAGCGGAGAGTGTTGATCAACCTATTCTTGCTTTTTTGACAAAAGTGCTACATTATTGGAATGATAATTTCTTCTAAACTATAAAACTTATGCAATGCAAGTGTATGCGTCTTTTGTAGGCAATAATATGACACAAAAGAAAACAACAATAAAATGACATTTTTATAATGGGTTTTTTAGAGAAAAACTACATTGATCCCAGAATTTTGAGAGTCAAAGTGTCAAAAATTTGTGTTCTGAAGCAAATACCTCAAGATTGGGTACAGTAACAATGCGGATTATTACATCAAATGAAAGGTAATTTAATTCCCTAAAAAACAAGCTATAACACTTTGAATTGTGATTATTAGTTTTCAAGATATAGCGTTTTGAGTGAGTGAGGGTACAGGTCCGAAGGACTTTTCTTGATCACCCTGTATCTCCGTGGATATTGAAAATTGACCATCTCCGTAGAACAATTTTTTGCTCAAAATATATCCAGGAATAACCCCTTACAAGGTTATGCACGGAGTACCAAACACCCTGTATAGGGGCATAGGACAGAAACAACTCTCTTCCACAAGACGCGATCCTGAACATCGGCCTTAAGCTGTTGCTAGGACTTGTTTATTCCTCTGGCCTCCTGTTCAACTGCTCGCGTCCATGTGCTACATGGTCGACTTAACCGATGTCTTCTTTAAGGATTATAATCCAGAGCCTGTTTGGCGATGTTTCGCTTTCGTTTCCTCAAAGTGTGACCGATCCACTCTCACTTCCGCCTTTGAATTTCAATGCCTATTTTATTCTGTCCAATTGTACTCCAAAGTTCGTCGTTGGAGATCACTTCTGGCCAGAATATTCCTAAATGCGTTGGAGGCATTAATTCACGAAAGTTTGCAGTGACTGTGTAAGTCGAACGGCCACTTTCCACGTAGTACAACCATATAACAACACACATTCGCACAGGTAAGCTCTCGGACAGCTTTCCTTTATGCAAGACGCGAAACCTTGCTTCTTCGTAGGATTCTTCAATCATTGCTATGACCTTATCTGGAATACCTCTTGTACGCAAAGCATTTCATATGTAATCTCGCTTAATGCTGTCGAAAGCCTTCTCGAAGTCAACAAACATAAAATGTAGTGACGAACCCATTTCAGCGAATTGCTCCAATATTATCAGTAAGGTATTTGTGTGGTCGGTACAAGACGACCCTTTTCAGAATCCAGCCTAATAAACTGCGAGAGTGCTCTCCACGACTATTGACACATAGCACAGCTAAAGTATAACTAAATTATCATCGAATTTTTAATTTAGGTAAAATATCAAAATAGTGATCATTTATCAGCTAAATGCTCTCAGCTAAATCATGCCATTTAGCTAAGTCCTCCCATTTTTCTCATAATTTTGGCTATAGCGATGAAGATTGTGCTAGAGCTGGAGCTTTCATAAACATTTTTTCGCGCAAGAGAGCAGAAGAAAAGTCATTTTCCGATATCAAATCAATCAATCAAATTCCTGTTAAGACCCCCTATAGGGGCATAGGACAGAAACAACTCTCACAAGGCGCGATCCTGAGCATCGGCTTTAAGCTGTTGCCAGGACTTGTTTATTTCTCTGGCCTCCTGCTCAACTGCTCGCTTCCATGTGTTACATGGTCGTCCAACCCGACGCCTTCCTTGAGGGTTATAATCCAGAGCCTGTTTTGCGATGTTTTGCTCTGGTTTCCTCAAAGTATGGCCGATCCACTGCCACTTTCGCCGTTGAATCTCAATACCTATTTTAGTCTGGCGAGTTGTACTCCAAAGTTCGTCGTTGGAGATTACTTCTGGCCAGAATATTCCTAAAATGCACCGGAGGCATTGGTTTACGAAAGTCTGTAGTTTCTTGGTGAGTCGAACGGTCACTTTCCACGTAGTACAACCATATAACAACACGGATTTGACGCATGCGTCAACAACTCGCAGCTTCGTTCTTAACCTCCAGAAAGGGGAAAGGATACCGAAGGCCTGACGAGCTTTATTTAGCCGAGCCTCAACATCCTTTTCGGCTCCACCGTCCATGCTGACAATGCTTCCGAGATAGCAAAAATCTTGCACCTCTTCCACATCCTGTCCATTAAGAACAATCGGTGTGCTTGCGTTCGAACCCATGTGCATGTACTTGGTTTTACGCACATTTATTTTCAGTCCCGCCTCTTTGCATTTAGAATGCAACGAGCGAACATTTGACTCTAAGTCCGAAAGGGTATGTGCAAGCAAACACACGTCATCAGCATAATCAAGGTGACTTGAGATGTTAAATAGTCTCCATTGAAGACCTTTACCTTCCCCACCTTCCAGTGCAGCTTTCAAGATGTCATTTATTACCACCAGAAACAGGGCTGGTGATAATATGCAGCCTTGTCTGACACCCGTTCGCACAGGGAAACTCTCGGACAGCTCTCCTCTATGCAAGACGCGACACCTTGCATCTTCGTAGGATTCTTTAATCATAGCTATGATCTTATCTGGAATATCTCTCCTACGCAAAGCATTCCATATGTAATCTCGCTTTTCCGATAGCTCTTAATTATTATATATAAAATCTTTGAAGATTGATTTAAACGCCCAGCTTTGAAAGATGACTTGCAAACGATTCCAAAGCAGGACTAAACATAGTTTTTCTTTTTTTGTGGACTTCCTTGCTAAATTTTATTGCATATTGGCTATGCAATTCAACTTTTTAAAAATATGAAAGTTGAGTGAGTGGCTTTTCTTAATTAGCTAAGTGCTATGTGTCATCATTCAACTAACGATGAAAACGAGCTAAATTACGAATTAGCAAAACTATAATTAGGACCGCTATGAGTCACTTAAACAATTATAGAACAGAATTATTTTTCACATTTTATGGAATTTTCTCAGTTGTTTTTGTATTTGTGTAACCAAAAGATGTGTCTTGGATAAATAAATCAGTTTAGATATACTCATCAGGTAACGTCTCATCGAAATTTCATTTTCATCCTACCATTTCTAGGTGATATCATCCATTTACATGACATTTATCCAGACTTACAAAGTAACCGTCCATCACAACTGGACTATCCGGCTTACGTTCATAGCAGTTCAGCGTTGCCTCAGATGCCATCAAATCAGCCGCAGGATCGTCCTCCTTTTTCATACAATTCAGTGCAGCGTCCTGCCTGGGAGCACGAGACAAGTATACTTAGCGGACATAATGGAATAACAAATCATAT
This sequence comes from Chorisops tibialis, assembly GCA_963669355.1. NCBI lineage: Eukaryota > Metazoa > Arthropoda > Insecta > Diptera > Stratiomyidae > Chorisops > Chorisops tibialis. The sequence goes on along the minus strand of OY770262.1, from coordinate 110,455,229 downwards.
CGATAATCATTTCGGCATATACGATGACGCATACGTATCGGACGATAAATTCCAACAGGACCATGCACCTGCAAGCGCAGCGAACGAAGATGGATACCCGTACGATATCGAAGACTATCGTCCTGTTCCGGGTACTAAAATCAAAATGAAACATACATAATTTTAAAAACACCATCAACTTTGTCATTGCACACACCACATTAACCATTTTTACTACTTGCTTTTCACAGGATTTTAGATCCCCTATTCAATGCACTAAGCACACTTTGAAACAAGATTTTTTTTTGTAAAGAAAATAGCTAATGCTTTCACTTTCCTTTAACATTTGCAGGCTGCGGAGAAATTTATTCCCGGTCGAATCGAATAGTTGGCGGACATTCAACGGGATTTGCATCACATCCGTGGCAAGTCGCACTGATAAAATCAGGATTTCTATCGAGAAAATTGAGCTGTGGTGGAGCTCTAGTGTCTAACCGATGGGTAGTTACGGCAGCACATTGCGTGGCCACGTATGCTTAAATCTTGCCTATCGCTAATTATCAATTACAAGCTCTTACGTTTTCCTAGCACTCCGAATTCGAATATGAAAATTCGCCTAGGCGAATGGGATGTTCGAGGGCAGGACGAGCGACTTTCGCACGAGGAATACAGTATAGAACGGAAGGAAGTGCATCCAAGCTATTCACCAGCAGATTTCAAAAATGACGTTGCTTTGGTCAGGCTTGACCGGTCAGTGAAATATAAACAGCATATCCTACCAGTATGCCTGCCTCCAAAAGCGGCTAAGCTTACAGGAAAGATGGCAACTGTTGCAGGATGGGGGCGAACGCGACATGGTCAAAGCACTGTGCCTTCAGTATTGCAGGTATATAATAATTCTCCAAATCTTTCCAGCATAATATTGGATCATCTTAAATTAAATTAATCAAATTATTAAATTATAGGAAGTCGATGTCGAAGTGATCTCAAACGATCGATGTCAACGATGGTTCAGGGCTGCAGGTCGCCGTGAAACAATTCATGATGTCTTCATATGTGCCGGATACAAGGAAGGTGGTCGGGATTCTTGCCAAGGTGATTCCGGCGGACCACTAACGCTCTCATTAGACGGCCGAAAAACTCTAATCGGACTCGTTTCATGGGGTATCGGATGCGGTCGAGAACACTTACCTGGCGTTTATACAAATATCCAAAAATTCGTACCATGGATCGAGAAAGTGATCGGAAAAGATATCTAACGAAAGCTTTAGCATAAATGTTTAATTTAGTTAAGTTATTTAACTAATGAGATTTAGTAATTTATTGCACAATCATTAAATTGTTATGAATGTTTAGTAGAAAAAAAAATCATTTTAACAATTGGTTGTAAAAATAGAAGACTCACATGAAAAGATGAAAGAAACTATTTAAGAAATCACCCGACATTTTGTTTTATACTAAGGCTAGCTCGATAGTGAGAAACTGTGAACTTATCATTTACGAATGGTATGAAATATGTAGGCGCATATTGTTGCGATTTATTATGAAATATAAATAAATGTATTATTATTTTTTTTTTAATGTAAATAAATTATTTAGTAGCTAATTGAATATGGTAATCAAGTTTGGTTTTATTCATAGCAAATTTAGACGAATGTTTTTTCTTAAGATTTTTTAGTTCTTCAAACATCACTACTCACTTTATTACTAGTTTCGTTTTTAATCGGAAAGACATCAAGTACATAACATGATGGACTAGTATGTAACTAAAATGAAATACGAGAAGTTAATCCTCCAATCTCTTGCAAACACTTAAACATCAAATGCCATGAATCTAAATTTAATAAATGTTGTAGATTTTTTGGGCTAAAACGATTCATAAGTTCTTTTGAAGAAAAAATTAATTTATACGGAGTAGGCGCTTGCATGTTTATGTTATAAAATTTTCTTTTTGGTAAAATTTTGACATTAGAAACACATCAGAGCACACCAGGCTGTTCAGTGAAATGGAGCGTAATTTGAATACACTGCCGTCACATCGTTGTTACTACACAACATACCTGGTGTGTTGTACTGAACATACTTTTTATTGGTCGGTACTTAAATTGGTGTATATGTAGGGTTCCTAGAATACTCTTTTCGAGAATACTTTGCTCAATTTTGATAATCCAGCACTCTGTAGTCCTTAACTACCTAAAAGAGCTCCTTTAAAATATATCAGCTCTCATTATTTAAAGTAAACATTTTTCAATTTCATTTAACATCACTTGTATGTCCACTAAGCAATCGTGTCCGATTGCCTTTATATCAACAACGTTTATCAAAATGAAGTCAACTTCTTCCAGTATTCTTAAGACAATTTGTCAACATATCGTTGTAATCGGTGTAATTTCACTTTCCGATATTCGCAATATCTACATTTGCAGTGAGCAAAAGGTAAAATGAACTCCTTCAGCAGTAACTGGTTTAAGGAGTTGTAAGAGAGTAAAGAATATGATGAAAATTACTCACAACTGAAATATGTATTAAAATTTAAATAGTCCGCAAGTTATTGTAATCATTATTATTCATGTGATAAAAAATTGAATGAATTATATTTTTAATTGTAACTTTGAATGCGATAAACGAAATTTTGTAATAAATCTCAATAAGAAATGAATTGTATGAATATACATATGTAATATAAGTTTTGAATAATATAAATATAACTTCATGAATATGCTAAGTCCTCGCACCCTTGCACTTCCTCCCATACAAAATGTTAGAATCGTAATTTGTTATTAACTTGATATTTGAAATGGAGTGCTTTGTTGCTATTTGGAGTCTATCGAATAAAAATTATTAGAATGCATCCACTGCTTCCCCATCTTCAATTAGAGGAAATTTGCCTTGAAAAATGGTTTAACTCATATGGTCACACTGCGAACTGTATGTGAGTTAAAAAGGGTGAACTAATTTTCTCATATCTCTCTGCACACAGACTTTGAGCTTCTTTGATTTCATAAGGATTGGGAAAATTAATATATTGCATTTCGTGAAATTCTACTGTTAATATTAGAGGTGGTAGGGGTTATTCTTTACATAGAATTTTCGTTTTGAATCAATTAAATTAATTGAACCACTTTTTTAATTGAACTACTCTGTACAATGTCCTTTCTTTTCTTATGAAACATCGTGCGAAGCACGGGTGTATATGCTAGTTATTAATATGTATAATCATGTCTTACTATGATATTTTAAACAAACTTAATTTGTGCAAACTATTGCATTTATTGACTTATCATCATCAATATCACGACAGCCCGAATTGGGTCATGGTCTCCTGAAGTCGTCGCCTCCAATCGTCTTGATACAAATACCTTGCTCTCCAGCTGCTTATTTTTAAGTTGGTTTTACTGTCTTCATCAATCGAGTCCTCTTATTTCTTGTGTGGTTTGCCTACTGGCCATTTAAGACTTGCTTTGCCTTTCTTCCTTCCAATCGCTCTACTTGGCCAGCCCAATGAGTTTACGTAGCTTGATGAGCGTTGAAGCTTCTGGCTCGTCACAGAGTTGATACAACTCATGGTTGTACCTTATTCGCCACTAGCAAACGCCCGCGACTTCGTCCGCATAAAAATCGCATTAATAAGTAATTTTTGAGAATGTAGTTAGTAATACATTATATGGGATATATAATCTGCTTACTTTAATGGCTCTTTGAAGACAATGTTTTGTATTTTGTTGGAGTCAGAACCATAAATTATTAAGAATGATAGCATGATACTCGCATTTTAATGGGAGAGGCTCGTGATCAAATCAAACCCGTGATTCGAGATCATATGTATACGTGTTAAGGACATGTGAATAGTTGTAGCTTGTGTTAATTGAAAAAACCCCAAATAAAATGACATTAAGCTTAAAAACATAACAGGACTTCGACTGTGCGTAAAGCCCCATTATATGATACTACCGATGAAATCGAAATTTTCGAAATCTAAGAATTTTTGTGTGGGAAGTGATAGAAGGGATGACAGTACTAAATTAATTTCTTCCACACCGTGCTAGAGTAGCTATAAAAATATTTTGCACCAAATTTAAGCTTGAAAAACTGAGAAACTTGAGAAACTTAGTGCATTGGATTTAGTGAAATTGTGCAATTTGTATTGGAGGTGGTAGAAGGAATGGGGGGTTTTTGGTAATTTTTCTAGAAACAACTATAATCACCATGCAATTGATGTGTTTTAAATTTTAGATCAGTTAGATTCACACTTTTCAAGAAAATCGATTTTTTGCAAGGTCGTGGAATTGTGCCACATTGTATGGGAGGGGGTAGAAGGAGTAAACCTAATTGGTTAGATTTTTTCTGACATTAATAACAATGCTAATTAAGGATTTAGTACAAAATCTTAGCTCGATCAAAGTTATACGTACTGAGAAAATTGGAGTATAGTATTTCATGAAAAAGTTTAGTTTGTATGGGAGGTGGTGGAAGGAGTTGGGGAATTCAAACTATTTATATACTGGAAGATTGCATTTATGATAGAAATAATACATTTTAAATTTCAAATTAATAGCTTTCATAGTTTCCATGAAAATTTGATTATTATAAGTTTTTGAAAATGAGTCACTTTGTATGGGAGGGGGTAGAAGGCGTGACGGGAGAAAAATAAAATCTAAAGCTCCCCGAGGCAGAGCTAATAATCTGTGAAAGTTTCATTGCAATCGGTGCAGCCGTTTTTGCGTGAAAGCCGGAAAGACAGACAGACAGACAGACAGACAGACAGACAGACAGACAGAGAAATTTTTTAAAAACGTTTGATTCATCTTAGTTATTGCTAAAATGAAGCAAAAAACTTATTTATAGCCATTTGTAAACAAATAACAGACAGACACTACAATTATATTTATATACTAGATTCCGTTCCTTCTTCCACAGGTCCCAAAATTCTTCGGATGGCCTTTCTTTCAAACGCGTTAACTGCTTTTTCGGAAGTTCGCGTTAATGTCCTCGTCTGGCTGTTATAACAGAGCACAAGTCGTATAATAGTTTTATATGTATATTCACAGCTTATCGGTCCTGTGCATTTTCTTGGCTTTAATTATTGGAAGTACCGAATAATACGTTGTACTTGCTAGTATTATCCATCGATTGATTTCTTCATTGCCATCCTTTGCTAGATTAGCCCCACGATATATGGAGTTGCAGTACAAATTATATTCCGCAATTATAATAGATAGATAGATTGTGTGTGATCTCATGTCCATGATTTCGTTACTGACCCATTGCGTTTTTTGGATGGCAGTTGTATTGATGCTGTGTTTTTCCACTTCTTCGAGGAACTCTTTCAGAGGTCCTGTCCTAAATAAGGATCGAACATTCCAAGATCCAAAAGTGCAGTCCATTTTTCGTTTGCGGGCTCATTGCCATTGAGTCCGAGGCTCTTCTTCTTGTTTCTAGAGACAGTTTTTTTCCGGTGATGCGTTGTCAGTGCCTCACTCAACCCCTGACCTAGAGGACCAGTTTTACTTATTTATTATACCCTGATAGAAAAAGGGCGGAACTTTTCAGCTAAATATGATACGCTGGAGTTCGGCCAGTTATGCTGCGAGTCCAACTACATTGTTGCAAGCTAGGGGTTCGCCGAGATTTCAAGTAAAACACAATTCGTTTAAAAATAAGTGATAACTTATTTATTCGCACTTTAATTCGGTTTTCCGCTTAATTCGCACTTTAATGGCAATACCGCCGCGTACTTTTTTCTGTCGCTTGTACTGGTTCGCGTCTCGGTCATCAAAAGACTGGTTCCCGTCTGAAAGCTTTCGTTCTTTTATACGTTTCTCCCCCTATTCATGACTATTCTCGAAGCTTCCGTCGGGGTGTATGTCTGAACTATACTGGAAAGCTCTAGATCTTTAATTATGGCTTTCTACATAGTTGAGTATACTGTTCTACATAATTCTTGTCTATTCGAGAGAGATCGAGCTGCGGGGTTGCCAGGTCTGCATATAACAATATTATACTTTTTGCCTACTTCCTGAGACGCACTGGTGTTACTGGCCATTCAGGTCCATATTCTCTCCTCCTTGCTCAACCGGGATTGGGGCTATGGCGGAGAACCTTCAAACTTTAAATTAAGCACGAAACATTTTGTGGGACAATCCTTAAAGACTATTTAATTTTTCTCATCCATTGGTGTCGGAAAAGGGGGGCTAAAATCCAATTGTCGGGCGTATTTTTTTCAAATGATTATATCTTCGAAATTACTTACTATAAAAATTCATACCTTGGGGCCATCAAGGTGGCATACAAATCCACTAGAATCAGCTTAATGGAAAGCTAATAGTTCTAAGGGGAAGGGTCAGGAGGGATCCAAATAAAAGCACTTAAAAATGAATATCTCAACTATCTCTTAAGCCATATAATTGATAATTAAAACATATATTAAGCTAAACTAGCGAAATACAAGAAAAGTATAAAAATTTATTATAGCAGTAGTGGGGCAAAATGGGGAGCATTTCAAAAATGGTACGTTTTTCAAAATTTCAAACCGTTATATCTCAAAACTGAGTACATATATCAAATTGACAGATATCGAATCGTCATATTATAGAACTAAATAGTCCTTAATTTTTGGTAAAAATTTTAAGTTGAGGGGTGTAACGGGATGGAGGTGGTAAGCAATATTGTCGGAAATTTTTAGTAGTTTTTTAGGGTTCTGGAAAAGATACAAAGTTTAAATTTTCCATGTTGATATATCTATTTGTTGCACATACAGAAAAAATAATAAAAATTCCGCAATTGCTATGCACCAACCACCCTAGTCTAACGTGCACAAGGTGTTTCATGTGCAATGAAAAAAAAACACATAAACTGAAAATTTCTGAATGAAAATTTACGGTAGAAAATTAAAAATTCAATCAATTAAAAAATGATTAACATCCGCCCACCCTTTCCAACACCCTTCACCCCTTTCCTCATAAAAACTCAAACTTGCATAAGAAAATGAATGAAATATTGATTATATGTACTGGAGCTATTGATCGTATCCGCAATTAAGCCAACAGCCCAGCTCAAGAACCCCCATTCACTTAGTCTTCCCTAACCTCTCTAACCTGCATATTGACTTTCCACGCATCCGTAACTTGTCACAAGAACAATAAAGTTCGCTCAACTTGTTGGCAGCTTATTTATATTATGCTAGTATATATACCTCAACACAGTTTCATAGTTCCAACAACATCGCTTAAAAGATAGAGTAGATATTAATTTTTAAGCGTTTTCCTTTGTGCACCCCTTACCTTTGCCCTTACAAGTAATGGCATATTTTAGTATCAAAATATTGACTTTTTTGATTAATCCAACCAAAAATTAACTTTCTGTCTTTAAGGAGAGTTAGTGTGCTCTGATCGTACATGTACGGCGCACGGTGAATCGCTTAGTACAAGCTAGGTGGACAAAAGCCAAGTCAAAGAATTTATTAATTGCTAATTTCATGACAATAACAGCCTCCCATATGTCACAAATCGAGGTAATAATGGCGGCAAACATTCCAGAGCGATGAGCGGTTGAAATGAAGTAATTCCATTTATATCAATAATTTAATTAACAATTTTGCAGTGCTTTCAAAATCATTTAACAAGATTTGAAATGAAGAATATTACTGTTTCTTCGATTGATTTTATTTTAGAGGGTAAATATTTTTTTATTTCATTTAAAATTCGATTCGAAGGAGAGAAAATATGTGATTTAAAATGTTTTGAAGAAACTACTTAAAAATTGTAAAAATTTTTTCGTTTTTTAATATTTCAACGTATGCATTTTTTCATCCACATAAATCCAGGCTAATTTTGTAATATTGTATATCAGCAATCCCAAGCTATACAATGATAGAAAATTGAGTACCAAATTGATCCACAAGTTTCTGTTAATTAATTTTTTTCAGATCGTGTGTGTTTTCTTTCAAAAATGAAGTTATTTGAAGAATGGTGGAAACATAAGAAAAAAGGTTGAAATTCTCGCTTAACGGAATTTATTATGCTAAAATTTTTTGTTACGAATGTTACTCTTCATTCAGAGAGATATTCAAAAAGTAGGCTGCAGCCTACATGATGACGGACCGTTTTTTAGATAAAAAGAAAAGTTGACTAGAGGGTGCATATATAGAATTTAACTTAAGTATGCATCATCACAGAAATGTAGCTACTTTGATTAGGAAAAATCGTAGTCTTCAAGAAAAACGAAATCGGATGATGGTATTTGTGGTGTCAATTAGTGTTTCCATATTATGATGATGATCATATTTCTGTAACAGACACTCACGTCGAAATTAAACTCCAAGGCATACTGGATAAAACTGGCAAACTAAAAGACGTTGTATAAAACTGGCAAACTAAAAGACGTTGTTAGCTGGGGTATAGCCTAGTAGGTAGTGTGTTGGTCTTATAATGCGAAGGTCGTGAGTTCATTAACACAGAGGCACCCTAGTTTCTTCGGGCCCAAAGCGTACAACAAAATACCAACTGGAATTAAAAATATAATAAATTCGCATAACTACAAAATGGTAATTAAAACATTTATATTTGATAACCCAAATTTGTATAATGCCTTTTGAAATAATGGTGATTAGCTGTAATTAGTATACACACTTAAGTTACTTAATATTATAAAACGAATATAGTTCACTAGAATTTAAGATTTCTTAGTTTAATTTAGAAAATTTTAGTTTAATTTATTAATTTTCTCATACACAAATTCTTAATAATAAATAATAAATAAATAAAGTTTAAGAAATATATTATAAATAAAATTATTTAAAATATAGAATCTGAGCTCTCACACACAAGTCAAAATGACTTATGTGAGTTGTTGCTGTAATTGTTCATTATTATTGTAACGCAAATGTAAATATGTATAGCTTCAATAAATGTCAGTAATAATAATAATAATAAATCCCAGTCGGCGCAATATATAATTCCGACACATTGCCTGCTTGGATATATCTTGGTCACCTCAATCTAAGAAAATGAAAAATTCGTAGAAAGAGGTTTGTGCGAAGGGCTCACAACCTTTCCACAATAAGTAATGAAAATTGTTAAGGAACCTGAATATCAGGAGGCCAAGGTCCGATTTGGGCTGTTGTTAAAAAAGAAAATTACGGTTTCGTTTCGTTTACTTTTCATGCGAGGACTCGTTCCTTAGAGAGCTTGTTACACAATATCTATTGAGGTGATGACGATAAATCTAGTGTGCAATAGTGTTTGGAAGAAATTAAGCAAAAGTTTGAGGCTTATTGAAGAAAAACCAAAATCTTGAAATGAGAAAAGAAATGATGAGAACACCGCTCGCAAGTTCTTTATGAATTCGGAACTGAATTACAGGATTGGATGTTAATCTAATTAAAAATGATTTTATAAAGAACGCAACCCTTCGGCTATGACATTAATTTTATCGAATTTGAAAAACTGTGTTCTGAAAGCAGAACCCTTTATCTTAACCTGTATTCGGGATACTATGTACTTGTTACTATGCACAAAATTCTGATACATTGCACGGAGTTTATTTAAACATGCATTCTACCAATCGGGCAGCTCTCGGAAGAATTTCAAGAGGCTCGAAATAAAGGCTGTCGAGAATTCCGCGAGCGCCATATGCATTTGCTCGAACCTAAATTTACTGAATATACTTTAGATAACATCCGATCCTGCAATCAACTCAACTCACTCAGAGCAGTCGATAGAAAGATAATCGATAAATTACAGGTGGAAGTTAAATTCTGAATTTAATTGTACCGCCTTCAATATCAACACATCCAGTAGCAAGTGTTGTTCATCCGTGTGACGACAAAAATTACTTAATACCGAATCAGGTATGATTGTGAGATTGATAATGCCTCATGTGATGATAATTATTAGTCTTGAGTATTATTTGCTTATTTAATTTTATGCTGATTATTTCTGTAATCTAAATTATTTCTAGTGTAAGTAAATTTTATTGTATAATTTATGCTTTGTTAAATTGTGTGCATAATTTTCTTTTTACAATAATACCGTGTATGTATTTATTTTTTTATTCCATACTTACGTTTTTAATATAAACATTCACCAAGCTTCTAAATTATCAAAAAATGTGTAATTGATCATTAAAACAAAAAAAAACCAAAATTATTAATCATAACCAGATCAATCAAATCGTACTATAAAATATTTTTGTCCACTTAGATTGTTCTAGGCGATTCACTGTGGCGCGTACAAAGGGAATTTTTCTCGCATTTTTAGGCTAATTAGACGAAAAAAAAAAATTGTCTGGGTACCAAATTTATTTTCCCAAGTTGATTACAATAATTTATCACTATAATATTAAAGTAAAATAAAAGATTTTCGCAAATGCAAGAAAAGCGTTATTGTAAATCCATCCATTGATTTAGTAGTCGCTGAATTAAACAAAATGAAATGCATATCACTAGGCGTTTGATTTTAATAATAGGACTGCCACATTCCATTTTTTGATAACTTGTATATTAAATATTTAAGTAAACTGCAGTAATGTTAAAAGTCTTCTAAGCAAGTCAATAGGAAGCGAACATAAAAAACAAATTAGGACACGATTGGGCGTAAAGCCCAGGGGGAGGGCAAAAATGTTATACCGTAGATTTAAATCATTACAAAAATAATTTATTCCAAATGTCAGACTAATAGCATCTATGCTTTTTGAGGAAATCTGTTTATTGGCGAATTAGGAAATTGTGTAATTTTGTATGGGAGGGGTTAGAGCGGGTGGAGCGATTTGACCCGTTCACGAACATGACCTTACTTTTTTTTTCAAAAATGACGTGTACAAAATTTTAACTATTTAGTTCAACGCGTTCTCAAGCTAGAGAGCGCAGAGACGAACGGACGGACGTACATCCGGTTTTGAGATTTCTGAATGATCATATGAACTTCTGTATCATTCATTTTTGTCTCCGAGCCTTATTTCTTAGCGTAACACTCTTTAGAGCAAACTTATAACATTTCATTTGGGGTATAAAAATCGATAATATTCATTAAAAATAAAATCATGATTAGCTACTCGTATGCCTCGTAGAAATGAGATCTAAGAAAATATTGTGTTTGATGCAAAAAGGGTCGTACAAAGGGTGTCGAATTTATCATTACAATTCGCAAAAATGATAAGATATGGAAAGCGTTAAAGAATAATCTAACAGATAAGAAACTTAAAAAATATTGTATCAAATACAAAAATAATCTAAGATCATTTATCAGTAAAAACAAAATATTTTGCAAATATGTTGGAAAATAATACCAAAACAATTCCGTCTATAACTTCAACCGTAAGCAAGCTGTAAAAATAAATAGCTTAGTACTAAGCTTACATTTGAGTTTGGACTACATCAAGGAACGGTCTTAGGTCCCATACTGTTTCTGCTTTATGTGAATGACTTACATATAATCTTCAAGTAAAAAGACATTTATATATTATAAATTTATGGAAGATTTGTGCTGGGAAGGGGTTACTGATAAAGCTAACTATAGGATTCTTGAAATTAAAGAATGGCTTTATCGAGCAATATAAATAAATCCAATTATAATGCTTTCTCGCATAAGATCCGTTGATCTCCTGAAAGCTTAAAATACATTCAATCGTGAGTTCCTCGGACTTTCGGTATCTACTTTTAGCAAGAGTATATTATATACTACATGTTTAGGCATCATATTTGATCAATTTATAAGATGAGATGTTGAAAATAGACTAAACTAATAACCAGGTACTTTCAACTTCGATCATTTTTAACTTAAAATGTGGCAAGAAATTTTAATTTCGCAATGATCCACTCAATACTTCAATATGGTATAATAGCTTGAGGTAGCGCTACACCTTCAATCCTGGCACCTCCAATGACAACTTAGAAGATATTACTAAAAATTATTTTAAAAACCGCGAAGATTCTCTAGTTTGGCTCTATTTGACCTTATGAATGTTTTGAATATTGAACAAATTTTTAAACTCGTTTCAAGTATTAAAATATTTAAAGAATTTACTAGTGGTCAGTTGTTATTTAACAATAATTCTACCCGTAGTGGTACGCAATCTGATTTAATTGTTCCGTCAAGAAGAACTAATCTTGGATTGAATCACTGCACACTTGCCGATTATAGTTCGGAATATCAGTAACCTTAATCAGTTCAAAGCAAAAATTCAAGATATATTATATAGAAAGGGAGAAATAAATGAATTAATTTGCTTGTGGTGTACGTGTGGGGATATACCCTCCATACATTTTTTATTAAAAAAATTTAAGTCAACCGATTTTGATAAAAAAGGAAATATAGTTAGAAAAGTGAGTTGATATTTTTTTGTCAAACGATAAACAAATAAAAACAAATTGTTAAGTAAAATAAAAATAATCTAATAATTCTAAATATTGATAATTAATTGAAATTAAATATATATAATTACAAATGTTTATTGTTTATAAATTACAATTAATAAAAAATACAAATCAAAAACAAATGATGACACCGATAAAGGCATATGCCCTCCCCTTAATAACAATTTGGTTACTACCACCAATATGATGTTCGCTAATTGCGTAGCTGAAAATCCTGTTTCATCAACATTTTTCAGACAGGAGAAAATTTCGGCATCAGAAGTATTCCAAGAACACATAATTATCCAGAAATTGCGATACACGTTCATCAGCGTCGGTGGGTCACTGGTAGAATGTTCTCCTACGGTCTACCCGAGTTCGATTTTCGGCCGATGCAACTTTTTTCAATATTTTTCGCAAATTTGAATTTTTCCAAAATGACAATGTACTTTCACATGAACATTTTTAGATGAGCATGTCATGAGTTTAAGAACTAGAAGATTTGAAGTTAGATATGAACAAGAACCTCTGAAGCAACTTTATTATTTCTGGGACAAGTTTAGGATGCATGGAAAGTCAATAAGCAGGTTAGTGGTTAAGGAAGACTAAGTGGAACCCCCTTTTACAAGTGGGCAGGGCTGCTGTCAATTTAACACTTAATTGCGAATACGATCAATAGCTCCAGTACATGCAATCAATATTTCATTCGTTTATGCAAGTTAGGCTTTTTATGAGGAGAGGAGGGAGGGGTGATAGTAAGAGTGGGTTGATGTTAATAATTTTTTAATTGATTGCTTGAATCACGTCCAATATTCTCTGTGTAGAATGTGTGTTTCATAGACGAAGTTGCATAGAATTTTCATAAAATTCGGTGTATTTCACATTCGCGAAATTATTTGTATAGGAGGGGGTAGATGGGGTAAGGGAATCGCAGAATTTGTGATGCAGTCTCATTTTTTTTTTTTTTTTAAGGTGCTCGTGCGAAATTTCAAGTTCTTAACTTTTAATTTGTTGGTTAGTAGTTGAGGTATTGAAATTGGTCGAAATCATACTTTTGTATGGGAGGGCGTAGAAGAGCAAACGCGATCTCAAGACTTTTGGCGCAGTTTCGTTTCAACTATTTTTAAAGGTGTTGGTAGGAAATTTCGAATTAATAGCTAGGTGATAATTGATTTCTTACAAATAGTCGAAAAAAATAATTTTGAGCAGGTATAAGTTTTGAAGGTATTCGACCAGTTAATATCTTAAACTTATAAGCATTATAACAAAAATTTTCAGTTTATGTGTTTTTTTTTCATTGCGCATAAAACACCTTGTGCACGTTAGACCCCCACTTCGGTGCATAACAATTGTGGAACAAATTATTATTTTTTCTCTATGTATATCAAATAGATGTATCCACATGGAAAATTTAAACTTTGTATCTTTCACCAGAGCCCTAGAAAATTACCCAAAATTTTCGACATTTTTGCTTACCACCTCCCTCCCGTAAAATTCTTACCAAAATTAAAGACTATGTAATTCTACAATCAGACAAAATTTCAATATGATATTGTAACCTTCGGCTGTAGAGTTGCTCTTCTTCTTTGGTGTGGTTCGGGGCATAGGTAGTCATAGGGTAGATAAAGGATAAAGTGAACTGCAGACTATGCTTTTATAGTGCCGCGTATAGGAAGGGAGTTTTTGGGTTAGATTAATAAAACGTAAGGTTTAGGTTTGTTAGGAAAGATTCTAATTCCAAGACCGATCGAGAGCTGTTCTCAGTGCAGTGCAAGTGCATAGAATGATTTTATTCACTCAGAGTTGTGGTATTTATTCAAAAAATCTTACAACAACAATTTGACATTTCAATTGAGCAATAGTGTTGCCAGAAGGGCATTTATTAGGTTATTTTCAAATTCTTAATTTTTATATATTTTTATTTTATGAAAAACTAAATTTATTCAATTACATTGTGTTACAATATCTGTTTGAGATATAATTTTTGAAATGCTCTCTATTTTCACCCACTACTATTATGTACAAATTTTATATTTTTCTCATAATTTCCTAGTACAGTTTAATATACGTTTCAAGTTCCAAATGCATAGCTTAAGAAATTGATTTGTGTTTTTCATTGTAACCCCCTGACCCTCCCTTTTATAATAATTAGCCTCCCTCTAGGATGATTCTAGTGGATCTGTATGCCGCCTTAATGGTCCTAAAATATGATTTTTTTTATGATAAATGATTTCGAAGATATAATCATTTAAGAAAAAAAATTTTAGCCGACAATTTGTTCTTAGACCTCCTTTTTAAATTATTTTTAAAGTTTGTGCCACCAACCCCGTTATATATATTTTGATGTTCATCTTCCTAGCTATAGCCATGAATGAGATATTTGAATTCTTAATTTTCAGTTTTAGCGCTCCCCCAGCCTTCCCCTTTAACTCGTACACTCCCAAAATGGGTGTCCGCCTGAAATCCGTAACCATATACATACAATCCACTTAAAAATGAACTTTCTATCTTGAAGGGTTTGGGAGTTAATGTGCGCTGAGCGTACACGTACGGCGTACAGCGTACGGTGGGCGGCGTACAGCGTACGGTGGGCGGCGTACACACAGACGGGTTTTTTGTTGATGTATTTTTAGGCTACGCGAAAAAAAAAATTTCAGGGTAGCAAATTTGTTTTTTTTATGTCGATCACAATACTTTATTTTTAAAATAATAAAGAAATTAATCGTATTTATTTTAATAAATAAACAAATATTTCTAAGAGGAGAAATTATTTTTAACTTTTTATTTTTTGACTTATTCAACAATGACAATAAGGTGGGCCTTATAAAATGTCCTTCATTTTCGTAAAAAACACGGGTGTAAGTGCTTGTTTCATAATATGGGGAACTAAAATCGAGGTGTTCAAAATTTTAGCTCAATCGGGCAACTACCAGGCGATTCTCTTCGACCATGAAGTTTCGGAATGTTTGCTATATGAATTACATTATTGCGAGTGATGCTGTAGAAAGGAGTGTCCAACTAATTCAGGAATACAATGCAATTCTCCTCAAAATTTGAAAATATTACAGCAATTCTGAAAAGGAGATTAAAGTATAATTCATGATTCAAATAATTTCAGGTTACAGCATTGGACCAATATGAGCGTCTTGCAAGGCTCGCATCACGTCAGGTCATTCAAGTTTTGAAGGTGCTTATCTTCCATACTCACAATTTTTATACTCTAGATGAAATCTGAGATTATATTGCGTTTGCCTTACTGTTTGTAACGCTAAGAAATAATGCTCGCACAGAGTCGCCAAGGGTACAGAAATATTTGTTGTAGCTCAAAAATTTCGATTCCGAGTGACCGTCTGTCTGTCTGTCCGTGTGTCCGTCTGTATACAACATCGTGCTGAAATTTTTCATATGTTAGTTTTAGCAAAAAAGTAACCTTAAGCTCATGAACGGGCTACATCCTCCTACTCCTTCGACCACTTTCCATACAAATTTCATGAAATTTCGAAATTTAAGGAAACTGATTTTTCTCAGAAACTGTTTTAGCTATTTGCTTTAAAATTGGGTCATAGTATAACGAATATCATTAACGTCAAAAGATATTGATCTCATCCCCTTACTCCTTCTACCCATACAAATGGACAATTTTCGATTTGCATTACACTAGCAAAGCTAAAATAACTAAAGTTTTTCATAATTAATTTGATTACAATTTCAATCAATGTTGAAAAAACTATCAACTTCACCTCCTCACTCTTTCTACCACCCCTCCATACAAATTTCACGAAATTTTTCAATTAAATTATTATTCTCCAAAACTGTCAAGGCTATCAACTTTAAATTTTGAGGAAATTGTACTATTACAAATATAATCAATGTCGAAAAATGTGGTTTTGATTCGATTCTTCCTTCTACCCCTCCCATACAAATGCACAATTTCGGTAAATGCATTTAATCGATTTACAATGAAACTAGAAAAAGTGCAAACTTAAAATTTTGCCAGAATTTGTCCCTTAATAATTACAATGATTGCTAAAAAAATATGAACTTCGCTTCACTCCTTCTGCCACCTCCCATATAAATTTTTTATTGGAAATTCAAGAAAAGTATTTCTTCTTGGAATATGTGAGTAACAAAGCAATGTTATTAGGGTGTTGATAAGCAGATTTAAAATCATCCAAGACCTCCCACTTTCTCTGCCACCTTCCATACAAATGCCATAAATTCAAACAAAAAACATAACAGAGTTATACCCTAGATGAAATGGGAATGACTTTAATATACCGGAAAATATGTCATCTCAAATTCTTTCGAATAGTGAATAGAGACCTTTGCATGGGAGGTGGTAGAAGTAGAAGAGTGGCTTATATTTTTCGTATATGACATCGAACATGGCATGCAAAATGTTTTTTGCTGAATTTAAAGTTTTTAGTTTAATTATTTTTAAAGAAATTGGACAAAGATTTCCTGAAATTGGGGCATTTGTATGGGAGGTGGCAGAGGAAGTAGAACATTTTAGATGATTTTGAAACTGCTTATCATCACCCTTATCACCATGTTTTGATTCAATTTCAAAGTCGACAGCTCTCATATATTCGAAGGAGAAATGCTTTTCTTGAATTTATAATACAGATATTTATATGGGAGGGGGTAGAAGGAGTGAAGCTGAGCTGATAATTTTTTCTAGTATTTATTGCAACTATTAAAAAACAAATTCTGGCAAAATTTTAAGTTTGTAATTTTTCTAGTTTTAATGGAAATCGATATAATGCACTTAATAAAAATTATACATTTGTATGGGAGGGGGTAGAAGGAGTGTAAGGATCAAAACAATTTTTTTTTCCGTTATTGATATTTCTATTTTTATACCTTATACAAAATATCAAGTTGATAACTTTAACAGTTTCGATGGAAAATAATTTAATTAAAATTTCAAAATTTCGTGAAATTTGTATGGGAGGGGGTAGAAGGAGTGAGGTGGAGTTGATAATTCTCTTTGGAACTAATTGAAATTGTAGTAGAATTAATTTGGGCAAATTTTCGTCTTTTCAGCTTTACTCGTTTCAAAGAAAATCGAAAATATGTATTTTTCAAAATTGTCCATTTATATGGGAGGGGGTAGAAGGAGTAAGGGGATCGGATCAATATTCCGTAGTATTAATGACATTGATATAATAATACTTTGACCTAAATTTCAAGTCGATAGCTAAAATAGTTTCAAGGAAAAATCAATTTCTTTACATTTCGAAATTTCATGAAATTTGTATGGGAGAGGGTAGAAGGAGTGGGGGGATGTAGTCCATTCACGGACTTAAAGTTAATTTTTTGCTAAAAATGACACACACACATTTTTAGCACTGTAGCTCAAAGCTTTCGAGAGTTATGCTGTAGACAGACGTACTGACGGACAGACAGACAGACGGACAGACGGACAGGCGGTCACTCGGAATCGAGGTTTTTGAGCGACAATAAATATTTCTGTACCCTTGGTGGCTCTGTGCGAGCGTTATTTCTTAGCGTTACAAACGGTAAGGCAAACACAATATACTCTCAGATTTCATATAGAGTATAATTATTCAATTTTCTAGAAAATGACACATTTTATTTACTACGTTCGGTGCTATATTCAAAAATTACAAACCACCCCCTCTGCTTTTACCACCTACAATGCAAAACTCTTTCCTTTTCATCTAGAGTATCATATGATTGGGCTTTACGTCCAGTCATAATTCTGTTGTTTCTAAATAGTTTCAACAATGTATGGATGATTGTAAAATATCTTACTCGATAACTGAAACTATTAATTGTTATACTTATGTACGGAGCTTAACGCTCTGTGCATAGTGTACATCTCTAATCCGACCCTGAAGCTTCACGTCCTGAGGACCCTAATACTCACGACCAGATGTTTAATCAAGAGAAACTCGCATAAACATCGAAAAAAGAAAATTCATCAAATAAATCAGGAATTTGCAGCAAACGGCTACAAAGCGAGAATAACAAATCTTTGCTGGAGACAGAAATATATTAAAACGAATGTGCATGAAAACTCTGAAAACAATTACGAACTACAAACATCGTAACTGGCCCACAACTGGTCAATTTCTCTATTCATTCTCAGTTTTTGCACTGTCGCATACTAAAGAAAGAAAACAATTTCTTTGAAGATAGTCTACCAGTTTATGAGTTTTCAATTTAAATTATGCTCAATGAATGTCAATTCTGTCAAGATACTTATCGAAGCTTTACAATTGTAATTACCTTCCAAGCTTTGCGTCTTCGTTTAATTAAGACTCGACAGTATCGCTGGAATTCAATTTCTGGGAATTCTCTTGGCTTCTCTTAATCCCGCAATTTAATCGCTCTTCAAGATTGACCTTTGATTGAGTCGATCGATATCCGCGCGATGACCGTCGCGATCGCCTACGTCGCCTTCCGTATCTACTACACCTGATGTCGATCAAAGAAAAACAAAAATAAAGATCGGGGTCATTCAACTGAAATACTAGAGAGCGTATCTTCGATTTGTACGAGCGATGCGCGCGCCGCTCTCTTCTTGTCCAACCTGTTGCGTTGGGCAATGGATCCACACGCTCATCTGATCCACGATCACGATATCTTCGCCAATGCGATTGGTAAACTTGGCTCTTCTTCTTTTTATTTACTCGTATTTATTAATTTTTTTTTACTCAATCGTAATCTCGTTTCTTCTTCTTTCTGATCGGCGATTTTGCTAGCGTACGTTCATTAGCTTTGCGGATTAATTTCCAGCTCTATCTTTATTAAATCGCCGGTGTGCGAAATCCAATAGGCTAAAGGTGGGTATCTACAACAAAACTGCGAAGATTGGAGATTCAGATCGCAGAAGCCTCGGACTATAGAGAATAAGTGCCGCTAACGTATTTAAATGGATTGGCAGTGATTTGGCTATTTCGAAGCTACAAATAAGCAATTAATTGCCATTGCGATCGAAACAGCTTTGGTTATTTCGCGTGCATTGCCTCCCCTTTGTGGATTGAGCGCCGTGCACCATAAAACCGTAACAGCTCACCTGTAAATCTTGAACTTGTTTTGATCGGCCGGTAACGCAGTCACCTTTGCAACGCATTAGCGTTGTTCGACGGATACGACGTTCTTAGCAGTAAGATTGCAAGTATGCCCGGAGAAAGGTACTCGTCCGTAAACATAAGAGTATCGTTTAATGTGCTAATAAGCTGCCGGTTTAATGCGTGTTGCCATAACGAAAATCCTGTGTCATTGGCGATAGACTAAATTTGTTGAAACAATTTATCAAAATTTTACAAAATTCAACGCACAAACTACTACTCAGCTTTTCTCGTGCCACGGATCCTGCGCTATTCGCAAGGAGCTTCTACCAGTTTCAATTTGAATAAAGGGAAACTATTTTGATCGCGGAAAATTAGGGCAACAGGCTTTTTGCAGATTTTCACTATTTAAGCTTTTGGAAAAAAAAAGTAGATTTCGATGTGACCTCTGTGTGTCTCGACGAAAGGTAGAATACACCTCAACAGAAAAGAGTGGGAGTGGTCGTAAAAGATCAGTTTTATCACCGGACAGACCGGTATTGGTAACGGGTGTGATTTCTAACCGTTATGAGAATTAAGGAAAAAAAAATTAATAAGCAAATTCAAATTGAAAGAAAAGATTTCCGGATTCTATACTGCTACGCTTTATTATTCGTGACGTTTCGGTCTCTGCTGGGACGTTTATCCAGAAAACATTCACGAAAGCAAACAAATTCAATTTCTGTTCAAAAAAATGTTCCGTACCAAAGTTTTAGAATAGCTAAAATAATTAATAATTTACATATTAAATTTTATCGTTACGACGGTTTCTTGAAACTTTGTTCGGAGTATTTTCACTCAATTCAAACCAAAAACATTCTGAGTCAAAATTATAGAGCTTCCGAACACAAAAACTGAGCAAATTCCATATTTGAATAATTTCTTCAAGTTTCTTTACATTATGATATTTTGAAAGATTGCACTGCACCTAATTAAGAAGCAAAAAAGTTTGGAAATGGATTCGTCTGATTATCAAAAATTGGTTGAAACTGAAGAATACAATTTATTATTACATAGTTCCGGAATCATACATTTTTTTGGCTTCTATATGATAAAGTTTTCATGCTGGTTAATTCTAGAATCGATGCATCGTTACTTGTGAAGAATAGTGAGGCAGCTTGCATTTAAGGTGTAAGAGATATGTGTCACTATTCTTTGTAAGCAGCGATATACCTCCTTTTCCTTTTAAAGGGCAATCTCTTGTGACTCATCGACATTCTGTGAGGCTTAATCATAGCAGTTATCGTTAAAATTAAGATTCACATAACGCAATCCTACATTCGCAAGAAGCCATTGACCGACGTAGTATTTCAAAGATTTTTTCGTTTTTATTTTCACGACTAGCGATCCCTCGCGACTTTCTTCGAGTAAGAATCGCAATAATAAGCAATTGTTGCCAATATAGTTAGTAATACATTATGTGGGATATAAAATCTTCTTAGTTTAATTGATTTTTAAACACAATGATTTCTTTTTTGTTGGTATCAGAGGCATAAATTATTAACGATGATGCTGATACACGCATTTGTATGGGACAGGATCATGATCAAATCAATCCCGTGATTTGAGATCATATACGTATTGAAGAGCGTTCAGGACATGTGAATAGTTGTAGCTTGTATTAATTAAGAAAAAAAAGAAGACCCAAATAAAATAACATTAAGCTCGAAAACATAACAGAACTACGATTAGGCGTAAAGCCTAATCATAGGGTATTATAGATGAAATCGAAATTTTTGTGATCTTAATATATTTTGTATGGGGAGTGGTTGAAGGGGTGACAGTATAGAACTAATCTATTTGACATCATGCTAGACCAACAATAGTAATGTTTTGTACCATATTTAAGCTTCACAAATTGAATAGGTACTTAGAAAATTAGTGCATTGGCTTTAATGAAATTATACAGTTTGTGTGGGATGTGGTAGAAGGAGAGTTTGTTTTAACTAAAATCTTCATGCAATTGGTATTTTTTAAATTTCTGATAACCAACTTTCATTGGAATTTTGGAAAGATGTGATATTGTGTCACAATGTATGAGAGGTGGTAAAAGGGGAAAAGCTAATCGGTTTACTTTTCTCCGAAATAAATTATAATACTAGCTAGGAAGCTAGGATGTAGCCTTGTGGGTAGCGTGTTGGTCTACAATGCGAAAGTCGTGAGCTCAAATCCCGGTCGACGCATAATTCTAGCACACTACCTGCTTGGGCATACCTTAGTTACCTCAATCTACGAAAATTGAAATTTTTAGATAGAGGGTTGTGCGAAGGGCTAACAACCCTTACACAATAAGTAATGAAAAATGTTAAGGAACCTAAAGATCAGGAGGACAAGGTCCGATTTGGGCTGTAATGCCATTGTAGAAAGAAAGTTAAGGATTTAGTAAAAAATTTGAACTCAACAAATATTATAAGTAACTCCGCAATAGACGGTCCCAAGCCCGGTTGAGAAAGGGGGAGGGAGTATGGAGTTAACCTGAATGACCAGTAACATCAGTGCGTTTCAGGAAATAAGCAAAAGTATGACATAGTTGGACTCGCAGCATAGCTTTGAGAACTCCAGCATGTTGGGGTTGGGCGAGGTGCCGACAACGCATCACCGGAAAGAAATCTATCCAGTAACCTGAAGAACAGCCTTGGAACGGATGGTAGCGGTAACAACTCCGCAAACGAAAAATGAACTACTCTATTGGATCTTGGAATGTTCGATCCTTATTTAGGACAGGAGCTCTGGAAGAGTTCCTCGAAGAAGTGGCAAGACACAACATCAACATAACTACCATCTAAGAAACGAAATGGCTCGGTAACGGAGTCATGGACATGACATCCCACACAATCTATCCAAGTGGAAAATTGTCGGGAAGCAGAAAGAAGCGACTTCACTTTTGTCGTTAACAAAAAATTTAGTCAGCAGGTCACGAGTTTCAAACCAGTAAGTGAAAGATTGTGTGCAATCCGAATAAAGACTAAATTTTTCAACACTTGGTTGAGCAACGTGTTATAAGTACTGAGCAAAATAGACAGGCAGAGAAGAATTTTAAAAACGTGTGTTTCTGCTCCTCTTTTGAAGCAAAACACTAACTTATAGTCATTTATAAACAAGTAACAGACACTAAAATTATATTATATGTAAAGATTATTCACATGTTTCTTTGAAAAGATTATTTAACATACCTGAATAATAATATTGCATTCTAGGTGGTGCTGATAGAAGTTAATGCGAGGCTTAACGACTATTGCTGTAGCTCCGAGCCGAATAAAACAGTGCCCGTCTCGATTTTCGAAGTTAATAGTTAGACCGAAATTTGTAAATTGAAAAATATGGTCATTATCTCCTATTCTTAAACCACATAAAACGGAGAAACTACCGGATTAAATGAAGAATATCTGATACTTAGAATTTCACGCACTCTAGGAAATTGCTTCCCCGTACAATGAGTAGAAGAATGATGCTATCACCACATTAACCACAGATAAATAAAAATTCTAGATCTAGCCTAGCAGGTAGCACATTGGTTATAATACGAAGGTCCTGCGTTCAAATTCCGCTCGACGTAATTTGCGAAAATGCCAATTCGTGGATAAACACTGGTTCGAAGGGCCAACAACCCTTCCACAATAACAAATTGCGTAATGCCCACTCTAAATGAAATGGGAAGAGTTAAATGCATCGGGAAATATATTACATCAAATTCATCAAAATAATAATTTGTGACATTTGTATGGAAGGTGGTGGAAGGGAGGGGGAAGGTTTGTTATCTTTTTGAACTTGATACGCAAATGTTTCGCGAATTTAGTAGTTGTGGTTTTCATAATTTTCAAGGGAATTTATGGATTACCTTTTTAAAATAATGACATTTACATGGGAGGCGGTAGAAGGACTGGAAGGTTTTGAACAATTTTAAGACTGTTTACCAACATTCTCATCACCATTCTAGGTTTTATTTTTAAAGTTGAAAGATGTCAAATGTTCGAAGGGCAAATGCTTTTATTGAATTTGAAATGTATGAATTTATGGAATGGAACATAAGAACGAATTCAGGTCAAAATCAAATTTTCTACCGTTTTTCGATATCAACGAAAACTGATACAATTTATTCATCAAAATGAATTTGTATCGAAAGAAGTAGAAGGAGCCAGCGGAGCAGAACAAATTTTTTTGACGTTAATTCTTACAATTTCAACCAATTTGCAAGTTGAAATTTCGAAATTTCGTGAAATTTGTACAATAGGGGCTCGATGGAATGAGGTAAAGTTGATATTTTTTCCAAAATTGATCCCAATTATTAAAAAATTAATAATAGTACCTTTTCCAGCTTCAATAAAATCGTTAAAATGTATTTGTCATAATTCTGCATTTGTTTGGGAGGGGTAGAAAGAGAGAGCGGATCGGAACAAAATTTGATGAAGTTAACGGTAATCACATCAATGCATTTTCGTCAAATATTTAAATCGATGGTTCCAATGTTTTCAAAGGAAAATAAATTTCCTGAAATTTCAAAATTTCGTCAAATGGGTAGGAGTAGAAAGAGCTGAGATTGAGTCCGGTTACGAACTTAAAATGTCTGCTTTTGCGAAAAATGATTCAAAGAATTTCAGGTTGAAAGATTAAAGCTTTCAAGAGTTACGCTGAGGACAGACGGTTAATTCGAATCGAGGGTTTTAAGCGAAAACAAATATCTCTGTATCATTGGCAAGCTTTGTTTCTTAGGCTTACAAACGCAATATACTCACAACTTTAATTTAGGCTACGCAAACACATTTTGAGTTAGAACATCTTAGCTATGAGTTACTCTAGATGCGATCTAAGAGTACATTTTATTTGCTCTAAAGTTTACAAAACTAATAAATAAAGCTCGTAAGAAACTGCCAAGAATTCCAAAATATTTGTTTTTGATCGAAGCCTCAAATTCTATTCACCAAAGAGCTGACAGAAATTCTTTTTTGGAAAATGCGTCCGAGCAATAAATTTATTCTCCACAATAATTTTACTTTATTATTTTAATAATAAAGTATTCGACACAGAAAAAAAAATTTGCTACCCTGAAATTTTCTTTTTTCGCGTTTCATGACTAAAATAGCCTAAAAATGCAAAAAAAAATAAACCGTTCCGCCGTCCGCCGTATATGTGGACTCATACCTCCGAGACCGTTAAAGGTACAATGTTGGTTTTTGTTTGGATGATTAATTTGGTAAGTGAGCTGCATTATCCAAATTTTGTGGAGTGTCAGGTGGAAGGGGGAGGTGGGGGGATGGAAAAAGTCAAAAAATACACTTGCTAATATCTTCACCACGAATGCAGATAAAAAGATGAAAATCAGCAAACTTATAGAGAAGGTTGTTGGACAAACTCCAAAAATAATTTAATTTTTTTACCCATTGGCGTCCGAAAAGAGGGGGCTAAGAACAAATTATCGGCCGAATCTTTTTTTGAAATGATTATATCTTCGAAGCTACTTACCATAAAGATTCATATTTTGGGACCATTAAGGTGGCATGTAGATCAGCTTAGAACAAGGTTAATTGTTGTAAGGGGGAGGGTCAAGGGGGTGCAAAGAAAAACACTTAAGAATTAATATCTCAACTATCTCTTAAGCTTTGTAATTGAAACTTAAAGCATATACTAAGCTATAGCATCGAAATACAAAAAAATTTGGTCATAATAGTAGTGGGGGGAAATGGGGAGCATTTCAAAAATGGTGCACTTTTCAAAAATAGAAATCGTTATATCTCAAAATTGAGTAAAGATATTAAATCCAAAATTCGTTAGAATATAAAACTATATAATTTATAATTTGATAAAAATTTTAAGTTAGGGGGTGTAAAGGTAGGGAGGTGGTAAGCAAAAATGTCGAAAATTTTGAGTGATTTTTTTAGGACTCTGGTCAAAGATAGAAATTTTAAATTTTGCACGTTGATACATCTATTTGATATACATAAAAAAATGATAATTTGATCCACAATTGTTTCAAATCGACCACCCCGGTCTAACGGGCACAAGGTATTTCATGTGAAGCGAAAAAAACACGAAAACTGAAAATTTTTGGATGCAATTTTAAGGTAGAAACTTGAAAATTTGGAAAATGCATTTGAAAAAAATCCCTAAGAGTATGAAATATTAACTGGTCGAATACCTTCAAAACTTCTACCCCGTCCCATACAAAATAATTTTTTCGACCATTTTTAAGAAATTAATTATCACCTAACTATTAAAAGCTATCAATTTGAAATTTTGCACAAAAACTTATAAAAATAGTTGAAATGAAATTACGTTAAAAGTTTTGGAATCGCACTTGCCCTTCTACCCCCTCCCATACAAAAGTATGATTTCGACCAATTTCATTAAAGCAACTAATAACCAACAAATTAAAAGCTACGAACTTGAAATTTTGTGCGAGCACCTAACAAGAGAAAAGAAAGAAAACTGCGATTCCCTTACCTCTTCTATCCCCTCCCATACACAATTATTTTATCGAGCATTTTAAATAAATCAGTTATCAGCTAACTCTTAAAAGCTATCATCTTAAATTTTGCATGAAAAAAAAATTGAAATGAAATTCCTTTAAATTTTTGCAATCGCGCTTGCCCTTCTACCCCCTCCCATACAAAAGTATCATTTCGACCTATTTCATTGAACCAAATAATAACCAACAAATTACGAACTTGAAATTTTGTACGAGCACACTACACGAGAAAGGAAATAAAATTGCGTCACAATTTTTATGATTCCTCTACCTCCTCTGCCCTCTCCCATACAAATGTTTGGTTTCGTGAATGTAAAATACACCGAATCTTATGAAAATTATATGCAACTTCGTTTATGAAACTGACATTCTATACAGAGAATATTGGACGTGATTCAAGCGATCAATTAAAACACTTTTAGCACCCACCCACTCTTACTATCATGACTCACCCCTCCCCTCATAAAACCACAAACTTGCATAAATAAACGAACGAAATATTGACTATAAGTACTGGAGCTTTTGAACGTTTCCGCAAAATGTTAAATTGACAATTGCTCTGCCCAAGAATCCCCTTTCACTTAGTCTTCCCTAACCACTCTAACCTGCATATTGACTTTCCATTCGCATTGTAAAAATGAAACGTCTGGTTATTTCATACGAATGTCGGATATACTCGCATAAAGTAATATCCCGCTGTTCACATTTGTTGCACATAACTGCAATTTCAAAACCAAGTCCACGTGTATCAATTGGTGCAAATTTAATATCGCCGTTACACGTTTTACATTTTACGAAATCCGAAATTATCGTAAAAACTTTTATAAAATTTAGAATGCGATACTCGACCAAATTAGCTTCCGGCTCGGTGACTTGGTCAACTCTTATTTTTTTTCGAGACACACTGAACTCTCGTCAATCTCCACGTTTTTCGGGTTGAACGATTGTTTTCTTCGTTTCGGTCTGCCTTTGCGATATCCTGAAGATTGCCTTTTTTCGCGCGTTGATTTGTCACGTGAATCGGGCTTGACGTTGACCGTTCGAAAGTATACACACAACAAAATAGCTATAACTTCGGTTCTAATGCTTCGATCGTTATGAAATTTTGTGAGAGTATTTTCAAGAGTATATACTTAAAGTATATGCAATAAAAAAAATCCATTTTTTCATCCATCACAACTGTATATAACCCCTTAAAAGATTTGATCAACCACACGGTTATTCGGTTTTCGGTGTATCTTCAGAAAACCACTTAAACTTTAAATGAGGGGCACTGTGCCTCATAAATGCTAATAAGCAAATAGGGGTGCGACAGATCACAAAAGGTCCAATGCAAAGAAAAACACGAGATCCTGATGCCAATATTTTTCAAAGCTCAATAGAGACATTACAAATTAGTTTTGGTAATCAGGTGAAGATGGTCGTGTGAAAAAATTTACCTCTGCCTCAGCACGATATTGCCACCCAATTAGAGTACCAGGTACCAAAAGCACTGAAGGCAATAATCAAATTTCTGTAAGACAAACTAACATACGTATATCTTCTTCTTCAATGGCGCTACAGCCCATATCGGGCCTTGGCCTCCTGAACTTCAGGTTCCTTAACATTTTCATTATTTATTGCGGAAGAGTTGTTAGCTCTTCGCACAACCCTCTATCTACGAATTTTTCATTTTCGTAGATTGAGGTAACCAAGGTATATTCAAGCAGGTAGTGGTGCTGGAATTATGCGTCGACCGGGATTTGAACTCATGACCTTCGCATTGTAAACCAAACACACTACCCACTAGACTACACCCTAGCTAACATACGTATATGGTGCTCATAATCCTAGATAGTAAATTGTACAATACTGACACTAAATTCACTATGAGAAGCTATGTTGGTCGCTCAACTATGCGCTGTAGGGGAATAGGATTGAACAAATTAATCAAAACTTTTTTCTCGTCGGCCTTTTCATTGTACGAAATTTCAACTTAATAGGTTCTAGTGGTTTGGTGATAACTGATTTCTTAGAATTGGTCGAAAAAAAATTTGTTTGGGAGGGGGTAGAAGCTTTCGAGATATTCGACTAATTAATACTTTAAAGTCTTAAGCACTTTTTTTAAATGACTTTCCCGATTTTTGAAGTTTCAAGCTTAAAATTTGAATCAAATTTTTTTTTTATTTTACTTTAAACACTTCGTGCAGGTGAGAGCCCCCTTTGGTAGATAACAGTTGTACTTTAAATTTTAATTTTTTCTATTTGTTTATTGGATTTTAAGAAACACCAGTTTTGAAATTTGAAAAGTGCTTCATTTTTAAAGTTCTTTCCATTTCCTCCCACTAAACCTATGCCCAAATATTATATTTTCTCATATTTTGCTAGAATAGCTTAATATATATGTCCCAAGTTTCAATTAAATTGCTTTAAAGATAGTCGGACTACTAATATATAAGTGTTTTCCTTTGCACCCACCAGACCCTCCCCGTTAGAAGTATTGGCCTCCCTTTAAGTTGATTATGGTTGACGTACGAGTCACCTATTTGGTCGTTATATATAAACTCATTCTGTTAAGTAACTTTCAAGATTTAGGCATTTGTAAAAAAAAAAAGGAAAAAAAAAATTCAGCTGACAATTGGTTTTTAGCACCCCCATTTTGGACCACACTGGATAAAAAAATTAATTTATTTTCACTTTTTTTTCCATAAATCAATATACTCTAACGTTGAGTTTCAGCTTTCTCTCTGTATTCATAGTGGAGATATTAGCAATCATACTTTTTGACCCCAAACAATATTCAGATAAAATGTCAATATTGCTTGGCAAAACAATGTAATCTCAATTTGATTCGAAGCTAATCGTCTAATTTTTTTTGGTCTTACTAATAATTTTAAATAAATATATCGTGCAGAATTTCAAATCGGTAAAGTGTATACGCACTGAGTAAATTAGTTTAGAGCATTTCATAAAAAAGTGCAGTTTGTATGGGAGGTGGTGGAAGGAGGAGGAGGATACAAATAATTCTTATACAGTGGAATAAAACTATATTAGCTAGGGTGTAGTCTAGTAGGTAGCGGGTTTGGTTTATAATGCGAAGGTCGTGAGTTCAAATCCCGGTCGACGCATAATTCCAGCACACTACCTGCTTGAATATACCTTGGTTACCTCAATCTACGAAAATGAAAAATTCGTAGATAGAGGGTTGTGCGAAGAGCTAACAACTCTTCCGCAACAAATAATGAAAATGTTAGGGAACCTGAAGGTCAGGAGGCCAAGGCCCGATTTCGGCTGTAGCGCCATTGAAGAAGAAGAAGAATAAAACTATTATATGCCAATTTCAGATTAATAGCTTTTATAATTTGCGAGCAAATCCGATTATTGTCAAATTGCGAAATTGGGTCATTTTTTATGGAAGGGAACTTGACCTTAATTTTTTGGCAAAAACCACGTGTACAAAATTTGAACTTTCTAGCCCAACGCGTTCTCAAGCTAGAGAGGACACGAACGGACAGACGGACGGATAGACGGACGGACGAACGGACATCCGGTTTTGAGATTTTTGAGTGATTATATGAACTTCTGTACCATTCATTTTTGTCTCCGAGCTTTATTTCTTGGCGTTACAAACTTTATGGCAAACTTATAATACTCTCAGATTTCATCAAGAGTATAAACATAGGTGTGATACGCGCCAATTTAAATCGTATGTAATACATGGATTTGCTGAAGGGATGCATTGAACAAAGGAAGCACTAACCGAAGTATAGTAGTGGCAGTTTCATTCAAAGAAATTGGGGAATGAGATAAGGTGCAACATCATTATGAATATTTAGATCAAGCAACGCAAAAGTTAATTAGTCAGTAGTCAGGATCACATTAGTTAATTTTCATAGGAAGTTATATTAGAAAACTTACCAGGATCAAACTTGAAAGGCTTGTTAGGTTTGGATTCAAAGTGGTTAGCGGAAAAATTTGCAAGTTTTTTAGGATTAGAAAATCAGCGATCACCGAATTTCACAGAAGCCGAATAGTCACTTATAGTGCTATGGCTTCCGATTTAATAACACCGAATTGTTCGCGTAGATGCAGAAATCAAGTATAATTATCAACTGATTTAGATTTTGACAATTTCTTGTGGAATTGTTATGCAATATTCCTAGGCTGTTATCCATATGCGGGGGACAAGAAAACTTGATAGTAAAATGATTAACAGTATGCTTATTTATTGTAAATATTAAAGAAGCAACAAGATTTTCGTATCTTTCATTGACATTAACAAAATTGTCCTAAGATTTTAAATTCGAATTCCGAGTTTTGTCATTTCATAGTAAGCGTTGGTAAGATCATTGTCTATGATCTTATTACAGTCACTATGTAAATCCTGTTTAAAAGAGAAATAATTTAAGGATAATATATTGTAAAAAAACACTCGTCTTCTTAGTCAAAGTAGGGGTTGCTTAATAAAAAAATTGACATAAAAGTAGTGAAAATAACATCCAAAACATTTTGGAATTTATTATCACATATTTGGAACAAATCAAGTGAGTGAATTTCAGATAAAAATGTAATTAGATGTTCATTTATGCTGAGTGGGCGAAATACAGAATTCACTGGCCTCCCATTTAATACCTCTGAGAAACAAAACTCATCACCTGGACGGATAGATGGATGTATCAGTATGATGGATTCCTCAAAATCAGCATGCAGGTAGGATGTAGCAACAGACTATTATCAGATTTCCGTCCATCATTTGGATTTGTATCGTACAAACTTCAAAAATCGCACTAATGGGCAACTGCATACCTATGAGATTGCTAGGGAGATTATTGTTTACAGCAATGATTTTCCAAATAAGTTAGTTTAAATTTTTCTTTCCAAAACATATACCATCCACAAGGGATATATTTATTAATTTAGTAATTCGGGTTCTTACTTGTAATGTAATGTGTTTCATCTGACTAAAAAGCTGCTCACACGCATAAGTGTTTCCAAACAGTGCCACTTGTAGAAGATCTATAGTATATAGTAGTTGGTTCTTGTTCGCTTTCTATCATTTTCTATCATTTTCTATCAATGACATCAGTAAACATTTGCAATCAGTTCAACTGAAAAATATACCAGCTTCACCACTCGTTACGGCCGTTCTTACTCCCCTTCCCCTACCTTCCCAATCCCATTCCTTTCCTCAATGACTGTGTTTGTGCATTGCACATAAAGGCTGAAGTTGCCTAAGCACAAGTCATTCTGTAAGAAGAAAAAAAAAATTAAAAAAGTGCTTTCGCAATGTGTAAAGAAAGTTGGCAGTTCAAAAGAAATTTAGGTATAAAATGGGCTTAATAGACATTTTTAAGCCTAGTTTTGGCCAACAAAATGATGGAAGAATTTTTTTTTTCAAATCCAAAATGGTCTTTGGAAATTAATAGTGTTAGTAACTAGACATGAAAATCAGCAGCAAGGTTTCATACCAACTACAATTTTGTTTAAAAATTGTAATCTATATACTAGTATTGTTACATGTCAACACTAAGCTGTTCTTCGAAAGTTCGCTATCTTCAGCTGCCTACTATTCTCAACATACATACGTACTCTCATTCGACTACTTATCGACTGGCTCAGATCGTCAATTGTTTGTGACTTTGAGCTGCTCGCGCGCACATATTCATGCACGAACTCTCAAAAGGACACATGCACGCGCGCGCTCCATAGCGCACACACATGCATTTGCGTGGGCTAGAGCCATAAGAAATACGTTACACATTAATAAGCACGCTATGAGATCAGCGGAAAATCTTCTAGAATGATTGTGCCGTGTTATAAAAAGGGCGAGCGTTCGTGAAAGGTGGACAATCGAAATTTAAAAAGCGACTAAATCGTGTGACCGATAGCTTGAATAGTGCGAATATTAAAGCGACACATTGTTAACGAAAAATTTTAAAGTTATTCTTGTAAGGCGTACAATAAAGTTTGTGATTATTTAATTTAAAGTGAACCAGTTTTATTGTACTTTAAATCCAGCGACCCCGAGCGCACTGCAGTATTTAAAACACATTGAGATGACATATTTTCTAGTGTATTTTACTTAATCTAATTTCTTCTGGACTATCGCATGATTGGGATTTGCACCGAATCACAATTTGATTCCGTTTATTTGGGTCATTAGAAATACACAAATATATCTGTACATGTTCGTACTTTCTACGTCCCATATCTCAAAACGATATTTTTTGAGAGGTGGTGGTTCAAACGAAAACTAGGCCAGCTGGTACACTAACAGCAACATCTTTATAACAGTCAAGCTTCTTTGCAGGACTCTCGTTTGAAGTAATCAATTTGTGTAGTTTTAAGGATCTCATTAACCTAGCGCAACATAACTCCATTACACTTGAGTTTGACCGAAAATAAAAAAGCTGTTATCGTAGAAAAACAAGGAGCTACTACGAAAATAACTAGTCCAGAGCGACATTTTGATATCCTTTTCAGTACTAAGATGCTTGCTATCAGTATAAGAGATATAAACACAGCGATGCCACATTCAACGTAATTACGTTTTTCTACCGTAATTTTGATCCTGTTAACTTTACAGCGTAATTTTTTTTCAAATTAGCGTAACTTGAATAATACTCATTGGATAAAGTTTAAGCGATGAGCGATCGGAGTTTGAACGTAATTCACAATGCAAAAGAAAATCCATAATGTTCTTTAGAGCTGCGTTCTCCCGTGTAGCCTAGTGAGTAGCGTGTTGGTCTACAATGCGATGGTCGTGAGTTCAAATCCCGGTCGACGTATAATTCCAACATAATACCAACACAGTTTTTTATGCTCTTAACTTTGGCCGCATGTGTGTTGAGAAGCACCATGGCGCTTGTCCAATAATATTTCGGGACATTTATTCTGGATAATTTTCATTTTTTTCTTGTGAACATCCGCGCAATCGTACCTAGCCTGTGAACCATATATTAAAGATGGTTGGAATTTCGTTTTGAACAAAAATTGTACGCTAATTTTATATATACTATATGGCAGGCATCCCTGTATAAACATTGACTGGATGTCATTTTGTACAAATCTACAAAATATTGTTGTATTTCAACTCTAGTCGCTTGTCGGCAAGGAAAAGGAACAACAATCACGGGCACACATTCTGATGACGACTCACATTGGATGACTCATCGATATTCGACAAGAAAATGATTCGGCATGAAGAGCCGACAAAAGCGATATGAAAAGGAGCAAGAGTTCGTGAAACAGGCAGTCGAGTTCAGGTCATCACGTAGTGAAGTCGACGGCGGAAGCGGAAAGTAGTGGAGATTGAGCAATTGAAGGAAGCGAGAGAGTCGAAAAAGGAAAAGCGGTATAGTCAACGAAAGGTGTTTAAATTAATCTTTAAGGCGAAAATCAAATTTGTGGTGATTTTTAAATCAAAAGCGAATTAGTTTTATTTTTACTTGAAATCCAGCGACTACTTGCTCAGTATCGTACACCCATTCCTCCTGAGACTCTCTTCAAGTTAAATCATTTTGTGTGGTGGCGGGGTATGAGTGATAGACTGCGTCCTATGCAGTAATGCGTTGCCAGTGTAAACATTCCAATAGTCTTCCTTGCAACTGACTGACCCAGTTTGAATGCTTGTAATTTATTATCAAGTGAGAAAAAGCATACTGAAGAAACTGCTTTTTGCTGTAGAAAAACTTAGAAGTCTTAATCAAACAAAATGCAAAAACATCGAATTGAAATTTAAAAATTCCGCTGGCAACACAAAATCCATTAAAATTGCTTCTTCGGCGGAATATTTGTTTACGTTCATTCGTATTGGTAAATTTACCTGTTAGAAGGTGATAAGTAGCGAAAAGAAGAAGAGAAAACTTTTAACAGTTATCTGACGGCTTAAATTAGCGATACAATTCGCGTATTCTTGGTTACTATGAAACTCTTGCACACTCTGTATACGAAATCTTCATACATGGCACACACGGTTTGAGTCGGTGGTATACGCGCTTTTGCAGTGCTACGGATTGATCTTGCGTCCGTGTTTATGACGAAAATAAGCTCGAAATTATAACCTATAAGAGGTTTTGTGGTTTTGCACTTATTATATAGAATTTCACACATGGGAACGGGCTTGTCCGGGCACATACTAAGTATGTAATAATAAATTCAATCTTTAACGATAGCAAAGGCCGTGCACAATTCACCTGCTGTTCTCTTTTAGGCTGAGGTAATCAACGCACAATTAAGTCCCTTAATGGGTGCATTGGCCGAAATTCTTGATGATGCGTGTTGATGACATCTTGGAAATGAGCTTTAATTGAGGCTCGGACTTCCGTTCTTTGATCTCGTGGACGGAAACATTCCAATGAGATCAAGAATGGCTCTGGGCAATGGACAGTAGTGCTTTGTATTTATGAAAGTGAGAAATAGGTTTAGCTCCGCTAATATGTCTCTGGATCATTATCTACTTTGCTTCAATTTCACATTCTCTTGATTACTTTGCTTCAATTTCGTTCACCTGACCATGACTGTTCTTAATGTTACTAATACAGATATCAAAGAAGTATTAACGATGTTAGTCCAACTTATAATGATAATCAGGGGATAGATGGTTGAAGGTAAAGAATATGCTTGTACAACTGAGTCTTATATTTGGATGGGATTAAGACTGTACGCATGGCAAAGAACCGGCAAAAATAATCGATTTGAAGTAATCACATGTGAAATTAGTTAAGAAAGGGAAATGAAGTCATTCAATTAAAATAAATGAACTCAATCTTATAATTCCATATCGATAGATAGATTCTATTGGTGAATATTTCCCCATTTTTACACCAAATAAAGTCTGCTTAAAATAAAAATTAATAAAAACCGAATAAAAACATTAGGTCCGAACAGCTAGGAATAAACTAGAATTATAAACATTCTTAAATAAATTACGTGTAGGTAAATCTGTGGGAACTTGTCACCAAAATAATTTACTTACTTACTTACGATGGCGCTATAGCCCAAATCGGACTTTGGCCTCCTGATTACTTATCCTCCATCCATTTCGGTTCAGGACCGCGTCCTCCAGTTAGAAAATCTCTTAGCAGAGATTTGCTGTCTGCGTCAATCGAATCCTCCCAGCGCTTCCGTGGTTTTCCGACCGGTCTTTGTACGTTGACTTTCCCTTTTAGCGTTCGTTTGGGAATTCTTCCGTCATCCATAAGCTCCACATGACCAGCCCATTGTAACTTCTTAAATTTAATGAGGGTTGACACTTCTGGATTGTCGAAGATGGCATACAATTCTCTATTGCATCGTATTCTCCAGATCCAGTCTTCCCTCACAGGTCCCAGGATTCTTCTGAGGACCTTTCTTTCAAAGGCGTTAAGTAGTTTTTCAGTCCACGTTTCGCTGCCATAGCATAGCACAGGTCTTAAGATGGATTTGAATAACTTAAGTTTTGTTTTCCTGTGCACGCTTTTTTTTTTTGATTATTGGAAGTACCGAATAATAAGTCTTGTTTGCCATCATTATCTTTCTTTTGATTTCGATGGGTTCGCTTCCATCCTTTGATAGGTTCACCCCTAGGTATATGAAGTTGTCTACGTTTTCTAGGTTATAATCTCCTACTGTAATATTTTGTCTGATTGGCGTCTTTTTCCTAGATTGCGTCATAGTTTTTGTTTTGTTTTCATTAATACGTAGTCCAACTTACCGAGTCAAGGCTTACAAATACCTCCTTAGCACTCTCCAGAGATATCGTCGGCATATGCTACGAGTTGTTTGGATTTGAAGCATTTTGTTCCCTTGGTGTCAACGGGAAGTTTCCGAACAACATATTCGAATGTCAAATTGAACAACAGTGGTGCGAGGCCGTCACCTTGCTTAAGGCCGTTGTCTGTTTTTAAACTGGAAGTCAGATCGTTTCCTACTCTGACTCGTGATAAAGATGCGGTCATTGTCATTCTTGTAAGCCTAACCAGTTTCGGTGGGACTCCAAACTCTAACATGATCTTATGCAGCACGCGCATGTCGATACTGTCGTATGCTTGTTTGAAGCCAACAAATATCTGGTGCACATCAATATTATATTCCCAGCACTTTTCCAGCACTTTTCCAGCACCTGTTGAACTGAGAATATCTGGTCCGTGGTCGATCGTGCAGTTCTAAATCCGCCTTGGCATTCACCAATTACTTTGTCAGCATTGGGCTTAATTCTCTTTTCCAGAGTTTTCGTCAAGATTTTATAGGACGTACACAAGAGAGATATTCATCGGTAGTTTTCGCAGCAGAGTTTGTCACCTTTTTTATAAATTGGACATATGATGCTCTTGCGCCAATCTTCAGGAAGTGTTTCCTGCGTCTATATGTTTGTGACTAATTTATGTAGGAGGTGCGCTATGCAGGTGTCGCCGGTTTTCAGAAGCTCAGCTGGAATTTGATCAGTGCCCGGCGCTTTGTTGTTTGAGTGGTTCCTCAGGAGTGTTTTTACTTCGTCGAGTGTTGGAGGACTCTAAGCGGATCCTTCATCAGCTGTTACATCTGTCAAACTTGCAATTGTGTCTGCTGCTGCTGTTCGTGCGGGTGTTGGGTTCGGATTAAGAAGGTGTTCAAAGTATTGCGCCCATCTTAATTTTATATCTTCCGCATTACTTAGAATGTTCCCTTCTGCATCTTTGCAGAG
Source organism: Chorisops tibialis (assembly GCA_963669355.1). Classification (NCBI taxonomy): domain Eukaryota; kingdom Metazoa; phylum Arthropoda; class Insecta; order Diptera; family Stratiomyidae; genus Chorisops; species Chorisops tibialis. The sequence goes on along the minus strand of OY770262.1, from coordinate 110,418,717 downwards.
GATCGTCTTCGGTTGGTATCCTTTTTCATTCTTTTGACAAGGGAATACGCGGCTCTTGTGTTGTGTAATTTAAAGTGTTCGTCCATGTTTTTAATTTCGTCATTATTGTACTGCCGTTTTTTTAGTCTGCATATTTTGTTTGCAAATCGTCTGAGATCATTACATTTGTCCCATTTGGCTCGTGTCGGCCGTTCTGTTAATATTTTGTAAGCCTGGTTTTTTCGGTCTAAGGCATCTTGGCATTCGTTGTCGAACCAGTCATTTATTTTCCTATCACCTCCTCTCTGCGACAGAAGTAATGCCATCTTTGATGTTTTGCCACATTTCTTCTATTGGCATACTGGGCGTTGTTGTTCAGTATTGGCGCGAAGCGCTTCTCTAAGGGGGATACGTACTTCGCAACTACTTTCTCATCCTTGAGTTTTCCTATGTCGAATTTGGGAACCGGTTGCGTTTTTGGGTGTTCTCGGTTTGCAATTTGACATCGGAACTTGATCTTTACCAAATAGTGATCTGTGTTGCAATTAGCACCCTGACATGTACGCACGTCGAGGAAGTAGGAGGCCGGCCTTTTCTCTATTAGAACGTGGTCTATTTGATTGAATGTTCGTCCTTCGGGTGATGCCCACGTTCTCTTATGAATGTCATGATGCGGGAAGCATGTCGAGCTTACAATATGATTTTTGCTGCTGGCGAAATCAGTTATCCTCTGGCCGTTTTCATTACTAATATCATGGAGACTGTGTCTTCCAATTGACCCTATGTAAGCTTCTTCTTTGCTCACTTTCGCGTCACCTAATCTATACTTATAAACATAATTGTAGTGTCTGTCTGTTATTTGTTTATAAATGGCTATAAACAAGTTTCTTGCTTTATTTTAGCAATAACTAAGCAGAAACAAACGTTTTTAAAAACTTTCTCTGTCTGTCTATCTGTTTGTCTGTCTTTCCGGTTTTCACGCAAAAACGGCTAAGCCGATTGTAATGAAACTTTCACAGTTTGTTATATGTGCACCGAGATATAATCTGCGTGTGGTCTTATTTCAATACCCCTACGCCTTCCACCCCCTCCCATACAAAAGGAGTCATTTTCAAAAATATATACTAATCAAATTTTCTTCAAAACCATTGGAGCAAATCATTTGAAATGTAGAACATACTATTTTTATCAGAAATGTGATCTTTGGTATACAAATTATTTGAATCCCCTTACACCTTCCACCACCTCCCATACAAACTGCACTTTTTCATGAAAGGCTATTCACCAATTTTCTCAGTACGTGTAACTTTCATCGAGCTTAAATGTTGTAATTAATCATTAATTTGCATTGTTATTAATATCGGAAAAAATTTAACTGATTAGCTTCATTCCTTCTACCACCTCCGATACAATGTGACACAATTCCGCGACTATACTTAAATTAGATATTCTTGAAAACTGTAAATGTTACTGATCTGAAATTTAAAATATGTCAATTCCAAATTAATTACAGTTGCTTCTCAAAAAGTCACTTAAAACCCCTTACTCCTTCCACCACCTCCCATACAAACTACACTTTTTCATGAAATATTCTAAACTAATTTTCTCATTACATATAAGTTTCATCGAGCTCAAATTTTGTACTCTATCCTAAATTGGCATCATTATTAATGTCGGGGCAAAATTAACCGAGTAGCTTTACTCCTTCTACCCCCTACCATACAATTTGACACAATTCCACGACTTTACAAAAATTCGATTTTCTTAAAAAGCGTGAATGATACAGACCTGAAATTTAAAATATATCAATTGTATGTTGATTATAGTTGCTTCTCGAAATATCACCAAAAACCCCCCTTTCCTTCTACCACCTCAAAACAAAACATTTTTATAGCTACTCTAGTATGATGTGAAACAAACTAGTTCATTGCAGCACTTCCCATACAAAATTTCATAATGTCGCAAAAATTTCGATTTCATCTATGGTATCGTTTGATTGGGCTCTACGCACAATCGTAGTCCTGTCAGCTTTTCAAGCTTAATGTTATTTTATTTGGGCTTTTTTTTTAATGAACACAAGCTATAATTATTCACATGTCCTAAATGCTCTTAAATACGTATATGATCTCAAATCACGGGATTGATTTGATCACGAGCCTCTCCTTCAAATGCGAGTTTCATGCTATCATTCTTAATAATTTATGGTTCCGATTCCAACAAAATACAAAACATTGTGTTCAAAGAGCCATTAAAGTAAGCGGATTATATATCCCATATAATGTATTACTAACTACATTCTCAAAAATTACTTATTACTGCGATTTTTATGCGGACGAAGTCACGGGCGTTTGCTAGTTTTTAAAATTTTTTAATATCGTTCGACGGAAGGGAGTCGAAAGTTGATTCTAGGGTGCTGTACAAATCGTCTTTAACTTCGTCATCTTTGTCTTCCGTTGGGGCATAGACATTAATAAGCCAAACATTAAAGAATTTTGTCTTGATGCGGATTGCATACAATCGTTCATTGACGGGTTTGAAGTTGGCGATTTGGTCTTTAAACTTGTTTCGATGACAAACGCAACTCCAAACTCCCGGCTTCTCGATGATTTCCCACTTTTGAAAATTGTGTGCGATCTAATGTCAGTAATCTCGCTACCTAACAATTTATAGTGATTTCTATTCGGCAAAAAAATGTGACCCGTTTTTGCCCTTTAAAATGCAAAATTATTGCAGTTTTGCACTCATTTTTCTCAGTTCCGTCAGTCAGGTCAATTTACAATAGAACAAGTAAAGTGCAAGTTTGTTGCATTTTTTTTATCATGTTGGCTGAAGCTGATTGCCTTTCGAAACTGTCAAAACAAAGCGGTTTAATTTGTCTTGATTTGAAAACGATCCTGTGGAGATTTTTTTTTAAAATTCAGAAATAGTGAACGACAAATTAAAAAATTTAACACGTGAATGTCGTTTGTATTTGGTGAGCGGTCACGTCTTCAGTAATGTAAGTTTTTGTCTGCTTCTTGTTAAGTGGAATAGAAAGAAATTTTGGTTTTTTTCACACATCCTTTATTTTTTAAGCTTTCGAAATGTCAAGCGATTCGTCTGTGGAATTCGAGGATTCGTCGTCAACGTTGACGTTGAACAATCCGAAAATCAAAAATGGATGTGAGTATTTTTCATCAACTATATATTAAGACATGGCTTCAGACTGCGTAAGGAAACCTATATATCAGTGATATTTAAGAACATAAATATTAGTAGTAATGGAATGTTTATTTGCAGCATGGTCCGACGGCGATTCTAAATTATTGCTGGACCGATATTTCGACTGCTTGAGCCAAATCGGACCTTTGAAAAAATTCAAAAATAAAAAACAAATGTGGCTCCAGATTGCGTCGGATGTGGGAAATAAATCTTGGAAACAGTGCGAGCAGCGTTATAAGACGATCCTGAAAAGGAAAAAGACTGCAATGCAGAACAACTCCACGACCGGGGCTAAGAGAATAAGGGTTGAATACGAAGAAGAATTGCGGAGTATAGCCGGCATAGACGATTCAATACAACCAGAATTCGAGATAAGCAGCACGAATGTGAGAAGTAAGGCGCTGCAGGATAGCACGAGTATTCCCTCAGCTTTTAGTTCGGCATGCTCTTCGTCAAAAAATGAGCTTCCACAAAAAAATGAGAAACGCAAGAGAGTAAAATCAATTCAAGAAACAATGGTGGAAATTTATAAACAAAAAGAGGCCAATCGTGAGAGGCGCCATAGAGAAAAGATGGATCTCCTTAAAACGTTAATAGGCAATAGTAATTCGTCGCATAAATAAAATTATCAAGAATATTTTTTATGTTCCTGTTATTTATGTATTATGTTTTTAAAATTTCGTTAACTTTTGATTCAATGTGATAACTCCCAATATGTCTTTCAAATACATTTTCTTTTTATTTACAACTGGAAAAAAACAGTCTTTCATTTGTATTGCTAATAGTATAAGTAAGTATAAATTATTAAAGAAGCAAAAATATTTTGAGGTATGTAAATTTCATTCACGTATATTTTGATTGCTTAAAATAGTAGTAATATTATGTCTTTTTATTTCTCCTAATCTCTTCAATAAAACTTCTCTTTCACTATCGGAATGGTAGTTGTAATCATCAACTCTTTCTTCCTGATAGCTTTCATCTTCATCCCATCCGTCGTTTCTATCAATACATAAGTTGTGAAGCGCACAACAAGCGATGATAAATTTTGCCATCGATTGCACTGAATGAAAGTCCAGATATTTCAATTGCCGGAAACGACATTTCAGCAAACCAAATGCATTTTCAATTCTTACGGGGGTTTGGCAAAAAACCAAATTATATTTCCTTTGGGCTCGATCTAAGTTCCCATAATCTCGATATGGAGTCAGCAAATACTCTCGTATGGGATATGCTGCGTCGCCAAGTAAATGGTACTTAGATTCGCATATTTTCTCAATCTCTTCAGATATGAATGACATTTTGAAAATACGCGCATCATGAATTTTGCTAGGCGATCCGGTATAAACATCTAAAAATCGTTTCTTCGCGTCGCATATTCCTTGCAGCGTTAAGGAGCATGTGTCGTGCCTATTGCAATATGTTGATTTAATTTTATGTCTCGGTGCTTTGATATTTATGTATGTCCCATCAACGCAACCCAAAACATTAGGAAATCCCGAAATCTGAAATAAAATAAATGTTGAGATTATTACTCAGGTACTATTGAATATTTGCGCATGCAAGTTTACTTACTGCTTCGAATTCATTGGCGATCGCTTCCTTTTCAGCAGAATTACACGGCATTTTTATTGTTTTGCGTGCTACTTCTGAAGTGAAATAATTTAGTACTTTGTTGATGATGCGATGAAATGCCGATAAACAAAAATCAAATAGATTGCACACCTCTCGCATCGAACTTTTGTTGGAAGTAAACCTGTATAATGATATTTTAAAAAGTAATTTACAATAAAAAGTATTTAAAAATTACCATATAAAGGATAGCATCTCTTTTTCTGCTGATAATTGCTGTCGACCCCCACTATAATTTCTGCAACTGTAGAGCTCGCTTTCTCCATATTCTTCAACTAGAAAGCCGGCTGTTTCTTTCGTCACTCGAAAATTTGCTTTAAACTGTTAATGATGAAATATGAAGAAAGAATATTTATTATTATTTATAAAAAAAAGACTGAACAGTAACATGTCCTGAGACAGTTAGCGCGAAATGGGTTTTATTTATGTCTGAACTTTTTAGCTGATCTCGGTAATTAAAAATTCATACCTCTTTAGCGCTGTAATTGTGCACAACGTCTTCAAGAAAGTTTTTCACGCGATGGTGCTTTTCTCTCTCCTTTACAAATAAAAACTCATCATCGGAGGACGATGAAGACGATTCCAACAGCTCCTTTATGATAGCATCCATACTTTTTACACACGTTTTATAATTATCCACGTTTTATAATTATCCATTCGATTCTGATACACGTTTAACAGATCTATCCGTCAATGTTGTCAAAGGATTTATTTTTTCAATGATGTTGTACATTACAGGTCAATTGAGTTGCACCGCCGAAAAATTCGGGGCAAGAAATGTGCATTTTCAGGTCAAGTTTTACCTAGTACGCAAACCATTTTTCTAGCAGGGCAGAATTTTTTTTTACAATAGAACATAGGAACTGCTAGAAAAAATGTTAAGGGCAAAAACGGGTCACATTTTTTTGCCGAATAGAAATCACTATTAGTTTCTTGGAGTGCAATTATGTTTATACTGTATTTGGTTGCCTGTTCCAGAAGCGCTCTCACTGTTCCTGCTCTGAACTTGGATCGCACGTTTCAAGATCCGAAGGAATAGCCCATTTTTCGTTTGCGTGGTCGTTGCCGTTGAATTAATCCAGTGTGATTTTTCCGAGAATGAGTTGTTAGCACATCGCCCAACCCACAACTTGTAGGGCCATATTACCATATTGCTAGAATTTTTCTGTTTCATTAGCACTTGCGCCTACCAGTTCAGCAAGTCAAGTCCAGATGGATAAGACCAGTACCCGGTGGCTACTACGTGGAGGTATGATGAGCACAATTGATGTGTATATGATAGTTACAACACTGGGTATCACCTTATGACGCCGATCAGATGCCTACCTTATCTACCTATATACACTCCTAGCCACCCACATAATAATTTAAAAAACTTTATTTCATTATGTTGATTTAAGAGGTTATTTGCCAAATGTTTAACCGTTCATGGCTGCCAAGTGCAAAATATATGTCCAGAAGTTTAGTTATTTTCATACTCTAGATGAAATCTGAGAATACTTTAAGTTTGCCACAAAGTTTGTAACGCCAAAATATAAGGATTGGAAGAAAATGAATGAAAAAGATGTTCATATTATCACTCAAAAATTTCAAAACCGGATGTCCGTCCGTCCACCTGTTCGTCCGTTCACCCGTTTCTTCTCTAGCTCGAGAAAGCGTTGAGCTAAAAAGTTCAAATTTTATACCCGCCATTTTTGACGAAAAAGTGAAGTCAAGTTCGTGAACTGGCCAAATCCCATTGAAAGTGGCTCAAATTTGGAATCTCACATTAAACGGATTTTCTGCAATAGTAGGAAAGCTATCGATCTGAAATTTGAAATATATTATTTTTATGATGATTTCTATCTACGGTTTTAAAATTATTCGAATCCCTTCACTACTAACACGGAAAAAAATCCGACAATTAGCTCTACTCCTTCAACCCATTCTCATACAATATGTCACAATTTCGTAGCTTCACAAAAAGTAGATTTTAATGAAAAATATCATATTAATGCTACTTATCCGCAATTTAAAACACGTTAAATGCATGATGTTTACAGTTATTTCTGAAAAAATCATTAAGAGCTCCCCTCTCCTTCTATCACCTCCCAAACAAACTGTCCAATTTTAGTATATATATCTAATAGATCAATTTTCACAGTACCTATTCAATTTTTGGAGCTTAGGTTTTTTATAGAACATATTTATAGCTGTGAAAGTTTAACTAGCCTTCCCCAATAAATAATGAAAAATATTAAGGAACCTGAAGGTCAGGAGGCCAAGGCCCGATTGGGGCTGTAGTGCCATTGTTGATGTAGATATTTATAGCTTCTCTAGCATGATGTAAGAAAAATTAATTCAATGCTTTCATCCATTCAGCAGATTCCCATACAAAATTTTTTAAAATCAACAAATTTCTCTTTAATCTTTAATGATTAGTAGTATAGTAGGACTATGTTTTCAGACTAAGTTGGTTACAATAAAGTCATAAATATTAAGTTAGTTATTTTTTAGGGTAGCCATAGTGAAAGCATCACAAAATGACGGATTACAATATATTATAAAGGAATATTTTATAATTTAATATCGTGCAATTTATTATTTATAATTTCTTTATAAATAGTATAAACAACATAACAGAATTATGAGGGCGTAATGGGAATTGAAATATTCACTTTTTGAAATTCTAGCATTTGGTTTTGGGAGAGAGTAAGCGAAGTGAAGTGAACTTAATAACATCATCTACAGCAATTAATAAAAGAAAAATTCTGGAAAGTTTCTACATTTTATAGTTTGAGTGACAATGAATGCAGTCTTCAAAATTGGGCTTTGTTAACTTCAAAGAAAAATAATTTAATTAATCGAAATATACATGAGAGGTGGTAGAAAATGAGGAGTTAACTACATATACATTTTCCTCCATTTTTACCATTGAAGACTCTGTGGCAGCATACTCTTAGATTTAATTTTAGTGTATAACAAGGTCATTGCCTGCTGCCATTGCTTTTCAATTTGATTTATACTATCCAAACCTTTCTACCGCCTTTCATACAAATACGTGGATTCATTCATATATGTTAACTACACTACATTTCTTAGAATATACACATAATTTAATGTAACACTCTATGCAGAGACTTTTGAACGTGATTTTAGTTAACTCGGAACTAGTAGATACAGTTGACATATAAAAAGCATGCAATCTTTGAAACTTACCGAAGTTTTGGCAAGAAGTTATGTTGTTTTTCATAAATATACCAGGCATAACTTATCAGAACTTCGCGAAGGCATTCCGGCCTAGAGGCTTTGCTTCGTTCCTTCTAGACGGTAGTTGCTGTTGAGAAAGCTTTCCATTATGAAGATGTTACACTTGGTGCCTTTCTAGACGGGGAAGGCGTATTCAACTACTTCAACATTGACGCCTTACTTGATGCTTTGCGCAGCTATAGTATAAAAATGGAGACGAGATAAAAAAGGCTCTGATCACAAAAGTATACCACAAGGCGGTATAACATATTATTGCCCCTTCTGTCCTAACCGTGAACAAACCCCTTTCCTTTTTAAATCGGAACGGCTATCCCACAATAACCTATGCAGACGATCTTATCATCATTTTAATTGCTAAGTTTGAGCTGGTTCTAGATGATCTCGTGCAGTCCGCTCTGCAATGATTAGACAGCTGGGTACTAAATAAACAACTTGCCATCAACCCTGAAAAAACCAGCCTGGACCTTTTTTCTAGATGAAGAAGATCATATGTTTTCAATCCAACAACCATTCGGACTATCACTGTGGTCCTCTCGAACCAGGTTAAATACATAGGCTTTATTCTAGATAGCAAATTATCCTGAAAGAATAATACTTAAGAACGCGTAAAAAAGCTACCGTAATCTCCTTGGCATGCAAAAAAGGCATTCGGCTTGAGATGAGGCCTTTAGTCAACCATCTCACCCACTGTATGTTCACCAGTTTATTGAGTTAAATTATTTGCTTTGGTGTACTGGTGTGGTGGCTAATGGTGCTCTTAGAACAGATGCTCCACACCAAATGCAGCCCTGGAGGTAATTCTCTGCCTTCTTATGCTTGATATATTTATTTATTTATATTTATAAGCAAGCCTAGCTGCAATTAGATTAAAAATCTCTAATTACTGGTCAGCCCAAAAATTTTAATCATCATTAGAGACGTATCTTTCGTTTTAAACTGTGAGTACGATTGCATAAACCAAGCACAGGTTAAGCAACGGAGGTTTCACATGAAGTTTTCTGAATGAAACGAATGGACAACAAACACGATACTCATTGCGTGGACAGGGCGCTGGTCCTCATCTCTATGCGGACAGATCTGAAACTAACCGGAGGACAGATGCTAGAGTTTATTCACACGATTTCGACATCCATACTTCTTTCCAACTTTCAGAGCACGCGAGTGTGTTCCAAGCGGTAGTATTAGCTATTGACGAGTGCTCAAAAATTCTTTTAGATACGTGGAACAATTTCTGAAATTGTTACATTTTCTCAGACTACAAGGCTGCACTTCTGGCAAACTAATCCTTCGGGATAACGATCAAACTAGTATCCATTTGCAGACACAATTTGAATCGCCTGGCGGCTATATTCGAAGTATTTTGAATTTGGATACCGAGACATAGCGACCCATTTGGTAACGACGCAGCAGACATGCTTGCCTGCCAAGGACCTGCAAAAACTAAATATATTACGAAGTCAGTCGATGTAGCATTGTTGAAGACTGGTTTCAAATAATAAATTTTAGATTTTTTTTTAATGCTCTAAAATCCAAATTCCTTTGGGAAGCTCCAAATAAAACCATCACAGCTAGGCTATTACAATTTACTCGCTCCAACGTCCATACCATTGCAAGCTTGAATACAGGTGCTTAAGTTCCACCCATTCAGGTTGCAGATCACGAGCAATAGTCTCTGCACAGATTGCGAGTAACACGAGAAATCTATCGATCAATATTTTTGTCACTATATGGAAATCTCCAACAGTCATCTCTTCTGTTTGGACTCTGGATACGCCTAAGAGGCGTCAAACAATCGAGCCTACTTCGGTTCGCAAACGCTAGCACAAGAAAAGTTACATCAACCTCATTAGCTTCGATAGGGTTAGTACAATGTACCCAACTTGATGGTCCCAGTGCAATCTGGTTCTCTTTCCAAGACCACTTTCTAACTACTTAAGCAATACATCCACATTGCGTCCATCTGTACATATGACTGTTTATCTACAAGATAACCCCCGAATGCCATGAGCAGTCGAGCTGATGTGTTTCATGCTATTTTCAGCAAAACAAAGCTCGAATTTAGTGAACGTTCTTACTTAATTTTGCGATATTTTAAGATATACAGGGTGTTTGGTACTCCGTACATAACCTTGTAAGGGGTTATTCCTGGATATATTTCGAGCAAAAAATTGTTCTACGGAGATGGCCAATTTTCAATATCCACGGAGATACAGGGTGATCAAGAAAAGTCCTTCGGACCTGTACCCTCACTCACTCAAAACGCTATATCTTGAAAACCAATAATCGCATTTCAAAGTGTTATAACTTGTTTTTTAGGGAATCAAATTATCTTTCATTTAATGTAATAGTCCGTATTGTACCTGTACCCAATCCTGAGGTATTTCCTTCAGACCACAAATTTTTGATACTTTGACCCTCAAAATTCTGTGATCAATGTAGTTTTTCTCAAGAAAACGCATTATAAAAATGTCATTTTAATGTTGTTATTTTATGTGCCATATTATTGCCTACAAATGATGCATACATACTTATGACTTAGATTTTTCCGTTTTCCAGGTAATAAGCGAAAATACATATGGCTTAAAAATAAAATATGCCATAAACCAACCCTCGTTCTAAAAAAACTACCTGAAATGTTGTTAAACTGAAATATTCTTTGTGTCCTTTAATTACTATTTAAATTATCAATGAATGTCCTTTAGGTAGTATTAAAATTATCGAGAAAATGAATTAAATTAAAATGAGTTTCAACACAACTAGGTGCAGCACTTTGCCCTTTTTAATGGATTACCTAACAAAATGAAAAGCCTATAAAAGCAAACCATACTTCATATTTTTATCAGTTTTAGTTAAATTTGTAAAAGAACAAGGTGTCACTAAAATTTAGAAAAGAATTTCGAAATGCCTGAGTTCACGAACGAAGAATATGCAGACATAATTTTCCTCTATGGAGAGTGTCAGGGAAATGAGCAAGCGGCGCGATCTTTGTATCATCACAGATTTCCCAATCGTCGAATACCTTACCCGAGAGTATTCCAAGACGTTTACAGAAGGATTAGGGAAACAGGCAGTGTTAGGACAAGCAGAGTGAATGCAAATCCTGCGCCGGTAATCGCTGTTTCAATTGATCAACGAATCCTAGCTGCAGTTCAAAATGATCCATCAACTAGTATACGACGCTTGGCATTGCGGTTTAACGTCTCTACGTGGAAAGTTTGGAGTGTCCTGAAAGCAGAACGTTTGCATCCCTACCACCACACACCAGTGCAGGAGCTGTTACCCATTGATTTACCCAAAAGGATGGAGTTTTGCAATTGGCTCCTTGAACGACAAATAAGTGACGAGAATTTTATCAGCAACATTTTTTGGACGGATGAGTCCCAATTCACCAGGGACGGTATCACAAACTTCCACAACTTACACACATGGGCTGAGAGCAATCCACATACAAGAAGAGAGGCATCATTTCAGCACAGATTCAGTGTCAATTTATGGGCAGGTGTGATTGGCAACGATTTTATTGGTCCTATTAGGCTTCCGCCTACCTTAAATAGTTCCAATTACTTGCATTTTTTGACAAATGATCTACAGGAGTTATTGGATGATATGCCACTGCAACGATTGGCTTCCATGTTTTACCAACACGATGGTGCTCCAGCTCATTACGGCCGACAGATCAGAGATTGGTTAAATTCCAATTATAGCAATCGCTGGATCGGTAGAAATGGACCGATACACTGGCCTGCAAGATCCCCTGATTTAACTATTATGGAGTTCTTTGTATGGGGACGGATGAAGGACCTTGTCTACGCAACGGAAGTAGTAACGTTGCAGGATCTAAACACCAGAATCGATGCGGCAGCAACAGAAGTAAGGCAGCAGTTGAGGAGTATGAACACAAAGAGAACACTGGCAAAACGAGCTTTAGCGTGCATTCAAAATGAAGGTAGCCATTTTGAACATTTATTGTAATTAAGGAAATTTGAAATAAACCGTAAAAACCATTCTTAAGTTCTTTTAGTTCAAGCGGAGAGTGTTGATCAACATATTCTTGCTTTTTTGACAAAAGTGCTAAATTATTGGAATGATAATTTCTTCTAAACTATAAAACTTATGCAATGCAAGTGTATGCGTCTTTTGTAGGCAATAATATGACACAAAAGAAAACAACAATAAAATGACATTTTTATAATGGGTTTTTTAGAGAAAAACTACATTGATCTTAGAATTTTGACGGTCAAACTGTCAAAAATTTGTGTTCTGAAGCAAATATCTCAGAATTGGATTCAGTTACAATGCGGACTATTACACCAAATGAAAGGTAATTTGATTCCCTAAAAAACAAGCTATAACACTTTGAGTTGTGATTATTAGTTTTCAAGATATAGCATTTTGAGTGAGTGAGGGTACAGGTCCGAAGGACTTTTCTTGATCACCCTGTATCTCCGTGGATATTGAAAATTGACCATCTCCGTAGAACAATTTTTTGCTCAAAATATATCCAGGAATAACCCCTTACAAGGTTATGTACGGAGTACCAAACACCCTGTATATTTTTTTCGAAACTATAAAAATAATTGACTAAAATTTTTACCTAAGAAAAATAATGTGAAAACCATTAACTTAATAAGAATCTTCTCTGATGCGAATATTCCTTCTTTCACCTAGTGTACAAATGCACAATTTCAAAAAATACATTAATATCGATTTATAAATAATAATTAGAAAAGGTAAGAACACGAAAATTCACAAAAACAGTCTTTTAGTAATTAAAATATATGAATTATAAAAACATGATCAACTTCGCTACAATCCTTCTATTCCCTTGTAAAGAATTTTCTTACATTTTAAATTTTAGAAGAGCTTTTGAACACATGAAAGTTACCGACTTGAAAATAGGAACACAGCATGGTGATAATAATATTGAGAAGCAGTTGAAATTTTTTTTAAACCCTTTCACTCCTACCACCTTCCAAATTTAGTACGAATCGTTTGCATATCTAGTTCAATATAATATTCGAAATGCCTCTATTCTTTATCGCACCTTTCATACATAAATGATACTTGCTATGTACGATTCTAAAGAATTCCATCTCGCGCAATCATAATTCTTGCATGTTTTACTTTAGACATGGAACAAACCATATCGAAACATCCTCTTCTATTGAATCGACTCTTCCTGTATCATATGTCGGCTTATGACCTAGTAAATTTTTGAAATGAATCTCACAAACCCGCCAATTTATATCTAGGATTCGTATACGTGACGTAAACAGGATGCATAACTTCAACAGTGAAGCACTGCCTACTGTTTAAATTATTTCTTTTCAAGAAACCATCCAACATTTCACTCCGAAGGTCGATGACATAGATACAATGGTGATGTCGATAGTCTCGAACTTAACAAATATGGATTCGTCACCTATATTTACTACCTATCACATTTATCCATGATGAAAATTCAACAAGTGACTCACCTCATTTATTTGAAGCTAAGCTTCCCCATGACAAATTAAAGTCGAATCTGTTCCGTTAAACTTATAAGCTCTCGATAGAGATAATCTGGTGATGTTGGTGTGTTATAAGTCAAGTAAATTGAGGGCATGGCTTGTCTATATATACTATCCTTTTCCAAATTACAAGCATCTGGTATCCAACAGCTTAGATAAATTCAAATGTTTATTATTGTACAAGAACGCTTATCTGTTCTGTACGATTCAGGCGAGAAACATTGTTGAAATATTGGCCAGCTTTGCGTTATCCCGAATTATATCTACGCAATTCTGTCCACTTCACTACCTTTGTGAGATATTCACTCATTAGCTAGTCTGCACATGATATCGTAGAAATATCGAGCAACCACATATTCGCGAATTAAACTTGATTTTGGGAACACCTCTCGCATCCTACATCTTCTACAGTGGTTTGGTGTTCATCTTAAAATTTATTTTCAGGATCTGCTAAACTGACTTGCACTATTCTTCAAATTGTTTGCTACTACGAAACCTTAAGGTCGAGTAAGAGATTTCACTTTTTTCGTAATAGGATCTACGCAATAGCTCCTTAACTTGAGTGCTTATCGACGCAAATGAATAACTGCCTTTAAAACAAGTTTTTCATTGCTTTGTTTTTTTCCTCATGCTCTTTGTTCAACGTCGATAGATTATTTGAGAGTTTTTGGATGATTGACTTTGGCTATTCTAAGTCTCATTGTTACTTATAATCTCGTGCCCAGTTAATGAGAGTTCATTCATTGACAAGAGGTTCTTGGCACAGCTCTATTTTTGTCATCAATTGAAGCTGAAGATTTGTCTGATACAATAATCTACCTTATCGCTGCTGCTTTGTATCAGTACGGATCAGTCACATTATCATTTCCACGAGTTATTATGGAGGCTTTCTTGTTGGTGACTACTTTTCTAGTCCACAAAAAACGTCGCAGTAGTTATCGATACTCTTCTGAGTATCCCAACTCGTGTATTTTCTTTCGCAGCTTTCATGGTAAGTTTCGCCGAGCCGTTTTTCTATTATGTCTGCCACCCTGCGTGAGAAGACGTCAAAGATGATGATTGCCTTCGATGACGAAGAGGAAAAAATGTTCTGCAACAAAGAAACGATTATCAGTGAAAACAGTATCATTAAAGGGAAAAACATTGCCCATGTTCGTGGCTTTATACCTCGTCCAACCACCTTCAGTCGATGACTTTAATCTACCGTATAAAAATGATGATCCTTCCACCACCTCCCATACAAACTGTACTTTTTCATGAAATACTCTAAACCAATTTATTTAGTGCGTATAAAATTTAGCGAGCTGAAATCGTGCACTAAACATTAATTTGGAATTATTAGTAAGACCAAAGAAAAAATTAGACGATTAGTTTCACTCCTTCTACCCCCTCCCATATAAAATGACACAATTTCGAAATTCAACAATAAACAGATTTGTTCAAAAAGTATTAAAGCTATTAGTCTCAAATTTGGAATAATTTCCTTTTATGATAATTTCAATCTACTATTTAAAAATTATATACATCCTACTTCTCTATCCACCCCCTCCCATGCAAACTGCACTTTTTCTTGAAATGCTCTAAGCCAATTTACTCAGTACATTTACAATTTATCGCGCTCAAATTATAAACTAACAACTTATTGAAATTTAGTAGTAAGATCAAAAAACAAAAATTAGACGATTAGCCTTACCCCTTCTACCCACTCCCATACAAAATTACGCAATTTTGCTATCCGACAGTAAACGGATTTTCTCGAAAAGCATAGATGCTATTGATCTAAAATTTGGAATATATTACTTTCATGATGATTTCAATATAATATATAAAAATTATTTAAGTTCTCCACTTCCTTCCACCACCTCCTATACAAACTGCACTTTTTTCATGAAATACTCTAAACCAATTTACTCAGTGTACATGAAATTTATCGAGCTGAAATTGTGCACTTGATATTTATTTGGAATTATTAGTAAGGTTGAAAAATATTAGACTATTAGCTTTACTTCTTCCACTCCCTCCCATAGAATCTGACACAATTTCAAAACTTAACAAAAAGTCGATTCTCATGAAAAGTATAAATGCTACTGATCTACTATTTAAAGCACGTCAAAAGCGTGATGTTTATAGTTATTTCTGAAAAAGTCTTTACGAAATTGGGCCTTCTTCTGCCACCTCCCATACAAACTGCACAATTTCACTAAATATAATACACTAATTTTCTCAGTACCCATTAAATTTTTAAATCCTAAATTTTGTGTAAAACATTTTTTTAGTGTGATGAGAAAAAATTAGTTCGATGTCGTTAACCCCTGTACTACTTCCCCTACAAAATTCTTTGAAAGCAAAAAAATTTCTCCTTCATTTAGAGTATCGCACGATTAGGCTTTACGCCCAATCGTAGTCCTGTTATGTATTTCAATCAATTTTTTCCGTTGATATTTTTCAACTTTGTGGATAGATTAACTCCACTTAAAGTTTGATTGAATTATTTCCCATTTCTTTTAATGTTAAACTCAGAAAAGTTTTCTTTACTTGCGTGTACGTTATTTGAAGTAAGGAGTGTCGGGATCACTCTTTCTGCAATGCAACCACTGAATTCTTAACCATTCCACTTTTTGGCCATCTACAGAAGTTTTTCTGTGCGTAGTTGTTCGTTCCATGAGTCTGATAGGTATGAGACCTTCCTTTCTTATTTTAATTAAGTTGAATGGAACAGTTTTTATAAGTTCTAACCAACCATCAGGAACATAAAGAGATTTGTAATAACGAAAATGATATTGAAACTCGTATCCCCTTTCTGGAGGTTAAGAAAGATCTCCCTTCGCATGGAGTTGTGAGTATTCCGTGTAATCTGTGTTGTTATATGGTTGTACTAGATGGAAAGTGACCTTTCGACAAAAAACTGCAAACGTTCGTGAACCAATGCCTCCGACGCATGTCAGGGATATTTTGGCTAGTAGTGATCTCCAACGACAAACTTTGGAGTACAACTGGACAGATTTAATACCAATCGTCGATCACATTTTGAGAAAACCGGAGCGAAACATCGCCAAAGAAGCTTTGAATTATATTCCATAGGATGACTTTGGGTTGTTCGACCACAAAGCACATAAAAGTGAGCGGGAGAGGGGTGGAGTTGCTAAGAAAAACACTTAAAAATCAATATCTTGGCTATTTCTTAAGCTTTGCAATTGAACTTCGGATATGTACTAAGCTATTAAGCTATAGCTAGCGAATTATGGATAAATATAATTTGGAAATAATAGTAGTGGATGAGTAGTGTAATGGATGGGGAGCACTTCAAAAATGGTGCACTTTCCAATACTTCAAACCATTATATCTCAAAACTAACTACAGATATCAAATTGAAATGGTGTCAAATTTTAGAATTTAATTTTGATAAAAATCTCAATTTGTGGGGTGTAAGGGGAGGGAGGGGGTAAACACAAATATCGAAATTTTTGAGTGATTTTTCTAGGGCTCTAGTGAAAGATACAAAGTTTATGTTTTCCATGTGGCTACATCTATTTGTTATACATACAGAAAAAGTAATAATTCCACAATTGTTATGCACCGACCCCTCTGGTCAAACGTGCACAAGGTATTTAATGTACAATGAAAAAACAAGTAAATTGAAAATTTTTCAATAAAATTCTAAGGTAGAAACTTGCAAATTTGCCAAATGAGATCGCGCCTGCCCTTCCACCACCTCCCATACAAAGGAATCATTTCAACCAATTAAATTAAATCAACTAATAACCAACAAATTAAAAGCTACGAACTTGAAATTTTGTACGAACACCAAAAGAAACGAAATAAAACAGTATCACAAATTTTACGATTTCCCTTACTCCTCTACTCCCTCCAATATAAATGTTTGGTTTCGTGAATGTAAAATACACCGAATTTTATGACTTCGTCTATGAAACTGACATTCTATACAGAGAATATTGGATGTAATTCAAGCAATCATATAAAAAATTATTAACATTGATTGATTTGATTGACCCACCCTGACTATCACCCCTCCCCCTCCCCTCACGAAACCCAAATTTGCATAAATAAATGAATGAAACGTTGATTATATGTAGTTATCGTATTCACAATTAAGTGTTAAATTGACAACAGCCATGCCCTAGGATCCCCTTTTCACTTAGTCTTACCTAACCAATCTAACCTGCATATTGATTTTCTATGCTACTCAACAAGCCTCCAAAATAATAAAGTTGTGCCCAACTTGTTGGCAGTTTATTAATTGAGTTTTAATATTGATTTTTGATTTGTAGATGAAATCTGAGAGTATTATAAGTTTTCCATAAAGTTTGTAACGCTAAGAAATAAGACTCCGAGAAAATAATGAATTATACAGAAGTGCATATTAAAATGTGCAATGGGTCGCTGGATTTCAATTAAAAATAAAACAACGATTTCACGTTTAATTTCCCCACGAAACTTTGTTTCAGCTCTCTACTACAAATTTTCGCTTCTAAATCATTCGCTTGTCTGTTATCTCGACTACACGTCGGACTCTTTCGCTTCTGAGTCTCGACTCAACCGCCTGTTTTACGAAAGTTTTCCTATTTATATATCCTTTTATTCGTTCGTATCCTGTTCGTTTCTAAGTTTGTAACGCTAAGAAATAATGCTCGCATAGAGCTGGCAACGGACAGAAATATTGTTGTCGCTCAAAAATTCCAAAACGGGATGTCCGTCCATCCGGCTGTGCTGTAGCTTGAGAACGCGTTACGCTAGAAAGTTCAAATTTTGTACACGTCGTTTCTGAGAAAAAACAAGTAAAGGGAAATTCGTGACGTGGCTAAATCGCTCCTCCCATTAACCCCCCTTCCCATACAAAGTGACTCATTTTCAATAATTTATAATAATCAAATTTACTTGAAACCTGTAGAAGATCATATCATTAAATTTAAAATGAATAATTTCTATCATAGATGTGATTTACGATGCAAGAATTTTTTGCATCCTCTCACTCCTTTCACCACCTCCCATACAAACTACACTTTTTTATGAAATACTCTAAACCGATTTTCTCAGTACGTATAACATTTATCGAGTCCAAATTCTGTACTGAATGCTTAATTGGTATTACCAGGGCTATCGTCCTAGGGTATATGGGGTATATTCCGTATATCCTCTGCTCATTTCTTAGAAAAACCGTATACCCTCTGCGACCAGGGCTGGATATACCCAGTTGCTCGTAACGTATATTTTTTTACATGAAGATAAGGGTGGATGGTTTTGGATGATTGTGAATCTGCTTATCAACATCCTTATCACATTGTTTTGTTACAATTTTAAGGTCAATAGCTTTCATATGTTCGAAGGAGAAATTAATACTTTTCTTGGATTTCCGAAACAAAAATTTGTATGGGAGCAGGTAGAATGAGTAAGGCGAAGTTAATATTCTTTTTAGCATTTATCGCAATTATTAAGGGACGAATTCTGGCAAAATTTTAAGTTTACGGCTTCTCCAATTTGAAAGAAAATCGATTAAATGCATTTACCAAAATTGCGTATTTATATGGGAGGGGGAGTATTCGACTCAAAACCAAATTTTTCGATATCAATGATATTTGCAATACTATACTTGTAAAAAAATTTAAAGTTGATAGATTTAACGGTTTTCAAGAAAACTAATTTAATTGAAATTCCGATATTTCGTGAAATTTGTATGGGAGGGGGTAGAAAAAGTGAGGTAAAATTGAAAATTTTTCAGAATTGATAGCAATTTTTAAGAAATTTATCCTTCTAGCTTTATTAGTTGCAATGAAAACCGAATAAATGTATTTTTTTGTTCCTTAACATTTTTCATTACTTATTGCGGAAGGGTTGTTAGTCCTTCGCAGAACCCTCTTTCTACGAATTTTTTATTTTCGTAGATTGAGGTGACCAAGGTAAATCCAAGCAGGGAATGTGATGGAATTATACATTGCGTCGACCGGGATTTGGACTCACGACCTTCGCATTACAAGACCAACTCACTACCCATTAGGCTATACCCTAGCTTTCGGCCTTTATGTGCAATGCACAAATACAGTCATGGAGGAAAGGAATGAGATTGGGAAAGTAGGGAAAGGGGAGTGAGAACAACCGTCACGAGTGGAGAATCAGCTGCTATATTTTTCAGTTATACTGGCTGCTACTGACAAATATTTGTTATGTGGGACTGATTAATAAAAAGCGGACAAAAACCATCTACTGAGTATTTAGACCTTCTGGAAGTGGAACTATTTCACTTTTACACCGTTTGCCAATTTTATTTCGAAAAATTTTTCATCGCCAGTAGCAACTGGAAATTGGTAATTAAAAAAATCCCACTGTCTGTAGTGGGAGTCGAACCCACGGCCTATTGACTGCAGGCGCGCTGCCCACTACTCCACGGAAGCCTTAGATATGTCCGATCGTGGCTAAGAGAACACCGATATTTAAGTGACGCAAAATTGAGAGTATCCAGTAAATAAACTGCCAGGAAGTCGGACGAAATTTTCTTATTCTTGGGACAAGTTGATTATGCGCGGAAAGTCAATATGAGTGTTTAGTGTTTAGGGAAGACTAGGTAAAAGGGGGTCTTAGGGGAGGGCTGTTGTCAATTTAATACCTAATTTCCAGTACATATAATCAATAACTCATTTGTTTACTTATGGAAGTTTGGGCTAGTATGAGGAGTGGGGTGAGTGATAGTAAGGGTGCGTAAGATTTTAATCATTTTTTAATTGATTGCTTGAATCACGTCCGATATTCTCTGTATAGAATGTCAGTTTCATAGACGAAGTTGCATAGAATTTTCATAAAATTCGGTGTATTACACGTTCACGAAACCAACCTTTTGTATGGGAGGGGTAGAGGAGGGAAGGGAATCGTAAAATTTGTGATTCAGTCTTATTTCATTTCTCTTCTAAGGTGCTGGTAAATATTTTCAACTTCGTAACTTTTAATTTGTTGGATAGTAGTCGATTTAGTGAAATTGGTCGAAACATACATTTGTATGGGAGGGGGTAGAAGGGAAAGCGCCATCTCAAAACTTGTGACGCACTTTCGTTTCAAATAGTTTCAAAAGTTTTTGTGAACAATTTTAACTTGATAGCTTTTAATAGTTAGGTGATAATTGATAATTGAAATCGAAGAAATAACTTTGTATGGGAGGGGGGTTTTCATTCTTTTAGGGATTTTTTTTAAATGCATTTCGGAAATTTTCAAGTTTCTACCTTAAAATTTCATTCAATTAAAATTTCATTCAAAAATTTTGATTTTTTGTGTTTTTTCAAACACTTTGTGGTTAGATCCCCACTTCGGTGCATAACAATTGTGGAACAAATTTTTTTTTTCTGAGTATATGAAATACAGGGTAGGCCATTTAGTGGTTTCTTTTCAAAACATAGGTTATTTTTACACTGAAAGCTGTTTCCCGCTCGAAATCTTGACAAAAAGTCAGTATCATATATCCGCGGAACGAAATGAGTCGCTTTTCACTTGAACAACGTTCACAACAACAAAACAACAAAAACACAACAACAAATCATCTTTTCTGACGAGGCGCATTTTCATCTCGGAGGCTACCTTAACAAACAAAATTGCCGCATCTGGGGTTCGGAAAACTCACACGTTATTGTCGAGAAGCTAATGCATCCACAGAGAGTGACAGTTTGGTGCGGATTGTAGAGTGGTAGCATCATTGGACCATTTTTCTTCGAAAATGAGGCAGGGAACAACGTTTCGGTCAACGATGAACTTTACAGAGCCATGTTATCCGACTTTTTTTTTGCTGAAATTGAAGACATGGATTTGGATAGCCTCTGGTTCATGCAGCATGGCGCGCTATGCCACAATCGATCTTTTACGCACCAAATTCCCAAATCGTGTTATCAGCCGTCTTGGCGATGTCAATTGTTCGCCTCGGAGCTGCGATTTGACCCCTTTGGACTTTTTTTTCTGGGGAACCGTGAAGGATCGATGTTATACTAAAAGTCCAGAAACGATTCAAGCACTTAAGGCCAATATCATCCAAGCAGTCCGTGAGCTACAGCCCGAAACCATCGACATGGCCTTGGAAAATTGGAGTGACAGATTGCACTACTGCGAAGTCAGCTGAGGTAGCCACTTGAACAAAGTAGTGTTTCATCATTAATAAGAATGTTTGTTCTTACTAATAAAGCCATAATACATGGAAAAAAATTTGATTTTGTTCATTTTATTGCATTTTTAAAAAGAAACTTGTAATTGACCCACCTTGTAGTTGCCTCCAAACTTTAAATTTTTTACCAAAATTAAAGACTATGTAGTTCTTCAATTTGACGAAATTTCAATGTGATATATTCTCTGACTAATATTATGTTCGAATCTTAGCCCCCCCTTTTCGGACCCCAAAGGATAAAAAAATAAATTATTTTTAAAGTTTGCCCCACAAACTCTTCTGTATATGTACAGTGGCCGACAAAAGTCTACATACGGCCCCTATTTTCGCTGCTCAACGAGCCCAACAGCACTATTTGAAAAAGTAATGATGTAGTCTTGTTTATAATCTATTTTTATTGACATGTAACAAAAAAATCTTTTCTCCAATTTAAACTTAACAATCTATTCATAAAAAAACTAAAAAATAGCATTGACAAAAGTCTGCGTACGATCATGAGATCCACCAAAAACTTCATTAAGGAATTTACATTTCTTTTCAAAACTTAATATATTTATTTATAATATTTTGTTGGGCAACCATGGGCATCTATAACTGCCTTATTCTTGGCATTGATGCGACCAAATTGTCTAACTCGTTAGGCGTTATTTGACCACATTCCTCAATAAGTTTCTCTTTTAGCATTGTAGCACTTCTAATGTCGTGTTTTCGTATTTTTCAATCCAGAAGCTCCCAAACGTGCTCGATGATATTTAAGTCCGAGCTTTGTGGGGGTGTATTGAGCTGTTTTGGAGCATAATATAGTAAACAATCCTTCACGATTTGAGCGGTGTGATTGGGATCATTGTCTTCTTGGAATGTCAAGCTATCACCAAGGTCCAAGTTATCGACCGATTCCTTTAAATTGTGTTGCAAGATGTTTTTGTAGAGATGGCGATCCATGACACCATCAATGAACACCAAATTTCCTACAACCGAAGCTGCGGCAGCACCCCAAACCATCACATTGCCACCGCCATGTTTCACTGTAGGAATTAGGTGTTTTAGCGCCATTCCCGTAGTTTCCTTTCTCCAAACTTTAGTTCTACCGCCGCTTCCAAATATGTTAGACTTCGATTCATCGGTAGATAAAACCTTCTTCCAAAATTCAAGTCCTTTGTCTAGATGCTTTTTGGCAAATTCTAAGTGAAGTTTGCGATTTTTTTCGCTTACAAGGGGTTTTTTGCGTGATGTTCTGCTGTGATAACTATTATTAATAATGTTCTTTTAACTGTTCTTCGATGCACCGTGGTTCCTGTTCGTTTTGCTTTGTCCTCAGCCAATTTTGTTTTGGTTCATTTCTTTCAAAATAAAGGAGACATCTCTGCGAACCAGCTTCTTCGGTCGACCACTGCGCGGCTTGTTTTCAACAGAGGACCTGCTTTTGTAGTTGTTGAACATAGTTTGAACTATTGATTTACTTAAATTCAATAATTTGGCTATTTTTCCAAAAGATTTTCTTTCATTTCGATGTTTTACCACCAAGTTCCGTAGTTCTAATGAGATTTCCTTACGAGAAGTCATCGTCACAAACTGCCCAAACTGTAGCCTAACGCGAAGCGCAAATGCCAAAACTTGAGAAATGGTACCACCCGTTATAAAACAGATCCGCACAGTAGCATAAATAATGATTTACCTAACCGTATGTAGATTTTTGGCAATGCATTTTTGGAGAAAAGATCTTTTTTTGTTAAATATCAATTAAAATAGACTAAGAACATAACTGCATCATTACTTTTTTAATTAGTGCTATGGGGCTCGTTAAGTAGCGAAAATAGAGGTCGTATGTAGACTTTTGTCGATCACTGTATGTTAATATTCAGCTTCCTAGCTAGAACCACGGTTGAAATATTCGTATTCTTAATTTTTTGGTTTGAGCGCGCCTTTCGCGTCCCCCTTAACTCTTACACCCACAAGATGGGTGTCCGCCTGAGATCCGCAACCATCTACAATCCACCCAAAAATGAACTTTCTATCTTGAAGGGTTTGTGAGTTAATGTGCGCTGAGCATGCACGTATAGTGTCATGAAACGCTAAATAAACAAAATTTCATGGTAGCAAATTTTTTTAAATTATTAAAATAATAAAGTAAAATGAAAAAAGCTGTTGAGAGGAAAATCAATGGAAAATATTTATTTGTAATAAGTATTATGTTTCTATTTATAAAGTTATTTATATTTTGTTATTATGTTTGTAACATGTTTTTTAGCTTATTTAATTTTTTTCTATGAAAAATGATTATATTCTGTTATTTTCCTTCCAAATAATATTGCAAACCTAATATCTATTCTATATATTATATTTTGTTTATTTTATATATATTTAGTCAGTATAATACTTTAATTGCTATTGTAAACCCTTGGATCACCACGCGGACTTTGTTTTGCACTGGGAGTACAGCTCTATAAGTGTATAATAAATTGCTGCGTAGGATAATTAAATTGCAGTTGGATATTAATTATAATTTTATAAATTTAGCAACATCGGTCACCGGGCATCACTCTAGCCTTGCAACAGCGTACACCCTCTGCTGGACTTACTACTACAGCCCTGGACATTACTATTTAGATTAAAAAAAAACATAACAGGGCTACGATTGCGCGTAAAGCGCAATCTTACGATACTCTAGATGAAATAGAATTTTTTGTGATCCCAAGAAATTTTGTATTGGAAATGTTAGAAGGGATGATAGCATTGAACTAATTTTTTCCCCATCATGCTATAGTAGTTACAAAAATAAAATGTTTTATACAAAATGCTTACTCCAAAAATTGAATGGGAACTGAGAAAATTATTGAGTTAGATTTATTGAAAATGCGCAGTTTGTATGGGAGGTGGTAGAAAGAATGGGGGAATTCTAGTGATTTTTCCAGAATATTATAAAATTGACATCCCTTAAATTTCAGACTAGTGCCATTCATACTTTTCAAGAAAATCGATTTTTTGTAAAGTTGTGAAACTGTGTCATATTGTATGGGAGGGGTTAGAAGCAGTGAAGCTAATCAAATATTTTTTTCTGATCTTAGTGATAATACTAATTAAGTATTTATTACAAAATATGAGCTCAATAAATGTTATATGTTCTGAGAAAATCGTCTTAGAGCATTTCATGAAAAAGTGTAGTTTGTATGGGAGGGGTGGAAAGAGAGGGAGGACGCAAATAATTTTTCTGCTGTAGATTTAAATTATTATGAAAGTAATATATCCCAAAATTCGGATTAATAGCTTTTATACTTTTTGCGCAAATCCGTTTATTGACAAATTGCGCAATTGTGTCATTTTGTATGGGAGGGGGTAGAAGGGGTGAAGCTAATCGTCTAATTTTTTTTGCCCTTACTAACAATTTTAAATAAATATTTGGTGTACAATTTGAGCCCGGAAAATTTTATACGCACTGAGTAAATTGGTTTAGAGTAATTCATGACAAGTACAGTTTGTATGGGAGGTGATAGAAGAAGGGGGAGGACACACATAATTTTTATACACTAGATTGATATTATCATAAGAGTAATATATTCCAAATTTCAGGCTAGTAACTTTTATACTTTCCGAGCAAATCCGTTTATTGTCAAATTGCGCAATTGTGTCATTTTGTATGGGAGGGGGTAGAAGGGGTGGAGCGATCACGAACTTGACCTTAATTTGTTGTCAAAAGCGACTTGTACAAAATTTGAGCTTTTAGCTCAACGCGTTCTCAAGCTAGAGAGCGAACGGACGGACGGACATCCGGTTTTGAGATTTTTGAGTGATAATATTATCTTCTGTATCATTCATTTTTTTCTCCGAGCCTTATTTCTTAGCGTTACGAACTTTAGAACAAACTTATAATACTCTCAGATTCCATCTAGAGTATAATAAACTGCCAACAAGTTGGGCGAAACTTTATTATTCTTGGGGCAAGTGGCGTATGTGTGGAAAGTCAATATGCAGGTTGGAGTGGTTAGGGATGTTTCACTCGGCCTGCGCGGCCGCCCGATAAATGCACGGCGATATGACAGCTGCGAACTGTCATCCGGAACATATGATTGCGATCATATGATGCTGCGTTCCGTTCCCGATCATTCTCCGGCCGCAACCATTTATTATGTACACGACGACCTATTGCGGCGCTTCTAGCGGCTACTTTGGCAATCACCTATACAGCAACAATTCCCAATATGAAATTGCTATTGCGGCAATCCTAGCGGCATACATCCACAATGATAATTCCAATAGAAAAATTATGCTTTGTTCTTGTGCTCATTCTTGTTAGAACCATTGAGTAAGAAACGTTAAATTTAAAATCGAAATTTTCGTCTTGTGTTTTCTTTCTCCTTTTTATAAGTTTTCAGATCCTCATCTGGAAACATATTTCAGATCCTCATCTGGAGACAATTTTTGGTCCGTCGAAGCCGGATAGTGAGCTATCCTTTTATCCATTTGGGACAATAAAGACGATATTTGGGAATATTCCAGCACCTCAGCCATCCCGACGACTCTGGAAATTCTGCACAAGACGTTTTTATAATCCAACCTGAGTAAGTCCATTTTCCTTTTTTCCTTTTTTATTAAAGCCATACGCGTTCGGAAATTGTGCCGCATTCGAACTAAAGTGCCGTGTTCGCGAACTCAAGACAATACGATACAATACAATTATCCGAAAAATTGCGTGTCGACTGATTTAAATTCCGTAAATTTAAATTGAAATGGAGGCTCTGATAAAACAACAAGAGAACATTATTGCCAAACTCGAAAAGGCTAAAAAGAATTTCGGAAAAGTTTCCAAGGCCAATTGTACCACGGGGTACCTTCAAGGTCGCAAGGAGTCGGTTCTCGACCGTTGGAAGAATTTCGATAAGAACCACGACGCATTCATGTCGCTTCCTTCGGAAGAAACCAAGTCGTCAAGGTATCTAACCGATGACATTTATGATTATGCCGACGAAACCTATCACGAGCTGATTGGTCGGCTGAATGAAAGGCTAAGAGAATTAGAGCCAGTATCCACTGTCTTCCGGCCCGAACCTCCGACCGAGCATAACGCGACGCTTTTGGGGAGATGTGAAACGCGTCTACCGCGCATTACCATCCCGAAATTTGGCGGGAATTACGCCGAGTGGACTTCGTTCCATGATTTATTCGTCGCGGTAGTGCACGATAACGATAGTCTGGGAGATGTACAGAAGTTACATTATCTGAAGACGTCAGTTTACGGAGAAGCGGAGCTGTTAATTAAACATCTGCCCGTAACCGACAAAAATTATCTATCCGCTTGGGAACTGATGTGTCGTCGCTTCCAAAATAAACGACTTTTAGTAAATACGCAGCTGACGAATTTATTAAACCAACCCGTGATACCATTTGAGTCAGCGAAATCATTAAAGTCGCTTTTGGACGTGACTTCAGAATGTTTAGCCTCCTTAAACAACCTGGGAATTGCTACTCAGAGTTGGGATGCAATCCTTATACATCTACTGGTACGCAGATTGCCAAAAGAGACGCACCAGCTCTGGGAGCAGTCGATCAGCGATACGACAAAGTTATCGACGTGGGAGGAGTTCCGAAATTTCTTGGAATGTCGTTTCCGAACTTTGGAGGCACTTGGTCCCACGAAGCCAGTACCACGACCTGCAACAGGACCTTCCACCCACGCCAAGGGGTTTATTGCCACCCAAGGTCTTCGCAAGTGTTTATCCTGTAATGATAATCATAGCGCATATCGCTGCAAAATATTTTTAAGAATGGACGTGAAAACGAGATCAGAACTGGTGAGGGCTAAACATGCCTGTTTTAATTGTTTGGGACTCGGGCATAGAGTAACCGACTGCTCGAGTTCAAACCGCTGCTCGCATTGTGGGAAGACACACCACTCGTTGCTGCACCCAGCAAATCCTTCGGATATACCCACAACAGCAGCTCTACACTCCGCTTCACATCCAAAGTCAACTGCAATCCAAGAGCCGCCTCAACTGCAGACGTTGTTAGCTACGGCTTTGGTTAATGTACCATCCATCACCGGAACGTTAATTCCGATGCGAATACTTATTGATACGGGTTCGCAAGCATCGTTCGTGACCGAATCTGCTGCTCAGCTCTTAAAACTCCCCAGAAAAAGAGCCGACGTCACAGTCACCGGATTGGGCGACATTCAATCTGGGCGAGCGCGTTCTTCATTGAGCTTAATGATTCAATCCCGAGTGGAAGCGTTTTCATTCGACCTGACAGCGTTGATCTTACCATCCTTGACGCAATTACTCCCGACAAAACGCGTCTCAACATCGCTATTCCACGAATTTAGCGATTTGTTGTTGGCCGATCCGTCGTTTCATCAGCCGGGAAAGGTGGATATTATTCTAGGAGCAAACGCATATCCATCCATTCTACGACAAGGAGTTCGGAAAGCGAGTCATCACTCAATCGTCGCTCAAGCAACATCCCTAGGCTGGATTCTTTCCGGAACTTGTCCTGACGACACTGGCAGATCCGCTTTAATGGCGTTTCACAGTGTGTCCGAAATTAACGATCAACTTCGTCAATTTTGGGAAATAGAAGAAGTCGAATCGGTTCCACAACCAGATGCCGATAACGAAGCCTGCGAGACCTTCTACAAGGCAACTACCACTCGACGTGAAGATGGTCGATACATTGTACGTCTTCCGTTTCGAACCAATCCACCACCACTCTCATCGTCATACAACATCGCAGCTTCACAGATGAGGTCGTTGGAAAGACGATTCCAAAGAAATCCGAAGCTACAAGCGGAATACGCTGCTGTCGTCAATGAATATGTGGATTTGGGGCAAATGGAAGAAATTTCACCGATCGGAAAAGCAATCTTGCCGCATTATTACGTTCCCCATCATGCGGTAATCAAGGAGGATAGTACTACCACAAAATTGCGAGTGGTCTTCAATGCATCGTGTTATAGTCCCGTGCAGGGTGTCTCGATGCGCCTGTTGTATTATTAGTTTCGTTAGACGACTAGAATGCGATAAAATAATCGGATGCCTTTCGTCATATGGTAGATTAGATAGGTGTAGACGTCCTCCCACTCGTAAAATTCCGTTTCCATCCAAGAAGGGATTTAACGATTTTATCACGCTAACTTTAAGATCGGTCCGGTCTTTTAAAATTTCAATTTCCTGGGAAAAATGAAGAGATTGGTCACCAAGAATGAGAGTACGTCGTGCAGTAGAAATTTCTTCGACAAAAAGAAACAACAAAAAAGATTTGGGGCAAATGGAAGAAATTTCACCGATCGGAAAAGCAATCTTGCCGCATTATTACGTTCCCCATCATGCGGTAATCAAGGAGGATAGTACTACCACAAAATTGCGAGTGGTCTTCAATGCATCGTGCAAAACGTCCAACGGGATTTCTCTAAACGATTCTCTTTATACCGGACCGCCCCTCCAAGTCGACCTCACCAACCTGCTGCTGAAGTGGAGGAGTTTCTCATACGTTTATATGGGTGACATTGCGAAAATGTATCGTCAGATCCTAATCCATCCAGATGATAGAGATTATCAGCGAATCATTTGGCGATCAGAGCCACAATCTTCTGTAAAGGATTATAAAATTAAGGTAGTGCTTTTTGGAGTAAGTAGTGCTCCTTACCTGGCAATCCGCACCATTCATCAATTGGCCAACGACGAAAGCGAACGGTTTCCTCTTGGCGCTCCTCTTTTAACGTCTAGCATGTACGTTGATGATCTGCTTGCGGGTGCCGACAATGTAGACGAAGCTTGTCGCGCACGGAAAGAAGTTGAAGATCTCTTGCAGGCTGGTGGATTCGAAATGCGCAAATGGGCTTCGAATTCACCACTTATTTTGAAAGATGTCCCACTGGAAAAACGCGTTCACCAGGGCATGCTACCGCTAACCAACGATGACAATATCAAAGCTCTTGGAATAGTTTGGAATCCCGACAACGACATGCTCGGTTTCAAATGGAAACCCGTGCCCGACGACGACATCGTCCCAACGAAAAGACTTATCCTGTCAACCATCTCTCGACTTTTTGATCCGCTCGGATGGGCTGCCCCAGTCATCATTCAAGCGAAAATACTCCTTCAAGGCTTATGGCTGGAAACCTTGGCCTGGGACGATCAATTATCTCCCGAGTTGCAAGAAACGTGGAAAAATTGCACGGCTACAATCCGTCCGAGATTCCATTGAAGCGGAGGAAATCGTTCGTCGCGTATGATCACTAAATCGTTTAATTTGAGATTGGGATGACTATTTGTCCATTTCGGGCGTTGCTGCAGACGGGAAAGGTATTCACCTGACCATTTTGTCCAAAAATCTTGGTGCAATTTTTGTATTAATTTCCACTTTCGAAGGCAGTGAGAGTTTGTGTCCTGTAAGTGTCGTTCTGGTGGTGAGAGTAGTGCGCCTCCGATCAGAAAATGACCGGGTGTGAGTGCCGAGAAGTCGTCCGGATTCTCAGTCAGCGGGCACAAAGGTCTTGAATTCAGACACGCTTCAATCTGGTTCACCACGGTGGTCATTTCCTCGTATGTCAAGGTGGTTTCTCCAATTACTCGTCGTAGATGGTGTTTCACGGATTTTACGCCAGCTTCCCATAGACCACCGAAATGTGGTGATGCTGGGGGGATGAAATGCCATTCGATCCCTTCGTTGGCGAGAAGTGGTGTGCAATCCTTTTCGATTTGTTTCCGGAGATAGTCCCTTTCTTGTTGAAGCTTGGTATCGGCTCCAACAAAATTCGTACCGCAGTCGGAGTAAATGCGACAACATAGGCCGCGTCGAGAGGTGAAGCGCCGAAATGCCGCAAGAAATGCTTCGCTGGTAAGATCGGATACAACCTCGATATGGATTGCTTTTGTTGAAAAACAGACGAATATCGCCAGATAGCCTTTGTAAGTTTTACCTCCGCGTCCTTTTGATACCCGGAGTGAAATCGGGCCTGCATAATCCACGCCGACATTGGTAAATGGTCGGGTGATTTCCGTGCGCGTCGTGGGTAGGTTTCCCATTAATTGTTTTTGGGTTTCATTCCGGAATCGAAAACATTTCACGCATCCGTGAATACATGCTTTTATTAGGCTGCGTAGTCTCGTAATCCAAAATTGCTGGCGAATGGTTCCGAGCATCAGCGTTATAGTCCCGTGCAGGGTGTCTCGATGCGCCTGTTGTATTATTAGTTTCGTTAGACGACTAGAATGCGATAAAATAATCGGATGCCTTTCGTCATATGGTAGATTAGATAGGTGTAGACGTCCTCCCACTCGTAAAATTCCGTTTCCATCCAAGAAGGGATTTAACGATTTTATCACGCTAACTTTAAGATCGGTCCGGTCTTTTAAAATTTCAATTTCCTGGGAAAAATGAAGAGATTGGTCACCAAGAATGAGAGTACGTCGTGCAGTAGAAATTTCTTCGACGCTTAAAGCTTGGCATTGTGTCCGGGACTGATTTGATCTGCATTGATTGATGAAACGACGTATATACGCAAAAACACGAATGAGCCGGTGAAGTGAAGAGTACCGATTGATCAAACCATCTAACCATGAAGTCTCCGAATTGAGAGCTGACACTAAGCACGTGGTTGACATTTTCTTGAGATCTAGCAGAATTGGGTCTGGATTGCTGGGGTTGGAAGTCGGCCAAAGCGTCTCGTGGGTTTGTAACCAGTCAGGGCCTGACCACCATAGGGAGCAATCTAACAGTTTGGCTGCATCCATACCTCTGGAGGCAAGGTCTGCAGGATTGTCTTGGGAGCGGACGTGTTTCCAGATATTTCCGCCAACCTTGTCGTGGATTTCAGCGACTCGATTCGCCACGAAAGTTTTCCATTCGTTGGATCTTTTCCGAAGCCATGCCAACACGATGGTGGAATCGGTCCAAGCGATTAGGTTCTCAATCTTTAGAGCTGATTTGACTCTCTTCAGTAGCCGCGCTAGTAGAACAGCTCCACATAGTTCGAGTCGTGGTAGGGATACCGATTTCACTGGAGCTACTCGAGTTTTTGACATTACCAATCGTACTGTGATGACTCCATCATCGCGAATCGTGCGAACGTAGACTACGGCAGCATACGCCCGCTCGGAAGCATCACAAAAGCCCAATAATTGACTGGAAGTCGTGCTACTAGTTTGAATCCAGCGTGGAATTCGGAAATGTTGTACCGCAGGCAATGTCTTCTTGCAATTTTTCCACGTTTCTTGCAACTCGGGAGATAATTGATCGTCCCAGGCCAAGGTTTCCAGCCATAAGCCTTGAAGGAGTATTTTCGCTTGAATGATGACTGGGGCAGCCCATCCGGCTCGACGGACCAAAAATTGTCTCCAGATGAGGATCTGAAATATGTTTCCAGATGAGGATCTGAAAACTTATAAAAAGGAGAAAGAAAACACAAGACGAAAATTTCGATTTTAAATTTAACGTTTCTTACTCAATGGTTCTAACAAGAATGAGCACAAGAACAAAGCATAATTTTTCTATTGGAATTATCATTGTGGATGTATGCCGCTAGGATTGCCGCAATAGCAATTTCATATTGGGAATTGTTGCTGTATAGGTGATTGCCAAAGTAGCCGCTAGAAGCGCCGCAATAGGTCGTCGTGTACATAATAAATGGTTGCGGCCGGAGAATGATCGGGAACGGAACGCAGCATCATATGATCGCAATCATATGTTCCGGATGACAGTTCGCAGCTGTCATATCGCCGTGCATTTATCGGGCGGCCGCGCAGGCCGAGTGAAACAGGGAAGACTAAGTGAAAGGGGGGTTATTGGGCATGGCAATTTTCAATTTAACACTTTGCGGAAACGTTCAAAAGCTTCAGTACATATAATCAATATTTCGTTCGTTTATTTATGCAAGTTTGAGTTTTTATGAGTGGGTGAATGTTAATAGTTTTTAATTGATTGCTTCAATTACGTCCAATATTCTCTGTATAGAATGTCAGTTTCATAGACGAAGTTGCATAGAATTTTCATAGGATTCGGTCTATTTTACATTCACGAAGCCAAACATTTGTATGGGAAGGAGTAGAGGAGGTAGGGGAATCGTAAAATTTGTGACACAATTTTATTTCCTTTCTTTTGTAGTGTGCTCGTACAAAATTTCAAGTTCGTAGCTTTTAATTTGTTGGTTATTGGTCGAAATGATACTTTTGTATGGGAGGGGGTAGAAGGGCAAGCGCGATTGCAAAACTTTTAAAGTAATATCATTTCAATTATTTTTAAATTTCAATTATTTTTAAATTTTCAGTTTATGTGGTTTTTTTCATTGCACATGAAACACCTTGTGCACGGTAGTCCAGGGAGGTCAGTCCACAACAATTGTGGAATTTTTATTATTTTTTCTATACGTACAACAAATAGATGTATCCACATGGGAAATTTCAATTTTGTATCTTTCACCAGAGCCCTTAAAAAATTACTCCAAATTTTCGACATTTTTGGTTACCACCTCCCTCCCCTTATACTTCCCGACGTAAAATTTTACCAAATTTAAAAACTACTTAGTTCTACAATTTGACAAAATAAAATATAAAAATACAAAATTTAATTTGATATCTGTACTCAATTTTGAAGTATAACGGTTTGAAATTTTGGAAAGTGCAGCATTTTTGAAATTCTCTCCATTTCCCTCACTACTTTTTTGTCCGAATGTTATATTTTTCTCGTATTTCTCTAGTATAGCTTAATATAGGTTCTAAGATTCAATTACATAGCTTAATAAATAGCCGAGGTATTGATTTTTAAGTGTTTTTCTTTGCACCCCCCTGACCCTCCCCCTTACAATAATTAGCTTTTATCTAAACTGATTCTAGTGGACCTATATGCCACCTTAATGGTCTCAAAATATAATTTTTTTATGGTAAGTAATTTCGAAGATATGTATAATCATTTGAAAAAAAAATTCGGCCGATAATTGGTTCTTAGCCCCCCCTTTCCGCATCCCAATGCATACAAAAATTAAATTATTTTTCATAGTTGTACCACAAACCCCTCTATATGTATCCTGAGTCTTAGCTTCTTAGCTGTTGAGATATTTGACTTCGTATTTTTCGGTTTAAGCGCTCCCCCCGCCTCCCCCGCCTCCCCCTGGACCCGTACACCCGCAAAATGGGTATCCGACTGAGATCCGCAACTATCTACAATCCTCCCAAAAATGAACTTTCTATCTTGAAGGGTTTGGGAGTTAATGTACGCTGAGCGTACACGTCGGCGTACGGCGGACGGCGTACAGACAGACGCATTTTTTTTTTGCATTTTTAGGCTAACTTAGTCATGAAACGCGAAAAAACAAAATTTCAGGGTAGCAATTTTTTTTTTCACCAAGTCAATCACAATACTTTATTATTAAAATAATAAAGTAATTGGCCTGACTCCTTTTACGCCCTCCCATACAAAGTTAAACAATTTAAAAAATTTACAATTTATTTTCCTCAAAAGTACGAATATTACTGATCCAAAATTTGATAATGTTCATATTTATTTCTGCAAAATTACTAAAAACTCCCTCCTTTCATCACCTTCCATGCAACTTCTTAATTTCACTGAATCCATTGCACGCGTTTTCTCAGTACCTATTCAATTTCTGAAGCCTAAATTTTATATAAAGCGTTTTATAGCTAACCTAGCATGATGTCAAAAAATTAGTAAAATGCTGTCACCGCTTCTACTACTACTCAAAATGACTTAAGTACCCAACAATTTCTATTTCATCTAGAGTATTGTATGATTGGGCTTTACGCGTAATCGCAGTCCTGTTATGTTTCTTGATGGAAGATTGGAAGATATATTTTTAAATTACACACGTATGATATTAGCAGAACTGAAAGATAATACCGGATTCAACAAATTCAGTTAGAAACACTCTTACTATTGAATTTTTCACATATTCATTTAGATATGTGCAACCAATGCCTTGGATTCATTTAATTTCGCTTTTGTTTACCGGTCATCAATTTTGATTTCCAAAACTCTTTTAGGGAAAAAAACTTGTGAGTAATTTTCTAAAGATTCAAATTTGGATACTAATTTTTTTGCCACACTTTCTTTACTTTCTCTATTCAAAATCCACTCAAAAGTTCGATGACAGTTAAATATTCCGGCGCAAAAATAAATTTTGTAATTTTCGGACGCATCATAATCGAAAATTGGAATAATTTTCTTACCACATTCGTCAAGGATATGAACTTTTATTTTTCTTACTTCCAGCGAGGCATCTATTGACTCCGAGCATAGGTTTTCGTAACACAATTATAAAGAACCTCTATGATTGGATGTTTACGGCGATGGCCAATCGACTGCAATAAAATCGCTCAATGTCATCGCAAGCTGACCGCAAGTCGTTGTTTGCGATGTGCAGAAGTAGATCTTCTCGGTGGATCGGCCAAGAAGTATCTTAACCGTTCGGAAAGGTATTTCCTAAGGCTGAACGGTGAGCCAAGAAGTCATCCCGCGGCCACAGTCCGGCAGCACTGACTTTTCGATACCAACGAGCGACGTATACGTTCCGAGACGGTCGGACAGTATCGCTTACTTACCTGCACTTCTTGCGTTTTTACCTGTCGGAATCTTTCGTTTCTTCTCTCTTCTTTCAAAGCTGACGGTGGCTCCACTGTTGCTGCCGTGCCGCTACAAAACTAACGACTTTCCCATAGGAATGACCTGACATATTCCACTTATGTGTTAGTCAGTTACTAAGCACGAGTACACAGGTAGAGAGGCATTTATGCCGCCGCGGAGCATGGAAGATTGTAAGACCACAAGTTGTTGAGAATCGCTGAAGAACTGTTGAATTCAGTTGCTTGTGAACATCTTCAGTGTCAAGGTCTTAAGATCGAACGTGCTAAATCTTAAGCTACAGAGCTGGGCTGAGTGAGTCTCGATAGTCGAGCGTTTAAGACAAGACTTGCAAGTCTTTGACTCCGAATAGCTCGCATACTAAGCAATTCTGTTTTCTTCGAAGTCATGGCTCAGTAGTTTGGTTCGGCGCTAACTTGCAGCGAAGAAAGCATACTACGTGTAGTACGTTATCCTGAAGGCGTGCGAAATATCGGTGTCGGATTTGATCAGTTTGTTTCGAAATGATCGCGGCGTACTTGTGATGTGTCCGAGCATTAAAATCATGTGAACACGGCCTTAATCCGAACCGTTAGAGTGTGTCCGACTGTCCGTTTCCACATATGCGATCTGGCTTCGTCGCGTAATAAACAAGAAAGTTGTTGTTTGAAACCGTTAAACGGGTAAAAATTAGTGCTTGAAAATTCGGCTCAGAACGAGAGTCATTCGAACCCGATTCGTGTTGGGCTGGTTTTCGCCCAGCTAAAGTTGTCCGCGCACTTGCAACCTGGATTACAAGTAACAACTGAAGAAATGACCTAAAATAGGCGGATTGTGTTTTTGTTTTATCGAAAGCGCGGCTCTTCACGGTCTCATTTCTGCCGCTTTCGGCCGAGCTCGCCACCGAGATCTTAACCGCTGGCGCACCAACTCTCAAGAACTTGCCGCTGCACTCTGAACGCTCGTCAAGTTTTTTAAGAGTCTCCGCTTTGGATTAGCGTTCTTATATCGGTGGATCTGTGGAGTTTTGCAGACTTTTTCTCATCTCCTTGGTGTTTCTTTTTTTCCGCTGTTGCTCTTCATCTCGTCTCTGGATGCATTTTTTACTAAAGGTAAGTTATAAATGATAGAGCAAGTAATTAGTAAGACAAAGCGGTAGAAACTTAAGTGTATGCTTCAAATGTACTCGCCGTAATTGTTATTTGCAGTGGTTGTCTTCTTCCGCCACTTAGAAAAACTCTTCGGACGTTTTTGCGCTGATTTAATGACCTTGTTCTCTAATTAATGGCGGAGGCAGAGCAGTAATTTTTTAAGTACAACACTAATACTTTTAATACTTTGACGAAGTAGTAATTATTTATGAAAATAATTATATAGCGAAATATCAAAATTACGATTCCTATGCTCCCTGTTGTTCTTTTGATACTTCCGACAGTAAAGCAGATAGTAAGATACTTTCATCTTAAAATTACTTTGATTTTTTTTTTCCGTGCACGTTATTGGGTTGGGCAAGCTAGCTGGACAGATAAAAAGATGGAAAGTCAATTAAACATCCGTTGAAATGAAATAAAAAAAACCTAAATAACCTCAATACTTTGGAACAGTTTCTAATTTGAACTTAATCTGGATAATCAGAACCGAAAATGAAAATGCGTTTACGTTAATTTAAATTTTCTTCATTTTGTCGGATTTATCGTATTAAAACGCTTTTACCACTAGATAACAATTGATTCGGCTAACGCATACAACAATTACCTAAGTACTTTATAGCTTAAAACCCAAAATAATTTTAATAGTTGCAATACGTTCGTTTCTTGGCCGCTCGTGTTTCAAATTATTGCTGATTTCTATTCTCTTTCACGCATTTTATAAGTATGAAACGCTTTTTAGAAATTTTGTAAAAGAATTGACTAAAATTTATCTGGAAATGCGTAGCAAATTAACATAATAAACTAATTAGGGGGATACAGTAGAAATTATTAATCATGTATCTAATTATTAATAACTAATAAGATTTCAAATAACCATAAAACTAGTTCGATTTAATTTAGATTGAACACCAACTAAAGTTTTAATTGAAATTTTGTTCACAATATCTCGTTCTTTGTTCAAAATCGTTTGATAAGGATTTCTTTTTTGCAAGGCAATTAACGATTAAGGAAAATTTGAGCAAGTGTTTATTCGTAACATTACCACTTGCTTAGATCGTGTTCGCCCCGAATAGAATCGTTGCTGTCGTTAGTGTGGTTATGGTATTTCGCCAATCTGTACAGATACAATATCGTCATTTTTCTGCGTGCTTGCGGTATACTACGTGAACCATAGTAGTGATGACTTGATAAAGCTATTCGTAATTACGCCACTGTTGGTGACCTTCCCTTCTGGCGTCCAGGATTATACAGTTACAACAAGTCGCCCTCTTGTAAACCTGAAGAGTTCAGTTCCAGAAAGCTGCGCAGCTAGTGTTTATCATGTGCTATTGACTAATTACTTTATTATTTGAATAATAAAGTATTGTGATCGACTTGGAAAAAAAAAATTTGCAACCCTGAAATTTAGTTTTTTCGCGATTCCGCCGTACGCCGGTGTGTACGTTCAGCGCACATTAACTCCCAAGCCCTTCAAGATAGAAAGATCTCAGGCGGATACCCATTTTTGTGAGTGTACGGGTTCAGAAGAGGCGAGGGACCGTTTAAACCGAAAAATATGAGTTCAAATATCTCAACCATGGTTACAGCTAGGAAGCTAAAAATCAACACGCATATAGAGGGGTTTGTGGAACAACTTTTAAAAATAACTTATTTTTTTATCCATTGGGGTGCAAAAAGGGGGTGCTAAAAACCAATTGTCGGCCGATTTTTTTTTTAAATGATTATGTCTTCGAAATTACTTACCATAAAAAATTTATATTTTGAGGCCATTAACGTAGCATATAGATCCACTAGAATCAGTTTAGTTATGAGCTAATTATTATAAGGGGGAGGGTCAGGGGGGTGGAAAGAAAAACACTTAAAAATCAATACCTCAACTGTCTCTTAAACTATGTAACTGAAACTTGAAACGTGTACTAAGCTTTAATAGCGAAATGTGAAAAAAATATAACATGTGGACATAATAGTAGTGGGGGAAATGGGAAGCATTTCAAAAATGGCGCACTTTCCAAAATTTCTAACCGTTATATTTCAAAACTGAGTGCAGATATCAAATTCAAATTTTGTCAAATTGTAGAACTACATAATTTTTAATTTTAGTAAAAATTTTACGTTTGGAGGTGTAAGGGGAGTAAGGTGGCATCCAAAAATTTCGAAAATTTTGAGTGTTTTTTTAAGGGTTCTGGTGAAAGATACAAAGTTTAAATTTTCCGCGTGGATACATCTATTTGTTGTACATACAGAAAAAATAATAAAAATTTCACAATTGTTATATACCGCCTCCCTTGGTCTAACGTGCACAAGGTGTTTCATATGCAATAAAAAAACATAAACCGAAAACTTTTAAATGAAATTTTAAGCTAGAAACTTGAAAATTTGCGAAATAGATTTAAAAAAATCTCTAAAAGAATAAAATATTACGTGGTTGAATACCTTTCAAACTTTTACTCCCTCCCATACAAAATTATTTTTTCGACCATTTTTAAGAAATTAATTATCACCTAAGCGTTAAAAGCTATCAATTTAAAATTTTGCACAAAATCTTTTGAAAATAGTTGAAACAGAACTGCGCCAAAAGTTTTGAGTTCGGACTTGCCTTTCTACCCCCTCCCATACAAAAGTATGATTTCGACCAATTTCAATAAATCAACTGCTAACCAACAAATTAAAAGCTACGAACTTGAAATTTTGTACGATCACCTTACATGAGAAACGAAATAAAACTGCATCACATATTTTACATTTCTCTTACCTCCTCTACCCCATACAAATGATAGGTTTCGTGAATGAAATTTTATGAAAATTCGATGCAACTTCGTCTATGAAACTGACATTCTATGCCGAGAATATTGGACGTAATTGAAGCAATCAATTGAAATTTGACAATTTGACATCTACCCACTTTTAATATCACTCTTCCTCCCCTTCCCTAATAAAAACCAAAACTTGCATAAGCAAATGAAATATCGATTACATGAACTGGAGCTATTGATCTTATTTGCAATTAAGTGTTAAATTGACAGCAGCCCTGCCCTAAAGGGGGTCCACTTGTGAAAGGGGATTCTACTTAGTCTTCTTTAACCATTCTAACTTGTACATTGACTTTCCATGCATCTTCAACTTGTCAAGCTGCGCCCAACTTGTTGGCAGTTTATTTTTAACTGCCACGATTCTCTCCAGATAAGTTTTAACACTATCAGATGATACGATGTGTCCCAAATATTTGACTTCCGAACTTTTTCGGGCTAAATGTCAGCTGTGCTACTCGGGATCACTCACAAACTTCTCGTGAATTCTTTTAATTTTCCCCGAAGGTCTTTCCGATAACAGGTTTTCCAGCCAAGCAATCCACTAGTCTTTCGAACTTGGTTGGGGAATTACAGAGCCCAACAGCTCTACGAATTGACATAAGCCACTACCGACAATGAAAGCTATTTTCTTCGTATCCTCTTTGTCTTTTTGTCCTTTTTGCCTTACAGGTCCAGCTTATAGAGCTATTGTGCGTCTGCTGGAGTATCCATCATGTCATCGATAACTGTCATATTCGAAGACATCGTTCAGTTGTCTGTAACCAACGCAGAATCGAATGCAGCCATTCATTTTCATAACAAGTACCTACAGAGATGTCCGTAGGCTGTTTGACTCTTCAATGATTCCTTGTTCTTTCATTGAGTTGTTCATTGAGTTCTGTTAGCTAAGGAAGAAGAAGTGAATTCTTTCTTAGCTAACGCAACTCTGCTTATCGGTACAGCACATCCGGTGTCTATCCAGTGTTTCGCAATGTTAGTCCTTCCGTAATCTTTATCGCTGGTTGAAAAAATGTCCTACATCTCCTTTCTAAAAGCTCTCCGAAACGTTTAGTAATCTTGTAGGAACTACTCTGTTATTGCCCACGTTGACTAGTGTTTTCCCTAATATCAAATTTCGTAACACCGGTGTTGTTGCTGCTTCCAAGAGGTAGAATCGATGGGATCACCGGGATCACCATCGGGTCTTGTCCAAACAGCGTTTTACAAGCATTTCCTGATATGGAAGTCCTCACACAATATCACTCTTAGCTTAGCTGTGCTAGCAGATATTATTTCCGTGGGCAATTCAATTTTACGCCACTTCAACATTCGTTATCCTAAGTCTAGCTGGAAGCCGTGCTTCAGGAATTCCTTTTCGAGTGATATCAGCCACCAGCAAAACGTGTGAAAATTGGAAATCTGCCACCTGCATTTCCCTGGTTATTTCTCCATGCTCCTCTAGCTATAGAAGTGCATATCTTCCATTGTTATGAATCCAGCTGTGATCTATTATATCCGATCTACACATGGATCTCTTAGACGCGAGGTCGGTTGTAACCATACTATTAAAGTTTTTAATTTGGACAGTCATGCAAAATCGTTTTCACCGCAATGAAGTCGGAAAAGGGCGCTATTTGTTCCGGAAGTCTCGATTCCATCAGTCAATCTCTGCTCCTTACGTTTGGCCTTTACTCGTTTCCCGGGCTGTTCAGGCGTACTACTGTGAATTCACGCTTCTTGTATCATAAAATTCGTAGATAGAGGGTTTTGCGAAGAGCTAACAACTCTTCCGCAATAAATAATAAAAATGTTAAGGAGCCTGAAGGTCAGGACGCCAAGGCCCGATTTGGGCTGTAGCGCCATTGAAGAAGTATCATGCCGTTTGGTACATTCAAGGCAAGGATTTGGTGCCCGTCTGAGTTTGCAACAATCACGTCGTAGGTGTTCTTCTTGTCCGCAACTCCAACAACGTGGAACTCCACGAGGTTCAGTTCCGCTTTTTGACAAACGCATTCCTCGGTCTCCACATTGAGTTTCCGGACCCGACTACTATAGCGCGAAATTTGATTGGCAGCTTCAAATGTTTTCTGTACATGACTGCGAAGTAGCGTTTTATAAATCCCTTGCATGTGATCTCCACTGTATCGAAGGTTCAGAGTCTGCACGGTAAGTTGCTTTGTTGTTCGACTGTTGTGGTCTGCAAGATTTTTGCCGCAGACCTTCGTAATGCAGTACTAGGGGTCTTCCTCGCTCCTGATCTAATGATGGTAACCGCCGCCTCAAATTGAATTTTGTAGATGGTTCATGGTGTTTGACCATCAAAGATTGGAGTCTTCAGATTTTTATGGACGACGCTTTTGAATTTATGATTGCTAGCAATTTTTCCGAAACGTTCGCTGTTCTTGAAGCTTCGCATCCACCTGTTCTTGCTTTTCCAGTGCGGTTATTTGGTTTACTACATATTTGTAGATTTTGAAAGTCCGTTTTATTGCTGAGATTGCCCTTCAGTTATTGTTTTTCTAGTTGAGACCGTCATTTAGCAGTTGGTTTTGCTGGTACTTCTTCTTTTAGCTCTTTGGCCTGTTGACACTGCTGGTCTACTTTCATCATTATTTGCTGCATCAGCTACATCATCGGGTCTAAAGTGTAGTGAAAACACTTTGTTGCGCGATCTGCTGTTCGTCCTCATGCGCGATGGGAAACTCATGATTGTGGTCTTCGTGTTCTTCTGCTTCCCACGCTTCCGTTATTCGGTTAACTAGCTCTGGATTGGTTTGGTGAATGTTTTCACAGTGCATTTCGAATTGAAAGAAAAGATTTCCGGATTCTACACTGTTACGCTTTATTATTCGTGACGTTTCGGTCTCTGCTGAGCAGTTTGATAAAGATCTCAGTAGAGACCGAAACGTCACGAATAATAAGGCGTAACAGTGTAGAATCCGGAAATCTTTTCTTTTAGCTCTGCATTGTTTTCAGCCATACCGAGTTCCTCTTTCAACTCCGTCACTTTCAAATCTTTCATGCACTGCGGCATTTTCAATTATATCGCGACAACAAATTATTTTGTTGTTCGTTAAG
Source organism: Chorisops tibialis (assembly GCA_963669355.1). Classification (NCBI taxonomy): domain Eukaryota; kingdom Metazoa; phylum Arthropoda; class Insecta; order Diptera; family Stratiomyidae; genus Chorisops; species Chorisops tibialis. The sequence goes on along the minus strand of OY770262.1, from coordinate 110,376,416 downwards.
TATTTTTTGCACAATATCCCAGTCGACAATTCAAGACAACTCGCCTTGCGGAATCAAATCACAAAAATTAGCACTCTGTTCGAAAATTTCTATTTCGATTCCAATCGCAAGATCACAACCGACAACTTGCGAATTCACATACAATTAATTATTTTCCCAGAAAATCCTCACTTTGTCCGTTCTGGATTTGTACACACTATTTTCACTTTTTGCAATTATCGCTCGCAACTTTTACTTGACATCTTACTTTTGACACCAGTTCAGTTGATACCAGTTTACACTATATCGCCTTAAGCTAGGATGTACCCTAGTAGGTAGCGTGTTGGTCTTGTAATGCGAAGGTCGTGAGTTCAAATCCCGGTCACTCACAGCTTAAATGATGCACTTACCAAAATATTTAATTCTGATGGAATGCCAGCTCATATAATGAAATATCGAAAATTCCAAAAAACTGTTTTTTACATTTGATCATTTTATTTCAAATCCAGAAAAGACAAAAAATATTTCTTCATCTATGCAATATAAAAATTAAAAAATTGAAAGTTGGAAAAAAATTACGTCACAGCTTAAATGATGCATCATGCAAAAAATGTAGAATATTTAATGAATTAACTGTTTTGATTTCTAATATTTGTAGGACCACCTTTATGATCTAATACTGCCTGAAGCTGTTTTGGCATAGATTCCTCTAATGTTTTCGTATAGCTTGGGGATATTTTATTCCACTCTTCCAACAGCGCGTTATTTAAACTGTTTTTATTAGTAATGGGGTGCTTTTTAATTTCTAGTTTGAGTTTTGACCATATGTGCTCAATTACATTTGTATCGGGTGATTGTGATGCCGTTTTAATGAAATGAGCGCGGTTGTATAGCATCCATTCCCTAACAAGATAAGATGAATGCTTTGGGCCATTATCATGGAAGAAGCTAAAATTGTCCTTCATTCCCATATTTTCGGCACTGCTTTTCAAATTCTGTTTAAGGATCTCCATGTACATGTGTTTGTCCATATTGCCTTCTATAAAGTAGAGTTTTCTGACGCCTGCAGAGGACATGCAGCCCCAAAACATAACATGACCTCCATGCTTAACAGTAGGCCGCAAATTTCCAAGTTTTAGCTCCTCATTTGGCTCCTTCTCATTTGATGCCAAAATATTGAATTTACTCTCATCTGCAAAAATTACCGTTTCCAAAAGTCCTGCGAGCTATTTCGGTATGTACGGGCAAACTCAATTCTAAGACGGACGTTCTTAGAACTAATCAGGCGCTTGTTTCTCGCAACTCGTCCATGTAAATTTTCTTTACGCAATATTCGTCGCAGTGTTTCAGGATGATACTTCTTTTCCAACAATTTCTTTACTTCAGACGTGAGCTTTGGAGCACTGAGCAAGGGTCCTTTCCGGGATTTCCTAGTAATCCATTGTTCATCGTGATTTGTGAAAATTTTGTTCGGGGTTTTCCTCCCTTTATTTTCAATCAGATTTTCGCGTGAATATCTTTCAAGCTAGGGTGTAGCCTAGTGGGTGACGTGTTGGTCTTGTAATGCGAAGGTCGTGAGTTGAAATCCCGGTCAGCGCAATATATAATTCCGGCACATTTCCTGCTTGGATATACCTTGGTCACCTCAATCTACGAAAATAAAAAATTCGTAGAAAGAGGGTTGTGCGAAGGACTAACAACCCTTCCACAATAAGTAATGAAAAAATGTTAAGGAACCTGAATATAAGCAAGCCAAGGTCCGATTTGGGCTGTAGCGCCATTGTAGATGTAGAATATGCTGTACAGTAGATGGACTTTTGTTAACAATTTTCGCGATGCATTTTTGACTTTTTCCAGAAATAAAATGGTATATTATTAATTCGCGTTCCTCAATGGTGGTACGACGAACCATTTTCGATAAGCGATGCAATCGGGAGGAACCTAAAGTAATGAAGTTCACTTTGCGACTAGAAATCCCTATTGTAATAGTAAGAAATCATAATTTGTGAACATGGAGTGGAGACTAGCCGTTATATTCTCGGAAATTTTCTGCCAGCATCATTTAAGCTGTGACGCTATTTTAAAGAGTATTCACCGAATTGTTTATGTTTCATCTAAACTCAGCTGCAAAATGTTTTGATATCAGTGGAATTAAGAGGAAATCATACACCAGTGTGACTATTTGAAGACGTTAATCGAAACTTTATTCCTGTACTTTTTTTTATAGGAAACTTACAAAAATGCTTGACGGTATCATTTAAGCTGTGAGTGACTGTATAATTCCAGCACATTGCCTACTTGGATATACCTCGGTCACCTCAGTCTACGAAAATGAAAAAAATTTGTAGAAAGAGGGTTGTGCGAATGGCTAATAACCCCTCCACAATAAGTAATGAAAAATATTAAGGAACCTGAATGTCAGGAGGCTAAAGTCCGATCTGGGCTGTAGTGCCATTGTAGAAGAATATATCGCCTTAATATTGCAATAATTCGCGCTCTCGCTCACACCTTCAATCGCCTTGTCAATTCCTACTGAGATGTTTCACGATCCTTAAATACCAACCAGTCCAGAAAACTCTTCGCAGTTCCCATAGCATGTTTATTAATACGTAGGTGGATGTGCGGATGAATGTTTGCGCGCGAGCAGTTCAGTTGTGTGCATGTATGAGATGAGAATAATAGACAGCTGAACACCGAGAACAATCTATAAACGGCGGAGTGTTGACATGTAATGGTATAACGAGAATCGCAGAAACGTCGGAGTATTATCGCCACTTCTATAGTAACTGAACTTCATAACTTCTTCTTCTTCGCAGCGCTACAGCCCCTTTCGGGCCTTGGCTTCCCGTAGCCGATGTCTCCAGCGATCTCGGTCCAGTGACCGCGTCCTCCAATTTTGAAATCCGAGCAGGGATGAACAGTCTTGGTCAACAGAGTCGGACCAGCGTTTCCTGGGTTTTCCCACTGGCCTCCGGCCCTCCGTTTTTCCCTCGAATACCTTTTTAGGTATTCGAATTTCGTCCATCCTTTGTACATGGCCAGCCCATTGCAGCTTCCGCAGTCTGATGATAGTGGAAACCTCCAGTTCGTCAAATATATCATACAGCTCACTGTTGTATCTAGTTCGCCATCGGTCACCATCACGTTTCGCTCCAATTATTCATCTCAGGACCCGTCTTTCGAAAGCGTTCAACATATTTGCGGATGCTTGTGTAAGGGTCCATGTTTCGCATCCGTAGCAAAGCACAGGTCTTACTATTGATTTGTAGACTTGGAGTTTGGTCTTCCTGTGTACGCAACTGGCCTTAAGAATAGCTAAGACTGAATAATACGTTTTATTTGCGAGCTGGATTCGTCTTTTTATTTCGTTCGTTTCATTTCCACTCTTTGTTAATTTTGTGCCTAAATATATGAATTCGTCCACATTTTCCAAATTATATTCGACAATTGTCATGTTTTGTCTATTGGGGGTCCTTTTTCTTGTTTGTGTCATTATTTTCGTTTTTGTTTCATTGATTTTCAGGCCAACTTCTTTTGCTGCTTGATCGAGGCTTAGGAAGTTCATAACTATGCGTACTTATTCCTCCACTTTATATTTTTCCATGACATACTCGTCAGGCGGTACATGTACACGAGTACACAAACGGGCATAACCTCCAGTCCTCCAAGAATAATGTTCACCGTCATTTCCGTCTCTCTCCACCCGAATTTCTATAATACACCAAATTTGTATCCACTTCCTTTACACACTTAACTGAGAAACGCATTAAAGGGTGGCCCCCTAAGTCTACCAAGAATACTCGGTGCTATAAAAAAAAATTCTAGTTTCTTAATACAAAGAAATGTGGAATACGAAACTACGAAAGTTATGGATACAAAAATTCCACCTATATACAACATACACTGATTTGAACAAAATCAACGTTAAATTTGGTGTAATAAGCACACCACTTCTACCACCTCACAAACATATGCACAATTTAAAAAAATATACTTAAAAATCTTTCTTGAAATCATTGTCCTCATAATTTATATTAGAAAGTTATATTTTCATGGCTTTTGTGGCGTAGTGGCAGCGTGCTTCTTCATAGCCAATAGGTCGTTGAACTCCAGGCAGTAAGATTTTTTTAAGCACGAGTTTTTCAGATGCTACTGGTAATGAAAAATTATTTGAAAAAAGAGTGGCAAATGAAGTAAAAGTTAAACGATTCCACTTCTAGAATGTCTACATCTCAATAGATGGTTTTTGGTCGCTTTCTATTATTCAGTCCATCCAGATAATAACATCTGTAAATATTTGTCATTAGTAACCAGTACATCTGAAAATAAATCAGCTTCACCACTCCACACGTTCGTTCTCATTCCACTTTCCTTACCTTCCCATTCCTAGTAATCCTTCGCTCCATGACTGTGTTTGTGCATTGCACATAAAGGCCGAAATTGCCAATAAAACATGTCGTTATGTAAAAAAATGCATAAATGTTCCAACTTCCTTATCTTAAGGGATAGTCCAGATAAAATCTAATATTCATACAGTGGCTCACAGCTTATTTCGTGCAGTGCTATTTTTAAATTATAGAATAATTTTATCTTAAAAACTAATTAGAAAATCATGAAATTTTGAATGTAGATATAGAAAAAATGCTTATTGATTATAATAAATAAAAAAAAGTTTACGAAAATAAATTCTGACACTCTTCAGGCTGAAAAAACGATGGTGCAGCAGAAACGCAGGCCACAGCTTATTTCATGCAGATACTTCTCTCCACTTCTGTCCGATCGTGTCGCGCAGAAGAATTGGCTAGTTGCCAATTCTGTAGTCAATATTTATTGTGATATTTTACGTGTAAAGGACATGGGTTTTCAAAAAATGGGTCATCGCACGACAATTGAACAGCGAGAATTAGTGACAAGTCATTTCAAGAACGAGCTATCCCAGCGGAAAATTGCTCAATTTGTTAATTTGAGTCCCACCACAGTGCAGAGTATCATTGAACGCTTCGTTCATGAAAATCGTATTCAAGATAAGGGCAGAACCGCGCCAAACAAAATTTTCAACTCGTCTGGCAAACGATTTATTGTATGTAAAATTAAGGCGAACCCAAAGTTATAGGCTCCAAAACTAGTTGCGGAGATACAACAAGGACCAGGTAAATCATGCAGTGCAGAAACTGTCCGCCACGTGCTGCGAGACCACAACTTCAATGGTCGAATAACTAGAAAAAAATCATTTATAAGCAGAAAAAACCAGCTGAGTCGCCTTGCCTTTGCTAGAGAGCACTCCAACAAAAATTCGGACTTCTGGAACAGCGTCATATTCTCAGACGAGTCAAAATTTAATATTTTTGGCTCTGATGGCATGAAATACGTATGGCGGAAACCTAATACTAAGCTACAAAAAGAAAATTTAAAAGCTACAGTGAAGCATGGCGGCGGAAGCGTAACGGTTTGGGCCTGTATGTCAGCAGCTGGGATTGGAAATTGAAGGTAACATGGACAAAACCATGTACCTCAACATTTTGAAAAAATATTTGCTCCAGAGTGCTGCGAATCTTGAAATTCCAAACATATTCCGTTTCTACCAAGCTAACGACCCTAAGCATAAATCTGGTATTCTGCAATCTTGGCTGATTTGGAACTGCCCGCATGTTATGTCCACGCTGGCACAGAGTCCAGATATGAATGTAATAGAAAATTTATGGGCAATTTTGGAAAATAATATTCGGAAACATAGTATTTGCAGCAAGAAACAATTGAAAAAACTATTTTGGAGGAGTGGACGAAAAATACCCTAGAAACTACCCAAAGACTTGTCGATTCTATGCTTAAGAGACTTAAAGATGTAATAAATGCTACGGGCTACCATCCCAAATACTGAATTTTGTATAAAATTTAACTTTTTTCTGTAAATTAAGGCCTAAGTTTAAGTGCATGAAATAAGCTGTGACGTAGAATTAAGCAGTATTTTCACAATTTTTGTTAATAAAGTATTACAAACAACAATTGTGTTAGGAGTTCCTAACTTAAACAATAAATATTTGCTTAAAACATGTCAATATTTTACATAGTTTTCCAATTACATCGTAACAAATTTCAAATTTGTAGCTAAGAAATAAGCTGTGAGCCACTGTATAAACAGAAAGTGATGCAGTTTTATAAATTTTAATACGTATATATTATTTTATGCAATAATCCTTCAAATCTTTCCCATTGTTTGTTACTAAGATCACTTTTCCAGCAAATTTTTTCACAAATTAAATGTATCATGTTAATCTACAAGTCGTTAAACTGACAGCAAATAATACATTAGGTTAATCTCTAGTCTTGACCTCTCCAGTTTAAAAAACAACCGTAGATTCTGAGTTTTACGGATACAGAGTGTATTTAATCTTTCTTTTGTAGCTTTTAAATAGTTCAAGTACAAAAGATGAAATTTAAAGAGCATTTTGTAAAATAAATTTAAAAATTGGTGTAATTTTGAATTAGAAAGATCTATTTCACGAATTTAAATCAAATTCACAACACGAGCAAGCGAAAAGATAAAACCAGACTGCAATATATGTATAGGTTTGGAAAGAAGACGAACTATGGCAAAATCGACGGAAGATAAATTTTAAATTGACGGAAACCGAATTTATGATAGAATCGCAATACTTAGTGTATTCGACTTCCGTTTAGTTTAACTTGGAGTTAAATTGCGAAAATATCTTATTTGAAAAACGCCACTTAAGAACCTATAGAGGTTTCATCCAAGTGTTTTTTTTTAAATGGCACAACAGCCAACTGGGCCTTTTTTACTTGTTATTATGGAAGAGTTATTAGCCCTTTGCACCACTCTCTATCTACGAATATTCATTTTTGCAGAGTGAGGAAGCCCAGATATTTTTTTTTTACAGAACGACCTGTGTTATAGGCAATTTCAGCCTTTATGCGCAATGCACAAACATGGTCCTGGAGGGAAGGAATGGGATTGGGAAGGTAGGGGAAGCGGAGTGAGAACGACCGTAACGAGTGGAGAAGCTAGTATAAAGTATTCTAGTGGTAGCAGGCAGTGTGTTACAATTATTAATTGCTTAGTTACGATAGTGTTACAGCCCAAATTGTGCTTATTCTTCATCGGCACCACAACCCAGATTGTTATTGTTAATTATGAAATGGTTGAGCGAAGGGCTTAATCCTCTATCTACGAATTTTCATTTTGACAGATTGAGGTGGCCAAGATATATTCACTTAAGAAGTGTGTTGTTCTTATACATCGACTGGAATTTCAACTCCTGAACTTTGCGTTGTAGACCAACATGCTACTCTCTAGGCTGCACCAAAGTTTCTTCCAAGTGTTGCAAAAAAGTTATTTGCTAGTCTCGATTTCTGTAAAAAAAATCTGTAAAAACTCAAGTCGATAGCTTTTATACTTTTGAAAAAATGAAATTGTTTGAATATCGAAAAAAAAATTCTATATAGTTATTTTTGTTTACAATATTTTCACCAAACTTGAAATCCGTAATAGGCTGTAAATCTATGACTCTAAATCATTGATATCCATAGGTTTGGAATACAGAAATTTGAGTGCGCCGTTTCGTTTTGTGACGATCAAAATTCATACAAATTTCAGAACTCCACAAAATTATATTTTAGAACAGATGCATTTTTACTGTACTGTACAACAGTCTATATGTGTATTGAAATGTGCTCGGGATCGCTAAATTTCAAGTAAAATAAGACTAGTTCACTTTCTTATTATCAAAAACATTACTTACTTACTTACGATGGCGCTACAGCCCAAACCGGGCTTTGATCTCCTGAATACTTTGCCTCCATCCATCTCGGTTCAATACCCGCGTCCTCCAGTTAGAAAATCTTAGCAGTGATTTGCTGTCTGCGTCAATCGAATCCTCCTAGCGCTTTCGTGGTTTTCCGACCGGTCTTTGTCCGCTGCCTTTCCCTTTTAGTGTGCGTTTGGGAATTCTTCCGTCATCCATACGCTCCACATGACCAGCCCATTGTAACTTCTTAAATTTTATGAGGGTTAACACTTCTGGATTGTCGAAGATGGCATACAGTTCTCTATTGTATCGTATTCTCCAGATCGAGCCTTCCCTCACAGGTCAACGGATTCTTCTGAGGACGTCTTGTTTGCCATCAGAGATCTCGCAAGTATATCTATATCGTTGGCATATGCTACGAGTTGCATGGATTTGAAGCATAGTGTTCCGTTGGTGTCAACGGGAAGTTTCCAAAATATTCGAGTGTCAAGTTGAAAAGCATTGGTCACCTTGGCCGTGACCTTGCTTAAGGCCGTTGTCTGTTTTAAAATTGGAAGTCAGATCGTTTTCTACTCTGACTCGTGACACAAAATATTATCTTGAATAATTTGCTTTTAAATATCACTAGAATACTTTTTATTAACGCTTTGTCGCTTTATTTATTCGCACGTTTATAACTGTTGGTCGCACGACCTAATCGCTTCGAAATTTACTAATGTCGTTTGCCGGGCATGAAATAAATATGATAAGCTCAACATTTCTAATATAATAGCAACTTTTTCAAACTCTACCGATTGTTACATGGTAACGCTATGAACTTCACAATTAACATGATCTTAGATTTTTTTTGCCAAAAATAAGCTATTGAATATTATTTTTTAAATTGCAAGATAGCATCGAGCATATTAGCTTATGAACGCTGAATATGATCAAATTATAATTTTATTAATATTTTTGTATATCAATGTAGCTTATTAGCTAATCACATTTGCAGCTTATTTCTTAATTTCTGTATTGTTAACCTCAAGGCAAATAGGCCAAAGACTTAATGTTGTACTGGACAGTAGCTTCATTATCACAAATTTCTCCTTTCGAATTTGAGAAATTGTAAAAATTTAAAATCAGATAAAGTTTCTTGAAAGCATAATATTTAAAAATTTTGAAAATAAGTACTAATTCACTCAAACAACGGCATTCTTATTATATTTAAGTTAATTTCACATATTATCTTTATACTCTAGATGAAATCTGAGAGTACTATAAGTTTGCCACAAAGTTTGTAACGCTAAGAATTAAGGCTCGGAGAAAAAAATGAATGATACAGAAGTTCATATAATCACTAACAAATTTCAAAACCGGATGTCCGTCCGTCCGTGCGCTCTCTAGCTTGAGAACGCGTTGCGCTAGATAGTTCAAATTTTGTACACGTTGTTTTTGACAAAAACGTAAGGTCAAGTTCGTGAATGGGCCAAATCGGTCTACCACTTCTAACTCCTCCCATACAAAATGTCACAATTGCGCAATTTGATAATAAACGGATTTGCTCGAAAAGTATAAAAGTTATTGAACTGAAATTCGAAGCATATTACTATCATGGTGGCTTCAATCTACCGTATAAAAATTATGATTAGTAATTATCCTCCCTTTCCTTTCATCACCTCCCATACAAACTTCACTTTTTCATGAAATGCTCTAAACCAATTTACTTAGTGCGTATAAAGTTTAGCGAGCTGGAATTGTGCACTAAATATTTATTTAGAATTATTAGTCAGACTAAAAAAAATTAGATGATTAGCTTCACCCGTTCCACCCCCTCCCATACAAAACGATGCAATTTCGCAATTCGATAATAAATGAATTTGCTCCAAAAGTATAAAAGCTATTAGTCTAAAATTGTATAATACTTTTATAATGACTTCAATCTACCGTATAAGAATTATGTTTATCCTTTCCCTCCTGCCACCACCTTCGATACAAACTACACTTTTTTATGAAATGCTCTAAACCAATTTACTCAATGCGTATAAGCTTTATCGAGCTGAAATTGTAGATTATTATAATATTAATTTAGAATTATTAGTAAGACTAAAAAAAATTAAACGATCAGTCTTACCCCATCTAACCCCTTCCATACAATCTGACTCAATTTCACAACTTTACAAAAAGTCGATTTCCCTGAATATGAGTGCCACTGATTTACAATTTCAAACATGTCAAAAACATAATTTTTATAGTTAATTCTGAAAAATTCTTTAAGAACTCGCCTCTCCTTCTACCACCTCCCATACAAACTGCATAATTTCACTAAATCTAATACACTAATTTTCTCAGTACCTATTATATTTTTGAATCCTAAATTTTGTATGTATAAAACATTTTGATAGAAACTTTAACGTGGTGAGAAAGAAATGGTTCAATGTCGTCAACCTCTGTATCACTTCACCTACAAAATTTCTTGGAAACAAAAAATTTATCTTTCATCTAGAGTATCGCACGATTGGACTTTACGCCCTTAAAAAGTTCGTTTTTTCCTAGTAGAATACGAATATGAAAAAAAATTCAACTTGACCTCCACTCAACCTTGAAAACTGGTTTTAAGGTCAACGGCAAAGTCATTATTGGAAGATCCCCTTCAAGCCTTAAAGCTTTTATCCTGATCAGTTTTCATGAAACTGCATGTATGAAAATATCGGGGGTGGTACAATAAAATGGGGCACCGTGTATAAGAATATGAATACAAAAACACCCAAAATAAGCCAAAGATTACATTGAAGATGTATTCCCTTCTTATCAAAATTATTCACTTTAAAGTAGTGACCGACCGGCACTACAACGACGTTGTAGAAACTTAGATTAGATTAGATTTTACTGTGCAATAGGTTTGGTGTTCTCTATCACTGCGGCCATTGATAGGTCTATTGTAGTGTTTCCCGGTACATATATATTAGAGTTCCTCGTTCCGTGCTATTGAGCTTAGGATACCACGTGGAGGAATAGTCAAAAATTCACTTGGGTTCATGATTCGTTAACCGAAATGAAGGAGTCTTTTGTTCAATAATCTCATTCACAGAGAAAACATATAACCCGTTGTTTCCTCCTTCTAGCGATCACCCGCGACTTTGTCGCGTATATTCTTACGCTCTCTAAATTAAGCAATTTTTGAAAATGTCGTTAGTAATACATTATGCGGGACATATAATCTAATTAGTTTAATGGCACGTTCAAGGCAATGCTTTGTATTTTGTTTGAATCAGAACCATAAATTATTAAAAATGAAACCAGGATACTCGCATTTGTATGGGACAGGCTCGTGATCAAATGAATCTCGTAATTTGAGATCATAGACGTATTGAAGAGCGTTAAGGACATGTGAATAGTTGTAGCTTGTGTTAATTAAAAGAAATCCGAAATAAAATAACATTAAGCATAAACACACAACAGGACTACGATTGTGCGTAAAGCCCAATCATATGTTACTATAGATGAAGTTGAAATTTTTTGTGATATTAAGAAATTTTGTATGGGGAGTGGTAGAAGGGGTGACAGCACTGAACTAATTTGTTTTACATCATGCTAGAGCAGCTATAAAAATGTTTTGTAACAAATTTAAGATGAGAAACTTAGCGCATTTAATGAAATTGTGCAATTCATATGGGAGGTGGTGATTTTTCAAGAAACAACTATAATCACCATGCAATTGATATATTTTAAATTTCAGATCAGTAACATTCACGCTTTTCAAGAAAATCGAATTTTCGTAAAGTCGATGAATTATGCCACATTGAATGGGAGGGGGTAGAAGAAGTGAAGCTAATCGCTTTATTTTTTCTTGATATTAATAATAATGGTAATTAAGGATTTAGTACAAAATTTTAGCTCGACGGAAGTTATACGTACTGAGAAAATTAGCTTAGAGTATTTCACGAAAAAGTGCAGTTTGTATGGGAGGTGGTGGAAGGAGTGGGGGGTTTTCAATGATTTTTTGAGAAACAACTATAATTATTATGTTATTAATATATTTTAAATTTTAGATCAATAACGTTCACACTTTTCAAGAAAATCGAGTTTTTGTAAAGTTGTGGAATTATGTCACATTGTATGGGAGGGGGTAGAAGGAGTAAAGGTAATCGGTTAATTTTTTTCGATATTAATAACAATGCTAATTAAAGATTTAGTACAATATTTCAGCTCGATGAAAGTTACACGTGCTGAGAAATTTGGTGTATAGTATTCCTTGAAAAAGTGTAGTTTGTATGGGAGGTGGTGGAAGGAGTGGGGGGATTCAAATAATTTGTATACATATCACATATCACATATCACATTTATGATAAAAATAATATGTTATAAATTTCAAATGATTCGTTAAAATGGATTTCAAGAAAATTTGATTAATTTATATTTTTGAAAATGAGTCATTTTGTAAGGGAGGGGGTAGAAGGCGTGGGAGTATTGAAATAAGACCACGCGCAGATTACATCTCAGTGCATATCTAATAAACTCTAAAAGTTCATTACAATCGATTTAGCCGTTTTGCGTGAAAGCCGGACAGACAGACAGATAGAGAAGAATTTTAAAAACGTGTGTTTCTGCTTAGCTATACTAAAATAAAACACTAACTTATTGACATTTCCTAACAAATAACATACAGACACTACAATTATATTTATATGTATAGATTTCTATTAGTATCTGAAGGCAATCCCACACGAGCTTTGATCGTATTTGTGATTGCCACCCTACTTTCATTGAAAATATGTAAGTTCTTATTATGGTATGCTTTGATTATACCCTCCCGAATACATAGTTTTGTTGCATGTATTTCGGCTTGGAAAACAGTACAGAACTCATGTATGCTGGCGTAGATACTTGTACTGACACGTTCTCCAAATAATCTAGCACCTTTCCCCCTTTCCTGTTTTGTATACCAGATGATTGATGATGTTTTTAAATTGGGGCTATTGGACATCCAGTCTTGATGATCACGTAAGATCATTTTAAATGGTTCTGTAAAACTATGTCTTCCTACCATAGAATCAGAGAGAGGTATCCCAAGAACTAATTGTTTTTCAATTTCTGGAGACATAGAAGGGCACACAATTTGGCGTCCTTCCCCGCCTTCAGATGTAGAGGAGCTAGACTGAGAAGTATCGCTATTGCTGCAATGAAAGTAGTACTCATTGCTTCAGTTATACCAAGTGTATCTATTTTTGGAAGCTTTTGCTGAGTAGTTTTTTGCAATGTTTGGTGCCCCCAAATTGATTTTGCATGTTGCTATGAGCCTACCAACGGAGGCATATTATATCCAGTATGTCAGATTTAGATTGAGTCTCCATGTTTTGACCAAGAGGTTCCTGCAAGTCCAGAGGTATATTCTGAATTTTTCTACAACATTGTCTAGACGAACATTCTGCGTGAGTTTCTCATCTAGAATTACTCCTAGAAATTTCACTTCACTGGAAACTTAGGAATAGCTAGGGTGTAGCCTAGTAGCTGGCGTGTTGGTCTTGTAATGTGAAGGTCGTGAGTTCAAATCCCAATCGGCGCAGTATATAATTCCAGCACATTGCCTGATTGGATATAACTTGGTCATCGCAATCTACGAAAATGATAAATTCGTAGAAAGAGGGTTGTGCGAAGGGCTAACCACCCTTCCACAATAAGTAATTAAAAATGTTAAGAAACCTGAATGTCAGGGGGCCCAGGCCCGATTTGGGCTGTAGCGCCATTATAGAAGAAGAAGTAGAAGTAGGAAACTTAGGAATTGTTTTCGATTTTGATCCCAGGTACGTACGCGTACCTATTACGTGCCTGCAGCATCATTGCGTAGTGATTTATCTGGTATCTTAGATGCTAGTTAGGCAGGCTGGCTGGATGACCCATAAATAAACATGGTGTTAAAGCAGACAGTGTTGCTGATGAAATGAAAAAAAAATAAATATTCTTTAATATCTAAATTACTATGTCTCCATGTATTGATAAATTCAACATTTTTCAATGTCGGAACTGCTGTCGAAAATCTTCCCAGCAATCCAGCGTACGCAAATATGAAAATTGTTTGCTGCAAAGCATGAAGAAAACAATACATTATTGAATTTAAATAAATTTTGTATCATCGAATATATAGAACGACCATGCAAATAAAAAGTATTTTAAATCAGAAGTGTGAAGTTTGCATGAAGAAAGTCTAGCGAAAAGAAAAAGTTGTTTTGGTGTTTTATTTCCTTAACTGTAACCTATGGGGTGTTCAGTATTGAATCCATCAAGCGGTTTATGGTGCAGATAAGCTAATTTGCGTTCCAGAAATTATAAAGTAATCTTAGACAAGACGTAGTATATTAGAACTTCTACAGGCATTCATCTAGTTGGATCCATAAACATTTAAATTTCGATCTGCTATACGACTTTGGTTGAACAATTTTAATTGGGTGCCGCAAATCGAGTTCTTAATCTCAATTTTGAAAGCGGTCTGATTTTCGTATCTCAATTGCCTTTACCAGTTAGTTTCTTAAACTTTGAAGAAATGTTTCTAAGTAATTTTTCTTACGAGTAACTGCATTTAAAAGGTTTGTTTAATGTAACGAAGAAACTTTAAGATTTTGCCGAAATAAAATGTATATGTAGATAAATACTTAACGGATTGGAAATTTTTGATAATCAAGAATTAAGAATATTGAATTTAAATAACATTTGCAAAGGTACAAGAGAAATTATAAATTTTCTGCATCCCATTAAACAAACATAGTGTATAACTTTACTTACTTAGGAGGTTTGTTCAACAAAATCTCTTGTTGAAAAAACAATTCTCTTTTCTTTGTAGAACCTTAACTTTATTTGACATTCATTTCCATGCATTTGGTACTAAATTTAAAATTCTTTTTCCATATTTTGAGTTTCCGTCATTTTGAAAATTCGATTTTGATAAAAACAAGGGACTTCAAATATTTTCTCATGCTATTTTTATTTGCGTTTAATTTATATTTTTTTTTAGACTCTAGTTAAAATTTGAGAGTATGTTGTGCTTGCCTTACCGTTTGTAACGTTAGAAATAATGCTCGCTCAAAGTCGCTAAGAGTACAGAAATATATACTATAGTACCTAAATTTTTGAATCCTAAATTTTGTTTAAAACATTTTGATAGCAACTCTAGCGTGATGAGAAAAATTAGTTGAATGTCGTCACTCCCTCTAACACTTCCCCTACAAAATTTCTTAAAATCAAAAAATTTCTTTTTCATTTTGAGTATCGCTCAGTCGTAGTCCTGTTATGATTTTTTCTAAACGCTCACTCTAATAAATGAAAATAAATTTTGAAAAGTGCAAATAAATTTCGAATAATGCATGAAATAAACGAGCGAATACGAATCTATTATTTCTCAAAGTAGCATGGAAAGCATGTTATTGTTAATTTCGGCTTCCTCTATGGTTATAAAAGACACGCTAAGACTGCTCCGTCTAATTCTAAATTGATTAAACACCGCTTATTCAACGAATGTATTCATCAATTTCTAAAGTGCCTGGGCCAGCTATAAGATATCATTAAGAAATTTACACAAAGGTGTTGTGGCATAGTCCGGCGTAAAGTTATGTCAATCAATTAACAGCAGATACGAGTACAAGAGAAAGTGGCGTATGTAATGTTAAATTCGATTCTGTCCTAAATTTCATTCTTTCATGGACAAGCAAGGTGTGCGTGAATTTTCATTTTCACTCCGATCCGCTCATCAGCTTATCCCAAAAATCACTGACAGTTTCAATTCACAATTATTATTACTCATTTATTAAGCACTATTCTATAGTAACTATATATACAATATACATATACCCAACGAACTATGCGGACGGTATGCAAAATACACACAATCATTTCGCACCACACATAAGTAAATTGGAATTTTTTCTTTGAGTTTTTGTCTGACCCAAAAAATGTTTATTTGTAAAGCTTTTTCGTCATTCAAGTCAGTCATCAAAAGACCATTAATTCAGTTCGAAATACCCGAATAAATTTTGCGATTTGTCTCTTTGGGATTTCAAAATGGAAGTAACTTCTTCTTCTTGTAATCGAACAAGAATATGAATTAATAAATTGCAAAGCTTAGATACCGATATGCAATTTGTAGGCTTTTATTCAAATAAGATCGTTACAAACTGTTTAGATTATTCTTATTTTATTACTTATGAAAACCTGTTATTCGTCAAATAAATATAAATTACGTTTTCAAATTTAAGATATTGAATTTATTTGGATAACACATATTTGAAAAACCTGTTGTTTGAATTTGTAATAAGACCGTTAGATACACTATGATATAATACGTTTTTGTTTAGTGTGAAAAATTGAAAATAAATCAGAAAAAAAGGAATCTTATCTTAGCTATTTATTATATTCAAATCATGGAGTGTTTATCATCTTTAAAATGCAAAATAAAAAATTTATGTTGAATATTTATAATTCGTAAGATGCATTTGTCGAAAGCCGAAGATTATACAATAAATTACGTAATATATTTCATGAAATTAATTGATATTTTTAATATCCTATAAAAGTGATTTTTCTCTTCAATTAATAATAATAATTTACAATTTATAATACCGAAAAGATGAAAGAGAATATTTTTATATAATCCAACATCGAACGCCGTATTTCACATACAAACAGCTGCTCCAACGGCAAAAAAGGAAAGATTTTTTGTATCGCATCGGCACTAACAATGAAAAGTGAATCCTTTACGATAATCCAAAGTGCAAAAATCGTGGGAATACCGTGTCCATGTATCAACATCGACGGCCAAGTCGAACATCCATGGCTCGAAAATCATGCTGTGTATTTGGTAGGACTAGCTCAGCGTGGTGTATTATGAGCTGCTACAAGTGGGTGAAACCATCACAAGAGCTCGCTACAAAATACAATTAATGTGTTTAAGCCGAGCACAGAAGGAGAAACGTCCGCAATACGAAGAGAGACACGACAAAGTGATTTTGTTCGGCCACTTGTTGCTCACGTTGTGAAAGCCTACCTGGAAACATTGAAATGGGACGTCCTTTCCTACCCGTCATATTTTGCAGACTTCGCTCCATCCGACTATCTCCTATTCCGATCGATAACGCATGGCCTGGCTGAGCAGCACTTCCATTCTTACGACGAAGCCAAAAATTGGGTCGATTCGTGGATTGGCTCAAAAGAACAGCAGTTTTATCGACGTGGAATCCATATGCTACTAGAAAGATAGGAAAAAATTGTGTCTAGCGATGAGAATTTCTTTGAATAATAAATATTTATCCATTTTTGTACAATAAAGGCTCGAATTTTTGGAAAAAAACGGCGGTTTTCAATTTTTACTCCCAATATAATTAACTTTTATTTCGATTATTTATGCAATGTATGAGTGCAAGCCGATATAATGAGTAGGTGGATGTTAATAATTTTTTTGATTGATTGCTCAAATCACGTTCAAAATTCTCTGTATTGAACGCTAGTTTCAAAAACTAAATTAATTCGGTGTAGTTTATGTTCATAAAACCATACATCTGTATGGGAGGTGGTAGGAGTTTTGGAGAAATCAGAAAATATGTGGAGCAGTTTTATTTCAATTGATTTGAAAAGTTTTAATAAAAAATTTCGGCAATTGGAGACTTTTGGTGCCACTTAGTTTTAAATATTTTTAAAAGTGTTCGTTGGTGATAATTTTTTTTTTTTAAAATGATGAAAATAATACTATTGAATAAGAAGTGGTTAAAGTTTTGAAAGTATTAGACCAGTTTATATGTTGGACTTTTAAATATTTTTTAAAATTGATTCTGCAAGTTTTTAATTTCCTAGCTTAATATTTCAAAAATCAAAATTTTTGCGTGTTAGTTTTTTTTTCAATCTGTCTTAGGGTCCCGCGTCGATGCATAACCATTTCTATTCAAATTATTATTATACTCTAAGTGAATTCTGAGAGTATTATAAGTTTGTAACGCCAAGAAATAATTATCGCACAGAGTTGCCAAGGGTATAGAAATATATGTTGTCGTACAAAAATTTCAAAGCTGAATGTCCGTCCGTCCGTCTTTCCGTCCGTTCGCGCTGTAGAACGCGTTGAGTTAGAAAGGTTAAATTTTGTTCAAGTCATTTTTGATGAAATTGTAAAAAGGTCAAATTCGTGAATGGGCCAAAACGCTCCACGCCTTCTACACCCTCCCATACAAAATATATCATTTTCAATTTTTCACAATAATCATATTTTCTTGAAAACTATAAAATCTAATAATTTAAAATTTAGAAAATATTTTTCTTATCATCATTTTATGGTATAAAAATTATTCCAATTTTCCTACTCCTACCACCACCTCCCATACAAACTGCACTTTTTCATGAAATACTCTAAGCCAATTTTCTCAGTACGTATAACATTTATCGTGCTAAAATTTTATATGTAGTACATAATTAGCTATTACTATTAAATAAAAAGAAAAACTGATTAGAGTCACCAGCTTCTACCCCCTCCTTTACTATACGACACAATTTCAAATCTTCACAAAAAATAGATTTTCTTGCAAGTATGAATATTACTAGTCTGAGATTTGAGAGATGTCAATTACATTATATTTATATTATTTCTGAAAAAATTACTAAGAACCCCGCACTCCTTCTACGACTTCCCATGCATACTACAGAGTTTCACTAAATATAATTCGATAATTTTTTCGGTAACTATTTAACTTTTAAAGCTTATATTTTGTATGAAAAATTTTTATAGCTGCTCTAGTATGACGTAAAAAAATTAGTTCAATGTTGTTACCCCTTCCACCACTTCCCATACAAAAATTCTTGCGAACACGAACATTTCTGTTTCATCTATAGTATCGCATGATTGCGCAGTCGTAGTCCTATTATGTTTTTTGTTTTCATTCAAATTGATGTATGTTTCTGCAAAATTCCCACTTATTATACTCTAGACGAAATCTGAGAGTGTATTGTGTTTGCCTCACCGTTTGTAACGCTAAGAAATAACGCTCGCACAGAGCCGCCAAGGGTACAGAAATATTTGTTTTCGCTCAAAAACCTCGATTCCGAGTGACCGTCTGTCCGTTTGTCTGTCTGTCTGTCTGTCTGTCTGTGCGTCTGTCTACAGCATAACTCTCGAAAGCTTTGATCTATAATGCTAAACATTTTTGTGTGTCATTTTTACCAAAAATGTAACTTTAAGTTCGTGAATGGGCTACATTCCCCCACTCCTTCTACCTCCTCCCATACAAATTTCATGAAATTTCGAAATATTAAGAAATTAATTTTTCTTTGAAACTATTTAAGCTATCGACTTGAAATTTAGGTGAAAGCATTATGATTTAGATGTCATTAATAAAAAAATTGACCCGATCCCCTTACTCCTTCTACCCCCTCCCATACAAATGGACAATTTTGAAAAATACATATTTAAGCTTTAAGCCCAATCGTAATTCTGTTATGTTTTTTACTAGAGACCTAACAAAATATTTAAAGCTTTTGAAATTTTGGTTCACCATTTCCCTTTCCTCCGCTGCAGATGTCGTGTGTTTGCTTCCATATAACCGTTCGGACTTAGAGTCAAATGTTCGCTCGTTGCATTCTAAATGCAAAGTAGCAGGACTGAAAATAAATGTGCGTAAGACCAAGTATGTGCAAATGGGCTCGAACACATGCATTCCGATTGTTCTTAGCGGATAAGATGTGGAAGAGGTGGAAGATTTTTTTAACCTAGGAAGCATTGTCTCTTATATTAGCACCACATCGAAATTACCCTTCTCCATGGTTAGCAGTAGTTTAACCAAAGCTGATCTACTGTGGAAGTTTATCTGGATCACTCTCAGCATCCTGAGGAACTGGAGTATGGTTCTGTTTGTTCACAGTTAACTTTAAGATCGATCAGATTAACGTCCGGGGTCTGCCTATCTGTTGCTGTAGATTCATTCTAGCACTTGGCGAATGTGAGGTATTACTGGGAAGTGAACAGTTTTATTCTGTTGGCAGATATCCCCTTGTACCAGCTTTTTTTCGCCAGCAGGGTATCGCACTCTACATCCACGATGATGTGATTTTCCAATTAAATTTCCATTTAGGAAATTATTCCAATCCAGAGTTTAACTAAATCTGGATAAAATTACTGATCAAAAGGCATATCATGTACTTTTGTTACATGCATAGAAGCACAGCAACGACTGGAGCGAATACTATCAGAATTGGATGGGTTATCGAAATCTATCCTCTGAAATCGTTATTGCAGGCGATTTCAATATTTATAACTTTGCCTGGTTTAAACGTTCTTCCACTACGGATCAAGTGGGACATGATACTGAGCTTTTTGCCTCTTTAATCAGATTAACGCAACTGGTGAATGAGCCTTCTCGTTTACCAGACATCGTAGAGCATTTTTCTATCACAAACCAACCTGAAAAATATTCTGTCTCTGTCATATCCCCATCATCAATTGGAAATACTGATAATTTCTTGATTCGTGCTCAATTCCCAGTTGCAGCAACTACACCGCTAACAGTCAAGGCACCTCGAAGAAACATTTGGCATTTCAAAAGACAAAAACAATTCTAATGACTGCGATGAAGCCTGAGATTATCCTAAAGGGTATGAAGCTCTACATACCTTCCAGTCAAAAGACAGTCTGACCGTCGAAGGATTCTTGATTCAATAAAGAACGTTCGATGGAAAGAAAACATTTAGAGGCAATAAAATACTTGCCAACACAGAACTTTTCAATGCGTCAAGAAATGCCTGCAAATCTATACTCAATCGTATTAAATTTTTAAATTTGAGCATGAACAAAAACTTCGACGGAAGATCCTCCAGTGCCCCAGTGGCTCTAGATCTTACTACACATTTGTCAAAACGGTCAAAATCAATTTCATTTCTTCTTCAATACCGACCCTACTGTAGTTGATCCTAGCGAAAAGTTAATTTACTACCAGTAAGTTTCGTACGAATTCTGCCCTTGCACCTTCAACCCAATCGCCTCTCGCTGAAAATCCTTTTGGTTTCTCACTGTCTGCACTGCATTTTCGCACGAGAGTTATTTATGGGATATTGAAAGAGCTCAATATTCACAATTCTGCTGGTCCGGACGATATTCCACTCCATTACCCTTAAAAAGTGCGCGTCTTCTTTAGCTAAACCTCTTCGCAATCTTTTTTATCTTTCTTACTCTTCAGGGTGGTTTCCACGTATGTGGAAAGTTGCGAATGTTCAGCCCATTCCCAAGAAAGGAAGCAAAGCGAACCCCTCCAACTACTGTCCAATAGCCATTACTTCAGTGCTCTCGAAAGTAATGGAAACTGCTGTCAATCGTAAAATCGTCAATTATCTGGAGGATAAGCAGCCCATTCATGATCTTCAGTATGGGTTCCATTCTGGACGGTCGACGGGGGATCTTTTAGTCTACTTGAAAGAGCGTTGGAACTCATGCTTACATAAATATGGCGAAGGTCAAGTTCTCGCACTTGACATTGCAAAAGCTTTCGACAAAGTTTGGCAGGAATGTTTCTTAATTAAGCTTAAGGCCATCGGCCTTAATGATACCCTTGTTCAATGGATTAAGAGCTATTTCTCTGAATGTACCTTACGAGTAGTATTAGATGGCGTTACTTCTTCCTCCTACCCAATTGATTCCGGCGTTCCACAAGGTTCTGTTTTATCTCCAGCTCTTTTCTTAGTTTTCATAAACGACCTTCTGTTGTCCACTCTCAATCCAATCCATAGTTTTGCAGATGACAGTACTTTAGACAACACCTATGAATTTAACTCTGCTGCGGAGTCAAACAATCATTCTATTGCTTTCAGTCGCAGGGAATCATTCAATTCGCTGAACTCGGATCTCAGCTTTATCCTGGAAAAACAGAGAAAAGTTCAACGCATTCAAAACACAGGCCTGTCATCTATCCGTCAAACGGGATGTTTCAGTGTTGTATCACAATGTAACTTTTGATGATGCACGGCTTACCACTTCAGAGAATTTCATACTGTTAGGCGTCGAAATTAGTGACCACCTAAATTGGGCCCAGCATATCATTGATATTGCCTTTGACGCCTCTAGACGTCTAGGTGTTCTCCGAAAATGCAAAAAATATTTCACATCCATCGACTTAGCAACCATCTATAAGACTTACATTAGACCACGTTTAGAGTATAACTCGCATGTTTGGACTGGGGCACCCAAAACACACCTCGCATTGCTCGATCGTATTCGAAAACATGCGTTCCGACTGATTGAAGACGAAACCATCACGTCTTCTATAGATTCTCTTGAGCATCGTAGAAATGTGGGAGTATTCAGCATTTACTATCGATACTTCCATGGTAAATGCAGTATGGAACTGTCCGCACTCATTCCTTCATTGTATACTTTTTCCCGCCGGAATACTCGCCAAGCTGAACGCTCACACGAATACACTGTCAAACCTTTGCCTTCTCATACAGTGAATCATAGGCAGTCATTCATTTCCCAAACTTCAAGACTTTGGAACGATTTGCTAGCTAGTTTGTTCTCAACAAGTACAACCTGCGGTGCTTCAAGAACAATCCCCACCGTCATTTTTGTCTCTCTCCAACTTAATATTCCACACCGACATAACTGTGCATTGCATTAAAAGGTGACCCCTAAGTTATACTCTGTGCTGTAAAAAAAAGTGTGACGGACGCTGTAGGAGTATCGTCTGGATCTGCAATATCATTTTTGATCTTTCCATTCGTGTCGATGGAAATATCTTGGGTAGCGGAAGGTTTTCTATCTTGAGATCTCCTTTCATTTCGTTGATCTTGCGAGGGTTTTTGTTACCGTCCTCGGGGCTTCGCTTTTTGGGGCGTACATAGACACTTCCGATTCTCCAAGACATTTTCCCAAAGCCCGAGTAAGTTTGTTCTTGTCTTTTTCTTAACCTGGAGAACCAATACTTGGACGCCGTTCACAGCCAGCGGTTCGCCGAACTTAATGAGTCTCCATTCGTCCGTCGGGATATCGGGGTTCGACAGGTGAAGTTGCTTCGGGGTGATCTTTGCGGGCATTACGCTAGGCAGAAATACCTTGTCCTTAGGTATTGAAGGTAGACTCGCCCTATTCATGATCTCCAGTTTCACTCCTCCCACGAGTTTTCGAGAGTGCTCACGGCCTTTCTTCATCAGTGTAGGGTGAATTGGTCGTTGCACTTCACAATTGCCTTACAGAAATTAATTAAGCAAAGTACGCGACTTAGCTGTACTATTTAATAATAAATTTACCTTCGACCATCTTGACAATATTGTTATCAAAGCTAACTTCATTTAGTGCTTATTAAAACAATGGAGTAAGGACTTTAATGACTGTTACCCTACAAAGACACTTTACTGTGCTTTCATACGTTCAATTCTTGAATATGTTTGCTCCGTTTGGACTCCTCATTACGATATTCATAAGAAAAGAAGTACAGCGAATATTTTTAAGATTTGCTCTCGGGGGTCTTTTTTGGTCAGATCTTATATACGTCCTTCTCGAGAACAACTTAACTGCTTTTATTGATGTCACTCGAAGATAGGTGAGTTATTCTTAGTGCTGAAGTTGCAGTTAAATTAATTTCAGGTCAAATTGACTTTTCGCCATTCCTAGGAGATCTTCAATGGCACTACAGCCCGAATCGGGCCTTGGCCTTCTGACTTTTAGGTTCCTTAACATTTTTTCATCACTTATTGTGGAAAAATTGGTAGCCCTTCGTACAGCCCTCTATCTAAGAATTTTTCATTTTCATAGATTGAGATAACCAAGTTATACTCAATTGAGCAGCGTGCTGGAACTATACGACGTCAACCAAAATGAGAGACTACGTACTTCTTGATAACTCATTCCATGGAACTAATAACGGTTAGCACAATCCGGTAACTTTCATTTCACGGGCTTTTAACGTTAATTATAGCAACATTGATCTTAATCTTAATATTGTTCAGATAAAGTCAGCTTTTTTAAATAAATATGATGTTATTTGATGTTTTGCTATAATCCTTGTAATATAAATTGTATACTGATGAATTCTAAATAAATAAATAATTTAAATTTGGATTGATCCACGTTCGTCTCCATGTGGCTCAGGATTTCGGGATTTCGAGTAGTAGCCGTATCTTTACAAATTATGTCACGTGAGTACCTGCAACTAGGGCTTAGTTCCACGGTTGTCTTTAGCAACACAGATTGTTATTGCAATGACAATCATTAATTCCCCAAGCAATAGAACAGAAACTTGCGCATGCCAAACATGGCTGTAAGAAACGTAAGCACTAATACGTCGGTACCAGTACACTTGTACATATTGGTTGGTCCAAAACTTATCTAAATCTCTTTCTATCTGAATCAAAGAGCCCGGTTGCTAAACAATTCCACGTTAAGGATAGGATTACTCTCCAAGGAGACAGCAACACATAAACCTGAATAGTGATTACGTAGCAAACAGATATTTGACTGCCCGCGATATACGCATCAACCAATAGCCACCACGTATACCCCAAATGAACCTCACCATGGCCATATTCGCCTGCTTCGACCCATGCACTGCACTCAATGTCCTAAGCACAAAAGATCATCACCAAAATGCAAAAGACAACAGCCTCCGTGGTACCAGATAACTTCTGGTGAGGCCTCGAAGAAATTGGACACGCACCTGAGGTGATCATGTTTGCGGCCGCTCTCTGCTTCGGTCTAGCTTTGGGTAGAGTGGTACCAAACAGCTCGAAAACGTGGAGGTGCCCAACTCTAAAATCGCCTTAGCTTTCTGGACCAGCACTTACTGTCCTGCGGGACCCCATCTCCAAAATTTTCCACATTTCCAGACTCATACTTTCAATTCATTTCATTTACGATGACGCTACAACCCAAATCGGACTTTGGCCTCCTGAATACTTTGCCTCCATCCATCTCGGTTCAGTTACAAAATCTTAGCAGTGATTTGCTGTCTGCGTCAATCGAATTCTCCCAGCGCTTCCACGGTTTTCCAACCGGTCTTTGTCCGTTAACTTTCCCTTTTAGTGTGAGTTTGGGAATTCTTCCGTCATCCATGTGCTCCACATGACCAGCCCATTGTATTTTCTTAAATTTTATGAGGGTTGACAGTTCTGGATTGTCGAAGATGGCAAACAATTCTCTATTGTATCGTATTCTCCAGATCGAGTCTTTCCTCACAGGTCCAAGGATTCTTCTGGGAACCTTTCTTTCAAAGGCGTTAAGAAGTTTTTCGGACGATAAAGTCCACGTTTCGCTGCTATAGCATAGCACAGGTCTTATGATGGTTTTTTATAGCTTAAGTTTTGTTTTCCTGTGCAAGTTCTTGTTTTTGATTATTGGAAGTACCGAATAATACGTCTTGTTTTTTATTATCCTTCTATTGATTTCGACGGGCTCGCTTCCATCCTTCGATAGGTCTGCCCCTAGGTATACAAAGTTGTTTACGTTTTCTAGGTTATAGTCTCCTACTGTAATATTTTGTCTGATTGGCGTCTTTTTCCTAGTTTGTGTCATAATTTTTGCTTCGTTTTCATTAATACGTACTCCAACTTCTCTTGCTGCTGAGTCAAGGTTTAGTTGTGTGGATTTGAAGCATAGTGATCCGTTGGCAGGCAGTTCCCGAACAACATATACGAGTATCAATTTGAAAAGCATTGGTGCAAAGCCGTCACCTTGTTTAAGGCCGTTGTCAGTTCTAAAGCTGTAAATTAGATCATTTTCTACTCTGACTTGTGAACCAAACCAGTTTCGGTGGGACTCCAAACTCTAACATGATTCCATACAGTACGCGCCTGTCGATACTAACTTATGTTTGTTTGAAGTCAACAAATATCTGGTGCACATCAATAGCACTTTTCCAGCACTTGTTTAACCGAGAATATCTGGTCCGTGGTCGATTGTCCATCTCTATGTCCACCTTGGTATTCACTAATTACTTTGTCTATGTTTTTAATTTCGTTATTATTGTACTTCTGTTTTTTTTTGTCGGCATATTTTGTTTGCAAATCGTCTAAAATCATTATATTTGTCCTGTTTGGCTCATGTCAGCCATTCCGTTAATATTTTGTAAGCTTGATTTCTTCACTCTAAGGGATCTTGGCATTCGTTGTCGAACCAATCATTTCTTTTGCGCCAGGCTTGTTGTCCTTTCACCTCCTCTGTAACAGATGTAATGCCATCTTTGATATTTTGCCACATTCCTTCTATTGGCATGTTGGCGTTGTTGTGCAATATAGCTGGGAAGTGCCTTTCTAAGGCTGATACGTACTTCACAACTACTTTCGCATCCTTGAGTTTTCCTATGTCGAATTTAGAAACCGGTTGTGTTTTTGGGTGTCCTCGGTTTGCGATTCGACATCGGAACTTGATCTTTACCAAATAGTGATCTGTGCCGTAATCAGCCCCTCGACATTTACGCATGTCGAGAATTCATGAGGCCGTCCTTTTCTCTATCAGTGCGTGTTCTATTTGGTTGAATATTCTTCCGTTGGGGGATGCCCACGTTCTCTTATGAATGTCACGATGCGGGAAGCATGTCGAGCTTACAATAAGATTTTTGCTGCTGGCAAAATCCGTCAGTCTCTGGCCGTTGTCGTTACTAATATCATAGCGACTGTGCCTTCCAATTGTCCCTATGTATGTTTCTTCTTTCCCCACTTCCGCGTTAAAGTCACCTAATACTATTTTAATAAATTACGATGTAAGGGAGTCGAATGATGATTCTAAGTTGCTGTAGAAAGCGTTTTTAACTTCGCCGTCTTTATCTTTCGTTGGGGAGTGGACATTAATAAGCCGAATATTAAAGAATTTTGTTTTGATGCGGATTACACTCAATCGTTCATTGACGGATTTGAAGTTGGTAACTAGATGTTGAAATTCTTGTCGACGATAAACGTATCTCCAAACTCCCGGCTTCCCGATTTTTTTCCCACATTTGGAAATTGTCAATAATCTCGCTAACAATTTAGTTTCTTGGAGCGCAATGATGTTCATTTTGTATTTGCTTGCCAGGAGCGCTGTCACTACTCCTGCTCTGTACAGGGATCACACGTTTTCAAATCCTAGGAAATAGTCCATTTTTCGTTTGCGTGGTCGTTGCGATTGAATCAATCCAGCCCGAGGTGGTGCTCCAGGTCTCGAAGGATGAGTTGTTAACACATCGCTCAACCCTACACTTGGAGGGCCATGTTATAGTGCTAGAATACTCATACTTTTAAATGGGTAACTATTGTCGACAAGAGATACTTTGAATTGTTTTCTAGTGACCTCCTCCGTTGATTCCTTCTGGATTCCTGATGTAGTTGCCCTAATCTTTGGAGTTGTTAGGCTAGTCTTCGTTCTGGTGATATTAAAAAATATCTTGTTAACTGAAAATTGTAGCATCAAAATACGTGAGTCGGATGTTGAAAAATTCCCTAAAATGGAGAAAAGTTTCACTTCAGTCGTGTGTTGTTGGACTCATCCTTTCTTTTTCACTCTTAATTGACGTGAAAAATATCATCATTGGTATTCATATTTTGTTTTTCATTTATCTTCAAACTAGTTCGTCAAAAATACTGTCTCTCTGCAAAAAACGAAACAATATTAGATACAATCAAAATCATTGTTCGCATACGAAGAAACACTTAATGTGGGAATCTTAACAACAAGAGAATTTTTTTCCAGTCTTGGTTACGGTCGTTGACTTGAGTTCTCTTGGTTCTTTCATATTTGCAGCATTATAAATGAACTTTAAAAAAAAATTCTTAAGTTGAAACTAAAGCAGATTGTTTCCTGTATATTTCCAGATGGGCTCGAATCGAAGAAAAACGACAACAGAAGATGACAGTGGAGGCGATTTATTACGCAGCCGACGACATAGTTCGTGTAATCGTTGGCGATACAACCACCACTGCTTTCAAGTTTTAGTCGTAGTTATTCTTAATTTATTCCAACTAGTTCTAGCCAATCCAGTCTTTGTGAATAATCCTAGCTTAGCACATTGTGAGTATAATTTGTTGTTATTTCTTGATTCCATTTACAGATAACTAGAGATAAGTTCAATTTTCTTTTGTATAATGAGTTAACGTGAATGAATGTGGCTAATTAAGATATTAATCGTAAGGTGTCATAAATTCCCTTATGGAAGCATTACAGGCGTCTGCTCGGATAAGATCAGAATGCTGGTTTGACCAATTTCTCTCGAGTTAGTCAGTCAAATTTGCCTTTTTGATAGAGGAATTCCACACATGTCGATTCATCGAGCAAAACAAACGTAACATCGCTTTCATATTGAAAATAAAACCGACAACGCAGTGACTCAACAGCGTGAAGATCATAAAAAGTTGTCCTCTCATGACTTTATGGTTGGGCAATACTTTCTCTCACGTAACTGTCATAGCCGCAAAACGGGCATTTTTGTCTCCAACACCTCAGTTACAAATATGTCGCACAGCGAAATCAAGTATAACTCGGTGACCATAATGGGGTGGAGACCTGCCGATCATCCGGTAAAAATCATTAATTTCGATCGCATACCAAACACTGCAATCGCTTTGCTCATTGACCTCGCAGCCCACGTCATCCAAGTGCTGACAAATGCAAAACTGGTGCGAAAGTCAACGATAGTAATTCGCTCATTGGCCGCATACCATACCGGTTTGAGTACCGGCTATACTACCAGTCAACTCGCACGATCAGCTCGAATAGAAATGTGTTAATGACACGAACAAGATGAGATGCAATACCGGTCCAAGATTCATGCGATCGGTCAAGATCAGTACCGGCGTCCGATCGGTTGAATTTGCCGTTTGGCTTTATTGCAGGCGATCACGCAAACTTGAACTCTACTCGCTTCGCTTAGAAGAAGAAGAAGAAGTCCCGAGGCCGATTGTGAAGCATTAGAGAATCTGTGTCATCTTCAAGTTCTCGATCTTGAGCGTATTCAAAGTTACAGTTAGTTTCGATTAAAGTCGACTGTTGATTTGCAAGATCGCAAGCTCTTTGGATTCGTAGGAGAGCCGACTTATGGAATATTCTCTACGAGTTTCGATTACAGGTTTTCGATCCCATTTACGAATTCAATTAATAAGCTAAGCGATGATCGCTTCGGTTGAAGCCATAAAATTCAAGCATTGACTTTTTTTTTAAATATCTCTTTCAAGTGCCTTTGACCACGGTAATTGATCCATCTTCGCTGCAGGTGGTTTTTATTAATTCCGTCTTATCGGTCATCGAAACATGTTCGAAGCAATTGACCCAGCTTGAACTGGAGATCTTACGAAATAATGATCTTGTGTCGATGCTCTTTAGATACGTTCTTTGTTAGCATCAAGCTCGAGCTATGGATTAAGTTCATGACCTTTCACCGCGGCTTAAACTTCGCACAACGCTCAAAGGCGCAACGCTTCCAACCACATCGGAAACGATCATTCCTCTGAAACGAAAAACTGGTTAACCTCAACAAGTTTACTGTCAAGATCATGGACACTTGAGACACTCACCGCCTTAATGTTTCGTGTAGCCTTAACTATCCGTCTGACAGATTGCAAAGTCAAGGAAAGACCTACTTCCATCGGGTTTTTCTGGCATCATCGTCGAGATAAATATCGAGAAGAAAGAGTCGTCCGCTGTAAGACAAACTTAGCTCCAGCGAACTTAGTCTTAGAGTAAGGTAGGCAGCAGCAGAAACTGCTGCCGCTTTCGCAAAAAACATTTCGTGGTTTGCACGTTGCTCACCTGATGGCAGTGACCTAATGGGACAATTTTCTTTACGGTAGATTAGGTCATGCAAAGAAATCGACTTGAACGGAGGTTGGTGTGGGTGAAGCTAGCTATAGAGGAGAGGTGTTTATTGGATGTGACTAGAGGTTAGAGGAAAATAGAACGCGCTGTCGAGTACCTTCGTTTTCGTTGTTTTGGTTTTTTCTACATGTTCAATCTTCCCATATCTCGCCAGTCATGATTCGCATCGACCTCATTCGTCCATCGATGTAATAAGGAAATAATTATTTGTTGTATGAGTATGTTGTTTATGAATTAAGTGGGTTGAAGTTTTGAGATGATGATTCTCAAAGAAAGCTGGGCAATCAAGAGGACATGATGTTTTGATGGGTGAGTTTTGCGTTGAAGTTTATAGGACAAGCAATCAACGTAAAACGTAAGCAAACGTGTTTATTGCAATGTACGGTATGATAATAACAGGTTGCTTATAAGATTATCATTTCATGTTTTGATATTCAGATGCAACGTCAATTCATTGTAGGTCTACATTGGGAAGGTAGTGAGTTCAACTGGCTGTTAACGTATAATTCCAGAACATGATTTGTTTGTATACCATACTTTGTCAAAAATTAAAATTGGTAGATAAATGGTTGTGCGAAGGGTTAATTACCAACTACTGAAAAATTTGGTGTAGTATATTCACGAAACCTTACATTTATATGGGAGAAGGTAGAAGGGTGAAAGGAATCGCAAAATTTGAGATGAAACCTTTTCAAATTGTTTCGAAAAGTGTTTGTCCAAAATTTCCCTTTCTTAGCTTCTAATATGTTGGTTAATAGTTGATTTAATGAAATCAGTCGAATGCTTTTAGAGCAAGAGCCCTGGAACAAATAACAAATAAAATAAAAACGGAAAGAGACATAGATATGAAGTGCACATAACGATAGAACGCGATGTTACTAAGACGAAGGACTAAAAATATATTTTCAAAAATGTTGTTAAACGAGTCCTGCGTATTGTGAGGAAAAAATAGTTTGAAGATTCAGACACAAACTTGCTGTCTTTGGAAAGGTCTCACTCTTTCTCCGGATGCTTTGAGCCCCCGCCACAAAGTTCATAATGTCGATCGTATTATAACTAGCTCCGAACTAGTAGATATAGTCGAGACTCCAGAAAACATAGGAATTGTTTTCAGTTCTTTCATACCTTATAAGTCACCAGGACTGAACGAAGTCTATGCCGCAATCCAGAATGCAGATAAAACAGGAATTCAGTCCCTGGTTGACATACATATACAGAGCATGCATAAGTCTTTGCCACATACCGAAGCTATGGCAAGAGGTTAAGGTAATTTTCATATCTACACCAAGCAGAGCCTCCCATAACATCCTGAAGGCTTTCTGACCCATCAGTCTAACTTCGTTCCATCTTAAATGCCTGGAAAGACTGATGGATAACTACCTACGTACAAATCTGAACCACGCGGTTAGGTGCCCCTACCAACCAGTGGCGTGCCGTGACTTTCTAGCTAGTAGGAGCAATCAGCAATTATTTTTTAAATATATTGGCATTATTAATGTTGGGAGCACCCAGAAATCACGAACGTGGTATAAAAAAACGATTTGCATTCACCCCCCTCCCCCTCGCTTAAAGCGCCTGAATCGATAAATTAACGGACAATCCATTTAAAAATGTTGAATAATTAATTAGTTTAAGCCTTAATTTATGCTTCTAGTTTTACTTTATTATTCTAATAATAAAGTATTGTGATCGACACAGAAAAAATAAACTGCCAACAAGTCTTGCAAAACTTTATTATTCTTGGAACAAGTTGCGGATGAGTGGAAAGTCAATATGCAGGTTAGAGTGGTTAGGGAAGGCTAAGTGGAAGGGAGTTCTTGGGCAGGGCTGTTGTCAATTTAACAATATTTCTTTCGTTTCTACAAGTTTTGGTTTTTATGAGGGGAGGAGGAGGGTAATAGTAAAAGTGGGTGGATGTTAATAGCTTTTTAATTAATTGCTTGAATCACGTCCAATATTCTCTGTATAGAATATGTTTCAAAGACGAAGTTGAATAGAATTTTCATAAAATTCGGTGTATTTTACATTCACGAAACCGAACATTTATATGGGAGGGGGTAGAGAATGTAAGAGAATCGTAAAATTTGACATGCAGTTTTATTTCGCTTCTCTTGTGAGGTGCTTGTATAAAATTTCAAGTTCGTAGCTTTTAATTTGTTGATTATTAGTTGAATTAATGAAATTGGTCGAAATCATACTTTTATATGGGAGGGGGTAGAAGGGCAAGCGCGATTTCAAAACTTTTAACGTAATTTCATTTCAATTACTTTTGTAAGTTTTCTTGCAAAATTTCAAATTGATTTTAATAAGTAGTTAGGTGATAATTGATTTCTTAAAAATGGTCGAAAAAATAATTTTGTATGGGAGGGGTAGAAGTTTTAAAGGTTTTCGACCAGTTAATATTTCGTGTATTTAGGGATTATTTTTAAATGCATTTCGCAAATTTTCAAGTTTCTACCTTAAAATTTCACTCAAAATTTTCAGTTTATGTGTTTTTTTCAATGCACATGAAACACCTTGTGCACGTTAGGTCTAACGGCGGAGTCGGTTTATAACAATTATGGATCAAGTTATTATTATTTTTCTATGTACATCAAATAGACGTATCGACATGCAAAATTTAAACTTTGTATCTTTCACCAGAGCCCTAAAAAAATTCCTCAAAATTTTCGACATTTTTGCTTATCACCTCCCTCCCCTTACACCTTCCAATTTAAAATTTTTACTAAAATTAACTATTATGTAGTTCTACAATCTGACAATTTTTCGATTTGATATATGTACTATTTTTTGAGATATAAGGATTTGTAATTTTGAAAAGTGCGCCATTTTTGAAATGCTCCCCATTTCCCTCCACTACTATTATTTCAACATTTTATGTTTTTTTGTTTTTTTTTTATATTATAATATACGGTTCAAGTTTCAATTACATAGCTTAAGAGATAATTGAGATATTAATTTTCAAGTGTTTTTCTTTGCACCCCCCTGACCCTCTCTCTTACAATAATTAGCCGCTCTCTAATTCTGATTCCAATGTAACTATATGCCACCTTGATGGCCCCAAAATATGATTTTTTTATGATGAGTAATTTCGAAGATATAATCATTTGAAAAAACAATTCGGCCGACAATTTGTTTTTAGCTCCCCCTTTTCGGACGCCAATGTATAAAAAAATTAAATTATTTTTAAAGTTTGTCCCACAACCTTCTCTATATCTCTACTGATTTTCAACTTTCTATCTGCATTTGTGGTGGAGATATTACCAAGTGTAGTTTTCGACTTTTTCCCTCTCCCGCGTCCCCCTTCCACCTAACACCCCTCAAAATTTAGAAAATAGAGCTCACTCACCCAATCAACAATCCACATAAAAACGAACATTCTACCTTTAACGGTCTCGGAGATATGAGTCCATATGTACGGCGGACGGCGTACGGCGGGACGGATTTTTTTTTTGCTTTTTTAGGCTAATTTAGTCATGAAACGCGAAAGAAAAATTTCAGGGTAGCAAATTTTTTTTTTTTCTTGTGGCGATTATAATACTTTATTATTATAATTATAAAGTTAATGACTAAATTAGCCTAAAAATGCAAAAAAAAAATCCGCCCAGCCGTACGCCGTACATTTGGACTCATACATATCTCCGAGACCTTTAAAGGTAAAATGTACGTTTTTGGGAGGATTGTTGATTGGGTAAGTGAACTCCATTATCTAAATTATGTGGAGTGTCA
The DNA here is from genome assembly GCA_963669355.1 of Chorisops tibialis. Classification (NCBI taxonomy): domain Eukaryota; kingdom Metazoa; phylum Arthropoda; class Insecta; order Diptera; family Stratiomyidae; genus Chorisops; species Chorisops tibialis. The sequence goes on along the minus strand of OY770262.1, from coordinate 110,343,176 downwards.
GGTGGAAGGGGGAGATGGAGGGAGGGAAAGAGTCAAAAACTTCACTTGCTAATATCTCCACAACAAATGCAGATAGGAAGCTGAAAATCAGCAGAGGTATGAAGAGGATAGTGGGACAAATTTTAAAAATAATTTAATTTTTTTTATCCATTGGCGTCCGAAAAAGGGGGGCTAAGAACAAATTGTCGGTCAAATTTTTTTTTCAAATGATTTTATCTTCGAAATTACTAATATAAAAAAAATCATATTTCGGGACCATTAAGGTGGCATATAGATTCACCATAATCAGTTTAGAAAGAGGTTAATTATTATATTGGGGAGGGTCAGGGGGGAGGGTGGTGCAAAATAAAACACTTAAAAATGAATATCTCGACTGTCTCTTAAGCTATGTAATTGAATCTTGAAACGTATACTAAGCTTTACTAGCGAAATATGAAAAAAATTTAACATGTGGACATAATAGTAGTGGGGGAATTGGGGAGCATTTCAAAAATGGCGCACTTTCCAAAACTATAAACCATTATATCTCCAAAATTGAGTACAGATATCAAATCAAAAATTTGTCAGATTGTAGAACTATATATGTAGTCTTTAATTTTGGTAAAAAATTTAATTTGGGGGGTGTAAGGGGAGGGAGGTGGAATGCAAAATTAGTGAAAATTTTGAGTAATTATACTCGAGATGAAATCTGAGATTATTATAAGTTTGCCACAAAGTTTGTAACGCCAAGAAATAAGGCTCGAATGGGTGAAGAGACAAACAAGGCTCTGTCTCCAAAGAAACGCCACAGAACGGCATAATGTCGCCAGGACCTACAATCCTAACCGTGAATGAACCCCTTTCCATTCTAGGTCGGAACGGCTACCCCACAATAGCATATGCAGATGATCTTGTCATTATGCTAACTGGTAAGTTTGAACAAGTTCTAGGTGACCTTTTGCAGTCCACTTTACAACTGTTAGAGAGCTGGGCACTAGATAAAAGACTTACCATTAACCCTCAAAAAACAGATCTTCTCCTGAAGAAGAAGATTATATCTTTTTAATCCACCAAACATTCGGGTATCCCTATGGTCCTCTCGAATTAAGTTAAATATTTAGGTCTTATTCTTGATAGTAAATTATCCTAGAAGGCTAACATTCAAGAACGAGCAAAAAAGCTATCGTAGCTTTCTTCGCTTACGGAAAGGCATTCGCACCTCGTCCACTGACTGTATACCAGTATTGTCAAACCAATTAATTACTATGGCACGCTGGTGTGGTTGCTAGTGGTGGTTCTAAAAATCAACCTAGCACCTTTACTGATAATGCAACGAATGGCATGTCTGTATATAACAGGTGCTTATAGAACCACACCAACTGTAGCCCTGGAGGTAACTCTCTCACTACCTCCTCTTGATCTTTTTATAAGACAAACATTTGTCATAAGATTAAAAACTTCTAATTCATGGTCATCACCAAAACTTGGTCATGGTAAAATTTTAAACATCTTTAGAGACGCGAATTCCCTTTTAGACTGATTGCATGAAGCAACCGAAGGGTGAGAAATGGAAGTTTCACATTAAGTTTCCTGAACCAAACAAAACAAACACGTTATGGACGGATCTAAAACTAACCAGAGGACAGGTGCAGGGATTTGTTCCCACGACCTCGATATACACACTTCGTTTCATCTTCCAGATCAAGCGACTGTGTTCCAAGCGGAAGTGTTAGTATGCACAGAAATTATTTTAGATAGGCAGAACAGTCTCGAAAATTGTTACATATTCTTGAGCAGCAGGGCTGCATTTCTGGCACTCCAATCCTACAGGACCACGTCCAAACTTGTGTCCTTTTGTAGACACAACTTGCATTGCCTAGTGGCTATAACCACAGTATATCTAATTTGGATATCGGGTTGTAGCGGCCTATTATGAAGCGATGCAGCAGACACGCTTGTGCGGCAAGGATCTGCAAACATCAACTCCACTAGGAAGCCAATCGATGTAGCACCAACAGTCCTGAAGAGTAGCTTCTAGCAAACTATTTTGGATTCTTTCTTATCGGTGTGGCGGCAGCTGAACAACTGCAGAACGGCCAAATCATTTTGAGAATAACTAAATAAAAATATTACAGCTCAGCTGTTACAACGTAGTTGCTATAGCGTCCGAACTATTGTTAGCCTGACCATGGCCATTACGGTGAATAGGGAAGACTAAGGGAATGTTATAGGATTCTGTAAAGGTGAAATGCGGAAATACGAAGCAGGGAAAATTATAAAACAAACAATCCTTTAAGAGCAGTTCTTTAATTGTTACACAATCAGCCGATTATGAAATAAACGTAAAATTAACGATTGCAAATTTGTAATGTGGCTACTACTAAGTGGGTATGCTGAGTCGTAAAGTTAAGTTCATAGATTGATCAAACTCCTTCATCCTATCTAGCCCCTCCCAAAAATGACACATTTTCGCAACATAACAATAAGCATATTTTCCCGGGAAGTACGATTGCTATTGGTCTGGAATTTGGAACATGTTTTGATGATATCCGTGATGATTAAAAACTCTCCACTGCCTCCATTCTCCTACCTAAAAACATAACAGAATTATGATTGGGCGTAAAGTCAATCATATGATACTCTTGATGAGATGGAAATGACTTTAATATACCGGAAAATATGTCATCTCAAATTCTATCGAAAAGTGATTAGAGACTTTTGCATGGGAGGTGGTAGAAGTAGAGGGGGAGGTTTGTATTTTTCGTATATAATACCGAACATGGCATGCAAAATGCTTTTTTGCTGAATTTAAAGTTTTTAATTTTCATTATTTTTAAAGAAATTGGTCAAAGTTTTCCTGAAATTGGGGCATTTGTATCGGAGGTGGTAGCAGAAGTGGAGCGTTTAAGATGATTTTGAAACTGCTTATCATCACACTTACCACCATGCTTCGATTCAATTTCAAAGTCGATAGCTCTCATATACTTGAAGGAGAAATGCTTTTCTTGAATTTATAATACAGATATTTGTATAGGGGGTGGTAGAAATAGTGAAGCGGAGCTGATAATTTTTTCTAACACTTATTATTCAATTATTAAGAAACAAATTCTGGCAAAATTTGAAGTTTTTAGTTTTTTTAGTTTGAATGGAAATCGAACAAAAATTATCCAATTATATGGGAGGGAGTAAAAGGAGTGTACGGATCAAAACAAATTTTTTTTGCATTATTAATATTTCTATTTGTATACTTTATACAAAATATCAAGTTGATAGCTTTAACAGTTACGAAGAAAAATAATTTAATTTAAATTTCAAAATTTCGTGAAATTTGTATGGGAGGGGGTAGAAGGAGTAAGGTGAAGTTGATAATTATTTTTAAAATAAATTTCAATTATAGTAAAATGAATTCTGACAAAATTTCGTTTTTTCAGCTTTACTAGTTTCAATGAAAATCGAAAATATGTATTATTCAAAATTGTCCATTTGTAGGGGAGAAGGAGTAAGGGGATCAGGTGAATATTCCATGATATTAATGACATCTATATCATAATACTTTCACCTAAATTTCAAGCTAATAGCTTGAATAGTTTCAAAGAAAAATCAATTTCTTAATGTTTCGAAATTTCATGAAATTTGTATGGGAGGGGTAGAAGGAGTGGGGGGATGTAGACCATTCTCGAACTTCAAGTTACGTTTTTACTATAAATGACACACAAAAATGTTTAGCACTATAGCTCAAAGCTTTCGAGAGTTATGCTGTAGACAGACACACAGACAGACAGACGGACAGACAGTCAGACGGACAGACGGTCACTCGTAATCGAGGTTTTTGAGCGACAACAAATATTTCTGTACCCTTGGCGGCTCTGTCCGAGCGATATTTCTTAGCGTTACAAACGGTAAGGCAAACACAATATACTCTCAGATTTCATCTAGAATATAAAAATACAATTCTCTCAGTATTATTTAGTACAGCATTTTTGATTACATCCTGTACCTACTCGCGAAAACATAAAAAGGCAAAAAAAATTTTAGACATATTTTTTTTGTGTTAGAATCTACGTATTAGAAGATTTTGCAAAATCTATTCAGAATAACTAGGGATCCAAAGGTTTTTGATTAATTTCTGCTAAACATTAACCTGATTAATCAAAATAGATTCGAATGCTTATTTTAGAATATACATTGTAAGCAATAGAAACTTACTGTGTTGAAGTTCGAAATAATATTTCATTTTGCAGTGTTAGTTTTTGTTCGTTTTCTATCATTCGAAGCATCTGCAAATATTAACAAGTTTAACTGATAAATTTATCAGCTTTTCCACACGATAAGTCGTTCGTACTGCTTTTCTCCTACCTTTTATCCCGATGAACCCTTTACTTCATACAGGTAAAATAAGCTACAATACTGGTGAACAAATAAAACCTTTATTCGTATTTTGGGATAAAATCAAAGTAGTTTCGAATTTGCGGAAGCAAGAATTAACTTTAACGAAAAGTATATAAAGAAATTATAACAGGTACTAGAAATCAATACAAATTATTAATGTTCTTGTATTTACATTATTAAGGAAAATTTTCTTTCCAGTAGGCGCTCCACTTATAAAATTCCAGTGGAAAATTAGCATGGCATTGAAAACCTTCTCACGCGCTGAATTTCACGAAGTCTATGTCATTTGCAAACTTTGCGCACTAATGTATATGTACCTCGCCTGACAAAATGTACTTCTGTGTCGAGTTTCTGGCTTAAGTCTTTTGTTTTGTCTTCCTCTTAACATATCATTCTAAATCTAGGCTGCAAATTTCTTGCCATCATCATGCAAATATAAGAAAAACTTTCACATATTACTAACTAAATTGTCCGGACCATTCATTTAAATAATTCCGAATAATACGTGATTAGATCACTTGAAAAGGTTCGTGTATATCGCATCAGAGAAAAAGTGAAATAAATTTAATTCCATTGGACCCACGGAGCTAAGAAAAAAATTGTGTAAACAAAACGGAGAGATATTTTTAAATGTTACGAATTAACGGATCTACCTGAAATTCTTTCTCGTAATAAGACATATAAAATCACCTGTTCCAAATTGGATCACCCAAACGAAAAGAGAAGAGGCAAAACACCTATTGGGCTAAGTTTGAAGAACTAAGATGTACAACAGTTAGGTTTTATTTTATCGAAATAAAACCCGTGGATGACAACAGATAATAGTGCTGGAAAATGTTTTACTTTATTTTAGCACTTAAAATTTTAGGTCAAGGATAAACGATCATGTTTGGAATTATATATCAGCTGAAATTCTAGTGGGCTTTATAAAATTGTTCTATTGTTTTGTTTTTGTAGTATCTGGGTCACCTACTAATAATAATTTTTTTTTTTGATTCAGACATTTTTGTGTTATATTTAGATCAGTTGAAGAAATTAGAATTGAAATTATTATAGTAAGATGAATTTAATAAGCATTGTCTATAATATTAAATGTAAATTATGGCAATCGCCAAAATCATCTAAAACGTATTACATTTTTGTTCTGATTTGAACACTACCACTACTACAATGGCGCTACAGCCCAAATCGGACCTTGACCTCCTGACATTTAGGTTCCTTAACATTTCTATATTACTTATTGTGGAAGGGTTGTTAGCCCTTCGCACAACCCTCGTTCTACGGATCTTTCATTTTCGTAGGTCGAGGTGACCAAGGTATATCCAAGCAGATAATGTGCTGGAATTATATATTGCGCCGACCGTGGTTTGAACTCACGACCTTCGCATTATAAGACCAACACACTACCCACTAGGCTACACCCTAGCTTATTTGAACACTGAAGTTACTCTATTAATGTTATAACAATTTTGTAGTGAATGTTCTCGATAATTGATGTTATTCTTCTAACTTCCGTCGATTTTTTTCGATAATTGGCAAGAAGACAAATTTTTCAATAGTTAGTTTGGAAGGTATTGTAAGGTTCTTGTGGTGTTATTAGATTTGTTTTTTATCAGATTAGTTTAACACGAAAAAAAAAATTATTACAAAACGGTCAAATTATTAAATTTACAAACTGCTTTTTAATTTTCAGAAGTTGTGAATGAAAAAAACTATTAAGAAAGGTCTTATTAATCAATACTTAATCCTGTCGCAATTTCAGACATTCATTTCAATTTCAATTCGACAAATTTATATTTTTTATTATATTTTATAAGTTTATATCTTTTTATTTATGTTCCATTTCTTTTGTTGCAGTTCAATCAGGAAGAAATATCCGACATCTTCCCTGTGTAGTACGAAAATCAGGACTTTCTGGAGTGTGTATGTTTGCCATAGACTGCATTAAGTCAAATGGTACCCATTTGGGAACCTGTATCGATCGATTCTACTTTGGCTCATGCTGCCAAATAACGGTTAGTATTTTTTATTTGTTCCAAACTAGATAGAATTCACAAGAACGCAATCGTAGCTGACGACAAACTAGGATTATATCGTCCATAGGAGCGTAGCATCAATTCGACTGCTAACTGTGAGATAGCGCTGCTAACAAAGTTATAGAAAATCTTAAAGTTTTGTCGCATTTCAATTTATATAAATACGGGTGTCAGACAAGGCTGCATATTATCACTAGCTCTGTTTCTGCTGGTAATAAATGACATATCGAAAGCTGAACTGGAAGGTGGGGAAGGTAAAGGTCTTCAATGGAGACTATTTACCATCTTAAGTTACCTTGATTATCCTGATGACGTATGTTTTCTTGCACATAACCGTTCGGACTTAGAGCCAAATGTTCGCTCGTTGCATTCTAAATCCAAAGAGGCGGGACTGAAAATAAATGTGCGTAAAACCAAGTACATGCACATGAGTTCGAACGCAAGCACACCGATTGTTCTTAACGGACAAGATATGGAAGAGGTGCAAGATTTTCGTTATCTCGGAAGCATTGTCAGCATGGACGTCGGAATCAATAAAAATATTGAGCTCATCTAAATAAAACTCGTCAGGCCTTCGGTATTCTTTTCCCTTTCTGGACGTTAAGAGAGATCTCCCTTCGCACGAAGCTTGGAGTTTTTAACGCATGCGTCAAATCCGTGTGGTTATATGGTTATACTACGTGGAAAGTGACCGTTCGACTTACCAAGAAACTACAGACTTTCGTGAATCAATGCCTCCAACGCATTGTACGAATATTCTGGCCAGAAGTGATATCCAACGACGAACTTTGGAGTCCAACTGGCCAGACTAAAATAGTTATTGAGATTCAAAGGCGGAAGTGGCAGTGGATTGGTCATACTTTGAGGAAACTTGAGCGAAACATTGCCCAACAGGCTCTGGATTACAATCCTCAAGGAAGACGTCGGGTTGATGAACCAAGTAACACATGGAAGAGAGCAGTTGAGCAGAAGGCTAGTCGAATAAGCAAGTCCTGGCAACAGCTTAAGACCGATGCTCAGGATTGCGCCTTGTAGAAGAGAGTGGTTTTTGTCCTATGCCCCTATAGGGGGTCTTTAGATTTGATTGCCTACGATGTTTCTGCGATGATTGGGAGAGTCTATCGTCGCTGTGACGGACTTATCACCAATATGTCGGAACGCACGCCTTTGAATTCGATCAATCATCGCAAGCTGTATTTAGGATTGTGCACATTTGAAGCACATTTACAAGTTGTAAGTTTACACTCAAGACGGGGATATATGTAGGCCTTGTAGATATTAGCTAGATCATGAGGCGCAAAATAGTAAAAAACTTTGGTTTCTAAGAGACAGAAGGTAGTTTTTTTTTCAAAAAATAAAATGTTAAACATTTAGCTCAAACCAGACCCAATTTTGTCATAGTTATGGATTTTTTTTTTTTTGATTTTACATAATTTAGAGAACACGTTAGAGCACTGCCAATTTCCCGGCCTATTGTGCATTTATTGCTCCTTTACCCTACCATAACTCCATAGCTTTGGCTAATCTAAGTATCTTTAAGGGAGCCATGCTGACTAGTTCTTCAGTAGAAAGGAAACCTTTTCCAGGAAGATGTGTCTTTTTCTTGCTACTACTTCACAGTGACATAGAATGTGTACTGGGGTTTCTGAGTCTTCGAGACAGAGGCGACAGATGTCGGTTTCAGCTAAGCCCATATTTTGGAGGTGGTGGTTTCGTCATTAGGCCGATTAGAGTATTAATATCACTCTTGCTGAATTTTAGAATATCCCGCACTTTGTTTTTTTTTTTTTTTGTGGTTGGATTATTTTTTTTGAGATCGACAAGCCTGGAAGTCTATTCCAGTAGATTTTATGTTGTTGTTTAACCCACTTTCTAAGTATAGGGTTGTAGTGCCCTTTTGGTTTTCCGCAAAATGGCTCTGGACCAATAAAATTTGTTTCTGCGTCGTTTTTTGCAAGGCAATCACCGTCTTCATTTCCTTCAATTCCCATTTGTCCCGTACTCACATTAAGGTTACTCCGTTCCCTTTTCCCAGGATGATTAGGTTTTGAAGGCAGTCCCAAACTATCCTCGATCCGTGTTTATTGGATGTGAAGGCTTTGAGAACCGCCTGATTATCCGATAGAATATAAATAGATTTGTTCCGATGAGCTCCCCTTATATTCTCTTAGATGCATAGCTCCATTGCAATTATTTCAGCCTGGAAGATGGTGGCTTCTTTGTCGAGTGGTTTTGAAACCGAGAAGTTAGGACCTTTACCTCCGGCTTCAGTCCCCTCTGAGATGCGCAAGCCATCTGTATACCAGATGGTTGATTCTTTTTCCATTTCAGGTAGCATGGACTGCCAGTCCTTGCGTTCTCTGATTATAACTTTGAAGACGGTTTCAAAGTTGAATTTTGTTGGTATAGTGGTAGAAAGTGGTACAGCGGTAGAAAATGTGGAGGTTAGAACCTCTATTTTTGGGTCATTCAGGATCTTGGGGTGGCTTCTAAAATCCCCTGGTTTGTAATTATTTTCCTTCTATATTTTTTATTTGGATTATATTGGAGGGATATTTAGGAACATTTCCATTGCCGGCGTAGGACGGGTTTTCATTGCTCCTCTGCTACCAAGATAAGCTAGCCTCTGGATTTTTTGCAGCGTAAGCTGTGCTCTTCGCTGTAAAATTTTAGTATATCGTTGATCCGTATGTGACTATTGGAAGAATGATTGTTCTGAAGCACTATTAAATTATTTTGGGCTTTAATCCTCATTTTCTACCAAATAAGCTTTTGCCGGCATGAAATGCCTTTACTGCTTCCAATCGTAGTCCTGTTTTGTTTTTTTATGATAATTTCACTACACTTATTCTACCGCCTCCCATACAAATTCCTCGAAATTTCAATTAAATTATTTTTCTTCGAACCTGTCAAGGCTGTTGTCTTGAAATTTTGACCAAGTATAATAATATCATATACATTGAAAATTTTTTTTTTTACCCACATAATCCGTCTGCCCTCTCCCATACCAATGCATAATTTTGGTAAATGCATTAAATCCAAATCCTTTACAACTGGAAAAAGTGAAAACTTAAAATTCTTCCAGAATTTTCACCTTGATATTTACAGTAAATGCTAATAAAAAACATAACAGGGCTACGATTGCGCGTAAAGCCCAATCTAACGATACTCTAGATGAAATAGAAAATTTTGTGATTCCAAGAATTTCTGTATGGGGAAAGATATCCGGCTGAATGGAAAGAAGGCGCCATTCTGGAAGTCCTGAAGAAGGGTGGTCTTTGGATTATGATAATTGACGTGGTACATATCTATTTGCTGCCATATAGAAAATCATGGCTAATGAAATTCTAAATCAGATAAGTGTTGTCGTTGAGAGCACTCCCCAAGTTTATCACGCTAGATAAAGCCGGACCGTCTTGTACATACCATACATATGTAATTGTGTAGTTGTTCCTGTCCCGAACCCTCACGGTCTGGAGTTCTTATGTGTTAAACTCGTATTTAATAATAAGGATATTTATGTCTTTTTGACATATATTCCTCCGTCGAGTACTTGTATTTTATACGAAAGAACAGTTGATTGTATAACTTTTGTTCATAATAGTATGAATATCTCTGACGAACTCATTTTATTGGGTGATTTTAATATTCCAAGTCTTTCTTGGTCTCTCTCAGACGATGATTCTACTCTCTTAGTTTCTGATGCTTCGTCCTCGCTTGAATGTTTTTTTGTAGATACTATAACTGCACTTGGTCTCCATCAACTTAGCCTTGTTCGGAATTCCTATGGAAGACAGCTTGACCTAATTTTTTATTCTGACTACTGTGCATGTTCCGTGGATGAGAGCTTAACTTCAATTACTACCATTGATGTCTTGCACCCTCCTATTAATATTTTTGTTATTATTGACGAGGAGCATATTGTTAGCCCTAGTGAGAAGGAGCTTTCTTTTGATTTTAATAAAGCAGATTTTTCTCAGTTGAACTACCTTATATCTAACTTTAACTTTAATGAAATTCTTGACAATCCTGATTTTGAAGGTGCTGTAGTTGAGTTTTATTATGTTCTGTATCAATTTTTTGTTGCTACAGTTCCTTTTACCTATCGCAGGAACATCTCATCGTCGTACCCTTGGTATACTAGCGAGTTGCGTGTAATTCGCAATGCTCGTAATGCTGCCTGGAAGAGGTATACTAGGTCGAAGAATGATACTGATTTTTGTCTGTATGAGGAATATTATGACCTTTTTAAGGATTTATCTACTCGCTTATATTCTGAGTATTTAATTAAAATGCAGTCGGATATTATTAGAGATCCCCTGAAGTTTTGGAAATTCGTTAATTGTAAGCGTAAATCAGATGGTTATCCAGCTTCTTTTCAATTCCTGGGCAATGATAGTAACGATCAAGCTACTATTTGTAATTTTTTCGCCATATTCTTCAGTGGATCTTTTACTAGTAGTAGCTTTTCCCCTGATATGGCGTATTTTGATGACTTTAGACAAACTTTGACTACTTTGTCTGATTTACCAATTTTCTGTAATGATATAGTCAATCACATCGCCCGCCTTAAAGAAGTGTCTTCTCCTGGCCCAAATGGTGTTCCTGCTGTTGTCCTTAAGCGTTGTTGTCTCTCTCTTGCTGAACCACTCTCTCACCTCTTTCAAAGATCCCTAATAACGGGAATTTTTCCTAATGTGTGGAAGTCGTCCTTCATCATACCTACTCATAAAAGCGGTGCAAAATCTGCTATTGAAAATTATCGGCCAATAGCTAAACTATCGGCTATTCCTAAACTATTTGAGTCTATAGTGTATGAATGCATGTCGTTTCACTGTAAATCAATAATTTCGAGTAAACAACATGGTTTTGTTAGGAATAGGTCCACTGTTACTAATCTGATGGAGTTTACGAATAAATCTATATTGGCTATTGAGGATGGTAAGCAGGTGGATTGTGTATACACTGATTTTAGTAAGGCCTTTGATAAATTGCCCCATTCAATAATTTTGTTAAAACTAAGATTGTTGCGTTTTCCGACATGGTTTATAAATTGGATTAAGTCTTATCTATTTGATAGAACCTACCAGGTTATCTTTCGTGATTGTACGTCTAAGCAATTTACTGCGCTTTCTGGGGTCCCTCAAGGAAGTCATTTGGGACCACTTCTATTTATCCTGGCCATTAACGATGTAGCCTCTGTTTTTAAATATTCGGAAGTACTCATCTATGCTGATGACATTAAAATCTTTAGGTCTATTAGTTCTAACTCAGATAATCTTCTTCAGGAGGATTTGTTAAATTTTAGTAACTGGTGTCGCAATAATGGCCTTCGATTGAATTTGGATAAATGTCATGTAATGTCATTTACTCGTAAATTCTCACCATTTGTAGTAACTTACAGTCTCAATGACTGTATCTTAGATCGTGTTAATTCAGTTGTTGACTTGGGCGTTATATTTGACCAGAAGATTGATTTTGGCTTGCATATAAATAAGATTGTGCAAAAGGGTAATTCAATGCTGGGTTTCACCACTCGCTTATCCAAGGAATTTAACAATTCTTTTGTTAGGTTGAGTCTGTATAACACCTTTGTCAGATCTCATCTTGAGTATGCTTCTCAAGTTTGGTCTCCCTATTATGATGTGCATATTGCCAGAATTGAATCTATTCAGCGCAAATTTGTGAGAATTGCATTATGTCACCTTAATTGGGATGATAGAGTTCGTCTTCCTCCTTATATTGACTGGCTTCAGTTGCTAAATATGTCATCACTCTCGAGACGACGTGAAGTTGCTGACGTAGTTTTTGCTCATCAACTTCTCACTGGGGTGGTGGATTCCTCCTCACTTTTGGGTTTGATGCAATTTGCTGCTGGTCAATTTTTACCGAGGCATCCTAGATTGTTGAAGATTTCCTTTCACCGGACTAACTATGGTATGAATGAACCAATCTCGCGTCTTGCAAGAGAAGTTAACGAAAATATTGATGTATTTGACTTCTCTATAGATAAAGTATGTTTAAGACGCAGACTTAACGCTAGTTGACACTAATTTATGTTAGTTTTTGTTTATTTACTGTGCTCTGTTTATTAATGTGTTGGTTTTGGGATATTGACGTTTGTTTTGTCCCTTCACTAAATGATGAGCCAAAGGATAAAATTATTTCCATTTTTATACTTGGAATCGATTTTATGGCAATTCCTTGCATTAAGGAATCCTGATAGTGATATGTACATACCATAATTTCGGAGTAGTCCACCGGAAGAAATTCGCCACTACATCTCATGTTTGTGGACTTCAAGGAAGCTTTCGACAGAGTTAGGTGAGATAAAATTTGGAATGCTTTACGTAGGGGAGGTATTCTAGATAAGATCTTAGCTATGATTAATGAATCCAACGAAGATGCGAGGTGTCACGTCTTGCAACGAGGATAGTAGTTCGAGAACTTCCCTATGTGATTGGGTGTCAGATAAGGCTGTATATTATCAACAGTCCTGTTTCTGGTGGTAATAAATGACATCTTTAAAGCTGTTAAGGATGGTAGCGAAGATAAAAATCTTCAGTTGGAACTGTTTATCAGCATAAGTAACATTGATTATTCTGATGACGCTTGTTTGCTTGTAGATAACTGTTCGGAATTAAAGTTGAGTGTAGCATTCGAAATGGAAAGAGGGAGGACTGAAAATAAATGTGCGGAAAACCATGTAAAAGCACATGGGTTCGAACACAAGCACACCGATTGTTCTTAACGGACAAAATCTGGAAGTGCTGAACGATTTTAGTTACCTCGGAAGCATTTTAAGCATTTACGGTTCTCGTAGAAATAAAGCTTCTCATGCCTTTGATTTCCATTTCCTATTTCCTAACCTCCAGATTAAGATAAAGTATTTGACGCATGTATGAAATCCGTGTTTTTATTTGGTTCTAGACGGAAAGGGACGGTTTAGTTAACAGAAAACTTTCGTGCCTCCGACTGATTTTAGGGATATTTTTGCTAAAATAATCGGCAACGACAAACTTTGGAGTTCAACTAGACAAACTAAAATAGAAATTGAGATTCATAGGTGGAAGTGGTAGTGGATTGGTTACACTTTCAAGAAAGCCATAGCGAAACATCACCAAACTAGCTATGGAGTATAATTTTCAAGGAAGACATGGGGTTGGTTGACCATATACGTAGCAGATGGAAGATAGCTGGTCAGCAATAATCCAGAAGAATAAACAAGTCCTGGCAACAACTTAAACGCGATGTTCAGGATCGCGCCTTGTTTAAGAGAACTGTTTCTGTGCCTTGCCCCTATAGGAGTTTATAAGAGGAAATTGATTGATTGTTGAAAATGGTAAATTGAAAAAAATAATCAATAGGTTTTTCCCAAGAAATCAAAAAATCTTCCCAAACTTTTCATTGAACTAACATTTCTTAATCCAGCTGTTTTCTTTTTATTTGAAATTTTAGGACGATAGTGCCTTGCAAGATCAGGAAATCAATGACAATAGCATAGATCAAAACACAATATCGCATTTTCAACACGAATCAACTACACTGCCAACAAGTAGTTTCTTTAAAATTACCACATCAACGTACGCAACGAGTACTTCAGTTAATAGGTATTCCGACGAAATAAGCTCCAGTGTTCAGAATATATCTTCTGCCATACGTGATGCTAATGCAACAATTGTACCAATTTATACTAAGCCGAGTACAAGTTCGACCGTTACAACAACTGCTGATACTACAATTAGTACAACGAGTAGTAGCAGCACAACTGCAATAACGCCACTTATTACTGAATCGCCTGCTACAACAATTCTCCCTTCTTCAACAACAATATCTACATACACGACAAATATATCAACATCGATTACAACTACTTCTTCTTCCAATATAACTAACTTCACTACTACGATAACGACAGAGTCACCAACTACAGTTCTTCCAATTCTTACAACGGTCGACAGTCCAAAAACTGAACCTATCAAAACAACAACCGTACCTACGAGAATGACAACATTCCAATTAGTCGACAACGAGATCACTACTCTTTCACCAGAAACTAAAGAACCATCAACGACGTCAATACCAAATAGAACTGTAGCGCCCACTGTTACAATACCATCTATCATACCACCACCAAAACGTCCGACAAAACGACCGACTACACACAAAACCACAACCCACCGAACGAAAAAACCTTCACCAACGACCACTTCCTCAGTCCGACCAACAACATTAGCAACTAGTACTGCAGACGTACCTACAAGAACATCAACTCATCGGCCACATTATTCCACAATTACAAGACGTACAACATCCAAACGACCAAGTACAGTTTCTAAGCGACCAATATCTCAGACGATCACACGAGTAAAACCATCTAAACGACCTGGAACGACCCATTCCACAACATCAACATTTTCGCATAGACGAAACGCAACAAAAACTACAACCACAAAAAAACCAACTAAAATCACAACAACAACAGTACAAACAACAGTTGAGTCAACAACACCGACACATTCGACAAAAGCCCCACGTCCACGACCAAAACCCACTGCTCACATTGTAAAAGTACCACCAACTACAATAATCGATGAGCTTAGTAATAAGGAAAGTACGCAGGCAATAATGACAACTTCCGAAACACCTGCCATAGAGACTACATTGAAACCAACTCAAACTACACCAATAGCAACAACAGTTTCGCCAACAAGCACTTCAACAACTTCATCTACAACCGCAGATGTGACGTCTCCAGCCACTGCAACTTTTACAACTTCAACTCCTACCGCCACCACACCAGTTCAAATAGATACGACGACAGAAAAATTAATTCCACTAACCACGGCTGCACCAATAACAACGACCGATGCAACAATCATAACTACTTCAGGTGGGGACTCAACCACGCTAAAACCAGGATTAGTGACTTGGACAAATTTAGATGAACTGCAAAGCAACGTTTCGTCACTTGTGAACGGAAGTGAAACTGATGATTGGAAACCACTTCCAGTACCAGACTGGGTTCAATTGCCAACCATTATCCCCGAAGTTAACACAACAAGTACGGAAAGAATTAGTACACCAACTGAAATTGATGGTACGTCGCATAAATATTTCTTAATTTAGCAATTAATTTTCAAACAATTTTTTACAGAAATCAGTACAAAAAGTCCTGAGCTCTTGTCAACAGTATCATCAACGCCGCTGCCAATAACAATAACCACGACAACGCCTGAATCTTCTAGTTCATCAATTATTGACTCAACAACGCTTGCAAGTGGGGAAAAGCCACTGCCCCCCTTATTTGAATACACCACTCCATCGACAATGATTGATTTTTCAACGACAGAAGGCTTTTTCTTCCCGAACATAACAAGTCCAGCGCCACCGCCACCGCCGCCATTTTTCATCAATGGAACATCAGGTTCAGTAAATGGAAGTTCATCAACACCATCTCCATACCCTTCGTTCGAAGGAATCGACTACAAGCAAAGTGAGTACAACTTAAATTATAAGGTCCAGGCGCTACGGTCCTTCTCTGAAGATCGAGAAGGAGGTATTAAGATAATAATTGCAGAAAATTGCAGTGCGTGCGGACAACTAATAAGAGAATATTTATGATCACCATAAACTATGCTTTATATTCTCCCCTAGAGTCTTTCTTAATCGCCGCATTTTTGCTACAAAATGAAAACCGAAATAAGAACATCGCCTCCCGGGAATTAATAAACCTAAAAGCAACCAGATTTTCTTTTAGTTCAAATGATTTAGGTACCTATCTCGTCTGTGAAAAGGAGGCTAAGAATCTTAGAGGGTTTCCCGTCCGATCTCGAACTTTGCATCGATTTATGTAGGTTGTTAGCCTCTAGGCTTAGCGTTCGGAACCAGTTCTTTGCTTTGTTGGATGTAAGTCAACTGGACATGCATCATAACGGTTTAATGGTGCAATTAAAGCTGCTACACGCATAATGAAATGGCATTTTAAACTGCAAAATTACGGCCAACATGATATTAAAATGCGAAGATAACCGAATACATAGTTCCTCCAGTGGAGATTGTGCCGCCTCTGAACTAGTATTTCTCGATATTGCATCTAAATTGAAAGATTTCTCCGTATGTTTTCAAACTGGTTGGAATTTTTTTTTCTTGCTGCTAAGATCTTAGGACTAATAGATTTGGCATAATTTTAAACCTTCACGCTGTCAGTTAGAACTAGGAAAGATTTAAGTAAGCTTGAAATATTTAAGAAACTCGATCTTCTAATAAACCAAAAAAAAAACGCACTCAATGAACGAACATACTTTTAGTTGAACTTGAGCCAAGAGTATGGTCGTGTTCAACATACGAACTTCCGTATTAGTTGCCTGTTTGTTCCAAACTTGAAACATGCATCTTAGCCGCCGTAATCTTAACCACGTTATTGATTTTACAACACGAAAATGCCTCTAGAACTATTTATTTAGTTTCCGACATCATCATCGGGTCTGTGTGGAACTTATTCCGAGGAGAAGTTTTGTGGAGCAAACAAATTTCAGAAATCCGTGTTTTCAATTAATATCGATTGAAAATCTTAAGAAATTTGCTAGCACTGACAATTGTTTTCAAATAAAGTTTTTGAATCTGTCAGTCATTTTAAAATTTTAATATAGTACATATAAATTGTGCGTAAAGCAAATTTAATAACTAGAAAATATTTGCCATTTACTTTCTATGGAAAACTGTCAAGTCAAGGTTATTGTTTCAGGAAATGAACTTTCACTTGGTATGAAAACTTTTGGTGTTAAATTTATTGTCTGTAACTTTCAGTGAAAATTTAAAGAATAGCTTTTTTGAAATTATTGCACTTGTACCACCCATACGGTAGCAAGAAGGAAGAATTTAGAAATATTTGGAACTGCTAATTAATGTTTTTATCACAATAGCCTGCGCCAATATTTAATTAGATACTCGTAGTTACATTCGATTGGAGATATTTTTGATTATTTCTAAAATATGAAAGATATGTACGGGAGGTGGTAGAAGGAATTATTGTAAATATTACTACAAAAAAATGTAGTTTCAATATATTTTTTTTTTAACTTTCAACTTCTACACGGCTGACTCGCACATGCTATTAATATGAAAACTCTTACCGAATCATCGCGGGATTTATTAAAAACATTGGGCGGCAGCTGCCAAATGAAGTCGTTTCTCCCGCGGTCGAAACACCAGCTGATCAGTGAACTCATGTACATGTGCGCGATTAACTTTTAGGTTCAAATTTGTCTCCCTTTTGACAGGCCGCCATCCTCGGGGAATGCAGTTGTTGTTCAGGCGGGTGCGTAACGACATCGATACACTGGAATAGGCTTCTAGACAACGAGCGTTTATTCGTCCCCAAGTGTAATCCAAGTGTTTGGGACTGATAATAGTAAGACCCACCACTGAAACTTTTAAGAAACGTGAAATAGTTTTAATCTACGACCGAAAAGTAATAAATTAACTCACTTGGAACTGATGCAAAGGAACATGCGATGAGCAATCCTAAGTTCGCAACAGGCAATCGCTTTAGTTTGCTGGAACTGAATGAGGATCCAGCAATAAAATTCCCACCCCCGAAACGGTAATGTGAGCTGACGTTTTCGTCTCTCTGGATTGCGGAGTCTAGCGAGGATAATTTCGCCTGCTACCTAATCTTTTCCGCAACTGATAAAAAAAACAATGAGTCAGTCAATCATCAACATCAAATTCCTGTTAAGACCCCCTATAGGGGCATAGGACAGAAACAACTCTCTTCCACAAGGCGCGATCCTGAGCATCGGCCTTAAGCTGTTGCCAGGACTTGTTTATTCCTCTGGCCTCCTGCTCAACTGCTCGCTTCAATATGTCACACGGTCGAACAACCCGACGTCTTCCTTGAGGATTATAATCCAGAGCCGACCGAACATTTGACTCTAAGTCCGAACGGTTTTGTGCAAGCAAACACACGTCATCAGCATAATCAAGGTAACTTAAGATGTTAAATAGTCTCCATTGAAGACCTCTACCTTCCCACTTTCCAGTACAGCTTTCAAGATGTCATTTATTACCAGCAGAAACAGAGCTGGTGATAATATGCAGCCTTGTCTGACACCCGTTCGCACGGAGAAGCTCTCGGACAGCTCTCCTTTATGCAAGACGCGACACCTTGCATCTTAGTAGGACTTTTTAATCATAGCTACGACCTTAACTGGAATACCTATCCTACGCAAAGCACTCCATATGTAATCTCGTTTAACGCTGTCGAAAGCCTTCTCGAAGTCCATAAACATGAGATGTAGTGGCGAACCCACTTCGGCCGACTGCTCTAATATTATCCGTAGGGTATTTGTGTGGTCGGTACAAGACGACCCTTTACGGAATCCAGCCTGATAAACTTCGAGAGTGCTCTCGACGACATCACTAATCCTGTTGAGAATTATCTTAGCCGTAATTTTTGATACAGCAGTAAGTAGACATATACCACGCCAATTGCCACAATCCCGAAGGTCGCCCTTCTTCGGTGTTTTCACAACGACGCCCTCTTTCCATTCAGTCGGATATCTTCCTTCATTCCACTGAGGTGTGGGAGTGGGAGGAGTATATCGGCGGTTATTTCCGGGCCCGCTTTGAGGAGTTCGGTTGGTAGTCCGTCTATACCTGGAGCTTTCCTTCCCGCCATTGCCCGAATGGCGCAAGTTATCTCTTCCTTATCTGGGGGATCGTCCCTAATAGAGGATTGTTGCGGTTGGATGTTTGGTAGTTGTTCTGTTTCCGGAATATCTTCATCTGACAAGATGTTTAAAATATCAGAGAAGTATTCCGTCCATCGTCGCAACTGGTGTTCACTCATATTAAGGAGAGTTCCGTTGACATCTCTCACCAGGTGGTTGGCGGTGAAATTCCTGTTCGTCAACTGTTTCATGATTTAAAATAGTTAACCCATATCCCCAAGGTAAGCCGCAGATTCTGCCTTGTTTGCCAGATCTTCAATGGCCTTTCTCTTGTCGCGTCTAACAGCCTTTTTAAGCTGTATATGAGCATCGCGGTAGTTCTGCCTCAAGTCGGGCGTTCGTTGGTTGACATCGGGTTGAGAGATGAATGCCAATTTGGCTTTTTTCCGATTGCCAACCTTGTCCCATGTGTCTTGCGACATCCAGGGTTTCTCACCGCTTTGCATATATCCCACAGATTCTTCAGCACTAGTTAGAAAAGTGTTTCTGGTTGCCCGCCAATCGGCGTCCAGTGTGTGCATTTCATATTCTACCAATGTGGATGGCTTTTCGCGTAGAATAGTGATGTATTCGCGTTTTTTATTGCGCTTCATTTGAAGAATTTGTGGTCGTCGGATAGCTTCTACTTCTACAATGGCACTACAGCCCAAATCGGATCTTGGCCTCCTGACATTCAGGTTCCTTAACAGTTTTTTTTTTATTATTTATTGTTAAAGGATTATTAGCCCTTCGCACAACCCTCCATCTACGAATTTTTCATTTTCGTACATTGAGGTGACTAAGGTATATTCAAGCAAGCAATGCGCTAGAACTATATATTACGCCGACCGGGATTTGAACTCACGACCTTCGCATTACAAGACCAACACGCTACCTTCTAGGCTACACCCTAGCTTAGTCGTCGGATAGCTGCTGTACACAATCTCAAGCAGACAACCATCATGTCGTGATCGCTCCCCACGTCAGCTCTATTACACCAAACGTTTAATTATATAAAACTCACGGAGTAATATTTAAATTAATTTTATTTATAATTATTGTTTCTAACTTATTTATTATTTAAAATAACATTTTAAATATTTATTATTATATTATTATTAAAACAATGTGGAATTATTTTTTTATAATAATTTTCAATTATATCATTATCTATTTTTATTTTTATATCTATTATTTTCAACACGTCGCTTACTACTGATAATTACTAGTGCAAAAAGTATTTTTAATATAAACGATAGAAATTTTAAGTAGTAGGTCGATTTAATACTGAATAAACTAAGTGTCGATATCGCTACAGCTCCACGTTTCGCTCGCACATCGAGGAGATATCTTCTCCGTCGGCGACTTATAGCCAAATGGTTGATCTGGTTCCATCAGGGGAAACCCAAGATGCTTTATGGTAACTCTTGTGTGGAAAAAGGGTCCATCCGATGACCATTTGCCGAGTACTACAAAACTCCACAAATAATTCGCCGTTTCCAGGTCTCTTAATCCAAGGCCGTGACGCGTCGACTCAAGAGTCACCATGCCTCCGCATGACATGCTCTAGTCCAGTGTCGTCTGATCAAACCTGAGCGTTCATATCTCCCGAGATGATAATAATATCACCTCTTGGAACACGTTCGAAGGTGGGACTCAGTTGGCTATAAAACTCCTCTTTGTCACCAGATGTTGGGGTATTAGTTGGTGCGTAGCACTGCAGAATTGTAACGTTTCTGACACTCGTTCTGACCCTGACGACGATAATCCTATGCGAGATTGGTTCCCAGCTAATGAGACTGTTTCTCGCTCTCGGTGTAAGGACGAACGCCGCCCCATTTTTGGCTTCACTTTCAGTGCCAATGTACAATAGTGTTTCCGCTAGGGGTTCGTTCTTCTCCTGATCCTGTCCACCTGACCTCGCTCAAGCCGAAGTTTGGATGTTATTTCACGGTTGATCACGACTGGCGGGGTAAGGACCGAGTAACACCAGCTCTTCCCCCGTCATTCAATGTTCGAACATTCCAGAAGCCAATCATAGTCCGTTTTCGAATGCCAAAAGTCGTTGTCGTAGAATCAGTCCGTATCCGAGGCGCTGTATCCATTTCTCGTATCAGTTAGGTCTTAAAATTATGGCTGATAAGCCCATGATCCAGTGAGTGTCCATTTGCCATTTTGAGGGCAATCAGGACTGGCTGTGGGTGAGTTCTACAGCCCCCATCCCACAGGCGGATAGTTAGCTCAGGTCTCTGGAGTCGCTAGTCTCCAAAGAGAGTTGCAGGAATTGGTAAAACCTCATCCTACAACTACCCCCTTGCGGGTTGTACTCAATCCTTAACTATCAGTATTATCAATATCGGGAAAAATTTAATAATAATAATAATAATAATTTATTCATCAAAAAATTGATTACTACATTTAACAACAGTTATAATAATATAAATTAATAATATAATTAATTAATAACAATTAAACATAATTAGGTACACAGAAATTTAAACTTTATACAAAATCAAACATTATGAACATCAAGAAAGCTGACTTTTTACTTGTGGGACACTTATGTGAAAATCCAATTGCGAGAAGAAGTTATTGAAATCTCTTAACATGAATGAAACTGGTTCATAAATCCCGTAGTTTGTGCGATGCTGCGGAATTCTACAAAGCTCATAATTTCGTAAAGGGCGATATGGAACATTGAAATTAATCATAGACAACAATTTGTCAGAGTCAATTATACCTGTAATTACTTTAAAACCAAAAACAACTCTGGCATGTATACGCCGTTTCTCAAGGGAATCCATAGACAGCAGATTTAAACGATCAACATATGGCGGTAACCTGAGTGGATCGGACCAGGGAAGGCCCTGAAGGACAAACCTTAAGAACCGACGCTGAACTGCTTCGATCCTATCTATGTGAATGGAATAAAATGGTGACCAGATAGGACTAGCATATTCTAGGATAGATCGGACAAATGCACAATACAACATTTTCGTTGTAAAGAAATCATTGAATTCTTTCTTCGATTGTCTCCTAACAAAACCGAGGATAGCGTTCGCTTTACCAGCAAGGTGATTCACGTGATCATCAAAGGTAAAATTACATTTGAATAGTACGCCCAAATCACGTACTTTGTCAGAACGAAGTAAAGAGCATCCATCTACAACATAGTCAAAATTCATTGATATTCTCTTCTTAGAATACGAAACAGCAGTGCACTTATTAATGTTGAGATGTAAATTGTTAAGTAAGCACCAGTCATGAAATACGCAAGATATCACTTTGCAATAATAGACAATCATTGCTGCTGGAGATAATCTTAAAGATTTTCGCATCATCGGCATAGAGAAGAATGTTCGAGTTAGAGATAAACGAACTCACGTCATTAATAATTAACCGAGTAGCTTCACTCCTTCTACCCCTCCCATAAAATGTGACACAATTCGACGACTTTACAAAAATTTGATTTTCTTGAAAAGCGTGAATGATACAGATCTGAAATTTAAAATGTATCAATTGCATGATGATTAGAGTTGTTTCTCAAAAAACCACTAACAACCGCCCACTCCTCCTACCACCTTCCATACAAATTGCACAATCTCATTAAATCCAATGCTCTAAGTTTCTCATTACCTATTCAATTTTTCAAGCTTAAATTTGGTTCAAGTCATTTCTATAGTTACTCTAGCATGATGTGAAACAAATCAGTTCAGTGCTGCCACCCCCTTCTACCACTCCCCATACAAAATTTTATAACCTCACAAAATTTTCGATTTCATGTATAGTATCGTATTATTGGACTCTACGCACAATCGCAGTCCTGTTACGTTTTTAAGCTTAATGTTATTTTATTTGGGCTTTTTTTTATTTTATTCACATGTCCTTAACGCTCTTCAACACGTATATGATCTCGAATTACGGGTTTGATTTGATCACGAGCCTGTCTCATACAAATGCGAGTATCATGCTTTCATTCTTAAAATTTATGGTTCTGATTCCAACAAAATACAAAACATTGTGTTTTTTGTAAAAAGCCATTAAAGTAAGCAGATTATATATCCCCCATAATGTATTACTAACAATATTACCAAAAATTGCTTATTATTGCGATTTTTATGCTGATAGGGTCGCGAGTGTTTGCTAGTAAATAAATAAATGAATAAAACTACATAACAAGTTTTGTATACTCAACTCTTTTATCCCCTCCTATACAAATGAATGGTTCCATAGAATTTGCTTCAGTTGTGAAACTTACATTCTATGTGCATAGAGAATTTTGAAAGCTTCGGTCCCCTCCTTCTCACTAAAATCCCTAATTCTCAACTTGTCAAAAAAATAAAAAAATTCTTGCACCCGACTGGTTGGCAGAAATTTTATTTCCTTTAAATGCTCAAAGAGTGTTTTTGTTCATAAATTAGTAAGATGCGTCCAATGGACTAACGAGAATATCAAATTTTTGAAACCTCTTAAAAATTTATACGTATCACCCAATTTTCGCACGATTTTTATCAGGTGTTAAATTCCTCATTTAACATTTCTCACGAGAGGTAATCGACCGAATTTCTAAATAAACACAAAATCTTGTTTAATTCTTAGCGAAAAAACCGGAATTTCGCATAAATTTTCGCAACCCACTGAAGAAGGTTCGCATGTAAATTTATAAGATGAGCGACATTAAAACTGAACCTACGTACTGAAATATTGCATTAATTTCACCGCCATAATAACGAACAATAATTAACTTTAACCTTGACTTCAAGTTCGTTGAATTTTTTGATTTTAAAATCTTTGAAGCATGCCTTTACGTCTTGGATATTTCGCTATTATTCTTGAAGATTGACATGATCTTATAATGATAATCTTTTTGGAATATGATGGAAACTGATGATGACAAGTTTTACTAAGTATGGGCGAGCTAGAAACCTTACGAGTATCTCTGTCCTGAATCGGATGTCGCTTACGCAATTTGTCTCCATCAACAGCCTAAGTAAAGATTAATTACTATATCGACAGTTTGATTGATATCATTGAACTCAATGCTCGCGTGTCCTTCATTACTTGTCCATTCAAAGAGCAACTATTTTATTAGAAGACCACTCCTCACCAAGGCCAACTGAAGTTAAGATGGAATGCTGTAAAAAAAAAATAAAGGCAGCCAGCAAAAAGATTTAGTGGAGAATCATCTCAACAATGCGCCTGTACCAAGGTGCAGTCGCAATAATTATGGGATTAGTAGACTACTAGCGAACAGCATTCATATGATGCGAACCGAAAGGAAGAGATGACCAAGATGGCCAAGATACAGAAGACTGCCTACTGCAAAGTATGCAGGTCAGTTTTTATGGAGCAGGTGGTTTTAGATGTTCTGTTTGCATTTTAGCGCAAACACACAGGTATGCTATGCATTTTGGTTTGCTCTACTCGAATTCTCCTTTGCATTGTGTAAATCGAAGAAGATTTTCTTCAGATTCTCGACTCCTTGGAAAATTCATTGTTGTCGTTGTCAATATGAAGAGACTATTCCATTCCAGGCATAATTGGGTTGTGGTTTTGAGAGGATTAAGATCGGTAAACAGACAGTTTTAACGTAAACAAGCTGATAAATTGTATTAGTACACAATCTTATTCATGTTCTGCAGAGAAGATACTGCAGATGAAATAAATTCAATTTTAAATATTCCTGGTAATATTTTAGATAATATCTAAGTAAGAAAGGGCGTAATAATATTGTGGGATTATGTTAATTCGAAAAGAGCGATTATCTCATGAAATTAATTATTTATGATTCGAGATGGAAACTGAAATATTTAAGGGGCTATGTTTTGTAAGCGATTGTCCTGATTAATGTTCTACTTTAATAAAAAATTTTACATAAAAAATAACTCAATTTTTTTGTCAAGAAAGAAAATATCTTAATTTGATTTCACACATGATAAATGTTGTTCTTGCTCACCACTAATTATCTTAATTATTTTTACATAACATGTTCCATTTATTTTCAGTTTGCGGCAAAAGAATGTTCCCAGAGCCAAGAATTGTCGGCGGATCAAATGCAGCTTTTGGCCGTTGGCCATGGCAAATATCTTTAAGGCAATGGAAAACATCGACGTATTTGCACAAATGTGGAGCAGCACTACTAAACGAGAACTGGGCAATTACGGCTGCCCATTGTGTTGATAAGTTAGTCTACAGATATTAAAATTTTATCGAGTGCATTTAATTAATTATTTATAATTCTAGTGTACCACCATCGGATCTTCTACTACGTCTTGGCGAATATGATTTGGCCGAAGAGGAAGAACCGTACGGATATCAGGAACGAAGAGTTCAAATCGTAGCTTCTCATCCTCAATTCGATCCAAGGACTTTTGAATATGATCTTGCACTTCTGAGGTATATTATTACGTTCTCTTATTTATATCCCGAATCAACTTTATTGTATTTGTCTTAGGTTTTATGAGCCAGTAAGCTTCCAACCGAACATAATTCCAGTTTGTGTTCCCGAAACTGACGAAGACTTTATTGGACAAACTGCTTTTGTGACCGGATGGGGTCGTCTTTACGAAGGCGGACCATTACCAAGTGTCTTGCAAGAAGTCTCGGTGCCGGTCATTAATAATACAATTTGCGAAACAATGTATCGAAGTGCTGGCTACATTGAACACATACCACACATTTTCATATGTGCAGGATGGAAAAAGGGAGGTTATGATTCATGCGAAGGTAAGTAGTAAATCATTCAAAAGTATAAGTATATTCGACCGTTTAAATTCGATTTTAGGTGATTCGGGTGGCCCTATGGTTCTACAAAGAGAAGATAAGCGATTCTTACTTGGCGGGGTAATCTCCTGGGGTATTGGTTGTGCAGAACCAAATCAACCCGGCGTCTATACTCGAATATCAGAATTCAGAGATTGGGTCAATCAGATATTGCAATTCTAGGTTAACAATTCTATCCAAATTCCACTAAAAAAAACACAACAACAAAAACAATATTTAAAACAAAAGTGTCAAACACAACTACATTTTAAGTAATTAAGAAACAAAATAGAAAAGTGCATTTACTCGAGGAAATGGACTTGAAAAAAATCTCCTTAAACTAGCTAAAAGATGTTAAATTTAAGTAAAACCGAAAAAACAATATCCATATAGCCAAGGGCAATTGAGGGTTTTATTCATTTCAAATAAAAGGCTCTAATTCAATGGTCAACCAAACAAAGAAAACTGAAATATTTTAGAAATATTTAAACTGACTTTGAATCATAGCTTTTTGTAAAATCAAATAATTTTTCGCATAAACTGTGGAATTCCACTAAAACCAGTGATTGACTGTAGACTATAATATTTTATGTCTAAGATTTAAAAAAAAAAAAAAACTTATTTTTTATATTATTTTTATCATTTCAATTAGATTTTATTTATATATTTTATTTATTTATTTATACTTAATAGTTTATAGCTCCATGAAATGTGTAACATTTCTTATTACAAATGACTTTGAAATGTCCTTGTTATTTATTGTAAATATATGAATAATATTTTTCACAGCAATCATTTTGCATTCGTATAGATTAATTTATTCACTCTAAGCTTAAAAATTTCCTTTCATCTAGTTTACTGAATGTCTAATTTTAACGAATCTCCAATATAACGAATTAATAATTTTTTAATATGTCTGGATGTTTCTATATTACGAATGATTGTCTTGTGTTCGCTCCAGACTAACATTTATTTTGTTGGTTCATATTTGCTAGGAGCTCGAGAAATTTATCGTCATCCAAGTACCTAGCTCTTCTACTTTACACAAAACTATAGAGATACGCATTGTTTCTGTGATTCATTTTGAATTAAAACAAACCCTTTATTTTGGAGGAAGCATGATAAACATCCTGGCTGTGTGCAATTCAATTTGAGGTTCTTTTTTACATTAGAAAAAGTCAAAATCAAAATGAGTTCTTTATGCTTTTATAAAATTTGTCTTAGTGGATCGCTTAATATTTTGACCTCAAATTTCTGACGGATTTATGGTCCCAAGAGCGTGAAATGGTATATCAGAGCCAAAGAAATGCATTTGCTCGGCAGATGGAAGTATTATCTTGCTGCTTAAAGTGATATTCTGCTTAAGAAAACTTTTTCAGGATATGTTCATGTATAAATTTAATTTTCAATCAATCAATCAAATTCCTGTTAAGAACCCCCGTAGGGGCATAGGACAGAAAAAACTCTCTTCCACAAGGCGCGATCCTGAGCATCGGCCTTAAGCTGTTGCCAGGACTGTTTATCCCTCTGGCCTCCTGCTCAACTGCTTGCCGCCATGCTACATGGTCGACCAACCCGACGTCTTCCTTTAGGATTATAATCCAGAGCCTTTTTGGCGATGTTTTGCTCTGGTTTCTTCAAAGTGTGACCGATCCACTGCCACTTCCGCCTTTGAAACTCAATGCCTATTTTAGTCTATTCAGTTGTTCGTCGTTGGAGATTAGTTTTGGCCAGAATATTCGGAGGCATAGGTTCAAGAAAGTTTTGTAGTTTCTAAGTTGAACGGTCACTTTCCACGTAGTACAACCATATGATAATACGGATTTGACGCATGTGTCAAAAACTCGCAGCTTCGTGTGAAGGGAGATCTTTCTTAACCTCCAGAAAGGAGAAAGGATACGGAAGACCTGACGAGCTTTATTTAGACGAGCTTCAATATCCTTTTTCGGCTCCGTCGTCCATGCTGACAATGCTTCCGAGATAAAAAAAAAATCTTGCACCTCTTCCACATCTTGTCCGTTAAGAACAATCGGTGTGTTTGCGTTTGAACCCATGTGCATATACTTGGTATTACGCACATTTATTTTCAGTCCTTCTTCTTTGCATTTAGAATGCAACGAGCGAACATTTGACTCTAAGTTCGGGCGGTTATGTGCAAGCAAACACACGTCATCAGTATAATCAAGGTGACTTAAGACGTTAAATAGTCTCTATTGAAGAACTTAATTATAGCTATGACCTTATCTCGAATACCTCCCCTACGCAAAGTATTCCATATGTAATCTCGCTTAATGCTGTTGAACGCCTTTTCGAAGTCCAGATACATGAGATGTAGTGGCGAACCCATTTCGACGGACTGCTCTTTATTATTTTTGGGACAAGTTGCAGATGAGTAGAAAGTCAATATGCAGGTTCGAGTAGTAAGGGTGAATGGATGTTAATAGCTTCTTAATTAATTGCTTGAATCACGTCCAATTTTCTCTGTATAGAATGTGTTTCATAGACGAAGTTGCATAGAATTTTCATAAAATTCGGTGTATTTTACATTCCCGAAACCGAACATTTGTATGGGAGGGGGTAGAGAAGGTAGAGGAATCGTAAAATTTGATATTTAGTTTTATTTCGCTTCTCTTGTAAGGTGCTCGTATAAAATTTCAAGTTCGTAGCTTTTATTTTGTTGGTTATTAGTTGATTTAATGAAATTGGTCAAAATCATAGCTTTGTATGGGAGGGGGTAGAAGGGCAAGAGCGATTTCAAAACTTTTAACGCACTTTTATTTCAATTGTTTTTGTAAGTTTTTATGCAAACTTTTAATAGTTAGGTGATAATTGATTTCTTAAGAATGGTCGAAAAAATAATTTTGTATGGGAGGAGGTAGAAGTTTTAAGGGTTTTCGACCAGTTACTATTTCGTATACTTAAGGATTTTTTTTAAATGCATTTCGCAAATTTTCAAGTTTCCACCTTAAAATTTCACTCAAAAATTTTCAGTTTATGTGTTTTTTTCAATGCACATGAAACACCTTGTGCACGTTAGACCGGGGGGTCGGTTTCTAACAATTATGGATCAATTTATTATTATTTTTCTATTTTGATCAAACAGACGTATCCACATACAAAATTTAAACTTTGTATCATTCACAAGAGCCCCAAAAAATCACTCGAAATTTTCGACATTTTTGCTTATCACCTCCCTCCCCTTACACCTCTCAATTTAAATTTACCAAAATTAACCATTATGTAGTTCTACAATCTGACAAATTTTTGATTTGATATCTGTACTATTTTTTGAGATATAAGGATTTGTAATTTTAAAAAGTACGCCATTTTTGAAATGCTCCCCATTTCCCCCCACTACTATTATTTCAACATGTTATTATACTCTAGATGGAATCTGAGAGTATTATAAGTTTGCTCTAAAGTTTGTAACGCCAAGAAATAAGGCTCGGAGAAAAAAATGAATGACACAGAAGTTAATATTATCACTCAAAAATCTCAAAACCGGATGTCCGTCCGTCTGTCCGTCCGTCCTTCCGTCCGTCCGTCCGTCCGTCCGTCCGTCCGTCCGTCCGTCCGTTCGTCCGTCTGTGCGCGCTCTAGCTTGAGAACGCGTTGAGCTAGATAGTTCAAATTTTGTACATCTCGTTTTTGACAAAAAAGTAAGGTCAAGTTCGTGAACGGGCCAAATCGCTCCACCCCTTCTACCCCCTCCCATACAAAATGCCACAATTGCGCAATTTGACAATTAACGGATTTGCTCAAAAAGTATAAAAGCTATTGGCCTGAAATTTAAAATATGTTACTTTTATGATAATATCGATCTACCATATAAAAATTATGCGTGTCCTTTCCGTCCTTCTACCACCTCCCATACAAACTGTACTTTTTCATGAAATACTCTAAACCAATTTACTCAGTGCCTATAAGATTTACCGGACTGAAATCGTGCACCAAATATTAATTTAAAATTGTTAGTAAGATTAAAAAAAAATTAGACGATTAGCTTTACCCCTTCTAACCCCTCCCATACAAAATGACACAATTTTGCAATTTGACAATAAATGAATTTACTCGAAAAGTATAAAAGCTATTAATCTGAATTTTAGGATATATTACTTTCATAATAGTATAAATCTACAGTAGAAAAATTATTTGCGTCCTCTTTCTCCTTCCACTCCCTCCCATACAAACTACACTTTTTCATGAAATGCTCTAAGACAATTTTCTCAGAACATATAACATTTATCAAGCTCATATTTTGTAAGAAATACATAATTAGCATTTTCACTAAGATCAGAAAAAAATATTTGATTAGCTTCACTGCTTCTACCCCTTCCCATACAATATGACACAGTTTCACAACTTTACAAAAAAACGATTTTCTTAAAAAGTATGAATGGCACTAGTCTGAAATTTAAGGGACATATATTTTATAATATTCCTAGTTATTTTTGAAAAAATCACTAGAATCCCCCCACTCTTTCTA
Source organism: Chorisops tibialis (assembly GCA_963669355.1). Classification (NCBI taxonomy): domain Eukaryota; kingdom Metazoa; phylum Arthropoda; class Insecta; order Diptera; family Stratiomyidae; genus Chorisops; species Chorisops tibialis. The sequence continues at coordinate 110,312,811 of OY770262.1, read as the reverse complement.
CCACCTCCCATACAAACTGCACATTTTCACTAAATCTAACACACTAATTTTCTCAGTTCGCATTCAATTTTTGGAGTAAGCATTTTGTGTAAAACATTTTTGTAGCTACCTTAGCATGATGGGGAACAAATTAGTTCAATGCTATCACCCCTTCTAACACTCCCCATACAAAATTTCTTGGGATCACAAAAAATTCTATTTCATCTAGAGTATAGTAAGATTGCGTTTTATGCGCAATCGTAGCCCTGTTATGTTTTTTTTGTATTTTTTTGGTATAGCTTAATATACGTTTTAAGTTTCAATTACATAGCTTAAGAGATAGTTGAGATATTCATTTTTCTTGCACCCTTCCTGACCCTCCTCCTCACAATAATTAGCCACTCTTTAAGCTGATTTCGATGGAACTATATGCCACCTTAATGGTTCCAAAATATAAATTTTTAACGATAAGTAATTTCGAAGATATAATCATTTGAAAAAACAATTCGGCCGACAATTTGTTTTTAGCCCCCCCCCTTTTCGAACGCCAATGGATAAAAAATTAAATTATTTTTAAAGTTTGTCCCACAACCTTCTCTATATTTTTACTGATTTTCAACTTTCTATCTGCATTCGTGGTGGAGATATTAGCATGTGTAGTTCTCGACTTTTTCACTCCCCCCGCCTCCCCCTTCCACCTAACACCCCGCAAAGTTTAGAAAATAGAGCCACTTACCCAATCAACAATCTACTCAAAACCGAACATTCTACCTTTAACTTTCTCGGAGATATGAGAGATATACTGCGGGACGGATTTTTTTTTTTTGCATTTTCAGGCTAATTTAGTCATGAAACGCGAAAAACAAAATTTCAGGGTAGCAAATTTTTTTCTTGTGTCGATCACAATACTTTATTATTAGAATAATAAAGTAAAATCGACGAACAGTTCAGTATTCCCAGCATTTTGCTAGCACCTGTTTTTACTGAAAATAACTGTTCCGTTGTAGATCGTCCGGATCTAAAGCCACCTTGATATTCTCCCTATAATGTTGTTAGCGTATTCGCTGAGTCTTCGTTCGATAATTTTCGTCAAAATTTTGTAACACGTACACAACAATGAAATTCCTCTGCAATTTTTGCAGCGCACACAGTAACCCTTTTTGTATACCGGACATTTAATGTTCTTCCGTGAGTTATCGGGTAATTTTTCAATTGTCCAGATTTTAGCGATTATTTAAATATTCGATTGTTAAAATCTGTTGGTGATGCCCACGTCATTTTGTAAATATTTTTATGCAGAAAGCAGGTGGAGCTTATGACTAGGATGCTTACTGCTGGCGAAGTCAATAAGTTTTTGGCCGTTGTCGTTCGTTTCATTATGGAGGCTATGCCCTCCTGATACGCCCCTATGAAACAGTTCGTTGCCAATTTTACCGTTGAAGTCTCCTATTAGAATTTTGATGTCATTGGAGGCCAGCCCTTCAAAAGTGCTGCCAAGTCGGGCATAGAATTCATCTTTAATGACATCATCTTTCTCCTCTGTAGGACCATGGCATTTGACAAACCAAACATTGAAAAACTTCAGCTTGAAGCGGATTAAGCAGATTCGTTCGTTGTTCGGTAGAAATTTCGTTACGAGTTGTTTGAACGCATTATCTACCACAAAGGCAACACCGAGTTCTCGGCTTCCTAACTTTTTCCTGCTGGTAAAAATCGTATGAGATCTGCAATCGTTAACTTCGCTTCCAAACCATTTCGTTTCTTGGAGAGCGAGGATGCTGATATTGTTACGAGACATCTCCTTAAAAAGTTCCCGCAGTGCACCCGTTCGATGTAGTGAAAGCACATTCCAAGATCCAAAAGAATAGTCCATTTTCCTTTGCCGTTTGATCCATCTAATCCGAGGCTGTAATCCGGATTTCTGGACACGCGAGTTTTTTCCAGAGAGACGTTGTCAGCGTTTCGTCCAACCCCCAACCTGGAGGGCCAGTCTGGATGGCAGTTCCGATTAGAGGCGCGGAACACTCACCTTCACCCTTCTCCGTTTGCTCTTTTGAACAAAACGCACGGTGGCCAAAAATTATTCAAAATGACCTCCATCTATGTCAAAACAAGCCCGGAGTCTGCGTGAGCAGTCGTCAACCGAATTACGCTCCTTTTCTCGCGAGAATTCGTCCTTTACCTTGATTACCTCTTCTGTCTCGGATATCGTCTTTGGCAGGCCACTTCCTCAAGGGTAGACGATAAGAGGTAGTCCAACGGTCTAAGATCAGGAAAAGTTTTTCTCAAGCCACAGCTGTGTTGATCTGGCCTTGCGGGTGGGAGCGAAATCCTGCTGGAACACCCAACGTTGTCCCCCACTCATGGTGTCTCTCATATTCGTCACAATACGTTATCTTCTTGATAATCACTGGCTCCAGTCTTGACGCCCTTTTCACAAAAATTAAGGTTTGTGTTGCCTTCATGACTGACTTCCACCCAGATCATCAATGATGAAGGATGATGACCCCTTTGTACCTGCTCAAATTTTTTCCAGTGCTTCCCGAGAGATGATAGCATAGACCCGGTCTTTTGACAGTAAAATTTCTCTTCGTCCGAGAAGATTTTCTCGTCAAAAAATCAGATGGTGTGATGCTGACCATCCGCATAACGAGCAAACGACGCCTTTTTTTTAAGGTACCGAACATAATTTAGGGGGTCACCCTATAATGCTATGTACAGTTATGTCAGTATAGGTATTGGAAAAAAAACAATTAAAAAGTTATTAAAAACAGGCTAACATAAATGAAGAAAGACGAAAGTAACTGGAGGTTGTACTTGTTGTGAAACACTTTGGCTGATAATGTGTTACAAAGTCTTGACGTTCGACTGCCTAAATTTTACTGTACGAAAAGGCAATAGTTTGACGGTGTACTCGTGCACGCGTTCAGCTTGGCGAGTATCCCGGGGAAAAGTATAGAGTGAAGGGATGAGTGCGCTTAGTTCCGCACTGCATTTACCATGAGAGTATCGATAGTAAATGCAAAGTACTCCGACATTTCTGCGATGCTCGAGAGAATCGATTGAAGATGTGATGGTCTCGTCTCCAATCAGTCGAAACACATGTTTTTTAATACGATCGAATACCGCGAGGTGTGTTTTGGGTGGCCCAAATAATTCAATATATGCCTTATACATGGTTGCAAGATCGGTCGGCGTGAAATATTTTTTGCATTTTCAAAGAATACTTAGACGATCAAGTGGGCGTTGAGGGCAACATCCAAAATGTGCTGTGCCTAATTCAGGTGGTCATTAATTTTAACGCCCAGAAGAGTGAAATTATCCGAAGTGCAAAGTTGTGCGCCACTAGAAGCCACATTGTTAGATAATACTGGAACATCACGTTTAAGGGATAGATGACGGGCCTATGTTTAGGATGGGCTGAACTGTACTCTATTTCTCATGCCCCGTTCCAGAATCAAGTTGGGATCTGCGTTTAGAGAACTAAATAACTCCCTGCGATTGGAAGCAATAGAGTGCTTATTTGATTCCGCAGCAGAGTTGAATTCATAGGTTTTATCTAAAGTACTGTCATCTGCAAAACTATGGATTGAATTGAGAGTAAATGACAGAAGGTCAATGATGAAAACTAAGAAAAGAGGAGGAGATAAAACAGAGCCTTGAGGAACGCCGGAATCTATTGGGTACTACTCGTATGGTGCGTTCAGACAGAAAACTCTCAATCGATTTTACAAGGGCAGCATTAAGACCTATGGCCCTAAGCTTAACTTTGAGTCATTCGTCTAAAGCTTTGGCAATGTCAAGTTTAAGAACTTGACCTTCGCCGTGTTTATGTATGCATGAGTTCCAACGTTCTGTCAAGTAGACCAAAAGATCTCGCGTCGACCTTCCAGAACGGAATTCATACTGGCGATCATGGATTAGATGGTTATCCTCAAGATATTGAACGATTTTGCGATTGACAGCAGTTTCAATTACTTTCGAAAGCACTGAAGTAATGGCTATCGGTCGGTGGTTGTGGGGTTCACTTTGCTTACTTTCTTGAGAATTGGCTGAACATTCGCAAGTTTCCACATTCGTGGGAAGCACCCAGAAGAATAGGAAAGATAAAGAAGATTGCGAAGAGGTTTAGCTGAAGAAGAGGAACATTCTTTAAGGGTAATGGGGGGAAATACTATCCGGACCAGCAGATTTTTGAATATTGAGCTCTTGAAGGATCCTAGAAATAAGTCTCGTACGAAAATGTAGTGTAGGCAGCGAGAAACTAGAATCATTTATAGAAAGTAGAAGTCGGAAGTTTCTCGCGAAACTTGCTGCTAGTTAGTTAGCTTTTTCCACAGGATCAATCACCGTACGGTCGCCATCAGCAAGAGGTGGTATTGAAGAAAAAATTAAATTGTTGTTGACCGTTTTGACGAATGACCAGTAAGACTCGAGCCTTTAGGGCACTGAAGGATCATCTGACGAAGTTTTTGGATATGCGTATGGATTTGCAGGCATTTCTTGATGTATTAAAGAGTTCTCGGTTGGCAGGTGTTTTATTGCTCTTAAAGGTTTGAAATGCTCGATTCTTGGTTTGGATTGCCTTTGATCCTTCCACCCATTCTATCCATCTAGATAGCTCGCGATGAAAAGTTGAACTGGAGGATTTTCGTACACTTGACACGGAAGGTAAACAACCAGGAAAAAAACAGTTCATTGTATCTTGTTCAAAGAGAATCTGCAAAGCCCAAGCATGTATAAAAAGTTAGCAGTCCACTTGCAGTCGCCTGCAAAAAAAATTACTAGAGATTTTATTACTTATTTGTTGCTATTTTGTTACGTCAAAATGAAATTTGTATCTTCAAGCATTTCCGAGGAATTGGCGAACTGCTATCTTAAATCTAAAGTTAGTAGCCACCGCGATTTCTCATTGTCTAATTATGCTAGAGCAATGATATACACATGTACCAGAATTTATTACTTTTAAAGTACTTTTAGAAAACAAAGAAATTTGACAACAGAAATTATATAGTACTATTACCGATGAAAACGAAATTAAGGCTAACACGTGAATTAAACGATTTTCGTGATAGGAAAGCAGGTGTTATATCTTAAGAAGGTAACGAATAAATTTCTATAATAGATATTCGAGTGCAAATATACACAAAAGAACAAAAATCACCATTTCCGGAAATTCCTACCACTGATACGACTAAAATTATGACGTAATCATCATCAAAAGACATGGAGATAAATCGAATACAACAAAAGAACGAACTATATTTTTAATCATCATTTTATTTGTGTATATCTCTATTTTTAGGAATTCAAAAATCGGAGATAATTCTTGTTTCAATATATGACTTAATTTAAAAAATTTAATTTTCGGCATACGCAATGTTTCCATCTCTTGCCAATTTTCACAATTATTCAAAATATTTTCCCAAATTCCATGCTTTCTTTTTTTTCAAATGCTTCGTTTTATAGACATTTACGTCTTTTAAAACTAAAAGCGAATAGTTTGCAGAATAAAGATTTCCGCATTTTACACTGTTTTATTTATTATGTGTGACGTTTCGGTCTCTGCTAAGACATTTAACAAACTGAACCACAGAATGGGTTTAATTGGATGTAGGAAGTGTAATTAGGTTTGAATTTGTTAATTAAAGTTAATTAACTAGTAACAGGTAGTTAAATAGCTAGGGTGTTGCCTAGTGGGTAGCGTGTTGGTCTTATAATGCGAAAGTCGTGAGTGCAAATTCCGGTCGGTATATAATTCCAGCACATTGCCTGCTTGGATAGACCTTGGTCACCTCAATCTACGAAAATGAAAAATTCGTAGAAAGAGGGTTGTGCGAAGGACTAACAATCCCGCCACAATAAGTAATGAAAAATGTTAAGGAACCTGAATATCAGGTGGCCAAGGTCCAATTTGGACTGAAGTGCCGTTGTAGAAGAAGTAGAAGGTAGTTAAATTAGCTAAGGATTTTTAGATACAGAAACCCAGAAATCTTTCGTTTTAATTCAAAATGCACTGTGAAGATGTTCACCAAACTCTCCAATTAGCTCGGCGATTGGAATCAACAAAATACAAGATCGACATCATTCTCCACCAAATAGCCTTCGAAAAATGATTCAGAGATAAGAACTTAGACTCTAAGTGCTTCTAAATCGTGGGCACATGGGACAACCATCATAGTAATACTATTTTGAAGAAAGCGAGCCAGCAGATTTTTTGGAATGACATCAAACTTAAGAGATCTAAACTGGACTACCTCAATAAAGAAGCCCTATACCTTCACCTCCTCCTCAAGAGCCTTCTATAACGATTTATAAGTGGCATAGTTTATTCAGGCAAGGCAGAGAATCAGTTGAAGATAATAAACACTCGGGCAGGCCGATTGATGTCACTTCCTCATAAATCGTCGAAAAAGTGGAGAAACTTGTTCTCGGAGAATCCCGTTTAAAGAAGAAACAAATGGCTGGAGTATCAAATACAACTATTTTGCTTATCGTCCAATAGCATTTCAGCATGTCTAAGGTCAGCACAAGATGGGTACCGAGAATGCTCTCTGCGATTCAGTAAAAGCAGCGCGTCGAGTGTTCACGAGATTTTTTCAATCTCAGTTGCGAGAACAGGGATGAAATTTTGACCCGGATTGTTACTGGAGATGAAACTTAGGTTCATCATTATGAGCCTGCATCAAAGCAGGAGTCAATGCAGTGGCTCCGTAAAGGCGCTTAATCTCCCAAGAAGTTCAATGTCTCACAATCCGTCGAAAAAATCATGGCCACTATTTTTTTGGATTCAGAGGGGGTTTTGATGATCGACTGTAAAGAAAATTGACAAAATATCACAGGGGATACTTTGCCAACCTGCTACTAAAATTAAAGGATGCCATCAAAGAATAAAGGAGAGGAAAGTAAACTCGAGGAGTGCTGCTTTTACATGACAACGCACCGGTTCACAAGAGCCACGTAGCAATGCCTGCTTACAGAATATTGAACCACCAGACCTGGCCCCTCCCGATTAATATTTGTAACCAACGATGAAGAGGGATTTTTAGCCTATTTTGAAGGCTTTTATACATTTTTTAGAAGGAATTAATATACTGATAAATGTATTAAGAGAAAAAATAATGACGTATTTAATTTTACCCCCTTCCCTGTCATGACGCGAAATTTTCCCCTCGTACGTAAGTCGACTTACGTTAAGCTAGTACGTTACATATATATTGCTACGATATAAACGAGCTCATTGACATTACAGTCAACACTCGTCTAAAGTAAATCCGCTTAACGTACGTCCGATTTTACGCACGAGAAGCTTATGTACAAATTGTTTGAAGATACGTGCAATACGTACAAATTCCATTCGTCCATTTTATTTTAGGGAGATTTTCAAATTGATTAAACATTTTTTTTTTTTTGAAAGAAAAGATTTCCGGATTCTACACTGTTGCGCTTTATAATTCGTGACGTTTCGGTCTCTGCTGAGACCGTTATCAAACTGATCGACAATTGCAAAAGACAATTATTATATAGAAAAGGGGGGTTAATTGAGTGTGGGAAGAGTAATTAAGGTTAAATTAGTTAATTAAGGGTAAATTAATTATTACCAGATATTTATTTTTTGTAAAATTTTTTTTTTAATTTTTTCGAGAATAAAATGCGTAATTAAAAAAGGAATGTTTTCGTATAGATGTCAATAATTGTACCATATTTTTAAAAATTGTTTTTCAAAATTGAAATAACTATATGGGGCATTAAACACTCATTTTTGATTTGGCTTGTGCGAAAACAGTCCGTGATTGTGTTTGCTCGTATTGTATTCTATCAGATATGATGATATTGAAGAACTTCTGAAAAATGATAGTGAAGTATTTATCGATTACTTGACCAAAATTGGAAGCGAATCAACCTATCTCGCCTGTAGTCAGTCGGTCGTGCATTTCTTTTACGATTCCCATTCGACTGACTTATGTTCACGTGACGATACTTAGATTTCTATTTTTTCTTAAATTTGAGAAAAATGTAGATTTTTAGAAAAAAGCTAAAAAGTTAAATAGTTACTGGGAAAGTTAGAATTAGTGGAATTGTGCAGTTTGTATGGGAGGTTGTAGAAGGAGTGGAGGGCTTTTAATAATTTTTTTCTGAAATGACTACGAACATGAAGCAATTGATATATCTAAGATTTCACCCTAATAACGTTCATGCTTTTCATGAAAATAGATTTTTAGATTTTTTTTTTTTTAATTGTATCAGATTGCATGAGGGGCGTAGAAGCAGTAAAGTTAATAATGAACATGAATAAAAGCAGTTTTCGTGGGTGGTCATGGAAGAAGTTGGACGATTCGAATAATTTGCATTCCGTGGATAACATTTATGACAAAAATGATATATTTTATTAATTAAGTATCCAGGAAAATTTCATTATTGTAAATATTTGAAAATAAGTAATTCTATGTGGGAGAGAGTAGAAGGGGTGGAGCCATTCGGGCCACAAGCTAGTCCTTGGTTTTTCGTCAAAAAAAAGCAATTGCAACATTTGAACTTTCTGGCTCAATGCGTACTCAACTTCTGATCAGTTAAACCTGAGGAACTTATATAAAATTGGCAAAATTCACATCAAAACTACAAGATAGAATGATTTGGTGAATGTTTTCACAGTGCATTTCGAATTGAAAGAAAAGATTTCCGGATTCTACACTGTTACGTTTTATTGTTCGTGACGTTTCGGTCTCTGCTGAGACATTTATCAAATAGTTTTGATAAAGGAAGGTCTCTGCTGAGACCTTTATCAAATAGTTTTTTAAATTTAAATAATAAGTTTCACAATTGTTATAAACCGACCCTTCCGGTCTAACGTGCACAAGGTGTTTCATGTGCATTGAAAAAAACACATAAACTGAAATTTTTTGAGTGAAATTTTAAGTTAGAAACTTGAAAATTTGCAATAACCATTTAAAAAAAAATCTCTAAATATATGAAATATTAACTGGTTGAATACCTTTAAAATTTCTACCCCCTCCCATACAAAATTATTTTTTCAACTATTTTTAAGAAATCAATTATCACCTAACTATTAAAAGCTATCAATGTAAAATTTTGCACAAAAACTTTTAAAAATAGTTGAAATAAAATTGCGTCAAAAGTTTTGAGATCGCGCCTGCCCTTCTACCTCCTCCCAATCAAAAGTATGATTTCAACTAATTTCATTAAATCAACTAATAACCAACAAATTAAAAGCTACGAACTTGAAATTTAGTCCAAGCGCATTGCAAGGGAAACAAAATAAAACTGCATCACAAATTTTCCGATTCCCTAACCCCCTCCCATACAAATGCTCAGTTTCGTGAATGTAAAATACGCCGAATTTTATGCAAATTCTATGCAACTTTGTCTATGAACCACATTCTATACAGATAATATAGGACGTGATTCAAGCAATCAATTAAGAAACTATTAACATCCACCTACCCTTACTATCACCCCTCCCCTCCCCTCATAACAACCCAAACTTTCATAAACGAATGAAATATTGTTAAATTGACAAAGCCCTGCCTAAGAACTCCCTTTCACTTAGTCTTCCCTAACCACTCTAACCAGCATATTGACTTTTCACGCGTCCGCAACTTGTTCCAGGAATAATAAAGTTTCTCCCGACTCGTTGGCAGTTTATTTTATGAATAAGTGAAAAATTTTAATTTTGCATGTAGGATTTTTCGTAAGCGAAAAGTCTGATCACTTCAACTTGATCATAGAACCAAAGTCTTTTTTGGGAAAATTTTTGCCCACCACGGCGTGATACTTGTCTAAACCTTTCCACCATATTAAGAATTCTCGAGGTGTGGAATCCTACTAAAATTGCTGAAATTCACAGTAAATCGACAAGATAGGAACTTGATCCGAAGGACAAAATTAGTGTTTGGAGTATTTTCTATAATCGATTCTCAGACTTGAATATCGAAATGTGCACCGTTTTCCAGAAAAATTATTGAAACTGTCGTAACTCGCCTATGAAAATATGACTGCTCATAGCAAAAAAAAAAAAAACATAACAGGGCTACGATTGCGCGTAAAGTTCAATCTTACGATACTCTAGATGAGATAGAATTTTTAGTGATCCCAAGAAATTTTGTATGGGGAGTGTTAGAAGGGATGATAGCATTGAACTAATTTTTTTCTCATCATGCTAAAGTAGCTATAAAAATGTTTTATACAAAATGCTTACTCCAAAAACTGAATGTCCAGTTTGTATGGGAGGTGGTAGAAAGAGTGGGGGGATTCTAGTGATTTTTTCAAAAATAACTAGGAATATTATAAAATATATGTCCCTTAAATTTCAGACTAGTGCCATTCATACTTTTTAAGAAAATCGTTTTTTTGTAAAGTTGTGAAACTGTGTCATATTGTATGGGAGGGGGTAGAAGCAGTGAAGCTAATCAAATATTTTTTTCTGATCTTAGTGAAAATGCTAATTATGTATTTCTTACAAAATATGAGCTTGATAAATGTTATATGTTCTGAGAAAATCGACTTAGAGCATTTCATGAAAAAGTTTAGTTTGTATGGGAGGGGGTAGAAGGGGAGAGACGACGCAAATAATTTTTCTACGGTAGATTGAAATCAGTGTAATATATCCCAAAATTCAGGCTAATAGCTTTTATAGTTTTCGAGTAAATCCATTTATTATCAATTTGCGAAATTGTGTCATTTTGTATGGGAGGGGGTAGAAAGGGTGAAGCTAATCGTCTAATTTTTTTTGGTCTTACTAACAATTTGAAACAAATATTTGGTGCACAATTTCAGCCCGCTAAATTTTATACGCACTGAGTAAATTGGCTTAGAGTAATTCAAGACAAGTACAGTTTGTATGGGAGGTGGTAGAAGGAGGGGGAGGACACGCATAATTTTTATACGGCAGATTGGTATTATCATAAAAGTAATATATTCCAAATTTCATTCCAAAAGCTTTTATACTTTTCGAGCAAACCCGTTTATTGTGAAATTGCGCAATTGTGTCATTTTGTATGGGAGGGGGTAGAAGGGGTGGAACGATTTGGCCCGTTCACGAACTTGACCTTACTTTTTTGTTAAAAACGATGTATACAAAATTTGAACTTTCTAGCTCAACGCGTTCTCAAGCTAGAGAGGACACGGACGGACGGACGGACAGACAGACAGACAGACAGACGGACGGACGGACATCCGGTTTTGAGATTTTTGAGTGATTATATGAACTTCTGTATCATTCATTTTTTTCTCCGAGCCTTATTTCTTGGCGTTACAAACTTTGTGGCAAACTTATAATACTCTCAGATTTCATCTAGAGTATAAAAAGATGTGGTGGGAGTATGTTTCTTCGTGAAAAAGTTTCTCGAGACCCCAAAAAATCCAAAAAGTAACATGTCATTCTTGTAGCAGAAATTAACCCTCACATTGTTGCACAGTGTTATTATTCTCAGAAACATATCTCAACCATTTTCACATAGCTCCGTCCATTTAACGTACGCGCGTGCGTTGAGCGAGCGTTATCTGTAAGTATAACTATAACATAGCATATACAATTATTTTACTAATACCATTAAAAATTCAACATATGCGAATGTTAAGGCAACACATTAATTTATTATGTCTACAAATTGACCGATTTGTTGAAACAACAATATAAAATTGATGAATGGATAAATTTTTCTGTCAGTCCTAAAAAAAAATGGTTTTGTAATGCTTTGATCTAGTAAATTCTTTAATTCAAAGTGTATTAAGTTTTGCTAGATGTTATTTCTTAATAATTTCGGTATTAATATTTTTCATAGAATCTTCTACATTATGGTTGAAATTACAAATCGTTCGAAATTAAATACTAAGAGTTTTATCATTTACGAGTTGTTGTTTTTTTTTCTAAATGTTGTGCGACTAATTTCTTAAGTTATTGAATGGATTTGATTTTCAAAAGAATTTGAAGCTTACTTAAATTTAGTTGAGTTGTTCAACGTAACGTTACTTTAACGATTCAATTCGCTTTGGCTCACAAACTTCGATATTACACAAGTACTTCCCAATTAATAGTTTTGTTAAAAAAAATCCTTAATTCAGGAACCATTGTATCAAGCCATGATCTTTTCAAAAGAGCGATAAATAAAGTTTCGCTGTAGTTTGGAACATTTAGGTTTAACATTGTACCATGCTAACACTATGCCGCTCATCGAATGATCGACATCTTCAACCACTGTCAACAACAACAACACAGCAATAATAAAAGAAGATCTGCAAGTTTTTTTCTGCGACCGAAAGCAAGAATAATTATATGCACGCACAAATTTCGATCAAGTTAGGTGCTTATGCGCATTGGATTACTCATCGATGGGCGGCATGAGTCTACGAATAAGTCGTATATACTAGATATACTCGATACACACTAACAAATCTGTCCTAATAGAGTTTGGACAATGCTAGAATACCAACATTTCAGCGTGAGTTTAGAAGCACTAGAAGGTAACATAGGAAATGTGAAAACAGGCAACGGCGACAACGGTTGATATGGGCGGGTCAGCCAACACGTCGGTTGTGCTGGGTATAAAAAGGGCGAGCGGTCATGAAAAGAGGCAGTCGAAGTTCGGAAGCGAAAGAGTTGAAGCTAGAAAAGTGATTAAGTCGGTGACCGGCAGCGCGAATATTATGTCGATGTAGTGTGAACAATAGAAGTTTTAGATACCCAGTGCGTCCGTTTAGTTATTTTGTAGCTCCATTTTGGCATTTATTTCTTTCGCCTCTTGATTTTGCAGTAGTTTAACTGATCTTCATTCATCTTCGTCATCATCTGTTGTATTAGCTGCATCATCGGGTATAAAAATCTAGAGGTTTCCGCAATACTTTGCTGTACGATTTGTTGTCCAATCTGCTGGTCGGTCTCATGCTCGATGGGAAGCTCACAATTGTGGGAATTGTGCCATCGCCTCCATCATCCGGCTTAGAAGCTTTGCCTTGTCTCCGGGAATAGGCAACTCACGTTTACCGAGTTCCTCTTTCAAATTCTGTTTTTTTTTTCTTTTGAGAACTTTCAATGCGGTCATATATTTTACACATACAATTTAATTGTTGTTCTAGAAAATTCTCACTATGTCCGTTCCAGAATTTTCGACACTTTGCACTTTCGCATTATCACTCGCGATTTTTACTTGATATTTTACTTCTGACACCACTTGAAGTGCCCAATCGCAATTCAACTGGTATCCCTGGATTTCAAGCAAAAATAAAACTAGTTCACTTTAAATTATTACAAAATTTATTTAAACGTCTTTTAAAAATCACTTTAATACTTTACGTTAACACTATGTCGCTGTACTATTCGCGCTGTCGATCACACGGATTAATCGCTTCCAGATCTCGACTGGGTCATTTTCACGAATGCTCGCCCTTTTTATACTTCTTTCTAGGCATTCTAGAAGATTTCCCGCTGCTCCCGTAAAGTGTGTAAAGCGTGCCTTTACATGTTTGTGTGGGAGAGAGCACGCGCGTATATGTATGTGTGCACGTAGTTCAAGGTCACAAGCATGTGACGATCGCAGACAATATTAGCGCGTGTGTGTTGAGAATATTAGGCATTTGAAGATAGCGAACATTTGATGAAGGACTAGTGTTGACACGTAAGCACTATGAACTTAAAATGTTGTGCAAATAAAGTTCTATAAAAATTTTTAACATCGTGCCAATAATTCTAACGCATGCAAAAGTATCATTTCGATCAATTTAAATATATCTACTAATAGCCGCCAAATTGAAAGCTTCGAACTTAAAATTTATTACAAACAATTTCGAAACAAGCAAACGAAAACTGCATCACATTTGCAATTTCTCCAACACTTGTACCCCCCACACAAATATGTCAAGGATTTTAATTACACTGAATTTAAAGAACTTACTTCATCTATGAAACCATCCATCGACTTTAAAATTGGAACATTCCATCGCTATAAGTGTATTAATAAACAGTTTCAGAATCATCCCAAACCTTTCACTACTTCTAACATCTCCCATACAAATTTCGAAAAGACAATGTACAATTCCACGATAAATATTTTTGTACCCTTAGCAACTCTATGCGAGCATTATTATTAAATCATGCACAATATACTTTCAGATTTCGTATACAGTATGTAAATAAATACTTTGTACTCAAATGTATAAATAATAAAGTGAAAAATGTTTCATTAAAAACTAAATTACCGTTTTCTTCAAAAATAAAAAATTGTAGCACCCCTATTACTTATCTTTTCTAAAACTTTGAGTTGCTTAAGAATTTAGTGTAGTAAATAGTTCCAATTGTAAGTAATTTTGCTTGACCACACACATGCATATATCTGTGTGTGAGGTGGGAGGTAAAGGACATCAAGTTCATTATTTTCATTTACTGCACATTTCATTTCAGGAATATCCATTCTATGCAATTTTAAGCGATTCCAAATTCTACCTAATTTAGTTTTAGAGATTGAAAAAATGTTATCCACACCAAGTCCAAGGTTGAAGCACCTTGAATTTGAGAGGGGCTTCAGTGCAGCTTGGCTGTCCTAGTGAAAAAACTAACTCGCTTACCATTTACTTCAGCATGTAATGCCTGTTGGATCCCTTTCGCATAGCTATTACCTCCGATTGGAAGACCATGGCATATTCTGGTGGATGCATGGAGATTTCCAGATATTAAGGCTTTCAGAAAAGCTGCCGCATCCTATTCTCTTTTTCATGTTTGTACCATCAGTAAACATCGCAATCTCGTCATTCTGCATGATATGATTTCCAGTCCATTGCTATCTGTCAGGTAGAGTAACTTCATAGAGCTTGACAAAGTGCATCTTTGATAGCGTTGTATCACTACTGAAGCTTGAGAAAGAAGATTCCTTTTTCATACGCTCAAGGATGGTGGCATGAGATTTTTTTTAAATTGGTCAGAAGCCGCAAAAATTTCAAGTCTCACCGCCGTAGTGCCTGCCTTCTCCAGAATTACTGCGTTCAGCGGAAGAACACCCAAAATGGCTTCCAGTATTGCTGTGGGCGTTGTACGGAATGCCACCGTAGCTCTCTGAATGTGACTCAATTGTAATTCGATATATTTCAGTTCGGTAGCTTCCCACTATATCAGCGTACCATATGTAACAATTGTGGTGGTATCATAATATCCACCTTACCATATTTCGTTTCAGTTCCCATTATTTGCTAAAAGTTCTTATACTCTAGATGGAATCTGAGAGTATTTTGTGTTTGCCTTACCGTTTGTAAGATAATTCTCGAACAGAGTCGCCAAGGGTACAGGAATGTTTGTTGTCGCTCAAAAACCTCGGTTCTAAATTACTCTCTGCCCGTCCGTGTGTCTGTCCGTTTGTCCGTCTGTCTGTCTACAACATAACTCTCGATAGGTTTGACCTACCATGCTGAAATTCGTCACATGTAATTTTTAGCAAAAAAATAACTTCAAGCTCGTGAACGGGCCCCCACTCCTTCTACTGTCCCATACAAATTTCATGGAATTTTGAAATTTAAAGAAATGGATTTTTCTCCGAAACTATTTCAGCTATTGACTTGAAAATTAGGTCGTAGTATGATGTAAATATCATTAAACTTAAAAAATGTTGAGCTTACCCCCTTACTTCTTCTACCGCTTCTTATACAAATGCACAATTTTCAAAAATGCATTTATTCGCTTTTCATTGCAACTAGCAAAGCTAAAAGAAACAATTTTCGTCATAATTAATTTTATTACAATTTCAATCAATTTTGAAAAAAATAACAACTTCACCTCACTCTTTTTACCCTCTCCAATTCAAATTTCACGAAATGTCGGAATTTCAATTGAATTATTTTTCTTCAAAACCGTCAAAGCTATCAACTTTAAATTTTGAAAAAAGTATACAATTACAAATATTATTGATGTCGAAAAATTTGATTTTGATACCAATACTCCTTCTACCCCCTCCCATACAAATGCTCAATTTTGCTAAATGCGTTTAATCGATTTTCATTCAAACTAGAAAAAGTGAAAATTTAAAATTTTGCCGAAATTTGTCCTTTAATAATTGCAAGAAATGCTAAGAAAAAATATCAACTTCGCTGTAAGGAGTGCTATCACCTCCCATACAAATTTTTGTATTGAAAATTCAAGAAAAGTATTTCTCCTTCGAACATATGAGAGCGATCGACTTTAAAAATGTAACAAAGCATTCTGATTAAGATGTCAATAAGCAGATTCAAAATCACCTAAAACCTCCCACTTTCTCTGCCACCTCCTTTACAAATACAATAAATTCAGACAAAAATTGTTCAATTTCCTCTAAAATTTTGAAAGCTACAAACTTTAAATTCAGCATGAAACATTTTGTATATTACGTTCGAAATAAATAAATAAATAAAATTACTCTGGGGAATGATATTTCACATTTGTTTTTTTTGTAAGCAATTAAGACTGCCCTTAATTATTATCCCAAAAATTAGGGCGTGGTTTTGATATTACTGAATAAAATGTAAGCCTTTTCCAACATTCGCAATGATTCCGCACACGAAATTTGATTGAAAACACAAAATTTGAGACTAAACTCTTTGCCCCATATTGTTATCCATTGACTGAATATATTGGTTTATAATATTTCTTTAACAAGTGCGTTTTGTATGGGAGGTGGTGGAAGGAATAGGGAATTCGAAAAATGTTTATACCATAGATCGAAGTCATCATAAAAAAAAATATTTTCTGAATCTTAGATCAATAGATTTTATACTTTTCGAGAAAACCGGTTTATTGTGAAATTCCGAAATTGGGTGGTGCGGTTTGGCCCGTTCACAAACTTCATCTTACTTTTTTTATCAGATAAGACTTCTACAAAATTTGAATTTTCTAGCTTAATGTGACAGACAAACGGACGGAAGGACAGTTTTGAAATTTTTGAGCAAAAATAACTTCTGTTTCCTTCATTTTTTTTCTCCTAGCCTTTTTACATAGCGTTACAAACTTTGTGGTAAGCTCTCTCAGATTTCATCTGGAGTATATACAGGGTGTTTGGTACTCTGTGCACTATCTTGTAAGGGGTTATTCCTAGGGATGTTATATTTTGAGAAAAAAGAGAAGGTAAATTTTCAATATCCTCGGATATACAGCGTGATCAAGAAAAATGTTTAGAACCTGTACCCTTACTCACTCGAAACGCTATATTTTAAAAACTAATAATCACAATTCAAAGTGTTATAGCTTGTTTTTTAGGAAATCAAATTACCTTTCATTTAATGTAACAGTCCGCATTGTAACTGTACCCAATCTTGAGATATTTACTTCAGAACACAACACACATTTTTGCTACTTTGACCCTCAAAATTCTGGGATCAATGTAGTTTTTAGAAAATAGTTTCGAAATGCCTGAGTACTCGAATGAAGAATATGCATTTTCATTTATGGAGAGTGTCAGGGAAATACACGAGCGGCGCGATCTTTATGTCGTCAGAGATTTCCTAATCCTCGAATACCTTACAGAAGAGTATTCCAAGACGTTTACAGAAGGATTCGGGAAACCGGCAGCGTTAGGACAAGCAGAGTGAATGCAAATCCTGCGCCGATAATCGCTGCTCCAACCGATGAAGGAATACTACATGCAGTTCAAAATGATCCATCAATCAGTATCCGACGCTTGGCATTGCAGTTAAACGTCTCTACGTGGAAAGTTTGGAGTGTCCTAAAAGTAGAGCGTTTGCATCCCTACCAACACACACCAGTGAAGGAGCTGTTACTCATTGATTTGCCCAAAAAGGATGGAGTTTTGCAATTGGCTCCTTGAACGACAACTAAGTGACGAAAATTTTACGAATAACATTCCTTGGACGGATGAGTCCCAATTCACCAGGGACGGTATCACAAACTTCCACAACTTACACACCTGCGCTGAAAACAATCCACATACAAGAAGAGAGGCATCATTTCAGCACAGATTCAGTGTCAATTTATGAGCAGATGTGATTGGTGATGATTTCATTGGTCCTATTAGGCTTCCGCCTACCCTAAATAGTTACTTCATTTTTTGACAAATGATCTACAGGATTTATTGGACGATATGCCACTGCAACGATTGGTTTCCATGTTTTACCAACACGATGGTGCTCCAGCTCATTACGGCCGACAAATCACAGATTGGTTAAATTCCAATTATAGCAATCGCTGGATCGGTAGAAATGGACCGATATACTGGCCTGCAAGATCTCCTGATTTAACTATTATGGATTTCTTTGTATGGGGACGGATAAAGGACTTTGTCTACGCAACGGAAGTAGTAACGTTGCAGGATCTAAACACCAGAATCAATGCTGCAGCAACAGAAGTAAGGTAGTAGTTGAGGAGTATGAACACAAAGAGGACACTGGCAAAACGAGCTTTAGCGTGAATTGAAAATAAAGGTGGCCATTTTGAACATTTATTGTAATTAAGGAAATTTGAAATAAACCATAAAAACCATTCTTAAGTTCTTTTAGTTCAAGCGGAGAGTGTTGATCAGCATATTCCTGTTTTTTTGATAAAAGTCCAATATTATTGGAATGATAGTTTTTTCTAAGCTATGAAACTTATGCAATGCAACTGTATACAGCTTTTGTAGGCGATAATATTGCACATTAAAAACCAACATTAAAATTACATTTTTACAATGCGGTTTTCTGGGAAAAACTACATTGATCCCAGGATTTTGAGGGTCGAAGTAGCAAAAATTTGTGCTCTGAAATAAATATCTCAGGATTGGGGACTGTTACACCAAATGAAATGCAATTCGATTCCCTAAAAACAAGCTATAACACTTTGAATTGTGATTATTAGTTTTCAAGATATAGTGTTTTGAGTGAGTGAGAGTACAGGTCCGAAACACTTTTCTTGATCGCCCAGTATCTGCGCGGATATTGAAAATTGATCATCTCCATACAACAATTTTTTTTTTTTCAAAATATATCTAGGAGTAACCCCTTACAAGGTGGTGCACGGAGTACCAAACATCCTGTATACAATATAAAGATTTTTTTTTGTCGCTGCTCCCATTTATTTCATCAGATTGTCATAAGTTTTACACCAACAGCCGAAACCTTCTAGGAAAGGATAATGATCATTGAAAAAAAAATTTTGTAAGTGTTTTTTTTTATGAATGTAGGGTTACATTTAATAAATAACAAATTTTAAAGTTTTTGGAAAAAATTAACCCTTCATATTTTTTTTCTTGGAAATACTTTTAAAATGTTCTTGATGCAATATAACATATTTCAAAGGACTTGGTGTTGTACGACTAAGGATCATTATTGATGAAGTGAAGAACGCCAAGTACTTTTTTTCCTTTAAGAATATGACGTGAATTTCTTATGAATAAATTGGGAAAAAAAAATTTGGCTAACAAAAATATTCGTAGTGGGAAAAGTTGTTGATAGTGTGAAAACTAATCTTCAGAACGTTCTTGGGCTCAAAATGTGGCTTGGTATCCTTTGCCTCCAGCACATAGTTATTATTTATGAATTGCTATAAAGCAATAATATTTTTCTTAATTGCAACTTTCAAGCTACGAATTTCAGACACGAGCACGAACTATATCGACCATGACTCACATAATTGGACTCTTCGGGATTAATATATTCTGAACGACTCTTATCTTACAGAAAATATTATGTCAGTCCCGAAAAACTTCCAGCATCCGCATTAATAAAACTTTAAACTAACCAACTTTAAACTTATTGTGCCTAAGGTATGTATGACAGAATGATCTTAAATTATTCACTCTCTGGGATTTGAAGCAACTCTGCTCATAAGCTTGTTGTCATTTTTAAAATACTCTGTAAGTGTATAAAACTTTGGTTTTAAGTGGCAGACATTGTCAAAGTACATTTATATATGCTAGCCCATTGTATTTTGCACTATAATATGAAAATATTTCATTTCAGGCGTATTCTTTCCAGGGAATTGGTGACTATGAAGATGAGATAGATGTAATAAAACAAATATCTTTGTAGCGAAAATGAAAGCAATACTCTAAACGACACTCCAACGAAGCATAAAACTTACAACCTTGACCAATGGTTGATAAAATGCGTTAATATCGCCTTTTTATTGACTTTCGCTAAAAGTTAATATGGTAAATGTAGGACTTGAACTGCTTGTATATCCGTACGGATGCTGAGACGATGTCATTAATCTCAGTGTAAAGTGTTGGCATAAAGTTAACTAACTGTCTGAACGACAGCGAGCGTAATTAGCTTTTATTACTCTTAAGTCTGATGAAAAGTTTCGGATTTATTTACTGGTAAATACTCAAAAATACATGCAATTTTGGAGAAATTCATTAACTCATGCAATTTCTTTTCAATTAACTTTTATTAATTTTCTTTCGCTTTTTAGCTATAAAAGAGATTTTAATAAGAAATGTTTATTTTTATTTTGATTCATTGCAACATTCATTGAAATAAAATCCTTTTTAGGCTGAAAAAAATATGTGTCAAAAGAAATACATTATGATTAGGCGTAATGCCCACTCGTGCGATACTTTCGATGAAATGTAAACAAGTTTAATGGTTTAGTATTTACATGTACAAAAAGTACCGATAATTTGAACATAAAATTACTCTGGGGAATGATATTTCAAATTTTTTTTTGTAAGCATGTAGGAGTGTCCTTAATTATTATCCCAAAAATTAGCACGATCTGTTGAATCGGTACACCTCAGTAGTCTACGGCGATATTTGCAATGGACAAAAATATGGAACAAAGAATTTGTCTCAAATTTTGTGTTTCCAACCAAATTGCATGTGCGGAATTGTTACGAATATTGGAGAAGGCTAACGAAAATTCAGCAATATCAAAAATATGAGCCTACGTGTGGTACAATGCATTTAAGGACGGCTTAAAGATCTTTGAAGAAATGCCTCGTTTTGGACGACCTTTGACCTCTGCAACTGACAAAAACATTCAAAAAGTGAAGGAAATGGTGCTCGAAAATCATCATGCCAGTATTAGGGAGATAGCAGGAGAGCTCGACATCTCTCGCGATTCCATTCGTAAGATTTTGGTGGATAATTTGGCCATGCGTCCTTGCTCGACTAGTTCCAATAAGGCTGAATTTTCTTCAATAAAAGTATCGTGAATAGGTCACTTTGGACATGCTTGATCGAATTCTGATCCCAAATTCATGGAGTGCATCATAACTGGTGAGGAGACATGGGTTTATGAGTTTGACATGCAAACCAGTCAATAATCATTGGAATAGAGGAAATGAGCCTAAACTGATAAAACCAGGCTAAGGCCGCTCAAAAATGATTTTTTTTTCGATATTCGAGGTTTGATCCATTATCAATTCATTCCGGAGAGACAAATGGTCAATAAGAAGTACTATTTGACTGTATTGAAGCGTTTGCGTGAGCAAATCCGTAAGAAACATCCGGAATTATGGAAGAAGAATTCATGAATTTTCCACTATGAAAACGCGCCATCATATTAAGCCTCACTTGTGACTGAATTTGAAGCCAAAAAAGCAACAAATTCTATCAATCAACCACAGTATTCATCAGATTTGGCCCAGTGTGACTTTTTTCTATCTCCGGAACTAAAATTACTGCTCCGTGGAACCCGTTTTCAGTCGATCGAGGACATAAAACAAAAATCGCCGTGAACTACTGAGGTGTACCGATTCAACCAGCTGCTATATACAAAATAATTAACATACCGCGGTAATTTTTGGAATAATAATTAAGGACAGTCCTACCTGCTTCCTAAAAAAAAATTTTGTTTGAAATGCCATTCCCCAGAGTAATTCAATTTACAAATTATCGGTATTTTTTTGTCACAATGTATGTCGTTTTGAATTCTTTAGAGTAGTGAATAGTGGCTTTTATATGGGAAATGGTAGAAGAGTGAAGGTCTAAGAATTTTGAATAGCCAATGCAAGTAGCATGGAATATATGCAATATATTTAGCTTTAATAATCTTCAAAAATATCGAATATTGCAGCATCTGTTTTGGAGGTTGTATGTATTTAGTAATGATGGAATTGGAACGATTACGAAACTCTTTATCAACATTCTTATTACCTAGTTGTGGTGTAATTTTAAAGATATGGAAAAATATGTTTTTTAGTAGAGCAGATTTTATAAAATTTTGAAAGTTATTGTAATTATTAAGAAATAAATTTAGGCGAAATTTCATGATTCTACCTTTTTGCAAAAATGCATTTTACTTTATTATTCCAATAATAAAGTATTGTGAACGACACAGAAAAAAAAATTGCTACCCTGGAATTTTTTTTTCGCGTTTCATGAGTAAATTAGCCTAAAGATGGAAAAAAATCCCGCCGTAAGCCGTACATCTTCTACTTCCACAATGGCGCTACAGCCCAAATCGCACCTTGGACTCCTGACATTCAGGTTCCTTAACATTTTTCGTTACTTATTGTGGAAGGGTTGTTAACCCTTCACACAACCCTCTTTCTACGAATTTTTCATTTTCGTAGATTGAGGTGACCAAGGTATATCCAAGCAGGCAATGTCCTGGAATTATATATTGCGTCGACCGGGAGTTGAAAAAAATTTTTGAATGAAATTTTAAGATAGAAACTTGATAAATTGTAAAATGCATTTAAAAAAAATCTCTAAGGGCTTGAAATATTAAATTGTCGAATATCTCCAAGACCTCCTACCATACAAAATTATTTTTTCGACCATTTTTAAGAAATCAATTATCACCTAACTATTAAACGCTATCAATTTGAAATTTTGTATAAAAACTAATATGAATAGTTGAAATAAAATTACGCTAAAAGTTTTGAATTCGCGTTTGCCCTTCTACACCTTCCCATACAAAAGTATGATTTCGACCAATTTCATTAAATCAACTGTTAACCAACAAATTAATAGCTACGAACTTGAAATATTGTACGAGCACCTTACAAGAGAAAGGAAATAAAATTGCGTTAAAAATTTTACGATTCCTCTACTTCCTCTACCCTCTCCCATATAAATGTTTGATTTCGTGAATGTAAAATACACCGAATCCTATTAAAATTCAATGCAACTTCATCTTTGAAACGAAATCTATACAGAGAATATTGGACGTGATTCAAGCAATCGATGAAAAAAACTATTAACATCCACCCCCCCTTACTATCACCCCTCACCCCTCCCCCATAAAAACTCAAACTTGCATAAATAAACGAAGGAAATATTGATTACATATACTGGAGCTTTTGAACGTTTCCGCAAAGTGTTAAATTGATAACAGCCCTGGCCACTTAGTCTTCCCTAACCACTCTAACCTGCATATTGACTTTTCACGCATTCGTAACTTGTCCCAAGAATAATAATGTTTCGCCCGGCTTGTTGGCAGTTTAGTAAATTATGCATTTGTATACGAAAATGTAGAAGGAATGAGGTGATACTTTGAAAAGTAAACTTTTGTGTGGGGAAGAACTTTTAAAGGTATTCGATCAGTTAGGTCTTAAGACCTAAATGATACGAGAAACGGATACATCGCCTCGGATACGGACTGATTCTACGGTAAGGACTTTTGGCATTCAAAAACGGACTATGATTGGCTTCTGGACGGTTCGAACATTGAATGACGGGGGAAGAGCTGGGGTTACTCGGTCCTTGCACCGCCAATCAGTGATCGACCGTGAAATGGAGCACTATAACATCCAAATCTTGGGCTTGAGCGAGGTCAGGTGGACAGGATCAGAAGAAGAACGAACCCCTAGTGGAAACACTATTCTGTACATTGGCCCTGAAAGTGAAGCCAGAAATGGCGTGGCGTTCGTCCTTACGCCGAAAGCGAGAAACAGTCTCATTAGCTGGGAACCAATCTTGGATAGGAATATCGTCGTCAGGCTCAGGACCAGTGTCAGAAACGTCACAATTCTGCAGTGCTACGCACCAGCTAATACCGACACATCTGGTGACAAAGAGGAGTTTTATAGCCAACTGAGCGCCACCTTCGAACGTGTTCCAAGAGGTGATATTATTATCATCTCGGGAGATATGACCGCCCAGGTTGGATCAGACAACACTGGACTAGAATACGTCATGGGGAGGCATGGTGACCCTTGGGTCGACTCGTCACGAGCTTGGATTAAGAGTCCCGAAAACGGCGAATTATTTCTGGAGTTTTGTAGTACTAGGCAAATGGTCATCGAAGGGACCCTTTTTCCACACAAGAGTCATCATAAAACATCTTGGGTTTCCCCTGATGGTGTTACTCAGAACCAGATCGACCATTTGGCTATAAGTCGCCAATGGAGAAGATGTCTCCTCGATGTGCGAGTGAAACGTGGAGCTGATGTGGGGAGCGATCACCACTTGATGGTTGCCTGCTTGAGATTGTGTACAGCAGCTATCTGACGACCAGAATTTCTTCAAATGAAGCGCAAGCTTAATGTGGATAAACTCAGAGATCCCAACAAAAAACACGAATACACCACTATTCTACGCGAAAAGTCATCCATATTGGGTGAAAATGAAATGCGCCCACTGGACGCCAATTGGGAAGCGACCAGAAACACTTTTCTAACTAGTGCTGAAAAATCTGTGGGATATGTGCAAAGCGGTGAGAAACCCTGGATGTCGCAGGACACATGAGACGAAGTTGGCAATCGGAAAAAAGCCAAATTGGCAATCATCTCTCAACCCGATGTCAACCAACGAACGCCCGACTTGAGGCAGAACTACCGCGATGTTCATATACAGCTTAAAAAGGCTGTTAGACGCGACAAGAGAAAGGCCATTGAAGATCTGGCAAACAAGGCAGAATCTGCGGCTTACCTTGGGGATATGGGTTCACTATTTAAAATCATGAAACAGTTGACGAACAGGAATTTCACCGCCAACCACCTGGTGAGAGATGTCAACGAAACTCTCCTTAATATGAGTGAGCACCAGTTGCGACGATGGAAGGAATACTTCTCTGATATTTTAAACATCTTGTCAGAGGAAGATATTCCGGAAACAGAACAACTTCCAAACATCCAACCACAACAATCCTCTATTAGGGACGATACCCCAGATAAGGAAGAGATAGTTTCCGCCATTCGGTCAATGGCGGGAAGGCTCCAGGTATAGACGGACTACCAACCGAACTCCTCAAAGCGGACCCGGAAATAACAGCCGATATACTCCTCCCACTCTTCACTAAGGTGTGGAATGATGGAAGATATCCGACTGAATGGAAGGAGGGCGTCATTGTGAAAATTCCGAGAAGGGCGACCTTCGGGATTGTGGCAATTGGCGTGGTATATGTCTACTTACTGCCGTGTCAAAAATTATGGCTAAGGTAATTCTCAATAGGATTAGTGATGTCGTCAAGAGCAATCTCGAAGTTTATCAGGCTGGATTCCGTAAAGGGTCGTCTTGTACCGATCACACAAATACCCTACGGATAATATTAGAGCAGTCAGCCGAAATGGGTTCGCCACTACATCTCATGTTTGTGGACTTCGAGAAGGCTTTCGACAGCGTTAAGTGAGATTACATATGGAATGCTTTGCGTAGGAGAGGTATTCCAGATAAGGTCATAGCTATGATTAACGAATCCTACGAAGATGCAAGGTGTCGCGTCTTGCATAGAGGAGAGCTGTCCGAGAGCTACAGACTTTCGTAAACCAATGCCTCCGGCGCATTTAAGGAATATTCTGGCCAGAAGTAATCTCCAACGACGAACTTTGGAGTACAACTCGCCAGACTAAAATAGGTATTGAGATTCAACGGCGAAAGTGGCAGTGAATCGGTCATACTTTGAGGAAACCAGAGCGAAATATCGCAAAACAGGCTCTGGATTATAACCCTCAAGGAAGGCGTCGGGTTGGATGACCATGTAACACATGGAAGCGAGCAGTTGAGCAGGAGGCCAGAGGAATAAACAAGTCCTGGCAACAGCCTAAAGCCGATGTTCAGGATCGCGCCTTGTGGAAGAGTGTTGTTTCTGTCCTATGCCCCTATAGGGGGTTTTAACAGGAATTCGATCGATCGATCAGTCAATATTATTAAATTTTATGCATTCTTATACTCTAGATGAAATCTGAAAATATTATAGTTTGCCACAAAGTTTGTAACGCTAAAAAATAAAGCTCGGAGAACAAAAAATAATGACGCAGAAGTTCGTATTACTCGATAATCACAAAACCTAATGTCTGTCCGTCCGTTCGTGTCCTCTCTAGCTCGAGAACGCGTGGTGCTAGAAAGTTTAAATTTTATATACATCGTTTTTGACAAGGTGAAGTTCGTAAACGGGCCAAATCGCTCCACCCCTTCTACCCCCTCCCATAAAAAATGATACAATTTCGGAATTTGTAATAAACTGATTTTTTGCAAAAACTATAAATTGATCTGAAATTTAGAACGGTTTACTTTTATAAAGATTTCAATCTATGGTATTAAATTTATTGGTATCCGCTCACTCTTTCCATCACCGCCGATACAAACTGCACTTTTTTATGAAATACTATGAACTAATTTAAGTCCGCCATAGACGGTCCCAAGCCCGGTTCAAGAAAGGAGGAGGGAACATGGAGTTAACCTGAATGGTAACACCAGTGCATCTCAGGATGTAGGCAAAAAGTATGACATAATTGGACTTGCAGCATTGCTGTGAGAACTCCAGCACGTCATATTTAGCTCAAAACTCCCACCTTTTTTCTACTAGGGTGTAATAAGTAAGTAGGACCGATCCTCCAGGTCAGGGGTTGGGCGAGGCGCCGACAACGCATCACTGAAAAAAGAAAACTGTCCAGAAACCTAAAGAACAGCCTCGGAAAGGATGGACTCAACAGCAACGACCCCGCAAACGCAAAATGGACTACTCTATTGGATCTTGGAATGTTCGATCCTTATTTAGCACAGGAGCTCTGAAAGAGTTCCTCGAAGAAGTGGCAGAACACAACATCAACATAACTGCCATCCAAGAAACGAAATGGCTCGATAACGAAATCATGGACATGAGATCACACCCAATCTATCCAAGTGGAAAATAGTCGGGCAGCAGAGAGTTTGGAGTCGCTTTTGTCGTTGACAAAAAATTACCAGTAAGTGAAAGATTGTGTGCAATCCGAATAAAGACTAAATTTTTCAACACTTGGTTGATCAACGTTCAAGACAAGGACGACATAACTAAAGACGAATTTTATGCCACCATAGAGACAACCTTTGATTCACTGCCCTCAAATTACCTAAAAATTATATTAGGGGATTTTAATGCAAAAGTCGGAAAGGAGGAGGCTCATAGAGGAACAACAGGAGGGCACAGTCTCCATGACATAACCAACGACAATGACCAACGTCTTATTGATTTAACAAGTAGCAAAAATATCATACTAATCTCTACGTGCTTCCCACATCGCGATATTCACAAACGAACGTAGGCATCACCAGATGGTCACACCTTCAACCAAATAGACTACGTTCTAATTGAGAAAAGAGCTGCTTCCAGCATAATTAATGTACGAGCCCTCCGCGGTGGGAATTGTGACTCTGATCACTATCTAGTCAGAGCTAAGTATCGATGCCGAGTACCTTGTCGTGGATCTCGCAAACTCAATGTCGACTAGCTTAAAGACGAAACGGTGGCGGATGCTTACATGGCAGCGTGTAATAAACACCTGACACCAATATACGAAAACAGTCAAAATATGCCATTGGAGAATGTTTGGATGAAAAAACCAGACAGCATCAAACTCTCCGCAGAATAGGTACTAGGATATCAAGGACGGCAAAAAAATAATTATTGTTTCGGCCAAAAATGCCGCGATGCAATAGATAGAAAGAAGGAGGCTTACAAAATTTGTACTGAACGACCAACACGAGCCAAAAAAGATATTTACATATGGCGAGCTTAGGCGGTATGCGAAAAAGTCCTGCAGACGAAAACAAAGGAAGTACCATAATCACAAAATAAAAAAAATGGACGACGACATCAGGAAAAATAAAACGCGGGATGCATACGCAATAGTGAAAGACTTAAAAAAGGGGATAAAAACCAACAACCAGTCTCTGCAAAGACACGGAGGGCAACATCATTAGCGACACACAAGAAATCAAAAGGAGATGGGCTTCCTGCTTTGAACATCTTTTGAATCCCATCCCAGTAGCACCGATCACGACAGACAACATTTCAATTGAAGCCTCAACTGATGAAGATAAACCATCATCGACATTACCCACGCTTGCTGAAATCAAAGCAGCCCTATGTGACCAAAAACTAAACAAAGCGTCGGAAATTGACGAAATACCAGTTGAACTTCTGAAAAACGGTGGAAATTGTTTCACTGAAATACTGCACAACATGATATGCAAAATTTGGACAGAGAAAATCATACCTGACGATTAGCGAAAAAGCATTACATGTCCAATTTATAAGAAAGGAGACAAACTCTGCTGGGAGAATTACAGAGGAATATCATTGTTGTTTACGTCCTATAAAATACTGACAAAAATAATTGAACGTCGTCTTAAGCCCTATATTAATCAAATAATTGGCGAATACCAAGGCGGATTCAGAACCGGACCATCTACAACTGACCAGATATTCTCGGTGAAACAGGTGCTTGAGAAATGCTGGGAATATAACACAGACGAGCACCAAATCTTCGTAGATTTTAAACAAGCATACGACAGTATCGACAGGAGCGTAATGTACCAAATCATGCTTGAGTCCATCCGTTCCGAGGCTGTTCATCAGGTTTTTGGACTGTGATTTTTTTTCCTGTGATGCGTTGTTGGCGCCTTGCCCAACCCCTGATCTGGAGGACCGGTCCTACTTATTTGTTACACCCTAGTAGAAAAAGGGTGGGAGTTTTGAGCTAAATATGACATGCTGGAGTTTTCACAGCTATGCTGCGAGTCCAACTATGTCATAGTTTTGCTTATTTCCTGAGACGCACTGGTATTACCGGCCATTCAGTTTAACTCCATACGCCCTCCTCCTTTCTCAACCGGGCTTGGGACCGTCTATGTTGGAGCTCATATGTCCATGACTGATCTATGTAGAAGATGCGCTATGCAGGTGCTGCCAGTTTTCAGAAGCTCAGCTGGAATTTTATCAGTGCCCGGCGCTTTGTTGTTTGGGTGGTTCCTCAGGGCTGTTTTTACTTCTTCAAGTGTGGGAGGACTCAAAGCGGATCCTTCGTCAGCTGTTACATCAGTTATACCTGCAATTGTGTCTGCTGCTGCTATTCGTGCGGGTGATGGGCTCGGATTAAGAAGGTGTTTAAATTATTGCGCCCATCTTAATTTTTTATCTTCCGCAATACTTAGAATGTTCCCTTGTGCATCGTTGTAGAGGGTCGTTTTCGGTTGGTATCCCCTCTTCATTCTTTTGACAAGGGAATACACGGTTCTTGTGTTGTGTAATTTAAAGTATTCGTTCATGTTTTTAATTTCGTCATTATTGTACTTCCGTTTTTTCTGTCTGCATATTTTGTTTGCAAATCGTCTAAGATCATTATATTTTGTCCCATCTGGCTCATGTCGGCCGTTCTGTTAATATTTTGTAAGTCTGGTTTTTACTGTATAAGGCATCGTGGCATTCGTTGTCGAACCAATCATTTCTTTTGCGCCGGGGTTGTTGTGCTTACACCTCCTCTGAGACAGATGTAATGCCATCTTTGATATCTTGCCAAATTTCTTCTATTGGCATGCTGGCGTTATTGTTTAGTATTGGCGCGAAGTGCCTCTCTAAGGCTGATACGTAATTCACAACTACTTTCTCATCCTTGAGTTTTCCTATGTCGAATTTAGGAACCGGTTGTGTTTTTGGGTGTTCTCGGTTTGCGATTCGACATCGGAACTTGATCTTTACCAAATAGTGATCTGTGTCGCAATTAGCACCGCGACATGTGCGCACGTCGAGAATGCAGGAGGACGCCCTTTCCTCTATTAGAACGTGGTCTATTTGATTGAATGCTCGTCCTTCGGGTGATGCCCATGTTCTCTTGAATATTACGAAGCGGGAAGCATGTCGAGCTTACAATTAGGTTTTTGCTGCTTGCGAAATCAGTCACCCTCTGGCCGTTGTCGTTGTGCCTTCCAATTGTCCCTATGTACGTTTCTTCTTTGCCCACTTTTGCGTTCGAATCATCTAATACTATTTTAATATCGTTCGACGGAAGGGAGTCGAATGTTGATTCTAGGGTGCTGTAGAAATCGTCTTTAACTTCGTCGTCTTTGTCTTACGTTGGGGCATGGACATTAATAAGCCAACCATTAAAGAATTTTGTCTTGATGCGGATTGCACACAATCGTTCATTGACGGATTTGAAGTTAGTGACCTGATGTTTAAACTTGTTGTCAATTTGGAGGGTTGCATTATTATTGTGCTTGAATTTTTCTGTTTCATTAGCACTCGCGCCTACTAGTTCAGCAAGTCAAGTCCAGATGGACAAGACCAGTACCCGGTGGCTACGACGTGGTGGTATGATGAGCACAATTGATGTGTATATGATAGTTACAACACTGGGGTCGCCTTATGACGCCGATCAGATGCCTACCCTATCTATACACACACAGCCACCTAGATACAACTCATGGTTGAATCAAATTCGCCAATCATCTCCTTCCTTACTATTCCGTACATCTTACAAGAAATTTTTCGCTGAAACGTTCATGTTTCATATCCAAATAGCAGCACAGGACGATTAATATCTGAAAGATGAGTAGTTTGTTGTTTCGATGGACCCTCCTTGATTTCATTATGGAGGGCCGCATTAAATTGTTCGTTAGCTGTCGTGATTCTTCTTTGAATTTAATGTCGCTCATTACCGTCCTTTGTGAGAAGGGGTCCCAGGTATACGAATCAACCTGCTCGAAGTTGTATACGCCCATAGTAATATTTGGTCTCACTGGGACAGTCATTCGTGGCTGGGGCATGAGTTTAGTTTTCGTTTCATTGACCCTGAGCCCTACTTCACCCGCGACTCCAACTCTTGGAACACCTCCTTAACACAAAATATTGATCGGACCAGAATATCCACGTCGTCTGCGTGCGCTACCAACTGTACGGATTTTACGAGTAGCTTACCTCTGATGTCCACTGAGGTCACTGAAGTTGACTTCCTGACGACTTACTCGAGTTGAAGAGCATGGGAGCAAGACCATTGTTTGAGAACTAATTCCATTGGGAAGCTTTGAGTCAACTTGTTTTGGATTTTAAATTGGCACTCATTCCATCGTGGCTTTTATTAACCAAACTAGTTTCGTTGGGACACCTAGTACTATACCAGTTAGTATTTCCAACAGTTTCCTTTAAAATGTCATAGTTTAATTTACATCGAAACGAGCAGTTAGAAGATGTGGTAGTTTGATGCTTGCTAATTGCGTAAAATGATCTGTTATTGATGATTTATACAATCGATTATCTTCTACAAAAGCCTTCTTCCTAAGAATTTTTCATTTTCGTAAATTGCGGTGACCAATGTATACCCAAGCAGGCAATGGACCGGTATTTGAACTTACGCCCTTCTCATTGTGGACTAGTACGCTACCCACTAGGTAACACCCTTGCTATACAATCGGTTATATTCATGTTAAATTTCTGTCTCGCAAAAATATGATCAATAGACGTTAGTTAGTGGTGATGGTGATCATAGTTAATATAGCGATGGATATTGTTCGCTTTGTATAGCACATAACATTTGCAAATAGAGTACATGATCACGTTGGCTACTTACTCCCACCGAGACTCAGATCGAAAAACCCTTCACTCTCAGACTATGTTTGTACTTTGCAGAATTGTTCACAAGAAAAATGTTTAACTTATGAAAAGTAAAGTGCATGCACATCCTCCTATTATTTAAATTTCTCCGCAAAATCATGTGCATTTCAAGAAACAATAACCGTACCAAATTTTATTTTTAATTCAAATTACCTTGCTTCTGCGAAGAAGAGTGAATTAGTGTAAAAGCTACGAGATTGAATTTTAAGTAAAAGTATTTTCACTACCTTAATAGATTTTACTCCAAGAATGTTAAATATGAAACGAATTTCTCGCATCTAACGAGTGTCCTAAATAAATAAAAGCACAATAAATACCCAAAACTGCAATCATTCAATATAAAGGTCAGAGCCAAAGAGAAATGCGTTTCGACCAATTTCATTACAATTAGAAGTAATGCCCGGAAAATTCGTTTCGTCATGGCAAAATCGAAGAAGTCGATTACCAACTCCCTGTGTCCAAAGCACACACGAACTTTCCGATGTACGCAAGAAGAGTTCGACCAGCGATCGATCGCTGCACGTTACTCATTAACTAAATCTCGCCGTAACCGCCAAACTGTTTCGAGAGGTCTTTCTAAACCAGTAGGCTAATTGAAGCGAGCGTAATCGCTCGGTAAATGCACCAGATCAGATTGGCCCTCTTGATTGAGCCGCACTGCTTCATCTTCAGTCCGAGCGAGTGTCTTAGCATCCATCTTGGCGACGACTTTTTTCACCTCGTCACCTGTTTCGGAGTCGCTGCACGAACTCGCCCTATCGATCGTGTGCGATCGACCGCGAGAAGTTTAACTAGCTGGAAGCGATCGGAATCGAAATGACCAACGACAACGAGAACCGTAAGCGTAGCGCTGGACAAAAGCGTCGTGAATAAGTTGGCCGGAAGTGGGTCACTGGGTTATGCCAATAGACCCGCACATCCACGTCGTATTTGTACGTTCCTACCGCGGGCCGCACTGGACAGACGAGAAGACAAGAAGATCGTCTTTCTTAGCAATCGAACGGATTCAGGCCCAATTTGTACGTAAGCGTTTAACTTTTATCACACTATGAGCGCTCGTAGCCCCGCTCCGGCTTATTACACGGAGCGGTACGGCGTTAGGTGAGCTTAGTTTCCAGCAAAGCTCGTGCCTTGGTTGATAATTGCTCGAAGATGACTAAGGCCGTCTTCGATTTGACTATTGAACTCGTTTCGGAAGTGCCGTTATGGCCTACGAGATAACGAAACTTTCAAATTTATCACGCCATCCGTTCGGACTGTCCGCTGTCTGGCCGAAGCAGAGTGCCGGATACTTAAATTAAAAATTAGCCGAGTGCAATCAATCCCGCAATCGCGATTCGTTGGGCAGTTAGCCCGGTCAGGCCGCTATTGATGAGGCTCCTAGCCGTGACGAAATCCGCCACGCTCATCAAGAGTATTCGAGGCAGGTCAGCAAGGTCGCCTAGAACGCTTAGGGTGCCGGATCTGCGATAAGAGGCGGTACTTAACCGTACCGCTGCATGTCCTCTTCGCGAAGTCTTCAGAAAGACCTCATTGGCTAATTTCACCCAAGAATGCAGAACCTCGCTTTCCATTGCTAGGGTCGCCGACTTAGCCAGCACGAAGGCCGTCGAAAAATTTGATGGAGTGCCTCGAAATCGCAGACGCTTCGTCCGATTTGGCTGACAAATGGGCTCGAAACGAGACGTTGATTGACGACGCTCGATCGAAATTGGGTAAAAACCTGCAATCGCGCATCGAATCGATCGATCGATCCCGCGTGCTCTGTCTTCGACCGATTCCAATAAGCCTCATTGGGAATTGGGTTAAGAGAAAAGTGAACTGGATGTTGGCCGTGGGGACTTTACCGCAGGCGAAGAAAAAACCGAGCAAAGCAATGAAAGCGTTACGAGAAAAGTGAAGATTGCGACGACCGCAAAGGTCACGGAAAAACTCGTGTACACAGCTCCGTAAATAATTTTTTTAGCGTTTCGGTCGCGGATGGTTAAATTGTGCGCGCCAACTTTCGTTTAAAGATGGACATGACCTCGAATGAGAGTATGTACACGGAGTTTTTGGTCCGACAATTTTTCTGATGCGATCCAATGAAAGTCATAATTTCTTCATTGCTTGCAATTTAATTTATGCTCATTTACTTATAATGTCGATTTAAAGCCACAAAAAAAAAACTTAATTTCTCATGCGATGTTTAATTAATGTTCATGCTGGACACACGTCAATACGATCGCAAACTATCATTTTGTTAAAACGAATTTTAACTAATTTACTCACAATCGAAAGTATTTGGACTTAAAGCAAGTGGTGAGCAAAACTATTATTACTGTAATTCGAGCGTTCAAATTATTATAAATTAAATGAATCGTGGTTTGGTGAATGTTTTCACAGTGCATTTCGAATTGAAAGAAATGATTTCCGGATTCTACACTGTTACGCTTTTTTATTCGTGACGTTTCGGTCTTTGCTGAAACCTTAGATTTAGGCTGTAGGAGGGTGGTTTTGTAGAACCACAATGCACTGGGACCATCTAGTTGGGCCCATTGTACTCCCCCTAATTATTGTGAGATGGATTCTACTCCCCCTGTGCTAGCCACTTGGTTCGATTTGCAAACCGAAGCAGGCTCAAATGTTTGACGCGTCTGAGGTCGTTTAGCTCTGAGAAGAATCTAGTGCCTAAACAATGTAGACGACTGTAGGAGATTTGCAAACAGTGACAAAGATAATGTTCGATAGATTCTTCGTCTTCCTCGCAACCTCTGCAAAAGCTATCCCTCAAGATCCGCATCCTAAATGCATATAGCTTTAGAAAGCAATAACCTGTGGTCAGGTCAACAATAGTTCAGATGCTATAGCGACTACGTTGTAACAGATGAGCTGTAATATTTTTATTTGGTTCTTTCCAAAAGAATTTGGCCATTCTACAGCCGTTCAAAAAAGTTTGTTTGAAATTAGTCTTCAGCACTGTTGGTGCTACATCGACTGACTTCCTAATGGAGTTAATATTTGAAGATCCTTGCGGCAAAAGTATTTCTGCTGTATCATTTCCTAACAGGTTGCTATGGCCCGGTATGCAAATTAAAAATACCGCGGTTATAGACGCTGAGCGATTCAAATTGTGTCTTCAAATGGACACTAGTTTGGACGTGGTCCTATAGAAATGGAGTGCCAGAAGTGCAGCCTTGCTGTCCGAAAAAATGTAACAACTCCCAACACTGTTCTGTATTGCTTGGATTAAATGTCGAACTCTATTCAGGGGCAGATGGTAGAATTCGCGGTGCCAACATCAAAAGGCAGAATGGCATTTTCACTAGACCTAGTTGCAAATTTGCTGTTTTACCCTTTGTTGACAGACCGAATTCTTCTCTTCAGGAGACCGGACGATGTCCAGAATTCATCATAAGTATACAACACCTTTTGTTAGTCTTTATAAATTCATGCCTTTTTATGTGATTACTTAACTAGGTATACCTAGTTGTAGATTGAATTTCTATTACGGCAAATCGAATTGCTGCCTAAGTACTTAAATTCTCAGCACCTAATGCCCTCGACACACGACGCGAGTTAAATGCTTTAATTATCATTTCGATATTACTAATGTCACTATCCAATATATAATATATATATATATAATATATATTATATAGCCTACATCTATCGAAATTTTGAGTTAAAATGTCTTAAATCGGGTCGTATGTCATGGGCCTAATTGTATTGATTTGATATTGTTAAAAAAAATCAACCTTATGAATTTCAAATAAATGTCGCTCTCTTGCTCGTAAACCGTCGAGGAGGAAATATCATTTTCACCCTAACTCCCCCAAAATTGGAGGCCGTCTGAGATCAGTAATCATTTACAATCCATACAAAACATGAACCTTCTATCTTCAAGGGTTTGGGAGTTATTGTGCGCTGAGCATTCACGTACGGAGTAGAGACAGACGTTTTTCTTACATTTTTAGTCTAATTTAGTCGCGAAACGAAAAGTAGAGTCGGTTCATAATTAAATGTCAGAATAGCACAATTGACGCAATGATAAGCATACGACATTTCAAAGAATACACTCTGCTAAGTTTATTTCTACCTAGCGTACACCCTTCAAGTACACTGAACCGACATTCATAACTGACATTGTCGCGGCCATTATTCGCGATCAGCGTTTGGCTAGAATGTTTTCAAAGACGTTATAATATGTAGTAGCATCTTGAAATCATGAACTTAATACAATTCAATCTAAAATTGTTATAGCGACCGTACCGTGATTGATCCTATCGAAAAAGCTAACTTACTAGCAGCAAGTTTTGCGAGAAACTCCCGACATCCACCTCCAAATCAATCACTTACTGCTCTAAATGATTCTGGTTTCTCGCTGTCCACACTACAATTTCGCATGAGACTTATTTCTTGGATCCTTTAAGAGCTCAATATTCACAAATTTGCTAGTCCGGACGTTATTTCACCTATTACCCTTAGAAAGTTCTCCTCTTCTTTAGCTAAACCTCTTCGCAATCTTTTCTAAATTTTCTATTCTTCTGGGTGCTTTCACGTAAGTCGAAAGTTGCAAATGTTCAGCCGATTCCCAAGAAAGTAAAAAAAGCGAACCTCACACCTACCACCCGATAGCCATTACTTCAGTGCTCTCGAAAGTAATTGAAACTGCTGTCAATCGCAAAATCTTTCAATATATTGAGGATAACCATCTAATCCATGATCGCCAGTATGGGTTCCGTTTTTGAAGGTCGACGGGAGATCTTTTGGTCTACTTGATAGAACATTGGAACTCATGCATACATAAACACGGCGAAGGTGAAGTTCTTAAACTTGACATTGCAAAAAGCTTTTGACGAATGACTCATAGTTAAGCTTAGGGCCATAGGCCTTAACAATATCTTTGTTCAATGGATTAAGAGTTATCTCTCCAAACGCACTACACGAGTAGTATTAAATGGAGGTACTTCTTCCTCCTTCCCAATAGATTCCGGCGTCCCTCAAGGCTCCGCTTTAATTCCTCCCCTTTTCTTAGTTTTTATCACTGACCTTCTGTCATTATTCTCAATTCAATCCATAGTTTTGCAGATGACAGTACTTTAGATAAAACTAATGAATTCAATTCTGCTCTGGAATCAAATAAGCACTCTATTGCTTCCAATCGCAGGAAGTTAGTTAGTTCGCTAAACGCAGATCTCAACTTGATTCTGGAATGGGGCAGCAGAAATAGAGTAGAGTTCAATGCCTCCAAATCGCAAGCTTGTCATCTATCCCTCAAACGTGATGTTCCTGTATTATCTAATAATATGGCTTTTCGTGGCGCACAACTTTGCACTTCGAATAATTTCATACTTCTAGGCATCAAAATTAATGACCACCTAAATTGGGCCGACCACTTTTTAGATGTTGCCCTCGTCGCCTCTAAACGTCTAGGTGTTCTTCGAAAGTGCAAAAAATATTTCACGTCGACCGACCTAAACCACGTTTAGAGTACAATTCGTGTTTTCGGGCTGGGGCACATCTCACGTTGCTTGATCGTATACGAAAATATAACAGGACTACGATTGGGCGTAAAGCCCAATCGTGCGATACTCTAGATGAAGAAGAAATTTTTTGATTTTAAAAGAGGTAGAGGGGGTGACAACATTGAACTAATTTTTTCACATCACGATAAAGTTGCTATCAAAATATTTTTTACAAAATTTAGGATTCAAAAATTTAATAGGTACTGAGAAACTTAGTGTATTGAATTTAGTGAAATTGTGCACTTTGTATGGGAGGTGGCAGAAGGAGTGGGGAGTTTTTTCAAAAATAACTATGAACATCATGTATCTTCAATCAATGAAATGCCTGTAAAACCCTCCTATAGAGGGTGAGCATCGGCCTTAAGCTGTTGCCAGGCCTTGATTATTCCTCTGGCCTCCCGCTCAACTGCTCGCTTCCATGTGTTACATGGTGATCAACCCGACGTCTTTCTTGAGGATTATAATCTAGAGAATTTATTACACAATTTCAATTTGATAAATTGGTTCATAGTATTTCATAAAATAAACTGCCAACAAGTCGGGCGAAACTTTATTATTCTTGGGACAAGTTGCGGATGAGTGGAAAGTTAATATGCAGGTTAGAGTGGTTAGGGAAGACTAAGTGAAAGGGAGTTCTTAGGCAGGGCTGTTGTCAATTTAACAATATTTCATTTGTTTCTGCAAGTTTCGGTTTATGAGAGGTAATAGTAAGGGGGTGGATTCTAAATGCTTTTTACTTGATTGCTTGAATCACGTCCAATATTATCTGTATAGAATGTGTTTTATAGATGAAGTTGCATTAAATTTTCATAAAATTCGATGTATTTTACATTCCCGAAACCGAACATTTGTATACGAGAGGGTAGAGAAGGTAGGAGAATCGTAAAATTTAAAATTTTAAAGTGCTTGTACATAATTTCAAGTTCGTAGCTTTTAGTTTGTTGGTTATTAGTTGATTTAATAAAATTGGTCGATATCATAGTTTGTATGGGAAGGGTTAGAAGGGCAAGCGCGATTTCAAAACTTTTAACGTAATTTCATTTCACCTATTTTTGTAAGATTTTATGCAAAATTTCAAATTGATAGCTTTTAATAGTTAGGTGATAATTAATTTCTTGAAAATGGTCGAATTTTGTATGGGAGGGGGTGGAAGTTTTAAAGGTTTTCAACCAGTTAATATTTTGTATATTTAGAGATTTTTTTTAAATGCATTTCGCAAATTTTCAAGTTTCTACCTTAAAATTTCACTCAAAAATTTTCAGTTTATGTGTTTTTTTTAATGCACATGAAACACCTTGTGCACGTTAGACCGGGGGGCTCGATTTAGAACAGTTATGGGACAAGTTATTATTATTTTTCTATGTATATTAAATAGATGTATCCATATGCAAAATTTAAACTTTGTATCTTTCACCAGCGCCCTAAAAAACCACTCAACATTTTCGACATTCTTGCTTATCACCTCCCTCCCCTTACACCTCCCAACTTATCCAAATTAACCACTGTGTAGTTCTACAATCTGACAAATTTTCGATTTGATATATGTACTCTTTTTTGAGATATAAGGATTTGTAATTTAGAAAAGTGCGCCAATTTTGAAATGCTCCTTATTTTCCCCACTACTATTATTTCAACATGTTATTTTTTTTTATATTTTTTTAGTATAGCTTAATATACGTTTTAAGTTTCAATTACATAGCTAAAGAGGTAGTTGAGATATTCATTTTTAAGTGTTTTCCTTCGCACCCCCCCCCCCTGACCCTTCCCCTTACAATAATTAGCCACTCTCTAAGCTGATTCCAATGAAGCTGTATGCAACCTTATTGGTCTCAAAATATGAATATTTGACGATGGTCAACTTCGAAGGTATAATCATTTGAAAAAACAATTTGGTCGACAATTTGTTTTTAGCCCCCCCCTTTTAGGATGCCAATGGATAAAAAAAATTAAATTATTTTTTAAAGTTTGTCTCACAACCCTCTTTATGTCTCCACTGATTTTCAACTTCCTATATGCATTTGTGGTGGAGATATTAGCAAGTGTAGTTTTTACTGTTTCCCTCACCCCACCTCCACCTTCCACCTGACACCTCCCAAAATTTATAAAATAGAGCTCACTTACCCAATCAATAATCCACCCAAAAACGAACATTCTACCTTTAACGGTCTCGGAGATATGAGTCCATATGTACGGCGTACGGCGGGACGGATTTTGTTTTTGCATTTTTAGGCTAATTTAGTCATGAAACGCGAAAAAAAAGTTCCTGGGTAGCAGATTTTTTTTCCTGTGTCGAACACAATACTCTATTATAAGAATAAAAAAGTAAAAGTAACTTTAAGTTCGCTAACGGGCTACATCCCCACACTCCCATACAAATTTCATAAAATTTCAAAATTTTATGAAATTGGTTATTCTTTGAAACTATGTAAGCCGTCGACCTGAAATTCATGTCAGAGTATTATGATGTAGATGTCGTATCACAGAATATTGATCCGATCCCCGCACACCTTCTATCCCCTCTCATACAAATGGACAATATTGAAAAAAACATATTTTCGATTTCCTTTGAAACTAGTAAAGCTGAAAAGACAAAATTTTTCCAGAATTAATTATACTACATTAGTTTTAAGCAGAATTATCAAGTTAACCTCACTCCTTACACCCCCTCCCATAGAAATTTCACGAAATTTTGAAGTTAAATTATTTTTCTTCGAAACTTTCAAAGCTATCGACTTGAAATTTTGTGCAAGGTACGAGTATAACAATAGAAATGTCATTAATGCAAAAAAAATTGTTTTGATCAGTATATTCCTTCTACTCCTCCCATTGAAATGCATAATTTTTGTTAAATGCATTGTATCGATTTCAATTAAAACTAGAAAAACTGTGAACTTAAAATTTTGCCAGAATTTGTTTCTTGATAATTGAAATAAATACTACAAAATATTATCTGCTGGGCTCACTCCTTCTACCCCTCCCATACAAATATCTGTGCTATAAATTCAACAAAAGCATTTCTCTTTCGAGCTATCGACTTTGAAATTGAATCAAAGCATGGTGATAAGGATGATGATAAGCATTTTCAAAGTCATCTTAAACGCTCCACTTCCTCTGCCACCTTCCATACAAAAGTCTCTATTCACTATTCGAAAGAATTTGACATGACATATTTTCCGGTACATTAAAACAATTTCATCTAGAGTATGATTGGGCTTCAGATCATAAATGTAATGGTTAAGGAACTATTTGATTTCCTCGTATTCCTTCCACCACTTCCCATGGAAAGAGCACTTTTTCATGAAATATTTTAAACCAATTTTATCAGTACATATAACATTTATCGAGCTCAAATTTTGTACTAAATCCATAATTAGTATTACTAATAATAAACTGCCAACAAGTCGGACGAAACCTTAATAATCATGGGACAAGATGCGGAAGCGTTGAAAATCAACAAGCAGGTTAGAGTGGTTAGGGAAGACTAAGTCAGTGGCCAGGGATGTTGCCAATTTAACAATATTTCATTCGTTTATGCAAGTTTGGGTTTTTATGAGGGAAGGGGAGAGGGGTGATGGTAAGGGTGGGTGGATGTTAATATTTTTTGATTGCTTGAATCACGTCCATTATTGTCTGTATAGAATGTGTTTCATAACCGAAGTTGCATAGAATTTTCATAAAATTCGATGTTTTTTTTTTTTTTTTACAGAATGACCTGTGTTATAGGCAATTTCGGCCTTTATGTGCAATGCACAAACACAGCCATGGAGGGAAGGAATGGGATTGGAAAGGTAGGGGAAGAGGAGTGAGAACGACCGTAGCGAGTGGAGAAGCTGGTATATTGCTCAGTTGTACTGGCTGCTTACTGACAAATATTTGCAGATATTATGGGGGACTGAATGATAGAAAGCGAACAGAAACCATCTACTGAGTATCTAGGCCTTCTTGAAGTGGAACTGTTTCACTTTTACACCGTTTCCCCATTTTATTGCGAATAATTTTTTATCACCGGTA
Source organism: Chorisops tibialis (assembly GCA_963669355.1). Lineage (NCBI taxonomy): Eukaryota > Metazoa > Arthropoda > Insecta > Diptera > Stratiomyidae > Chorisops > Chorisops tibialis. The sequence continues at coordinate 110,271,594 of OY770262.1, read as the reverse complement.
GCAACTGAAAAATTTGCGCTTAAAAAAATCCCATCTGGAGTGGGAATCGAACCCACGACCTATTGACTGAGAAGCAAGCACGCTGCCCACTACGCCACGGAAGCCTCTATGTATGTATTTTACATTCACGAAATCGAACATTTGTATGGGAGGGGGTAGAGCGGGTAAGGCAATCGTAAAATTTGTGATGCAGTTTTATTTGATTTCTCTTGTAAGGTGCTTGTACAAAATTTACAAAATATTTAATTTTGCAAGTTATCAAGTTTCTATCTTTTTCACTCAAAAAATTTCAGTTTATGTGTTTTTTTCAATGCACATGAAACACCTTGTGCACGTTATACCGTGGGGTCGGTTTATAACAATTGTGGAACAAATTATATATTTTTTTCTATGTTCATCAAATAGATGCATCCACATGTAAAATTGCAAACTTATCTTTCACCAGAGCTCTAAAAAAATCTCTCAAAATTGTCGACATTTTTGCTTACCACCTCCCTCCTCTTACACCTCCCAACTTTAAATTTGCAAAAATTAAAAACTATGTAGTTCTACAATCTGAAAAATTTTTGGGTTGATATCTATACCCAGTTTTGAGATATAAGGATTTGTAATTTTGAATAGTGTGCCATTTTTTAAATGATCCCCATTTCCCTCCACTACTGTTATGGCCAAATTTTATATTTTTCTTGTATTTTGCTAGTATAACTTAATATTTGTTTTCAGTTTCAATTACATAGCTTATGAGAAAGTTGAAATATTTATTTTAAGTCCCCCCTTACAATAATTAGCCTCTCTCTACAATGATTCTGGTGGAACTGAACTATATGATAACTTACCAAGATATGAATTTTTAATGATCAGGAATTTCGAAGATATAATCATTTGAAAAAAAAAAAAAAAAATTCGGCGGCAATTCGTTTTTAGCCCCCCCCCCCACCCCCCTCCCCTTTTCGGACGCTAATGGGTAAAAAAATTTAATTATTTTTAAAATTTGTCATACAACCCTCAATATATCTCTGCTGATTTTCAGCTCCCTATCTTCATTCCTGGTGGAGATATTCTTCTACAATGAAGCAACAGCCCAAATCGGGCCTTGGCCTACTGACTTTCAGGTTCCTTAACAATTTTGATTAATTGTTGTGGAAGGGTTGTTAGACCTTCGCACAACCCTCTATCTACGAATTTCTCATTTTCGTAGATTGAGCTGACCAAGGTATACCCAAGCAGACAGTGTGCTGGAATTATGCGTCGGCCGGGATTTGAACTCACGACCTTCGCACTGTAGACCAACACGCTACCCACTAGGTTACACCCTAGCTTCGGAGGAGATATTTGCAAGTGTAATTTATGATTCATTGCTTCCTCCCGCCTCCTCCTTCCACCGAACAGTCCCCAAAATTTAGAAAACTTATCCAATGAACAATCCACCCAAAAACCAACATTCTACCTTTAACGGTCTCGGAGATGTGAGTTCACATGTACGGCGTACAGTGGGGCGGATTTTTACTCTTTTTTGCATTTTTAGGCTAATTTAGTCATGAAACGCGAAAAACAAAATTTCAGGGTGGCAAATTTTTTTTTTCTGTGTCGATCACAGTACTTTAATATTAGAATAATAAAATAATGACAGAAAAAATGTCCGAATAACATCACTTCTTCTACCTTCTCCCATACAATGTGACACAATTTCACGACTTTACAAAAAATCGATGTTCTTGAAAAGTACGTTCTTAGTCTAAAATTTAGGAGATGCCAATTGCAAAATGTTCGTTGTTATTAGTAAAAAAATCACTAAGAACCCCTGACTCCTTCTATCTTCTTCTTCTTCTTGTAGAATACCACTACAGCCCAAATTGGGCCCTGGTCTCTTGACATTTTACATTACATAGTGTGGAAGAGTTGTGAGCCCCGCGCACAGTCTACGAATTTTTCATTTTCGTAGATTGACCAAGGTATATCCAAGAAGGCGATGTTCTGGAATTATTTATTACGTCAACAGGGATTTGAACTCACGACCTTCGCATTATAAGACCAACACACTACCTACTATGCTATACTCAAGCCTTCTCCACCATTTTGCGTTCTTTTTTAAGAATGGCGTTCTGGACGAAGAGGACAGTTGCGGACTTAGAATTATCTTATAGTTAGTATAGTGCATTATGGAGAAGGTAATTCGGCTTATTCTATGAAAGAAGTGAATAAGGAGGGGGTGGGGGAAGGTGAAGGACGTATTGGGGATGATGGAACTAGTTATCGTATTTAGGGTTTCTTCGATTTTTGTGCTCTAAATGGAATATAAGTCTGCTTTAACGAATTTTCTATCGCTAGAAATGAGGCTTGATAGAAATTAAAAGCGTTGAACAAAGATCATATCGCTCTCTAACTTGAAAACTCTTAAAGCTTAAAATGTTCTATTGTTCTATTGATTTGAAATGAAGACAATTATAACAAGCCCCCTTTAAACTACGTAATACACCAATTTATAAAGCTCAAACTTGGCGAAAAATAATTTGGTAGAATTATAATGTGATATGGAAAATATATTTTAATGTCACCAACACTTCTAAATATACATATCATCTATCGAAGTTCTGTTGTGTTTTTGTAAACGAACCGTCAAATTTTCAAAAGCTACGATATTACTTATAATTTTAACTGACTTGGAATCCAATATACACCAAGTTCAAAGTCAGACTTTTCTTTCGCTATTTTTTCAGGTGATTAAATACACACGATTTGTGAAAATCGGTGAATTTGAAAAACATTTCATAATTGATCTAAAGCCTGAGTTTCTTTTCAGTTTTGAAAAACATATAACAAAACAACAAAACCCATGAGTTATAATAAAGGCTAACAGTATTTAAACGACGTCGTACTATATGACTAGAGTCTGCAGTCCATTTCATTTTAAGACCATTTTATTACGATATTATGTAAATGCTTTCGAAATAAAATTAATTAAGATAGAGAGATGTCATTCATACGAAAGTTTGATAAGAGCGATGTGTTTTTCTACACTATATGGCAACACGTTAAAATTAGATAACTACATTTCTTTTAAGCATAAAATTAACTCTAAGATTTGGAACATATGTCTTGGAATTTATTTGAACCTATAGCTATGAGAGTTAGCTGTTTTGAAAATGGATTAAAACTTAAATTGAGATGCGACGTTGTTGAGAGACGTGAAATTATTTAGAATTATGGTAAGACTAGAAAGCTGATTTATTCTTACAAAAATCTTAATAATAAATCCATATGAATTTTGAAAAGCCTAGTCGAAAAATATCAAAAGTGCGGCAAATGGTGTGGTTTTTATTTTATTAATTTCAAGCTCTCCTTACGAAAAGATTTGGCTTCATTTGCATTTAGATTTCGTAATATTAATCGCAATTCTTGATTTTTACTCCTCCTTCGGCTCTCATTTCTGCTATTTTTTGAATTTCCGAAAATTCAGACAGTTGAGGAAAATCGTATGCAATGTAAGCTGATAGAAATTTGATTTCTCGACCTTCGACTATCCACTAAATTATACCCAAATTCTCCACACTTGCTAACATCAAATTTATTATACGCCTTATCTATCACCACAGATGTTGTAGTAATAAAATGATACATAAATTATGACGGTAATAAAATCATTTAAACAAATCTAATGCAGATTTATATTTGACAGAGCAGCTTAATAATTGGAAAAGTTTAGAAACTTTCAAATAAACAGATAAGACCGAAAAACTCGCAACGTGCTGTAAGTTAGCTTCTAGCGAAATCTTGCAAAAAATTAAAGAAACATCAATGAAAAGTGAAAACTTAGAGAGTAGCCAAAATTAATAAAAATCAAAATAGTAAACTGAATAGGGTTATTGACTTCCAAGACAAATAAACTCATTCTTTTTTCTCCCCCAATCAAAACTGGTTTCGCTCATATTTTCATTAACATTTTGATTATAGACTAATATCCGCCAATTTGTTATTAATCGTAACAGCAATTTTTATACGCTATTACTTAAATACACTGTCTTTTCGCCGGAAAATAAATCTTGCCCGGTTCATCGTACTATCAGCGGTGAAAGTTACGAGAAAGTAACATCAGGATTTCGTTGAACAATCGTCTTGTTAAATATGACGAAAGTTTTAATATTTTAAATTTTATGAAAAAAAAAAAATTGAAAACTATTTCACGCAAATTTTAAAACCCACCAATTAACTAATGAGCAATAAGAATATTTTCTCACTTCATTGCAATGCATACAGGTGAACAATGGCCCGGCTCTTTCGCTTAAGAAATGAACGACTTGTTTGTGAAAATAAAAGTCTAAAAACTTAGCTGAGAAAAGTTTTTTTATTGCTTATATTATATAGGTACCCATGTATATTTGCGAAAAATTTGATGTTTTCGTAAGATTTTCGCATATAAAATGTTGTCCCAGATCCATTACCTTGACGTTGACACCAGCTCTAAAATGTTTATGTCGATTGAAGATTCTAATAACGTTCAATTTATGAAAACTTAAACTACCGTTTACACCTGACTAATGGCCTATGTGAGAGACAAGGTTTCTAGCGTAAAATGTGCTAAAAGTGAAAATGACACATTTAGCAATACATTTTTACAATGCGGTTTTCGCGAAGGTTTCTTTTCGATAGAATAAGTGGAGTGCTATATGATACACTTACATATTGAGACATTTTGAATGATGAATTAATTCAAAATGATTCTGAAGAAAAAAAAATAATAAAAATAAACAAAAAAAGTAAGTAGAAATGAGTTATTATAAGACGTAGTAGATTAAAGTAAGAAATTAAGTGACGATTCAACTGTAAGAAAAGTTATATCTAAGTTGACGACATGTGTTGTGACAAAGCTAATTCAAAAAACATAACAGGACTGGATACTCTAGATGAAAAAGAATTTTTTGAATTTAAGAAATTTTGCATGGAGAGTGATAGAAGAAATTACGTCAATTAACAAATTTTTTCATATCATACTAGTTACAAACAAAATGTTTTATGTAAAATTTATGCTTCAAAAATGCGATGAAAAAATTAGTTTAGTGGGCTTAGTGAAATTCTACAGTTTGTATGGGAAGTTGTAGAAGGAGTGGGGAGTTCTCAGTAAATTTTTCAGAAATAATTATACAAATAATTTCGAACCCCAATGGATAAAAAAAAATATAATAATTTTTTTGAGTTTGTCCCACAACTCTTTCTATACCTATGCTGATTTTCAGTCTCTCGTCTGCTTTTGTAGTGAAGATATTAGCAAGTGTAGTTTTTGACTCTTTCCTTCCCCCCGCTTCTCCCTTCCACCTGACACTCCCCAAAATTTAGATAATAAAGCTCACTTACCCGATCAACAATCCACTTAAAAGCTAAAATTCTACCTTTAATGGTCTCGGAGATATGAGGCCATATGTACGGCGTACGGCATTTTTACGCTTATTTAGTTATGAAGCGCGAAAAAAAAATTCAGGGTAGCAAATTTTTTTTTTCTGGGTCGATCACATTACTTTATTATTAAAATAATAAATTAAAATGATATGTTCTAAATTTCAAAGCTATAGCTCTCATACTTTGTGAGAAAATCATTATTTTAATAAATTCCTAACTGTGTCATTTTGGTTGGGAGGGAGTAGATGGGGTGATGCGATTTCGTTCACAAGCTTGACTTTACTTTTTCGTCAAAAACGACGTGTACAAATTTGAACTATTTAGCTCAACACCTTCTCTAGTTAGATAGGACACGGACGGACGAAATAACATACAAGTTTTAAGATTTTTGAGTGAAAATATGAACTTCTGTGGCATTAATTTTATGTTTCGAGCCTGATTTATTAGCGTTCCAAACTTTGTGGCCAGACAGAATGATCTGTGTTATCGGCAATTTCGGCCTTTATGTGCAATGCACAAACACAATCATGGAAAGAAGGAATGGGATTGGGAAGGTAGAGAAGTGGAGGGAGAATGACCGTAACGGGTGGAGAAGCTGGTATATTTTTCAGTTGTACATGCTGCTACTGACAAATATTTGCAGATGTTATGGGGGGTAGTATACAAAATGTTTCATGCTGAATTTACAGTTTCCACCTTTCATAATTTTCGAGAAAATTGAACAATTTTTGTCTGAATTTATGGCATTTGTATGGGACACCTCGCAGAGAAAGTGGGATAGTTTGGATAATTTTGAAACTGCTTATCAACATCCTAATCATATTGCTTTGGTACTCATATGCTCGAAGGAGAAATACTTTTCTTGAATTTTCAATGTCAGCATTTGTTTGGGAAGTGGTAGAAGGAGGGAAGCGAAGTTGATATTTTTTTAGCATTTTTTGCAATTATTAAGGGACAAATTGTGGCAAAATTTTAAGTTTTTCCTTTTTCTAGTTTCAATGAAAATCAATTAAATGCATTTGCTAAAAATTGTGCATTTGTATGGAAGGGGGTAGAAGGAGTATTCGAATCAAAACCAAATTTGTTGACATTAATAATATTTGTAATAGTATGCTTTTCTCAAAATTTAAAGTTGATAGCTTCGATGGTTTTGGAGAAAAATAATTTGGTTAAAATTCCGAAATTTCGTGAAATTTATATGGGAGGGGGTAGAAAGAATGAGGTGAAGTTGACAGTTTTCTCCAAAATTAATTGCAATTGTAATTCTTAAATAATAATTAAGACAAAAATTGGTTCCTTTAGCTTCGCTAGTTGCAATTTAAACCGAATAAATGCATTTTTGAAAATTGTTCATTTGTTTGGGAGGAGGTAGAAGGAGTAAAGGGATCAGATCAATATTTTTTTACGTTAATGAAGTCAATAGCTGGAATGGTTTCGGAAAAAAAATCAATTTCTTTAAATTTCGAAATTCCATGAAATTTGTGTGGGAGGAGGTAGAAGGAGTAGGGGGATGTGGACCGTTCACGAACTTATAGTTTTTTTTTTGATAAAAATGATATATGAAAAATTTCAGTACGGCAGGTCCTTTCGAGAGTTATGTTGTAGACAGACGGACAAAGAGACACAAAACGGACAGACGAACAGACAGACGGACAGACGGTCACTCACAATCGAGGATTTTGAGCAATAACAAATATTTTTGTACCCTTGGCGACTCTGTGCGAGCATTATTTCAAACACAATATACTTTCAGATTTCATCTAGAGTATAAAAATCCGTCTGTTCGTACGTAGTAGTACGCAGTACGTGTACGCTCTGCGCACTCCCAAACTTCCCAAACCCCAAAATAGAAAGTTAATTTTTTGGTGGATTGTAGATGGTTGCAGATCTCAGGCGGACACCCGTTTTGGAGGATGTACGGGTTAAAGGGGAGACGGGGTAGCGCTAAAACCGAAAACTAAGAATTCGGAAATCTCAACCATTGTTCTAGTTAGAAAGCGGAAAATCAACATATATATCGAGGGGTTTATGGGACAAACTTAAGAAATAATTTCATGTTTTGATCCATTGTGGTCCGAAAAGGGGGAGGGGGCTAAAAACAAACTCTAGTCCGATTTTTTTTAAACGATTATACCTTCCAAATTACTTACCATGTAAAATTCATATCTTGGGAACATTAAGATGGCATACAGATCCACTTGAATAAACTTAGAAGAAAGCTTATTATTGTAAAGGGAAGGGTCAGGACGGATGGAAAGAAAAATACTTAAAAATCAATATCTTGGTTAATCTTAAGCTATGTAATTGAAACTCTACAGCTATACGAGAAAAATATTACATTTGGAGATAATAGTAGTGGGGGGAAATGGGGAGCATTTCAAAAATAGTGTAATTTTCAAAACTTCAAACCGTTATATCTCAAAACTGAGTTCAGATATAAAATTGAAATTTTGTCAGATTATTGGGCTACATAGTTTCTAATTTCGGTAAATTTTACGTAGGAAGGTTTAAGGGGAGGGAGGTGGTAAGCATATATATCGGAAATTTTGAGTGGTTTTTTAAGGCTCTTGGTGAAACATATAAATCTTAAATTCTCCATGTGGATACATCTATTTGATATATATATATCTTGTACTTGTACAATGGCGCTACAGCCCAAATCGGACCTTGGCCTTCTGATATTCAGGTTCCTTAACATTTTTCATTACTTATTGTGGAAGGGTTGTTAGTCCTTCGCACCACCCCTTTTTCTACGAATTTTTCATTTTCGTAGATTGAGGTGACCAAGGTATACCCAAGCAGGCAATGTGGCCGGAATTATGTATCGCATCGACCGGGATTTTAACTCACGACCTTTGCATTACAAGACCACACACTACTCACTAGGCTATACCCTGGCTTATATTATATATATACAGAAGAAATAATATAAATTTGGCAATTGTTATGCACGGACCACCCCCCCCCCCTCCGCTCTCTTAAGAAAAATATTGTTTGGACCATTTATAGTTATTACCTAACTGTTAAAAGCTATCAATATGAAATTGTGCACAAAAACTTTTAAAACTAATTGAAATAAAATCGCGTCAAAAGTTTCAGGATCACCCTTCTACCACCTCCCATGCAAAAGTATGATTTCGACCAATTTCATTAAATCAACTAATAACCAACAAATTAAAAGCTCCGAACTTGAAATTCTGTAAGAGCACCTTACATAAAAAACGAAATAAAACTACATCACAAATTTTGCGATTGCCTTACTACCTCTAACCTCTCCCATACAAATGATTGGTCTTGTGAATGTGAAAACTGACATTCTATACAAAGAATATTGGACGTGATTTAAGCAATCAATTAAAAAATTATTAACATTCACCCACCCTTACTACCACCCCTCCCCTCACAAAGACTCAAACTTGCATAAATAAACAAATTAAATGTTTATTATATGTACCGGAGCTAGTGATCGTATTCGCAATTAAGTGTTAAAATGTTAGTAGCCCTACCTTAGAACCTCCTTTCACTTAGTCTTCTCTAGCCACTCTTACCTGCATATTGACTGTCGACGCATCCTCAACTGAACCCAAAAATTATAATTTGGCGCCCGACATGTTGGCAGTTTATTGTAACATAGATATCTATAACATTACTAAGACCACTAACTAATATAGAGCAAGTTGAATACACAATTTCCGAATTCAATGGAATTTTCTGATAAATAATTTATTTTTTATGTGTTGTTGGTGATGTGGGCGAACTAGTGTACAGACAACAAATAAATAGAGTTTTATGCTCGAGGACGATAGATATCCAAAGTTCTTCAAATACCGTCTGAAACCATAATTCCCTTTTGGAAGAAAATTTGTTATTTAAAGCAACTAAATAACTGTCACCGTCAACCTTGTATGTTAAATTCAAATCTCTATCTTTCCTAAATACCGAATAGCAATCATCGAATAGTTCAGTAGAATTGATTCCATCAAAGATATTAGTTTCGGATAAGCACATGATACCAAATTCGGATTGTAAAATAGTCAGTCAGAAATCCACCGATTTAGATCTCTCTCTCTCTCTCTCTCTCTCTCTCCCTCTTCTGACAGTATAATTTTAAAGAATTCATAATTATGTACAAAGTTTAACAGCAATAGATAAAAAGTAGTTACATATGTAATCGATTTAAAACCAAAGAAAGGATGAATGCGATAAATCTTAGAACCCTCATTCCTACACAGCCACTTGCCACCCGAAATCCATAAATTTTTGACATTATTTTGCCTTATAGAATTCTCCGCTTCCTTATAAGCACTTCAAGACTGAATTTTGATTTTCGAGTGCCTTTATGAGCGAAGTATTTGAGGCCACCGAGTCGCTTAATTTTGTCACATCAATCAATTTGGCCGCAAATGAATTCAATGTCGAGGTCAAGTTTGCCCAATTCCTTTGTTTGTTAGTGACTTCAGATGCGAATGGTGGATGAGAAGTCCACATCTTGTGAGCCGTCATCAGAACCTCCAACATCTATGGAAGAATTTAAATTCTTCCTACAGTCGGTAAAGTTCCAACAGATGTTGTTTTATGCGATTTTGTCGTGGATTTGTAATATTATGCCCACTCAGGCGATGTGGAAAACTTTCTTACAGCCGAAGCACTCAGTTCCAGGACACCTTTTGGTAAGGCTTACCCGACACGATGAACAGGAACCAGCCATTATTACTTATTTTAACGAAACTAATAAACTAATGTGGGATTCGAAGTTTTTTCATCTTTTTGCATAAAAAAAGTCTAGATCCAGATATTGAACTGATATCCGGCTCGACGGACCAAAATAAAAATGATGTTTCTACTTTGATGGTAAGAGTGACAATTATTAAAAATCATGAAATTGATTTTTTTGAACAATAACAGATCACTACAGTTAGGTAGTAATATGCATAACATTGTGCTGAGAATTTGAATTATTTACGGGAAAATTAAGTTTTTTTAACTCAAGATATTGTACAATCAAATATTCATGTATACTCGTAGTTCAATAATTAAAAAAAGCAAAAAATGTTGGTGACTTCCAAAAGTTTTTATATATTTATGATGAATTGTGAACGTAAGCCGTACAGCTTCCCTTAATAGTTAACAATGGTTTCAATTTTTTATCAATAGCATTAATTTTCTGCTGATAGTTCAATTCATTTCATTTTATATTTCTTAATTTTGAATTTTTATTTTCACTATTATTTATAATAAAATGTTTTGTAATTTCAATGTCAAAAAAATTAAAGCTGGCATTGAATAAACAAATTTTGACACCTCTTTGCCTTTCATTGATATCTAAAATACTTCATTAATTAATAGTGAAACTATGTTCGTTGTGAAATGTTGAACATGAGTACCTTCTGAAAATACTGTACTCTAGGGAAAGGATGGTTTACGAGAAAGGGCACTATCAATATTTAAAAGGCAGCTAATATAAGAAAATCTCTTCAATTAAAAAAAAATCAAGACAGCTACTTGGCTTGAGATAGATTTTTGCATAAAAAAATACTTTCTCAAATTCGTCGTATATTGAAAAACTCAATTGAACTTGCACTACAATTATGATCTTTCTCCAAGGAATCACTCGCTTGATGACCATTACAAAGAAATATTGTATTTCTCATATTGTTCACGCCTCTCACTTTCTACACTTTATCATTAACGCTTACATAGGTGGTAGAATTGCACCTCTCTCGACGCAAAAGTGGATTTAAAAAATCAATAAACACTTCAAGCAAACACTTAAGAATTAAATTGGTTATGACTACCATCATCCATGTTGGTTTAGGCCTAAAACGTAACTCGTTAGTTTGTTTGAGTTTCGATGATCTCGCATACTAGATATTTTTCTTCAATCACGGTAGTGATAAGTTTTGTCTCCATTTTCGTTAGGTTTTTTAACCCATTTTAAGTCAAAGAATTCAACTTGCTAAGGAATTTCATTTTAATTTCTTATAAAAAATTCGTATTTTTACGATAGTGATCAGAAAATGAATCTTAATGTTGCGTTTGCATATGCAAAAATACGATAAATTTTAAATATAAACACTTGAAACGTTTTCGTTCGTATTGACATTGAGCTGCCCATATTCAGGCGTGTTCCATGACACACCTTGCCCTGGCTGTACAATTTCGCGTGATCTAGTTCGAGATTTGCCTGCGATCGCTCTGAAAGTTTCCTTTTCATTACACCACTGAAGAATTTCTTAAGTGTCGCGTCTTAAGGTCACCTCGTATATCTGGGAATGATCACTTTCCACTTTTATTCAGCGTCAATTATTTCGGAATTTTACACGCGTAATAAAAAGAAGAATTGCATGGGACAATCGCGAGTTCATAAAATTGCCCGCGAGAATCGAAAGCCTTTTTATGGTGGACTAATTATGCTATCGATGGTAATGGCCAGCGGTCGTACAGGTGAGAAGTTTTATAAGGTGTGCCCGATGGGAATAATTCCGTTGTTTCTTTCTTCTCCTGTGGGTAATAGAAACTTTTTTAATTCTATTTAAAGACCTTTTGATTGGTAAATTGACTTAACGATGTTTAGGCGTGAAATTGAAAGAAAATCATTGGTACTTTCCATTCGAGTGCGCGCTGTCCCAAAGATCTACAACGATAATAATTTAGTGCTTACGGAAGTTTTCAAGATGAAGAAGCAGCGTTTACTTCGAAGACGATCAAATACGACAAAACTAAGATTTTTGCATAATTTCTCTCATTTGCCATTCACAATAAATTTTATCGTGGATTCCGAAAACAACTAAACTTATGTTTTACATACATGTGTGTATGTGTTATTCAGGATGTTATTAAACTTTCAAAATTTATGATTTAATTTCGTTGCGGTAGATTTCAGGTGTTGGTAGCTCAACAAACATTTTGATTTATTGTTTAAGTTCAAGTTCAAGAAGAAAGTCTTACTCGTATGTTTGTATGGCCAATCTGAGAAAAATTTCAACGCTTCGATGTAATCGGATTAAAAGCTGCGGTAAGTATCTAAATTATAAGCTAATTACAGCTGGTTGAATGATGCTTGTAATGCGTAAGGGATTTAGGGCTAATATAGAAACATTTTTAGATCAAATTATTATTAACTACTGCTTAATTGTATTTTAGAGCACTGACATTTTATTTGAATGATTTTCCAAAACTAATGGATTTTAATCTTGAAATATAAATGATTTTTATCACGAAAAGTCACATATTTTAAATGTATTAGTTTTCTTTTTAATGTTCTCATAAAAATGTAAAAAAAAAAGATAACTATGATTAGGCGTACTAGAGTGTAGTCTAGTGGGTAGCGTGTTGGTCTATAGTCGTGAGTTCAAATCCTGGTCGACGCATAATTCTAGCACACTACCTGCTTGGGCATACCTTAGTCACCTCGATTTACGAAAATTAAAATGTGTAGATAGAGGGTTGTGCGAAGGGCTAAAAACCCTTCCACAATAAATAATGAAAATGTTAAGGAACCTGAAGGTCAGGAGGCCAAGGTCAGATTTTCGCTATAGTGCCATTGTAGAATAGAGACGCCTAAGGCCCAATCCTGCGCTACTCTAAATCAAATGGGAAAGAATTTAATGCTAATGACCTTTTGAAATTATGGCATATGTATGGGAAGTTGAAGAAGGAGTTTTTGGACGATTTTGAAACCGCTTATAAACATTCTTGCAGCGATGAGTATTCACTTATTCGAATTTGATCTAAGTACCTTTCTTTTAACCTGAAATGTGGAATGAGAAGAAGTTTAAGGGTTAATTGAATTTGAAAATGAATGAGTTCCAGTAATAATAAATTAAAAACCATTACTGACTTTTACAAGCTCAAAAAGAGATTCAGGTTCACGAAAGACACGTTTGAGAGGTACTACAACTATCACCTGGGCAAAGGTCTACCGCCATTTATCCTTCAAAGTTTGCCGCATTTGTAGAGTTAATGGCCAAAAGCAGCCATGAAGATACAGGCGGAAACGATTTTACTTTATTATTCTAATAATAAAGTATTGTGATCGACACAGAAAAAACAATTTTTGCAAAACCGAAATTTTGTTTTTTTGCATTTCATGACTAAATTTGCCTAAAAATGCAAAAAAAAAATCCTTCCCGCCGTACGCCGTCTGCCGTACATATGGACTCATATCTCCGAGACCCTTAAAGGTAGAATGTTCGTTTTTGGGTAGATTGTTAATTGGGTAAGTGAGCTGTATTATCTGAATGTGGGGTAGTGTCAGGATGAAGGAGGAGGCGGGAGGAGGGAAAGAGTCAAAAATTACACTTGCTAATATCTCCACTACGAATGCAGATAAGAAGCTGAAAATCAGCATATGAATAGAAAGGGTTGTGGGAAATACTGTTAAAATAATTTAATTTTGTTATCCATTGGCGTTCGAGAAGGACGGGAGGTGGGCAGAAACAAATTGCCGGACGAATTTTTTACCAAATAACTATATCTTCGAAATAGCTTAACATGAAAAATTCATTGTGGTATACACATCCACCAGAATCAGCTTAGTGGGAGGTTAATTATTGTAATGGGAAGGGTGCAAACAAAAACACATCAAAATGAATATCTCAACCATATCTTAGGCTATGCAATTGAAACTTAGGCTATACAAGCGAAATACAAAAAAAAAATGAAATTTGGTGATAGCAACGTTCACAAGGTTTTTCATGTGCAATGAAAAAAACACAAAATCTGAAAATTTTTGAATGAAATTTTAAGTTCGAAACTTAAAAATTTGCGAAATGCATTAAAAATAAACTGCCAACAAGCTGGGCAAAACTTTATTATTCTTGGGACAACTTGCGGATGCGTGGAATGTCAATATGCAGGTTAGAGTGGGTAGGGAAGACTAAGTGAAAGGGGGTTCTTGGGCAGGGCAGTTATCAATTTAACACTTTGTGGAAACGTTCAAAAGCTCCAGTATAATAATCAATATTTCGTTCGTTTATTTATGCAAGTTTGAGTTTTGTGAGGGGAGGGGTGAGGGGTGATAGTAAGAATCGGTGGATGTTAAAAGTTTTTTAATTGCTTGCTTGAATTACGTTTATGTATAGAATGTCAGTTTCTTAGACGAAGTTGCATAGAATTTTCATAAGATTCTATGTATTTTACATTCACGAAACCAATCATTTGTATGGGAGGGGGAAGAGGAGATAGGGGAATCGTAAAAATTGTGACGCAATTCTATCTCCTTTCTCATGTAGTGTGCTCGTACAAAATTTTCAAATTCGTAGCTTTTAATTTGTTGGTTATCAGTTGATTTAATGAAATCGGTCGAAATGATACTTTTGTATGGGAGGGGGTAGAAGGGCAAGCGCGATTGCAAAACTTTTAAAGGAATTTCATTTCAATTATTTTTGTAAGCTTTCACGCAAAATTTGAAATGGATAGCTTTTAAGAGTTAGCTGATAACTGATTTCTTAAAAATGCTCGAAAAAATAATTTTGTATGGGAGGGGGTAGAAGAGGTGGGGGAATTGCAAAATTTGTGAAACAATTTTTTTTTCTTCTCTTGTAAGGAACTCGTAAAAAATTTCAAGTTCGTAGCTTTTAATTTGTTTGTTATTAGTTGATTTAATGAAATTGGTCGAAATCATACTTTTGTATGGGAGGGGGTAGAAGGGCAAGTGCGATTTCAAAACTTTTAAAGTAATTTCATTTCAAATATTTTTATAAGTTCTTATGCAAAATTTCAAATTGATAGCTTTTAATAGTTAGGTGATAATTAATTTCTTAAAAATGGTCGAAAAAATAATTTTGTATGGGAGGGGGTAGAAGTTTTGAAAGTATTCGACCATATAATATTTCATACTTTTAGGGATTTTTTTAAAATGTATTTCCCAAATTTTCAAGTTTCTACTTTAAAATTACATCCAAAAATTTTCAGTTTTCGTGTTTTTTTCGCTGCACATGAAACACCTTGTGCCCATTAGACCGGGGTGGTCGGTTCGTAACAATTGTGGATCAAATTATTATTTTTTTTCTACGAACATCAAATAGATGTATCCACATGCCAAATTTAAAGTTTCTATCTTAGACCAGAGTTCTTAAAAAAATCACTTAAAATTTTCGATATTTTTGTTTACCACCTCCCTCCCTTTACACCCCCTAACTTAAAATTTGTATCAAAATTAACTATTGTGTAGTTCTACAATCTGACAAATTTCCGATTTGATTTCTGTACTATTTTTTGAGATATAAGGATTTGTAATTTTGAAAAGTGCGCCATTTTTGAAATGCTTCCCATTTTCCCCCACTACTATTATTTCAACATATTATATTTTTTTATATTTTCCTAGTATAGCTTAATATACGTTTTAAGTTTCAATTACATAGCTTAAGAGATAATTGAGATATTCATTTTTAAGTGTTTTTCTTTGCACACCCCGTGACCCTCCCCCTTACAATAATTAGGCACTCTCAAAGTTGATTCCGATGGAACTATATGCCACCTTTATGGTCTCAAAATATGAGTTTTTTTACAATAAGTAATTTCGAAGATATAATCATTTGAAAAAACAATTCGGCCGACAATTTTTTTTTATGTACGGCGTACGGCGGGACGTATTTTTTTTTTTGCATTTAATCTAATTTAGTCATGAAACGCGAAAAAAAAAATTCAGGGTAGCAAACTTTTTTTTTTCTTGTGTCGATCACAATACTTTATTATTAGAATAATAAAGTAAAAATCCCTCAGTGTATGAAATATTAACTGGTCGAATAGCTTTATGACTTCTACGCTATCCCATACAAAATTCAAATCAATTATCACCTACCTATTTAAAGCTATCAATTTAAAATATGAAATTTTTTAAAGATAATAGAAATGAGAAAAAGTCAAAAGTTTTGAGATCATACATGCCCTTCAACCCGCTCCCATACAGAAGTATGATTTCGACCAATTTTAATAAATCGACTTATAACCAACTAATTAAAAGCTCCGAACTTGAAATTTCGTACGAGCACCTAACAAAAGAAACGAAATAAAACTACATCACAAAATTTGCGAGTCCCTTACTTCGTCTATCCCCTCCCATACAAATGTTTGGTGGTGTGAGTGTAAAATACACCCAATTTTATGAAAATTTTATCCAACTTCGTCTATGAAACTGTCATTCTATACAGCGAATACTGGACGTTATTCAAGTAATTCAAAAATTATTAATATCCATCCACCCTTAATATCACCCCTCCGGCTCCCTTTATAAAAACCCAAACTTGCATAAACGAATGAAATATTGATTACATGTACTGGAGCTATTGATCGTATTCGCAATTAAGTGTTAAATTGACAGCAGCCCTGACCTAAAGGGTGTTCCATTTGTGAAAAAGGGTTCCACTTCGTCTCTCTTAACCACTTTAACCTACATATTGCCTTTTCATGCATCCTCAACTTGTCCCAAAAAAAATAAAGTTACGCCCGACTCGTTGGCAGTTTATTATACTATAATTGGCAGTATCATTCCCAAAATTCGAGTTTAAAAATTTAAAAATTTCAATTAAAATCGGTGAAGTGAATTTTTTTAAATTATGCACATATATGGGTGGGGTTACAATTAGTGATCAAAACAACACTAAGCGACGTTAATAGTAATCACTTTGTGATACTTTGGCCAAATTTACAAGTTCATTGCTTCAATACTTACGAACAAGAATCTATAATGTGAAATTTCGATATTTCGTTTGTATGGATGGAAAAAGTGTGGTAACATAGCCCGATCACAAACTTAAAACTTCTTTTTTCTTAAAAATGTTATAAGAAGATATTCAGCACGGTAGCTCAAACCTTTTTGAGTTGAATTGTAGACAGACGGACATGTGGGCAAATGAAATTGATGTTAATGAGCAGCAACAAATATTTCGATACTCTTGGCGACTCAGTGCAAGCATTATTTCTTAGCATTACAAACGCTATAGCAAATATAATATCCTCTCAGATTTCATTTCAAAAACAACTTTCGCGGGTGAGTCCCAATCGTGCGATACTCTAGTTGGAATGAAAGTTTCAGTGACTCTGTAAGGCCATGTCAAAAACTTACCTTTTAATAGTACATATATCAATCAAATTCCTGTTAAGACCCCCTAAAGGGGCATAAGACAGAAACAACTCTCTTCTACAAGGCGCGATTTTGAGCATCGGCTTTAAGCTGTTGCCCAGACTTGTTTATTCCTCTGGCCTCCTGCTCAACTGCACGCTTCCATGTGTTATATGGTCGCCCAACACGACGTCTTTCTTGAGGATTATAATCCAGAGCCTGTTTGGCGATGTTTCGCTCTGGTTTCCTCAAAGTACGATCGATCTAATGCCACTTCCGCCTCAATACCTATTTTAGTCTGGCCAGTTGTACTCCAAAGTTCGTCGTTGGAGATCACTTCTGGACAGAATATTTCTAAAATGCGTCGGAGGCATTGGTTCACGAAAGTTTGTAGTTTCTTTTTAAGTCGAACGGTCACTTTCCACGTAGTCAACCATATAACAACACGGATTTGACGCATGAGTCAAAAACTCGCAGCTTCGTGCAAAGGGAGATCTCTCTTAACCTCCAGAAAGGGGAAAGTATACCGAAAGCCTGACGAGCTTCATTTAGACGAGCCTCTACATTCTTTTCGGCTCCGCCGTCCATGCTGACAATGCTTTCGAGATGGCAAAAATCTTGCACCTCTTCTATATCCTGTCCGTTAAGAACAATCGGTGTACTTGCGTTCGACCCCATGTGCATGTACTTTTATGTTTTACGCATATTTATTTTCAGTCCAGTGTCTTTGCATTTAGAATCCAATGAGCGAACATTTGACTCTAAGTCTGAACGGTTAAGTGCAAGCAAGTACACGTCATGAGCATAATCAAGGTGACTTAAGATGTTAAATAGTCTCCATTGAAGACCTTTACATCCCCTTCTTCCAGTGCAGCTTTTAAGATGTCATTTATTACCACCAGAAACAGGGCTGGTGATAATATGCAGCCTTCTCTGACACCTCTCCTCTATGCAAGACGCGACACCTTGCATCTTCGAGGATTCTTTAATCATAGCTATGATCTAATCTGGAATACTTCTCCTACGCAAAGCATTCCAAATGTAATATCGCATAACGCTGTCGTAAGCCTTCTCGAAGTCCACAAACATGAGATATAGTGGCGAACCCATTTCAATATTATCCGTAGGGTATTTGTTTGGTCGTTACAAGACAACCCTTTACGGAATCCATCATGATAAGCTTCGAGATTGTTCTCCACGAAAGCACTAATCCTATTCAGAATTACATTCGGCATTATTTTTTCGGTATTTATTTTTGATACCGCAGTAAGTAGACATATACCACGCCATTTGCCACAATCCCGAAGGTCGTTCTTCTTCACAATTTTCACAATGATGCACTTCTTCTATTCAGTTGGATATTTTCCTTCATTTCACACCTCAGTGAAGAGTGGGAGGAGTATATCGGCTGTTATATCCGGGTCCGCTTTGAGGAGTTCGGTTGGTAGTCCGTCTATACCTGGAGTGTTCCTTCCCGCCATTATCCGAATGGCGGAAACCATCTCTTCCTTATCTGGGAGATCGTACTTAATAGAGGATTGTTGCGGTTGGATGTTTGGTAGTTGTTCTATTTCTGGAATATCTTCCTTTGATACGATGTTTAAAATATCGGAGAAGTATTCCTTTCATCGCCGCAACTGATGTTCACTCATAGTAAGGATAGTGCCGTTGACATCTCTCACCAGGTGGTTGGCGGTGAAATTCCTGTTTGTCAACTGTTTCATGATTTTAAATAGTGAACCCATATCCCCAAGGTAAACCGCAGATTCTGCCTTGTTGGCCAGATCTTCAATGGGCTTTCTCTTGGCGCGTCTAAAAGTCTTTTTTTGAGCTGTATATGAGCATCGCGATAGTTCTGCCTCAACGCGGGTGTTTGATGGTTGATATCGTGTTGGGAGATGATTGCCGATTTGGGCTTTTTCCGATACCCAAACGTGTACAAAAAACAAAAGCGGATGGAAAAAGCCCAGTCGGAAAACCAAAATTGGTTTTGAAATTTTCTTCACGGAGGACGCGGTCATTGAACAGAGGAAATTGGAAATGAAGCATACAGGAGGCCGAGGCCCGACTTTTCGAAACAAATGTATATATATATTTATTGCGTATGCTTTTAGAATTTTCATTTAATTAAGGATTTTATTTTCAGAGCTTAGACTAAACATTGTCTCTACAACTTTGTTTTGCATTGAGTAGCAAATGTGCAGATTAATTATTAACATTTTTAATAAGTTTGGGAAAAAGTGCAAAACCCAATGTTCAAATTATTACCCCATCTTATTTAACTAAAATTAAAATTAACTTAAAACTAAAGACTATTCTAATTGAAGATTGATCCGATTGTAACATAGTAATGTCGCAATTCAAACATCTATTTTTATACTCTAGATGGAATCTGAGAGTATTATAAGTTTGCTCTAAAGTTTGTAACGCCAAGAAATAAGGCTCGGAGAAAAAAATGAATGATACAGAACTTAATATTATCACTCAGAAATCTCAAAACCGGATGTCCGTCTGTCCGTCTGTCCGTCTGTCCGTCTGTCCGTCCGTCCGTCCGTCCGTCTGTCCGTCTGTCCGTCTGTCCGTCTGTCCGTCTGTCCGTCTGCCCGTCTGTCCGTCTGTCCGTCTGTCCGTCTGTCCGTCTGTCCGTCTGTCCGTCTGTCCGTCTGTCCGTCTGTCCGTCTGTCCGTCTGTCCGTCTGTCCGTCTGTCCATCTGTCCGTCTGTCCGTCTGTCCGTCTGTCCGTCTGTCCGTCTGTCCGTCTGTCCGTCCGTTCGCTCTCTAGCTTGAGAACGCGTTGAGCTAGAATGCTCAAATTTCGTACACGTCGTTTTTGGCAAAAAAGTAAGGTCAAGTTCGTGAACGGGCCAAATCGCTCCACCCCTTCTACCCCCTCCCATACAAAATGACACAAATGCGCAATTTGACAATAAACGGATTTCCTCGAAAAGTATAAAAGCTATTGGCCTGAAATTTGGAATATACTACTTTTATGATAAAATCAATCTACCGTATAAAAAATTTGCGTGTCCTCCCCCTCCTTCTATCACCTCCCATACAAACTGTACTTGCCATGAATTACTCTAAGCCAATTTACTCAGTGCGTATCAAATTTAGCAAGCTGAAATTATGCACTAAATATTTATTTAAAATTTTTAGTAAGGCCAAAAAAAATTAGACGATTAGCTTCACCCCTTCTATCCCCTCCCATACAAAATGACACAATTTCGCAATTCCACAATAAATGGATTTGCTCGAAAAGTATAGAAGCTATTAGTCTGAATTTCGGGACATATTACTTTCATAATATTTTTAATAAACAGTATAAAAATTATTTGCGTCCTCCCTCTCCTTCCAACCCCTCCCATACAAACTACACTTTTTCAATTTTCTCAGAACATTTAACATTTATCGAGCTCACATTTTGTAATAAATACTTATTTAGCATTATCACTAAGATTAGAAAAAAATATTTGATTAGCTTTACTGCTTTTACCCCCTCCCATACAATATGACACAGTTTCACAACTTCACAAAAAAATCTATTTTCTTGAAAAGTATGAATGTTACTGGTCTAAAATTTAATAGATGTAAATTTTATGATATTCTTAGTTATTTCTGAAAAAATCACTAAAATCCCCCCACTCTTTCTACCACCTCCTATACAAACTGCTCATTTTCACTAAATCTAACACACTAATTTTCTCAGCTCCTATTCAATTATTGGAGTAAGCATTTTGTATAAAACATTTTTTATAGCTACTTTAGAATTATGGGGAAAAAACTAGTTCAATGCTATCACCCCTTCTAACACTCCCCATACAAAATTTCTTGGGATCACAAAAAATTCTATTTCATCTAGAGTATCGTAAGATTGCGCATTACGCGCAATCGTAGCCCTGTTATGTTTAAATTTGAATTCTAGTTCATTGGTAAGATTATTAATCTGTTGTGGTTTTGCTTATTAATGCAAAAACCAAGTTGAAAACTACCACGTTTTGTTTAGAATAATTTTAAGGAACTTATTTTGGATAATTTGCAATGTCTTGCGATGGGTAGCTGCACAGATTTTCCAAACAGGAGCTCCGTATGTTAACGGCTGGTGTTCTACGATTTTGTATAATAGCAGCTTATTTCTTTCTTTATTGCTTTCTGTTGATCAGTGGATACAAAATTAGAATGTTTGTAGCCAGTTTTGAGATAGTTTGGTCAATATAATTCTGGAAAGTTAGTTTAGAGTTGAAATTCCTAGATATTTCACAGATTTAGACTATGGCACGGGTTCACCAAGTATGTTGATTGTAGGTGGAGGTAAGTGTCGTGAAGCTCCACGTTTTGTGAAGAATATGGTCCACGTTTTGCTAGTATTAAGCCTAATTTTCCATTTCTGTAAGACTCTGAGACTTTTTCGAGTTGATCTTGCAGGTTGTTTATTATTGTTTCAGGATCTGAAGCTGCAGATAAAATGACGGTGTCATCTGCAAATGTAGCTAGTTCGCAGAAGTCAAGTTTAGGAATAGCTGCTGTAAAGATATTATGTAATGGGGCTGATGCAAGAATCTTGTGGCACTCCTGAGTGGATAGCTCTGTGGCGATATAATTTGTCTTTCACTTTAATAGCGAAATGTGTGTTGCTAAGAAACGAACTTATTAATATATTAATATAATCTTAAGCTCCTCAATTTTATCTCTCTACCGGCTTAGAATTATATAATATTTTAAAATATTTTTCCTAGAATGGGCAGTAAACTTATTGGTCGATAGCTATCAGGTTGCGTTGAGTCCTTTCCTGGCACTGGAATCGAAGTTACTGTTGCTATTTTCCAAGCCTGTTGGAAATACCCCATTTGAAAACAACAGTTGTAGATGAAATTGAGGTTGACAACTGCAATTTTCGGCAAATTTTTGACAATTGGTATTAGTACTCCGTCTATCTCCTTTTTTAACTTCAGATTTCGTAAGATGCTTCTTATCTCTTTTGGTTTGCAGAGTATCGATGGTATTATTTGCGGTAAGAAGATTGTGGAGATGTTTCCTGCGACTTTTTCAACTTTTTCAGTGTCTCTATTACCAAGCCCTTGAGTAATATTATGGTAATTTAGGAAATTATCTGCAAGTACATCTGCTTAGTGTTGATCGCCACCAATAGCCTCATTATTACTCTTAAGTGGCGCCATGATCCTAAGGCCCTTGCGGAAAAGTTTATTGGGCTGACCAGCTTCGTGTATCCCTTCCGTAGGTTAGACAGCGTGTTGCCCCAGCGTCGATTTCTAGCTTCCCTAATGTTGTCTTAGATTTGTTTATTGCAACTATTGACTTGTGATTTTAGGTAAGGATCTCTGGTTCGATGCCATTGCCGCTTTAATATATTCCTGTACTGGATTAAGGTTTTAGTATTGTTGTTTATTTACAGAAGTTGAAATTTTTGCTGCCTCGAGAATTCTAGAGGTTATTTCTGATATATGAGCTTGAAAGATCTAACTTCACATTGTTAAAAGATATTTAAGACTTCGTTGATATTTTTGCCAGTTAGTTTTAGAGTAACATGGCAAGGTTTTAATTGATCTTACTGTAGGTTCGTTTAATGATATAGTGAAGGAGACAGGAAAATGGTTAGCTGGTCATTTAGTCATTTAGTGTGATGGAAGGTGTTACTGAAGACAACCCGTTACTTAATAGTAAGTCAAAGATTAAGCTTCTACCTTTTGCTGGGTAATGAGTTGGCTTTAATGGCGTGTGAACTACTATATTGAATTTAGTAATTTCGTTAAATAAAATCTTCTCAGCTCGATTTGCATTAAAGCAGTTCCAGTGGCGATGCCTGGAGTTTAAATTTCCGCAGAGTAACGTATTTGAGGAATTTTTAAACAGAATTTTTATGAGTTAAGTTTTTCTTTAGTAAGCTTAGTCCCAGGAAAGTAAGCTGCTATTATTTTAATTTTCTCGTCAGTTAATTTAATACCAGCTGTTCCAATAATTTTACTGTTTATATGCGAAAATAATGTATGTTTTATATCGTTCCGAATAAATATTGCGACACCACCACGATCAGTTCTATCGGTCCTATAAATTTTGTACATAGGATCGCACAATTTATCGTTCGAGTGTAGCCAAGTTTCTGTTACAGTAAGAGTATCGATATTATTAGATTTTAAGAAGTTAAGTGTTTCAATACCTTGTGCGTTCTTGATAAAAGTATTGATTTCCGATCTTGGCTTATCCATATTGAAACTTGGCTGTGAGTTCTACAATTACACTAAAATGATCATTATACTCTAGATGAAATCTGAGAGTATTATAAGTTTGCCACAAAGTCTGTAACGCCAAGAAATAAGGCTCGGAGAAAAAAAATAAATGATACAGAAGTTCATATAATCACTCAAAAATCTCAAAACCAGATGTCCGCCCGTCCGTCTACCTGTCCGTTTGTCCGTCCGTGCCCCCTCTAGCTTGAGAACACGTTAACCTAGAAAGTTCAAATTTTGTACACGTCGTTTTTAACAAAAGTAAGGACAAGTTCATGAACGGGCCAAATCAAACTACCCCTTCTACCCCCTCCCATACAAAATGACACAATTATGCAATTTATCAATAAACGGCTTTTCTCGAAAAGTGTAAGCGTTATTGATCAGAAATTTGGAATATAATACTTTTAAGATGATTCCATTCTACGCTATAAGAATTGTTTGTGTCCTGCCCTTCCTTCCATCACTTCCCATACAAACTGCATTTTTTTATGAAATACTATATATGAAATTTATCGAGCAGAATAAATCTATATAAATATAATTGTCTGCCTGTTATTTGTTTATAAATGGCTATAAATAAGTTTTTTGCTTTATTTTAGCAATAACTAAGCAGAAACAAACGTTTTTAAAAATTTTCTCTGTCTGTCTGTCTTTCCGGTTTTCACGCAAAAACGGCTAAGCCCATTGTAATGAAACTTTCACCGATTATTAGGTCTACCCCGTGGAGTAATCTGCTTTAGGTTTTATTTTACTTCCCTCACTCCTTCTACACCCTCCCATACAAAATGACTCATTTTCAAAAATTTATAATAATCAAATTTTCATGGAAACTATAAAAGCTATTAATTTGAAATATAAAATATATCATTTTCATTATAAATGCAATCTTCAAGTATATAAATAATTTGAATGCCCTTACTCCTTCCACCACCTCCCATACAAACTAAACTTTTTCATGAAATACTATACTCCAATTTTCTCAGTACGTATAAATTTTTTCAAGCTAAAATTTCGTATTAAATCTTTAATTAGCATTGTTATTAATATTAGGAAAAAAGTAACTCATTAGCTTTACTATTTCTACCCTCTCCCATACAATCTGACACAAATCCACGACTTTGCGAAAATTCGATTTTCTTGAAAAGAATGAATGTTACTGCTCTGAAATTTAAAATATGTCAATTGAATGATAATTGTAGTTGCTCCTCAAAACATAACTAAAAACTCTTCACTCCTTCCACCACCTCCTATACAAACTTCACTTTTTCATGAAATATTCTAAACCAATTTTCTCAGTACGTATAACTTTAATCGAGCTAAAATTTTGTAATAAATCTTTAATTAGCATTATAATTTTTATCGCGCAAAAATTAACCGATTAGCTTCACTCCTTCTGCCACCTCCCATACAATGTGGCATACTTCCACGACTTCGCAAAAACTCTATTTTCTTGAAAAGTGTGAATCTAACTGATCTAAAATTTAAAACATATCAATTGCATAATGAATATAGTAGTTTCTAGAAAAATTAGCAAAAATCCCCACTCCTTCTACCTCCTCCCATACAAACTGCACTTTTTCATGAAATACTCTAAATCAATTTTCTCAGTACGCATAACCTTGATCGAGCTAAAATTTTGTATTAATTCCCTAATTAGCATTATTACTATTATCGGGAAAAATTAACCGATTAACTCCACTCCTTCTACCTCCTCCCTTACAGTGTGACACAATTCCACGACTTTGCGAAAACTCGATTTTCTTGAAAAGTGTGAATCTAACTGATCTGAAATTTGTAAGATATCAATTTGCATGGTGATTGTAGTTGTTTCTAGAAAAACTACCAGAAACCCCGCACTCCTTTTACCACCTCCTATACAAATTGCACAATTTCACTAAATCCAATGCACTAGGTTTCTCAAGTTACCTATTCAATTTTTCAAGCTTAACTTTGGTGCAAAATTTTTTTATAGCTACTCTTGCATGATGTGAAATAAATTAATTTAGTACTGTCATCCCTTCTATTACTCCCCGCACAAAAATTGTTAAGATTACAAAAATTTCGATTTCATTGATAGTATCATATAATTGGGCTTTACGCACAATCGAAATCCTGTTATGTATTTAAGCTTAATGTCATTTTATTTGGGCTTTTTTTTAATTAACACAAGCTACAACTATTCACATGTCCTTAACGCTCTTCAACACGTATACATATGATATCGAATCACGGGTTTGATTTGATCATGAGCCTGTCCCATACAAATGCGAGTATCATGGTCTCATTCTTAATAATTTATGGTTCTGATTCAAACAAAATTCAAAACATTGTGCTCAAAGAGCCATCAAACTAAGCAGATTATTTATCCGATATAATGTACTACTAACTACATTCTCAAAAAATTTTATTATTGCAATTCTTAAGCGGACAAAGTCGCGGGCGATGTCTAGTGATATAATATATTTATTTAGAATTTTTAGTAAGACCAAAAAAAAAACTAGGCGAATAGCTTCACTCCTTCTACCCCTCCTATACAATTGGAAACAATTCAACAAGTCGATTTTCCTAAAAAGTATGAATGCTACTGATCTAAAATTTAAAATATGTCAATTAAATGATGTTTACAGTTATTTCTATAAAAGTCATTAATAACTCCACTCTCCCTCTACCACCTCTCATACAAACTGCACAATTTCACTAAATCCAATATACAAATTTTCTCAGTACCCATTAAATTTTTGAATCCTAAATTTTGTATAAAACATTTTGATAGCAATCTTAGCATGATGGGAAAAAATTAGCTCAATGTTTTTCTTAAAATAAAAAAAATGTTCTTTCATCTAAAGTATCGCACGATTGGGCTTTACGCCCAATCGTAGTCCTGTTATGGTTTTTAGTTTGACATTTAGCTAAGTTAATTAGTATTAATTTTTTGGATAGTGAAATTAATTCACTAGTGGTTAACAATTCTTTATGGTTAATGATAGTGTTCTTATTTGTATTGGAATTGTTCCAAATATTGTTAGTATTGCTAACATTAGGTTGTTCCGTGCTGGTTTTTACTGTGTTGTGAACCTCTTGTGGCACGAATTGTCGGGAAATCATTCGCATTGAACGAGTAGCCTGGTGTTTTTTTTATATCGGTTTCATGTTTTTGTTTCTTAAATTCCATTCAAATGTGTGGTTTCTGGAATGTAAAATGCACCAATTTTCATAGAATTTATTTCGTCAATGAAAATAAAATTGTATGCAAATAATTTTGAATTAGATTCTAGCAATCAATGGAATTTATTAACATCTCCTCTCCTCCTCCTTTTTTACCGCGCCCGATACCACACAAATTTAAACTTGTATAAACAAACGAAAAAATTGTTGAATCTATGTACGGGAGCGGTTGATCGTAGTAACAGTTAAGTGTTAAATGATTCGCAATAGCCCGCATCTAGAACCCCATCCCCTTAGTCTATCTGCGACCAGCATAGCCTGTATATTTAATTCCCATGCATCCTCAGCAGTTGAGCAGGAGGCCAGAGGAATAAACAAGTCCTGGCAACAGCTTAAAGCCGATGCTCAGGATCGCGCATTGTGGAAGAGAGTTGTTTCTGTCATATGGGGGTCTTAATCCTCAACTTGTTCCAAGAATAACAGATTTGCACCTGATATGCTGCCTAAATCTTAAAATGTTATCGAATTGTGTATTGGACTTATAAAGTAATTTACATCAGAATTTGGTTTTTTATATTCAGTGATTTAATTAGTTATGGAGATGAGGGCATCAGTTCAAAAATGGGGATTTTTCAAAATTTTAATACATTTGATTAGTTGAATTTTCAGGAGGCCAACGTCCGATTTGGGCTGAAGCGCCATCGTAAGTATGTAAGATGAAATTTTGAAAAACTGTAGAAAATGTGGTTTACAATTTTTGATGAAATTGTTAAGTTTTGGAGTTGAAGTAAGAGATCCTTAATTTCCAAGGTTTTAAATGATAATTTTACTTTATTCTCTTAATAATAAAGTATTGTACTCGGCTTGGAAAAAAAACAAGAAATTTTGTTTTTTCGCGTTTCATGACTAAAATAGTCTAAAAATGCAAAAAAAAAACATAACAGAATTATGATTGGACTTAAAGCCCAATCATATGATACTCTAGATGAGATGGAAATGACTTTAATATACCGGCAAATATGTCATCTGAAATTCTTTCGAATAGTGAGAAGAGACTTTGCATGGGAGGTGGTAGAAGTAGAGGCGGAGGTTTGTATTTCTCCTATGTGACACCGAAAATGGCGTGTAAAATGTTTCGTGCTGAATTTAAAATTTTTAGTTTTCATTATTTTTAAAGAAATTGGTCATAGTTTTCCTTAAATTGAGGCATTTGTATGGGAGGTGGCAGAGGAAGTGGAACGTTTTAGATGATTTTGAAACTGCTAATCATCATCCTTCACTATGCTTTGATTCAATTTCAAAGTCGACAGCTCTCATATATTCGAAGGAGAAATGCTTTTCTTGAATTTATAATACAGATATTTATATGGGAGGGGGTAGAAGGAGGGAAGCTGAGCTGATAATTTTTTCCAGCATTTATTGCAACTATTAAAAAACAAATTCTGGCAAAATTTTAAGTTTGTAATTTTTCTAGTTTTAATGGAAATCGATATAATGCATTTAACAAAAATGATGCATTTGTATGGGAGGGGGTAGAAGGAGTGTAACGATGAAAACAATTTTTTTTCCTGTTATTGATATTTTTATTTGTATACTTTGTGCGAAATATCAAATTGATACCTTTCACAGTTTCGAGGAAAAATAATTTAATTTAAATTTCAAAATTTCGTGAAATTTGTATGAGAGGGGGTAGAAGAAGTGAGGGGAAGTTGCTAATTTTTTCAGTGCTGATTGGAATTATAAAAAAATTAATTCTGGCAAAAATTCGTTTTTATAACTTTACTAGTTTCGATGAAAATCGAAAAACTGCATTTTTCAAAATTATGCATTTGTATGGGAGGGGGTAGAAGGAGTGATGGGATCGGATCAATATTGAGTCATATTAATGGTATCTATATCATAATACTTCAACCCAAATTTCAAATCGATAGCTTAAATAGTTTCTAAGAAAAATCAATTTCTGAAAATTTCGAAATTTCGTGAAATTTGTATGGGAGGGGGTAGAAGGAGTTGGGGGATGTGGCCCGTTCACGAACTTAAAGTTTCTTTTTCGCTAAAAATGACACACAACAAATTTCAGCACGATAGCTCAAAGCGTTCGAGAGTTATGCTGTAGACAGACGGACAGACGGACAGACAGACAGACAGACAGACGGACAGACGGACAGACGGACAGACGGACAGACGGACAGACGGACAGACGGACAGACAGCAAATCGGAATCGAAGTTTTTGAGCGACAACAAATATTTCTGTACCCTTGGCGGCTCTGTGCGAGCATTATTTCTTAGCGTTACAAACGGTAAGGCAAACACAATATACTCTCAGATTTCATCTAGAGTATAAAAATCCGTCTGTACGCCGTCTGCCGTACACCGACGTATACGCTCAGTGCGCAGTAACTTCCAAACCCTTCAAGATGGAAAGTTCATTTTCTGGGGAATTGTAGATAGTTGCCGATCTCAGGTGGGCACCT
This sequence comes from Chorisops tibialis, assembly GCA_963669355.1. Taxonomy (NCBI): domain Eukaryota; kingdom Metazoa; phylum Arthropoda; class Insecta; order Diptera; family Stratiomyidae; genus Chorisops; species Chorisops tibialis. Next base: position 110,242,254 of record OY770262.1, on the reverse strand, counting down.
TGGAGGATTTTGAGGGTTCAGGGGAGTTGGGAGTAGCACTTAAGCTGAAAAATACGAATTCAAATATCTCAACCATGGTTACAGCTAAGAAGCTAGAAATCAACATACATATAGGGGAATTTGTGGGAAAACTTTTAAAAATTTAATTTTTTATCCATTGCGGTGCAAAGGGGGGGGGGGGCTAAAGACCAATTGTCGGCCGAATTTTCTTTTCAAATGATTATATCTTCGAAATTACTTACCATAAAAAATTGATATTTTGAGACCATTAAGGTGGTATACAGATCCACTAGAATCAGTTTAGATAGAAGCTAATTATTGCGAGGCGGAGGGTCAGGGGGTGTGCAAGGAAAAACACTTAACAATTATTTTTATTTATTTATATATTTAGACAACTAAAGTCTATTTTACAAAGAAAAATAATAATAATAATAGAATAAATAACAATCATTCTTAATTCTAAATTATAAATACATAAAAAAACTAAATAACCATTACTACAACTGCAATAATCTAAACAGCAAACAAAATATGATTGTATTAGACCTAAGAATTTTAATAATATCTTACATATTATCTTACAAATAAAGTCTTAAATTTAGTCATTATTTTGTTTTTGTAAGTATTTCTACTTACAGAACTGTTGAAGCAATCTGAATGCAAATTAAAATTTTTTATGGCACAAGCAATAGGATCATTCAACATGAAATTAGAAGAATGATTCTCCATTTTCAGAATTCTATTGTTTCGAAGACTAAACCTGTGATCAACAAATATAAAGCGGGAAAGGAGCTCGTCCGAAATTAAATTATAATTAATTAAATCGAATGCAAGGGTTGCCGAAGCAAGCTCTCTTCTTCTCTCAAGCGTGGTCGTATCAAGCAAAAGTAGCCTACATTTGAAAGAAGGTAAACGGTAGCTACTAAACTGAAGGCTTCGTAAAGCAAACAGTAGGAATTGCACTTGTACTCTTTCAACCCTGTATGAGTCGACCTGAGTGGAAGGTGACCAGATAACAATTGCATATTCAAGCAGAGGCAACAACAACGTACAGAAAAGAGTTTTACACAAATGTGGGTTATTGAATTCCTTGACTCTCCTTTTTAAGAAACCCAACATAGCCATACTACTGTTCGAAATTTTATCTATGTGGGACTTGAAGGTCAACTTTGTGTCAAATATTACCCCAAGATCTTTAATTTGAGAGACACGTTTTAACTTTTCCTTGCTAATATTGTAGTCATACTGCAAAGAACCAGCTATTTTTCTAGAAAATGTTATTACTGCACATTTTTTTACGTTTAATTGCATAGCGTTGTTCAAACACCAATCAGATAAAATGTCAATATTGTTTTGCAATATAAGACAATCATGATTTGAGTCAATAGCTCTAAAGATTTTTAAGTCATCAGCGTAAAAGGATATTTTGCAATCGTTCAAGAGTAATGGCACGTCATGAATGAAAATTATAAATAAAAGGGGCCCCAATATACTACCTTGAGGAACAACAGAGGAAACTGTAGTCGTTTTAGAAAGATGTGATGAGAATTTAACTTGTTGTGTACGATCCATCAAGTAAGACCTCAACCACTTCAAAAAAACACCTCTTATACCATAACGCTCCAACTTGAAAAGTAGCAGACCGTGGTCTACAACATCAAAAGCGCTAGAAAAATCAGTGTAAATAGAATCTACTTGAGTTCTGTTACACAATTTTTGCCTAATGAAGGTAGAATATTCCAACAGGTTAGAGACAGTTGACTTACCCTTTAAGAAACCATGTTGACACGGATGGATTATTGGACAATTAATATCTAAATTATCTGCTAAGCTATGTAATTGAAACTTAGAAAGAATATCAAGCTATACTAGCGAAATACGTGAAAAATATAACATTTGAACAAAATAGTAGTTGGGGGAAATAGGGAGCATTTCAAAAATGGTGCACTTTCCAAAATTTCAAAACGTTATATTTCAAAACTGAGTGCAGATATCAAATTAAAATTTTTTCAAATTCTAGAACTATATAGTTTTTAATTTCGGTAAAAATTTTAGTTCGGGAGATGTTAGAAGAGGGAGGTGGTAACCAAAAATGTCGAAAATTTTGAGTGATTTTTTAATACACATCTATTTGTTGTACATACAGAAAAAATAATAAAAATTCCACAATTGTTTGCACCGATCCCCCTGGTCTAATGTGCACAAGGTGTTTCATGTGAAATGAAAAAAAAACATAACCTGAAAATTTTTCAATAAAATTTTAAGGTTGAAACTTGAAAATTTTGCAAAACATATTTAAACAAATTTTTTAAGATAATGAAATATTAAATGGTTGAATACCTTTCAAACTTCTACCTATCACCTAACTATTAAAAGCTATTAATTTGAAATTTTGCACAAAATCTTTTGGAAATAGTTGAAACAGAACTGCATGAAAAGCTTTGAGATCGCACATGCCTTCCCACCCCTCCCATACAAAAGTATGAAATCAACTGCTAAACAGCAATTAAAAGCTACGAACTTGAAATTTTATACGAGCATATTACAAGAGAAATGAAATAAAACTGCATCACAAATTTAACATTTCCCTTACCTCCTCTATCCCCTCCCATTCAAATGATTGGTTTTGTTAATGGAATTTTCTGAAAATTCTATGCAACTTCGTCTATGAAACTTACATTCTATGCCGAGAATATTGGACGTAATTGAAGCAATCAATTGAAAAATCAGTGACATTTTTTGTTTCCGTTAAATCATTGTGAGCTTGTACTTCGAAACCAAAAAGTATGCTCGTCAGGCCTTCAGTTTCCTTTCCGCTTTCTGGGTGCTAAAAGAAAAGGAGGTCAGAAGAATGAACAATTACTGGCAAAAATAATCGGCCTATACTCAATATCCCACCTTGCGACACTGTACTGTTTCTGTTTCTGCCTCTATGGGCAATCTGAAATTGAACTTTTTGCATGTCCCAAAAACTCGAAATTAGGCCTAAATAAATGGTGAAAATTCTAATTTGACCAAACAGCTAGGTACGAAAGGATAATACAATTTATACGATGGCAATACGTAACCCCAAAAAAATTCTTATCTTCGAGCTGGGAAGAAAAAACATCTTGTAATAAAGAACACGATATTAGGTACGTAGTTTAAAAAAATTCATCAAAAATTTGTTGTCCTCTAGATTTTCAAGGACATAAATTGCACTTAAAATTTAATTATTTATCTTAATCTAACCATATCATAAATCTTCATTCCAATGAGCAATTTTAACAACTATCTTATCAGTCTATTTCCTTTCGAAAAACATCACTTTAATCCTCGAACCCGGTCAACATAAATCCCTGTCATACTCGTAAACGCTTTAATACATTATCTTTCGTGTATCGTAGGTAAGTAAAGAAAATACCTTATCCCATTGACGGAAGACCTCCATGATGAAATATTGCTGACAAAATGCTGATTCATTTCATCCATTCATACGATATACGACGAGGTACTGGATTTCAGCTGTAAATTATAATCAATCCACAAAGAATAGTAATTAAGGTGTCCCGAGGAGAATTAATGGCAACATTCCACAATTCGTTGAAAAATTGTCTTTAAATCAACGAAACTGCTCCACTGAGGCGAAGATTACCTTTGTGTTAGTTTCATGTTACAGACGTGCCATGATCTACGAGTATGTTTAGTACCAGATCACGGGTCATTTTTTTCACTAACGAATGCCATTCAATTAATTCGAAACTGATACAAAATTTGTAAAACCTTTTTTTTTATTATTATTCTCTCTCATAAGACTTCCGCTAATTTTATACTTTCCCAAATAAATAATAATAAAACAAATCCAAAAACAAGATCATGATTGTGTTTTAGCGCCCAAGTTTTTTATTAGATTCGTAAAAAGTTAAGCGGTTGAAATGTTTAAAAGATTTTTTTTATCATATTTATGCCATCACCTTAAAGATGCGTTGATTTAATACAACGGTCAGCAGTAAAAGTCTTGTAATTTCGCTTATCTGAATGGTTTAAAACTGCTCGAGGTTGATAAAAATCGCTACTATGCAAGCACGTGAATTAACCCATTCACAGGGGTTAAAGCTATTCAGAAATGATTCGTAAGTGTAATTTTAATTAAAAATCAAGTTTTAGAGACTGCCGTAGTCGAACAATTGCTTTTTGATAACTCAATTACCATTGAAAGTAGTTATGAATATACTTTTGAAAATTTCACAGTCCATTGATTAGCATATAAATAAAATTTTGAATAGTAATCCCATGAAAAAGTCATTAATTTCAGGTAATGCGGCAGGCTAGAATAACACTTTGGTCAAATTTCAATCACATGAAGACTAAAAAAGAAGTGAGATCGTAGATTTGTCATATACACACGTTGTGGAAATTAATACTTCAGGCATATGCAATTACATTTTCGATCACGTAAAAACTTGAAATATTATTAAATAAATACAAACCACTGTTGTTACCAAAATATTTTTTAACAAATTTTAAAGAAAGTGAAAAAATTTGATTTTTTTGAGAAAATTGGTTTTTATGGTTCGTAAAATAGTGCAGTTTGTATATCAGGTGGCGGAAGGAATGGTGGATTCTAAAATTTTTCGTAATAGCCCAAGAAGACCCGAACAAAAAAAACCAACAGTGAGCGACAAAGCTGTGAAGTATATTTAATGATAGTACACTATGTAACGAAGGACGAAATATTAATTTCCAAATCCAGTGCCAAACGGGTCCTGCGTAGTGGAACGACAAAAAAATTCGAACAAATCGAAACAAATGTAGTGTCATTGGAAAGCACTTGAGGAGCATTATACGAATTTCTGGCAGTTTCAAACTGTTTTATTTATTTATTTGGGCTCTTGAACAAAAAGATTACAATTTCAATTAAACAAAAGCGGAAAATAAAAGAATAGCAAAGAGGAAAATTTAAACATTGAAGATGATAAATTTAACTCTATTCTTAAATAATGGAAAAGAAGAAGCTAAAGAATCAAATTGGAGTCGGTCATGGTTCCTTTGCATACTTAGCATCGGAGAGTGATGGTATACATCGCGAGAGGCTCGTGGAGGATTGAAGATGTTTGAATTCCTTGTTGAGACTATTCCTGGTCTAAAGTTCAGGTCGTCACAGAGGTGGGTATTGAGCAGGTAGTTGCACGGCTTGAAGAGGAAGCAAGCATCGAGGAAGCTCTGCCTTAAATGCAGTGGCTGTAGGTGAAGTACTTCAAGTCTGCCATTGTAGTCGATATGAGGCTTCCTTAATCTGTAGAAAAGGATTCGAGTGAATCTACGCTGAACAGATTCGATGGTTCGAGCATGGCAAGAATGGTGTGGGTTCCAGACGGTGGAACAGTATTTCAAAATATTATGGACGAGTGTGGAAAATTGGAGAGCAGCTGTTCCTAGACGATTCAACTGGACGGTCGTGCGGAGGACGAAGCCAGCAAGTCTGTATGCCTTATTTGTAATCTCGGAGAAATAATTGACGAATTCAAGTTTACGATCAAAGACCACTCCTAGATCCTTTATTGTGGTTACTGCTGTTAGGATGGATCCATTAATAGAGTAAGAGAGAACAGAGGTGATAGTCTTATACGAGTACTCCATAGTAAAACACTTTTCTATGTTCAAAAAGATATCGTTGTTTGAACACCAACGAGAGACAGCAGACAAATCAGCCTGGAGAATCATGCCATCAGAAACGGAGGAAATTTCCCGGAACAGTTTGAGGTCATCAGCGAATAAGAGACAGTTCAAAGATACAAATTGGGGCAAATCATTTATGAAGAGAGTAAATAATAGAGGACCAAGGATCGATCCCTGCGAGACACCAGAGTTAGCAAGAAACTCAGTAGAGGAGTATCCGTTGAACGTAATTCGGAGACGACGGTCCGTAAGGTACGAACTGCACCAGTTCAGGAGAGAGCCAGAGACACCGTACCTTCCAAGTTTTGAGATTAGAATTTTACAATTAACAGTGTCGAAAGCTTTTGAAAAGTCGGTATATATGACTTGGACAGTATTATGACGATCTAAGGATTGAGCAACAAAATTAGTGAATTCACATAAATTAGTAGAAGTAGATCTACCTTTCATGAATCCATGTTGGGCTGGTGATATCAAGTGATAAAGTTTATCCCATATCACATTATGAACTAATCTTTCAAAAACCTTTCCAAAACAGTTCAGGGTGGAAATCAGGCGATAATTTAAGACATTTTCGGTATATCCTTTCTTTAAAATGGGTACTATGTTAGCTAACTTCCAGCATGCAGAAAACGAGCATTCTTCAAGAGACTTATTGAACAAAATAGATAGTGGCACTGAGAGCTCCGAGGAGAGAGCTTTCACAAAAAGGTTCGGGATCTCATCCGGTCCGCCACCTATTTTCGAATCTGGAGAATTGATGATTGATATAATGTCCCTCTCACTAATGGATATCTCAGAGATCAACTCCTGGGGTGGGATGAAGAAGTCATAAGACAGATCATTACTCGAGTGGCTAAACACAGAGGAAAAGTATTTGGCAAAAAGCTCACACATTTCTTGTGGAGAGGTAGTGGCAGTATCACCAAACTTAAGTTGTGAAGAAAAAATTGTTTATTTCTACGCTTTCTAACATGCGACCAAAACGGTTTGGTCTCATTGCGCAACAGTGCCGCCTCAAGCTGAGAAATATATGCAGAGAAAGCCTTCTTGATGTCCGGTTTGATTCGCTTACGCTGAAGGGAATAGTTTTGGTAATCAGAAGAGACGAACGCTTATACTTTTTATGCAAACGCTCTTTTTTACGAAGAGCGCAAATAATAGAATGGTTATACCATTCAGGGTAGTCACGACTAGAAATGGCACGATAGGGAACATTCCGATGAATTATATCATCAATGATGGAGTGTAGTTGCGTTGATGGTTTATTAGAGCTTTTGCTGCTAAAAAGTTCAAACCAGTTAATATTACCGAGATCACAACTCATTTGCTCGTAGTTTCCCTTATAGAAATTGTATTTCTTATCCGTACAAATAATAGATGGATTACATAACTCTATTTGCAGGTTGATCTGAAGGGGGGGATGATAAGGGTCGGGTGCCACTAATCCACTAAAGGTGTCAACATTGATCCGAGAAGCACTGACATTGGAAAGAATCAAGTCTAGGATCTTCCCCCGACGATTTGTGTTAGTATTTTGTTGAGTAAGTGTTTGTTTTTTGTTACAATTATATACAAAATTTCATTTAATTTATAATCCCAATTTACCGTTTTTGTGTCGAAGGGAACAAATTATATTTTCATAAAGTGTTCAGCGAGATCTTTTGAATGACACTAAATTTGTGTCTCTATCTTAAAATTATTTTTTTTTTGTCTCAGTACGTAGAACCCGTCTGGCACCGGTGTTGAAAATTAGCTTTTAGCCCTTCGGCTTATTCATACTGCCTTCTTTCACTGCATTCTATATCCCTGTTGCATCTCGTTATTATTTTTTGTTCTAGGGCACATTGCCTGTACTTTTCGGAAAAAACTTACTTATTTTGTGTCATTTTGTAACCAAAGGAGAACAGAATATAACAATTTTTTTTTTCAATGGAGGAGGAAACAATGTTTTTACATTATGATGGCTATAGAACCGAACGTTGAATTCCACTATACTTCGCCTGCGAGGCGTTGCATTAGGTTTCAAGCCAATTTTCCTTTTTTGGCGATGTTTTATTAGCACATTGATTAACGTAGGGTTGGTCGATCATGTAGCACATGGAAGCGAGTAGTTCAGCAGTCCTGGCAACAGCTAAAGGCCGATGCTCAGGATCGCGCCTTGTGGAAGAGTGTTGTTTCTGTTATATGCCCCTATAAGAGTCTTAACAGAAATTTGATCGATTAACGCCAGCCTCAAGAACCAGTCGTATATTTGGTAGTAAGCCCAGAAAACACGCTGGACACTCGAATTCACCCTTTCTGACTGGTAAAAAAGGCGATGCGGTTCGAGTGATATTCGTTCGAGTGATCGACCTCCTTGGTGATGAAGAGTCGAGCTCGCTTGCAGAGCTATCTGTACTAAATATCAGTGCGAATTTATGAGTTTTTTAAGATATCAAGTAAGGTATGATATCCTCTGGTACTCTCTACTACTCAACACTCAGGTAACGGCACAATGGGTAATAACCGAAGAGAACGAGCAAGACGGCGAAACTAGCGAGCAAAAATAAGGGACACTTATCATGACATGAGTACAATCCCCGAAAGGGGGAGAACTATATGCTATATGTATGTAAAGTTGAGGGAAGGAGAGCACGAAGTCTCGTCAAAGGTCGATATTAGATACCTGGGTGGATTGCAGATGAGAGCCTCTCTTATAAAATCATCAAAGCTGTTCTCATTAAAGTGACAGGAAAGTCATTGGGAGCCTACCAAGTTCGCAAATAAAGAAGGTCTTAAATCGCCAAGAAGACTTCTGCTAACTGAAATAATTACATACTTTGTTACCAACAAATAATTCTTACATAGAAGCGCCAAGGGTACAGAAATGTTTGCTCTTACTTATATATCTCAAACCCAATGTCCGTCCGCTTATGCGCTCTATAGCTTGAGAACGCATTAAAGTAGAAAGCTCAAATTTTATGCATGTTATTTTTGGCGAAAGGCAAGGTAATGTTCGTGAACTAGGCCCTCCTGCACAAAAGACGCAATTTCACAACATTATTATAAATTGATTTTCTTGGATAATATAAATGCTTCTACTTCTACAATGGCGCTACAGCCCAAACCGGACCTTGGCCTCCTGATATTCAGGTTCCTTAACATTTTGTATTACTTATTGTGGAAGGGTTGTTAGCCCTTCGCATAACCCTCTTTCTACGAATTTTTCATTTTCTTAGATTGAGGTGACCAAGGTATATCTAAGCAGGCAAAGTGCCGGAATTATATATTGCGCCGACCGGGATTTGAACTCACGACCTTCGCATTATAAGACCAACACACTACCTACTAGGCTATACCCTAGCTATAATATAAATAATATAAATGCTAATGATCTGCAAATTTATAGTATTTGTATTCTGAACTAGAGATCGCCCGCGACTTTGTCCGCGTAAGAATCGCAATAATAACATTTTTTTAGAATGTAGTTAGTAGTACATTATATCGGATAAATAATCTGCATAGTTTGATGGCTCTTTGAACACAATGTTTTGCATTTTGTTGGAATCAGAACCATCAATTATTAAAAATGAGACCATGATACTCGCATTTGTGTGGGACAGGCTCATGATCAAATCAAACCCGTGATTCGAGATCATATGTATACGTGTTGAAGAGCGTTAAGGACATGTGAATAGTTGTAGCTTGTGTTAATTAAAAAAGCCCAAATAAAATCACATTAAGCTTAAATACATAATAGGACTTCGATTGTGCGTAAAGCCTAATTATATGATACTACCGATGAAATCGAAATTTTTGTAATCTTAAGAATTTTTGTGTGGGAGTGATAGAAGGGATGACAGTACTAAATTAATTTATTTCAAATCATGCCAGAGTAGCTATAAAAATATTTTGCACCAAAGTTAAGCTTATCCAATTTTATAGATAACTTGAGAAACCTAGTGCATTGGATTTAGTGAAATTGTGCAATTTGTATGGGAGGTGGTAGAAGGAGGTGGGGGTTTCTGGAAGTTTTTCTAGAAACAACTATAATCACCATGCGATTGATATCTTATAAATTTCAGATCAGTTATTCACACTTTTCAAAAAAATCGAGTTTTCGCAAAGTCGTGGAATTGTGTCACATTGTAAGGGAGGGGGTAGAAGGAGTGGAGTTAATCGGTTAATTTTTCCCGACAATAGTAATAATGCTAATTAGAGATTTAATGCAAAATTTTAGCTCGCTCAAACTTACACGTACTGAGAAAATTGATTTAGAGTATTTCATGAAAAAGTACAGTTTGTATAGGAGGGAGTAGAAGGAGTGGGGGTTTTTGCTAATTTTTCTAGAAACAACTATAGTCATCATGCAATTGATATGTTTTAAATTTTAGATCAGTTAGATTCACACTTTTCAAGAAAATCGAGTTTTCGCAAAGTCATGGAATTGTGTCACATTGTAAGGGAGGGGGTAGAAGGAGTGGAGCTAATCGGGTAATTTTTACACGATAATAATAATAATGCTAATTAAAGACTTAGTACAAAATTTTAGCTCGATCGAAGTTATACGTACTGAGAAAATTGGTTTAGAATATTTCATGAAAAAGTGAAGTTTGTATAGGAGGTGGTGGAAGGAATGGAGAGTTTTTAGTTATTCTTTGAGGAGCTACTACAATTATCATTCAATTGATATATTTTAAATTTCAGAACAGTAACATTCATTGTTTTCAAGAAAATCAAATTTTCGCAAAGTCGTGGATTTGTGTCAGATTGTATGGGAGGGGGTAGAAATAGTAAAGCTAATTAGTTACTTTTTTCCTAATTTTAATAACAATGCTAATTAAAAATTTAATACAAAATCTTAGGTTGTAAAAGTTATACGTACTGAGAAAATTGGAGTATAGTATTTCATGAAAAAGTTTAGTTTGTATGGGAGGTGGTGGAAGGAGTAAGGGCATTCAAATTATTTATATACTTGAAGATCGCATTTTTAATGGAAATAATATATTTTAAATTTCAAATTAATAGCTTTAATAGTTTCCATGAAAATTTGATTATTATAAATTTTTGAAAATGAGACACTTTGTATGGGAGGGGGTAGAAGGAGTGAGGCAAGTAAAATAAATCCTAAGGCAGATTACTCCCCGAGGTAGACCTAATAATCTGTGAAAGTTTCATTACAATCGGTTTAACCGTTTTTGCGTGAAAACCGGAAAGACAGACAGACACAGAGAACATTTTTAAAAACGTTTGTTTCTGCTTAGTTATTGCTAAAATAAAGCAAAAAACTTATTTATAGCCATTTATAAACAAATAACAGACAGACACTACAATTATATTTATATAGATACAAAAAAAAATTATGTCTTCCATTTCATCCAACCCCCATTATTCTCTATTAGGGACGATTCCCCAGACAAGAAAAAAATATTTTCCGTCAATTTGTCAATGGCGGGAAGGAAAGCCTCAGCTATAGACGGACTAACAGCCAAACTCCTCAAAGCGGACCCGGAAATAACAGCGGATATACTGCTCTAGATTTTCTTGAAAGGTATACAGATTTTATGCATCTGAATTTTCAAATATAATGTCTTGATGCGAACTACATATTATCTTTCGTATATAAATGATTAATATCTCCACACTCCTTCCCCCGTCTTCAAAACAAAATGTCTGTTTTCATGAAATAATTTTCTCATCTGTCCCTGTACACAAATTTTGAGCTTCTTCAATTTGATAAGAACAGAGAAAACGGATGTATATAATATCTTCAGATTTCTTCTAGAGTGAAATTACCAATCATGGCGACGACATTACTGTCGATGAACAAAAATAAAATAATTAATATTAAAATATTAATTTTGTTAATACCTACATCAATGCATGTCAATTTTCAACAATTTTACCAATCCCAAGCAGCACTATAATTCAATATTGCATTTAATTTGTTTCTTTATTAAACGAATGCCACACAATTATTACTAGACACGAAAAAATAGCTTTAATTGACCAGATACGTATTACCACCGAAAACAGTGAAAGTTAATTGTGGAAAGAATTAAAAATGCTATTAATAAGCATTAGCGTGATGTCTATATATAATTACGCCTGAAATACTAAGTAACGATCAACTAATGATAAAATTTTGGAGAAAGTTAATCTATCTATAAATGTGAAGCGTGACATATAAAAATCAAAGGGCAGTTATAAGATTAAATCAATTTAAAGATCTACCCGTACTGAGTACGACTTAAAAATAAATTTTAAAATATTTTGGGAAGAGATTATTTGATAAAATTTTCTATTGTGATTTGCAGACATTCGAATGATTGCAAAAAAGTTTAAAATATTTAATTACTTGCTTTAAGTGTTGAAAATGTTTGGTGAGATGATTATCAGATTTTAAGTTGCAGTTAAGTTACTCGTCACGACTCCATGTGTTATACTAATTTGAATTGAAATGAATGATTAAAGTAGATAAACCTTAGAGAAATTATTGGTAAAATTCGGATTTCAATTATTATATTTTTTCTTAACGCAACAAATTGATGTAAATATAATGCAACAAAAATATATAAAAATATTTTTAAAATCAGCATTTGAAATTATGAGAATAAAAAAAAAGGATGATTACACATATCGCAAGGAGGTAGTTGAAGGATGAGGTTTCACCAATTCCTGCAACTATCTTTGGAGACTAGCGACTCCAGGGACCTGAGCTAACTATCCGCCTGTGGGATGGGGGCTGTAAAATTTACCCACAGCCAGTCCTGCTTGTCCTAAAAATGGCAAATGAACACTCCCTGGATCATGGGCCTATCACCCGTGATCTTAAGACCTGACTGATACGAGAAACGGATACAGCACCTCGGATACGAACTGATTCTACGGTAATGACTTTTGGCATTCGAAAACGGACTATGATTGGCTTCTGGAACGTTCGAACATTGAATGACGGGGAAGAGCTGGAGTTAATCAGTTCTTGCATCACCAATCAGTGATCGACCGTGAAATAGAGCACTATAACATCCAAATCTTGGCCTTGAGCAAGGTCAGGTGGACAGGATCAGGAGAAGAACAAACCCCTAGCGGAAACACTATTCTGTACATTGGCCCTGAAAGTGAAGCCAAAAATGGCGTGGTGCTCGTCCTTACACCGAGAGCGAGAAACAGTCTCTTTAGCTAGAAACCTATCTCGGATAGGATTATCGTCGTCAGGCTCAGGACCAGTGTCAGAAATGTCACAATTCTGCAGTGCACCAGTTAATACCGCAACATCTGGTGACAAAGAGGAGTTTTATAGCCAACTGAGTGCCACCTTCGAAAGTGTTCCAAGAGGTGATATTATTATCATCTCAGACGATATGAACGCCAAGGCTGGATCAAACAACACTGGACTAAAACACGTCATGGGGAGGCACGTTGACCCTTGGGTCGACGCATTACGACCTTGGATTAAGAAACCCGAAAATTATTTGAGGAGTTTTGTAGTAATCGGCAAATGGTCATCGGAGGGACCCTTTTTCACACAAGAGTCATCTTAAAACATCTTGGGTTTCCCTTGATGGTGTTACTCAGAACCAGATCGACCATTTGGCCGATGAAGAAGATGACTCCTCGATGTGCGAGCGAAACGTGGAGCTGATGTGGGGAGCGATCACCACTTGATGGTTGTCTGCTTGAGATTATGTACCGCAGCTATCCAGCGACCACAAATTCTTCAAAAGAAGCGCAAGCTTAATGTGGATAAACTCAGAGATCCCAACAAAAAACGCGAATACACCACTATTCTACGCTAAAAGTCATCCACATTGGGTGAATATGAAATGAGCACACTGGACGCCAATTGGGAGGCAACCAGAAACGTTTTTCTAGCTAGTGCTGAAGAATCTGTGGGATATGTGCAAAGCGGTGAGAAACCCTGGATGTCGCAAAACACATGGGACAAAGTTGGCAATCGGAAAAAAGCCAAACTGGCAATCATTTCTCAACCCGATGTCAACCAACGAACGCCCGACCTGAGGCAGAACTATTGCGATGCTCATATACAGCTTAAAAAGGCTGTTAGACGCGACAAGAGAAAGACCATTGAAGATCTGTCAAACAAGGCAGAATCTGCGGCTTACCTTGGGAATATGGGTTCACTATTCAAAATCATGAAACAGTTGACGAACAGGAATTTCACCGCCAACCACCTCGTGAGAGATGTCATCGGAACTCTCCTTAATATGAGTGGACACCAGTTGCGGCAATGGAAGAAATACTTCTATGATATTTTAAACATCTTGTCAGAGGAAGATATCACAGAAATAGAACAACTACCAACCGCAATAATCCTCTATTAGGGACGATCTCCCAGATAAGGAAAAGGTAGTTTCCGCCATTCGGTCAATGGCGAGAAGGAAAACTCCAAGTATAGATGGACTACCAACCGTACTCCTCAAAGCTGACCCGGAAATAACAGCCGATATACTCCTCCCACTCTTTACTGAGGTGTGGAATGAAGGAAGATATCCGACTGAATGAAAGGGCGTCATTGTGAAAACTCCGAAGAAAGGCTATCTTCGGGATTGTGGCAATTGGCGAGGTATATGTCTACTTACTGCCGCATCAAAAATTATGGCTTAGGTAATTCTCAATAGGGTTAGTGATGTTGTCGAGAGCACTCTCGAAGTTTATCAGGCTGGATTCCATAAAGGGTCGTCTTGTACCGACCACACAAATACCCTACGGATAATATCGGAGTAGTCAGCGGAAATCGTTTGCCACTACATCTCATGTTTGTGGACTTCGAGAAGGCTTTCGATAGAGGTAAGCGCGATTACATATGGAATGCTTTGCTATGATTAAAGAATCCTACGAAGATGCAAGATGCATAGAGGGGAGCTGTCCGAGAGCTTCCCTGTGCGAACGGATGTTAGACAAGGCTGCATATTATCACCAGCCCTGTTTCTGGTGGTAATAAATGACATCTTGAAAGTTGCACTGGAAGGTGAGAAAGGTAAAGGTCCTCAATGGAGACTATTTAACATCTTAAGTCACCTTGATTATGCTCATGACGTGTGTTTGCTTGCACATAACCGTTTGGGCTTAGAGTCAAATGTTCGCTCGTTGCATTCTAAATGCAAAGAGGTGGAACTGAAAATAAATGTGCGTAAAACCAAGTACATATATATGGGTTTAAACGCAAGAACACCGATTGTTCTTAACGGACAGGATGTGGAAGAGGTGCAAGATTTTTGCTATTGCTGAAGCATTGTTAGGATGGACGGCGGAGCCGAAAAGGATGTTGACGCTTGGCTAAATAAAGATCATCAGACCTTCGGTATCGTTTTCCCTTTCTGGAGGTTAAGAGAGATCTCCCTTCGCATGAAGCTGCGAGTTTTTGACGCATGCGTCAAATCCGTGTTGTTATATGGTTGTACTACGTGGAAAGTGACCGTTCGACTTACCAAGAAACTACAGACTTGCGTGAACCAATGCCTCCGATGCGTTTTAGGAATATTCTGGCCAGAAGTGATCTCCGAAGACGAACTTTGGAGTAAAACTGGCGAGACTAAAATAGGTATTGAAATTCAAAGGCAGAAGTGGTAGTGGATCGGTCATACTTTGAGGAAACCAGAGCGAAACATCGCCAGACAGGCTCTAGATTATAACACTGAAGGAAGACGTCGGGTTGGTCGACCATATAATACATGGAACCGAGCACTTGAGCAGGAGGCCAGATGAATAAACAGGTCCTGGCAACAGGTTAAGGCCGCTGCTCAGGATCGCGCCTTGTGGAAGAGAGTTGTTTCTCACCTATGCCCTTACAGGGGGTCTTAACAGGAATTTGATTGACGCAGATCAGTACGAAATGGGAAATTTTCAGAGGGTCATGGTCGGATGCAAGTTTGGCTAAATATAATTATAATCTTAGTAAAATGTCCTATTAATTTATACAAATAAATATAATTGTAGTGTCCGTCTGTGATTTTTTTTATAAATGGCTGTAAGTCGGTATTTTGCTTTATTTGGATCAGGGCCGTGAAAAGGGAAAATGGAATCCGGGGCAAAAGTTGAACAATCAAAAAAATTTGAACCATTCGAGGACTTACAATAAATTCTTCTTTGGATCATTCGCTTACGCCCAAGTTTAGCTACTGTAACACTAGAACAGACCATTATCGCCATTCCTCCCTTCGTTATTCTTATTATTGTTTCATTATTATTATTTTCTTACAGATGTACATGTTTTGAGGTTTTTTCAAGAATGTTTATGTCTTTGGGTAGGTTTGAAGCATACTTCAACTTGGAATCAGTATCGATTTTTCGACAATTTACGATATTCTTTTCCTGGGTGCATTTTACCTCTACTTGACATTTCCTACCTAAGGTGGCGTCAGCGCCAAAAAGGCGTTTTCGTTGAAGATTAGGTCATTTTGAATTGAAGAAGTATGCCAATAGCTCAAAATAGTAGTAATAGTGATAAATCGGCGGAAAAGAAGCCATTCGATTAGCTTGATGTTCAGCAGCCGACTGAAAAAAAAATTGACTATGCAAATTCAATGTACTTTTAAATGGTCATAAAATATAATTGTTTGCGTGAACTTGTATCCGATTTTTTTTTTTCAAGACTAAAATCTTAAAACTTCACTATACCAAAAAAAAACTTCAAATATCTCCTGTATAGAAAATTTGTAATACAAAAATATGAAAAAGTTCAAAATTAAACGTCTTTTTCATTTAAAAGATTATTAAAAAAGAACTTAAAAATTAAAGCCTTTTCGATATCTTTATACTCTAGATGATAATGGCCAACTTCTTATTGATTTCGCAAGCAGAAAAAATATGATTGTAAGTTCTATGTGCTTCCCACATCGCGATATTCACAAACGAACGTGGGCATCACCTTCAACCAAATAGACTGCATTCTAATTGAGAAAAGGGCTGCTTCCAGCATAATTGATGTACGATGTTCTAGCCCTCATGCTTTTCAACTTGACACTAAAGTATGTCGTCCGAAAAATCCCAGTCGACACCAACGGGACACTACTATTCAAGTCCACCCAACTAGTAGTATACGCTGACGACATTAACATTCTAGCAAGCTCCTTCCCTAGTGCTAAGGAGGTACCGATGGATTTTGGGACCTGTGAAGGAAGGAACGGAATGGCGAATAAGATACAGCCATGAGTTGTATCGACTCTACGACAAGCCAGAAGCTTCAACGTTCATCAAGCTACGTAAACTGCAGTGGGCTGGCCATGTAGAGCGAATGGAACACAGAAGAATCCCCAAACGTGCTCTTAAAGGCAAAGCGAGTGGTAACCGGCCAGTAGGCAAACCACGCAAGCGATGGGAAGACTCGGTTGATGAAGACAGCAAAGCCATTTTAAAAATTAGAAGCTGGAGGACTCGGTCCTTGGATCGAGACGATTGGAGGCAAGGACTTCAGAAGGCCAGGGCCCGATTTGGGCTGTCGCACCATTGATGATGATACTCTAGATGAAATCTGAGAGTATTTTAAGTTTGCCTTATTTCTTAAGGCTAGGAGAAAAAAATGAATGATACAGAAGTTCATATCATCACTCAAAATTCTTAAAACCGGATGTCTGTGTTAAAATTTTGTACAAGTCGTTTTTGACAAAAGTAAGGTTAAGTTCGGGAACAGAACAAATCGCTCCACCCCTTCCACACTCTCTCATACAAAGTGACATAATTTCGCAATTTGGCAATTAACGATTTAGGTTAAAGTGGTTTTCATTCCTTAACTAGGCAGAGCCTCTCACAACATCCCGAAAGCTTTCCGACCCATCAGCCTGACTTTGTTCCTTCTTAAAGGCCTGGAAAGACTAATGGACAGCTACCTACGTGCAAATTTGAACCACTCAGTCAGATGTCCCCACCAACACACCTATCTGAAAGGTAAGTCCACTGACACCGCCTTGCATGTGACGGTAGCTGTCATGGGGAAAGCTTTCCATCATAAAGAGGTTACACTCGGTGCCTTTCAAGACGTGGAAGGACCTTTTAATCACGTCAACATCAATGCCATACTTGAGGCCTTGCGTAGCTATAGTGTGGAATCTCTCTTGACTGCATGGATAGCTTAGCTTCTTCGCTCACAAAAAACCGTACCTTAGATGGATGACGAGACAAGGGAACGGCAAAGGTCGGCATAATATCGCCTCTTCCGTGGGTGCTAACAGTGAATGAACCCCTTTCCATTTTAAAGCGGAACGGCTACCCCACAATAGCATAGGCAGACGATCTTATCATCATGCTAACTGGTAATTTTGAACAAATTCTGGCGGACATTATGAAGTCCGCTTTACAGCTGTTAGACAGCTTGGCATTAGATAAAGGACTCACCATTAACCCTCACAAAACAGATCTGGTCTTCTTCTCTAGAAAAAGAAGACCACATGTTTTCAATCCACTAAATATTCGGGATATCACTATGGTGCTCTCGAACCAAGTTAAATACTTAGGTCTTATTCTCGATAGTAAATTATCTTGGTAGGCCAACATTCAAGAACGAGTAAAAAAGGTTAACGTAGGCTTCGCTTGCAAAAGGACATTCGTAGTCGTGGTAAGAACCGGAAATTTCCTGAACAAATCGAATGAGCCACAAACACGATACTCAGCACCTGTACAGTCCTCATCTCCATACAGTCGGATCTAAAGCTAACCAGTGGATAGGTTTTATTTATTCCCTCGACATCCACACTACATTTCATCTTCCAGAACACGCGACAGTGTTCCAAGCGGAAGTATTAGCTTTTAACGAGTACACAAAAATTATTTTAGATATGCAGAGCAGTCTTGGAAATTGTTACATTCTCTCGGACAGCAGGGTTGCGCTTCTGCCACTCCAATCCTACAAAACCACGTCCAAACTAGTGTTCTTTTGTAGACATAATTTGAATCGCCTAGCAGCCATAACGGAAGCTGATCTAATTTGGATACCAGATCACAGCGACCTGCTAGGAAACGAGGCAGCACACACGACATGAAACCACCCTCTAACAACCTAAACCTTAACCATTAACGAATTCCCTTGAAAAGTATAAAAGGCATTGATCTGAAATTTGGAATATATTACTTTTATGATGATTTCAATGTACGTTATATAAATTACTTGAACCCTATTCTGCTTCCACCACCTCCCATATAAACTGCATTTTATCATAAAATACTCTAAGCAAATTTACTCAAATCAAATTCCTGTTAAGACCCCCTATAGGGGCATAGGACAGAAACAACTCTCTTCCACAAGGCGCGATCCTGAGCATCGGCTTTAAGCTGTTGCCAGGACTTGTTTATTCCTCTGGCCTCCTGCTCAACTGCTCGCTTCCATGTGTTACATGGTCGACCAACCCGACGTCTTCCTTGAGGGTTATAATCCAGAGCCTGTTTTGCGATGTTTTGCTCTGGTTTCCTCAAAGTATGACCGATCCACTGCCACTTTCGCCGTTGAATCTCAATACCTATTTTAGTCTGGCGAGTTGTACTCCAAAGTTCGTCGTTGGAGATCACTTCTGGCCAGAATATTCCTAAAATGCGTCGGAGGCATTGGTTTACGAAAGTCTGTAGTTTCTTGGTAAGTCGAACGGTCACTTTCCACGTAGTACAACCATATAACAACACGGATTTGACGCATGCGTCAAAAACTCGCAGCTTCGTGCGAAGGGAGATCTCTCTTAACCTCCAGAAAGGGGAAAGGATACCGAAGGCCTGACGAGCTTTATTTAGCCGAGCCTCAACATCCTTTTCGGCTCCGCCGTCCATGCTGACAATGCTTCCGAGATAGCAAAAATCTTGCACCTCTTCCACATCCTGTCCATTAAGAACAATCGGTGTGCTTGCGTTCGAACCCATGTGCATGTACTTGGTTTTACGCACATTTATTTTCAGTCCCGCCTCTTTGCATTTAGAATGCAACGAGCGAACATTTGACTCTAAGTCCGAACGGGTATGTGCAAGCAAACACACGTCATCAGCATAATCAAGGTGACTTAAGATGTTAAATAGTCTCCATTGAAGACCTTTACCTTCCCCACCTTCCAGTGCAGCTTTCAAGATGTCATTTATTACCACCAGAAACAGGGCTGGTGATAATATGCAGCCTTGTCTGACACCCGTTCGCACAGGAAAGCTCTCGGACAGCTCTCCTCTATGCAAGACGCGACACCTTGCATCTTCGTAGGATTCTTTAATCATAGCTATGACCTTATCTGGGATACCTCTCCTACGCAAAGCATTCCATATGTAATCTCGCTTAACGCTGTCGAATTTACTCAGTACGTATAAAATTTGTCGAGCTGAAGTCGTGCACTAAATAGTTCAGAATTAATAGTAAGACCAAAAAAAAATTAGACAATTAACTTCATTCCTTCTACCTCGTCCCATGCGAAATGGCACAATATCACAATTTAACAATAAACAAATATTCCCGAAAAGTATAAAAGCTATTGATCTGAAATTTGGAATTTATTACTTTGCTTTGCGATCTATGCTATAAATATTATTCGAATTTTCCCCTCCTTCCACCACCTCCGATGCACTCTACATAATTTCACTAAATTCAATACACTAATTTTCTCAGTATCTAGTAAATTGTTGAAGATTTTTAATAACTTTAAGCGGATCGCTGGTCATATTACAATTCCAAAATGGAATTTTGAAATTTTGTTCAATCCAAGCTTTAGTAAATTAATTAAAGATTTAAACCAAAACTAAAAGATTTCATTTCTTGCACCATTAATTAGGAACATTCATTTGAAAATAAAAATTAAATAGAAAGTCGGCTTTCGCGATTCACGGCCACTTAATGTATTCGCTGCTGATATTTTTGCCCTTTGCCAAGTGAGCTTTTATTGTGCTCTTTAGAATATTCGTCATCTACTGATGTTATTGATTATTATCCTTAAATCCTAGAAAAGTACAATTATTTTCATATCCCTCAAATTTTTTTTCAACAGTAAGGCCAACACTATGAAAAGCAACAACGTCAGCATAAACCATATCATCTAAGATGACCAAGAAAAGAAAGAAGGGTTGAATTGAGGAACCATAAAAAAGCATTCCAATAGCACAACATGTATCAGGGCTGAATTCTAAAAGTAAAAGACGACCTGGACGGCCAAAAACATCAGTCAATCACTCAAATTCCTGTTAAGACCCCCTATAGGGGCATAGGACAGAAACAACTTTCTTCCACAAGGCGCAATCCTGAGCATCGGCTTTAAGCTGTTGCCAGGACTTGTTTATTCCTCTGGCCTCCTGCTCAACTGCTCGCTCCCATGTGCTACATGGTCGACCAACCCGACGTCTTCCTTGAGGATTATAATCCAGAGCCTGTTTTGCGATGTTTCGCTCTGGTTTCCTCAAAGTATGACCTATCCACTGCCACTTCCGCCGTTGAATCACAATACCTATTTTAGTCTAATGAGTTGTACTCCAAAGTTCGTCGTTGGAGATTACTTCTGGCCGAAATATTCCTAAAATGCGCCGGAGGCATTGGTTTACGAAAGTCTGCAGTTTCTTGGTAAGTCGAACGGTCACTTTCCACGTAGTACAACCATATAACAACACGAATTTGACGCATGCTTCAAAAGCTCGCGGCTTCGTGCGATGGGAGATCTCTCTTAACCTCCAGAAAGGGGAAAAGATACCGAAGGCCTCACGAGCTTTATCAACATCCTTTTCGGCTCCGCCGTCCATGCTGACAATGCTTCCGAGATAGCAAAAATCTTGCACCTCTTCCACATCCTGTCCGATAAGAATAATCGGTGTGCTTGCGTTCGAACCCATGTGCATGTACGTGGTTTTACGCACATTTATTTTCAGTCCCGCCTCTTTGCATTTCGAATACAACGAGCGAACATTTGACTCTAAGTCCGAACGGTTATGTGCAAGCAAACACACGTCATCAGCATATTCAAGGTGACTTAAGATGTTAAATAGTCTCTATTGAAGGCCTTTACCTTCCCCACCTTCCAGTGCAGCTTTCAAGATGTCATTTATTACCACCAGAAAATGGGCTGGTGATAAAATGCAGCCTTGTTTGACACCCGTTCGCATAGAGAAGCTCTCGGATAGCTCTCCTCTATATAAGACGCGACACTTTGCATCTTCTTCGGATTCTTTAATCATAGCTATGACCTTATCTGGAATACCTCTCCTACGCAAAGCATTCCATATGTAATCTCGCTTAACGCTGTCGAAAGCCTTCTCGAAGTCCACAAACATGAGATGTAGTGGCGAACCCATTTCGGCTGACTGCTCTAATATTATCCGTAGGGTATTTGTGTGGTCGGTACAAGACGACCCATTACGGAATCCAGCCTGATAAACTTCGAGAGTACTCTCGACGACATCACTAATCCTTTTGAGAATTACCTTAGCCATAATTTTTGATACGGCAGTAAGTAGACATATACCACGCCAATTGCCACAATCCCGAAGGTCGCCCTTCTTCGGAATTTTCACAATGACGCTCTCCTTCCATTCAGTCGGATATCTTTCTTCATTCCACACCTTAGTGAAGAGTGGGAGAAGTATATCGGCTGTTATTTCCGGATCCGCTTTGAGGAGTTCGTTTGGTAGTCCGTCTATACCTGGAGCTTTTCTTCCCGCCATTGACCTAATGGTGGAAACTATCTCTTCCGTATCTGGGTTAAATTAGTTTAAAATATATTAATTCCATTATAAATGCCATCTTTAAGTTATCTGAATCCCTCTATTCCTTCCACCACCTCCCAAACTACACTTTTTCATTAAATACTACACATCAATTTTCGCAGTACGTATACCTTCCATCGAGCTAAAATTTTGTACCAAATCCTTAATTGGTATTATTATAAATATCGCGGAAAATTTAATCGATTAGTTTCACTCCCGCTACCCCCTCCCGTACAATGTGACACGATTCCACAACTTTTCAAAAATTCGATTTTCTTGAAAAGTGTTAACGTTACTGATCTAATATTTAAAATATATCAATTTCATTATGATTAAAGTTGTTTGTCGAAAAATCATCAAAAACCCCCCACTCCTTCTACCACGTCCCATACAAATTGCACAATTTCATTAAATCCAATGCACTAAGTTTCTCAGTACCTATACAATTTTTCAAGCTCAAATTTGGTACAAAACATTTTTATAGCTACTCTTGCATGATGTATAATAAACCAGTTTAGTACTGTCACCCTTTCTACCACTCCCCTTATAAAATTTCTTAACATCTCAAAAATTTCGATTTCATCTGTGGTATCGTATGATTAGGCTTTACGCACGATCGTAGTCCTGTTATAGTTTTAAGCTTTACGTTATTTTATTTGATCTTTTTTTCTGAATTAACACAAGCTACAACTATTCACATGTCCTTAACGCTCTTCCATACTTATATGATCTCGAATCACGGGATTGATTTGATCACGAGCCTGTCCCATACAACATACACATGCGAGTATCGTGGTTTCACTCTTAATAATTTATAGTTCTGATTCCAACCAAATACAAACCATTGTGTTTAAAGAGTCATTAAACTAAACAGATTATATATCTATATATCGCTCTCAGTGTTTTGGATTTGCTGTTCTCCTTGTGTAGTTTTTAGGGCCGTATAGCTATAAAGATATCTTAGTAGCGATTATTAATTTAGTTGGACTTTGGTGCCCTCATATTGGGCGCCATTCTTGACTCGTTTACAGCCTAAGGAGAAACATAACAGAATGGTGAATTTTACGTCGTCAATGATATATCAATTATTATATTTTCAACAAATCTTCAAGTCGATAGCCTTGACAGTTTCGAATAAAAATAATTAATTTTTAATTTCAAAATTTCGTGAAATTTATGTGAGAGGGGGTAGAAGTAGTGAAGAGAAGTTGATATATCTTTCAAAGCTTATTGTAATTATAATAGAATTGATTTTGGAAAAAAATTCGTCTTCTCAGCTTTGCTAATTTCAATAAAAAGTGAAAAATGAATTTTCAAAATTGTACATTTGTATGGGAGGGAGTAGAAGGAGTGAAGGATCGGATCAATATTTTGTGATGTTAATGGCATATCATTTTACTTTAACCCAAATTTCAAGTCGATAGCTTAATTAGTTTCGAAAAAAAAACCAATCTCTTGAAATTTCGAAATTTCATGAATTTTGTACGAGAGCGGGTAGAAGGAGTGGGGTATGTAGGTGGTTCACGAACTAAAAGTTTCTTTTTTGCTAAAAATAACACACAACAAATTTCAGCACGATACCTCAAAGTGTTCGAGAGTTGAAGGTAGAAAGACAGACATACTGACAGACGGTCACTCGGAATCGAAGTTTTCAAGCGAAAACAAATATTTCTGTACCTTTGGCAGCACTGTGCGAGCATTATGTAAAACACAATATACTCTCAGATTTCATCTAAAGTATTCAAATCGCTAAAGCCAGTATGTAGGCGCATTAACATTGCTATAAGGTCAGTGATCCGGCTTTGCTGGTCTTCCGTTTCATGTGCCATAAATGCAACATTTGGGTAATTTTAGTATGACAATATGAAGAACTTCAGCACCCCTGTATTGGTATCACGTCCAATATTCTCTGTATAGAATTTATTTCATAGACGAAGTTGCATAGAATTTTCATAAAATTTGGTGTATTTTACATTCAAGAAACCGAACATTTGTATGGGAGGGGGTACTTTTGAAGCAATTTAATTTCAACTATTTTTAAAAGTTTTTGTACAAAATTTCAAATTGTTTTAATAGTTAGGTGGTAATTGATTTCTTGAAAATTGTCGAAAAAATAATTTTGTATGGGAGGGGAAGAAGTTTTAAAGGTTTTCGACCAGTTGATATTACGTATATTTAGGGATTTTTTTTAATGCATTTTGCAAATTTTCAAGTTTCTGCATTAAAATTTCACTCAAAAATTTTCAGTCTAAGTATTTTTTTCAATGCACATGAAACACTTTGTGCACGTTAAACCGAGGGGAGGGTCGGCTTATAACAATTATGGAACAAGTTATTATTATTTTTCTATTAACATCAAACAGGTGTAGCCACATGCAAAATTTAAACTTTGTATCTCTCACCAGAGCCCTAAAAAAATCACTCGAAATTTTCGACATTTTTGCTTATCACCTCCCTCCTCTTACACCTCCCAACTTAAAATTTTTACCAATATTAACCACTATGTAGTTCTACAATCTGACAAATTTTCGATTTGACATTTGTACTTTGTTTTAAGATATAAGAATTTTTAATTTTGAAAAGTGCGATATTTTTGAAATGCTTCCCCTTTCGCCTCACTACTTTTATTTCAACATGCTATATTTTTTTCGTATTTCTCTAGTATTGCTTAATATATATTTTAAGATTCAATTACATAGCTTAAGAAATAGTTGAGATATCCATTTTTAAGTTTTTTTCTTTGCACCCTCCTGAGGGGAGCGTCAGTCGTAACAATAATTAGCCACTCTTTAAGCTGATGCCGGTGGAGCTATATGCCGCCTTAACGGTCTCAAAATATGAATTTATAACGTTAAGTAATTTCGAAAATATAATCACTTGAAAAAAACAATTCGGCCGACAATTTGTTTTTAGCCCCCCCTTTTCGGATGCCAAAAAAAATTAAATTATTTTTTTAGTTTGTCCCACAACCCTCTCTATATCTCTACTGATTTTCAACTTCCTATCTGCAGTCGTGGTGGAGATACTAGCAAGTGTAGTTTTTAACTTTTTCCCTCCCCCCGTCTTCCTCTTCCTCGTAACACCCCCCATAATTTATAAAATTGAGTGCACTTCCCCAATAAACAATCCACCCAAAACCGAACATTCTACCTTTAACGGTCCCGGAGACATGAGTGAATATGTACGGCGTACGGCGGGACGGAATTTTTTTTTTTCATTTTTAGGCTAATTTAGTCATGAAACATGAAAAAACAAAATTTCAGGGTAGCAAATTTTTTTTTTTCTGTGTCGATCACAATACTTTATTATTAGAATAATAAAATGAAATGGTTGTTGGTTATGCTTCGAGACGTATTCGGCTTGTGGTTTTATTTCAATCACCTGACTTCTTCTACCGCCACACAAAATCAGTCGTTTTGAAAGATATGTAATAACAAATTCTTGGAAACTGTAAGAGCTATTAATTTGAAATTTATAATTTAATATTTCTGTAAGAAATTTTATCTATAATTTGTACATCAAATTATATTATTTCCTTTCACCACCTCCCATAAAAACAGCACTTTTTCATGAAAAATTTTAAACCGATTTCCTCAGTACTTATAACATATATCGAGCTCAAATTTTGTACTAAATCCTGAGTTAACGTTATTAATAATATCAAAGAAAAATAAACAGATTAGCTTCCATCCTTCTACCCCCTCCCGTACAATATGACACACCTTCACCATTTTTCAAAAAATAGATTTTCTTGAAAAGTATAATTGATTCTAATCTGAAATTTCAAATATATCAATTGCATGATTATTATAATTATTTCTCGAAAAATCACTAAAAAACTCCCTCTCCTTCTACCATCTCCCATACAAACTGCATAATTTCACTAAATCCAATACCATTTTTTTTCGCAGTACCTATTCAATTTTTGAAGTTTCTCTTGTAAGTCCCACAGCTATTAGTTCTGGGCAAAATTTTTTACATGTTTCTTAATCATTTGCGAAAAGAAATCTTTGAATATAATGGAGCAGATAAGGATCTAAGTACTTGCATGATAAAAATGAACACTGGATCGATGTAATAAGATGAAAATTAATAATAAAAAATTTGTTCACAAATATTCTTGTCTCATTTCGATTTGAAAACTTTCGATTTCGGTTACACTAAAATAAGAGTTGTAGAAAAACACCACAAACAACTATAAAATAAATAACGTATGTGAACTTTTAATCATGAAATGGATAGCCGAGACTTTAGCAAAATTATGTTTTTAAGATTTAGCTCTTGTCCGCGACATTTCATCAGTTTTTAATAGAATCCAATATGACCAGATTTCACTTTTACTTTTCCATTTTCAATATGTGAGTTATTTCCAAAAACGAAATCCTGACATTTAATGCACAATTATTCATCTTTGCCAATCGCACGTTAAAATTAATCAAAAACAAATCTGGATTATTTATTTATCGTTTATCTTTAAGTACGCTCGCTGCACCTCAGGATTAGGCAATTTTTCGGAGAGATTTACCATCGTAATAAATGGTATATGAAAAATTTCTTTTAATATCGTTCTCATTTTTCTACAGGCAAAACAACTAACTAGCTGTTTATCATGCGCAACAATATTTCAAAAATTTCATTCTGACAATTTTATAATCTTAAGACAATGTAAAGGCAGTCAAATTTCAAACTAAAAAAAAAAAGAAAAAAAATGCTTAAGGCCAGATACCGACGAGCAGATTCATTAACAAGTTCAAAATGTTGTTAAGTTGTTATACGCACTCAAAAAGAAGAACAAAAAAAAATCAATTTCTCCACCAAAATGATACCATAAATTTGTGCGGTGAAACGTTTATCAATTTTTTCAATCATTTTTTTTTGTACGAGAAAAAATAACGACAATTTATTATTATTATATTTTTGAAGATATTAAATTTCACTGTTCTAATTTTCATAAAATTGTTGAGATTGACTCTATCCGAATATTGCTATCATTTAATATAAAGTTATCAGAAATTTTTCAGATATTGCTCGCATATAATCCGTGTCTGATCTCGAGAAGATTGGCGGACGATAAGTGGGTTGTGTAAGAAGATAGTCGTACGTTTGATTACGGAACTTATTTGTATCTTTTTTACATAAGGACCATGCCAGCCATTGATCTACTTCAATTCTACATAAAAACAATTTTTCCAGCTGTATGTACGTACATCTTAAAGCTGATCTACTGTCTAATAACATTAAAATAGTTATTTAACTGAGGCAGAATAATGATAATAATAATATGCTCCATTTTTTTTTATATAATAAAGAACTGTAGATGTAATCTGCAAAAATTAAAAAAAAAAAAATAGACAAGACTTGGAAGAATGGTAAAGATTTATGAATGGGCTGCCATCAAGACTAGTAGCAAATACTCAATAGTGCTTAATACCCTGTAATGATCTGACTTTAATGTGTGGTATTACAAAGCATTTTCGATTGACCCAAAATGTGAAGTTCCCAACAATAAGTCAAACACAATAAAGCTACAAAATGATCGCTAATGAATGTGGCCCAAGATAAGTACTTGAATGGTGTATGGTGAGGAAGTTCTATATAGACGATAGATGATAGAAAAATAAAATCAAGCTGTGTATTTGCGCAAGCACTATATGTTAGACTTATCTGAAGCTGTGTATTAGCTAGATAGGTCGCATTTGTAGGTTTCTATCGATGGACTTGGGACAGAAAGTACCGTGTGATGTATCTTCGCGCCGCATTCACATCTTCTTGAGAACCAGAAATCATGATAAGACTTCTGACTACACACACTGGTATTTTATTGCAGATCTTTAGATATTTAACCACATATATATCGGCTTCCTTTTAATGCGCTTGTTTCAAATCTTAAATGCTTCTTTGCACTATTCTTGTTCTGCCTGTGTTGTTGTTGCTTATTAGCTAGTGTGACCACTGCTTAATGCGCGGATATCATCACGCAACAAGAGTAACTTGTTTTCAGTTGCTACACACCTGTAATAAGTCAATTCGAATACCGCTAGCGGTTTTGTACCAGTGGCCCCAATTTTTCGACGGCTTCTTTTTAACGATTTTGTAAAGTACTCCAACGAAAAATTACTGCAAAAAAGAAATAATAAAAAAAAGAACGAATTTAATGATATGAGAATTTACAGAAGATTCGTCATATCTGTTGTGCGTTACACGTAAAATGAAATCATTGTGTATTCGAATCGAGGAGATATGCAGGTAGGTACTACATTGCTTATGGATTGTCATATCAGTTATGGTCGATAAGTAAAAGTTGTTTATGACCTATGGATTTCGGATTAGAGATGTAGGGCATGTGTTCAAGTTTAAGTTATTTCAAACAGGATTAGGGTTTCTGTCTTTCTGTGTAATATCATGATTGTTATTTGATTTATAGGTCGCGCTCACTCAAGTCATATAAATACGGAAGGAAATGATTTACGCACTTGAGTATGATGACTTGGTGAATTATCCGCGTAGTAAGCTTGATCTGTACCTAATTCGAGTACAAGAGGATATTGCATTCCAAACTCACTTACTGCCTTTCGGGTCTCTTTTAAGACTCTTCACTCGGCAAGAATACTCGAAAAAGAAGGCATTTTTCCGTTGACGTATCTTTTTGATACCTAATTAGGCAGTGCAAAACGAATAACTTTAAGACGATCACTAAGCTACTTTCAGACGCCACCACGATCTTAGATCGTGATATTACTACAACAAAAGACGATTCAACAATAACACAGGAAATTAGTAGTGCCCTATTTTCGTGAACATCTATTACCAAATACGAGAATTTAAATCTGATCGAAAGATGCAATTGTTCTTCAAGAGTTTTCAATCTTGTTCTAAATTTTGTCTGAAGAACTAACGGAATCGATTGGATTCTGCCAGTGACGCTAGATCAGCATCTGTATTGGATTAAGATAATAAATTTATATAAAAAAAAATCAATCAGATTTTATGATCTAATTAATGCTCTTTTCATATATATGCTTGTTCATCGTGTTTTTTATAAATCCATTTTTCTTTCTTTAATCTTTGTTATATTCTCACCGTTTTTACATTCCTATAGGAAAAAATTTGTTGAAGATTACTCCGAAGTTAATCCCGAAGCTTGCTAAATCTCTTCTTTTTTGTGCGAATTTAACTTTGCGTTACAAAGGGATTGAATTAAATACGTTTTTGAGTACGATTTTTTGAGGTTTTGTCGACAAGACTAACTTCAGTTTTGCGCTTTATTTACCTTTAACTTGTGAATTTTATTTATCTGTTCTTCCTTCTTTGGCTTGACTTTATGGAATTTTATTGAAGGGATTACTGTCAAATAATAGAATTTGTTTTTTTTTCATAATTAATTTTTGGAAAGTTATGATTTTCGAAATGTTATTTTCTTTTTGGAAATTAATAGAAATTATTTATATCCAGGATGAAGTTTACTTTCCACGAAATCATTTAATGCAGGGTTTTTTTTTGCGATAGGCAAATTTAAACATACATTTTTATGGCGATTTGAGAACTATTGGCTGCATTGAGTGTAGATTTAATCTGTAGGAAGGTGGTCTCGGAAAGAGAACCACATTGCACTGCGACCATCGAGTTGGGTTCATTGTTCTTCCAATACATTAGAATGTGCGATGGATGTTACTCTTCTTGATCTAGCCACTTGGTAAGGTTTGTAAACGGAAGCAGGCTCGAATGTTTCGAGGCGATTGGAGATTGGAGATTTGCGGACAGAGACAAATATAGTGTTCGATAGATTCTTCATCTTCCTTGCAACCTCTGCAAAGACTATCACTCACGATTCGTAGCCTGAATGCGCGTAGCTTAAGCAGGCAATGATCTGTGTTCACGTTATGGGTACTAAGTTATATCAGCTGAGCTCTGATGTTCTTATTCAGTTCTTTCTAAAAGGATTTGTCCATTGTGCAGGTATTCAACTGTTGCTATCCCGTCGAGAAAGAGTCCAAGATATTTTGTTTGAAGCCAGTCTTTAGGGGTTTTTGGTGCCACATCGATTGGCTTCCTAATTTTTGCAGATCCTTGACTTGCAAGCGCGTCCGGTGTGCCGTTACCTAGGCTCCGGTATCCAAATTAAAAATAATTCGGTTATAGCCGTTAAGCAATTCAAATTGTGTCAGCAAATGGGCACTAGTTTGGACGTAGTACTGTAGGATTGAAGAGATAGAAGTGCAGCTCTGCTGTCCGTAAAAATTTCGAGACTATTCTTCACATATAAAAGAATATTTGTGTACTCGTTAATGACTAATACTTCGGCTTGGAGCACAATCGCATGTTCTGGAAGATGGTTAGAAGTGCGGATGTGGTGGTCATGTGAATAGATCCCTGCACCCATCCCCTGGTTAATTTTACATGCGTCCGTATAGAGGTCCCTTATATGCGTTGAATATTGCGTTTGTTGGTCATTCGTTTCGTTCAGGAAACTTGATGCGAAACCTCCTTTCTCAACCAGTGGTTGGTCAAGCAGTCTAAAAGAGAAGATGCGTCGCTAATGACGTTAAGAATTTTATTATGTTCAATTAGTGATGCTGACCTCGAACAAGAGGTTTTAAATGTAATAGAGGATATTGCCTAGCCTAGCGAGTAGCGTGTTGGTCTATAATGCGAAGGTGCGTGAGGTCGACGCATAATTCCAGCACACTACCTGTTTGGGTATACCTTGGTTACCTCAATCTGCGAAAGTAAAAATTCATAGATAGAGGGTTTTGCGAAGGTCTAACAAACCATTCTTCAATAAATAATGAAATATGTTAAGAAACAAGAAGGTCAGGAGGCTAAGCTCCGATTTATTTGGAAGTAGAATCTAATAAAGACTATGTTTTATAAAAAGATTTTGTTTTATAATAAGCTAAAATGAAGGTAGTGAGAGAACTATCTACAGGACAGAAGTTGGTATGGTTCTTCAAAGGTGCTGGTTGGTTTTTTAAACCACTTCTGGCCACCGGACCAGCGCCCCATTGCAAATAATTTGTCTAACTAAACTGGTCCAGTGGATGAGGTGCAGTTTAAGGTCCTATCTCAAACCGAAAGAATGTTTGCTAGCGGACTAAAACTACAGTCTGTTTCGCTCGATCTTGAATATTGGTCTCCCAGGATATTAAGATCTAAATATTTAACCTGGTTCGAGAGTATCATAGTGATACCTCGAATGGTTGGTGGAATCACAAGGTATAGTCTTCTTCTTCTGGACAAGTGGACCAAATTTGTTTTTTGAGGGTAGATAGAAAGTCCTTTATCTAGTGTCCAGCTGTCTAGCCGTTGTAAAGTACACTGCGTAGGTCCACCTAGAACTTGCTCAAACTTACCTGTTGTCATTTTGACAAGATCATCTGCATAAGCTATTATGGGGTAGCCATACCGATTTAAAATAAAAAGGGGTTAATTCACGGTTCGGACACACAGGAGCGGTGATATTAAGCCACCTTGTATCGTTGCTTTGTAATCACAACCTTTTCTTGTCTTGGTAACCTTGCATGTTAGGATATTTCTTGAGCAAGGAAGCTTACTTATCCATAGAGTCAAGAGAGATTCCACATTATCGCTGCGCAAGGCAACAAGTATGGCATCAATATTGGCGTGGTTAACCCCA
Source organism: Chorisops tibialis (assembly GCA_963669355.1). Classification (NCBI taxonomy): domain Eukaryota; kingdom Metazoa; phylum Arthropoda; class Insecta; order Diptera; family Stratiomyidae; genus Chorisops; species Chorisops tibialis. The sequence goes on along the minus strand of OY770262.1, from coordinate 110,210,312 downwards.
CATCTTAGAAGGCATCAAATGTAACCTTTTTATGATAAAAGCTCTCTATATTGCGGCTTTTTTCATAATTTGGGGACTAGTGAGAGCAGTTCGACCTTTTCGGCCTATTACGCGTTTATTGCCGCATTATCCTGCAATAACTCGAGAGTTTTGGCTAATCTAAGTATCTTTAAGGGAGCCATGTTGGCTAGTTCCTCGGTAGAAAGAAAACCTTTTCCAAGAAGATTGTGTCTTTTCCTTCATACTGCCTCACATTGACATAGGATGTGTTCTGTCGTTTCTGAATCCTTGAGACAAAGGCGGTAGATGTCGGTTTCAGCTAAGCCCAAATTTTTGAAGTGGTGGATTACTCCACTGCGCCCCGTTATTAGGCCGATTAGAGTACTAATTCCACTCTTGCTGAATTTTAGTATATCCTCACTATCAGAATTCCTTAATGCAAGGAAATTGCCATAAATCGGTTCCAAATTCAAAAGATGGAAATCGAATCATCCACTGGCTCATCATTTAGTGAAGGGACGAAACAAACAACAACATCCCCACACCAAGTACATAAATAAAATAACACAAAAAATTAACAAAAAATTGGGATCAAATAGCGTTAAGTCTACGCTTTAAGCACATCTTATCAATAGAGAAGTCGAATACATCAGCATTCTTATTAACTACTCTCGCGAGACGCGAAATCGGCTCATTCATGCCATAATTTGTCCGGTAAAAACATATCTGTAGAAGTCTAGGCTGCCTTGGTAAAAATTGACCAACAGCATACTGCATCAATCCTAAAAGTGTGGAAGAATCAACTAACCCTGTAAGAAGTTGATGAGCAAAGACTACATCAGCTACCTCACGTCGTTTCGAAAGTGATGACATATTTAATAGCTTAAGTCGATCGATATAAGGAGGAAGACGAATTTTGTCATTCCAATTAAGGTGGCATAAGGCAATTCTCACAAATTTCCGCTGAATTGATTCAATTCTTCCAATGTGCTCATCATATTGAGGAGACCAAACTTGCGAAGCATATTCAAGGTGAGATCTAACGAAGGTATTATAAAGAATCAATTTAACAAAGGGATTGTTAAATTCCTTAGATAAGCGTGTGCTGAAACCTAACATAGAATTACCCTTTTGCACAATTTTGTTTATATGCAAGCTGAAATCAAGTTTCTGGTCAAATGTAACACCTAAATCAATTATAGAGTTGGCACGATCCAAAATACAGTCATTGAGACTGTAAGTTACTACAAACGGTGAGACTTTCCTAGTAAATGACATAACATGACATTTATCCACATTTAAACGAAGGTCATTGTGGCGACACCAATTGCTAAAATTAATCAAATCTTCTTGAAGAAAATTGTCTAAATTGGAACTAAGGGACCTAAAGATCTTAATGTCATCTGCATAAATAAGTACTTCTGAGTATTTATGAACAGAAGCAACATCATTAATGGCCAGGACGAACAGTAGTGGCCCTAAATGTATATATAATGTATATATAATATCCTCCACTTTGTTTTAGTTTCTTTGAGATTGATAAACCTGAGATTGATAAAGCTATACGAATAGATTTTATGCTCTTGTTCAACACACTTTCTATTGGGTTAGAGTGCCCTTCTGGTTTTCCACAGAATGGTTCTGGTTCAATAAAATTTGACTTGTTCTTGCGCCATTTTTGGCAAGGCGATCAACCTTTTCATTTTCCCATATGTCCAAGGATGATTAGGTTTTGAAGTCAGTCCCAAGTTATCCTCGATCCGTCTTTATTGGACGCTAGGGCTTTAAGGACCGCCTGACTATCCGATAGGATATAAATATATTTTTTGCGATTAGCTATCCTTATATTCTCCTAGATGCATAGCTCCATTTCAGTCAGTTCAGACTGGAAGATTGTGGCTTCCTTCCCGAGGGATTTTGAAACCGAGAATTTAGGACCTTTGACTCCGGCTCAGAGGTGCGCGAGCCATGTGTATACCATCACCTCTAAGGCAGATTGAATTCTTTCCGATATTATTAAATGATATTTGCCTCTAATGATAATGACGAGGCCATCGGCATATCCTATTCCCTCGTGTCCTTGTTCTGTTAGACGGTCCAGGAGTCCATCTACAACTATTGATCAAAAAAGTGGAGATGGTAGCCCCTGTAGGTCTGTGCAGTCAATGTGCTATCACCTAGATCCGTGGTTATCATTCGGCTCATTAGCATGGCATGTATCCATTTGTCGATTCCAAACCCTTTTTCCTAGCTGCTACTATTATGACTTCATGGGGAGTATTGTCAAATGCTCCTTCTTTATTTAGGAATGCGCAAAGGGCAATCTCTTTATAATCTTTTAGCTTTTCGGTTTGTCTTACCAAACCATGAAAGGATGACTCTGTTGGTTTGCCTTTTTGGTACGCATGTTGATAATCATTAAGACGGACCTTGTTAGACCCTGTTCTTATGTGAATGTCCACTAACTTCTCCATCGTTTTGACGAAGATGGAAGTAAGGCTTATAGGGCGATATGACTTAGGTTGGTCAATGGGACGATTTCATGCCTTCGGAACAGATACCACCCTCGCTTTCTTCAATACCTAGTTCGTTCTCTAGGATTGACTGGTAAAGGTACCAGTTAATGCTTTTTGGGTTTCTGTACTGGCATATACATATTGTCAAATGAAGTCTTAATATCAAAACAGATATGCCTATGATCTGATAATGAAGCTTCTTTTAATACGTGCCAATTTTTGCACTTGTCAACCAAGCAGGGGCTTATTATGGTTAGTTCAAGTATTTCCTGCCTAGCTGAATTTATGAAGGTCGACATGTTGCCTTTATTTATTATATCTAGGTTGTTAGTAGTAAGGTACTCTAAAAGTGACTCACCACTTTTGCTGATATTACTACTTCCCCAGATAGTGTGGTGCGCGTTAGAGTCGCAGCACAGAATTACTGATATTTTGTGGATTCTGCTATATTCCACATCACAAGCATCTAGCTCCTCACCAGGAAAGTAGACCGAGGCAAGCATCACCTCTTGAACCCCTACTGCCTTTGGTATTTTTACTAGTCAAATCAATCAATCAAATTTCTTTTAAGACCCCCTATAGAGCATAGGACAGAAACAACTCTCTTCAACATGACGCGATACTGAGCATCGGCCTTCAGCTGTTGCCACGACTTGCTTATTCCTCTGGCCTCCTGCTCAACTGCTCGCTTCCATGTGCTATATGGTCGACCAACCCGACGTTTTCCCTGAGAATTATAATCCAGAGCCTGTTTGGCGATGTTTCGCTCTCCTCAAAGTGTGACCAATCCACTGCCACTTCCGCCTTTCAATCTCAATAGCTAATTTAGTCCGTCAAGTTGTACTCGAAAGTTCGTCGCTGGGGATCACTTCTGGCCAAAGTATTTCTAAAATGCGTCAAAGGCATTGGTTCACGAAAGCTAGTAGTTTTTTGGTAAGTCGAACGGTCACTTTCCACGTAACAACACGGATTTGGCGCATGCGTCAAAAACTCGAGTTTCGTGCGAAGGGAGATCTCTCTTAACCTCCAGAAAAAGGGAAAGGGTACCGAAGGCCTGACGACCTTTATTAATACGAGCCTCAATATCCTTTTCGGCTCCGCCGTCCATGCTGACAATGCTTCCGAGATCAAAAATATCTTGCACCTCTTCTACATCTTGTCCGTTAATAACAATTGGTGTGCTTGCGTTCGAACCAATGTGTATACACTTGGTTTTACGCACATTTATTTTCAGTCCCGCATTTACAATGCAACGAGCGAACATTTGACTCTGAGTCCGAACGGTTATGTGCAAGCAAACACACGTTCCCAGCATGATCAAGTTGACTTTAGATGTTAAATAGTCTCCATTGAAGACCATTACCTTCCCCACCTTCCAGTACAGCTCTCAAGATGTTATTTATTACCACCAGAAACAGAGCTGGTAATAATATGCAGCCTTGTCTGACATCCGTTCGCACAGGAAAGCTCTCGGACAGCTCTCTTCTATGCAAGACGCGACATTTTGCATCTTCGCAGGATTCTTTAATCATTGCTTTGACCTTATCTAGAATACCTCTCTTACGCAAAGCATTCCATATGTAATATCGCTTGACGCTGGCGAAAGCATTCTCGAAGTCCACAAACATGAGATGTAGTGGCGAACCCATTTCGACAGACTGGTCCAATAATAACCGTAGGGTATTTGTGTAGTCGGTACAAGACGACCCTTAACGGAATCCAGCCTGATAAACTTCGAGAGTGCTCTCGACGACATCACTACTCCTATTGACAATTACCTTAGCCATGATTTTCGATACCGCAGTAAGTAGACATATACCGCGTCAATTGCCACAATCCCGAAGATCCCCCTTCTTCGAAATCTCCATAATGACGCCCTCCTTCCATTCACTCGGATATCTTCCTTCATTCCCCACCTCAGTAAAGAGAGGGAGGAGTATATTGGCTGTCATTTCCGGGTCCGATTTGAGGAGTTCGGTTGGTAGTACGTCTATACCTGAGACTTTCCTTCCCGCCATTGACTGAATGGCGGAAACTATCTCTTCCTTATCTGGGCGATCATCCCTAATAGAGGATTGTTACGGTTGGATGTGTGTAGTTGTCCTGTTTCTGGAATATCTTCATGTGACAAGATGTTTAAAATATCAGAGAAGTATTCCTTCCATCGCCGCAACTGGTTTTCACTCATTCTAGGGAGAGTTCCGTTGGTATCTCTCACCAGGTGGTGCCTTTTTAAGCTGTACTCGTATATGATCATCGCGATAATTCTGCCTCAAGTCGGGTGTTCTTTCGTTGATATCGGATTGAGAGATGATTGCCAATTTGGCTTTTTTCCAATCGTCAATCTTGCCCCATGTATCGTGCGACATCCAGGGTCTATCACAGCTTTACACATATCACACAGACTCTTCTTTTTCACCAGTACTGCCGCTAAATCTGTTTGGATGAAAATGGGCATATTTAGGTAATTAATTCCCGTTGATTTTAGAATTGCAGCTCTTGGCCTGTTGCTCTTTTTTCGAAAATTGAATTACCCATTTTTGGGACCAATGATACCAATAATTTGTCCCCTTGTGGCTCTTGGTTAGTTCATCTCCATGTTATTGTGACCATGGCAGCTGCTGCACGATGGGGATTTGCTTGAATAACTCTAAATTGATTTAGAGTTAAGGCTGCATTCATTGAGCTGCGGCTTGCCGTTTTTGTGCACTTTGACCTTTGTTATCACGCTTGAAAATATATAGCAGATAGCAGACTTTGTGTCCCTTTAATTTAAGCTTCGCCATCGATTGTCCGTCGATGGATAAGGTTATAATGGTGTTTGCGTCCTCTACTCTCCTGCTAAGGGCCTTCCAATTTGAGGCGCATAAACCAGCATTTTGTGCATCAATGAATGTAGTTATTTCCTCTGACGAGTGAAGAAAACATCCCGTTATTAGTATTAACCACGGGATATTCTCCTCCCGGACTTCCCTAATATTCGAAGACTTATCCGGCTTGATGCTCCTTTCTGTTCTTTACAGCCATGCTGCGGTTCGCTCATCAAGGCAAACGATCAGCATCCATCCCGGCTTAAGGCTGAGTCCACCAAATTGTGGATTTATCCCCACTTTTGCTCTCTACCAATATCGATTTTTGTATTGCAGCTAGCTGCTCCGATGTAAAGATCTAGTGAGGATGTTCGGTATGTATAATACCGATCCTGATCCCCTTAACCGCGTCTCTGTAGTTAATACCCAACGTGGAGGGCTGAACCTCTTCTGCACGTCTATTCAGCTTTTACTTAAGGTCTTAGGATTTTTTGAGGTTCTACCCCTTTTCATTTCCATATTCTTTGCTGGCGATAACGTCTCTTTGGGAGCCCTGCTTAGCCTCTTTTTATTTCCTTTGAGAGTCAACTATTTCAGCTCTTTTGCTAAACATTGCTCATTTACTAGAAGTTTACTGGGGCATTTTTATCCGCTTTGAGTTGCGTTCTTTTGTACTTTGTCATGACCGGAGGATTGGCCTCTGTAGTCACTTCACGCACTTTTAGTGGAGATTTTTTTTATTTTGTTTACCTCTTCGTTTACGGCAATAGCCGCTGTTTGTGATGCTTTAGTGGAATTAAGAGATAAATGCTAATTTGACTTTTTCTGTTCGCCATCCTTGTTCAATGTGTCTTGCGGCATATAGCGTTTCTCATGGCTTTGCACATACCCCACGTATTTTTCAGCACTTGCTAAAACTGAGTTCCTGGTTGTCTCCCAATTGGCATCTAGTGTGCTCATTTCATGTCCGAACAATGTGGAGGACATTCCGCGTAGAATAGTGGTATACTCGCGATTTTTTTGGGTCTCATAGTTTACTCACACTCAGCATGCGCTTTATTTGAACAATTTATAGCCATCGGAAAGATGCTGTGCACAATCTCAACCTAGAAATTATCAAGTGGAGATCGCGCCCCACGTAAGCTCTACACTTCACCCGCACATTGAGGAGACATTTTCTCCATTGATGAGATGTGGCCAAATGGTCGATTTGATTCTGACTTGCATGTAGGATATCCATGGTAGTTATAGAAAATTGGTCCCTTCGATGACTATTTGTCGAGTGCAACATAACACCACTCCTTGGAGGATGCTCGAAACTGGCGCTCAACTGGTCATTCTTCTTTTGTCACCATATGTTGCGTCATTAGTTTGAGCACTGCGGAATTGTGACGTTTCTAACACTATTCCGAAGCCAGCTGACGATAATCCTATCGAGGATTGGTTCTCTGCTGATAAAACTTTTGCTCACGCTTCGGCGCACAGAATTATGTTTCCGCTCGGTGTTCGTTCTTCTCCTGCTCCTGTCCACCTCTAGCCGAAGATTTGTATTTGATAATGCTGAAATTCACGGTTGATCACTGATTGGAGGCATATGGACCAAGTGACTCCAGCACTTCCACCTTCATTCAATGTTCAAACATTGCACCAGCAAATTATAGTTCGTTTTCGAATACCAAAAGTCATTACCGTGGAACTCGTCTGTATCTGAAGCGCTGTATCAGTTTCTCGTATCGATAAGATTCTAAGATTACATATGATATACCTTTGTTATTTTGGATCTTTACTAAATGCAAACTAACCGTTAAGCTAACCCAGAAACTGCAAGCTTTCGGAAACCAATGCCAGTGTCGTTTTTAGAGACATTTTTCCAGATGTCATTTTCACCTTAGAAGCACAACTTTGTAGTACAACTAGACAAAATAAAATAGGTATTGGGATTCAAAGTCCGAGGTGGCAGTGGATTGGTCACACTTTGAGGAAACCAGAGATTAACATTTGATCCATTCACTGCACAAATCGATTAACTCTATAAACCGAAATGTGAAGGAATGCGATGAACTAATGTACATCGTTTTTTATTTAATAATATAAATTCACCCTCCCCCCTGACCCTCCCCTTACAATAATTAGTCACTTTCCGATGGAGCTATATGCCACCTTAAAGGTCCCAAAATATGAATTTTTGCGATAGGTAATTTCGAAGATATAATCATTTGAAAAAACAATTCGGCCGACAATTTGTTTTTAGTCCCCCCATTTCGTACGCCAATGGAAAAAAAAAATTATTTTTTAAGTTTGTCCCACAACCTTATCTAAATCTCCCTTTCCACCTAATACCCCCCAGAATTTAGAAAATAGAGTCCACTTACCCAGTCAATAATCCACCCAAAAACGAACAATATACCTTTAACGGTCTCGGAGATATGAGTTCATATGTACGGCGGACGGCGTACGGCGAGACGGATTTTTTTATTTGTTTGCATTTTTAGGCTAATTTAGTCATGAAACGCTAAAAAACAAAATTTCAGGGTAGCAATTTTTTTTTTCTGTGTCGATCACAATACTTTATTATTAGAATAATAAAGCAAAATTATGACACAAACTAGGAAAAAGACGCTAATCAGATAAAACATTGTAGTAGGAGACTATAACCTGGAAAACGTAGACAACTTCATATACCTAGGGGTGAAGCTATCGAAAGATGGAAACGAACCCATCGAAATCAAAAGGAAGATAATGATGGCAAACAAGACTTATTTTTCGGTACTTCCTATAATCAAAAACAAAAACGTGCACAGGAAAACAAAACTTAAGCTATACAAATCCATCGTAAGACCTGTGCTATGTATGGCAGCGACCCGTGGACTTTAACTCAGGCGTCCGAAAAACTACTTAACGCCTTTGAAAGAAAGGTCCTCAGAAGAGTCCTCGGACCTGTGAGGGAAGACTCGATCTGGAAAATACGATACAATAGAGAATTGTATGCCATCTTCGTCAATCCAGAAGTGTCAACTCTCATAAAATTTAAAAAGTTACAATGGGCTGGTCATGTGGAGCAGATGGATGACGGAAGAATTCCCAAACAGACGCTAAAAGGGAAAGTCAACAGACAAAGACCGGTCGAAAAACCACAGAAGCGCTGGGATTAATCGATTGACGCAGACAGCAAATCACTACTAAGATTTTCTAACTGGAGGACGTGGTCACTGAACCGAGCTGGATGAAGGCAAAGTACTCAGGAGGCCAAAGTCCGATTTGAGCTGTAGCGCCATCGTAAGTAAGTAAGTTAATCAGCAAGAGACATTTTAGTAACAGTATTTTTTTTCTTGGGCACATAAAGTTTCAATCAGTCGAAAAATTGGATGTTATGTATTCAAAGAAAAGGTTTCCGGATTTTACGCTGTTACGCTTTATTATTTGTGACGTTTCGGTCTCTGCTAAGAGGTCTCAGCAGAAACCGAAACGTCGCGAATAATAATTTCTTTCAATTCGAAATGCACTGTGAAAACATTCACCAAATCAATGGATTTTATATTATTTCTATTGTAGTTCACGAGTCACTGTATAATTCTTCTGAAATGCAACGAGAAAATTAAATGAAAATAAAGATATACGATCATACTTCATACAGCAGTGGAGATGGGGGAAATCATTAAAATGTGTAAAAAAGACTAAAGAAGATAATTCGATCAAGTCGGATGACGCCCTCACTATAAAACGTGTGAATGCAGCCAACCACTTGCAATTCTGGTTAGTAGTTTCACAATTTTTCAGATCTATCAATCGTCGAAAGTTCACTTTCATAACAGATCATTTGTATTTTTCACTGCAAAGCTCACCAGAAGCACCTCAGGCTAACGAACCGATGGTGAGCAAATGCATGCATCTAAAATTTTGTTTATTTTTCAGGGGTTACAAAACAGCCTCGCCTTAAGATTTTATTTTTAGTTTTTGAATTAATTTTATACAAAAGTCCAATCTACAAAACCATCTCGATTAATCATCGAAGTGAAAGTGTCGTATAAAATATAAAAACTTGCTAAATTCTACGCGGAATTGTCAAAAACTTTTTATTATCCTTTTCATTATTCACTCGGAAATTCTTTTGAAAAAACTTCAATTACAACATCAGCAACAGAGATGCAAAGATAAACAACATTCAGTGAATTCCAAAGTAGTTGATGATATCACTTTCGGCTCCGAACACTCGCATTTCTTTCTCAACAAGTATGACAACGCTTGCTGACAAACATGAAAATTCGATATTTCTGCGGCTATCTTTTTCAGTAATGGAACCGAAGAGTAGGCTAATTTCACTGTTAAGTGACTTCAATTGTACACTACGGCCAAAGTACGATAAGATTTGAGCAAAAAAAAATCAACATAGTAATAATAATTTCACTTCTATCCGAACAAATTCCAAAAAATGAAGACAATAAATTTAAAAGGAATGAAATGAGACATTGATGGACGGCCCAAACTAACTAAACTTTCTTAAGCATTATCCAAGATGAGATGGAAGTGAATCATGAAATATCTATCGAACGATAAGACACCGGACGAAGATTCCTGATGATAGACCGCGCCGGTAAGACAATCGGTAAATCGACTCGTGCAGTAATTGGCCTAAATCGTCTTGTCACAAATGTCGTCGAGTCAGGTGTCGTTGGGAAGTAAGCGCGATGCGGTCAAGATCAATGCCAATTTCCAAAGTGCACGGCCAAAACATTGGCGGCTCCGTTCTCCGCCCGCTCGATTAAGAGTCACGAAAAATTGATAAACAATGCGAAGACTTTAAGAAAGCTTCGTATTGATAGTTGTGTTGTTAATCCCCATCACGACTTAACACTGTGCCAACAGCTATGAGTTTGGGAAATCTGTTGATGGAGGTCTTCAGAAACGGCGGACGGTATGTTGTTATGATTGCGAAGTGAAAACACACCTGAAGATTTGAAGAGTTCGCGGTTAAGTCTTAGCGGAGCTCCAGACTCGAGCCACTCAGTTGGATTTCGATAGCGTTTGTGTTTGGTCGCAACAGATCGTACGTACGATCGTCTCTCCGAAACGATAGGCATATATCGAGAAAACCACACTCAACAGCTCAAAGTGAAAGTAGCGTGCAAAGTTGTCTTTTGCTCGTCAGGAAAAAAAAACGCGTATAGTTCTTAAGACATTTTCGGCTGTGTAACGTTCGTCTTCTCGTTGATTTTTTTTTTTTTCCTAGTGCAAACTTTTCGAACGCAAATCGTGCAGTAAAACGCTTAACAAAATGTATGAAAATTTTTGTTTTCTTCACAATTCGTTCGGTTATTATTAACTCGGGAGAAAATTATTATCTATAGAAGAAATTGAAAGAATTTCAAAAAAAAAAAAGTTAATTAGTGACTAACTTTCTTGTTTTACTGTTACTTGGCAGTTAATAAAACGAGAGCCAAATACTTAACTGAATCGTGTGGTCATAGTGCGGAATCGCCAACAATTGTATTGTCGGCGAAATAACCTAAAAAATAAAAATTATAATAAATTTATTTGTAGTGATTGAATAAAAAGAAGAAAAATCACATATGATACAAAAAAAAAATCCGGAAATTGAATTATTGAGAAATTGAAAAAAAAAATTGTTTAATACTTCCACTGATTTTTGTTCATCGTCAAGAAAAAAAATGTTTGTCAAACTTAAAACGATGCCATCGATTAAGAATAACTGTTTCTTAGCTGTTGCTGCAACTTTACTTATCTGCTCAGCGATTTTACCAACAGCACGTGGATTAAGCTCGGTGGATGAACGTGGTAAGTTCAGATTTTTGATATATATATTTTTTTTGTTATCAAATAAATAAATAATTGGAAAGAAGATACCGAACTGAACTTTTGGAACGCAAAAAATTATTTTATATTTAAAATTAATATTCGTAAAGCTTAAGATGCAAATCAGATATCTTATCTGCCTCTACGAGAAGGAAAGAAGAAGTAGACCGAATGATTATGACGTGATGTGGTGTATTCTCTATTAAGGCTTGTACAAGTCTTCCGGTATTTCTCGCGATCGAACTTATACACTCACATATTAAGCATTAGTGGTGGCGAATTTTTCATGCATAATTTTCATAACTGAATATTGAAATTTTATTTTCTTTGCATATACGATGTTATGGCATGAATCTTATGATCTATATTGGTTATCATATCTGGGAAAAAAAAATTTGTAAGTTTCTTTCGAAACTATCGGTCTGGAAAGTATATATTTATTACATTTTTTGAAGAAGACAGAATGTTCCTTATTGCTTCGATAGTGACAACAGATGTTTGACAAATTATCTATGCTAGAATTTATGTTGATTTTTTTTCCGGTTAGAATCCCAGACGAACGAATACTTTCAATTCGAGCGGCGCAAAATCGAAAGACTTAAGCCAGAAACTCGATATAGGTCAACATGGAAAAGAAATGGTGCCGATGCAGAGTTTTTTTTTTTTTTTTGTCACAAATTGGAAGTTAGTTAAACTGAGTTGCATTTTGTCGGTTTTAGTTGTGGCTAGCAGAGAAAATAGTTTCCCAGATAATTGCTGGAAAATATCAATAGGAATTAGATATGTTCAGGTTAGCTTACAATTGCAATGTTAGTTGATTCTTATATATGCTCTAATATCACCTGAATTATGCCTTAAAAAATGCATCTTTGTAATTTTAATTAGATAATCTGAATTGGATATTGGTGTGCGATATAATATCCAGAAGATCACGATGATAATCAACTTCTTTCTGATTTAATCTGGTTGATTAATCTTGAATGGTGCTGTGCTGTGCTTCTGCTGAAAAGGCTGTGTTCTAATTTTAACTACACATCTTTAAAGATCTTTAGTTTTCAAAACAGTTTGGCTGTATCAAGCTATCAACTTACAAAAATTAATCTTTTGCCAACATTGCTGTTTGGAGTGATTCTGAACTTTTTGCCCCTATAAATGGTTTAACATAGCCTTCTTGTTCGTTTTCTCAACAGCAAGCCTGAGAAATAATGTGTCTCTGTCATATTCCCATCGCCAATAGAAAATACGGACTATTTCCTGATTCCTGCACAATTCTCAAATGCAGCACTTACACCGCTAACAATCAAGGCACCTGGAAGAAATATTTGGCATTTTCAAACAGTTAATTGTGAGGGAGGGGGTGAGGGGAGGCACAACGTGGCTTCTTCAATGCCTTTAACTGGAAATTGGCCGATGAAGCTTGTAGACTTGTTACCGATATTATCCAGAAAGGTATGAGCCGCAACATAAGTTCCAGTCAAGGACTCAAGGTCCAATATATATTATCTCAATGCCATTTAAGCAAAGAAAAGCAAAAAAAAAATTTTTTAAACCATTAAAGGTAATAAAATATCTGCCATTAGATAACTTTCAATACAATAAGAAACGCATGCAAATCCAGACTTAAGCGTGCTGAATTTTAGCATGACCAAAAATATCGGCGTGTTGGTCTACAATGCGAAGGTCGTGAGTTCAAATTCCGGTCGATGCATAATTCCAGCACACTGGGTATGGTCACCTCAATCTACGAAAATAAGAAATTCGTAGATAGAGGAGTGTACAAAGGTCTAGCAAGCCTACCACAATAAACAATGAAAAAATATTAAGGAACTTGAAGGTCTGGAGGCCAACACCCGATTTGGGCTGTACCGCAATTGCAGAAGTAGAGACAGGAGAAAAACGTCTGATAATATCCTTCAGTGCCCCAAAGGCTCAAGATCGTACAGGTCATTCTTCAAAACGGTCAACAACATGTCTTTTTCAATACCACCTTTTGTTGAAGGCGACCGTACCGTGATTGATTATATAGAAAAACTTACTTAGCAACAAGTTTCGCTACAAACTCACGCTTCTCAGTTTCAAAACAAATGCTTCCGGTTTGAAATGGTTTAGTTTTTTCAATGCACACAATACATTTTCTTATGAAACTTATGTCTAGGTTCCTCTAATCTCTCAATATCCTCAAGTCTGCTGACTCAGAGCTTATTCCCCCATTACCCTTAAGAAAGGCTTTTCTTGTTAGCTATACGTCTTTGTAACCTTATCTAAATTTCCATCTCTTCTAAGTGCTTGCCACGTATGTGAAAAGTTGCGAATGTTCAAATAATTCCCAAGAAAGAAAGCAAAGCAAACCCAGCCAACTACCGCCCGATAGCCATTACTTCAATACTCTCGAAAGTAATGGAAAACGCAGTCAAGCAAAATCGTTCAATATCTCGAGGGAAACCAGCTAATCCATGATTGTAAGTATTGGCTTCGTTCTGAAAGATCAATGGGATATCTTTTGGTCTTAACTTGACAGAACGTTTGAACTTAAGCATGCATAAATATGGCGAGTGTTAAGTACTCGCACTTGATATTGGAAAAGCTTTTGGCAAATTTTGGCAAGAATGTCTCATAGCAAACATTACGACCTATGTTTGCTATGCTACATTCATGCTACTCATGTTTAATGGATTGAGATTATTTACTTTGAACGCAGTATATGAGTAGTAATTGATGGCGTTACTTCTTCTTTCTTCGCAATAGACTCCCGCAAACCTCAAGGCTCTATTCTATCCCCAACTCTTTTTTTATTTTTCGTCAATGACCTTCTGTCGTCTACTATCAATCCAACCCAAAGTTTTGTGGATGACAGTACTTTAGATAACACCTATGAATTTAGCTCTGCTATGGAATAAAACAAGCGTTTTATTGCTTCCAATTGCATGGATTTATTGCATTCGCTGAACCCAGGTCTCAACTTAATTCTGGAATAGGGCAGGAAAAATACAGTTGAGCTCAACGCCTTGAAGACACAGACCTATCATCTATCCCTCAAACGTGGTGTTTCGGTACTGTCTCACTATCTGACCTTGCATGGCACGTAAAGACATCAGAACACAACACATTACAAGCCAAAGTGTTTCCCAATGAGTACAACCTCCAGTGTTTCAAAAGCAATGCCAATTCCGTCTCTCTCCACTCAAATTAATTCAACTTTAATTTTTTTCTCCAATTTCTTTGCCAACATAACTGTCCATAGCATTGTTGAATGACCCTTTGAGTTATACTTGGTACCTTAAAAAATGGTTTCATAATTTTGAAGTTAAGCAAGTTATAGAGTATACACATGCTCTTGGAATTGTCTGAATTTTGTAAAAAATTGAATAGAAATCTGAGTTTCTTTTTTCAAAATGGTGACTGAAAATATGAACGCTGCCAATTATCTAAAAAATCATGCAACTCTCAAGAGTTAAACCAATGATAAACTTCTTAATAGTGATGACATGGGCTGGAAGTCTAAATTACGAATTCCACCAAAGGATAACAGACCTAAGAGCTAGGATTGCCGCCCGCGATGTAACGGACACATGGGGAAATGAATTTGAAGAATGGGAATTTTCGAAAAAGGCTGGGAAAAGCCTTCTCCTATTGAAGGAGCCGCTATACCGGACCCAATTCGTTACAATTTATCGGAAGTCATCTTAAAACTTACTTTTCTCTCGAAGGCATTAACCATTTTTCTTAATGCCTGTACTAACGTCCACGTTTCACTTGTATTGCAGAGTACAGGTCTTATTATGGTTTTGTAGATTCGCAGCTTCGTTTTTCTATGCACGCCTTTACATTTTATCATCGGAAGTACCGAGTAGTATGTCTTGTTTGCTACCATTATGCGCCTTTTGATTTCATTGCCGTCTTTGAAGAGGTTGGCTTCTAAATATATGAAGTTGTCCACGTTCTCTATGTTATAGTCTGGTATCGTTAGATTTTGTTTGATTGGCGTGTTTCTTCGAGATTGCAACATTACTTTCCTTTTGTTTTCATTTATGCGTAACGCGAATTCTCGTGCTGCCGTAAGAAATTAACGAAGACTTCCTTAGCGCCCAATTGTGATTGCGCCATCATGATTATGACGCCTGCGTAAGCTACTATTCGCGATGATTTAAACAGTAGCATCTCTTTGGTGTCTAACTAAGAATTTTCTTTCGGCATATTCCAAAGTCAGATTAAAAAGTCTAGGTGCAAGGCCATCATCTTGCTTCAGCCCGAAGAATGTTTGGAAGCTTCTTGTCAAATCGTTCTAGAAACTTACGTGGCACGATGGTATATCTTGCCAGTCGGAGGAGTTTCGCTCGTATTCCTAATAAGCAGCATTTTGTTGTACAGTACAGTCCTATCGATACTGTCGTCTCCTTGCTTAAAGTCTACGAATATCTGGTACATGGCAACGTTATATTTCCAGCATTTTTCTAGCACCTGTTCCAATGTGAATATGATCCGTAGTTGATCGTCCGGCTCCGAATCCATCTTGGTATTCTCCAATTATTTTTTCATTTTTCCTGCATAAGGTTTAATTCCGGACACTATGATCTTTGTAAAGATTTTGTAAGACGTGCACAGCTATGAAATCCTTCTATAGTTATCGCAGCAGAGTTTGTCGTTGTAGATCGGACATATATTGCTTTTAATCATTAATACTTTGCGGGCGACAATCGTAGCTTGAAAGTCATCTCAAATACGATGTAGGATTGCCATTAGTTACTAATGGAACTGAGGAATAAAAAAATAACTCTCATTTGGATCCGGGATCAAAGTGGCTTTGAGGGTAATGATGAAGCTGATTCATTAGCTAGGAATGAATTCGAATCTGATTTTTCGGGTCCCCTTTCTTTTACGGAATACCACTCAGTACTGCAGACATTAATATCCAAATGTGGCTTAAGTCCTTGTGTGCCATTTACTGGAACTCTGTACCAGGCAACAAGCATGCTGAACTTTTTATATCAAAACATTCGGTGAAAAGGTCTTGTGAATGTCTCACTTAAACAGAAACCAGACTAGACTCTTGGTAGGTATCTTAACGGACACTGTCATATGAAAAAGCATCTGCACAGAATTGGAATTCCACAGAACAGCCCCTACAGAGTATGCAATAAGGAGAAGCAAACACTAGAGCATAACCTTACTGTTGAACAAAAGACTCCTTCATTTCGGTCAGCGATTCATGAGCCCGAGAGAATTTTTGACCATTCCTCTACGTGATATGCTAAGCTTTGTTAAAAGCACGGGACAAGGAACTCTAACATATATGTACCGGGGGAAATCACAATAGGTCCATCGATGGTCGCAAGATAGAGGGAACCAAACTTACTCCACAGTGGTACCTATTCAAATCCAATATCTTACGCACAAATCAATATTACGTATCTATTCGCAGACTAACTAGCACAATTTTCGTGTTGCGCAAGCGCAAATGAATAGATAGGTGAGAATATCTCTCATTTCTGTTTCAACTTTAACTATGAAGAATTTGGCATCTTGGTAGGCAATACACAGTTCCAGAATAATTGAATTCTGCTACAGTAAGCAATTTGTCTTAATTTTGAACTGCTTGAAAAAAAAATTCAGATCTTTGACTGTTCCATGTGAACTTCAAATTTTGAGTCTCTATGTGAATTGATTTTATGGTTAAATCCCTGTAATAGACCTAAGCACTTCTGTGATAATCTATGAACTTATTTCTTTAGGCAAACATCATACATAGTTTCTAAAAAGAAACTGGAAAAAAAATCAAAACTATGCCTAAATCAGAGCACCCAAAAATTTCATTGTGAATTGTTGATGGCTTTATAGTTTTGAAGATTCGAAACAGTTTAAAATTCGAAAACACATCAGATTCCTAAGGCACCAAAAAGTATCAACGTTCACCTTAAGATTATTTAAAAAATGTTCCACTAAACAAAGTTGCGAAATCGTGGATTTAAATTTTATAATTTCAAATATTATGTATCGAAGGATTCACAGATTTCTTATATATATATTTATTGGTTATTAATAAATTTCGGGTTGGACGACCATGTAACACATGGAAGCGATCAGTTGAGCAGGAGGCCAGAGGAATAAACAAGTCCTGGCAACAGCTTAAAGCCGATGCTCAGGATCGCGCCTTGTGGAAAAGAGTTGTTTCTGTCCTATGCCCCTATAGGGGGTCTTAATAGGAATTTGATTGATTGATTGAATAAATTTATTTATTGTAATATTTCATCATGTTTGATTCATTTTTGTGTTATAATTGATTGATATATACAAATAAATAATACAAACTGAAATGTAAAACTAATTCAATAATCACGAATTAAAAAAAATGTGAAAATAAACCACTGTAAAAAATATTGATATAATAATTTCCAAATAAAAATTCCTATCCAAATTTTAATCGAATTTTAAATTGTTAGTAAGAACGTAATAGACCAAAGGTGTATTATGCGACCATGACTATTTTTCTCCATGCCTTGTTTTTTAGGTTGAAAAGCTTATTACATAAATACAACAAACTGTAGATTTTATCAATATCAATAAAACACGAATTTCAGCAACCGTCATACAAAACATTACAAAATCATAGAAAAAAAATAGTAAACAATCATTTAGGTTAAGTTACTTACTCGGCGGGATATCTCATTAAAATCGCTAATGATCTGACCTATAGAATTGATGGTAAATTTCAATTCCTCAACAGAATAAAACAACGGGTGATATATTTATTAAAAAAATCGAGTGCAAAATATTTGCGTATATGTGTACCACCTGCAAATTGCAGCGTGATCATTTCCAGCGGGATGGCAATTAATCAATTCAAATTCTAATTTTGAATACAAAATTCACAGTATACCGATCCAATATTTACCCATACGCTGTGAAAGAACTTATAGCAAATTTTTGCTTTACCGAGTTTTTAATTTTGAATATTTTTGATAATCATTAATTCAAACAAAATAATTATACGATTCTAGAATAGTTATTTTTCTGCAGCAAGATAAGAAAAGATTTTAGTTCCTTTTGGACAGTTGAAGAAGAGGATAAGCCTAAAACGCTAAAAGTTGATATCATTTCGATTAATAGAATATCTTCTAGTGGCTTATCAAATATTTTTTTGTAATTAATTAGAAAGGAATCAACTTGTGTCTACTGATAAATCATAGTTATTTAAATTTTCATATCTCTATTAAAAAACTCACGACAGCTTATACTAAAAATCAAACCTCTACCTTGAAACTTATGCTTCTCTTTATTTAAATAGCTTAAAGATATAATTTAATTGCTAAACATAATACTTAATTTCACTTTTATGCAGAACTCATTGTTAACTTAAACTATTCCCGTACACCACTTAATTTAATTGCATTAAACAAAAAAAACCACACAAATTAGCATGATACTAGGAAACATCACTTAATTACTACTTATTTTATTTATTTTATCATTGACGTCATAGATAGTTCTCCAGTAATATAATGCGTTTCCATTATATTTAAATTAATGTGAGAGATTTAGTTGCATTTTCACTTTTAAGCTGTTGTTGTGGTTTTTCTTTTATAATGCCATAATTTTTTTTAACAATTTCATTTTCTTTTTATCTCAGGGAATTAATTCATGTAATTCAAACTAATTAATTAATGTTATTTAAAAACCAATTCTGATTATAGATTTTTTATTAATTGGGAGAAAAAGTTACTTGAAAATGTATAGTTAATAGGTTTCGGTTCTTTTTGATTTGTAATAACAATTAAAAAAATCGTTTATTACGATAATATTGTGAGAACTCTTTTTTACAGAATGACTTATGTTATAGTCAAGCTCTGTCTTTATGTGCAATGCGCAAGTACAGTCATGGAGGGAGGGATTAATCGAAATGGAAAGGTAGAGGATCGAGAATGAGGGCTACCGTAATGAGTGGTTCAACTGGTATATTTTTTAGTTGAATTCGATACTACGGATAAATACAAGATTTACAGATGTTATGAGGGACTACGATTTTACTCACAATCAAAACACAAACATGCGATATCTCAGATGAAATAGGAATTTTCGTGTATACGGGAGGCGGTAGAAGGAGTGACGCCATGACCAAAATCAATCAACATTCCGTTAAAGATTCCTATGGGGCATAGCACAGAAACAGTCCTCTTTTACGAGGCGCGGTTCTGAGCATAAGACTTCAAATATTGCCTGTCTATTTGTTTAGCCTCCCATTCAACTGCTTCCTTTCATATTCTCCATGGACGAACGACTCGACTTCTTCCTTGAGCATTATAATCTAGAGCTTGTTTGGAGATATTTTACTCTGACTTTCTTAAAGAAAGACAAATAGTTGTTCTCCAAAGTTTATCGTTAAAGATGACATCTGGCCAGAAGATTCCTAAAATGCGTCGGATATGAGTATTGATTCATGAATATTTGCAGTTTCGTAAGCTTAACTTTTCATGTGGTAAAACCATACAACTACATGGATTTCATACATGCATTAAACACTCGAACAGATCTCTCTTTTAACCTCTAGAAAGGAGATAAAATACCAAAGGCCGAACGAGCTTTATTTATATGAGCCTCAATATACTTTTCGGCTCCGCTGCCCATGGTGACAATGCCTCCGAGATAACAATACTGTGCCGATACTTGAGTTCTTATTATAGTTAGTTAGTTTTGAGATTGAAGAATTGGCTACGTTTATACCGAAAGTGGGCGAGGGATTATTTGAATTTTTCAGATGTCACTAAAGTACTATCAACATATTGTGAACTAAATTTGGTAGGTACTGAGAAAATTGATGTATTGCATTTCATGAGATTGTGCAGTTTGTGTAGGCATGGAGAAGGAGAATCTCAGTAATTTTAAAAGAATTAACTAGAATCATTACAGAGATGACATCTTAGATATCACTTAATATAAATTAATCAAGGCATTGTGTAATTTTTTTTACTATTTTTTTTACCACTAAAAATTATATACTAAAATTAGGGCCACAATATTTTAGTAGAGAAACGAAAAGAACACTCAGATCAGTAAAAATTAAACTCGAGTTACAGGATTGTCATTAATAAAAAAGAGTGCGACCACTAAATTTAATTTTACGAGTAAACGTCGCGTATTTTCATTTGTCTACATTAAGTTCAATACAATTTTGACTATACAAATTAACAATGTTTAATTACTGCGTACTGCACGGTTGGATATACCTTGGTAACCTACATCTACGAAAATTAAAAATTCGAAGACTAAAATCAATAATGAAAATATTAAGGAACTTGAAGGTAAGGATGCCAAGGCCCAATTTGGGTTGTACTGCCATTGTAGAAGAAGAACTAGCAATATTATCTATGTTTAGCCGTAATTAGCCAAAGTAGTCAGAGTGGAGTAAAATAATTTACAATCATCAGCATAGACTAAAATTTCTGAATTAAATCACATAATATCACTAGTAAATAAAAAGAATAATAGTGTCCCATTTTGATTATTATGTATAATAATATTCGGAACTCTACCGATCAAACACAATTAGATGTAAAAAATTAACCACGAAGGGAGCACTCAATTCAAAAAGCTTAGCAAGGAGTTTACACTGATGGACACGATAACTAAAGTCTGAATAAAAACATCAGTTTGCAATTTTTTTTTTGTATTTTAGGTGAGGCATACAATAATGTCAGTCCATCCGTCCGTCCGTCTATCCGTCCTTCCGTTCGTCTGTCCGTCCATCCGTCCGTCAGTCGTCCGTAGCCTCTCAAGCTTGAAAACGTGTTGAGCTACAAAGTTCAAAATTTGTAGACATCGTTTTTAACAAAAAAAGTATAGTCAAGTTCGTGAACGGGCCAAATCGCTCCACCCCCTCCACCCCCCACCTCCCATACAAAATGACACAATTTCACAATTTGACAAACGGATTTGCTTGAAAAGTATAAACGCTTTTGATCTGAAATTTGGAATATAATACTTTTATAATGATTCAATACACTCTATAAAAATTATTTGTGTCCTGTCCCTCCTTCCACCACCTCCCATACAAACTGCATTTTTTCATGAAATGCACTGAACAAATTTGCTCAGTACGTATAAAATTGATCGAGCCTAAATCGTGCACTAAATATTTATTTAAAAGTATTAGTAAGACCAAAACAAATTAGACGATTAGTTTCACTCCGTCTACCACCTCCCATAACAATGTGACACAATTTCACAACCTTACAAAAAGTCGATTTTCTTCAAAAGTATGAGTGCTACTGTTGTACAATTGTATGTAATTGTGTATAGTTATTTCTAAAAAAGTTATTAAGAACTCAACTCTCCTTCTACCACCTCCCATACAAACTGCACAATTTCACTAAATCCAATACACTAATTTTCTCAAAACCTATTAAATTTTTAAATCCTAAATTTTGTACAAGACATTTTGATAGCAACTCTTGCCTGAAGTGAAAAAAATGCGTTCAATGTCGTCACCCCCTCCACACTCTACAAAATTTCTTAAAATCAAAAAATTTCTCTTACATCTAGAGTATCGTAGTCCTAATATGTTTTAGTAATGGTGTGCGATTGCTACCGTGGAGGTCTCGGGTGAGATTGGTCGCATCAAAAGGATTTCGGCGGTAAGAAACGAAAGTAACGGAAGACATTTTACTTCGAGCATTAAAGGTTATATTCGTTGCGTAAGCCCAAGATGATATTATCGAAATTGTAGTAGTAGTTCAAGATATAAAAATTTGTCAGTGTTTTGGAGTCCCAGGATTTCGAAAGGGTGCGTTTCTCAATGGTGTCTGTCAGTGTGTCTGGACGAAAGCTTCAATAGGAAAGGTCGGGGAAAGTTTCACAAAATGCATCTCCTCGCCTGACAGAAACTTAAACTTAACCGGAAATGGAAGTTATTGTCAATAAAATAAAATAGCAAAAAACCATTTATGACAAAGTTGAAAACAAGTTTCTCTTGCTCTTAGCGATTCTTTGATAGGATGCATGGCTGTCGAAATAAATTACTTCTTTTTTCCATTTGCGAAGATTGATAATCCTCCATGAATTGTTGCAACATTCACTTTTCAACATTTACATATTGTGTTTTTATCAATTATCTAATTTTTTAGTTGATGAGAATTGTTACTTTGTGTACTAGTTTTATGTTATTATTTTCGAACCATTTTAATCTTGAACGAGCCTTCTAATCGACCGATTTCTTATTAAGAGACTTTGGAAAATAAAATATTTTATGAATTATATAAAACTTAACAACAATTAAACGATTACAATTATTCCTCTACTCCGTCTTATGAAAAATAACTCAATTTAACAACTCTAAATTAAGTTGATTTCCTGAGGACATATAAAAGCTACTGACCAGTAATTTATTTTCAATCTCATTTCTGAAAATATAACTAAAATCATACTACTGCTTCTGCCACCTCACATACACATGCATAATTTCATCAAAAATTATATCCAAAAAATTAGACCTCTAATTTGGTTAAATAAATATTTTGACACCACTTGCAGAACAATGTGAAAAAATCACTAAAATCTTCCACTCCCTTCTAGCACCTCCCATACAAATTTAAATAAATTCCTAAACACACTAAATCTATATTTCATCGCATGATTATGCATAGCTATACGCTTATATTTTTTCAATAAAGATGTGTAACTAGTAATGCAACATTTCAATCAAATTTATGTTGTTAAATAATATTATAATTGTAAAGAACAAATTTAGTACTTTAAGTTAGTTAAAGGATAATATACAATAAAATATATTTTCATTCAATTGCGCTTAAAGAGTATATAAGAATCTAAGTGAGTTGTATATAATTTAGTTGCAATCACATTACTATTGATATTAACTGCAAACTTGTAACATTTCAAATATATGTACATCATGTATAATTCGAATAGATATTTCTATATTTCTTCATATGATACTTTCGTAAAAAGAATTTTGTATTTCCAATTATACAAATACATTCTAATAAAAAGTTTATACTAAAAAATTTAATAGATATCTTTCCTTTTATGATTAACTCTAAGATAAATTAGCTGAATCGACAGTTAATCAACGGCGTAACGTACGCTATATTTAAGTTCCTAAACGTTTGTTATAGTCGTTAATCAATGTTTAAACTGTGCAAATCGAAATAATTTACAAGAATTTTTTTTTACCTAGACCGGAAATATTTTTCCGCTCAAATGAAAGTCCTACTGTAATTAAAATGTTAGCTATGCACCGCCCAAATCAAAATCAACAAATTTGTTCAATTCATTGCGATGAAAAAATGCTTTAAGAAAAAAAAACTCTAAATTTAGCTCGTTTAGTTAGACATGGACAGAAAGTTGAATGGTTTTCTTTCTTCTTCTTAAAGGTATTTCTTAATTTCTGTCCCGCCAGGCAGAAGATTTTACGTCCTATCTCTTTTTTTTTTTTTTTTTTGGTATCATCCAAATAAAAAAGATTCATCAATCCGCGGTTCAGTCGGCTTTCACTTATGAAATCCATTTTTTCATTGACCGGTAATGGCATGGCACTTAAGATCTATAATTGTTCAAGATTGACCGACCCGTACAAATATCGAAATAATTTGTGTACCTATACAAGAGTATGAAACTTTCATTGGACATTAATCTTGGAAAAAAAAAGGTTTTCGTAATTAAACAGTAAAAGTTTCATGATTATCGTGCAATTTTTGAGCGAATTGTTCGCGTAATTCACTACTGGAAGAAATAAATTAATATAGTAATCATTCTTTGATCATTCTGAACAATGCCACTTTTTTTTCTTCCGAAATGAAAGTAATCTATATAATGTCCATTTCGAGAAAACTCCCATAAGTTCAATCTGAAAAATTGAATTATGAATTATTATTATTGTAGATCGGACCTGTTTCTTGCGGCTTCACTTTCGATTTTAACTGAAAATCATTAATCATTCTTTTATCGCAAGGAAGACCTCCATATGATATTTTTTTTTTGGACGGATGGATCTTGGAAGAAAGAAAGAAAAAAGGTATACATGCCACGAAAGGCGGTATCAACGGTCATAACCTTTTGTTCACTTCGAAAATTTTTTGCTATTATGGATTCGGACATGTATTAAGTGTTGTTAATAATTTTAAGTTGCTTTGTTGCGCTATGAATTGTCTGCTTGATTTTTATTTTGCATTATTTTTTTTTTTATTTCTGGTAAGTCCATAGTATCTTAATCGTGAATCAAAGTTCATATTTGTAACATAACCGTTAGGGGTGATAGATGTATCGTGAGGAATGTATAGATTAGCAGGATTTCATGAAAATATTTTGCAAACATGAATAATTCAATCATTTTGTTCATTAACATATACGTATAATAGCACTGTTTGTTATGATGCAGAAAATTTTTAAGAGGAACTGTTTTTTTTTTTATTTTGATAGTTTTTCTGCTTTTTAGTTTCCAATATAATGGATTTTGGTGGATTTTTGCTATTTAATGTCCCAAGAATCCAAAAAGAGACTACATTGAGACACTTGTCTGTGTGTCTCGACGATAACTCTAGTAATCCATAGCGGAAAAGGGTGGGAGTTGTCGAAAAAGATTAGACACATCGCCGAACAGAGCTGTATTTTAAAAAGTTATAGTTACATAATATTTTGCGTTAAAGTTGTTGAGCTTCTGAAAATAAAAGCTTTTGTCGTATCAACTTTTACTAAGTGGATATTTTCGTATAATTTTATTTTTCAGAAAGGAGGGGGGTAAATAAAATTTCGTTTGATATTCCTTTCTTAAAGTTTCTAAAGCAATAATTGGGCCAAGGCTCTGAGTCGAATATAGGGTTCGGTTAAAACCAGAGTTTGTTAACACTAAATACCCTGATCAAAAAGTTTCAGGCTTGAGAACGCGTTGAGCTAGATAGTTAAAATTTTTCACACGTCGTTTTTCACTAAAAAGTAATATCAAGTCCGTGAACGGGCCAAATCACTCCACACCTTCTACCTTCTCTCCTCCCCCATACAAAATGACACATTTTCAATCATTTCCATTAATAAAATTTTCTTGGAAACTATAAAAGCTAATCATTTTAAATTTAGAAAATTTAATATTTTTACCATAAATGTGACGTAGAGTATAAAAATTATTCGAAGTGAGGTAACTCCTTCTACCACCACTTCTAAAAACCTATTTCCTCAGTACGTGAGCTAAAATTTTGCACTAATTAGCATTATTATGAAGATAAAAAAAATGAACTGATTAGCATTACTCCTTCTACTACCTCTTGTGCAATATGACACAATTTCTCAACTTCACTAAAAATCGATTTTCTTGAAAAGTATAAATGTCACTAGCCTGAAATTTGAGAGATGTGAATTTCAAAATATTCATAGTTATTTCTGAAAAAAAAATCACCAAAAATCCCCCACTCCTTCTACTACCAATCTAATGCAATATTTTTCTCAGTTCCTTTAACATTTTAAGCTTAAATTTTGCACAAAACATTTTTATAGCTATTTTAGAATGATATGAAAAATAAACTGCCAACAAGTCGGGCGAAACTTTATTATTCTTGGGACAAGTTGCGGATGAGTGGAAAGTCAATATGCAGGTTAGAGTGGTTAGGGAAAGCTAAGTGCAAAGGGGTTTCTTGGGCAGGGCTGTTGTCAATTTAACAATATTTCATTCGTTTCTGCAAGTTTGGGTTTTTATGAGGGGAGGAGGAGGGGTAATAGCAAGGGTGGGTGGATGTTAACAGCTTTTTAATAATTGCTTGAGTCACGTCCAATATTCTCTGTATAGAATGTGTTTCATAGACGAAATTGCATAAAATTTTCATAAAATTCGCAGTATTTTATTTTCACGAAACCGAAAATTTGTATGGGGTAGAGAAGGTAGGGGAATCGTAAAATTTGATATGCAGTTTTATTTCGGTTCTCTTGTAAGGTGCTTGTACAAAATTTCAAGTTCGTAGCTTTTAGTTTGTTAGTTATTAGTTGATTTAATGAAATTGGTCGAAATCATAGTTTTGTATGGGAGAAGGTAGAACGGTAAGCGGAATTTCAAAACTTTTAAAGCAACTTCATTTGAATTACTTTTATAAGTTTTCATGCAAAATTTGAAATTGATAGCTTTTAAGAGATAGCTGATAACTGATTTCTTAAAAATGCTCGAAAAAATAATTTTGTATGGGAGGGGGTAGAGGAGGTAAAGGAATCGTAAAATTTGTGATGAAATTTTCTTTCTTTTCTGTTGTAAGGTGCTCGTACAAAATTTCAAGTTCGTAGCTTTTAATTTGTTGGTTATTAGTTGATTTAATGAAATTGGTCGAAATCATACTTTTGTATGGGAGGGGGTAGAAGGGCAAGCATGATTTCAAAACTTTTACCGTAATTTTATTTCAACTATTTTTCTAAGTTTTTGTGCAAAATTTCAAATTGATAGCTTTTGATAGTTAAGTGATAACTGATTTCTTAAAATTGGTCGAAAAAATAATTATGTATGGGAGGGAGTAGAAGTTTTAAAAATATCCGACCAGTTAATATTTCAAACTTTTAGAGATTTTTTTTAAATGCATTTCCCAAATTTTCAAGTTTCTACCTAAAAATTTCATTCAAAAATTTTCAGTTTATGTGTTTTTTTCATTCCGCATGAAACACCTTGTGCACGTTAGACCCCCACTTCGGAGCATAACAATTTTGGAACAAATTACTATTTTTTTTCTATTTGTATCAAATAGATGTGTCGACATGCAAAATTTAAACTTTGTATCTTTTACCAGAGCCTTAAAAAAATCACTCAAAATTTTCAACATTTTCGCTTTCCACCTCCCTCCCCTTACACCCCCCAACTCAAATTTTGTACCAAAATTAAAAATTATATAGCTCAACAAACTGACAACTTTTTGATTTGATATCTGTACTCAATTTTGAGATTTGATGATTTGTAGTTTTGGAAAGTGCGCCATTTTTGAAATGCTCCCCATTTCCCCCCACTACTATAATGTCCACATATTATATTTTTGTCATATGTCGCTAGTATAGCTTAGTATACATTTTAAGTTTCAATTACATAGCATAAGAGACAATTGAGATATTAATTCTTAAGTGTTTTTCTTTGCACCCCCCCCTGACCCTCCCCCTTTCACTAATTAGCTTCTATCTAAACTGCTTCTAGTAGATCTATATACTATCTTGATGGTTTCAAAATATCAATTTTTTAGGGGAAGTAATTTCGAAGATATAATCATTTGAAAAAAAAATTCGACCGACAATTGGTTCTTAGCCCCCCCTTTTCGCACGCCAATGGATAAAAAAATTAAGTTATTTTTAAAAGTTGTCCCACAAATTCTTGTATATGTATGTTGATTTTTAGCTTCCTAGCTGTAACCATGGTTGAAATATTTGAATTCGTATTTTTCGGTTTAAGCACTCCCCCCGCCTCCCGCTGAACTCGTACACCCCCCAAAATTGGTACCCGCCTGAGATCCGCAACTACCTACAATCCCTCCAAAAATAAACTTTCTATCTTGAAGGGTTTCGGAGTTAATGTGCACTGAGCGTACACGTCGGCGTACGGCGTAAGGCGGACGGCGTACAGACAGACGGATTTTTATACTCTAGATGAAATCTGAGAGTATATTGTGTTTGCCTTACCGTTTGTAACGCTAAGAAATAATGCTCACACAGCGCCGCCAAGGGTATAGAAATATTTGTTGTCGCTCAAACACTTCGATTCCGAGTTGCTGTCTGTCCGTCTGTCCGTCTGTCTACAGCATAACTTTCGAACGCTTTGAGCTAACGTGCTGAAATTTGTTGTGTGTCATTTTTAGCAAAAAAGAAACTTTAAGTTCGTGAACGGGCCACATCCCCCCACTCCTTCTACCCCCTCCCATACAAATTTCACGAAATTCCGAAATTTTCAGAAATTGATTTTTCTTTGAAACTATTCAAGCTATCGATTTGAAATTTGGGTCAAAGTATTATGATACAGATGTCATTATTATAACGGAATATTGATTCGATCCCGTCACTCCTTCTACCCCCTCCCATACAAATGCATAATTTTGAAAAATGCAGTTTTTCGATTTTCATTAAAACTAGCAAAGTTATAATAACAAATTTTTGCCAGAATTAATTTTATTATGATTCCAATCAGAATTAAAAAAATTATCAACTTCACCTTCCTCCTTCTACCCCCTCCCATACAAATTTCACGAAATTTTGAAATTTAAATTAAATTACTTTTCTTCGAAACTGTTAAAGCTATCAACTTGATATTTTGTGTAAGATATAAAAATATAAATATCTATAACGAAAAAAAAAATTGTTTTGATCCTTACACTCCTTCTACCCCCTCCCATACAAATGCATAATTTTTGTTAAATGCATTATATCGATTTCCATTAAAACTAGAAAAATTACAAACTTCAAATTTTGCCACAATTTGTTTTTTAATAGTTGCAATAAATGCTGGCAAAAATTATCAGCTCAACTTCACCCCTTCTACACCCTCCCATACAAATATCTGTATTATAAATTCAAGAAAAGCATTTCTCCTTCGAATATATGAGAGCTATCGACTTTGAAATTGAATCAAAGCATAGTGATAAGGGTAATGATAAGCAGTTTCAAAATCATCTAAAACGTTCCACTTCCTCTGCCACCTCCCATACAAATGCCACAATTTCAGGAAAACTATGTCCAATTTCTTTCAAAATAATGAAAACTAAAAACTTTAAATTCAGCACGAAACATTTTATATGCCATTTTCGGTGTCACATAGGAAAAATACAAACCCCCCCTTTCAACTTTTACCACCTCCCATGCAAAGTCTCTACTCACTATTCGAAAGAATTTGAGATGACATATTTTCCGGTATATTAAAGTCATTTCCATCTCATCTAGAGTATCATATGATTGGGCACTAAGCCCAATCATAATTCTGTTATGTTTTTTTTTTGCATTTTTCGGCTAATTTAGTCATGAAACGCGAAAAAAAAAAATTTCAGGGTAGCAAATTTTTTTTTTTCCCAAGTCGATCACAATACTTTATTATTAAAATAATAAAGTAATTATATAGCTCTACAATCTGACAACTTTTTGATTTGATATCTGTACTCAATTTTGAGATTTGATGATTTGTAGTTTTGGAAAGTGCGCCATTTTTGAAATGCTCCCCATTTCCCCCCACTACTATAATGTCCACATATTATATTTTTGTCATATGTCGCTAGTATAGCTTAGTATACATTTTAAGTTTCAATTACATAGCATAAGAGACAATTGAGATATTAATTCTTAAGTGTTTTTCTTTGCACCCCCCCTGACCCTCCCCCTTTCACTAATTAGCTTCTATCTAAACTGCTTCTAGTAGATCTATAAACTATCTTGATGTTTCAAAATATCAATTTTTTATGGGAAGTAATTTCGAAGATATAATCATTTGAAAAAAAAATTCGACCGACAATTGGTTTTTAGCCCCCCCTTTTCGCACGCCAATGGATAAAAAAATTAAGTTATTTTTAAAAGTTGTCCCACAAATTCTTGTATATGTATGTTGACTTTTAGCTTCCTAGCTGTAACCATGGTTGAAATATTTGAATTCGTATTTTTCGGTTTAAGCACTCCCCCCGCCTCCCGCTGAACTCGTACACCCCCCAAAATTGGTATCCGCCTGAGATCCGCAACTACCTACAATCCCTCCAAAAATGAACTTTCTATCTTGAAGGGTTTGGGAGTTAATGTGCGCTGAGCGTACACGTCGGCGTACGGCGTACGGCGTACAGACAGACGGATTTTTTTTTTTTGCATTTTTCGGCTAATTTAGTCATGAAACGCGAAAAAAAAAAATTTCAGGGTAGCAAATTTTTTTTTTTTCCCAAGTCGATCACAATACTTTATTATTAAAATAATAAAGTAAAATTAGTTTAATGCTGTTATCCCTTCTACCACTCCTTATACAAAAAATTTGTATTTCATCTAGAGTATAGTATGATTGGGCCTTACGCGCAATCGTAGCCCTGATATGTTTTACCTTAAAGTATGTGTTTATTGGAAATTCGATCAAGTTTGCGACTTGCATCTGATTAATTGTCTGATTGAAATGTCTTGCATCGACTCGGTTATGGAACGAGACAAAACAGTTCACACGAATTTTGGAAAGTTTTAAGACAACAAAACTATGAAGACTAACAAAAATTTGATATTAAGAATATCCCCTTGGTGCGTAATCTAACAATCGCACCAATTAATTGCCAACCATTTTAGTGAAATATGGTCGATCGGCTAACTTCAAGACTCTGCTCTGAATCAAATCCTGAAAACGTAAAGCTGAAAGATATTTCTACATTAGACCCAAGAAACATGAAACTAGAAAATTTCTGATTTCGGGAAAACTTATACGAAGAGAAAATGCAGAAGACTTAATGTGAAAGAAATCGAGGCAATTGAAGGATTGAGAGATCTTGCTGACAATAGCGAAATTATCTCAGAAAAATTAAGGCCATATTTCACATCTAAACAGCATAACAACTGGTTTCTGATATTTCAATAAAATGTGTCAAACTTATGCTAGGGTGTAGCCTAGTAGGTAGCGTGTTAGTCTAGAATGCGAAGGTCGTGAGTTCAAATCCCGGTCGACGCATAATTCCAGCACACTGTCTGCTTGGGTATACCTTGGTCACCTCAATCTACGAAAATGAAAAATTCATAGATATAAAAGAGGACTATTTTGGGCTGCGAAAAATTACTACCTAATCCATCAACAATCCAGACTTGTGGAAGAAAAAAGTCATAGAAGCGACATGTTCGAGCCAATACTTTTTCCATGTCTCTATGAAGGTTTCTTTGGGAGCGCGGAAAAAATCTCACTGAAGAAGATCAGTGAAAAGATGTCGGCGTCCGTCATGCTAGGTTGATAGCTAGCTAATTTCCTAATATCACGCAGTGGGAGTCGTAATTTTAAGCTGCACGAGAAATTTCTTTCAACTACCCTACACCGACTTGACTGTGTATACAATGCATTAAAGTGTGACCTCCTAAATTATATTCGGTGCAATAAAAAAAGATAATAATAGAATAAAAAATAATACGTAATAAATCATTAAATACTTGTTAGGAGTATAATCTGATTGAATAAGACTGTAGCCAACGAAATTGGCTATGCTATCAGCGGAATTTCGTTGAGTTTGAAGCTGGATAGAGAAATCGCAATACAATAAAAGCACCTCCAGCTCACTCCAGCGACTTAGTGCCATATTATCGATTCATATTCTGGAGCATTGATTTAGGAATCAAATAACTAATCTTTCACAATATTTACAATATCAATTGATATTTTATGAGCAAACCACTTCAAATTCAAAGCAAAGGATGATTTTATATGTAGGATTTTGGAATTGGCTCGAAGTTTTGGAAATAGGGTTGCTCAACCTAAGGGTACACAGTTCAAAAAAAAAAAAAAAAATTATCTAAATCTGGATAATATTTTTGCATGAACATAATTCCTGCAATTAATTGGTAGCGTATTCTTATGTGAGGAATACTTGTAACATTTCTCGCATCTGATTTGAAGACAGCCAGGGTGAAACTTGCACCGGATGGCAAAGCCCCTAGAAACGATCCTGACGATGATTTATGGATAATACCTGTTCTACTTAGTCTTCATGGTTATAATGCTCGAATCCGGACTTGGCTTTCCAACATTCAGATTCTTTCCAATTCGTTTATGCGAAAAATTCGATAACTTTCGCACAACTCCAAAAATAGTGACACAGATACGCAAGCAAAGTGCTGGAAGTATGCGTTGACCAAGATTTGAACACACGACTTTCAATTCTAGACCAGCATGCTGACTTCTATACTAACGTTAATGCTGTATTCTGTGCGGCTCTTAACTTACTACATATTGAAAATTGCGACGTGTGAAATAAGTATCGCGGGAGGAAGAGGGTATTCAAACCCTGCCCCATTTGGGCGTCAAGTATTTGAAGTTGATCCCAATTCAATTTGATAAAGGTCTAAGCAGAAACCAAAACGTTACGCTTAATAAAACAAATCAGTGTAAGATCCGGGAATCTTTCTATTAAATTAAAATCTTCGATTGTTAATTATAATATATCAAAACTAATTACAAAAGAATTAAGAAAATCATCCTCACTTCTCTATATTTAACGTTTAGTCTTTCCTAAACAGTGCTGTAACTAGGATGGAGGTTTTCCTTAAACTTAATTCACATTTCTGTTCGGAGAATACGAGTAGTGAAAATATAAAACGCTCTTCCGGTAAATACCAAGAATTCTAGTTAAAATTGTAACTGAGTCGGTACAATTCTTGTAAATTAAATTAGGAAACATTAGAATTAAGCATTAAGTATAATTTTATAATGTTTATTGGAAAACATTCATTTAAAATCTAAATAGATTCAAACTGAAAATTTGAGAATATGCTAAAATTCAGAAAAATTTTAATTCTCTGCCTATTTGCATCATAGTGACGGCTCGATGAATATTCGAAATAAGATTGAGGCTTCCGTGGCGTAGTGGGCAGCGTGCTTGCTTCTCAGTCAATAGGTCGTGGGTTCGAGTCCCACTTCAGACGGGATTTTTTTAAGCTGGTGATAAAAAATTATTCGCAATAAAATGGGAAAACGGTGTAAAAGTGAAACAGTTCCACTTGAAGAAGGCCTAGATACTCAGTAGATGGTTTCTGTTCGCTTTTTATCATTCAGTCCCCAATAACATCTGCAAATATTTGCCAGTACAACTGAGCAATATACCAGCTTCTCCACTCGCTACGGTCGTTCTCACTCCCCTTCCCCAACCTTCCCAATCCCATTCCTTCCCTCCATGACTGTGTTTGTGCATTGCACATAAAGGCCGAAATTGCCTATAACACAGGTCATTCTGAAAAAAAAAATGCTGTCATATTTTATACGTCTTTTTTAACAAAAAATAATTTAAATTTCAAAATTTGAAAAATTCTCCCACCCATTTTATTACAAAAAATATGAATTTAAGCATCGACATTGTTTTGGCAAATCCGTATGGAAATTAACGTCTGTTTATAGAATTGTTTGAATTTCTACTTATGTGTTATATATACAAAATTCTACTTCTTCTACAATGGCGCTTCAGCCCAAATCGGGCCTTGGCCTCCTGACCTTCAGGTCCTTAACATTTTTTCATTATTTATTGTAGATGGGTTGTTGGTCCTTCGCACAACCCTCTATCTACGAATTATTCATTTTCGTAGATTGAGGTAACCAAGGTATATCTCAGCAGGTAGTGTGCAGGAATTATATTACGTCGACCGGGATTTGAACTCACGACCTTCGCATTGTAAGACCAACACGCTACCCACTAAGCTACACCCTAGCTCGAAATTAGCCGACACGTATCCGGGGATTTTTTTTAATTGTATATTTTAAACTATAAGGATGATTAAACATTTGAAGAATTGTTGGTTTCGCTCTTCTTGAAAAGCTATTACCTTCGGTTCCATTTGTCGCATAGATTTTGTTCTTTTCGCATTTTGTAGGTAATTTAGTAATTTTTTTATTTCATTACTCAAAAAAAAATTTATATTGTTAATAAATTGAAGTTATTAACAATTTTAGCGTTTAAAGTTGATTTTCATATTCACCCTCTTGTCGATAAAAAAAAACGAAAAAAAGCTATCGTATTCCTTGAATCATTCTCTAAAAAATGCATGTAAAATAAAAGTGGAACAATAACGGGCTCAATAGAAAAAAAATAGTTTCAACTACCTGGCGCACTACAATTGCTTAACTATATAAATTTTTTCGGAACAATGTAATAAAAAGTTTACAAAATTATCTATAAAATGAGAAAAGAACGAAATCTGTGCGACAAATAGAACCGGAAATAAGGCTTTTCAAGAAGAGCGAGACCAACGATTCTTCAAATGTTTAAAATAAACAATTTAAAAAAATCCCCGCATATGTGTCGGCTTATTTGATGTTCATACATATAATACCTATTAAAGAAATTTGGAAGCAATAAAAATATGTCGTCCAAATAGGTGTACGGTTTGAAAAAGAATGCCCCACATGTGAAATAATCATGGCCAAATAGCTCATCATTATCTAGCTTCGTCTTACTTACTAACTTACGATGGCGCTACAGCCCAAATCGAACCTTGGCCTCCTGCATACTGAATCCATCTCAGTTAAGTGACCACGTCCTCCAATTTGAAAATTATAGCAGTGATTTGCTGTCTGCGTCAATTGAATCCTCCCAGCGCTTCCGTGGCTTTCCGACCGGTCTTTGTCCATTAACTTTCCCTTTAATGTGCGTTTGGGAATTCTTCCGTCATCCATCCGCTCCACATGACCAGCCGATTGTAGTTTTTTAAATTTTATAAGGATTGTCGAATATGGCATACAATTCTCTATTGTATCGCGTCCTCCAGATCGAGTCCGCCGTCTAAGGTCCGAGGATTCTTCTGAGGATCTTTCTCTCAAAAGCGTTAATTAATTTTTCGGATGCCTCAGTTAATGTTCACTTTTCGCTGTCATAGAATAGTACAGGGCTTATAATTGTTTTATATGTTTATACTCTAGATGAAATCTGAGAGTATTATAAGTTTGCTCCAAGGTTTGTAACGCTAAGAATGTTATGTTAATGTAATCACTCAAAAATCTCAAAACTGTATGTCCGTCCGTCCGTTCGCTCTCTAGCTTGAGCACACGTTGAGCTAGAACGTTCAAATTTTGTACACGTTGTTTTTGATAAAAAAGTAAGGTGAAGTTCGTGAACGGGCTAAATCACTCCACCCCTTCTACCTCCTCCCATGCAAAATGACGCATTTTCGAAATTTGACAGTAAGCCGATTTTCTCGAAAAGTAGTGAGCTATTGAGCTGAAATTTAGAAAATATTATTTTTATGCTAATTTTAATTTACGGTGTAAACATTATTTGCATACCCTTAATCCTTCTACCACCTCTCGTATAAACTGCACTTTTCCATAAAATTCTCTAAACCAATTTACTCAAATAAAATTTATCGAACTGAAATTGTGCATTAAATATTTATTTAGAATTATTAGTAAGTAAAAAAAATTGGACGATTAGCTTTACCTCTTCTACCCCTTTCCATGCAAAATGACACAATTTCGCAATTTGACAATAAACGAATTTGCTCCAAAAGCACTGAAGCTATTGATCTGAAAATTGAAATATATTACTTTTATGTTGATTTCAATCTACTGTAAAAAAAATCATTTGAGTCCTCCTCTTCCTTCCACCATTAACTTCACGCCTTGTATCCCCTTCCATACAATCTGACACAATTTTTCATAAAGTCGATTTTCGAGAAAAGTATAAATACTACTGATCTGCACTTTGAAACAAATCAAAAGCATGAGATTTAAAGTTACTTCTGAAAATACCGTTAAGAACTTGCCCTTCTTCTGCCACCTCCAATCTAATATACCAATTTTCTCAGTACCCATTAAATTTTTAAACCCTAAATTTAGATTGGGCGATTGGGCTTTACATGTACGATTGGGCTTCACATGTACGATTGGGCTTCACATGTATTTTTGATCCAATCTACTTATTCAATAGGCTTTAATTTTTATATTTTTATATATACTTTACTTTACTTTGATGACCAGTGGATCGTTAACCTTGTAAGAAAATTATTTAATACAATTCACATCCGTCTATAGTATACATATATACTACTACTACAATGGCACTACAGCTCAAATCGGGCCTTAGCCTCCTGACCTTCAGGTTCCCTAACATTTTGTCATTACATATTATGGAAGGGTTGTTCGCCCATGCAGGCAGTGTGCTGGAGTTATATTATACATGGATCTGGATTTAAACTCATGACCGTCGCATTGTAGACCAACACGCTACCCCCAAGGCTACGTCCTAGCGTATCCATTATATATAAATGTTGAAAATTAATAACCTGCCTGGGTGAGCTCGAGCCTCCTCCAATAATTACGCCACTGCTCCCAAATGAAACATTTAATTTTATATATTTTTTTTAATAGATACTTCGAAAATGACCATAAAATCACGGCACAATTCTTTAAAGTATTCCCACATTTTATCTGCATTGAAAAGTAGCTTTAATAGAGCACCACATAATCCAATAAAAACCATTTTACCCACTTCTGAACAAATTAGTTATTCCACATAAATGAAGGTAGCCGCACACTAGACACATACATCATTTTCCACTTTGCTTCGTATTCAAATAAATGCAATTTGGTCGGTCAGATAGCACTCAGGAGCACTGCTATGATGTTATACAAAGTGGAACACTAAAGCCACAATTCGGCTCGCATATATTGCTATGTATCATTTTCATCCAAGATAAAACATTAATATGAAACTGCAATTTGTATACACGTACATGCATATGAGTAAATGAACAGACGATGCAAGTATCATACTTATAAAAAAAATACGATTTAACTGATTGGAAACAACTTCCGAGGCATGGAAATGAAAGTCAAGTATCTTCTTCTTCTTTTTTTGTAATTTTCTTATTTTTATCCGAAGTCGATCGATTGTTAAAGAAACAAAATCAATTTGTAATTTTTTTTTCTTACTTTGAAAGAAAATTAAATTCCAAACCACAGAAGAAGAATTTGGGTCACTGTTTTAAAGCGAATGACGCGTGAAAAACTGTCACAGTAGGAGAACCAGTTCTTTTAAAATATAAAAATTTGAATATAGCATCATACTAATACATCTACGGAAACATCCGAATTGGTGTGGGATTTTGAAAACTCGCTTTTTGGTTAAGTTAGGTTTGTTGGCGCTAAAATAACGACGTTTTGGTGATTTTGCTTTGTAACACAAGTTTACATTGTAGTGTTTCTTTTTTAGTTAATTTGTAACTCTAAATGATTTTCATAAGGTAGTTGGTTAGTTTTAAATATTTTCGATGTATTATTTAATTAGTTTAGAGTGAAGCTGGAAAATCATGATAAAAGTTTACAATGTTTATCGGAATAATGTGTTTTCGTTGGGTATTTTAAATAAATTTGAGTATGAATATATAACATTGGTGGTAGAAGGCAAATTTAGAGTATTTCTAAATTTGCTGAGTGAGCTACCACCATTATTTAATGGTTATGTTCTCTATCCTAAAAACCTACCACCTCGTCGAACTAATGTTTCAGCGCAAGAGAGCCATTCATCTAGTAGTCCAGTCGGATTAGAATTTTGGTGCGGAATGTTGCGGTCTCGATTTCTTTTTAACCTCATTGTTTTTTTTTGTTTTTTTTGCGTAGATTAAAAAAAAATCGATTCGAGATAGAGGGAAGTGCGGCAAGGACTCCAAAAATAGCTAAATATACAATTTTTCACCTGTTTTAGAATTTTTTCTAAGATTCCTGACGTTATACTAAAATTAATTGAAAAACTAAAAATGAAGTTCTTCTCAATCAATGGCACTACATTCCATTGTTTTTGTGGAAGGATTTTTAGTCTTTCGCGAATTAAAGTGACTTAGATATACCCACGTAGGCAGTGTGGTAGAATTATATAATACGTCGACCGGGATTTGAACTCACGACCTTCGCATTGTAGAATAACACAGTGCCCACACTAACCCACCCCAGGCTTCATTTGAGTGTTAGTTCATAGTTAATTTTGGTTTATCTAAACTAGAGATAAAGACTGTTCTTGAAGGGGTTTTTGGCAATTTTTAAAGAATTACTGTTTGTAAAGAGATTAGTAATAAATGTATTAACGATACTCTAACCAAACTTGCGAAATAACTGAATCAGAACTCAGAACATATTTATAGCCCATTTCATAGAAATTTCATCTCATGAAGTTATTGGAAAGGCCTTTTTCAGCAAATTTGTTGATAATGGTTTTTAAAAAAAAAAAAGTCTGATTCAAATCTTCAACTAACCTCCAGGTTGTATTGCAGTCATACTGAAAAAAAAATGTCGGGATTTGAAAATCAATATGACCCATCCCGAACGCAGATATTCATTTTTTTTTGGATATTAAGAATATTAATGATTTTTTACTCGTCAAAATTGCTTTTTAGGCTGTCAATCACATTTTTTTAAAATATCCATCCAGCTAGAGCTTACAACAATGGCGCCAGTTAAGGGTAGTGTTGCCACCCCTTGAAATTTTCAGAGCGCCCCCACTCAAAGACGAGCTGGAAATATTTTTGTACAAGCGTGCTTGCTTCATAGTCAATAGGGTGTGGGTTCGATTCCCACTCCAGGCAGTAAATTTAAGCACAAATTTTTCAGTTACTACTAGCATTGAGAATTATTCGAAAAAAAAAAACGGGCAAGCTATGTAAAAGTGAAACAGTTCCACTCTAAGAAGGTCTGTATACTCAACAGATGGTTTCTGTTCGCTTTATATATCATTCAATCCCCCGTAACAACTGTACAACCGCAAAAATATACTAGCCTCACCACTCATTACGATCGTGCTCACCCCCCCCACCCTCCCTAACCTTCTTTCCATGACCGCCTTTGTGCATTGTACCATCATTCCAAAGAAAAATATTAATTACTGTGCAAATTTGTAGCTAATATGTTCGATTTTCCAAGTGAAACCCCAGTCGACAGTTTTATTAATAAATATTTTTTATACTCTAGATGGAATCTGAGAGTTTTATAAGTTTGCTCTGTAGTGTATAACGCCGTAATG
The DNA here is from genome assembly GCA_963669355.1 of Chorisops tibialis. Classification (NCBI taxonomy): domain Eukaryota; kingdom Metazoa; phylum Arthropoda; class Insecta; order Diptera; family Stratiomyidae; genus Chorisops; species Chorisops tibialis. Next base: position 110,171,522 of record OY770262.1, on the reverse strand, counting down.
CTCCTACTGAGTCGCCGATAGTACAGAAACATTAATTCTTCTTCTACTTCTTTTACAATGGCATTACAGCCCAAATCGGACCTTGGCTTCCTAACATTTGGGTTTCTTAACATTTTTCCATTACTTATTGTGGAAGGTTTGTTAGCCCTTCGCACAACCCTCTATCTACAAATTTTTCATTTTCGAAGACTGAGGTGACCAAGGTATATCCAAACAGGCAATGTGTTGGAATTATATATTGCGTCAACTGGGATTGAACTCACGACCTTCGCATTACAAGACCAACACGCTACCCACTAGGCTATACCCTAGCTCCAGAAACATTAATTGCCACTAAAAAATCTGAAAACCGGCCGTCTGTCCATCCATTCCAGCTTGAGAGCGCGTTAAGCTAGGAAGCTTATAGACAGGCTACATCGCACCACCTCCCATACAAAATAACGCAATTTTACACAACTTTATTATAAGTCCATTTTCTCCAAAGAAATAAATACTACTGATTTAAAATTTCGAACTTACCACTATCATAATAAATTTATTTATTTCTATGAAAAAAATTTAAAAAATATTTTCGATTCCACCACTTCGTCAATCACCTCTCACACAAAACTGCACAATTTCACAACTTTAGAATTTGTCGATTTTGTTGGAACGTATAAGGGATACTGAAATTGAATTCCATTTATATTCGAGTTTCGATATTTTAGTAAGGATTGTTGAAATTTCTCCACCCCTTTTGCAAACTCCTACACAAAAGTCTCAACGTAGCTGTACGCGTTAATACAATTTTTCCAAAAAATTATGCACTAATTAAACATAATATCGTTGTTGCTTTTATGAAACCTATGTGAGTTGAGTACAATTGTTCAGTATGTACAGAACACTGTTTAAAATAAAGCTAAATTACACCATAGCTTGTTCTTGTCACATTTTTATTTATTGCGATTTTATGACGTACCGGAAATCCCTGAAAGGAGATGCCGAAAACTAAAAGCAAACAATTCAAATTCGAAATAAATTGAACAAGAAAATGTACAAAATTGTTTTTTTTTTTCAGAAGAAACACCAAAAATCATTTTTTAATTCTTACGCTTATTAAAAAGAAGCCCTGGTCTCATAGATCAAGTATAACTTGTTTTCAGCTTCAATTAGGTACCACCGCCTCGGCGCCTTTAAACTCTGCAATTTGGGTGCAATTTATGCCACTAACTAACAACAAGATGGAATTAAATTAATCAATCAAATTCTTGTTAAGACCCCCTAAAGGGACAAAGGACAGAAACAGCTCTCCTCCATAAGTCGCGATTATGAGCATCGGCCTTTAGCTGTTGCCAGGACTTGTTTAACCCTCTTGTCTCCCGCTCAACTGCTCGCTTCCATATGCTACATGGTCGACCAAACCAACGTCTTCCTTAAGGACTATAACCCAGAGCCTGTTTGGCGATGTTTTGCTCTGGTTCCCTTAAAGTGTTACCAATCCACTGCTACTTCCTCCTTTCAATCTCAATGCCTATTTTAGTCTGTACAGTTCGACGTTGGCGATCACTTCTGGCCAGTATATCACTAAAATGCATTGGAGGCATTGGTTGATAAGAGTTTGCATACTTTTGGTAACTCGGACGGTCACTTTTCACATAGTACAACCATATAAAAACACGAATTTAACGTATGCGTCAAATACTAGCAGCTTCGTGCGAAAAGAGATCGCTCTTAACCTCTAGAAAGGCGAAAGGGTACCGAAGGCACGACGAGCTTTATTTAGAAGAGCATTAATATCCTTTTCAGCTCCGCCGTCCATGCTGACAATGCATCCGAAACAACAAAATTCTTGCACCTCTTCCACATCTTGTCCGTCAAAAACAATCGATGTACTTGAGTTCGAACCCATGTGCATGTACTTGGTTATACGCACATTTATTTTCAGTCCTGTTTAAAATGCAACGAGAGAACATTTGACTCTAAGTCCGAACGGTTATGTGAAAGCAAACACACGTCGTCAGCATAATCAAGGTGACTGAAGATGTTAAATAGTCTCCATTGAAGACCTTTATCTTCCCCACCTTCCAGTACAGCTTTCAAGATGTTATTTATTACCACGCTCATACACACAGGAAAGCTTTCGAATAGCTCTCCTCTATGTAAGACGCGACACATTGCATATTCGTAAGATTCTTCAATCATAGCTATGACCTTATCTGGCACACCTCTCCTACGCAAAGCATTTCATAATTAATCTCGCTAGTAACCTTCTCGAAATCCACAAATAAGAGATGTAGGGACGAGCCCATTTCAGCGGACTGCTCCAATACTATCCGTAGGGTATTTGTGAGGTCGGTACAAGACGACCGTTTATGGAATCCAGCCAGTGCTTTCCACTACATCACCAACCCTATTGAGAGTTACCTTAGCCATGATTTTCGATACGTCAGTAAGTAGACATATACCACGCCAATTGCCACCGAAGGTTGCCCCCCTTTGGAATTTTCACAATGACGCTCTCCTTCCATTCAGTCGGACATCTTCCTTCATTCCACACCTCAGTAAAGAGTGGGAAGAGTATGTCGGCTGTTATTTCCGGGTTCGCTTTGAGGAGTTTGGATGGTAGTCCGTCTATACCTGGGACTTTCCTTACCGCCATTGACCGAATAACAAAAACTATCTCTTCCTTATCTGGGGATCGTCCTTTATACAGGATTGTTGCAGTCGGATGATTGGTAGTTGTTTTGTTTTTGGAATATCTTCCTCTGACAAGATGTTTAAAATATCAGAGAAGTATTCGCCGCAAATATTGTTCACTTATATTAAGAAGAGTTCCGTTGACATCTCTCACCAGGTGGTTGACGGTGAAATTCCTGTTCATAAAATATTTCATAATTTTAAATAGTGAGCCCATATCCCCAAGGTAAGCCGCAGATTCTGCCTTGTTTGCCAGATCTTCAATGGCCTTTCTCTTGTCGCGTCTAACAGCCCTCTTAAGCTGTATATGAGCATCACGGTAGTTCTGCCTCAAGTCGAGCGTTCGTTGGTTGACATCGGGTTGAGAAATAACTGCTATTTGGCTTTATTCCGATCGCCAAACTTGTCCCATGTTTCTAGCGACATCCAGAGTTTCTCACCGCTTTGCATACATCCCACAGTTTCTTCAGCACTAGTTAGAAACGTATTTCTGGTTGCCTTCAAATTAACGTCCAGTGCGTGCATTTCATATCTGCCCAATGTGGATGACTTTTCGCATAGAACGGTGGTGGACTCACGCTTTTTGTTGGGGTCTCTAAGTCTATCCACATTAAGCTTGCGCTTCATTTAAAGAATTTGTGGCGGATAGCTGCTGTGCATAATCTGAAGCAGGCATCCATCCAATTCATCCACCTTCATAATGTATGGAATATTCTACAACGGTCCATGGATTGAATCAACGCCATTCGCAAAAAAAAAGGAGATTGAATTAATGAGAGAAGAGGGTTCCACAGAATTTCATCTGCCGAAGCATGGGTTTAATGGTAAAATTTCTGTAATCCCATATAAATAGGTCAATTTTTAAGGAGGACTTATAACTTTTCTCTAAGTTTACGCTAAATATTTCAGATAACCTACCAATATTAGCTGAAAAGTATTCAGATTTAATGGATTTGATTAAGTTTTGTAGATAAGAAGCAAAGCACTTTTAAAAAAAATTATCTGTCGCGAGGAAATAGTCAGTATCTGAGAGAAACTTTTTTTATTTTACATACAATTTAATTTTATGGAGAATTTAGTTTACTTCACGATTATTTTATGAAAAATTTTATACGAAAAAAAAGGAACAGTGACTTTTAACATGTTAAACTTGTACCGCAGTTTGAACCGATATATAACTTTGAAATATCCGTTTCTGCAGCTCAATGAAATGATTTTTTTTTTGCTTTAGTGGGGTTGAAATGAAATGTGAGTGAAATAATTTTAAAAAAATACATTTCATATGTTTAATATATGTAGTTTATAATATTCAAATATTTGATTCGAACTAAAATTACTGAAATAATAGTTTGCAAACTTATAAATTGCTGCATTGAAAAATGTTTCTAAACTGACTTATTCTGTTTTTCACTTGAACTCTTCATGTGCATGTTCGTACTAGAAAGAAGAAGAAGTCATTTTCTGACAGCTCTGACTTATACTAAACATTTGAAGCGTGAGTTAATACCTCAACCATGAAAGGTGACTTGCAAATGACTCAAAAAACATGTCTAAAGATTCTTTTTTTCTTTTCGGGCCTTTTTTGAATAATTTCATTGCCTATTGGCTGTTAAATTTAACTATTGACAGCAAAGTGCAATATATCACCACTCTACTAACGATGAAGACAAGCTAAATTACTAATTAGTGAATTAATAATAGAGCTAAGGTGTAGCCTAGTAGGTAGGGTGTTGGTCTACAATGCGAAGCTGGGTATATCTTGGCCACCTCAATCTCCGAAAATGGGAAACTCGTTGTGCAAACGGCTAACAACTCTTTCACAATCTATACATAGTAATATAATTGTAGTGTCTGTCTGTTATTTGCTTTTTTGAGTTATTTTAGCACTAACTAAGCATAAAAACACATTTTTGAAATTTTTGTCTGTCTGTCTGTCTGTCTGTCTGTCTGTCCGACCGCTTTTCACGCACAAACGGCTGAACCGATTGTAATGAAACTTGCACAGTTTGTTAGGTGTCCATCGGAATGAAATCTGCTTTTGGTTTCATTTCACTCCCCTCACGCCTTCTACCCCCTCCCATACAAAGTGACTCATTTTCAAAATATATGTTAATCAAATTTTCTTGGAAACCAGAAAAGCTATTAATTTGAAATTTGGAATATATTATTTCTATTATAAATGCAGTCTTTTGGTCTACAAATTGTTTGAGTTTCCTCACTCCTTTCACCACCTCCCATATAAACAACACTTTTTCATGAATTACTTTACACCAAATTTCTCAGTACGTGTAACTTCCATAGAGCTAAAATGTTGTATTAAATCCTTAATTAACATTATTATTAATATCGATTAGCTTCACTCCTTCTACCCCCTCCCATACAATGTGACACAGTTTCACGACTTCACAAGAATTTGATTTTCTTGAAAAGTCTGAATGTTACTGATCTGAAATTTCAAATATATCAATTGCATGATGATTATAGTTGTTTTTCACAAAATCACCAGAAACCCTTTTCTCCTTCCACCACCTCCCATATAAACCGCACTTTTTCATGAAATACTCTAAACGAATTTTCTCAGTACATTTAAATTTCATCGAGGTAAAAATTTGAATTTAATCCTTAATTGGCATTATTATTAATATCGGGAAAAAACTTAACCGAGTAGCTTCACTCCTTCTTCCCCCTCCCATACAATGAGACACATTCCACGACTATAAAATAATTCGATTTTCTTGAAAAGTATGAATGATACAGATCTGAAATTTAAAGTATATCAATTGGATGCTAGTTATAGTTGTTTCTCGAAAAATCACCAAAAACCCTCCGCTCCTTCTACCACCTCCAATACAAATTGCACAATTTCATTAAATTCAATGCACTAAGTTTCTCAGTACCTACTCAATTTTTGAAGCTTAAATTTGGTACAAAACATTTTTATAGCTACTCCAGCATGATGTGAAACAAATTAGTTCAGTGCTGTCACCCCTTCTACCACTCCCCATACAAAATTTCTTAACACCGCAAAAATTTCGATTTCATCTATACATAGTATCGTATGATTGGGCTTTACGCACAATCGTAGTCCTGTTATGTTTTTAAGCTTAATGTTATTTTATTTGTTTTTTTTTAAATACCACCAGCTACAATTATTCACATGTCCTTAACGCTTTTCAACACGTATATGATCTCGAATCACGGGTTTGATTTGATCACGAGCCTGTCCCATAAAAATGGGAGAATCATGCTTTCATTCTTAATAATTTATGGTTCTGATTCCAACAATATACAAACCATTTTCTTCAAAGAGCCATTAAAGTAAGCAGATTATATATCCCACATAATGTATTACTAACTACACTCTCAAAAATTGCTTATTATTGCTATTTTTACGCGGACGAAGTTGCTGGCGTTTGCTAGTTACAAATAAAAATGTTAAGGAGCCTGAAGGTCAGGAGACTAAAGCCCGATTTGGGCTGTAGTACCATTGAAGAAGAAATTAATAATTTAGTCCGCTATGTGCCACTGATATAAGACTCCTACAACTATACCGCATGTTGCCAAAGTTTTTGATGACAAAAAAAATGCTTAGCTGGATCTAGATATGCCTTCCACAGACCAATGAGCCCATCACATCTCATCTACCTGGCTAAGGAATGCCGCACATCGAAGTTCGAAAGAATTTTTAATTTTCCACCGAAAACTCTCAAATGTTACAAAAAGACGCTTCTTTTCAAAGTAACAAATAATAAAGACAACCTTTTGCGCCTCATTCACTAGCATATAATTTTCTTTTCATGTTATTATATGTTTCTGCATTTATAAAAATTTATCTAAAAAGCCATTCGAATTATTTTTTGAAAAGTAATCGAAGAAATATATTTTATTATTTTATCACAATTTTCCTGTTCTTATCAAACAAATTTAACGTCAAATGTAATACTCAAAATTTTCAAAAATTGAATGTAGGTTGAAGATTTGCTGAGAATATTGGTACAATCATGTTTAACCTTCAAAATATGATACTCGCACTACATGAGCCGTGAGCAATGCTAACCATTTTATAATTAATTTATTTTTCATTGTAGTATCAAATACATATTTGAAATGTTTGGCTATCTTGCAGCAGTGCTGTGGCGTCCGTTAATGTATGGTAATCATTGCTTCCCTTACGTTATGTCTTCCATTGAACCTTGAAATGCAAAACTGAAATCAGAACGAATATGTAAATTTATTCAAAAGTTTCTAAAAGATAAATGAGAGTTATATTTTTGTCCAACACTGTAAACAACATTTACGTGCACATGACAGCTTTTTTCTGATGATTTTTCTAAACAAAAGCATTTGGATGAAAGTCCAAACTCTTCTGTAGAGAGAGAAATTGGCGAGATGCAATTTCAAAAATTCTTATACTAGACTACCGGCCAGTACGTGGCAAATTTTTCGCGCTCGCCAAGCTCAAATTCGACTTCTATAGGAAGGGGAGATGCGTTAAGATAATTGCTTCCAACCAGTGCTTTCAGTCGCAAGCTCATTCCTTCGATCAAATTATTGCCAGTATTTAAATTTTGGTACTGGCCGAAAGGGAAGAAATGCGTGAAGAGATAGATCTGGCAATATTGCCTATATTTGTCGTGCTTTGAGGGGAAGCAAATCAGTTTAAACTTTTACAGATTGGGCGACATCTTTCTGTCATTATTATTATTATTTTTTGTTATTTAATAAATTTAAACTAAAGTTTATATTAATTGTTCAACATTTTCAAATATATTTAATAAAAAAAAAAACAGGTTGAAGAGTTTATCAAAACAAAATGACGCTATAAGATTACAACGAATTTAATCCAATATTCACCCTAGTAAATATACGGTCATCTGTTGGTAATGGATTGAAATGTCTGTTTATTTATGAATTCAAACGTTTTAATTTATTATTATTGTTTTAAGGTTGTATCATTTACATTTGTCAAGTAGGTAATAAGGTGAAATTTTTAGTGTGGTGTGGCTGTAGTATCACTGATTTTTTTTTTTTTTGCTGTTGCATATCATTTTTTTTAAATACATCTTTTATCTTATGGTCATGGTGGACAATTGATGCAATATTGATAACCTTTTTGAGTAATCTTTCGCGGAAAAAAAGATAATATTTACAAAACCTTTTTTGGAAAAGACATTCATCACAAAAAAATGCAGCATTTTACAAGTAAAATTTACGAAAAGACCGAACCGGTTGCCGGTTGTAGAACCATCCAAAATTTGTTTAGTTGGCTATTTGTATTAACAAAAATGTTTGGGGAGCCACCGGAATTTGCGACTTCAATAAATTACATGAGGGTGTAGACACCCATGGCGCTAAAAGCGTTGGTCATTTAAAATCGGTACATTTGGCCCAGATCCCAGAACTGAAAAATTTGTTAAGAAGTCAACATGGATGAGCCATTTTACAAAAAAATAGAGAAACTATTAGAATTTTAATTGATATTGTGTACCATTTAGAATTCCAAGAAGAGACATTCCGTGGTCACATTGAAAATACGAATTCTTTAAATAGCCGAAATTATATTGAATTAGTAAATTTGTTAGCTAAATACCATATAGTCATTTTAGTTGCTTCCCTTAGCTATAATATCACGCCACGCCATTGTTTTGCATCCCGACTAATGGCTGCCAACAAATTCTTTCAACATTTGAATATGGTGAAAATTACTGATACTTACTTAAGCTTTTCTTAGGGACAGCAGACACTTGTTCTTTCGAAACATAATTTCAAGAGTAAAATGCCTTAAAAGAATGAAATATTGAAAGTTAAGACCTAAAAGTGCGACTCTAAACTAAAATTAAAGAATTAAAAAAAAACTTCGTTCTTGGTTCATCTTCGCTGCTTTCGAATTGCATCAATTTATCAAACTTTTAATCAATCATTTTTAAAAACTTTCGATTCAACTTCACTTTTGTGCTTATCCAAAATATAAACACGAAGAATGCGACACATTACCTTATTCAGTGGTCAAATTCTCAATAGCCACAGAATTACAGGTGAAATTATGTATGCATTAGGTGCGTATATGTCCAAGACAACTTTATTCAAAGAATCACATACATTTACAGCAAACCTACATACTTTCTTTCGATAAATTCATTTCGAGAAAACAATTTTCATTACCGACATTACACCATCATTTTTCCACTTGACATATATTTCATGCGTATCGTAAGGCAAAAAAAAAACACAAAAAGAAGCAACCTCCATAGCCGTGATAGGCTTTAGTTTTATAAGATATAACAGCGTGGAGTGCATTGCCATTGCCAAGTAGTAGCACCGTACGTAACCTAGTCTTGAAAACAAGATGAGCTCGTATCATGGTCTAAAAAGCGATAAACTCGATAAGAGTTATGAAGTAAAGTTGAGTAATGCATGGAACCAGTCTTCGGCGGAGATGGACTGCAACAAATGTGTCGACCAGTATTAAGTTAGTTTTTTCTATCATTTTCGTATCTGGCTTCTTGTATCTCCATGATATTACCATACTTGCGTTTTGTCCTATATTCAGCGCACACAGGAAAAACATCTTAGACCGGTAATAGGCTCACATTCTTCACAATGTTATAATTCATTTATGGTGTCATGTATCAAAGAGAACGTAACAAGTTGTTTAGTATCACGCAACACATTTTCGTTTCCTTTATGTATATTTTTGTAGCAGGTGGAAAACACCCTTATGGCTGGTTCGGCGCAATCCGAAAATCTTGTTCACGTGAGCTTCGTATAGGGTTACTAAACATACTCCTTTTGGGTAGTACTTTCCTCCGTTTTGCTATGCAGTACTCCTTACTTCTTACCCACCCTGAAGAACTCCTTAAAAAATTTGACAGAAAAAATTATCTGCTTTCTTCATTTGAAATACATAAACATTTTTCAAATTTCAAATTTATTTTTCCAGTCTGTTAAATAAACGTCAGCGATCGCCTTTAATGTCTTTGCTGAATTCAACGCCCTTCTGACCTTCAGGTTCATAAACATGTTCATTAATTATTGGAGAAGGATTGTTAGCGAATTTTTAATTTTTGGTAGTTTGAGGTGACCAAGCTATATTCAAGCAGGCAGTGTGCTGGAATTATACGCCGATCGGAATTTGAACGCACGACTTCGCATAATAAAACAACATCCTACCTATTAGGCAGAACCCTAGTTGCTGGTGGTCGGTGGATGAAAACGTTGAAATGTAGCTCTATAGACGGAGTTGCTTAGAATTCCTATGAAATTCGGCGTACAAAACCAAGCATTTTTATGGGAGGGGGTGGAGGAGGTAAGGGAATCGCAAAATTTGTGATGCAGTTTTATTAGGGTTCTTTTGGCAGGGTATTCAAACAAAATTTCAAGTGGGTTGCTTTTAATTTATTGAAATTTGTCGAAATCGTACTTTTGTATTAAGGGCAAGGAGGATTTCAAAACTTTTTAAACAACTTTGTTTTAAAAATTTTTTTGAAGTGTTTGTATAAAATTTCAAGTTGATAGCTTTTAGTGGTTCGGTGATAATTGATTTATTAGAATTGATCGAAAAAATACTTTTGTATGGAAGGGGCTAGAAGTTTTGAAAATATTCGACCAATTAATATTTTAAACTTTTATGGACTATTTTTAAATAAATTTCTCAGACTTTGAAGTTTGTATCAAGTTTGTTTCAATCAAAAATGCTGAGTTTTGTGTTTTTTTATTTTGGTTGAAATACCTCGTAGAGCCCCCCTTCGGTGGACAGCCGTTCTGGCTCAAATTATTAATTTTTCATTGTGAATATCAAATGGATGTATGCACGTGTAAAATTTGAACTTTGTATCTTTTACCAGGGTAGTAAAAAAATTACTCAAAATTTCGGCATTTTGGGTAAACCGTCTTCCTCTCCTTGTACCCCCAAATTAAAAATTTCACCAAGATTATAAAATAAACTGCCAACAAGTCGGGCGTAACTTTATTATTCTTGAGAAAAGTTGAGGACGCATGTGAAGTCAATATGCAGATCAGGGTAGATAAGGAAAACTAGAAGATAATAGAACCCTTATTCACATAGGCAGGGCTGTTGTCAATTATTTAACACCTAATTGCGATTACGATTAATAGCTCTAGGACGTAGCATAAATTTTTAATTCGATTATTTATGCAAGTTGGGTTTGTATTAGAGGGTATGGTTCAACAAAAGGGGTGAGTGAATGTTAATAATTTTGTAATTCATTGATTGAATTATGTTAAAAATTCTTTGTATATTATCTAAGTTTCGTAGACGAAGTGAATTCTATGAAATTCGGTGTATTTCATATTTTTAACCATACATTTGTATGGGAGGGGGTAGAGGAGGAGAGGAAATCGCAAACTTTTTGAAGCAGTTTTATTTTGTTTCTCATGAAGAGTGATCGTACAAAATTTGGAATTCGCTGCTTTTAATTTATTGATTAATATTTGATTTAAAAAAAAAAAAACTCAAACTGCCAGTTTGATAAAGGTCTCAGCAGAGACCGAAACGTCACGAATAATAAAGCGTAACAGTGTAGAATCCGGAAATCTTTTCTTTTAATTCAAAATGCACTGTGAAAAAATTCACCAAACCAATATTTGATTTAATAAAATTGGTCGAAATCCTAATTTTGTCTGGGAGGCGGAAGAGGAGTTAGAAAAATTTCAAAACTTGTGATGCAACTTTGTTTTAAATATTTTTAGAAGTTCTTGTATAGAATTTAAAGTTGATAGCTTTTAATAGTTTGGTCATTATTGAATTATTAAAAATTTTCAATAAAAAACTTATGTATGAGCAGGGGGAGAAGTTTTGTAGGTATTCGGCCAGTTAAAATCTTAATCTTTTAAGTATTTTTTTTTAACAAATTTCACAAATTTTCAAGATTGTTTCTTAAAATTCCAATCAAAAATTTGAAGTTTTTGTTTTTTTTTCAATACGTGCAAGTAAGGGCCCGCCATTCCGTACATAATAGTTCTGGTTCAAGTTATTATTATACTCTAGATGAAATCTGAGAGTATGATAAGTTTGCCACGCTAGGAAATAAGGCTCGGAAAAAAACTGAATGACACAAAAGTTATAATCAGTCAAAAATCTCAAAACCGGATGTCCGTCCGTCCGTGTCCACTCTAGCTTGAGAACGCGTTGCTCTAGAAAGTTCAAATTTTGTACACGTCGTTTTTGACAAAAAAGTAAGGACGAGTTCGTGAACGGGCCAAATGGCTCTACCCCTTCTACCCTCTCCCATACAAAATGACACTATTACGCAATTTGACTTTAAACGGATTTGCTCGAAAACTATAAAAGTCATTGGTCTGAAATTTTGAATATATTACTTTTATTATGATTTCAGTTCATTGTATAAAAATTATGGGTGTCCTCCTCCTCCCACCACCACCTCCCATACAAACTGCACTATCTCATGAAATACTCTAAGCCAATTTACTCAGTGCGTATAAAATTTATCAAACTCAAATTTAGCACAAAATGTTTATTTAGAATTATTAGTAAGACCAAAAAAATTAGACCATCAGCTTCACCGCTTCTACCCCCTCCCATACAAAATGACACAATTTCCCAATTCGACAATAAATGACTTTTCTCGAAAAGTATAAATGCTATTGATCTCAAATTTTAAATATATTACTTTTATAATAATTCCAATCTGCTGATTAAAATTTTTTTAAGTCTCCCCCTTCCTTCTACCACCTCCCATACAAACTGCACTTTTTCATGAAATACTCTAAACAAATTTACTTAGTACGTATAAAATTGATACAGCTGATATTGTACATTAAACATTTATTTAGAATTATTCGTAAGACCAAAAAAAACTAGGCAATTAGCTTCACTCCTTCTATCCTCTCCCATACAATTTGACACAATTCATCAACTTTACAAAAAGTCGATTTGCCTGAAAAGTATGAATGCAACTGATCTACTATGCCAAATAAATGATGTTTACAGTTATTTCTAAGAAATTGATTAATAACTCCACCCTTCTTTTACCACCTCCCATACAAACTGCACAATTTCACTAAATTCAATACACTAAGTTCCTCAGTACCTATTAAATTATTGAATCCTAAATTTTGTATAAAATATTTTGATAGCAACTTTATCGTGATGTGATAAAATTAGTTCAATGTTGTCACCCCCTCTACCACTTCCCCTACAAAATTTCTTAAAATAAAAAAATTTCTCCTTCATCTAGAGTATCGCACAATTGGGCTATAGGCCCAATCGTAGACCTGTTATGTTTGTTTTTTTTTCTATTTTGTAACAAACGTATGTATACAACTGTCAAATTTAAACTTTATATCTTTTACCAGAGCTCCAAGACAATTATTCAAAATTTTCGATATTTTGGCCCTCCACCTTCCCCCAACTTAAAAATTTTATTAAAATTATAAGATATAAAGTTCTAAAATCTGACGCAATTTCAACTTAATACTTGCATTGGATTTTGAGATATAACGGTTTGAATGTTATATTTTTCTCATATACTGCTAGTACAGTTCTAGGACACAATCTTTTTTAATTACGTGGCATAAGAAATATTCGAGATATTAGTTTTTAAAGGTTTTGCTTTGCACAAATCCCGACCCTTTCCCTTTTAATTATTGGCCACCCTATAAATTGATTATGGTGGATCTGTTTGCTATCTAAATTGTCCCAAATTTCAGGGTAGCAACTTTTTTTTCTGTTCCGATCACAATACTTTATTATTAGATTAAAGTAAAGTTACTCACAAAACCTACAAATAATCAGATTTACTTTTGGACTGTGATAACTTTCCATTATTACGTTCAACTGGATTAAACAACATAAAGCTAAGAAGTACATAAAAAATATCAAGCGAATATTTCCCACTAATTCAAAATTTTGCTGTCACGACAACTAATTTCGTAAGGAGAACTCATTTCCATCTACAATGCACATGGATCAAATTCATAGCATTGATGCCTGTGATTCTTTTATGATTACTTAGAAGAGACGTATAGCTGCACCTTTACAATTCATCCCTGCTGTAATGTTAAATCATCACACTCGAACTTAAGGGTTGATGGTAAATCAATCTAAAAAAAAAATAGTAGCACTGAACGAATCTTGAGTGTTGGACCACATTATGAACGAGTAGCTCATATCCTGCTTAGAAGATGTGCGGCTAATCTTTCCTTGCCGTTGTCTATCATCTTTCTCTTAATTATGGCTGCTTTTCTGCTACCTGGACAACAAGTTTTCTCAACCCTGTTCACAAAACTGACCATAAATCTATCATTCGTAATTATCGTCCAATTTGTGTACAGTCAATTGCATCCACAATATTAGAAAGCTGAATTATCTAAGACTATTAATGTCAACAATGATCATTCAAAATCAGCTTGGTTTCTCGGCATGAAAATCAACCTCATTAATCAATCAATATCCATAATCTTTATACTGACCTTTTCAAGGCATTTGATAAATTGAATTTCAAACTGTTAGTAATTAAGTTGGAAAAATTAGGTTTTCATGGAAATCTACTCAACTGGTTTAGAGATAAAGTTAAAAGATGATTATTGGTCAATAGCTGCCATTCACATCCCTTATCTGCTACATCTGGAGTCACACAAGGATCATATCTAGGGCCATTGCTTTTACTCTTCATTAACGACATTAGCTCCATCTTCATTGATGTAGAGTTTTTACTTTCTGCGGATGACTACAAAATATTTAAAGCCATTGGCTCACCAGTGGATGCTGCGGAATTTGAATAATTTTTCTGACAAATGTTATTCAAATATTTTCGAAATCAATATACCAATATATCTTTTGGTCGATCAAAAAATCCATATCGCAAAAGTTTAATCTGTAATTGATCTACGATTAATTTTTGATAGTTTCCTTGATTTCAACGAACATATTCAAAACATTGCCAATAAATAGAATGCTTGAATTTTTAATAAGAGACGTTAAAAATTTCTCAAATATTAACACTGCCGAAATTCCATATTTTTTAGTTGAACGTAGTAAACTTAAATATGCTTCTACTTTATGGTCTCCTTTATACAGTACACAATGCCAAAATTTAGAAAAAGTTCTACGTAAATTTCTTAGATATGCTGCCTATAAGCTGGGATTCTCTTCTACCTCCTCCCATACAAATTCTTGACTCATTTTCAATCATTTACATTAATCATTCTTGGAAACTATGAAAGCTAATGCTTGGAATATATTATTTTTATCATAAATATGATGTATGGTATAAAAATTATTTTAATTTACCCACTCCTTCCACCAGCTCCCATACAAATTGCACTTTTTCATGAAACATTTTAAGCCAATTTTCTCAGCACACATAACATTTATCGATCTCAAATTTTGTATTAAATACTTAATTAGCATTATCATTAACATCGAAAAAATTGAACTGATTAGCTTTACTGCGTATACCCTTCCCAAACAATACGACACAATATTTCAACTTCACAAAATATCGATTTTCTTGAAAAGTTTGAATGTTACTAGTCCGTAATTTAAGAAATATCAGTTTTATGATACTCATAGTTATTTTTGAAAAAATCACTAAAATTACCATAATCCTTTTACCACCTCCCATACAAATTGCACAATTTCACTTAATCTAATACTTTCTGAGTACCTATTCAATTATTGGAGCTTACATTATGTATACAACATTCTTATAGTTACTGTAGCATGATGGAAAAAAATTAGTTTAACCCATTCTACAACTCCCCATTCAAATTTATTGAGATCACAAAAATTTCTATTTCATCTAGAGTATCTTAAAATTGAGCTTTCCGTGCAATCGTAACCCTGTTATGTTTTTTGGTATGTTTTAATATAACATTACCTGGAATTAGACGAAAATGCTCACATGCAGCGTTTTTATTTAAATTCTACAATGTCACTAATGTTCAAATCGAACCTTGGCCTCTTGACCTTCAGGTTCCTTAACATTTTTTCATTATTTATTGTGGATGGGTGGTTAGCTCTTTGCACAACCCTCTATCTACAAATTTTTCATTTTCGTAGATTGAGGTAACCAAGGTATGTATATCCAAGCAGATAGTATGAAGGAATTAGGTATTATATTATGTCGACCGGGATTTGAACTCACGACCTTCGCATTATAAGACTAACATGCTACTCACTAGGCTACACCCTAGCTGCTTTTTTATTTAAACTACTACATAATTTGTTTAACCCTTCAAACTTGTTGCAAGAGATAAACTTATGTATTTTATCTCGAACAACAAGATTACGTATTTCACACGAATTTTCATCGACCTAGCTATTGTAAAAATTCTGCAATCGAACGTATAAATCAAATTAGCAATTTTTAGTGTAATTTTCTCGATTATGTATACTCGTATAATATTGTTTTGAACGCTGTCTGAAAACTTGTGCATGGATCTTACTGAATTTTACCATATCTAGTTTAAAATTTGAACAAATGTGTTTAACTTTTTGAAATTTTCATAATTTTATCTTTTTGATAATTTTTTGTATTATTATTTGTTTTCTCCCATTATTCTCTTCTCAAAATTAATTATAACAGATTTCTGTGAATGAATTTTATATTCATATAAAATAAAAAAAAAAATATATAAATAAATAAAAGCAAACAAACGAAATTAACTTCGTCCATTATTTTCAAAACGATTTGTCAATCGGTGGATTTTAACTTTGCGATACTCAACACAATATTGCAATAATATTTTAATTAGTAGGATTATCCGTACAAGCCAGATAATTTTTTAATAGAACTTATTTGACAGGGTAGACGATCTTTTTTTTTAAATAATAAAACCAATTTTAAGAAATGTTATGAAAATTTACTAAAAGCTAAAAAAGTTCTAGAAGTTCTTATAAGTCGCAGAGTTATTAATTATTAATTTTTTGCAATGAACGAAATTTTATAAAATAATATTAATGCGAATTATATGAATGAATTTTAAAATTTTAAATTGGTAGATAAAAACCCAATGAAACCTGGTAACCCTAGTTTCGAAGTCCATTGTCCATTCAAATGGTGTCCGATTAATTTGGCTAATTTTCTCTCATTTGAAAATCTAATACGTATCTTTTCTAAAGAATTTTTGCCTTGATCGAAAATCTCTCACACAAAGAGCGAGAATGCTTGCGGTCAGTCAGTTGATTGGAGTGTCTGGATGTCTGTTATAACAGCAAAATCTTTACCTTTGCACACAATGCTACCTGTTCTCGATAGCACATCTGTTGCGGATCGTATCTAAGATCTTCACATGTAGATCTTAAGATCTCATTGACTTTGCCAGTCATTGAAACTTTCGCGCTACAATGGATGTGATTTACCGTTTTACCGCTCGTACCGTAGAGTAGGAAGTTTCTTCAATTGCGAGATCTTTTCGACGCTTCTTTATCCGCGGCATCATCGTGAGGAAAAAGTCGTAAATTATGTTGATGGTTCTTTTATGGGCGACTCGTCTTCAATGCGTTAAATGCGACGCTATAGTAAGGGATGCCAATGAATTACAGACACACTTTTTGTACACCTGTCGTATTACTATGTTGTGTTGTAAACAAGCACGTGCTGTGTAATTCTCCTTATGAAATATGAGCAGAATTAAGTTATTTCAAGACAGTTTTTTTTATTAGTTGAAAAACTAGTTGATGATTATTAAAATCTATGGATACCGATTTGAGATAATAAGTTTCATTATTAAGAGATTAAGGAATATTTTGTGGATTAACAGACTTTACCATTACGTTTGATATGAGATTTAAGTGGTATCCCTCTTTTAGACCTTCGGAGTGAAAGATTTGATATTTCTCGAGAAGAGTCAATATCCGACCACAGATGGAAAACTTTCTCAATTGACCGTAACACTTCTAGCATCGTCTCTTACAAGAATCCTAGAGTTTCGGATTGACAGGCTTTTGGAATCCATCTAGAAAACTCCTTAGGTAGCTCAACCACATCTTGGTGGCCCTTCCATAGTCTTCCTGCAAAGGAGCGAAGAAACACGGACTGCCTCGTCGAGAGAAATACTGGAGCTGCTTCTGGATAGTCAATTCTACGGGTGTGGAAATTCTCACAAAACTCTAACGCATATAAATTGTTTTCACTATAACCGCGTTATAAATAGTGACAATTTAGTCGCTCCTCGTATTATGGATAAAATTATACCTAAGATAAGAACAATATCGGCAATAAGCCCCTTCAATCCTTTTAAGTCGACAAAACCAGATGGAATAATTGCTGTAATGCTACAGCATAGCTGGACAGCATCTTTATCAGACTGGTTAATATTTTCAAGGCCTGTCTTCTATGAAGGGGTTACATACACCTGGGTAGTTAAAAAAACCGATTTTTCAAAAAGATGCTCATTCAAAAGTGCTATCCTTTGAGTGTCCCTGAAAATTTTATAAAAAAATTCGCAGTAATGACTAAGTTATAGCGTTGTGTAACCGACCGGGTGAGCAACGAGCTCCTTTTACCAGGTATTCCAGATATTAATCGCCTTCTGTTTAGCGGGATTATGCTTTGAAAAGTTGGTGAAGTTCAGGTGTACTCGTTCCAGAAGTCGAGACGAACAGTCGTCCCGAAATTGGTCGCTGTTATTGCCAAAATAATACGAAAATGGAATGACGAAAGCGTTCACGAGATAAATATTAATCTGGGGAACTCAGAAAAGATGTGAAAAAGAAGAGGCAGCTACTAAAAAATTCATATCAAGCGGAACAAGAGGAAATTAGTACGAGTATAGCTACAAAAAAAAATTAAAATAGACACGAGGTGCTTGTGCCTGAAGAGAAAACTATTGAGTACAGAATACTTAATTTCTTCACTCTTTTCACTGCTATATCTGAATACGTGAAATTTAAACAGTTTAGTGGAAACGTTCAATTCAAAACTGAAATTACCCGGGCACTCAGATACAAAGTAATGATAGTGTGTGCGTCGCGTGATCCTGTTTTAATTCTGGCTTCTCCGTTGATTGCAAGTGCTTACGAAATTAATGGACGATTCTTTTTTGCTCTAAGACTGTTATGAATTGGCTTGAATTGTGCTCAAAAATTTTTCGGCAAAATGGACTTGCATCCTCCCGTGGCACAAGCTACTTACGACATCATAGTTAAACATAACAGAACTGCGATTGGGAGTAAGGCCCAATCATGCGATACTCTAGATGAAGAGAAGTTTTTTGATTTTAATAAATTTTGTATGGGGAGTGGTAGAAGGGGTAAAGGCATTGAACCAATTTTTTCACATCATGTTAGAGTTACTATTAGAAGGTTTTATTGAAAATTTCAACTTCAAAAATTTAATAGGTACTGAGAGAATTAGTGTTTTGGATTTAGTGAAATTGTGCAGTTGGTATGGGAGGTGGTAGAAGGAGTGGCGAGTTCTTAGTGAGTTTTTCAGAAATAACTATACACTTCATGCATTTAACATGTTTTCAATCGCAGATCTGTAGCATTCAAACTTCTCAGGTAAATGGACTTTTTGAAAAGTTGAGAAATTATGCCATATTGTATGGGAGGGGGTAGAAGGAGTGTAGCTAATCATCTAATTTTTTTTGTTCTTACTAATAATTCTAAATAAATACCTCGATCAAAATTTTAGGTCGAAAAATTTTATATGTA
Source organism: Chorisops tibialis (assembly GCA_963669355.1). Lineage (NCBI taxonomy): Eukaryota > Metazoa > Arthropoda > Insecta > Diptera > Stratiomyidae > Chorisops > Chorisops tibialis. The sequence continues at coordinate 110,152,207 of OY770262.1, read as the reverse complement.
CTGAGTAAATTGACAGTGCAGCTTATATGAGATGTGGTAGAAGGAAAAAATAATTTTTATACCGTAGATTGAAATTGGCATAAAAATAATATATTCCAAATTTCGGTTCAACAGCATTTATACATTTCGAGAAAATCGGCTTAATGTCAAATCTCAAAAATGCGCCATTTTGTATGAGAGGGGGTAGAAGGGGTGGAGCGATTTGGCCCGTTCACGAACTTGACCTTACTTTTTTGTGAAAAACAACGTATAAGCAATTTGAATGTTTTAGCTCAACGTGTTGTCAAGCTAGAGAGCGAACAGACAGACAGACAGACGGACGGACGGACATCCGGTTTTGAGATTTTTGAGTGATAATACATATAAACTTCTGTATCATTCATTTTTTCCCCGAGCCTTATTTCTTAGCGTTACAAACCTTAGAGTAAATTTAGTCTCAGATTTTATCTAGAGTATAAAAATATTTATATGGATTTGAACTAACATAATTTACAGAGAATTTTTGAACGTGATGCAAGCAATCAATTAAGAAATTATTCACTTCCACTCACCCGCTACGTAGCTCCCCCGACCTCCCACATACAAATCAAAGCTTGCATAAATAAACGAATGAAATATTGATTGGTTAGGTAAATGTTTTCACAGTGCATTTCGAATTGAAAGAAAAGATTTCCGGATTCTACACTGTTACGCTTTATTATTCGTGACGTTTCGGCCTCTGCTGAGACCTTCATCAAACTTTCAAATATTGATTATTTGTATTGGAGCTGTTGATCGTAATCTCTCTTAAGTGTTAAATATTTGACATTTGCCTTGCCCTGGAATCCACATTCAGCTAGGGTGTAGCCTGGTGAGTAGCGTGTTAGTCTTGTAATGCGAAGGTCGTGAGTTCAAATCCCGGTCGACGCAATATATAATTTCAGCAAATTGCCTGCTTTGATATACTTTTGTCACCTCATTCTACGAAAATGAAAAATCGTAGAAACAGGGTTGTGCGAAGGGCTAACAACCCTTCCACAATAAGTAATGAAAAATATTAAGGAACATGAATGTCAGGAGCCGAAGGTCCGATTTGGGCTGTAGCGCCATTATGGGAGAAGAAGGAATCCATATTGCCTTAGTCTTCTCCTTCCACCCGAACCTGAATATTGACTTTCCACGTATCCTCAACTTGTCCCAATTATAATAAAGTTGCGCTCGACTTGTTGGCAGATATTTATTATTATTGTACATTATAATTTCTTCGTTTCAGAAGTGAGAAATTTTGAAGGTGGTAAAATAGCAAGCATATTTATTTTATTTTTTTACTTTGTGAAATATCAAATACAATGTGATATCGTTAGTATTACCTTTCCTAAGCAATTCCGGGTCGTATATTTTAAATTCCGCCTAAGCTTCATCTTAATTACATGAACTTCACAAAATCAGAAGTGAGCTGAAAACAGAATCTAATAAGAGTTAGCATTCGCTTGTAAAGTTGCGTAAATATTGAAAAAAAAAAAGATTAGTGGCGCATACCCACATTCTTGCGGCGTATGCACAATGCACCTTCGAGAATGCGCTAAGAATTGACGTCCGGTATTATGAAATTTTATGATCGCAATTCTAAGATTTGATATCGAACCGATGAGTTTGTTTGCATAACAACATCGGTAAATAATGGAAAATCTGTTATGAAAGAATTTTTTGCGATACCTAACATACTTTCCCAGAGTTTGAAATGATTGAACTTTTGAGAGAAAGTACAGTATAGGTATAGCCTAGGAATTTTAAGAGGAGGTTAAGGTGAATTTAAATTAGAAATGATGATTAATAGTCACGTTAGTTCGAAACTTGCGTACTCCGTACGGCGTACAGATAATTGATATTCAAAGACTCATATATCTACAACCCCTACAGATAGAAAATTAATTTTTGGCTGGATTGTACTTGTCGAAATTTTGGCAAGTGTAGGGAGGAAGGAGAGGGCTTCGTACAAAAATAAGGAGAGGTAAATTGTCGGCCGAATTTTTTTTTTTTTTTTTTCAAATAATTATATCTTTGAAATTACTTATCACAATAAGTTCATATTTTACGTACAACTAGATGGAACATTGATCAACCATAATCGAGATGTCGATATTTCAAAGGGGGAGAGCCAGGAGTGGGGATGCTAAGAAAAACACTTAGAATTTAATATTTCAACTATCTCTTAAGATATAAATATGTATAATTGAAACTTGGAGCATATATTGAGCTATACTAGTAAAATATGAAAAAAAACATTGAACATATTAGCAGTAGGGGGAAGTGGAGAGCATTTCAAAAATATTGCACTTTTCAAAATTTCACATTTTTAGGAGGCAGGTAAAAGATACAAAGTTAATTCTTCACACGTACATACGTGCATTTACTATAGATAAAGAAATTATAATTTGAGCCAGAACTGTTACACACCAAAGGGATGCCTCTAACCTGAACAAGGATTTTTAAATGTGTTGAAAAACACAAAAGCTGAACATTTCTGAATCAAATTTTAAGCTAGAAACTGGAAAACTTTTAAAGCGTCAAAGATATTAACTGTCGAATATCTTCAAAACTTCTACCCCCTTTCATACAAAAGTAATTTTTAAGCCCTTTTTGGGAAATTAATTATCACCAAAGCATTAAAAGCTATCAACTAGAAATTTGATACAAACCCAAAAACATTTAAACTGATGTTGCATCAAAACTGTTGGAATCTCTCTTGCCCTTCCGCCCCTCCCTTAGAAAAGTGTAACTTCGACCAACTTCAATGAATCAACAAATAACCAAGAAATTGAAAACAACGAACTTGACATTATTCACCTGTCAAGAGAAAAGAAATATAACTCCATCACAAATTTTGCGATTCTCTCACCTCCTCTACCCCTCTCGTACAAATGTTTGACTTCGTGATTATTGTTATAAATACACTGAATTTCATTGACATTCCATGAAACTTTGTCTATGAAACTAATATTGGATACAGAGAATTTTAGACGTAATTCAAGCAATCAATTAAAAAAATTATTTACATCCACCCACTCTTTCTATCCCCCCATACAAAACCCAAACTTGCATAAATAAACGAATGAAATATTGATTATACAATATAAACTTCAGCCATTGATCTTATCTGCTAAATAATTGACAAGATCCCTGCCGCGTTCACTTAGTTGGATATTGACTTCCCACACATTCTAAGGATATTTTTTATCGATTTGATTTTAATAAAATAGGTTAATTTTTTTAATTTTATTAATTATTAATATCTCTAAAAATGGACAAAAATTTCAATCTTTCTCCCATCTAGTATAAAATTATTGACTATCGTATCAGCGATTCTGACGCGGACGATGCGTCAGAATTGAAATAATATGTAATTTTTGAGAATTTGTTATGTCTAATCGGTTTAGTTCAATGCTCTTCAATACCTGCTAAATTTAACATTTATAAATAATAAATTTGCCCTTTTTTACGCACTCTTAAATTGATTACCAAATTTTCGTAATTTAATTTACGGTGCAAACTGAAATAACTGCGCAGTAATTTGAAATGAATAATTGAGTAGGTACGAAGAATATTAATATTTTCGATTTTGTCAAATTGTGCAGTTTGTATGGGTTGTTATAGAAGAAGTGATGAGTTCTTAAAGATTTTTCAGAAATAACTATAAACACCATGCAATTAACCAATTTTAAATTGCGGATCTGTAGCATTTTAGTGACTTTTGTGAAGTTGTGAAATTTGGTCATTTTGTATGGGAGGGGGTAGAAAGAGTGCAGTTTTTTTCGGACTTATTAGTAATTCTATGTAAATTTTTAGTGCACAATTTCCACTCAATGAATTTTAGACGTACTGAGAAAGTAAGTTTGTAGTGTTTCATGAAAAAAACCAGTTTGTACGGGAGGGGGTGAAAGAAGTGGGGAAATTCAAATAGTTTGTGTACTGTAGATTTTGAATAATCTTATAAATAATATATTTCAAATTACAGATCAATAGGTTTCATACTTATCGATTCGGTTTATTTTCAAATCGCTAAATTGTGGCATTTTGTATGAGAAGGGTTTGAAACGGTAGAGGAATTAGGCATGTTAATGAATATGACCATACTTTACGGTGTACACGCGGTCTTTAGCTAAAGATGGCATGGACGGACAGACGGTCGGACAAATGGATGGACAGATGGACGCACAGATGGACAGACGGACGGACATCCGGTTCTGAGATTTTTGAGTGCAAATATGAAATTCTGTGTCAATCATTTTTTTTCTTCTCCGATTCTTATTTCTTAGCATTACAAACTTTGTGACAAACTCTCACGTTTCATTTAGAGAATAAAAATATTACAAACGTCTAAACTCTGGTATAAGGATTTGACACCTGATACTGAAAAAAATACTGGCCGCATTTGAATGCCCTGTACAACTCGTACGCTCGTGCTATGATAAATCTGTATCATCGAAAGCATTTTTTGACATTTTTATGAAATTCAGATGGAGACACAAAATTTCAATAGAACTCTTCGATCAACAATTTTATCCATAGTAAAAATTTGCCAAAGGCACTTGAAATCAACTTACAAAACCATCAACTGTTAATGAACTAGTTGACAAATCCCACTGATATGAAGAAGACAGTCCTAAGCAGTTGTGAAATTTCGTCAATTCTAATAGGCGCACAGATGGTTTTCCAGCGACTTTGGTTTTTGAAATCATTAGTAACTATTTTGGTGATAGTTTTAGTGCTGCATTTGATGCCCCATAATGTGATTTTAATTTCGACAAAATTTCACTCTACTACAATAGAGATAAGGGATCTCTTTACTGATGAGCCCACTATACCGAAGCTTATAACGAACATCGCTGAGAGTTTTAATAGCGGCCCAGATGGAATACCGTCTGTTGTGCTTAAAAGGTGATGTTCTGCACTTAGCTCATTATTTAAGGGGAGCTCTCCCCAAAAAATTGAAAAAATCCGATTTTTTTTTTATTTCCCATTAATAATGTAGACTGGATTCTAAATCGATTGCCGAAAACCACACCCCTCGCGGATGAGTAGAAGTGTTTCAAGTAATGATATAAGCTTGTGGATTCATGCATATTGCCACAGCGCTTGTAGCTTGGTGCTCGGCTCACTCCCCGGCCGCGCCACCATCCCTACAACCAGTATCACTACCCCGGTGAACCAGGTTTTTTTTGTAATCAATAATTTTATGTTACTTCATTATTTATAAATAAACAAAAAAAATTTTTATTTGGTTTTTTGCTTCTCCTGAAAGGTAGTATTTTTATTACTTAGGAGCACACAGGCTGTGTGGATGGTGTTCCAAAATTACTCCAGCCAATTGTCTGTGACATAATTTACTTTTGCGATTCCATCGATTAAAGCAGGCAAACACGTTGACAGTATATATAAAAATTTTGGCAAAGCATTTGATAAAATTAATCGCAACATACTAATTCAAAAGCTTTACTCGCTCGGCTTTCTTACTACTTTTATTACGTGGATCGAATCCCATCTTTCTCATCGCACCCAACATCTGCAATTTTGAGATGCTGTCTTATTGATTGTTCCAAAAACTTCTGGTGTACCTTATAGTTGTCATTTTGATCCACTTCTGTTTATTTTATTTATTAATGACGTGAGTTCAATCATCTCCAGCTCAAATACTCTTTTACATACTGACGTTTAAAATACTACTTTATGGACTAAAATAGGCATTGAGGTTCAAAGGCGGAAATAGCGTTGGATCGGTCACACCTAGAGGAAACCAGAGCAGAACATCGCCAAACAGGCTTCAAATTATAATCCTTATAAGGGAAGATGTCGGGTTGGTCGATCATGAAGCAAATTGTAAGTACGCAGTTCAGCAGGAGGCCAGAGGAGTAAACAATTCCAGCTAAAGGCCGATGCTCAATATCGCGCCTCGCAGAAGAGAGCTATTTCTGTCCTATGCCCCTGAAGGGGCCTTAACAGGAATTCCATCGATTAATTAATGCTGACAAAGCAAAAATATATCATACTATCACCTGTAAGAACGATTATCTACTTATTCAAAATGCCGCAAAGCAATTTTTTGAATTGTATACTTTAAGCTTTAAATGTTGGAAAGTTCACCACGGCATCTTTCTCTATAAAAAATAATCCATTTGAATTAATTTATATTTTAAAGGGAATTGTTTTACAGAAATTAAGCAAGTACGCGATTTAGGAGTAATATCTAATGACAAATTTACCTTCAACGAATATGTTGACAGTATTGTTATCAAGGCTAACTCCATTTAGAGCTTTCTAAAGAGAAGGTGTAAGCACTTAAATGACCCTTACATTACAAAGACACTTTACTGTGCTTTTTCACGTTCAATTATTGAATATGCTTGCCCCGTTTGGACTTCTTATTACGATATTCATAAGAATAGAATCGAGTCAGTATGGCGTCTTCCCTGGTCAGATCCAGTAGTCATCCTCCTTATCAAATACGACTTCAACTGCTTTCATTGGAGTCACTCGAAGATAGGCGATTTATTGGTTGTGCTGCAGTTGCAGTTAAATTAATTTCAGTTTAAATCGACTCTACACACTTGCTAGGATATCTCTCCTTCAAAATACCTTATGCATCCATAAGAAACTACGTGCTTCTCGAAATTCAATTCCATCGGACTAATTACGACCAGCACTAACCGGTACCTTCTATTTCATGGGCTTTTAATTATAGCTACACTAACTTTAATCTTAATATTGTTCAGATAAAGTCAGCTTTGTTAAGAAAATAAGATGTTTAATATAAATCTATCTTAATATAAATTGTTCATCTATCTTAAATAAATAAACCACACTAACTTCCTGAGTTGCTTAGGGAATGTCCAAATGCTGCGTTTTTATACTACAGATGAAATCTCACAGATTATATGAACTTCTGTTCAATCTTTTTTTCTCTGTGCCTTATTTCTTAGCACTACGAAATTCGTTGAATCAAGCTCATATGGTCCAATGACCAATTTTGTGGGAAGAATCCATAAGAAAATTAATTCTATTACATACTGAAATTGTTATCTTCAAATCGATATAAAAGCCAAGATCTACACTGAAGTAAAACTAAGTCCATCTTCCAGACCGAACCAATTGCAATGAAGCCATTCATCCAAGAGAATATAAGGAGGGCTCATCGCAACCAAACTATTTATATCCTATCGGATAGTCTGGCGGTTCTCAAAGCCCAAACACGGATCGAGAATAGTTTTGGACTGCCTTCAAAACCTAATCATCCTGAGAAAAAGGAACAACGTAACATTTATGTGGGTCCCAGGACATATGAGAAATGGAGAGGATGATCTGCGGAAAACCAAAAGGGCTATCCAACCCTAAACTTAGAAAGTGGGTTGAACAAGAGCATAAGATCTACTGGAACAGACTTCCAGGTTTATTAATCTCAAAAAAATTCATCCTTCTACAAAAAACCAAGTAAAGGATATTCTAAAATTTAGCAGGAGTAATATTAGTACTCTAATCGGCCTAATGACGAGGCACAGTGGAGTAAGCTACCACCTCAAAAACATGAGTTTTGCTGAATCATCTGCCGCCTCTGTTTCGAAGACTCAGAAACAACAGAACACATCCTATGTCACTGTGAAGCAGTAGAAACAAAAAGACACAATTTTCTTGGAAAAGGTTTTCTTACTACCAAGGAACTTTCTTCCCATAAAGATACTTAGATTAGCCAAAGCTATCGAGTTATGGTAGGGTAAAGGGACAATAAACGCGCAATAGGCCGGGAAGGACGCAGTGCTCTTACCTGTTCCCCAAATAATAATAATAAGGACTTCAAACTATATCGAATCATCTTAATCTGTAGATTACCTGCACTTCTTGAAGGCCTACGGTTTTAACTCAGCTTTTCTTAAATGGATTGAGAGTTTTCTCTCCGAGCGCTCCAATAAAGTCACGCTAGACGGAATAACTAATGCACCCTTTTCAATTGATTCGAGCGTCCCTCAGGGCCAATTTTACCTCCTTCCCTTTTTTAGTCTTCATAAACGATCTTCTGTCATCTACTCTCAATCCTATTCACTGTTTTGCAGATCACAGCACTTTGGATAGCACCGTCCAATTTAACTCCCCTGCGGAGGACTCCCCTGCTCAGCATCAGGGACCTCATGCCGTAATGAGCCAATACAGTCATTGAACTCTGACCTCAGCTTAATTCTGGAATGGGGCAGAAAAAACAGAGTAGAGTTTAATGACCTAAAAACGCAGTCCTGTCATCTATCTCTTAAACATAACGTTCCTTAAATGGCGTACAGATTTCAACGTCTGCGGACTGTTACTAGGTTGCTCTTGATGCTTCGAAACGTCTAGGTATTCTACGGCGTAAGTGTAAGAGATTCTTTCTACTTCTACAATGGCGCTACAGCCCAAATCGGACCTTGGCCTCCTGATATTCAGGCTCCTTAATATTTTTTTCATTACTTATTGTGGAAGGGTTGTTAGTCCTTCGCACAACCCTCTTTCCAAAAATTTTTCATTTTCGTAGATTGAGGTGACCAAGGTATATCCAAGCAGGCATTGTGCTGGAATTATATATGCAATCTGCATTCACTATAGATACTTTCATGGTTAATGCATCAAGGAACTAAAGGTCCTAATACCACCTATATTCAATACCCCCGAAATACTCGCCAAGCTGCATGCTGACACGAGGACACTGTGAAGCCCTTGCCATGGTGAATAATGAAGTTTAGGCAGTCTTTTTCCCTTGAACGACAGTGTTGTAAAATTCATCAGCAGATAATCGCTTTCCCATTGAATACAACCTTCAGTAGCTTAAGAACAACGTTCACCGCCACTTCAAACTCTTCCCTCCTGTGTTTCCCTGCTAATTTCCCTATTTCCACTTGTTTCCCTTACCCATGTCGCATCGCGCATTAAAGGGTGACACCCTAGTTTATTTGGATAACCATAAAAAAACAACAACACTGTAACACAGAGCTTAGTTAAGTTTTAACAAATTTATCTTAGAAGCGTTTATATCAAAACCTGTAAGTCAAGATCCTTAAGTTTTATTTAGAACATGATCGCTTTCAATAAGAAGTCGGAATGTGCACAATGAGACAGCTAAATTTCAAACTTTACAAGCAAGCAAATTTTTTTTCTTGAGAACTGTGTCTCTGAATGATAAGTATACATGACTCATATATAGGTAGAGTAGATTTATGATCTACATTTTATTTTCATATTCAGCAACCTACTTAGGATCAATATATTTTACTTAATAATAGAAAACTCTCTTATCAAATAAATTCTTTCTTTTATAATTCATGATCACACTATTAACGCATACACGTGAACTAAAAAACGTTAGGTGCAAATTATACCTTACAGACGTTAAAGTAAACTCGGACAAGCGATAACTGTAATCAAAGATGGTCACACCGACTCGATTACCTATGGAATTGAAAATGAGGTGCTACAAAATGAGCATCTAGAAAAGCCAATTACAATGAAAGTTATGTGATGATTAAATCTGATAATGTCTTGAGCTAAATATAAGGAGATGCGTCTAAGAGTACAGTCATCATCTTAACTGGGATGAGCAAATTCTCCATAATTTAATGCCTGGCATTTAAAACTTACCTCACCTAAGAAGCGGAAAGTTTGGTCTAATGTAGCACATTAATTGTTTTTGTTGGTAATTAATTTGCATCGTCTTGTACACGTAAAAGATGCCGGTACTTACATTTGAAATTTACAAGTGCTTCAAATCTCACGGAAGAAACGAATATCTATGTTGTGCTAAGTCGATTTCTTTAATTTGTTGTTCCGGTCGCGCACTCATATCTGAATATATCGCGTAAAGAAGATGCATACAAATTTTGGAAAAGAAAATAAAACGTGCCAATATTCTTAACTTACCTACTTCTAACAAGTATGCAACCCATAATTTCTCAACTATAACTGAAAGTGCGATCGTTTTAGCAAAGCGTGAATATTAATTTTTTTTTTCTCGATGGCGGCCCATACAAGGCAATGTAACATACCGAATTTTTGCGGTATAATAATTAGCTGCATGTAAATAAAAAACAAAAAACTCGCGAAAGTTTATTTCTAGTCAGTTTTATGTTTAAATTAAAATTGTGTGCTAAATTTCGATGCGTATTCAATAATTTGTAAATGCGATAATTTTTTTTTTGGAAGCTAATTTGTAGTTTTAGGTGAGAGTTTTTTTTTACATAAATTTTAAATGAATATATTATAGAACCTTTAAGTTATTTATTAGATTAAAATTAAATTTCCCTTGATGAAATCAAAAATTTATCGTCAAAAAATTTCACTTTTCTGCATCTTCTTCCGCAAATTTTCTTAAGATGTGTTAATAATATAATAAAATAAATAATTTTGAATATAAATCCATCTTAATTAAATCTAAACTAGTGAAATCGCAAGTAATACTCGCTCGAATGGTGATTAATTAATAAGCTAAAGTACTAGTGTTTCACTGGCAACCATGCCTGTATGAAATTTATAATATTTCAGATAATTTTAAGAAATGAACATGAACTTTTATGTTGCTTTAAATTTCGCATTTTAAACTTTAGTTAGCCCTTTCAGACTTTGCACTGGATACAGTACAATGGGTTACTACATTCCGTAAACCCAATTTTATGAACATAATCTATCAATCGACATGTACATATAAATGTAATCGTAGTGTTTGTCTGTTATTTGTTTGTGAATGACTATAATTTAATATTTTGCCTTATTTGGACAATAAATAAGTAGAAACACACGTTTTCAAAATTCATCTCTGGCTGTCTGTCTGTTACGCAAAAACGGCTGAGCCGATTGTAAAAAAACTTTCACTGTTTGTTAGATATGCATCGAGGTGTAATCCGCGTTCGGTATTGCAGTACCCCACGTCTTCTACCCTCTTCATTACAAAATGACTCATTTTCAAAAATATATAATAATAAAATTTTTTTGAAAACCAGAGCGTGTAATTTGAAATTTAGAATATAATATTTTTATTGTAAATCTGATCTATTGTATACAAATTATTAGAATCACCTCACTCCTTCTACCACCTCCCATACAAACTACACAATTTCACTAAATTGAATACACTAATTTTCTCAGTACCTATTCAATTTATGAAGCTCAAATTTGATAGAACACATTTCTATAGCTACTCCAGCAAAATTTGAAGCAAATTAGATCAATGTTGTGAACCCTCGCATCGTGATAACTCCGAAGGATCATAGTTGAAATGGCCAGAACCATTAAATCCGTAGCTACTTCCTAGCGGATTAAGCGAGAAAAAAGTCTTCAAAGGGTCGTCCTAGATTTGGAGATAGCTGCTTTCTACTATTGTAGAGCCGGTGACATCAGAATCTAGTGCCAGATCATGCTGATTTACGAAAGTACTTACCACCAAAGTTTTAGCTAATAGCTGTATACTTAGTTACGATGACGCTACATCCCAAATCGGAACTTGGTCTCCTGAATACTGCGCCTCCATCCATCTCGGTTCAGTAACCGCGTGCTTCAGTTTGAAAGTATTAGCAGTGGTGTGCTGTCTGCGTCAATCGAATCTTCCCAGCGTTCCCGTAGTTTTCCAACCGGTCTTTGTCTATTAATTTTCCCTTTTAGTTAGGATTTGGGAGTTCTTCCGTCTTCCATCCGCTCCACATGGCCAGCCCATTGTAGTATTTTTAGATTAGTCTTCCTGTGTACGTTCTTATTTCTGAATAATGGACGTACGTCTTATTTGATATCATAATCTTCTTTTAATTTCAATGGGTTCACTTCCATCCTTCAATAGGTTTGCCCCTAGGTATACGAAGTTGTCTACGTTGTCTAGGTTATAGTCTCCTACTGTAATATTTTTTGTGATTGTCGTCTTTTTTCTAGTTTGCGTCAAAACTTTTGTTTCGTTTCGAGTGTCAAGTTGAAAAACATTGGTGCGAAGCTGTCACCTTGTTTGAGGCCGTTGTCAGATCTAAAGCTGGAAGTCAGATCATTTTCTACTTTGACTTGTGACAAAGACTCGGTTATTGTCATACTTGTAAACCGAACCAGTTTCGGTGGGAATCCAAACTCCAACATGATTTTAAGCAGTATCCGCCTGTCGATACTATCGTATGCTTGTTTGAAGTGTGATCAGTGCCTGGCGCTTTTTTGTTTGGCTCGTTCTCTTTTTCTGTTTTTACTTTTCGATTGTGGGAGGACTCAAAGACGATCTTTCATCAGCTGTAACATCAGTTATACGTGTTATTATGACTGCTGCTGCTATTCGTGTGGATAATGGGCTCTGATTGAGAACATTTTCAAAGTACTGCTCCAATCTTTGTTTTGTATCTTCTGCATTACTTATAATGTTGCCTTCCATTTCTTTGCGGAGGGTCGTCTTTGGACGGTATCCTTTTTTCATCCTTTCCACTAGGGAATAAAGTGCTGTACTGAAATCTAAGCCTAAATTTTCGATTACATACATCCTTGATAGATTCCTTACTACTTTATAATATTTCTCATCCTTTGGAACGTTTATTGGAGGTATTCTTGATAAGGAGGCTGTCAGATACAATGAAATGTTTGCCCAGCGAATGGTGTACCTGTATGGGCATACAAACCATAAAATCAAATTTTTTTTTTCCTGTTAAGACCCCCTATAGGGGCATAGGACAGAAACAACTCTCTTCCACAAGGCGCGATCCTGCGCATCGGCTTTAAGCTGTTGCCAGGACTTGTTTATTCCTCTGGCCTCCTGCTCAACTGCTCGCTTCCATGTGTTACATGGTCGACCAACCCGACGTCTTCCTTGAGGGTTATAATCCAGAGCCTGTTTTGCGATGTTTTGCTCTGGTTTCCTCAAAGTATGACCGATCCACTGCCACTTTCGCCGTTGAATCTCAATACCTATTTTAGTCTGGCGAGTTGTACTCCAAAGTTCGTCGTTGGAGATCACTTCTGGCCAGAATATACCTAAAATGCGTCGGAGGCATTGGTTCACGAAAGTCTGTAGTTTCTCGGTAAGTCGTACGGTCACTTTCCACGTAGTACAACCATATAACAACACGGATTTGACGCATGCGTCAAAAACTCCCAGCTTCGTGCGAAGGGAGATCTCTCTTAACCTCCAGAAAGGGGAAAGGATACCGAAGGCCTGACGAGCTTTATTTAGCCGAGCCTCAACATCCTTTTCGGCTCCGCCGTCCATGCTGACAATGCTTCCGAGATAGCAAAAATCTTGCACCTCTTCCACATCCTGCCCATTAAGAACAATCGGTGTGCTTGCGTTCGAACCCATGTGCATGTACTTGGTTTTACGCACATTTATTTTCAAACCATAAAGATCGCAACTATTTCCATTCTGCGTATTGAAGCCGTTTCAGGCAATTTGGGACTGGACTGGCTGGTTCTATTACGAAATAATGTGGCAACTGTTCCTTCCTCAAGATTTGATCTATCCGAATAGTAAATGATTGGTTCGTGTTTAAATTTTTTTATATATTCCACAAACAGTGCTGGAGAAATTGTCGAAATCAAATCTTTGGGGATACCTTTCACTTTTTTGAACATTTCCAGTCATATACTTATTTACGATGGCACTACAGGCCAAATCGGGCTTTGGCCGCCTGAATGCTCTACCTCCATCCATCTTGGTTCAGTGGCCGCGTGCTCCAGTTTGGAAATCTTACCAGTGATTTGCTGTCTGCGTCAATCGAATCCTCCCAGCGCTTTCGTGGTTTTCCGACCGGTCTTTGTCCGTTGACTTTCCCTTTTAGTGTGCGTTTGGGAATTCTTCCGTCATTCATCCGCTCCACATGACCAGCCCATTATAACTTTTTAAATTTTATGAGGGTTGACACTTCTGGATTGTCGAAGATGGCATACAATTCCCTATTGTATCGTATTCTCCAAATCTTCCCTCACTGGTCCGAGGATTCTTCTGAGGACCTTTCTTTCAAAGGCGTGAAGGAGTTTTTCGGACGCCTGAGTTAATGTCCACGTTTCGCTGCCATAGCATAGCACAGGTCGTATAATTCGTATAATCGTTTTATATAACCTAAGTTTTGTTTTCCTGTGTACGTTCTTGTTTTTAATTATTGGAAGTACCGAATAATACGTCTTGTTTGCCATAATTATTCTTCTTTTAATTTCGATGGGTTCGCTTCCATCCTTCGATAGGTTCGCCCCTAGGTATATAAAGTTGTCTACGTTTTCTAGGTTATAGTCTCCTGCTGTAATATTTTGTCTGATTGGCGTCTTTTTCCTAGATTGCGTCATAATTTTTGTTTTATTTTCATTAATTAGTCAAGGTTTACAAATACTGCCTTAGCACTCTCCAGACATCTTGCAAGGATGTCTATGTCGTCGGCATATGCTACGAGTTATGTGGATTTGAAGCATAGTGTTCCCTTGGTGTCAACGGGAAGTTTCTGAACAACATATTCGAGTGTTAAGTTGAAAAGCTTTGGTGCGAGGCCGTCACCTTGCTTAAGGCCGTTGTCTGTTTCGAAACTAGAAGTCAGATCATTTTCTACTCTGACAAAGACTCAGTCATTGTCATTCTTGTCAGTCGGACCAGTTTCGGTGGGACTCCAAACTCGTACATACTGTAGTATGCGCCTGTTGATACTGTCGTATGCTTGTTTGAAGTCAACAAATATCTGGTGCACATCAATATTCGTTGTAGGTTATGGGCTCGGGTTAAGAAAGTGTTCAAAGTATTGTGCCCATCTTAGTTTTATTTCTTCCGCGTTACTTATAATGTTCCCTTCTGCATCCTTGCATAGGGTCGTTTTCGGTTTGAAAAGGAAATACGCGGCTCTTGTGCTGTGTAATTTAAATTGTTTGTCCATGTTTTTAATTTCGTCATTATTGTACTTCCATTTTTTTTGTCTGCATATTTTGTTTGCAAATCGTCTAAGATCCTTGTATTTTTCCTGTTTGGCTCATGTCGGCCGTTCCGTTAATATTTTGTAGGCTTGATTTTTTCGTTCTAAGGCATCTTGGCATTCGTTGTCGAACCAATCATTTCTTTTGCGCCGGGGTTGTTGTCCTATCACCTTCTCTGCGAAAGATGTAATGCCATCTTTGATATTTTATCACATTTTTTCTATTGCTTGCTGGCGGTGGCATTCAGCATTGTCGCGATGTGCCTCTCCAAGACTGATACATATTTCGCAACTATTTTCTCGTCTTTGAGTTTTCCTATGTCGAATTTAGGTACCGATTGTGTTTTTGGGTGTCCCGGTTTACGATTCGACATCGGAACTTGGTCTTTACCAAATAGTGGTCTGTGTCGCAATTAGCCCCTCGACATGTACGCACGTCGAGAATGCAGGAGACCGTCCTTTTCTCTATTAGAACATGGTCTATTTGTCCAGTCATATGGTTGGCTCAAATTCTGTAACATTCAGATTTTAAACAAACAGAGGAGGAAGCTCAGATTTTTCGATTTGTAAGTCACAGATTTCCCGAATTACTGGGCTTCAGAGCCCTAAGCTCGATTAAGCTGTAATCTAGAATGGGATTGCAAGTAGTAAATTCCTAAATAAAGTATTTTACAAATGTTGCCTTCGAAGGAAATCGTAAAAGCACTACTCATCATAGGACCTTGAATGTTTCTATATGCGTAGTTTGCGCTGATCCAATGTAGGCTAGAATCTATACTCAAACCCATCTTATTGTCAATTTGTATATTTGTAGTTAGAGGACACAAAATATTAGCGCCTGCAACTGCTTTGATAAAATTCATACGGCTAATGCATTTTTTCGTGGTTTGCTCGATATGACATCTTCATATCAATTTCGCAATGAAGTACACAACAAGATATTAAAAACAAGAAAATTTGACAACGGTGGTTTATTATAACGTAGAATCAAGGAATTTTTTGCTCTCCAAGTGAACAAATTAGTTAAGTTTTTCGACTGAAACTTAGGAGAAAAACTTATCCAAGCTTAAGCTCGGTTGTTGCATTTAAGTCTCGTTTACTGTGAAAGCCAAAACAAATATTTCTGTCTCATCAGCATATTGCAAAAGTGTACCTCTAACTCAAGTATAAAGCTAGTATGGAAGAGGAGAGAGAACCGAACCCTTTGCAGAGCCAATAAAGCTGTTCCTTGTTTTTTAGCTAGGGTGTAGCCTAGTAGGTAACGTGTTGGTCTTGAAATGTGAAGTTTGTGCGTTCAAATCCCGGTCGGTGCAATATATAATTCCAGCACATTGCCTGCTTGGTTATACCTTAGTCAGCTCGCTTTGCAAAAATGAAAAAATTCGTAGAAAGAGGGTTGTGCGAAGGGCTAACAACCCTTCCACAAAAAGTAATAAAAAATGTTGAGGAACCTGAATACCAGGAGGCCAAGGTCGGATTCGGGCTGTAGCGCCAATGTAGAAGAAGAAGAGTTTTTATAGTATTCCTATTGACTTTGAAGTGGAAAATTTTTTTCTAAATTAGAGCATAAAAAAATTGATAATTTTATTCGAAACTCCAATATCTAATCATGTTAGTAATGACTCTGTCGTAAGCTGATTTTACATCCATGAAAACATCAAGACATGTTTATTATTTGGCAAAATTGAGCTGAAGGTTGTGATCTTAGAATAGTCCTCGAAACTTAGAATATATAGACCAGCAAACGAAGGGCCTAATAGAGTTCTATAAAGCCAACTGAAGCAATTCCCATACATAAATAAAACTATCCCTACTTGCCGCCAACTGCTCTCAGGTACCCTCAGACCAGCAAATTCACTCTCAGCGCGACCAAAAAATAAATAAAAGTGTATTCGGTTCTCTATTTTAAATCGTTTCCCTTGTATCTAACCTTCACAAGCTCCTACGAAACCGGTTTATTTTTAGCACTGGTCCACGTGGTACGAACGATAGAAAAAACGTGCGTGATTAAATTAAAGTTTGATTTATTTAAAAATACAATATCAGGCCTCCTTTACGTAGTGGGTAGCGTGCCTACTTCGTTGTCAATAGGTCGCAAGTTCTATTCCCATTCCAGGCAATAAACTTTTAAGCAAGAATTTTTTAGGTGCTATTGGTATTGGAAAAATTATTCGAAATAAAATGGGCAAACGATATAAAAGTGAAACAGTTCCACGTCTAGAAGTTATAAATACTCAGTAGATGGTTTCTGCTCGCTTTCTATCATTCAGTTATACCAGTTTCACCATTCATTACGGTCGTTCTAACTCCCCTTCCCCTACCTTCCCAATCTCATTCCTTCCCTCCATGACTGTGCTTGTGCATTGCACATAAAGGCCGTAATTACCAACTCAAGTTATTCTTAAAAAAAAAAATATTTTTTAGGCATTAAGAAAGTAAAAGCTTCTAGGAAGCATGGCATCCAAAATGAATGGCATGGCTAGTATTAGTGCAGTGGTGTAGTACAAAGAGTTTTAATGGTAGGGTATATATGTTCTCTGTACTAAACATTAAGTTTTGCCGAAATTTATCCAAGAATAATAAAGCTGTCCCCAACTTGTTGGCAGATATGTGTTTTTTATCTAAACTTTCGTTAATAGTTGCTGAATTTGACCCACTGCTATGTTACTTAAATTACAAAGAACCCCATTGCAATTTAATAAACTTTAAAAATAGCACTGCGATTTCTCGTTTTTCTTCGTTTCCTTTCTTCACCCATCCGAATTACTTCCATTCTCTTAAAGATTTGAGCTTCCTGTGCTATTATTTCTATGGTTGTGATACAGTCAATAACGCTTCTACCTCTGCCAAACCCAAATTGAGTAGAGGACAGTTTGTAATTGTGTTCTGTCTATCATTAAGCATGTTTTCTATAACTTTACGGACACAAGATATAAGGCAGATTCACTGATATGTTCTCACTTTCAGCACGGATTTCTTAGGTTTTGGTATGGCTATTACTTGACTGTCATATTTATTTTCTGGAGCAGGAATCTGAGTCTAGGAGTATGTTTAGCAGAGAAGCTTTTTTAGTATGTCGTACCTGATATTATTAAGACCTGCCGAGGAATTATTCCCATTTCAGTTCGTACAATGAGAAGATTTTGTCCAAAGGTTAATTATTCAAGGATGTTTCAAGATGAAGGAATGGAGACTCAGGCGAGTTAGACGGAGATTCCACTCGTTTTGACTGTAGTTGTGTTTTAACACAACTCTACTATAAAGAATTTTAATGGAATTAATGAATTCCTTCACACTGCAGAACACTACATAACATAGCTATAGAAGACTTCGCGCGAGACTGAGGCTTGGACGAAAGCAGATTATCCTTCAATTTAATTTTCTAGAAGTGGTTCGGCAGAATCTTTTTGAAATTTGGCAAGGTTTCATGAGACGTTACTGCCACTCCTTCATACCGAAGGTTTTTGTAGAGTGAATGACCTGCCCAAAAGTAGTGTTTTCTTGAACGGGTCGGTGGAATATTTGGTCAACATGAAGACTTTGACTACGTGCTCTGACAATGCACTAAATACACAGATCGGCAACCATTTTATCACGTGCAAGGATACGTACTCCCTTCGTGGTCAGAGATAGTGTAGTGTGTACTCTGTGACACACAATAAAAGCTCTGACTCCACTGTCTGTTTTCGCCAAATCAAACCAAATACATCTATAATATTTTTTTCCCTTCATAAAAAAACATACATTTACATACATTTCTCCAAAAGATTTTAGTTTTAGTCTACTGGCAGTCCAAGTCGAGCTGGTATACTGTATAACGCATTAATACCGGCATGGCGTTAGTCAAAAATGTTAATGTCCAGATATTTCATCACACACCTAATGGAACCTATAAACAATTAGCCTTATAATAATCGACATCTCCATTGTGAGGAAAGCCCAGTATTCTAAGATGGAATGTAGTGGATGAAAGTCGTGGACGATGGAAAATTAGTCGGTTTTTCACAAACCAGGTGGCACAATAAAGGCACAACCATTGTTTGGACAGAGGTATCTTTCGCTGGCTACAATGGCGTAAAATGGTGATGGAGATGGCCATACGCAATCTGCTCTTATGCAGTATAGTTACCCATTTTTCCACCGAAACGAGTACACCAAACATAATAAGACTACTCCAGGCGCACACTACGTGCAGCAGAACTGCCTCCTTTTATTTAGATTCCACAAAGTTTTACTACCCCAACTCATCCGTCATAAAGCTTTAGTTAATTGAACCCCAAGTGGACCATTGAGAACTGCCACGAGTACCAATTTTCCAGAGACTCTGCCTCAAACCATCGATGCATGCTTTGAGTCCCAGAAGTAACCCACCCAAGAACGCACTCCTCGATAGCTGGTTTGGACACAAACAACCATGCATATTTTTTAATTTCCTGATAGAACGAAATAAAAGTAAACTATTGTAACAGCAAACTAACATCTAGTTTTTGACGAATTTCCACTATTTAAAGTCGCTGGATTCCAGAAAATTAGGTTTCGTGGTTACATGCGTCTGTGTGTTCTTCAACAAAATAGAGTGAGAATGGTCGGAGAAATCGGTCTCATCGCCGTTGAAAAGATTGCGAACTGCTGTCCTTCTAAACCGATTTGCAAACTCTTCTTAAATCTTAATGCAATTTTTAGGCGTTTTCCTGCATGCTAATGTCCAGTCGCCTGTTCAATTGACATTACTTCACAGGAATAGTATTTAGCCAAATATTGACAAAATATTTTGAAAATAATGATTAGAACTGGTCAATATGGTTTACGCCAAGAACGTTGTACTGGCGGTTTATCGACAATTTTACCGAGCGTTGGAACAACAATATTTATCAATTTGGTGAATTCTGCATTTTTCTTTGGATCTTTCTAAAGTGATTCCATAGTTGGATGTGTTGATAGCTTTTTACCCAACCGTTCAATTCATGTCATATTAGATGCATGGTTTTCTTCTCCCAGCGTTGATTACGCTACAGGATCAGTATTTTCTCCGACTCTCTTCTAATGATGCCAGCATCATTGATTTCTCATACTTCTTCAACAATAGATCATTAGCCTGGCCCGTCCTACCCATTCAAACACGCAACGGAGAAGTGTGATTCGATCACCGAACAAAAACCTCTCAGATGTTCTTCGAATGAGGTTAAAAGAATTTGGTTGAGTTCAATGCATTCAAAATGCAAAGCTATCTCGCAAGCTCAAGCTAGATTACAATTTGTACCGAGTGGTTCTTGACAATAAAGTCTTAGCTATGTTTCCATACCTCATGATCCTCATCACTATCACGGAGAACTTGTGTTGAAGCATCTTTGTGTTTGGGTAGGCTTATGCGATGGAAGAAAATTGTTCCTTCTTCCTTTATAAGACCAACGTTTCAATACAAGTATCGCCCCGGGGCAGGCACCATCCAATTTTGTTCATTCTCGAGCTTTAAAACTGATAGGTGATTCGGAAGTTTCTTCAACTTTCGACTGATCCGGGCACAGACGTAACTTTAGAGGCTTTACCCTATTTTATCGAAATTTTTATGAAAGCTAGCAAAATTTCCAATCTCTTGTCTACTCATTACATCGACGTAACGTTCGTACTGCTGCGTTGGGCACGAGTATAATTTTAAACCAATTGTTCGTCGCACAGTAGGATTCTGTTCATTCATTCACTTTTCAACGCCAGTATGAAACTCGCAACCACCCAGTATGTTTCCAAACCAGTACAGTATCCAGAAGTTCAAGGCAAATAGCAAACGCCACTTCCGAGACCTTCCCAATCATTATTTCTCTTACTCTTTCCATTTTCCCCAGTTAAATTCTAGTGAAACCGAAAAAATATTTGACGTCTCTGAGGTCGTCCAGTTCTGAGAATAATCTACATCCTAAAGAAAGGAGACGACCATTGGAGATTTGTGGACAATGATAAAGATAGTGATCGATTTTAGTTTTTGACGTATAGATCTAAATATAATTAACTTTTTGCTTATATTGAAACCTAATGAGGCGACAATTGAGCCCAGAATCATAAAAGTTGTAGCGACATCAAAAATAAATAATCTTCCTCGTTATCAGTTTTCACGTGGGGCTATAGTTTTCGAGGAAATCGGTTTGGAGTTTTCTATTAAGTTTTTTTTTTAACATTAATGAACAATGAAATGCGATTAATTGCAGCTCATTCAAAAAGTGTTCGAAGAAAAACTTGTACATCTTCCAAAAATAACAACTTTCTGTAAACTGCACTTTTCTAAAATTTCAAATTTTCATCGTGTTTTCTTTTGGCAAATGGAGGCAATCGGTAGTATGTTTGGTAATACTATGGTTGGGATTACTTTAATCGTCGAAAAGAGAATGGAACTGCGCATATGGCGAACTATCCAGACTGCCGGACACCTAGTTTTCCAAACAATCAACCTACAAATTCTCCAGAATTTTATACTCTCAGTAATAATACAATGCAATTAATAACGACCATGTTTGAAAAGATACATCTGTCGAATATGACAGAAATGCTTATTAAAGATTGGGAAATCACAACAGACAGCTAGTCAACGCTAATTTAGATGGAGTGCGATAAAAGTAAGGACTTTGTTTTTGAAGAACTGTAGATTCTACTCAGTGGAAAACAAATTAGCTATAAGTACATTCGAAAGTTTTGAAGTTTGGGAAATGAATGACTGCAAGTATTTCACTATACGAGATGGGAAAGATTTGACGGTGTACTCGAGTATTGAGTAGAATAATGAGTGCACATTTACCACGGAAGTAGCGTACTCAGCATTTACTATGCTGAGAACTCCGATATTTCTGCGATGCTTGACATAATCGATAATAGTTTCGTCTCCAATCAGTCGACAGGCATATTCCCGAATTCGATCGACTAACGTAATTTATATTCTTTGAGCCCCATCCTTAACATATGATTTGTACTCTAAGCATGACCTAATATAAGCTTTGAACATGGTTGCTAAATTTTTAGCGCAATCTGCCACATCAGACATATATATGCGAGACGATACTGAAATATCACGTTTGAGGGAGGTTTTTGAAGACGTTGAACTCTACTCTATTTTTCCTGTCGCATTTCAGGATAAAATTAAGGTCAGAGTTCAGCGAATAAAATAACTTCCTAAATAGATTTCTAAAGTACTCTCATCCGCACAACTACTAATTCGGTAGGAAGTAAACAACAGAAGGTCATTGATGCAAGCTAAGCAAAGTGTAGGAAATAAAATAGAACCTTGAGGGATTCCGGAATGAATTGGAAAGAGAAAGAAGAATGCCACCTAATACCACTTGTATAGTTCGTACTAAAAGGAAACCCTCAATTCATTGCACAAGAGTAGCATAGTGGGCAGCATGCTTGCTTCTCAGTCAATAGGTCGTGGGTTCGATTCCCACTCCAGACAGGGGATTTCTTTAAGCACGAATTTTTCAGTTGCTACTGGCGATGAAAAATTAATCGAAATAAAATGGGCAAACGGTGTAAAAGGTATACAGTTCCACTTCAAGAAGGCCTAGATACTCAGTAGATGGATTCTGTTCGCTTTCTATCATTCAGTCTCCCATAACATCTCTTGTCAGTAGCAGCCAGTACAACTGAAAAATATATCAGCTTCTCCACTCGTCACGGTCGTTCGCACTCCTTTTCCCCCTACCTTCCTAATCCCATTCCTTCACTCCATGACTATGTTTGTGCATTGCACATAAAGGCCGAAATTGCCTATAACACAGATCATTCAGTAAAAAAAAAAAAATTAATTCCTATGACCTTAAGTTAACCTAGAAGATAGTTATGCCAAACTCTATCAATAGCTTTTCCAATGTCAAGCGAGAAAAGTTCACCTTTATATATGCTTGGACCAAAAGATACCCAGTCAGCCTCCCAGAATGGAACTCTTATTAGCGATCCTGGATAAGCTGTTCATTCTCGATATATTTATCAATTCCGCGATTGACAGAAGCTTTCATTACTTTTGAGAGCACTGCAGTAATAGCTATTGGGGGGAAGTTGGCGGAGTTTGCTTTGCTTCCTTTTTTTGGGAAATTAAATGTTTGCATTGTGTATGTATATGGAGAGCATTTAGAATAGTAAGAAAGAGACACAATATTGTAAATACCTTGAGTTCTTGAAGGATTCTTGAGAAATGTCTTATGCAAAAATGCTGTGTTTTCATTAATAAAGGGGTTGCAGTTGAAGGCAATTAGTTTGACGCAATAAAAGTGCTTTGTGCGAAACTTGGTGCTAGTACGGTACGGTTGTAGTTAAAGTAGAAATAGTGTTAAGGAAAAAATGAAATTGTTGTTAGTCATATTAATAAATGGCCAGTAAGATTTCGAACGTTTAAGGTTCTAGAGAATCTTCCGAAGAAGTTTTTGGTTGTGTTCAGATTTAAGAAGTTAAAGCAAGGATTTGCTGGCATTTCTTGACGCATTGAAAATTTTTCTGTTGGCAAGAGTTTTATTTCTTGGAGGCGCGTTGGTTGTCTTTGCTAGAAATGTTCCGTATTTCCAATTTGCGATAGGGATACGGCAAAGACAGAATTTTTATCAGTCTGGTTGGTGAGAAATAGCTCAAAAAATGTAAGAAAATGATCTGCAATGTAAGTTAAATAAATAGTCTGGAGCAGTGTTATCAGAAGGACGTCCGCAATGATCTCTAGTTGAGAAACATTTAGATAAGCAGCTTTCTCAACAAGAAAAATTGCCGTTTTTAAAGCGATCACAATCCAAATTCAAGGTCGATATCGAAGAATGATAATTAAATATTTTGGGTTCAAATTGGATGAGATTTATCTGTTCAATATATTTTAAACCTAGCTAGGGTGTAGCCTAGTAGGTAGCGTATTGGTCTTGTAATGCGAAGATCGGGAGTTCAAATCCCGGTTGGTGCAATACATATTTCCAGCACTTTGCCTGCTTGGATATACCTTGGTCACCTCATTCTACGAAAATGAAAAAAATCGTTAAAAGAGGGTTGTGCGAAGGGCTAATAACCCTTCCATAATAAGTACTGAAAAAATGTTAAGGAACCTGAATATCAGGAGGCCAAGGTCCGATTTGGGCTGTAGCGCCATAGTAAAAGTAGAAGAAGAATACATTTTAAACCACAGAAAAATTTTGAAAGTAGCGCAAAATCAGATGAAAATAGATACATACATACATATGTTAAATTGTAGAAAAATAATAAATTTTATGCAAAAAAGAAAGTTTGCTTTACTTAATCAAATTAAAATAAACCAAAAAAAATTTATATTAATCGTATTTATGAAAAAAATATTTCAAATTACACTACTTGAATACATCGAACAGAAATTGATCAAATCCGAAAGGAAATTTCAAATTACACAGCATAACAATGTATCTAAATGGTAATCAAAGATATCAAATGCAAACGGAAATACGAATCATATATCTTCACATTCCAGTTATAATTGAACATAAAACATGTGCGTGATTCTATTCACGTAATAATTAAATCATGTTTAGTATGGAAGAAACTCGCGAAAATATTATCAAAAAAAAAACCATTAAATCTTTAATAACGTATTCAAGCTCGTATGTCAGTATGGAATAATTTTTTTTTTTTTTTCAATTTGTTTATTTTTCATAACTGACCTAATTCAATACTTACAAATGTTGTTATGTGCGATATTTACAACAACAGTAATAACAACCAAAATAGTAATAATATCGATGAGTTTCTTTTTACGATGTTAATGTATTTTATAGATTTTTATTAATTTATATTTCGTAAATAAATAAAGGAAAATTTTAATCGATAATGTTGTTTTATCTGAAAGGCAAACGTTCCGAAAATTATTTTGTCTTATTAAATTGATGAAAACATTTAAATTTTTAGTGAATATATTTTTTTTATTTTCTAAAAAACGAAAGCGAAATTTACACAAAGTCATTGACACGTTACTAAGAAGTTAATTATGTTTCTAACAAATTCCATTGAAATTATGTAATAAATTATGTTAATGTGTGAAAAAATCGTATTGTTTGAAAAAAATGCCATTTTTGCCTCAATTAATGACTATTAATTACTACTAAGCCGTGCTCCTGGAAAATTATTCCCCATAGAAATTGAAATGGAAACTAAAAGATTTATTTAGGTATACGAGAAATGAAGTTTGCATGATGAACTCGTAAATATATTCTAATAAAATTAAAATAATTGATTGATGAAACGTCATTGAGATTTAAGTATCATGTTCTCTCGAAGAAAGCAAACAAAAATCGTAAAAAGCTAAGTGTTATAATTTATGTTTTTCAGACCGCATATGTAAGATAAATTATATATATCATATTACTTCATGGAAGTTATTATTATTGTTAGTAATTTCTTTCATGTAAATAATTTAATTCGCTTAGTGATTTTCCTATTAAGGAATATTTTTAATTTAATTTAATAGTATCGGTTATTATGAAGCTTGTCAACAAATTTCGCACCAACCACATGTGTAGTAGAAACGTTCCTTATTATTATTATCATTATCGCAGAAAGATAACCCAGATATGTAAATATACTTCGACCGGGATTTGTGATCATGAGTTATGATCACTGATCATGAAAACGACATGACTGGGCTTTCCACTCATTAGTAATTATTAGCATTTAATGTTAATCAACCTATGAAATATTCTGTTTCAATTATATCACCATCTCCAATTGGTAATACCGACCATTTCTTGGTTCGAGCATATTTTTCAATTCTTCTGGAAAAATCGCTTGAAAAACGGATGCTTAAAAGAACAGTTTGATATCACAGAGGAGTAGATTGGAAAGAACTAATCAGTTCCCCAGGGATTTCAACTGGAAATTATACTTTAAATGTAATAATTGTGATATAGTTTGCCGGAAGATTGCCGAAGTAATGAAATAATTCTTCTGGAGGGTTTGAAGATATACAGCCACTAAAGAATGCAACTATTCAGATTGATCAGATACCATACAGAAGCACAAAAACCCATTTGAAATGGTCAAAGGTTTCTAACTTCTCGCAATAAATTTCTTTACAACGTGCTAAGGAATAACTGTAAATCAACTGTTAAAAGTGCTAACTGCCAAAAGCGGCAGGTTCTTGAAACCCTTAAAAGTTTAAGATCTTTTTGGTCATTCGCAAGAACAGCCAACCGAAACTTCGTAAGATCTTCTGCACCTCCCTTTACATATGGTGACCGAATTGTTCACAATTCTGTTTAGAAAGCAAATCTTCTGGCTGCGGGCTTTGGAAGAGGCCCTCTGTTCTCACCATCAAACCAGTCTCCCCCTAAGCTACCACATTCTGGTTTTTCTCAACAACCTGCTCACTTTCGAATACGTCTTATCTCCAGGATAATCATCGATCCCAATATTTACTAATTTGCTGGTCCTAATAGGATACCCTTAAGAAATATTTTTCCTCTCAGGCTCAACTTATTTCACATATCATTCCCTTCAGGGCACTTTCTAATCATATTGAAAATGGTGAATAATCAACCGATTCCTAAGAAAGCAAACAAAGCGGTTCCATCGAACTACCGCCTAGCTATTAAGCCAGTGATAAGTGAAAGTGATAAAAACGTCTGTCAATCGCAAACTAGTCAGTTACCTTAAGGATAAAAATCTTGTGCATAATCGCCAATACCGATTCCGTGCCGGGCGTTGCACTAGAAATCTTCTGCTCTATTCAACTGAACGTTGGAACTTGTACATTCACAAATTCGGCGAGGGTCAGGTACTGGATAGGTAGGTAGAGTATAGCCTAGTAGGTAGTGTGTTGGTCTTGTAATGCGAAGGTCGTGAGTTCAAATCCCGGCCGGCGCAAAACATAATTCCGGCACATTGCCTGCTTGGGTATACCTTTGTCACCTCAATCTAAGAAAATGAAAAATTCGTAAAAAGAGGGTTGTGTGAAGGACTAACAACCATTCCACAATAAATAATAAAAAAACATAATAGGGCTACGATTGCACGTAAAGCGATACTCTAGATGAAATAGAATTTTTGGTGATCTCAAGAGATTTTGTATGGGAAGTGTTAGAAGGGATGATAGCATTGAACTTATTTTTTCCCCATCATGCTAAAGTAGCTATAATAATATTTATGCAAAATGCTTACTCCAAAAATTGAATAGGAGCTGAGAAAATTAGTGTGTTAGATTTAGTGAAAATGTGCAGTTTGTATGGGAGGTGGTAGAAAGAGTGGGAGGATTTTAGTGATTTTTTCAAAAATAACTAAGAACATCATAAAATTGACATCTCTTAAATTTTAGACCAGTAACATTCATACTTTTCAAGAAAAAAGATTTTTTGTGAAGTTGTGAAACTGTGTCATATTGTATGGGAGGGGGTAGAAACAGTAAAGCTATTCAAACATTTTTTTCTGATCTTAGTGATAATGTTAAATAAGTATTTATTACAAAATGTGAGCTCGATAAATGTTATATGTTCTGAGAAAATCGGCTTAGAGCATTTTATGCAAAAGTGTAGTTTGTATGGGAGGGGTTGGAAGGAGAGGGAGGACGCAAATAATTTTTATACTGTATATTGAAAGACTAATAGCTTTTATACTTTTCGAGCAAATCCATTTAGAGTCGAATTGCGAAATTGTGTCATTTTGTATGGGAGGAGGTAGAAGGGGTAAAGCTAATCGTCTAACTTTTTTTTAGCCTTACTAGCAATTTTAAATAAATATTTGGTGCACAATTTCAGCTCGCTAAATTTTATACTCACTGAATAAATTGACTTAGAGTAATTTATGACAAGTGCAGTTTGTATGGGAGGTGGTAGAAGGAGGGGAAGGACACGCATAATTTTTATATATATTATCATAAAAGTAAAATATTCCAAATTTCAGGCCAATAGCTTTTATACTTTTTGAGCAAATCTGTTTATTGTCAAATTGCGCAATTGTGTCATTTTGTATGGGAGGGGGTAGAAGGGGTGGAGTGGAGCGATTTGGCCCGTTCAAGAACTTGACCTTAATTGTTTTGTCAAAAACGACGTGTACGAAATTTGAGCTTTCTAGCTCAACGCGTTCTCAAGCTAGAAAGCGAACGGACGGACGGACGAACGGACGGACGGACAGACGGACGGACGGACGGACGGACATCCGGTTTTGAGATTTTTGAGTGATAATATTAACTTCTGTATCATTAATTTTTTTCTCCGAGCCTTATTTCTTGGCGTTACAAACTTTAGAGCAAACTTATAATACTCTTAGATTTCATCTAGAGTATAAAAATGTTGAGGATCCTGAATATCAGAAGGCCATGGTCCGATTTGGGCTGTAGCGCCATTGTAGAAGAAGAAGGTACTGGATGTTGACTTTGGGAAAGCCTTTGACAGACTTGGACCCAAGGGTCTATTGGTAACCATCCCAACCATTTCAGATCGATTCCAATGTCCCACAAGGCTCTGTTCTACTCTTATCGATCTTTTCAATCTGTATTAATGTTTTCCATCTCAAGATCTAGCTAATATCTACAAGGTTCCTTTAGGGTCCAGGGTGTCTTCGTCTTGAGTGCAATTCGCAGATATGGGCTGGGGCACCCAAAACACAACTTCCGGTAATCGATCGGGCTCAGAACTATGCGTTCTATCTAGCAGCTGATATTGACTCCCTCGAAAATCGAACTCAGTGCTTATTATCGTTATTTCCACGATAAATGTAGCGAAGTACTGTCCAACCTTTCAATTTTTCCAGGAATACTCGACAAGCTGAATACGCTCATGATATCTCGGTTAAGCCCGTACCTTCGCATACAGTGAAACACAGACAGTTCTTCGTCACCCAAACTATAAGACTGAGTAATGATTTATCTCCCCAAGTTTTCTTGACGGCTTACAACACTCATTGTTTCAAGAAAACCGTTCACTGGCAGTCTTATTCCATCCTGAAACTGTCCTGTAATCCCATCAGTTACCTGTCCTGTATCAACTTGACTATGCAACCCCTAAGTTATGTATAATGCTATAACAACTCTTGCTATTCCAAATCCTTCCAAATAAATTTCTTGAAATTTCAAAATTCAAAAAAGTATTTCTTTCTTCGAAACTATGAAAATTATCGACTTGAAACTTAACCAAAAAATGAGGGATTCCATAAAACTGGACACTAATATACTCAGAATTTTTTTTTTTAAATAATTTCGAAAAATTTATTTGAAAATATATTGAAGATATTGTTAAAAAAAGCTAAATAATTTTTTTCCATTCTTCTATTTATTTATAAGATTTAATGAAACCCATTTAAATGCAAGATAAAATTAGCTGTTTTTTTATGTTCTTATTCAATATTTTAGCAAAGAAATTGAATCTAGATATCAGGTGCGCAACATTGGAATCCCTATCAACTATAAAATTGCACAGAGCATGTCAATACAACATTATATAGTAGTTTTGAAATTGTCCAAGCTTCACCAATCTTTCCACAACCACTCAAACAAATGCCACAATTTCAGAAAATTCTATTTATAAATTTTTTAAGTACTTATTACAAAATTCGATAAATTGTACAGGTACTGAGAAAATTGGTTGATAGTATTTGAAAAAAAAAGTCCAGTTTGTATTCGAGGTGTTAGAAGGAGTGTGGAGATTCGAATAATTTTTATACCACAGACTACATCTATGATAAAATTATTATGTTTTAAATTTCAAATTATTAGCTACACAAAATTACACAAACTCCCTAGCAAGAAAGCGCACAGACGGAAGGACAGACATCTGGTTTTGAGATTTTTGAGCAACAATAAATATTTCTGTACCCTTGGCAACTCTTTGCGAGCATTATTTCTTAGCGTTACAAACTTCATAGCAAACTTCATCTCGAGTATAATTATAACAAAATTCTTTCATAAATAATGTAATACAAGTTTACGTTTCCGTAAATTATTCACCAGGAACAATGCTCTCTTTCAAAATTTATTAGTTATATTTTCCATAATTTTCAAATTGTTATGCGGAAAGAAAGTATGCTGTCTTAGGTGTTAACTATCAATATAAATCGCATTCATTAAATTGAAATTAAAATTTCGTACAATCCAATTCTATGGATTCTATTGATTTAAGTATTTCAAACTTTCGCTCTTGATCTTATATGCCTACAAATTCGACATAAAATTTAAAACCTTTTCAAAATAAATTGGAAATTAAATTTTCTAAATCAGGTTATTTCCCAGCAAAATTTAGAATAATTAAAATACTCGCATATTTTAGTATTATTTTGACGTCATACATACATGTTAAGTTTAGATAAACCATATTTGACAATCATCATTTTTCTTTTTCAAAATCAAATTAAACTTTTGCTCAATATTAATGTGGGAATTTTTTTTACGACAGGATAAGCAAAAATCTTTTATAGAATATTTCGTGCTTAGGATACAATTAAGGTTTTTGAAATAATATGCGTGCTCGTTATTTGATTTCATTAGTAAATTTGTAATTAGTGATTTCGACTATTACTTAATCCGCTTAAAGGCTTAACACCACATGACCCGCACCGTTGAAACACCGCAAGTCAGCCGATAGTTTGTGACGTTGACGAATGACCTCACTTGTCCGCACCGTATCCTTGTTTCAGCCGTGCGGTGTCTCATGATTGCAGTTCAGTACGATTTTATGACTGCAACTTGCCGTGTCCGTCACAAAGTAAACTGAACTAGTCGTGCATGGTGGAGTCTCGGTGCGGTTAGCCAGAGTCTAGCCGGTACACTTACATTGTGCAAGTATCTGACCATGTGACGCAAGACACACGGCCGGGCGGGCACGGTGCGGTCATGTGGGGTTAGACCTTAAAAAGAAGAAGATCTTAATCCTTCTCTTTACCGTTCCCACAGCTCATATGAAACTTTTTTATCATTAACAAGCACACACACCCATGGTTTGCACGGGCATATTTGCTTCAGTACTTTGCATATTCACCTTTAGATTGAGGTGTAATTTTAGGAAAAGGAAAATTGGCCACAAATATTATGGACACCTTAACCGCTTGGACAAAATATGCCAAAAAGACCCATGACTATGAGGGGGCTAAAAATCCAAAAGTGATTCATTCGTTGTATAACCGGGATGGAAACGTCCAGGAGCACGTTAATACGCCCTGGACCACAAAAGCTCCCTCTGGTTGCGAGAGGTTAAAGCATAAAGCTCTCAACTCCTGTTTAATAGGCGGACAAACTCTCACCCTAGACACCCCAAAAAATAAGGGACCAAAAACTGACTAACGGTCATGGGTTGCACTGGAATGAAGCACTCCATTCTGATAACAGACAATGGGCTTCCTCCGGACCTCACTGCATGGTTGCCGGCGAGTCAACGCAGAGAAGTATTTGCTTCGAGGAAGACACCATCCTTATTTAGCTCTGCAAAGAAAAGAAAACTGGGAGGATGAAGGGCTCCCTCTACGATGAATCAAAGGAGATCATTGCTCAGGAGCAGCAGAGCCTTCCTACAAAGGACGACGAAAGCACACCGGGAACGACACTTACCCGGTACATGATGAGCTTTCACAGCGCCATACGGAGCTATACCCCATCTAGCTACAACGGTTTCATAGCAAGATTAATTAATAACGCAACGGGTTAAGGAATGTAATTATCGGAAAAAAACTTTTGCCTTGATCACTGCTATCTGATCGTCTACGGAGTGCTAAGTTTTTTTTATTAAAGGATATTAGGTCGCATTCTACCTATATATATTAGGATAATAGGCCGTATTCTATGGGCCCACAGGTGGTACTCTATTGTTTTTAAATACGTACGATATTATAATTTTTTCAACACTTTTTATACTTTAGATGAAATCATGGGAGTATTATAAGTTTACTACAAAGTTTGTAACGCTAAAAAATAAGGCTTGGAGAAAAAAAACTTAATGATACAGAAGTTAATGGTATCACTCAAAAATCTTCTGTCCGTCCAGCCGTCTGACCTTCTTTTTGCTCTCTAGCTTAAGAACGCGTTGAGCTAGAAATTTCAAATTAGTACAAGTTGTTTTCAGCGAAAAATTTCGAGAACGGGTCAAATTGATTCACTCGATCTACCATACAAAATATCTCATTTTCAATACATTACAATAATCCAATTTTCTTGGAAACTGTAACTGCTCTCATTTTTAAATTAAGAATATATATAATTTTTATCATACATGTTATATATTGTATAAAAAGTATTCGAATCACTTTACTCCTTTCACCATCTCCCATACAAACTGCACTTTTCATGAAATACTTTAAACCGATTTTTTCAGTACGCGTAACATTTATCGAGCTCAAGCTTTGTATTGAATGCCAAATTAGCATTATTCTTAAGATCGAAAAATTAACTAATTAGCTTTACTACTTCTACCCCCTCCCATGCGATGTGACATAATTCCACAAATTTACAAAAAAAAAAACGAAACATTTTCTTTGAAAGTATGAATGTTACTGATCCAAAATTTGAGAAATGTCAATTGCATAAAATTCGTATTTATTTCTGAAAAAATCACTATAAATCTCCTAAACTTCCACCACCTCTCATACAAACTGTACAATTTCACTCTATTTAATACACTAACTTTCTCAGTCATCATCATCAATGGCGCGACAGCCCAAATCGGACCCTGGCCTCCTGAAGTCATCGCCTCCAATCGTCTCAATCCAAAGACCGCGTCCTCCAGCTACTAATTTTTAATATGGCTTTGCTGTCTTCATCAACCGGGTCTTCCCATCGCTTGCGTGGTTTGCCTACTGGCCGGTTACCACTCGCTTTGCCCTTAAGAGCACATTTGGGGATTCTTCTGTCTTCCATTTGCACTACATGGCCAGCCCACAGCAGTTTACGTAGCTTGATGAACTTTCTCAGTACCTGTTCAATTTTTGAATCTTAAATTTTGAATCGTCACCCCTTCTGGCACTCAATATACAAAATTTCGTAAAATCGAGAAAAAAAATGTCTTTCATCTAAATTATCATGCGATAATTTAGATGAAAGACATTTTTTTTCTCGATTTTACGAAATTTTGTATATTGAGTGCTTTACGCCCAATCGCAGTCCTGTTATGTATTTATTAAAGCAGCACTTACATTTTTTTTCCAAAAATCTTTTTCAAGCTAATGCTCGCAAATTATAAAAGCTATTAATTTGATATTTGGAATATATTAGTTTTATGATGGCATAAAAATACTGTAAAAAAATTATTCAAGTCCTCCCCCTCCTTCTACCGCCTCCCATTCAAACTGCACTTTTTCATGAAATACTCCACAACAATTTACTCTGTACGTATGAAATTTATCGAGGTGAAACTATGCACCAAAGATTTATTTAAAACTATTAGTAAGACAACAAAAAATTAGACGATTATCTTCACCCCTTTTTACCCCTCCCATACAAAATGAAACAATTTCGCAATTTAACAATAAACGGATTTTCTTGAAAAGTATAAAAGCTAGTGATCTAAAATTTGGTAAACATACTTTTATGATGACTTCAATATACCGTATAAAAATTATTTCAGTCCTCCCTCTCATTCCACCACCTCCCATACAAACTGCACTTTTTCATGAAATACGTTAATCCAATTTTCTCAGTACATATAAAATTTATCGAGCTGAATTGTGCACTTAATATTTATTTAACAAAACTATTAGTAAGGTGAAAAAGAGTAAGCGATTAGCTACACCCCTTCCAACCCCTCCCATACAAAATGACACTATTTCGGAATTTGACAATAAGATGATTTTCTTAAAAAGTATAAAAGCTATTGATCCGAAATTTAGAGCATATTGTTTATACTCTAGATGAAATCTGAGAGTATTATAAGTTTGCCACAAAGTTTGTAACGCCAAGAAATAATGCTCGGAGAAAAAATTAATGTTACAGAAGTTCATATAATCACTCAAAAATGTCAAAACCGGATGTCTGTCCGTCCGTCCGTCCGTCCGTCCGTCCGTCCGTGTCCTCTCTCGTTTGAGAACGCGTTGAGCTAGAAAGTTCAAATTTTGTATACGTCGTTTTTCA
Organism: Chorisops tibialis; assembly: GCA_963669355.1. NCBI lineage: Eukaryota > Metazoa > Arthropoda > Insecta > Diptera > Stratiomyidae > Chorisops > Chorisops tibialis. The sequence continues at coordinate 110,118,295 of OY770262.1, read as the reverse complement.
CAAAAAATTAAGGTCAAGTTCGTGACCGAGCCAAATCGCTCCATCCTTTCTATCCCCTCCCAAACAAAATAACACAATTTCACAATTTGACAATAAACGGATTTGCTCGAAAAGTACAAATGACACTGATCTGAAATTTGGAATGTAATACTTTTATGATGATTCCAATCTACTTTATAAAAATAATTTGTGTCTTCTCTCTCCCTCCTTCCACCACCTCCCATACAAACTGTACTTTTTCATGATATGCTCTAAACCAATTTACTCAGTGCGTATAATTTTTATCGAACTGAAATTGTGCACGAAATATTTATTTAAAATTATTAGTAAAATCAAAAAAAATTAGACGACTAGCTGTACCCCTTCTACCCCCTCCCATACAAAATGACACAATTTTGTAATTTCACAATAAACGGATTTGCTCGAAAAATATAAATGCTATTGATCTGAAATTTGGATTATATTACTTTTATGATAATACAAATCTACTGTACAAAAGTTATTGAGTCCTCCCCTTCCTTCCACCAACTCCCACACAAACTGCACTTTTTCATGAAATGCTCTAAGCCAATTTACTCAGTGCGTATAAAATTGATCGAGCCGAAATTGTGCACTAAATATTTATTTAGAATTATTAGTAAACCCGAAAAAAATTAGACGATTAGCTTGACTCCTTCTACCCCCTCCCATACAATCAGACACAATTTCACAACTTAACAAAAAATGAATTTTCCTGAAAAGTATGAATGCTACTGATCTACAATTTAAAGCATATCAAGCATGATATTTGTAGTTACTTCTGAAAAATTCATTAAGATCTCGTTCCTACTTCTACCACCTCCCTTACAAACTACACAATACCACTAAATCCAATAGACTAATTTTCTCAGAATCTATTAAATTTTTAAATCTTAAATGTTGCATAAAACATTTTGATAGCAACCTTAGCGTCATGTGAAAAAATAAGTACAATGTCGTCACCCCCTCTACCACTTCCCTATACAATTTCTTAAGATACAAAAATTTCTCTTTCATCTAGAGTATCGCACGATTGGGCTTTATGCCCAATCGCACTCCTATTATGTTCTTAATTTCACTTTGATCGATTGATAGCGACATAAAAAAAATCGATTCCGATCCGCGACTCACTCCTTATAGATCTGAGCTCCTCGGTCGGGAAACGTCCCTCCCTCCCCCTCTTAATTTCGCGGTCATCCACAAAAGAAAAACGGTATTACAGCGCTAAAAACCCCCGCGGTTTAACCACTTCGTGTGAAGTTGCACGCAATGACCCGTATCTTCCAGGGATGTACTGGTGAATCGATACAGAATTTGTGGAGGGTTTTTAACTTACTAGAGTGCTGCTGAAATACAAGATTTCCAGACCGTCATCACTATATTGCCCGGTCTGCAATTTTTCGAAATCAATGGTTGCTCGGTCGGTATCCGTTCCCAAGAATATTTGGACGAATTCGATTGAAAGACATCGCGACGCAACAGTACGTGGCCGTTAATTGCAACCACTCACATAGTGATCAGTGATGCTATCGTCTTCCAGCTGCAACGTATCGTCTTGAATTTTCAAGGTGCCATGGACTTGCCACAGGCCGCAAGTGGTCAAGCGACATTCCCAATACCATCGAATTCGTCGAACGTAATCCGTAAACAGGAAAATCGACAGCATACTACCATCTACCACGATCCACTCTATATAAAGTATCAGTAACACATGATAAACCGTTTGGGCAAAATGCGCTAAAAACACTCCTTGGCCATCAATCAATCAATCAAATCAAATCGCTATTAAGACCCCCTAAAGGGGCATATGACAGAAACAACTCTCTTCCTCAAGGCGCGATCCTGAGCATCGGCCTTAGGCTGTTGCCAAGACTTGTTTATTCCTTTGACCTTCTGTTCAACTGCTCGATTCCATTTGCTACATGGTTGACCGACCTCACGTTTTCCTTAAGGATTATAATCCAGAGCCTGTTTGGCAGTGTTTCACTCTAATTTCCTGAAAGTTTGACCGATCAACTGCCACTTCCACCTTTGAATCGTAATACCTATTTTAGTTTGTCTAGCTGTACTCCAAAGTTCGTCGTTAGAGATCACTTCTGTAGTTTCTTGGTAAGTCGAATGGTCACTTTCTACGCAGTACATGCATATAACATCACGGATTTGACGCATGCGTGAAAAACTCGCAGCTTCGTCCGAAAGAAAATCTTTCTTAACCTCCAGAAAGAGGAAAGGATACCGATGGCCTGACGGGCTTTATTTAGAAGAGCCTTTTCGCCGTCCATGCTGACAATGCTTCCGAGATAACAAAAATCTTGTACCTCTTCCACATCTTGTCCGTTAAGAAAAATCGGTGTGCTTGCGTTGGAACCCATGTGCATGTACTTGGTTTTAGGCTCATTTATTTTCAGTCCCACCTCTTTGCATTTAGAAAGCAACGAACGAACATTTGACTCTAAGTCCGAACGGTTATGTGCAAGCAAACACACGTCATCAGCATAATCAAGGTGACTTAAGATGTTAAGTAGTCTCCATTGACCTTCCCCACCTCCCAGTGCAGCTTTCAAGATGTCATTTATTACTACCAGAAACAGGGCTGGTGATAATATGCAGCCTTGTCTGACACCCGTTCGCACAGGAAAGCTCTGGGACAGCTCTCCTCTATATAAGACGCGACACTTTGCATCTTCGTCGGATTCGTTAATCATAGCTATGACCTTATCTGGAATACCTCTCCTACGCAAAGCATTCCATATGTAATCTCACTTAAGGCTGTCAAAAGCCTTCTCCTTTCTCTTGGCCATATGGAGGTTAAAATTCCGAATGTGCTTTTTTCGGTGTCCGTAATAGCTGCATTGGGTCAGAAATATTCGAAACAGGGTTGATACACCCTACTCCTGTTCAACAGATGGACAAACTCCCATGCTAGTCACCCCCAAAAAATTATGGGTTAAGTGAAATATTTCCGTTTTTCCGAATTGCTGCTGGGATACAGGACTTCCAGGATGCCTGCACTATATTACCTGGTCCGTAAGTTAATGTCGGGAAATGCAGTGAAATTTGGAAATTTATTCTTCAATGGTACAACAGCTCAAATCGGGCCTTGGCCGTATGACCTTCAGATTCCTTCATTTTATTTTATTTGTTATTGCGGAAGGGTTGTTAGCCCTAATTCAATAAGTACGAATTTTCATTTTCACAGATTAAGGTGTTCCATGTGCTATATACCAACGTAGGCAGTATCCTAAATTTATATATTGTCTGGGATTTGAGCTCGCTACCTTCGCATTGTAGACCAACACGCTACTCACTAGGCTAAGCTCATGTTACACTAAACTAACTTTCGATATTTTTATAGCGTTAATGTAGGAGGTTGAATAGAAAATTTAAGCACGTTCACGGAACCATATAAATTGCATGCAAGAAAACTGAAATCATTCCGAAAGTAGCCAGCGTTTTATAAAAATTCATCTGCAACTCAAAAAATGCCATCCAATAATTTCTTAAAGTATTTCGGAATAGAGCTCGAATTTCAAACGCATGAGTTACTAAAATCGGAATTAATTACATTCTTCACTATGCCTTCTCCTCTACTCGTGTCGATTTATGTTAACACAATAAATGCATCTTATGGTTCCCAGGACACAATTAGAGTGATTTGGGATGTTGCATGAGATTCTGATGTTTTTCTATCGAAATTGTTTTTATCCTCCCTTATTACTTCCACATTATTAATAATCTAAATTTCTTGCACGAATTACAATATACTACTCAAGAATAAATAATTGATAGTAGTCTATTAGGATAAATCAATCTTTTGTACATAATTCAAATTTATGATTTACTTCAAAAATATTCTACAATCCTCTCACTTCATAGGCCCCTGCAAAATAATTACTATTAATGTCGTAGCAGAGTATTAACGGCTTGAAAATAATTTATTTTACCAGTTCTTGAGGTTTTTGATAAATGACTAAATTAACACGAGTATTAAGCGTGGAATACTAATGACAAGTAATAATCATTAATCAACAAAATTCTTATAAATTTATTATTTATCGATTTCATAAAGTTATTTATCAGGATTATAATAATTTCACAATGCTAACGGATTATCAATTCAAAATCATAGTAACAATTGAAAAATGACATCTCTAAGAAAAAGTAAAAAAGCCGGACAGACATTGATTATCGATGGAGGTGAATACCATAACATTTTGTTTTGTCTTGAGAAAGTCAATACGAGAAGAGTTCAGATTTTTAGTGAATCCATGGAGAAAATCTTTGCCATTAGTCAGTTAATTTTTTTCTAGTTTGATAAGTTTTTTTTTCTAGTTTCTTACCTTGTTGTGGTCGTTATTTGACTTTAGAAAGTAAAACTTGCATCGTAATGATGACTTGTGTGTGGTTTAAGGTTATACTTTCGATCTTACGGTACGGGAAAGAACGACTTGAAGACGTATCGAGAAGAGAATCGTGAGATGCGCAAGTGTTATTATAATTGATGTTAGTAAAACTAGGTTTGAATTTAATTTTCATGTTTATGCCATAACTATGAATGTAACAGTCTTATTCTCTAGTTTTATAGTTTTAAAAACAGTAAGTGTGTTAAAATTTTTTTAGTGAGGTTTAACTAAAATAATGGACGTATTTAAGAGTTTTTTTTTTTTTGTATGACCGAGTTTTATGTTGAGTTCAAGAGTTATTTGAAATGAAACATTTACAAAGTAAACAATTTAAACATAATGAAACATTAGTTTTTAGAAATGACCATTTTTAATGCAATATTACTTCGGTATGGTCATATTTCAATGCAATTACTCTATAAAAATAATGCTTGGAAATTGCTAAGTATGTACTTATTAAAAGAACAGTTAAATGATAAGAAAAATCGTAATTTTTATACTAGATCAGTTGTTACATTGTATTGATGAAGCAAATGAAAATGAAGAGTCTTCCAAAATGGCACTTTACTGACTTATTGAAAGCTTACAATGAAATATTTTGATTGGCATAAATCTGAAATGATTTGTAGGAAGTGAGGTATTGTAAGATGCAGGTATGTAATTCAATTTTCAAAAATGAGATTTCTGAAACGAGAAAATGCTCGATTTAAAAAGTGGATTTAAATAAAAAATAAAATGTTTAAAACGCCTGTTGTAACAGCTATTACCAGCACGCAGTAGTGACTACGAACCTGAGATTAAGATTATGTTTGATTGGCGCCCTAAAAGCACATAGACCCCTTGGGATAATGATACCATGTGAATTAAGGAAAACCTAATGTACAACATCGACAGCTGGGGTGTAGCGTAGTGGGTATCATATTGGCCTACAATGCGAAGGTCGTGAGCTCAAATTGCGGTCGACGCATAATTGCAGCACACTGCCTGCTTGGGTATACCTTAGTTATTTCCACCTACGAAACTGAAAATTCGTAGATAAAGGGGTATGCGAAGGGCTAACAGCCCTTTCGCAATAACAAATAAAATGTTAAGATACCTGAAAGTCAGGAGGCCAGGGCCCGATTTGGGCTGTAGTGCCATTGTAGAAGTAGAAGTAATAACATCCCGCGTTGTTTCGAGTTCCTTGTTGAACCCAATTGTCACCGTTGCCGTGGCGAAATACAACAAATTCCGTATACCGCAACTCGTGACCTTGTGGTCGACGAAGAATATTACGCCGAGGGTTTTACGCCTTCTAGCAAGAGCCGGGGGGTAGTTACACAACACGTGCTCCACCGTCTTTTCTCTCATGGCTGTTTGCAATTTCTATAGAGATCAGGCGTTACCGAACCCATTACGTATACATGTGCTCCAATGGCTGGTAACAATGCCAAACAATATAGCACATTACTTCCTGGGTATTGATAATAAGAGTTTTGTCTTCTTCGTGTCACTCCCATTCCACATTTAATTCGTGCTTTTTGCAGATTGTTGACTTCGGCTAGATGTATTGCCTGCGCTTCTATAGAGTTTTTGACAATATGTTTTTGGCACTGATAACTTTTCTCCGGATTAGATTTCAAGGTTAGCACCTCTTTTTCCTAGCTCGTCTGCCACATTATGACCAGTAGTATTAACAGCATCCTCGCGGACTCCGCGAGGTCCGCTAGGGTTCAGGGCGGCTAAAGAGCGGCTGTGCCTAAAGGAAGTTGAAAGCAAATTATACTCGAACTTGAAGATCGCGGTTTCTCCTTTACAGGCGTAATAATCTTTTACCCGGAAACGAAAGTTTTTTTTGATGTTCTTCTGAAAGAATAATTTTGTGCATTTTCTTGTTCCACTTTTAACGAAAATCTGATTGCGGAGCTACTTCCTGCTGTCTGCTTAGGTGCGTTGTGGTGTGACAAAAATGACACAAGCATACTTACTTGAGGATTATGAGAAAGAAGTGAACTCCAAATGATATTAAGCAGCAGCCCATGGGGTTCTTTATGAGGATTTACTCTCTACTCATCTCTCTAAAGAAAAAAAAAATTCCAAAAACAAAAAAAAACAGTATTAAATATAATTCCGCAATGGCTTATACTGGCTCCTAAGACACGGCACAAAAGCTTAGCACAAATGATCGTAAAGAAAACCGCATCCATCCTTCGATAGGTTTGCCTTAGGTATACGAAGTTGTCTACGTTTTCTAGGTGATAGCTTCCTATTGTAATATTTTGCCGGCATTTTTTCCTAGTTTGTGTCATAATTTTATTTTTATTTTCATAGTCTAACTTCCCTTGAAGTCAAGGTTTTCAAATAGCTCTTTAGTCTCTCCAGAGATTTTGCAAGGATATCTATGTCGTCGGCATATGCTACAAGTTGTATGGATTTCACACATTACACTAGAGATGAAGGACCTTTTTCTTGATGAACCCACTATATTGAAGTTCATCACAAACATCGCTGAGAGTTTCAATAGCGATCCAGATGGTATACCGTCTGTTGTACTTAAAAGGTGCTCCTCTGCACTTATACTTCGCATAACGCATTTCTTTGTTGTGAGGTTTTCCTAGCTTTTGGAAATGCTCGACAATAACTCCTCTGTTCAAGAAAGGCAAAAGGAACGATATATGTAATTACCGGCCTATAGCTAGTGTTCCAAAATTATTCGAAGCAATTGTCTATGACGTAATGAACTTTCATTGCAAATCAATAATTAGCCCAACCGAACACGGGCTCACCAAAGGTAGGTCCACAATAAAAACCAACTGGAATTTTAAAATTTTGTGACTCCAGCGATTGAAGCAGGCAAACAAGTTGACTGTATATATACAGATTTTAGCAAAGCATTTGATAAAAGTAATCACAATTTACTGATTTACAAGCTTCGCTCACTCGGATTTCCTACTATTTTTACTAAGTGGATAAAATCCAATCCACCTAACAATTGCAATTTTGAGATGCTATCTCATTGATTATTTCAAACACTTCTGGTGTACCTCAGGGTAGTAATCTTGGCCCACTTCTGTTTATTTTATTTATCAATGACGTGAGTTCAGTCATCTCCAGCGCAAATATTTCGTAATATAAGAACGATTATCTACTTTTACAAAATGAAATAAACCTATTTTTTGACTAGTGTACCTTAAACTACATGCCTTTGAATGTTGGAAAGAGCACCATGGCATTTTTCTCCGGAAAAAATAATCCATTCGAACTTATCTATGTTTTAGAGGGAATTGCTTTACAAAAATTAAGCAAAGTACGCGATTTAGGTGAACTATTCAATGACAAATTTACCTTCGACGACCATGTTGATTGTACTGTTATCAAGGCTAACTCCTTTTGGGGTTTTGTAAAACGATGAGGTAAGGACTTTACAGAGTTACTTTAATGTGCATTTCTTCGTTCAATTGTTGAATATGCCTGCCCTGTTTGGACTCCATATTACGATATTCATAACAATAGGTTAGAGTTTGTATAGCGAAGATTTTTAAGATTTGCTCTCAAAGGTCTTCCTTGGTCAGATCCATTATGTCTTTCTCCTTATCAAGAACGACTTCAACTATGTACTCTCGTTGGAGTCACTCGAACATAAGCGATTTATTCTTAGTGCTCCATTCGCAGATTAATTTCAGCTTAAATCGACACTCCGTCATTGTAAGAAGCTCTCTTCTTCAAAATAACTTATCGATCGTTGAGACACTACGTTCTACTCGACGTTCCATTCCATCGATCTAATTATGGCCAGCACGAACCGACAACTTCCGGGTTTTTAACATTAATTATAGCAGCATTGTTTTAATCTTAGTATTGTTCAGATAAAATCAGCTTTGTTAAAAACAATATGATGTTTCATTGTAATCTTTGTAATATAGAATAATTTGCAAGTAATCATAAGTTTATGAATTCTTAAATAAATAAAGATTTGAAGCAAAATGTTTACTTGGTGTTAATGGGAAGTTGTCTGTTTTAAGGCTAGACGTAAGATCGTTTTCTAATCTGATTTGTGACAAATACTCGGTCATTGTTATTTTTGTAAGTCGAACCAGTTTTGGTGGGGCTCCAAACTGCCCCAAGATTTCATACAGTACGCGCCTGTCAATATTGTCGTATGCTTTTATTTTTTTTATATATGACACCAGAACTTGAGGGGTTGCCCTTTTATACTGAAGCACAGCTCCGGTGAGGGGGGAAGGATATTGGTTTTTGGGCATTAAGGGGATAGAAACGGAAGTGGCTATGAATGTTTCTTTTGAATTGCTGAATGTTGTAGTCATGCAGGAATACTGAGATGGGCAGCGAGTTCCATATTCGAACAGTCCGACCGAAGGTGGGGTGGAGAGAATACTTATGAGCGCGTAAAGCAGCTCTAGTATTACGGGGTAAGGGCATAAATTGGAGCAAGAGATCAGAACAATCTCCATTGTAGTAGCGATACAAAAGGGTTAGGAAGCTTGCAGTTTGTCTATGCTCGAGTCAATCGAGCGGGGAAGTGAAGAAGTGAACTTCCTATAACTTTAATAGTCCGAGACTGGATACTATCCCGATAGGAGAGAGAAGTTTTTGCAGCTCCCGCCTACAGGTGGGAATTAAATTCAAGACGTGGTCTAATATAGGCCTTATAAATTGTCAGTAACCCAAAAGCAGTGAAGAAGTTTTTACATCGTTTTAGGTAGCCCATACATTTAGATACTTCCTTGGCGATGTTAAATATATTATCGTTCCAAGATAAGTTATTTGTAATTTGGATACCTAACATCTTAACACTTGAAGAGTTGGTTAATGACTGGCCTCCGAAGGTGATTGGGTCAAGGTTCGAGTCATTTTTGCGGGACACAGGACAGCACTAGGTTTTCGAAGCATTAAATTCGACTAGATTCTTATTACTCATCGTCATTCAATGATGGAACCATGTACATACTTTATTCTACTAAGCTAGCACATCGAGCTAAGGACGCAGTGTTGAAGTGATAGGAAAAGTCTAATGTGCTGTCATCAGCGAAGCTATGTATAGGATTGAAAGTTAAAGATAGCAAGCCATTAATGAATATTAGAAAAAGGGTGGAAGAAAGAACCGAGCCCTGAGGGACACCAGAGTTATTTTTATAAGAAAGAGAAACCACACGCATTGAACGATTGGCTAAAAAACTTCCAATCCAGGAAATAAGAGAGTCGCCAAAACCAATAGCTTTTAGTTTGATTAAAAGAGCACTTTGCCATACTCTGTCAAAAGCCTTGGAAATATCGAGAACGATAATACAAGATTCACCAAACTGGCGAATGCCCTTGTTCCAACGTTGAGTGAGGGCGATTAAAAGGTCTCCTGTGGAACGTTTTTTGTTCGTCGTCAATAATATCATTGATGTTGAGATATTATATTACTCTATTGTTGATGATTGTTTCCATAACCTTCGACAGAATTGAAGTTATGGCTATTGAGCGATAATGAGCGGGCTTGGTGCATTCTCCTTTTTTTGGAACTGGCTGAACATTTGCAAGCTCCCATGAAGATGGGACTGTGGAGGACGATAAGGAGAGACGGTAAAGTTTGCATAGAGGTCTAGCAATAAAAGCGCGGCAATTTTTAAGGACAAGAGCAGGGATTCCATCTGGACCGGACGATTTGCTTGCATCTTGATTTTTAAGAACTCGGTATACGTTACGCGGACGAATGCTAATTTGTCCTAAGGTGGAATTTTGCGTAGTTTATATTAGAAAGCTAGAGTTCGTTGGTGGTAAAGAAGAGTTGGCTGCGAATTGAGTCGCTAAGATGTTTGCCTTCATGTTAGGATCCGTAATTGTTGTAGATTAAAGATAGAATCGATGATACAGAAGTACTTTTGATGGAATGAGCGAGAAACGTTTGCTTCCCTTAGGACTTCTCAACATTTTCTTCCTCAGTTTCTGGTCATGCAAATATTTTTCTCGATGTAAGCTGGATTTACAGAGACTCCTTTCTTTTTTGAAATTATTCCAATTAACTTCGGATGGCAGCTGCTTATAAGCACGGTAAGCTGCCTCTTTAACCCGTTTGACAGCACTGCATTTTTAATTAAACCAAGCTTTAGAACTGGGATTGATTGGCTTGTAGCTTTGGGAAATAGAAAGTCTCATGCCCAACAAGATGGTCTCATTTACTGCGGAAGAAGCATGCACTCTATTAAAGCATATTGACCAATCACAAGAATTATGAAATTGATTAAGACTGAATTAATCGGCACTACCGTAATGTCATACCAACTTTTTTAGAGCTGGTGTGATTGGCGTCGAGGTGGAAACTGGGGAATAGGCGGAAATTAAGCAATGGTATGAGCTGCTGAGTGGAGAATTAACAGAAGTCGAGTATTTAGTTGGGTCTGAAGTTAGGAAAAGATCAAGAAGGTAAGATCCTTTGGCCTGCAACGCCACGGATACGAGTAGCCCTCTCTACAGTTTGACATAGATTATTCGATGATGTGAATAGTTCCATAAATCGGCCGGCTGGAGATGAGTTACGAGAATAACGAAGCCAATTTATATCATGATCATTAAAATCGCTACTGCTACTGCGATTTTGAATTCAGGGTGTTTGGAGAGAATCCGATCAATTGAATCTGAAATATATTCAAATTCATTGATTGTGTCCCCGTTCGATGTATATAACAGAGATATTCCTCGGTAGTTTTCGCAGTAGAGCTTATCACCTTTTTTATAAATTGAATGATGCTCTTGCGCCTATCTTCAGGAAGTATTTCTTGCGTCCATATATCCGTGACTAATCTATGTAGGAGATGCGCTACGCAGGTGGTGCCGGCTTTCTGAAGCTCAGCCGGGGTTTGATCAGTGCCCGGTGCTTTGTTGATGTTTGGGTGGTTCTTCAGGGCTGTTTTACTTCTTCGAGTGTAGGAGGACTCACAGAGGATCTTTTATCAGTTGTAACATCATTTATACGTGTTGTTATATCTGCTGCTATTCGTGCGGATGACGGGCTCGAATTAAGAAGGTGTTCGAAGTAATGCACCTATCTTAGCTTTATATCTTCCACATTACTTTTAGTATTGCCTTCTACATCCTTGCAGAAAGTTGTCTTTGGTCGGTATCCCTCTTTCATTTATCTTTATCTTTCAACTAAGGATGGGCAGACGACCACTCGGAATCGAGGTGTTTCATTGACAACAAATATTTATAAATCGGGTACATTTGCTAAAAATTTGCAGTGAACTTCTTTTTTGCATTAAGGATTGGTACACCAAATTTTACCACAATAAACGTGGCTCTGAGGGGGAAGCGCTGCTGTTCTTAGTTACGCTATTGCTGTTATGCCAATATGGCACGGAACCCAACAAAGTGCGACCTTTCCTTAACACTAAGATTCCGTAGTGTGTCGACAGCTGAATTCTGTCTTGGACTTGATAGTACAGAATTGTATTAAGAGTGTGGATAATATTCCTCATTGTAGCGTTCCACTACTGGTGCATTTGCAGGAGAGTGTTTTATCCCATTTCGACGCTATAGATCTATTTCTAAGCAATTTTTCGATCCATGCGCTTCCGTCGTTACATTGTTGAAAGCTCCTTTAATATCTAGCAAAGTACCTAGAGTGTACGCCTTCAGTAATTTTTCGAAGTATATCACCACCTCATGAATGGCTGTATCTACCAACCAGTCCTTTTATGTACGCGTACTGAGATTGTAAGAGATATTCTGGGTACATGGTATCTCTGATGTATGCCAGTAGCGGCTCATCAGGTGAAGCGCATAAGGCAGCGCCTAACCTGTCAGAGCATTTTCGATCAGTTGAATCTAACATTCCTAATACAATTAAATTTTGCATATTCAATAATGGGCTTAGATCATTTTCATATCAGCATTACGCCTCTGTCTTTTTACCTTTTCTACAACGGCGCTATAGCCCAAGTTGGACCTTAGCCTCCTGATATTCAGGTTCTTTAACATTTTTCATTACTTATTGTGGAAGGGTTGTTAGTCCTTCGCACAACCCTCTTTCTTCGAATTTTTAATTTTCGTAGATTGAGATGACCAAGGTATATCCAAGCAGGCAATTTGCTGGAATTATATATTGCATCGACCGGGATTTGAGCTCACGACCTTCGCATTACAAGACCAACACACTACCCACTAGACTATACCCTAACTACCTTTTGCCTTCCATATAATAGCAGTGGAATAAGCTTAAAGAAAAAAAAACTTAAAAGACCTTGGACAGAAATGTGCGAGCCTGCAAGCGATTGATTTGCCCAACTGAGGCGACTCAAAAACTTGCTCACCTAGCTCGTTCAAACATTGCTGCCTGGACACACACACACACACAGCTGCGTCTTGATCCGACGATGTTACGTCAGCCTAAAATCTGATGCGCAAATTTCTTCGCCTAACCATTGTATTGTTGTTTTTGTTTGTCATTTTCAGTTGCAGAGTAGTGCGGGGCTCGATCGGACATCTTCGAATCATTTCGGTTGTAGAGTAGTGTGGGCTCGATGGGTCGAGACTGAACAGTGGCCGTTTCTAATTTTGAGAGCTTGATAAGCTAAGCAAAAAAGTGACAAGAAAATTATATTTTCATCTATTTTTCGATTTAGTTTTTTAATTTATCAAGCTAGCGTTTTCATATATTGAAAGTTTAATACACAAATTATTAAGTATCAACGCAATAAAATATTAATGCTAAATGAAATTACCACAATGAAACTAAACATGATTGAATGATAGATCTACTAACTATTTCATAAAATCCACAGTTCAGCCGGTGCCATTTTTATTTCAAGAGAATTTATCTTAAATGAGTCATAGCTAATTTAAGGACATATTATTATGTTACTGTAACCCCCTCCAAATTTTCTGAGCGCCGCACCTATCGGACAAGTCACGAGCCGCCACTGATGTAGACATCTAGTACCCTTTCTAGTACTTTTAGAAAGAAGGACGTAATACTTATGAGTCAGCAGTCCATAGGGTGAACGTGGCTACCATTGAATGCTTCTGGTATGGATACCACTCGAAGTTCTCTCCAAATAATAGGCACGAAATCTAGCTTGAGACATCCCTTCAAAATCGTTGTCAGCTACGAAATCATCAGCCCTTTTACAATTTGCATAATGGCTGGTATTATTCCATCTAGTCGCGGCTACATATAAGAGTCGAAGCTTATTGCCCCCCCCCCCTTCCTCCCCTTAGTATGTATATTGTGTGAAGTCCTGGAACTTTCTTCAACCGCGTATTGCTTGCTTCAGAGTAGATGGTGTCGTGGTCTCGGCAGCCGGAGAAGTGAGTAAAAGCGCTTCAAGCGTTCCCTTGGTGTCCAACCAACTTTCATCCGTGTTCCTAAGTAAGGCTAACAGAACAGAGTTCTTGGATACAAGTTTTCCAAGTCTAGAGGCTTCTGAAGTTTACTCTATTTGGCTTCAGCTTTCCCTTTTGGATTGCCTCAGTTCCCTTTCAAAGCTGAGAGCTCTGAACTATTATTTAAAATTAAGAATTGAAATAAATTACAAGAGAAATAAAGATTGAAGTTGATAGAGAGAAACCATCATAAATATAAATAATTCTGTTTCAGTCGTTGTTTTTAGCATAAATCTGGTGAAGACAGTGCATGATTATCATATCAGCAGTGGCTTCTTTCGCATAGAAAATTCGATAAGCTCTCGCTCTCTCTTATTTTTTCTGGGAACTTCAAAATCATCACGATGTGAACCCCGGCATAAGAAATTATATTTCTTGTATTTTGCAGTATTTATATCAAAGTAGTTTTTGTTATCTACCAAAATCGTGGCTTACACGAAGTTAATTTTGCATTAACTTAGGTCATAAAATAACTTATCAACCGCACATCCCAACAACTTTAATTCCACTTTCACTTGGAATGCAACCCGATACGGAAATAACCTAAATACTTATCGCTGAAGACCGAACTATAAAATACGCTAGGAAACAGCTATCAATTTCAAAAATTAAACAACCTTCGCCCACGGCCACGTCCCATACAGCAAAGCGTTTCGAGAAGAACGCGCATAAAAGTCAGAGAATCACACAGCACGACATCAAGCCATATGTGGAAAATTGGAACGAGCGACATGAAAATCACAGAAATCGATCGCACTCGAGATCGAAACCGAGTCGTGATCGATATCAGGAAAATATCTGCCCAAGGAAAAACCACAACCAAGAGTGTCAGCGAAATTGTTTGCGGACGTGCGGAAAAGTTAACTACTTCTCCATTTAGATTCGAGGCACTGCGCGATGCCAAGTTATTGTCGATAGCCGTGGCGGTTAGCACCGCAGTAGCACCTTTGCATTTTACCTGTAAACGAGAAATCCGACACATGAACAAAACAGTCATCAGCGAAGGCAACGAAGCAAGAAAACTCCAAGCAATAATGTCGCACGTTATTCGTCTGACCTAGTGACTGACTGACTTTGGAATACGTGAAAGAGAACAAACAGATCGGCCCCCGGCAACATATCGAATCGACTAGGAAGCCGCATGCTGCGGAACACTTAACTTTCATTGCCAAAAATTATCATTTCAGAAGTTCGCCAGGTCTGATGTAATGCACAGTCGAAAATTGAACGCCGCAATTTGTTTAATAACGCAACCTGTAACGCCGCTCCCACAGGTGTGCAGATACGAGAAGAAAAAAAAAGAATCTTTTTAATCGTCGTCTGTACTTGCAATTACATCGCTTAGCGTTCCAGTTTCGTAGCGTTTTAGATGGCATTTGGACGGGGAATTTAGGACACGGCAACGGGACTTCAGTTTGCGATCATGTGAATTTTATTGCAATTCAAAATGAAATATCGCTATATGCATGCAAAATAATATATACCTGTCCCAGGAACAAGTGTGTAACCGGCGTAACACACATGTCTCCAAGCCAAGTCTGCGAGAGTGCGAAGAAAAATAAAACTAAGAATGAAACTTGTTTCGGTGACACTTACTGTAAGACTACGCAATGCATAATATTATGATAGTTCAGCTATCTAGTAGTTATGCTATCATTAAGCTTAGCATGCTTCTACGTTTAGCGGTAAATTGTAATTGAATTTATTAAAGTTAAATTTCCATATATCGTAATTTATGTACAGTGGCTCACAGCTTATTTCGTGCAGTGCTAGTTTTAAACTATAGAACACTATCTTAAAAACTAATTAGAAAATCATGAAATTTTGAATGTAGATTTCTATATCATGCTTATTGATTACAATAAATAAAAAAAAGTTTACGAAAATAAATTCTGACACTCTTAAGGCTGAAAAGACCGATGGTGCAGCAGAAACGCAGGCCACAGCTTATTTCATGCAAATATGTACATGTTTCCACTTCTGTCCGATCGTTTCGCGGTGTATAACGGGACTTTCTTTTTCTTTGAAGAATTGGCAACTAGCTATAGGCAATATTTAGTGAGATATTTTACGTGTAAAGGACAAGAAATGCTTTTTGAAAAAATGGGGCGTCGCACAACAATTGAACAGGGAGAATTAGTGACAAGTCATATCAAGCACGGGCTATCCCAGCGGAAAATTGCTCAATTTATTAATTTGAGTCCCACCACAGTGCAGAGTATCATTGAACGCTTCGTTCATGAAAATCGTATTCAAGATTAGGGCAGAAGCGCGATAAACAAAATTTTCAACTCGTCTGACGACCGATTTATTGCACGTAAAATCAAGGCGAGCCCAAAGTTAACGGCTCCAAAACTAGTCGCGAAGATACAGCAAGGACTATGTAAGTCATGCAGTGCGGACAGTTTCTGTCCGCCACATGCTCCCAAACCACACCTTCAATGGTCGAGTAACTAGAAAAAAAACCATTCATAAGCAGAAAAAACCAGCTGAGTCGCCTTGCCTTTGCTAGAAAGCGCGCCAACAAAAATTCGGACTTCTGGAACAGCGTCATATTCTCAGACGAGTCTAAATTTAATATCTTCGGCTCTGATGACATGGCATACGTCTGGCGGAAACCTAATACTGAGCTTACTTACTTACTTACGATGGTGCTACAGCCCAAATCGGACTTTGGCCTCCTGAATGCTTTGCCTCCATCCATCTCGGTTCAGTGACCGCGTCCTACAGTTTGAAAATCTTAGCAGTGATTTGCTGTCTACGTTAATCGAATCCTCCCAGTGCTTTCGTGGTTTTCCGACCGGTCTTTGTCCGTTGACTTTCCCTTTTAGTGTGCGTTTGCAAATTCTTCCGTCATCCATCCGCTCCACATGACCAGCTCATTGTAACTTTTTCAATTTTATGAGGGTTGACACTTCTGGATTGTCGAAGATGGCATACAATTCTCTATTGTATCGTATTCTCCAGATCGAGTCTTCCCTCACAGGTCCGAGGATTCTTCTGAGGACCTTTCTTTCAAAGGCGTTAAGGAGTTTTTCGGACGCCTGAGTTAATGTCCACGTTTCGCTGCCATAGCATAGCACAGGTCGTATAATCGTTTTATATAACTTAAGTTTTGTTTTCCTGTGTACGTTTTTGTTTTTAATTATTGGAAGTACCGAATAATACGTCTTGTTTGCCATAATTATTCTTCTTTTAATTGGGTTCGCTTCCATCCTTCGATAGATTCGCCCCTAGGTATATAAAGTTGTCTACGTTTTCTAGGTTATAGTCTCCTACTGTGATATTTTGTCTGATTGGCGTCTTTTTCCTAGTTTGCATCATAATTTTTGTTTTATTTTCATTAATACGTAGCCCAACTTCCCTTGCTACCGAGTCAAGGTTTACAAATACTTCCTTAGCACCCTCCAGAGATCTTGCAAGGATATCTATGTCGTCGGCATATGCTACGAGTTGTGTGGATTTGAAGCATAGTGTTCCCTTGGTGTCAACGGGAAGTTTCCGAACAACATATTCGAGTGTTAAGTTGAAAAGCATTGGTGCCAGGCCGTCACCTTATCTAAGGCCGTTGTCTGTTTTAAAACTGGAAGTCAGATCATTTTCTACTCTGACTTGTGACAAAGACTCAGTCATTGTCATTCTTGTCAGTCGGACCAGTTACGGTGGGACTCCAAACTCCAACATGATTTTATACAGTACGCGCCTGTCGATACTGCTTGCTTGAAGTCAACAAATATCTGGTGCACATCAATATTATATTCCCAGCACTTTTCCAGCACCTGTTTAACTGAGAATATCTGGTCCGTGGTCGAGCGTCCAGCTCTAAATCCGCCTTGGTATTCACCAATTACTTTGTCAGCATAGGGCTTAATTCTCTTTTCTGGAATTTTCGTCAAGATATAAGACGTACACAACAGAGATATTCCTCGGTAGTTTTCGCAGCAGAGTTTGTCACTTTTTTTATAAATTGGACATATAATGCTCTTGCGCCAATCTTCAGGAAGAGTTTCTTCCGTCCATATGTTCGTGACTAATCTATGTAGGAGATGCGCTATGCAGGTGTCGGCGGCTTTCAGAAGTTCATCTGGGATTTGATCAGTGCCCGGCGCTTTGTTGTTTGGGTGGTTCCTTAGGGCTGTTTTTACTTCTTCGAGTGTGGGAGGACTCAAAGAGGATCCTTCATCAGCTGTTACATCAGTTATACCTGCTTTTGTATCTGCTGCTGCTGTTCGTGTAGGTGATGGTTTCGGGTTAAGAAGGTGTTCAAAATATTGTGCCCATCTTAATTTTATATCTTCCGCGTTACTTATAATGTTCCCTTCTGCATCCTTGCAGAGGGTCATTTTCGGTTTGTATCCTTCTTTCATCCTTTTAACAAGGGAATACGCGGCTCTTGTGTTGTGTAATCTAAATTGTTCGTCCATGTTTTTAATTTCGTCATTATTGTACTTCCGTTTTTTTTGTCTGCATATTTTGTTTGCAAATCATCTAGGATCCTTGTATTTATCCTGTTTGGCTCTTGTCGGCCGTTCCGTTAATATTTTGTAAGCTTGATTTTTTCGTTCTAAGGCATCTTTGCATTCTTTGTCGAATCAATCATTTCTTTTGCGCCGGTGTTGTTGTCCTATCACCTCCTCTGCGACAGATGTAATGCCATCTTTGATATTTTGCCACATTTCTTCTATTTACTTGCTGGTGGTGATATTCAGCATTGTTGCGAAATGCCTCTCCAAAGCTGATACATATTTCGCAACTATTTTCTCGTCTTTGAGCTACAAAAAGAAAATTTAAAAGCTACAGTGAAGCATGGCGACGGAAGCGTAATGGTTTGGGCCTGTATGTCGGCAGCTGGGATTGGAAATTTGGAGTTCATGAACGACGTTCATGGACAAACATTTTGAAAAAAAATTTGCTCCAGACTTCTGTGAATCTTAAAATTCAAAACATATACCGTTTCTACCAAGACAACGATCCTAAGCATAAATGTAGTATTCTGCAATTTTTTGCTGAATTGGAACTGGCCGCATGTTATGTCCCGCCGGCACAGAGTCCAGATATGAATGTAATAGAAAATTTATGGGCAATTTTGGAAAATAATATTGGGAAACGTAGTAGTTCCAACAAGGAACAATTGAAAAAAAACTATTTTGGAGGAGTGGACGGAAATTACCCCAGAAACTACCCAAAAACTTTTGGATTCTATGCCAAAGAGACTTAAAGATGTAATAAATGCAAACGGCTACTACACCAAATACTGAATTTTGTAAAAAATTTAACTTTTTTCTGTAAATTAAGGCCTAAGTTTAAGTGCATGAAATAAGCTATAACATAGAATTAAGCAGTATTTTCATAATTTTGTTAACTAAGTATTACAAACAACAATTGTATTATCTCTGAAGTTCCCAACTTAAACAATAAATATTTGTTTAAAACATGGCATTTAAGTCTTGTCAATATTTTACATAGGTTTTCAATAACAGCGTTACAAATTTCAAATGTGTAGCTGCACGAAATAAGCTGTGAGCTACTGTATATATAGAAAGCATTATAGAGTTATGAAATCTTATAAAACCCTGCTATGAGATTCATCAGATAAACAAATAATTGCAAGCATTCTAAATTTCTGTGACTAATGTCTCCGAAGTTATTAGTTTCAACAATTTAATTTTTAAGGGGATCGTATTGAAGTGCGCGTGGTAGCAGGATAGCAGAATTTGAAGAAAAAAAATAACAACGAACTAGTTGTTTAGTTTAATCGCAAACCTTTATTCCCTTTAACGAAATCGCTTTTTGCTCACGATATTTCGACACAGCCCGCATGCTAATCGCTCTGCCGTTCACATGACTCTTTTGCTTATCAATCTCCTCCGTCAATCACACGAAATACTCTCTTACTGGATTCTGCCTGTCGATCACAGGACTTATTCCCGCCTGTCGATCACAGGTCTTACTCGCTCACTGTAGCCCCACCGTCGATCCCACGACGTGTTCGTTTTTTAATCTCTCGATTACACGACGTATTCGCTTACTGGATTCCGCCTGTCAATCACAAGACTTAGTTGATCACTATATCTGTACTGTCAATCATACGATGTATTCGCTTACCTATCTCCAATGCCGATCATACGACGTATTTTCTTATCAATCTCCATCGTCGATCGCACAACGTACTCGCTTACTGAACTTCTCCTGTCGATCACAGATCCTCCACTCATCCCGGCCGTCGATCGTATTCGCCTTCCAACTGCCTTACTCGCTTTTCGATGAGTAAAATGTGTGCACGTGCAATTATTGTTGCTGTCTCAGTAAAGAATTTGCAGGTGTTTCTAGTACCGCAGAATTGTTCCTGATTGAAGACCTTGAACATTCAATGAGCGGCACAGTGTTGTAATGTGCATGATCGGCATTTGCGTGCGCGTATATTTGTTGTTGGTTGAGAATAAATGAAAACCTACGGCGAGCGGGTAGGGCTTGGATGTGACAGTAGATCAACGTACCTACATGGTACATGGTTCAATCATTGAATGACGACTTGGCTAAAATTTTTAGTTGGTGCAATTAGAATCAAAGTGAATTTAATGCTTCAAAAACCCAGTGCTATCTTGTGTCCCACAAACGTGACTCTAACCTTGACCCAATCACCTTCGGAGGCCAGTCATTAACCACAGATAACTTATTTTGGAACGATCATATATTTAACATCGCCAAGGAAGTATCTAAATGTTTGGACTACCCAAAACAGACAATTTATGAGGCCTGTATCATACCACGTCTGGAATTCAATTCCCACCTATGGGCGGAAGCTGCAAAAACTTCTCTCTCCTATTTGGTCTCGGACTATTAAAACTATAGGAGATTCTGACATCGCTTCTTCGCTCGATTCACTCGAGCATAGACGAACTGTAAGCTCCCTAACCCTCTTGTATTGCAACCACAATGGAGATTGTTCGGACGAAATTTCTAATCTCTTGCCCCCATGTATGCCCTTATCCCGTAATACTAGAGCTGCTTCACGCGCTCATGACTATTCTCTCAACCCTATCTTTGGTCGCACTGTCAAAATTCGTAATTCATTTTTAAACCTGATTGTTCGAATACGGAACTCGCTGTCCATCTCAGTATTCCCGCATGAGTACAGCATTCAGCAATTCAAAAGAAATATTCATAGCCACTTCTGTCTCTATCACGTTAATTCCCAAAAACCAATATCCTTCCCCCCTCACCGAAGCTGTGCTTCAGTACAAAAGGGCAACCCCTCTAGTTCCAGTGTCACATAAAAAAAAGTATATATATCAGATTGAGTGAGGACGTTTTAATACCTAAGTTTTGTGGGTGTAGAAGCGATGAGGGATGCGGCAGGAGTTTTAAAATCAACGACTATACTTGATGATATCCCGACTTTCGTATAAATTGATTTATGGGAAGAAAAATAGATATACAAAATAATTGCGAATATACATTTATTAAATCCTATCGTCACATCTTTAAAAAAGAAACAGCTGCAGAAAATATAAAAAGTTTTCATTGAAGCGGCTTCTAAATGGAAGTTTTAGCCATAAACTTTTGCAAGAAACTCGGATCAAGGATTCGAAATTATTCAAAATAATTTTAAGAATGAAACCTTCACAGTTTCAGTACATATTGAAGAAGGGGCGTGCTGAAAATGATTCTCAAGGGTAATCTGCAAGAGGTTTAGGGTTGGAAAGGCTTAATATTTGACAGCTGGTTACTTGACAGTTATTCAAATGCTAACGTTTGTCATCTATAAACGCGGGAAATTTCCCAGGAAATGCTACATAGTGAAAAAAAATATAAATCGTTGAATTTTGTTACGAAAATTCGTGTCGAATCGCAGTTGAAAATTCCAGCAAATTTGACCGTAATCATGTTTTTTTTTGGTTACGTCAAGGAGGTGTGCAATCTTAATTAGATACCAATACCCCCGTGCCATTGTAGGCACGATTCATATACCTGATCCTGATAGAGAACTGTCAGCCGATATGTGCCTGCGTACTAAACTACACCCCCGCACGCAGTCTTCATCCACTCTCCACGCGGAACGACTGTTTGGTATTACTTCGCGGGGCTGGCTAGCATCTTATGCTGTGCTCCTTATACTGCTTCTGCTCTCCTTTCTCTCTCCATTCTCCAAAGATCCTTTTGCACATTCGTTACGAGTGTAAAAATTTCCATTCAATTTTCCTTTGATTCCATCATATAGTCTATGATGAATGGTGGACTTCTTCTTCTTCTACAATGACGCTACAGCCCGAATCGGACCTTGGCCTGATATTCAGGCTCCTTAACATTTTTTATTACTTATTGTGGAAGGGTTGGTAGCCCTTCGTACAACCCTCTTTCTACGAATTTTTCATTTTCGTAGATTGAGGTGACCAAGCAGGCAATGTGCTGGAGTTATATATTGCGTCGACCGGGATTTGAACTCACGACCTTCGCATTACAAGTCCAACACACTACCCACTAGGTTATACCCTAGCTGAGAGAATGCCCATGAATGCTGGACTTCTTAATTCTACATTCTGCGAATCGACTGCAGTTAAAAACCGCGTATTCTGTATTTTATTCTTGATCTGGGCAATTTGGACAAAGAGGCGAGTTATCATGTCCGAACGTATGTAGGTATTTGCGGTAGCCACGGTGACCTGATAGGAACTGCATGAGGTGATAGTTGCGGTCCCCATTTTGCGACGCATTTTTGCTCGCAAAGTCCACGTGGACTTTAAATTTTTATTTACTATCGATCATAACTCCTAGATATTTGATTGCCTCCTTAGATCTGATGGTTTCATTGCCAACCTGAATGTTTACGTATTCAATTTTCTTTCAGCTTGTTATTAGAACAGCCTCCATTTTGTGGTCAGCTAATTCTAAACCAACAAGTCCTGGCAACAGCTTAAAGCCGATGCTCAGGATCGCGCCTTGTGGAAGAGAGTTGTTTCTGTCCTATGCCCCTATAGGGGGTCTTAACAGGAATTTGATTGATTGATTGATAATTCTAAACCAGCGAACTCTAACCAGTCTCTAATTTATAATACTGCTTCATTTGTTGCTGACTCTATTTCGTGGATGTGCTTAGCCACGGTAACAACGGCGATGTCGTCAGCGAACCCGATTAATTTTACTCCTTCCGGCAACGATAATCGAAGAACTCCATCATACATAATATTCCTCAGGAGAGGGCTTAGTACAGATCCTTGAGGGACTCCCGCGGTGACGTTATAGTAGTACCTTACCCCCTCATCAGTTTGGTACCTCAACTTCCTGTTGGTGACGTAATTTGCAATTATTCTCAACAAGTAGTGTGGTGTATCCATCCTGGCTAACGTACTACTTACAAGTGAACAATCTGCCGAGTTAAAGACATTTTCAATGTCCAGTGACACTACTGCACAATATTGCCCCCATCGCCATCTTTCTCCTTGTATCGCCTCGGCTGCAGTATCGACTACCACTTTTATGGCATCAACAGTTGAACACGATTTCCTAAATCCGAACTGGTGGTCTGATAGTGCTCCTTTCTCATCTGCTAGTACGAGCAGTCTTGTTTATAATTCGCTCAAGAATTTTTCCCGACGTGTCAAGTAAACATATTAGGCGACATGACGATGGTTCTCCAGGAGGCTTGTTTCCTTTTGGTAAAAGTTCCAAATGTTGGAGCTTCCATGGTTCAGGAAAGACTTCTTCCTATAACACTTTTGCATAGTTGCTATAATGATGGCGGGCCGCTTTTGAACAGCAGCTTTTATTGCCATATTTGGAATGCCATCGGGTCCAGGTACCTCGTTGTTTCCCACCCTTCCGCATGCCTCAAACAGTTTTTCCGACGTGATTGCAGGGATAGACTCTGTGCTAATCTCTCTGGATATGCTACACTTACTTTTTGGCCTATTGATCTTAACATTATCGGGCAAGTTATTTGTGGGGACTTATGACCCTTCAGCCTTGTCACCACCATCCTGTATGCTATACCCCAGGGATTTATATCCGCTTCGTTACAGAGATTTTTGAAACAAGTTGCCTTACTTTGTTTAATTGCTTGTTTAGATCTCCTCTACTCTTCCCCTTGATCGCTGGGCTTTGCGTCGGGCTTGTAAGCACTTTGCCCTCAGTGTCTTTATTTCTTCGTTCCACCAGTAGCATGGTGCACCTCTCCACTAATTGTCCTTCTGGGCATCGCAGCATCGCACGCTGTGATGATAGTGTGGGTGAGTTATTCCGCAAGGAACTGTTTCGCTTCGATTTGTGATGTCGGTGCTCATCATTTCTTCGAACGTGTCCCTGTCAAAGAGTTTCCATCTTTCCATTTTGGGCCTTTTAATTTAGGTCGTAGTATGGCTTTGACCGTAATCATGTGCCTTCTGAGATGTGTGTGGGCACAACTCGGAGTCATGTAAAAAAAAAAAACCTAATCAAAAACTCAAGACACTGGCTCAGTGCGAGATGTGAAGACACCGAATTTTTCATTTTCGTAGACTTGCGTGACCAAGGTATACTGAAGCAGGCAGTGCGCTGGAATTATGCATCGACCGGGATTTGAACTCACGACCTTCGCATTGTAGGCCAACACGCTTCCCATTAGGCTACACCTCAATGAAGAACTCGTTTCCCGAATATTTAACCCGGCTGATCAGTTAATTTCTCTCGCAGCGATCTTTTCAAGTAAAACTAAAATCCACTAAATTGGAAAGATGCTCTATTCCTGCTGGTGTACTTCAAGGATCTTACCTAAGTACTCTACTTTTCAAATTATAAACTTCCGATCTCCCTACTAAACTTGTGAATTAGCTACTTTTGCATATGAAACTGCAGTTTTTACAAGAAGACCCTGCTCTAATCATCAACAGCCTACAAAATCAGCTTAGCAAAATTGCTACTTACTTCACAACCTAGAAAATAAAAATTAATACAGCCAAGACTGCAGAAATTTTTTTCACTAAAGAAAAGCCTCCCAGTACCTACAATCTACGTTTTCGGAGAAGGTGTTACATGGTCCAACAACATAAAATACTTTGGGATGCTCTTAGGCAACGCCTCCATAATCTGGCTGTTATAGATTTATTCCAAAAATATAGCAATAATCTGAGGGAAATATTCTTAAGTAGATGTGAATATACCAACAACCCCTTAATTCTCTCTGATTAAATATAAATTCCCCCTAGTTTCTTTTTTTAATAAGTTAGTTATAAGTTCAAATATCTTAAGGTTTTTAGTTTTCCCCTCTCTTAAGTTTTCCCCTCTTTAAGAAAATGGTCAGAAATTTATTATTGTTTTTACATTTATCTATGAGCTGGAAAGATTTAAAGCACACTGTAAAAAAATTAGCGTAAGCATGTTATGAAGAAACTTTGGGAAATAAATATATTATAAATTATGAAAATTTGATGAATTAATTGCAAAAAATAATACATAAAAGTTCAAGATATTATATCGTAGAATACCTTCAAAACTGTCCCAAACGAAACGCAATATTTCATTTGAGTACTCCATTTGGTTTTTTTTTTTTGTAATACAGAGAAAGCCTTCGCGTTATTATTAACTCACAAACACACATTACTGTGGCCCCTATTCTCTATAATGGTACGAGTCATTCGGCACAATTTTGTGTTAAAGGTCTGTTTCCCGGTTCGTATCTGTCCAACATTTTGTAACGCGTACTGTATACATATGTTTTCTCCATTCTTTTTTTTGTTATATATTTATAGATATATGAAACAATGAAAGAAATTAGTGTGAACCCAACAGAAAATAAGGCGCTTCAAAATCATCAATTATATACAGTTGAAGTTGTATTTTTGCGTATTGAATTTAAATTTCTTAGCGCAAATTATATTTTAAATTTAGCAATACTGAAGCAATTTTCCTCACTTGTAGAGTCTTATAATTTTTCTCGGTGGATAGGATGCATATAGAATACAACACAATGACAAAGTATATGCGGGCGGGTCTTATGAAGTACAAATTTTTCACTCCTTAACTATCCCAGCGGTAAAAAGAAGCGCCTACGAAGTATTTGAAATGCGCTTAATTTGTCGCGAGAAACTACTTTGAACTTGCTAACATTTCATATACATTTTAAAATTGCATGTCCGCTGAAGTAAGTTTTCCACTTCAGTTTTAACAGAAGCGTATTTTAGCGTATTCTCGAAGCCATTTTGAAACGTGTTTCTTGTATTATCTTTAGAAGAGATCTTAAAGAACGTTTCCTGCTGATTGTAAAAGAGAGGATCAGATCAGCATTTATAAACCATTGGTGACTAATGAATAACAATGTATTGTATGGACTCATTGAGTTACGTTAGGACTGCTGGTTGCTAGTTGATAATTAATTCAGTACCATTCAGTGGGCCAAGTTGCAGCAAATAAAAGGCACCAGAAAAAAATGTTTAAAAAATTACAGAAAGGACTACTTTTTGCGATCTTGGATACGTTATTCTGGAGTGTGGACATATTAGCGAAAACTTTTCACAAAAAACTTATCAATAAAAGTTAAAATTTATTCCACAAGCCGTAACATATAGAGGATACTAAGGTGATGCGTAGTTCTAGAGCTATTGTCAAAAATTAATACATTACTGCGATTATTACTGATAGATCGAGTACATAAATTCAATATTTCATTCGCTTATTATTTCAATGTTGGATTTGTTTGGAGTAATGGGTTGGTACATAGGATGGATGGATGTTAATAATGTTTAATTGATCGCTTAAATCACGTTCAAATTTCTCTGTGTAGAATGTTAGTTTTATACATAAAGTGATTCTATTTTTAAGTATTAAATTTGGAAATTCTAAGACCATTTTGGAATCCCACCATTTCCACTCCCTGCTTCTTCTTCAATGGCACTACTGCCGAAATTCCTTCAGGTTTCTTAATATTTATTTCTTATTGCGGAAGATTTGTTAGCCTTTTCTCAACCCTCTAACTATGAATTTTCAATTTCTTAGATTGTGGTGACTCAGATACACCTACGCAGGCAGAGCGGAATTACACGTCGGCCGGGATTTAAACTCACGACCTTGGTATTGCAGGCCGACACGCTAGCCACTAGGCTAAATCCAGGCTTTACTCGCTACTGTTATGTCCATTTGATTATAAGCAATAAATGAATTGAATTTTTTACCTTTTGGCCTTTTGAAGAGCCATTTAATATCAAACCTCAGAAACATTCATTTCGCATGAAAGAACTCCAATTCATTTATTCTCTCCTGTACTTTAACCAATTGCATTCAATCATTTTGAAAATAAGAATTGTCTACGGATATCTATTAGTCTTAAATCAATAAATGTATTAATATTTATAA
This sequence comes from Chorisops tibialis, assembly GCA_963669355.1. Classification (NCBI taxonomy): domain Eukaryota; kingdom Metazoa; phylum Arthropoda; class Insecta; order Diptera; family Stratiomyidae; genus Chorisops; species Chorisops tibialis. Next base: position 110,091,185 of record OY770262.1, on the reverse strand, counting down.
CCCAACTTCTCTTTCACACCTCTTGTTCTTCTTAATTACCATTTTTAGATAGAAAAATAGAAAATATCAATGATAAATAGCTACGTCTTATAAATTTTGGCACCAAATTTTTCTGAAAATAATGGCGACATATCGTAGTAAAAAAATTATCGCGTGCTCCAGAACCCATGTGAATAGCTTTGCTATGAGCTGAGAAAGATAAGAAGCCAAAATAAAACTTTATGTTAACGCATTCGAACCAACTAATTGCAAACCACTTCGATCAGATGCTTGAATAGAACAACTTAGAAGAGATTCATTCCGAACTTCTCAAGCATATACACCTGCTTATCGTCTTAACTAGCATCTTGCTGATCGCTCTCAATCTTCGTGCAAACGGTTAAGTTTGTATTTTTTTTATTATGGTTTTATTTTTGGCACAATTATAGCCCGACTTCTTGCCAATATCGTAGTTAAATTTAACCGTTTCCTGGACTAATTTCCTTTTGGAATTTTCTGGAAGATATTAAATTATCTAGAACGAAGTTTGAGATCGGCAAGATTAAATCGCGCCAGTCGATTTCCAATTAGTTTTACATTAGAAATGGAAAATTTGCGGCACATGATTAATAATAATTTCATTTTCTTTAAATTACAGGTGCTCGTAAATTATTCGGTGGTTACCGGATAACACCGAAATTTTGCAGGCCGTCAAAAACTCTACCGAAATCTGACCCAAGGTCAGAAGGTCCAACGATATGTATGTTCAATCATGAGTGTGCCCAGCGTAATGGTGAAGTTGTTGGTGCTTGTATGGATGGGTGAGTGACTTAATCAATTTTAAGGTTTATGAATTTCAAATAATTATTTCTGTTTAAGGTTTCTCTTCGGAGCTTGCTGTCAAGTGCCTGGGAGTATTGGAACGAACATCATTCCGGAATATATGCAAACTCCTAAGCCGGCATCAAATTCGGCTGCTGCTCAATCGTACGAGATGTATGGCAGTCAGCAGGGTCAAAACGAAGTCACCTATCAAAAAGTTCCGATAAGAGATCCAGTCGGGTTTGGTGGGCCAATGGGTGGCTACTATGGCACGTCAGGTAACGAACTGGAGAACGAAGCGAACAATGGCGATGTCTATCTCTCGAATACAAACACGATTGTCGAAGATCATAAGACAAATCAGTTCTACATTCAAAACGAAAAGGTCGTCGTTTCGCCACTCACCAACAATCAATTAAAGGATAAATTGCCGTCGTATTTCCCATCGTCTACATCATATCCGAGTTCGACAATGTCTGGAATGCAATATCTTCCATCAAATGGCAGCTACAGTGCAGAACTACCAACGCTTATAACTGCTTCAAATTTCGGTCATACCACACCGCAACCAATTCATGCTTACGGCGAGATAGAGGAAGTCTCAAGTGATTTCATACAAAATCCATTAGCAATTGGAAATAGTGACTACAACAGTGAGTTCACACATAGCGACATCACTCATCCTGATGCTGATGCGGATTTAATCGAAGAGGATTTACAGTTTTCAACTGGTTATGGTCCATCAACAGTCTATGTTCCGGCACCTGTAACTGAAAGTTCAACGACATCAACTACAACAGCTTCTCCAACAAGACCAGGATTCAAGCGGAAGCCAACTTCTACAGAACCACCAAAACTAAGTTTAGTCGGTAATCAATATGTCTTAGTGCAGACCATAAATAATGAAAAGCCGGGCAAGAAACCTCAATCGCAAGGAATGACTACAAACGAAGTCGAATCAATTGAATCGATTATCTTAATGCTAAACGATACGAAACATGGGTCTGGCTACAATTCTGGTTCGTCGACAGTCGGTCCAATTAAAACAACTTATAGTTCGTCATATGGAACTCAGAGACCACCAATGACCACTAATAATTTCATTTATGAGAAGTACGGACATAATAATATGTACACTACTATAAGACCAACCACCGGTGGTATTAGTACACACATGCCAATGAATCAAAATCCATCTAATGGCTATTTTGGACCATCTATCAGTACACCATACGATGGAACAACTACACCTTCTTCAACTGTGATAATTACAAGTACAAGGCCCCATTATTCTAATACAATGCAAACGTCAACATACAGGCCACAAAGTTTGCCATCTTCTTCATACTATGAATCATCACCAGCCACAACAACAAAGCGACGACCAAAACCAACACATTCTTCAAGTACAACACATGAGGCAACCTATTCTTCGACCCGGAAGCCAATATCACGGCCATTAAAGACGGCAAAACCACCAGTAACTAGCTATCTAACAGGACCAACAACTCCACGACCTCCACCAACACCTGCTTATGATACCGGAAGTACAACTTCTCCACACTATTCCACTAAATACGACAGCACACCGTCGCCGTCATCAAACGATATCCATCTGTCCTCATACGGACCCGGACAGAACTACGTAAGTACAACGCAAAAAGTCACGAACGAACATCTTGTTCACACGAAACCCATAAATCAGAAGCCAATCTTCGTTAAAATCCCTGGCACTCAAAGACCATCGCCAACAGTCATCATAACTCCAAAACCGACGGTCAACATAGCCAGTACGCATGCGTACACACATCAACCACCCACAGATCAAAGTACAACACCAATGAATAGTAAACTTCCAAGTACTTCATACATATTCAGTCCGGTAGTAACGACACGACCAGGATTCGGAAGTAGTACTGCAGACTATGTCGGTCTACCACCTCCAATCAATTCCAATGAGTTCGATGATTCAGGCTACCACGGTCAAACTGTAACGCCTAAGCCTACCTATGAATTTGTCACCGAGTCCATCTACACCATTCAGCCAATCAACGGTCAATTATTTTATGGGCCAACACCTGCCTATAATGCGTTCAATGTTCCAACTGCCTCCGTTTACAATACCAATGTTGAATCAGAAATCTACACTTCACCGAACGACTTCGTCAATTTCCCACCGGTTCGTAATCCAAACCTAAACATGTCGGCTACATCGAGTGCAGTTACCAGTGATCTGGACCTTTCGACGCCCGCTTTTGTCGAAGATGACATCTTGAAGGACAAGATGAATCTGCTGGTCAGTAAAATTGTAGCTTCACTTCAGGACAACTTTGATGTTCTCGCTGATATGGTTGAGGATAGAAATACTACCGGCCCGGATTTGAATACGTCACCAGTTCGGCTGGCTACTACGAGGCGGCCGTCATCTGCGACGACAAAACGCAGTCCATTGAGGCAATCAACAACACCTCGGCCACAGAAAACTACAAAAAGGACGACTAAGAAACCAGTTACAACCACGAGGAGAACGCTTGTTACAAGGAGGCCAGCTACTATTGTAACACGGAAGCCAATCAGTCAGGTAGGATTCTTTTAGATTGAATTACTCGTAGCTTAGTTAGTTCAGTAGTTATTTATTTATTTATTTTATTTATTTATTATAATACATACTAAATATTTAGTATTTTGAAATAATAAATCTTTTTGACACAGAACATTGGTTTGGGATTTTAATAGAAAATTGTGTACCAATGACTTGAACCTGTTTTTCGCATTCTAGTCATTACAAACGAAATATTCTAAGAATTTTAAAATTCGAAGAAGAAGCTTAAACAAAATTTGGATAACATCAAAATTTTTGGTCAACGTCATTAAGTAACAGAATTCATTTCGGAGTATTTCAAATTTTTGGCATATGAGGACGAAAAAAGATTGAATGATCAAATTATGTTCAACAGTTTTGTAATTTCAGTGGCTAATTAGCTGTTTGTGATCAAAAGACCCAACTGAATACGATTAAATAGTAACATTATGGGTTAAATATTTGCAAGATCGATCTGGCTAAAATGAAAATAAGAACGTTTTAACATTTCGACAACAATTATTGTAATTAGACCTACAGCGAATAGTGTGCTGATCGTATGATAAAAACATAACAGGACTACGACTGGGCGTAAAGCCCAATCGTGCGATACTCTAGATGAGAGAGATTTTTTTTTATTTTAAGAAATTTTGTAGGGGAAGTTGTAGAGGGGGTGACGACATTGTACTAATTTTTTCACATCACGCTAAGGTTGCTATCAAAATGTTTTATACAAAATTTAGGATTCAAAAATTTAATAGGTACTGAGAAAATTAGTGTATTGGATTTAGTGAAATTGTGAAGTTTGTATGGGAGGTGGTAGAAGGAGTGTGAATTTATTAGTGACGTTTTTAGAAATGACTGTAAACATCATTTAATTGACATATTTTAAATTGCAGATCAGAGCATTCATACTTTCCAGGAAAATCGACTTTTTGTAAAGTTGTTGAATTGAGTCAAATTGTATGGAAGCGGGTAGAAGGAGTGAAGCTAACCGCCTAATTTTTTTTGGTCTTACTAATAATTTTAAATAATTATTTAGTGCATAATTTCAGCTCGATAAATTTCATACGTACTGAGTAAATTTATTTAGAGTGTTTCATAAAAAAAGGGCAGTTTGTGTGGGAGGTGGTGGAAGGAAGGGGAGGACTCAATTAATTTTTATAGAGCAGATTGAAATTATTATAAAAGTAATATATTACAAATTTCAGATCAATAGCATTCATGCTTTTTGAAAAAATCCGTTTAATGTCAAATTGCGAAATTGTGTCACTTTGTATGGGAGGAGGTAGAAGGGGTGAAACTAAATGTATAACTTTTTTTGGTCTTATTAATAATTTTAAATAAATATTTAGTGCACAATTTCAGCTCGCTAAATTTTATTTTAATTGGTTTAGAGTATTTCATGAAAAAGTACAGTTTGTATGGGAGGTGGTGGAAGGAGGGGGAGGACACGCATAATTTATACGATAGATTGATATTATAATATTAGCAATATGTTCCAAATTTGAGACCAATAGCTTTTATACTTTTCGAGCAAATCCGTTTATTGTCAAATTGCGCAATTGTGTCATTTTGTATGGGAGGGGGTAGAAGGGGTAGAGCGATTTGGCCCGTTCACGAACTTGTCCTTACTTTTTTGTCAAAATCGACGTGTACAAAATTTAAACTTTCTAGATCAACGCGTTCTCAAGTTAGAGAGGACACGGACGGACAGACTGACGGACAGACGGACGGACAGACAGACGGACAGACAGACGGACAGACGGACGGACGGACAGACGGACGAACATCCGGTTTTGAGATTTTTGAGTGATTATATGAACTTCTGTATCATTCATTTTTTTCTCCGAGCCTTATTTCTTGGCGTTACACACTTTGTGGCAAACTTATAATACTCTCAGATTTCATCTAGAGCATAATTAACCGTTGGATCTAGATTTTTAGAGCAAAGCCGTTTACCACTGTAGCCATCTAGATCCAACGACAAAGTAGGTATAATATGCGAATTTTATTCAAAGTTGATAGTTCAAACTCGGCCGTAAATATTCAAAAAAATGTTGTAGTATGTTGTGGTGCATAGTAATAATGGTAGGTTTTGGTATAACCTGGTGTGTAGCGTGTAACAATGCGAAGGTCGGGAGTTCAAATCCCGATCAACGTATAACTCCAGCACCCTGCCTGCTTGGTTATTCCTTGGTCAGCTCAATCTACGAAAATGAAAAATTCATTAATATTAAAGGGTTGTGCGAAGGGCAACAACCCTTCCACAACAAATAATGAAAAAATGTTAAGGACCTGAAGATGAAGGTCACGAGACCCGATTTGGGCTGTAGTGCCATTGTAGGAGTAGAAGTAGGATTGAACTCGAGCTAGAAAGGAATGAAATTAATCACATTAAAATAATGTTAACCGAAACAGAAGAGTACTTACTCTTGAAGCATTGAAATGTTGTTGAAATCTTTTTCCAAATCAAAGACCTCAATCAAAAATGATGCGAGAACTTCACGCAAGATTAAGAAAACATGACAGAAAATTGACATTTTGTAGCGAATAACTGCCCTCTATTTTCCCTGGGATATTTTCGGATGTATTTGAAAGCTATATTCAATGTTTCAAAAATTTCCATACATTTGAAAACTACAAAATGTTTGTGCCGGCAAAAATTTGATTGCAAGTCCTATGGAGAGTGCTAAAGAAGAAATTGTAAGCCTTGACTCGATAGAAAAGGAAGTTGGACTACGTATTAAACAAAACAACAAGACAAAACAAAAGCTATAACACAAACTAGGAAAAGAATGCAAATCATCCGTCATACTAAAATCTAACTGACACGAGAAGCTGATACAGTACCTCGAATATGGACGGATTTTACGGTAACGACTTTGGTATTCCAAAACTATGGTTGGCTTCTGGAACGTTTGAACATTGAATGACAGTGGAAGAGCAGGGATTACTCGGTCCACACATCGCTTATCAGTGATCGACCGTGAAATGGAGCACTATAACATTCAAATCTTGGGGTTGAGCGAGGGTAAATGGACAGGAGAAGAACGAACCCCGAGCGGAAACACCATTCTGTACGATGGTATGAAGTCAAAAATGCCGTGGTAGTCGTCCTGACATCGATAACAAAAAACAGTCTCATAAACTGGGAACTAATCTCGCATGAGTTTATCGTCATTAAGTTTATGACAATTATCAGAAAAGTCACAATTCCGCAGTGGTACGCATCAAGTATTGCAGCAACATCTGTGGACAAAGAGGCGTTTTATAACCAATTCAGTGCCACTTTCGACCGTGTTCCAAGAGGTGATATTATTATCATCTCAGAAGATATGAACGGCCAGGTTGGTTCTTACAACTGTGGACTAGAAGACCTCAAGGGGAAGCATGGTAGCACTTGAGTCGATGAGTCACTTGCATTAATCGACGTGAAAACGGCGATTTATTTGTAGAGTTTTGTAGTACAATACTAGGTCATCGGAGGAACTCAATAAAACATATTGCGTTTCTCCTGATGGTGCTACTCAGAACCAAATCGATCATTTGACCAATTGAGAAGATATGTCCTCGATGTGCGAGCAAAGCGTGGAGTTGACATGGGGAGCGATCACCTCGCCTGCTTGAGATTGTGCACAGCAGCTGTCCGATAGTGAAATGAAGAAATTTTTCTATCAGGCAGCTGAAAGGCAGGCTTAATGTTGATAAACTAGAAGAATCCCAACAAATAATGCGAATATACCAGCATTCAACGCAAAAAGTCATTCATGTTGGGTTAATATTAAATGCGCACACTGAACGCAAATTGGAAAGCAACCAGAATCTGTTGAAAATGCGCAAAGCGGTGGGAAACCCTGGTTACCGAAAGACATATGGTACAAGGTTGGCGATCGGCAAAAAGCCAAATTCGTATTCATTTCCCAACTCGATGCCCAACAATGAACTCCCGCCGTGAGATGGAACTAACGCGATATCAGGCTTTGACTAGTTTCCGTCGTAACGAATACCACGGCTAAGGTAATCCTCAATACGATTAGCGATGTCATAGAGAGCTCCCTTGAAGTTTATCAAGCTGGATTCCGTAAAACGTAGACTTTTCCAGATCGCACAAATACTCTACGGATAAAATTGGATTAGTCCGCCGAAATAGGTTCGCCACTACATCTCGTGTTTGTGGACTTAGAAAAGGCTTTCGACAGCGTTAAGCGAGATTACATATGGAATTCTTTGCGTTGGAGAGGTATTCCAGATACGATCATAGTTATGATTAAATAATCCTACGAAGTTGCCAGGTGCTACGTCTTGCATAGTGAAGAGCTATCCGAGTGCTACACTATGCAAACGAGTTAGACAAGGCTGCATATTATCACCAGCCCTGTTTTTTGCTGCATGCACATGGGCTCAATCACTAGCACACCGATTGTTCTTTACGGACAAAAAGTGGAAGAGGTGCAATATTTCAGTTACCGCAGAAGCATTTTCAGCTTGGACTAGGATATTGAGGCTCGTTTAAATAAAGCTCGTCAGGCCTTTACTATCCTTTTCCCTTTCTTCAAGTTAAAAATGATCGCCTTTCGCACAAAGCTGTGAGTATTTGACGCATGTGTCAAATCGTGGAAGATACGATCTGGAGAATCCGATACGATAGAGAATTGAAGGCCATCTTCGACAATCCAGAAATGTCAACTCTCATAGACATGAAGCTACAGTGGGCTGCTTATGTGGAGCGGATAGATGATGGAAAAATTCATTCAGAGTCATGTCAATGGATAAATGGCAGTTGAAAAACCATGGAAGCGCTGGGTGGATTCCATTGGCACAGATAGCAAAACAGTGCTGGAATTTTACTTTATTATTCTAAAAATAAAGCACAGTGATGGACAAGGAAAAGAAAGAAATTTGCTACCCTGAAATTTTGTTTTTTTTTTACTAAAAAAGCCTGAGAATGCAAAAAAAATCCGTCTGTCTGTAAATTCCAAACCCTTTAAGATAGAAAGTGGATTTTTGGGTAGATTGTAGATGGTTGCGGATCTAAGGCGGACACTCATTTTGGGGGGTGTACGGGTTAAAAGGGAGGCTGAAACAGAAAAGCGCTAAAACCGAAAACTAAGAACTCCAATGTCTCAACCATGGTTCTAGCTAAGAAGCTGAAAATCAACAAATATATTATATATAGAGGAACAAACAATTTAACGTTTGTATCCATTGAGCACCGAAAAGCAGGATCCAAGAACAAATTGTCGTCCGATTTTCTTTTAAGTGATTAAATCTTCGAAATTACTTACTTACTTAATTCATATTTTGGAACCATTGAGGTGGCATACAGATCCATTATAATCAGCTTAGTAGTAGGGTAATTATTGTAGGATAAGTCAGGGAAGGTGCATAGAAAATCACTTAAAAATTAATATCTCGATTATCTCTTGAGCTATGTAATTGAAACTTGAAACATATGTTAAGATATACTATCGAACTAGGAAACAAATACAATTTTTGGATGTCGCTGTAAGGGATCTTAAAAGGAAATTAATTGATTGATAGTTGTACTGCAACAACTTCCAGCAATTCGATTTTTGTAGCTTGACCAATTTCTGAGGAAATCGATATAATGTACGAGTAGTTTCGAAAATAATATAATGGTGAGTGGCTGGACCAGACCATCCGCTTGGTTAAATTCGATAGCTTGGATTTAGCCTAGTAGGTAGTTTTTTGGTGTGAAATGCAAAGGTCGTGACTTCAAATCCCGATCTAGTACACTGCCTGCGTTGGTGTATCTGGGCCACTTGTATCGAATAAAGAGGGTTGCTGCAAGGACTAAGAACTTTTCCACAATAATACCTAAAACGTTAAGTAGGATGAAAGTCAAGAGGCGAAGGTCCGATCCTGCCATTGAAAAAGATGGGAAAAAACTCGATAGCTTTGATATTTTCAAAGGAAAATATTATTTTTTTATTTGGAATATGAAATTTTCGTGGGAGTGGTTTTGATAAGTAGAACACGAACTTCAAGTTACCCTATGCATAAAATTAAATAGAAAATAAATTCGGCTCAATAAGTTAAAGCATTTGAGAATCATTTAGTATGCAGGCAGACACAAATAGTCACTCGAATTCGAGGTTTTTGAGAGACAACAAACATTCGAGTACTCGTACTCTTGGTGACTCACAATGATTATTATTCCTTAGCATTACAAATTATAAAGGCAAACAAGTAGTTGAGAGTTCGGCTCATCAGTATTTTTTACACATACACAGAGTAATCGTTAAATTTTTATAAACCATTATTTTCTATTAATGCTTCTCAACCTTGTTCGTATAACGCGACTCACTTCCGATTCCACTATTGCCGCGGAAACATTCAATTACAGACAAAAGTAAATGAATACTTTTAGGTTATAATCTTTTATCGTCATGAAAACCAGAAAGAAATTCTAATTTATAATAAAGGCTTGTATTCTTCTGAAACGCCTGAGGCTTGATCGCACTGATGATAAATCGATGTCAGTTAGTTTGCCGATGCTCACACCTGTGGTCTTCATCCCTTCTACTTCTAGAATGGCACTATAGCCCAAATCGGGCCTTATTCTCTTGAATTTCAAGTTTCTTAACGTTTTCATTTATTTATTTATTATGGAAGGATTGTTAGCACTTTAAACATTTATCTACGAATTTTTAATTTCCATTGAGGTAATCAAGGTGTATTCTAGCAGGCAGTGTGCTGAAATTATACGTCGACCGGGAAATGAACTCACTGGCAATGTAGACTAGTAAGCTACCCACTAGGCAATACCCTAGGATCTTCGTCACTTACAGAGAATGAAAACTTATTCCTTACCCCTTCAGTTTGCAGATATTCGAGCAGTAGGTATTTATCACGTGATTATGTATGTCGTATCAAGTCAAGTTTCATCACTAATATTAGTCAACGACAGGATGTGGATCGGTTTAAATGAGTGAATATATCTGTGATTACATAACATCATATTTTTCTGAAATCTGTGGTGTTACTCTAAGTCAATGATTGGATGTCTTTATTCAAGCGAATTAAGCTAAATTAACAAGTTACTTCACTTTCCATCCATAATGTTACGTGTGCGTCTGTTTTAGTCATATCAAATAAATCCTTATTATAATAATTTACGTGTGTTTGATTGTTGATTGTTTAAGTCAAATGTACGTAAAACCAAGAACATCCGCATGGATTCGACCACAAGCACACCGAATACTCTTAATAGACAAGATGTGGAAGTGGTGTAAAATTTTTGTTACCTTGGAAGTATTGTCAGCATGAATGTCGGAGCCGAAAGGATATCGAAGCTCGTATAAATAAAGCTCGCCAGGCCTTCGATATCCTTTCCTCAACGAATACGTTAAGCCGATGTGATAAGTTCAACAGGAGACCAGAGGAATAAAAATATCCTGGCGACAACTGGCCGATGCTCTCCCACGCCCCTAAAAGGTTCTTAACAGAAAATCGATTCGCTCATGTTAATGGAATAAAATAATATCTGATTTACTAAATAAAAAATTAAATGGGAAAGGATTTAATGTACCGGAAAAATGTCATCTGAAATTCATTCCAAAAGTGAATAATAATGGAAGGTTGTAGAAAAAGACGGGAAGATTGTAATTTTTGTATGTAACACAGAATGTTGTATGCAAAATGTTTCGGAATTCCATGCGGAATTTAAAGTTTGTAGGTTTCATAATTTTGAAAAAAATTAGGCATTGTTTTTCTGAGATTGTGGCATTCCCCCCTTACAGGTGACTGAGATAGTGGAAAGTTCTGGATGATTTTGAAACTATTTATCAGCATGCCAATCACCGCTTTGATACAATTTTAAAGTCGATAGCTCTCATATGTTTAAAGGAGAAACATTTTTTGGTATTTCTAATGTAGAAATTTGTTTCGGAAGGAGTGGATTAGTGAATTAAATTTTTTTAGCATTTATTGCAATTATGACGAGGAAAAATTTGAGGTTTTACTATATCTTGTTTCAATGAAAATCTACAAAATGCATTTATCAAAATTTTGCATTCGTTGGTAGATGTACTTATTTTATTCATTTATAATGGCGCTGCAGTCCAAATCAGGCCTTGGCCTCCTGTATGTTTCACCTCCATCCATCTCGGTTCATTAATCGCATACTCCAGTTTGGGAATATTAGCAGTGATTTTCTCTCTACGTCAATAGAATCCTTTTCCGACCGGTCTTTATATACTTTTAATGTGCGTTTGGGAATTCTTCCGTCATCCATCCGCTCCACATGACCAGCCCATTGTAGCTTCTTAAATTTTATGAGGGATGACACTTCAGGATTGTCGAAGGTGGCATGCAATTCTCTATTGTAACGTATTAACCAGATCGAGCTTTCCCTCTCAGGTCCGAGGATTCTTCTGAGGACCTTTCCTTTAAAGGTGTTGTGTAATTTTTCGGATGCCTGAGTTAACATTCACGTTTCGCTGCCATATCATTACACAGGTCTTATTACTGTTTTATATATTTTTAATTTAGTCTTTCTGTTCACGTTCCCGTTTTTAATTATTAGAAGTACCGAATAATACGTCTTATTTGCCAAAATCATCCTTCCTTTGATTTCGATGGGTTAGCTTCCATCCTTTGATAAGTTTGTCCCTAGGTATACAAAGTCGTCAACGTTTTCTAGGTTACAGACTCCTGCTGTAATATTTTGTCTGATTGGCATCTTTTTCCCAGTTTTGTGTCATATCTTTTGTTTTGTTTTCGTTGATTCATAGTCCAGCTTCCCTTGCTACCAAATCAAGGTTTAAAAATACTTTCTTACCACTCCCCAGAAATCTTGCAAGGATATCTATGTCATCAGCATATGCTACGAATTGTGTAGTTTTAAAGCATGGTGTTCCCTTTGTGTCAACGGAAAGTTTTCGATCGACATATTCGAGTGTCAAGCTGAAAAGCATTGGTGCTAGGCCGTTACTTTGTTTAAGGCCGTTATCAGTTCTAAGCTAGGAGTCAGAACGTTTTCTAATCTGACTCGTGACAAATACTCGGTCGTTGTCATTATTGTAAGTCAAGCCAATTTCGGTGGGACTCCAAACTCCGACATGATTTTATACAGCAGGCGCCTGTCGATATTGTCGTATGCTTGTTTGAAGTCAACAAATATCTGGTGCAGATCAATATTATATTCCCAGCACTTTTCTAGTACCTGTTTAACTGAGAATATCTGGTCCATGGTCGATCTTCTTCTTCTGCAATGGCACTACAGTCCAAATTGGACCTTGGCCTCCTGACCTGCAGGTTCCATAATATTTTTCATTATTTATTATGGAAGGGTTGTTCGATCTTCGCATAACCCTATCTCTTCGAATTTTTCATTTGCTTAGACTGAGGTGACCAAGGTATACCCAAGCAGGTAGTGTGCTGGATTTATGCGTCGACCGGGAATTGAACTCACGACCTTCCCATTGTAGACCAACACGCTACCCATAAGGCTATTCACGAATTACTTTCTCAGCATAGGGCTTACATTTTTTTTCCAGAATTTTTGTCAAGATCTTTTAAGACGTAGTTCTCGCAGCAGACTTTGTCACCTTTTTTATAAATTGGGCTAATGATATTCTTGTGCCAATCTTTAGGAAGTATTTCCTGCGTCCATATATCAGTGAGTAATCTGTGTAGGAGATGTGCTATGCAGATGTGGCCGGCTTTCAAAAGCTCAGCTGGTAGATGTAGTACACGGATCAAAACAAAATTATTTGAAGTTAATGTTGTTCCCATTATTATCAATTAATCAATAAAATTTCTGTTAAGATCCCTTATAGAGGCATAGCACAGAAACAGCTCTCTTCCACAAGGCGCGACCCTGAGCATCAACCTTAGACTGTTACCAGAACTTGTTTATTTCTCCGGCCTCCTAATCAACTGCTCACTCCCACGTGCTACATGATCGATGTTGGTGATCAAGCCGATGTTTCACCCTGGTTCCCTCAAATTGTGACCAACCCACCGCCACTTTCGCCTTTCAAATCTCAATGCCTATTTTAGTCTATCAATTTGTACTCCAAAGTTCATCGTTGGAGATCACTTCTGGCCAAAATCTCAACCAAAGGCCAGACAAGCTTTATTTAGACGAGCCTCAATATCATTTTCGGCTCCGCCGTTCATACTGACAATGCTCCCGAGTTAACAAAACGGTCCATTAAGATTTTTGTTCGTTTTATTGTGTACAATGATTGTTTTTTTGGAAAGATTTACTTTCGTATTTTCTTCTTTTTTATTTTTTGTTTAAGGCGTATACGGAAGTTTTTTCTGTTTTCTGAAATTTTTTTTTTTTTGACAAAAGTCGTGTTTGTTGTGAACCCGTCATTTTCGAAGGAAAATATATTAGTTGAAATTTCGAAATTTCGTGGAAGTTATATGAGAGGGAAGAAGAAGTAAGGTAAAGTTAATATTTTTTTCAAAATTGCTTGCAAATGTAATTGAAATAATTTTGCCAAAAATTTGTCTTTTTGGATTTGCTAGTTTCAATGAAATTCGAAAAAATTCCTTTGCCAAAATTGTGCATTTGTAAGGGAGGGGATAAAAGGAGTGAGAAAATCGGACTCAAATCATTATACATACTTTCCAGTAATTTTCGGAGAAAATTCAATTTCTTGAAATTCGGGAATCTCATGAAATTTATTTTGAAGGGGGAAGAAGGAGTAGGAGGATGTGGCCCATTCACGAACTTCAAGTTTATTTTTTGCTAAAAATTACATAAAATAAATTTCAGCAAGATAGATCAAAGCGTTCGAAAGTTATGTTGTAAACAGACGGAAAGACGTCTGTCTTTCTTTCTTTGTTCACTCGAACTCGAGGCTTATAAGCGAGCACAAACATTTCTATACTCGTGGCAACTCTGTGCGAGTATTATTTCTTAGCGTTATAGTAAGACAAACACAATGTACTCTCAAAATTCATCTAGAGTATAATTAGGGGTATAGCCTAGTAGGTAGTGTGTTGGTCTTGTAATGCGAAGGTCGTGAGTTCAAATCCCGGCCGGCGCAACATATAATTCCGGCACATTGCCTGCTTGGGTATACCTTGGTCACCTCAATCTATGATAATGAAAAATTCGTAGAAAGAGGGTTGTGCGAAGGACTAACAACTCTTCCACAATAAATAATGAAAAATTTTAAGGAAACTGAATATCAGGAGGCCAAGGTCCGATTTGGGCTGTAGCGCTATTGTAGATAGATAGATAATTATGCAGTTCCAGGATGTCTGTTTGTTGAAATTTCCTGGCTCGAATTTTTTCCACCAAACTGTTCGGCAAAAATACTAATTTAATCAATAAAAAATTGAGCTTGTTACTTTCAACTAATTAAATTTCTATGATCTTTGAGCCAAAGCTTATAATTATCTGATCTTATCCTTACAGACTCCTGGAACTGTTCGACCGACCGCTAAGCCTACTAAGAAACCACCTACAACCTTCTTCAATGATGTTCCCGAGGACGAAGAGAGCGACGATGAATCTGAAGACGAAGAAATTAGTGAAGAAATCGCAGAATCCGAAGAAGTTAGTCAAGGAGGACGGAGACTACGTAAGTACCTTTAAATTGTAATTGGAAAACGTTTAATTTTCTAATATCATTTTCTTTTGTAATTCGAATAAACCAAAACAAGAATGTGGTATTCGTCCACACATTAAATCTGCAAGAATTGTCGGTGGCAAAGGATCAACATTTGGCGAATGGCCGTGGCAAGTTCTCGTTCGAGAGTCAACATGGCTGGGCTTATTCACGAAGAACAAATGCGGCGGAGTCCTTATTACGAATAAATACGTAATGACAGCAGCGCATTGTCAGCCAGGGTATGGACTTGTTGTTCTCAGGAGAACAACTCTGAATGTTCCGAAACTTTTACACTGAAATCTGATACTTTTCAGCTTCTTAGCATCGCTAGTGGCCGTCTTTGGAGAATTCGATATATCAGGCGACCTCGAAGTGAAGAGATCCGTTACGAAAAACGTGAAACGAGTGATTGTACACAGACAGTACGACGCAGCCACATTCGAAAATGACTTGGCTCTTCTCGAGCTGGAAAGTCCCATACACTATGACACACATATCGGTAAGTAGGGCATCCCCTATATATAGTCATTTCCAGACATTGAACCTTTCACCCTGTTCCGGATACCCTGGAACTATCGACTAGAATGGCAAACGAGTGTACCGGATACTCATACTAGCGATGCGACGAGGTCACGGCTAATGGTGTTTCGGGCTTGGAGAAACTTTTCCTGTCCTCGACACAATGAAAATTGAATAAGGCAACTTTCCTAAGCTAACTTCATTATCTATCCAACCAACCCCGTTGGGGAATTTCTTAAAAATAACAACGCTCCGACAAATATTAAGATTTATCCTTAGGAAGGTGGTGGGTAGCATGTAGACTTATCGTTGAGCTAAAAACACTTTGGAAATTAGTCATCCGAACTGTGGGAATTTCCGGGATGAAAATATTCCGGGTTCTGCATTATGTTTTTCCATTCTATGAAAATATTTTCATTTTTTGTTCCTCGTTCTTCTCCAGTTCCTATTTGCATGCCATCGGATACAGCAGAGTTTACAGGACGAATGGCCACCGTAACCGGATGGGGTCGCCTTAAGTACGGCGGAGGTGTACCGACAATTTTACAAGAAGTTCAGGTATTTCGGATTAAATTTCAATCTAAAGCAGATCTATATTTTCATACATGCATAACTTTATATATAATAAATTTTATTTCCGATTTGTAGGTGCCAATCATTGAGAACAGTGTTTGCCAGGAAATGTTCCATACAGCCGGACATAAAAAGAAAATTCTGCCATCGTTCTTGTGTGCGGGATACGCAAACGGAATGAAGGATTCATGCGAGGTAAGAATTTGTTATGCAATTCAAATCACTCTTAAGGTTTTGATGGTGGGAAGCATGATGGAAAATTCAATTTATATTCCTTATGGGATTTTATTCCGATTTCGTTTTTAAAGTACCTACCCACTTTTTTATGGTTTTTCATATGGCAGCAATCAGTTAGATTCAATTGAAAAGCTGTGTAATTTATTATTAATGCCAGTAATAATTACATTTTCATGAATACGTTTTGAATTGAGTTTAATTTGCGTTAAGTTGCGATCTATAAATTTTAGCAAGGGCATTGGCAGCTTTCGAAACTCATTCACTCAGTACCTCCGCAATCGACGGAAAAGTTATAATTTTTCATAGGGTTTGAGAGGTAAACGATAAGGCGAGGCTTAAGAAATTCGATCCTTAAGGAGTGGAATAGAGGAAAGCAATGGTGGCTTCTGATATGTTCAACTCGGTCGGAATATGCTACTAATAATTTTAATTTTTTTTTCATTTTTACCGTAAGTGCATATAGATATAAAGCGTAGTTTTGCCAATTGATGCGCTAAACTTGATCTATAGTTGAAAATCTTTCAACACCTCCATATTTTCTCTTCAACAAGTCACTGATTGGGAACTTTCCCTTTGACCTGGAAATCGGTGCAACTCACACCCATCCACAAGAATGGAGAGGTATATCAATTCTATCAGCTATACCGGAATTATTCGAAAACATAACGTAAAACCCAATCGTGCGATACTCTTGATGAAAGAGAAATTCTTTATTTTAAGAAATTTTGTAGGGGAAGTAGTAGAGGGGGTGACAACATTGAACCAATTTTTTCACATAACGATAAGGTTGCTAGCAAAATGTTTTATACAAAATTTAGTATTCAAAAATTTAATAGGTACTGAGAAACTTAGTGTTTTGAATTTAGTGAAATTGTGCAGTTTGTATGGGAGGTGTTAGAAGGAGGATGGAGTTATTAATAACTTTCTTAGAAATAACTGTAAACATCATTTATTTGACAAAATAGATCAGTAGCATTCATACTTTTCAGGCAAATCGACTTTTTGTAATTGTGTTGTTAAATTGTGTCAAATTGTATGGGAGGGGGTAGAAGGAGTGAAGCTAATTGCCTAATTTTTTTTGGTCTTACGAATAATTCTAAATAAATGTTTAGTCCACAATTTCAGCTCCATCAATTTTATACGTACTGAGTAAATTTGTTTATAGTTTTTCATGAAAAAGTGCAGTTTGTATGGGAGGTGGTAGAAGGAAGGAGAAGACTTAAATAATTTTTATACAGCAGATTGAAATTATTATAAAAGTAATATATTCCAAATTTCTGATCAAGAGAAAGAAAAGCCGTTTACTGTCGAATTGCGAAATTGTGTCTGCGTACAAGTTTTGATCGTATAACATAAAGTTTCGAATATTATTATGGTCTTCTATCTTCGTACTTGAATTACTTCTTATTGAGTTCTGATCTCCCCAATGAAAATCGTTTTTAAGACCGCAAGGTGAAAAAATACTTGGTATATACTGATTTTTTTTTCTTCACTTTCATGTCGCATAAAAAAAAATTAAAAGTGAATTAGCTTTGAATATTTTATCCATCTCTGTCTTCCAAGATCCATCTTCTTAAAAAAAATGCATTAAAATATAAAAAAAAGCCAAGACCCAGCTAGCCGATCTTTATATTTGAAAGTTCCTACTATCGATCCGTCCATACATCCTCAATCCCCATACAATTTCGACCGGCAGCCATTTGACGTATTGCGTCATTACCTCTTTTAAACTTTAGGCGCGAGAGAGAGAGAGGGGGAGGAAGAGAAAGATATGTTTGCTCCAAAGTCGAGAGTGGGATGAATAAATCCTATTGTTTCGTTGAGATGTACCAATTTTCGGTGAGGCCAAAATAAAATATAGGTAATTAGTTCTGAGAAATGTTTTGTGAATCAATATTGTACTAAATACTTCGAATTAAATGCAGTATAACCGATAGTAATGCTATTTATTTGTATAAACGATTTAAAATAATTCATGGTAATTTCAATTCGTTTTATGCCGTACTTAATGAGCCGCTACTGATAGGAAACCCGCTATTATATAGATATGTAGCTGTATAAGCGCATCTTGCGATATGTTCCAATTGGCCCATCAACAAAATCAGTTTTAGAATTTTTTTTTTGAATTTGAGGATTAATGATATCTGCGCAACGCTTTCGAGAAGAAGCATAAAAATCAAGTATTAAATTATATACTTATTTATTGGTCTGATTTTACATATGCTGGTACCTACTAGATCTTATGAGTTTAAACACGTGCGTGTGAAATTCGTAGTTTTTCTAGAAGAATTATGCACTTTCCTTTCGCACACTCAATCAGATTACTATCAAACTATAGTTTTTTTTTTTTTTTATATATAATTATTTACTTATATTGAAATCCAAAAAACTGCAAATCTAAAAGTTAAAGTGAACAAAGTCTCTCGGTAGTTCTAGAAACTTGCATAAATAGATTTTAATTCTATTGATGATACGGCGAATCAGGGTTGAACAATATAACCAAAATTTCATTTACCTGAGAAGTCAAAGCGAAATCAACACAGTTTTGCCATGTCCTACCAAAAAATATAAGGTATAGAAAAATGCCTACAAAAAAAAAAAAAAAACTTTAATTTTGAAATCTCAACAACTTTTTCTAGGATGATTTTGCTCCGATAGAAAATACAGCAAATCGCGGTTAAATTAATTTAATCTATACATGTAAACATAATTGTAGTGTCTATCTGTTATTTGCTTAGAAATGGCTATAAGTTAGGTTTTTGCTTTATTTTATCAATAACTAAGCAGAAATATACGTTTTTAATATTCTTTTCTGTCTGACTTTCACACATAAAGGGCTGAGCCAATTACAATGAAATTCTCACAGTTTATTAGATATAATTTGATATGTAATCTGCGTTTCGTCTTATTTCAATAATCCCATGCCTTCTACTCCCTCCCATAAAAAATGACTTATTTTTAAAAATATGGAATAATCAAATCTTCTTGAAATCCATATGAGCGAATAATTTGAAATTTAGAATATATTATTTTTATCTTAAATATGATCTATAATATACATATTATTAGAATCCCCCTACTGAGGTGAGGTGGTGGTCACATACAAACTGCACTTTTTTAAAAAATACTATAAACTAATTTGCTCAGTACGTATAAAATTTATCGAGCTCAAATTTTGTACTAAATTCTTTATAATTAATATCAGGGATAATTAAACCAAAAAGCTTCATCCCTTCTACCACCTCTACTACAATGCAACTCAAAATTACATCTTTTCCAAAATTCAATTTTCTTCAAAAATATGAAAGTTACTGATCTGAAATTTAAAATATATTAATTCCATGATGATTATAGTTGTTTCTCAAAAAATCACTAAAAACCCGCAACTCCTTCTACCACCTCCCATACGAACTGCACAATTTAACTAAAACCAGTGCACTAATTTTCTCAGTATCTATTCAATTAAAGATTAAATTTGGTACAAAACATTTTTATAGCTACTCTAGCATGATGTGAAACAAATTAGTTCAATGCTGTCATCCCTTCTACAACTACAACACAAAAATTTCATCTCTTGTATTGTATGATTGGGTTTCACGCACAATCATAGTCTGTTATGTTTTTAAACTTAATGTTATGTTATTTGGGCTCTTTTTTAATTAACATAAACTTCAACTTCAAATGTCCTTCAATACGTATATGATCTCAAATCGCGGGATTGATTTCATCACGACCTGTCTCATCTTCACTACAGCCCAAATCGGGCCTCTTTAGGTTCCTTAACATTTTCATTATTTATTGCGGGAGGGTTGTTAGCCCTTCGCACAACCTTCTATCTACGAATTTTTCATTTTCATAGATTTGAGGTAACCAAGGTATACTCAAGCAAGTAGTGTGCTGGAATTATGCGTCGACCGGGATTTGAACTCACGACCTTTGCATTGCAGAGCAACACGCTACCCACTAGGCTACACCCTAGCTAACCTGTCTCATACAAATGCGAATATTATGGTTTCATTCTTAATAATTTATGGTTCTGATACCAAGCATACCAGCATTGTGTTCAAAGAGCCATTAAACTAAGCAGATCATACATCCCACATAATGTTTTACTAACTACATTCTCAAAAACTGCCTATTATTGCGATTCTTATGCGTACAAAGTCGCGGCGGATCGCTAGTTATAAATAAATACATTGAGTTAAGTATAAAAAAATAAATAAAATAATAATAATAATATAAAATTAAACTTAGGAAACAATAAAAAGTAAAATAAAAAAGAAAATAATTAATACTGTATAAAAATAAATAAAATAATAATAATAGTTCAAAATTATTAATTAATTAATGAAGTAGAATAAAAGAAAGAAAAGAAAAGTAAATATAAAGAAGACGCCAAAAGAATGTTTATAAGAAAATTCAAATCAAATTCAAGAAGAACAAATTAAAACTCAAGAAAATACACAAATTGTCTGTATGTACCCGGATCATCAACACGTTGAACATGAGGCGGAAGGTTATTCCAGATTCTTATGGTCTGGACGAAGAAGGAACTCTCACCAACCGTCTTAAAGAAACGCGGAGCAAGAAATTTACAACATCTGTTGGTCTTCAAAGGTATTAAGTAATCGCATAAATACAGTGGCTCACTTTTCAAGAAAATTAATGATCTGCGCTAACGGAAAGAGGGTAATGTCCAGCCTAGAATGTTCGTCTGATACTGTGATACATGGTCATAATGTCTTCGTCCTAATACAAAACGTAGACAGTCGTTGTAAGCCGCATTTGTCCTATGTTGACAGTTGGAATCACGTTTAGGAAATACATACTGGTATACATAGGTGGGACTCTTGTAAACACCCATAGTATCAATTTTGAATGCAAGAAGTGATGAGGCTAGCTTTTTTATCATTGGCTCTTTAGGGGCGTGCTTAGGGAGTTGCTTATTGAGGAGATAGTCTTTGTGAACGATTTTTTGAGGTAGATGCGATGGGAATATAAGGTTTTGAATTGGAATTTTCCTTACTTAAGTTTTGGGAAATACTTGCGAGTTCACCGTTTTTGTATACAGGACATATAATGCTTTTCCTCCAGTTATCGGGTAATTTTTCAGTTGTCCAGATTTTAACAATTAATTTATATATTCGACTGCTCTATTCCACCTTCATTCAAGAGCTCTGCTCTAATTCCGGGCGCGTTGTTCGATCTTAAATTATGTAGGGTTGTCTCTACTTCATCATAGGTTGAAGCAATCTGGATCTTCCGGAATTATAAAAGGTTTAGTCTGTGATGTCATTCTATTTAACAATGTTCGCAAGTACTGAGCCTATCGTGCATCAATTTCGGTATCGTCACTTATGATGTTGCCTTCTTTGCCCTTACAGTGGGTAGTTTGCGGTTTGTACCCTTGTCCCATTTCTTTCACGGTATTAAATGCTGCGCACAAATCATTTTTATACTCTAGATGAAATCTGAGAGTATATTGTGTTTGCCTTACCGTTTTTAACGCTAAGAAATAATGCTCGCACAGAGTTGAGGTACAGAAATGATTGTTGTGGCTCAAAAACCTTGATTCCGAGTAACTGTCTGTCTGTCTGTCCGTCTGTCTACTACCTAACTTTCGAAAGCTATCACCTATCATACTAAATTTTTCATATGTTATTTTTAGCAAGAAGCTTTAAGTTAGTGAACGGGCCCCATCACCCACTCCTACTACCCTATCCCATACAAATTTCATGAAATTTCGAAATTTAAAGAAATTTAATTTTTCTCCAAAACCATTTCAGCTATTAACGTGAAAATTAGGTATTAGTATAATGAAGTAAATCATTCACTTCAAAAATATTGATCTGATTCCCTTACTCCTTTTACCACCTCCGATACAAATGGACAATTTTCATAAATGACGAATTCGGTTTGATTGCAACTAGTAAAACTAGAAAACGATTTTTTTTTTCATAATTAATTTTATTGCAGTTGCAACCAACTTCAGAAAAACTATTAACTTCACCTCACTCATTCTACCGCCTCCCATACAAATTTCACGAAATTTTGGAATTTCAGTTGAATTATTTTTCTCCAAAACCATCAAAGCTACCAACTTTAAAATTTGAGAAAAGTATACTATTATAAATTTAATTGATGTCAAAAAATTTGGTTTTGATTCGAATACTCCGTCTACCTCCTCCCATACAAATGCGCAATTTTGATAAATGCATTTAATCGCTTTTCGTAGAAACTATATGAAGTAGAAACTTGAAATTTCGCCAACACTTGCCCTTTGATAATTGAAATAAATGCTAAAAAAAATCGCCTTTACTCCTTCTACCACCTCCCATACAAATTTTTGTTTTGGTA
This sequence comes from Chorisops tibialis, assembly GCA_963669355.1. Lineage (NCBI taxonomy): Eukaryota > Metazoa > Arthropoda > Insecta > Diptera > Stratiomyidae > Chorisops > Chorisops tibialis. The sequence continues at coordinate 110,068,517 of OY770262.1, read as the reverse complement.
ATTCAAGAAAAGTATTTCTCCTTCGAACATATGAGGGCTATGGACTTTAAAATTGTAACAAAACAATGTGATTAGGATTTTGATAAGCAGATTCAAAATCACCCAAAATCTTCGACTTTCTCTGCCACCTCCCATCCAAATACTATAAATTCAGACAAAAATTTTTTAATTTTCTGGAAAATTATGAAAGCTACAAACTTTGAATTCAGAATGAAACATTTTGTACACTACGTTCAGTGTAACATATAAAAATGACAAACCTCCTCCTTTGCATCTACCACCTCCCATACAAAAGTCACTATTCACTTTTCGAAAGAATTTGTGATGATATATTTTCCGGTACAATAAACTCTTTCCTATTTCATCTAGAGTATCATTTGGCATTATGCCCAATCATAATTGTTTTATGTTTTTTCAAGTTTTTGTCAACCAGGAGAATTTCCATTTCGGAATCTGTGGCGAAAATGCTGCTCCGCAGTTGAAGAATTTTTCTTAAAAAAAAATTTAAGTTAATAACGAAGTTTAACTCGAATTAGCTGCCCTTTTCCAAAAAAATTTTGTCAAATTCTCGGAAGATTCAAGAATTTAACCGTGGCTAATGCCCTATAATTCTCCAACGCCGAGATAGGTTTCTTCCATTCAATTTCTTATAGTTCTACTTTTATGAATAAAAAGTTTTTCTGTGCAATTAATTTTTGATAAGATTGCTATGAAATGGGCAGGGGTGACACGGCCTTAAAGACAAAATACCAAATTTTTGATGAAAAATTTTTTAAATTTTGTGCAATATTTTCTTAAATAAAATTTGACAAAAATATTTGGTTGTAAACGAAATATACGACAATGATACTATTCATAATATTTATTACACAAAATATGGGAAATCGCCACAAATAATTTTAAGATTCATTTGATATGTTATATTGAGTGTCCATTAATATTTATATAAAAAAAAGCATTGACAATTTTCTGATACATTTCTGTCATGAAAGTGCTGACAACACTATTATGATATCTCATTTGGCAATGAGAGCTATTAAAGTTTAAGAACAGAATTTATTTTTTCCGTCTTCTGAGAATGCTGTCCTTTACTGCTCCTTTCGCTCCTTTTGATTATTCCGGCCCAGATACTCAATTCACCTAAATGATAATTTTAACACGGAAACTAAAATTTGTATGAACATTCGAATAGTAATACTATTTTAGTAGCATAGTATTAACTCAAAATAATCTTCTGAATAATTTAATCTAATTCCATAGAGCTCTCTTGATCTAGTTTAATGTAGTTAATAGATCTAGGTACTAAACTTATATATCCATTTTAATAATTTGATTTTCAATTGGTTTGAAAAGTTTTTGTTCAATACAACTGAAAATATTTATAGAATACTCTTGGGTACCATAGCATACCTGCAGATAGAAAACTTTGAAAGTATAATCAAAGTTCGAATTCGTAATTTGTTATCTTATTGTAGGACTGATAGCCAACCCCACGCAATGAAGCGATGGATAGTTAATCACATCAGCTGATCTTGTTTAATTTCAACGTTAGCGCAAAATTTACATTAATTTTCATAAATCGGAAAATCTCTTACAGATTAGATGCTATGAAAGCATATAAATAGCATCATTTTGGAATAACATCGTAGTATTTTATCTATTGTCTTACTTGTCGTCGGAGCTCAAAATTAATTGCTACTTAAAATATAATCCACCCTGAAAGATATTCGGAGTAGATCCGTTGTTAATAAGTTTATCATCTTTCTACGTAAAATCTTTCATAAATTCTAGAATTTATCTCATCTGTTCAATATCTTTTTAGAAACAAAATTCGCAAATCATACTCGAGCTTCCGTTTGAAATAACTTTGTATTTATTTAATGTTGTAGTGAGATGCTAGTAAAAACTTTACATTACCACTACGATAGCCAACATTGAAGAATGCAGCCCACATCCTAGGGGATTATTTTAACGTTTATTTTATATACGATACTCTTATATCGAATAATCCATGTCATACAAATTACTATAATCCGTAAAATAAGCCGAATACATCGAATCCTTTTGTAATAAATGAACGAATATATTTGCACATTATCATATTGCGCTCGATTACGTTATTTTATAGCTGGGCTTACCCACGCAAACGTATAAATATGTAGACTATGCAATGCATGCATTCGGGATCAATGATGCAAGAAACGTGTGTATGACAGAATTGTGCAGTTTAGCTAAATTTCATTATAAATATTAATTACATTGCTATCATTGCTGTTCTATTTTGTGCACATGACCTTCATTATACCCAACTATAGCAAATGAACAAGAGCATTCTGTTAATTTCCTGTAAAGGATATGCTATTTTAGCATTATGGCTGCGTGATTTATGAATGAGTTCCGCTTTGGGAATTTAGTTTGGCTACGTAATAGCCTTTTATGAATATAAACTTTTCGATTGGACTAGGAAAACTTAAATACTAAGCTTATATTTTCCACATTTTATGTAATTAATAACGAATTTTTTGAATCGCTCAATAACCTAATTGAATGTCAATTAAACAAGATATTACTGCATTTCTCAATATTCTACTTTATTAATCGTGACGTTTAGACCTCCGCTGAGACCTTTACCAAACTCTGATTCCTAGATCATGTGACTCGAATTAACTAGAATACATTAAGTTGTTTCGAGTTTTTCCAAACTAGTTTCGAGTTTTTTCAAACTTGTTTCGAGATTATGCACTGGTTAGGATGTGCAGCAATAAAGTTGCTTTGCTAAGCTTCATTCGTCTTGGAAAGTAAAATTAAAAATTGTTTTTCAAAAGTTTTTTTTCTAAGAAATGCACATACCTTGAAATTCTTTTTTTATACAGTCACCTTATCATGATTTGTCTTTCATGAATTTTTTAAAAAGGAAGTACAGCCAAATCGACTTGGATTATTTCGTTCTTACGTAAACATTCGGGTGACTCGTTTCTAGTCAGAATTGTTGCTGTTCAAATTTTCATGGCTCGTAGATTCTAGTTGAAAATGCATGACTGTGACGAAAAACAATAAATCGTTTCCTTTCTAATGTTTTCGAGAAATTTCCACTTTAAATTTTAGTAATATAACTTGCTTAAGCTTACAGTTGAGCACAATTTTCACAAGAAATATTCAAATTTAATTATTTTTCAATTTGATATCAATCAATCAATTAAATTCCTGTTAAGACTCCATGAAGGGACATAGGACAGAAACAACTTTCTTCCACAATGCACGATTCTGAGCATCGGCCTTAAGCTGTTGCCAGGACTTGTTTATTCCTCTGGCCTCCTGCTCAACTGCTCGCTTACATGTGTTACGTGGTCGACCAACCCAACGTCTTCCTTGAGGATTATAATCCAGAGCCTGTCTGGCGATGTTTCGCTCTGGTTTCCTCAAAGTTTGACCGATCCACTGCCACTTCCGCCTTTGAATCTCAATACCTATTTTAGTCTGGTCAGTTGTACTCCGAAGTTTGTCGTTGCACTTCTGGCCAGAATATTCCTAAAATGCGTCGGAGGCATTGGTTCGCGAAAGTTTGTAGTTTCTCGAACGGTCACTTTCCACGTAGTACAACCTTATGAAAATACGGATTTGAAGCATGCGTGAAAAACTCGCAGCTTCGTGCTTCTCAACCTCCAGAAAGGGGAAAGGATACCGAAAGCCTGACGGCTCTAAGTCCGAACGGTTATGTGCAAGCAAGCACACGTCATGGTTACTTGAGATGTTAAATAGTCTTCGTTGAAGACATTTATCTTCCCCACTGTCCAGTGCAGCTTTCAACATGTCATTTATTACTACCAGAAACAGGGCAGGTGATAATATGCAGCCCTGTCGGACACCCGTTCGCACACGAAAACTCTAGGACTGCTCTCCTCTATACAAGACGCGACACCTTGCATATTCTTAGGATTCTTTTATCATAGCTACGATCTTATCTGGAATACCTCTTCCATGCATAGCATTCCATATGTAATCTCGCTTAACGTTGTCGAAACCTTTCTCGAAGTTCACAAACATGAGATGTAGTGGCGAACCGATTTCAGCAGACGGAGGAGGAGTATATCGGCTGTTATTTGCGGGTCCGCTTTGAGGAGTTCGGTTGACAGTCCGTCTATACCTGGAGTTTTCCTTCCCGCCATTGACCGAATGGCGGAAACTATCTCTTCCTTATCTGGGGGACATCTTCTGGTTGATCTGGTTCTGAGTAACACCATCAGGGGAAACCCAAGATGTTTATGATGACTCTTGTGTGGAAAAAGGGTCCCTCTGATGACTATTAGCCATTTTAATCCAAGGTCGTGACGCGTCACCAGCCAACTTGGACGTTCATATCCCCTGAGATGAAAATAATATCACGTCTTGAAACACGTTCGAAGGTGGTACGCAGTTAGTTATTAAACTCCTCTAGTGACGTGTCGTGGTATTAGTTGGTGTGTAGCATTGCAGAATTGTGACGTTTCTGAGCCTGACGACGATAATCCTATCCGAGATTGGTTCCCAGCTGATGAGACTGTTTCTCGCTCTTGGTGTAAGGACGACCGCCACGTCATTTTTTGATTCAGTCTCAGGTTGAACGTTCAGAAATGTATTTCCACTCGGGGCTCATTCTTCTGCTGATCGTGTCCACCTGACCTCGCTGAAGCCCAAGATTTGGATGTTATAGTGCTCAATATCACGGTCGATCACTGATTGGCGGTGCAAGGATCGAGTGACTTCAGCCCTTCCACGTCATTCAATGTTCGTACGTTCCAGGAGCCAATCATAGTCCGTTTTCGAATGCCAAAAGTCGTTACCGTAGAATCTGTCGGTATCTGAGGCACTGTATGCGTTTCTTGTAGCAGTTAGGATTTACGATCACGGGTGATAAGCCCATGATCTAGTGAGTGTCCATTTGCCATTTTCAGGGCAAGCAGGACTAGTTGTGGGTGAATTCTACTACCCCCATCACACAAGGGGATCATTTTGATAGCGCAACAAAATTTATTTTGCGAACAATGATGAATTATTATTTTATGATTTTTTAATACAATTTCCTATTTTTCTTTCCAGGGTGACAGTGGCGGACCATTGGTAATGCAACGGGGCGATGGACGTTGGGAACTTGCTGGAACCGTTTCGCATGGTATTCAATGTGCTGCACCATACTTACCTGGCGTGTATATGCGAACAACTTTCTATAAGCCATGGTTAAAGAGTATAACAGGTGTCAAATAATGACAAAAAAGGAAATAATATTCAAACGCCAATGACAACGTATGCTCTCTCCCTCTTCAACGATATCCGTTTCTAAAATGCTAAAACAAAAACAAAAAATAACAAAAAACAACTGAAAACGCTATACAATGTCCTTTCCAATTAGGATATTGACCATTTTAGATAATTAGTTAAATTTATAAGAAAAGAAAAATGACCGTGATTCTGATGAGTGTTTTTAAGATTGAATGAATTTTATTTATTTTAATGAGAATCTTGATATGAATGTTGCTCGTAATTTTAAGAAAATATTTATATATATTTATTTCATTATTTATTTATTTATTTTTTATAAAAGAAAAGGTATTTTCAATAGAATACAAAACAAAATGGTATATGCCGAAGGGTTCAAAAATTGTATGAAATAAGCCAAATTATTTTCTATATTGGGTCATGCATTTCTCGCCCGCCACCCCATTATTTAAGTAAATTATTTTTCTTGGTTCTTTTGTACAGAATTGATTTTCTATTTTCATTTTTCAAATTCTTAATAATAATGACACTTTTATTTATTTCATTATTTCTTTTTACATTATTATTTATTTGTTGTACATTTTTAAATTAGTAAAGTATTTTATATTTATTTATTTTTCTTAGGTAATTGTTTTTTTGTTATCTATGATTACGAAAGAAATTTTTTGTTTTGTTAAGAGTAAACATTCGAATTTTGAAAAAGTTTGAAAAAAAAATTTGTTTACGAAAACTTTACAGAAATAAAACGTATTGTTAAAATAAAAATGTTGGATGTTTTAATTCTTAAATTAATTCATTTGAAAGTAGGAACTGGTCTACAGGGATGCAGCAACTTCGGCTCATACTTAGCGAAAGTTCATTGACATACGCTAGTACTTCAAGAAAAATCTTGAAAGTTAAAAAAGATATTGAAGTGTGCAAGCGGTCGCTGGATTTCAATTAAACATAAAACAAAGATTTTACTTTTAATTATACTGCAAAACTTTATTCAAATTTCCATTATAAATTATCCAAATATTTTGCTTGCCTATTATCTCGACTACCCGTCGATCGCTCTAATTGGACTCCTTCACTTCTGTTTCACGAACGCTTGCTCTATTTATATCACCTTGTATTCGTTCGTATCGCGGTCGCTATTCGTTTGCCATCGGCCACAGTCGGCTTTCTTCCTTCCCCTTTTCATGTAAACTGCTGTTCCTTGCTTTTCATTACTACCCGAATCATTTGTCACTCATATCAGCCCCTACGTGTTGTTGTTTTCCGTAAAGCTTTTAATCATCCATCGCCCGTGTTTACCCGATCGCAGTCGGCCGCTTCTCTTCGTTGCCAGTGTTTTTTTTATTGCCCTCCACCAAGCACTTCGTCATTACCCGAGTCCACCCGATCGCTACCATTCATCACCGATCAACTCCACGTCTTTTCCCTGTTGTTGTTATTGAACATTCTAATCGATATTCGGAATTACTTCGTTCTTGTTCGGTATTTTTTTTTCTGTCGGCTCTCATGTAGTTTGCTATTCATGGAACGCTCAAGGTCGTACACGTGTTTATTTTCGAATATTTTTTTTACGCTCGTCGAAAATAACTTAGGGGGTCACCCTTTAATGCGCGATGCACAGCTAAGTCGACACGAGTACGGGGAAATAAGTGGATAGAGGAAAATTAGTAGGAAAACACAGACGGGAAGATTTTGAAGTGGCGGTGAACGTTGCTGGAGGTTGTATCCCGTTGGAAAGAGATTGCCTGGTAATGAATTCCACAACATTGTCGTCCGAGGGATGAAGGATTGCCTAAACTTCACTGTTCTCCACGGCAAGGGCTTAACAGTGTACTCGTGTGAGCGTGCAGCAGGCGAGTATTTCAGGGGCATTGAATGTAGGTGGTATAAGGGCTTTTAGTTCCTTGCTGCATTTACCATGGAAGTATCTATAGTAAACGCAGAGTGCACCGATATTTCGACGATGCTCGAGGGAGGCAATTGAGGCCGTGGTCGGATATAAGCCTTATAGATGGTATCTAGTTCGGTGGCAGAGAAGTATTTCTTACACTTCCGCAGAATACCTAGGCGTTTCGAAGCATCAAGAGCGATTTCGTAAATGTGTTGGCTCCAATCTAGGCGATTGTTAAGTTTAACACCTAGTAATGTAAAATCTACAGAAGGTGGAATCTTTACGCCATTCAAGGACATATTAGTGACCGACGTCGGAACATTATGTTTAAGAGATAGATGACAGGACTGCGTTTTTAAGGCATTAAGCTCTACTCTGTTGTTCCTGCCCCATTCCAGGATTAAACTGAGGTCAGAGTTCAATGACTGTATCGACTCATTACGACATGAGGCCATCGTGGCCAGGTGTTATCTAAAGTGCTGTCATCTGCGAAACAGTGAATAGAATTGAGAGTAGACGACAGAAGGTCATTTATGGAGACTAAAAAGAGAGTGGGAGATAAAACTGAGCCCTGAGGGACACCGGAATCAATAAGAAAGGGTGCAGAAGTTACTCCGTTTAGTACGACTTGAATAGAGCGCTCGGAGAGGAAACTTTCAATCCATTGAAGAAATAGAGTGTTTAAGCCAATGGCCTTTAGATTGGCTAGGAGGCATTTCCGCCAAACTCTGTCAAACGCTTTGGCGATGTCAAGAGCAAGAACTTGACCTTCACCAAATTAGTGGATGCAGGAATTCCAACGCTCGATAAGATAGATCAGGAGATCGCCTGTAGAACGACCCGAACGAAATCCATCATGAATGAAATTTTTATCCACAAGAAAGCTGACTATACTGCGATTGACAGCAGTATCCATTACCTTTGAAAGCACTGAGGTAATGGCTATGAGACGGTAATTGGCGAGGTTCGCTTTGCTTCCTTTCCTTGGAATTGGCTGAACATTCGCAACTTTCCAGATCTTAGGAAATCACCCTGAAGAGTATGAATGATGGTAGAGATTACGAGAGGTTTAGCTAGAGAGGAAGCGCAGTTTTTAAGGACAATAGGGGGGATGCCATCTGGCTCAGTAGACTTGTAAATATTGAGCTCTTGCAGGATCCAGGAAATAACCCTAGTTCGAAAACGAAGAGGTGGCAGCGATAAACCAGAGTCCGGTAAGTACGGAGGACTCTGGCTCGACTGTGGAAGCTTCGAGTTTCTAGCGAAGTTTGCTGCCAAAAGGTTTGCTTTTTCAACAGGATCAACAACGGTTCAGTCACCATCAAGAAGAGGAAGCGTGGAAGATGTGCTGAAATTCTGGTTGTTCGATTTCACAAACGGCCAGAAAGATCTTGAGTTTTTGGGACTCTCAATGTTCTTAAGTCAGCGTTTCCGATCATGTTCGAATTTAGCTCGCTTTAAAATTTTATTGCAGGCATTTCTTACCACTTTTAATGACTCCTTGGTTTCTAACGTCGGATTATTGCAAAAGGTAACAAAAGACTGTTTTTGGGCTCTAATTGCTTCGAGGCACTCATTGTTAAACCATGAATCATTTGCAGGCCCGATCTTTTTGAGATTGCATGGAATAAAAAGCCTCATGCCTTTTATGATTGTTTCGGCTACAAGTTGCGAGATGGTACCACAATTACCGGACTCAAAGCACAGCTTCCAATCAAAGGCACGGTAGAATGAATCAAGATCTTCCCAATTAGCTTTCTGTTATGTTATGTTATAATGGAAAAAAATGCAATTCAGATATTCTAATTATCAGGCGTATATTGGTTTTTGGGTGAATACCTTGACAATCTGTTCCAGTCGCATAGCGTTTTTGTCGTGTTCGTACGTGCACATTAATTTGATGAGAAGCAAGTAGAGAGAACAGTGGAAGACAGCAGATATTTGACTAGGGCTAACATGGAACAATATCTTAGAAAAACTTAGGCGTAAAATATTTCTAGTAAATTGAATCAAATCGTTCTACATGAACACGGTGTATCTGATTTCGGAATTCCTTTTCAACCAGAAATACTCTCTCTCTCTGTAATACGGATTAATTCTTGATTCGTGCACAATTTCCTGGTGCAGCACTAAAACCGCTGCCAGTTAAGGTATTCGGCAGAACTGTTTGCCATTTTGAAAGAGCGAATTGGAGGCGGCTGAACGAGTTCTTCAATGCCTTCAACTGGAAATTGTTATTCGATTCTAACGACTGCAATGAATCCTGCAATTTTGTCACCGAGACCATCTTGAAAGGTATGAAGCTCTACATAGCCTCTAGTCAAAAGAGAATCCGGTCGTCGAAGGACTCTTGGAACACAAATGAATGTCTCACGGAAAATCCGGCTAAGAAACAGTCGTTTCAAAATTTTCAAAATTTCCCAACTCCAGCTAATAGAGAAATTTATAAAGCATCAAGAATTACCTGGAAATCCATCCTTAAACATGTTAAATTTGACCACGACCAAAAAGATCCTTCAGAGTTCAAAAGACTCAAAATCTTTCTGGTCTTTTGTCAAAACGGTCAACAATAATTTCATCTCTTCATCTCGTTGATGGCGCCCGTACCATTATTGATCCGGTTGAGAAAGCTAACCTAGTGGCAGCAGGTTTCGTATGAAATTCCATGCTACCACCTTCAAACCTAACCCCTCCTATCGCAACACCATCAGATTTTTCACTGCCTCCGCTACATTTCCGCACGCGTCTCATATTTAGAATCCTGAAAAAGCTCAATGTTCACAAGTCCGCTGGCACTGATGGCATTCTCCCCATTACCCTTAAAATATGCTCCTCTTATCTGACGATACCCCTTCCCAATCTTTTTTACATATCTCACTCTTCTGGGTGCTTTACACGATTGTGGAAAGTCGCGAATGTTCAGCCGATTCCCAAAAAAGGAAGCAAAGCGAACCCCGCTAACTACCGCCTGCTGGCCATCATTTCAGTGCTCTCGAAAGTTATGGAAACTGCTGTCAATCGCAAAATCATTCACTATCTCAAGAATAAACAGCTTATACACGATCGCCAATCTGGTTTCCGTTCTGGAAGGTCGACGGGAGATGTCTTAGTTTACCTGACGGAAAGTTGGAACTCTTGTTTGCACAAATATGGCGAAGGTCAAGTTCTTGCTTTTGACATTGCAACAGATTTTGACAGAGTTTGAAATGATTGTCTTCTTGTTAAGCTAACGATCATTGGCCTCGATTCTACCCTCATTCGATAGATTGAGATTTCCTGTCCGAGCACACTATACGAGTAGTATTTGATGTCGTTACTTCTTTCTCTTTTCCAACTAATTCTGGCGTCCCTCAGCGCTCTGTCCTATCGCCTACTCTGTTCTTCATATTCATTAACTAGCTTTTGTCTGCCACTCTCAATACAATCCATAGTTTTACCGATGAAAGTACTTTAGATAACGCCTTTGAATTTAAACGCCTTTGAATTTAACTCTGCTGCGGATTCTCACAAGCAATCTATTGCTTCCAAACGCTGGACTCCGACCTCGACTTAATCCTGGAATGGAGCAGGAAAAATAGAGTAGAGTTCAACGCTGCTAAAACACAGGCCTATCATCATTCCCTTAAACGTGATGTTCCAGCGTCTTCGTCTAATTTAGCCTGGCGTACCAAATAACTCCTTAGATGAATTTTTCATATTAGGCGGAAAGTTAGATAACCATCTTGATTAGAGCAAACATGTCTTTGATGTTGCCCTTGATACCTCCAAACGCCTAAATATTGTTTGCAATTGCAAAAAATATTTTACGCTTTACAACTTAGCTACCATCTACATTCGACCTTGCTTAGAGTACAATTCGCATTTATGGGCTGGGGCACACAAAACACATCTTGCGCTGCTCTATCGAATCCAAAAACACGCGTTGCGACTAATTTGAGATAACGCCATTACGAATTCTGTTGATTCCCTCGAGCATCGTAGGAACGTTGAAGTACTCATCATTTACTGCCGCTACTTTCAAGATAAATGTAGTGCGGAACTTAGATCACTCATTCCTCCACTTTACAGTTTTCCCCGAAATACTCATCAAGCTAAACGCACGCACGAGTTTACAGTCAACCAGGAATAGGGTTGACTCGTACAGTGAAATATAGACAGTCATTCATCCCCCGGATGTCCAAACATATTGAAACATATTGCTTTCTAGCATATTTCCAAGCAAGTATAACTTTTAGCGCTTCAAAAATAATGTCCATCGTCACTTTCGTCTCTCTTCCCTAAAATTCCCATTACACTACCAAATTTCATCCTCTTCCTTTACGGACATAGCTGTGCAATACATTCAAGATTGCCCCCCTAAGTTGTGATCGGTGCCTTAAATAAAACCCCACATAGCTAATTAGAAAAGAACATGTCCGAAAACAATTTTATTGTATCTTTACCTGACTGTTGTTTGGCCTAGAATTTCAAAAAATGTGTTTCAAACAATAATGTATTTCTGAATTTTGCATTGATCACTCAAGGCTGAATATTTGTCGCGAGAATTTAAAAGCTTCGATATCTAATCAATTTTTGGCAGATATTTATATGAAGTCCTGACAACAGCTTAAGGCCGATGCTTAGGATCGCGCCTCGTGGAAGAGTTTCTGTCCTATGCCTCTACAGGGGGTCTTAACAGGAATTTGATTTAATTTGAATTGATGTATATGAATAATGAATTTAATCAAACGAAGGTTTTGAAACTGAATACTTTACTCCAAAAAAATTATATTTGAGAAAATAGTTGACTTTTTATGGAATTATATTATAAAATCAACATGCTTATTACCATCGATATGTCAATCGAAAAAATCCCTGTTGAGACCTACTACAGGGGCATAGGACAGAAATAGCCCTCTTCCACAAGACGCGATCCTGAGCATTGGTCTTTAGCTGGTGCCAGGACTTGATTCTCTGGCCTTTTGCTCAACTGCTCTCTTCCATGTCCTACATGGTCGAACAATCCGACATCTACCTTGAGGACTATAATCCAGAGCCTGTTTTGCAATGTTTCGCTCTGGTTTCCTCAAAGTGTGACCGATCTACTGCCACTTCCGCCTTTGAATCTCAATACCTATTTTAGTATGTCCAGCTGTACTCAAAAGGATTCCTTTATGAAAGGAATTGCCATAAAATAGGTTCCAAGTATAAAAGATGGAAATCAATTTATCCTCTGGCTCATCATTTAGTGAAGGGGCAAAACAAACATCAACATCTCTCCACCAAGAGCATAAATAAACAGAGCACAATAAATTGACTTAAATTGGTGTCAACTAGCGTTAAGTCTGTATTTAAAGCAAATTTTACCTTTGGAGAAGTGGAATACATTAACATTTTTGTGAACTTCTCTTGCAAGACGCGAGATCGGTTCACTCATACCATAGTTAGGGGCATCAATCTAGTATGCCAAATTCAGCCGAGGGTCATTATGGCGACACCAGTTACTAAAATGTATCAAATCCACCTGAAGATGATTATCAGAGCTGAGAGTTGGAACTAAGGGACTTAAAGATTTTAATGTTATCAGAATAAATGAGTACTCCCGAATATTTAAAAACAGAGGCAACATCGTTAATGCCCAGGATAAATAGAAGTGGTCGCAAATGACTGCCTTGAGGCACTCCAGAATGCGTAGTAAGTGGCTTAAAAGTACAATCACGAAAGATAACTTGATAGGTTTTATTAAATAAATACGACTTAATCCCATTTATAAACCATGTAGGAAACCCCAACAAACTTAACTTCAACAAAATTATAGAATAAGGTTATCAAGAGCCTTACTAAAATCATATATGCAATCCACCTGCTTACCATCCTCAATAGCCAAAATTGATTTATTCGTAAACTTCATCAGATTAGTAACAGTGGACCTACTACTTCTACTAAAACCATGTTGCTTACTCGAAATGAGAGATTTACAGTGAAACGACATCCATTCATACACTATATACTCAAAAAGTTTAGGAATAGCCGACAATTTAGCTATAGGCTGATAATTTTCAACAGCAGATTTTGCAATACTCTTGTGAGTAGGTATGATAAAAAACAACTTCCACACATTTGGAAAATCCCCGTTTTTAGTTATCTTTCAAAGAGGAGGGAGAGTGGCTCAGCAAGAGAGAGACAACAGCGCTTAAGGACAACTGCAGGAACACCATCTGGACCAGAAGAAGACACAGACGGGAGAAGTGAAGTTGAAGCAATATCTCTAAAGTCATCGATCTACGCCATATCAGGGACAAAGCTACTACTAGCATAAGATCCCCTGAAGAATGTGGCGAAAAAAATTACAAATAGTAAATTGATTATTACTATCGTTGCCAGGGAATTGAAAAGAAGCTGGATAACCATCTGATTTACGCTTTCAATTAAGAAATTTCCTAAGCTTCATGGGATCTCGTCGCTGGAGATCACTTCCGGCCAGAAAATCCCTAAAATGTGCCAGAGGCATTGGTTCATGAAAGTTAGCAATTTCTTGGTAAGTCAAGCGGTCAGTTTCCAACCATATAACAAATACTCGCAGCTTCCTATGAAGCTAAATTTATTTTAACCTCCGCAAATGGGAAACGATACCAAAGACCTAACGAGCTTTATTTTGGCGAGCTCCAATATCCTTTTCGGCTCCGCCGTCCATGCTGATAATGCTTCCGAGACAACGAAAATCTTACAGCTCTTCAACTTCTTGTCCGTTCAGAACAACAGATGTACTTGTATTCAAACCCATGTGCAAGTAATTGGTTTAAAATGCAACGAACGAATATTTGACTCCAAGACAGACCGGTTATGTGCAAGCAAACACACGCCAATCAATGTGACTTAAGATGTTAAATAGTCTTCGTTGAAGGCCTTTATCTTCTCCACCTTCCAGTGCAGCTTTCAAGATGTCATTTATTGCCACCAGAAACAAGGCTGGTTATAATATGCAGCATTGTCTGACATCCCTTTGCAAAGAAAAGTTCTCGGGCAGCTCTCCTCTATGTAAGACGCGAAACCTTGTATTTTCGAAGAATTCTTTAATCGCAGCTATGATCTTATCTGGAATATCTCTCCTACGCAAAGCATTCCATATACAATCTCGCTTAACACTGTCGAAAGCTTTCTCGAAGTCTACAAACATGAGATGTAGTGGCGAACCCATTTCGGCAGACTCCTCCAAAAATATTATCCGTATTGTATTTGTGTGGTCGGTACAAGACGACCATTTACGGAATCCAGCCTGATAAACTTCGAGAGTACTCTCCCCGACATCACTAATGTTATTGAGAATCACCTTAGCCCTAATTTTTGATACGGCAGTAAGAAGACATATACCACGCCAATTGTCACGATCCCGAAAGTCACCATTCTTCAAAATTTTCACAATGATACCCTCCTTCCATTCAGTCGGATATCTTCCTTCATTCCACTCCTCGATAAAGAGTGGGAGGAGTATTTCGGCTGTTATGTTAGGCCGTCCATACCTGGAGCTTTCCTTCCCGCCATTGACCGCATGGCGAAAACTCTCTTCTTTATCTAGGGGAATGGCCCTAATAGAGGATTGTTGCGGTTGGATGTTTGGTAGTTGTTCTGTTTCTGTGATATCTTCCTCTGAAAAGATGTTTACAATATCAGAGAAGTATTCCTTCCATCGCCGCACCTGGTGTTCACTCATATTAAGGACATCTCTCAACAGGTGGTTGGCGGTGAAATTTCTGTTCGTCAACTGTTTCATCATTTAAAATAGTGAACCCGTATCTCCAAAGTAAGCCGCAGATTCAACCTTGTTGGCCAGATCTTTGATGGCTTTTCTCTTGTCGCGTCTGACAGCCTTTTTAAGCTATATATAATATAAGCATCGCGGTAGTTCCATCTCAAGTCGGGAGTTCCTTGGTTGACATCGGTTTGAGAGATGATTGCTAATTTGGCTTTATTCCGATCGTCAACCTTGTCCCATGTATCTTACGACATCCAGGGTTTCTCACCGCTTTCCACTTATCCCACAGATTCTTCGGCACTAGTTAGAAACGTGTTTCTGGTTGCATCCTAATTTGTGTCCAGTGTACACATTTTATATCCGTCCAATGAGGATAACTTTTCGCGATGAATGGTGGAGTACTTGCTCTTTTTGTTAGGGTCTCTAAGTCCATACACATTAAACTTGCGCTTGATTTGAAGAATTTATGGTCGTCGGATAGCTGCTGTGCACAATATTAAGCAAGCAACAATCAAGTGGTGATCGCTTCCCGCGACAGCTCCAGGCATCACTTGTATATCCAGGAGACATCTTCTCCACCGGCAACTTATGGTCAAGTGGTTGATTTAGTTTTGATTAGCTATCAGGGGAACCCAAGATGCTTTATGGTGACTCTTGTGTGGAAAAAGCGTGCTTCCGATGACCATTTGCCCAGTACTTCAAAACTTCACATGTATGTAATTCGCCGTTTTCGGGTCTCTTAATCCAAAGTCGTGACGCGCCGACCCATGCTTCCCCATGACGTGTTATAATCTAGTGTTATCAGAGCCAACCTGGGCGTTCATATCCTGAGATGAGGCTCTTGGAAGACACTCGAAAGTAGCACTCCATTGATTCTAAAACTCTTCGTGGTATTAGGTGATGCATAGCACTGCGGAATTGTGACTTTTCTGACACTGGTCCTAAGCCTGACGACGATAATTATATCCGATATTGGTCACCAGCTAATGAGGCTGATTCTCGCTCTCAGTGTAAGGACGACCGCCATTCCATTCTTAGCTTCACTCTCAGGACGAAAGTGAGAAATGGTGTTTCCGCTCGGGGTTCGTTCTTCTTCTGATCCTATTCATCTGACCTCGCTCAAGCACAAGATTTGGATGTTATAAAGCTCCATTTCACGGTCGATCACTGATTGGCGGTGCAAGGATCGAGTGACACCAGCCCTTCCCCCATCATTCAATGTTCGAACGTTCCTGAAGCCAATTACACTCTCTTTTCGTTACCGTATCCAAGGTGCTGTAAACGTTTCTCGTATCAATTAGATTTTAAGATCACGGGTGATAAGCCCACGATCCAGTGAGTGTCCATTTGCTATTTTTAGGGCAGGACTAGCTGTGGGTAAATACTACTGCCCCCATCCCTCAGCGGGATGGTTTGCTCAGGTACGTAGAGTCGCTGTCCTCCAAAGATAGTTGCATGAGTTGGTAGAGCCTCATCTTGCAACTACCCCTCTGCGGGGGTTTTCGCTTTTGATGAAATAGTGAAATATGTAGGAGATTTGGTAGATGGAGTGGAGAAATTTTAAATTTTCTTAAAAATAAATGAAATCAATAAAAAGATTTTAACTTGAAATTGGAAAATTATGTTATTTTTTATAGAAGGGAGTGGAACCTTGAACGTTCACGAACTTGAAGCTATGTTTTTTTTTGACAAAAATAACCTGCACACTATTTTAGTTTTTTAGCTATACAGCGAACGGTTGGACGGCCATCCGGTTTCGAAATTGAGTGATAACATGGACTTCTATGCATTTTTTTTTCTTCGAGCTCAATTTCTAAGCGTTACAAACCTTAGAGCAAACTTATAATACTCTCAGATTTTATCTAGAGAATAAATAAATAATAAAATATATATACATACATATAATAGAACCCTCGAGTGATCAGAGATTCCCTTGCTGATATGAAAACTCTCACACAATTAAGCAACTAATATTTTTTAGAAATTTAAATTCGAAAATTCCCTTAGCAATGACCATGAAATATCATTTGATTATAATTTTTTCACAATTTGAACCTTAATAAAAAAAAATATATAATACCATGAAAATCCGAGGGATTTTTATGTGTAATTAACAGCAAAGTATTTTTAGAGCTTGGTATTTTTCCTTACTCATTGCAACTCCCTTAGTGTTATTTATCCATCATAAAAGACCGGAAAATCCTATTAAAAACGATTTCCGACGGTTCCTTTTTTGTATGTTGTTTTCCTCCACACACGGACCGTATTTAATTAAATTTCCTTCTTTTACGTAGTATCTATATCCTTCGTTAAATTTCCATTTAAATACCATCAAAACTTTCACCAGGTACAGTGAAAAGCTTAGCTTTACAGCCCACATGTAGTCATGTATAATGCTTTAAAGTATCCAGCATAGTGTTTCGTTTAGAGAAGATTAAATTTGGGTTTTTTTTAAAAAAAAGTCTTTATTATAATGACATGGGTACTAGTATCAGATTTTAATTGAAAATGTCTCTTTTCATGATTTCGATCTGGTGTAGAATTTTTAATTCAATTATTTTAGAAACATTTTATTTAATTTGATTTTGAAAAAAAAAATTAATAGAACTATGGTCGCACGTAAAACACAATTATACGATACTCCAAATCAAATAGACATTTTCGTGACTGTGTAGCAATACGAACTAAAATGATTACCTCATCGATTCAGTAATCATTACTTGACCCTTTGGCTGAGTACTTTCTAATGGAAAACATCGGTAACTTTAGCACGGCGACAACTTTTTGCATTACCAAGCATTGATGTAACAACTTATAACAGCCTTATTTCTCCCGTTTTGCTGACCAAAGCAGTAATGGTAATTAGTTGCTGTTATGGAAACGTTTGTCCATGTATTTAAATAGTAATCAAATACATGTATCGTAGTACCTTCGTCACTTAATACGATCGCTCTCTCTCCCATTTTCATCCTACCCGAATGTCCTTCCTTATAGGACTGCCTAGAACTTTATTTTCAGACCATAATCGGACTTTAATAATTTTTTTAAAATGAACCCCGTATCATCCATTATCCAAAATGCATAATCTACTATGGTAAGATTTCCTGGTCAGATGAGTCAGGGATATTAACTCTTACACCTAAATTTAATTTTTTTTCAACACGTGTCTCTCTTCAAAACCAGTTTCGTTCTATTTCAATCCACTATTTTGCTCCTGAAGTGGTACTCCAATTGTATTAACACTTATCTTAGGAATCAATGGGTATATTTTTGGCATTATTTGATACCAATTAATTTAGCCTTAATAAAGATGACGCATGATATTCAAGTGCCCATTCGGAAAAAAGAATCGTGAATGATAGTGCACAATGTAAAATGAAAAAAAAAAAATATTACAGCCTACCTAGGTCGACTAATATCATTATTAGTATGCAAACATATTATCGATTTTTAACTATTAAAATAATAAATTTTTAAATAAATAGATAAAAATTTACTCCGACACTTCAAACTTACGGAAGCCATATGAGACTCTTTACTTGTTTCGGTAAAGTTAGTAAGCTTCATTCGAACAATAGCTAAACAATTACTTAAACACGAAAAAATCAACTACTTCAGATCACGTTCGCAACGTAAGAGTGGTCAATTATTCGCCAAATACAGGTGCCATGGAAGGTTTAAAGGAAATGTTAATGTGCCAACGATGACGCCGGTAGCAATACTTGAAGTTAGTCTTCGTCTAGACGCATCGAAATTTGAATTTGATTTTAACCTTGGCTATTAATAACGAAAATTATCAAAAATTTAACTATAAATACTGATGGTTTGCGAAACTTTAACCAGTCGATAGTACAGTGATCAACTGTAAGTTTCAAATCTTTAAAAACAATCGATAAAAAATAAAGTCTTTTAAAATGGTAAGTCAAAATTAAGTCCTCCTGAAAAGAAATCATCTCCTTAAAAATCACTTAAACTTTCAGAAATTCATTTTGGCTGCTCTTGCTCTTGTCGCCGTTGTTGCTGCTGATGTTTCCCACTTGGGACAACAACAGCCTTCAAATGAATATTTGGCACCTTTCCAGGGTGGTCAAGGTGGACAATTTGGACAGCAAGGTGATTTATCAGGAGCAGCTTCCAGCTTCGGGAATCCATCGGTAAATCGCGATTACTTGCCACCTCATCAAGGTGGTGAACCATCTCCAGGACATTCATTCGGTCAAGATGGTTACAGGTACAAAAGTCCAGGAGCAGAAAGCCGCCGTTTCTTCTAAATTTTGTTTGTTTTGGTTTTTTCCTCAAATTATATTCATCTTCTCAAATACAATGAAAATCTATATCTAAATAGTTAAATCTGATCTGAAAAGAGTTTTTTTTTTAATGAAAGAATTAATTTTTAGTTGTTTAAACATCATATCGAAGATAATTTTTAGAAGAATTGTTTTCAATTATCTCGAAAATTACTCATATAACTTTTATGTAAAAAATGAAAAGTATTAATTTTTGATAGCTTCAAAAGCTTTATTAGGGATATTTATGATCCGATTGAAAAAAAAACCGAATTGACTTTTCTCACTAGTGATGTATGCAGAATTTAGAGTGATGGGAGTGTATGAGGAGTGTCAAAAAAGTTCAGTATAAATCTAGATAAACGGGATAGAGTTCAATGTACCAGAAAATAGCAAATTCTTTCGAATAGTGAATCGTGACATTATCAAGGAAATTGGACATAGTTTTCCTGAAATTGACACATTTGTATGGGAGGTGGCAGAGAAAGTGGAGGGTCTTAGATGATTTTGAAACTGCTTTATAACAACCTTATCACCATGCTTTATTTCAATTTGAAAGTCGATAGCTCTGATGTCATCGAAGGAGGAATGATTTTCTTGAAATTATAATTTAGATATTTGTTTGGGAGGGGGTAGAAGGAGTGAAGCGAAGATGATAATTTTTTTAACATTTATTGCAATCATTAAAAGATTAATTCTGGCAACGTCTTAAGTTTTCACTTTTTCTAGTTTTAATGGAAGTCGATATAATGTATTTATTGTATGGGAGGGGGTGAAAGAGTACTCGAATCAAAACAAAATTTTACGTTGTCATAATATTTCAATTATTATACATTCCACAAAATTTCAAATTCATAGCTCTTACGGTTTCGGAGAAAAATAATTGAATTGAATTTTCGAAATTTCGTGAAATTCGTGTAGGAAGGGGTAAAAGGAATGTGGTGAAGTTGATATTTTTTTCAAAACTTATTGAAATTATAAAAAATTAATTCTGGCAAAAATTTGTCTTTTCAGCTATGCCAGTTTTAATTAAAATCGAAAAAAAAATTATTTTTCAAAATTGTGCATTTGCTTGGGAGGGGAGAAACTGTGTACACATTATTTTGGTGAAAAAGTAAGATGAAGTTCGCAAACGGGCCAAATCTCTCCACCCGCTTCCAAAATGACTCAATTTCGGAATTTTACAGTAAACGGATTTTCTCGAAAACTATAAAAGTAATTAATCTGAAACTTTTAACAGATAATTTTTATGATAATTTCAATCTACTGTACAAAAATTATTTGAATCCCCACTTCTTCCACCACCTGCCATAAAAACTACCCTTTTTCATGAAATACTATAAGCCACGGTTCGTATAAAATTAATCGAGCTGAAATTGTGTACGAAATATTTATTTAGAATTATTACCATGACCGAAAAAAATTAACTGCACTCATTCTACCTCTCCCATACAATATGACAGAATTTCAAAATTTTGCAAAAATTAGATTTTCTTGAAAAGTACAAATGCTACTGATCTCCAACTTAAAACATATTAATTGAAAGACATTTATATTTTTTTCTGAAATAGGCATTAAGAACTTGCAACTCCTTTCACCACCTCCCATACAAACTGCACAATTTCACTTAATCCAATACACTAGTTTTATTTTTATTACAAAACATTTTGTTTGCAACTCCAGCAAGATGTGAAAAAATTAGTTCAATGCCGTCACCCATTCTACCACTACCCATACAAAATTTTTTAAGATCAAAAAATTACTCTTTCAAACTAGACTTTTGTATGGGAGCGGGTGGTAGAAGTGGAAGAGTCCATTTATAACGTTACTGAGAGAATCTGCGGTCTTATGCGTTCTTCCGATGAGCTACTTTTTTTGGAGATTTTATTTTACCATGGTCTCGCTTCGAAGACGAGGATTGTCTGATTCCATCTTTCAGTAGTAAGTCTTCTCCGCAAGATCAACACCTTCTGAGCTGCATGCTGTAGATAAGTCTTTTCAGCCTAATTATGTTGATTTCAGTTTTGGAAAATACTTAAATCTTCTTCGAGTGCAAGCAGCACTACTATTAGTCATTGTAATGTTGCATTTCTACCAGAATTCCTATTTCATCTTACGCTTCAAAAAGTTTTTAATTTATATTCAGGTACAAGAAATAGCAAAGCCAATGTAGTGTCACACCATTATAATTTTAGTAAATCTGAAGCGATTGGTCACGCGTTCTTAATGAACAAGATGTCGAGATAAACATTTGCAATTTTGTCAAATTTTACGTAGAGCAGGTAAAATGGTTTTCATTGTTTGACGACGATTTAATTCATCTACACACTTTAAATAAACCGCCAACAAGTCGGGCGAAACTTTATTATTCTATGGACAAGTTGCCGATTAGTTGAAAGTCAATATGCAGGTTAGAGTAGTTAGGGAAGACTAAGCAAAAGAGAGTTCTTGGGCAGGGCTGTTGTCAATTTAATTTAATTTCGTTTCTGCAAGTTTGTTTTTTTTATGAGGGAAGGATGAGGGGTAATAGTAAGGGTGGGTGGATGTTAATAAATTTTTAATTGATTGCTTGAATTACGTCCAATATTCTCTGTATAGATTGTGTTTCATAGACGAAGTTGAATAGAATTTTCATAAAATTCGAAGTATTAAACAATCACGAAACCGAAAATTTGTATGGAAGGGGGTAGAGCGGGTAAGGGAATCATAAAATTTGTGATGCAATTTTCTTTCATTTCACTTGTAAGGTGCTTGTACAAAATTCCAAGTTCGTAGCTTTCAATTTGTTGGTTATTAGTTGATTTAATGAAATTGTTCGAAATCATACTTTTGTATGGGAGGGGGTAGAAGGGCAAGCGCAATTTCAAAACTTTTAACGTAATTTCATTTCAATTATTTTGCAAGTTCTTACGCAAAATTTCAAATTGATAGCTCTTAATAGTTAGGTGATAATTGATTTCTTAAAAATGGTCGAAAAAATAATTTTGTATGGGAGGGGGTAGAAGTTTTAAAGGTTTCGACCAGTTAATACTTTGTATATTTAGGGATTTTTTTTAAATACATTTCGCAAATTTTGAAGTTTCTACCTTAAAATTCCACTCAAAAATCTTCAGTTTATGTGTTTTTTTCAATGCACATGGAACACCTTGTGCACGTTAGGCTGGGGGAGGGGAGTCGGTTTATAACAATTATGGATCAAGTTATTATCATTTTTCTATGTGCACCAAATAGACGTATCCCCATGCAAAATTTAAACTTTGTACCTTTCACCAGAGCCCTAAAAAATCACTCAAAATTTTCAATATTTTTGCTTATCACCTTCCTCCCCTTAGACCTCCCAACTTAAAATTTTTACCAAAATTAACCATTATGTAGTTCTACAATCTGACAAATTTTCGATTTGATATCTGTACTCTTTTTTGAGATACAAGGATTTGTAATTTTGAAAAGTGCGCCATTTTTCAAATGCTCCCCATTTCCCCCACTACTATTATTTTAACGTATTATATTTTTTTTTGTATGTTCCTAGTTTAGCTTAATATGCGTTTCAGGTTTCAATTACATAGCTTAAGAGATAGTTGAGATATTCATTTTTAAGTGTTTTTCTTTGCACCCCCCCCTGACTCCCTTAAAATAATTAGCCACTCTCTTAGCTGATTCCAATGGAACTATATGCCGCCTTGATGGTCCCAAAATATGATTTTTTTACGATACGTAATTTCGAAGATATAATCATTTGAAAAAACAATTCGGCCGACAATTTGCTTTAAGCCCCTCCCTTTTCGGACGCCAATAGATAAAAAAAATAAATTATTTTTAAAGTTTGTCCCACAATCGTGGTGGAGATATTAGCAAGTGTAGTTTTCGACTTTTTCCCTCCCCCGCCTCCCCCTTCCTCCTAACACCCCCCAAAATTTTGAAAATAGAGCTCACTTACCAATCACCAATCCACTCAAAAACGAACATTCTACCTTCAATGGTTTCGGAGATACATATGAGTCCATATGTACGGCGGACGGCGTACGGCGCGACGGATTTATTTTTTTTGCATTTTTAGGCTAATTTAGTCATGAAACGCGAAAAAAAAATGTTTAGGGTAGCAAATTTTTTTTTCTTGTGTCGATCACAATACTTTATTATTAGAATAATAAAGTAAAATGGAAGTCGTACTATCTCTCAAGAATCGATGTGGACTACGTTTTTTAGTTTGAGTTACGAGATTTTTTCGTTAGTTAGTCGTATGTGGTGCATAATGACTACAGCAGTAAAATCAAGCAATCGATCACGGATAAGCCTTTGCAGTTCTGGAATTTCGTGAATTCCAAAAAGTGCACCGACGGTTATCCTCGATGACGTTTTAGTTACAAACCACTTTTTTGCCAACCCAACCACATTAATTTCACTACCCCAAATCGTATTATTAGTCCTTAGGATTTCAAGAACCTTTGCAAGTTTCCTTCGGCCTCATAAGAAATGGCAGATCTTCATATTGAGGAATCTACTGTTTTGAAGTTTATTTCAACCATTGCGGATAGTTTAGCTGGCATTCCAGCTATCGTAGTAAAGCATTGTAACATAGTATATTATTTCTCCAGTATTAACTTTATGCCATATGTTTAACGATTTTTTCATATCTGGACTATTTTCTAGTTTGTGTTAATACTCCACTTTCAAACCAACACTCAAAAATGAAAAAGCATTGATGTGCTTCGACCTATTGCTAACCTTTCTTGCATTCCCATATTGTTCGAGGCTATGGTCTGTGTTGTATTTATTTTTCAGTACAAAGCAATCATTAATTCATTTGAACACGGGAGTACCAAAACTAAGACGACAATGACAAATCTATTGAAATTTTGCAATTTCTCTATTGCAGTGGTTGCAGGAGGTAAGAAAGTTGATTGCATTTATACCAATTTTTTGAAAGCTATAGATATACTAGTCCATGCCATTCTCGCCTACAAGCTATGCGCACTAGGATTTCTTTTTACTTTTATAGATTGGATCAGATCTTAGCTGTTCAATCGTACCTGCTGTAACTAACACGTCTGGCGTGCCAGTGGAAAGCCACATGTACACCACTGATATTTATATTATGTATATTATGTTTCGTTCAAAGATGGTGCAAGGACTCACCTAGATCTTAATAAATAACTAAGACCTTAAACTGTAGTTATGTACGCTCTATCCATGAGTATGCCTGCCGGTAAGGGTTCCTTATTACGATTAACATAATAGTAGAATCGAGTTAGTACAGCGAAGATTCTAAGAGTTTTCACAAAGGGACCTTCCCTGACGTGATACATTTCATCTTCCTCCTTACGAACAAAAATTCAGACGACACTTTGTTTTTAGCCCTCCCCTCCTCTTTCAGACCTCAGTGGATGGAAAACTTAAATTATTTTTAAAACTTTTCGCACGAACCTCCTCTACATGGCTGACGATTTTCGTATGTGATGATATCATAATATGAACTTTCTGTGGAGTCCACTGTAACAAAAAGCCGTCGAGCGATTTCTTGCAGGTCATCCCTGTTGCAAGAAGGGATGAGAGAGAAATTTTGTTTTCCGCGGCAATATCGAAAGGAGTAAGATCCGGGAAGCCCTATATCCCAAATCTTCCGGGCCAATCACATGGAGTATGTAATATGTACGGTGGACTATATTTGTGATAGGAAGCTCCCCTCCAACGAGCTAGCACATGTTGAAAACTAGAATGCACCATAATCACTAAAAATATAGTTCACAGCTGATCCCCTTGCTGAAAGGTTGAGATTCAAAATACCTCTCGCCGATCTGTATCATAAATTTTATGTCCAACATGCATGGATGGCAAGCCACACCATGTCTCATGGCAGGTACCGTGCTCCAGAGACTTTCGTTAAACTGTACATAAATGGCGGCTTTAATTTTTTTTAATTTTATTGATCACAAGAATAGTAAATTGAATTTTTTTAAGAAAAATGAGACTTTTAATACTCTCAGATTTGTCTAGAGTACGAAAAGTTGTGATTTGGTCAGGTTCTCGGGCAAAACAAAGCTCCGGAT
Organism: Chorisops tibialis; assembly: GCA_963669355.1. Taxonomy (NCBI): domain Eukaryota; kingdom Metazoa; phylum Arthropoda; class Insecta; order Diptera; family Stratiomyidae; genus Chorisops; species Chorisops tibialis. Next base: position 110,043,311 of record OY770262.1, on the reverse strand, counting down.
CGCAAAATTTGCCACAAACATAATAATTTGCCTTTTATTTCGTAACAGAGGGAATTTAGAATTCCAATAACAGAGCAAAACAAAATTGTAGTAACTACACGTTACAGATCGTTCCAGTTTTAAACAACTTTTGGACAATTTGCTTTATTATTCTAATAATAAAGTTTTTTCGTATTACAAATATTTATCTTCCAATAAAATTTTAATAAATAGTTTTTTCTTAAATCGTGACATAGTTTAACTATAGAAGAACATTCCTCAAAAATCTGAAACTGCTTTTAAGCGCAATAGTTAAAAATATTATAGTTAGGATGTTTTTAGAACATCACGGTGGTTAACGGAAACTTATTTTTCCATTATTTTCTATCATTTAAAACGGAAAAGATTCCATTTCGCCATTATTCATCTCAAAAGGGACACATTCTAGAATTTAAATAAGACTCCTTTAAAATAACAAAAATTACAATTTTCCCAAGTGCACAATTACGTGAAACGATGAAGCTACTCGAACTGAAAAGAAAACATGAACAATAGTCCTCTTCAACGCAGACACAATGTGCAATAATAGAAACAAAAGGAACAGCTAAAATGCAACATTTCCTTTGCGCTTGTCTGGCACAGAATTCCATATAAACGTAAATCTCAACAGGTGAAGTACTAAACTACAAAAGTACAAGTTTTTTTCTCCGGTTTTTACCGAACAAATCGAGTTCAACAGAAAACAATTACTTTAAAAGAAGTCGAACAATACCATGGGGTGAATTAAGAAAATAATGAACAACTCTTTTCGATTTTCAGCGAAAAATCGTTGCGCAAATAACTTTCATAAAAGGAATGATAACTTCGTTATCCAGCATAACTTACACTGCTTGTCTGTTTAAAGGAAGTTATAGTGGTATCTAACGATTTTCGAAGAAAACAAAAAAAAACTACTTCCCTGCCTTGCAGTTCTGCCGGGCGAAATGGTGGGCTATAAAGTCCTACGATGGAAATTAGGATGAAAGTCTTGCGAAAGAAGGTTGCTCTAACCCGCCATCAACCTCACTCAAGTTTATGATTATTGTAGGTGGTCGGGTTGAACGCATGCGTCCTTCGATCCACATAAAAGGACGCGCCATACACATTACTGTCCTCCTGAACGCTTCTGAATCCTCGAGAAAATGATACAAGCGATTTCCTGGGGTGCTTTTAGTATCTATCCTGGTACAGTTTAGTTGAGTGCTTCGATCGATTCGGTTGTAAGTTCAGGGATTCCGTGAGCCTTAGTCCCTTTTTTTCCCAGTTTCGCGGTCGAACGTCACGAATCCTTGAAAGGACTTAAAACTCAGTTAAGTTGTTTGTTCAAGTGCATAGTCCGAGTGCGATTTTCTAGTGAAAATTTGTGAGTTTTAGTGCAGCTGTAGTCGTTTTCACCGTCCTTTCAAATTTCAAAACAGGTAAATTCCTTCCTTATACAAAATAAATTGTTTCATTCATTCAGCGTTTTTATTACGGAATCAACCAACAACACAAAAGTGGAAAATCGATGAGAAGAATTGAATAGTATGTCCTTAAGCTTTCTACTATCGTGCACAAATGAAATCAGAAGTCGAGTTTTACTCAATGGAAACTTTGGGGAAATTTTGGCATCATTCTAGTCCTTTGTTTGCAACTTTCATGAAATGAAAAGGACCTACTCAAATGTTGGCATAACGAAGGAAAACTTGAGAATCATCACCATCATCGTTTGTGCTATGATATTTCGATTTACATAACTATAGAGCTATACGAAGTCTTCTATGGTCTATTAAATGCTTCCTACTCTCAACTAAATGTTTTATAATTTCAGTTGAACCCCTTTGAAGGCTTCGCTAACCTGTTCTTATTTAAATTAAATTTTAATTGCTTCCGCTTCTATAAATAGATACAAAAGTAGAACAAGGCATGAAATGGTGTTTGAACTGTTGCTTGCAGTATACACATGCAACTCCTTGGGCAAAATATGTGTAATTAATCAAGTTGCAGTGACATGACTGGTTCACAGCAAGGATATTTTAATTCATTTTAGCATAATGGAATTGAGAATTTTAATAAATTATGTTGTTAAAAAATTATTATAATTATTTAATTAATTAATTTTAGCGACATTGAGAATATTTGATCGACAGCTTAAAAAGATTGTGGCTGATACAATCTTAGATATTGTAATACTTTTAAATGTGGCGTATTGTCGCAGTAATCGTTTTTTAATAAATTTGGATGTTTAAAGGCGCTTCATATGGAAAAATCAAGGTAGAATTTTATTTGTGCAAAAAACAGTAACCATTTATCGAACAACTAAAGAAACTCATGACGGTAAAAAATTTCGAGAATTATTTTATTTAATAAAAATTTGTGTAAATATTGTTCAATGTTTGTGTAAGAACATACTCAAGTTCAATTGTTTAAAATTTATTCGTTGTTCTTCAATGTTATCACATGCTAAATTGGGCTAGAGCTCATGCACTTCAGGTTCATTATCAGTTTATTTGTGATTTCGGAAGGGTTGCAAAGGACTAGCACAACCCTCTATCTACGCATTTTCTTTTTCGCAGACCGAGCTAGTTCAGATACACCTTAGCAGGCAGTATGCTAAAGCTTTGCGTCCAACCGGATTTGAACTGGGGACTAGTGTTCAGTTCATGCAAGTCAAAATGTTCCATCAGTACAAAAAATATTTTTGTCCTACCTCACGGTTTTTGTCCCATTTGAATTATAGTCATGCATTTGTATGGCTGCCGTACCAACAAATTATTTGTACCACTCACTACACTGTTTTGATAGAGCCGTGCGAATGAGGACTGAGGAGTTTTGTGAAAGTGAATAAGGCATTGGTATAGCATGTATGAATGACCAGAAGAGCTGATAAAGAGATAATGTGTCGCAATAGTGGTATGTGTACAATTTGTCTCACTTTAAATGAGGTACCAATACAAATGAGGTACCAACTCAAATAAGGTGTCAACCAAGGAGGATATTTAATAAGGAGTGACTATGAGCATGCTTTGCTGTGTATGAAAATGGGAATGAAAGTATTTCCCTTCCTTACTAGCAAAATGCTCGAAATTTTTCGAAAAAAATCGTTGCGCTACCTTTATCTGGCACACTTAAGAATATTACAACTAACTCTTTCCCACGTCCGAAACAATTGTCGAATTTTCGAAATAATTGTTTCGCTGTCCTTGTTTGGCATACTTAAACCCAAAACAACTATCTCCGTCCCGCGTTAAATTTTCCGTTGCTAAGGTGCTTAGCTTAGACACGAACCAAAAACTAATAAAAATTGAAAAAACAAAGATTTCTGAAATAAAACAACAAACTCCGTTGTATTGAAAATTACTTTATTGCTGACTGAATATAAGCAACCAAGAAAGAATACAAATTATGGTATTTTTTTGTAAAAGTTTGAAGCCACGTTAAGCTTGGACGCAATTTTCGAAAATTTCCGAATCAAAAAGTATTCCCACATGAGACAGCCTATCAGGTACTCCATTTTATGTATCCTCATTGGTATCAACTCAAATGAGGTGGGAATATGAAATTTTAGCACTATCACATGGCGGGTTCGCATGCTTGCAAATTGTCTTATTGAGATGCGATAGTAGCAAATAAGCGGATGAGTTAATGACAGATATGTATGCCTGATTAGAAGAGCTTCAGCCAGGGCCACAGACGAAATATAGCGCTCTTATCCCATGTGCATAGAATGTTTAGTGTTTTAGCACTGTCTTTACCACAGTAGCAATTGCACATTCACACCTCATTTGAGGTGTGACAAATTGTATGTATGCGAACCAGCCATGTGACTTGGTACATTTGAGTGGTTACAATTTAAGGTGGTACAATGTTCCATCTAAAATTGCAAATGAGCACCTCATACAAATTTGAGACAACACTACTGGGGACCTAAAACCAACATTCCACCCAGGTTATGGTTTTAAATTGTGATGCGCCTTGCGAAAATTGAACTTTCCTTGACATATTAAAATTTTCAGTACATGTCAAAACACAAGTTTAGGTAAAAATTTCATGTTTCAAGTTTTTAGCATTGTGAGAGGTGGTGAGTCGGGGAGGGAGGAGGTAGTAATATTGAAGAGAGCTTTGTAGAGCTTTATTTATTGAAATTATGCACGTTTAGAAACATGATGATGCTGATGCAATGGCGTTACAGCCCATATCGAGCCTTGGCCTCCCGAATGCCCCTCCTTCAGTTGTTTCGGTCCAACGACCGCGTCCTCCAGTTTGAAAAATCGAGAAGCGATCTGCAATCTGCGTCGACTGAATCCTCCCATTGTTTTCGTGGCTTCCCCTGCGGTCGGTTGCCTTGAGCTTTGCCATTGAGCACTCGTTTCAAGATTCGTTCCTCGTGCATTCGTTCCACGTGACCAGCCCATTGCAGCTTGCGCAGTTTGATCACTATAGATGCTGGTGGGTCGTCAAATAGTTGATACAGCTCATGGTTGTATCGAATTCGCCAATCATCTCCTTCCTTAACTGCTCCGTACACCTTCCGAAGAATTTTTCGCTCAAACAGCATAGGACGAATTAATATCTTATAGATGCGTAGTTTATTGTTTCGATGGACCTTCCTTCATTTCATTATGGGGAGGACCGCATAAAATGATTTGTTCGCTGTCGTGATTCTTCTTTGAATTTCATGTCGCTCGTTGCCGTCCTTTGTAAGAAGGGCACCCAGGTATACGAATTCATCCACCTGCTCGAAGTTGTATTCGCCTGTAGTAGTGGCAGAAACATAGTGAAACCTTAACCTTAATTATCTCAAAACTACCTTTTTTCGACTTCAATATTTATAATGTCATAAATTAACAAATTTTGAATTATTTAAATGCGATTTTTATGCCGCTCTCTTCTAAATTTTGTATATTTTCCAACGGTGCCAAGCTCAGTTTTAACCTTTAATAAGATAAGGTTCCTTTTATCATGGAACTTCACAATTATAAAAAAATATCTTGAAAAACTCAATCTTAATCCTTTCCTATTCATAAAAGAAGTGCATGGAACTCGTGTACAGTAAATCCCTACTCATCTCTTGATTTTCACCGCATTATTATTTCAAAATCCTAGAAATTTTGCTAGAAATAAATTCTCCAAATAAAATAAATCTTTCTGCGAAAAAAATATCTCACCCACAAAAAACGAGCAGAAAAAACAAACTCATAAAACAACACGAAAAAAATCCCTCTAAACATCCCACCTTTTGTAATTGGAGTGTTATTTCGCAACTGTTGTGTCGTTTTTCAATAGGATATTTTCCTAAATTCTTCCAGCTAAATCATTTTTGAAAAGGACTTTCGTAAGGTATGATTTTTTGAGGTTGAAATAATAATCCGTGCTTTCATACGCTTCGTATATGGAGTTTGCATAAACTGGCGTTTTTGAAGGATTCTCCCAAGCTTTTGCAAATGAATGTTTTTCCATATGTCGTTCTTCCCTCAGGGTTTTTCCGTGTAATTTACTTTGATATTGCTTAAGATGGCACAGAAACCAATCGCTTATTTTCTTCTTCTACTTGTACAATGGCAATACAGACCAGATCGCACCTCGGCCTCCTGACATTCAGGTTCCTTAACATTTTTCATTACTTATTGTGAAAGGGTTATTAGCCCTTTGCACAACCCTTTTTCTAAGAATTTTTCATTTTCGTTAATTGAGGTGACCAAGGTATGTATATCCAAACAGATAATGTGCTGGAATTGTATATTGCATCGACCGGGATTTGAACCCATGACCTTCGCATTACAAGACCAACATGCTACTCACTAGGCTACACCCAAGCTTATTTTTCTGTTTCGTAAATAAGAAACTTTGCCGATGATGTCCAAAAGTCAAATTTTTTATAATCTAGCTAACATCTAAGTATACTATGTACATAATGTGTTTGCATTATTGTTTTCAACACTATAAAATATGAAGTAAGAGTCACCAAGGGTACAGAAATACTTATTGTTGCACAAAATCTTGAATCCGACTGCTCGTCTATCCGTCCTTCTGTCTACTAATTAACTCTAGGGATCTGTAAAGTATAGAGCTGAAATATTTGTTATGTTATTTATAGCAAAAAAAGATAATTTAATTTTGTGAAGTTACATCTCACCACTTTTTCTACAACTTTTCATATAAATTTCAAGTGATTTCAAGTTTTGAAAAACAAAAAACATTATATTTCTTCGAAATCATCAAAGGAAGCGACATATAAACTCACAAGATTTTGCTCCAATCCATTCACTCCTTTCACCACCTCCAGTACAAATGCACAATTTCCGAAAATACGTTACTATTGAATTTCACAAAAACTAAAAGTGGAGAAAAATAAACTATTGCCAGGATTAATTTTATGATTGTAATAAATTTCCAAAAATTATCAATTTCACAGCACTCCATCTACCTCCATTTAAATTTTCCATAATCTATAAATTTGGAAACATAAAAAAGTGCTAAAACAAATGTTTCAATTAAATATTCAACAGAATTTAAGACAACATACCATATTTCTAGTGCATTAAACTATAGAATAAACTCTATTTATTTCATTTAGAGTAATGCATCAATGGGTTGTACTCCCAATTATAATTGTGTTGTTTTTTGGAATATTTCTAAATCTAATTTCTAAACCTTGGTGAGAGTGTTCATGTAACTTTTTTTTTTCATTGCATTATTTTATTTTACTTATGTGAATTAATGCAAAAAAGACATTCGATCTAACTGGATTATAATAATTCGCAAATTTTACGTTTTTGTTAGCATGTATTAAGCTAGCTGACGAGACTTCTAATTCTACTATGGCGCTACAGCCCACATCGGACCTTCAAATCAATCAAATTCCTGTTAAGACCCCCTATAGGGGCATAGGACAGAAACAACTCTCTTCCACAAGGCGCGATCCTGAGCATCGGCCTTAAGCTGTTGTCAGGACTTGTTTATTCCTCTGGCCTCCTGCTCAACTGCTCGCTTCCATGTGTTACATGGTCGACCAAACCGACGTCTTCCTTGAGGATTATAATCCAGAGCCTGTTTTGCGATGTTTCGCTGTGGTTTCCTATGACCGATCCACTGCCACTTCCGCCGTTGAATCTCAATACCTATTTTAGTCTGGCCAGTTGTACTCCAAAGTTCGTCGTTGGAGATCACTTCTAGCCAGAATATTCCTAAAATGCGCCGGAGGCATTGGTTTACGAAAGTCTGTAGTTTCTTAGTAAGTCGAACGGTCACTTTCCACGTAGTACAACCATACAACAACACAGATTTGACGCATGCGTCAAAAACTCGCAGCTTCGTGTGAGGGGAGATCTCTCTTAACCTCCAGAAAGGGGAAAGGATACCGAACGCCTGACGAGCTTTATTTAGCCGAGCCTCAACATCCTTTTCGGCTCCGCCGTCCATGCTTACAATGCTTCCAAGATAGCAAAAATCTTGCACCTCTTCACACATCCTGTCCGTTAAGAACAATCGGTGTGCTTGCGTTCGAACCCATGTGCATGTACTTGGTTTTACGCACATTTATTTTCAGTCCCGCCTCTTTGCATTTAGAATGCAACGAGCGAACATTTGACTCTAAGTCCGAACGGTTATGTGCAAGCAAACACACGTCATCAGCATAATCAAGGTGACTTAAGATGTTAAATAGTCTCCATTGAAGACATTTACCTTCCCCACCTTCCAGTGTAGCTTTCAAGATGTCATTTATTACCACCAGAAACAGGGCTGGTGATAATATGCAGCCTTGTCTGACACCCGTTCTCACGGGGAAGCTCTCCGACAGCTCTCCTCTATGTAAGACACGACACCTTGCATCTTCGTAGGATTCTTTAATCATAACTATGACCTTATCTGGAATACCTCTCCTACGCAAAGCATTCCATATGTAATCTCGCTTAACGCTGTCGAAAGCCTTCTCGAAGTCTACAAACATGAGATGTAGTGGCGAACCCATTTCGGCTGACTGCTCTAATATTATCCACAGGGTATTTGTGTGGTCGGTACAAGACGATTCTTTACGGAATCCAGCCTGATAAACTTCGAGAGTGCTCTCGACGACATCACTAATCTTATTGAGAATTACCTTAGCCGTAATTTTTGATACGGCAGTAAGTAGACATATACCACGCCAATTGCCACAATCCCGAAGGTCGCCCTTCTTCGGAATTTTCACAATGACGCCCTCCTTCCATTCAGTCGGATATCTTCCTTCATTCCACACCTTAGTGAAGAGTGGGAGGAGTATATCGGCTGTGATTTCCGGGGCCGCTTTGAGGAGTTCGGTTGGTAGTCCGTCTATACCTGGAGCTTTCCTTCCCGCCATTGACCGAATGGCGGAAACTATCTCTTCCTTATCTGGGGGATCGTCCCTAATAGAGGATTATTGCGGTTGGATGGTTGGAAGTTGTTCTGTTTCCGGAATATCTTCCTCTGACAAGATGTTTAAAATATCAGATAAGTATTCCTTCCATCGCCGCAACTGGTGTTCACTCATATTAAGGAGAGTTCCGTTGACATCTCTCACCAAGTGGTTGGCGGTGACATTCCTGTTCGTCAACTGTTTCATGATTTTGAAAAGTGAACCCATATCCCCAAGGTAAGCCGCAGATTCAGCCTTGTTTGCCAGATCTTCAATGGCTTTTCTCTTGTCGCGTCTAACAGCCCTCTTAAGCTGTATATGAGCATCGCGGTAGTTCTGCCTCAAGTCGGGCGTCCGTTGGTTGACATCGGGTTGAGAGATGATTGCCAATTTGGCTTTTTTCCGATTGCCAACCTTGACCCATGTGTCTTGCGACATCCAGGGTTTCTCACCGCTTTGCACATATCCCACAGATTCTTCAGCACTAGTTAGAAAAGTGTTTCTGGTTGCCTTCCAATTGGCGTCCAGTGTGCGCATTTCATATTCACCCAATGTGGATGACTTTTCACGTAGAATAGTGGTGTATTAGCGTTTTTTGTTGGGATCTCTGAGTTTATCCACATTAAGCTTGCGCTTCATTTGAAAAATTTGTGGCCGTCGGATAGCTGCTGTACACAATCTCGAGCAAGCAACCATCAAGTGGTGATCGCTCCCCACGTCAGCTCTACGTTTCGCTCGCACATCGAGGAGACATTGTCTCCATCGGCGACTTATAGCCAAATGGTCGATCCGGTTCTGAGTAACACCATCAGGGGAAACCCAAGATGTTTTATGATGACTCTTGTGTGGAAAAAGGGTCCCTCCGATGACCATTTGCCGAGTACTACAAAACTCCACAAATAATTCGCCGTTTTCCGGTCTCTTAATCCAAGGTCATCACGCGTCGGCCCAAGGGTCACCATGCCTCCCCATGACGTGTTCTAGTCCAGTGTTGTCTGATCCAACCTGGGCGCTCATATCTCCCGAGATGATAATAATATCACCTCTTGGAACACGTTCGAAGGTGGCACTCAGTTGGCTATAAAACTACTCTTTGTCACCAAATGTTGCGGTATTAGTTGGTGCGTAGCACTGCAGAATTGTGACGTTTCTGACACTGGTCCTGAGCCTGACGACGATAATCCTATCCGAGATTGGTTCCCAGCTAATGAGACTGTTTCTCGCTCTCGGTGTAAGGACGAACGCCACGCCATTTCTGGCTTCACTTTCAGGGCCAATGTACAGAATAGTGTTACCGCTAGGGATTCGTTCTTCTCCTGATCCTGTCCACCTGACCTCGCTCAAGCCCAAGATTTGGATGTTATAGTGCTCCATTTCACGGTCGATCACCGATTGGCGGTGCAAGGACCGAGTAACCCCAGCTCTTCCTCCGTCATTCAATGTTCGAACCGTCCAGAAGCCAATCATAGTCCGTTTTTGAATGCCAAAAGTCGTTACCGTAGAATCAGTCCGTATCCGAGGCGATGTATCCGTTTCTCGTATCATTTAGGTCTTAAGATCACGGGTGATAAGCTCATGATCCAAACAACAATCGGACCTTGGCCTCCTGATATTCAGGTTCCTTAACATTTTTTCATTACTTATTATGGAACGGTTGTTAGCCTTTCACACAACCCTCTTTCTACGAATTTTTTTCATTTTCGTAGAATGATGTGACCAAGGTATATCCAAGTAGGCAAAGTGCTGGAATTATAAATTGCACCAACCGGGATTTGAACTCCCGACGTTCGCATTACAAGACCAACACGCTACCTACTAGGCTACACCCTAGCTGACGAGAGTAGTGCTCAACAAGTTAATTACAGATGTAATATTTTATCGATTTTGGTTAACGACAGATTAATACATGATTGAGCATCAGGAAAACTGTTAGACTGCAACTGCGATTGAAATATAATTAAGATATAGAGCACGTGGCAGATTTTAGATTTAGTTCCCAAATGATAGTACTCTGGACCCCTTGTACCTAGATTCTAATGCTGTTTTGATGAATTTATCAACGTTTTTCACTCACTTTTTGCCTTTGGAAGAGTCCGTACTTCGCTCCAAAATAAGTTTTTTAAGAGTTATTGGTCATGAAATAATTTGCGGGACCTTATGACTTTTTCCTCGGTAGTTTCCATGCCTTGCCAGTTTGTCCTGTTTTGAATCTTCTTATTACACTTTACACCATTCCTGCTGATTCTTATGTAAAGTGACCTCCGGAATCCAAATATGCCTCCATTTTTCCCCATAACCCACCGTTTTCGGAGGAGGCCCCTCCTAATTTTATCAATTTTCCATAATTTAGAGGGATAAAAAATATTATTCTAGGTTTTAAATTCCTTTTAAGGACCTAGAGAGGTGAAAATATGTAAAAAAAATGAACATTTCTAGCAAGGAGGTAGATTTGGGAGTGATTTGCCCCTTAAATTGAAAAAAAATTATTAAAAATGGTAGATTTTTTGCGTTTTTTCCCAATTTTTTCCGTTATTTTGTACATATTCCATATTCCAGCTTTTTTCTTACTTTATTTACATGAAACTAATCTCAATTAAATAATTTAACCCTAATTACCCTTCGCACACCCAATTTAACCGATTAGCTCCATTCTACATACATAAAATCACTATTTTCGGTAGTTATCGATCAGTTTCATAAAAATCTCAGCAGAGAACGAAACGTCACTTTCCATAAACCGTAACTGTGTGAAATCCTGAAATCTTTCGTTCCAATTGATTTAGTGTACAACGAAAACACCTTTCTCCACTTTTTAAAACTGCCTACAAGTTTAAGTTTATTTAATTGCCATAAAGTGACATATAATTAATCTTATAACTAGTTATGTTTTCATAGTTTTTTGTTTAATAATTCCGTACTTAAAAGTAAGCCCGTTAGGACTTTGAAATAATTAAATGTAAAGTGTTTTATTTTGTAATTAAATATTACTTAATATAATATAATGCTATGTAATTAAAAATCCTAAACTATTCGCATTAGCAACGTATGCGATAATTCACTGTATTTCAGCTTAAACCTATTGCACAATCCCAGAAACTTAGAAATAATAATAAAAAAAAATACATATATCCGTACATATCCATTTACAGATGCATTTCCATACATGATGGCTAAAGGCCAAGACATAATAATAGTAATTTAGATAATGTTTTATTTAATTTTTTTTATCCTCGATTATGGCTAGAATCTCTGTTAGCGTAGAACTTTATAAAATTTTTCATATTGGCGATTAGACTTGCGAGCTCTACGTTATTTAACAATATAATTGGTGATAAATAGAATGTTATCTACAGTTGAAGTATTCGGCTGATCAAATAGTTTTCTTACAATATCATAAGAATGTTCCTTGATTTTATTTATTCTTTTGTTCCATACTCGTAGTTTGGTTACGTATGTCATTAGTGTTACTGTTTTCGATTCAATATGTAGACTATAGTTAGAATACCGTCTTGTTCTACTTCTGAAGTTTTTAGAGAGACAATGGCGTAAGATTTTCCTCTCAAATGCTTCCATTTTTTTTTTTTTTTGCGATGCTTTTAGATATACCAAACCAAACTGGGAAGCCATAGATTAAGATCGGTCTTATCATTTGCTTATAAAGTCGCAGCTTACTTTTCTTATTAAGCTTGGATTTGTTGTGGATTAGAGGGCCTAGCATATTGTATATATATTTTATTAGGCCTTACTCATGGATTTTTTCGCATGATTGTTAAATTTAAACAAATTGTTAAAGTGAATCCGGAGGTATTTTAGGTTTATTTTTAAGTTCCATTTAGATTAAGACTTATGCTATTTTTAACGGTATTTCTACGACCTTTCCCCCAAGCGTTTCTAAAGCAAATAATTCATGATTTAGTACGATTTATTTTTATGCCCCAGATACGATAATACTTATCAATTTTTTCCAAATGACGTCCAATATTAATTAATCCTATTCGTTGGTCGGGAGATGAAGAATATATAATTGTGTCATCGGCGTAAAGTAAAGCTAATGACTCATTTTCAGTAACATGAGGAAAGTCGTGTAGGAATAAATTATATAATTTAGGACCAATTATTGATCCTTGGGCAACTCCTGATTTCTCTTCAATTAGGCTTGATTTTTGATCGTCGATTTCTATACAAAGTTTTCGTTGGTCTAAAAAGCTGTAAAAAAGCCGGAGTAAACTCATTGATGTATTTATTGTTATAAGTTTGTACGCATTCAAACTAAATCAAAAGTCTTTTTAACATGTAATGAACTGTCGCAGCGATATTGGTCGGAAATTTTCTATGTCGTGAGAACTTTGATTTTTTTGTATTGGAATTATTTTTGCAAGTTTCCATATCTCGGGGAAGTAGCCGTTATTAATGCAATTGCTTAGAATAACCAAGAGAAAGTTTAAAGCTTTATTAGATATTTTTTTCAGAATACAATTTGAGATTCCATCTGGTCCACTAGATTTTTTATTGTTTACGCTATGGATAATTCTGTCTAGATCAACATTTGTTATAAAAGGCGAGTCTATTCCTGTGTCGTTAAATGTGCTATCTGTTTTGAAAGTCTTTAAGGGGGTAATTAGATTATTACTTAAATTGGTAGCTTCAAAGGCTGAAACAGTAATGGTGACAAGTTCCGAGTTTATAGGATTGTAACTGGGGAGTTTTTCAGAGTAGAGATTTTCGTAGAAGTTCGTAAAAGCGCTTATTTTATCCGATATTTCTTGAAATACAGTTGTTCGCATGGAAATCTTATCGTCGCTGTTCGCTTTCGAATTACCAACAATCTTGTTAATTTTCTTGCTTATCTCTGGGCCGTGTTTGAGTTTCTCTAATTTCTTTTGAAATTCCTTGTTGAAGTGATTGTTTATTTGCTCATCAATGATGGTGGAGAGCAGACTGATTCTGTTGCTTAGCGCTCTGTATTCCTGGTTAGCAATAAAATTATTACGTTTCAGAATCTTTTTAACATCTTTATTCCACCTTTTTCTAATGTCAAAAAGCTTTTATACATCTCTAGGGAGCTTTTCGTAAAAGCGATTTTTTGTAACTAATTTTGACTTACTTTTCGTTATTTGGTTAATAATTCCATTGAATATTTGAATTTTTGAACTAATTTCCTCATTAATGAGGTTTTTATTGTAGTTTATATATTCTAATGCGAATCTTCCATCCATTTCCTTTTTCAAGGTCTCCCAATTAGTTTTAGAAAATGAGATAAAGGTTTTTGGGGACTGTAGCTCTAGACTGAAATCTCCTAATACAATTCTTGATTTGACCGCGTAGTGGTCGGAAAAGGAGCTCAGCGTTTTACATGTCGGATTTGAGATGAAAACATTGTCTTAGTTATTTCATAGCATAAAGAAATCTATACAACTGGAGCTTTGGGGATAAATGATTCCATTGGGTTAAGACATTGCCAAGTTACTAACATGACTATTTTCGTCAAACCATTTGACGAGTGCTCGTCCGTCACAGTTTGTAACACTGTTCCCCCATAGTGGGCTTTTAGCATTTCAATAGCCTCCTTCTATGACTGCAGAATAGGTATTATTTATAAAGAGATTATTAATTTGGCTTAGAAAGTCTGTTATCATTATATTAGAGGTTTCAGTTGGGTGAAAGTATATAGACACGAACAAGACATTTTCAATTGTACCTACATTGTTTTTTATCTTGAGTATCGCCGCAGTGTGAACAATATTATTTAATCCCAGGTCAACTGTGGACACTTTAAGAACATATTGAGATAAAATTGCCGTCCCTTGGGGAATATCGTTTCTCAGAGTATTTTATTTTGAAATTTTTAGTTTGTTCTTAGGTTTCAGGTGTGTTTCACTCAAAAATAATAATTCTGGTTTGTTTATATTTATGAAGTCATTTAGTGAAATCTTCTTTGCCTTTGATTTTAGCGTATTAACATTCAAAATTGTTACTTTAATGGGATCTCCAGCCATTTGAATTTTTGAAAACTAATTTCCCTCATCTTAGTGAAGCTAAAAACAAGGAAGTAGTTTTCGTGGGCCCCCAGATTAGACAGCTTTCCGAGATTCGGCGTACATTAAACGCATGAATCGAAAAGAAAAACGAACTTGGCTTGCATTCCAAAACGTGTGTGAAAACTTTTTGGGTAACAACAAAAGTAATGACTATGTCGCTCATGTCGAGGAATTAATGTCAGAGTACAAGGCCATGGAATGTAACATGTCTCTTAAAGTGCATATCCTTGACACACATCTGGACTTTTTCCCTGAAAATTTATAAGCAGTTTCGGATGAACACCGGGAACAGTTTCATTAAGAAATCAGCAAGTTCGAGAGAAGATTTTCAAGGAAATGGATTGTGAGCATATTGGCAGATTACTGCTGGTTTTTGGTACTGGGAACTTCTACCTCAGAGTACAAAAGGAAAGCAAGAACCATATGAAGGTCCTTACCTTATTTATTTATTATTCGAACTGTTGCTATATATTGTTATTATTGTATATATAGTTGCTATGCAATTTTATTATTATTGCCATATATTTTTATTATTTAGGGGTGTTTGAGGGAGGATGGAGGGCTGGAAGCTTTATTATGTAAAAAATAAATGAAAAAAAAATACGAAAAAAAAACGGGGAAAAATCCATAATTTTTAATGTTTATGCTCTAAATGAAATCTGAGAGTAATATAAGTTTGGCACAAAGTTTGAAACGCTAACAAATAAGGCTGGGAGAAAAAAATGAATGATACAGAAGTTCATGTAATCACTCGAAAATATCAAAACCGTATGTCCGTCCGTCCGTCTGTGTCCTCTCTAGCTTGAGATTACGTTGAGCTAGAGAGCTGAAATTTTGTACACGTTTTTGACTAAAAAATAAGGTCAAGTTCGTGAACGGGCCAAATCGCTCCACCACTTCTACCACTCCCAAACAAAATTATACAATTTTCCAATTTGACAATAAGCAGATTTGCTCGAAAATTATAAAAGTTATTGCTCTGCAATTCGGAATATTTTACTTTTATGATTTAATTATTATTTATTTACTAGCAAACGCCCGCGACTTCGTTAGCATTATTAAAATATAGTTAGTAATTCACATTATATGGGATATATAATCCGCTTACTTTAATGGCTCTTTGAACACAATGTTTTGTATTTCGTTGGAATCATAACCATAAATTATTAAGAATGATAGCATGACACTCGCATTTGATTGGGAGAGGCTCGTGATCAAATCAATCACGTTATTTGAGATCATATACGTATTGAAGAGCATTTAGGACATGTGAATAATTATGGCTTGTGTTAATTTAAAAAAAATCCCAAATAAAATAACATTAAGCTTGAAAACCTAACAGGGCTACGTGCGTAGAGCCCAATCATACGATACCATTAATGAAATCAAAATTTTTGTGATATTATAAAATTTTGTATGGGAAGTGGTTGCACTGAACTAATTTGTTTCACATCATGCTAGAGTAGCTATAAAAATGTTTTGTACCAAATTTAAGCTTCAGAAATTGAGTAGGTACTGAGAAACTTGCATTGAATTTAATGAAATTGTGCAATTTGTATGGGAAGTGGTAGAAGGAAAGGGGAGTTTTTGGTGATATTTCGAGAAACAACTATAATCATCACGCAATTGATATATTTTAAATTTCAGGTCTGTATTATTCACGCTTTTTAAGAAAATCGAATTTTTGTAAAGACGTGGAATTGTGTCACACTGTATGGGAGGGGGTAGAAGGAGTGAAGCTACTCGGTTCATTTTTTTCCGATATTAATAATGCTAATTTAGGATAGAGTACGAAATTTGAGCTCAATGAAAGTTATATGTACTGAGAAAATTAGTTTAGAATATTTCATGAAAAAGTTCAGTTTGTATGGGAGGTGGGGGAATTAGTAGGGGGTTTTAACTGAATTTTTGAGAAACAACTATAATCATTACGCAACTGATATATTTTAAATTTCAGATCTGCATCATTCACGCTTTTCAAGAAAATCTAATTTTTTTTAAGTCATGGAATTGTGTCATATTGTATGGGAGGAGGTAGAAGAAGTGAAGCTACTCGGTTAATTTTTTCCCGATATTAATAATAATGCAAATTAAGGATTATGTACAGCATTTAAGCTCGATGAAAGTTACATGTACTGAGAAAATTGGTGTATAACATTTCATGAAAAAGTGCAGTTTGTATGGGAGGTGGTGGAAGGAGTAGGTGGTTTTAACTGAATTTTTGAGAAACAACTATAATCATTACGCAATCGATATATTTTAAATTTCAGATCTGCATCATTCACGCTTTTCAAGAAAATCGAATTTTTATTAAGTCATGGAATTGTGTCATATTGTATGGGAGGAGGTAGAAGAAGTGAAGCTACTCGGTTAATTTTTTCCCGATATTAATAATAATGCAAATTAAGGATAAAGTACAACATTTAAGCTCATTTAAAAATATATACTAATCAAATTTTCTTCAAAACCATTGGAGCAATTCATTTGAAATTTAGAACATACTATTTTTATCAGAAATTAATTATTTGAATACCCCTACTCCTTCCACCACCTCCCTGAAAAAGTGCAGTTTGTATGGGAGGTGGTGGAAGGAGTAGGGGTATTCAAATAATTAATTTCTGATAAAAATAGTATGTTCTAAATTTCAAATGAATTGCTCCAATGGTTTTGAAGAAAATTTGATTAGTATATATTTTTAAAAATGAGTCATTTTGTACGGGAGGGGTGGAAGGCGTAGGGGTATTGAAATCTCGGTGCACATCTAACAAACTGTGTAAGTTTCATAACAATCGGCTTAGCCGTTTTTGCGTGAAAACCGGAAAGACAGACAGACAGAAAAATTTTTTAGAAACGTTTGTTTCTGCTTAGTTATTGCTAAAATAAAGCAAAAAACTTATTTATAGCCATTCATAAACAAATAACAGACAGACACTACAATTATGTTTATATGTATAGATTTAAAAAAATTCATCAAAACAATGATTACTTAAAAAATTTTGTTAAAAAAAAGGATATAAGAAATAATACGATAATTATGATCTACTGTATAAAATTTATTCGAGTCCTCCTCTTCATTCCACTACCCCCCATATAAAATACACTTTTTCATTAAAAACTCTAAGCCAATTTACTCAGTACGTATAAAATTTATCGAGCTGAATTTGTGCATTAAATATTTATGTAGAATTATTAGTAAGAACAACAAAAATTAAACGATGGGCTTCACTACTTCTAACCCCTCCCATACAATATAACACAATTTCACAACTTTACAAAAAGTCGATTTTCTTGAAAAGTATGAATGCTACTGATCTGCAAATAAAACATGTCAAAAGAATGATTTTAATAGTTATTTCTGAAAAATAATTAAAAACTCACTCCTCATTTCACCACCACCTCCCATACAATCTGGTCATATTCGGATTCAGGAGGCCATTTTACACAAGAATCAGCAGGGGTTAAACAAGAAAAATTGTTTGACGTACAGTGTTATTAAATAGATTGATTGTTACTATGTATTAAAATAAAATGCCTTACAGTTTTCTGTACCATCTTTCTACCTTGATCCTATTTGTTACGAGTACTTGTGCATTGGTCTGTAGCGAGTTACGAGAAATAAAGGGTTGAGAAATCATGGGTATCAGCGCTTTGCTTAACCATTTGCTAAAGATCTACAGCCATAGGAATAATTTGAGCTATGGTGCCATTGGAATATAATTCTAAGCATTTATTTTAGTGCAATTCCAGAAAACCGATTTTAATTTTTATAAAAATTTTCGAAAATTAATTTTGTAATGAGTAATTGGTGCATATTATTTGTGCTCATAAATGTTTCTATATTCGTAATAATTTTTTTTGTAAGTATGTATTTTACAAAGTTTTTTTATACTCTAGTAGATAAAATTTGAGAGTATATTGTGTTTGCCTTACCGTTTGTAACGCTAAGAAATAATGCTCGCACAGAGTCGCCAAGGGTACAGGAATATTTGTTGTCGATCAAAAACCTTGATTCCGAGCGAGCATCTGTCCGTCTGTCTACAACATAACTCTCGAATGCCTTAACCCATCGTGCAGAAATATCATTCCTTCTACCCCTCTCATACAAATTTCATGAAATTTCGAAATTTAAAGACATTGATTTTTCTCCGAAACCATTTCATCTATTGACTTGAAAATTAAGTCATCGTATAATGATGTAAATATAATTAACGTCAAAAAATGTTGATCTGATCTGTTTACTCCTTATAATCCCTCCCACACAAATTCACAATTTTCAAAAATATATTTATTCGGTTAGCATTGCAACTAGAAAAGCTGAACGAGCCAATTTTTGTCTTAATTAATATTATTGCAATTGCAACCAATTTTGAAAAAACTATCAACTTCACCTTACTTTTCTATCCCCTCCCTTGCAAATTTCACGAAATTTCGGAATCTTAATTAAATTATTTTTCTCAAAAACCGACAAAGCAATAAACTTTAAATTTTGAGAAAAGTAATCTATTATAAATTTTGATGTCAAGAAATTTGGCTTTGATTCGAAAACTTCTTCTACCCCCTCACATACAAATGCACAATTTTGGTAAATGCACTTAATCGATTTTTATTGAAACTAGAAAAGGTACAAACTTAAACTTTGCCAGAATTTGTCCTAATAAATGCAACAAATGTTAAAAACATATGAACTTCGCTTCACTCCTTCTACCACCTCCCATACAAATTCTTGTGTTGGAAATTCAAGAAAATTATTTCTCCTTCGAACATATGAGTAACAAAGCAATGTGATTAGTATGTTGATAAGCAGATTTATGAGAATCATCCAAAATCCCCAACTTCCTCTTCCTCTTCCCCTCCCATACAAATGCCATAAACAACAACTGTTCAATTTCCTCAAAAGTTAACAAAGCTCCTAACTTTCAATTTAACGTGAAACATTTTGTATACTACGTTCAGTGTTATATACAATAGCTACAAACCTCCCTATCTGCTTTTACCACCTCCCATATAAAAATCATTATTTTCTGGTACAATAAACTCTTTCCTATTTCATTTAGAATATTGGGCCTAAGGCCCAATCATAATTCTGTTAGGTTTTTATAAAGATCCAAGTTACATGCCACGTCGGACAAAGGTACAAGTACTACTTGCACCTTATACCGTTTCAACTTTAGCTGCACTTTCGTTCAAAACATTAACAATAGTGAATTACATAAATATGTTATGATGACATTTTGAACCTAAGATTTGTATCTTTAAAACAGGATAGTCGAGAAATATCATGCTTTAATATTTTGTAAGTTATAGTATATAGTGAAAAGAGATAGATACATGAACTTTGCCAACTGTTTTAAATCTTTATACTCCAGATGAAATCTGAGAGTATGTTGTGTGTATGTTGCCTTACCATTTGCAATACTTAGAAACAATGCTCCCACAGAGCCGCCGGGGGTACAGAACTATTTGTTTTCGTTCAAAATGTCGATTCCGGGTGACCGTCTGTCTGTCAGTCTGTCTAAATAGCTTTCGAACGATTTGAGTTATCGTCCTAACTTTTTTTTTTATTATAATTTTTGGTTAAAGCCTTTGAGTTCGTGATCAGACTACATCCTCCCACCCTTTCTACCCACTTCCACACAAATATCATAAAATTTAAAATTTTTAAGAACTTAAATTTTCTACGAAGTTATTAAAGCTATCGACTTGAAAATTAGGTCAAAAAATATTGATGCAAACATCATTAATGGGAAAAAATATTGGTCTGATTCCTTTACTCCCCCTCCGATACAAATGCACCATTTTGAAAAATTCATATTTAAGATTTTAATTGAAACTAATTTTGAGCTTTGCCAAAAGACAAAATTTTCCCACAACTAATTTCATTAAAAAAACATTACAGGACTACGACTGGGCGTAAAGCACAATCGTGCGATACTCTAGATGAAAGAGATTTTTTTTTATTTTAAGAAATTTTGTAGGGGAAGTAGGGGGTGACGACATTGAACTAATTTTTTCACATCACACTAAGGTTACTATCAAAATGTTTTATATAAAATTTTGGGTTCAAAAATTTAATGGGTACTGAGAAAATTAGTGTATTGGATTTAGTGAAATTGTGAAGTTTGTATGGGAGGTGGTAGAAGGAGTGTGAATTAATTAATGACGTTCTTAGAAATGACTGTAATCATCATTTAATTGACATATTTTAAATTGCAGATCAGTAACATTCATACTTTCCAGGAAAATCGACTTTTTGTAAAGTTCTTGAATTGTGTCAAATTGTATGGAAAGGGGTAGAAGGGGTGAAGCTAACCCGCTAAATTTTTTTTGTCTTACTAATAATTCTAAATAATTATTTAGTGCATAATTTCAGCTCGATAAATTTCATACGTACTGAGTAAATTTATTTAGATTATTTCATAAAAAAGTGCAGTTTGTGTGGGAGGTGGTGGAAGGACGGGGAGAACTCAACTAATTTTTATAGAGCAGATTGAAATTATTATGAAAGTAATATGTTTCAAATTTCAGATCAATAGCTTTCATTCTTTTTGAAAAAATCCGTTTAATGTCGAATTGCGAAATTGTGTCATTGTGTATGGGAGGGGGTAGAAGTGGTGAAACTAAATATCTGATTTTTTTTGGTCTTATTATTAATTCCAAATAAATATTTAGTGCACAATTTCAGCTCGCTAAATCGTATACGCACTGAGTAAATTGGTTTAGAGAATTTCATGAAAAAGTACAGTTTGTATGGGAGGTGGTGGAAGGAGGGAGATTACACACATAATTTTTATACGATAGATTGATATTATCATATAAGTAATATGTTCCAAATTTGAGACCAATAGCTTTTATACTTTTCGAGCAAATCCGTTTATTGTCAAATTGCGCAATTGCGTAATTTTGTATGGGAGGGGGTATAAGGGGTGGAGCGATTTGGCCCGTTCACGAACTTGTCCTTACTTTTTGTCAAAAACGATGTGTACAAAATTTAAACTTTTTAGATCAACGCGTTCTCAAGAGGACACGGACGGACAGACGGACGGACATCTGGTTTTGAGATTTTTGAGTAATTATATGAACTTGTGTATCATTCATTTTTTTCTCAGAGCCTTATTTCTTGGCGTTACACACTTTGTGGCAAACTTATAATACTCTCAGATTTCATCTAGAGTATAAATATCAATATTATCAGCTTCGCGTCACTCGTTCTACCCTCTCCCAAACAAATTTCTACATAATAAATTCAAGAAAAGCATTTCTCCTGAGAGCTACTTTGAAATTTAAACAAAGCATGATGATAAGAATGTTGATAATCACTTTCAAAATCATCTAAGATCTTCCACTTTCTCTGCCACCTCTAACACAAATGCCCAAATTTGAGGAAAGCTATATCCAATTTTGTGGAAAATAAAGAAAACTACAAACTTCAAATGCAGCACCTATATACTCTAGATGAAATCTGAGAGTATTATAAGTTTACTCTAAAGTTTGTAACGCTAAGAAATAGGGTTCGGAGAAAAAAATGAATGATACAGAAGTTAATACTATCACTCAAAAATCTCAAAACCGGATGTCCGTCTTGCCATCCATCTGTCCGTCTGTTCGCTCTCTAGCTTGAGAACGTTGAGATAGAACGTTCAAATTTTGTACACGTTGTTTATTATAAAAAAAACCCCTTCTACCCCCTCCCATACAAAATGACGCATTTTCGAGATGTGACAGTAAACTAATTTTCTCGAAAAGTTTTCCTGTCCTTCGATCTTCTATGCGAGAACTGCTCTGATTTTTACACATCAGTGTCGATGATGAAGATTTTTTCTGATGTGGGATATGCTAAGACAGAATACTGGAAACATTAGTTCTTTAGTTCATCGAACGATTTTTGACACTACTGATTCCAAACGAATGACCATTGTTGCAAACCCGCTCCAACAGTTACCGAAAAAAAAGGAGACGCTTTACAGATTTTTAGATGTTCGAAAAAAAAATTACTTGGTCAACTCGACACGCTTGTAGTTAAAGAGTTTGGACGTATTTGCAAGTTTTTTTTCCCGATTGTAGTAAGAGAGATGTTAATAGAGTTCACTTCAGATTTTTCACCAATACTTTTTTCTTCACGTATTTCTTTCAAAAGTAGTTTCAATTTTTTTCCAACCTCTACCAATTATTTCATTGATATACTAGCAAACGCCCGCAACTTCGTCCGCGTCAAAATAGCAATAATAAGCAATTTTTGAGAGTGTAGTTAGTAATACATTATGTGGGATATATGTATAATCTGTTTACTTTAATGGCTCTTTGAAGAAAATGGTTTGTATTTTGTTGGAATCAGAACCATAAATTATTAAGAATGAAAGCATGATACTCCCATTTTTATGGGACAGGCTCGTGATCAAATCAAACCCGTGATTCGAGATCATATACGTGTTGAAAAGCGTTAAGGACATGTGAATTGTAGCTGGTGTTATTTAAAAAAAAACAAATAAAATAACATTAAGCTTAAAAACATAACAGGACTACGATTGTGCGTAAAGCCCAATCATACGATACTATGTATAGACGAAATCGAAATTTTTGCGGTGTTAAGAAATTTTGTATGGGGAGTGGTAGAAGGGGTGACAGCACTGAACTAATTTGTTTCACATCATGCTAGAGTAGCTATAAAAATGTTTTGTACCAAATTTAAGCTTCAAAAATTGAGTAGGTACTGAGAAACCTAGTGCATTGAATTTAATGAAATTGCGCAATTTGTATGGGAGGTGGTAGAAGGAGTGGGGGGTTTTTGGTGATTTTTCGAGAAACAACTATAACTATCATGCATTTGATATACTTTGAATTTCAGATCTATATCATTCATACTTTTCAAGAAAATCGAATTATTGTATAGTCGTGGAATGTGTCTCATTGTATGGGAGGGGGAAGAAAGAGTGAAGCTACTCGGTTAAGTTTTTTCCCGATATTAATAATAATGCTAATTAATGATTAAGTTCAAATTTTTACCTCGATGAAATTTAAATGTACTGAAAAAATTCGAAAAAGTGCGGTTTATATGGGAGGTGGTGGAAGGAGAAGGGGGTTTCTGGTGATTTTTTGAAAAACGACTATAATTATCATGCAGTTGATATATTTGAAATTTCAGATCAGTAATATTCAGACTTTTCAAGAAAATCAAATTCTTGTGAAGTCATGGAACTGTGTCACATTGTATGGGAGGGGGTAGAAGGAGTGAAGCTAATCGGTTAATTTTTTCCCTATATTAATAATAATGTTAATTAAGGATTTAATACAACATTTTAGCACGATGGAAGTTACACGTACTGAGAAATTTTGTGTAAAGTAATTCATGAAAAAGTGTAGTTTGTATGGGAGGTGGTAAAAGGAGTGAGGAAACTCAAACAATTTGTAGACCAAAAGACTGCATTTATAATAGAAATAATATATTCCAAATTTCAAATTAATAGCTTTTATGGTTTCCAAGAAAATTTGATTAATATATATTTTGAAAATGAGTCACTTTGTATGGGAGGGGGTAGAAGGCGTGAGGGGAGTGAAATGAAACCAAAAGCAGATTTCATTCCCATGGACACCTAACAAACTGTGCAAGTTTCATTACAATCGGTTCAGCCGTTTGTGCGTGAAAAGCGGTCGGTCAGACAGACAGACAGACAGACAGACAAAAATTTCAAAAATGTGTTTTTATGCTTAGTTAATGCTAAAATAACTCAAAAAACTAACTTATAGCCATTTATAAGCAAATAACAGACAGACACTACAATTATATTACTATGTATAGATGTATAGATTCCAAGTTTTTCTTAGATGTGGACCATACCCAAGTAACACAAATTTTTATTCGCATATAACGCGTTTGTCCATACCTTCGCTGTGAAATATAATATAAAATAGTTATCGAAGCTATTTTATCGCCATGAGAATCAGATTTCAGCTTTTAAGGCGGCTAAAGACAGTACTGAAAATAGCACTAATTCATTGCATTCCGCTTTTATTTAGCCTTTCTAATCACAAAAGGTTATACTTTAAAGATTCTTGGCGTTGTTATTTTTTAGAACTAGAATATGCAAAATTTAGTTTCTATCATGATATTTTTCAGCATTTAATTAATATTAAATTCTACAGATGTGCATTTTCTTTTCATCTTCTACTTTATTGCAAAGTTCAAGTAAGACTCTGAATACCTTTGATAGTTAAAAGAAAAAATTTCCGGATTTCACATTGTTATGCTTTATTAAAGCTAACGTTTCGGGCTCTGCTAAGAGCTTTATTAAACTATAGAGATCAAAACGTCACATTTAATAAAGCAGAACAGTATAAAACCCGGTGTATCGTGTTGGTCTACAATGTGAAGGTCGTGAGATCAAATCCCCGTCGACGCATAATTCCAGCACACTGCTTGTTTAGATATACCTTGGTTACCTCAATCTATGAAAATGAAAAAAATAATAATGAAAATGTTAAGGAACCTGAAGGACAGCAGGCCACGGCCCGATTTGGGCTATGCCATTGTATTATAGAAGAAGTGATTTTGGTTTTAATTATTGATATGAATTAATTATCAATAATTTTCAGAATCGTATAAAATATTTATAAAACATGGATATCACCTTTAGATCTTAGCACAAAATTACAGGAAACTTAAAATTTTTTGCAAAATTCTTGATTGAAATAATTTTAGATAAATTCAAATTATTTCAAGCCAAAATTGATTTTCTCGCAACATTACTCAGAGGCCTGAAAACAGTATTATTTTGGTTTTCGTGCATCGAAAAAATCTCAAATAAACGAACATAATGCTTTGAATAGCTCATAAAATAAGTATTCAGTTGCTAAAAAAATGTTAAAATACTCTTCTACAAAATGTTTAGTTCAATTGTGAATTCCTTATCGATTCACAAACAAATCATAAATGAAAGGTATAAGCTGTCTAATAGCGTTTTGAAAACATTCTTGCAAGCGAAAGTTGTTTAAAGACTAAATAATTGGAAGAAGGTATTAAAACTTGGGATACTATATATTTAGCAGAGAGAAGCTAAAAGCAGGAATCCGAGCGGTTACAATTTTATCCTGCTTCAAAAGCGCTATTATACATTTCACTGCAATCTTTTAAAAATATTTAATGCAATAATTGTACTTTTGAAGAGTATAAGAATGTTGTGCAATATTGGTGAAATATTTTAGAAATGATTAGAGCGCTTTGATGACAGGGATAAATAGCTGATTTTTAGCACTGTTTTCAAGCTTTAATGCATCAATTACGACTTACTTCAGCAACAACAAAGCAATATTAAACAAAATCCTTATCAAAAGCTGATTTGCAGAAATATTTCAGGCCAAAATAATATTGTGGGAAAAATTTTTTAAAATATCGCTTGCACATTGGGTCGAAGCTGTGATGTGTTACTTGGGTATTTCATGAAGATGACTGCATCTGATACCATAGAATTGCCGTGCTATTTATCCTTTGAGAAATCCGTTTTGGCGATCCCAATCAGAGCGAAAGGATTATCGCTGACGTGATAGATCACATATTCAGTGAAATGGTTCTCTACGGAGCTACATCTACCTTGATGTAATACTATACACCCGAATTCTTAAAACACTTTTCAATGGGTGAGGAAGCCATTCTGAGAAAATCTATCACTATGACTAAGTCTGTAGCCCATAAGATACCTTCTCTATAAAATGGACCATATGATCCTCATCGTCATCTCCATTGTGTGGACTGCCCTGTGTCCTAGGATTGCGTGTCATTGTCGGGAGTGGCTGACGACAGGAATTTCCTCATTTTTAAGTGCACACATCGAAGGGGCATGTGGAGTGGTAAAGGCACAACTACTGTGGATATTGGCTTAATTTAATGGAGATGCTTATGGTACGTGCCACAATGTGTATAGGAAACCTGAAAACTATTTCCCTTTCAATGTGAACAACAATCTTGATTTTATACATTGCCCCAAACTCAAAAGGTGCATCGAAAGCTTGGGAGAAATCGATTATTAAAATTTTTTAAATGATATAAGCCCACCACTTCAATTAAATAAAAAAAAATCTAATTTTATTTAAAGTGTGGCGCTTCTTGACCATCAATTCTTGAATATCTTCAAAAAAAGCCTTCCATTCATCAAAAATTTGACTGCAAACTTTTCGTTACATTATCCTTGAAAAGTATCCAATGAATACTTGAACGAATAAAGAAACTTTTGCAAGAACTTAAGATTCCACTCAAATTTAACATATTTATATAAATTCTTTAGGACATTCGTTTTTAATTTCGATGATATTAATTTGAATTATATCTTTCCGCTCTCTCGGGAATTTCGTTTATTTAATAGAAAAAAAAAGTTCTTATGCACTCTACAATGGTTCAAGTAATGAATGTTTAATAAAAATAATTTGATTTTTTTTTTTTTCAAGGTTAATTTCTCCTGAGAGAAAGCCAACTTTTAATTTTCATGCAATTAAATTACATATAATTTATGATAAAAGAGTTTGCCAGAGTGACGATGATGAATAGCCAGAGTGAAACTTTTATTTTTCTCTGCGTTTTTATATGGGATAATTTAATTTCTTGATTAAATCAATCAGAATTCAGGACATTTTCTTATTTGATTAACGAGCGTATACATGATCGATTATGTGCCTTCGTAAGTGGGTTATTAGTACAAAGTTGATTGAATCTGAGCGCATTAATTGACAGTATGATGTGTGATATTATTACTCATATAGGAAATCCGAAATTAAAAGAAAATTTAATTGAAAAGAAATGAAAGACTAAAATCTAATGAATAAGTAACTTTTCTGTTGTGCCTAAAATTTATATTTGATTGGTATCACAAATTTCCGAATAGATTTTTATACTCTAAATGAAATCTGGGAGTATTGTAAGTTTGCCACAAAGCTTGTAACGCTAAGAAATAAGGCTCGCAGAAAAAAATGAGTGATACAGAAGTTCATATAATCTCTCGAAAATCTCAAAACCGGATGTCCGTCCGTGCGCTCTCTAGCTAGCGAACGCGTTGAGCTAGATAGTTCAAATTTTGTACATGTTATTTTTAACAAAAAACTAAGGTCAAATTCGTAAACGAGCCAAATCGCTCCACCCCTTCTACCCCCTCCCACACAAAATCACACAATTGCGCAATTTGACAATAAATGGATTTGTACAAAAAGTATAAAAGCTGTTGGCCTGAAATTTGGAATATATTGCTTATATAATAATATCAATTTACCGTATAAAAATTATGCATGTCCTAACCCTGCTTCTACCACCTCTCATACAAACTGTACTTGTCATGAACTACTATAAGCCAATTTACTCAGTGCGTATAAAATTTAGCAAACTGAAATTATGCACTAAATATTTATTTAAAATTGTTAGTAAGGCCAAACAAAATTAGACGATTAGCTTCACCCCTTCTACCCCCTCCCATACAAAATGACACAATTACGCAATTCGACAATAAACGGATTTCCTTGCAAAGTGTAATAGCTATTAGTCTGAAATTTGGAATATATTATTTTTATAATAATTTTAATCTACGGTATAAGAAGTATTTGTGTCCTCTCTCTCCTTCCACCCCTCCCATACGAACTGCACTTCTTTCATTAAATGCTCTAAACCAATTTACTTAGTACGTATAAAATTTATCGATCTCAAATTGGGCACTAATCACTTATTTGGAGTCATTAGTAAGATCAAAAAAAAACTGACGATTAGCTTTACCCCTTCTACCCCCTCCCATACAATATGACACAAATTTGTAATTCGACAATAAAAGGATTTGCTCCAAAAGTATAGATGCTATTGATCTGAAATTTGGAATATTTTACTTTTATTATAATTTTAATTTACTATTTAAAAATTATTTAAGTCCTTCCCTTCATTCCACCACCTCCCATATAAACTGCGCTTTTTCATGGAATCGAGCTGACATTGTGCACTTAATATTAATCTAGAATTACTAGTAAGGCCAAAAAAAGATTAGACTATTAGCTTTACTTCTTCTACCACTCCCATACAATCTGACAAAATTTTACAACTTTACATAAAGTGGATTTTCCTGAAAAGTGTGAATGCTACGGATCTACAATTTAAATTTTAACAAACGTATGATGCTTATAGTTATTCCCGGAAAAGTCTTTAAGAACTCGACCCTTCTTCTACCACCTCTCATCCAAACCGCACAATTTCACTAAATCCAATATACTAATTTTCTCAGTACCTATGAAATTTTTGAATATAAATTTTGTGTAAAACATTTGGATAGCGTGATGAGAAAAAATTAGTTCAATGTCGTCAACCCCTATATCATTTCCCCTACAAAATTTCTCTTTCATCTAGAGTATCACACGATTGGGCTTTACGCCTTGAGCTTTTCAGCCTTAAGAGTGTTAGAATTTATTTTTGTAAACTTTTTTTTATTTATTGTAATCAATGAGCATGTTTTTCTATATCTACATTCAAAATTTCATGATTTTCTAATTAGTTTTTAAGATACAGTGTTCTGTAGTTTAAAAATAGTACTGCACGAAATAAGCTGTGAGCCATTTGAATAGGAATGAATTTTTAGTGCTTTCAAAGCTATTTTTTTTAATCAGAGTCTAAAACAATGAAATTACATACCAGGTTCATTCATATTGTAAACAATATGAAAAATTTTTGCTTTCCTAAACAAACAACTCTAATAAAATAATCGTAAAAAATTAATGTCTTAAACTCAGTCATTGCCCTCTTGTTGCAAGGACTCGTCCGGTCTATATACATGTATAAAATATCGTTTTCATTCCTCGTGTCCTTAGAGGCGTCATAACTTTTTACGATGTTCAACAAGTCGTTATAATTTACATGAGACTTCATAAGACGGTAGCTCGTATGACTCAAAATAATTTGCTAACACCATTACGCTTGTGAACTAGAATATGTTTGATACGAGTAATAAGCAAGAAGACACGTCAAGAGTCTACTACGTGCGACCTCATACCAAAGTGCCACAATCCAGGAGCATAAGAAAGTACTTAATGGCTGGATTTAGAGCCGCAATAAAAACCAATGTAACTCACACAGCAGATTTGCACAAATTTAATTTCAAAGCTTTCTCCTTCACGATCACGTTTTTAACTAAATCACAAAAGGTTTGAGATTATCGTGATGATGATGGCTTTTATCATATTCATGGTTTCATTACTTAACCACAATTCAAAACCTAAATTTTTAATCCTAGTACGGATTTAGCGATGAAACCTTTTGACGGCACAAAGGTTGCAATACCCTGATGAATTATTCAAACGGAGAATCGGAATATTTCCTTATTGCTATTTTCTTAGTCCCACAATATTATTATGGTTTCCCTTATTCCCATGTTCGAATACATCGTCAAGTATATATATAGATATAACAGGCGTTTATTATCAATGCTTCCCATTCGGATATATTCATAGTTCGCTCATAATAGTCTTTATCAGTTCTATGAAAAAAAAAGTCAGGCGTCATCATTTATTCAAAAATCCCAGTGATTCGGTATATTCCGTCGGCTATGAAATAGAAGAGCAGCATAACATGATATTAATAATTCACATTTTTTTGTAGACGTAAGAAGTATGTGTGAAAATTAATTGACGAAAAAAGAAATGCGTATCATGATTTGGTTTAAGAAGAGCTCAGCATACTTTAAACGAGATGCTCAGATTTCATCTTTTTTCTGATAGGTGGAAAAATTTTAATTTTCAAAAAAATTTAATTTATTATTTAATTTTATCTTTTTAACAAATTGAAAAATCTGTGAATCACGTAATCAGTAAAAAGGAATATATTCCGAAGTGTACTTAGTTTGTAGGGAGAGAATATTTTTCTTAGAATTCCTACATGTTCGGCAGTATACGTTTTGAATTTATTTGAGAGCCGCCTATATTTATTTTCTTTTTCGAATTAAATTCAGAAGTGAGATAAATTCTTATCTCAATTCATAAGGTACATGCAAATTGCATGCAAATATGTAAACTAAAACGAAAATACTTCAATTCTAATTAATTTATAATAAATTTTGATAATACAGCTATTAACATTAATAAATTCACGTGGACTCTTATTTAACCGAGTATTGTCGCTTCTCTATAATTTTCAGTCTCTAACTTACAGTCACTTCCGTTCATATCCACCCTTTTATTGTAAAGCATTCTTTTTCTCAAATCATCTTGGCGTTTTGGTCATATTTATGATATAAATATGGGGATGTGTACGAGTATTGTCAAGTTAAATTTCGCAAATTATACCTAAACATGTATGCATTTCAGCTAGGGTATAGTGTAGTGGGTAGCGTGTTGGTCTACAATGCAAAGGTCGTGAGTTCAAGCCCCGATCGACGCATATTTCCAACTCGCTGCATACGGAAATTAAAAATTTGTAGATAGAGGATTGTGAGAAGGACAAGCTATACCACAATAAGTGATAAAAGATATTAAGGAAACTGAAGGTTAGGAGGTCAAGGTCCGATTTGAGCTGTACTGCAATTGCAGAAGTAGAAGATGTATACATTTCAACACAGATTTACTTATAAGTCCCTTAATAATCCTGGGTAAGACTATTTCAAAAATTGTTTTTTTTAATCTCCAGAATTTTAAGCAACTAAACAATCCACCTTTTAATTGTCCAGCAATGAATGATTAATATTCGAAGGAAAAAAATTTATCATCATACAGCAAAGTTATGACCTTTTAATCCCGTCAAAGTCCTTAATATTCCAAAGCCACCCTTGAGAATAATTTCAGTTCATTTTTCATCGCAAAATTATTGATAGAATCATCCCACCTGAGTGAGTGAATAATTCGCTTTTTTTGATTCACAGGTGGATGACTTCCTCTGCGAACATGTTAACGAAAAAAAGGAAAATTCTTGTCAACATTTACCTCTAGGGTTTTCGCTGCTCAAGAACATGTAACCGAGCTAATGATTCCGCTGTAAAGGTCATTTGGGAGTTGCGAACATAAAAGTATCAAAATTTCTTTTTATGTATTGGTATATACGAACCTTATAAGCAGATTTTCGCAAAACTACATATGTAATAAAGTACGACAAATAAAATGGAATGCGAAAGAAAAAAGGCTGAAGGGTGTGTCCTTTGGTTGTGGGGTTTTTCTCTTATCTCTTACTTTTCAGAAGTTCCATGTATGAATTTTCCAAGAACTATTTATTTATAGCAGCCTACCCTTTATAAAAAAGAGGATTTCGAGTGTGTGATTCAATAGCTTACACTAACATTTTCGCAATATAATAGCCAAGTTACATGCAAGTGAATGATAAAGTATCAGTACATTGCGGAAAATAAATTTACTGCCAAAATGATTTTCTCTTACAACTAGAGATAACAAGGTTGGATTAGGTAAAGTTTGTATACGTAGTCCCACAATTAGCCCACTGTGCGCCTCCATATTTGTACCATGTGGACCTACATTTCATTTAGCCAGTCTACTCTACTGATGAAACTAATGAGCTTCATGGGTTCGGATTTCATTCAGTTCGGCGAAGAGCTACTCTTCGAAAATTTGTCCTCGATTTGTTCGAAAGCATTAGGAATGGCAGAGTACGGACTCATTCTCTTCACCGCAGCCTCTAAAATATCATCAGTTGTGAGGCTTTCGAGTGTGTTTTCTAAATATACAGTGCACCGTGACTATACCTATTAGAATCCGTAAGTAGTTTCTGCCAAGTCTTAATATTTTTATTGATTTCCCTCTATCAACCCCACCCCATAGTGGTATTACGCGAGTCGCTTTCTAACCATTTGAGATTTTCTCTTCTTCATTCTTTGTTGGCGTAGATTGCCTTAATGACTCTCAAGTTAATGCTAACATTGTCCGTTTCCTCAACGGTGGCAGCGCTAGAACCGCTTCTGGCGAGCTTGTCCGCCATTTAATTTTCTTGAACATCCCGATGACTGGAACCCTGGTTTTCCCAATTCTTCCAACGCGTTCATATAATAGCTGAAACATCTTGAATTAAAGCTGTAAGCACAAATTAATAGATGCAACCTTTCAGAAAAATTCCACTTTCGAACCATCTATAAGTAACGCAATCTCGTCATTCCGTAGGACATGATTTTCAACCTATTGCTGTCTATCAAGTAGAGTGACTTCATAGTACTTGACAATTTGCATCTTTGGTAGCTTTGTGTCACTAATATAGCATGGCTTTACGCACAATCATAATTCTGTTATGTTTCTGAATTGGTTCCAATCTTTGCACCAAAAATATGAAGTCTTTCAGTCGTGATGCCTGCCCTCTCCACAATTACAGTACTCAAAGGAATAAAAAATTATAACAACTAGCATTTAGTCTACGTTTATGCTTATGAATAGAGAAGTCGAATACATCAGCAATCTTATTAACTTCTCTCGCAAGACACTCATCCTAATAAGGAGGCCAAACTTGAGAAGCATATTCAAGGTGAGATCTAACGAAGGTGTTTTAGAGACTGAATTTAATAAAGGAATTGTTAAATTCCTTGGATAAGCTTGTGGTGACTGACACGATCCAAAATACAGTCATTACGACCATATATTATTACAAAAGGTGAGAGTTTCCTAGTAAATGACATTATATAGGTATAACATTTATCCAAATTTAAACTAAGATCATTGTGGCGACACTAATTATTAAAATTAATCAATTTCTCTTGAATAAAATCGTCAGAATTGGAGCTAAGAGACCTACAGGTCTTAATGTCATCTGCATAAATAAGTACTTCCGAATATTTAAAAACAGACAACATCGTTAATGACCAGGAAAAACAAAACTGGTCCCAAATAACTTTCTTGAGGAACACCAGAATGTCCAGTAAATGGCTGAGAAGTACAATCACGAAAGAAAACTTGATAAGTTCTGATAAATAGATATCACTTAATCCTATTAATAAATCATGTAGGAAAACCCAACAAGTCTAATTTTAACAAAATACTATATTAGAATCGGATAATTTATAGAAAGCCTTACTAAAATCAGTATAAATACAATCCATAATGGATTTATTCGTAAACTCCATCAAATTAGTGGCTGTTGACCTATTCTTGACAAAACTATGTTGTTTACTCGAAATTATGGATTTACAGTGAAACTACAAGCACTCATACTATAGGCTCAACTTTGGAATAGCTGATAGTTTGCCTATTGGTCGATAGTTTACAACAGCAGATTTTGCTCCAATTTTGTAGGTCGGCATGATGAAGGAGGCCTTCCACACGTTTGGGAAAAACCTTATTTCTAGGGATCTTTGAAAGAGGACGGAGAGTGGCTCAGCAATAGAGAGACAGCAGCGTTTAAGGTCAGCTGCAGGGATTCCATTTGGGTCAGGAGAAGAAACATCCTTAAGGCGAGAGATGTGGTTAACTGTATTAATATAAGAAATCGGTATACTACACGAAGTCATCAAAGTACGATATGTCAGGGATAAAGTTACTACCAGTAAAAGATCCACTGAAGAATGTGGCAAAAAATTACAAACAGTAAATTGATCATTACTATTGTTGCCAAGGAATTGAAAAGAAGCTGGATAACCATCAGATTTACGCTTTAATTTTTAAAGGCACCGAGCTCTACTTAGGGATTCACCATTTAATGCTATGCATAGTTGAGTCAGAATGCGGAGGAGTGTAATGGAGGAATTTGGGCGGGGAGAGACAAAATTGTTAGCGGACGTTACTCTTGAAGCATTGCGGGTTATATTCTTTGGGAGAAACACCAACTAGTAACGCATTCCACAGCATTGTAGTTCGAGAAATGAAAGATTGCCTACATTTCACTGTACGAAACGAAGAAGGTTGGACAGTTTATTCGTGTGCGTGTTCAGCTTGATGACTGCGATGTGGGAAAGTGAAAAGAGAGGGAACTAGTTCGCAGAATTCCATCCTGCATTTACCGTAGAAATAGCGATAATAAATGCTGAGTTCCGCTACATTTCTACGGTGCTTTAGGGAGTCTATAGAAGCCGCGACGGTTTCATCTCCAATCAGTTGAAACGCATGTTTCTGGATACGACGATGCCCCAGCGCAAATGTTTGAATTGTACTTTTCGCGAGTTCGAATGAATGCTTTGTAGATGTAAGCTAGATTAGAAGGCGTAAAATAATTCTTATATTTTAGTAGAATACCTTAGACGTTTGGAGGCATCAAAAGCAACTTCAAAGATGTGTTGGTTCCAATTAAGGTGGTTATAAATCTTCATGCCTAGGAAAATAAAATCTTCTGAAGAGCAAAGTTATACGCCGCCACATTGGAGGACAACGCCAGAATATCACGCTTGAGGGATACATGACAGGACTGTGTTTTTGTAGGCTTAAACTCTACTCTATTTTTCCAGCCCCACTCCAAGATTAACTTGAGGTTTGAGTTGAGCGAACCAAATATCTCACTGCGTTTCAAAGTCACAGAATGTTTGCGTGAGTCCGCAGGAGAGTTAATTTCGTAGACGTTATCAAGAGTACTGTCATCTGCAAAACTGTGGATGGATTAAGAGTTGACGGCAGAAGATCGTTGATAAGGAATAGAGAAGAAGATAAGACTGAACCTTGAGGGATGCAGGAATCGATTGGATAGGAAAAAGATGAAACGGCATCCCATACAACTCGTATGGAGCGCTTACAAAAGAAATTCTTAATTCTCACTGGGCAACGGATGCTCTAAAGTCAATAGCTGTAAGCTTAACTCAAAGGGAATCATGCCAAACTCAGTAAAAAGCCTTTGCGGTATCTAAGGCAATCGTCATATGGATACAGGAATTCCAACGTTCAGTTAGGTAGACTATGAGGCCCTCCTTAGATGAACAGAATCCGTAATGGTGATCGTCGATGACGTGATTGTTCTCTAAAAAAATTTTTTTATTTATTTTGTTTGGCGACTGACAGCAGTTTTCAATACTTTCGAGAGCACTGAAGTAATGACTATCGGGTGGTAGTTAGCGGGGTTCGCTTTGCTTTCTTTCTTGGGGATTGGCAACTTTCCATATTTGTGGAAAGCAGCCAGAAGAGTAGGATAGATGAAAAAGGTTGCTCAGAGGCCTGGTCTGAGAGGAAGAACATTTTTTAAGAGTAATTGGGAGGAAAGCATCAAGACCAGCAGAATTGTGAATTTCGAGGCCTTGAATCCTGAATATAAGCCTTGTACGAAAGTGTATAGGGCGCAGTGTAAAACCAGTTGCAGGTGGGAGGGGACTGACCAGAAGGTAGTAGTGTCGAGTTTCTCATGAAACTTCTCTACACCAAGCAATACAAAATTTGGTAGAAAGTATGCCAAAACGAATTGAAAGTGTCTTAGCTAATCAAATTGTCAAACAATTAAAATGGAAAAATCAGAATATATGAAGAATTTTGAATTTTTCATAAGTTTTTTACATGAATTGTTTTTGTTTTTTTTTCCATAAATTTAAGAGAAGTGTTTTAAGTAATTCATGCAAAAATAATTTCTTAATCATCTATTATATAATAAAAAAAAAATTACATCAAATTTACCAAGAATTTTAATTTATGTATCCGCTTTTGTCCACCACTGTATACTAATCCTGATTTCTTATTCTCTACTCTGTTTTACTCCTCTAACATAATTTCCTGCGAACTAATGACCACTATCAACCTGATACATGACAAAGCTACCTAATAAAGTTTCTATGTAGTTAAATACCAAGAAATTACTGTCCATCTTCTTTAGACTAATCCAATAGAAATAATTACTTAAAATAAGAAGACCAAACGTTCGAGACGTATTTCGTTGGTAATTTGCTATTATTTAATGTAAATTGCCATTATTTACTGCAGAGGTATGTAAAATAATAAACGAAGCGAATCTGACAAACTTAAAACTCAATTAAACTCTGACTGAATATCATAGTAACATGTATTACACAAAAACCATTCCATGCCACGTATGTGCAAACATTAATTACATTAAACTGCTTCACGCTCTTAACACAATAAAGGTTATTGCAAAATTCATTGCCTCGCTTTTAGCAAATATTCCTACCAAAAACAAGTCGTATTAACCGTGTGGAATGAATCGTAGTCTCGTATCAGGATTAAACAACTCGGTATAAAATAGCACTGTACAATATTAATGTTAATTAAACTCCTTGTTCATTATGACATTAAATATTTTTTAACAATTATCTCTTTATAACGCAGTCTCGCGAATCGAGGTATACGTGATAATAATATCAAGAATTAATTCTGAAGATTCGTAACTTTGATAAAATCTTAGATGATAGCTTCGACGTAATTACTTTATTATTCTAATAATAAAGTATTGTAATCGACACAAAAAAAAATTTGCTACCCTTTTTTTTCGCGTTTCATGACTAAATTAGCCTAAAAATGCAAGCAAAAAAAATCCGTCCCGCCTTCCGCCGTACATATGACCGTTAAAGGTAGAATGTTCGTTTTTGGGTGAATTGTTGATTAGGTAAGGGAGCTCCATTATCCTTACATAGGTGTGGGTCATTAAATTCCTTGACTCTCCTCTTAATGAAACCTAGCATAGCCATACCAATATTTGCAATTTTATCAATATGGGATTTAAAAGACAACTTAGCGTCAAATATTACTCCAAGATCTTTGATTTGAGAGAGACGTTTTAAATTTTCATTGCTGATATTATAGACAAAATGAAAAGTGCCAGACTTTTTTCTAGAAAAGGTTATCACTGCATTTATTAACATTCAATTGCATAGCGTTATTCAAACATCATTCTAATAAAATATCAATATTGCATTGCAATATGATGCAATCTTGATTTGATTCGATAGTTCTGAAGATTTTTAAGTCATCAGCATAAAAGGATAAATTGCATTCGTTTAAAAGTAATGGCACGTCGTTAGTAAAAATTATAAATAAAAGGGGCCCCAATATGCTACCTTGAGGAGCGCCAGAGGAGACTGTTGTCATTTTGGATAGATGCGATAAAAATCTAACTTTTTGTGTACGATCCGCCAAGTAAGACTTCAACCACTTCAAGAAAATGCCGCTAATTCCATAACGCTCTAACTTGAATAGAAGCAGATCGTGATCCACTACATCAAAGGCGCTAGAAAAATCTGTATACACAGAGTCTACCTGTTTACTTTTACTAATTTTTTGTTTAATGAATGTAGAATATTCCAAAAGATTGGAAACAGTTGACTTATCCCTTAGAAAGCCATGTTGGCAAGGAAGAATAAAATAACTTACAGTTTCTATTAGTACTCATGCAACCAGTTTTTCGAAAATCTTGCCAATAGATGATAAAATGCTTATTCCTCTGTAATTAGGAATGTCAGATCTATCTCCACACTTAAAAATAGGTGTTATATGCGCCAATTTAAAACATATCGGAAAAATAGATTTCTGAAGCGACGCATTAAACAAAGGAAGCAATACTCCAGGTAAAGTAGAGGCAGTTTTATTAAAAAACATAACTTAGCTTAAAGCCCAATCATATGATACTCTAGATGAGATGGAAATGGCTTTAATGTACCGGAAAATAGAGATTTTTGCATGGGAGGTGGTAGAAGTAGAGGGGGAGGTTCATTTTTTTCGTATATGACACCGAACATGGCTTGCACAGTAATTTTTGCTGAATTTAAAGTTTTTAGTTTTCATTATTTTTAAAGAAATTAGTCATAGTTTTCCTGAAATTGGGGCATTTGTATGGGAGGTGGCAGAAGGAGTGGAGCGTTTAGGATGATTTTGAAACTACTTAGCATTATCCTTATCACCATGCTTTGATTCTATTCCAAAGTCGATAGCTCTCATATGTATACTTGAAGGAGAAATGCTTTTCTTGAATTTATAATTCAGATATTTGTATGGGAGGTGGTAGAAATAGTGAAGCTAACAGTTATTTCAATTATTAATAAGCGAATTCTGGCAAAATTTGAAGTTTATACTTTTTCTAGTTTGAATGGAAATCGATAAAATGCATTTAACAAAAATTATGCATTTGTATGGGAGGGGGTAGAAGGAGTGTACGGATCAGAATAAATTTTTTTCACATTATTAATATTTCTATTTGTATACTTTATACATAATATCAAGTTGCTAGCCTTAACAGTTTCGAAGAAAAATAATTTGATTTAAATTTAAAAATTTCGTGAAATTTGTATGGGAGGTGGTAGAAGGAGTGATGTAAAGTTGATAATTATTTTTAAAATAAATTGCAATTACAGAAAAATTAATTCTAACACAATTTCGTCGTTTCAGCTTTATTAGTTTCAATGAAAATCGAAAATATGTATTTGTCAAAATTGACCATTTGTATGGGAGGTGGTAGAAGGAGTAAAAGGATCGTGTCACTATTCTGTGATATTTATGATATCTATATCATAATACTTTGACCTAAATTTCAAGTCGATAGTTTAAAAAGTTTCAAAGAAAAATCAATTTTTGAATTTTTCGAAATTTCATGAAATTTGTATGGGAGGGGGTAGAAGGAGTGGGGGGATGTAGCCCATTCACGAACTTAAAGTTACTTTTTTGCTAAAAAGGACACACAAAATTGTTTAGCACTATAGGTCAAAGCTTTCGAGAGTTATGCTGTAGAAAGACGCACAGACTGACAGAAGGACAGACAGACAGACGGACAGACGGTCACTCGGAATCGAGGTTTTTTAGTGACAACAAATATTTCTGTACCCTTGGTGGCTCTGTGCAAGCGTTATTTTCTAGCGTTACAAACGGTAAGGCAAACACAATATACTCTCAGATTTCATCTAGAGTATAAAATTTGGAGGAATGAGATCAGGTCCAGCACCTTTATGAATATTTATATCAAGCAGTGCAGAAGTTATTTGGTCAATAGTCAGTATCACGTTAGTTAATTTCGGATCCTGAAAAGGTGCATGGGAAAACTTATCAGGATCAAACTTGAAAGGCTTGGAAAATTTGAGATCAAAGTGGTTAGCGAAAAAGTTTGCAATTTCTTCAGATTCAGAAGATGAGCGATCACCAAATTTCATAGAAGGCGGATCGCCATTTGTACCACGTTTGTCATTAATGTGTTGCCAAACCATTTTAGGATAATCAATCAAGCTGTTTACCATTAAGGCTATGGCGTTTTATGGCTTTCTTTTCACTAACAGCGAATTGTTCGCGCAAGTGCAGAAATGCAATATGATCCTCGACTGATTTAGATTTAGACCATTTCCTGTAAAATTTGTTACGTTTGTTACGTAATATTCTAAGGCTTTTATTCATATGCGGGAGACAAGACAACTTGGTGCTAATACGCTTAGGGGTGTGTTTATCTATTATAGAGAAGAAGAGGCAACAAGATTTTCAGTACTTTCATTCACATCAACTCTATTATTGACTGAAGATTTTAAATTTTAAATTTCAAGATTTATCATTTCATTGTCAGCGTTGGTAAAATCATAGGGTCTGATCTTGTTAGAGCCACTACGAAAATCATGTATAGAGGAGAAATAATTCAAGCATAGTATATTGTGGAAACACTCGTCTTTTTAGTT
Organism: Chorisops tibialis; assembly: GCA_963669355.1. Lineage (NCBI taxonomy): Eukaryota > Metazoa > Arthropoda > Insecta > Diptera > Stratiomyidae > Chorisops > Chorisops tibialis. The sequence goes on along the minus strand of OY770262.1, from coordinate 110,003,403 downwards.
AAAGTAGAGGTAGCTATATATAGATCCACTAGAATCAGCTTAGAAACAGGCTAATTATTGTTAGAGGGAGAGTGACGGGGTTCAAAGAAAAACACTTAAAAATTAATATCTCGGCTGTATCTTAACCTAATTGAAACTTGAAAAATATACTAAGCTTAACTAGCAAAATACGAAAAAAATATAACATGTGGACATAATAGTAGTGGGGGGAAATGGGGAGCATTTCAAAAATGGCGCACTTTCCAAAACTACAAACCATTATATCTCAAAATTGAGTACAGAAATCAAATCAAAACTTTGTTAGATTGTAGAACTATATAATTTTTAATATTGGTAAAAAAATTAAGTTGGGAGGTGTAAGGGGAGGTAGGTGGAAAGCAAAAATGTTGAAAATTTTAAGTTATTTTTTTAGGGCTCTGGTAAAAGATTCAAAGTTTAAATTTTGCACGTCGATACAACTATTTGATATACAGAGAAAAAAAAAATATAATTTGTTCCAAAATTGTTATGCACCGAAGTGAGGCTCCAACGTGCACAAGGTGTTTCATGTACAATGAAAAAAACACTTAAGCCGAAAATTTTTGAATGAAATTTTAAGGTAGAAACTTGAAAATTTGCGAAATGCATTTAAAACAATCTCAAAAAGTTTGGAATATTAACTGGTCGAATATCTTTAAAACTTCTACCCCCTCCCATACAAAAATATTGTTTCGACCATTTTTAAGAAATCAATTATCACCTAACTATTAAAAGCCATCAATTTGAAATTTTGCATAAGAACTTATAAAAATAGTTGAAATGAAATTACGTTAAAAGTTTTGAAATCGCGCTTGCCCTTCTACTCCCTCCCATACAAAAGTATGATATCGACGAATTTCAATAAATCAACTAATAACCAACAAATTAAAAGCTACGAACTTGAAATTGTGTACGAGCGCATTCCAAGCGAAACGAAATTAAACTGCATCATACATTTTACGATTCCTTCACCTCCTCTACCCACATGTAAAATGCACCAAATTTTATGAAAATTCTATGCAAATTCGTCTATTAACCTGGCATTCTATAGAGAGAATATTGGACGTGATTCAAGCAATCAATTAAAAAATTATTAACATTCACCCACCCTTACTTACCCCTCCCCTCATAAAAACTCAAACTTGCGTAAATAAATGAACGAAATATTGATTATATGTACTGGAGCTATTGACCGTATCCGCAATTAAGCCAACAGCCCTGCACAAGAACCCCCATTCACTTAGTCTTCCCTAACCACTCTAACCTGCATATTGACTTTGCACGCATCCATAACTTGTTACACGAATAATAAAGTTTTGCTCGACTTGTTGGCAGTTTATTTTATAACGCTGACGACACAGAGAAACAAAAATCAATTTTGTGCAAATACTTTTAAAAATATTTAAAACAAAATTGCAGCCAAAGCTTTCAAGTCCCCGTTGCCTCTCTACCACCTCCCATACGAAAGTATGATTTTGACGAATTTCAATAAATCAACTAATAACCAACAAATTAAAAGCTACGAACATGAACTTTTGTATGAGCACCTTTCAAGAAAATGCATCACAAATTTTACGATTTCATCAACTCCTCTACCCCCTTCCATAAAAATGCATGATATCAAGAATATACACCGAATTTCATAGAATTTCGTCTATGAAACTAGCATTCTATTCAGCGAATTTTAGACGTGATTCAAGCAATCAATTCAAAAAGTGTTAACATCCGTTCTATCGCATTTCAGTCAGTCAAAAACAATGTGCAATTTCTTACCAGCATTCTTAATCTTGATTCACTTTGCAGCACATTTCTGTTGATTCGTCGCGACGAAAACGAGCAAATATCTTTCTATGAAAATAAACATTAACTAAATGATAAACGTACTTTTTGGAACTAATTTAAAATACCGCGAAAACACGACGACGGTCGTTCGATCGGTTGCTAATTACACCGGGCAAAATTTTACTTCGGGGCCTCTTTCCTCAATTTGTGAGTTCGCTGCAAAGAATACTGTTCAACTCTCAATTATTAATCTATTATACGAAAGCTGTTCAATCGATTTGCTTGTTGTTGGCCTTAGCAGCGTTAAATGCTAAAACAGTAGATTCTCATTCATCACGGTGCTCAAAGTCTCCTTACTTGCAAATTGTACTCAAGGTATTTTCCGATGATGTTTATCATTACCTAATGGATACCTGTGGCCACTGATTTACCTCTCCTGAAGATGAATTGTGCGAAAAGGCCCAGCGAACGATGAACTTTTCAAGTATCTTCATTATTGTTTTTCAAAGAAATGACTTTATAGTGGTGGTGTAAATACCACTCGAGCTTCTCTCCGTGTCTGAAATAAGGACATCAAAGTTTTTTTAAGAAACCCATTAGCCCAGCACCTTTTCGTCTACTTTCCAAGCATTACCGGTTATTTTAGCCGCTGCCGGCGGCGGCGACTCATGCCTAAGATTATTTATAATTTATGGTTTATGAAAGAATTGTAACAGAATATCTCAATCCTTATTTAAAGTACATATAACGTTAATGGAAAATATTCTTATTGCGTGTTAGCTTCGTTTTTTCTACATACATAAAATATAGCGAGTCATGGTTCTGGGAGTCAGGTAAATTAGAATTTCGGAGCACTTAGAGTTTTTCATATCTTTCATATGTATTACTGAGTAATTGGGAAAGGGTTGAATTACTTTATTATTTTAATAATAAAGTATTGCAATCGACTCGGAAAAAAAAATTTGCTAACCAGAAATTTTGTTTTTTCGCGTTTCATGACTAAAATAGCCTAAAAATGCAAAAAAAAAAAATCCGTCTGTACTCCGTCTTTACTCCGTCCGCAGTACGCCGGTGTGTACGCTCAGCGCACATTAACCCCCAAACCCTTCAAGATAGAAAATTCATTTTTAGGGGGGATTATAGATAGTTACGGATCTCAGGCGGATACCCATTTTGGGGGTGCAAAGAAAAATACTTAAAAATGATTATCTCGACTGTCTCTTAAGCTATGTAATTGAAACTTGAAACGTATACTAAGCTTTAATAGCGAAATATGAAAAAAATATAACATGGGAAATGGGGAGCATTTCAAAAATGGCGCACTTTCCAAAATTACAAATCGGTATGTCTCAAAATTGAGTACAGATATCAAATCAAAAATTGCTCAGATTGTATAACTATATAGTCTTTAATTTTGGTAAAAAATTTAAGTTGGGGGGTGTAAGGGAGGGAGGTGAAAAGCAAAAATGTTGAAAATTTTGAGTGATTTTTTTATGGCTCTGGTAAAAGATAAAAAGTTTTAATTTTGCACGTCGATATACATATCTATTTAATGTACACAGAAAAAAAATAATAATTTGTTCCAAAATTGTTACGCAGTGGGGGTCTAACGTGCACAAGGTGTTTCATGTGCAATTGAAAAAAACATATAAACTGAAAATTAGAAACTTATAAGTTTGCAAAATGCATTTAAAAAAAATTTCTAAGAGTTTGAAATATCAACTGGTCGAATATCTTTAAAACTTCTACCCCCTCCCATACAAATTTATTTTTTCGACCATTTTTAAGAAATCAATTATCACCTAACTATTAAAAGCTATCAATTTGAAATTTTGCACAAAAACTTACAAAAATAGTTGAAATAAAATTACGTTAAAAGTTTTGAAATCGCACTTGCCCTTCTACCCCCTCCCACACAAAAGTATGATTTCGACCAATATCATTAAATCAACTGATAACCAACAAATTAAAAGCTACGAACTTGAAATTTTGTACGAGCACACTACAAGAGAAAGGAAATAAAATTGCGTCACAAATTTCACGATTCCCCTCCCTCCTCTACTCCCTCCCATACAAATGTTTGGTTTCGTGAATTTAAAATACACCGAATCCAATGGAAATTCTATGCAACTTCGTCTATGAAACTGACATTCTATACAGAGAATATTTGACTTGGTTCAAGCAATCAATTAAAAAACTATTAACATCCACCCACCCTTGCTATCACCCCTCCCTTCATGAAAACTCAAACTTCCATAAATAAACGAACGAAATATGGAGCTTTTGAACGTTTCCGCAAAGTATTGAATTGGGAACTGCTCTGCCCAAGAAGCCCCTTTTTCTTAGTCTTCCCTAACCACTCTAACCTGCATATTGACTTTCCACGCATGCGCATTTTGTCCCAAAAATAATAAAGTTTCGCCCGACTTGTTGGCAGTTTATTTTTAATTATAATTATTATTAGTCTACGAGTACATCCACAAAAAAGTTATACTACATCTTCATTTGATAAAGCAGCAGTCGAATTTGTTGTGATAAACAAACTCGTTTTTTTGTTCACTCACGGGCTGCGGCCTTTTAAGTAATTACAAGCCGTTTTATATTCTATTCTACGATGGCACAACAGCCCAAATCGGGCTTCGGCCTCCTGACCTTCAGGTTCCTTAATACTTGCACTACTTATTATGGGAGGGATTATACCCCTTCGCATAACCCTCCATCTATGAATTTTTCAACTCTTATCTCTTCTGGTTGTTGTTGCAAAAATATTTGTCTCAACAGCGCTCAAATGTTTCGCTATGTTCTGCTAATTATTTACCGTTATCATGTTTTGCGTAAACAATGTTGATTTTAAGTGGACATATAAATGGCACAATTTATTTAAAATAGGCAGTACTCGCGTTGATTTCATTCAAATCACTTGATATTTTGCGTGGTTGAAAAATAAGTATTAAGAGCGGAAAATTATTGAAAATGGTATCAGGCAAACATATCACAACTGAGGAAATGCGAATCATATGGAAAATGCATGAAGATGGGAAAAAAGTGGCAGAAATTTCTGGAGTAACGCAAATTTCTCGAGAAAAAGTGTACAATGCAATTAAATCATGTGAATCCCGATATATTGATTAAGGGCAAAAGTCGGAAGGTAAGGCCTCGAAAAACAGACGTGCGTACGGATGGAACTATAGTCAGAATGGTGAAAACTGATCCATTCAAGTCATCACGGCAGATAGCATGGAAATATCTAGCAGGCTTGGCAGGAGAAAATTAAACGAGGCCAATTTCTTTAGGCCTATCTCCAGAAAAAAGCCACTGCTCTCAAAAAAAAATATTTCAAAACGATTAGTCTTCGCCAGAACCTATAAAAAAAATCCAATTAGTTTTTGGAAAAATGTGCTATGGAGTGACGAAATAAAAATTAATAGGATAGGACCAGATAGCAAAACCTTTGTTCGTCGTCCTAAAGGACAAGAGTATAATCCTCAATTCAAAACACGGTGGTGGTAGCATTATGGTTTGGGGTGCATTTTCTTGGCATCACGTACATATGTCCGCTTATAAAAATCAATGGAAAAATTGACAAGTTTCAATATTTAGACATTTTGAAAAACTATATGAAGCCATATGCCTTTGACTCCATGCCAATTAATTGGAAATCCATGCATGATAATGACTCAAAACTAGTAAAAAATTGGTTTTGTGCAGAGAAGATCGACGTTTTAGATTGGCCAGCCCAGAGTCCTGACTTAGATCCAATAGAGAACCTGTGAAACGAAGTCAAGGTTGAAATCGCTAAAAGAAATTATAAAAATATGAACGATCTATGGTCGGCCGAACAAGAAGCTTGGTATGCCATACCCAAAACAAAATGCCAAAAACTCGTGGAAAGTATGGGTCGCAGGTGCGAAGCTGTTATCAGAAACAAAGGCTACAGCACTAATTATTAATGGTAAAATGTTTGTTGTATACCAAAACACCAACAAATGCAATATGAACATGATTTTTTATACTCTGAAATCTGAGAGTATTATAAGTTTGCCACAAAGTGCGTAACGCCAAGAAATAAGGCACGGAGAATAAAATGAATAATACAGAAGTTCATATAATCACTCAAAAATTTCAAAACCGAATGTCCGTCCGTCCGTCCGTCCGTCCGTCTGTCCGTCCGTCTGTCCGTCCGTGTCCTCTCTAACTTGAGAACGCGTTGATCTAGAAATTTTAAATTTTGTACACGTCGTTTTTGACAATAAAGTAAGGACAAGTTCGTGAACGGGCCAAATCGCTCCACCCCTTCTACCCCCTCCCATACAAAATGACACAATTGCGCGATTTGACAATAAACAAAAAGTATAAAAGCTATTGGTCTCAAATTTAAAACATATTACTTATATGATAATATCAATCTATCGTATAAAAATTATGCGTGTCCTCTCTCTCTCCTTCCCCCACCTCCCATACAAACTGTACTTTTTCATGAAATACTCTAAACCAATTTACTCAGCTAGGGTGTAGCCTAGTGGGTAGCGTGTTGGTTTATAATGTGAAGGTCGTGAGTTCAAATCCCGGTCGACTCATAATTCCAGTACACTACTTGCTTGGGTATACCTTGGTTACCTCAATCTACGAAAATGAAAAATTCATAGATAGAGGGTTGTGCGAAAGGCTAACAACCCTTCCGCAATAAATAATGAAAATGTTAAGGAACCTGAAGGTCAGGAGGCCAAGGCCCGATTTGGGCTGTAGTGCCATTGAAGAAGAAGAAGAATTTACTCAGTGCGTATAAAATTTAGCGAGCTGAAATTGTGCACTAAATATTTATTTGGAATTATTAATAAGACCAAAAAAAATCAGATATTTAGTTTCACCCCTTCTACCCCCTCCCAAACAAAATGACCCAATTTCGCAATTAGACATTAAACGGTTTTTTCAAAAATCTACCGTATAAAAACTAATTGAGTCCTCCCGTTCCTTCCACCACCTACCACACAAACTGCACTTTTTTATGAAATACTCTAAATAAATTTACTCAGTACGTATGAAATTTATCAAGCTGAAATTATGCACTAAATAATTATTTAGAATTATTAGTAAGACAAAAAAAATTTAGCCGGTTAGCTTCACTCCTTCTATACCCTTCCGTACAATTTGACACAATTCAACAACTTTACAAAAAGTCGATTTTCCTGGAAAGTATGAATGTTACTGCAATTTAAAATATGTCAATTAAATGATCTTTACAGTCATTTCTAAAGACGTCATTAATAAATTCACACTCCTTCTACCACCTCCCATACAAACTTCACAATTTCACTAAATCCAATACACTAATTTTCTCAGTACCTATTAAATTTTTGAATCCTAAATTTTGTATAAAACATTTTGATAGCAACCTTAGCGTGATGTGAAAAATTAGTTCAATGCCGTCACCCCCTCTACCACTTCTCCTACAAAATTTCTTAAAATAAAAAAAAATCTCTTTCATCTAGAGTATCGCACGATTGGGCTTTATGCCCAGTCGTAGTCCTGTTATGTTTTTTTTAAGATTGTGCCATTTATGTGTCCAGCTCATTTCAGTGGTGTTTTTTTCTTTTTTTCTAATGAATTTCAACTTTAGTTTATATCAATACTAAATAAACTGCCAACAAGTCGAGCGAAACTTTATTATTCTTGGGACACGTTGCGGATGAGTGGAAAGTCAATATGCAAGTTAGAGTGGTTAGGGAAGGCTAAGTGAAAGGGAGTTCTTGGACAGGGCTGTTGTAAATTTAACAATATTTCATTCGTTCCTGCAAGTTTGGGTTTTTATGAGGGGTAATAGTAAAGGTATGCTAAAAGCTTTTTAATTGATTGCTTGAATCACTTCCAATATTCTCTTCAAAGACGAAGTTGCATAGAATTTTCATAAAATTTGGTATATTTTACATTCACGAAACCGAACATTTGTATGGGAGGGGGTAGACAAGGTAGGGGAATCGTAAAATTTGATAGGTAGTTCTATTTCGCTTCTCTTCTAAGGTGCTTGTATAAAATTTCAAGTCCGTAGCTTTTAGTTTGTTGGTTATTAGTTGATTTAATGAAATTGGTCGAAATCATATGTTGTTTTGTATGGGAGGGGGTAAAAGGGCAAGCGCGATTTTAAAACTTTTAACGTAATTTCATTTCAATTATTTTTGTAAGTTTTTGTGCGAAATTTCAAATTGATAGCTTTAAATAGTTAGGTGATAATTGATTTCTTAATAATGGTCGAAATCATACTTTTGTATGGGAGGGGGTAGAAGGACAGGCGCGATTTCAAAACTTTTCACGCAATTTTATTTCAACTGTTTTTCAAAGTTTTTGTGCAAAATTTCAAATTGATAGCTCTTAATAGTTAGGTGATAATTGATTTCTTGAAAATTGTCAAAAAAATAATTTTGTATTGGAGGGGGTAGAAGTTTTAAAGGTTTTCGACCAGTTAATATTTCGTATATATATAGGGATTTTTTTCAAATGCATTTCGCAAATTTTCAAGTTTCTACCTTAAAATTTCACTCAAAAATTTTCAGTTTATGTGTTTTTTTCAATGCACATGAAACACCATGTGCACGTCAGACCGGTGGGGTCGGTTCATAACAATTATGGATCAAGTTATTATTAGTTTTCTATGTACATTAAATAGACGTATCCACATGCAAAATTTAAACTTTGTATCTTTCACCAGTGCCCTAAAAAAATCACTCAAAATTTTCGACATTTTTGCTTATCACCTCCCTCCCCTTAAATCTCCCAACTTAAAATTTTTATCAAAATTAACCACTATGTAGTTCTACAATCTGACAACTTTCCGATTTGATATCTATACTCTTTTTTGAGATATAAGGATTTGTAATTTTGAAAAGTGCGCCATTTTTGAAATGCTCCCCATTTCCCCCCACTAATATTATTTCAACATATTATATATTTTTTATATTTTCCTAGTATAGCTTAATATACGTTTTAAGTTTCAATTACATAGCTTAAGAGATAGTTGAGATATTCATTTTTAAGTGTTTTTCTTCGCACCCCCCTGACCCTTACCCTTACAATAATTAGCCACTCTCTAAGCTGGTTCCGATGGAACTATATGCCACCTTGATGGTCTCAAAATATGAATTTTTCACCATAAGTAATTTCGAAGATATAATCATTTGAAGAAACAATTCGGCCTACAATTTGTTTTTAGCCCACCCTTTTCGGACGACAATGGATAAAAAAATTTTAATATTTTTAAAGTTTGTTCCAGAACCCACTCTATATTTTTACTGATTTTCAACTTCTTATCTGCATTCGTGGTGAAGATATTAGTGTATAGTAGTATAGTATTAGTGTATTTTTCGACTTTTTCCATCCCCCCGCCTCCCCCTTCCACCTAACACCCCCTATTTAGAAAATAGAGCTCACTTACCCAATCAACAATCCCCCCAAATACGAACTTTCTACCTTTAACGGTTTCGGAGATATGAGTCCATATGTACGTCGGACGGCGTATGGCGGGACGGATTTTGTTTTTTGCATTTTTAGGCTAATTTAGTCATGAAACGCGAAACAAAAATTTCAGGGTAGCGAATTTTTTTTTCCTGTGTCGATCACAATACTTTATTATTAGAATAATAAAGTAAAATTAATAACAAACCTTTAAAAAAAACCGAAAATTTGTTGTTTGTTAAAAGTATTTACGATAGTGTAGCATAAGAAAGAACTCTTGGTAAAATGTGTCATTTATATGTCCATAGCTATATGTAGCGTATTAAAAAAACATTGTAAATATATAACTGTGTTCTATAACGAAATAATTATTAATGCTTAATTTTTTTCTTAACAGGCTCTAACGCTTACAGCGAACCTACTAAAATGAAGTCGACGCTTATGTGGGTGGTACTTGGCGGTGCAATCCTTTTATTTGGTGGAACTGCCGATGCTTGGGGCGGATTATTTAATAGATTTTCGCCGGAAATGCTAGTTAATATGGGCTACGGTAATCATGGCGGAGGATATCATCAATTTCTACAGGTAAAGGACAATTTAATGTTTAATTACAGGTGTGTAGCGAACAATGTACCAATTTAAATGGATTGCGGGAAAAACAAGTAATTAATGTCGGAAAAACTTGAAAATAAGAATTGATATTTTTTCATGTTTTTAATAGCGAAAGAAGTTGAGTTGTTTAATGTCAAGTGTGAATAATTAAGAAATACGATTACCATTATACAAAGAGGTAAAGTTAATGACATTGAATGGTATTTTTCTGCACAGATATTTTCGCACACAGTGTTCCTCAAGCAAGGGTTTCCTTGTTGAAAACACCAACAGGAGTATATGATGAAAAGGACTCTCTTTCACAAGGTGCGATCCTGAGTATCGCCACTTAGGTATTGCCAGGACTTTTTTATTCTTTTGCTGCCCGTTTTAAAGTGATTTTTTACGCTATGTCTCAACTCATTTGCTATAGATACATATTCAAAAAAAAATTGCACAACATCTTCTTTTTTCTTTTTTTCTTATAATAGAAATTTTTAGTGCAATGCATTACTAGATAATAATTCATAACGTTTACAGAATAATGCGTAAAGTCTAATCCTGCGTTACTATAGATGAAGTTTATGCACTTGAAAATATGTTATATAAACATTTTTACAACACTGAATAGTAAGAATTGTAGCGGAGGAAGATGGACTCAGTTGCTTTCGAAACCACCAATCGCTATTGTTATTATCATTATCTGAACCAATTATAACGTTAATAGCTTTTATGTGTTCGAAGAAAAAGGACTTTCTTTAAATGTTTATGATATGAGAAATTTGAATGGGAGGGATAATAAAAAGCGGCAAAATTAAGAATTTGTTCCAATTATTATAAAAAAATTTCATGTGTGTACCTTTTCTTTTGCAAAATACTAATGCATGATATTTCTCACGTATTTTATTTTAAACATACAAATCTCAGCTTTAAAATCTCATCTTAACATTTTCATATAATGCACAATTATTAATGTTATGAACGAAGCCGTAGCTAAAGTTAAAACGGTCCAAGGTACAAGTAATACTTATACCTTGGTCCTACGTGGCATGTACCTTGGACCTTTATAAAAAAAAATATTTACTTTTCAAAAAACATTTCAACGCGAATATAGAAATATTTATGAACACAAATAACCTAACAATGCCAATTATTCATTACAAAATTCAGATTCGATTTTTATAAAAATTAAAATGGATTTACAAGACACAGAACAAACTTCCGAGGAAAATGTCACAAGGCTACGCAAATTACTACAAAAACAATGAAGCTTATAAAAATTGTTTTTGACGCCGAAAACTATTTCTCCTTCCTGTACAAAGTACGGGCTACTTCAAAAGGTTGATATATATTGAAAATTTACTAAAATCAAAGGGTTTTTCCCTTTGATTTTAGTAACTGGTGTAAGCCATTTTTTTCAAAACGTACCTAAATTCATCAAAATAGCAATAGGACAAAGGTACGTACAATAGGTCCATGGTCTTCCCATATACATATATGCTCGGATGTAAGTGGTGGATGCAAATTCCCAGACTAAACGGTTTTTATACTCTAGATGTAATCTGAGAGTATTATAAGTTTGCTCTAAGGTTTGTAACGCTAAGAATTAAGGCTCGGAGAAAAAAGTGAATGATACAGAAGTTAATGTTATCACTCAAAAATCTCAAAACCGGATGTCTGTCTGTCCGTCTGTCCGTCTGTCCGTCTGTCCGTCCGTCCGTCTGTACGTCTGTCTGTCCGTCCGTCCGTCTGTTCGCTCTCTAGCTTGAGAACGCGTTGAGCTAGATTGTTCAAATTTTGTACATGTCGTTTTTGACAAAAAAGTAAGGTCAATTTTGTGAATGGGCCAAATCGCTCCACCCCCTTTATCCCCTCCCACACAAAATGACACAATTGAGCAATTTGACAATTAAAGGATTTGCTCGAAAAGTATAAAAGCTATTGGTCTGAAATTCAGAATATATTGCTTTTATGATAATATCAATCTACCGTATAAAAATTATGCGTGTCCTCCTCCTCCTTCTACCACCTCCCATACAAACTGTACTTGCCATGAATTACTCTAAGCCAATTTACTCAGCGCGTATACAATTTAGCGGGGTGAAATTGTACACCAAATATTTATTTAAAATTTTTAGTAAGGCGAAAAAAAATTAGACGATTGGCTTCACCCCTTCTACCCCCTCCCACACAAACTGACGCAAATTCGCAATTTAACAATAAATTAATTTACTCGAAAAGTATAAAAGCTATTAGTCTGAATTTTGGGATATATTACTTTCATTACAATTTCAATCTACAGTAGAAAAATTATTTGCGTCCTCCCTCCTTCTACCCCCTCCCATACAAACTACACTTTTTCATGAAATGCTCTAAGACGATTTTCTCAGAACATATAACATTTATTGAGCTCATATTTTGTAATAAATATTTAATTAGTATTATCACTAAGATCAGAAAACAATATTTGATTAGCTTCACTGCTTCCACCCCCTCACATACAATATGACACAGTTTCACAACTTCACAAAAAATCGATTTTCTTGAAAAGTATGAATGGCACTAGTTTGAAATTTCAGGGATGTCAATTTTATAATATTTCTAGTTATTTCTGAAAAAATCACTAAGATCCCCCCACTCTTTCTACCACCTCCCATACAAACTGCACATTTTCACTAAATCTAACTCACTAATTTTTCCAGTTCTCATTCAATTTTTGGAGTAAGCATTTCGTATAAAATATTTTTATAGCTACTTTACCATGATGGGGAAAAAATTAGTTCAATGCTATCATCCCATCTAACACTTCCCATGCGAAATTTCTTGGGATCACAAAAAATTATATTTCATCTAGAGTATCGTAAGATTGCGCTTTACGCGCAATCGTAGCCCTGTTATGTTTTATATTTAATTCTTAATAAAAAAAACGGCCAACATTAAGTAAATGACTACATTTTGGCGGTATAAGTTTATCGGCGTCAGTGGTTTAGTGGTAGAATGCTCGCTCGACGGGCGCGCAGTCCTGTTTTCAATTCCTGCCGTATATGGGAGATATGAACCAGAGGTGTAGGACTTGCTTCCAAGACCCAATCAGAGAACGTACGGCAATGCTGCTAGTCCACCGGCTGCAGTTCTTGAGTCAATTGGACCTTGTGCGCATGTAAAACCAAATCTTTTGTTAATATTCGCTGCAGTGTGGACCTGGAGAGGTGGTGCTCTTGAACACGGGGACGAATGGAGTTGCTTGGGTCATTTTCAATGCTGTGCTTGACTACCGCGATATTTTCGGTCGAACGTCTGGGGCAAAAGGCATATGATTAAAATCAAAATTTGCTCGAATTTCGCGCATCGTAACTGCGATTAAACGCGAATTATCATAATAAAATTCAACAACTGTGTATCATTTCATGTTAAATTTACCGCGCTTATAGCTGACAAATGTCAACATTTAACAACTGGCAAGTGATCAAGTGTCAAATAATAGGCATTTCCAACCCTACACCTCTTGCTCAAACACCTTATACATATTTTTTGATTGCTGGAGCACGGCTTATTTTATATAATTTAATAATTTGAATTCTAAACTACAATATACCGGAGCTCTGCACGGGAGCATTTGTTATTTAAGAAAAAGGCTGGATATTTATTGAAGGACCTTTCCTGGTACTCTTCAACTGCTTCAAAAAAAATGTTTTACTTCACATTGATATGAGTTTACTTACTTAGTTACTTACGATGCCGCTACAGCCCAAATCGGACCTTGGCTCCTGAACACTTTGCCTCCATCCATCTCGGTTCAGTGACCGCGTCTTCCAGTTAGAAAATCTTAGCAGTGATTTGCTGTCTGCGTCAATCGAATCCTCCCAGTGCTTCCGTCGTCTTCCGACCGCTCTTTCCCAGTTGGCTTTCCCTTTTAGTGAGCGTTCTTTGGTCATCGATCCACTCCACATTACCAGCCCATTGCAACTTCTTAAATAAAATGATGATTGACACTTCTGGATTGTCGAAGATAGAATACAATTCTCTATTGTATCGTATCCTCCAGATCGAGCCTTCCCTCACAGGTCCGACGTTTTTTCTGAGGACTATTCTTTCAAATGAGTTAAGTAGTTCCTCGAACGCCTGAGTTAATGTCATCGTTTCGTTGACATAACATAGCACAGGTCTTATGAACTTCAGTTTTGTTTTCCTGTGCACGTTCTTGTTTTTGATTATTGGAAGTACCGAATAATAAGTCTTGTTTGCCATAATTATTCTTCTTTTAATTTCGATGGGTTCGCTTCCATCCTTCGATAGGTTCGCCCCTAGGTATATAAAGTTGTCTACGTTTTCTAGGTTATAGTCTCCTACTGTGATATTTTGTCTGATTGGCGTCTTTTTCCTAGTGAGCGTCATAATTTTTGCTTTGTTTTCATTAATAAGTATTCCAACTTCCCTTGCTACCAAGTTAAGGTTTACAAATACCTCCTTAGCACTCTCTAGAGATCTTGCAAGGACATCTATGTCATTGGCATATGCTACGAGTTGTGTGGGTTTGAAGCATAGTGTTCCCTTGGTGTCAACGGGAAGTTTCTGAACAACATATTTGAGTGTCAAGTTGAAAAGCATTGGTGCGAGGCCGTCACCTTACTTATGGCCGTTGTCTGTTTTAAAACTCGAAGTCAGATCGCTTTCTACTCTGACTCGTGACAAAGATTCGGTCATTGTCATTCTTGTAAGCAGAAACCAGTTTGGGTTTTACTCCAAACTCCAACATGATTTTATACAGTATGCTTGCTTGAAGTCAACAAATATCTGGTGCACATCAATATTACATTCCCAGCATTTTTCCAGCACCTGTTTAAGTTATCTGGTCTGTGATCGATCGTCCAGCTCTAAACCTGCCTTGGTATTTACCAATTACTTTGTCAGCATTGGGCTTAATTCTTTCCTAGAATTTTTGTCAAGATCTTATAAGACGTACACAACAGAGATATTCGCAGCAGAGTTTGTCACCTTTTTTATAAATTGAGCATACAATGCTCTTGCGCCAATCTTCAGGAAGTGTTTCCTGCGTTCTTATGTCTAATCTATGTAGGAGAGGCACTATGCAGGTATCGCCGGCTTTCAGAAGCTCAGATGGAATTTGATCAGTGCCCAGCGCTTTGTTGCATGGGTGGTGGTTCCTCAGGGATATTTTTAGTTCTTCGAGTATGGAAGGACTCAAAGCAGATCCCTCATCAGCTGTTACATCAGTTATACCTTCTATTGTGTCTACTGCTGCTGTTCGTGCGGGTGATGGGCTTGGATTAAGAAGGTGTTCAAAGTGTTCCGCCCATTTTAGTTTTTTATCTTCCGCATTACTTAGAATGTCCACATATCAATGGGGCTACTTGGAAACTGTAAGCTGATTCTGAATTAGTAGTAGTAGGGATCGGTATTTACAAAACCGGCAAAATTAAAAGATTAACTTTTATACTTAATTTGAATAGTTAGGTGTGAAGTTTCAGTTTTCAGTTAAATGGATTGTTGATAATCACTGATTCTTTACGCAGTTTTCGTTCTATTTTACCCCGTGGAATGAAAAAGTTTACGAAAACCCAATATTGCATGGGCGTAGTTGCCAAAAGGAGCCCACAAGACGAATTGTATGTTTCTAGGTGCAGCTTGGGTGTAGCCTACTGGGTAGCGTGTTGGTCTTACAACATCCAAATCATGGGCTTGAGCGAGATCAGGTGGACAGAATCAGGAGAAGAACAAACCCCGAGTGAAAACTCCATTCTGTACAATGAAATGAAGTTGAAACTGCCGTGTGGTCGTCTTTAGACTGAGAGCGAGAAACAGTCTCATTAACTCGTAGTCAGTCCTGTATCTGAAAAGGTCATTTGAAGAATCTGTGGCTGTAGGACAGCTGCTGTGCAGAATCTGAAGCAGACAACCATCAAGTGGTGATCGCTTCCCACGTCAGCTCCACGCTTTGCTCGCACATAGAGGAGACATCTTCTCCATTGGCAACTTATAGCCAAAAAGTCGATGTTTTATTGTGACTCTTGTGTGGAAAAGTATCACTCCGATGACCATTTGTCGAGTTCTACGAAACTCTGCAAATAGTTTACCATTTTCTGGTCTCTTAATTCAAAATGGTGGTCACCACGCTTCCCCATGACGTATTATAGTCCAGTATTGTCAGACCCAACCTGGGCGTTCATTTTTCCTGAGATGACAATAATACCACTCCTTGGAACACGGTCATAGGTGACACTCAGTTAGCCATAACACTCCTCTTTGTCACCAGGTGTTGCGCTATTAGTTGGTGCGTAGCACTGCAGAGTTATGACTGTTTTGGACTTGGCCCTGTGTCTGACGATGATAATCCTATTCGAGATTGGTTCCCAGCTGAACAAACTGTTTCTCTCTCTCGGTGTAAGGACGAACGCCACGCCACGCAGCTGCACACTTAGAACCAACCTATACAATAGGGTTTCCGCTTGTGGTTCGTTCTTCTCCTGATTCAGTCCACCTGAACCCGCTGAAACTCAAGATTTGGATGTTATAGTGTTCCAGCTAGGGAGTAGCCTATTATATGTTGGTCTTGTAATGCGAAGGTCGTGAATTCAAATCCCGGTCGGCGCAATATATAATTCCAGCACATTGCCTGCTTGACCTTGGTCACCTCAATCTACGAAAATGAAAAATTCGTAAAAAGAGGGTTGTGCGAAGGACTTACAACTCTTCCACAATAAATAATGAAAAATGTTAAGGAACCTGAATGTCAGGAGGTCAAGGACTGATTTGGGATGTAGCGCCATTGTAAAAAAAGAAGAAGTGTTCTATTTTACAGTCAAGCACTGATTGGCGGTAATCCTTCCACCGTCATTCAATGTTCGAACGTTCCAGAAGCCAATCATAGTCAGCTTTCGAATACCAAAAGTCGTTACCGTAGAATCTGCGCTGTATTCGTTTATCGTATCATTTGTCTTTCGCTATTTTTAGGGGCAAGTACTGCGTTCCACTGCCTCCAACTCACAGGGGGATTGCAATAATAAATTTAAATTATCCTGGCCTCAAGAACTATTGCAAGTGAATATTACTTTTACAATTGGCTTGCCGATCTACTTGCGCATCCCCAACTTCATTAGCTAGTTGAAAAAAAAGATTTCCGGATTGTATACTGTTACGGTTTATTATTCGTGACGTTTCAGTCTCTGCTGAGACCTTTATCAAGCTGATCGACAATTAAAGAAGACTATTATTTTATACCGAATGGGCTTGGTTAGTTAGTTGCGAACATTCAGTATGAACGGTTCAGTAAAGTATTACCATGCTAAGGTACCAGGTTAGGTAAATATTTTCCGTGGCGTAGTGGGCAGCGTGCTTGCTTCTCAGTCAATAGGTCGTGAGTTCGATTCCCACTCCAGACGGGATTTTTTTAAGCGCAAAATTTTTCAGTTGCTACTGGTGATACAAAATTTATTCGCAATAAAATGGGAAACGGTGTAAAAGTGAAACAGTTCCACTTCAAGAAGGCCTAGATACTCAGTAGATGGTTTCTGTTCGCTTTCTATCATTCAGTCCCCCATAACATCTGCAAATATTTGTCAGTAAGCAGCCAGTACAACTGAGCAATATACCAGCTTCTCCACTCGCTACGGTCGTTCTCACTCCCCTTCCCCAACCTTCCCAATCCCATTCCTTCCCTCCATGACTGTGTATGTGCATTGCACATAAAGGCCGAAATTGCCTACAACACAGGTCATTCTGTAAAAAAAAAAAAAAAAATATGAAATGTAAACCTTATTTTAATCGATCTTAAACGTCTAATATGTATTTAATTGAGAGTAGTCATTCCAATTAGAACAAATATAAATAAAACACATAAATCGTTTGTATCGTTAGTCCGTGTTATGTTTTTCTTTTCCTCTTTGGACTTCTATGCGCACAGTCTTATACGTCGTTAGTACCTACCTCACTAATCCAATTCGAAATAGTTTTTTTTTTCTCGTCCTTTTACATTGACATAGAGTTTTTTTTGCCTGGCCTACACTAACTAAGATGTGATGAAATCTAAAGCCATTCCCTCAAAATATAAAATTCTACTCCCGATGACGTACTTAAACCTTCGTGCTATCGGGTACCGAAATAACATATTATGTACATACATATAGTTATTTATATTTACCAAAGAACCTTCAATACTTGGCAAAAAATAAGGACGATCAGAATAGAACTTCTGAAGCAGAAGAAGTGTGTTTATTTTTTAAGAGAGGCATTACAACAAAATGCTTATAATCCGTAAAGAAAATCGAAGAAGCTATCGGAAGTATTAAAGTTCAGTAGAACTTTTCTACTTAAAACTAAAAATGTTTTACAAAGTTTTGAGGTTTTCTGCGCATTTTCTTTCCAACTGTGAATAAATTTATGAGTATTACCGCCATTATTGTTAGCCTCCTCCGCTGTGGGGCTACGATAAATTTAACATCACAATTTTGTGAAAAAAAAATTGCTTTTTATAGACATTCAAGATTGAACCCAGCGTCAGTTTACATTCATGTGTAAAGTTAATAAATACTTAAGTAAGAAATATTATATATTTTATTGCACTGTATCTCAGTTTTATAAGAGACAGTGCCATTAGAAATATCATCATCGTAGAAAGATGTTCGAGCTCCCGCAAACAATCTAATACGGTGTCTGTGCGTATTCTTCGTAAGATTATTACTTTAAAAATCTGCAAACATTGTATCTCAGGCAATATTATATGCCGACAACACTATAATTTATTCGCACTCTCATGATCTTAAAATAGTTGTAACAGAGATCAATAACCATCTAAATATAATAAATGAATTCTATTTATCATGGGGAGTAAGTATATGTATATGCAGAAAAATTGACGTTTATCTGCTTTCGAAATCCTAGCGCGAAAGGCTATAGAAGCACAGTAAAAAAAGAAAAAGCATTCAAATCTCTTTAGATGAAAAAAACATTCTATTGAAAACATTTTCGGATCCATTTCAATAGTTTATTTCTTTTTAATACTCACGCTAAAATTGTCCTTAAAAAAGCTAATTGAGTATTTAACATGTTTGCACCCCTTTTAAACTAAAAGTCTAAACTGAACAGAAGGTCAAAGCTGCTTCTATATAAGCAAATAATAAGACCAATTTATTCATACGGTTATCCAACATGGTTCACTACATTACACACGATTGCAAAGAAATTCGAAATATTTGAAAGAAAAGTTTTTCGACAAAGTCTTTTTAGGAAGTATAGGAGAAGAAACAGACTACCCTCGAACTCCTTTATCTATACATACAATCTGATACCATTCCATTCCTTATATAAATATGCATCAACGGTATGGCAGAAGCAAATTGGAAAGTTATTGCAGTTAAAAAATAATCTAATTAAAGAACTTGCTATTGATAGCCCTGCGGATGCGTACTATTTATCTCCTTTTTATACGCTAGATGAAATATGAGAGTATTATAAGTTTGCCATAAAGTTTTAACGCCAAGAAATAAGGCTCGGAGAAAAAAATGAATGATACAGAAGTTCATGTAATCCCTCAAAAATCTCAAAACCGGATGTTCGCCCGCCCGTCTATTTGTCCGTCCGTGTCCTCTCTAGCTTCAAAACGCGTTGAGCTAGATATTTTAAATTTTGTACACGTCATTTTTGATAAAAAAGTAAGGTCAAGTTCCTGAACGGACATAATCGCTCCACTCCTTCCACCTCCTTTCACCCCACCCATACAAAATTACACAAATTCGCGATTTCACAATAAACGGATTTACTCGAAAAGTATAAATGCTATTGATCTGAAATGTGGAATGTAATACTTTTATGATGATTTCAATCTACCATATACAAATTAATTGTGGCCTCTCCCTCCTTCAACCAACTCCCATACAATCTGCACTTTTTCATAAAATGCCTAAGTCAATTTACTCAGTGCATATAAAATTTATCGAGCTGATATTGTGCACAGGCTGTTTGTTTAGAATTATTAGTAAAACCAAAAAAAAAAAAAATAGATTATTAGCCTTACCCCTCCTAACCCCTCCCATACAAAACGACATAATTTTGTAATTTGACAATAAATGAATTTGTTCGAAAAGTCTAAATGCTATTGATCTGAAGTTTAGAATATATTACTTTCATAGTGATTTCAGTCTACAGTATAAAAGTTATTTGAATCCCCTCTTCCTTCCACCACCTCACACCCAAACTCCACTTTTTCATGAAATTACTATAAACAAATTTTCTCAGCACGTATAAAATTGACCGAGCTGAAATTATGCACTAAATATTTATTTATAATTTAAAAAAATTAGACGATTAGCTTCGATTCTTCTACCACCTTCCCTAACAATCTGACACAATTTCACAACTTCACAAAAAGTAGGTTTTCCTCAAAAGTACAAATGCTACAGATCTGCAATTTAAAACATGTCAATATTTATTTATATACATAGTTATTTCTGAAAAAGTTATTAACAACTCGTCCCGCCTTCTACCACATCCCAAGCAAAACATTTTGATAGTAACTCTAGCGTGAAGTGAAATCATTAGTTCAATGTCGTCACCCTCTTCACTACATCCCCCAACAAAATTTCTTAAAATCAAAAAAATTCTCTTTCATCTAGAGTGTCGCACGTCCTGTTATGTTTTATCCTTAATAACGAATTATTTATAGATATTCCAAGTAAAAATAAAACCATTGAATTCTATCAACTCCGAGATTTGAGCCACTACCGCTGCTAAAAAGTAAAGATGTAAAATACTTATATATTTTATATTATGAGCAGACCCCGCGACTTCGTCCGCGCTAAAATCGCATTAATAAGCTATTTTTGAGAATGCTGGTAGTAATACAATATCTGGGGAAATATAATCTGCTCACTTTAAACCTCTTTCTAAATCAATTGCAAGTATTTTTCAAATGAAAATAAATCGATTTGATATATTATTATTGAATGTTAAGGATTTACTTCAATTTAAAGAGAATTACTGCTGTTGACATAATTACACTGACATCGATTTGAACAGATCTCAGTTTTGTTTCCTGTCATTGGAACAACAAAAATCACTTTTATTTTAAATAGATGTTGACATTAACAACAACGTTTGTTATGACTTCAAACAGAATGTTTTCAAATAATTTTTATAATCTAGATGAAATCTGGGAGTATATTGTGTTTGCCTTGCCGTCTGTTACGCTAAGAAATAATGCTCACACAGAGTCGTTAAGGGTACAGAATTATTTGTTTCCGATCAAAAACCTCGAATCCGAGTGACCGTCTTTCTGTCCGTTCACGAACTTGGCATCACTTCTGAACAAAATCAGTGAGCACAAAATTTGGACTTTCTAGTTCAACGCGCTGTGGAACTATAGAGCGCACGGACGGACAAACGAACAGACGGTTTCGAGATTTTCGAGCAAAAATATTGACTTCTGTGTCATTCAGTTTTTTCTTCGAACGTTATTTCTTAGCGTTACAAACTTGAAAGAAAACATATAATACAGTCAGATTCATTCCATCCCGCTCCCCAATAAAACCCAAAAAACTCGAATTTTGCGAATTTTCTTGAGAAATATTTACACTATGGATCTGTAAATCATCATATTACAAATATATCATTTGCATAACAATGCTGGTCTATAAACGAAAATTGTATCGATATCCCATCACTTCTTATGCTCCCCCCTTCGAATACCACCACTACGCCACGGAAGCCTCATATACCTATATATCCATGTACATATTTTTGTATGTATGTAAGTATATGTATGACCATGCGGCCGTGTGCTCCGATTTGCGATTTTCCGGAATTTTTTTTTTTTTTTGTGTGTTGAGAAAGCAAAGATTATTCCGAAGAAAAAAAATTCATGCAAATCGGGTGAATAGTTGCGAACAACAAACGAAAAAATTTCTCCATACAAAATGTACTGAAAATGAAATTTTCCAAATTTTCCAATTTTCGGGGAAAATTTGCAATTTTTGGCTCCGTTAGGATCTAAGTTGGGCTTTAACGAACACAACAAAAGAAATTTGAGCCAAATCGGACGAACGGTTGCTGAGTTACACGTGTACACACTTATTTTTATATACATATATGTATAAGAAGATAAGAAATAGTTCGCATGATTACTTACGAATCACTACACATAAAAAAGAAATGCCGGAGGAACGCAAACCAAAACACACGGCCACATAATCATACATTAACATATGCATCCATATGCTATCTTTATACATAAGAAAAAAGAAATTCGTGCTTAAAAAATTCCCGTCTGGAGTGGGAATCGAACCTAGTATCTATTGACTGAAAAGCAAGCACGCTGCCCACTACGCCACGGATGTCTCAAATATCGGATGAATAGTTGTGAATAACAAACGAAAAAATTTCCACATACAAAATGTAATGAAAACGAAATTTTCCAAATTTTCCAATTTTCGTGGAAAATTTGCAATTTTTGGCTCCGTTAGTATCTAAGTTGGGCTTTAACGAACACAACAAAAAAAAATTTGAGTCAAATCGGACGAATGGTGGCTGAGTTATACGTCTACATACGTAGACCACTTATTTTTATATATAAGATACATATACGTAAGACATATAAGAAGATAAGAAATAGTTCGCATGATTACTTACGAATCTCTACACATAAAAAAGAAATGGCGGAGGAACGCAAACCAAAACACACGGCCACATGGTCATACATATACACATGCATCTATATGCTATCTTTATACATAAAAAAAAATAAAAATTCGTGCTTAAAAAAATCCGGTTTGGAGTGGGAATCGAACCCCTGATCTGTTGATTGAAAAGCAAGCACGCTGCCCACTACGCCACGGATGTCTCGAATAACGAATGGAAAGTTGCGAATAAAAAACGAAAAAATGTCTCCATACAAAATGTACTGAAAACGAAATTTTCCAAATTTTCCAATTTTCGTGGAAAATTTGCAATTTTTGGCTCCGCTAGTATCTAAGTTGGGCCTTAACGAACACAACAAAAAAAATTTGAGCCAAATCGGACGAACGGTTGCTGAGTGATGCGTGTACATACGTAGACCACTTATTTTTATATATAAGATTATAGAATTCCCCTTAACAATTTTCAACAATTTTTGTTTTTACTCGTCTTTTAAAACTTTGGAGACATTAATGTAACAACACTTTAATGTAAATCCAACAAGTTAATTAATTTCTCTTTCGGGCAGCTTGCAATACAAACAATAAAACTGAATTAATGCACTTGTTTCCGGTGTTCTAAAATATCTCTATTTATAATTTTTAAGTTAATTAGAATAATACTTTTGTAAAATATCATTAATTTGTCTCTTCTTCTTCAATGGTACGACAGCCCAAATCGGGCCTTGGCCTCCTAATTTTCAGGTTCCTTAACATTTTCATTACTTATTGTGGAAGAGTTGTTAGCTCTTCGCACAACCCTCTAACTGCGAATTTTTCATTTTCGTAGATTGAGGTAACCAAGGTATATCCAAGCAGATAGTGTGCTGGAATTATGCGTTGACCGGGATTTGAACTCAAGACCTTCGCATTGTAAACCAACACGCTACCCACTAGGCTGTCTCAAAAGAACGAATACTTTATTAAACCATGACATTAGTTAATGCACTTCTTAGTGTCGAACTACTCAAACAGTAAGCTAGATTATAAGTTGTTTTAAGAATTAAACATTGTACAATTATTCAAAGCAATAAGCTTTAATTTAAACTTATTACTTTAAGAAAATGTTATATAATACTTCTCATTGAGAACCCGGAAAATTCTAGTATTCTTACCTTAATTTTAATATTCTTCCGTTTGTGTTGAATCATCGCGAGTAATACGAGCTAGCCAATTCATCTAGTCAATCTTTATAAATGTTTTATTCCACACACTTAAATTCAGGATCAAAATAATTACATGAAAATTTAAAGTGCTGATGCAAAAAAGGAAGAGTTGCATCGTGGTACCTTCACAGCCAATTCGTTGAGGATTCGATCCCACATCTAGCAAAGTAGCATTTTGTTAGCGCGAATTTTTCATTAAACTGGGCAAGCGATGTAAGAATCAGCTTGCGCCACTTTTGAAGCATAGATACTTAGTAAATCGTTTTTTCCCGATTGTATCATCTTCGCCATTTACTAAGATCGATGTCGCACCCCTTGCTGAATTTTCCCATTCCAAAAAATAATTCAGCTCGCGGTTTGTCAAATCCCCTTCACATTTTGAAATCTTCACCCAAAAAACATCCATTTCTGTAAAAAAATCTTTCATTGAGAAAATATGTAGAATTAGAATTAGCGATTTTTCGAAATACTTATTTCAGATCTGTATCAATAATATCAAATTTAACGAAAAAAAGAAACTCAAAAAGTTAATAAAATTTACAAGGTAATTGAATTCTTTTCCTTTGCAAAAAAATTGCTATTATATTCCATGATCTCGAAAGACGATACGTCATTAACTTTGCAGATCCTATCAGTTGCCATGAAATATTGTGTCGCATTTCTAAACCGAAAGCGATAAGCAAATTATTTATTTGAAAACAATTTTCTCAATTGTGACCTACATTTTTTTTTTTTCAATCTTTCAGAATGAGGGATATGTTGAAGACGAGCCCGTTGTTGAAGATGAACCTTGCTATGGAAGGCATTGCACAGCAAATGAACATTGCTGTCAAGGAAGCGTATGCGTAGATGTAGATGGAGGTACGTGTGATATTTCTAGGAAAAAATTTTTATATATTACAAATGTTTAAGAAAAATAAAGATTCGACCCTTGGTATACAATTTTAGGTATGCTTAATATCAGTAAGACATTATTGCGAAGCGTCAAGTTTCTTTTGATTTTGATATCATTTTCGTGTTTGCTACTCATTTGGGAGAAGTTATGAGAATTAAATAATACTTTTGGAAATTATTGAAAAACTACGGATCAATCATTAATTTTAGAATGTGCAGTGAAAGGGAATCAATACCGTCCGAGGCTGTGGCAAGTTTGGTTTTTTCGAGGATGAGTTGTTATCACATTACCCAACCCCCCACTTGGAGGACCATATTATAGTGCTAGAATTTTTCTGTTTCATTAGCACTCGCGCCTCAGTTCAGCAAGTCAAGTCCAGATGGACAAGACCAGTACCCGATGAATATCACGTGGAGGTATGATGAGTATAATTGATGTATATATGACAGTTACAACACTGCGTTTCGCCTAATGACGCCGATCAGATGCCTACCCTATCTGTACCCGTCCAACCGCCAGAAGGCCAAGGTCCGATTTGGGCAGTGGTGCTATCGTAAGTAAGTAAGTAAGTGAAAGGGAATAAATGTTGGGAAGGGAAGAGAAAACTTAAAAAAAGATTATTGTATAAAATCAGGCGAGGATGTTTATTTTTTTGAACAAAATCAAATTTGTTTGAAATGGAATCATGTTGCACGTGCTACTGCATTCTAACACCATATCACCGGCACTTCGTTTACACGTGATGACGTCGCAGTGACAGAATATTACACATTACGACAATTTTTATAGTTTTTAGTTTGATCCCAAATGGAAATGAACCCTTTAATTTTCGCAATACAACGAAAGTAATACCGATTCCTTTAAATAAAATAAATTTTACATAACTGAATCGATTTCACAGCGCACAACAACAAACATGGAAATTTTTTATATGAAGAGTTGTCTTGCTAACTTTTTTTCCATTTTTGAAAAATGTCAATGATTATCTCAATATTCTTGTAATGAAGGTTTTGCATGGGAAATACAAGTATATTTAGTCTTAAGTTAACTATTTAATTGACATTAACAAAGGTACGGTGGTACGTCATCCGTCAAAACAAAATTTAATTTGAAACAAAAATCTGACCCATTTCATTACGTCGACAGCCTTCACTTAAAATCAATTCTCATAAAAAATACGATATAAAACAGCATTAGAAAAGTTGATTAAATATAATTAAATTCATTTGAATTTAACATGCAACCAGTTCTAATCTAAACCATAAAAAAATAAATAATAAGAGATTCCAGGTCGGAAGGACTCCGAACAAAAGATTAGAGACTGGGAACCATTCTACACTCCGTTTCATATTTATAACCCACGTAGAAATTTTAGGTTATTTCCACTCGGAAAATTATTATGCTTTTGTATTTTATTGTTAAAGGTAGAAAGCCTGGAGCTGAAATTATTTTTAGGTAAATTATTGCAAGGATTCGTTATTTTTGCAATAGTTCCAGCTATTATACGTTTTTTGCTCGTTTCATATATTTAATCCAGTTGAAGTTTCTAACAAAATAAAGTGTTTATTTCATATAAATTTTAAATAAAAAATTTTAAAACAAAAACTTAATAATTAATAGGGCCTCCTTTGGATTTTACGACTTAAAAAATCGTCTTTTTCATCGATTGGATTAATTTATTTAACATTTCAGGGTCAAGTTCCTGCCATTCATCAAGAATTGCAGCTTTCAATACCGCCAGTGATTCATACTGGCGATTTTCAGCATATACCCGTCTGGCAAGATCTCCCCAAATGTTTTCAATGGGATTCAGATCGGGAGAACATGCTGGCGAGTTCAGCACCATAATGGTTTTTGTCTCCATCCAATCCATTGTTTCACGACTGGTATGAACTCTGGCATTATCTGTTGGAAAATCCAGTTTTTTTCGCCATGTTCTGCCAGAAATGGCAGTAAACTGTTTTCGAGTACTTGGATGTGATCTCCACCGTTTATCCGCGATGAAATAAATTGTAACTCAAAACGCCTAGCTGCAGAAAATGCTCTCCACAACATCACAGAACCGCCACCAAAATTCCTCTTCGAGAAATAGAGAGGTTCCTTCCTCAGATCGCGCCAGTAAGAATTAAATCCGTCGGGTCCATCTAAGTTCCATTTCTTTTCATCAAAAAATATCACCTCAAAATGAAATCTTGAGCTTAGACAATGAAGAAGTTCGAAAGCCAGTATGTCTTACAGAAGACCAATGTATAGCTGTCTGGTTTTCTGAGAATTCCATCCGAGCTTTCTTATGGCGATCTAATAGTTGTGGAGCACTCTTCATTTTACCTCTAGAAATATTAGGATTACGTTAAATCGTTCTCCAAACCGTTGTTTTTGACACCTTTGTTGGGACAGAGCTGCCAATTTATTCCAACTTAGTATCGAATTGCTTGCTGCCCGCACAATTTTCCTCTCTCCCCACGGAGACAGTTTTCTTTTTCTTCCCTTTCGCTTCGTTTTCCCATATAACTCCGGATCTATTAAAAAGTTTCGAATTACACGGCGACTGCGAACAACTTTTCTCGAAATTTTACTTACATATGTTTAAACCATCATCTTCGTACGTTAAAATTTCACCATTTTCGACATCATTTCAAGACATACCGCGCGGCATTTTAAATAATAAGATTATTACGAAACCCTCTTGTAAACAACAACTAAACTGATTCAGTGTGTCGATTTCTAACTGCACTAATCACCAAGTGGGCTATAAATATGAAACGCACAAAAATTACGAATTTCCAAGAACTGCAGCAAAAAGAAAAGTAATAAGAAATGATTTACAGAAAAATCACTGCACAGAGTTTCTCAATCTTTCCTTGTATTTAATTTGGGACAAAATTACTTTAAGGCGAAAATAATTTCAAATTGGTAGGTGAGTTATAAATATGAAACGAAGTGTATTTCGGATATAAATGTAATAAAATCGGCCGCAACTTTATTACCCTTGGGACAAGTTAGGACACGTAAGAAGTAAATATGCAGGTTAGGATGGATAGGGAAAACTTACGTGAACGGGGGTTCTAAGGCAGGGCTGTTGTCAATTATTTAGCACTTAACTGTGATTACGATCAACGGCTCCAGTACATGGAATCAATATTTTATTCGTTTATATATGCACGTTTGGGATTGTATTGGGGGGGAGGGAGGGGAACAACAATAAAAGGGATGGTTACATGTCAATAATTTTTTAACTGATTACTCGAATCGCGCTCCAAATTCGCTGTATCGAATATTATTTTCATGGACGTAGTAAGTTCTATGAAATTTTCGGTGTATTTTGTGTTCTTAAAACCATACATTTGTACGGGAGGTGATAGAGGAGGTGGAGAACAGCAAAATTTGTGACTCAGTTTTGTCAAGTTTCTTTGGAAAGGTGTTCGCACAAAATTTCGTTATTTTTAATTTATTGTTTATCCGTTAATTTAATGGAATTGGTCGATATCATATTTTTTCTGAAAAATGGTCGAATAAATACTTTTGTATGGGAATGGGTAGAAGTTTTGGAGGTATTCAACTCGATAATGTTGTAAGCCTT
Organism: Chorisops tibialis; assembly: GCA_963669355.1. Classification (NCBI taxonomy): domain Eukaryota; kingdom Metazoa; phylum Arthropoda; class Insecta; order Diptera; family Stratiomyidae; genus Chorisops; species Chorisops tibialis. The sequence goes on along the minus strand of OY770262.1, from coordinate 109,975,242 downwards.
TAAGCATTTTTTTAAATAAATTTTACAAAATTTCAATCTTGAAATTTAAAATGTCACTCAAAAATTTTGAGTTTTTGAGTTTTTGAGTTTTTTTCTATACACGTGAAACACATAGTGTAGGCTAGGGCCACTTTGGTGGATAACAGTTTTGGTTCAAATTAATATTTTTTTATTTATGTATTTCAAATGGATGTATGCACGTGCAAAATTTTTACTTTGTATCTAAGAAAATTAGTGAAAATTTTTGACATTTTGCTATTCCACTTACACCCCTCATGTTCAAATCTTTATAAATAAACTGCCAACAAGTCGGGCGAAACTTTATTATTCTTGGGACAAGTTGCGGATGAGTGGAAAGTCAATATGCAGGTTAGAGTGGTTCGGGAAGGCTAAGTGAAAGGGAGTTCTTGGGCAGGACTTTTAACAATATTTCATTCGTTTCTCTAAGTTTGGGTTCTTATGAGGGAGGAGTAGGGGTAATAGTAAGGGTGAGTGGATGTTAATAGCTTTTTAATTAATTGCTTGAATCACGTCCAATATTCTCTGTATAGAATTTGTTTCATATACGAAGTAGCATAAAATTTTCATAAAATTCGGTGTATTTTACATTCATGAAACCGAACATTTGTATGGGAGGGGGTAGAGTATATAGAGGAATCGTAAAATTTGATACGCTGTTTTATTTCGCGTCTCTTGTAAGGTGCTTGTATAGAATTTCAAGTTCGTAGCTTTTAGTTTGTTGGTTATTAGTTGATTTAATGAAATTGGTCGAAATCATAGTTTTGTATGGGAGGGGGTAGAAGCGCAAGCGCGATTTCAAAACTTTTAAATCAACTTCATCTCAATTATTTTTATAGGTTTTTATGCCAAATTTGATATTGATAGCTTTTAAGAGTTAGCTGATAACTGATTTCTTAAAAATGCTCGAAAAAATAATTTTATATGGGAGGGGGTAGAGGAGGTAAAGGAATCGTAAGACTTGTGATGCAATTTTCTTTAATTTTGATTGTGAGATGCTCGTACGAAATTTCAAGTTCGTCGCTTTTAATTTGTTGGTTATTAGTTGATTTAATGAAATTAGTCGAAATCATACTTTTGTATGGGAGGGGGTAGAAGAACAAGCGCGATTTTAAAACTTTTAACGCAATTTCATTTTAATTATTTTTGTAAGTTATTATGCAAAATTTCAAATTGATAGCTTTTAATAGTTAGGTGATAATTGATTTCTTGAAAATGGTCGAAAAAATAATTTTGTATGGGAGGGGGTAGAAGTGTTAAAGGTTTTCGACCAGTTAATATTTTGTATACTTGAGGATTTTTTTTAAATGCATTTCGCAAATTTTCAAGTTTCTACCTTAAAATTTCACTCAAAAATTTTCAGTTTATGTGTTTTTTTCAATGCTCATGAAACACATTGTGCACGTTAGACCGGGGGCGGTTTATAACAATTATGGATCAAGTTATTATTATTTTTCTATGAACATTAAAAAGACGTATCCACATGCAAAATTTAAACTTTGTATCTTCCACCAGAGCCCTAAAAAAATCACTCAAAATTTTCGACATTTTTGCTTATTACCTCCCTTTCCTTACACCTCCCAACTTAAAATTTTTACCAAAATTAACCATTATGTAGTTCTACAATCTGGCAAATTTTCGATTTGATACCTGTATTCTTTTTTGAGATATAAGGATTTGTAATTTTGAAAAGTGCGCCATTTTTGAAATGCTTCCCATTTCCCACCACTACTATTATTTCAACATGTTATATTTTTTTTGTATTTGCCTAGTATAGCTTAATATACGTTTTAAGTTTTAATTACATAGCTTAAGAGATAGTTGAGATAATTAATTTTTAAGTGTTTTTCTTTGCACCCCCCCTGACCCCCCCCCCCTTACAATAATTAGCCGCTTTCTGAGCTGGTTCTGATGAAACTATATGCCACCTTGACGGTCGCTAAATATAAATTTTTTACGAAATTCGGCCGACAATTGGTTCTTAGCCCCCCCTTTTCGCACCCCAATGGATAAAAAAATTAAGTTATTTTTAAAAGTTGTCCCACAAACCCTTCTATATGAATGTTGAGTTTTAGCTTCCTAGCTGTTACAATGGTTGAGATATTTGAATTCGTATTTTTCAGTTTAAGCGCTCCCCCCGCCTCCCCCTGAACCCGTACACCCCCCAAAATGGGTATTCGCCTGAGATCCGCAACTATCTACAATCTCCTCAAAAATGAACTTTCTATCTTGAAGGGTTTGGGAGTTAATGTGCGCTGAGCGTACACGTCGGCGTACGGCGGACGGCGTACAGACAGACGGATTTTTTTTTTTTGCATTTTTAGGCTAATTTAGTCATGAAACGTGAAAAAAAAAAATTTCAGGGTAGCAAATTTTTTTTTTTCACGTCGCCAATTATATCATTAATATAGGGCTAAAGACGACGTTCAATTATTTTTGTCATTATTTTATAGGACGTACACAACAATGATATTCCTCTGTAATTCTCACAGCAGAATTTGTATCCTTTCTTGTAAATTGGACATATGATACTTTTTCGCCAATCGTTGGGTATGATTTCCTCTGGCAAAATTTTGCATATCATGTTGTGCAGTATTCTAGCGACACAGTTTCCATCGTTTTTCAGAAGTTCAACTGATATATCGTCAATTCCTGGCGCTTTGTTTAGTTTTTGGTCACATAGGGTTGCTTTGATTTAATCAAGCATGGGTAGTGTCGATGATGGTTCTTCTTAATCAGTTGAGTACTGAATGCTAAATTAGCATTATTATTGAGATCGAAAAAATTAACTGATTAGATTCACTCACTCTACCCCTTCCTGTACAAAGGTACACAATTTAAAAAATTTACAAAAAGTCTATTTTCTTGAAAAGTATGAATGTTACTAAAATTCGAGAAATATCAATTGCATGCTATTCGTATCTATTTTTGAAAAAATCGCCAAGAACCCCCACTACTTCTACCACTTCCCATGCGAAATGAGGTGAACCTGATAATTCTATTTTACATTATTGATATGCATATCATTATAATTTGCCCGATTTCCAAATCGACAAATTACCTAGTTAAGGAGAAATTTTATTTTCCTAAGGTTTCAAAAATTTATAAAATTTGAATGGAAGAGGGTAAAAGGAGTGGAGAGGGAGCAGCGTTTAGTTGTTGTTGTTTTTTATACTCTAGATGAAATCATTATTAGAAGAAAAGAAATTTTAAGTTTGTGAACGGGTCACATCCCCGCAAGGAGGTAGTTGTAGGATGAGTTTTCACCAATTCCTGCAACTATCTTTGGAGACTAGCGACTCCACGGACCTGAGCTAACTATCCCCCTGTGGGATAGGGGCTGTAGAATTCACCCACAGCCAGTCCTGCTTGCCCTAAAAATGGCAAATGGACACTCACTGGATCATGGGCTTATCACCCGTGATCATAAAACCTAAATAATACGAGAAACGGATACAGCGCCTCGGATACGGACTGATTCTACGGTAACGACTTTTGGCATTCGAAAACGGACTATGATTGGCTTGAGGAACGTTCGAACAATGAATGACGGGGGAAGAGCTGGGGTCACTCGGTCCTTGCACCGCCAATCAGTGATCGACCGTGAAATGGAGCACGAAAACATCCAAATCTTGGGCTTGAGCGAGGTCAGGTGTTCAGGATCAGGGGAAGAACGAACCCCTAGTGGAAACACTATTCTGTACATTGGAAAAAGAAGCCAGAAATGGCGTGGCGTTCGTCCTTACGCCGAGAGCGAGAAACAGTCTCATTAGCTGGGAACCAATCTCGGATAGAATTATCGTCGTCAGGCTCAGCACCAGTGTGCTACGCACCAACTAATACCGCAACATCTGGTGACAAAGAGGAGTTTTATAGCCAACTGAGTGCCACCTTCGAACGTGTTCCAAGAGGTGATATTATTATCATCTCGGGAGATATGAACGCCCAGGTTGGATCAGACAACACTGGACTAGAACACGTCATGGGGAGGCATGGTGACCCTTGGGTCCACGCGTCACTACCTTGGATTAAAAGACCCGAAGACGGCGAATTATTTGTGGAGTTTTGTAGTACTCGGCAAATGGTCATCGTAGGGACCCTTTTTCCACACAAGAGTCATCATAAAACACCTTGGGTTTCCCCTGATGGTGTTACTCAGAACCAGATCGACAATTTGGCTATAAGTCGCCGATGGAGAAGATGTCTCCTCGATGTGCGAGCGAAACGTGCAAGCTTAATGTAGATAAATTCAGAGATCCCAACAAAAAACGCGAATGGGGGATATGGGTTCACTATTTAAAATCATGAAACAGCTGACGAACAGGAATTTCACCGCCAACCACCTGGTGAGAGATGTCAACGGAACTCTCCTTAATATGAGTGAACACCAGTTGCGGCGAAGGAAGGAATACTTCTCTGATATTTTAAACATCTTGTCAGAGGAAGATATTCCGGAAACAGAACAACTTCCAAACATCCAACCGCAACGATCCTCTATTAGGGGCGATCTCCCAGATAAGGAAGAGATAGTTTCCGCCATTCGATCAATGGCGGGAAGGAAAGCTCCAGGTATAGACGGACTACCAACCGAACTCCTTTAAGCGGACCCGGAAATAACAGCCGATATACTCCTCCCACTCTTCACTAAGGTGTGGAATGAAGGAAGACATCCGACTGAATCGAAGGAGGGCGTCGTTGTGAAAATTCCGAAGAAGGGCGACCTTGGGGATTGTGGCAATTGGCGTGGTATATGTCCACTTACTGCCGTGTCAAAAATTATGGCTAAGGTAATACTCAATAGGATTAGTGATGTCGTCGAGAGCACTATCGAAGTTCATCAGGCTGGATTCCGTTAAGGGTCGTCTTGTACCGACCACACAAATACCCTACGGATAATATTAGAGCAGTCAGCTGAAATGGGTTCGCCACTACATCTCATGTTTGTGGACTTCGAGAAGGCGTTCGACAGCGTTAAGCGAGATTTCATATGGAATGCTTTGCGTAGGAGAGGTATTCCAGATAAGGTCATAGCTATGATTAAAGAATCCTACGAAGATGCAAGGTGTCACGTCTTGCATAGAGGAGAGCTGTCCGAGTGCTTCCCCGTGCGAACGGGTGTCAGACAAGGCTGCATATTATCACCAGCCCTGATTCTGGTGGTAATAAATAACATCTTGAAAGCTGCACTGGAAAGTGGGGAAGGTAAAGGTCTTCAATGGAGACTATTTAACATCTTAAGTCACCTTGATTGATGCTGATGACGTGTGTTTGCTTGCACATAACCATTCGGACTTAGAGTCAAATGTTCGCTCGTTGCATTCTAAATGCAAAGAGGCGGGACTGAAAATAAATGTGCGTAAAACCAAGTACATGCACATGGGTTCGAACGCAAGCACACCGATTGTTCTTAACGGACAGGATGTGGAAGAGGTGCAAGATTTATGCTATCTTAGAAGCATTGTCAGCATGGACGGCGGAGCCGAAAAAGATGTTGAGGCTCGGCTAAATAAAGCTCGTCAGGCCTTCGGTATCCTTTCCCCTTTCTGGCGGTTAAGAGAGATCTCCCTTCGCACGAAGCTGCGAGTTTTTGACGAATGCGTCAAATCCGTGTTGTTATATGGGTGTACTACATGGAAAGTGACCGTTCGACTTACCAAGAAACTACAGACTTTCGTAAACCAATGCCTCCGGCGCAATTTAGGAATATTCTGTCCAGAAGTAATCTCCAACGACGAACTTTGGAGTACAACTCACCAGACTAAAATAAGTATTGAGATTCAACGGCGGAAGTGGCAGTGGATCGGTCATACTTTGAGGAAACCAGAGCGAAACATCGCAAAAGAGGCTCTGGATTATAACCCTCAAGGAAGACGTCGGGTTGGACGACCATTTAACACATGGAAGCAAGAAGTTGAGCAGGAGGCCAGAGGAATAAACAAGTCCTGGCAACAGCTTAAAGCCTATGCTCAGGATTGCGCCTTGTGGAAGAGAGTTGTTTCTGTCCTATGCCCCTAAAGGGGGTCTTAACAGGAATTTGATTGATGATTAAAAGGGTCACTTCATTCTATCCCCTCCTCCACAAATTTCATGAAATTTCGTAATTTTAAGAAATTGATTTTTCGTCGAAACTATTGAACGAATATGACGATGTAAATATCAATAACATCACAAAATATTGATGTGATCCCTTTACTCCTTCGAACCCATCACATGCAAATGCACAATTTTGAAAAATTCATTTTTTAGATTTTAATCGAAACTAGCAAAGCTGAAAAGACAAATTTTTGCCGCATTTAATCTTATTATAATTTCAATCTGTTTGAAAAAATGATCAACTTCAGTCCACTCCTTCCCATTCACGAAAATTTCAAGCGGCATTGGACGCGAATGAAAGTTCGGTAGATTTGGAGATCGCTGTTATTGGTTGTTGTCTTCGATGAATACTTTCAGTATGGCTTCGCCTAATATTAGGCATTCTTCAATTAGACACTTTTCCATTTCCGCATTTTCTACCTAAAGGCTCAATGCTTTGCACTGGACCTACCGGTTTTCGTCCAATCGCCGAATTCAAGCAGCACAAAACGCATGTAGTACTGAGATAGTATCCCGCTTGTATGTTTCCACTTTATTTTACCTGTCTTAACGACAAACATGGTTTGTGCATTTTGATATAAATCTCAGCCCCATCCTTTTAAAATAAATAAAAAGAATCACTGTTAATTTTTGATGCTCACGTATTAATATAAAAGGGTCTTATCTTTGGCCTGAGGGTGGAGAGATCTTGCAGAGATTAGAGACATCAAAACAGAAAAATTAAAGCCTTACTTAAGGACCACATCAACATTAACATATTCCACAGCTGGAAGCAAACGCGGTTTCAGTCAAACCTAATGTTTCTTAATTTGAACGGACTACCATTGGATCTGTTTCAACCAGAAAATATATTTCATCGTGGCTAACAACGCACTGCTTTTTACTCGTAAAAAAAAAAAAGGTCGAGAGTTTCCAATAAACTCGATCTATTGAATATTCTGTTTCTTCTACATAATTACAAACTTTTTAATCGCTACGTGGCCATTATTTTTCACTGAGAGCACAATACTAGATTCATCTGTATATTTATGTACCAAATTGTTGCACATAATAATTAAATAGGAGTTCAATCTTATTAATGAGTTTATAAACTTGGCAACATAGCCTTGAAACAGCGTATACCTCTGCTGTATTTATGGCTGCACCACTGCATGTATCCCAGTTAATAACACAGTGCAACAGCCAAAAATTAATAAGGGTCTCATGTTAATTTTGGATTCATTAGGGTCTGAGAAAACTTTTTCATGAAGTAACATACCCCCACCACATTTGATTTGTTGCTATGAGCTGTCAAGGTCTTGTGAGTTACGATGGTTTCAAAATTTTTCTCGATAGCGGTGGAAATTTTGAGGATCGATAAAGGATACTCTAGACATTAATTTTGTCTTTTGTCTTTGGGTGAAATATTTATTGGAACCTACCTAAAATTGCCAAACTTCAAAGCAAAACGACAAAATAGAAAGTTGACATGTAAGACAAAATCATTTTTCAGACCATTTTCATTAAATGGTCTTCAGGCATGAACACGAAAATACGCACCATTTTAACAATCCATTGAATTTTTCATCAATAAGTGAAAATTTCAAATTTTGCGCGTAGAATTTTTCATAAACGAAAAGTCTGATCGCTTCCACTTGTTCGTAGACCCAAAGTCTTTTTTGGGGACAAAGATTTTGTTTACTATGTTCAGGATTTTCGAAGTGCGGAATCCTTCTAAAATTGCCACAATTCATAACATAGGTAAAATGATAAGATAGGAACTTGACCCGAAGGACAAATTTAATGTTTAGAATATCCCCTATAAACGATCCACAGACATGAAGATCGAACGGTTTTCGAGAAAAAATATTGAAACCGTCGTAACTCTCTTTTGAAGCTTTGGTAGCTCATAGCAAAAAACCAGATGGGATAGGGGTATATTTCTTCGTGAAAAAATTTCTCTAGACTCCAGAGAATCCAAAAAGTAACACGGGATTCTTGTTGCAGACATTGACCCTTAAATTGTTCCACGGTGTCATTAGCTATCTAATGGTGAAAATCGCATCGAAATCCGTTCAGTAGTTTTGAAGTGATGCTGTTACATACAACACGGCAAAAATTCTAAATTTAATCTCATCAAATTAATTTCAAACAATTAAAGAGTACTAGAAAAGCTACTTTAATCAATTTCCTTTAATTTTCGTGAAATATACATAGATGCAAAGCACAAGCATGTAGGTTTCCAGAACTTTATTATTCAATTTGTATCTGAATGTGAGCACACAATTAACTGAACTAGCCATTGCGGTCAGTATAATCTGAAAACTTATTCTGTGAAATGGAAGGTTCCATTACAATTACTTTATTGTCGAATGAATAACTTTGTATCATGGTGAATAACTGAAAGTGTAAAGGTTAGAGAGTAGTTATTATAGGTTTAATATAATTAATTTAATGTTTCATTGGCAAGTGTTTCAAAGTGCCATAGAAAATAATGTCTGTGTACAAATAATGTCGAAATATTAGGGACTTTAATTGGAATAATTACATAAAAGGGTCAAACTCAAAGGAACTTGCATAAAATTTTCGAGTTTTATAGGGACTAAAATAAATAGTAGTAGTTGTATAGGAATCAATACTAATGAGATGTTTTTATTGCACTCTAGATAAAATCTGAGAATATATTGTATTTACCTTGCCATTTATAACGCTAAGAAAAGTTTTCGTCCAGAGCCGGTAAGGGTACAGAAATATTTGTTGTCGCTCAAAAACCTCGAAACCGAGGGATCTCTGTCTGTCTGTCAGTGTGTCTGTTTGTCTGTCAGTCAATCCGTCTGTCTCTAGAACTGTTTGAGCTATCGAGCAGAAATTATTTAAAAATTTACGTCGTTTTTAGCAAAAAGGAATTTTAAGTTCATGTATGGGCAAAATCCCCGTACTCCTTTCACCCCTCCCATGCATGATATCAAGATATCTCGAAAGTTTAAAAAATCAATTTTTCTCCCAAACTATTTAAGCTATCAACTTATATCATTAACGTCAAAAAATATTGATCCTGTCCCCCGAACTTCTTCTACCCCCTCCCGCATTCATGTGAAAAATTGAAAAAAACCATTCCTTCTATTCTCTTTGAAATTAGCAAAACTAAAACGACGAGTTTCTGCCACAACTAGTTTTATTACAATTGCAATCAATTTTGAAAAATTATCAATTTAACCTTACTCCTTCTACCACGTCCCAAACAAATTTCATAAAATTTCAATGGAATTTTATATTATTTTTGCAACTGTCAAAGCTATCGACTTGAAATATTGAGCAAAGTGTAATAATGCAAATACCATTAACGCCAAAAAAGTTTGTAGTGATTCGTCCACTCCTTCTACCACCTCCCATACAAATGCATAATTTTAATAAATACCTTATATCGATTTCAAAATTTTGCCGAAATTTATCCCTTAATAATTGCAAATAAATGCTAAAAAAATATCAACCTCGCTTCACTCCTTTCTCCCAGTCCAATACAAATTTCTGTAATTGACATTCAAGAAAAGCATATCTCCTTCGAAGATATGAGAGCTATCAACCTTAAAATTAGAATTAAGCTAAAAAGCTAGAATGCTGAAAAGCAGTTTCAGAATCATAACCTTCTACTTCCTTTGCCACCACCCATACTCATGCCGCAATTTCAGAAAAATAATATCCAATTTCCTTGAAAATTATGAAAGCCACAAACTTTAAATACAGCGCAAAACATTTTGCGAACAACATTCTGTTTCATATACAAAAAACATAAAAGAATTATGATTGGGCGTAAAGCCCTAATGACACCTAATGTGGTATGCAAAATATTTCGTGCTTAATTTAAGGTTTGTAGCTTTCATAATTTTCAATTGGACATAGTTTTCCTGAAATTGCGGCATTTGAATGGAAGGTGGCAGAGGAAGTGGAACGTTTAAGATGATTTTGAAACTGCTTATCATCATCCTTATCACCACGTATTGATACAATTTCAAATTCGATAATTCTAATATATTCGAAGGAGAAATGCTTTTCTTGAATTTATAATACAGATATTTGTATGGGAGGGGGTAGAAGGAGTGAAGAGGAGCTGATAATTTTTTTTAGCATTTAATGCAATTATTAAAAAACAAATTCTGGCAAAATTTAAAGTTTATACTTTTTCTAGTTTTAATGGAAATCGATATAATGTACTTAACAAAAATTATACATTTGTATGGGAGGGGGTAGAAGGAGTGTACGAATCAAAATACATTTTTTTCTCGTTATTGATATTTCTATTTATATACTTTAAGCAAAATATCAAGTTGACAGTTTCGAAGAAAAATAATTTAATTTAAATTTCAAATTTTCGTGAAATTTGTATGGGAGGGGGTAGAAGGAGTGAGGTGAAGATAATTTTTTCAATTCTGATTGAAATTATAATAAAATTAATTTTGGCAAAAATTTGTTTTTATAACTTTGGTAGTTTCAATGAAAATCGAAAAACTGCATTTTTCAAAATTATGCATTTGTATGGGCGGGGGTAGAAGGAGTAACGGGATCAGATCAATATTCTGTCATATTAATGACATCTATATCATAATACTATGACCCAAATTTCAAATCGATAGCTTAAATAGTTTCAAAGAAAAATCAATTTCTGAAAATTTCGGAATTTCGTGAAATTTGTATGGGAGGGGGTAGAAGGAGTAGGGGGATGTGGCCCGTTCACGAACTTAAAGTTTCTCTTTTGTTAAAAATTACACACAACAAATTTCAGCACGATAGCTCAAAGCGTTCGAGAGTTATGCTGTAGACAGACGGACAGACAGCAACTCGGAATCGAAGTTTTTGAGCGACAACAAATATTTCTGTACCCTTGGCGGCTCTGTGCGAGCATTATTTCTTAGCGTTACAAACGGTAAGGCAAACGCAATATACTCTCAGATTTCATCTAGAGTATAATTACAAACCTCCCATACAAAAGTTATTGGGCTTTACGCCCAGAGTCCCAGACTTATCATGCTCACGATAAAAAATTTCAATAAAGTCTTCTAATATGGCTAATAAAACTCGTGTAATGAAAAGTTTAAACAATTTTGAAATATATTTTTAAAATATGTTTTTAAAAAGCATATTTTTCCATAAAAATATGAAATATATTTTCCTTTATGACATTTTATCTTATGAAAAATGGTTGAAATAAAAACTGTGTCTGGGTGGAACTCTGAACATCTTCCACTATAAATATCAGCTGAAAATGCTTCAAGACTCTTGTTATTCAATTAAATATTTTCTTTTATTCTGGCTAAAATTACAACATCTCATAAAATTTACCTTTCTTTTCAACAATATTGAGTAAAAAAAAAAACCAAAATAATTCCAGTTATAGAATACATTAAATTATTATTTCTCATTGCATCGTTCAAAACATCCTGTTCTACAAAATAATGATTTGCTACTTGTATGGAATCATAAAGCATAATTATTATAAGTTCCTTGCGAATCAAAAGCCCATTAATTCCATTGCCATGAAGCTCTGTGGAATTCCGTAAATGTGACCGAGACATTAAAAGGAAGATAAATTGGTAGCATTTCTGCTCCAAAAATTGAATATCACTTTGAGGGCGAACAGGAATCTCCTGTAGTCGTATATGTATGAGTATAATGTTGCATAGTATTTCAATTAAGAACATAAACATGGCGATAAGGATGCTAATGGAAGGTTTCACCAAAGTGAATTTCATTGTATTTTTTAGATGAATATAACAAGGCATGATATTGTCATTTTATTATTGAGCTGATGTAGCTACTTGTCGATAACGAGATAGCTATTATTGGAGAAGGATGATATGCGACAAATTTAGTAGCTTTTCTGTCGAAAACTGTGTAATTAAGAGTTGAGATATAAAATGATGAGTATTATTGAGCCATGAAGCTTTGTTGAATTCCGTAAGTCGAAATTTGATAATAATAATTTTCTCTTCCAGTAAGTTCATAGAATTTTGATTGTATCTAAAGGTTAAACATGCGATATTTCAGATGAAATAAGAAAGTACCTATAATTTCGATTTGTTCAAATTACTTAATAATTGTAAGAAGTGTGAAGCAGGTATATGTATCTTTCAGTTGCACTAGTGTGATGACACGAAAATGATATCATTAATTGTTAGAACTTTCGCATTACATAAATCCAACATTGCTCGAAAGAAGTCCAAAATCATGTATATGCATATCGACATGCCGCTAAGACGAGTAAAAGAACCATTCTGGCCCATGCGAATATGTATACAGACATATATCTACATACCGACATAAGCGGCTATGATAATCATTGTGACTCACTTGCACGTGCGAAGAAGGGTTCTATAGAAAAAATATAAAAAATAATAAAAGAAAAAATGATGTCCCCGTATTATCACACTCGATGGGCAGTTTTTTTCGTACTCTGAAGAAAAACAGAGGGGAGGTATGAAAGGGAGTTCGAACTTATTTACTTGCATTTTTGGTAAATAAAGTATTTCGTAACTATAGCTAATAGTTTTAGAATTTTCTGTATAAAAGGCCGATCTCAACGCAGATTCAGGCGAGTTTTAATCTTGGGAGTCTACCGAGAACGTTAAGCAAATAGAGCTTTCCCAGCGCTCTGCCAAAACAAAAACCCAAGTGTCTTAAAAAAATTAAAATTAAAAAAATAATAATAAAGAGTTCGTTTTTTAAAATCAAACAAGTGTTTAATTCTGGATATCATGGAGGTGAATATCTAATAACATTTTTTTTAAAACTTCCAGAGTGTGATCAAATCCTGATCCGCCCTCGGCCTTACCGGGCTTTGAATGTGCGATTGACCCTTTGGGCTAGATGATCAGGTGAGCCCCTCCCCCATTAGTTGACAGCATCACGTGAGTCGCCCTGGCTCCTCGAAGCAAGGTGCATCTGGTCCCTGGATCCGATTCACGTGACGGCAGTAAATAGGCCCGCACTTGGATTAAGAAAAAAATCCAAGACGCCACTTCTAAGTGTCTATGGGTTTACATTGGGTAAACTTATAGCACCTCTTTTGTTCTTATTGGACTGCAGACAGCTGCGAATCTACATTGGGAAGATTCATGGTTCACCTTCACGTCCTGTTATTTCTTTACCTGAAAAATTCTGATCTTCTGCATTTGCATTGGGCAAATCCATAAGAATAAAATTGCTAAGTATATAGACCTTTTTGAAATGGAACTGTTTCACTTTTAAATCGTCTGCCCATTTTAATTAACTCTAACGACTCCTACTATGGAGCTAATCGTCAACCCGCTTAGCGAGATCAGTCTACCAGAATGTTTAAGATCCAGCAAAGGCCAAATTTGTCTAGTGGTATTACATGTAACACCGTTTGTCTACCCATCCTTGGCTTTGCTAATTGCATCCAACTTAAGTTGCAGCTTTAAGTTGCGTAATACATACTCAGCTTCTCTTTGTCAGACTGAATCTGCAAGGTGGTTCCGTAACGGGCGAGTTCGTCGGTCCTGCAGTTCTCCATAATGGTCCTATGCCCTGGTACCCAGCACAGGCGAATATTGAATTGTTCAGCCATCTCCCTCAGAGACGCGCGACAGTCAAAAATAGTCTTGGATGAAGAAATGACTGATTCCAGGAATTTAATAGTGGTGTGGATAACAGTAAAGATGCCAATATTCTTAGTAGATACTATATTACACTTAAGCCAGACCAAGGCTTCTCGTATCGCCATCACTTCTACTAGGGACACACTACAATAATCCGACTGAAATAATTGCTTAAGTTAAGCATTGCGGAGAAAACACCACCTCCACTTCTAGTTTTCGAACCATCAGTACATATTTTCATCTGCCTATCATTCTTGTCTCGAGGGGATTATCAAAATCAAAACTTGGTAGAATGTAGTCTGAATTTTCAGCTAAATTCTCGAAATCTTCCATAATTAAGGAGTGACCAGTTTGAATACACGTCCAGGTCTGATATTTTGGAATGATGTTGCTAGAAACAATTATTATTAACTATCTCCTTTATCCAAAATTCAATGTACGTACTTGTTATCCCAAACGATTTTATTATTGCACTATTATAAAGGTTGTCCAATTAAGACCGCCTATTATGAAAATTTTAACAAAGTAGTTGAGTTTATTTGAAAAGCTCTCTTGTTTTTATTTCAATAAAGAGTGTAGACATGGTGGTTATGTATAGATTAGAATATCCGACAAACGCTGCATGACCGACACAAAAAAAAACTGGGGCTAAATTCAAAATAGGCGATCATAAGAGGACACCCTTTAGAATACATACCTGGGTGTAGCCTAGTCGGTAGCGTATTGGTCTACAATACGAAGGTCGTGAGTTCAAATCCCGGTCGACATATATATATGTATGTATTTCTTTCATTTTCATTAAAACTAGTAAAGCTAAATAGACGAATTTTTGCCAGAATTGTTATACTCTAGATGGAATCTGAGAGTACTATAAGCTTGCTCTAAAGTTTATAACGCTCGAAGAAGAAAATGAATGATTCAGAAGTTCACATAATCACTCAAAAATCTCAAAACCGGATGTCCGTCCATCCGTCTGTCCGTTCCTCTGTGCGTTCTCTAGCTTGAGAACGCGTTGAGCTAGATTGCTAATATCTCCACCACGAATGCAGATAGGAAGCTGAAAATTAGGGGAGGTCTGAAAAAGATTGTCGGACAAACTTTAAAAATAATTTAATTTTTTTATCTATTGGCGCCCGAAAAAGGGGGGGGGGGGGCCAAAAACAAATTGTCGACCAAATTTATTTTCAAATGAATATATCTTCGAAATTACTAATCACAAAAAATTCATATTCTGAGAACATTAAGATAGCATATAGATCCACCAGAATCAGCTTAGAAAGAGGCTAATTATTGTAAGAGGGAGGGTCAGAGGGTGCAAGGAAAGGCACTTAAAAATGAATATCGCGACTGTCTCTTAAGCTAGGTAATTGAAACTTGAAACATATATTAAGCTTTAAGAGCGAAATATGAAAAAAATATTACATATGAACATAATAGTAATGGGGGGAAATGGGGAGCATTTCAAAAATGGCGCACTTTCCAAAATTACAAATCGGTATACCTTAAAATTGAGTACAGATATCAAATCAAAAATTTGTCAGATTTTAAGTTGGGAGGTGTAAGGGGAGGAAGGTGGTAAGCAAAAATGTCGAAAATTTTAAGTGAATTTTTTAGGGCTCTGGTGAAAGATAAAAAGTTTAAATTTTGCATGTGAATACATCTATTAGATATACACATAAAAATAGTAATAACTTGTTCCATAGTTGTTATAAACCGACCACCCGGTCTAACGTGCACAAGGTGTTTGATGTGCATTGAAAAAAATATATAAACTGAAAATTTTTGAATGAAATTTTAAGGTAGAAACTTGAAAATTTGCGAAATGCATTAAAAAAAACCCCTAAATATACGAAATATTAACTGGTCGAAAACTTTTAAAACTTCTACCCCCTCCCGTACAAAATTATTTTTTTGACCATTTTCAAGAAAACAATTATCACCTAACTATTGGAAGCAACCAATTTGAAATTTTGCACAAAACTTTTAACAATAGTTGAAATAGCATTGCGTCAAAAGTTTTGAGATCACGCCTGTCCTTCTACCCCCTCCCATACAAAAGTATGATTTCGAACAATTTCATCATATCAACTAATAACCAAAAAATTAAAAGCTACGAACTTGGAATTTTGTATAAGCACCTTACAAGAGAAATGAAATAAAGCTGCATCACAAATTGTATGATTCCCTTACCCGCTCTACCGCCTCCCATACAAATGTTCGGTTTCGTGAATGTAAAATACACCGAATTTTATGAAAATTCTATGCAACTTTGTCTATGAAACACATTCTATACAGAAAATATTGGACGTGATTCAAGCAATCAATTAAAAACCCATTAACATCCACCCACCCTTACTATTACCCCTCCTCCTCCCCTCATAAAAACCCAAACTTGCAAAAACGAATGAAATATTGTTAAATTGACAACAGCCCTGCCCAAGAACTCCCTTTTACTTAGTCTTCCCTAACTATTCTAAAGTGCATATTGACTTTCCACTCATCCGCAACTTGTCCCAAGAATAATAAAGTTTCGTCCGACTTGTTGGCAGTTTATTTGAAATGCTCCCCATTTCCCCCCACTACTATTATGTCCACATGTTATATTTTTTTCATATTTCGCTAGTAAAGCTTAGTATACATTTCAAGTTTCAACTACATAGCTTAAGAGACAGTCGAGATATTAATTTTTAAGTGTCTTTCCTTGCACCTTCTGACCCTCCCCCTTACAATAATTAGCCTCTTTCTAAACTGATTCTGCTGGATCTATATGCCACCTTAATGGTCCCAAAATATGAATCTTTTGTGATTAGTAATATCGAAGATATAATGATTTGAAAAAAAAAATATCGGCGGACAATTTGTTTTTAGCCCCCCCTTTTCGGCCGCCAATGGCTAAGAAAATTAAATTATTTTGAAAGCTTGTCCCACAATTCTCATCATACCTCTGCTGATTTTCAGCTTCCTATCTGCATTCGTGGTGGAGATATTAGCAAGTGAAGTTTTTGATTCTTTTCATCCCCCCGCTTCCCCCTTCCACCTGACACTCCCAAAATTTAGATAATGGAGCTCACTTACCCAATCAACAATCCACCCAAAAACAAACATTCTACCTTTAACGGTCTCGGAGATATGAACCCATATGTACGGCGTACGGCGGGACGATTTTTTTTTTTGGCATTTTTAGGCTAATTTAGTCATGAAACGCGAAAAAAATTTCAGGATAGCAAATTTTTTTTTATTATTATTAGAATAATAAGGTAAAATAAGGTAATTTTTGTGATCCCAAAAATTTTTGCATGGAGAGTGATAGAAGGGATGATAGTATTGAGTTGGTTTTTTCCTATCATGCTAGAGTAGCGAAAAAGCATCATATGTCTGAAATTTCAGACTAGTAACATTCATACTTTTCAAGAAAATCGATTTTTCCTGATGTTGAGAAATTGTGTCATATTGTATGGGAGGTGGTAGAAGCAGTAAAGCTAATTAGTTAATTTTTTCTGATCTTGATGATAATGCTTATTAAGTATTTATTACAAAATTTGAACTCGATGTATGCTATATGAACTGAAAAAATTTAGTTTAGAGTGTTGCATGAAAAATTGCGATTTATATTGGAGGTGGTGAAAAGAGTAAGTGGATTCAAATAATTCTTATAGTATACATCACATTTTTGATAAAAATAATATATTCCAAATTTCAAATCATTAGCTTTTATGGTTTCCAAGATAATTCGATTATTGTAAATTATTGAGAATAAGTCATTTTGTATGGGAGGGGGTAGAAGCGGTGGAGCGATTTGGCCCGTTCAAGAACTTCACCTTAGCTTTTTGTCAAAAATAATGTGGACAAAATTTGCGCTTTCTAGCTGGACGTGTTCTCGAACTAGAGAGCGAACGGACGGACATCCGATTTTGAGATTTTTTAGCGACAACAAATATTTCTGTACCCTTGGCGACTCTGTGCGAGCATTATTTCTTGGCATTACGAACCTTAGAGAAAACTTATAGTACTTTCAGATTCCATTTAAAGTATAAAAGTATCGACTTAGCTTTACTCCTTCTACTCCCGCCCATGCAAATTTTTGTATTAGAAATTCAAGGAAAACATTTCTTCTACGAACACATGTATGAGAGCTATCGACTTAAAAATTGGAACAAACCATCGTGATAAGGATGTTAATAAGCATTTTTAAAATTATCCAAAGCCTTCCACGTCCTCTGCCACCTCCCATACAAATGCAGCAATTTCAGAAAGACAATGTCAAACTTTAAATTCAGCACAAAATATTTTGCAAACAACATTCGGTGTCAAATACAAAAATTGCAAAGCTTTGTCCTCTGTTTCTACCACCTCCCATGCAAAAGTCGCTATTCACTAATCGATTGAACTTGAGATGACATATTTTCGGGTATATCATACATTTTTCTCATTTCATCTAGAGTATCGCATAATTGGGCTCTACTATGTTTTATATATGCGTCATCTCATTCAAGGCAATTGTGATTGTGCTATGTCTTTCCAATCCTAATTTATTGTTTTAATTCAACTTTTTTCCAGTTTTTCATGTGCGACATTTTTTTGTCAAAAGAAGTTCCATGGCGGCATCGGTCTACTTTTCGAAGATTTAAGTTATATTTGTGACTTTAGTTACGAGTATGTTACAGATCAATTCTTGCGAATTCATCATTCGTAAGATTGTTGATTGTTGTTGAGAAAAATGTTGTCATGAACTTATAACATTTCGTCACAATAATGTTGACAAATTTATTGTCAGAAAATTTCAGCAATTTCGTGACAAAATTAGTTGTAATTCTAAGCCCAATTTGTCGACAGTCATCAGATTTTTATCACAAATTGCCGCACGTTGAAATTTCGTAAAAGGAGGAAGCCAAACCTACTCCATCGTGTAATCAAATCTAACTATTTTCGAAACCCTTCGAATTGAGTAATTTCGCTTTCCATTTTTATTTTTTTATGTTGATTCACCAACAATAAGTATGATGCAAAATCTCGCTGAAAGTCATAGTTTGTATGATGTGTCGCAACTTCCTGCATTATTCTGCATCACATCATACAGATCTAATACCTACAAAAGATTATTTAACATAGCAATAAAAAACCGTCGATTGAAACTTTGAAATTAGTTTCAATAATTTACCCAATAATAACCCATTACTTAAAATTTCCTTTTGCTACCCTTTCGTATGGTTTTGAACATTAAACTTGCTGAAGGCAATCACATTAAAATACAATTTATGTGAACATATTGCTTCGCGAAATTTCAACGTTATTTCTACCATAATCACAACAAATGAATTCCATCCACCATATACACAGATTTCGCAACACTTCTCATAAGAGTGCTTGTAAGATTCGAAATAAAGGAAGACGAATGAATTCTAATGTAAAATAAAATTCGTCCCTAGAACCTACGCAGTGCGTGGGTTTCGGGGCTATAAATTTGTCAAGAATTTTTAAGATTTGTTTTGAAACAAGCGCTCATTATTTAAATTTCTTACGTGTTGAGACAGAGATACAACAGATACGAAAAAAAAAATTGTTTTATTCATGATGGAACCCTTTACGTTTGCTAAGAATAAACATGGGAGAAGAAATAAATAAATCGAGTCTCTGAATTTTATAACGAGCTAATCTAAACATTTACGCAATGTGAACGAAATAATAATTTTAAAAATTGTACATCAAAACACATAACAGAATAATAATTGGGCGTAAAGTCTAAATACAAAAATGTTCGAAATTGAATTTTCATGAACCAATGCCTCGGACACATTTTAAGAATATTCTGGTTAGAAGTGATGTGAGCTTTGAAGTACAAGTGGACGGACTAAAAGAGGCATTGAGATTCGGAGGCGGTATTGGAAGTGGATCGGTCACATTTTGAAACAGCTAGAGCGAAACATCGCCAAACATCGCTCTGGATTATAACCCTCAAGGAAGATGTCGAGCGCATGGAAGCGAGCAGTTGAGCAGGAGGCCAGAGGAATAGACACGTCTTGGCGACAACTAAGGGCTTATGATACGAATTACGTTTTGTATAAGGGACCTGTTTCTGCCCTACGCCACTGTGGGGAATATTAACAGGTATTTGATTTGATTAATTGATATAACCTCAAAATATCAAGTCAATGGCTTTAACAGTTTCAATGAAAAATATTGCGATATAATTCCAAAATTTCATGAAATATCTATGGTAAAGGGTTGAAGAAGTGATGTGAAGTTGATAAATCAAAATTCATTGCAATTACAATGGAAATATGTTTTGGCGAAAATTCGTCCTTTTAGCATTGTTAGTTACAATGAAAATAGAAGAATCTTTTTTTTTCAAAATTGTGCTTTTATGTAGGAGGGATAGGAGTTGTGATGGGATTCGATCAATATTTTTTGATGTTAAAGATATTCGTCAGTATATTTTAACCTAATTTTCTTCATCTCCACACGGACGGATCTAAAACTAACCAGAGGCTGGTGCAGGGATTTATTACCACGACCTCGGCAATCACACTTCGTTTCATCTTCCAAAATACGCGACTGTGCTCCAAGCGGAAATATTAGCCATTAACGAGTGCACAAAAATTAGTTTAGATATGCAGAAGAGTCTCGGAAATTGTTACATTTTCTCGAACAGCAAGGCTGCACTTCTGGCGCTCCAATCCTACAGGACCATGTCCAAACTATAGTGTCCAATTTTAGACACAATTACAATCGCCTAGCGAAATATTTCTAATTTGGATACCAGGTCTTAGCGACCTGTTAGGAAACGACGCAGCAGACACGCTTGCGCGCAAATATTAACTCCACTAGGAAGTTAGTTGATGTAACACAAACAGTGCTGAAGACTAGCTTCCAACAAACTATTTTGGATTCTTTCTTGACGGGGTGGTGGCAGCTGGACAGCTGCAGAACGGTCAAATCCATTTGCGAAGAACAGAATGAAAACATTACAACTCAACTGGTAAAACGTAGTCGCTAAAGCGTCCGATCTGTTGTCGGACTGACCACAGGTCATTGCTTATTAAAGCTGCACGCATTCAGCCGTTGCAGAAGTTGCGAGGAAAATGAAGAATCTATCGAATATTATCTTTGTCACTCTCCGCAAATCTCCAACAGTTGTCTCCTTTGCTTAGGCTCTAGACTCTTCTCAGAACTGGACGACCTCAGAGGCGTCAAACATTCGAGCCTGCTTCAGTTCGCAAGTCTAACCAAGTGGCTAGCACAAGAGGAGTAAAAGCCATCACATAATGAATAGGGAGAGTACAACGGGCCCAACTAGATGGCCCCAGTTCATTGTGGTTCTACGAAACCACAAATTTAGAAATTTTATGTAATTTAAATGGGAAGAGTCGAAGGAGTGGGGGAATGTAACCCGTTCACGAACTTAAAATTTCTTTTTTGGTCTAAATGACATGAAACACATACCACGACTACGATTAGGCGTAAAGACCAATCATGCAGTAATCTAGATGAAAGAGATTTTTTATGATCTTAAGAAATTTTCTATGTGGTAGAAGGGGTGACAGCATTAAACTATTTTTTTTTTAAATCATGCTATAGTAGCTATAAAATTGTTTACTAAAATTTAAGTTTCAACAATTTAATAGATACTGAGAAATAAGTATCATAGTGAAATTTTGTACTTTGCATGAGAGGTGGTAGAAGTAGCGGGTCATGTTTAAGGTTTTTTTAGTAATAACAATGAACATTATACAATTCACATATCTCAAATTTAAAAAAAATATATAAATAAAAAAAAATAAAAAATATATACAGGGTGGTTGGTACTCCGTGTAATATGGGTCATAAAAAAACAACATTAAAATGACATTTTTATAACGCGTTTTTATGAGAAAAACTACATTGATATCAGAATTTTGAGGGTCAAAGTATCAAAAATTTGTGGTCTGAAGCAAATACCTCAGGATTGGGTACATGTACAATGTGGACTATTACACCAAATGAAAGATAATTTGATTCCCTAAAAAACAAGTTATAACACTTTGAATTGCGATTATTAGTTTTCAAGATATAGCGTTTGGAGTGAATGAGGGTACAGGTCCGAAACACTTTTCTTGGTAACCCTGTATCTCCGCGGATATTGAAAATTGACCATCTCCGTAGAATAATTTTTTTCTCAAAATATATCTAGGAATAACCCCTTACAAGGTGGCGCACGGAGTACCAAACACACTGTATAACATTTATACCATTTACGAAAATCGATTTTTTTTGGAGGGAGTAGATCACTCCTTCTAATCAGTTAATTCTTTTTCATCTTAATAATAACGCTAGTTCAGAATTTAGTGTAATTTAGTTATAAGTACTGAGAAAATTGATTTATAGTATTTCATGAAAAAGAGCATTTACGATTTACAAATTAATGTTTTTACGCAAAATAAGTGGAAATATTATGCAAAAATTAACAGAATTATGATTGGGCCTAACGACCAATCAATCGATACTATACATGAAATGGAAAAGAGTTTAATGTACTGGACAATATGTCATCACAGACTCTTTCGAAAAGTGAATAATAATGGGAGGTAGTAGCCGGAGTGCAATAGATGACCAGCTCGAATAAGTTCTTCTATGATTTCTAGCTATTGAATTGGGCAAAGAAATAGAAAAAAAGTTTCGAAAAATCTTTTGACGTTTTCATTTTATCGCAAAAAAACCGTGAGTAAATATTTATGCAAGGACAAGGTAGGTGCAAATTATGTTATAATCATCAATCGATCTGCCACTAAGCAATCAGCTATCAATGCACAAAAAAAGTCAAATTCAATCACCGTGAATTCCGTAAAGAAATATAGTATGTACATTCTCACAAAAATTACACATTTTTGAAAAAAAATCTAAACGATATCTCGGTGAACTACCACGCACATAGCACTTACTAAAATCGACCCAAATACACATCAATTTGCGACTTCTTTCTGTATTGACTCGCAGAGATTTCGCTTTTTCAAGCAAACTCCTGCTAAGACCCCCTATTGGGGCATAGGACAGAAACAACTCTCTTCCACAAGGCGGGATCCTGAGCATCGGCCTTAAGCTGTTGCCAGGACTTAGCTATTCCTCTGGCCTCCTGCTCAACTGCTCGCTTCCATGGTGCTACATGGTCGACCAACCCGACGTTTTCTCCGAAAATTATAATCCGTAGTCTGTTTGGCGATGTCTTACTCTGGTTTCCCCAAAGTGTGACCGATCCACTGCCACTTACGCTTTTGAATCTCAATACATTTTTTGTCTGTCCAGATGTACTCCAAAGTTCGTCGTTGGAAATCACTACTGGCCAGAATATTCCTGAAATGCGTCGGAAAAGTTTGTAGTTTCTTGGTAAGCCGAACGGTCACTTTCCACGTAGTACAACCATACAACAACACGGATTCGACTTATGCGTCAAAAACTTGCAGCTTCCTTCGAAGGGAGATCTCTCTTAAGAAAGGATACTTAAAGTCTGACGAGCTTTATTTAGACGAGCCTCAATATTCATTTCGGCTTCGCCGTCCATGCTGACAATGCTTCCGAGATAAAAAAAATCTTGCACCGCTTCCACATCTTGTACATTAAAAACACTCGGTATGCTTGCGTTCAAGCTCATGTGCATGTACTTGGTTTTATGCACATTTATTTTTAGTCCCCCCTCTTCAGATTAGAATGCAACGAGCGAAAATTTGACTCTAAGTCCGAACAGTTATGTGCAAGCAAACACACGTCATCAGCATAATCAAGGTGACTCAAGATGCTAAACAGTGCAGCTTTCAAGATGTCATTTATTACCACCAGAAACAGTTTGACACCCGTTCGCACAGGAAAACTCTCGGATAGCTCTCCTCTATGCAAGACATGACACCTTGCATCTTCGTAGGATTCTTTAATCATATCTATGACCTTAACTGGAATATCTTTCCCATGCAAAACATTCCATATGCAATCTCGCTTGACGCTGTCGAAAACCATCTCGAAGTCCACAAACATGAGATGTAGTGGCGAACCCATTTTAGCGAACTGCTCCAATATTATCTGTAGAGTATTTGTGTGGTCGGTAGAAGACAACCCTTTACGGTATCCATGATTTCCTGTACGGCAGTAAGTAGACAAGGGTGAGCCTAGTGGGTAGCATGTAGGTCTGCAATGCGAAGGTCGTGAGCTCAAATCCCGGTCGACGCATAATTCCAGCACACTACTTGCTTAGGTAAACCTTGGTTACCTCAATCTACGAAAATGAACAATTCGTAGAAGCCATGATCCAATTTTTTTCGCTTTTTACAAGAAAGAAATTTCTTTGTGTTTGCTGGCAAAGGTATACATGTTTTAGTTTTGCGTGGAGGGCCTACTTTTCTGAAAAACTACTCAAGCTCAATTAAAATTTTCTCGCAATCTTTTATGCAATAATATCGGATTTACAATAAGCATTCCGAAAATGATAATTTTCCGTCACTGCTAAGCCCCACTTCTATAGTAATCTTAATCGTTTGGTCTATGAACAAGAAGCTAGAGTTATGAAAGCAGAAAGAACAATATAACTGGTTATGAGGTACTTCCAAGATGATAACTTGCTTTAAAAAGTGCGCACCTATTTAGCAGAACGTGCGTAGTAAGCGAATTTAATTGCAAACTTGTTTGATGAATCTTTTTACAATGCATTTTGAATTAAAGGAAAAAATTTCGAATTTCACGCTGATCTGTGTTATTAAGCCTAACGTTTCGGTCTCTGCTGAGATAAAGACTTTATGCTGTTCTGCTATATTAATCGTAACGTTTTGTTCTCTGCTGAGACGTTTATCGTGAAAAAGCTATGCGCAAACTTACTTACTACTTAAGGATTAATTACCTTTCTTCAATTTTGTTTTTACATTTTGAATTTATGGACTCCCTCCAGTCGTGAAATATAGTAGGCTCGCATTTTTCTTGTGACGATATGAAACACAATTAATATATTTTGCAATTAGGGGATGGTTTGAATGTCAAGCTTTTCCTACTTGCCTATGCAATATTACCTGTAAATAGCGAGCTTATTTATAAACTGTTTAAAAATTTGCTACTCAGAAATATTTTTAAAAGTAATTTTTCGAAAAATTTGAAAAAAAGATTTTATAAATTTTTTCTTTTGAATTATATGGTATGAAACGATTGAATTCATTTCGAAGAAAATATAATTGAAACGTGATCAAATTGAAGAATAAATGAACTTGAAATTAATACGAATAAGAGCTGTTGAAATCTGAATTTTTTCCCCGAAATCTCTCGTATATACTCGTATAAGAGTATTAGAGATCTGACTGAAATAGATATCCTGGATTCGATGCGAAGTAAAACTTTTAACCTTTCACTTCAAAGTTTTGCTTAGCAGACGGTTTTTCACAACAGAAAAAATCCTTATATCCAAGGAAAGGCGTGCTTTTATTTCAGTAGAAAATTTTATGAGAGCAATAAGTAGCATGTACCCAAGTCCTTTTGGATGAAGACCTTCAAGAAAACTTTCGCACAGGTTCATACTACGCGAGGCTTAATAGTTTTTATTTTTATTCCAGGATTATCTTAAAATGAATTCTCGAAAAATCAGTCATAAACAGAGCCCAGAAGGCTCTGGGGAAAAGGGCAAAGTTGCACGTTTTAAAAATATATTGGGTGAATGTCACAATCTCTGTAATTTTTTTACACCCACTCACTGCGATAGTTACGTGCAACCATCAAGATTCTAAAGCATAGCAGGAAAATCACCTATCTGCTAAACAGTACCAACCTACATATATACACATAAATAGATGTTTTTAAAGGTCGTTTTTCCTACTAGCATACAACATGTTGTATAACATAAAGAAACTGTTTAGGTTGTGTTCATGGATCGTAAATGTTGTGCTATTTTAACAACACCCAGCAGAAGGAAAAAAATTCGCATTAAAATATGCGATTTATCAAGACACCCGGAGCAGAACCCGACAAATTGGATTTCATGTATCCTTGCTGCATGCATATTCATCTCCAGCCGTGTGTTATGCATGCATGGCATTTAAAAAGTGCATCAGTTTCGATGCACAACATCGATCATGACCTGGATTCTACAGGATGTGTAAAGGCAATTTGTGCACTCTATGAGCTTTTGCTTCTTTAAGCGCGGTTTAAGATGCTTTTTTATGGTTTTTCCATTCCGCCTACACCTACAGGATAATCTCACAAATTCTGCACCTTGTGCTGCGCTCAATTTATTAGACTCAAAACTTTTAAGCATTCTATGGCATTTGTAGAGCATACTTAAGGCCACTAATTGCTTACAGTTCCGCTTGAATTTTGAAAATTAAGGCGCCATCATGAATTATGCAATTGCTTCTAGTGGTTTCATTTAAGTGAATAACTGCCGTTGTGGATGCTTAAAGTATGATAATTTAAATATTATTTAATCATCACTGTTAATCTGATATATATCACAAATATTCAAAAATTCGATTTTCTTGAAACAAATAAAAGTTACTGATCTGAAATTTAAAATATACCAATTGCATGAAGATTATAGTTGTTTTTCAAAAAATCACTAAAAACTCCCCACTCCTTCTACCACCTCCCATACAAACTGCAAAATTTCACTAAAACCAATGCACTCATTTTCTCAGTATCTACTCAATTTTTGAAGCTTAAATTTGGTACAAAACATTTTTATAGCTACTCCAGCATGATGTAAAACAAATTTGTTCAATGCTGTCACCCCTTCTACCACTCCCCATACAAATTTTTTTATTTTTTTTTTTAAGGCACCGAGTATAACTTAGAGGGTCACCCTTTAATGCATTGCACAGTTAAGTCGGTAAAGGAAGTGGATTAAAATTTGTAGTATTATGGAAATTCGGGTGGATAGAGAAGGAAATGACGGTGAACATTATTCTTGAAGGACTGGAGGTTATACCCGTTCGGAAAAACGCTAGCCGGCAATGCGTTCCAGAGTCTGGATGTTCGGGAAATGAATGACCGCCTAAATTTCACTGTACGGGTATATAAAGGTTTGACTGTACACTGGTGCGCATGTTCCGCTTGTCGAGTATGTCGTGGAAAAATGTAAAGTGGAGGATTAAGTGCGCATAGTTCCGAACTGCATTTACTATGGAAGTAGCGATAGTAAATGCTGAGTACTCCGACATTTCTGCGATGCTCGAGGGAGTCAATAGAAGCCGTAATGGTTTCATCTCCAATTAGTCAGAACGCATGTTTTTGGATTCGATCGAGCAGCGCAAGGTAAGTTTTGGGAGCCCCAACCCAAAGATGCGAGTTGTACTCTAAGCGAGGTCGAATGTAGGCCTTGTAGATGGTAGCTAAGTCGTGAGGCGTAAAGTATTTTTTGCATTTACGAAGAATACCTAGGCGTTTGGAAGCGTCAAGGGCAACTTCGAAGATGTGTTGACTACAATTGAGATGGTTATTGAACTTTACGCCTAAAAGGATAAAATCTTCGGAAGAGCAGAGTTGTACACCATTAGAAAACGACGCTGGAACATCACGTTTGAGGGATAGATGACAGGCATGTGTCTTAGCGGCATTGAACTCTACTCTATTTTTCCTGCCCCATTCCAGAATTAAATCGAGATCTGAGTTCAGCGAACGGAATAATTCTCTGCGATTGGAAGCAACAGAATGCTTGTTTGATTCCGCAACAGAGTCAAATTAATAGGTGTTATGCAAGGTACTGTTATCCGCGAAACTGTGGATTGGATTGAGAGTAGAAGACAAGAGATCATTAATAAATACTAAGAACAGGGTCGGCGATAAGACAGAACCAACACCAGAAGGTGTTGTTTTGAAGGTGGGAGTGTGGAGTTTCTCGCAAAGCTTGCTGCCAATAGGTTAGCTTTCTCAACAGGATCGACTACGGTACGGTCACCTTCTACGAGTGGTGGTGTTGATGAAGAGATGAAATTATTATTGACCGTTTTGACAAATGACCAGAAAGATCTTAAGCCTTTTGGACTTTGAAGGATCTTCCGTCGAAGTTTTTGGTCATAATCAAATTTAACACGATTGAGGACAGATTTATAGGTATTTCTTGGTTTCATATACAGCTCTCTCTTCTTAAGATCATAAATATTTCATCTACAGTATCGTATGATTGGGCTTTACGCGCAATCGTAGTCCTGTTACGTTTTTAAGCCTAACGTATTTTATTTGGGATTTTGTTTTTTAATTAACACAAGCTACAAATATTCACATGTCCTTAACGCTTTTCAATACGTGTATGACCTCAAATCACGGGATTGATTTGATCACGAGCTTGTCTCATACAAATGCAAGTATTATACTTTCATTCATAATAATTTATGGTTTTAATACCAACAGAATAGAAAGTATTGCACTCGAAGAGTCATTGAACTAAGCAGATTATATATCTCACATAATACATTACTAACTACATTCTCAAAAATCGCTTTTTATTACGATTTTTACGCGGATAAGATCGCTAGTCTTAAATGAAATTCTCTACTGCCGTTGAAAAGATTAAAAAAGATGCGCATAGGTGGCACCTCGTTTTTCTAGAGAAAGCAGGACAAGTGCATAATAAATGAAGAATCGTTTCTTCCTCTTCTTCTTATTTGCAGCGCCTGTAAGGATCATTAAAAGGAAGACCAAGACTCTAAGCATGTATCCCTATCAGGCAGTGTACTGTAAGGACTCCAATATTATTACGGAGCTGGTTAGCTTAGATCAATCTACCAGAGCATAGATTGCAGAGGCTCAATCTCTGTGGTAGTATAATATGTAACTCCATTCGCCCATCTGTCGTGGGCTTTGCTCATAGCATACAACTTAAGTTGCAGCTTAGGAGTTGCGAGAGTTGAACTCACGGACCTTCGCATTTTAGACCAACACACTACTCACTAGGCTGTACCCTAGCCATCGGCCTTACAGGTGCCAATATCCAATAGTAGATACTGCATTACACTTTAACCAGGCCAGGGCTTCTTTTATCGCCATCACTTCGCACACTACAATGATCCGGAAAATGAGAAGATATACTAAAGCTAAGCATTGCAGAAGAAACACCTCCTCGCTATCTACTTCTAGTTTTGTAACGATCAGTATAAAATGATTTGGACTCTTCCTCCCGTATTTCATCTGCCTCCCACTCTTGTCACAAGGATGAGGAAATTATTATCAAAATTATAACTTGGGAGATAGTAGTCTGTGTTTTTGGTTAAATTCTTGAAATCTTCCTAAAATTAAGAAATGACCAGTTTGAATGCAGGTTTACTGGCAGTTACACATGTAGCTATTTGCTTACCAATAACATCGAGAGGTAGCATATAAAATAGTCCTTCTAATGCTGTGGAGAGTGTTGTTCTCAGAGCCCCACTTATGCATAAACATGCTGTTCTCTGTACCTTGTCGAGGAGAGTGCTGTTTGCCTCTGTCCTAAGGGCAGTCCACCACACAATCATACCATATGGCAAGATGGGTCTAATGATGGCAACATAGAGCCGTAGAGCACAACTTTGGGCTGCATTCTTCATTTCTTACCTATGGCCTTCTTACAGGAGTAAAGCACAATAGTAACTTTGTGTGTGCATTCCTGAATAGTAAGTTCCCAACTCAGTTTCTTATTCAAAATAAAATTCAGCTATTTTTCTCTGCTGCGAAAATAAGGCTGGTACCATCCAGGGTAGTGTGGGATCACTCTCAGTTCACATTCACGAGTTCATTTAGAGAGTATTGGGAGGGCACTTTGCACAACCTCGGCCAAAATGATAGAGTGCTCACCAGAAATAGCTACAGCCACATCGTCCGCAAAAGCACTTTTCAGCCCACCTCTTTAAGTTTTGGCAGTAGTTTATTGACCGCCATATTTCAAAGCAGTGGAGAGATGACTCCGCCTTGCGATGTACCTCTAGTAACAAACCTTCTTGCAGATGAGATGCCCGCTGATAATACTAGATGTCAACATGAAATTAATCAGCACGCCAAGACAGGCATCCACCTTCATGTTTGAAACCGCGTCCGTAATTACTTCTGGTCTTACGTTGTTGAAAGCGATAAACGCTACCATAGTATACTCCTTAATACAAAAAGATTTTTCGAAGTAGCATATGAGTGTGTTTTGGACCATTTCAACCGATTTTCCCTTCCAGCGCGTGTTGGACTACAGAAAGCATTCGCTGATCGATGTTGCTGCATAGATGGATATCTGAATCATTCTAAGGTTTTTAGATGTAATGACGTTATACTTATATGTCTTAGGTCCTTCGGGCATGTATGAGAGCTTGTTCCCGCTTTGAGGATAAAACCACTTTCAGTTCCTTTCATATTTCAAGAATATGAACAGTGGAAGGTAACCTCTATAACTATTTTCCATTCAGAGAAGGATGATATCAGAGGTGTTGTGAAATTCGGAAGATGCTATGCTATCCGAACCGTGGGGCTTATGCGGGTTCAAACCGCGAACGGCCCATAGTATTTTGTTCCGCAAGATGATAATTTCAGAGTCGCTCATTGGAAGCTTAAGTTGGTGGTCTTTTCGCTGCCGCGAAAGTGAGTATTTAAGAGAAGATTAATAGTTTCGTCACTCGAGCATGTCCATGACCTGTTAGATTTCTTCATGTAACTAGGCACTGAAGGGGAGATGGAGAGAAGTTTTGATTCTTTGAATGTCTCTTCCATCATACCGCAAGAAAATTTCCATGATTCGCACTACGCTTGAGATCCCAAATTTCGCCGCTCCACCATCTGTTTACCTCTTGGCTTCCTTGTGATATTGCCCCATTTAAAGCCCTTGTAGGGTAGACATAATCCCATCAAGAGCAACGTAGTTGTCCGGAAGGCTTAGAGTTTTGGAGCGAAGCAGTTCCTTAATAGTATTCCTGTATTTAGACCAGTTAGTCTTGCAGTGGTTCCTGAAGATTGGTTTGTCCGGAGGATGGTAAAATTTAATGGTAAAATTAGTGGTATCAATGATCTGAAGAAATATGTTTATTGGAAACCTTCCCGTCCGTTATCAAGTTCGCGATATTCTCTGCTAATACTACCCAAAGTGCTCGTCGTCATTGCTAACAGACAGACTAGCCATATGAAAAACAAGATCCGGTTCTGATGTAGAGTCTTCCCCCTCCATGTCCATCATGTGTACTGGAGAAACGGGATCCTGGGCTCTTAGCTCTGGACCCAATCCGTCCTTTTTATGTGCCTTCACTGTGATTACGCCGAACCCAGAATTGAGATGCCTCCGCCGATGATGCCTAAGAAGCTAGGCACTCTTTGTTGATCACTATATCACTATTATAGCCTCCAATTAAAGAAAGAAAGATTTGGATTGTAGGACTGTATTATGACCAAAATCCAACCCCCATTACTCGGTTTTGAAGGTAACCATCACGTCTTTGAGGTTGAGTTGGGAAATTATCCCTTGACACAACCTCGAGTTTCACGCCTGTCCACACATCTCCCAATCTAATAATTGCAATTTTTTATAAGCCCGTGGACCTTTGATCGACACACTGGACCAGTTTTACATGACCTTGATGCCATCCGCCGTCTTGTCGGTGGTGGCCAGGATGGTCACGTATGATGCCTGGAAAATTGGCTGAAAGTTTGGTTTCAGCCTTCCTCCAATGCTTATGAGCAATGCTTTCATTCGCATTACTTTTCTCGATGTTCGCCACTAAGCAAACCTTAAGAACGTCGCCAAAGGACATAGACACACCCCCGGTACCGTTGCTGCCTGATTTCATCCTCCTTGCTTCCTTAAAGGACTCTTCCTGCAATTGCTTTTCCGCCGTGGGAGAGTCTGTATAAGCCGACGACTTTCTGGCAACCCAAGCCGCAGATTTTCTTTGCTTTTCAATTCTGAGGTGTTCCGATATGTTTCCAAGACAACTCAGGAGCATTTGGGTGCCGCTCCCCAAAGAGCTATTTTAGGAATTGAGTCCTTCGTGAAATCACCGGAAATTTGAGGGGATCCCCTCCACTAATTCCACTGGCTTCAGGTTTAGTATTCTTTGACTTCCCCAAATATGAAATATGTTCTATCTGCATAAGACATCGATTTTTTCTCGCATGCCCTATGTCAGTAGATCCAGGCTTAGAGTCAAGAAATCCAGATGTTTTGACTTTGGGACCTTACTTGGACTTGGTTTCATAGCCATAGTTTTTGCAGTGCCCATTATGAGATCAGGTTTGGTTCCCAAAGTCTTGCTTGGCTCCAAAGGATCCTTGGAGAAAGAGTGGCTGCTTTCCGGCATTTCAAGAGAGCCGATCTCTAGGGCTTGTTCTTTGTTTTTTAATGATCACACGAGTAGCGGAAAAAACCATTGATCTGCACAGAGATCCGCAGTCTGCAGCAAAAGCAAAATTTTCCAGAGGTCGCATGGTATCCGGATATTTCGCAAGAGAGTGAACTATTTGAATGGGCCCTCAGCCTGGTCAATTCACGGCACAGGTACCTTAATTCAGCCCAAGGAATATATAATTGTGTAGGGGAAGACACGCCTACCTGGATATTTATCGTTTTGGGGGATTTAAGTGGTTTTCGAAGCGTCTCTGTGTGCTCTCCATATTCATCGTTTAGTCGTCGCAATAACTATACTGGCGATTTTTATTGCTTAGATTAAGCTTCTCATATCTTTGTTTGAAGCTCGAATTACTTTTGAATCTCGTTGATTTTGTTCTCCGTATTGATTGTTGAAGTTTTATTAATTTTCCTTCAATAAATTAACAAATCTTCGGTTTAAACTTCGACTATGAAACCGGCTCTTACATTACACTCATTCACAACCGAAAGCTTAACTTTTAAAACTACTTGAATAAGATTTATTTCTACCGTGTGATGGGAATCAAATAATTGGCGAATACCAAGGCGGATTCAGAACCGGACGATCTACAACAGACCAGATATTCTCGGTGAAACAGGTGCTTGAGAAATGCTGGGAATATAACACAGACGTGCACCAAATATTCGTAGATTTTAAACAAGCATACGACAGTATCGACAGGAGCGTACTGTACCAAATCATGCTTGACTTTGGAATTTCTCCAAAACTAGTCCGACGAACAAGACTCACAATGACGAACACTGAATCCCAAGTGAGAATACAAACCGATTCCACAACCAGCTTTCGTCCGGAATGTGGTTTAAAGCAGGGAGATGGTCTAGCCCCCATGCTTTTCAACTTGGCACTAGATTATGTCGTCCGAAAAATCCCAGTCGACATCAACGGGACACTACTATTCAAGTCCACTCAAATAGTAGCATACGCTGACGATATTAACATCCTAGCAAGATCCTTCCCTAGTGCTAAGGAGGTATTTGTCAATCTCGATTCCGCCGCAAAAGAAGTCGGGTTGCGGGTTGCGGGTTAATAAAAGCAAAACAAAAGTAATGACGCAAACAAGAAGGAGAACGTCTATCAGACAAACATAACAATTGCGGAATATAATCTGGAGAGTGTGGACAAATCTCATATATCTTGGGGCTAAGCTAGTAAGGGACGGTAATGAAACGGATGAAATCAATCGACGGATAATATTAGCAAATAAGACGTATTATTCGTTACTTCCAATAATGAAATCCAAGAAAGTGCACAGGAACAATAAGCTGCTGATATATAAAACTATTGTAAGACCTGTGCTCTGTTATGGCAGCGAGACGTGGACATTAACACGAACTTCCGAAAAAGAAGTTAACGCATTTGAAAGAAAGGTCCTCCGAAGAATTTTGGGACCTGTGAAGGAAGGAACGGAATGGCGAATAAGATACAACCATGAGTTTTAACAACTCTACGACGAGCCAGAAGCTTCAACGTTCATCAAGCTACGTAAACTGCAGTGGACTGGCCATGTAGAGCGAATGGAAGACTCTTCTGTCTTCCATTCGCATCCCCAAACGTGCTCTGAAAGGTAAAGCGAGTGGTAACCAGCCAGTAGGCAAGCCACGCAAGCGATGGGAAGACTCGGTTGATGAAGATAGCAAAGCAATCTTAAATAACTGCCAACAAATCGGGCGAAACTTTATTATTCTTGGGGCATGTTGCGGATGAGTGGAAAGTCAATATGCAGGTTAGAGTGGTTAGGGAAGACTAAGTGAAAGGGAGTTCTTGGGCAGGGCTGTTGTCTATTTAACAATATTTCATTCGTTTCTGCAAGTTTGGGTTTTTATGAGGGGAGAAGGAGGGGTAATAGTAAGGGTGGGTGGATGTTAATAGTTTTTTAATTAATTGCTTGAATCACGACCAATATTCTCTGTATAGAATGTGTTTCATAGACGAAGTTGCATAGAATTTTCATAAAATTCGGTGTATTTTACATTCACGAAACCGAACATTTGTATGGGAGGGGGTAGAGAAGGTAAGGGAATCGTAAATTTTGATATGTAGTTTTATTTCGCTTCTCTTTTAAAGTGCTTGTATACAATTTCAAGTTCATAGCTTTTAGTTTGTTGGTTATTAGTTGATTTAATAAAATTGGTCGAAATCATAGTTTTGTATGGGAGGGGGTAGAAGGGTAAGCGCGATTTCAAAACTTTTAAAGCAACTTCATTTGAATTATTTTTATAAGTTTCTATGCAAAATTTGAAATTGATAGCTTTTAAGAGTTAGCTGATAACTTATTTCATAAAAATGCTCGAAAAAATAATTTTGTATGGGAGGGGGTAGAGGAGGTAAGGGAATCGTAAGACTTGTGATGCAATTTTCTTTCTTTTCAGTCGTCAGGTGTTCGTACAAAATTTCAAGTTCGTAGCTTTCAATTTGTTTGTTATTAGTTGATTTAATTAAATTGGTCGAAATCATACTTTTGTATGGGAGGGGGTAGAAGGGCAAGCGCGATTTCAAAACTTTTAACGTAATTTCATTTCAATTATTTTTGTAAGTTCTTGTGCAAAATTTCAAATTGATAGCTTTTAATAGTTAGGTGATAATTGATTTCTTGGAAATGGTCGAAAAAATGATTTTGTATGGGAGGGGGTAGAAGTTTTAAAGATTTTCAACCAGTTAATATTTCATTCTTTTAGGGATTTTTTTCAAATGCATTTTGCAAATTTTCAAGTTTCTACATTCAAATTTCATTCAAAAATTTTCAGCTTATGTGTTTTTTCACATGAAACACCTTGTGCACGTTAGACCAGGGGGGCCGGTTCATAACAATTGCAGAATTTTTATTATTTTTTATGTATGTACAATAAATAGATATAT
This sequence comes from Chorisops tibialis, assembly GCA_963669355.1. Classification (NCBI taxonomy): domain Eukaryota; kingdom Metazoa; phylum Arthropoda; class Insecta; order Diptera; family Stratiomyidae; genus Chorisops; species Chorisops tibialis. The sequence goes on along the minus strand of OY770262.1, from coordinate 109,940,357 downwards.
TGACTTGCAAAATTTAAACTTTGTGTCTTTTACCAGAGCCCTAAAAAAATTACTCAAAATTTTCAACATTTTTGCTTTCCACCGAGAGAGATGGAAGCACTTAATTTTTTAACCAAAATTATATTGCTCTACAATCTGACAAATTTTTGATTTGATATCTTCCCTCAATTTTGAGATATAATGGTTTGAAATTTTGGAAAGTTCAATGCTCCCCATTTTCCCCCACTACTATTTTGTCCAAATATTATATTTTTTCGTATTTCTCTAGTATAGCTTAATATAAGTACCAAGTTTCAATTGCATACCTCAACAAATAGCCGAGATATTGACTTTTAAGTGTTTTTCTTTGCACCCCCCTGACCTTCCCCCTTACAATAATTAGCCTCTATGTAAGCTGATTCCAGTGAATCTGTATGCCACCTTGATGGTCTAAGAATATAAATTTTTTATACTAAGTAATTTCTAAGATATAATCATTTGAAAAAAAAATTCGGCCGTCAATTGGTTTTTAGCCCCCCCTTTTTGCACCCCAATGGATAAAAAAATTAAATTATTTTTAAAAGTTGTCCCACAAACTCTTTTATATTGATTTGTAGCTTCCTAGCTGTAACCATGTTTGAGATATTTGAATTCTTAGTTTTCGGTTTAAGTGGTTCCCCCGCCTCCCCCTGAACCCTTACACCCCCCAAAATGAGTGTCCTCCAAAGATCCGCAACTATCTACAATCCCTCCAAAAATGAACTTTCTATCTTGAAGGGTTTGGGAGTTAATGTGCTCTGAGCGTACACACCGGCGTACGGCGGACGGCGTAAAGACAGACGAATTTTTTTTTTTGCATTTTTAGGCTATTTTAGTCATGAAACGCGAAAAAACAAAATTTCAGGGTAGCAAATTTTTTTTTTCCCAAGTCGATTACAATACTTTATTATTAAAATAATAAAGTAAAATTAGCAGCTGGAGGACGCGGTCTTTGGATCGAGACGATTGGAGGCGACGACTTCAGAAGGCCAAGGCCCGATTTGGGCTATCACGCCATTGATGATTATGATGATGATGGTGTGATGGGAAGTACATTCTCCATTGTTCCTCCTTTTAGATTTGTAATCCCTTCATATCCCACTAAATCAAATAATTGCATTTACCTAGGTAGTACTGATACTATTTCGAATATAATTACTCCTAATTTGAATACTTCATCAGGGAATTGTCTTTCCACTCAGAATTTACGACATTCTATCGTTGTATTTCCATCAATTAAGAGAATAATTGGCAATAAATCGTACTGAATGGAATAAATTGGAATTAATGGCATAAAACACGAGTTGATATCTTGAGAGGCTCTTCAACCTGAAAATTATGTTTTATTAGTTATCTGTAAATTTTCACTTGTGAACCTCACTGCACACATTTGACCCAAATTCTTGCAGCAAATTCCGAGAATATATCTGAGATGGATTTCATTCGTTAGAATTTACACTGCCACAAATAAATATTTGCCACTTCTAATCGCATTTTCACTTTGTAAAATCCTTTTCAGGTGTAGGAATCTGCTTGTTTGCATACGGTAGAAAATTGGGAGAATTATGCCGAAGAGATGCCGATTGCGAAGCTGGTCTCGTTTGCGATAGTTTCGGTTCTAATGGAAACATGCTTTGCCGAGCTCCAATGGCTATGGCCAAGCAATACGCCGAGGAATGTAGTACGTCCAATGAATGTGATATTTCCAGGTATTTCTCGAAGAGTTCTTATCTCAAAATTGGTTACTTTAATTTGATTGATATTTATCAGGGGTCTATGTTGCCAACTGCAGAGACGTCATCGGCAAGCTGCTAGAAAAATCTGCTCATACTTCAAGGATCCTTTAATTTGTATCGGAACGGTTGCTACTGATCAGGTGAGCTAACAATTTCAATTAAATTAAAATCGATTCTCAAAAAAAATATTTTCTGATTTTCATCGTCAGATTAAGCACGAAGTTCAGCACACTGCCGGAGAAAAAAGAATCACATCAGCCTACAAGCACGGTCTAAATTAAATTAAATTTTAATTTACAAAAATAACTATTTACAAAAATACAAAAACAAATAACAAAAACAAAATCTAAATACATATCAATATTACATCAATATTACTTACTTACAAATACATTGGTGTCCTAAAATTTCATATTTAGCTGAAAACTTGTTTACGATGAATTTATCTTTAATCAGATATAAAAAAAATAAAAATAAACAAAGTAATACTTTATTATTAGGATAATAAAGTTAATGTAAAGAAAATAAACATGGCAACTATTACATATCACTTAAATGTCCTTATTGTAAAATAGTTTTACTAACATAGAATTTTAGATTATAATTTTGATCATATTAATAATAATAATAAATTCACTGAGAAAGAGATACTTACTGACTTGTTATTGCCATAATTTTGATTAAGTGTTTTAAGAACTTCCACGAAATCCAGACATGACATGACAGTCAGTCACAAAACAAGAAAGAAACAAAATGATAGCTACTATATCAATATTCGTATTCTTGTTCTTGCTCTTAAAACTCAAATCAAAACAGACTAACAAGTTTTACGAAAAAGAAAAATTCAAAATAAAATACATATCACAAAAATAATAGGCTTAGACTAAATAGAATTTAGGAATATGTGAAAAAAAATATACAGTATATTAACAAAAATGTTGTTATACTAAATTAAATATTTTTTTTTGTTCGCGTCCTTTTAAAGAATCACATCGCTATAACATAACCAAACAAAATTGTACTAATAAAATGTAAGAAACTAAATTATATATATATATATTAGAAGAAAAAATATATACTGGCTGAGGTAAAATATTTAAATAAATATAATTACAATGCAAAACATTTTTCTTTTTATTTCATATTGATGTTGTTGAAAGATAAAACTATACATACAAAATTTAATTCAAAAAAATTATTTAAAAATATAAATATAAGAAAAAAACAAAGTTTATTCAAAATAATTATGCCTAAAATTACCTAAACAAAAATATATTAAGGCTGTTTGACAAAAAAAAATTCACTGTACTGGACTGGAAATTCAAAAACATTTGAAGAATAATCAATGCTTAATGAAAAGCTACACACACACTCATGTTATTTGTATAGAAGTATTAAATACTTATTTATTTTTGTATGCTTAAATGATACCGCACGAAAAAACTATAAATTTGAAATTATTGAAAATAAATCTTAACTGTTCTTACTAAAAATATTTTCTATTAATTTAAAATACATCTTCCACCTGCCTGTTTTGATAAAATTATAATTTGTATAAAAAAGAAATGTTTAAATTCCATAAGAATGTATACTTTCTTGGTGTTGGTTAAATAAAGTAAATCTATATCAGTGATAAAATTGACTATTTTTTTTGTTTTCATGAAAAATATTACTAAATGTTGTAAAAGGAAAATTAGAGTTGTCAATTTAACACTTTGCGGAAACTTTCAAAAGCTCCAGTACATATAACCAATATTTCGTTCGTTTATTTATGCAAGTTTTCAGTTTTAATGAGGGGTAGAGTGATGGGTGTTAGTAAAGGTGGGTGGATGTTAATAGTTTTTTAATTGATTGCTTGAATCACGTCCAATATTCTCTGTATAGAATGTCAGTTTCATAGACGAAGTTGCATAGAATTTTCATAGGATTCGCTGTATTTTACATTCACGAAACCAATCATTTGTATGGGAGGGGATAGAGGAGGTAGAGGAATCGTAAAATTTGTGACGCAATTTTATTTCCTTTATCATGTAAGGTGCTCGTACAAAATTTCAAGTTCGTAGCTTTTAATTTGTTGGTTATCAGTTGATTTAATGATTGAATGGTCGAAATCATACTTTTGTATAGGAGGGGGTAGAAGGGCAAGCGCGGTCTCAAAACTTTTGACGCAATATTATTTCAACTATTTTTAAAAGTTGTTGTGCAAAATTTCGAATTGATAGCTTTTAATAGTTAGGTGATAATTGATTTCTTGAAAATGGTCGAAAAAATAATTTTGTATGGGTGGGGGTAGAAGTTTTAAAGGTTTTCGACCAGTTAATATTTCGTAAATTTAGGAATTTTTTTTTAATTGCATTTTGCAAATTTTCAAGTTTCTACCTTAAAATTTCATTCAAAAATTTTCAGTTTATGTGTTTTTTCATTGTACATGAAACACCTTGTGCACGTTAGACCCCCACTTCGGTGCATGACAATTTTGGAACAAATTATAATTTTTTTTCTAAATATATCAAATAGATGTATCGACGTGCAAAATTTAAACTTTGTATCTTTTACCAGAGCCATAAAAAATTTACTCAAAATTTTCAACATTTTTGCTTTCCACCTCTCTCCCCTTACACCTCCCAACTTAATTTTTTACCAAAATTAAAGATCTCTCTAGCTCTACAATCTGATAATTTTTTGGTTTGATATCTGTACTCAATTTTGAGATATAATGATTTGTAGTTTTGGAAAGTGCGCCATTTTTTAAATGCTCCCCATTTCCTCCCACTACTATGATCTCCACATATTATATATTTTTCATATTTTGCTAGTTAAGCTTAGCATACGTTTCAAGTTTCAATTACATAGCTCATATATTCATTTTTAAGTGTTTTCCTGTGCACCCCTCCCCTCCTGACCAACCTCCTTGCAATAATTAGCCTTTTTCTAAGCTGATTCTGGTGTATGCCACCTTAATGGTCCCGAAATATGAATTTTTTTCGATTAGTAATTTCGAAGATATAATCATTTGAAAAAAAAATTTGGCCGACAATTTGTTTTTAACCCCATCTTTTCGGACGCCAATGGATAAAAAAATTAAATTATTTTTAAAGTTTGTCCCTTAATCTTCTTCATACCTCTGCTGATTTTCAACTTCCTATCTGCATTCGTGGTGGAGATATTAGCAAGTGAAGTTTTTGACTTTTTCCCTCCCCGCGACACTCTCCAAAATTTAGATAATGCAGCTCACTTACCCAATAAACAATCCACCCAAGAACGAACATTCTATCTTTAACGGTCTCGAAGATATGAGTCCATATATACGGCGTACGGCGGACGGATTTTTTTTGGTATTCTTAGGATAATTTAGTCATGAAACGCGATAAAAAAAATTTCGGAGTAGCAAATTTTTTTTTTCTGTGTCGATCAAATTATGTACATGACTCAAGTAATTAACTATCATCCACCAATTCTATAGACCCCTACTACCCCCCATCCCCTTCGAGAGAACCTTATATCAACTGAGGATGAAGTAGTATTTCCCAACCAATTTTAATCACAAAAGACGAAACCTTGGGCATCCCAAAAGACGGTCAACATGACTTTTTCCGCAGATGTTGGAGAATCTTACTCGTCAGTCATTGAGGTTCCAAAGTTTTTGAACTGTCCTACTATCTTATAAAAATTTCTGCGGTTGATACAACTTTCACCATACTGCTACATCATTCGAGAAAAGATTTTAGCCGGATCACTGAACGTTGTTCAACTAACGTGGAAACTTAAAGCGGACAGGCCATAGTTAAATGCAATATTACATTTGCAATGTGTACAATATTTATTTTTTTATTTAATGCCAAGCGAAAGTCATAAAAGTACAAAAATTCTCTTACAAACTGTATTATTTCTATATCAATTTGTCTCTTGAATAATTGAATGTCCCTAATATATTTCATATACTGTAGGCATTGATAGCAATTGCAGTGTTAAGTAATTGACAACAGAGTATCGAATAAAGTAGTTGCTGTAATACCTATAATAAGTCAGAAGGCAATGTGTAAATATCTCCTATGGTCGCTGGAAGCATCACACCACATATGTATCATTGGAAGTAAATTCAGTCAAAATTTTTCTGCACTTTCAGTTATTTTTTTTTACGGAATGACCTGTGTTATTGGCAATTTTGGCCTTTATGTGCAATGCACAAACACAGTCATGGTGGAAAGGAATGGGATTGGGAAGGTACGGAATGGGAATTGAAAACGACCGTAACGAGTGGAGAAACTGGTATATTTTTCAGTTGTACTGGCTGCTACTGACAAATATTTGCAGATGTTATGGGGGATTGAATGATAGAAAGCGAACAGAAACCATCTACTGAGTATCTAGGCCTTCTTGAAGTGGAACTGTTTCACTTTTACATCGTTTTACCTATTTTAATTCGAATAATTTTTCATCGCCGGTTGCAACTGAAAATTCGTGCTTAAAAAACCCCACTAACTGGAGTGGGAATCGAACCCACGACCTATTGACTGTGAAGCAAACACGCTGCCCATTACTCCACGGAAGCCTGAAAATTATGACTGGATTGGAAGCCTATATTCATTGGCGTCACATTTTAATTACTGTTCTGTTGACGTTACAAGAAAAAGAGGAATTCACAAAAATTAAAAACGATGTTACGGTTCTACTGTAACGTAGTTGAAATGACCTGAAAGAAGAAAAGAAAGGGAATGAATCAACTTTGAGAGTGTCGAAAACCTAATAACTTACCTTGCCCATTGTTAGGCCAACAATTCGAGTGAGGGCTTGGATTGCACCTAAATTCAAAGGAAGTTAAGTCAAACAACTGGCTGAAAAGGAACGTAGTAGAGTAGAGTTAGTAATTGTAGTAATTTTAACATTAATATTAGAATTTCATCCTTTTAATCACGAACTAAATCATAACGCATCACTTCAAATTACACAACATCTGGTAACAACTATTGAACTTCTGCTAAGATATTCACCATCCTCAGGAACTACTTTGAAGTAGCGTATGTCTCCGCTGATCAAAATATTCGCTGGTTAAGAGAAAATCTAGAGACAACTGTTAAAACGTAAATCACGAAAAGAAAGTTGAAAGCCCTGAACGAGATAACAAATGTTCCAGACCTGCAAGTCAATTCTAGAATTTCTTAGCATGAACAATACAAATGTCATAAATAGAGAAAGAAGCGAGGTTATCGACCTGACTCTTGTAACTCACTCTAAATCACTAGTGGTCCGCAACTGGAGAGTTTCGAAAGAACCATCCTTGTCAGACACATGTGGATAAGATTTGAAATAGTAGGATCAGCACAAAATAGCCGGCTTTACAGGGATCCAGCAAGAATGGATTGGGTTGAATATCACAAGCTAATAAACTGTAAACTACCGGTAATTAGTGATGTCTAAAAAGTAACTATTCGTTACACGAGTACTCGTTACTAGCCGAAATCCGAAGTAACGAGTACCAACGTAGAATTATATTCGTTACTTAAGTAATGAACTGGGCGCCCGAAAAAGTAACTGAGCTGTTAAAAAGCTTTGTTACCGTTTCGTTACTCAAGTATTCGTTCCTAATACAAAAACATAACAGGGCTACGATACTCTAGATGAAATAGAGTTTTTTGTGATCCCAAGAAATTTTGTGTGGGAAGTGTTAGAAGCGATGATAGCATTGAACTAATTTTTCCCCATCATGCTAAAGTAGCTACACAAATGTTTTATACAAAATGCTTACTCCAAAAATTGAATGGGAACTAAGAAAATTAATGAGTTACATTTAGTGAAAATGTGCAGTTTGTAAGGGAGGTGGTAGAAAGAGTGGAGGAATTCTAGTGATTTTCTCAGAAATAACTAGGAATATTATAAAATAGACATTCCTTAAATTTCAGACTAGTGCCATTCATACTTTTCAAAAAAATCGATTTTTTGTAAAGTTGTGAAACTGTGTCACATTGTATGGGAGGGGGTAGAAGCAGTGAAGCTTATCAAATATTTCTTTCTGATCTTAGTGATAATACTAATTAAGTATTTATTACAAAATATGAGCTCAATAAATGTTATATGTTCTCAGAAAATCGGCGTAGAGCACTTCATGAAAAAGTTTAGTTTGTATGGGAGGGGGTGGAGGGAGAGGGAGGACGCAAATAATTTTTCTACTGTACATTTAAATTATTATGAAAGTAATATATTCCAAAATTCAGATTATTAGCTTTTATACTTTTCGAGTAAATCCATTTAATATCAAATTGCGAAATTGTGTCATTTTGTGTGGGAGGGGGTAGAAGGGGTGAAGCTAATAGTCTAATTTTTTTGGCCTTACTAAAAATTTTAAATAAATGTTTGGTGCACAATTTCAGCCCGCTTAATTTTATACGCACTGAGTAAATTGGCTTACAATAATTCATGACAAGTACAGTTTGTATGGGAGGTGATAGAAGGAGGGGGAGGAAACGCATAATTTTCTTAGGGTAGATTGCTTTTATCATAAAAGTAACATATTCAAAATTTCAAGCCAATAGCTTTTATACTTTTCGAGCAAATCCGTTTATTGTCAAATTGCGCAATTGTGTCGTTTTGTATGGGAGGGGGTAGAAGGGGTGGAGCGATTTGGCCCGTTCACGAACTTGACCTTACTTTTTGTCAAAAACGACGTGTACAAAATTTGAGCTTTCTAGCTCAACGCATTCTCAAGCTAGAGAGCGCACAGACGGACGGACAGACGGACGGACAGACGGACGGACGGACATCCGGTTTTGAGATTTTTGAGTGATAATATTAACTTCTGTATCATTCATTTTTTTGTCCGAGCCTTATTTCTTGGCGTTACAAACTTTAGAGCAAACTTATAATACTCTCAGATTTCATCTAGAGTATAAATAAACTGCCAACAAGTCGGGCGAAACTTTATTATTCTTGGGACAAGTTGCGGATGAGTGGAAAGTCAATATGCAGGTAAGAGTGGTTAGGGAAGACTAAGTGAAAGGGAGTTCTTGGGCAGGACTGTTAACAATATTTCATTCGTGTCTGTAAGTTTGGGTTTTTATGAGGGGAGGAGTAGGGGTAATAGTAAGGGTGGGTGGATGTTTATAGCTTTTTAATTAATTACTTGAATCACGTCCAATATTCTCTGTATAGAATGTGTCTCATAGACGAAGTTGCATAGAATTTTCATAAAATTCGGTGTATTTTACATTCATGAAACCGAACATTTGTATGGGAGGGGGTAGAGAATATAGGGGAATCGTAAAATTTGATACGCAGTTTTATTTCGCGTCTTTTGTAAGGTGCTTGTACAGAATTTCAAGTTCGTAGCTTTTAGTTTGTTGGTTATTATTGATTTAATAAAATTGGTCGAAATCATAGTTTTGTATGGGAGGGGGTAGAAGGGCAAGCGCGATTTCAAAACTTTTAAAGCAACTTCATTTGAATTATTTTTATAAGTTTTTATGCCAAATTTGAAATTGATAGCTTTTAAGAGTTAGCTGATAACTGATTTCTTAAAAATGCTCGAAAAAATAATTTTGTATGGGAGGGGGTAGAGGAGGTAGGGGAATCGTCAAACTTGTGATGCAATTTTCTTTCATTTTTGTTGTTAGATGCTCGTACGAAATTTCAAGTTCATAGCTTTTAATTTGTTGGTTATTAGTTGATTTAATGAAATTAGTCGAAATCATACTGTTGCGAGCTAGGGGTTCGCCAGATTTCAAAGAAAACTCAATTCGTTTTAAAATATAAGGATAATTTATTTATTGCACTTTATACACAATTTCCCGATCACTTCACTAAATTCGCTCTAAAAACTTAATTCGCACAACCCAGTAACACCGCCGATCTATCGCTTTCGCTTACTTACACCGATAGGTGTTTTCCATGAAACTGTCACTGAGAGAATCCTCCCTTGTCGTAGAGCTCTGGCTATTTATAATTGATTTATCCGATTCTCGAACCTTCTCTGGTGTATGTTTTTCTGCTGGGTCTGGACTATTCTGGAAGTTACTAGATGACGTCGGGTGTCATTGTTTGTGTCTTTGAGAAGTTACTAGAAGTTTTTACTATGGCCCTCTACATGTTGGAAGAATATTCTAAATAGTTCTGGCAGATTTGAGAGAGATCATTGCCAGATCTATAACAATACTTTTGTATGGGAGGGGGTAGAAGGGCAAGCGCGATTTTAAAACTTTGAACGCAATTTGATTTTAATTATTTTTGTAAGTTGTTTCGCAAAATTTGAATTTGATAGCTTTTAATGGTTAGGTGATAATTGATTTCTTGGTAGAAGTTTTAAAGGTTTTCGACCAGTTAATATTTCGTATATTTAGGGATTTTTTTAAATGCATTTCGCAAATTTTCAAGTTTCTACCTTAAAATTTCACTCAAAAATTTTCAGTTTATGTTTTTTTTTCAATGCACATGAAACACCTTGTGCACGTTAGACCGGGGGAGTCGGTTTATAATAAATATGGATCAAGTTAATATTATTTTTCTATGTACATTAAATATAGGTATTCACATGCAAAATTTTAACTTTTTATCTTTCACTAGAGCCCTAAAAAATCACTCAAAATTTTCGACATTTTTGCTTATCACCTCCCTCCCCTTACACCTCCCAGCTTAAAATTCTTACCAAAATTAACCATTATGTAGTTCTACAATCTGACAAATTTTTGATTTAATATCTGTACTATCTTTTGAGATATAAGGATTTGTAATTTTGAAAAGTGCGCCATTTTTGAAATGTTCCCCATTTCCCCCCACTACTATTATTTCGACATGTTATATTTTTTTTGTATTTGCCTAGTATATCTTAATATACGTTTTAAGTTTCAATTACATAGCTTAAAAGATAGTTGAGATATTAATTTTTAAGTGTTTTTCTTTGCACCCCCCCTGACCCTCCCCCTTACAATAATTAGCCGCTTTCTGAGCTGGTTCCGATGGAACTATATGCCACCTTGACGGTCTCTAAATATGATTTTTTTACGATAAGTAATTTCGAAGATATAATCATTTGAAAAAAAAATTCGTCCGACAATTGGTTCTTAGCCCCCCCTTTTCGCACCCCAATGGATAAAAAAATTAAATTATTTTTAAAAATTGTCCCACAAACCCCTCTATATGTATGTTGAGTTTTAGCTTCCTAGCTGTTACCATGGTTGAGATATTTGAATTCGTATTTTTCGGTTTAAGCGCTCTCCCCGCCTCCCCCTGAACCCGTACACCCCCCAAAATGGGTATCCGCCTGAGATCCGCAACTATCTACAATCCCTCCAAAAATGAACTTTCTATCTTGAAGGGTTTGGGAGTTAATGTGCGCTGAGCGTTCACGTCGGCGTACGGCGGACGGCGTACAGACAGACGGATTTTTTTTTTGCATTTTTAGGCTAATTTAGTCATGAAACGCGAAAAAAAAAAATTTCAGGGTAGCAAACTTTTTTTTTTTTTGTTTCGATCACAATACCTTATTATTATAATAATAAAGTAAAAGAACCTAAGCCGAAAGTAACGTTTAGTTACTTTTTTCGTTACATCACAGGAGGGAAACCTACACGTGTGCATAATGCCGTTTCGCCATTCCTAAGCACTAGGAATACTTTCATTCTACCATACAGTTTACTGAGAAAATGTTGTGTTTTTTCGTGCCGTTTCTTTCAACACCAAGAATGTAATTGAGTGTTGGCGCTTGAGCGGCGGCGGCGCATGTAGTCGTTACTAGTGATCATCAGTGATACAGTGATACCACATTGTAGAATTTTTTAATTTTTGGGATGATAAAGGAATTTTTTATCACAATTTGAGGGATTTTGGTTGAAGAAAATTTCGATTTAACAAATTTTATTTCGTAATGAAAGAAAAGATTTTCGGATTCTACACTGTTATGCTTTATTATTCGTGATGTTTCGGTCTCTGCTGAGACCTTTATCAAACCGTTTGTTTCACCAAACCAAATTTTATTTCCTTCACACATCTGTCGTTTGTGTAATTTCTACACAAAAAAAAAATTTAAAGTTTTGTAGAAACGTTATTTATGCATGAACTCGAATAGGATTTTGCACCTATTTCAAAAACATCTTCCCCCATCAATTTGTCGACATTGTTTATGGTATTTAAATCATCAGTAGAATCTACATCGTCTGTTTTGATTGGAAAAGTAACCGACGGATGAGTGAGTGTTAAAGGGATTTTCTCGCGATAATTGAAAAATCGGACTTGGCATCATTATGTTGGTACACAGACCAACGAAATAAAAAGCGATTCACAAACAATTTCTTGTTACACATAGTTGCTGCATGAGACACTAGAGGCAATTTCTTTTATTCGAATTTCTGATTTGCTAAACTGGTGTATCCATCCCCGCAACATGATGTAGCGGCCATTTCAAATAAACGAGTACCTAGTAACGAATAAAATGTAATGACTACTTTCTCTAAAGTAACGAATAGTTACTGGTACCGAAAAGTAACGAAACTTGACATCACTACCGGTAATAGTTCCTCATCCAATGAAAACACCAGATTTCTTAGATACAAGAATGGGAATGTTAACAAATATACTAACAAACTCATACAAGAATTCCTGTCCTCAAAAGTCCACCTTTATTTATTTATATTAGGGGAACACGTGAGAGCACTGCGGTCTTTTTTTGGTCTATTGTGCGATTATTGTCCCTATACCCTACCATAACTCAATAGCTTTAGCTAATTTGAGTATCTGTAAGGGAGCCATGTTGGCTAGTTCCTCGGTGGAAATGAAACCTTTCCCCAGAAGATTATGCCTTTTCCTTGCCACTGCTTCACAGTGGCATAGGATATGTATTGTCGTTTCTGAGTCTTCGAGACAGAGACGGCAGATGTCGGTTTCAGCTAAGCCCATATTATTGAGGCGATGGTTCACTTCACTGTGCCCCGTCATCAGGCCAATTAGAGTTTTAATATCGCTCTTCCCGAATTTTAGGATATCTTCCACTTTGTTTGTTTGTGGTATGATTAGTTTTTTTGAGGTTGATAAGCCTGGAAGTCTATTCCAGTAGATTTTGTGTTCTTGTTCAACCCACTTCTTAAGTGTCGAGCTTTGATGCCTTTTTGGTTTCCCGCAGAATGGCTCTGGACCAATAAAGTTTTTTTCCGCGCCATTTTTTGCAAGGCGATCAGCCTCTTCATTTCCCTCAATTCCCATATGTCCTGGTACCCACATTAAGGTTACGTTGTTCCTTTTCCCCAGGATGATTAGGTCTTGAAGACAGTCCCAAACTAACCTCGATCCGTGTTTATTGGATGTTAGGGCTTTGAGAACCGCCTGACTATCCGACAGGATATAAATTGATTTGTTGCGATGAGCTCTCCTTATATTCTCTTGGATACATAGCTCCATTGCAATTAGTTCAGCTTGGAAGACTGTGGCTTCTTTGCCGAGTGGTTTTGAAACCGAGAAGTTAGGGCCTTTGACTCCGGCTACTGTCCCCTCAGAGGTGCGCGAAAAAGTCCACCTTAAGATAGTAAGAACGCTGTCTGGTGGAATAACGATCAAGATCGTTATTCCACTGAAAAAAAGAGCAAGAAAACTCTTTAACAAAACTAATTCCAGTAATCGTGACACAGACTGGGACAAATACCAAGCAGCACTTACATTGTATAAACATAACAGAATTATGATTGGGCGTAAAGCCCAATCATTTGATACTCTAGATGAAATTGGAAAGAGGTTATTATACCGGAAATATGTCATCTTAAATTCTTTCTAATAGTGAATCGTGACTTTTTTGTGAGAGGTGGTAAAAGCAGAGGGGAAAGGTTTGTAATTTTTGTATATAACACCGAACGTAGTACACAAAATGTTTCATGGTGAATTTAAAGTTTGTAGCTTTCATAATTTTCGAGGAAATTGACCAATTTTTGCATGAATTTATGCATTTGTATGGGAGGTACCAGAGAAAGTGGGAGGTTTTGGATGGTTTTGAATCTCCTTATCAACATCCTATCCAATCACATTGCTTTGCTACTCATATGTTTGAAGGAGAAATACTTTTCTTGAATTTTCAATTCAAAAATTTGTATGGGAGGTGGTAGAAGGAGCGAAGCGAAGCTGACATTTTTTTAGCATTTATCGCAATTATTGAGGGACAAATTGTGCCAAAATTTTAGGTTTGTACCTTTTCTAGTTTCAATGAAAATCGATTAAATGCATTTACCAAAATTGTGCATTTGTATGGGAGGGGTTAGAAGGAGTATTCGAATCAAAACCAGATTTTTTGGTATCAATGATACTTGTAATAGTAAACTTTTCTCAAAATTTAAAGTTGATAGCCTTGACGATTTTGGAGAAAAATTAATTATGTTCAAATTCTGAAATTTGTATGGGAGGGGGTAGAAAGAGTGAGGTGAAGTTGACAAATTTTACAAAATTGGATGCAATTGTAATAAAATTCATTTTGACAAAAATTGGTTTTTTTAGCTTTGCTAGTTGCGATGCAAACCGAATAAAGCATTTTTGAAAATTGTACATTTGTATGGGAGGGGGTAGAAGGAGTAAGGGGATCAGATCAATATTTTTTGACAGTAATGATACATATTATAATACTTTACCTAATTTTCAAGTCAATAGCTGAAACGTTTTGGTGAAAAATCAATTTTTTTAAATTTCGAAATTTCACGAAATTTGTATGGGAGTTACTTTTTTGCTAAAAATGATATATGAAAAATCTTAGCACGATAAGTCAAAGCTTTCGAGAGAGAACAGATCGATAACGTCAAAGATACCGCTAGGATAAAAAGGACACTATCCAAAGACCCATACATGCCTGAATTACTGGATAAAGGCGATGGTTCATGAACGGAGTCTAGCAGCGAGTCACTTGAACTTTTCATGCAAACGCATTTCTCTGAATGCTTTGAGCCCCCGCCACAAAGTTCATGGGTCGATCGTATTATAGCTAACTCAGAACTAGTAGATATAGTCGTTATGCCAGAAAACATAGGAATTGCGTTCAGTTCCTTCAAACCTTACAAGTCACCAGGACTGGACGAAGTCTATCCCGTAATGATCCAGAATGCGGATAAAACTATAATTCAGTATATGGTTGACTTATAAAGCATGCATTAGTCTTTGCCACGTACCGAAGCTATGGAAAAATGACAAAATGTTTTTCATAACCAAAAAATTGGCTTTATTTGAAAGATAATTTTATGGCATGTGAACGCCGCGGCTGGCGCGTACATGACATAATTTGGAAGTCCAATTCTCACACACTCTTCGTAGTAAATCAGGCTGTATTTCGGCTTACGAGTGCTCAATAGTTTCTGGTTTATCGGCGTAACATGACACTTTACATATCCCCAGAGAAAAAAATCTAGGCGTGAAATCACACGAACGACGTGGTTAACAAGTCCATTTCGTGAATTCATTCGGCCATCAAATGTTTCTTTCAGTAAATTAATTGTATCGTGCGCTGTGTAGTATGTGGCGCCATCCTGTCGAAACCACATGTCTGCGATATTAATGCCTTCCAGTTAAAACACGCAAAAGTTAATAATCATGTCTCTGTACCGCTCACCATTGACTGTAATGTTCTGACCACCATCATTTTTGAAGACATATGGACCAATGATGACATATGGACCCATAAAGTGCATCAAACGGTGACTTTTCTGGATGTAATGGTGCTTCGACAATTGCTTGTGGATTATCATCGCGCCAAATGCGGCAATTCGGCTTAATATCATATCCATTTAGCCAAAAGTGTGCTTCATCACTGAACAAAATGTGAGTATGATAATATACACCACGTACGCACCAGCTGCGGTGGCCACATGCCCGAAATCATATTCAAACATTAATGCTATAAAATGATCTTTCAAATAAAGCCAATTTCATGGATATTAAAAACATTTTTCTGTATTTTATTATAATTTGAAGTTTTCCGCCTCAAAAAAAGCACTCTATACCTGTTGGATAGAACGGGTGTCGGATAATTTGAGATTACTTTCACTCTATCTCGTGATGGAAGAATTTCATCTTTAGAGATTGAATGGTATAGAAATTCCAGATTTTTAGAAACGAAATCGCATTTGAAGGGCTAATTCAAATTGTGAATGACTTTGATGTGCTTCTTCATTCTTACTAGCTACTAATGTGTCATCTATATAGACGAATGCAAACTCCGCCATAGACGGCCCCAAGCCCGGTTGAGAACGGAGGAGGGGGAATGGAGTTAACCAGTTAATGGCCAGTAACACCAGTGCGTCTCAGGAAATAGGCAAAAGTAAGACATAGTTGGACTCGCAGCATAGCTGTGAGAACTTCAGCATGTCATATTTAGCTAAAAACTCCCATTGGAGTGTAACAAATAATTGGAACCGGTCCTTCAGGTCGGGGGTTGGGTGAGGCGCCGTCAACGCATCCCCGGGAAAAAAACCACTGTCCAGAAACCTGAAGAACAGCCTACTACTCTATTGGATCTTGGAATGTTCGATCCTTATTTAGGACAGGGGCTCTGAAAGAGTTCCTCGAAGAAGTGGCAAAACACAACATCAACATAACTGCCATCCAAAAAACGAAATGGCTCGGTAACGAAATCATGGACATGAGATCACACACAATTTATCCAAGTGGAAAATTGTCGGGAAGCAGAGAGTTGCATTATTTGCCCTATCCACAAAAAGGGAGACAAACTGCAGTGCGAAAACTACAGAGGTATCTCACTACTTTGCACGTCATATAAGATACTGACAAAAATATTAGAAAATAAGATTAAAATTTACGCTGACAATGTGATTGGGGAGTACCAAGGCGGTTTTAGAGCTGGTCGATCAACGACTGATCAACTTTTTACGGTCAAGCAAGTGCTTGAAAAATGCTGGGAATTCAACATCGACGTTCACCAGGTTTTTGTGGACTTTAAACAAGCATACGACAGTATTGATCGAAACGTACTGTACAAAATAATGCTGCATTTTGGCATCCCAGCAAAACTAGTCCGACTGACCAAAATGACGATGACATCAACAACATCACAAGTCAGAGTCAACAACCAACTAACTGATGCCTTTGACACAAATGTCGGACTAAAACAGGGTGATGGGCTGGCCCCTCTGCTTTTTAACCTAGCTTTAGAATGCGTCATCAGAAAGTTACCCGTTACAAGAGGTACGCTGCTTTGTAAATCCAGCCAGATAGTGGGTTATGCGGACGATATTAACATATTATCACGCTCTTTCACATCCACAAAAGGAATTCTACTAAGCCTCGATCAAGCAGCAAAAGAAGTTCGCTTGAAAATCAATGAAACAAAAACGAAAATAATGACACAAACAAGGAAAAGGACCCCCAATAGACAAAACATTACAATTGACGAATATAATTTGGAAAATGTGGACGAATTCATATATTTAGGCACAAAATTGACAAAGAGTGGAAATGAATCGAATGAAATAAAAAGACGAATCCAGCTCGCAAATAAAACATATTATTTAGTCTTAGCTATTCTTAAGGCCAGCTGCGTACACAGGAAGACCAAACTCCAAGTCTACAAATCAATAGTAAGACCTGTGCTTTGCTACGGATGCGAAACATGGACCCTTACACAAGCATCCGCAAATATGTTGAACGCTTTCGAAAGACGGGTCCTGAGACGAATAATTGGAGCGAAACGTGATGGTGACCGATGGCGAATTAGATACAACAGTGAGCTGTATGATATATTTGACGAACCGGAGGTTTCCACTATCATCAGACTGCGGAAGCTGCAATGGGCTGGCCATATACAAAGGATGGACGAAACTCGAATACCTAAAAAGGTATTCGAGGGAAAAACGGAGGGCCGGAGGCCAGTGGGAAAACCCAGGAAACGCTGGTCCGACTCTGTTGACGAGGACTGTTCATCGCTGCTCGGATTTAAAAATTGGAGGACGCGGTCACTGAACCGAGATCGATGGAGACTTCGGCTACGGGAAGCCAAGGCCCGAAAGGAGCTGTAGCGCTGCGACGATACGAGACGAGCGAGAGAGTTTGGAGTCGCTTATTTCGTTGACAAAAAATTTAGTCAGCAGGTCACGAGTTTCAAACCAGTAAGTGAAAGATTGTGTGCAATCCGAATAAAGACTAAATTTTTCAACACTTGATTGATCAACGTCCACGCACTAACTGAAGACAAGGACCATTTAAATAAAGACGAATTTTATGCCAGCCTAGAGACAACCAATGATTCACTGCCCTCGAATGACCTAAAAATTGTCTTATGGGATTTCAATGCAAAAGTCGAAAAGGAGGAGACTCATAGAGGAACAACTGGAGAGCACAGTCTCCATGACATAACCAACGACTACAGCCAACGTCTTATTGATTTCGCAAGCAGCACAAATATCATAATAATCTCTACGTGCTTCCCACATCGCGATATTCACAAACGATCGTGGGCATCACCAGATGATCACACCTTGAACCAAATAGACAGCATTCTAGTTAATAATAAACTGTCAACAAGTCGGGCGAAACTTTATTATTTTTGGGACAACATGCGGATGCGTGGAAAGTCAATATGCAGGTTAGAGTGGTTAGGGAAGGTTAAGTGAAATGGGCTTCTTGGGCAGAGCAGTTCTCAATTTAACACTTTGCGGAAACGTTCAAAAGCTCCATAGCAACCAAGTCCAATAATCTCTGTATAGAATGTCAGTTTCAAAGGCGACGTTTTATAGAATTTTCATTGGATTCGGTGTATTTTAAATTCACGAAACCAAACATTTGTATGGCAGGGGGTAGAGGAGGTAGGGGAATCGTAAAATTTGTGACGCAATTTTATTTTCTTTCTCTTGTACGGTGCTTGTACAAAATTTCAAGTTTGTAGCTTTTAATTTGTTCGTTAATAGATGATTCAATGAAATTGGTCGAAATCATACTTTTGTGTGGGGGGGGGTAGAAGGGCAAGTGCGATTTCAAAACTTTTACCGTATTTTCATTTCAACTATTTTTATTAGTTTTTATACAAAATTTCAAATTGATAGCTTTTAATATTTAGGTGATAATTGATTTCTTAAAAATGGTCGAACAAATAATTTTGTATGGGTGGGGGTAAAAGTTTTGAAGATATTCGACCAGTTAATATTTCAAACTTTTAGTGATTTTTCTTAAATGCATTTCGCAAATTGTCAAGTTTCTAGCTAAAAATTTCATTCAAAAATTTTCAGTTTATGTGTTTTTTTCATTGTACATGAAACACCTTGTGCACGTTAGACCGCCACTTCGGTGCATAACAATTTTGGAACAAATTACAATTTTTTTTCTGTGTACATCAATTAGATGTGTCGATGTGCAAAATTTAAACTTTGTATCTTTTACCAGAGCCATAAAAAAATCACTCAAAATTTTCAACATTTTTGCTTTCCACCTCCCTCCCCTTACACCCCCCAACTTAAATTTTTTACCAAAATTAAAGACTATATAGTTCTACAATCTGACAAATTTTTGATTTGATATCTATACTCAATTTTGAGATATACCGATTTGTAATTTTGGAAAGTGACCCATTTTACTTTATTATTCTAATAATAAAGTATTGTGATCGACACAAGAAAAAAAAATTTGCTACCCTGAAATTTTTTTTTTCACGTTTCATGACTAAATTAGCCTAAAAATGCAAAAGCCGTCCCGCCGTACGCCGTACATATGGACTCATATCTCCGAGACCGTTAAAAGTAGAATGTTCGTTTTTAGGTGGGTTGTTGATTGGGTAAGTGAGCTCTATTTTCTAAATTTTGGGGGGTGTTAGGTGGAAGGGGGAGGCGGGGGGAGGGAAAAAGTCGAAAACTACACTTGCTAATATCTCCACCACGAATATAGATAAAAAGTTGAAAATCAGTACAGATATAGAGAAGGTTGTGGGACAAACTATAAAAATAATTAAATTTTTTTATCCATTGGCGTCCGAAAAGGGGGGGGGCTAAAAACAAATTGTCGGCCGAATTGTTTTTTCAAATGATTATATCTTCGAAATTACTTATCGTGAGAAATTCATATTTTGAGACCGTCAAGGTGGCTTAAAAAAGCTTAAAAAGTGGCTAATTATTGTAAGGAAGAGGGTCAGAGGGGGGGGGGGGGCAAAGAAAAACACTTAAAAATTAATATCTCAACTATCTCTTAAGCTATGAAAACTTGAAACGTATATTAAGCTATACTAGGAAAATACAAAAAATATATAACATGTCGAAATAATAGTAGTGGGGGGAAATGGGGAGCATTTCAAAAATGGCGCACTTTGCAAAATTACAAATCCTTATATCTCAAAATTAAATACAAATATCAAATCGAAAATTTGTCAGATTGTAGGGCTATATAGTCTATAATTTTGGTAAAAATTTTAAGTTGGGAGGTGTAAGGGGAGGGAGGTGATAAGCAAAAATATCGAAAACTTTGAGTGATTTTTTTAGGGCTCTGGTGAAAGATACAAAGTTGAAATTTTGCATATGAATACCTCTATTTAATGTACATACAAAAATAATAATAATTTGATCCATAGTTGTTATAAACCGACCCCCCGGTCTAACGTGCACATGGTGTTTCATGTGCATTGAAAAAAACACATAAACTGAAAATTTTTGGGTGAAATTTTAAGGTAGAAACTTATACATTTGCGAAATGCATTTAAAAAAAATCCCTAAATATACGAAATATTAACTGGGCGAAAACCTTTAAGACTTCTACCCCCTCCCATACAAAATTATTTTTTCGACCATTTTTAAGAGATCAATTATCACCTAACTATTAAAAGCTATCAATTTGAACTTTTGTATAAAAACTTACAAAAATATTTGAAATGAAATTACTTTAAAAATTTTGAAATCGCGTTTGCCCTTCTACCCCCTCCCATACAAAAGAATGATTTCGACCAATTTCATTAAATCGACTAATAACTAACAAATTAAAAGCTACGAACTTGAAATTTTGTATGAGCACCTTACAACAGAAAGGAAAGAAAATTGCATCACAAGTTTTACGATTCCTCTACCTCTTCTACCCCCTCCCATACAAAATTATTTTTTCGAGCATTTTTAAGAAATCAGTTATCAGCTAACTCTTAAAAGCTATCAATTTCGAATTTTGCAAAAAAACTTATAAAAATAATTCAAATGAAGTTGCTTTAAAAGTTTTGAAATCGCGCTTGCCCTTTTACCCCCTCCCATACAAAACTATGATTTCGACCAATTTCATTAAATCAACTAAAACCAACAAACTAAAAGCTACGAACTTGAAATTTTATACAAGCACCTTACAAGAGAATCGAAATAAAACTGCATATCAAATTTTACGATTCCCCTACCTTCTCTACTCTCTCCCATACAAATGTTCGGTTTCAGGAATGTAGAATACACCGAATTTTATGAAAATTCTATGCAACTTCGTCTATGAAACACATTCTATACAGAGAATATTGGACGTGATTCAAGCAATTAATTAAAAGCTATTAACATCCACCCACCCTTACTATTACCCCTCCTCCTCCCCTCATAAAAACCGAAACTTGCAGAAACGAATGAAATATTGTTAAATTAACAACAGCCCTGCCCAAGAACTCCCTTTCACTTAGCCTTCCCTAACCAATCTAACCTGTATATTGACTTTCCACTCATCCGCAACTTGTCCCAAGAATAATAAAGTTTCGCCCGACTTGTTGGCAGTTTATTTGAAATGCTTCCCATTTCCCCCCACTACTATTATGTCCACATGTTATATTTTCCATATTTCGCTATTAATGCTTAATATACGTTTCAAGTTTCAATTACTTAGCTTAAGAGACAGTCGCGTTATTCATTTTTAAGTGTTTTTCCTTGCACCCTCCCCCCTGACCCTCCCCTTAAAATAATTACCTTCTAGCTAAACTGATTCTAGTTGATCTATATGCCATCTTAATGGTCTCAAAATATCAATTTTTTATGGTAAGTAATTTCGAAGATATAATCATTTTAAAAAAAATTCGGCCGACAATTGGTTCTTAGCCCCCCCTCCTTTTTTTGCACCCCAATGGATAAAAAAATTAAATTCTTCTTAAAAGTTGTCCCACAAATTCCTCTATATGTATGTTGATTTTTAGCTTCCTAGCTGTAACCATGGTTGAGATATTTGAATCGTATTTTTCGGTTTAAGAATATGTGGATGAAAATACGAGACGGCATCAAATCCTCCGCAGAAGAGGTGTAAGGATATCAAGTACGGCGATAAAATAATGATTGGTTCGACCAAGAGTGTCGCGATGCAGTAGATAGAAAGAACGAGGCTTACAAAGTTTTTACTGAACGACTAACACGAGCCAAAAAAAGAAAGATATGACGAGCTTAGGCGATATGCTAAAAAGAACTGCAGGCGAAAACAAAGGAAGTACCATAATGACAAGATACAAAAAATGGACGACGATATGAGACAAAATAAAACGCGGGACGCATACGCAATAGTAAGAGACCTAAAAAAGGGATATAAGCCAAAAACCAGTCTCTGCAAAGTCGCAGTGGGCAACATCATCAGCGATACACACGAAATCAAAAGGAGATGGGCTCCGTACTGTGAACATCTTTTGAATTCCACTCCATTTGCACCGATCACGTCAGACAACTTTTCAATTGAAGCCTCAACTGACGAAGATGAACCATCATCGACACTATGTGACCAAAAATTAAACAAAGCGCCGGAGATTGATGAAATACTAAGTTAAACTTCTGAGAAACGGTGGAAACTATGTTGCTGAAATACTACACAACATGATATGCATGATACGATTGGCGGAAAAGCATCATGTGCCCAATTTACAAGAGACAAACTCTGATGTGAGAATTACAGAGGTATATCATTGTTGTGTACGTCCTATAAAATAATGACAAAAATAATTGAATGATGTCTTAAGCCCTACACTAATGAAATAACTGGGGAATACCAAGGATCATTCAAAACCGGACGATCTACAACAGACCAGATATTCTTGGTAAAACAGGTGCTTGCGAAATGCTGGGAATATAAAACAGACGTGCACCAGATCTTCGTAGATTTTAAACAAGCATACGACAGTATCGACAGGAGCGTACTGTACCAAATCATGCTTGGCTTTGGAATTCCCCCAAAACTAGTCCGACTAATAAGACTTACATTGGTGAACACTGAATCCAAAGTGAGAATTCAAACCGATTGCACAACCAGCTTTCGAACGGAGTGTGGTTTAAAGCAGGGGGATGGTCTAGCCCCCATGCTTTTTGACTTGGCACTAGAGTATGTCGTCAGAAAAATCCCAGTCGACATCAACGGGACACTACTATTCAACTCCATCCAACTAGTAGCATACGCTGACGGCATTAACATCCCAGCAAGATCTTCCCTAATGCTAAGGAGGTACTTGTCAATCTTGACTCCGCCGCAAAGGAAGTCGGGTTGCGCATTAACGAAAACAAAACAAAAGTAATGACGCAAACAAGAAAAAGAACGCCAATCAGACAAAACATAACAATTCTTCTACAATGGCGCTGCAGTCCAAATCGGACCTTGGCCTCCTGATATTCAGGTTCCTTCACATTTTTCATTACTTATTGTGGAAGGGTTGTTAGCCCTTCGCACAACCCTCTTTCTACGAATTTTTCATTTTCTTAGATTGAGGTGACCAAGGTATATCCAAGCAGGCAATGTGCCGGAATTATATATTGCGTCGACCGGGATTTGAACTCACGACCTTCGCATTACAAGACAACACACTACCTACTAGGCTATACCCTAGCTCATAACATAACAATTGCGGAATGTAATTTGAAGGGTGTGGACAACTTCACACATCTTGGCACTAATCTAGCAAAGGACGACAATGAAACGAACGAAATCAATCGTTGGATCATACTAGCAAATAAAACGTATTATTCGGTTTTCCCAATAATGAAATCCAAAAAAGTGCACAGAAACAATAAGCTGCGAATATATAAAACTATTATACGACCTGTGCTCTGTTATGGCAGTGAGACGTGGACATTAACGTGAACTTCTGAGAAAGCAGTTAACGCATTCGAAAAAATGGAAGAATTTTGTGACCTTCGGAAGAAGGAACGGAATGGCAAATAAGATAGAATCATGAGTTGTATCAATTCTATGACGAGCCAGAAGCTTCAACGTTCATCGAGCTACGAAAACTGCAGTGGGCTGGCCATGTAGAGCGAATGGAAGACAGACGAATCCCCAAACGCGCTCTTAAAGGCAAAGCGAGTGGTAACTGCTGTGCACTTTGAAGACTGTGGAAATGCCAAAGGTGCTATTTGTTTCACGCTTGGACCCGAACACCACGGAAGAAGACATTTCAAACAATATCGCGACCATCCTTGAACACAGTCATGTTACTGCCCTATTGGATCAGTATCATGCAAAAAATCGGTCAGGCCGCGCGAGATGGCAGCTCTCGCGTTGCTTCGCTCACGATTGTTCTACCGATGCCGTGTTTCGTCGCTGTTGTTGGCTCAAACTGTTGGCTACCGTCTGCAATTGTACGTGAATTCCTGCCGCTTCGTCGCAAAACTCATCGTGCCTCTGGGTCAAAAAACTCGATAACATCTCGTTTTATTACGACAGCGTAAGCGTTCTAAGACGAGACAACTTTAAGTCGCAGCTGCTGCATCCCGTTTTGACGTATAATTGAAACATGGCTTTGTGCCAATTTTAAGGATGCTGAACTTTTTGACTCCGACTATCAAGTTTTTCATCGTGATCGTCACCTCGATCTCCTTGACGCACCAGTTGGTGGCGTTGCACTCTGTGCTATTAATCGGAGATTCTTCGCTACGACCGTCGAGGTTCCTGAATCCAGTGGAATTGAGTTTATCTGCGTGGCTCTTACAATTGGAGATAGAAAACCTTACATCATCACTACCTACATCTCAACATCAAACGATTGTAGTGTTTACGAGTCCGCCTGAGAGAATCTGCGATCTTATGCGTCCTTCCGATGAGCTGCTTATTTTTGGAGATTTTAATCTGCCTTATGTGACATGGTGTCGCTCCGAAGATGACGATTGCCTGATGCCATCTTTCACTGGAAAGGCTTCTCGGCAAGACCAACATTTTTTAGACTGTATGCTATCGACAAGTTTATTTCAGTTCAATCATATAGCCAACAGTTTTGGAAGGTACTTAGTCCTAATTTTTTTTTCGAGTTCAAGCAGCATCACTATTAACCATTGTATTGCTCCACTACTACCAGAATCCGCAGTTCATCCTGCGCTTCACGCATTTTTATACTCTAGATGAAATCTGAGAGTATTATAAGTTTGCCACAAAGTTTGTAACGCCAAGAAATAAGGCTCGGAGAAAAAAATGAATGATACAGAAGTTCATATAATCACTCAAAAATCTCAAAACCGGATGTCCGTCCGTCCGTCCGTCCGTCTGTCCGTCTGTCTGTCCGTCTGTCCGTCTGTCTGTCCGTCCGTGTCCTCTCTAGCTTGAGAACGCGTTGAGGTAGAAAGTTCAAATTTTGTATACGTCGTTTTTAACAAAAAAGTAAGGTCAAGTTCGTGAACGAGCCAAATCGCTCCACCCCTTCTACCCCCTCCCATACAAAATGACACAATTTCGCAATCTGACAATAAACGGATTTGCTCGAAAAGTACAAATGACATTGATTTGAAATTTGGAACATAATACTTTTGTGATGATTCCAATCTACTCTATAAAAATAATTTGTGTCTTCCTGCTCCTTCCACCACCTCCCATACAAACTGCACTTTTTCATGAAATGCTCTAAACCAATTTACTCAGTGCGTATAGTAGTTATTGAGCTGAAATTGTGCACGAAATATTTATTTAAAATAAATATTAAGACCAAAAAAAATGAGATAATTAGCTGTACCCCTTCTACCCCCTCCCATACAAAATGACACAATTTCGCAATTTCATAATAAACAGATTTGCTCGAAAAATATAAATGCTATTGATCTGAAATTTGGAATATATTACTTAAATAATGATATAAATCTACTGTACAAAAGTTATTTGAGTCCTCCCCTTCCTTCCACCACCTCCATACAAACTGCACTTTTTCATGAAATGCTCTAAGCCAATTTACTCAGTGCGTATAAAATTGACCGAGCTGAAATTGTGTACTAAATATTTATTTAGAATTATTAGTAAAACCAAAAAAAAATTAGGCGATTAGCTTTACCCCTTCTACCCCCTCCCATACAAAATGACACAATTTCACAACTTTATAAAAAGTCGATTTTCATGAAAAGTATGAATACTACTGATCTGCAATTTAAGACATGTCAAAAGCATGATATTTATAGTTATTTCTGAAAAGTCATTAAAAACTCGCCCCTCCTTCTATCACCTCCCATACAAACTGCACTACTTCACTACATCCAATACACTAATTTTCTCAGTACCTATTAAATTTTTAAATCCTAAATTTTGTATAAAACATTTTGATAGCAACCTTACCGTCATGTGAAAAAATTAGTTCAATGTCGTCACCCCCTCTACCACTTCCTCTACAAAATTTCTTAAGATACAAAAATTTCTCTTTCATCTAGAGTATCGCACGATTGGGCTTTATGCCCAATCGTACTCCTGTTATGTTTTCATTTGGATTTAAGTGCAAAAAGTTGCTAATGAGGTATCATAGCAATTTAATTTTAATAAAGCTGATTTTACTCTTTTGAACCAGGACATACTATCATGCGATTGGTCTTTAAGAAAACAAGATGGCGAGATAGCTACGAGTACTTCAAATTTTTACAACACGCTTTTTACTTGCTTTACACGGTGTGTACCGATCACCCGCGAGAAGCAGGTAAAACGATTTCCATGGTTCGATTACGATTTGACTCATTTGAAAAATTTAAAAATTGAAGCATGGAGGTCGTACTGTCTCTCGAGAACCGATGCGGACTACATTTTTATACTCTAGATGAAATCTGAGAGTATATTGTGTTTGCCTTACCGTTTGTAACGCTAAGAAATAATGCTCGCACAGAGCCGCCAAGGGTACAGAAATATTTGTTGTCGCTCAAAAACTTCGATTCCGAGTTGCTGTCTGTCCGTCTGTCCGTCTGTCCGTCTGTCCGTCTGTCCGTCTGTCCGTCTGTCCGTCTGTCTACAGCATAACTCTCGAACGCTTTGAGCTATCGTGCTGAAATTTATTGTGTGTCATTTTTAGCAAAAAAGAAACTTTAAGTTCGTGAACGGGTCACATCCCCCCACCCCTTCTACCCCCTCCCATACAAATTTCACGAAATTTTGAAATATCCAGAAATTGATTTTTCTTTGAAACTATTTAAGCTATCAATTTGAAATTTGGGCCAAAGTATTATGATATAGATGTCATTAATATGACGGAATATTGATCCAATCCCGTCACTCGTTCTACCCCCTCCCATACAAATGTATAATTTTGAAAAATGCAGTTTTTCGATTTTCATTGAAACTAGCAAAGTTATAAAAACGAATTTTTGCCAGAATTAATTTTATTATAATTCCAATCAGAATTCAAAAAATTATCAACTTCACCTTACTCCTTCTACCCCCTCCCATACAAATTTTACGAAATTTTGAAATTTAAAATAAATTATGTTTCTTCGAAACCGTTAAAGCTATCAACTTAATATTTTGCATAAAGTATAAAAATAGAAATATCAATAACGAGAATAAAATGTGTATTGATCCGTACACTCCTTCTCCCCCCTCCCATACAAATGTATAATTTTTGTTAAGTGCATTTTATTGATTTCCATTCAAACTAAAAAAACTATAAGCTTAAAATTTTGCCAGAATTTGTTATTTAATAATTGCAATAAATGCTAAAAAAAATTATCTGCTCCTCTTCACTCCTTCTACCCCCTCCCATACAAATGCATAATTTTGAAAAATGCAGTTTTTCGATTTTCATTGAAACTAGCAAAGTTATAAAAACGAATTTTTGCCAGAATTAATTTTATTACAATTTCAATCAGCATTGAAAAAATTATCAACTTTACCTTACTCCTTCTACCCCCTCCCATACAAATTTCACGAAATTTTGAAATTTAAATTAAATTATTTTCTTCGAAACTGTTAAAGCTATCAACTTGATATTTTGCATAAAGTATAAAATTAGAAATGTCAATAACGGGAAAAAAATGTGTTTTGATCCATACACTCCTTCTACCCCCTCCCATACAAATGTATAATTTTTGTTAAGTGCATTATATCGATTTCGATTAAAACTAGAAAAAGTATAAACTTAAAATTTTTCCAGAATTTGTTATTTAATAATTGCAATAAATTTTAAAAAAAATTATCAGCTCCTCTTCACTCCTTCTACCCCCTCCCATACAAATATCTGTATTATAAATTCAAGAAAAGCATTTCTCCTTCGAATATATATTAGAACTATCGAATTTGAAATTGAATCAAAGCGTGGTGATAAGGATGATGATAAGAAGTTTCAAAATCATCTTAAACGCTCCACTTCCTCTGCCACCTCCCATACAAATGCCTCAATTTCTGGAAAACTATGTCCAATTGAAAATAATGAAAGCTACAAACCTTAAATTCAGCACGAAATATTTTGCACACCACATTAGGTGTCATATCCAAAAATTACAAACCTTCCTCCTCTGCTTCTACCACCTCCCATACAAAAGTCACTATTAATTATTTAAAAGTATTGGAGGTGACATATTTTCCGGAACATTGAACTCTTTCTCATTTCATCTAGAGTATCATATGATTGAGCTTTACGCCCAATCATAATTCTTTTATGTTTTACTATGAGCTACGTGATTTGTTCATTAACCAGTCTACTGAAGCGTACAATAATTACATCAGTAAAATCCCCCGATCAATCAAGGATAAGCCTAAGCAATTCTGGAATTTGGTGACTTCCAAAAGGTGCACCGACGGTTATCCCGCGTCTATGTCCTTCTACGGTGTAGTCAGTGATGACCTCTTAGTTATAAGCACCTTTCTTGCTGACCATTTCCGTACTGCTTTCACTACCTCAAATCGTATTATTAGTCCTGAGGATTTCCATTACATATCGAAATTTCATTCTACCTCATTAGAGATGAAAAATTTTCATATCGAAGAAGGGACCATTTTAAAGTATATTTCAAGCATTACGGATAGTTTTTCTAGAGGTCCGGACGGCATCCCTGCGTTGTACCTCTCTGGTTCTGCCTTTATGCCATATATTTAACGCTTCTCTCAGATCGGGGATATTTCCTAGTTTGTGGAAATACTGCACAATCAGACCATTGCTTAAGAAAGGTAAAAGAAGTGATGTGTGTAACTATCGTCCTATTGCTAATCTTTCTTGCATTCCTAAGTTGTTCGAGGTTGTTGTTTGTGATATAATGAATTTTCATTGTAAATCAATCATTAGTCCTGCCCAACATGGGTTTACCAAAGGTAGGTCGACCACAACAAATCTTATGGAATTTTCCAATTTCACTAGTCTAGTGATTGAAGGCGGTAAGCAGGTTGACTGCAAATATACCGATTTTACCAAAGCTTTTGATAAAGTTGACTATACTATTCTTGCTTACAAACTATACGCACTTGGATTTCCTTTTACTTTCATAGATTGGATGAGATCTTACCTATCTAATCGTACCCGAAAAGTGATTTTTCGAAGAGTTTATTCCTCTGCTATACCCAACACATCTGGTGTGCAACAGGGAAGCCATCTAGGACCACTGTTATTTGTTTTATTCATTAACGACATGAGTTCGGTTATTTCCCACTCGAAAATTTTGCTCTATGCTGACGACGCGAAATTGTTTCGCGATATTTCAAATCAAAATGATTACGCACTACTTGAAAGTGATTAGCAACGTTTTTTTGACTGGTGTACTTAAAACCGTATGCCTTTGATTATTAGTAAATGTGCAAGCCTTTCATTCTTTAGGACCAAATCTCCCATACATTTCGATTATGTCCTAGACGATAGCACACTACAACAGACAGACAAGGTACTGGATATCGATGTATATTTTATTTCCGCATTTATGTTTGACGATCATATGGACTACATAATCAGCAAGGCCAACTCCGTTCGGGGTTTTGTTAAAAGATGGCGCAAGGACTTCAATGATCCTTACATAACTAAGACTTTGTACTATGCTTTTGTACGCTCTATTCTTGAGTATGCTTGTCAGGTGTGGGCTCCCTATTACGAGGAACATAAGAGTAGAATTGAATCTGTACAGCGAAGATTCTTAAGGTTCGCTCCAAGGGACCTTCCCTGGTCTGATACGTTGCGTCTTCCTCCTTACGAACAGCGTCTAAAACTCCTTTCTCTAGAGTCGCTTGAGAATAGACGGATTATTCTTAGGGCTGCTTTTGTATTTAAATTAATGTAAGGAGAAATTGATTCCCCATATTTGCTCGAAGCCATAACTTTTAGTATTCCTCGTCGATCCTTGAGAAACTATGTGCCACTCCTCACTTCTCATCATCGCACCAACTACAGACAAAACGAACCAACCGCATCTCTTTCGCGTATTTTCAACAATAATTACTACCGAATTCACTATAATTTATCTAGCATACAGTTAAAGTCAGCAACTATCCTGCAACTATCTTTGGAGACTAGCGACTCCACGGACCTGAGCTAACTATCCCCCTGTGGAATGGGGCTGTAGAATTCACCCACAGCCAGTCCTGCTTGCCCTAAAAAATGACAAATGGACACTGGATCATGGGCTTATCACCCGTGATCTTAAGACCTAAATGATACGAGAAACGGATACATCGCCTCGGATACGGATTGATTCTACTGTAACGACTTTTGGCATTCGAAAACGGACTATGATTGGCTTCTGGAACGTTCGAACATTGAATGACGGGGAAGAGCTGGGGTTACTCGGTCCTTGCACCGCCAATCAGTGATCGACCGTGAAATGAAGCACTATAACATCCAAATCTTGGGCTTGAGCGAGGTCAGGTGGACAGGATCAGGAGAAGAACGAACCCCTAGCGGAAACAATATTCTGTACATTGACCCTGAAAGTAAAGCCAGAAATGGCGTGGCGTTTGTCCTTACACCGAGAGCGAGAAACAGCCTCATTAGCTGGGAGCCAATCTCGGATAGGATTATCGTCGTCAGGCTCAGGACCAGTGTCAGAAACGTCACAATTCTGCAATGTTACGCACCAACTAATACCGCAACATCTGGTGACATAGAGGAGTTTTATAGCCAACTGAGTGCCACCTTCGAACGTGTTCCAAGAGGTGATATTATTATCATCTCGGGAGATATGAACGCCCAGGTTGGATCAGACAACACTGGACTAGAACACGTCATGGGAAGGCATGGTGACCCTTGGGTCGACGTGTCACGACCTTGGATTAAGAGACCGGAAAACGGCGAATTATTTGTGGAGTTTTGTAGTACTCGGCAAATGGTCATCGGAAGGACCCTTTTTCCACACAAGAGTCATCATAAAACATCTTGGGTTTCCCCTGATGGTGTTACTCAGAACCAGATCGACCATTTGGCTATAAGCCGCCGATGGAGAAGATGTCTCCTCGATGTGCGAGCGAAACGTGGAGCTGACGTGGGGAGCGATCACCATTTGATGGTTGCCTGCTTGAGATTGTGCACAGCAGCTATCCGACGACCACAAATTCTTCAAATGAAGCGCAAGCTTAATGTGGATAAACTCAGAGATCCCAACAAAAAACGCGAATACACCACTATTATACGCGAAAAGTCATCCACATTGGGTGAAAATGAAATGCGCACACTGGACGCCAATTGGGAGGCAACCAGAAACACTTTTCTAACTAGTGCTGAAGAATCTGTGGGATATGTGCAAAGCGGTGAGAAACCCTGGATGTCGCAGGACACATGGGACAAGGTTGGCAATCGGAAAAAAGCCAAATTGGCAATCATCTCTCAAACCGATGTCAACCAACGAACGCCCTACTTGAGGCAGAACTACCGCGATGCTCATATACAGCTTAAAAAGGCTGTTAGACGCGACAAGAGAAAGGCCATTCAAGATCTGGCAAACAAGGCAGAATCTGCGGCTTACCTTGGGGATATGGGTTCACTTTTCAAAATCATGAAACAGTTGACGAACAGGAATTTCACCGCCAACCACCTGGTGAGAGATGTCAACGGAACTCTCCTTAATATGAGTGAACACCAGTTGCGACGATGGAAGGAAACTTCTCTGATATTTTAAACATCTTGTCAGAGGAAGATATTCTGGAAACAGAACAACTTTCAAACATCCAACCGCAACAATCCTCTATTAGGAACGATCCCCCAGATAAGGAAGAGATAGTTTCCGCCATTCGGTCAATGGCGGGAAGCAAAGCTCCAGGTATAGACGGACTACCAACCGAACTCCTCAAAGCGGACCCGGAAATAACAGCCGATATACTCTTCCCAATCTTGACTAAGGTGTGGAATGAAGAAAGATATCCGACTGAATGGAAGGAGAGCGTCATTGTGAAAATTCCGAAGAAGGGCAAATACCCTACGGATAATATTAGAGCAGTCAGCCGAAATGGGTTCGCCACTACATCTCATGTTTGTGGACTTCGAGAAGGCTTTCGACAGCGTTAAGCGAGATTACATATGGAATGCTTTGCGTAGGAGAGGTATTCCAGATAAAGTCATAGCTATGATTAAAGAATCCTACGAAGATGCAAGGTGTCGCGTCTTGCATAGAGGAGAGCTGTCCGAGAGCTTCCCTGTGCAAACGGGTGTCAGACAAGGCTGCATATTATCACCAGCCCTGTTTCTGGTGGTAATAAATGACATCTTGAAAGCTGCACTGGAAGGTGGGGAAGGTAAAGGTCTTCAATGGAGACTATTTAACATCTTAAGTCACCTTGAATATGCTGATGACGTGTGTTTGCTTGCACATACCCGTTCGGACTTAGAGTCAAATGTTCGCTCGTTGCATTCTAAATGCAAAGAGGCGGGACTGAAAATAAATGTGCGTAAAACCAAGTACATGCACATGGGTTCGAACGCAAGCACACCGATTGTTCTTAATGGACAGGATGTGGAAGAGGTGCAAGATTTTTGCTATCTCGGAAGCATTGTCAGCATGGACGGCGGAGCCGGAAAGAATGTTGAGGCTCGGCTAAATAAAGCTCGTCAGGCCTTCGGTATCCTTTCCCCTTTCTGGAGGTTAAGAGAGATCTCCCTTCGCACGAAGCTGCGAGTTTTTGACGCATGCGTCAAATCTGTGTTGTTGTATGGTTGTACTACGTGGAAAGTGACCGTTCGACTTACAAAGAAACTATAGACTTTCGTAAACCAATGCCTCCGGCGCATTTTAGGAATATTCTGGCCAGAAGTAATCTCCAACGACGAACTTTGAAGTACAACTCGCCAGACTAAAATAGGTATTGAGATTCAACGGCGAAAGTGGCAGGTCATACTTTGAGGAAACCAGAGCGAAACATCGCAAAACAAGCTCTGGATTATAACCCTCAAGGAAGGCGTCGGGTTGGACGACCATGTAACACATGGAAGCGAGCAGTTGAGCAGGAGGCCAGAGGAATAAACAAGTCCTGGCAACAACTTAAAGCCGATGCTCAGGATCGCGCCTTGTGGAAGAGAGTTGTTTCTGTCCTATGACCCTATCGGGGGTCTTAACAGGAATTTGATTGATTGAATTGTTTAAAATTGGATATTCGTATGATATTTTTTTTGTAACAATATTTTGTAAGTAATCATTGTTTTGATGAATTTTGAAATAAATAAATAAATGAGGACAGAAAAGGTATCTCAAAAATTAGCAGCTAGAAGAAGCGGTCTTTGAATCGAGACGATTGGAGGCGACGACTTCCGGAGGCCTGGACCCGTTTTGGACTGTCGCGCCATTAATGAACATAAGCTATTGTTAGTTGAATCTTCTTCTTCTATTTGATCGATTTCGAGATAAGCTTCTGCCTCTACCTGTTGATCGTGAATTTCTAAAATTATGGGAATCAAATTTTTTAGTTCCAGAATTTCACGTTCAAGTTTATTTATTTTGATATGCGCGGAACATGTGTTGGAGTGTTTCTCCAAAGAGTTGGAATTGACAGCGGAAATATGTATAATCGAAATTACTCATGGCTTCCCAAATTTTATCCGTTGTGTCCAGCACAGTGGGAAGTCGTTGTGCATTTGAAGAATAAACACAATATTTATGAAGACACGACAAACTGATTTGTCTGCATGCAGGCCACATTTTGCTCAGGTTGTGAAATTCTACGCCAATGTATAGGAAAATGTAGTGGCTAGCGATGGGCAGTGCTTGTAATCATAAATATGTACACTTTTTAATAATAAATCTTAAAATTTTGGGATTCAACCACTACTTCAACCTCCCTCTTCCATCCTACATTCTTGAAAATTGCATTTTGCCTGAGTTAGCCACGCATCTTATAATTCAGCTTTCTATCTTCAGGGGTTATGGAGTTAGTTAGTCATACTGAGCGTAAACGTACGGATTACAGACAGACCGATTTTTTTTTCATTTATAGGCTAATTTAGTCTTGAATTGCGAAAAAAAACTGTTCAGGGTAGCAAATTCTCTTCCCTAAGTCAATACAATACTTTATTATTAGAAGAATAAAGTAAAATTGAAAAACATTAAAACGATTCATTCTTTATATATATATAATTTTTAATTGTAATTCTTCTCTCAATATACATGTATCTTTTTATATAAAGAACTTACAAAATAAACCTATAAATTACTTTTAACCATTGGATAAATGTGTTCTTAATTTACAACTAACAAACTCGTGTCCAAGGGCTTATATATATTTGCTTTTGCTTTTCTTTATTTCTAAATATATTACTCTTTCTGTTTTTTTTTTTTGCTTATCAACTTTATATTGATTATTTTTTTTACTTTTATTTATTTTTCAATCGTTTCATCTTTTTATATAAATAATTACTTTTGTTATATTATAAAATTACCTTTATACAAAAAAAATATGCAAGATAGAAATATATACAAATCAAAATTACAATAAATGATATACGTATGCATTATATAGTTATAGTAAAACGTAAAACTAGTAAACTGTGTTTGATTAGTTTTAGTTTTTTTTTTCTTTTGTTCAATCTATAAAATCAGTCCGTCATTATTTTTTTTTGTTGGTTATTGCAACCAACACGAGCTCGCTTACTTACAACTATATAATCACCATCTTTTTAAAGGAAGAATAGTAATTTTATCCACAATTTGATATATTTCTAACTATATTAGAAATATAGTTGAAGTTTTCGTACAGCATAAATTATTACAATCAATTAAAGATTTAATATGCTTCAATTTATATTATATTAATTGTCATCAATTTACATTTAAAATATATTTTATATATGCATATATTTTTTCAACCTTAATTTCATTTAATTTTAATGGTTTCTTTTTAGTTCATTATTTTTTCTTTTTTGTTTTAATAATAATTCAAATATATATGTAAATTGTTCGTTCGAGTTTAAAACTTTAAAAATAGAATTTCCTTTGTGCAAGAGCCGAACATGCGATTTCATGTGTAATATTAAATTTTTATAATTTTAATGTTTTCGATACTTCCTTTACGCGACTCTCTTTAGCTAGGAGCTAGGAAGATAACTAACAATCTATTAGAGAAAATTATGGAGGAAATTAAAAACTTTACATCGACAATATTTTTGCTAAGGCATTTCTTAAATTTTTCATTTCAGACCCAGTTCAGTTTCAACCTGTCACGTCAGATTAAAGACATTAAATATTTAAATTTTAAATTACCTTAACATTACCAGCTGAAGTCAGAAGAGACATTAAGAAAATTATTAGTTTAACAAAAGCTCCTACATTTGATTTAATAACGGGACAGACTCTAAATCAACTTCCAAGAAAAGGCATTGTAAAATTGACAAACCTAATCAATGCATCCCTTAGGTTGAAATATGTAGTGCAACTATGAAAAGTAGTTGAAATTATTATGATTCCTAATCGCAGTAAGCCACCGCATGAAACATCATCATACAGACCAATATCGTTGCCCAGATGGAAATTTCAGAAGGCCTTCTCGCGGAATTCATCCGGCAGGCATACAATATCCCTTCTTGGGAAGATATAAAGAAGAATATTTCTAACGGTCAAAATTACGATTCACGATTCCTTCTAGGGAAGGAATCAAGAAGAATATTTTCGGTGACAAATAAGCACGCAGTCAATTTGTCTAAATCAATAATTAGTAGGCTGAGTATCATCTTTCAGTGCATATATTGAAATTATATAATTATGAATTCAACTTAATTGAAATTTGAAGATCATTTATTATCAGTGAAGTGTAGTTTTATTTTTGTTAATTGAAAATAAAGAAAGAAAAAAAGAAGCAAGTAAGTATATTTATGGTGAGTACTCAATATTTTTACTTAAAAAAAAAATATAATATAGGTTTATGTTGGACACCTGGCAACACCAGATAAAAAATGGGAAAATGGAGATTGGCATCAGCGCGAACCGGGAGTGGATGCAGAAACACAACTTTTACATATTTTCCTAATATCGACAAATGTACTTTAAAATCGGAAAATCTATACATATAAATATAATTGTAGTGTCTGTCTGTCTGTCTGTCTTTCCGGCTTTCACGCAAAAACGGCTGCACCGATTGCAATGAAACTTTCACAGATTATTAGCTCTACCTCTGGGAGTAATCTGCTTTAGGTTTTATTTTTCTCCCCTCACGCCTTCTACCCCCTCCCATACAAAGTGACTCATTTTCAAAAACTTATAATAATCAAATTTTCATGGAAACTATGAAAGCTATTAATTTTAAATTTAAAATATATTATTTCTATTATAAATACAATCTTCAAGTATATAAATAGTTTGAATCCCCCAACTCCTTCCACCACCTCCCATACAAACTAAACTTTTTCATGAAATACTATACTCCAATTTTCTCAGTACGTATAACTTTGATCGAGCTAAGATTTTGTATTAAATCCTTAATTAGCATTGTTATTAATGTCAGAAAAAAAAAACCAATTAGGTTTACTCCTTCTACCCGCACCTTAGGGAATACCATATCTTTTACGGTTTTAAAGTGCTTAGTGGGTACGACTTCTCGCTGGGTTCATTCGTTATATAGTATGTATTGTGTATTGTGTGAAACGTCAAGTGCTGCTTATGACGAAAACATAGAAAGTTTATCCAATTCTGTTTTTTCAATCATATGCTGTTGATCGTCTATAAGTGAAAAAGTCTATTGGTGATTTTTGACATTATATTTTGATTTTTGTCAGTGAGTAATTCTAAGTAAAGGAAGTTAAAATACGTACAAGTAATTATTAATTGAAATTAAGAGAAAAATCTATTGCTGCGTTTTAATATTATATTTTGATTTTGATAAGTGTGTCAGTGTAGTTATTAATTGAAATTAAGTGCAAAATCTATTGCTGTACTTAGAATTATATTTTAATTTTTTTCGGTGTAGGAATTAAAGGCGAAGTAATTTAAATTACGTAAGTAAATAAAAATTACATAATGCCTAGAAAGAGAAAACCAAATATTTCGCACAGAGCCGCGGATGCTAAGAGGAAAAGATTGGCTCAGGAAGTTGAAACTGCGCAGGATCGAGCTAATCAACAGGAATCTGATAGAACTCGACGCTCAATTTCTAGAAGATTAGAATCTACTAACGCGCGACTGCAGAGATTGCAATATGATTCTGCACGTCACGCAGTCGCAAGAAGGTCTGAATCCAATGACGCGCGACATCAGAGGTTGCGAGAAGATTGTATGCGACAAGTAGTCAGAAGAAGTGTAGAATCTGCAGACGTGCGACATCGGAGATTGCGTGATGATTGTACGCATCATGCTCTCTCAAGAAGTCTCGAATCCGATGACTTACGAGAGCAGAGGTTGCAGAGTGATCGTATTCGTCACGAACTCTCTAGAAGTATTGAGTCAGA
The DNA here is from genome assembly GCA_963669355.1 of Chorisops tibialis. Lineage (NCBI taxonomy): Eukaryota > Metazoa > Arthropoda > Insecta > Diptera > Stratiomyidae > Chorisops > Chorisops tibialis. Next base: position 109,902,677 of record OY770262.1, on the reverse strand, counting down.
GGACACACGAAATCGAAGATTGCGGGATGATCTTATAAGACATGCTTCATCATGAAATAAAGTCAGAAATATACAGACCGAAACAGAGAGACGACGACATTTGATTCAGGACCAAGAAAGAAGAAGTAGCAGAAAGATCTCGAGATGGCAAGAAAAACATAATAGTGGTTTTAATTATCAACCAAATATAAATTATTCAAAAGAGGCGGAGATAGGAAAAATGAATGTAATGTGCAACTTCTGTAAGGCACTGAAATGGAAAGGAGAATCAAAAGGCCTGTGTTGTTCCTCTGGAAAGGTGCACCTGGAATCAATTTTGCAGTCCCCAGAACCATTAAAATCCTTAATAAATGGAGATCATCCGAATTCTCGGCATTTCTTAAATAATGTCCGGGCTTATAATTCAGCTTTTCAAATGACTTCGTTTGGCGCAAAAGAAATAAATGAAGGAAATTTCATGCCAACTTTTAAAGTACAGGGTCAAGTGTATCATTTAATAGGGTCACTGCTTCCTAAAGAAAATGTCAAAGAAACGTTTTTACAAATTTATTTCATTAGCGATTATGTCCAGCAAAGGGATACAAGATTGGGACACTTTCCGAACTTAAATGCATCATTAATATGTAACTTACAAACAATGCTTAATGAAACAAATCCTTACATTAAAGACTTTAAAACTGCGTTGCAATCATTTCCTTTAGAATGTAATCAAAATAACTATAAAATAGTTATCAATGCTGATCGAAGGCCACCATCAGAACATAGAGGTCGTCATAATGCATCCAGTACAAATGAAGTCTCTGTACTGTTAGTAGACCAGCAATGTGATAAACGAGATATTGTACTGCATAAAACAGATAATACCTTACAGCGAATTGCGGAAACGCATAGATCGTACGACGCTCTACAATACCCATTAATCTTTTGTCGAGGCGAAGATGGATACAATTTTGGAGTCTACCAAGTCGATCCAGAAACAGGTCAGGAAAATTTGAGCAAGAAAATTTCTGCTCTACAATACTATTGTTACAGACTTATGGTAAGAAAGGATGAATATCATCATATATAGGTACATCATTTTAGGCAGTTACTTAACCAATACTTAGTCGACGTTTATGCAAAAATTGAAACAGAAAGACTGATTTTTATTAGAACCAATCAAACTAAGCTTAGAGTTGAGAACTATATACATCTGCAAGATGCAATAAACCGAAATGAAAGTACTGATAACTTAGGAAGATTGGTTATCTTGCCGTCTTCTTTCACAGGAGGGCCAAGATACATGCATGAACGTACTCAAGACGCGTTCTGTTATGTAAGAAAATATGGACGTCCCGACTTCTTTATAACTTTCACAACAAATCCAAAATGGGAGGAAATTGCCCGTGAGCTTTCTCCAGGTCAATCTGCATCTGATCGACATGATATAGTTACTAGAGTATTCAAACAAAAACTTAAAACATTGATTGATCTATTGGTGAAAGGAAAGTTATTCGGTTCTGTTCTATGCTATATGTATAGCGTAGAATGGCAAAAGCGAGGTTTGCAACATGCACACATTTTACTATGGCTGCAAAATAAAATAACGCCGGATCAGATTGACAGTGTAATCCGAGCAGAATTCCCTAAGTTCCAAATTGTTAAAACGCATATGGTTCATGGTCCGTGTGGCGCTTTCAACAATCAGTCACCCTGTATGAAGGATGGGCTTTGTACCAAAAAATTTCCTAAGCCATTTACTCTGGAGACTTGCACTGGTGAAGACAGTTATCCATTATACAGGCGCTGATCTCCTATAGATGGCGGAAGTACAGCAAAGGTTCGTTTACATAACAGTTCCGTTGAAATTGATAACAGGTGGATAGTGCCATTTTCACCCGTCTTATCTCGAGCTTTCAAGGCACATATTAACATCGAACTCTGTAGCAGTGTCAAATCAATTAAATATATTTGCAAATATGTAAATAAAGGCTCTGATTTAGCTGTTTTTGGTGTGCAAAATCAGTACGATGAAGTGACATCTTACCAAAGTGGGCGCTATATTAGTACTTCAGAAGCAGTTTGGCGGATGCTCTCATTTTCTATTCACGAAAGATTTCCTCCGGTTACACATCTTGATATACATTTGGAAAATGGACAAAGAGTTTATTTTAACCCTGACAGCGTTCACGATAGAATAGAAAATCCAAAAAACACAACCTTGATGGCATTCTTCCAATTATGCCAAACTGACAGTTTTGCTAAAACTTTACTTTACGAAGAGGTCCCTGCCTATTTTACTTATAACAAGCCAAGTGGAACCTTTCAACGTAGACGACGCGGTACTATCCTTGAAGGATACCGCGACGTATTTCGAGAACATGCTTTGGGTAGGATCTACACAATTCATCCTAATAATCACGAATGCTATTATCTTCGTATGTTATTACATGTGATTAGAGGACCAACATCTTTTGAAAGTCTTAGGACCATTAATGATGTCTTACATGAAACATATCAAGCGGCATGTTTAGCGCTCGGCTTATTGGAAAATGAAAATCACTGGCACGAAACGTTGGCAGAAGCCAGTATGAGAAGTGGTGGAGGAAAACTTCGGGAGCTATTCGCCATTATATTAGTCTTTTGTAATATATCACATCCACTGGAGTTATGGAATCAATTTAAAGAAAATTTTGCTGAAGATTTAATCAGAGATCATACACGATGCTATACGGATATTGATATCAATGCTCATATTGACGAATTAAATAATCGAGCACTACTTCTACTACAAGATATAGTTCTTTCAATGGGTGGAAATACAATTGATAATTTTGGGTTACCAACTCCACGAATAACCGATATGCGTTACGATTTGAATAGGGAATACTTGGCAGCAATGAACTATAACTTAGTGGAACTTCGAGATATTATTCAGCAAAATGAACCAAAATTAAATAATGATCAGAGACAAGTCTTTGAATGTATTCTGAATAGTATAAATACTTCAAATGGTGGCATATACTTTTTGGATGCACCAGGAGGTACTGGAAAAACATATCTTATAAACCTTCTCTTGGCCAAAATTAGAAATAATAAGAAAATCGCAATAGCAGTAGCGTCTTCCGGAATAGCTGCAACCCTCTTACCTGGTGGAAAGACTGCTCACTCCATGTTTAAGATACCAATTGAAGCGGATCGCATGGAAAACCCATTGTGTGGTATATCAAAGAACAGCCATAAAGCTAAAGTGCTACAAGACTGCGTGTTCATAGTTTGGGACGAATGCACGATGGCTAATAAAGTATCAATCGAGGCAGTTAATAGAACGTTGCAGGACATTAGGAATGATAATAGACCCTTTGGAGGAGTAACATTTCTATTCTCGGGGGATTTTAGACAAACATTACCAGTTATTCCGAAGGGTACACGCGCTGACGAAATTAATGCGTGTATTAAAAAGTCTTTACTTTGGAGGAACATTAAAAAACTACATCTGACCGAAAATATGAGAGCTCGATCGGAAGATGCTGAATTTTCCAGAGTTCTCTTACGTGTTGGAGAGGGCGAACTCCCTGAAATTCAGAGAAATGAAATAATACTCCCACCTGCTCTTTGCCGTATAGTTGAGCAAACCGACTCTTTAATTCGGGAGATATATGAAGATGTAGAGAATCTCAGTGGAAAAGAAAATTCTTGGCTTTGTGAGCGGTCAATTTTGGCTCCTAAAAATGAAATGGTAAACCATCTAAGCAATGAAATTCTAGGAAAGATTCCAGGTGATTTAACATCATACTACTCCATAGATTCAGTTTGCAATCAAGACGATGCAGTTCATTTTCCTGTAGAATTTTTAAATAGCATAACAGCACCTGGCTTACCTGCATATAAAATAGACCTCAAAGTTGGAGTTCCTATTATTTTACTTAGGAATCTGAATCCTCCCAAGCTTTGTAATGGAACTAGACTAAGAGTAGTCTCATTGCAAAACAATTTAATTGAAGCCATGGTCTTAACCGGCTGTGGTAAAGGCGAAAAGGTATTTATTCCAAGAATTCCCATCATACCCAGCAATTATCCTTTCCAATTTAAGCGCCTACAATTTCCCATAAATCTATGTTTTATTATGACCATTAACAAATCACAAGGCCAAACCTTCAGAAAAGTAGGCGTAGATTTAAGTAAAAATTGCTTTACTCATGGGCAATTATACGTAGCCTGCTCAAGAGTCAGTGATTCCTCCAATCTAATAATTTACACTTCCGATACTAACAAAACACATAACATTGTATACAAAGAGGCCTTACACTAATAGTGATTTCTTTTCTAGAATTTAGTTCGCAGAAATTTTTTTGGAATAGAACATAAAAAGTGCTGAACTCTCAAGAAAATATGTAAGGGTTAAAACGGGGTAACATTTTTCGCAGAAATTAGTGTAAGCAGATTATATATGAAATATACCGTACATTACTATGAAAAGCACATTGTATCGATATTTACGCGGACGAAGTTGCGGGTATTTGCTAGTAAAGAATATATATGTCAAACACAACATATTTGTGGCGACGAGGACTGTGTTCGATAAGAAAAAATTGAATTAGAATTACACGTGTTGTGCAAAAACTTGTTTTTTCCGAGCGTCATTTTCAACGATGGAAAATTTCATGGCGGCGTTGAATACAATTCTGGAGAACCAGAATAAAGTGATCAAGCAAATTGCAGACCACATCAATCACATCAGCGCAGATCAATTGCTCATAACCTCAAAATCAGCAGCTTCTTTCTCAACTCACATCAGTGAATTTTGTTACGATGCCGATACGGGAGTGTTCTTCGAGTCATGGTATAGCAGATTCGAAGATTTTTTCAAGGAAGACGCCAAAATGCTAGATGATTCAGCAAAAGTCAGGCTTCTTTTAATGAACTTACACACTTCAAATTTCGATAAATATGCAAATCTCATTTTGCCGAAAACCCCAAAAGATTTTTCGTTCTAACAGACTATAAATAAGCTTACAGAGTTATTTGGTCCACAGAAATCACTTTTTCATCGTCGTTTCGAGTGCCTTCAAATCGAAAAAAACGACAGAGAGGATTTCATTTCGTACGGAAGCAAAGTGAACAAACTGTGTGAAAGTTTTGCTCTGACCAAACTAACAAGCGATCAATTTAAGAGCTTAATTTTCGTTATCGGTCTTCATTCGAGTCGAGACAAGGAGGTGCGAACGCGCATTCTCTCGAAAATTAGCGCAAGTGACGAAGTCACGAGCATTGACAAGCTAATAGCAGAATGTCAGACTCTCATTAACCTCAAGTCTGATGTCAATCTAGTTGAGAAACCAGATAATCAACCAGCGAAACAGCCAGCTGTCAATTTGGTCAAACACACTGGCACAAAAAAAAAGTTCAACCAGACGTCGTCTTCGCATTCCGTAAACAACAAACCGTCTTACAATAAACCAGAAAAAACTCCGAGAACACCGTGTTGGTCATGCGGTGGGATGCATTTTTCGGCAGAGTGCTCATTCAAAAACCATAAATGTCAAAATTGCAAGCGGACTGGACACAAGGAGGGTTATTTTGGGGGCTTTCCTGACAAAGCACAATCAAAACAGATGAGTACACATTTTAAAAAACTGCCAACAAGTCGGGCGAAACTTTATTATTCTTGGGACAAGTTGCGGATGAGTGGAAAGTCAATATGCAGGTTAGAGTGGTTAGGGAAGACTAAGTGAAAGGGAGTTCTTGGGCAGGACTGTTAACAATATTTCATTCGTGTCTATAAGTTTGGGTTTTTATGAGGGGAGGAGTAGGGGTAATAGTAAGGGTGGGTGGATGTTAATAGCTTTTTAATTAATTACTTGAATCACGTCCAATATTCTCTGTATAGAATGTGTTTCATAGACGAAGTTGCATAGAATTTTCATAAAATTCGGTGTATTTTACATTCATGAAACCGAACATTTGTATGGGAGGGGGTAGAGAATATAGGGAAATCGTAAAATTTGATACGCACTTTTATTTCGCGTCTCTTGTAAGGTGCTTGTATAGAATTTCAAGTTCGTCGCTTTTAGTTTGTTGGTTATTAGTTGATTTAATAAAATTGGTCGAAATCGTAGTTTTGTATGGGAGGGGGTAGAAGGGCAAGCGCGATTTCAAAACTTTTAAAGCAACTTCATTTGAATTATTTTTATAAGTTTTTATGTCAAATTTGAAATTGATAGCTTTTAAGAGTTAGCTGATAACTGATTTCTTAAAAATGCTCGAAAAAATAATTTTGTATGGGAGGGGGTAGGAAAATCGTCAAACTTTGACGCAATTTTCTTTCATTTTTGTTGTTAGATGCTCGTACGAAATTTCAAGTTCATAGCTTTTAATTTGTTGGTTAATAGTTGATGTAATGAAATTAGTCGAAATCATACTTTTGTATGGGAGGGGGTAGAAGGGCAAGCGCGATTTTAAAACTTTGAACGCAATTTCATTTTAATTATTTTTGTAAGTTGTTTTGCAAAATTTGAATTTGATAGCTTTTAATGGTTAGGTGATAATTGATTTCTTGAAAATGGTCGAAAAAACAATTTTGTATGGGAGGGGGTAGAAGTTTTAAAGGTTTTCGACCAGTTAATATTTCGTATATTTAAGGATTTTTTTTAAATGCATTTCGCAAATTTTCAAGGTTCTACCTTAAAATATCACTCAAAAATTTTCAATTTATGTGTTTTTTTCAATGCACATGAAACACCTTGTGCACGTTAGACCGGGGGAGTCGGTTTATAACAATTATGGATCAAGTTAATATTATTTTTCTATGTACATTAAATATAGGTATTCAAATGCAAAATTTTAACTTTTTATCTCTCACTAGAGCCCTAAAAAAATCACTCAAAATTTTCGACATTTTTGCTTATCACCTCGCTCCCCTTACACCTCCCAGCTTAAAATTTTTACCAAAATTAACCATTATGTAGTTCTACAATCTGACAAATTTTTGATTTAATATCTGTACTATTTTTTGAGATATAAGGATTTGTAATTTTGATAAGTGCGCCATTTTTGAAATGTTCCCCATTTCCCCCCACTACTATTATTTCAAGATGTTATATTTTTTTTGTATTTCCTTAGTATAGCTTAATATACGTTTTAAGTTTCAATTACATGCCTTAAAAGATAGTTGAGATATTAATTTTTAAGTGTTTTTCTTTGCACCCCCCCTGACCCTCCCCCTTACAATAATTAGCCGCTTTCTAAGCTGGTTCCGATGGAACTATATGCCACCTTAACGATCTCTAAATATGATTTTTTTACGATAAGTAATTTCGAAGATATAATCATTTGAAAAAAAAATTCGGCCGACAATTGGTTCTTAGCCCCCCCTTTTCGCACCCCAATGGATAAAAAAATTAAATTATTTTTAAAAGTTGTCCCACAAACCCCTCTATATGTATGTTGAGTTTTAGCTTCCTAGCTGTTACCATGGTTGAGATATTTGAATTCGTATTTTTCGGCTTAAGCGCTCCCCCCGCCTCCCCCTGAACCCGTACACCCCCCAAAATGGGCATCCGCCTGAGATCCGCAACTATCTACAATTCCTCCAAAAATGAACTTTCTATCTTGAAGGGTTTGGGAGTTAATGTGCGCTCAGCGTACACGTCGGCGTACGGCGTACGGCGTACGCCGTACGGCGGACGGCGGACGGCGTACAGACAGACGGATTTTTTTTTTTGCATTTTTAGGCTAATTTAGTCATGAAACGCGAAAAAAAAAAATTTCAGGGTAGCAAACTTTTTTTTTTTTTGTGTCGACCACAATACTTTATTATTATAATAATAAAGTAAAATCAAGATAGCAAGCCTTCTGTCAAAGAAATTTCAATCATTAACAGTATAGAGGGATTTGCACACAAACGGAAATTCATCATCGTACTCATCAACGGCGTCGAAGTCAAACTTCAAATGGATTGCGGCTCAGACATAGTAACTATTGTATCCGAGACAATGTGGGAACGTATCGGTAAACCCCAGTTGTCTAAACTAATTTTCGGTGCGCGAACAGCAGACAAAAGTAGACTGAAAATCACAGCCCAATTTAATGGCGACATCAGCTTCAGGAATGTCGTAAAGACGGGAACGTGCTACGTTGCACCAGACATCAACATTTTTGGAACTGATTTCATGGACAAATTCAATTTATGGGATGTACCACTTAGTATGGTATGCAATCACATTTCCGCCGATGATCGTTCAGGCCTGGTCGTACCGAAAAAATTTCCAAATTTGTTTTCGGGAGACTTGGGTCCTTGTACGAAAACCAAAGTCAGATTGCATCCGAAGTCAGAAGCAAAATCAATATTTCGCGCAAAACGACCTGTGGCTTTTGCGGCGCTACCACTAATTGATGATGAACTGCAGCGGTTGCAACATCTGAATATAATCACACCAGTCGACTACTCAGATTGGGCCGCACCAATAGTTGTCGTCAAAAAGAAGGATGGGAACGTGAGGATCTGTGCAGACTATTCACCTGGTCTGAATAACGTTCTGGAATCGAATCAATTTCCATTACCTCTTCCAGTGGAAATCTTTACAAAAATAGCGAGAGGAACAGTTTTCAGTCAAATTGACCTATCCGACGCATTTCTGCAGGTGGAAGTTGAGGAGGAATCGCGCAAGCTACTCACGATCAACACGCATCGCGGACTCTATCAGTTCAACCGATTACCTTTCCAACAAATTATGGAAAGCATGGTAGGAGACTTACCAGGCGTTGCCGCTTACATGGACGATATTGTCGTTTCAGGAATAGACATGTCAGATCACAATCATAACCTGACACGAACACTCGAACGAATTCAAGATTTTGGGTTCCGTCTCAAAATCGAGAAATGTAAATTCGCTATGAGGTCAATTCGATACTTGGGTCATGTCATTGACAAAGATGGACTACGACCAGATCCCGTTAAAGTGGAAGCAATCACAAACATGCCTCCACCAACGGATGTAGCGACCTTGCAATCTTATTTGGGTGCTGTGAATTATTACCGGAAATTCGTAAAAGAAATGCAGCAACTTAGACAGCCACTCGATGCACTTTTAACCAAAGATGCCAAATGGGATTGGACAACAGACTGCCAGAAATCGTTCGACAGATTCAAAGAGATTTTGAAAGCTGACCTTCTGTTGACACACTTCGACCCCAATCTCGAAATCATCGTGGCAGCGGATGCATCCAGTACAGGCATTGGCGCTTGCATATATCATCGGTTTCCAGACAGTTGAGTCAAGCACATCTATCATGCTTCACGAACTTTGGTCAAAGCAGAGCAGAACTACAGTCAAATTGAAAAAGAAGCTCTTGGGTTAATTTTCGCAGTAGTTAAATTTCATAAATTTATTTTCGGAAGGAAATTTTTACTTCAAACCGATCATAAACCGCTACTATCGATTTTTGGTTCCAAAAAAGGCATTCCTGTTCTACACAGCGAATCGACTACAGAGGTGGGCATTAACACTCCTCATGTACAATTTTGACATCGAGTACGTATCTACAAAGAGTTTCGGATACGCAGACATATTGTCACGGTTGATAAATTCTCACATCAATCCGGATGAAGAATTCGTTATTGCATCAATTCAAGCGGATGACGATTTTCAATCCGTCCAAGACGGAATTTTTCATCATTTACCTGTAACTCACAATATGATCCAGCGAGCAACCAGAAGCTCAGTCATTCTTCAAACAGTCATCCAACACGTCAACGATGGCTAGCCCGCTTCATCCAAGCAAATAGAAGAAACAGAAGTCAAACAATTTTTCCAACGACGTGAAGCATTGGCAATTACAAATAATTGTCTCATGTCCGGCGACCGTCTCGTCGTACCGGAAAAATTTCAGAAACGTATCCTTCAACAGCTACACAAGGGACATCAGGGAATGCAGCGTATGAAATCAATTTCGCGAAGCTATGTGTTCTGGCCTAGACTTGATCAACAAATTGAAGAGATGGTGCGGGATTGCAACCAGTGTGCAAGTGCAGCGAAATCACCAACGAAAACATTCCTGGAATCGTGGACCATACCTGATGGCCCTTGGCAACGTATTCACATTGATTACGCTGGCCCAATTTATGGATATAATTTTTTTGTGATCATCGACGCATATTCAAAGTGGCCAGAAATCACGCAAACCCTAGCGACAATTTCAACTAAAACTATTCGAATGCTGGAAGAAGCTTTCGCCCGTTATGGTGTTCCTAAAATCATCGTATCGGACAACGGTACTCAATTTGTAGCAGCACAATTTCAAGATTTCTGCGAGTCTTACGGCATCAATCACATTCGTACCGCCCCATTCCATCCGCAGTCAAATGGTCAAAGTGTTCCGCAACAACAAATTTAGTTGGTGCACGGGAGCTATCATAGAACGAATCGGACAGGTAATGTACAAAGTTCAGCTACGCAACTCAACCCGAATTGTACGTTCGCATGCAAACCAAATGCGCTCGCGACCATTTCGAGACTCATCAACTTCATCTGATATCGGTTCAGAACTCTCGCTTGAGATGCTGCGAGCTCAAGAAACTACACATCCAATTCCGGATGTTCAGAGCGAGACTTTGTATGACGAAACATCGGCCGTGCAATCATCCAACAACCAATGTCCTCATCCAGTTCCCCTGGTTCGAAGATCAGGCAGACGTCGTAGAGTTCCGAGACGGTTAGAGGACTACCAGCTTAATTAAGGGGAGATGTTGGACACCTGGCAACACCAGATAAAAAATGGGAAAATGGAGAATGGCATCAGCGCGAACCGGGAGTGGATGCAGAAACACAACTTTTACATATTTTCCTAATATCGACAAATGTACTTTAAAATCGGAAAATAAAGAATATATATGTCAAACACAACATTTTATTTTGAAAATATTTCATGGAGTGAGGCATATGAGAAGGCTCGTAGCAAAAAAAAAAAAGAGCTTTCGAATAAAATATACAACAAAATTAAAAATCATACCAAACCCGCACAACATGAAACAGCTGGTAGTTCGCAAATTCAACTTGAAAGTAGGGTATTCGATATTCAAATAGCAGTAGAGAAGAATCTATAAAAGAGTTTATCTGACAATTTAGCAGACTGGTGTATTCAATATAGAATACCAAGAACGGCTTGCGATGCCCTTTTAAATATTTTATACGCAGAAGGTATTAATGTGCCAACATCCTCGAAAACTTTACTGGAGACTAAATATAGTCAAATTCAGATCTCTGAAGTATCACCAGGACAATATTTCCATTTCGGGATAGAAAAAGAGCTCAAATTAATTGGTACATTTCCACAAATGCCAACGACGAAATTTTAATAGATATTGGAATTGACGGCTTACCTCTGTTTAATGACTGTATGGCCGATATTAGGGGCGATATCGAAATGTCGTACCATTGCACCATTTTTGATTGGAGCATATATTGTCCCACAAAATCAGCAAACGTAAATGACTATTTGAGCAAATTTGTTGATGAATTACAATACATCTCCCAGAATGGAATTATTATAGGTAAAAAATATTGGAAACTGCAAATAAGATTATTTACTGCAGATGCTCCAGTTTGAGCCTTTTTGGCGGGCACTGTTGGTCACACTGCTGCAAGTGGATGTTCTAAATGCATTCAAAAAGCCAAACAAATTAATAAGCGTTTAGCGTACAGCACAGTATCATCAGAATTGAGAACAGATGTTGATTTTAAGAACCGAGTTGAACGCATCACTTAAATTACTTCCAAACTAGTAAGAACATTTTAGAAGTAGAAATCAAAATGGTTACTCAAATGCCTTTAGATGTAATGCATCTTATTGACTTAGGAGTTGTCAAGAAAATATTAACTTTTATTTGGGAAGGTAAACATAACTGCGCTAGATTGAATGCTGAACAAAAATTAAATTTGAACAAAAACATATTAATAATGAAACGGTTCATACCTATTGAGTTTTGTAGGAAACCCAGAGGTTTCGATGAGATTCATAGGTGGAAGGCAACTAATTCATTTTATACACAGGAATTGTTGTGTTGAAAAATTTTATTGACCCCAATTTATTTAATAATTTTTTGCTATTACATTGCGCATACAGGTTAATTTCTTGCCCTGTAAATTGCAAAAAAAATGTAGATTGTGCACAAGAAATGTTGCAAAATTTTGTACGAGATTTTTCAGTTTTGTACGGAATCGATAAAGTGAGCTATAATGTACACAATTTGCTGCATTTAATCCATTCTACTCCCTCCCATACAAAATCACTCATTTTTAATCATTTACAGTAATCAAATTTTCTTGGAAAACTTAAAAGCTGAAATTTGGAAAATAATTTTTTATCATAAAGGTGATGTATGGTATAAAAATTATTTCAATCCCACCATTCCTTTAACTAACTCCCATACAATATGACACAATTTCACAAAAAATCGATTTTTTTGAAAAGTTTGAATGTTACTGGTCTGAAATTTGAGAGATGACAATTTCATAGTATTCATAGTTATTTCTGAAAAAATCACTAACCAACGTGAACGACCTTCGTCCTCTTCAACAAACGAGAACATTGAAAAAGCGAAGGAAATGGTGATCGAAAATCGACATGCCAGTGTTAGTGAGGTAGCAGGAGAGCTCGAAATCTCTCGCGAGTCCGTTCGTTCGATTTTGGTAGATAATTTGGCCATGAAACACAAGGACTCGTTCCGATAAAGCTGAATTTTCTTCAAAAAAAGTACCGTGAACAGGTCTCTTTAAACATGCTTGATTGTGCAAATTCTGATCCCACATTCATGGAGCGCATCATAACTGGTGATGAGACATGAGTTTGACATGCAAACCAGTCAACAATCATCGGAATAAAGGAAAAAAATGAGCCGAAACCGAAAAGACCACGCCAAAGCCGCTCAAAAATCAAAACGATGCTCATTGTTTTATTTTCGATATTCGAGGTTTGATCCATCATGAATTCGTTCCGGAGGGACAGACGGTCAATAAGGAATACTATTTCGTCATTTTTGTAATTTTCGATCAGTTTAATAAAGGTTGCAGCAGAGACCGAAACGTCACGAATAATAAAGCGTAAAAGTGTAGAATCCGGAAATCTTTTCTTTCAATTCGAAATGCACTGTGAAAACATTCACCAAACCATATAAATTGTGGCTCATATCGAGAGTGAAAAAGAAAAAGGGAATTCATAACCTAAGAATTCTGGTGTAGAAAAAAAAAAGAATAAAGAAGAAACTTGTTGGCAAGTTGCGTTCGCGTTTCGCAGATTATTTCGCGCGCGAGTTCTCGCCGCTGCAATCGACTCAAGGCGTATCCCTTTGAAACGTCCCCTGTACAATTAGAATACAAGTGCGGTTCGAGCTTCGATCGTGTGTGTTAATTATTCCCCACACAACTCGATTTTTTCTTTTCTTCGTGTTTCCGCAAGGATACTCGCGAGATCAAAGCTGCAGGTTGTTATGGTTGAAGGCCTGCGGGTGATTTTTTTTCTAAATTTCAAAAATCGATTCGCGCGAAATTCAAAACTGACATTTCGCTTCACTGAGATCGAATCGGTCAGCTGCGGATTTCGCGTGGATCATCACCCGCGGCCAACTTCAGGGCGTGCGGGAGTTGACAGAAAGAGAAGAGAGGAGCGGTTTTGGCGTGGCTGGTGCGATTTTTTTTGCGTTCCGTGAATACTCAAAAAAAGAAACTATCGCGATGGAGTTTAATCGAAAGACTGCTACAATAATTATAATGTGAGCAGCTAGTTTTTTTTGTAGCCGACTTTTCGTTTTTTTTTCTTTCCGTGCCGATTCGGGAAAAGAAGTGCGATCTTTTTTCATGCTCTGGTGAAAATTTCGTGGCCGCGCGGCAATCGAGCAACACATTCGGGACGATAAAGAAAGGATCGGAAGTTTTTTTTGTTTCCCAGACGGGAGAGTACTGAGAAATTCGGCGTTGGAAGGAAAAAAAACGCAAGGAATCAATTCGTAGCGAACTAACTAAGATAAAAAAAGGAAGAAATCAAAAAAGAAAAAAATGGAAAACGCGAGCGCGTGGAAAATGTGTGACATTTGTAGCTAAAGTTTTCTTTTGAAGAGCACCTCTAGCTTCCACGGATCCTCCTCCTCTCTTCTTGGGGCCATACGAAGAAGAGTTCGCGGAAGATGTATGGCTAAGGTTGGGTGGGCAGGTTGGCGTCAAACCACCAGACTCCGTCGTCGAAGCATCTGGCTGAATCAATATCCGTGACCAGTTGAAGTTCCTTTTTTTCGTTGTCATCCCGACTTGGATAAGTCGACGCGGCGAGCTCACAGCTCGCGATTTATTTTTGTTATGACAGGCCAATTGGGTTTCATGACATTCTAGTGCAGCGAACCCCCCACGACTCCCGCAGCTAGACCCGGCATCAGCTAGCGCGTCGCACCAGCACATAGATTGTCACTGAGATGGACGTAGGTGAATCTCAGCCCTGTCTATCCCGAACCTTATTTTTCCTTTTGAATTATTTTGGCTTTAGGGTCAAAATAATTCTCGTCCTAGGCCTTCGTTACATAACAAGGTGCAATGAAGCAGCTTGTGCACGCTTGCTGTGCGTGAAAGGCGAGCCAAGGAACGCTGCAATGCGGAAAATGACGTCGAGTTTGTTCGAATCCGTCCTGTTCCCGACTCTACTACGTTGCTAACGCCACGGAAGCAACAAGACGAGGACGAGTTCGTTATTCAATTATTCCCGGAAACCGGCAACGAAGCGTACTAGCAGCAGCAGCAACGTCCGCGCTAAATCTTGGGAAATAAACCGTAGACGGAGACGTGCGTAGCCGTCACAATAGTATTTTCTAATCTCGTACGCGAACGACCTGTAATATTTTACAAATGTTTTCAATTTTTTTTTCACGTGTGTGTGAAATCCGAGTTGATCGCCCACACCCAATGTAAAAATACGATAATAAGTTGTAGAATTTGAATTATAACAAGAAAAAATGTTACTTGAAGAATTATGTAAGTCACTTTAAAATTATTATGTAAGCCACTATAGCACCATTGAATTGTAAGAGTGCGGCATTTTTGAGAGAGTCTCGTGTAAGCGTTCGACATGAGCGGAGTTCATCTTATTTTGTTTCAATAATAAATATTTTAAGTATTTCTCTACACATCTCATTTTGTTTTTTTCTGAGATTGGAATTACTTGCTATTATTGAATTCTGAAATAGAAAAAAAAGGAATGAATCACTAAAGCTTTCATTTGAAGAGCCCCTCTAACCTCCACAACTTCCTCCTCCTCTCTCCATGGGGCCATACAAAAAAAGATATGTTGGAGACTGTACGGCTAAGACAGGGTGGGCAGGGTAAAGCGACATAACATCCGTCGCCATCGTCGAGGCATCTGATCGGGTCAACATCCGCGATCAGAGAAAGTCCCAAATTTTTGTTGAAGTACCTAATCTGAGGTAAGTCGACGTGACGAGCTCTAAAGCTCGTTTTTGTTGTAATAGACCATGGGTTTTATGGTCAGTATCGGAGCAACGTATCCCATGATTTACGTGTTGAAGAGCGTTCAGGACAATTTTTGAAAATGAGTCACTTTGTATGGGAGGGGTTAGAAGGCGTAAGGAAAGTAAAATAAAACCTAAGACAGATTACTTCTCGAGGCAGATCTAATAATCTGTGAAAGTTTCATTACAATCGGTTCAGCCGTTTCCAATACTTGATGGCAACGATCCAAACTTAGAGGGTCACTTCGTCAGTGTGCGTAGTACGTGTCTGTAGGATTACTGAATACTATACAAGCATACTTGATAACGTAACAATTGATTTGATCACACGGATCACTAGCTGGCAAGTATCCAATGAGACCTAAATGTCAGATCATCTATTTATGATTTGACATTGAGAGTGACTCAAAGAAGTTAATGATGTTTCGCAACATCTGGCTCACGAACTGAACTAAGAATTGGAAGACGAATCTGGAAACACCATTAAAAAAACATAACAGGGCTACGATCTTACGATACTCTAGATGAAATAGAATTTTTTGTGATCCCAAGAAATTTTGTATGGGAAGTGTTAGAAGGGATGGTAGCATTGAACTAATTTTTTCCCCATCATGCTAAAGTAGCTACAAAAATGTTTCATACATAATGCTTACTCCAAAAATTGAATGCGAACTGAGAAAATTAGTGATTTAAATTTAGTGAAAATGTGCAGTTTGTATGGGAGGTGATAGAAAGAGTGGGGGAATTCTAGTGATTTTTTCATAAATAACTAGGAATATTATAAAATTGACATCCCTTAAATTTCAGACTAGTACCATTCATACTTTTCAAGAAAATCGGTTTTTTTGTAAAGTTGTGAAACTGTGTCATATTGTATGGGAGGGGGTAGAACCAGTGAAGCTAATCAAATATTTTTTTTCTGGTCTTAGTTATAATACTAATTAAGTATTTATTACAAAATATGAGCTCAATAAATGTTATACACACTGTTACGAAAGAAGTTTATGTTCGTGTTCTGACGAATGTGATGAAACCATGGGAACGGCGAGGCGATGTTTTTCAGCAGGATGGTACACTGGCACACACACGAACCATTTAGTCCAAAACTGGCTATCGGATAACATTTTCTGATCCAAAGAATTCAGATACATTAATAGCCCGGGTTCAAGCCTACTACTACGTTTGGCGCGTAACTTGACTTATTGGTAACTATTTCGTTACCAACCGTTAAGAGTATAGGAAAGTGTTCTTACATTGTGCGTGCCGTAGTGTATGCAATCACAAAGTATGCATACATAAAGACGAAGCTGTGATAAACTACGAATAATATATATCCTCTCCGACAGTCAAGCCGCACTACTGGCACTCTCATCGTACGTATTCAAGTGGAAATTGGTATGGGAATGTACTCAGGCTATTGAAAACATAAAGTAAAACAACCAGACCACACTCCGATAGGTGCTAGGACACATCAAAGAGCAAGATATTGAGGAGGCTGACGTCCACGCACGCACCAGAGCCTCAAATAACAGGTCAAAATCCACACTTTCTATTCCCTTCAATAACATGAGGCTGGCCATCAGGAAATCGACCTCTAATCAAAAACAAACTAAGAATAATAGTTGATCTCTTCAAAGGACACTGTCGTCTCAACAAACATATGAAAAGAGTAGCTGGGTCTAATATTTGTCGGCTTTGCCTGGAAGAAATTGCGCAGCATTTACTATGCGAATGCGTGGCAATCGTAGCAGCACAGTTTAAGCCCAAGTAGCTTCCTGCCTAACACAATGCTGCGCTTTCTTAACACAGTCGGTATCTTAAGAGGAGCTGAGAACAGATGGAACGC
This sequence comes from Chorisops tibialis, assembly GCA_963669355.1. Lineage (NCBI taxonomy): Eukaryota > Metazoa > Arthropoda > Insecta > Diptera > Stratiomyidae > Chorisops > Chorisops tibialis. The sequence goes on along the minus strand of OY770262.1, from coordinate 109,885,344 downwards.
ACAATAAATCTCATAGTGGTCGCAGTGCGCCTAGGACTAGAAAGGCCGCATAGAGTTTAGACACCGAGTTCCGCAAGTGGGTGGGATTGTTCAAATTGAAGATTCAATCAATCAAATTCCTGTTAACACCCCTACATGGACATAGGACAGAATCAATTCCTTTCCACAAGGCGCGATCCTGAGCATCGGCCTTTAGTTGTCACCAGAACTTGCTCATTCCTCTGGCCTCCTGATCAGCTGCACACTTCCATGTGCTACATGGTCGACCAACCCGACGTCTTCCTTAAGGATTATAATCCAGAGCTTGTTTAGTGATGTTTCGCTCTGGTTTCGTCAAAGTGTGACAGATCCACCGCCACTTCTGCCTTTGAATCTCAGTGCTTAATTTAGTATGTCCAGTTGTACTTCAAAGTTCGTCGAGAATACTCCTAAAATGCGTCGGAAACATTGATTCACGAAAGTTTGCAGTTTCTTGGCAAGTCGAACGGACACTTTCCACGTAGTATAACCATATAACAACACAGATTTGACGTATCCGTCAAATACTCGCAGCTTCGTGCGACGGGAAATCTCGAACAACCTCCAGAAAGGGGAAAGAATACTGAAGGCCTGACGAGCTTTATTTTTTCGAGCCTCAATATCCTTTTCAGCTACGCTGTCCATGCTGACTATGCTTCCGAGATAGTAAAAATCGTGCACATCTTGTCCGTTAAGAACAATCGGTGTGCTTGTGTTGGAACCCTTGTGCATGTTTTCCGCATATTTATTTTCAGTTCTGCCTCTTTGCATTTAGAATGCAACGACCGAACATTTGATTCTAAGTTCGAACGGTTATGTGCAAACAAACACTGTTTTAGTATTGAGCAAAGCAACTAATGTTTTTTGTAACTAAGTAGCTTATACGATTTTCATGTATACTAGAGTTGACAGCTAGGAGGTTGAAAATAAATAAAATTAATTTCTTCACTTTTCAATCGTTGTTATTTTAATAAATATACATAATTATTACATGGTGTCAGAAGAAAATAATCAACGGCTAATTTAAACGCCAGAAAAATTAAAAAAAATTGTGGAAAATGGACCGATTACCAGCGGAGCTGGATTAAGCAAATTTAATCCGCGATTGGCCAATATGGCAATGTACTTTCCAAATGTACATGATGGCAACGGGAAAGGATGAGGAAGCCGAATCATCGTTGGATATCAAGCGGCTGTACCGGCAAATGAAAACCGAGAAGCACAGCCAACTGTGATTCGCACATTGGAAAGTGTCATTGAAGCATTCGATGGATATTGTATTCCACGGAGGAACGTCTCGATGGAATCTTTTAAATTTAATGACATTACGCAAAAGGAAAAGCAAGCGTTTGTGGATTTCGAAACGGAGTTAAAACAAATCCAGTATTGCGAATAAAAGTGTGATTGCGGTAAATCATTTGAAGAACGCTTGCTGATTGACCAAATCATTATTGGTGTGAACGACAAGAAGTTACAATTGAAATTACTCGACATGAAAAACGAAAAGTTGGCGGACATCGTCGAAGGATGCAAAGCTTTTGAGATAGCGAATCAAAACAAATTGTTGTTGGAGAAAAGTGTTGGATATCAAAGTGTGTACGCCTTGAACGAAGAAATGTCATCAAATTCCGTAAATGCAATTTCGCGTCATTATTACAATTGTGGTGGATTATTTGGACCAGGCCACATCAAGGAATGCCGTGCACGAAGCATCAATTGCCATTCATGTGGAAAACAAGGACATTTCAGTAAATTCTGCAAATCAAAGCCGAAAGTAAGAACCAGTGGATTGCACACAAAACCAAATCAAGATGATGCAAAGAAGCTATCAACACTTAACTGGGCAGATGAAACAGTTTTTAGAATAAATAGTATCGGATCAAACAGTCTGAAGTAGACTAAAGAGTATCAAATAGGAGACCAAACTGTTGTATTCAAAATTGACACCGGCGCTGATGTTAATTGTGTGTCAATAAAAGTGGTCGAAAGGTTAAATAAAAAAATGGAGAATAAGGATTTGAATTATCCAGTCTACGATTACAACGATAATAAAATTAAATTTTTTTGATGGAAAAAGAAAAACGGAAAATAAGTCAACATTTCTCGTAGTGGATAATAATCGGGAACCAATACTTGGATTGAAAACATCTGTTGATTTTAACTTGATTAAGCGTTTGAACATTGACTCCATTGCATGTTTGCCTCTAACAAAAGAAAACTTTGTGGAAATATATCGTGATTTGTTTGAGGGGCTGGATAAGTTCCCTCGTAAGCAATCAATCATTCTTAAGGAAAACGCCGAACCGGCTCTACATTAAAAAAAACAAGTACCTTACAGTCTACTCAAGCCCTTGGAAAAAGAATTAAAGCAAATGGAACAGAACGGCATTATATCATCCGTGACCTATCCCACGGATTGGGTAAACAATTTGCAGATAGTTGAGAAACCTAACGGTAAATTAAGGCTTTGTTTGGATCCAAAGCCGTTAAATAACGCAATTAAACGCGATCCCTACGATTGATGACTTTACCAGCCAATCAGCGGATATGAAGATTTTCACTGTTCTCGACTTGTCTAGTGGATTTTGGCAAATGGAATTGGACGAAAAAAATGGAGTTAAATTCAATCCTGACAAAGTTCAGTATCGACAAACGCAGGTTGAATACATGGGTCATATTTTGTCACATGGTCAGCTGAAGCCAAGGAGCAAATACTGCGAAGCAGTTGCTAAAATTAAAAAAGCGGAAAATAAACAAGACGTATTGCGAATCTTATGGTTTTTCAAATATCTGGCAAAATTCATTCCGAATTTATCACAAAAAACGGCACAGCTTCGTCATCTCACAAGAAACGATGTTGAATTCGAGTGGACAAACGCGCATGATTGTGAGCTGAGTGAAATATTGAGCATCACCTTATCCGATCCAATTCTGGTTTTATGTGATAAAACCAAAACGGTTGTCATCCAGACGGATGCGTCAAAAGATGGCCTTGGATGCGTTCTGATGCAAAACGGACAGCCAGTGGCTTATGCGTCTCGTACATTGAGCAAGAGCGACCAAAAATGGGCACAAATCGAAAAAGAACTTTTAGCAATCGTGTTTGCGTGTGAGCGATTTCATTATTATGTGTATGGTCGTGAATTCATGGTGGAAAGTGATCATAAACCACTTGAAACGTTAATAAGACGTGATGTCGATGATGTTACCATTCGCTTGCAGCGAATGTTAATGTACTTACTCAAACATCCAAAAATGACTGTGGAATACAAACCGGGCCTAGAAATGCTCGTAACTGACTGCTTGTCGCGAGCACAGTTGCTCAGGGTTGAAGAGGTTCTTGAACTTTCAAGCATGATTCATACAATAACGCGAACAACATGTCTATCGGAAGAAAATTACAAATTTTACTGTTCAATCATTGAACGCGATGAATTTGTGAATATGTTGAAAGTGGTTGGCCCTCATACCACCAATTGGACAACTTTGGTCAGGAAATTTACAAATACAAATCAGAACTACACTTTGAAAATGGTGTTCTGTTCCGTGACTGCAAACTGGTAATTCCAACAGAATTGCAAAACCGCATCACGAAATGACTACATGCGCCACATCTAGGAATTGAAAAGACACTTGCACGTGCGAGAATGCATTATTATTGGCCGAATATGAACGCACAAATCAAGGAACTGGTCACTGCTTGCAATATCTGTGAAAAATTCACAAGTAATAATCAAAAAGAGCTTCTGATGCAAGACGAAACGCCGAAATATCCTTTTCATATAGCTCGAATGGATATTTTTGAATATGCGGGATCAAATTTCATTTCGCTTATGGACGCATACTCGGGATTTATAATTGTAGAATATTTAAAAAACAAAACGGCAAGTCACGTAATTGACAAGTTAAGAAAACGGTTTGACTATTGTGGATAATCTCAAGTGTGACAATAATCCATTTAACAGTGAGGCATTCGACGAATTCGCGGATGAATGCAATATCGTAATGCAGTATTCTAGTCCAAGACATCCGGAAAGTAATGGATTGGCCGAGAAGGGCGTCGCTATAGCAAAAAATATCTTGAAACGCTGCTATGAGGCAAACGCGTTCTTGAACATAATGCAACTCCTGTTGCAAGCATGCAATTAGCACCTTGTCAATTATTTAGTGGACGATTACTCAAAACGAAAATCCCAGTATCGAAGTCGCTTTTGTGTAGAAATGATTTGAAGGAAAAAGAAATTCAAGAAAAGATTGAACAAAAGAGAGAAAAGCATAGGTATAGGTATAGGTACTTCAATCGAAACGCAAGAGCATTGCCGGAACTCAACATTGGTGATCTCGTTATTTTTAAGAAAACAGGAAAAGAATGGTTCCACGGAACCATTGTTGGTCGAGTTAATGAACGATCATACATCATTAGGGATAGCTTTAATAGTCACTTCAGACGGAATCGACGGTTTATTGCCAGAACAAAGAACGACGGTTTCAACGCTAGTGATTTACTGTATGAAGACCATATTCAGGGTGGATCATTTACACCAAATGACAACATGAAAAAAATACAAATCGTTACGCCACGGGGTCAAACTGTGATAACAGAAAAATGGAATGACCGTCAAATGTGTGAAGCAAATGAACCAGATCTCACAGTGGTTGTGGATAATAGCGAAAACGCGTCCGATAATTACAAAACCACTAGTAGTGACAGTTCAAGAGCGAAGTTTGAAGCAATTGAGACGCCAATATCGGTCGTTAATTGTCCTGTTGCTGATTTACCTTCTACCACAGAAGAAAGGACTCGTTCGGGTCGTGTCGTTCGTGAGCCCAAGAGATATGGATGGTAGACGTGTTTGATCCGAGCTAGGGACTCATGTTTACTTCATTAAAAAAAAAGCGTGTTTTAATATTGAGCAAAGCAACTAATGTTTTTTGTAACTAAGTAGCTTATACAATTTTCATGTATACTAGAGTTGACAGCTAGGAGGTTGAAAATAAATAAAATTAATTTCTTCATTTTTCAATCGTTGTTATTTTAATAATTATACATAATTATTACAAACACAAGTAATCAGCATAATCAAGGTGACACAACCGTCTGAGTTGCAGAAAATTCAGAGGAATTTCATTGTTGTGTACGTGTTACAAAATTTTAACGAAAATATCGAACGAAGACTCAGTTAATACGCTAATAGCATCATCGGAGAAAATCAAGGTGACCAGATCCGAACAATCGACAACGGACCTGTTATTCTCAGTAAAACACGTGTTAGCAAAATGCTGGGAATATGATATTAATGTGCACCAACTACTCGTCGATTTTTGTTAAGCATACGATCCAATCGATACTCGTTCGGTTAATAAAAGTAACTATGGAGAACAATGAGTGCCAAGTAAAAATCCAAAACGAGTTGACTCAAAACTTCCCAATGGAATCAGGTCGCAAACAAGGAGATGGTCTCGCCCCCATGCTCTTCAACTTGGTGCTCGAGTATGTCGTCAGGAAGGCAACTTCAGTAACCTCACACCAAAGGTACGATATTCGTAAAATATACACAATTGGTGGCGTACGCGTAGGGTTCATAGTCAATGGAGAGAAAACTACATAAATGTGTTGAGAAAAACAATTCAAATTCATTTCTTTTATTTCGTAGAATCGCTCTCTTTTGTGCGACACCCTGTGCCACATTATGTATGTCATTTTGACACTTGCTCATTTTTGTATTTCACAACTTCTTGTCATTCCACCACAAGCACTCAAGTGATTAAGAATAAAAATCTTTTGCCTCAGCTACATTGTTTGAATATTCATTTTTCCTAACGCCAAAGTTTACCACGCGTAATATAGACTCAACAGGCTTTCAACAAAATGAGGCAAAATATGGGCGAATACAACTTCGAGCAGGTGGATGAATTCGTATACCTTGGAGCCCTTCTCACAAATGACGAATGAACGACATGAAATTCAAAAAAGAATCACGACAGCTAACAAAGCATTTTATGCGGTCCTCTCCATAATGAAATTAAGAAAGGTTTATCGAAACAATAAACTATGAATATACAAGATATTAATTCGTCCTGCGCTGCTATATGGATGCAAAACGTGGACCTCGGCGCGGGTGCTGGAGAATTTAATCGACACGTTTGAGCGAAAAATGCTTCGAAAGGTGTACGGGGCAGTTAAGGAAGGAGATAACTGGCGAATTCGATACAACCATAAGCTGTATCAACTATTTGACGAGCCACCAGAATCTATCGTGACCAAACTCCGCAAGCTTCAATGGGCTGGCCACGTGAAGCGAATGCACGAGGAATAAATTGCAAAACAAGTGCTCAAGGACAAAGCTCAAGGCAACCGACCGCAGAGGAAGGAACTCAGTCGAAGCAGATTGCAGATGGCTTCTCGATTTTTCAAACTGGAGAACGCGGTCGTTGGAGAGACAACTGGAGGAGGTGCACCCGGGAGGCCGAGGCTCGATATGGGCTGTAGCGTCATTGCAAGTCTGTAGTGGGTAGCGTGTTGGTTTACAATGCAACGGTCGGAAGTTCAAAGTAATATTATATCTCCGGTAATATTATATTATAATTCATAATTTCACCACACTACTTGCGTGAGTATATCTTGGTCACCTCAATCTGCGAAAGTTTAAGTTCGTAGATAGATGGTTGTGCGAAGGGTTAAAAACCTTTTCACAATAACAAATAGAGGAGTTCAAAGCCCGATTTGGGCTGAAGTGCCATTGAAGAAGAAAATAAGCCTGAATGCCTAGTTACAATAAACGCGCGCGAACGTAAAGTCGCGAATAGCAAGTCATGAGTGTCACATACCGTCTGGCAATACTACCAGACAACACTGTAAAGAAGAACCGTGAATAAAAGAGTATGAATTCGTATCGCAAACTACTCGGACGTGTTGTTCTTTGGTTCCTGGAGTTCCACCTTCCGCAGGTCATCACATGGTGTCAGAAGTGAAAAGTTTAAAGCAGAACGGTTCGGTAAATAAATGCATCGCGTAATTTAGTGTTAAGACTCAAAAGTTTTGCCAAAAAAGAGCATCGCGAGTGAAAAAAAAGCAACGATATCGGAGTGTCGACAGTGTGAGTGAAGTTACCAAACACGATCGCACAAGCACCGGAACAAAGTGAAAACGAGTCATACAAAATAAATGTTGCAGAACATTCAGGAACAAAGAGAAAACGAGTCATACGAAATAAATGTTGCAGAACATTAGCGAACAAAGTGAAAACGAGTCATACGAAATAAATATTGCAGAACATTCGCCGGACCAAAGTGAAAACGAGCCATACGTAATGTCAATTAAACCTCCGAAACCATTGCTGGTCAACAGTGACATAGATATGTCACAGGAGTGGACGGAATGGCTCGAAGTCTATGAAAACTACTTCACGGCGGCCAAAATTGGTAAAGAGGAAGCAGCTGTTCAGACCGCTAATTTTCTTGCAATCATTGGTCGTGACGCGTTGAAAGTGATCAACAATCTGGGACTAAATGTTGAGGAAAAAAAAGATTTGGCCACAATAAAAGCTATAGATTAACTCAACAGTTGTCACCATCAAAAAATAAAACGCCAATATCATAGAATAGAACAGCAACAAAATGAACCATTTGAAGATTTTCTTCAAAAATTACAAACTCAGATTAAAAAGTGCTCGTACGGCGTACAAGCTGATGAATTCATAATGGATCAGATTGTGGTCTGCATATACTCTGAGTCAACACGACAAAAATTATGGGTCGAAGACGACTTAGACTTCGAAAAAACGAAAAAAATTTGCCGTACAGCAGAAAGGGCGACAAAACAAATTAAACAAATATCGGAACTCCAAAAAAGTTTTGCTACTACAAACGTAAATGCAATTAAAGAAGACAAGGAATTTGATTGTAAAAGATGTGGCAACAAACATGGACTAAAAAGTTGTCTAGCATTTAACAAAACATATGAATTGTGTAGGAACAAAGGCCATTTCAAAGCAATGTGCAAAACGGGAAAATTTAAAAATCTTGATAAGGAAAAAATAAAAACAGAGTCAAAATGTTTAAAAAAAATAAAAAAGGAAAAAAAATCAAAAAAAGTGTATTATATTGAATCAGATACAGAAAGTGATACAGCAGATGAGTCGGATGAAACCGACGATGATTCAGATGCCGAACCCAGGAAATACAAAGTAAGTTCAATCAAATTGAGCGATAAAGACAAATATCCAAAAGTGAATGTGTTAAGTGAAAGACATAAATGGTCAGAAACGGTTAGGGTTGGCAACAAAGTCTTGAATACGAAACTAGACACGGGCGCTGAGTGCAATGTGTTATCACGAGAAGATGCCAAAAAAGTGGACGCACAAATTGTCAAATCTGCGACCAAACGTATTATTGCCTACAACAATAAAGGCATTAAAGTAGTAGGCGAGGCAAAGGTATTGTGTGCGATAGAAAATAAAATGGAATCAGTTGTGTTCAAAATAGTAGAAATGGACGTATCACCAATCTTAGGCAGCAAAATGTGCGAAAAGTTGGGACTGGTCCTTCGGGTACATCAAATCGATGAACGTTCAGATGATGTATTAGGTTTGGGATGCTGCAAGAATTTTGAATACGACATTGATTTTATAGATAGTCCTAAATTCAGGATAATACCAGCACGTCGAATGGCACATTCACTCAGAGACAAAACTAAAAAAGAATTGGAAAAAATAGTTAAATTGAAAGTCATTGAATCAATTAAAGAACCAACACCAGCAGTATGTCCAATGGTTATTGTAACCAAAGGCGAAAAAATTCGCATTTGTCTGGATCCAACAGAACTAAATAAAAACATAAAGCGCAGATATTACCCATTAAAAACAGTGGAAGAAATTGCAGCAAGAGTTTGCAATGCAAAATATTTCACCAAATTAGATTGCCAGAAAGGGTTTTGGCAAATCAAAGTAACTAATAGAACGTCAAAATATTTAACATTTGCTACGACATGGGGTCGTTATCGGTATCTGCGACTACCGTTTGGCATATCAGCAGCACCGGAAGTATTTTCGGAAGTGATGAATCGCACATTGAGCGGAATTGAAAATTGCGAAATAGCTATGGGTGATATTTTTATCTATGCCGCAACGAAAAAAGAACTGGAAAGTATAACAAAAACAATTATCGATAGATTAAAGAAAACTGGATTCAAGCTTAACAAAGAAAAATGCGAATTCAATCAAGAACGTATGAAATTTCTCGGGCATATATTCACGCAAAATGGTTATGAAGCCGATAGCGAAAAAATTGCAGCAATCTAACAGCTCAAAACACCAACCTGTGTTAAAGAATTACAACGGTTGCTTGGAATGGTTAACTATTTAGGCAAATTCATATCGAATTTGTCAGAGCTAACTGAACCACTGCGAAAGTTATTGCATAAAGATGTAAAATGGTTTTGGGATCAGGAGCAACAACAAGCAGTCGAAAACAAACAAGTATTGACATCGACCCCAGTATTGAAGTACTACGGTGCCAATGATAAGGTGAAACTATCAGTCGACGCAAGTTCAAAGGCTAAGGGTGCTTGCCTAATCCAAGGTGAGAGACCAGAGCGTTCACAAAAGCGCAACAAAACTATCCACAAATTGAGAAAGAAGCGATGGCGATTAAGTTTGCGTGTAAAAAATTTCATGAATACGTATACGGCAAACAACTGTTAATTGAGACTGACCACAAACCACTCGAAACAATTTTCAAAAAACCGTTACAAAATACACCATTGCGGTTGCAAAGAATTTTATGGGATGTGTTGCAATATTCACCATCGGTGAAATACATCAAAGGTACTCAAATTCCAATAGCCGATGCGCTTAGTCGTGATTGTGAAGCAAAAGATTTTGAAGAAGAAGAAGAATATGCAGTAAACGCAGTACTATCTATAACAGATGAACTAAAAGAACGTTTCATCGAATCTACGAAAAACGACATCGAACTGCGTTTACTCAAAACAGTGATTCAACGAGGTTGGCCAGATGATGACAATGAACTACCGAAAGCAATCAGGAAATACGTTATGTTTAGAGAGGAAATAACATTTGATGAAAATGGTTTATTGTTCAAAGCGCATAAATTGATTGTACCTGAAGCTGAAATACCAAACATCATCAAACAGATACACACTGGACATGCAGGCATAACAAAAACATTAGCAAGGGCCAGAGTTTCTCTTTATTGGTATGGTCAAACGAACGACATTAAAAACTTTGTCGAGAGATGTTCAGTGTGCCAACAGACACAAAAAACCAACATTCGTGAGCCGTTGTTAATGAAAAGCATTTCGGAATACCCATTCCAAAACGTATCCAGCGACATTTTATGCTTAAAGGGTGAGGAATTTTTATTGATTGCAGATCATTACTCGGGCTTCATCGATTTCCGTAAACTTAAATCGTCAACTTCGGCAGAAGTGATTCAATTCTTCAAACAATGGTTCTCAGTACATGGAATACCGGAAATTTTGGAGTCAGATGGTGGACCACAGTACTCATCGAAAAAATTTGCGGATTTCGCAAAAAAATTGGAGCTTCAAACATCAAATATCATCTCCATACTATCGAAGATCAAATGGTTTTGCGGAAAGAAACGTACAAACAGCAAAAAACTTAATGAAACAGGCTTTTTTGGATAACACAGACGTATATAAAGCCTTGTTAATGCTCAGAAACACTCCACGCAACGACACACTAAAATCACCGTGTCAACGCTTATTCAGCAGATCAACTCGAACGTTTATTTTGGTGCCTAGGGGTCAACTCAAACCAAATATTGTTGCAAATGTTACCAGTGAATTGTGTCAGTTACGATTAAAGCAAAAAAAATATGGGGATAAAGGCGCAAGTGCATTTGAACAACTTAAAGTCGGAGACAACGTCCGAATGCAAACAGGACACCGAGAGTGGAAATCCGCTAAAGTCGTGGAAAACACTGAATATCCGAAATCGGTGATCGTTAAAACTAAGGAAGGTAATCGCTATCGTCGTAATAATCATCATTTAAACAAAACTAAGGCAATAATTCATCAACCCGAGTTAAATTGGCCAGTTATTGATGGTGAAAAAACAACTAAAAATATCAGTCAGCCAAATAAAAACATCATTGAACCGACCATCGATCCGCCTGATACAATTTCTAGAGACTTCAACAAACGCAAACAAATACAGCAACATCAAAGGAACCTCCCGTGAAGCTGCGCAGGTCCAGTCGTACTATCAAACCAGTCGTCAAATTTGATTCGGCAACTAATAATTAACTATACTATACATATATATTTTATTTTGTAGTTTATATTTGAACGTTGTTTTTTTTTAGTGACATCCTTTAAATGTAATTGAATTGAAGTTTTATAAAAAAAAGGGGGATGTCACATACCGTCTGGCAATACTACCAGACAACACTGTAAAGAAGAACCGTGAATAAAGCAGTATGAATTCGTATCGCAAACTACTCGGACGTGTTGTTCTTTGGTTCCTGGAGTTCCACCTTCTGCAGGTCATCACAATGAGAAAATTAAAAATATTTCTCACGCTCGACACGCATAAAATAAAATTGAAAACTCAATTTGTCGCATTCAGCGAATGTTTTGAGTGAAAATTTTTGAAACAAACACGCTTTCGGTTTTCGCGGCGCTTGAGTTTAATAGATATTTTATTTAAGTTCTGTACAAAAAGAAGTAAAAATTTTCAGTTTAAGGTTAGTTACTGTTCCGAACTTCAAATTTTGTTGTTACGTTAATGTAAAATTTTCGCCATATTGTGCACACAGTTGACACATAGCAACGAAAAGACTAAGTGTATGTCGATGAAGTCGGCGATTTTTGCAATGGAAAATAAACTGGAGACTGCATTACAAACGGAATAAACGTTGCGCAGACGTTGGGAATAGCAAAGCCCTATCCTGATAATTGTTTCTCGTAGGTGTCTGTAGTGACTGCAATTGGCACAACAAGGTGTTCAAAGAAGACTACAAGGACGTGAAAGATGCACTAATACAAATTGAAAAAGTAAGGTCTTGCTCACGTTTTTCGTTGTATATTAGGGCGTGATGCATTGTGCATATTTTTCATGAAGCCAAACAATTTATTACATATTAACACCACTGGGACACAAACTTTCGTTACTGTCTACACTGCCGCCGAAAATTTATTTTCTTGGATTTCCTTCATGATGGGATTTTCTCTAGTTGAACTGTTGTTATCGAGAGTATTACTTATCGCAGTTTTTTTCAATATATTGTCCTGTTCCAATCAACATATTTTGGAATTATGCCTCTTCCATTGCTTGGTCAGATATTCAATCGACAAATTGAAGAATTTCGTCGACACATCACTTATAAGTTTATCAATAGAGGAAAAATAATCTTTAATAGATTAATGTTATCATCATTTCAAATTCTAGTTTCCAAGCTATAAAGCGTACAATCAAAAAGCCTGGTGCAAAACTGCATCATAGCAGGACTTTAAAACAAAAGCAAAATTAATTACATGTCGATGCCATCTAAGAGACATTTTTTTCATAATATGTTCAGTTCATTACAACATCGACTGCAAATTCAATATAATTTCTTCACCATATTTACTCCTTCGAAATACAATATAATATAAAAAAAATCTAAGTTATCTATTTCATGTGTACTAGAAGTTTTACAAGATCTACTTAAATAAATAAAAAATAAAAAACCTAAAAACTGAATATATAGTATGGCAAATAATCAAAATTCATATTTATACATTTTTTCCTTTCGTTTTTTTTTCTATCTTTGGATTCCAATTTATGTAACTATCAAAAACAAAATGATGTTAATAAGATTGTAGATATAATTTTGTGATTCTAATCAAACGCTCCAATTATTTTTTGTTTTTGTTTCTCTCAATATAAATTTCTGTATTGAATAATTATGCATTCATGTTCATACGACTTAAAGATTAGAAGAAACATAAAATACCTGAGAATTTATTTTATTGTGTTTTCATACAATAAAATATCTGAACTTAAAAAAAAAATTAGGAACGGTCTACTATACTTGAATGAATTGATGATTAGATTGAGAAACAATCAATTGATACTAATTAGATAGAAATGAATATTTTTAGTATTTTGAAGGCTCTGTAAACTACTTTACTTACGTTATCTTAACCTTTCTAACATTGACAGTCATGAAACCAATAAAATGAGAATGAAATAACAAATATTTATGAAAAATAATTAAAAAAAAAAATATGACAATCAAATAAGGGAAAATAGGGCAGTAGGAAAGTAAATAAAAAATGAAAAAGAAAATAAAATATTGGTCTTAAACTTATATGTAAGACAACATTATTTTTTTTTACTTTCAAAGGAATGTTACATAGCTAAAAATATTTTTTTTTATTATTTTAAAGCACTACTTAACACTGGATTCTATCAACCTCAATCAATCATCTTAAATCGTTGCTAATCCCAAAACTAATCTTCAAGAATAGTCAATAAGAAAAAAAAAACAAAAATCAACAACAAAGAATAGAAAATCTAACACTTATTTCAGTCTTTTATACGGTTTTTCTTTTATGAAAAACAAACAAAATGAAGAGATATTTAAAACTATTGAAGTTTCAACGTACGTACATTTGCTTATGCAATTATTTAATGGCGTTCGATTTCAGGCCACAGAAAAATCAAAATAACATCTTTATGAAAAGTTTCTATAGAGTAAGATTTCATTAGAATCACAAAATTGAATAAAATTATAAAAAATAGGTAAACAAACAATTATTATACAAAAATTCATATTTTTTTTTCTTCATTTAGTTCTTTGAATTTTCGTTTTAATATTGTTTAAAAAAAAACGAACTTTTCACTCGATTTGTTCATATTTTTAAAATTGTTTACTTGTCTTTTCTAGCTGCACGCGAACTTTTCTTTCTTTTCTTTTTTACAACTTAAACGTAAGTGTGTTATTTCTGATTTAAAAAATATTTTCAGAAAAAAAAAATCAATTCTTTTTATATTTTATCTTCTGCTCTTATGTTTGCTAATGTTTTTTTAATTCGTAATGCTGTCAAACGAGCTGCAGGATTTTGATACCAACATTCTTTCATTACTTTTGCAATGCTATGTAAAACATCGGATGCATGCCAACGATTTGGTATGTTGGGCCGTTGATTTTCTATACAGACAACCTGAAAATGAAAAAATGACAAAAATTTAATAAGATTAAATGTGAAGTTTGAGTAAAGAATTTGTTATGATAACAGTTTCGTTTTAGGCATCGTAAAAAAGAGTCACGTCATTTTATTACAGTTGCATTTTTCAATATACGAGGGCGGATCGATAATGACGTGTAAAAATGAAGGAGGGGGTATGTAAGGAATTTCGTATTTTTTTTACCTGCTTCAGCCTTAAATAGATTACCTGGTTACGCTGGTGTCCCTCAGGGCTCGGTTCTTTCTCCCACCCTTTTTCTGATATTTATTAATGACTTGCTATCTTCAATTTTCAATCCTATACATAGCTTCGCCGATGACAGAACTTTAGGCTTCTCCTATCACTTCAACAGTGCGTCCTTAGCCCGATGTACTAGCTTAGTAGAACAACGTAGGTACATGGTTCAGTCATTGAATGACGACTTAGTTGGGGCAATAAGAATCAAGTTGAGTTTAATGCATTGAAAACCCAGTGCTGTCTTGTGTCCCACAAACGTGACTCTAACCTTGACCCAATCACCTTCGAAGGCCAGCCATTAACATCTTCTTCAAGTGTTAAGATGTTAGGTATCCAAATCACAGATAACTTATCTTGGAACGATCATATATTTAACATCGCCAAGGAAGTATCTAAATGTTTGGGCTACCTAAAACGGTGTAAAAACTCCTTCACCCCTTCTGGGTTACTAACAATTTATAAGGCCTATATTAGACCACGTCTTGAATTTAATTCCCACCTATGGGCGGGAGCTGCAAAAACTTCTCTCTCCTATCTGGATAGTATCCAGTCTCGGACTATTAAAATTATAGGAGATTCTGACATCACTTCTTCGATTCACTCGAGCATAGACGAACTGTAAGCTCCCTAACCCTTTTGTATCGCTACTACAATGGAGATTGTTCGGACGAAATCTCTAATCTCTTGCCCTCATGTATGCCCTTACCCCGTAATACTAGAGCTGCTTCGCGCGCATATAAGTATTCTCTCAACCCCACCTTCGGTCGCACTGTCAAATTTCGTGACTCGTTTTTAAACCGCACTGTTCGAATATGGAACTCGCTGCCCATCTCGGTGTTCCCGCATGACTACAACATTCAGCAATTTAAAGGAAATATTCATAGCCACTTCCGTCTCTATCCCCTTAATTCCCAAAAACCAAAATATCCTTCCCCCCTCACCGGAGCTGTGCTTCAGTACAAAAGGGCAAACCCTCTAGTTCCGGTGACACATAAAAAAAAAAAACCTGCAAAGACTTAGCCTGATACCTTTTTTAGTTTTTATGAAACTGCTGTGTAAGCAAGTCAGCTTTTAATAAATTTCAAAAATGTAGAAAAACCAATTTCGTGTGTTGATTAAACATAAATTTTTAAAAGGGAAAACAGCTAAAGTAACCAAAGAAAAATTAGATAAACATTATGGGGACTCTGCACCATCGATTGCAAAGATTTATTCATCAACTGCCTGATTGCTACAAAAAAAAACAAAAAAAGAAATAAATAATAAAACTTAACTATAAAACAATAAAAATCAAAATATCTAATAAGAAGTCAATAAACAAAAGAAAAATAAAATAACAAAATACAGTCAATAATAAGGAAAAAATAAATAAAATATAATAACTAAAATAAAAAACAAAATTAATAAAGGAAGAACAAGATGAGATAACAAACAATAAATGGAAAATTATAATATAAAAAGTGACAATAAAATTTAATTTACCTTCAAGAGAGCTGATCTTTTACCTGGGTAGGGGTCATGTAAAAATCCAACTGAGAAGTTTTGATTGAAAAGTCTGAGCATGGACGAAATTGATTCATGAAATCCATAATTGGTGCGATGCTGTGGGACTCTACGAAAATTGTTATTTCTCAGGGCACGATTCGGGACATTGAAATTAATCAAAGACAACAATTGGTCAGAGTCGATAACTCCAGTTATAACTTTGAAAGCAAAAACCACTCTTGCGTGCACACGTCTGTTCTCCAAGGAGTCCAACGAAAGAAGATTCAGACGATCAGCATAAGATGGAAGCCTAAGCGGATCTGACCACGGAAGGCCACGAAAGGCAAATCTTAAGAAATTACGCTGCACAGATTCGATTCTAGCTATGTGAGCAGATACTCCATACTCCAGAATAGAACGGACAAAGGTACAGTACAAAATTTTAGTAACGAATGGATCATTGAACTCCTTGGATCTTCTTTTGACAAAACCAAGTATAGCGCTAACTTTACTGGCACTATGATCTACGTGGTCATCGAATGTGAAAGTGCTATTAAATAATACCCCCAAATCCCGTGCTTTATCAGAACGAAGTAGAGCGGTCCCATCTACAACATAGTCAAATAGAATTGGTGTTTTTATTCTAAAATACGAGACAGTAGTGCACTTACTAATATTAAGAAGTAAGTTGTTAAGCACACACCAGTTATAAAAACTCGTAAGGTCACTCTGCAAAGATAAGCAATCATTGTAATTAGATATAGTTTTATATATCTTTGCGTCGTCAGCATAGAGAACACTGTTCGAGTCACATTATTAATAAACAACAAAAAAAGGCGGTGGTCCAAGATGACTACCTTGAGGAATACCGGAAAAGTTTTAATTCCCAGAAGATAAGGCACCACGAAATAGCACTTTTTGAACACGATTAGTAAGATATGACTTAATCCACGACACAAAGCCCATCGGAAAACCAAGCCAGTTAAGCTTGTGCACAAGAATAAGGTGATCAATTTTATCGAATGCCTTACTGAAGTCTGTATAAATGCAGTCAACCTGCTGCCTATTCTCGAGAGCAGAAAGACAGAAGTTAGAGAATTGCATCAAATTAGTGACGGCGGATCTGCCTTTCACAAAGCCATGTTGAAACGATCCCAATATCGACTTAGAATGGAAGTACAAACAATTGACTCAAACAGTTTAGGAACACAAGGAAGAATGGCAATTGGCCTGTAATTGCTTACAACATCGCGCTTGCCAGATTTATGTAAAGGTATTATAGTAGAGAATTTCCAAAATAAGGGAAAAACACCAGATCAAAGGGATAAATTATATAGATAGCCGAGAATAGGTAAAAGAGTTAAATTACACCTCTTAATTACAGACGCAGGAATATCATCTGGCCCGCAAGAGAAATTATCGGCAATGTCCCCAATGTATTTTAAAATGGTTGCATCATCAATAAAGAGATCTTTTAGCACTAAGGAACTAGAAGGGAACTTTGCCAAGTACTGAAAATCATTGAAGCCAGTTACTGAGGCACTACTGGAGAAAGCAGTGCGAAAGTGGTTACCGAATAAATTGCTGATCACAATAGGATTAGTGCATTCAGAGACATACTAGTTGGATAGCCGTCAGAGTTTCTTTTTGAATTGACATAATTCCAAAACTATTTAGGTTTGTCTATTAATGATAATTTAACATTCTGGAGGTATTGAGAATAAGCAGCACGGAATTGGGAATTGAAGGAGTCCCTTAGGTTGCAGTACAGCAAAAGATCCAAGTCGTTTCTTGATTGACAATACGCTATCCAAGCTTTCGTATTCAGATTTTTTTGATGAAGTAAGCAATTGTCAAGCCAGGGAAACCTCTTGGAAGGGTTCGAACGGGAGATAGGTATGCAATGCATGAAACACCCATATAAAATTGAATAACAATTTGAAGTCGCCATGTTAACATCAGGGTCATCAAATACAGACGACCAGTCACAATTAGATATGTCAGAGTTTAAGGCATCAAAATCAGCTTTAGTGAAGTTAAAATAAGTGTTAACAATACATTTAGAATCTGTAGAATTTGAATGAAATTTGAAATCAATTTGAAGAGCTAAATGAATAGGTAATTCAGGCAGCAAAGGGCTGTAGCAGCGAGCAACAGTTGTAAAGTTAGCATCGGTCGAAAAAACAAGATCTAAATATCTGCCGTAAGCATTTGGAATGGGACACACTTGTAGAAGTCCAGTTGACAGCATGTCGTCCAAAAATTGAATTTCATGACGAGGGCAAGATGAATATGAGGGCAATAAATGGTCGTCGTCATCGGAACGTATCCAGTCTATGTAAGGCAAGTTGAAGTCACCAAGAATCAGAAGTTCATCGGTCGGTTGAAGGATACTAAGGAGGGTATCCGTTGCGTTGTCAACCGATTCGTAAGTAGAAGATGGTGATGGAGACGGAATGTAAATAGTGACAGCAAATAGTTTTCTGTTACCTAGAGAAATAGCCACACACAATAGTTCAATATTCTCTGCACCAGGAACATCAAATAAAGTTGCAGAAAATTCACGACGGACGGCGCATATAACTCCCCCACCTACAGGAGCATCAAGCCTGTTATGATGACGATCTCGACGGGACACCTCGAAGTCACGGGGGGAAAAGCTCGGCATTAGTGAACTGGCCGGACAACCAGGTCTCGGTAATGCTTACGATATCGTACGAGCACGCAGTGGCGGCGACATGAAGCTCCTGAGTTCTAGTACGAAGTCCACTCACGTTGTTGTAGGAGATCGACACCGAGCTGGTCGTTTTTTGGCGAAGTACGTTAAAGCGGTGAGTGAACTAACCGTTTACGAGGAAAGAATTCCCGGACGATAGCGGACTAAGGCCAAAAGCTTGAAGAGACAACAAACATAAAGAAAGACTCCGGTAAAATTACCTTAAATGAGGAAACTCTGGCATTACCCTCACGAGAAGCAGGCATAATCTTCTTGCATGATACAAGTTCAGGCGATATCAGAGCATTCATGCAATGCAGAATTCTAAGCACATTCTCCCTGATATCCTCTTCAGCAGTATCAGGAGCGAGGCGCGATATGAACAGTATTTTCGGTTGCACAGCAGCTCGTAAAGTGCAATGAAAGTTATTTGCAGATGTTGTAGGCGTAAGAAAATTTGTACGTTGATCATCTACGTTATCAGCAACAATATTCATATTGAGCGTGTTACAAATATTAAGAACACCAATACTAGAATTCGCATGAACAATTCCGGTGTCTCCGACATCAACGATATTCTTCACCTGCAGACTTGCTGCATCAACTTTTTTGAGTGGCACCGCCAGTGAGTCCGTTAAAACTTTAGCATTAGAAGCGGCCTGCGAATTTTTTTTCCCCCAAGGCCGCAATTGAATTTTAGATGATTGCGGGGCGATGTGCGAGTCGATAATTATAGGTTCAGCTACAGCACGATAGTTTAAGATAGGCGATCCAACAGATTGTGTCAAAGTCGGAATGCAAACTTGATCGATGTCATTCAAAGCACGTTCAAATTTACGTTTTAGCGAGACAAGTCTGCACCACTGATTTCGTCTTTAAAACTTTGGCTGCATACGATGATGAGGACATTGGTCTACATGTCGCACAAAACCAGTACAGCCCGCTACCGGATTTTAAGAGATTTTACCGCAGAAACCCGAACAGCACATTAAAGGCGACTTATTCAATTTGTCCGCGCAGGACGGTAAATTACATTCCGCCATATAAAAAAGTGAAGAAATTCAGATCAATTTTTAAAAGTAAAGTAAGTAAGTAAAAGAACTACTAAAAAGACTGTAAGTAAGTTATATGACGCGTACTATAAACTAACTTCGAAAATATTAGTTGGTAGTTGTCTAAGCTCGTCCTCGTCGCAGCGCTACAGCCCCTTTCGGGCCTTGGCTTCCCGTAGCCGAAGTCTCCATCGATCTCGGTCCAGTGACCGCGTCCTCCAATTTTGAAATCCGAGCAGCGATGAACAGTCTTCGTCAACAGAGTCGGACCAGCGTTTCCTGGGTTTTCCCACTGGCCTCCGGCCCTCCGTTTTTCCCTCGAATACCTTTTTAGGTATTCGAGTTTCGTCCATCCTTTGTACATGGCCAGCCCATTGCAGCTTCCGCAGTCTGATGATAGTGGAAACCTCCGGTTCGTCGAATATATCATACAGCTCACTGTTGTATCTAATTCGCCATCGGTCACCATCACGTTTCGCTCCAATTATTCGTCTCAGGACCCGTCTTTCGAAAGCGTTCAACATATTTGCGGATGCTTGTGTAAGGGTCCATGTTTCGCATCCGTAGCAAAGCACAGGTCTTACTATTGATTTGTAAACTTGGAGTTTGGTCTTCCTGTGTACGCAGCTGGCCTTAAGAATAGCTAAGACTGAATAATACGTTTTATTTGCGAGCTGGATTCGTCTTTTTATTTCATTCGTTTCATTTCCACTCTTTGTCAATTTTGTGCCTAAATATATGAATTCGTCCACATTTTCCAAATTATATTCGTCAATTGTAATGTTTTGTCTATTGGGGGTCCTTTTCCTTGTTTGTGTCATTATTTTCGTTTTTGTTTCATTGATTTTCAAGCCAACTTCTTTTGCTGCTTGATCGAGGCTTAGTAGAATTTCTTTTGCGGATGTGAAAGAGCGTGATAATATGTTGATATCGTCCGCATAACCCACTATCTGGCTGGATTTATAAAGCAGCGTACCTCTTGTGTCAACGGGTAACTTTCTGATGACGTATTCTAAAGCTAGGTTAGTTGTAATATTTTGTAGTTTACTATTGATACTGTTATAGATCTGGCAATGATCTCTCTCAAATCTGCCAGAACTATTTAGAATATTCTTCCAACATGTAGAGGGCTTCTAGTAACTTCTCAAAGACACAAACAATGACACCCGACGCCATCTAGTAACTTCCAGAATAGTCCAGACTCAGCAGAAAAACATACACCAGAGAAGGTTCGAGACTCGGATAAAAACATTATAAATAGCCAGAGCTCACGACAAGGAATGAGTTACTCATAGACAGTTTCATGGAAAACACCTATCGGTGTAAGTAAGCGAAAGTGATAGATCGGTGGTGTTCCTGGGTTGTGCGAATTAAGTTTTTAGAGCGAATTTAGTGAAGTGATCGGGAAATTGTGTATAAAGTGCAATAAATAAATTATCCTTATATTTTAAAACGAATTGAGTTTCCTTTGAAATCTGGCGAACCCCTAGCTCGCAACAATTGGTGTCAGAAGAGTGGGATTTCAAGGATAAATTCGGGTTAAAAATCGCGAGTGAAATTAAAAATTCTCGGAACGGATAATTTTGTGAGAGCGGAAAAGTGAAACTAAAATTCTCGAACGGACAGTGAGAATTTGGTGAAACCGAATATTCTCGAGTGCTCTAGTGAACAGTGACTTTAATTAGCGAAGTAAAATCGCGGAACTAAAATTCTCGAACAGACAGTGAGAATTTTGTGAAATCGAATATTCTAGCGAAGTAAAATCGCGGAACTAAAATTCTCGAACGGACAGTGAGAATTTTGTGAAATCGAATATTCTCGAGTGCTCTAGTGAACAGTGACTTTAATTAGCGAAGTAAAATCGCGGAACTAAAATTCTCGAACGGACAGTGAGAATTTTGTGAAATCGAATAATCTCGAGTGATTTAGTGAGCAGTGACGTAAATTTAAGTGAATTCGAATCGCGGAAAAAAAAACTGGAAATAATCGGTAGTGAAAATGCCGCGTTATTTAAAAGACTTAAAAGTAACGGAGCTGAAGGAAGAGCTCAGTAGACGCAAGTTATCTACGACAGGGAGCAAGTCTGAACTTGTCAGCCGTATGATCGAGACACTCCAGGCTGAGGGCGAGGATGCAGATAGTTTTGAGTTCCAAAGCGAAGAAACTCGTGAAGAGGAGTGCTCTGGTACATTGGATGCTCTGACACAACTAATGCAACAAATGATGAACAAATTAGATCAACAATCAGTGGACATTAAACAACAATCAGTGGACATTAAACAACAATCAGCTGTGACAACGGACATAAATCAGAAACTAGAGCAACAATCTGCGGACATTAATCAGAAATTAGATCAGACCTCAAAAGACCTTAACCAAAAATTGGAGCTGCAAAATGATAAAATAGACACCATGGGTAAGGCCATAGAAGAAAACGTTGAGAAGAAACTTCGAATCTTCGAAGAGCAAATTACGGAAAAGATATCCGGGATTGTACAAGAAGTCGAACGCCTAAAAAGGGACTTGGATAACGTGAAAGCAGTCGGAGTCATGAAAGCAGAGCACGTTACGCATAAGGGTTTCAAAGCTCCAATCTTCGATGGACAGACACCGTGGGCTATTTATAAGATCCAATTTGAGGCTGCCGCCAGAAACAACCATTGGAATGATCTCGAACGAGGAACGGCTCTTATATTGGCGTTAAGAGGTCCACCAGCGGAGGTTCTTCAAACGATTCCGCAGGAGCAACAACAAGATTTTTCAACGTTAGTCCAAACATTGGATCTTCATTACGGCAGTGACCGCATGAAAGAGATCTACAAAATAGAGCTGTACAACCGAACTCAAAAGAATGGTGAAACACTTCAGGAGCTGGCACGCGATATTGAACGACTCACATTATTATCGCTGCCCAATGCGCAAACAGAGCAACGCAACGATACGGCTGTTTTCGCATTCAACAATGCTGTACTGGACAGAGAGCTGCAACAGGCGTTGAAATTGGCAGGTAAGAAAACGATAGGCGAAGCCTTGGTATATGGGCTGACGTTCGAAGCTGCCAAGCAAAGCTCACGGAGTAATTATCGAGGCCGAGAAAGAGCAAAAGAGTGTATGTGTCAGAAAGCAGAGTACACCAAACGGAGCGAAAGATTTGGTGCCCCCCGATGCTGGAATTGTGGACAGGCAGGACACTTGAGACTCGACTGCCGAAAAGCGACCAACTATTGTTCCGGCTGCGCTGCTAACCAATGCGAAGATGGAAATCGGGCAGGTAGTTCGTGGTCAAGAACTAGTCGTCAGAGTTCAAATCTTACACACGGTTTTGATAAAAGACGCCGGAGTCGATCGAAAACCCCGAGTCGGCAAGCTCGATTGCAACAAGAACAATACATCGGGAAAGATCATGGAAGCAAAGATGGACAATCGAATAAGGATCGCGAACGAACGGGTAGAAGTCGTGACGGTCAAGTACTTCATGCGAATAATCGTGACAAGACCAAACATGGGAAGCGATATGATCGAGAAGATCGCGAAAGGAAGAATGCGGAACGAGAAAAGAGAAGTAAACGTGCCGCTAAGGAGGAGAATGAGCGCAAAAAGGAAACGGAGAAAGAACGCGAACGTGAGAAGGAAAAAGAAGCCGGAAAAACCATTCGGAGGTTAACGATCGAACCAGAGGATGGATGGAATCAGCGAAAACCTCGTACAAAAATGAAAGTGGTACATCTCGACCGACTAACAAAGTACCACGGTGCCATTGCGGAAATGAACGACTCTGTTCGGGACGAACAGGGACTAAGGAGAGGGTAATGTTATAGATCTGGCAATGATCTCTCTCAAATCTGCCAGAACTATTCAGAATATTCTTCCAACATGTAGAGGGCTTCTAGTAACTTTTCAAAGACACAAACAATGACACCCGACGCCATCTAGTAACTTCCAGAATAGTCCAGACTCAGCAGAAAAACATACACCAGAGAAGGTTCGAGACTCGGATAAAAACATTATAAATAGCCAGAGCTCACGACAAGGAATGAGTTACTCAGTGACAGTTTCATGGAAAACACCTATCGGTGTAAGTAAGCGAAAGTGATAGATCGGTGGTGTTCCTGGGTTGTGCGAATTAAGTTTTTAGAGCGAATTTAGTGAAGTGATCGGGAAATTGTGTATAAAGTGCAATAAATAAATTATCCTTATATTTTAAAACGAATTGAGTTTCCTTTGAAATCTGGCGAACCCCTAGCTCGCAACAATACAATAAAAAACTGAAAAAATGATTCCAATCCAACCAGTAGTCTTATTTTTGTAGTTAAAAAAAACTTGTATCAATATTTATGACAGGACTAGGTATTTTTATGATGACATAAATCCACAGCATAAAAATTATTTCATTCGCCCCACTCCTTCTACCATCTCCTATACAATCTGCACTGTTGTTGAAATTATAGTATTTTTCAATTTACTCACGTATAACATTTATCGAGCTGAAATTATGCACTAAATAATTATTTAGAAATATTAGTAACACCAATAAAAAAAACATACATAACAGAATTATGATTGGGCTTAAAGCCCAATCATATGATACTCTAGATGAGATGGAAATCACCGGAAAATATGTCATCTCAAATTCTTTCGAATATTGCATGCAAAATGTTTTTTGCTGAATTTAAAGTTTTTAGTTTTCATTATTTTTAAAGAAATTGGTCATCGATTTTCTGAAATTGGGGCATTTGTATGGGAGGTGGCAGAGGAAGTGGAGCGTTTAAGATGATTTTGAAACTGCTTATCATCATCCTTATCACAATGCTTTGATTCAATTTCAAAGTCGATAGCTCATATACTTAAAGGAGAAATGCTTTTCTTGAATTTATAATACAGATATTTGTATGGGAGGAGTGAGATGAAGTTGATAATTCTTTTTGCAATTATAGTACAATTAATTCTGACAAAATTTCGTCTTTTCAGCTTTACTAGTTTCAATGGAAATCGAAAATATGTATTTTTCAAAATGTCCATTTGTATGGGGGTAGAATGGGTAAGGGGATCGGGTCAATATTCCGTGATATTAATGACATCTACATATATCATAATACTTTGACCTAAATATCAAGTCGATAGCTTAAATAGTTTCAAAGAAAAATCAATTCCTTAATATTTCGAAATTTCATGAAATTTGTATGGGAGTGGAAGGAGTGGGGGATGTAGCCCATTCACGAACATAAAATTACTTTTTTGCTAAAAATGACACACACAAATATTTAGCACTATACCTCAAAGCTTTCGAGAGTTATGCTGTAGACAGACATCAGACATACAGACAGACAGACAGACGGACAGACGGTCACTCGGAATCGAGGTTTTTGAGCGATAACAAATATTTCTGTATCCTTGGCGGCTCTGTGCGAGCATTATTTCTTAGCGTTACAAACTGTACGGCAAACACAATATACTATCAGAGTATAACTAGAATATTAGCTGCACTCCTTCTACTCCTTCCCATGCAAAATGACACAATTTAACAACTTTACAAAAAATGAATTTTCTTGAACATAACCTCCCACACAAACTGCGTCCTCGTCTGCCTCGTTCGCGTTCGTACTCAATTAGGTAAGCAGCTTAATATTTCATTTTATTTAGCTCTAAGTTAGGTTTAAGTAGTTTAAATTATACGAGTGTGGATCAAATATAAACGAGACTTTCTGTATTGAGCGGTTAGTATCGTTCGGAGTAGACCGCTACTTCTAGCTATGTTTGTTGGGTTTATTCGGAGTGGGGATAACGATCGCTTAGCCTCGATAAGTGCATTCAGTAGTTTAGATGTTGCGAGACGTGCACTCTTCGATTGCGCAACGCAGCATTATTTACTGATTTGAGATTGAGATTGACGACACAGCTTCGAGATCAAACATTGACCTCGTGTCATCGCCTGGCATAAGTAATTCATCGAAGGCCGTTATGAGACCGAAAATAAGAGCTTTGATCGTCGTCCACGGCCGAGCATTACCGAGAAGAACATTTACAAGATTCATGACCATTATGAGGGCGACCGAAAACAGTCCAGTGCTCAAAAATACATACACTTAGGAAAAAAACAGGTGCGTTCACCTGATGTCATTTAGTTTTCAATGTAAACAAAGCGAAATGAATTAAATAGTTTCCAGATTTTGTTTCGCCTGTCGATTAAGTATTTGTTTAACACTCGGCAAACAGACTTTCATTAATTTCGCCCGAGCAGTTTTTGAGGTAACTGTACTTTTCACAGGAAACAAACAAAATCAAGGCAGAAAAAGTCTGCGCCAAGGCAGAAAAAGTCATGAAATTAGGGGATTCCCCGAAATATAACGTCTCAAATGCACTTTCATTATATTGTCTTGCATCAGTTATTCATTTGTTTTTATTCTGGTAAGTGATTACAAAGTTTTTGTAAAGTTTACATTGTGAAACAAACGTTTTTTTTTTTTGCAATGATAAATAAAAGAAAAGAAATTGCTGTAAACGAAAGAAAAATCATTGTTAATTTATGGAAGGAGGGAAGAAGCTACAGAAATATTACGAGAGTCGTTGGAAGATATATTCGTCAATCCAAAAGGGTTCACTACCTTTCAAATTGACAGAAGAACTTTTTTCGAAAACCCGTTCTGGCCGTCCTTCAAAGTTGTCCTAGAGAGAAAAGCGAAATGTTCTGACATTGGTAAAAAAACATAATAGGACTACGATTGCGCGTAAAGCGCAATCTTACGTTACTCTAGATGAAACAGATTTTTTTCTGATCCCAAGAAATTTTGTATGGGGAGTGTTAGAAGGGGTGATAGCATTGAACTAATTTTTTCCCCATTATGCTAAAGTAGCTATAAAAAATATTTTATACAAAATGCTTACTCCAAAAATTGAATAGGAGCTGAGAAAATTAGTGTGTTAGATTTAGTTGAAATGTGCAGTTTGTATGGGAGGTGGTAGAAAGAGTGGGGGGATTTTATTGATTTTTTCAGAAATAACTAAGAATATTATAAAATTGACATCTCTTAAATTTAAGACTAGTAAAATTCATACTTTTGAAGAAAATAGATTTTTTGTGAAGTTGTGAAACTGTGTCATATTGTATGGGAGGGGGTAGAAGCAGTGAAGCTAATCAAATAATTTTCTCTGATCTTAGTGATAATGCTAATTAAGTATTTATCACAAAATGTGAGCTCGATAAATGTTATATATTCTGAGAAAATCGGATTAGAGCATTTCATGAAAAAGTGTAGTTTGTATGGGAGGGGGTGGAAGGAGAGAGAGGACGCAAATAATTTTTATACTGTATATTGAAATCATTATGAAAGTAATATAACCCGAAATTCAGACTAATAGTTTTATACTTTTCGAGCAAATCCATTTATAGCCGAATTGGGAAATTGTGTCATTTTGTATAGGAGGGGGTAGAAGGGGTGGAGCTAATCGTCTAATTTTTTTTACCCTTACTAACAATTTTAAATTAATATTAAGTGCAGAATTTCAGCTTGCTAAATTTTATACGCACTGAGTAAATTGGCTTAGAGTAATTCATGACAAGTACAGTTTGTATGGGAGGTGGTAGAAGGAGGGGGAGGACACGCATAATTTTTATACGGTAGATTTATATTATCATAAAAGTAATATATTCCATTTCAGGCCAATAGCTTTTATACTTTTCGAGCAAATCCGTTTATTGTCAAATTGCGCATTTGTGGCATTTTGTATGGGAGGGGGTAGAAGGGGTGGAGCGATTTGGCCCGTTAACGAACTTGACCTTACTTTTTTGTCAAAAACGATGTGTACGAAATTTGAGCTTTCTAGCTCAACGCGTTCTCAAGCTAGAGAGCGAACGGACGGACGGACATCCGGTTTTGAGATTTTTGAGTGATAATATTAATTTCTGTATTCATCATTTTTTTCTCCGAGCCTTATTTCTTGGCGTTACAAACCTTAGAGCAAACTTATAATACTCTCAGATTCCATCTAGAGTATAAAAATCCGCGGCTGACTGCAAGGGAAATAACAGCTGAAATTAAGGAAAAGTTCAAGAAAAAAATTTGTCCTGATACCATCAGAAAAATTCTCAAAAACGCTGGATACCATGGACGATTCGCACGGCGAAAACCATTCATTTCGCTGATTAATCGAAAAAAGCGCGTTGCCTTTGCCAATCAATACTTAACTGAACCTAAAAAGTTTTGGAACAAAGTGCTTTTTTTCAGACGAAAGCAAATTCTGCATTTTCGGAATAAAAGGATGTAAAATAGTAGGGAGAAAATCAGGGACAGCATTCCGAAAAGAACATTTGCCACTCACTGTAAAACACGGTGGTGGTGGAGTAATGGTTTGGGAGTACATGGCGGCTACTGGCATTGGTAACCTAGAGTTTATTGAGTCGACAATGAATAAATTCGATTACCTTAATATTTTAAAAAATAATGTGGAGAAAATTGCCTGAAATCTCGACTTGGATAACGATTACTACTTCCAGCAAGATAATAATCCCAAGCATACAGCAGAAATTGTGAGGCTCTGGTTGCTTTATAATGCCCCAAAACAGCTACATACGCCTTCACAATTTCCAGATCTTAACCCCATTGAGCATTTATGGAACTCGAGAGAAGAAAAAACATACAATAACCAGCAAAGAAATGTTAAGAAATATTCTCAGAGAAGAGTGGGAGAAAATTCCACCAGAAGAGACAGCGAAGCTCATTAATTCAATGCCTAGCAGACTACGAGAAGTAATAAAGAATCGAGGATACCCTACAATTTATTAATTGGTTACATATTTGTAATTTTCAGACTTTTTCTGCCATGCTTTTGTATGTTTGTTGTAAAAATTACCGTTTTCTTTAAAACTGGTAAAGTAAAGGAAATGAAATTCTGCTTGTAGATAGTCCTTTAAGCAACTAATAAATGTATTGAACGAAATCTGTAAATATTTTATTTCGTTTTGGTTTTTTTAACATTACAATTTCACTGAACGCAGGTGAACGCAGACTTTTTCTGCCAAGTGTAGTTGTAAAGATAATCACATCTTTAAATAAGTCGTATTGTTGATCACAAATTCAAAAACTTCATGAATAAACCTATTATGAATTAATAATTAACATTTCGTCGGAAAAAGTTAAATTCTTTAGAAAGTACAAGAACAGCCCTGAATCCTCTTCGCTTTGCACCTCGGTACACTTATTACCTAGTCTAGCCATAAATACTGTTACAAACTTTTTGAAGCACTGTTCAGTAAAAGAGGTGTTATATGTTAAGAAATCATTGTTTATTTATTAAATGCATTGTCAACAACGGAAATTGCAACAAGTTATTCGAAGTGATTGCCTTTTGCCATTACACAAGCCTTTAATCGAGCTGGCCCCTTATCTATGGAAGCACGCACGACTTCAATCGGAAAGTTGGCGACTGCATGTGTAAGAGACTTCTTTAAGGATTCGATATTAGGATGTCTTTTAGAGCACGTCATTTGCTCTAAGACAGACCATAATTAGTAATCCAGCGGATTCAGGTCTGGGCTAGAGGAAGGCCAATCTTCAGCTTTAATAAAATCTGGAACATTTTCTTCAAGCCATTTTTGGGTTGACTTCGATTATGACCTGGTGCAGAATCTTGCTGGAAACTCCAAGGCTGATTTTTGAATAATGACATGTTGAGAGGTTTCACTACACTTTCAAGGACACTTTCTTGATAAATTTTGGCAGACGTTTTGACGCCCTTCTCACAAAAATGCAACTTTGTCACCCCGTTGTAGCTAACACCCCACCAAACCATTACTGAGGCTGGATGATGACCTCTTTGAACCTTTTGGGCATCTTGAGAAGCTTCTCTGGCACTGCGAGCATAAACCCTATCGTTTTGTTTATTAAATGTTTCTTCGACAGTAAAAATTTTTTCGTCCGTAAACAAAATTTTACGGTGTTCTTGGTTTGCGTACCGGCAAAGTAATCGTTTTGATTTTTCCACTCTATTTTTTTTAACGAATCTGTTAGTAAATGCCCGGTAGATCTACGATAAGCACCCAACCCCAAGTCACTTTTGATGATACGTGAAATTGTTCTTTGGGGTATTTTCATCTCACGCGATAAAATTTTTCGTTTCCGAAGAGGATTACGGCGAATTCTCTCGCGCACGGCTTTAACCGCTTGAGGTATTCGAGTAGTTCGCGGACGGCCACTTCTTTCACGGTCACTTACTCCAGACGTATCATTAAATCTTTCAATAGCCCGATATACAAACATTCGGCTTATACCAAGGGTATGCAGAGTCTTAAAAATATCACTTGGTTGCATTCCTACTTTATGAAGTGCAATCACAGCAATTCTATTTTCTTTGTCACCCCAATCCATGATCACTACACTAAAAATTAAACTCAAATGATGACAAATGCATCAAGCACAAGCGTACTATAGCGATTAACTTAATTTTTAAGAAATGCAATATAACGGTTCCCTTCTGCAGGGTTGCCAAACCTTGTAACAATATTTATGGCTAGACTAGGTATAATTATGTATTTGGTGTTGGGATGTTGTTGTTTGTTTCGTCCCTTCACTAAATGATGAGCCAGAGGATAATTCGATTTCCATATCTCAATTTGGAACCATTTTATGGCAATTCCTTGCATTAAGGAATTCTGATAGTGATTTCGTTTTGGTTTTTTTAACATTACAATTTCACTGAACGCAGGTGAACGCAGACTTTTTTTGCCAAGTGTAGTTGTAAAGATAATCACATCTTTAAATAAGTCGTATTGTTGATCACAAATTCAAAAACTTCATGAATAAACTTATTATGAATTAATAATTAAGATTTCGTCGAAAAAAGTTAAATTCTTTAGAAAGTACAAGAACAGCCCTGAATCCTCTTCACTTTGAAACACTCGGTACCACGCAAAAGAACAAACTATCAAATTCATAACAAAATAATCGGACACCTACCTTTCTCATTTCCTCTATTGTTGGATCGGGCTGTACAACATCATAATATGGTAATTGATATTCATCATACATCATACCAATATTACATCTTCTCGCTATCTCCCATAAAATCAAACCGAATGCATAAACATCGGCCCGTTTAAACGAATCGAAATGTTGCGTATTAATGCTCTCATCTAGAACTTCTGGCGCCATATAACGTTTCGTACCGACACGATGCGTCGACGGTATATCAACCGAATCGTCCTTATCTACATGTCGAACGGCTAAACCTAAATCGCCGATAGCACAACTTAAATTCGATTTAACAAGAATATTTTTCGATTTCAAATCTCGATGAGCAATCGCTGGTTTACCGCGCGTGCCGACAATATCCATATGGAGATGTGCTAAACCGGTAGCTATCGATAAAGCCATTACTAGCATTCCTTTCGTATCGACAGTATGCGTTGTTAGATAATCGAATAATGAACCATTTTCATGATAATCAGTGACAAGCCATAGTTGTGTCCAGGTGCCATTATCTATGGAATTTCCGTTATTCGTTGTTGATTAGAAATAAATCGTTATGGCGCATACCTTTATTATCTGCAGCAATAAATCCTAAAATATTTTCATGTCGAAGCATCACAGTCTGATAAATTTCAGCTTCACGAAACCATGAGCATTCTTCGCGACTCGAGAAAATTTTAACGGCGACATTTTCACCGCGCCAACGTCCTTTCCATACTTCACCGAAACGCCCTTTGCCAATGACACCGCACAATTGAATTTGTCGTGCAATCGATCGCTGAACTAATAGTGGTAGACCAGCTAAAAAAAATACCAAGTTATTAATTGCAAATAAAGGAAATTCAAAGTGATTTTTACCCGATCCTGATCCAGATGTTGTCATCTCAATCATGTCCTGAAGTGTGTTTCCGCTCAAAATTGGATCACAGACCGAATCCTCAGGCAGGAACGGTCGACCACTGCTATTTCTCTTACGCTTTTGATAGTACCAGTACGACGACAACAGTAGCGTACAAAGTCCCAACGTTGCGCCAAATATTACAAAGACTAATTGCCAAGTACTAAGCGGCGGTTCTGTTACGAAATCTGATGTTTCACCAACAAAAACAAATCATATTAATAAATTGAAAATAAGAACACTAAAGAAAGCATTTCACTTAAGAACTACAAAAAAAAAATTATTCGATTATATTAATACCATAAGCCCATAAAGCAATTAATAAAGCAAACTTGCAAAACAAAAAAAAATTAATTAAAAAAAAAAGATTAAAATATGTAAATCAAACGGAAATAAGCATGCAATGACAAGGATCAGGAAGTACACTGCCGGCAAGAATCGACCAAAATTCAATTTTGTAAGAAAACTAGTTTAACGAGACATGTAAATGTAACCAAAATTTTTTCTTGGAGAAATTTTTGATTTGAACTTAAGAAAATTTTGTAATGTAGACGACAAAATTATTTGTTTTATTCCTTTGAATTATAAATGTAAGTGAGAAAGTTCAACTTATTAGAACTGTTTTATTGTTTTGTTTTAATGTAGTGCAAATGATTTTTATTAAATATTTTAAAATGTTAAATGATTTTTTTTTTACTCAGCTATCATTTTTTTTTTTTTAATTATTTATGAAAAATAATAACAAATAACTTAAATTTAATTATGTGTATATGGACAGTGTGGCAGAGAATAATGAAGACTCTAATTTTCAAATAATTTTTAATAATGTAATTACGTTCCGATGATTTCCTCCACACGGCGCATTCGATATCAAAATAAAAATTACTTATGGCTAATCTTACCAGAAGACCTCTTACAAATATGAAATAAATAAAAAAAAATGTAAAAATAATATAAATTATAAATTTATAATTATTCTGAATGAGAGATAATTACCAAAACGATCCCAAAAATAAATATATTAACCTGAGAGAGAGAGAGAGACGAACAACGAGTGTGTGTAAATTAAACGTTATTAAATAATGCCGAATAATCGGTGCTGAATTGTCCTTTAAAAAAGAGACAATAGTCATGATATAACATTACAAAGATATATTTTTTTTTAAATCGATCAATAATTATTTGCAATAAATTTTTTGTATAAATGATTTTGTGAACAGTAAGCGTAACATACATAAGTTATAATACTTAACGATTTAATAATAAATGTTTGTGTGACAGTGTAAACATATTGGGGAGAGAGAGAGAGAGTATTTGGTTACATAAAAATGCTGTAATTTTGATTCGAAATAATATAATTTTGTTTAAGCAGGTTGAAGGTGTTATGTTTTTTTGAAAAGGAAAAACTGCCAATTAATAAGAATTTAGAAAACAACAAATATTTTTTTATTACTAATTATTTTTATATGAATATGAAAAAAAAAATTATGAGTGGATTTTGAAGGTGATATGATTATTAAGAGTCGTATACTTGAACGATCAGTTGGCACATACGATACGTTTTGAGTCAATCAAAAATGTCCGTCACTGGAAAATAGCGTCGTATTAACGACAAATCTCGTAGAATAATTCATTGACAAAGGTAGATTTGTTACTATTTTTTAATAAAATAAAAATAATAATATTAAATTATTTTTATTTAAAAATAAAAATTTGTTAAAAATAATGAAATGAACCAATTAACGACCAAAGGATTGGCAAACCCCTTTTACCACCTCTCATACAAAAAAAAATTATAGTTGGAAGGAAAAGGAAATATAAACACTATCAACCTAAGAGTTTGCATCAGTTATTTTCATACGAATTAGGAACCCAAGAGAGTATCGAGAATCGCCTCACTCCTTCTACCACCTCCCGTGCGAATTGTCTGAAGTTAAGAGATCAAAACCAGTGGAGTAAATAGCACCACAGCTGACCACGCGTTGAGGGGGACGCCAAGGAGCGGTGATGCCTAAATGAAGTTGAAAGCAAGATTTTCTCGAAATCTAAGATTTTTTTTTTTTTTTTTAAGCAACCGAACACAACTTAGGGGGTCACCCTATAATGCTATGCACAGATGTGTCGGTATAGGAATTGGAGAAAAAAACTCAAGTTAGATTAGTTTAATTTAGGTGGAGAAAGACGAAAATGACGGTGTACATTCCTCTTGAAGCTCTGGATGTTGTATTCAGATTTGGGTTTATCCTTAACAAGCGTAAGGATCTTCTATCTAGAATGCGATTCTTCTGAAAGAACAATTTCGTACATTTTCTTGTTCCATTTATTCCGAATTTGAAGCATTTTCTTTTGGTTTTTACCATCTCGCTCAGGCGAATTTTCGGTCTGTTATTCAGAATTCTATAAATTTCAGGCATGAAATACAATACTACACAGCTAATGTTAATGGTCATCGGAGCAGTATACAGTCTGAAACAGAGTCAGCAAAACTCTTCACAATTGACGTCGATAGATTTACAGATGATAAATTTCATAAGCTCCCAGATAAAAAAAAATATTCACAATTAAACCTGGCGACAGAGATTTCACGTAGAAAATCAGGTACATTTACTAAAAATTTGCAGCAGCGCTTCATTCTTTTTTTTCCATTTTTTTGGGAGGGGGGGGGGGGGAACACGTGATAGCACTGCGACCTTCTCGGCCTATTGTGCATTTATTGCCCCGCTACCCTACCATAACTCGTTAGATTTAGCTAATCTAAGTATGTTCAAGGGAGCCATGTTGGCTAGTTCATCGGTTGTAAGGAAACCTTTTCCAAGAAGATTGTGACATTTCCATGCTAGAGCATGTCTTCTGTCGTTTCTAAATCTTTGAGACAGAGTAGGCAGATTTCGGATTCAGCTAAGTCCATATTTTTGAGGTGATGATTTACTCCACATTTTTGCATTACAAACTTGTACATATAAATTTCACCGTAATAAGTGTTTATTTGAGGAGAAGGGAGTGTGGCTCTGAAAATTTCTCAGGGAAGCGCTGCTGCTCTTGGTTACGCCACTGATCGAAACACGTTTCTTCGTGCCATACAAGGATATTTTCCCATGTTATATTATTCTTAATTAATAATGTTTGGAGTTTCTGAATTTACTACCAGTTGGGACCTCATCGCTTTGTAAATCATATGCTATATGGGATAGGGTGAACGCGAGTATGCAGCGCGATAAATATAAGACTAATCTTTCAGGTTGGCCGATGTATTAATAGTTATTAACACATCGGCCAATCTGAAGGACCAGCCTCGGAAATCCAGACTTGTTTCCCTGAATCAACGCCTTGGACTGGATTAATTCAATGACATCGACCGACCACATTAACGAAAAATAAAGTTTTCCTTCGGATCTTGGAACGTGCAATTTCTGTACAAGACGGGAGCAGTGATAGCGCTTCTAAAATAGGTGAGCAAATACATATAAGCACGGCTGCGCTCCAATAAACTGAATTGTTAGGTAGCGACTGAGATTAGATCACACAAAATTTTCAAAATCTTCGAAAAGCCGTGAGATTAGAGTTGCGTTAATCTTTGACAAGAAGTTCAAACACCAAGTTACCAACTTCAAACTCGTCAATCAACAAATGTGCGCAATCCGCATCACGACAAGATTATTTAATGGAACAGAAGACAAAGACGACAAAGTTAAAAATGATTTTTACAGCACCTTAGAATCAACATTCGAGTCTCTTCCGCCGAACGAAATAGTATCAGGTGATTTGGTGAATGTTTTCACAGTGCATTTTGAATTAAAAGAAAAGATTTCCGGATTCTACACTGTTACGCTTTATTATTCGTGACGTTTCGGTCTCTGCTGAGACCAATGTTTGATAAAGGTCTCAGCAGAGACCGAAACGTCACGAATAATAAAGCGTAACAGTGTAGAATCCGGAAATCTTTTCTTTTAAGTATCAGGTGACTTTAACGCAAAAGTGAGCAAAGATGAGACTTACATATATAGGGACAATTGGAAAGCGCAATCGCAATCAAGCAATCATATTCCTGTTAACACCCCCTATAGGGGCATAAAACAGAAACAGCTCTCTTCCACAATGCGCGATTCTGTGCTTCGGCCTTTAGCTGTTGCCACAACTTGTTTATTCCTGCTGCTCAACTGCTCGCTTCCATGAGCTACATGGCCGACCACCCGACGTCTCCTTGACGATTATAATCCAGAACCTGTTTGGCGATGTTTCGCTCTGGTTTCCTCAAAGCGTGACCGATCCACTGCCACTTCCGCCTTTAAATCTCAATGCCTATTTTACTCTGTCCAATTGTACTCCAAAGCTCGTCGCTGGATATCACTTCTGGCGAGAATATTCGTAAAATGCATCGGAAATACTGGCTCACGAATGTTTTCAGTTTCTTGGTAAGCCGAACGGTCACTTTCTACGTAATACAACCACATAACAGCACGAATTTGACGCATATGTCAAATACTCGCGGCTTCGTGCGAACGGATATCTCTCTTAACCTATAGAAAGGGGAAAGGATACCGAAGGCCTGTCGAGTTTTATTTAGACGAGCTTTAATATTCTCTCCCGTCAATGCTGACAATGCTTCCGAGATAACAAAATCTTGCACCTCTTCTCATATTGTCCGTTAAGAACAATCAGTGAGCTTATGTTCGAACCCATGTGCATGTACTTGGTTTACGCACATTTATTTTTAGTTCCGCCTCTTTGCATTTAGAATGAACATTTGACTCTAAGTCCGAACGGTTATATGCAAGGAAACACACGTCGTCAGCATAGTCAAGGTGACTTAAGTTGTTAAATAGTCTCCATTGAAAACCTTTATCTTCCCCACCTTCCAGTGCAGCTTTCAAGATGTTATCTATTACCACCAGAAACAGGGAACTTAAGCATCACCCGATAGAAGAACATTCAACCAAATAGACCACGTTCTAATAGTGAAAAGGATGGCCTTCTGCATTATCGACGTGCTTGCATGTCGAAGGGCTAATTGCGACACAGATCACTATTAGGTAAAGACCAAGTTCCGATGTCGAATCGCAAACCGAGAACACCAAAAAACACAACCGGTTCCTAAATTCGACATAGGAAAACTCAAGAAAGTAGTTGCGAAGTACGTATCAGCCTTAGAGAGGCACTTCGCGCCAATACTGAACAACAACGCCAGCATTCAAATAGAAGAAATGTGTCAAAATATCAAAGATGGCATTACATCTGTCGCAGAGGTGATAGGACAACAACCCCGGCGCAAAAGAAATGACTGATTCGACAACGAATTACACGATATGCCTTAGAGCGAAAAAATCAAGCTTACAAAATATTAACAGAACGGCCGACACGAGCCAAACGGGACAAATATAATGATTTTAGACGATTTGCAAACAAAATATGCAGACAAAAAAACGGAAGTACAATAATGACGAAATTCAAAACACGGACGAACATTTTAAATTACACAAAACAAGAGCCGCGTATTCCTTTGTTAAAAGAATGAAAGGGGGATACCAACCAAAAACGGCCCTCTGTAAGGACGCAGAAGGGGACATTCTAAGTAATGCGGAAGATATAAAACTGAAATGGAAGTTAGAACACCTTCCTAATTCGAGCCACGAATTCCCAAACGCACACAAATGCGCTGGAAGGAATCAAACTGGTCACTGAACCGAGAAGGATGGAGGTGAAGTGTGCAAAAGGCGAAGGCCCGATTTGTGCTGTAGCACCATTCAAATTTTGAGCTCGCTAAATATTATACTTACTGAGAAAATTGGTTTATATTATTTGAATCGATTATTTATGAAAGTCTTCTTGTCGTAAAAAGTTTTCTTTTTGAAAAAAAAAAACTTTTTATCTTCTTTCTTTAAATGTTGCCTCAACTTTTTTGTTTCTGGTATATACATATAGAACCAGACATAAGTTCTTTTGCAATCAATGAATAAACTTAAACACAATACTATCGATTTTTGTGATATAATTTTATTAGTCAAAAACTGAGTTTTAAGACATTTCATAAATAATCCTTCACTCCTCCCACCATCTTTCACACAAACTGCACTTTTTCATGAAATAATCATGAAAAAGTGCAGTTTGTATGGGAGATGGTGGAAGGAGTGGGTGGATTCGAATAATTTGTATACCGTTTACAATGAAAATAATATTGGATCTGGGAAAAGTTTTTTCCGATAAATGACGTCAATTGCAAATAACTCAAGAAACACAGATCGCAGCGACACCACTAAACGCTCGTTGGAAAAGTGACGAGCGTTACTATAAGTAAGTGTACCTAGTCAAGTCGTAAATATTGGTACACAGAAAAATCGACGCCAAATGAAAACGAATTAATATTTTTCGAAACTTTTTTTTTTCGTTTTATTTGGTTATTCAATGGCTACAAATCTTAGAACAACTTATTCGAAATGGCTTCCATTTGCCTTCCAGCACGACTTGAGACGATCTGGCCACTCATCGATCGCGAGACGCACTTCATGCATGGAGAAATTGTCCACTGCACGGACAAGGGCTCGCTTCAACGACTCAATATTTGGGTGTCAAGTAGAGCAATCCATGCCCTCTAATACGGATCACAACTTGTGATCCAACGGGTTGAGGTCTGGGCTACCAGTTGGCCAATCATCCGTTGATATGAAGTCCGAAACGTTGTTTTGAGCCACAGTTGAGTCGTTTTTGCCATGTGAGCTGAAGCAGAGTCTTGCTGGAAAGTCTATGGCTTGTTGGATTTATTGATTGGTTGAGAGGCTTCACAATGGGTTCCAAGACGGTCGATTAATATATTTTGGCCGATGTTTTCACTCCTTTCTCGCAAAAATTGAGCTTGGTAACAACATCGTAGCTCACTCCCCACCATACAATTACAGACGCGGGATGGTGGCCTCTTTGGACCCTCGGGATGAGTTGGGATGCTTCTCTGGATGACCGAGCATACACACGCTCGTTCTGTTTATTGAACGATTCTTCTACTGTGAAGATTATCTCGTCAGCAAACAGAATTTATCTGTGAGCGTTCTTCGGGTATCGGCTGCGTAACGCTTTCGATTTTCGCTTGCATTTTTCCTTCAATGCGACCGTGAGCAGGTGTCCAGTGTGTCGCTGGTACGCGCTGAGTCCCAAATCTTCTTTGATAATGCGAGACATGGATTTTTGCGAAATTTGCATTTCTCGCGACAAAATTTTCTGTTTTCGCAGCGGTTTTCGGTCGATTCATTTCTTCACGGCTTTGATCGCTTTCGGAGTTCTCACAGTGCGCGGACGGCCGGATCTTTGACGGTCTCGCACTCCACCAGTATCGTCAAATAACTTCACAGCACGATACACAAAATTGCGAGTGATTCCAAGCGGTCGCAACGTCCGAAAGATATCGCCTTTTTCCATGTTGCATTTTAGTAGGCCAACTACAACAATACGATTTTCGATGTCGCCCCATTCCATGATTGTAAACAGTTGATGCCAAAAACTTTTTACGTGGCAATGAAGCAGAAATGTTAACTGTCAAATCGCAGTCAAGACAAAATTTATGCGCCTAATATTGCATTCGTAATGAATGCGTTTAGTTGTGTACCAATATTTATGACTTGACTAGGTATAAACATTGAAATTGGTGCAGTGCTTCGAAAGTTCTTTGCGTTTGAAAATGGAGAAAAGTAATGAAAAATTGCGCTATATTTTGCAATATTATTACGACAAAGGGAAGAACGCTGCACAGGCTTGTGGAAAAATTTGTGCTGTGTACGGTGAAGTTACTTTATCAAAGTCTGCTGCGCGGAAATGGTTCACTCGCTTTCATTCTGGTAATTTTGATGTGAAAGATGAGTCACGCTCTGGTCACTCAATCACTAAAAAAGGTGATGAAATTCTTGAAAAAGTCCAGCAAGATAAGTATATCAGCAGTATCGATATTGGTATAAAGCTAGGTATTGACCACAAAGCTGTTTTGAACCATTTACACAAAGCTGGCTACAAAAAGAAGCTCAATACATGGGTTCCTCGTGAGTTGAGCGCGAAAAACATGATAGACCGCATTGTCATCTGCAATGCGCTGCTGAAACGCAATGAAATCGAGCCATTTCTGAAACATGTCATAACAGTCATGTACGACAATCGGAAGCGTTGAAGACCGTGGACAAAGGATGGTGAGCCGTCACAAGCGTTCGCGAAGCCAGGATTGACGCCGAAAAAGGTGATGTTGGTGGGACTGGAAGGGAATCGTCCACCATGAGCTACTCCCAGTTGTTCAGACGATTGATTCTCAACTCTCAACTAGAGTGATTACGCCAGGTAGTTAAAAGAAAATGGCCCGAATTGGATAATAGGAAGGCGTTGTCTTCCATCATTTTC
This sequence comes from Chorisops tibialis, assembly GCA_963669355.1. NCBI lineage: Eukaryota > Metazoa > Arthropoda > Insecta > Diptera > Stratiomyidae > Chorisops > Chorisops tibialis. Next base: position 109,845,391 of record OY770262.1, on the reverse strand, counting down.
CCGACCACACACTTCTTTGATGATCCGTCAAAAATTGCGAGCTTCGTTGGGAAGTTTTGATGCCTTCACCGTATAGTCCAGACATAGCACCCTCTACCACTTGTTCCGATCTCTGCAGAACTCTCTCAATGGAATCAAGCTGGTTTCAAATGAAGCCTGTTAAAACATCTTGATTCAGTTTTTCAACCAGAAAGCACAGAAGCTCTTCACCGATGGCATCATAGCTCTACCCGAAAAATGGCGAAACATTGTCGATAATAATGGAGCATATTTGGTTTAAATAAAATGAAATAAATTCATTTTCACATTATAAGAAACCCAGTTGAATTTTACTAAAAAAAAACACCACGAACTTTTTTCCAGAACCAATATATTCTTAGTTTCTTTATAATAGATCGTGTAGATTTCAAATTAATCGGATTATTTTGGAAACATGTCTTGTATAGGAGAGGGTAGAGGGGGTGAAGCGATTTGGCTCATTCATGAACTTGACGTCACTTTTTCGTCAAAAATGAAGCGTACAACTTTTTAACTTGTTAGCTCAACGCGTTCTCAAGCATGAGAGCACACGTACGGACGGACAGACATCCGGTTTTGATGTATTTAAGTGATAATATTTGGCAGAGTCGGTTCGTAGGGTTATTCTATAAGAGGTGTTATTTTGATATTCAAAGAAAAATGGCATTTTTTGAGATAAATGATCGGATGTTTATTTCATTGTAAAGAGGAAGGTATGCCGTTAATAATGGAAAACAACATCAGCCAAATGGCCACCACGACCACGCTTACAGGACCGTATCCTTTCCATGAAATTTTTCATAACCAAATCGCAAAGTGGCTGCCCTATTTCCTCGATAGTCTCACGAATTCCATCTTTGAGGTCTTCAATCGACGCTGGGCTGTTGGCGTAGACCTTATCTTTCACGTAGCCCCAAAGGAAGAAGTCGCAAGGTGTTAAATCACAAGATCTCGGTGGCCAATTGCGATCACCTCTTCGAGAGATAACGCGGTACGGAAACTTTTCCCGTAAAAGATCAATGGTTTCGGTGCTTGTGTGGCACGTAGCGCCGTCTTGTTGAAAGTAAACGTTGTCCAGATCAATATCATCCAATTCCGGCCATAAAAAATCATTAATCATCTCTCGATAGCGCAATCCATTCCCCGTAAATGTTGCTCCAGCCTCATTTTCGAAAGTAAGGTCCAATGACCCCGCCGGACCATAAACCGCACCAAACAGTCACACGTTGAGGATGGAGAGGCTTTTCAACAATAACTCTTGGGTTTTCTGAGCCCCAGATTCGACAGTTTTGCTTGTTGACGTAGCCACCGAGGTGGAAATGGGCCTCATCAGTCAAGAATAGTGAGTTTTAATAATTTCAATGCGTTGTTGAAGCGTGTATCGTTCCCTTTTTAATAATGGCGTAGTTTCTACTTGTCAAACGTCAAAAAATGACAGCTTCAAAAGTGACATCTACCGAAATCGCGGGCTATTCAAAATAACACCCCTTATAGAATAACCCTATATTATATTTACTTCTATGTCATTTATTTCTTTCTCCGAGCCTTATTTTCCGCGAAGTTCCACGTACTCAGTGAAAAATATTTAGTGGATGAAATAAGGCCCAGAATAGACAATAGCGATTTAAACGAATTTATAACAGTGAATCGTTCCACTATTGCATAACGAAACGATCTGTGAACTGCAATCTTAAAGGAATACGGCCAGTGGATCGAGCATGCTACAAATAAAAGTGGAAGGCTTTAAAAAGGAACGCTCTTTCTGCCCTGTGACCCAAAGTAGAAATTTCACCAGAACTGATCATATTCTTAAATGCAATAATCCTAAATTCATCGTAACTTGAATAAATTAATAATGATATAAAACAATTGATTTGTTTTTATTTGAATTAATGATTCATTATGGCTTGTAATTATGTGCAAAGTATGTACATGGCACTAATACAGTTATGTCATGCTATAACTTATATGCTGCATATGAAAATATTGCTAAATATTATTTAACCAATTTTTTTTTATTTTTTTTTCCACCAAAAAATTTTAATTTATATAAATTTTTAAATATTATAAATTTTGAAAAAAATGTGTTTTATAACTCTCACCTAATGCTTACACTGTCTATTTACGAAAATAATTATCACCATTTTAGATAAGTTAAAGAAAATAATAAATAGCACATAATTTCACATAAACATAATTCCTAATCCAAAAAAAAAAATATAAAAAAAAAATATAAAAAAAAAATAATAATAATAAAAACCAATTTTGAAGATGATAATTCGTTTGCGAAACAAATTTTTAATAAGTAAATAAAATGATACATTCAGTGAACAACACAATAAGAATTAAAAATAAATAATTATTATTATATTTCCCTTCAAATTATAAATAACATATCATATTTATAGCACAGTTAAATTTTGATGATGATAAAAACATAGCAACGTTTCTTTTGTTTTTCGATTTTATTTAATTTTCTCCTTTTTTTTTAATTTTAATGATGATTTTTTTCTTTTTTATGTTTTAAATAAATTTAAGTTTTTACTCATGTTTTGTTATTCTCTCACCTGGAATACTTAATGTTAGATTGAGTCTATTATTATTACAAAAGTCTTTAGCGCAACATTTCATCGCAAAATAGGGAGCAGCAGCACCATCGTTCTTTTCTTTACACCATAATGGATTATCAGGTGGAAATACATTTTCACGTGGCATACATCTAAATAGCAAATGTGATAAATTTAACCGAGTTAATTTTTTTCGTTCATTATTCGGTGTTTTGATCTGTTTTTTTTTAGCTTTCTTTTTAAAGACACACTTAAATTAATTTTGTATGTATTGTGAAATGATGCGCTTATTTTGATGGAATGTTATTATGGCTTAGAACTTACCAAGTACGAGTTAATTGTATTTGCCAAAATTATGCAAAAAAAAAAACATGTTGGTCTTATTTCTGAAATTGTTGTAATTATGTTTCGTTTTTTTTGGTTTTATTTTTCGAAAAGTGTAGGAAACGTTGAGAAATAGAGCCAGAAGTATACCTAAAAATTGAGAAGACCCAATTTGTTCAAAAGTGCCACAGGTTCTTAGAAACGTTGAGAATGAAAAAGATAACGTTGAAAATTACAAATTCAATGCTTCGAGAATCCGAATATTTTTGTGGTCAGTGATATTGAATTTTAAGTCTAAATTAAAAACATAACAGGACTACGATTGAACGTAAAGCCCAACCGTGCGATACTCTAGATGAAAGAGAAATTTTTTGATGCCAAGAAATTTTGTAGGGGAAGTGGTACAGGGGTTGACGACATTGAACTAATTTTTCCTCGTCACGCTAGAGTTGCTATCAAAATGTCTTATACAAAATTTTGGATTCAAAAGTTTAATATGTACTGAGAAAACTAGTATATTGGATTTAGTGAAATTGAGCAGTTTGTATGGGAGGTGGTAGCAGGAGGGGCGAGTTCTTAATGAATTTTTCAGAAATAATCCCATAGCCATTACCTCAGTGCTTTCAAAGGTAATGGAAACTGCTGTCAATCGCAAGATAGTCAACTTTCTTGTGGATAAAAATCTCATTCATGATCGCTAATATGGATTTCGCTCGGGTCGCTCTACAGGCGATCTCCTGATCTATCTTACCGAGCGTAGGAATTCCTGCATCCACAAATTTGGTGAAGGTCAAGTTCTTGCTCTTGACATCGCCAAAGCGTTTGACAGAGTTTGGCACAAATGCCTCCTAGCCAAACTAAAGGCCTTTGGTTTAAACACTTTATTTCTTCAATGGATTGAGAGTTTCCTCTCCGAGCGCTCTATTCGAGTCGTACTAGACGGAGTAACTTCTGCACCCTTTCCTATTGACTCCGTCGTCCCTCAGGGCTCAGTTTTATCTCCCACTCTCTTTTTAGTCTTCATAAATGACCTTCTGTCATCTACTCTCAATCCTATTCACTGTTTCGCAGATGACAGCACTTTAGATAACACCTACCAATTCGACTCTCCCGCGGACGCTCGTCCGATATCGGTGGCCTCTTGTCGTAATGAGTCGATATAGTCATTGAACTCTGACCTCAGTTTAATCCTGGAATGGGGCAGGAACAACAGAGTAGAGTTTAATGCCTTAAAAACGCAGTCCTGTCATATATCCCTTAAACATAACGTTCCGACGTCGGTCACTAATATGTCCTTGAATGGCGTACAGATTCCACCTTCTGCAGATTTTACATTACTAGGTGTAAAACTTAACAATCGCCTAGATTGGAGCCAACACATTTACGAAGTCGCTCTTGATGCTTCGAAACGCGTAGGTATTCTGCGGAAGTGTAAAAAATACTTCTCTGCCACCGAACTAGCTACCATCTATACCATCCGACCACGTCTGGAGTACAACTTGCATGTTTGGGCTGGGACCCCAAAATCACATCTGGCCCTTCTTGACCGTATCTAGAAATACGCATTCCGATTAATTGGAGATGAAGCTGTATCGGCCTCAATTGACTCCCTCGAGCATCGTCGAAATATCGGTGCACTCTGCATTTACTATAGATACTTCCATGGTAAATGCAGCAAGGAACTAAAAGCCCTTATACCACCTACATTCAATGCTCCCCGAAATACTCGCCAAGCTGCACGCTCACACGAGTACACCGTGAAGCCCTTGCCGTGGAGAACAGTGAAGTTTAGGAAGTTTAGGCAATCCTTCATCCCTCGGACGACAGTGTTGTGGAACTCATTACCAGGCAATCTCTTTCCGACAGGATATAACCTCCAGCAATTTAAGAACAACGTTCACCGCCACTTCAAAATCTCCCCTCCTGTGATTCCCTACTAATTTTCCTCTATCCACTTGTTTCCCCGTACCCATGTCGACTTAACTCTTAACTGTGCATCGCGCATTAAAGGGTGACCCCCTAAGTTATTTTCGACGGCCGTAAAAAAAAAAACATTATAAACATCATTTAATTGAAATTAATTAAATTGCAGATCAGTGGTATTTATACTTTTCAAGAAAATTGGCTTTATGAAAAAAATGTAAAATTGTGTCAGATTGTAAGGGAGGGGGTAGAAGGAGTGAAGTTAATCGCCTAATATTTTTGGTCTTACTAATAATTATAAAAAAATATTTAGTGAACAATTTCAGCTCGATAAATTTTATACGTACTGAGTAAATTTGTTGCAGAAAAAACCGGAAGTCCAACAATGACGAAATTAATAACATGGCCAAGCAATTTGAATTACACAGCACAAGAGCCGCGTATTCCCTTGTTAAGAGGATGAAAGAGGGATACCAACCAAAAACGACCCTCTGCAAGGATACAGAAGGGAACATTATAAGTAATGCGAAAGATATATAACTAAGATGGGCGCAATACTTTAAACACCTTCTTAATCCGAGCCCATCATCCGCACGAATAGCAGCAGCAGACACAATAGCAGGTATAACTTATGTAACAGTTGATGAAGGACCCACTTTGAGTCTTCCCACATTCAAAGAAGTAAATATAGCCTTGAGGAACCACCCAAACAACAAAGCGCCGGGCACTAAGCTTCTGGAAGCCGGCGACACCTGCATAGTGCATCTTCTACGTAGATTAATCACGGAAATATGGATGCAGGAAACACTTCCTGAAGATTAGCGTAAGAGCATCCACCATATCCCGCAAGGGGGTAGTTGTAGTATGAGGTTTTACCAATTCCTGGAACTATCTTTGGAGTTAGCGACTCCACGGACCTGAGCTAACTATCCCCCTCTGGGATGGGGGCTGTAGAATTCACCCACAGCCAGTCCTGCTTGCCCTAAAAATGGCAAATGGACACCCACTGGATCATGGGCTTATCACCCGTGATCTTAAGACCTAAATGATACGAGAAACGGATACATCGCCTCGGATACGGACTGATTCTACGGTAACGACTTTTGGCATTCGAAAACGGACTATGATTGGATTCTGGAACGTTCGAACATTGAATGACGGGGGAAGAGCTGGGTTTACTCGGTCCTTGCACCGCCAATCAGTGATCGACCGTGAAATGAAGCCCTATAACATCCAAATCTTGGGCTTGAGCGAGGTCAGGTGGACAGGATCAGGAGAAGAACGAACCCCTAGCGGAAACACTATTCTGTACATTGGCCCTGAAAGTGAAGCCAGAAATGGCGTGGCGTTCGTCCTTACGCCGAGAGCGAGAAACAGTCTCATTAGCTGGGAACCAATCTCGGATAGGATTATCGTCGTCAGGCTCAGGACCAGTGTCAGAAACGTCACAATTCTGCAGTGCTACCAACTAATACCGCAACATCTGGTGACAAAGAGGAGTTTTATAGCCAACTGAGTGCCACCTTCGAACGTGTTCCAAGAGGTGATATTATTATGATCTCGGGAGATATGAACGCCCAGGTTGGATCAGACAACACTGGACTAGAACACGTCATGGGGAGGCATGGTGACCCTTGGGTCGACCCTTCACGACCTTGGATTAAGAGACCCGAAAACGGCGAATTAATTGTGGAGTTCTGTAGTACTCGGCAAATGGTCATCGGAGGGACCCTTTTTCCACACAAGAGTTATCATAAAACATCTTGGGTTTCCCCTGATGGTGTTACTCAGAACCAGATCGACCATTTGGCTATAAGTCGCCGATGGAGAAGATGTCTCCTCGATGTGCGAGCGAAACGTGGAGCTGACGTGGGGAGCGATCACCACTTGATGGTTGCCTGCTTGAGATTGTGTACAGCAGCTATCCGACGACCACAAATTCTTCAAATGAAGCGCAAGCTTAATGTGGATAAACTCAGAGATCCCAACAAAAAACTCGAACACACCACCATTCTACGCGAAAAGTCATCCACATTGGGTGAACATAAAATGCACACACTGGACGCCAATTGGGAGGCAACCAGAAACACTTTTCTAACTAGTGCTGACGAATCTGTGGGATATGCGCAAAGCGGTGAGAAACCCTGGATGTCGCAAGACACATGGGACAAGGTTGGCAATCGGAAAAAAGCCAAATTGGCAATCATCTCTCAACCCGATGTCAACCAACGAACGCCCGACTTGAGGCAGAACTACCGCGATGCTCATATACAGATTAAAAAGGCTGTAAGACGCGACAAGAGAAAGGCCATTGAAGATCTGGCAAACAAGGCAGAATCTGCGGCTTACCTTGGGGATATGGGTTCACTATTTAAAATCATGAAACAGTTGACGAACAGGAATTTCACCGCCAACCACCTGCTGAGAGATGTCAACGGAACTCTCCTTAATATGAGTGAACACCAGTTGCGACGATGGAAGGAATACTTCTATGATATTTTAAACATCTTGTCAGATGAAGATATTCCGGAAACAGAACAACTTCCAAACATCCAACAGCAACAATCCTCTATTAGGGACGATCCCCCAGATAAGGAAGAGATAGTTTCCGCCATTCGGTCAATGGCGGGAAGAAAAGCTCCAGGTATAGACGGACTACCAACCGAACTCCTCAAAGCGGACCCGGAAAAACCAGCCGATATACTCCTCCCACTCTTCACTAAGGTGTGGAATGATGGAAGATATCCGACTGAATGGAAGGAGGGCGTCATTGTGAAAATTCCGAAGAAGGGCGACCTTCGGGATTGTGGCAATTGGCGTGGTATATGTCTACTTACTGCCGTATCAAAAATTATGGCTAAGGTAATTTTCAATAGGATTAGTGATGTCGTCGAGAGCACTCTCGAAGTTTATCAGGCTGGATTCCGTAAAGGGTCGTCTTGTACGGATAATATTAGAGCAGTCAGCCGAAATGGGTTCGCCACTACATCTCATGTTTGTGGACTTCGAGAAGGCTTTCGACAGCGTTAAGCGAGATTACATATGGAATGCTTTGCGTAGGAGAGGTATTCCAGATAAGGTCATAGCTATGATTAAAGAATCCTACGAAGATGCAAGGTGTCGCGTCTTGCATAGAGGAGAGCTGTCCGAGAGCTTTCCTGTGCGAACGGGTGTCAGACAAGGCTGCATATTATCACCAGCCCTGTTTCTGGTGGTAATAAATGACATCTTGAAAGCTGCATTGGAAGGTGGGGAAGGTAAAGGTCTTCAATGAAGACTATTTAACATCTTAAGTCACCTTGATTATGCTGATGACGTATGTTTGCTTGCACATACCCGTTCGGACTTAGAGTCAAATGTTCGCTCGTTGCATTCTAAATGCAAAGAGGCGGGACTGAAAATAAATGTGCGTAAAACCAAGTACATGCACATGGGTTCGAACGCAAGCACACCGATTGTTCTTAATGGACAGGATGTGGAAGAGGTGCAAGATTTTTGCTATCTCGGAAGCATTGTCAGCATGGACGGCGGAGCCGAAAAGGATGTTGAGGCTCGGCTAAATAAAGCTCGTCAGGCCTTCGGTATCCTTTCCCCTTTCTGGAGGTTAAGAGAGATCTCCCTTCGCACGAAGCTGCGAGTTTTTGACGCATGCGTCAAATCCGTGTTGTTATATGGTTGTACTACGTGGAAAGTGACCGTTCGACTTACCAAGAAACTACAGACTTTCGTAAACCAATGCCTCCGGCGCATTTTAGGAATATTCTGACCAGAAGTAATCTCCAACGACGAACTTTGGAGTACAACTCGCCAGACTAAAATAGGTATTGAGATTCAACGGCGAAAGTGGCAGTGGATCGGTCATACTTTGAGGAAGCCAGAGCGAAACATCGCAAAACAGGCTCTGGATTATAACCCTCAAGGAAGACGTCGGGTTGGTCGACCATGTAACACATGGAAGCGAGCAGTTGAGCAGGAGGCCAGAGGAATAAACAAGTCCTGGCAACAGCTTAAAGCCGATGCTCAGGATCGCGCCTTGTGGAAGAGAGTTGTTTCTGTCCTATGCCCTATGGGGTCTTAACAGGAATTCGAATCCACCATATCTCCAATTTCTAATAAAGGCGACAAACTCTGCTGCGAAAACTACCGAGGAATATCTCTGTTGTGTACGTCTTATAAAATATTGACGAAAATTCTAGGAAAGAGAATTAAGCCCTATGCTGACAAAGTAATTGGTGAATACCAAGGTGGATTTAAAGATGGACGATCGACCTTGGATCCGATATTGTCAGTTAAACAGATGCTGGAAAAGTGCTGGGAATACAATATTGATGTGCACTAGACATTTGTTGACTTCAAACAAGCATACGACAGTATCGACAGGCGCGTACTGTATAAAATCAAGTTAAGAGTTTGGAGTCCCACCGAAACTGGTTCGGCTTACAAGAATGACAATGACCGAGTCTTTGTCACGAGTCAGAGTAGGAAACGATCTGACTTCCAGTTTTAAAACAGACAACGGCCTTGAGCAAGGTGACGGCCTCGCACCAATGCTGTTCAATTTGACACTCGAATATGTTGTTCGGAAACTTCCCGTTGACACCAAGGGAGCACTATGCTTCAAATCCACACAACTCGTAGAATATGCCGACGATACAGATATCCTTGCAAGATCTCTGGAGAATGCTAAGGAGGTATTTGTAAACCTCTACTGGGTAGCAAGGGAAGTTGGACTACGTAATGAAAACAAAAAAAAATTATGACGCAAACTAGGAAAAAGAGCTAATCAAACAAAATATTACAGTAGGAGACTATAACCTAGAAAACGTAGACAACTTTATATACCTAGGGGCGAACCTATCGAAAGATGGAAGCGAACCAATCAAAATTAAAAGAAGGATAATGATTGCAAACAAGACGTATTATTCGGTACTTCCAGCAAGAACGTACACAGGAAAACAAAACTTAAGCTATATTAAACGATCATAAGACCTGTGCTATGCTTTGGCAGCGAAACGTGGATATTAACTCAGGTGTCCGAAAAACTTCTTAACGCCTTTGAAAGAAAGGTCTTCAGAAGAATTCTCGGACCTATGAGGGAAGACTCGATGGAGAATACGATACAATAGAGAATTGTATGCCATCTTCGACAATTTAGAAGTGCCAACCGTCATAAAATTTTAGAAGTTACAATGGGCTGGTCATGTCGATCGGATGGATGATGGAAGAATTCCCAAACGCACCATAAAAGGGAAAGTCAACGGACCAAGACCGGTCGGAAAACCACGGAAGCTCTGGGAGGATTCGATTGATGCAGACAGCAAATCACTGCTAAGATTTTCTAACTGGAGGTCACTGAACCGAGATGGATGGAGCCAAAGCATTCAGAAGGCCAAGGTCCGATTTAGGCTGTAGCGCCTTCGTAAATAATTAAGTAAGAGTAAATTTATTTAGAGTATTTCATGAAAAAGTGCAGTTTGTATGCGAGTGGACACGAATAATTTTTATACAGTAGATTGAAATCAACATAAAAGCAATATATTCCAAATTTCAGATCAAACCTTTTATGCATTTCAAACAAATTCGTTTATTGTCGAATTGCGAAATTGTGTCATTTTGTATAAGAGGGGATACAAGTGGTAAAGCTAATCGTCTAATTCAACTCTGAGATATTATATCTATACCTCGGATTTTTTTTTTTATTTACAGAATGTCTCGTGTTATAGGCAATTTCACAGTCATGGAGGAAAGAATGGTATTAGTATTGGTATATGTTAATTTTACTAGTTGTTACTGACAAATATTTACACATGTTATGGGGATTATGAATTATTGATGACTAAAAAGATGGTTTAAGCATGTCGGAAAAAATAGGAAATCGCGAATCAAATTTGCAATCAGCCATCTTTACATCATATCGCCTTCACCTTCATCAGTTTACGTTCATAATGCGTTTGAAACATTGCTTGGTCTTCTACATCCATCAGACGATATTTTAATTCTGAGCGACTTTAATTTACCACAAATACAATAGCTACGCTCTGATGATAATGAGGTTTGTATGTCGCCTTCGTATTCCTCCTGTACCCGACATAAAATATAATTTGTGGATAACATGCTTGCTACTGGACTTTTCCAAGTGTGTCCGATTTCGAATGATCAAGGTAGATTTTTGGATCTGATTTTCTCATCTGATGCCAGCCTTACGACGGTTGATAGATGTCACAGCCCTTTACTGCCTGACTTGCCAATTCATCCTGCCCTTCACTCAACATTCAACTATCGGACAGAATTTACGAACTCAAAATGTATTGTTAATAATTATTTTAATTTCGCCAAAGCTGATTTTGAAACTTTAAATCTTGGCATATCCAATTGACTGTGTTGAATGAATCTGATGTTGGCAAAGCCACTTATAATTTTTACACTATTTTAAATGGCTGCTTTCTGCGTTGTGTCCCTTTAGTTTGTTCAAAACCTACCAGGAGATTTCCCTGGTTTGACGATGATTTAATTAATTTGAAAAACCGAAAAACGAAAGCTTGGAAAACTTACTCGTTCTCAAGGAGTGATACGGACTACATAATTTACATAAACCTACGTAATTGTTTTATAAGTCAGTCTCGAGCTGCATATAAATACCAATATCTTTTTACTGTTAAAAGCTCTTTTCAAGATAAACCCAAACAATGCTGGAATTTCGTCAACTCTAAGAAAAACTCTGATGGTTATCCTTCCAGTATGGTTCTTAATGATGTAGTCAGTGCTGATCCTACTACAATTAGCAACTTATTTTCCAACCATTTTCGGACCGCATTCAATTGCAGTACGCCACTAGCATCCGTTGACAATTTTCAATACCTGTCAAAGTTTCCTTCCTCGTCCTTGGTTCCAAAAGATCTTTTCATTGACGACTCCATTATTTTGAAATACATTGATAAACTTGCTATTAATTTCTCCAGCGGACGAGATGGTGTTCCTTCTTCTGTGATTAAAAAGTGTAGTTTATCCCTTTTACCTATCCTTGGGTATCTTTTTAATTCATCGCTTCGTAGTGGTGTTTTTCCTATGTCATGGAAATACTCAACTATAATGCCCTTGCTTAAGTCTGGTAAAAGAGACAATATAAGTAATTATAGGCCTATAGCAAATCTTCCATGTGTTGCTAAGCTATTTGAATCCATTGTATGTGATGTAATGTATTTCGATTCCAAGTCGATTATTGGATCAATCCAACATGGCTTTGTCAAAGGCACAGATCCACTGTAACTAATCTTATGGAATTCTCGAACTTCTGTCTTTCTGCTATCGAAAACGGGCAGCAGGTCGATTGCATATACACTGACTTTAGTAAAGACTTTGACAAATTTGACCATAATATTCTTGTGCATAAGCTCCGCCTGCTTGGTTTTCCCGATATTTTCGTCCTTTGGATTAAGTCGTATCTTAGTGATGATCGGATCTCCTCACTCGCATTCAGAAAGTACACTTTCGTCGTGCCTTATCTTCTGAAATATTTAATACTTCAGACGTTCCGCAAGGTAGCCATCTGGGTCCACTTCTATTCCTTCTCTTTATTAATGACGTGAGTTCGTTTATCTGTAACTCGAACATTCTTCTCTATGTCGATGATGCGAAAATCTTTAAGATTGTCTCCAGCAGCAATGATTGTCTATTATTGAAAAGTGACATCTCGTGTTTTCAGGACTAGTGCTTACTTAACAATTTACATCTCAACATTAATAAGTGCACTGCTGTTTCGTATTCTAAGAGAATGCCAATGAATTTTGACTATGTCGTAGATGGATGCTCTTAACTTCGTTCTGACAAAGTACGTGATTTGGGCGTACTATTCAACTGTAATTTTACCTTTGATGATCACGTGAATCACATTGCTGGTAAAGCGAACGCTATCCTCGGTTTTGTTAGGAGACAATCGAAAGAATTCAATGATTTTTTTACAACGAAAATGCTATGCTAGTCCTATTTGGTCGCCATTTTATTCCATTCACATAGACAGGATCGAAGCAATTCAGCGTCGGTTCTTAAGATTTGTCCTTCAGGGCCTTCCCTGGTCCAATCCACTCAGGTTGCCGCCAAATGTTGATCGTTTAAATCTGGCAAAGTATTTTGAAAAAAGCCAGAACTATGTTCAGGAAAATCTCAATTGAACTGATCATTACGAATAAATTGGTACTAAATAAGTACTACTTCAACAACTATTTTTTCTATTTCGGAATCATTATTATTGTTATTGTACGAAAATGGTTAAATAATATTATTCAAAAAAATGCCCATCGCCAGCTACAACTTTTCCCATCTTTCTGGCAGCATACAAATTCCGCGTCGAAAAAACTGCTCTTTTCTTGAGCCGATCCACGAATCGACCCAAATTTTTGGCTTCTTCGGAAGAATGAAAGTGCTGCTGATCCATGCGTCATCTATCGGAATAGGTGGTAGTCGGACGGGGCGATGTCTGGAGAATACGGCGGGTGGGGCAGGACGTCCCACCTCAGTGTTTCCAGGTAGGTTTTCATAGTGTGAGTAACATGTGGCCGAGCGTTGTCGTGCAGCAAAATCACTTTGTAGTGTATCTCCTCGTATTGTGGCCGTTTCTACTTCAATGCTCGGCTCAAACGCATTAGTTGTTTTTTTGTAGCGATCTCACGTGATGGTTTCACCTGGTTGCAGCAGCTCATAATTCACCACGCCGAGCTGGTGCCACTAAATACGCAACATGATTTTCGAGCATTGGCTGTCGATGTTGATGCACGGCCGTGGTATCCCCACGATTTTTTAGCTTTGAATAATTGTAATAGATCCACTTCTCATCGCCAGGGACGATGCGATGCAAAAAAAAACCCTTCCTTTTCTGCCGTTAGAGTAGTTGAAAAACGCCGTTCGACGTTTCTTGGCTTCAATTTCCTTGCTTTCACATCATTCCTAAGCTTTTCAAACGATGTAAAATGGCTTGTTGAGTCACGCCCAATGAATCTGCAAGTTGTTGTTGCGTTTGGCATGAACCTTCGTCCAGTAATTCCTCCAATTCTGCGTTGAAACGACACTAATAGCACCCTACATCACAGTAGAGCGGCTACCGCCACTCTCCAACAACACCTCTTAAGAATACATTCAGATATTCCCCTTTTTCAGGAACCGTGGTTGAGTGGCTCTAACCACTTTCTGAATTGGTGCAACAAAAACTTTTACAGTCCTTCATGGACCCAAAACAGGTAAGCCAGGGATCATTAATTCCACAATTTAGCAGTCCAGACCAAAGAACAACGCTCTGGGAGAGGTCCTTTAACGGAACACCGCAGCTTGTTAAGCTGGTTTCATCGTACCAGCCATACGAATCAAGAGACGTTCCAACAACTGACCTGTGTCAGCTTCTCCAGTCCAACACGGGAAACTTGGTAATAGGTTGTGATGCCAATGTCCATCACATCTACTGGTCTAGCGCAGACTGTAACGATCGCGGTAAATCAATTCTAGAATTTCTTAGCATGAAAGATCTAAATGTTTGTAATGTTAGTATTAGTCCCACCTTCATAAAAAGAGTAAGAAGCGAGGTTATCGACCTGACTCTTGCATCTAACTCTAAATCACTAGTGGTCCGCAACTGGAGAGCTTCGAAAGAACCATCCTTTTCAGACCACATGTGGATAAGATTTAAAATATTGGGATCAGCAAAAAATAGACGGTTTTACAAGAATCCAGCAAGAACGGATTGGATTAAATATCAGGAGCTAATAAGTCGTAAACTACCGGCAGTAGTTCCTCACCCAATAAAAACAACAGATTCCTTAGATAAAAGAGTTGGTATCCTAGCAAATATGCTAACAACCTCATACAAGAGTTTCTGCCCTCAGAAGTCCGCCAAAGATAGTACGACCGCTGTCTGGTGGAATAACGATGTTGATATTCCGAAAAAAACGAGCTAGGAAACTCTTTAACAGAGCTAATTCCAGCAAACGTGACACAGACTGGAGCAAATATCACGCAGCAGTATAAAAAACAATTAAGAGCCGTCAAACGAAATTCATGGAAGAGATTCTGTGAAGAAATCCATAACGTCAATGATATCGCTAGCATAAAGATCCATATATGCCTAAATTACTGGATAGAGGCCTTGGTTCATGGACGGAGTCTAGCGCCGAGTCACTTGAATTTTTAATGTAAACGCATTTCCCCGGATGCTTTGAGCCCCCGCCGCAAAGTTCATGTGTCGATCGTATTCTAGCTAACTCAGAACTACTAGATGCAGTCATGACGCCAGAAAACAGGAATTGCGTTAAGTTCCTGCAAACCTTACAAGTCACCGAGAATGAACGAAGTCTATCCCGCAATTATCCAGGATGCGGACAAAATAATAATTCAGTACCTGGTTGACATATACAAAGCATCAGTTTCTGCCACATACTGAAGCTAAGGCAAGAGGTTAGGGTGGTTTTTATACCTAAACGAGGCAGAACCTCCCATAACATCCTAAAGGCTTTCCAACCCATAAGCCTAACTTCATTCCTTCTTAAAGGCCTGGAAGGACTGATGGACAGCTACTGACGTGCAAAACTGAACCTCTCGGTCATATGCCCACAACCAACATCTGAAAAGTAGGTCCACTGACACCGCCTTACATGTGACGGTAGCCGCCGTAGAAAACGCTTCCCATCATAAAGAGGTTGCACTCGGTGCCTTTCTAGACGTGGAAGGCGTTTTTAACCACGTCAACATTGATGCCATACATGAGGCCGTACGTAGCTCTAGTGGAATCTCTTCTGACTGCATGGATACCTAAGCTTCTTCGCTCACGAAAAATCATAGCACGGATAGGCTAAAGGACAAGGAAAGGCTCAGTCCACAAAGGAACAACACAGGGCGGCATAATATCGCCTCCCTTATAGGTCCTAACCGTGAATGAACCCCTTTCCATTTTAAATCGGAACGGCTACTCCACAATAGCATATGCAGACGATCTTGTCGTCATACTAACTGGTAAGTTTAAACAAATTCTAGGTGACCTTATGCGATACGCCTTACAACTATTCTGTGCCGAAATTTTTCGCAGCAATGAATCTTCCTGGTATATCCTGGACTTGTGAAGATTGCCGAGCAACGGGCCTGTCAATAATTTATAAAAAAATGGAAGACCTGAAAACTTCTATCTGTGAGCTGGCAGCTAGTGTGGCTGCGATCTCGCAGGGCCAGATCCATATGCTCCCATCCGTTTCTCTGCCGTCATCAGAGGAGACTTTACATAGTGCTCGAATCACCAGGAGCGCTGCTGCTGCCACCGCATCTTCTTTTTCTTCAAGTGCTGATGCAAGTGCTAAGGGTTCGAGAAAACTAGTTAAGACACCTGCCACTGTAAAACAGATACTTTCGCCGAATCCTGCAGTTATTCCGGAAGCTTTGTCCCTGCCGTCTACTAATACGCCTTCTAATGTGCGACCTAATTCGTTGGTGGTTGACATCTTCAAAAACTCATCGGCGAATGTACCGGCCGGTTCTAATTCATCAAATTCATCACCTACGCTACGTGTCGTTGAACCTCCCAGACAGCTATTTGTGTCTCGTTTGGCCTACGATACGTCTACCAGAGAAGTGTCTGATTACATCACGTCGAAGCTGGGCTATACTCCAGCTGTCATCAGCTGTACTAAGCTGACACAGGACAATCTTCCAGGTAAAATTATTGCGTCTTTCAAAGTTTGCTTGCCTGTAAACCTTACTACTGCCAACTCTGCTGAATTTTGGCCACCAGGCGTCATTGTTCAGGAATTTGAATCTAGAAATAGCTCTCAACGGAATTTTCGTCCAAGAAGCAATCAGCGAAAACCAACATAAATACTTCATGTTTGACTGCTATCAATCCTTCATCATCTAATGTTCACAAGAATATATCAGGCTTTGTTAATAATAATAATAATAATAATCTCACTATTCTCTACCAAAATGTGCGTGGCCTTAGAACCAAGTTGGACGACTTCATGGTATCCCTTCTGGAGAGTATGCCTGATATTCTTTGCATCACTGAAACGTGGCTACTGCCTTCAATTCATAACTCTGAATTTTCCCCGAATTGCTACACTGTTCACAGGCATGACCGTGATCTTAGTCGCTCTATCAAAAAGGATGGTGGCGGTGTCCTCATCGCGGTTAAAAATACCCTGTCAACGTTGCGTTGTCCGGACTTTGATGCTCTTCCCATAGAGCACTTTCTCCTCAAGATTAAACTCTCTCATGGTCGATACCTATATATATGCTGTGTCTATATTCCTTGTTCCTGCGCAGTGGAAATTATTGAAAAGTTTTTTGACAGCCTTTCTGATATCGTCAGCTCAGCTGGCGCTACCTCGACATTCCTTATCTGTGGTGACTTCAACCTCCCCGACTTACAATGGAAAGCAGACTGGTCACACCCTTTATTGCCTGTATCTAGCATAGACTTGTGTGTTGATCACTTTATGAACCTGTGTTCACTTACTCAACAAAATTCTTACACAAATCGTCGAGGGAAGATCCTAGACTTGATTCTTTCTAATGTCAGTGCTTCTCGGATCAACGTTGACACCTTTAGCGGATAAGTGCCACCCGACCCTTATCATCCTCCCCTTCAGATCAACCTGCAAATAGAGGTATGTAATCCATCTCTTATTTGTACGGATAAGAACTACAATTTCTATAAGGGAAACTACGAGCAAATGAGTTGTGACCTCGGTAATATTAACTGGTTTGAACTTTTTAGCAGCAAAAGCTCTAATGAATCATCGATGCAACTACACTCCATCCTTGATTATATTATTCATCGGAACGTTCCCTATCGTGTCATTTCTAGTCGTGACTACCCTGAATGGTATAACCATTCTATTATTTGCGCTCTTCGTAAAAAAGCGCGTTTGCATAAAAAGTATAAGCGTTCGTCTCTTCTATCCGATTACCAAAACTATTCCCCTCAACGTAAGCGGGTCAAATCGGACATCAAGAAGGCTTTCTCTGCATATATTTCTCAGCTCGAGGCGGCACTGTTGCGCAATGAGACCAAACCGTTTTGGTCGCATGTTACAAAGCGTAGAAATAAGCAATTTTTTCCTTCACATTTTAAGTTTGGTGATACTTCCACTACCTCTCCACAAGAAATGTGTGAGCTTTTTGCCAATTACTTTTTCTCTGTGTTTAGCCACTCGAGTAATGATCTGTCTTATGACTTCTTCATCCCACCCCAGGAGTCGATCTCTGAGATATCCATTAGTGAGAGGGACATTATATCAATCATCCATTCTCTAGACTCGAAAATCGGTGGCGGACCGGATGGGATCTCGAACCTTTTTGTGAAAGCTCTCTCCTCGGAGCTCGCAGTGCCATTATCTATTTTGTTCAATAAGTCTCTTGAAGAAGGCTCGTTTCCTGCATGCTGGAAGTTAGCTAACATAGTACCCATTTTAAAGAAAGGAGAAAACGAAAATGTCTTGAACTATCGCCCTATTTCCACCCTGAACTGTTTTGGAAAGGTGTTTGAAAGATTAGTTCATAATGTTATGTGGGAAAAACTTTATCACTTGGTATCACCAGCCCAACATGGATTTGTGAAAGGTAGATCTACTTCTACTAATTTATGTGAATTCATTAATTTCGTTGCTCAATCCTTAGATCGTCATAATACTGTCCAAGTCATATATACCGATTTTTCTAAAGCTTTCGACACTGTTAATTGTAAAATTCTAATCTCAAAACTTGAAAGGTATGGCTCTCTCTGGCTCTCTCTGGCTCTCTCCTGAACTGGTTCAGTTCGTACCTTACGGACCGTCGTCTCCGAATTACGTTCAACGGACACTCCTCTACTGAGTTTCTTGCTAACTCTGGCGTCCCTCAGGGATCGATCCTTGGTCCTTTATTATTTACTCTCTTCATAAATGATTTGCCCCAATTTGTATCTTCGAACTGTCTCTTATTCGCTGATGACCTCAAACTGTTCCGGGAAATTTCCTCCGTTTCTGATGACAGGATTCTCCAGGCTGATTTGTCGGCTGTCTCTCGTTGGTGTTCAAACAACGATATCTTTTTGAACATTGAAAAGTGTTTTACTATGGAGTACTCGTATAAGACTACCCCCTCTGTTCTCTCTTACTCTATTAATGGATCCACCCTTACAGCAGTAACCACAATAAAGGATCTAGGAGTGGTCTTTGATCGTAAACTTAAATTCGTCAATCATTTCTCCGAGATTACTAATAAGGCATACAGACTTGCTGGCTTCGTCCTCCGCACGACCGTCCAGGAACGGCTGCTCTCTTATTTGCCACACTCGTCCGTAGTATTTTGGAATATTGTTCCATCGTCTGGAACCCACACCACTCTTGCCATGTTCAAACCATCGAATCTGTTCAGCGTAGATTCACTCGAACCCTTTTCTACAGATTAAGGAAACCTCATATCGACTACAATGACAGACTTGAAGTACTTCACCTACAGCCACTGCATTTAAGGCGGACCTTTCTCGATGCTTGCTTCCTCTACAAGATGTGCAACTATCTGCTCAACACCCACCTTTGTGACGACCTGAACTTTAGATCAGGAATAGTCTCAACAAGGAATTCAGACATCTTCAATCCTCCACGTGCCTCTCTAGATGTATACCATCACTCTCCGATGCTAAGAATGCAAAGGAACCACGATCGACTCCAATTTGGTTCTTTAGCTTCTTCTTTTCCATTATTTAAAAATAGAATTAAATCTATCATATTTAATGTTTAAATTTTTAACTTCAATTCTTTTTTAGCGTATATTATAAACTATTATCTTCAATGTTTAAATTTGCTGTTCTTTTGTTTTCCGCTTTTGTTTAATTGAAATTGTAATCTTTTTGTTCAAGAGCTCAAATAAATAAATAAATAAACTATCAGACAGTTGAGCACTAGATAAAGAACTTACCATCAACCCTAAAAAAACAGATCTAGTTCTCTTCTCCAGAAAAACAAGACCATACATTTCCAATTCACCAAACATTCGGGGTATCACTATGGTCCAAGTTAAATATTTAGATCTTATTCTTGATAGTAAATTATCCTGGAAGGCCAACATTAAAAGAGCGAGCAAAAAAAGTTACCGTAGCATTCTTCGCTTGCAAAAAGACATTCGGCTTGAGATGGGATCTTAAGCTACACCTCATCCACTGGATGATACCAGTACTGTCAGACCAATTATTTGATATGGCGCGCTGGTGTATTAAAAACCAATCTAGCACCTTTACATCTAATGTAACGGATGGCATGTTTGCGTTCAACAGGTCCTCTTAGACCCACACTAACTACAGCCCTAGAGGTAATTCTCTCACTACCTTCACTTGATCTTTTTATAAAACAAACAGCGGGCCTAGCTGCCACTAGATTTAAAACTTCTAATTTGTGGTCAGCCCCACAACTTAGTCATGGCAAAATTTTAAACATCATTAGAGCCGCAACTTCCCTTCTAGACTGATGATTGCATGAACCAACCGCGGGTTGAGAAACGGAAGTTTCAAATTGTTTTCTGACCGAAACGAATGGGCAATAAACAGGATACTCAAGGATTTATTCCCGCGACCTCGACGAGCCTACAAAAATTATTTTAGATATGCAGAAGAGTTTCGGGAATTGTTACATTTTCTCGGACAGTAGAGCTGCACTTCTGGCAACCCAATCCTACTGGATCATGTCCAAACTAGTGTCCAAATCTCCAACAGTCGTCTCCTTTGTTTAGGCTCTAGATTCTTTTCAGAGCTAAACGACCTCAGACGCATCAAACATTCGAACCTGCTTCGGTTCGCAAATCGAACCAAGTGGCTAGCACAGGAGGAATAAAATCCATCACATAATAAATAGGAAGAGTACAATGGGCCCAACTATGGCTCCAGTGCATTGTGGTTCTACAGAACCACCCTCCTACAACCTAAACCTATAAGAAGAAAAGGAAAAGGACGGTAGAAATTGTAGAACCGCGCGAGACAAACTATGAAGTTTGAATGTTAAGGCTATCACAGACGGCTACAAATTTGGTGAAGTCTATGCTCAAAGCATATCATAATTGCTCAAAATAAACTACACTATTGGGAAAATAAACCCATCAAGTCTCTAATTAACAAACTATATTTACTTTTACAACAATTTCTTTCATACTTTAAATACCATTAATGAAATTAATGCCATGTATGCCTAATGTATGAATAGCGATGCAATATATGAAAATATCTTCTTTTTATGTTTAATTGTATGTGAAATTAATTTCTAATAATAATTATGTATCTTCAGAAATCTTAAATGCTAAGAAATTGTTAATAAATAAATTAATTCAGTTAAAAACATTTTATCGTCTACATATTTAACTCATGTTTCCAAAAAAAAAAAAATTCACAAATAAAACGATACCAAAACAATTTTTCTTAGAAAATACACAATTATTGCCATCTTTCTTTGAAGTATGTTATGAATCTCTACTACTTAAGTTATACAGATGAATTGAAATCAGTAATGTGCTCTAATTAAATGTTTTTGTTTTTATTTATAAAATATATGGGTTTTTTATTCTGCTGCATAATACGAAAGTGCTTGTAAGTAGAAGTGTGTTTGTTTTTTTTTAAATGTAGTTAAAAAATTTCAAAACTTTATACTTATCACCCGAATAAATTTAAAATTTATAGATATTTATCAAAATAGCGGACTAAATGCAACCAACAGTAAAATAGTTACGCTAAAAAATAGAAGATTTGCATAGAAAGTAAATTATAGCATAATTAATATGTGTATATTTATATGTGTGTTTTAAAGTAAGTAAGTAATTTTGATTCATTTTAAACGTATTATTTGTATATATAGAATACAGTGAGACAGATCTACTTAATTTTGTTTCAAAACAAAATCTCCACAATGCCCATTTCAACTAGTTTTAAAATTAATTTTGCTGTACAAATTTGGAAAAATTAAATTATACAATTCTTTAAGTAGCTAGCTACTAGAAATATATAACAAAAAAATATGTCACTAGTTGATTTATTATGATATGATACTTAAAAAAAATACTTTAGATATTACTAATAAAGAAATGCGAAGATAATTTTCAGTTTGACCTTTTTGGACAGAAATTATTGCAACTTTAATGAAAATGAAAGTAAATATCTAAATTAAAATATTTAAACCGATTTCATTGGGTATTAAAAATTAATCTCTATGTTAAAATCAGCAAAGAAAAAATAAGTGTCCGTCAGTCGGGATGTATCAGTTGCACATGTGCGCAGTCCAATTTACATACACTCGGCAGAAAAAGTTTGCGTAAATACCCAACACATCGGACATATCTATACAAAAAAATCGTTTCTAACATTTTATTCCGAAATATTTGTTTTTCCTATTTTTCATTACTTCATTATGAACATAAAACAAAACAAAAATGAGAATTACTGTACTCTAAAACAACGGTAAAATTCGGAAACGAAAAATAGTCTGAAATTCCAGGAATAAAAAGTCTGCGTTCAAAGCGTATAAAGGGAAGTCAAAGTCTCTGAGTTGCAGTTAAATCTTTAATAACAATAAAGTTTGTGTAGGAAAGTTGATAAACGTGTTTTTATCTAAGGTTTGCGTTAAAAATAATTGCTAAAAAACGTTAAGTAAGAGATGTCTAATAAAGGAAAGGAAATTGAATTTAGGGAAAGGAAAATTATCGTGGATTTGTGGAAAAAAGGTACGTCATATCGTGAAATAGGTGCAATAGTCAGCAGAAGTCATTCATCTGTCCAACGAGTCGTAAACAACTTCAAAAACCCAGGAGTTTTGGTTTCAAAACCCAGATCTGGCCGCCCTCCAAAGTTGAGCCCTCAGCAAACTCGAAGTTTGGTCCGAACGATGAAGGCTAATCATAGATTAACTGCGGCTGATATGGCAAAGGACATCAAAGCAAAGTACCGCAAGTCTATTTCTGATGATGGTGTTCGTATAATTCTTAGGAAATATGGATATCACGGACGCGTTGCCCGTAGAAAGGCATTTATAACAACAGTCAACATACTCAAGCGGCTGGCGTTCGCTAAGGAACACATAAATAAGAAAAAGAATTTTGGAAACAAGTTATTTTCTCGGATGAAAGTTAATTTTGTATTTTTGGAATCAAAGGTCGCAAGATTGTATGGAGAAAAACAGGCGCGGCCTTCGACGTAAAAAAATTCTGTTTAACAGTAAAGCACAGTGGTGGCGGTGTTATGATATGGGGGTGTATGGCTAGTGGAGGAGTTGGAAAAATGAAGTTTATTGAAAATATTATGAATAAAATAGACTAGCTTAATATTCTCAAGCGCAATTTGAAGAAAAGTGCAGAACATTTGGACTTAAGCGACAACTTTTACTTCCAACAAGACAACGACCCTAAGCACACTGCGGAGGTAGTAAGACTCTGGTTGCTGTATAAGCTCAGACCATTGCTTAATTTCCGCCTGTTTCCCAGTTTCCATCTCGACGCCAATCACACCAGCTCCTAAAAAGTTGGTATGGCATTATGGAAGTGCCGATTGGTCCAGTCTTAAGCAATTTTATTATACATTTGATTGGTCTATATGCTTTAACAGAGGTGTTGAGTATGCTTCTTCTGCAGTAATTGAGACTATCTTGTTGGGCATGAGACTTTTCATCCCTCAAAGCTACAAACCAATCAGGCCCAGTTCCAAGGCTTGGTTTAATGAAAATTGTAGAACTGCGATAAGGGCTAAAGAGGCAGCTTACCGTGCTTATAAGTAGCTGCCATCCGATGGTAATTGGATAAATTTCAAAAAAGAAAGGAACCTTTGCAAATCCAGCTTACAACGTGAAAAATATTTGCATGACCAGAAACTGAGGCAAAAAATTTTGAGAAGTCCTAAGGGCAGCAAAAGTTTCTGGTCTCTCGCTCGTTCCATCAGAGGTAGTTCTGCATCTTCAATTCCATCTTTAATCTATAATAATGAGGTTATTACGGATCTTAACATGAAGGCAAACATCTTAGCGGACCAATTCGCTGCCAACTCTTCTTTACCACCAACGAACTCTAGCCTTCCAACGTATACTACGCTAAATTCCTCCTTAGGACTGATTAGTATTCGTCCGCGAAACGTTTACCGAGTTCTTAAGAATCTAGATGCTAATAAATCGTCCGGTCCAGATGGAGTCCCTGCCCTTGTCCTTAAAAATTGTTGCGCTTCTCTAGCTAAACCTCAATGCAAACTTTACCGTCTCTCTTTATCGTCCTCCATTGTCCCATCTTCATGGAAGCTTGCAAATGTTCAGCCAGTTCCAAAAAAAGGAGAACGTACGAATCCCGCTAATTATCGCCCAATAGCAATAACCTCAATTCTGTCCAAGGTCATGGAAACAATCATCAACAATAGATTAATAGAATATCTCAACATCAATGATATTATTGACGACAAACAGTATGGATTCCGCAAAAAACGTTCCACAGGAGACCTTTTAACCACCCTCACAGAACGTTGGAACAAGAGCATTCACCAGTTTGGTGAATCTTGTGTTATTGCTCTTGATATTTCCAAGGCTTTTGACAGAGTATGGCACACTGCCCTTTTAATCAAACTTAAAGCTATTGGCTTGGGCGACCCTCTTATTTCCTGGATTGAAAGTTTTTTAGCCAATCGTTCAATGCGTGTGGTATTGGATGGTGTGGTTTCCTCCTCTTATAAAATTAACGCTGGTGTCCCTCAGGGGTCGGTTCTTTCTCCCACCCTTTTTCTGATATTTATTAATGACCTGCTATCTTCTACTTTCAATCCTATACATAGCTTCGCCGATGACAGCACCTTAGACTTCTCCTACCACTACAACAGTGCGTCCTTAGCACGATGTACTAGCTTAGTAGAACAACGTAGGTACATGGTTCAGTCATTGAATGACGACTAGGCAAAAATTCTTAGTTGGGGCAATAAGAATCAAGTTGAGTTTAATGCTTCGAAAACCCAATGCTGTCTTGTGTCCCACAAACGTCACTCTATCCTTGACCCAATCACCTTCGGTGGTCAGCCACTAACCACTTCTTCAAGTGTTAAGATGTTAGGTATCCAAATCACAGATAACTTATCTTGGAACGACCATATATTTAGCATCGCCAAGGAAGTATCTAAATGCTTGGGCTACCTAAAACGATGTAAAAACTTCTTCACCGCTTCTGGGCTATTAACAATTTACAAGGCCTATATTAGACCACGTCTTGAATTTAATTCCCACCTGTGGGCGGGAGCTGCAAAAACTTCTCTCTCCTATCTGGATAGTATCCAGTCTCGGACCATTAAAATTATAGGAGATTCTGACATCACTTCATCGCTCGATTCACTCGAACATAGACGAACTGTAAGCTCCCTAACCCTATTGTATCGCTACTACAATGGAGATTGTTCGGACGAAATCTTTAATCTCATGCCCCCATGCATGCCCTTACCCTGTAATACTAGAGCTGCTTCGCGCGCTCATAAGTATTCTCTCAACCCCACTTTCGGTCGCACTGTCAAATTTCGTGATTCGTTTTTAAACCGGACTGTTCGAATATGGAACTCGCTGCCCATCTCGGTGTTCCCGCATGACTACAACATTCAGCAATTCAAGAGAAATATTCATAGCCACTTCCGTCTCTATCCCCTAAATTCCCAAAAACCAATATCCTTCCCCCCTCACCGGAGCTGTGCTTCAGTACAAAAGGGCAACCCCTCTAGTTCCGGTGTCACTTAAATAAAATAAAAAAAAAAAAATAATGCCCAAAATCAGCGTCGTACACCGCCCCAATCTCCTGACCTTAATCCAATAGAGCATTTGTGGCATCGCTTGGAACAAAGGGTTCGACCGCCACAATAACGTCGAAGGTAATGCTCAAGAAAGTCCTGATCCAGGAGTGGAATTCAATAACCCCAGAGTTCACTAAGAAGCTGGTAGATTCCATGCAAAAACGGTTGTGGGAAGTAATAAAGAGACGAGGATATCCCACAATCTATTAACGAGGAAAAACAATTGTTTTATTTGAAAAGAAATATTTGTACGCAGACTTTTTATTGTTGCAATTCAGGATTTGTTTTCGTTTTTAATTTTAATATTTTTATGGAGTACAATAATTATCATTTTTGTTTTGTTTTATGTTTGTAATAAAGCCATGAAAAAAAAGAAAAAAAATTATTATAAAATAAATTACTTAAAACGTTGTTTTTTATAGATATGTTGGATGTGTTGAGTGTGTACGCAGACTTTTTATGCCGAGTGTACGTTGCAACGTAGCCGTGCAGTTTCGTAACATTACCAATAAGGAGTTGCGAGATGCCCGAACCTGTATGTGGCTGGGTGTGTATAGATAGGGTAGGAATCTGATCGGCGTCATAAGGCGACAACCAGTGTTGTAACTATCATACCCACATCAATTGTGCTCATCATACCTCCACGTGGTAGCCACCGGGTACTGGTCTTGTCCATCTGGACTTGACTTGCTGAACTGATAGGCGCGAGTGCTAATGAAACAGAAAAATTTTAGCATTATAATAATATGGCCCTCCAAGTTGGGGGTTGGGCGATGTGTTAACAACTCATCCTCGGAAACACCACACCCGTTTCGAAACCTGCATCAACGCCTCGGACTGGATTGCTTCAATGGCAACGATCACGCAAACGAAAAATGGACTATTCCTTCGGATCTTGGAACGTGGGATCCCTGTACAGGGCAGGAGCAGCGAGAGCGCTTCTGGAACAGGCAGCCAAATACAGTATAAACATAATTGCAATTCAAGAAACTAAATTGTTAGGTAGCGAGATTACTGACATTAGATCGCACAGAATTTTCAAAAGTGGGAAATCATCGGGAAGCCGAGGGTTCGGAGTTGCGTTTGTCGTCGACAACAAGTTTAAACACCAGGTCACCAACTGCAAAGCCGTGAATAAGCGATTGTGTGCAATCCGTATCAAAACGAAATTCTTTAATGTTTGGCTTATTAATATCCATGCCCCAACGGAAGACAAAGACGACGAAGTTAAAGACGATTTCTACAGCACCCTAAAATCAACATTCGACTCCCCTCCGTCGAACGATATTAAAATAGTATTGGGTAACTTTAACGCGAAAGTGGGCAAAGAAGAAACGTACATAGGGATAATTGGAAGGCACAGTCTCCATGATATTAGTAACGACAACGACCAGAGACTGACGGATTTTTCCGGCAGCAAAAATCTTATTGTAAGCTCGACATGCTTCCCGCTTCACCCGACGGACGAACATTCAATCAAATAGACCACGTTCTAATAGAGAAAAGGACGGCCTCCTACATTCTCGACGTGCGCACATGTCGCGGTGTTAATTGCGATACAGATCACTATTTGGTAAAGACCAAGTTCCGATGTCGAATCGCAAACCGAGAACACCCAAAAACACAACCGGTTCCTAAATTCGACATAGGAAAACTCAAGGATGAGAAAGTAGTCGCGAAGTGCGTATCAGCCTTAAAGAGGCACTTCGCGCCAATACTGAACAACAACGCCAGCATGTGAAAAGAAGAAATGTGGCAAAATATCAAAGATGGTATTACATCTGTCGCAAAAAAAAATGCCTGGTTCGACAAAAAATATCAAAATCCCTTAGACCGAAAAAATCAGGCTTACAAAATGTTAACAGAACGACCGACACGAGCTGAACGGGACAAATATAATGATCTTAGACGATTTGCAAACAAAATATACAGACAAAAAAAACACGGAAACTCCGCCATAGACGGTCCCAAGCCCGGTTTGGGAAAGGAGGAAGGAACATGGAGTTAACCTAAATGGCCAGTAACACCAGTGTGTCTCAGAAAGTAGGCAAAAAGTATGACATAGTTGGACTCGCAGCATAGCTGTGAGAACTCCAGCATTTCATATTTAGCTCAAAACTCCCACCCTTTTTCTACTACGGTGTAATAAATAAGTAGGACCGGTCTTCCAGGTCGGGGGTTGGGCGAGGCACCGACAACGCATCACCGGAAAAAAATACACTGTCCAGGAACCTGAAGAACAGCCTCGGAACGGATGGACTCAGCGGAAACAACCCCGCAAACGAAATTTAGACTACTCTATTGGATCTTGGAATGTTCGATCCTTATTTAGCGCAGGAGCTCTGAAAGAGTTTCTCGAAGAAGTGGCAAAACACAACATCAACATAACTGCCATCCAAGAAACCAAATGGCTCGGTAACGAAATCATGGAGATGAGATCACACACAATCTATCCAAGTGGAGAATTGTCGAGAAGAAGAGAGATTCGAGTCGCTTTTTTCGTTGTCAAAAAATTTAAACAGCAGGTCACGAGCTTCAAACCAATAAGTGAAAGATTGTGTGCAATCCGAATAAAAACTAAATTTTTCAACTCTTGGTTGATCAACGTCCACGCACCAACAGAAGACAAGGACGATATAACTAAAGATGAATTTTATGCCACCCTAGAAACAACCTATGATTCACTGCCCTCGAATGACCTAAAAATTGTCTTAGGGGATTTTAATGCAAAAGTCAGAAAAGAGGAGGCTCATGGTGGAACAACAGGAGGGCACAGTCTCCATGACATAACCAACGACAATGGCCAACGTCTTATTGATTTCGCAAGCAGCAAAAATATCATAGTAAGCTCTTCGTGCTTCCCACATCGCGATATTCACAAACGAACGTGGACACCAGATGGTCACACCTTCCAGTAAATAGACCACGTTCTAATTGAGAAAAGTGGAAGCAGCCATACATGATATACGAACTCTCCGCGGTGCGAATTGTGACTCTGATCACTATCTAGTCAGAGCTAAGTATCGATGCAAAATAGCTTGTCGTGGATATACGGAAACGAGCAGATCTCGCGAATTCAATGTTGACAAGCTTAAAGACGAAACGGTGGCGGAGGCTTGCATATCAGCATGTAATAAACACCTGACACCAATGTATGAAAATATCCAAAATATGCCAGTGGAGAATGTGTGCATGAAAATACGAGACGGCATCAAATCCTCCGCAGAAGAGTCACTAGGATATCAAGCACGGCGAAAAAATAATTATTGGTTCGACCAAGAATGTCACGACGCAATAGATAGAAAGAACGAGGCTTACAAAATTTTTACTAAACGATCAACACGAGCCAAAAAAGAAAGATATGACGAGCTTAGGCGATATGCGAAAAAGACCGGCAAACGAAAACAAAGGAAGTACCATAATGACAAAATACAAAAACTGGACGACGAAATGAGAAAAATTAAAACGCGGGACGCATACGCAATAGTAAAAGACTTAAAAAAGGGATATAAGCCAAAAACCAGTCTCTGCAAAAACGCAGAGGGCAACATCATCAGCGACACATAAGAAATCAAAAGGAGATGGGCTTCATACTTTGAACATCTTTTGAATCCCACCCCAATAGCACCGATCACAACAGACAACATTTCAATTGAAGCCTCAACTGACGAAGATGAACCAACATCGACACTACCCACGTTTGCTGAAATCAAAGCAGCTCTGTGTGACCAAAAACTAAACAAAGCGCCGGGAATCGAGGAAATACCAGTTGAACTTCTGAAAAACGGTGGAAATTGTGTCGCTGAAATACTACACAACATGATATGCAAAATTTGAACAGAGGAAATCATACCCGACGATTGGCGATAAAGCATTATATGTCCAATTTACAAGAAACAAGACAAACTCTGCTGTGAGAATTACAGAGGAATATCATTGTTGTGTACGTCCTATAAAATACTGACAAAAATAATTGACCGTCGTCTTAAGCCCTATACTAATCAAATAATTGGCGAATACCAAGGCGGATTCAGAACCGGACGATCTACAACAGACCAGATATTCTCGGTGAAACAGGTGCTTGAGAAATGCTGGGAATATAACACAGACGTGCACCAAATCTTCGTAGATTTTAAGCAAGCATACGACAGTATCGACAGGAGCGTACTGTACCAAATCATGGTTGACTTTGGAATTCCTCCAAAACTAGTCCGACTAACAAGACTCACAATGACGAACACTGAATCCCAAGTGAGAATACAAACCGATTCCACAACCAGCTTTCGAACGGAATGTGGTTTAAAGCAAGGAGATGGTCTAGCTCCCATGCTTTTCAACTTGGCACTAGAGTATGTCGTCCGAAAAATCCCAGTCGACACCAACCGGACACTACTATTCAAGTCCACCCAACTAGTAGCATACGCTGACGACATTAACATCCTAGCAAGATCCTTCCCGCAAAAGAAGTCGGGTTGCGCATTAATAAAAGCAAAACAAAAGTAATAACGCAAACAAGAAGGAGAACGCCTATCAGACAAAACATAACAATTGCGGAATATAATTTGGAGAGTATGGACAATTTCATATATCTTGGGGCTAATCAAGCAAAGGACGGTAATGAAACAGACAAAATCAAACGACGGATAATACTAGCAAATAAGACGTATTATTCGGTACTTCCAATAATGAAATCCAAGAAAGTGCACAGGAACAATAAGCTGTGGATATATAAAACTATTATACAACCTGTGCTCTTTTATGGCAGCGAGACGTGGATATTAACGCGAACTTCCGAAACGAATTTGAAATAAAGGTCTTCCGAAGAATTTTGGGACCTGTGAAGGAAGGAACGGAATGGCGAATAAGATACAACCATGAGTTGTATCAACTCTACGACGAGCCAGAAGCTTCAACTTTCATCAAGCTACGTAAACTGCAGTGGACTGGCCATGTAGAGCGAATGGAAGATAGAAGAATCCCCAAACGTGCTCTAAAAGGCAAAGCGAGTGATAACCGGCCAGTAGGCAAGTCACGCAAGCGATGGGAAGACTCGGTTGATGAAGATAGAAAAGCCATCTTAAAAGCTAGCAGCTGAAGGACACGGTCTTTGGATCGAGACGATTGGAGGCGACGACTTCGGCAGGCCAAGGCCCGATTTGGGCTGTCGCGCCATTGATGATGATGAAAAAAAACGGAAGTACAATAATGACGAAATTAAAAACATGGACGAAAAATTACACAACACAAGAGCCGCGTATTTCACTGTCAAAAGAATGAAAAGAGGATACCATCCGAAAAGGAACCTTCTGGAAAGATGCAAAAAAGAACATTTTAAGTAATGCGGAAGATATACAATTAAGATGGGCGCAACACTTTGAACACCTTCTTAATCCGAGCCCATCACCCGCACGAGCAGCAGCAGCAGACCCAATTGCAGGTATAACTGATGTAATAGCTGATGAAGGATCCGCTTTAAGTCCTCCCACACTCGAAGAAGTAAAAACAGCCCTGAGGAACCACCCAAACAACAAAGCGCCGGGCACTGATCAAATTCAAGCTGAGCTTCTGAAAACCGGCAACACATGCATAGAGCATCTCCTACATAGATTAGTCACGGACATATGGACGCAGAAAACACTTCCTGAAGATTGGCTCAAGAGCATCATATGTCCAATTTATAAAAAAGGTGACAAACTCTGCTGTTTTCGCAGCAGAGGAATATCTCTGTTGTGTACGTCTTATAAAATCTTGACAAAAATTCTGGAAAAAAGAATTAAGTTAGAGTTTGGAGTCTCACCGAAACTGGTTCGACTTACAAGAATGACAATAACCGAGTCTTTGTCACGAGTCAGAGTAGGAAACGATATGACTTCCAGTTTTGAAACAGACAACGGCCTTAAGCAAGGTGACGGCCTCGCACCAATGCTGTTCAATTTGACACTCGAATATGTTGTTCGGAAACTTCCTGGGAAGACTATGCTTCAAATCCACATAACTCGTAGCATATGCCGACGACATAGATATCCTGGCAAGATCTCTGGAGAGTGCCAATGAGGTGTTTGTAAACCTTGACTCAGTAGCAAGGGAAGTTGGACTACGCATTAATGAAAACAAAACAAAAATTATGACGCAAACTAGGAAAAAGACGCCAATCAGACAAAATATTATGGTAGGAGACTATAACCTAAAAAACATAAACAACTTCATATACCTAGGGACGAACTTATCGAAGGATGGAAGCGAGCCCATCGAAATGAAAAGAAGGATAATGATGGCAAGCAAGACTTATTATTCGGTACTTCCAATAATCAAAAACAAGAACGTGCACAGGAAAACAAAACTTAAACTACACAAAACCATCATAAGACCTGTGCCATGCTATGGCAGCGAAACGTGGACTTTAACTCAGGCGTCCGAAAAACTACTTAACGCCTTTGAAAGAAAGGTCCTCAGAAGAATCCTCGGACCTGTGAGGGAAGACTCGATCTGGAGAATACGATACAATAGAGAATTGTATGCCATCTTCGACAATCCAGAAGTGTCAACCTTCATAAAATTTAAGAAGTTACAATGGGCTGGTCATGTGGAGCGGATGGATGGCGGAAGAATTCCCAAACGCACTCTAAAAGTGAAAGTTGATCTACAAAGCCCGGTCGGAAAACCACGGAAGCGCTGGGAGGATTCGATTGACGCAGACAGCAAATCACTGCTAAGATTTTCTAACTGGAGGACGCGGTCACTGAACCGAGATGGATGGAGGCAAAGTATTCAGGAGGCCAAAGTCTGATTTGGGCTGTGGCGCCATCGTAAGTAAGTAAGTAGATGACCGAACCAACCGACGTCTGACAGAAAACAAGGCTCGATAGTTTACACGTTGTCTACATAGTCTATGCATTATTGACACCAAAATGTAGATAATCGCTGTGATCCACATCCCTGCTTTTATGTACGCACCCGTATCAAGTGATTTATCGACAAGAATTAGACACTGTGCGCGGATCAAGAAATGCTCATTATTACCAAATGAAGATGAAGATAAGAATACATGTTACAAAAAAAAAAATCTGACGTGGAGAATTCCTCTAAATAGCGTTTTAAGTTCGAGTTCACGGAGGCATCATTGAAACCTTTCTCAAGTTCAGTTCATAAATCTAAATCAATTGTTTAATAACAACTACGGGTAGTAAAAAAAATATTACTCTAATACATTCATATCACTATAAATCAACTAGTTAGTAATCTACTCAGAAATAATAACAATCAAAAGTTTTAAATAAACTTGCATTATAGCGCGCGCATCAAATATAAGATATTAATAAAAGTTTTTTTTTTTTTAAATAATCTCTAATTTTGCTTCTAATAATGATGAGTACCTCTTGCATGAGTCAATCCCAATAATAATTTATTGTTATTGCAGAAATCTGTTTCACAACATTCGATCGAATAGACTTTTCTTTTCTCCTTAGATGTCAAACACTCCATTGGCAATCTATCTAGATTATATTTCTTTGGATGACACCTAAATATGATTTTTTAATTTTTTTTTCTGTTTTTAATAATTTGTTATTTTATTATTAATGATGAAAAGGAAAAAAAAACAATAATAATAATTTTGTGCATATTTCAATAGAGATAAGTATGAAGAAATAGAAAGCTGTTGGTTTTATTTTTCTATTATATTATTATGAAATGATTTTCTAATGTTTTGTTGATGGTTTTGTTTGTATTCTAATCTTTTTATATACAAACAAATATCAATAATTTCATATATATTTTTTTTTGTGACTGATCTTTTGTTTCTAAGTTATTGACAAATTAATTTGATATATAATATAATTGACTGAATTTAACATTAAATGATTTATGTATAATGACATGTAAATTCTAAAAAAAAAAATACTTGTGTAGAAAATTTATAAAAAAAAAAACTGTTAATTATGTCTGAGGTTTGAGATTTTTAATTATGTTTTTGGGTTGAAAACTAATAAAAACAACTTTCAGAAAATTTAAAAAAAAAATAAAAGGGTCTGAAAACGAAATGAGGAATTGATTCAGCATTCATTAGTATTTAGGTAAGTAAAATGGATTTTTCTAATTGTTTAATTTACTACAGGTTGCAAAATTATTAGCAGTTTATGGCGCTTCGTTCTGCTCTAACTTTCGAATTAGTTTTTGCGGAATGATTTTTCACTGGGATTTCAATTATAGTCTTTAGGTCGAAAAGGGAATATAGCTCATTGAGCTGAAAATTTGTGAAAGCTCAAAGGCAAAATATAACCAGAAGCCAATAAGGCAAGTTTCGGTATCAAAGGGGAGAAAGTGTTCGAAATCAGTTTATTATGGAAACTTAATAAGAATTGCTTGTAAAAAATATTGTAATATATTTATTAATTTTTTGAGATCAATCTTAGAAGCTGCCAAGACCATAACAACTAAGACGTTTATGCTTTTCCCTCATCGTCCATAATTTTGCAACATGTTTTCTATTCAAATGCCAATTTAAATTCATTCAAAAGGTTATTGGGTTTTTATTAGTAGAAAATCTAAAACACACTCACTGGTTTGTTTTATTGATTTTTTTTTTTTTAGCGAAAACGACAAAAATTTTCTCAAATATTGAAAAATCTCATCTCATTTTTCATTTAAAAACTTTTTTTTATTTTGTCAAGCGTAAGTAAATTGTAAAATTGCCCACCTTCAATTTTCGATTGTAAAGCATTTGCATAATTAACAATGTCCGCTTTACGATTACAGAAATCGCTCGAATCACAGCATATATGACCGCTATGTTTAGATGCTGGTCGTGTCGTAGGACCACGTCCTTTATTATTATTATTATTACACCAAATTGAACGACCGGGCGGAAACATATTCGCCATATTTAAACATCTGAAGTTTATTTCGTTTTTATGGTTATTTTTTATTTTTCAAGTTTAAAAAATTTAAAAAATTAAATAAAATAAAAAAAAATTAGAATAGACAAAAAGTAAATAAAAAATAAAAAATTTACTTATTACCATTTCGTTTTCAGATTTATAAAGAAAAAGTAGAGAATAAATATTTTTCAAATAAAATTTATCTAAGAATTTATATAGAAGTGAATTTAATGTTTATATACTCCGAAATATTTTTATATATCTGTATTTTTACGCAAGGTAATTTTTTTCTTTTGTGTTCCCTACTTCGACGAAAAAGAGTCGTAACGCAGTTAAGAAATACAAATTTTAAGTTTAAAACAAAATTGTTACCTGTAGGAATAATGCATTTCACCCTTTTCATATTGCACTGATGTGAAACAAAGTCCATCCGTTTCGCAAATATAATTATCCTCAGCGCATATATCGCAATGGCACTTTAAAAGCTCTAAAAGTAAAGAAAAAAAATTTCAATATTAGTGAAAATAATCTATATATATTAATATAATTGTAGTGTCTGTTATTTGCTTATATGTATATAGCTATAAGTTAGTTTTTTGTGTTATTTTAACAATAACTAAGCATAAAAACATAAAAGAATTATGATTGGGCGTAAAGCCCAATCATATGATACTCTAGATGAAACGAGAAAGAGTTCAATGTACCGGAAAATATGTCACCTCCAATTCTTTTAAATAATTAATAGTGACTTTTTTATGGGAGGTGGTAGAAGGAGAGGAGGAAGGTTTGTAATTTTTGGATATGACACCTAATGTGGTATGCAAAATATTTCGTGCTGAATTTAAGGTTTGTAGCTTTCATTATTTTCAATTGGACATAGTTTTCCTGAAATTGAGGCATTTGTATGGGAGGTGGCAGATGAAGTGGAGCGTTTAAGATGATTTTGAAACTGCTTATCATCCATTCAGTTTCAAATTCGATAGTTCTAATATATTCGAAGGAGAAATGTTTTTCTTGAATTTATAATACAGATATTTGTATGGGAGGGGGTAGAAGGAGTGAAGAGGAGCTGATAATTTCTTTTAGCATTTATTGCAATTATTAAAAAACAAATTCTGGCAAAATTTTAAGTTTATACTTTTTCTAGTTTTAATGGAAATCGATATGCACTTAACAAAAATTAAACATTTGTATGGGAGGGGGTAGAAGGAATGTACGGATCAAAACACATTTTCTCGTTCTTGATATTTCTATTTTTATACTTTATGCAAAATATTAAGTTGATAGCTTTAACAGTTTCGAAGAAAAATAATTTAATTTAAATTTCAAAATTTCGTGAAATTTGTATGGGAGGGGGTAGAAGGAGTGAGGTGAAGTTGATAGTTTTTTCAATTCTGATTGGAATTATAATAAAATTAATTTGGCAAAAATTCGTTTTTATAACTTTGCTAGTTTCAATGAAAATCGAAAAACTGCATTTTTCAAAATTATGCATTTGTATGGGAGGGGGTAGAAGGAGTGACGGGATCAGATCAATATTCCGTCATATGTATTAATGACATCTATATAATAATACTTTGACCTAAATTTCAAATGGATAGCTTAAATAGTTTCAAAGAAAAGTCAATTTCTGAAAATTTCGGAATTTCGTGAAATTTGTATGGGAGGGGGTAGAAGGAATGGAGGGATGTGGCCCATTCACGAACTTAAAGTTTATTTTTTGCTAAAAATGACACACAACAAATTTCAGCACGATAGCTCAAAGCGTTCGAGAGTTATGCTGTAGACAGACGGACAGACAGCAACTCGGTCGAACGGTCAGTTTACACGTAGTACAACCATGTAACAGCACGGATTTGACACATGCGTCATATACTCGCAGCTTCGTGCGAAAGGGCCAAGTAAGTTTTTTTTAGTCAGTTTAGAATTTGATTTTGAGGAGAAAAATTCATGTCGATATAAAAAGCATAACAGAATTATGATTGGGCTTAAAGCCCAATCATATGATACTCTAGATGAGATGGAAATGACTTAAATACACCGGGAAATATTTCATCTTAAATTCTTTCGAATAGTGAATAGAGACTTTTGCATGGGAGGTGGTAGAAGTAGAGGGGGAGGTTTGTTTTTTTCGTATATGACACCGAACATGGCATGCAAAATGGTTTTTGCTGAATTTAAAGTTTTTAGTTTTCATTATTTTTAAAGAAATTGGTCATAGTTTTCCTGAAATTGGGGCATTTGTATGGGAGGTGGCAAAGGAAGGGGAGCGTTTAAGATGATTTTGAAACTGCTTATCATCATCCTTATCACCATGCTTTGATTCAATTTCAGAGTCGATAGCTCTCATATGCTTGAAGGAGAAATGCTTTTCTTGAATTTATAATACAGATATTTGTATGGGAGGTGGTAGAAGGAGTAAGCGGAGCTGATAATTTTTTCTAACACTTATTTCAATTATTAAGAAACAAATTCTGGCAAAATTTGAAGTTCCTACTTTTTCTCGTTTGAATGGAAATCGATAAAATGCATTTAACAAAAATTATGCATTTGTATGGGAGGGGGTAGAAGGAGTGTACGGATCAAAACAAATTTTTTTCGAATTATTAATATTTGTAATTGTATACCTTATACAAAATATCAAGTTGATAGCTGTAACAGTTTCGAAGAAAAATAATTTAATTTAAATTTCAAAATTTCGTGAAATTTGTATGGGAGGGGGTAGAAGGAGTGAGGTGAAGTTGATAATTATTTTTAAAATAAATTGCAATTATAGTAGAATTAATTTTGACAAAATTTCGTCTTTTCAGCTTTACTAGTTTCAATGGAAATCGAAAATATGTATTTTTCAAAATTGTCCATTTGTATGGGAGGGGGTAGAAGGGGTAAGGGGATCGAGTCAATATTCCGTGATGTTAATGACATCTATATCATAATACTTTGACCTAAATATCAAGTCGGTAGCTTAAATAGTTTCAAAGAAAAATCAATTTCTTAATATTTCGAAATTCCATGAAATTTGTATGGGGTAGAAGGAGTGGGGGGATATAGCCCATTCACGAACTTTAAGTTACTTTTTTGCTAAAAATGACACACAAAAATTGTTAGCACTATAGCTCAAAGCTTTCGAGAGTTATGCTGTAGACAGACGGACAGACGGTCACTCAGAATCGAGGTTTTTGAGCGACAACAAATATTTCTGTACCCTTGGCGGCTCTGTGCGAGCGTTATTTCTTAGCGTTACAAACGGTAAGGCAAACACAATATACTCTCATCTAGAGTATAAAAATGTGCTTAAATCGTAAAGTTAATAAAACTTAAAGAAAAATCTTTGTTTGAAAACTAGATTTTGGCTTTTTAATGGGAAATAAAAAAAAAGAAGTCAAAATTATCGAACATATTTTGAAGTACTCGTGCATAAAATCTTTTTGAGGAACGTTTTCTCGAACTCGTTAGTGGAGAATTTTTATTGCTGAAACTCGGAAATGAAGACTGTTAGCGATACAAAGAGTGCTTATAGATATACCAGAAGCAAATCTTATATGAAAGGCACCGCGAGCAATAAAAATGGTTTTGCAGATTACGTCAATTGCGCACAGAATTACGATCAACCAGAATACGGTACCATATCGTCGATGGGAATATCTATGATGGCTGGTGGTGCAACAATTTCGCCATATCAAGCTCCAATGGGACAAATGACGATGCCAACTGTGGAGATTCAACAGCAGCCGCAACAGTATTGGAAGCTATTGATGCAATTAATCCAGATGCCGCCGTCGATGCAAGCTATGCCCAATATGCAAATATATCAACCGACACTCACGTGACTTGGCACCTCAGTATCCACACCTCATCAATATGCAACTTATTCGAAGGGTTCTAGCTTTGCTGACCAAACTGTTTCCTTGGCCGCCGTAGTAACAGCATGCTTCCATGAACGCCCACATCAGCATCCACATCTCGTCAGTATGCAGGGTATTCGAAGGATCCTGGCGTGGCTGGCCAAGCTGTTTCCTGGCTGCCGCAGCAACAGTTTTCTTCCATGAACGCCGCCGCTATAAGCAGCTATATCATGCAGTGAAGAACGCAAGGAGTTATGTCAACCTAAGCCACTAATCTAGGCCAGGCCCGTAGTGATGTTAATGGTATATAGATGATAATTCTTGAGAGTCCTGTTGCTTGATAGTGCAGCACTAATTGGTTGGTAAATTGGTTTTCTCCTTCGTCCCCCTCTCCATCTC
Source organism: Chorisops tibialis (assembly GCA_963669355.1). Classification (NCBI taxonomy): domain Eukaryota; kingdom Metazoa; phylum Arthropoda; class Insecta; order Diptera; family Stratiomyidae; genus Chorisops; species Chorisops tibialis. The sequence continues at coordinate 109,806,657 of OY770262.1, read as the reverse complement.
CAATCCGGAGAAAATTTTCTTCAAATTTACGAGGTGTGACGACACGACCCAACTTCGATTGAGCTGGCCAGAGTTGGGTGGTCACGGACAATTGTCTCGTAAATTTTGGAGGATTCATAAATTAACCACCTTGTATGCGGTGGTTACAGGGGGTCACCCCTTAATTCCAAGCACAGTTATGTCGGTATAGAAAGATGAAGTATTAAGGTGGAGAGAGCCGAAAATTACGGTGAACATTGTTCTTGAAGCACCGCAGGTTGTACTTGTTGGGAAACAAACTAGCTGGCAAATCGTTCCAAGATCTTGACGTTCGGGAAACGAAAGACCGCCTATATTTCACTGTACGAGAAGGCAAGGATTTGATCGTGTACTCGTGTGCGCGTTAAGCTTGGCAAGTGTTCCGGGGAAAAGTATACAGTGGAGGAATGAGTGCGCTTAGTTCCGTACTGCATTAACCATGGAAGTATCAATAGTAAATTCTGAGTATTCCGACATTTCTGCGATGCTCGCGAGAATCTATAGAAGACGTGATGGTTTCGTCTCCAATCAGTGCAACGCATGTTTTTGAATACGACCGAGCAACGCGAGGTATGTTTTGGGTGCCCCAGCCCAAACATACGTGGTCTAATGTAAGCCTTATAATTGGTTGCTATGTCGATGGGTGTGAAATATTATTATATTTTTTTTTCGGAGAACACCTAGACGTTTAGAGGCGTCCAGGGTAATATCAAAGATATACTGGGCCCAATTCAAGTGATCCTTAATTTTGACGCCTAACAGTGTAAAATTCTCCGAAGTGCTAAGCCGTGCACCATCGAAGGTTACGTTGTGAGACAACACTGAAATATCACGTTTAAGGGTTATATGACAGGGCTGTGTTTTGGATGTGTTGAACTCTACTCTAGTTTTCTTGCCCCATTCCAGGCTTTTAAATTGATATTCGAGTTCAGCAAACTGAATAACTCCCTGCGATTGGAATCAATAGAATGATTGTTTGATTCCGTAGTAGAGTTAAATTCATATGTAGGTGCTGTCTAAAGTACTGTCATCTGCAAATCTATGGATTGGCTTGAGAGTAGACGACAGAAGGTCGATTATAAAAACTAAGTAAAGTGTTGGAGATAAAACCGAACCTTGTGGGACGCCGGAATCAATTGGGTAGGAGGAAGAAGTAACGCCATCTAATACTACTCGTATAGTGCGTTTGGAGAGATAACCCTCACTCCATTGAACAAGGGTATCATTAAGGTCTCTGGTCCTAAGCTTAAAAAGTCTGTCAAAAGCTTTTGCAATGTCAAGTGCGAGAACTTGACCTTCGCCATATTTATGTAAGCATGAGTTCCAACGCTTTGTCAAGTAGACTAAAAGATCGCCTGTCGACCGTCCAGAACGAAACCTATACGGACGATCATGGATGAGCTGTTTATCCCTAGATATTTGACGATTTTACGATTGACAGCAGTTTCCATTACTTTCGAGAGCACTGAAGTAATGGCTATTGTGCGGTGGTTGGTGCTAGGATCAACCACGGTATGGTTGCCATCAACTAGAAGTGGTATTGAAGAAATAAATATGTTATTGACAAATGACCAGTAAGACCTAGAGCCTTTAAGGCACTGGAGGAAGTTTTTCTACAATGGCACTACAGTCTAAATCGGGCCTTGACCTCCTGACCTTTAGGTATCTTAACATTTTTCATTATTTATTGTGGGAAGGTTTGTTAGGCCTTCGCACAACCCTCCATCTACGAATTTAACATTTTTGTAGATTGAGGTTACTCAAACAGGCAGTGTGCTGAAATTATGCGTCGACCGGGATTTGAAGTCATGACTTTCGCATTGCAGACCAACACGCTAGCCACTAGGCTATACCCTAGCTCGAAGTTTTTGGTCATGCTCAAATTTAACAAGATTTAGTATGGATTTGCAGGCATTTCTTGACGCATTGAAAAGTTCTCTGTTGGCAGGTGTTTCGTTGCTTCTAAATGCTTGAAAAGCTTGTTTCTTGGTCTGGATGGCATCGAGACATTTTTTATTGAACCAAGAATCCTGCGACGGTCTGATTCTCTTTTGACTGGAAGGTATGTAGAGCTTCACACCCTTCAGGATAAACTCGGTGACACTTCTACAGGCTTCATCGCAGTCATTAGAATCGAAGCATAACTTCCAATTAAAGGCATTGAAGGCATGTTTTTTCGAGGTGCCTTGACTGTAAGCGGTGTAGTTGCTGCAACTGGGAATTGAGCACGAATCAAGAATTGATCGGTTTTTCCAATTGGCGATGGAGATATGACAGAGACAGATATTTCTCAATTTGGTTGGTCCACACCTCAGTAAAGAGTGGGAGAAGTATGTCTGCTGTTATTTCCAGGTCCGCTTTGAGAAGTTCGGTTGGTAGTCCGTCTATACTTGGGGCTTTCCCCACCGCCATTGATCGAATGGCGGAAACTATCTCTTATTGTCTGGGAGATCGTCCCAAATAGAGGACTGTTGTGGTTGGATGTTTGGTAGTGTTTCTGTTTCTGCAATATCTTCCTCTGACAAGATGTTTGAAATATCAGAGAAGTATTCCTTCCGTCGCCGCAACTACTGTTCAATCATATTAAGGAGAGTTCCGTTTCCATATCTCACCAGGTGGTTGGCGGTAAAATTCATGTTCGTCAACTGTTTCATAATTTTAAATAAAAATTCTGATTTGTTGGCCAGATCTTCAATGGCCTCTCTCTTGTCGCGTCTAACAGCCTTTTATACTCTAGATGAAATCTGAGAGTATATTGTGTTTGCCTTACCGTTTGTAACGCTAAGAAATAACGCTCGCACAGAGCCGCCAAGGGTACAGAAATATTAGTTGTCGCTCAAAAACCTCGATTCCGAGTGACCGTCTGTCTGTCTGTCTGTCTGTCTGTCTGTCTGTCTGTCCGTCTGTCCGTCTGTGCGTCTGTCTACAGCATAACTCTCGAAAGCTTTGAGCTACAGTGCTAAAAATTTTTGTGTGTCATTTTTAGTAAAAAAGTAACTTTAAGTTCGTGAATGGGCTACATCCCCCCACTCCTTCTACCCCCTCCCATACAAATTTCTTGAAATTTCGAAATATAAGGAAATTGATTTTTCTTTGAAACTATTTAAGCTATCGACTTGAAATTTAGGTCAAAGTATTATGATATAGATGTCATTAACATTACGGAATATTGATCCGATCCCTTCACTCCTTCTACCCCCTCCCATACAAGTGGACAATTTTGAAAAATACATATTTTCGATTTTCATTGAAACTAGTAAAGCTGAAAAGACAAAATTTTCCCAAAATTAGTTCTACTATAATTGCAATTAGTTTTAAAAAGAATTATCGACTTCACTTCACTCCTTCTACCCCCTCCCATACAAATTTCACGAAATTTTGAAATTTAAATTAAATTATTTTTCTGCGAAACTCTTGAAGCTATCAACTTGATGTTTTGTATAAGGCATAAAAACAGAAATATCAATAATGGGAAAAAAAATTGTTTTGATCCTTACACTCCTTCTACCCCCTCCTATACAAATGCATAATTTTTGTTAAATGCATTATATCGATTTCCATTAAAACTAGAAAAATTACAAACTTAAAATTTTGCCAGAATTTGTTTTTTTATAGTTCCAATAAATCCTGGAAAAATTATCAGCTCAGCTTCACTGCTTCTACCCCCTCCCATATAAATATCTGTTTTATAAATTCAAGAAAAGCATTTCACCTTCGAATATATGAGAGCTATCGACTTTGAAATTGAATCGAAGCATAGTGATAAGGATGATGATAAGCTGTTTCAAAATCATCTAAAACGTTCCACTTCCTCTGCCGCCTCCCATACAAATGCCCCAATTTCAGGAAAACTATGTTATGTCCAATTTCTTTGAAAATAATGAAAACTAAAAACTTTAAATTTAGCACGAAACATTTTACATGCCATTTTCGGTGTTATATATAAAAAATACAAACCTCCTCCTCTACTTCTACCACCACCCATGCAAAAGTCACTATTTACTATTCAAAAGAATTTGATATTTATACTCTAGATGAAATCCAAGTGAATATTATGTTTGCCTTACCGTTTGTAATGCAAAGAAATAACGCTCGCATTGAGTCGCCAAGAGTACAGAAATAGGTATTTGTTCTCGCTCAAAAACCACAATTCCGAGTGACCGTCTGTCCATCTGACAAAAAACTTTGAGTTCGAGAACGGGTCCCATCACTCCAACTTCTTCCACAACCTCCAATATAAATTTTACGAATTTTTGGAATATCATTTAATTTGTTTTTCTCCGAAACTATTACGGCTATTAACTTGAAAATTTTACAAAAGTATAGAAATATAAATACCATTAATGTAAAACAAATTCTTTTGATCCGCTCATTCCTTCTACTCCCTCACATGCAAATGAACAATTTTGAAAAATGCATTCTATCGATTTTCATTGAAACTAAAAAAGATAGAAACTTGAAATTTTGTCAGATTTTTTTTTTTTTGGTTTAATCACCATAAATAAATTTTTAACCTTACTTTACTCCTTCCACTACTAATCATACAAATTTTCTGAAAGTTAAAATTTTGGGGAAAATGATTTTGTTTTTTAAAACCTTTAGACCTATTGTCTTCAAAAATTGGTGGAAGCATAAAAATGTGATTGTACTTAACGTTTTGCAATTCTATTTCGATCAGCTTACTATTTCTATCCCCTCCCATACAAATGGACAGTTTTTAAGATTTGTTATTTCGATTTCCATACTAATTTTAAAAAGGTATAAACTTGCAATTTCGTCAGAATATTGTTTTTGGTAATAGTAATAAATAATAAAAAAAAAGTCAACTTCGGACCACTCCTTTCACCCGTTCCCATACAAATGACAAAATTCCAAGACGACAACATATTAACTTCTTTAAAATTATGAAAGTAACAAACATGAAATTTCTCAAAGAAAGCTTTTATTCCAACTCCAATTACATATTCCAAAATTATATATTTTCCGTCAATCCTTCTACCTCCCATACAAATCGCATAAATTTTCGAATTTGGCTCACTTTTTTATTTAATTTATTCAAGCTATCGTTCTAAAAACTACCATTTATCATTTTCGTATGAATAGTGAAAAAACCTTCCTTTACGACCTTCAGTACAAAAGAAAGCTCATTTTCTTTAAATTTGTAATTGCTGTCAGGCATGTAATTCAAATTATAACTAAGAGATTTAAAAGTTTCGAAATTCTATAACCTCTTCAACCACCTCCCAACCAAACGCCATAATTAAAATAAAATGAATTTTATGCTTTATTCAATTAGGAGATTTCCACACCACCTAATCCTTTGAAGGCTACGAGGTACTCTTTTGGCGCGTTAACTGTTTTTTCTTACATGACAGTTTCCCCATGAGGCCTATTAACATGAAAATAGCTATAACATAATAAAATGCAAGGGAAACTAACCTTGTAATAGTATCGCAATAGCATCATGGTAGCTGTAAACGGTTTCATAAATTGATGCTTGCGAACCTTCGACACTTGAAAATATCCAGTCGATTTGGGTGCCTAAATGCGTTGTTCCTATGTTTGCATGCAGCAAATTTCTTAGACCCAAATTTAAAAGAACCAAACTTAGTTCACTTCTATGATCAACCCTAAGATCAATGTTAAAATCGCCCATTACTATTAATTTATTAATATTATATTTGTCACAAAGTGTCCTAATTGTGTTCTTTACAATACGAACGTAATATGTCGCACTTCTATATAGCACCATATAATGGACGTCTAAATATTTGAAGAGAACATATTCAAAATGCCTCGATCCAGATGCATAGTCCTTCAGTGTTTCTACTATTACAATATTTTGCAAAAGTTCACGTTTTGCAAAACATATTATTCCCCTCGCTTTTCTGGCATGTCCACCAGAATCGCTGTCAATTCTAGAAAATAAAGAAAATCCTTCTAAAGAATAATCGTCCGCAGGTTGTGTCCAGGTTTCAACAAAACATAAAATATCCGCTGATAGCATCAACTTATCACTTTTGATATCAATGTAATGCACGTTGAAGCTTTGAACATTTTGGTAGAAAAGGAGCAGAGATTCCAACGGTCGTGATAAAATGTAACTAAAATTAAGATTTAATGACTTTTCCCTTCTCAAATATAATATTTCGGTCTCAAGAGGATCTGAGGAACTGAATGGCTTAGGTGGTACGAAATTTCCTAACAAATACAGTCCACTTGCTTTTGTCGCCCGACTGCAAGCAACGTAAAGAGAAGCTCTCGTCATTCCAGCCTTTAGATGGATCGCCACGGATGAATATGTTGCACCCTGACTCTTATGAATAGTTATTCCCTCTGCTGGTACAACCGGAAACTGACTTCTTTCGATACAAACTTGGTTATTTCTTTTATATTGAAATGATTTGGAACATTTCTCGATTGGTGTCCAACTGGAATTAATGGAACTCTGCATTTTGGATCTAGCTATTCGACCAACTGATTCATTACAAAAGTCAATCCACAACCTAACAGGTATAAATACTCCATCCCGTAAAGTACCTATGTCAATATGCATGAGCCTACCAGTAGCACCATTAACCAGTCCATCAGCAGTGTTAATGTTCATGATCATCATGTATTTTGCGCTTGCTTTCAGCATAATTTCTGATGCTAAGCCCATCGTTTCAGAAGGTTTAAAGGTTTTTACGGTCTTTAAGATATTTTGTTTGGAACTATCAGGTAAGGTACCGCGAACTTTATCAACCGCATTTGATACGTGGAGTTGAGTATTAATTAAATTCAATTTTTCTATATTGAATCGGTTGACTTCGTCGTTTGATCGAAACAAATGGATGCAATCTTCTGGTACATCAGAAGAATTGAATTGACGTCCCTTTAACAATGTGATATCTTCTTCAGTCATATGTCCACTAGCTAAATTATTGAGAGCCACTGCAAAACTAGCATCATCGCGTTGTCGCATAATCTCCGTAAGTTCGTAGTATTTAAACGAATCCCATAGCGGGGAGCCCACGAGTTTGGAATAGGGATCATTTCTATTACTGGCAAATACCCATCTGTCGCCCACAGGTGGAAGTTGTCTTAAATCTCCCAAGACTACTAGAGAGATGCCACCAAAAGGAAGAATACTTTTGAAAATTTGCTTCAGTCTAGAATCTAGTGAAGATAACATTTTGGCACCTACCATAGAAATTTCGTCAATAATAATTACCCTCAAATTTATTAAATTGGAGTACAAAGTATTCGCGACGTCATTGCTCAAAGGCCGAATTTCACCGGCACTTTGGTTAACAGGCAAAGCAAACATAGAATGCAAAGTGGATCCTGTTATGCTAAATGCAGCTTTGCCTGTTGGAGCACATAACAAAACAGTGACTAAATTAGGGTCAGTGCCAGCTTGCGCTAAATACCTTTTAGTCAGCGCTTGATATATTGCTGTGATGAGACGGCTTTTACCTACACCAGCGCCTCCACCTACAAATTCGTAAAAAGTATCATTTTTATTTACATTATGTAGAATGTGATTTAAGTATGACCGTTGTTTGTCATTTAAGGAGCGAATAAGAGCTAAAAATTCTATTTTCGGTATAATTGGGGGAAGTTTGATAAGTCTCATCCCATCATCATTATCATTATTACCTTCGTCCAAAATGTTAATATTTGGTTGAACTTCAGGTATAGCAAATGGGCGAAATTCCGTATCCAAATCTGCATCTTCATTCATGCCAGGATCTGTTTCTATTTCCATCAGATTAGATTCTCTTACCGATCTCAGTGCATCATCCAACTCGGAGTCGTTTTCAAAAACATTAAACATTTTTCGGTTGGTAGTAATCGTTTGACTATTTCGGGCGCAAATTTCTTCAGTATTTTTACCCAAAATGTCTTCAACTTCATTTCGCCATGACAGAAATAACATCACTTGCTCTCGGAAATAATTTTCCGAATCTTGGGAGAAATTGTAACGACGATAACGAATAATGCAAGGCTTAGTACGCTTTCGTATGAATCCGCTGCCGTCATTAAGCCTTAAAGGTTCTGACAGGTTAGAGTCTACAACAGATTCCAAATTGTCTTCTTCATTTTCATTATCATTATTCGTTGTATCGCGTCTAGTTCGACTGAATCTGTAAGACGCTACGAACTCAGCAAGGCAAATTTCTTCTAATATAGTCGGTCGTTGGACATAATGGTCTAGAATGCTCGAGACAAATATATCTGTAGAACTAGGATCCAAATCTTGAAGTTGTTGTCTAGATTTGACCATTCGAACACGTTCTGTTGGAGGCGAGGTATTTATATATTGTTCGGCATTGCTGCATTCTGATAAATGCATCCCTAGAACATTATATACTGCTTCTTGAGCAGAAATTTCGCTGCCAGATATAAATTTATTACCAAGATGCTGGAGTTTTCTCCTGATGTTGAAGTTACCATTTGCAATTTCATCCATTGCATCCGCTAATAATTTTGAAACTCCCCTATTTGACTTATTTATGTAGTTAATAATATAACTGCAGCAAGCATATGCATCCAAAATGAACTGAATGTCCATATTAGCGCGATGTAGGCGCAATATGTTGGGATTAAATGCATTCACTAGAATATCTTTGAAATCCCGTTGAAGATAAATTGCAGGTTTTTTCAATTGAGATCGTATAGCCAAAATATAGGTACTACGATCCATATTAACAGCTTCTAAGAACCCAGAAAACGTGTAAGAATTTGTATTTGAGTGGTCTTTTAAAAATTCAGATATTTTATTGTAATTTACTCGATTTTCTTCGCTATTTTCCGAATCCGGAAGAGGAGTTAAAATTGAAGTTTTTTCCATTGGAGGATAGGGCATACCGTACCTACATATATTCATTCCTCGAATTTCCCGGAGGCAAGAACGTGCGTGTGAATGTTTTTGGTAGACTGTGTAATTTAACAGCCCGTCATATTCACTGTCTGTCGTTACAAATTTATCAATAAATTGCTCAACAGTTTTGATACTTTCAGCATCCTCTAAATTTAATTTAGGAGCATCCTTTAACCAATACATTGCGTGAACATGCGGTGATCCCCTCTGCTGAAACTCAACCCGATAATAATAGTTTACGACAAAATGTTCCCCAAATATTCCTGAGCTGCTTTTGAAAAGTTTCAAAATTGCTCGAAATCGATGATCGAAATATCGGGCACAAGTGACGGGGTCAGACCGTATAAGTCTCGATTTCGTTCTAAAATCGAGATCGTCTGCATCTTGCTCAGAAATAATTTTTTCATCAACGACTTTTGACAGAATAACAAGTAGCTCTTGCCATTTTGTTTCTGCCGCTGATAAGGTTATAAAGAAAGTGGGCAATCCAAATTGCCGAATCATAGCAACCACTTTCTTTTTTTCACTCTCCCAGTGAGATGGAGATGACCTAATTCCCTTCAAAAGACGATATCCGGCATCATGTTGAACAAGATTGCTAACATAGTTCTCATCCAAAAGATTCGAGGCAGTATCAGGGGCACCAGGACGACTTTTTTTACGTAAGCATATGGAAACTGAACTTTTTATGTTCAACAGTTCATATTTTTTATATGTATACAGAAGTTTTTCTACTGTAGCACAGCGTCTGTCATATCGTCTTAGTTCGGATCTTGCTATTTTTGAATATGACAGTTTGGGGCCAGTTATTTCACGCGGAAAGCCACAATAGATGGATGGGAAGGAAAGTTCTTCCGCAGTATTATCAGAACTTATATCGACTGGGATCTGGCCTTCTCCCGGTGCAATCGCAATGTGTTCTAATGGGACATTATCTAAAAGGGTTTCTTGACCGCCAGGATTTAAATTATTCGGGGAAAAACTATCAAATTCTGGTTCATTTTCTTCAACTATTGCTTGTGGAACAGTACCTCTTAATTCATCGATGGTAGCAGCATCATTTGCAGTCACTGCAAAGTCTACTTCAGCGGATTGGGAATACCTTTGTCTCCACGCTTCTGAGAAAGATATTTGAGCATATAAGGGTTTTTCCATAAGATGTTGGAGAGCTAAAATTATAAGAGACGGGCGAATAGTTTCACTCATAAAACTATGATTGTATGCCAATCGTCTTTTCAAGTGAAGTTGGATGACATAAGATTGGTCCATTCTTCTCGGCAACATTGCTACTGTGGTATCAATGTTTATTGGGATATTAACGCACGCGCCTTTAATGCCGCATTGCCTGTCATATCCAAGCGACCGAATCTGCATAAATGGAATGCGTGGTGAAATTAGTCGCTGTTCTAGACAAGTCAATACTTTTAAGCAATTCGGTATATCACGAAATTCCAGACCGTTACCTAACCATATATTTGGGAATTTTCCAATCGTAACAAGGCGTCTACAGTTGGAACAAAATTTATAAATATTTTCAATATTGGGCATTTTTTCAGCTAAAAAAAATACTTTGTTCGCAAATTCGATTGAATATTTCTCTGAAATTTTCTGCTTGCTTAGAGTTTTTATTTGAACAGGAAACCATAAACCCCCGCAACACACACAAATTTCAGTAGGGCCCTGCTTAGCTATATCATCATAATTTGCTAACCACCTTTGATAATACCGGCGAGATTCGCCTTCCAAGTATTGCTCGTATTCATTATTATCCATATTTTGCCTTTCCAAAATATTCCTTCTTGATTGACGAGAGTTTTCCGCGTTTCGGTTTTCGTCCGATTCTCTATAAGCACGAACCCGTTGAGTGGATTGCAGAAGTATGTGTCGCCGATAATCCATCAATTGCGCACGCCTTTCTGATCGTCTCAACACATTTGTATTTCCCTCTGCAATACGGTACGAATCACTTAGACGTCTCATCCCTCGTCTTAATGAATCTCTAGCCTGTTCAACTCTCCTAGTAATTAGGTCTTGGCGTCTTCCCGCGCGAGCCCTGGTATCGGCAGCCTGTTCTTCTCTGCGAACAGTGGGATTAGAACGTCGTTCTGAGCGCCTTGCGGCGTCCCTACTACGTTCTTCCCCCCTAAAATTTAAATCTGCGCGTCTCCCCGCGCGAGCCCTGGTATCGGCAGCCTGTTCTTCTCTGCGAACAGTGGGACTAGAACGTCGTTCTGAGCGCCTTGTGGCGTCCCTACTACGTTCTTCCCCCCTAAAATTTAAATCTGCGCGTCTTCTCGCGCGAGCCCTGGTATCGGCAGCCTGTTCTTCTCTGCGAACAGTGGGACTATAACGTCGTTCTGAGCGCCTTGCGGCGTCCCTACTACGTTCTTCCCCCCTAAAATTTAAATCTGCGCGTCTTCTCGCGCGAGCCCTGCTATCGGCAGCCTGTTCTTCTCTGCGAACAGTGGGACTATAACGTCGTTCTGAGCGCCTTGCGGCGTCCCTACTACGTTCTTCCCCCCTAAGATTTAAATCTGCGCGTCTTCCCGCGCGAGCCCTGGTATTGGCAGTCTGTTCTTGTCTGCGAACAGTGGGACTAGAACGTCGTTCTAAACGTCTTGCGGCGTCCATACTACGTTCTTCCGCTCTAAAATTTAAATTTGCGCGTCTTCCAGCACGAGCACTGGTATTAGCAGCCTGTTCTTCTGCACGAACAACGGGATTAGAACGTCGTCCTGAACGCCTTGCGGCGTCCCTACCACGTTCCTCTCCCCTAAAATTCAAATTTGTACGTCTACGCGCTTGCGACCTGGTATTTGCAGCATATTCTTCTGCTCGAATACTGACATTGGAACGTCTGCTAGAACGCCTTACTGCATCCCTTACCCGTTCGTCGCTTCTTCGAACTAAATCTCTGCGTCTTGTCGCACTCGTTGCAACCCAGCGAGCTAAACGCTGTGAGTAACTTTCTTTAATTAATCTAGGCATTATCCAAATCTAGGGTAAAACTAGGCAATACGCAGATTTCACAGATTTTATATTCCTTAAAGGACTCTGTGGGAAAATAAGAAATACCTCTTGACCGTTCAACAGTTTTGAGCAAAGATCACGAGAAAGCTTGGTTGCTATGTTATCTCAGATCGCTTCTTCACGTTATCAGATACTTTACGTGAACAAAATTCGAAATTAATGAAAGTGCTTCCGGTGAGAAACAAATTAGTACTTCGAGTTCTGATGGTGTTAATGGTAATAATGATGCATCAACAACTTCATGAATAGAATCTTTTGCAAAAACTTTCGATGTATTCAACTACAATCGGCACCCTCTCAAATTCATATAAATCTTTCAAAATTTTTAACAGAAATTCATCCAGTACCTAAGTTACCATAAAAAAGCTACTACTACAAAGAAATAATTTAGTTTGAATTCTTTTTTATGTATTATTAAACTTTATAATAAAATTTAAATGTTTGATAGGAAATTAAAACGACTGATAACTTATTTATGTAGAGACATTTGGTTGTAAAAATATAGAATAATACTAAGATACCCTGTAGTCCGAGAATCATCAATATCTGCAGTCCCCCTCACTTCACATTCACTTCTCACATCAAATTTAATCAAATAACAATCAATCAAAATACAAAAAAAAATATAATATAAATTTTAAAAAATTCACAAAAATTCTAAATAGAAAATACGAACAGTAACTTCTATCGCGAAAAAATATGTATTGGCCATCAAATACTAGACCAAAGTTAAGAGTCAAAATAATTTTGGAAATTATCCTAAACTCATAGTCATTTATGACCATGGAAAAACCCGTTTAACTATTTATTACACATTCTCAAAACATTTTCGTTCTTATTACTCATGTCATAGTTCATTTTTAGGATAACAAGCAGAAACTATTGAAGGTCGTAAATCGCATTCCCTTTACCACCTAATAAAACTTTGAATTTTATTACCTATTCGAACTTATTTTCTGAAAATAAACAGCATACAGAAAAAATCCAGGCAAAGGTCCTGATCGGGGTTACTAGCGGAGGCTGTGTTTCGTATACGTGGTAGGTCTTACTATTAGGTCTGAGGCAATAAAGGAAAATTATCAGGAATTTATGCATTACCTCATTTCTAGTAATTCAGTGCAGGTAGTTACAAGTTAAAGTTCATTGAACACACAATCTGGGCATCGAAAGAAATAATTATGCAGAACGCAGTTATCCTAGTTATCTATTTACGAAACATCAACTTTCGCATATCGCATTACCGAAAGGAAGAATGTTACAGTTTCTAAATGAAACACTTTAAAAAATGTTTAATTGGTTATGTTTCATCTAGAGTATCGAATGATTGGGTCTTATGCCCAATCATAATTCTGTTATGTTTTAAGCTGTATATGAGCATCGCGGCAGTTCCTTCGCAAGTTGGGAGTTCTTTGGTGACATCGGGTAAAGAACATATAATTTATGTCAATTCTTTTTTTTTTTTATAGCACCGATTATAACTTAGGGGGTCACGCTATAATGCATTGCACAGATATGTCGGTTTATGAAGAGGATGAAATTTGGTAATGTTATGGAAATTTTGGGGGAGAGAGACGGATGGACATTATTTTTGAAGCGCTGATGGTTATACTTGCTTGGAAATAAGCTAGCAGGCAATGCGTTCCAAAGTCTGGACGTTCGGGGGGTGAATGACTGCCTATATTTCACTGCACGAGTAGGAATAGGGTTGATGGTAAACTCGTGCGCGCGTTTAGCTTGCGAGTATTACGGGGAAAACTGTAAAGTGGAGGAATAAGTGATCTAAGTTCCACACTACATTTACCATGAAAGTAGCGGTAGTAAATGCTGAGTACTGCAACGTCCCTACGATGCTCGAGGGAGTCAATAGAAATCGTAATGGTGTCATCTCCAATTAATCGGAACGTATGTTTTTGGATTCGATCAAGCAGCGCAAGGTGTGTTTTGGGTGCCCCAGCTCATAAATGCGACTTGTACTCTAAGCGAGGTCGAATGTAAGCCTTGTAGATGGTAGCGTGAGGCGTAAAATATTTTTTGCATTTACGAAGGATACCTAGGCGTTTGGAGGTATCCAGGGCAACATCAAAGATATGTTTGCTCCAATCAAGATGGTTATTAAATTTTACGCCTAATACGATAAATTTATCTGAAAAGCTAATTGGTACGCCATTAAAGGCTAAATTAGTCGACGACGCTGGAACATCACGTTTGAGGGATAGATGACAGTCCTGTGTTTGTTAGCAGCGTTGAGCTCTACTCTATTTTTCCTGCCCCATTCCAGGATTAAGTCGAGGTCGGAGTCCAGCGAACTGAATAACTCCCTGCGTTTGGAAGCAATAGATGGCTTGTCAGAATCCGCAGCAGAGTTAAATTCAAAGGTGTTATCTAAAGTACTGTCATCTGCAAAACTATGGATTAGATTGAGAGTAGAAGACAAAAGGTCGGTAATGAATACTAAGAACAGAGTAGGCGATAGGACAGAACCCTGAGGGACACCAGAATTAGTTGAGAAAGAGGAAGAAGTAACGCCATCTAATACGACTCATGTAGTGCGTTCGGACAGGAAACTTTCAATCCATCCTTTAGCCTTCAGCCTTTAGCTTAATAAGGACACATTCATGCCAAACTCTGTCAAAAGCTTTTGCAATGTCAAGAGCAAGAACTTGACCTTCGCCGTATTTGTGCAAGCAAGAGTTCCAAAGTTCCGTCAGGTAGACCAAGAGATCTCCCGTCGACCTTCCAGAACGGAAACCGTATTGGCGATCGCGGATAAGCTGTTTATCCTCGAGATAGTGAATGATTTTGCGATTGACAGCAGTTTCCATCACTTTCGAAAGCACTGAAGTGATGGCTATCGGGCGGTAGTTAGAGGGGTTCCTTTCTTGGGAATTGGCTGAACATTCGCGACTGTCCACAATCCTAAAAAGCACCCAGAAGAGTAAGATAGATGAAAACAATTGCGAAGGGGTTTAGCCAGAGAAGAGGAGCACATTTTAATGGGTGGAATGCCATCAGGGCCAGCGGACTTGTGAACATTGAGCTTTTGCTGGATCCTGAATATGAGACGCGTGCGGAAATGTAGCGGCGGCAGCGAAAAACCTGATGGTGTTGCGATAGGAGGGGTTTGGTTTGAAGATGGTAGCGTGGAGTTTCTCGCGAAACATACTGCTAATAGATTCGCTTTCTCAACCGGATCAATAACGGTACGGTCACCATCGAAAAGTGGTGGTGTTGATGAAGAGATGAAATTATTGTTGACCGTTTTGACAGAAGACCAGAAAGATCTTGAGCCTTTTGGACTCTGAAGAATCTTCCGCCGGATTCTCTTTTGACTGGAAGGTATGTAGAGCTTTACACCTTTCAGGATGGTCTCGGTGACAAGTTTACAGGCTTCATCGCAGTCATTAGAATCGAAGCACAATTTCCAATTGAAGGCATTGAAGGACTCGTTCAGCGCCCCCCAATTTGCTCTCTTAAAATACCAAACAGTTCTTCGGGGTGCCTTAACTGGCAGCAGTTTTAGTGCTACAACAGGAAATTGTGCACGAATGAAGAAGTGATCCGTATTTCCAATTGGCGATGGAGATATTACAGAGAGAGAATATTTCTCAGGTTGGTTGATGAGAAATAGATCAAGAAGATTGGAGAATTGACCTGCAATTTCTGTTAAACTGGTAAACCTTTTAACGAGGCAGAGCTCAGTATCAGGTCCCTCTTGGTCCGTGTAGGAGGACTATTTAAACCAGGCAGTGTTGTGAACATTGAAATCGCCCGCGATAACGATTTCAGCGTCAGGGTGTGCAGTGTAAATGGACTGGATAGATTCAGACAACCCATCCCGCTCACTAGCTGTTTTAGCTGCATTCAGTGCCGGACTTCCATAAATATAACAAAAATACAAGATATACCCTTGGACTAAAAGCTTTATCCAGATAAAATTAAATTCCGGATTGGAGCAGGTACCCAAATATGGAACCAATTCGAAGGGCACATCATCGCGGATGTAAAGAGCAAATTGCAGTCAAAGCCAGCGAATAATGCTACTGTCCACACTTTGGCGATTGTGCATTGACCGTGTCACATTCATTTTTATACTCTAGATGGAATCTGAGAGTATTATAAGTTTGCTCTAAGGTTTGTAACGCCAAGAAATAAGGCTTGGAGAAAAAAATGAATGATACAGAAGTTCATAAAATCACTCAAAAATCTCAAAACCGGATGTCCGTCTGTCCGTCCGTCCGTCCGTCCGTCCGTCCATCTGTTCGCTCTCTAGATTGAGAACACGTTGAGCTAGAAAGTTCAAATTTTGTATACGTCGTTTTTGACAAAAAAGTAAGGTCAAGTTCGTGAACGGGCCAAATCGCTCCACCCCTTCTACCCCCTCCCATACAAAATGACACAATTGCGCAATTTGTCAATTAACGGATTTGCTCAAAAAGCATAAAAGCTATTGGCCTGAAATTTGGAATATATTAATTTTATGACAATATCAATCTACCGTATAAAAATTATGCGTGTCCTCCCCCTCCTTCTACCACCTCCCATACAAACTGTACTTATCATGAATTACTATAAGCCAATTTACTCAGTGTGTATAAAATTTAGCGGGCTGAAATTGTGCACCATATATTTATTTAAAATTGTTAGTAAGACCAACAAAAATTAGACGATTAGCCTCACCCCTTCTACCCCCTCCCATACAAAATGACCCAATTTCGCAATTTGACAATAAATTGATTTAATCGAAAAGTATAAAAGCTATTAGTCTGAATTTTGGGATATATTACTTTAATAATTATATAAATCTACTGTAGAAAAAATTATCTGCGTCCTCTCTCTCCTTCCACCCCCTCCCATACAAACTACACTTTTTCATGAAATGCTCTAAGACAATTTTCTCAGAATATATAACATTTATCGAGCTCACATTTTGTAATAAATACTTAATTAGTATTATCACTAAGATCAGAAAAAAATATTTGATTAGCTTCACCCCTTCTACCCCCTCCCATACAATATGACACAGTTTCCCAACTTCACAAAAAATCTATTTTCTTGAAAAGTATAAATGTTACTCATCTAAAATTTAAGAGATGTCAATTTTATGATATTCTTAGTTATTTCTGAAAAAATCACTAAAATCCCCCCACTCTTTCTACCACCTCCCATACAAACTGCACATTTTCACTAAATCTAACACATTAATTTTCTCAGCTCCTATTCAATTTTTGGAGTAAGCATTTTGTATAAAACATTTTTATAGCTACTTTAGCATGATGGGGAAAAAATTAATTCAATGCTATCACCCCTTCTAACACTCCCCATACAAAATTTCTTGGGATCACAAAAAATTCTATTTCATCTAGAGTATCGTAAGATTGCGCTTTACGCGCAATCGTAGCCCTGTTATGTTTAATATGAGCAATAAAAAGTAAAAAAATGTCCATCGTCAGCCACTCTCGACCACCACGCAATCCAAAACCGCTCGTCCCTTCACGCAATGGAGATGGCGATAGTCATATGGTTCATTGCGTACTGAGCCATTAATGATGATCAATCAAATTCCTATTAAGACCCCCTATAGGGGCATAGGACAGAAACAACTCTCTTCCACAAGGCGCGATCCTAAGCATCGGCCTTAAGCTGTTGCCAGGACTCGTTAAGCCAATCATAGTCCGTTTTCGAATGCCAAAAGTCGTTACCGTAGAATCAGTCCGTATCCGAGGCGCTGTATCCGTTTCTCGTGTCAGTTAGGATTTAAGATCGCGGGTGATAAGCCCATGATCTAGTAAGTGTTGCCATTTTTAGGGCAAGCAGGACCGGCTGTGGGTGAATTCTACTGCTCCCATCCCACAGGGGGATAGTTAGCTCAGATCCGTGGAGTCGCTAGTCTCCAAAGATAGTTGCAGGAATTGATAAAAGCTCACCCTACAACTACCACCTTGCGGGGTCATATAATATTGATGTCTTGGAAATAAAGCAACTACAACTAATTGATTGCCTAATGGATCAGGAATTCCTAATTCTACCACGAAACTATCAAACTTACTCGTTTTATTTTGCCGTTCGGCCCCAGCTAACATGGGCAGAGTAAGAAGCGGTTCGCTCGGTGCCCCATTAACGCTTTCGTCCATCGAAAAATCGTTGCTCTTATCGCCTGCTGCAGGACTTCTCTTCGAAGCCGCCATCATTCCGTCCGTTCCGACCGGTGATCGAACGGTAAGCGCTGCAAAGAGAAACCATAAAATTAAGATTAAAAAAAAGTTGCCCGGCATTTCTTATCAGCGCAGTGGAGCACACTTTCGCGCACGCTATCAACACGCTCGCCGCTCACATACCATTTGTCAGGGCCGCATGAACGGTCGCCACCAAAAAAATTAAATCGAAATTTCTGCTGATTCTACTGATATGCATCATGTTTTCGTTTTTCCCCGCCTCGGTGCCCGAGAATGACAAAGATTGCCCGCTTTCACCGGCTTATGGAAATACGGCCCCGTGTGTTTACGTCTAACGGAGACGATTCCACCAGGTCAAAGAGAAAACTAGCAAACTAAAACCACGACAAACAAGAAAAACGAAAACGGAAAATTTCTTTCCCGACGTTCGGGTTCTTCGCGACGACGGCGGCGACTGTGTCCGACCACCGAATCGCGAGAAAAATCAATGAAAACTGACCACAGAATAATCGTTCGAGCCGCGAACCATTTTACTTTCCATAGGTTTTTTTTTTGTTTGTTTTCTTCGAGCAATTCAGAAACTCGCACAATTTTCAACACTAATTCGAATTTGTTTTGTCGCACAATCCGTTTAGGAAAAAAGGGAGCGAACCGAAATTACAGACGAAAAATCAATGTCAGTGCAGGTTGGACATTTCGCGATCATAACAATGCTTTTTGGCACGTGATTTTCAAGAGTTTTCAGCGTTTTGTACGCTGCTCTGGGCACAGATTGCGATTATTTCATTCGTTCCGAATCATTTCCGGCGTAATTCAAGCCCTTTGCGATTCGATTAGGCGGAATTTTTCACGGGATTCGAACACATTGTAAAAATCGGGCCGAACTCTGTACACAGACGTCGCCATTAATTAAAATGAAAATTTATTTGGCAGATGACAGTTCAGTGAACTTAAATTTTAGTTCGTCGCGAACGATATAAGCGACATCTGTGTCTCAAGGATGATAATACCTTTGATACACTGCTAGTATACAATGGAGTGATAGTAATACCTCCATTCCCCTATGTGATGGGGGCGGTAGAATTCACCCACAGCCTATCCTGCTTGCCCTAAAAATGACAAATGGGCACTCACTGGATCATGGGCTTATCACCCGTAATCTAAAATCCTATCTGATACGAGAAACGGATACAGCGCCTCGGATACGAACGGATTCTACGGTAACGAGTTTTGGCATTCGAAAACAGACTATGATTGGCTTCTGGAACATTGCATGACGCGGAAGGGATGGGGTCACTCGGTCCATGCACCGGCAATCAGTGATCGACTGTGAAATGGAGCACTATAACATCCAAATCTTGGGCTTGAGCGAGGTCAGGTGGACAGGATCAGGAGAAGAACTAACCCCGAGCGGAAACACCATATACGTTGGGCCCTGGGAGTGAAGCCAAAAATGGCGTAGCGGTCGTCATTACACCGAGAACGAGAAACAGTCTCATCAGCTGGGAACCGATCTCGGATAGGATTATCGTCGTCAGGCTCAGGACCAGTGTCAGAAATGTCTCAATTCTGCAGTGCACCAACTAATACCGCAACATATGGTGACAAAGAGGAGTTTTCTAGCCAACTGAGTGCCACATTCGAACATGTTCCAAAAGGTGATATTATTATCATCTCGGGAGATGTTGACGCCCAGGTTGGCTCTGAAAACGCTGGACTAGAACATGTCATGGGGAAGCATGGTAACGCTTGGGTCGAAGCGTCACGACCTTGGATTAAGAGATCCGAAAACGGCGAATTATTTGTGGAGTTAAGTAGTGCTCGACAAATGGTCATCGGAAGGACCCTTTTTCCTCACAGAAGTCACCATAAAACATCTTGGGTTTCCCCTGATGGTATTACTCAGAATCAGATCGGCGATTTGGCTATAAGTCACCGATGGAGAAAATGTCTTTTCGATGTGCGAGCAAAGCGTAGCGCTGACGTGGGGAGTGATCAACACTTAATGGTTGTCTGCTTGAGATGCATAGCAGCTATCCGAGGATACAAATTCTTCAAATGAAGCGCAAGCTTAATGTGGATAGACTTAGAAAGCCCAACAAAAAGCACGAGTACGCCACCATTCTACGCAAAAAGTCATCCACACTGGGCGGATATGAAATGCACCATCGTCATATATAACATCGAATTTATATTGCGGCGGCTTGCAGCTCATGATGTCGTCATCACGCCGCCTGTCAACTCAGTCAATATTCTTGTCTTGTTTTGTCAATACGCTACCGGCCAAATTTTGTTCTTCGTGCTAATATTTTTTATGTAATTTCAACTCCCACAAATGGAAGTAAAAATAAAATGTTTTCTGATGGAGGTGATAGTGATACTGTGCTTAATACTTTTAACCTCCACATTTGGTGACCCCGCGAACTTTAATACGCTCTAAAGAAACGATTTTCAGTGCGAAGAAGATTCTCGAACAAGTGAATGAGTGTTTTTTTTTCTCGTTCCGTTAACTGTCGCCCCTCAGTCGTCGGCAAAACAAACATTGAAATTTTTTCAAGGTCACGCGTAAAGAACTTTCATTTACAAAGCAACGAAAGCATACAGTGTATTAAAAATAATAATAATTGCTGACAAATTTAAATCGCTTGTGCATTTTTGAATATTTTTACATAACATCAAGTCCATTTTTCCCTCAATCAAATGGTTTGGTTGAGCGATCCGTACAAACAATTAAAAATATGTTAAGAAAGTGTACGGAAAACAATGAAGATATTTATTTAGCGCTGTTAAACTTATCAATACTTCCCATCTGAAATTTTAATGGGACGAAGTTTAAGAACTAAAATCCTAGTACTCATAGATAAAATTGGTCCTTTACACGTAGATCACAAAAAATATAGGAATGAATTAGCAACACAGCAACAAAAAGTAAAGGAGAAATACGATAAAAACAAAACAAATTCAATGACATTTGACTTGAATGACTCTATTTATTTTAAAAAACTTCCATCGTCTACTTGGGAAAGAGGAAAAATAGTAAGTAGGTGCAAAGAACCAAGGTCGTATAATATAAAATCTGAGGACGGTAATATCTATAGAAGAAAATCAAACCAAATTTTTTTAGATAAGTACAAGAATATAAGGAATTCTTCCATGGCTAAAAATTTTGAAAATCCAATTCCATCTAAAGACAAACCTGCGGAAAATGAACTCAAATGCTTAAAAATAAAATACAAAATGTTGAACTACCTAAATTCGCGAATAATACTCAAATGATAATGAAAAATCTGATCTGCTAAATGATGTTATTGTTCTAAGAAATGGTAAAGAAATACAAAAAAAAAATGAATAGACACTGCTAAAAGTATTGTCATAAGTGTCGAAGAGATTGATTAAATTTGAAAATGTACTAGAAATTAATATTAAGCACAATTTGAATTTTAAATGAATAATTTGATTTGTTTTATATAAATGATTATTTTTAATATACTACTTAAGAATTAATTTTGCTTCAATACATAAAAATATTTTAATTTTAGTTTTGAAATTAAGTTTTAAAATGAATTTATTATACAGGGTTTTTGGTATTCCGTGCGCCACCTTGTAAGGGGTTACTCCTAGATATATTTTGAGGAAAAAATTGTTCTACGAGAAGGTCAATTTTCAATATCCGCGGAGATACAGGGTGATCAAGAAAAGTGTTTCTGACCTGTACCCTCACTCACTCAAAATACTATATCTTGAAAACTAAATCACAATTCAAAGTGTTATAGCTTGTTTTTTAGGAAATCAAATTACCTTTCATTTGATGTAATAGTCCGCATTGTAACTGTACCCAATTCTGAGGTATTTGCCTCAGAACACAAATTTTTGATACTTTGACTCTCAAAATTCTGGGATCAATGTAGTTTTTCTCAAAAAAACGCATTATAAAAGTGTAATTTTAATGTTGTTTTTTTATGTGCCATATTATTGCCTACAAATAATCCACACGTACTTATAACTTAGATTTTCCCGTTTCCCAGGTAATGAGCGAAAATAGATATGGCTTAAAAATTAAATGTGCCATAAAGCAACCCTCGTTCTAAAAAAACTGCCTAAAATGTTAAACTGAAATATTCTTAATGTCCTTTAATTAGTATTTAAATTATCGAGAAATGTCCTTTAATTAGTATTTAAATTATCGAGCAAATGAATTAAATTAAAATGAGTTTCAACACAACTAAGTCAGTACTTTGCCTTTTTTAATGGAATACCTAATAAAATGAAAAGCTTATAAAAGCAAACCTTACTTCATATTTTTATCAGTTTCAGTTACATTGTTAAAGGTACAAGGTGTCATTAAAATTTAGAAAATAATTTCGAAATGCCTGAGTTCACGAATGAAGAATATGCAGACATCATTTTCATTTATGGGGAGTGTCAGGGAAATACACGAGCGGCGCGATCTTTGTATTATCAGAGATTTCCTAATCATCGAATACCTTACAGGAGAGTATTCCAAGAAGTTTACAGAAGGATTCGGGAAACAGGCAGCGTTAGGATAAGCAGAGTAAATGCAAATCCTGCGCCGATAATTGCTGTTCCAACCGATGAAGGAATACTGCATGCAGATCAAAATGATCCATCAATCAGTATCTGACGCTTGGCATTGCAGTTAAACGTCTCTACGTGGAAAGTTTGGAGTGTCCTAAGAGCAGAGCGTTTGCATCCCTACCACCACACACCAGTGCAGGAGGTGTTACCCATTGATTTTCCCAAAAGGATGGAGTTTTGCAATTGGCTTCTTGAACGACAACTAAGTAATGAAAATTTTATGAACAACATTCTTTGGACGGATGAGTCCCAATTCACCAGGGACGGTATCACAAACTTTCACAACTTACACACCTGGGCTGAGAACAATCCACATACAAGAAGAGAGGCATCATTTCAGCACAGATTCAGTGTCAATTTATGGGAAGATGTGATTGGTGACGATTTCATTGGTCCTATTAGGCTTCCGCCTACCTTAAATATTTCCAATTACTTGCATTTTTTGACAAATGATCTACAGGAGTTATTGAATGATATGCAACTGCAACGATTGGCTTCCATGTTTTACCAACACGACGGTGCTCCAGCTCATTACGGCCGACAAATCAGAGATTGGTTAAATTCCAATTATAGCAATCGCTGGATCGGTAGAAATGGACCGATACACTGGCCTGCAAGATCTCCTGATTTAACTATTATGGATTTCTTTGTATGGGGACGGATGAAGGACCTTGTCTACGCAACGGAAGTAGTAACGTTGCAGGATCTAAACACCAGAATCGATGCGGCAGCAACAGAAGTAAGGCAGCAGTTGAGGAGTATGAACACAAAGAGAACACTGGCAAAACGAGCTTTAGCGTGCATTCAAAATGAAGGTGGCCATTTTGAACATTTATTGTAATTAAGGAAATTTGAAACAAACCATAAAAACCATTCTTAAGTTCTTTTAGTTCAAGCGGAGAGTGATCAACATATTCTTGTTTTTTGATAAAAGTGCTATACTATTGGAATGATATTTTTTTCTAAACTATGAAATTTATGCAATGCAAGCGTATACATCGTTTGTAGGCGATAATATGGCACATAAAAAAATAACATTAAAATGACATTTTTATAATGCGTTTTTTTGAGAAAAACTACACTGAGGGTTAAAGTGTCAAAAATTTGTGTTCTGAAGCAAATACCTCAGGATTGGGTACGTTGCAATGCGGACTATTACACCAAATGAAAGGTAATTTGATTCCCTAAAAAACAAGTTATAACACTTTGAATTGCGATTATTAGTTTTCAAGATATAGCGTTTTGAGTGAGTGAGGGTACTAATGCGAAATACTTTTCTTGGTTACCGCTGATATTGAAAATTGACCATCTCCGTTGAACAATTTTTCCCTCAAAATATATCTAGGAATAACCCCTTACAAGGTGGTGCACGGAGTACCAAACACCCTGTATATCTGAAAGGGAGGATGTTACTATGTAACACTGTTAAGTATGGCAACTCCATGTACTAAAATAGAATGTAAATCAGGCAGTCTTAAATATACACTCTAACGATAAAGACGCGATTCTTCTTCCAATTTAACACTCCTGTTGACAGAGACTTGATCGGTTCAGGTGAAATGTCATTGCGATTGATAAAATAAGAAGAAGAAGTGTACGTGAATAAAACTCTAAACTAGGGCCACCAAACATTACAAAATCTGGAACCAAGTGGTGCTAGTATCGAATTAAAGGGAGATAGACTTCTATAGCATAATCTTTTTTATGGAGTGATCAATTAATTTGACGAAAACGGAACAAAGGTCCAGAAGTCAGCTTGAATCCTCCACCCTTTCTCCGCCCCCCTCCTCCCACAATTGCAACTAATCCGGAAGCCAGCAAGCACGCCGCTTCTGCAATGATCTATTCAGCAGAATCGAACTTTTGTTAGGTTCTGGCTCATTCTAACACCGAGCCTTCATTTCCTACGAATGTTTTAGACATTTCAGTTAAGAAATCTTATACGTTATTTTAACGAGAAAAATTAATGTTAACTTGCATAAAGTAACAAAATTTCAGGGTAGCAAATTTTTCGATCACAATACTTTATTATTAAAATAATAAAGTAAAATTAATTTTACCTTGAGAGATTTCTCTTGTATAAATCACAATGCATCGTTTCTTGTATAAGATTTCTCTTGTATAAATCAAAACGTCCTTGGGATGGATGTTAGGACGTTAGCTCAAAATCATATCGAATCGAAAACTCAGATGTCACTGCTATCACTAAAGCGAACCATCAAAATTCTGAAAAATGTCACTTTGACATTCTTTCCGCGACCATCGCTGTCAATTTCTGAACGAAACCGGTAGACGGCAGAGTTTACTTTCGATCCGTCCCGTGACTTTGTTTAAAAATCCGTGAAAATCTTGTCATCGGTGCCGAATAAGCTGATTTCGCAATGAGTGGATTTCCGGGGACCTTTGCCTTCGACGAATACGGTCGTCCTTTCATTATTTTACGCGATCAGGACCAGCAGAAACGCTTGACCGGGAACGATGCTATTAAGGTAAATTTTTTCGGAAATCCCAGAATTCTGATTTGATTCCTCGGTTCGTAGCAGTCCTTTTTGTGTGTTGCTAATTGCACGTTGCTACGAATTGAACAGTTATTTCGCTTTGTGTCGCACCTTTTTTTTCTTCCGCGATACCCGTGATCCAAACAAAGTCTTCCAGATGCTTCGATTTGTTTACCATCTGGGTGATACGTTCGCCTGAAAGGGATGAGTTGAGGAAGATTGGAAGCTCGTAGGGGTTAACAACGGTTTTTCATTAAGAAAATTTTCGGGCGAAAAAATTTTCATTAAAAAAATAATTGATTTCGGTTTGATAGGAAAATATTCATAACCTCACTTTTTCTGAGTCATGGGACGCAGCTGGCGATGTTCTAGAACAGACCAGCTCTATTGTGTCATTTTGCTAGTTGAACAGAACGACAGAATGAAAATTTTTAAGTGAAGTTATTTTTTCGGTTGAAACTCTTTCAGTTTAACTGGGAAATTTTTCGGTTTTTCGGAGGTACATTAACCATACAACCACCGACACTTGGATTTTTTGGGCGATGTTTTTAGAAATTCCACTAACTTTACCGCATCTGTAAATCGGCCATTTGGCCTTAAGTTGTCTATGGTGATGGCTCCTCAATTTGCAAGCGAAGCCTGGATCTGACGTGGGGAGCGATCACCACTGGATTGTTGCCTGCTTGAGATTGTTCAAAGTTACTGGATAAACTTGGATACCCCAACAAAAAACGCGAGTACACCACCAGTCTACGCAAAAAGTCATCCACATTGGGCGAATATGAAATGCGCACACTGGACGCCAATTGGGAAGCAACCAGAAACACGTTTCTAACTAGTTCTGAAGACTGCGGTATATGTGCGAATTTCTGGATGTCGCAAGACACGGGACAAGGTGTAGGCGGTCAGAAAAAAGCTAAATTGGCAGTTATCTCTCAATCTGATGTTAATCAAAGAACTCCCGACTTGAGAAGGAACACCGCGATGCTCATGTACAGCTTAAGAAGTCTGTTAGATGCGACAAGAGAAAGGCCATTGAAGACTGGCGAAATCTGCGGCTTACCTTGGGGATCTGGGTTCGCTACTTAAAATTTTCAAACAGTTGACGAACGAGAATTTCACAGCCAACCACCTGGTGAGAGATGTCAACGGAACTCTCCATAATACGAGTGAATACCAGTTGCGACGATAGAAGGAATAATTCGATACATTCGGATCATTTCTGTAATAGAAATGATCACTCAGTTAAGGAAGAAATAGTTTCCGCCATTCAGTCAATGGCGGGAAAGAAAACCGGACTACCAACCGAACTCCTCAAAACGGACCCGGAAAAAACAGCCGGTATATTCCTCCCACTTTTTACTGAGGTATGAAATAAAAGAAAATATTCGGCTAAATAGAAGGAGTGAGTGATTGTGAAAAACCCTGAAAAAGGCGACGTTTGGGATTGTGGCAATTTGCGAGTTATATGTGTAAGTAGACACCATATCAAAAATTATGACTAAGGTAATTCTCAATAGGATTAGTGATGTCGTGGAGAGCACTCTCGAAGTTTATCAGGCTGAATTCCTTAAAGGGTCATCCAAATACCTTACGGATTACATTGGAGCTGTCCGCCGAAATGGCTTTCGACAGCGTTCACAGAGGAAAGCTGTATTTTCAGTCGAGTATTTTACCTTATTTCTGCAATCGATTTCGTTTTTCGTAGAAATTTTAGGTCAAGTATTAGGAGTACAAATAAGTTTCCGCTGTTTTCTATAAAACATAAGGAATGTATTGTGAAAGAACGGTACATTACCTTTTATGCAAAGTGTTGTCCATCAGTAGCCACTAATTTTTCCCATCTTTCTGGCAGTATACCACGTCGGAAGAACTCTTCATCTTCATCCACGAATCAACCAAATTTTTTGTATCTTCACATGATACAAAGCGCTGCTTAGCAGGCCATGTGTCATTGACCGGAGCAAGTGATAATCGGAAGGGTGAATACGGCGGGTAGGATAAGACTTCCCAATTAAGTGTTTCCAAATAGGTTTTGATCGGCGTCGCAACGTGCGGACGAGCATTATCATGTAGGAGAATAATTGTCGTGTCTGCAGTAGTAATGGGCGCGTTATTCCTTGAGTGCTCGGCTCAATTTCATTAATTGTGTTCGGTAGGGAGTTCCAATAATTGTTTCGCCCGGTTTGAGCAACTCATAATACACGACATTAAACTGATCCCACCAAATACACAGCATGAATTTTTATTACCATGAATATTCGTTTTGGCTGTCGATATTGAAGCGTGGCCAGGTGGTTCCCATGATTTTCTTTTCTTTGGGTTATCGTAGTAGGTCCATTTTTCATCACCAAAACCCAAATAAAAACCCTTTCTTTTATACCTAGCAAGCAGCTTTTCACACATGCAAAATCGGCATTCAATGTCTCTCGGCTTCAGTTCATATGGAATCCAATTTCCTTGTTTTCAAATCATTAACGATTAAACGATGTGAAATTGCTTGTTGAGTCACTTCTAATGTAAGTGCAAGTTCTTCTTGCGTTTGGCATGAGTCTCCCTCCAATAATGCCGTGTCTTCGTACACTTTCGGCCTTCCACTACGTTCTTTGTCTTCCACGTCAAACTCACCGTTTTTAAATTTTTGAAACCACTCACGATAACTTCTCACACTTAAGGCAGTCTCACCATATGGTTCTACAAGCAATCGATGCGCCTCAACTGCAGATTCCTCCAAATTAAAGAGGTAAATCAAAAGTGCCCGCAAATAACGCTTATTCGGCAGAAAACTTGACATTTTCGCACGAACAAAATTATGTGATGCTGATACGGAGTCACTAATACTTCAAGGTTATGTTTTTACCAGATGTCCAAACTTACGATATTACGTTTTACATTGTGGCAGCGGACATAGCAGCGATCATCTGACAACACTGAATTAGTGTAGACTCAGAAGGAACGAGGGAAGAAGAAGAAGTTCTTGTAGAGTTCGTTTTAGTCTTGGACTGTTACAACTGAAGCCAGAAGGCGTGATTTTATTGTTTATGTAATTTTACGAACATTATTTTAATGTTAGATATGTTGAATAAATTGTTATGTTAATTAAGTGACTGTGCTCAATTCATTCATACGACGAACATATCTGGTGACCCCGCGTTAACAACAGAACTGTAAATAAAGTACAGTGTACAGGACTTACGGAAACGAGTTTCAACATGTCGGACAACGAAGAATTCCACGAATCAATTGGTCCAGAAGGTTTTGAAGGTTCGGGTGAAAAACGTCTGTCGACAGAGGCAACAAACACAATGAATACAATGAGTCGGATTAAGCTGCCACCATTTTGGTTACGGCCTCGTTTATGGTTCGCACAGGTTGAGGCGCAATTCGCAGCGAACAGAATCAGTGCGGACAGGACCAAGTTCAATACAGTGGTAGCGAGTATAGATGCAGAAATCCTGGAGCAAGTAGCAGACATTGTAGAATCGCCCCCCGAGTCAAACAGGTACGAAGTACTGAAAAATCAAATCATTGCACGTTTCACTGAATCGGTGGATAGCCAGCTCCGGAAGGCACTATACGAAACAGAATTAGGTGACAGGAAACCGTCACAGCTATGGCGAGAAATACTGTCTCTCACGACAAATGCGAAGGAAGTACTGAAATCATTTTGGCTACAGCGACTACCAGCCCGTGCACGTGCAATTTTGGCGTCAGTAGAACAACCCGACATAGAAAATTTTTTAGAAATTGCTGATCGAGTAGTAGCTGAAAGCCGGGGCACTGAACAAATTTCGCCAGTCAGTCAGATTCCGGTGAACGACACATCCACATCACTGACCCAAAAAATGGCAAAATTGACCAGAACGGTGGAAAAAATGAGTAACTGCAACACGAAAGACAGTAAAGGCTCACCAGAATTTTGTTATTTTTACCGTAAATTTGGAGCGAAAGCGCGTAAGTGCCGGGCACCGTGCCGATTTATCAAGCAAAAAAACTAGCTTCGCCCACGTCGTGTGCGGCGTACGACGGGGGAGACTTAAAAAATCGCGTTTTCATCACAGACAAAAACGATGGAACGAATTACCTGGTGGACACGGGAGCGGACGTGTCGGTGCTTCCTCATTGCGTCACTCCCAATTTTTCACGTACATCTAGAGTGAAGTTAGTAGCGGCAAACGGCACAACTATAAAAGTATCAGGCAATTATATGAAGCAGGTGGATTTGGGACTTCAACGTAAATTTAAATGGACCTTTGTTGTTGCAGATATCAAGACAGCAATAATTGGCGCCGATTTTTTACGCCAATTCAATCTGATGGTTGACATCAGAGGAAAGAGGATTGTAATAATGTTGCCTTCGAAGAGGAGCTACAAGCAACACCCAACGCAGCTGTCAGCTTAGTAATAACGCCCGACGTTGCAAATACTGAAGAACGCGGTTGTGATAATTTTAAAGAAATTCCGTCACTACTAGGACAGTCCAGCACAAAGAAGGAAAATAACTCTTCACATGGAGTTAAATATTTCATCGAGACTCGCGGACCACCGGTAGCACAACACGCACGACGTCTGAGTCCTGAAAAGTTGAAGGCGGCCAAAACAGAATTTCAAACGATGCTGGATCGAGGATTTTGTAGACCATCCAATAGTCCCTGTGCATCGCCATTGCACATGGCACCAAAGAAAAATGGCGTTTGGAGGCCTTGCGGCGATTATCGCCGACTGAAAACCGTTACGATCCCGGATAGATATCCAGTGGCTCACATCCAGGACTTCGCACAGCAACTCTATGGCAAACAGTGTTTCACAACGTTGGATCTAGAGAGAGCGTACAACCAGATTCCACTCAACGAGGACGATATACAAAAAACAGCCATCATTACGCCATTTGGCTTATTTGAGTCTTGCGTGATGACTTTTGGTCTAAGGAATGCCGCTCAGTCTTTCCAACGTTTTTTGGATACCGTATTAAGAGGCCTTGATTTCGTGTACGTCTATCTAGATGATATATTGATAGCTTCAGGGAATCAGACTGAACATAAGGCACATATACAACAAGTATTACGCAGATTAGCCGATCACGGTCTCATGATTAATGAAGCAAAGTGCGTCTGGAATCCAAAAAGTGTCGAATTCCTCGGTTATCGCATATCAAACAACGGCATTACTCGACTAGAGGACAAAGTAAAAGCTATCCAAAAGCTAGATAAACCGACCAACATTGTGGAACTAAGACGTTACTTAGGGATGTGGAATTTCTACCGACGATTTATGAAGGGAGCAGCAGCGGTGTTAGCACCTTTGAATGCATATCTCAAAGACTCAAAAAAGAACGATAGAAGACAGATAGAATGGACCAGTGAAGCAGAAAATGCATTCGCCAGCAGCAAGAGGATGCTTGCAGAAACTGTGTCCCATAGTATACTTAATCCACAACTTATCCCATCCAGGAATACGGGCTACTAGAAAGCAACTAACCTTAAAATATTTTTGGCCTTCCATGAACTCAGATTCAAATAGTTGGTCAAAGTCCTGTATCGGCTGCCAAAAAGCTAAGGTACATCGCCATACGCGAACAGAACTAGAACGCTTTGAGTAACTTCTCAAAGATTTGAACATATCCATATGGACGTCGTCGGACCACTGCCACCATCTAACGGTCATTCATATATTCTAACCATTATAGATAGGTTCACGAGATGGCCAGAGGCATATCCCATGAAAGACATGTCCACTATTGCAATAGCCGAAGCTTTTATACAGCAGTATATTCCTCGATTTGGCGTACCATTAGAAATTACAATGGACCAGGGTAGCCAATTTCGATCTAAGCTCTTTGCAGAATTAACAAAATTTTTGGGATCTCACCGTATACATACCAGTGCATATCACCCGCAGGCAAACGGTTTAGTAGAACGGTTCCACAGACACATGAAGTCATCTATCATGGCCAGAGAGAACCAAAAAAATTGGTACTCGGAATTACCATTAGTCCTACTAGGTATTCGAACCGCAATAAGAAGTGATCTACAATGTTCACCTGCAGACCTCGTCTACGGGCAAAGTCTCAAGGTTCCAGGCGAATATTTTGTTGCCAATAAAAATTCCATGGATTTAGATCCTAAAGACTTCGTAGCACACTTAAGGCAATCTATAAGCAATATCAAACCAACTAACACGTGTAACTTTTCAAAAAAATATAAACGTCACAAAAGATCTCAATACATGTAAATTTGTCTTTGTTAGAATCGACAAATTAAGATCAGGATTAAACCCACCTTACGAAGGACCTTATAAAGTTGTTCGACGATTGCGCAAGCAATTTGTTCTCGAAATAAAAGGAAAAAACTCATCAATCGCAATCGACAGGATTAAACCTGCATACGTTTTTTCAGAAAAATAAAAAAAAATTCAAAACTCTGTTTAACATATAAATTCATTTTCTCCAATTAATATTAATAACAATTAAAATAACGCTCCGCTGAAAGGGGAGTGTGTAGCGACCAAATTATTATGCAAAAATATAATTTCAATTTACAAAACTAAAAACCCAAAAATCGTAACCTTGAAATCAATATTTCGAAAACTATTTTTAGTTACTGACCCTTTGCGGTAAAAGATAACAAAAGCATTTGTATTTAGGAAAGAAAATACTATGTACAAAATAATTAATATTGAAGTATATAATAAGCTAGGTGTAAGTTTAATTTAAGTTATAAATACGGACAACGAAATAAACCAGATCATTCTATTAGCAACTATCACTGAGTGAGTTTCGTTTTAACCTTTAACATTGAGTAGCTATCCCTGACAAACCATAAGTTCCCATACACTTTTGGCGCATCCGCCAATGGCGCTTTCCACAGACGCATCGGAACTCGCAATTGGTGCTAACTTGGAACAGTTGCAGGATGGACAGTGGAGGCCGCTGGGATTTTTCTCTAAACGGCTTAATAATGCGCAACAAAAATACAGCGCATATGATAGGGAGCTGCTGGCCATCTATGAAGGTACGAAATACTTCAGGTATATGTTGGAAGCCAGAGAATTTTGTATCAGAACCGATCACAAACCACTGGTATATGCGTTTATTCAAAATTCGGATAGCATGTCCCCGCGACGAAGTCGGCAGCTCGAATATATCTCGCAATTTACTACGCAAATTAGTCACGTAGAAGGGAATAAAAACATCGTAGCAGATACTCTATCCAGACCAGTGGAAGTCAACGCCATCGGTTTTCCCGAGCTCATCACTAGTAAGAAGCTAGCAGAAGAACAACTTAAGGATACTGAAATCGAGCAACTCCTACAAGCGAAAACATCCCTCCAGTTATACGTCGCAAGAACGCTACGAAAGAAAGTGTTCGACTTAATTCACGGAATGTCACATCCCAGCGGAAGGAGCACGAGTAAACAATTGCGGAAAGAATATGTGTGGCCCAACATGTGCAAAGACATTAATACCTGGTCGAGAGCATGTCTAAATTGTCAAAGAGCGATAGTAAACAGACATGTAATCAATGTTCCATTGAAATTCGATATTCCGGATAAAAGATTTGAAAATATCCATATCGACATCGTTGGACCGCTGCAGCCATGGGTTTTAATACCTTCTCACGATAATTGATCGTTTTTCGAGATGGCCGGGGGCCATACCAATTGTCGACACGACAGCCGACACTGTGGTCACTGCGCTATATACTCAATAGATATCACGATTTGGCGCTCCAAAAATTATAACCTCTGACAGGGGAGCGCAGTTCGAGTCTACACTCTTTCGAGCTTTAATGCAGTTGGTAGGCAGTCAATTCGGACCACGGCGTATCACCCAGCTTCCAATGGAATGGTGGAGCGTTGGCACAGATCGTTGAAGGCTGCGCTAATGTGCCAAGAAAAACATCGCTGGACGGAGAAATTGGCGACCGTACTTTTAGGACTGCGTATTGCGTTCAAGGAAGATCTAAATTGTTCAGCGGCGGAAATGGTCTACGGAACTACACTAAGGATTCCTGGAGAATTTTTCGTAGTCGATGGTCAAGCAAGTGATCCTCAAGTATTCGTAGAAAAATTTAGAAGAGACATGCAGCAAATTAGAGCAGTTCCGGTACTTCATCACAGACAAAACCACACGTTCGTGTTCAAGGATTTGAGCACGTGCACACATGTTTTTCACAAAGTTGTGGAAAGAATGAACGAGCGGGTGTTTAAGATTGAAGTGGACGGCAAGGAGCAGACAGTGTCTACTGAGAGACTAAAACCTGCTTTCGCAGCAAATACAGACGCAGATACGAGCCCGCAAACACAGGAAGTTCCACTCAGAACGTATTCGGGGCCGAACAAATCGATGCGTCATAATCTCAACGCAGTTGCGTTACTGGAGGGGGAGTACTGTGGCAGCGGACATAGCAGCGATCATCTGACAACACTGAAATAGTGTAGACTCAGAAGGAACGAGGGAAGAAGAAGTTCTTGTAGAGTTCGTTTTAGTCTTGGACTGTCACAACCGAAGCCAGAAGGCGTGATTTTATTGGTTATGTATTTTTACGAACATTATTTTTATGTTAGATATGTTGAATAAATTGTTATGTTAATTAAGTGACTGTGCTCAATTCATTCATACGACGAACATATCTACAACATCTGACAATTGGGGCCATCTTTTATCAAACGGCGGAAACTTACTTGTACACCTAATATAAATTTAAATTTCCGAGAATTACGTTTCAAATCACTTTTAGCGATAACGCAATCTCTAATCATATTTTCAGTACTCGTCGACTTTTCAAATTTCGCCGAATGACAGCTCGATTAACGGCTCCGAAGCCAAAGCCGACACCAGTAGAAGAGGGCGCGTTCCTATACAGTAACTCTAATTATCACCAGCCCTGTTTCTGGTGATAATAAATGATATCTTGAAAGCTGCACCGGAAGGGTTTTTTTTTTACGTAGCCGAACACAGCTTAGGGGGTCACCCTTTAATGTAATTTACACAGTCATGTCGGTAAGGGAAAAAAGGAGTATGGTTAAACGGGATTAAAAAGAAGGGGGGGGGGAAACCTAAAATGCCGATGAACGTGGAGTTTGAAACGTCGAAGGTCGTATGACAATGGGAATACAGCTTCTGGCAGTGCATTCCAAAGCTTAGAGGTTCGGGGTATGAATGACTGCCTATATTTCACTGTATGGGAAATTGGAAGCTTAATAGTTAACTCGTGTGTGCTAGAAGCTAGGCGAGTGATTCAGGTTCAATGTTCACCAAAATACTACTTTCATTTCATTCGCCGTCGGCCTTCTCCACTGTTTCAGCGATTGTCGACCGCTGTCGATCACAGTTGGCCTTCTTTGTTATTTCGTCCATTGCCACCACCCGTCGGCCATAGTCGGTCTTCTCCGTTATTTCGTCCATTGCAGGTACCCGACGGCTACAGTCGGCATTCTCCGTTCCGTTCCACTAAATCATTCACCTTGTCAAATTGCTGTTCATTGCAACCTCTGCAAAGGCTATCGCTCGCGATTCGCAGCTTGGCAGATTTGGCCGTTCAGCAACTGTCCAACTGCCGCCATCCCGCCAAGAAAGAATTCAAAATAGTTTGGTTGGAAGTAGTCTTCAGCACTGAGTTAATGTTTGCAGTTCCTTGCTGCGCAAGCGTGTCTGCTGCGTCGTTTCCTCACACGTCGCTATGACCCGGTATCCTCAAAATTAGAAATACTTTGGTTATAGCCGCTAGGTGATTCAAATTCCGTCTACAAATGGACACTAGTTTGGACGTGGTCCTGTAGAATTTGAGTGTCAGAAATGCAGTTCTGCTGTCCGAAAAAATGTAACAATTTCCGTGACTGTTCTGCCGGACTTCATCATTTCGGAAAATGCCTAGCTGATGCAACTCTCGATCTCCTTCTAGTGCGATACTGCACTTGTACTCAGCCGGTATTTTGGAGGAGATGTGAATAGATCGAAAGCTCAATAGACCTTGCAGTGCTTCAAGGACTACAAAAGTTGTTTTCCCTTCTACGCGAATCTACAATTCACGGTTTGGGCGGACGATGGATTCTTAATTTTCTATCTTGCGTATTGCTTAAAATTTTACTTTCTACTACCATCAGTCACGATTCCATAAAACTGACGATCATCAATTATTTCTCTTTCAGAGTCATATTTCGGCCGGCCGGCAAATCGCTGCCACGCTAAAGACATCATTGGGCCCGAAAGGCCTTGACAAGATGATGGTTAGTCCGGACGGCGAAGTTACGGTAACAAATGACGGCGCAACCATTCTTAAATTGATGGATGTCGATCACGAAATCGGCAAACTTATGGTACAGTTGAGTCAGTCGCAGGACGATGAAATCGGCGACGGTACAACTGGTGTTGTTGTTCTTGCCGGCGCGCTGCTCGAACAAGCCGAATCGCTTTTGGATCGTGGCATTCATCCGATTCGTATCGCCGACGGTTTCGAATTAGCTGCTCAGTGTGCTGTCCGTCAATTAGATGCGATTGCCGAGCCATTCCCGATTACGGAAAATAACAAGGAACCGTTGATTCGTGTTGCGTTGACCACTCTGGGTAGTAAAATTGTCAACAAGTGTCACAGACAAATGGCCGAAATAGCCGTCGATGCAGTCCTCTCCGTAGCCGATCTCGAAAAGAAAGACGTTAATTTCGAATTGATCAAAATCGAAGGTAAGGTTGGCGGTCGTATGGAAGATTCGGCTCTTGTTAAAGGCGTAGTTGTGGATAAATCGATGAGTCACGCCCAAATGCCGAAAGTCTTGCGAGATGTTAAGCTAGCGATCTTGACCTGCCCGTTCGAACCACCAAAGCCGAAGACCAAACATAAGTTGGATGTGACTTCGGCTGAGGATTACAAGCTATTAAGAGCTTACGAACAGGAAAAATTCGCGGAAATGGTCAGGCAAGTTAAGGATGCTGGTGCAACTTTGGCCATTTGCCAATGGGGATTCGACGATGAAGCCAATCATCTTTTGCTTCAGCACGAATTGCCAGCTGTTCGTTGGGTTGGCGGTCCCGAAATCGAACTGATTGCAATCGCAACCGGTGGTCGAATTGTTCCAAGATTCGAGGAATTAACTGCTGATAAGCTGGGCAAGGCTGGTCTCGTAAGAGAAATTGGTAAGGGTTTTTTTTCAACTCTATTTGTGCGTTATAATTATATCTAAAAAAAAATTTCAGCATTTGGCACATCTAAAGATAAAATGCTTGTGATTGAGGAATGCCAGAATTCGAAGGCCGTTACAATTCTTCTGCGCGGTGGCAATCAAATGATCATTGCAGAAGCGAAACGATCCATTCATGATGCACTTTGCGTCGTACGCTCTTTGATTAAGGTAAAATTCATGTTTTAAATATCAAATTGGTTTCGAAATGACACCATTTTTTTTGCAGGACTCTCGTATTGTTTACGGTGGCGGTGCTGCCGAAATCAGCTGCTCGCTGGCCGTCGCTAAGGAAGCCGATCAATTGTCCACCCTTGAACAGTATGCTTTCCGTGCTTTCAGCGTTGCATTGGAAAATATTCCATTGGCTTTGGCCGAAAACAGTGGATTACAACCGATCGAAACCCTCTCGGAATTGAAAGCACGCCAAGTAAAAGAATCGAAACCATCGTTGGGAGTCGATTGCATGTTATCGGGCAATTCAGACATGAAGGAGCATCACGTTGTTGAATCTCTGCACTCGAAGAAGCAACAAATCGTATTGGCCACACAGCTCGTTAAAATGATTTTGAAAATTGACGATATTCGATCGCCTTCCGACCGGCAACATTAAGAACAAATTAATCATAATTTTCAACTTCCACTAAGTTTCGTGCGCTAATCTTTAATTTTTGAATTATTTTTCCTTGTAATTTTTGTTCCATTTCACAAACATTGCAGTTCTCGCGTTAAGAAGAGAACTGCGCTAACACACACTTCGTCTGTCATTTATATATTTAATTAATAAGAATTAGCTTCTTATAAACAATTAGATTTGAGTTTTTTTTTTCAAGGTTTTCAGGGATTGTTGGATCCAATTTACTTCGGAGCGAAACATTGAAACAGGCTCCTGAGGGGGGCGTAGAAGTGGTCAGTAAAGCATAGCGACCCTAGAGGAATCTGCGAAATCGACACTACACATGGTGTTATCAAAAATTGAAAAATCTGTGGAAGTACACTTTAGAGTGCTTTTTTTGGGTGTAGAGGGCGCGTTCAACAGCACGCACCATTGCCCTAATACTGAATGAATGGGTAGTACAAATAATAATTTTTCTGTGGAAAATTGGATAACAGGTAAGTTGCTTAGTTTATATTTTCTAGAATCTATTTTTTATTATCGAGATTTTGGGCATATTGTGTTTTATAGCGAGGTGACTTGTCGCAATTGAAGGTTAGGGAAATTTCCGGATTATTAAGGGCGGGAAACTTTTCCCAATACAGGATTGCAGAAATGTTGGGTATATCAAGAAGTTCTGTAAAGAATATTAAAATAAGAATGGATGCATGTGATAATTTGACGCCATGATAAGCAAGAGAGCGATATTTATTTTAGAATTCATAAAGTTGGCTTGAACAATAGCCGATCGATACAGTTAGGTTAGCAATACAATTTGTCGTAATGGGAATTCAATATACAACTAGATGTACATAGCATTTAAGTATTTACATAAAAGAGCATGAGTTTAAAGTGACGAACAAAAGTTTTTCAACATTTATGATGAATCCTGAACATCGTCCGGTCTATCAGCAAAGGGTAAAACAGCCAATTTGCATATAGGTCTAGTGAAGATGCCCTTCTGTGTTTTGATGTTGGCGACGCCGACGCGAATTTTACCATCTGCGCCTGGGAAGCACTCGACGACTAATATTTACAAGCGGCCATTTGGAGGGTGGGGTGTTACCATCCTTAATGATGACTACTGCTCCAGGTGTGATGTTGTTTGTTGCTTGAGTCCATTTCTGTCGCGGTTGTAGAGATGTAATATATGACTCGTGCCAACGTTTCCAGAATGCTTGCTGTAGCTGCTGAATTCGCTTCCAATTGGAAAAGACATTAACATGGGCTGGAATATTTGGTTCTGGAATAGAGGTGTAAGTTTCACCGATTAGAAAATGAGATGGAGTTAATATATCAAATTCTGTATCAGATACTGCAAATAAGGGTCTGGAATTAAGCAGTGCCTCTATTTGACTGAGCAGCGTGTACATTTCTTCAAATGTAAGAACTTCGTTTCCAATTACACGTTTTAAATGCAACTTGATTGCCTTGATGTTCGATTCCCAGATTCCTCCAAAATGTGGAGAAGATGGAGGTATAAAATGCCAAGTTATACCATCAATTGCGAGGGTTTCGACAATAGTGCGATTATGTTGTGATGATAGAAATAGTTTGTGCATTTCAGATAAGACACGATAAGCTCCCTTGAAATTTGTTCCATTGTCACTGAAGATGTCGGTGCATTTACCGCGACGAGCAATGAATCGACGTAAGGCGGCGAGAAAAGCTTCTGTTGACAGATCTGACACAAGCTCAATATGTATTG
Source organism: Chorisops tibialis (assembly GCA_963669355.1). Lineage (NCBI taxonomy): Eukaryota > Metazoa > Arthropoda > Insecta > Diptera > Stratiomyidae > Chorisops > Chorisops tibialis. Next base: position 109,767,938 of record OY770262.1, on the reverse strand, counting down.
CTTTAGTAATAAAGCAGATGAATAAGGCTATATAGCCTTTAACAAACTTCGGATTTCGTCCTCGCGCTAACCGTAGAGTGAGTGGGCCAGCATAGTCGCATCCTACACGAGAAAATGGCCTAGAATAGGTGACCCTCTCTTGTGGAAGTTGCCCCATGAGTTGTTTTGCTGTTGCCTTGCGGTGCCGAAAACACTGAATGCAGTTAAAAATCACCTTCCTTACTAAATTTCGGCATCCTACAATCCAAAATTCTTGCCTCAGGATTGTGAACAGCTGATCAATTCCAACATGCATGTACCTTCGATGATTATATTCAGCTACTAGGATAGTTACGCGGTGGTCCTTAGGAAGAATCACAGGATGTTTTTTGTAATACGATAGATTGGAATGTTCCAATCGACCGCTTACACGAAGGAGCCCATACGAATCAATGATTGGTGTTAACTTCTGAAGACTACTTGTGCGGGATACTTGTTTACCAATGCTCAAGGCGGCGATCTCTGCCGAAAAGCATGATTGCTGTGCGAATTTTATACAAATGTTTTTGGCTTCCATTAATTCAGTTGCTTGCAAGGGATTGTTAATATGTGATTTGGTATGAAGACAGAGGATGAATCGCTTGCAATAGGCAAGCACACGTATGAGTTTACTCCACGAAGAAACTCTTTCTAAAAGATTTGTTAGAAGATGGTCTTCTAGCGCCAGATGTGATGAGAAAACGATGTCAGAAGAAAATGTTGACATAGGTTTTTGACCTTGCCTTGTTGATAACAGTTCAGTGTCTGATAATTCAATATTTTGTAGTGGATGTGGTGAAGGGCCATCCTGCAACCAATGCGGCCCTTGCCACCAAAGTCTGAAGTCCAGCAAGACTGATGGCGACAGTCCTCGTGATGCACAATCTGCAGGGTTGTTCGCGGAAGTAATATGACGCCAACAGGATCTTTGTAGAATTTCTAGTATTTCCGACGTCCTGTTAGCCATAATCGTTTTTAAAGTTCGGGGTTGAACTGATAACCAACATAGCACTATTTTTGAGTCAGTCCACGCGATTAGCTGCTGGTTATTTATTTCTACAGAACATTTTATTGTTTTAAACAATCGACAGAGCAGTACAGCAGCACAAAGTTCGAGTTTTGGCACAGACACTTGTTTTAGTGGAGCCACCTTAGTCTTAGCAGCCATAAGCACAACACGAGATTCTTGAGCACCGATGCTCCGACAATATACTACCGCCGAATACGCCTTTTCGGAAGCGTCGCAAAAACCGTGATATTCGAGATTGTCGGAGTAGATTAATTTACGTGAGATTTTTATATTGTCTAAACACGAGAGTTGATTGCGAACCTCAAAAAAGCGGGAAGATATATCCTTGGGTACCTCCTGGTCCCATTCAAGGTTCCGAAGCCAGAGTTCTTGGAGAAGTATTTTTAGTAGAACTATCGAGGGTGCCAGGAATCCCAAAGAGTCGAATATTCTAGACGCATCAGAAAGTATGTGGCGTTTTGTGCAAGTTATATGACTTGGTAGTAAGACTCTGAACGTAAAATGATCTGGAGCGTGATTCCACCTTAGGCCTAAAACTTTAGTTGAATTCGTCTCAAAGTCTAAGGGTGAGCACTCCAAAGTCTCTCTTGGCAGTATATTGAGTAGGCTCCAGCAGTTGGAGCTCCATTTCCGCAAATTAAAACCTCCCTTGGCTAATAAGGCGATGAGTTGTTTGCTTATGTTTATTGTATCTTCGACACTATCAGCTCCAGACAAGACATCATCTACATAAAAATCTCTTTGGATTATAGCTGCAGCTTCAGGGTATTCGTGTTGATAATCTATGGCGAGTTGTTGTAGTGTTCGAATAGCGAGGTGTGGAGCAGCTGATGTACCATACGTTACAGTTCGTAACCGATAGTGTTGCACAGGTTTATTGGGATCATCCCTCCAAACGACTCGTTGGAAATCCTGATGACGATCAGCGATCCAAATTTGCCGATACATCTTTTCGATGTCGGCTGAAAATACGTATTTATGTTTTCGAAATTGAAAGCAGATAGAGAATAGATCCTTTTGAATTGATGGACCAACAAGTAAGCATTCATTTAATGAAATACCGGTAGACGTAGTGGATGAACCATCAAAGACGACACAAGTTTTCGTTGATGAACTATCATGTTTGAATACAGCGTGGTGTGGCAAGTAAAAATGTTTTTGATCAGGTGTTTCGATTTCATCTGATGGTATTGCAACCATATGTCCTAATGCTAAATATTCAGACATGAATTGAAGATAGTTTGTTTTTAACGACGGGTTATGTTGAAAGCGGCGTTCCATGGCCTTCAACCGATTTGTTGCCTTGTTGAGTGAATTACCGAATACATACATTGAGTGCTTGTTGAATGGTAGTTCTACGGTGTATTTCCCATCTTTAGAGCGAGAATGCGTTTTTGATAAATGTTCTTCTGCTAGAAGTTCGTTCTCCGTTAATGATGGGGTGTATAACGCTTCTTCAAGTTCCCAGAAACGTCTTAGATTGCGATCAATATCTTCAAGAGCTAAGTAAGTTGATACGGTTTGCGTATTGTGTTGATTTGATATTTGTCCTGCTACTACCCAACCAAATATTGTTGAAATAGCCGAAACCTTGTCATTAAGGTTGTGAATAGGTTCTGCTCTGATAATATTAAAGAATTTATCTGCACCAATGAAAATATCAATTTTACCTGGTTGATGAAATTGTGGATCTGCCCATTCCAAGTATTCGAATTCGGCAAAGGCCTTCCTGTCGGCTATGAAATTTGGTAAAGAAGAGCTAATATTGTTAACAACATATGCTGAAATCTCAATAAATTCTTTATTATTGCGTGAACAAATAGATAGAGTTGTTTGACCTCTTGTTACTCCTGTACTAGATGATGACAATCCTTTGATTGGAGTCCTAGCGTTAGATCGACGTAACCTTAAGAGTTTGCGTATATGATTCCGTCACAAACGAAACTTGTGAACCGGAATCCAATAAAATGCGACAAGGACGATAGTTTCCTTGATTATCCTGTACCAGTGCTGTAGCTGTTGGTAGGAGTGTATGGGTACAGTGATTCGTTATTTGTGTTGAATGACTATTAATAGATTTATTACTAGATGTTGAAGTTTGTATAGCTGTAGTTTGATGAGAAGAATCTCGATTTGGAAGATTCGATACTGCATGAACTAGTGAGTGATGTTGTTTATTGCAGGAACATCATCGATGCATTGACCTACATGTATTTGTTGTATGACCTGAACGCAAGCAATTATAACAGTTTTTTTTACGAATGCACGTTTTAGTTCTATGGGCATAGTCTTAAATATATCGCACTGATGAAGTAAATGATTGTCTTTACACTTCGGACACAATATGTTAATTGATTGAACGTGAAAGTTTCGAGTATACGTTTTCACTTGAACAGTCTTAGGTTGATTTAATGACTCAAGGATATCACATCGAGATTGAAGAAATTGAAGAAATTCAGAAAATGATGGAGGTTCTCCTTTACTTGTTTCTGCCCATTTTTGTTTTGTGGTTTCGTCAACTTTGTTGAGCAGAATAAAAATAAGCCAAGGATCCCTAGATTCTAACCTAGGATCTAAAGCACGAAGCCCTCTTATAACTTCATCAGCTGTATCAGTCAATTTCCTTATACCGTTAGAAGAACACGATGTTAGATTTGGGATGGACATGAATCGCTTAATAAGGCTTTTGGCGATATGATCCTTTTTATCATATCGATTAATCAGTTTGTCCCACGCTTCCTTATAATTATTTTCTGATATAGGTAGATGCTTCAGCAGATTAAACGCATCATCCTCAAGTAAACCCTTTAAATAGTGAAACTTCTGCGAAGCTGATAAATTACTATTATTATGAATTGAACTGGTATATAAGTCTTTAAACGATATCCATTCCGTGAGATCTCCCGAGAATGATTATACTCTAGATGAAATCTGAGAGTATATTGTGTTGCCTTACCGTTTGTAACGCTAAGAAATAATGCTCGAATAAAGCCGCCAAGGGTACAGAAATATTTGTTGTCGCTCACAAACTTCGAATCTGAGGTGCTGTCTGTCCGTCTGTGCGTCTGTCTACAGCATAACTCTCGAACGCTTTGAGCTATCGTGCTGAAATTTGTTGCATGTCATTTTTAGCAAAAAAGTAACTTTAAGTTCGTGAACGGGCCACATCCCCCCACTCCTTCTACCCCCTCCCATACAAATTTCACCAAATTCCGAAATTTTCAGAAATTGATTTTTCTTTGAAACTAGTTGAGCTATCAACTTGAAATTTGGGTGAAAGTATCATGATATAGATGTCATTATTATGATCGAATATTGATCTGATCCCTTTACTCCTTCTACCCCCCCCCCCATACAAATGGACAATTTTGAAAAATACATATTTTCGATTTTCATTGAAACTAGTAAAGCTGAAAGAACGAAATTTTCTCAGAATTAATTTTACTATAATTGCAATTTATTTTAAAAATAATTATCAACTTCACCTTACTCCTTCTACCCCCTCCCATACAAATTTCACGAAATTTTGGAATTTAAATTAAATTATTTTTCTTCAAAACCGTTAGAGCTATCAACTTTATATTTTGTATGAAGTATACAAATAGAAATATTAATAATACGAAAAAAATTTGTTTTGATCCGTACACTCCTTCTACCCCCTCCCATACAAATGTATAATTTTTGTTAATGCATTTTATCGATTTCCATTCAAACTAGAAAGAGTACAAACTTCAAATTTTGCTAGAATTAATTTCTTAATAATTGAAATAAGTTTTAAAAAAAATTATCAGCTCAGCTTCACTCCTTCTACCACCTCCCATACAAATATCTGTATTATAAAGTCAAGAAAAGCATTTCTCCTTCAAGTATATGAGAGCTATCGACTTTGAAATTGTTGCATGGTGATAAGGGTGATGATAAGCAATTTCAAAATCATCTAAAACGTTCCACTTCCTCGGCCACCTCCCATACAAATGCCCCAATTTCAGGAAGACTATGGCCAATTTCTTCAAAAATAATGAAAACTAAAAACTTTAAATTCAGCAAAAAACGTTATGCATGCCATGTTCGGTGTCATATATGAAAAACACAAACCTCCCCCTCTACTTCTACCACCTCCTGTGCAAAAGTCCCTATTCACTATTTGAAAGAATTTGAGATGACATTTTTTTCTGTATTTTAAAGTCATTTCCATCTCATCTAGAGTATCATATGATTGGGCTTTAAGCCCAATCATAATTCTGTTATGTTTTTATTTTAATTTTAGGTAGTTGTTTGTCTTGAACGGCACTTAAATCCTTTAACTGTTCGGTAAACGCTAATTGATCATTTGCACTTAATTCGCGATTTATTGCGGTTGAATTAGCAATTTCTGATAACCGTGAAAGTTCCTTAATTTTTGCTCGCAAAATAGTCTTGCAGCGAAGATATTTATCTTCGAATTCGATGCTATCAGCATCGTTTATGAATTCAGAAGGATCATCGGCGAGTTCCATTAAGCTCGTGTGAATGGCCCCATATTCCCTCCAAGAATCTTCTAGCTTTAAATCTCTTAATTCCAATTCTTCGACCGAAAAACACTGAGATGAAACTCCAAGTGAATCTAAATAAACCGCTTGCCGGGTAACAGAACCCTCCACGTGGCCTCTTCTAGCTCTAAGGACATCCATGTGTTGCAAGAAATATTTAATTACGGTGAAGTTTATTTAGAATGAAAAATAACAAATTCCGAAAGTCTTTATACGTTATCTTAATCCCGTTAGTAAGAAAATTGATTTGATTTATATTGAACCCGATTCAACGCGAATAGCACTAACACTTTTTCAAGTCACTTGAATCACTTCTGCTTTGTTCAATAGTTAAAAACTTTAATTTTTAATTAAATACAAATCTGTTACCAATCCAATGATTAATACTGCAATCCGATGATTAAATTGCAGTTCCATGAATATAATGCTGCCAAGTGTTCAAGAATCCAACCCAAAAGTCCAGATCGAGACAATGATCCAATAAAAGAAGTTAAACTTCCTGAGTGTGATGCTGCAATTCCAAAAAGTCCAAATCCAGATAATTAGTTGCGATCCAGCTCCGACGGACCAAAATGAAAATGATGTGTAGTCGTTGATGGTTGATAAGCAAGAGAGCGATATTTATTTTAGAATTCATAAAGTTGGCTTGAACAATAGCCGATCGATACAGTTAGGTTAGCAATACAATTTGTCGTAATGGGAATTCAATATACAACTAGATGTACATAGCATTTAAGTATTTACATAAAAGAGCATGAGTTTAAAGTGACGAACAAAAGTTTTTCAACATTTATGATGAATCCTGAACAGTCATCATTAAAAAAATCCAAGAAGCAGGCATGAAGGTTACACTGAACTATCTATCGTAGATGGGCTGAAGAGCACCTAATATCCAGAAGACCTGCGAACCAAGACTGACACCCGCCATGATAAAAAAAAAAACGTTTTGAATGGGCTAAAAAGTACAAGCATTTCGCCATTGATGACTGGCAATGGGTAAATTATAGTTCAGTGGTTTTATTTTGCTAAACTTTCACCGGAAAATTTTAAATATATATTTGTATTCTTCCTTCTGTTTTTAAGGTATGTTTTTCGGATGAATCCATTTTTCAGGTTATGGCTGAAAAAACGAAATTTGTGAGACGACGACCGGGAGAAAAATTTCTTTCAGAGTGCATTGTACCCACATTAAACATCCCCCGTCAGTTATGGTGTGGTCTGTGATCAGCGCCAAGGGGCCGGGACCTCTGTATATTGTAGAAGGCAGCCGATCAGTACCAACGAATGTTGAGCGAGGAACTGCTACCGCAGATGAGAAACTGGTTTAAGAAATATCAAAACCTTATTTTTATGCATGATGGTGCGCCGTGTCATAAAGCCAAGGTTATAACACAGTTTTTGGCTGAAAATAATGTTAGGTCCTTGATTGGCCGGGAAATTCGCCGGACATAAACACTGTCGAAAATGTTTGGGAGCTTATCAAAATTGAAGTAAGTAATATCGAACCTTCTACGAAAACATAACAGGACAACGACTGGGGATAAAGCCCAATCGTGCGATACTCTAGACGAAAGAGATTTCTTTTATCTTAAGAAATTTTGTAGGGGAAGTAGTAGAGGGGGTGACGACATTGAACTAATTTTTTCACATCACGCTAAGGTTGCTATCAAAATGTCTTATACAAAATTTAGGATTCAAAAATTTAATAGGTACTGAGAAAATTAGTGTATTGGATTTAGTGAAATTGTGCAGTTTGTATGGGAGGTGGTAGAAGGAGAGTGAATTTATTAATGACGTTTTTAGAAACAATTGTAAACATAATTTAATTGACATATTTTAAATTGCAGATTAGTAGCTACAGATAAAATTTTAATATAATTACAATTGCTGTATAAACTTCTTTACTGCAATCTTGAGACACTTGATGTTCTTCGCCTGTCGAATATATATTGGCAAGGAGTTGTAGTATCGAATTGCTTCATAGATGGGATCCTTCTTCAATCGATTCGTTCTGCAATTTCGATTTCTTATCGAAGTTGCATTCTGTGTATCGTGATTGTGAATATTTGCGTTGTACGTAATGACTATTGAAGATTTTAGTCCTTGGTTTATTAAATTGTATATTAATTTTGACCTCTCTAGGTTTAATGTTTGCTGCAGGTTTAGCTTGTTGTAGGTTACGTATAGATCTGCTGTTGGTGTCAGGTGTGGTAAATTATAAACGGCCTTGATGTTTTTATTCATAATCCTCGATATTCTTTCCATGTTATACATAGATATTTGGGTCCATATTACAATTCCATAGGTTTTGGATAGAATAAACGAGTTATATAGAATTTCTTTTATTGGTGTTGGTAGAAAATTGTTACGCCGAAGGACTCCAGTGATGGGTGCTATTTCCTTGCGTACGTTATTAATGTGCGGAGTCCATGCTAGTTTCTCATCGATCGTTAATCCTAAATACTTGGTTTGTTTTGATCTAGATAATTCAATTCCATTTATGTTGAGTTTTAGATTAATATCATCTTTGTTCGATTGTTTAAATATCATGAAATTAGTCTTCGATGTATTTAGGGTTAATCTATTTCCCTACAGCCATTTTTTAAACAACTTGAGGTCAGTGTTGATAAGAAGTTCCAATTCTGGCTGATTTTTTGCTTCGTAGAGCAATAGTGTGTCATCCGCATATACTATATATTTCGCTCTTAGACCTATGTACTGTATGTTATGGATGTAAAGTAGATAAAGAGTAGGGCCAAGAATTGAACCCTGTGGAATTCCAATGTTAATTGTTTTTGAATTGTGTCAAATTGTATGGAAGGGGTAGAAGGAGTGGAGCTAATCGCCTAATTTTTTTGGTCTTACTAATAATTCTAAATAATTATTTAGTGCATAATTTCAGTTCAATAAATTTCATATGTACTGAGTAAATTTATTTAGAGTATTTCATAAGAAAGTACTGTTTGTATGGGAGGTGGTGGAAGGAAGGGGAGGACTCAACTAATTTTTATACAGCAGATTGAAATTATTATAAAAGTAATAAATTCCAAATTTCAGATCAATAGCTTTCATGCTTTTTTAAAAAAATCCGTTTATTGTCGAATTGCGAAATTGTGTCATTTTGTATGGGAGGGGGTAGAAGGGGTGAAACTAAATGTCTAATTTTTTTGGTCTTACTAATAATTCCAAATACATATTTAGTGCACAATTTCAGCTCGCTAAATCTTATATGCACTGAGTAAATTGGTTTAGAGTATTTCATGAAAAAGTACAGTTTGTATAGGAGGTGGTAGAAGGAGGGAGAGGACACACATAATTTTTATATGTTAAATTGATATCATCATAAAAGTATTATGTTCCAAATTTGAGACCACTAGCTTTTATACTTTTTGAGTAAATCCGTTTATTGTCAAATTGCGCAATTGTGTCATTTTGTATGGTATGGGGTAGAGGGGGTGGAGCGATTTGGCCCGTTCACGAACTTGTCCTTACTTTTTTGTCAAAAATACCGTGTAAAAAAGTTGAACTTTCTAGATCAACGCGTTCTCAAGCTAGAGAGGACACGGTCGGACGGACATCCGGTTTTGAGATTTTTGAGTGATTATATGAACTTCTGTATCATTCATTTTTTTCTCCGAGCCTTATTTCTTAGCGTTACAAACTTTGTGGCAAACTTATAATACTCTTAGATTTCAGCTAGAGTATAAAAAAAATTATTAGATGTGCTTACAAAGATTTGGAGCCATAACCCAAACATTAAAACCACCATTGAAAACTGTATTAACAGTACGCCTCGTTGTATAGACGCATTACTGGAGGTCAAGGGCAGGCATACGAAATATTAAGTATACTCATGTTTGTTTTTTTAGTTTAATAAATACTTATTATATAATTTTTGTGTTATATATCATTTCCTAAGGGACAGGGAAAGTGATTAATTAAAAATAACGGTCAATTATTGCAAACACTTTAAGTTATCATAACTTAAAACGAAAAAAAGCTATTTTCTGAGTGAGTTTTCGATACTGAGACTCGAGCAAAACTGTATGATTGAGTTTTTCGTGTAACTTGCAAGTGAGTGAGTTGTTTTTGCGTATTATAAGACGAGATAGTCACTGAATGTCAAAACAACTCGAGTTGTAGTAGGTGCTCGAGTTTTGATATTTTTATTTTTATACTCTAGATAAAATCTGATATTGTGTTTGCCTTACCGTTTGTAACGCTAAGAAATAACGCTCGCACAGAGTTGCCAAGGGTACAGAAATATTTGTTGTCGCTCAAAAACCTCGTTTCCGAGTGACCGTCTGTCTTTCTGTCCGTATGTGCGTCTGTCTACAGCATAACTCTCGAAAGCTATGAGCTATAGTGCTAACAATTTTTGTGTCATTTTTAGCAAAAAAGTAACTTTAAGTTTGTGAATGGGCTACATCCCCCCACTACTTCTACCCTCTCTTATACAAATTTCATGAAATTTCGAAATATTAAGAAATTGATTTTGAAACTATTTAAAAAGAATTATCAACTTCACCCCACTCCTTCTAACTCCTCCCATACAAATTACACGAAATTTTGAAATTTAAATTAAATTATTTTTCTTCGAAACTCTTAAAGCTATCAACTTGATATTTGCATAAAGTATAAAAATAGAAATATCAATAACGTGAAAAAAAATTGTTTTGATCCTTACACTTCTACTACCCTCTCCCATACAAATGCATAATTTTTGTTAAATGCATTATATCGATTTCCATTAAAACTAGAAAAAGTACAAACGTAAAATTTTGCCAGAATTTGTTTCTTAATAATTGCATTAAATGCTAGAAAAAAACATAACAGAATTATGATTAGGCGTAAAGCCCAACATTAGATAATCTACATGAAATGGGAATGACTTTAATATACCGGAAAATATGTCATCTCAAACTCTTTCGAATAGTGAATAGAGATTTTTGCATGGGAGGTGGTAGAAGTAGAGCGGGCGGTTTGTATTTTTCATATATGACACCGAACATGGCATGCAAAATATTTTTTGCTGAATTTAAAGTTTTTAGTTTTCATTATTTTCAAAGAAATTGGACATAGTTTTCCTGAAATTGGGGCAGTTGTATGGGAGGTGGCAGAGGAAGGGGAGCATTTAAGATGATTTTGAAACTGCTTAGCATCATCCTTATCAACATACTTTGATTCAATTTCAAAGTCGATAGCTCTCATATATATAATACAGATATTTATATGGGAGGGGGTAGAAGGAGTGAATGAATTTTTCGAATTTGTTAATAGAAAACGAAAAAGTTCGGTTTATCCCGTAACCATGCCCAATGGAATCATGCAATCTTCCTACCGGCGTAATATCTGCAATATGTTTTGCTGACCGTTTTCAAGATTTTGGTGCCCAGTCAGATTCAACCCACAACGAACCCAACATTTCGGTTTCTCCACTAGTTCACAATATCTCATTGTCTATTGAGGAGGTGCTTAATGCTCTAAAAACTATTGATATCAAAACAGGTCCAAAAGAATGGAGACAAACGCAAATTTGAGAACTACAGAGGAATAGCAATTCTATCAGCTATACCGAAATTATTCGAAAAAATTATATGCGATAAATTGACCAATATGATCAACCCTGTTTTTAATGACCAGCAGCACGGCTTTAGAAAAGGTCGCTCGACCACGACTCATGATTCTTGTATCTGATACACTCTGCGCACTTGAAAATAGGCATCAAATCGACACAATATACACCGATTTCAGCAAAGTGTTTGACCGAGTTGATCACAATGTCCTAATTTTAAAGCCAAAAATATTGGTGTCACAGGATCCTTACTTAGATCCTATCTTAATAATAGAACTCAATTTGCTAAGTTTCAAGGTTTTATTTCCAAAGAAATATTAGTGTCCTCTGGGGCACCCCAAGGAAGTCACTTGGGAGCTCTCTAATTTAATGTTTTCATCTCAGATCTATCAGAAATATTGGAAAATGTTTCACATCTGATGTACGCAGATGATCTGAATGTCATAACCTAGCCCGCAGATGCCGCATTCCTGCAATCCAAGCTTATTGCGCTTGGTGCAGTCAGAAGAAATTAGAGCTCAATGTCAGTAAATGCCAGGTGATAAGTAGATAATCCTCATATCACCATGACTATATTTTAAGTGGAAATCAACTACACCGTGTTGATCAAATTGAAGACCTCCTCGGCTTACAATTGGACAATAAACTGTGCTTCAAATCTCACTATAATCGAATAATGTCAAAAGCCAATAAACTTCTTGGGTTCATTAAGAGAAGAGCCAAAGAGTTTAAGAATGTATGGGTCACCAAATTTTTATTCTGTTTTCTTGTCTTTGGATGTTTCCAATCTTTTTCGTGTCGTCGAGAGCACAGTATATACAGTAGATCTACTCCCTATATTGCCTGTTTTAACAGGTTTTTCGTGAGAGACCTCTGAATTTTGACATCATTACCTCCGAAAAAGAGGGAGACAATAGCACTGACCAACACGTCCACAGTTTAATTATACGTAAAACAGTTCGCAAACTGGTGAGAACTTTTCGAATCGAACTCAGCAATTACGTGTAAAGATAAGCTTAGTAATCAGCAGTTCATGAATTTGAGAGGTAGAATATGAAAAATTCATGCCTCTCAAATTCATACTGCGACAAATTTTTTGATCTATGAGCAACATAGCTAGTTTTCGTACTCAGTTTTCTTTCACTCTGAGTAATGCGAGCGTTGGATGAGTTGGTTTTCAAAAGGAACCCACGCCTGCACTACTACACATTTTAATAGACGAAAGGCAGACAGGCGAAATGCTTAGCTAATGCTTAAGACATACGAAACGAAAAGTTGATGAAATGCTTACAGAGGAAATGAGTCATAAAAAGGCCAGCTGTTGCAGCGGGTCAGAGTGTAAATTTGGAAATAAAAGAATCAAGCTCGAGTGATCGTCGCGATGGGAGATAGAAAAGCGACAATTGGTGAACGAAAGGACTTTCTAGTGTTTGAGAGAGTTAATAATGAGCGATAACTTAAGTTTGTGGATATTTAAAATTTAAGTGAAGTTGTAGTTTGAATTTTTACTTGAACAGCGACCCCTTGCGCACTTCAATATGTGGGGGTACAAATACGGAGGCGCACGATGGGCCCACTGGAGGCCTACGTGCATTGTTGTCCAACCCCTTCACAAACCTAACCTAGCTAAATAAAAAATCATCCAAAATCTGTCTAAGATACGGATTTTATTATTTACTGTATTTATGTATTTGTTTATGCACAACCCGAAATTTAAAAACTGGAGAAACTTTTTGAAAGCATCTAACTGGTATTTGGATGATATAAACAATATTTTTTAAATAATACATGCTAGCCTATAAAAAAGGATATAATTGTTAACATATTAAAATAGAGAGATTCCACCACAGCATCGACACGATTAATTAGCCAGATAATTTGCTTTCAAATTTTCCTCTAATTCGGTAGGTTCAGTGATCGGTAATTGGCAAACTTTATTATGACAGAAATAAACTGTCGGCTGATTTCTAACCATTCGGAATTTCGGGGTTTTCTCTGAGCCGTCACCACTGGTATGAACAATCACCATTCCCGGTATGAAGAAATGGCGCCCGATTTCAAGGAATTGTTGAGTTTTCTCTGTTTCAGGTCCGACAACACCCATCGTGACCACACCCTGATCCAAAAGGATCAAAGCCGACATCATTTCGGGTAGGATATAGCCGAGAGGGTCGACATCACTGAAAAATTCAAACAATTTCTTTGCACGTTCTTTATACGAAGCTGTTTCGCAATAAGCTGCAATCAGTTGAAGATTACGAGCTGCAACACTATTGCCACATGGTTCGGCACCGTCATGATCTAGAGAAAGGAAAGATGTGGATTTATTTTTGTTAATTGGCATTGAGATCAATACGATATGATTTACCTTCTTTGAGTCGTATCACAACGTTCGGTGAATTCTCTTCTGAATAAAAGTAACCACCGTGCTGTTCGTCCCAAAATAAAGCGTCTTGTTTGTCCTGTAGTTCCCTGGCCCATTCCAAAGCTTTTCGGTCCAACGTGCATTTGTAGTAGTCGAGTAAACCTCTTATGAAAAATGCATAATCATCGAGAAAACCACCGATTGGAGTTGATCTGTGAAGAAATCATTAGAATGGAATTAAATTGTTTGGTCCTAATTTTTCTGTCTTAAGTGTCACCGAAACTATACGGTGGACTTTGGAGCATAAGCTCGGTACCGGTCAGGTGGAAAGGATAAGAGAAATTAGGGATTAGAAAGATTCAGACGAAAAAGTCGATTGATATTTGCCTTGAATATTTTATGGTATCCGAATTCGCGATTAATAAATGAACCACCAAATTTTGCTGTGTGCTTTGGAGAGTGTAGTTGTGAGCGCGTGCAGCGGCACGAGCATTTCGATGCAGGCAAATCCGTTAAAGTAATGGTCAAATAGTACACGGTAACCGACATTTTTTTTTGTTCAACCGAATCGATCGTTGAGGTGACTCCAAGATCACCTATGAGTTCAATAGCTCGGGCTTGAACACGATCTAGAAAATAGTGTTGACAGAGTTATTCTTGCGATGTGAGTGGTAAATACTAGTAGAGTCCCAGGGGATATACCCTAAGTTGTAACAGCTCTGCCAGCGAATCCAACTATCTGCCGCTAAGAAGGTGGAACACTCGGCCGGATACCGCTTGGGACCGCAACGTCGTTTTCTGGGCAGCATTCAATGAGGGAGCCCGGTATGTTAACTGCGTTTAGAATCAAATGTAACGCTGACCCGTTGGGTGTGGATTAGGCGATGTGTTAACAACAACGCATCCCCGAATAAAAGCAAACTTTTCTCGAATGCTGAAACACGCAACTCGTAGTACCAACGACATAAGTTTTGTTACATGGCAGGACTAAGCTACTCATCAATTTGCCTAATCATCGACAGTTTGCGATATTTATTTGATTGTGACCTAGAACTGCTCTCGCGAGCACGCACGCATAAACGCATAAAATACACATCAATAGGCACACTACGTACAACAGCGGAGAACATTCCGGAACCAGCGGAGAACCTTCTGCCAGTGAGTGCACGTAATCGTGAGTCTTTGCTAATCTCTGTAGGCAATCCGTGCCACATTGTATCCACAATCCCAACCATATGATCATATTTCAGGCCAGATTCCTAAAATCATCACATTTACTTTTAGCACATAACACCTCCATTCCTGCTATGTGATGGGGGCAGTAGAATTCACCCACAGCCAGTCCTGCTTGCCCTAAAAATGACAAATGGGCACTCACTGGATCATGGGCTTATCACCCGTGATCTTAAATCCTATCTGATACGAGAAACGGATACAGTGCCTTGGATACGAACGGATTCTACGGTAACGAGTTGGCATTCGAAAACAGACTAAGATTGGCTTCTGGAACGTTCGAACATTGCATGACGCGGAAGGGCAGGGGTCACCCGGTCCATGCACCGGCAATCATTGATCGACTGTGAAATGGAGCACTATAACATCCAAATCTTGGGCTTGAGCGAGGTCAGGTGGACAGGATCAGGAGAAGAACGAACCCCGAGCGGAAACACCATATACGTTGGTCCTGAGAGTGAAGCCAAAGATGGCGTAGCGGTCGTCATTACACCGAGAACGAGAAACAGTCTCATCAGCTGGGAACCGATCTCGGGTAGGATTATCGTCGTCAGGCTCAGGACCAGTATCAGAAACGTCACAATTCTGCAGTGCTACGCACCAATTAATACCATAACACCTGGTGACAAAGAGGAGTTTTATATACTCTGCAAAGATTTCAAACCCCACCATACCTACTACGGATCGTCAGGAGCTATCTCGCAGATAGAATATTACTATATGATACCAAAGAAGGAGTGAATCCCATGCGGCGTCCCACAGCGTTCAGTACTAGGACCCGTATTATGGAATATACAATACGATGACATCTTAAAACTTCCAGTACGAAGAGGTGTACAAATAATCGGTTACACGGATGATATAGCCAAAGACTTGCCGAGTATGAACAACATAAGCACGAACGTGACTTCTGACATTCATAACTGGCTAAAAGCATCTAATCTGGAACTAGCTGCACAAAAAACCAGTATTTCTTATTATAATCAGAAAACAAAGAGAGCACATAACGTTGAAAATAGATGGCCATGAAATCGTAAGCCAACTCTGGGCCAAATACAAGTTTCTTTTTAAAAATGCAATAAAATGAACAAAATTAATTTTTTTTTCCATATATTATAGCTTCATTAGTAAGAGCAAACATTCCCATTAATGATGGAACACAACTTTGTTCAAGTGGCTGCCTCGGCTGGCTTCTCAGTAGCGCATTCTGTCACTCCAATTTTCCAAGGCCATGTCGATGGTTTCGGGCTGTAGCTCACGGATTGCTTGGATGATATTGGCCTTAAGTGCTTGAATCGTTTCTGGATTGTTGGCATAACATCAGTCCTTCACGGTTCCCCAGAAAAAAAAAGTCCAAAATTGCAGCTCCGTGGCGGCCAATTGACATCGCCAAGACGGCTGACAACACGATTTGGGAATTTGGTGCGTAAAAGATCGATTGTGGCATGGGCTGTGTAGCATGGCGCGCCATCCTGCATGATCCAGAGGTCGTCCAAATCCATATCTTCAATTTCAGTAAAAAAACAAGTCGGATAACATGGCTCTGTAACGTCCACCGTTGACCGAAATGTTGTTCCCAGCCTCATTTTCGAAAAAAAATTGTCCAATGATGCCACCACTCCACAGTCCGCACCAAACAATAATGTGCGGGCTTTTCGAGCCCCAGATGCGGCAATTTTGTTTGTTAACGTAGCCTCCAAGATGAAAATGCGCCTCGTCAGAAAAGATGATTTTTCGCCCAAAATCGTTGTCCAATTCAAGCTAAATAAGTTTCAATATTTCCCAATGTTGCTCAAATGTATAAAGCGACTCATTTCGTTCCGCAGAGGTATGATACTGACTTTCTGTCAAGATTTCGAGCGGGAAACAGCTTTCAGTGTCAAAATAACCTATGATTTAAAAAGAAACCACTGCATGGCCCACCACATTAAATCTTAGGTCTTATGATTGACGCAATATTATCCTTCAAGACGAACATTGAAACAGACGGCGCAAACTAGTGAACATTAAAGGACATAGCTAAAACAGGAAAATACTTCTTTCAAGAGTGAAGTGAAATATAATAATGTATGCTGCTCCGATATGGAGTGAAGCACTACGATATAAAACTTATGCGAGGATGTTTAAAAAATTAGAGTGAGTGTGAATGTTATAGCTGGTTTACTGCCACCAGACATACTATAATAGATGGTGAAGCACAACGATTATAGCATAAACAGAATATGATAAACCGATATGTAACATTGGAATAGAAAAAATAAGATCAACGGGTAAGTATCAACGCCTGGCAACTGTAATGGAACACGGTAAAGTAGATTACTACATGATCCAATGTCTGTCAGTGCACGGCTGTTACAGAAGCTATTTGCACAAATATGGCGATGATTACTCGGCATCACCTGTACAGTTATGATAGAAAATGCACAGCATGTATGTTTCACTGCCCAGTCTACTAAATAGCAACATTATCTCACATATACAACAACAGAGAAATCTCGGGCATGGTGACTGAGATGTGCGTGACAGCCCTCATCGAACTAAGGAGTCTACTGTAAATAGAACAGTTGACGGTTAAATAAAAAATACCAAATTATGTAGGCAAGATGACATAACATATGCGGTAGTAAAATGAAGTTTGAGCTCTTCCCTCCTCCTTACGTAATATCAGAGATAAGTGAAGACAAAGATGTCTCACTCAGTACAAGAAAAACGCCACGAAAAAGCTCGCTCACTGCCCTCGCATCCAACCGAATTCGATGCCGATGTCAGCACGAAGGGGAAACAAACTTCAAAGCCGAATGATAACGTAGTACGGCAATTTGGATATATATATAATGAGCTGGTTATAACCAGGTCGGGTACATGCGATTGTAAGGGAAGGGATTCTTAAGCTTAGTTGTGTGTTTTTTTTTGTATGTAGAATTGAATTGATCTCCTGATTGTATTTGGAACGTTTTTGTTTCTTTTAGCAAAGACGGTACCGTGGTTTTGCTCATGAATCAATGAATCCCTAGTAGTAAAGCATAGGTTTTGCACGATTTATGAATGAATGAAATTGTATTTTGGACATTTTGGTTTCTTTCAGCAGATCTTTCTTTGAGAATAAGTTAAAAAATTATTTATTCCATTTCATAAATGGTCAGAATCTAATTAAGACTAAATTTACAATTTTGAGCATCTTAAAATGTAACGTCGGTTTTAGGTATCGCAGACATATTGTCAACAGAATCGCATCGTGAGAAAATTATGTTTTAGGTGTTTTGCCGTGTGACTCAGACATTGTTGACGTTTGCATTTGAAGAATTCTTATGGGAAGCTTTGGTGTTAACTCTTCCCCTCTGAGATTGAATGTCCTCATTTAGCTAAAAAAAATGGGTTCTTGTGAAGGCTTCCGTGATCTTGCATTGGAGATTCATCAGCCTCCATGTGAACCGCTGGGGCTGGCATGAGTGGTATTGCCATTCTTATGGTGATGTCTGGTTCTTTTGGTCTTTTCAGGAATTCGATGATTTTGAAGGTAAGTAGGACTATGAGGATTGTTGCAAACATCCCATAGGTGACTAATCGCTGATGTTCTTCTCGGTTTTGAGAAGGCTGATTTGTTTGGTGTTGTTCATGAAGATGTTGCTTTATAATATTGATCTGGATTTTCCAGTTTAAATCATTTAAAAGGACGATTCTGAGTGTGACTTCTACCGATGGGACGTGATGGCTATTGGTTTTGTTACATTTTATGAACTTATTTTCTAACAAATGTGTAATATAAGTTGTTTGGCTTATATCGAGAATATTATTATTTTTACAAATTGAGATTTAATTGAAATTTTTACATCTTCCAGTGAAATTTTTCATGTCCTAATAATTATTATTATGTATTTAGTTCATCATTTTTGATTTATTCCCTTAAAATTATATAGGATAAGTTAGAAACAGGAAATTATTTAAATACACTTCGAACTGTTAGAAAATTATCTAATCATTTCTCTCGCTATTTCTACCAACTCCCATGCAAATTTCTACTTCTTTTTGAATTTAAAGCCTTTTCCTTCGAACATATTATTAGGAATACAAATAAGTTTCTCATCATCAATGGCGGGCTTTGGCCTCCTGAAGTCGTCGCCTTCAATCGTCTCGATCCAAAGACCGCGTCCTCCAGCTACTAATTTTTAAGATGGCTATCTCCATCAACCGAGTCTTCCCATCGGTTGCGTGGCTTGCCTACTGGCCGGTCACCACTCGCTTTGCCTTTCAGAGTACGTTTGGGGATTCTTCTGTCTTCCATTCGCTCTACATGGCCAGCCCACTGCAGTTTACGTAGCTTGATGAACGTTGAAGCTTCTGGCTCGTCGTAGAGTTGATACCACTCATGGTTGTATCGTATTCGCCTTTCCGTTCCTTTCTTCACAGGTCCCAACGTTTTTCGGAGGACCTTTCTATCGAACGCGTTAACTGATTTTTCGGAAGTTCGCGTTAATGTCCACGTCTCGGTGCCATAACAGCACAGGTCGTATAATAGTTTTATATATCCGCAGCTTATTGTTCATGTGCACTTTCTTGGATTTCATTATTGGAAGTACCGTCTTATTTGCTAGTATTATCCGTCGTTTGATTCCGTCTGTTTCATTACCGCCCTTTGTTAGATTAGCCCCAAGATATATGAAATTGTCCACACTCTCCAAATTATATTCCGCAATTGTTATGTTTTGTCTGATAGGCGCTCCCCTTCTTGTTTGCGTTATTACTTTTGTTTTGTTTTCGTTAATGCGCAACCCGACTTCTTTTGCGGCGGAGTCAAGATTGACAAATACCTCCTTGCTAGGATGTTAATGTCGTAAGCGTATGCTACTAGTTGGGTGGACTTGAATAGTAGTGTCCCGTTCGTGTCGACTGGGATTTTTCGGACGTCATACTCTAGTGCCAAGTTGAAAAGCATGGGGGCTAGACCATCTCCCTGCTTTAAACCACATTCCGTTCGAAAGCTGGTTGTGGAATCAGTTTGTATTCTCACTTGGGATTCAGTGTTCGTCATTGTGAGTCTTGTTAGTCGGACTAGTTTTGGAGGAATTCCAAAGTCAAGCATGACTTGGTACAGTACGCTCCTGTCGATACTGTCGTATGCTTGTTTAAAATCTACGAAGATTTGGTGCAGGTCTGTGTTATATTCCCAGCATTTCTCAAGCACCTGTTTCACCGAGAATATCTGGTCTGTTGTAGATCGTCCGGTTCTGAATCCGCCTTGGTGTTCGCCAATTATCTCATTAGTATAGGGCACAAGACGACGTTCAATTATTTTTGTCAGTATTTTATAGGACGTACACAACAATGATATTCCTCTGTAATTCTCACAGCAGAGTTGGTCTCCATTCTTGTAAATTGGACATATAATGCTTTTTCGCCAATCGTCGGGTATGATTTCCTCTGTCCAAATTTTGCATATCATGTTGTGTAGTTTTTCAGCGCCACAATTTCCACCGTTTTTCAGAAGTTCAACTGGTATTTCGTCAATTCTCGGCGCTTTGTTTAGTTTTTGGTCACATAGGGCTGCTTTGATTTCAGCAAGCGTGGGTAGTGTCGATGATGGTTCATCTTCGTCAGTTGAGGCTTCAATTGAAATGTTGTCTGTTGTGATCGGTGCTAATGGGGTGGGATTCAAAAGATGTTCAAAGTATGAAGCCCATCTCCTTTTGATTTCTTGTGTGTCGCTGATGATGTTGCCCTCTGCGTCTTTGCAGAGACTGGTTTTTGCCTTAAATCCCTTTTTTTAAGTCTTTTACTATTGCGTATGCGTCCCGAGTTTTATTTTTTCTCATGTCGTCGTCCATTTTTTGTATATTGTCATTATGGTACTTCCTTTGTTTTCGTCTGCAGGTCTTTTTCGCATAACGCCTAAGCTCGTCATATCTTTCTTTTTTGGCTCGTGTGGGTCGTTCAGTAAAAATTTTGTAAGCATCGTTCTTTCTATCTATTGCGTCGCGACATTCTTGATCGAACTAATCATCATTAAGTTTCTGCCGTTTGACAAAAGATGGCCCCACCAGAAGGTTATGTTGAAACTGTGAGATGTAAAACATATATCGTAAGTTTGGACATCTAGTAAAAACATAACCTTGAAGTATTAGTGACTTCGTATCAGCATCACATAATTTTGTTCGTGCGAAAATGTCAAGTTTTGTGCCGAAGTAACGTTATTTGCGGAAACTTTTGATTTACTTCTTTAATTTGAAGAAATCTGCAGTTGAGGCACATCGATTGCTGAGGCACATCGATTGCTGAGGCACATCGATTGCTTGTCTCAAATGTATAAAATACCACTAACTTATCAGTTTAGTTTTCTGTTGAAAATCCGTGTTTTAAACATCCTTTAAAGGCTCTAAATTGTTTTTTAAGAAAATATTGTAAATGGGAATCCGACAAAGCCTAAACCAATATGCATGACAACCGTTGTATTGGCATGGTTTCAAAAGTTTGCAGTTCGAAGTGTATTAAATAATTTAGTTTTAATTAGAATTCTGACAAATAAAGTCATAAAAACCGTTACTAGTTGTTTTTTTTTATTAAATGGAATAAATAATTTGTTAACTTATTCTCAAAGAAAGATCTGCTGAAAGAAACCAAAATATTTCAAATACAATTTTATTCATTCGAAAATCATGCAAAACCTATGCTTTACTAGATTCATTGGCTCATAAACCCAACAACAAAACCACAGTACTGAGTTTGCTAAAAGAAACAAAAACTTTCCAAATACAATCAGGAGATCAATTCAATTCTACAATACATACCAAAAAAAACGCACAACTACGCTCAAAACTTCCTTTCCTTACGATCGCATGTATCCGAACTGGTTATAACCAGTTCATTATCAAAGCTTTGATGCGAGGGAAGTGAGCGCGCTTTTTCGTGGTGTGACTTTTTTCTTGTACTGAGTGAGACATCTTTGTTTTCACTTATCTCTGGTAATATTTAACGATATTCCCGAGATTAGCACGGTAAGCTAGGGGTTTTACGGGTTCAAGTCCTGCATTGCAAGGCTTTTCCCCGCGTTAAAAACACGCAATGTCGAATAGCGAAGAACCTTCTGGAACGGACGTGCAGATATATAAAAGCGTAAGCTTGGGGGAGAAAGAGCGATTCGCAATTTAGAGGCGACCAAGTCGTATGATCAATAGTGATAGCAGTGCGAACAATTAAGTGATTAGCATAAATAAAAAGTGTTCGAGTGATTCTTTAACATAAAAGCGAAAGTTGGTGTCATTGTAATTAGAGAGTAAACCAGTTTTATTTTACTTGAATTTCAGCGATCGGGTGCTACAATATTATTGCTGTAGCAGCGAACAAATCACTGTACATATAATTTTCCTTATGAAATTCGGAGAGAAAATTAAAGACAAAGGAAGATACAGGGTTGCACATGATATAGTAATGGGGGACTCTCACTTTGACACCTGAGGAGTCACGCGCCCCTCTAACTATTATGAATATTGTTGCCGTCGCGAATCACATGTCGCTTGCTGTGTACGTTATTCTGCTACAATGTAAAGAGATGTCACCCTAACTGCCATACCAGTTGGCAGGTCTCTGGGTTCGCTCTAGATTTGATAATATACAGTGTAATATACAGTGGCTCACAGCTTATTCAACCAGCACGTAAAAAAATTTCTAAGTGCCTAAAAAAACTAAACTAAAGAAGATATCAACATTATTTAAATGCAGGATATTAGTCTAATGTTTAAACTAATCAAATATGATTTCATTTATTTTTCTATATTTTTTTAATAATCTTAAACAATTATAAACGAAAAAAGTAACTAAAAACAATGTCAGAGCTTATTTCAACCAAGTAACAGATTCAATGTTTAAATTAAGTTGAAAGACCCGAAAAAAAATTTCAATATTTAGTATGACCACCCTTCTGGTCAACAACTATTTTTAGCCTCTTAGGCATTAAATCGACCAGTTTTTGTGTCACTTCTGGAGTAAGTGTGGCCCATTCCTCAACCAATGCAGTTTTAAGATCGTTTTTGTTGGATATTTTCCGTTTTCGGATGTTTGTATCCAAAATGGCCCATAAATTTTGATGACGTTAATGTCGGACGGTGGTTGCATAACATGCGGACAGTTCCAAATCAGCCACGTCTGTACAATACCCGACTTATGCTTGGGGTAATTGTCTTAATAGAATCTGAAGTCATCGCGAATGCCGTTTTTCCGAACTTTCAAGCAAATTGGACTTCAAAATTTCGAGATAATGAGACTTATCCATTGTAGTTTCAATAAATTCCAAATTTCCAACTCTCGCTGCGGATGTACAGGCCCACACCATAACGCTGCCACCTCCGTGTTTGACTGTTGCTTTAAAATTTTTGTTTTGCAATTCTGTATTTGGCTTACGCAAAACATACCAGGCTCCATCAGAGCCACAAATATTAAATTTGGACTCATCAGCGAATATAACGGTATTCCAAAATTTAGAATCCTTATCCAAATGTTCCTTGGCAAAATTTAAACGGTACTTCTGATTTTTGGCGTTTATAAACGGCTTCTTACGCGCTATTCTACCATGAACTCATGCTCTCGCAGTACACGGCGAATAGTTTCTCGGTGGCATGACTTGTCCAACTCAGCTTCCACTTCACTGGCAATTTTTGGAGCCGATAGTCTTGGGTTTTTCCGGACAATATAGCGCTCGTCTGATGGATTGAAATTTTGTTGACATGAGAACAAGTTCTCACTAATCAATTGTAGTATGTGGTCCCATTTCGCAAAACTATTTTTCTGCACGATCTTCTCAAAGAATTCAGCAAGACTGTACTTGAACACATAACGAATATAATGATTAAAACATAGAAAAATCAAATAACTGCTATATTGCAAGAAAACGGATCATTGCACACCTGCAAAGTATTTGGTTGAAATAAGCTGTGGCATTACTTTTAGTTACTTTTAGTATGGAACATACTTTTACGGGGGCTGTTATAAGAAAATCGTTATCAAAAACCGTCATCAAAAAGCGTTATCGAAAATTTTGAACCTAATTTGTATGTATAGTAGGCGTGAGAGAATATGGAAAAAACACAAAAATCTACTAAATTTATAAAATGCGCGAGTGGCCCTGACGATTTATCTATGACTACATTAAATTAAAGGCACATCAAGAAGATCTCGCAACTGATTTTGTAACACAACAAAATAACATTCTATCTTTAACTGAAACATGGCTAAATAATCACGAAATGATAGAATTGCCTGAATATCGATGTGTAACGCAATTTAAACGGGATAATATACAAGTGGGTGGAGTTTCTATATACGAAAAAAGGGATTGCTTGCTGATGTCGGCCCCTCATATATTAATGAAGTTCGATAAGAGGTTTTCTACTATAGTTTCATCAAGTTTACATAGCGAAAAATTCGGAGATATCTGTGCGGTTGAGAGTTTAATCAGAGGACAGTGGGCTTTGTTCGTAACATTCTAAAGGGTTTTCCAATAAGGACTTGACAACTTTTTTTCAAAATAAAATGCAAACCATTTGATACGTTGTTCCTTCGTGTACTTTACCATGATAAAAATGTTAAGTTTACTGAATAAATTGACAGTGGCAGTTCGATGATTAGTGAAAGGGTGCGTTCACAAATTGAATTCAAAGTTGTCAAGTCCCTATTGGAAAACCCGATATATAAGTCCGAATACCAACATTGATGATATCGAAGACTTCTTTGAGTTATACTTGATGGCATATACACCGCCAGCGGCTGTTATTCAATGTCGTGCGTAAACGAAGATATCACACTATACCAATTATATTATCCGGTGATCTAAATTTAAATTTGATGAAACCCGAAAACAAGCGCTTTATAACATTCATGGAAAATACATTTCGACTAAAACTGAGATCAGATCCTAATATATCGACGACTAGGTCAAACACGTGTATAGATGCTGTATTTGCTCGTAATTTATAGAATATAGATTGTAAGAATTATGTATCGTATTACACGTATCACAGACCGATCCTAAATATAATGCAACATAATAAAAATGAGGATTGATTTCAAAATGTTTATTTTATTTGTATGTCATTAAGTCCATTTCCAATCCATTTACTGTTTGTATCTATAAATACGCGATCAACACGTTAAGCGAGCTCCTATAAGCGGGTTACGCGTGTGTACCGGCTAGCGCAACGCTGCATTCATATAATTACCTATGATACCCATGATATTTTCAATGAAATGCCGTGTAAGTATGTTCCATATTTTGCGTGTTTTAGCGCGATAAAAACGATACAACGAACTATGTCCCGCGAACAATACAATAACCCGGAAAGTGCGACAATGCGAATACCCGAAAGTGCGACCATGCAAATACCCGAAAAGTAAGAAAATACGAACATCACGTTCAGCTTGTACTCTATATCACCATGTACCACTCCAAAGCTTTCTACATCTCAAGCTGGGCAGAACTGACGTAGCGGCCATCTTGAATGACTCCAGCGGGTGTGACGTCATGGATTTATCAATTCCAAAGGACCACCTGTATTATTTTTGACGAACTTGTCGTAAAAACAAGTTTTACCGAAAACAACACAAAAGCATAATTAAATCAAATTAAGCACGGAAATATTACGCGAGTGCACACTTTTTCGCAATAATTAAAATTTTCCAATTTTCTGTGTGAAAATTGACCGGAGAACTCTGCACAATATGAGTGACAGATTTTCTTCGGTGTGAGAAGCCGAGATTTAACTTTGATCGCACTTTTTTCAATTAAAAATCCATTGCACGCATATCAACGTGTAATAATTACATGCCGAGCACTATTATTAAAGTACCTTAGAAAGCTGAACTATCTTTAACACTGCATTTAAGAATAAACGCGATTCTTAGGAAGCCCGCCGTGTCTGCTCCATACAAAAGCGCGCGAATTTGTATGGAACTGTCATGTTTGTTATGACTCCAAAGTGTTGTTGGATTCAGTTACTCGGCTTTCTACTATAGAGGGCTTTGACCACTCGCGCAGTGACTGGGTCCGGGGGGGGGGAGGGGGCCGCGAGCGAAGCGAGTGGGTGGGCGAAGCCCAGCCGCAGGACCGAGGCGCGCAGCGCCGGGTTTTTTTCGTTTATAATTGGTTTAGAATATTAAAAAAAATAGAAAAATAAATGAAGTCATATTTGATTAGTTTAAACATTAGACTAATAACCTGCGTTTAAGTAATGTTGATATCTTCTTTAGTTTAGTTTTTATAGGCATTCATAGATTTTTTTACGTGCTAGTTGAAATAAGTTGTGAGCTACTGTACGTATTTTTATCCGAGGTGAGTTACTACCGCTTCATAGGAATATTAAGGAACCGAAGTCTACTGCGTTCTTGGCCTCCAAAATGTCACGGTTTCGTTTCGTGAGAAGGCAGCACAAATTTTCCGAAATGTGATTTTTGTTTTTAATTTGTAGGAAGAGTAAAGCAAATTTAAGTTCTATTTCGCTCAAAGAAAACCAGCAACACTAAATTTACAAACTTACAAAGTTTCTGCCACTGGACTGTCCTTACTGTGACCATAACACGATCGAAGCAGCGATTTCGTTTCGGCCTCGTACAGATGAATCCGCACGAATTCCACCAAATCAGCAGCTGCCTTCTTGTACTCGTCACGTCTCAAACTTCCGCAGTTCGCCAGCATTGCTAGTCCCGAGAGAACCAGTCCATTCCAAGCCGTGATGATTTTCGTATCCAAGTGCGGTCGCGGCCGTTCATTGCGAGCTTCGTGCAAAATACAATTTGCGACTTCCAAGAGCCGCTTTAAGGCGTCAGCACTCAAGCCGAACTTGTCGCACGTTGCACCGAACGATTTTCGAACAATGAGAATATTTTTTGCTGTCAGATGTCCGTGCGGATCACTGGACGGTTCTACATTTCCGGTTTCACGTATATCGTAGTGATGCGAGTAGATTTCAAATACACGATCCGCATCGTAGTCGAATTTCTCGGCATTACTACAAATAAGATCGCGTATTTCGGACCATGTCCATGCATAGAATGCGCCCTCAACCTTTTGAGTGTCGCCTTCGTTTGGCAACGAATCGGCATCTTCGCCCGAATAGAAACCGCCCGCCGGATGTTTCAAGTCTTTCATCAAGTAATTGAAAATCCGGTCTGCCACGTCGAGGAAGTACTCGTCCTTCGTGATCTTATAGACATTCGCGTAGGCACCAATCAGCTGGCCTTGATCGTAAAGCATCTTTTCAAAGTGCGGAACATGCCACTTCTGATCGACCGAGTAGCGTGCAAAACCGCCGAAAACATGGTCGTGGATTCCGCCATGGCCGATTTTCCGCAGCGTCTTCACGACGAGATCGAGGACGTCCATGTCTTTCTTCACGACGTATGCATGCAGGAGAAAATTCAACTTGGATACTTCGGGGAATTTCGGCCGTGAGCCGAATCCACCGTCTTCTTGATCAAAGTTTCGCTTGTATATTCTGATCGCTTGGTTCAACAAATCTTCCGGCAATTTAGCATCACCCGTTGCACTCGTTCGCTCGCTTATGCTCTTTCCGATTGCTTGAATGATTTTCTGTCCGGTTGCCGTCAATTCCGCCTGGTTCGATCGCCACTTGCCAGCAACTGCATGCAAAACGGTTTTGAAACCGGGCATACCCCAGCGATCCTCTGGCGGAAAATATGAACCCGCCGTGATTGGAGCGAGGTCTGGCGAAAGCCACACAGACATGGGCCAGCCTCCCGATCCGTTAATCATGAGAACGAAGTTCATGTAAATCTTATCGATATCCGGTCGCTCCTCCCGGTCAACCTTCACATTCACGAAGTTCTCGTTCATAATTCGGGCAACTTCTTCGTTCTCGAAGGACTCGTGCTCCATGACGTGGCACCAATGGCACGTGGAGTACCCGACCGAAAGAAAGATCAACTTGTTCTCCTGCTTAGCCTTCTGAATAGCCTCGTCTCCCCACGGGTACCAGTCGACCGGATTGTGCGCGTGCTGCAAAAGGTACGGCGACTTCTCCTGTGCCAGACGGTTTGTATACTTCGGTTGTTCCGAGCTCGTGGAGCCTGCCATCTGACCGGATTTGCTCAGGGTGTACGGAGCGCCTGTCAAGTGTACGGAGCGCCTGAAATCCGAAGAATTAAAAATATTGCAACAATAGGAAAGCTGACAGCTACAATCGGGTACAAACTTCTTCTGTTCTACGATTTGAGCGTGGCGTTCACTGCTGCTGCGGCTTAAAATACGCGAATTTTTGCCTAAAAAACTGCTGACACGCGAAACGGATCTGAACATGTCAATTACGAGGAGGCGGAGAACGTTTTGGGCAAGGGCACCACACGAAACTGCAAACTGATTTCGAGGGCAGACACGTTTTTCGTTACGAAATCGCGAAGAAATTTAGAAAGATGCCATGAAAGTACAAAACAATGACGGGTGAAAGTGGTAAATAAAAGTGACAGCTGAGTTGACACTTGCATCGTAGTTGATAGAAATACCACTGCAGAGCTCTGATAGTAGAGTTACTCTATGGAGAAGAAAGAACAAGACACCTGGTAGTAGAGTTCGGTCGGATTATCAGCTTTTCTGTTAAATTTGAAAAAGCGCCCACCTATTTTCCAGCATGCGATAAATAAACAAATGTAAAAACCGTTCATTAGTACGTGAAACTACCCAGATCAATTTTTTATCGCTTAAAAGTTCTGCAAATAAGAGATATTTCCGAAATAAAACCACTAAAAGGTTACACCGACACGTTCTTCTACTTCTACAATGACTACAGCCCAAATCGAAATCATTTTCTTAGGCCAAGATACCCCAGCAGGCTGTTAATGTTATAACAAAAGGCAGTAGTCGCTGTCAATGGTTTTATTGAACTACAACATTTACAAACTTAATCCTAATTATATACAAAATTTCTTAATTGTAATTGCATAGATTGCACATTTGTTGTTGATGAGCATATGCCAAAGTTCGAGTGTACTTGAACTTTGGAAAGAAGAAACATCATCGAATAATTTTTGCATCTTTGCATTTATTACCTTGTACGTAGGTCACTGACATTTGCATTCGCTGATATGATGGCATGTGCAATCTGAGGAATAGTACGCGCTGGTTCCTTGGTTGTTTGTTTCGGCTTGTTGCGTTCGAGAAAGAATTCCTCGGTGATGCGTACTCTGGATGCGGGTACTGGAATTGACTGGTCAGCTTGAACAACGGTGACGGTCTCTCTTGTGTCTTGATGTCTGGTTTTTAATTTGAGTATTCAGTATCACAGAATTGCTACCAGAAGAATTGACGCCAATGTGTAACTTATTGCATACTGATGTTTATCGTGCGTTGTCATCTTGTTTGGGAGATGTGCTCTCAACTGGATTTCAATTGCTTCTTCAATAGCTGTTACTTTTTTGTTGACGTTTAATCTGACGACGTTGGACTTTTCTTGATTTTTATATGCTGTGTCATTGTAGTTGCAATGACAGGTTTGTGTTCGGTAAGTAGGAACTGCTGAAGTATCCAGTATAGCTGCCGTGAGAACTGATGGTGACTGCGCCTTGCTTAATCACACAGTCAGGATTAATGTGAATCAACACATCATCTTTTAAGTTTCTGTTAAGAAATTGCTCCCCGCAAATAATGTTAACCGTTTGCTCTTCATTGAAGACGTATGTATATCCATGTATTTCGTGATTTTAGTTGCATCCAATTCTTGGTTGGGATGGTCTGAGTGATTACGCAGGTTTGTGATAGATTTTATTTGTGTCAGAATGTTCATTTCGTAGTTGGTGCCGTTTTGTACCATGTTGTAGATGGAGTGTCTTTGCTTGCAGATGTATATCTTTTTCCTCGTTAGAAAACATCACTCTTGTCTTTCTAACTCCTTTAGCGGGTAGTACCAATCTCGATGCAGGCTTACAGTTTAGTACTCTGTTGATGATACTATTGAAACGAAGCTGTTGTCGTGAGCTGCTGGTACAGAATATAATTGAAGCATTTGGAAGTCTTCAGCATTCAACAGAGGCATCTTAATCAATCAAATTCCTGTTAAGACCCCCTATAGGGGCATAGGATAGAAACAACTCTCTTCCACAAGGCGCGATCCTGCGCATCGGCTTTAAGCTGTTGCCACGACTTGTTTATTCCTCTGGCCTCCTGTTCAACTGCTCGCTTCCATGTGTTACATGGTCGACCAACCCGACGTCTTCCTTGAGGATTATAATCCAGAGCCTGTTTTGCGATGTTTTGCTCTAGTTTCCTCAAAGTATGACCGATCCACTGCCACTTTCGCCGTTGAATCTCAATACCTATTTTAGTCTGGCGAGTTGTACTCCAAAGTTCGTCGTTGGAGATCACTTCTGGCCAGAATATTCCTAAAATGCGTCGGAGGCATTGGTTTACGAAAGTCTGTAGTTTCTTGGTAAGTCGAACGGTCACTTTCCACGTAGTACAACCATATAACAACACGGATTTGACGCATGCGTCAAAAACTCGCAGCTTCGTGCGAAGGGAGATCTCTCTTAACCTCCAGAAAGGGGAAAGGATACCGAAGGCCTGACGAGCTTTATTTGGCCGAGCCTCAACATCCTTTTCGGCTCCGCCGTCCATGCTGACAATGCTTCCGAGATAGCAAAAATCTTGCACCTCTTCCACATCCTGTCCATTAAGAACAATCGGTGTGCTTGCGTTCGAACCCATGTGCATGTACTTGGTTTTACGCACATTTATTTTCAGTCCCGCCTCTTTGCACTTAGAATGCAACGAGCGAACATTTGACTCTAAGTCCGAACGGGTATGTGCAAGCAAACACACGTCATCAGCATAATCAAGGTGACTTAAGATGTTAAATAGTCTCCATTGAAGACCTTTACATTCCCCACCTTCCAGTGCAGCTTTCAAGATGTCATTTATTACCACCAGAAACAGGGCTGGTGATAATATGCCAGCCTTGTCTGACACCCGTTCGCACAGGAAAGCTCTCGGACAGCTCTCCTCTATGCAAGGCGCGACACCTTGCATCTTCGTAGGATTCTTTAATCATAGCTATGACCTTATTTGGAATACCTCTCCTACGCAAAGCATTCCATATGTAATCTCGCTTAACGCTGTCGAAAGCCTTCTCGAAGTCCACAAACATGAGATGTAGTGGCGAACCCATTTCGGCTGACTGCTCTAATATTATCCGCAGGGTATTTGTGTGGTCGGTACAAGACGACCCTTTACGGAATCCAGCCTGATAAACTTCGAGAGTGCTCTCGACGACATCACTAATCCTATTGAGAATTACCTTAGCCATAATTTTTGATACGGCAGTAAGTAGACATATACCACGCCAATCGCCACAATCCCGAAGGTCGCCCTTCTTCGGAATTTTCACAATGACGCCCTCCTTCCATTCAGTCGGATATCTTCCATCATTCCACACCTTAGTGAAGAGTGGGAGGAGTATATCGGCTGTTATTTCCGGGTCCGCTTTAAGGAGTTCGGTTGGTAGTCCGTCTATACCTGGAGCTTTCCTTCCCGCCATTGACCGAATGGCGGAAACTATCTCTTCCTTATCTGGGGGATCGTCCCTAATAGAGGATTGTTGCGGTTGGATGTTTGGAAGTTGTTCTGTTTCCGGAATATCTTCATCTGACAAGATGTTTAAAATATCAGAGAAGTATTCCTTCCATCGTCGCAACTGGTGTTCACTCATATTAAGGAGAGTTCCGTTGACATCTCTCACCAGGTGGTTGGCGGTGAAATTCCTGTTCGTCAACTGTTTCATGATTTTAAATAGTGAACCCATATCCCCAAGGTAAGCCGCAGATTCTGCCTTGTTTGCCAGATCTTCAATGGCCTTTCTCTTGTCGCGTCTAACAGCCTTTTTAAGCTGTATATGAGCATCGCGGTAGTTCTGCCTCAAGTCGGGCGTTCGTTGGTTGACATCGGGTTGAGAGATGATTGCCAATTTGGCTTTTTTCCGATTGCCAACCTTGTCCCATGTGTCTTGCGACATCCAGGGTTTCTCACCGCTTTGCACATATCCCACAGATTCTTCAGCACTAGTTAGAAAAGTGTTTCTGGTTGCCTCCCAATTGGCGTCCAGTGTGCGCATTTCATGTTCACCCAATGTGGATGACTTTTCGCGTAGAATGGTGGTGTATTCGAGTTTTTTGTTGGGATCTCTGAGTTTATCCACATTAAGCTTGCGCTTCATTTGAAGAATTTGTGGTCGTCGGATAGCTGCTGTACACAATCTCAAGCAGACAACCATCAAGTGGTGATCGCTCCCCACGTCAGCTCCACGTTTCGCTCGCACATCGAGGAGACATCTTCTCCATCGGCGACTTATAGCCAAATGGTCGATCTGGTTCTGAGTAACACCGTCAGGGGAAACCCAAGATGTTTTATGATGACTCTTGTGTGGAAAAAGGGTCCCTCCGATGACCATTTGCCGAGTACTACAGAACTCCACAAACAATTCGCCGTTTTCGGGTCTCTTAATCCAAGGTCGTGAAGCGTCGACCCAAGGGTCACCATGCCTCCCCATGACGTGTTCTAGTCCAGTGTTGTCTGATCCAACCTGGGCGTTCATATCTCCCGAGATGATAATAATATCACCTCTTGGAACACGTTCGAAGGTGGCACTCAGTTGGCTATAAAACTCCTCTTTGTCACCAGATGTTGCGGTATTAGTTGGTGCGTAGCACTGCAGAATTGTGACGTTTCTGACACTGGCCCTGAGCCTGACGACGATAATCCTATCCGAGATTGGTTCCCAGCTAATGAGACTGTTTCTCGCTCTCGGCGTAAGGACGAACGCCACGCCATTTCTGGCTTCACTTTCAGGGCCAATGTACAGAATAGTGTTTCCGCTAGGGGTTCGTTCTTCTCCTGATCCTGTCCACCTAACCTCGCTCAAGCCCAAGATTTGGATGTTATAGTGCTCCATTTCACGGTCGATCACTGATTGGCGGTGCAAGGACCGAGTAACCCCAGTTCTTCCCCCGTCATTCAATGTTCGAACGTTCCAGAAGCCAATCATAGTCCGTTTTCGAATGCCAAAAGTCGTTACCGTAGAATCAGTCCGTATCCCAGGCGATGTATCCGTTTCTCGTATCATTAAGGTTTTAAGATCACGGGTGATAAGCCCATGATCCAGTGAGTGTCCATTTGCCATTTTTAGGGCAAGCAGGACTGGCTGTGGGTGAATTCTACAGCCCCCATCCCAGAGGGGGATAGTTAGCTCAGGTCCGTGGAGTCGCTAACTCCAAAGATCTTAATGCCAAATACTATTTTGTTTTGGCTTGGTATTACTTGTGTGGCGACACGACGTCGGATTAATGTGGCGATACAACGTCGTCGGCACATTCCAGCCGCATTGAAATCGGACGGATTTATGCTGACCACACACAAGCAAAACCGTCCTCATTTTCATACATTCAGATTTGCTGATCACCAACGTCACCTTCTGCATATCGCCAGATATGCAACGGATCAAGTGGCATGCCCGACGATGCGCGCGATCAAGCAATGATAATACTTTGTTGCTTATCATACACAAAGTACGCCAGCCAGACACGCCGCAGCGTCAGCATAATGACGGAAATTAAAAGGCAGTCGCGCTGGCTTTTGAGACAGTCGTTATTCAACAGTCGTCCATAGTCTTTCACAATCGTTCGCTTTCTTCAGTAATAATAAAGTGTTATTTATTTATTTTAAAAACCGACTTTCGTTTTTATTACCGTCACCTCGTCCACCCTAGGCCCAAAACTTGCATTGACATAGGTTGTATAGGTCTTGAGAATCCGCTGTCGGTATAAATAGGTGTTGTGGAAGATGCTCTCTTATGATATGTAATTGAGTCCGTAGCTGAGCCGCTGTTAAGATTAACGAATTGATTTTGCCTTGATGAGTGTCCATAAGTGCATTTATTAATGCTTGTTGTTTATTCTTACTATGGATATCATAGTGTGCATCGATAGAGAAAAGAACATCTGATCCTTTTGGGTTGCGATTGAATTTTCTTTTAAGGCTGAGTATACTTCTTGCTTTATGATACTAATGGTTGACTCAGTTATGCTTGTCTGATTTTTAATCAATTCAAGCAAGTAGTTTTCGTTTCCTCTTGATTGATGTCTTCATTCTATTCTCCAGCGAATTCTCCTTCTAATATACCGAATAAGTTATAGGAGAGGTATATGGTCCGGAGAGAGGTCTTCTAGGTGATTGCGTGAGTCGATGTGACTGTTTTTCTCCCTGGTTTGGAGAGAGGTTTTTTAGCTGACTTCATGTCGATGTAGCTTCGTTTGCCTGTCTCCCTGGTCCGGAGATAGGTCTTCCAGCTGACTTCTTGCTGCTAAGTTTGTCTGTCTTTTTGCAGCTAAGCTCGTCTGTCTTCTAGAGTATGTGGTTCTTTTTCCAATATATACCTCTAAAGCAGCCTCACTTTAGATTTCAGAAATTAGGGCTTGGCCGATATATGTTGGGTAGTTGGAGGGACCATGTTATTATTATAACAACAGGCAGTTCTCGTTATTAATGGCTTTATTTAACTGCAATATTTACAAACTTAATTGAAATTATATACAAAATTTCCTAATTGTAATTGCATAGATTGTACATTTGTTGTTGATAAGCATACGCCAAAGTCCAAGTATGCTTGAACTTTGGAAATGTGTCTAATCAGCGTAAAGAAAAAATATCGTGCAATAATTTCAGTCATTGACCCACGCATGTTAATAAATGCACTTTTGCATTTATTACCTTGTACGCAGGTCGCTGAAATTTGCATTAGCTGATATGATGGCATGTGTAATCTGAGGAATAACACGCGCTGGTTGTTTAACTCTATGCAATTATAAGAATGTACACAGGCAGTGTGCTGGAATTATGCGTCGATCGGGCGCTTCTAACAATTTACAGGTGCTTTTTGTGATTTGCGTGAGACAGCACGTCAATGTATCGTTTGTTGCATGTTTTCACAGTGCATTTCGAAGTGAGAGAAAAAATGCTTTATTAATCGTTACGTTCCGGTCAATCAAAACTTGAAAAAACCAGTTCGACAATGGGTCCTGGCAGAGATCGAAATGTTCCGATAAACAAAGCTGAATAGTGTGAAATCTGGTAATGTTTCCTTTAGTATGCAGTAATTCGTTCTTTAATTCTTCCTATTGGTGCACTCCATTATGCTAGCAGATAATGGGCTCCCACCGGACTTCACAGCATGATTGCCGATGAGCCAGAACTAAGAGCGTGAGTGGGGTGAGAGTTTGGACCGGCTGAGATGGTGTCCTGGAATGGGAAAAAAAAGGAATCCAGATGGTTCACGCTGTTTACCAGTACATTTTAACGCCAATTTAGTTCATGGCAAGAAAGTCCTGAGAAGCAGAGCTCCTTGCAGCAAGCGGCGAAGGCAGGCCGAGAGGGCCACTCATCTGGCCCATGGCGGATTCCCACAGTGCCTTACGGAGCTCTACTCCATCGAGCTACTACGTAGTTTCGTGGAGGGGGAATAATTTAATTAAAAAACAAAGGGAAGGAATGTAATTATTTTACAATTACCTTGGTCACGCAGTTCGTTCATCGTAAGTGTGCTACGTGTTTTTTTTACTTAAAATTAATTTTTATATTTTACTGTATTAGGTCACGTTTTAGGCCAGCGGTGGTATACACTTGCTGTTTTTTGAGATTATTATCGGTAGTACAAATTGAAACTCGTAGTTTCCCAATAGCTGGCGCCAGCAGTAAATGCTGATCGACAATGGCGAATCACAAACGTCACACGGTAAACTGAGGCATCTGTCAACTGCTCCTCGCGTCATTTGCGGGAAGTTTAGCTTTTTGCCTTCTTGGGTCGATTCGTGTATTGGCTCAAAAGAAGAGTTGTTTTTCGACGCGGAATTCGTATGCTGCCAGAAAGATTGAAAAATGGCGCTTATTTGTCTCAAACTTCGACATATTCGCTCATAAAAAAGTATATGACGCCGATAAAACTTCACAAATCTAATGATACGGAGTTGTTGACAGATGCCTAAGTTTACTATGTGACGTTTCTGATCCGCCATTGTTGATCAGCATTTACTACTGGCGCCATCTATTGGGAAACGGCAGGTTTCAATTTGAACTCCCGATATATGAGCACTCTGATTTTTAAATTTTATCAACACGGTTTTCTCTATTTATGAATTTATTTTTACATCCACATGTGGTATCGTTGACGTCTGCTTTTTACAATTATAAGCATTGTCAAGGGTGTCCCATTAAGGTCGCCTATTTTAAAATTTGAAAAACACCCAGTGTTTATTTGAAAAGCTCTGATGTTTTAATTTAATAAAGAGTTTAGACATGGAGGTTATGTATGAAAAATAATATCCGATAAACGCTGTTTGATCAACACAAAAATTGGATGAAATGGGATACCCTTTATTAACTATTCTTTGGTAGCGTTTAAATTTTTCTAATTTACTTTCCATTGCACGTTGTACAGTTTTCAGTTTATTAAAACTTATTTGTGGAGTTACTCCATGTTTGAACGCCGTATGTCGATAGAAGAATAGCCGTGGCCATTAGATATTTGTCTGCATCTTAGTATATGTTAGACGCCAACATACATATATAACTTTTATATTCCAGAATCGCTTCCATGCCTTGGTTTTCATTTTCTTTTTCTTGTTATGAAAAAGAAATTATTTGGGATAATTGCGTAAAGTTCTGTATGTATTCTATTATGACATTGAACGTCGACTTAAGACCTTTACTAATGAAATAATTGGCGAATACCAAGGTGCATTCAGAACCGGACGTTCTACAACATACCAGATATTCTCGGTGAAAAAAGTGCTTAAGAAATGCTGGAAATATAACAGACATGCACCAAATCTTTGTAGAGTTTAAAGAAGCATATGAAAGTATCGACAGGAGAGTACTCACAATGACAAACACTAAGTGCCAAGTGAGAATACAAACCGATTCTACAACAAACTTTCGAACGGAATGTAGTTTGAAGCAGAAAGATGATGTAGCCCCCATGCTTTTCAACTTGAAACTAGAGTATGTCAGTCGACACCACCTCCATTCAAGTCCATCCAACTAGTATCATACTTTGACGACATAAATATCCTTGCAAGATCGTTCCCTAGCGCTACTGAGGTATTTGTCAATATTGACTCCGCCGCAAAAGAAGTCGGGTTGCGCATTAATGAAAGCAAAACAAAAGTAATGACGCAAACAAGACAGAGAACGCCAATCAGACAAAATATAACAATTGCGGAATATAATTTGGATAGTGTGGACAACTTCATATATCTTGGGGCTAATCTAGCAAAGGACGGTAATGAAACAGACGAAATCAAACGACGGATAATACTTGCAAATAAGACGTATTATTTGTTACTTCCAGTAATGAAATCCAAGAAAATGCTGCAGAACAATAAGCTGCGAATATATAAAACTAATACACGACCTGTGCTCTGTTATGGCAGCGAGACATGGACATTAACGCGAGCTTCCGAAAAAAACATTTAACGCATTCGAAAGAAAGGATCTCCGAAAAATGTTGGGATCTGTGAAGGAAGGAACGGAATGGCGAATAAGATACAACCATGAGTTGTATGCGCTCTACGACGAGTCAGAAGATAATTCCAAAAACATGTGCTTATGCTTAATTATTGTCAAAATAAAGCAAAATACTAACTTCTAGCCATTTATAAACAAATAATAGACAGACACTACAATTACAGTTATATGTATCGATGTATACATATATGATAGAGAAGAATTATAAAATCGCCGTGAGCCCTCCTTTTCGCTTCTCACAAATTTGAGGTACCCGTCCACACGAAGCGCAGCGATTAGATTTTTGTTTGGATGATGAAGTTTTTTATTTCTGTTATATATATATCTATCACCCGTGATTGGCTTCTGGAACGTTCGAACATTGAATGACGGCTGGAGTCACTCGATCCTTGCACCGCCAATTAGTGATAGACCATGAAATGGAACACTATAACATCTAAGTCTTTGGCTCGAACGAGGTCAGGTGGACAGGATCAGGAGAAGAACAAACCCCTAGCGGAACCACCATTCTGTACGTTGGGCCTGAGAGTGAAGCCAAAAATAGCGTGGCGTTCGTACTTACACCGAGAGCGAGAAACAGTCTCATCAGCTGGGAACCAATCTCGGATAGGATAATCGTCATCAGGCTAAGGACCAGGGTCAGAAACATCATAATTCTGCAATGCTACGCACCTACTAATATCGCAACATCTGGTGACAAAGAGGAGTCTTATAGCCTACTCAGTGCCACCTTCGGACGTGTTTCAAGAGGTGATATTATTATCATCTCAGGAGATATGAACGCCCAGGTTGGATCTGACAACACTGGACTAGAACACGTCATGGGGAAGCATGGTAACCCTTGAGTCGACGCGTCACGACCTTGGATTAAGAGAATTATTTGTGGAGTTTTGTAGTACTCGGCAAATGGTCATCGGAGGGACAGTTTTTCCACACAGGAGTCATCATAGAACATCTTGGGTTTCCCCTGCTGGTGTTACTTAGAACCAGATTGACCATTTGGCTATAAGTCGCCGATGGAGAAGATGTCTCCTTGACGTGCGAGCGAAACGTGGAGCGGACGTGGTGAGCGATCGCCACTTGATGGTTGCCTGCTTGAGATTGTGTACAGCAGCTATCCGACGACCATAAATTCTTGAAATGAAGCGCAAGCTTAATGTGGATAAGCTCAGAGATCCCAACAAAAAACGTGAGTACACCACCATTCTACGCGAAAAGTAATCCACATTGGGCGAATATGAAATACGAACACTGGACGCCAATTGGGAGGCAACCAGAAACACTTTTCTAACTAGTGCTGAAGAATCTGTGGGATATGTGCAAAGCGGTGAGAAACCCTGGATGTCGCAAGACACATGGGACAAGATTGGCGATCGGGAAAAAGCCAAATTGGCAATCGTCTCTCAATCCGATGTCAACACCCGACCTGAGGCAGAACTACTGCGATGATCATATACAGTTTAAAAAGACTGTTAGACGCGACTGGAAAGCCCATCGAAAATCTGGCCAACAAGGCAGAATCTGCGGCTTACCTTGGGGATATGGGTTCACTATTTAAAATCACGAAACAGTTGATGAACAGTAATTTCACCGCGAACCACCTGGTGAGGTGTCATCAGAACTCTCCTCTCGAAGTTTATCAGACTGGGTTCCGTAAAGAGCCGTCTTGTACCGACCACATAAATACCCTAAGGATAATATTGGAGCAGTCAGCCGAAATGGGTTCACCTCATGTTTGTGGACTTCGAGAAGGCTTTCAAAGCGTTAATAGAGATTGCATATGGAATGCTTTGCGTAGGGGAGGTATTCCAGATAAGGTCATAGCTATGATTAAAGAATCCTACGAAGATGCAAGATGTCGCGTCTTGCATAGAGCAGAGCTGCCTAAGAGCTTTCCTGTGTGAACGGGTGTCAGACAAGGCTGCATATTATCACCAGCCCTGTTTCTGGTGGTAATAAATGATATCTTGAAAGCTGCACTGAAAGGTGGGGAAAGTAAAGGTCTTCAATGGAGACTATTTCACATCTTAAGTCACCTTGGTTATGCTGATGACATGTTTTGCTTGCACATAACCGTTCGGACTTAGAGTCAAATGTTCGCTCGTAACATTCTAAATGCAAAGAGGCGGGACTGAAAGCAAATGTGCGTAAAACCAAGTACATGCACATGGATTCGAACGCAAGCACACCGATTGTTCTTAATGGGCAAGATGTTGAAGAGGTACAAGATTTTTGTTATCTCGGAAGCATTGTCAGCATGGACGGCGGTGCCGAAAAGAATATCGAGGCTCGTCTAAATAAAGCTCGTCAGACCTTCGGTATCCTTTCTCCTTTCTGGAGGTTAAGAAAGATCTCCCTTCGCACGAAGTTGCGAGTTTTTGACGCATACGTCAAATCCGTGGTCATACTACGTAGAAAGTGACCGTTCAACTTACCAAGAAACTATAGACTTTCATGAACCAATGCCTCTGACGCATTTTAGGAATATTGTGGCCAGAAGTGATCTCCAACGACGAACTTTGGAGTACAACTGGCCAGACTTAGAAAGATATTGAGATTCATAGGCGGAAGTGGCAGTGGATCGGTCATACTTTGAGGAAATCAGAGCAGAGCATCGCCAAACAGACTCTAGATTATAATCCTCAAGGAAGTCGGAAGTCGGGTTGGTCGACCATGTAACACATGGAAGCGAGCAGTTGAGCAGGAGGCCAGATGAATAAACAAGTGCTGGCAACAGTTTAAGGACGATGATCAGGATCGCGCCTTATGGAAGAGAGTTGTTTCTGTCTTATGCCCCTTTAGGGGGTCTTAACAGGAATTTGATTAATTGATAGATGTATAGATTAAGTTTAAATAAACTGCCAACAAGTCGGGCGAAACTTTATTATTCTTGGGACAAGTTGCGGATGAGTGGAAAGTCAATATGCAGGTTAGAGTGGTTAGGGAAGGCTAAGTGAAAGGGAGTTCTTGGGCAGGACTGTTAACAATATTTCATTCGTTTCTGTAAGTTTGGTTTTTATGAGGGGAGGAGTAGGGTAATAGTAAGGGTGGGTGGATGTTAATAGCTTTTTAATTAATTGCTTGAATCACGTCCAATGAATATTGTATAGAATGTGTTTCATAGACGAAGTTGCATAGAATTTTCATAAAATTCGGTGTATTTTACATTCATGAAACCGAACATTTGTATGGGAGGGGTAGAGAATATAGGGGAATCGTAAAATTTGATACGCAGTCTTATTTCGCGTCTCTTGTAAGGTGCTTGTATAGAATTTCAAGTTCTTAGCTTTTAGTTTGATGGTTATTAGTTGATTTAATGAAATTGGTCGAAATCATAGTTTTGTATGGGAGGGGGTAGAAGCGCAAGCGCGATTTCAAAACTTTTAAAACAACTTCATTTGAATTATTTTTATAAGTTTTGATGCCAAATTTGAAATTGATAGCTTTTAAGAGTTAGCTGATAACTGATTTCTTAAAAATGCTCGAAAAAATAATTTTGTATGGGAGGGGGTAGAGGAGGTAGGGGAATCGTAAAACTTGTGATGCAATTTTCTTTCATTTTTATTGTAAGGTGCTCGTACGAAATTTCAGGTTCGTAGCTTTTAATTTGTTGGTTATTAGTTGATTTAATGAAATTAGTCGAAATCATACTTTTGTATGGGAGGGGGTAGAAGGTCGAACGCGATTTTAAAACTTTTAACGCAATTTCATTTTAATTATTTTTGTTAGTTGATATACAAAATTTCCAATTGATAGCTTTTAATAGTTAGGTGATAATTGATTTCTTGAAAATGGTCGAAAAAATAATTTTGTATGGGAGGGGGTAGAAGTGTTAAAGGTTTTCGACCAGTTAATATTTCGTATATTTAGGGATTTTTTTTAAATGCATTTCGCAAATTTTCAAATTTCTACCTTAAAATTTCACTCAAGAATTTTCAGTTTATGTGTTTTTTTCAATGCACATGAA
Organism: Chorisops tibialis; assembly: GCA_963669355.1. Taxonomy (NCBI): domain Eukaryota; kingdom Metazoa; phylum Arthropoda; class Insecta; order Diptera; family Stratiomyidae; genus Chorisops; species Chorisops tibialis. The sequence continues at coordinate 109,726,660 of OY770262.1, read as the reverse complement.
ACACCTTGTGCACGTTAGACCGGGGGGGTCGGTTTATAACAAATATGGATCAAGTTATTATTATTTTTCTATGTGGATTAAATATAGGTATTCACATGCAAAATTTTAGCTTTGTATCTTTTACCAGAGCCCTAAAAAAATCACCCAAAGTTTTCGATATTTTTGCTTATTACCTCCCTCCCCTTACACCCCCAACTTAAAATTTTTACCAAAATTAACTATTATATAGTTCTACAATCTGACAAATTTTTGATTTGATATCTGTACTATTTTTGGAGATATAAGGATTTGTAATTTTGAAAAGTGCGCCATTTTTGAAATGCTCCCCATTTCCCCCCACTACTATTATTTCAACATGTTATATTTTTTTTGTATTTGCCTAGTATAGCTTAATATAAGTTTTAAGTTTCAATTACATAGCTTAAGAGATAGTTGAGATATTAATTTTTAAGTGTTTTTTTTTGCACCCCCCTGACCCTCCCCCTTAAAATAATTAGCCGCTTTCTAAAGTGGTTCCGATGAAACTATATGCCACCTTGACAGTCTCTTAATATGATTTTGTTACGATAAGTAATTTCGAAGATATAATCATTTGAAAAAAAAATTCGGCCGACAATTGGTTCTAAGCCCCCCCTTTTCGCACCCCAATGGATAAAATAATTAAATTATTTTTAAAAGTTGTCCCACAAACCCCTCTATATTAATGTTGAGTTTTAGTTTCCTAGCTGTTACCATGGTTGAGATATTTGAATTCGTATTTTTCGGTTTAAGCACTCCCCCTGCCTCCCCCTGAACTCGTATACCCCCGAAAATGGGTATCCGCCTGAGATCCGCAACTATCTACAATCCCCTCAAAAATGAACTTTCTATCTTGAAGGGTTTGGGAGTTAATGTGCGCTGAGCGTACACGTACACGTACGGCGGACGGCGGACAGCGGACGGCGTACGGCGTACGGCGGACGGCGTACAGACAGACGGATTTTTTTTTTTTGCATTTTTAGGCTAATTTAGTCATGAAACGCGAAAAAAAAAAATTTCAGGGTAGCAAACTTTTTTTTTTTCTTGTGTCGATCACAATACTTTATTATTATAATAATAAAGTAAAATAGTACTGGACCCTTAATTACTCAGCTACGCCAAACGCCACTGCGTGAAACCGTAGGGAATACCAAATTTAAGAAAAAAAAAACAGAGTCTAAGGTTACTCAAGTAATCTACTTTATTTAGATTCAAATGGATTCAGTTTTAGACATCAAGTCGATAGTTTCGAACTAAGAAAATTGATTTTATTTTGAACTGTAGCTAAATCCTAAAAAATAATATCGGGCGGGAACCGAACCCGGGCCCGTCCACGTAGCAGGCGAGAGAACCACCGATATCGACGAAATTATTTCGGCAAAACTTAGTAGCCAATTTAATGTGAGTCACGTGATTTCAAATATATGCACAGTTTTTCCTTATTATACAGATATGGCAAACTAGAAAATTAACGGACTTTTTTAATTCCCTGCTCCTTGTTTATCTTCGCCTAGTTATAACAATTTCAGACGTCACAATATCTTCAGACGTAGCAAAGATCTTTCCCAATTTTTCTTCTACTTCTACAATTGCGCAACATCCCAAATTGAACCTTGACTGCCTGACCTTCAGGTTCCTTAACATTTTTCGTTACTAATTATGGACGGATAGTTAGCCCTTCGCACAACCATCTATCTACGAATTTTTCATTTTCGTAGATTGAGGTGACCAAGGTCTATCCAATCAGGCAATGTGCTGGAATTATATATTACGTCGACCGGATTTGGACTCACGACCTTCGCATTATTAGACCAACACGCTATCCACTAGGCTACACTCAATTCATATTTGCCTGTTATTTTAGCTTCCTTCGTTTATAACAGTTGAGTGTGTCAACGTAAAAGCTGACTAGGTGAAAAGGACATCATTTTTTGGCGGAGACAAAATGTTTTAAAATTACCTTGACTACTACTTCAAACGTCAAGTAATAATCTTTACTATTCGAATGAATTAGACAGGGTTTTTCAATTGATATAAAAGCTACGCTTTGCCTACGTGACGTCAACGTAGACGAAGACGAAGCTAAGACAAATCTCCAAGTAGTTAGCTATCTGCAACAAACACCAAAAATCAAAACTATATTCAAATTTATTTTATATAATTTTTTATTTTTATCATTTTGAAATAAATGTAATAAAATCACAAAATACGATAGTGTAGGGGCATAATTATTAATTATATTATAATTTTTGTTGTCTCGTGTTTATCTCTATTTTCTTTTTCATATTTATTTTAAAGTAAATTATTCTCCTCTTGCTTTAATTAAATTCTTAAATCATTTGTTTATAAAGAACAAGAAAATGATAATATGGTTTGTTGACAAATAGCAATTTCTTAAAGCAAACGTGTTTTTAATTTATGTGTTTGTGTGTGTATATGTAAGATAATGCAAACAGCAGACGTATGAATTAAAAATAGAGCACCTGCGAAATGCATCATAAATGCATCTTTTCAATATATTTTAGTAGTTGTTGTTTTCTTCCGCAATTTAAAAGAGATATAGAGCACAGAACATTTTACGATATAACTGGTTTGTTTTAAATTAAAAAATAATTTCGAAATATATATTTTAGTTAAATTTTTGTTTTTCACAGCTAATAAACATATTGCATTTTTTTAATAATAAATTTTTCGTCGTTTTTTTTACAATTTTACAAAATTTAAACTTTATACTGGAGTCGGTGAATAAGTATTATAGTGTATTTAGCAGGACAGAAAAAAGGCCTTTATGGTTATTTTCTCATTCTTATTTTCCTTTTTAATTTTTTTTTAATGAAATTTTAAATGTCATCTCACGGGATATTTCAACTATAAGTATTGAAATATAGGAAAGACATAAAAAACAGTCGAGATTAATGAATTTCTAAATAAAACGAAATAGTTTATGAAAATCTGTTCTAAATTTTGACGATTTTTATAACTTACTGTAGCAAACAATGCTGATGTAAGTTTAATTTTTTTTATGAATTTCATTTTTATAGCATAGCTGATCCACAGAATAAGTTTTTTCGTCACTATTGAATTTTGATTTGTGTTCCTTTCTTTCACTTTAACCGAATTTCTGTCCCGAAAACAAATTAATTATGACGAATTAGTAAAATCTAAAGCCAATAGGAGATTGTTTTGTTTTACACCAAAAATAATACAATATTTTCAAATATTTATACTTAGAACAGAAAATAATATAATTATGAAGAAAACTGTTAAGATTTACAAATAATTTTTACAAGTCTACGCATAAATTTTACAATATCAAAATGTTAATTTCATTTCTTTTTTTTTTCATTTTTGTTTTCTTTAATTACTTTAATACTTAATTATAAAATTTAATAAAATAAAAGAAGAAAAATTATCGATATCATTTCAGAAATAAAAATTTACATAAATACTTACAAGCGAGTAACACGCACAACACATAAAAAGCATTGATTATTTTATTTATTTTATTCTTTTTCAATTTTTGTGTTTATTTTATTGGTTTTATTAAAAAAAAAACTAAAATTTAACCAATAAGTACTAATTGAACAAGAAAAAAATTCGTTGTAACTTAACAAGTAAAGGTATAGCGCGAAAAATTTAAACAAAACAGAATTAGATTAAGCTTAGCATTCGCTTTGGATGAGAGTATCCTTCAAGGCTTTCAATTGTTCCTCTCCTAGTTTTATTTTATCGGAATTTTCCCGAGAATCAACAATCAATTTCGCCTTAATATTTATAAAATAATCATAGTCAGCGTATTCGTCGACTGCTAAACTCTTTTCAAGAATCTTTCCGACAATAGAACCCCGTCGATCGATGTCCTCCTTCAATCGTTTTGCCTCTTCGAGTTGCTCTAAAAGTCTATCACGTTTTACTTCGAGAATTTTCTAGAAAAAAAATGAAACATGACATTAGTATTAGTGTCTACATCTACTTCTACAATGGCGCTACAGCCCAAATCGGACCTTGGCCTCCTGATATTCAGGTTCCTTAACATTTTTCATTACTTATTGTGGAAGGGTTGTTAGCCCTTCGCACAACCATCTTTCTACGAATTTTTCATTTTCTTAGATTGAGGTGACCAAGGTATATCCAAGCAAGCAATGTGCCGGAATTATATATTGCGCCGCCCGGGATTTGAACACACGACCTTCGCATTACAAGACCAACACACTACCTACTAGGCTATACCCTAGCTAGTATTAGTGTCAATAATGAGTAATAGCTTTTACTTACTTTTTCAGCACTATTCTCAATATTGTTGTAAAGTGCATTTTCTACTTTCGCCAAACGTCCAGATAAGGATAACAGCAGCATGGTGATGTGACCTACATCGTCGATGTAAGCTCGGAACTTTGTAGCATCGATTGGACGTAATTTATCGGAAACTTTAGCAGCTAGATCACTTCCTAATTGATCATTCGTTGAACTTTCTTCAGCAATTATTGTTTGCTCGTGGCCAAGCACCGTAAGTTTCTTAGTTAGGCGGTTGACTAATTCCTCCTAAAAATGAAAAAAAAAAAAAAATAAGAATTTAAATTTCCAATCCAGGCAGGATTTACTAAGCGGATATTTTCAGTTGCTAAGGACATTTAAAATTTTTGAATTTTTGGGATTGACGACATTGAACTAATTTTTTCTCATTATGCTAAAGTTGCTATCAAAATGTTTTCTACAAAATTTACGATTCGAAAAGTTAATAGGTACTGAGAAAATTAGTGTATTGGATTTAGTGAAATTGTACAGTTTGTATGGGAGGTGGTAGAAGAAGGGGCGAGTTCTTAAAGACTTTTTCAGAAATAACTATAAACATCATGCTTTTGATCTGTTTTAAATTGTAGATCAGTAGCGTTCATACTTTCAGGAAAATTCACTTTTTGCGAAGTTGTGAAATTTAGTCAGATTGTATGGTAGGGAGTAGAAGGGGTAAAGAAGAGTTAAGTCTATTTTTCTTTTCCTCACTAATAATTCTAAATAAATATTAAGTGCACAATTTGAGCTCGATAAATTTTATATGTACTGATTAAATTGGCTTAGAGCATTTCATGAAAAAGTGCAGTTTGTATGGGAGGGGTGGAAGAAGATGGAGGACGCAAAAAATGTTGAAACGGTAGATTTTTAGCTGCACTGGAAGATGAGGAAGGTAAAGGTCTTCAATGGAGACTATTTAACATCTTAAGTCACCTTGATTATGCTGATAACGTGTGTTTGCTTGCACATAACCGTTCGTACCTAGAGTCAAATGTTCGCTTGTTGCATTCTTAATGCAAAGAGGCGGGACTGAAAATAAATGGCCGTAAAACCAAGTACATGTACATGGGGTCGAACGCAAGCACACCGATTTTTCTTAACGGACAATATGTGGAAGAGGTGCAAGATTTTTGTTATCTCGGAGGCATTGTCAGCATGGACGGCGGAGCCGAAAAAGATATTGAGGCTCGTATAAATAAAGTATGTCAGGCATCCTTTCCCCTTTCTGGATGTTGTTATATGGTTGTACTACGTGGAAAGTGGCCGTTCGACTTACCGAGAAACTGAAAACTTTCGTTTGCCTTTGACGCATTTTAGGAATATTCTGACCAGAAGTGATCTCCAACGACGAACTTTGGAGTACAATTGGACAGACCAAAATAGGCGTTGAGATTCAAAGGCGGAAGTGGCAGTGGATTGGTTTGAGGAAACCAGAGTGAAACATCGCCAAACAGGCTCTGGATTATAATCCTCAAGGAAGACATCGGGTTGGTCGAGCATGTAGCACATGGAAACGAGCAGTTGAGCAGGAGGCCAGAGAAATAAACAAGTCCTGGCAACAGCTAAAGGCCGATGCTCAGGATCGCGCCATGTCGAAGAGAGTTATTTCTGTCCTATGTCCCTACAGGAATTTGATTGATTGATTGAGATTGAAATCATTTTAAAAGTAATATATTCCAAATTTCAGGCCAATAACTTTTATACTATTTGAGCAAATCCATTTATTGACGAATTGCGAAATTGTGCCCTTTTGTATGGGACGGGATGGGAGGAGTGAAGCTAATTATCTATTTTTTTTTGGTCTTACTAATAATTCTAAATAAGTATTTAGTGCACAATTTTAGCTCGAAAAATTTTATACGCACTGAGTAAATTGGTTTAGAGTATTTCATGAAAAAGTACAGTTTGTATGGGAGGTGGTGGGAGGAGGGGGAGCACACTCATAATTTTTATACGGTTGAAATTATAATAAAAGTAATATATTCCGAATTTCAGACCAATAGCTTTTATACTTTTCGAGGAAATCCGTTTATTGTCAAATAGCGAAATTGTGTCATTTTGTATGGGAGGGCATAGAAGGAGTCGAGCAATTTGGCCTGTTCCCGAACTTGACATTACTTTTTTGTCAAAAATGTCGTATACAAAATTCAACTGTCTAGCTTAACGCGCTCTAAAGACAGAGAGCGCACAGTCGAGCGGAAATTTTTGATTACATGAACTTTTGATTGAACTTCTGCATCATTTATTTACTTCGGCAAAGTAAATAAATGATGCAGAAGCCTTATTTCTTAGTGTTACAAACTTTAGAGCAAACTTATAATACTCTCAGATTTCATCTAGAGTATAATCAGTTCTACTTCTTAAGTATAGTATGCTTAGCAGATGGGTTCCGGAAGAATAATTGCAAATTGGTTTTCATTAACATTAAGTAGAGGTTATTTAAGATCGGTCTCATTAATCTTGAAGAACCATGTTTCCATCCCGATAAATTCTTGTCTCCAAGCGAATATTTATCATACAATGAGTCCCAGTTAAGACCACTTATAGGAGCATAGTTGGCATACGTGGATTTGAAAGTGCTGCTAGCCTACGTTTTTAAAGTCGAACCGCACAAACAAGTCTTACATTGTTTTACTAGTTGAGAGGATATGAAAACTGAGTTGAAGGCTTTGATGTGTCTTCACAAGATCAAGCGATAAAGAAGGGAAATATTGAGTGTTTTTGAGAGAATTCCAGAACCACATTTATATTCATCTAGGGTGTAGCCTAGTAGGTAGCGTGTTGATCTTGTAATGCGAAGGTCGTAAGTTCCAATCCCGGTCGGCGCAATACATAATTCCAGCACATCACCTGCTTGAATATACCTTGGTCGCCTCAATCTACGAAAATGAAAAAATTCGTAGAAAGAGGGTTGTGCGAGAGGCTAACAACCCTTCCACAATAAGTAATGAAAAATGTTAAGGAACCTGAATATCAGGAGTCCAAGGTCCGATTTAGGCTGTAGCGCCATTGTAGAAGATGTAGATTTATATTCATCTTGTGAGTTCTCTTTGCACCTCCTTCCTGGTAACTCACTTCGTTCTAGTGTGAAATTCTACTGATAAGTCATTCATCAATTTTAGGTGATAAAGTCAGTTAAAATTTTCATCAATTCACTTGGTTGGAAGTCCAAAGTATTGCTTCAATTATGGAGTTTGAAAGTCGAGCATTCAGACTGGTATCACAACTCGTTTTTGAAACCCAGAGATCATTATCATTGAATCCAACGTAGCACCGGAATAGATGGAAAACCGTCGTAAAATACCACTGTATGATATATGTGTAGTTCGTACAATGGAGAAACTCATTAGCTTAACAAACTTCGTCAAAAGTTTTCGCAATCCTAAGTGCAAGAATTAAACTATCACTATATTTATGAATGCAGAGGTCGTGCAGCTCGAATCGGTCAACTAGATTTTAATCATCAACATTTTGATTCATTTTGCGAGCCTAAATTATTATTAAATGTATCCTTCTTCGCTTCTTGGAACTTAATGAATTAATTTCCAGTTAAGACCTCTGAGATAGATAGATAGATTTCACGTTGGGTAGGTTTGGTTTCCTCAATCGGCCACTGATGTGATAACCCTCGGCATATATAAATATTAGAGTTCGTTATCGAGTCCCGTGCTATTGCTGAAGCTTAGGATATCACGTAGAGGAATGTTCAAAAAGGCACTTGGGTTCATAAATCGTTGACCGAAATGAACGAGTCTTTCACATTCACAGAGAATATGCTCTCCATGTGACAGTGTCTAGATGTGACAGTGTCCAGTTAGGACAAGAGCCTAGTCTGATTTCTATTCAGGAGTTCTTTTGACCGAATATTTTAACATTAAAAGTTAATATACTGGTTGCCTGGTGTCGAGTTCCAGTAAAGGACACCTTGTAATCTTAGCCACATTTGGATATTCATTTCTGCAGTACTGCGTGGTATCCCGCAAAAAGGAAAGGGCCCGTTAAAACAGACTCGGATCGGTTACGTGAAGTCTTTTGTAATAGCCGATCAGTTTGATAAAGGTCCCAGCAGAGACCGAAGCGTCACATTTAATAAAGCGTAATTGTCTGAAATCTGGAAATCTTTTTTTTTAAAGCAGATTCGGATTCTTTATTGGTCCACGAATCAGCTTGCTCATTACCCTTGAACCCACTATGTCCAGGGATCCATATGAGAGTTGCTCCGCTTCTATTCCGCAGTTCTATTAGTATCTGAAGCCAATCCCTCACAAGCTTTGATCGTATTTGAGATGATTACAAAACCAGAATTACCGCCCTACTATCAGAGAAAATATTAATTTTCTGATTATGGGATGATGTATTGATATTCTCCCGAATACATAGTTCTATTACATGTATTTCAGCTTGCGAAATAGTACAGAACTTATGCATGCTGGCGTAGATATTAGTACTGGGATTTACTTCAAATGCTCCAACACCTACCCCTTTTTTTGTTTTAGAACCATCTGCGTATCAGATGATTGTTGTTTTTTTTTATATTGGGGTTATTGGGCACCTTAAATGGTTTTGTGAAACTAAGTCTTACTACCATAGAATCAAGATCTACTTCTAGAATCAAGAACTACTTCTTTTACAATTTCTGAGAGTCAGAGAAAGCATGCAATTTTGAATCCTGTACCGTTTTCAGTGGTGAGTAGTCCGCATGGTGTGTTAAGGTTATCCTTCTGTATTTCCAGATGTAGGGAAGTCAGATTGAGAAGCACCTTTATTACTGCACTTTATTACTTGTATTTCAATACAAGCAAGTTTTTATATTTTTATTGTTGCTGACTAGTTTTCTGCAGTGTTTTGCACCACTACACTGAAGGTGCTACCTCCCAAAGAGGAATAGGACAGAAACAGTTTTCTTCCAAAAGGCGTGATTCTGAGCATCGGTCCTTAATTATTGGCATGGATATGCATGCACTCGCAGACAGCCAAAAAATCGGCATTTTTCCCAAATGGGAAAAATAAAATTTTTTCGAATCTAATACCATGGATGCAGAACTATGGTCAGCGGGCTGTTCCCATTCGGTATGGAAAATGTGACTGAAATTACAATGGTGTTTATCTCGCTGAGCGACAGAATTGTCGTCGACTTGAACTGAACTATGGCTGCTTGGTATTTCAGGTGTAGAGTCCGTGGGTGCGAGAGACTATTGACAATATTGCTGGGCTGGAGGATATGGGTACGTGTATTGCGGCCAAGGAGCGGGGATCATGATAGTTCAACGAAACATGGTGCATGGTAAAACTGCACTCGTTTTAAAATCATATTTTTACAAAAAGTTTGGATCAAAAAATTTTAATTCATTGAAGAGTTTTGAATCGATCGTCAAAAGCTACTTCCATAGATTTCGTTTATCTAAATATCCTTCCAATTTGAATGATTCAGTATTTCATGTGCTGAGATCCAGATTTGAAAATGCCACTTCGAGAAAAACGTCTTTAAAGTTTTGCTTATTGCTTGAATCCTGGATTTGTTTAATTAAGTAGGGGCTGTAGTTTTTAAACCTATTACTGTAGAGAATTTCGGGTTTCATGTTCAATATTTTTTTAAACAATTCTAATATTTGTATTAAACATTCTCATTGAAGCTGGTTTTATATCCCAATTAACATCATCATGTTCGAAAATTCTAATATCAAAAACTCCAAATATTCTACCGCACTTTAGAGTTTTTTTACTTTTGTAGAAATGGAGTCTTAAAAATGTTTTCGCGGCAGCACTTTGCAGAGACATCTATGTATTCGTAGTAATGTTGCAATTTTCAGCTAACATAATCTATAAGTTTCTCACTATAGCTCTGCATACTTTTCAAACTTTTTCAAGTTCCTAGATATATTTTGTACTCAACCTTCTATTTCACTATTACAAATACCCCCAATTCAGCCTCACTTTCCCCATACTTGAATGCTAACAGAAGATTGCATCGGTCATATGTATTTGCCTTATCGTACCCATATGACCAGAGCGGTAAAGTTAAATTTTTATTGCGAATTTGACACCGAACAGGTTTTAAAATCGTAAACTGATTTACAAATTCCAAAATCCAGATTAGGCACATAAATAACTTTACTACCCAAATTCTGCCCTACATTAACTGCAATTGGTATGCCGAAAACCTGTCGTCATACGAAAACAAAAACGCATTCATTCAAATTTTGCAATATACTATCCGAAGAAAACCTACAAGAGTATTTTAAATTCAGCTTCTCAATCCCTTGACATATTTTCAAGCATATATTTATCGTCAACCGATCAAATTTATGTAACAAATAAATTTGCACGTAAATAACAAACAAAAATGCTCGTTATTTTGTTTTATAAACGCGGGTACGAAAATCTTGTCCCTGATCTACGATCATGAACTTTTTGAACCAAAAAAATCGCTATGAATAGTAATTTTTGCTGTTTAGTGAGAGATTAATAATTAGCATATTGAAATAAAAGCATGTTTAAGATTAATTTAATACAGCAACATTTTTGTTTTTTTTATTACACTAATTTGAATTTGTTTATATCGAAAAACTCTACATGCGAATTTTGATCGAATTCAATGTCAGGAAAATTGTTTGACCCTAAGTTTAGAGTCATTCATAGTCAAATATTGAGTTGATAAGATTCCTAATATTTGGGTCTTGGCTTCCTATAGTTAACCATCATAAGAAATACTACTGAACTTTTTTTTTGTAATCGGGAAGTTAGTCGCTAATGAAGCTGCTAATGTTCAGAACTTTTGAAGGAGTGAAGTGGTTGGATTTAGTTTTTTACATTCTTACTAATAGAGGATCTATCGTAGAGGGATCTATCGTAGTAGGATCTATCGTAGTAGGATCTATCGTAGTAGGATCTATCGTAGTAGGATCTATCGTAGTAGGATCTATCGTAGTAAGATCTATCGTAGTAGGATCTATCGTAGTAGGATCTATCGTAGTAGGATCTATCGTAGTAGGATCTATCGTAGTAGGATCTATAGTAGTAGGATCTATCGTAGTAGGATCTATCGTAGTAGGATCTATCGTAGTAGGATCTATCGTAGTAGGATCTATCGTAGTAGGATCTATCGTAGTAGGATCTATCGTAGTAGGATCTATCGTAGTAGGATCTATCGTAGTAGGATCTATCGTAGTAGGATCTATCGTAGTAGGATCCATAGTATATACATAGTAGGAACATTCAGCTAAAAATGCGACCCGGCTCCGAAAATTTGCCGAAAACACACTCGCGTTTCATCGCCGATACGTGTGCTTCCTCTCTCTCAAGCTTACAGTAAACATTTAATCTGATATTTCCATTTCATTCTCGCAAAGATTTTTTTTATTAGACAAGAGCAAGCGAAATTGTAAGAACCGCCGATCATGATCCGCGCACCCGCCGTCCAAGTTGAATACGACACGAGCAAAAGCTGTAAGAACGCCATGTACTAGAATGAGAGATAAGAAGTGTCGCGGACTCGGCGGGACGCGTTGCTCTCTTTATTTTCAGAGGTAAAAACCGGATTTTTCAGAGGTAGCACGTCACAAACATGTTAACCCAGGCACTATACAAAGTGTTCTTACTCTTTGTTGTACTCTGGTAGGATCCATCGTAGTAGGATCTATCGTAGTAGGATCTATCGTAGTAGGATCTATCGTAGTAGGATCTATCGTAGTAGGATCTATCGTAGTAGGATCTATCGTAGTAGGATCTATCGTAGTAGGATCTATCGTAGTAGGATCTATCGTAGTAGGATCTATCGTAGTAGGATCTATCGTAGTAGGATCTATCGTAGTAGGATCTATCGTAGTAGGATCTATCGTAGTAGGATCTATCGTAGAGGGATCTATCGTAGAGGGATCTATCGTAGAGGGATCTATCGTAGAGGGATCTATCGTAGAGGGATCTATCGTAGAGGGATCTATCGTAGAGGGATCTATCGTAGAGGGATCTATCGTACGGGGATCTATCGTAGAGGGATCTATCGTAGAGGGATCTATCGTACGGGGATCTATCGTACGGGGATCTATCGTAGAGGGAACTATCGTAGAGGGATTTATCATAGAGGGATCTACATATAGACAAGATTTCCCCCTTTTCTCTTCTAGCTATTGAATTTGGAGTTTCGAAATATTGTTTCTTGGTAGTGAATTCTGTGTTCGATGATTTTGAATAAGTTAAGATACTTTCGATGCGACTATAATTCCAAATAATAATTAAAAAAAAAAAACAAAATTAAAGACTACAACTCACCTTCTTTTTCGTCAAATCACCACTATCGCCATTCAACAACGACATTTCCTGACAATATCGCGTCAGAATTTTCGGTTCGATTGCCCCATAATAATTCGTTGTCGCTTCCAAAGCTTCAGCACTAGGAGATTTATTGATTTCACAGCCAATTGATCGATCCGATTTATGATCGGGTGTTGATGTGCCGACGTCACGTTTATTCGGTCGCGGCGCAACTTTCGGATTATACAAGCCCGTTACGTAATCCGCGGTCGATTTGAAAATTTTCGGTTCCAGGATCTGAACCAATTTATCAGACGGTGCCAGATAACTAATCAAATCCTTTGCCAGATTATCACAATCGATCTCTTCGGGATGTTTCTTTCGCGGCGTCAATTCGATCGGAACGATCTTCGATTCGATCTTATCGTCGCCGATTGTTGTCGCGTCTTTCGACGCATCACTTAATTTAATGCGAGTTAATTCGTTTTCTAGCGTTTCGTCCGTTTGCGATGCAGCCTCTGTTGTCGGAGCGTTTAAACGTAGAATAATTTCAGTTCGTTGCATCAATTTTAGGCCGTCGATTTCGCTATCCATTCGCGATATCCGTTCGGATTCGTTGATTTCGAAAAGCGGACTGGTGGCCGGACTATTGCGCGGTGTCGGTGATTTCGGTTCGACTCGAAGCGTGTCCTTTTCGATGACTTTCGACTTGATTTCGACCGTTTTCGCCGTATAGCCTAGTAGAGTACGTTCGCCAGCGTTCTCGATTAGATGTGCCGACATCAACTTGGATTGAAGTTGCGTGATCTTTTCGATATTGCCGCGAAGACTGTCCTTACGGATGACCTTCTCATCGGATTTTGTAGGTGGTGATGCCGAGAGGGTTGTCTTCACCAGTTCGGCCCTGACTATGCGACCTTCACACTTTTCCTGCTCCTCTAAGCTTAGTTTACGGGCGACTTCCATTTTTCGGAATTCGTGTTTGGCTGAATATGGCGATCGCGGCTTGTCCTGCTGATTGCAGACATTGCTCTCCGATTGAGCGGGTGAAAGCATCATTTTATTGTGGTGTTGGTGGTGATCTTCGATCGAATCAAAGACGTGCGTTTTCTTCAAATCGATAGTCGATTGCGACATATATTTGGGGCTGATCGAATCGTTTGAATTCATCGGCGAGCTTGTACTACGATTCAGTGCTGCCATCGAATACGATGGAGGACTTGTCGATATCGGCGAAGATGTTAGTCGATTATGATTGATGGCAGGTGATGGTGATTGAAAGTGGAACATCGACTTCATCGGATAACTGTTCGATAATAATGGCGGTGCTGTGTGTGGCGGTGTTACCATATTGATGTTGTTGTTTGAACCGTAACGCGGCGATGAGGATGAAGATGATGGGGATGATGGCTGCATTTTAACTCCGACGGGGAGTACATCGGGTAAATTGTTGCATTTTGATGAGAGTATGTCTTCGTGAAATGATTGTGTGCTATGATTGATGCTGTCCTCGTTCGAGGTTAAAGTGAGTTTGTAGCTTCCATGGTCCGGATCGGTTGTGTTTAATTTATCGCGGGTCTGACGTGGCAAATATTGGGCCTTCGAATTGCGCCTGAAATGGAAGAATAAAGAGACATTTAGAAAATAGTTATTCATAAAATTTTTCTAGTGTGCTGTCTTGGATATTTTTTTACAGTATTCGAAATAACTTGGGTAACTCTTTAATCAACAATCCATCAACATCTAATGTTGTCAAGAATATATCTGGCATTGCCAACATTTCTAGCTCATCTAATATCAATCTCACTATTATCTACCAAAATGTGCATGACCTTAGAACCAAGTTCGATGACTTCCTGGTGTCCCTTCTGGAGAGTATGTCCGATATTCTTTGTATCACCGAATCCTGGTTGATTCCCTCAATTCTTAACTTTGAATTGCAATACAGTTCACAGGCATGATCGTGATGTAAATCGTTCTATCAAAAAGGATGGTGGCAGTGTGACTTTGTGTGACTTTGATGCTTTTCCCATTGAGCACCTTCTCCTCAAAATTAAGGTCTCTCATGATCGATACTTATACATATGTTGTGTCCTTGTTGCTGCGCAGTGGAAATTATTGAAAAGTTTTTTTAAGAGCCTTTCGGAAATCATCAACTCAGCTGGCGCTACCTGGACATTTCTAATCTGTGGTGACTTCAACCTTCCCAACATACAATGGAATGCAGACTGATCACACCCTACACTGCCTCTATCTAGCATAGACTTGTGTGTTGATCACTTTATAAACCTGTGTTCACTTACTCTACATAATATTACCACAAATCAAAGGGGGAAGATCCTCGATTTTTGATTTTTTCCCGATGTCAGTGCTTCTAGGATCAATGTTGACACCTTTATTGGATTACCACCCGACCCTTATTATCCACCCCTCCAGGTCAAGGTAAGGATAAGAAATACAATTTCTACAAGGGAAACTATGAACAAATGAGTTATAATCTCGGTAATGTTAACCGGCTTGAACTCTTTAACAAAAAAAACTCTAATGAATCATCGACGCAACTATACTTCATTTTTGATGACATAATTCATCGGAATATTCCCTATCGTGCCATTTCCAATCGTGCCTACCCTGAATGGATTAATCATTTGATTATTCGCGCTTTTCGTAAGAAAACGCGCTTGTATAAAAAGTATAACCGTTCTTCTCTTCTATCTGATTACCCTAACTATTCCCTTCAGTGTAAGTGGGTCAAATCAGAGATCAAGAAGGCTTCCTCTGTATATGTACATTTCTCAGCTAGAGGCGGCATTGTCGCGCAATGAGACCAAACCATTTTGGGCGCATGTTAGAAAGCGCAGAAATAAAGAATTTGTTCTTTCACAACTTAAGTTTGGTGATACTGCCACTACCTCTCCACAAGAAATTTGTGAATTTTTTTTTCCCAAATACTTTTTCTCTGTATTTAGCCACTCGAGTAGTCTCATGGCTTTTTCATCCCACCCCAGGAGTTCCTCACTGAGATATCTATTAGTAAAAGGGACATTATATCAATCATCAATTCTCTAGATTCAAAAATCGGTGGCGGACCGGATGCCGAATTTTTTGTGAAAACTCTCTCCTCGGAGCTCTCGGTGCCACTATCTCTCTTGTTCAATAAGTCACTTGAAGAAGGGTCGTTTCCTGCTTGAAAGGAGATACCGCAAATGTCTCGAAATATCGCCCAATTTCCACCCTAAACTGCTTTGGTAAGCTCTTTGAAAGATTAGTTCATAATGTAGTCTGGGAGAAACTTAATCATTTGATATCATCAGCACAACATGGATTAGTAAAAGGTAGATCTACTTCCACCAATTTATGTGAATTCACTAATTCTAATCCTTAGATTGTCATAATACTGTGTCAAGTCATATATATCGATTTTTTCAAAGCTTTCGACACTGTTAATTGTAAAATTCTTATTTCAAAACTTGAAAGGTACATTATTTCTGGCTCTCTCCTGCGCTGGTTCAATTCGTACCTTACGGATCGTCGTATCCGAATTACGTTCAACGGATACTCCTTCCACATTATTGACGTCCGAGGGATGAAGAACTGCTTGAATTTCACTGTTCTCCACGGTAGATATTTCATAGTGTAGTTGTGAGTGCAGTTTGGCGTTTATTACGAGGGGCATGTAAGAGAGGAGGTATTATGTCCTTTAGTTCCTTAGAGAGTACATCGACATTTCGGCGATACGGTTTCATCTCCAATTAGACGGAACGCCGATGCCGGAACATTATATTTTAGAGATAGATGACAGGACTGGATTTTCAAGGCATCAAACTCAACATAGTTTTCCCCCCTCCATTTCAGGGCTAAGTTCAGGTCACAGTTTAATGTACCTGTTGACTCATTACGACATGAGGCTATTGAGGTCGGACGTGCTTCCGCAGGAAAGTCAAATTGAAAGAAGTGGTGCCATCAGCGATGCTATGAATAGGATAGGAGTTTACGACAGAAAGTCGTTCATAAAAACTATAAAGAAAGTGGGGTGATAAGACTGAGCCTTGAGGGATGCTGGAATCAGTAGAAAAGGGGGCAGAGGTAACTCCATCTAGAACAAATCATATGGAGCGCTCAGAGAGGAAGCTCCCAATCTATTTAAGGAAGGCCGAGTTAAAGCCAAAAGCTTTAAGCTTAGCTATGAGATATTTATGCTAAACTTTGTCAACCATTTTCGCAATGTCAAGCGCAAGTACTAGCACTTCGCCGAATTTGTGAATACAAGAATTCTAACATTCAGTTAGATATACCAGTAAAGCCCAAAAAATAACACCGAAAAGTGACAATGATATGAAATGTATATAATGATAGAACACAGTGGAACTAATACGAAGGACGAAAAATTCGTTTTCAAAACTGGTGCCAAACGGGTTCTGTGTAGTGGGATAAAAAACAATTTTACGGTAGAGACACAAACTTGGTGCCATTCAAAAGATCCCTCTGAGCACTTTACGAAAATATAATTAGCTTCTGATAATTTGTTTCCTTTGATACAAAACCGGTAAGGTCTTTGGAAATAATAGTACCGTCGGCGCTAGTGTAAATTTCCGTGGCTTCAAACCCAGCACTCGTATTACTTCACTGTCAACTGTCAGTGGAAGTCAGCAAAAAAGAACAAAAACATAAACAAGTCCTTCACATTCCTTCTGTTGTAGAGAAATTTGGTTCTCATTAAACTGTCGTTGGCTTGCTGTTTGAGATACAGATTATCGATGTTTCGCAACCCAGTGTGGATATTGTATTGGTATTATGCACTTCCAGGCTATCCCAATCTACGAAGATCACCAATTCAAAAGAAAAGGTACGACTCATTCTTACGAAAACTAATTTTTTAAGGCCTGCAGACTATTCAGCCAATGTCATTTAGGCTGTAACGCCATTGAAGAGGATAGATACTAGGAGAATGTTAAAATTTCTCAAGGGTCATTCAATTTTCATAAGCCACTGCTGATTTACCAACCTGCAGTACATCACAGTTCTTAGATCCTAATTGAGATTATGATTGCTAATATTTGCCACAGTTATAAAAAGCTTGGGAATATCTAACACATCTTCATTTGTTTTAATCCATCAATTCTGAATAAGTATACTTGGAAATGTTTTTTTTTAAGATGAAGAATTGCAACACGGTAGTACTGAGAGATATCTGAATGATAGTATCGACCTTATTCAAATATGAAATCTCAACAAAAATATCTCAGTAAGTGTTCGACCGGCATATTCGAAGACCTTGATTTTGAAGCAATAATATTTGCTACAACTTGAGACTGAAGTACCTTGGTGTTATGCTTCATTTTCGATGGCACTATCGAGCCTGGCCGAGCCTTGACCTCTTCGATAACTTCTTCGTTTTCTTCGTGTTTTTTAAAGGCGTATCTTTAGGTTGTAGTTTTTAACTTAGAGAATCCTCGTCAAGTTGAACATGATTTCGAAATATGAAGTGTGTTTCAGCAAGAGCGAAGAACTTAAATTTCGCGAAATTTTCGAAATCTTAATTGTTCGTCTCTAATTTTTTTGACAGTTGTCACGTACAAATCATACGATTAAGGATAATGAAGCGCCACCTAAATGAATAGCTTTCAGTTATTGTGGGCACACATTTCAAATACTAATGTAAATTTTTCGTAGAAAAATCATCTCCAGGGGTAGCCTATTTCTAGCTTAATAATCAACAAACAACTCAAATTTAAAGCCACGAAATTCACATGCAATTGTTCAATAATCAACGTATCTATCAATAGGCACTGTTTCGTTTGGCTGATCGAGTGGACCTCGGAAAATAGGTTGCTAATTGCAGTAGGATCCGTACTGACTACTTCGATCAGAAACATACTGTAAGGATGGTCATCAGAGTTTTGCTGAGAGTTGATGAAATTTTAGATTTATCTTTAACATAATTTTTAACATTAAAAAGGTATTGATTGTAAAGAGTGACTTACAACAAGTTAGTATTGTATTAACATTGTCCATTTCCTCAACGGTGGCAGCCGCAGATCCGTTTCTGGCCAGCCCGTCCGCCATTTTGTTTCCAGGCATATCTCGATGCCCCGGAACCTAACAAAGTCGTAAAGTGCACGTTTCTTCCAATTTTTACAATATGTCCATACAATAGTTCAAACATCTTGATTTGCAGCTGTAAGCGAAACTCCTGTGAAGCTTGGCTGTCCGAGTAAAAACTAACTCGCTTACCAGGCCAGTTTCGCCCCTTTCGCAATACCATTAACTCCGATTGGAAGATCATGGCATATTCTGGAAGATGCCTGGAGATTTGCAGATCAAGGCTTTCAGAAAAGATGCCATAACTTACTCCCTCCTCCATTTTCGAACCATCGGTAAATATCGCAATCTCATCATTCTGCATGACATTATTGTCAGTTTATTACTGTCTCTCAGGCAGAGTGACTTCAAAGTGCTTCACAAAGTGCATCTTTGATAGCATTGTATCACTACTTGGGAAAGAAGATTCCTTTTTCATACGCTCAAGGATGACGGCATGAGATTTTTTTAAATTGTTCCCAAGCAATGCGCCAAAAATTTCAAGTCTCACCGCCGTAATGCCCGCCTTCTTCAGAATTACAACATTCAGCAGAAGAAGACCCAAAATGGCTTCCAGTCCTGCTGTGGGCGTTGTACGCAATGCCCCCGTAATGCATATGCAGGCGATTTTCTCAACGTGATTCAGTTGTGATTGGATAAGTTCCAGTTCGATACTTTCCCGCCATACCAACGCACCGTATGTAACGATTGGTAGTATGATACTGATATACGTCCACCTTACCGTATTTGGCTTTAGTCCCCATTTTTGCTTTCTTAATTCTATCTTCGACATTCAGTCGCCATTTGAGTTTGCTGTCCAAGATGATTCTCATAGTTTAGCAGTAAAAAAATGAAACTCCACGGTACTGAAATTTTGCGGCTCAGGTAATTTACCGATGCTTGCCTGGGTAGTGTACCTGAATTTTTTGGTAACGATTGTAAAATTTTTCAACTTATACAGTAAAATTATAATGCGCTGGTGCTTTAAAACTAAACGAAGTATCCTGAGTCGTCATCATGTGCCATCTAAGGCTCTTTGGCGTTGAAAAAATTTTAAAAGAAAATAATTCGTACTCGATGAATGTTGCTTCGCACGTAAAGTCTGATCCATTTGTCGTTTGCAATAATATTTACATGTATAGATGTAGGGTATTTTCATCTATCTGGCAATTCCCAACTGCACTTCTGCCAAAAGCCGTACTACAACGAATCTCAGCCTTCTTCTATAAGCATTATTGGAAGTGGACGGACGGTTACCGGTTTATTTGCATCAAAAACTCATTTGTAACTTTCAATATTTTTCATCAACAATTTATTTTTAACTTTCATCACATATATTTAATAGTTTATTGTATAAACTGTTTCATTCCTACATAGATACTTTTACTTCTACAATGGCACTACAGCCCAAATCGGATTCTGGCCTCCTGACATTCAGGTTCTTTAACATTTTTCATTACTTATTGTGGAAGGGTTGTTCGCCCTTCGCACAACCCTATTTCTACGAAGTTTTCATTTTCGTAGATTGAGGTGACCAAGGTATATCCAAGCAGGCAATGTGCTGGAATTATATATTGCGTCGACCGGGATTTGAACTCACGACCTTCGCATTACAAGATCAACACGCTACCCAGTAGGCTACAACCTAGCTACATAGCCTACATAGATACGGTATACAAAATTTATCTATTAATAATCAAATAACCATTCCATATACCTTCAATAGAAACAATAAAATTTGAGCATTTTTAGCTTATTTCCGAAAAATTATTTCGCATGCGCTTCCAAATTTTATAGTATGTAATGTAAAATTACTGTGGTGTATGCATACCTGATGGGGCATACCGTGGTGGAAAGTTACAGTACGGTGTGCAATTTTGAGTGCATGTTCTGTAAGAAATCACTACGGTAGTAGTGTACTATTACAGTAGGTTATGTACGCTGACCTATTATACCTTGCTATTATTGCTGATTGATTGTTACTGTGTATTAAAATTAAATAATTTACAGTGCCAGGTACCATCCTTGTACCCTGGTCCTATGTATTACTTAAACTTAGGTCCGTGAGTTACAAGAAGTCATGGGTAAGTGCAAAGTATCAGCAAATTATTCATTTGCTAAAGATTTGCATCCAAAGGGCAGTGACGCCATTGAAAAAGCATTTTAACCATTATTTAGTTCAATTCCAGAAAAACGATTTTAATTTTTATAAAATTTTTCGAATATTAATTTTATAATGTATAATTGGTATTACTAGGTTATTGGTGTTCATAAATATTTCTTCAAAAATCTGTACGGGAATGAGGCCCTCAGCCGAGTTGCCCCACATTGGGCGCCAACTGTAACGAAAACTCTGCTGAAGGCCTCATTCCCATACAGATTTTTGATAATGGGGCCGTCCTTTGCTGGTCCGTGTCCGCGCCACCTCCTCTTGTAATTTTTTAACTTCTTTTCTCAGCGCCCATCTAGGATAGCGGTTCCTCTGGGTCATCTATTCCACGCCCCCGCTCCTGAGCAGCCGGCAACAGGTGCTGCCCGACCCGGAAGAGCCCCATTATCAAAAATCTGTTCGGGAATGAGGCCCTCAGCCGAGTTTCCGTTACAAAATTATTTTTTATGAAATGTTAATATTTTTTAAAGGTACTGTTTGTGATAAAAAAAAATCGATTAGCTTTACTCCTTCCACCCCCTCC
This sequence comes from Chorisops tibialis, assembly GCA_963669355.1. Lineage (NCBI taxonomy): Eukaryota > Metazoa > Arthropoda > Insecta > Diptera > Stratiomyidae > Chorisops > Chorisops tibialis. The sequence continues at coordinate 109,705,328 of OY770262.1, read as the reverse complement.
CATACACTGACACAATTTCACAAATCCAATACACTAATTTTCTTAGTACCTATTAATTTCTTTTTTTGTATAAAATATTTTGATAGGCACTCTAGCTTGAAGTGAAAAAATGTTATTTTCATTGTACTTGAAATAAAATTAAGTGTGTTTAGGACTTCGACACTTGCTACATCTGCATTTCTTCTCACCTCATTACGGTCGTTCCCCTTCCCATATCTTTCCTACCCCATTCCTTCCCTCCATGACTGTGTTTGTGCCTTGCACATAAAGGCCGAAATTGCCTATAATACAGGTCATTCAGTAAAAAAAAAAATTTTCCGGAAAGCAAAACCGATATTAATAATTAAAATTTTGTTTTAACTTTCAAATTCTATCGAAAATATTATTCAGCTCAAGAAAGCAGTAAATAATTTAACTTTCTTGTTAAAATTCGTCGATTCGTCCACACCTTATTGAGCAATCCAGAGAAACGCCCACATACAAATCGAGAAAAAATATTTAAGTGCAATTGCCTATACAGGCATTATTAAAAATGATTGAATTAATCAAAGATTCTTTTATAAAAAATTACTGCAACACTTTAAGTCGCCCACGATCGAAAACTTAAACAGTTAAATTTTTCAAATTTAACACCTCTGACCTGCAGCCAACTTAGCTACACCACGATAGCCTAACGACGTCGCTAATGCACGCTGCAATCTGTGCTCGTCGATCTTGGGCAAATTCAATTCAATTTCCATTTGGATTCAATATAGTGTGGCTCCGAAGCCCATAGTAAAATGAGTATAAGAAAAGTCACCTTATATAATCGATCCACCGCATTTAGAGGCAGTTCTGGCAGTACAAAATGCACCAATAATTGTATCAATTCATGAGCAGCTCTATACCTTATTGCTTTAATAATATTCATCGGGTTCGTTCACCAGCTTAAATTCTTGTTGATTTTACTCCCATTACATAGTAAAGATTTCTTTTTATTTCTATTTCTTTTTCTTAACTAGCCTCGAGGTCCACGATATAGTAATGGGCGAGGTCTTGCAGCAATCTTATAAATGCTCTTCAAACGTTTGTTCTTCGGTGTGGGCCCATAATAGTATGCAGGTCATGAGTGTGCAGCATTAAAAAAGGATTGCCTTTTGCTATATGTTACTTCCAAAGTCTAGTGTGACCTTTTTAGGATCGACGACTACGACGACGACGACGGCCTCTTGCTTCGCATCTCAATGATCACTTCCCACTATCGCGATGGTGCAAATCTACACTATAGGTGGTTTTTCGATATCCCCTTTGATATTGGATATTAAATTTCGAGGTTTTCCAAATGCGTTCACTTTCAAGATCTCGCCTCGCGAAATATATAACAATTCGTAATGATAGGAAAATGTCGTTGTTGTCGAGCCAGTCTTACAAGATGATGGTGATCTTGATTATTGCCACAAAAATGTGAAAACTCGCGCAACTTTGTGCGGACGATTTTCATTAATGTCGTTCTTACCGTCGTCTCTTCTTTTTCTTTCGGTGGTTACAACAACTGGTTACCATAAGAAAAGTGTGTCTTTTTTTTACTAGCTAGAAATCAAGTAGTTGCTGCCTCGTTAACGCAGCATTGGATTTGTAAAAATGTAAGTTTTTCTTAGGTTTGTAATCAGTTTAAGTGCGAACTAGTTTTAAAGGTCGTACGCACAATACCGGATACCTCACGAATATATTTGAGAGGGAGTTGTGTATGCGAAAAGAGTCACGATACGTCGTTTTTACACAATAAATTTATACTTTCTCCAAAGTTTTAACTATGTAAAAGTGAACTTTAATAGAATCACATCTAATATTAGATACGTACTACCCAAACCTACTAATTCCGTAATGCCTGCCATTGTATTCCGAACATGTACAATCTGATACGAGTATGATTGTGCTTAGATAATGCGTTAATAGATCTTGAATTAAGCAAATCATAAAGTGAGACAATTTTTAAAGTGCACTCTTCAAATTTTACTTATCATTCTCAGACCAAAGTATCATGAATCTAAGAGGTCAAGGTAAAAATTTAATCATTACATAAAATGATCCCAATCAATTCAAATTAAAGTGAACTAACACTCTCTTCGCACACCATGGAGATTTGGACACAATTATTATGAATTTTGTAGCATCAATAATTACATTAGGAAAATATCGAAAAGCGAGTTAATTTTACAATTAACTTCAATTCTCTGACAAGAGTGCTTGCCTTGATTAAAATAATAAAATGATAATTGATATTTAATGTTTGACTAGTATAAACGTTATTTTATCCCAATTTTGAATTATCTCAATGTCATTCGACAACTTTCGCGGGTATAAGTGCCGATTTCAAATTCTAAAAGCTGAAATAAAAATTGTTGCTCCCCTCGATGAAACCCCATTGATTTTGCGGTCGATTTAAACAACACTTTTCCTACTGTGGCAAATTACAAATTACAAAAATTCACGAAAAAAATTTTGCAAATTATAACAAATCAAGCTTTATATGACAATGAAACAACGTTTAATACCGTCTGTTCGGATAGGATTGAGTTTGAAATTTCGAAATTAGTCTAAAACGTATTTTAGAAGATCGTGACTTGATCGGTTGGAATCATCCGAAATCTCGTGGTGTTTTTCCTAAAGTACAATATTTAGTTACAGTATTTTGATACCTAAGGACAAAGCAAATTGTATTCAATACGGCCGCGCTACATCGCAGCCATAGTTTAGCGCAATTGCTCTAATTATGGTTGCCTCGCGAGCGATCATTATGCCAACAAATTGAGGTGTGTAGGCTTCTTTTTTTTATTCGTATTAAAAACAATGTAATGAACATTAAACTATGACACAACATGACTATCACGAGCTCATTATTTATATAGCGATAGAAAATCTTAAGGCCATTACCGTTGCAATTGACACGGAAATTTACTTTAAATCTTATTTCTTTTGGTCGAACGGCGACAAACATAATTCAAACATTATGGAGATAAATTCATTTAGCGTTTAGTAATTCTTACGAAATTTTACATTTATTGCTCAGGGTCTTCTATAAACACATTTTTGGTGTTTATTTTAAATCCAAAAAAAAAGAAGTGTGTTGAAGACGTTGAATTTTACGCTATTACCAAAATAGGTTTGTTTATAATTAAAGAAAAATTGTTGGGCCCATAATAGCGTACTTAGGCTAGTGTACTACTGTTGAATTGTTTAGTAGGGTCTGGTTTTTTTTTCTGGAGCAAGGCCAATGGGAATTTAGTGTTGAAAAGAAAAATCCTCCATAAAAATTAAAGGGCAGATATTATTTCAAAGTCAAATCAATTTAGAAAAGTGTTTTAGATTTATTCAATTCTAAGTAATGCTGAACAATACTTTTAGGAAGTGAATCAATTACGCACAGGGCTGTTGATTATTTAATAAATTTGAAATTGGTATGTAGGATTCTGGAACAAGGGCATAAAAAATGATTTGATTAATTTTCGAAAAATTTTAATTATTCGGTGGAGGATTGCAGCCCTCGTACTGTGAATTAGTCGCAGAAAATGGGTCTGGGAATAGTATTAACCGTTTTTTCCCATATATGACATTTAAAGTATCACTTGCATCTTTTCTAATCTTTCGGTACATGCATTTGAGCGATGTGTATGTAAAATGTATAACGCACTACAAGACTAATGTTTAGAGCGTAAACAGCAAATATTCATATTAAACTGAAAATATCGGAATTTGTTCCAAAAAAGCAGCATTTGCGGGAAGTACTTCTCCACTACTATCATTTGAAGGAAAGCGCTGCGGAAACGTGCCGTTTGATTTTGGATATTTACAGCGACCATGCTCCATCGGAGCCAACTTCCAAATATAGGATCCAACGTTTCAAAATTGGTGATTTCGATGTGTCCCAAAAAAGTTCCAAAATAGGAAACTTGAGGAATTGCTTGATATTGATCCGTATCAGATGAAGAATGGTCTGCAGCATTGGATGTTGGTCGGTCCGTCATTGGAAAACGACTACATGCACTGGGAAGGGTTCAGAAGGCTGCTGTAAATTTTGTGAATGCGTACGAATACTGATATCTAAGGTTTTGGGAGCGCTGATGCTGCGAAACTCACCGAAAATATAAAATCGCTAAAACGCAAAAAGTGTATAAATATCAATGGATATAAGTAAGTGAACACACTATTTCATTATGGTGTAGACAATATGACAGACAAAAATGCAATAATTGCCATAAACGGATAAGATGTGGAAGAGGTGTACGACTTTTGTTAACTCGGAAGCATTGTCACCATGGACAGCGGTGTCGAAAATGGTATTGACGCTCGTATAAATAAAGCTCATCAGGACATCAGTAGTCTCTTGCCTTTCTATTTATTTTATTTTATTTTTATTTTTATTAAATACACTTAGGCTTACAGTTTAAACAAAAAAGCCTGAAATATTTCCAAGTTAAAACTTTCATTATAAAATTGAATAATGTTCAATATTAATTTACTAAAAAAAAGAAAATGTAATGGAAACAAAAAAAAAAAAAAAAAGTCTATATATATATATAAATAATAACATGAAAAAATTAAGAAGCAGAATTATTTAGATAAATTGAAAAGGAAATAATGAGAAGGAAAAGAAAAAAGAGACAAAAAAAAATGAAGTTAGAAGAATTTGAAACAGACACTGAGACGAGCGAAACGAAGATAATCCATATAGGTATATAGTAGCAATCTCCAGAGACAGTTATTTAGATAGGAAGGGTCGTTAATATAGCTGATATCTCCGATTTAAGTCCGCATATGGTGAGGTCAAAGCGCAGTATATCTATAGAGTCAAACAACTGAAGGTTAAGAGAGATCTCCCTTCGGACGAAGCTGCAAGTGTTTGTTCCATGCGTCAAATCCATGTTGTTATATGGTTGAAATACATGGAAAGCGACTGTAAGGTTTACCAGGAAACTGCAAACTTTCAAACTTTCGTGAACCAATGCTTCTGACGCAATTTTGGGATATTCTGGCCAGATATGATCTCCAACGATGAACTTTGGAGTACAACAGACTGGACAGACTAATATGGGCATTGATATTCAAAGGCGGAAATGGCAAAGGGATCAGTCCCACTTTTAAGAAACCGGAGCGAAAAATTGACAAACAAGCTTAAGATAATAATCCTCCAGCAAGACGTTGGGTTGGTCGACCACGTAGGACATGGAAGCGAGTTGTTGAGCAGAAGGTCAGAGGAATAAACTACTCGTGGCGATAGCTAAAGACCGATGTCCCTACAGGGCGTCTTAACGGGCAATAATAAAATTTTTCAATAAAATTCAGTTTAAAACACGAAAAAAATTATTAAATACAAACGCAGTTTTAGCTGAGGTGTATGTAACCCCTTAAGGATAATCATTTTTGAAATTATTAGCTGTGAGCGGATTTAAAATATAAAATAAAACGCTCGGAGGAAATAAAGAAAGCTTGAAGAAAACTTGAAGAGGTTCTTACTCAAAAAAGGAGAAGAGCCAATTCTGGGAAAGCGTGGAGGAATCAGCTGTTGATGGCATAAAGCAATCAAGGTCATTTGGCGCTCTTACTTTTGTTCTTAGCGCGGTATTTAGAAGTTCTAGTGCTAGTGACAAATAAAAGGAAAATTGAGAAGCACAAACGCAATACTCCAGTTTGCATGAAAATGTTACCTGGGAGCAGGAAAAAATCGAAGAATGTGTTGTAGCTAATACAAATAGTAAACAAAATAAGAGAATGTTACTGGAAAGCTACGTGTTGGCGGTGTTGAAGACAAGCAATGTTCAAAAACAAATGCTCGGAATGGAAAAACGGACATTTTGCAAATTGGAAACATTGATTTTAGTTATATAAAATTATTATACAATATAAAAAGCTGAGTTTCAATTAAAACTATGACATCGTATCCATCGGTTAGTAGGTAGGTAGGTAGAGGTGGCTATTCAGACAGAAGTCCGGGCGTACATAGACCATAAACAGGTTTCGTTGTAGTGCCGCAAGATTTCAGAAGAGACTCCTACTCGGTGGACCAACCGAAGCTTTCTATGAAACGTTGAATGCTTCTGGCTTCTGCATTTGCCAAATTACCGAGATTATCGGTGAAGTGTGCACCTAGATGGCATCTCCTTCTTCTATAGAGAGCAGGGCAAGTGCATAGTAATGAATGGCCTTATGACTTGGTACCCAGCACAGGCGAATCTTGAATTGTTCAGCTATCTACCTCAGAAACGCGGGCTAATCAAGAACAATCTTGGATGTAGACATGACCAGGCCGTTATTTAAACCCTGGAATCGGATTTAATAGCGGCCTGGCTATGAGCAAAGATGCCAATATCCTTAGTAGATACTACATTGCACTCCAACCACGCCAAGAATTCTTTTATCGCTATCACTTCTGCTAGAAACGCACTACAATTATCTGGAAGATGAAAACATATGCAGAAGTTTAGCATTGTAGAGAAAACGTCTCCTCGCAATCCACTTTTAGTTGTGGAGCCATCAGTATAAAATGATTTCGACTCTTCTTCTCGCATTTCATCTACCTCCTAATCTTGTCTCGAGGGGATGACATGGCTGTAATTATTATCAAAATCAAAACTTGTGAGATTCCAGTCTGGGTTTTCGGTTAAATTCTCGAAATCCTCCAGAATTAAGGAGTAACCAGTTGGAATGCAGAATCTAGGGTGTAGCCTAGTGGGTAGCGTGTTGGTCTACAATGCGAAAGTCGTGAGTTTAAATCCCGGTCGACGCATAATTACAGCACACTGCCTGCTTAGGTACACCTTGGTCACCTCAATCTACGAAAATGAAAAATTCGTGGATAGAGGGTTGTGCGAAGGTCTAACAACCCTTCCACAATAAACAATGAAAAATGTTAAGGAACCTGAAGGTCAGGAGGCCAAGGCCCGATTTGGGCTGTAGTGCCATTGTAGAAGAAGAAGTTGGAATGCAGGTCCACTGGCGAGCGGCTGCACTTGAAGCCATCTGTTTAACATGCTGTTCTCTGCACATTGCTGAGAAGAGTCCGGTTAGTCTCTGCCTTTAAGGCAGTCCACCACACAATCACACCATAAAACAAGATGGGTCTAATGACGGCAATGTAGAGCCAACTTCCACATTTCACATTTCTGAACTATGGTCTTTTTACAGGAGTAAGGCTAACAGTAGCTTTGTTGACACGTTCTTGAATATTAGGTTTCCAGCTCAGTTTTCTATCCCAAATAAGACCCTGATATTTTGTTCTATCTGCGAAAATAAGACAGGTACCATCTAGGTTAGGAGGATCAACATGGGGAGTTTTGTGTTTCCTTGTGAAAAGGACTAACTAGGTTTTGCAGAGAGAGAGGTAAATCCATATAGAATTCGTGAATTCTAGAATTCGTTAGATCCTTGTAATTCTTCGATGTACGGCGTAGCAACAATATGCCATGTAGACACTAGTCTTCTAGGGTGTACGATAGCTTTTTTGAAAGAACGCTAGCAAGCAAACTAAAGATTATGGATCTGACCGCAAAAATCATAACGAAGATTGTGGCTTCTTCCTTCAAATATTTTCCAGAGACTCATTTCAATCCGATCGTTATAATTATTTTATTTGCGAAATCCCTTCTCTATCAACACCGTATGTGTTTTTCATAATAACAATAATTAAATAGTTTCTTCTACAATGGCACTACAGTCCAAATCGTCTCGAAACCTGATGTCCGTCTGTCTATCCATGCATTCGTTTGTTAGCTCTCCAGCTTGGGAACCCGCTTAGCTAGGAAACTCAAACTTTATACACGTTATTTTTGTTGAAAAATTAAGGTCAAGTTCGTGAGCTAGCCAAATTGCTTCACCTCTTCTAGCCCCTCCCGTACAAACTGACCCAATTTGGGATTTAACTGAAGCATCTCTTCCCATTTCAAATCCATCCATCAAATCCGCCAACAAAAAAAATAAAGTCCCCTTTTGTAGTGAGACATCTCTTCTCATTTCAAATCCATTCATTGGCACTTATGGTAACTTCGTGCGTGGATACATAATTTATCCGTATCCCAATACTTCAAACAGAACTCCCTTTCTCGTTAACTTCAGCGAAAGCAATAAACCTCCGAGCGAAACAGCAGATGTTACCGTCAGTAGTCCTAATAATACTTCATTCCTTGACACTCTCCTCCAACCAGTTGTGAAGCTTACAATAAACTCAGAGGGATCTTACGAAAATAGATACTTACTGTCGCGGTTAAGAGAACACCGAATTTTCGGCTATATATCGCTTATCTGCATAACAAATCTGACACGTCCTGCGTAAATGGCAAAAATAGGACTAGTACTATTCTGTCTATTCAACAAGAAGGGCTTCCAACTGACATTAAGAGCTTACGACAAATTCATACACGCTTTCATGAGCAATTTAGTCTTTCTCCTGAGTAGGTTCAGAAAGATCTCGAAGCTTTTGGCTCGCATGTTTCTTCAAGGCATAACTCCGATCTTCGAAGAAGTCGTAAGGATCTTAGCAGGTTTTTCCCGAGCCTATAGGTCTTGCTAATTTGAATGTTAATACGCCTCCGGATCCTAATATGATTATTGATTCACCCCATAACCTACATTATAGTTTTGGCAGGAATTTGTTTAACCTAAAGCATGTAAGAACTAACCCCAATCTTTTTTATAATGTCAAAGAATTAAATTTTTATTTCCACAATATTTCAGGAATGAGAGGTTCTCTGCCTCAATTTCGTAGTGATTTGACTAGCTGTCCCAATGACATTGCAATGATTACAGAAATTTGGCTTCTAGAATCGTATTTAGATGCGGAAATCATCCCTTCTGGATGGTCTGATTTTCGGAAAGATAAGTTCAAGCCGGCTTTTCGCTCAATCATAATTCTGTTGTTTTTATTAAGATAAGATATTTTTGTAAAATAGATTTTTTGAGACATATTTGTGAAATAGTTTAATTGGTATTTCCGAATTGCGGGGAATACCAATTCTTTGGTAATAGACATTCAAGTGTCATAAAAAGAAACTTATCTATTTCATTACCTTTCCTTAAAACTTTCTGTTTTCCTTTTTCAAAGTAAAGTATTCGTCCTGGTCTTTAAACTTCTAAAACCCTAAATATAGCGAGTAATAATTAGTAGTCGATAGATAACTCAACAAAATAAGAAGATAAGTTGTTAACTGAATCTAGCCACACTATTACGTGTCTCTGGCCATATTTCACTCAGTTTGTTTCCATATTGCTCTCTAATTACATATTAGGTTGTTGCAGATGAAATAGCGACTTTGCTAGTGAAAAAATTTAATTTTATTAATCAAAATAGGTACCAGCAGATGCAATACACTTCTCCCAACGAAATGCAAGTGCATTTATGCCAGTTTCGTAGAAGTCCGACTTTCTAGACTAAAGAAATCCCTCGAAGGCATTTTTGATGGCTGCTTCATTATTAAATTGTTTCTCCGCCAAAAAATGATCCAAATGTTTAAAAAAGTGGTAATCGGTTGGCGAGTGGTCTGATGAATATGGTCGATGAGGAAGAGTCTCCTACTGCAACTCGTTTAATTTTTTGATCGTTATTCTTGATACATGAGGCCGTGTTTTGTTCAGTAAGCTCATGCGAAACCTACTTCTGAAGCTTTTTGACTTTCACAAGCTGTTGCAAGTGGAACCTGTCATATAGTGTACGTTCAGTTTCTCTGTAATATCCCTTACAGTTTGGCGTAAGTTAGGCTCCACTATTAAACGCAGCTCGTCGTTGTCTATCGATGGTCCTGGGTGACCACATGGCTCAATTTGAAGGGTCATATCTTCTGATCGGAATTTTTTGAACTATCACTGTGTGGTTCGTTCGCTTACTGTTTCAGTTCCAAATGCTCTCTTGATGTTTTTGGTTGCCTCTCTTGCGTTGTAGCCAAGTTTGAACTCGTAAAGAAAAAGTAACCGGTTTTGAATCGGTTCCATGTTATTTTATTTTTTCTTTGAATGAAGTCCAAAACTGAAATGATTCCATGACCAAATGCAGGAATATTTGTACTTAATACTCATTACTACCAGAGCCACATGGCGGCAGTTTGAGAAATGAAAATTGCAACTAACTTTACTTCATCGCGAAAGTCGCCATTTCATCTGCAACAATCTAATACCAGTGTTACAATGCCAACTTTACCCAAGAGAAAAAAACTGTGATGTCGCTGACGGAAAATATTAAAGTGTTACACAAATTGCGTGTCGGTGAAACTGTATCTTCCTTCGGTCGACTTTTCAACAGTTTGTTCCATAAAAAAAGTGAGCATTCAATTAGGTCCAGTGTCGCGGCTGGTGCCTCTACGAGTTCGAAAATTGTGACTCGAATTAGAGATAAAGCTCTTGAAGAGATTGAAAATGCTTTAAGTCTGTGGTTGGAGGAAATGTGACAAAGGTGTATTCCAATCATTTCGTCTTTAATAAGGGCGAAGGTTAAAAAGATTTTCGACCATTTCCAAAAAAATTCCAAATCATCATTTGACTTTCACGCGAGCAAAGGATGGTTTGATAATTTCAAAAAAAAGGCGAACCGGCATCTGCTGATAATGAATCAGCAAAGAAATTTCCGGCGGAACTTCAAGGGATCATAGAAAATGGGGGATATCTACCACAGCAGGTTTTTAATGCAGACGAAACGGGGCTATTATGGAAGAAGATGCCAAATAGGACGTTTCTATTCAAAACAGAAAGCTTCAGGCTTCAAGGTGGCTAAAGATCGAGTTTCTCTTCTCCTGTGTACAAAACGCCACTAGTGATTGCATGGTAACGCCTATGTTGATATCGGTCCCTAAGCCCTCGTGCATTGAAGAAAAAGAAAATAAAAATCAGTTATCCGTTTTTTGGCGGGCTTATAAGAAATCATGAGTCACTGGTGTCTTATTTCAGGAGTGGTTTAATGACTGTTTTATTCCTGAAGTTAAACATACTTCATTTCTCGAAATCATGACTTTGAAGTGCTTTTGATAATGGATAATGAACCTGGACACCCCTCAACATTAGTATAAGCACATCCTAATGTTGAAGTAGCATTTTTGCCGAATACAACGTCACTAATCTAACCTCTAGGCTAGGCTCTAGGCTAGAGTGTAGCCTAGTGGGTAGCGTGTTGGTCTTGTAATGCGAAGGTCGTGAGTTCAAATCCCGATCGACGCAATATATAATTCCAGCACATTGGTTGCTTGGATATACCTTGGTCACCTCAGTCTACGATAATGAAAAATTCGTAGAAAGAGGGTTGTGCGAAGGGCTAACAACCCTTCCACAATAAGTAATGAAAAATGTTAAGGAGCCTGAATGTCAGGAAGCCAAGGTCCGATTTGGGCTGTAGTGCCATTGTAGATAGAAGCTAACCTCTTGATCAGGGAATAATCGCAGCATTTAAAGCTTATTACACCAGGCGATGTTTCAAACGAATTTTCGATTCAATTGAATTTAATCCGGAAGACTTCCAATTGGAAAAAAATCAATATTGTGGATATTTATGCCTCGATAATGGAATAAAAGCCAAGCTTCACCAATCCTTGTTGGGGAAATATTTGGAACAAGAAGATAAAATCGTGACTCTTGCCCACAAAATTGGGGCGTAGTTTTATAAAATGAAATTGATGATCACATACATTTTAACGAAAACGAAGTGACTAAAGAGGAGTTATTAGAGATGATGGAAGGAAAAACTCAGGAATTCGAGAAAGTGAAGGTGAACAGGAGGATGGAAATTCAGGCAAGTGTTAGGGAATTTTTCTTGACTATTTTTATAACAAACAATTTTGCTTCGAAACAACTAAGAGAAATTATAGCTCTTCAACAATAACTTGCAGAAAAGGCCATACAATTCGACCCAACTCTTCTACGGAATTTGAAATTTAAGAGGGAAATCGAAGCAGCGACGACCCCTTGCGTAAAACTACTTAAGGAATAGAATAGAAAATTCGTTATCATTATTCGTGACTTTTTGGTCAAAAATTCCACAAATACCATTCCACAAGCACCCTATTCTCCTGGCATATCACCATGCGACTTTTGATTCAACTGATGCCATAAAACGAAAATCGCTGGAGAAGCTAATGGCCATCCCGAAATTCGAGATTGAAAAGTGTTTTAAATATTGGATTAAACGTGGGCATAACTATATTGTACGCAATGGGAAGTACTTTGTAAGATACAAAATAGATATTGAAGAATAAACTTATGCTTTGTATTTTATTTGAAAAGTCTCTTTACTTTTTTCCCAGAGGAGCATCAAAACAATTATAAGTCCTAGCAAAAAGATTTATATGGTAACAATTTGATCATTTTGCTAAATGTCTTTCCTTTTTTTATAAAACACCCGTACAAAGCACATGTACATACGTTAGTAAATACATATAATCTGATAGGTAGTTAATTAGATTGGCTCCTAAAGGGAAACACCTAAATCACATGGATAATTTATCACAATTTTGTTGGAATCCAGAAATATTTCTTTTCAATGAGAGTAATAATAAAAAATTTCGGTTTTACTTATTTTTCGAATGAAACGAATGAATATATTAAATGGATTCACATAATACAACCGCCTTCGTAAGATACGCTTATGCAACGCTCGACTTTAAGTAATATTTTCTGATAAAGTTTAATACTAGCTCTTATAGTTGCCCGCATATTTCCTTATAAACAAAAACATTTTAGACCCAAATCTAAATTTCAACTTATTATTTTTAATATTTTCATGAATCTCCGCTAGGTCAAAATTAAGAAATTTCTCGTGACGTGATCTTACCATTCGCATTGTTATCTAGAAGAAAAGATCAAAAATGATTCCACTTTATAAATCGTGAAGTCCTTGAATTTTAACCCAATTTCATTTGTTATTATTATTTTTATCTATACCATTGGTAGTTTATTAATACACACAAGTTTCTAAGAGATCTGTAGAAAAAGTATTCCTTCATCATCATAATCGTGTTAAAAAAAAAATATTAAAGCCGCCCAATCGAATAATCATATGTGTGTAAACTTCACCTTGAAATTCAGTCGAGTCTTTGCAAAGAAATCGTCTCGGTCGAGATTATAAATAGGCATTAAAAGCCTATTTTTCAGTTCACGATTTTTCTTTATTCATTTTATTGTAATCCATTAATTAGGCAAGTTCTCCGGACAACTATAAGATATATCAAGAGTGCGCAAAGCATTCACTATTTACAATCTATTCTTTTTCGATTTGCTATTTAGTATCCACGCCTTGTGTCGAGTTCTTCGCCCACATGAAAGTATGCGACTTCTTAAAAGTAAGATTTCCCCAGTTCATGCTTCTCTCTATTGTACACGAACATGATTGCTAATAATAATAATAATCATAAAGTTTCTTCACAGTGACCATCTAGTTCTTAAGCAATACAATACCTCAAAACGATTTATCACAAATTTTTTTTTCGGGTGACCGACATCGTATCTATCTAATGCTGAATTGATTGTGATTTATTGAGATTAATGGGGATGTGTTAGGTTAGGTACTCGTAACATGTAATTTTCCTTTTAGACATACGAGATCGTCGTCGTGATTCGTATTCATTTAAATTAAAGATTAAGGCAGCGCGATCTTCAGACAAAAACCTTTATTCTATTATTTATTCGTTTTCATGCCTCTAGGTCATGTGCGTTACTTACTGTAATTTTATTGTGTTTAATCGAATAATTAATAAGAGAGAGAAAAAAAAAACGAATTTGGATGAGATTTGCTTAAATGCTTTGCGGTAGAATCGTTTTTGGTGATTCAAATTAGGATTTCGTGATGATGCTAAGTCACTTTTACTTTTTTTTCTTCTTTGATTTTTTCTATCCGGCGGCCGTTAACGAATCTAAGAAAGTAAATTTGAATTGAAAGTAAAAATTTAAACCGCACAAAAGTATTAAGGCCTAATCGTTATGAATTATACATTGTCATTTTATGATAAGTGATTTTTTTCAGTTCTTAATATGTTTATTAATTTTCTTGAACTTGTTACCATGAAAAAAAAAAATTTTTTTTGGGCTCAACAACAAATTGACAAATTTGTAAATTATTTGTGAATTCTAATCAAACATGTTATTATTCAATTGTTGCAATTAGTTATCTGATTTTTAATCATGAATCTTAGAAAATTTTGAAACGTTTGTATTGAAATTTGTTATAGGCTACAAATGATTCCTGATCCTTTACTTCGCTCTTCCTTCCCACTTAACTGGTATTGTGATGCTGTACAATGGGACAAAGCATTTGCGACCCTTTCTCCTAGCCGCGCTAGCAAATGTACCTGATTTTTCAAGTAAAAAAAATAAGGTCTCTTCTACCCCCTCTCATACAACTTTACTATAAATTATTTTTTTTGGAAAATTCAAATGCTATTGATCTGAAATTTTGTTTTACAGAATGACTTGTGTAATAGGCAATCTCGGACTCTATGTGCAGTGCAATAACATAGCCATGGAGGGAAGGAATGGCACTGGGAAGATAGGAGAAAGGGGAGTGAGAACGACTGTAACGAGTGGTGCAGCTGGTATATTTTTTTAAAAAGCGAAAAGAAACCATCTACTGAGTATATAGACCTTTTTGAAGTGAAACTATTTCACTACTTTTAACTTACAATTTCATGATAAATGTATTTGTTTCTCAAAAACAAATTGAAATCGCCCGACTCCTTCTACCACTTCCCATATAAACTGCACAATTTGACGATATGCCATACACCTTTTTTCAGTATCTATAAAACTTATGGAATTACGGAATTTTGTGGTAGCAATTGGTAGTGATAATAGTGATATGAGAAGAAATCAGATTGATCTCGCCACCTATCACCTCCCACGCAAAATGACATAATTTTTCAACTTTATAATATTTCGATTTGCTTGGAAAATATTACAGCTAGCGTTTGAAATTTGGAAGTTACCAGTTTTTCAGTGCTATTACCTAGTTTTGATAAAATACTAGCGATCGCCCGTGACAAAAACAACAATAAGCAATTTTCAAGAAATTAGTTAGTAATACATGTGCTTAGTTTAATGGCATCTGCTTAGTTTAATGGCTCTTTTAACACAATGTTTTATATTCTGTTGGAACTAGTGCCATCAATTATTAAGAATGATACCATGATACTCGTATGTGTATGGGACATGCCCGAGCGTTAAGGAAATGTAAATAGTTGTAACTTGTATTAATTGGAGTTATTCTATACAAAAGAAACAACAAGACACCTGGTAATAGATTTCGGTGAAGCTGATAGCCAGCTTGTCCGTTAAATTTTGTAAAAGCGCCTCCTTATTTTCCAGCATGCGATAAATAAGCAAGTGTGATTGCAAACCATTCACGTGAAACCTATCAAATTAAATTTTCATTACTTAAAAGTTCTGCAAATAAAAGATATTTGCGAAATAAAACCACTAAAAAGTTACCCGGACACGTTACACGCATACATATGGAAATAAAAAGCGCCCAATCTGACAGGTATAAATTTTTCTTTCTTCTTCATAGAGTAACTCTAGTAGTAATTCTTAAAAAAGACTAAATAAAATACCATTGAACTCAAAAACATACCACAACTACAATTGTGCGTAAAGCTCAATCGTACGATACTATAGAATAGAAATTTTTGTGATCGTAAGAAACTTTGTATGGGGAGTGGGGAAAGGGGTAACAGCATTGAACTAATTTGTTACACATCATGCTAGAGTAGCTACCAAATTTATGTTTCAAAAATTGAAAAGGTACTGAGAAAATTAGTGTACTGAATTTAGTGAAATTGTGTACTTTGTATGGGAGGTGGTAGAAGGAGTGACGGGTTTTTAGTGATTTTTTGAGAAACAATTATAATTATCATGCAATTGATGGATTTTAAATTTCAGATCAGTAACATTTACACTTTTCAAGAAAATCGAATTTTTGAAAAGTTGAGGAATTGTGCCACATTGTATGGGAGGAGGTAGGAGGAGGGAGCTAATCGTTTATTTTTTTTCCGATATTAATAATAATACTAAGGGATTTTGATCTAAATTTGAGTTTTATAACTGTAATAAATACAGAGGAAATTGGTTTACAGTATTTCATGAAAAAGTGCAGTTTGTATGGAAGGTGGTGGAAGGAGTGGAGGATTTCAATAATTTCAATACACATTTGTAATGAAAATAATTTATTCTTAATTTCTATTGTAGTTTCCAAGAAAATTTTATTATTACATATTTTTAAAAATGAGAAATGTCGTTTTAGGAGGGGGCAGAAGTCGTGAAGGAATTCAAATAAAACTAAAAGCAGATTACGTCTCCAGGCATACTGTGAGACTTTACAATTAGTTCAGCCGTTTGAATCCAAACTGACAGACAGACAGACAAACATTTCAAAAACGTCTTTTTATGATTAGTTATTGTCAAAATAAAGCAAAAATTTAACTTGTAACCATTTATAAACAAATAGATTTGAATTCCTCTTACTCCTTCTACTCTCTTTCATACAAATTGCACAATTTTGCGAAATACAATGAACCAACTTTCTCAGTACATGGCAATCAATATTTTGAAGATGAAATTCAATCTAATCCTGAAATTTGTTGCGTGTTATTTTTAAGCAAAAAAAAAAAAACTTTAAGTTCGTGAACGGACTATATGCCCCAACTTCTATACAAATTTCATTAAATTTCGAAATTTTGAGAAATGAATTTTTATTTGAAGCGATTTAAGCTATCGGCTTGGACTTTGTGTCGAAGTATAATGATGTATGTATCGTTAACATTAAAAAATATTAATGTGATTCTCTCACTCCTTCTAGCCCCTCCCATACAAATGGACAATTTTGAAAAATTAATTTTCTCGATTTTCATTAAAACTAGTAAAGCTGAAAAGACAAATTTTTGGCACAATTAATTTTATTATAATTTCAATCTGTTAAAAAAATTATAAACTTCACCTTACTCCTTTTACCCCCTCCCATACAAATTTCATGTAATTTTCAAACTAATTTGTTTTTTTTTTCGAAACAGTCAAAGTTATCGATTTCACGTTTTGCGCAAAGTCTATTAATAGAAATATCATTGACGACGCATAATTTTTATTTGATCCGTATGTTCCTTCTACTCCCTCACATACAAGTGCATCATTTTGGTAAATGCATTATATCGATTTCCATTAAATCTAGAAAAGGTACAAACTTAAAATTTTGCAAGAGTTTGTCCCTTGTAATAAATGTTTAAAAAATTATCAGCTTCATTTCACTCCTTCTACTCCTCCCATACAAATGCAGAATTTTCAAAAATGTATTTATTCGATTTTTATTGAAGATAGCGAAGCTAGATGAACAAAATTTTGACAGTATTAATTTCATTATAATTGCAACCAGTTTTAATATAATCATCAGCTTCACCTCACTTTTTCTACCCCCTTCCATACAAATTTCACGAAATTTAAATTAAATTATTTTTCTTCAAAACTGTCGAAGCTACCGACTTGAAATTTAGTTGAAAGTATAATAATAGAAATATCATTGACGACAAAAAATTTTGTTTTGATTGGTACGCTCCTTCTACCACCTCCCATACAATTGCATAATTTTAGTAAATACATCATATCGACTTCCATTAAAACTAGAAAAAGTTTAACTTAAAGTTTTGCTAAAATTTGTCCCTTAATAATTGCATAGTAAAAAAATTATCAGGTTTGCCACACTCCTTCTACCCCTTCCCATATAATTATTTATATTATAAATTCAAGAAAAGCATTTCTCCTTCGAACATACGAGAGCTATCGATTTTGAAATTGAAACAAATCGTGGTGATAATAATGTTGATGAGCAGTTTCAAGATTACATAAAACCCTCAACTTTCTCTACCACCTCCCATGCAAACGCCCCAATTTCAGGAAAACGATGTCCAATTTCTGTGAACCCAATGAAAACTACAAATTTTAAATTTAGCGCGAAAATTTTTGCATGCCACGTTTGGTGTAAAATACAAATATTACAAACCTCCTCCCTCTGCTTCTTCCACCTCCGATACAGAAGTCACAATACACTATTCGAAAGAATTTGAGATGACATATTTTCCGGCACATTATACTCTTTTCCATTGCATCTAGAGTATCATATGATTGGGCTTTACGCCAAATCATAATTCTGTTATGTTTATAATTTATCTTATATATCTTTTCTTTACGATCATTTGTATTAAGATTTTTCTGCCGTATTTTAGGAGCTATAATAGTATAAATTATTGTGGATGAATGTAATACATAGTTTTTTTTTTTTTTTTCAAAAATTTCCTTTTTTTCTTATTGAGCGGAGATGAGTAGGGAGTAGATCCGCATATAAGAGTCCTTAGGCTGGTGCGCAACATCATGTGGAGTTCACTCAAATCCCATCTTCGCAGTTCCCATCCCCAGCAGGTAGCAGGAAGTGGTATCCGACTCGGAAAAGCTCCATTACGAAATGATGAAAGTGCGGTTTTGCTGTCGGATTTCATTGAAAAGTGGAACAAGAAATTGTACAAAATTGCTCTTTCAGAAGAATTACAAAAACACCTTTTTTCTAGGTAAAAGATTCTTAGGGTAAGAACATGCCGGAGATACCACGCTTCTCGTGGTCCAGGATGCACGTAAGATGCTAAGCCACGAGCATCTTAGGTATTTGCGGTACCAATTGAAACATTTCGTTCGATTGGTCAACGATGTATAGACCGCGACGTGGATCACAAGCAGCGAGGTATCTTCAGTATGTTCTTGCCGTTACGCTTGTTAAAGAGAAACCTTGATCTTAAGGTTCAAGTATAACTTGCTTTAGGCACCACCATTTCTTAGCGCCCACCCCCGGGGTAGGCGGGGTGCTATTTACGCCCCTGGGGTAAGCCTTCTAGTTGCCGAATAACCTAAAATAGATGCTAACTGGCAATAGTTTCCATAGTCTTGCAGTGGTGCTCAAACAGAAGTTTCCTCAACAAAAATTGTGTACTGTTTTGGTTGGAAAAGATCTCTCCCTTTATATTTAAGTCGCAGGAAGAATTAATTTCTTTAAGTTTTTTTTATAGAGAAGCAAATTATTAGTTGTACTCATGAATAGAAGCCCATACGGTAGTGGGCCTTAGTTCCACTAGCCCCTAATGTAGGTCCGCTTATGGAAGATCTATAATCCACAGTTCGCAATCATAAAGATGTGCAAATACAGCTTGACGAGTGCAACAGTAAGATTGCCCCAATTCTTACAAATTTTGCTCAATTCGTTTTTCGAAACAGTGCCAGTAAATTGTTACCGAAAATATCGATGCAATAAATTACTTACATTTCCATAAAAAAAGGATTAAATTTGTAATCTAAATGCAGAAATAAGGAGCTTAAACTCTGCTACACTTCCATTACGATGAAGAGACCATAATTCATTTGAATTGAATCTGAAAATCGGACGTAACGCTGATATTTAGCAATTGTACTCGTACTAAAAAAAAATATTTTCGATTTGAATAAATTCCGCCATATACAATGCAGTTATGGTCTTCATTTAATCCGACGTGCTATATGACCGCCTCGTTTCCATTGTGGCGAACAAATTTACAGCATAGCCAGCCGTCGTCATCATGATGCAAAATTCACGCTTTGCATTGTTAAAAGCCAAACACAGCAACGATTCTTCGTTGATATGCGCAAAAAAGGCCTATAAAAAGCACCTCGATGAACCCCTAAAAAGATTTATTACTGGTTTTATGATTCTCGATTTGCAACGGCTAAAAATTTAAGCTGTGCAAAAGAAAAACATGCAGTCAAGCGAGTATAATTGTATGCAAAAAAATGAACATGTTTAGTTAATATAAATAATGAAAAAAAAAAAAAAATAATGACAAATTGAAAGTTAATCAACGCATAATTTGAATCGAAATTGCTTAAAGCTATGATCGAGCCAAGGCAATCGTATCGCCCACTGAAGATCGCGCCAAGATGGTCAATTGAAGATAACTAATAACATAAAACTGCTGCAAATTCAATTGCTCGCGGAGAAAGAAGCAGCAGCAAAAACCTGAAGTACAAGGCCGCAAAGATATCACCCCGCGGCGGAAGTAGAAGGGACGCACGGGGAGGATCATGATTGCATCATCGAAAGGGAAAACACTTTCGATGAAACATGACGCTATCAAATCACCTGAAATCTTTATATACGGGCCTGCCGATCGCACGAAGACCTTTGAAGAAAACGATTACGAAAAATCTGAGATGGTTAGACCACGATTCGTTACCATACGATCGGGGGCACATATACCCGTCCTGTAAGACCAGTGACAGGTTAACGATAGAAACGCGAGAATTACCATCATCATCCACCACCGCGCGAATCACGAATATCGCGCAAAAATGGCCATGATTAACAGCTCAAGCCAAGCTCGAAGACGAACGTTATAATACGAAACGGGCAAAATTGTGAAGAGTCATCCCAAGCGAGGATCATGATGCTGCTGATGCGGTGTATCCATGAACCATGGAGATGATCCGTAATCCGAAAGAAAGTAAAATCTTCGCGATGTAAGATTGAAAAGTCAGCGGCATCTTACACTATCACTGTACGCTGACGCCACCACCGATTGTTGTCTGGCATTTTCCATGTAATGAAAAGTTGTCGCTTACAAATCGCTTCCAGTTTGAATGCACTACGAGCCTGAATTATTCTGGCGATATATTTGGTCGATTTGAACCATTGAAATGGCACTAAACTCCCGGCGACACAACATAGTTCAGACTCGAACCTCTGGCTCGTTTTGTCTGGTTTTTTTTTAAACAACAAGAACGACGCTTATTCGGATAATTGCAGAAAAAAAATATTATTAAATTTTATCGTTATTTATGGTGCCGTAGATGTTTAGAGGTCTCCACTTTTGAACAGTGCCATATCGATTTAGTATGCTCTAAATTTTTGAATAAATTTTAAAATCTGATATAAATATCAAGGCCTGGAAGATATTTTCAATCTTTCGAATCTTAAAGAAATAATTCACCTGCACGATAGATAGACATACGAGAATACAATTTTTTTTTATTATTATTTGCTTTGTGCTTTTTGCGGAGGAACTCAAGCCGTGATTGTTTAATTTATTATTGTTTGTTGCGATATATGTATAAGAAAATATTGTATTTACTATATAGACAGATTTAATGCGAAGATACCCTTTTTTGGAGAAAAAGAATTAAAGATTTTCTTAAATGTCAGGGTATTTTATAGCTTTGGATTATTTATAGGTGTGAAAGATGCTTTTGAATAATGTTTAATAGAAAGGTTGAAGTTATTGTATTTAATTTGATTTGTATTCAATTCAATTTTATTTATAGCTGCTTTCTGCAATTTTTCAAATTTTATATTTTAAAGCTAAGTCGCCCGATTTGATCAAAAGCTCTGTTTCAACGGTTTTGTTAAGGATAATCTTATTGTGTAGTTCAAGTGGACATACTTAAATACCTTAAACATCGAATAGCGTCAATAGATAAGTTCTTATAGGATTATAGGAAAGGAACAGTTTCGATTCACAAGGCGTAATCCTAATCATTGGTTTTGAGTTGTCGCTAGAGCTGTTTCTTCTTCTGGCATCCTTTGGAACTGCTCGTTTCTACAGGTCCCTTAAGGGAGACCAATGAACCCTGAAAACTACCCAGCTATTTTGGATTTGTCATCATGAAATTCGAGTGCAACAACCGAATATCTGTAGAATGAGCGACCTCCATTAACGTTTCCAAATTGGTTAAACATTTTTCGATTGATTGCTCACGTTCAAAATTATTTGTATAGAAGATTAGTTTCATGGATGAAGGAAATCCCAAGAAATTCCGTGTAGTTTATGCATATTAATTAAACCATACATTTGTATGGGATTGGCTGGAAGAATTAGGATAATCGTAAAATTTTTGATTCAGTTCCATATCTTTTATCTCTAATAGTGTTTGTACAAAATCTTAAGCTCGTAGCTTTTAATTTGCTGGTTATTAGTTGATTAATTAAAAATTGTCGGTCATACTTTCATGCATTTTCTTAATGAATTTTGCAAATTATCAAATTCTTAGCTTAACATTTCAATCAAAAATTTAGCTTCTTTGGGTTTTTGTTTTTCATTACACATGCAATATCTTGGTCAAGTTAGGGCGTCGCTTCGTTACATGCAAGTTCTGCTTCAAGTCAATTTTTTTCTTATGTACATCAATTGGACGTATGTACATGCAAAATTTTAACTTTGTATCTCTTACCAGAGCCCTAAATTACTCAAAGTTTTCCTCTTACTTGGAGGATGTAAGGGGAGGGAAAGTTTAACCAAAATTATGGATTTGTAGCTCTACAATCTGACGAAATTTCAACTTGATTTCTGTACTGTATTTTGAGTCAGAACGGCTTGAAATTTTGGCAAGTCCTTCATTTATGAAAAACTTCCACCCTACTGTTATGTCCAAATGTTTTATTTTTCTCGTATTTCGCTAAGCATAATAGTAAGTCCCAAGTTTCAATTACATAACTTGAGAGATAATGGCGATATTAATTTATGTATTTAAGTATTTTTCTTTGTACTTCCCCTGACCCTCACGCTTAAAATTACTTGCTTCCCTATAACACGACTATGGTGAACCCATACGTCACCTAAATGTCACCTCTTCCACCTTACACTTCCAAAATTTAGTTAATGAGACTTACTTAGCCAATCTATAATCCAACCAAAAATCAGCTTCCTATATCTAAGGATCACGGAGATATAAGTCGATATGTAGCGCATACGGCATATGGCGTACAAAGAAACAAAATTTTCGATCACTTTACTATTTGAATAAAAATGTAAAATTATGAAAATTTAATAAAACCTATTAATTCTACTTCTACCTCCTCCCAATACAAGTTTCACGAACGTTCATTTAAATTATTTATCTTCGGAACTGTCAAAGCTCTCAACTTGAAATTTTTAGCAAATTATAATAATGTAAAGTTCATTAAAGTTGAATTTTGTTATGATCCTTATACTTCTTCCACCTCTCCCATACAAATGCATAATTTTGGTAAGTAATATCGGGTTTTCCAATAGGGACTTGACAACTTTGAATTCAATTTGTGAACGCACCCTTTCACTAATCATCAAACTGTCACTGTCAATCTATTCAGTAAACTTAACATTTTTATCATGGTAAAGTACACGAAGGAACAACGTCTGCAAATTATTAAAAATTTACTTTGAAAAAAAGTTGTCAAGTCCTTATTTGAAAAAGGGACTTGACAACTTTGAACTCAATTTGTGAACGCACCCTTTCACTAATCATCGAACTGTCACTGTCAATCTATTCAGTAAACTTAACATTTTTATCATGGTAAAGTACACGAAGGAACAACGTCTGCAAATTATTAAAAATTTACTTTGAAAAAAAGTTGTCAAGTCCTTATTGGAAAACCCTTTACATCAATTTTCATTAAAAATAGAAAAAGTAGAAAAATAAAATTTTCAGAATTTGTCCCATAATAATAAAATAATAATTGCAATAAGTATTAAAAAAATTATCAACTTCTCTTCACCCTTACTACCCGCTCCCATAACAACTTGTATATTAGAAATTCAAGAGAAGTATTCTCCATCGAACATATGAGAGCTAGAGATTCTCCATGTACACACACACAACAATCTCTAAAAGAGTTTGGTCAACAGCAACAGTTCAGTGTGCGTTTAGAAGTGCAAGAAGGCAACATAAGAATGTGAAACACAGTCAAACTTTTAGTTTGCTTGAGTTTGACTGTTTTCAAATGTTTAGACGTGAGCACAAACTGGCGTTAAATTACAATCGAAAATAAATATGGCTTTCGTAAATAAGAATTCATTATAATTATGTTTACTTCATAAAAGAAAGAGAAGTGAGAAAATTCAAATTTCGGACAAAAGTTCCCGCGAAATCGAATTGTCCAAACTCTACTAGGATAGTAGTGCTAGTGTATATCGAGTATCTCTAATGGAAGCTATCGACTTTAAAATTGATAGATATTGATAAGCAGTTTCAAAATCATCCAAAACTCTCCACATCATCTGCCACCTCCCATACAAATGCCATAAATTCAGACAAAAATTGTTCAATTTCCTCAAAAATTATGAAAGCTACAAACTTTAAATTCAGCACGAAACATTTTGCATTCCATGTTCGGTGCGATGTACAAAACTTATAAATCTCCGCCCTTTGGGTCTACCACCACCCACGACTATTCAATATTCGAAACAATTTGAGATAACATATAGTATTTTCCGGTACATGAAACTTTTTCCTATTCAATCTGGAGTATCTTTCGTTACTTTACGCCCAATCATAATTCTGTAATTTGTTTTATTCAAATGTGCAACTAATCTGAATTTATCTTTAGCTTACCAATATGAGGTTTTTTTATAATAAATAAGAAAATGAATCTTTATTAAAGTTTATTAAAGCCATTACCTACTTGATTTTTGCAACCACTTTGGGTTAAAAATATTAAATGCAGGGGATTTACCAGGATAATTTATTTTTATTGGAGCTTCAGGGAAATTAGTAATGGACTACGTGTTTTGTTCAAATGTGTGGTTCGAAAATTGTAACTGAATTCACGGTGGAAGTAGACAATTTATTTTGAATATGGAATAATTATTAAACATTTAGAAGAAAGTAAATTTGTTACCAATAGTCTGTACACACTGACGACGTTTGCATTACTTTCAATGCAAATACTGCTAAAAGCGAATCGAATATTTTTCATGCAAAGAAAATTACTATTTTCGAAGAAGAGGTAAAAGGGTTGAGGCAAATTTTGCTTTTTTGTTTTTTTAATATTTTTAAAAGCGTTTGTACTAAATTTCATGTTCGTAACTTTGACCAGCTAGGGTGTAGCCCAGTGGGTAGCGTATTGGTCTTGTAATGCGAAGGTCGTGAGTTCAAGTCCCGGTCGGCGCAATATATAATTCCAACACATTGCCTGCTTGGATATACCTTGGTCAACTTATTCTACGAAAATGAAAAATTCGTAGAAAGAGGGTTGTGCGAAGAGCTAACAACCTTTCCATAATAAGTAATTAAAAATGTTAAGGAACCTGCATGTCAGGAGGCCAAGGTTCGATTTGGGCTGTGGCGCCATTATAGAAGTAGAAGTAGAACTTTGACCAGCAATCAAGTAAGTTGTTAAATCAAGTTTTAGCATTAAATTTTAAATTTTATCACTTCTACCATTGCTATCAAGAGGCGACGACTGGAATTATTGAAATTATAATTTTTTTAATTTATAATTTATTTTATGAATGACAAGAGAACCCAGCAAGCAATTTACGATATTAAAACGAACATGAAAAGTTTACAAAACAAATAAACTGCGTAATGATTATAAGCAAACCAAACAAAAAGGGTCGACAACGTCGATCTTGTTATACAGGGTGTTTGGTACTCCGTGCATAACCTTGTAAGGGGTTATTCCTGGATATATTTTGAGCAAAAAATTGTTCTACGGAGATGGTCCATTTTCAATATCCGCGGAGATACAGGGTGACCAAGAAAAGTGTTTCGGACCTGTACCGTCACTCACTCAAAACGATATATCTTGAAAACTAATAATCGCATTTCAAAGTGTTATAGCTTGTTTTATAGGGAATCAAGTTACCTCACTCAAAACGATATATCTTGAAAACTAATAATCGCATTTCAAAGTGTTATAGCTTGTTTTATAGGGAATCAAGTTACCTTTCATTTGGTGTAATAGTCCGTATTGTACCTGGACCCAATCCTGAGGTATTCGCTTCAGACCACAAATTTTTGATACTTTGACTCTCAAAATTCTGTGATCAATGTAGTTTTTCTCAAAAAAACGCATTCTAAAAATGTCATTTTAATGTTTTTGTTTTATGTGCCATATTATTGCCTACAAAAGATGCATACATAGTTATGACTTAGGTTTTCCCGTTTTCCAGGTAATAAGCGAAAATACCTATGGCTTAAAAATAAAATATGCTATAAACCAACCCTCGTTCTAAAAAAACTACCTGAAATGTTGTTAAACTGAAATATTCTTTGTGTCCTTTAATTACTATTTAAATTATCGATGAATGTCCTTTAAGTAGTATTTAAATTATCGAGAAAATGAATTAAATTAAAATGAGTTTCAACACAACGACGCTGTTCGACGCTTGGCATTGCAGTTAAACGTCTCTACGTGGAAAGTTTGGAGTGTCCTCAAAGCAGAGCGGTTGCATTCCTACCACCACACACCAGTGCAGGAGCTGGTACCCATTGATTTCCCCAAAAGGATGGAGTTTTGCAATTGGCTCCTTGAACGACAACTAAGTGACGAGAATTTTATGAACAACATTCTTTGGACTGATGAGTCCCAATTCACCAGGGACGGTATCACAAACTTCCACAACTTACACACATGGGCTGAGAGCAATCCACATACAAGAAAAGAGGCATCATTTCAGCACAGATTCAGTGTCAATTTATGGGCAGGTGATTGGCAACGATTTTATTGGTCCTATTAGGCTTCTGCCTACCCTAAATAGTTCCAATTACTTGCAGTTTTTGACAAATGATCTACAAGAGTTATTGGATGATGTGCCACTGCAACGATTGGCTTCCATGTTTTACTAACACGATGGTGCTCCAGCTCATTACGGCCGACAAATCAGAAATTGGTTAAATTCCAATTATAACAATCGCTGGATCGGAAGAAATGGACCGATACACTGGCCTGCAAGATCTCCTGATTTAACTATTATGGATTTCTTTCTATGGGGACGGATGAAGGACCTTGTCTACGCAACGGAAGTAGTAACGTTGCAGGATCTAAACACCAGAATCGATGCGGCAGCAACAGAAGTATGGCAGCAGTTGAGGAGTATGAACACAAAGAGAACACTGGCAAAACGAGCTTTAGCGTGCATTAAAAATGAAGGGAGCCATTTTGAACATTTATTGTAATTAAGGAAATTTGAAATAAACCATAAAAACCATTCCTAAGTTCTTTTAGTTCAAGCGGAGAGTGTTGATCAACCTATTCTTGCTTTTTTGACAAAAGTGCCACATTATTGGAATGATAATTTCTTCTAAACTATAAGACTTATGCAATGCAAGTGTATGCATCTTTTGTAGGCAATAATATGGCACATAAGAAAACAACATTAAAATGACATTTGTATAATGGGTTTTTTAGAGAAAAACTACATTGATCCTAGAATTTTGATGGTCAAAGTGTCAAAAATTTGTGTTCTGAAGCAAATATCTCAGAATTGGATACAGTTACAATGCGGACTATTACAGCAAATGAAAGGTAATTTGATTCCCTAAAAAACATGCTATAACACTTTGAATTGTGATTATTAGTTTTCAAGATATAGCGTTTTGAGTGAGTGAGGGTACAGGTCCGAAGGACTTTTCTTGATCACCCTGTATCTCCGTGGATATTGAAAATTGACCATCTCCGTAAAACAATTTTTTGCTCAAAATATATCCAGGAATAACCCCTTACAAGGTTATGCACGGAGTACCAAACACCCTGTATACAAGCAGTTTTCATTTCACCATGCGCATTAACAGAGCTGAAAATTATTTCGTGTCGATATTTCAAAATATTGCAAACGCAAAGGGTGAAAAACCTGGAGTTTGTAGAGGTTACCGCGCGTGCAAACAAAAAAAAAACAAAATAATAAGCAATTGCGATCGTCTCGTGTTTAGCTTTAAAAGCCAAGTAAATTGTTAATGTTTTATAAATAATACCGATTGTGAATCGATAACGATATTCATTAATGAATTAAAATAAAAAGCATTAACGACACATTAAAGATTTATTGATAACTAAATATATACTTGCTTATATAGTCGTTTCTTAAAAGCGTTTTACAATTCATTAATGAATCGTTAAAAGTAATTCATTAACAAATGTCCATTTAGTCCACTTGATGAATCTTTAATGACTCGTTAACGATCAAATCGCTCTTTAATATAATTCATTAACGATTCTTTTACGAATTATTTTGTTTGCAGGGAAGCTACAGATCAAGAAGTCAGTCTGTCCTTAGTAAAATTAGCACTTAGATCCGTTAGTTCTAGTATTCAATTTAAAAACTTTACGGTTTCATCTTCCTTGAGACCTCCGTGGCATGCTTTACAACCAATAGGTCGAGGGTTACATTTACAATCGAGGAATACTTACTTATGTTCGAGTTTATCAGTTGCTACTGGCAATGAAAAATTATTTGAAATAAAATGAGGAAACGATGGAAAAGTGAAACAGTTCCACTTCTAGAAAATCTACATACTAATTGGATGGTTCTTGTGCGCCTTATATTAAGTCCCTATAACATCTGTAAATATTTGTCAGTAGCAGCTATTTCAACTCAAAAATATACCAGCCTCACCACTCGTTATCTTTATCCTTACTACCCTCCACTACTTTTTCATTCCGACTAATTCCTCCAGCTTCATAGAGAGGTCCGGTAGGTTTATCGAGCAGGAATCTTTTCTGGAACCCTGCGGAATCACAACAGACCAGCTTATGGTATATGTACGCCCGGACTTATATCTAAGAAGCCACTTCAACCTACCAACTTACCTTGGCTCTATGACTGTGTGTGTGCATTGCATATAAAAGCGAGAATTCCATGTAACTTAAGTCATTCCATGTAATTAGCTAACAACCATTTCAGGTTTCCCATTTTCCAAGTGTTGTTGGCAATTAGCAATGTTACCATTGTCCATTTCTCCAACAGTAGTTACAGCAGATTCAATTTCGATTGCCATCTCATATCCTGATATGTCCTGATAATCCGACAATCAACATATTCGCATGTGGAATGTGGAACTTTTTTTCAAATTCATTCAATGTAACATTTCCATACGGCTTAAATTGCTGCTGTAAACGTAGAGGATCAACTGGGCTATCAGAGTTGAAATCAACTTCCTATATACTTACTCTAGCAAATAGGCATATTCTGCCATTTTTAAAATATCCATTAACTCTGCTATATTCCAGTAAATATCTGCAAATTTTCAGGTTCGGAAAAACGAACATGTATAGGCATAGAATGTAAATTATTTAGTGATATAAGCATAATACTAATCGTTGTCATAAAAAAAATTATGAAAATTTTTTTCTTTCTTCAAAGCTAGACTAGGGAGTTTTTTTTTGGCCTGAACGCTCTTTTACTTCTCATCCCTAGCAAGCGATTCAAGAACGAAAAACAAAATATCAAGAAATGTGTGTTTAAACCAATACAATTGTTACATTTGATCCAAAACTGCCCGGAAAATTGTTAATAACTTTAACACGGATCAAGCAACGCCATTATCATTAATCAGTGATTATGGGTAGAACTCACCTAGGTCACTAGAAGTACACATTTTAACTGTAAAAGTGTAAAATTTCGTAAGATTACAAAAGAAGAAGGTTGTGGTGTTGCATTTTAAAAGATTTTTTGTTGTATTATTAATTGAATTGAAGATGTGATATTTATTAGGTGCCGATCTAGGAATAGGCCATAGTCATAAGGATTTTTGAAAAGAATAAATGTTTAATCTAATTGAAAACAACAGAATTATGATTGGGCGTAAAGCTCTATCAGATTCTCTACGAGTAGATAAAATAAGGTTCAATTTAATGCAGCATGTTATTGGAGGCGAAAATTGGGTTCATCATTATAAGCCTGAAAAAAAGCAGGAGTCAAAATAGTGGCTTCACCCCCCAAGAAGTTCGAGGTCTCACAATCCGTCGGATAAATCATGGCCACTATTTTTTGGGATTTAGATGGGGTTTTGATGATCGAGTATAAAGAAAAAAGACAAAATATCACAGGGGGATACTACTACTCAAAGAAAAAAGAAGAGGAAAGTGGACTCCAGGTGTGTTGTTTGTGCACAACAACGTACCTGTTGGTTACAAGAGCCCCGTTGCAAAGGATGACCTATAGAAATACGGCAACGAAATATTGAACCATCCCCTTATAGGCCCCTTCCGATTACTTTTTGTTCTCAAAACTGAAGAAAGAACTGCGGGATGAAAACTTATCAACAATGAAGAGGTGAAGTCAGTTATTTCAGCCTATTTCGAACGCCTTGATAAGACATTTTCTATAGAAGGAGTTAAAAAACTTTGTGAAAGGTATGAGAAATGTAGTAGGCTTATGGGCGAATATCTTGAAAAGGAAAAATAATATTTTGTTTAATTTTACCCTCCTTCCCTGTCATTCCACGAAATTTTTAACTTCCCCTTGTAGATGGAGTACGGTGAAATTTATAATTTTGAACATGAAATTGCTGTTGACATGGATTTTTTTTTGCTGAATTTCATGACTGTTAATAATTTTCAAAGGAATTGAAAAATTTAATTTACCGTAAAAGGTTATTAGTATGGGAGGTGGTAGAAGAAGAGGAAGGAATTGAATGATTCTTATTAACAATGGTCTACACCAATTTTCAAGTCGATAGCTCTAATATTTTCAACGAGAAAACGGGTTTCTTTAAGTTTCTAAATTACATATGAAACTCCTTCTACACCCTCCCTTACAAATGAGGGAGGGTAGAGAAAGAGTACGGTGAAGTTGATCATTTGTTTGATGTTTATGAAAATTATTAGAAAAAAGCATGGCTTTATAGAAAGGCACTTGTGCATAAAATTCGAAATATCGTGAAATTTGTATGAGAGGGACAATTTGGTCCTTTACGAACTTTAAGTTAGAGACAGACGGTTACTCGAATTTGAATTTTTTTTAACGATAACAAAAATGCATGTAGCCTTGGTGGCTTTGTATGAGCGTTCTCAGAGCAACAAACACAATTTACTCTCAAATATCATCTAGAATATAAAAATTCTAATCCAAGGAGGATATATAAAATGGTGTACCTGATAGTCTGTCTCATGTGGGAATACTTTTTGATTCGGAAATTTCCGAAAATTGCGTCCAAGCTTAACATGGCTTCAAAATTTTACAAAAAAAATGCCATAATTTGTATTCTCTCTTGGTTGCAAATATTCATTCAGCAATAAAATAATTTTCAGTACAATGGAGTTTGCTGTTTTATTTCAGAAATCTTTATTTTTTTAATTTTTATTAGTTTTTGGTTCGTGTCGAAGCTAAGCACTTTAGCAACGAACAATTTAACGCGGGACAGAGATAGTTGTTTTGGGTTTAAGTATGCCAAACAAGGATAGCTAAACAATTATTTCGAAAATTTGACAATTGTTTTGGACAATTTAACGTGGGAAAGAGGTAGTTGCAATATTCTTACGTGTACCAGACAAAGATAGCGCAACGACTTTTTTCGAAATATTTCGAGCATTTCGCTAGTAAGGGAGGGAAATACTTTCATTCCAATTTTCATACACGGCAAAGCATGCTCATAGTCACTCCTTATTATATATCCTCCTTGTTCTAATCTAATCATGAAATGATAAAACTGTCAAAGTATACTCGATTTGGATTTCAAAATGCACTAATTTTTAACTTTCCTTAAGCCCCTACTAAAGGGCGATAATAGGTAGGGTCCTACTTTATAAACCATCGATATAGAAAAGACGTTAAAGAATTAAATGAAAAAAATATGCAGTTATTTTCTAAATTAAATTGATCTAAATTTTTCGAACGATATGTAAACAATAAATTAGTAGTAGTAAAAAATTCAGGTTCAACGTTCTGCCCGAATAAAACATCTAAATTATGATAATAATACTAAAAGATTAGCTTCGGGGGTTTTAGTAATTAAGAAGCGAAATTAGACGTTAATTCGTGCGGAAAAGTGAAATTTTAAATAATTTTTTGGCTACGTAAAAAAATCAATACAAATTAAACATGTGCACATTCAATGAATGAAAATTTTTAAATAAAATAACAAAGAGAAATGTTTAGTGGAAAGTTATTTGGTTCGAAATTTTGTACAGAAATTCCAAGCTAATAGCAAGTTTTAGCTAGTGAAATGCAGTAAAATACTATGCCTCTTTTAACTCGTTAATATTTCATTTTAAATATTACTGCAGTTGTAAGGCAATATCAAATAAATTCTGTTTCAAAGTCACTAACGCCGTTCAGTACAAGGAATATAATTCTAATTACAAATCGCAGTAAGACTTTATTGCTAGTTAAATTACCTGATTGCATCAATTTACATTTAATTTGAATCAGTAAAAGCCGGATAGTTACCTGTAAAGAAAAAAAAATATATAAATAAAATAAACATATTAATATATTAATAATTGTAATAATTAAATACATAAGAAATATTTACATATTCTTATGTATTTAATTATTACAATTTTCCGATATTATTAAAATCTGTTTGATGTTGACATGGGTATGTGAGGTAGAACAAAAGCTCGCGAAAATACATTAATTTGAAAATGGATTGTTCAATTAAATACAAGAAACTTTTATCTGCAAAGTATTTAATGCTCGTAGCTGTTATACTAGGCTAGGGTGTAGTCTAGTAGGTAGCGTGTTGGGTCTTGTAATGCGAAGGTCGTGAGTTCAAATCCCGGTCGACGCAATATACAATTCCAGCACATTGCCTGCCTGGATATACTTTGGTCACCTCAATATACGAAAATGAAAAATTCGTAGAAAGCGGGTTGTGCGAAGGGCTAACAACCCTTGCACAATAAGTAATATAAAATGTTAAGGAACCTGAATATCAGGAGGCCAAGGTCCGATTTGGGCTGTAGCGCCATTGTAGAAGCTGTTATACTCTACATTGAGAAAATCGATATTATATATTTAAAAAAAATTTAACATTCCTATGATAGATGAAAGTGGTAGCCAAGGCTGCCATCTATGCAAACTTCTTCGTATATGTAGTATTTGTGGCCTTGTTCATAATGAACAATAATAACTCTTCATTGTACATTAAATGTATAATTCTGTACCCATCTGAAAAGTAAATAATATAATACATCATACAAAATTAATCATATTAAGTCCTAATCCTTCAGCAGAAACCGAAATATTACGACTAATACATTAGAATAGAGTGAATTGCTAAATTTTTTCCTTTGATTAAAAATACACAGTGAAAACATTAACTAAACCAAAATAAATCAGTAATATGAAAAAAAAAATTTTTTTTCGAAGTTTAGTTTATCTTTGAACCTTCTACTACGATCAGTGACAAGATTTTTATAAGATGAAATCTGAGAGTATTATAAGTTTGTAACGCTAAAAAATAAGATTCAGTCAAAAATCTTGAAACCGGATAATCGTTCGTCTGTCCGTCCATTTGTCTCTCCATCTGTCCGTTCGCTCTCTAGCTTCAAAACGCGCTAAACCAGAGAACATAAATTTTCTACACGTTATTTCCAGCGAAAAAATAATGTCGGGCCAAATCGCTTCACCCCTTTCACCCCCTCCCGAATAAAACAAAATTATGTAATTTTATGATTTTATTGGCAAATACAAATTCTACTGATCTGAAATTTAACAATTTTTACAGCAAATATATTTATTTCTGTAAAAAAAAATTAGATCCCCATCCCCATCGATATACAATATAACATTTTGTTCTTACTTAACTTACGATGGCGCTACAGCCCAAATCGGGCTTTGGCCTCCTGAATGCTTTGCCTCCATCCATCTCGGTTCAGTGACCGCGTCCTCCAGTTTGAAAATCTTAGCAGTGATTTGCTGTCTGCGTCAATCAAATCCTCCCAGCGCTTTCGTGGTTTTCCGACCGGTCTTTGTCCGTTGATTTTCCCTTTTAGTGTGCGTTTGAGAATTCTTCCGTCATCCATCCGCTCCACATGACCAGCCCATTGTAACTTTTTAAATTTTATGAGGGTTGTCGAAGATGGCATACAATTCTCTATTGTATCGTATTCTCCAGATCGAGTCTTCCCTCACAGGTCCGAGGATTCTTCTGAGGACCTTTCTTTCAAAGGCGTTAAGGAATTTTTCGGATGCCTGAGTTAATGTCCACGTTTCGCTGCCATAGCATAGCACAGGTCGTATAATCGTTTTATATAACTTAAGTTTTGTTTTCGTGTGTACGTTCTTGTTTTTAATTATTGGAAGTACCGAATAATACGTCTTGTTTCCCATAATTATTCTTCTTCTAATTTCGATGGGTTCGCTTCCATCCTTCGATAGGTTCGTCCGTAAGTATATAAAGTTGTCTACGTTTTCTAGGTTATAGTCTCCTACCGTAAAATTTTGTCTGATTGGCGTCTTTTTCCTAGTTTGCGTCATAATTTTTGTTTTATTTTCATTAATACGTAGTCCAACTTCCCTTGCTACCGAGTCAAGGTTTACAAATAATTCCTTAGCACTCTCCAGAGATCTTGCAAGGATATCTTTGTCGTCGGCATATGCTACGAGTTGTGTGGATTTGAAGCATAGTGTTCCCTTGGTGTCAACGGGAAGTGTCCGAACAACATATTTATACTCTAGATGAAATCTGAGAGTATATTGTGTTTGCCTTACCGTTTGTAACGCTAAGAAATAATGCTCGCACAGAGCCGCCAAGGGTACAGAAATATTTGTTGTCGCTCAAAAACTTCGATTGCGAGTTGCTGTCTGTCCGTCTGTCTGTCTGTCCGTCTGTCCGTCTGTCTACAGCATAACTCTCGAGCGCTTTGAGCTATCGTGCTGAAATTTGTTGTGTGTCATTTTTAGCAAAAAAGAAATTTAAGTTCGTGAACGGGCCACATCGCCCCACTCCTTCTACCCCCTCCCATGCAAATTTCACGAAATTTCGAAGTTTTCAGAAATTGATTTTTCTTTGAAACTATTTAAGCTATCGATTTAAAATTTGGGTCAAAGTTTATGATATAGATGTCATTAATACGACAGAATATTGATCCGATCCCGTCACTCTTTCTACACCCTCCCATACAAATGCATAATTTTGAAAAATGCAGTTTTTCGATTTTCATTGAAACTAGCAAAGCTAAAAAAACGAATTTTTGCCAGAATTAATTTTATTATAATTTCAATCAGAATTGAAAAAATTATCAACTTCACCTTACTCCTTCTACCCCCTCCCATACAAATTTCACGAAATTTTGAAATTTAAATTAAATTATTTTTCTTCGAAACTGTTAAAGGTATCAACTTGATATTTTGCAGAAAGTATAAAAATAGAAATATCAATAACGAGAAAAAAATGTGTTTTGATCCGTACACTCCTTCTACCCCCTCCCATACAAATGTATAATTTTTGTTAAGTGCATTATATCGATTTCCATTAAAACTAGAAAAAGTACAAACTTAAAATTTTGCCAGAATTTGTTTTTTAATATTTGCAATAAATGCAAAAAAAAATTATCAGCTCCTCTTCACTCCTTCTACCCCCTCCCATACAAATATCTGTATTACAAAGCATTTCTTCTTCGAATATATTAGAACTATCGAATTTGAAATTGAATCAAAGCGTGGTGATAAGGATGATGATAAGCAGTTTCAAAATCATCTTAAACGCTCCACTTCCTCTGTCACCTCCCATACAAATGCCTCAATTTCAGGAAAACTATGTCCAATTGAAAATGATGGAAGCTACAAACCTTAAATTCAGCACGAAATATTTTGCATACCACATTAGGTGTCATATCCAAAAATTACAAACTTTCCTCCTCTCTACCACCTTCCATACAAAAATCACTATTAATTATTTAAAAGAATTGGAGGTGATATATTTTCCGGTACATTGATTTCTTTCTCATTTCATCTAGAGTATCATATGATTGGGCTTTACGCCCAATCATAATTCCTTTATGTTCGAGTGTTAAGTTGAAAAGCATTGGTGCGAGGCCGTCACCTTGTTTAAGGCCGTTGTCTGTTTTAAAACTGGAAGTCAGATCATTTTCTACTCTGACTTGTGACAAAGACTCAGTCATTGTCATTCTTGTCAGTCGGACCAGTTTCGATGGGACTCCAAACTCCAACATGATTTTATACAGTACGTGCCTGTCGATACTGTCGTATGCTTGTTTGAAGTCAACAAATATCTGGTACACATCAATATTATATTCTCAGCACTTTTCCAGCACCTGTTTAACTGAGAATATCTGGTCCGTGGTCGAGCGTCCAGCTCTAAATCCGCCTTGGTATTCACCAATTACTTTGTCAGCATAGGGCTTAATTCTCTTTTCTAGAATTTTCGTCAAGATCTTATAAGACGTACACAACAAAGATATTCCTCGGTAGTTTTCGCAGCAAAGTTTTTCACCTTTTTTATAAATTGGACATATGATGCTCTTGCGCCAATCTTCAGGAAGTATTTCCTGCGTCCATATGTCCGTGACTAATCTATCTAGGAGATGCGCTATGCAGGTGTCGCCGGCTTTCAGAAGTTCAGCTGGGATTTGATCAGTGTCCGGCGCTTTGTTGTTTGGGTGGTTCCTTAGGGCTGTTTTTACTTCTTCGAGTGTGGGAGGACTCAAAGCGGATCCTTCATCAGCTGTTACATCAGTTATACCTGCTATTGTATCTGCTGCTGCTGTTCGTGTAGGTGATGGGCTCGGGTTAAGAAGGTGTTCAAAGTATTGTGCCCATCTTAGTTTTATATCTTCCGCGTTACTTATAATGTTCCCTTCTGCATCCTTGCAGAGGGTCGTTTTCGGTTTGTATCCTTCTTTCATCCTTTTAACAAGGGAATACGCGACCATTTTGTTCAGTACCTATAAAAATTATTAGGCTGAGCTTTAATATTTTTATTCGGTTCTTCCCAAAAGGATTTGGTCATTCTACAACTATCCAGCAGCCGCTATCCCGTCGAGAAAGAGTCCAAAATATTTAGTTTGAAACCAGTCTGCAGCACTGTTGGTGCTACATCGATTAAATTCCAAACGGAGTTAATGTTTGCATATCTTTACTTGGCAATCGTGTCTGCTGCTTCGTTATCTAACAGCCCACTATGATACGGTATCCAAATTAAAACAAAAGCTTTCTAAAAATCTGGCGTTTTCATTGTTAAATAGTCATAAAAGTTTTTCAACAAAAAGTTAACAACAACAAAGTGTTACACAAATCTAAGACTTAGGCTGCAATCAAGCCAATTTTGCTTTAACCTGTGATAATGCAAATAGAAGAGGCATAAAAAAAATGGCCAATGATGCTATGACAAATTAATGGTAAGCACAGCCGTTACTAATTTTTTGATATAATCAATTGGACATTGTAGTTTCATTATTCATACGCAGATTTGTTTTGATAAGGCAGTGCCAAACTAGCCTCAGCTGACGAGCCGCCACTTATATGCAGATATTAGTGTATTAAAATACAAATATCCAAACTATGTTTACTCTGCCCTAGAAATTTTAAAATGCATTTAATGTTGTTTAAATAGTGCCTGTGTAGACAAGAGCGCACTGCGCGACTTTTTCGAAATTTCTTCTTGCCCTTACAAATTTTGATATGCAAGAATCTTTATCAAAAGCTTTGATCATTTATTAAATAATACAGGTGATTTAAAAGTAAAGAATACAAATAAAATTAAATTACTAAAAATACAAATCCACCTTATTTTTACATTTCCTTATAGGGAATCAATTAATTATCTAACAATTCAAATTTTTCCATTATTACATAAAAAAAAATTGGAGTACGTTATGTGGTCTGGAAACAAACTAATGTTCAATATTATCCACATAAATAAACGGTGACACCTCCACAAACTTTTAATTCAAGTGTCAGTAAAAAATTGAAAGTTAAAAACCTATCGAAATGAAGGCCATAAACATGAAATTCAAATTCTAGTTTTATTGAATAATTTTTAGTAGGTAAAAATATTTAATTAGTATCTCTGTCAATTTTAATTAATTTTTGGAAAATAATATTTTAAATCCTTCACGTTTAAGTTGAATTTGTAGAATAAGTATCTGCTAAATTTAACGAAAATACAATCTTGGGAGTTGAGACTTTTAATATAATGATTTTTTAAGTTATTCGAATTTTCAATGTCTTAAGACTTGAAGCTAGTTTGAATAATAATTTCCAGTAACATAATAAAAACAAATTTCAGTATGCTTTCTTGAGAGTAAAAACAAATATAAATATAATTAACTAAGTATGCTTCAATTATTTATTATTTCTATCGAATTCTAATTAGCTATAATTTGTTTGTTCAATTGAAATAATTTTGAAATGTTATTACTTCCTCAGAGCCCCATGTTGGGTACCATTTCGATATGTTCTTAACGTACTATTCCGCAAGGTCATGTTCTTAAGAATTTGAATTTCGGAAATAAAATTCTTTAAGAATTTACCTTTCTTATATACGTTTTTAGTAATCATTGTGCGTTTCAAAGCAATGAATAGTGTATGATTAATTAAATTTGAATATCCGAAGAAAATCAATCACATTGGAATTTTCAAGGTTGTATACGTTGATTTCCGAACCATGTAACAATCGCATGATCTCTAACTCCCATATTTCTAGAATCAGTAAAATATTAAGGGTTAAGAATTATAATATGGTACATTATGAATGATTGATATGACGTTTTTTTTAGTTTCTAACTCGATTTCCGTCATAATAAATTCAAAATTTTAATTCAATAATAATAATGAATTATTGCGAAATCATGGCAGACAGCACGGTCAAATTTTGAACTTGTAACAACTTAATCATTCCTTCGAGATGAGTTGAGGCGTTGCTAGAAGAAAAAAACTAAAACCATGATAGGAAATAACTATGTACTCGTATTTAGGTGGTAGGTAACTATAATGACCTTCAAAAAACTACCAATAAGTACGAACAAATGAGCCTACATGAAACTTTCTTAATTAGAAACAGAAAACAATATTGTACGATAAATAATAATTTCCTGATTGTCTACTACCATAGCTAATCGATGTTTAATATCGTTTTTAAAATGTTTAATTTGCATTTTATAGTTTCTCGTTTTCAAAAACCGGCTTATCGTACTCTATCACAGTATATAACGCGAAATTTCGAATTAATTACTTTTAAAACTGATTCTAATCGAATTAACATTCAAGACACGTTTTACAAATATCTCACCTAGTATAATATTGCATTTCTAATAAGCATTTATTAACATGATCTTATATACGGTGCTGTCGAGAAGGAAATAAGATTTTTCTTAATATTTTGGATTAGGTTTTTGCTGTTACTTAAGGTTGCAATGAAGGCCGTCGCGCTCAATTTAATATTTACCGTTTTCGTCACCGCCATCATTTAATACCAAAAATCCTCGATAATAATAATAATAAATCCATAATCTGTAGATTTATTTTCTTTCAAAAAAAACCATTCCAACACTTTATTGCATTGTGCAAAAATCGGATTTATTACTTTATATTTATTATTTCGAGCCAGTCATCCTAAGTGTGATGTCGTTTTAAACAATTTGTCAAAAAAATAAAATAAAAAGAGGTTAAGCGTTAAAGATTGAGTTATAACAACTCGTTTTTAGACCCATCTTATTCGCAATTTTAAATCATGTCGATGATGTCTATGGATGACAACATTATTTTACTGTCGCAAAATCACATCTTACTAAAAATAAAATTTAATTATTTCGAAAATATTTCTTTTTAATTTATAACTTGATGATTTTTTTTTTGTGAAAATATAAATGGGATCTAACAATAACAAAAGTAATTTTTGATGGTTTTGAGAGAGAGATTTTTTTTACGATAAGTATCGTTAGGCCCAATTTTGACGTTTTTTTTTGTGTGGAATTGTGCAAAGTAAAAATGTGGGCATGATAAGTGCAAAAGATTTTAATTAAAGCTATGACAAATTTTTTTTAAAAGATGCTTCAAAATAATGTAGATGTTAAATAACTATTGCAAAATGTGCACTTATTTTTGGGTTAGTGATTGAGAGAGAAATTTGCAATTGCAATTGTTAATTGTTTTATTTAATATTAATTGCTTTGGGAGAGAGATTAATTTGATATGTTTTTGTGATAATAACTAGTTATCCATTTTGGCGAAAGATTGCGCAAATGTTTGATGTGCAATAGGATCGTAGCGCACATATTTTATTTATATAGCACTGAATATACCTATATATGTTGGATACAGTGGCGTTATTGCATGTGGAAAGAGAAATGGCAAATAGTGTTCATGTTATTTTTGTCAAGAAACTCTCTCACTTCTTAACCTACCAACCATATGGAACAACAGATTTTCCTGAATTCGCAGTAATTGGCTTGGAAGAAGTATTTCTTCCATTCAAGAGAAGCTTTTTAAATGACAAATTCTTGTTGCGTCTAACAACCTTCTTAAACTCTATATGAGCATTGCCTTAGTTCCGCCTTTCCGAGATA
This sequence comes from Chorisops tibialis, assembly GCA_963669355.1. NCBI lineage: Eukaryota > Metazoa > Arthropoda > Insecta > Diptera > Stratiomyidae > Chorisops > Chorisops tibialis. The sequence continues at coordinate 109,665,103 of OY770262.1, read as the reverse complement.
GTAGGTAAACCAGGAGTGAGCCAGCTATTATTATCATACAATTTTTATAGGAGGTAGTAGACCGAGTGTGGACTTTTGTTAGGCTTTAAGTTTTTGAATTGCATGAAAATTTTAAGCGTTTCATGACTAAAATAGCCACAAATACAAAACAAAATCCGTCTATCTGTACGTCGTACGGATACGCTCCATCAATTTTCAACTACTCCGAAAGCCTTGTAGATAGTAAACTCATTTTTGGATGGAATGTAAATTGGGTAGGGAAATTTCATTGCCTAAATTTTGGGGACTGTAGAGTGAAAGGGAAAGGCGGGGGAAAGGGTTAAGGTCGAAAACAATAGCTTACTAATATCTCTGTACTACAAATACAGATAGAAAGCTGCAATTCGACACTCGAGTATATAAATTTATGGGGAGCAAAGTGAAAGTAAAGTAATTTTCTATTCAATGTGGTTCGAAAAAGGGGGTTAAGGGCCAATTGTTAGGCTATTTTTTTTTAAATGATATATAATCAAAAATTCTCAAAAATACTTAACAATAAGTTTATATTTTAGAGCCAATTACTCTACACATAGATCAACCATAATTTAATTAGTGGGAGGCCAATACTTGTAAGGGAGAAGATCAGGGGGTTGCAAAGGAAAATAATTAAAAATTATTAACTCGCCTATATTAAGTTATACTGGCGAAATATGAGAGAAATTTAACAATTGAACATAATAGTAGTGGGGTGAAATAGAGAGCATTTCAAAAATGGTACTTTCAAAAATTTTAAACCGCTATATCTTAAAATCCAATGCAGATATTAAATCGAAATTTTGTCAGGTTGTAGAGCTAAAATGTTGAAAACTTTCAGAAAAAGATACAATTTTGAAATTTTGCAGGTGCATCCTGCACATCCATTTGCTATGCATAAAGAAAAAAAAAATAATTTGAACCATAACTTTTATCCAACTGGTCCTGAGCGTGGAGTCAGTAATGGCGTAGCGGTCGTCCTTTCATCAAGAGCAAGAAACCGTCTCATAAGCTCCAAAAACCAATTTTAGATAGGATTGTTGTCGTTAGGTTCAGAACCAGTGTTAGAAACGTCACAATTCGGCAGTGCTACGCACTAACTAATTCCGCAGCACCTGATGACAAAGAGGAGTTTTATGACCAACTGAGTGCCACCTTCGAACGTGTTCCAGGAGGTGATATTATCATCATCTCAGGAGATATGAACGCCCAGGTTGGCTCTGAAAATACTGAATTAGAATACGTTATGGTGAAGCGTGACCCTTGGATTAAGAGGCCTGGAAACGGTGAAGTATTTGTAGAGTGTTGTAGTATTCGGCAAATGGTCATTGGAGGGACCCTTTTTTAACACAGAAGCCATTATAAAACATCGTGGGTTTCATTGATTGTATTATTCAGAACCAAATCGATCATTTGGCTGTAAGTCGCCAATGAAGAAGATGTCTCCTCGACGTGCGAGCGAAACGTAAAGCTGCCCTGGGAACCGATCACCACTTGATGATTGCTTGCTTGAGATTAAGCATAGCAGCCACAAATTCTTCGAATGAAGCGCAATATTAATGTGGATAAACTTGGAAACCTCAACAAAAAGCGCAAGTATACCACCATTCTACGGTTAAAAAGTCATCCACATTGGGTGGACATGAAAGGCGCACCCTGGACGTCAATTGGGAGGCAACTAGAAACACGTATCTAACTAGTGCTGAAGAATCTGTGGGATATGTGCTAAGCGGTGAGAAACCCTGGACGTCGCAAGATAGTTGAGACAAGGTTGGCGTTTGGAAAAAAGCCAAATTGGCAATCGTCCCTCACCCCGATGTCAATCAAAGAACTCCTGAGTTGAGACGGAGCTACCGCGATGCTAATGTAGAGCTTACGAATGTTCTTAAGAGCGATAATGGAAAGGCCAAGGAAGACCTGGCTAATAATGCAGAATCTGCGGCTTATCTTGGGGATATGGGTTAGTTAAAATTATGAAGCATTTGGTGAACAGAAATTTCATCGCCAACCACCTGGTGAGAGATGTTAACGGAACTATCCTTAATATGAGTAAACACCAGTTGTGGCGATGAAAAGAATATTTCTTTGATATTTGAAACGTCTTGTCAGAGAAAGATGTTCCAGAAACCAAACAATTGTCAAACATCCAACCGCAACAATCCTCTATTAGGGACGATCTTCCAGATAAGGAAGAGATAGTTTCCGCCATTCGGTCAATGGCGGAAAAGAAAGCCCGAGGTTTAGACAGACTACTAACCGAACTCCTCGAAGCGGACCCGGAAATCACAGCCGATTTACTCCTCCCACTCTTTACTGAGGTATGGAATGAAGAAAATTATCCGGCTGACTGGGAGGAGGGCGTCATTGTGAAAATCCCGAAGAAGAACAGGGGGGATTGTGGTAATGGGCGTGGTATATGTCTACTTACTACTTAGGCTTTCAACAGCGGTAAGCGAGATTACATATCGTTTACTAAACTACTAAACCTTTTATGTGTCAATCAGCAAATTTCTTCAGTAATTACATAAAACCTTGCAAAAAATAATCGTTCGGAGTCTTCCTCAGATTGCGGCAGTCACACCTTAGGTTTTCTGCGCGTCCGCAATCCCAACATCACCAAGCTCAATATCTTTTATTATGCTCCACTCAATGACTTTCATCCACCCTAGTTATGTTTTCCTGATCTCGCCAATTATTTTGCAAAAATTATCTGGAGACATATTCTAAACTAGAAATTGATGTTCTTGTTCGTTTACAATAAGCACATCAAGTGTCCTACATCTGTAATCCAATTTTGGCAACTTTGTAGCTCAAGCTCTATTTGTTGGACTCTTCCGTATGGAACAATTTTTGCACTGTTCCAATAGTAGCTTGCTTAGTTCATTAATCATTTGGCGACACATCCTGAGCAAAAGCATTTCTGTTATTTTGCTTTTACTATACTTCCGACGCTAGGTTGTAGCGTGTTGGTCTACAATGCGAAGATCGTGAGTTCAAATCCCGATCGACGTATAATTCCAGTACGCTGCATGCCACCTCAGTCTACGAAAATGAAAATTTCGTAGATAGAGGGTTGTGCGAATGGCAAACAATTCTTCCGCAATAATTAATGGAAATATGTTCAGGAACCTGAAGGAGGCCCAAGCCCGATGTGGACTGTAGTGCCATTGTAAAGAAAGAAAAGTAAAAAAGATAGGTCCGACGTTTCCACAATCTTAACAACGTAGTACAGACCTTCGGTGACCTTCGCTTTGTTTTAATCTCGGACAGAAGCATTCCTTGGTTTCCACCGTCATATTTCGGACTAGATTGTTATTTTGTGACAATTGTTTAGCAGCTTCGAAGCCTCCCGCCAATTTTAACGCCTGTGGTAGATCCTCTATCTTGCAGAGCCTCGACGAATGCATCTTTTGATAATTCGTTACAGTTTTTCGGATCAACACATTGTTGCAGAGATTCGCCAGGTTACTGTATACAGATGCGAAGCTACGCTTCATAAACTTGTCGTATGTGACCGCATCGAAAGTTCATGGCCAAAATCGCTTAGATTTTTGGCTGTTGTAACTTATAAGATTTTGGAACAGATGCCCGTTAATCCATTATTAAGACTGTTGTTGCTGATCCGTGCAATGGTTCGGGATAGCCGCCACCTCAAATTGTGTCTTGCAGATGGCACAAGGTGTTCGACCATCGAACTCTGGAGCTTTTAGGTTTTTACGATCGACACCTTTATATTTGATAACGACAGTTATCTCCACCACTTTGAAGTCCCTTTTAAGATACTCTGCTTCGCTGAAGATGCCCTTGATGATGATGATTTTTTGCTCGAGAGCTTTTCATTATTCCAGAAGCTTTGCATTCTACTATTGTGCTTACCCAGTCCGTCAGTTTTATTCATCATTTATTGACTTTGTTGTTCCATATTTTGGTTGAAGTCTTACAGCTCATTCGCCTGCTCTTCAGCAGGACTGTAAAGGTTCCTTTTATTGTTTTGATCGTCTTTTAGTTTGCTGGGTCATCATTTTTTATATCAGTTGCTTAAGTTGAGTATCTGAGTTTTGAGTGGTTTTGAGTGTTTTTTGCGAACCCTTCCGCCACCGGTTGGCACGAGGTATAATCCCAGCCAAACAAAAAACGAGTGCTCGCAAAAATGATAGTTTTCCGAACATCGAATTGCGATTGTGCGAGTGAACACAATAGGAATTCTATTATTTTTATTTACACTTAAATAAAGACATGCTCGGTCAGAGATCGACTTAGCTACCTAATTGGACTTTGCAGCAAAATCAGAAAAGTTGATCTTCGTTTATCTTACGATGCGCATTAGTTCTCCCGAGACACTGCCCATAGTTTTCATTTCAAATTGTAGTTCCATTTATCTGAGAGTAATATAAGTTTGCCACAAAGTTTGTAACGCTGAAAAATAAGGTTTTGAATAAGAAATGAATGATACAAATGTTCATATTTTCACTCGAAACAGGATGTCCGTCCGTCCGTCCATCTGTCCGTCCGTCCATCTGTCCGTCTGTTCTCTCTACCTTGAGAATACGGTGAGCTAGAAAGTTAAAATTTTGTACATGTCGTTCTTGACGAAAAAGTGAGGCCAAGTTCGTGAACGGGCCAAAACGCTTCATTCCTTCTACCCCCTCTCATACAAAATGATTCAATTTCGGAATTTCACAATAAACGGATTTTCTCAAAAAGTGTGAAAGCTGAAATTTAGAATATTTTATTTTTATGATGGCATCAATTCGCCTCACTCCTTCTATCACCTCCCATACAAACTTCACTTTTTGTTGAAATACTATAAACCAATTTACTTAGTACGTGTAAACTCTATCGAACTGAAATCGAGCAATAAATATTCATTTAGAATTATTAGTAAGATCGAAAAAACATTAACTGATTAGCTTCACTCCTTCTACCCCCTCCCATATAAAGTGACACATTTTCAGAACTTTACATAAAACCGATTTTCTTGAAAAGTATGAACGTTATTAGTCTGACATTTGAGAGATGTCAATTGCATAATCTTGATAGATAATACTGAAAAAACACTCGCACACACTCGCTCCTTCTACCACCTCCCATACAAACTGCACAATTTCACTAAATTTAATACGCTAATTTTCTCTAAATCTTTCAAATTATTGAAGATTAAATTTTGTATAAAACATTTTGATAGCAAGTCTATCTATGAAAAATAGTTCAATGCCGTCACTCCTTCTACCACTTTGCATACAAAATTTCGTAAAATCAACAAATTTCTCTTTCGTCTAGAGTATCGCATGATTGGGTCTTACGCCCAATCGTAGTTTTGTTATGTTTTTATTATATTTTTGTGGTTGTTGATAATTTCAAATTTATTATAAAGTTTATTGTCTAGCTTAATTTCGTAACTACTACCAGTAACTTCAGCTCTTCATTAAAAACTGTTACCTCAAGCTCATTAAGACAGTCGCTAACAATTCATTAAAAACTATATTTTAAAATTTAAAAAAAAACTGACACTAATAATACATAAAAGAGTCTTTTTAGCGAGTATATGTATAAGATGTTATATACTCGCTAAATTATATTTAAGATAAAACTAGCGATAGCCCGCGACTTCATTCGGAATACTATGCAATTTTTGAGAATGAATTTAGCACTGAATTATATGGCATGATGACGATGATACTTATGAATCGCATTAGAATCGGTTCTGCCGTTTTTGAGTTAAATCTAGACAAACCGATAGACAGACAAATTTAAATCTAAAAAACGGTTTTTTAATGCCAAGTTATTGTCTAAATAAAGCAAAACACTAAATTATAGGTATTTATAAACAAATAACAGACTGATACTAAAATTATATTTATAGGTATACCATTGATGCAATAAAATAGAACGCTTTAAAATCATACATAGATGTTTATTTGGTTCTTAACAAATGCCCGATCGTTAATTGCTAAAAGCTCTGACAAACTATGTGTTTGAGTTTTTCTATACCAATTGAAATTTAAGCTTACGACCATTATTGCTTCGCAACCAACGCGTTTTCCACTAGGTTATAATTCTCTTATTCTTATTAATATTCAAATGAGTAAATATTTGATGCATTCGTATTCTCTAGATCTAATTAAAACTGTAACGAATAATACATATAATTAAAAAATTTCTGCGCAATTAAAACTTTTCAAGTCGATCTCATTACAAAATTAGTCTATCTACAAAAATACATCTGTTCGAAGCGGCCGTATAATTTGACTGGTTTTATTTCATCTGTCATGAAAAGTTGACCGCATTCCATCTTTCTATCCAGACATAGTGATTAAGTTGATTTAGCTATACAAATCGATATCAAACTTCAACTAATTACCACATCTAAAGACCATTTAAATTGTCATTCTAAGAGTTCGTTGAAACATTACTCGCTTTTCGAAAATTTCGATACAAATTATCATGTAACCTGAAGATTTAATGAGCTACCATATCAAGGTCGTCGTAGTCAATTAAAAGCGGCAGATAACGCTGCATAGATCTTATGCACGCAAAAAATCAACGTTAATTTTCTAAGATTAAGAAAAATAAATTTAAAATATAAATCCGAAAATAATGGCATGAATGAAGCCTTTTATAAATTAAAGGCGTATCCTTCACTTGATTAATGTTCAACGAAAGTGCCCGATTCGGACTTCTAAGGTTTAATTAGCGTAAACCAATCGAAAGCTATCTTATACCGCCATCTTTATTCACCAGATAGATAATACCCTGCAGCCATTGTTAATTGTACACTGAGTAATCAGTAAATCGTTGAATTGAAAAAAAAATTGCATTTTCACGCCTTCAACCGCGATATATTACAGAAAAGGCAAAGTTTAGTTTACAACATATGCGCCAAAAAAACCAGCATACATTCCAATTTTATAGTTCCTCGAGAAACTTTAAATTGCATTTAACCTGTCGCCGTTACGAAACTTTACTACCTTTATTGTACTCGGATTATTGCGACGATAAACAATTTTAAGCCCCGGTAAGATGCCAAACTGTCGGTTGTGTCATCGTTGATAGGTGATTATCAATTAGAGGTCTCCTTCTGTTTGAATTGATACTTACAGCCATGCATTCACTTTTTAAAAGTTTCCTCGCTGCAACCGAATTACCTTGTCGGTGCACAGTACTGGCCGTAGTGCAGTTTACACGAAAACTCGTTCCAATACTGCCAAAAAATTAGCGAATAGTTGCAAAAAAGCGAAAATCTTGCATCTACTTAGTATTCACCGGTTGTTATTCTTGTTTCGGAAAATCACTCGGTTTGATGTAAGATGTCTGGCCAAGATCTTAACAAACAATCGAACCTGGAAAGGCACTTTTGCTAAGTGCACGACGACACGCTTCGTCACACTACGCACAATGGAAATTGATCGACAGGAAGTGCTAATTAGCATGGGAAGCAAGTCGGCACCTAATTATTGCCATCACGATCAGGTGACGATCGTTCACCGACATATTTGCATAAAAAACATATTGCTTTCAAGATTCGTATAGTTCGACGCTTCTTTCAAGACTCGAAGATTCAAAAACTCTTTATCGATAATCGAATACAAAAAATTTGAAACTTTCGTAGGATTATGACTCGCGATTATGCTGATCATGAACTTGTGTTTAATTTTCAGTGTCACTTTTTTCCGATAATAATCGTTTGACTCTATCGACTGAAAATTTGTGATTAGCACGGATTTATCAATGAATAAAAGTGTCCGAATAATAGCAGGTCAAGTCTAACGGATTGATTATCTGTTGACCGCTGGACAATCTATGGATGATGATCATTATGATGATGATGATCAGCATTAAGATGTTGATAGGCGACTTTCACATCATCACGATTTCAAGGTTCGTGCAAAGATTAGCTGATTTTTTGTTCGATTGGTACGCGGCTTTTTTTTTTTTGGTTACAAATTTGAATTTTATAGCGATTATAATAAAAGGCGATTAAAAATTAACAACTGATGGTATGGTAGTTTTGTAGATGATTGAATTAACCTGATAAATATGAAAGCACATCGCCCACCGACGACAACAATATTACAACTCAGAAATATCAAAAAGGGCTGCTTCGATATACTCGAGAAAGACAGTACGAATGCGTATTTTGGAAGACAGAAGAGTGTTTACGTGATCAATTTAAAAAAAAAATTTAGATCATTTATAAAGATAAAAGTCGTGACTAAGATTTTTTTCCAAAATCTATTAGAACTTGAAAGCATAATGCTTCAACATTCCCATACTTTTACAAAAAATATCAAAATTTTTCTAAAAATATCAAAATTTTTCTAAAAATATCAAAATTTTTCTAAAAATATTTGATAGTCGACAAATCGATATTCAATTCAGCATTAACAATTAAGGAAGAAATCTGGGAGTAGCCTATTGTGTTATATCTATTATATAATGCGACGGTCGTGAGTTTAAATTTCGGTCGCCCTATAATTCATCCCAGGGCCACATCAATCTGCGAAATTGAAAACTCATAGATAGAGGGTTGAGCGTGCGAAAGACTAACGATCTGTCATAAAAGGAACATGTAAGTCAGGAGGCCAAGGTTCGATTAGAGCTGTAGTACCATTGAAGATGAATTAAGGGCATATCTAGTAAAACAAAACAGAAAAAACAGATGCTGAACAGGAGTCCGCAAATAGAGTTTTTATGCATTTTCGAAACAATCGGAAACCACTAAAACGTGATTGTGAGATGTCAGATACGAATTTTACTCGTATGTTTAGGACGGCATGCCTACTATCATTATTTTATTTAAAGCATGTGATTTGTTTTTAATTGTTGCACTATTGAAGACGAAGTGCAAAATGATATGCTGATGTGCGGTGAAGTTTTTATTATTATTTTTTTAATTCAAGATACCAGAATAGAAAGCTTGGGATCCTCTCGTTGAGATCGAAAAAAAAGTGATTTGGATAAATTAAGGGAATTTTATTTACGACTTGGACAATTTCGCTGGACATCTCCTGCAGAGTGAATTAATTGAAAAAGATACAATTAGTGCGTAGCTGAATTTTAATGTCTTTTGTGGTTTGCATCGCGTATAAAGTTTCGATCGCCTTAGGTTTATTGTTTGAACCTTTGAGCCGAGATTGGAGAAAGTTACTTCATTCGTTTATTAACAGTATTATTATTATTCTATTATCTCTACCTAAGTGTTTTCTATGAAATATGGAAGTATGAATTGATTCCTCACCCCTAACTTAAGGTTACAACCTTACAATTACTAATTGAATTCAAATTAAATTGAATAATATTGCATATAAGAAAAAAGCATTGAAAGGAAAAAATAATATTTAATTATGAGTATACCTATAGAGGTGCGCCAAACTTGGACAATAGTTTTTAAATGTGCGCATTCATATCTCAATTTAATGTTTAAAAACAATTCAGTTTTAATTTAAAATTGTCAGATTTGAAGTAGTATTAGTTTTCGTTGAAAGTATAATTCTTAAGAAAAACTTGCCGGGAGCAACTAGACAATGCTATTAAGGTAAAACAATCTACTAGGGAACGATTTCTTACTGAACATGTTCGAGGGATCATGCATTGTGAAATTTTTGAGAAATAACAAATATTTCTCCATCCATTTCAGTTGATACCTTTACCGTAAGACGTGTTTCGGTCCCGGGACTAATCGTTAAATAGAATTCTTATCTGATCCTATTAAATAGGTTAGTAGCGAAGTTAGATGGTTCTCAGAACACAGAAACTGATTTCAACAGTATTTTTTATTTGGCCATCTTTATTTTCAAATAAGGGTCATAGTAAACTTCTCTCTAGCGTGGTATTCGTCAAGCTATCCCCCCATAAAGATAGCATAGTAGAACACGCACGTACGTCCACAGATTGCGGCTGCCAAATAAGCAAGGAGTCTTTTGTAAAAATGCAGCCACGGACAAAGAAAATGTTTTCCACCCAAATCATTCCTTATCTCAATATAACCTTCCCTCCTCCTTTGCAACATCCAATCCCTCATAACGAGTCTCATAAGAAAGTTAATCGTCCTTAACTCTCGAGGAATCGGAAGCGGATGAACAACGACTGTAGCACGCAAGGAAATAGCCGTCACCGACCGATCGTACGCAGACGACAACGTGATAAGGTAAAACTGTGCAGAAGAGCGTGTCCAAAGCTGCAACTACGGCCGATTCTTCTAATGTAGTACGTGATTTCGCACCGAAGCTACATGATCCTTTGGGCATCAGGAAGAATGGTATCGAGTCTGAGCAAAAACTGAAGAAGATTTAAACCGCAAAGCACTTAAGTGACTTGTGACTTGAAGGTGGCTACCCAATCATCATCTTAACCGGTAAACAAAAGCAGAGAATGGACGAATGTGTAAGATCCCTGCTGCGAAGAAAGCGAAATTCGTAACTCGGCCTTTCACTGCCGTAGCTCCACATAGTCTTAAGATGGCGCTCGTAGACTTGCCAGAACCCGAGGGAAAAATTCATGAAAAACATCGGACCACTATAGAGCAAGATACCACACACCTACTGGATGAACACATAGATGCAGGAGGCATCCCAAAAGCAGATTTAATTCGAGCGAATGGATGCATGAATATCGTGAACACATCATCAATCGATTAAAGTCAAGTTAAAGTAACCCTTAGAATATTAGTAAGTGGAATAAAGCCGCCTTATGACAAAGCAAAGCTTGGCGTAGTCCATGAGGACAACGTTTGCCATTGTCGTAATTAAAGACCGGATCATCGAGTCGTTCCTAAAGCGGATCAAGAACCAGACTGACGTCGATGAAAGTAATTTGAAAATCCGTCAGACGGCGCAATTCGAAAAGAATGCCAAAGCGGAAATCGGAAGATACCGATTCTCAGCACCAGCCTTTACGCGGCCGAAGTAGTTAGTGCACTTTGGACTTCTTCGGATGTATTTTGAAAAAAAAGGCTAGTGAATCTGCAGACCCATTATCATTAGGGCAGAGCCAACTTGGCACTCATCTAAGAGCCGTAGGTGGAAAGGGACAACGCGGATGAATGGAGCGCTAGTTTATTTAATGCACTACAGCAGATAAAACGGGTTCGTGTATAATAACAAAAGATTTTAATTTAGTAACGCTCTTTCAGTTTTGCAGAGAAAACCAAACGGTTGTAATTTGGGAGAGTAGTAAGAAGTTCTAAACGACTGGTTCATCTGGCCTCAATCTACGTACCGCATAAGGCACCACTACCGTCGTTAATTTAGTAGTTAGTTGCAGGAGCAGGAGTAAATGTGATGGTATAGAACAGAGATAACTAACATTCCTTTGGTACCAAAGTCATGGAGGGTTCGGAGTTTAAGATTGAATGGTTTCACAACAAGAGTGTATGTCATCCGACCACAGATGGATAACTTTCACAGTAGACAGTCTATCAATTTTCTGTTAAGACTTCCTATAGGGGCATAAGATAGAAACAGTTCTCTTCCAAAAAGACACGATCTTGAGTATTTTCTCGCGAAGACTTGTTTCTTCCTCTGACATCCTGGTCAGCTGCTCGCTTCCATGTGCTACACATGAATTATAATCCCAACCTTGTCTGGCGATGTTTTGCTCTGGTATCCTCAAAGTGAAACCGATTCACTACCATTTCCGCCTTTGAATTTCATTGCCTGTTTTAGTCTCACCAGTTGTACTCCAAACTTCGTTGTTGGAGATTACATCTGGCCAGAATATCTTTAAAATGCGTCGTTCGCGGAAGTTTGCAGTTTCTTAGAAAGCTCAACAATCACTTTCCATGTAGTAGAGTACAACCATATAACAACCCGGATTTGAAGCATGCGTCGAACACTTGTAGCTTCGTCTAATTTATGTAGATTTAGTATGATTATCGATTGAGTCAGTCCAGAATTGCTTGCAAAGGCACACTGGGGGTATTATGTACAACGCTCAAAGAAGGTTTGGAAGATATTTTGGTTCTTCTTGCACTGAATGTCGTCGTGGATTGTGGCTGTGAGACTTGAAATAATTAACGCATGGCTTGGTATCAATATAAATAAATCTCATGCCACTATCTTGGAGCGTATGAAAAGGAAATCTCTTTCCCAAGCTATTGCAGTGATACAAAGCTTACAAAGATGCACGTAAAAAAGTACTGCCAAGTCAGTCTACCTAACAGAAAGCAATGGATTGACAATCATGTAATGCAGAATGACTAGATTGCGATATTTACTGACGGTTCTTAAATGGAAGAATTGTAAAACGCCGGGCATTTACCGGAATATGCAACGATCTTTCGATCATGTGTGATGGTTATTGCAAAATGAGCGGAACTGGCCTTGCGTTGAGGAATCAATGGGAAGCGAGTTACTTTCTACTCAAGACACCTAAGCTGTATTAAAAGCCCTTTTTGCTTACAGCTGCAATAAAAGATGCTTGAACCATGGACATGTTGGAGGAATAGAGGAAAACCAGCAGTTGGGTCCCGAGTATTATCAAAAAAAAACATCGATCTGTTTCTGACGAGCGTATCGGCCAGACAAGGATCTGCCGCTGCAAATGTTGAAGAAATGGTCAATGTTTGCCTTGAGAGCCACTAAGACTTCTACCTCTATAATGGCACTACAGTCCAAATCGGACCTTGGCCCCCTGACCTTCAGGTTCCTTAACATTTTTCATTATTTATTGTGGAAGAGTTGTTAGACCTTCGCACAATCCTCTAACTTCGAATTTTTTCATTTTCGTAGCTTGAGGTGACCAAGGTTTATCCAAGCAGGCAGTGCTTTGGAGTTACGCGTCGAGCGGGACTTGAACTCACTACCTTCGCATTGTAGACCACCACGCTACCCATTAGGCTACACCCTAGCTAAGACTATCTAAGCGAAAAATTTCTGCGAATTGTAAAATCTGAAATAGTTGCAAATGGAGTTTGGATATAAGGAAACCAATTATAATTTTGAGATCGGTAGAAACTCCCTCCGGACACTAGTAGGTATAATCCCTGGCTACTGTCTTCCTAAAAAATTTGTTCGAAGGCTTCAACAATATTGAATCTGAGATATCGCAGAACAATATGAAACCTCTTTATACTTCTACAATGGCACCACAGACCAAATCGGTCCTTGGCCTGACCTTCACGTTATTTAATATTTTTTCATTGCTTATTGTGGAAGGGTTATTAGCCCAGCCCTCTATCGAAGAAATTTCAAATGTACTCGGCGTGTTGGAATTATGCGTTGATCGGGATCCAAACTCATGACCTTTGTATTGTAAACTAATGCCCTACCCATTAGGTTACACCCTAGTTGGAAAGATTGCTACTATACGTATGTCTATTTCAAATCTCTTCGCAACATCAATCAAAACGACCTTCTCTTTTTCATCACTCCTTCCATTACCATATTCCTTTCATTATTTGTACGTTCAACTCAATTTCACCTAGCGATCTAGCGAAGTAGCATTAGTTATCAATAATCTCGATGCAAATGTTAATGCAAGTCCTGATAGAATTTCGAATTTTTTCGTAAAGTTTTTTGTGATTTACTATGTATCCCTCTGTGCTTTATTTTTAACAAAACCTTAGTTAATGGTGCCTTTCTTGCCATTTGGAAAACATCTGTTATTACGATCAATGACTAGAAAAGGGAAATGTAATGTAGCCATATCTGTTCGTTGCTGCTTTAGTAATTTCCGGTCATCTAATAACAACAGTGCAGCGTAGGCTCTACATCCACCATCCTTCTCGAGCTCACCAGCTTTGTAATGGCAAAAGTATTAGAAAATCGTAGCCAAGTCGATTGTATTCATACTGACTTTTCTAAAGCGTTCGAGTCAAACCATAATTTTCGTCTCTCCAAGCTTAATACATATGTACCGTCTTCCCCAGTTCCTTCTATAGCTTAGTTTCATTCACATCTGCTGAATATAAGTTCGTTTATTCGATTTAAAGGTGCAAGCTCTTATCTCTTTTTGCCTTTTCTCCAGGCTTCCGCAAGGGTCTATCCTTGGGCCTCTACTATTCCTGTTTTTTAATGACTTCCCTAACTATCTTTCATCTAATTGTCTAATGTATGCTTATGACGTTAAGTTTTATAATTTGTTGTCTTCTCCATTGAATTGTCCATTCATTCAAAGTGAAAGTACTATGTCTTCTTTTAAATGTCGATAAATGCAAGAAAATGTCTTACAGCCACGTATGAGGTAGTAAATTCGCACGACTTCTACCAAATTTCGTTCCAAATCAGCTTGAATCGCACTTATTATCTTGCTCGTGCTCAGCCTACTTGAGTATTGGACAACTATTTGAAATTCTTATTTTTCTTGCGATATTTGTTTGTTAGAACAAACTCAAAAAAAGTGCATACGTCTTATTTCCTAAGTTCCTAAGTTCGGTATAACAACGAATGTCTACTACGGGTTTCGTTGTCTTACTCGAAAACTTCATAATGTCTTAAACGTCGATCATTTCTCGATCAATGGGTCTTGAAGGAAATTGTAATCAACCAGTTTTTTCTAACATGTACGCTTCTATCACTTTTAACACAAGATTTGAGCGGCCAGGTTCGGCATTAGCGCAACTCTTTTAGTGGTCTTAATAATAGTTTCATCATCAATAGCGCGACAGCCCAAATCGGGCCTTGGCCTCCTGAAGTCGTCGCCTCCAATCGTCTCGATCCAAAGACCGCGTCCTCCAGCTGCTAATTTTTAAGATGGCTTTGCTATCTTCATCAACCGAGTCTTCCCATCGCTTGCGTGGCTTGCCTACTGGCCGGTTACCACTCGTTTTGCCTTTCAGAGCACGTTCGGGGATTCCTATGTCTTCCATTCGCTCTACATGGCCAGCCCACTGCAATTTACGTAGCTTCAATAGTAATAGTTTGTAATTACTTAAAGTGTTCCATGCATCCATGCTTATAGTTTCTTTGTTTTTCTTCAATGGCACTGTAGCCCAAATCGGATCTTGGCCGCCTGACCTTCAGGGTCCTTAACATTTTTAATTGTTGTTGCTGAAGGATTGTTAGTCCTTCGCACCATCTTCATGTTCGTAGATTAAGGTGATCCAGATATAAACACTTGCGCAAGTCGAGCGTAGTCGTTGGAAATTGCAACGTAAAACAACAATTTCTGACTATGAATTCCAATAGTTTCCACGTAGCCATTTTTGAAGTCGACATAGGAGGCTATGAGGGCAACGCTGGCCTAACCCCAATGGGAATGCTAGTTGGTTAGGCCACTTTTGCTCTAATGGCCTCATATGTATTGTGCAGTTTTAGACGTAGCAGAGCTATTACGCATCAAATTGCGTACCTTTTTTAGTTGCGCGAGAAAAAATGTAGAACTGAGTGCAAAAAATATTACATCCCCAACATAAAAAAATTGTTAATATTGAGTAAATTACTACATTTCGGCAATATAATTTTACCAGCGTCAGTGGCTCAGTGGTAGAATGCTCGACCGACGTGCGGGCATTCCGGATTTTGATTCCAGTACATTTTGGCGAGATAGCTTTATCAGAATTGGCGGCTTAGTATTAGAATGCTCGCCCAATTTGCATGTCTTTTGCACGTTGGTTATGAGAAATTAACAAGAATAATTATTTGCCTACAAACCAATGAACTCATCGAAGAAGGACCACGCTCGAAAACGACAATCTCCAAACAATATAACATTTTCTATAATTATTATTCTGTTTCCATTTTCCGGAAGTGATCACAGCCACGTATTCAGCTACTCCCTCCCTCCCCACTTTCCAGCTATATCTTTAAAATTTACGCATCATAATCATCATATCACGCAAATCACAGAAAAATAACTCAACCATTCTCATACACAAATGCCTATGCAAATTAAGATAAACCAAAACCATTTCAAGTGCAAATATCTTTAATGTGTCCGGTTTGTATTGTGGAATATGGGTGCGATGACATTGAGATTTTTAACCCTAAAATCTAACTAGATCATAATGCTATCTAACCTGTAAGATATGGCGATTTCGCAAGGCCATTGAATTATACAATCGAAATTATTAATATTCGTGATATGATCAGCCTTGTTTTAATCATAATAAATATAATTTCTAATTAAAAAAAAATACTAATAGAAGCTATAAACATATTTGACAAAAAAAAAGTAAAAGTCGATAATGGCAATCGCTTTTCCAAATACGTACCGAAAATCGTGAGTTGTAGGAGTGATTTGAACTGGAGGTGGAACATTTTACCTATGCTCATATCCAAAGATTGGAAATTATAAAAAAAAGCAAAGAAATATTTTACTTAATCGACAATAACCTCCGGCCCATACAAATGAACTTCTCTTCGTTGAGATGCTATTTAAAGATTTATTTTAAGATCAAACTTTCATGACGACAAAACCATGCAGTTTGGAGCCAACGAACATCAGGAAGGTGAATTGCATGTCTCCAAATCGGCGAAAATATGCAGTCAAACGAGTTATCCATACTATACGTTGAGTTCGAGTACGTTATAACCTACGATGCATTGGTCGAGTGCATTATGAATTGCATGCGAGATGTGAAGGACTTATACGACTGGTTCTCTCTCCCATCCTTCTCCTCTACTCTGCCACAAGACAATACCTATATCTTGGAGATATTCCTTTAAGTTTATCTACCGATCTATAGATAAATTTTTCGCATAAATTTATAAATACGTATAAGATCACGGTATGATCTTGAGATACATTAAACGAAAGTCACCAGCCTGCAACGATAGCTAGTAGTGTCGCAAAGTTAGCTATAGACGAGTTATTTGATCGACCATAAGGTTTGTACATTGTAATATAGAAAATTCTCACACAGCAGTTAAATTATCTTCCGCTGACGTCACTTCAAATGGGCAAAGATCAATATTTTTGTTGATCTTATAATGGTGTGGCTGTATGAACTTGTCTATAGGCAATTATTCTTAAGAGAGCTATTCAAGGTGACAATTGAGGACAGGAAATTGCTCTTCGTGTGAAGTTGACTTAAGTTGAGTTGGCGTATCTGCCATTCACATGCAACTTTGCTTTATAGAAAATCTAACGGATCTAAGTTCAAGTCAAAGAACGGAAAAAAAAGAAAATACCGAAAAACCCCAGCTGATTTTCCAACCTTCCTGTGGGATAATGGCCCAAAAAAAATACATGGCCGATATCACTGAACTCAATCCAATTCTATGCAGTTAGTATTCAACAATTTTCGAGCAATGTTTAACGAACCATGCCCAAGGTATCGCCATATCTTTTTAAATCGTTGGTTCTGTTCTAGAAATCTGAAACGTCTTGAGTTTTTCTTGGCCATGACAAACGATATATTCGTTGATCATAGACAGCAGCGAGCGTGTTCAATTCGAAGGTAGAATAATCATATAATTATGGTTCACGACAGGTAGACTTCACGTTGTGGTGTTGATTGGATAGGTAGGTGTACAGACGGCACACTATGCGGCAGTTTCATTCTGAACGAAAACATTTTAAGTAAATTTCTAACGGATCTTATCCCGAAAATCTGATCTAATCTGATGTCTCGGCATGCAATCTTTTCGGAAAAAAACAGGTCAAATAATTCACTGACGACTAATGTTGTTACCGCATGATATATCCCCATTTTTCGGTCATGTAATTATTATTTTGTTTAGATAGTTTTTTGATATGTTTGACACTGTTTTGTAACAATTGTGTGGTTGTATCATAACTGTAACTGGAGTTTCTTGTTTCGCCTAGTTTGTATTCTATGTCAGAATGAAAATTCTTAATTGTAATTGACAGCTGTTGCTAGCAGTCAGATAAAAACAATTATGACATTATCGAAAATTTTTTTTTTGTTCATCATGTCTAGATGTTCATTCACAATCGTGTGGAGCTGGTATTTCGATATCACTAGAAACGTATCTAATATGAAAGAAATTGTATTATGAAGTAGGTATCAATCATAAATGAGGAATATTTCGGAAAAGATTTAATGTAGCAATTTTCATAGGTCTATTGTTGGTTGGATTAAAATTAACGGTCAAATATGAAATTTAACAGGGTCTGGGTTTTTGACATACGATGGGAGTTAGTAGATTAACGCAATTTTTTGATATGCTATACAAAATTCAGCCAATTCGTATCAAAAAACTTTAAAATAGTAGCTGATAGATATTTGCCAGCTTTCGTGTCTCGGATAAATGAGCTCCTTAGTGCCATCTGTTAATTGGAACTTTAAGTTTGTAAGTAAATAATTCAATTAACTGAACATAGAATTGGAAGGTTCTTAAAAAGTATTTTTTGAAAACCCATTCGATCATGCGCAATGTATACAGCTTATATGCTCTGCAATTTGTTCATCACATGGATTTACAAATTGGTTTATTGGAAGTCAGAAAACATTTTTTTACAGACATGTGTTGTTTTTTATTTCGAATAATTTTTCAATACCAGTAGCAACTGAAAAATTCGCCTGGAGTGGGAATCAAACACATGACTTATTGGCTGTGAAGCAAGTTCGCTGGCACTAAGCCACAAAGGACTCAATTTAAATTTAAAAAAGGAAACAACCCACGAAAATAATTCAAACATAAATTATTAATTTTATATTATGAAACGATAAGCTCTGTATGAAAAAGATTCAAAAAATGTCGGGTGCCTTCTGGAGATTCGGCAAATGGATACGGATATGTGAGTCATCCACAGGCACTGATATTGTGTCCTGTGTCGGATAACTAGCTCGACAAGAGAGGACAAGCTCTGATTTCAGAACACCATGTTTGAGACCTTGCTCATAAATTCTTACTTCGAAAAAAATCTAATAAATGTCGAAACTCTTGCACGAAACATCACTAGCGCCTCTGGGTTGCCAGAAATTTCAGTTTCAATAGCGGAGTTAAGACATCAACAAGAACAGTGCCGAGTTTCGAATTCATGGGCTAATTTCCTGGAAGCGTACACGACTATGGGTGCCGTTCAGGCGAACTCAAATTTACTCGAAATTTTTCCGCATCGAGTGTCAAGGCATCATCGATTGGTTTCACGCTTGGAGCAATGCTTATTGGACCCCACGTTGGGCGCCATTTGTTATTGTTTCAGGCAGTTAAAATATTTATCTCAATACTGAAATACCGAAATAAACTAAAGAAATAATAGGTTTGGGAATGAATTGGGTTTACATCTCTCTTAAGTGCATCTCACTGAAATTATGCTTGCTGGAACGACATGCTAGCGTTGATCTAGCTGGGTTTGTGGGAGAAGGGGTTCGTTGCCAGCATAATATCAAAATTTGTCTCAATTATCTCCAGATAGCTTTGCAATAAGAAGAATTCGTTTTGAATCCATTTATGGAAACCATTTCCAATTTTAAATTAAAAATTAATATGGGAAAAGATTCAGATTTTCGACAGTTTTACTTCTTTTTACAAAACTCTTTGTTGTTGGAAGGATTTTTTTTGGATTTGTGTAAGGGTTTATTTTCATAACTTTCGTTTTCATTTAACAGTCATTTTACTTTATAGTTCTAATACAAAAGTATGGTGATCGACTTGGGAAAAAAACAAATTTGTTGCACTAAAAAAAAAAATTTTTTTGGTAGATTATAGATGGGGTGTGATTCAGTGGCCTAAATTGTATCCCTGCTAATCAGGGCGGGCCAGCGATACAGGGCGCCGAGGAGCGGTGATGCCTAAAGAAAGTTGAGAGCAAGTTATACTCGTTCTTTGAGATCAAAGCTTCTCCTCAACCAGCGTAAGAGCCTTCTATTCAGATAAACTGTTTTTTTTTTTAAATCCTTTGAAAGAATAATTTTCCATATTTTCTTGTTTCACTTAATTTGAATTTGACTCTTTCCGTTTAGTTTTCGGCATTTCCCTCCGGCGATATTTCGGTTTGTTATTCAGAATTTTGTAAACCGCAGGCTTTAAATACAACACAGAACCAATGCTAACTACTGACGAAGCTTCTATTAGAGCACTTAAGCACTGAGCTCCATAGCATTTTATATCGTAAATTTCGTTTAAAATTTACATATGATTACAATAAAATGATATAAAAAAATAATAATATTCGAATAAAGTTAAACAATTCATCTTTAGCAGAACTGCATATTTTTCTAGCTTCGTTGTCCAAGAGAAGCATTGTCAAAAGTAATCGCGATATTTTTGCATTTTACACAAAAAGCAGATAGAGATGCCGTACAATAGAGATATCCTATAGGAAGATATGTGCAAAAATATTAACTTTTTGAGCAGTGCTATGGAAATCCGATGGTAACTCGATGTATTACCGATCGTCGTTCATTCGCAATATCATTTAAAGATATGCGAATACTTTTGAATAATGGTGTGTCCGTGTGGCTGCGTACGGCTCGGGAAACGTATCATACAAATTGCAAATGGCGTCTTTTACTTGTACCGTGCTTAAATAAAACGCTCGTTTGTCTATATCTAAAGATTGGATTGAGACGGTAGAATCAACTGCCATCCATTGTTTTTTAAATTAATAAAATCGTTACGTAGTATATAATGTTCGTAATGTCGGAGAATCTCATGCAAAATTTATTTTATAATTCTTTTTTTTTTAGCCATATTTTAGTTTTAGATTAATTACAATCCCGATATAATATTTTGCATATTTGAATTAGATTACCTTTATTTTCATGAGTATTGTTTTGGCGTACTTCGTAATTTATGTTACTGTGGAACTTGTCATATCTAAGAATCGGGAGAGCAATGTGGAAATCTCTTAAATAAATAAGAATTATTTCGGAATGAATGGAATAAAACTATTCGAACACATTTGATAATCTCGAACAAAATAATGTATAAGAGTATTAATGTCTTTAGTGTGTAATAAATGCACGTGAAATATGAAAAAGCTATTCAATACCGATTTAAGGAATAAAGGAAGAAAATTTTCAACAGACATTAATTTTTGTGAACTCCTAATAAATTTTGCTACCGTTCAATGCTGGTAACGATCATAGTTGCCTGTATTATAAGTCAGCAAAACTCTTTATAGTTGACGTCGATAGATCCGGAGATGATAAAGTTTGTAAGCTCTCTGATAAAAAACGTATGCACTATTTAATCTGTCGACAGCATTTCAATTGGAAACTTGAGTGTATTTGCTAAAAATTTGCGCACAGCTTAATTTTTGTATAACAAACATGTACACAAAATCTTACTGCAATAAACGTGTCTCTGTAGAGGAGAGGGAGGGGGGGGGGGTGGTGCCCTGAAAGATCGTTGGAGGGGAAGCGAGCGCTTATCTGGACCATAATTTTTTTGTGAGAAAAGGGTGCCGGGAGAAGAAGTAAAATTAAATTCAAATATCTCAACTATGTCTCTAGCTAGAATGCTCCGAATCGACATACATATAGAGGGGTTTGTAGGGCAATCTCTAGGTAGGTAGGTAGAGGATGCTGCTCAGACACAAGTCCGTGCGCACATGGACTATAGCCTGGTGCGTTGTGAATCCACAGGATCTCAGAAGAGACTCGTACTCGATGAAACAACCGGAGCCTTTTCTTAAGCATTGAAGGCTCTTGACCTCCGCATTTGCAGGATTATCGAGACTATCGAAGAAGTGTGCATCTAGGTGACGTCCCCTTCTTCTAGAGAGAGCAGGGCAAGGGCATAGCAGTTGAAGAATCGTCTCTTTTTCTTCCTCATATTTGCAGCTTCTGCAAAAATCATTAAACAGGAGGCCAAGCCTCTGAGCATGTCCCCTTATCAGGCAGTGTCCTGTAATAACTCCTATTACAGAGCTGATCATCTGCCTGCTTAGCGAGATCAGTCTAGCAGAGCGTTTTAAATCCAGCATAGGCCAAACTTGTCTAGTGGTATTACCTGTAAGACCATTTGCCCACCTGTTTTTGGCTTTGTTAATCACATCTAACTTAAGTTGCAGCTTATAAATTGCGAAAGGCATACACAACTTCTCTTCACAGATTGAATTTGCAAGTTAGTTCCATGCCGAGCAAATGGCCTTGGTATCAAGTACAGGCGAATGTTGAATTGTTCAGCAATTTCCGTCAGAGACGCGCGAGAACAGCCTTGGATGTAGACATGACTGATTCCAGGGATTAAATAGCAGCCTGGCTGTCAGTGAAGGTGCCAATATCCTTTGTAGATACACTTCAGCCAGGCCAAGGCTTCTCTTATCGATATCACCTCTGCTTGGAACACACTATAATGATCCGGAAGAAAAATATGTTTAAGTTAAGCATTGGGGAGAAAATGCATTTTCTCACTCCACTTATGGTTTTGCAGTCATCAGCATAGACGGATACGGGATCTTCCTCTCGTATATCATCTGCCTCCCACTCCTGTCTCGAGGGCATGACGGTAAGGAAATTATTACCAAAATCAAAACTCCTGTGTTTTCAGTTCAATTCTCGAAATCATCCAGAATTAAGGAGTCACCAGTTTGAATGCAGGTCCACTGGGGAATTTCTTTGAGGCGGGCGGCTGCACTTGCAGCCATCAGTTTATCATATCAGCAGATGAAACAGGGACAATCTCTAAAACTAATTTAATTGTTTTTTTTCAAATGTTCATATTTTCGGAATAACTGAACACTACTTATTTTAGAATAGCCCCACCATAACCAACTTTGTCGGAAGTAAATACTTTTAAGGGGAACGATCAAGTTTAACGAAAAACACTTCAAAATTAACGGCTCAATTAGCTTTCAAATATGAAATATACATTACGTTTTAAAGGGTGAGAAATTTCAAATCGTTATATCTCCAAATCCAATCCAGATATGAAGTTGCGATTTCGTTAGATTGTAGTTCGGACGCTTTAGCAACTACGTTGTAGTAACTAATTAGTGATGTTTTTATTCGGTTCTTCCCAAAAGACTTTGTCCGTTATACAACTATTCAGGTGCCGTCGAGAAAGAATATAAAATAATTTATTTGAAACCAGTCTTCAGCAGTTTTGGCGCTACATCGACTCAATTCTTAATAGAGTTAATGTTTGTAGATCCTTGCCTGGCAAGGATTGTTACCTAACAAGTTGATACAACCCGGTATCCAAATTCACCATAACAGGGCTACGATTGAGCGTAAAGCGCAATCATTCGATACTCTAAATGAAAGAGACATTTTTTTGATTTTGAGAAATTTTGTATGAAGAGTGGAAGAATAGGTGACAGCATTGAACTAATTTTTTCACATTATTGCTGTCAAAATGTTTTATACAAAATATAACCTACAACGATTTAATAGCTACAGAGAAAATTAGTATATTTGATTTATTAATATTGTGAAGTTTATATGGGAGGTGGTACAAGGAGTGGAGAGTTCTTCAGAAAGAACTATAAGCATCATTCTATTGTCACGTTTTAAATTGCAGATAACTAGCATTCAAACTTGAAAAAGAAAAATCGACTTTTGTAAAGTTGTAAAATTGTGTCATATTGTATGGGGCGGGGTAAAAGGAGTGCAGCTAATCGTCTAATTCTTTGATCTTACTAATAATTCTAAATAAATATATAGTGCACTATTTCAACTCGAAAGATTTTATATGCACTGAGTAAATTGATTTATAGTATTGTGCCGTTTGTATGGGAGGTGGTGGAAGGAGTAGCGGGTTTCGAATAATTTAGATTGATTAGATTGAAGTCATCTTACAAATAATATCGTATGTTCCGAATTTCAGATCAATAGGTTTTATATTTTTCGCGACAATCAGTTTATTGTCAAATTCCGAAACTGTGTCGTTTTGTAGGGAGGGAGTAGAAGTGGTGGAGTGATTTGGCTCGTTAGCGAACTTGACCTTACTTTTTTCTTAAAAACGACGTGTACACAATTTGAACTTACTCGGTCAACCCATTCTTAAGCACGAGCGGATACGGTTTTGAGATATTTGAGTGATAATATGAATTTATACATGATTCATTTTGTTCTCCGAGCTTTTTTTTTAGTGATATTCAATTTTGTGGCAAACATTTAATACTCTTAGATTTTATCTATTTCACGTAAAAATACTTTGTTTATAGCCGCTAGGCCATTCAAATTGTGTCTGCAAATGGACACTAGTTTAGGCGTGGTCCTGTGGGATTGCAGTGCTATAAGTGCAGCCCTACTGTCCAAGACAATATGGAACGCTATAGGTAAATCAGAGATAAAAGAAAACCAAGTATTCTCAAAATTAGCTACATAAGATGGTAAAGGAATTGAAGTGATCTTGGATTTAAACTTACTTAAAGTTTTAGCATTTCAATAACATCTAAATAGAAAGTGAAGCAGTATAATGCATTGGAAATATATCATCTCAAATTCCTTAGAATAGTGAATACTGAATTTTCTATGGGAGGTGGTAGAAGCAGTTTTAGGAGGCTAATAGTTTTTAAACACGACGCTGAACTTGGTATGTAAATATTTAATGCTTAATTTAAAGTTTGTAGCTTTCAAAAGGTTTTTCTGAAATTATGGCATGGAAGGTTTTGGACCTTTTTCAAACTCCTTATCAACAATCTTATCACCATGCTGTGTTCCTATTTTAAAGTCAATGTTTCAAATATTTTTTTTATTGAATTATACAAATTGTATGGAAGCTAGGGTATAGCCTAGTGTGTGTAATGCGAAGGTCGTGAGTGCAAATCCCGGTCGACGCAATATATAATTCCAGCACATTGCCTGCTTGGATATATCTTGGTCACCTCAATCTACAAAAATGAAAAATTCCTAGGAAGAGGGTTGTGGGAAGGACTAACAACCCTTCCACAATAAGTAATGAAAAATGTTAAGGAGCCTGAATATCAGGAGGCCAAGGTCCGATTTGGGCTGTAGCGCAATTGTAGAAGAAGTAGAAATTGTATGGAAGGGGGGTTACTAATTATCTTTATTAAGAACTGATCTCTTTAGCAAAATATTAAAATTCAGATGTGTTTCCCAAAATTTTTCTTATTTCTGCTGAACTATTTAAACTGATCAAATATTTTGAAAAAGAACGCGTGGAAAAAATACAAAATTTCCAATAACCTCCATAATAGTTCTATTATAAATACATAGAATACCTGTATTTACATTCAACAGAAAAATTCAGTCATTTTAATTATTATAGTATTCTCACCGAGCTGCATCGCACTTGAATCAATACGAGACTTACCTGAAAATAAAGAAATTTTTTTTTTAAGTACAACATCATTAAAAGAAAACTTAACAAAAAAAAAAACAACAATTAATAAGACTATTAATTATGTGGACACAGCAAATTCCAAGAAACAATACAAAACAGTTTTTTTATTCACAGAAACATATATATAGGAACTATAAGTGCGGTACATGTGTACACATAATGTAGGTGTAAGAAATATACTTGATATTAAAGATCCGATCCAAAGTAAAGAGAATAATTCTCGGTGCAAAGGCTGAACAAATATACCGAGTTAAATCCACAGGTATCAAGTAGGTATATAGTGAATATTTCATTTTCTAAAGAAATTCCATTCCTTTATAATACCCGTAATAGCGTAGCTATACACAATAATTGCTTAGTACACATTCTGTCTGGAGCCCAATATATGCGCTTAATTGATCTTAAGAGGTGGTATTTATCGGAACACGAACATCAAAATAGTCATTATTTTAGACGTGGTATGAAGTCGTTTAAATTGATAGATAAGTCAATTGAACAGTGGTCTTGGGTTGATTCTTTCTTCTTTTCTTATATGGATTTTCGTTGCGCTGTTCAGGACGAATTTGATCAAAATAACAATATAAAATAGAATATCATCTCCCGGTCATTTACATTTGACCTTTGGTAAAAAAAAATTGAACTGAAAAATAATATAAAAATATAAAATATCATAAAATAATTAGAAGCCAAAAAAAAAACATCTTTTTTCTTAGGTGAACTGATCGTGCAAAAAACTTATTGAGTGTGGTATAGGAGGATAATCCTCCAATACTATTAGCACGAAAAAAAAAAATCGAAATTAAAATACACATTGCAATCAATCACTCGTGAATCAATCATTTTGATCACGTCGATCTTTTTATTTATTATTATTGCAGAGAAAAAAATACTCGATCTTTTCATCAGTTCAATCGGATTTTGCACCTTTATCTGTCCGACTCTAAGTGAAAACAAAATTCCTCATAGATATTTTTTATAAATGTACATCTGTCTACGTATCTGAACAGCTCTAAATATTTTTCTCCTACCGATTTGATAGTCATCAAACCGGCGGCGTACGATTTAAGCAAATATTTTGTTATATTTTCGGATTGAAATTGACTTTAATGGATGGCAAAATTGAGACATCATATGGACGAAGTGAATACACAGGCTATAGATTTCTTCCTATCAATTACCAATCGTAAGATCATTTCCAAGATCGCGATCGGAAAAAAAATTGCTGTGAATTTATGACATGAGCTCTTATTATCATGATAGATTAAGAAAGAGATCAAAGACCTTTCCATTTATCAGTACGAAGTTAGAATATGAGGAATATGAAGTAGCGGCTTTGACCAAAAGTATTTTTTTTTTACTAATCATTTATCAAAGTACTTGTCAAACATTTAAAAATATAATTGTATACATATATATTATACGAACATAAAATAAAATAAAAAAAAAATTTTATCATTTGATCAAAATTTGACTGTATCAACCTGAGGGTCTTGATTAAATTTCTATGATTTTAAATTGATTTGGTTGACATTTTAGTCAAATAAGTGCATACAATTATGAAAGAGTAATGAATTTATTAATTTAATGATGTTGTAAGTGTAACTGCTTCCGGCGATAATTTTTTCTTTTTATACTTTTTGGCATTCCGTTTGTAATATTTATGATTATTAATAAAATTATTGTTACTTGAAAGATAAATATAAATAACAGTTAATTCAACAAATAGCTTTAGGGTGAATTTAAACAGGAATTGAAAATTGGAGTTTATTGCAATATTTAAACCTGTTTTTTTGGTATAAGTTCAAAGTTATTAGTAATGAAATATTTGAGTGACACATATCATTAAGTATTTTGATTATCAAAAGCAACTGATTGAAGCTTAATTAGTGGTGTTTATAAGCTAAGCTGTGGTTTTTTTTACATAATTATATTCAAAAAAGCAAAGAGAATAATAATAGTGATATAAATGAATTTAAGATAACACTGAATTTTCTTATCTTTTATTTATTTTTATTTTCACATTCAAACTGATTTTTTACTTAATATTTTTGTATTTAACGAATATTGTTGCTAAACAAATATTTTTATTTAAGGAAAAGAAATGTTATTGTCAATATTTGACAAGTTTCAAAAATAATTGAAAAAAAAACAAAATTATAAAAATTCATACTTCAATAGGTGACCATACACGTTTGAGTAAAATCTTCGAGCATCTTCTTATGACATTATATTTCGAAGATACAGTTCTGTGGTGGTTGGTTTAAGCCATCGATTCACCAGATATCAAAAAATTTTGTTTTAATTTTCGAAATATTCGGATATTTTTCGAGTAATATCACAAACTACCAATTAAATTTTGTGGAATGAAAACCATAGATGGATCTGTGGCACAGATTTATCAGAATATCTGATATCAATTTGTAGTGTTTACTTTATTCAACTACTTTACTTTTTATAAATTAATAAATCGTAGTAAAAGATAAAATATTTCACTTAGTTTTTTATGACATATAAAAAATAATGTTAGTCGAAAAATAAATATCGTTGAAAAATGTTGTAAAAAAATAAAATAAAAAATAATTATATAAGTGTTATTAAATACTAAATAATATAATTTGTTTATATTAAATTAAAAATAAATTTAGTGATTTTCTGACATTTTTTTTAAATATTTGACGAGATTCTAGTCACTAAATAATGGTGACCCCAACAACCAATTATAATTATTGGTGAACATGCAAATCAGACAAACAACAATTCACCATAAATATTGGTGATCCCGATATTTCAGCGAATTTAATCTCCAACGAACGATTTTTTTTTGGTTTAACAACAAGCACAACAACACCAACAACGACAACAACATCAACGGTAACAGCGAAAATAGGAACATCAGCAATAATAACAACAGCAAGCACAACAATAGCAACAACAGGAAAATTGTAAATAGAAAATTAAAACAACATAACATCAATTCTCATCCAATTTTGAAAACTACCAGCGGCATAAGAAATTTCTCAAATTATTTTTTGAAGAAAGAAAATACAAAAATTGAGTAAATTTTAATCTAAAATTTAAATGTTAATCTTTATTATTTAAATTTTAGTATTTATTTTTCATTTCGTAAATTTTAAATTTTGTGCGATTTATTGATTTTAATATTAGTTGCGTCATGTCAAACGATAATGATTTTGAAACCTTACCTCCTTCACCTCGAGATGAATCTAGCTAATCCTTTTTTAGGGTTAGGTGATTCAAACAACATTGCGACTATTGCAATTCAAACGGTCTGTTTATGGTGACGAAATCCGACTGCTTGGTTTCAAGCTCTCGAGGTTCAATTCTGGTCAGCTAATATTTCGTCAGAAACAACGAAATTTAGTTTCACATTAAGTATGTTGACTCAGGAAGAATGTGATAAGGTGTTGGATATTATTGAAAATTTATCCTCTACCACGCCTTATTCAGATCTGAAATTGGCTATTATTACTAGATTTGGTGAATCTGAAGATCACAAACTACAAAAATTAATTAATGGTCTTGATCTTGGAGACGATAAGCCATCTCATCTTTTAAGTAAGATGAAAGCTTTAGCTGGGTCTTCTGTTGGAGAGCCTCTTTTAAAGAAGCTTTGGGTTCAAAAATTGCCACCTAATGCTCAATCGATTTTAGCTGTAGCGAATGTTTCACTCCACGAATTAAGCATTCTAGCAGATCGAGTTATTGAAACTAATCCTAATTTCAATTGGAACGTTTCAAGTATCTCTCAACCAAAATCTAATGAAATTAAAACTGATCGATTTAGTTTTGAAAGATTAATAAAATCAGATGTCCTTGTTAAC
Source organism: Chorisops tibialis (assembly GCA_963669355.1). Lineage (NCBI taxonomy): Eukaryota > Metazoa > Arthropoda > Insecta > Diptera > Stratiomyidae > Chorisops > Chorisops tibialis. The sequence continues at coordinate 109,636,146 of OY770262.1, read as the reverse complement.
TAAACAGATTGAGTTATTGACTTTGAAACAAAACCAATTCTTTAGAAGGGATCGATCACGTTCGAGAAATAGTTCACGTTCTTTTAGTAACAATCGCGATAATTCAACATCAAATTCAAATTTCTGTTACTATCACAGAAAATTTGGAACTAATGCAACTAAATGTCGTAAACCTTGTTCCTTCAACAATTTAAAAAACTTAAAAAAGTTGTCGGAAGTGGCGATGTTCGACAACAATTCTTCAAGTCGCCTATTCATTTTAGATAATTTATCTAAATTTAGTTTTTTAATTGATACTGGAGCTGATATCTCTGTTCTTCCAGTTAATCCCAAGGAAAACAGGGTTTGTGATAAATCTATTATACTCACAGCCGCCAATTCTTCAAATATCAAAACTTTTGGATTTAAATTTTTAGATATTTCTCTCCAGTTACGAAGAGTATTCAATTGGAAATTTATCGTAGCTGATGTTGAAAACCCCATTCTTGGTGCAGATTTCCTTAAACATTTCGGTTTAATCGTGGATATCCGACGAAAATGTATTATCGATCCACTATCACGAATTAGTTCAGCAACTGGTTCTTTGGTTAATGGACCATCTTCGAATATCGCTGTTTTGTCAACTACACCTACAAGTATAAAAGTTGAGTTGTTATTATCTAAATTCGAAGGATTACGACGCACATTAAATTATAGTTTCATAGAGTCGAGCACAGTGCGACACTTTATCGTTACTAAAGGTCGTCCAATCTTTGCTAGACCTCGTCGTTTAGATCCTGTAAAGCTCAGAGCAGCTAAGGCCGAATTCAATCTTATGATTGAACGTGGTATCTGTAGACCCTCCGACAGTCCATGGGCATCACCGCTTCACATGGTTAAGAAGAAGGATGGTAGTTGGAGGCCTTGTGGTGATTATAGGGCTTTAAACGCTATAACTACCCCTGATACTTATCCTATCCCTCATATTCAAGACTTCTGTCAACAGTTGGAAGGATGTACATTTTTTTCAACCGTTGATTTAGAAAGAGCTTTTCATCAAATTCCCATTAATGAAGATGATATTCCGAAAACAGCCATTACTACGCCTTTCGGACTTTACGAGTTTGTGCGGATGACCTTTGGTCTTCGCAATGCAGCACAAACTTTTGAAAGATTCATTTTCTCAATTTTAAATGATTTTGATTTTTGTTTTGTCTATATCGATGACATTTTAGTTGCTTCTAAATCAGAAAGTAATCATTTAAATCATTTAGAGAAATTGTTCGAACGACTTAACTCTCATAATTTGGTAATTAACCAAGCTAAATGCTCGTTCTTTAAATCTTTGGTCGATTTCCTAGGTCATTCGATTGACAAAAACGGAATCAAACCAATCGCTGCAGGAATCGAAGCTATATTAGCATATCCACGTCCATCTACTGTAAAAGATATGCGACGATTTTTAGGAATGATCAATTTTTATCGCCGATTTATTCCTCACGCTGCCGAAGCACAATCAATTCTTGACAGCTTCACTACTGGTAGTAAAAAAAAAGAATGATAAAACAGAATTGATTTGGACGGTTACTTCAATCGAAGCGTTTGAGCGTTGCAAAAATCAACTCGCTCAAGCTACCACTTTGGCTTTTCCCTCCACTTCTTCATCTCTTTCATTAGCAGTGGACGCTTCAGACACAGCTTTGGGAGCCGTTCTTCAGCGACGATTTAGAAACGACTGGCAACCGCTAGCCTTTTTCTCGAAGAAACTTTCTTCAGCACAAAAGAACTACAGTGTATATGACAGAGAACTTCTAGCAGCTTATGTTGCCATTAAACATTTTAAATTTATGCTTGAAGGCAGAGACTTTATTTTGTTTACGGATCATAAGCCGTTAATTTTTTCTCTAAAACAAAATCCTGAAAAAGCTTCGCCACGTCAGCTCAGACATTTGGATTTCATTAGTCAATTTACATCAGATATTCGTCATGTTTCCGGTCAAAACAATGTTGTTGCTGATGCTTTGTCGAGAATTGAAGTATTAAACCTTCCAACAACTATTGACTATTCCGAAATTGCTGACGCTCAACTAATTGATTCTGAATTAAATAAAGCTAAAAATTTACCTAGCTTAAAAATCATTCCGGTTGTTATTGAAGGCACCATGAATCCTCTTTGGTGCGACAATTCCTTGCATAAACTTAGACCTTACATTCCTTTAAATTTACGAACTCGCGTTTTTCGTACTGTTCATGATTTGTCGCATCCAGGAATAAAGGCTACAGTTAAACTTATGCGACAAAGATTCATTTGGCCTTCAATCAATAAAGATTGTCGTAAATGGACTAGGGAATGTATTGCCTGTCAAAAAGCAAAAATTTCTCGACACGTCGCAAGTCCTTTAGGAGATTTCAAAGCAGTATCAAACAAATTTGAAACAATTCATATTGATATGGTTGGTCCTTTACCAACTTCGAACGGTTTCAGATACTGCCTTAGAGTTTTGGATCGTTTCACCAGGTGGCCCGAGGCTTGTCCCCTTATAGATATTCGCGCAGAAACTGTTGCCTCTACTCTATTCAAAGAATATATTCAGTTTCTATTATTACGGATCAAGGTCCTCAATTTGAATCGCGATTATTTCACGAATTAGGAAAAATGATAGAATTTAAACGCTGCAGAACTACTGCATACAATCCCAAAGCTAACGGCATGTTGGAAAGATGGCACAGAGTTTTTAAAGAAACTTTAAAATGCAAGCCAAACGAAATTTGGTCGGATGCACTTCCTTTTACACTTCTCGGCTTACGAACAGTAATTCGAGATGATGCCAACGCGACACCCGCCGAATTACTGTCAGAACATTAGACTTCCTTATGATTTTGTTCAAAACGAGAACAAATCGATCACAGTGTCCGGAAGCGATTATGTAGAAATTCTTCGCGATCGGATCAACAAATCGAGTCTACGCCCCCCGTCAAGACATGGTAATGAAACTCCTTTCATTTTTGAAGATCTCAAAACATGTACCCATGTTTTCGTGAGAACAGATTCAGTTCGCACCTCTATTCAAACTCCATATGAAGGCCCTTTCGAAGTCATTCAAAGAAACAACAAGTTTTTCGTCGTTAAGATTAAAGACAAATCAGTGTCGACAATCAGTGTCGATTGATCGTCTTAAATCTTGTTTTGTTAGTTCTTCCGAAGCATCAAACCCGCTAAGAATTAAAAAAACAGTTTCTTTTGTCAACTAAATACAGAAATACGTACCATAGACATTCCTTTTTGTTTATTCTTAAATGTATATAGTATCGAAAAGATCAAAGATCTTCTCTAGAAAGGGGGTATGTAGTGTTTACTTTATTCAACTACTTTACTTTTTATAAATTAATAAATCGTAGTAAAAGATAAAATATTTCACTTAGTTTTTTATGACATATAAAAAATAATGTTAGTCGAAAAATAAATATCGTTGAAAAATGTTGTAAAAGAATAAAATAAAAAATAATTAAAAAAGTTGATAATAATAAATAATTATATAAGTGTTAACTCCACCACCATCATGTACCTTTTAGGGCCTCATAGGCTGTTAGCCGGCCCGGTACCATGATGGTGGTGGATAACGAAAAATAAAATTTTTTGTTTGTTCGGCGAAACGACGTGGTATGTTGTTGTTGTAGTTGGAGGAAAATAGGAACTATTCGACAAGCACCCAGAAACATGTTATATGCGGGCGATGACGTCATTGTATATAATTAGATATTGTATGCAAATGTTCTTCATAACAAATAAGGACATTTATATTAATTTTAGTTGTGCACGTGCTTTCAAACATGTCGGATCGTTTCTTTGACCTTAGTAGAATAAAAAGTTATTCTCTAAATGATCAGTATTTAATACAACAATATTTGGAATCATATAAAAAGGCAACAGAAGTGGATAAATTTCGTATTGCGAATAGAATACGTGAAGTCTCTAGTCGTGCGGATACAGAACTTGGTATAGCATCGAATAATATTTATCGAAATGAAAACATTGTTAATCGTCATCGTGGTAATTTTGGGCGCTATAGTGATACTCCAGATAGATCCGGCTTACGCTTTCGAGGACGAATTGGAGTCGATGGACAAAATCGTGAAGATATTGAACTCCATGAATTCGACAACAGTGGTAATGGCAGACCTGAACAAACTACATCATCATTCACAGAAAGTACTGTGGAAAGTACGCCATTACTCGGAAACGTTGGACAAACTCACATCATCGAAGAAACGGGAATTGGAGCTTTGGGAGGAATTGGATCAACTATCTCAGGATCAGTCCCACTTATTGCGGCAGGTTCGATTATTGGCGGAGCAGCTCTCTATGGTTTAACAAAAATTGGTAAAGGTGACAAAACATATCCAGGACATAATTATTTAGGTCCAATATAATCCTATAGAAAATGGGCCTCCTGTAGATTTAAATGATACAATTGCTAAAGAACACGATACATTATATAACAATGCAAAAACCAATAAAGAAATATTTGAAGCAGATAAACATGCAATTCATGATTTTGTTTCTGACGTCATTGACAATAAAAATCCCCACTCTGTTATTGGAGCTATTGGACTCGGCACAAAGACTATAGTAGAGCACGCTATAGGTGAACCAGTATATCCCAGTATGCCGCCGCCTCGCACTCAAGTCGCTCCTTTCGGTTACGATAAAAATAGAAGACCTAAAACTGATGTACAGTGGCAATCGGGATTAAAACGCGCATACAATAACGCAAATCGTAGTGGTGAATTACATATTTCTGAAACAGAATACATAAGACAAAGACATATTGAATTACGTGATCAAATTGGTATAGACGAATACGAACGTTATTTTAAAGACATTAGAACGCAACATCAATTCAATTTAATACGTGAAGAACAACGAGCAAACGTTGATAACACTACACCAAGCACATCAAATCAAGCTGGATTTAAGCGTCCGCCTAATAGCGAAGCTGCGAATACTCCTAAGAGGGTTAAAGTCGACATCCATACAACTACAACAGAGACAGCTGAGTCGCCAAATCGACAGGGAGTTGAAGCCACACTACCAGGAGAACAGTCGAGAATGTCTAATACTGCAATGGAGACTGAACATGCTAATACAAGAGGAGAAAATTCTGGTAACAATCAAGCAGGAATTGGAAATGGAGGTACTGGTATCTCATCAGCAGCTTTGCAATATTATATATCATCAGGATTCAAATACGATGGAGTAAATTTGAATTACCAGAATTCTTTTAGAATGCGTACTTGGGGTAATAAAATATTCCAATGGGATGCCACGGATACTCATCGTCGTGCGTATATCTCTCCAATGGTTTCATTACCTGTTGATCATATTGGATTTTATATGCCTTATGCGGCATTTCAGCTTTGTCCAGCAGGAACAGATGTTGTTGCCGTTAATGTCAAAGTAACACCAATTGGACAGATGGTTTATTTCAATACAAATTCTGCAACTTTTTCGGTAGGTACAACGGCTCATACTTTGTATGGATCTTCTAATATTGGTATAAATTTATATTTACCGATATGCAATGTCAATATATCCAGATCTGAAACAAGTCCAATGATACTTGCAAGTGTGAAAGAAATATCTGATCAATCTGAATTTTTAAAGCGTATATGGGGTCCGTGGGATGCATCTCATCCAACAGCATCTATGCATGAAATTATCAATCCATATGCTTATGTTGGATTTTACGATATAGCAAAAGAAGGAACTTCAAAACAAGCAAATCAAACCGGCGAATCAAATAATTCATATTTACTGAATAAATACTTTGCAAAGTATCCTATGCATCCACATACTGGAATACCATGCATAAATTACAGCAATAGTTTCGGTGAAAATTATAAAATTAAACCTCGCACTGCGTTCAATGCAAATATTAAAGGTGATTACGTTATATTCGATAGACCAAACGAATCATATATACAAAATGGAAATAAATTTGATAAAGGTTATCCTGAAAAAGGTTCAACACCAAGAACACAAAGACGTGAAGCTACTGGTCAATACTTCGAAGCAGGAATACCTACTGTATCAAATGCAGATGAATATTATAAAACCCGAGTTAAGGCCCCGTGTATACCGAAACGACGATTTCGTTCAAAAATGGGTATTTTCTTAAAGCCATTCCTGACAAACCACGCAACATAATGAAAATTTATTTTTATCACGACAATCTTTGATAAGTGTACTAGGATTGACATTGAACAAATTTTTAAAATTATATTTAGGAAAAAAGTTATAAACACAATTCCGGGTATGGTTTTTGAAAAACGCTAGAACTACACTTTTGGTTCGGAGTTTTTAGCTAAATTCAGGCGATAACTATATATCCTGTTTTGCAATAACAATAGAAAAAGGTTGCGGCGAGGTAACGGAGAGACCAAAGTTTTGATTTTTTTAAGTTTTATTAGTAATAGATAGAGTAAAAAAAGTACATTTTTTATTGATTTTATTGTTAGAATTTATGTACTAAAACTAATGACTATGAATTTGTTTTATCAATGATATCAAAGAATAAAGTGTTGTTAAGCTTATTCAATGAATTTGGTAATAGATTTCAGAGAAAATACTTCATAATTCTTTCAAAATCTACTAGTCAATTTCGCACGGAAAATTGATGCTCATTATGCCTTGAGACGGCGACCAGAGCAGAGGTCGGTCCACGCCGATTTTTTAATCGGTTGGTTTCTTTTAGAAGATGTTTGTACGCTCTCAAGAGATTTGTCTTTTCCCCTTCGCAGTTTCGATCATGGCTTGCATTCTTTGTATGTGTTGTCGATCAAAGTTCGTTGGTGTATGTGGCAGTGGTAGAGGACTGATCGATCCCTTCAGCTAAGTGTGAAGAATATTGAATAGAGTTGTTGCGAAATCATGTCGTATGGATAATTGAATGCCTTTTGTGTTATGATTTCACTTTATTATTCTAATAAAAAAATTTTGTGATCGACACAGAAAAAAATGTCATCCCTGAAATTTAGTTTTTTCGCGTTTCATGGCTAAATTAGCCTATAAATGGAATAAAAGATAAATAAAAACATAACAGGGCTACGATTGTGCATAAAGCACAATCTTACGATACTCTAGATGAAATAGATATTTTGTATGAGGAGTGGTAGAAGGGGTGATAGAATTGAACTAATTTTTTCCCATCATGCTAAAGTAGCTACAAAAACGTTTTATACAAAAGTATCATAATATTTCTCTATCTATTATTCTGGACGTTTTTATTAATATTTATATGTGATATAAAATTATGAAAATTAATTCTCGGTTGTATTTTTTTATATCTTTTCAATGCTGTTCATAGTATGTTTCAGTTCAAGAAAAACATTTGTTGAAAGGTTACTTTAGCTTTGGCCAAAATTAACTATTATATATAAGAATGAGAATTCATTCTAAACATTACAAGTGCCGCACCATTGCATAAATGTTGCAGCAAACAACTTTGTTATTAATGTATTTCTTTAATTAATTTAGGATATCTATGATAATGATAATATCGCCGAAACATCTTCCAACGAGAATTCACTTGCAAATATTGAGGTATAATTATTTGTAAAAATATGTTTCAACTCTAAAACTACAATAAAGTTTTATTCAAATAGGTTGTATGCAATAACCCAAATGCATCGAAAGAAAATCCTTTTGTTGTGGATGGTCGACGAATTGTAGACTTCCAATTTGTTTTCGAACAGTTTAAAATCATATCAAGTCATTCACTACGATTCGGTTGTGGATTAGCACATGTGAAATTGATTTCCGAAGTTCGCAAAGGCTTTAAATCAGTGTTCAAATTAAAGTGTGAAATGTGTTGCACTTCTTTCGAACTTCAAAGTACAGAGACAAAAGCTGAAAGTGACGTGGACTTGAACGAGTCAGCTATCATTGCGGCACATTCTACAGGAGTGGGTTACAATAGTCTAGATCAAATATTTTCCAGCATGTCTATTCCATTTTTGACTCCAAAATCATATCGTAAAGTTCAAAATTTGGTTGCCGACTGGCTGGATATAGTGTCCGAAAAATCAATGCTGGATGCCGGAAGTCTAGAGATAGAACAGGCAAAAGCGTGTGGTAACGTTGACAATAATGGGGTTCCCTTTATAACTGTAGTTGCGGATGGTTGTTGGTCCAAAAGGTCATATGGCATCAACTATTCTGCTCTTTCGGGTGTGGCTGCAATTGTAGGTCTATTTACAAAAAAGGTACTATTTATGAAAGTACGTAATAAATATTGCCTGATATGCCAAAGAGCAGAAAATAAATCCGTAACGGCACCTGACCATATTTGTTATAAGAACCATGACGGAAGCTCCACAAGCATGGAATCGAACATTCTACTAGAGGGATTTAAAACTTCGATTGAAAAACGTGGATTAGTTTACTCTCATATGATTGCAGACGGCGACTCCAGTACTTATAACAAAATATTACAAGCTAGGCCTTATGCTGATGTAACAGTCGAAAAAATAGAGTGTAAAAACCATTTGATTCGGAACTACTGTCGGAAGTTGAAATTGCTCTCTTCTTCTACGCAATACCCTTTGCAGCTGAGAAAATTGCTTCACACTAATATGCAACGTTTTTGTGTTGCAGTCACCAGTGCAATCAGATATTGTAAAAACGAGAAATGCGGTTTTGATCAGAAAATTCGAAACTTGCATAAGGATATATTAAACGGTCCACATCATGTTCTTGGGAATCATGCACAATGTAAAGATAGGCCTTATTTTTGCAAAAAAAAACAGTGCTTGCCGAAAACAATTATGTATCTTATTTTCAACAGTCGGGATTATGGGATCAGATACTAAAGGCCGCCTCATATTTAGCTCAAAATTCAAGAAGCTTAATTCATGATGTAGACAGCAATATAGTTGAATCATTTAATAATGTAGTTGCAAAGGCCGTAGGAGGAAAAAGAATAAATTTTTCAACGAGGCGAGGATACCAAAGTAGATGTTCTGCAACGCTTGTATCTTTTAATACAAAATCGCGGTTATACTCAAAACTCCAAAAAGAAATTTTTGGTAAAAAGCCCAACTCCATAACAAACAAAATGGAAACTCGAATGGCTAACCACAACCTTAAATCAATTCGAAAGCGAAAACATGTGAATACTCGAAAATGGTCAAAAAGGAATGATTTTGACTATGGCGAAAATAATAAAAAACCAGATATGGATCACATTTGTTACATCGTATGTAAGGAGAAGCTTGTAAAAGATTTACAAGCTAATATCTTAAATCGAAAAAAAATCGAAAATGCTACCATTTTGCAAGCAAATAGTAGCCAATGGATTGAGCTGAGACGAAAATTATTAACGGCTTCGAATTTTGGAAAAATCTGTAAAAGAAGGCAGAATATCAGTTGCGCTCCGCTAATCCAAAACCTACTTTATCCGAAGCAATTTAGCTCCATTGCAACAAGATACGGAAACATGAATGAAGCGACTGCATTGAAAGATGGGTCCAAAATGCTATCGAAGGATATAAATAAGGCTGGGCTCTTCCTAGATGACTGTCACATATTCTTAAGTGCATCTCCAGACGGTATAAATAAAGAATTTATCGTGAAAATAAAATGACCCTATTCCGCTCGCGGTATTTCAGTTCCCGATGCTATTGCCCAAAAAAAAATAAAGCATTTAAAAATTATGAATGGAGAAATAATAACAAATAGAAATAGCGACTGGTTTTATCAAATCCAAGGTCAACTACATGTTTGCAAGAAGGAATTGTGTATTTTAGGAGTGTGGACTGGAGACGAAATTCCAATTCATATTACATACATAAAACGGGATGATATTTTTTTCAAGGAAGAAATGGAAAACCAACTCTCCAAGTTTTATTTCGACTGCATTGTTCCCGAACTGCTTGATCCCAGATATACAAGAGGTCAGGAAATAAGAAATCCACCGTACGTCATAGCGGCAATAAAGCGAAAAAATACAAGAGATCTAAATTAATACTTATAATGATAATATTTACTTAGTAAAAACGTATGCAATAAAAGTTGTTACAAATTCATAATTATTTTCTTATTATTTGTATATGTATTGTCTTTTAAGAAATTAGTTATTAATTTTATTTTAGATTTATTAATTTATTAGTGATTTTAAATTATTTTAAGTATATTTATTTTTTAGCGCAATCTGTAATTCTGTATGGTTTGTATAACGCATTTTGATAGCAACCCTAGTATGATGTGAAAAAAATAGTTCAATGCCGTCAGCCCTTCCACTACTCCCATTAGAAAATTTCCTGAAGTTACGATAATTTATATTTTATATAAAGTAGTCCTATGATCGAGCTTTATGCGCAATCATTGTCCTGTTGTGGGTTTTTTTTTTTTGTAATTTCAGGCTTCAGTCAAGAAACGTGAAAAAAAACCAAATATGAAGGTGGCAATTTTTTATACTCTAGATGAAATCTGAGAGTATATTGTGTTTGCCTTACCGTTTGTAACGCTAAGAAATAATGCTCGCACAGAGCCGCCAAGGGTACAGAAATATTTGTTGTCGCTCAAAAACTTCGATTCCGAGTTGCTGTCTGTCCGTCTGTCTGTCTGTCTGTCTGTCCGTCTGTCCGTCTGTCTACAGCATAACTCTCGAACGCTTTGAGCTATCGTGCTGAAATTTGTTGTGTGTCATTCTTAGCAAAAAAGAAACTTTAAGTTCGTGAACGGGCCACATCCCCCCACTCCTTCTACCCCCTCCCATACAAATTTCACGAAATTTCGAAATTTTCAGAAATTGATTTTTCTTAGAAACTATTTAAGCTATCGATTTGAAATTTGGGTTCAAGTATTATGATATAGATACCATTAATATGACTCAATATTGATCCGATCCCATCACTCCTTCTACCCCCTCCCATACAAATGCATAATTTTGAAAAATGCAGTTTTTCGATTTTCATCGAAACTAGTTATAAAAACGAATTTTTGCCAGAATTAATTTTATTATAATTCCAATCAGCACTGAAAAAATTAGCAACTTCCCCTCACTCCTTCTACCCCCTCCCATACAAATGTCACGAAATTTTGAAATTTAAATTAAATTATTTTTTTTCGAAACTGTTAAAGTTATCAATTTGATATTTCGCACAAAGTATAAAAATAGAAATATCAATACCAGAAAAAAAAATTGTTTTCATCCTTACACTTCTTCTACCCCCTCCCATACAAATGCATCATTTTTGTTAAATGCATTATATCGATTTCCATTAAAACTAGAAAAATTACAAACTTAAAATTTTGCCAGAATTTGTTTTTTAATAGTTGTAATAAATGCTGGAAAAATAATCAGCTCAGCTTCCCTCCTTCTACCCCCTCCCATATAAATATCTGTACTATAAATTCAAGAAAAGCATTTCTCCTTCGAATATATGAGAGCTGTCGACTTTGAAATTAAATCAAAGCATAGTGATAAGGGTGATGATAAGCAGTTTCAAAATCATCTAAAACGTTCCACTTCCTCTGCCACCTCCCATACAAATGCCTCAATTGAAGGAAAACTATGACCAATTTCTTTAAAAATAATGAAAACTAAAAATTTTAAATTCAGCACGAAACATTTTACACGCCATTTTCGGTGTCACATAGGAGAAATACAAACCTCCGCCTCTACTACTACCACCTCCCATGCAAAGTCTCTTCTCACTATTCGAAAGAATTTGAGATGACATATTTGCCGGTATATTAAAGTCATTTCCATCTCATCTAGAGTATCATATGATTGGGCTTTAAGCCCAATCATAATTCTGTTATGTTTTTTTGTGTCGTGTCGATCACAATACTTAATTATTAGAATAATAAAGTAATTGAACGAGCTCTCAAAACGATGTAAGCCCTATTATAACTTTTTTCATTTATCCATTACATAATATGCATACATATACCTACATATATATGCATTACTATAATCATCACAAATGCCTCAAAACGTGAGCAAAAATAAAAATGATAATTGATCATAGGAATTTGTTGTTGCTCTATTTCAAACTAGCAGGTAAGTTCATGCCAAATTCACACGAAATAGTTTCAGGATTTGTCCATCTTCTTCTTTTTCTTCGTTTACTTATGTTTTCATGATTATCTTCTTCCATGTTCTTTCCCATCTTCCCGCTGCGAAGCAACCAAACCATTCATCGAAAAATGTCCCCTCCAGCACGAATTTACTTGACAAAGGATACGAACAAGTCTTCCGCTCATTGCTGAGAGTAAATATTTTATGACTCTCTTGCTTTGAAATTAATGCAAAACTGACTGAAATTGAAATAGTCTGTCGGTATACACGGGGCCTTAATAATGCCACTTTCTTCGATCGTAGGGTAAAGTGGTCGAATCTTTTGAAACTGAAATGGCTGGTATATATTTCGGAATTGAAGGAGTCAAAGCAAATACACCAGAAACATCGGCGGATTCGTACTTAAATGCATCTTGTGATTACTATATCGAAACTGAAATTATTTTAAATCTAGATTTCAAAAACGAATTTACTAGATCAAGTGATTTATTCCCGAACCAACTTAACAAATATTTAATGTCAGCAAGACTTAAGCGAAATTATACTGTTCCAACGATGTTCGGGAAAGTTACTCGTCCATCAGCCACAACCCAAATATATAACGATTTTGAGATTTTAAATTTAGACTGTAATATATCAAATAATGTAAAAAAACGCACAATTTTTCATGAATAAAATATTATTTTATTAAAATAAATTTTGGTCTTTCCAATATTCAATGAAAGACCAAGGATGTATTTTTTTCTTAAAAATTAACTTATCTTCTACATAATTCCATACATATTTATTAATTCTAGCTTTAAATATTTCGTTATCCGGTAAACATTCTCCTTTTGATGCAATAATGCTTGGAGTTTTTTCTAATGAAATATCGTTACAGTATTTTTTCGATATTTTTACACTATTACCGGCGAATAATAATTTTAAAACATCTGTATATACAGATGGATCGTAACTTAATTCATCTAATACAATTAATTTTGTATCTATACAAGAAGATAGAGGAAAACTATTAGTTCTATTCATTATAGAACATCAACCGGTTGAAACACATAAATTTTCTAGTGATGTTATAAACCAGGACTTCCCACAATCTGGAGGTCCTTTTAACCAAATAGCGTTTTTTTTCCATTTATTTTATTGATCCAATAAAATATTGTATGCAAAAATTTATGAACATCTTCCATACTATTGAATTGGAACATTAAGAATTTAATTAAAACAGTTTTGCTTTCGGAGGCAGTATAATATTCTAGGGAAGTATTTCCATGAATAGCATTAAAAAGACAAGTTTTATTTTGATACAATTCATATATTTCCATAACTTATGGAGTATTTTTCGCTTGAATATTTCGACAGCATTCTTAAAACTATCTTCTGATTCTGAAATATTTCTTAAAGATGGGTTTTCTAGGAATAGCGGACAGCGAATACAATTTTCAGGTGGAACAACTAGGACCGTTTCCAAGAATTGAATAACTTGGTTGGTTTCCAGTTGCTTTCTTTGTTGGGGTGATTGGTAATTCGATCGGATGCTGTTCTGAGAAGGTTGTTTAATGATTGAAGTTGTGTTTCGTCCGATATCTTTAGTGAGAAGAATATTTCTATTTTCCGGTGTTTCCAATGTAGAGAATTCTCTACATTCTGCACGTTCGCATGATCGTAGACTGTTATCTTCGCAAAGAGTGTACCGTCCGACATCGGACACGTATATTCCTGTGTTCCATATGGTCGGAAAAAGGATATACGCTGCAAGCTTTGTGAAGTCTTCTCTACTGAGTTCGGAGCAGAATCTAACCCTTCGAGTTCTCCGTTTAATATGGAGTCCACAAAGGATTGAGCACCTGCACGTTGAGTTTCCGAACCGACAATCATGGACGACATGTATGTGTTCGAAGCCTGGTTTGAGGTGGACGGTCCACAAAAAGAAACACCCTTGGTATTTGGGCGGCTGATTTTGTGGGTCGGTATAGAACTTGAATCTTCGACAGATTCGAAAAGCTTCCTCTTGGCAACTTTTGCGACGGTTCGCTTCGCGGATTTGCTCAAGGGTTTGCTCTTTGACGAATAACTGTCGAAGATCTCGTTTACCTCCTGAAATATTATACCCAATTCTTTTATTACCGACAATGGGAATAATGTCATGAAGGAGTCTGTCTCGCTTTACATTTTTAAAAACTGATTCCACGAGATGTTCGAACGACACCCCGTAGGAATCTCGAAAATTTCCGTGAGACATTTCGCCAAACGATAGATAAAGTCAGAACCAGAGAGTTTAGAATGGTTAGGTCCTAGTATATAAGAAAGTGTTTCGCGACTAACTCGTCGCCAAATATTATTTATTAAAGTATTGGTATTTACTATATTTAAATTAAATCCTAAAATTTTTTTCAAAATTAACACTAGAAAGCTTAAAAACTAAAACGGTGAACCAATGTAACTGGTGTTTAATGGCTGCAAATTTTCGATAAGCTCCAAACAAGAAACAGCAGAATTCTCCTCTTCTACAGTTTTTTTTACGTCTTCTATTTGGGAGTCGCTAGGGAACTTTTGTCCCGCCTGAAACGAATCTGTTGTGTCTTCACTATCAATATCAACAGGTTCGTTAATGGTCTTCTCGCATAAAATGCTATTTGCAATCCTATAATAAAATATGTACTATCTAATAAATAAAGAAAATTAAATTTAAAACCTTACTCCTGCTCTCCAGTAGATAGTTCATTAAATAAATCCATTATCGAATAAATAATATACTTATAAGTTATCTCAATTATTGTATTTATAAAACTGTTACTTTAAACACTATATTTGTTTAACTTTATTCGAGTATCTTTCAACGAATGCACAAATAAATTGAATCTATCCAATATGCTGCACCGTATTTATATAATTTTAAATACATTGCAGATATTGGGACTATAAAAAAAATATATTTATGAGACGTGTGATCTACTTTCAATAAATAAATACTAGTTAGCATTTGCAACAAAGTATTACTTTGTATATTCTAATAACATCTATAAATGTTTCTTACATAAATTAAAATACATTTATCTATGATGCCGTCATCGCCCGCATATAACGTGTTTCTGGGTGCTTGTCGAATAGTTCCTATTTTCCTCCAACTACAACAACAACATACCACGTGGCTTCGCCGAACAAACAAAAATTTTATTTTTCGTTATCCACCACCACCTTTTAGGGCCTCATAGGCTGTTAGCCGGCCCGGTACCATAGTGTAACTAAATAATTTAATTTGTTTATATTAAATTAAAAATAAATTTAGTGATTTTGAGTCTGACATTTTTATACTCTAGATGAAATCTGAGAGTATTATAAGTTTGCCACAAAGTTTGTAACGCTAAGAAATAAGGCTCGGAGAAAAAAATGAATGATACAGAAGTTCATACAATCACTCAAAAATCTCAAAACCGGATGTCCGTCCGTCCGTCCGTCTGTCTGTCCGTGTCCTCTCTAGCTTGAGAACGCGTTGATCTAGAAAGTTCAAATTTTGTACACATCGTTTTTGACAAAAAAGTAAGAACAAGTTCGTGAACGGACCAAATCGCTCCACCTCTTCTATCCCCTCCCATACAAAATGACACAATTACGCAGTTTGATAATAAACGGATTTGCTCGAAAAATATAAAAGTTATTGGTCTTAAATTTGGAACATATTACTTTTATAATGATATCAATCTACCATATAAAAATTATGAAAGTTCTACCACCTCCCATACAAACTGTACTTTTTCATGAAATACTCTAAACCAATTAACTCAGTGCGTATAAAATTTAGCGCGCAGAAATTGTGCACTAAATATTTATTTAGAATTATTAGTAAGACCAAAAAAAATTAGACATTTAGTTTCACCCCTTCTACCCCGTCCCATACAAAATGACACTATTTCGCTATTCGACAATAAACGAATTTTTTCAAATAGCATAAAAGCTGCTGATCTAAAATTTTTAATGTATTACTTTTATAATAATTTCAATCTGCTATATAAAAATTAGGTGAGTCCTCCCCTTCGTTCCACCCCCTCCCATACAAACTGCACTTTTTCATGAAATACTCTAAATAAATGTACTCAGTACGTAAGAAATTTATAGAGCTGAAATTATGCACTAAATAATTATTTACAGTTATTAGTAAAACTAAAAAAAATAGGCGATTTGCTTTACTAGTTCTACCCCCTTCCATACAATTTGTGACAATTCAATAACTTTACCAAAAGTAAATTTTCCTGAAAAGTATGAACGCTACTGATCTGCAATTTGAAATATGTCAATTAAATGATGTTTACAGTCATTCCGAAGAACGTAATTAATAAATTCACACTCCTTCTACCACCTCCCATACAAACTGCACAATTTCACTAAACCAATACACTAATTTTCTCAGTACCTATTAAATTTTTGAATCCTGAATGTTGTATAAAACATTTTGATAGGAACCTTAGCGTGATGTGGAAAAATTAGTTCAATATCGTCACCCCCTCTACCACTTCCCCTACAAAACTTCTTAACATGGTAAAAATTCTCTTTCATCTAGAGTATCGCATGATTGGGTTTTACGCCCAGTCGTAGTCCTGTTATGTTTTATTAAATATTTGACGAGATTCTAGTCACTAAAAATTTACAAGGGAACACTTCGAGTAAGTTCAAATGCGCGTATGAGTTATTCGAGGCGAGCATTTTAGATATCGGAATAAATTAGTCATTCGAGCGTCTAAAAAAGTAATTTACCAAAAACATGATTTTCTGCTTTTAATTTAAAACGACAATAGCTTCATTAAAATCGTTTACAATAAATTTCAAACATTGACCATAAATTGAGAAAGTGATAATCTCTTTGTCGATAACTATACACCTAAAACTAGCAATTCGATATCGATATGATAAATTCATTGGTTAAATGATAGAAAATATGGTGAAAAGGAAAAGCGATCGATTTGTTCGCCATGATAACCAGTAGTTACCAAAAAAATATCTATAATTGAGTCATCGAATTAATTTGAACGGGTTTTCCATTAACGGGTAGATCAAGGTGATCATCAATTCTGCCATAGAGCTATGGCAGTGAAAAGAGTAATTTCTTTCAGTTAGCATTAATTGTACCATTTTCAATTTATAAAGTACTTCTAGAGTGTGTAAAACCAGTTTTTTGAAAAAGAAAAAAACATACACCAACAAATTGTTTAAATACTTAAGACATCCTCTTAAAGCTTACTATTTACCTAGCTTGTCGTCATAAAAAATAACACACAAAAAATAATTGTAAGAAGAGAGAGAGAAAAAATGGTCATAAGTTTAAGAATCGTGTATTGCGTGACAAAGTGAAATTAAAAGTTGATGAAAAAGAAACGATTTATGAGAATGTGGCATTTCTTCTCTAACGTTACATGCAACATTAATATCAAAAAAAAAAAACATCTTATACATATATTTGGTTTTGCCAATTTATTATTGGTAGGTTGGTTGTCGACAAGCATGATTGCGGTTTGTACATTACCAACAGCACCTCATCATAATGACACTTTCACCAAAAAAAACTTTATTAATTTTTATCTCTCCTTAATTCATCGAATCATTTAAATTTATTATCCCATGCTATAAAGTTGTTAGGCAAAGTGATAACTTCATCTCGTTAAACAATAGCAACGAAGTGATGAAGATATTATTTTTTTGGGTTCGCATTTTACACACGACATAATAATTTTGAATGGAACATTATCCGTGGATAATCGAGTTAAGAAAAACATTTTACAAATTCAAGCGTATAAATAACATTCAGGTTTTATTTATTTTTTTTTCTTGCTGTAATTCCCACAGATGTGCGAGAGAACAATACCAATTAAAATTGCTATAATATTTTTTTTTTTTTTAACTTTTAATTTGGACACTTTTAATTAATGTGCATTACTTGCGAATTCGTTTGCAATATACGATGAGGGATGTTACCATAATAATTTTCGTTACAAATATTGACAATGAGATTTGATGAAATTGTTATTATGTAGTAGGATAAACAATTATTATGGTTTTAATGTTTTTGAGAAATATGTAAAAATCTAATGCGAAATAGTTTGAAAATATTTTCAAAGATTAATTACGACTCGAATTTTGGAAATTCGTTCAAAGACAAATTGAATATCACGATATAACGTTTTGGCAGTAAATTTGTTCAGTTTAATTTTCTTATATCTATATTAATAAAATAGATTGGAGTAAGATAAATGACATTGCAAATATTTAAGAAAAAAAAAATCGTATCGACTATTTTGGTTTCGACAGACTCGAAAATTTTGACCGTTTGTATGCCACAGTATACAGAACGGATTTTGGTGACAGCTTATTATTCTGCGCTTAAACTCGGGTATAAGTCGTTTGAATATTAAATTTTCGTTACAGCCCGAACAGGTTTTCAAATCTCACATTAATTACATCGAATAATTGCCAAGCTGTGGAACACTAAGAATGATCAAATGGGCTTGCCGTCCGTTTGTTCGCTTACTACCTTGAAATAATGTTGAACTAGAAACCGTAAATTTAGCACACGTTATGTTTGTTAAAAAATTAAGGAAAAGATAACGTGAGAAACGAATAAGTCCATTTTCTTGGAAAGTAAAAAAGCTATTGGTCTTAATTTTGGAACTGTTTGATTGTATTTGTGAACTCCCGCATAAAAAAATATAAGAATTCCAACACTCCTTCAACTATCTCTCATAGAAAATTAAAAATTTATTTTTTTCATTATCTTCAATGGTGAAAATAAGACCCAGTTATGCTTCGTCTCCAAAGACAGCCGTAAAAAATTTATTCCTCCATGTGCAAAATTTCAGAAGCGATTTGCTTTCTTCGTCGATTAAACCCCCCCAGCGTTTTCTTGGTTTTCCGACTATTCAGTTTCTTTCCGCATTTCCTTTTTGTACACGTTTGGGAATTCTTATGTCGTGACTAGCCTACAGTAGCTTTCGAAGTTTAATCAAAGTCGAGACTTCTAGGTCCTTAAAGATAGTATAGAATTTCTGATTGAATCAAATTTGCCATGAACCTTGTTCTCTCACTGGTCTGAGGATTCATTAACCATTTTTACTGATGCCTCTATTACTGTCCACGTTTCACTGTCATAGCAGAGTATAGCTAATATGCAAGTTTTGTAGACTCGCAGCTTCGGTTCTTTATGGACGTCTTTACATTTTTTATTGGAAGTACTGAGTAGTATGTCTTGTTTGTTTCCATTATGCATCTTTTGATTTCGTTGATTTCATTGCCTTGTTCAAAGAGATTGACTCCTATATATATGAAGTTGTCCACGTTTTCTATCTTATAGTTTGCTACGGTTAGATTTTATCTGATTAGCGAGTTTCTTTGTGATTGCACCATAACTTTCGTTTTATTTTCGTTTATGTGTCACTCTGCTTCTCATGCTGTCGTATCAAGATTAACGAAGGCTTCCCTAGCGTCCAGTTGGCATCGTGTAATTATGTTTATGTCATTTGTGGAAGCTATAGTAGCGTCCTGGAGTCAACTGGGAGTTTCCTTACTACATATTCCAAAGCCAGATTAAAAAGCGTAGGTGCAAGGCCATCTCCTTGCTTCAGGTCGTTCTGGATCCGTACTTGGCATGTTGAATTCATCATTGTCAGTCAGACGAGTTTTGCTGGTATTCCAAATTTAAGCAATACATTGTACATTATACTCCTATCGATACTGTCGTATGCTTGCTTAAAGTCTTCGAATATGTGATGTACGACGATGTTATATTCCCATTTTTTCTAGCACCTGTTGCACTGAGAATATTAGATCCGCAGTTGATCGTCCGGATCTGAATCTTCACTGGTATTACCCAATTACATTGTCTGCATAGTGTGTAATCCGGGACACTAAGATCTTTGTCACGATTTTATAACATGTATACAGCTGTGAAATTCCTCTATAGTTTTCACATCAGAATTTGTCACCCTTTTTGTGTATCGAACTTTTTTTTTTAGTATAACTTAGGGGGTCGCCCTTTAATGCATTGCACAGTTAAGTCGGTAAAGAAAGTGGATTAAAATTTGGAGTATTATGGAAATTTGGATGGAGAGAGAAGGAAATGAATATTATTCTTGAAGGACTGGAGGTTATTCGGAAAAACGCTAGCCGGCAATCCGTTCCAGAGTCTGGATGCTCGGGAAATGAATGACTGCCTAAATTTCATTGTACGGGTAGATAAAAGTTGACTGTATACTGGTGCGCATGTTCCGTTTGAGGAGTATGTCGTGGAAAAGTGTAAAGTAGAGAAATAAGTGCGAATAGTTCCGAACTGCATTTACTATGGAAGTAGCGATAGTAAATGCTGAGTACTCCGACATTTCTGCGATGCTCGAGGGAGTCAATTGAAGCCGTAATGGTTTCATCTTCAATTAGTCGGAACGCATGTTTTTGGATTCGATCGAGCAGAACAAGGTGAGTTTTGGGAGCCCCAGCCCAAAGATACGAGTTATACTTTAAGCGAGGTCGAATGTAGGCCTTGTAGATGGTAGCTAAGTCATGAGGCGTAAAGTATTTTTTGCATATACGAAGAATACCTAGGCGTTTGGAGGCGTCAAGGGCAAATTTCAAAGATGTGTTGACTCCAATTGAGATGGTTATTGAACTTTACGCCTAAAAGGATAAAATCTTCGGAAGAGCAAAGCTGTACGCCATTAAAGGCTACATTAGAAGACGACGCTGGAACATTACGCTTGAGGGATAGATGACAGGCCTGTGTCTTATGCGGCATTGAACTCTACTGTATTTTTCCTGCCCCATTCCAGGATTAAATCGAGATCTGAGTTCAGCGAACGGAATAATTCTCTGCGATTGGAAGCAATGGAATGCTTGTTTGATTCCGCAACAGAGTCAAATTCATAGGTGTTATCTAAGGTACTGTTATCCGCAAACCTCTGGATTGAAGACAAGAGATCGTTAATAAATACTAAGAATAGGGTCGGCGATAACACAGAACCCTGAGGGACACCGGAGTTGATTGGGAAGGAGGAGGAAGTAACGCCATTTAATACAATTCGTATAGTGCGTTTGGATAAGAAACTCTCAACCAATTGAATAACGGTAGCATCCAGGCCAAATGCCGTGAGCTTAACAAGAAGGTATTCATGACAAACTCTGTCAAAAGCTTTTGCAATGTCAAGCGCAAGAACTTGACTTTCGCCGTATTTATGCAAGCAAGAGTTCCAGCGTTCCGTTAGATAAACCAAGGGATCTCCCGCCGACCTTCCAGAATGGAAGATTAGATTTTTTTTGTATTTCGCTGGTATAGCTTAGTATATGTTTTAAGTTTCAATTACATAGCTTAAGAGATAGTTGAGATATTAATTCTTAAGTGTTTTTCTTTCCACCCCTTCTGACCCTCCTCCTTACCACAATTAACCTATTTCGAAGCTGATTCTATTGGATCTACATGCTACCTTAATGGTCCCAAAATATGAATTTGTTATGCTAAGTAGTTTCGAAGATATAATCATTTTAAAAAAAGATTCGTCCGACAATTTGTTTTTAGCCCCCCCTTTTCGGACGCCAATGGGTAAAAAAATAAAATTATTTTTGGAGTTTGTCCAACAACCTTCTCTATACGTATGCTGATTTTCATCTTCTTATCTGCATTCGTGGTGAAGATATTAGCAAGCGTATTTTTTGACTTTTTCCATCCCCCCACCTCCCCCTTCCTCCTGACACTCCCCAAAATTTGAATAATGGAGCTCACTTACCAAATTAACAATCCAGCCAAAAACCAACATTGTACGTTTAACGGTCTCGGAGGTATGAGTCCATATGTACGGCGTACGGCGGGACGGATTTTTTTTTTGCTTTTTTAGGCTAATTTAGTCGTGAAACGCGAAAAAACAAAATTTCAGAGTAGCAAATTTTTTTTTTCTGTGTCGATCACAATACTTTATTATTAGAATAATAAAGTGATTATACAAAAGATTTAGCGTAAGTTTTTCATATCAACTACACGAAAAGGACTCGCTACTATATTCACTTAAAAAAAAAAGAAATACAACCGGAGAAAGTCGATCTGAACAACGAAAACATTATCAATGTTCCAATAATATTCCTGCATTAAATTATAGAATTTTTTCGTAAATTTCTCTCTGTCTCTCTGATACAATAACAAGTTGTTAAGTTTAAAGACCCATTAAAACAGCATTTTCTGATAATTCTATGACCTGTTGTGTATAGACTCGTAACATCCTCCTCATCCGGCTTTATAAAAGCATCTTAAAACCACCATCACACTACTAACAACATCCAACAAAATATCGCATTGTTAGAGCAATAAACCATGAAAACATTCACTTCCTACAAGAATATTTTCCTAATACAAATTTTTGTCTTTCGCATAAATTTACTATAATTAACCCTTTGTGTTCTCTCGGTATTTCTTCGCGAAATGATGCATCATATAGATTGTTGTTTTCGTACATGCAAGCATGTTGTGCAGGTAACATGTCGAGCAATAATCCGAACAATTTAAGACCCGATAAGAAAAACTAGTGTAGATACAAGGAGTGTTTTGCGAATAGTTTAGATCTATCTAATTTGAGGTGACCTCGACAGCTGCTCTAATAGCTTACAGGAACAAAACAAAAAAAAAATTTAGCGTTCAAAATCTGCAACTCTAGTGCGACGAGAGAGTTAAAACTGCTTAGCATACAATCGTCTTAAGATTGCGAAAAAAAAGTTATAAATACTAAAGATTGTCTATGTACGTCTTGGCTTTGGAATTATTCCAATTATATAGTTTGTAATTTCAAAAGAAAAAAGTTTAATCTTAGAAAAATGAACGTTTAGCTCTCGATTTTGCGTTTCGTAGCGCCGACGGTATTAAGGCTGCATTCGATCGGAATTGTGAATTAGAGAGAGGTCTCGACATTTTGTTAATATGATCTTGAGGGTGGGTACTATTATACTCGTATATAATCGTTAAGGTATCCCATTATGAAACTGGTTTTATAAGAGCTTTACAGCCAAAGTGTGTACTTGCATTAGTTGCAACGAGTTGAGCGTCCTTTCGTGTAAGGCTTCGGCTATGTGCCCCAGCACGCACTTAGTGCACACAGCTTTAATCAAATCGGACATGATCACATTACAAAAAGCCCGAAAGGTTACTCATCCATCTGTACACAATATACGGCAAACTTCATAAGTACATATATTGAACGATATTTGTTTATATTGACCGTGGTCAACAGATTAGTTTCGTTTTCGTTTTCTTATTTTTTACTCACATGTCTTGTTTGTCGCTAATAGCGATGTCTATGATCGTAAGGGAAACGACCGCGAGATCTTGTTCATACGTGCTTTATATAAGTGAAGATCGATGGGAAAAAAAACCAGAAAAACATAAAAATCTTAAGTTATTGGCCTTTTGTTTACCACGATTTCAAAGCGCATATTGCAAAACGATTAAGTTAATGGAAGATGGCGGTAATTGATTTTACTAAAAGGAAATTACGCGACTAAAAGGCCGATCCATATGTGATCGGGGTGACTTCATTGTTATGGACTCTAATTGATCTAAATTTACCCGACCTGGTTCGTCATAGTGTTGTTAGCGAGATGTCGAGTGATATGTTGGATCAGTGGCGTATTGTTGCCAATAAATATTTTGAGATGGCAAAAACATTTTTTTTACTCTTTTATCTAAAGTCCTTTGTGTTAATATTTAGCAATTCTCTATTTGTGTTCAGGTTGTTTTTTTTTTAAATATTATTTTGTGTCAAGTTGATATTTTTTGTAGGTTCTTGCATCTAGGAAGTGACGATATTTGTTTTGATTCTTTGAGTATTTGGCACGAAATATTTGAGTAAATATAGAATTGCAGACATGTTTTCTCTTTGGACTGGCGCCCAGTATGTAAAATTAATTTATATATGTATGTGTGGTTGACTGATTGAATTAATTTTAACTTTGCTTAATAGCAAAACTTTGTTTTGGATTAATAAAAATGCATGTTATCTATTTTTCCGATGATTTAGGAAAGAGTTTAATGTGCCGGAAAATATATCATCTCAATTTCTTCCGAATAGTGAATAGTGACTTTTGTATGGGAGGTGGTAGAAGCAGAAGAAGGAGATTTGTAATTTTTGTATATAACACCAAATGTGGCATGCAAAATATTTCGTGCTGAATTTAAAGTTTGCAGTTCATTATTTTTAAAGAAATTGGACACAGTTTTCCTGAAATTATGTATGGGAGGTGACAAAGGAAGTGGAGGGTTTTAGATGATTTTAAAACTGTTTATCAAAATCCTTATCACCATGTTTTTTTCAATTTCAAAGTCGATTGCTCTCATATGTTCGCAGATGCTTTTTTGAATTTATAATATGGATATTTGTATGGGAGGGGGTAGAAGGAGTTAAGCGAAGCTGATAATTTTATTTTAGCATTTACTGCGATTATTAAGGGGCAACTACTGGCAAAATTTTAAGTTTGTACTTTTTCTAGTTTTAATGGAAATCGATATAATGAATTTAACAAAATTATGCTTTTGTATGGGAGGGGTAGAAGGAGTATACGGACCAAAACAACAATTTTTCGTCGTCTATTATTACACTTTAAACAAAACTTTAGGTCGATAGTTTTGAAGAAAAATAATTTAATTGAAATTTAAAAATTTCGTGAAATTTGTTTGGGAGGCGGTAGAAGGAGTGAGGTCCGGGAGGCCAAGTCTCGATATGGGCTGTAGCGCCATTGCATCAACAGAAGGAGTGAGGTGAAGTTAATAATTTTTTTTCCAAACTTATAGCAATTATAATAAAATAAATACTGGCAAAAATTTGTCTTTTCAACTTTGCTAGTTTCAATGAAAATCGAAAAAATTATTTTTTCAGATTTGTGCATTTGTATGGGAGGGAGTAGAAGATCGGATCAATATTTTGTAATGTTATTGATATAAAAAATATCATTCTACTTTGACCCAAATTTCTAGTCCATAGCTTAAACAGTTTCGAAGAAAAATCATTATTTTAAAATTTCGAAATTTCATGAAATTTGTATGCGATGGGGTAAAAGGAATGTCCCGTTCACGAACTTAAAGTTTCTTTTTTTGCTCATACAACAAATTTCAGCACGATAGCTCAAAGTGTTCGAGAGTTGTGTTTTAGACAGACGGTCACTCGAAAGGTTTTTGAGCGACAACAAATATTTCTGTACCCTTGGTGGCTCTGTGCGGGCAGTATTTCTTAGCGTCACAAACGATAAGGCAAACATAATATACTCTCAGATTTTATCTAGAGTATAAAAATATGGAACTACAGGAAAATTTAGCAGCGTATTAAAAGCTTTTATTTTTAAACCAAAAAACATGAGAACTATTAAAAAACATCTGTGGACAAAATAGTTGTAGTTTCAGACACCACCTTTACTGCACAATGACAGTAAATCTTTACTGTAGCACGCAATACCTTAGAACACAATCTTATTCTTGTAGACGACATTGGCAAAGGAACAGGGATCGCGCATCTAAGCAGAAGTGGAAAGATATAAATTCCATCATACAGGACATGGTCATTACATTCAGGAATTTCCAGTGGAATATTTCACTATCTCAGATGCAAAAAGCATCAAAGCCTTTCTGGAATATCGCGATAGTCTTGAAAAACAAAACTAACCCAATTTCACGGCTCAAAAATAAGGACGAAATAAATATTTCTAAAGAGAAAAGGCTGATTATTTGGCAAACTCTTTTGCTGAAAACTTTTGTCTACATGATGAACTAAGTGATGCAGTTACAGAAAGCGTTATTGAGAATGCAATTGCAGAACTTGAAAAACTACCCTGTACTTTCGACTTACTCGTACAAAGTATTTTTGCGAAACCTAAAAAATTAAAAGATGTCTTAAAGCCCATCAAAGCGATGAAATCAACGAGAAGTGATAATATTCCCAACATTTGCTCGAAACATCTTCCCAGAAAAGGTATATTATTTCTGATATATATTTTTAATGCCTGAAAATTGTGATAGCCTTATTCGCTGACGACAGTAACAGTTCCAAAACTCAAGCTATTTTCTTTTCAAAATGCAGTGTAGCACCTTATATGCCTACTTCGAACCTAGCATTTAATGGAACCTCAATGCAATGAAGCTCAAATTTAAAATATCTTGGTTTCGTTTTTGAATAATTCCTCACCTTTAAGTCGCATATATCATAAACCATTAATAAAATTTAATTTACTAATCAAAATTATGTATTCTTTCATCAAACGACAGTCTAAATTAAATCAAGAATATAAATTGCTAATATACATAATGATATTCCAACCAGTTATCGTCTATAGTGCCCCGCTACTACTAGATTGTGCCAAATTACGCACTATGAAATTGCAAATAGCACAGAATAAAATTTTAAACATTATATTTAATTTGCCTAGATATTATCGTACTGAAGCATTTTACACGAATTAGCCAAAGCCAATAACATTAGCTTTAAATTTGAAGCTCTAGCAAGTAAGTTTCAACATAATTTAGAATTAGCAGATAATGTATTATTGAATTCCCTGTAATTAGACGATTCAAGTCAGTTCTAAATAGGTTGATAAGTTATTTATGAGGTTTTTAAGCGTCGCGAATACTGAACAAACTGGGCTAAGTCTACTAACGCAATTCATTTCATCTGCAACATTCAAATCGTGAACACATCTGAAAGGCGTAAACCTGAGCTCCTACCATACGCAACTCCCAAGATGATGATCGGAATTGGGGTTTAGTAGTTCGCTTTGAAGTTAGAGAGAAAAGGGGAGGAAAACCTGTTGGTATCAAAGCGCGCATAAGATGGACCATACACGGCTCTTGGGGTGATATGGATGTACCTATTTCAGAATACAGCCTGCATCATTGCGACTGTAATCCCGATCCCTGCACAATATAGACAAATAATTGCCCTAGAAACACGCTCACAGATAGTTTCTCGAGGCAGACCAATCGGTTGCTCCTTGAAAAATAGATGGCTTCAAATGCAAAGATGCACAATAGCATTTAACAAACCATTCGCGACCATGGTAGCAAGGGATGACCATGTAAATAATAACACCAGATGAAGTTGATATCCATGCACATACTACTTGTCAATATTTAACGTAACGAACCGTCATAAGCCTGAAAAGCATCGAACCGTATGAGATGCTGCAGCTAAGATGAATGAAGTCTCCCTGAATTAAATCCTTTTGAAATTACCCAATCAATAGACATCAGACATAGACGTCAGATTGTAATCACAAGAGACATTCGGAAGATTTTGCATCAAGTTTTGATTCGCAATGGAAATCAGAAAGAACAATGCTTTTTTCTACGGGAAGACCAGAACCAACAGCCCGAAATTTATATTATGCAAAAGATGACGCTTTACTGATACTGTCTGGAAAATAATTACATTGTCCTTTCACGAATCTCAAATCCTCCTTGGATTTACGTTGGTCGCCAGCTCAATAGAAAGGCGATGTTTCGCTCTGGTTTCCTCAAAGTGTGACCGATTCCCTGCCACTTCCGCCTTTGAACCTTAATACCTATTTCAGTCTGGCCAGTGTACTCCAAAGTTCGTCGTTGGAGATCACTTCAGGTCAGAATATTTCTAAAATGCGTCGGAGGCATTGGTTCACGAAAGTCTGTAGTTTCCGGTTTCTTGGTAAGTCGAACGGTTACTTTCCACGTAATACAACCATATAACAACACGGATTTGACGTAAGCGTCAAAAACTTGCAGCTTCGAGCGAAGCGAGATCTCTCCTAACCTCCAGAAAGGAGAAAGGATACCGAAGGCCTGACGAGCTTTATCCAGACGAGCCTCAATATTCTTTTCGGCTCCACCGTCCATGCTGACAATGCTGCCGAGATAACAAAAATCTTCCTCCTCTTCGACATCTTGTCCGTTAAGAACAATCGGTGTGCTTGCGTTCGAACCCATGTGCATGTACTTGGCTTAACGCACATTTATTTTCAGTCCCGCCTCTTTGCATTTACAATGCAACGAGCGAACATTTGACTCTAAGCCCGAACAGTTATATACAAGCAAACACATTTCATCAGCATAATCAAGGTGACTTAAGATGTTATATAGTCTCCATTGATGTTCTGTACCTTACCCACCTTCCAGTGCAGCTTTCAAGATGTCGTTTATTACCACCAGAAACAGGGCTGGTGATAATGTGCAGCCTTGTCTGACACCCGTTTGCACAGGGAAGCTCTCGGAGAGCTCTCCTCTATGCAAGACGCGACACCTTGCATCTTCGTAGGATTCTTTAATCATAGCTATGACCTTATCGAGAATACCTCTCCTACGCGAAGCATTCCATATGTAATCTCGCTTAACGCTGTTGAAAGCCTTCTCGAAGTCCACAAACATGAGATGTAGTGGCGAACCCATTTCGGCTGACTGCTTCAATATTATCCGTAGGGTATTTGTGTGGTAGATACAAGAGGACCCTTTACGGAATCCAGCCTGATAAACTTCAAGAGTGCTCTCCACAACATCACTAATCCTATTGACAATTACCTTAGCCATGATTTTCGATACGGCAGTAAGTAGACATACATATATGGCGCCCTCCTTCCATTCAGTCGGATATCTTCCTTCATTCCACTCCGTAGTGAGGAGTGGGAGGAGTATATCGACTATTATTTCCGGGTCCGCTTTGAGGAGTTCGGTTGGTAGTCCGTAGGGAATTCCTTAAAATAAATCCAGATCTACTTCGTTCTCAGGGTAATCGCCGAAGTGGAATTTTAAATCAAACCCGTAGCTCTTTACATATGAGGGTGCTGGGAGCGCATTTTTCAATCCTTGATGGGAAACATGCTATCGCTGAGTCCAATCAACAAATTACTTTCGATGGTGTTGTAAATAAAATATAGTAAGCTTTCGTCCGATCACATTCATTTCACTTGAGGACCACAATCAGGAATAGTCGATTAATGCAGCATGATATTGTGAGACCATAAAAAAGCCCAAAAGAGTGATTTGAAACAAATAGAGTGAAATGTTGAAGGGAGTATGCTTGTTGCAACGCCAGCAAGGCGCTTTTGGACTCATTCGGTTGGGACATTTTGAACCACTCCGCATACTTCCCTAACTTGACGCCTTCGGACTTTCATTTTTTCACCTCCTTGAATACTCATATGGGTGGAAAAAAATTTCAACCGACGACCAGGTGGAACAAGTGGTCCTGGACTGGAAGAAGGTGAAGGCGGGGAAATTCAAAATCCTGTCATTTTGTTTTGAATACAATTTGTTTTTCTAATAAGAAAAATTGAGTACTCTTACTTTTTGGACGTGCATCATAATAATAACATTCTGTGTAGATTAATGAAGCAACAAATTTAAAGTACATAAATATATAATATTGGTATTACATGGTCAGTCTGTATAGTTCCCGAACTTTTCAAAATAAAGATAACTACAGATTATTTTGGCATAAACCATTTCTTAGCCTCAAAGTAATCCCCATCGTCCTGAAGACAGCAATGTGTACGTTCAAGAAGCATTTCGAATGAGTGAATGAGCTCGGCGGCGGGGACGTCTTCAGGATGCCCGCACAAATCTTCTCATCCATAAAACGCTTCCCTTTAATGGCCAAATGGAATATAAAAAAAAAATCTTCGGAGCCAAATCAAGCGTATCAATCAAATTCCTGTTAAGACCCCCTACAGGGGCATAGAGCAGAAACAACTCTCTTCCACAAGGCGTGATCCTGAGTATTGGCTTTAAGCTGTTGCCAGGACTTGTTTATTCCTCTGGCCTCCTGCTCAACTGCTCGGTTCCATGTGTTACATGGTCGACCAACCCGACGTTTTCCTTGAGGATTATAATCCAAAGCCTGTTTGGCGATGTTTCGCTCTGGTTTCCTCAAAGTATGACCGATCCACTGCCACTTCCGCCGTTGAATCTCAATACCTAGTTTAGTCTGGCCAGTTGTACACCAAAGTTCGTCGTTGGAGATCGCTTCTGGCCAGAATATTCCTAAAATGCTTCGGAGGCATTGGTTCACGAAAGTCTGTAGTTTCTCGGTAAGTCGTACGGTCACTTTCCACGTAGTACAGCCATATAACAACACGGATTTGACGCATGCGTCAAAAACTCGCAGCTTCGTGCGAAGGGAGATCTCTCTTAACCTCCAGAAAGGGGAAAGGATACCGAAGGCCTGAACATGCAGGCGTATATGGTGACTGGTTAATGGTTAAAATACGATTTTTGGTTAAAAAATCGTTCAAAACATAACAGAATTATGATTGGGCGTAAAGCAATCATACGATACTCTAGTTGAAATGGGAAATAGTTAAATGTACCGGAAAATTTGTCATCTCAAATTCTTCGAAGACTGAATAAAGACTTTTGTATGGGTGTTGGTAGATGCAGAGGGGGAAGTTTTTTGATTTGTTTTTTTTTGTATATGACACCGAACGTAGTATGTAGTAGTAGTATGTTTGAGAAAATTGAACAATTTTTGTCTGAATTTATGGCATTTGTATGGGAGGTGGCAGAGAAAGTGGTAGGTTTTGGATGATTTTGAATCAGCTTATTAACATCCTAGTCACATTGCTTTGTTACAATTTTAAAGTCGATAGCTCTTATATGTTCGAAGGTGAAATACTTTTCTTGAAATTCCAATAAAAAAATTTTTGTATGGGAAGTGGTAGAAGGAGTGAAGCGAAGTTCATATTTTTTTATAAACACAATATTGCCATTGCTAAGGGACAAATTCTGACAATTTTCGAAGTTTGTACTTTTTCTAGTTTCAATGAAAATCGATTAAATGCATTTACCAAAATTGTACATTTGTGTGGGAGGGGGTAGAAGGAGTAAGGGGATCAGATTAATATTTTTTGAGATTAATGATATTCATGTCATTGTACTATCACCTAATCTTTAAATCAAGAGCTGGTTTCGGAGAAAAATAAATGTCTTTTAATTTTGATATTTCATGAAATTTGTATGGGAGTGGGAGAGTGGGGGGATGTGGCCCGTTCACAAACTTAAAGTAATTTTTTTGCTAAAAATAACATATGACAAATTTCAGCACGATAGCTTAAAGCTTTTGAGAGTTGTGTCGTAGACAGACAGATGGATAGACAGACAGACGGACAGACGGTCACTCGGAATCGAGGTTTTTGAGCGACAACAAATAGTTGGCGACTCTGTGCGAGCATTATTTCTTAGCGTTACAAACGGTAAGGCAAACGCAATGTGCTTTTAGATGTCATCTAGAGTGTAAAAATGTTGAACCCAATGTGCTTTTCTTCGTTGGTCAGCTTGTGTGCAACAAATCATACACACATCCTTCTGTGACAAAATGTGATGGATCGAAGTTTTGGGGATATTTCATTTCCAGGTATCATACCGAAGACTTTGACTTACTTTTAATCTATTTAGGGACAATGTTGATGCTATCTTCATTATCTCGATTGACCTGAACGTTCGACGTCATTCAAGAAAGTCTTCCTTAGAACGCATAAGCCAGTCGTAAATTGTTGTATGGGATAGACAATTACCACCAGAAACTTGTTTCACCATTTTTACCAAGTTTGATCGACGCTCATTTTTGTACCAGTAACACAAACATACTAACATTTCAGTCGCAAAACCTCTACTTACAGAATACTAAATGTCATGAAGCTTTGACTGGCACTCGGCAAAGGATGTACCTTTCCAACGCACTAAGTCACATATAGGTGGCACCACCAGAAAATGCTAGGATATAGCCTAGTAGGTAGTGTGTTGGTTTAGTAATGCGAAGGTCGTGAGTTCAAATACCGGTCGGTGCAATATATAATTCCGGCACATTGCCTGCTTGGATATACCTTGGTCACCTCAATCTACGAAAATGAAAAAATTCGTAGAAAGAGGGTTGTGCGAAGGGCTAACAACCCTTCCAGAATTAGTAATGAAAAATGTTAAGGAACCTGAATATCAGGAGGCCAATGTCCGATTTGGGCTGTAGCGCCATTGTAGATGTAGACCAGAAAATGCCCATTTCGGGAATTTCGGGAACTTTTGGAACGGATATAACGAATTTGTTAAAGAAAATTAATTTATTTGATTTACATACGTCGACCAATCATTCCTCCCATTTCGTGCTTAAATTTTGCATCAACTAAGATCTAAAAAAAGCACTGCATTAATCTTATCGCATATAACTCTACCAGATTGTTATATACTCAGAACAGAGCATACTGAATGACCTTAACTGAATTCCATCGTAGTGTCATTCTTTGCTTCAAAACGTGCATTTTTCAATTAACTTTCAAGAAAAACTCAAGCATCATCCGGTCTACTGGGCGTGAAAAATTCTTCATTTTCATGATAGCTATGTTATAATGGCTCTCACTACACGAAAACAATCAGCAAAGCGTTAAGGAATTCAGTTCTATATTATTATCTTAATCTGTCGCTAATCTAATTCTAGAATAAACTCTCATCCGTAACCTTCATCAAGCTAACCTAACTATAAAATCATGCATGTAAACCGCATGATGGTTTTTCTTCGGTAGCATAAAAGCATAATTTTTTGGATTTTAGTTCCAAGAAAAAAAAAAGTCAAGGTTAATTTTCATATGAGAGGAGAATGAATGTTAATCATCCGGTATGTTGCAACTTTTCAATTAATTCGTCGTCGAATTGGAAATACAACGTCGATAGGAAATCCGTGGGTTTTGAATTCATTATCAGGCACTTTGACCTGTTCGGGTAGGCAGATGATGGGTAAATTAGCACTGATGTGAGATAAGCAACCTTGAATATAACTAAGGACTTAATTCGAGAAGAAAGTTATTCAAATATACTGATTAGCATTAGATGATCGTACTATACATGATTTGAGGTTATGGTGCGATACATATCTTTTATGGGTTCAGGTCTTCATTCTAGAAGTTAAGGGGATTTTTTTTGAGTATAATTGATGACTTGTCAAAATCCGTCAATTACTATAGCGTCAGAAAAAAAATCATAAATGCGCAACCGAAATAATAAAGATGTCACTGAAAATCAATTTTTGCAACGAAGCAACTGCAAAATTGGTCCTATATCTGATTAATTGATATTTCATTTTTTGTTTTGGTTGACAAGTGATCTGGCGCCTGACAATCGCTTGTATAAAAATAAAATCAATGAA
Organism: Chorisops tibialis; assembly: GCA_963669355.1. NCBI lineage: Eukaryota > Metazoa > Arthropoda > Insecta > Diptera > Stratiomyidae > Chorisops > Chorisops tibialis. Next base: position 109,602,932 of record OY770262.1, on the reverse strand, counting down.
AATCTTGCACCCAATAAACTTGTCAATTTTTAATGGTTCCGATTTATACAGTTCGTCGATCATATCAATTTACAAAATAGACTGCGTATGCAAAACTTGTTGGTTATGTACGGAAATACTAAAATTGCAATTGGGTTGACAATAATGATGGTTGGTGGTTTGGCCAAAAGTATTACGAAATTTTATTATAAACGAAAGTTTATGGCAATTTAATTTATGTAAAAGAAAAAAAGTTAATGAGATGAGGTTTCGCGGTTCTTTTATTAGTAATATTTTTTTTTCTTCCAATAATTGACAGATCGGTTAAAAGATCTGCAAACGTCTTTCCGTTGTTCCCGTTTAATGCGATCAGCATTATTACAAAATTACATCATATTATGTCTACGCGTTTATCTTTGATCTAATGAAATTTTATGAAGTGTGATTCGTTTTTCTTGCTATGCCATTTTGACTTCAATAAAAGCATATTTGCAATAAAATCATAACTGTAGAAATACATCAATTGGTTTCACCTGACATATCAACATGTTATAGGTGTCAGAGTGGTTTTTTTATTATATGGTTCTATTCATTGGGATTTTTGTTTAACCGTTTTTTTATGACATAACTAAGATGAAGAGGAGTTATGCAAAAGTGGTTTTTAAAAATGTTAGTCATCACCCTAGATAGATTAGATTATGTTATGTTATATGAGAATTTAGTTCAGTTGGTCATTGACAGATAAATGTGTGTTTTTCTTTAATAAAAATGCAATGGCTAGAAAAAGTTAATGAAGAAAATAGGAAGCAGTTTGTTAAAATTAGTGGTCATAGCTTAGAGTCTTTTGCTGCGGTATATGGGGTTCCACAGGGCAGCCTTTTGTGTTCTGTATTGTTCATTCTCTTCATAAATGACATTGGTTCCATCTTGCTTATTGTATACCGATAACGTTCAGAATTTCTTTTGAATAACATGCCTTGAAAACTGTTAAGAGATTGAGGACGATCTTAATAACTTTGCAGAGTGGTGTGAGGGATACTCTCTCGCACTTAATATAATTAAATAGTAGATTTTCTCTATTTTTATGTATTTTAATCGTCTTTTTCTCAATTACGAAATTAGAGTTAACAGTCAGCAGAGAGATGCATCGTCTATTATAATTTCATATATGGGAAAATCGACCTTAGTGATAATTGAATAGCTTTAACTTCACAATTTTTTAACTTTCTTTATCCAAATTTTTATTATCAATATTATTATTTTTTTTTTTTCAATATTCTCCTAGACATTTTTTCGATTCTGAATTGCAATTTATTTTTGTTGCCTGATTAAAACCTTCACAGGCCCACTATAAAGTTTCAGAGATACATATACTGCAGAAAACCAAAAGGACTTTACAACCTTATACTTAGAATCTGGATTGAACAAGACTATAGAATCTATTGGTATAGACTTCCAGGTTTATGAATCTCCAGAACAAAATAACAAAGTGAAGGAAATCCGAAAACTAGGCAAGAGTGACATCAATTGTCTGATCGGGCTCATGACGGACCACAGTGGAGTAAACCTTCACCTCAAAAATATGGGTCTAGTTGAAACCGATATCTGTCGCATCTGCCTTAACGACTCAGAAACCAGATTATATTCTGTGTTACTGCGAAGCAGTAGCAAAGAAAAGACAAAATCTTCCTTACATGGCTCCCTTAGACATATAGTGCCGGAAAAAAGTTTGGAAACATGGTCTCTCAACCCACAATCATAGCTCTGAAACAGAATTCCTGGTACTTACACCTATGAAACTTTGCATAGAATAGCTGTATCCCATTTCTTTTTAATCTTTAAAGGGATATTTAATTATGGCAACTCTAAAAAAAATAGTGACAACAGTTTCGAATATGTCTGGTAATACTTGCGGAAAAAAGTATGGAAACGAAACGGTTTTTGTTGTCAAAAAGTTAATTAGAACCGTTTACTTTGAAATTGAATGTCATTAGTAGTTATTTGTTGTGCGACTGAATTAAATTTAACTCCAATTAAAGTTTTTTTATGAAACATAATTAAAAATGCCGAAGTGTAAGTTGTACTCAATGGATTTGAAGGAGAAAATCGTTTCTATGTACAATAACGGAACAAAACAAATTCAAATTTCACAAAAACTTGATAAACCAAGAGGAACAATTTCGAAAATTATTAAAAACTTTCATCAGCGAGGGACAGTCGAGTGTGCTCCAAAGTCAGGGAGGCCTAGAAAAACAACAGCAACCACCGATCGCATAGTTCAAAGGATGTCTAAACAAAAACCAGGACAAACGGCCACTGAGATCAACGCCGAGTTAAAGATCAGAAGTATTTCAGATGTGACAGACCGGACAATTAGAAATAGATTGATGGAAAGTGGCCTTTTTGGAAGATCTCCACTGAAGAAGCCACTCTTATCAAAAGCCAATATTGCAAGAAGACTAACATTTGCAAAAGAACACATTCTTTGGACTCCCAGCAAATGGAATACAGTTCTGTGGAGTGATGAATGTAAATTTCAACTATTTAGAAGCGATGGAAAACATTACGTTAGAAGACCACGGAGTGAAGGGTACAATGCAAGGTATCAATTACCAACAGTTAAACATGGCGGAGGATGGTTTAGGCATATTTTTCACGTTCTGGAGTTGGCCCAATTTTTCGGATAGATGGGATAATGGATCGGTATCGGTATTTGGAAATATTGCAAAACAATATGCTTCCATATGCTGAAGAAGAAATGCCGTTACGTTGGATTTTCCAACAAGATAACGATCCGAAGCATTCTTCGCATTTAGTTTAGGATTGGTTCCAACAGGAAAAAGTGAGTGTTATGGAATGGCCTTCACAATCCCCAGATCTGAATCCAATCGAACACCTATGGGAACATGTAAAACGTAAAATTCGACACACAAAAATTTCTAATAGGAATGCACTGTACGATGAAATCATTGGAGAATGGCAAAATATCCCGGTTTCATTTTGCGAAAAGTTGGTGGACTCAATGGAGAGGAGATGCAAGGCTGTACTAAAAGCAAAAGGGAGAAGCACTAAATACTAAGAAAAACATGTTATTTCCTTTAAATAAACTCGAATTATATGAAAAAGATATGTGTTTCCATACTTTTTCCACGAATAATACCAGATAAAATCGAAACTGTCGTCACAATTTTTTTTTAGCGTTGTTATAAACAAATTTCGCTTTGAAGATTTATAAAAAATGCGGCACTGCAATTCTATGCAAAGTTTCATAGGTGTGTGCACAAGGAATTTTGTTTCAGAGCTATGATTGGGGGTTGAGAGACCATGTTTCCAAACTTTTTTCCGGCACTGTACATACCTAAATTAGCTAAAGCCATCAAGTTGTGGTAGAGTAAAGGGGCAATAAACGGACAATAGGCCGAAAAGGTCGTAGTGCTTTCAAGTGTTCCCCAATAAATAATAAAATAATGAAGTTAGAAGCCACTACTTTGGTTAAAGTTAATTTGAAAGTTTCCCAAAGTTTACTCTTCAAGCAATGTTAAGGCAATGGAAAAACTGGAAATCCGTCCAGTGATAAAATATTTTTATTTCAAAGGTTTAATTGCAATGGATGTCAATCGTCAGTTGGATTCAACGTTGGCGACTCTTCTCTCTCGAATACAAGGCGATGATTTTTTGAATTCATAATGGTTCGAACGTGCACCAGGTGACTATTACAAAATCTTAATTGCAGGCGGTAGATAAAAGGTTTCAGATAATGCAGGCATGTCCTATGAATGTATTTTCATTTGCTCAAAATCAATGTCAAATGGGTCGAATGTTCTGCATTATATAATCGTCATCAAATCATTTTTTTTGCTTCGTTTCAAAAGATCGATGCAATTTGAGACCACTTAACAGCTAGACCAAGGAACAATCCAAAGAATCGCCACCGCGAGGCAAATCGACTTCAAAGAAGATGAACTCAGTTTCTTTGGTTAGAAAGATAAATGGGACAGTATTCTGGCTTACGTATGGAATAATCTCCGACAACTACCTTAAAGCGATAAAAACATTCAATGGTGAATATTATTTGATATTTTAAAATCGCACTCTGTGCGACATTCAGGACGCTTTCGACAACATTGAATAGATTGTAGCGGATTGAGTGAGACATAAAACAAGCTGTCCGAAAAATATTATAATGAAGATATAACAGTGGATGTTGCCCACAAGAGAGGGTACGCCGCTGCAATTGCGTTCACTGGAGATGGGCTACTGGTTGAACTAAACGAGAAGTGACTGGCACGAGGATATCGAAATAACTTTTTTAGACCATTTGATAAAGAGAGAGTGGATATAACACTACCTGAACTCCTACAGTCAACTCTGGGCACCGCTAAAAAATGGTGCAGCAACCACGAACCGACCATAAACTACAACAAACTACAGTGGTACTGTTTACTCTAAGATTGGTCGAGCTGATAAGTCACCCACGCTCTCAGATACAACCATTCCTTTCTCAACTAAAGTTAAATATTTGGGGGTAACTTGTGATAAGACTATGACCTGAAAGCAATACCTAGACGTTATAGCACAAGCCACTATGTTCTTGTGGGCCTGAAACTGATTTACAGGAAAAACCTGATGGATGACTCATTCTCACCTACTCAGCAATAGTATGGTATAAAAAACTACTATTTATGTGTAACCGGAGTTTCATGTTCTTATTAAAAGTTATATCAGAACAGCGGTCTGTAGGACACGAGTGTGCACTTACTTAAACTGGCAATTTACAAGTTCGGTTAAAGTGAGTAAAGCAATAAACAGGAAATCGGCGTCAAATGGTCCCAAGACATGCCAAGAGATTTGTGCAGAACGCATAACAGAAACTGAAGTTTCAGCCTAGACAAGAATAAACTGAGAATAATAATAATTGGTCTTGTCACAGGACACTTTCATTTCAACCAACACATGAAAAGTTTAAACGTATTAGTTGAGTCTAAGAACAATGCAGATCGTATACAGTGAACATCATCACCTTGTGGAGAACACTCTAATCTCAAATGGCGGCAACTCGCTCTCCGCCTAATGCTATACTTCGCTTCCTCAACACAGCCGGTATATTGGAAGAGCTGCGAATAGATGTGACGCACGATATACCCTGTAGTGGTCGCAGCGTGTCTAGGACAAAAAAGGTATTCTTCTTCAATGGCACTACAGGTTTCTTATTATTTTATTTTGTTTTTGTAGAAGGGCTGTTAGCCCTTCGCACAACCCTCTATCTACAAATTTTCATTTTCGCAGATTGAGGTAGCCCAGATATATCCACGTAAGTAGTGTGCTAGAATTATAAGTCGGTCGGGATTTGAACTCAGGGTCTTCACATTGTAGACCAACACGCCACCCAATAGGCTACACCGAGGCTGGAAAGGTCTTCTTCTTCAATGGCACTACAGCCCAAATCGGGCTTTCGCCTCTTTACCTTCGGGTTCCTTAAAATTTTATTTGTTATCGCAGATTCAGGTGACCAAGATATATCCACGTAAGTAGCATGCTGAAATTATACGTCGACCGGGATTTGAACTCCCTACCTTCGTATTGAAGATCAACACGCTACTCAATAGGCTATACCGAGGCTACAAAGGTCTCACCCATTGTTATTATTCAAACTTATTGCACCATTTTTTTTTTACAGAACGACCTGTGTTATAGGCAATTTCGGCCTTTATGTGCAAACACAGTCATGGAGGGAAGGAATAGGATTAGGAAGGTAGGGGAAGAGGAGTGAGAACGACCGTAACGAGTGGAGAATCTGATATATATTTATATTTGAAGGATGAAAGCAAGCAAAGACGGCCGCGATTTGCTAGAAAGGAAGTGTTCAATCATTAAAAGAACGCGTCCGTGGCATAGTGGCAGTATTGTTGCTTCACAGCCAATAGGTTTTTAGTTGCTATTGGTCATGAAAAATTATTCGAAATAAAACGGACACACGATGCATGTAAAAGAGACACAGTTCCACTTCTAGAAGGTCTAACAAATTTAGTAGATGGTTTATGTTCGCTTTCTATTATTCAGTCCCCCATAATATCTGTCAATATTTGTCAGTAATACCCAGTTAACTGAAACAAATATATACCAGCTTCACTAAAAGCATTACGGCTGGCCTCACACTCCTTCCTCTAATTAATTCTAATTAATCCCTCTCTTCATGACTTCGTTTGTGCCTTTCACATAGGGACAGAAATTGTCTATAACACAAGTCACCCTGTAAAAAAAACATAACAGGACTACGATTGGACGTAAAGCCCAATCGTGCGATACTCTAGATGAAAGAGAAATTTTTTGATTGCAAGAAATTTTGTTGGGGAAGTGGTACAGGGGTTGACGACAATGAACAATTTTTTTCTCATCACACTAAAGTTGATATCAAAATGTTTTATACAAAACTTAGGATTCAAAAATTGAATAGGTACTGAGAATATTAGTGTATTGAATTTATTGAAATTTTGCAGTTTTCATGGGAGGTGGTAGAAGGAGGAGCGAGTTCTTAAAGATTTTCTCAGAAATAACTATAAGCATCCTATTTGAAATTGCAAATCAGTGACATTCATACAATCGACTTTTTGTAAAGTTGTGAAATTGTGCCAGATTTTATGGGATGGGTGGAAGGGGTAAAGCTGATAGTCTAATTTTTTTTGGTCTTAATAATTCTTAATGGATATTAAGTGCACAATTTCAGCTCGATAAATTTTATACGCACCAAGTAAATTGGTTTAGATCATTTCATGAAAAAGTACAGGTTATATGGGAGTTGGTGGAAGAAGGAGGAGGACACAAATAATTGTTTTTGCAGTAGATTGAAATCACCATATAAGTAATATATTCTATATAAATATATAAATGTATAATATATAAGTTTAAGATCAATAGCTTTCATACTTTTTGAGCAAATCTGTTTTTTGCCGAATTGCGAAATTGAGTAATTTTCTTTGGGAGAAGTTAGAAGGGGTAAAGCGAATCGTTTGAATTTTTTTGGTCTTAGTAATAATTCTAAATAAATATTAATTGCACAAATTCAGCTCGATAAATTTTATACGCGTTGAGTAAATTGGCTTAGAGTATTTCATGAAAAAGTACAGAAGGTGGTGGAAGGAAGAGGAGGACACGCATAGTCTTTAAACGGTAGATTTAAATCATCATAAAAGTAATATATTCCAGCTTTTAGACCAATAGCTTTTATACTTTTTGAGAAAATTTAATGTCAAATTGCAAAACTGCGTCATTTTGTGTGGGAGGGGGTAGAAGGGGTGGAGCCATTGGACCCGTTCACGTATTAGACCTTAGTTTTATCTCAAAAATGACGTGTGCCAAATTTGAACTATCTAGCTCAACGTGTTCTCAAGCTAGAGAGCGCACAGACGGACATCCAGTTTTGAGATTTTTGAGTAATTGTATGAAGTCCTGTATCATGAATTTTTTTTCTCTGAACATTATTTCTTAGCGTTACAAACTTTAGAGCAAACTTAGAATACTCTCAGATTTCATCTAGAGTATAAACAGTTCACATACTATTTATGGATATGGGCACAATATATGAGTTGAAGTTCGAATCGATTCCACATCCACCCTAATCGCCAGATTTAGGACCAAGCGACTTTCAATTGTTCCCAAACATCCAAAACTCCGAGTTTTTTTTAGTGATCTAAGAAACCACGAATCTGAATTTTTCCATTTTAGTAGTATAGTAATTCAGGATTGTTAATGGCTTAGGCTACCGACACACGATGCGAGTTAATATATATTAACTTCCTATTTTGATATAAGTAGGCCGAATTATGTATAGGATAATGACACTAGTAATATCGAAAAGCGAGATAATATATATTAACTCGCATCGTGTGTCGGTAGCCTTAGGCCACTTTGGAATTATTCTAAAATTATTAAAAGGAGAAATAATGTGGATTGGGTCGCTATTACTTTTGCAAATCAGAGAAAAATTTGAAGAATAAAGAGTTAATAGTTACAAATGCCTCGTATTTTTCATGTTGTTGTGATTTACTATACTACTTTTGAATGTAAATCAATCAATAAAACTAAAATGACGTTATTTACTAAATATAAAATTAATTATTTTCAGTAAATTAACAAAATTATTTAAAAATTTCAAAACTCAATTAAAGTAATCCCAATTAAATAATATCAACACTATAATATGGTTGATTTGAGGAATAAAATGCATCAATTCCATTAATCTTTCTTTTTTCGGTGGATATTTTTGTACTTTGTGGATAGATTAACTCTCTTTCCGCAAAGTTTGGTTAAATTAATCTCCTCTTTCTAAGATTAAGCTCAGAAAAGTTATTTGCAACTGCATTCGTATATTTGAAGCAAAGGGTGTCATGATTACGCTTTCTGCAATGCAAGCATTGAATTTTCAACCATTTCAGTTTTTGACCATCTACAGAAGTTTTATCTGTCGAATGGGTCCGATAGACACAAAGTCTTCCTTCATCATTTTAATTACGTTACAGAGAGATTGTTTTGAACCAGTTTTTATAAATTCTAACCAATCATCAGGAACAAAAAGAGATTTGTAATACTTTTTTTTTTACGTCAACTAATCCAAAATCTTGGTTACATGGTAAAAAAGAGTGACCAGAAAGTAAAAATTTGTGATCAAGAATACGAGTATCTACAGTGAAACGCTCGTCGAGAACTATCTTGGGGGAAGACAAAGCCATTTTGATATTTCGATTTTGGCCTCCACATTGATCGGAATATATTGTCTATTTTTGTTTTGTAAAAGGCAAGTTGCTATCACTTGAGGTCCTCTGGATGCAACTAATTTATACATACATTGAAGCACAATTGTTTCTTAAATTATGTATTCCAAAGCAATAAGTCCTTTTAACAACGTAATTATCAGTAAATAGGAATCTATGTGCCATGAGCTTAGTAACTAATCATTTAACTCATTATTTAAAAAAATGTGGCTTGGCTCAGTTTAGTTCTCACACCCTCATTTGACGGTCTTGATAAAGGCTCTTAGAAAACTGACATAATGGCACTCGAATATCGTTAAGAAAAGTGCATCGCCCTGATCGCGAACAACTTCGACATGGATTTTTTCTATTTTAGGTTCAAGGAATCGAAAAAGTAGGTATAGTTTCGGCATTTGTCTGTGTGTCTTGACGATAACTCGAGCAAATTTCAACAGGAAGAGTGGGAGTGATCGCAAAGAATCGATCACATCGCCAGACCACCAGAAAAGAGGAAGAAGTAGACACAACATGTATGAGCGTTTAACAAACAAAAAAAATAATAATAATAATAATTTGTATATATGAAATTAAATTTGATCGATAAGAACATCCTAAAAGATTTTTTTTTTATGTTACTTATTGTGTTTTTTCGTTTTAACAAAGATATAAATGTTTTTTTGATTAAATTTAACCGAAATTCGCCATATGTTCAATCGGATCAGAAAACATTCTGAGTCAAAATTATAAAATCTTTTTGTAATATGCCCTTTTTTTCATATGTCTTTACTTAAGATTTTTTTTTATATTACCGAAAAAATTGCTATGGCAAGTGGCAGCCCTTTTGGCAGTACTCTGGTTGAGGGTATTTCCATCGTCGAGAAATGTTGACACAAATGCAATTGCGCATAAGGGAGACTAATACATCTAGTTTTTTTTAAAGTTTTCTAAATTGTTAAATTCTGTCCGAAAATATTTTTTGAATTGCATTTTCAGCGATGTAGTACATTAAACCATATATCAGAGAGAGCCTAAGTCGGCATGAAAAGGTTTAAATTTAAATTATTTCATCTTTTACGTGCCAGATTCAAGTGCGAATTGTATTCGAACTTTGCCAACGGTTGTATCAATAGTGGTGAATTTCGCAATAGTTGTACAGGTTCGAAATGAAGCAACCATTGTATCTTCACTGGCACGCTTTATTGTGAATCTGGAATCTACATAAGGTAAAGCCACAATTATAATTATTTTAACACATTTTGTGTTTTTAATTCGTCGTCTGAGAAATCACAGTTGAAGCTTGGAATGACTTTCATAAGTTCGATTTACTTAATTCAAATTTCGAAGTTTAATCAAAATCATAATTTAATTTAAAAAAACCAATTTGCATTGCTATTGCAGGAGCTATGAGAATAAGAGAATAATGTCGTATGCCAAGCCATGTTTTTTCAATAATTTGATTATATACGAATCTAATTTTATGGTAAAATTTGTTATGATTACATGTTAAACGAGCCCTATGAACTGCAGGGCGTCTTAACAGGAAGTTGATTGATTGATGTTGTTTATTTCGATGCATCATAATAGTTTTCAGGAATTACACCGTTCTTGAAAAGTAAATTATAGTCCGTAAGTCACATTGTCTAAACATTTAATGTTATACATTCGATTTCCAGAGTACGAAAAATATTCATTTAAACTCTCATAATTGATCCACTTCCGACAAAATGACTGAAGATACAGAAAATTCATAGTCAATAAAAGAAATAAACAGTTCCAAAAAAAACTAAGAAACCTTAAAAATTTTAGACCCCACTTATTTCCGCGGCGACAACTTGTCTGGTTTATCTAACATGAAACATTTTATAATCTTGTTCTCAGCATAACTAATAAGCTTCATACAAATTAGCAGAACTTTATTTGAATTAAGAATAACAATAATAACAAAAACTAGAACATTATTTGCGATCTTTATAAATAGTACAAGTCAAATAATAGTAAATAATGAAATAGATAATTACGCATACATATACAGTATGTCAAATTCGTATTCGTACACCCACTTCAAAGGTAATAACTAGTGAATAGTAGCTTACACTATTCCTAAAAAACATAAACGATGGTGATAATATGTCGCAAATGTGTCAAATAATTGGTCTGTAACTTAATATTTCATTTCCATTCTAAGAAAAGAAAATAAACAAATTTTTAAAAAAATAGCACAGGTTAAATTCGTATTCGTACACTTTAGATCAAACGGGTATGTACGAAAACGAATTTGACATACTGTACATCAAAAATTTCAGTTTAGTTAATATTTAAAAACAAAACGTATTGGTAAAATGGAACGCACTAAACAAGATAAAAACTAGTGCGATTTTGTATACTAAATAGAGATATAGGAGTGTAATTCACTTATATGAATAATTATTTTTCATATTCATTCGTAAAACAAAACACATTAATTAACCTTATTTTTATTTTCGCACAATGTATAATATATCATTTTTTATTGTAGATTGCTATCAAACAGGTCAATACAATCGTATTTTGGTAGATTTTTATTTTATCGAAATTCCGCTTAAATTATTGATAAAAATGGCCAGGAAATGGCAAATTTTTTGTTTCTTTGCCATATACCACTTTATCTTTTTTTTTAAATTTCTTTAAATAATAAAATCATATTTTATAAATTTTCAATTTATTGTTGTGATATAAAAAGATTTCTGAGAAATCAATTTATTATAGTAGCGGAAATTTGATATTTATTTTGAAATTCAAAATGATAAGATTAAGATAGCATGTTAAGTTAAAGACTGATAAATTTAATGATTTTAATAACAATATTGTAATTTATTTTATATCTTTTTGTTACGATTATTGGGAATATAATTTGGAAGAAAAACATGAAATCACACGAATGTAAAGAATAAATGCTTTATCGCAAAATAAAATAGAATACAAAAAGCAGTTTTTTAAGATAAAGTATTTGTCGAACGGTACGAATTTTCTACTGACATGTTAATTGGGACTCTTGTAAGCAGAGCACATCGTACTCAGGTTTGGCCTATGCGTTATAAAGATAATGCAGTGCAATTTTCGGCTGGTGATACTGTTGAGTTTGGGCAGGTTGAGTCCGATTCTTTCGTGGTGGAAAATATGCATATCGATAACGATTTGTTTATATATGATAACTTTCCATTGCTGGAATTGATGTCAACAGTCCGTGTGCGTTCTTATTTCTACGCAATTAAGAAAATCGACAAAATATTTAAAATTTTCGCGATCCAAAAGGATTATAGAGAGACTAAACCCTCGAGTACGGAGTGTTCTGTTCCGCTTATACAGGTGTTAACGTAACATGATATTTTTATTCGTACAGCCATGTAACATAGTTAATTCCATGAAATATATCACTAAAAAATGATAGTTAGGGTGTAGCTTAGTGGGCGCGTTGCGTGTTGGTCTACAATGCAAAGGTCGGAAGTTCAAATCCCGGTCGACGTATATGTGTGTATATCTTGGCCACCTCAATATTTTAAAATAAAAATTCATAGATAAAGAATTGTGCGACGGGTAAACAACCCTTTCACATTAACAATTTGTTGTTAAGGAACTTAAAGAACAGGAGACAAAACCGATTTAGGCTGTAATGCCATTGAAGTAGAGGAAAAAAAATGATAGTGCTACATAAAACCAAAGGGAAAACGGAAAGGATATTTCAGCAGTGAAATATCTCATAATGATAGTAATTTTGAAAATTATATCGTCGAATGCACAGATTTTCAAAACAAAAAAAAAACCTTTTGGAATTGTGAATGAAAAATTAGCGCCAGATGAAAATAACATAACTTTATATTTTTTATCAGTTATGTTTTAGTTACTTTTCACGTATGCCATTGAAATGTGATCTTTACGTTGTATTTCTTCAACTATTAATTGTGCATTGAAATCTCTTTAGATGAACCTTCCACAACTCGAACTTTTCTATAAAGTGCATTAAACGAGCGATTTGTACGAGAATGTTGTAAGTAAATCAAGGTACGTGTGTGAACTCTTCGAGCTGAGCAGGGGGAGATATTCTCAAATTCCGATCGAAACTGTACCTCTATGGACGAGCATTTAATTCGGCCATACGTAAGTCTTAAAAAACCGCATTCTAGATTTTTTCGTTTCCAGCTTTACGAATGAATTTCATTCGTAACTTTGCGAAGAGGTGAAATGTTTCATGTTTGTTAAAACTAAATAAAAAAAAAATCACAAAAAATTAAACTAAAAAATCGAAAACTAAGACAAAAAAATATTAATACTATTTTTTATTGATATAAAAGTATATTATAAGAGTTATGGCGAAAAATTGCGGTATTCTTGAAACTATTCGTATTTTTTTCTCGAAAAAAAAAATAATTTTTGGATTTTTTTTAGTTTTAGATTTTTTAGTTTTATATTAAATAATTTTATTTTTATACTCTGGATGAAATCTAAGAGTATATTGTGTTTGTAACGCTAAAAAATAATGTTCGCACAGAGTCGCCAAGGGTACAAAAATATTTGTCATCGCTCAAAAACCTCGATTCCGGATGAACGTCTGTGTGCCCGTCTGTCTGTCTGTCCGTCTGTCTACAACTTAACTCTTGAACGCTTTGAACTATCGGGTCGAACTTTTTTATATTTAATATCCAATTTTATCCAAAAAGAAACCATAAGTTCGTGAACGGGCCACATCCCCTCATTCCTTCGACCCCTTCCAAACAAATTTAATGAAATTTCGAAATTTCTATAAATTGATTTTTCTCCGAAACTCTTCAAGCTTTAGGCTTGAAAATCTGGCCAAAATATAATGATGTGAATATAATTAACGTCAAAAAATATTGACGTTACTCCTCTCAAACAAGTATACAATTTTGAAAAATGTATTTCTTCGTTTTTCATGGAAACTAGCAAAGCTAAACGGACAAATTTTTGCCAGAACTATTTCTAGTCTAATTGCAATCAATGTTGAACAAATTATGAACTTTACCCCACTCGGTGTACAAGTCACATACAAATTTCACGAAATTTTGAATTAAAATATTTTTCTTTGTAACTATCAAAGCTTCTTCTACTTTTACTTCTACAATGGCGCTAGAGCCCAAATCGGACCTAGGCCTCCTGATATTCAGGTTTCTTAACAGTTTTCATTATTTATTGTGGAAGAGTTGTTAGCCCTTCGCACAACCCTTTTTCTACGAATTTTTTCATTTTCTTAGATTAAGGTGACCAAGATATACCCAAGCAGGCAATGTGCCGGAATTATATGTTGCGCCGGCCAGGATTTGAACTCACGACCTTCGCATTACAAGACCAACACACTACCTACTAGGCTATACCCTAGCTAACTATCAAAGCTATCGACTACAAATTTTGACCAAAGCGTAGTAATGCAAATATCATTAACTTCTAAAAATTTTATTTTGATCCATATACTCCTTTTACCCTCGTATAATTTTGTTAAATGCATTATATCGATTTCCATTAAAATTAGAAAAAATAAAAACTCTAAAATTTGCCAAAATTTGTGACTTAATAGTTGGAATAAATGCTATAAGATATATCAACTTCGCTTCACTCCTTCAACCCATAAAAATTTCTATATTCAACAAAAGCATTTCTCATATCAACATATTGGAACCAAGCATTGGATAAGGATGTTGGTAAGCAGTTTCAAAATAATCCAAAGTCTTCCACTTCTACTGCCACCTCCCATACAAATGCTCCAATTTCACATAAAGATATAAAACAATTTCCTTGAAAATTATGAAAGCTACAAAATTTATATTCAACACGAAACATTTTGCATACAATATTCGGTTTCCCATATAAAACTAACTAAAACTACAAACTTCTACCACCTACTATATAAAAGTCACTATTCACTATTCGAAAGAATTTGACATGACATGTTTTATTTCCTGTTACATTAAACTCTATCCCATTTTATCTCGAGTATCGCATGATTGGGCTTTACGCCGACGTTATAATTCTATATGAATTTGTCCGCAGATTTTTTTGAATTCAGCATCTAATTCGTTCAATTACACACAAATTTATTTCCGAAAATTCGAAGTCGAAGCTGCCGCATGCATTGCAAACCAGACCTAACACGTATACTTACTACATATTATAATTTGATGGAATTGCCCAATTTAAGTATAAGCATACCTGAAACACAAAAGAAATACTTTTGAGTATATAGATAATATTTTTAAAAATAAAATAAATTGTATACTTTATATATGTATGTAGACAAACAGAAATAAAATGGAAATTCTCACCAAATTAACGAATAATAAAAATTCATGCATTCCACAACAATGCAACATAGAAGTGCACAATAGTCTGTATCGTATTGATTTTGACTTCTATGATGCGATGAATACGGTGTGACGTTATGCAAATCTACATAGAAAATCATGTATAGTGTATTAAATAGCTATTCCAAAATATTAAAGTGGTTCTAAATAGCACTTCTTCGCAAATAGATAAGAAAAAACATTTTTTCCGAATTATGACCTAGAGAAAAGCCCCATGCAGAGCAGGTATCAACCACTTTAAAACTTTAAACGTGCTTGTTGGCCCTTCGACTCTCTGTCTACGAATTTAGATTATTGCAGGTTGAGATGGCCCGGATATACCCAAGTAGGCAGTGAGTCAGAATTATAAGTCGACCAGGACCTGAACTCACGATCTTCGCATTGTAAACCAGCACGCTACCCACTAGGCTACACTTATGTGCATTACAAATTAGATTCATGCAACTTAAGACAATGAAAAAACATAACAGGACTCGTGCGATACTCTATATGAGAGAGAAATTTTTTGATTTTAAAAAATTTTGTAGAAGAAGTGGTGGAGGGGGTGACGACATTGAACTAATTTTTTGACACCACGCAAGAGTTGACATCACAAAAATGTATGCACAATTTAGGATTCTAAATTTTTGAATAGGTACTGAGAAAATTAGTGTACTGCATTCAGTGAAATTGTGCAGTTTGTATGGGAGGTGGTAGAAGGAGGGGCGATTTCTTAATAACTTTTTCAGAAATAACTATAAACATCATGCTTTCGACGTGTTTTAAATTTCAGATCAGTAGCATTCTTACTTTTCAGGAAAATCGACTTTTTGTGAAGTTGTTGAAATGTGTCAGATTGTATGGGAGGGGATAGAAAGAGTGAAGCTAATCGTCTAATTTTCTTTGGTCTTACAAATAATTCTAAATGTTATAAATATTTAGTGCACAATTTCACCTCGATCAATTTTATACGTACTGAATAAATTTGTTTAGAGTATTTAATGAATAAGTGCAGTTTGTATGGGAGGTGGTGGAAGGAAATGGAGGACACAAATTATAATTTCTATGTAGTAGAATGAAATCATCATAAAAGTTATATTTCAATTTTCAGATCAATAGCATTTATACTTTTCGAGAAAACCCGATTATTGTCAAATTGCGAAATTGTGTTATTTTGTATGGGAGGGAGTAGAAGGGGTGGTAGCGATTTGGCCCGTTAACGAACTTGTCCTTACTTTTTTTTTTTATCAAAAACGACTTGTACAAAATTTGAACTTTCTAAATCAATGCATTCTCAAGCTATAGAGGACACGAACGGACATCCGGTTTTGAGATTTTTAAGTGATTATATGAACTTCTGTATCATTAAATTTTTTCTCTGAGACTTATTTCATAGCGTTACAATAATACTCTTAGATTTTATCTAGAGTATAAACATAAGAGGACTATGATTGGGCATAATGATCTGTGTTATAGGCAGTTTCGGCCTTTATATGCAATGCACAAACACAGCTATGGAGGGAAGGAATGGGATTGGGAAGGGGGATGAGAACGACCGTAACGAGTGGTGAAGCTGGTATATTTTTTTTCAGTTTTTTCAGTTATTGACAAATATTTGCAGATGTTATGGGGGACTGAATCATAGAAAGTGAACAGAAACCATATACTGAGTATACAGACCTTCTGGAAGTGGAACTGTTTCAGTTTTACATCGCTTGCCTGTTTTAATTCGAATAATTTTTCATCGTCAGTAGCAGCTGAAAATTCGTGCTTAAGAAAATTCCCTGTCTGGATTGGGCATCGAACCCACGACCTATTGACTGTGAATCAAGCACGCTGCCCACTATGCCACGGAAGTCTCTAGATGAACGAGAAATTTTTGTAGATGTTGTGGTAGAAGAAATAATTTTTTTATCGTAGATTGAAATCATCATAATTATAAATTCCTAATTTCAGAACAAGAAAATCAGTGTATTGTCAAATTTCTAGATTGTGTCATTTTGCAGGGGATGGGGGAGAAGGAGCGGAGCTTTTTGGTCCGTTCACGAATTTGGCCTTACTTTTTTGTCAAAAACATCGTGTACAAAATTTCGACTTTCTAGCTCAATGCGTTCTTGCGCTAGAGAAGACACGGACAGACAGACGGACGGACATCCGGTTTTCAGATTTTTGACTTCTTCTGTATCATTAATTTTTTTCTCTGAGCCTTATTTCAAAGTGTTAGCTTTGTGACAAACTTTTCATCTAGAGTATAATCAAACAATGCATAATTATGGTTTCTTTGTCCTTGGCACTGATATCGTTACAATCGAATTGATTAAACTTTTGGCACTGCTTTCGTTGTGGTATGGATCGGTTTTGTTAGTTCTAGTTGACATTTTGATCACAGTATCGCGTCCGTTTTATATTATTTCAATTTCTGTGAAAAAGTAATTTGACTGTATTTATTCATTGAAGTTAACCGGAACATATATGTTTTCTGTGCATAAATATGAATATGACTATAAAAGGTTTTTTTTTTTAGAGGCGGAGAACTTTAAATTGGCAATACTGTTTTCTGTGACAGCCGATTTGATAGGGGATTAGGTACGTTTTATGGTGCTCGTAATCGTTCATCAGAGCGATTAATTCGAGAAACTATAGATTGTTTTCGCAATAAGTCTCTAAACGATAATACACAACCCGTAAAACGTCGTACAGTGCGCACGCAATTGATGGTGTGCAGCGTAGTGCTGATGATAATCCAAATGTGTCAATTCCTAATCGTGCTCAACAATTAATTTTATGTCCATCCACTTTATGGAAAATTCAACGTAAAGATCTTGGTTTACGTGCTTATAAGATTCAATTGTACAAGAATTGAGACTACACGATCATCATGCGCGCCGTAAATTTGGTGAATGAACCGAAGGAAGAATTGCTATTGATCCACAATTTCATTCAAAGTTACCGTTTGGAAGAATCAGTGGTCCATATGTCTTCAAAAATGATGATGGTCAGAACGTTACAGTCAACGGTGAGCGGTACAGAGACATGATTAATAACTTTTTCGTGCCTCAATGGGAAGACAATAATGTCGCAGACATGTGATTTCAACAGGATGACGCCACATGCCACACATTTAGATATTACATTTAGTGAAATTGTGCAGTTTTTATGGGAGGTGGTACAAGGAGTGAGGGGATTTTAGTGACTTTTTCGGAAATATTTTATTATAAAATTTACATTTCTTAAATTTCAGAGTAGTAACATCCATACTTTTCAAAAAATCGATTTTTCTTGTAGTTGTTAAATTGTCATCATTTTGTATGGGAGGAGTAGAAGCAGTAAAGCTAATCAATTAATTTTTTCTGATCTTTATGATAAGATAAGATTGAGCTCGATAAATGTTATACGTTCTGAGAAAATCGGTTTAGATTGTTTCATGAAAAAGGGAGGTGATAAAAGGAGTAGGTGGATTCAAATAATTTTTATACTATGCATCATTATTTATGATAAAACTAATATATTTCAAATCATTAGCTTTTATGGTTTCCAAGAAAATTTGATTAGTACATTAATAAAATTTTCTGATGAAAATGTGTCATTTTGTATGGGAGGGAGAAGAACTTGGTCTTACTTTTTTGACAAAAACAACGTGTATAAAAGTTAAACTTTCTAGCTCGACGCGCTCTCAAGCTAGAGAGCGAATGAACGGACGGACATCCGGTTTCGAGATTTTTGAGCGATATAAAATATTTATGTATCCTTGACAACTCTGTACGAGCATTATTTCTTGACGTTACAAACTTTAGAGTAAACTTAGATTCCATCTAGTGTATAAACAGCACAAAAATTGCTAAGAAAGTTGATTCCTCATTTGATTGTGATCAGCATTTAGCAAATGCGGCATCTATTTTGCACAAAGCTTTCTCATACTGAGTTCTTTGTGTAAAATGAACCGTACCCTTTCTTCTGAGAGGCCTACAGCCTTAGCTATCTCATACACCTTTAACCTTTTCGCACGCAAGCAGTATACTGGGATTTTCGATCAGAACTCAAACTCCCGACCTTCGCATTGTAGACCAACACGCTAGGAATAAGACTAGACCGCAGGGACTCCTTGCCATTTTACTCGGCCAAAAATTCATTTTTTTCGTCGGAAAGGTCAGACTTCCATTATTCTGAGCATGTTTTATTCGGAACTACCACCAAGTTTGGGTTACAATTAATTTACTGAAAGAAACATATGATGATCCATTAATTTCATGAAATGTTAACTAGCCACCTCGTTCGTGCGATTTGACGCAATTAGATTTTTTTTCTCTGGGGATATGTAAAGTCCTATGTCTACGCCGATAAACCAGAAACTATTGAGCACTTGGAAGCCAAACTTAGACGCGTTACTACCGAAATTCAGTTTGATTTACTGCGAAGAGTGTGTGAAAATTGAACTTCCAGATTATGCCACGTCCGCGCCATTTACGACGGCCACATGTCGGAAATCATATTCAAACATTAATGCCATAAAATTATCTTTCAAATAAAGCCAATTTCATGGATATTGAAACCATTTTTCTGTGTTTTATTTCAATTTAAAGTTCTCCGCCTCTAAAAAACACCCTGAACATGCTAATAACTTAATCAACGGAAAGATAAATAATATTGCTAGTTGTTCGGGGTACTAAGTCTGTATATTGAAGATATTTTGAAAAAAAAAGTTATTTAATAATAACTGATTGAGTGTTTTAGAATTGAATTAGGCCAATTTCGGTGTGTTTGTGTAGAAACTACTAAGCGTCAAAAAAGTAAGTTCAATTGTATGCATGGACCAAATCACTTCTCCAGATACATTTTTGCAACTTATCAATTCGCCGAGAGAACGAGAGGGGGATTTCATAATCTAATTTTTAAACTGAAAACCCCTTGTAAAAGTTAATGTTGCAATATGATGTACTAACGTTAACTACAGCATATCTATACATATTAATGTATAATGACTGTTATTTGCTTATAAATGGTTATAACTTAGTTTTTTGCGTTATTTTAACAATAACTAAGCATTAAAACACGTTTTTTAAATTTTTGTCTGTCTGTCCTGCCGCTTTTCACGCACAAACGGCCGAACCGATTGTAATGAAACTTGCACAGTTTGTTAGGTGTTCATCGAGATGTAATCTGCTTTGGGTTCACGCCTTCTACCCCGTCCCATATAAAGTGACTCATTTTCAAAAATACATATTAATCAAATTTTCTTGGAAACTATAAAAGCTATTAATTTGAAATTTAGAATATATTATTTCTATTACAAATACAGTCTTTTGGTATACAAATTATTTGAGTTCCCTCACTCCTTCCACCACCTTCCATACAAACTACACTTTTTCTTGAAACAACCTTACAGCAATTTTCTCAGTACGTGTAACTTCCATCGAGCTAAAATGTTGTACTAGATCCTTAATTAGCATTATTATTAATATCGGGAAAAAAACTAACCGAGTAGCTTCACTCCTTCTACCCCCTCTCGTACAATGTGACACAGTTCCACGACTTTACAAGAATTCGATTTTCTTGAAAAGTGTGAATGTTACTGATCTGAAATTTAAAATATATCAACTGCATGACGATTATAGTCGTTTCTCAAAAAATTACTAAAAACCCCCTTCTCCTTCCACCATCTCCCATACAAACCGAACTTTTTCATGAAATACTCTAAACCAATTCTTTCTGTACATTTAAATTTCATCGAGCTAAAATTGTGTACTTAATCCTTAATTAGCATTATTGTTAATATCGGGGAAAAACCGAGTAGCTTCACTCCTTCTACCCCCTTCCATACAATGAGACACAACTCCACGACTATATAACAATTCGATTTACTTGAAAAGTGTGAATGATACAGATCTGAAATTTAAAGTATATCAATTTCATGATAATTATAGTTGTCTCTCGAAAAATCACCAAAAACCCCCCACTCCTTCTACCACCTCCCATACAAATTGCACAATTTCATTAAATTCAATGCACTTACCAACTCAATTTTTGAAGCTTAAATTTGGTACAAAACATTTTTATAGCTACTCTAGCATGATGTGAAACAAATTAATTCAGCGCTGTCACCCCTTCTACCACTCCCCATACAAAATTTCTTAACACCGCAAAAATTTCGATTTCATCTATACACAGTATCGTATGATTTGGCTTTACGCAAAATCGTAGTCCTGTTATGTTTTTAAGCTTAACGTTATTTTATTTGGTTTTTTTTTTAATTAACACAAACTACAATTATTCACATATCCTTAACGCACTTCAACACGTATATGATCTCGAATCACGGGTTTGATTTGATCACCAGCCTGTCCCATACAAATGCGACTATCTTGCTTTATTCTTAATAATTTATGGTTCTGATTCCAACAAAATACAAATTATTGTCTTCAAAGAGTTATTAAAGTAAGCAGATTATATATCCCACATAATGTATTACTAACTACACTCTCAAAAATTGCTTATTATTGCTATTTTTACGCGGACGAAGTCGCGGGCCTTTGCTAGTATTTAATAAAATCTTTAAAAATTTTCTACTTTTTGAAAAATATAAAACGAAAATCCTTCCTGCATAGCCTTGTTTTTTACTACTGTAGACACAAAGCATATGTATTGCTCTTGGACAACCAAGCTAGAAAAACCTGTATGACAACATTCGAAAGTTATTCTTAATTTATCGATATTTATAAATTATTAACTGAAGTTTTTGATCTGATTTGTTTGGGAGTTCAGTGTTCTCAAGAAAGTCTAACGATTTTCCAATTCTTTTATTTGTTTTGTCTTGTTTTTTAATTCCACATCATGTCTATTGTTTTGAAAACATTTTTTGCAATAAAATTTATTAGACATGAAAATCCTATTTCTATGCCCATCATTTCGAAATACAAACAAAAGATCATGTCTAAAACCACTTCAAGATTCATAAATATTTACGAGTACCAATCTTTTATTTTGCCGGGAAAAAAACGAATAGCATAAATTTCAATGGTCACAAATATGATAATTATAATATCAACAACAATTTGGAATATTATTTATTTTGAAATAATCCGTTATAATTTGACTTTCGCCAAAAACAGAAGCGAAAATTGCCGGAAACCCGAGCGGCCGGTTAAGATATTATTTGACTTTGTCGCTAATTTTCGAAGAAAAGTTGTGAAAATATTTATAAGCAAAGATTTTTATTTTTACAAAAGAATTATCAACGCCGAAAGGAATTGTGTGAAGGTGATCACCTACCTACCTATGTTTGAAATTCAACGGTCGAAATCCCACTTCTTAAATCGTAGAGAACGAGTTCTTGATCTCGATCTGGCTGGCTATCGAGTCGACTTGTCCGAACGACAATGACCGCGGTTACACGATGCTGGGTAAAAAATACATTCGTGAATCGGAGTCGTTAACGAAATTAGCGAATAAAACTTGAAATCGAATCCGAATGATTCGCCAAACACTTTCGCCTTTCACGTGGTGGTTACAGGTACTCAACTCGGTGGCACTGGACACTGACCAGTAGTGCTGGTTGTTGATGTTGTTGTTGGTGGGCAGGCTGTTGGAGCCCCATGCCCCTTAAATGTCGGGGCTCGTTCGTAAATTTTCAGCAGGTGCTATGCGGGCCCGGTGACAGGTACTTCAACTTCTGTGGAAAAGTTTTTTTTTTCATCTCAACTTAATTTACTTTCTCAAGTGCAGAAAGCAATTATGGTCAGAGACTTGTGTATGCACTTGCAAACTTACAGAATAGTAGTGTTTTGGTTCGTTGTGTATAACTCACATGTATATTCGCCCCGTATCTCGCATTATTAGCGATGTCGTGTCAGGTAAGACAGGTGGTTAGTGGTGGAGTTATATACCTATTCTACTACCTTGGTAGTTTTGATTACTGCTCTAGTTTTCAGTTGCATGCGGCGCGTATTTTAAGGTCAGGGAAGACTTATAAATAATGCTTTGCATATGATTAGTCGGATTGGTCACAAATTAGATTCGTCGATAGTGGTGGTAGAAAAGCAGCATGCAATGACCGAACGATTCGCTTGGACAAGTTTCGATTTAAATTCGAATAATTGAGACGACTTTTTGTTTGTCCGGTGATTTTTTTCGATCAGTTTCCGGTGAAGAACTGATTTTGTTATTGAGATTATAAGAGAGTGCATTTCCGTTATGGTAAAGATTTATATACATCGAAAATTATGCATATGTGCATATGTGTGACAATGAATTATTATATATATAGAGTATGCCAATGATTGCTTAGCCATTTCTTCGAATTTAAAGTATCGTGTATTTGTACTTAAGAGAGAACACGCGACAGTGTTCCAAACGGAAGTATTAGCTATTAACGAGCGTACAAAACTTATTCTGGATATGCAGAACAGTCTCGGGAATTGTTACATTTTCTCGGACAGCAGGGCTGCACTTCTGGCACTCCAATCCTACAGGACTACGTCCAAACTAGTGTCTATTTGTAGACACAATTTGAATCGTCTAGCGACCATAACGCAAGTTTTCTAATTTGGATACCAGCTCATAGCGACCTGCTAGGTAACGACGCAGCAGACACGTTTGCACAGCAAGATCTGCAAACATCAATTCCACTAGGAAGTCGATCGATGCAGCACCAACAGTGCTGAAGACTAGCTTCAAACAAACTATTTTAGATTCTTTCTTGGCTGGGTGGAAGCAGCTGGACAGCTGCAGAACGGCCAAATTCTTTTGGGAAGAACCGCATAAAAATATATATTACAGCTCAGCTGTTACAACGTAGTCACTATAGCATCCGAACTATTGTTGGCCTAACCACAGATCATTGCTTGCTAAAGCTGCACGCATTTAGAATACGGATCGCGAGCGACAGCCTTAGCAGAGGTTCCGAGGAAGACGAAGAATCTATCGAACATTATCTTTGTCACTGTCCGCAAATCTCCAACAGTCGTCTCCTTTGTTTAGGCTCTAGATTCTTCTCAGATCTAGATGACCTCAGAGGCGTCCAACATTCGAGCCTGCTACAGTTCGCATACCGAACCAAGTGGATAGAACAAGAGGAGTGACTTCCATCTTATCTTATTATAATCAATAGGGGGAGTACAATGGGCCCAACTAGATGGCCCCGTGTATTGTGGTTCTATGGAACCACCCTCCTACAACCTACTTTAGAGAGGCCTGTTCTTTGGTAATAACACTCTGGTACTCGTCAACGTTCACAAGAAAGTAGTATATTTGTTTTAGTCACGTATGGGAATAATCCAAACAGCGGTAGTTTAATTAGCGAGAAAATAACATAATTATACACGTACTTACTTAATTAATGTTTTGGGTTACTTTCAACAAATGGTTTTTCTGGTGGAATCTTATGGGCTACTTTTAAGATGATGCATGATGCTGTTTTCTTAATTTCTAGTTTTCAGCTGAACGTTGGTCAGTAAATCATGTTAAATATAGTCAGTACAGTGTAAATGGCTGAAAGTACGCTTGTCAGCACAGTGACTATGTTCTTAGTATTGTCAAAATTTTACTTCTGCAGTCATAGTTTTTGTCACATGTTAAGATTTCTCAATTCAACAAAAAATTGAAATTGATGATAGTACAGTGTCACTATCAATCAACTTCCCGTTAAGACACCTTATAGGGGCATTGAACGGAAACAGTTGTCTTCCAAAAGACGCGATTCTAAGCATCAGAGCGGATTATTCCTCCGCTCGATTCCATGACCAACGACCAATCCGACGTATTCCTTGAGGATCATAATTCGGAGCTTATCTAGCGATGTTTTGTTCTGGTTTCCTCAAAGTGTGACCGATTCATTGCCACTTTTGCCTTTGAATCCCTCCTATTTTATTTTGTCTAGTTGTTCTCTAAAGTTCATCGGTGGTCAGAATATCACCGAAATGTAGCGGTGGCATTGGTTTACGAAAGTTTGCAGTTTCTTGGTGAGCCGAACGGTCACTATGCATCCGCCAGAAAGGATACCGAAGGCCTGACGAGCTTCATTTATACGCGCTCCAATATCCTTTTCGGCATTGTTGTTCATTTATTTTATAGAATGATTTGTGTTATAGGTAATTTCGGCGTTTACGTAGAATGCACAAACAGTCATGGAGGGAAAGAATGGGATTGAGAAGGTATGGGAAGGGAAGAAAAAGAAAAAAGTCTGAACGGTTGTGTGCAACCCAAAATACGTTACCAGCATAATCAATGTGACTTAAGACCTTTATCATCCCCATATTTTCATGCGACTTTCAGGATGTCATTTATTTCCACTAGAAATAGGGCTGGTGATAATAAGCAGCCTTGTCTGAAACCCGTTCGCACAAGAAAGCTATCAGACAGCTCTCGTAGGATTCTTTAATCATGGCGTAACTAAGAGCAGCACTGCCCCCTCCTCCGCAACATTTTCAGAGCTCCCTCTCTCCTCCTTCACAAGAGCCACGCCTTATGAGGTATTTATAATGCAAAATTTAATTCTGTACAAATCTTGAGCAAATGTACCCGATTTTCCAAGTGAAATCCCTATCGACAGGTTTAATAGTGTGCTAAGCAGAAGCCCTGATCTCAAAGTTTGAATTTAACTCATTTTCAATTTCATGTAGGCACCACTGTCCCTTGGCGCCCTTGAAACCCGGCGCCCGCACAAAGCGGAGTCAGCAGGTGTATTACGCCACTGTCTAACTAATCTGAAATATTTCTACCACGCAAGGCATTCCATAAGTAATCTCACATAACGCTGTCGAAAACCTTTTCGAAGTCTACAAACAGTGACGAATTCATTTCGGCTGACTGCTTCAATATTATCCGTAGGGTATGTGTATAATCTGTACAAGACGTCCCTTTACGGAATCTAGCCTGATTAACTTCGAGAGTGCTCTCGACAACACCACTAATCCCATTAGCCACGATTTGCGATACGGCAGTAACTGGACATACATTGTGATCATTAAGGCTTTGTAATTAAAATTAGTCTAGGAAATTATGTTTCAAACATTTTTTTTGATAAGCAGATAGAGCTGTCCTTAATTAGTATCCCGAAAATTAGCGCGGTCTGTTAATCAGTTTGTTTGAAGCAGCAGGTTGAATCGGTACACCTCAGTAGTCCACGGTGGTTTTTGTCTTATGTCCCCGATCGACTGAAAACGGGTTCCACGGTAATTTAGCTGAAAACATAAAATTTGAGATAAATTTTTTGTTCCATATTTGTATCCATGTACAAAATCGCCGGGGACTGCTGAGGTGTACCGATTCAACTAGCTGCTGTAAGTAAACTGATTAACAGACCGCGCTAATTTTTGGGATAGTAATTAAGGACAGTCCTATCTGGTTAACAAAAAAAATTTTTTTTTTTTAAGTATCATTTCCCAGAGTAATTTCAATTACAAGGTCTCGATACTTTATTGTCACAATGTATTACGTTAATTACGAGTGCGGTTCAAATATGATCGAGACAAACGCTCTGACACATTTATTTATTATCGAAAATATTTACAAAAATTTACAGTTTTTCTAGGTAATTCCCCTCACTAGTTACACATTTTTTCCACATCTCCGGAAGTTTTTTGATGCCGGTATCGCAGAATTCCTTGGGCAACTTGGACAGCCATGTGCGCACAAACTCCTCTACCTCGTCGTCGGTGTTGAATCTTTGACCTCCGAGGGCTTCCTTCAGTGGTCCAAACATATGGTAGTCGCAGAGTGATAAATCCGGACTGTAGGGGGGTGTTGTAGTACCTCCCACCCCAATTCTGATATTGTATCGAGCGTGAGACGCGCGGTATGAGGGCGCGCGTTATCCTGGAGAAGAATAGCACTTCGCGCTGGAATGTTCCTCCGTTTCGAGCGATAAGCGGGTTTCACGTGTGCTTTCAGAAGGTTAGAGTGGTATGCAGCATTGATGCAACGTTGTGTGCGCAGGAAGTCAACGTACAGCACTCCTCGCCAGTCCCAGAATACAGTACACATAACCTTACCCGCGGACCTGGTTGACTTTGCTTTGACTGGCGCCCCTTCCTCCTTCTTCCTTCACTCTTTAGACGACACCTTGCTTTCGGGAGTGAACCATCCCCCTCCGCCTCGTATTGCGTCAGCAAGCGGCGACAAACTTCCAACCGCATGAATTTTTGCTCGAAGTTCAACAGCTTGGGAACCCATCGCGCCGTTATTTTGCGATATTGAAGGTGTTCGTGGATGATAGACTCTACAATACCAATACTAATGCTGACTTCAGCCGAAATGTTTCGAATATTACTCTACGCTCCTCCAAAATGAGTTGTTCTACGCGGCGAATGTTGTCTGGTGTGGTGCTGGTTCGCGGTCGACGATCATGCAGCTCATTCTCACGGTTTCGCGACCATCTTTGAAGGCTTTGGCCCATTTAAACACAGCAGACCACTCAGGCACTCACTACCGAACTGATTTCGCAAACGCCGAAGAATTTCCGTGTTTTTAACGCCTTCCCACACCAAAAACCGAATGACAATACTTTGCGCAACGGCGGTCGGCACTTTATATTCACTCATGGTCGTAGCACGCGCGTGAAACGTGCGTTCGCGACGAAAACTATGCCACACTATTCGTAAGGGACCCAGCTATCACATACTCAAGCTGCGACCTTGCACATATCCCGCAGATTCTTCAGCACTTACTAGGATTACGTTTTTGTTGGGGTCTCCAAGTCAAGTTTTGTTCACTCTAACGGTTTTTCGCTACGACATAAGACTGCCGAGATATAGGATATTTTGGCTAAATTCAACCTGAATTTGCCACATTTTTAATCGGATAAAAAAATGTCTGAGCGATGTTTGTAGATATTCAGAAAAACTAACTTTTTGTCTCTTAAACTTTTCCGATATTTCTATACAAGGGCACCCAACCCGTTGAAGAATATGTTTCTTCTTTCAAATGAAATTTTTTTACTCAAGCAATTTTCTCAACTCAAGCATGGAATTAATTATTTGAAATTAGAATATTTTTACTCCAGCTAAATCGCCAAAAAAAATATTCGTAAAAAAGAATATCGGCCGGGAATCGAACCCGGGGCCGTCCGCGGTGCTGGCGATTTTTTCTACTGAACTACCGATTCTGGCTAAATCATCCCTTATACCATTTGGTAAACGAGAGTTCTTCCATAATACTTAGTGCGATATTAATAAGACGCTGTCAATGATAATTTAATCATTTTTTTAAATTCCCCTGCCCACCATTCACCAAACCTATGTATAACAACCAATAGCGTTTGCTTCTTCGTGGGTCTCGAACTCACATCTACACGACCACGAAGCGGATGTCCACCCACAAGGCCAGACGCTCAGCTAATTGTAATGGTTTCTTATACTACAGATATTATCTTCTACCTCTACTGCTACAATGGCGCTACAGCCCAAATCAGACTTGGGCCTCCTGACATTCAGGTTCCTTAACATTTTCCATTACTTATTGTGGAAGGGTTGTTAGCCCTTCGCACAACCATCTATCTACGAATTTTTCATTTTCGTAGATTGAGGTAACCAAGATATATCCAAGCAGGCAATGTGCTGGAATTATATATTGCGTCGACCGGGTTTTGAACTCACGACCTTCGCATTACAAGACTAACGTGCTACCCACTAGGCTACACCCTAGCTACTACAGATATTATATAAGGGGCTTATTACGAATTTACTTTTTCGCCATCTGCGTTGGTGTACTGAAAGATCAAGACAATTCACCCTCTTCATCCTCTTCCTATACCGTCATAACTGTGCAATTGCATTAAAGGGTGACCCCCTAAGTTATAATCGGTGCTATAAAAAAAAAAAAAAACCCTACCTATTGCTAGAGACACTAAAACCGATTAAAAGCCTTTTGGTGTAGAAAGGCTGAAGAAATTGCGGAAATAGATGCTGTATATATTGCGTCCTATAAAAATTTTAATCCGAATTTTACTAAATTCGTTTAAAAGTCGTTGTTTAACATTAATGAGAGCCAGATAATGGTTCGTATTTATTGTCTCACATATTTGCTGAAGTAAGTTAAGTATGTCGGCGCAGAGAAAGTAAAGTTTAAAGTAACAATTTCAAAATGACTTGACTGCTCCTTTTTCTGACGACCCGTTTTGCACACTTTTCCGCTCCGTAGCGCATAACTTTTTTTATCATAGCATTTTCTAATACATATGCTCGTATGTAAAGGGCTGAGGAATATTCCTAGACCGCCTACAGAATAGCTTTTTTTTAAATTCTTTGAAACATCAAAATACTGTATAATCGTTCAGATCCAAAAAATATCACACCGGAGGTTGAATGGGTTCCCCATATAAAAAAGCTTGCACATTAAGTAGATGAATACATTTTGGCGAGATAAGTTTATCAGCGCCAGTGGCTTAGTGGTAGAATGCTCGCCCGGCGTGCGAGTAGCCTGAGTTTCGATTCCACATATAAACTAGGTGCGGGGGCACAGTGGTCCAACTTCGCAATCTGAGCAGACAAAAGGTAAAAATAGAGAATCATCATTTCATCCAAATAAACCCTGGAATGTTTTCATAGATAGTTAGAGAGGTGCTGAGCATGAGTTAAGACAATGAGGCATTACGTAAGTCAGTTTGTTTCTATCTCAAAGTAACTAAGCGTGCATCGTGTGAGCATGGCGCACATTCAAAATCGTACAAGAAAATTGCTCGTATCTTTGTGCGTTTATTGATTTGCAGAGATAAAATATCTTTTTTATCAATTATACTTATTTTGCAAATTTTTTAAAATTTTTAAAAATATAAGACTCATAATATAAATAGTTTTGCATTTAAAAGGATATGGATATCACAATTATAAAGTTTAAAGGATTAAAACTTTCATGGTTGGTTTGGGTTTGGCAAGTGACATTTTTCTCTTGAAACTAAGGATAATTAGGTAGTGAAACTCGTGTTCGCATTCTTGCACCTTCGGCATTAATTGAATGTTAACGGAGTTATTTACTTGGGAATGAAAAAAATCAATTTTTTTCTGATTTATATTCTAGGCTGAAATTTATTATTTTTCATTCATTATAAATATACTTTCATACTCGTATAAATTATTTTACTTTTGTATAACATTTTCAAAATATGACTTTTGTACATTTAAATTTTTTTATTTACTGTACTATACTGTTTTTAATAATAAGGATATTTATGTCTTTTTGACATATATTCCTCCGTCGAGTCCTTGTATTTTATACGAAAGAACAGTTGACTGTATAACTTTTGTTCATAATAATATGAATATCTCTGACGAACTCATTTTAATGGGTGATTTTAATATTCCCAGTCTTTCTTGGTCTCTTTCTGACGATGATTCTACTCTCTTAGTTTCTGATTCTTCGTCCTTGCTTGAATGTTTTTTTGTAGATAGTTTAACTGCACTTGGTCTCCATCAACTTAGCCTCGTTCGGAATTCCTATGGAAGACAGCTAGACCTAATTTTTTATTCTGACTATTGTGCATGTTCCGTGGATAAGAGCTTAACTTCAATTATTACCATTGATGTCTTGCACCCTCCTATTAACATTTTTGTTATAATTGACGAGGAGCATATTGTTAGCCCTAGTGAGAAGGAGCTTTCTTTTGATTTTAATAAAGCAGATTTTTCTCGGTTGGACTACCTTATATCTAATTTCAACTTTAATGAAATTCTTGACAATCCGGATTTTGAAGGTGCCGTAGTTGAGTTTTATTATGTTCTGTATCAATTTTTTGTTGCTACAGTTCCTTTTACCTATCGCAGGAACATCTCATCGTCGTACCCTTGGTATACTAGCGAGTTGCGCGTAATTCGTAATGCTCGTAATGCTGCCTGGAATAGGTATACTAGGACGAAGAATGATACTGATTTTTGTCTGTATGAGGAATATTATGACCTTTTTAAGGATTTATCTACTCGCTTATATTCTGAATATTTAATTAAAATGCAGTCGGATATTATTAGAGATCCTCGGGAGTTTTGGAAATTTGTTAATAGTAAGCGTAAATCAGATGGTTATCCAGCTTCTTTTCAATTCCTGGGCAACGATAGTAATGATCAATTTACTATTTGTAATTTTTTCGCCACATTCTTCAGTGGATCTTTTACTAGTAGTAGCTTTTTTCCTGATATGGCGTATTTTAATGACTTTAGAGATACTACGACTTCTTTGTCTGATTTACCAATTTTCTATAATGATAAAGTCAATCACATCTCCCGCCTTAAAGATGTGTCTTCTCCTGGCCCAGATGGTGTTCCTGCTGTTGTCCTTAAGCGTTGCTGTCTCTCTCTTGCTGAACCACTTTCTCACCTCTTTCAAAGATCCTTAAGAACGGGGATTTTTCCAAATGTGTGGAAGTCGTCCTTCATCATACCTACTCACAAGAGCGGTGCAAAATCTGCTGTTGAAAATTATCGGCCAATAGCTAAACTGTCGGCTATTCCTAAACTGTTTGAGTCTATAGTGTATGAATGCATGTCTTTTCACTGTAAATCAATAATTTCGAGTAAACAACATGGTTTTGTTAGGAATAGATCTACTGTTACTAATCTGATGGAGTTTACGAATAAATCCATTTTGGCTATTGAGGATGGTAAGCAGGCGGATTGTGTATACACTGATTTTAGTAAGGCCTTTAATAAATTGCCCCATTCAATAATTTTGTTAAAACTAAGCTTGTTGGGTTTTCCGACATGGTTTATAAATTGGATTAAGTCTTATCTATTTAATAGAACTTACCAAGTTATCTTTCGCGATTGTACGTCTGAGCCATTTACTGCGCATTCTGGGGTCCCTCAAGGAAGTCATTTGGGACCACTTCTATTTATCCTGGCCATTAATGATGTAGCCTCTGTTTTTAAATTTTCGAAAGTACTCATCTATGCTGATGACATTAAAATCTTTAGATCTATTAGTTCTAACTCAGACAATCTTCTTCAGGAGGATTTGTTTAATTTTAGTAACTGGTGTCGCAATAATGGCCTTTGATTGAATTTGGATAAATATCATGTAATGTCATTTACTCGAAAACTCTCACCGTTTGAAGTAACTTACAGTCTCAATGACTGTATTTTAGATCGTGTTAGTTCAGTTACTGACTTAGGCGTTACATTTGACCAAAAGATTGATTTTGGTTTGCATATAAATAAGATTGTGCAAAAGGGTAATTCTATGCTGGGTTTCACCACTCGCTTATCCAAGGAATTTAACAATTCCTTTGTTAGGTTGAGTCTGTATAACACTTTTGTCAGATCTCATCTTGAGTATGCTTCTCAAGTTTGGTCTCCCTATTATGATGTGCATATTGGCAGAATTGAATCTATTCAGCGCAAATTTGTGAGAATAGCTTTATGTCACTTCAATTGGAATGACAGAGTTCGTCTTCCTCCTTATATTGACCGGCTTCAGCTACTAAATATGTCATCACTCTCGAGACGACGTGAAGTTGCTGACGTAGTTTTTGCTCACCAACTTCTCACTGGTGTGGTTGATTCCTCCTCACTTTTAGGTTTGATGCAATTTGCTGTTGGTAAATTTTTACCAAGGCATCCTAGATTGTTGCATATTTGATTTCACCGGACTAACTATGGTATGAGTGAACCGATTTCGCGTCTTGCAAGAGAGGTTAACGAGAATATTGAGGTATTTGACTTCTCTATAGATAAAGTATGTTTGAGACGTAGACTTAACGCTAGTTGACACCAATTTATGTCAGGTTTTGTCTATTTACTGTGCTCTGTTATTAATGTGTTGGTGTAGGGATATTGATGTTTGTTTTGTCCCTTCACTAAATGATGAGCCAAAGGATAAAATGATTTCCATCTTTTATACTTGGAATCGATTTTATGGCATTTCCTTGCATTAAGAAATTCTGATAGTGATAATTCTTAATATTTTTATTTTTTCTTCATAAGAGTTATATTTTGCTTATCTTCTTGGCGGTTGAATTGAAAACTAGCATTCAGAATTAATATTGGTATCTACTTTAGAGCAAAACTAAATGACTTGAAACAGAAAAGGACTAAGCATATGGTCCAATTTCCCAATCTGAGTGGACAAAATTAAGAAATCCAATATGATATAAAATTTATGAGTAAAGGCCATGTTTGGATATATCCGAACCGCTGATATAGCTTGATAGACCTTTCTAAGTATAGGGTTTTAGTGCCCTTTTGGTTTTCCGCAAAATGGTTCTGGTCCAATAAAATTTGTTTCGGCGAGGCAATCAGCCTATTCGTTTCCCTCAATAACCATATGTCCTGGGACCTACATTAAGGTTATTTTATTCGTTTTTCCCAGAGTCCCAAACTAGCCTCGATCCGTATTTATTGGATGCTAGGGCTTTGAGAACCGTCTGACTATCTGAAAGGATATAAATAGTTTTCTTGCGACGAGCCCTTTTACTTTATTATTATAATAATAAAGTATTGTGATCGACACAAGAAAAAAAAAAGTTTGCTACCCTGAAATTTTTTTTTTTCGCGTTTCATGACTAAATTAGCCTAAAAATGCAAAAAAAAAAAAAACCCGTCTGTCTGTACGCCGTCCGCCGTAAGCCGTCCGCCGTCCGCCGTACGCCGACGTGTACGCTCAGCGCACATTAACTCCCAAACCCTTCAAGGTAGAAAGTTCATTTTTGGGGGGATTCTAGATAGTTGCAGATCTCAGGCGGATACCCATTTTCGGGGGTATACGGGTTCAGGGGGAGGCGGGGGGAGCGCTTAAACCGAAAAATACGAATTCAAATATCTCAACCATGGTAACAGCTAGGAAGCTAAAACTCAACATTAATATAGAAGGGTTTGTGGGACAACTTTTAAAAATAATTTAATTTTTTTATCCATTGGGGTGCGAAAAGGGGGGGCTTAGAACCAATTGTCGGCCGAATTTTTTTTTCAAATGATTATATCTTCGAAATTACTTATCGTAACAAAATCATCTTTAGAGACCATCAAGGCGGCATATAGTTTCATTGGAACTAGCTTAGAAAGCGGCTAATTATTGTAAGGGGAAGGGTCAGGGGGGGTGGAAAGAAAAACACTTAAAAATTAATATCTCAACTATCTCTTAAGCTATGTAATTGAAACTTAAAACTTATATTAAGCTGTACTAGGCAAATACAAAAAAAATATAACATGTTGAAATAATAGTAGTGGGGGGAAATAGGGAGCATTTCAAAAATGGCGCACTTTTCAAAATTACAAATCCTTATATCTCCAAAAATAGTACATATATCAAATCAAAAATTTGTCAGATTGTAGAACTACATAATGGTTAATTTTGGTAAAAATTTTAAGTTGGGAGGTGTAAGGGGAGGGAGGTAATAAGCAAAAATATCGAAAACTTTGAGTGATTTTTTTAGGGCTCTGGTAAAAGATACAAAATTAAAATTTTGCATGTGAATACCTATATTTAATGCACATAGAAAAATAACAATAACTTGATCCATATTTGTTATAAACCGACCCCTCCGGTCTAACGTGCACAAGGTGTTTCATGTGCATTGAAAAAAACACATAAACTGAAAATTTTTGAGTGAAATTTTAAGGTAAAAATTTGAAAATTTGCAAAATGCATTTAAAAAAAATCTTTAAATATACGAAATATTAACTGGTCGAAAATCTTTAACACTTCTACCCCCTCCCATACAAAATTATTTTTTCGACCATTTTCAAGAAATCAATTATCACCTAACTATTAAAAGCTATCAATTTCAAATTTGGCATAAAAACTTATAAAAATAATTCAAATTAAGTTGTTTTAAAAGTTTTGAAATCGCGCTTGCTCTTCTACCCCCTCCCATACAAAACTATGATTTCGACCAATTTCATTAAATCAACTAATAACCAACAAATTAAAAGCTACGAACTTGAAATTTCGTACGAGCACCTTACAATAAAAATGAAAGAAAATTGCATCACAAGTTTTACGATTCCCATACCTCCTCTACCCCCTCCCATACAAAATTATTTTTTCGAGCATTTTTAAGAAATCAGTTATCAGCTAACTCTTAAAAGCTATCAATTTCAAATTTGGCATAATAACTTATAAAAATAATTCAAATGAAGTTGCTTTAAAAGTTTTGAAATCGCGCTTGCGCTTCTACCCCCTCCCATACAAAACTATGATTTCGACCAATTTCATTAAATCAACAATAACCAACAAACTAAAAGCTACGAGCTTGAAATTCTATAAACACCTTACAAGAGACGCGAAATAAAACTGCGTATCAAATTTTACGATTCCCCTATATTCTCTACCCCCTCCCGTACAAATGTTCGGTTTCATGAATGTAAAATACACCGAATTTTATGAAAATTCTATGCAACTTCGTCTATGAAACACATTCTATACAGAGAATATTGGACGTGATTCAAGCAATTAATTAAAAAGCTATTAACATCCACCCACCCTTACTATTACCCCTACTCCTCCCCTCATAAAAACCAAACTTACAGAAACGAATGAAATAATGTTAACAGTCCTGCCCAAGAACTCCCTTTCACTTAGCCTTCCCTAACCACTCTAACCTGCATATTGACTTTCCACTCATCCGCAACTTGTCCCGAGAATAATAAAGTTTCGCTCGACTTGTTGGCAGTTTATTTATATTCACTTGGATGCATAGCACCATTGCAATTAGTTCGGCCTGGAAGATTGTGGCTTCTTTACCGAGTGGTTTTAAGACCGAGAAGTTAGGACCTTTAACCTCGGCTCCAGCCCCCTCAAAGATGCGCGAGCCATCTGTATACTAGATGGCTGATTCCTTTTCCATTTCAGGTAGCATGGATTGTCAGTCCTGGCATTCTCTGATTACAACTGTGAAGAGGTTTTGAAAGTTGAATTTTGTCAGCAAAGTGTCCGATAATGTCGAGGTTAAAACCTCTATTTTCGGGTTCTTTAGGGTTTAGAGGTGACCTCTAAAATCATTCGACTTGTATTTGTTATCCCTCTGTATGCGTAACACCCCTTTGATAGCCTCCTTTTTTATTTGGTGATGTATCGGAGGAATGTCTAGGTATATTTCCATTGCCGCAGCAGGGCAGGTTTTCATTGCTCCTGTGATACTAAGACAACCTAGTCTTTGGATTTTTGTATTTTGTAAGTTGTGCTTTTTGTTGTGTTATTTTAGTCCACTATATTGTTGATCCGTATGTGACTATTGGGATGATGATTGTTCTGTAGCATGAGCGGATCATCTCGGGCTGTAATCTGCATTTCCGACAAAACAATCTTTTGCAGGTCCGAAACGCATTTAATGCTTTGGCATCAGTCCATTTTATATGTTCGTTCCAGTTGAGTTTGTCATCAAGTATTACACATAGACCTCATGTGAAAAAGGTATTGGTGTTCTATTTATAGAATAAGAAATCGCACATCACGATTTCGTATTCCGACATTATGAACTTCGTTTTAGTAATCAGTTTTTTAACGACTAACATTTCTTGCGTATTTAACTCAATCCAATTTGAACTAGAGTATCGTATGATACGCCCCATCCTAATTATGTTAAGTCTTCAGATCGCTTTAAAATGATTTTCGTTTTTTTTTTGCATATTCAGAATGATAAATTATTATAATTATCTACACATAATAATTTAACATCTGAACATCAACACCGAATCATTTTACCAATCACATTAAAATTTCCATTTCAATTTTCGCCCAAAAAAATAAAAAAAAATTTATCCTTTAACAATGAAAATAATCAACATATGTGAAATTTTCGTAAATTTTATTACAAACAGTTATTATTAAAGTGATGATAGTTTTCATCTATTATTTTCGGCCAATTCGTTCTCAAAGACGTCATAAGATTTTGGGTGAATGCCAAAATAAATGATCGTATTGAATTTTAGAGCACTATTTCACAACCTTTTGGATCAAAAAATTTATTTCCTTCAAAAAAAAATCGTATTTTAATATTGAAAAACATCATTAATCACGTCAAAATTACTTCTACACACTTGTGTAGCAATAGAAAAATTTCCTAAAACAATAAAACATTTTTTTTATGAAGATCAGCATCACGATCGAAAATAAATTTGCATTAAAATAATATTGCCAATTTTTTTTTAGCTAGATGCAAATAACAAAGTAATCTTAAAAAGTCAATCTGGCAGACAGGTGTTAAAAATCGCTGTTTTCGATCAAACGATCGTGACAGTCGAATACAAAATTTAATTTGATACAAAAATAAAAAAAAAAAATTATCTATGCATGAAAAAGCACCAAGATCGCTGTGCCATGAATTTTCCAATTTTAGAGAGTCGAACGAAACGGGAACATCGAAATGTCTCTATGCATTCTTTTTTTATTAATTTAGATAAATCTTGATCAATCTGTAGATAGATAGTCCGGGTAAGAGGAATTGATCGTCATGAAAACTGCATTTTCAGACAAAAAATAAAAACTCAAACGAAAATCCATATTTGGTATATTTTATTGTTATTGATTATTGTAGGCATTAAATTCTGTATGTGTAAAATGTCAAGGTAGAAAATATACATAAATATAACGTCAGACGAATGATCAGTTTGCTGAATTTAATGGAGAAGGTGAGTCTGAAATGGGAAACATGCGTATTGTGTTTTAGTGATCTTGCACTTGGGACAGAGAGAAAAAACGCGCTCATGTCTTCGATCGAACGACAAAAGTCTTTTCTTTAACACAATAATTTCAAGAAGCCGCAACAAAGCAGACAAGCTGCACGGAAAGTCTGACATCATTCACGTCTCATAGGTAAAAGTAACCGAAAAATTGAGGTCAATCTGAACAAGACACCGATCGCGCGTCGACGATACTTTGCACTTTCGACGAAGACGATGACTTCAAGATCTAAGTTGTTTCTTCCTTCTGTTGGAGAGACTGACAGATGTATCTATTAAATTGATGAAGTTATAATTTTAGTGATCAGCGATCGCGCACATACAAATAAATAACCATATAACGTGCAATGAC
The DNA here is from genome assembly GCA_963669355.1 of Chorisops tibialis. Lineage (NCBI taxonomy): Eukaryota > Metazoa > Arthropoda > Insecta > Diptera > Stratiomyidae > Chorisops > Chorisops tibialis. Next base: position 109,564,930 of record OY770262.1, on the reverse strand, counting down.
TTCTCTTTTCTGTTCCTTTTAATTTTCTGCTCAGGGTTCTAGCGAAAATCTTAAAAACACATCTTTCGATTTCTTTTGGGACTTACCCAAAACTCAAAACTCTTATGGTTACATGTTATGCGATTAATAAATTGTATCCGCATGTGAATTTTGCGATGCGTGCGCAGCTCTGAATTCTAATTTGAGAAGAAGTCACCTACTCTTGTATATACTCGTATATGTGCAATTAAGTATCCACCATTAGCTGTGGGGCAAAAATAATCACATCAATTCTGAGAAAAAGAAAATCCGAAAATATTTATCAGACTCTCTTTGATGGTTTTATTATGTCAAAAAACAAATTTAAAGATGGCCTATAGGTTAAAGTCAGACTAGACTTTAAGTCGAAGAGTGAAATCTAATGTTTAACGCGGAGGCGGAGTTCTCAAGGTAATAACTCAAAAATTTATAATAAAAAAAAGGCCAGTCCAGCTCGACTAAGATCACTTTTTTGGGTTAACACTTTTAATCGAAATCGGGTTATCAGGTCTGTGTCTGAGAAACTTGCAGAGATCATAAAACGCATAAAATTTTAGTGTGCAATAATCAGAGATAAGATCAGACAATTTGGCTGGTCACAGCATCATCATTATCATAATTATGACTTCAGAAAAAAGATTTATGTTCGTACGAGTGAATTTTAGCGTGTAGAGTTTTGGGTGAGTAATAACATAATAATGATAATGATAATACAATAATAAAATGCACGATCTTAGTGTTGGAAGCTGAATAGGTAATTTGATAACGTAATCAATATACGAATAGAGATACAAGTGAATACGATACTCCATTGATTTTAGGAATTTTATTTTGATATTTATTATTATGTTTTTCAGCTCTGGATAAGTATCTGTAGTTGGTGGAATTAATTTGATTATCTGACCTCTTATGAATAAATCAATTTGAAACTTATCCAACTCGAATTTATCTTGTTAGCTAAAACTGATTCTAAATTAAGATCAGAAATGATAAATTCGGTAAATAAAACCTTTTCACCTTAAAATTATCAACTCCAAACGTTGCTCGAATTAAATTTTACTAAATCAGGATGAGCTTATGAGTCTGTTTTATGTCTGACTGTGTGTCTATATGTCTGATATTATTGATTTTTTATTATAATATCAACTGAGTGTTTAATAAAGTTGTGAAATTTTTTGTGGGTAATCCCAACTCTGATTCATTCTTCCCAGCTTAGAAGACATTGTTTCTTTTTATTATTTATGTGTTTAACCAAAATAAGTTCTTACGTGCTGACCAGAATCTGACAAGTATTTATTTATTTAATTGTGTTCTGATAATAAGACGAATATTATTTGCATATCATCAAATAAACATGAATTACATAATTGGTGCAATAATAGTAGTAAAAAAGAATTGTAAGATACTAATTATACCTATACATAAGTAAACGCTCGTCGATCACTACTTGAAGAACAATGAACAATTCTCACGAGTACATCTCGTATGAATAATAATAAATTTATTTGCAATTCTTCTTCAATTCAAAATGAACACAATAAAAAAATAACTATGCGATCACACGCCAATCGTTGTAGATTTGCAATTTAATTTCATTATTATTAAATAATATTATTGCATTACGGCTTAAACAACATGTGAAAATTATTGTTATTCTTTTCGTGGAATTTCAAGAATAGTTTAATTTAAGAATAATTATATCATGATTTGGGTATAGATGACTATCAATTTTTAATGGCGAAAAGATGGTCAATGTTTTCGCTATGGCACCAGGTACAAGTACATCGCGTTAATCAAGTATAAGTCATACAGACTATCCTGGACATTCGTAAAATTCGTATTCGAAAACATTTTTTACTCTAGATGAAAAGTAGAAATTAGGACCGTACCAAATCGCCAAGAAATATTTGATTTTGCTTAAAACTTCAAATTTGAGTTAAGTGTCTCGTCTATCTGATTGTTCAAGCACACAATAATTCTCGAAAGCTTTGAGCCATCAAGCTGAAATTCAGGCTCAAGGTTCTGAACTAAACCAATCTGGCTAGTGCTTGTCTCTCAGGAAAGACCAAAACGTTACGTTTAATTAAGTAGGTTACATCAGTGTGAAATCCGGAATTCTTTCCTTTAAATTCAAAATGCCCTGTGAAAACATTCACCAAACCAATTCTAGCATGTCTAGAAAGAAATCAATGTTTAACCACTTTGGTCTTAGCAGAAGCCGAAACGTCACATTTAATAAGCTCAATAGTGTGAGTTCCAAAAATCTTGCCTGTAAGTCTGGGGTATCCCAGACTGCCTATTTTGAAATTTGAAAAAAAAACGCAGTATTTATTTGAAAAGCTCTGATGCTTATACTCTAAATGAAATCTGAGAGTATATTGTGTTTGCCTTGTCGTTTATAACACTAAGAAATAACGCTCGCACAGAGCCGCCAAGGGTACAGAAATATTTGTTGTCGCTCAAAAACCTCGAATCCGAGTTGCTGTCAGTCCGTCTGTGCGTCTGTCTACAGCATAACTCCCGAAAGCTTTGAGCTATAGTGCTAAAAAATGCTGTGTATCATTTTTAGCAAAAAAGTAATTTTAAGTTCGTGAATGGGCTACATTCCCCCACTCCTTCTACCCCCTCCCATACAAATTTCATGAAATTTCGAAATATTAAGAAATTGATTTTTCTTTGAAACTATTTAAGCTATCAACTTGAAATTTAGGTCAAAGTATTACGATATAGACGTCATTAATATCACGGAATATTGACCCGATCCCCTTACTCCTTCTACCACCTCTCCCATACAAATCGACAATTTTGAAAAATACATATTTTCAATTTTCATTGAAACTAGTAAAGCTGAAAAGACGAAATTTTGTCAGAATTAATTTTACTATAATTTCAATTTATTTTAAAAGTGATTATTAACTGCACCCCACTCCTTCTACCCCCTCCCATACAAATTTCACGAAATTTTGAAATTTAAATTAGATTATTTTTCTTCGAAACTGCTAAAGCTATCACCTTGATATTTTGTACAAAGTATACAAATAGAAATATTAATAATACAAAAAAAAATTATTTTGATCCGTATACTCCTTCTACCTCCCCCATACAAATGCATAATTTTTGTTAAATGCATTTTATCGATTTCCATTCAAACTAGAAAAAGTACAAACTTAAAATTTTGCCAGAAATTGTTTTTTAATAATTGCAATAAACGCTAAAAAGAATTATCAGCTCTTCTTCACTCCTTCTACCCCCTCCCATACAAATATCTGTATTATAAAGCATTTCTTCTTCGAATATATTAGAACTATCGAATTTGAAATTGAATCAAAGCGTGGTGATAAGAATGATGATAAGCAGTTTCAAAATCATCTTAAACGCTCCACTTCCTCTGCCACTTCCCATACAATTGCCTCAATTTCAGGAAAACTATGTCCAATTGAAAATAATGAAAGCTACAAACCTTAAATTCAGCACGAAATATTTTGCATACCACATTAGGTGTCATATCCAAAAATTACAAACCGGCCTCCTCTGCTTCTACCACCTCCCATACAAAAGTCGCTATTAATTATTTAAAAGAATTGGAGGTGACATATTTCCGGTACGTTGAACTCTTTCCCACTTCATCTAGAGTACCATATGATTGGCCTTTACACCCAATCATAATTCTTTTATGTTTTTATTTTAATAAAGAGTATAGACATGACGGTTATGTATAGCAAAGAATATGTGACAAACTCTGCACGACCGACACAAAAAAAAATGAGGCTAAGTTCAAAATAATTCAAAATATGCGGTCTTAAGGGCACACCACTTATAAAAAATCGCTAAAATAGCTTTCAGAAATTTAAAGAAAGAAATGACAACAGTCGCATCAAAAAGTGGTACAGAACGTGGTGATAGGATTTTAAGATTATAATTCTTACTAGTATTGTGATCGACTTGGAAAACAAGAAACAAATTTGCTTAAAAATCTTTTTTTCGCGTTTCATGACTAAACTAGCCTAAAAATGGAAAAGAAACATAACAGGACTACGATTGGGCGTAAGGCCCATTCGTCTGATACTCTAGATGAAACAGAAATCTTTTGATTTTAAGAAATTTATAGGGGAAATGGTAGACGGGGTAATGAAAATGAACTAATTTTTTCACATGATGCTAGAGTTGCTATCAAAATGTTTCATACAAAATTTGGGATTCAAAAATTTAATAGGTACTGAGAGAATTAGTGAATTTGGTTTAGTAAAATTAGTAGCTAGGGTATAGCCTAGTAGGTAGTGTGTTGGTCTTGTAATGCGAAGGTCGTGAGTTCAAATCCCGGTCGGCGTAATATATAATTCCGGCACATTGCCTGCTTGGATATACCTTGGTCACCTCAATCTAAGAAAATGAAAAATTCGTAGAAAGAGGGTTGTGCGAAGGGCTAACAACCATTCCACAATAAGTAATAAAAAATGTTAAGGAACTTAAATATCAGGAGGCCAAGGTCCGATTTGGGCTGTAGCGCCATTGTAGAAGTAGAAGTAGAAAATTAGTAGTATTAAAGGAGAGGCGAGTTCTTAATGACTTTTTCAGAAATAACTACAAACATCATGCTTTTGATATGTTTTAAAAAGCAGATCAGTACATACTTTTCAGGAAAATCGACTTTTTGTAAAATTTTGAAATTGTATCAGATTGTATGGGAGACGGTAGAAGGAGTGAAGCTAATGGTCTAATTTTTTTAGTCTTACTAATAATTCTACATAAATGTTTAGTGCACAATTTCAGCTACATAAATGTAATACATTACTGATCAAATTTGTTTACAGTATTTTATGAAAAAGTGCAGTTTGTACAGGAGGTGGTGGAAGGATGGGCAGGACTCAAATAATTTTGATACAGTAAATTGGGATCATTATAAAAGTAATATATTCCAAATTTCAGATCAATAGGTTTTGTTCTTTTCGTGCGAATCCGTTTATTGTCGAATTGCGAAATTGTGTCATTTTGTATGGGAGGGGGTAGAAGGGGTGTTGCTAACTGTTCAACTTTTTTAGTCTTACTAATAATTCTAAATAAATATTTAAATTTCAGATCGATAAATTTTATACGCACTGATTAAATTGGTTTAGAGAATTTCGTGAAAAAGTGCAGTTTATATGGGAGGTGGTGGAAGGAGGGGGAGGACACGAACAATTTTTATAAGGTAGATTGAAATAATCATTAAAGTAATATATTGCAAATTTCAGATCAGTAGCTTTTATACTTTCCGAGTAAATCCGTTCATGGTCAAATTGCGAAATTATGTCCTTTTGTATGGGAGGGGGTATAAGGAGTGGAGCGGTTTGGCCCGTTCATGAGTTTCTTCTTCTTCTACAATGGCGCTACAGCCCAAATCGGACTTTTTGCCTCCTGACATTCAGGTTCCTTAACATTTTCATTACTTATTGTGGAAGGCTAGTTAGCCCTTCGCACAACCCTCGTTCTACGAATTTTTCATTTCGGTAGATTGAGGTAGCCAAGATATATCCAAGCTGAAAATGTGCTGGAATTATACATTGCGTCGATCGGGATTAGAACTCACGACCTTCGCAATACAAGACCAACACGCTACCCACTAGGCTACACCCTAGCTTGACCTTACGTTTTTGCTAAGAACGATGTGTTCGAAATTTTAACTTTCTAGCTCTAAGCGTTTTCGAGCTAGAGACGGAACGCACGAACAGACTGACGGACGGACATCCCGTTTTGAGATTTTTGAGTGATTATATGAACTTCTGTATCATTCATTTTTTTCTCCGAGCCTTATTTCTTACCGTTACAAACTTTAGAGCCAACTTTTAATACTCTTAGATTTCATCTAGATTATAAAAATCCATCTGCATATACGCCGTACGACATAAGTGTACGCTTATCGCACAATAATTATCAAACACTTGAAGACAGAAAGTTCATTTTGGGTGAATTGTGGGATGGGTGCTGATCTCAGGCGGACTCCAATTTTGGGAGGTGTGGGGGTTAAGTGGGAGGCTGAGGGAGCGCTAGAACCGAAAATTACGAGTTCGAATATCTCAAACATGGTTCTAGCTAGAAAGTTAAAAGTCGACGCATTTCATTTTTATATTCAATAGGAGGAGTTAAAATTAAATTGGAGACCTATTTTTCAAATGGTTGAATCTTTGAAATTGATTAACGCAATAAGTTCATATTATAGAACTAATTAGGTGCTACATAGATTAACCATAATCAACTTAGAGCGAGGTCAAAATTTGAAAGGAGAGGGCAAGGGAGAGAGTGGTGCAATCTCTTCAGATATGTACTTGAAACATATGTTAAGATACTTACGAAATACGTGAAAAATAACATTTGGGCATAATAGTAGTGAGAGAAATGGGGAGCATTTCAAAAAAATGTTCTAATTTCCAAAAATTCAAATCGTTATATCTCAAAATTAACACAGATATCAAATTGAATGATGGCAGAGCTATATGAGCTTTAATGTTGGTAAAAATATTAAGTTGACGGGTGTTATGGGAGGGAAGTGGTGCGCCAAAATGTCGAAAACTTTGAGTAATTGTTGTAGAGCTCTGGTAAAAAATACAACGTTCAAATTTCGCATGTGCGTATACGGGTAAAGCAAAAATAATAATTTCAACCAGAACTATTATCCATCAAAGGGAGGCCCTAACCGCAAGATGTTTCATGTGTAATGATTGAAATTTTACTTTTACTGAAACATAAAAAAAATTAATTAAGTAGGTATCGAAATGCAAGTTTCCTACATGAAATTCGATTTTTAAAACTGATCTATTTTTAAGTGGAATACGATGCAATAGGTGCGGTTTGGTAGGTTCGTTTATTCACAACCAACAAGGCTACTTGCAAAAATTGTTTATGTTTTTATAGCTTAAGCGTAAAATTGATAAGAAAGAAAAAAATAAACATTATTACATAAAACAGAAAAGATAAAGGACGCCTTTTTGGATCATCAAAAAGAGGATATTTTTTGGAAAAGTAAGACGTCTGAACACCCTAGCTATAATTTTTTTTTATACATATCTAATAGTTTAAGTAGCGCACGCCAAAATTATGCTATAACACAGTTTTATTGCCAGATCGGCAATTTAAACAAATTGCTTGTTTTCATACAAAAACATATAAGTGGAAACCGGAACAAAATTCATTCAGCCGTTTTTGATAATAGCCTTCACACACAGACAGACCGAGAGACTTTACTTTAAACCACATGAATCGAATCAGTGTCATGCAAAGAATCAGTCAGGTTACACGGAAAGACAGCTCCATCTTGGCTTCATTCAGAATTCATTATGTCGATGACGCTTTATTTTTAATTTATATTTATAAAAGTAATTCTGCCTTGTCCATTCCATATTTAATTTACAACAATGAGGTCATTACGGATCCCGAAATGAATGAAAACATGTTAGCGGCTCAATTTACTGCCATATCTTCCTAACCTCCAACAAATTCCAAACTTCCAACGTATACTAATTATCGCCCAGTAGAAATAACCTCACTTTTGTCATGGAAACAATCATCAACCATAGAGTTATAGAAAATCTTAACATCAATGATATTATTGGCATCGCTGCCCCTTTGTAAAGCGTTGCAGCATCTTTCAAGTTTTACATTCATAATAAATATTAAACGCTTTTCCTGGCAAGTACTCCTAAACTTTTCAAAACTATTGGTTGTAATAGACTAGCTAAGGTGTAGCCCAGCGGGTAGCGTGTTGGTCTATAATGCGAAAGTCGCAAGTTTAAATCCCGGTCGACGCATAATTCCAGCACACTGCCTGCTTGCGTATGCCCTTCCACAATAAATAATGAAGAAATATTAAGGAACCTGAAGGTCAGGAGGCCAAGGCCCGATTTGGGCTGTGGAACTACAGTAGAAGTAGAAGGTTGTAATAGACTTTTAATTAAAATTGGTTAGCTTTTCAAAACAGAATCAACGGATTCGTAAGTCGGTCACGACGAATCTAATTCAATTTTTCAATTTCACACTTGCCGATCTTAGAAAAGCTTTTGATAACATGCACGAAAGGGCTTTCTGCTACAGGGAAGCCATCTTCGATTATTAAAATAGTTGTATACGCCATGGTGGGGTAAATTCGATCATCAGAGAGCACGAAAGCAACTAATTCAGTGGGCCGACCATCTTCTACTTCTAAAATGGCGCTACAGCCCAAATCGGACCTTGGCCTCCTGATATTCAGGTTCGTTAACATTTTTTCATTACTTATTGTGGAAGGGTTGTTAGCCCTTCGCACAACCCTCTTTCTACGATTTTTTTCATTTTCATAGATTGAGGTGACCAAGGTATATCCAAGCAGGCAATGTGCTGGAATTATGTATTGCGCCGACCGGGATTTGAACTCACGACCTTCGCCATACAAGACCAATACGCTACCTACTAGGCTACACCCTAGGGTCGACTATAGCTTATGAAATGAGAGCTTTGTTGATATACGGGCCTGGCTGTATGAATTCAGTAGAAGCTGTAATTTAAAAATTAGTCCTCCCACACTATTGTCCAAAACATTTTTTTTAATTAATTGTGTTCTTTTCATTTATTATTTTGTATTATTACATGACACCGCCCACCACATTGACCTTATCCTCAATGAAAGAGTTTGAATTCAGAAAGCTATCAATTAGGCACACAGGTTTCAGGGTTAAACTTTTTGTATGCTATTTTCATGAGTCTGGTATGTGCACCAGGTCTTGGTTCCGCACTAGAGTCGCTTGAGGATAGACATATCATCCTTAAGGTTGCTATCGCTTTCAAAGGAGATATCGATTTCTCATATATGTATGTATGCTCGAAATCATCATCATTTTGATGTGCTGCGTCGATCCTAAAACTGTGTACAACTTCACATTACTCAACATCGCCCAAACTATGGAAAGCATAGACCAACCTGTTCTCTTTCGCTTATTTTCAGACATAATCAAGTACAGCAATAGATTATAATTTATCTAAAACCTGTTAAAGACAGTTTTATCTGATATATAAATTATTGGTTCCATTTTTCAAATATTCGTTAATTGTCATATTTTTTCTATTATTTGTATTTTGTACATAATGACTTTTTGATGAAATTAAATAACGTGATTATTATTAAAATAAAATCATTCACAAAATTTGAAACACTTAAGGACGATAATTTACAATGAACTTAAAATTCGATTCGAATTTGCTGACAATGTGTTTTAAAATTCAACTCAAAGTTTGTGTTATTTTTACGAAAGAAAAATTCCACAAATGAAATTGATCTCACTTGAAAATAATTTACCTGAAAAATCCATGTTCCAAAATCTTTCACATGACAGATATCAACCTAGTTAACTGAGCGGTAATTCCAAAAATTCACTTAGAAGATGGAATACAGCATATTCGTAACCTCAAGAAATCGAAACCTTCGATTTCAACTTTCCACATTTGATCATTACAATGGAATTTAAAAAAAATCGTTAATTTTGAAACATCACTAGGACAGTCCGGCGAAAATTGTTAAAATTCCAGTTTCTATTTCAAAATCGAAAACAATTTCGGTAAAGTTCTCAGTCATAAATCAATAAGTAAGGAAGAGTAAATCATTTAATTTTCACAAATGTGTATCATTAATAACTTTTTTTCTTTTTTTATATATATATTTTTATATATGTATATATAATTTTGTATATATATATTTTTCTCACGATGACTTTGAAACGGCCAAGCTTGTTCGTCTGCCTGGAACAAATCGTGACGCCCTTTTCATTGATATCATGACATGCCAATTGCAACTTAATAATCGTAAAAGCAGATCAGACTAATATAATAGTTAATCTCGCATGTGTAAGATTATCACATATAGAAAAAGTTTATAGCAACGAAGAAAAAAACAACAACACAAGGTTGCATTAAGATATACCGTGAAAATCAAAAAGTGCTCCTTCCTGGATGCAATAAAAACGATCGTTTGAACATTGTATAACACGTCAAGTGAAAGATACTTTTCGATTTGGCGAAAAAATTCACAAAACTGCGTGCGCAGAATTTATCTGCACCGATTTATCTATCCATAACTTCAAAAAGATGATTAATAGCTTAGTGTCACGAGCCATACTCGTATTTTGAGTGGATTATAGAACGAGAATTTTATCTCGATGGAGTTCACTTTGTAATATCGTCATGCTTCCTGAAATCGTTAGAAACGCTCCGGCATTGAGCAGTGTAAATGGCGGCTCCACATAAAATTGAATCGGACGAGATCAAATCGAAATTCAATAAAACAATCGACCGCGTTGTAATTGGATCACATCAAGGTCGCGCCTGCTTCACGATCGTCCCAAGTAAGTGATCTTGCAATCGCGATCTTATTCTAGTGTTTATGTTATCCAATTGTGATCGGCTTAAGACCCATTCGAGACTTTAAAGATCGTATTTTTCACTTCGGCAATATGTAGGCAGCTTGGGTGTACCTTACAGTCTTACACTTTTCCTTTTTGCTATGAAAATCCATCGTAAAATTATAAGATCCATCCGCGAGAGACCTTACGATTGGAATTTTTTCGATTGTTGGCTGGACAATTTATGGTTCGGGTGGGGTACGTATTAATATAAATGCAAAATCAGCAAAACAAAAGTGAGTAATTGAAATCGGTAAGTGTAGATGGCATTGAGCCAACCCCGATTATATCCCATTATTCAATTCTGTGATTCAATTTTTGCGCGCTATCAAAGATCCCAAGGTAATTGCTTCGACCATTGCTCGCGTGACTATAGAGCTATTGTTGGCAAGATAATATTGCCTTTGGTATGATTGCTTTTCTATGTTGTCTATTTTCTTGGCTTCTGATCGTGTCATCTTAATAATAAGATGAAGACTGACAGCCATAATCCATGATCTCAATTGACTGACAATTTCGCATATGCTTACTCTTAATTTGATTACTTGAGTTGCCGGGGCCGCGTCGTATGTGCTTTATCTGTTTTTCTATGCATCTATACAGAAAGGCTGGAGAATGATCGAATCAAGGCTGTTAGCCTTGTTAAAATCCACTATAGTCATATAATTGTAAGTTTGTCATCATAAGAGCAAGTAGATAAATTTTTAGACGTCTCCAGGACTGGGTAGATTGCTTCAGATTAACTGCGTGGACATCTGTTGCGTTTCGTCTACAGCAAAAGAAAGGGAAAAGATATTTTCTCATGGTCGATACGTGTTCCATGAACATAAAGTTTACGATCCATCCAGCCTATCCATCATAGACCTTAATGCATTTCTCTCCCAGACTTTTTTTTTTAAACTGGTGGATACTTTTAAAAATTTTCTATGTTTTTACTAAGACCTCTATTTAATTGGGATCTCAAAATCTTGTACTTTGTTTCAATTAGTGCGCAGTGAGAGATACCCACCATCAGCCACCATAAATATCCAGCTGGGTAAGGTCGATCAGTAGTTTCAGTTAAAATTTAGTGAGAGACCTTCACATATTACTAATTAATCCATTGAAGAACTCTTGCGGTTTCTATTTCTTTGTCCGCGCGTATTTTAAGGTGATTTCCTTCTAATTAACTTTACCGGCTATCTTTTGTTTTGATATCAGATATTTCAACGGCTGTCTAGCGTGATGATTGTGATAGAAATTACTACTGTTTTGACCATGGCAATCGATTTCGTTAGCTTCTTGTGTGCCGTAAGGTCAGTGGTGAATAAAAAAAAAGAGGGCACTTCTGTATCGTGTATTATTTCGTGTCTATCATGGTTATATTTCAACAATATTTTTTTTCCGCATAAAGGGGTAAAAATGATTTTAGGAATATTCACACTTAAGCCATGCAATCAGAGATTATGACCTAAATTAAAAATAATAAAGTAAAATTGTTCAAATCGAAAAGCTATTAAATCTAAAATAATAACCAAAACTAACTAAATAATAACCATAAAGAAAATCAAGATATAACAGAGTTACGATTGCATATAAACCCCAATATTGCATTAGAGATACTCCATAATCATCCAATAGAATTTGAACAATGCATGTTGCGTGATTGAGGCTTAAAAAATTATTGTATTTTTTATGGGAGTGGGATAAGGGGTTAATTTGTGCTATACTAATAATCGCAAACAGTAAAGCATGACTCTCTGCCATGAAATCAAAGAGGTTAGAAGCGGGAAGCCACAGCTTGTTCTTCAATGGCACTACAGCTTAAATTGAGCTTTGGCCTCCTGACCTTCAGCTTCCTTAACAATTTATTTGTTATTGTAAAAGAGTTGTTAGCCCTTCGCACAACACTCTATATACGAGTTTTATATTTTCGCAGGTTGAGGTAGCTAAGAGATTCCAAAGCAGGCAGTGTGCAGAAATTATACGTCCATCATGATTTGAACTCCCAACCTTCGTATTGTAGACCAACACGCTACCTACTAAGCTACACCCTAGCTTACCACAGCTTACCAAACATGAAAACCTGAATGACTTAAAAGTTATTCAGGCGAATCTCCATCGTGCAGCAGCGGCTATAGACGTTCTAACATGAAGATTCGCAAAGAAGGAATTTCACGTAGCCCTTTTACAGCAACCAAGGGCCGTGAAGGAAATAATTATTGGTGTTCTTGATAAAAGAAGCGACAGGCCTAGAGCTGCACTTCTACTATAACCCGAAATTAATTTTCTGAATATGTATCTTTATAAACAGATTTAGTAGCTGTCCTGGTGTAAACCCAAGGGCGGCAGTGTGTCAAGAGACAATACTTGCCTAGGCTTGCTTTCTTGGTGAGAAGCCAAATGCACATCACACTACATGGGAAAGTGGTAATATCAATAAAAGAGGTAAGTCACTTTTAGAGTATAACCTAGAAAACGTAGACAACTTCATATACCAAGGGGCGAACCTATAAAAGGATGGAAGCGAACCCATCGAAATCAAAAGAAGGATAATGGTGGCAAACAAGACTTATTATTCGGTACATCCAATAATCAAAAACAAGAACGTACACAAGAAAACAAAACTTAAGCTATATAAAACGATCATAAGACCTGTGCTATGCTATGGCAGCGAAACGTGGACTTTAACTCAGGCGTCCGGAGAACTACTTAGCGCCTTTGAAAGAAAGGTCCTCAGAAGAATCCTCGGACCTGTGAGGGAAGACTCGATTTGGAGAATACGATACAATAGGGAATTGTATGCTATCTTCGACAATCCTGAAGTGTCAACTCTCATAAAATTTAAGAAGTTACAATGGGCTAGTCATGTGGAGCGTATAGATGACGGACCAATTACCAAACGTACACTAAAAGGAAAATTCAACGGACAAAGACCAGTCGGAAAACCACGGAGCGCTGGAAGGATTCGATTGACGCAGACAGCGAATCACTGCTAAGATTTTCTAACTGAAGGACGCGGTCACTGAACCGAGATGGATGCAGGTAAAGTATTCAGGAGGCCAAAGTCCGATTTGGGCTGTAGCGCCATCCGCATGGCATGACTTTTACAGTATCTTACTCTTAACAATCTACACATAATAAATAAAGGCAAAACCCCAAACTTCATAAAGTCTACTAGGCAGGAGGTACTTGGCCTTACCGTAACAAGTTCCTGCCTGGTTGACTAGAACGAAAATTCGCCCGAATCTAAAGAAGCTGCACTTTCACAGATCATAAACATATCTGTTATGACGTAAAGATATAATGTAGAAATCCTAAACGTACCAACTATTAGGTCGTTGCAGATGAAATGGCGACTTTCGCGATGAAGTGAAGTTAGTTGCGATTTTCATGTATCAAACTGCCGCCAGTTGGCTCCGGTAGTAATGAATATTGAAGTATAAGTACTCCTACATTTAGTCATGGAATTATTTCAGTTTTGGACTTCATTGAGATCGGAGAGAAAAATAAAATAAAAAAAAAACATGGAATCGAGTCAAAAATGGTTACTTTTTCTTTACGAGTTCAAACTTGGCCACAACGCAAGGGAGGCAACCAAAAACATCAATAGGGCATTTGGAGCTGACACAGTAAGCGAACGAACCACTCAGCGATAGTTCGAAAAATTCCGATCATGAGATATGATCCTTCAAAGTGAGCCATCTGGTCACCCAGGACCATCGATAGACAACGACAAGCTGTGTTTATTAGTGGAGTCTGACTCAAGCCAAACTGTAAGGGACATTGCAGAGAATCCAGTCACTCCATGAGTACGAAGTAGATAGCGTAGAAGAATTATTTAATAATCAGTCTGGACTGCACTGATCAAATAACTAACCAGCTAATTCGTGCACAATATCATGAATGCCTACGAATAAAGCTGTCCGGTTGTGCACAAGAAAGGGGCAAAAAAAGCACCTTGGTGGAACGAGGAACTGGCGATCAAACGCAAGGAGACTAGGAAATTGTTCAATAGACCCACAACTTATAGTAACTCAAATAAATATAGAAATACTAATTACAATAAACTTTTAAGAAAGTTAAAAAAAAGAGTCATGGAGAAGATTTTGTGATGGCTTCCCAACGGCCTCAAGAACCCAAATGGTGGTAGCAAAAGGCATCAGATTAACAAAAAGTAGCAAGGAAGCGCTTGAAGTGAGGCTTCCGTGGCGTAGTAGGCAGCGTGCTTGCTTCTCAGTCAATAGGTCGTGGGTTCGATTCCCACTCCAGACGGAATTTTTTTAAGCGCAAAATTTTTAGTTGCTACTGGTGATAAAAAGTTATTCGCAATAAAATGGGGAAACGTTGTAAAAGTGATACAATTCCACTTCAAGAAGGCCTAGATACTCAGTAGATGGTTTCTGTTCACTTTCTATCATTCAGTCCCCCATAACATCTGCAAATATTTGTCAGTAAGCAGCCAGTACAACTGAGCAATATACCAGCTTCTCCACTCGCTACGGTCGTTCTCACTCCCCTTACCCAACCTTCCCAATCCCATTCCTTCCCTCCATGACTGTGTTTGTGCATTGCACATGAAGGCCAAAATTGCCTATAACACAAGTCATTCTGTAAAAAAAAAAAAAAGTGTTATTTGCAACACACTTTCCAGGCTGCAAAATATATAACAATGAAGATTTAGAAGTAGAGGAAAGCACGTATCGTCAAACTCCGTTCAGCAATGGCATTGCTGATAAAATCTTCACTCCAGAAAAGATTAGAAGGGCCATTAACACCTACAATCCAGTGGCGTGGCGTGACTTTATAGCTAGGGGAAGCAATTATTTTCTAAATATATTGGCTTATTACGCTTAAGCAATATATAATAAATATTACCAAAACCTCTCTCGTCAGCTGCTTGAAACATTATTAATGTTGAGAGTACCCAGGAATCTCGAACGTGATATAAAAGAAAAACGATTTACATTCACCCCTACTACCACACTGGAGCTTAAAGCGCCTGAATTAATAAATTAACAGACAATCTATATTGTTCAATCCCTTCAATAGATGGCATTTTATTTGCTAGGGTGACAAGGGACCGTAGTTCGAAGAAATATTTTAGTGACGTTCTGCTTTGACAGACCCTTCAACCTTTTTTTTTTATTAAATATAAGCTTACAATTTTTGAATAATTAATTAACAAGTTTTAGTTTTTAATAAGACGCCCGAAAAAGATTTCGCCCGATCTGCTGAAGTTTAAACCGATTCGTTTTCACTCAAAGAACGACAAATATGGGCAATATTGCCAGATCTACATCTTCACATTTTCTTCCTGATCATTTTTCGGCTAGTACCGAAATTCTGGTAATACTTTGATTGAGAGCCAGAGCTTGCGACTGAAAGCACTGGCTGAAAGCAATTGCGTTAACGCATCTCTCCTTCCTATATAAGTTAAACTTGCACTCGTCGCGAGCGAAAATTTTACTCGTATTGGTCGGCGGTCTCGTTCTCTTGTATATGCCACTAAAAGCAATGAGAGGAAAGGTGGAAGCATTTTAGTGCGACGCATCTCTCCTTTCTATAGAAGTTGAACTTGCGCTCGTCGCGCGAGAAAATTTTGCTCGTATAGGCCGGCGGTCTTGTATATGCGTTTTGAAAATCGCATCTTTTTTCCTGTGGAAGGCTTTCAATTTTAGTTGATCAGAAAAGGCGTGAGAAAAAAGCTGTCCTGAGCACGTAAATGCTGTAATCAGTGGTAGACGAAAATAATGCGCGTTTATTTTTAAAGCCATTTTTTAATAAATTTTCATATTCGTACTGATTTCAGTTTAGATTTTCTAAACTGAATAAAGGGTAAAACGTAAGGGAAGCATTGCTTCCCTTGCATCAATGGACGCCACGCCACTGCTACAAGCCCATCAAATCGGCCGGAGTAGATAAAGTATTTCCCGCTTTACTGTAGAAGGGGTTAGAGATTCTAATGCCAACAATAATAAGGATCTCTAAAGCCAGTCTAATATGGGGATAACACCCAAAAATCTGGATGAAAGCGAGGTTGGTCTGTATACCGGAGGCCGGGTATCGTCCCATTCATCAGCCTAAGTCATATCGCACTATAAGTCTTACCTCCTTCTTCATCAAAATAATGGAAATATTAGTGGACCTTCACTTAGGAACAAGGCCTCACAAGGGCTGTCACTATAAGAACCAACACGCCTACCAGAAAGGCAAATCAACAGAGTCAGCCATTCACGGTCAGAAAAACTGAAAAGATAAGATATTGTCCTTTGCGCATTCAATACGAAAATGAGATATACGAGTGGAGGTCAAAAATTTCGCGGAATGACAGGGAAGAGGGTAAAATTAGACAAGTTATTATTTTTTCTTTTCAATATATTCTCCGTTAAGTCTAATACATTTATCACTTTTCTCACAAAGTTCTTTAATTTCTTCTAAAAAACATAAAAGAATTATGATTGGGCGTAAAGCTCTTGCTCTATCTACAAATTTTAATTTTCATAGATTGAGGCAACTAAAGTATACCCAAGCAGGTAGTGTGCTAGAATTATGCGTCGACCGGGATTTGAACTCACGACCTATGCATTGTAGACCAACACGGTACCCACTAGGTCACACCCTAGCCAGTACAAAAAGGATAGACGGGAGAAAAAAGGACAGTCGGAAAACCACGAAAATACTGAGACGAAGCATATAAGAGGCTAAGGGCCGACTTGGGCTGTAATGCCTTTAATGATGATGAAGTTATGGCTATCGGTCGATAGTTGGCTGAGTTCGCTTTGCTTTCTATCTTGAGAATTTCCTAAACATTCGCAACTTTGCGCGTACATGGAAAGCATGCAGAAGAGGAGGAAAGATAAAAAAGATTGCAAAGAGGTTTTGCTGACGTTTCGGAGTACATTTTAAGGATAATGGGTGCAATATCGTCGAGACCAACGGACTTGTTGATTTCATGCAAGATCCTGATATAAGATGAGTACGAAAATGGAGCGGAAGCTTTGAAAAACCAGATGGAGCCAAAATAAGGGGTATTTGGCTAGAGGGTTGTAATGTTGAGTTTCTCGCGAAACTTGCTTGATCAATTACAGTACGGTCACGGATGAAGATAATAATTGACCGAATTGAAAAATTACCAAAAATATTTTTTTTTTGAAAGATTTTCCGTTGAAGTTTTTATCCATTATCAGATATAACGCATTTAAGTATGAATTTACACAAATTTGTTGCTCATTGAGTTCTCTGGTAGCTGGAGCTTGAAGCCCATCCTTAGTTTTTTCCCATGGGCAGATTTTATTTTCTCTTACTAATTACACAGGAAGGTGCATTGCAATTTTTATCCAATTCCGCAATTTAACTATCAAGATCGTATTTCGTGATTGGATTTTTAGTTCCTAGTTTTTCAACAAACACTTTGAGATTCTCCACATAACTCGAATCACCTTCAACTATGACGTCTTTCGCCAAATGACCTTCACGTTCATGTACAAAATCACCTGAATCCTATCAACAAATTAGTTGTAATCCATTATATTACATTATTGGTTATACCCATCGAAAGAAAATGTTATTGAACTATACACACCGCCTGAACAATACGAAACGATGTTTATTTGTTAAAAGTTAAAACGAACATTGAAGTTTTTTTTCCGGTCCATTTATGATCCTCCGGTATCACAAATTGCAATAATTATGGCATGACTGACGAAAAATCGTTTCCCACTGACATTACCATTCCGAAAATACATTTAATAACAGAGAAAAAAAAATGATAATAATAAAAATTGTTTGATGGTTATTTTGATGGATTTATAAGACCAATGTAGAAGTGAACAAAAAAATGTGTTTTTTTTTCAATTAAGTTAAAGTCTAGTTCTTGTATAGAAATATCTTAAGACTTGAAGTATTGGATATACCCAATGAGATCTTATTCTATAAGTTCGAGAAATTTACACTGTGGTCAATGATCGGAGGGTTTTTTATTTATTTTTTATTATTCAGTTTGAGTGCTAAGATGTGAGCTATCTTATAATCAAGAATTTCATACTGAGCTGTCTATTAATTTTCATGATTTTTAAATAAATTCGAAAAAGGCGTGAAATGCGTATAGGTACGTAGCTGAAAGAATTTTTCATTATATTGAATCTAACGAAGCTAAAGTTAAAATCAATCTAACTAGAATCTTCAATATTATTTGGGTAGTACCAGCTTTTTTAAGTTCTGCTTAATTCATTGTCAACTACAACCATATCTTAGCAAATACTTCGAACATTGTTCTTAAAAATGGAAAATAATTGAAAATCAGCTTAAAATTTGAAAACAATATGTTGGGTTCTTACATTTCGCTTAGAAATTTTAAATGTTTGAAATGAATTTGGTTAAGGGTCTTAGTAATACAAATAATACGTGCGAATTGAAAAAAAAAATTTAAGTAAAGCTACGTTATAGTTTTTAACTTTAATTAAATAATAATTCTCACTAAATTACGTCGAACTATTCTTCATAGATTTCATACATTCCTTAAAAATTGGTTCGACATGAATTAAAGAAAAACAGATTTTTTCTATGGACTATGGTAAAAATTCCAACCTCTCTCTCTTAGATATGAAATTGAGTTAGGATCGGAGGTGGTAATTAGGCGTGAAGTGGCAGAAGGATAAAAGGTTTGGCTCGAACTTCATCATTACTTAACAGCAGTTAGTCAATACTAGCTAGGATATAGCCTAGTGGGTAACGTGTTGGTCTACAATGCGAAGGTCGTGAGTTCAAATCCCGTTCGACGCATAATTCCAGCACACTGCCTGCTTGGGTATACCTTGGTTACCTTAATCTACGAAAATTAAAAATTCGTAGATAGAGCAAACCCGCGAAGAGCTAACAACCCTTCCGCAATAAATAGTAAAAATGTTAAAGAACCGGAATGTCAGGAGGCCAAGGCCCGATTTCGGCTGTAGCGCCATTGAAGGAGAAGTTAGTCAATACCGATTAGTTAGCAAATATTTTTACGCGTTATATAAGAATAATAATTATATTAATGGAATTTACAGAGAAAAAAAATGTTCTGTAAAAGTATGTAATAATTGATATCTTACTAAATACAACATCTTTATCCAAGCAACGCAAAAAACGAATTAATTATTCGAGTTTTGGAATGCGTGAAGAACTTGATTTACGCATTCCATCCAGATAAATTATCGGCAAAATCAATGGAATACGATTTAGATACATTATTCCAGATATGCGGTGCCTTCTTACAATATAACAACCTCAAACCCAAGGAATTTTATTCACATATACTTAACAATTCTATTAAAACCCAACTATATCGAGGAGTTCAACAGAATAAAATTGTATAAATAATTGCATTGTTTTCCACCACAACATGAACAATAACAACTCACCAGTTCTTCGATATAACAACGAATTCGTCACTTACCTGTAAAGATACAAAAAGAAAAACAAAACTGATTAAAAAAAACAACATTATTATTATCATCATCGTCGACGATTACATGCTAGTGTGTTTTTTGTATACTTATAGAATTTCATTATGCACAGAAAATTTCCTTACAATCTCGTAAAAAATAACTAAAAATAAGAAAATTGTTTTTCCATGGTTTCGAGCCGCTCGTCTTGAAAATCACTTGGGAATAAACCAAAAACTAAAAAAAAAAAGATAACTATAGTAGCCATAGTTACGATCGATGCGGATCAGTTTGGATCAGTGAGGATCATTGCATCGTCCGATCGTATAATATGGCATGGCAATTGAAAGTGCCTCGCATGTCGGTTGCATTCCTTTCTAAACTCTGATTGTTATTTTTATATCGATCGTCTAGCATATAAAATACACTCGGCATTCTGATAGGGGAAGGCGGGGCGAGGAGAGCCAGAGCCAGCTGCTTTTTTTTTCTTTATTTTTCTTTTTCATATAAGTAAGGCGGCGTACAAAGATCGAATTCAAGATTTATCAGCAGCAATCAATGCGCCATGCGCTAAATAGCAGATATACTATGGCACGATCATATGAACTCGCGTAATGCCAATTGGTCAGACGATATGATTGATCTTCAATCTTCTGATCGCGCCGTTCTTTTACGAACATACTCTAAGCGTCCAAACATATTCCAGCATTTTGTAGTTGGAGCCGCTTATTGCGCGCATCGATCCATAAATAAATTTTCAATTGAATTCTATTTCTGGTGATCGATAAGAGTCTGGAAGAAGTGCACATGCAATGCATTTTCTTCTCTAAGAACTAAGCGCGCGCTCGCAAATCCTTAAGAATGTATAAGACGGCACGATCACTTGAAAGATTCTCGTATTTAAAATCCATAGTTAAAGATAACTTTTCGAGTTCCACTCATATGCACCTATAGATCTGGCTTTATTCGGATTCGATGCGATTTCAAGTGCTGATGATCAACAGTCCCATCATAAATATTTCTAATTGCCGTGCTGAAGTACGGATAGATCGTGTGCCAAAAGAATCCAGAAAAATAACAATCTCGTTTTGAAAATATTTTTGAAATTATTTCGTTTCGATGTTGGTCAAACAAATAGTGGCCGACTATTTTAGTATTATGAAACATTTATAAGCTGACGGCTAGAATTTGTTGAAGACTCCTTCTTAGCTTTTATATACCACATGCTGCGATCTTACATGATTCTGAGCCAAAAATTTTTTTTTTTGAAAATCGAAAATAAATAAAATAGTTTGTGTGCATTGAAGAAATGTGCATCACATATGCAAAGCTCGCATAGATGTCGCGACAGGTTAAATGTCTAAAATAGATTGGATTTGAAATTTATTCAAAATGGCAACGGGGATAAGGAATTCGTGAATTTTTTGAATGGCGACTAAAGGAGAAATTTTTGCTGGCTCTGTGAATTAATCAAGATCTATGGAATGCGTGCGTGCGGGACGACGAAATTGGTTTATTTTCACGGAAGAAGATGTGTGAAATTACCGTATAAAATTGGTAATATGTAAACAGGCTACAGGAAAGTATTCGATATAATTTTGTTGGGCAAAGCGACTAATTTCGTTAGAAGATGATTGAGATGTTTCATAAGGCGAAATAAATACTTGCTTTGCACATTGGAAAAAAATCTTCTTGTTTTTTCTGTGAATCAAGGAAACTGAAAGCACCGCATGTAATGAACTAACTATATTAAGAGATCTGTTTGGCGCGTTTATTGCTGACTGTATCGAGCGCGATGTGTGTTGATTGCAATCATTTAACGTCTATGCCGTAATTTCAAATTGGAATACATGTGTGTACTATGACTCGATTTGATTAATATGTGCGTCGTTTAATTTCAGTCCTATTTTTAGTCGGACAAATTTCGGGTGATTTCCGAAAATAAATCAGAAAGAAAGAATCAAGCTGGATTTCATGTTTTGTTATTTCTTTAGTTAAAAATGATTTGTTTTAATTTTTTGAGCAAATATTTTCAATATTATGTACAGATTCGATATCAAAAATGACCATGAAAACAATCAATAATTGACATGCTAAGAGTAGGAGAGAGGCTTATGTAGACCGATTTACCCTACTTTGTTTGGATCACCAAAATTAAGATTTCGACAGTTAATAAGAGACACTTTTGGCAAAAACCAATATCTAGCATTCGATCTAAGTTTTTTTTTTTATATATTACACAGTAACTAGAGGAGTTACTCTTTTATACTGAAGCACAGCTCCGGTGGGATGAGAAAGATTTTTGGAATTTAGGTGATAGCGAAGAAAGTGGCTATGATGAATACTTTTATTGAATTGTTGAATATTGTAGTCATCTGGGAATACTAAGATGGACTGTAAGTTCCATTTCCGAACAGTCCGGTTTAGAAACGAATCGTTGAATTTAACACCAACCTAAGATAGTATTACGAGGAAAAGCTATGCATGGTGATAAGAAATCAGAGATTTCGTCCGTACAATCTTCATTGTAGTTACGATACAAAAAGGTAAAGGAGCTTACAATTCGTCTATGGTCGAGTGAATCGAGCGATGAAGAGATTACAGAATCTCCTATAATGTTGTTGGCCCGAGATTGGATACTATCCAGACAGAATGAGGAAACTTTTGCAGCTTCCGTCCATAGGTGGGAATTAAATTCAAGACGTGGCCTAATATAGGCCTTAAAAATTGTCATTAATCCAAAAGTGGTGAAGGATTTTTTAGAACGTTTCAGGTAACCCAAACATTTAGATGCCTCCTTGGCGATATTAAATATGCAATCGTTCCCATTCTATCTATACTCTTAAATGACCGAATGAGTAAACACAACCTCGCCGGAACGAATAACACCTTTTACCTGCTAAACAAAATTTATTTAAGCATGCAAGGATACCAACATCATGCACATTTTTACAAATTAAAAACCTTGAAAGATTAATCTATCAAGGCTGTCACATACGTGCATTTTTCAGTATTATATACGATTCATTTCGTATTCCATTGTAAAATTGATTTTCAGGTTGCGTGTTTTTAATATGAAAAGAAAAATTTTGCGTTCTCAGATATTCTGAGAAACAGAAAAAGACAATAAATTTTATTAGCATAGAATGAATTATTATTTGTCTTCTTTTGAAGGAGCACCCTTTTTTGTCGAAGCTTATACAGAAACAAAAAAAATAAAAAAATAAGCCCGAATTACTATGAAGTCATGATGCATAGGCCTTAAAAAGGTGTGGTATTGTATAAGGGAAATCGAATAATAATAAAATGAAATATCGATCGAAAAGGTTCAAGGCTTTCGAACCACTTGGTTCGGTGTCAGATTTAATTTAGATTTTTCCTTTACGGCTAGGGACATTTGGATTTAGTTATCGCTATTAACGATATATATATATCGAATTAATTCGTACAAAATTTTACTAAATTAATTGATCCTTTCAGAAAAATTAATCCAAGTTTGTTTTAATAAATGACAAGTGTAAAGATAGAATGGATAATTGTGTAAAATGTTAAAGTCGATTATGCAGTAATAAAATAAATACAAAATATCACATAGACATATATACAATATGTCAAGAGAAATTATAACATGATATGACAAGATTTCACTATCCAAAATCTAAGTATAAACTCACCAGTGGCGGCTGGTCAAACACAGCATGGTCGGCACTGTTCCATTGCTTTACTTGCTGTTATACTGCATTTAATTCGAAGCATTTAGTAAAATAATGATTTATTAGTAATTCCTTAGAACTGGTTTGGTGAATGTTTTCACAGTGCATTTCGAATTGAAAGAAAATATTTCCGGATTCTACACTGTTACGCTTTATTATTCGTGACGTTTCGGTCTCTGCTGTTTGATAAAGGTCTCAGCAGAGACCTAATCGTCACGAATAATAAAGCGTAACAGTGTAGAATCCGGAAATCTTTTCTTTCAATTCCTTAGAACTATTTATCATTATTCGTTCAATTTTATTCGTACGGCACCGTACGATGAACCAAAAGCGAAACTCCGGGGATCGTCGGACCCACTCCCAAGTTCGAAATACATGTATATTTTCTATCTCTCTCTCGTGGTTACATCCCACATGATGCTAAGACGCAACACACCTAATGGGCGGCTGTGTAATTTCGCAACTATATGGAAGGATAGGGGATTTATAGGCGGACCGAAATTTTAATGACAAAGATCAGCAAGCCAGGGCTGGGTTTTTTCGTGTTTAAAACTTTCCGGAAAAAACTATCGATTTAGTATAGTCATAGAATGCTTTTAGTTGATTCATTTACAGCATTTTACAGACTGATATTAGTCTCACCGATTTTGGGGTTTTGCGGTGGTTCATGACGATTTGGCCTTATTGCGCGATAGAGATGCCTCAAATTGTGTTCTTAATTGCCATTTTACATGCTGAATGTAAAGTTATGATAGTCAATCATTTATATTATAGAGTTGTATCTATCAATCAAGAATCAAGTGCCGGGAATTTCAGTGAATTCAATAGGTTTCGCGCTTACTAGTGTGAATGCTGAACTTCCATTCGGTATAAGTTGAAATCGCAACACAACGAGGGAGGGCAGATTATCGTCACAAAATCAATCCATGATCGTAAAAATTCGTACGATAATTAATAATTATTTTCGGCTATAAGCTCCAGGATTTACTCTAAGTTTGCTTACACTTAATTAAGATGTCTTTTTCTTTCACTTTGTCTAGGTTTAGGTAGTAGGAGGGTGGTCTCGGGAAGACAACCGCAATGTACTGGGTCATCAAGTTGAACTCCCCCAAATGAAGTTCATGAGATGGATGTAACTCCTCTTTTGCTAGCCACTAGGTAAGGTTTGTGAACCGGAGTAGGCTCGAATTTTTGACGCCTCTGAGGTCGTCTACTTCTGGGACCAATCTAGAACCCAAACAAAGGAGATAAATGTTGGAAATTTGTGGACAGAGAGAAAGATGATGTTCCATGGATTCTTCGTCTTCCTCGCAACCTCTGCAAACGTTTACTCGCGATTCGTAGCCTAAATGCATGAAGCTTAAGGAGGCAATAGCCCATGGTCAGATCGACAATAGTTCTGGCGCTATAGCGACTACGGTGTAACAGCTGAGCTACGATGTTTTTATTAGGCTCCTCCCAAAAGGATTTGGTCGTTCAACAGATATTCACTCACTGCCATTCCATTGAGACAGAGTCCGAAACATTCTATTTGAAGCTAGTCCTCAGCACTGTTGGTGTTACATCGACTAACTTTCTAATGAAGCAAGCATGTCTGCAGCGTCGTTGCGTAACATGTCGCTATGACTTGGTATCCAAATTAAAAAATGTTCGGTTCAAATTCCTGGAGGATACCAGCAATGCAAGTCTGTTGTCCCAGAATTTGTAACAACTTTCGAGACTATTCTGCAAATCTAAAAGAATTTAATTGCACTCATTAATGGCTAGTGCTTTCGCTTGCAACACAACCACGTGTTTTGGTAGATGGAAGGAAGTGTGGATATTGAGTTGACCTCATAAATGTTAATTGGTTTCATCCACATATAGCCAAAGTTTTTTTTTTGTAAAAGGACCTATAGTGTTTTGCTCGAGTTGACTTGACACAATGATTTATAATAGAAGTACTTCTTGCATAGGGTGCATAGTACCCTCCATGTTTTGACCAAGCTATGCATACTACTATGCCTGTTTTCTATTTTCAAGTACATTTAGCAGACTATCTACTATCAGACATTACAGAAGTGGAGATATTATTCCTTCATGTGAGGTCAACATTTGGCTGATTCATCTGCCGCTCCTACAATGACATTCGTAGGCATGTTTTCAGGTCAACTTCACTCCATATAGCGAATTCGGCAAAGTTCAAACAAATTATAGTCTGTTAAGAAAAGTTTGTTCGAAGGATACACTTCAACTTTCCAGTGAAGCTTCTTATCTATTGCCATGCCGTCGAAAGTCTTTGTGGTTTATCGTGAAGGAAGACAACACCGTTTCTATTGATCAATTTTGACTGCTTCGTGAATCAAATCATCAGTGGTAAACAGTAGAAATCAGTACAATTGTTTTGTTATTTTCAAACATTCAATATTTTTCCTGCGGTGTCAGTCTAAGTTTTATTGTTGGTGTCTTAACTATGCTTCGACCATAAATTTTTTTCGAACAATCTTGTTGTTATACATTTTCAATCGCTCATTATCTTTTCTGTTATTTAGAAATTGCTCAAGCTTAATCCGTTTTAGCGGACTTCTGAAAATTTGAACTCAGTTCATTAAATTTTGCTTGCATCAAATCGTGTATCCAAAACGATTAATGTTTAGTTTGAAAGATTTCATCAAAATACATACCACCTTGATCACATGTTTGGTCGACTAAAAAACCGCTCCAAGGAACGCGTTTTACCAAGCCAAGAGGAACTAACGGTAAAATCGAAAACAACTTAGAGGCAGATGTACAAAAGTTGGTGTAACTTTTACAAATGTGAAGCTACGACGCTGAAATCTGGTGGAAGTGTAAGTGACAGATGTGGCAACATAAGTACTTAAATCGGGTGCCGGGGTAACACCACACTGTGGTCCTCCTGAAACTTTCTGATCAAGGTAGTATTTCGAAGTTGACATATCAGAACGAGATACATTTTCGATATTAAAACCCTTATCTCGAAATTGGTGAAACCGAAACAAAAAATTTATAACATAATAAAAAAGGTAAGATACGTAAATAGCGATATACCCCAAATAAAAGGAAAGATTTCCAGACTTCACACTGTTATGCTTTATTAAATGTGACGTTCCGGTGTCTGCTGATCGGATCAGTTTGATAAAGTTCTCAGTTCTCTATTAGCCTTAATAAAAAAAAATTTAATTCAATATAAAAACATAAAAGGACTACGATTTGGCGTAAGTAAGCCCAATCATGCGATACTCTAGATGAAGAGAATAATTTTATTTTAAGAAATTTAGTATGGTGAGTGGTAGAAGGGGGTAAGAGCATTGAACCAATTTTTTCACATCGTGCTAGTGTTTCTATCAGAAAGTTGTATTGAAAATTTAAGCTTCAAATTTAATAGGTACTATGAAAATTGGTGTATTGAATTTAGTGAAATTGTGCAGTGATAGAAGGAGTGGGGAGTTCTTAGTGAGTTTTTCAGGAATAACTATAAACATCATGCATGTTTCAAACGCAAATCAGTAGCATTCAAACTTTTAAGGAAAATTGACTTTTTGAAAAGTAAGAAGGAGTGAATGTAATCATCATGGTCTTACTAATAATTCTAAATAAATATTTTGTTCAAAATTTCAGCTCAATAAATCCTATGTGTATTGAATAAATTGTTTTATAGTATTTCATGAAAAAGTGCAGTTTATATGAGAGGTGGTAGAAAGAGTAGGGGGATTCAAATAATTTATATACTGTAGATTGAAATTGGTATAAAAATAATATATTCAAAAATTTAGATCTAGCTTTTATACTTTTCGAGAGAATGGGCTTACTGTCAAATCTCGAAAATACGTCATTTTGTATGAGAGGGGAGGGGGTGGGGTAGAAGGGGTGGAGTGATTTGGTCTGTTCACGAACTTCACCTTACTTTTTTTTGTGAAAAACAACGTGTTCAAAATTTGAACGTCTTAGCTCAACGTGGTCTCAAGCTGGAGAGCGAACGGACGAACGGACGGACGGACAGACAGATGTACGTACGGACAGACAGGCATCCGGTTTTTAGATTTTTGAGTGATAATAATAATAAAGGCACTAAGATTTCATTCCAACCCAATTCATAGAAATGAGTGAGTGAGGAACTTAAAAGAGAGTTCATATGTAGATGTCTCCGGAAGTTTGGTAAGTTTTTGTCGAAATTATGAGTGGTACGCGAAAGTAGATTAAAAGTGTTGTGTTCTGCTAATTCAAAACAGCATTAGATATCATATCCTGTTGTGCTAATTTACCGCTTAGGATGGTACGAGACCGTCATGGTCCTTTTCCCGTTCCGTTTTTTTCAGCACAATCAAGGATGAAGTTTCCTTGGGTCAATAACCCATCCCAAGCTCCTGGGCCGCTGGCAAATTATTGCTGCTTCCGGCCTGAGAAAATTTCATTATTCTGTTAGCGGGATGAAGGATTCCTTTCATTTCGTTACACGGTCGGGAATCGAACCCGGCCTACCCGCGTGCCAGGCAAGCTTTCTACGAGTCACCGATGCTGATGAACTAATCTCGTCAAAATGTATCCACAATGTACTTTATGTGAGTTAAGTGACTTCAAATATGCTTTTTACTTATTTACCTATATATGATTATTCTTATTTCCTATAACGAGTACTCCTTCCCCATCCAGATGATTACCAACTTTTCACGAAATGGGGATGGCGGTTACGTGTTCGAGGTTATTTGGAATAAAATTAAGTCCTACTCGATTTGGTATAAGTTTTCATGTCAAATTATTATTATTTCCATAGAGATTTTCGGACGTTTCAAATCAGAGTAATGATTGACTTGAAATATTTTCTTTTCATTTGCAAGCTGGAGGGGACTTGTCTACTTGAAACAGAATTTGTACTAATAATGTTAAAACTTTTCAAAGAAGAACACAAGACTACTCGAAACTAGGTATTTAATTTTCTGCAATTTCAATACCTTCGGATCAATATTCTTCTCGTTTTTAACTTTTCAAGTGAAAGAATATTGAACTCATTTCAACAACAAATCTCTGCAATCCTTTAATCATTTTCCAGATAGAGCTAATGTGCTTGAAAAAAAAAAATTATCTTCCTCAAACCATTAGTCCATTTCAAAATAGAATACTGACATGAAACCATTTTTTCCTTTCCCACTCAAATTTTATCCAATCCTAAATTTTAGTTAGGTATAGAAAATAAAATAAGAAGATTAACAACTGAAACATTGAAAGTTTTGTTCCACGCAAACTTCTATGCCATAATCTAAAACAAAGAAAAAACATCTACAAACTTTAATCTCATTTATAAACGCATTTAATAAGAAACCATAATCCTATTATAAATCGCACGTATTTATTAAACACATGCATTCGATATTTTCAACAAAACGTTTTATTTTTCGATGGCCCGAGCTTTCTGTGTGTCGCATTAGGTCTGCTTCTGCCACAAAGTAAATATTTGTTTGAAAATAATGTGTCATACTTGTTAGATTAATTGATAAATAATTGTCACCTTTATGACTTTAGCAATTGCCAATATGTGTCGGCACGTATTATTGGTCATTGGCTTCGCGATATGCGGGAGATTATTATTTTGCAAAATGTGTTATTCAGACAGTTTTCTTATCGCTAGAAATAGAGTAAAGCTAATTTCCGTTCTATAAGATATTTTATAGATGTCCTTTTGTAAATTATAGAAATCTCTGATGTGTGTGAATTGCGATATTTTACACCTAAAGATAATGCTAAGCATATGTACATACATTTCATTTTTAATAAATAGTTCACGTACATATGTACATATATGCTGGTGAATCGAAATAATTCCATTGATCTAAATTCGATAAATAGTTTTATTGCGACACTTGAACTTCAATTTGAATAATTATCTCTAGAGGCAATAAATCAGTGCGATTAAAAGATTAAAAAATTTAATTCGAGGTTATATTTATAGGACTTAGGATTTCTAATTGATTTATTTTGCATTTAAAATGCAGCTTGGATTCGGTTCATAGGGTATGAACTTAAATTAAATGAGGCAGCATACTTTGGAGTCGGTCACCTTTTGACGCAGTCAAGCTAAACTTCGACAAACCTGTGCGGGCTATTTAGTTCCGGACGACAGGTGTGTTTGCTAGGAAAGGGCATTATCAGGAAATGCTATAAGTATTTGAATAAACCTAGTCGAGTCGTCTTTTTTTTTTACGGTCCCACCCTGGCTATAGTTGGAAGCTCCGACATAGTTTCCACGGGCTCGTCTTTTACAATTGTTTGCCCGGTTTAATGATAATAATTGCCACCATGTTGTTGTTTTTCATGTTTGTGACTCTGATAAAACGAACCTAATTACAAATTTACAATTTTATCGCGGTGAATTTTTATATTACGGAATATAATTTTTCTTCTTTTTTGAAATTTCACCGTGTACACAGGTAATTTTAATGATGTCACCGCCATGGCTTAGCGATTTTGTAATTAATTAATTGTTAAGTTAAATCTTTATTCTTTAGTCATGTAATGAATTAATTCAATGTAAAAAAATTAGCAAAAAAAAAAGGTTTGTATCATTGTATTCCAACAAAACCTGCTTTAGACGGTCAAGACAATCTGGTCAGGAAATTTTTACGGAATCTACATCATAGGCCATTGTTGTAATATAACATAGGTCCGAGCTTGGATTGATCGCAGAAACGCGATGATGGAGGTTCGCCCATTACAGACCTTCAATATTACATGTGATGTTCGAGTTGATGACAGAGGGCCATATTTTATTATAGGAAAACGTGCCCGGCAAGCGTAATGCAGTAGTGGTCATGACTCGTGACTCGATGCAACTAATTGAGCAAATGATAGAGATCCCTGGGACCTTAATTAAGATGTTCTATGCCAATGATATGTTGGAGGAGTTAACTATCGTCGATATGAATCGCACAATGCTGCTCATTAGATTGAAGTATTCTGTGTTTTCACGGAAATTCGTCATTAATTATTTACAATTAGGAAGATGTTAGTTCTGTCGTTGATCAAATTAATGATTTTGTTATTTATCTAACGTTTATTGATCGGACAGAGAATTTAATGAAGCATGTTTTGGTTAGATGGTATAAATAGAAAAATATTTTTATTTTAGTCGTACAACTACAAATGCTATTTGAAATAAAAACATAAGAGAACTACGATTGAGCATAAAGCTCAATCGTGCGATACTCTAGATGAAAGAGAATTTTTTCCATTTTAAGAAATTTAGGGGAAGTGGTGGAGGGACTGACGACATTGAACTACTTTTTTCACATCACGCTAGACTTGCACCAAAATGTTTTATAGAAAATTTAGAATTAAAAAATGTAATAAGTACTGAGAAAATTAGTGTATTGGATTTAGTGAAATGGTGCAGTTTATATGGGAGGTGGTACAAGGAAGGGCGAGTCCTTAGTGGCTTTTTAGAAATAACTAAAAACATCATTTTTTGACATGTTGCGACTTTTTGTGAAATTGTTAAATTGTGCCAGAGGGGGTAGAAGGAGTGAAACTAATCGTCTAATTTTTTTGGTCTTACTAATAATTCTAAATAAATATTTAGTTCACAATTTCAGCTCGATAAATTTTATACGTACTGAGTAAATTTGTTTATAGTATTGCATGAAAAAGTGCAGTTTGTATGGGAGGTGGTAGAAGGAAGGGAAGGACTCAAACGACTTTTATACAGGAGATTGGAATCATTGTGAAATTAGTATACTCCAAATTTCAGATCAATAGCATTTATACTTTTCGAGCAAATTACGAAATTATGTAATTTTGTATGGGCGGTGGGGAGAAGGGGTAAAGCTAACCATCTAATTTTTGTTGTTTTACTAATAGCT
Organism: Chorisops tibialis; assembly: GCA_963669355.1. Lineage (NCBI taxonomy): Eukaryota > Metazoa > Arthropoda > Insecta > Diptera > Stratiomyidae > Chorisops > Chorisops tibialis. The sequence continues at coordinate 109,533,545 of OY770262.1, read as the reverse complement.
CTAAATAAATATTCGGTGCACAATTTCAGCTCGATAAATTTTATACGCACTGAGTAAATTGGTCTAGCGCATTTCATGTATGGGAGGTGGTGAAAGGAGGAGAAGGACACAAATTATTTTTATACAGTATATTAAAATTATCATAAAAGTATTACATTCCAAATTTCAGATTAATAGCATTTATACTTTTCGAGTAAATCCGTTTGTTGTCAAATTGTGTAATTTTGTATGGGAGGGGGTAGAAGGGGTGGAGTGATTTGGCTCGTTCACGAACTTGACCTTACTTTTTTGTCAAAAACAAAGTGTTCAAAATTTGAACTACCGTTGAGCTAGGTAGTTCTCAAGCTAGAGAGGACACGGTCGGACGGACGGACGGACAGACATCCGGTTTTGAGATTTTGAGTGATTATATGAACTTCTGTATCATTCATTGTTTTCTCCGATCCTTATTTCTTGCCGTTACAAACTTTGTGGCAAACTTATAATACTCTCAGATTTCATCTGGTGTATAGAAATAGTTAGATGGGGTTTTTTCTGTGGGTGATTTATTCTCAAAGAAAAAAAAAATTGGTTGTTAAGATTTACACCTAAAAATTGATGATAATGTTTGATTCCAAATCACACAGCTAGAGTACTATGCTGATATGCCAACAGGCGAGCAGTTGAACAGGAAGTTAGAGGAATAAACAATTCCCAACGACAACGAAACGATCGATGATCGCGCCTTATGGCAGAAACCTTTTTCTGTTCTGTACCCCTATCAATCAGTCAAACAATTTCCTTTTCAGACCCCCAATAGAGGCATAGAAAAGAAAAAGTTATATCCCACAAGACACACTCCTGAGCAACGGCATTTAGTTGCCAGGACTTGTTTATTTTGCTGGCCACTTGCTCAAATGCTCGCTTCCAGGTGCTACTAGTCCGACATCTTCCTTGAGGATTATCATCTCGAGCTTATCTCGGTCCACTGCCACTTCCGCAGTTGCACTCGAAAGTTTGTCGTTAGAGATCACATCCGAAGATGGGGTTCAGAGAATACTTAAGAGCGCGTAAAGTAGCTCTAGTATTACGTGGTAAGGGCATACATGGGGGCAAAAGATTTCATCCGAACAATCTCCTTTGTAGTAGCGATACAAAAGGATTAGGGAGCTTACAGTTCGTCTATGATCGAGTGAATCGAGCGAAGAAGTAATGTCAGAGTCTCCTATAATTTTAATAGTCTGAGATAGGAGAGAGAAGTTTTTGCCTATTTCAGTCTGTCCAGTTGAACTGCAAGGTTCGTCGTTGGAGATCACTTCTGGTTAAAATATCCCTAAAATATGTCGGAAACATTGATTCACAAAAGTTTGCAGTTTCTTAATAAGTCGAACGGTGACTTTTCATGCAGTAAAACCCTATATTAATACGGATTTTACGCATGCGTCAAGCACTCGCAGCTTTATGCAAAGGTAGACCTCTCTTAACCTCCGAAAGGCCTGACGATTTCTACTAGCCTCAATATCCTTTTCGACTCCGCCATCCATGCTGCCAATGTTTCCGAGATAGCAAAAATCTCGCACCTCTTCCATATTTAGTCCCTTAAGAACAATCGGTGCGCTTATGTTTGAACCCATCTGCATGTTCTTGGTTCCACCTATAATTACTTTCAGTCCTGTTTCTTTGCATTTAGTATACAATGAGCGAACATTTGACTCTAAGTCCGAACGGTGCTTTCCAATCAAACACATATCACTACTATAATAAAGGTGACTTAAGATGTTAACGGTCCCCACTAAAGCCCTTTATCTTCACCACCTTTCAGTGCAGCTTTCATTTATTACCACCAAAAACAGGGCTGATGATAATATGCAGCTTTGCTGACACCCTTTCACATAGGGAAGCTCTCGGACAGCTCTCTATAGAAGCCGTTACATTTTGCAATCATAGCTCTGATGTTATCTTGAATACCTCTCGTACGCAAAACGTTCCACGTGTAATGTCGCTTAACGCTATCGAAAACTTTCTTGAAGTTTACAAACATGGGATGTAGTATCGAACCCATTTTAGCGGACTGCTCAAAAATTATCCGTAGTGTATTTATATGGTATGGACAAGACGGCCTTTTACAAAATCCTGCCTGACACATTTCAAGAGTGCTCTCTACAGCATCACTAATCCTATTGAACATTAAGTTAACCATGATTTTGTATACGGCAGTAAGAAGACATATACGACGCCAATTGCCACAATCCCGAAGGTCGCCCTTATTCGGAATTTTCACAATAACGCCCTCATTCTACTCAGCCAGATATCTTCCTTCATTTTATACCTATCTAGTAAAGAGTGGGAGAAGTATATCGAATGCTATTTCCGGGTCCGCTTTGCGAAGTTAGGTTGGTAGTCCATCCATATCAGGAGCTTTCTTTCCGGCCATAGACCGAATGGCTTTATACGCATAGTTCAGACCTCAATCGTTGGATTACAAGTTGCGGTTAGCGTCGATATTTCTGTTTACTAAATGACACTTTTTGGACAGAAAAAATTTTTAGTTTTTCCTTTGCTTACACTCTAAACTCTGCTGCTCTTACTTCCATTTCGCCTATATTCCATTTTGGCGTTACATCTGACCTATACTTTAAACCTATCGCGCTTCATCCTTTTTAATTTTAACTTTAAAATTGTAAAATTGGACAAAAATCACAAAAAATAAGAATATGGATGGTGAATTCCATCATTCAAAATTTGTATTTCAAAATTTTTATGAAATAACTTCTATTTTGCTTTGTATGTCTAACTTATCATTTCACTGTATTTCTTTGCCTCTCTCTCCAATAATAATAAATTTACATTTAATTAAATTTTGTTATCTGTTCGATACCAATTAAATTAAAGAAATGCAAAATTGATCAATGGATAGGCCTACGCCAAAAATTTATCTTTTCGTAGGTTTGGCATGTAAAGCATAAGAAGAGTGAGCTAATGGTGCTGCCAACAGCGTAGTGTCTCGTTGAACTGCATAGTTAGTATGAAATCTTATGACCATTTGGCTTTGATGACTATTTGAAGTACTTATTTTCGCGGGAAAGTTAGAGTGATTGTTTTTGTTGTTCCTTAGATTTTTTTTCGGAGCAATACATTTCCACCTCCCATTCCACAATCACGACTTGCCTGCACGTCGCTCCAGTTCCGATATTACAACCAAAATGAATTTTCGTTTATTTTGTTTCATTCAAGACTTTCTTTCCCTTGGCTTATTTTGCTATCTAGATGTCGAAATTATCACTTTAAGGGCCTAAACACAAGAATTATTAATATGTAAGTTGAAAAATGAAACGTGGCACCTCAGGCATAAGATATAATAAAAGGGGTGAAATGAATGAAATTTCGCAGATCTTGTCAAAGGCGCAAGCATTTTGATAAATTTCTTTAATATTCCGACGTCAAGCTTAGTACAGAGCTCAAGAAAAATTAATGAAAAATCATAATTGGTGAAATGATATTGTTCAAATTTTGTGTATAAAAGTTTCATTTCGCCTGATTAAATTACGAATTTTGCATTATAGTCCGTGTACACTGGCCGATTTTGCACTACTTTCGATGCAAATATAGCCAGTCAGTAAGCAAATTTTTCATTTAGCGAAAGTCACTACTTTCGACAAATTTGACTATTTTGTGCATGTTTTTAGGCACATCATACACACAGAATTCAACCCAGCCAATTCAACTCATTCTCAGTACATTGTTTCGAATATTCATATGGTAACAGGAGCCTGCTGTGAATTCATTGAATTTGGAGTTGAAATTTGATAAATTCCGATACTATCCAAAGTTGATTTTACAAAATTGTCATATTTAATTTATTGTCCCGTATTCTAAAATCGAAAAATGGAATGATTAGAAGTTCAAAGTACGAAAATTGATATTGAAAGGCAAAATTAGAAAAGATTGCTCTATTAATAAAAAAAAACTTCTCCAATTGTTCAGTTTTATTCATCCTCCTAATTGGTTTATTTCAAAATTTCAGTATAGGACAACATAATGTGATCAAAAAAATATTGAACAAAATACTAATAAATAATAAAGATTTAAATAAATAATGGTTTTATGTATATGATGTATATGACTAAAAACGCTAAAAAAACCATACTAATATCTAATAGAGTAGATAACGCCAGAACTTCTTAGATTCGAAAAAAAACATGCTCTATTTTCGATTGTCATGTTGCATTCGATGCATATTAAAAATGCAAAAGAATACGATATGAATAAATTTATACGTTAATATGTGAATGGAAGACGCAAAGCTCTTATACAAATTAAATAATGAAAAAAATTCAATAAATCAAAAAGATAATACAAAATTTCATCATATTTCCTCTTTCATGTTACGCGAATACGAATAAAAAGTTTTTATTCAGAGTTTCTTACAGTTAAAAAGTTTTCAAATTTACATCCCATTTTTTTCTGGTTGCAAATTTAAAATATTATTCTATCGAGTTGAATTTACAAAATAGCTAGCAGTTGATTAAATATTATTTTTTTTAAAACGTCTTTTCTAAAAGACGTAAGCATTAGCATGGAGGCGAGGTATCATACGAATACTAGAATAATTAGTAGCCAAGTTAACATATGGTCTTATTTGGTAGCGCGAATTGCCCGGAAATTATAAAATTTTTTTGTTTTGAGACTGGTAAAATGAATCGACTTCTTCGTACACTACCTCAACCGTCTGGTAATTTTCCTGAGAATATCAAGGTGGATTCAGAGCCGCACGACTACATAAGGACATGGTAAACAGTAAACACGTTGATAACCGAGCACTAGAAAATAATCTGGCCTAATGGAGCCTTATCCGCGTCAGTTGGCTCAGCTCCTCAGCTTATAACTTATCTTGACTTATCTCTTTCTTGCCTAGTTTTGTCTGACTTACTCCGTTTTTGTCAAAAACAGACTTTTCTACATCGCATTTTATGTATCGTATTGACATCTAGCAGAAGTTTTGATATCACCACTGGATTTAGAGTTACTTCTTCCATACGGATAGCGCTTTAGTCGAAAATTGAAAAAAATTAATTTATCGCGTTTTTCGCATGTACTCTTCATATGTGAAACGTGGATCTTGATACAGAAAAATTCTAGACCAGTGGAAAGTTTCCTAAAACTTTTTGGAAGTATTGTGAAAGACAAGTTTTATTTTTAGTTTGAGAACACATCTTAACCTGTCAACATGGTTTTATTGCTGGAAGGTTAACTTTAACTAACCTTAGTCTATTTAGAAAATTTTTCCACTATTTTACTCGAAGCAGGTTGTCAAGTTGATACACGGACTTCATTAGGCATTTGATAGAGTGCATGTCAATCTCCTTTTGTCCAAGTTATATGCTCTTGGCTTTCATTCCAAAATATTGGATTGGGATACTTCTTACATAAGCAATAGAAACCAATTTGTCAAGATTGATTCTTTTGTATCTAGAAGTATTTGTGTCCACTGGGGGGTTGTTCAAGGTAGCCACTAAGGGCCACTTTTGTTAATATTGTTCATAAATGATGTCTTCTCTATTTTCCACTGTTTTTCTTGTTTGGGCTATGCCGACGATTGAAGATTTTCATTCGAGTTAAAAATCTAAAAGATTGCCAAAAATTTTAAAGTGAGATTAATTTATTTGTTGATTGGTGTAAATTTAATCTTTGTTGTCTCTCACCCATTCTGAATTGCTATTTTCGGGATAATAGAAAACTACATCGATTCCAGGAAGCAAATGATCTAGGTGTATTACTGAACCACAAATTAAGTTTTGTCGCTCATATCGATCGCATGATTGCAAGAGCTAATTCTCTTTTGGGTTTATATTTTGAAATCACTCATTTGCTCGCATGTAAGGCCCCTTCTGGAATATTGTTCAGTTATTTGGTATTCATCATATGCCATTCATAGTAGACGAATTGAGAGTGTTCCGAGAAGATTCACTCGTTTTGCATTGAGAAAGCTGGATTGGTCAAATAATATGCCACGCTATGAAAATCGTTGTTAGTTATTCGACCTACGATTTCTAGATGTTCGAAGAAAACAATATTCAATAGTGTTTTTGCGAGATATTCCTTGTAATAGAATTAATTCTCCTGAGCTGCTTTATAAAATCTCCATTTATGTTCCTGAGAGACCTCTACGTATTCGTGATTTTTTGGCATCTCCTGCTCATAAGACAGTTTATGGATCCAATGAGCCCTTAGCTCGCAGCACATTTAATTTTTATTCGGTTGCTAATTTTATTTATATTAGCTTTAATAGAGACTGCTTTCGAGAAATGGTACTATTTAAGGCGTCTAAATAGTACCTGATCGTATGTGTTGATTTATATTTTAATTCTGCTTTTTTTTAAATTTTTAATTTTAATTTTATTTTAAGTTTCCCCATACTACTAATCTTATTGTTTTATTGACTTAATATTTAATGTTTGATACAAGTTTTTTTTTTAAGTAATGTTAAATTGTATTTTGTATCATCTGACATGTAAGGACTTTGTTCAGTAGGCTAAATAAATAAAAAATGGTAAATCCCTTCGAGAGGAAGATATTATGACGATTCGTCGGACCGATGAGAGAACGAGACGCATGGCGAATTCGATATAATAAAAAATTGTTCATCGTCTTTGAAGACTCAGAAGTCTCTACTCTCAGGAAACTTCGAAAGTTACAGTGGGCTGGTCACATACTGCGAATGGAGGATAGAAGCATACCTAAGCGTATACAAAAATGCCCGTCGGAAAACTAAACAAACGCTGGAAGGATTCAATCGACGAAGACAACGGATCACTTCAGAAATTTTTGACATGCAGGATGCGGTCATTGGATCAAGAAAATTGGAGAAGAAGCATACAGGAGGCGAAAGCCCGCCTTGGGCTGTAGCGCCATTGATGATTATACGCGTAATGACTAACGAATTTAAGTTTACAATCGAAGGTCAGTCTTAGATCTATTATAGTGGATACTGCCATAAGGATGGAGCTGTTGATAGAGTAATTGAGGATAGGGGAAACACGAAAACTCCATGGCAAAATATTTCCCAATGTTAAAAAAAAAGCATTTCTAGAACACCAACCAGACAAATTAGACATGTCAGTCTGGAGGTCTAAGCAGTCGAAGTAAGAGGAAATTTAACACAATATTTTGAGACAAGAGACAATTCCATGATAAGGATTGAGGCAGATCTTTAATGTACGAGTAGAGTGTAAATAGTATAAGATCAAGAATCGATCCTTGCGAGGTACTAAAGTTTCTAGGAAATTCAGTAGATCTCTGTCCAATTTAACTCGTCTTCATCGTTAATAGATTGGGGACACATAGCACTTTGCTAATTAAGAAGAGCCAATCACTCATTTGTGACATTTTTAAAAAGTTGAATTGCATAGCCAATAGGCAATGAAATTTTGCAAGGGCAGAAAAGAAGGAAAACAATCCTTAGTCCTGTTTTGGAATCGTTTGCGAGTCATCTTTCATAGCTGGGCGTTTAAATCACGCTTCAAAGATTTTATATAATTCCAAGCTGCCAGAAAATAAGTTTTCTTCTTCTCTCTTGCACGAAAAAACTTTTATGAGAGCTCGAGCACAATCTTCATCGTTAGCCTAAATTATGAGAAAAATAAGAGGATTTAGCTAAATGAGATGATTTAGTTGAGAGCATTTACCTGATAAATTATCACTATTTTGATAATTTAGCTAAATTGACGTAAGAAACACATCCGTTTAATGATAATTTAGGCCTTAATTATAATTTGCCTCGGTAACCTTTTCACAATGCAGTCTGTGCGAAACTTGATCATCTAATGAAAACTCTACAATAAGTTAATTTTCTTGGGATGAATAAAATCTCGTATATGAAATTTAGCATATAATCTATACATATTAATATAATTGTAGTGTCTGTCTGTTATTTGCATATATATGGCTATAAGTTAGTTTTTTGGATTATTTTAGCAATAACTAAGCATAAAAACACATTTTTGAAATTTTTGTCTGTCTGTCCGGCCGCTTTTCACGCACAAACGGCTGAACCGATTGTAATGAAACTCGCACAGTTTGTTAGGTGTCCATCGGGATGTAATCTGCTTTTGGTTTTATTTCACTCTTCTCACGCCTTCTATCCTCTCCCATACAAAGTGACTCATTTTCAAAAATATATATTAATCAAATTTTATTGGAAACTATAAAAGCTATTATTTTGAAATTTAGAATATATTATTTCTATTACAAATGCAGTCTTTTGGTTTTCAAATTATTTGAGTTCCTTCACTCCTTCTACCACCTCCCATACAAACTACACTTTTTCATGAACCACTTTACAGCAATTTTCTCAGTACGTGTAACTTCCATCGAGCTAAAATGTCGTACTAAATTCTTAATTAACTTTATAATTAATATCGGGAAAAAATTAACCGATTAGCTTCACTCCTTCTACCCCCTTCCATACAATGTGACACAGTTCCACGACTTTACAAGAATTCGATTTTCTTTAAAAGTGTAAATGTTTCTGATCTGAAATTTAAAATATATCAATTGCATGATGATTATAGCTGTTTCTCAAAAAATCACCAAAAGTCCACTTCTCCTTCCACCACCTCCCATATAAACCGCACTTTTTCATGAAATACTCTAAACCAATTTTCTCAGTACGTTTAAATTTCATCGAGCTAAAATTTTGTACTTAATCCTTAATTAGCATTATTATTAATATCGAAAAAAAAATAATCGAGTAGCTTCACTCCTTCTACCCCCTCCCATACATTGAGATACATTCCGCGACTATATAACAATTCGATTTTCTTGAAAAGTGTGAATGACACAGATTTGAAATTTAAAGTATATTAATTGCATGATAATGATAGTTGTTTCTCGAAAAATCACCAAAAACCCCACTCCTTCTACCACCTCCCATAAAAATTGCACAATTTCATTAAATTCAATGCACTAAGTTTCTCAGTACCTAATCAATTTTTGAAGCTTGAAATTAGTACAAAACATGTTTATAGCTACTCTAGCATGATGTGAAACAAATTGGTTCAGTGGTGTCCCCCCTTCTACTACTCCCCATACAAAATTTCTTAACCCGCAAAAATTTCGATTTCATCTATACATAGTATCGTATGATTGGGCTTTACGCACAATCGTAGTCCTGTTATGTTTTTAAGCTTAATGTTATTTTATTTGGTTTTTTTTTTTAATTAACACCAGCTACAATTATTCACATGTCCTTAACGCTCTTCAACACGTATATGATCTCGAATCACGAGCCTGTCCCATACAAGTGCGAGTATCATGCTTTCAGTCTTAATTTATGGTTCTGATTCCAACGAAATACAAACCATTTTCTTCAAAGAGCCATTAAAGTAAGCAGATTATATATCCCACATAATGTATTACTAACTACACTCTCAAAAATTGCTTATTATTGCTATTTTTACGCGGACGAAGTCGCCGGCGTTTGCTAGTATTATAATATAATTTTTGTATTTCCGTAGAATTTACTAAGACCACCCAACATTTTTTTACCACCTCCCATAAAAACTGCACAATATACAATTTTTTTCTACGCATAAAATTTTTCTACAAAATTTTTTAATACGAACTTTAGTGGGTTATAAAAAAATTCGATTCTCAAATCTTTCCCTGCATACAGGTGCCACAATTTCATGAATGAAATTTAAGCTATTTTATCAATACATGTCAAGATTTTCAAGCTAAAATTTGTTTCAGACATTTTTGTACCAACTGTATAATGTAAAGAAGTTAGTTCAATGTCGTTACCCCTTTTAACACTTTTCATACAATTTATAATAATTTCGTAAGCTACAAAAATCTGTATTTTTATACGTACTACGAAAGTTGGTTTATAGTATTTCATGAAAAAGTGCAGTTTGTATGGAAGGTGGTGGAAGGAGTGGGGGGATTCGAATAATTTCTATATCGTAATAGAGACGGGGCCCGCAAGGGGGTACTTGTAGTATGAGGTTTTACCAATTCCTGCAACTATCTTTGGAGTTAGCGACTCCACGGACCTGAGCTAACTATCCCCCTCTGGGATGGGGGCTATAGAATTCACCCACAGCCAGTCCTGCTTGCCCTAAAAATGGCAAATGGACACTCACTGGATCATGGGCTTATCACCCGTGATCTTAAGACCTAAATGATACGAGAAACGGATACATCGCCTCGGATACGGACTGATTCTACGGTAACGACTTTTGGCATTCGAAAACGGACTATGATTGGCTTCTGGAACGTCCGAACATTGAATGACGGGGGAAGAACTGGGGTTACTCGGTCCTTGCACCGCCAATCAGTGATCGACCGTGAAATGGAGCACTATAACATCCAAATCTTGGGCTTGAGCGAGGTCAGGTGGACAGGATCAGGAGAAGAACGAACCCCTAGCGGAAACACTATTCTGTACATTGGCCCTGAAAGTGAAGCCAGAAATGGCGTGGCGTTCGTCCTTACGCCGAGAGCGAGAAACAGTCTCATTAGCTGGGAACCAATCTCGGATAGGATTATCGTCGTCAGGCTCAGGGCCAGTGTCAGAAACGTCACAATTCTGCAGTGCTACGCACCAACTAATACCGCAACATCTGGTGACAAAGAGGAGTTTTATAGCCAACTGGGTGCCACCTTCGAACGTGTTCCAAGAGGTGATATTATTATCATCTCGGGAGATATGAACGCCCAGGTTGGGTCAGACAACACTGGACTAGAACACGTCATGGGGAGGCATGGTGACTCTTGGGTCGACGCTTCACGACCTTGGATTAAGAGACCCGAAAACGGCGAATTGTTTGTGGAGTTCTGTAGTACTCGGCAAATGGTCATCGGAGGGACCCTTTTTCCACACAAGAGTGATACGAAATGAGCGTTCATTCCTTTTCGTTATATATTTTTTTTTATTTTTTTTTCTTTCGTTGCATTAACTCCATAACATTTTTTATTTTCCTTCACCCGCACCTGTATTTTGCCATTTTTTTTTTCATTTCTTTTTTCTGCTATGTAATATTTTTGTCAAACCTTTATTATTTTAATATAAATAGTTTTTTTTTGATAATAACAATAATGTTAATAATAATAAGAATAATAATAACAAATAATACAATAAAAAAAAAAAAACAACAACAACGACATCTAACGTGTCAAGTGAAAAACATTTAAATAACAATTGGTGCAGACTGACACGCATTTCGCGCGAAAAATTAAAAAAATGAAAAAAGACCGTTGAGTGAGACTTATAAAAGGCGGCGCGTAGAAAAATCGGTGCTTTTTTTTTGAAAAGTTTTGGAGTTGGATGCTGGATGCTGGAGGAGTGAAAAAAAAAAGTTTTCAAGTGGCAGAAAATTTGTGAAAAAAAAAAAAAAAAAAATTTGTGAGACGAACGAATTTATGAATTTTGAAATTTTGTTTTAGAAAAAAAAGTGGATTGAAAAGCCGGAAGTAATCCGGACTCAAAGATGGTGAATTTAAAAATTAAACAGTGAATCATTAAAAAAAAATAAGTGAACAAAAAAATAAAAAAAAATCGAACAACGAGAGCAACAATTTTGGTGCCGACGAAAAGAAAATAAAAATAAGGTGAAAGTGATCTTCGCCATTTCACCGAGGAATAATCGTCTCAGCAAGAACGAGTATCCTGGGCCCCAACGCCGGATGTATACAGGTACCCAACACAGATAGCAGCTTAATTTATATTAGGGCTTAGTAAAATAAATTATTTTAACATTTCAAAATTTCTTTGTTTAAATTCTTGCTTCCATTTCATTCTCAATATTCTTCACTCAAATTTTTTTTATGATTTTTGTTAGGCTTCCATACAGGTACGGACGATAGTTTCGGTTTTATTTTATTTTTTTTTTTTTCTTCCCTCCTCTTAATTGATATAAGGGGGAAATGAAGTGCTAAGCCGCCCAACTGTGGCCTCGGTGCTCCTCATGGCTGGGATGCTCCTCATCACACCTCTTCTCTCCTTGCTCGTAACGTCCTGGAGCCCAGTATAGCCTAGGCGGCCATATATGGAGCCCGGGTCAAATTAATCGGTCGTTGAATAGAGCGCACATCGACACACCTTCTTAGCGACAGCACCCTCAAGGATGAGGGACTCCCAGGTCAAATTTTCCCACCCCCACGCTCCTGAGCAGCCAGAAGGAAGTGCTGTCACGACCTGGGAACCTTCATTAAAAATTCTGCATGCGGAATGGGCCTCCTGAGGCTCATTTCGTATCAAGAGTCATCATAAAACATCTTGGGTTTCCCCTGACGGTGTTACTCAGAACCAGATCGACCATTTGGCTATAAGTCGCCGATGGAGAAGATGTCTCCTCGATGTGCGAGCGAAACGTGGAGCTGACGTGGGGAGCGATCACCACTTGATGGTTGCCTGCTTGAGATTGTGTACAGCAGCTATCCGACGACCACAAATTCTTCAAATGAAGCGCAAGCTTAATGTGGATAAACTCAGAGATCCCAACAAAAAACTCCAATACACCACCATTCTACGCGAAAAGTCATCCACATTGGGTGAACATGAAATGCGCACACTGAACGCCAATTGGGAGGCAACCAGAAACACTTTTCTAACTAGTGCTGAAGAATCTGTGGGATACGTGCAAAGCGGTGAGAAACCCTGGATGTCGCAAGACACATGGGACAAGGTTGGCAATCGGAAAAAAGCCAAATTGGCAATCATCTCTCAACCCGATGTCAACCAACGAACGCCCGACTTGAGGCAGAACTACCGCGATGCTCATATACAGCTTAAAAAGGCTGTTAGACGCGACAAGAGAAAGGCCATTGAAGATCTGGCAAACAAGGCAGAATCTGCGGCTTACCTTGGGGATATGGGTTCACTATTTAAAATCATGAAACAGTTGACGAACAGGAATTTCACCGCCAACCACCTGGTGAGAGATGTCAACGGAACTCTCCTTAATATGAGTGAACACCAGTTGCGACGATGGAAGGAATACTTCTCTGATATTTTAAACATCTTGTCAGATGAAGATATTCCGGAAACAGAACAACTTCCAAACATCCAACCGCAACAATCCTCTATTAGAGACGATCCCCCAGATAAGGAAGAGATAGTTTCCGCCATTCGGTCAATGGCGGGAAGGAAAGCTCCAGGTATAGACGGACTACCAACCGAACTCCTTAAAGCGGACCCGGAAATAACAGCCGATATACTCCTCCCACTCTTCACTAAGGTGTAGAATGATGGAAGATATCCGACTGAATGGAAGGAGGGCGTCATTGTGAAAATTCCGAAGAAGGGCGACCTTCGGGATTGTGGCAATTGGCGTGGTATATGTCTACTTACTGCCGTATCAAAAATTATGGCTAAGGTAATTCTCAATAGGATTAGTGATGTCGTCGAGAGCACTCTCGAAGTTTATCAGGCTGGATTCCGTAAAGGGTCGTCTTGTACCGACCACACAAATACCCTACGGATAATATTAGAGCAGTCAGCCGAAATGGGTTCGCCACTACATCTCATGTTTGTGGACTTCGAGAAGGCTTTCGACAGCGTTAAGCGAGATTACATATGGAATGCTTTGCGTAGGAGAGGTATTCCAAATAAGGTCATAGCTATGATTAAAGAATCCTACGAAGATGCAAGGTGTCGCGTCTTGCATAGAGGAGAGCTGTCCGAGAGCTTTCCTGTGCGAACGGGTGTCAGACAAGGCTGCATATTATCACCAGCCCTGTTTCTGGTGGTAATAAATGACATCTTGAAAGCTGCACTGGAAAGTGGGGAAGGTAAAGGTCTTCAATGGAGACTATTTAACATCTTAAGTCACCTTGATTATGCTGATGACGTGTGTTTGCTTGCACATACCCGTTCGGACTTAGAGTCAAATGTTCGCTCGTTGCATTCTAAATGCAAAGAGGCGGGACTGAAAATAAATGTGCGTAAAACCAAGTACATGCACATGGGTTCGAACGCAAGCACACTGATTGTTCTTAATGGACAGGATGTGGAAGAGGTGCAAGATTTTTTTTTTTTTTTTTGCTATCTCGGAAGCATTGTCAGCATGGACGGCGGAGCCGAAAAGGATGTTGAGGCTCGGCTAAATAAAGCTCGTCAGGCCTTCGGTATCCTTTCCCCTTTCTGGAGGTTAAGAGAGATCTCCCTTCGCACGAAGCTGCGAGTTTTTGACGCATGCGTCAAATTCGTGTTGTTGTATGGTTGTACTACGTGGAAAGTGACCGTTCGACTTACCAAGAAACTACAGACTTTCGTAAACCAATGCCTCCGACGCATTTTAGGAATATTCTGGCCAGAAGTGATCTCCAACGACGAACTTTGGAGTACAACTCGCCAGACTAAAATAGGTATTGAGATTCAACGGCGAAAGTGGCAGTGGATCGGTCATACTTTGAGGAAACCAGAGCAAAACATCGCAAAACAGGCTCTGGATTATAACCCTCAAGGAAGACGTCGGGTTGGTCGACCATGTAACACATGGAAGCGAGCAGTTGAGCAGGAGGCCAGAGGAATAAACAAGTCCTGGCAACAGCTTAAAGCCGATGCGCAGGATCGCGCTTTGTGGAAGAGAGTTGTTTCTGTTCTATGCCCCTATAGGGGGCTTTAACAGGAATTTGATTTTGATTGAATAGAGACGGGGTGTGATGTGATGAACTGTGATTTTTTCTGGAATAGTGCTGGTATAGGTTAGTCATAGAGCTTCATGAGGTCAAAAACGGTCGGTTTAGCGAAATGCTGCGATTTCGATATTTTTCTTTAATTTCATTATTTTTGGTTTTTTGCGTAGATCACGATAAAAGTATTCCGGACACTGGGGGAACGGGTAAGGACTTGAAAAATAGCGAAATCTGCAAATTTTCATCTGTCTTGAGTTTTTTTTAGATTTTTGACATCCTAGTAAACTAAATTAGAAATACTAAAAGTGAGGTTCGGTTGCAGAAATTTAGACCTTTTCAAATGAAAGGTAATCTAGATAATCTATCTGAAATATAGACTGTTTTTGAATACGTTTTTGGTAGTTTTCAAAGAATTAGTGCTTTTATAAAGAAATGAATATCTCACAAACTCTTAACAAGATATTCTATCAGAATTTGGGACATTGCCTCCTAATAAATACACTTTTAATAACTGAATCAGAATTCTACCCATATTTAGCCGGTTTGATAGAAATTTCATCTGATGAAGTCATTAGAAATGTCTCTTCATTTTTTGATAATTTTTATTTTAAATAATATTTTTTTTTTAAAAAAGAAGGTCTAAATCAAATCTCCAACTGACCTCTATAGTTAGTGCAACAATAAGGCCAACAAAAAAATAAAAATCGCAACAAATATTTAAAATAATTATTTTTTTTTATTATAAAGTTATTGCTTCTTCGTCTACAATGGCGCTACAGCCCAAATCGGACCTTGACCTCCAGATCTTCAGGTTCCTTAACATTTTTTCATTATTTATTGTAGATAGGTTGTTGGTCTTTCGCAGAGCCCTCTATCTACGAATTATTCATTTTCGTAGATTGAGGTTAACCAAGTTATATTTCAGCAGGCAGTGTGCAGGAATTATATTATGGCGACCGGGATTTGAACTGACGACCTTCACATTGTAAGACCAACACGCTGGATATCGAGTAAAAATGGAACTAATTTTCTTTCAATCTATCTGTATCGCTTTTAAGATTACACTTTTCGTTCACATTTTATCAACATAATATTCGCGATTTCGTGCACCGTCATCAATTACGTCCCTATCGAATTCCAAGCATCCGCTGTGCCTATCGCTTTCACCGTCGGCTGGTTTCATCGACTTCACTACATGTTAACCTGATATCGACTCTTCCGCTCTCAAATCTTAACTCGACTGTTAATCTCCACCGTCGATCATACAACATATCCGACAGGACTTACTCGCTTACTGAACTCCGTCTGGCGGTCACAGGACTTATTCGCTTACTTAGCTCCGACTGGCGGTTACAAGACTTACTCCTGGCCGTTGATCACACTCGCCTGCCGACTTCCCGCCTCGCTCTCCACTTTGGACTCTCTCGTCCAAATATCAACTCATAACCCACTGCTTTCACGAATGCTCGGTCTTTTTATAGACAGCACGACGTATTCAGTGGCAGTCGCCTACCGTTGCCGGTGGTCCTCCATACAACGACGTATTTCGCTGACTTGTTGCCGGTCGTCGCCCAAACGAAAACCTGTTTCGCTGACTGTCGCCGATCGTCGTCCATACGACGACGTGCTCCTGACGGTCGGCTTGGCCGTCGCCCACATGACGATGTGTTACTCACAGACGCCAGTCGTCGCCCATAGGACGACTTGTTCCTGATTGCCGGATTGGCCGTTGGATATTGTCGGCCCCCGTCGGATATTGTCAGCCCTGGTCGAATATTGTAGGCCCTCTTCGGACATTATCGGCCCCGGTCGTATATTGTCGACCTTCTCCGAGTCGATATACATATGTGTGCGTGAGTGTGCAGAATTGTGGACACCTGAACATCGCTAATATTCAATAAACGACTGGGGAGACATGCAACATTATTTTCATTTCATTCTTATGTTTGTAATGTTTTTAAGTTTTACTTTTTTTTATGAAAAATTGTTGTGATTTTCCATGAAAAATAATATTAAAAACGCAGTATATATTCTACGTGTAGCTCTTTGTTTAATTTATACAAGAGCATACTACCAGTTGAAAAAAAATCTTTCAAATGGATTTTTTTTTACTCACGCAATTTTTTCAAATCAAGCATGGAATAAATTTTTATTTGAAATTATGATATATTTGCTCCAGTTAAATCGTAAAAAAAACCTAGGTCGCACGCATGGCAGGCGAGCATTCTACCACTGAATCACCGATGCTCATCTCGCCAAACTTTGGCTATCTACTTAATTTAAACAACGTGACTTCAAATGAATGCACAGTTATACGTAGGCCGCTATTTAAGTTTTGAGCCTAACCTATACGCAGTGTTGATAGGCGCCATCTGACGTTTCAAATGAAAAGTATGATCTTTTCAATCATAACGTACTTCAGAGCGTTTTGACATTGGAGCATAACTTTTGTTGTTTACAGTCTGTTCAAAGTTTTGTCTCAGCGAAAAAATGGAATTATCTCGGGAACATTTTCGTGCGATGATTTTTTACGATTTTCGACGTGGATTATCACGACGGGAGTGCGTTGATTAACTCACTTCAACTTTTGGTGATGAAGCCTCATCTATGGCCACAGTGAAACGCTGGTACAACGAATTTGATCGTGGCCTTAGTTCGATCAGGGACGAAAATCGTGCAGGTCGTCCAAAATCAGCTGTTGTGCCAGAAAACATTGCTGCTGTTCGCGAACTAATATTGGAAGATCGTCATGTGACCTATCGGGAGATTGAGGCTTCCGTGGACATCAGTATGACGACCATCAACAAAATTTTGCATAAACATTTAGCTGTGAAGAAGATTTGTTCACGTTGGATCCCACATAAATTGACACAAGATCAAAAAGATGCTCGTGTCAAGTGGCGGAAGGAAATGATCAAAAAATACAATCGCGGTGCGTCAACAGCTGTTTATAACATCTACACAGGTGACGAATCTTGGATCTATGCATATGAGCCTGAAACAAAACGCCAATCCACCGTATGGGTCTTCCACGACGAGCCAAATCCGACAAAAGTTGTTCGTGCGCGGAGCACTTCGAAGCAAATGATCGACTGTTTCTTCGGAATAACTGGACATGTGGCAACCGTACCATTAGAGGAACGAAGAACGGTTAATTCTGAATGGTACACAACCATTTGTTTGCCAAAAGTGTTTGGCGAAATACGAAAAAGGAAGCGGTAACGAAGGATCATTCTTCATAATGACAGTGCGAGCTCTCACACATCGGCTGCAACAACTGCCTATTTGACTGGTCAAAACGTCGAATTGATGGGTCATCCTCCGTATAGCCCTGATTTGTCACCTAATGACTTCTTTTTATTCCCGAATATCAAGAATAAATTGCGCGGTCAACGTTTTTCGAGGCCTGAAGAAGCCGTTGATGCATTCGAAAACCATGTTTTGGAGGTACCTCAATCGGAGTGGAAAAAGTGTTACGACGATTGGTTTAAGCGAATGCAAAAGTGTATCGATCATCATGGAGACTACTTTGAAAAACAATAAAGTCATTTCCAATAAGAAATTACTGTCGTTTCATTATTAGGCTCAAAACTTAAATAGCGGCCCTCGTATAATAAATAATAAATTTTCGGGAAGAATAATTAAATTGCTGTTCAATATTATTGATGATTTGATGATATTTTAAATTTAGCAACATCTGTCACCGGTGACTATTCTAGACTTGCAAAAGCGTATACCCTCTGCTGGATTTACGACTACAGCCCTGCTAGCGGCTCATGCGATAAAGAGCACATAGGAGAAACAGAACGTACAGTCCAAACAAGGATCAACGCTCACGGAAAAATCAAATACTGTTATCAGTAATCGCGGAATATGCAACGACAATGGATCATACAATCGATTTCGAAAATTCTCGCCAGGACAAATCAATATTTTCAACGAATAGGACGAGAAGCCATTGAAATTTCCAAACATCTTCAGAACTTCAATCAAGACACTGAGTACAAGTTATCAACAGGTCTCAGCGGAGACCGAAATGTCACGAATTATAAAAAGTAACAGTGTAGAATCCGGAAATCTTTCCTTTCAGGTTTCATACTTTTCGAGAAAAGCAGTTTATTGCCAAATTGCGTCATTTTGTATGGGAGGGGATAGAAGAAGTGAAGGGATTTGGCTAATTGACGAACTTAACCTTACTTTGTCGATAAAAATACCGTGAACAAAATTTGAATCTTCTAGATCAACGCGTTTTCGAGCTAAAGAGAGGACGAACGGACATCCGGTTTTCATATTTTTAAGTGATAATATGAACTTCTGTGTCATTAATTTTTTTCTCCGAGCTTTATTTCTTAGCGTTCCAAACTTTGTGGCAAACTTATTACACTCGCAGATGGAATTTTTTTTTTTTACATTTGTCTCAAAAATTTTGTTGATTATTTGTTTTTTCCAAAAGTATACGAAATAAGAAGGAACATAGCAAGAAAAAACCGCACAATTTACAATCATATAAAATTCGCTAAACTACCGATACCGGATGACATTGAAAATTTATAGTATCAGCTAGTTTATGTTAATCGACTAAAATTAATCATAGAGGAATATAGGTCAATAGCTGGTAGTTTAGTTCTAAACTTTTTTCCTAATATTGTCAATGAAAAACCGGATCGTAAAAATTATTCCAAATTTAATTATTCATAACGATTTACGTATTGATTGTAAATTTTCGAGTCTAGACCGATAATGTGAATGAATATATCAATAACTGGTATTATTGGTAAAAAAAAGCTAAAGAAAGATTGTAGAATCAATTCAAATTTTCAATTAAAAAATGATTTGTTATTCAGAATATTTACAAAATTTATTCAATTCGCTAAATCCAGAACGACCGATTTAAACTGAATATGTTAATTTCTAATTTTCCGGATATTATCTAAAAAATTATTGACAAATTTAGCTGTGATAAAATTAAACAAAGCTTCCCATTCTCAAGAATAAGGAAACAGAAAAAACACAAATATAATTTATGTAAGTTCGTTGGCCGATCCCATAAAATTTATAAGTGGGTGTGATATACAGGTATACAACAGAAATAAAACAATTAACTATCGTACTGGGCGGAATGTCCAATCTTGACTCATATTTAAACAGCTTTTCTGTATTTGAAAACAACAGGATAAATTGTTTGAAGGTCGCTGTTGTAACAATAAAAAATTACAAACGAGGAAGTTATAACTTCTCAACTTTTACGTTCTGGTACATTGAGTTATCCTTGATGGTGGCCATATAGTCTTCAACAAACGCATTAAATCACTCCTCGAAAAGATCATCCGCTTAACCTCCATTTGTAAATTTATTTTGAGGGTTCTCACAAGACCCCATTGCGGCGGCACTACACTAAAACAAAATAAAAAAAAAAAAACAACATCTCATGGAATTATGTTAATAATAATGCATGTAAATCAGCCAAAACATGCAAACTAGCTGAGCACATTAAACGAGGGCATGAGCACGATTAGCATGCACTAATCCAAGTTCCAAATCAAGAAATCAAAAGAACACACTCGGGTTAAGCATTGTTAAAGCTGCCGTTTGTGTGGGTCAGTTAACATTATTATCATTTTTCTTCTTCTTATTCGTGAATTTCGTCAAGGTGAGCTGCACGACCACTTCTAGATCGCATAATAAGCATAACTTATCGGTCTAATGTAGCATTGTGTATGACCATTACGACTAATTAAAAACAATAAGAAAATCATTAAACAAACACAATACGAAAATCTCACCTTCTTAAACGAAATCGTCCGCCGAAAACCATTTTTAATGCTCCGCTAAGACCCCCGGCAACTCCTCTCACAAAAGACCGACTGCTCCTTCTCGTAATCCGAAAATAAAAATTAACTTCAAAACTTTTTCACATGCAAATTTCTTGCATAGGTAAACCTTCTTGGCAAAAATTTTATTTTTATTTTTTTCAAGAGGCTTGTTTACATTTTTCATAAATAAATTTCGCACAGAAACAACAAAAACAATTCAAAATTAGACACTTTTAAGATTTTTACGCTACGCGAACTTGAAATCACTTTCTAGCGAGGTATACTTGTCGAATTGCCGAAATTTTTTGAAGATGTTCGAAGAAAATTGTTGAGAAAACAAAAATTAGACAAAAATTCAGATTGTTCACATTGGAAACACATGCGACATGCAACTTTCTAAGTGATGTGTTCGCCAATTTCAGAAAAACGAAAACAGCAACAACCGTTGAAAGTCATTGCAAGGTGTATTTTGATTGCGTGAATCTTCGTGAAAACCCGGCAAAAGACACCGCCCCGGAGACAACTTTATGGAAACTTAGTTACACACGGACGACTAGAATATCAGCGCCCAACGGATTTTCAAAATCAGTGAAAAGCAAAGCGTACAGCTCCGAACCTTGCGAACAGTCCTCGACAATTTATACCGGTCAATTTTCAAATCGAAGAATTCAATAAAATGCAAGCGTTTTAGACCGCAACCGAACGACCGCCAGGAATTGAATTACATGTTTGACATGACATGTAGTGCGGTACGCAAAACAACTCTTTATTGCACTTTATAAACTGCACTTTTGTATCTTGTACACGAATGCGAATAGAGTCCTTTTTGGCCGTTAATTAACGGCTCGAACATAAAACACTAACCCGATCACTATAAAATTTTCAAACTGAAACCAAACAATTCGTATAATCCATGCGTTTTTTCCGTTACGGCGTAAATAACACTTGTCTAGCAGACCCTCATGTACAACGCGTCGCGGTTGACGCACGTTTGATCGAAGCGGTCCAAATTGTTTTCCGCTTGAGTTCGAAAAACGGGGGGCTGCTCTCTTTCTCTCACTCAGGGTCCCAAAGCCCCAAAGCTCCAAACACTTTCCATGTCGTTCAGAGAGCATTTCAAAAAACCGCTTCATTGGAAGTGGTGGATATGTCCGAGTTGAAAAGCATAGTTTTGGTTTGTGTCTTCGATATATTTTAAATCTCTATAAGGTAAACTTTCTTTTGGATTATGAATAAATTAAATCTTTCTTCAGCTTTGTTTCTTGTATTTTGGTTATTTTAAGATTGCCGATATTTTAGAAGAAATAATTTGCTTTTTAAATAATTCATTTAAAATATTTATATCTTTCATAATTATACTACACATTACTTTTTTTTACAGCACCGAGTATAACTTAGGGGGTCACCCTTTAATGCAATGCACAGCTATGTCGGTATAGGAAGAGGAAGTGGAGGTATTAAGGTGGAGAGAGACGAAAATGACGGTGGACACGGTTCTTGAAACACCGCAGGCTGTACTTCTTGGGAAACAAACTAGCTGGCAAATCGATCCAAAGTCTTGACGTTCGGGAAATGAATGACTGCCTAAATTTCACTATACGAGAAGGCAAGTGTTTGACCGTGTACTCGTGTGCGCGTTCAGCTTGGCGAGTATTCCGGGGAAAAGTATGCAGTAGAGGAATGAGTGCGCTTAGTTCCGTACTGCATTTACCGTGGAAATATCGATAGTAAATGCTGAGTACTCCGACATTTCTGCGATGCTCAAGAGAATCTATAGAAGACGTGATGGTTTCGTCTCCAATGAGTCGGAACGCATGTTTTTGAATACGATCGAGCAACGCGAGGTGTGTTTTGGGTGCCTCAGCCCAAACATGCGAGTTATACTCTAAACGTGGTCTAATGTAGGCCTTATAAATGGTTGCTATCAATGGGTGTGAAATATTTTTTGCATTTTCGGAGGACACCTAGGCGTTTAGAGGCGCCAAGGCCAATATCAAAGATATGCTGGGCCCAATTTAGGTGATCACTAATTTTGACGCCTAACAGTGAGAAATTCTCCGAAGTGGTAAGCCGTGCACCATCAAAGGTTACATTGTGAGACAACACTGAAGCATCCCGTTTGAGGGATAGATAACAGGCCTGTGTTTTAGATGCGTTGAACTCTACTCTGTTTTTCCTGCCCCATTCCAGGATTAAGTTGAGATCCGAGTTCAGCGAACTGAATAACTCTCTGCGATTGGAAGCAATAGAATGACTGTTTGATTCCGCAACAGAGTTAAATTCATAGATGTTGTCTAAAGTACTGTCATCTGCAAAACTATGGATTGAATTGAGAGTGGACGACAGAAGGTCGTTTATGAAAACTAAGAAAAGAGTTGGAGATAAAACAGAACCTTGTGGGACGCCGGAATCAATTGGGTAGGAGGAAGAAGTAACGCCATCTAATACTACTCGTATAGTGCGTTCTGAGAGATAGCTCTTAATCCATTGAACAATGGTATCATTAAGGCCGATGGCCCTAAGCTAACTAAGAGACATTCGTGCCAAACTCTGTCAAAAGCTTTTGCAATGTCAAGTGCGAGGACTTGACCTTCACCATATTTATGTAAGCATGAGTTCCAACGCTCTGTCAAGTAGACTAAAAGATCACCCGTCGACCGTCCAGAACGGAACCCATATTGACGATCATGGAGGAGCTGTTTATCCTCCAGATATTTGACGATTTTACGATTGACAGCAGTTTCCATTACTTTCAAGAGCACTGAAGTAATGGCTATTGGGCGGTAGTTGGCGGGGTTCTCTTTGCTTCCTTTCTTGGGAATGGGCTGAACTTTCGCAACTTTCCACATACGCGGAAAGCACCCAAAAGAGTAAGAAAGATAGAAAAGATTGCGAAGAGGTTTAGCTAAAGAAGAGGCGCACTTTTTAAGGGTAATGGGGGGAATACCGTCCGGACCAGCGGATTTGTGAATATTGAGCTCTGTAAGGATCCGAGAAATAAGTCTCGTGCGAAAATGCAGTGCAGGCAGTGAGAAACCAGAAGGATTTGCAGCGGGAGGCGATTGGTTTTTGCTGCTAGTAAATTGGCTTTTTCGCTAGGATCAACCACGGTACGGTCGCCAACAACTAGAGGTGGTATAGAAGAAGAAATGAAATTGTTGTTGACCGTTTTGACAAATGACCAGTAAGACCTCGAGCCTTTTGGGCACTGGAGGATCTTCCGTCGAAGTTTTTGGTCATGCACAAATTTAACACGATTAAGTATGGATTTGCAGGCATTTCTTGACGCATTGAAAAGCTCTTTGTTGGCAGGTGTTCTATTGCCTCTAAATGTTTGAAATGCTAGTTTCTTGGTCTGAATTGCAATGAGACATTCTTTGATGAACCAAGAGTTCTTCGACGGCCTGACTCTTTTATGACTAGAAGGTATGTAGAGCTTCATACCCTTCAGAATAATTTCAGTGACAATTCTACAAGCTTCATCGTAGTCATTGGAATCGAAGCACAACTTCCAATTAAAGGCATTGAAAAAGCTATTTGGCGCCCCCCAATTGGCTCTTTTGAAATGCCAAATATTTCTTCGAGGTGTCTTGACTGTCAGCGGTGTAGTTGCTGCAACTGGGATTTGAGCACGAATCAATAAGTGATCAGTATTTCCAATTGGCGATGGGAATATGACAGAGACAGAATATTTCTCAGGTTGGTTGGTGAGAAATAAGTCAAGAAGGTTAGGAAAATGACCTGCGATGTCTGGTAAACGAGTAGGCTCATCCACCAGTTGTGTTAATCCGTTTAAAGAGGCAAAAAGCTCAGTATCACGTCCCCCCTGGTCCGTAGCGGAGGAATGTTTAAGCCAGGCAATGTTGAGAACATTGAAATCGCCCGCGATAACGATTTCAACGTCAGGGTTTGCAATATATATAGACTGAATAGATTTAGATACCCCATCCAGTTCTGATAAGTTGTTCGCTGCAGTCATTGCTGGGCTTCTATACACATAACAAAAGTACATGATATGTCCTTGGATTAGTAATTTTATCCAGATGTAATTAAACTCTGGATTGGAGCAATTTCCTAAATGGGAAACTAACTGGAAAGACACATCATCGCGGATGTAGAGTGCGACACCCCGCTAGCGAAAAAAAGGTGATATCCGGGAACAGAATAAAACTGTTCACTTCCCGGTAACACCTTACATTCGCCAAGTGCTAGGATATCCGGTCTTGCAGTTTGGGTATGGATGTATAGCGATAGATAGGCAGAGTGCAGACCCCGAACGTTAATCTGATCGATCGTTAAGTTAGCCATGATCAAATAAGAAAAATAAGAACGATAATTAAAAATTAAATAATGACTAACAAAAAAAAAAAAACAAGCACCAAAGAAGAGACGACGATAATACTATCCGAGATTGGTTCCCAATTGATGACACTGTTTCTCGCTCTCGGTGTAAGGACGACCGCCACGCTATTTTTGGCTTCACTCTCAAGACTAACATACAGAATGTTGTTTTCGATCGGGGTTTGTTTTTCACCTGATCCTGTCCACTTGAACTCAATCAAGCCCCAAGCCCAAGATTTGGATGTTACTGTACTCCATTTTGCGGTCGATCACGATTGGCGGTCATGGACAAAGTGACCAAAGGCCTTCCCCCGTCACTCAATGTTCGAACGTTCCAGAATCCAATTATTGTCCATTTTCGAATGTCAAAAGTCGTTACTGTAGAATGCGTTCGTATTCGAGGCGCTGTATTCGCTTCTCGTATCAGTTAGGATCACAGCCGATAAGCCCGTGATCCAGTGGGTGTCCATGCCATTTTTAGAGTAAGCAGGACTGGCTGTGAGTACATTTTACTGTTTCATCCTAAAGAGGATTGTTAGCTAAGGTCCGTGGATTCGCTATTTTCCAAATATAGTTGCATGAATTGGTAAAACCTCATCCTAAAACTAAAAGTAATACCTATCTTCCAATTTGGAATAAGACGCGAACATTTAAAAGTCACCCCAACTCTTTAGAGTGCCCGTCACTGTACGACAAGAAACTCTTATGAAGAAGGCTTTTAACGATGTTTGTCATGTTTTATCTGGTAAAAGTAATTCAGTTAATTTTATCGAATAGGAATTTCTCAGTAAAAATAAATTCAAGCTATTCTACTAATCGACAAATACCTTACGGGCATTCCGCAAGGCTCCTGCCTAGGTTCAACGCTTTACCTACATTCTAGATGCGAACAAGCGATCTTAGCAGATGATATATGAGGCTATGAGATCAAAAGTGGCCTAACCAACAAGCATACCTATTGGGAATAAATGCAAGTTTGCTTTTCACAATAGTTTATATGCATGTTTCTCACCCGTGATCTTAAGACCTAAATGATACGAGAAACGGATACATCGCCTCGGATACGGACTGATCCTACGGTAACGACTTTTGGCATTCGAAAACGGACTATGATTGGCTTCTGGAACGTTCGAACATTGAATGACGGGGGAAGAGCTGGGGTTACTCGGTCCTTGCACCGCCAATCAGTGATCGACCGTGAAATGGAGCACTATAACATCCAAATCTTGGGCTTGAGCGAGGTCAGGTGGACAGGATCAGGAGAAGAACGAACCCCTAGCGGAAACACTATTCTGTACATTGGCCCTGAAAATGAAGCCAGAAATGGCGTGGCGTTCGTCCTTACGCCGAGAGCGAGAAACAGTCTCATTAGCTGGGAACCAATCTCGGATAGGATTATCGTCGTCAGGCTCAGGACCAGTGTCAGAAACGTCACAATTCTGCAGTGCTACGCACCAACTAATACCACAACATCTGGTGACAAAGAGGAGTTTTATAGCCAACTGAGTGCCACCTTCGAACGTGCTCCAAGAGGTGATATTATTATCATCTCGGGAGATATGAACGCCCAGGTTGGATCAGACAACACTGGACTAGAACACGTCATGGGGAGGCATGGTGACCCTTGGGTCGACGCTTCACGACCTTGGATTAAGAGACCCGAAAACGGCGAATTGTTTGTGGAGTTCTGTAGTACTCGGCAAATGGTCGTCGGAGGGACCCTTTTTCCACACAAGAGTCATCATAAAACATCTTGGGTTTCCCCTGACGGTGTTACTCAGAACCAGATCGACCATTTGGCTATAAGTCGCCGATGGAGAAGATGTCTCCTCGATGTGCGAGCGAAACGTGGAGCTGACGTGGGGAGCGATCACCACTTGATGGTTGCCTGCTTGAGATTGTGTACAGCAGCTATCCGACGACCACAAATTCTTCAAATGAAGCGCAAGCTTAATGTGGATAAACTCAGAGATCCCAACAAAAAACTCGAATACACCACCATTCTACGCGAAAAGTCATCCACATTGGGTGAACATGAAATGCGCACACTGGACGCCAATTGGGAGGCAACCAGAAACACTTTTCTAACTAGTGCTGAAGAATCTGTGGGATATGCGCAAAGCGGTGAGAAACCCTGGATGTCGCAAGACACATGGGACAAGGTTGACAATCGGAAAAAAGCCAAATTGGCAATCATCTCTCAACCCGATGTCAACCAACGAACGCCCGACTTGAGGCAGAACTACCGCGATGCTCATATACAGCTTAAAAAGGCTGTTAGACGCGACAAGAGAAAGGCCATTGAAGATCTGGCAAACAAGGCAGAATCTGCGGCTTACCTTGGGGATATGGGTTCACTATTTAAAATCATGAAACAGTTGACGAACAGGAATTTCACCGCCAACCACCTGGTGAGAGATGTCAACGGAACTCTCCTTAATATGAGTGAACACCAGTTGCGACGATGGAAGGAATACTTCTCTGATATTTTAAACATCTTGTCAGATGAAGATATTCCGGAAACAGAACAACTTCCAAACATCCAACCGCAACAATCCTCTATTAGGGACGATCCCCCAGATAAGGAAGAGATAGTTTCCGCCATTCGGTCAATGGCGGGAAGGAAAGCTCCAGGTATAGACGGACTACCAACCGAACTCCTCAAAGCGGACCCGGAAATAACAGCCGATATACTCCTCCCACTCTTCACTAAGGTGTGGAATGATGGAAGATATCCGACTGAATGGAAGGAGGGCGTCATTGTGAAAATTCCGAAGAAGGGCGACCTTCGGGATTGTGGCAATTGGCGTGGTATATGTCTACTTACTGCCGTATCAAAAATTATGGCTAAGGTAATTCTCAATAGGATTAGTGATGTCGTCGAGAGCACTCTCGAAGTTTATCAGGCTGGATTCCGTAAAGGGTCGTCTTGTACCGACCACACAAATACCCTACGGATAATATTAGAGCAGTCAGCCGAAATGGGTTCGCCACTACATCTCATGTTTGTGGACTTCGAGAAGGCTTTCGACAGCGTTAAGCGAGATTACATATGGAATGCTTTGCGTAGGAGAGGTATTCCAAATAAGGTCATAGCTATGATTAAAGAATCCTACGAAGATGCAAGGTGTCGCGTCTTGCATAGAGGAGAGCTGTCCGAGAGCTTTCCTGTGCGAACGGGTGTCAGACAAGGCTGCATATTATCACCAGCCCTGTTTCTGGTGGTAATAAATGACATCTTGAAAGCTGCACTGGAAGGTGGGGAAGGTAAAGGTCTTCAATGGAGACTATTTAACATCTTAAGTCACCTTGATTATGCTGATGACGTGTGTTTGCTTGCACATACCCGTTCGGACTTAGAGTCAAATGTTCGCTCGTTGCATTCTAAATGCAAAGAGGCGGGACTGAAAATAAATGTGCGTAAAACCAAGTACATGCACATGGGTTCGAACGCAAGCACACCGATTGTTCTTAATGGACAGGATGTGGAAGAGGTGCAAGATTTTTGCTATCTTGGAAGCATTGTCAGCATGGACGGCGGAGCTGAAAAGGATGTTGAGGCTCGGCTAAATAAAGCTCGTCAGGCCTTCGGTATCCTTTCCCCTTTCTGGAGGTTAAGAGAGATCTCCCTTCGCACGAAGCTGCGAGTTTTTGACGCATGCGTCAAATCCGTGTTGTTATATGGTTGTACTACGTGGAAAGTGACCGTTCGACTTACCAAGAAACTACAGACTTTCGTAAACCAATGCCTCCGACGCATTTTAGGAATATTCTGGCCAGAAGTGATCTCCAACGACGAACTTTGGAGTACAACTCGCCAGACTAAAATAGGTATTGAGATTCAACGGCGAAAGTGGCAGTGGATCGGTCATACTTTGAGGAAACCAGAGCAAAACATCGCAAAACAGGCTCTGGATTATAACCCTCAAGGAAGACGTCGGGTTGGTCGACCATGTAACACATGGAAGCGAGCAGTTGAGCAGGAGGCCAGAGGAATAAACAAGTCCTGGCAACAGCTTAAAGCCGATGCGCAGGATCGCGCCTTGTGGAAGAGAGTTGTTTCTGTCCTATGCCCCTATAGGGAGTCTTAACAGGAATTTGATTGATGTTTCTCAGTAATACGATTTGATATTGATAAAACTTGTTTTACTGTCATAAATAAATTCTAATGTTGTAGTTTTAGGCTAGATAAGTCTGCAAATTTTGAATAAAATAATAGGGTTAATGAGAGTTAAGCCACTGTTGCACTTTTTAATTTCAACTATGATTGTTTGGTTAGGCCACAATATTATTATAATACGCCAAATACTACCGGCCACATAGTAAGGATTCTATAGTTTTCTAATGATAAAAATACATACAGCTATGTTTAATTACTTTTCTTCACATATAATCGAAATTAAAAAAAAAATGTAATGTAAGTTCAAAACACTTCATACTTGCTGTCTTCCATACCTATGTGGATCTCATTTGCAGATCCAGTAGTGGTTTGGAGGGTCTTAGAAAGGTCGTGATGCATGCATTTCATGCAAAAAGGCTTAGACCTCTCAAACCTTAGCCATTGGATTTTAAGCATCTCCACATTTTGTTTCGTTTTGGATACTTTTCTTCTCGTTCTGTTCTTCTCTAAACATTTGGATAAAAAGAAATTTCCTTTTTCCCTTTAACAACACTGTACAGTTGAGGCTTGGAGCTATATAACTGCTTATCAAAGAGAGCTTTATATTTATATTAGGCACCCCTTGCATTGATCAAAATACATAATTAGATTTTCGTTTGAACAACATTTTTGAAATAACGAATGCGGCAAGAGCCTCGGGAGCAACTATTCCATTCCATACGTAAATCACTGCTTTTGCAAGGTCGTGAATAAAATAAACAATAAACGTTGTTGTTGGTAGCTGTGGTTTAGGCCAGTGTTGCATTTTTTCACAATGAAATCAAATGACTTTAAGAAAACGATCCTAAAAATATTATAAAATGGCTGAAATCATATTTGAAAAAGTTGTATCAGTACCACTAGGCTAAATGATCAAAATGAGCCCAACTAAAACGCATTCCATATTTTTCTCGATGAAAAGAAAACGTTAATATCCACCAAACCGCGACATACCTACATATAAATTTCATCAATCAAATTCTTGTTAGGACCATCTATAGGGGTATAGGACAGAAACAGATTTTATGCACAAGCTGCACATTTTCGTGAAATACTATCAACCAATTTACTCAGTACATATAAAATTTATCGAGCTGAAATTGTGCACTAAATATTTATTTAGAATTATTAGTAAGACGAAAAAAATTAGACGATTAGCTTCACTTCTTCCAACTCCTTTCATACAATATGACACAATTTAGACACTTTACAAAAATTCCATTTTCTTGTAAAGCATGAATGTTACTGATCTGAAATTTAAATTATATTAATTGCATGATGGTTACAGTTGTTTCTCAAAAAATTACTGAAAACCTACTCCTTCCAACACCTTCCATACAAACTGCGCAATTTCAGTAATCAAAAAGACTAATTTTCTTAGTACCTATTCAATTTTTGTAGCTTAAATTCGGTTTCAAACATTTTTATAGCTACTCTATCGTGATGTGCGAAAAATTAGTTCAATGCTGTCACCCCATCTACCTTTCTCCATACAAAATTTCTTAAAATCAACAATTTTCTCTTCCATCATCTGGAGTATCGCATGATTCGGCTTCATGCCCAATCGTAGTCCTGCTATATTTTGTTATAATGATTATTCAAAGCAGATTGTACCTCCTATTCCTCAATCGCAATCATTTCGATTGAGTTTGTGAACGTAATATAAATTTTCGCTTCTTTACTTCTATCATTACTCCCAAAATAAATTTCAAATTTATCGAATAACTAAATACAAATTCATGCTCCAAAACTCTATTATTTATTATTTTCAAAGTTATACCTTCGAAATTGACCCGAATCAAGCTTATTCTAAGCAGAGAAAGTTGCATACAGAAACTAATGTACTCGTATGTAACCACTTACTGTTGGATGTGGCGTGCCTCAAGGGAATGTTCTCGGACCAGTTTTATTTATAATTTGTGTAAATGGTTTGTACAAACGACTATTGGTTACCTTATGTCCTTTGCAGACGACGCGGTTGTATTTTTAGACTTTACGTCGTCGAGCAGTGTGAACATTACGGAAAGTCATAGTCTGATGCTACTGAAATAATGGTTTGATGAGAATACATTAACTCACAGTACGAAAAATAATGTTTTATTGCCTTCGCAATAAAATGGAGAGATCTTTCAAATTTTATTTTTAAACATAAAAGAATTATGATTGAGCGTAAAGCTCAAACATGCGATACTCTATGTCATTTCAAATTCTTTCGAACGTTAAATTGTGACTCTTGTATGGTAGAAGTAGATGGGGGAGGTTTGTAGTTTTCGTATATGGCACCGAGTGTGGTATGCAAAATGTTTCGTGCTGAATTTAAAGTAAGTAGCTTTTATAGTTTTCAAGGAAATTAACATTGTTTTACTGAAATTGGGAGATTTACATGGAAGGTGTCCTCTGCCTCCAGTGGAAGGTTTTGAATGATTCTGAAATAGGTTATCATTATTCTTATCGGCATTCTTATCACAATGCTTAGTTCCACCTTTAAGGTCGATAGATCTCATATGTTCGAGAGAGAAATGCTTATCTTGAATTTCTTATATAGAAATTCGTATCGGAGGTGGCAGAAGGAGTGAAGCAAAGTTGATAATTATTTTGATCATTTATAGCAATTATTAAGAAAAAGTTCAGCAAAATTTTAAGTTTCTGCTTTTTCTAGTTATGATAAATTTTCGAAAATTAAGCATTTGTATGGGATGGTTGGAAGGAGTATACAAAT
This sequence comes from Chorisops tibialis, assembly GCA_963669355.1. Taxonomy (NCBI): domain Eukaryota; kingdom Metazoa; phylum Arthropoda; class Insecta; order Diptera; family Stratiomyidae; genus Chorisops; species Chorisops tibialis. The sequence goes on along the minus strand of OY770262.1, from coordinate 109,501,897 downwards.
GAAAACAAAATTTGCGACGTTAATAATATTTGCGTTATTATACATTGCCCAAAATTTTAAATCGATAGCTTTGATAGTTTCAAAGAAAATTAATTTAATTTCGTGAAATTTGTATGGGAGTGGGTAAAGGGAATGCCGTGAAGTGGATATTTTTTTCAAAATTGATTGCAATTCTGACAAAAATTTTTCCCTTTAGCTTCGCTAGTTTCTATGAAAATCGAAGAAAACCTTTTTTCAAAATTGTGTACTTATGTGGGAGTGAGTAGAAGGAGTGAGGGGATCAAATAAATATTTTTTGACGTTAATTATAATTACATCATTATACTTTGACCTAATGCTCAAGTCGATAGCGTAAGTTTCAATTTCTTAAAATTTCGGAATTTTCTTGAAATTTGTTTGTAGTGGGATTGGGAAGCTTAGAGAAGGGGATTGAGAATGACCGTAACGAGTGGAGAAACTGGTATATTTTTCAGTTGAACTGGATGCTACTGACAAATATTTGCAGGTATTATGAGAGACTGAATGATAGAAAGCGAATAGAAACCATCTACTGAGTATATATACCTGGAAGTGGAACTGTTTCACTTTTACACCGTCTACCCATTTTATTTTGAATAATTTTTCATCGTCAATAGTAACTGAAAATTCGTGCTCCGAAAAATCCCACTGTCTGAAGTGGGAATCGAACCCACGACCTATTGACTGTAAAGAAAATACGCTGTCCACGCTACAGCCCAAGTCGGAGCTTGGCCTCCTGATATTCAGGTTCCTTAATTATATAAATTACTTATTGTGAAAGGGTTGTTAGCCCATCGCACAACCCTCTTTCTACGATTTTTTTCATTTTCGTAGATTGAGGTAACCTAGGTATATCCCAGCAGGTAATGTGCTTGAATTATGTATTGCGCCGACCAGGATTTGAACTCACGACCTTCGCATTACAAGACCAACACGATACCTACTAGGCTACACCCTAGCTTTCGCTAACTTCATACGAATATTTAATTTCACTTGAATTAGGCGTGAAATTTTATAAAAATAAAAGAAAGGAAGAAGAATGCTCCCCTATTCGCTTTTACACTTTCCAAATTCACCTCAATCCACCAAAAGAAATTTCTGTAAGAGAGCTGTTTATCTTCTCAGGTGAAATAAGTCAAGGTAAATTAAACTTTCAAAGCTCACATTTATTAGAAAGTTACACACCTTGAAGGCAGATGGAGTTATCGGCTAGAAATGACGTATTTGCGTCTGTTGTCTAAAGTGTATTACACTAAATGTACTCGCTTTTTGTAATAATAACCACGTAAACATATGCAATTAAGAAAATAGATCCGATTTTTTTGCTAGCTTATTCATTGACTGATTCAAAATTAACAACTTTTTGTTGAAATTTCGAAATACAAATCGTACCGTGATATTCTAAGTCAAGAATGAATTCCGTCATACGATGTTTCGAGCGAATTATGCGGAAGAATTTAAACCGGATTTCTGAATCAGATCATAAGACTCCAAACCGATTAGGTTGAGTTATTTCAAGGTTTTTTAACTTCTTACAAATTATATTTAACAAACAATAAATAATCCCATAGTAATTTGCAGACAGAAACTTATCTGGCCATTAAACTAACCAGATCTTGAAAGTGATACCTAATTCATTTCAACTCATTGTCAAGATTGCAAATATAGATAGACAAATATCTAGGAGTATAATTTTTGGTATTTTGCTGCAGGGTATTAAGAGAGGTTCAATATAAAAATATAGGTAGTTGACACGTAAACCAAGTCAATAGATTTCTGCCAATCATCGTGTCCTTATCCAAAAGAATTTAAATCTAAATTGTGGCAACAGCGGGTCGACCAGATAATTCCTAAAATTACCAGGAAATTCGATTTTTATTTCAACTTTTCTATATTTGGCAATGTTTCCATTGTATAAGTAATTGGAATTAAATCGTTAGATAATGATCTTAATCCGCTACTGGAGGTGATTTACTGAATAGATTAATACAGGATGCATGTTTGATCACTAGCACATATGACTATCATACGTAAATAGGTTCTCAATTGTAATACCTCTTGATATGTTAATGCTAAATTACAAATTATACGATGGTATTGTTTGTTACTGGCACATTTATGTATCTATTTTAAAAAATGTTTTCCAAAATTCAAGGCATAGCTTACAGTTATGCAATTATTAGAATGAATAACGCCAGCAAAACTCAGTTTGTAATTTAATTAATAAATTCAACTTAAATGAAAAGTGAACGAAACTAACATATTAAGTGAAGACTCAAACCAGATTTGAGTTGATCTCATAATAGAAAATCATTTTCGAACATCATTAACATAGTTTTTGCTATGTTCTCGCACAAACGGATCTATCAAATTTAAACTAGTTATTTAAATTTATTTTCTTGTTCAAGGTAAACAAATTTTTCTAGATTGAAAATCAATGTAGCAAGAATTTATGCAAGCGTATAATTTCTCTTATTCCGATAAATCGGCGCATCTTGTGACCGACCGAATCGTGATTCTAACCAGAAACACGTCTTGATAATTTATTAGACTTTAAGATATAGCAATTAGCAGTGTAATCTAACCGGTATGGAAAAAGAAGTGAGGTTCATTGACAAGAAGTTTCCGATCACCTTTTTGATAATATTGGCAGTGACCTTGAATTATGATGATTTCCATTTACAAAGAGACGTAATCCGTACGCAGCTTACGTAGTCGATACGTAGACGAGGTAGTGTGATTACAGATTTGAGTACGGTAGGCTGCGTAAATGTAACGTCTGTCAGTTGTTCGGTCCGCGATTTGGTTGTTTTTTTTTTTGTTATTCCTAATTAAAAATTATTGTTTACGATACGAGCAACATTATATTTAATATTAAATAATACTTTTAAAGTGTGAAAAAACCTCATTAATTCACTTTATTTGAACTCATACATATTATAATTTGTTACTAAATCTAGTATCTCTAAATTAAGATAACTTTCAACTATGTTTCTATTATTAAACATTGTAGAGCTATAATTGAATATTTCATTTAACTAAACAGATTTAAGTAAAATTCAATAAGTGTGTACACAATTAAAGTGAGTATATATAGGGTGGTCCAACCAAAACGCACGATGTTAATTTCTCGCGCAAAAGAGCCATTGTTTCGTTGGCTGTGTGGCAAGTGGCACCATCCTGTTGGAACCACATATCGCCCAGGTCCATATCCTCAATTTCTGGCCACAAGAAGTCCGTTATTATCTCGCGATAGCGAACACCATTCACGGTAATTGCTTGGCCGTCCTCATTTTCGAAGAAGTACGGCCTGATGACGCCGCCAGCCCATAAACCGCACCAAACAGTCACTCTTTGTGGATGCATCGGCTTTTCAACAATCACTCGTGGATTCTCATTTGCCCAAATGCGGCAAATCTGCTTGTTAACGAATCCACTGAGGTGAAAGTGTGCCTCACGAAGTGCACGAAATGCATTTTGATTTGAACGCCCATTTTCGTAAAAGGCTCCAACAACCTTAACGCTCTGCTCAATTGTGTACCTTTCCATGGTTAAATTTGTCAAACACTGAAACAAAGAAATGTCAAATTAAGTTGGGCGAAAAATTTGACGTTAAGGTGTGACTCACAATTAACATCGTGCTGGTTGGACCACCCTATATAAGTGAATTAATTCGAAATGCATAAATATAATATTGCAAGATTTTAACGATGAACAAGGATGAGATCAAGGGCCTGCTGAAGTGAGAGCATCGTGAAAAAAATTTGTTACGCTGAATTGTCGATGCATCAAATAAGCCGTGTGTCTGCCATTTCGTACAACCGGCGAGTTGACCTTTCTGAACAGCCGCACAAATATTCCAAATCGGAACTTCGTATAGGATGATAGGCTACAATAATACTGTGAAGACAATTTGTTGGGAGTACTTGGACACTCGATTTATTAAGGGGGTACTGTGTGTGCCTTGAAGAGGTTAGTTTTTTTTGTCAAGATGTAGTCCTAAGTATCTTATGGATTGTGAACATGAAACTGGATCTCCAAGGATTTTTATGTTTGAGTTCGGAAGACAGCTTCGTACGTGCCTTTTGGAGAAAAATATAGCATGTGTTTTGTCAAAAACTTGTGAATAGGTTCGAGCTACCCTCTGTTTTTAATATTCAGAAGCACTCATTATGGTGATAACATTAAAATATTTAAGCCTCCTCCTTCTAATTCTGACAATTTTCTTCGGGGTATTTTGATTGATTTTAGTAATTGTTGACGCTGTAATAATTTCGCTGAATAATTTAAGTAATTCTTAATGACCGTATTTTTGATCGTGTTAGTTTCGTTATTAACTTATTTGTCCCCTACGACCATAAAATTTATTTAGATTTGTAGATTAATAAATTTTGTCAATTATTCAGTCAGTATCCTATTAAGATCCCGTATAGTAACATAAGACAGAAACAGCTGTCTTTCACAAGGCTTATAACTTGCATCGGCCTTTAATTGTCGCCAGGACATGTTTGTTCTTTTAGCCTGCTGCTCAACTGCTTCTTCGACTAATCCAACGTCTTTCCTGATGACTATAACCCAAAGCTTGTCTGGAGATGTTTTGCTCTGGTTTCCTCAAAGTCTAAACGAAACAATGCCACTTCTGCCTTTGAATCACAATGTCTATCATAGTCTGTACAATTGTACTCTAAAGTTCGTAGTTGATAGTTTTCGCGATAGTTTTTAGTTTCATGGTAAGTTTAATGGTCACTTTCCACCTCTTTAGCACTAGGGAATGTTTTTGCGAGGATGTCATCACTTGAATAGTAGTGTCCTATTGGTATCGACTGGGATTTTTGGAATGATACTTATCAGTGCCAAGTTAAAATGTAAAGGAACTAGACCATCTCCTTCCTTTAAACTACTTGCCGTTCGAAAGTTGCTTGTGGTTTGTATTCTTACTTTCAGTGCTCGTCATTGTTAGTCTCGGTAGTCTGACTAGTTTTTGAGGAATTCCAAAATCAAACATGATTTGGTAAAATATAATTTTGATACATATCATCCCTAGTCGCTCATCGCATGTCCGCAATCTTCTGTTTTATTATTCTCGACTATAACAACACTGTACTCCGGAGGATTTTTTGCAGCGAACGACAGTTGCAATAACCACACGCGCGCACAAATTCCAATCAAGTTGCACAGCAACAGTTGGCAGTCAATGGACATTTCATCGTATAAGCGACGGACGGGTCGACAGTCACCGAACACGCCGACGGCCAGCGAAAACGTTGTGTTCTTATTGTTTTTTTGCCGACAACGAATTTGACTGTCGAGATAATAAGATTTTTTTAATTAGAAGTTGTAGAGCTTCCAAAAAATAAAAACGTATCGCCTCTTGACAAGTATGCATATTTTGGCAATTGGAGATAATTGGTGCATTATTTGGTATAACAGACTGGTTGCAACTAGTTCTGCCGCCGAGGAAAACTACCACCCGATAGCCATTACTTCAGTGCTCTCGAAGTAATGGAAATTGCTGTCAATCGCAAAATCGTTGAATATCTCGAGGATAACCAGCTAAGCCATGATCTTCGGTAAAGTTTTCGTTCTGGGTATGTCAACGGGAGATCTTTAGGTCTACTTGCAGAACGTTGGAACTCATGCATACATAAACACGGCGAAGGTCAAATTCTTGTAATTGACATTGCAAAAGCTTTTGACAGAGTTCGGCATGAATGTCTCATAGCAAAGCTTAGGACCACAGCTATTCTTGTTCAATGAATTGAGAGTTTTCTTTCTGAACGCACTTAACGACTAGTACTAGATGGCGTTACTTCTTCCTCTTTTCCAGTAGATTCCAGCGTCCTTCAAGGCTCTGTTTTATCTCCAACTCTTTTCTTAGTTTCATCAACGACCCTCTGTCGTCTATTTTCAATCCAATCCATGGCTTTGCAAATAAAAGTACTTTAGATAATACCTATGAATTTAACTCTGCTGCGGAATCACCCAAGCATTCTATTGCTTCCAATCGCATGGAGTTACTCCGGATTTCAGTTTAATTCTGGAATGGGGTAGGCGAAATTGGGTAGAGTTTAATGCCTCCAAAACACAGGCCTGTCATCTTTCCCTCAAACGAGATGTTCCAGTGTTATCTCAAAATGTGATCTTTAGTGGCGTACAGCTTTGCACCTCGGATAGCTTCACACTTCTAGGTGTTAAAATTAATGACCACCCGAATCGGGCCCAGCACATCTTTGATGTTGCCCTCGATGCCGTTTAACGTCTAGGTATTCTCCGAAAGTGTAAAAAGCATTTCACGAGGAACGACCTCGCAACCATTTATAAGGCATACATTAGACCACGTTTAGAGTACAATTCGCAGGTTTGGGTTGGGGATCTAAAATCACACCTCGCATTGCTCGATCGTATTCAAAAACATGCAAAACTGCGTTCCGACTGATTGATTCTCTTGAGCATTGCATAAATGTCGGAGTACTCAGCATTTACTATCGCTACTTCCATGGTAAATGTAGTGCGGAAATAAGCGCACTTATTCCTCTACTCTATAATTTTTCCGAGGTACACGTCAAGCTGAATGTGCACACGAGTACACCGTTAAGCCCTTGGCTTCTCGTAATATAGGCAGTCATTCATTTCTCGAACATCATGATTTTGGAACACATTACCAGCCAAAGTGTTTCCCAACGAGTACAACTTTCAGTGTATCAAAAGCAATGTACACCATCACTTTCGTCTGTCTTCACCCAAATTAAATTGACCCAACTTTAGTTTTTTTCTTCAATTCCTATACCGACACAGCTGTGCATAAATTTATAGGGAGACCCCATAAGTTGTGTTCGGTTCCTTTAGAAAAAAGGAGCCTTACTAGAAATGAGAATACGCATATTGGTGTATATGGACTGAAGGTTGTCAGCCCTTTGCACAACCTCTACCTCATTTTCGCAGATTGAACTGAGCCAGATACACCCATGTAGGCATTGTGCTGAAATTATACGACCTTCGTATAGCTGATGAACACGCTACCTGCTAGACTGCTCTCAGTTTATAATGTTTGGTTGTACTGTTGGCTTGGCGTGATAACTATTGCATATGCGGCCAAGGACTAAGGGTAAGCCTAATTTAGGTAGAGCTATATGTTAAAAAATTTGCTAGTAAGAATCTTCTGGTATCTCCTACAGTAAGTATATCATTTGTTGGCTATTTTACGAACAATACACGATTTGAAACTCAGGGCCTTACAGCATACTATTGTGCAAATATGTCGCGTAAGTTGCGCAGTCAATCAACTATACACGATAATTTCTCCAACTATATTCCATTTCCCATCAGTTCGAAGAGACAATCCCAATAGCTTCGAAATTGTTACATTTGTTCCCATAAATGAAAACCAATATAAATCCACTTGTGAATTTCGCCATCTCAATTAATATCAATTTTCCAAACACAACAACCCGCCAAACTTGCCTTCGCTCAATTACCAACTAATTTAAACGGACATCCCACAAATCTTATTCGATTTCTAAACTTTTCTAAATTTTATTAAAACAATAGAGGTTCAATGCGCAAATTGCCTTTTCAACTCTGTAAATTTGCAGCAGTTTTCTTTTTCAGACTACTAATTGGAGTGATATTGTCCAAGTTAGTGGCCATCCGATTGGCATTATATTGTTCGTCAGAGAAAAACTTTACAGCAGACTCAAAAGATATGTTGTTGCGGCCAAAATAAGATACAAATAAATATAACATGTACTTGCAGCAATCGACATCTGTTTCGACGATGTAAATTTTTCGCCAACTTCCCAAGTGGTTGGCGGTTTGGTGAGGCGCGATATCGCCTTTTATTGGAAGTTAATTTAACTTACGCATAAACGAGTTGTTGTTCCCTTTTGCGATGAAAATAGCCGATCGACGTATAACACTAGAGATAAAAAAAAAATCAGCTTGAATTTATGGCAGAAAATTGATCAAAGATCTTGATAGCATTGTTTCTTCGAACTAAAATAGATCCATGGCTCTCATATGTGACAGTACAGGACTTAATTTAAATGTTGGTCACGTGAAAGTGGATCTGGAAAAGGAATAAATGACCTACGCCATAATTAGCATATGGTGACGACTAATTTGGGCAATGCAATTTCTCATCAGCATTCTCATGACTCCAGACCCAATTAAAATACTTAAATGTACGCTCGATCATCATCTTAATCCGATCATCGTCCTCGTCCAGGCTACATCTGAAGATTCTGCTACTTTAAGTCGCACCTTCGTGCAAATTGCATTGTCGTGACGTCTCAAAAATGATCTGCCATCAGAATTTTATGCGTATAATGCAAAACATAAAATCATGGTCTAGTTAAGCATTATATACCAGAAATCGCGGAAAAAAAAACACTATTCATCCTGCTGTTTGCCCATCACAGCTTCTCACGTTTTTACCGTCTTAAGATTTTCACATCGAGCCGGTAAATTTCTTAGATATACACTCGTACTTTGCCATGATCTTATTTCGAGGCACAGACACCGCGTGCATTTCTATCGAATCAGGAAAACTGACTGAACACGAAAATGGTCCGAAAACTATAGAAAAACGACACGACGACGAAAATCATCTCTTGCCGTGACAATTTGCCGTAATTTAGTAATTCATCCGGAATGGTATGCTGATCTTAGCGCGCAAAAGGATCATCTTCAGCATGATCTTTTCAGAGTTCGCGGATCGCTCACATAAGATAATTTGCCTCTGGCGACGATTAATCTTCGGGCCAGAGTTTAACTATAAATTTTCCGATTAAAGTGAATTTAATGAGCATTACCGCGCATAATTTATTGGCTTCTTGTCACTTTTAGTCCGAACGAGATAAGCATAAAAGTCGGAATGAATTAAAGGTAGACAATAATTTTGTCACCTGCTTTTATATCGAGTTCTGTCCGTTGTTGAAGATTAACAGGTGATATATGGTGGTGTTTCATTGAAACGAGATCACTGTGAAAAACAAATAAGATAACATGTTTCTCGTGAGTTTGCAATGTTTTATGTGTGAAGACAAGATTCTCGAATTTCTCATAGTAACATGCAAATTCTGGTAGTTTAAAATCGACCCTAATGATCGCCTTCTCTTATCCACCAAATACAGTTCCAATCAAGCAATGGCGCAATAGCTCCGGTAATTAATTACAGATTTTGCATCGCAAATTCCCGAAAACTACGCATGTACTACGCATATAGATTATTCAAGCACTATAATAACGAGAAAACAGATTGTTAAAAAAATGTAATGTTCGCGAAATCAATTCAATTCTCGATTAAAATTCTAAGAATCATAATATTATAATAAATTATGCCAGTTAACGCTAATTATTATAATCAGTAGAAGTACAGAACTTGCAAGCTTAAGCTGAAGTCGTGCGTATCTCGCGGTTCAAAATTTACATTTTCCTATCGATTAATTCTGTCAAATTCTATCTGACTAACACAAACTGGTTTTTTGCCTTTCAACTAGACGCATCAGAAAAGAACTAAGTTCCGGTTTGTCGGACGTATTCCATGCCAGGGCGCTAAACCTAAACATCGACCGTAGACAAATCAAGAGTATCTCTGCCATATTAGTGACCTTGGGCATTATCTACGAGGAAAAGTGTAATCACCCAAAAAAATTTTTTGCAAATTATGTATGAACGTTCTCGGAATTTTTGAAGTTCAAGCTTCCAGTCAAAAGTCCCAAATGTTATCTTCAAATGCTCCTAATGTGAAATGTATGCATTAATTTTTTTTTGAACGGCCTTGCGGTATGCCACAGATTGGAGATGAGATTTTTCAAGAACTTTTTTATTTTTATGTTAATTTCTTTTTTTTTAAACTTGGCATAATTTGTTTGGAAGGAGATGGAACGAAGTGGGGAGATCTTAATTATTTTCGAATGCTTATAAAATAGAGTTTGACGATTACATGCTTGATGAAAGCAAAAAAAAAAAAAAAATATATAAATAAAACTAAGGATTTGTATATGTATGTATATGTACATGGAGATTTTCATTATGGATATTATTTAGCAATTCAAATGATATACAGAGATAAAACACGTCTAGATGAAATTTGACATTTTCTTTTTGAAAATTCTAGCTTTGTAACGTAAATTTTGTATTATGATCAAATATTGGCTAAAAGTCAAGGGTAGAGGCGTGAAATTTTCCATTTTTTATACTCTAGATGAAATCTGAGAGTATTATAAGTTTGCTATAAAGTTTGTAATGCTAAGAAATAAAGCTCGAAGAAAAAAACGAATGATACAGAAGTTCATATAATCACTCAAAAATCTCAAAACCGGATGTCCGTCCGTCCGTTCGCTCTATAGCTTGAGAACGCGTTGAGCTAGAAAGCAAAAATTTGGTACACGTCGTTTTTGACAAAAAAGTAAGGTCAAGTTCGTGAACGGGGCAAATCGCTCCACCCCTTCTACTCCCTCCCATACAAAATGACACAATTGCGCAATTTGATAATAAACAGATTTGCTCGAAAAGTATAAAAGCTATTGGCCTGACATTTGGAATATGTCACTTTTATGTAAATATCCTTTGAATCAATGCCTGTCTTACGCTAATGATACACTGCTAGTATATTAATCATATTATCGTCAATACCATCGGTGTATCACCCAAGACTATGAGTATACAAGACAAACGAGCTAGCATAAACGTTTTGGATATTACGTTAATGCTAGCTCTTACATGGTAATGTCTTTTTACTACTATCAGCGCCATTTCCAGCGTGCGCTGAGTCGGATAAACAAGTTTTCCAATGTTTTGTTTACCTATCAAAGTATCAGCTGTCAGATAGGTCGATAAATAAATGTTTATTCAAAGCAATTTTTATTTCGAAGTTCATTATATTAGTGGTTACATTCAACGGAAAAATGATGGGAAATCCATTTTTAGAACTTTCCGACAAAAAATCGTACCAACAACTGACGTTTTGAAAATTTACTTTGACAACGTCAAACTATACCACGTATGGCAGTGTATCACCCTATATGCTCGTAGTTTCGTATATTATGTTTACAATATCATGGTTTGTACAGAGTATTCCTAAAATGTGTCGGAATCAATGGTTCAGTTTTTCGATAAGCTGAACGGTGAATTTCCATGCAGTGCAACCACATAACAATACCGGATTGAAGCAAAGGCAGATCTTTCTTAACTTCAAAAAAGAGGAAAGGAAGGCCTGACGAGCTTTATTTGCGATATATGAGCCTCAAAAACCTCCTTTGGCTCCGCCGTTCAAGCTGACAATACTTCTGAAGTAACAAAAATGTTGCACCACTTTCTTATCTTGGCCATAAAAAACAACCGGTGCTCTTGTGCTCGAACCAATGTTCATGTACTTTGCACATTTATTTTCAGTGCTGCCTGTTTGCGTTTGGTAGTTCTCTGTTTCCGAAATAATGTCATCTGACAAGATGTTTAAAATATGAGAGAGGTATCCCTTTTATCGCCGTAACTGTTGCTGTTATTAAGCAGAGTTTCTTACCAGATGGTGGCGAGGTTCCCGCTCGATAATTTTTTTTATATTATTAAATAGCGAACCCATATCCCTTAGATAACATATTTAACATATGTCTCACAGGACTGGCTAGAAACGTAATTTTGGTTGTCTGCAACTTGAGGTGTGCGCATTACATTTTCGCCCAATATGGATAAGTTATCCATATTATCGAATAAAATGTCAGTATAGTCACGTTTTTTATTGAGATCTAAAAGTTTACCAAATGACACCTCCACGCTTCGCTCGCACAACTAGGAGACATTTTCCCAATCAGCAACTTATGGCAAAATACTCGATTTAGTTCAGGAAAAATCCAAGATGCTTTATGGTTGCTCTTGTGTGGAAAAAGGGTCCCTCCGATGACCATTTACCGAGTACAACAAAACTCCACAAATAATTCGTCGTTTTCGGGTCATTTAATCCAAGGTCGTGACAAGTCGACCCAAAGGTCACCATCGTTCCCCGTGACGTGTTTCAGTGTTGTTAGAGTTAACCTGGGTATTCATATCTCTTGAGATGATAATTGTTGGAGCATAGCACTGCAAGGTTTTGGCTTGTGTGATCTTGGTCTGAATTGTGACCATGTTAATCCTATCCGAGATTGGAGCCGCTCGGGATTAATTTTACACCCGATCCAGTCCACCTGATTTCGCCTAAGATTTGGGTGTTATAATACTCCATTTCACAGTCGATCACTGATTGGGAATGTGTTTACGAAGTTACCTCCTGCTGTTTCGCAAATTTTAAAAATTTACGTTGCGTCGAAAAATTGAAATGATATCTTAGGACGCTGACATATCGAATTTTCAAGTCGAGCCAGCTCCTAACAATTCAGCTTTTTTAAAATTCATTAATTTTTTTAGTTCTATTTTCCGTTTTTTATTCCGAATTTAATTCATCTTCGATAGAAATAGTTATATTGGAGCCAACGACTTTTCGGATTTGAATTTCGAAATTAAAATTTTTTAGCTTTCCATTTTATGAACAAATAAAAGGGGGTGGGAGTAACGAGATCAGTTTTTTTTTACGAAATTACATGTTTCGAAGTCTCAGGAGTCAAAAACTTGATGTCTGGATTTGTGTCAAATGAGTTGTACTCAACTAAAAAATAAATGTCGGGAATGATCTCAAAAATTTAGAACAAATAATTTTAGCCAACCGAAAACCGAAGTTACTAGCATTTAAAAAAAAGCAACAAAATTTTTCGATCTCACATACAAATTTTTCAAATATTGAATAAAATCAAAGATTTTATTGATCGAATTTTTTTAACATTAAATGGTTTAATTTCATTTACCTTACTGGTTATACTCTAGATGAAATCTGAGAGTATAATAAGTTTGCTCTAAAGCTTGAAACGCTAAGAAATAAAGCTCATAGAAAAAAAATGAATGATACAGAAGTTAATATTATCACTCAAAAATCTCAAAACCGGATGTCCGTCCGTCCGTCCGTTCGCTCTCTAGCTTGAGAACGCGGTGAGCTAGAAAGCTCAAACTTTGTACATATCGTTTTTGGCAAAAGAGTAAGGTCAAGTTCGTGAACGGGCCAAATCGTTCCACCCCTTCTACCCTCTCCCATACAAAATGACACAATTGCGCAATTTGACAATAAACAGATTTGCTCAAAAAGTATAAAAGCTATTGGCCTGAAATTTTTAATAATTTATTTTTATGATAATGTCAATCTACCGTATAAAAATTATGCGTGTCATCCCCCTCTTTCTATCACCTCCCATACAAACTGTGCTTGTCATGAATTACTCTAAGCCAATTTACTAAGTGCGCATAAAATTTAGCGGGCTGAAATTGTGGACTAAATGTTTGTTTAAAATTGTTAGTAAGGCCAAAAAAAATTACACGATTAGCTTCACCCCTCCCATCCCCTCCCATACAAAATGACACAATTCCGCAATTCAACAATAAATGGATTTACTCAAAAAGTATAAAAGCTATCAGTCTGAATTTTGAGATATATTACTTTCGTAATGATTTCAATCTACAATATAAAAATTATTTGCGTCCTCTCTCCCTTGCCTCCTCCCCCATGCAAACTACACTTTTTCATGAAATGCTCTAAGCCGATTTTCTCAGAACGTATAACATTTATCGAGCTCACATTTTGTAATAAATACTTCATTAGCATTATCACTAAGATCAGAAAAAAATAATTGATTAGCTTTACTGCTTCTACCCCCTCCCATATAATATGACACTGTTTCACAACTTCACAAAAAATCGATTTTATTGAAAAGTATGAATGTTACTAGTCTAAAATTTAAGAGATGTCAATTTTATGATATTCTTAGTAATTTCTGTAAAAATCACTAAAATCCCCCCACTCTTTCTACCACCTCCCATACAAACTGCACATTTTCACTAAATCTAACACACTAATTTTCTCAGTTTCTACTCCATGTTTAGAGTAAGCACATAAAATTTCTGGGGACCACAAAAAATTCTATTTCATCTAGAGTATCGTAGCCCTGTTATGTTGTATACTAAGTTCGGTTTTATACACAAAAATTGCAAACCTTCTCCCTCTGCTTTTACCACCGCAAAAGTCACAATTCACTATTCGAAATAATTTGAGATGACATATTTCCCATTTCCTCTAGAGTATCATATGATTAGGCTATACGCCCAATCATAATTCTGTTATGTTTTTTCATTATTAATCACGGTCCTTGATATATGTAAATGACTGCAAGCTTATATATGTACATATATATTAAAAATATAAATTCTTAGAATTTACCATTTAATGTTAATTTATTATCTAGAAATATGTTAAATCAATTCGAAGAAAACAAGTTTTGTTTTTTCTAAAATTCGAATGAGAATATAATCGATGCAAAACCAGATTTCAGAATTTAGAATCAAACCCCACTCTAAACGAATTCGATTGGTTAAGATTTCGTTTACAATTATACTGTGACAAATTCTGTTATATCATCTATAAATGTTTTGCCAGTATGAATGTTCAGAAGGAAAAAGACAACCTATTAATTCCGATTAGGTATACGAAGCCTTAAAACATATTGATAAGCGTGTGCTCATATATAAAGAATGGTTAGTAGAATTCGAAATTCAGAAGCAGACTATCGTTCGATACAAAAATATTGTGTTTGCTTTACAAGAAAGTTGTGTAGCTAGTGAATAGTTAAGGAGTATAATTAAAACTCTCTATTAAAAAATGTTTAACGCAAAGCTTTATAATCAAGCTAACGAAATGCAGCGCAAGGAAGCTCAGAATGTAATGGAGGAGTTCGCAAGGAAATTGAAATGGCGTAGCGATGGTAAGGATTCTCTTCTGGATGTCGGTAGTGGCTCGGGCGACGTTACATTCGATTTCGTTTTACCAAAAATGCCAAAAGACTTCAAAAAATTGGTTTGTTCTGATATTTCTGAAAAAATGGTGCAACATGCTCGCAGTAATTACAACACTTGTTCGAAAATCTCTTTCGAAAAATTAGACATTGCCGGTGATGTCACAGAATTCCTTGATAATCATCCGGAAGGATTCGATCATATCACATCGTTTTATTGCCTGCATTGGGAGAATGACCAGCAGTAAGATATAAGCAATACTTGAGTTATAGTTATGATGAATTAATTTAATATTTTTTTTTCTAGAAAAGTATTACGAAATATCTACGATCTGCTGAGTTGGAAAGGCGATTGTGGTCTCATGTTTCTGGCAAACTGTGAAATTTTCAATGTATACGTGGAACTAGCGCAAAACAAAAAGTGGGCACCATATATGGTTGATATCGATCATCCCATATCACCATATCAAAATGCTGGAAATCCTACGGATGAATACTCCAGATTGCTGAAAATGGCGGGTTTTTCAAATTACAATGTGCAATATGTCGCTCGAAGGCACGTCTATGATAATTTATCTACATTTAAACGTACTATATTTGCATTTAGCTCATGAAATTAAGGATATATTTTCATTAATACCATTAATCACTACAGGTAATATGATGGCTGTTAATCCATTTGTGCTTAATATGACAATGGAACAACGAGAAGAATACTTTCAAGATTTGCTAAGTGTTGCTGTTCGCTTGGGAATGGTTCGCAGTAAGGATACGCAGAACGATTTTGAAGCGGTATTGCGTTACAGCTTGCTAATTGTTTATGCTAGTAAATAGTGTTAAGATAGTGTATTTATTCATAACTACGAGTCAACAAGTTTTTTAAATTATATTTTTATTAGTTTAATATATTATTTATTATAATTATTCGTTTTTAATTCCAATTTTAAAGGGAGTAACTGTTTTTCCTCCTTCTTTTTTGGTTTGAAATTCAGATATGTACTCGTTTATGTGCGTAGAAAAAAAAACACTATAGAAAAAAATAGACTGCGAACAAGTCGGGCGAAACTTTATTATTCTTGGGACAAGTTGCGGATGAGTGGAAAGTCAATATGCAGGTTAGAGTTGACAGGGAAGACTAAGTGAAAGTGAGTTCTTGGGCAGGGCTGTTGTCAATTTAACAATATTTCATTCGTTTCCGCAAGTTTGGGTTTTTAAAAGGGGGGGGGGGAAGGAGGGGTAATAGTAAGGGTGGGTGGATATTAATAGCTTTTTAATTGATTGCTTGAATTACGTCCAATATTCTCTGTATAGAATTTATTTCATAGACGAAGTTGCATAGAAATTTCATAAAATTCGGTCTATTTTACATTCACGAAACCGAACATTTGTATGGGAGGGGGTGGAGCGGGTAAGGAAATCATAAAATTTGTGATGCCGTTTGATTTCATTTCTTTTGTAAGGTGCTTTTACAAAATTCAAAGTTCGTAGCTTTTAATTTGTTGGTCATTAGTTGATTTAATGAAATTGGTCGAAATCATACTTTTGTATGGGAAGGGGTTGAAGGGCAAGAGTGATTTCATGACTTTTAACGCAATTTTGTTTCAATTATTTTTAAAAGTTCTTAAGTAAAATTTTAAATTGATAGCTGTAAATAGTTAGGTTATAATTGATTTCTTAAAAATGGTCGAAAAAATAATTTTGTTTGGGAGGGGGGTGGAAGTTTTAAAGGTTTTCGACCAGTTAATATTTTATTTATTTACGGATTTTTTTTAAATACATTTCCAAAATTTTCAAGTTCCTACCTTAAAATTTCACTCAAAAATTTTCAGTTTATGTGTTTTTTTCAATTCACATGAAACACCTTGTGCACGTTAAACCGGGGGCGTCGGTTCATAACAATTATGGAACAAGTTATTATTACTTTTCTATTTATATCAAATAGATGTATCCACATGCAAAGTTTAAATTTTGTATCTTTCACCAGAGCCCTAAAAAATCACTCAAAATTTTCGACATTTTTGTTTACCACCTCCCTCCCCTTACACCTCACAACTTACAATTTTTACCAAAATTAAAAATTATGTAGTTCTACAATTTGACAAATTTTCGATTTGACATCTGTACTCTGTTTTGAGATATAAGGATTTGTAATTTTGAAAACGCGAAAAAACAAAATTTCAGGGTAACAAATTTTTTTTTCTGTGTCGATCACAATTCGTTATTATTAGAATAATAAAGTAAAATAAGAAGCAGATAGATATTGCATCAAATTATGTATTATAGATGCAGTCACTAACCCTTAATAAATAATGTAAAAAGATTTTAAACTATAAGGCATTGAAAAAAACCGGTGACGTCAGTTGTTGAAGAAGACGAACACTTTTCTCGGCCATTTTGGGAGGAAGTGATATGTAGTTTTGCTGAACACACCTCAAGAAAATTTTGTTTTTGCTTGTCTGAAGTGAAGCTGATCTATTCGTAAACAATACAGTCACTATAGTATAGCAAAGTGTCACTCGTCATATGTAAGGTTTTTCAACAAATGATCAAGAAACAATTTGTAATGTATGCATTTTATATCTACTTAAAAAAAGACAAAATATCTTATTACCAAGTAGCCAAATCTAGTGTGTGGCCTAGTAGGTAGCATGTTGGTCTACAATGCGAAGGCCGTGAGATCAAATCCCGATCGATACTTTAGAGCGAATAGCTAGCAACTCCAAGACAATTAATAATAAAAATATTAACGTCAAGGTCAAAAGTACAAGGACCGATTTCGGCTGTAGTGCCATTATAGATTAGAAGAGGCCAAATACATGAAGATAGATGGAAGAAAAATGTTTTCAAACTTGAACAGTTTCAATGTCACTCCGGTTCGGTAAACATTATCAAAAATGGGTGCATCTACTAGTTATTGCATTTCACTAATTCGGTAAGGATTGTCGGAACTGATAAGTGGTTTACTTAATGCAGGATTAAATTTAAATGAAAACTCATTCCAAAATATTTACTCCTGTAAATCGTTCCTTAAATGCCAAAAATTCGTTATTCCCAAAACCGCAACCCTGGGATACCCATAAAAGTCAATCGATAGATACTTGCGTGTATCTATATGACAGCTATCGGATCGGTCGATTCCTTAAACGTAAATTTTGGAGGAAAATCACTGACCGTGCGAAGAAGTTTCATTTTGTGGCGGTAAATACCGTCACTTTTCATCAATTTAACAAATAAATATTATTGCAAAGAATTGTGTGGAGTTTGAATATGATTGATCGATTGCAGTGAATCGGTTGCGGTGAATTTTGTTGATTTTTCTCAGCAATGAGTTAAAATAAATAATAAGTGAATTTAATTTGTTAACATATATTTTTGTTACAGAGGTTTTCATCGATGGCGGAAACTAAATCAGGCATACTTTTTAATTAGTGTGTGATCAGATAAATGCTTTTAATTTTAGGTACCCTTTTTCACCTGATCAATAAATGAAATTTTTAAGCTCAGCGATTTTTTTTATGCTCTAGATAAAATCTCAGAGTATTATAAGTTTGATCTAAAGTTTGTAACGCCAAGAAATAAACATAACAAAACTACGATTGCGATTCAAATAATGATGGTCTTGACACAGGCTTCTACGTTACGTCAGTCTTTATAGATCTTAAAAAGGCATATGATACTGTAGACCATAGAATATTGCTACAAGGTTTAAATGAACTACGTGTAAGAGGAAAAGCTAACGATCTAATAAAAAATCCTAAGACGTACTTACATAACAAAAAACGTGGACAAATTCAGTGATTCCAAGCCCATCAACATTAGAATTCCACAGGGTTCAATTCTTGGTCCTACTCTTTCCCTACTTTACATCCATAGCATTCAGTACATAGGTCTAAGAGCGAAATATAGTATATGCGGATGACACACTATTGGCTTTCAAAGCAAGAAATCACCCAGAATTAGAATATAATATTAACACTGACCTCAAGCTCTTTAAGAAATGACTGCTGGGGAATAGGTTAACCTTAAATGTATCGAAGACCAATTTCATGATATTTAACAAAATAAACAAAGCTGATATTGATCTAAAACTCAACATAGATGGAATTGAATTATCTACAACAAAACAATCCAAGTATTTAGTATTTAACGATCGATGAAAAACTAACATGGACTCCGCACATCAATAACTTGCGCAAGAAAATAGCACCCATCACTGGAGTCCTATAGCGTAACCATTTTCTACCAACACCAATAAAAGAAAAATTTTTTAATACGTTTATTTTATCAAATGTAACCTATGAAATTTTAATATGGAACCAAATCTCTATGTATAACGTGGAAGAATATCGAAGATTATCAACAAAACCATTGAGGCCGTATATAATTTACCGCATCTGCCTCCTTCAGCGGATCTTAACGTAACCTAAAACAAGCTAAACTTGCAACATTAAACCCGGAGAGGACAAAATTAATGTAAAAATATAATAAACTAAGGACTAAAATCTTTAATAATTATAACGTATAACGCAGATATTCACAGTTTCAATACATGGAATACAACCTCGATAAGAAATCGAAATTCTACGACGAATCGACTAAGGAAGGATCCCATCTATGAAGCAATACGTTATTACAACTCCTTGCCAATCTTTATTGACAGGCGAAGAACATTAAGTGCCTCAAAATCGCAGCAAAGAAGTTCATACAGCAATCGTGAATATACTAAATTGACTATGCATTATCCACTATTACTTAAATAACGTTTTGAAGATATTACGAAAAATTTCCTCGTAGCTGTGTGAGAAACAATTCTTATTTTGGACAAATAAATAAATGTTTTTTGTTTTTGTTAAATCGCGCGATACTTTAGATGAAGAGACACTTATTGATTTTAAGAAATTTCGTATGGGTTTTTCACATCATGCTAGAGTTGCTATAAGAATGCCTTATTGAAAATTTATACTTCAAAACTTTTAAAAGATACAGAGAAAATTAGTGTATTGGATTTAGTGAAACTGTGAAATTTTCATGGAAGGTGGTATAAGGAGTGGAGAGTTCTTAGTGATTTTTTTTCCGAAATAACTATGAACATCATGAATTTGAAATGTTTTGAATCGCAGATCAGTAGCATTCAAACTTTTCAATAAAATCGGCTTTTTGAAAAGTTGTAAAATTGTGTCATATTGTATGGGTGCGGGTATTGTATGGATGGGAGTGAGGCTAATCATCAATTTTTTTTTTTTTTTTTGGTTTTACTAATAATTCTAAGTAAATATTTTGTTCAAAATTTCAGCTCGATAAATTTTGTAGGTACTGAGTGAATTGGTTTATTGTAATTCAAGAAAAAGTGCAGTTTATATGAGAGGTGGTAGAAGAAGTAGGGGATTCAAATAATGTTTACATCGTAGATTGAAATTGGTATAAAAATAATATATTCCAAATTACAGGTCAATGGCTTTTACACTTTTCGAGAAAATCGGCTTATTGTGAAATCTCGAAAATGCGTCATTTTGTATAGAAGAGAGTAGAAGGGGTGGAGAGATTTGGCCCGTTCACGAACTCGACCTTAGTTTTTTGTTAAAAATAACGTGTACAAAATTTAAACGTTCTAGCTCAACGTGTTCTCAAGCGAGAGAGTGAATAGATGGACGGACGGACATCCGTTTTTGAGATTTTCGAGTGATAATATTAGCTTCAGTTTCATTAATTTTTTTCTTTGAGCGTTATTTCTTAGCGTTATAAGGTTTATAATATTCTCAGATTTCATCTATACTCTTTGCGACTCTGTGCGATCATTATGCACAGAGTTGCAAGGAGTATAGAAATATTTGTTCTCGCTCAAAAATCTCGAAACCGGATGTCCGTCTACCCGTGCGTCCGTCCATCTGTCCTTCCGTCCGTTCGTCTGTCCCTCCGTTCGTCTGCTCGCTCTCTAGCTGAAAGCCAATGTTCGAATCGAGGAATAAATAAACAAATTAAATCCGATCACAAACCAGACATAAAAATTATTTATTTAATTTAAACTAGCAATCAGCAGTTCCTACGTAACTGATTGATTTGTAAATGTTGATCTGATGCTTCCATCTACAAACAGCAGGACGCATGCTTTAAGATCGCTTCTAAAAATGTAAGGGAAAAGCACTTCAATAGCGGCTTAAAGTTGCACGCTTTGAAACAGCTTCAACGTTAGGTGAAAATGGCTAAGCGATTAACGCGTCCCATATTCAAATCTACTTCTCGACTTAAAAACAAAAAAAATTACGTGGTTATTCGTTACACACTTCTGAGCTGTGGATCGCACTTTTTGCTCAATACAAAAAATACGCTTTAAAGCGGTGAGCTTACTTCAGCGGAACTGTAATTTTAAAATCTATATATGAAATATAAGCAAGTTCGAAGCGCCTCCTCGCGATAAATTAAGCGCATTTAAATTACTTCGCCATCGCTCTTTTTCCCCCGCTGGGATAGTGAAAGAGTGAAACGTGCGGGAAAAATATTTCCTTAGTAAAACCACATATACTGCGATAGAGTGTTGTATTGCAGATATATCCTAACCAGAGGGAAAAAATTAGAAGTTTATGAAAGTGAGGAAAAAATGCTTCAGTATTGCTAAATTTAAAAACTTATTTGCGCTAAGAAATTCAATGTAACTAAAACCGTATTTCAATGATGATTTTGGAGCACTTTATTTTCAGTTGGGCATATAATTTTTTCTTTCATGGTTTCTTGTATCTAATAAATAACAACAAAAGCATAGCGAACAAATGGTCAATACGCGTTATAAAATTTTGGGCAGATATTAAGATTAATATACCATTGAAACTAAGCATTAACGCATTTATATACCAGAGATTTCACCAATTGCCGCAAATATCTTTCGAGAATAGCGACTTCACGGACCTGAGCTAACCATCCCCCTGTGGGATGGGATCAGTAGAATTCACCCACAGCAAGTCCTGCTTGCCATAAAAATGGCAAATAGATACTCACTGGATCATGGACCTATCACCCTTGATCTTAAAACCTAACTAATACGAGAAACAGATACAACACCTTGGATACGGACAGATTTTACGGTAACGAATTTTGGCATTCGAAAACGGACTATGATTGGCTTCTGGAACGTTCGAACATTGAATGACGGGAGAAGGGCTTGGGTTACTTGGTCCATCCATCACCAATCAGTGATCGACCGTAAAATGGAGCACAATAACATTCAAATCGTGGGCTTGGGCGATATCTGGGGAACAAGATAAAGGGAAGAACGAATTTCAAGGAGAAATATCATTCTGTACGTTGGTCCTGAGAGTGAAACTAAAAATGACGTAGAGGTCGTCTTCACACCGAGAGTGAGAAACAGTCTCATTAACCGGGGACCAATTTCGATATTGTCGTCAGGCTTAGGACCAGTGTCAGAAACGTCAAAATTCTGCAGTTTTTCGCACCAACTGATATTACAACACCTGGTGACAAAGATGGGTTTTTTAACCAACTGAGTGCAACCTTCCAGCGGGTTCCAAGAGGTGATATTATTATTGACTCTGACAACACTGGACTAGAACAAGTCATGAGAAAGCATGGAGACCCGAAAACGGGGAATTATTTGTGGAGTTTTGTAGTACTCGGCAAACGGTCATTTGATCATAAAACATCTTAGGTTTCCTCTGATGGTGCTACTCAGAATCAGATCGACCATTTGGCTATAAGTCGCTGGTGAAAAAATTGTCTCCTCGGTGCACGAGCAAAGCGTCAAGCCTGCTTGATATTACACAGTGGCTATCCGGCGGCCACAAATTCTTCAAATAAACCGCAAGCTTAATGTGGATGAACTTAGAGACCCCAACAAAAACAGCAAGTACACCACCATTCATCGCGAAAAGTCATCTGCATTGGGCGAATAGGAAGTGCGCACACCGGACGCCAATTGGAAGGCAACAGAAATACGTTTCTAATTACTGCTGAAAAATCTGTGCAAAGCGGTGAGAAACCCTGGATGTCGTAAGACACTTGGGACAAGGTTGGCGATCGGAAAAAAGCCAAATTGGCAATCATCTCTCAAACCGATGTAAACCAAAAACCACACGACTTGAGGCAGAACTACCGCGATGCTCATATACAGCTTAAAAAGGCTGTTAGACGCGACAAGAGAAAGACTATTGAAAATCTGGCCAACAATGCAGAAACTGTAGCTTACCGTGGGGATATGGTCCCACTTTTTAAAATTATGAAACAGTTAATGAACAAAAATTTCACCTCCAAACACCTGGTGAAAGATGTCAACGGAACTCTCCTTAAAATGAGTGAACAGGTGTTACAATCAATCCTCTATTAGGGACGATCCCCCAGATAAGAAAGATATCGGGAATGAAACCCCCAGGTATAGACGGACTCACAGCGGACTTGGAAATAGCAGCCGATATACTCCTCCAACTGTTTACTTAGGTGTGGAGTGAAGGAAGGTACCCGAGTGAATGAAAGGAGGGCGTCATTGTAAAAATTTCGAAGAAGTGTGACCGTTGAGATTGTGTCAATTGGCATGGTATATGTCTACTTAATGCTGTATTGAAAATCGTGGCTCAAATACCCTACCGGATTATACTGGAGCAGTCCACCGAAATGGGTTCGTTACTACATCTCATGTTCGTAGACTTTGAGAAGGCTTTCGACAGCGTTAAGCGAGATTACATATAGAATGCTTTGCGTAGGAGAGATATTCCAGATAGGATCAAAGCTATGATTAAAAAATTCTACGAAAATGCAAGGTGTCGCGCCTTACTTAGAGGACAGCTTTCCGAGAGTTTTCTTGTGCGAACAGCTGTCAGACAAGGCTGCATATTATCACAAGCCCTATTTCTGACGGTAATAAATGGCATTTTGGAAGCTGTACTGAAAGGTGAGGAAGATAAAGGTTTTCAATGAAGACTATGTAACATCGTAAGTCCCCTTGATTATGCTGATGCCGTGTGTTTGCTTGCACATAACCGTTCGGACTTAGAGTCAAATGTTCGCTGGTTACATTCTTAATGCATAGAGGCGGAACTGAAAATAAATTTGAGTAAAACCAAGTACATGGGTTTGAACACAAGCACACCGATTGTTCTTAACGGACAAGAAGTGAAAGAGGTGCAAGATTTTTGTTATCTTGGAAGCATTGTCGGCTTGGACAGAATGACCTGTGTTATAGGCAATTTCGGCCTTTATGTGCAATGCACAAACACAGTCATGGAGGGAAGGAATGGGATTGGGAAGGTTAGGGAAGGGGAGTGAGAACGACCGTAGCGAGTGGAGAAGCTAGTATATTGCTCAGTTTTACTAGCTGCTTACTGACAAATATTTGCAGATGTTATGGGGGACTGAATGATAGAAAGCGAACAGAAACCATCTACTGAGTATCTAGGCCTTCTTGAAGTGGAACTGTTTCACTTTTACACCGTTTCCCCATTTTATTGCGAATAATTTTTCATCACCAGTAGCAACTGAAAAATTTGCGCTTAAAAAAATCCCGTCTGGATTGGGAATCGAGCCCACGACCTATTGACTGAGAAGCAAGCACGCTGCCCACTACGCCACGGAAATGATACTGAGTGTCTCTAAATAAGGGTCGTCTGGGCCTTGGTATTATAATTTATTTACTTATAACTTTTGTGCTAAATTGTTTATTAATTAATTTTCAATTATTTTCTTGAATAAATTTTATTTTCAATGCTATTGATTTACAAAAGTGTTTAGTCAAAGATATCTCTATGTTTTATCTATATCAATAACTGCAAGAAAAAAATGTCAATAACTAAGAAAG
Organism: Chorisops tibialis; assembly: GCA_963669355.1. Lineage (NCBI taxonomy): Eukaryota > Metazoa > Arthropoda > Insecta > Diptera > Stratiomyidae > Chorisops > Chorisops tibialis. The sequence goes on along the minus strand of OY770262.1, from coordinate 109,477,219 downwards.
AGTGTCAATAACTGCAGTTTTTTACAAAAGTGCAATAAAAATGATTAATTTTTAAGGGATTAAATAAATCTAAATTCTTATGTACATAATTTAAAAAAAAACTGTTGCGATTGCATATAAACATACAATTCATAACATCCAATTTAACGAAAATTAAATGTAGTTCCCAAAGACGGATTTCACCTTATGACTGTCAATAGCTGTAGCTCTTACGCTAGATTGAGCTTCAAATCTAAGTAAAGAACTGAACAGACAATTATTGCAAACTCAAACTTGGAATCGAGTTTGAATTAGCATTTTCGATAAAGTTATGTTATCAGTAATATGCTTTAAAGAATTTATTTCGTTCCTCGAATTCCCACTTCTAAGCAGCAGTGTGAGTAAATTCGTATGAAGTATTATATTTTGAGATAATTGACGTTACACTTATATTGTGTCATCTTAATATTTCGTAATTAGATTAAGTAAAACTAAACTTTAGCCACAAATTTGTAAAATTTTGTATTTTTTTTTTTCGTATAGAAGTCATCAGTATTTTATGTCTAGAGGTGCGGTAAATTTTATTTGCACAAGGTCAAGATTGACGTCGTTTATTTCAAGTATCATATAAAACGACCAGTTCCATAGCGATAAGATTCACAAGAGTATATTACTTGTAAAAATAGCGAGGTAACAGTAACAGTAATAGTTCCGTTGAAGAAAAAAAGATTTAAGTGTAATGATTTTTGTGAAAAAATAAAATAAAATAATAATAATTGAAGTGATAAGTCTCATAAGATATTCTTTGACTCGCAGTGATAAAATATGTATAACGCAGAGCTCTATCAGCAAAACAATGCACAAGCCCGCAGAGATGTCAAAGATTTGATGGAGGAATTCAGCTCGATTATAAAGTGGCGTGAGGATGGTCAAGACACTCTTTTGGATGTTGGATGCGGCCCGGGAGACATTACGATAGATTTTGTTTTACCAAAAATGCCAAAGAACTTTAAGAAATTGGTCGGTAGTGATATTTCCGAGGAAATGCTTCAATATGGCCGAAAATTTTACGACAGACCGAACGTTTCTTTCGAACAATTAGACATTGCTGGAGATGCACGAAAATTCCTAGATAATCATCCTGGAGGATTCGATCATATCACTTCGTTCTATTGCCTTCATTGGGTCCAGAAACAAGAGTAAACCAAAATCTACCTAGAACTTACATTCACATTATTGTATTTGGCCTTTTGATTTCTCTTTTAGTAAAGCTTTAAAAAATATCTATGATTTATTAAATTCCACGGGAGATTGCGTCCTACAGATCCTCGCTTACCATCCATATTTTACTACTTATAAGGAATTAGCGCGTTACGAAAAGTGGTCTAAGTTTATGGAAAATTCCGACAGTGCGATTTCGCCTTTTCAAAATGTGACGAATCGTTCGGCTGCATACAGTGATCTACTTAAAAAGGCGGGCTTTTCAAAATTTGATATACAAGAAGTCGATAAAGTTTATATCTATGATGACTTATCGATATTTAAACGTACTATATTTTAATATTCTTGAATTGAAAAAAAAAAATATTTTTAATCAAATTATTATATTCGATAGGTCTTCAGATGTCAGTCAATCCGAGCTATGCCAATATGACGAAAGAACAAGCAGAAGAATATTTTGAAGATTTTCTTGATCTGTTTGTCGAGAAGGGTATCGTTCAGAGAGAGGAAAACGGAAAGAGCTTTAGGGTCAAATTAGAGTATAAACTATTGATTGTTTATGCAAATAAGTAGAATGGATATTTTATGCAGTAGCCTAAATTACACTTTAATTATTAGAATGTTTAAACGTACAAAAAAATTCAAGGTACACTAAATAATTAAAATTTGTTTTGTTCTTGTACTGTGGTGATAATGTATTGCATTTATTCTGGACATTCGACGGTGAGCTACGGGCTAAGTCATGACTTAACTTAAAAATCGAATAAAGCTTTTTGTTTTCTCAATGATGCGTTTCTTTTTTAAAGTTTTCCTAAGCTGACGGAACTAACAATTTATAATAGTTATTTAAGTTTAATTACAAACAGGACCTTGTCATATTTACTCAGCTTCTTAAATTTCTTGCATTTTTTGGTAGTTAGATGAGATGTTGATTTAACACTGAAAAACATTTATTATGAAAGAGACAAGTTTTACCCTTTTGCTCGTGCTTTTGAACTTGGGACTTGACGACTTCTCAAAAAGTAATAGTGGTAGATTGATCAGTCGAAGTTCCCCACCGTTTCTGCTACCTTCCATACAAATTCCATAACTTGAAAACATTCGTAAATTTCCTTTAAAAATATGAACACAAACATTTGATTGTTATTTCAGTTACAATATTAAGAAATTACTTCCTCTCACTGCCAAAACTCTATCACCTCCCAAACAAACATCACAATTGACTTGTCTAAAGAAATTGAAATGATATAATATTCTCCATGTTAACCACCCTGACATAGTTGGACTTGCAGACTAGCTGTGAGAACTCCAGCATGTCATATTTAGCTGAAAACTCCCATTTTTTTCGAACAGGATGTAATAAATAAATAAGACCAGTCCTCCAGGTCGGGGGTTGGGTGAGGCGCCGACAATGCATAACCGGAAAAAAAACTGTCCATAAGCCCGACGAACAGCCTCGGAAAGGATGGACTGAACGACAATGACCCCGCAAACGAAAAATGGACTACAAGCAGCAAAAATATCATAGTAAGCTCTACGTAATTCCCACATCGCGACATTCACAAACGAACGTGGGCATCACCAGATGGTCACACCTTCAATCAAATAGACCACATTCTACTTGAGAACGGGGCTGCTTCCAGTATACTTGATGTAAGAACCCTCCGCGGTGCGAATTGTGACTCTGATCACTATCTAGTTAGAGCTCGATATCGAATAACTTATCGTGGATATTCGAAAACGATTAGAGCTCGCAAATTCAATGTCGACAAGCTTAAAGACGAAACGGTGGCGCGGGCTTACATGTCAGAGTGTGTTAAACACCTGACACCAATATGTGAATACATTCAAAATATGCCAGTGGAGAATGTTTGGATGAAAAAACGAGACGTCATCAAACCCACCGCAGAAGAGGTATTAGGATATCAAGCACGGCAAAAAATAATTATTGGTTCGACCAAAAATGCCGCGATGCAATAGATAGAAAGAACGAGGCTTACCAAATTTTTACTGAACGACCAACACGAGCCAAAAAAGAAAAATATGATGAGCTTAGGCGATATACGAAAAATACCTGCAGGCGAAAACAAGGAAGTACCATAATGACAAGATACACAAAATGGAGAGAATAGAAAACAAGGGACGCATTCGCAACAGTAAAATACCTAAAAACGGGATTTAAGCCAAAAACCAGTCCCTGCAAAGACGCAGAGGGCAACATCATCAGCGACACGCAGGAAATCAAAAGGAGATGGCTTCCTAATTAGAAAATTTTCTCAATCCCATCCCATTAGCACCGATCACGACAAATAACATTTCAATTGAGGCATCAACTGATGAAGAAGAATCATCATCGACACTACCCACGTTTGAGGGAATCAAAGCAGCCCTATGTGACCAAAAACTAAACAAAGCGTAGGGAATGGACGAAATACCAGTTTAACTTCTGAAAAACGGTGAAAACTGTGTCGCTGAATTACTGCACAGCATGATGTGCAAAATTTGGACAGATGAAATCATACCCGACGATTGGCGAAAAAGCATCATATGTCCAATTTATAAGAATGGAGACCAACTCTGCTGTGAGAATTACAGAGGAATATCATTGTTGTGTACGTCCTATAAAATACTGACAAAAATAATTGAAAGTCGTCTTAAGCTCTAAACTGATGAAATAATTGGCGAATATCAAGGTAAATTCAGGACCGGACAATCTACAACATACCAGATATTCTTGGAGAAACTGGTGCTCGAGAGAAGCTGGGAATATAACAGAGACGTGCATCACATTTTCGTAGATTTTAAACAAGCATACGAAAGTATCAACAGGAGCGCATAGTACCAAATCATGCTTGATTTTGGAATTCCCCCAAAACTAGTCCGACTAGAAGAACTCGCAATGGCGAACACTGAATCCCAAGTGAGAATACAAACCTATTCCATAACCAGCTTTCGAATAAAATGTGGTTTGAAGCAAGGAGATGATCAAGCCCCCATGTTTCTCAACTCGGCACTAGAGTATATCGGCCGAAAAGTCCCAGTTGACACCAGTGGGACACTATTCAAGTCCACCCAACTAGTAGCATACGCAGACGACATTAACATCCTAGCAGGATCCTTTCCTAGTGCTAAGGAGGTATTTGTCAATCTTGACTCCGCCGCAAAAGAAGTCGTGTTGCGCATTAACAAAACCAAAACCAAAGTAATGACGCATACAAGGAGGAAAACGCATATCAGACAAAACATAACAATTGCGGAATATAAATTGGAGGGAGTGGACAACTTCACATATCTTGGGGCTAATCTAGCAAAGGACGACAATGACACAGATAAAATCAAACGACGGATAATACTAGCAAATAAGACGTATTATTCGATACTTCCAATAAGGAAATCCAAGAAAGTGCACAGGAACAATAAGCTGCGGATATATAAAACTATTATACGACCTGTGCTCTGTTATGGCAGCGAGACGTGGACATTAACGAGAACTTCCGAAAAAGCAGTTAATGCTTTCAAAAAAAAGGTCCTCGCAAGAATTTTGAGACCTGAGAAGGAAGGAACGGAATGGCGAATAAGATACAAACATGCGTTGTATCAACTCTACGATGAGCCAGAATTTTCAACGTTCATCAAACTACAAAAACTGCAGCGGGTTTGCCATGTAGGGCAGAAGAATCCCAAACGTGCTCTTAAATGCAAAGTGAGTTGAACCGGCCAGTAGGCAAACCACGCAAGTAATGAACTGCCAACAAGTCGGGCGAAACTTTATTATTCTTGGGACATGATGCGGATGCGTGGAAAGCTAATATTCAGGTAAGAGTTGTTAGGGAAGATTAAGTGAAATGGGGTTCGTAGGCAGGGCTGTTGTCAATTTACCACTTAATTGCGGATACGAACAATAGCTCCAGTACATATAATAAATATTTCATTCGTTTATTTATACAAGTTTGAGTTTTTATGACGGTAGGGGTGAGGGATGATAGTAAGCGTGGGTGAAAGTTAATAATGTTTTAATGTTTGTTTGAATCACGTCCAATATTCTCTATTTAGAATGTCAGTTTCATAGACGAAGTTGCTTAGAATTTTCATAAAATTCGGTGTATTTTAGATTCACGAAACCAAACTTTTGTATGGGAGGGTGTAGAGAAGGTAAGGGAACCGTAAAATTTGTGATGCAGTCGTATTTTGTTTCTCTTGTAAAGTGCTCGTTGGTTATTAGTTGATTTATTGAAATTAGTCGTAAATCATACTTTTGCATGGGAGGGGGTAGAAGGGCAAGCGCGATCACAAATATTTCCACGCATTTTCGTTGCAACTATTTTTAATAGTTCTTATGCTAAATTTTAAATTGATGGCCTTAAATAGTTAGGTGATAATTGTTTTCTTAAAAAAGGTCGAAAAAATAATTTTGAATGGGAGGGGTTAGAAATTTCGAAGGTATCCAACCAGTTAATACTTCATATTTTTAGGGATTTTTTTAAGTGCAGTTCACCAATTTTTAACGTGTTGAAATTTTGAAAAGTCCGCCATTTTTAAAATATCTCCCGTTCCTCCCACCCCCCTACTGCTATAAGCAATTTTTATGCTTTTCTTTTATTTCGCTAGTATAGCTTAATGCACATACATATATCAAAAATATTAATTATACATTGTGACAAAAAAGTAACAGCAATTTGTAAATAAAATTACTCTGGGGAATGATATTTCAAAAAGTATTTTCTTGGTAAGCAGGTACGACTGCCCTTAATTATTATCCCAAAAATTAGCGCGCTCTGTTTATCAGTTTATTTACAGCAGCTGGTTGAATGGGTACACCTCAAAATTTTGAAATATCATTCCCCCGAGTAATTTTATTTACAAATTGCTGTTTCTTTTTTGTCACAATGTATAGCTTAAGAGAAAGTTGAAATATTCATTTTTAACCCCACTATTGACCTACTCCCTTACAATAATTAGCCTCCCTCTAAGCTGATTATAGTGAATCTGTACGTCACCTTAATGGTCTCGAAGTGTGTATTTTTTATGTGGAGAAAGTTCGAAGATACAATCACATGCAAAAAAACAAAACATCGGTCGACAATTTATTAATAGCCTCCCTTTTCCTTTTCGGACGCCAATGGATAAAAAAATTAAATTGTTTTCAAGGTTATTCCACAACCCCGTCTATATTTATGATGATTTTCAGCTTCCGATCTGCATTCGTGTTGGGGATATTAGCAAGTGTAGTTTTTGACCTTTTCTCTCTCCCGCCTCCCCGTACACCTGACGCTCCACAAAATTTGGATAATTTAGTTCACGTACTCAATTAACAATCTACCTAAAAACGAATATTGTACCTTTAACAGTCTCGGAGATATGAGTCCATATGTACGGCCTCGGCGGGACGCATTTTTAGGCTAATTTAGTAATAAAACGCGAAAAATCAAAATTTCAGGGAAGTAATTTTTTTTCTGTGTCGATCACAATACTTTATTATTAGAATAATAAAGTAAAATTAGCAGCTGGAGGACGCGGTCTTTGGATCGAGATGATTCGAGGCGACGAATTTAGGAGGCCAGGCCCCGATTTGGGCTGTCGCGCCATTTATAATAATGTTAATCACCCTTTAATCAATACTTCCTTATACGAAGTTAATGAAAAGTGTATGAGAAATAGTCTGTAAATATGTTTAACGAAGCATTCGAAAATTGTACTCGTAAATAGATAAATGATTATTCTGTACTTACATTGAACAATTTTCAATTTGTAGGTAAAATTAAGCCTGTGTTTCCTGTCCTCCAGCTTTCCAACCGATTGTTTATGTGAATTTGTTTTAATTCATTACAGAAATCACTAGCAGCGATTTTCTTTTCGCAGATTATTGTGGCCTAGTTATACCCACTTAGTCAGTGAATTGAAATAATGTGTTAAGGAGACTTCATTCCAAGCTTTTTGCATTATAGACTAAGACACTAACTTTTTGGGTATACCCGGGTTACAATAAAAAATTACATTAATTAGATAATGAATATTTATACCTGAAACAAAAAAAAAACATTATTTAATATTAAATTGTAGAAGCAAAATTTATTGAATCCTATTCACGTCACGAACAGGTTTTTTTATATAAGCAAAAGTTCCTGTATATGAAATTAACGTGAATGGAAGGGCCCAAGCTTTCTGCCATTATGTTTTAACTCCACGGTAGTCTTTGGTACCACGAATTGTTTTTAAGATGACAATCATTAACGCCCTCGAAGGTAGCAGTCTATACCAAATATAAGTTCGGTATTCATACTGCTCGAAGTTACCCCTATCTAACATCTCTGTATATCTGTATGTCACGGTACCTGGTTAAGGAAAACGCAACTCCACGCCGAATTCAAAAGAACTGTACCCACGATGTGAGCTAACCACAGCTACCACGCGCTCCCTTTAGGGAACCTGCAACCATTGCCGAGGGTGAAAGTAACTTTCCATGAGCTTCCCGATTCCTGTGGTATCAGAAAACCTCTGGTCAGACTTCGAAAGTTAAACATTGGTTAAGTTCCTTGTAACTCGCGACTGGGGGCATACCTCAAGTACGTGAAGACGGTAGTGTACAAAGTTTTTAACGGGTGAGTGTACCCGGTAAAGGAAACAACAGACAAGACGAAAGGAGAAACAAAAACAAGGTCAACGCGGCCGGCCAGCATGTATCCTGACGGAAGATTGAGAACTAGACTGAGTCCAGAAAACTCACAACCCACATCAGGGGAAGGATAAGTATAAATTCAAACTCCCGATAATTACGTTTCAAATTATTTTTTTGTGAAATCGAAAGTTTTTATCATGTTTTCGGTACGATCTACGCTTAGAATATGTATATGATCTACCACTCGCCGATATTTTAATATTGTGTAGTGGTAAAATTTCAGATGAGCAAAAGAGAGTCCGTATATGTATACCCTCGATCACATACGCAATCATGATCGTAAATACATATGTTACCGGATTTCTTCGGCGAACTGGAACTTTTAGAAGTAGAGATATGGAAACCCGAAAATACACATCTTCCAGAATCCAATGACTCGAATATGTGTCTGTAGTGTTAAATAAAATATGTAAGACTGGACTCGTTATGAAAACCAGCCTAGGTATATAATTTTATCATTATGAAACAGCAAATCCTTAATAAGCGAGGGTGGACTGAACGCGTAGCTGCAGATAACTAGAAATAGGTGTTAAGTTTTAGAAATAAATGAATTTCATCAACATCGTAGGTACATAGCTTTGATACAAAATAAAACATTATCAATAAATATTAAAACACTATAAGCATTCAGACCGGCATACAATAAATATAGCACCGACATCTGCTACCTTACGGATATAGTTAGGGTTTCCCAATAAAAACGCCTATTTTGTATTATTTCGAATTTAGTATCGGTCGTGCAGTGTTTGTCGGATATTTCATTCCATAATTAACCTCCATGTCCACACTTTTTATTATAATAAAAACATCAGAGCTTTTCAAATAAACACTGCGTTTTTTTCAAATTTCAAAATAGGCGATCTTAATGGGATACCCCTTACAAGTTTGTTTCCAATCTAATAAAGTAGATATAAAATTCAAAAAAGTCTCCATGAGAATTCAAATAGACCTCTAATGTGAGTTCGCCATTAAGAAGCGTTTGCAACAGTGGAACACTCCTCCTCCACTTCAAAGAAAGCTGATGCTAGAATCTGACAAAAAGCCAAGTCTGGAAATCTAGAAGAGAATTAGCTAACACCACTCTTCAAACGATAATTGCGTTTCACAACGCGTTGGAATGGCTTAATACAAGATACGGTAAATCGTATAAATTCAAATGAAGTGTCGGCCAACAAACTGAAGATTGATGCAATCATTCGATACTGGGAGGAAATTAGAATATCCTAGAAGCTTCGATTACGATGTTGAAGCTTGTAAACTTGGAGGCAAAATTGAGTACTCCGAATGCTGTCATGAAGCGTCACGAGACAGCATCCCTGGAACAATTTAGCGTAACTAGTGCCTATTCGAAGCTTTCTGTCTGGAAGAATTAACATACCAAATGTTGACGCTAACTACGATATTTGGAGTGAAAATCTTTCTCCGAGCCTTACCAACGTCTAATCCATTGATAGACATACGCAGAGCTGTGACCGAGCCAAAAGTTGAACATAGGCCCTTCTGTTCTCATTATCTGAGCCGCATAGCGGCACTTCAGAGCCCCTCTCAAAGCAGCGCCCGTGGCGGTCGCTCCCCCTTAGCACGGCCGAGGACCTACACATTAGTAACTTTGAAAAAATGTCCAACCTGATGGTCAATCTATTAGCCGATGCTAAGTGGCTCATTCAACATCTGCTTATTAACAAACACAACTTCTCTCCAGTATGAAAAATGTTGTATGATCGATAAAATAATCAACGGCTTTTGGTTACAGCGCCGTTGATCGTTTACTAGGGCAGTCAACTAGTTAGCATGAGTCCTAGAATAACGGCATTGCGTGGTATTACTCAGGAGATCATTTTGTCGGTCACTAACTTGGAAGTCTCAACTGTTAGTTGGATCCAAATCGCACTACTCTACTACTAATAAGTCGGTTTTCTAGGGAACTATATCTATTACAATAATATATAGGCGGTTGACAACCAGACATGTTTAAGTCAAATTTTTCATAAATTAGTTTTTTTCATGGAGTCAGCTTATTGTTATACTCTAGATGAAATCTGAGAGTATATTGTGTTTGCCTTAACGTTTGTAATGCTAAGAAATAGTGCTCGCACAGTGCCGCCAAGGGTACAGAAATATTTGTTGTCGCTCAAAAACCTCGATTCCAAATGACCGTCTGTTCGTCTGTCCGTCTGTCTGTCCTTCTGTCCGTCTGTGCGTCTGTCTACAGCATAACTCTCGAAAGCTTTGAGCTATAGTGCTAAGAAATTTTGTGTGTCATTTTTAGCAAAAAAGTAACTTAAAGTTCGTGAATGGGCTACATCCCCACACTCTTTCTACCCCCTCTCATACAAATTTCATAAAATTTCGAAATATAACGAAATTGATTTTTCTTTGAAACTGTTTAAGCTATCGACTTGAAATTTAGGTCAAAGTATTATGATATAGATGTCATTAATATCATGGAATATTGACCCGATCCTCTTACTCCTTCTACCCCCTCCCATACAAATGGACAAATTTGAAAAATACATATTTTTGATTTTCACTGAAACTAGTAAAGCTGGAAAGACGAAATTTTATCAGAATTAATTCTGCTATAATTATAAGATGAAATCTGAGAGTATATTGTGTTTGCCTTACCGTTTGTAACACTAAGAAATAACGCTCGCACAGAGCCGCCAAGGGTACAGAAATATTTGTTGTCGCTCAAAAACCTCGATTCCGAGTGACCGTCTGTCCGTCTGTCTGTCTGTCCGTCTGTCCGTATGTGCGTCTGTCTACAGCATAGTGCTAAAAATTTTTATGTGTCATTTTTAGCAAAAAAGTAACTTTAAGTTCGTGAATGGGCTACATCCCCCCACTCCTTCTACCCCCTCCCATACAAAATCTTTGAAACTATTTCAGCTATCGACTTAAAATTTAGGTCAAAGTATTACGACACAGATGTCATTAATATCACGGAATATTGACCGGATCCCCTTACTCCTTCTACCCCCTCCCAATCAAATGGACAATTTGGAAAAATACTTATTTTCGATTTTCAATGAAACTAGTAAAATTGAAAAGACGAAATTTTGTCAGGATTAATTCTACAATAATTGCAATTTATTTTAAAAATAATTATCAACTTCACCTCAGTCCTTCTACCTCCTCTCATACAAATTTCACGAAATTTTTAAATTTGAATTAAATTATTTTTCTTCGAAACTGTTAAAGCTATCAACATGATATTTTGTACAAAGTATACAAATAGAAATGTTAGTAATACAAAAAAAAATTGCTTTGATCCGTACACCCCTTCTACCTCCTCCCATACAAATGCATAATTTTTATTAAATGCATTTTATCGATTTCCATTAAAAAATAAGTGTTAGAAAAAATTATCAGCTCCGCTTCACTCCTTCTACCACCTCCCATACAAATATCTGTATTATAAATTCAAGAAAAGCATTTCTCCTTCAAGTATATGAGAGCTATCGACTTTGAAATTGAATCAAAGCATGGTGATAAGGAGGATAATAAGCAGTTTCAAAATCATCTTAAACGCTCCACTTCCTCTGCCACCTCCCCTACAAATGCCCCAATTTCAGGAAAACTATGACCAATTTCTTTAAAAATAATGAAAACTTAAAACTTTAAATTCAGCAAAAACCATTTTGCATGCCATGTTCGGTGTCATGTACGAAAAATACAAACCTCCCCCTCTACTTTTACCACCTCACATGCAAAAGTCTCTATTCACTATTCGAGAGAATTTGAGATGACATATTTTCCGGTATATTAAAGTCATTTCCATCTCATCTAGAGTATCATACGATTGGGATTACGTTTTTTTAGAAGGTTTTATAGCATTAAGGCTTAAAATTATTTAAAATGTGAAAAATATGGACTTATAATTTCTTCCAGCCTAATCATCACAGTGAGTTTCGATTTCTTCGTTCGACGTTCTGCTGTAAAATTTGTATTTTGCGACAGGCACTTTTGCTTGTCAACCGTCGACATATGCTCGGATGTACGTGGGAATTCTCAAACTAAATGGCAGCACCTACAGACTTGAGTTTTTTTTAATTCTTTGAAACATCAAAGTGCAATAAGACTCAGATACAAAAAAAAAAAACACCCTAGGCCTAAAAAAAGGGTTGAAAGGGTTCCACAAAAAAAAATTGTAGATGTATACATTTTGTCGGAGTAAGTTGATCAGCACAGATGGTTCTCAGTGGTAGAATCAATCAATCTATTTCCTGTTAAAAGATTCCATGTAAGGCCACAAGGTGCGATACTGAGCATCGGACTTTAATTGTCGCCAGGACTTGTTTATTCTACTAGTCAAGTGGTGGGAGGCTCGCCTGAAATGCATGCGGCCTGGGTTCGATTACAGATATAAAAATATTTTTTTTTATTATAAGATTTGACCACAGTAAAAATATCAATTCAGCAAAGATGTGCTCTTGCGATTCAAGGCCAAAAATAAGTATTGGTAATTAAACACATCCCCTACTAGTTTCATACATTCACCTATATAGACCAAAGGCCTTTGTTGTGGTACGGCTATTATTATAGTATTACTATATACGTACTGACCTGAAATTTGTAGCACGTTATTATTAATCTGAGTTTTCTATACTGAAGCTGATTAAATTCAAATCAAGCTGTTTCTTTTTATACTCTAGATGAAATCTCAGAGTATATTGTGTTTGCCTTACCGTTTGTAACGCTAAGAAATAACGCTCGCACAGAGCCGCCAAGGTTACAGAAATATTTTTTGTCGCTCAAAAATCTCGATTGCGAGTGACCGTCTGTCCGTCTGTCTACAACATAACTTTCGAAAGCATCGACATAGCATTCTGTAATTACTCACACATAATTTTTAGCAAAAATGTAACTTTAAGTTCGTGAACGGGACACATCCCCCACTCCTTCTACCCCCTCCCATATAAATTTCATGAAATTTTGAAATTTAAAGAAATTGATTTTTCTTCGAAACTATTTCAGTTATTGACTTAAAATTTAGGTCATAATATAATGATATAAATATCATTGGCCTCAACAAATACTGATCGGATCTCTTTACTCCTTCTATCCCCTCCCATACAAATGCACAATTTTCAAAAATGCATTTATTCGGTTTGTATTGCAACTAGCGAAGCTAAAAGAACCAATTTTCGTCATAATTAATTGTATTGCAATTGCAACCAATTTTGTAAAAACTATCAAATTCACTCCACTCTTTCTACCCCATCCCATTCAAATTTAACCAAATTTTTGAATTTTAACTAAACTAGTTTTCTTCAAAACCGTCAAAACTATCAATTTTAAATTTTGAGAAAAGTATACTATTTTAAATATCATTAATGTCAAAAAATTTGGTTTTGTTTTTATTACTCCTTCTACCCCCTCCCATAGAAATGAACAATTTTGGTAAATGCATTTTATCGATTTTCATTGAATTGTTGATAAGCAGATTCAAAATTATCCAAAACCTCCCTCTTTCTCTGCCACCTCCCATACAAATGCAATAAATTCAGACAACAATTGTTTAATTTCCTCTAAAATTATGAAAGCTATAAGCTTTAAATTTAGCATGACACATTTTGTGTATAACGTTCAGTGTTATATACAAAAATGGCGAACCCCCCTCGTCTGCTTTTACTACCTCCCATACAAAAGTCACAATTCACCGTTCGAAAGAATTTGAGATGACATATTTTCCGGTACAATGAACGCTTTAATATTTCATCTAGATTATAATATGATTGGGCTTTACGCCTCATAATTCTGTTAAGTTTTTTTAGTTACAATCAACCGAAAAAAAATCAATTGACCGCCTTACAGTACAGTCGTGTTTCCATTTAACTCCGCGAAATAATAATTATTTGCCTATAGCGATCAATTATTACGTTCCATTTTTTTTCGGTCGTCTTGTGCTTGTTTTTTTTAATATATATATTTTTTATATATAATAGTATTGTTATAACTTGTTTTGTGTGCCGCTTACCTGTGCGTTTTGGTTGACTCTGCAGTTATTGACTGATAAAATTAAATTAAAGTAATTGCATAACAGTGAACTATCGGAAATCATTTCTGCAAACTTGACCTAGTTCTTCTATTCGATTTCGATGACTTTTATTAAACGATTGCATATAAAATAATAACAGTGGACTCTTTTTAATTACTTGAGCGAAAAACTTGGCCTAATTTATCTAAATACGTTGTGTTTCCCTAACCCAGAGACTCTAAATTTGAATTGCGATATGTCTTCTTCATCATCATCCTTTGAGTTATGTGGTGTTTGCGCGAAGATTCTGAACAATGACAATCGTATCACATGTGATGGAATTTGTGAGCATAGCTTTCATATTGGTTGTGTCACATCTTCTCGGATCCCGAAAAATTCAAGTAGTTATACATGCACCGAGTGTAGTGCTATTAAACCGTGTCACGTTCTGAGATTGCTTAATATTACTTCATCGCGGATTGACTCGAACAACACTGCTTTAGAAGATCTAAAAAGTGTTTGTTCTTTCATAGCAAATAAAGTTAATAGCCTGAATGATACTATATCGAACCTTAGCGATTGTATCGAAGAATTTCGTGATTACGGATCTCAACTGGACAAGCTACACTCATGTTGCAATTTAATACAACACGACTCATCCAAATTGCAGAAGAAGTGGACGTAATTTGATTCAAAATTGACGACGATAATAAATAGTTTATCGGACAACATCTCTGCGACGTTAACAGACAACGTCTCGCTTCCGGACGGGCATGCTGTTACATCCAAGCTCAACAACATTTATGACGAAGTCAAGTCAATTAAGGTGCTTGTTGCCAATGCCGACAAATCTCTTGTGACCGTGTCAAATCAACTACGTCACACTTCTGGATTCGAAATCAGGCAGCCAGACGATTTAGCAACAAAACTTGTTGATTTTGAACGCGAAGTGGCCATCACCCGTTTTGTTTGTGGGGATAAAACTGATGAATTACGAGACCCCTCTTCACCTCAGCTCTCGCAAAATAATCTTCATATTCAGACAGTTTCGTTATCGCCTGTTCAACCGTTCTCGCTGCCAAAAGTACCGGGTTTTCCAATAGGGACTTGACAACTTTGAATTCAATTTGTGAACGCACCTTTTCACTAATCATCGAACTGTCACTGTCAATTTATTCAGTAAACTTAACATTTTTATTATGGTAAATAATAAAGTTTTTGAAATATCTCAAATGGTTTGCATTTTATTTTGAAAAAAAGTTGTCAAGTCCTTATTGGAAAACCCTTTACATCTACCGGAAAATGATCTTGACACACCGAAAACATCGCTGGTCAAATTCAACACAACTTGGTCTCTAGCTGATTGGGATGCAAGAATCAAGAAGCTCAACAGTATTAATAAGGAAATGAAAAAATCGCCAGACACATTTACTTATTTTGTCACGGGAGCTCCACCGAACTCGAATGAATCATGGCTGGTGCTTAATACTCTTACAACTATTGATGTCAAAAAAGGTCCAGGTCCTGATCTTATTCCTCCCTTATTTTTATCGAAGTGTGCCCTTCAGCTCTCAACACCTTTATACTGGCTCTTTAACAAGTCACTCTCATTGGGAGTTTTCCCATCGGCTTGGAAATCGTCGCATCTCACACCCATCCATAAGAATGGTGACAAACGAAATGTGAAGAACTATAGAGGTATAGCTATTCTATCAGCTATACCGAAATTATTCGAAAAAATTATCTGCGACAAATTAACCAAAATAATCAACCCTATTCTTAATGACCAGCAGCACGGTTTTAGAAAAGGGCGCTCAACCATGACTAACCTCATGATTCTAGTATCTGATACACTCTGCGCACTGGAAAATGGGCATCAAATTGACGCAGTATACACTGACTTTAGCAAAGCCTTCGACCGAGTTGATCACAACATCCTGATCTTAAAATTAAAAAAAATTGGTGTTACAGGATCCCTTCTTGACTGGATTAAATCCTATCTTAGTAATAGAACTCAATTTGTCAAGTTCCAAGGCTCTATTTCCAAGGAAATCGTAGTGTCCTCTGGGGTACCCCAAGGAAGTCACTCGGGACCTCTCTTATTTAATATTTTCATCTCAGATCTATCTGAAGTATTAAAAAATGTATCGCATCTGTTGTACGCTGATGATCTGAAAATTTATCATACTGTTACCTCACCCGCTGATGCCGCATTTTTGCAATCCAAGCTTATTGCACTAGATGAGTGGTGTAGTCAGAACAAGTTAGAGCTTAATGTCGGTAAATGCCACGTGATAAGCTTCTCACATAAAAGATCCACATACCTACATGACTATTTCCTGAGTGGATCTCAACTACATCGTGTGGATCAAATTGAGGACCTCGGCATTCTACTCGACAATAAACTGTGCTTTAAATCTCACTACAACCGATTAATCTCAAAAGCCAATAGACTTCTTGGATTTATTAAGAGAAGAGCCAAAGAGTTTAAGAATGTATGGGTCACTAAAACATTATTCTGTTCCCTTGTCCGTCCTCCTGGAATATGCATGTCCCATCTGGGACCCCTCTTTCCAGTTATATAGCAACAGAATAGAGTCAATACAGAAGCAATTCCTTCTCTTTGCTCTTAGGGACTTGCATGATCCTAGAGACTTTGAGAACCTTCCACCGTACGCAACTAGGCTCCAAATATTAAATCTTTTACCTCTTAGTTCTAGAAGAACTATGCTCACATCCTGTTTTACCTTAGATGTTTTGAATGGCGATATTATGGTAGATCACATATCAGATAAATTCAGACTCAATGACAATGTCAGGCTGACGAGACATTCAAGACTACTAAAGGAATATCCGCATAGTACAGTTTACGGACAAAATGACCCTATTAACAGATGTTGTAGAGTATTTAACAAATTCAGTGTACACTACACACCTCCAATGAGTAAATTGACATACAAACTAAGACTGCGCTCTGTTTTATAAAGTATCCCAAACCCTGTATAACCATCCTTCTACCAGTGTCCATCTTACTAGTTAGATTAAGTTACGTAAGTTAAATTGTCTTAAGTTACATTAAATTAAATTAAATAATATAAGTTAATTATTATGTAACTAAATATCTTGTTATGATAAATAAATAAAACAAAAAGTATTTCGAGACTTTATCCTACATCGTCAATTTTTTTCTGTGACAAAGAATTTAAGCCGGTAAATCGAATGTTGTAGAAAACCGGACTAAATAATTGCACAAACTTGAACTTGGGGTCAAGTTTGGATTAACATTTTCGATTAAGCTTTAGAGATTTCGCTTCGTCTTATCGCTAAGTCAAGGCAATAATGCGACATGTGAAATATCAAGGTTAATGCTCGTTACACGAGTGTCTTAGTAAATGACAAATTGGGCTATTCTTTCCCGTAGTGTCGTCACGATTATGATATTTAGAACTTAACTTAAGCGACAGATTGGCATCATTAATTCAAAATAGTAATTTTTTCACTTATCTCACTGTTGCCACGAGGTAGCGATAACTGTTAGATTTCTATAGGTGTCATCAATGCAATTTGTGATTCGCGGTGGGGTACAATTTACTGCGTATACTAGTATAAAGCACGGTCAAGATTGACGTTTAATCCAAGAATCATATAAAACGACTAGTTTCATGGACTAAGAGAATATTATACGTAAACATACCGGGGTAGCAGTAGGAAGCTAAAAATTGTTCAGTTTGAAAAGGAAACTTAAGTGTAATAGTTTTTGTGAAAAAAAATAAAGTGAATCCTCTTAATATATTCTTTAATTCGTAGTGATAAAATATGCATAACGCAGAGCTTTATCAGGAAAACAACATAATAACTCGCAGGGACGTCGCAGAAATAATGGAAATATTCAGCCCGTTTATAAAATGGCGTGACGATGGCCAGGACACTCTTTTGGACGTTGGATGCGGTCCGGGAGACGTTGTGATGAGTTTTGTTTTACCAAAAATGCCGAAGAACTTTAAGCAATTGGTCGGATCTGATATCTCTGAAGAAATGATCCAACATGCCCGACAATTTTTCGAAAGACCGAATGTTTCTTTTGAAAAATTAGATATTAACGGAGATATTCGAAAATTCTTAGATAATCATCCCGAGGGATTCGATCATATCACATCGTTCTATTGTTTGCAATGGGTTCCAAATCAAAAGTAAATCAAATACAATAATAAAACAACGATTGCGCGCAAGGCCCAGTCATGCGTTATTTTAAATGAAGTTGAGATTTTTGTGACTTTAAGAAATTATAGTGTGAAAAATGAAAATGTGTTGTACTAAGAAAATTAGTAATTTATATTTCGGAAAATAGTGCAGTTTTTATGGGAGATGGTAGAAGGAGTGAAGGGATTTCAAAAATGTTTTAATAAATAGCTATAAACATCATAAATGTGTCATGGTTTAAGTTCAGCATAGTAGTTTGAAATTGGGTAATTTTGTGTGGGAGGGGGTAGAAGGAGTAAAGTAAAGTCGTTTTTCTTAATCTAAAATATTATGTTACAATAAATTTGAGATTGAACTTTATACGAACTGATAAAATTGGTTTTACTTTATTGTTTTAATAATAAAGTATTTTGATCGACACAGAAAAAAAAATTTGCTACCCTGAAATTTTGTTTTTTTCGCGTTTCATATCTAAATTAGCCGTATGCCGTTCATATGGATTCATATCTCCGAGACCGTTAAAAGTAGAATGTTAGTTTTTGGGTGGATTGTTGATTGGGTAAGTGAGCTCCATTATCTAAATTTTGTGGAGTGTTAGGTGGAAGGGGAAGGCGGGGGGAGGGAAAGAGTCAAATACTACACTTGCTAACATTTCCACCAGCAATGCAGGTAGGAAGCTGAAAATCAGCAGAGATATAGAAAAAGTTGTAGGGCAAACTAATTATTAGGGAGGGTTAGGGGGAGGGGGGTATAACGAAAACCACTTCAAAATGAATATCTCAACTATCTCTTAAGCTATGTAATTGAAACTGGAAACATATATTACGCTATACTAACGAAATGCAAAAAAAAATATAAAATGTGGAAATAATAGTAGTGGGGGCTGGAGAGCATTTAAAAAATGGCGATGGATTTTTCTTGGGCTCTTGTGAAAGACACAAAGTTTAAATTTTACATGTGGATACATCTATTTGATATACATAGAAAAAAAATATAATAATTTGTTTCACAATTATTATACACCGATGTGCAATGAAAAAAAAATACAAAAACTGAAAATTTGTGAGTAAAACTTTAAGGTACAAACTTGGAAATTCGCGAAACGTAGTTAAAAAAATTTCCAAAAATTTGAAATATTAACTTGTTGAATACTTACTTCGACCCCCTCCCATACAAAATAATTTTTTCGTCCATCTTTAAGCAATCAATTATCACCTAACTATTAAAACCTATCAATTTGAAATATTGCAAAGAAACTTTTAAAAATAGTTGAAACGAAATTGCGTCAAAAGTTTTGAGATCGTGCTTGCCCTTCTAGCCCCTCCCATACAACCGATTTTAATAAATCAACTAATAGCCAACAAATTTAAAGGTAATTTTATACGAGCACCTTACAAGAGAAACGAAATAAGACTGCATCACAAATCTTACGATTCCCATACCTCATCTTCCCCATCTTCTTTGGGATGCATATGTTTGGTTTCGTGAATGTAAAATACACCCAATTTTATGAGAATTCTATGCAACTTCGTCTATGAAACTGACATTCTACAATATACAGAGAATATTGGACGTAATTCAAGCAATCATTTAAAAAATTATTAAAATCCACCCACCATCACTATCAACCCTTCCCTTCCCTTCATAAAAACCCAAACAAACTGTATGATCTTATGTGACATTCATGGTTTTTCTCACAGCCTTATTTCTTAGCATTATAAAATTTGTTGCAAATTTATGATATTCTCAGATTTCATATAGAGTATATGTAACTATCGAGAAGTTACATTTTCATATTGTTTAATTTTCTTTTTCTTTTTAGAAAAGCTGTAAAAAACATGTACGATTTGTTAAATTCTACAGGAGATTGCGTTCTACTCATCCTTGCCCACCATCCATATTATGATATTTACAAGGAACTAGCGCGTAATAAAAAGTGGGCACAGTTTATGGAGAATTGCGACAATTTTGTCTCACCTTTTCAAAATGTTGCAAGTCCTTCGACCGAATATAGTGCTCTACTCAAAACGGAGGGCTTTTCAAACTACGATGTACGAGACATTGAACGCTCGTATACCTTTCATAATTTACGGAAATTTAAAGGTACTCTATTTTATTTTTTTCAATTAAAAATTTATTTTCAATCATACTATTATTTTCGATAGCTAGTGTTAAGGCAGTTAACCCATTTATGGACAATATGACGGTGGAGGAACAAGATGAATATTTGGAAGATTTCGTAAGCCTGCTCGTAGAGATGGGAATGGGTCAGAGAGAGGAAAATGGAAAGAAATTTTGGGTCAAATTAGTTTATAAGCTGATAATTGTTTATGCAAATAAGTAGAATTAAGAATTTATGTAGGAATATGGATCACGCTGTAGTTATCCGAAAGCCCAAACGCATAGACCACAAATATTCAATTTACGCTAAATAATTAAAATTCGATTTTCTAAAATTAGATTTTTATCACTGTGTCGTTAATGTAATGCATTTATTCTGGATATTATATTATGAGCTACGTAACTCGTCCCGGCTGTGTAAATTTAAAAATTGAATAAAAATTGCTTCTTTTTCTTACTGATGCGTTTCTTTTTTTTTAAACTTCGATAAGCTGACGGGACAAACCGACATTTATATATTTATATTAGATTAAGAAGTTTAATCAAATTAAAGTATTAATGAACTTTTCATTTCGTTTTTTCTTCTCTTTTCTGTACCTTATAGTATTATAATAACATTAGATAAGATGTTATATAATATATATACAAAAAACAAAATTAAAATTATTCATTTTCTAATTTTTTTGAAGAAATGGCTCGGTGGTAGGAGATGTGGGTCGAAGGAGGTCATTGATGCAAAAAACGCCTACTTTGAGCTTTGAGGGTTTCAACAAATCGTATTATTCAGAAGTGATCCAAACATTAGAAAAAAACGCTGGAAAAAGTGTATGGAGCCAAAAAGAGATGATCTTGAAAAATAAAACGTTTTTTTTTTGACGAAAAAATCATTTCTTGTTTCATTTTGTACGGACTTATGAAACTGCCCTCATAATCTGTCAAAAATTTGCGAAAAAAAGAAAAAATTCGGATGGGGGGTAATCTTCTGGAATAAATTAAACTTTTGATCTTTTGGATTTTGATATATTCATTATAAATAATAAAGGATGAATGCCATATACCATGTTTATACGGAGAAGTTTCGAGTGCGATTATGAGTTGCGATTGAAACTTGCAATTTGTTTATACGCAAGATAAACTTGCAATGTAAAAGTTCCGAATTAAGATCGCAAGTATAATGACAGTTCCTCAACCCATCAAAGTGGAAATTATTGCAAATTCTTATCAGCAATTTGCTGTATAATTTCAAAACATATTGCACATTTCATTAATTTGTTTTGGTACTTTGCATGCTAGATAGTGACGAAAAATGTCCTCACAGAACCTTCTCGAACATTGTCGTTGAACCTTCTCAGTTCTTTATTGATCTCTGATAAGTCCGTGTGTGTTATTATGGCGTTAAGCTGTTGATTGTTTATGCAAATACGTAGAATTAAGAATTTATGTAGGAATATGAAGCAGGCTGTAGTTATCCGAAAACCTAACATAAATACTACAAATGTTCAAGTTAAAATTAAATAATCTTTATCACTGTGTCGTTAATGTAATGCAGTTATTCTGGATATTCAATTACGAGCTACCTAACTCGTCCCGGCTGTGTAAGCTAAAATAAATTGCCAACAAATCGGGCGAAACTTTATTATTTTTGCGACAAGTTGAGAATGTATGGAATGTCAATATGCAGATCAAAGTGGTTATTTTTTTTTTTATTTATATTAGGGGAACATGTGCGAGCACTGCGGTCTCTCCGGCCTATTGTGCGATTATTGCCCCTATACCCTACCATAACTCTATAGCTTTAGCTAATCTGAGTATCTGTAAGGGAGCCATGTTGGCTAGAAGAAGATTATGCCTTTTCCTTGCCAATGCTTCACAGTGGCATAGGATATGTATTGTCGTTTCTGAGTCTTCGAGACAGAGGCGGCAGATGTCTGTTTCAGCTAAGCCCATATTATTAAGGTGGTGGTTCACTCCACTGTGCCCCGTTATTAGGCCGATTAGAGTACTATATCACTCTTTCTGAATTTCAGGATATCCTCCACTTTGGTTTTTTGTGGTATGATTAGTTTTTTTGAGGTTGATAAGCCTGGAAGTCTATTTCAGTAGATTTTATGTTCTTGTTCAAGATTAGAGTGGTTAGAGAAGACTAAGAGAAAGGGGATTCATGGGCAGGACTGTTGTCAATTTAACACTCAATTGCGGATACGATCAATAGCTCCAGTACATTCAATAAATATTTCATGCATTTATTTATGTAAGTTTGGGTTTTTATGAGAGGATGAGGAGGGATGATAGTAAGGGCGAGTGGATGTTAATAATTTTTTAATTGCTTGCTTGAGCCACGTCATATTAGAATGCCAATTTCATAAATTTTCATAAAATTCACTGTATTTTACATTCACGAAACCAAACATTTGTATGGAAGGGGATAGAGAAGCTAAGTGAATCGTAAAATTTGTGATGCAGTTTTATTTTGTTTCTCTCGTATGGTTCAAAATTTTAAGTTCGTA
The DNA here is from genome assembly GCA_963669355.1 of Chorisops tibialis. NCBI lineage: Eukaryota > Metazoa > Arthropoda > Insecta > Diptera > Stratiomyidae > Chorisops > Chorisops tibialis. The sequence continues at coordinate 109,454,535 of OY770262.1, read as the reverse complement.
CCTTTTAATTTGTAGGTTATTAGTTGGTTTATTAAAATTGGTCGAAATCATAGTTTTGTGTGGGGAAAGGTAGAAGTAAAAGGGCAGGCGCGATCTCAAAATTGTTGAGGCAGTTTCGTTTCAACATTTCTAAAAAATTTTGTGCAAAACTTTAAATTGATTGCTTTTAATAGTTAAGTGATAATCGAAAAAATAATTTTGTAGAGAGGGGGTAAAAGTTTTGAAGGTATTCGTCCAGTTAATGTATCACAACACTGCCTGGCTGAAATATTCCTCCTGCACGGACCAAGAGGGACGTGATACTGAGCTCTTTGCCTCGCTAAACGGTTTAACACAGCTGGTAAATCAGCCTACTCGTTTACCAGAAGTTGCAGGTCGGTTCTCCAATCTTCTTGATCTATTTCTCACCAACCAACCTGAGAAATATTCTCTCTCTGTAATATCCCCATCGCCAATTGGGAATACGGATCACTTCTTGATCCGTGCACAATTTCCTGTTGCAGCACATAAACCGCTGCCAGTTAAGGCACCCCGTCGAACTGTTTGGCATTTTAAAAGAGCTAATTGGGGGGCGCTGAACGAGTTCTTCAATGCCTTCAATTGGAAATTGTGCTTCGATTCTAATGACTGCGATGAAGCCTGTAAACTTGTCACCGAGACCATCCTGAACGGTATGAAGCTCTATATACCTTCCAGTCTAAAGAGAATTCGGCTGTCGAAGGATTCTTGGTTCACTAAGGAATGTCTCGCGGCAATTCAGGCTAAGAAACAATTGTTTCAAAATTTTCAAAATTTTTCAACTTCAGCTAACAGAGAGCTTTATAATGTATCAAGAAATTCTTGCAAATCCACCCTTAAACGTGTTAAATTTGATCACGACCAAAAACTTCGGCGGAAGATTCTTCAGAGTCCAAAAGGCTCAAGATCTTTCTGGTCTTTTGTCAAAACGGTCAACAATAATTTCATCTCTTCATCAACACCACCACTTGTCGATGGCGACCGTACCGTTTTTGATCCGGTTGAGAAAGCGAACCTATTGGCAGTAAGTTTCGCAAGAAACTCCACGCTTCCACCTTCAAACCAAGCCCCTCCTATCGTAACACCATCAGGTTTTTCGCTGCCGCCGCTACATCTCCGCACGCGTCTCATATTCAGGATCCTGCAAAAGCTCAATGTTCACAAGTCCGCTGGCCCTGATGGCATTCCTCCCATTACCCTTAAAATGTGCTCCTCTTCTCTGGCTAAGCCCCTTCGCAATCTTTTTCATTTATCTTACTCTTCTGGGTGCTTTCCACGATTGTGGAAAGTCGCGAATGTTCAGCCAATTCCCAAGAAAGGAAGCAAAGCGAACCCCGCTAACTACCGCCCGATAGCCATCACTTCAATGCTCTCGGAAGTGATGGAAACTGCTGTCAATCGCAAAATCATTCACTATCTCGAGAATAAACGGCTTATCCACGATCGCCAATACGGTTTCCGTTCTGGAAGGTCGACGTGAGATCTTTTGGTCTACGGAACGTTGGAACTCTTGCTTGCACAAATACGGCGAAGGTCAAGTTCTTGCTCTTGACATTGCAAAAGCTTTTGACAGAGTTTGGCATGAATGTCTCCTTGTTAAGCTAAAGGCCATTGGTCTCGACGCTACCCTCATTCGATGGATTGAGAGTTTCCTGTCCGAACGCACTATACGAGTCGTATTAGATGGCGTTACTTATTCTTCTTTCCCAACTAATTCTGGTGTCCCTCAGGGTTCTGTTCTTTCACCTACTCTGTTCATTAATGATCTTTTGTCTTCTACTCTCAATCCAATCCATAGTTTTGCAGATGACAGTACCTCAGATAACACCTTTGACTTTGACCTTTTAACTCTGCTGCGGATTCTCACAAGCTATCTATTGCTTCCAAACGCTGGGAGCTATTCAGTTCGGTGGACTCCGACCTCGACTTAATCCTGGATTGGGGCAGGATAAATAGAGTAGAGTTCAACGCTGCCAAAACACAGTCCTGTCATCTTTCCCTCAAACGTGATGTTCCAGCGTCGTCGACTAATTTAGCCTTTAATGGCATATCAATTAGCTCTTCAGATGAATTTATCGTATTAGGCGTAAAAGTTAATAACCATCTTCATTGGAGCAAACATATTTTGATGTTGCACTGGATACCTCCAAACGCCTAGGTATCCTTCGTAAATGCAAAAAATATTTTACGCCTCACGACTTAGCTACCATCTATAAGGCTTACATTCGACCTCGCTTAGAGTAGAATTCGCATTTATGGGCTGGAGCACCCAAAACACACCTTGCGCAGCTCGATCGAATACAAAAACATGCGTTCCGATTAATTGGAGACGACACCATTACGATTTCTATTGACTCCCTCGAGCATCGTAGGAACGTTGCAGTACTCAGCATTTACTACCGCTACTTTCATGGTAAATGTAGTGCAGAACTTAGATCACTTATTCCTCCACTTTACAGTTTTCCCCGGAATACTCGTCAAGCTAAACGCGAGCACGAGTTTACCATCAACCCTATTCCTACTCGTACAGTGAAATATAGGCAGTCATTCATCCCCCGAACGTCCAGACTTTGGAACGCATTGCCTGCTAGCATATTTCCAATCAGGTATAACCTTCAGCGCTTCAAAAATAATGTCCATCGGCACTTCCGTCTCTCTCCCCCCAAAATTCCCATAACACTAACCTATACCGTCATAACTGTGCAATTGCATTAAAGGGTGACCCCCTAAGTTATAATCGGTGCTATAAAAAAAAAAAAAAAAATACATTTAGTGATTTTTTTAAATGAATTTAACAAATTTTCAAGTTTGTACCTTAAAATTTCATTCAAAAATTTTCAGTTCTTGTGTGCTCTGCTCTGCTTTTGAAATGCTCCTCATTTTCCCACACTACTATTATGTCCAGATGTTATGTTTTTCGCATTTTGCTAGTATAGCTTAATATATGTTCCAAGTTTCAATTACCTAGCTTAAGAGATAGTCGAGATATTCATTTTTAAGTGTTTTCCTGTTTTAAGTGTTTTCATTTTTAAGTGTTTTTTCCAGCCCATCTCTCCTTTACAATAATTAGTTTTCCTTGAAGCTGATTTTGGTAGATCTGTTCTCTTCTTCGGTCGCCAATGAATAAAAAATTAAATCATTTTTTGAGTTTGTCCCACAACTCTAACTATACCTATGCTGATTTTCAGCTTCATATCTATATTCGTGCTGGAGATATTAGCAAGTGTAATTTTTGACTCTTTCTCTCCCCTGCCTCCCCTTTCCAAATGACACTCCCAAAATTTAGATAATGGAGCTCTCTTACCCAATTAACAATCCACCCAAAAATGACAATTCTACTTTTAACGGTCTAGGAGATATGAGTATGAGATATGGGGTACGGCGGAACGGATTTTTTTTTTGCATTTTTAGGCTAATTTAGTCATGAAACGCGAAAAAACAAAATTTCAGGGTAGCAATTTTTTTTCTATGTTGATCATCAATCAAATTCCTGGTAAGACCCCCTATAGGGGCATAGGACAGAAACAACTCTCTTCCACAAGGCGCGAACCTGAGCATCAACCTTAAAAGCTGTTGTCAGAACTTGTTTATTCCTCTGCCCTTCTGCTTAACTGCTCGCTTCGATGTGCTATATGGTCGACCAACCCAACGTCTTCCTTGAGGATTATGTGTCGATCATAATACTTTATTATTAGAATAATAAAGTAAAATTGAATAAAGATTGTTTATTTTTCTTACTTATGCGTTTCTTTTTTTGTAAACTTCGATAAGGTGACGGGGCAAACCGACATTTAAATATTAATATTAGATTAAGAAGTTTAATCAAATTAAAAAAGTATTATTAATGAACTTTTTCATTTCATTTTTCTTCTTTTTTGTACTTTATAGTAGTTATTGTAACATTAGATAAGATGTTATATTTACACAAAAAAAAACAAAATTAAGATTAATTAAAGTTAATTAAAGTTAATTAATTTTGGGAAACATATTGGACAAGACGGGTTGCGAGTGTAGTAAATATGCAGATTACGGCAGTTGAAGTAGATACGAAGAGGATAGTGGGTTCAAGGGCTCAAAACGTAGTGTTGAGTAGGACAAGAATTTTTGCTCCAAGTTTTTAGGAGAAACCAATTTGCAATACGAGCATGAGGCGGTACAATGTCCCACCTCAAATGTCGCATGGCGGGTTCGCATACATACAGTTTGTCGTAGTGGCATATATACAATTTGTCTCACCTCAAATAAGGTGTAAATGTGAATTTGTGAAATTGCGAATAAGGTAAAGACTAAGGGCTAAAACTCTAAACATTCTATGCATACGGCATAAGAGCGCAATATATTGTTTGTGGCACTGGCCGAAGCTCTCCTAATGGTGATCTATGTCATTACCTCATTTTCCACTATCGCAACTCAATAAGACAAATCGAATGCGTGCGAACCCGCCATGTGACAGTGCTATAATATCACCATCTCATTTGTGGAGATACCTCATTTGAGGTGTATGCATGCCACTATTGCGACATATTACAAAATTAAAGGCACAAACTTCAAGATCACTAGAAAAATATAAAATAATTTATTATTAGTAGTTAGTTGGATATACCTTGGCTTTGATTACTGCTGTTAGTCTTCTAGGCATACTTCCGCTAACTTTTTTGTTATGGTTGGGCTAATATTTTGCCATTCCCTTGTTATTATTGACTTCAGCTCGGATTTATTCGCAATTGAAAATTTTCGGATTTGTTGCTCAAGTACTGACCACAAATGTTCAATCGGGTTAAGGTCTGGTGACTGAGGTGGAGTTTTTAATTGTTTCGGTGTATTATAAAGCAATCAAACCTTTACAACATGTGCGGTGTGCTTTGGATCATTATCTTGTTGAAACCAAAACCCATCCGATAGTCCTAATTTAATAGCACTTGATTTTGAATTCCTTTTCAGGATATTGAGGTATTTCAATTTGTCCATAGTAGTCTCAATAAATTCCATGTTGCCGACTACTCCAGCAGACATACAGCCCCAAACCATCACATTACCTCCTCTACGTTTTACGGTTCCGCACAAATTTTCTTTCTTTAGCTCGGTATTCGCTTTCCTCCAAACTATTTGTCTGCCATCAGAGCCAAATAGGTTGAACTTCCTTTCAACACTGAATATTATGTTTTTCCAGAAATCTGGACACTCATTTACGTAAGTTTTCGCAAACTCTAGCCGTTTTTTTCTATTTGATTCTGATATAAATGGCTTTTGACGGGCTGTTCTTCCATTTAAACCATGGTTTTGCAATGTTCTTCGAATAGTTTCCTTGGATATCGGTTTTTGGATCATATGAGAAACTTCAGCTCTCAAATTATTAATCGGCTTCTTTGGACATTTTTCTATTGACAGTAACTTTTTTCGTTCGCGTCCCATTTTATTAATTAAAGTTCCGTCATTTTTCCATTTGTTGACTACAGTTCTTACTGAAGAAAATTATCTCCCAACTATTTTCCCTACTTCCTGATATGTTTTACCTTCACAAACAAGCTTAATAATAATCTTTCTTTCCGAAACTGTGGTTTTTTTTCTCCTTTTATCCATTTCACCTTTTTTTATTTATTTATGTCCAAATATTTATTTTTATTTTTTTTTTGAAAAACAACACACTTAACTCAACTAGTCACTAACGATCACCTAAAACTCAATATTTGTAAAGAATGAAAAGTAATTGCATCATCCATTTCTACGAAATATCTTGTTAGATGTACGTGTGCCTTCCATTTTGTGTAGCTCGCAAGTGGTACAGTTGACATCAAAATAGCAAACTTTGCTCGATTTTTTTTTGTATAAATTTGGTATACATTATAAAGAAGATTACGCACTAACAGAATAAAATGCCAATTCGATAAATTTACTACAATTGTAGTAACATTGAATAATATTTTGGCATTTATATAGATTGTGCCTTCAATTTTGTGACTATGTGTATACATTGTGACCATAAAGTACCGGAAATTTATAATTAAAATTAGTTTGGGAAATGATATTTCAAATTTTGTTTTTTTTAGTAAGCAGGTAGGACTGTCCTTGACTATTATGCCAAAAATCAGCGCAGGGTGTTGCTAATCAGTTTGTTTAGAGCAGCTGGTTGAATGGGTACACCTCAGTAGTCTACGGCGATTTTTAAGATGAAATGTATGCATTAATTTTTTTTTTGAACGGCCCTGCGGTATGCCAGATATTGGAGGTGGGATTTTTCAAGAACTTTTTTATTTTTATGTTAATTTCTTTTATTTTTAAACTTGGAATAATTTGTTTGGAAGGAGATGGAAAGAAGTGGGGATATCTTAATTATTTTCGAATGCTTATAAAATAGAGTTCGATGATTACATGCTTGATGAAAGCAAAAAAAAAAAACTTAGGATTTATGTACAATGTACATGGAGATTTTCGTTATGGATATTATTTAGCAATTCAAATGATATATAGAGATAAAACATGTCTAGACGAAATTTGACATTTTTTTTTTGAGAATTCTAGCTTTGAAGTAGAATTTTTTGTAACGTTAATTTTGTATTATGACCAAATATTGGCTAAAAGTCATGGGTATAGGCGCGAAATTTTCCATTTTTTATACTCTAGATGAAATCTGAGAGTATTATAAGTTTACTTTAAAGTTTTTAACGCTAAAAAATAAGGCTCGCAGAAAAAAATGAATGATACAGATGTTCATATAATCACTCAAAAATCTCAAAACTGGATGTCCGTCCGTTCGCTCTCCAGTTTGAGAACGCGTTGAGCTAGAAAGCAAAAATTTCGTACACGTCGTTTTTGACAAAAAAGTAAGGTCAAGTTTGTGAACAGCGCAAATCGCTCCACCTCTTCTACCCCTTCCCATACAAAATGACACAATTGCGCAAATTTGATAATAAACGGATTTGCTCGAAAAGTATAAAAGCTATTGGCCCAAAATTTGGAATATATTACTCTTAAGTTAATATCAATCTACCGTAGAATTATGTGTGTCCCACCTCCCATACAAACTGTACTTGTCATGAATTACTCTAAGCCAATTTACTAAGTGGGTATACAATTTAGCGGGCTGAAATTGTGAACTAAATACTTATTTAAAATTTTTAGTAAGGCCACAAAAAATTAGACCATTACCTTCATCCCTTCTACCCCTTCCCATACAAAATGACACAATTTCGCCATTTGACAATAAGTGAATTTACTCGATATAAAAGCTATTAGTCTGAATTTTGGGATATATTATTTTCATAATGATTTAAATCTACAGTAGAAAAATTATTTGCGTCCTCCCTCTCCTTCCACCCCCTCCCATACAAACTACACTTTTTCATGAAATGCTCTAAGACGATTTTGTCAGAACATATAACATTTATCGAGCTCACATTTTGTAATAAATACTTAATTAGTATTATCACTAAGATCAGAAGAAAATAATTGATTAGCTTCACTGTTTTTACCCCCTCCCATGCAATACGGTACAGTTTCACAACTTGACAAAAAATCTATTTTCTTGAAAAGTATGAATTTTACTAGTCTAAAATTTAAGAGATGTCAATTTTATGATATTCATAGTTATTTCTGAAAAAATCACTAAAATCCCCCTACTCTTTCTACCACCTCCCATACGAACTGCATAATTTCACTGAATGTAACACATTAATTTTCTCAGCTCCTATTCAATTTTGAGAGTAAGCATGTATAAAAACTTTTTATAGCTTCTTTAGTATGATGTCACCCCTTCTAACACTCCCCATACAAAATTTCTTGGGATCACAAAAAAATCTATCTCATCTAGATCGTAGCCCTGTTATGTTTTAATTGTAACTTCGATAATATATACAACGTTGATTGAATAATTGGAATATTCATCGTGTTGGGTAAGCCAAGCTTAAAGACGCCCTGGGACTGAGTGCATTGACTTTAGGAAAGTTTTTCATGTCACCTGCGTAGGAATCTCGAAAATGTTTGATCAAATCGCATTCAAAAACATAACAGAATTATGATTAGACGTAAAGCCCAATCACATGATACTCTAGATGAAATCGGAAAAAGTTTCTTGTACCGGAAAATCATCTCAAATTCTTTCCAATACTCAATAGTGACTTTTGTATGGGAGGTGGTAAGAGCAGAGGGGGAGTTTTGTAATTTTTGTGTATAACACCGAACGTAACTAGCTTTCATAGTTTTCGAGGAAATTAAACAATTTTTGTCTGAATTTCAGGCATTTGTATGGGACATGGCAGAGGAAGTGGGAGGTTTTGGATGAATATGAATCTGGTTATCATCATCCTAATCACATTGTTTTATTACAATTTCAAAGTCGACAGCTCTTATTTGTTCGAAGGAGAAATACTTTTCTTGAATTTCCAATACAAAACTTTGTATGGGAGGTGGTAGAAGAAATGAAGCGAAGTTAGTACGTTTTTTAGCATTTATTGCAATTATTAAGGGATAAATAAGTTTGTACCTCTTCTAGTTTTAATGAAAAACCATTAAATGTATTTACCAAAATTGTGTATTTGTATGGGAAGGGGTAGAAGGAGTATTCGAATCAAAACCAAATTATTTTGACATCAATTATATTTATTACAGAATACTTTTCACGAAATTGACGGTTTTGGAGAAAAATAATTTAATTCAAATTACGAAAATTCGTGAAATTTTTATGGTAGCGGGTAGAGAGAGTGAAGTAAAGTTGATAATTTTTTCAAAATTTGTTGCAACTGTAATGAAATTAATTATAACAAAAATTGGTTCGTTTTACTTTGCTAGTTGCAAAGCAAACCGAGTAAATGCATTTTTGAAAATTGTGTATTTGTATGGGAGGGGGTAGAAGGAGTAAGGGGATCAGTTCAACATTTTTGGGTGTTAGTGATATTTACATTATTATACTATGACCTAATTTTCAAGTCAACAACTAAAATAGTTTCGAAGAAAAATCAATTTCCTTAAATTTCATGAACTTTGTATGGGAGGGGGTAGAAGGAGTGGGGGATGTGGCCCGTTTACAAACTTAAGGTTATTTTTTCGCTAAAAATAACATATGACAAATTTGAGCACGATAGGTCAAAGCTTTCGAGAGTTATGTTGCAGACAGACGGATAGACAGACAGATGGACAGACAGACGGTCACTCGGAATCGAGATTTTGGAGCGACAACAAATATTTCTGTACTTTCGGCGACTCTGTGTGAGCGTTATTTCATAGCGTTACAAACGGTAAGGCAAACACAATATACTATCAGATTTCATCTAGAGTGTAAATATCTGTTGGGACGGTGGCGAATCGAATCAATCAATCATATATTTTCTTGGTAAGACCCTCTGTAGGGGCATAGGGCACAGCAGCTCTTTTCCATAAGGCACGATTTTAAGCATCGGCCTTTAGTTGTCGCCAGGAATTGTTTTTTCCTCTGGCCTCCTGCTCAACCGATCGCTTTCATGTGCTACATGGTCGACCAACCCGATGTCTTCCTTGAGGACTATAATCCAGAGCTTATTTGGCGATGGTTCACTCTGGTCTCCTCAAAGTGTGACCGATCTACACTTCCCCCTTTGAATTTAAATGCCTACTATAGTCTATGTGGATGTACTCCAAGGTTCTTCGTTCCAGATGACTTCTAACCAACATATCCCTGAAATGTGTCGGAAGCATTAGTTCATGACAGTTTGCAGTTCCTTGGTAAGCTTAACATCAGAGGCATGCCAACTCATGTACATGTATTTTGTTTTACGCACATTTATTTTCAGTCCTGGTTAGGTTAGGTTAGTGTCGCGCCCTTAGCTCACATAGACCCCTTCGGATCCATAGTGATACCACATGAATTTGAGGACGTGTAATGTGTATCATCCAGCGGTATTACGAGTTCCTTGTTGAGCCCAAAGGTTGCCGTTGCCGCGGCGAAATTTAACAAATTCCTTTTATCGCAGCTCGAGACCTGCTAGAGGTCGAAGAAGAACGGTGCGCCCAGGACTTTAAGCCTTCTAGCATGAGCCGGGCAGTTACGCAACACGTGCTTCGCTGTCTCCCTCACTCCTGGCTGTTTGAAATGTTTGCAGAGATCATGTACTACCAAACCCATTCTGTAAGCATGTGCTCCAATAAGGCAATGGCTGGTAACCATACCAATTACTGTCGCACATTACTTCCTGATTAATGATAGCAATGATGTCCTCGTATTCCAAATTAATTTCATAATTTTACAGGTTGTGGTACTTTTCCACCTGGCTTCGGCTCGATTTCTCAGTGGTAAGTTTTCTGCAAAATCGAGATCAAGGTTTGCACTTTTTTTTTTATTTTCAGTCCTGCCTGGATTTAGAATGTAACGAGCGACATTTAACTCTAAATTTAAACAGCTGTGTGCAAGACAACACACGTCGTCAGCATAATCAAGGTGACTTAAGATGTTAATTAATCTCCACTGAAGACCTTTATCTTCCCTACCTTCCAGTGCAGCTTTCAAGATGCAACATATCACCAGAAGCAGGGCTGGTGATAATAAGCAGCCTTATCTGACAGCTCTCCTCAATGTGAGACGGGACGCGTTGCATCTTCTTAGGATTCTTCAATCATAGCTATGATCTTATCTGAAATATCTCTCATGCGCAAAGTATCCCATATGTAACCTCGCTTAACGCTGTCGAAAGCTCGAAATCTACAAACATGAGATGAAGTGGTGAATCCATTTCAGTTGTCTGCTACAATATTATTACAAGACAACCCTTTACGGAATCTAGCCTGAAAACATTGAGGGTGCTTCCTGAAACCTCATTAAAACAATGGAGAATTATCTTAGCCATAATTTTCGAAAAGGAAATAAGTAGACACATACGCCAATTGCCACGCCGATCGCAAAAGCATCTCTTCATTCCATAACATGGAGAACTTACAAACGTACTTTTACATGTAGTTGATTAGCCACAAAATTAATTTAACATTTATTAAAAACATTTCATGCCAAAGTACAATTAGTCTACGTGCACAAAACGTTCCGGAACTTAGTAAATCAATGAGCGCGGTTCCGTCTCCGTTATCGCATTTGTGCTGAATATTTGTTTTAGGTTGAAATTTTACGCAATTCACCATGAAATTTTAGATTTTTGGAACTTTTTTCTGAAAAATGCAAAGTCAATTTTCGGTTGAGTTCATGAAAATTTCTCTGTTAACGGACTACTAGCATCTAGCGAGTTTAAAAATCGTAAGATGCATCGATTTTGAGTATGACTCTAAGCACTCTTTACTGGTTCGGATTACAAGAATTACAATGAAAATAAGAAAAATACTAAATGGCCTTAGTTTCAACTTTTATGGCATAAGAAGGTGACGGCCTGGCTCCAATGATTTTTAATTTGACACGTGAACGCCAGGAATTGCTTATTACTCTGGCCTCCTGTTAAAAAATTCGCTTCCATGCTACATGGTCGACTTACCTGACGGGGGTTATATGATATGCGAGTGCTTCTCTAAGAGTTTTTTGCTCTGGTTTCCTCAAAATGTGACTGCCTCTTCTGCCTTTGCATCAATGCTTGTCTTACGCTAATGATACACTGCTAGTATATTAATCATAATATCGCCAATACCATCAGTGTATCACCCAAGACTATGAGTATACGAGATAAACGAGGTAGTATAAACGTAATATCCAACCTCTTACATGTTAATGTAATTTTACTACCATCAGCGCCATTCACAGCGTACACTGAGTTGGATCAACAAGTTTTCCAATGTTTGGTTTACCTATCAAAGTATTAGCTGTCAGATAGGTAGATAAATAAATGTTTATTCAAAGCAATTTTTATCGGAAAAATGATGGGAAATCCATTTTTAAAACTTTCCGACAAAAAATCGTACCAACAACTGACGTTTTGAAAATTTACTTTGACAACGTCAAACTATACCACGTATGGCAGTGTATCACCCTATATACTCGTAGTTTCGTATATTATGATTACAATACCATGGTTTGTACAGAGTATTCCTAAAATGTGTCGGAATCAATGGTTCAGTTTTTTTGGTAAGCTGAATAGCGAATTTCCATGCAGTGCAACCATATAACAATATCGGATGTTTTTTTTTTTTTTTTTTTTTCAGAATGACCTGTGTTTTAGGCAATTTCGGCCTTTATGTGCAATGCACAAACACAGTCATGGACGAAATGGGATTGGGAAGGTTGGGGATGGGGAGTGAAAACGACCGTAGCGAGTGGAGAAGCTGGTATATTGCTCAGTTGTACTGGCTGCTTACTGACAAATATTTGGATTGAAGCAAAGGCAGATCTTTCTTAACTTCAAAAAAGAGGAAAGGACATTGAAGGCCTGACGAGCTTTATTTGTGATATATGAGCCTCAAAAACCTCCTTTGGCTCCGCCGTTCAAGCTGACAATACTTCAGAAGTAACAAAAATGTTGCACCACTTTCTTATCTTGGCCATAAAAAACAACCGGTGCACTTGTGCTCGAACCAATGTTCATGTACTTTGCACATTTATTTTCAGTGCTGCCTGTTTGCGGTTGGCAGTTTTCTGTTTGCGAAATAATGTCAACTGACAAGATGTTTAAAATATGAGAGAAGTATCCCTTTTATTGCTGTAACTGTTGCTGTTATTAAGCAGAGTTTCTTACCAGATGGTGGCGAGGTTCCCGCTCGATAATTTTTTTTATGTTATTAAATAGCGAACCCATATCCCTTAGATAACATATTTAACATATGTCTCACAGGACTGGCTAGAAACGTGATTCTGGTTGTCTGGCACTTGAGGTGTGCGCATTACATTTTCGCCCAATATGGATAAGTTATCCATATTATCGATTTTGGTATAGTCACGTTTTTTATTGAGATCTAAAAGTTTACCAAATGGTAATCGCTCCCCATGACACCTCCACGCTTCGCTCGCACAACTAGGAGAAATTTTCTCAATCAGCAACTTATGGCTAAATACTCGATTTAGTTCAAGAAAAATCCAAGATGTTTTATGGTCGCTCTTGTGTAGAAAAAGGATCCCACCGATGACCATTTACCGAGTACTACAAAACTTCACAAATAATTCGTCGTTTTCGGGTCATTTGATCCAAGGTCGTGACACGTCGACCCAAAGGTCACCATCGTTCCCCGTGACGTGTTTCAGTGTTGTTAGAGTTAACCTGGGTATTCATATCTCTTGAGATGATAATTGTTGGAGTGTATCACTGCAAGGTTTTGGCTTGTGTGATCATGTTAATCCTATCCGAGATTGGAGCCGCTCGGGATTAATTTTACACCAGATCCAGTCCACCTGATTTCGCCTAAGATTTGGGTGTTATAATACTCCATTTCACAGTCGATCACTGATTGGGAATGTGTTTACGAAGTTACCTCCTGCTGTTTCACAAATTTTAAAAATTGACGTTGCATCCTAAAATTGAAATGATATCTTAGGACGCTGACATATCGAATTTTCAAGTCGAGCCAGCTCCTAACAATTCAGCTTTTTAAAAATTCATTAATTTTTTTTAGTTCTATTTTCCATTTTTTATTCCGAATTTAATTCATCTTCGATAGAAATAGTTCTATTGGAGTCAACGACTTTTCGGATTTGAATTTCGAAATTAAAATTTTTTAGCTTTCCATTTTATGAATAAATAAAAGGGGGTGGGAGTAACGAAATCCGTTTTTCTTACGAAATTACATGCTTCGAAGTCTCAGGAGTTAAAAACTTGATGTCTGGATTTGTGTCAAATGAGTTGTACTCAACTAAAAAATAAATGTCGGGAATGATCTAAAAAATTTAGAACAAATAATTTTAGCCAACCGAAAACCGAAGTTACTAGCATTTAAAAAAAGCAACAAAATTTTTCGATCTCACATACAAATATGTTTTAAATATTGAATAAAATCAAAGATTTTATTGATCGAAAATTTTTAACACTAAATGGTTTAATTTCATTTACCTTACTGGTTTTACATTATGAATCACGGTCCTTGATATATGTAAATGACTGCAAGCTTATATGTATATATATAAAAAATATAAATTTTTAGAATTTACCATTTAATGTTAATTTATTATCCAGAAATATGTTAAATCAATTCGAAGAAAACAAGTTTTGTTTTTTCTAAAATTCGATGATGAGAATATAATCGATGCTAAGCCAGATTTCAGAATTTAGAATTAAACCCCACTCTAAACGAATTCGATTGGCTAAGATTTCGTTTTCAATTATACTGTGATAAATTCTGTTATATCATCAATAAATGTTTTGCCAGTATGAATGTTCAGAAGAAATTATTAATTCCGATTAGGTATACGAAGCCTAAAAACATATTGATAAGCGTGTGCTCATATATAAAGAATGGTTAGTAGAATTCGAAATTCAGAAGCAGACTATCGTTCGATACAAAAATATTGTGTTTGCTTTACAAGAAAGTTGTGTAGCTAGTGAATAGTTAAGGAGTATAATTAAAACTCTCTATTAAAAAATGTTTAACGCAAAGCTTTATAATCAAGCTAACGAAATGCAGCGCAAGGAAGCTCAGAATGTAATGGAGGAGTTCGCAAGGAAATTGAAATGGCGTAGCGATGGTCAGGATACTCTTCTGGATGTCGGTAGTGGCTCGGGCGACGTTACATTCGATTTCGTTTTACCAAAAATGCCAAAAGACTTCAAAAAATTGGTTTGTTCTGATATTTCTGAAAAAATGGTGCAACATGCTCGCAGTTATTACAACACTTGTTCGAAAATCTCTTTCGAAAAATTAGACATTGCCGGTGATGTCACAGAATTCCTTGATAATCATCCGGAAGGATTCGATCATGTCACATCGTTTTATTGCCTGCATTGGGAGAATGACCAGCAGTAAGATATAAGCAATACTTGAGTTATAGTTATGGTGATAAATTAATTTCATATTTTTTTTTTTCTAGAAAAGTATTACGAAATATCTACGATCTGCTAAGTTGGAAAGGCGATTGTGGTCTAATGTTTCTGGCAAATTGTGAAATTTTCAATGTCTACATGGAACTAGCGCAAAACAAAAAGTGGGCACCATATATGGTTGATATCGATCATCCCATATCACCATATCAAAATGCTGGAAATCCTACGGATGAATACTCCAGATTGCTGAAAATGGCGGGTTTTTCAAATTACAATGTGCAATATGTCGCTCGAAATCACGTCTATGATGATTTATCTACATTTAAACGTACTATATTTTCACTTAGCTCATGAAATTAAGGATTTATTTTCATTAATACCATTAATCACTACAGGTAATATGATGGCTGTTAATCCATTTGTGCTTAATATGACAATGGAACAACGAGAAGAATACTTTCAAGATTTGCTAAGTGTTGCTGTTCGCTTGGGAATGGTTCGCAGTAAGGATAAGCAGAACGATTTTGAGGCTGTATTGCGTTACAGCTTGCTAATTGTTTATCCTAGTAAATAGTGTTAAGATAGTGTATTTATTCATTACTACGAGTCAACAAGTTTTTTAAATTATATTTTTATTAGTGTAATATATTATTTATTATAATTATTCGTTTTTAATTCCAATTTTAAAGGAAGTAACTGTTTTTCCTCCTTCTTTTTTGATTTGAAATTCAGATATGTACTCGTTTGTATGCGTAGAAAAAAAAACACTACAGAAAAAAATAAACTGCGAACAAGTCGGGCGAAACTTTATTATTCTTGGGACAAATTGCGGATGAGTGGAAAGTCAATATGCAGGTTAGAGTTGACAGGGAAGACTAAGTGAAAGGGAGTTCTTGGGCAGGGCTGTTGTCAATTTAACAATATTTCATTCGTTTCTGCAAGTTTGGGTTTTTAGGAGGGGACGAGGAGGGGTAATAGGAATGGTGGGTGGATGTTAATAGCTTTTTAATTGATTGCTTGAATCACGTCTAATATTCTCTGTATAGAATTTGTTTCATAGACGAAGTTGCATAGAAATTTCATAAAATTCGGTGTATTTTACATTCACGAAACCGAACATTTGTATGGGAGGGGGTGGAGCGGGTAAGGAAATCATAAAATTTGTGATGCAGTTTTATTTCATTTCTCTTGTAAGGTACTTGTACAAAATTCAAAGTTAGTAGATTTTAATTTGTTGGTTATTAGTTGATTTAATGAAATTGGTCGAAATCATACTTTTGTATGGTAAGGGGTTGAAGGGCAAGCTCGATCTCAAAACTTTTGACGCAGTTTTATTTGTACTGTTTTTAAAAAATTTTATACAAAATTTCAAATTGATAGCTTTTAATAGTTAGGTGATAATTGATTTCTTAAAAATGGTCGAAAAAATAATTTTGTAAGGGAGGAGGTAGGTTTTCGACCAGTTAATATTTTGTTTTTTAGGGATTTTTTTTTAAATACATTTCCCAAATTTTCAAGTTTCTACCTTAAAATTTCACTCAAAAATTTTCAGTTTATGTGTTTTTTCAATGCACATGAAACACCTTGTGCACGTTAAACCAAGGGGGGGGGGGGGGGGGTCGGTTCATAACAATTATGGAACAACTTATTAGTATTTTTCTATTTATATCAAAGAGATGTATCCACATGCAAAATTTAAACCAGAGCCCTAAAAAGATCACTCAAAATTTTCGATATTTTTGCTTACCACCTCCCTCCCCGTACACCTCCCAACTTAAAATTTTTACCAAAATTAAAAATTATGTAGTTCTACAATTTGACAAATTTTTGATTTGATATCTGTACTCTGTTTTGAGATATAAGGATTTTTAATTTTGAAAAGTGCGCCATTTTTGAAATGCTCCTCATTTCCCCCACTACTTTTATTTCAAAACGTCATATTTTTTTCCTGTTTTTCTAGTATAGCTTAATATGTGTTTTAAGTTTCAATTAGATAGCTTAAGGGATAGTTGACATATTAAATTCTTAAGTGTTTTTCTTTGCCCCCCCTGACTCTCCCCCTTACAGTAATGAGCCACATTCTAAGCTGATTCCGGTGGAACTATATGCCACCTTAATGGTCCCAAAATATTTTTTCCGATAAGTAATTTCGAAGATATAATTATTTGCAGAAACAATTCGGCCCCCCTTTTCGGACGCCAATGGATAAAACAATTAAATTATTTTTTAAGTTTGTTCCACAACCCTCTTTATATCTCTACTGATTTTCAACTTTCTATCTGCATTCGTGGTGTAGATGTTAGCAAGTGTAGTTTTTGACTCTTTCCCTTCTCCCGCCTCCCCTTCCGCCTAACCTCCAAAATTTAGAAAATAGAGTTCATTTACCCAGTCAATAATGCACCCACAAACGAACATTCTACCTTTAACGTTCTCGGAGATATGAGTCCATATGTACGGCGGACGGAGGGACGGATTTTTTTTTTACATTTTTAGGCTAATTTAGTCATGAAACGCGAAAAAACAAAATTTCAGGGTAACAAATTTTTTTTTCTGTGTCGATCACAATACGTTATTATTAGAATAATAAAGTAAAATAAGAAGTAGATAGACATTACATCAAATTATGTATTATAGATGCAGTCACTAACCTTTAATATATAATGTAAAAAGATTGTAAACTAGAAGGCATTGAAAAAAACCGGTGACGTCAGTTGTTGAAGAAGACGAACACTTTCCTCGGCCATTTTGGGAGGAAGTGATATGTAGTTTTGCTGAACACACCTCAAGAAAATTCTGTTTTTGCTTGTCTGCTTATTCCTCTGGCCTCCTGCTTAACTGCTCGCTTCCATGTGTTACATGGTAGACCAACCCGACGCCTACCTTGAGGATTATAATCCAGAGCTTGTTTGGCGATGTTTCGCTCTGGTTTCCTCAAAGTATGACCGATCCACTGCCACTTACGCCTTTGAATCTCAATACCTATTTTAGTCTGGCCAGTTGTACTCCAAAGTTCATCGTTGGAGATCACTTCTGGCCAGAATATTCCTAAAATGCGCCGGAGGCATTGG
The DNA here is from genome assembly GCA_963669355.1 of Chorisops tibialis. NCBI lineage: Eukaryota > Metazoa > Arthropoda > Insecta > Diptera > Stratiomyidae > Chorisops > Chorisops tibialis. Next base: position 109,436,585 of record OY770262.1, on the reverse strand, counting down.
TTCATGAAAGTTTGCAGTTTCTTGGTTAGTCGAACGGTCACTTTCCACGTAGTACAACCATATAACAACACGGATTTGACGCATGCGTCAAAAAACTCGCAGCTTTGTGCGAAGGGAGATCTCTCTTAACCTCCAGAAAGGGGAAAGGATACCGAAGGCATTACGAGCTTTATTTAGTCGAGCCTCAACATCCTTTTTGGATCCGCCGTCCATGCTGACAATGCTTCCGAGATAGCAAAAATCTTGCACCTCTTCCCCATCCTGTCCGTTAAGAACAATCGGTGTGCTAGCGTTTGAACCCATGTGCATGCACTTGGTTTTACGCACATTTCTTTTCAGTTCCGCCTCTTTGCATTTAGAATGCAACGAGCGGACATTTGACTCTAAGTACGAACAGTTATGTGCAAGCAAACACACGTCATCAGCATAATCAAGATGACTTAAGATGTTAAATAGTCTTTACTGAAGACCTTTACCTTTCCACCTTCCAGTGCAGCTTTCAAGATGTCAATTATGGTAATAAATGTGGGATATGTGCAAGGCGGTGAGCAACCCTGGATGTCGCAAGACACATGGGACAAGATTGGCAATCGAAAAAAGCCAAATTAGCAATCATCTCTCAACCCAATGTAAACCAAAAAACACACGACTTGAGGGAGAACTACTGCAATGTTCATATACAGCTTAAAAAGGCTGTTAGACGCGACAAGAGAAAGGCCATTGAAAATCTGGCCAACGATGTAGAAACTGTAGCTTACCTTGGGGATATGGGCCCACTTTCCAAAATTATGAAACAGTTAACGGACAGGAATTTCACCACAAACCACCTGGTGAAAGATGTCAACGGAACTCTCTTAATATGAGTGAACAGGTGTTGCGGCGATGGAAGGAATACTTCTCTGATATTTTGAACATATTTTCAGAGAAGGATATTCCAGAAACAGAACAACTACCAAACTTATCAGTAATATGCTTTAAAGAATTTATTTCGTTCCTCGAATTCCCACTTCTAAGCAGCAGTGTGAGTAAATTCGTATGAAGTATTATATTTTGAGATAATTGACGTTACACTTATATTGTGTCATCTTAATATTTCGTAATTAGATTAAGCAAAACTAAACTTTAGCCACAAATTTGTATAATTTTGTATTTTTTTTTTCCTATAGAAGTCATCACTATTTTATGTCTAGAGGTGGGGTAAAATTTATTTACACAAGGTCAAGATTGACGTCGTTTATTTCAAGCATCGTATAAAATGACTTGCTCTATAGCGATAAGATTCATAAGAGTATATTACTTGTAAAAATAGCGAGGTAACAGCAACAGTAATAGTTCCGTTGGGGAAAAAAAGATTTAAGTGTAATGATTTTTGTGAAAAAATAAAATAAAATAATAATAACTGAAGTGATAAGTCTCATAAGATATTCTTTGATTCGCAGTGATAAAATATGTATAACGCAGAGCTCTATCAGCAAAACAATGCACTACCCCGCAGAGATGTCAAAGATTTGATGGAGGAATTTAGCTCGATTATAAAGTGGCGTGAGGATGGTCAAGATACTCTTTTGGATGTTGGATGCGGCCCGGGAGACATTACGATAGATTTTGTTTTACCAAAAATGCCACAGAACTTTAGGAAATTGGTCGGTAGTGATATTTCCGAGGAAATGCTTCAATATGGCCGAAAATTTTACGACAGACCGAACGTTTCTTTCGAACAATTAGACATTGCTGGAGATGCACGAAAATTCCTAGATAATCATCCTGGAGGATTCGATCATATCACTTCGTTCTATTGCCTTCATTGGGTCCAGAAACAAGAGTAAACCAAAATCTACCTAGAACTTACACTCACATTATTGTATTTGGCCTTTTGATTTCTCTTTTAGTAAAGCTTTAAAAAATATCTATGATTTATTAAATTCCACGGGAGATTGCGTCCTACAGATCCTCGCTTACCATCCATATTTTACTACTTATAAGGAATTAGCGCGTTACGAAAAGTGGTCTAAGTTTATGGAAAATTGCGACAGTGCGATTTCGCCTTTTCAAAATGTGACGAATCGTTCGGCTGCATACAGTGATCTACTTAAAAAGGCGGGCTTTTCAAAATTTGATATACAAGAAGTCGATAAAGTTTATATCTATGATGACTTATCGATATTTAAACGTACTATATTTTAATATTCTTGAATTGAAAAAAAAAAAATATTTTTAATCAAATTATTATATTCGATAGGTCTTCAGATGTCAGTCAATCCGAGCTATGCCAATATGACGAAAGAACAAGCAGAAGAATATTTTGAAGATTTTCTTGATCTGTTTGTCGAGAAGGGTATCGTTCAGAGGGAGGAAAACGGAAAGAACTTTAGGGCCAAATTAGAGTATAAACTATTGATTGTTTATGCAAATAAGTAGAATGGATATTTTATGCAGTAGCCTAAATTACACTTTAATTATTAGAATGTTTAAACGTACAAAAAATTTCAAGCTATACTAAATAATTAAAATTTGTTTTGGTCTTGTACTGTGGCGATAATGTATTGCATTTATTCTGGACATTTGATTATGAGCTGCGGGCTAAGTCATGGGTCAACTTAAAAATCGAATAAAGCTTTTTGTTTTCTTAATGATGCATTTCTTTTTTAAAGTTTTCCTAAGCTGACAGTACTAACAATTTATAATAGTTATTTAAGTTGAATTACGAGTACAAACAGGACCTTGTCATATTTACTCAGCTTCTTATATTTCTTGCATTTTTTGGTAGTTAGATGAGATGTTAATTTAACACTGGAAAATATTTATTATGAAAGAGACAAGTTTTACCTTTTTGCTCGTGCTTTTGAACTTGGGACTTGACGACTTCTCAAAAAGTAATAGTGGTAGATTGATCAGTCGAAGTTCCCCACCATTTCTACTACCTTCCATACAAATTCCATAACTTGAAAAAATTCGAAAATTTCCTTGAAAAATATGAATACAGACATTTGATTGTTATTTCAGTTACCATATTAAAAAATCACTTCCTCTCACTACCGCCACTCTATCACCTCCCAAACAAACATCACATTTCACTTGTCTAAGGAAATTGAGATGATATAATTTTCTCCATGTTAATCACCCTGACATAGTTGGACTCGCAGAATAGCTGTGAGAACTCCAGCATGTCATATTTAGCTGAAAACTCCCACCATTTTTCTGCCAGGGTGTAATAAATAAATAGGACCAGTCCTCCAGGTCGGGGGTAGGGTGAGGCGCCAACAATGCATAACCGGAAAAAGAACACTGTCCAGAAAGCTGAAGAACAGCCTCGGGAAGGATGGACTCAACGACAACAACCCCGCAAAACAAAAAATGGACTACTCTTTTGGATCTTGGAATGTTCGATCCTTATTTAGGATAGTAGCTCTGAAAGAGTTCCTCGAAGAAATGGCAAAACACAACATCAACATAACTGCCATCCAAGAAACGAAATGGCTCGGCAACGAAATCATGGACACGAAATCACACACAATCTATCCAAGTGGAAAATTGTTAGGAAGCAGAGAGTTTGGAGTCGCTTTTAGCGTTGACAAAAAATTTAAACAGTAGGTCACGAGTTTCAAACCAAATAAACCGCCAACAAGTCGGGCGAAACTTTATTATTCTTGGGACAAGTTGCGGATGCGTGGAAAGTCAATATGCAGGTTAGAGTGGTTAGGGAAGACTAAGTGAAAGGGGGTTCTTGGGCAGGACAGTTGTCAACACTTTGCGGAAACGTTCAAAAGCTTCAGTATATATAACCAATATTTCGTTCGTTTATTTATACAAGTTTGAGTTTTTTGAGGGGAGGGATGAGGGTTGATAGTAAGGGTCGGTGGATGTTAATAGTTTTTTAATTGACGTCCAATATTCTCTGTATAGAATGTCAGTTTCATAGACGAAGTTGCATAGAATAAGATTCTGTATATTTTACATTCACGAAACCAACATTTGTATGGGAGGGGGTAGAGGAGGTAGGGGAATCGTAAAGATTGTGACGCAATTTTATTTCCTTTCTGTTGTAGTCTTCTCGTACAAAATTTCAAGTTCGCAGCTTTTAACTTGTTGGTTATTAGTTGGTTCAATGAAATAGGTAGAAATGATACTTTTGTATGGGAGGGGGTAGAAGGGCAAGCGTGATTGCAAAACTTTTAACAAAATTTCATTTCAATTATTTTTATAATTTTTCCGGCAAAAATTGAAATGGATAGCTTTTAAGAGTTAGCTGATAACCGATTTCTTAAAAATGATCGAAAAAATAATTTTGTATGGGAGGAGGTAGAAGAGGTAAGGGAATTGCAAAATTTGTGATGCAATTTTCTTTTCTTTCTCTAGTAAGGTGCTCGTACAAAATTTCAAGTTCGTAGCTTTTAATTTGTTGTTTATTAGTTGATTTAATGAAATTGGTCGAAATCATACTTTTGTATGGGAGGGGGTAGAAGGGCAAGTGCTATTTTGAAACTTTTAAAATAATTTTATTTTAAATATTTTTATAAGTTCTTATGCAAAATTTCAAATTGATAGCTTTTAATAGTTAGGTGATAATTAATTTCTTAAAAATGGTCGAAAAAATAATTTTGTATGGGAGGGGGTAGATTTTTCAAAGGTATTCGACCAGTTAATATTTTATACGTTTGGGGATTTTTTTTAAATGTATTTCCCAAATTTTCAAGTTTCTACCTTAAAATTACATCCAAAAATTTTCAGTTTTCGTGTTTTTTTCGCTGCACATGAAACACCTTGTGCCCCTTAAACCGTGGTGGTCGGTTCGTAACAATTGTGGATCAAATTATTATTTTTTTTCTGTGTATATAAAATAGATGTATCCACATGCAAAATTTAAAGTTTCTATCTTTGACCAGAGTCCTAAAAAAATCACTCAAAATTTTCGACATTTTTGCTTACCACCACCCTCCCTTTACACCCCCTAATTTAAAATTTTTATCAAAATTATAAATTATATAGTTCTATAATCTGACGAATTTTTGATTTGATATCTGCACTCAATTTTGAGATATAACGATTTCTAATTTTGAAAAGTGCACCATTTTTGAAATGCTCCCCATTTCCCCCCACTACTATTATGACCAAATTTTATATTTTTTTTTATATTTCGCTAGTATAGCTTAGTATATGTTTTAAATTTCAATTACATAGCTTAAGAGATAGTTGAGATATTAATTCTTAAGTTTTTTTTTTTTGCACCCCCTCTGACCCTCCCCCTTACTACAATTAACCTATTTCTAAGCTTATTCTGATGGATCTATACGCCATCTTAATTGTCCCAAAATATGAATTTTTTATGGTAAGTAGTTTCGAAGATATAACCATTTCAAAAAAAGATTCGGCCGACAATTTGTTTTTAGCCCCCCCTTTTCGGACGCCAATGGATAAAAAAATTAAATTATTTTTGGAGTATGTTCCACAACCTTCTCTATATGTATGCTGATTTTCATCTTTCTATCTGCATTCGTGGTGAAGATATTAGCAAGTGTATTTTTCGACTTTTTCCATCCCCCCGCCTCCCCCTTCCACCCCACACTCCCAAAAATTTGGATAATAGAGCTCACTTACCAAATTAACAATTCACCCAAAAATTAACATTCTACCTTTGACGGTCTTGGAGGTACGAGTCCATATGTACGGCGGACGGCGTACGGCGTACGGCGGGACGGATTTTTTTTTTGCTTTTTTAGGCTAATTTAGTCATGAAACGCGAAAAAACAAAATTTCAGGGTAGCAAATTTTTTTTTTTTTCTGTGTCGATCACAATACTTTATTATTAAAAAATAATAAAGTAAAACTGAAAGATTGTGAGCAATCCGAATAAAGACTAAATTTTACAACATTTGGTTGATCAATGTCCACGCACCAACAGAAGACAGGGACGATATAACTAAAGACGAATTTTATTCCACCCTAGAGACAACATATAATTCACTGCCCTCGAATGACCTCAAAATTGTCTTAGGGGATCTTAATGCAAAAGTCGGAAAGGAGGACGCTCATAGAGGAACAGCAGGCGGGCACAGTTTTCATGACATAACTAAAGAAAATGGCTAACGTCTCATTGATTTCGCAAGCAGCAAAAATATCATAGTAAGCTCTACGTGCTTCCCACATCGCGATATTCACAAACGAACGTGAGCATCACCAGATGATCACACCTTTAACCAAATATACCACATTCTACTTGAGAACGGGGCTGTTTCCAGAATACTTGATGTAAGAACCCTCCGCGGTGCGAAATGTGACTCTGATCACTATCTCGTCAGAGCTAAGTATCGATACCGAATAACTTGTCATGGATATTTGAAAACGATTAGAGCTCGCCAATTCAATGTCAACAAGCTTAAAGACGAAACAGTGGCTCAGGCTAACATATCAGCGTGTAATAAACACTGGACACCAATATATCAAAAAATTCAAAATATGCCAATGGAGAATATTCGGATGAAAAACCGAGACGGCATCAAACCTACCGCAGACGAGGTATTAGGATATCAAGCACGGCAAAAAAATAATTATTGGTTCGACCAAAAATGCCGCGATGCAATAGATAGAAAGAACGAGGCTTACAAAAATTTTACTGAACGACCAGCACCAGCCAAAAAAGAAAGATATGACGAGCTTAGGCTATATGCGAATAATACCTGCAGGCGAAAATAAGGAAGTACCATAGTGGCAATATACTAAAAATGGAGAGAATATAAAACAAGGGACGCATTCGCAAATAGCAAAACATCTAAAAAAGCGATTTAAGGTAAGAACCAGTCCCTGCAAAGACGCAGAGGGCAACATCATCAGCGACACGCAGGAAATCAAAAGGAGATGGGCTTCCTAATTGGAATATCTTCTCAATCCCATCCCATTAGCGCCGATCACGACAGAGAAAATTTCAATTGAGGCATCTACTGACGAAGAAGAACCATCATCGACACTACCCACGTGTGTGGGAATCAAAGCAGCCATATGTGACCAAAAACTAAACAAAGCGCAGGGAATGGACGAAATATTGGTTGAACTTCTGAAAAAAGGTGAAAACTGTGTCGTTCAATTACTGCACAGCAGGATATGCAAAATTTGGACAGAGGAAATCATCATATGTCCAATTTTTAAGAAAGGAGACAAACTCTGCTGTGAGAATTACAGATGAATATCATTGTTGTTTACGTCCTATAAAATAATGACAAAAATAATTGAACGTCGTCTTAAGCTCTAAACTGATGAAATAATTGGCGAATACCAAGGTGACTTCAGGAATGGACAATCTACAACAGACCAGATATTCTCGGTTACACAGGTGCTTGAGAAAAGCTGGGAATATAACAGAGACGTGCATCAAATTTTCATAGATTTTAAACAAGCATACGATAGTATCAACAGGAGTGTACAGTACCAAATCATGCTTGATTTTGGAATTCCTCCAAAACTAGTCCGACTAACAGGACTCGCAATGGCGAACAATGAATCCCAAGTGGGAATACAAAACGATTCCATAAACAGCTTTCGAATGGAATGTGGTTTAAAGCAAGGAGATGATCTAGCCCCCATGCTTCTCAACTCGGTACTAGAGTATATCGTCCGAAAAGTCCCAGTTGACATCAGTGGGACACTATTCAAGTCCACCCAACTAGTAGCATACGCCGACGACATTAACATCCTAGCAGGATCCGTCCCTTTTGGATCATGGGCTTATCACCCGTGATCTTAAGACCTAAATGATACGCGAAATGGATACATCGCCTCGGATACGGACTGATTCTACGGTAACGACTTTTGGCATTCGAAAACGGACTATGATTGGCTTCTGGAACGTTCGAACATTGAATGACGGGGGAAGAGCTGGGGCTACTCGGTCCTTGCACCGCCAATCAGTGATCGACCGTGAAATGGAGCACTATAACATCCAAACCTTGAGCGAGGTTAGGTGGACAGGATCAGGAGAAGAACGAACCCCTAGCGGAAACACTATTCTGTACATTGGCCCTGAAAGTGAAGCCAGAAATGGCGTAGCGGTCGTCCTTACGCCGAGAGCGAGAAACAGTCTCATTAGCTGGGAACCAATCTCGGATAGGATTATCGTCGTCAGGCTCAGGACCAGTGTCAGAAACGTCACAATTCTGCAGTGCTACGCACCAACTAATACCGCAACATCTGGTGACAAAGAGGAGTGTTATAGCCAACTGAGTGCCACCTTCGAACGTGTTCCAAGAGGTGATATTATTATCATCTCGGGAGATATAAACGCCCAGGTTGGATCAGACAACACTGGACTAGAACACGTCACATGGAGGCATGGTGACCCTTGGGTTGACGCGTCACGACCTTGGATTAAGAGACCCGAAAACGGCGAATTATTTGTGGAGTTTTGTATTACTCGGCAAATGGTCATCGGAGGGACCCTTTTTCCACACAAGAGTCATCATAAAACATCTTGGGTTTCTCCTGATGGTGTTACTCAGAACCAGGTCGACCATTTGGCTATAAGTCGCCGATGGAGAAGATGTCTCCTCGATGTGCGAGCGAAACGTGGAGCTGACGTGGGGAGTGATCACCGCTTGATGGTTGCCTGCTTGAGATTGTGTACAGGAGCTATCCGACGACCACAAATTCTTCAAATGAAGCGCAAGCTTAATGTGGATAAGCTCAGAGATCCCAACAAAAAACGCGAATACACCACTATTCTACGCGAAAAGTCATCCACATTAGGTGAAAATGAAATGCGCACACTGGACGCCAATTGGGAGGCAACCAGAAACACTTTAACTAGTGCTGAAGAATCTGTGGGATATGTGCAAAGCGGTGAGAAACCCTGGATGTCGCAGGACACATGGGACAAGGTTGGCAATCGGAAAAAAGCCAAATTGGCAATCATCTCTCAACCCGATGTCAACCAACGAACGCCCGACTTGAGGCAGAACTACCGCGATGCTCATATACAGCTTAAAAAGGCTGTTAGACGCGACAAGAGAGAGGCCATTGAAGATCTGGCAAACAAGGCAGAATCTGCGGCTTACCTTGGGGATATGGGTTCACTATTTAAATCATGAAACAGTTGACGAACAGGAATTTCATCGCTAACCACCTGGTGAGAGAGGTGAACGGAACTCTCCTTAATATGAGTGAACACCAGTTGCGACGATGGAAGGAATACTTCTCTGATATTTTAAACATCTTGTCAGAAGAAGATATTCCGGAAACAGAACAACTTCCAAACATCCAACCGCAACAATCCTCTATTAGTGACGATCCCCCAGATAAGGAAGAGATAGTTTCCGCCATTCGGTCAATGGCGGGAAGGAAAGCTCCAGGTATAGACGGACTACCAACCAAACTCCTCAAAGCGGACCCGGAAATAACAGCCGATATACTCCTCCCACTCTTCACTAAGGTGGAATGAGGGAAGATATCCGACTGAATGGAAGGAGGGCGTCATTGTGAAAATTCCGAAGAAGGGCGACCTTCGGGATTGTGGCAATTGGCGTGGTATACATATGTCTACTTACTGCCGTATCAAAAATTATGGTTAAGGTAATTCTCAATAGGATTAGTGATGTCGTCGAGAGCACTCTCGAAGTTTATCAGGCTGGATTCCGTAAAGGGTCGTCTTGTACCGACCACACAAATACCCTACCGATAATATTAGAGCAGTCAGCCGAAATGGGTTCGCCACTACATCTCATCTTTGTGGACTTCGAGAAGGCGTTCGACAGCGTTAAGCGAGATTACATATGGAATGCTTTGCGTAGGAGAGGTATTCCAGATAAGGTCATAGCTATGATTAAAGAATCCTACGAAGATGCAAGGTGTCGCGTCTTGCATAGAGGAGAGCTGTTCGAGAACTTCCCTGTGCGAACGGGTGTCAGACAAGGCTGCATATTATCACCAGCCATGTTTCTGGTGGTAATAAATGACATCTTGAAAGCTGCACTGGAAGGTGGGGAAGGTAAAGGTCTTCAATGGAGACTATTTAACATCTTAAGTCACCTTGATTATGCTGATGACGTGTGTTTGCTTGCACATACCCGTTCGGACTTAGAGTCAAATGTTCGCTCGTTGCATTCTAAGTGCAAACAGGCGGGACTGAAAATAAATGTGCGTAAAACCAAGTACATGCACATGGGTTCGAACGCAAGCACACCGATTGTTCTTAATGGACAGGATGTGGAAGAGGTGCAAGATTTTTGCTATCTCGGAAGCATTGTCAGCATGGACGGCGGAGCCGAAAAGGATGTTGAGGCTCGGCTAAATAAAGCTCGTCAGGGCTTCGGTATCCTTTCCCCTTTCTGGAAGTTAAGACAGATCTCCCTTTGCTTTTCGGACGCCAATGGATAAAAAAATTAAATTATTTTCAAGTTTATTCCACAACCCCGTCTATATTTATGATGATTTTCAGCTTCCTATCTGCATTCATGTTGGAGATATTAGCAAGTGTAGTTTTTGACCCTTTCTCTCCCCCGCCTCCCCGTACACCTGACACTCCCAAAATTTGGATAATTTAGTTCACGTACTCAATTACTCGAAAATAGATAAATGATTATTCTGTACTTACATTAAATAATTTTCAGTTTTTAGGTGAAATTAAGCCTGCGTTTCCTGTCCTCAGGCTTTCCAACCGATTGTTTATGTGAATTTGTTTTTAATTCATTACAGAAATCACTAGTAGCGATTTTCTTTTCGCAGATTATTGTGGCCTAGTTATACCCACTTAGTCAGTGAATTGAAATAATGTGTTAAGGAGACTTCATTCCAAGCTTTTTGCATTATAGACTAAGACACTAACTTTTTGGGTATATCCAGGTTACAATAAAAAATTACATTAATTAGATAATGAATATTTATACCTGAAACAAAAAAAAAACATTATTTAATATTAAATTGTAGAGACAAAATTTATTGAATCCTATTCACGTCACGAACAGGTTTTTTTATATAAGCATAAGTTCCTATATATGAAATTAACTTGAATGGAAGGGCCCAAGCTTTCTGGCAGCCATTATGTCTTAACTGCACGGTAGTCTTTGGTAATACGGATTGTTTTTAAGATGACAATCATTAACGCCCCCGAAGGTAGCAGTCTATACCAAATATATGTTCGGCATTCATACTGCTCGAAGTTAGCCCTGCCTAACATCTCTGTATATCTGTAGGTCACGGTACTTGGTTAAGGAAAACGCAACTCCACGCTGAACTCAAAAGAACTCTACCCACGGTGTGACCTAACCACAGCTACCCTGCGCTCCCCTTAGGGGATCTGCAACCATTACCGAGGGTGAAAATAACTTTCCATGAACTCCCTGATTCCTGTGAAACCTCTCCAGAAAACCTCTGGTCAGATTTCGAAAGTTAAACATTGGTTAAGTTCTTAGTAACTCGCGACTGGGGGCATACCTCAAGTACGTGAAGACGGTAGTGTACAAAGGTTTTAACGGGTGAGTGTACCCGGTAAAGGAAACAACAGACAAGATGAAAGGAGAAACAAAAACAAGGTCAACGCGGCCGGCCAGCATCGTATCCTGACGGAAGATTGAGAACTAGACTGAGTCCAGAAAACTCACAACCCACATCAGGGGAAGGATAAGTATAAATTCAAACTCCCGATAATTACGTTTCGAATTATTTTTTTGTGAAATCGTAAGTTTTTATCATGTTTTCGGTACGATCTACCACTCTCCGATATTTAAATATTGTGTAGTGGTAAAATTTCAGATGAGCAAAAAAGATTCCGTATATGTATACCCTCGATCACATACGCAATCATGATCGTAAATACATATGTTACCGGATTTCTTCGGAGAACTGGAACCTTTAGAAGTAGAGATATGGAAACTCGAAAATGCATATCTTCCAGAATGCAATGACTCGAATATGGGTCTGTATATAAAATATGCAAGACTGAACTCGTTATGAAAACCGGCCTAGGTATATAATATTATCATTATGAAACAGCAAATCATTAATAAGCGAGGGTGGACTGAACGCGTAGCTGCGGAAAACTAGAAATAGGTGTTAAGTCTTAGAAATAAATGGATTTCATCAACTTCATAGATACACAGCTTTGATACAAAATAAAACGTTACGAATAAACATTAAAACACTATAAGCATTGAGACCGTCGTACAATAAATGTAGCAGCGACATGTGCTACCTTACGGATATATGTAGTTACGGCTTCCCAATAAGAACGCTGATTTTGAATTATTTCGAATTTAGTATCGGTCGTGCAGTGTTTGTCGGATATTTTATTCCATAAATAACTTCCATGTACACACTTTTACTTTATTATTATAATAATAAAGTATTGTGATCGACACAAAAAAAAAAAAAAGTTTGCTACCCTGAAATTTTTTTTTTTCGCGTTTCATGACTAAATTAGCCTAAAAATGCAAAAAAAAAAAATCCGTCTGTCTGTACGCCGTCCGCCGTCCGCCGTACGCCGACGTGAACGCTCAGCGCACATTAACTCCCAAACCCTTCAAGATAGAAAGTTCATTTTTGGGGGGATTGTAGATAGTTGCGGATCTCAGGCGGATACCCATTTTGAGGGGTGTACGGGTTCAGGGGGAGGCGGGGGGAGCGCTTAAACCGAAAAATACGAATTCAAATATCTCAACCATGGTAACAGCTAGGAAGCTAAAACTCAACATACATATAGAGGAGTTTCTGGGACAACTTTTAAAAATAATTTAATTTTTTTATCCATTGGGGTGCGAAAAGGGGGGGCTAAGAACCAATTGTCGGCCGAATTTTTTTTTCAAATAATTATATCTTCGAAATTACTTATTGTAAAAAAATCATATTTGGAGAATGTCAAGGTGGCATATAGTTCCATCGGAACCACCTCAGAAAGCGGCTAATTATTGTAAGGGGGAGGGTCAGGGGGGGTGCAAAGAAAAACACTTAAAAATTAATATCTCAACTATCTTTTAAGTTATGTAATTGAAACTTAAAACTTATATTAAGCTATACTAAGCAAATACAAAAAAAATATAAAATGTCGAAATAATAGTAGTGGGGGGAAATGGGGAACATTTCAAAAATGGCGCACTTTTCAAAATTACAAATCCTTATATCTCAAGAAATAGTGCAGATATTAAATTAAAAATTTGTCATATTGTAGAACTACATAATGGTTAATTTTGGTAAAAATTTTAAGCTGGGAGGTGTAAGGGGAGGGAGGTGATAAGCAAAAATGTCGAAAATTTTGAGTGATTTTTTTAGGGCTCTAGTGAAAGATAAAAAGTTAAAATTTTGCATGTGAATACCTATATTTAATGTACATAGAAAAATAATATTAACTTGATCCATATTTATAATAAACCGACTCCCCCGGTCTAACGAGCACAACGTGTTTCATGTGCATTGAAAAAAACACATAAACTGAAAATTTTTGAGTGAAATTTTAAGGTAAAAACTTGAAAATTTGCGAAATGCATTTAAAAAAAATTCCTAAATATACGAAATATTAACTGCTCGAAAACCTTTAAAACTTCTACCCCCTCCCATACAAAATTATTTTTTCGACCATTTTCAAGAAATCAATTATCACCTAACCATTAAAAGCTATCAAATTCAAATTTTGCAAAAACAACTTACAAAAATAATTAAAATGAAATTGCATTCAAAGTTTTAAAATCGCGCTTGCCCTTCTACCCCCTCCCATACAAAAGTATGATTTCGACTAATTTCATTAAATCAACTAATAACCAACAAATTAAAAGCTATGAACTTGAAATTTCGTACGAGCATCTAACAACAAAAATGAAACAAAATTGCATCACAAGTTTGACGATTCCCCTACCTCCTCTACCCCCTCCCATACAAAATTATTTTTTCGAGCATTTTTAAGAAATCAGTTATCAGCTAACTATTAAAAGCTATCAATTTCAAATTTGGCATAAAAACTTATAAAAATAATTCAAATGAAGTTGCTTTAAAAGTTTTGAAATCGCGCTTGCGCTGCTACCCCCTCCCATACAAAACTATGATTTCGACCAATTTTATTAAATAACTAATAACCAACAAACTAATAGCTACGAACTTGAAATTCTATACAAGCACCTTATAAGAGACGCGAAATAAAACTGCGTATCAAATTTTACGATTCCCCTATATTCTCTACCCCCTCCCATACAAATGTTCGGTTTCATGAATGTAAAATATACCGAATTTTATGAAAATTCTATGCAACTTCGTCTATGAAACACATTCTATACAGAGAATATTGGACGTGATTCAAGTAATTAATTAAAAAGCTATTAACATCCACCCACCCTTACTATTACCCCTACTCCTCCCCTCATAAAAACCCAAACTTACAGACACGAATGAAATATTGTTAACAGTCCTGCCCAAGAACTCCCTTTCACTTAGTCTTCCCTAACCACTCTAACCTGCATATTGACTTTCCACTCATCCGCAACTTGTCCCAAGAATAATAAAGTTTCGCCCGACTTGTTGGCAGTTTATTTATTATAGCAAAAGCATCAAAGCTTTTCAAATAAACACTGCGTTTTTCCAAATTTCAAAATAGGCGGTCTTAATGTTTCCAATCTAATAAAGTAGACATAAAATTCAAAAAATACTCCATACGAGTTCAAATACGAGAGCGGATCGATAATGACGTGTAAAAATGAAAAAAAACAAAATTTATTCGGGAAAAATTTATTTTATTTTTCAATATAGTCCCCTTTTAGTTCGATACACTTAGTCCAGCGTTTTTCCAATTTTTGGATCCCTTCCAAATAATAAGATTTCTCTAACCCTTCAAAATATGCGTTGGTTTCATTGATGACGTCACTATTCGTGGTGAATCTCTTTCCAGCAAGCCATTTTTTCAAGTCGGGAAACAAGAAAAAGTCATACGGGGTCAAATCTGGAAAATACGGTGGGTGAGGGAGCAATTCGTAGAGTAATTCCAACATTTTTGCCACTGCAACAGCAGACGTGTGAGCTGGAGCGTTGTCGTGATGAAACAACATTTTTTTTCGCCTTCTTTCGGCTTCCATCCTTTGTTTTGACTGCTGTTTGGTTTCTGGAGTATAGTAGTGGGTCCATGTTTCATCAACAGTTATGAATCGACGAAGCAATTCATTTGGATCATGTTGCAAATTGTGCTGTGACGTTGTCACACGATTGCGTTTTTGGTCGATTGTGAGCAAACGCGGTAGCCGTCTTGCGGATGTCCAAACGATTTTTCAAAATATTTCAAACACGTTCAAATGAGATGCTTACTGCCTTAGCTATCTCACGCACTTTCACTCGACGATCTCCTAGCACGAGATCATGGATTTTGGCGATCATTTCTGGCATGGTGACCTCATTTGGACGACCTGGACTTTCTATGGTCTCTGTGCTCGTACGACCACGCTTGAATTCTGAAAATCACGTGTAAATCATTGCAACCGATGTTGCAGAGTCCCCTTTATGTTTATCTAATTTTTCTTTCGTTTCCTTAGCTGTATTCTCTTTTAAAAAGTTATATTTAATCAACACACGAAATTCGTTATTATCCATTTTTGAAATTTATTAATAGTTGACTTGCTTGGACAGCAGTTTCACAAAAACTGAAAAAGGTATCAGGCTAAGCCTTTGCAGGTAATCTATTTAAGGACGAAACAGGTAAAAAAAATACCAAATTCCTTACCTACCCCCTCCTTCTTCATTTTTTCACGTCACTATCGGTCCACCCTCGTAGACCTCTAATGTGACTTCGCCAAGGTATGTAAAAATATTTGCCAACATGCCAAGCGCAACTTTATTATTATTGCGACTAGTTTGGTATCGTAAGAAGTCATAAATGAGCATGTGAATCTTTTTAGTTTCAACATTGGTAACTCCGACGTGATCAAAAGATAACGTCTTTAAATATCCAAGTATTACTTAAATATTTATTTTTTCGATGAATATCATAATGGTGGAGGAGCTCAAAAACTAGGTCACTTTGAGGATGTGTCCAATCGTCGATTATGGAAAGGTTTCTCCAGAGCGGAAAATAGTGGATTATCTCGATCGAAAACTGGAGGTCCTTCAACCCCAGTGCGATACGTTCGAAGGATGACATCGCTAAGTGTTACTCCTGTGGCCTCCGGAAGATTGCGAATACTTTGAAAAAAGCTACTTCGACGTTCTTGGTAGGCATTCGGAAAATGAAAGTGGACATTAAGAAGCGTTTGCAACAGTGGAACTTTCCTACTCCACTTCAGAGAATGCTGATGTTAGAACCTGACAAAAAGCCAAGTCTGGAAATCTGGAAGAGAAATAGCTAACACCACTCTTCAAACGATAATTACGTTTCACAACGCTTTGCCATTCCAACGCGGTAAATCGAATAAATTCAAATGAAGTGTCGGCCAGCAAACTGAAGATGGATGCAATCATTCGATACTTTTGAGGAAATTAGAATATCCAAGAAGCTTCGATTACGATGTTGAAGCTTGTAAACTTGGAGACAAAATTGAGTACTCCGAATGCTGTCATGAAGCATTACGAGACAGCATCCCTGGAACAATTTAGCGTAACTAGTTCCTATTCAAAGCTTTTTGTCTGGAAGAATTAACATACAAAATGTTGGCGCTAACTACGATATTTGGGGTGAAAATCTTTCTCCGAGCTTTACCAACGTCTAATCCATGATAGACATACGCAGAGCTGTGCGGATGGAAAATGGCACCCGAGCCAAAAATTGAACATGGGTCCTTCTGTTCTCATTATCTGAACCGCATAACGGCACTGTAGCGCCCCTCCTAAAGCAACGCCCGTGGCGGTCGCTCCCCCGCCGATGCTAAGTGGCTGATTCAATATCTGCTTATTATCAAACACAAGTTCTCTTTAGTATGATAAATGTTGTATGATCGATAAAATAATCAACGGCTTTTGGTTACAGCGCTGTTGATCGTTTACTAGGGCAGCCAACTACATAGTCAGTATGAGTCCCAGAATATTGCATGGTATTACTGAGGAGAGCATTTTGTCGGTTACTAACTTGGAAGTCTCAACTGCTAGTTGGATCCAAATCGCACTACTCTACTACTAATAAGTCGATTTTCTAGGAAACTATATCTATTACAATAATATATCGGTGGTTGACAACCAGACGTGTTCAAGTCAAATTTTTTATAAATTAGTTTTTCTCATGGAGTCAGCTTATTGTTTTTTTAGAACGTTTTGTAGTATTAACAGTTCACATATTCAGGCTTAAAATTATTTAAAATGTGAAAAATATGAACTTATAATTTCTTCCAGCCTAACCATCACAGTAAGTTTCGATTTCTTCGTTCGACGTTCTGCATTTTGGGACACTTTTGCTTGTCAACCGTCGACATAAGCTCGAATGTAAGTGGAAATTCTCAAACTAAACGGCGTTTTTTTTTAATTCTTTGAAACATCAAAGTGCAATAAAACTTGGATACAAAAAAAAAAAACACCCTAAGCCTACAAAAAAGGGTTCAAAGGGTTCCACACAAAAAAACTGTGGATGTATACATTTTGACGGAGTAAGTTGATCAGCACCGATGGTTCTCAGTGGTAGAATCAATCAATCTATTTCCTGTTAAAAGATTCCATGTATGGCCAGAAGGTGCGATACTGAGCATCGGACTTTAATTGTCGCCAGGACTTGTTTATTCCACTAGTCAAGTGGTAGGAGGCTCGCCTGAAATGCATGCGGCCTGGGTTCGATTACAGATATACAAATATTTTTTTTTATTATAAGATTTGACTACAGTAAAAATATCAATTCAGCAAAGATGTGCTCGTGCGATTCAAGGCCAAAAATAAGTGTTGATAGTTAAACACAGCTCTTAATAGTTTCATACATTCACCTATGTAGACAAAAGGCCTCTGTTGGAGTACGGCTATTATTATAGTATTACTATATACGTTCTGGCCTGAAATTTGTAGCACGTTATTCTTAATCTGAGTTTTCTATACTGAAGCTGATTACATTCAAATCAAGCTATTTCTTTTTATTTATTATACTCTAAATGAAATCTGAGAGTATATTGTGTTTGCCTTACTGTTTGTAACGCTAAGAAATAATTATCGCACAAAGTCGCCAAGGGTATAGAAATATTTGTTGTCGCTCGAAAATCTCAATTCCGAGTGACCGTCTGTCCATCTGTCTACAACATAACTTTCGAAAGCATCGGCATGGCGTGCTGAAATTATTCACACATATTTTTTTAGCAAAAATGTAACTTTAAGTTCGTGAACGGGACACACACCCCCCCCCCCCCCCACTCCTTCTACCCACTCTCATATAAATTTCATGAAATTTAAAGAAATTGATTTTTCTCCGAAACTATTTCAGCTATTGACTTGAAAATTATGTCATAGTATAGTGATATAAATATCATTGACCTCAAAAAATATTGATCGGATCTCTTTACTCCTTCTATCCCTTCCCATACAAATGCACAATTTTCAAAAATGCATTTATTCGGTTTGCATTGCAACCAGCAAACCGAAAAGAACCAATTTTCATCATAATTAATTGTATTACAATTGCAACCAATTTCGTAGAAAATATCAACTTGACTCCAATCTTTCTACCCCATCCCAAACAAATTTAACCAAATATCCGAAATATAACTAAATTAGTTTTCTTCAAAACCGTCAAAGCTATCAATTTTCAATTTTGAGAAAAGTATACTATTATTTATAATAATAATTCATTAATGTCAAAAAATTTGGTTTTGTTTCGATTACTCCTTCTACCCCCTCCCATACAAATGCACAATTTTGGTAAATGCATTTTATCGATATTCATTGAAACTAAAAAAAGTACAGAATTAAAATTTTGCCACAATATGTCCCTTAATAATTGCAATAAATGCTAAAAAAATTATGAGCTTCGCTTCACTCCTTTTACCACCTCCCATACAAATTTTTTTATTGAAAATTCAAGAAAAGTATTTCTCCTTCCAACACATTAGTAAAAAAGCAATGTGATGTTCATAAGCAGATTCGAAATCATCTAAAACCTCCCAATTTCTCCGCCACCTACCATACAAATGCGATAAATTCAGACAAAAAATGTTTAATTTCCTCGAAAATTATGAAAGCTACAAGCGTTAAATTCAGCATGAAACATTTTGTATATAACGTTCGGTGTTACATACAAAAATGACAAATCTCCCTCGCCCACCGTTTACCACCTCCCATACAAAAGTCGCAATTCACCGTTCGAAAGAATTTGAGATGACATATTTTCCGGTACAATGAACTCTTCCTATTTCATCTAGAGCATCATATAATTGGGCTTTACGCCTCATAATTCTGTTAAATTTTTTCAATTACAATCAATCAAAAAGTATTTGCAGACTTTATCCTACTTCGTCAATTTTTTTCTGCGACAAAGAATTTAAGCCGGTAAATCGAATGTAGTACAAAACCGGACTAAACAATTGCACAAACCTGAACTTGGGGTCAAGTTTGAATTAACATTTTCGATTAAGTTCTGGAATATGCTTTACAGATTTTTCTTCGCCTTATCGCTAAGTCAAGGCAATAATGTGACATATGAAATATCAAGGTTAATGCTCGTTACACGTATGGCTTAGTAAATGACAAGTTGGGTTATTCTTTCCCGTAGTGTCGACACGATTATGATATTTAGAACTTAACTTAAGCGACAGATTGGCATCATTAATTCAAAATAGTAATTTTTTCACTTATCTCACTGTTGCCACGAGCTAGCGATAACTGTTAGATTTCTATAGATGTATAGATGTCATCAATGTAATTTGTGATTTACTACAAGATTTACAAGGTCAAGATTGACGTTTAATCGAAGAATCATATAAAATGACTAGTTTCATAGGACTAAGAGAATATTATACGTAAACATACCCCGGGTAGCAGTTCAGTTTGAAAAAGAAATTTAAGTGTAATAGTTTTTGTGAAAAAAAATTAAGTGAATCCTCTTAAAATTCGCAGTGATAAAATATGGAGGATCCAGCGCTCTATCAGCAAAACAACATAATAACGCGCAGGGATGTCGAAGAAATAATGGAAATATTCGGCCCGTTTATAAAATGGCGTGACGATGGCCAGGACACTCTTTTGGACGTCGGATGCGGTCCGGGAGACGTTGTGATGAGTTTTGTTTTACCAAAAATGCCGAAGAGCTTTAAGCAATTGGTCGGATCTGATATCTCTGAAGAAATGATCCAACATGCCCGACAATTTTTCGAAAGACCGAATGTTTCTTTTGAAAAACTAGATATCAGCAGAGATATTCGAAAATTCTTAGATAAATATCCAGAAGGATTCGATCATATCACATCGTTCTATTGCCTGCAATGGGTTCCAAATCAAAAGTAAATCAAAGACAATAATAAAACAACGATTGCGCGCAAGGCCCAGTCATGCGTTATTTTAAATGAAGTTGAGATTTTTGTGACTTTAAGAAATTACAGTGTGAAAAATGAAAATGTGTTGTACTAAGAAAATTAGTAATTTATATTTCGGGAAATAGTGCAGTTTTTATGGGAGATGGTAGAAGGAGTGAAGGGATTTCAAAAATGTTTTAATAAATAACTATAAACATCATAAATGTGTCATGGTTTAAGTTTCAGCCTAGTAGTTTGAAATTGGGTAATTTTGTGTGGGAGGAGAAGGAGTAAAGGCAGTCGTTTTTCTTAATCTAAAATATTATTTTACAATAAATTTGAGATTGAACTTTATACGAACTGATAAAATTGGATTTACTTTATTATTTTAATAATAAAGTATTTTGATCGACACAGAAAAAAAAATTTTCTACCCTGAAATTTTGTTTTTTTCGCGTTTCATATCTAAATTAGCCTAAAAATGGTAAAAAAAATCCGACCCACCGTATGCCGTTCATATGGACTCATATCTCCGAGACCGTTAAAAGTAGAATGTTAGTTTTTGGGTGGATTGTTGATTGGGTAAGTGAGCTCCATTATCTAAATTTTGTGGAGTGTTAGGTGGAAGGAGAAGGCGGGGGGAGGGAAAGAGTCACTTGCTAACATTTCCACCAGCAATGCAGGTAGGAAGCTGAAAATCAGCAGAGATATAGAAAAAGTTGTAGGGCAAACTAAGTATTAGGGAGGGTTAGGGGGAGGGGGTTATAACGAAAACCACTTAAAAATGAATATCTCAACTATCTCTTAAGCTATGTAATTGAAACTGGAAACATATATTACGCTATACTAACGAAATGCGAAAAAAATATAAAATGTGGAAATAATAGTAGTGGGGCCTGGGGAGCATTTAAAAGATGGCGATGGATTTTTCTTGGGCTCTTGTGAAAGACACAAAGTTTAAATTTTACATGTGGATACATCTATTTGATATACATAGAAAAAAAATATAATAATTTGTTTCACAATTATTATACACCGAAGTGGTGGTCTAACGTGCACAAAGTGTTTCATGTGCAATGAAAAAAACCACAAAAACTGAAAATTTTTGAGTGAAACTTTAAGATGCAAACTTGGAAATTTGCGAAATATATTTAAAAAATTTCCAAAAATTTGAAATATTAACTTGTTGAATACCTTTAAAACTTCGACCCCCTCCCATACAAAATCAATGATCACCTAACTATTAAAACCTATCAATTTGAAATATTGCAAAGAAACTTTTATAAATAGTTGAAACGAAATTGCGTCAAAAGTTTTGAGATCGTGCTTGCCCTTTTAGCCCCTCCCATACAACCGATTTTAATAAATCAACTAATAGCCAACAAATTTAAAGGTAATTTTATACGAGCACCTTACAAGAGAAACGAAATAAGACTGCATCACAAATCTTACGATTCCCATACCTCATCTTCCCCATCTTCTTTGGGATGCATATGTTTGGTTTCGTGAATGTAAAATACACCCAATTTTATGAGAATTCTATGCAACTTCGTCTATGAAACTGACATTCTACAATATACAGAGAATATTGGACGTAATTCAAGCAATCATTTAAAAAATTATTAAAATCCACCCACCATCACTATCAACCCTTCCCATCCCTTCATAAAAACCCAAACAAACTGTATGATCTTATGTGACATTCATGGTTTTTCTCACAGCCTTATTTCTTAGCGTTATAAAATTTGTTGCAAATTTATGATATTCTCAGATTTCATATACAGTATATGTAACTATCGAGAAGTTACATTTTCATATTGTTTAATTTTCTTTTTCTTTTTAGAAAAGCTGTAAAAAACATGTACGATTTGTTAAATTCTACAGGAGATTGCGTTCTACTCATCCTTGCCCACCATCCATATTATGATATTTACAAGGAACTAGCGCGTAATAAAAAGTGGGCACAATTTATGGAGAATTGCGACAATTTTGTCTCACCTTTTCAAAATGTTGCAAGTCCTTCGACCGAATACAGTGCTCTACTCAAAACGGAGGGCTTTGCAAACTACGATGTACGAGACATTGAACGCTCGTATACCTTTCATAATTTACGGAAATTTAAAAGTACTCTATTTTGTTTTTCAATTAAAAGTGTATTTTCAATCATACTATTATTTTCGATAGCTAGTGTTAAGGCAGTTAACCCATTTATGGACAATATGACGGTGGAGGAACAAGATGAATATTTGGAAGATTTCGTAAGCCTGCTCGTAGAGATGGGAATGGGCCAGAGAGAGGAAAATGGAAAGAAATTTTGGGTCAAATTAGTTTATAAGCTGTTGATTGTTTATGCAAATAAGTAGAATTAAGAATTTGTGTAGGAATATGGATCACGCTGCAATTATCCGAAAGCCCAAACACATAGACTACAAATATTCAATTTACGCTAAATAATTAAAATTCGATTTTCTATAATTAGATCTTTATCACTGTGTCGTTAATGTAATGCATTTATTCTGGATATTTAATTAGCTACATAACTCGTCCCAGCTGTGTAAGCTTAAAAATTGAATAAAAATTGCTTCTTTTTCTAACTGATGCGTTTCTATTTTTTAAACTTCGATAAGATGACGGCACAAACCGACATTTATATATTTATATTAGATTAAAAAGTTTAATCAAATTAAAGACGTAGTATTAATGAACTTTTCATTTCGTTTTTTCTTCTCTTTTCTGTACCTTATAGTATTATAATAACATTAGATAAGATGTTATATACACAAAAAACAAAATTAAAATTATTCATTTCTAATTTTTTTGAAGAAATGGCTCGGTGGTAGGAGATGTGGGTCGAAGGAGGTCATTGATGCAAAAAACGCCTACTTTGAGCTTTGAGGGTTTCAACAAATCGTATTATTTAGAAGGGAACATTAGAAAAAAACGCTGGAAAAAGTGTATGGAGCCAACAAGAGATGATCTTGAAAAATAAAACGTGTTTTTTTTGTCGAAAAAATCATTCCGTGTTTCATTTTGTACGGACTTATTAAAAAGCCCTCGTAATCTGTCAAAAATTTGCGAGAAAAAGCAAAAATTCTGATGGGTGGGTAATCTTCTGGAATAAATTAAACTTTTGTTAATTTTGTTAATAAAAGACGAATGTCATATACTATGTTCATACGGAGAAGTTTCGATTACAATTGAAACTTACGATGTATTTATACGAAAGATAAACTTACAATGTAAAAGTCCCGAATTAATATCACAAGTATAATGACAGTTCCTCAACCCATCAAAGTGGAAATTATTGCAATTTTTATCAGCAATTTGCTGTATAATTTCAAAACATATTGCAAATTTCATTAATTTGTTTTGGAAATTGCATAGAAATGGTACTTCGCATGCTAGATACATGCTAGATAGCGACGAAAAATTAATTCATTTCTGGAAACAGTAGGCTATCAACTCACTTACTGCTTATACGATATTTTTAGTTCACGATTGAAGTTACACTCAGGGTCTAGATTGCGAGTGAACTTTGAGTTTCAATCACTACGATGTTGAACTTCGCAATTGAAGTTTCACTTGTGAAGTTTGGTGCCCGTATAAACATAGTAATAGGCATCTACCACACTTTAATATTTTAGTAATGCGAGGAGCATGCTTTACATTTGGTCAACTTCAAACAGTTCATTTCGAACTAAGGCTGTCGACACATTATAGAGATAAAATCGTATTAACTCACTTTTCGATATTAACTCGCGTTAATATATATTAACTTCGCTTCCCGAGTTAATATCGTTCTGTAATCTATATTAACTCGTCTAGCAAATACTCGATCCAAAAGAAACTTTCAACCGGGGAATTTACAATACGACATAGAATGAAATTTTGAGGTATTTACGTTACAATGACGTTTTATTTCGTTGACATTACAAAAAAGATACAAAAAACTTCACAGAAAGACAATTTAAAGAATTTAATGTTGGTTCCATGATTTATTTGCGATACAGAATTTTACATGATTTCACAAGCTGTAGTACAAAACAATTCCAAAATTTATGTTTATACTCTAGATGAAATCTGAGAGTATTATAAGTTTGCCACAAAGTTTGTAACGCCAAGAAATAAGGCTCGCAGAAAAAAATGAATGATACAGAAGTTCATATAATCACTCAAAAATCTCAAAATCGGATGTCCGTCCGTTCGTCCGTCCGTCTGTCCGTCTGTCTGTCCGTCTGTCCGTCCGTGTCCTCTCTAGCTTGAGAACGCGTTGAGCTAGAAAGTTCAAATTTTGTATACGTCGTTTTTAACAAAAAAGTAAGGTCAAGTTCGTGAACGAGCCAAATCGCTCCACACCTTCTACCCCATACAAAATGACACAATTACGCAATTTATCAATAAACGGTTTTTCTCGAAAAGTATACATGATATTGATATGAAATTTAGAATATAATACTTTTATAATGATATCATTCTACTGTATAAAAATTACATGTGTCCTCTTCCTCCTTCCACCACCTCCCATACAAACTGCACTTTTTCATGAAATGCCTTAAACCAATTTACTCAGTGCGTATACAATTGATTGAGCTGAAATTATGTAGTAACTATTTATTTATAATCTATACATCTATACATAGTAATATAATTGTAATGTCTGTCTGTAATTTGCTTATAAATGGCTATAAGTTAGTTTTTTGAGTTACTTTAGCACTAACTGAGCAAAAAAACACATTTTTGAAATTTTTGTCTGTCTGTCTGTCTGTCTGTCTGTCTGTCTGTCTGTCCGACCGCTTTTCACGCACAAACGGATGAACCGATTGTAATGAAACTTGCACAGTTTGTTAGGTGTCCATCGGAATGAAATCTGCACTTGGTTTCATTTCACTCCCCTCACGCCTTCTACCCCCTCCCATACAAAGTGACTCATTTTCAAAATATATATTAATCAAATTTTCTTGGAAACCATAAAAGCTATTAATTTGAAATTTGGAATATATTATTTCTATTATAAATACAGTCTTTTGGTTTACAAATTATTTGAGTTTCCTCACTCCTTTCACCACCTCCCATACAAACTACACTTTTTCATGAATTATTTTACACCAAATTTCTCAGTTCGTGTAACTTCCATCGAGCTAAAATGTTGTATGAAATCCTTAATTAACATTATTATTAATATCGAGATAAAATTAACCGATTAGCTTCACTCCTTCTACCCCCTCCCATACAATGTGACACAGTTCCACGACTTCGCAAGAATTTGATTTTCTTGAAAAGTCTGAAAGTTACTGATCTGAAATTTCAAATATATCAATTGCATGATGATTATAGTTGTTTTTCAAAAAATCACCAGAAACCCCCTTCTTCTTCCACCACCTCCCATATAAACCGCACTTTTTCATGAAATACTCTAAACGAATTTTCTCAGTACATTTAAATTTCATCGTGGTAAAAATTTGGATTTAATCCTTAATTAGCATTATTAGTAATATTGGGAAAAAACTTAACCGAGTAGCTTCCCTCCTTCTTCTCCGTCCCATACAATGAGACATATTCCACGACTATACAATAATTCGATTTTCTTGAAAAGTATGAATGATACAGATCTGAAATATAAAGTATATCAATTGCATGATAGTTATAGTTGTTTCTCGAAAAATCACCAAAAACCCCCCTCTCCTTCTACCACCTCCCATACAAATTGCACAATTTCATTAAATTCAATGCACTTACCAACTCAATTTTTGAAGCTTAAATTTGGTACAAAACATTTTTATAGCTACTCTAGCATGATGTGAAACAAATTAGTTCAGTGCTGTCACCCCTTCTACCACTCTCCATACAATATTTCTTAAGATCACAAAAATTTCGATTTCATCTATAGTATCGTATGATTGGGCTTTTCGCATAATCGTAGTCCTGTTATATTTTTAAGCTTAATGTTATTATTTTTTTTTTTTTAATTAACACCAGCTGCAATTATTCACATGTCCTTAACGCTCTTCAACACGTATATGATCTCGAATCATGGGTTTGTTTGATCCCGAGCCTGTCCCATAAAAATGGGAGTATCATGTTTTCATTCTTAATAATTTATGGTTCTGATTCCAACAACATACAAACCATTTTCTTCAAAGAGCCATTAAAGTAAGCAGATTATGTATCCCACATAATGTATTACTAACTACACTCTCAAAAATTGCTTATTATTGCTATTTTTACGCGGACGAAGTCGCGGGCGTTTGCTAGTAATTAATAAGGCTGAAAAAAATTAGATGAATAGCCTTACCCCTTCTACCCTCTCCCATACAAAATGACACAATTACGCAATTTATCAATAAACGGCTTTTCTCGAAAAGTATAAATGCTATTGATATGCAATTTGGAACATAATACTTGTATAATGATTTCATTCTACTGTATAAAAATTACATGTGTCCTCCCCCTCCTTCCACCGCCTCTCATACAAACTGCACTTTTTCATGAAATGCTTTAAACCAATTTACTCAGTGCGTATAAAATTGATTGAGCTGAAATTGTGCAGTAACTATTTATTTATAATTATTAATAAAACCAAAAAATTTTAGACGATTAGCTTTACCCCTTCTACCCCCTCCCATACAAAATGACACAATTTCACAACTTTATAAAAAGTCGATTTTCCTGAAAAGTATGAATGCTACTCATCTGCAATTTAAAACATTTCGAAAGCATGATGACTATAAACAGTTGTTTCTGAAAAGTCATTAAAAACTCGCCCCTCCTTCTATCACCTCCCATACAAACTGCCCTACTTCACTACATCCAATACACTAATTTTCTCAGTACCTATTAAATTTTTAAATCATAAATTTTGCATAAAACATTTTGATAGCAACCTTAGCGTCATGTGAAAAAATTAGTTCAATGTCGTCACCCCCTCTACCACTTCCCCTACAAAATTTCTTAAGATACAAAAATTTCTCTTTCATCTAGAGTATCGCACTACACATATACTCCTGTTATGTTTGACGTCTAAATTTGAAGCTTCACTCTGACGTTATGCCTAGAGTTTACTTAGATTGATATAATACGGTATTTAAAAAAAACTGTCGTATGTCATGTACAAATGCTGTAGTGGAAGCTTTCATTTCAATACGATTTTTTTTTCTATCGTGTGTCGACAGCCTAAGTGTAAAAAATTTAGTGGCTTTGTTCAATGAAATGAATAGTTTGAATGTCAATTGGCCGCCTCGACGCTGCGATTTGGCACCTTTGGACTTTTTTTTCTGGGGAACCGTGAAGGACCGATGTTATGCCAGCAATCCAGAAACGATTCAAGCACTTAAGGCCAATATCATCCAAGCAATCCGTGAGCTACAGCCCGAAACCATCGACTTGGTCTTGGCAGGAGTGACAGAATGCGCTACTGCGAAGCCAGCCGAGGCAGCCACTTGAACGAAGTTGTTTTTCATCATTAATGGGAATGTTTGTTCTTACTAATGAAATCATAATATATGGAAAAAAAATTAATTTTGTTCATTTTATTGCATTTTTAAAAAGAAACTTGTATTTGGCCCACCCTCCACAAGTTAGTTCGTAAACTGTACTTCTCTACCAGGAAAGTTTGTTTGAACAATAAGCTATAGAGTCGTCCTTCCGTCCTCTGTGAAAGTACCGTCCTCTTGACATAGTCTTGTGTAATTTTGCACTTTCTGGACTGTAATTTATGTCCTCACAGAACCTTCTCGAACATTGTCGTTCGAACCTTCTCAGTTCTTTATTGATTTCTGATAAGTCCGGTCAATTTTATTATGGCGTTAAGCTGTCGATTGTTTATGCAAATACGTAGAATTAAGAATTTATGTAGGAATATGAAGCACGCTGTAGTTATCCAAAAACCTTAGCATAATACTACAAATGTTCAAGTTACCCTAAATAATTAAAATTTAACTTTCTTAAATTATCTATAATCTTTAGCACTGTGTCGTTAATATATTGCATTTATTCTCGATATTCAATTAAAAGCTACGTAACTCGCCCCGGCTGTGTAAGCTAAAATAAATTGCCAACAAGTCGGGCGCAACTTTATTATTTTTGGAACACAAGTTGAAAATGTATGGAAAGTCAATATGCAGGTTAGAGTGGTTAGGGAAGACTAAGTGAAAGTTCATGGGCAGGACTGTTGTCAATTTAACACTCAATTGCGGATACGATCAATAGCTCCAGTACATTGAATAAATATTTCATGCATTTATTTATGTAAGTTTGGGTTTTTATGAGAGGATGAGGAGGGGTGATAGTAATTATTATTTAGTTATTGAAATTGGTCGAAATCATACTTTTGTGTGGGAGGGGGTAGAATGGCAGGCGCGATCTCAAAATTGTTGACGCAGTTTCGTTTCAACATTTCTAAAATTTTTTATGCAAAACTTTCAATTGATAGCTTTTAATAGTTAGTGATAATTGAAAAAATAATTTTGTAGGGAGGGGGTAAAAGTTTTGAAGGTATTCGACCAGTTAATATTTCATACAGTTAGTGATTTTTTAAATGCATTTAAAAAAATTTCAAGTTTGTACCTTAAAATTTCATTCAAAAATTTTCAGTTTTTGTGTGCTCTGCTCTGCTTTTGAAATGCTCCTCATTTTGCTCCACTACTATTATGTCCAAATGTTATGTTTTTTCGCATTTTGCTTAATATATGTTCCAAGTTTCAATTACCTAGCTTAAGAGATAGTCGAGATATTCATTTTTAAGTGTTGTCCTGTTTTAAGTGTTTTAATTTTTAGATGTTTTTTCCAACCCCACCTCTTCTTTACAATAATAAGTCTCCCTTGAAGCTGATTTTGGTGGATTTAAATGCCACCTTAATGGCCCTAAGGTATGAATTTTTTATGGTAAGTAATTTCAAAGATAAAATCATTTAAAAATAAAAATCGGGCGATAATTTGTTTTATCCCCCTCTTTTTCAGTCGCCAATGGATAACAAAAATTAAATCATTTTTTGAGTTTGTCCCACAACTCTAACTATACCTATGCTGATTTTCAGCTTCCTATCTACATTCGTGCTGGAGATATTAGCAAATGTAGTTTTTGACTCTTTCTTTCCCCGGCCTCCCTCCTCCACCTTACACTCCCAAAATTTAGATAATGGAGCTCATTAACCCAATTAACAATCCACTGTCTAGGAGATATGAGTTTATATGTACGGCGGATGGGGTACGGCGGAACGGATTTTTTTTTGCATTTTTAGGGTAATTTAGTCATGAAACGCGAAAAATTTTTTTTCTATGTCGACCATCAATCAAATCCCTGTTAAGACCCCCCTATAGGGGCATAGGTCAGAAACACCTTCCTTCCACAAGGCGCGATCCTGAGCAGCTGTTGTCAGGACTTGTTTTGTCCTCTGGCCTCCTGCTCAACTGCTCGCTTCCATGTGCTATATGGTCGACCAAACCAACGTCTTCCTTGAGGATTATGTGTCGATCATAATACTTTATTATTAGAATAATAAAGTAAATTACTGCGCAACAGGTCTGTCAAAAGGAGGGGGTGTCCTAATTGCAGTTCACAAATCTTTATCTAGTGAGATTGTAGACACAACACTAACAACATTTTTTGAACATAGATTTATAAGAATCAAACTGATAAATAAATATATTTTCATCGGTGTTGTATATATCCAGCCTAACTCTGAAGACTACAAATACCACGACATTCTTGAAATTTTTCATAGTGTCAATTACTCCTTAACAGAGAATGACAATATCTTCCTTCTCGGCGATTTTAATCGCCCAAACATCTCTTTTCAGACTAATCATTCCAATAACACTATTACGGGGAATCTCATGTGTGACACCACTATTATCGACACACTGTATAATAACGACTTACATCAGGTAGTGAATTTTCCCAATAAAAATGGAAGATGGCTTGATATGATCTTTACCGACGCATATGATGAAGTGATTGTTAGCCCTGCCTCTGACGCGGAATATCTTTTCTCTAATACACAACATCACTCTGCTATCATAGTAGAACTACCATGCAACAACATTAATTTTGTTCACTCTTAAAATAATAATATTGTATTTGACTTCCGTAATCCTGATTTCAATAACGAACTGTCTTCGATAGACTGGACATCCCTTTTCTCATGTAATGATCTTGACAATGCCATAACATCGTTTTATGATGTGATCTTTAAAATTGTCGCTAATTATGTCCCTGTAATAAAACAAAAAGACAAAGTTTCAGAACCCTGGTTGGATAAAAATCTCAGATCACTGCGGAATAGAAGAAATAAGCTATTTAAAAAACTTAAGAAAACAGGCGCGATTACTCCTAATCTTTAGAGAAGTTATGACACGCTGGCCTCAGAGTTCTCTTCTAAGTCCCGGGCTGCGTATCAGTGTTATGTAAAAAAAAAATTGGTGAAGATATCATAACAGAACCAAAAAGATATTTCGAATTTGTTAATACAAAACGAGAAAGTTCGGGTTATCTCGTGACCATGTCCAATGGGGTCACACAATCTTCCTACCGGCGTAATATCTGCGATATGGTTGCTGACCGTTTTCAAAAGGTTTTTGGTGCCCAGTCAGATGCAACCCATAGTGAGCCCAACATTTCGGTTACTACACTTGTCGACAATATCTCATTGTCTATTGAGGAGGTGCTATATGCCCTCCAAACTATAGGGAGGGCATAGAACACCTCCTTAATATATATAATATATCAAAAAAGGTCCAGGTCCTGATCTTATTCTTCCCCTATTTTTATCAAAGTGTGCCCATCAACTTTTAACACTTTTACGTTTTCTCTTCAACAAGTCACTGTCTTTAGGAACTTTCCCCTCGGCTTGGAAATCATCGCATCTCACACCTATCCACAAAAATGGAGACAAACGAAAAGTTGAGAACTACAAAGGTATAGCAATTCTTTCAGCTATACCGAAATTATTCGAAAAAATTATCTGCGATAAATTGACCAATATGATCAACCTTGTTCTTAATGACCAACAGCACGGCTTTAGAAAAGGTCGCCCGACTACAACGAATCTCATGATTCTTGTATCTGATACGCTCTGCGCACTTGAAAATGGGAATCAAATCGACACAATATACACCGACTTTAGCAAAGCGTTCGACCGAGTTGATCACAATGTCCTGATTTTAAAGTTAAAAAAAATTGGTGTGACAGGATCCTTACTTGACTGGCTTAAATCCTATCTTAATAATATAACTCAATTTGTTAAGTTTCAAGGTCTTATTTCCAAGGAAATATTAGTGTCCTCTGGGGTACCTCTCTTATTTAATGTTTTCATCTCAGATCTATCAGAAGTATTGGAAAATGTTTCACATCTGATGTACGCTGATGATCTAAAAATATATCATGCCATAACCTCACCCGCAGATGTCGCATTCCTGTAATCCAAGCTTATTGCGCTAGATTATTGGTGCAGTCAGAATAAATTAGAGCTTAATGTCAGTAAATGCCTTGTTCTAAGCTTCTCACGTAAATCATCCTTATATCTCCATGACTATATCCTAAGTAGAACTCAACTACACCGTGTTGATCAAATTGAGGACCTCGGCTTACTACTGGACAACAAACTGTGCTTCAAATTTCACTATAATTTCAAAAACCAATAAACTTCGTGGGTTCATTAAGAGAAGTGCCAAAGAGTTTAAGAATGTATGGGTTACCAAATCTTTATTCTGTTCTCTTGTCCGCCCTATTCTGGAATACGTATGTTCCATTTGGGACCTCTTTTTCCAGTTATACAGCAACAGAATAGAGTTAATCCAGAAGCAATTCCTTCTTTTTACTCTCAGGGACTTGTATGATCCTAGAGGCTTTGAAAACCTTCCACCCTACACAGTTAGGCTCCAATTATTAAATCTTTTACCTCTTGGTTTTAGAAGAACTATGCTCACATCCTGTTTTACCTTAGAGGTTTTGAATTGTGATATTAAGGTTGACTATGTCTCAAATAAATTCAGACTCAATGATAATATCAGGCTGACGAGACATTCAAAACCACTTAAGGAATATGCACATCGTACTGATTACGGACAAAATGAGCCTATTAACAGATGCCGTAGAGTATTTAATAAATTCAGCGCCCACTATACACCTTCAATAAATA
Organism: Chorisops tibialis; assembly: GCA_963669355.1. NCBI lineage: Eukaryota > Metazoa > Arthropoda > Insecta > Diptera > Stratiomyidae > Chorisops > Chorisops tibialis. The sequence goes on along the minus strand of OY770262.1, from coordinate 109,404,094 downwards.
AGCTGACATATAAACTGAGACTACGCTCCGTTTTATAAGGTCCCACATCCCGCTTGACCCTTCCATCAGTGCCTGTCATATATCATAAATGTATATCAAATTGTGTTTAATTAATTAAGGTAAATTTAACTATATTAGGATATATTAAGATAAATTAAATTAAGCAATTTATTATGTAAACTATCTTGTTATGATTAATAAATAAATAAAATTAAATAAAGATTGTTTCTTTTTCTTACTAATGCGTTTCTTTTTTTAAACTTCGATAAGGTGACGGGACAAACCGACATTTAAATATTTATATTAGATTAAGAAGTTTAATCAAATTAAAAAAGGTATTATTAATGAACTTTTTCATTTCATTTTTCTTCTTTTTTGTACTTTATAGTATTATAGTAACATTAGATAAGATGTAATATTTACACGAAAAAACAAAATTAAGATTAATTTTGGGAAACATATTGGACAAGACGGCATGCGAGTGTAGTAAACATGCAGATTACGGCAGTAGATACGAAGAGAATAGTGGGTTCAAGGGCGCAGTAACGTAGTGTTGAGTAGGACAAGAATTTTTGCTCAAAGTTGGTAGGAAGAACTAATTTGCAATACGAGTATTAGTATGTAGTACTCAAATGTACTAAGTCGCATGGCTGGCTCGCATACATACAGTTTGTCTTAGTGGCATATATAGAATTTGTCTCACCTCAAATAAGGTGTAAATGTGAATTTGTGAAATTGCGAATGAGGTAAAGCCTAAGGACTAAAACACTAAACATTCTATGCATACGGCATAAGAGCGCAATATATTGTTTGTGGCCCTGGCCGAAGCTCTCCTAATCATCATCATCTATGTCATTACCTCATTTGCCACTATCGCAACTCAATAAGACAAATTGAATGCGTGCGAACCCGCCATGTGACGGTGTTATAATATCACATTCATACCTCATTTGAGGGGATACCTTATTTGCGACACAATTTCGCAATTTGACAATAAACGGATTTTTTCAAAAAGAATGAAAGCTATTGATCTGAAATTTGAAACATATTACTTTTATAATAATTTCAATCTGCTGTATAAAAATTAGTTGAGTCCTCCCCTTCGTTCCACCACCCATACAAACTGAACTTTTTTACGAAATATTCTAAATAAATTCACTCAGTACGTATGAAATTTACCGAGCTTATGCACTAAATAATTATTTAAAATTATTAGTAAGACTAAAAAAAATTAGACCTTTAGCTTCACTCCTTCTACCCCCCTTCCATATAATTTGACACAATTCAACAACTTTACAAAAAGTCGATTTTCCTGGAAAGTATTAATGCTACTGATCTGCAATTTAAAATATGTCAATTAAATGATGTTTACAGTTATTTTTAAAAACGTCATTAATAAATTCACACTCTTTCTACCACCAGTCATACAAACTGCACAATTTCACTAAATCCAATACACTAATTTTCTCAGTACCTATCAAATTTTTGAATCCTAAATTTTGTATAAAACATTTTGATAGCAACCTTAGCTTGATGTGAAAAAATTAGTTCAATGTCGTCACCTCCTCTACAGCTTCCCCTACAAAATTCCTTAAAATAAAAAAAATTCTCTTTCATCTAGAGTATCGCACGATTGGGGTTTACGCCCAGTCGTAGTCCTGTTATGTTTTTAATTACGAACTCCCGGTACTTTATGATCACAATGTAATTTATATAAAATAATGATTCATTATTAATTACTTAGAACCTTATTTACGTCTGATCAAACCATTCAATTCTGCAATTTCACTCGAACAGCGCCGTTCGATGGCCATGGCGAAACAATGAAACTTCAAGGATTATCGCTACCGTTCTCGACTTCGAAACCAGAGTCAAAATATTTAAAAGAGTCCATAAGCTTTCTGTCTTGCCCATAGACTCAAAAAATTTTGTAATAAAAAATTCGTACATCTCAAATGAACGATTTTGATTGGCTCGCTCCATGTTTGTATAATACCTTACAAAAATTAAAACAACTGATGACTGAGACATATTTTGCACGTAGATTGTTCACATGTGTGCGTGTAAATTGTACGCAGATTTATGTGATTATTTCGAGAAGTTCTCTTCAGGCTGTAAACTGTGTATGGATATTTAAACTGTGTTCGAAACTTACGCATTTCTCCTTCTTCTCAAGCTTTACAGTCAAAATGAGGCAATGCAAAGCCCTCTATAGTAGAAAGCCGAGTAACTGAATCCAACAACAACACTTTGGAGTCATAACAAACATGACAGTCCCATACAAATTCGCGCGCTTTTGTATGGAGCAGACACGGCGGGCTTCGTAAGAATCGCGTTTATTCTTAAATGCAGTGTTAAAGCTAGTTCAGCTTTCTAAGGTGTTTTAATAATAGTGCTCGGCATGTAATTATTACACGTTCATATGAGTGCAATAGATTTTTAATTGAAAAAAGTGCGATCAAAGTTTAATCTCGGCTTCTCACACCGCAGAAAATCTGTCACTCATATTGTGCAGAGTTCTCCGGTTAATTTTCACACAGAAAATTGTAAAATTTTAGTTATTGCGAAAAAATGTGCACTCGCGTAATATTTCCGTGCTTAATTTGATTTAATTATGCTTTTGTGTTGTTTTCGGTAAAACGTGTTTTTACGACAAGTTCGTCAAAAATAATACAGGTGGTCCTTTGGAATGGAAAAATCCATGACGTCACACCCGCTGGATGGCCGCTATGTCAGTTATGCCCAGCTTGAGATGTAGAAAGCTTTGGGCAATGACGTGATACGGCAAATGAGCTTTTGCTGAGTTTTTTTTCGGGTTTATGGATGTGTTGGAACGTCGATTTGTTTCGATCATGTGAAATTTCGAGTATCCTAACCACAGTATACTCAGTAATATAACTCAGCCAAATATGCGGCTTGGTTTCGAAACCACCCGTGTGTTTCCTCCCCCAGACACGTGGATTTCCTGTCCCTAAAGCTTACAGTGAACATTTAATCTCATCTTTCAATTTCATTTTCGCAAAGATTTTATTTTATTAGACACGAGCGAGCGAAATTGTAAGAACCGCCATGACCCGCGCACCCGCCGTCCAAGTTGAATACGACGCGAGCAAAAGCTTTTAGAACGCCATGTACGAGAATGACCGATAAGAGGTGTCGCGGACTCGGCGGGACATGTCGCGAACGAGTCCGTCAGTACTATTCTCTCCCTCTTTTTCGGAGGTAATGACGTCAAAATTCTGAGGTCTCTCCTCAAAAACCTGTTAGCCCAGGCAATATACAGAGTTATTTTACTTGGTGGACTGTAATGCGATCCCATCATTCAGTACGAAAAGTCATCCACATTGGGCGGACATGAAATGTGCTCACTGGTCTTCAAGTGGCAGGTAGCTAATAATACATTTCTAACAAGCGCTGAAGAATCTGTAGGATATGCGCAAAGCGGAAACTTCTACTTACCTTTGGGATATTGGTTCACAATGTAAAATTATGATTTCCTGTTTCATAATTTAACATACATGCAAATGATCTGATGAGAGATGTTAACGGAGTTTTCCTTAACACGAGAACACCAGTTGCAGCTATGAAAAGAATACTTCTCTGATATTTTAAACCACTTGTCAGACGAAGATATTCTAGAAACACAAAAATTATCCAATCGCATCAAATCTCTATTAGGGACCATCACCCAGATAAGGAAGAAATAATTTCCGCCAATCGGTTAATGACGGGAAAGAAAATCCCAGGTATAGACGAACTACCGAACTCCTCAGAGCGGATCCAAAAATTACAGCCTCCCACACTTTACTGAGGTGTGGAATGAAGGAAGATATCTGACTGAATGGAACGAGGGCGTCATTGTGAGTATCCTAAAGAAAAGTGCCATTGGGGATTGTGGCAATTGGCTTTGTACTGCCGTATCCAAAATTAACACTAAGGTAATTCTCAGTAGGATTGATGCTATTGTGAGAGTACTCTCGGAGTTTATCAGGCTAGATTCCGTTAACTGTCTTGTACGGACCATATAAATACCCTACGGCTAATAATGAAGGAGTGCGCCGAAATAGATTCGCCACTAAATCTCATGTTTGTGGGCTTCGAGAAGGCTTTCGACAGCGTTAAGCGAGATTACATATAAAATGCTTTGCGTTGGAGGAGTATTCAAGATAAGATCATAGCTATGATTCGAATCCTACGAAGATGCAAGATGTCGCGTCTTACAAACAAGAGACCTGTCCGAGAGCTTTCCTGTGCAAACAGGTATCGGAGAAGGCTGCATATTATCACCAGCCCAGTTTCTGGTGGTAATAAATGACACCTTAAACCTGCCCTGGAAGGTGCGGATGATTAAGGTACATAACCATTCGGACTTAAAGTGAAATATTCGCTCGTTGCATTCTATTAGATTGTTGCAGATGAAATGGCGACTTTCGCGATGAACTGAAGTTAGTTGCGATCAAACTACTGCCAAGTGGCTCTGGTAGTAATGAATATTAAACCATAAATACTCGTACATTTGGTCATGGAATCATTTCAGTTTCGGACTTCATTGAGATCGGAGAGAAAAATAGAATAAAAAAAAACATGGAATCGAGTCAAAAACGGATACTTTTATTTTACAAGTTCAAACTTGGCCACAACGCAATGGAGGCAACCAAAAACAACATCAGGACATTTGGAGCTGAAACAGTAAACGAACGAACCACACAGTGATGGTTCGAAAAAGTCCGATCAGGAGATATGACCCTTTAAATTGAACCATGTCGTCACCCAGGACTATCGATAGACAACGACGAGCTGCGTTTACTAGTAAGGTCTGACTTACGTCAAACTGTAAGGGACATTACAGAGAAACTGAGCGTACATTATTCAAACTCCGTCATAGACGGTCCCAAGCCCGGTTTGAGAAAGGAGGAGGGAACATGGAGTTAACCTGAATGGCCAGTAACACCAGTGCGTCTCAGGAAATAGGCAAAATTATTTATTTATTTATTTATTTATTTTACGGGACAAGCCCTCAAAGAAGTATAACACGTATATATGTATCAACAAGATCCTATATAAAAATATTGAAGTAAACTTATATGTAAGTATATAAAAAAAAAAAAAAAAAAATATAAAAATAAAAAATATGAAAACAAATTAAGTAATTATACAAAAATAACAATAAAACAATAATTCAAATAAACAACTATATAACAATAAAATAATAATATGAGATAATTAAAATTAAAGTAATATAAAAAAAAAATCACAGATACTGTACTCTTTTTAATTGATAGATATCAGTGTTGAAAATATCAATCAGATCAGAAAATCTGTTGGCAGCCTTCATCATTCTAACTGCGGGACTATTTTGCCCGTATGATGTACAATGATGACCAGTATAAAATAAATCGTTTAACCTTGTTGAGCGGCTTGGAACACGAAAGTTTATGGCCTCAAGGAATCGTGGACAATCCATTTCATTGTGAAGAATTCGGAAAAGGGCTATAAGTTCCGACTGATCTCGACGCTTTGATAGGGTGGCAAGATTGAGGTCCAAAAGCAGAGAATCATAGTCAAGTTGCTCAAGCGGAATATGCATCTTATACGCAATATATCTAAGGAATTTATGTTGTATTGTTTCAATATTTTTGCAGTGTATTTCATAATGCGGATTCCAAATCACTGACAGATATTCGAGGTTAGGACGAACTAAAGAACAATAAAGCGTTCGAATGGATTGAATGTTAGAAAAGTCTTTAGTGTTCCGAGTAATAAATCCAAGCATTCTACGGGCTGAATTACATATTGAACTGTAATGTGGAATAAATGATAAAGAGCTATCAAGGAGAAGACCTAAGTCCTTAACAGTGGAAACCTCGGGTATGAAATCATTATCAATGTGATAATCATGTGAAATGCATTTGCGAGATCTTTTGAAGACGATATAGTTACATTTAGTAATATTAAGCAAGAGATGATTAGACTGACACCATTCAAAAAGCAAGTTAATATTATGTTGAATTGTATGGCAATCGGTTGCCGATTTAATTACTTTAAAGATTTTTAGATCATCTGCAAATAATAGAAAATTAACATCATGAAACACAAAAGAAATATCATTTACAAACAACAAAAAGAGCAGCGGTCCTAAATGAGAACCTTGTGGTACCCCTGATGTCACCAAGAACGGTTTCGACTTAGAACATTTGGTGCTAACAATACACGTACGATGATGCAGATAATCTCGTAACCAGAGCAATAAATTACCAGCAATTCCATAGGCACTGAGCTTCGAGATGAGTAGGCAGTGATTAACTTTATCAAACGCTTTCGAAAAATCAGTATAAACAGCATGGATTTGTTGGCCCTGCTGCATAGTCTCATAGATTGTCTCGATATAAGGCAACAGGTTCGTTAACGTGGATCTACCCTTAAGAAAGCCATGTTTATTGGGGGTAATAATTGGACGAAATAGGATTGTTAGCCTGGACGCTACAATCTTGTCAAACAATTTTGAGATACTCGATTGAATACATATGGGTCTATAATTTTTGATATCACTCTTATCTCCTGACTTATAAATCGGAACTGTGAAGCTAGTTTTCCACGAGTCTGGAAAAATACCAGATCGAATGGAAAGATTAAATAATAGCATTAATGGTTGTGCTAGAAACATTCGACAAGACCAAAGAAACAATGGATGTATTCCGTCAGGTCCCATTCCTTTACTAGGATCTAGATCATTCAACACTGATATAACATCGGTAATATCAATGTCAATAGAAGAAAGATTCAAGTCAGAACTGATGGATAGCGCAACATTAGAGTTACTCGGAACAGATTCAGAATAAACAGCGGAGAAGAATTTAGCAAACAGCTCTGCAACACCAAGAGGATCTGATGCGACCTCATCGTTAAGGAACATAACTGACGGAAGAACATTATCAGACCTAAGTGAATTTACGTAATTCCAGAATGTCTTGGCATTATTAGAAATATTGTTTTCTACGTGATTAATATAATCTAAATAACATGACCGAGCTGTAGTTTTAAATAAAGCTCTTAATCGAGAAAATTCAGCATAGTCATGGTAAAGACCAGACTTTTTATACTTTATGTGTGCAACTTTTTTAGCTTTAATTATTTGTTTAAGATCACTGTTGTACCAGCGGGGGAAGGATGAGTTTGAAATTATTTGGGTTGGAATGAAATCATCAATAATATTATAAACACGAGAGTTGAATTCAGTAATAGCGTCGTTAAGTTCCAAGCCATCCAACAAGTCATTCCAGTCAATATGAGAAAGCCGCTCACAGATAGCATCATAATCCGCAATTTTAAAATTTAGTGAGTTGAAAGTTTGAACTAGACTACGATTAAATGGTACTTTTATGTCGATAATTAGGGCAGGATGATACATAGCGTCCAGAGGAAGCAGCTCAAAATTAGCTCGAAGAACATCAGGGGATGAAGATGACTTTGAGAAAACCAGATCGAGCAGTCTACCTTGCTGATTTAAGATCGTATTGTGCTGATGAAAATCGAGATCGCAGAATGCATCGACAACGATGTTACCCGGAGAAGTGGCGGGAGCACTCCAGTTGTCCCAGTTAACTAGCGGCAAGTTATAATCACCAGTAATTAATATATCGGAGAATGGAAGGTTGTTCACAATATTTTCAACACCTTTGCAGTGGCTTGCATATTTTTCACTAGAAGAAGATTGAGGAATGTAAACGCATCCAATGAGAATTTTCCGATGATCAAAGGTCAATTCAACGAATAGGTGCTCGACGTCATTAGAAGCAGTTACCAACATCTTGGATGCATAACTATTCGCGACTGCTATGAGGCAGCCACCAAATCGTTTCTTCGTACTACTGATTTGACATCGGTCCAAGCGAAATACATTGTAATTGTTCAAACCCAATTCACTGGTGAGTACTTCATCACTTAGACCTGTTTCGGTGATGATTATTATATCAGCGTAATAATAAGATACATTTAATCGAAATAGAGGAAGCTTGGTTTTCATTCCTCTAACATTTTGATAGTAAATAGAAAGATTGGAGGCCCTCATGAGCAATGATGAACTGGAGCATGAATCAACACGATTTAGGTCTGGTTGGTATCCTGTATGCGCACATCGTTTTTTGGAACGTGTTTGAATGGTCGAATAACGAGTCCAGTGGGCCAAAACTCGGATGTGAAGCAAGCGCTAAAAGCGTGGGCAGGAACACCCACTTTAAAATTAACAAAACGTAGGTCATCCAGGTTGGTATCCTTCTTGATCAGTTTCACACACCGCACACGATCTTCATCGATCGAGAGACTTTTAGCCACAAACGCAATAATAGAACTTTCTGTTGTATCTGTATTGAATCTACCTAGATGAAGCCACTTATGACCAGTGACAACTTTAAGGTTATCCAGCAAGCAACCATTGCCTATAATTTTATTGTTGTTCGAGCGTTTTTTTTGAACTGGTATCCAACCAGATGAAATTGCATGTGCCGGACTTAGTGCGATGGATTCGGAGGGCGGTTTATTGATGTAAATAGCCGGAAGCTCCGCAGCAGCCGAAGTGTTGGCACAGGAACTCGCAATTGCGCCAGTAGCATTATTGTTCGAAGTAGAACTTTCAATTTTATTATCATCCTTGCTGGTGGATGGAACGGCGGGCGAAGGCACATTTGGTCTTGGTCTTAATCGTTTTCTCCTTTCTACGGGAGTTATTGTAGTGACTGCAGCAGCTGACGCAGAAGTGTCCGTGCAACTGACCGAAGGAAGACAAACCTGATCGATGTTGAACAACGCAGCATCAAGTTTCTGTTTTAGAGAAACAAACTCATTGAGCAGTGATTGCACCGCTGCTTTTGTTGAAAGAACCTTTGCAACATATGCAGACGATGACGTCGATCTGCACAATTCGCAAAACCAGTAGAGACCACTATCAGCTTTAATGACAGCGTCTCCAACGACTCCGGAAAGGCCTGCACATTTGCTGTGGAAAATTTTTCCGCAGAAACCAGAACAACAAATCAAGGGAGACTTATTAGCCTTATCCTCACATCTTCGACAAGCGCACTCAGCCATCACGTGCAACGCAAGCACACACAATGCAAACAGCAGGCTGATCGATCAATACACACAACACTTGTAAGGCGCACCGAAATTAGTTTTATGTTTTTCAGTTTAAAGTAAGAAACTAGTAAAGTTAGCAGCACCGAATCGAGGATCCAAACCAAACTGTCAAAAGTTGAATTTCGAAAATTTACGATAATTATCGAAATGAGAATTAAACACTGACCAGCTGATTTCAAATTCTCAGAAAAGCACCAAAGCAAAAATCAAAAACAGTGAAAACACAATGCAAAGTTGAAACTAATTTCAAAATCAATACTGACGCGGACTCGAACAGGACCAGCGAAGCACAGCCACACGTGATCGGAGAGCGCCAGGTCGACCCCTCGGAGCACCCTCAGACAGCCAGCAGCTTGGAAAAAGAACGCGCCAAAATCGGCCACTTCTACAAAATAAAAAGGTAAACATACAAAAAATCACTTAAAACAAATAGCACGAAGGCAATAGCCCCAAAATCGACTAACGATCTCAACACTTAGTGAATGGAAAACAATCTAGGATAACAAAAGACGAAAAATTCCATTTAAAAAAAATTCAAGACACGGAACAGATCAAAACGCGTCAATTCAGTGGAACACTTGACACTTGACATAGTTGGACTCGCAGCATAGCTGTGAGAACTCCAGCATGTCGTATTAAGCTCAAAACCACCCTTTTTCTACTAGGGTGTAATAAATAAGTAGGACCGGTCCTCCAGGTCGGGGGTTGGGCGAGGCGCCGATAACGCATCACCGGAAAAAGAACACTGTCCAGAAACCTGAAGAACAGCCTCGGAAAGGATGGATTCAACGGCAACGACCCGGCAAACGAAAAATGGACTACTCTATTGGATCTTGGAATGTTCGATCCTTATTTAGGACAGGAGCTCTGAAAGAGTTCCTCGAAGAAGTGGCAAAACACAACATCAAAATAACTGCCATCCAAGAAACGAAATGGCTCGGTAACGAAATCATGGACATGAGATCACACACAATCTATCCAAGTGGAAAATTGTCGAGAAGCAGAGCTTGGAGTCGCTTTTGTAGTAAACAAAAAATTTAAATAGCAGGTCACGAGCTTCAGACCAGTAAGTGCAAGATTGTGTGCAATCCGAATAAAGACTAAATTTTTCAACACTTGGTTGATCAACGTTCACGCACCAACAGAAGACAAGAACGATATTTTATGCCACCCTAGAGACAACCTATGATTCACTACCCTCGAATGACCTAAAAATTGTCTTAGGGAATTTTAATGCAAAAGTCGGAAAGGAGGAGGCTCGTAGAAGAACAACACGAGAGCACAGTCTCCATGACATAACCAACGACACTGGCCAACGTCTTATTGATTACGCAAGCAGCAAAAATAACATTGTAAGTTATACGTGCTTTCCACATCGCGATATTCACAAATGAATGTGGGCATCACCAGATGGTCACACCTTCAACCACATAGACCACGTTCTAATTGAGAAGAGGGCTGCTTCCAGCATACTTGATGTACGAGCCCTCCGCAGTGCAAATTGTGCCTCTAATCACTATCTAGTCAGAGTTAAGTATCGATGCCGAATAGTTTGTCGTGGATATTGGAAAACGAGTAGAGCTCGCAAATTCAATGTCGACAAGCTTAACGACGAAACGGTGGCGCAGGCTTACATGTTAGCTTGTAATAAACACCTGACACCAATATATGAAAATATCCAAAATATGCCAGTGGAGAATGCGTGGATGAAAATACGAGACGGCATCAAATCCTCCGCAGAAGAGGTATTAGGATATCAAGCACGGCGAAAAACTAATGATTGGTTCAACCAAGAATTTTGCAATGCAATAGATAGAAAGAACGAGGCTTACAAAATTTTTACTGAACGACCCACACGAGCCAAAAAAGAAAGGTAAGACAAGCTTAGGCGATAAGCGAAAAAGACCTGCAGACGGAAACAAAGGAAGTACCATAATGACAAAATACAAAAAATGGACGACGACGTCCTATAAAATATTGAGAAAAATAATTGAATGTCGTCTCAAGCCCTATACTAATCAAATAATTGGCGAATACCAAGGCGGATTCAGAACCGGACGAAGTAAAACAGACCTCATATTCTCGGTGAAACAGGTGCTTGAGAAATGCTGGGAATATAACACAGACCTGCACCAAATCTTCGTAGATTTTAAACAAGCATACGACAGTATCAACAGGAGCGTACTGTACCAAATCATGCTTGACTTTGGAATTCCTCCAAAACTAGTCCGACTAACAAGACTCACAATGACGAACACTGAATCCCAAGTGAGAATACAAACCGATTCCACAACCAGCTTTCGAACGGAATGCGGTTTAAAGCAGGGAGATGGTCTAGCTCCCATGCTTTTCAACTTGGCACTAGAGTATGCCGTCCGAAAAATCCCAGTCGACACTACTATTCAAGTCCACCCAATTAGTAGCATACCCTAACGACATTACCATCCTAGCAAGATCCTTCCCTATTTGTCAATCTTGACTCCGCTGCAAAAGAAGTCGAGTTGCGCATTAACGAAAACCAAACAAAAGTTATCACGCAAACAAGATGGAGAGCGCCTATCAGATAATTATATATAGATAATAATATAATTTGGAGAGTGTGGACAATTTCATATATCTTGAAGCTAATCTAGCAAAGGACGGTATTGAAACAGACGAAATCAAACGACGGATAATTCTAGCAAATAAGACGTATTATTCGGTACTTCCAATAATGAAATCCAAGAAAGTGCACAGGAACAATAAGTTGCGGATATATAAAACTATTTTACGACCTGTCCTCTGTTATGGCAGCGAAACGTGGACATTCACGAGAACGCGAAAAAGTAGTTAACGCATTTGTAAGAAAGGTCCTCCGAAGAATTTTGGGACCTGTGAAGGAAGGAACGGAATGGCGAATAAGATACAACCATGAGTTGTATCAAGCTACGTAAACTGCAGTGGGCTGGCCATGTAGAGCGATTGGAAGACAGAAGAATCCCCAAACATGCTCTGAAAGGCAAAGCGAGTGGTAACCGGCCAGTAGGCAAGCCACGCAAGCCTCGGTTGATGAACATAGCAAAGCCATCTTAAAAAACATAACAGGGCTACGATTGCGCGTAAAGCGCAATCTTACGATACTCTAGATGAAATAGAATTTCTTGTGATCCCAAGAAATTTTGTATGGGGAGTGTTAGAAGGGATGATAGCATTGAAATAATTTTTTCGCCATCATGCTAAAGTAGCTATGAAAATGTTTTATACAAAATGCTAACTCCAAAAACTGAATGGGAACTGAGAAAATTAGTGAGTTTGATTTAGTGAAAATGTGCAGTTTGTATGGGAGGTGGTAGAAAGAGTGGGGGGATTTTAATGATTTTTTCAAAAATAACTAGGAATATTATAAAATTGGCATCGCTTAAATTTCAGACTAGTGCCATTCATACTTTTCAAGAAAATCGATTTTTTGTGAAGTTGTGAAACTGTGTCATATTGTTTGTATATGGGAGGGGGTAGAAGTAGTGCAGCAAATCAAATATTTTTTTTTTCATCTTAGTAATAATGTTAATTAAATATTTATAACAAAATATGAGCTCAACAAATGTTATATGTTCTGAGAAAATCGGCTTAGAGCATTTCAGGAAAAAGTGTAGTTTGTATGGGAGGGGGTGGAAGGAAAGGAAGGAAGCAAATAATTTTTATACTGTAGATTTAAATCATTAAAAAAGTAATATATAATAAAATTGAGACCAATAGCTTTTATGCTTTTTGAGTAAATCCATTTATTGTCAAATTGCGAAATTGTGTCATTTTGTATGGGAGGGGTTAGAAGGGGTGAAGCTAATAATCTCATTTTTTTGACCTTACTAACAATTTTAAATAAATATTTGGTGCACAATTTCAGCCCGCTGAATTTTATAAGCACTGAGGAAATTGGCTTAGAGTAATTCATGATAAGTACAGTTTGTATGGGAGGTGGTAGAAGGAGGGAGAGGACAAGAACAATTTTTATATTATAGATTGATATTATCATAAAAGTAATATATTCTGAATTTCAGGCCAATAACTTTTATACTTTTTGAGCAAATCCGTTTATTGTCAAATTGCGTAATTGTGTCATTTTGTATGGCAGGGGGTAGAAGGGGTGAAGCGATTTGGCCCGTTTACGAACTTGACCTTACTTTTTTGTCAAAAACGACGTGTACAAAATTTGAACTATCTAGCTCAACGCGTTCTCAAGCTAGAGAGCGCACGGACGGACGGACGGACATCCGGTTTTGAGATTTTTGAGTGATAATATTAACTTCTGTATCATTCATTTTTTTCTCCGAGCCTTATTTCTTGGCGTTACAAACCTTAGAGCGAACTTATAATACTCTCAGATTCCATCTAGAGTATAAACATAATAGGGCTACGATTGCGCGTAAAGCGCAATCTTACGGTACTCTAGATGAAATAGAATTTTTTGTGATCCCAAGAAATTTTGTATGAGGAGTGTTAGAAGGGGTGATAGCATTGAACTATTTTTTTCCCCATCATGCTAAAATAGCTATAAAAATGTTTTATACAAAATGCTTACACCAAAAATTGAATAGGAGCTGAGAAAATTAGTGTGTTAGATTTAGTGAAAATGTGCAGTTTGTATGGGAGGTGGTAGAAAGAGTGGGGGGATTTTAGTGATTTTTTCAGAAATAAATAAGAATATCATAAAATTGACATTTCTTAAATTTGAGACTTTTCAAGAAAATAGATTTTTTGTGAAGTTGTGAAACAGCGTCGTATTGTATGGGAGGGGGTAGAAGCAGTAAAGCTAATCAAAAACTTTTTTTCTGATCTTAGTGATAATGCAAAATAAGTATTTATTACGAAATATGAGCTCGATAAATGTTATATGTTCTGAGAAAATCGGCTTAGAGCATTTCATGAAAAAGTGAAGTTTGTATGGGAGGGGTTGGAAGGAGAGGGAGGACGCAAATAATTTTTACACAGTATATTGAAATTATTATAAAAGTAATATATCCCGAAATTCAGACTAATAACTTTTATACTTTTCGAGCAAATCTATTTATAGTCGAATTGCGAAATTGTGTCATTTTGTATGGGAGGGGGTAGAAGGGGTGAAGCTAATCGTCTAATTTTTTTAACCTTACTAACAATTTTAAATAAATATTTAGTGCACAATTTCAGATCGCTAAATTTTATACGCACTGAGTAAATTGGCTTAGAGTAATTCATGATAAGGACAGTTTGTATGGGAGGTGGTAGAAGGAGGAGGCGGACACACATAATTTTTATACGGTAGATTGATATTATTATAATAGTAATACATTCCAAATTCCAGGTTAATAGCTTATATACTTTTTGAGGAAATCTCTTCATTGTCAAATTGCGCAATTGTGTCATTTTGTATGGGAGGGGTTAGAAGGGGTGGAGCGATTTGGCCCGTTCATGAACTTGACCTTACTTTTTTGTCAAAAACGACGTGTACAAAATTTGAACTATCTAGCTCAACGCGTTCTCAAGCTAGAGAGCGCACGGACTGACGGACGGACATCCGGTTTTGAGATTTTTGAGTGATAATATTAACTTCTGTATCATTCATTTTTTTCTCCGAGCCTTATTTCTTGGCGTTACAAACCTTAGAGCGAACTTATAATACTCTCAGATTCCATCTAGAGTATAAACATAATAGGGCTACGATTGCGCGTAAAGCGCAATCTTACGGTACTCTAGATGAAATAGAATTTTTTGTGATCCCAAGAAATTTTGTATGAGGAGTGTTAGAAGGGGTGATAGCATTGAACTATTTTTTTCCCCATCATGCTAAAATAGCTATAAAAATGTTTTATACAAAATGCTTACACCAAAAATTGAATAGGAGCTGAGAAAATTAGTGTGTTAGATTTAGTGAAAATGTGCAGTTTGTATGGGAGGTGGTAGAAAGAGTGGGGGGATTTTAGTGATTTTTTCAGAAATAAATAAGAATATCATAAAATTGACATTTCTTAAATTTGAGACTTTTCAAGAAAATAGATTTTTTGTGAAGTTGTGAAACAGCGTCGTATTGTATGGGAGGGGGTAGAAGCAGTAAAGCTAATCAAAAACTTTTTTTCTGATCTTAGTGATAATGCAAAATAAGTATTTATTACGAAATATGAGCTCGATAAATGTTATATGTTCTGAGAAAATCGGCTTAGAGCATTTCATGAAAAAGTGAAGTTTGTATGGGAGGGGTTGGAAGGAGAGGGAGGACGCAAATAATTTTTACACAGTATATTGAAATTATTATAAAAGTAATATATCCCGAAATTCAGACTAATAACTTTTATACTTTTCGAGCAAATCTATTTATAGTCGAATTGCGAAATTGTGTCATTTTGTATGGGAGGGGGTAGAAGGGGTGAAGCTAATCGTCTAATTTTTTTAACCTTACTAACAATTTTAAATAAATATTTAGTGCACAATTTCAGATCGCTAAATTTTATACGCACTGAGTAAATTGGCTTAGAGTAATTCATGATAAGGACAGTTTGTATGGGAGGTGGTAGAAGGAGGAGGCGGACACACATAATTTTTATACGGTAGATTGATATTATTATAATAGTAATACATTCCAAATTCCAGGTTAATAGCTTATATACTTTTTGAGGAAATCTCTTCATTGTCAAATTGCGCAATTGTGTCATTTTGTATGGGAGGGGTTAGAAGGGGTGGAGCGATTTGGCCCGTTCATGAACTTGACCTTACTTTTTTGTCAAAAACGACGTGTACAAAATTTGAACTATCTAGCTCAACGCGTTCTCAAGCTAGAGAGCGCACGGACTGACGGACGGACATCCGGTTTTGAGATTTTTGAGTGATAATATTAACTTCTGTATCATTCATTTTTTTCTCCGAGCCTTATTTCTTGGCGTTACAAACCTTAGAGCGAACTTATAATACTCTCAGATTCCATCTAGAGTATAAACATAATAGGGCTACGATTGCGCGTAAAGCGCAATCTTACGGTACTCTAGATGAAATAGAATTTTTTGTGATCCCAAGAAATTTTGTATGAGGAGTGTTAGAAGGGGTGATAGCATTGAACTATTTTTTTCCCCATCATGCTAAAATAGCTATAAAAATGTTTTATACAAAATGCTTACACCAAAAATTGAATAGGAGCTGAGAAAATTAGTGTGTTAGATTTAGTGAAAATGTGCAGTTTGTATGGGAGGTGGTAGAAAGAGTGGGGGGATTTTAGTGATTTTTTCAGAAATAAATAAGAATATCATAAAATTGACATTTCTTAAATTTGAGACTTTTCAAGAAAATAGATTTTTTGTGAAGTTGTGAAACAGCGTCGTATTGTATGGGAGGGGGTAGAAGCAGTAAAGCTAATCAAAAACTTTTTTTCTGATCTTAGTGATAATGCAAAATAAGTATTTATTACGAAATATGAGCTCGATAAATGTTATATGTTCTGAGAAAATCGGCTTAGAGCATTTCATGAAAAAGTGAAGTTTGTATGGGAGGGGTTGGAAGGAGAGGGAGGACGCAAATAATTTTTACACAGTATATTGAAATTATTATAAAAGTAATATATCCCGAAATTCAGACTAATAACTTTTATACTTTTCGAGCAAATCTATTTATAGTCGAATTGCGAAATTGTGTCATTTTGTATGGGAGGGGGTAGAAGGGGTGAAGCTAATCGTCTAATTTTTTTAACCTTACTAACAATTTTAAATAAATATTTAGTGCACAATTTCAGATCGCTAAATTTTATACGCACTGAGTAAATTGGCTTAGAGTAATTCATGATAAGGACAGTTTGTATGGGAGGTGGTAGAAGGAGGAGGCGGACACACATAATTTTTATACGGTAGATTGATATTATTATAATAGTAATACATTCCAAATTCCAGGTTAATAGCTTATATACTTTTTGAGGAAATCTCTTTATTGTCAAATTGCGCAATTGTGTCATTTTGTATGGGAGGGGTTAGAAGGGGTGGAGCGATTTGGCCCGTTCATGAACTTGACCTTACTTTTTTGTCAAAAACGACGTGTACAAAATTTGAACTATCTAGCTCAACGCGTTCTCAAGCTAGAGAGCGCACGGACTGACGGACGGACATCCGGTTTTGAGATTTTTGAGTGATAATATTAACTTCTGTATCATACATTTTTTTCTCCGAGCCTTATTTCTTGGCGTTACAAACCTTAGAGCGAACTTATAATACTCTCAGATTCCATCTAGAGTATAATTAGCGGCTGGAGGGCGCGGTCTTTGGATCGTGACTATTGAAGGCGACAACTTCAGGAGGCCAAGGCCCGATTTGGGCTGTCACGCCATTGATGATGATGATGAGCGTACACTATTTGACAGTTTCCCGGCACCTGCAACAGCTTGGAAAAGTCAAAAAGCTTTATAAGTGGGTTCCGCATGAGCTTACTGACCAAAACATGACGCGGAATAACTATCAAAAAATTAAATGAGTTCCAGTATGAGACTCTTTCTCATCCACCATATTCACCAGACCTCTCGCCAACCGATTATCACTATTTAAACATTTGGATCAGTTTTTGCCGGAAAAACAATGTAACAATGAAGCAGCAAACAAAAATGCTTTCAAGGAATTTCTTCAGTCTAGAAAGTCGGACTTCTACGAAACTGGCATAAATGCACTTGTATCTCGTTGGAAGAAGTATATTGCATCTGCTGGTACCAATTAATAAAATTAAAGTTGTTTGAAATTTCACTAGCAAAGTCGCCATTTCATCTGCAACAACCTAATAAATTCAGAGAGGCAGGACTGAAAAAAAATATGCGTAAGACCAAGTACATGCAGCACATGTGACTAATATAGCCACTAAGATTCAGGGGCGGAAGTGACAGTGGGTCGATCACACTTTGAGGAAACCAGAGTGAAACATTGCCAAACAAGCTCTAGGTTATAATCATGATGGAAGACGTCGGGTTGTTCGACCATGTAGCAAATAGGACCGAGCAGTTGAGCAGAAGATCAGAGGTATTCCTGCCCTGGCGATAGCTAAGGGCCGATTCTTAGAATCGTGCCTTATGGAAGACAAGCATCTTACTTCGTAGGAAATTGTTGCGTCAAGTTTCCTATTTCTAGTTTGCTTCGTAGCTAATTTCACAATTTTTCGTTTCCAAATTAAAACATCTTCAACGCTTACTTACGACTTAAGACCACTTAAATTGTTGAACATTATCTAATATATTGTCGTGCGGGAGGGGTCGTTGTATCTCAAATAAAGAAATAAGATCACCAGCTAAACAAGTTTACTTTAATTTAAGCCGCCAAACTTTATTTAACTCTTAATCCGTTTTACACTTAAAACTCTTCTCTCACAAATTATCGCTTCCAACTCTCTATACAACTCACTCGTCGACGAGTCCGAGCCAGACTGAGTGTTCACCAAAAACGCTCGCCTATTTACAATTCCATCTATTCGCTCGCATCTCGTTTGCTATTCGTCTATCATTTCGTTCGCCGTTGGCCCAGTCATTGTCGACCCTCTTCGGCTACAGTCGGCCTTCTCCGTTCCACTAAATCATTCGTCCACTAAAGCAATCCCCGCGCCGTGTAAATCGTTCATTGTTTCTATTAACCCCTTCATCATTACCCAAAACTTTTCTCGTTCATACGCGCCAATACATGTGGTTATTGTTGCTTTCTATCAAATAGTTCATCGTTACCCGAGTCTGCCCGATTACTGCCGCTCATCATAGGTCGTCTCTAATACCGTCGCCATTTATAGCAACATAGTGTGAGAACGTTCATTACTGCGAATGCGTGCCTGCATGTAGTTGTTGTTGCTTCTCAAAATTGCCCATGTTCGGAATTATTTCGTTCTTGTTCGGTTCTTTCTTGGTAATTCGATGACCGTGCGTACATTCTTGTTTGAAGACCTTGACATTCCGATTATATCGCATAGCGTTCTTGGTGGTGTTCGTACGAGCGCAATTTGGTGATAAGCAAGTAGAGCTGACATTTTACATTACTTTCGAGTACAGGGAAGATCACGGATGCTTGACTAGTGCTAGCATGCCATAATATGTACATAATATGCTCGTATGTAAGTGACTGATAGAAATTCACAGACCAAATGGTAGTACCTAAACTTGCGGTTTTTTGAAACATGAAAGTACTATAAAACTTAGATTCAAAAAAAAGGCAATACTCCCCTAACCTCTGAAAATTTGTTTAAGTGGTTCCCTACGTAAAAACTGTACATATTAAGTAGATGGGTACATTTTTGCGGGATAGGTTTATCAGTGTCGGTAACTCTCAGTGGTAGAACGAATTCTCGCGCGATATGCATGCGACCCAGGCTCAATTTCGGATTTTTTTTTTTTAAGATTTCACTAAAATTAAAAATATTATAATTTCAGTGAGGCACGGCAGCAGATGTGTACTACTGTATGGACGTAGCGTAGAGATAGTTATACCAATTATTCATTATTCATTATTAAAACCAACAAAATTCTATGACTGAAAACTAATACCAATGTAGCATCAAATCGGACTTAAAATTTAATTACGTGTGCGTTTAAATAAATTTATAAAAGCATACGGGCAATCGAGTTTCTATTAAAAAAAAATCGATATGTTGATGAATTATTTTGAACGATCTCTTTCATCACCAAATGTGGAGTTTTTTTTCGTTTCGTCATCAATGAATTTTATGATTTGAGGTGGGTTAAAATTTTATTTATTATGAAATCTAACTCAATTCAAGGTCAAAATTCTCTTTAAATAAGAAGTTTATAAAATGCTTAGTTTCATAGGAAATTCACAAGTGAACATTGTTTATGTAAAAATACAGGAGTAACAGCTAGAAACTGTTGATTTTGAAAAATAAAAACAAAATTAGGTGTAATAATTTTTGTAAAAAAAAAAATTATATAAAGTGACATCTCATAAAATATTTATCAATTCACAGTGATAAAATATGCATAACCCAGAACTCTATCACCAAGCAAACGTAATACAACGGCAGGATGCCAGAGAAGTAATGGAGGAATTCGGCTCTGTTATACAGTGGCGTGAAGATGGTCAGGATACTCTTTTGGATATCGGTTGTGGCTCCGGAGACGTTATGATCGATTTTGTTTTGCCAAAAATGCCGAAGAACTTTAAAAAGCTGGTCGGTAGCGATATTTCCGAAAAAATGATCAAACATTGCCGGTTGATCTACGAAAGTCCAAATGTTTCTTTCGAACAATTAGACATTGGTGGCGATACGCAAAAATTCCTGGAAAATCATCCTGAACGATTCGATCATATCACATCGTTCTATTGTTTGCATTGGATCCGGAATCAAAAGTAAATCGAAAGCCTCATGCTGAAGCAGTTAAATTTTTATATTGGATTTTATAATTTTTGGTTTTTAGAAAAGTTTTGAAAAATATCTACAATTTGTTAAATTCTACAGGAGATTGCGTTCTACTCATCCTCGCCCACCATCCATATTATGAAATTTACAAGGAACTAGCGCGTAATGAAAAGTGGGCACAGTTTACGAAGATTTCCAAGCATACAGTTTCGCCTTTCCATAATGTTACGAGTCCTTCCACCGAATACAGTGCTCTACTCAAAACGGAGGGCTTTTCAAACTATGATGTAAGAGACATTGAACGCTCCTACACCTATGATAATTTATCGATATTTAAAAGTACACTATTTTGTTATTTTCAATTACAAATTTATTTTCAATCATACTATTATATTCGATAGCTAACGTGATGGCTATTAATCCATTTATGGACAATATGACCGTGGAGCAACAAGACGAATATTTGGAAGATTTCGTGAGCCTGCTCGTGGAGATGGGAATGGCTCAGAGAGAGGAAAATGGAAAGAAATTTTGGGTCAAATTAGTTTATAAGCTGTTGATTGTTTATGCAAATAAGTAGAATTAAGAATTTGTGTAGGAATATGAATCACGCTGTAGTTATCCGAAACCCCAAACGCATAGACTACAAATATTCAATTTGCGCTAAATTAAAGTTCGATTTTCTAAAATAAGATCTTTACCACTTTGCATTTATTCTGGGAACTTGATTACGATCTAGGGGCTAAGTTGCGGCTGTTGTTGCATCTAAATTATCTTAGCTTAAGAGGTTCAATATTTGCCTTCTTCCACCCCCTCCCGACTATAAACAGGCGTTTTTTAGGAACACATCACTCGGGAATGGCTCAACCGATTTTTTTCAAATTTGGACAAACGATTCTTGACGATATTGTCTATTCCCTGACGGGAGCTTTTGGCAAAATAGTGCTTTGGGAATTATTAATAAGAGTTTATATTTTTTAGTAATTTTTCGCAACTTCAACGCAATATAACATTTTTACTTTTAATTACTTTATTATTTTAATAATAAAGTATTGTAATCGACTCGGGGAAAAAAAAAATTTGCTACGTTGAAATTTTTTTTTTCGCGTTTCATGACTAAAATAGCCTAAAAATGCAAAAAAAAAATCCGTCTGTCTGTACGCCGTACGCCGACATGTACGCTCAGCGCACATTAACTCCCAAACCCTTCAAGATAGAAAGTTAATTTTTGGGGGATTATAGGCGGATACCCATTTTGGGGGGTATACGTGTTCAGGTGGGGGGAGGGGGGGAGGGGGGAGGGGGAGGGGGGAGGGGGGGAGGGGGAGCGCTTAAACCGAAAAATACGAATTCAAATATATCAACCATGGTTACAGCTAGGAAGCTAAAAATCAACATACATATAGAGGAGTTTGTAGGACAACTTTTAAAAATAATTTAATTTTTTTATCCATTGGGGTGCGAAAAGGGGGGGGGCTAAGAACCAATTGTCAGCCGAATTTTTTTTTCAAATGATTATATCTTCGAAATTACTTCCCATAAAAAATAAACTGCCAACAAGTCGGGCGAAACTTTATTATTCTTGGGACAAGTTGCGGATGAGTGGAAAGTCAATATGCAGGTTACAGTGGTTACGGAAGGCTAAATGAAAGGGAGTTCTTGGGCAGGGCTGTTGTCAATTTAACAATATTTCATTCGTTTCTGCAAGTTTGGGTTTTTATGAGGGGAGGAGCAGGGGTAATAGTAAGGGTGGGTGGATGTTAATAGCTTTCTAATTAATTGCTTGAATCACGTCCAATATTCTCTGTATAGAATGTGTTTCATAGACGAAGTTGCATAGAATTTTCATAAAATTCGGTGTATTTTACATTCACGAAACCGAACATTTGTATGGAAGGGGGTAGAAAAGGTAGGGGAATCGTAAAATTTGATATGTAGTTTTTTTTGCTTCTCCTGTAAGGTGCTTGTATAAAATTTCAAGTTCGTAACTTTTAGTTTGTTGGTTATTAGTTGATTTAACGAAATTGGTCGAAATCATAGTTTTGTATGGCAGGGGGTAGAAGTGCAAGCGTGATTTCAAAACTTTTAAATCAACTTCATTTGAATTATTTTTATAAGTTTTTCTGCAAAATTTGAAATTGATAGCTCTTAAGAGTTAGCTGACAACTTATTTCTTAAAAATGCTCGAAAAAATAATTTTGTATGGGAGGGGGTAGAGGAGGTAGAGGAATCGTAAGACTTGTGATGCAATTTTCTTTCTTTTCTATTGTAAGATGTTCGTACAAAATGTCAAGTTCGTAGCTTTTAATTTGTTGATTTTTAGTTGATTTAATGAAATTGTTCGAAATCATACTTTTGTATGGGTGGGGGTAGAAGGGCAAGCGCGATTTCAAAACTCTTAACGTAATTTCATTTCAATTATTTTTGTAAGTTTTGATGCAAAATTGCAAATTGATAGCTTTTAATAGTTAGGTGATAATTGATTTCTTGTAAATGGTCAAAAAATAATTTTGTATGGGAGGGGGTAGAAGTTTTAAAGGTTTTCGACCATTTAATATTTCATATATTTAGAGATTTTTTTTAAATGCATTTCGCAAATTTTCAAGTTTCTACCTTCAAATTTCACTCAAAAATTTTTCATTTTATGCGTTTTTTTTCAATTTACATGAAACACCTTGTGCACGTTTGACCGGGGGGTCGGTTTATAACAATTATGGATCAAGTTATTATTATTTTTCTATGTACATTAAAGAGACGTATCCACATGCAAAATTTAAACTTTGCATCTTTCACCAGAGCCCTAAAAACATCACTCAAAATTTTCGACATTTTTGCTTATCACCTCCCTCCCCTTACACCTCCCAACTTAAAATTTTTACCAAAATTAACCATTATGCAGTTCTACAATCTGACAAATTTTTGATTTGATATCTTTACTCTTTTTTGCGATATAAGGATTCGTAATTTCGGAAAGTGTGCCATTTTTAAAATGCTCCCCATTTCCCCCCATTACTATTATTTCAAGATGTTATATTATTTTTGTATTTTCCTAGTATAGCTTAATGTACGTTTTAAGTTTCAATTACATAGCTTAAGAGATAGTTGAGATATTAATTTTTAAGTGTTTTTCTTTGCACCCCCCCTGACCCTCACCCGTACAATAATTAACCAATCTCTAAGCTCATTCCGATGGAACTATATGCCACCTTAACGGTCCCAAAATATGAATTTTTTACGATAAGTAATTTCGAAGATATAATCATTTGAAAAAATAATTCGGCCGACAATTTGTTTTTAGCCCCCCCTTTTCGGACGCCAATGGATAAAAAAATTAAATTATTTTTAAAAGTTGTTTCACAAACCCTTCTATATGTGTGTTGAGTTTTAGTTTCCTAGTTGCTACCATGGTTGAGATATTTGAATTCGTATTTTTCGGTTTAAGTGCTCCCCCCCGCCTCCCCCTGAACCCGTACACCCCTCAAAATGGGTACCCGCCTGAGATCCGCAATTATCTACAATCCCCCTAAAAATGAATTTTCTATCTTGAAGGGTTTGGGAGTTAATGTGCGCTGAGCGTACACGTCGGCGTACGGCGTACAGACAGACGGATTTTTTTTTTTGCATTTTTAGGCTAATTTAGTCATGAAACGCGAAAAAACAAAATTTCAGGGTAGCAAATTTTTTTTTTCCCAAGTCGATCACAATACTTTATTATTAAAATAATAAAGTAATTGATATTTTGTGACAAGACTACGCTTATACTCATCACTAGAAGAAAGTTTCATTCTGACATCCATTGGGCGAGTTCCTCTAAGCTTTTCAGATAGGGTAACTTATTTGGGAATCATCTTCAACAGCAAACTGAACGTCAAGGAAAGAACTAAGAAAAATATCCAACCAAAAGTGAGTCACATTCAGAGAATCGCCTGCATAGGCATAACGGGGCCATTACATACAAAGCCCACAGCAGCACTGAAGGCCATTTTGGGTCTTCTTTCGCTAAATGCTGTAATTCTGGAGAAGGCAGCCATAACGACGGTGAGACTTGAAGTTTCTGGCGCATGGCTTGGGATCAATTTAAAAAAATTTCATGGCATCTTCCTTGAGCGTGCAAAAAAGGAATGCTCTTTCCCAATCTATAGCAGTGATACAATACTATCAAAGATGCATTTTGTGAAGCATTATGAAGTCACTCTATCTTACAGATAGCAATGGACTGAAAATCATGTCATGCAGAATGACGGGATTGCAATATTTACTGATTGGTTCGAAAATGGTAGAGGGAGTAGGTTATGCAAATCTCCAGGCTATTGCGAAAGGGGTGGTACTCGCCTTGCGCGCAGAAGTAAATGATAAGCGAGTTAGTTCTTAATTGGACAGCCAAGCTGCACTGAAGTTCCTCTCCGCTTTAAGCTGCAATTCAAGATGCTTCAACCAATGTATGGACGTGTTGGAAGAATTGAGGAAATCTGCACTTTGCGACTTTGTTGGGTTCCGGGGCATCGAGATATACCTGGTAACGAAATGGCGGACAGGCTGACCAGAAACGGATCTGCCGCTGCCACTGTTGATGAAACGGACAATGTTGGCATTGCCTTAAGAGTCATCAAAACAATTTGCGCTAATAAAGCGTGGGGAAAGGAAAATCTCAAACATCTACAAAGCGAGTCGTTTAACACCACGAGGATGCTATGGGGTGGGTTTGATAGAGGGAAATGAATAGAAATATTGAGACTCGACAGAAACTTCTACGGACGCTAGTAAGTGTAGTCACGGGCCACTATCCTCTTAGAAAACACTCTCGAAGACTTCGTCTTACAACCAAGGACATTTGCAGCGGCTGCGGTGAGAAGGACGAGACTAAAGAGCATTTCCACTGCCATTGTCCATGCTTCAGAACAATTCGAAGACTAATTTAAAGACTACTTCTTCACCGAGCTGAATGATCTCCGTTTCCTTGAACCGATGAAGCTCAACAGTTTCACAGATTGAGCGAGCTGGCTGAATGATATGTAGGTCGAAATGGTAAAAACAAGGAGGCGCACAATGGGCTCACCAGTGGCCTACGTATATTGGTGTCCAGCCCCTCCACGAACCTAATCTAACCTACTGAAGTATTACTAATAATATGCCTCCAAGAAATATTCAACCAATTTCTATGAAGCTTAGTACTTATATTCCGCAGCAATATGACTCATAACACTCGTCTTGTTATTCAAGATCAAATATTTCGATATTTTTACTCAAAGAAATGCGACTTTTCTTCTAAGGCAAAGGTCGTTATGCACTAACCTTTAATTATATACGAAATCATTTTTAGTTGCTTATTTATTTTTTTTTTACTATTGTCAAAAACATGTTTACAGATCAAAAGATCTTCAAATGAACAATTAACCCTCAAATAAGTTATTCTTAATACATTTAAGTTCCTATTATGTGAGCCACATAAATAAACGAACTTGAGATTGCAGTTACAGAGAAATAACTTTTTTTAGTTGTGCTTTTTTCCGACGAACTTTATCGATAACAAGGCCTACCGCCTTCCGCCTTCTTATGTTAATTGGCCGACAGGGCAATAGAATATTCTTTTCAAATTTTTTTTTCTGTAGAGAAAAATAAACGAAAATTTAAGTTCTTCCCGGACTATATAAAGCGTAGTTTTCTGTGGACCTTGAATTTAAAATCTACAACAGAAAATTGGTTGCACCGAAATTAGTTGCGTTCGAAGTTTAGTTGTTTCGGTTGCCGAATTTATAAGTGATTTGTGAATTGAAAATCGTTTGAGTGCACCATCGTAATCATCGCTAGTTCCAAAGTCTGCGAATAGTGCTAGTTCGGAGGAATAAAATGAATAGCGACGCATCGCTCTATCATCGGTCGAACGATGTGCAACGAAAAGATGCCAAGGAAGTTATGGAAGAATTCGGGTCAGTTATGCAGTGGCGTACCGACGGCCAAGATACTCTTCTAGACATCGGATGTGGTAGTGGCGATGTAACCATGGATTACATTTTACCAAAAATGCCAAAGAACTTCAAGAAATTGGTGGGCGCCGATATCTCCGAGGATATGGTGCATCATGCCCGGAAGCTTTACGCAAATTCGAAGATTTCGTTTGACAAATTGAATATCGGTGGTGAAATCAAAGAGTTTCTAGTTGAGCATCCGGAAGGATTCGATCATATCACCTCGTTGTATTGTCTTCATTGGGAACGAAATCAGAAGTAAGTATAAAATGTAAAGGTGTCACTGAATCATAAGTTTTTCTTCTCCACGAATTTTTCAGACAAGCCGTTAAAAACATCTACGATCTTTTAAAAACACAAGGTGACTGCCTTTTGGTAGCCTTAGCAAATCATCCAATTTTTGATGTGTACAAGGAACTATCACAAAACAACAAGTGGAATCCGTTTATGAAAAACGTCGACCGGTTTATAACACCGTATCAATATCGCGAGGATCCTGCAGCCGATCTTGGCGATTTTCTCCGCTTGGCAGGATTTTCGGAATATAATGTACAAATTGCCGAGAAAACTTATATCTACGATGGGCTGAGCACATTGAAACGTATATTTGACTATTTTTTTTATCCTTTACCAATTTTAATTCCTATTTTTGCTTTTCCAGGTAATGTTTGTGCTATTAATCCATTTTTAGTTAATATGACAACGAAGCAGCGTGAAGAATTCTTCGAAGATTATTTAAATACAATTATTCGAATGGAAATTGCTCAGAAAAAAGTTGATGAAAATGATTATAGATTCATAACTTCGTATAAACTGATTATTGCTTATGCAAAGAAATCAAATTAGAAATAGTTTTTTTTTTAATAAAATTGGAAGCGTTTTCTTTCTAAGTTCTTAAATAATAATCGCATTTGTTAATAATTTGAATCATAATTGTAAAATATTCGCACCTCGTGTATACCCCGCAGGCTGGAGGCATGTATCGGCCGAGATTTAAACTCACGAACGCAGCAAGCTAAGACAAAAAGCTAGCGACTGGGATCAAAAATAAATCATTCAAAATGAAATGAGCATCGATTCAATTGTATTTATTTTAACACATCACATTCAAATTAGAACAGTTTTTTGAAACTGGTGAAGAGCCAGGCCCTGATAGAACTATAATGCTGCTCGGGCCAGTAATAATGGTGGCCCTAATCAACTTTCTCAAACAAATTTTAATACGTATGATACAACTAGGGTGTAGCCTAGTGAGTATCGTGTTGGTCTCTAATGTGAAGGTCGTGAGCTCAAATCCCGGTCGAAGCATAATTCCAGCATACTGCCTGCTTGGGTATACCTTGGTCATCTCAATCTACAAAAAATTAAAAATAGATAGAGGGTTGTGCAAATGTCTAACAACCCTTCCACAATAAATAATGAAAAATGTTAAGGAACCTGAAGATCAGTGGGCCAAGGCCCGTTTTGGGCTGTAGTGCCATTACAGAAGTAGAAGATACAGATGCAATGCGTTTTGGCAATTCTATTTTCTCATTTAATAGAAAACAAATTTTAAATAACGAAATGATAAAATTTAGTAAATACTTGTGAGCGTGTAATATATTTTAAACTACCGATCTCCGCGACTTTGTCCACGTAAGAATCGCAATAATAAGCAATTTTTGAGAATGTAGTTAGTGATATATTATGTGGAATATATAATCTGCTTAGTTTAATGGATCTTTGAACACAATAATTTGTATTTTCTTGGAGTCAAAACTGTAAATTATTAAAAATGAATCCATGATACTCGCATTTCTATAGGACAGGCTCGTGATCAAATCAATCCCATGATTTGAGATCATATATACGTATTGAAGAGGATTGAGGACATGTGAATAGTTGTAGATTGTGTTAATTGAAAAAAAAGCCGAAATAAACAACATTAAGCTTAAAAACATAACAGGACTACGATTGTGCGTAAAACGCAGCCATACGATATTATAGATGAAATCGAAATCTTGGTGATCATAAAAAATTTTGTATGGGGAGTGGTAAAAGGGGTGCCAGCATTAAACTAATTTGTTTCACATCAAGCTGGAGTAGCTAGAAAAATGTTTGTACCAAATTTAAGCTTCAAAAATTGAATTGATACTGAGAAAATTAGTACATTGACTTTAGTGAAATTGTGCAGTTTGTATGGGAGGTGGTAAAAGGAGTGCGGAGTTCTTAGTGATTTTTTGAGAAACACCTAAAATCATCATGCAGTTGACATATTTTTAAAATTTCAGATCAGTAACTTTCATACTTTTCAAGAAAATCGAATTTTAGTAAAGATGTGATATTGTTTCACATTGTATGAGAGGAGTAGAAGAGGAGAAGCTAATCGGTTTACTTATCTCCGATATTAGTTATAATACTAATGAAGGTTTAGTACACAATTTGAGCTCGATAAATGTTATACATATTGAGCAAATTGGTTTATAATATTTCATGAAACATTGCAGTTTGTATGGGAGTTGGTGGAATGAGTGGGGGATTTAAATAATTTGTATACACCATAGATCAGATTTATGATAAAAATAATATATTCTAAATTTCATTATTTTATTATATACTAGCAAACGCCCGCGACTTCGTCCGCGTAAAAATAGCAATAATAAGCAATTTTTGACTGTAGTTAGTAGTACATTATATGGGATATATAATCTGCTTACTTTAATGGCTCTTTGAAGAAAATGGTTTGTATATTGTTGGAATCAGAACCCTAAATTATTAAGAATGAAAGCATGATACTCCCATTTTTATGGGACAGGCTCGTGATCAAATCAAACCCGTGATTCGAGATCATATACGTGTTGAAGAGCGTTAAGGACATGTGAATAATTGTAGCTGGTGTTAAATAAAACAAATAAAATAACATTAAGCTTAAAAACATAACAGGACTACGATTGTGCGTAAAGCCCAATTATACGATACTACATATGTATAGATGAAATCGAAATTTTTGCGGTGTTAAGAAATTTTGTATGGGGAGTGGTAGAAGGGGTGACAGCACTGAACTAATTTGTTTCACATCATGCTAGAGTAGCTATAAAAATGTTTTGTACCAAATTTAAGCTTCAAAAATTGAGTAGGTACTGAGAAACTTAGTGCATTCAATTTAATGAAATTGTGCAATTTGTATGGGAGGTGGTAGAAGGAGTGGGGGGTTTTTTGGTGATTTTTTGAGAAACAACTATAACTATCATGCAATTGACATACTTTAAATTTCAGATCTCTATCATTCATACTTTTCAAGAAAATCGAATTTTTACATAGTCGTGGAGTTGTGTCTCATTGTATGTGAGTGGGTGGAAGGAGTGAAGCTACTCGGTTAATTTTTTTCCCGATATTAATAATAATGCTAATTACGGATTAAGTTCAAATTTTTACCTCGATGAAATTTAAATGTACTGAGAAAATTTGTTTAGAGTATTTCATGAAAAAGTGCGGTTTATATGGGAGGTGGTGGTTTTTGGTGATCTTTTGAGAAACAACTTTAATCATCATGCAATTGATATATTTTAAATTTCAGATCTGTACCATTCATACTTTTCAAGAAAATCGAATTATTGTATAGTCGTGGAATGTGTCTCATTGTATGGGAGGGGGAAGAAGGAGTGAAGCTACTCGGTTAAGTTTTTTCCCGATATTAATAATAATGCTAATTACGGATTAAGTTCAAATTTTTACCTCGATGAAATTTAAATGTACTGAGAAAATTTGTTTAGAGTATTTCATGAAAAAGTGCGGTTTATATGGGTGGTGGAAGGAGAAGGGGGTTTCTGGTGATTTTTTGAAAAACAACTAAAATCATCATGCAATTGATATATTTGAAATTTCAGATCAGTAACATTCAGACTTTTCAAGAAAATCAAATTCTTGTGAAGTCGTGGAACTGTGTCACATTGTATGGGAGGGGGTAGAAGGAGTGAAGCTAATCGGTTAATTTTTTCCCGATATTAATAATAATGTTAATTAAGGATTTAATACATTTTAGCTCGATGGAAGTTACACGTACTGAGAAATTTGGTGTAAAGTAATTCATGAAATAGTGTAGTTTGTATGGGAGGTGGTGAAAGGAGTGAGGAAACTCAAACAATTTGCAGACCAAAAGACTGCATTTATAATAGAAATAATATATTTCAAATTTAAAATTAATAGCTTATATGGTTTCCAAGAAAATTTGATTAATATATATTTTGAAAATGAGTCACTTTGTATGGGAGGGGGTAGAAGGCGTGAGGGGAGTGAAATGAAACCAAAAGCAGATTTCATTCCGATGGACACCTAACAAACTGTGCAAGTTTCATTACAATCGGCTCAGCCGTTTGTGCGTGAAAAGCGGTCGGACAGACAGACAGACAGACAAAAATTTCAAAAATGTGTTTTTATGCTTAGTTAGTGCTAAAATAACTCAAAAAACTAACTTACAGCCATTTATAAGCAAATAACAGACAGACACTACAATTATATTACTATGTATAGATGCATAGATGTATAGATATATAGATGTATAGATTTTTGAAAATTAGTCATTTTGTATGGAAGGGGTTAGAAGGCGTAGGGTTTTGAAATAAGACCAAATGCAGATTACATCTCGAAGAATACATAATAAACTGTGAAAGCCAGGAAGACAGACAGACAGAGAAGAATTTTAAAAACGTGTCTTTCTACTTAGTTGTTTATTGATCAAATAAAGCACAACACTAAGTTATAGTCATTTATAAGAAAATAAGACAGGCCTAGAATTATATTTATATACACAGATATAGGGTGTTTGAGCAAGAGGTGTAGCGCTGAAAAGGCTTGTTGTTCGACAGCTAGTCACTTGAGAGTTGTCAAGTTGTTAAATGTTGACATTTGCCATTTGTTAACGCAGGAAATTTATCATGAAACACTACACAGTCGTTTAATTTTATTACGAAAATTCGCGTTCAATCGCAGTTACCATGCGCAAAATTCGAGCAAATTTTAATCGGTAATCATGCACCTTCTTTGAAGACATCGATACGACTTCGCCACGGACGTTCGACCAAAAATATTGCCGCCGTGAAGGACAGTGTTGAAAACGACCCAAACCCCTCCATTCGTCACCGTGCTGAACAACTCGACCTCTCCAAGTCCACACAGCAACAAATATTCACAAAAGATATGTCTGTGAATGCGAACAAGGTCCAATCGGTTCAAGAACTGCAACCGGCTGACCACCAGCGATGCTGTACGCTCTCTGATTGGGTCTTGGAAATAAATTGCACACCTCTTATTTATTTGGGTTCTTGAACAAAAAGATTATAATTTCAATTAAAGAAAAGCGGAAAAAAAAGAATAGCAAAGAGGAAAATTTAAACATTGAAGATGATAGTTTATAATATACGCTAAAAAACAAGTGAATAGTAAAGATAAAAATTTAAACATTAAATATGATAGAT
This sequence comes from Chorisops tibialis, assembly GCA_963669355.1. NCBI lineage: Eukaryota > Metazoa > Arthropoda > Insecta > Diptera > Stratiomyidae > Chorisops > Chorisops tibialis. Next base: position 109,372,218 of record OY770262.1, on the reverse strand, counting down.
TTAACTCTATTCTTAAATAATGGAAAAGAAGAAGCTAAAGAACCAAGTTGGAGTCGGTCATGGTTCCTTTACACTCTTAGCATCGGAGAGTGATGGTATACATCGAGAGAGGCTCGTGGAAGATTGAAGATGTCTGAATTGCTTTTTGAGACTATTCCTGGTCTAAGGTTCAGGTCGTCACAGAGGTCAGTATTGAGCAGGTAGTTGCACAGCAGGAAGCAAGCATCGATGAAGGTCCGCCTTAAATGCAGTGGCTGTAGGTGAAGTACTTCAAGTCTGCCATTGTAGTCGATATGAGGCTTCCTTAATCTGTAGAAAAGGGTTCGAGTGAATCTATGCTGAACAGATTTGATGGTCCGAACATGGCAAGAATGGTGTCGGTTGCAGACGGTGGAACAGTATTCCAAAATACTACGGACGAGTGTGGAAAATAAGAGAGCAGCTGTTCCTGGACGGTTAAACTGAGCTGTCGTGCGGAGGACGAAGCCAGCAAGTCTGTATGCCTTATTAGTATTCTCGGAGCAATGATTGACGAATTTAAGTTTGCGATAAAAGACCACTCCTAGATCCTTTATTGTGGTTAGAGTAAGAGAGAACAGATGAGGCAGTCTTATACGAGTACTTCATAGTAAAACACTTTTCTATGTTCAAAAAGATATCGTTGTTTGAACACCAACAAGAGAAAGCAGACAAATCAGCCTGGAGAATCATGCCATCAGAAAGGGAGAAAATTTCCCGGAACAGTTTGATGTCATCAGCGAATAAGAGACAGTTCGAAGATACAAATTGGGGCAAATCATTTATGAAGAGAGTAAATAATAGAGGGCCAAGGATCGATCCCTGCGGGACACCAGAGTTAGCAAGAAACTCAATAGAGGAGTATCCGTTGAACGTAATTCGGAGACGACGGTCCGTAAGGTACGAACTGAACCAGTTCAGGAGAGAGCCAGAGATACCGTACCTTTCAAGTTTTAAGATTAGAATTTTATACAATTAAAGTGTCGAAAGCTTTTGAAAAATCGGTATATACGACTTGGGCAGTATTATAACGATCTAAGGATTGAGCAACGAAATTAGTGAATTCACATAAATTATTAGAAGTAGATCTACCTTTTACGAATCCATGTTGGGCTGGTGATATCAAGTTAAAGTTTTTTCCCATATTACAATATGAACTAATCTTTCAAAAACCTTTCCAAAACAGTTCAGGGTGGAAATCGGGCGATAATTCAAGACATTTTCGGTATCTCCTTTCTTTAAAATGGGTACTATGTTAACTTCCAGCATGCAGGAAACGAGCCTTCTTCAAGAGACGTATTGAACAAAATAGATAGTGGCACTGAGAGCTCGGAGGAGAGAGCTTTTACAAAAAGGTTCGGGATACCATCCGGTCCGCCACCGATTTTTGAATCTAGAGAATGATATAATTGAATTGATATTGATATAATGTCCCTCTCACTAATGGATATCTCAGAGATCAACTCCTTGGGTGGGATGAAGAAGTCATAAGACAGCTTATTACTCGAGCGGCTAAACACAGAGGAAAAGTATTTGGCAGAAAGCTCACACATTTCTTGTGGAGAGGTAGTGGCAGTATCACCAAACTTAAGTTGTGAAGGAAAAAATTGTTTATTTCTACGCTTTCTAACATGCGACCAAAACGGTTTGGTCTCATTGCACAACAGTGCCGCCTCTAGCTGAGAAATATATGCAGAGAAAGCCTTCTTGATGTCCGATTTGACCCGCTTACGCTGAAGGGAATAGTTATCTTCTTGATACACTCCACATATTCTTTTTTTAATCAATTGAGAACAATAATTTCACTTCAGTTATTATTTGCATCACTGCTCGTAAGGAGTGATGTAAATAACACATCTGCTAACCGCACGTTGTGGGAGGGCATTAGGGTTCAAGGGTGACGAAAAGCGACGGTGCCTAAGATTCTTTTAGGACCCAAGTTATTCTCTAACTTGAAATTGGGGCTGCTGCTTAACAAGCGTAAGAATCTTCTACCCAGACAAAAAGGACTTTTTGTGATTCTTCTGAAAAAAAAATTTTGTACATGGTCTTGTTTCATTTATTTCGGTATCTGCCTCCGGCGATTTTTCGGTTTGTTATTCAGAATTTTATATATTTCAGGAATTAATTAGTACATATAATTATATTAGAATTGTTTATACACAACTAATGCAAGGAAGGTAGTTATGTAGAATTGCCTGCCCAGACACAAGTCCGGGCGCACACAGCCCATAAACAGGTCCGTTGTGATGCAACAGATTTCCAGAAAAAGACTCATACTCGGTGAACCAATTGAAGATCTCATTGAAACATTGAAGGATCCTGGCTGCCACTTTTGCGAGATTATCGAGGCTATCGAAGAAGTTTGCAACTAGCTGGTGTCTCCTTTTCCAAGAGAGAGCAGGGCAATGCCATAATAGATAAATAATCGTTTAGTTACAAAAACAGTCTTGGATGTAGACGCGACTAAAGTTATTATATAGGAACGCACCCTTTTCTGCTGGTGTCGAGTTTGACCTCGCAGCCGTTAATCGAGTTGTCACGCGGCAATACTGAAAAGTCGGACAAATGATGGCTCGTACCGAAAAGATGATAACAGATTGCGACTACACTAAAAATTACTCGAAACGTAATCCTCGGGAGTTTAAATTTATACTTGGCCTAAAATTTCTAAAAAAAAAAAACACATCGATTGCAGAAAATAAAGTAAGACACTTGGCCTAAGATTTTTTTTTTTTTACAGAATGACCTGTGTTATAGGCAATTTCGGCCTTTATGTGCAATGCACAAACACGGTCATGGAGGGAAAGAATGGGATTGGGAAGGGGAGTGAGAACGACCGTAGTGAGTGGAGAAGCTGGTATATTGCTCAGTTGTACTGGCTGTTTACTGACAAATATTTGCAGATGTTATGGGGGACTGAATGATAGAAAGCGAACAGAAACCATCTACTGAGTATCTAGGCCTTCTTGAAGTGGAACTGTTTCACTTTTACACCGTTTCCCCATTTTATTGCAATAATTTTTTATCACCAGTAGCAACTGAAAAATTTGCGCTTAAAAAAATCCCGTCTGGAGTGGGAATCGAACCCACGACCTATTGACTGAAAAGCAAGCACGCTGCCCACTACGCCACGGAAGTCTCTGGGTCTCCAGCTAATAATTTTTTATCACCAGTAGCAACTGAAAAATTTGCGCTTAAAAAAATCCCGTCTGGAGTGGGAATCGAACCCACGATCTATTGACTAAGAAGCAAGCACGCTGCCCACTACGCCACGGAAGCCTCTAAGATCTTCGAAGCTAGGGTGTAGCCTAGTAGGTAGCGTGTTGGTCTTGTAATGCGAAGGTCGTGAATTCAAAACCCGGTCGGCGCAATACATAATTCCAGCACATTGCCTGCTTGGATATACCTTGGTTACCTCAATCTACAAAAATGAAAAAATTCGTAGAAAGAGGGTTGTGCGAAGGGCTAACAACCCTTCCACAATAAGTAATGAAAAATGTTAAGGAACCTGAATATCAGGAGGTGTAACGAAAATCCGGCTGTGAAGCCGCATTCTCGTAGCAGATTTTATAATGGGGCTTCTCCGAGTTGTGCAGCACCTCCTGCCGGCTGCTCAGGAGCGTTGGGGGGGTCAAATTTCCCGAAGAAGCACCCATCCTGGTTTCGTGCTGCAAATACATTTTCTAAAGGTAGAGGAAAAAGTCGGGCCGATAGCCTTTCCAAGTTGATGGGCAGCCTCAGGGCACCCATATGGCGGCCAGCTACTCCTCACTCATCATGCAACTTTACGCGGAGCAAAGGAACAGAAGGATATTCGATTATATTCACGATAAAAAAATAAAAAAACTGATGGCCTGATTCCTAAAAAAACGGCACATGAATCTTCACACAGTTTATAAATAGATATGTTCAAGCGCATGCATTTAATGAAAGTATAATAATTAAAATAGATTCAACAATACTTAATAATTAAAATTGATAAAAAAAAACCTCGATGGGGCCCTTGCTGCTTCCAGATTTTGGTTTCTTCATCGCCTTCCGCCGCGTGGTTTCTCGTTCCTTTTTTTTTATATTTTTTTTTATTTAGTTTTTTTTTTTTTTTTTATTATCACTGCTTTATTTTATAGGTTTATTGGTTTATTGGTCATTTTTATTTCCAGAGGTATTATTTCATTTTTATATATTTTATTTTTGTTTTAAAATTTTTATTTATTTTTATATGATTTATTACTTTTCTGTTTCTTCTTTTTGGTCAAAAGTAAAAAAAAACACAATACAATAAAAATTTTTTTTTTTTATATTATCGCGCACCGTCTCGCAGCAGTCCTCAACCTTCAATCTCCAAAATCTTCCTGCTCTCGTTTTTGGCGGGCAGACCAGAAGCCGAAAAAGGAAAACCGGTTTTCTTGCATTCTGGTCAGTGAATTTTTGGCGCCAAAAAGATTTATTGCAGTGCTGCCCTGCTTATATTTGTCCATGGTTTTATTATTATTATTTTTTTTATACATATTTTTTTGTTGTATATATTTCATACATAATGGAGTGACATAAATCCAAAAAAATATTTGTGTTTTTTTTTTTTTTTTTTCTTTCGTATTTAGGAACCAGCCAGCAAAAGATAAAATTATCATAATAAGGGAAACGCGACTATGTGTACATTTGATGAGTTTGAGGAGCAACCATCGATATAAGAATTTTAATTTTGGAACGAGGAAAATAAATGAGGCCGACGATGGGATAGTATGATTCGCAACAGAGGCCAAGGTCCGATTTGGGATATAGCGCCATTGTAGAGAAGAAGATCTTCGATTTGAAAATTTCCCGCTCTGTGTTGGAACCTGGTGTCCAAACTCTAGTAAGAGAGGGTCCGTTCGTTTATAGTGACTCTAGACTTGGCTGATTTCAGGGATGTAATGGCAGCCTGGCTATCAGTGAAGATGCTAATATCCTTAGCAAATCATCGCACTAGCTTCTGCTTTGTTTGCTGGGAATTAACTTTCAAAGCGCAAAGAAAACACCTTTCTTCGCTTCTTAAAACTGCCTAAAAATTTTACTTTGATTGCGAAATTGGCGATCACGACAAGGATAGATCTCCTAAAGTTTGATGCACTAATGTTACAATAGCTTGACAATAGCTCAAAGGTACCCGTAAATCAATACCATTTGCTATGTTCATGGTTTGGCGCGAACCTCGCTGTCATTTCACAGATTGTTACTTTTGTATGACTTTCACGGTTGGGGTCTCCAGCAAAAGTAAGCATATAATTCAGTATCCAAATATCCCTTCAGCTTGACCAGTTCTTCACAGCGAATCTTTGCCAAACCCAGTGCTCCCAAAATCTTTACTCTAGAGCCAGGATTTAACAAACTTTGTGCAACAACGTGCACCATCAAATGATCCGTCTATCGATGATGAAGAGTGTTCACCAGATTCAGTTCATTACACCTCGACTTTAGCAATCTCTTAGAAAACGACGTAAATATCTCTTCTTACAGGACCAGGTAATGAACCCTGAAATTACTTTTTTCGGAAGATAAAGGCTTAGTGTTCTGCATTGATGTTAGAACTGAAGATGCCATGTGAACCAGAAAAATGGAGATTGTTTATCAACTCATCTAAGACAATCTTGAAAGTTGTCCTGTTGGCCAAAGGGAATGAGCTACCATCAGTCCCGGATGCATACTATGTCAATTTGAAGGAGACGTACGAAAATATCAGTTGTATCCTTGATAAAATCAGTTATCATGATTATAATTGGAAACTTTGCGCTGACTTAAAAGTTGCTCTACTCAAAGGCCGACAATTGGGCTTCACAAAATACTGCTGCTTCCTATGTGAATAGGACAGCCGAGCGCGAGACAAACATTACATCTGACCTCAGAATTCTTGAAATTTTTTCACATTTCATCAAAATTGGAGCCAATACGAAACAACCGATTTCTATGAACTAGGATTACTGTGATATTTTTCTCACTCTATTAAACGAGTGAATGCTGAAAAACTCAATTCTCTACTGTTCGAAGATAATTTCGTATGTGTTCCCCAGTCTCCTTTTTGAATGTATTCGATACTAGGTAAGCATTTATTGGGTATCCACGATTACTCAAAAATATGAATTCGCACATCACTAATGGTGTCAAATGCTCAGTATTATTGTGAAATGATGATTGCAAATCATACGTCGTTCGGTTTCGAAGTACAATTGCGAATGATAATATGATAATGTTGATAAATAGAACAGAACCTGTGGTCCTCTCCGTGCTGGGGTACCGTCCGAAGCAAGGCCTGGACCATATAGCTGCTTGTGCAATGGCGCTACAGCCCAAATCGGGCCTTGGCCTCCTAACCTTCAGGTTCCTTAACATTTTTCATTATTTATTGTGGAAGGTTTGTTAGACGTTCGCACAACCCTCTATCTATGAATTTTTCATTTTCGCAAATTGGACTAACCAAGGTATACCCAAGCAGATAGTGTGCTGGAATTATGCGTCGACCGGAATTTGATCTCGCGACATTGTAGACCAACACCTACTAGGCTACACCCAAGCTGCTCCTTCCTCTATCAGGGCCTGCTGTGAACAGCAATATACTTTTCCTTCGTTCTAAAACGACTTAAGATTGCAACTACGAACATAATCGCGTTAAAATTAATGTGTGATCATGATCATCATCTAATCCCCACACAACGTGAGTTAAAACATTTTAACTCAGAATTTCGATAGAATTAGGCTGTATTGTAGCATTTAAAATAAAAGTTCTTCAGATATTTAGATGTTTTTTACATGTCTGCGAGAGGTTTGAACTCTAATGGCACTTTACACAATTCTCGTCAGTTTACTGCTGCAATAATATCGCAAGCATCATTAATAACATTTTGTAAACAATGATCTGCACATTTTATCGCAAAATACACGGGCACTTTAACGGATTGAATTTTGGACTTTAGATAGTACTTGATTCCAATTTCGTTTTTTCCCAGTGGATAAAAAATATTCCTTAGTGGTGGTCCAGATTTCAGGTGACAAGTACTAAGCTCATTGACCGGAACCTAAAATATGTAAATAATAAATAATTGTAGAGAATACCTTGCGAAGAACACTCCCAAGCAATTTAATAGTAACGATGACTTTTTTTTTCATCCAAACTAATTTGTTCTCACATTGTCTTCGAAGGCGATAAATTTTTTCAACAGTCTCACACTCGAATCTTCATCTTAACTCGTTAAAAATTCAAAGACCATACTCACACCTGAACTTAACGAAAGATAAACTTCAGGTAAAAGCATTCATATTGCATAGTCTTAGGGAATTTAATATTGAAGATATGTAGTTAGTGCTGCTACTAGTAAGACGACGCTATCTGCAGTCACACACTCATCATATCTTCGATAAATTTCAAGCCCAAGAATATCTCTCAGCAATTTGAACCGTTCGTTTTAACAAAGGCCTTGAAATATGTACGCATCGTATAAAAAAGAAGAAGGAAATGAAGAAAAAATCGCAATGTATCTAAAGATATATATTTATTTCATGTCTTGCGGTGTTTTGTGTGACTCAAAGAGCCATTAGAATTAGAATTTAAAGTTATTTTGGGCGTTAAAAAAAAAACGGAATAAAATCACTAGCTATGCGGACAAATAAAATTCGAAACCAATTTTTCTAAATTGTTATTAAGCCTTTGGTATTATAGATTTTTCTTCTTAAAAACGATTTCACTAGAGTTAGAGATTAGGTTGCAAGGAGGAAATGACTGTTTTCGCTTTGTTAGCGGAAAATTTTTGCACATTACGAGAGTTAATTATTTTTTTATTACTATTTTTTTTTTTTTGGGTGGAGGTGGTAGCGTTTTAATGAAGAAAATGAGGTACAATTCTTATTGTAGGTGGCGTCTTTGCACAGACATGTAATCTTTTTATTTTTAGATTTTTTTTTTTTCTTGAAGTAAGGTTGTAAATTCATTGTACTGAATTGTGGGAAAGGTGAATAACTTTCTATTAATTCGTAATCAAAGATGTAGATGCAAAAATAAGAAGAACAACACAATGAATGAAAGAACGAAATTTTAACCGTAAGTGTAGTCTTCATTCTATACCCATCATTTTTTAGGCATAAGCAGTGAAATTTATCCCATGCAGAAGTACTCAGTGAAATTAGATTGATATGATTTTAAATGGTACAATTAACACATATAGACAACACCGTGCTTTGCATAGTCCTAGAAAGATTGCGAACATTGTAACGAAAAATCATTGCAGACGTATTGATAGCAGAATGAATCTTCCGGAGTTGCCTTTCAATGAGTTGCACATACATATATATATATACATATGTCGGTATAGGAAAAAGATAAGGCTTGGTAGCTTAATGAAAATTTGGGAGGAGACAGACGGAAATTACGATGAACATGTTTTTTGGACCGCTTGATGTCGTACTTGTTTGTAAATACAGTTGACAATGCATTCCAAAGCCTGCACTTTAAGAATTGAATGACTGCCCCAAGAAGTGCAAAGTTAGGGTGTAGTGGATAGCGTGTTGGTCTGCAATTCGAAGGTCGTGATCGTATGAGCTGTGCGAAGGGCTAACAACCTTTCCACAATAAATAATGAAAAATGTTAAGGAACCTGAAGATCAGGAGGCCAAGGCACGATTTTGGCTGCAGTGCCATTTTAGTTGAAGAAGTGCAAAATTTACATGTATCGCTAATAACTGGTGATTCCAAATGGATTAGCCTCGGTATTAAATAGCACGCGACGTTTGTTAAAACCATCCTATCTATCAATCAATTTCCTATATGGGCACACAACATAAACAGTTCTCTTCCACAAATCGCGAACATGAGCATTGGCATATAGGAATTATTTATTCCTCTCGCCTCCTGTTCAACTGATCGCTCCCATGTGCTACATGATCGATCAGTTCTACGTCTTCCTTCAAGATTATAAGATAGTGATTAACTGGGGAAGTTTTGCTCTGGTTGCTGGAATATTTCACCAACCCACAGCCTTTTTCGCCCTTAAATCTCACTGTCTATCACAGTGTGAGCACTTTTACACCAAGGATCAGTATTGGGACCAATATCATTTATTTATATACAGGGTGTTTGGTACTCCGTGCGCCACCTTGTAAGGGGTTATTCCTAGATATATTTGGAGAAAAAAATTGTTCTACGGAGATGGTCAATTTTCAATATCCGCGGAGATACAGGGTGATCAAGAAAATTGTTTCGGATCCCTACCCTCACTCACTCAAAACGCTATATCTTGAAAACTAATAATCACAATTCAAAGTGTTATAGCTTGTTTTTTGGGAATCGAATTATCTTTCATTTGGTGTAATAGTTCGCATTGTAACTGTACCCAATCTTGAGGTATTTGCCTCAGAACACAAATTTTTGATTCTTTGACCCTCAAAATTCTGGGATCAATGAAGTTTTTCTCAAAAAAACGCATTATAAAAATGTCATTTTAATGTTATATTTTTATGTGCCATACTATTGCCTACAAATGATACACACATACTTATGACTTAGGTTTTCCCGTTTTCCAGGTAATAAGCGAAATTACATATGGCTTAAAAATTAAATGTGCCATAAAGCAACTCTCGTTCTAAAAAAACTGCCTGAAATGTTGTTAAACTAAAATATTCTTATTGTTCTTTACTTACTATTTAAATTATCAAGGAATGTCCTTTAATTAGCATTTAAATTATCGAGGAAATGAATTAAATTAAAATTAGTTTCAACACAACTAGGTGCAACACTCTGCCTTTTTTAATCTTACTTCATATTTTTATCAGTTTTAGTTACATTGTTAAAAGTACAAGGTGTCACTAAAATTTAGAAAATAATTTCGAAATGCCTGAGTTCACGAATGAAGAATATGCAGACATCATTTTCATTTATGGGGAGTGTCAGGGAAATACACGAGCGGCGCGATCTTTGTATCATCAGAGATTTCCTAATCGTCGGATACCTGACAGGAGAGTATTCCAAGACGTTTACAGAATTATTCGGGAAACAGGCAGCGTTAGGACATGCAGAGTAAATGCAAATCCTGCGCCGATAATCGCTGTTCCAACCGATGAAGGAATACTACATGCAGTTCAAAATGATCCATCAATCAGTATCCGACGCTTGGCATTGCAGTTAAACGTCTCTACGTGGAAAGTTTGGAGTGTCCTAAAAGCAGAGCGTTTGCATCTCTACCACCACACACCAGTGCAGGAGCTGTTACCCATTGATTTACCCAAAAGGATGGAGTTTTGCAATTGGCTCCTTGAACGACAAATAAGTGACGAAAATTTTATAAAGAACATTCTTTGGACGGATGAGTCCCAATTCACCAGGGACGGTATAACAAACTTCCACAGCTTACACACCTGGGCTGAGAACAATCCACATACAAGATGAGAGGCATCATTTCAGCATAGATTCAGTGTCAATTTATGGGCAGGTGTGATTGGTGACTATTTCATTGGTCCTATTAGGCTTCCGCCTACCCTAAATAGTTCCAATTACTTGCATTTTTTGACAAATGATCTACAGGAGTTATTGGATGATATGCCACTGCAACGATTGGCTTCTATGTTTTACCAACACGATGGTGCTCCAGCTCATTACGGCCGACAGATCACAGATTGGTTAAATTCCAATTATAGCAATCGCTGGATCGGTAGAAATGGACCGATACACTGGCCTGCAAGATCTCCTGATTTAACTATTATGGATTTCTTTGTATGGGGACGGATGAAGGACCTTGTCTACGCAACGGAAGTACTAACGTTGCAGGGTCTAAACACCAGAATCGATGCGGCAGCAACAGAAGTAAGGCAGCAGTTGAGGAGTATGAACACAAAGAGAACACTGGCAAAACGAGCTTTAGCGTGCATTCAAAATGAAGGTGGCCATTTTGAACATTTATTGTAATTAAGGAAATTTGAAATAAACCATAAAATAAACCATTCTTAAGTTCTTTTAATTCAAGCGGAGAGTGTTGATCAACATATTCTTGTTTTTTTGATAAAAGTGCTAAATTATTGGAATGATAGATTTTGCTAAACTATGAAACTTATGCAATGCAAGTGTATACATCTTTTGTAGGCAATAATATGGCACATAATAAAACAACATTAAAATGACATTTTTATAATGCGTTTTTTTGAGAAAAACTTCATTGATCCCAGAATTTTGACGGTCAAAGTATCAAAAATTTGTGTTCTGAAGCAAATACTCTCAAGATTGGGTACAGTTGCAATGCGAACTATCACACTAAATGAAAGATAATTCAATTCCCTAACAACAATTGTGAATATTAGTTTTCAAGACATAGCGTTTTGAGTGAGTGAGGCTACAGATCCGAAACAATTTTCTTGATCACCCTGTATCTCCGCGGATATTGAAAATTGACCATCTCCGTAGCACAATTTTTTCCTCAAAATATATCTAGGAATAACCCCTTACAAGGTGGCGCACGGAGTACCAAACACCCTGTATAAATGATATTGTAAAGTATTTAGTAGACAAATGCCGAATCAAATTATTTGCAAATGATATGGTGATCTATATTAGCGATGGGTCAAGTGAAATAGAAAGAAAATTGAACAAGGTATTTCATATGATTGAAACGTGGTTTTGTAGAAATAAATTAAAATAAACTGCCAACAATTCGGGCGCAACTTTATTATTTTTGGGAGAAGTTGAAAATGCATGGAAAGTCAATATGCAAGTTACAGTGGTAAAGGAAGACTAAGTGGAACCCCCTTTCACAAGTGGAACCCCCTTTTAAAAGTGGACCCCCTTTAGGATAGGGCTTAATTGCGAATACGATCAATAGCTCCAGTACATGTAATCAATATTTCATTCGTTTATGCAAGTTTGGGTTTTTATGAGGGAGGGGTGATATTAAGGGTGGGTGGATGTCAATAATTTTTCTATTGATTGCTTCAATCACGTCCAGTATTCTCTGCATAGAATGTCAGATTCATAGACGAAGTTGCATAGAATTTTCATAAAATTTGGTGTATTTTACATTCACGAAACCAATCATTAGTATGGGGGGAGGGGTAGTGTAGAAGAGGTAAGGGAAACGTAAAATTTATGATGCAGTTTTATTTCGTTTCTTTTGTAAGGTACTGGTACAAAATTTCAAGTTCGTAGCTTTTAATTTATTGGTTAGCAGTTGATTTATTGAAATTGGTCGAAATCATACTTTTGTTTGGGAGGGGGTAGAAGGGCAAACACGATCACAAAACTTTTAACGCAGTTCTATTTCAACTATTTTTGAAAGTTTTTGTGCAAAATTTCAAATTGCTAGGTGATAATTGATTTCTTAAAAATGGTGGGAAAAATAATTTTGTATGGGAAGGGTAGAAGTTCTGAAGGTGTTCGACCAGTTAATATTTCATTCTTTTAGAATTTTTTTTTAAATTTTATTCAAAAATTTTCTGTTTATGTGATTTTTTCACAAACGTCTAGTGCTCAATTGTGAAATTTATATTTTTTTTTCTGTATGAACAACAAATAGGTGTATCCACGTGGAAAATTTAAACTTTGTATCTTTCACCAGAGCCCTAAAAATATCACTCAAAATTGTCCACATTTTTGTTTACCACCTCCCTCCCCTTACACCTCCCGATTTAAAATGTTGACCTAAATTAAAAACTATATAGTTCTACAATTAGATAAAATTTTAATTTGATATCTGCACTCAGTTTTGAGATATAAAGGTTTGAAATTTTGGAAAGTGCACCATTTTTGAAATGCTCCTCATTTCCTCCCACTAATATTATGTCCAGATTTTATATTTTTCTCATAATTTCCTAGTATAGCTTAATATACGTTCCAAGTTTCAATTAAATAGCCGAGATATTGATTTTTAAATGTTTTTCGTTACACCAGCCTCTATCTAAGCTGATTCCAGTGGATCTATATGCTGTCTTAGTGGTCCCAAAATATCAATTTTTTTATGGTAAGTAATTTCGAAGATATAATCATTTGAAAAAAAAAATTCAGCCCAAGTGGATAAAAAAATTAAATTATTTTTAAAAGTTGTCTGACAAAACCCTCTATATTTATGTTAATTTTTAGCTTCTTAGCTCTAACCATGGTTGAGATATTTGAATTCGCTTAAGCGCTCCCCCCGCCTCACCCTAAGCCCCTACACTTCACAAACTGGTTATCCGCCTGAGATCCGCAACTATCTATAATCCCCCTAAAAATGAACTTTCTATGTTGAAGGGTACTTAATTACGAATACGATCAATAGCTCCAGGACATATAATCAATATTTCATTCGTTTATTTGTGGAAGTTTGGGTTTTTATGAAGGGAGGGGTAGGAATAATAGTAAGGGTGGGTGGAGGTTAATAATTTTCTAATTGATTGCTTGAATCCCGTCCAATATTTTCTGTTTTCATAAAATTCGGTGTATTTTACACTCACGAAACCAACCAAACATTTGTATGGGAGGGGGTAAAGAAGGTAAGGGAATCGTAAAATTGTTCATATATTATAGTTTTATTTCGATTCTCTTGTAACATGCTCGTACAAAATTTCAAATTCATAGCTTTCAATTTGTTGGTTGTTTGTTGTTTTATTGAAATTGTTCGAAATCGTACTTTTGTATGGGAGGAGGTAGAAGGTCAGGCGCGATCTAAAAATTTTGACACGATTTCGTTTCAATTATTTTTAAAGCTTTCGTGCAAGATTTCTTAAAAATTGCCGAAAAAATATAATAATTTTGTAAGGGAGGGGTATAAGTTTCGAAGGTATTCAACCCGTTAATACTCCATACTTTTAAGAATTTTTTAAAAATGAATTTCGCAAATTTTCAAGTTTTTACCATAAAATTTCATTCAAAACTTTTCAGTTTTTATGATTTTTTCGTTATACATGAAACACCTTTTGCACATTAGACCAGGAGAGTCGGTACATAACAATTGTGGAACAAACTATTACTTTTTCGTATTGAAATTCTCTTTTGTAATTATCGATCAGTTTGATAAAGGTCTCAGCAGAGACCGAAACGTCACGAATAATAAAGCGTAACAGTGTAGAATCCGGAAATCTTTTCTTTCAATTCGAAATGCACTGTGAAAACATTCACCAAACCAATATTACTTTTTCTTTATGTATATCGTATAGACGTATCCACATAGAAAATTTAAAGTTTTATCTCTCACCTTTGCCCTAAAAAAATCACTCAAAATATTCGATATTTTTGCTTAACACCTCCCTCCTCTTACATCCCCTATCTTAAGATGTTTACCAAAATTAAATACATATTATACAGTTCTCCAATCTCACAAATTTTCAATTTGATATCTGTACTCAGTTTTGAAATATAATGGTTTACAATTTTGGCGAGTGCACCAATTTTTAAAATGCTCCTCATTTTCCCCCATTAATATTATGTCCAAATTTTATATTTTTCTCATAATTCGCTAGTATAGCTTAATGTATGTTTCAATTTTCAACTACATAGCTTAAGAGATAGTCGAGATATTAATTGTGAAGTGTTGTTCTTTGCACTCTCCCCCCTTTCCCCCTGGCCCTCCCTTTTACAACAATTAGCCTCCCTCTAAGCTGATTCTAGTGCATCTGTATGTCACCTTAATGGTCCCAAATTATTAATTTTTTATGGTAAGTAATTTCGAAGATATAATCATTTAAGAAAAAATTCGGCCGACAATTTGTTTTTAGCTCCTCCTTTTCGGACCCCAATGGATAAAAAATTAAATTATTTTCAGAGTTTGTGCCACAAATTCCCCTATAGATACATATGTCGATTTTCAGCTTCCTAGCTAGAGCCATGGTTGAGACATTCTAAATCTTAGTTTTCGGTCTTAGCGCTCACACGACCACTTCCTTAATCCTTACGCCCCCCTCTAGATGGTTGTCCGCCTGAGATTCGCAAGCATCTACAATCCACTCAAAAATGAACTTTCTATCCTGAAGGGTTTGGGAGTTAATGTACGCTGAGCGTATACGTCCGGCGTACAGACAGACGGATTTTTTTTTTGCATTTTTAGGCTATTTTAGTCATGAAACGCGAAAATACAAAATTTCGATGTAGCATTTTTTTTTTTTTTTTCTTAGTCGATTATAATATTTTATTGTTAAAATAATAAAATAGATTGTTTAATATTGGACCAAATAATTGACCATATCGCATTACCACTAATTACAGTGATAGCTTTTTATTTGCAATTAGTGTTAATGTACTATGTATCAGCTAAATAAGATCTCTTATCCAGTTGATTTATGGTGTACTTTTCGACGTCTCATGGATTTTATGCCAAAATGAACCCAAATTTTTTTTCACCACCAACCGAAAAGAATCCTCGAAAAGCGACTGGCTGCTGGTAGAGATCAGCCTGAATCCTAAACTGACTTAATACCGATTTGATTAATGGCTTCAGTCCGATGCAAATTAGATTTATGAAATGATCAGGTAAGACTTGATTTATATTATTACATATTTTTTTTTTTTTGCAATCTAACCACATCACTTTGGCCTTGGTACAGTGATACATGTGGCCGCGAAGTACAGTCGATTCGCACGCCAGTCATATCTATAGCTCACCTGGGGTGGTAGTTTTTATTAAGCCCCCAATGTTTTGACCATTATATCGAAGCATCAATTACGTAATGTCTCTATCTGGTTGTTGGCTTCGCTCAAAACAAACCTGACCACCGGATAAAATTGATGGAGATCGAATGGACGAGCATAAAAAAAAACTAACTTATTCACATTTGCCTTGATGCAATTAAACGCGATTCGTTTAAGAACAAATTTCTAGCGGTGTCCAGATTTGTGTCGTTTCAGCTTTAATAGCAAAGCTTTTGTATATGAGAAGTTATGCAATAAAATCTGAACCTGAACCTCTTTAACCCAATAAGAAATCCATCTTCGAAATTCTTCTCTCGCGAACGACTACCAAATTAATTCGAAAGATGACTTGTGGTATCGAGTAGAGGCTATCAAAAGTCAAAGCTATCTATCAATGGATTCGAACTCTGCGTACATATATCAATTTGTAGGTTTGCAAATGGTCAGTAACAGTTCGGTGTGAGTAAGCTTGTTTTTTTTTCTCACTAAAAGAAACAAGTTCCTCATGTGAGCATTCAAAAATGATCTTGAGATCACATGGACAAAACCTAAGTAGGTACAAATTTACAGTACTTGCGATAGGTACGGCGAAAAAGATCATTTGGCGGTTAGATACGGACTTTTACCGTTAATAAATGATTAAGACGTAAGGTTGTGGTTATATACATTGATGACCACCCGCTCCTCATCATCATCATCGTACTATGTAATGCAATAAACTCGGAAGTTTTTGTAGCCTATCATTATGAGTAATTTTGCCTTAAATGAATATCGCAAACTTGAGCCGGTCAATTCGAATCATTAGAGAATGTTTAAGTTCTCAAAGTACACCGTGTAGTTAAGGGTACTTTGGCGAACGAAACGTTCTCGACAAGCTCTCCAGATTAATGGAAATAATGCGCCTGTCCAGAGCCTTACGGCCACTTCATCATTTCTTATACTCATTCTAGAGAGAGATGTACACGATACTGTGAGTATTACTTCTCCAAGTTTTTGAGGAATGTTGGCACAGTAATGTAGCCGTGTCGTATAAGAATTCTTTCAAGTACGATTAGAATGCAAATTATTTGAAGGCTTGACCTAATTTCGGAATGTTCAGTTTAAGTTAGCGTAATGAAGAGATTTTCTCACAATATTTTGAATTATAAAAATAGAAAGGATCACAACTGGCAGTTATACGTAATTAAAGGTATTTTCAATATTTTAATTTAATTGAAAAATGTTGATTTTTGAGTTAATTTTTCATTGCTGAAAACTGTGATTAGCAAAATCGAGACTATCTATTGGAATGGTTTATTAATATATGAATGGTTGTTTCACTCGGTGCGTGCCGGTTACGAGTCATGGTTCATGTAACAGATTGACATGGTTTGACGACGATTTAATAAATCTAAAAAATTTGAAAACTAAAGCATGGAAGACGTACTGTCTCTCAAGGATTGAATCTGACTATAAGTGGTACTCTGAGTTACGCGATTTATTTCTTACCAATTATAAATCGGCCTATCAAGGTTATCTGATTGATATGAAAAAAACAATTAAAGACAAGCCTAAGCAGTTCTGGAATTTCGTCAATTTTAAAAGGCGAAGAGATGGTTTTCCTGCGATTCTGTCTTTTGACGGGGAAGTTAGCAACGACCCCAAAATAATTAGCAACTTTTTGGGGATCATTTTCGTGCTGCATTTGACGCCCCAGAATGTGATATTAATTTTAAGAATTTTCAATACTTGACAAAATTTTCCTCTACTACACTAGAGATGAAGGATCTCTTTATTGATGAGCCCACTATATCGAAGTTCATCACGAACATCTCTGAGAGTGTCAATAGCGGCCCAGATGGAATACCGACTATTGTGCTTAAAAGGTGGTTTACTGCACTTTTATCTCCACTGAGCTCGTTATTTAATGCATCTCTTCGTTGTGCGGTTTTCCCTAGTTTATGGAAATACTCAACAATAACTCCCCTGTTCAAGAAAGGCAAAAGGAACGACGTATGTAATTATTGGCCTATAGCTAGGCTGTCTACTGTTCCAAAGTTATTTGAGGCAACGTTATGTACCTTCATTGCAAATCAATAATTAGCCCAACTCAACATGGATTCACCAAAGGTAGATCCACAAAAACAAACCTGCTGGAATTTTCAAATTTTATGATTCCAGCGAATGAAGCATCCAAACAAGTTGACTGTACAGATTTTAGTACGGCCTTTGATAAAATTAATCACAACTTACTAATGCACAAGCTTTGCTTACTCGGATTTCCTGCTATTTTTACTACGTGGATCAATTCCTATCTTTCTAATCGAACCCAACAAGTACAATTTTGAGATGCTGTCTCAACGATTATTCCTAACACTTCTGGTGTACCTCATGGTAGCTATCTTGGTCCGCTTCTGTTTATTTTATTTATTAATAACGTGAGTTCAGATATTCTCTTGTATGCTGACGATGCAAAAATATTTCGTACTATTACCTGTACGAATGATTATCTACTTTTGCAAAATGACATAAAGCTATTGACTGGTGTACCTTAAATTGTATGCCTTTGAATGTTGGAAAGTGCACCATGGTATCTTTCTCTAGGAAAAATAATCCATTTGAATTTATCTATGTTTCAGAGGGAATCGTCTTACAGAAATTAAGGAAAGTACGCGATTTAGGTGTACTATTCAATGACAAATTTACCTTCGATGACCATATCGATTGTATAGTTAAATAGGCTAACTCCTTTTGGGGCTTTGTAAAATGATGGTGTAAGGACTTTAACGACCCTTACATTACAAAGAGACTTTACTGTGCTTTTATTCGTTCAATTCTTGAATATTTTGTTTGGACTTCGTACTATGATGTTCATATCAATAGAATAGAGTCTGTACAGCGAAGACTTTTAACATTTGCTCTGAAAGGTCTTCCCTGGTCAGATCCGATATGTTTTCCTCCTTATCAAGAACGACTTCAACTTCTTTCGTTGGAGTCACTTGAACATAGGCGATTAATCCTTAGTGCTGCAGTCGCAGTAAAATTAATTTCAGAATACCTCATCGATCCTTGAGAGACTACGTACTTCTCGACATTCCATTCCATCGCACTAATTACGGCCAGCACGAACCGAGTACTTCCATTTCACGTGCTTTTAACGTTAATTATAGCAACATTGATTTTAATCTTAATAATGCTCAGATAAAATCAGCTTTGTTAAATTAACTATATGATGTTTTCACTGTAATCTTGTAATGTATATGGTAGTATAATTTGTAAGTAATCATTTGTTGATGAATTATAAATAAATAAATAAAAACATAGTGACTCCTATGTCTTATGATCAAGATTATTGAACCTCATGTGTAAAGCCGGTCATAGATGATGCCATTTTTTTGTATGTATGGCCATGCAACGATTTGACTAGCCAACAAAATTTCTGAAAAATTACATCATATGCGTCGAAGTTATTATCACTTTCTCTTTGGCAGCCGAGGCGTTGCGGTGATTTTATAGAACTCATAGGACATTTTTTCCTCAAACTTGTTTTTGCTTAGTACGCATGGTACACTAAATTAAAGGGTTTGATGCTTGGAATTTAAAATATAACTCCATCTCAAAATACTGACGGTCAGATAAGACTGCAAAATCGTGAACTTCACAAAATCCCTTGAAGTTTATCGCGAATCATAGAGGTAGGTAGATAGAGATGGTATAAGCTCGGCCGTTGTGATCCTACAGGATCTTCACAGACTCCTACTCAGTGAACCAACCGGAGCTCTATATAAAGCATTGAAGGCTTATGGCTTATATTATCCCACATTTGATAGATTACCGAGGCTATCGAAGAAGTGTGGGCCTAGATGGCGTCTCCTTTTCCTGGGGAGAGCAGGTCAAGTGCATAACAGATGAAGAATGTCTTACTCTTCCTCATGTTTGCAGCAAAGATGAACAAAAGAAAGACGAAGCCTCTCAGCATGTCTTCCTATCAGGCAGTGTCCTGTAATGACTACTACCACGAAGCTGCCTGCTTAGCGAGATCAGTCTACCAGAGCGTTTTAAATTCAACACAGGCCAAGCCTGTCTGGTGGTAATCAATGTAACACCATTTGCCCATCTGTCGTTGACTTTGGTAATAACATCCAACTCAAGTTTCAGCTTAAAAGTTGCGAGAGGCATGCTCGGCCTCTTTTTCACAGATTGAACCTGCAAGGTGGTTCCGTGCCGGGTGATTTTGTCGGCCTTGCAGTTCTAAGGAATGGTTCTATGCCCTGGTACCCAGCTCGGGCACATGTGGAATTGTTCATCCATCTCCATCAGAAACGCGCGACAATCAAGAAAAGTTCTATATCTAAAACTTGCCTTTATTGTCGCGCGTCTCTGACTGATTTCAGGGAATAGCGGCCTGGCTACCAGGAAAGATGCCAATATCTTTAGTAGTTACTTCATTCCACTTCAGCCAGGCCAACACTTCTGTTATCGCCATCACTTCTGCTCGGAACATAATACAATGATCCGTAAGGTGGAATGATATGCTAAAGTTAGGGCTTGCGCAGAAAACAACTCCCATATTTCATCTGCCTCCCACTCTTGTCTCGAGGGGATACGGTGAGGGAATTTTTTTTTGCAAAATTAAAACTTGGGAGAATGTAGCCTGTGTTTTCGGTTAAATTGTCGAAATCTTAATGACGGTAGCAACAGCTTAAGGCCGATACTCAGGATCGCGCCTTGTGGAAGAGATTTGTTCCTGTCCTATGCCCCTATAGGGGGTCTTAACAGGAATTTGATTTGATTGATTGAGTTTGAATGCAGGTCCACTGGCGAGTTTCTTTGAGGCAAGTGCCCATTTGTTTACACAGAGTCACACCATATAGACGGATCTAATGACGGGAACGTAGAGCACTACTTTGGGCCGCATTTCTTACATAAGTGAAGCAAACAATTGCTTTGCTTAGACGTTCCTGAATATTATGTTCCCAGCTCAACTGAGCTCATTTGAGACCTAAATATTTTGCTGTGTCTGCGAAAACTAGACTCTACGATAGGAGGGTTAGCATAAGAAATTTCGTTTTTCCTTGTGAAAAGGATTAGCTTGGCTTGTGTGTGTTCATAAGTGCGAATCCTAACTAAATAAAAATTTGTTTAATTATTTTAATTTTTACAGCCATCGAAATACCTTAAGGGTAACCCCTGAATTTGCAATGTACAGTTCAGTCGACTTAGTGTTCTTATATAGCTTAGCAGAATATACCGTACTCAGGATTTAGCCTTGGATAATATTAAAAATATTAAAAGTTTTAGCGATCCAAAAGGAGTATAGAAAGGCCAATTTCTCGAGTACGATGTGTTCCGTTTCGCTTATACAGGAACCCTAGATATAGAGTAGTTAGTAAAAATGACATTATCGAAGAGCTGGCAGTGATGGTGAACATTGCTTTTAAATTGCTTCTGGGGGTATCACAGTGTATTTGTCTGGGCCTGCAACTTGACTAGTATTTCGGGGGCATTTAAGAGAGGAGCTGTTGTTAGCTCTTAGCTCCTTGCTGCATTTACAATGGAAATATCTATAGTCAATTCAGTACTCCGAAATTTCAACGATGAAGCCGACATAGCCTTATCTCCAATTAATCGGAATGAATGTTTTTGGATAAAGTCGAGCACACTTAGGTGTAATTTTTGGATCCTATCCCGACATGTGAGTTGTATTTAAGCTCTGATCGGATTGAAACTTTAAGTACGATTGAGAGTAGAAAACAGAAGAATTTTTGTTAAAACTATCTAAAAAGAGAGTTCCAGATAAAAGTGAGCACAGAGGGATGCCGAAAGCAATGGAAAAAGGTGCAGAAGTAATTCCTCCTCGTGCAACTCGTATATATCACTCGAAGAAGAAAATTGCAATCCATAAAGACGTAGCCTTGGCTGGACGAGTGCTTGGTAAACTCTGTCAAAAGCAAGTACTTGATCTCGCTAAATTTGTGGATGAATGAGATCCAACGCTCGGTCTCTCTCTCTCTCTCTCTCTTATACATATAACTTCCCTAGAGCATATTTGCAGTGGTGAATGCGGTTTTTAACTCCACCATAGCCGGTACCAAGCCCGGTTGAGAAAGGGAGAGAGAGCATTGAGTTAACCTGGATGGCCAGTTATACCAGTACGTATCAGGAAGTAAGCAAAAATTATGATATAGGTGGACTCGCAGCGTATCTGTGAGAACTCCAGCATGTCATCTTTAGGTGAATACTCCCACCCTTTTTCTAACGGGGTGTAATAAATAAGTAGGACCGGCCCTCAAGGTTGGGGGTTGGACGAGGTATCGACAACGCATCAAACGCTGTCCAGAATCCCGAAGAACAGCCTCGGAAAGAATAAACTTAACAGCAACAAGCCCGCAAACGAAAAATGGAGTACTCTTTTGGATCTTGGAATGTTCAATCCTTATTTAGCGCTGAAAGAGTTCCTCCAAGAAGTGGCAAAACACAGCATCAATATACCTGCCCTCCAAGAAACGAAACGGTTCGGTAATGAAATTATGGTCATAAGATCGCACACACAAGTGGAAAATTGTCGGGATGAAGGGAGCTTGGAGTCGCTTTTGTCGTTGACAAGAAATTTAAACAGCAGGTCACGAGTTTGAAACCAGTACGTGAAAAATTGTGTGCAATCCGAATAAGGACTAAATTTTTCAGTATTTGGTTGATCAACGTCCACGCACGTTGGTGCAAGACAAGGAAGATATAACTAAAGACGAATTTTAAGCAACCCTAGTGACAACCTATAATCCGCTGCCTTCGAATGACCTAAGATATTCACAAACGAACGTGGACATCACCAGATGATAACACCTTCAATCAAATAGACCACGTTATAAATGGAAAGGGCTGCTTCCAGTATAGTTGATGTACGAACCCTCCGCTATACGAATTGTGGCTCTGATCACTATCTACTAGAGCTAAGCATCGATCCCGAACAGCTTGTTGTGGATATTCGAAAAACAAGTAGAGCTCGCAAATTCGATGTCGAAAAGCTTAAAGATGAAACGGTGGCGCAGCACTAGTTCAACACTTGATACCAATACACAAAAACATCCAAAACATGTCAGTGGAAAATATGTAAAAAATACAATATGGCATCAAATTCTTTGCGGAAGAGGTATTAGGTTAGTAATCCCGGCGAAAAAATAATGATTGGTTCGACCAAGAATGTCGCGATGCAATATGCAGAAAGAGCGAGGCTTACAAAGTTTTTACTGAACAACCAACACGAGCCAAAAAAGAAAAAAATGACGAACTTAGGCGATATGCGAAAAAGGTCTGCAGGCGAAAACAAAGGAAGTACCATAATGACAAGAAACAAAAAATGGACGACGATATGAGACAAAATAAAACGCGGGACGTATATGTAATAGTAAAAAAAAAACTAAAAGAGGGATATAAGTCGAAAACCAACATTGTCAGTGTTGTGCACAACATTCCTCCCCATACTTGAATATTGAACCCGCGGTATTTAGTCACTTAGACCAGGTGTGCACAACATCAGCGACACACAAGAAATGAAAAGGAGATGGGCTTTCTACTTTCTACATCTTGTCAATACCACTCAACTAACGAATAAGAACCATACTCGACATTACTCACTCTTGCTGAAATCAAAGCAGCCCCATGTGGCCAAAAACTAAACAAAGCGCCGGGAATTGACGAAATACCAGTTGCACTTTTGAAAAACTGTGGAAACTAATCGCTGAAATATTACACAGCATAATAGGTGCGTTCAGAACAGGACGATCTACAACAGACCAGATATTTTCGGTGAAACAACTGCTTGAGAAATGCTGGGAATATAACACAGACATATACCAAATCTTCGTAGATTTTAAACAAGCATACGACAGTATTGACAGGAGCGTACTGTATCAAATCATGCTTGACTTTGGAATTCCCCCAAAACTCATCCGACTAACAAGACTTACAATGACGAACACTGAATCCCAAGTGAGAATACAAAACGATTCCACAACCAGCTTTCGAACGGAGTGTGGTTTAAAGCAGGGAGATAGTCTAGCCCCCATGCTTTTTAACTTGGCACTAGAGTCTTTTGTCCAAAAAATCCCAGTCGACACCAAAGGGACACTATTATTCTAGTCCACCCAACTAGTAGCATACGCTGACGGCATTAATATCCTAGCAAGATCAAGGTATTTGTCAATCTTTACTCCGGCGCAAAGGAAGTCGGATTGCGCATTAATGAAAGCAAAACAAAAGTAATGACGCAACCAAGAAGGAGAACGTTAATCAGACAAAATATAACAATCGCGGAATATAATTTGGAGAGTGTGGACAACTTCATATATCTTGGGGCTAATCTAGTAAGGGACGGTAATGAAACAGACGAAATCAAACGATTACTACTAGCAAATAAGACGTATTATTCGTTACTTCCAATAATGAAATGCAAGAAAGTGCACAGGAACAATAAGCTGCGGATATATAAAACTATTATACGACCTGTGCTCTGTTATAGGAGCGAGACGTGGACATTAACGCGAACTTCCGAAAAATCAGTTAACGCGTTCAATAGGAAGGTTCTCCGAAGAATTTTGGGACCTGTAACGAAAGGAACGGAAAAGGCGAATACGATACAACCATAAGTTGTATCAATTATACGACGAGCCAGAT
Organism: Chorisops tibialis; assembly: GCA_963669355.1. Lineage (NCBI taxonomy): Eukaryota > Metazoa > Arthropoda > Insecta > Diptera > Stratiomyidae > Chorisops > Chorisops tibialis. The sequence goes on along the minus strand of OY770262.1, from coordinate 109,347,938 downwards.
CCTTCTTTGTTCATCAGGTTACGTAAACTGCAGTGTGCTACCCAGGTAGAGCGAATGGAAGAAAGAATACTCTTAAAGGCAAAGCTAGTGGTAACTGGTCAGTAGGCGAACTACGCAAGCGATGGGAAGGCTCGGTTGATGAAGAAAGCAAAACCATCTTTAAAATTAGCATTTGGAGGACGCGGTCTTTGGATCGAAACGATTGGTGGCGAGGACTTCAGGAGGCCAGGGCCCGATTCGAGCTGTCGGGCCATTGATGAAGAATGCGGTTTCTATCCACAATAGTTTCGATTACTTTTAAAAGCATTGAGATAATGGCTATGAGGATATAATTGACGGAGTTCACATCTCTTCCTATCCTTGGAATTGACTGAACATTTGAAGAACTTTCGACTTTCGATCTGAGGAAAGCACTCTGAAGAGTATGAATTATGTAAGAGATACTTTTACTACTTCTGCAATGATACTACAACCCGAATCGGACGTCGCTAGGGTTTAGCCTAGTGGGTAGCGTGTTGGTATTATAATGCATGAGTTCAAATCCCGGTCGATGCAATATATATTTCTAGCACATTGCCTGCATGGATATATCTTGGTCACCTCAATCTGCGGCAATGAAAAGTTCGTAGATAGAGGGTTGTGCGAAAGGCTAACAACTCCTCCACAATAAGGAATGAAAAATGTTAAGGAGCCTGAATGTCAGGAGGCCAAGGTCCGATTTGAGCTGTAGCGCCATTGTAGAAGTAGAAATCGGACGTTAAATTAAAGTTTGCTAATTTTTAATGTGCCAAATTAGTATATCATACGTGATGTCAAGTCGAGTAACGTCGCGGAAAGTTAATGTGCCTGAGGCATAAAAAAAGGGAGTGAAACCTTTTTCACTCGAAAGGTACAATGCGATAAAAATGCACAAAAAAAAATGATGTGAGTATGTTGCTATATACAGGTAAATAGACAGGTAAAATAAAGTAATACTCATCTAAATAATACACATGTCCAATTCTGCGTGACTTACAACGTGAGCATCAAAAATTGTGGTAAATTTTCTCAGTATTTAAAGGAGGAGAATAAAACTTATATGTAAACATAACAGGGCTACGATTGCGCGTAAAGCGCAATCTTACAATACTCTAGATGAAATAGAATTTTTTGTGATCCCAAGAAATTTCGCATGGGAAGTATTAGAAGGGATGACAGCATTGAACTAATTTTTCCCCATCATGCTAAAGTAGCTATAAAAATGTTTTGTACAAAATGCTTACTCCAAAAATTGAATGGGAACTGAAAAAATTAGTGAGTTAGATTTAGTGAAAATGTGCAGTTTGTATGGGAGGTGGTAGAAAGAGTGGGGCGATTAGAGTGATTTTTTCAGAAATAACTAGGAATATTGTAAAATTGACATCCCTGAAATTTCAGACTAGTGCCATTTATACTTTTCAAGAAAATCGATTTTTTGTGAAGTTGTGAAACTGTGTCATATTGTATGGGAGGGGGTAGAAGCAGTGAAGCTAATCAAATATTTTTTTCTGATCTTAGTGCTAATACTAATTAAGTATTTATTACAAAATATGAGCTCAATAAATGTTATATGTTCTGAGAAAATCGTCTTAGAGCATTTCATGAAAAAGTGTAGTTTGTATGGGAGGGGGTGGAAGGAGAGGGAGGAAGCAAATAATTTTTCTACTGTAGATTAAAATTACTATGAAAATAACATATCCGAAAATTCAGACTAATAGCTTTTATACTTTTCGAGTAAATGCGTTTATTGTCAAATTACGAAATTGTGTCATTTTGTATGGGAGGGGGTAGAAGGGGTGAAGCTAATAGTCTAAATTTTTTTGGGCTTACTAACAATTTCAAATAAATATTTGGTGCACAATTTCAGCTCTCTAAATTGTATACGCAATGAGTAAATTGGCTTAGAGTAATTCATGACTATTACAGTTTGTATGGGAGGTGGTAGAAGGAGGGGGAGGATACGCATAATTTTCGTACGGTAGATTGATATTATCATAAAAGTAACATATTCCAAATTTCAGGCCAATAGCTTTTATACTTTTCGTGCAAATCCGTTTATTGTCAAATTGCGCAATTGTGTCATTTTGTATGGGAGGGGGTAGAAGGAGTGGAGCGATTTGGCCCGTTCACGAACTTGACCTTACTTTTTTGTCAAAAACGACGTGTACAAAATTTGAACTATCTAGCTCAACGCGTTCTCAAGCTAGAGCGCGCACAGACGGACGGACGGACGGACGGATGGACGGACGGACGGACGGACATCCGGTTTTGAGATTTTTGAGTGATAATATTAATTTCTGTATTCATCATTTTTTTCTCCGAGCCTTATTTCTTGGCGTTACAAACTTTAGAGCAAACTTATAATACTCTCAGATTTCATCTAGAGTATAAAAATTACGAATTGTATACAACTAAATTCTAATTAATTATTTCAAAAACAAGATGAATTTCGTTATTTTATACGCAAAATTGGTCGAATTTCGACTACCGGCGATACTATTTAGTATGGACATTCTTACGTTCTTCCAAAAAACATTTCTCTTAATAGAATGTAGAATAATGTCAAATCTTACTAGTACGACAATTGTAGATACTCCAAAGAAGTTTCCCTTCATGTCTACTCTAATGGTATTGCTAACAAACACCTGAATAAGATGTCCTCGAAAACGGAAATATGTTAATATAGTTCAACTTCAAACTTATAATTTTGGATATAGAATCAAGAATCGTGAATAACACACATTTATTTCATTATCTGAAAGCATTCGTTCTCGAAACGGGAAAATATTATTGAAATTCCATGGCTCCAATACCAGAATTTTAGGTGGGTCGAGCAATAGATGTTCAAATGAATGAAATTATAAGTTGAAATAATTTTCCAAGCGTTTAAAAAAATTTCCCGTTTCACCAAGAGCTTATCGAATGATTGGACTTTGCGCGTAATCGGAATCCGCTTACAAACTACTTTTGGTTGCACTGTAAAATTGTATAATTGGTTTTGAAAAGAAGAGAACCGTAGAATTATGTGTCCATCAAAGCTTTTCTGGAAGACAACTGCATTCAAAACCATCACAATTTTCTTGATCTCCACTATTCCAATAATCCTTCTCGGAACGCATCGGAACTCGGCTCCAATACAAACGAAAAGCATCCATTTCACCAAAGTAGTGTTGTCAGTACCATTTAAATGCACTCACACATTGTTGACGACAACGTACTCCTAAATGGATACATCTATCGATGCTGATAGTGAAACACATCAGAAGAGGCTTCTGTGATGTATGGAGTGTTTTTTTTTTTTTTTAATGTTTGCAGATACTACCCCAACGCTAACATTACTAAGCTTATAATAGTTACTTTTCTCAATTTTAGTTTGTGGACACTGCTTGTGATAATGAAATAAATCTAAATGTTAAGAAAATCATGAGATTCAAGTTATTGGTGTGAATAAAACACAACAATTAAAACAGAATCACAATTGGTTTGGTGAATGTTTTCGCAGTGCATTTTGAATTGAAAGAAAAGATTTCCGGATTCTACACTGTTACGCTTTATTATTCGTGACGTTTCGGTCTCTGCTGAGATACAGGTCTCTGCTGAGATAAAGGTCTCAGCAGAGACCGAAACGTCACGAATAATAAAGCGTAATAGTGTAGAATCCGGAAATCTTTTCTTTCAGAATCACAATTCTTATCCTCTAGATAAAATCTGAGGGTATATTGTGTTTGCCTTACCGTTTATAACGCTAAGAAATAATCCTAGCACATAGTCGCCAAGGGTACATAACTATTTCTCATAGTTGAAAAACCTCGATTCCGAGTGACCGTCTGTCTACAACATAACTCTCGAAAGCTTTGATCTATCATGCTGAAATTCGTCATATGTCATTTTCAGCAAAAAAGTAATTTTAAGTTCGTGAACGGGTCAGATTCCACCACTCCCTCTACCCCTCCCATACAAATTTCATGAAATTTCGAAATTTATAAGAAATTGATTTCTCTCCGAAACTATTTCAGTTATTGACTTAAAAATTAGGTCATAATATAATCATATAAATGTCATTAACGTCAAGAAATTTTGATCTGATCCCCTTACTCCTTCTACCTCCTCCCATACAAATACAAAATTCTCAAAAATTCATTTATTCGGTTTCCATTGCAACTAGCTAAAAGTACCAATTTTTGTCATAATTAATTTTATTACAATTGCAACCAATTTTGAAAAAACTATTAACTTCACCCCACTATTTCCTTCCCATACAAATTTCACGAAATTTTTGAAATTCAATTAATTAATTTTTCTTTAAACTGTCAAAGCTATCAATTTTAAAATTTCAGAAAAGTATACTATTATAAATATCATTGATGTCGAAAAGTTTGGTTTTGATTCTAATACTCCTTCTACCCCCTCCCATACAGATGCACAATTTTGGTAAATGCATTGAATCGATTTTCACTACTAGAAAAAACTAGAAAAAATACAAACCTAAAATTTTGCCAGAATTGATCCTTTAATAATTGCAATAAATGCCAAAAAAGAATATGAACTTCGCTTCACTCCTTTTACCACCTCCTATACAATTTTTTGTATTAGAAATTCAAGAAAAGTATTTCTCCTTGGAACATATGAGAGCTATCGACCTTAAAATTGTAACAAAGCAATATGCTTAGGATGTTGATAAGCAGGCTCGAAAACATCCAAAACCTTCCACTTCCTCCGCCACCTCCCATACAAATGCCATTTAATCAGGAAAAAATTGTTCAATTTTCTCGAAAACTATGAGAGCTACAAACGTTAAATTCAGCATGAAACATTTTGCATACTACGTTCGGAGAAATAACCAAAATTTCCAACCCCCCATCCCCTTTGCATCTACCACCTCCCATGCAAAAGTTCTTATTCACTCTTCGAAGATCATTCTCTAGAACATTAAACTCTTTCCCATTTAACCTTGAGTATTGTATAATTGGGCTTTACCCCCAATCAAAATTTTGTTGTTTTTGAATTTTTTTAATTTTTCGGAAAATAATTTGATCACCAGATAAGCAAATTGCAAATATGAAAGAAGCTAGCAGGATAAAATACGACATCTAACGAGTTTCAAAAGTGTGGCGACACAGAACTGCAATAATGCTTTGTTTTATAATATTAACATACTAACCTTTCAGTGAACTAATCGTTATGTATTGCTCTAACCTAACTCTCTCAAACAGTCTAGATACTAAAAGTATCTTAAATCCGATATACAAATCGATTCTCAATAAAATCCTATCACATATTGCAATTCACAAGGTGAGACACATGTATCTAAAATATACCTTGAGCCATGTTGTGTAATCCAATCCTATTACCGAGTGCGCGATAACAACTAAAGTTAAGACCCATGTTGGTGTTATAACAATGCTGTGATTTTGTGATACTCACCTAGAGGTAAAGTACTTTAATGTATATCAATATATTTACTTTTTTTTTTTCAGCCCATGAACCCAGCTGGGCCCAAAATTGAAATGCTACCGAACAGCTAACATGGTTACCAAACGAAGGTATAGAAATCAATTAAAAGTCAGCCAACCTCCAAAGTGACCTTTCGCAGCAGCACCAGGATCAGAAGTAAACTAGTTACTCGTAGTTGTATTGCAGCAGCTCTTGAAGCAACGCTTTCCTATTGATTTCTCATTAAACCTCGATGTCATGTATTGTTTGCTTAACTCCATCCTGACCCCAAAATGTTTCTAACTAAATTAGCAACTAACTAAAATCGAGAGCTGTAGAGAAGTAAAAAAAAAATGTGATCCGCGATTTATTTGTATGTACATATATCCATGCGGCCATAATCAAATACGCTTCAATGTGGAGCACTTATATGAAAAATTTATCGATACAAAAATATGTACTAGCTATTTGCCTATAGTTTGTTGGTGGCGCTGGGTTATGCGCAGGCGCATGCGACTTAGCTGGCGCGCGCCAACCAATCACATAACAACAAAAGCGCGACGAAATTGCGCAATAAATCGTGATCTTAAAAAGTCGGTATCCCAATCATTTTTTCATTCCAATTTTATTTTTCTCCTTTTTTACTTGATTTTTCATGTTCAGATTTTTGTCAAAGGTATACTCCTCGTGCTATGGCTATTCAACTTAACCTAAAACTTTAGATGACTTAACCTAACTTTATGTGACTTAACAGTAACCGTGCAGCAGGACAGTTGTTGTAAGTTGTGTATCGTGAACGTGGACGGTTCACATTATAAGAATAAGTTGAACTTTTCCAGTTTTACGAGCAAACTTGTAAAACGATATAAAACTCCAATCAACTGCCAACTGCACTATTTATGGTGATTTGTAGACGGTGATCTTTTCAAGTTGATTATTGGCATGCGAGCGGGCACGGGCGGCCAGTTTGAATTTGAATGTTGAAATATTCTTACAATTTTAATGGTTAATTTAAGTATGATGTGACGGTTGGTTCGTTGACAGGCCGCCAAAAGTCGTGAGACAATCGCAGCCAGCAGCCTTTAAGTAGATCAGCACGAGATGAGACCAAGATAAGATACGATTTCTAAGTTGATGAAAGAGATCTCGATTATTACGTGCGTTCTTTATGTCGACAATTAGAGCTGTTGTTATTATGAAGTCGATTACGTACCTTATTAGGCGAGTAATTATTATATCATAAATCTCGAGAGCAATCAAATAGCTGAGTTGTTGCGAAAAATTTCGAGCATGACTGGAAATTGGGACGCATTTTGATAGAGAGTTTTGATGGCGCCAATCAAACTGGCTACTTGAAATATTTTTAGGTTTTGAGTTGGGTTAGACTCGTGAATTGATTAGACACCGCAATTCGCGTTTTACGCGCCCATTGAGAGATAGTATAATAAAAACCGTATGAGTTTTGATAACAATCTTTCATTGAGAACATTTAGTGAGTAAAGCTAGTAATTTGGCCTATGCATCATGAACTCAGTATTACAGGATAGGAACCGAAACAACCGATAGCTAATAGTGGCGTTCTAAACAGTATCATAGTAGTTATTAAACAGTCAAATTAATCTCAATCTCATTTGCGATCGCACAGTGTATCGGCTTAATAATATTTTTGAATACCTAGTACAGGAGTTCAAGGAGAGCAGTCGAAAGCATTTCCGTCTCAAAATCACGAAATTTTAATCCAACCAAATCCTTTAACATATCTGGGTAGCGGACCAGGAACTGCTATGCAATAACTGGCCCCTTGAAGTATGAGCACAAGGAAGGTATCTTGCTGATTGAAATGCAATCAACCATCGTGTCTCATTTAATCCTTGCAACCATGTTTACTATTGACCAATAGCATTAACTAACTCCGCCATAGACGGTCCCAAGCCCGGTTGAGAAAGGAAGAGGGAGTATGGAGTTAACTTGAATGGCCAGTAATAATAGTGCGTCTCAAGAAATAGGCAAAAGTATGACATAGTTGGACTCGCAGCATAGCTGTAAGAACTCCAGCATATCATATTTAGCTGAAAACTCCCACCCTTTTTCTACTAGGGTGTAACAAATAAGTAGGACTGGTCCTCTAGGTCGGGAGTTGGGCGAGACGCCGACAACGCATCACCGGAAAAAAACACTGTCCTGAAACCTGATGAACAGCCTCAGAACGGATGGACTTAACGACCCCGCAAGCGAAAAATGGACTACTCTATTGGATCTTGGAATGTTCGATCTTTATTTAGGACAGGAGCTCTGAAAGAGTTCCTCGAAGAACTGGCAAAACACAACATCAACATAACTGCCATCCAAGAAACGAATTGGCTCGCCAACGAAATCATGGACATGAGATCACACACAATCTATCCAAGTGGAAAATTGTCGAGAAGCAGCGAGTTTGGAGTCGCTTTTGTCGTTGACAAAAAACTTAGTCAGCAGATCACGAGTGTCAATCCAGTAATTGAAAGATTGTGTGTAATCCGAATAAAGACTAAATTTGTCAACACTTGGTTGATCAAAGTTCACGCACCAATTTAGAGACAAGGACGATATAACTAAAGGCGAGTTTTATGTCACCCTAGAGACAACCTATGATTCACTGCCCTCGAATGACCTACAAATTGCCTTAGGGGATTTCAATGCAAAAGTCGGAAAGGAGGAGGCTCATAGAGAAACAACACGAGGGCACAGTCCATGACATAACCAACGACAATGGCCAACGTCTTATTGATTTCGCAAGCAGCAAAAATATCATTGTAAGTTCTACGTGTTTTCCACATCGCGATATTCACAAACGAACGTGGGCATCACCAGATGGTCAAACCACGTTATAGACCACGTACTAATTGAGAAATGGGCTGCTTCCAGCATACTTAATGTACGAACCCTCCGCGGTGCGAATTGTGACTCTGATCACTATCCAGAGCTAAGTTTCGATGCCGAATAATCGTGAATATTCGAAAACGAGTAGAGTTCGCAAATACAATGTCGACAAGCTTAAAGACGAAACGGTGGCGCAGGCTTACATGTTAGCATGTAATAAACACCGGACACCAATATATGAAAATATCCGAAATATGCCAGTGGAGAATGTGTGGATGAAAATACGAGACGGCACCAAATCCTCCGCAGAAGAGATGTTAGGATATCAAGCGCGACGAAAAAATAACGATTGGTTCGACCAAGAATGTCACGACGCAATAGATAGAAAGAACGAGACGTACAAAATTTTTACTGAACGACCAACACGAGCCAAAAAAGAAAGATATGACGAGCTTAGGCGATATGCGAAAAAGACCTGCAGACGAAAACAAAGAAAGTACCATAATGACAAGATACAAAAAATGGACGACGATATGAGACAAAATAAAACGCGGGACGCATACGCAATAGTAAAAGACTTAAAAAAAGGATATAAACAAAAAACAGTCTCTGCAAAGATGCAGAGGGCAACATTATCAGCAACGCACGAGAAATCAAAAAGAGATGGGCTTCCTACTTTGAACATCTTGGCAATCCCACCCCATTAGCACCTATCACGACAGAAAATATTTCAATTGAGGCCTCAACTGATGAAGAAGAACCATCATCGACACCACCCACGCTTGCTGAATTCAAAGCAGCCCTATGTGACCAAATACGAAACAAAGCGCCGGGAATTGACGAAATAGCAGTTGAACTTCTGAAAAACGGTGGAAACTGTGTCGCTAAAATACTGCAGAACATGATATACAAAATTTCGACAGTGGAAATCATACCCGACGACTGGCGAAAAAGCATCATATGTCCAACTTACAAGAAAGGAGACAAACTCTGCTGTAAGAATTACAGAGGAATATCATTGTTGTGTACATCCTATAAAATATTGACAAAAATAATTGAATGGCTTAAGACGCCCTATACTAATGAAATAATTGGCGAATACCAAGGTGCGTTCAGAACAGGACGATCTACAATAGACCAGATATTCTGCTTGAGAAATGCTGGGAATATAGCACAGACGTACACCAAATCTTCGTAGATTTTGAACAAGCATACGACAGTATCGACAGGAGCGTACTGTATCAAATCATGCTTGACTTTGGAATTCCCCCAAAACTAGTCCGACTAACAAAACTTACAATGACGAACACTGAATCCCAAGTGAGAATACAAACCGATTCCAAAACCAGTGTGGTTTAAAGCAGGGAGGTGGTCTAGCACCCTTGCTTTTCAACTTGGCACTAGAGTATGTTGCCCGAAAAATCCCAGTCGACACCAAAGGGGCACTACTATTCAAGTCCACCCAACAAGTAGCATACGCTGACGACATTAACATCCTAGCAAGATCCTTCCCTAGTGCTAAGGAGATATTTTTCAATCTTGACTCCGCCGCAAAAAAAGTCGTATTGCGCATTATGAAATCAAAACAAAAGTAATGACGCAATCAAGAAGGATAACGTCAATCGGACAAAATATAACAATTGCGGAATATAATTTGGAGAGTGTGGACAACTTCATATATCTTGGAGCTAATCTAGCAAAGGACGGTAATGAAACAGATGAAATCAAACGACGGTTACTACTAGCAAATAAGACGTATTATTCGGTGTTTCCAATAATGAAATCCAAGAAAGTGCACAGGAACAATAAGCTGCGGATTTATAAAACTATTATACGACCTGTGCTCTGTTATAGCAGCGAGACGTGGACATTAACGCGAACTTCCGAAAAATCAGTTAACGCGTTCGATAGAAAGGTCCTCCGAAAAATTTTGAGACCTGTGAAGAAGGGAACGGAAAAGGCGAATACGATACAACCATGAGTTGTATCAACTCTACGACGAGCCAGACGCTTCAACGTTCATCAAGCTACGTAAACTGCAGTGGGCTGGCCATGTAGAGCGAATGGAAGACACAACAATCCCCAAACGTGCTCCTAAAGGCAAAGCGAGTGGTAACCGGCCAGTAGGCAAACTATGCAAGCGATGGGAAGACTCGGTTAATGAAGATAGCAAAGCCATTTTAAAAAACATAACAGAATTATGATTGGGCTTAAAGCCCAATCATATGATACTCTAGATGAGATGGAAATGACTTTAATATACCGGAAAATATGTCATCTCAAATTCTTTGGAATAGTGAATAGAGACTTTTTCATGGGAGGTGGTTGAAGTAGAGGGGGAGGTTTGTATTTTTTATATGTGACACCGAACATGGCATGCAAAATGTTTTTTGCTGAATTTAAAGTTTTTAGTTTTCATTATTTTTAAAGAAATTGGTCATAGTTTTCCTGAAATTGGGGCATTTGTATGGGAGGTGGCAGAGGAGGTGGAGCGTTTAAGATGATTTAGAAACTACTTATCATCATCCTTATCACCATGCTTTGATTCAATTTCAAAGTCGATAGCTCTCTATATACTTGAAGGTGAAATGTTTTCTTGAATTTATAATACAGATATTTGTATGGGAGGTGGTAGAAGGAGTGAAGCGGAGCTGATAATTTTTTCTAACACTTATTTCAAATATTAAGAAACACATTCTGGCAAAATTTGAAGTTTATACTTTTTCTAGTTTGAATGGAAATCGATAAAATGCATTGAACAAAAATTATGCATTTGTATGGAAGAGGGTAGAAGGAGTGTAGTGAAGTTGAAAATTATTTTTAAAATAAATTGCAATTTTAGTAGAATTAATTCTGATAAAATTGCGTCTTTTCAGCTTTACTAGTTTCAATGAAAATCGAAAATATGTATTTTTCAAAATTGTCCATTTGTATGGGAGGGGGTAGAAGGAGTGAGGGGATCAGGTCAATATTCCGTGATATTAATAACATATGTATATATCGTTATACTTTGACCTAAATTTCAAGTTGATAGCTTAAATAGTTTCAAAGAAAAATCAATTTCTTAATATTTCGAAATTTCATGAAATTTGTATGGGAGGGGTAGGAGTGGGGGCGATGTAGCCCATTTACGAACTTAAATTTCCTTTTTGTAAAAACGACACACAAAAATTTTTAGCACTATAACTCAAAGCTTTCGAGAGTTATGCTGTAGGCAGACGGACAGACAGCAACTCGGAGTTGAGGTTTTCGAGCGACAACAAATATTTCTGTACTCTTGGCGGCTCTGTGCGAGCGTTATTTCTTAGCGTTACAAACCGTAAGGCAAACACAATATACTCTCAGATTTCATCTAGAGTATAATTAGCAGCTGGCGGACGCGGTGTTAGTATCGAGACGATTGGAGACGATAACTTCAGGAGGTCAGGGCCCGATTTGGGCTGCCGCGCCATTGATGATAATGAAAAGCAAAAACTTGAATATAATCGATGACAAAGAAAACAGTCTTTAGCTTAGCGTAATTTGGCGTTCTTCTGGGTTCCAGTCGTTTTCCTATTCTTTTCCTAAATTTTTTTACTGATCAGCCATCATTGTTGCCCAAACCTGGTTAAATCAAATATTTAAAAAAAAAAAACTCACCTTAATTTACTGCTGATTGCAACCGATGAAGCACGCATCTCTTGTCCGGCAATTGGCATCCTAGGTTTCAACGGTGGCGGTGATTTAACACTAATCGCGTTCACTTTTCCCGGCGATAGACTTTCAGCACTAAGAGGCTGCGACGGATACGAGTTATGGCTTCGTTTGCGAACGGAAGCACGCGGATCACTAGCACGGGCCATGAGTTCGGGTGGTTGTGGAGTACTCGGTGACCTCGGACAATTCGGCGACGTTGGACTCTCTAGTTTCCCGTTCAAGATCACTTTATGCGCCTTATGCGATTGGGCCATACTCGAAGATGGTCGTGGTTGCATCAGATCAATAGATGACGGCTTCTTCGGAACCGACGGTGGCGAGAGATTCTCAAAAGTCGAAGCACGATAGAGAGTCTTACGGCTAGGCGATCCAGCAAAGCTGTTTCTTCGACTCGGCGAAGGAGCTTTGATTTCCCCGTCCGAACTTTGTCGCATGTGACGTAAAATCTCCGGCGGTGGAGGCGGTAGTGGTTCGTCCTGATTCAGAAGATTCGAATCGTGATCGATAGTTTGGAGTGGCGGCGGTGGCAAATCGGGGCTCGGAATTCGAAGAAGAGGATTCTTCGGTGGCCGTTCTGGAACCCAGTCGTCTACGGATATTATCGGTCCCATGATAAGCGGTCCGAGCAGCTCCTTGGCAAGATTTTGGCGAATCTTGATATTCTTTTCGCGAACAGCTACGTATTCAGATGCCGAGGATGTTCGTCGTACGGGCATTGGATTGCGTCCGCCGCGTGGTGGAGGCGGAGGTGGTGGTACTCCGCAATCATTGAAGGAAATTTTCTCGGGCGATGTGATCATATTCAAATTGGGCTTGTCCTTCGCTCGAATAAAACTTTCGCGGAATTCGGCGTATTCGGAAGCCGACGAAGATCGTCGGATTGGCATTAGTGAGCGTGAACGTGGGGGTGGTGGTGGCGGGATGCCACTATTGCAGTCTATGTACGGTGAACTATCGTCACTGATGGGCGACATTAGTAGACTATTGTTGATGATTTGCTGGGCACTGGGACTCTTGTGACTAAAATTCGGTCCAGCGTAGTTATTTGGCAGTGAACTTCGCATATGTGGAATCACTACTTCCTTGGGTGCACTGGCGAGCTGCAGCGATTGCGGCCGATTCTGATTGATAGCGGCCGTCGCTGACGACGATAAAGGTTGATTTCTGTGTATGTTTTCCTTGGCGTTATGCTGCTGGCGCTCGAAATAAGACTGAACTGCATTCTTTTGAAATGCTTTCAGTGTCGGATTAGGTACGCGATGCGTCTTACTCGGATCTATGTAGGTGTACTTTTGTACGGAATGTGGTTGCTGTTGTTGTTGTTGCTGCTGCTGTGGCTGCTGTTGCTGTTGTTGTTGTTGTTGGAGACCGTGATGATGATGGGCGGATAAATGCTGTTGCCGTTCAAAGTCACTAATCCGATCGGCTACAGACTGCCAATTGTGGGATTGCGGTGACGACAGTCTGAAAAGAAAAGAAACATAATGTGTAAAGAAATGATTTTTTTCCGTTATTATTGTTAATTTTCTTTGAAAATATTAATTCATCTGCGTTGCACGATGGGTGGTCAATTATTAGATATTTTAGTTAAAGATGCTAATTAATGTGATAATAGCGATCGGAAATGGTATAAACATTTGGCCATGGCAAAGAACATTATCGTCAAGAAAAAGAGAATATTAATACATACATACGTCATGTGGGTAATTTTTGTAAAACTAGCAAATGTGGTAGTTGCGGAAACAAACAGTTTTAGATTGAAAAGAACTGATGACTTTGTAATTGCTGGCATAGTCTTAATCAAGGTAAATTTTGACGAACAATTATAAATAATTGAAAGCTGTTATTGATCCAAATTATTATTTTCGTTGTTTTTCATAAAATGAATAAATAAACTGCCAACAAGTCGGGCGCAACTTTATTATTTTTGAGGCAAGTTGAGGTTGCATGGGAAGTCTATATGCGGGTTAGAGTGGTTAAGGAAGACTAAGTGGAGCCCCCTTTCACAAGTGGAACCCTCTTTCACAAGTACAACCCCCTTTAGTAATACTTAATTGCGAATACGATCAATAGCTCCAGTACATGTAATCAATATTTCATTCGTTTATGCAAGTTTGGGTTTTTATGAGTGGGGTGATAGTAAGGGTTGGTGGATGTTAAAAATTTTTCAATTGATTGCTTGAATCACGTCCAATATTCTTTGCATAGAATGTCGGTTTCATCGACGAAGTTGCATAGAATTTTCATAAAATTCGATGTATCTTACAATCACGAAACCAAACATTCGTATCGCAGGGGGTAGAGGAGGTAAGGAGGTAATTGCAAGTTTTTAGCTTTTAATATGTTGGTTAGTAGTTGATTTATTGATTTTGGTTAAAATCATACTTTTGTATGGGAGTGGGCAGAAGGGCAGGTGCGGCCAAAACTTTTGACGCAGTCTTGTTTCAAAAGATTTTGTGCAAAATTTCAAATTGATAGCTTTTAAAAGTTAGGTGAAAATTTGTTCCTTAAAAATTATCGAAAAAATGATTTTGTATGGGAGGGGGTTGAAGTTTTGAAGGTATTGAACTAAGTAATATTTGATACTTTCAGGGACTTTTTTTAAATGCATTTCACAAAATTTTCAAGTTTCTACCTTAAAATTTTATTCAAAAATTTTCAGTCTATGTGTTTTTTTTCACATTGCACCTGAAACACCTTGTGTACGTTTCACTCCCACTTCGGTGCATAACAATTGTGGAAAACAAATTATTATTTTTTTTTCTATGCATATCAAATAGTTGTATCTACTTGCAAAATTTAAATTTTCTATCTTTCACCAGAGCCCTAAACAAATTACTCAAAATTCTCGACATTATTGCTTACCACCTCCCTCCCCTTACATTCCAAAACTTAAACTTGTTACCAAAATTAAATTACTTCTGGCCAGAATATTCCTAAAATGCGCCGGAGGCATTGGTTTACGAAAGTCTGTAGTTTCTTGGTAAGTCGAACGGTCACTTTCCACGTAGTACAACCATATAACAACACGGATTTGACGCATGCGTCAAAAACTCGCAGCTTCGTGCGAAGGGAGATCTCTCTTAACCTCCAGAAAGGGGAAAGGATACCGAAGGCCTGACGACCTTTATTTAGCCGAGCCTCAACATCCTTTTCGGCTCCGCCGTCCATGCTGACAATGCTTCCGAGATAGCAAAAATCTTGCACCTCTTCCACATCCTGTCCATTAAGAACAATCGGTGTGCTTGCGTTCGAACCCTGTTGCATGTATTTGTTTTTACGCACATTTATTTTCAGTCCCGCCTCTTTACATTTAGAATGCAACGAGCGAACATTTGACTCTAAGTCCGAACGGGTATGTGCAAGCAAACACACGTCATCAGCATAATCAAGGTGACTTAAGATGTTAAATAGTCTCCATTGAAGACCTTTACCTTTATGTAGATAGATAGATACCCATTAAAGTGCGAGAGAGATTGACTGACAAATAGACATTCAGTGAGCGTGCGTCGCGTCGAGTAGCAACTGCTGTGATGATGGCCGCTAAAAGTCTATGCATACTGTATCTACACCTTGGTTCAAGGACAACCAATGTCAAACATTTTGAGTTTGCAGGTTTTTAGCTCAACGGTGTCTATGAAGCTTGCTCTATTTAGTGCAATGTGCAATAAAAATCAATCCCATAATACAAACCGACTACATTGTGAAACTCAACAAACGAATCAATATCAGTTGTAATGTTTAAGAATGTTAGTTACAAGAAGAATCAAAGTATACTTTAGTTTTTGTCTTCACATATTCTTTTGATGCAAGAATAACCAAACAAAATGTAGGACGTGCTTGTGTCTAAAACTATAGGTTCCATGGCTAAAAATAAAATAGTTGCAATTCAGAAAAGATGATCCGGGAAGAATTTGTTACAAACTATCTTTTGATGATGCTGAATTCAAAACTTTCGACATAAATAGAAAGAAGTAGCTAGGTTGTAGCCTAGTGGGTAGCATGTTAGTCTACAATGCGAAGGTCGTGAGTTCAAATCGGTCGACGGATAATTCCAGCACACTGCTTGATTGGGTATACCTTGATCACCTCAATCTACGAAAATTAAAAAAAAAATCGTAGATAGAGGGTTGTGCGAAGGTCTAACAACCCTTGCACAATAAATAATAAGAGAAATTCAAGGAACCTGAAGGTCAGGCGGCCAAGGCCCAATTTGTGCTGTAGTGCCATTGTAGAAGTAGAAGGGACTGACTGAAGAAATGAACCGGAGACGTGATCTCCTCGCTACTCTACCCCTCTTCCGCTAGACAAAGAAAAAGTTGATGACCTAAATATACTGCTGCAATGCATCGACAATAGCAACCAGCATTTTATTAAAAGCATTAAAATTAGAAGTGACCAAGAATGAACAAACTTTCTGACTATGACTTAGATTCATTTACGAGTGTTTTGGATTTATTTTTAATTTTCGTAATGTTTAGTTTTTTCTTTTATTTAACTTCATTTCATTTCGGCATTATTTTTTAATACAGAATTATTGGTACCAATCTATAAAATAATATTAATTATTAACCTAATGGAATAATATTTTTTCTTTCAAAATTTATTTTAATTTTACTTTATTATTTTAATAATAAAATATTGTAATCGACTTGGAAAAAAAAAATCGCCACGCTGAAATTTTGTTTTTTCGCGTTTCATGACTAAATTAGCATAAAAATGCAAAAAAAAAATCCGTCTGTCTGTACGCCGTGCGCCAGTATGTACGCTCAGCGCGCATTAACTCCTAAACCATTCAAGCTAGAAAGTTCATTTTTGGGGAGATTGTAGATAGTTGCGTATCTCAGGCGGGGGGTGTACGAGTTCAGGGGGAAGCGAGGGAGGCGCTTAAACCAAAAAATACGAATTCAAATATCTCAACCATGGTTACAGCTAGGAAGCTAAAAATCAACATATATGTACCTATATAGATGGGTTTGTGGGATAACTTTTAAAAATAATTTAATTTCTTTATCCAATTGTCCGCCGAATTTTTTTTTCGAAATTACTTACCACAAAACAAATGATAGTTTGAGACCATTAAGATGGCATATAGATCTACTAGAATCAGTTTAGATAAAAGTTAATTATTGTAAGGGGAGGGTTAGGGGGACGCAAAGAAAAACACTTAAAAATGAATATCTGAACTGTCTCTTAAGCTATGTAATTGAAACTTGGAACGTATATTAAGCTTTACTAGCGAAATATGAAAAAAATATAACATGTGGATATAATAGTACTGGAGGGAAATGGGGAGCATTTCAAAAATGGCGCACTTTCCAAAATTACAAATCGGTATATCTCAAAATTGAGTACTGATATCAAATCAAAAATTTGTCAGATTGTAGAACTATATAGTCTTAAATTATGGTAAAAAATTTAAGTTGGGGGATGCAAGGGGAGGGACGTGGAAAGAAAAAATTTTGAAAATTTTGAGTGGCTTTGTAGGTAAAAGATTCAAATTTTAAATTTTGCACGTCGATACATCTATTTGATATACATAGAAAAAAATAATAATTTGTTCCAAAATTGT
This sequence comes from Chorisops tibialis, assembly GCA_963669355.1. Taxonomy (NCBI): domain Eukaryota; kingdom Metazoa; phylum Arthropoda; class Insecta; order Diptera; family Stratiomyidae; genus Chorisops; species Chorisops tibialis. The sequence goes on along the minus strand of OY770262.1, from coordinate 109,330,360 downwards.
TATGCGCCGAAGTGGGAATCTAACGTGCACAAGGTGTTTCATGTGTAATGAGAAAAACACATAAACTAATAATTTTTAAATGAAATTTTAATGTAGATACTTGAAAATTTGCGAAATGCATTTTAAAAAATCCCTGAAAGTTTGAAATATTGATTCGTCGAATACCTTCAAAACTTCTACCTCCTCCCATACAAAATTATTTTTTCGACCATTTTTAAGAAACCCAAACTTGCAGAAACGAATGAAATATTGTTAAATTAACAAGAGCCCTGCCCAAGAACTCCCTTTCACTTAGTCTTCTCTAACCACTCTAACCTGCATATTGACTTTCCACGCATCCGCAACTTATCCCAACAATAATAAAGTTTCGCCCGACTTGGTGGCAGTTTATTTAACTTAATTGTCGTTGTTAATCTGCTCAAGCTCTGTGCATGAAAAGAAACAACCAATGTCACAAAAAGTCGATTCTCATTGCTCCATTCAGGTGAAATTTTTGCAGGTGGAACAACCAATTACATATATAATATTTAAAACCCATAAGTAAAAAAAAAAACAAATTAGAGATATATAATTAAGATTAAGAAGCCAGTATGACCGGAAGTAGTCAGGTAAGCGCAAGATTGAGTTAACTTATATCAAATTTCAGAGAAATTACTTAAATCTTGCAAAAATGACTTCAGTTGTTTTCATCCAGGTACAGATCTATATATGTACACATACAAATGCGAGAGAGATAGACTCACAGTTAAGACCACCCCCTCGCTATCTCTATCTTCTGCAGTGCGCGCGATCCAGAGCATCGCGGCTCCACAACTCCTCCTTTTCTGTTCGCCTTGACAACGCAGAGTCCAATAGCAACAGAAAACTCAAAACCCGTACAGCCAACAAGTGAAAATCCCACAAAACGAGACCCGACCAATATGCGAATGCAATCTCAACCGAGCAGTAGTCAAAGAAACTGTCGACCAACTCGAGAAAAAATCCGGCCAAAAATTTCACAATTTTCATGCCGAATCTGAAAAATTCGGCGACCATAGTTCTGCGTGCCTGGTTTTTGCGGGTTTTTCCGGTTGCGAGCGCATGCATAGTGAGTTGTCTGAATATTTTTCGACAGGAAGAAAGAAAGAGAGAGAGAAAGAAAGAAAGGACTATTTAGTTAGAACTATTAGTAAAACCAAAAAAAATGTACGATTAGCATCCACCTCCCATGCAATATGACACTGTTTCTCAACGTTGCAAAAAGCCGATTTTCTAGAGAAGTATGCAAGCTACAGATGTGCAATTTCAAATATGTCAATTGGATGATGTTTATAGTTATTTCTGAAAAAGTCACTAAGAACTCGCCCCATCTTCTACCACCTCGCAAACAAACCGCACAATTTGACTAAATTCAATACACTAATTTTCTCAGTACCTTAAATTTCTGAATCCTAAATTTTGTATACCGTTTTGGTAGCAACTCTAACATGATGTGAAAAAATTAGTTCAATGTCATCACCCTCACTACCACTTCCCATACAAAATTTCTCAAAATCGAAAAATTCTCTTTCATCTAGAGTTTCGCTTGATTCGGCTATACACCCAATCGTAGTCCTGTTATGTTTCACTTTATTATTCTGATGATAACATATTGTGATCGACACAGAAAAAAAAATGTCCTACTCTGAAATTTTCCATGACTAAATTAGCTTAAAAACCTAAAAAAAAAACAAATCCGTCTGTACGTCGTACATGTACGCTCCAATAACAATGCAATGGCGCTACAGCCTATGCCTTGGCCTCCCGGATGCATCTTCTCCACATGTCTCGGTCCAATCACCGCGTCCTCCAGTTTGAAAATCGAGAAGCAATCTGCATTATGCGTCGACTGAGTCATCCCATCGCTTTCGTGGCTTCCTTTGCGATCGGTTGCCTTGAGCTTTGCCCTTGAGCACTCGTTTTGGGATTCTTTCCTCGTGCATTCGCTCCACGTGGCCAGCCCATTGTAGCTTGCGCAGTTTACTCACGATAGATGCTGGTCATCAAATAGTTGATACAGCTCATGGTTGTAATGAATTCGCCAATCATCTCCTTTCTTAACTGCTCCGTACACCTTCCTTACAAAGTCCCATATATCTCCGAAACCCTTATAGATAGAGAATTTATTTTTGGATGGATTGTAAACTGGAAAGCTCAAAGTTTGGGGAGTGTGAGTTGAAAGGGGTAGGCGGAGGAGGGATAAGTTCGAAAACTGCGATTGTAGAGGGAAAGCTTAAACTGGACATTCGGATTCATTGATGTAAGCCAAAAAAAGTGAAAAAAGGAAGAGCTAAAAATCAATTATCGGACAATTTTTTTTTCAAATGACCTTATCTTCGAAATCACCTAACAGAATGAGTTCATATTTTTCGCCCTAATAGGTGACTCGTAGGTCAACCATATTCAACTTAGTGGGAGGCCATCACTTATAAGAGGAAGGGTGAGAAGGGGTGCAAAGGAAAACACTTAGATATTAATATTTTGACTATCTTCCAAGCTATTTAATTGAAACTTGAGTTATATATTAAACTGTACTAGCGAAAAATTAAAATTAACTATCTTAAAATTTTGTACAAACACCATTCAAGAGAAATTTAATAAAATTGCATCAAATGTTTTGCGGTTCTCTTACCTCCCTCTTAAACAAATGTGATGCAGTTTTATTTCATTTCTCTTGTAAGGTGTTCGTACAAAATTTCAAGTTCGTAGCTTTTAGCTTGTTGGTTAGCAGTTGATTTATTGAAATTGGTCGAAATCATACTTTTGTATGGGAGGGGGTAGAAGAGCAAGTGCGATCTCAAAACTTTTGACGCAGTTCCGTTTCAACTATTTTCAAAAGATTTTGTGTTTTATGTGGTTTTTTTTTTCATTGCACATGAAACACCTTGTGCACGTTAGACCGGGGAGTCGGTACATAACAATTGTGGAATTTTTATTATTTTTTCTGTATGTACAATAAATAGATGTATCCACGTGGAAAATTTAAACTTTGTATCTTTCACCAGAGCTCTTAAGAAATCGACATTTTTGCTTACCACTTCCCTCCCCTTACACCTCCCAACTTAAATTTTTTACCAAAATTAAAGACTATATAGTTCGACAATCTGACAAATTTTTGATTTGATATCTGTACTCAGTTTTGAGATATACCGATTTGTAATTTTGGAAAGTGCACCATTTTTGAAATGCTCCCTATTTCTCCCCACTACTATTATCTCCACATGTTATATTTTTTTCAAATTTCGCTAGTAAAGCTTAGTATACGTTTCAAGTTTCAATTACATAGCTAGAAATATTCAGTTTTAAGTGTTTTTCTTTGCACCCGCTTGACCCTTCCCCTTACAATAATTAGCTTCCATCTAAACTGATTCTAGTGAATCTATATCTATCTATATGCCACCTTAATGGTCTCAAAATATCAATTTTTTATGGTAAGTAATTTCGAAGATATAATCATTTGAAACAAAATTCGGCTGACAATTTGTTTTTAGCACCTTTTTGCGCCTAAATGAATAAAAAAACATAACAGGGCTACGATTGCGCGTAAACCGCAATCTTACGATACTCTAGATGAAATAGAATTTTTTGTGATCCCAAGAAATTTTGTACGGGGAGTGTTAGAAGGGGTGATAGAATTGAACTCATTTTTTCCCCATCAAAATGCTTACTCCAAAAATTGAATAGGATCTGAGAAAATTAGTGTGTTAGATTTAGTGAAAATGTGCAGTTTGTATGGGAGGTGGTAGAAAGAGTGGAGGGATTTTAGTGATTTTTTCAGAAATAAATAAGAATATCATCAAATTGACATCTCTTAAATTTTAGACCAGTAACATTCATACTTTTCAAGAAAATAGATTTTTTGTGAAGTTGTGAAACTGTGTCATATTGTATGGGAGGGGGTAGAAGCAGTAAAGCTAATCAAATATTTTTTTCTGATCTTAGTGATAATGCTAAATAAGTATTTATCACAAAATATGAGCTCGATAAATGTTATATGTTCTGAGGAAATCGGATTAGAGCATTTCATGAAAAAGTGTAGTTTGTATGGGAGGGGTTGGAAGGAGAGAGAGGACGCAAATAATTTTTATACTGTATATTGAAATTATTATGAAAGTAATATATCCCGAAATTCAGACTAATAGCTTTTATGCTTTTCGAGCAAATTCATTTATAGTCGAATTGCGTAGATTGATATTAATATAAAAGTAATAAATTCCAAATTTCAGGCCAATAGCTTTTATACTTTTTGAGCAAATCCGCTTATTGTCAAATTTCGCATTTGTGTCATTTTGTATGGTAGGGGGTAGAAGGGGTGGAGCGATTTGGCCCGTTCACGAACTTGACCTTACTTTTTTGCTAAAAATGCCACACAAAATTTCTTAGCACTATAGCTCAAAGCTTTCGAGAGTTATGCTGTAGACAGACGCACAGACAGACAGACGGACAGACAGTCACTCGGAATCGATGCTTTTGAGAGACAACAAATATTTCTGTACCCTTGGCGGCTCTGTGCGAGCGTTATTTCTTAGCGTTACAAACGGTAAGGCAAACACAATATACTCTCAGATTTCATCTAGAGTATAAAAATTATTTTTAAAAGTTGTCCCAAAAACCCCTATATGCATGTTGGTTTGTGGCTTCCTAGCTGTAACCATGGTTGAGATATTTGAATTCGTATTTTTCGGTTTAAGCGCTCCCCCGCCTCCCCCTGAACCAGTATATCCGCCTGCGCGGATAACCATGTGTGCGCTGAGCGTACACACCGGCGGACGGCGTACAGACAGACGGATTTTTTTTTGTTGCATTTTTGGGCTATTTTAGTCATGAAACGCGAAAAAACTAAATTTCAGGGTAGCAAATTGTTTTTTCGTTCCAAGTCGATCACACTACTCGTACTTTATTATTAAAATAATAAAGTAAAACGATATTAAACCCTATCCTGATTCATTGGGCCATGCACTATCTATTCCCCAAGGTATGGATCCAAGAATGCGGAAGGTAGCCACGCAAAATATTGGCCTGGTCAAGGTAAGTCGTTAGAACCTCAATCACCTCCGTATCAATCCTTCAGTTCGTTTTCATTCCTCTTCCAAGCGACCACACTTGCGTTACGGTCGAACCGTAACAACAACATTATCAAAATTTGCATATTAATACGATTCTTACGCGGGCAAAGTCGCAGTCTCAATAAAATATTAAAAACGAAACTTTTTGTGAAATGATTTATAAACGAAAGTTGGACATAGAATCAATCCTTCTTAATGCACAGTTTTGACGGCATAGGATGAGGATGATATTTGGTAGTTTTATTCGAGAAATAAAATTGATTATTTTTGAAGCTCTGCTACGAGACAATGAATTTCAAAATCCAGACGAGCAGGAAATGAATGACTGTCTATATTTCATTGTACGGCCACATGTAGGTTTGACGGTGCACTCGTGTGCGATTTCTACTGGTCAAGCATTCCGGGTAAGAGTATAAAGTTTTGTTCAGAGCGGAAATCTTCATACACATATAATAATTGTGATAAACTTTTAAGGTCAAGTAAGATCTAATAAATTCTACAAAGCTAGAGTTACGCGAATTTTTTCGCTAGACTCTAGTACCATAATTCATCATACTTCACAAATTTTTGCGTATTTCACAAAACGAAATTACCATGTGCCGATTGAAATGTTAGGTGAATGTCCAGATTCATTAAGCATTCGATAATTCTTATCTCTCGGTCGATAATTGATATTCGAAATATGTCGCAAACGTTCCAGGGACTTAGGCACGCCAATCTCATATACGATAGCCTAAAGCCTAAACCGTCTTCGAACCTAATTAATTATAATCCGCGCAATTAACATAAAATCTGAAAAATCCACACATCAATTAAAGGCGTAGGCTAATTAATTAGCTAGAAAACATGGCGCAAACTCAAGTGATTGAAGCTGTGTGTTGCCTGAATGCTTGCTCCCAGCATGCATGTGTACTACTCGTATGTACTCGTACTTACTTCATCGGAGTCATCTGTTGGTTATGTTGCTGCGGTTGAGCCGTCTGTGGCTGATACTGGTGATGATGTTGATAGTCTGTCGCGTTACCATTAACCGGTTCCGTGTACGTACTGACAGGGAACAGCCTATGATTACTGCGATAAGATGATCCCGCAGTCGAGGTTGTTGTCGCGATTGTCGATGGCGAAATGGACGTTGGCGATGCCGAAGACGACGGCGATCTGGACGACGGAACAGTAGCCGCCACTCCAGACGATGGCGATATGCTTGAGCGATTCTGATGATCTACGCCACTGGTTTTGTGGCCAGACACGGGCGGATGATAGTGCTGATGCTGATGCTGATGATGCTGCTGCTGGTACAGATTTGGCGTTTTATTACAATTTATAGCGTTCGTGTCGCTCGTCACACTCATCTGGTCATCGTTCATGTACAGAACACTTTCGCTATTATGACGCTTCGGCGAAAGAACACGCGAGCTATGGACAATCAGCTGCGACGATGACGAAACTGAAAATGAAATAATGTTCAAAATTTAACTTTTTAAGAAGCAACATGATAAGAAATAACTATTAGATTTATTTAAAATTGTTAAATTAAATATAAAAAACATAATAGAATTATGATTGGGCGTAAAGCCCAATCATATGATACTCTAGATGAAATAGGAAAGAGTTTATTGTACCGGAAAATATGTCATCTCAAATTGTTTCGAATAGTGAATAGCGACTTTTGCATGGGAGGTGATAAAAGCAGAGGGAGGACGTTTGTAATTTTTGTATATAACACTGAACGTAATATACAAAATGTTTCAAGTTTGTAGCATTCATAATTTTTGAACAAATTTGTCTGAATGTATGGCATTTGTATGGGAGGTGGCAGAGAAAGTTGGAGATTTTGGATGACTTCGAATCTGCTTATCAATATCCTAATCACACTGCCTTGTTACTCATATGTAAGAAGGAGAAATACATTTCTTGAATTTTCAATACAAAAAATTGTATGGGAGGTGGTAGAAGGAATGATATTTTTTTTAGCATTTGTTGCAATTAGTAGAAAGAGTGAGGTGAATTTGATATCTTTCACAAAATCGGTTGCAATTATAATAACATTAATTATGACAAAAATTGGTTCTTTTACCTTTACTAGTTGCAATGAAAACCGAATAAATGCACTTGCATGGGAGGTGGTAGAAGAAGTAAAAAGATCACATCAATATTACTATACATATTACAACTATGACCTAATTTTACTTTATTGTTTTTTAATAATAAAGTATTGTGATCGACACAGAAAAAAAAAAAATTTGCTACCCTGAAATTTTGTTTTTTCGCGTTTCATGACTAAATTAGCCTAAAAAAGCAAAAAAAAAAATCCGTCCCGCCGTACGCCGTACGCCGTACGCCGTACATATGGACTCGTACCTCCAAGACCGTTAAAGGTAGAATATTGGTTTTTAGGTGGATTGTTAATTTGGTAAGTGAGCTCCATTATCCAAATTTTGGGGAGTGTGGGGTGGAAGGGGGAGGCGGGGGGATGGAAAAAGTCGAAAAATACACTAATACTATACTACTATACACTAATATATTCACCACGAATGCAGATAGAAAAATGAAAATCAGCATACATATAGAAAAGGTTGTGGGACATACTCCAAAAATAATTTAATTTTTTTATCCATTGGCGTCCGAAAAGGGGGGGCTAAAAACAAATTGTCGGCCGAATCTTTTTTTGAAATGGTTATATCTTCGAAACTACTTACCACAAAAAATTCATATTTTGGGACAATTAAGATGGCGTATAGATCCATCAGAATAAGCTTAGAAATAGGCTAATTATTGTAAGGGGGAGGGTCAGGGGGAGTGCAAAGAAAAACACTTAAGAATTAATATCTCCACTATCTCTTAAGCTATGTAATTGAAATTTAAAGCATATACTAAGCTATACTAGCGAAATATAAAAAAAATATAAAATTTGGTCATAATAGTAGTGGGGGGAAATGGAGAGCATTTCAAAAATGGTGCACTTTTCAAAATTAGAAATCGTTATATCTCAAAATTGAGTGCAGATATCGAATCAAAAATTCGTCAGATTATAGAATTATATAATTTATAATTTTAATAAAAATTTTAAGTTAGGGGGTGTAAAGGGAGGGAGGTGGTAAGCAAAAATGTCGAAAATTTTGAGTGATTTTTTAGGACTCTGGTCAAAGATAGAAACTTTAAATTTTGCATGTGGATACATCTATTTTATATACACAGAAAAAAAATAATAATTTGATCCACAATTGTTACGAACCGACCACCACGGTCTAAGGGGCACAAGGTGTTTCATGTGCAGCGAAAAAAACACGAAAACTGAAAATTTTTGGATGTAATTTTAAGGTAGAAACTTGAAAATTTGGATAATACATTTAAAAAAAATTCCCAATCGTATAAGATATTAACTGGTCGAATACCTTTGAAACTTCTATCCCCTCCCATACAAAATTATTTTTTCGACCATTTTTAAGAAATTAATTATCACCTAACTATTAAAAGCTATCAATTTGAAATTTTGCATAAGAACTTATAAAAATATGTAAAATAAAATTATTTTAAAAGTTTCAAAATAGCACTTGCCCTTCTACCCCCTCCCATACAAAAGTATGATTTCGACCAATTTCATTAAATCAACTAATAAACAACAAATTAAAAGCTACGAACTTGAAATTTTGTACGAGCACCTTACTAGAGAAAGAAAAGAAAATTGCATCACAAATTTTGCAATTCCCCTACCTCTTCTACCCCCTCCCATACAAAATTATTTTTTCGAGCATTTTTAAGAAATCGGTTATCAGCTAACTCTTAAAAGCTATCAATTTGAAATTTTGCATAAGAACTTATAAAAATATGTAAAATAAAATTATTTTAAAATTTTCAAAATAGCACTTGCCCTTCTACCCCCTCCCATACAAAAGTATGATTTCGACCAATTTCATTAAATCAACTAATAACCAACAAATAAAAAGCTACGAACTTGAAATTTCTTACGAGTAGCTTACAAGAGAAGAGAAAGAAAATTGTTTCACAAATTTTGCAATTCCCCTACCTCTTCTACCCCCTCCCATACAAAATTATTTTTTCGAGCAGTTTTAAGAAATCAGGTATCAGCTAACTCTTAAAAGCTATCCATTTCAATTTTTGCCGGAAAACTTATAAAAATAATTGAAATGAAATTTTGTTAAAAGTTTTGCAATCACGTTTGCCCTTCTACCCCCTCCCATACAAAAGTATCATTTCTACCTATTTCATTGAACCAACTAATAACCAACAAGTTAAAAGCTGCGAACTTGAAATTTTGTACGAGAAGACTACAACAGAAAGGAAATAAAATTGCGTCACAATCTTTACGATTCCCCTACCTCCTCTACCCCCTCCCATACAAATGTTGGTTTCGTGAATGTAAAATACACAGAATCTTATTCTATGCAACTTCGTCTATGAAACTGACATTCTATACAGAGAATATTGGACGTCAATTAAAAAACTATTAACATCCACCGACCATTACTATCAATCCTCATCCCTCCCCTCAAAAAACTCAAACTTGCATAAATAAACGAACGAAATATTGGTTATATATACTGAAGCTTTTGAACGTTTCCGCAAAGTGTTGACAACTGTCCTGCCCAAGAACCCCCTTTCACTTAGTCTTCCCTAACCACTCTAACCTGCATATTGACTTTCCACGCATCCGCAACTTGTCCCAAGAATAATAAAGTTTCGCCCGACTTGTTGGCAGTTTATTTAAGTCAATAGCTGAAATAGTTCGGAGAAAAATTATTTTTTTTAAATTTCGAAATTCCATGAAATTTGTATGGGAGGGGGTAGAAGAAGTAGGGGATTTGGCCCGTTCACGAACTTAAAGTTACTTTTTTGCTAAAAATAATACATAGAACATTTCAGCAAGATAGGTCAAAGCTTTCGAGAGTTATGTTGTAGACAAACGGACAAACAGACAGACGGACAGACAGACAGACGGTCACTCGGAATCGAGGTTTTTGAACGACAACAAATATTTTTGTACCCATGGCGACTCTGTGCGAGCATTATTTCTTAGCGTTACAAACGGTAAGGCAAACACAATATACTCTCAGATTTCATCTAGAATATAAAAGTTATTTAAATGTTAAAGAACCTGAATATCAGGAGTCCAAGGCCGGATTCGGGTCATTGTAGAATAGAATAGAATGAGACTTGTTTGGTGAATGTTAACAGTGTAAAATCCGGAAATCTTTCCTTTTAATGACATTTATTTATTTGATTAAATAAAAATCTAGGAGTGTGGAGCAGGAATGTACGTACGCCTTGTAAATTGTAAGTAAGATTAAGATAGTTTTCTTTATTTTTATTTTTACTTTATTGATCTCTCAAGGTTCTTGTCTGCATACCTCAGGGGTTAGTGCGTTGCCTATGCCGGCCTGCCAGTTTATCAGGCAAGCGCGTATGTCGAAACGCCCACCAGCTTGAAAAGGAATTTCTTGTGTGTGCCTACGTTGCGAATGAAATTTTCTTTTACGCCGGACTTGTTTAACAGAAAATGAGTGGAAAATTAAAGTTAATTCAACTGGTTAATCTGACACTGTCCTCGGATCTGATATCTCTGACCACAGTCTTGTATATGTGAGCTGAACACTTTAAGACGTTGGTTTTAAGACACATACGCCATATCGAAACGGGTTGATCTTATAGCGCGCGCAAATTTAATTGTTCCGAGACAGCCAACAAATTTGGACAAGCGTGTGATAACTGGCAATTCCTCCTAGGTATCGGTGTCTGCCATTCAGAGGTACAGTAGATAGCAGCTCGGTGTTATAGGCTTGCAGTAGTGCAGTATGCAAATAGTTTTCGCAGATTCAAACGAACGCCTACATGAAATGTTCAACATTTCAGAGGAACGCATTTCAGGAAGCAAAGCAATTTAGTGGGTGCAATGTCAAAACCATTTTTGATTTTAGAATCATATGTCCTCATCGATTAAACTAGAAAGTTTCCAACATTTCCGACTTAATGTTGAAAGTCTCATCAGTTTGCTTTGGTCTTCAGACAAAATTTAATAATTATAACTAAAACTGCAATGTGAGCAAATAAAATAGGGATTTTCCAGGACTGTAAGTAATTATTATTTCTGTCTGGGAGCTCGTAAAAGAAGTCACGACATTGAACAATGTTACAGTTGCTGCAAAACAATTTTCAGCCATATTTTAGATTCATAAATCGAATGGGTAAAAAAAAAGTTGATGTACCCGGTTCAGGAAATTATGCGGATTATATAGGAGGTGGTACAAGGAGTGCTAAGACATTTTCTTTTTTTATTATTATTATTTGGAGAACACGTGAGAGCACTGAGACCTTCCCGGCCAACTGAGCGTTTATTGCCTCTTTACCCTACCATAACTCAATAGTTTTGGCTAATCTAAGTATCTTTAAGGGAACCATGTTGGCTAGTTCTTCGGTAGAAATAAAACCTCTTCCGAGAAGAATGTATCTTTTCACGTCGTTTCGGAGTCTTCGGGGCAAAGGCGGCAGATTTCGATGTCAGCTTAACCAATATTTTTGAAGTGGTGGTTTACTACACTGTGCTCCGTCATTAAGCCGATTAAAGTAGTAGTATCACTCTTGCTGAATTTTAGAACATCCTCCATTTTGTTTGTTTTTTCTTTTCTTTTTTGTGGATGAATTAATTTTTATGAGATTGATAAGCCTGGATGCCTATTCCACTAGATTTTATGCTCTTCTTCAACCCACTTTCTAAGTATAACGTTGGAGTGCTCTTTTGGTTTTCCGCAGAATGGCTCTGATCCAATAAAATTTGCTTCTGCGCCGTTTTTTGCAAGGCGATCAACCTCTTCATTTCCCTCAATTCTCATACATATGTCCAGGTATCCAAATTAAGGTTACGTTATTCCTTTTTTCCCAGGATGATTAGGTTTTGAAGGCAGTCCCAAATTTTCCCTGATCCGTGTTTATTGGATGCTACGGCTTTGAGAACCGCCTGACTATCCGATATGATATAGATTTGTTGCGATGAGCCCTCCTTATATTCTCTTGAGTGCATAGCTTCACTGCAATTAGTTCGACCTGGAAGATTGTGGCTTCTTTGCCGAGTGGTTTTGAAACTGAACAGTTAGGACCTTTAACTCCGGCTCCAGCCCCTTCAGAGGTACGTGAGCCATCTGTATGTCAGATGGTTGATTCCACTTCCAATTCAGGTAACATGAATTGCCAAGTTGAATTTTGTCGGCATAGCGTCCGATAGTGTGAACGTTAGAACCTCTATTTTTCGGTCTTTCAGGATTTTGAGGTGACCTCTAAGATCTCCTTATTTGTAGTTGTTTTCCCTCTGTATGCTTAACACCTCTTTTATAGCCTCCTTATTTGGAGATGTATCGTAGGGATGTTTCGGAATATTACCAATGCCGGCTAGGACAGGTTTTCATTGCTCCTGTAATACCAAAACAAGCTACCCTTTGCATTTTTTGTAGCGTAAGCTGTGCTTTGTGTTGCAAAATTTTAGTTCGCCATATCGTTGATCCGTATGTGACTATTGGGAAGATGATTGTTTTGTAGCACCAGAAGATCATCATGGGCTGTAGTCCCCATTATCTGCCAAATAAGCTTTTGCAGGTCCAAAAGGCCTTTAGTGCCTTGGCATGAGTCCATTCTATGTATTTGTTCCAGTGGAGTTTGCTATCCAATATAACACCTAGGTATTTTACCTCATCTGAAAAGGGTATTGGTATTCCATTTATTGGAAGAGGTATGATGTGGATTTTCCTTCTATTGGTAAATGGTACTATCTCATCTTATTTGTGCTTATGTTCAAGTTTTTAGACTGCCACTAGTTCATTATCACCGATAAGGCAGATTGTATCCTTTCTGATTTTTTTTTTAAGGCACCGATTATAACTTAGGGGGTCACCCTATAATCCATTGCATAGTTATGTCGGTATAGGAAGAGGATGAAATTTTGTAGTGATTTTGGGGGTGAGAGACGGAAGTGACCATGTACATTATTTTTGAAGCGCTAAAGGTTATACTTGCTTGGAAATATGTAATGCGTTCGAAGGTCTGGACATTCGGGGGATGAATGACTATCTATATTTCACTGTACGAGTAGAAATATGGTTGACGGTAAACTCGTGCGCACGTTTAGCTTGACGAGTATTTCGATGAAAACTGTAAAGTGGAGGAATAAGTGATCTAAGTTCCGCACTACATTTACCATGAAAGAAGCGATAGTAAATGCTGAGTACTGCAACGTTCCTACGATGATCGAGAGAGTCAACAGATACGATCGAGTAGCGCAAGGTGTGTTTAAGGTGCCCCAGCCCATAAATGTGAATTGTACTCTAAACGAGGCCGAATGAGTGCCTAGCAGATGGTTGCTAAGTCGTGAGGCGTAAATATTTTTTGCATTTATGAAGAATACCTAGGCGTTTGGAGGTATCCAGGGCAACATCAAAGATATGTTTGCTCCAATCAAGATGGTTATTTAACTTTACGCCTAATACGATAAGTTCATCTAAAGAGCCAATTGGGACGCCATTAAAGGTTAAATTAGACGACGACGCTGGAACATCACATTTAACTGGAAGATGACAGCCATGTGTTTTAGCAACGTTGAACTCTACTCTATTTTTCCTGTCCCATTCCAAGATTAAGTTGAGATCGGAGTCCAGCGAACTGAATAACTCCAAGCGTTTGAAAGCAATAGATTGCTTGTGAGAATCTGCAGTAGATTTAAATTCAAAGGTGTTATCTAAAGTACTGTCATCTACAAAACTATGGATTGGATTGAGAGTAGAAGACAAAAGGTCGTTAATGAATACTAAGAACAGAGTAGGCGATAGGGCAGAACCCTGAGAGACACCAGAATTAGTTGGGAAAGAGGAAGAAGTAACGCCATCTAATACGACTCGTAAAGTGCGTTTGGACTGGAAACTCTCAATCCATCCTTTAGCCTTCAGCCTTTAGCTTAACAAGGAGACATTCATGCCAAACTCTGCTGGATTCCTGTAAAACCGGCTATTTTTCGCTGGTCTCACTAATTCAAATATTATTTATATGTGGTCTGACAAGGGTGGTTCTTTCGCAACTCTTCAGTTGCGGACCACGACAGACTTACAAAATATTGTATGCTGCAAACCGAGAAGACCACGGATACCAAATCTATACGGAAATTATCGCAGAAACTGATGTTTGGTAGACATGGTCGAATCATATCGGAACGCATTTCTTCTTTTTCAATGACACTACTGCCCAAATAGGATTTAGCCCTACTGACGTTCAGGTTATTGCTTTTTTTACGGAATGACTTGTGTTATAGGCAATTTCGGCCTTTGTGTGCAATGCACAAACACAGTCATGGAGAGGAAATAGCATTGCGAAGGGGATGAGGAGTGAGAACGACATAATGAGTGGTGAAATTGCTATATTTTTCCGTAGTCTTAATCATCAATGGCGCGACGGCCCAAATTGAGCCCTTGCCTCCTGAAGCCGTCGCCTCCAATCATCTCGATCCAAAGACCGAATCCTCCAGTTGCTAATTTTTAAAACGGCTTTACTGTCTTTATCAACCGAGTCTTCCCATCGCTTGCGTGGTTTTCCTACAGGACGATTACCACTCGCTTTGCCTTTAAGAATACGTTTGGAGATTCTTCTGTCTTCCATTCGCCCTACATGGCCAGCCCACTACAGTTTTCGTAGCTTGATGAACGTTGAAGCTTCTGGCTCGTTGTAGAGTTGATACAACTCATGGTTGTATCTTATTCGCCATTCCGTTCCTTCCTTCGCAGGTCCCAAAATTCTTCGTAGGACCTTTCATTCGAATGCGTTAACTGCTTTTTCGGAAGTTCGCGTTAATGTCCACGTCTCGTTGCCATAACAGAGCACAGGTCGTACAATAGTTTTATATATCCGCAGCTTATTGTTCCTGTGCACTTTCTTGGATTTCATAATGGAGGTACCGAATAATACGTCTTATTTGCTAGTATTATCCGTCGTTTGATTTCGTCTTTTTCATTTCCGTCCTTTGCAAGATTAGTTCCCAGATATATGTTGTCCACACTCTCTAAATTATATTTCGCAATTATTATATTTTGCCTTTTTTTTTTTTTATGGCACCGAGTATAACTTAGGGGGTCACCCTTTAATGCGATGCACAGTTATGTCAGTATAGGAAAAGGAGGTATTAAGGTGGAGAGAGACGAAAATGACGGTGGACATTGTTCTTGAAGCACTGCAGGTTGTACTTGTTGGGAAACAAACTAGCTGGTAAATCGTTCCAAAGTCTTGACGTTCGGGAAATGAAAGACTGCCTATATTTCACTGTACGGGAAGGCAAGGATTTAACCGTGTACTCGTGTGCGCGTTCAGCTTGACGAGTATTTCGGGGAAAAGTATGCAGTGGAGGAATGAGTGCGCTTAGCTCAGTACTGCATCTACCATGGAAGTAACGATAGTAAATGCTGAGTACTCCGACATTTCTGCGATGCTCAAGAGAATCTATGGAAGACGTGATGGTTTCGTCTCCAATCAGTCGGAACGCATGTTTTTGAATACGATCGAGCAACGCGAGGTGTGTTTTGGGTGCCCCAGCCCAAACATGCGAGTTATACTCTAATCGTGGTCTAATGTAAGCCTTATAGATGGTTGCTATGTCTATAGGTGTGAAATATTTTTTGCATTTCCGGAGAACACCTAGGCGTTTTGAGGCGTCGAGGGCAATATCAAAGATATGCTGGGCCCAATTCAGGTGTTCATTAATTTTGACGCCTAACAGTGTGAAATTCTCCGAAGTGGTAAGCTGTGCACCATCAAAGGTTACATTGTGAGACAATACTGGAAGATCATGTTTGAGGGATAGATGACAGGCCTGTGTTTTGGATGCGTTGAACTCTACTCTATTTTTCCTGCCCCATTCCAGGATTTAACTGAGATCCGAGTTCAGCGAATTGAACAACTCTCTGCGATTAGAGGCAATAGTATGTTGGTTTGATTCAGCAGCAGAGCTAAATTCATAGGTGTTGTCTAAGGTACTGTCATCTGCAAAACTATGGATTGGATTGAGAGTGGACGACAGAAGGTCGTTTATGAAAATTAAGAAAAGAGTCGGAGATAAAACAGAACCTTGAAGGACGCCGGAATCAATTGGGTAAGAGGAAGAAGTAACGCCATCTAATACTACTCGTATAGCGCGTTCTGAGAGATAACTCTCAATCCATTGAACAAGGGTATCATTAAGGCCGATGGCCCTAAGTTTCACTAAGAGACAATCGTGCCAAACTCTGTCAAAAGCTTTTGCAATGTCAAGTGCAAGAACTTGACCTTCGCCATATTTATGTAAGCATGAGTTCCAACGTTCTGTTAAGTAGACTAAAAGATCCCCCGTCGACCGTCCAGAACGGAACCCATACTGGCGATCATGGATGAGCTGCTTATCCTCCAGATATTTGACGATTTTACGATTGACAACAGTTTCCATTACTTTCGAGAGCACTGAAGTAATGGCTATTGGGCGGTAATTACCGGGGCTCGCTTTGCTTCCTTTCTTGGGAATGGGCTGAACATTCGCAACTTTCCACATGCGTGGAAAGCACCCAGAAGAGTAAGAAAGATAGAAAAGATTGCGAAGAGGTTTAGCCAAAGAAGAGGCGCACTTTTTAAGGGTAATGGGGGGAATACCGTCCGGACCAGCGGATTTGTGGATATTGAGCTCTGCAAGGATCCGAGAAATGAGTCTCGTGCGAAAATGCAGTGCAGGCAGTGAGAAACCAGAGGGAATCGCAGCTGGAGGTGTTTGGTTTGAAGGTGGAAGGAGAGAGTTTCTTGCGAAACTTGCTGCTAGTAAATTGGCTTTTTCGCTAGGATCAACCACGGTACGGTCGCCAACAACTAGAGGTGGTGTAGAAGAAGAAATGAAGTTGTTGTTGACCGCTTTGACAAATGACCAGTAAGACCTCGAGCCCTTAGGGCACTGGAGGATCTTCCGTCGAAGTTTTTGGTCATGCTCAAATTTAACTCGGTTAAGTATGGAATTGCAGGCATTTCTTGACGCATTGAAAAGTTCTCTGTTGGCAGGTGTTTTATTGCCTCTAAATGTTTGAAAAGCTTGTTTTTTGGATTGAATAGCATCGAGACATTCTTTATTGAACCAAGAATCTTTCGACGGTCTGACTCTCTTTTGACTGGAAGGTATGTAGAGCTTCATACCCTTCAGGATAATCTCGGTGACACTTCTACAAGCTTCATCGCAGTCATTGGAATCGAAGCACAACTTCCAATTAAAGGCATTGAAGAAGTTATTTAGCGACTCCCAATCGGCTCTTTCGAAATGCCAAATATTTCTTCGAGGTGCCTTGACTGACAGCGGTGTAGTTGCTGCAACTGGGAATTGAGCACGAATCAAAAAGTGATCAGTATTTCCAATTGGCGATGGGGATAATACAGAGACAGAATATTTCTCGGGTTGGTTGGTGAGAAATAAGTCAAGAAGGTTAGGAAAATGCCCTGCGATGTCTGATAAACGAGTAGGCTCATCCACCAGTTGAGTTAACCCGTTTAGGGAGGCAAAAAGCTCAGTATCACGTCCCCCCTGGTCCGTAGTGGAGGAATGTTTAAGCCAGGCAATGTTATGAACATTGAAATCGCCCGCGATAACGATTTCAGCGTCAGGGTTAGCAGTATAAATAGACTGAATAGATTTAGATAACCCATCCAGTTCTGATAACGTGTTCGCTGCTGTCATTGCTGGACTTCTATACACATAACAAAAGTACATGATATGTCTTTGGATTATTAACTTTATCCAGATGTAATTAAATTCTGGATTGGAGCAATTTCCTAAATGAGAAACTAAATGAAAAGACACATCATCGCGGATGTAGAGTGCGACACCCCGCTGGCGAAAGAAAGCTGGGACAAGGTGGTATCCGGGAACAGAATAAAACTGTTCACTTCCCGGTAACACCTTACATTCGCCAAGTGCTAGAATATCCGGTCTTGCAGTTTGGGTATGGACATACAGCCTGATTGGCGTTGTTCTTCTTGTTTGAGTTACCACTTTTGTTTTGCTTTCGTTAATGCGCAACCCGACTTCTTTTGCGGCGGAGTCAAGATTGACAAATACCTACTTAGCAGCATGGAAGGATCTTCCTAGGATGTTAATGTCGTCTAGCTACTAGTTGATTGGACTTGAATAGTAGTGTCCCGTTGGTGTGATAGAAAGCGAAAAGAAATCGTCTACTGAGTATATAGACCTTCTAGAAGTGAATTTTTCCACTTTTACATTGTTTTGCCCATTTTGAATAATTTTTCATTGCCAGTAGCAACTGAAACATTCGTGTCAACTGCATTGAGTGGGAATCGAACCCAGGAACTATTGACTGTGAAGGAAGTGCGCTGCGCACTGCGCCACGAAAGCCTATTGTGAAAGGGTTATCAGCCCTTCGCACAACCATTAATCTACTGCTGCTGAAATCATACGTTTACTGGATTTTGAACTCCCGACCTCCACATTGTAGACCTA
Organism: Chorisops tibialis; assembly: GCA_963669355.1. Classification (NCBI taxonomy): domain Eukaryota; kingdom Metazoa; phylum Arthropoda; class Insecta; order Diptera; family Stratiomyidae; genus Chorisops; species Chorisops tibialis. Next base: position 109,311,769 of record OY770262.1, on the reverse strand, counting down.
CACGCTACTCACTAGGCCATGCCTTAACTGTGTTCACGTCAAAACCACTCAAGTTGTATGACTAAAACGATCATGTAAGATTGTATTTGCTTTATAGTATTATAAAGCAAATACAATCTTACATGATCGTTTTTTCATAGCTCACATGCAAGTTTTTTTGAAATATAACGTCATACCAAGAAGCTCGTAAGTTTTCCTGGATCTTCTATCTATCTACAGGCGGAAGAAATTACTAATATTAAACAATAACTACTCAAGATAAATATGTTTTGAAATATTTGTCCAGGATATTATTATTTATTCAATTATCAGTGCTGTATGTTGTCCTTCAAAATTCGTTCTCTTTCGGTTGTTTTTTTAACAGAATAAAAATATTTGTATTGCAATGTTCTTAAAACAATCCGAAACAGTACTAGCGATTTAATAAATCGTACATTTCAAAAACACTGTCCACTTCCGCGGACTAGAGATCGGATCAATTTACTACAAAGTCTTACTTCACGGATATATGATCATCAGCATGATCACCAATGTTTGTAAGATTACGATGTCAACTACGTCTTAAGAACAATGTATGGTGTTGGATGTTCTATGTTATTTCTGCAATATGTTTTCGAAAGCATAATTTAAAATAAAAACATCACTTATATGATCTTGACAAGCGCAATCAATCATTCCTGGCTTGATATTACCTTGAAGACTTCTTTGTGCAATCAAGGTAATCGAACACTCCCAAAAAATAAATATCCTCTCAAGTGCATGCAATGACTGAAAATAACCCGGAAAGGCGTAAGACCGACAATTTATGAACCTGTTGAAGGTTTTTTGCGTTTCGCAAAAGTTCTCTTCAAACCGACATTTCGAGTGGATGTATGATTTCAGTACCCTGCACTTGCCCGATCGCTGCATGAATAGCAAGTACATTGCCATGTTCGAATGACGCTAATATCACAAAGATTCCAGATGGCCAGCTTAAGTACGCATTATACAAGTAGGTAGTTATATCAACGGAAAATCATCCATGCACACATAATAATGTACGAGACATTCATAAATCATTGGCCTATAGGGACATTTCATACTGGGCACGATCACCTCTATTTTATGTACATACGCATAACGAACGAACCTTGACCACTATGCACGATCTCCGTGCGTCAAATTCCAACATGCACTTGGTGATTTGCACAATTAGCCCAGAGCGATCAATCGCCTTATCTCGCATTCGAATCTGATCCGATCCGATCACGAAATATCTGTAGTGTATTTTATAATATCGATATCGCGGCACACTTACCTATCCACCTATGAATATTAATGATCATCCGAAAGATGTGATTAATCAACGGAAAACTGTTCGAATCAATTACGAACGAAATGTTGTGGGCGTAAAACGCATATGCGCTACGCGGATGTAAAAGCCAGAAATTTTTCAGCATGACTGAAAATTGACCATCTAGAAAAACCTCATGTCTCCTTTCGCTAAATCGATTAGAAGTCAATCGTTCGGAAGTCTGCACCACATAAGATCTGCATAAGAAAACCACTAACTATCCGCGTACAATAGCATAAAGGTGCACTACTATTCCGTAGAGACGTACCTCTGTGTTTTAATTAATCGATCGTGCTTGGCAGCAAACATTGCACATATCTGGCTTCTGCTCGAAAAGATCAACATGCCCGGCCAAATAGAAAATATTTATAAAGAAAATGATCTTAGCGAAATTTCCAAAGAATTGATTTCAATTGCAAATCGAAGCATTAAAAATAGTGAAAGAAGAAAGAGATAGCGTAGAATTAATCAAAATTGTAAACGAGCCTTGTACGATCGGCAAAGATGCAATGATGACGACGCTGATCATCATCAACATCATCTCATGATCATAACGATATAAAGGCAGTTTTTATTTAAGTTTTTCTTAAATGTGCATTTCGAACGCAAGGAAAGGAACAAGATCTGGCGCCAGATTAGATTAAACCGCTGCATTAGACAGCATGACGATTGCCTGCAATTCAACCATCTGTGACATGATATCTGCTCATGCATGCATAACTTGTAAGCATATAGCTAAAGCTAAGGTATGGAAAATTGAAAGTTCTGTGCTATGGAATTGGATTGCAAATATACATATGAACAAAGATTCATATTTCTTGGATTATTTAAACGACGCGATCAGTACATTACTTGATATGATCATGAGCATTCGTATAGAAATTCGTTCAAAATCGTGCACTGCTTAACTATGTTCGATATACGAGTATATAAATAACGATTATACAGAAATTACATTTTTTTACCATATTCGGGCGGAATCAATCGAACATTGGAATGATACAAATTTTAGAAATTAGAAATGTTTTCATAATTTTCTATCTTATATGGTAAACGATTAAGATCGTTGCATTTCTCTGGTACATTCTAAGCTCTAAATGTAAGTAGGAAATATTTTTAAAGAAAATATGGTGATCCATCAAGCATACTTAAGTAACACAGTTTATCATAAGTCTTGAAATTGATAGAAGAAATCGCATTTTCAACCATGGCTAAGCATCTGAAACGATACAAAAAACTTTTCTTATTTTAAAGAGTTCGCACAATTTTTCTGCACACTTCTAAGCATTGTGACTGGAACTAGTAAGCAAATGAGCTTCCTAAACGCACTCCGCAATGCGAAAAGACAGAAATTCATAAATACATACTTTGTCCACATTATTTTGTTAAGCATACAAAAAAAATCTTACATTAAATCGCCAATTCGCAATGTCAGCAGATTACAATAGTTCAATCGTAATGAAATTTGCAATTCCATAGCACCATTCAAAACTTCGTTTAACTCTTCCACCATATTCCTTTTAAATATACGGACCGGCCCACTCTATTGGGCTATAGACCACAGTTTGAAAGCCGCTAGAGTATATGAAATCCTGTTTATTTTTAAAAAATAAGCCACTCGAGATATTTTAAACAGGATATCTGTCTATCTGTCTGTCTGTGTGGTATTAAGCTCTAGAACGCACTGAGCTAGCAAGTTATAACTATGAAAAGGAGGGAAGAAATTAATGATTATGTCAAATCACTCTACTGCTTCTATCATCTCTAAACAGCTTAATACTTGACTCCTGTTAATTCTCCACACGGAAGCTCCGGCCCAGTTTCCATTTCGACGCCAATAACACCAACTCTAAAAAAATTGATATGGCATTACGCAAGTGCCGATTAGTTCAGTCTTAAGCTATTTTATCATTCTTTTGATTGGCCAATATGCTTCAACAGAGTGTATGCTTCTTCCGCAGTAAATGAGAAAATGATACCATCTTGTTGGACATAAGAATTTCCATTCCCCAAAGCTACCCAATTCTAAAGCTTGATTTAATGAAAAATGCGGTACTGCCATACGGGCTAAAGAGGCAGCTTACCGTGCTTATAAGTAGCTGACATCTTAAGGTAATTGGATTAATTTAAAAAAAGAAAGGAATCTCTGTAAATTCAGTTTACAACGAGAAAAATATTTGCATGACCAGAAACTGAGGCAAAAAATATTGAGAAGTCCTAAGGGCAGCAAAAGTTTCAGGTCTCTCACTCGTTCCATCAGAGGTAACTCTGCATCATCGATTTCATCTTTAATATACAACAATGAGGTTATTACGGATGCTAACATGAAGGCAAACAACTTAGCGGCTCAATTTGCTGCCAACTCCTCTTTACCACCAACGAACTATAGCCTTCCAACGTATACTGCGCTAAATTCCTCCTTAGGTCAAATTAACATTCATCCTCGTAACGTATACCGAGTTCTTAAGAATCTGGATGCTAAAAAATCGTCCGGTCCAGATGGAATACTTGTCCTTACCCTGAAAAATTGCTGTGCTTCTCTTGCTAAACCGCTATGCAAACTTTATCGTTTCTCCTTATCGTCCTCCACTGTCCCATCTTCATTGAAACTTAAAATGTTCAGCCAGTCCCAGAGAAAAAGAGAAAGCATCGCATTATCGCCCAGTAGCAATAACGTCAACTCTATCAAAGATCATGGAAACAATCATCAACAATAGAGTAATAGAATATCTCAACTTCAATGATATTTTTGACGACCAATATGCTTCCACAAAAAATATTTCAGAGGAGACCTTTTAACCACCCTCACTGAACATTAGAATAAGAGCATTCACCAGTTTCGTGAATCTTGTATTATCGCTCTCGGTATTTTCGAGGCTTTTGACAGAGTATGGCACAGTTGTCTTTTAATCAAACTTAAAGCTATTGGTTTGGGCGACTCTCTTATTTCCTAGATTGGAAGTTTTTTTAACCAATCGTTCAATGCGTGTGGTATTCGATGGTGTGGCTTTTCCTTCTTATAAAATAAAGGCTGGTATCCCTCAGGGTTCGGTTCCTTCTCCCACTCTTTTCATACTTTAGATGAAATCTGAGAGAATTATAAGTTTGCCACAAAGTTTGTAACGCTAAGAAATAAGGCTCGGAAAAAAAAATGAATGATGCAGAAGTTCATATCTTCTTCTTCCTGCCTTGGCCTCCTGACCTTCAGGTTCCTTAACATTTTCATTGTTTATTGCGGAAGGGTTGTTAGCCCTTCGCACAACCCTCTATCTATGAATTTTTCATTTTCGTAGATTGAGGTAACCAAGGTATAGCCAAGCAAGTAGTGTGCTGGAATTATGAGTCGACCGGGATTTGAACTCACGACCTTCGCATTATAAACCAACACGCTACCCACTAGGCTACACTCTAGCTAGCAGAAGTTCATATAATCACTCAAAAATTTCAAAACCGGATGTCCGTCCGTCCGCCCGTCTGTCCGTCCGTCTGTCTGTCCGTCCGTGTCCTCTCTAGTTTGAGAACGAGTTGATCTAGAAAGTTCAAATTTTGTACACGTCGTTTTTGATAAAAAAAAGTAAGGACAAGTTCGTGAACGGGCCAAATCGCTCCACCCCTTCTACCCCCTCCTCATACAAAATGACACAATTGCGCAATTTGACAATAAACGTATAAAAGCTATTAGTCTCAAATTTGGAATTACTAACATTACTTTTATGATGATATAAATCTACCATATAAAAATTATGCTTGTCCTCTGTCTCCTTCTACCAACTCCCATACAAACTGTACTTTTTCATAAAATACTCTAAACCAATTTACTCAGAGCGTATAAAATTTAGCGAGCTGAATTATTAGTAAGACCAAAAAAATTAGACATTCAGTTTCACACCTTCTACCCCCTCCTCATACAAAATGACACAAATGCGCAATTCGACAATAAACGGATTTTTTCAAAAAGCATGAAAGCTATTGATCTGATATTTGGCATATATTACTTTTATAATAATTTCAATCCGCTGTATAAAAATTAGCTGAGTCCTCTCCCTCCTTCCACAACCTCCGATACAAACTGCTCTTTTTTATGAAATACGAGGGCGGATCTATAATGACGTGTAAAAATGAAGAAGGACGGGGTAGGTATGGAATTTGGTATCTTTTTTCCTTAAATAGATTACCTGCAAAGGCTTAGCCTGATACCTTTTTTAGTTTTTGTGAAACTGCTGTCTAAGCAAGTCAACTTTTAATAAATTTCAAAAATGGATAAAAACGAATTTCGTGTGTTGATTAGGAATAACTTTTTAAAAGGGAAAACAGCTACAGCAACCAAAGAAAAATTAGATAAACACTATGGAGACTCTGCACCATCAATTGCAATGATTTACAAGTGGTTTTCAGAATTCAAGCATGGTCGTACGACCACAAAGACCATACAAAGTCACAGAAATGATCGATAAAATCCATGATCTCGTACTAGGAGATCGTCGAGTGAAAGTGCATGAGATAGCTAAGGAAGTAACCATCTCATATGAATGTATTTGGAATATTTCGAAAAATCATTTCGACATGCTGAAGCTATCTGCAAGATGGCTGCCGCGCTTGATCACAATCGACCAAAACCGCAATCGTGTGACAACTTCACAGCACAATTTACAACTGTTTCAACGTGACACAAATGAATTTCTTCGTCAATTCATAACTTTTGATGAAACATGGATGAACCACTATATTCCAGAAACCAAAAAACAGTCAAAACAATGGATGGAAGCCGGTTCAAGCGCACGAAAGAAAGCAAAAACCGATCCATCGGCTCGAAAGGTTATGGCGACAGTTTTTTGGGATTCCAAAGAAATAATTTTCACCGACTACTTGGAGAAAGAAAAAATAATAACGGGAGTATATTATACTCAGTTATTGGATCGACTGCGATCAAGGAAAAACGGCCGCATTTAGCAAAGAAAAAAGTGCAGTTTCATCACGACAACGCTCCAGCTCATACGTCTGCTGTTGCAGTGGCAAAATTATTGGAATTACGCTAAGAATTGCTTCCTCACCCACCGTATTCTCCAGATTTGGCCCCCTGTGCCTTTTCCTTCCGGACTTGAAAAACTGGCTTGCAGGAAAGAAATTCACCACGAATAATGACGTCATCAATGAAACCAAAGCATATATAGAAGGGTTAGAGAAATCTTATTATTTGGAAGGGATCCAATAACTGGAAAAATGCTAGACTAAGTGTATCGAGCTAAAAGGGGACTATGTTGAAAAATAAAATAAATTTTTGCCGAAGAAATTTTGTTTTCTTCATTGTTACACGTCATTATCGATCCGCCCTCGTAATCTAAATAAATTTACTCTGTACGTATGAAATTTATCGAGCTGAAATTAAGCATTAAATAATTATTTACAATTATTAGTAAAACCAACAAAAAATTAGGCGATTAACTTCAATCTTTCTACCACCTTCCATACAATTTGACACAATTCAACAACTTTATAAAAAGACGATTTTCCTGAAAAGTAGGAATGCTACTGATCTGCAATTTAAAATATGTCAATTAAATGATGTTTACAGTTTTTTTAAAAACGTCATTAATAAATTCACACTCCTTCTACCACCTCCCATACAAACTGCACAATTTCACTTAATCCCTATTAAATTATTGAATCCTAAATTTTGATAGCAACCTTAGATTGATATGAAAAAATTAGTTCAATGTCATCACCCCTTCTACCACTTCCCTACAAAATTTCTTAAAATAAAAAAATTCTTTCTCTCGTCTAGAGTATCGTACGATTGGGCTTTACGCCCAGTCGTAGTCCTGTTATATTTTTAATATGTATTAATGACTTGATATCTTCAACATTCAATCCCATACATAGCTTCGCTGATGACAGCACATTAGACTTCTTCTATCACTTTACACTTCGTTCTTAACCCGATGTACTATAGTAGATACATAGTTCAATCACTGAATGACGACTTGGTTAAAATTCTTAGTTGGAGCAATAAGAATCAAGACGAATTGAATGCTTCAAAAACCCAATGCTGCCTTGTGCCCCACGAACGTGACTCCAACCTTGATCCAATCACCTTCGGAGGCCAGCCTTAACCCTACTCTTCAAGTGTTAAGATGCTAGGTATCCAAATCACAGATGTCTTATCTTGGAGCGATCATGTATTTAACATCGCCAAGGGAGTATCTAAATGTTTGGGTAACATAAAATTGAGTAAAAACTCCTTCACCACTTCTGGGCTACTGAATTTAATTTTCACCTATGGACGGGAGCTGCAAGAACTTCTCTTTCCTATTTGGATAGTATCCAGTCTCGGACTATTAAAATTATAGGAGCTTCTGACATCACTTCATCGCTCGATTCACTTGAGCATCGACGAATTGTAAACTACCTAACCCTTTTGTATCGCTACTACCATGGAGATTGTTCGAACGAAATCTCTAATCTCTTACACCCAAGTATGCCTTTACCCCGTAATACTCGAGCTGCTTCACGCGCTCATAAGTATTCTCTCAACTCTATCTTTGGTCGCACTGTCAAATTTCGAGATTCATTTTTAAACCGGACTGTTCTAATATGGAACTAGCTACCCAAATCAGTATTCTCCCATTACTAAAACATTCAACAACTCAAATAGCCACTTTTGTCTCTATCCCCTTAATTCCCAAAAAACCACGAGAATACAAATCGCAAAAGAAGTCGCGTTGCGCATTAATGAAATCAAAACAAAATTAATGACGCAAACAATAAGGAGAACGCCAATCAGACAAAATATAACAATTGCGGAATATAATTTGGAGAGTGTGGACAACTTCATATATCTTGGGGCTAATCTAGCAAAGGATGGTAATAAAACAGACGAAATCAAACGACGGATAATACTTGCAAATAAGACGTATTATTCGCTACTTCCAATAATGAAATCCAAGAAAGTGCATAGGAACAATAAGCTGCGGATTTATAAAACTATTATACGACCTGTGCTCTGTTATGGCAGCGAAACGTGGACATTAACACGAACTTCCGACAAAGCAGTTAACGCATTCGAAAGAAATGTCCTCGGAATAATTTTGGGACCTGTGAAGGAAGGAATGGAATGGCCAATAAGATACAACCATGAGTTGTATCAACTCTACGACGAGCCAGAAGCTTCAACGTACATCGAGCTACGTAAACTGCAGTGGGCTGGCCATGCAGAGCGAATGGAAGACACAAGAATCTCGAAACGTGCTCTTAAAGGCAAAGCGAGTGGTAACCGGGTAGTAGGCAAACCACGCAAGCGATGGGAAGACTCGGTTGATGAAGACAGCAAAGCCATTTTAAATAAACTGCCAACAAGTCGGGCGAAACTTTATTATTCTTGGGACAAGTTGCGGATGAGTGGAAAGTCAATATGCAGGTTAGAGTGGTTAGGGAAGGCTAAGTGAAAGGGAGTTCTTGGGCAGGGGTAATAGTAAGGGTGGGTGGATGTTAATAGCTTTTTAATTAATTGCTTGAATCACGTCCAATATTCTCTGTATAGAATGTGTTTCATAGACGACGTTGCATAGAATTTTCATAAAATTCGGTGTATTTTACATTCATGAAACCGAACATTTGTATGGGAGGGGGTAGAGAATATAGGGGAATCGTAAAATTTGATACGCAGTTTTATTTCGCGTCTTTTGTAAGGTGCTTGTATAGAATTTCAAGTTCGTAGCTTTTAGTTTGTTGGTTATTAGTTGATTTAATGAAATTGGTCGAAATCATAGTTTTGTATGGGAGGGGGTAGAAGCGCAAGCGCGATTTCAAAACTTTTAAAGCAACTTCATTTGAATTATTTTTACAAGTTTTTATGCCAAATTCGAAATTGATAGCTTTTAAGAGTTAGCTGATAACTGATTTCTTAAAAATGCTCGAAAAAATAATTTTGTATGGGAGGGGGTAGAGGAGGTAGGGGAATCGTAAAACTTGTGATGCAATTTTCTTTTATTTTTACTCGTACGAAATTTCAAGTTCGTAGCTTTTAATTTGTTGGTTATTAGTTGATTTAATGAAATTAGTCGAAATCATACTTTTGTATGGGAGGGGGTAGAAGGTCAAGCGCGATTTTAAAACTTTTAACGCAATTTCATTTTAATTATTTTTGTTAGTTGGTATGCAAAATTTGAAGTTGATAGCTTTTAATAGTTAATAGTAAGTAATATGATACGAGAAACGGATACATCGCCTCGGATACGGACTGATTCTACGGTAACGACTTTTGGCATTCGAAAACGGACTATGATTGGCTTCTGGAACGTTCGAACATTGAATGACGGGGGAAGAGCTGGGGTTACTCGGTCCTTGCACCGCCAATCAGTGATCGACCGTGAAATGGAGCACTATAACATCCAAATCTTGGGCTTGAGCGAGGTCAGGTGGACAGGATCAGGAGAAAAACGAACCCCTAGCGGAAACACTATTCTGTACATTGGCCCTGAAAGTGAAGCCAGAAATGGCGTGGCGTTCGTCCTTACGCCGAGAGCGAGAAACAGTCTCATTAGCTGGGAACCAATCTCGGATAGGATTATCGTCGTCAGGCTCAGGACCAGTGTCAGAAACGTCACAATTCTGCAGTGCTACGCACCAACTAATACCGCAACATCTGGTGACAAAGAGGAGTTTTATAGTCAACTGAGTGCCACCTTCGAACGTGTTCCAAGAGGTGATATTATTATCATCTCGGGAGATATGAACGCCCAGGTTGGATCAGACAACACTGGACTAGAACACGTCATGGGGAGGCATGGTGACCCTTGGGTCGACCTTTCACGACCTTGGATTAAGAGACCCGAAAACGGCGAATTATTTGTGGAGTTCTGTAGTACTCGGCAAATGGTCATCGGAGGGACCCTTTTTCCACACAAGAGTCATCATAAAACATCTTGGGTTTCCCCTGATGGTGTTACTCAGAACCAGATCGACCATTTGGCTATAAGTCGCCGATGGAGAAGATGTCTCCTCGATGTGCGAGCGAAACGTGGAGCTGACGTGGGGAGCGATCACCACTTGATGGTTGCCTGCTTGAGATTGTGTACAGCAGCTATCCGACGACCACAAATTCTTCAAATGAAGCGCAAGCTTAATGTGGATAAACTCAGAGATCCCAACAAAAAACTCGAATACACCACCATTCTACGCGAAAAGTCATCCACATTGGGTGAACATGAAATGCGCACACTGGACGCCAATTGGGAGGCAACCAGAAACACTTTTCTAACTAGTGCTAAAGAATCTGTGGGATATGCGCAAAGCGGTGAGAAACCCTGGATGTCGCAAGACACATGGGACAAGGTTGACAATCGGAAAAAAGCCAAATTGGCAATCATCTCTCAACCCGATGTCAACCAACGAACGCCCGACTTGAGGCAGAACTACCGCGATGCTCATATACAGCTTAAAAAGGCTGTTAGACGCGACAAGAGAAAGGCCATTGAAGATCTGGCAAACAAGGCAGAATCTGCGGCTTACCTTGGGGATATGGGTTCACTATTTAAAATCATGAAACAGTTGACGAACAGGAATTTCACCGCCAACCACCTGGTGAGAGATGTCAACGGAACTCTCCTTAATATGAGTGAACACCAGTTGCGACGATGGAAGGAATACTTCTCTGATATTTTAAACATCTTGTCAGATGAAGATATTCCGGAAACAGAACAACTTCCAAACATCCAACCGCAACAATCCTCTATTAGGGACGATCCCCCAGATAAGGAAGAGATAGTTTCCGCCATTCGGTCAATGGCGGGAAGGAAAGCTCCAGGTATAGACGGACTACCAACCGAACTCCTCAAAGCGGACCCGGAAATAACAGCCGATATACTCCTCCCACTCTTCACTAAGGTGTGGAATGATGGAAGATATCCGACTGAATGGAAGGAGGGCGTCATTGTGAAAATTCCGAAGAAGGGCGACCTTCGGGATTGTGGCAATTGGCGTGGTATATGTCTACTTACTGCCGTATCAAAAATTATGGCTAAGGTAATTCTCAATAGGATTAGTGATGTCGTCGAGAGCACTCTCGAAGTTTATCAGGCTGGATTCCGTAAAGGGTCGTCTTGTACCGACCACACAAATACCCTACGGATAATATTAGAGCAGTCAGCCGAAATGGGTTTGCCACTACATCTCATGTTTGTGGACTTCGAGAAGGCTTTCGACAGCGTTAAGCGAGATTACATATGGAATGCTTTGCGTAGGAGAGGTATTCCAAATAAGGTCATAGCTATGATTAAAGAATCCTACGAAGATGCAAGGTGTCGCGTCTTGCATAGAGGAGAGCTGTCCGAGAGCTTTCCTGTGCGAACGGGTGTCAGACAAGGCTGCATATTATCACCAGCCCTGTTTCTGGTGGTAATAAATGACATCTTGAAAGCTGCACTGGAAGGTGGGGAAGGTAAAGGTCTTCAATGGAGACTATTTAACATCTTAAGTCACCTTGATTATGCTGATGACGTGTGTTTGCTTGCACATACCCGTTCGGACTTAGAGTCAAATGTTCGCTCGTTGCATTCTAAATGCAAAGAGGCGGGACTGAAAATAAATGTGCGTAAAACCAAGTACATGCACATGGGTTCGAACGCAAGCACACCGATTGTTCTTAATGGACAGGATGTGGAAGAGGTGCAAGATTTTTGCTATCACGGAAGCATTGTCAGCATGGACGGCGGAGCCGAAAAGGATGTTGAGGCTCGGCTAAATAAAGCTCGTCAGGCCTTCGGTATCCTTTCCCCTTTCTGGAGGTTAAGAGAGATCTCCCTTCGCACGAAGCTGCGAGTTTTTGACGCATGCGTCAAATCCGTGTTGTTATATGGTTGTACTACGTGGAAAGTGACCGTTCGACTTACCAAGAAACTACAGACTTTCGTAAACTAATGCCTCCGACGCATTTTAGGTATATTCTGGCCAGAAGTGATCTCCAACGACGAACTTTGGAGTACAACTCGCCAGACTAAAATAGGTATTGAGATTCAACGGCGAAAGTGGCAGTGGATCGGTCATACTTTGAGGAAACCAGAGCAAAACATCGCAAAACAGGCTCTGGATTATAACCCTCAAGGAAGACGTCGGGTTGGTCGACCATGTAACACATGGAAGCGAGCAGTTGAGCAGGAGGCCAGAGGAATAAACAAGTCCTGGCAACAGCTTAAAGCCGATGCTCAGGATCGCGCCTTGTGGAAGAGAGTTGTTTCTGTCCTATGCCCCTATAGGGGGTCTTAACAGGAATTTGATTGATTGATTGAATAGTTAGGTGATAATTGATTTCTTGAAAATGGCCGAAAAAATAATTTTGTATGGGAGGGGGTAGAAGTGTTAAAGGTTTTCGACCAGTTATTATTTCGTATACTTAATAATTTTTTTTAAATGCATTTCGCAAATTTTCAAGTTTCTACCTTAAAATTTCACTCAAAAATTTTAAGTTTATGTGTTTTTTTCAATGCACATGAAACACCTTGTGCACGTTAGACCGGGGGGGTCGGTTTATAACAAATATGGATCAAGTTATTATTATTTTTCTATGTACATTAAATATAGGTATTCACATGCAAAATTTTAACTTTGTATCTTTCATCAGAACCCTAAGAAAATTACTCAAAATTTTCAACATTTTTGCTTATCACCTCCCTCCCCTTTCACCTCCCAACTTAAAATTTTTACCAAAATTAACCATTATATAGTTCTACAATCTGACAAATTTTCGATTTGATATCTGTACTTTTTTTTGAGATATAAGGATTCATAATTTTGAAAAGTGCGCCATTTTTGAAATGCTCCCCATTTCCCCCCACTACTATTAATTCAAAATGTTATATTTTTTTTTGTATTTGCCTAGTACAGTTTAATATACGTTTTAAGTTTCAATTACATAGCTTAAGAGATAGTTGAGATATTAATTTTTAAGTGTTTTTCTTTGCACCCCCCCTGACCCTCCCCCTTACAATAATTAGCCGCTTTCTGAGCTGGTTCGGATGAAACTATATGCTACCTTGACGGTCTCTAAATATGATTTTGTTACAATAAGTAATTTCGAAGATATAATCATTTGAAAAAAAAATTCGGCCGACAATTGGTTCTAAGCCCCCCCTTTTCGCACACCAATGGATAAAAAAATTAAATTATTTTTAAAAGTTGTCCTACAAACCCTTCTATATGTATGTTGAGTTTTAGCTTCCTAGCTGTTACCATGGTTGAGATATTTGAATTCGTATTTTTTCGGTTTAAGCGCTCCCCCCGCCTCCCCCTGAACCCGTATATCCGCCTGCCCAAAATGGGTATCCGCCTGCCCAAAATGGGTATCCGCCTGAGATCCGCAACTATCTACAATCCCCCTAAAAATGAACTTTCTGTCTTGAAGGATTTGGGAGTTAATGTGCGCTGAGCGTACACGTCGGCGTACGGCGTACGGCGGACGGCGTACAGACAGACGGATTTTTTTTTTGCATTTTTAGGCTAATTTAGTCATGAAACCCGAAAAAAAAAATTTCAGGGTAGCAAACTTTTTTTTTTTTGTGTCGATCACAATACTTTATTATTATAATAATAAAGTAAAATTAGCAACTGGCGGACGCGGTCTTTGGATCAAGATAATTGAAGGCGACGACTTCAGGAGGCCAGGGCCCGATTTGGGCTGTCGCGCCATTGATGATAGTTGCATGAATTGGTAAAAACCTACCCCACTGCGAGCTACTGATCTGAAATTTTTAGCACGTTATTCTTATTCGGATCACTTCACTGAGTTTTCTATACTGAAATGGATCAATTTCAAATCAAGCTGTTTCTATTTATTTATTTTTCAAGTACAATCAATCAAAAATTATTTCAAGACTTTATCCTACTTTGGGAGCTTTATTTTCGTCAATTTTATCCTGTGGAAAAGAATTTAAGCCGGTAAATCGAATGTAGTAGAAAACCGGACTAAATAATTAGGGAATTAATATACAAAAACTTGGGGTCAAGTTTGAATTGACATTTTCGTTAAAGTAAAGTCATTAATGGAATATGCTGTAAGGAGTGGTCGCGATATTTCTATATTTAAAACTTAACGTATGTAATAGATTGGCACCATTAATACCAATTAGAAATGTTCTCCCCTATCTCACTGTTGCCCCGAGGTTACGATAAGTTATTTTTATTCGCATAAATGTCATCAATGTATTTTATGATTTGAGGTGGGGTAAAATTTATATTTACTACATACACTAGTATAAAGCAAAGTCAATATTGACGTTTAATCCAAGAATCATATAGGAAAAATGACTATAGAAATGATATTTTCTAGAGAATATTATTCGCAAAAATACCGGGGTAGCAGTAAGAAGCTAAAAGTTGTTCAGCTTGAAAAAAACAATGTAAGTGCAATAAGTTTTGTAAAAAAGAAGATTGAAGTGAATTCTCTTAAGGTGTTCTTTAATTCGTAGTGATAAAATATGCATAACGCAGAGCTTTATCAGGAAAACAACATAATAACTCGCAGGGATGTCGCAGAAATCATGGAAATATTCAGCCCTTTTATAAAATGGCGCGACGATGGCCGGGACACTCTTTTGGACATTGGATGCGGTCCGGGAGACGTTGTGATGAGTTTTGTTTTACCAAAAATGCCGAAAAGCTTTAAGAAATTAGTTGGAGTTGATATCTCCACAGAAATGATCCAACATGCCCGACAATTTTTCAAAAGTTCGAACGTTTCTTTTGAAAAATTAGACATTAGCGGAGATACACGAAAATTCTTAGATAAACATCCGGAAGGATTCGATCATATCACATCGTTCTATTGCAATGGGTCCCAGATCAAAAGTAAATCAAAGAACATAACAGAACAAAGATCACAAATTCCAATCATGCGAAATAAAGAATTTTGTGACTTTAAGAAATTAGTGCACAAAATTTGAGCTATAATAATTTCATAGGGGCTCAGACCATTAGTGTTTTGTATTTCGTTAAATAGTGCAGTTTTTATGGGAGATGCTAGATGGAGTGAAGGAATTTCAAAAATGTTTTAATAGAAAACTATAAACATCATAAATATGACAAGGTTTAACTTTCAGACCCCAGTAGCTTTGATACTTTTCTAGAAAATCGACTCATTGTAATGTTGTGAAATTGTTTCATTTTGTGTGGGAGAGGTTAGAGGGAGTGAAGGCAGTCGTTTTTTCAATCTAAAATATTATGGTGGTATAACTCTGCGCTCGAAGTTTATATGAACTGAGAAAATTTGTATACCTATTGTATTTTGTGACATAGTGCAGTTTATGTGAGACTGGAGAGTAATTATTTATAACAATTTTCATAAAAATATTATATTTTAATTTTACGACGTATAGCTTCAGCAAATTTAAGAAAAAAACATAACAGGACTACGACTGAGCGTAAAACCCAATCGTACGATATTCTAGATGAGAGAGATTTTTTTTTATTTTAAGAAATTGTGTAGGGGAAGTGGTAGAGGCGGTGACGACATCGAACTAATTTTGTGACATTACTCTAAGTTTGCTATCAAAATGATTTATAAATTAAAATTTAGGATTCAATAATTTTATAGGTAGTGAGAAAATTAGTGTATTGGATTAAGTGAAATTGTGCAGTTTGTATGGGAGGTGGTAGAAGGAGTGTGAATTTATTAATGACGTTTTTAAAAATAACTGTAAAATTCATTTAATTGACATATTTTAAATTGCATATCAGTAGCATTACTACTTTCCAGGAAAATTGTCTTTTTGTAAAGTTGTTGAATTGTGTCAAATTGTATGGAAGGTGGTAGAATGATTGAAGCTAATCGCCTAATTTTTTTGGTCTTACTAATAATTCCAAATAAATATTTAGTGCAAAATTTCAGCTCGCTAAATTTTAAATTAGTAAATTGGTTTAGAGTATTTCATGAAAAAGATACAAACTGTACTGAGGTGGTAGAAGGAGGGAGAGGACAGGCATAATTTTTATACGGTCAACATAGAAATAATATGCTCCAAATTTGAGACCAATATCTTTTCTAATTTTCAAGCAAATCCGTTTATTGTCAAATTGCGCAATTGTGTCATTTTGTATGGGAAGGGGTGACGCGATTTGGCCCGTTCACGAACTTGTCCTTACTTTTTTATCAAAAACGACGTGAACAAAATTGGAACTTTCTAGATCAACTCGTTCTCAAGCTAGAGAGGACACGGACGGACGGACATCCGGTTTTGAGATTTTTGAGTGATTATATGAACTTCTGTATCATTCATTTTTTTCTCCGAGCCTTATTTCTTAGCGTTACAAACTTTGTGGCAAACTTATAATACTCTCAGATTTCATCTAGAGTATAAAAATGTCATTTTGTATGGGGTGAGGTACATAGGGTTCCCCGTTTACGAACTTCCCCTTAATTTTTGCGTATAGAAATTTTAAACTGGCTTGGACGGACTAAGAACTGTATGAACTTATGTGACATTCATGATTTTTCTCATAGCCCTACTCCTTAGCGTTATAAAATTTGTTGCAAATTTATGATACTCTCAGATTTTATATAGAGTATATGTAACTATCGAGAAGTTACATTTTCATATTGTTTAATTTTCTTTTTCTTTTTAGAAAAGCTGTAAAAAACATGTACGATTTGTTAAATTCTACAGGAGATTGCGTTCTACTCATCCTTGCCCACCATCCATATTATGATATTTACAAGGAACTAGCGCGTAATAAAAAGTGGGCACAGTTTATGGAGAATTGCGACAATTTTGTCTCACCTTTTCAAAATGTTGAAAGCCCTTCGACCGAATACAGTGCTCTACTCAAAATGGAGGGATTTTCAAACTACGATGTACGAGACATTGAACGCTCGTATATCTTTCATAATTTACGGAAATTTAAAAGTACTCTATTTTGTTTTTTCAATTAAAAATTTATTTTCAATCATACTATTATTTTCGATAGCTAGTGTTATGGCTGTTAACCCATTTATGGACAATATGACGGTGGAGCAACAAGACGAATATTTGGAAGATTTCGTGAGCCTGCTCGTAAAGATGGGGATGGGTCAGCGAGAAGAAAATGGAAAGAAATTTTGGATCAAATTAGTTTATAAACTGTTGGTTGTATATGCAAATAAATAGAAAAGCCACATATTTTAGTAACGCAAAACAATTAAAATTTGGTTTTCTAAAATTAGATCTTTATTATTATTGATGTTCTTACATTTATTCTGGGTATTCGATTACGTACTGCGTAACTCGTCTCTCCAGTCCGTCTAAATTGTCTAATCACAAAAATTGAATAAATATTATTGCTTTTTCTTATTGATGCGTTTCTTTTTTTTTTTAAACTCCGAAAAGCTGACGAGACAAACCGATATTTATATATTTATATTGGATTAATATGTTTAATCAAGTTGCAATAGTAGTATCAATGAACTTTGTTATTTTCTTTTTTTTTTCTTCACATTTTTATGTGTTACTATATTTACAATAACATTTGGTAAGATGTTAGATTAACACGAAAAAAATCAAAAATTAATTAAAGCTAATTAAATTTGAGAAATATATCGGACAAGACGGAATGCGTGGAAAGTAAATAAACAGATTACTGTAATGGAAATAGATATGAAGAGGATAGGGGGTTCAAGGGCGCAGTGACTGCTCGTGAATGACGGCATAGTTGGCAATGCAGACCCATAAAATGAAAGTAAAATATATCACTAAATTGTAGCACATTCCGTGCCGTGAGGGTCGAAATTGACCTTCAAAGTGGATTACTTTGGATTAGTATTTCGAGGCCCAGGTCTGACGATCAACCAATTTCAATGATGGCTCCAGGAGACAACAGTGTGTTAGATTTTACTTGGCCGGGAGGTAGCATCACTGAAGGCATTGATAATGGAGTGATAATTTGATGAACAGAAAATTTTTGTTTTTTAGCTGCATTAATGGTGCAGCCGAAAAGGATATTGAGGATCGTATAAATAAAGCTCATCAGGCTTTGGATATCCATTCGCTTTTCTGGAGGTCAAAATTAAACTAAAACATCTAAACAGACTGAAATAGGCATTGAGATCCAATCAGTCACACTTTGAGAAACCTACAGCGAATCATTGCCGAACAAGCTCTGAACTATAGTCTCAAAGAAGAAGTTGGAATGTCGAGCGAGCAGTTGAACAGGAGGCCAGAGGAATAAACAAGTCCTGGCGACCACTATAGGCAGATGCTCAGGATCGCGCCTTATTCAATAGAACCTGATTATGAAACAAAATAAATATTACCTCTTAAAGCAATTAAACACTGGTTATTACTTTTATGCAATCGGAATAAAACTGAAAAATAAGATGACCTTAAAAAATATTTTAATTGAACTCAAATTTCAGCCGATAATGCTACATGAAATTTAATTTAGTCATTCCTAATCCATTAGCTACCCAAATCCACTAGGACCAGCTTACTAGAACACTCCTGTACCTGATGCTCCGCCACTGCCACTTTCAGCACTTTTCAATCGCATCAGGAAAAATAAAATTTAAAATAAACTTTATTTTAAATTTTATGGTACAAAAATGTAGCTTCGGTTAAAACTAAATTTTTAGCAAAATTTCCGGAACCGTGATCTTTTAATTAAGCAGTTTATAGGTTTAGGTTGTCGGAGGGTGGTTTCATAGAACCACAATGCATTGGAGCCCATTGTACTCCCCCAATGGATTATAAGATGGAAGTTACTCCTCTTGTTCTAGCCACTTGGTTCGGCTTGCGAACCGTAGCAGACTTGAATGTTGAATGCCTCTGAGGTCGTCTAGTTCTGAGAAAAATCTAGAGCCTAAGCAAAGGAGATGACTGTTCAAGATTTTCGGACAGTGACAAAGATGATGTTCGATAGATTCTCAATCTTCCTCGCAATCTCTGCAAAGGCTGTCGCTCGTGATCTGCATCCTAAATGGCTGGAGCTTTAGCAAGCAATGACCTGTTGTCCGGCCAAAAACAGTTCGAATGGTATAGCAACTACGTTGTTAAAGCTGAGCTGTAATATTTTTATTTGGTTCTTCCCAAAAGGATTTGGCCGTTCTGCAGCTATCCAGCTGCCACCACCCCGTCATGAAAGAATCCAAAATAGTTTGTTTGAAGCTATGAGGGGAGGTTTTTTTTTAAGGAGCTGAACACAACTTAGGGGGCCACCCTTTAATGCAATGCACAGCTGTGTCGGTGAAGGAATTGGAGAAAAAGAAAAAAGTTGGATCAATTTAGTTTAGGTGGAGAAAGACGGAAGTGACGGTGTACATTCCTCTTGAAGCTCTGGATGTTGTATTCATTGGGAAACACTTTGGCTGGTATTGAGTTCCAAAGTTTTGACGTTCGGGAAATTTCGCGGAATGACATGGAAGGGGGGTTAAAATTACACAAGTTATTATTTTTTCCTTTTCAGTATACTCTCCCCGAAGCCTAATGCATTTACCACATATCTCAAAAAGTTTATTAATTCCTCCTAAGAAAAATATTTTATTAAGGTCTTCAAAATAAGCTGAAATTGCCTCTTCATCGTTAGTAAATTTTCTTTCACGAATTCTTTCTTCAGTTTTCGCGACAAATAATAATTGGAAGAGGTCAGATCTGGACTTTAAGGGCGGTGGTTCAATATTTTGTACCTGCATTTCTGTAGGGCAGCCATTACAACGTGGCTCTTGTGAACAGGTGCGTTGTCGTGCAAAAGCTGCACACCTCGAGTCCGCTTTCCTCTTCTTTTTTCTTTGATGGCATCTTTTAATTTTTGTAGCAGGTTGGCATAGTAGTATTCCCCTATAGTATTTTGACTATTTTTCTTACAGTCGATCAACAAAACTCCTCCTTTATCCAAAAAATTGTGGCCATGATTTTTCCGGCGAATGGTGAGACCTTTGCCTTCTTGGGGATGAAGCGCCCTTACAGAGCCACTGCATTGACTCCTGCTTTGATTCAGGCTCAAAATTATGAACCCAAGCTTCGTCTCTAGAAAGAATCCCAGTCAAAATTTCTTCCCAGTTCTCGCTACAGAGATCCAAAACTCGCGTGAACACTCGACGCGCTGTTTTTTCTTAACCGTCCTTAGACATGCCGAGACGATCGTGGAGGATGTTCAAGATGGTTGTATTTGATACTCCAACAATTTTCGCAATTTATTTCTTTTTAAAAGATCATCTTTGAAACAAGTTTCTCCCCTTTTTCGACGATTTTTGAGGAAGTGCCCTCAATCGTCCGGCCCGGGAGTTTATCATCTGCAATTGACTCTCAACCATACCTAAATAAACTGTGCCACTTATAAATCATCGTTTTTCCAGGGCGAGAGTCCCCGTAAACAGATGACATTTCTTCTAAAATGATGTTTTTCCTTGCTTAAGGAACTTTATTGTCATTCTAATTGACTTGTTGATTTGGCGATAACTAAAATGTCAGGGATTCGATTTAACAGAAACTTTTGTATTTCTACCTGTATTGAGTGTTAGAATACCTCCAGGTAAAAATATTACCCCCTCCCTTGTCCATCTCCACAATGCGCGAAATTGTTGACCTCCCCTCGTAGTCTTCAGTAGAATTGATGGTTGCAAATTCTTGCCGTGAAAGCGTATCTGCTGCCTCATTTCCTAGCAAGTCGCTATGACCCGGTATCCAAATTAGGAAAACTTCATTTTTCTGGGTAGAAGATTCTATTGGCTCTATTCGCTCGGCACCCTTGAACAGGGCAACCCCTGCAACGCGGGGTCAGCACATGAGCTATTAACGCCACTTAATCACACCCCATCTATAAATCGACCCAAAAATGAAATTGTTATTTCAAGATTTTGAGTGGCGGACGGGGTGCAAACAGACGGATTTTTTTTTAGCCCAAAAATTAAAATTCTTGGGCTAATTTAGTAATGAAACGTGAAAAAAGTCAGTGGATCAAATTTTTTTTTTTTCGCAATATATCACTATACTTTAGTACTAGAACTATAAAGTAAAATTATCGTTAAATGGAAACGAAAGTTATAAAAATAAACCCTTATACAGATCCGAATTCTTCTAATCTTATTAACGGGTTTTGTGAAAAGAAATAAAACTGTTGAAAATCTGAATCTTTCCCCGTAGTCTTAAAAACGTAGTCTTCAGTAGACTGCCATACAAATTTCACGAAATTTTGATATTTAAATTAAATTAATTTTCTTCAAAACTGTCAAAGTTATCGTCTTGAAGTTTTGTGGAGAGTCTAATAATAAAAATATCACTGACAACGAAAAATTGTGATTTGATTCGTATGCTCCCTATACCCCCTTCCACACAAGTGTATAATTTTAGTGAAAGCGCAAACTTAAAATTTTGCCAAAATTTGTCCCTTAAGAATTGTAATAAGTACAAAAAAATTATCAACTTCGCTTCACTCATTTTACCCCCTCTCATACAAATACCTATATCATAAATTCAACAAATGCATTTCTCCTTCGAGCACATGAGAGCTATCGACTTTGAAACTGAAACAAAGCATGCTGATAAGGTTGTTGATAAGCTGTTTTAAAATCATCTAAGACCACCTCCCATACAAATTAGACGGAAGTTTTGTTGTAATAGGCCATGGGTTTCATAACATTAAGCTGGCAACCGCCCCCACGCACCACCGCAGCTAGACCCGACAGTCACGCTAGCACGTCGTTCCAGCAAGCATAATATGCTCTTAAGTAAGGTCTTAGCTCGTTCCATCCCCAAACCCATTATTCCATTGATTTGTTTCGATATTTCGGTACCGAAACGAACATTCTAACCGCCAAAAAAACAAATGGCGCCCAGCGTGGGGCCAAAATGCCGTGTGCCCAGTGTGGGGCCAAAATCTGTTGCGCCAAGCGTGAAATCGATCGCGCGATAATGCCTCGGCACTGAAGATAGAAAATAAATTGATGCTAAACCAGAGGCGGTAGTGATGTTTAATGGGAGAGTTTCTACATCGATTAGATTAGTTTCGAAGTCATAAAATATGAGAAAGAGTTGAAAATTATGTGTGTCTTATTTGCAGGCACTAGAACCTTCTCGAAAGCGAAACTTGTCCTATCTTGGCGGGCAAGTTATCCGATAGAGGGCGCAATGACTGTGTCTACGAATGAATCACATATCCGTGAGCATTTGCTGGATCTCCAGAAGGTATCCGACATCCTACGAATCTTATTCATGTAGACTAGTTTATCATTCTATAATATAAAATTAATCATATTTGTTAGGATTTTTTAAATTTAATTTAAGGCCTCCGTTGCGTAATGCCAGCGTGCTTGCTTCATAGCAAATAGGTCGTTGGTTCGTTTTTAATGAGCTTAAGGGGAGAACTACCTACAGAATTAATAATAAATGTTTTTTTTTATTTTCGATTAATAATGTAGACTGGATTCTAAATCGATTGCCGAAAACCGCACCCCTCTCGGATGAGTAGAAGTGTTTCAAATAATAATGTAAACTTATGGAGTCATGTATATTGACGCAGCGCTTGTAGCTTGGCGCTCGGCTCACTCCCCGGCCGCGCCGGCCAAATCACCATCCTCCACAGCCAGTACCACTAACTCGGCAAATCAGGTTTTTTCTTTATAATAAATAATGTTACATTACTACATTATTTATATATTTGCATTTGTTAAATATTTAAATAATTATTATTAATTTTTAATTAATAATTTTATTTGGATTTTTCTCCTGGAAAGTAGTGTTTTTATTATTTAGGTACACATTTCTAGAAAATGATGTTTTTTTTTTGGAAATGTGGCACTACTGGCTGTCAACCGGGTTTTTTTTTAAATTTTGACTATGATTTTCTTTACAAGGTTTTTTCTTGCACGAGAAAATTATTAAACTTTGAAGCTCTATAGAAAATTTCATGTAAATTGTTTTTAATCGTCATTTACTCGATTTGCTAAGTTCGAGCAAAATACATGCCTGCAAAATTTGGACGAAATCGGCCGAGTAGTTCTTGAGAAAAGTGTACCTCAATTTGCACTGAAAATGCTCTTGGGAGTGCTCCCCTTAGTTTAGATCTCATGAAAAAGATGGTTCTTTGTCCCCAATGTAAACTTATCTGTTAGGAAAAAGCCATTTCTCTGAAATGCAATTTCTTTCTTCACTAGTTTAATTTTCTAATTCTAATCACCTAAGATTACAATTACTAAGAAAACCGCCAGTAAAACATCATACTCGAAAAGATTAAGATTTAAATTTCGCCCATCATGCGCATCACAACTTAAATTAACCAAAAATAATAAAATGAAAATAATTTATCGATTTTCGTAACACATCATAAAAAATTTGTTCGAAAAATTTATCGTAACCAAAATGGTCATCTCTTTAACGTATATTAGCTCGCTTCAATTTAAACCGATCTTACTACATTGTTCAGATTCGAAGTAATCTTCAAGCCTTGGATTAGTTATATAAAACCGCAAAACATTTCAAATTTCCGATGCGAATTAAGATTTTCAAGTAGCAATGACCCAACCATAAGACTTTTTATAGCCTCCATAAGAATATTAAATGAACAATTAACACCTCAAATATTTACGTCTATCAATCATCAGGCATATTGGCACGATCCAAGGTTGCTCCATCAATAAACGATCGATCTATAAAGGTGTGCTTTCATTTTTTTCTGTCTCAGCCCATTAGAACTAAAGAAAAGTATGTAGGCAGAAATTAACTAACATCCTTCTTGATTAAATGCCGATGATCGTATAGCCTTCAAGAACCTTGGCAATAATAATTCAAATAGTAAAACTAATTGAGACATGCTCGATTATATTGGCAAATGATCGATGATTACGATTCTCGATCGGAGATAATCCGAAGCAAACTTCCCAATAGCATCCCGGCTAATACCCGTCATGTGTGACGATATAAGAAGAAAAAAGCAATATAAAATAAATTAATATATTTTCAAGGACGCCCATTACATAATTAATGTTTCAATCGGCAAGATCTCTTATGAAAAGGGCAAACAGAAAAAAAAAATGATCTCATTGTATGATGGATAAATGCAATCAAGTACCCTGACAAGTAATTTAACTAATTACTGCCGAAAAGTATCATTCAGTGCTGGCTAGATGGGCAGCATAGATTTCGATTTGCATAGTTCAATGTCGGACCAGTTTTTTTTTTCTTTGTTTTTTTTTTTTTTTTCTCGCTTGTTAAGGTCAAGCGATTCGAGCCGCAAACAAAATTTATCGCCGTCAATAATTGTGAAAAAGATTTACAGCTTAGGGATCGGTCAAGATCAGTAAGAATGGAAAACGCTCATAAATTACCACTCACTTCGGATCGATTTGAATTGATCGTACGCTACCATAATCCAAAACCTAATTGTACGTTGCCTCCCATATTAATCTATCGATGACGGTTATTGTAACCCTAGGACTAACGAGCGAGTACGATATACGATTAGGAATAAGTATCTGCGAGATCTGAAAGGCATTCGAAACGATCGATATCTCCAAAAGTGCAGGAGTTTTACGATTGTTTGACGACAATCCTAGCGTGATCGCGTACGTTACATTTCTACGTTCCGTGAGAAAATTAGATCGAACGATCGTGTTATTACCAAATCTTGTACCGTAATGAGGATCGAAACGAAGATCAACAATAGGTGATCAGCCTAATCCCGACGGCTGTTAAGGCTTACTTTTCAGGCAGAAACAATCGATTCCCAGTGCACAATTAAAACATAAATTAGATACCATATTTCGAAAGAATTGATCAATAAGAAAAAAATTTACTTATAGAGCTAAGTGCTGGATGGAGAATTGTTAAGTGCCTAGAGGCTTGCTCGAGTGCTATAGAGCTTGATTCAAGTCAAGAAGGAAAAGTTGATGGTGACTTACCTGATCCTGATATAGCGGACGAATTAGTTGCGTGACTCGCTACCGAGACGTCGCTCATCGATCCCAGCCACTTGAGTGTCTCCGTTGACGAAGTGCTTTCGTTGCTGTTATTGTCGATTGTTGCATTTGCCAAGTTCGGTGAATTCGTACTGGCTGACGGCGATAAATCATTCTGAGACCAGTGATGCGATTGTCGAGATAGCAACTCGGTTTCTTGACGAAGCCTGTAAAATCCCAAAGTAAAAAATACGAAAATTAATCATGGAAGAAAAAATAAACTAAAGAAAAAATCAAATGGTTAAGGTTATAAATAAGAACTCTTAATTCGATACATTCAAAAGCTTTTATCGCTTGATTTTCTAAAGCTATGAATGAAAGGATTAAAGATTAACAATTTTCTATTGATGATGACTGGATGAGAATTTCAGTTTCCCATCTGCCCGATTAAGGCTGAGATTAAAGTCTTTGCATAAAGTTCAAACTGATTTTTCTACTGATCCAGAAGTAGAATCAACGTTAGTAAGCAGTTTTCTATTAAAATTATTTTTCAAGTGCACGCTATATCCCTTACCTTACGAGACGTTAGAAGAAGGAGACCGTCTATTGTACATAGTAGTCCAGTCCAGTTCCGATATGTTATATTTATATTAATGTATATAGAGAAATATGTTTAAGACGCACTTAGAAACTTCTTTTGATCAATGCCGAGAAAATTTATCGGCTTTCTGCTGCTACGTTACTTCGGTAACTGATGCCTGAATTTTCGCTTATATAATATCGTCTTGCAAGATACGATTTGAGGCCCGTATAGACAGCGTGTTTAAATGTACGGAAATTGATGACGTCGATGAGAATATTGGTGAGTTATTGGTATCAATAGTTGTTGTTAAGCGTTATGCAAAATAATATAATACCATCGTATAAACGTTGAAATAAATTAAAATGTTTTAAAGGTGGGCGTAATCGGATCTCGATACTATAAGTCTTAAAGAAAATGCATTAAGATTTAAGAACTCTATGGTAAATGACTTTGACTTATCAAAACGGGCTGTTGGGTAGGAATAGATAACGCCGACTAGTTTCCTGTACATTAAACAATGGACGCGATACAGTAAAGTATTTCTAATGCGATGACCAGTCAAAAACATGTTTAATGATGTAATAGAATAATTTTTGGAACTTTTCCAGCAAACCATTTTGGTGAAGCTTCAGTAAATAAAATCATTTACTGAGTCTTAGATTCACTTCAATGGTACTCAGAACCTGATCAGTTCCTGGATGAATAAATTTCATTGCACTGAATGAATCCGCGGTTCAATTTCTTCGCTAAATCCTCATGGTGTAGTCAGTGAAGACGATCCTTACGATAATATAAATGCAATTGAGGAAACGATTTTTTTTTTTGTAAATTGTGTGTTGTGTACTTCAGAGTTCATGTGAGTCAAAGATGTGATAATTTTATGCCAAAATTAGCCTAAAAATACACGTACACTAGGGTAGCCCTTCTTTTTAAATTTCTAAAAGTTTTGTTCTCACTTTCATATCTTGTTTGAATCAACCACAAAAAACGATATGTTCAAAATTTTACCTCAACCACACAACTGCGAGGGGACCCACATCGACCATAAAGTTTTGGAATATTTGCGATGTCAACTATGTTTCCCGCAGGGAGTAGTTGTAGGATAAAGTTTGACCAATTAATGCAAATATCTATTAATTTTCAATCAACACCGATTTCCACCCTTCAACACGGTAGGATGATCCCGGTTGCAAAAGTGGAATTGTAAAACTTGATAAGATAGTTGTTATGAATGATGCTGCAGAAAGAGGTGTCAAACTAATTGGGGAATTTAATAAGATTCTCATAAAAAATGAAAATGAGAAACAGTTTGTAAAAATTACTAAATTGCGACTAAATCCTCCCTTAGGAACAAAATTATGTTCAATGTTCGTTCGATCACACTATGTTTTGTTTCTATAGATATTATTGCTTTAAATAAAAAGGTGTGTTCCTAATAGAAATTTTTGTTATCAAAAAAAATAAAAATTTAAATAATACTTTTAAATTTTTCATGTTATTTCAAAAAATTGTGGGTTGCCCAGTAGTTGCCCGATGTTCTTTGGTCATAAGAACAAGATCAGGGGGTAAGAGCAGCAAAATTTTAACTTTCAGAACAGACCCTATAGCTAAGGACCATCCAAAAGCCGCTGCACAATTTCAAGTTCCTATCTTTTACCAGAGTCCTTAAAAAATTGCTAAACATTTTCGTTATTCCTTGTTCTTATTCCCCAACTTAAAATGTTTGGCAAAACCATAGATCACATATGTAGCTCTACAGTCTGACAAAATTTCAATTTTATATGAGAGAGATAACTGCTTGAAATTTCTAGAAGTGCTACTTTTTTGAAATGCCTTACATTTGCTCGGTCTTAAAATATAAACTTGATGTGTTCGGTAAGTCCGGAGATATAATAATTTAAAATAAATTTGGACGACAAATTATTGTTAGCCCTCCCTTTTCGGACTATAATGGATAAAAAAATTAAATTATTTTCAAAGTTCTCCAAGTAACCTATTTATATATATATATATATGTCGATTCTTAGCTTCTTAGCTATGGTTGAGATTGGAACTAGTAGTTTTCTGTTCCAGCACTCCTCCGCCTTCCTCTACACCCCTCGCAAAATTGGAATCCGCTTGAGATTCAGCACCCATCTACAATCCACCCAAAAATGAACTTTCTATCTGTAAGAATTTGGAAGTCATTGTACGGTAAGTACGTACGGCTTACATACAGATGGATCTTTTCGGCAGTTTTAGGCTAATTTAGTCATGAAACACGAAAAAAAAGTTCTAGGGTACGAATTTTTTCCCACAAGACGATCACAATACTTTATTTTTTAGAATCACTTCCTGATTCGTGCACAATTCCCAATATTGGCATTAAAACCGCCGGGAGTAAAAGATCCAAAGAGGATCATCAGGTACTTCAAGAGACCAAACTGGGGAGGACTAATTGCATTCTTTAAGGCTTTCGATTGAAAACTATGATTTATATCTAGTGACTAAGTGCAATCTTGTTACCAAAACAATTCTCAAAGGAATGGCGGCTCTTTATTCCTTTCAATTTCAAAAGAGTTCGACCATCTAATGACTCTTGGCTTACCAAAGATCTCGATACAATTCACCCTCCACCACCCTCAGCCACAGAGATCTGTATATCAAGTCAAGGAATTCCTGCAACATCCCTATTTACCACGAAAAAATAGCATGACTTAAGGTTAAGGTGAAAGGTCCTGACATGCCCTAAAGTATCTAAATCTTTTTGGTCTTTTGCTAAAGCCGTCAGTAATTTATTTCAACGTCCACACCACCTCTTTCTGACGGCAGCCGCTCAGTCGTTGATTCAGTTGAAAAGGCAAATTTACTAGCACCGAGTTTTGCGAGAAATTCAACTCTCACACAAACTAATCATTCACCCCCAACTGTATCGCTTATTTCGCACTTGCGCCATTGCTAAAATTCGTCCGGATCTCAATATTCATAAGCCTGGTCCGGACGGTATTCCTACCATAGCCCTAAAAAATGCTTCCCATCTTTGGCTAAGCCCATTAGCAACCTTTTTCATCCTACTCTTCAGGAAAATTACCAAATAACTGAAAACAAGCGAATATGCAGCCCAAACCCAAGAAGGGAAGCAAGTTGGACCAAATTATCACTTCCGTACTAACAAAAAGTGATGGAAACTGCAGTCAACCGCAAGGTGCTTGGAAAGCAATCAACTTATAGGCTATCGCCAATATGGTTTTCGGTCGGGAAGGTCCACAGGTGTTTCGTTGGTTTACCTAACCGAACGCTGGAATACTTGAACACATAAATTTGGCGAAGGCCAAGCACTTTCATTAAATACTGCGAAAGCGTTTGACAGAGTTTGGTATAAATCCCTATTTCTTTTTCTTTTTGTTATGGATTGAGAGTTTTTATTGAAGCGCGCGATACAAGTTGTTTTAGATTGCATCTCTTCGACTCCCTTTCCTATCAATTCCGGCGCACCTCAAGGCTCCATTTTATCACCTACTTTATTTCTAACCTTTATTAACGACTTTCGGTCATTGACTCTTAACCCAATTCACAGCTTTGCAGGTGACAGTACACTTGAAAAGATTTACAGCTTGCACGTAATACAATTGCTGAGGCGCACCAACTTTCTGTTTATATTAAGCCCAGTGAGTTATTTAATTCATTAATTTCTGATATCAACATATCCTGTAATGGAGCAGGACGAATTGAGTAGAGTTTAATGCCACTAAAACACAAGCCTGTAATTTTTCTCTTAAATACGACATGTCCGATGCCTGACCTATTCTGTGATGGTGTAGCACTTGATCATTCGGAGAATTTCTACCCTCTGGGTACATTAATAAAAAAAATTCGACTGCAGCCAGCACATCCATAATGTAGCTTTAGACGTCTGTAAGTGCTTAGGCTTTCTCCGAAGGTGCAAGAAATACTTTTACACCATCTGATCTTGCAACCATCTACAAGTTACACATCAGGCCCCGACTCGAGTACAATTTGCTTATCTGGGCAGGGCACCCAGAATTCAGAGATCTGCGTTTCAACTTATTGGAAATGACCAAAACGACATCCTTAGACTCCATAGAACATAATAGAAATGTAGGAGTTCTCACCATCTACTACAGATATTTCCATGGCCGCTGCAGTCGTGAAATTAGTCGTCTTATCCCTTCTTTATATAAATTCTTGCGTAATACTCGTCCTGCTGAACGCGCTTATAAGTATACAGTTGAGCCACCCAAATCACAGTTCTTTTTTCCTAGTGATTATAACATTATCCAATTTAAAAGCAATAATCCTCGACTCTTTTATCCTGTCTATCCTTATTTAATTAACTGTATATTTTGTTTACTTTCATTTTGTTTCATCCCTTCCTAAGCCGACTGAACTGTACGCTACAGTATTAAGGGGTGACCCCTAAGTTCAACTTGGTGCCATAAAAAAAAGAATAATAAAGTAATAGAAAATATAGAGAGAAGCTGTACTCGAATTTTCTTCTATATATAAAGATTAGAAGCAGGTGAGTACTCGTATTGAACATTTTTATGCTCTAGATGAAATCTAAGAGTATATTGTTTGTTTTACCGTTTGTAACGCTAAGAAATAACGCTCGCACAGAGCCGCCAAGGGTACAGAAATACTTGTTGTCGCTCAAAAACCTCGATTCCGAGTGACCGTCTGTCCGTCTGTCTGTCTGTCCATCTGTCCGTCTGTCTACAGCATAACTCTCGAAAACTTTGAGCTATAGTGCTAAAAATTTTTGTGTGTCATTTTTAGCAAAAAAGTAACTTTAAATTCGTGAATGGGCTACATCCCCCACTCCTTCTACCCCCTCCCATACAAATTTCACGAAATTTTGAAATTCAAATTAAATTATTTTTCTTTGAAACTGTTTAAGCTATCAGCTTGATATTTTGTAAAAAGTATACAAATAGAAATATGAATAATACGAAAAAAATTTGTTTTGATCCGTACACTCCTACTACCCCCTCCCATACAAATGCATTATTTTTGTTAAATGCATTTTATCGATTTCCATTCAAACTAGAAAAAGTACAAACTTCAAACTTTGCCAGAATTCGTTTCTTAATATTTGAAATAAGTCTTAGAAGAAATTATCAGCTCCGATTTACTCCTTCTACCACCTCCCATACAAATATCTGTATTATAAATTCAAGAAAAGCATTTCTCCTTCAAGTATATGAGAGCTATCGACTTTGAAATTGAATAAAAGCATGGTGATAAGGGTGATGATAAGCAGTTTCAAAATCATCTTAAACGCTCCACTTCCTCTGCCACCTCCCATACAAATGCCCCAATTTCAGGAAAACTATGACCAATTTCTTAAAAAAAAAATGAAAACTAAAATCTTTAAATTCAGCAAAAATCATTATGCATGCCATGCTCGGTGTCATATATGAAAAACACAAACCTTCCCCTCTACTTCTACCACCTCCTATGCAAAAGTCTCTATTCCCTAGTCGAAAGTTTTCTTCTACCGCCCTAGCCAAATAAAATTAAAAATACACGCGTTTTCAAGTGCATAATTGTTTGCTGTAATTACGGGGTTTCAAGAATTTCCATCCTTTAAGTTGCATAAGGGATCCTGCAAAGAACACAGCGCAAAAATTTGAGAACGACATAAATCACATGTTCATTGTACAAAGGTATATCGTATTTTTGTGCGCTTTCTATGTTGTGAGTCCAGTGGCGTAACTACGATTTAATTCTAGGGGCAGGGGCTCAACTTGTAAAAAAATATTTAACCACAAGCGAAATTTGTCCGCGTAAGATCGCAATAATAAGCAATTTTTGAGAATTTAGTTAGTATGAGTATGCTAAGTTTAATGGCTCTTTGAACACAATGTTTTGTATTTTGTTCGAATCAGAGCCATGAATTAAACCATAATAATTGCATTTATATGGGACAGGCTCGTGATCAAATCAAGCCCGTGATTTGAGATCATACACGTATTGAAAAGCGTTAAGGACATGTGAATAGTTGTAGCTTGTGTTAATTAAAGAAAAGTCCAAATAAAATAACATTTAGTTTTGGACTACGATTGTGCATACGATCTTAATTCATTCATTCAATCTGTAAAACCTCCACGTAGAAACATAAAATTTATCTAATGAGCTCCTTTTGGATGCTAGTCCCATGAAATGTTGGGGTCTTGTGAACTTTTTTATTTTATGGGGTAAAATAGGAGGAAGCTTGGAAAGTTGTGAAATTGTGTCATATTGTATGGGAGGGAGTAGAAGAAGTGAAGCTAATCATCTAATTTTTTTGGTCATACTAATAATTTTAAATAAATATTTTGTTCAAAATACCCACAAAAAATCTCCTCTTCCGTAATTGCGACGCTGTGTGAGTTCTTCAAAAGACGTAGCAAAAATATCCAATACAAAAATTTTATAGTAAAGAAAATATTTCGATTATCGAACAACACTGCAGAGAACTTCTGAGATTTCTTGTCAGCCAAAAAAGCACAAAAAATTTAAATTGGGCACATAAAACGTATTAAAAAGGCAAATAATACTGCAAATTCATTTTAAGTGACTGCGCCCTGCTAGCCTGACGCAGTTAGATCAATCAAATCAAAGTCCTGTTAAGAATCCCTATAGGGGCACAGGACAGAAACAACTCTGTTCCACAAGGCGCGATCCTGAGCATCGGCCTTAAGCAGTTGCCAGGACTTGTTTATTCCTCTGGCCTCCTGCTCAACTGCTCGCTTCCATGTGCTACATGGTCGACCAACCCGACGTCTTCCTTGAGGATTGTAATCCAGAGCCTGTTTGGCAATATTTCGCTTTGGTTTCCTCAAAGTATGACCGATCCACTGCCACTTCCGCCGTTGAATCTCAATACCTATTTTAGTCTGGCCAGTTGTACTCCAAAGTTCGTCGTTGGTGATTACATCTGGCCAGAACATTCCTGAAATGCGTCGGAGGCATTGGTTCGCGAAAGTTTGTAGTTTCTTGGTAAGTCGAACGGTCATTTTCCATGTAGTACAACCATATAATAACACGGATTTGACGCATGCGTCAAAAACTCGCAGCTTCGTGCGAAGGGAGATCTCTCTTTACCTCCAGAAAGGGGAAAGGATACCGAAGGCATGACGAGCTTTATTTAGTCGAGCCTCAATATCCTTTTCGGCTCCGCCGTCCATGCTGACAATGCTTCCGAAATAGCAAAAATCTTGCATCTCTTCCACATCCTGTCCGTTAAGAACAATCGGTGTGCTTGCGTTCGAACCCATGTACATGTACTAGGTTTTACGCACATTTATTTTCAGTCCCACCTCTTTGTATTTAGAATACAACGAGCGAACATTTGAATCTAAGTCCGAATGGTTATGTGCAAGCAAACACACGTCATCAGCATAAGCAAGGTGACTTAAGATGTTAAATAGTCTCACCTGAAGACCTTTACCTTCCCCACCTTCCAGTGCAACTTTCAAGATGTCATTTATTACCACCAGAAACAGGGATGGTGATAATATGCAGCCTTGTCTGACACCCGTTCGCACAGGGAAGCTCTAGGACAGCTCTCCTCTATGCAAGACGCGACACCTTGTATCTTCGTAGGATTCTTTAATCTAGCTATGACCTTATCTGGAATACCTCTCCTACGCAAAGCATTCCATATATAATCTCGCTTAACGCTGTCGAAAGCCTTCTCGAAGTCCACAAACATGAAATGCAGTGGCGAACCCATTTCGGGTGACTAGTCTAATATTATCCGAAGGGTACTTGTGTGGTCAGTACAAGACGATCCTTTACGGAATCCAGCCTGATAAACTTCGAGAGTGCTCTCGACGACATCACTAATCCTATTCCTTAGCCATAATTTTTGATACGGCAGTAAGTAGACATTTACCACGGCAATTTCCACAATCCCGAAGGTCGCCCTTCTTCAGAATTTTCACAATGACGCCCTCCTTCCATTCTGTCGAATATCTTCCTTCATTCCACACCTCGGTAAAGAGTGGGAGGAGTATATCGGCTGTTATTTCCAGGTCCACTCTGAGGAGTTCGGTTGGTAGTCCGTCTATACCTGGAGCTCTCCTTCCCGCCATTGACCGAATGGCGGAAACTATCTCTTCCTTATCTGGGGGATCGTCCCTAATAGAGGATTGTTGCGGTTGGATGTTTGGTAGTTGTTGACGCAGTTAGATATTAGGGTATAATTCACATGGGAAATTAAAAAAAAAAATAATAAAAAAATTAAATTGAATTAATATGGGCATCAGAATTAATATCTTTTGAGCGTTCAGAATCCCAATTATGAGCACTGTACAAGAATTGTAAATCCATAGTTTCGATTTTGACTTTTCACCCGAACTCTACTACAAAGCCCTCTTCTTGCATGGTATACCTAATGCTCATGGACAGTTCTTATGGTCTGTTTCGGTTTGTCGATAAAAACACGGTTCAAATCAATTTAAGAAAAAATAGCGATCTTAATATTTGAATAAGCCGAAATGGAAATTTTCGATTAGATCCGCGCATTTCTTAGGCCCCTAATCATATTCCACATAGCTAGTTTCCATATTCTGCAAGTTTCTACTAGATATCTTATTGATTATCTGCATCTCCACTCTCTACTCTAATACCTCATTAATAAATTATTACCTTCCAGTAGCTATGGCGGACATTAATCTAAATGAAAAGGAAAAACTGTAATTTGGTACACGACCTTAATAATGGTGGCGCTTGAAATTGAAAACGTTCCAAAACTAATCGCTACCTATAAACAACACAAAAAAAACAATATTCAGAAATGCAATCGACAAGAAATTCCATATCATAGATGGTAAATCACGTAATCAATCATAGAAAAGAATTTCAGGTTCTCAATTATACATTAGAGGTGACGGCATAAGAAACTTTAAGACGTTTCGAGCCGTCGTCATTAGCGTGCAGCTAATTTCCGCGAGAGCGAGGAGCAAGATCGGAAGATCAAGAAAATCTAAATTATTAGGTCGCCAGTTCATTGTTTGAAATCAATTTTCCCACAACAATAGCACTAGATTTAAGTATGAGTATGCAGTTTATGCCCCCATAAATACAATTGCTTTCTTCAGTCAGTGAAAGAATTCTGAGGATTTTTTTCGTTGCTGACTTGAAGTTTAAGGCAAAAAAAAACTGCATTCTTGGGAGCTAATAAAACCTTAGTGTTCGTTTTTTTTTAGTTTTTGTTAATGCCATTTGGCGTTCGAGACGAGCAGCAACACTAATTTGATAACAAAACTCGGCGGGAGCTTAATTGAAATGACCCCTTTTTAACATATAAAAAAGGTTTTTTCCGTTGAGACAATGAGCAGAAGAAGCTACTTGAGCTTCTTCAATTGGAAGCAGATTTACCCGAAATAAGATAATAACAGTTCTTAAAGAGACATAATGATCGGTTTTGAATGAATTTTCCTCGTTAAGTATCGAGGCCTTCCTTGACTCTGTGTGTCGTCAGCTTGATTAGCCCGCCGTAAGCCCACCCAAAATATCCGCGTGTCGATGTTATGGAACAATTTATGCGAAAATTTTGAGAAAAGACGGCGCGGACGCTGTACGTACTCTTCAAGTCGTTCCAGTACGCAACGATACGTTTTCGAGTGCGGCGTGATAAATGGCCGTGTAATTTGATATTAATTGTCGGTTGTAACTGAAAACGCAATGTCATGCGAGCATATAGGGAGCGGTGTAGTATACGCGAGAAGTGGCATGGGCCTTGTCACCCAATCCGAGCAAAATTTGTGTGAACAAAATACCTACTTACCTGTCAAGCTAATATGTGAACTGTACTTAAGTAAAAAAAAATCTTATTGTACTTACCGATCGAGGAATGGTGTTGCTGAACTTGAATCCGAGCTCGAGACGTAGCTATGATAACCTTCGGATTGCGCATAAGACGACTGCTTTTGATGATGGAAAACGGGCTGATCGTAGTACGATCGGCTGTTGTATTCTTCGAGGCCGGCTTGCGTTAAGCCGCACTGATCGCTCATGTTGTCATCCTGCAAAAAAAAAAAAAATGTTAGGTTAGGTAATGGCTTCTTATTTAAATGGACATAATGGTGTAGGTGCTATCTATAATTATCTGATTAAATTAGGAATTTCGGATCAAAATTGGCAGTAAATTTAATTAGCTTGGTAGCTAGGCATAAAAAAAATCGCAAACTTGTAGGTCAAAACAGCAGATAAATCTGGAACAAGGTAAATAGATTCGGTTTGATAATTTAAGTTGAATCCACCCGTTGAAATCGAAACGATCTAAGGGCGAATAAAATCCATTTGACTTCAACAGGATATAAAACATTTCTATCAAAATGCTTCAGAAATACAATAAGCATCATCAATGAATTGAAGATAAATAAAGCTATTTCTCTGGATGTCAATTTTCGTTACTGTTCCGTACCAGTAACTATTCATTGCTTTGAGGAAAGTAATCGTTACATTTTAATCATTACTAGGTACTCGTATTTTTTTAAATGACTGCCATATCATGTTGCAGGGATGAGTAAGCCAGTTTTTCAAATCAGATGTTCAAATAGAAGTAAAAACTAGAGACGAAACAAAATTTGTACAGTAATGCTAAAACAATCTAAGTTTTCTTCAAAAAAAATCCCTCAAATTGATAAAACCAAATCTTTTTATCACGCCAAACATTATGAAATTATACAATCTGATAACATTGATCCCGAAACTATAACACTAGTAACGAAGGATTGCCTGATCTTGCCCTGTTGTTCAAGCCAAGCGCCATAACTCTTCTCGCCGACATTCTTGGTGTGGACGAACCGAAACGAATAAAACACATTATTTTCTCAGTAGACTTTACTGAAAAGAAGATTAAGAGTATTCCTTCTCGTTCTTGCTTTCGAATGGCGGTACGGTATTATGCCCGCCTGCGATATAACGAAGAAGCAACTAAACATTACTTTCGGTATAAGTACTTTTTTTGTATTTGTATCAAATACTCGAGTAACGAACCAGTAACGAAACGTTTAGTCAGTTCAGTTACTTTTTCGCGAGCTCATTTCGTTACTTAAGTAACGAATATAAATCTGCGTCGGTATTCGCTACTTCGGCTTTCGTTTGGTTACGATTACTCATGTAATGAATAATTACTTTTTTGACATCACTATCCATTGACGACTCTAACAACTTCCATCGTATCAGCATTTTATCAACCTTCGACAAAATTTTGGAGATCGTAGTGAGATCGCAACAATAATCTACATCAAACAATATGCTTTTAGAAGTAACTCCGACACAAAATAGACTCTTTTTATGTTGTTACGAGAGTTTACTCATTTGAGCTTCATAAATTTTATAAGATCTTAAAAAAATTGAATATTGTATTTCGTGAAATTGTGCAATTTGTATGGGAAGTGGTAGAAAGAATGGTATTTCAATTTTTATTCGTAAAATAAATATATGCAGCATTAAAATGTTAATTTCAAAATTTTAGATCATTAACATTTACGTTTTCCAAAAAAAAAAAATTCTTAACATAATGCTGTGAAATTACGTTATTTTATATGGGAGGGTAGAAGGGGTGAAGCAATTTGTTCCGTTTACGAACTTTATCTAATCTAGAGAGAAACAGAAGCTCCGAGGAAACTAAATTATCAACCAATTTTTGCTTCTTGTGTTTTTAATAATTTGTATCATTTCATACATATATAGATTTGATTTAATTTAGTCCCATTTTATATCACACACCTTATATTTTTCATTTCGTTGGTAATTTATTTCTTCATGTAGGGGAACCCGGGGCAGAACGGGATACTAAGTTGAAAATATATCTTAAAAACGCTGAAGGGTTAATTTAGGAAGCTGCGAATTTTTCTATAAAAACATTATGATACAATAATCACAAAAATGTAATAATATTGTTGGAAAACAAAAGAACAGTGTTTTCAAAAATAGAATAATATGTCCTTTGCCCCGTTCTACACCGGGCACGGGCAGAACGGGGTGCTAAGGACGATCGATTATAAAAGCATATAATACTACTGATATAAAATCATTCCTGCAGAGTACAGACCGATTATCATCTTGCTTTATCTTTCTAAAGCTTTTGAAAAACTTATAAGCCAAATATTATAATACTTCAGCGAATTTCCAATCAGGTTTTAGGCCCCACCATAGTTGTATCAGTGCACTACTTAATGTCACTGATAATATCAGAGTGCAAATGGACAATCATGTGACCACACTTACTTTGTTGGATTTCTTCAAAGCGTTTGATAAAGTTGATCATATATCAATATCCTTACTTACAAACTTCTAAACTATTATCAGTTATCTACTTCTTCAACCATTTTGATTAAATCTTCTAATTCTTCTACAATGACACTACGGCCCAAATCGGGTCTTGGCCTCGTGACCTTCAGGTTCCTTAACATTTTTACATTATTTGTTGTAGATGGGTTGTCAGTCTTTCGCACAAACCTCTATCTACGAATTTTTTTTTTTTTCATTTTCGTAGATTGAGGTAACGAAGCTATATTCTAACAGGTAGTGTGCAGAAATTACATTACGTCGGCCGAGATTTGAACTCACGACCTTCGCATTGCAAGACCAACACGCTACCCACTAGGCTATACCCTAGCTACTTTGATTAAATCATACCTTACTAATCGCCTGTAAGCCGTATCAATCATTGAGCAATTTTCACCTTTTTTGCAAACAAAATGTGGTATTCCCCAAGAGAGTATTGTTGGTCCTTTGTTTTTCGGTATTTGTATTAATGATCTTCCGTTCTTTATATAGCAGATAGTGTGTAGCGTAGTGAGTAGCGTGTTGGTCTTATAATGCGAAGGTCGTGAGTTCAAATTCCGGTCGACGCATATATAATTCCAGCACATTGCCTGCTTGGATATACCTTGGTCACCTCAATCTACCAAAATGAAAAAAATCGTAGATAGAGGGTTGTACGAAGGGCTAACAGCATTTCCACAATAAGTAATGAAAAATGTTAAGGAACCTGAATATCAGGAGGCCAAGGCCCGATTTGGGCTGTACTGCTATTGTAGTAGTAGTTCTTTATATGACACTGCGAAATCAACATGTTCGCTGGTGATCTGCCACTGCAGCTTAGTTATCCGCTCAGGTTGGTGGAAGAAGCAACCAGTCGTATAAACGAAGATTTGACTTGTATTAGTAATTAGGCATAAATGAATTTTCTACAACTGAACTCATCTAAGACCTAGAATATCGTAATATACAAAACGCAGCATGATTTGTCGTATTTCCCTGCTGTTATCCTCAAAAACTCTGTTATCGATTATGTGGTAAAAATTAAGAATCTTGGGGTTTTTTTTAACTGCACCCCAACGTGGAGCGGTCATACTTTATCCATTATAGGAAAAGCTCATGGGATTCTTCGAACCTTATTTAGCATACGTCGGTATGTACCACTAGATATCAAATTTATGGTGGTAAAAACTTTAGTAGTACCAATTTTGATATATGGGCATGAAATTTTCTATATTCCTGATTCTATATGGAGGGATCGACTAAATGTAGCTATGAACTCTACTGTTCATTACATCTATAGATTGCTACGATTTGGCCATTTTTCTTCTTTAGTATTTCGTTGATCTCTAGAACGCTATATTGTATATCGCTGCTTGATATTTATTTTTAAGATAAGTCATTCCAAAAGGCCTGAGCATCTTTTCCAACGAATTACGTTCGCCAGATCCAGGACTCATTAACTAATAACACAGTTTCACAGAGGCAATTCTTCATTTATATCATTCAACAGTAGAAATCCGTAGATCAGGAAGGGATGATGATTTTTGCAGGAGGCTTTTTATATTTTCTAATTCAATTTTCATTGTTTTTGTTTTCTTTTTTCTATTCTTCTTTTGATTAACTGTTATTAATGTAGAACTAATTTGAAATAAGTCACATAATTTGAAAAGCTATGCCGTTATTACGCAAACAAAAGATTCTTGTATATTAATTGTGTTAAACCAAATAAATAAACAAATAAACTGAATAAACTAAAATAAACTAAACTAAATAAACTAGTAAAAAAGCTGAAAAAAAAAAGTTTACTCCATATTTATTTAGTTTTAAGTTACTACAAAGGTTTTTGTTAAACCAGCCTCATCACTTTCGCTATCGATTTCTGCTCAGGAATTATGTACCCATTTTTTGCCAATGGAAAAAGCGATCAACTGATTTTAAGTAAAATTCACCGCAACATAAACATTCACAGTCAGAATGGAGTACTTTCCCATTCCGTTCCACCCGTTCTGCCCAGAGACTCGTTTCAGGTTAGGAAGGAAAAAGTTTCAATACAGGAGCAAAAAACACAGAGCAAAAAGTTCACTCAGTAATGCTCAAGAAAACAAGAGTAACATGGCTGCCGTAGTTGAGCAGTAACAGGAGGGTCTAGTTTTACTTATTGCCGCTCACTAGAAGCACCTCCTTGACACCGAAAAGCGCCTAACTTCATTCCGGCCCGGTACCCTATTCCGCACCGGGTTTCCTTATCTGTGTTTTGGTTGTTGGTCTTCGTTTTTGTTTTTGCGTTTTTTTATTTATTTTTTGCTAGCTTTGCTGCTTGTCGTAAATTCAAAATTCACAAGAAATTGAAGTAGTCGCCTTTTATTCGACTCGACTTTAAATTCAATCAATTCCCTGTTAAGGAGAAGACAGAAGGACAGAAACACAAGTCCCGATCCTGACCATCTTCCTGTATTTGTTGTTCTCTGGTCTGCTGTTGAATTGCTCGCTAGCATATTATCCTAATTCGACGTCTTCTATGAGAACTATAACCCAGAGCCTAGAGATTTTTTACTTTGCCTTCTTCAAAGTGTGAAAAAACCACTGCCACTCACAACTATACATCTTATTGCCTTTCTGAATCTATGTAGTTCATCATCTCTTATGCAGATGACTTAATTATCCAAATTAATGAAAAATGCCCGTCAATTTTTAGGTCTTACCCTTATTGCCCATTGGTTTAATTCGTTTGGATTGAGTATCAATTCAGCGAAGACTACGATTACCAGAAGACGAAGTACTGAATGTTTCAATCTAGTGGAGATATATTAAGTCTTTCATATAGGGTACCTTATCTAGGAATCATCTTGGATTGCAAACTCGGGTGGGCAACAGAAAATTGTAGAAAGATCTAAGATCGTTAAGCATTCAATTTACACTATGTGCCTATTAACGCATTGGTGTACATATTATTGTACGCAATCTCTACATCATCAAAAGCACTCAAAGTATACTCCTTGAGTTCGATGGACTTTTCAATTTTAGACACTACAATGCCGTTTCGACAAACCGGCGTTCCATGTAAGCTTGAAAGAAAGGGCTGAATTTGGCGATCTTTACAGGGGTTCTTATGTGAATAATCTATCAGCATTTCAAAGGATTTTAGAAAGAAAGAAGTCAGGTTTATTAGCTAGGATTTAACCCAGTGTGTAGTGTGTTGGTCTACAATGCGAAAGTCGTGAGTTAAAATCTAAATAATAATAATAATAAACAACTCCACTGTTTCTGTCGGCTAAACGGTCCAAGTACCATCGCTCCTTTGAAGAAACCCAACCACGAAAGAGTCGTTTGAAAGAATTCATTGATTGAGTCAGCAGTTGCGCAGAATTGATTCCAAGATTGCTGTCCGTACAGAGTGCTTCAATTTACTAAGCGCGGCTTAATAGGCTTCCAAGTCAGTTTCTTACCGCAATCAAAAGTTTTTACCATTTCTCAGTTTAGATCTTTTCATATCGCAAGCAGAAGCGTAGTTCCTCATTACCACAATTACTAAGAAAACCTCGCTTTGCTGTGTAGCATCTGTAGGTTAGTGATCCAGTAAATTTTCTAAATAGAAGCCTACCATCTTCTGAATCTAGGATTCCTATAAGAGACGATACAAGGAGTATTACTGTCTACCGTGAAAGTTATCCATCTATGGTATGGTACTGAAAGTGCTTGGTCTTTATTTCTTATTATAGCTTTTTTTTAATTATAGCTATGATCTTATCTGGAATACGCCTATACCGAATGACGGAAACTACTATATTTTTTGCTTATATAGTGGTCGTTCGAAAAAGAGTTAATCTTGGATAATGGTTTTGGATTTGTAATATCTTTAGCTGAGAATCAGAGAATTATTGCTTCCATAGCCGCAACTTATATTAGGAAGAGTTCCGTTGACATCTCTATCCAGGTGGATGGCGGCGAAATTCCATTAAGTTAACGGTCTCATACAGTGGCGTGGCGTCCATTGATACAAGGGAAGCAATGCTTCCCTTACGTTTTGCCTTTTATTCAGTTTAGAAAAACTAAACTGAAATCGGCACGGATGTGAAAATTTATTTAAAAATTTCTTTAAAAAAAAGGGCCCATTATTTTCGTCTACCACTGTTTACAGCACTACGTGCTCAGGACAGCTTTTTTTCTCATGCTTTTTCTGACCGACGAATGTTGAAAGCCTTCCACAGGGAAAAAGATGCGATTTTAAAAACACATTTACAAGACCGCCGGCCATTACGAACGGAATTTTTTGCAAGTTCGACTCCAATATGAGGGAAGATGCGTCGCATTAAAATGCTTCCACCCTTCCTCTCATTGCTCTTAGTCGCATATACAAGAGAGCGAGACCGCCGGCCAATACCAGTAAAATTTTCGCTCGCAGCGAGCGGAAGTTCCACTTCTATACAAAGGAGAGATGCATTAATGCAATTGCTTCCAGCCGGTGCTTGTCGCAAACTTTGGCTCTCGATCAAAGTATTGCCAGTATTGAAATTTCTGTACAAGCCGAAAAATGATCAGGAAGAAAAATGTGAAGAGGTAGATCTGGCAATATTGCCCATATTTGTCGTGCTTTGAGTGAACAGAATCGGTTTCAGGGGAGACTACCTAAAAAATTGAAAGAAATCGATTTTTTTTATTTCTGATTAATAATGCAGGCTGGATTCTAAATCGATTGCCGAAAACCGCACCTCCGTCGGATGAGTAGAAAATTTTCAAATAAAGATGTAGTCCAGTCGGATTAGATCAAAAAATGCCTGTTTGGCGAAATGC
Organism: Chorisops tibialis; assembly: GCA_963669355.1. NCBI lineage: Eukaryota > Metazoa > Arthropoda > Insecta > Diptera > Stratiomyidae > Chorisops > Chorisops tibialis. The sequence goes on along the minus strand of OY770262.1, from coordinate 109,268,953 downwards.
TGCGATCTCGATGTTTTTTTTTTTAAACCTCATTGTTTTTTTGCGTAGATTACGATAAAAATATTGCGGACACTGGGGGAGTGGAGGAAGGACTCGAAAAATAGCAAAATTTGCAAATTTTCGCCTGTTTTAGAGGTTTTTTGAAATTTATGACGTTCCAATAAACTATATTGAAAAACTAAAAATGAGGTTCGTTTGCAGGCATTAAAACCTCTTATTTAAGTGGTATATAGTTAAATTTGGTTTATCTAAACCTGAGATATAGACTGTTATTTAAGACGTTTTTGGCAATTTTCAAAGAATTCGTGTTTTTGGAAGGAAATGAGTATCTCACAAACTGTAAAAAAGATATTATAACAAAACTTGCGGCATTGCCTATTATTAAATGTACTTTAAGTAAGTGATACAAAATTCAGTCTTAATTTAGCCGGTTTCGTAGAAATTTCATCTGGTGAAGTTATTGCAAAATATCTTTTCGAGTAAATTTTTTCTTAATATCTTTTTCAAAAATAGATGATCTAAATTAAATTTCTGACTAACTTCTATAGTCAGGTTGTATTGTAGACATCTCGACGAACAATTTGCGGGATTCGAAAGTCAATTTGACTCATCCTGAGCTGAGATATTGATCCTTTTCTTTCAGATTTTAATACTTTTAAGTAATTATGTTATTTTTACTCGTAAAAATTGGTTTTTAGGCTGCCAATCATATTCTTTGAGAATTGCTCTGTAGCTACGTGCATACATACATTTGATATACACAAGGAAAAAATAACATTTTCAACCAGAACTCTTATGTGCCGAAAAGGGGTCTTAACCTGCACGAGGTGTTTCATGTGTATAGAAAAAACACAATAATTTAGAATTTATGATTGAAATTTGAAGCTACAAGCGTGAAAATTTGTGAAACTCATTTAAAAAAAATGCTTAGAAGTTTAAAATATTAGCTGGTCGATTACCTTCTAAACTTCTATCCCCTCCCATACAAAAGTATGATTTCGACCAATTTCAATAAATCAATTAATAACCAACCAATTAAAAGCTACGAATTTGTAATTTTGTACGAACAGCTTTCAAGGTAAATAAAAAAGACTGAATTTTGTATCACTTACTTAAAGTACATTTAATAAAGGCAATGCCGCAAGTTTTGTTAGAATATCTTTTCTACAGTTTGTGAGATACTCATTTCCTTCCAAAAACACGAATTCTATGAAAATTGCCAAAAACGTCTTAAATAACAGTCTATATCTCAGGTTTAGATAAACCAAATTTAACTATGTACCACTTAAATAAGAGGTTTTAATGTTTGCAAACGAACTTCATTTTTAGTTTTTCAATATAGTTTATTGGAACGTCATAAATTTTAAAAAACCTCTAAAACAGGCGAAAATTTGCAAATTTTGCTATTTTTCGAGTCCTTCCCCCACTCCCCCAGTGTCCGCAATATTTTTATCATAATGTACGCATGAAAACAATAAGGTTTAAAAAAAAAACATCGAGATCGCAACATTTCGCTCCGAAATTCTAATCCGACTGGACTAATGTAAGCTTGTGGAGTCATGCATATTGACACAGCGCTTTTAGCTTGGTGCAAAATAATTGCTTCCCCTAGCTATAAAGTCACGCCACGCCACTGGTAGTATAAAATTGCTAGACTTTAGATTTTTACAAAAAAAAATAGCCCAATTGTACGAAGACTTCCGTCTCTCCCTAACCTCATTTCCAAACTGTTCTAAGGGAAAACATTTTCGATTTGAAGACCAGGTTCGAAAATTTAGGTTAATTACCATGAGCGACCCGACAGAATTTTTTCCAATTATAAAATTTTTCCCGCCATTATATACCCACAAGTTTAAAATTAATTATTCAGTAACATGTCTCAGATCTTTTTCGTTTAATGATTAAAGATCGAATATCAGGGGTCATATACAAGAAGGTATTTTATTAATTGTAACTCTAACGGATCTTGAAAAATTCCAAGAACACTTTCAGGCCTATTTAAGAAAACTCTTCGGCCGATAAGACTGTTAATTATTGCTGTCCAGCCAGTATCCAGCACAGAAACAGCAGCAGCATCTTTGAATTTATATACTCAGCATGCGTCGTCTCACGTTAATTAAAACCATTAGAGCGTCGTCGTCGTCTTGCATGATCTCTTCCACAAAATTTAAATTACACGTCCAGCACTACACACAGCTTTCGTGTAATGCAAGAGAGTACGACCGTGAAATGTTCTCCCCGTACTTTGGCAGTTGAAATTATGATTAATGTTCGACGGGTTCGTATCTCGTTTTGTGAGCCTTTTAAAGGACGGTTCATTTCAGCTACTGGACTTTTCCGCCAATACATAAATCTTATGCGAAGAGGTCATTTCTCACAACCAGAACAACAACAAAAAAGAAAACCCTATCTACAATATGAAGATCCTCTAATAACTTAACGGTTGTAGGTCACTCCGATTCCTTTTCGATCCGCATTGTTAATTACAAAGCAGTCTGTGATCTAGCGAGCCAGCTAGCTTGCAGGCCATTCCGGGCAATTATCGATTCTCAATTGTACAGCAAGGAGGTGTAAACGCGAGTCCCATAAGTAAGTCCCTTACAAACTATCGAGACTATAATTACAGCTTAAATTACCTTTTCAAATCATCGGATTGCGAAGCTAGTTGTTAGGTAAGGCGGGAGAAATTATGAATATGGTATTTCGTTTCAAATGGGATTTCGTGTAAGACACGATTAACTCTAATGTCTTTGAATCGCGGTCATAGTTTATACACGAACCATTTAGAATCGTGTTAAATATTTACGGCAGACCAAACATAATTAAAATAAAATAAAACGAGAAAAATTAAATGATAATCAGGGAAATGAGAACTTTCGGATTAACGGTTAGATGCGATTCATATTTTTCAAAATTTCGCTTCATAGGCTTGAATGAGGAGCCAGTCAATCAAAATTTGGCACTTTTGAAGCCGTTGTAGCACTCTGCGAAGAGTAATTAGTTTTTGATCTTTTAAGTTTAATGGCTGCAGTGATGAGCTTGTTTCTTAATTTCACTTTAAATAGTATTTCATTATACAAGAAACGATATATTGAGCTAAGTAGTACCATAGCTAGGGTTTAGCCTACTGGGTAGCGTGTTGGTATTGGCAATGCGAAGGTCACGAGTTCAAATCCCGGTCGCTGCAATATATAATTCTAGCACATTGCCTGCTTGGATATACCTTGGTCACCTCAATATACGAAAATGAAAAATTCGTAGAAAGAGGGTTGTGCAAAAGGCTAACAACCCTTCCACAATAAATAATGAAAAATTTTAAGGAACCTGAATGTCAGGAGGCCAAGGTTCGATTTGGGCTATAGTGCCATTGTAGAAATAGATGTAGAAGTACCACTTTTCAAAGACAAAGCGATGATGATTAGTACTATGTTTATCACCGCCAAAGTATAGTACTGTACTTATATGTATGTATATTTTAGTTCAGTGACAATGCTGCGGGAATTTATGGATGAAATCTTTAAATAATATCTTAATTTTTATGTAGGCTGAGTAAAAGGGAACTTAAAAACCTAATAGATAAATAACAATGTCCATTCCACGGAATTCAATAATAAAATATCTGCTAATACTAATCTACGTTGGAACTTACTTGCTAGAGTTTCTAATTTATAATTAAATTTATAGACTTTGGCTTATTCACGTGCGATAAAATTTAGGCAAATTAGGCATCATTTTTAATATTTAATTCTGTTATATTTGTGTTTTCGAATATGTGATATTTGGTACAATCTAATAGTAGCGAAGCACCATAAACTGATCGCAATATCGTTGTATACATAAGCAATTTATTTTTTAGATTTAATTTAATGTTCGGTGCATAATTAGTTAATTAGTTTTATTTATCGTTTGTATTATATGACCTTTATAGATGCGGTATTTGAGCGTACGAACTTGTAAAAATTCTTGAAACTATTCAAAATTCAGCTCATATTAAGCCAGTTTCATAGAAATTATTGCAAAATAATATCTTTTCAAAATTTTTTGCTCACTGGCTTTTCAGAAAAAAGGGTATAAATCAAATCGCTAACTTACTATTGTACATAGACATCCTAACGAAGAATTTTCGGGGTTTGAAGGTCAGTTTGACCCATCCGAAGTCGAGATATCGATCTTTCTCTTCCAGATTTTAAGATATTTTTAATAATTATGTTATTTTAACTTATAACAATTGATTTTTAGGCTACCAATCTTTTTTTTTACAGAATGACCTATGCCTATAACACAGGCAATTTCGGCCTTTATGTCCAACGCACAAACACAGTCATGGAGAGATGGAATGGGATTAGGAAGGTAGGGGAAGAGGAGTGAGAACGACCGTAACGAGTGGTGAAGCTGATATATTTGACAGTTGAACTGGCTGCTACTGACAAATATTTGTAGATGTTATGGGGGACTGAATGATAGAAAGCGAACACAATCCATCTACTGAGTATCTAGGCCTTCTTGAAGTGGAACTGTTTCACTTTTACATCGCTTGCTCATTTTTTTTACGAATAATTTTTCATCCCCTGTAGCAACTGAAAAATTCGTGCTTAAAAAAATCCCGTCTGGAGTGGGAATCGAACCCAAGAACTATTGACTGAAAAGCAAGCACGCTGCCCACTACGCCACGGAAGCCTTATTATTTCAAAAAGACCAAGTAACTACAACTTAGAGATATCCCATTGTTACCAGCAACTTCTAAAACCTATTTTTTTTGCTTTTAACAAATATTCATATTATTTTTTATACTCTTCCTAGAACTCCTTTAGCCAGTAGACGTTAGCAGTTCACTTTCCTTTTGCTCATTGCAAGTCTGAAAAAGTTCTATTTATAATTTGTATGGGCCATTCTAATAATTGAATATTTATTACGGTGATTATCGCAAAGTGAAATTCCACCGGTTACAGCGAAATGATGGCAAATTCTTTTGAAATTACAGGATAAAGCTGACTTCGTTTTGATACAAGTTGAAGTAACCAAAGATATTAAGACAATTGCACACGATTTTTAGCGGACCTAAAGAAGAGCACAATAACTTGAAAAAAGTTTTCTTCAAATGGATAGAGCTGATAAATTTGTTATGTTAAATTTTTAACGGAGTATTTTTGAGTATTTAAGGGGTAAGGAGTACTGGATAACTACTATAAATGGAGAAAAGTCCAATCGGAAGGAGTACTCTCCCCCCATTTTCAACGAATATATTGTGGACATAAAATTTTGTGCATCACGAAATTCGTTACCGTAAGTCTATCTCTCTAGGCCCCAATAATCTCAACTAAGCAGTAGCTAAAAAAATATCGACCGACGCAAAATGTCCTTTCCAAAAAAAAGTCAGTCAGAAATTTCAAACTTTCACACTAAATTGAGCCTGAACTACCCGGCGACCATAACTCAGCAGCAAACAAACGAAACTCGAGTCCTTGTCCTCTCTCTCGCTCTTTTTCTTATTATCAAAAAGTATTCGGTTTCTATACCGAATCGAATCTGAGACACCAGGCATGCAGAACTATGGTCGCCGGGTTGCTCAGATTCGATATGAGAATTGTGAAATTTCTGACTGATTTTTTTTTTTCGAGTTGGTCGACATTTTGACATGCATATGTCTAATGGCTGGGGTCAACCAAAAATTCTGTGCGTCACTAAATTCGTTACGGTGAGTCTATCTCTCTTGCACTTATGTGCGTATATATACGTATAAACGCTCCCGATGGTGTCGGCGACATTCACTCTGTCGAGACGTCAATAAGCGGAAAACGCGCACTACTCTTCTCCGCCTACATTTCGTCAAATACTTCATTTAACGAAGTACGTGAGTTTTTCGTGAGTTTTTTGACAACTCGCCTGCTCGATCAGAAAAAATAGGACTGGAGGTTTTACCATTCGCTTATAGTGTAAAAGCCTTGGAACAAAAAATAATGCCGGAAAGCGAAAAGGATATAAAGTGCATATAATGATAGACCACAGTGTAACTAAGGCGAAGGATGAAAAATAAATTTTCAAAACCGGTGCCAAACAAGTCCTGCGTATAGTTACTCCATGAGAGAAGCGCCTTACCATAGTTTGGCAATGGTGATGTCCGATATTTAAAGCGAAATTTAAAAAAATAGTCGACCTATTTTTTGTACGTTCCTAACATCAAGAACTGTGCGCAGTTTTTAATACATAACTAAAAAGTCACAAGCAAACATTTTAAAGGAACAATTTATTCTAAGGTGGATGAAATTGGCAAAAGACAACAACTAAACTCACCACACCATGAATGGTGAATTCGGGAAATTGAATTTGCAGGTGTTGATTGTGATGTTTCTGCCAGACTCTGATTCAGTGTGTCTCCTTCTTGCATGGAGTGACTCCAGTCCTGCGCAGTGGAACGAAAAAATGCTCAGGATCGCGCCTTGTGGAAGAGAGTTGTTTTTATTCTATGCGGGGTCTTAACAGGAATTTGACATACACAAACTTGATATCATTGGAAAGGTCTCCTTGAGCACTTTACAAGAATTTAATTGGTATCCTAAAATTTTGTTGACTTTGACACAAAAACGGTATTTTAGTATTTTAAATTTAATAATATATTGGGTAAAATTTTTACAAAACAGTTTGTAACTTCGAGAAAAAATTAGATATTCGTGGAGAGGTCCTCAAGATCGGATCCTCAAAGTCGGCCTGAAACACCAGGCGCCTAATTCAGTAACACGCAAAAGTCTCGAGTAATTCTGCCGTTCGATCAGAAAAAACGGCCAAAAATTTTTCCGTTCCTATACGAAATCCGGTCTGAACTACAAGGCACCCATAACTCAGCAGCAAGCAAATGTCTCGGTAAATTCGTCCACTTGCCAGCGAAAATCGTGAAGCGAAAAGGTATCGCCTACCGTGGGGAAAAAGCGGAACTAAAACGCGGTCAGAAATTTTGCTGTTTTCCATACAAAATGCGAAGTTATATACCCGGCACCCAGAATTCAGTAGCAAGAAAAATTATAGGGCAACTCTGCCCTCTCTTTATTTTATTCATCTCATCTTCATATTTTTTCTTATTATTTTTTCCTCAACCAGTTAAATAACTCATATAGTTCATGGTTTTATTTTATATGAAAGCCACTCTGAACTCTCCTTTACCAAATGATATACAAATGAATGGACAGTTCCATCAAATAAAGCACCATTTCACATTAATTGCAATTAAAAGAGACCTTGAAGGGCCGAATCGCTCTATCACTAAAGGAGGGAAGCTAATAAGTTTATTTTTTCTCTATATTAATAGTAATGCTAATTAAGAATTCAGTACAAAATTTCAGCTCGCTAAATGTCAAATGTGCTGAGAAAATTGGTTTAGTGTATTTCATGAAAAACTGCAGTTTGTATGGGAGGTGGTGCAAGGAGTGGAGGAATTCTAATAATTTGGATACCATGGAATATCACAAATGTAATAAAAATAATATATTCGGAATTTCGATTTGTTAGCTCTTATAGTTTTCCAGAAAATTTGATTATTATATATTTTTGAAAATGAGTCATTTTGTATGGGAGGGGGTAGAAGACATGAGGAAATAAAACCAAAAGCAGATTTTATCTCGGATCATACCCAACAAGCTGTGAAAGTTTTTCTGCGTGAAAGACGGCCGGACAGAGAGAGAAAAAAATTTCAAAAACATGTTTTCATGCTAATTTATTGTTAAAATAAAGCAAAAAACTAACTTATAGCCATTTATAAGACACTACAATTATATTTATATGTGTAGATACAGAAAGTTGATACCCTCTTTAGCATTTTTGCAATTATTAAGGAACAAACTCTAGCAAAATTTTAAGTTTCAACTTTTGCTAGAATAATTTTAATGGAAATCGGCATACGTAATGCAATTACCAAAATTATGCAGTTGTATGGGAGGTGCTAGAAGGAGTATACGAATCAAAACAAAATTTTCCGACGTTAGTGATTCTTGCATTATTGCACTGTACGAAATTTCAAGCCCATTGTTTTGATAAGAAAAATAATTTAATTTCAATTTCGAAATTTTGTGAAATTTGGTAGCGAGGTGGAAGACAATTCTTCCGAAATTAATTGCAATTATAATAGAAATAATTTTCGCAATAATTCGTTCTTTAACCGTTGCTAGTTTCAATGAAAATCGCGGAAATGCATTTTTCAAAATTGTACATTACTGGGACGGAAACTGACTGATGATGGCTGCGTTTCGATCTTGATGTTCCGATTGGAGCACGTGAGTCTCGGAATTAAGCCAAAAGATCTGTACGGAAACTGGCAATTAGGTAACGGCTGCGGTTCAATCTTAACCGTCCTGGTTGGAGCACCTCGGTCTCAGAATTAAGCCGAAATATCTGTGCGGAAACTGACTCGTATATAATGGCGCAGATTCAATCTTAATGTTCCCTTTGGAGCACCTCTGGTATCGAAAATGAGCCGAAAGACAGGTACGGAAACTGCCTCGTAGGTGACGGCTGCGTTTCAATCTTGATATTCTGGTTGGAGCGTCTCGGAATTCAGCCAAAAGATCGGTGCGGAAAATGGGTCGTATATGGTGGCTGCGTTTTCCCGTCCATTTACTCGCGCACTCTAAATTTATAACAAATACGATGCTTTTACTGTTTTGGTTTTTGGTTTTCCTCACATTCAGGTTCCTTACCAATTTTCATTATTTATTGTGGAAGGGCTGTTAACCCTTCGTACAACCCTCTTTCTACGAATTTTTCATTTTCGTAGATTGAGGTGACCAAGGAAATGTGCTGGAATTATACAGAGTCCGACAAAAGTCTACATACGACCCCTATTTTCGCTACTTGACGAGTAGGTTCTCTGTTGAAAACAAGCCGCGCAGTGGTCGACCGAAGAAGCTGATTCGCAGAGATGTCTCCTTTATTTTGAAAAAAATGAACCAAAACCCAAAGGAACATACCACAAAATTGACGGAGGATATAGCAAAATGAACAGGAACCACGGTGCATCCAAGAACAGTTCAAAGAATACCACGCAAAAAACCCCTTATAAACGAAAAAAATCGCAAAGTTAGTTTAGAATTTGCCAAAAAGCATCTAGACAAAGGACTTGATTTTTGGAAGAAGGCTTTATTCACCGGATGTCATCGAGCAGGTTTGGAATCTTTTGGATCGAAAAATAAAAGAACGCGACATTAGAAGTGCTGCAATGCTAAAAAAGGACCTCATTGAGGAATGAGGTCAAATAACGCCTAACGAGTTAGAAAATTTGGTCGCATCAATAACAAGACGCTTGCAGGCAGTTATAGATGCCCATGGTGGGCCAACAATGAGTATAGCCTAGTAGCTAGTGTGTTGGTCTTGTAATGCGAAGGTCGTGAGTTCAAATCACGGTCGGCGCAATATATAATTCCGGGACATTGCCTGCTTGGATATACCTTGGTCACCTCAATCTAAGAAAATGAAAAATTCGTAGAAAGAGGGTTGTGCGAAGGGCTAAAGACTCTTCCACAATAAGTAATAAAAAATGTTAAGGAACCTGAATATCAGGAGGCCAAGGTCCGATTTGGGCTGTAGCGCCATTGGAGAAGAAGAAGATGGTGGGCCAACAATATTAATATTAAGTTTTGAAATGAAATGTAAATTCCTCAATGAAGTTTTTGGTGGATCTCATGATCGTACGCAGACTTTTGTCAATGCTATTTTTTAGTTTTTTTATGAATAGATTGTTAAGTTTCTATTGGAGAAAAGATTTTTTTGTTACATATCAAAAAAAATAGATAATCACTACTTTTTCAAATAGTGCTGTTGGGCTCGTCAGCAGCGAAAATAGAGGCCGTATATAGACTTTTGTCACCACTGTATATGGCGTCGACCGGGATTTGAGCTCAAGACCTTCGCATTACAAGACCCACACGCTACACCCTAGAACGTCGATCCCACCACGAATTTAATTCGGTTCCTCTGCTCACTTGTTTCCTCTCCTTTCTACCTCGCTACCACGATTCTGTTCCCCCTAATAACACTAACACCATTACTAGAGCTACAACCAATCGCGTTAACACCAATTTATCTCATTCCATCAACGTTCCTATTTTAAATCCACTAACTAATTCGAATCTAGTCCCAGTTTCTATTTCGAGTTTAGCCCCAATTCCTATCATAGTTCCGGGTCCTTACAAAAATTTCGTGCGAGGCGAGACCATCAATCCCTACCCTTCGTCATCAGTAACATATGTTGAAGATAAAAATGAAAAGTTATCTTGCTCATATCTTGATACTGCAGTCGTTCGTCACAATAACCCCCCTTTCCTCGACCCACTTGTTCCCCCGGTTGTAAAGCTATCAAAGAATTCGGCAAGTTCCGAGGAGAACAGATATTTATTATCACGGTTGAGAGAGCATAGAATATTTGACAATGTGCGGCTGTATCTTGCTTATATGCTCAATAAATCTGACTCAACCTGTATAAATGGCAAAACGAAAACCAGTCTGAACCAGTAATTCAACAGCAAGGACTTCCAACGGATCTAGAAGCTTTACGACGGCTCTATACACGCTTCCACGAGCAGTTCAATCTTTCTCCTGACCAAGTCCATATAAAAGTTGAGAACTACAGAGCCATAGCAATGTTATCAGCTATACCGAAATTATTCGAAAAAATTATTAGCGATAAATTGACCAATATGATCAACCCCATTCTTAATGACGAGCAGCATAGCTCTAGAAAAGGTCGCTCGACCACAACGAATCTGATGATTCTTGTATCTGATACGCTCTGCGCACTTGAAAGTGGGCATCAAATCGACACAATATATACCGACTTTAGCAAAGCGTTCGACCGCGTTGATCACAATGTACTGATTTTAAAGTTAAAAAAAATTGGTGTGACAGGATCCTTACTTGACTGACTTAAATCCTAGTGATAGAACTCAATTTATTAAGTTTCAAGGTTTTTCAGTTTTACAAGGAAATATTAGTGTCCTCTGGGGTACCCCAAGGGAGTCACTTGGGACCTCTCTTATTTAATGTCTTCATCTCAGATCTATCAGAAGTATTGGATAATGTTTCACATCTGATGTACGCTGATGATCTAAAAATATATCATGCCATAAACTCACCCGCAGATGCCGAATTTCTGCAATCCAAGCTTATTGCGCTAGATCATTGGCGTAGTCAGAACAAATTAGAGCTTAATGTCAGTAAATGCCACGTGATAAGCTTCTCACGTAAATCATCCTCATATCACCATAACTATATCCTAAGTGGAACTCAACTACACCGTGTTGATCAAATTGAGGACCTCGGCTAATTACTGAACAATAAACTGTGCTTCAAATCTCACTATAATCGAAGAATTTCAAAAGCCAATAGTTTAAGAATGTATGGGTCACCAAATCTTTATTCTGTTCTCTTGTCCGCCCTATTCTGGAATATGTATGTCCCATTTGGGACCCCGTCTTCCAATTATACAGCAACAGAATAGAGTCAATCCAGAAGCAATTCCTTCTTTTTGTTCTTAGGGATTTGTATGATCCTAGAGACTTTGAAAACCTTCCACCCTACACAGTTCGGCTCCAATTATTAAATCTTTTACCTCTTGATTCTAGAAGAACTATGCTCACATCCTGTTTTACCTTAGATGTTTTGAATGACGATATTAAGGTTAACCACATCTCAAATAAATTCAGACTCAATGACAATGTCAGGCTGACAAGACATTCAAAACCACTTAAGGAATATCCACATCGTACAGATTACGGACAAAATGAACCTATTAACAAATGCTGTAGGGTATTTAACAAATTCAGCGCACACTATACACCCCAAATAAGCTGACATATAAACTGACACTACGCTCCGTTTTAGAAGGTCCCCACACCCTTCCACCAGCGCCTATCATATATCATATAAGTATATCAAATTGTGTTAATTAATTAAGGTAAATTTAACTATACTAGGCTATACTAAATTAAATTAAATTAAGCAATTTATTATTATGTAAACTGTCTTGTTATGATAAATAAATAAATAAATTGGTGTCTCCGTCCTCCCCCGTTGTCAAAATCGAGCTCCTCTTATTTCCTGTTGTCAACTTTTTCTCTTCTTCTTCAGTGATCTATATCTCTGGCTAGATAGCGAAATTTGGAAAATTCCCGCGCGAGAAATTCAAATATTGGCTTACTATAATTGTTTTTTTTAGTTTCAGCGCGATTATTACAAGTTATACCGTGAGCAGAGCTACTCTAGAGTGAATTATCCAAGAACAAACATATAATTTTACAATATCGACGTTATAACTCAAAATTGAAACGCTTCGTGGGCTAAACATTCACAAACAACTTAAAGATCAGCTTTGTACAACTGCCAAAATAAGCAGTTTCACAATAATCGAACAAGAAATTCACTAAATTAAGAGAAAATCTTAAAGATTCCGACCGAATCCTGACAAATTGCTTACTCTTGCATAAACATCCAGATACACTTGTATCGTATAAATAAAAAAATACCGCATCCGGAGATAATTTATGATCATTTCATAGCTTTCAATTAATTGAAATAAATTTAAAATCCGAATCGAGATTGTTCGATATCTCGCCATTAATTTCTATCCCAATCTATTCAAATCTTAGATCGGAATCTTCGAGAGAGAGGGGAAAAAAAATGAACGATTTTAAATTTCACAGGAAACATGCAACAATTTGATAAGGAAAACATAAAGACGGCGACGTGCACATTTTATTGCATTATGCGCCATCACAACAACTGTCCTTTTGCGTTGCATCACTCAGAACGCCATATAAATTTGCATTTATTTCTTAGCGTAGTTTTTATTTTTCATTACTATTTCTCAAGTCAGTTGTTCGAAACTTGCAAATTGGCTTAAGTTACAAAATCTCTCGTGTCATTGCAAATATCGACATCGAAACGCGAAGAAAGAAAACCTAAATAAACGGAGTTGAATCTTTTGAGGCAAAGTATAATGATCCGACATGCAGATAAGCCACTCGAATCAAACGGGTCAACTGGAAGAGTAGTATCCAGGTTGAGCCGTGCAGCAGCAACTATATACGACAGCGGCAGCTTCAGGCAGTACCTTGAAGGTAATAAATCTCATCTTCGAGATGAAAAGCGTGCAGTAAACGGCACAAAAAATAGCGCATACTCCAGATAATCCATTCGGGCTCTGACATCGCTACAAAACACGAATCGGCAATTGAGGGCTTCTGCAGAATGAGTCTCGCGCGCAAGATGCTATAGAGCTGGAGCGGGAACAAAGCCATTCTTACACATTTACCTGGCGAATTTGCGCGCATCATCTTACGTGGCCAGGTTGTGCTCCTCGTCCTCGTCGTAGTCGTCGTCATCATCATCGTCAGCAACAGTAGCACCGTCACGTACTTAATGGGTTCAAATCGTAAAACATGTACAGCGCGCAGATATAAGACTCCTACTCCCAACCGTGGAAGCGGTAAGGAAATGACTTGGGAATTTCTTCGTTTTTTATGCCCGACAAGATAGCCGAAGAAGATGCTACCAAGATTCCCCCATCGACAAGTCTCTGCTGACCAGAAATAGCCAATGTGAGAACGACCCCAATATCGGAAGAATCCTAACCCTAAGGAGAACCAACTGGCTCAGTTGACTGCTACCTCACGATTTTTCTTTATCTGCTTCAATGGCGATACAGCTCCAGTCATAGCAGTTTCGCGGAATAGTTAAGATTGCATTGGCATCATCAGACCCGTTGCAGTAACCCGATTCCAAACAGTCCACGGAGTTGTGAAGAAGCGCCCCGAGATAAAGATTGCGTTCGTCTAGGAGATTGTGCCATAATGAAGACATGAAAGACGGGTAGTAATTCTGGCTCGGCCACACCAAGATCGATGAGAATCAGCCCAACTGCATCGCTCGTAAATACCGAAATTAATTGCAATCTTTAAAGTGAGGCAGGCGAACGAAGATGCGATTGTGGAACAGCGCGTTTAACTGCCATAACTCGAGTGCTTCAGTTTGATTTATGTGGAGGTCATAAATAACGCGAGCACTCTACCTGTTCCGATGGGACCTCGAACTCCTAACCAGAGTTTTACTCTTCCAGCTGTGCTTAACAACCTTTAAAATCGTTGTTAGCTTTGTTCGAGCTTTGTCTCAGAGTTTGTTTGTTTGTTCTTTTTTTGTGTGGATTGGTATGTTTATGAAATTCTTCTTGATTTGTGCGACAAGTGACAAACGATTGCCATTTACCATGATAAATGATTGCAAATATGGCGTACGAGATGGCGCCATTTAGAGCTCATTTACAGTGTCTCGGAAGCCAGCGCCGTAATATTTTCCGGTATTTGCATAAATTTCATTGGGCTACAACGAACGGATCTTCGATTCGCTCGTACACCGCGAACGGCTGCCTTAACTTTCACGGAATTCCTCGAGAAAATAGCAGAGCAGTTGGTCAGTTCGTAATCCCTTGGATTGCAGGATGGATGTGAACAGTGATCGGTGACCATATTAGAAGACATTAGAGCCATTGTCTGAAGGTCATTAATCACGTGCTGTGGCGCAACGAGAAGGGCTGGCTAACAAGCGGTCAGTAAGTAACGGTGCACGGCGATAACGAATGCCAGCTGTGCGATGCACATTCGATACAAAGATAGACAACCGGATGTTGACCCAATCAGATGGACGATAGGCCGACCGATGGGGACAAGCGTTGAGGAATTTCCAGTGACACAAAACGATACGGAAATAATGGGATTACGATGACATGTAGCGATAAGTTTTGGTCGGTTTGTTCGAACGAATCGTGTAAATGTCAAAAATGTTGAAGATGCAGTCGAAAATTAATCGGAAGAATGGTCGAAGGCCATGTACAGAAATTAATCAGACATCAGCACAAGTGCAATGACTTGTGTGACGAACAGATTTTTTTTCAAATTGAAATATTACGACGAATTCAAATTGGTGCTCGATTCGAATTGAATTATACAATCAATTGGTGATAGGATAATAAAAATATACAGTGGCGGACAAAAGTCTACGGCAGCACCTTACATTGAGGTTCTGGTTAATTGGAAGCTTTAATCAAAAATCCATTGCTGCATATTTTTTCAGTAACGTAAATATATTTATAAAAAACAAAACCTAAAACTTTTCATAACAAACTTAAAGAGAAATTCATACATAAAAAATTGAATGAACAAAAGTCTACGGCATTCAGTGATGAATGACTTATACACAAAAAATGTTCAACTAAACCTAACGGTATTTCTTCGAAATTTGTTTATTTGCTCTTACTGCCATTCAGTACATGTACGACCGCAACTCTATTACATACTTATCGCAAGTTTCGAACTGTAAGGACGGCAAAATGTCATCGCGAAAAGAAATTTCTAGTGATGTCCGAAATTTGGTCGTCCAGTATAAAAAAGACAATAAATCGTGCTCGGAAATTGCAAAATTACTGAAACTAAAACGAAGTTCTGTTTATACCATTATCAAAAATTTTGAAAACAGTAAGCTGCGAACTGGCCGATCGAAAAAGCTTTCGTGCAGAGACATTAGTTCAATTTTAAAAGAAATGAAAAAAAATCCAAAAATAAGTGCTACAGATTTGGCGAAACAAAAGGCTGCGGTAAGGAAAAAGTATGTCCATGTAAAAACAATCTCGAGATTCAATTTTAATGGGTTTCAAAGCAGAACTCCACGTAAAAAACAATTAATATCCGCCAAAAACCGACATCTGCGCCTAGAGCTCGCCAAGGCCCACAATGATTTTTGGAATCGAGTCCTTTTTACCGTTGAGTCGAAATACAACATGTTCAGGTGTGATGGTCGCAGTAAAATATGAAGAAAAAAGAATACGGCTTTAGAGACCAAAAATTTGATTCCTACTGCCAAGCACGGTGGAGGTAATGTTATGGTTTGGGGAGCCATATCTGTATCTGGGGTCGGCAGATTGGCTTTTGTTGAAACTACTATGAACCGCTATGTTTACAAGAACCTGTTGGACCAACATTTAAGGCCATCAATTGAGAAGTTGGGCTTTGGAGGGAGCTGGATTTTCCAACAAGACAATGATCCGTAGCACACAGCACTTTTCGATAAGAACTGGTTGTTGTACCACACTCCCAGGCAGCTGAATACGCCTCCCCAAAGCACCGATTTTAACCCAATGGAACATGAATGGGAGCTTCTGGAGAGGAAAATTCGGAAATGTTGCATAAAAACGCTCATTACATAAAGGGAGAAAATTACATCCGCAGAAACTGGTAATTTAGTCGCCTCTATGCCCCGAAGACTGCAAGCAGTAATTGATGCTAGGGGGGATCTAGGGGATCCAACAAAGTATTAAGCCAGCAAATAATTTTAAAAATTCCGATACGTTTAGTTGGAAATTTTTTGTGTATAAATCAGCCAACACTAACTGCCGTAGACTTTTGTTCATTCAATTTTATATGTTTTTATAAATTTCAATTTAAGTTTTTTAAGTTTCAAATTTCGTACACGTCGTTTTTGATAAAAAAGTAAGGTCAAGTTCGTGAACGGGCCAAATCGCTCCACCCCTTCTACCTCCTCCCATACAAAATGACACAATAAACGGATTTGCTCGAAAAGTATAAAAGCTATTGTCCTGAAATTTTGGATATATTATATGATAAAATCAATTTACCGTATAAAAATTATGCGTGTCCTCCCCCTCCTTCTACCACCTCCCATACAAACTGTACTTGTCAAGAATTACTCTAAGCCAATTTACTCAGTGCGTATAAAATTTAGCGAGCTGAAATTGTGTACTCAATATTTATTTAAAATTGTTAGTACGGCTAAACAAATTAGACGATTAGCTTCACCCCTTCCACCCCCTCACATACAAAATGACACAATATCGCAATTCGACTATAAATGGATTTGCTCGAAAAGTATAAAAGCTATTAGTCTGAATTTCGGGATATATTACTTTCATAATGATTTCAATATACAGTATAAAAATTATTTGCGTCCTCCCTCTCTTTCCAACCCCTCCCATACAAACTACACTTTTTCATGAAATGCTCTAAGCCGATTTTCTCAGAACATATAACATTTATCGACCTCACATTTTGTAATAAATACTTAATTAGTATTTGGTTAGCTTCACTGCTTCTACCCCCTCCCATGCAATACGACACAGTTTCACAACTTCACAAAAAATCTATTTTCTTGAAAAGTATGAATGTTACTGGTCTAAAATTTAAGAGATGTCAATTTTATGATATTCTTAGTTATTTCTGAAAAAATCACTAAAATCCCCTCACTCTTTATACCACCTCCCATACAAACTGCACATTTTCACTAAATCTAACTCACTAATTTTCTCAGTTCCCATTCAATTTTTGGAACTTACATTTTGTATAAAACATTTTTATAGCTATTTTAGCATGATGGGGAAAAAATTAGTTCAATGCTATCACCCCTTCTAACACTCCCCATACAACATTTCTTGGGATCATAAAAAATTCTATTTCATCTAGAGTATCGTAAGATTGCGCCTTACGCGCAATCGTAGCCCTGTTATGTTTTAATAATTATATTTACGTTACTGAAAAAATGTGCATCAATGGATTTTCGATTGAAGCTTCCAATTAACTAGAACCTCAATATAAGGTACTGCCGTAGACTTTTGTCCGCCACTGTATACTTAACGATTTAAAGGTTTCATCTTGGTGGTTTATAGTATGAAAAATATTGGAATTAGAGTCGAAAAAGTCTGTTTGTCTATTAGTTATGACTTTTTATTATCTAACAAAAAAAATTATATATTTGATGTGTTGGAAATGCACCGGTCGATGGTAGTTGATAATGAAATCAAATTAGCGCCTTTTTATGCAAATTTACAGTAATTACTGAAAAAATTAACTGCTTTTAATTTTAAACAGTAAAACTATTAATTTATACAGGCACCTGCCACGTGTCCTTTACGGTAGACGCCACGTGTGGAAGGAAAGTCCTCCTTTTCCTCGTTGTGTCCTCCGTCCTCCAACTTTTCCGGCGAGGACCCTGAATGTCCTCCTTTTTTATCAAAGGTAATTCTTGTTAACATACCAATATTTTTGACGAGAAGTTGAACTTTACGCCTGGGCTATATTGGTATTGGTAAGATTGTAGGAACCTTTCACTATCCTCGCTATATCTAGTATTGGTGCAAAGATGGCTAGAATAAAGGGCAAACGGTGTAAAAGTGAAACAGTTCCACTTCAAGAAGGCCTAGATACTGAGTAGATGGATTCTGTTCGCTTTCTTTCATTCAGTCCGCCATAACATCTGCAAATATTTGTCAGTAGCAGCCAGTACAGCTGAAAAATATATATGTATCAGCTTCTCCACTCGTTACGGTCGGTCTCACTCTTCTTCCCCTACCTTCCTAATCCCATTCCTTCCATCCATGACCGTGTTTGTGCATTGCACATAAAGGCCGAAATTGCCTATACCACAAGTCATTCCATAAAAAAAAAAAAAAAAATTGGACAATTTATCTCGTGCGTTTGTCAATTTTCACAAATTTTTTAATTCACTTCAAAAAATTCCCACATTAATTGACTCTTCGGGTGGTACTGATAGTCCAATAATGTTTGATACTTCGACTTGCTGTGAACATATGCCCAGCAATAAAGATATTCCTTTTGATACTGACTTAATTAACTCTATTAATAGTTTAAATTGTGTTGCTGGAAATGATAATTGCAATTCAGTTGTAGTGGATATTAATAGTAATAAAAATAGTCCAGCACTTCGTCCACGTCTTAACCGCAGAAAGACCACAGTGAACAGCTCTACCTTTTCTAAATAAACTGCCAACAAGTCGGGCGAAATTTTATTATTTTTAGGACAAGTTGCGGATGTATGGAAAGTCAATATGTAGGTTAGAGTGAGAATTCTTGGGCAGGGCTGTTATTAATTTAACAATATTTCATTCGTTTATGCAAGTTTGGGTATTTATGAGAGGTCCGGGAGGGGTGATAGTAAGGGTGGGTGGACGTTAATAGCTTTTTAATTGATTCCTTGAATCATGACCAATATTCTCCGTATAGAATGTGTTTCATAAATGAAGTCGCATAGAATTTTCATAAAATTCGGTGTATTCTACATTTACGAAACTGAACGGGTAAGGGAATCATAAAATTTGTGATGCAATTTTATTTCATTTTTCTTGTAAGGTGCTCGTAAAAAATTTCAATTTCGTACCTTTTAATTTGTTTGTTATTAGTTGATTTAATGAAATTGGTCGAAATCATATGGGAGGGGGTAGTGCGGGTAAGGGAATCGCAAAATTTGTGATGGAATTTTATTTCATTTCTCTTGTAAGATGCTCGTACAAAATTTTAATTTCGTAGCTTTTAATTTGTTTATTATTAATTGATTTAATGAAATTGGTCGAAACGATACTTTTGTATGGGAGGTGGTAGAAGGGCATGAGCGATTTCAAAACTTTTGAGGCAATTTTGTTTCAACTATTTTCAGAAGTTCTAACGCAAAATTTTAAATTGATAGCTTTTAATAGTTAGGTGATAATTGAATTCTTGAAAATGGTCGAAAAAATAATTTTGTATGGGAAGGGGTAGGGGTCTTAAATGTATTCGACCAGTTAATATTTCATATATTTAAGGATTTTTTTAAATGAATTTCGCAAATTTTCAAGTTCCTACCTTAAAATTTCATTCAAAAATTTTCAGTTTATGTGTTTTTTTTTCAATGCACATAAAACACCTTGTGCACGTTAGACCGGAGGGCTCGGTTTATAACAATTGTGGAACAAATTATTATTTATTTTCTATGTATATCAAATAGATGTATCCAAATGCAAAATTTAAACTTTGTATCTTTCACCAGAGCCCTAAAAAAATTACTCAAAATTTTGAACATTTTTGCTTACCACCTCCCTCGCCTCAACATTTTTACCAAAATTAATAACTATTTAGTTCTACAATCTGACAAATTTTCAATTTAATATCTGTACTCAATTTTGAGATATAAGGATTTGTTATTTTGAAAAGTGCGCCATTTTTAAAATTCTCCCCATTTCCCCCCACTACTATTATTTCAACATGTTATATTTTTTTCGTATTTGCCTAGTATAGTTTAATATATGTTTTAAGTTTCAATTACATAGCTTAAAAGATAGTTGAGATATTCATTTTTAAGTGCTTTTCTTTGCACCTCCCCCTGACGCTCCCCCTTACAATAATTAGCCACTCTCTAAGCTGTTTCCGGTGGAACTATATGCCACCTTAATGGTCCCAAAATATGATTTTTTTTCAATAAGTTATTTCGATGATATAATAATTTGAAAAAAAATTCGGCCTACAATTTGTTTTTCGGACGCCAATGGATAAAAAAATTAAATTATTTTTGTAATTTGTCCCACAACCCTCTCTATATCTCTGCTGATTTTCAACTTCCTATCTGCATTCCTGGTGGAGATATTAGCAAGTGTAGTTTTTAACTCTTTCCCTCCCCCGCCTCCCCCTCCCGCTTAACACTCCCCAAAATTTAGAAATTGAAGCTCACTTACCCAATCAACAATCTGCCCAAAAACGAACATTCTCCCTTTACCGGTCTCGGAGATATGAGTCCATATGTACGGCGGGACGAATTTTTTTTTGCATTTTTAGGCTAATTTAGTCATGAAACACGAAAAAAAAAAATTTCAGAGTACCAAATTTTTTTTATTATTAGAATAATAAAGTAAAATAGCCAAACTTCCTCAAAAGCACCTTAGAATAAAAATGCTACACTCTCGAGGTCTGTCCAAGTTTCTACGACTTCTGAAACGCCTCCAATTGAAACCATTCTCACTTAGTCTTCGTCTACCTTACCTACACATCTACTAACTATTGTACCTCGTCCGAAAGCCCTATATGTTTCTCGACTTGATCCCCAAACATCCCCAGATGATGTCATTAAATATTTGCTGTAAAAAAATTTATTTTAGTAGGGTTAGCTGTTAAATGTGATAAAAATAGTAAAGATACTAGTTGTATTGCCTCCTTGAAAATTGTTATTGCCAATACTGAACATTTTAATCTGTCGTTGGATAAAAATTCATGGCCGTCTGGAGCATTTGTTAAAGAATTTATCTCTCGTCGTAATAGATCAAAAAACTCAGACAATTGTCCATTTGCTATCAAAACGTAAACAGGCTGTGCACTAAAAACCAGATGTTAATTGCTTCAACACAAAATTCTTCCTATGATGTTTTTGCTGTAACTGAAACGGGACTAAGCTGTAGCTTTTCTGACAGTGAGCTCATTAGTTCCGACTTCCAAGTCTTTCGTAGAGATCGATATGTTATCTTCATATTGAACATTTGTAACAATCACATGACAAAATATTTAAGAATATGGGCAGTTTGTCCGTTTATAAATAAATAAATAAATTATAAATTAGAGGCTAAAATCTCTGGGCGACCCTAGTTGGTGTTTCAAAAAACAATTTGACAGTGCAAGTAATGACAAAACTACAAACACAAATAGATCTATAGTTGATAAATTATCAAAAGCATGATTCTCTATGGTAAAACCTAATAGTTAGCGTGTTGGTATTGGAATGCGAAGGTCGTGAGTTCAAATCCCGGTCGACGCAATATATAATTCCATTACATTGCCTGCTTGGATATTGTCACCTCAATCAACGAAAATGAAAAATTCGTATAAAGAGGGTTGTACAAAGGGCTAACAACCCCCATTCTAGAAGAGAAGATGATGCTCTGCCGTGAAGCCAATCTTGAAATATAAAATATTTGACAGAAATATCGTATGGGGTGCTGTTAGCAGCCCGAGTCGTTCAAAGGAAATATTTCCGGATTTCAACACTATTGGACTGCTAAAAACATTTATTCAAACAGTTTGATAAAAGTCTCAGCAGAGACGGTCACGTCACGGTTAACAAAACACAACAGTGTGAAATCCGGAAAGTTTTTTGAAAGAAACTGTTTCATAGTTTTCGGTTCATTTTCCAACATTTGCTAGATACAACAGCATTTGAAATATGTGAGCAATTTTTAATAGTTGTAATTTTACGATCCTATGCAGCCAATAGGATTAGTGATGCCGTCGAGAGCACTCTCGAAGTTTATCAGGCTGGATTCCGTAAAGGGTCGTCTTGTACCGACCACACAAATACCCTACGGATAATATTAGAGCAGTCAGCCGAAATGGGTTCGCCACTACATCTCATGTTTGTGGACTTCGAGAAGGCTTTCGACAGCGTTAAGCGAGATTACATATGGAATGCTTTGCGTAGGAGAGGTATTCCAGATAAGGTCATAGCTATGATTAAAGAATCCTACGAAGATGCCAGGTGTCGCGTCTTGCATAGAGGAGAGCTGTCCGAGAGCTTCCCTGTGCGAACGGGTGTCAGACAAGGCTGCATATTATCACCAGCCCTGTTTCTGGTGGTAATAAATGACATCTTGAAAGCTGCACTGGAAGGTGGGGAAGGTAAAGGTCTTCAATGGAGACTATTTAACATCTTAAGTCACCTTGATTATGCTGATGACGTGTGTTTGCTTGCACATACCCGTTCGGACTTAGAGTCAAATGTTCGCTCGTTGCATTCTAAATGCAAAGAGGCGGGACTGAAAATAAATGTGCGTAAAACCAAGTACATGCACATGGGTTTGAACGCGATTGTTCTTAATGGACAGGATGTGGAAGAGGTGCAAGATTTTTGTTATCTCGGAAGCATTGTCAGCATGGACGGCGGAGCCGAAAAGGATGTTGAGGCTCGGCTAAATAAAGCTCGTCAGGGCTTCGGTATCCTTTCCCCTTTCTGGAGGTTAAGAGAGATCTCCCTTCGCACGAAGCTGCGAGTTTTTGACGCATGCGTCAAATCCGTGTTGTTATATGGTTATACTACGTGGAAAGTGACCGTTCGACTTACCAAGAAACTACAGACTTTCGTAAACCAATGCCTCCGGGGCATTTTAGGAATATTCTGGCCAGAAGTAATCTCCAACGACGAACTTTGGAGTACAACTCGCCAGACTGAAATAGGTATTGAGATTCAACGGCGAAAGTGGCAGTGGATCGGTCATACTTTGAGGAAACCAGAGCAAAACATCGCAAAACAGGCTCTGGATTATAACCCTCAAGGAAGACGTCGGGTTGGTCGACCATGTAACACATGGAAGCGAGCAGTTGAGCAGGAGGCCAGAGGAATAAACAAGTCCTGGAAACAGCTTAAAGCCGATGCTCAGGATCGCGCCTTGTGGAAGAGAGTTGTTTCTGTCCTATGCCCCTATAGGGGGCCTTAACAGGAATTTGATTGATTGATTGATGCAGCCACCAATGTTTAGGTTAGAAAAAAAAATTATCACTAACTCAATTTTTATATCATTGAAATGATTGAGTTTTAAAAGCGAACGTTCGCGTTTAATTTTTTTAGAAAAATGTTAATTGTAAAATAATTTCAGTGTCAAATCATAGTTAAGACGTTGTTGCATTAAATAGCAATAATGTCTTAACTCATAACATAAGATTAGGTAAAAATCAATTTTGAAATGCAAATCACATGCAATGGAATGATGATTCAAAACTTGTAAAAATTCTCATTGAACTTAAGATAAAGGGCTATTTTTTTCAAATAAAAATTTATCTTTAAAAACAAAACCAAAATTATTGGAACGAGTTTTTTTTTCAGTGTGAGAAATTATAAAACCCTATTTTAGTAATTATAAAATTATCTGTAGTACGAAGTAGATAGCGCGGAAGAATCAATAAGCAGCCCAGACTGCATTCATCAAATATGTAGCTAACAAACTTGTGGGCAATGTAATAAATGCCTACGAACATACCTGTCGCGTTCTACACGAGAAAAGGGTGAAGCAAACACATTGGTGGAACTAGGAATTGGCGAAAATACGCAAAGTAACTAGGAAATTGTTCAATAGATCAAAAACTTTTGGTAACTGGGACGAATACAGAAACTTCCTTACTGAATGTAATAAACTTTAAAAAAAAAAAATAAAGAAAGAGTGATGGGAAAAATTTTATGAAGAGATAAATGATCTCCCAACGGCCTCAAGACTCTAAAATGTGTTTGCAAAAGACACCCCGATTGAAATCGGACTCTTAGTGAGACCAGATGAGTCCTTGACAAAAAGTAGTATGCAAACGCTAGAAGTATCATAAGCAACACATTTCCCATGGCTGCAAAAGAATAAATAATGAAGATTTAAAAGTAGAGGAAAGGACGTATCATCAAACTCCCTTCAGCAAAAGTATTGCTGGTAAAATCTTCACTCCGGAAAAGATGAGATGGGCTATTAACACCTTGAAACCCTACAAATCGGTCGGAATAGATAAAATATTCGCAGCTCTATTGCAGAAGGGGCTAGAGATTCTGCCAACTTTGATAAGGATCTTTAAAGCTAGCTTTATATGAAAATACATCTCAAGGATTTGAAGGAAAGAAAGGGTGGTTTTCGTACCAAAGGCACGGAATCGTCCCACAAACCAGCCTAAATCATACCGCCCAATAAGTCTTACCTTGTTCTTCGTCTAGACGATGGAGAAATTAGTGGACTTCCATATAAGAACGGACCCAAACAAGGTCAATCTCAATAAGAACTAACATTCCAACATATCAGAAAAGCAAATCAACTGAGTCAGACCTTGATGGTCTAGTTAGATAAATTCAAAAGGCTAAAGATCAAAAAGAAATTGCCCTTTGCGCATTCCTAGATATTGAACGAGCTTTCAAAATGGCGCCATAATAGCGGCAGCTTGGAAAAAAGGGACTAGAATCGGCCACGATAAAACAAAAAAAGATAATAGCAGTATTTTAACACAAGCACTGTATCAATTAATTTCATCTCAAAGGTGCATTAGAAAATGGGGAGAAAAAGATCCTAAATCTAAGGTTTTCATTGCAATGGTGGATCATTTTCAGTATCACCATTCCCTTTTCTGCGAGCACCATTTAGTTGCTTCCATATGCAAATAAATTTTTTTTTATACGAGAATCAAATATTTAAAAAACCAACCAAAACTCTATACAAAGCAAATTTATATTATATACGAATAAATGATTTTTTAAAAAAAAAAAGAATAAAAGATTATAAAGATGGAATTCTTATGAGATTGTACTTCATTTTGCAGCCCTACTCCTCCCGAAGCGAACAAAGCTTCTTACTTAATATTAATCCTCATTTCTTTTTCCAATCTAACCGCTTCTGTGTAAAAGACAACTCCTTCAATATTACTTTCATTCGGTTAATCAAAGTCGTAAAACTAAAACTTTTTTTTTATTTTTAAAATATTTCAAAATTCTGAATAGTTTTTAACTGAATTCTTATCGTGTTTAACTTATTCTTTGAAAAAACACAAAAAAAAAACAAATATTGCCACGAACGTGAATAACCTAAATTTCAGTGAAATTTGATCGCTCAACAGATGTTTTTGATTTCTTAGAAGTAAATATCTGTCTAGAGCAAATCTTCTGAACCCTTTGCAACAACCATCATGATAATTTTGTTTTTTTTTTCAATCCAACAAACTTTTGCCTGCACTTTGAGAGCGTACCGACGTGACTGCGTCGCCATCAACTTTGTCAGAAACTCGCCGAAACTACCCATTGTAGAAACAACTATATATCATACGATGACCATCATCCACTTGTCTTCGCTTCTTCAAAGTCATTTCTATCAAATGCGTTTCAAAGTCCCTCTCCACCAAAAGATAAAAACGATGCGCATCGCTAACTAACTACCTTAAAACTCGCGATCTTTGAACTTAGCCTAACGTCTTAAGAAGATGAATCAGGGATTATATGGTTCCCTTCACGGGCATAGTCTACTCGTTGCTGCCTTCTAGAGTTTCTGATCAATTTCATTATTTCGTGATGGCGGCCAAAGTATCCTCGATGTTTCGTAAATCATTTAGATGGCTTCTTAGAAACACGATGCCTAACACCGAAAACAGGTGTCACCATCTGGGTATACCTTTATGGACTTCCGCAAATTAAACCGCTCGATTGATTCTTACGATCAATTAGCTTTTATCGTCGCAAATTATCGACCAAATGTGTGTTTTATCGGCCAGTGGGAAACTCTTCGGTTAATACGTTATACTGGTATGAAGCAAACATAGGAATATCATTCTTGCCATATTAGAACGCAGGTGTTCTTGCGAACCTCTTTACTTAGTGCAAATAAAAAACCGCAACCACGACATCGATGATGATGATGATGGGGAGCCATGGAAATTGACAATTATACTGTCTTATGTCATATAAGCCAAGTCAAGGGACAAAGTGTTCAATAAACGATCGTTTCTCTTCATCATCAGCCCAGCACCATCCACCTCGATGACCCGCTGGCTGCTGGTTGGTATTCGATAACACGATTGCAGAAGTATCTCTGAAAAACGAGAAGTATTTCTCAAGATCATGTTTGATTATTTGTAAGGAGGTTGTTCGGTTTCAGAAGTTTGCTCAAGTCTAATTTAGCGGTCAGTCAACTGCAGATAACCATCTCAAGCGACATGAATTTCTTCTGTACGGGTCTGAAACATTAGTCTTTCATAGAGTGATCATTTGGTATGATCGGATAAAAACATGGGCTAAAAGGCTTCCCACAGCAACAATTTTTATACCATAGATGAATTCTGAAAGTACATTGCGTTTGCCTTACCGTTTGTAACGCTAAGAAATAATGCTCGAGAAACCAAGGATACAGAAATATTTGCTGTAACTCAAAAACCATGATTCCGAGCGACTGTCTAGCTATATGTCCGTCTGCCTGTCTGTCCGACCGTCTGTCTAGAACATAGCATTCGAACAGTGCTAAAATCTGTTTTATGTGATTTGTAGCAAAAAGAAACTTTAGGTTCGTGAACGGGTCACATCCCCCCATGCCTTCTACTTACTTCATTGCCAGTAGCAACTGAAAAATTCGATCCCACGACCTATTGGCCGAGATAAATTTAAAAAGCTTAGGGTATATGGGAAGAAGACCTGCAGACGAAAACAAAGGAAATACTATAATAACGAGATACAAAAATTGGACGACGACATGAAACAAAATAAAACGCGGGACGCATACGTAATAGTAAGAGACCTAAAAAGGAATATATCCAAAAAGCAGTCTCTGCAAAGATGCAGAGGGCAACATGATCAGCGACACGCAAGAAAACAAAAGGAGATGAGCTTCCTACCTTGCACATCTTCGCAATCCCACTCCATTAGCACTTGCCATGACAGACCACATCTCAATTGAGGTTTCAACTGACGAAGAAGAACCACCATCATCGACACTACCCAAAAATCACAATCAAAAACTAAACAAAGCGCCGGGAATCAACGAAATACCAGTTGAACTTCAGAAAAATGGTGAAAACTGTGTCGTTGAAATACTACACAACATAGTACGCAAAATTTGGACAAAGGAAATCATCCCGACGACTGGCGAAAAAGCATCATATGTCCAATTTACAAGAAAGGAGACAAACTCTGCTGTAAGAATTACAGAGGTATATCATTGTTGTGTACGTCCAATAAAATATTGACAAAAATAATTGAACGTCGTCTTAAGCCCCATACTAATGAAATAATTGGCGAATACCAATGTGGATTTAGAACCGGAAGATCTACAACAGACCAAATATTCTCGGTGGAACAGGTGCTTGAGAAATGCTGGGAATATAACACAGACGTGCACCAAATCTTCGCAGATTTTAAACAAGCATACGACAATATCGACAGGAGCGTACTGTACCAAATCATGCTTGACTTCGGAATTTCCCCAAAACTAGTTCGACTAACGAGACTCACAATGACGAACACTGAATCCAAAGTGAGAATACAAACCGATTCCACAACCAGCTTTCGAACGTAATGTGGTTTAAAGCAAGGAGATGTTCTAGCCCTCGTGCTTTTCAACATGGAATTAGAATATGTCGTCCGAAAAGTCCGAGTCGACACCAACGTGATACTACTATTCCAGTCCACCCAACTAGTAGCATACGCTGAAGACAGTAACATCCTAGCAAGATCCTTCCCTAGTGATAAGGAGGTATTTGTCAATCTTGACTCCGCCGCAAAAGAAGTCGGGTTGCGCATTAACGAAAGCAAAATAAAAGTAATGACGCAAACAAGAAGGGAATCGCCTATCAGACAAAACATAACAACTGGGAAATATAATTTGGAGGGTGTGGACAACTTCATATATCTTGGGGCTAATCTGGTAAAGGACGGCAGTGAAACAGACGTAATCAATCAATGGATAATACTAGCAAATAAAACGTATTATTCGGTACTTTTAATAATGAAATCAAAGAAGGTGCACAGAAACAATATGCGGCGAATATATAAAACTATTATACGACCTGTGTTCTGTTATGGCAGCAATTGACACGAACTTCCGACAAAGTAGTTAATGCATTCGAAAGAAATGTTCTTCGAAAAATGTTGGCACCTGTGTGGGAAGGAACGGAATGACGAATAAGATACAATCATAAATTGCATTGGGGTGGTCATGTAAAGCGAATGGAAGAGAGAAGATTTCTTAAACGTGCTCTTAAAGGTACAGCGAGTGGTAACAAACCATTAGGCAAACCAAGCAAACGATGGAAAGACTTGGCTGAAGAAGGCAACAAAGTAGTCTTAAAAAACATAACAGGGCTACGATTGCGCGTAAAGCGCAATCTTACGATACTCTAGATGAAATAGAATTTTTTGTGATCCCAAGAAATTTCGCATAGGAAGTATTAGAAGGGATGACAGCATTGAACTAATTTTTCCCCATCATGCTAAAGTAGCTATAAAAATGTTTTGTACAAAATGCTTACTCCAAAAATTGAATGGGAACTGAAAAAATTAGTGAGTTAGATTTAGTGAAAATGTGCAGTTTGTATGGGAGGTGGTAGAAATAGTGGGGGGATTCCAGTGATTTTTTCAGAAATAACTAGGAATATTATAAAATTGACATCCCTTAAATTTCAGATTAGTGCCATTCATACTTTTCAGGAAAATCGATTTTTTGTAAATTAGTGAAACTGTGTCATATTGTATGGGAGGGGGTAGAAGCAGTGAAGCTAATCAAATATTTTTTTCTGATGTTAGTGCTAATACTAATTAAGTATTTATTACAAAATATGAGCTCAATAAATGTTATATGTTCTGAGAAAATCGTCTTAGAGCATTTCATGAAAAAGTGTAGTTTGTATGGGAGGGGGTGGAAGGAGAGGGAGGAAGCAAATAATTTTGCTACTGTAGATCAAAATTACTATGAAAATAACATATCCGAAAATTCAGACTAATAGCTTTTATACTTTTCGAGTAAATCCGTTTATTGTCAAATTACGAAATTGTGTCATTTTGTATGGGAGGGGGTAGAAGGGGTGAAGCTAATAGTCTAAATTTTCTTGGGCTTACTAACAATTTCAAATAAATATTTGGTGCACAATTTCAGCTCTCTAAATTGTATACGCAATGAGTAAATTGGCTTAGAGTAATTCATGACAAGTACAGTTTGTATGGGAGGTGGTAGAAGGAGGGGGAGGATACGCATAATTTTCGTACGGTAGATTGATATTATCATAAAAATAACACATTCCAAATTTCAGGCCAATAGCTTTTATACTTTTCGTGCAAATCCGTTTATTGTCAAATTGCGCAATTGTGTCATTTTGTATGGGAGGGGGTAGAAGGGGTGGAGCGATTTGGCCCGTTCACGAACTTGACCTTACTTTTTTGTCAAAAACGACGTGTACAAAATTTGAACTATCTAGCTCAACGCGTTCTCAAGCTAGAGCGCGCACAGACGGACGGACGGACGGACGGACGGACGGACGGACATCCGGTTTTGAGATTTTTGAGTGATAATATTAATTTCTGTATTCATCATTTTTTTCTTCGAGCCTTATTTCTTGGCGTTACAAACTTTAGAGCAAACTTATAATACTCTCAGATTTCATCTAGAGTATAATTAGCAGATGGAGGTCGCGGTCCTCGGATCAAGATGACTGGAGACAACAGCTTCAGGATGTCAGGACTCAATTCAGGCTTTGCGCCGTTGATAATGATGACAGAAAATATCCTCCTTGGGCATATTTCTTCTTCCAGCGCGTGATAGAGCACTGGAAAGGATTATGATATTACCCACTTGTCGACGGACAGTACGGTGTCCGAGCAAAAAGTGTACTCAGGATGCTTGGTTGTACGAGTTGAGGCAAACTGATTAAGAAATTGTGACAATTGGGCGCCGTCAGGAAGTAGCTATATGGATGAGTTACTTTCCGGACTAAGAATGTGTATGGTGGGTGCCAGAGAATGCGTGTGGAAGAATTTCGAGCGTGGCTGTCCTTATAGGACCATTTATGGTCCTTTCATTTGGAATTATTGATGTTCATCCTCTTGGAAGGAAAATCTCGCACTGCACGAGCACAAAGTTGCTGATGTGCTAGTCGTGCAACTAGGGTGCTAAGATTGGGGTTCAGTTGTCACGGAAAAAATTAGTAATAATGTCGTACAGTCGACCTTTTGTGATAAGAGAGAAAGGAATGAGCCTCAAGCATATGTCTAGAGTGCGGCATCTAGGGATATACATGGGCGAGTGCCTAGAATTTATCTGCTCTAACTCAAAAGCGACTGGCAAGCATTGTGTGACAAATTCGTCGTGTGTTGAGGTGTGAATGGGGATTCAGTAGGCGGGCGGTTTATGGGTCTATTCATCCCTTGCGGTGCGAATCAGCATCAGCATGTTTTGAACCAGTTGTGTCTGCTACAGGTCGCGGAATGATTTATGACAAATGATCAGTTCGTTACTGGCAATAGGCCCCAATTGCGAGAAGGTATCGCTTAAAACCAGTTTTTTTTTGGTGGATGATTGCGTAATTTTGGCGAGAGGCGAAAAAGATCTCGTAGCGATCGAACGCGTCTTCTCGAAAAAAACGTTGTTTTTTTTTGGTTTTTTCTTCGGCTTCGGGAACAAAAACGTGGAGATCGCGCTTGTGGAACGATCAAGAAAAGTGCTGCGTGGAATTCTGGTTCAGATTAAAAAAAATTTAAAAAAAAGTAATAAGATTGAGGTGGGTCCATAAAAAGTAAAAAAAATAAATAAATAATAACAATAATAATAAAAAAAGTGAAAGGAAATAATAAGGGCAATAAAAAAGACAATATTCCACGTAGGCGATGTATTAGCCTCGATTAGGGTAGTATATTCTTCTTCAATGGTGCTACAGCCCAAACCGGGCCTTGGCCTCCTGACCTTCAGGTTCTTTATCATTTTTTCATTATTCATTGTGGAAGGGTTGTTAGACCTTCGCACAACCCTCTATCTACGAATTTTTCATTTTCGTAGATTGAGGTGACCATGGTATACCCAAGAAGGCAGTGCGCTGGAATTGTGCGTCGACCGGAATTTGAACGTAAGACCTTCGCATTGTAGACAACACGCTACCCGCTAGGCTACACCCTAGCTAGGGTAGTATATGATATTCCCTTTTTGTTATAACTCCGATACCGCAAGTAGCCTAATTGAGTTGAGCTCCGTGGGGCGCTGTGAGAGTCCGCCATGGCCTGGGTGAGTAGCCCTCACGGTCTCCCTTCGCCGTCGGTTACAAGGAAGCGCTGCTTCTCAGGACTTTCTTGCAATGAATACCTAGATTCGGCGTAAATATGTACCGGTAGATAGCAAAACTCTCAGTCCCCCCCTTCTTATCGTCTATATTTTCCTTTTCGCATAACTAAACAAGGATGGTGTCTTTCCCTGACCTAATTTGTTCCCACTAGCCCTCAGCTATAACCTGCTGCCAACAATGCTGTACGGTCCGGAGGAAGCCCATTATCTGCTAGCAGAATGGAGAGTTTCATTTTGTTACAGATTGCTTCATGTCAACGGGTAGTATTCATTCGAGAAAGCCTGTACGTCCCACGGTGTCCACCAACGACAATTACAAAAGACTAATATTTGATTACAGAATGCGGTTATTAGATGTGAGAAGAGTAATTCTACTACTTCTACAATGGCGCTACAGCCCAAATCGGACCTTGGCCTCCTGATATTTAGGTTCCTTAACATTATTTTTAACTTATTGTGGAAGGGTTGTTAGCCCTCCGCACAACCCTCTTTCTACAAAGAGTAATTAGGACAAATTAATTTCCTCCAGAGGTGGTGCCTCGCGTTCTTCAAAATAGCCTTGCTACGATGGTTGTCCAATGTGCACACAATTTTTAAACCTTTAACTATATTTTTGTCTGCATCGTATTGTAAGAACAAAATCCGCACCCAGAAAATAACTACTGGTACTAATTAATTAACCCTGATTACCATTCCCACACCCAATTAACCCCATGCTGTATAAAAACATTAGTATATTTTAATTGTCGATCAATTTGATAAAGGTATCAGTAGAGACCCAATTGTCCTATTTAATAAGCCTAACAGTATGAATCCCGGAAATCTTTCCTTTTAATTTAAAAAAATGTGTTTTAATTTGGGGTCCATTTGTATACTCTAAATGAAATCTGAGATTATTTTGGTCTTACCATTTGTAACGCTAAGAAATAATGCTCGCACAGAGCGAAAGGTCCAGAAATATTTGTTGTTGCTCAAAAACCTCGATTCCGAGTGACCCTCTGTCCGTCTGTGTGCATCAACTTCACCTCAGTCCTTCTACCCCCATATCAATTTTGAAATTTCCATTAAATTATTTTCCTTCGAAATCGTAAAAGCTATCGACTTGAAATTTTGTGGAACGTATAATAATAGAAATATCATTGATGACGGAAATTTTTTTTTGTCCATATACTCCTTCTACCCCCTCCCATACAAATAGTTTTAGTAAATGCATTATATCGATTCCCATTAAAAATAGAAAAAGTACAAACTTAAGAAATAGAAACTTAAGGAAAAGTACAAACTTAAGATAAGACAATTTGCAAAATTACAAACCTCTCCTCTGCTTCTACCACCACCCATACAAAAGTCACTATTAACTATTCGAATGAATTTGGGATGATGATATTTTCCGATACATTAAACTGCTTCAATTTCATCTAGAATATCATATGATTTCTGTTATATTTTTACTTTTACGATGCTTTAGATTTTAATATTCCCTTAAAAAATAATTTTGAAAGGTAAACGTATAATGCATGAATCAAATAAAATAGGATACAGAATTGTGCCTATTACATCAGCAATAGTGTACGTCTTGTCAAACTCATATTATGTAACGTCCTTCAAGTGTTGATGTTGCTCATCTTTTACTCTTAAAAAGCATCCCTGGACCAGAATGTATTTATGATTGTTAAATATTATAAATTCAAAAGCACTTTGCTTTTTATAAAATACTTGTGAATGATTCCTGAACAGCTAAAAGTGTATGAACGAAACTGGCAATATTAAAATCTTATTTATTCTTATAGATAGTTGAAACACAATTCTTTTTCTAGTACTCGACCAACATGAATACTAGAATCAAGTGTTTTCTATGATTGTTTATAATTTAAATGAAATCTGAGAGTATTATAAGTTTGCTCTAAAGTTTGTAACGCTAAGAAATAAGGATCGGAGAAAAAATTAATGATGCAGAAGATAATATTATCACTTAAAAATCTAAAAACCGGATGTCCGTCTGTCCGTCCGTCCGTCTGTCCGTCTATCCGTCCGTCCGTCCGTCTGTTCGCTCTTCAGCTTGAGAACACGTTGAGCTAGAACATTCAAATTTTGTACACGTGACAAAAAAGTGAGGTCAAGTTCGTGAACGGGGCAAATCACTCCACCCCTTCTACTCTCTCCCATACAAAATGACGCATTTTCAAGATTTAACAGTAAACCGATTTTCTCGAAAAGTATAAAAGCTATTGATCTGAAATTTCGAATATGTTATTTTTATACTAATTTCAATCTACGGAAAAAATTATTTAAATCCCTAAACTCCTTCTACCACCTCCCATATAAACTGCACTTTTTCATGAAATACACCAATTTACTCAGTACGTATAAAATTTATCATGCTGAAATTTTGGACAAAATATTTATTTAGAATTTTTAGTAAGACTAAAATAAATTAGATGATTGACTTCACTCCTTCTACCCCCTTCCATACAATATGACACAATTTCACAACTTTTCAAAGAGTGGATATTGCTGAAAAGTTTGAGTGCTACAGATCTGCTATTGAAAACATGTAAACTCCAAACTCCTTCTACCAAACTGCACAATTTCATTAAATTCAATACACTAACTTTATCAGTACATATTAAATTTTTCAAGCTTAAAATTTCAAAAAAATATTCTGATAGCAACTCCAGCAAGATGTGAAAAAATTGATTCAATGCCGTTACCCCTTCCCACCCCTCCCCATACAAAATTTCTTAAAATCAAAAAATGTCTCTTCATCTAGAGTATCGCGTGATTGTGCCTTACGTCCAATCATATTCCTGCTATGTTTTTCAACTATCTATAAGAATGAATAAATTTTTTAAGAAACAAATTTTAATATTACTATTATTTTGTGACACTTTTTTATGTTTTAAAAATGAATGTTCTAAGGGTTCTAAGAATGTAAGATTCTGGTAAATTTACCCTCACCTAGCGAAAATCCTGTGGACACTCGTGGCTCCTGAATAAAATGACTAAAATCATTATATTTTTCGTTTACTTTTTTTTTAATTATTCTTGAAAACAAAGCAATTGAATCTTTTAGTTTTATTTTCTACTAATTCAATCTATGAAAGCTGAAAACACATTATAATCCCTGCACTTTATATTTCTTACGCTTTTCAGTTCTATAAAACTTCGACGAAGGTTATAATCCCTTTAAAAACAAAAAGTTCAACCATCTTGCGTTAATTAAATGACCCAACATTAAATTTTTAATGCCAGTAATTACCACCTGCGTATTTTTTAACGCTTATTTTTTAACTTTTCACACGACCCAAAGTTATACGAATTAACATTAAATTCACTTTGAGTGTAATTTTTTCTTCCACCGAAAAATAATGCCACTTTTTTATGGAGCATATTAAACAGCAAAGCGTTGCCTTGCTAAGAGCTACCTGCTGTAAGTAAAGCAATTTTATGCTTATCTCAGGTGACTTTGTCATCTTAAAAATAAAGAAATAAAATCCGCTAGAAAAAAAAACAGCCACCATCGATTATAACTTGACCCCGATGACTTGTATGACATAAGGTAATGCTCAGGAATGTTTCTTATACGGAAAAGGATGATCTCATGGAACACGAAGCCCCATCAAAATCAAGATACGATTCTTTCGTTGGTTTTTTGCCGGCTTAATTTTTGCATATTGTTTCGTATTCAGTTTGGTCAAATGTCGTGTTCGTCCATTTTGTTCATGGCTGTTGTGTAAGAATTACGTAATTTCCTATAAAGGAAAGTCAGATCGAACTACTTTTGAGGGCACCTTTTTTCTATCGGGTGCAAGCTCCTTATATGAATAAAAAATATCTGTGGGTCAAAGTAGGAACTATTGGTCAAAAATTAAATTGTGTGCAATTTCAGTGCATAATTCTCTTTGATCCGGCAATATAATGCACTTGCTTTAGATTGAAACATACGAGTATTACAAATTGGTGGTTAGTGTTTTCTTTTATTATGTTTCGCCAAAGATGCAATATAATCTAGACCTGACCCTAAGATAAAAAGCTCGAATCATCTTCGTGTTCCCAAAGTATCGTTCATTCAACTTTTACAAAAAACATTAAACTTAAATTTTTATTTTCTATCGATATCTCATAAGTTCCGGCTCAATTGTTACAAATCACATTAAAGGCACGAGAAATCAAACCAGGATCTCATAAGATAAAAGTCTTCAATAAATTTCCAACTTACAATGAGTCTAAGATTTATAGTTGTTATTAAATTTTTTTTTTGTTTTGGTACAGAAGTTTATAGTGAGTATATGCCGGAATGAAATTGGGTGCGACTAATCGTTCGTAACCGAAAACAAATTAAGTTAATATCCAGTGGTGATTGGTTAGGAAATCTCCAAAAATCTGCTGAATCAGATCTAGAACCTCTCGAGAGGCTTTGGCCATTTCTTTCAACGACATCTAAGACCAAGTACTAAATAACAATGCAAAAGACTGAAAAGACCGATTGATTATGCTGCGCAATCCGACCGAATTACTGAGATCATTTTGCGTGCGAAATGACATCATTTCCATGGTATTTTTATTAAATGGACATCAAACTATACATACGAATATAGTTAGTTCCTGTTATCTACCCAGCGATAGATATCCATTCATTTTTTAGAATGCTAATAAAATTCTAAAAGGATAATTTCTACTAAGTTTATCTATTTATTTTGGTAGTTCGATTTAAATTAGCTTAAGCTTTATCTACACGAAAATCTTATCCAGTCAACCTTCAGGCTTTTACTTATTTTCGTTAGGTAGGTAAATTCGTTGAACATAAAAGTATAAAGATTGCCAAAGACGTAAAGTAATAAATTTAATAACACCTTGGAGAGACTTAAAAAAATAATAAAAATCCTACACAACTAAAAAAGAAAGAGTTATAATCCTACGATTTTATAACATAAGGCAATATTCAACTGAAGGATGATACTATCAATATATACACACTCACACTTGGCAAAATATTTAAATGGTGTAGAAACCGTGGTAAATTGTGTAATAAAAGTGCATTAGCAGGCGATCCTTATACTTTTGTATCCAGAACCTCAGATATAATGAAAAAGACTTAGGGCCGGTTATACAGTCGACCTTAAACCGAACATTTGCTCTGACTGAGGCTTAAACCAAATTTTCGGCTTAAACTTCGACTTTAATGTTCCTTATAATTACGACAAGTATTTTGCACCTTTCGGTAAATTTATAATTGAGTTACCTTTATGACTCTTTTTAAAAGAGCGTCATCTCATGGAATTAGCATATGCCGCCCGGAATTCCCTTACTTTTGTGTAATAATTGTCCGCAGTTTGCAGTAGTTATTATTAATTGCCATTGCTAAATGATTATTAGCCTTATTTCAGCACCAATTAGTAACAAAAATTATAAAATAATGTTGAAAAAAATTACCAGAATTATGATTTGGCATAAAACCCAATCTTGTTACACAATCCAGATGAAATGGGAAAGAGTTTAATTCACTTGAAACCATATATTACTAAATTCGTTGGCAAACTGAGTAGTGACATTTGCATAGGAGTTAGAAGCGGTAGTAATAAATTTATAATTATCCAACATGTAATTGGACTCGGAACGAAAACTTTTCGTGCTTAATTTTTTGAACCTCAATGAACTTAACTTTTGAGAATACCTGGCATTTGTATGTGTCTAGGAGAAATCGATGTGTTCGGGCAGTAAACCTGATCACAGAATGGACTAACCCAGATTGGCAAGCAGAGATCCTGCTCGGGTAGGCACCTTGAAAAAGCCAACTTGCAAGGCTTGTTGCTGAAATTGGTAGGCGTCTTGTCGCGGGCATTATACATTGAATACAATGTATGTCAAGCCGTATGCTCTACAACAGATGTGCACCAAATCTTCGAAGATTTTAAACAAACATACGATAGTATCGACAGGAGGGTACTGTACCAAATTAGGCTTGACTTTGGAATTCCCACAAAACTAGTCCGACTAACAAGACTCACAATAACGATCACTGAATCCCAAGTGCGAATACAAATCGAATCCACAATCAGCTTTTAAACGGAATGTGGTTTAAAGCAGGGAGATGGTCTAGCCCCCATGCTTTCAACTTGGCATAAGAGGATACCAACGGGGCACTACTGTGCAAGTCCACCCAACTGGTAGCATACGCTGATGACATTAACATCCAAGCAAAATCCTTCCCTAGTGCTAAGGAGGTATTTCTCAATGTGGAATCCGCCGCAAAAGAAGTCAGATTGCGTATTATTCATAGCAAAACAGAATAAGACAACGAAACAACACGAAGAACGCCAATCACACAAAGCATAACAATTTCGGAATATAATTTGGAGGTTGTGGACAACTTCATATATCTTGGGACTAATATCGCAAAGGACGGCAATGAAAAAGACGAAATCATACTAGCAAATAAGACTTATTATTCGGTATTCCCAATAATGAAATCCAAGAAAGTGCACAGGAACAATAAGCTGCGAATATATAAAATTATTATACGACCTATGCTCTGTTATGGCAGCGAGACGTGGAGATTAACGCAAACTTCCCTAAAAGCAGTTAACGCAAAGAAAAGTCCTCCGAAGAATTTTGGGACTTGTGAAGGAAGGAACGGATTGGCGAATAAGATACCAGGAGTTGTATCACCTCTACGACGAGCCAGAAGCTTCAACGTTCATCAAGCTACGTAAACTGAAATGGGCTGGAGCGAACGGAAGACAGGAAAATCCCCAAACGTGCTCTTAAAGGCAAAGCGAGTGGTAACCGGCTAATAGGCAAACCACGCAAGCGATGGGAAGACCCGGTTGATGAACGCAGCAAAGCCATCTTAAAAAACATAACAGAATTTTGATTGGGCTTAAAGCCCAATCATATGATACTCTAGATGAGACGTAAATGACTTTAATATACCGGAAAATATGTCATCTCAAATTCTTTCGAAAAGTTATTAGAGACTTTTGCATGGGAGGTGGTAGAAGTAGAGGGGGAGGTATATGACACCGAACATGGCATGCAAAATGGTTTTTGCTGAATTTAAAGTTTTTAGTTTTCATTATTTTTAAAGAAATTGGTCATAGTTTTCCTGAAATTGGGGCATTTGTATGGGAGGTGACAGAGGAAGTGGAGCGCTTAAGATGA
Organism: Chorisops tibialis; assembly: GCA_963669355.1. Lineage (NCBI taxonomy): Eukaryota > Metazoa > Arthropoda > Insecta > Diptera > Stratiomyidae > Chorisops > Chorisops tibialis. The sequence continues at coordinate 109,230,180 of OY770262.1, read as the reverse complement.
TTTTGAAACTGCTTATCATCATCCTTATCACCATGCTTTGATTCACTGTCAAAGTCGATAGCTCTCATATACTTGAAGGAGAAATGCTTTTCTTGAATTTATAATACAGATATTCGTATGGGAGGTGGTAGAAGGAGTGAAGTGGAGCTGATAATTTTTTCTAACACTTATTTCAATTATTAAAAAACAAATTCTAGCAAAATTTGAAGTTTGCACTTTTTCTAGTTTGAATGGAAATCGATAAAATGCATTTAACAAAAATTATGCAATTGTATGGGAGGGGGTAGAAGGAGTATACGGATCAAAAAAATTTTTTTTCGCATTATTAATATTTCTATTTGTATACCTTATACAAAATATCAAGTTGATAGCTTTAACAGTTTCGAAGAAAAATAATTTAATTGAAATTTCAAAAATTCGTGGAATATGTATGGGAGGGGGTAGAAGGAGTGAGGTGAAGTTGATAATTAGTTTTAAAATAAACTGCAATTATAGTAGAATTATTTCTGACAAAATTTCGTCTTTTCAGCTTTACTAGTTTCAATGAAAATCGAAAATATGTATTTTTCAAAATTGTCCATTTGTATGGGATATATTCCGTGATATTAATGACATCTATATCATAATACTTTGACCTAAATGTCAAGGCGATAGCTTAAATAGTTTCAAAGAAAAATCAATTTCTTAATATTTCCCAATTTCATGAAATTTATATGGGAGGGGTTAGAAGAAGTGGGGGGATGTAGCCCATTCACAAAGTCAAAGTTACTTTGTTGCTAAAAATGACACACAACAATTTTTAGCACTATAGCTCAGAGTTATGCTGTAGATAGACGCACAGACGGACAGACAGACAGACAGACGGTCAGTTCGAATCGAGGTTTTTGAGCGACAACAAATATTTCTGTACTCTTGGCGGCTCTATGCGATCGTTATTTCTTAGCGTTACAAACGGTAAGGCAAACACAATATACTCTCAGATTTCATCTAGAGTATAATTAGCAGCTGGAGGACGCGTCTTTGGATCAAGACGATTGGAGACGACGAGACCATGGCAAAATTTGAATTGTCGCGTCATTGGTGATGATGATGACCAGTGCCGGTTTTTAGTGAATTTCCGCCCGGATCCCTTTATAGTTAACGCCTTTCCAAATACCTGTTCTTATAGCCGAGAACTCATTTCGTGATATTTTGCCTTATATATTCAAACTATGTTGTGACTCGTTCGTTGCTACTCGCGCCTAAAAATTTTTACCTACGTACACAACAATAGGAACTTTTTTTATGATTTGCACCTGAGAAGGTTGATCTGTTTTAATCGCAACAAAACAATCGCAAAACAACAAAACCTCACACATTTTGCCACAGCGCATTCGATATACATATGTCTTTGACAAAAAAGTTTAAATGTGTGATATTTGAGATTGAATTTGTAGCCGGGAAGTCGCCAGAATACACCATCCTCGAAGACCTATAATGAAATGGAGAAAAAAGGAAGACCGTAGGGGTTCACGTTCCCACACATTCGTAAGCCTGATTTGGAAAAATCATTGCCAAAACGTCCTATGAAGCAGGACCTCCTGGTAATAAGTGGCGAAATCGAGAACAAACGATACTTCTCACACCCTCACCATGATGTTAGGCATGCAGGGTACCTATTATCTGTCAGCAAAATGAAGTCCTTCATTTCGTTACAGTGGCGCCCCACGTTGGGCGCCACAGTTATGAAGATTGTACCGGTTGGCAACGGCTACCTTCTCCCTTTCATCAAGGCTATTCGAGGATGGGTTTTTCCCGCAAACATGGAGAAAGCCCATTTTCTGTTTGTGCAGTGGCGTCCTCCAGTTCATTACACAGGTTTCAATATTTCGGTCTTTTGATGATTTTGCCCGCTTAAGCATGCCACCCGGTGCAACTGCTAGCCCACTCACAAATTTTTTCTTTTTTGCTAAAAACTACATAAAACAAATTCCCACACAGTAGCTCTGAGGATTCGACTGTTATGTTATAAATAGACGGATGGACAGATAGACTGATAGACTGATAGACAGACGGTCAGTTCTGAGCGACAACGAATATTATTGTACGCTTGGTGACTCTGTGCGAGCAAACACAACTTTCGTGGACATTTGCAAACTCTCAGATTTCATCTAGAGTCTAAAAGTTGAAACACTGAAATTCGTTAAAATTGCTGACTTGTTTGTTTGTTTTTTTCATGCAACTTACAATCAAATTAATATCGAATAAATCCGTTCTTCACGTCTTTGCTTGAACTTCTTGATGAGCAAGTTTTGTGCAAATATTTGCTTACTTTCAGGGTCAAGATGAAAACTTTCTAAATTTTAACAAATCGGTAGCTAATTCTTCAATTGCTAACAGAAAAAATACATATTTTAGATAATAAAAAAAGGCACACACACACACCAATGAAATCGCTGTTTGCATTCTTTAAATTCAATCATATGCCCCTCAAAAAACGAGAGCACGTGGTTACAGTGATTGTTGGCTATGCGCGCCAGTGAAAGTGTCTTAGAATTTAATTGATTTAATATCTTCTAGGGGAAAAACTCAACTGATTTTAATCCAATACACAAAAAAACCGCACACTAAAGACAAAGGTTAATTACAAAATTAATGACATGGTGCCACCGCGAAACTATGCTGTTCTTTTCATGTGGTGTCGTTTCTACTCAAATCGATTTTACTTTTATAATGGATGGCACTTTCTTCTGCACTAATAAGAAAAAAATAATAATTACAAACAGAACAAAGCCCGATTTTTCGTTTATCCCGCAACCTTAAAAAATCTTAAGCAATCTTCAAATGTAATTTTCTCGTGGTATTAAGCACATTAACGATAATAATTTTCAAAAGTAAGTTTTAATTGTGTGTGCAAAATATGCTGTTGAAAATAGTGTACCGAGCGATTATTGTTATTATTCTCGACTTAAACCGAAAACATTGAATTTCCAAATTTCCAAAACTCTTACGGGGCATATGAAATAGAAATAAGCGCAAGCACATACACGCAATAAAAACGTTTTGCAGTTATCTAATATCGATTTATTGAATAATTTTGTATTTAGAGCAAATAATTGTTAACGAAAAAAAAATTACAAATCAAACAATTTATAGGTATACACTACCCTATTGATTAATTGATTGCCATTAAGATGATTTTTGTCCTCAAAAAATATTTATAGCATGTCTTCCGTGTATTACTTCAGAGATTTATGAGAGGGTTTTGGCGCCCAGGTGGGTTCCGGCTAAATACATTTCATATGGAAGCAAAGAAAAAGGTCTGCCGATCGTTATGATCCAATAAAAACGGAACATATAGAAGCTTGAAATACCGATTATGCAATGTTATTATTTCGAATTGACCTCATTGAAATAATCAAACATATCTTATACTCTATACAAGTAGAGACGTATAGTTAAAAATTTACCGATTGATTTCAATTAACAAAACAAATTTTCTCCCTCTTCCTGCGCACCTTTTTCTTATCGATCGTAATATTCGTAATCATATCTCACCTGCGGGAGGTTGAGAATTTCTCTGAGTTTACATACTTTCCGAAGACTTTCACTTTATTTGTTTGTGATTTAATATAAGAAGTGTGGCATGGCGCCCACAGATTTTTTTCTTTCTTAAATTAAATTTCAACAATTTTTTTTTTTATTATGTTTATGCATTACTTCATCAACGGAATCGCTAATTCTTAAATGATATTTAAATGCCGTGAGATATCTCTCTTATAAGATGTGATTAGCATAAATTGTCGGTATTTGGTATCTTCTTTATACAAAGTTGAGTTTTTTGTAATTGTTAGATTTATAAATATATTTTTTTTTTCATGCTGACCGACGGAAACGGTGGCTTTCATAGTCATAGATTTTTATTGGTTAATTAAAACTAACACATGATCCAAGTTTTTTTGTTATAAAGAATATATTTAAATTCAAGAGTGTTGAACTCGATTTTTTTTTCGTTATTAACCTGATTTGCATTGTGAATCGTATTATGTTGCATATATAAATGTTTATGTAACTTTTAACATTTATATGGAAGACACAAAAAAAAACCATATTAGTCACCCACTCTATTCATACGGAACAACAATATTTATAATAAAATCCGTTCTATTCCGAACAATAGAAGCTGGACATAAAAAAAAATAGGTTAAAGATGCTTAAAAGAGTTTAGTTTAATGATGATCTGTACTGTTAGCAATAAATCTTGTAGATTCTAATCATTGCGAATGCTAGGCTTAAGTGTTGTAATAGCTTTTTATTTCTTAGAACTGAAATGTAAGATGGTATTGAAATGAACTCAATTCGGAAACTATGTAAATTGGTTGTTATCTTTCAATTCGAATTTCATTTTAACTGGCCATATAATACTTTCAGTTGATTTATAAATAAATGAAAAAAAAAGAAAAAAATATTGAAAATTTGAAGAATTGCAAAAAAAAAAAACTCAGAACAGGTTATAAAGCTATAAAAACATTTAACAGCCAATCAATCATAAATAAGTTTATTGCTATATTTTCATCATTAATTTACAACAGTTTGTCACTTAGATATTCTGTTTATGATAAAGTTTAATTTTTTGCGGGGTTCTAGATTTTAGTTTAGTGAAATATAAAAAATATTAAATAGTCCATCCAGGGGAAAACACTGGATTTTTGGCTCCTGAGAAAGAAATTTAACCGCGCCCCTATTTCTTTGAATGAATGGTTAAGGGGGTAGTTGATCTTGCCACTTTACGTAAAAAACTACTCAACCGATCTTGTTTAAACTTTGCAGGCTGTATCTTGCCTTTAAAATGCAACCACCCACTAGAGGATTTTTTTGCTCTAGATGTAATACAGTGGCGGACAAAAGTCTACGGCAATACCTTATATTGAGGTTCTGGTTAATTGGAAGCTTTAATCAAAAATCCATTGATGATTACCGTTTGTAACGCTAAGAAATAACTCCTGCACAGAATCGCCAAGGATAAAAAAATATTTATTGTTGCTCAAAAACCCTGACTCCTAGTGACCGTCTATCTGTCTGTATGTCTCGAATACTTTGAGCTATCATATTGAAATTTGTTTTATGTTATTTACAGCAAAAAAATTTTCGATTAAGGCTTCAGTTTCACTATTACTATTATTTTGGAAATTACGTGATAGGAAGCAAAATTACCCGCTAGTATTTCTGCATATCATTCTGTGCGTACACTAGGGTTTGATTATATTTCAGAGAGAGCATAAATCTAAGGCCTATTCTAAAGAGCTTATTCAATTGGCATAGTTTTCTGTCTTCTTTTATGAATCCTATGAACATTTCCTTTTAATTGCTGTTTCTATTCTCATCAATTTTGATTTTACCGATTTCGTTCGCTCTATTCATTATTCTAGATGAAGTATTATTGCATGATTGCCACAAACTTTGTAAAGCTAAGAAATAAAGCTCTAAGAAAAACATAACAGAATTATGATTGAGTGTAAGGTGTTGAAGGAGTAAAGGAATCAGATCAATATTTATTGGTTTAATGGTGTAGAAAAAATAATCTGGAATTGAATTTTTCTAAATTTTTTTTTACGGAATGGCTTATGCTATAGGCAATTATTTATTATGTGCAATGCACAAACACAGTCATAGAGGGAAGGAACAGGATTGGGAAAGTAGGGAAATGGGTGTGAGAACAAACGTAACGAGTGGTGAAGCTGGTACACTTTTCAGTTCTACTGGCTGCTACAAACAAATATTTGCGGATATTATGGGATGCTGAATGAAAACGAACAGAAACCATCTATTGAATCATCTTCCAATCACATTTACATCGTTTGCCCATTTTATTTCGAATAATTTTTCATTGCCAGTAGCAACTGAAAAATTCGTGCTTAAGAAATCCTTCTGCCTGGAGTGGGAATCCAACCCATGACCTATAGACTGTTAAGCAAGAGCTCTGCCACTACGCCACGGAGGCATCATATGTAAATAAACTGCCAACAATTAGGGCGCAACTTTATTAATCTTGTGACAAGTTAAGGATATGTAGGGTGAAAAGGAAAGTCGAAGTGGGCGAGCTGTTGTAAATTTTATAACATTTAAATGTGATTACGATCAATAGCTCCAGTATATAAAATCAATATTTTATTCGTTTACTTATACAAGTTTAGGTTTGTATGGAGGGAAAAGAGGGGGTGGGAAGGGGTAGAAAGGATGGCTGGATGTTGAGAAATTCTTAATTGAATGCTTAAATCAGGTTCAAAATTGTCTGCATGGAATGTTAGTTTTATAAACTGAGTTGCTTAGAATTCCTATGAAATTCGGTGTATATTAAATGCACGCAACATTTGCATGGAAGGGGGTAGAGGAGATAACAGAATCAAAACTTGTGATGCAGTTTTATTAAGTTTCTCCTGAAAAGTGTGGGTGCAAAATTTCCAGTGCGAAATCATACTTTTGTATGGGAGGGGCTAGAAAGCAAGGGGGATTTTAAAACAGTTGATGCAACTCTCTTTTAAATATTTTTAGAAGTGTTTGCACAAAATTTCAAGTTGATAGCTTTTAGTGGTTTGGTGATAAGTGATTTCTTAGAATTGGTCCAAAAAATACTTTTGTATGGGAGGGAGTAGAAGTTTTAAAGTTATTCGACCAGTTAATACTTCAGACTTTTATTAACTTTTTTAAATGAGTGGATAACAGTTATACGTCAAATTATTATGTTTCTTTATGTATATCAAATGGATGTATGCATGTGCCAAATTTGAACCTTTGACCAAAGCCCTAAAAAAATTTTCAAAGCTTTCAACTTTTGGCTTTCTAACTTTTTTGGTGTAATTTCTTTCGTAGGCTTGGAATATCATATGTATTCATGGTCTTGCATGAAACCAATGCCATTTACATTATTAAAAAAAAAGTAAAAACAAAGCATACTCAGCACAGCAACCATATAGTTATAAAAACAAAGATTTTTAGTTTTTTTGCTCTCCTGAAAAGTCTAATTTTTTATACGTTTGACCCACTCCCTCTGTAAAACTACTCATTTGATCGGTGTGATTTTTTTTATTTTTCATAGATGACAAGTCTGTGTAAAAACAAACTGAAATGAAATTCAAAATTTTTAATTTTTTTAATAATAATATGAGATTGACTTGAAGCTTTTTATACGTCCAAGCTAGATGAGATGTATATGCAACCAACGCAAAAATTTTAAAATTCTACACATCTCTATTTTCTTGTTTTAAAGTTCCATTCAAATTGGGTTGGTGGTTCCTGAGAAAGTGGGTCATCAAAGGGCCTAACGATATGCTCCCCTTAATGTAAGTCCCAGTTTTCAATTAAATATTGTCATACATATATCAATTAAATAGTAATTTGAAAAAAAAATCGGCCAACAATTGATTCTTAGCCGATCGCCCCTCTTTTCTCTATTCTTAAATTTTATTTTTTCCCATAAATCAGTATACCCGAATGTCGAGTTTCAGCTTTCTATTTGTATTCATAGTTGAGATATTAGCAATAGCAGTTTTCAAACTTAACCATCACACCACCTCCCCCTTTCACTACCAACTCTCCAAAACTTAGGCAATGAAATCTCCCTGCTCAATCCACAATCCACCTAAAAATGGGGCAATAAGGGTTTCGGACACATGGGCCTTTGAATGTCGTTGGAGCGATGTTGTACGGACAGACGTCTGTGTTTTGCCTTTTTAGGCTAATTTAGTCGTAAAAGGAAAAAAAAAAATAATCAAATTTCAGGATAGCAAATTTTTATTTTCTCTGTCGATCGTAACTTTTTATTATTAGAATAACAAAAAAAAATTTTCTTTTTAACGCATTCTCTGTTACGTATAATATTAATGGAATAATGATTGACGCTCCGGATGTCATTTGTGATCTTGGAATTGTTTTTGATCATAAGTTTGATCCTTCTCCTCCCATTAACCATATATGTTCTAAATCGTGTAAAATGTCAGGCTTTATTAAAAGGAATTCCACTGATTTTCATGATTCTGTCACATTGAAAACATTGTATATTGAAAGGAAATATTTTTGTGTGACGTATCGGACTCTGTTGAGACCTTGTATATGTCGCTAGTTCGTTCTCATCAGGAGTATGCAGTTGTAGTATCGAACACTTATACCTCACTTAACCGGGCACGCATTGTTGCCGTGCAGAAATAATTTACTCGCTTTCGTGTTCGTAAGTTTCACTGGCAAATTGAGATGCATTCTTATAATTCTGGGTGTCTTCTTCTTGGCCTCCAAACTCTAAAAGCTAGATGGTTTATTACCAGTGTTATGTTCGTGAATGACCTTTTTAGATACAACATTTAATCTACCACATTGCTTACATTGTTTAATTTTTATGTTCCAGGATGCTCCTTGAGAACTAGACTACTTCTTCTTATTCCTTTCCACAGAACATCCCATAGCCAATATGAGCCAATTACATATTGTTCTACTTCTTTTAATAAAGTGCGTTCCCTTGTTGAATTGACTTGGGATAGAGGTGCATTCAAGTCTGAAGTATTATCTCAATCTATGAATTTATAATATCACTAAATTTTCATTAGTTTGAATATTAATTGAGTTTTTTCTTTTATTTTATTTTCTAAAGTTTAGGTTATTTTAATTTAAAGTTAATTTGTAAGATTATATAATTGCTAGGAGTCTGTTGGAACGAATCTGTAGATTGAATAAATAAATAATATTAATGAATTGATTTATATCAGTATTAATATCATTTTCGTTACGATGCAAGATAAATCATGTTTCGTTCCAGTAAAGGTTTTGTTGATTATTGCTTAATATCTTAACCATTTTACCCAAGATAAACCTGGCAGGAGAGTTTCGAATTTGTCAAATGATTGATCAGGTTGAATTAGATATTCGAACAAACATTGTTTCATTTGAAAATATTCATTGAAATTTTTTTTAAATTTGCTATGGAATTGACTGTTCAAAAGACACAGATATGTAATCGTTTTAAAGAAAGAAATAATGATTTCTATGTTTTGTTACCTGTATCATGTGACCAATTTCGGACATCTAGTGGTCACTTTAAGCAGATTCTACTACTGCATATTACAAAATCAATCAATCAAATTTGTAATAAGACTCCCTATATGGTCATAGGACAGAAAAAGTTCTGTTGCCAGGACTTGTTTATTTCTCTGGCCTGCTGCTCAACTACTTGTTTCTATGTGCTACATTGTCGATCAACTCGACGCCTTCATTGAGGATTATAGTCCAGACCCTGTTTAGCGATGCTTCGATCTAGTTTCCTCAAAGTGTGACCGATCCACTGCCAGTTCCACCAGTTCGTCGTTAGAGATCACTTCTGGCCATAATATTCCTAAAATGCGTCAGAGACAGTGGTCCACGAAAGTTTGCTATTTCGTGGTAAGTCGTACGGAGCTTCGTGCGAAAGGAGATCTCTCTCAACCTTTAGTAAGGGGAAATGATACCGAAGGCCTGTAAAGGGTATGTTACAAAATACTTGAAAATAAATATTAGAATATCGAAATATATCGAATATCCGCGAATATGTTGCTTTCGATTTGATTTCATTTTTGGGATCTTGCTCCGATCCAGCATTCAGCTTTTTTTTGAATAAAATTGACTCTGCTATATTTAAAGTGTTTTCACCAAAAAACTTATATCAGTGACACATGATGATGCAATGGCGCTACAGTCCATATCGAGATCCTGCCTGCCGAATGCACCTCCTTCAGTTGTCTCGGTCCAACTACTGCGTCCTCCAGTTTGAAAAATCGAGAAGGGATCTGCAATCTGCGTCGACTGAGTCCACCCATCGCTTTCGCGGCTTTGCCCTTGATCACTCGTTTTGGAATTCGTTCCCCATTGAAGCTTACGGAACTTTATAAAGATAGATGCTGGTGAGTCGTCAAATAGTTGATACAACTCATGGTTGTGTCGAATTCGCCAGTCATATCCTTCGTACGCCTTCCGAAGAATTTTTCGCTCAAACATGTCGATTAAATTCTCCGACATCCGCGTCAAGGTCCACGTTTAGCATCAATATAGCAACACAGGGTGAATTAATATCTTACGGATGAGTAGTTTATTGTTTCGATGGACCTTCCTTGATTTCATTATGGGGAGTGGAGAGGATCACATAAAATGCTTTGTTGGCTGTCGTGATTCTTCTTTGAATTTCATGTCGGTCATTTGCCGTCCTTTGCAATAAGTGCAACCAGGTATACGAATTCATTCACCTGCTCGAAGCTGTTTTAAGTAATATTCTGCCTCTCTGGGACAGTCCTTCGTGTCTGGGTCATGTATTTAGTTTTTGCTTCATTGATCCTGAGCCCTACTTCACCCGCTACCGCCTCTAGCTCCTGGAATACTTCCTCAACACAATATACTGATCGGGCCAGAATATCCACGTCGTCTGCGTACGCCACCAAATGTGCGGATCTTACGAGTAGCGTACCTATTCGACTGGTTTCTGTTTCACTGTTTCACCTTCTTTCAAGAGCTTTGCTGGGATTTCACCAATTCCGGGCGCATTGTTCGATCTTAACACACATAGTACAGCCAAATTATTCATTAGGCCTAAATTATCATTAACCGGCTGCGTGTCATACACTAATTTAGCAAAATGAACAGTAAATTGCAAAAATGTTGATCATAACGACCTAAGGATCCGTTTTCTACTTTTGGGGGTTTTATTGCCCATTGGCTGGTCCCGATTCCCGAAGCCGATCGTTTGGCGTTTCAATAGAACTAATTGGGACATTCTTTTAGGGTTTTGATAGGAAATTGTAGGGTATAGCCAATGAGCACGATAGGCATTGTTCGCCTCCAAATTCCTACTCTTCCGGAAAATTCTCACAGATTCGTCACAAAATGCATTTCTTTTCTTGAAGTGGATTGTTCAATTAAAAATACACTTGCAATTGAGTCGCTTTAAGCTCGTTGAAGCATCACCTCACACATCGAAAGTAGCTCTGTACTACAGAAGCTGCATATAGCCTAGTGGGGAGCGTGTTGGTCTCCAACGCAAGGGCCATGAGTTCGATTCCCGGTCTACGCATAATTCTATCACAATACCAGCGTGGGTACATCAGCACCTAATAGGGCGAAAAGCTACGAATATGAACCCTTCCAATAATAACAAACAAACCCTTTAGAAACCTGAAAGTCAAGAGGCTAAGGTCCGAATTTGGGCTGTAGTGCCATTGCAGAGGAAAAAGCATCACAAGAATAAGATCTCCCGAAGCAAATTGAAAAATCCTATGCAATTTTTCTCAGCAACGATAAATCACAGAGAGTTTTATTTGCACATTATTCGCCATGTTGTAACAACAACCAAATGATTCTTCTAATTCGCTTCAAGGAAAATCAAGAATTACGTTAGTCGCGAGATCCGGAATTTCTAGCCAAGAATGTTTCTGCATGCAATTTTATCCAAAAGACCACAAACTGACCTAGTCCAAGTCGACCCTCGAGATCAGCGCTAAGCTGGGCTTAGGATTGACAGTGATTGGCCTTTTTAAAAATAGATCCGATTCAGTCAAGGGATCGGATCGTGCGAGATCTTACTAACTTCTTATACACAACTATGTTTATTTTTCCTGTGCGCAAAATCGTGCTCGTTTAATTTTCCATTTAGTACAACGTTGTCGTCGTAATCGTTTTTCTTTGATTTTTCCTTTAAATTGAAATTTTTTGCAAAAGTGCTCTGCAAGAGCAATTTTCGTGAGACTTGTGAATTTCTTCGGGTGCTTGTTTCTAGTCTTTATTTTCCCGCAGCTATCGTTATTATATTGGCGGGAGATTGGAGGACAGCTGGACTTTTGCGAGTCGACAACGTCAAATACAATCTTACGAGACATAATGTTGCATTTTGCATAGGAAATTGAATATCGCCGAATGTCGTTCGTGATTTTCTTGCATACCAACTGACACCATAGCCTCGTCTTGTCTTTGTCTCAAATCTACGGAACATTTTTTTTTCGTCGTTCGTTCGTTTCTAGCTTTCATTCAACAGCCCGCTAGCGAACTAGCTCAAGCCATGCTCAAGATTTTTTACTTATAGGGTTCATTCAAATGCTTGAACTAGAAGTCTTAGTCGTTTCTCATCTACTGCGAATTCGCGAGTATTTTCTTAAGTTGCGATGCCATTTGAACTGTCGGAACTACTTCGCAACGAGCGATATGCTCATCTAGATCGCCTAGTTCTAGCGTATGGCACGGCCGGAGCCTGGATTTAACAGGCACCTAACTAGCCACGAAGAGAAAGTGGAAAATGGTCTGCAAGACGTTTCTTAATGTTTACACGAACTGCACCAAAGATGATGATGATCATCATCATGGCGAACTGATATTCGCAAGATTACGCGCTATACTCGCTATTGTTATTCGCGCGCGAGCCGAACCGTACTGGAATAGCCTTAGCTCGACTTATGCAAATTTCACTGGGGTTTTGTTTCACTTAAATCCCTCTAAGGCTAACGCTACTCAATGTTTCGGATGATCACGAAAAACTTTAAGAAGATGATCTTCGAATGTTACATGATCGGGCGAAATTATGTTTACTGTAAGTAGAGTTTTCTAAAAATAATAATAGAAAAAAAAACGAAACGCTTTTTCTGTACATTATCATAGTTTCATATACGTAGGTACCTACGAAAAAGCGAAATGTAATGGCACCGCCGCTGATGAATTTGATCAGTTCAAGAAAAGCAGTGCGATCAGCGACTTAATATCTGCGGTGATTTTACAGTTAAAATGTTCCGAGGCGAAAATTGAGCAGTTTTCGCTGGATAGAGTTCTGTAATTTGACTGGAATTGCTTCATTGTTTGGGCGTTAAATTGGAATTGCGCGTTAAGTGCCACTTTAAGTAGAAACAAGAAACTATAAACGTAATGAAGGCGCTATGTAGATAGATTTGTACGAATAGCTTATAGTAATTGTATACCTGTATTACATCTTACCACCGCGATTACAATTCGTATATGGATGCACCTTGGCCTACTTTGCTTGTAAAATTGATTGATTGGGTAATCTATGGTAGACTTGCGTGATTGCTTCGATTATAGTGTCAATTAGGAGGAATGAGAACCGCTGATGATTAGCGAAGACAAAAGGCCCAAAGTAATTTAGTGTATTAAGAAAGATGCGCTTTTAAGTAGGTCTCGTTAAAATCAGTATGATGCCCGATCTATTTTCCTTAATGGTTTCCATTTTGTTTCTGTTTTCATTCTTTTACAGAGTTCATTAGTGGCGCATGTTGCACACATGCAAGGCATGGCTAAGCTTTGGCGAGATCTTCTAATAAATTGGATCAGTCAGAAGCGATTTGCATTATTGACTATGCTTAGAATACAGTGTGTTCAAGAAGTCGCAAGTAATTCCTTCCTACCTACTCAAACATTTATGTGTTATAGAAAATTATGGACGACATACCACCGCCGATTTCGCGTTAGATTCATTTGGTCACTACAGTTTGATCTTTCGTGAAGATAAAAAGTTAAGAAATGAGTGCTCTTCATAAAAAACATTTTGAAATGGTTTTTCTGGTTACCCACCCTGAAGGACCCAGAATGAGTATGAGGCAGGCCACAAAATATATCAAAACCAATACTTCATATGTAAAGAAGTGGATTACGAGATATAAAGAGCATGGTGATGTCGATGATGAGGCCTTAAAAGGGGTACACCAAAAAGGGACGGTAAATTGATTGCTCAGTTAATCAGAAAAACCCGACATTAACTCTGCAACAGGCGAAGCAAAAACTAATTAAAAAAGGAGTTCGGGTGTCCATAAATTCAGTAAGAAGCAGGCTTGAAAAATCTGGCATCAAAAGCAGAAGCACAAACCCCAAACCGCTACTAACAGAAAAACATGTACAAAAAAGATAGAGTTGGGCACGGAATATTGAGAACGCGATTGGAGCTGCATAGTATTTACCCATGTTATCTTCTATCACTGCAAAAAGGCTTCAATAAAAGGCGGCGAGAGATTATTGCAACGTACCGTCAAACATCACGCAAAGGTGCATGTTTATAAGTGCTTCTCTGAAAAAAGATTCGAAAAGTTGATTGCTTTCACCAGAAATCTGAATGCTGAATTTATACAAGAAGGGATTGTTAAAGTCTGCTGAGTTGCTGTATGGAGTCCGATGACTGATGATATGATATGATATTCTAAAAATACCGTATGCCCCTTCGCTCCAGTCAAACATGGTTTTGGGAACACCTGCTGGGTCCATGTGTTCGTCCAGTAGGTTTGTGATCTCCTCATCTATAGCGGACCGATTCTGTTCGGCGATTTTCCTCTCGGGATCTACCAAGTGAACGAACGCCATTTTAAGACTATCCACAGCCACTTTTATCTTACAGAATGACCTGTGTTATAGGCAATTTCGGCCTTTATGTACAATGCACAGTGATGGAGAGAAGGAATGGGATTAGGAAGGTGGGGGAAGAGGAGTGAGAACGACCGTAACGAGTGGAGAAGCTGATATATATTTTTTCAATTGTACTGGCTGCTACTGACAAATATTTGCAGATGTTATGTGGGACTGAATGACAGAAAGCGAACAGAATCCATCTACTGAGTATCTAGGCCTTCTTGAAGTGGAACTGTTTCACTTTTACACCGTTTGCCCATTTTATTTCGAATAATTTTTCATCGCCAGTAGCAACTGAAAAATTCGTGCTTAAAAAATCCCGTCTGGAGTAGGAATCGAACCGACGACCTATTGACTGAAAAGCAAGCAAGTTGCCCACTACGCCGCGGAAGTCTCAAGCATTGTAAGGCCAATCTACGGATTTGGCTTTCTTCGCAGCCGGAGTCTCAGCACTGTCGTGCTACTTTCGTTGAACGCTTACCGATTCAGATGAAGCCTTTGGGTCGCATGGGTGCTTTGTGCTGACAGTCTTCTTAAGCTTTGCTTCGACTCGCTACCGTTTTTCCTGATACCCGCCGGATCAGACATCGTCAATGCAGAGCCAGCACATACGTTGCCTTGAAGAGGTAGCACTAGCCGCAGCTTTGGCCACCTCTCTTCTGCGCAGACTTGCTCTATATCGTTGTCGTCTGCGTGAGATAGTCCGTCAACTCGGCTTTTTTTTCTTGCGTGCCAGAGTCGATCCTCCTTGCATCCGCTTCCTTCAGTGACAGCCGTTTACCGACAATGACCAGTGGCTCAAGAGTCAAGGATGATTGACTTTGATGGTTCAAATTCTCCTCGTCCCTTAAAACTTCATCCCCATTCAAAGTGATGTTTTCCAACAATACATCGCTTTCGTACTCTCGCGGCTGTTCTTGCCATTAATCGAAGCAGTAGTGATTTCCATTGCAACAGCCTGCTCAACCACAGCTGCATTGGATGGATCAGTAACATGATTACTTCCACGAACTGGTTCTAACGTCGTGCAGGCTATTCTACTGGCGACTAAGGAGGTGTCATTACCTCCAGAGCCCTCGCCAGTAGTCGTAGTTCTTACCGGCATTTGGGTAAACATCCCTACCCGTATTCTTCCTGTCACGTCCTTCATGGTGGTTCCTCCGAACCGAAAAAAAGACTTTGGGATTTGATGTGCAGGATAAGGGAAAGGGGCTACTAGGATTAGGGAATGGTTTTAGGGAAGAAATGGCACTATTTGGATGAAAAACATTTTCTTTTTCCGCGGCTGTTTTTTTCAAAAAACAGCTTATTTGGCAACTGGCCGACCCCTGGTCGGTCGCTCACTATCCGCAACAACAAACAACGCGTTTTGGCATAGAGCTCTGCAACCTTCAGTCGGGAAAAAAAAAACCTGACGAGTTAAGTTACGAGTACGTACAAATAAATTTTCGGAAAGCTACACCCAAAGCTGCCGTATCCATTGTAGATAGCATTTAATTCAAACATTATTAGACTGCATCTAAATAACAATTGCAATGCTATAGAATTAAAACCTCTGCAAAATTATACTGAATACGAATAATATTAAAATATCAAATACAACGATTTTTTTTGTGTAGCAAATATTTGCTCTGTCTCACTGAATTGCAGACTGATTTATGAGCTATTTTTAGTTTTTTATGTTATGCCTTAGCGAAAAATCATAATGATAAAAACAAGGGAAAACAATATTAAGATCAAATTTTATTTCGGCATCTTAGGAGGTCCGTCTGTAAAATTTTTCGTTGCTTTCTTGACTTGTTCTTTAGGGTAACTATATAGTTACATAAAACTAAATTTCAAGGCAGTTCCCGTTGATATGTTATGCCTTCAAGCATAGTTATTGCAAAACCTTAAGACCGATTTGTTCTTATTTATGATTGTGCGGCTATGAGATAGAATGGTGAAAATTATATTTAATTTTTATGATTTAATGGCGCCATCAATCTAAGAAAAATGCACGATTCTTCTAGTCAAAAGTTGCTTTTAGTTTCCTTTTATGGTCACTTTGTCTGCAATAATCACCTACAATAATTCCGCAGTCATAATTAATGACGACATGATTTCATTATACTGAGAATTTTTTTATTTTTTCGTTTTTCTTATTTTCGTTTTCAGAATTCTATTATGAACTTGTTTATTGATACCACAAAAAATAAAACTTATCAAAGTTCACCATTGAATTCAGTTAGTTATGGAGAAGTTTTTTTTTATATATATATTTATTTTTTTGTTTTTGCTAAAAAGAAGAAAATCCCATATTTCGGCAGCGGGTAATCTTTCAGATAAGTCGAAAATAAAAAGAAAAAAATATTATTTTAAAAACGGGTTGATAAAATTCTTTCCACAACTGAAATCAGTGCAAGATCTTTGAGATACCATAGTTTTCTCAGAATGGATCGCAACCATAGTTCAAAACTGACGAATAGAAAAAGAATCGGACTTTCAAAACCAGAATGAAACTAAATAAATAAACAAAATCAGTATAAGAAATTAAAAGAAAAAAAATGCAGAGGTACATCTTAAGTTCTAACGAACTCTTCGACATTGCTGTCATACAAGCCGGGGATTTTTTTTTTCTTTTTATATCTTTTCTTAATTCTTCAAGCAATCGGCATTCTGCTCAAGAAATATAACTCAAAAAGTTGATTGACCACTAATCGTTTGGCATTTTGGACTATAGAAAATTGAACGTATCGAATCCGCGCAGGTAAGTTACTTATATATCGGCTCAAGATGAAATACGATTACGATTGGGCATGAACTATAAGGAAAAGAAATAACGCATGACGATCATCAATGATCCATCTTCTTTCATTTATAAAATTATTGAATTAGGTAATACTACATATGTATGTATGTCCACTTTGAAAAAACTTTTGGTTTTTTTTTCGAAAAAAAAAACTGAAACTTTTGAACGTGGCAGATATTTCTAATCTTCTATCGTCCGTTCATCATTTTCATAATTATCCTTAGGCACGACATTCATTTTGCTTTCATCTCATAAATTTTCAGACCTATTAAAAGTCCAGAGTAAATTAGATATCACCGTTTAGGAATTATAGAGTTTAGATCTGCACAGGGAACAATTGCGGAGTGCGATTCAAGTGTAGTGTTATGTTGCTCTAGATACGGAGGAATACCGATAAAATTATGATATGAGAGAATCAAATATTATAATAATTTAGCATAATAAACTTATTTGAAAATTTTAAAAACAAGTCCAATATAACTGCACGTTATTAAGAGGATTATGTTGATTAAATAGAACACAGATAATTACAATAAGATATTACTGTCGATAATAATTATGGCATAGCTTAGTTTAGATTTTAAGTTATTCTTGCATGCATTTTTATTCAGGCTAAGATCCAATTTGAACTAGCAATAGAAATTGCTGGGTCAATTTAGACCTTGGCGTCCTGATCGTCAAGTTTCGAAAAATTCATCTCGCTGGACGTATTGAATAATTTTAATTTTTGAAAAGTGAGCGAAGGGTTTCCATTATTCAATTTATAACTCAAAGGCTATACAAAATAAGAAAGCTTACTTCTATAAACTTCATATGTAACGTGTATCTTGTCAGAGGTTAAAATTCCTTTTTTGACATTATTAGATAAAGGACAAAATTCTGAAGCGGGCGCCGCAAGAATCGCGCTAAAATCTCAAAAATTTTAGTGCTTTGAATTTTGAACATTGATAGTCATTTCTAAAAATGGAGTCTTTTTCAAAAATTTCAAACAGTTATATCTCAAACTCAAATGCAGATACTAAGTTTAAATTTGGTCGGATTGTAGAGCTGATACATAATGATGATACATAATTCTGGTTTTTAAGTTGGGAAAAGCAAAAGGAAGGAGGTGGTGAGCTAAAATGTCGAAAACTTTGAGTAATCCTCTTAGAGCTCTGATAAAAGATACAAAGTTCAAATTTTGCATATTCGCATCCTATTTGAAATACAAAAAAAAAGTTTTTGAACCAAGACTATCACAGAAAAAAATTTAGCTGGTTTTGCCGTTTTTTTATAGGTTTCTACCTGTAAAAATGGCTCTTTTTGTAGTAGTAATGTAAGTAGGGAATATTTACTATAATATATGGGTAAATAAAATCGAAAGCAATTGAGGCGATTTTGCATTATTTCAAAGTAGAATTCAAATAAACCAATGAAATATATCTACATTTTATATGAGTGTGCCCCGTAATATTAGCGTATAATATTATTATGCGTTACAATTTTTTCTACAAATATTACTGATTTGCAGTATTTGCTGTTCAGATAAATGATTACTTTACCTTTCAAAATAGCTAAATCTACTATTTTTTTATGAAATTCTGAAATGGTATTTAGTGTTTCAGTATTTATGGTATTTATATACCCAATTCAACAACAATTGCGGAATATATAATAATTTGGAGAGTGTGGTCAACTCCATATATCTTGGGGCTAGTCTAGCAAAGGGCGGTAGTGAAACAGACGAAATCAAACGACGGATAATACTAGTAAATAAAACGTATTATTCGGTACTTCCAATAATGAAATCCAAGAAAGTGCACAGGAACAATAAACTGCGGATTTATAAAACTATTATACATTATATATTATGCTCTGTTATGGCAGCGAGACGTGGACATTAACACGAACTTCCGAAAAACAGTTAACGCATTCGAAAAAAAGGTCCTCCGAAGAATTTTGGGACCTGTGAAGGAAGGAACGGAATAGCGAACAAAATACAACCATGAGTTGTATCAACTCTACGACGAGCCAGAAGCTTCAACGTTCATCAAGCTACGTAAACTGCAGTGGGCTGGCCATGTAGAGCGAATGGAAGACAGAAGAATCCCCAAACGTGCTCTTAAAGGCAGAGCGAGTGGTAACCGGCCAGTATGCAAACCACGCAAGCGATGGGAAGACTCAGTTGATGAAGACAGCAAAGCCATATTAAAAATTAGCAGTTGGAAGACGCGGTCTTTGGATCAAGACGATTGGAGACGACGACTTCAGGAAGCCAGGGCCCGACTTGGGCTGTCGCGCCATTGATGATATGCCAGTTCACAGACTCGAAAAAACTTTTCGAAATAAACACACCAATATGCATGCAATCTACGTCTAAAATATGTCTCAGTCATCAGCTGATACCTTCTAAAAATTGTGCAAACCAATCAAAATCATTCATTTGGGAAATTGGAATTTTTTATGCGAACAATTTCTCTGTCAATGGGCAAGATAGCAAGTCTGTGGACTCTCATACATTGTTTAGACTCTGCTGTGAAATATATCTTTACTGATAACCACTAATGGGCCACACTTTACATGCACCTGAACATTCATCAACATGAATTATCTTCGAACGAAATGTTACCATATTAAAGCAGCATGCCTAAACATTTCAGCAACTTACCCATTTGCTTGGCCAATCTAACTTTTAAGAGGGTCACTTCCTCCCAATTAATATTTTTTTAATTCCTCAGCCATAAATATGTAGTTTTAACGTAAGAACATGCATGCAAAATTTCAGAGCAATCGGCTCAGTAGTTTTCTAGAAAATTATACCTAGAAATCAAGTACATTTAAATTTTAGAAGTGGGAAATTTCGCAAAAATACCAAAAAATAAGAACACAATTGTAAAAGAACCTTAAATGAAAAAAAGAGAATTGCTAAAATGTATTACATACATATGGCTGAACTATTTTTTTTTATAAATAACAAAATTTTTCAAATGTACTTTATACCATACATACATATTATATTTTATTAAAAAAATTATTTCTGGCCCGTGCCCCCTTGCGGCTCTATTAAGGTACATATGTACATATCCGTATGTACCTATACATACATACGTTCATACACATACAACAATTTTATAAACAACTGATCTTGCTAACGGATTGCTTCCCTAGCCGTAATATCACGCCACGCCATTAATTTTTTAACTTCTTAGCGTTATTCAAACACCATTCAGATAAAATATCAATATTGCTTTGCAAAATACATAATCCAATATCGATTTTATTCGATAGTTTTGAAGATTTACAAGTTATCAGCCTAAAATGATAAGTTGTATTCGTTAAAAAGTAATGGCACGTCATTAATAAAAATAAACTGCCAACAAGTCGGGCGAAACTTTATTATTGTTGGGACAAGTTGCGGCTGCGTGGAATGTCAATATTCAGGTCAGAATGGTTAGGGCAGACTAAGTGAAAGGAGGTTCTTGGGCAGGGCTATTGTCAATTTAACACTTTGCGGAAACGTCCAAAAGATTCAGTGCATATAATCAATATTTCATTCGTTTATTTATGCAAGTTTGAATTTTTATTAGGGGAGGGGTGAGGGGTGATAGTAGAAGTGGGTGGATGTTAATAGTTTTTTAATTGATTGCTTCAATCACGTATAGAATATCAGTTTTATAGACGAAGTCGGATAGAATTTAAATAAGATTCGGTGTATTTTATATTAAAGAAGCCAAATATTTGTGTGGGAGAGGGTAGAGGGAGTAGGGGAATCGTAAAATTTTTGACGCAATATTATTCCCTTTCTCTTGTAAAGTGCTCGTACAAAATTTCAAGTTCGTAGCTTTCAATTTGTTGGTTATTAGTTGATTTAATGGAATTGGTCGAAATCATGCTTTTATATGGGAGGGGGTAGAAGGGCAAGCGCGATTTCAAAACTTTTAACGCAATTTCATTTCAACTACATATAAGTTTTTATGCTAAATTTCAAATTGATAGCTTTTAAAAGTGAGGTGATAATTGATTTCTTGAAAATGGTCGAAAAATAATTTTGTATGGGAGGGGGTAGAAGTTTTGAAGGTATTCGACCAGTTAATATTTCAAACTTCTAAACATTTTTTTTAATGTATTTCGCAAATTTTTAAATTTCTACCGTAAAATTCCATTCAAAAATCTGTTTATGTGTTTTTTTTCATTGGACATGAAACACCTTGTGCACGTTAGACCCCCACTTCGGTGCATAACAATTTTGAAGCAAATTATTATTTTTATTCTATGTATATAAAATAGATGTATCGACGTGCAAAATTTAAACTTTGTATCTTTTACTAGAGCCAAAAAAATCACCCAAAACTTAAATTTCTTACAAAAATGACAAACTAGATAATTCTACAATCTGACAAATTTTTGATTTGATATCTGTAGTCAATTTTGAGATATAATGATTTGTAATTTTGGGAAGTGCTCCATTTTTGAAATGCTACCCATTCCCCCCCCCCCTACTATTATGTCCATAGGCTACATCTTTTTTTATCATATTTCGCTAGTCTAGCTTGGTATACTTTTCAAGTTTTAATTACATAGCTTAAGAGGTAGTCGAGATATTCATTTGTAAGTATTTTTCTTTGCATCCCCCTGACCCTCCCCCTTACAATAATTAGCCTCTTTCTAAGCTAATTCTGGTGGACCTATATATGCCTCTTTAGTGGTTCTAAAATAGAAATTTTTTGTGATTCGTAATTTCGAAGATATAATCATTTGAAAAACAAAAAAATTCGGCCGACAATTTGTTTTTAGCTTCCTCTTTTCGGACGCCAATGGATAAAAAAATTAAATTATTTTTAAAGTTTGTCTTCATACCTCTGCTAGTTTTCAGCTTCCTATCTGCATTCATAGTGGAGATATTAGCAAATGATTTTTTTTACTCTTTCCCTCTTCCACCTACTACTACTACAATGGCGCTACAGCCCAAATCGGACCTTGGCCTTCTGATATTCAGGTTCCTTAACATTTTTCATTACTTATTGTGGAAGGGTTGTTAGCCCTTCGCACAACCCTCTTTCTATGAATTTTTTCATTTTCTTAGATTGAGGTGACCAAGGTAAATCCAAGCAGGTAATGTGCCGGAATTATATATTGCGCCGATCGGGATTTGAACTCACGACCTTCGCATTACAACACCAACACACTACCTACTAGCCTATACGCTCTTCATCCTGACACTCAACAATTATTATTAGAATCATTAAGTAATTATAAATAAAAGGGGCCTCCAATATGCTGCCTTCTGAAATGCCAGAGAAAACTATAGTCGTTTTGGATAGATGAGATGAAAATCTAACTTTTTGTGTATTTTGTGCGCCGATCGGGATTTGAACTCACGACCTTCGCATTACAACACCGACACACTACCTACTAGGCTATACCCTCTTCCACCTGACACTCAACAATTATTATTAGAATTATAAAGTAATTATAAATAAAAGGGGCCCCCAATATGCTGCCTTCTGGAACGCCAGAGAAAACTATAGTAGTTTTGGATAGATGAGATGAAAATCTAAGTTTTTTTTATAATCCGACAAGTAAGACTTAACCACTTCAAAAAAAAACCTCTTGTTCCTTAACGCTTTAACTTGAAGAGTAGCAGACCATGGTCCACTACATCAAAACACAGAATATACCAGTTTTCTTTTACCTGGACACAGAATATTCCAAAAGATTGGAAACAGTTGAAGCCATGTTGATAAGGATGAATGAAGGGACTTACGGTTTCTACTAGTAATTCTGCAACCAGTTTTTCGAAAACCTTACCAATATATGATAAAATTCTTATTCCTTGATAATTGTGAATGCGAGATCTATCTCCAGACTAGATGTTATATGCGCCAATTTAAAACATATAGCAAATATGGATTGCATTGAACAAAGGAAGCAATAACCGAGGAAAATAAAAGACGGTTTTATTAAAAAACATAACAGGACTACGATTGGGCGTAAGACCCAATCGGGCGATACTCTAGATGAAAGATAAATATTTTGATTTGAAGAAATTTTGTAGAGGAAGTGTTGGAAGGGATGACGACATTGAACTAATGGTTTGGTGAATATTTTCACAGTGCATTTCGAATTTCTGCTGAGACTTTTATCAAACTGATAAAGGTCTGAGCAGAGACCGAAACGTCACGAATAATAAAGCGTAACAGTGTAGAATCCGGAAATCTTTTCATTCAAGACATTGAACGGCTTTTTCACTCCACGCAAGAGTTGCCACCAAAAAGTTTTATAGAAAATTTAAAATTAAAAAACTGAATAGATACTGAGAAAATTAGTGTATTGGAATTAATGAAATTGTGCAGTTTGTATGGGTGGCGGTAAAAGGAGCGGCGAGTTCTTAATGAATTTTTAGAAATAACTAAAAATATCATGTTTTAAATTGCAAATCAGTAGCATTCATACTTTTCAGGCAAATCGACTTTTTGTGGAGTTGGTAAATTGTGTCAGATTGTATGGGAGGGGGTAGATGGAGTGAAGCTAATCGTCTAATTCTTTTTGGTTTTACAAATAATTCTAAATAAATATTTAGTACACAATTTCTGCTCGATCAATGTCATACGTACTGAATAAATTTGTTTATAGTATTTCATGAAAAAGTGCAGTTGTATGGGTGGTGGTGGAAGGAAAGGGAGGACTCAAATAACTTTTATACAGTAGATTGGAATCACTATGAAAGTAGTATATTCCAAATTTCAGATCAATAGCATTTATACTTTTCGAGTAAATCCGCTTAATGTCAAATTACGTAATTTTGTATGAGAGGGGGTAGATGGGGAGGAGCGATTTGGCCCGTTCACGAACTTGATCTCACTTTTTTGTCAAAAACGACGTGTACAAAATTTGAACTATCTAGCTCAACGCGTTCTCAAGCTAGAGAGGACCAAGCATCACGGAAGTTATTTAGTCAATAGTTAGAATCACATCAGTTAATTATGGATCATGAAAATGTATCTGTGAAAACTTACCAGCATAAAAATTGAAAGGTTTGGTAAGTTTGGATCAAAAGTGGTTAACAAAAAAATTTTTGTAATTTTTTCAGGATCGTAAACTGAGGGATCTCAAAATTTCATAGAATAGCCACATATGTACCGCGGTTGTCATTAATATATTGCCAAAACATTTTAGGACGATCAATCAAGCTTTTGTGAGCTAATCAGTTTATTTACAACAACAGTGTATCATTTCGATTACAATCTTCTGTTGATAAATTTTCGTGATTTTTATGCTGAGAGTATATTGTGTTTTCCTTACCGTTTGTAACGCTAAGAAATAGTCCTGGCACATAGCTGCCAAGGGTGCAAAAATATTTGTTGTCGCTCAAAAACCAGAATTCCGAGTGACCGTCCATCTGTCCACCTATCTACAACATGACTCTCGAACGCTTTGAGCTATCGTTCTGAAATTTGTTGTGTGTCATTTCTAGCAAAAAGAAACTTTAAGTTCGCGAACGGAGTACATTCCCCACTCCTTCTTCTCTTTTGAAATTCAAATAAATTATTTTACTCTAGGTGAAATCTGAGAGTATTACAAATTTGCCACAAAGTTTGTAACTCTAAGAAACAAGGCTTGGAGAAAAAATTGAATGATACACAAGTTCATATTATCACTCGAAAATCTCAAAACCGGATGTTCGTCCGTCCGTATTCTCTCTATCTCGAGAGCATGCTGAGCTCAAATTTTAAACACGTCGTTTTTGACAAAAAAAGTAAGCGCAAGTTAGTGAACGGACTATGATGTGAAAAAATTGACTCAATGCTCCCCATATAAAATTTTTTAAAATAAAAAAAAAATCTCTTTCATCTAAAGTATAGCATGATTGGGCTTTTCGCCCATTTGTGGTCCTGTTATGTGTTTTCTTTGAAACTGTCAAAGCTATCGATTTGAACTTTTGTGAAAAGTATAATCATAGAAATATCATTGACGACGAAAAATTTAGTATGCTCCTTCTACCCTCGCCCCTCTCCCCCCATAAAAACTAGAAAAAGGTACGAACCCAATATTTTGCAAAAATTTATCCCTTAGTAATTGCAATAATTGCTAAAATAATTATCAGCTTCGCTTCACTCCTTCTACCCACTCCCATACAATTATCTATGTTATAAATTCGAGAAAAGCATTTTTTCTTCAAACATATGAGAGCTAACGACGTTGAAATTGAAACAGATAAGGATGTTGATAAGCAGCTTTAAAATCATCTAAGACCCTCCAGCTCCTCTGCCATCTCTCATACCAGTGCCCCAATTTCAGAAAAACTATGTCTAATTACTTTGAAAAAAAACGAAAACTATAAACTTAAAATTCAGCACGAAACATTTTGCATTCGGTGTCATATACAATAATTACAAGCCTCCCCCCTATGCTTCTACTACTTCCCATACAAAAGTTCAATCAATCAATCAAATTCCTGTTAAGACCCCCTATAGGGGCATAGGACAGAAACAACTCTCTTCCACAAGGCGCGATCCTGAGCATCGGCTTTAAGCTCTACAAAAGTTACTATTCACTATTTGAAAGAATTTAACATGACATATTTTCCAGTTCATTAAACTATTTCCCATTTCATCTAGAGTATCATAATTTTGTTATGTTTGTGAGGTCAGAAAAGCAGCTGGAGGAGGCGACGAAAGAGTAAAGACAAAATAAATGCTGAGCGAGCAAGCGTCTGGACCCTCGTATGCGTCGGTTGTATATTAATTTGAAATTTTAAGTCAGACATTTCTCGGCGTGAAAATCTCGCGATTTTGGTCTAGCAATCAGTCGAAAACTAAAAATGTCTGTTTTGTATACCCTAGCTCCCATTATTATCTTCTAAGGTATTGGTGATAATTGCTTCACTAAAAATGGTCGAAATAATAATTTTATAAGGGAGGGGGTAGAAGTTTTGCAGTTATTCGGCAAGTTAATATCTCGAAATGAAAAAAAAAGTCTAATTTAGTTATGAAATACGAAACAAAATTTCATGGTAGTTGAGATCAATCACTGCAAGCTTATATTATTTATAGGATTCCCCATTTTATGTTAATTTATTATGAATAAATTAAAATCAATTCGCTGAAAACAAGCTTTTTTCCAAAATTATAATCGATGGAAAACCAGATTTCAGAATTTAGAATCAAATCCCTACTCCAAACAAATGCGTTTCGTTAGAATTTCGTTTACAATTATACTGCGCCAAATTCTTTTATATTATTTCTTCATCGCCAAAACTAGTATTTTTCTTATTTCAAAAATAAAAATGTTGTGTATAAGAACTTCCAGAAGAAAAGAGACAACCTACTAATTCCGATTAGGTACATATATGCAACTGAAAAAAATATATTGATAAGAGTGTGCTCATATATAAAGAATGGTTAGTCGAATTCGAAATTCAAAAGTAGAATATCTTTCGATACAAAAATATTGTGTTTTCCTTACAAGAAAGTTGTGTAGCCGAATAGTGAATAGTTAAGGAGTATTATTAAAACTCTCTATTAAAAAATGCTTAACGCAAAGCTTTATAATCAAGCTAACGAAATGCAGCGCAAGGAAGCTCAGAATGTAATGGAGGAGTTCGCAAGGAAATTGAAATGGCGTAGCGATGGTCAGGATACTCTTCTGGATGTCGGTAGTGGCTCGGGCGACGTTACATTCGATTTCGTTTTGCCACAAATGCCAAAGGACTTCAAAAAATTGGTTGGCACTGATATTTCTGAAGAAATGGTGCAACATGCTCGCAATTATTACAACACTTGTTCGAAAATCTCTTTCGAAAAATTAGACATTGCTGGTGATGTCAGAGGATTCCGTGATAATCATCCGGAAGGATTCGATCATATTACATCGTTTTATTGCCTGCATTGGGAGAATGATCAGCAGTAAGATATAAGCAATACATGAGTTATGGTGGTCAATTTATTTAATATTTTTTTTTTTTTAGAAAAGTGTTACGAAATATCTACGATCTGCTGAATTGGAAAGGCGATTGTGGTCTCATGTTTCTGGCAAACTGTGAAATTTTCAATATCTACACGAAACTAGCGCAAAACAAAAAGTGGGCACCATACATGGTTGATATCGATCATCCCATATCACCATATCAGAATGCTGGGAATCCTACGGGCGAATACTCCCGATTGCTGAAATTGACGGGGTTTTCAAATTATGATGTGCAATATGTCGCTCGATATCACGTCTATGATGATTTATCTGCATTTAAACGTATTGTATTCATTTAGTTTATGAAATTAAGGATTTATTTTTGCTAATACCATTAATCGCTACAGGTAATATGATGGCAGTTAATCCGTTTGTACTTAATATGACAATGGAACAACGAGAAGAATACTTTCAAGATTTACTAAGTGTTGCTGTTCGCTTGGGAATGGTTCGCAGTAAGGATAAGCAGAACGATTTTGAGGCAGTATTGCGTTACAGCTTGCTAATTGTTTATGCTAGTAAATAGTGTTGTGATAGTGTATTTATTCATTACTGGAAGTCATCAAGTTTTTTAAACTGTATTCTTTTTCAATTGCCTTTTTACTTCATTTTTTCGTATGCCTGTACGTCTTACATATGGACTCATATCTCCGAGATTCTTAAAGATAAGAAGTTCTTTTTGGGGAGATTGTAGGTTGAGTAAGTGATTTATATCACTTAAAATTTATACTCGATTATCGGATGAACCAGAGAAAAAATCCAAAATTTACAATAATTAATATTTCTTGCTAGTGGGGTCCAAAAAAATTTACGGTCTATTTTTTTCTCAAATGATAATATCTTCAGAATAACTAAACGCAAAAAGTTCATATTGTAAGACCATTTAGGTGGTATACAGCTCCTATATAATTGACTTTTAGAGAGTCCAATACTTGTTAGGGGAGCATCAAAGGAATTACAAAAAAAAAACACTTAAAAATTAATACCTTGCCTATCTTTTTATCCTATTTTACTTTCAATGAAACTTTAAAAAAATATTAAACTATACTAGCGGATTATGAAAAATATAAAATTTTTGCATGACAGTAGCGGGTGCAAATGGATGGCATTTTAAAAATGGGGCCCTATGAGTAAAATATTTAAGTTGGCGGAGGGTGTAATGCGTGGGAGGTGCTGACCCAAAATGTCGAAAGCTTCGAGCATTTTTTTAGGGGTCTGGTAAAAGACAAAAAGTTCAAATTTTGCAGGTTACATCCATTTGATGTACATAATATGTATACATATATATGTTATATACATACATAAAGTCATATTGGTTAAAATATCAATTACTGCACATGAGAAATTCCTTGTGTCGAAGCAGAATTTAATTATACAAAAGAAAATACTGGGCAACTCTGACACAGAAGTTAATGTTTTCGAGAAAATCCCTACTCCGAACGTGAAAAGTCAATTTCATGTGTTCTAAATTGGCAAATTAATATCTTTTTTTATAAAAATTTAGTAAGAAAGTAATACCAGAGACAAATAGCGGTCCTAATTATAATTTAACTAATACCATTGACACATAGCGCAGCTAATTTATAATTAAGGCCTAAACTATCATTAAATGGCTGTGTGTCATACGCTTATTTAGCTAAATTACCAAAATAGTGATCATTTAGCAGCTAAATAATCTCGTCATGCTCTCAGCTAAATCATCTCATTTAGCTAAATCCTCTCATTTTTCTCATAATTTAGGCTATAACGATGAAGAATGTAGTACTAGAGTTGGAGCTTTTTTAAAAGCATCGTCGTACAAGAGAGAAGAAAAGTCATTTTCTGACAGCTCTGAATTATACAAAATCTTGGAATCGTAATTTAAACGCCTAGCTATGAAAGATGGCTCGCAAACGATTCTAAAACAGGAGGACAAAGGATCGTTTTTCTTCTTTTGTTCCCTTCCTTGTAAAATTTTATTGCCTATTGGCTATAGAATTCAACTCTCCTTGATTAGCAAAGTGCTGTGTGTCACCAATCTACTAACGACGAAGACGAGCTATAAACGAGCTATATCACGGTTCAAAGATTTCATATAAGTCAAAGCTGTCAGAAAATGACTTTCTTCTTCTTGCTAGCACGAAAAAACTTATATGAAATGGGCAGCTCTAGTACGTTCTTCATCACAATAGCCTAAATTATGAGGAATAACATAACAGGACTACGATTGGGCATAATGCATAATACTCCAGATGAAAGCGGAATTTTTTCATGTTAAGAAATTTTGTAGGAGAAGTGCTGGAGGGGATGACGACAATGGTCCAATTTTTTCACATCACGTCAGAGCTACCATCAAAATGTTTTGTACAAAACTTAGGATTCGAAAATGTCATAGGTACTGAGAAAATTAGTGTATTGGATTTAGTGAAATTGTGTAGTTTGGGAGGTGGTAGTAGGAGGGCCAAATTCTTAATGGCTTCTTCAGAAATAACTATAAATATCATGCTTTCGACATGTTTTAAATTTAGATCAGTGTCATGCACATTTTTCAGGAAAATCGACATTTTGAAAAGTTGTGAAATTGTGCCAGATTGTATAGGGTAGAAGGAGTGAAACTAATCATCTAATTTTTTTGGTCTTACTAATAATCCTAATTAAATGTTTAGTGCACAATTTCAGCTCGATCAACTTTATTCGTACTAAGTAAATTTGTTTATAGTATTTCATGAAAAAGTGCAGTTTGTATGGGAGGTGGTGAAAAGAGAAGTACACAAATAATTTTTTTACAATAGATTGAAATTATCATAAAAGTATCATAATCCCAATTTCAGATCAATAGCTTTCATGCTTTTCAAACAAATCCGTTTATTGTCGAATTGTGAAATTGTGTCGTTTTGTATGAGAGGTGGTAGAAGGGTTATAGCTAGTCGTTTAATTTTTTTTTTGTTTTATACAAAATTTAGGACTCAAAAATATAATAGGCATTGAGAAAATTAGTGTATTGGATTTAGTGAAATTGTGCAGCTTGTATGGGAGGTGCCAGAAGGATGAGCAAGTTCTTAATGACTTTTTCAGAAATAACTATAAGCATCATGCTTTTGACATTTTTTAAATTGCAGATCAGTAACATTCATACTTTTTAGGAAATTCGACTTTTTGTAAAGTTGTAACATTGAGTCAGATTATATGGGAGGGAGTAGAAGGAGTGAAACTAATCGTCTAATTTTTTTTTTTTTTTTCGACTTACTAATAATTCTAAATAAATATTTAGTGCACAATTTCAGCTCGATAAATTTTATACGTGCTGAGTAAATTTGCTTATAACATTTCATGAAAAAGTGCAGTTTGTATGGAAGGTGGTGAAAGGAGGGGTAGGACACAAATAATTTTTTTTACAGTAGATTGAAATTATCTTGAAAGTATCATAATTCAAATTTCGGATTAATAGCTTTTCTGCTTTTCGAACAAATCCGTTTATTGTTGAATTGCGAAATTGTGTCATTTTGTATGAGGGAGGGTAGAAGGGGTACAACTAATCGGCTAATTCTTTTTGTGTTACTAATAATTCTAAGTAGATATTTAGTGCACAATTTCAGCGTACTGAATAAATGCGTACTGAATAAATTGGTTTACAGCATTTCATGAAATAGTGGAGTTTGTATGGGAGGTAATGGAAGGAGGTAGTGGACACAAATAATTTACCACATAATGGGTGGTCCAAGCATAACGCACGATGTTAATTGTGAGTCATACCTTAACGTCGAGTTTTTTGCCCAACTTAATTTGACATTTCTTTGTTTCAGTGTTTGACAAATTCAACCATGGAAAGGTACACAATTGAGCAGCGCGTTAAGGTTGTTGAAGCGTTTTACGAAGTGAATGGTGACATTACAAAGAAAATCATCTTCAGCGACGAGGCACACTTTCACCTCAGTGGATTCGTTAACAAGCAGAATTGCCGCATTTGAGCAAATGAGAATCCACGAGTGATTGTTGAAAAGCCGATGCATCCACAAAGAGTGACTGTTTGGTGCGGTTTATGGGCTGGCGGCGTCATCGGGCCGTACTTCTTCGAAAATGAGGACGGCCAAGCAATTACCGTTATCATTTCGCTATCGCGAGATGATAACGGACTTCTTGTGGCCAGAAATTGAGGATATGGACATGGATGATATGTGATTCCAACAGGATGGTGCCCAACTTGCCACACAGCCAACGAAACAATGGCTCTTTTGCGCGAGAAATTAACATCATGCATTTTGGTTGGACCACCCTATATATAGTAGATTGAAATTATCATAAAAGTAATAAGTTCCAAATTTTAAATCAATAGCATTTATACTTTTCGAGCAAATCAGTTTATTGTCAAATTGCGAAATTGTGTCATTTTCTATGAGTTAGGGTAGAAGAGCTGGAGCGATTTGGCCCGTTCACAAACTTCACCTTTCTTTTTTGACAAAAACAACAAAATTTAAACTTTCTAGCTCAACGTGTTCTCTAGCTAGAGAGGACACGGACGGACGGACATCCGGTTTTGAGATTTTGGTCTGATAATATGAACATCTGTATCGTTCATTTTTTTCTCCGAGCCTTATTTCTTGGCGTTACAAACTTTGTGGCAAACTTATAATACTCTCTACATCTAGTGTATAAAAACTTTAACAATGCAGTATATGATTTTAATTTATTTATTGTAGAAATAACAAGACAATATAATAACTTACCAAACTACAGTAATTGCTAAGGGGATGATATTTTGAACCGACGCTCACCTGTAATGAAAAGAAATTACATAATTTAGTTAATATATATTACAAATGGAAATTTAATTAATCTCTAAATCTCTATTTTCATTTCATGATCTAAAACCAAACCATACCAAAACTGTAAGAAAATAATAATAACAAAGCAAGAAAACTGTTTCGATAAGACATCAATAGAAAATTGCCAATGAATTATAATAATCGTATACGATTATTCTTATTTGATATTCACAAGAAATTATTCCATGAATATTTGACTACTATGTATATACTACTCGACTACTCGATGGAATCACCTGAAACTATTGTTGATTAAATAAACTCCCGCAAAAAAAAGAAGAAAAAACTGGCCACGAACCATTATATACAAGTGAAAGTGAGAAACAAATTTTATGGCAAAAATATTGACGGATTATCTTCAAGGATCTATAATTCCACATTCTATTATTATTTTCAATTGACTCTCAGCTAGTATCTTGGACTTTTTGTTTAAATCATGCTGTTATTTCAGATCACTGTTTTAAGTTTTGTAAGCTGCTCCGCCCTAAGCAATAAACTCCTATGTCACAAAATTTAAAAGTTATCTTTCAAGTCTCATCAACGAAAATGAAACTTCAATTTAAATTTTCATCCTCCTTAAATTAAACAATGTCATTGCATCAATATTATTTCTCCGAACCATTATTATGATCGCACTTACTTTACGTCTACACGAAACAACATTACTCAAAATCAAAATAAATCTCAACAAATATACAAGTCCTTAAAAATATGAAAAAGGGAAAGTATTCTACAAACAGAACTAACAATCGAAAACATTACTTGCAATTCACTACTATCGCGTATATTTACATGAAACGGCGTGGCGATTAAAAATCGAAACTGATTTAGAAAAGAAAGTGCAAAACTAATAAAACTCAAATGCGTAATTTTTTTTTCTGTTTGTAGCTATTTGCTTAGACTTCAACATAAGAGAATTTTCTTAAAAGAACACAAAACAAAAAAATTTGTCCCAACTAAATTAACAAATAAACGGCAAGTACTTGTGTTTTGTATTTGAAAAGAGGCGCTAAGCCATTTCATCGATAGAAAGAAAAATATCAAAAGAAAAAAAAAACATAATCGAGGACAAGTAGTCTAAGGAATTTTTATTGGTGGAAAACACCCACAAGACAGTTTTTGTTATTTATTTATTTATTTTTAAAAACATCCGTCGTTTGGCCTTTGTTGTAAAAAAGTTAAAAGACGTTACGATGAGGATGATGACACGAACATAAGAGGTACTTAGGTCCGATCGGCTGCCATTAAATCTACTTATACCAAATTAACGAAAAAAAAAGTCAAGTCCAAGCGAAAGTGAATTCAACTTGAAATTTTGTTCTGTTTATTTGTGTTTGTAAATATGTTTTTTTTTCTGCACAAATTAACAAATAATAAGTAACTTTGCAATGCAATTTTGAAATTTTTTGAGATGATTTTTTTTTTAAACTTATGGTGATTTGTACGAAAATCTAACCGAATTCAAGTCGAAAGTAATTCCTAGTGTCAGGTAATTTACTAGATTAACGTAATTTTAATTTGTTTCCAGATGCATAAATCTACCGTTAGTTTGCATTAATAAATCCAACTAGCTTTATAGAAACGGTAGCAAAAGTTTATGTTTCTGTTTTTTTTTCTTATGAATAATTCAACGGTTACGCATATTACTCTATAACTAGCAGCTACCGTGCGTTTTTATTGTTTTCTTAAGTATTGAAATGTTATGATAGTTGCATACATTTGTTGGAATATATACTCGTACTGTCGTAACTGCCCACAGATGAACTAGAAATGGTTGATTTTAAGTATAAAGGGTCTTTAAAAGGAACAGTTTAGTGCTATTTAAATCTTAATGTCAGCACTTTCACCCAAGCAATTAGAGAAGAACTTTAGGTGATTAAGAAATTTACAGATTCAAAGATCTACATTTCAAATGAAGCTGAAAATTATGCAGTTCTGTCTTAAATGTTAAGACTTTTAAGTTAAGTATCATTGTACACATTCTCAATTTTTTTTAATTGGTTTTGACCTTTACAGCAGCATTGTATTTTATTTTATGCAAATATGCAATAGTCCTGTAGTTCAATATGCATCAAGGCCTCCTCGTGTGCAATGTTGTTACCTTCGCCTTGTGAACGGCGCATGTCAAATAGCAATCTTTAGATTTGAATACGCGTTTTTTAGTTTGGTTTTCGGACACGAGACAGTTTTCTCAAAATCGCATAGTTAGGCATAAAAGTTGCAATAGCATGCATTGAATAATACTCGCGATATATTAGTTCGAAATAAAAAACATAAAAGGGCTACGATTGCGCGTAAACCCCAATACTGTAGATGACATAGAAGTTTTTGTGGTCCTAAGCAATTTTGTATGGGGAGTGGTAGAAGGGGTGATAGTATTGAATTAATTTCATTCCCACCATGCTAGAGTAGCTATAAAAATGTTTTGTACAAAATGTAAGCTTCAAAAATTGAACAGGTACTGAGAAAATTAGTGTGTTAGATTTAGTGAAATTGTGCAGTTTGTATGGGAGGTGGTAGAAGGAGTGAGAGGATTTAAGTGATTTTACAGAAATAACCAAGAATACCATAAAATTGGCATCTCTTAAATTTCAGATTAGTAACATTCATACTTTTCAAGGAAATCGATTTTTTGTGGAGTTGGGAAATTGTATCATATTGTATGGGAGGGGGTAAAAGCAGTAAAGCTAATCAGTTAATTTTTTCTGACCTTAATAATAATACTAACTAAGTATTTAGTATAAAATTTGAGCTCGATTTATGTTATACGTACTGAGAAAATCGGTTTAGAGTATTTCATGAAAAAGTGCATTTTGTATGGGAGGTGGTGGAAGGACTAAGGGGATTCAAATAATTTTTTTGCTGTATCTCAAATTTATGATAAAAATAAAATGTTCCAAATTTCAAATCATTAGCTTTGATAGTTTCCAAGAAAATTTGATCATTGTAAATGATTGAAAATGAGTCATTTTGTATGGGAGGGGATAGAAGGGATGGAGCGATTTGGCCTGTTCACGAATTTGACCCTACTTTTTCGTCAAAAACGACGCGTACAAAATTTGAGCTTTCTAGCTCAGCACGTTCTCGAGCTAGAGAGCGAACGGACGGACGGACAGACGGACATCCGATTTTGAAATTTTTGAGTGATAATATTAACTTCTGCATCATTCATTATTTTCCCCGAGCCTTATTTCTTGGCGTTACAAACTTTAGAGCAAACTTATAATACTCTCAGATCTAGAGTATAAACAGAAATAATTATAATAAACTGCCAACAAGTCGGGCGCAACTTTATTATTTTTGGGACAAGTTGAGGATGCATGGAAACTCAATATGCAGGTTAGAGTGGTTAAGGAAGACTAAGTGGAACCCCCTTCCACAAGATGAACCCCCTGGGATCAATAGCTCCAGTACATGTAATCAATATTTCATTCGTTTGGGTTTTCAGGGAGGGGAGGGGTGAAAGTAAGAGTAGGTAGATGTTAATAATTTTTTAATTGATTGTTTGAATCACGTCCAATATTCTCTGTATAGAATGTCAGTTTAATAGACGAAATTGCATAGAATTTTCATAAAATTTGGTGTATTTTACATTCACAAAACCAATCATTTGTACGGGAGGGGGTAGAGGAGATAGGGAATCGTAAAATTCGTGATGCGGTTTTATTTCGTTTATTGTAAGGTGATCGTACAAAATTTCGAGTTCGTAGCTTGTAATTTGTTGGTTATTAGTTGATTTATTGAAATTGGTCGAAATCATACTTTTGTATGGGAGGGGTGGAAGGGCAGGCGCGACCTTAAAATTTTTGACGCAGTTTCGTTTAAACTATTCTTAGAAGTTTTTATGGAAAATTTTAAATTGATAGTTTTTAAAGGTTAGGTGATTTCTAAAATATGGTTGAAAAAATAATTTTGTATGGGAAGTCGAATACGTTCAAAACCCCTACCCCCGGTTTTGAACGTATTCGACCAGTTAATATGTCAAATTTTAAAGATTTTTTTAAATGCATTTTGCAAATTTTCAAGTTTCTACCTTAAAATTTCATTATATAATTTTCAGCTTTTGTGTTTTTTCATTGCACATGAAACACCTAGTGCACGGTCGCTGCATAACAATTGTGGAATTTTTATTATTTTTTCTGCATGTACATATATCAAATAGATGTATGTAACTACGTGGAAAACTTTGTAAAAATTAAAAACTATGTAGTTCTAGAATCTGATAAAAATTCAACTTCATATCTGTACTCAGTTTTTAGGTATAATGGTTTGAAACTTTGAAAAGTGCAAGATTTTTGAAATGCTCCCCATTTCCCCCACTTCTATTATGTCCAAATTTAACATTGTTTTCATAATTCCCTAGTATAGCTTAATACATGTTCCAAGTGCTACAAACCCCTCTATGTATATGTTGATTTTCAGCTTCCTAGCTAGAACCATGTTTGAGATATTCGAATTCTTAGTTTTCGATCTTAGCGCCCCCCGCCTCCCTCTTAATCCTTAAGCCCCCGAAAGTAGGTGTCCGTCTGAGATCCGCAACCTTTTACAATCCATCCAAAAACATACTTTCTATCTTAAAGGGTTTGGAAGCTAATGTGCGCTAAGCGTACACGTACGTCGTACATACAGGCGGATTTTTTTTTTCTTGCACTTTTAGGCTATTTTAGTCATGAAACATGAAAAAACAAAATTTTGTAATAGCAAATTTTATTTTCCAAGTCGATCACAATACTTTATTATTAAAATAATAAAGTAATAATTAATAAAAATATTCATTTATTCATCAACTGCATGATTACTACAAATAATACATAATAAACTACCAACAAGTCGGGCGCAACTTTATTATTCTTGGGACAAGATAAGGATTTACAGGTTCGAGTGGGAAAGAAAGTATAAGTGAGTGGGGCTTCTAGGGCTGGGCTGTTGTAAATTATATAACATTTAAATTCGATTACGATTAACAGCTCCAGTATACATAATCAATATTTCAGTCGTTTATTTCTGTAAGTTTGGGTTTGTATGGAGGAGGGAATGGGGGTGCAGAAAGATTGGATTGATGTTGATATGTTCTTAAATGATTGCTTGAATAGAGGAATTTTAAAACTTTGGACGGTATAATTTGTCGCGTTTAGAATTTACTGATGTACGATGAGCTGCAGTAACGGAGTCAAATTGAAAACGGTTAACAAGAGCACAGCCATATTCGAAACTATAAATTGGATTGAGTATTGCTGACAGAAGAAAATTAATAAAGATTAAAAAGAGAGTGGGAGATAGAACAGAGCTTTGAGGAAGGCCGAAATCGATCTGAAATGGTTAAGCTGATACGCCATCCGTTACAACTCGTATCGAGCGATCAGAAAGGAAATTCTCAATCCATTTGACACGGCTAGTGTTACAACCTATGGCTATAAGTTTTACAAATAGACCTTCCTGTCATATTCTTCCTGTCTAAGACTTTCGCACTGTCAACAACCAGTACTTAACCCTCGCTCACGTGAATATACGAGTTCTAACGTTCAGTCAGATAAACTAGGAGATCTCCAGTGGAACGTCCGGAACGGAAACCGTATTGGTAAGCATGAATTAGATGGCTATCCTCAAGGTAACTGACTATTTTGCGATTGATAGCTGATTCTATCACTTTAGATAGCACTGAAGTGCTAGCTATTTAGCGGTAGTTCAAGGGAATTGCTTTGTTTCTTTTCTTAGGATTTGGTTGGACATTCTCCATTTCCCGCTTGTTTGGAAAGTGCCCCGAAAAAATGATAGGTAAAATCGATTGTGAATAGGTTCAGCCAGAGAGGATAAGCATTTGTTAAGGTTACCTGGGAGGATGCCAGTACGACCAGTAGATTTGTGAATATTGATCTCTGGAGATAAGACGCGTTCGAAATAGATTGTAGAGGAAAAACATAACAGGACTACGATTGGTCGTAAAGCCTAATCGTGCGATACTCAAGATGAAAGTGAAATTTTTTGATTTTAAGAAATTTAGTAGGAGAAGCGGCGCAGGGGGTGGAGACATTGAACTAATTTTTGCCCATCACGCTAGAGTTGCAATCAAAATGTCTTTTACAAAATTTAGGACACAAATAATTTTATAAATCAATAAGATCAATAGCTTTTATATTTCCTTTTAGTTTTTATATTTCGAGGAAATCCGTTTATTGTCATATTGCGAAATTGTGTCATTTTGTTTAGAAGGGGTGGAGTGATTTGGCCCGTTCACGAACTTGACCTTACTTTTTTGTTGAGAACGATGTGTACAAAATTTGATCTTTCTAGGTCAACGCGTTCTCAAGGTAGAGAGGACATGGACGGACGGACAGACATCCGGTTTTGAGATTTTTGAGTGATTATGTGAACTTCTACAACATTCATTTTTTTCTCCGAGTCTTATTTCTTAGCGTTACAGACTTTGTGGCAAACTTATAATTCTCTCAGATTTTATCTAGATTATAAATAGAATGTAGTTGTTTAGGGAGAGACTGATGGTGGGAGCCGAGAGTTTCTTGCAAAGCTTGCAGCCAGAAGATTAGCATTCTAAACAGGATTCATAATAATTCGATAAATGGAGGTGTAGAAGATTTTACGAAGTTCCGGATCTCCATTTTAACGAATGACCGAAAACAGCTTGAGGGTTTTCAAGAATCTTCTGACAAAGATTCTAGCACTTTCGAGAGTTGACTTACAGGTATTCCTTAATACATTATAAAGCAATTTGTTGGCAAGTACCGTTGAACATTTCAAATGCTTTTTTCTTCTTGTGCATAGAATCTAAACAATCCTTATTGAACCATGTATCCTTCGACGGTTGGATTCTTCCGTGGCTGCAAATCTTCAAAACCTTTAGAATCATTTCAGTAATCTTTCGACAAACTGTACCATTCCAAGTTTTAATTTGTTTAATTGATTAACTTCTTTTTCTAAATTTCAAATTACGGCGCAGTTAATTCAGTTATCGCCGTGAATTAAATTATAAAACTTTGCTAACTAATGTAAGAGCGCTTCAGACTAGCCGAAAGTCTACATTTAAACTTACAGTGTGAAATTAAGCAAAAGACCCCAAAGAAGAACTTTAGTTTAGAACTTATCAAACTAGATTGAACCATAGTCGCGTGTTCTAGAAACTCAATTTTTTACCGACAGAATAGATTTACAATAATCAAATTTAATTTAATTACCTATTCCTTTACATCTTAAAATTTATTCACCATGAATAGCATTTTATTCATCACAGCACAATATCATTAATTAAAAAATTACCAATAAGCAAGGATAAATATCTGACATACCGTCATCAACTCGACCACATTTTTTCTATACAATCAGAACAAGATCGCATTCACGATCAACTTATAGATCTCTATCACGATCAATCACACAACTAATTTAAATTATTTTATTTATTTCTTTTCTTTTTTTATTTCTTATTAATCTTATTCTTCGCCTACGAGACATACTTTCGATTGCTAATTGCTTAATTTGTGTACACAATAGGTCTCATAAAAAAAACCCACTCGAGATATACAGTCAAACTGATCTATAAAACTTGATAGCAGCAGCTAAGCTGAACTAGTTTAAATCAGTGTCAAGAGCACTTATCATAACTTGAAAATTGCAAGTTGACAGGCAACTTTATTCGAAAATTTCGCACTGTATTTTAAAAACGACAAAATTAACAAAACTGAGAAAGAAATCCATCTAAATATTGTTGAAAAAATAATCGAAATAATGCCACCTTGAAAGTCTACTTCCAAAAATCAATTCCGATGCACGCAGGCGAGACAAAAAGTCTTTTTTGAAATTCGACTTTTTCTTAAATTTTCAAAGTAAAAATTTATCACTCAATATTCGAATGAAGTGAAATAGTTTGAGTCATCTGAATCTCATGCAGGAAGCAAAAACCAATCAGAGTGGTTCATTTTGCCATTATACTTAATTTCGAATTTATAAATAAGCCAAATGACAAATTTTCCTCTCTAAAT
Source organism: Chorisops tibialis (assembly GCA_963669355.1). Lineage (NCBI taxonomy): Eukaryota > Metazoa > Arthropoda > Insecta > Diptera > Stratiomyidae > Chorisops > Chorisops tibialis. Next base: position 109,190,263 of record OY770262.1, on the reverse strand, counting down.
CACCGTTGAAAGGCAACAATTTTATGACGATGATGGTGACTTATCCATATCCCCGCAATGACCACATTCTATGAGGATGAATAATTTAGTCTTTTCATTCGAACAAAGTATCTCTAAGATGATGACTTTAAGTACATTTCAAAATAAAATACCCTCTACATATGTAAATTTTGGATTTTGCTGCATTAACTGAGGGTGGTATGCGAAATGTTGCGTAAAACCGCAGACTAATTAAAAGTCCTGCATGGATGAAAAGAACTTAGTTGCTCGAAGTCATTAAAATTATGCGAGTTCTTAAAGTGTGAATTTATATACACACATATTTAACGTACTCGTTTGACATGTCTGAAGATTAGTGCTGTGTTATTCCCGGTTGGGAGAAAGGCATCGTCGTGTATGAATCCTTAAAAAATACCACACACGATGCAATCGGGTTGCGTAAACGCACGATCCGATCGCCTAGTGTGATTGAGCCTTAAGCATAATATATCTGCATATTGGAATTTCGTTCGTTATTTTCGCTTCGAGATCATTCGATCAGTCAGATTCGATTAGGTTCGATCGGACGAAAGAAAGATCCGGCTTAAGGGCGAATGTATGACCTCCATACGTGAAACTTATCGATTTACGCTCCAAGTGTAATCGCTAAGTGCTGCGAAGTGCTAACAAATATTTTCTGTCGTCGCTTAAGTCGGGCGTAATTTGAGATTGCGGGTAAATTGTTTTAACATGGCATTTTTTTTCTCTCGACAGATGATCAACTAAATTAACCGGTATTACATATATCCATGCACTAACTTTTCATGTGGAATACCTTAAATGTAGTTGATTTTTTTCCAAGTTTGAAGATGAGAGAAGGGTGTGGATTTTGTCACGAAGATGTTCAGCTTGTATAAATTTAAAGTGACGAAATTTAATCTGATGATTTAAGGATGAGCGATACGACCTTTATTCTAGATATCGGTGTACGGCCCAAGATTTTAGATATTGCTATATGTTTACAAATTTTCATCTAAGACTTATAGTTCCTTCAAAAACAACGTGTTGTGTTTTCATTAGCCATATTGATTTCAAGCTATGATCAAAAAAAAAAAATCGGTTGAAAGAATACGACTTTTATAGCATTTCAAAAACTTTTAATTTTCGAATAATATTTATTAAAACTACGTGGGCATCAGTCCGCAAATATCAGTTCACCATAAACGCAGTCCCATTTAGATACTCAAAAGCTCCTCGACAACGAAAGTACTCCTAACCGGAATTCTACTAAACTTCCCTCCAACTGGAAAAATTGAAAATCTATACATATAAATATAATTGAAGTGTCTGTCTGTTATTTGATTTTAAATCGCTATAAGTTGGACAATAACTAAACATAAACATAACAGGGCTACGATTGCGCGTACAGCGCAATCTTACGATACTCTAGATGAAATAGAATTTTTTGTGATACCAAGAAATTTTGTATGGGGAGTGTTAGAAGAGGTGATAGCATTGAACTAATTTTTTCCCCATCATGCAAAAGTAGCTAAAAAAATGTATTATACAAAATACTTACTCGAAAAATTTAATAGGAGCTGAGAAAATTAATGTGTTAGATTTAGTGAAAATGTGTAGTTTGTATGGGAGGTGGTAGAAAGAGTGAGGGGTTTTTAGTGATTTTTTCAGAAATAACTAAGAATATCATAAAATTGACATCTCTTAAATTTTAGATGAGTAACATTCATACTTTTCAAGAAAATAGATTTTTTGTGAAGTTGGGAAACTGTGTCATATTGTATGGGAGGGGGTAGAAGGGGTGAAGCTAATCAAATATTTTTTTCTGATCTTAGTGACGATACTAATTAAGTATTTATTATAAAATATGAGCTCGATAAATATTATATGTTCTGAGAAAATCGTCTTAGAGCATTTCATGAAAAAGTGTAGTTTGTATGGGAGGGGGTGGAAGGAGAGGGAGGACGCAGATAATTTTTTGTACTGTAGATTTATATAATTATTAAAGTAATATGTCCCAAAATTCAGAGTAATAGCTTTTATACTTTTCGATTAAATCCATTTATTGTCAAATTGCGAAATTGGGTCATTTTGTATGGGAGGGGGTAGAAGGGGTGAAGCTAATCGTCTAATTTCTTTTGGTCTTACTAAAAATTTGAAATAAATATATGGTGCACAATTTCAGCCCGCTAAATTTTATAGACACTGAGTAAATTGGCTTATAGTAATTCATGATAAGTACAGTTTGTATGGGAGGTGGTAGAAGGAGGGGGAGGACACGCATAATTTTTATACGATAGATCGATATTATCAGAAAAGTAATATATTTCAAATTTCAGGCCAATAGCTTTTATACTTTTCGAGCAAATCCGTGTATTGTCAAATTGCGCAATTGTGTCATTTTGTATGGGAGGGGGTAGAAGGGGTGGAGCGATTTGGCCCGTTCACGAACTTGACCTTACTTTTTTCTCAAAAACGACGTGTACAAAATTTGAACTTTCTAGCTCAACGCGTTCTCAAGCTAGAGAGCGAACAGACGGACGGACGGACGGACGGACGGACGGACGGACGGACGGACAGACGGACATCCGGTTTTGAGATTTTTGAGTGATTTTGTGAACTTCTGTATCATTCATTTTTTTCTCCAAGCCTTATTTCTTGGCGTTACAAACCTTAGAGCAAACTTATAATACTCTCAGATTCCATCTAGAGTATAAAAACGTGTGATTTGGATAATGTTTTCACAATGCGTTTCGAATTGAAAGGAAACAACATAAAAACATGTTTGGGTGGTAGTAGGTAGGCTCAAAAACAAACAGATACTAAACTACACTAAATTGGCTTGAAAATTTGTTTAATGCGTATATTCAATCCGCGAATTATGCATTGGACGTGGGGTGGCAGGAGTGAATTATTTTTTCAAACCCAACTACAGTACAAAAATATTTCGCAGCCAATCTACATAAATTTGATAGGAGTTTATTTATTTTCATGAAATTGTGCATAATGTTTATAAGAGCTGGTAGAAGGAAAAGATTTTTTTTTACGACACCGAGTATAACTTAGGGCGTCACCCTTTAATGCAATGCACAGTTATGTCGGTATAAGAAGTGGAAGTATTAAGGTGGAGAGAGACGAAAATGATGGTGGACATTGTTCTTGAAGCACGGCAGGTACTTGTTGGGAAACAAACTAGCTGGCAAATCGTTCCAAAATCTTGACGTTCGAGAAATGAATGACTGCCTATATTTCACTGTACGAGAAGGCAAAGGTTTGACCGTGTACTCGTGTGCGCGTTCAGCTTGGCGAGTATCCCGGAGAAAAAATATACAGTAGAGGAATGAGTGCGCTTAGTTTCGTGCTGCATTTACCATGGAAGTATCGATAGTAAATGCTGAGTACTCCGACATTTCTGGGACGCTCGAGAGAATCTATAGAAGACGTGATGGTTTCGTCTCCAATCTGTTGCAACGCATGTTTTTGAATACGATCGAGCAACGCGAGGTGTGTTTTGGTTTCCCCAGCCCAAACATGCGAATTATACTCTAAACGTGATCTTATGTCAGCGTTATAAATGGTTGCTATGTCGATGGGTGTGAAATATCTTTTGCACTTTCGGAGAACACTTAGACGTTTAGAGTCGTCAAGGGCAATATCAAAGATATGCTGGGTCCAATTCAAGTGGTCATTAATTTTGACGCCTAACAGTGTGAAATTCTCCGAAATTCTAAGCTGTGCACCATCAAAGGTTACATTGTGAGACAACACTGAAACATCGCGTTTGAGGCATATGTTTTGGATGCGTTGTACTCTACTCTATTTGCCCTGCCCTATTCCAGGATTAAGTTGAGATCCGAGTTCAGCGAACTGAATAACTCCCTGCAATTGGAAGCAATAGATTGATTGTTTGATTCCGTAGTAGAGTTAAATTCATAGGTGCTGTCTAATCTCTAATCTGCATATCTATGTATTGAGAGTAGACGACAGAGGGTCGATTATAAAAAAAAAGTAAAGTGTTGGAAATAAAACAGAACCTTGAGGGACGCCGGAATCAATTGGGTTCGAGGAAGAAGTTACGCCATCTAATACTACTCGTATAGTGCGTTTGGAGAGATCTCTCAATCCATGGACCAAGGGTATCATTAAGGCCTATGGCCTTAAGCTTAATTAAGATACATTTTAATAATTTTCACAGAAATAACTACATGTAATCTGTTATAAAAATGAAATTATTGCAAATTTCAGAATAGTAGCTTTTATACTTTCCGAAAAATATCATCTGAAATCATGTCGTTTTTTGGAGAGGAAGAGGGGGATTTGGTTCGAATTTGACCCTACTTTTTCGTCGAAAATAACTTATATAAAATTTTTGCTCTCAATTTTAACACGTCCTCGCGCTAGAGAGAGACAGACGAACATGAAATTTTTAAATTTGGAGTGATAATTTGAACTTCTGTGTCACCTATTTTTTCTCCGAGCCTTATTTGTTACAAAACTTCGACCAAACTATTAATACTCTCGGTTTTCAATTAGATCTACAGTAAAAACTTGAGAACCGTCATATGAATTTGACGAGCGAATGAGAGAGAGAGAGAAAGATTGGAAGCAAGTTCCAAATTGCTTTGAATTGAACACTTGATAAGCTCGCCTGTATAAAAAAAACTTCTCATTTTGAAGTTTCGAAAAATATTTGACAATCAGTATGAAAGTTTCGTACTACTTTTTTCATTAAAATGAACATTTGCTCAGAAAAATTCCCTTCCAAATATTCCTTGAACGCGACAAATAAGTTTTTATTTTCATTTTATGTAAGTCGTGTAAGACAAATATCTGCAAAATTTCATGGTTTGCTTTTCGCGCGGCCACCATCACTACGCTGTAAGAGATCTCAATAACATAAATTAATTAAATTGAGAATTTTTAAGAATTTCCATATTTATAATTTTTCGGGCATGTATTTAGGAAGGGACTACATCCATTCGGACCGGTAGTTTAGTCTTTGGGGAGCTATCCAGCTTCTTTGGGCATAAAAGCAAACAGAGGGCAATAACTCCTAAAATTATGGTTAAATGTCGAAGTCATGAGAATATCTCAACGCCACGATACAATACAATTAACGTTGGTGTCCCTCAGGGTTGTGTTTTATCTCTCACCTTTTTTACGATATCCGAAAAAACTTAGCGGGTTACTCCTTAACGCGTAACGTACAGTAAGATCGACATGGGTAAAGGAAACAAGTCGAAATAGGGAAACGTAAGAGGAATTATTCTGATATGGTAGTGGTGGCGTTTTCGAATTGTTGGGGATTGAAGGCCGCTGGAAACAGATTGCCCGGTAATGCATTCCAAATTATTTGCGTCCGAGGGATGAAGACCTGCCTAAATTTCACTGCTTGACAGATGCTTCACAGTGTATTCATGAGCGTGTGCAGCTTAGCGAGTATTACAAGGAGCATGTAAAAATTAGGACCTTTAGTTTCTTACTGGAAAAACCTATAATAAATGCAGGGTACTCCCGATATTTCGCCGATGCTCGAAGGAGTCTAGGGAAGCCGATGTGATTTCATCTCTGATCAGAAGAAACGCTTGTTTTTGGATACGATCGAGAAATGCAAGGTGTGATTTTGGGGCCCCTGCGTAGCCATGCGAGTTGCACGCAAGAAGTGGCCGGATATAGGCTTTATAGTTCAGACTCAGAAAACTATTTTTTAAACTTCAGAATACCTAAACCTTTCGGGGCTCAAGAGTGACTTCGTAGATGTGTTGACTCCAATTAATATGATTGTTAAATTTTACACCAAGTAACATTAAATCTGCAGAAGGTGGAATCTATACATCACTAAAAGACATTACAGTAGCCGACACCGGATTATTATATTTTAGAGATATCGTAGATGATCGGAATGGATTTTCCAGTCATTAAACTCAACTCTGCTTTTCCCACTCCGTTCCCCCTCTTGACTCATTATAAAATGAAGGCACTGAAGTCGGACGTGCCATCGCAACAGAGTCAAATTGGAAGGTGCTCTCAAGTGAGCGAAATTATATATAGGATTGAGATTTAACGACAGAATGTCAGACTAAAAAAAGGGTAGGTGATAAGACTGAGCTTTGACAGACGCCAGAATCAAGACAAAAAAGATCACAGGGAACTCTTTCTTGTACAACGCGTATGGAGCGCTCAAAGAGGAAGTTCTCAATTCAATTAAGGAAGGACGAATTAAAGCCAAAGACTTTAAGCTTAGCTACGAGAGATTAATGCTAAACTCTGCTAAGCGTAATTATTAGCCCTTGACTGAATTTTTGCACACAGGAGTTCAAACGTTCCATTAGACATAATAGGAGATCTCGCGTAGAGCGACCCGAACGGAAACCATATTGGCGATCGTGGAACAGTCTTGTTCCCCACCAGGTAGTTCACTATTCTGGGATTATTACATCAGTTTCGAAGGCCTTTGAAAGTACTGAGGTAACATTCTCGATCTGTGGAAATCGCCATGAAGAGTATGAAAGATAATAAAAATTGTTATATGGCTTAGCAAGAGAGGAAGCACATTCTTAAGAACAGTAGGGAGGATGCCATCCGGATCAGTAGACTTGTCTAAATTGGGCTCTTGCTGGATCTTCGAAATAAGCCTAATGGGAAAACGAAGCAGCGTGAAATCAGAGGATGGTAATTGAGAAGGAATTTGACTACGAAATTCGAGAGTTCGTAGCGAAATTCGGTAGTACTGGTAGGTTTACTTTTTCCAAAGGATCGACAATGGTCAGCACCACGAAGAAAGGTGCTGTCTATTGATATAAAACTATTGTTGACCGATTTCACAAAAGATGAAAAATATCTGGAATTGTTGGGCTTTCCAAAGATCTTAAGTGGACGTTTTTGGTTATGTTGAACTTACACATTCATTCGTATATAAAGGGTTTCTCGCCTATTTTGATTATTTTGAACTTAGCCCCATTTTTTCTTTGTCTCGGTTGTGCAACGTTTGACAGAAATTTTATTCCATACATAACCTCCATGCCTACACTTTTTATTGAAATCAAAACATCAGAGCTTTTCAAATAAGCACTGCGTTTATTTTTTTTTTCATAATTCAAAATAGGCGGTATAATGAGGCAAGGTGTCCCATTGAGACCGCCTATTTTGAATTTAGCTCCATTTTTTTGTGTCGGTTGAGCGGCGTTTGTTGGATAATTTGTTCCATACATAAACTCGAAGTCTACGCTCTTTAAATCACAACATCAGAACTTTTCAAATATCAAAAACCTCTGCATTTTATTTAATTAAATATGCGGACTTAATGGAGCACCCTTGGGTACATAAACTCCATGTCTATACTCTTTACTAAGATAAAAACGTCAGAGCTTTTCAAATAGCCACTGCGTTTTGTTCCAAAATTTGAAACAAGGTGCTTCATATTTTTTGTGTGCAGCGTTTGTCGGATATTCTATTCCACACATATCCTCTATGTCTAAACTCTTCACTAAAATTAAAACATCAAAACTTTTAAAATAAATTTTACGTTTTTTCTAAATTTCAAAATTGGCAATCTTAATGGGACACCCCTTATATTAGCGATCTTATGGGCCTTTCATTTGTTCCATAATTTTAACACGTAAATAGTTGGGATAATAAAATTCGTATTGAGTTAAATGCTCCAAAAATTCTTCAAATATGACTTCAACTTACGTATGTATAATTTTCTTCGGAGGATAGTCGTATTATTTTTTTCAAGTATTAAAATTTCAGAAATTCAAACGACAGAAAACGTATATTCGAACTATTACTTATTTATCATCGACAAGGAAGCATCTGAAGGCTTCGGCTATCAAAGCTGGCGTAAAAACTTCTTCATCTCGAAAGAATTAGTGACCAAATCCTATTAGACCACGGCTTGTATCCGACCCATAAGCTGAAACTGCAAAAGCTTCTCTCTCATATTTGGTTAGTATCCAAACTTAGACCATTGAAATTTTAAGAGGCTCTGACATCTCTTCACTCCTGGATTCATTAAAGCATACATTAATTCTAAGCGCCTTTTTTTACGTAGCCGAACACCCTTTAATACAATTTACAAAGTCATGTCGGTAAGGGAGAAAAAACAGGTGTTAAGGTCAAACGGGATTAAAAGCAGGGAAAAGCCTAAAATGCCGGTGGAAGTTGAGTTTGAAACGTCGAAGGTCGTATGACAATTGGAATACAGCCTCTGGCAATGCACTCCAAAGCTTTGAAGTTAGGAGTATGAATGACTACCTATATTTCACTGTACGGGAAGTTGGAAGCTTAACAGTAAGCTCGTATGCGCTTGAAGCTAGGTGGGTTTTTCAAGGAAATGTGTTAAGAGGTGGAATAAGTTTAGAAAGTTCCTCACTGCATTTACCATGAAAGTAGCGGTAGTAAATGCGTAGTGTTTCGACATTTCTGCGATGCTCTAGGGAGTCTATAAAAACCGAGTTGACTTCATTTCCAATTCGGAACGCCTGTCTCTGGACACGGTCAAGCATCGCAAGTTGCGTTTGGGGTACCTCAGTCCATAAATACGAATTGTACTCGAGACGTGGTCTAATGCCTTATAGATATTTGCTAGGTCACTGGGAGTAAAATACTTTTTACATCTTCAGAGAACTCCTAGGCGTTAAATGCTACGGCAAGTATGTGCTGTTCCATATAAGATGATTATTTATCTTAATGCCAAGGGATGAAGTATTTGGAAGAGTCTAGTTGGACACCGCCGAAGGTTACATTAGAGACCGAAGCTGGAACATCACGTTTAAGGGAAAGACGACAGGCCTGTGTTCTTGCGGTGTTTAACTCTACTTTATTTGTCCTGCCCCATGTACACATGTACATAGATGGAAAATATCAAAATCTCACATTTTACAAAAGTAGTTTAGATTTATGTAAATCTTGTTAGCAAATTTCGTACATCAAGTGTAGCTAGCTATTTTCTATTCAAATCTATGTCAGATCTATAATTAATTTCTTACCATATCTAAATAGTTATCTTCAAACACTACTTTAAAATACATTTCATGAAAATATATAACCCTCTAATGATGTAAGATAGCGTGATACATTTTAACTATACCAAAATTCAACATTGTATCTTTCTCAATTAGCTTTGATCTAACGACTTCATTTTATTTTTCTTGTATAAAATCAGAGTGACAAAATGGTATACATTTGCTATAAAATGGTTAAGATTGTTATGAAGGAAAAAAAAATAATATAACCTAACCGTTCATTATGCGGTATTTAACCTTCACATTTCGAAACAAATCTCAAATATTAATCTTAATCTGCACTTGATAGGTTTATACGTTGTTTCTTAAAGCAATTTTCGTAACTGGTACTTAAGATGCTCTTTAAAGCTACGATTTCTGTTTATTGCCCATCTATGGGAATTACTGCACTAATTTTCATATCATTAGATAGCTATTAAATTTTATATTCTGTAATAAGTGCGACGGACTACTAAGCCATCCATCCCACCTGAAGAATTGCGAAAACAAAAGTCTCTTCTTTTCATTGGACGCGGAAAACATTTTAATCTAGTTTTTAAAATCTACAATTTTCTATTTTTAATTTTGCCTAAGATTACCTACATACCCTATTACTATGAATTGAACTGGGCCAATCACTTAATACCAATCAGGTGCGTCAAACGGTAGAAGCATGCATGAACGTAATATTACGTACGTCGATTTTCAAAAGAACTGTTCAAAATCATTCACCTAAAATAGAATCCACTTAAACGCACAGTTAATTTTGTTTTTGTTTTCCTTGCGTCTTTTTTTTTTTTTCATTATCTTAAAGTGAAATTATCAACAGAAAACGCGGATTTTTGTCGAAAGAAATCTCTGAACGGATTACGAACGTAGAGTAGTGCAGAAACTGTGTAATTACCATTTTATGAGGGCACCATTATTCTTTGCTAAAGTGGAAGGCACAAAAAAAAATCAACTCAACGTTTTTTTACTAAACTTTCCGCATAACTCCTACAACTAAGATCTAAGAAAATAGTTCAAGACAGAAGGCTACTGGTCATGGTAATTGTCTTGATTTTTTTTAGTTTGTTTTTTTCCGGAAATTAAACGTTTTGATGAGTTTGTGGGAGGACAGCATTTAGAAAATACCGAAAATTGCAGAAAATAAAAACTCCGGTATGATATTTAACTGAGCTACTTTCTAGATGGTCTAGAAAAAAATTAAGTTTTTTTGTTAGTTAGATATAAAATAAAATTGGCGCCAAATTTCGTTTGTTGCTCTTACGTAAGAAACTTTATAACGGCCGAATTGATTATTACGATCGAAAATTTTTTGCTAGATTTTTTTTACGAATCATAGACAATAATTTTAATAATTTATTCGATATTGCATAGAGAGATAAAGGATTGTTTTATCTTTATTTAAAAACAGATGCTGTCTTTGGTTATTGAAATACATTTATAAAAAGTTTCATTCACTTTTGTTAAGATATAAAACTTTGCCTTGGTTCTTTTTTTTATTAATTTATTTCGTGTTTGGCATAGTTATGAACTTTTTTGAACTGTAAAGAAAATTCTTAAAATTCAAATTACTCAACAGAAGAAAATTTTTGGTAGACTAATTTACATAACTAGGTTTGAATGCCAAACAAGAGTTATTTAATAGTTATGATTAAACTTAAAGTTTTTTATCCGATGGTGTTCGCAGCAAAAAATTTAAAATATTTTAATCGGTTCAAAAGATTCCTGAATTTTGAGGGACTTCACTCAAGAGATATTTAGAGTCACTGACTTAAAATTCGATATTAAAAATTTAAATTTTTAGTTTCAATTCGGTTATGTGAAGGGCTTACAATGGACGGGATGTTCACATAGTAGAAAGAAATAGTATGCAGCTTGAAGATTAGGACATTATTTATCGTGGAGATTCCGACTTCAATTTTATAAAACGTGGTTTATTTATATACATTTAATAAATTTTACTTTCTTATTCTAAATAAAGTATTGTGATTCACACAGGAAAAAAATGTCCTGCTCTGAAAATTTAGTTTTTTCACGTTTCATGACTAACTTAAGTCCAAACATAACAGGGCTACGATTGCGCGTAATGCGCAATCTTACGATACTCTAGATGAAATAGAATTTGTTTGTGACCCCAAGAAATTTTGTATGTGGAATGTTAGAAGGGATAGCATTGAACTAATTTTCTCCCCATCATGGTAAAGTAGCTATAAAAATGTTTTATTCAAAATGCTTACTCCAAAAATTGAATGGGAACTGAAAAAATTAGTGAGTTAGATTTAATAAAAATGTGCAGTTTGTATGGGAGGGGGTAGAAAGAGTGGGGGAATTTCAGTGATTTTTTCAGAAATAACTAGGAATATTATAAAATAAACTGCCAACAAGTTGGGCGAAACTTTATTATTCTTGGGACAAGTTGCGGATGAGTGGAAAGTCAATATGCAGGTTAGAGTGGTTAGGGAAGGCTAAGTGAAAGGGAGTTCTTGGGCAGGACTGTTAACAATATTTCATTCGTTTCTGTAAGTTTGGTTTTTATGAGGGTAGGAGTAGGGGTAATAGTAAGGGTGGGTGGATGTTAATAGCTTTTTAATTAATTGCTTGAATCACGTCAAATATTCTCTGTATAGAATGTATTTCATAGACGAAGTTGCATAGAATTTTCATAAATTTCGGTGTATTTTACATTCATGAAACCGAACATTTGTATGGGAGGGGGTAGAGAATATAGGGGAATCGTAAAATTTGATACGCAGCTTTATTTCGCGTCTCTTGTAAGGTGCTTGTATAGAATTTCAAGTTCGTAGCTTTTAGTTTGTTGGTTATTAGTTGATTTATTGAAATTCGACGAAATCATACTTTTGTATGGGAGGGGGTAGAAGCGCAAGCGCGATTTCAAAACTTTTAAAACAACTTCATTTGAATTATTTTTATAAGTTTTTATGCCAAATTTGAAATTGATAGCTTTTAAGAGTTAGCTGATAACTGATTTCTTAAAAATGCTCGAAAAAATAATTTTGTATGGGAGGGGGTAGAGGAGGTAAAGGAATCGTAAAACTTGTGATGGAATTTTCTTTTATTTTTGTTGTAAGGTGCTCGTACGAAATTTCAAGTTCGTAGCTTTTAATTTGTTGGTTATTAGTTGATTTAATGAAATTAGTCGAAATCATACTTTTGTATGGGAGGGGGTAGAAGGTCAAGCGCGATTTTAAAACTTTTAACGCAATTTCATTTTAATTATTTTTGTTAGTTGTTATGCAAAATTTCAAATTGATAGCTTTTAATAGTTAGGTGATAATTGATTTCTTGAAAATGGTCGAAAAAATAATTTTGTATGGGAGGGGGTAGAAGTGTTAAAGGTTTTCGACCAGTTAATATTTCGTATATTTAGGGATTTTTTTTAAATGCATTTCGCAAATTTTCAAATTTCTACCTTAAAATTTCACTAAAAAATTTTCAGTTTATGTGTTTTTTTCAATGCACATGAAACACCTTATGCACGTTAGACCGGGGGGGTCGGTTTATAACAAATATGGATCAAGTCATTATTATTTTTCTATGTGGATTAAATATAGGTATTTACATGCAAAATTTTAACTTTGTATCTTTTACCAGAGCCCTAAAAAAATCACTCAAAGTTTTCGATATTTTTGATTATTACCTCCCTCCCCTTACACCTCCCAACTTAAATTTTTTACCAAAATTAACTATTGTGTAGTTCTACAATCTGACAAATTTTTGATTTGATATCTGTACTATTTTTGGAGATATAAGGATTTGTAATTTTGAAAAGTGCGCCATTTTTGAAATGCTCCCCATTTCCCCCCACTACTATTATTTCGACATGTTATATTTTTTTTGTATTTGCCTAGTATAGCTTAAAATAAATTTTAAGTTTCAATTACATAGCTTAAGAGATAGTTGAGATATTAATTTTTAAGTGTTTTTCTTTGCACCCCCCCTGACCCTCCCCCTTACAATAATTAGCCACTTTCTAAGCTGGTTCCGATGAAACTATATGCCACCTTGCCGGTCTCTAAATATGATTTTGTTACAATAAGTAATTTCGAAGATATAATCATTTGAAAAAAAAATTCGGCCGAAAATTGGTTCTAAGCCCCCCCTTTTCGCACCCCAATGGATAAAAAAATTAAATTATTTTCAAAAGTTGTCCCACAAACCCCTCTATATTAATGTTGAGTTTTAGCTTCCTAGCTATTACCATGGTTGAGATATTTGAATTCGTATTTTTCGGTTTAAGCGCTCCCCCCGCCTCCCCCTGAACCCGTGTACCCCCGAAAATGGGTATCCGCCTGAGATCCGCAACTATCTACAATCTCCCCAAAAATGAACTTTCTATCTTGAAGGGTTTGGGAGTTAATGTGCGCTGAGCGTACACGTCGGCGTACGGCGTACGGCGGACGGCGGACGGCGGACGGCGTACAGACAGACGGATTTTTTTTTTTTGCATTTTTAGGCTAATTTAGTCATGAAACGCGAAAAAAAAAAATTTCAGGGTAGCAAACTTTTTTTTTTTTTTGTATCGATCACAATACTTTATTATTATAATAATAAAGTAATTGGCATCCCTTAAATTTCAGACTAGTGCCATTCATACTTTTCAAGAAAATCGATTTTTTGTGAAGTTGTGAAACTGTGCCATATTGTATGGGAGGGGGTAGAAGCAGTGAAGCTAATCAAATATTTTTTTCTGATCTTAGTGATAATACTAATTAAGAATTTATTACAAAATATGAGCTCGATAAATGTTACATGTTCTGAGAAAATCGTCTTAAAGCATTTCACGAAAAAGTGATGTTTGTATGGGAGGGGGTGGAAGGAGAGGGAGGACTCCAATAATTTTTCTACTGTAGATTTATATTATTATGAATGTAATATATCCAAAAATTCAGATTAATAGCTTTCACACTTTTCGAGTAAATCCATTTATTGTCAAATTGCGAAATTGTGTCATTTTGTATGGGAGGGGGTAGAAGGGGTAAGGCTAATCGTCTAATTTTTTTTGGCCTTACTAATAATTTTAAATAAATACTTGGTGCAAAATTTCAGCTAGCTAAATTTTATACGCACTGAGTAAATTGGCTTAGAATAATTCATGAAAAGTACAGTTTGTATGGGAGGTGGTAGAAGGAGGGGTAGGACACACATAATTTTTATACGGTAGATTGATATTATCATAATAGTAATATATTCCAAATTTCAGGTTAATAGCTTATATACTTTTCGAGCAAATCTCTTCATTGTCAAATTGCGCAATTGTGTCATTTTGTATGGGAGGGGGTAGAAGGGGTGGAGCGATTTGGCCCGTTCACGAACTTGACCTTACTTTTTTGTCAAAAACGACGTGTACAAAATTTGAACTATCTAGCTCAACGCGTTCTCAAGCTAGAGAGCGCACGGACGGACGGACGGACGGACGGACATCCGGTTTTGAGATTTTTGAGTGATAATATTAACTTCTGTATTCATCATTTTTTTCTCCGAGCCTTATTTCTTGGCGTTACAAACCTTAGAGCAAACTTATAATACTCTCAGATTCCATCTAGAGTATAAAAATATAATAAGAATTATTCACCTGTCTGCACGCCATACGTGTACGCTTATTAAATTTCAACGACACATATCTCCAAAACTCTTATAGATAGAAAGTTTGTTTTTGGTTGTATTGTAGATTGGGTGGAGAAGTTTTATTACCCTAAATCTTGGGAAGTGTTGGGGGAAGCGGGGAGGACTAGAATAGAAAACTATACTAGCTAATATCCCCAATACGAATACAGATAGGAAACTGATACTCAGGAATAATGATTTATGGAGAGAAAAGTAAATTAAATTACTTTTTGTACCCAGTAATGAAAAAAAAAAGGGGGGGGGGGGTAAAAATTTCGGAAATTGCTGAACACAAAAAGTTCATATTTTAGGACCAATTAAGTGGCATATAGGCCGATCATAATCGACTTTGTGGGGAAGAAATACTTATATGATTATAAGGGTCGCGAAGGTTGCATAGAAAAACACTTAAAAAATTAATATCTCGACTATCTCTCAAGTTATTTACATGAAACTTGGAACATATATTATGCTATACTAGCGAAATATGAGAAAAATATAAAAGTGAAGTGAAATTGGGAACAATTCAAAAACGGCGCACTTTTCAAAATTTTAAACCATTATTTGTCTAAGTCCCCTACAGGTAGGTATCAGATTGTAGAGCTATATGATTTATAATATTCGTAAAATTTTTAAGTTAGTTGGCGCAAGGGGAGGAAGGCGATGAGCCACAATTTCGAAAACTTTGAAAAAAATTTTTTAGAACTCTGATAAAAGATAAAATTATACATTTTGCACATGCATACATCCATTCAATGTACATAGTATAATTTCGAAAATATTCAATAATTCAATTAATAACTACACTTTAAAAGCTATAGTATTGAAATTTTGTCAAAAATACACTTCGGCTCATGAATCGTTGACCGAAATGAAAGAGTGTTTTGCTCACTAGCGGCTGGCATTCACAGAGAATATGCTCTGGTGTTTCCTCCCCCTTATTGCACATTATGCAGAAATTGTCCTCTGACAGTCCAATTATGTGCAGGTATTTATACTCTAGGAAAATTCGATTTCCATTTTTTAAATTGGAATCTATTTATGACAATTCCTTGCATTAAGGAATTCTGATAGTGTACAGAGCCATCTGTGTACCAGATGATTGATGGGTTTCATAAATGGGGTCTATTGGACACCCAGTCTTGACGATCTGCTAAAATCGTGAAACTATGTCTCCCTACCATAAAATCAGAGAGGGCTATCCCAAGAACTGCTTCTTTTTCAATTTCTGAAGTCAAAAAATGGCACACCATGTTGATTCCTGTTGATTCAGTGGTGAGCAGTCTCTATGTTATGTTATGGGCTTCGCTCCTCTACTGCTGCACTAGAAGTGGTTGTCATTGCTCCAGTTATACCAATGCAAGCAATCTTACTTTATTATTTTAATAATAAAGTATTGTGATCGACTTGAAAAAAAAAAAAAATTTGCTACCCTGAAATTTTGTGTTTTCGCGTTTCATGACTAAAATAGCCTAAAAATGCAAAAAAAAAATACGTCTGTCCGTACGCCGGTGTGTACGCTCAGCGCACATTAACTCCCAAGCCCTTCAAGATAGAAACTTCATTTTTGGAGGA
Organism: Chorisops tibialis; assembly: GCA_963669355.1. Lineage (NCBI taxonomy): Eukaryota > Metazoa > Arthropoda > Insecta > Diptera > Stratiomyidae > Chorisops > Chorisops tibialis. The sequence continues at coordinate 109,174,055 of OY770262.1, read as the reverse complement.
ATTGTAGACAGTTGCGGATCTCAGGCGGACATCCATTTTGGGGTGTGTACGCATTCAGGGGAAGGCGGGGGGAACACTTAAACCGAAAACTAAGAATTCAAATATCTCAAACATGGCTACAGCTAGGAAGCTAAAAATCGATATACATTTAAAAGAGTTTGTGAGGCAACTTTTAAGATTAAATTAATTTTTTATCCAATGGGGTGCAAAAAGGGGGGGGGGGCTAAAAACCAATTGTCGGCCGAATTTTTTTTTCAAATGATTATATCTTTGAAATTACTTAGCATAAAAAATTTATATTTTTAGACCATCGAGGTGGCACATAGATCCACTGGAATTAGCTTACGTAGAGGCTAATTATTGTAAGGGGGAGGGTCAGGGGTGGTGCAAAGAAAAATACTTAAAAATCAATATCTCGGCTATTTGTTGAGCTATGTAATTGAAACTTGGTATTTATATTAAGCTATACTAGAAAAATACAAGAAAAATATAACATTTGGACAAAATAGTAGTAGGGGAAAATGGGGAGCATTGCACTTTCCAAAATTGCAAAACATTATATCTCAAAACTGAGAGCAGATATCAAATTCCAATTTTGTCAAATTGTAGAACTACATAATTTTGAATTTTGGTAAGAGTCTTACGTTGGGAGGTGTAAGGGGAGGGAGTTGGTAAGCAAAAATATCGAAAATTTTGAGTGATTTTTTTAGGGCTCTGGTAAAAGAAGCAAAGCTTAAATTTTTCACGTAGATACATCTATTTAATATACATACAGAAAAAATAATAAAAATTCTGCAATTGTTATGCACCGACCTCCCTAGCCTAACGTGCACAAGGTGTTTCATGTGCAATGAAAAAACACATAAACTGAAAATTTTTGAATGAAATTTTAAGGTAAAAACTTGAAAATTTGCAAAATGCATTTAAAAAATATCTCTAAGAGCATGAAATATTAACTGTTCGAATACCTTTGAAAGTTCTATCCCCTCCCATACAAAATTATTTTTTCGACCATTTTTAAAAAATCAATTATCACCTAAAAATGAATAGCTATCAATTTAAAATTTTGCACAAAAACTTTCGAAAATAGTTGAAACGAAACTGCGTCAAAAGTTTTGAGATCGCATTTGCCCTTCTACCCCCTCCCATACAAAAGTATGATTTCGACCAATTTCAATAAATCAACTGCTAACCAACAGATTAAAGGCTACGAACTTGAAATTTTGTACGAGCACTTTACAAAAGAAATGAAATAAAACTGCATCACAAATTTTACATTTCCCTTACCTCCTCTACCCCCTCCCATACAATTGATTGCTTTCGTGAATATAAAATACTCCAAATTTTATGAAAATTCTATGCAACTTCGTCTATGAAACTGACATTCTATGCAGAAAATATTGGACGTAATTGAGGCAATCAATTTAAAAATTATTGACATTCACCCACCCTTAATATGACCCCTCCCCCCTCCTTCATAAAAACCCAAACTTGCATAAACGAATGAAATATTGATTACATGTACTGGAGCTATTGATCGCATTCGCAACTAAGTGTTTAATTGGCATCATCCCTGCCCTAAAGGGAGTTTCACTTGTGAAAGGGGGTTTCGCTTATGAAAGGGGGTTCCACTTAGTCTTCCCTAACCATTTTAACTTGCATATTCACTTTCCATGCATCTTTAACTTGTCCCAAAAATAATAAAGTTGCGCCCGACTTGTTGGCAGTTTACTTAATAATATGTAAGAATCAAATTTTCTTGGAAACTATAAAAGCGATTAATTTGAAATTTAGAACATATTATTTCTATTACAAATGCAATCTTCAAGTATAAAAATTATTTAGATCCCCTCACTCCTTCGTCTACCTCCCATACAAACTACACTTTTTCATGAAATGCCCTACTTCAATTTCCTCAGTACGTATAAATTCCATCGAGCTAAAATTTTGTAGCAAATCTTTAATTATTACTATTATTAATATCGGGGAAAAACTAACTGATTATCTTCATTCTACCCCCTCCCGTACAATGTGACACGATTTCACGACTTTACAAAAATTCGATTTTCTTGGAAAGTGTGAAAGTCTCAGATCTAAAATTTAAAATATATCAATTGCATAATGATTGTAGTTGTTTTCCGAAAAATCACTAAAAACCTCTCACTCCCCACTCTCTGCACTTTTTCACACGATACAATAGAAAATTGTATGCATCTTCGACAATTTAGAAATGTCAACCCTCATAAAATTTAAGAAGTTACAATGGGCTGGTCATGTGAAGCGGATGGATGATGGAAGAATTCCCAAACGCACACTAAAAGGGAAAGTCAATAGACAAGACCGGTCGGAAAACCACGGAAGCGCTGGAAGGATTTGATTAACGCAGACAGCAAATTACTGCTAAGATTTTCAACCTGGAGTACGCGGTCACTGAACCGAAATGGAAGAAGGCGCAGTATTCCGAAAGAACTAGTCCCATTTGGGCAGTAGCGCCATCGTAAGTAATACATAAGGAACATTTAAGATTTCATTTCTAAACATTTCGCAATTCTGTCGTCCAATAAAAGTACTGATTGTTTGGTTGATAGTTTCCAAGGAATTGATTAATAGAACCGAAACTTTAATTTGCGTTTTAAAATTAGTACTTTATTAATAACAAGGTAGCAAAAAAATGGTACAATGTGATATAATTTTGTGAGTAATAAAAACGTAAATGATGACAAGCGATAAGTGACTGAATGAGAGTGGTTTTGAACGACAATTGAGCTTAAGCAAAAATTACCTAACTGGATTTTATTATGTACTCTACATCGCGATTTTATATAAACCAAAATATCCAGGGTCGAATCTGAGAAATTTAGGATTTTTGCTTTTATGAATTTATTAATTGAGCTTGAAATGTGTTAAGACTAAATGTATTGAACAAGTACAATAACTTTTGAAAACGCAGCCAGTCTTGCCTGGATCTTGAAGACAAGCCTTTATTCTTTATAACTTATCAAAGCGGGAGAAACATATTGACACCTATTTTTTAAAATCACTTTTGAATTCGAAAATTGAAACAAAAACACAATGATAGCAGAACATAGGTCATTTTCCGAGCACTTCTGTTCGTAACTTATTGCTATCCGCAAGTTCCAAATTTAACTCCGCGTCAAGTCACTGCTCTTATAGTAACCGTAGGTAAACGAAATCTAAATTGTGGTTCAGTGATCAATTATCTTTCAATAATAATAACAATTATCCTTCTAATCGCATTCTTCAGAAATCGACTTTTGGCCAGCTACAATCGACAAATACCCCACTATGCGGCGTAAAGACGAATGGATTTTTTTTCTGCATTTTTGGGCTAATTTAATCACAAAACATGAAAAAAAAATTTCAGGATAGCACATTTTTTTCCAAGTCGATAACAATACCCTATTATTAGAATAATGAAGTAAAAAGTAACATTGTTTTCTTGATTTTGAGTGTTTTTTCTGGTTGTTGTGTTTTTCTTTTGTGCGTTTTTGTTTGTTCCTTGCTAATCGTAGAGCTTTACAAAAAGGAGTGACGATTAACACACAAAAATCATAAAGTTTTTTGTAAGATTTCTCTCCATGTAATGCCTCCCAAGAAAACTGCACAATGCCATAAAATTGAAAACACTATTTTTCTCAATGCCTGTCAAATTTATTAATAAACTAGCGATCACCCACGACTTTGTCCGCGTAAGCATGGCAATAATAAGCAATTTTTGAGAATGTAGTTAGCAATACATCATGTGGAATATATAATTTGCTTAGTTTAATGGCTCTTTGAACATTATGTTTTGTATTTTTTTGGAATCAGAACCGTAAATTATTAAGAATGATACTCGCATTTGTATGGGACAGGATCAAATCAATCCCGTGAATTGAGACCATATACGTATTGAAGAGCGTTAAGGACATGTGAATAGTTGAAGCTTGTGTTGATTAAAAAAAAGCCCAAAATATGTATGTGTATAATAATGGATACTGAGAAAATTGGTGCATTGGTTTAAGTGAAATTGTGCCATTTGTTTGGGAGGTGGTAGAAGGAGTAGATGGTTTTTAGTGATTTTTTGAGAAACGATTATAATATCAACATCATGTAATTAAGATATTTTAAATTTCAGATTAGTAATATTCTTATTTTTGAAGAAAATCGAATTTTGGTAAAGATGTGATATTGTCTCACATTGTATGAGTGGGTTTACAATATAACCTTTATTTATTTCAATACTAATTAAGGATTTAGTACAAAATTTGAGCTCGATAAATATTATAGGTAACTAGGGTATAGCCTAGTGGGTAGTGTGTTGGTCTTGTAATGCGAAGGTCGTGAGTTCGAATCCCGATCGACGCAATATGTAATTCCAGCACATTCCCTGCTTGGATATACCTTGGTCACCTCAATCTATGAAAATGAAAAATTCGTAGAAAGAGGGTTGTGCGAAGGACTAACAACCCTTCCACAATAAGTAATGAAAAATGTTAAGGAACCTGAATATCAGGAGGCCAAGGTCCGATTTGGGCTGTAGCGCCATTGTAGAAGTAGAATATTATAGGTACTGAGCAAATTGGTTTATAGTATTTCGTGAAAAATGTAGTTTGTATGGGAGGTGGTGGAAGGAGTGAGGGGATTCACATAATTTGTATACCGTAGATCACATTTATTATAAAAATAATATATTCTAAAATTCAAATTATTTGCTCATATAGTTTCCAAAAAAATTTGATTATATATTTTTGAAAGTGAGTCATTTTGTATGGGATGGGGTAGAAGGCGTGAGGTCATTGGAATAAGAGCGAACGCAGATTACATCTTTTTTTTTCGAAATGATCTGTATTTTAGGCAATTTCAGCCTTTATGTGCAATACACAAACACAGTCATGGAGGGAAGGTATGAGATTGGAAAGGTAGGGGAAGGGGAGAAAAAACGACCGTAACGAGTAGTGAAGTTGGTATATTTTTCAGTTTTACTGGTTGTTACTGACAAGTATTTTGCAGATGTTATGGGGGACTGAATTATAGAAAGCGAACAGAAACTATCTACTGAGTATATACATATATGTATGTACCTTCTTGAAGTGGAACTGTTTCACATCTTTAAGCATACCTAATAAACTGTAAAAGTTTCATTATTATCGGTTCAGCTGTTTTTGCGTGAAATCCGGACAGACAGACAGAGAAGAATTTTAAAAAAGTTGTGTTTCTGCTTAGTAATTGTTTAAATAAAGCAAAACATTAATTTATAGTTATTTATAAACTATTAACAGACAGACACTACAATTATATTTATATGTTTAGATTGGTTCAAAGTACTCTAGTGTTAGCTTTATTAGGATGTGAAAAAATTAGGTCGGGAACTCAAATCCTGATCGACGTACATATAATTCACTGTCTACTTGACTCAGTACTGCACAGGCTAGAATATTTTTATGAGTTGCTATTTAGTGGTTATGTCGCAATGCCTCAACTTAGTTACACGTAGTGCGGATGGTGAGAAAAAAAACTACCAACCAACTGAATTTTGAGTCCCCACTACTGCACAGGCTAGAATTTGTGCAGAGTATTATCACTTACATACTATATTCAATATATTGGCAGTAACTTCACTATATAAAGGAGAAAAAACTTACAAATTGCAAGTGGTTTACTGTGACTCATAGTACTAATAAAGACTAGATTTGCTAATTCTTTTGAGGTCAATTCCATTAAATATGTATGTATGTATGTATATTTAAGCACATTTACCTAAATATAGAGTCGGGTTTTCAATTTCGAAAAATTTTCCAGCAAAAGTAGCATAAAAACAAAAGGATTGAAAAATTTAAAGTTACCGAAAGACCACAAAAATTTCTCTACCTACAAAATACTAAATAATCTTATCTCGGTGCAATCAAAACTGAATTCCAAATCGATGGCAAGAAAATTGTATAATCTTAATTTATATCGAATGCCATGAATAAGAAATAAGCAACTTCAAAGAGGGGGTCATTGAAAAAACCGTTCTGCACAATTAGCTTTAAACTCGCACTTTCGACCAAATTCCGTGATTCGCATTTTTCTTCCAATTGTAAGAACATGCAAGCACTATCATCGTTTTTTTTTGTTCTTATTCATCTTCAAAACCAGTATTTCTCTTATACTATTATACTACACTCCGTTTCATATTTCTAACCCACGTAGAAATTTTAAGTTATTTCAGCTCGGAAAATTATTATGCTTTTGTATTTGATTGATAAATGTAGAAAGCCTGTAGCTGAAATTATTTGTAGGTAAATTATTGCAAGGATTCGTTACTTATGCAACAGTTCCAGCTATTATACGTTTTTTGCTCGTCTCATATATATATAATCCAGTTGAAGTTTCCAACAAAATAAAGTGTTTATTTCATTTAAATTAAAAGAAAAGATTTCCGGATTCTACACTGTTACGCTTTATTATTCGTGACGTTTCGGTCTCTGCTGAGACCTTTATCTCAGCAGAGACCGAAACGTCACGAATAATAAAGCGTAACAGTGTAGAATCCGGAAATCTTTTCTTTTAATTCAAAATGCACTGTGAAAACATTCACCAAACCAATGTTTATTTCATATAAATTTTAAATAAAAAACTTTGTACAAATAATCAACAGGGCCTCCTTTAGATTTTATGACTTCAAAAATCCTTTTTTTTTATCGATTGGATTAATTTATTTAACATTTGAGGCTCAAGTTTCTGCCATTCATTAAGGATTGCAGCTTTCAATTCCGCTAATGCGATTTTCAGCATATACCCGTCTGACAAGAACTCCCCAAATGTTTTCAATGGGATTCAGATCAGGAGAACATGCCGGCCAGTTCATCTCCCTAATGGAATTAGTCTCCATCCAACCCATTGTTTCACGAGTGGTATGAATTCTAGCATTATCTTGTTGGAAAATTCAGTTTTTTTCGCCATGTTCTGCCAGAAATAGCAGTAAACTGTTTTCGACTACTTGAGTGTAATCTCTACTGTTCATCCGCGATGAAATAAATTGTATATCCAAACGCCTTGCTGCAGAAAATGCTCCCCAGAATATCACAGAACCGCCACCAAAATTTCTCTTTGAGAGAGAGATTCCTTCCTCAGATCGTGCCAGTAAGAACTAAATCCGTCGGGTCCATCTAAGTTCCATTTCTTTTCGTTAGAAAATATTTTTTTTTTTTTTTAAAGCCGAACACAATTTAGGGGGTCACCCTTTACACAGTCATGTCGGTAAGGGAAAAAAAGGAGTAAGGAGTTGAGGTTAGTCGGGATTAAAAGGAGGGAAAAGCCTAAAATGCCGGTGGACGTTGAGTTTGAAACGTCGAAGGTCGTATGACAATGGGAATACAGCTTTAGGCAATGCATTCCAGAGCTTAGAAATTCGGGGTATGAATGACCACCTATATTTCGCTGTGCGGGAAGTCGGAAGCTTAACAGTTAACTCATGTGCGCTTGACGATAGCCGTGTGTTTCTAGGAAATGAGTACAGAGGAGGAATAAGTTTAGCAAGTTCCTCACTGCATTTACCATGAAAGTAGCGGTAGTAAATGCTTAGTACACCTACATTTCTGCGATGCTCAAGGGAGTCTATAGAAACCGTGTTGGCTTCATTCCAATTAGTCGGAACGCCTGTCTCTGGACACGGTCGAGCATCGCAAGTTGCGTTTTGGGTACCCCAGCCCATAAATGAGAATTGTATTCGAGGCGTGGTCTAATGTAGGCCTTATAGATGTTTGCTAAGTCACTGGGAGTAAAATATTTTTTACATCTTCGGAGAACACCTAGGCGTTTGGAAGCGTCAAGTGCTACGTCAAGTATGTGCTGGTTCCAATTAAGGTGGTTATTTATTTTGATGCCAAGGAGTGAGAAGCATTCGGAGGAGTTTAGTGGAACACCACCGAAGGTTACATTAGAAACCGACGCCGGGACATCACGTTTAAGGGAAAGATGCCAGACCTGCTTTTTTGAAGTATTGAACTCTACTCTATTTATCCTGCCCCATTGCAAGATTAGATTCAGGTTAGAGTTCAATGATCCAAATAGTTCGGCACGTTTAGATACTACCGGGACACGGTGAGATGCCACGCCATCCAATACGACTTGTATGGTGCGTTCGTGTAAGAAACTCTCGATCCATTTTACGAGGTTATTATTAAAGCCGACTGCTTTGAGCTTCACTAGGAGACAATTGTGCCAAACTCTGTCAAACGCTTTAGCGATGTCAAGCGCCAGAACTTGACCTTCGCCAAATTTATGGATGCGAAGAAGTACGAAAGTCAGTAAGTCTTTCAGAAGACCCATCTGTAGCCATGTGGTTTTCTGAGAATTTCATCCGAGCTTTCTTATGGCGATCTAATAGTCGAGGAGTACTCTTCATTCTACTTCTAGAAATGTTAGGATTACGTTGAATGGTTCTCCGAAACGTTGTTTTTGACACCTTTGTTGGGACAAGAGCTGCTAATTTATTGCAACTTAGTGTCGAATTGCTTGCTGCCCGTACAATTTTCCTCTCTCCCCGCGGAGACAGTTTTCTTTTTCTTCCCTTTCGCTTCGTTTTCCCAAATAACTCCGGATCTCTTAAAAAGTTTTGAATTACACGGCGACTGCGAGCAACTTTTCTCGAAATTTCACTTATGTTCAAACCATCACCTTTATACGCTAAAATTTCATCCTTTTCGACATCATTTAAAGGCACACTGCGCGGCATTTCAAATATTAAGATTATTACGAAACCCTCTTGTAAACAACAGCTAAACTGATTCAGTGTGTCGATTTCTAATTGCACTCATCACCATGCACAGAGTTTCTCATTCTTTCCTTGTATTTAATTTGGGGCAAAATTATTTTAAGGCGAAAATAATGGTGGGTTATAAATATGAACCGGAATGTATGTATGTTTTATTTGGCGTTTACTGCACGTAATTTGAAATTTTTTTCTTACAAGGTTCAATGCAAAATTTTGATTGGTTCAAAGATATCATATATATAATGGTCAGCGCTGTGAACATTTTTATAAATTGATACCACGAAATTATTTGTAACAGTGGTTATCAGTGCCGTTGGTTGGTGTTCGATTTAAAAGAAACTTTTCGTTATTAATAATTTTAAAAAAACGTATTTTCGCAGTAATTCCTATGAAATTTTGATTGAAGTGAATCGTTTTTATTCAAAGTTATCGTTTAATTTTCATTGATAAAATGAATAACGCAATACTCTATCATCAAGGCAATAATGTGCAACGCAACGATGCCAAAGAAGTAATGGAGAAATATGGACCAATTATGCAGTGGCGCAGTGATGGCCAAGACACTCTTCTGGATATCGGATGTGGCTGTGGCGATGTTACAATGGATTTCGTTTTACCACAAATGCCAAAGAACTATAAGAAATTGGTTGGCTGCGATATTTCGGAAAAAATGCTGGAAAAAGGTCGATCACTTTACGAAAAATTGAAGATATCTTTCGAGAAATTAGACATAGCTGGAGATATGCAAGAGTATCTAGCTAGTCATCCGGAAGGATTTGATCATATCACTTCATTCTATTGTCTCCATTGGGTGCTCCAGCAAGAGTTAATATCAATCTAGATTTCGTAACGGCTGAGAAATTAAAGTCATTTTTCTTATCTTCAGAAAAGCAGCAAAGAATATCTACGATTTATTAAAACCTCAAGGCGATTGTTTGCTAATCATTCTGGCAAATCATCCAATTTTCGATGTTTACATGGAGGTTTTGAAAAATAGTAAGTGGGCTCCGTTTATGAAAAATATCGAGAAGTTCGTAACGCCATATCAATATTGCAAAAATCCTGCCGCAAAATACAATAAAATACTTGAGTTGACTGGATTTTCAAATTATTACGTAGATACCTCTGATCGTCTTCATGTTTATGAAGGAAGAGAGTCGTTTAGATGTAAGATTTATTAAATTATTTTTAATTATTTTATTTTCACCCTCCCACTTTCAATGATATAGCTAGAGCCTAATGCGTAGCGCGTGTTGGTCTTAAATGAGAACGTCGGGAATTAAAATCCTGATCGACGTACATATAATTCCAACACACTCCCTGCTTGGGTCCAATTTGGTCACACAATCTAAAAAAAATCGTAGATAGAGGATTGACCGAAGGGCTAATATCCCTTCCACAATAAGTAATGAAAATATTAAGGAACCTGAAGAGCAGGCGTGCGAGACCCGAATTGGACTCCAGAGCTATTGTAAAAGTAGAAGTTTCATTGATAAAATAGTTCTGCCTGTAATTTTTTATGAATTAAAATTATCTCCGCGTAGCCGTGATACTGCCCGCTTTACAAAGTATCAGGAGTTTGTTTCCAGTTTCTTATGTCAATTGTATGATTTCAAACTTGAAATGTCGGTTTTTTACTTGCGATAAAAGTTATTTGAATTCAAGTTTAAGGAAAATCGATTATTGTCTTATTATTTGTGCTTTGTAAGCTTTAAATTAAATCACAAATCCTTTTTTCTTACAGGCAATATGTTCGCAGTTAATCCATTTTTAGTCAATATGACACCGGAGCAACAAAACGAATACTTTGAAGAAATCGTAAACACGCTTATTCGAATGGGAGTCTGTCAGAGAAATGAGAATGACGACGATTGTAAATTTATTATAGTATACAAGCTGATGATAGTGTATGCTCAAAAGTAGAAATCGAAAAGATTTTGTATCACAAGCGAGTTATTATATTTGTATATAGCTGTTACAAGTTTAATAAAGATTTAAATTTCATTTATTATCTACATTCAATTATTTCCCTTTTGATCACAGATCACTATCATTTCATATTGTTAGAAATTTTAGGTAGGTAATGACGAAATTAAAAACTTGGACGATAATTTTAAATTATACAAAACAAGAGGCACATATTCCCTAGTTAAAAGATTGAAAGAGGGATACCAACCGAAGCTGACCCTCTGCAAGAATGCAGAAGGCAACATCATAAGTAATGCGGAAGATATAAAATAAAGATGGGCACAATACTTTAAACAACTCCTCAATCCGAGCTCATCATCCGCACGAACAGCCGCAGCAGACATGATAGCAGGTACAACTGATGGAACAGCTGATGAATGATCCTCTTTGAGTCCTCCCACACTCAAAGAAGTAAAAATGGCTCTGAAGAACCACCCAAACAACAAAGCGGGCACTGATGAAATTCCAGCTGAACTTTGGAAAGACGGCGATTCCTGCATAGCACATCTCCTACACAGTCCCGGACATATGGACGCTTGAAACACTTCCTGAAGATTGGCGCCGGATCATCATATGGCCAATTTATAAAAAAGGTGATAAACTCTGCAGCGAAAACTACCGACGAATATCTTTGTTGTGGACGTCTTAAAAGATCTTGACGAAAATTGTGGAAAAGAGAATTAAGCTATACTATACCTATACTGACAAAGTAATTGGGGAAGGCAGATTTAAAGCTGGAGGATCGACCACGGACCAGATATTCTCAGTTAAACAGGTACTGGAAAAGTGCTGGGAATATAATATTAACGTGCACCAGATATTTGTTGACTTCAAACAAGCATACGACAGTATCGACGCCAATCAGAAAAAATATTACAGTAGGAGACTACAACTTCGAAAACGTAGACAACTTTGTATACCTAGGAACAAACTTAGGACGTATTATTCGGTACTTCCAACAATTTAAATCAAGAACGTGCATATGAAGACTAAATTAAAAATATATAAAACAATAAATAAGACCCGTGTTATGCTATAGCAGCGAAACGTGGACATTAACTCAGGCATCCGAAAAATTACTCAAAGCCTTTGATAGAAAGGTCATCAGAAGAATCCTAGGACCTATGAGGGAAGACACTATCTGGAGAATACGATACAACAGAGAATTGTATACCATTTTCGACAATCCAGAAATTTCAATCCTCATAAAATTTAAGAAGCTACAAAGGACTGGTCATATGGAGCGGATGGATGATGGAAGAATACCCAAACGCACAAGTCGGTCGACAAAGATCGGTCGGAAATCCACGGAAGCGCTGGGCGGATTCTATTGAGGAGGACGCGGTCACTTAACCGAGATGGATGGAGGCAAAAAATACAGAAGGCCAAGGTACGATTCGGGCCGTAGCGCCATCGTAAGAAAGTAAGTAAAGAACAATTTCATAAATATAATATTAAATCTATGCAGATAATTGTAGTGTCTTGTCTGTTATTTGTTTATAAATGGCAATAAGTAAAGTTTTTGCTTTATTTTAGCAATAACTAAGCAGAAACACACGTTTTTAAAATTCTTCTGTCTGTTCGGCTTTCACGCAAAAACGGCTGAATCGATTATAATGCAACTTTCACAGTTTATTAGGTAATAGCGATCCCCCGCGACTTTCTCCGCGTAAAAATCGCAAAACAAACAATTTTTGAGAATGTAGTTAGTAATGCATTGTCCGGGATATATAAACTGATTAGTTTAATAGCCGTTTGAAGACAATGGTTTCTATTTTGTCATCAGAACCATAAATTATTAAGAATGAAACCACGATACTCGCATTTGTATGAGACAGGCTCGTGATCAAATCAATCAGATCATATACGTATTGAAGAGCGCTATGGATATGTGAATAGTTATTGCTTGTGTTAATTAAAAAAAAAACCCGAATAAAATAACATTAAGCTTAAAACCATAACAGGACTACAACTCTGCGTAAAGCCAAATCATACGATACTACAGATGAAATTTTTCTGATGTTAAGAATTTTGTATGGGGAGTGGTAGAAGGGGTGATAGTACTGAACTAATTTGTTCCACATCATGCTAGACCAGCTATAAAAATGTGTTGTACCAAATTTAAGCTTCAAAAATTGAGAGAAACTTAGTGCATTGTATTTAGTGAAATTGTGCAATTTGTATGGGAGGTGGTAGAAGGAGGTGAGTGTTTTTGGTGATTTCTCAAGAAACAAAACTGATATATTTTAAATTTTAGTTCAGTAACGTTCACACTTTTCAAGAAAATAGAATTTGTGAAAAGTTATGAAATTGTGTCACATTTTATGGGAGGGGGTAGCAGGAGTGAAGCTAATTATTCTATACAAAATTTTAGCTCGATGAAAGCTGTACGTGTTTAGAAAATTGGTTTGGAGTATTTCATGAAAAAGTGCAATTTGTATGGGAGGTGGTGGAAGGAATGAGGGGTTTTTAGTGATTTTTCGAAAAACAACTACGATTATTATGCAATTGATATATTTTAAATTTTAGATCTGTGACTTTCACACTTTCCAAGAAAATCGATTTTACTTTATTATTCTAATAATAAAGTATTGTGATCGAAACAGAAAGAAAAAATTCGCTATCCTGAAATTTTTTTCCGCGTTTTATGAGTAAATTAGCATAAAAACGCAAAAAAAAAATAAGTGAGCTCTATTCTCTAAATTTTGTGGGGTGTTAGGTGGAAGGGGGAGGCGGGGAAGGAAAAGAGTCAAAAACTACACTTGTTAATATCTCCACGAGGAATGCAGATAGGTAGTTGAAAATTAATAAAGATATAGAGAGGGTTGTGGAACAAACTCTAAAAATAATTTAATTTTTTTATCCATTAGCGTCCGAAAAGAGGGGGGGGGGGGCTAAAAACAAATTGTCGGCCAAATTTGTTGTTCAAATGATTATATCTTCGAAATTACTTATTGTAAAAAATTCATATTTTGGGACCATCAAAGTGGCATATAGCTCCATCGGAATCAGCTTAGAGAGTTGCTAATTATTGTAAGACGGAGGGTCAGCGGGGTGCAAAGGAAAACACTTAAAAATGAATATCTCAACTATCTCTGAAGCTATGTAATTGAAACTTGAAACGTATATTAATCTATACTAGGAAAATACAAAATAAATATAACATGTTGAAATAATAGTAGTGGGAGGAAATGGGGAGCATTTCAAAAATGGCGCACTTTTCAAAATTACAAATCCTGATACCTCAAAATATAGTACAGATATCAAATGTCAGATTGTAGAACTACATAGTGGTTCATTTCGGTGAAAATTTTAAGTTGGGAGGTGTAAGGGGAGGGAGGTGATAAGCAAAAATGTCGAAAATTTCGAGTGATTTTTTTAGGGCTCTGATGAAAGATACAAAGTTTAAATTTTGCGTGTGGATACATTTATCTGATATACATAGAAAAATAATAACAATGGTCCATTATTGTTATAAACCGACCCTCCAGGTCTAACGTGCCCAAGGTGTTTCATGTGCATTGAAAAAAACATATAAACTGAAAATTTTTGAGTGAAATTTTAAGGTAGAAACTTGAAAATTTGCGAAATGCATTTATAAAAAAATTCCTAAATATACGAAATTTTAACTGGTCGAAAACCTTTAAAACTTCTACCCCCTCTCATACACAATTTTTTTTCGACCATTTTCAAGAAATCAATTATCACCTAACTATTAAAAGCCACAAATGTGAAATTTTGCACAAAAACTTTAAATAATAGTTGAAATAAAATTACATCACAAGTTTTGAGATCGCGCCTGTCCTTCTACCCCCTCCCATACAAAAGTATGATTTCGACCATTATTAAGAAATCAATTACCACCTAACTATTTAAAGCTATCAATTTGAAATTTTGCATAAAAACTTACAAAAATAGTTGAAATGAAATTACGTTAAAAGTTTTGAAATCACGCTTGCTCTTCTACCCCTTCCCATACAAAACTATGATTTCGACCAATTTCATTAAATCAACTAATAACCAACAAACCAAAAGCTACGAACTTGAAATTGTACAAGCACCTTACAAGAGAAATAAAATAAAACTGCGTATCAAATTTTACGATTGCCCTATCTTCTCTACCCTCTCCCATACAAATGTTCGGTTTCGTGAAATTTTACATTCACGAAACCGAACATTTGAATTTTATGAAAATTATTTGCAACTTCGTCTATGAAACTGACATTCTATACGAAGAATATTGGATGTGATTCAAGCAATTAATTAAAAATCTATTAACATCCACCCACCCTTACTATCACCCCTCACAACTCCTCTCATAAGAGCTCAAACTTGCATAAATAAACGAACGACTACTGCCCTGCCAAAGAACCTCCTTTCACTTAGTCTTCCCTAACCACTCTAACCTGCATATTGACTTTTCACGCATCTGCAACTTGTCCCAAGAATAATAAAATTTCGCTCGGCTTGTTGGCAGTCTGTTTGTATTTTTATTTAGTCTTTTTCAGATTAATACCCAATCCTACTTTTGTGCGCCAGGTTGCTACCAGGCTTAGAGCGTCTTGCATTATTTCTATATCAAGTGATCTGCATATCCCTCGACCTCCAGCCCAGAGTTTGCAAGTTCTAAGAGAAGATCATCCACTATAAGTTACCGCAATATTAAAAGAAGTCTTTAATTTCTTAAATTGTACCCAATTTATAACATTTCATTTTCTAGTTAAATTTGTATGGATTTTTTGTACGTTCTAGTCAAGGTTGCTAAGTTTTTAATCTAAAAAAAAATTGTTGCTCAATCAATTATGCAATCATATCGATTTTTTTTAATTCGGGTCAGTTCTTGGGAATGCTATCACAAAATTATTTCCGGCTCCATTTTTTTTTCTGAAAAAGGAGATAAGTAATTTGTTTCTTAAATGATGATGCTCCGTACTTTGGTATTTTAATCTTCATTGAATTTTTTGTTACACACGGCATTCTAATGATAACTAAGGCTGTCGACACACGATAGAGAAAAAATCGTTTTAAAATTAAAGCTTCCACTACATCTTTTGTATGTGACATAAGACAGTTTTTTTAAATACCGTATTATATCAATCTAAGAAGGCTCTAGGCTTTACGTCAGTGTGAAGCTTTAAATTTAAACGTCAAACTTAAATTTTGGAATTGTTATGTATTACGCCTTGTGAAATCCTGAAAAATTCTGAATCGCAAATAAATCACACCGTTAAATTCTTTAAATTGTCTTTCTGTAAAGTTTTTTGTCTCTTTTTTGTAATGTCAACGAAATAAGACGTCATTGTAACGTAAATTCCTCGAAATTTCTTTCTATTTCGTATTGTAAATTCCCCGCTTGAAAGTTTCTTTTGGATCGAGTATTTGCTAGCCGAGTTAATATAGATTACAGAACGATATTATCTCGGGACTTAATATCGAAGTTAATATATATTAACGCGAGTTAATATCGAAAAGTGAGTTAATACGATTTTATCTCCATCGTATGTCGGCAGCCTAAGGTCTAATAAATAATTAAGCTACGCCATGCGTCCTAGATATATGAAACACATAATTGAATTAATTAAAAACATTAAACAGTTCATCATGAAAAATAATAACAATTACTGCAATACCTTCAACTATCTGAGTGTTCAAAATACGCAGAGAAAATCCATCAGTCAAATTCTCAAATTGTCTAGCAAACCATAATAATTATAATTTCGATCGAATTTTCATTCAAAAGAAAAATTTCTTAAGTATGCACTTTCATCTCGACGCGTTACTATGATAAATAAAAGGGCACAACAAAAATACAAAATCTCGAATGTCAAAAGTTAAGGGCATGAATCAACAGTATATTTTCGGTTTTTGAACTGATTTGATATTTCGATACGAATACGATCGATTGCGGAAGTTTTGAAAATGATGTAATTTACATGTTTCGAAGACTCATAAAAGGGTTCACTGGATCATTTTCAAAGAGGCGATCATCATGCAGATGGTTGGCCATTGTGCCCTCACAATGATAATTATTACAAAATAGCTCATACCTATCCATCTACCATCGTGGCATAATCATATTGAGACTTGTATAGAAAATGAATGAAGCCTAGTCGAAAAGGGAAAGTAATAAGAGTTTTTTTTCTTATTAATTTTTCTTAGGAGGCGAACAAATGGTTCGTACTTGTTTCACATATGCATAATATGCAAAATGACATTGCTAATGGTCTTCAATAAAACTATACTGAATTTTTATTTTTATTTAAAAAGAAAAATAATATATTGTTTTCATTCGATTTTGTATTATATAAAATGGTTTGAAAGTTTATTTTTATGATTTTGGAATGAATTTATTAAAGAAAATGAAATATCGTCTCCTTTTGAATAACAATTTAGAAGAAATAAAAAATAAATAAAAGATTGAACTTGATTTGGAATTGTTAAAGTAATGTTCACACTATAATTCAATACATTCAGATTATGTAGTTATAAATCAAGAGGAATAATAGATTCTATTATATTGTTCGAAACGGAAACGTGGGTGGTTTGACAAGGAAATTCGAAACTAGAAAAAATAAAAAGTTGCCGTTATTGTAAATTTAAATTTTATTTTCATTTCCACAAATCACTTCGGATTATAATATGTTGTATCTTATGAATACACATATCGATTGGTGTAGCAAAAAAAAAATGAGAATATTAATTTCATATTAAAACATAATTTAAGAAAGTGCGGTGTCTTCTACTTTAAAGTTCGCTTATGTCATGATATTTATTTTAAATATTTTACGAAAAACTTTAATCGTAAATTAGCGAATTTATTAGTTTTTAGAATAACGGAAGGATTAGTAATAACAATTAAAAATTTAACTAGTTTTATGAAATGATCTTAAATTAATTCTATAAATTTGAAATTTAGAATTAGCCTTTTTTCAACTAGAATTGAAATTCTTTCAAATTTCTTTTATTTTAATTTGTAAATGCAATCACACAGATATGATGACAAATAACTACATTAATTCTAAAAAAGATTCTGTTTTGAACGACCAATAGCTTTTATATGAGAAGTTATATTGAAAGCTATGATTTAAAGTAGACTCATTTTGTACACTTTTGACAAAATTTTCAATAACAATTTGCAAAATTGAGTAAGTACTAATTACATTAATCTGTGGCGTAACTAGTTTTTAGTGAAAAGATAAAACGCACCAGTAAATACCATCAATTCAAGCGAAAATTCCAACTGATCCAGCGCAGCTGTTGTACATTACATTGTCAAACATAAGAATAAACAATAAACAAAATTAAATGGGTTCAAATCTAAAATTTGAAAATATGTTAGAGCACGGAGAAATTTTCAAAATTCGAATTCAAAGCATATCGTTATGTTGATCATTTTGTCCTTGTTCTTTATATAGGGTGTTAAAGCAAGACGTGTAGGGTTGAAAAAGCCTATTATTTGACAGTTGTCAAATGTTGACATTTGTCATCTATAAATGCGGGAGACTTACCATGGAACGCTACACTGTCATTTTTTTTTATGTGACACTGGAACTAGAGTGCCCTTTTAACTGAAGCACAGCTCCAGTTACAGTGGAAGAATATTGGTTTTTGGGAATTAAGGGAATAGAGACGGAAGTCGCTATAAATATTTCTTTTGAATTGTTGAATGTTTTAGTCATGCGGGCATACAGAGAAGGGCAACGAGTTCCATTCTCGAACAGCCCGGTTTAAAAAAGAATCACGACAGTGCGACCGAAGACAGGGTTGAGAGAATACTTATGAGCGCGTGAAGTAGCTCAAGTATAACGGGGTAAAGGCATTCGTGGGGTAAAAGATTAGAGATTTCGATCGAACAATCTCCATTGTAGTAGCGATACAAAAGGGTTAGGGAGTTTACAATTCATCTATGCTTGAGTGAATCGAGCGATGAAGTGATGTCAGAATCTCCTATAATTTTAATGGTCCGAGACTGGATACTATCCAGATAGGAGACAGAAGTTTTTGCAGCTTCCGCCCATAGGTGGGAATTAAATTCAATACATGGTCTAATATAGGCCTTATAAATTATCAGTAACCCAGAAGCGGTGAAGAAGCTTCCATAACACTTTAGGTAAGCCAAACTTTTCGATACTTCTTTCGCGATGTTGAATCTTATTACGAAAATTTGCGTTCAATCGTAGTTACAATGCGTAAAATTCGAGCAAATTTTGATCGTAATCATGTGCCTTCTGAGACGGGTGTGCACAGCCAACTCAAAACATAACAGGGCTACGATTGCGCGTAAAGCTCAATCTTACGATACTCTAGATGATATAGAATTTTTTGTGATCCCAAGAAATTTTGTATGGGGAGTGTTAGAAGGGGTGATAGCATTGAACTAATTTTTTCCCATCACGCTAAATTAGCTATAAAAATATTTTATACGAAATGCTTACTCCAAAAATTGAATGGGAACTGAAAAAATTAGTGAGTTAGATTTAGTGAAAATATGCAGTTTGTATGGAAGGTGGTAGAAAGAGTGGGGGAATTTTAGTGATTTTTTCAAAAATAACTAGGAATATTATAAAATTGACATCGCTGAAATTTCAGATTAGTGCTATTCATACTTTTCAAGAAAATCGATTTTTTGTGAAGTTGTGAAACTGTGTCATATTGTATGGGAGGGGGTAGAAGCAGTGAAGCTAATCAAATATTTTTTTCTGATCGTAGTGTATTTATTACAAAATATGAGCTCAATAAATGTTACATGTTCTGAGAAAATCGTCTTAGAGCATTTCATGAAAAATTGTAGTTTGTATGGGAGGGGGTGGAAGAAAAGGGAGGACAAAAATATTTTTTCTACTGTAGATTAAAATCAATATGTAAGTAAAATATCCCAAAATTCAGACTAATAGCTTTTATACTTTTCGAGTAAATCCATTTATTGTCAAATTGCGAAATTGTGTCATTTTGTATGGGAGGGGGTAGAAGGGGTGAAGCTAATCCTTTTTTGGCCTTACTAAAAATTTTAAATAAATATTTCGTGCACAATTTCAGCCCGCTAAATTTTATACGCACTGAGTAAATTGGCTTAGAGTAATTCATGACAAGTACAGTTTGTATGGGAGGTGGTAGAAGGAGGAGGAGGATACACATAATTTTTGTACGGTCATAAAAGTAACATATTCCAAATTTCAGGCCAATAGCTTTTATACTTTTCGTGCAAATCCGTTTATTGTCAAATTGCGCAATTGTGTCATTTTGGTTGGGAGGGTGTAGAAGGGGTGGAGCGATTTGGCCCATTCACGAACTTGACCTTACTTTTTTGTCAAAAACGACGTGTACAAAATTTGAACTATCTAGCTCAACGCATTCTCAAGCTAGAGCGCGCACAAACGGACGGACAGACGGACGAACATCCGGTTTTGAGATTTTTGAGTGATAATATTAACTTCTGTATCATTCATTTTTTTCTCCGAGCCTTATTTCTTGGCGTTACAAACTTTAGAGCGAACTTATAATACTCTCAGATTTCATCTAGAGTATAAAAATTCCAGAAGACTGGCTCAGTGCAAAATTTGAACCCACCGAAACGACTTCGCCCCAGACGTTTGGCCGAAAATATCGTCACAGTGAAGGAGAGTGTTGAAAACGAGCCAAACACCTCCACGTCCACACTGCAGCGAATATTGACGAAAAATTTGGCTCTGCATACGTACAAGGTCCTATTCACTCAAGAACTGCAGACAGACTACAAGCGCCGTATGTTTACTGATTGGGTCTTGGTAACAAATCCTAGACTTCATCTTGATACGTCCCATAGAATAAAACCTAAACGTTTAACCGGGTTCAATAGGACCAGGTCGGATTTTTGAGGGTTAGTGGTACGTTCTTTATATAGTGCCCAGCTGTCTAACAGTTACAGTTACAGTGGACTGCATAAAGTCACATAGAACTTGCTAAGACTAGCCAGTTAGCATGATGACAAGATCGTCTGCATATGCTGCTTTGTGGAGTAGACGTTTCAATTAATGTGGAAAGGGTTTCATTCACGGTTAGGACCCACAGAAGAGGCGATATTATGCCGCTTCGTGGTGTTCTTTTGTTAACAGATCCTTTTCTTGCCTCGTCACCCATTTGTGCGACGATATTTCGTGAGCAAAGGAGCTTACCTATCCATGCAGTCAAGAGAGGTTCCATACAAAGGCTGCGCAAAGCATCAATGTTGACGTGGTTAAATGCGCCCTCCACGTCTTGAAAGGCACCAAGTGCAACCTTTTTATAATGGGAAGCTTTCTCTACGGCAGCTGTCGTCACATGTAAAGTGGCATCAGTGGACTTAACTTCCAGATAGGTATGTTGGTGTGTACACTTGACGATGTGGGTCAGATTTGCACGCAGGTTGCTGTCCACCAGTCTTTCTAGACTTTTGAGAAGTTAAGCTGGGATGTAATAGGAGGCTCTGCCTGGTTTAGGAATGAAACTATCTTAACTTCTTGCCATTACTTCGGCATGTGGCAAAGACTGATATATGCTTGAATATGGTACATAATTATCTTTTCATCCGCATTCTGGATCATTCGTCCAGTACTGGAGACTTGAAGGATTTGAAAGAACTGAACGCAATTGCAATATTTTCTGGAGTCACGACTATATCCACTAGTTTCGAGTTAGCTGAAATGCGATCGACACCAAAACTTTTTGGCGAAGGTTCAAAACATTCGGGGAAATGCATTTGCAGTAAAAGTTACAGTTTAGGTGTTGCTTGATATTGGTCCCAGTGTATGTCACGTTTGCTAGATTCACCATTGTTAAAGAGCTTCTTGGAACGTTTTTTTTTCAGTATCGAGATCGTTATCACACCAGACAGCGTTATTACTATCCTTGGCGGACTTCTGAGGACAGGCACTCTTGCAGGAAGTTGTTAGTATGCTTGCTAGCATACTCCCTCTTCTATCTAAGAAATCTGGTTTTTATTGGGTAATATACTATCGCCCGGTAGCTTGCGGCTTATTAGCTCCTAAAATTTAACTCAATCCGTTCTTCCTGAGTTCCCGTTGAACTGGCTATTTTTTGTTGATCCGGCTTTTTCAAAACTTATCCACATGTAGTCCGACAAGGATGGTTCTTTCAAAACTCTGCGGTTGAAAACCGCTGGTGATTTAGAATTAGAAACAAGTCGATAACCTCGCTTTTAACACTATTGATGAAGGTGGGACTATTACCAATATTACAAACATTTAGATATACGAAATACGATGGACCTAATTAGATGTTCTCACTGAATTGTGATTCTCTTTTATAGCATCCTTCTACATTCTAAGCCTAAGCCACGAATTCATTAATATTGGTAGTAATAAGGTATCCAACGTATGGATGAGTATTCCCTTCAAACCGATTTTAGTCGCACTGAGATTCATTTGCAAAACGAACGTAATTAATTTCGAATACTTTGACACCAACCCAGTTATCCAGTGAAAATAATTTCCTGCGGATAAAAATAAACATCAGTCACTATATCCGACCTAAATTTTCTTAATATAATTCCCACTCTCCCTTCCATCTCACCAGTACTGTGCTCCTGTACAAGAGACATACAATCTTTCATTTCAGCTGGTTTTCAGAACCGAATAACTCTTAGGAAGCTTTTTCAATCAATTAATTGTTATACCTGGAAAATTAATGTCGTTGAAATTCAAACAACAATAATTGAAATAATCAAATACAATTTTTCGCTTTCAGAAGAGCAATCGGTTCGCGTGCGAAAAACATCTCACGTCTGGAATTTATCACAAAATTATGGCACTCTTGCCCCCCAAGAAAAAAGCTGTTTTGTTTGTCATTTACAAAAAAATTGTTAATCCTTTCAGTTTCAATGTCGTATTTCTAATATACATATGTTAGTATTGATAAATTTCAAATTTTTGTAATTTAACACGCAAATTTTCGTTAAAAAGCGCATCCTACGTACATGTGTTCATAGAATATTATGCAAAAAATCATTAACTAAAGATGAGATTTCTCAAACATCATAATATCGTTATTGAAAACCAATATGGTTTCCACAAGAAACGTTTAACTGGCGATCTTGAGACAGTTTTAGCCAAGCGTTAGAAGAATTGTATTCGTTAATTTGATAAATCTGGCACTGTTGCTCAGTATATTTCTAAAACATTCGATAGAGTATGGCACTCCGCTCATCTAGCCCAATTCGAAGCAATTGGTATAAATGATTTTCTAGTTCGATGGATTGATTATCTTTTAACCAACCGATCAATTCGTGTCATATTTCATGGCTCTCCGAATCTCTTCTTAATTTTGAAATAACTTTCATCAACATCAATCCAATTCACAGTTTTGCTGATTACCTTTATACCATTAGCTCATTCTACCAACTCCGATATAAAACGTCTCCTACATTGATGATTCGATCACTGAACAAAACCATCTTTTCTTGAAACAAGGACCAGTCTCATATCTTTCAGGTGTGGCAACAATTTAGATTTTCGGCAATGAATTCTTGACGATCCTGGTCACGAAAGGACCATATATCATCAAGGCATCATCCCAGTGATTGGATGCACTAAGAAAATTGTTCATCTAAGAAAATTGTTTCACCTATCGAGTTGCTGATAATCTGCAACTCCAACGCTCGAATACAGAAGTATGTATAGTCAGCTGCCTCGTCCTCTTTCACTACTATTTTGATGGTTGCTCTTCTCGGAAAGTTTTCAGTCTATTGCCTCCTGGCGTCTCTCATTCATGTAACACTCGTGTTGCATACGAGTATATTCTGAAGTTAGATTTTGGTCGCAGGGTAAAACTTCGATCTATGTACGTTTATGTTTGTTCCCAAAACAAAAAGTGAATTCCAACCGCTTCTTCCACTTTTAACCCTCCCAAATCTCGATTCCCTCCTTCCTTTCCTCTCCAGATCCGGTGTTAGCGCCAAATCCGGCTATAAGTGAATTTGGCTACCACAGCAGATAGCAAATTAAAGTGGCGCTATTAAGTCATACCCATCTAAAAAACTAAAACAGTCCTTCATTCAATTTTAGTTTAACAATCTACCAAATTATGTTAGACTTGCCGTTGTTTTTAACATTCAATCTTCTTCGATGGCTCTACAGCCCAAATCGAGCATTGGCTTTCTGACTATCAGATTCCTTAACATGTAATTCTTTTTGAGGAAGAGTTGTTAGATCTTCGCATAGCCCTCTATCCACGTCTTTTGTTTATTTTCGCAGATTGAGGTGACCCAGATATACAAACGCAGTGTGCGGGAATTGTGCGTCGACCTGGATTTGAAATCCCGACCTTCGCATTGTAGACCAACACGCTGCTCATTAGGCTACAACCAGGCTATCATTCGATACTAGTGAAGTACTAGCAATTGAACCGTAGCTAGCTGGATTTTTACTTGAACTTCTCTTAGGGAAAGGCTGGACATACAGCTGTGAAGAAGTTGAAACCACGCATGAAAATAGCGATAGTCGGAATAGCTCGGAAAGTGGCTTAGAAAGAAAGAGACAACAGTTTTTGAAGACAAGAGTAGAGATCCAATCGGAGCAGAACGATTTGTTTGCAACACACATTTCTAGAGCAAATGTTGATTTGTCCTATGGATTTTTGAAGGAACGTTTAATCTAGTGAAAACAAGTTCGCAGGTAGGCGGCAACTTATGCTGCTAAGATATTTTCCCAGCGAATAGATTCAGCAATGATCTTTTTGTTGTCGAACCAGAAGCCATTACCACCAAAATGAAATTCTTTGGCGTTTCTTGGTCACAAAGAAAAAAAATTGAAATTTCAGTCTCAAATATTTCAACAGCAAAAACATAACAGAATTATGATTGGGCGTATAGCCTAATCATATGATACTCTAGATGAAATGGGAAAGAGTTTAATGTACCGGAAAATATGTCATCTCAAATTCTAATACTGACTTTTGTATGGGAGGTGGTAAAAGCAGAGGGGCCAGGTTTGTAATTTTAGTATATAACACCGAACAGATTATACAAAATGTTTCAGGCCGAATTTAAAGTTTGTAGCTTTCATAATTTTGGAGGAAATTAAATTATTTTTGCATGAACTTGTGGCATTTGTATGGGAGGTGGCAGAGAAAGTGGGAGGTTCTGGATGATTTTGAATTTGCTTTTCAACATGCTAATCACATTGCTCTGTTACAATTTTAAAATCGATAGCTCTTATATGTTCGAAAGAGAGATACTTTTCTGGAATTTTCAATACAAAAATTTGTAAGGGAGGTGGTAGAAGGAGTGAAACGAAGCTCATATTTTTTATAGGATTTATTGCAATTATTAAGGGACAAATTCTGGCGAAATTTTAAGTTTGTACTTTTTCTAGTTTCAATGAAAATCAATTAAATGCATTTACCAAAATTATGCATTTGTATGAGAGGGGGTAGAAGGAGTATACGAATCGACATCCATGATATTTGTAATAGTATATTTTCCTTAAAATTTAAAGCTGATAGCTTTGACAGTTTTAAAGAAAAATACCTTAATTGGAATTCCGAAATTTTGTAAAATTTGTTGAGAGTTTTTCCAAAATTGGTTGCAATTGTAATAAAATTAATTATGAGAAAAATTTGTTCTTTTAGCTTTGCTAGTAGCAATGCAAACCGAATAAATGCATTTTTAAAAATTGCGCATTAGTATGGGAGAGGTAGAAGGAGTGAAAGGATCAGATCAATATGTTGTCATCAATGATATTTACATCATTATACTTTGAACTAATTGTCAAGTCAAAAACTGAAATGGTTTCGAAGAGAAATCAATTTTATTAAATTTCGAAATTTCATGAAATTTGTATGGGAGGGGGTAGAAGGAGTAGGGGATGTGGCCCGTTCACAACTTAAAGTTACATTTTTGCTAAAAGTATAGATATAACACATTTCTGCGCGATTTGTCGAATCTTTCGAGAGTTATATTGTAGACAGACAGACAGACGGACAGACAAACAGACAGACGGGCTTACGGAATCAAGGATTTAGAGCGACTACAAATATTTCTGTACCTTTGGCGACTCTGTGCGAGCATTATTTCTTAGCGTTACAAACGGTAAGGCAAACACAATATACTCTCAGATTTCATCTAGAGTATAAAAATCTTTCATTGAGATAAAAGAAAACATTTTCACTAAGCATCAACAAAGAATTCACTTATGGTCGACAGAATAAAATAATAAATCACACATAAAATAAGTCCCTAGAATTTCGTATTAAAACCACTTTTATTGCAACGTAGATTATTATAATACCAAATTCAACTTTGTTAAATTTATAACTCTGTAAATTCATACGAAATATACAATAAGAAACCACTTTATTATAAAAACTATTTCATTTAAATGAATTAAATAATATTTAGAAGAGATTCTGTTAAATGGATGAACTAAAATATAATAAATAATTTTTAGATCATAAAACCGTGAAACTAGATTGATGAATGCAGTCGAATACCCAATATTTTTTTTATATCCGAATGACGTACGTCGTAAAAAAAATTTAACTAAATAATATATTTTCGATCTCCACGAGATAGTATTCTTTTACCACCAAAAAGCGGTTGGTTGCAAAATCTTAAATCAACTAAAATATTAGACTGGACTGCTATTCTCAATTTCGAATAAATTAACTAACTGAAAACTCATAAGCTCCAAAATACTTTTATTCTGCTCCTAGGTCAATGCATCCAATTAAAATCAGATTTTATTCGGTCTTTTTTTTTTTCTTCTTTCCGAAATGAAAATTTATCCCATCGTAAAATTCTAAACGCAGAAGAAAAAAAAACTTGCAAATTGGTCTTTAACTCGAAATTTTGAATTTATCAAATTTATGCCATTTCTATATCGGAACAATAAAACCCGATTTATGTTGAATGCAAAAATATTATCTTTTACCATATTTACATTTCTTTTTTTTTTCTTTTTTTTCCTATTGAAAATTTTCAATATATCTGTAGCTATTTAGCATATTATTTCATTTTTTTTATTTTCTTCAAGAAGAAGAAAAAAACGATAAGATCAGCTATCAACGTAGAATATATTGAAGATTGTCTTCAGGTTCATAACCCGACATAATGTGCATAGAACAGGTAGACCTCCCTCCTAGCTCAGGCGGGCGGTAGTGAATTTTATTGTTGGAATTGTTCAACCTAGAAAATCGATCATAACTTATTATAACTTCCTCAACTGAATAAGTCTTAGAATTGCAGTTATCTACGTTAAATAGAACTACAACAGAGAGAGAAATAGATAGATTTAAATAAATTGATAACCTACCTTTCATACATGTCTATAGAAATACACAGTTTAGATGGTAAGAGATTTTCTGTAAAAAGCCTTAACGGTTTATATACGTGTGACATCTTTTGAGAATCGCTATCTTTCGCAACTTATCTTTGTAATGTCGTTTGATTGAGCACGATAAAAGGAAGACATTAAAATTTAAGACGACTTCTATAATGCAATATCATTTTATTTATAAAATGAAGTTGATATATGTATGGTAAAATCAAAATAAATTGATTTCGATGCTATCTATTAGTTGTGTTCTTCTCCTTTATTTGTTACACTTTGAAATGTGTAACAAATTAAGTGGAGATAATAAATGCAATATTCATTGGTGTTAATTTTTGAATTAGTGGACGCTCTATATTCGCGGATTGTAACGGACCAGAAAACCTAATAAATTAATTATCTTGGAAAAAAATTTAGTTTAACCTTCATTTTATTGGAAGTAGGATATCGAACTAATGAAATACCAAGGACCAACATAGGATTTTCGGCCCCAAGGGATGATATGCAAGCGGGCCATCAAATTTTGAATTTTTTGATTTAACAATTTTCTGTTAAGACCCCCAATAGAGGCATGGAACAAAGAGAAATAGTTCTCTTCAACAAGGCGCGATGCTGATTATCGGCCTTTAATTTTTGCCAGGATTTGCCTATTCGTCTGGTCTCATGCTAAACTGCTCACTTCCATGTGCTACTTGGTCGACCAGCCCGGCATTTTCCTTAAGAATTATAATCCAGAACTTGTTTGGCGATGTTTTCCTCCGGTTTCGTTAAAATGATCCACTTCTACCTTTGAGTTTCAATGCCTTTAGTCTGTCAGTTGTACTCCAAAAGTTCGTCGTTGGAGATCACTTCTGGTCTACATAAATTCACAAAACTTTGCAGTTTCTTGGTAATTCGAACGATCACTTTCCACGTAATACAACCATATAAAAATACGGATTTATACATACTTCAAATACTTGCAGCTTCGTGCGAAGGGAGAACCTCCAGAAAGAGGGAAGGACACCGAAGGCCTGGCGATCTTTATTTATACGAGCCTCAATATCCTTTTTGGTTCCACCGTCAATGCTTTTTTTTTATGTGACACCGGAACTAGAGGGGTTGCCCTTCTGTACTAAAGCACAGCTCCGGTGAGGGGGAAGGATATTGGTTTTTGGGAATTAAGGGGATAGAGACGGAAATGGCTATGAATATTTCTCTTGAATTGCTGAATGTTGTAGTCATGCGGGAATACTGAGATGGGCAGCGTGTTCCATATTCGAACAGTCCGGTTTAAAAACGAATCACAAAATTTAACAGTGCGACCGAAGGTGGGGTTGAGAGAGTATTACGGTATAAGGGCATACATGCGGCAAGAGATTACGAGATTTCGTCCGAACAATCCATTGTAGTAGCGATACAAAAGGGTTCGGGAGCTTACAGTTCGTCTATGCTCGAGTGAATCGAGCGAAGAAGTGATGTCTGAATCTTCTATAATTTTAATAGTCCGAGACTGGATACCATCCAGATAGGAGAGAGAAGTTTTTGCAGCTCCCGCCCATAGGTGAGAATTAAATTCAATACGTGGTCTAATATAGGCCTTATAAATTGTCAGTAACCCAGAAGCGGTGAAGGAGTTTTTACATCGTTTTAGCTAGCCCAAACATTAAGATACTTCTTTGGCGATGTTAAATATATGATCATTCCAAGATAAGTTATCTGTGATTTGGATACCTAACATCTTAACACTTGAAGAGTTGGTTAATGACTGGCCTTCGAAGGTGATTGGGTCAAGGTTAGAGTCACGTTTGTGGGACACAAGACAGCACTGGGTTTTCGAAGCATTTAATTCAACTTGATTCTTATTGCCCCAAATAAGAATCTTAGCTAAGTCGTCATTCAATGATTGAACCATGTACCTACGTTGTTCTACTAAGCTAGTACATCGGGCTAAGGACGAAGTGATAGGAGAAGTCTAAAGTGCTGTCATTAGTGAAGCTATGTATAGGATTGAAAGTTGAAGATAGCAAGTCATTAATAAATATCAGAATAAGGGTGGGACACACACGCATTAAATGATTGGTCAAAAAAATTTCAATCCAGGAAATAAGAGAGTCGCCCGAACCAACCCGCTTTGAGTTTGAATAAAAGGGCATTGCGCCATACTCTGTCAAAAGCCTTGAAAATATCGAGAGCAATAATACAAGATTCACCAAACTGGTGAATGCTCTTGTTCCAACGTTCTGTGAAGGTGGTTGAAAGGTCTCCTGTGGAACGTTTTCTGCGGAATCCATACTGTTTCTCGTCAATAATATCATTGATGTTGAGATATTTTATTATTCTATTGTTGATGATTGTTTCCATGACCTTCGACAGAATTGAAGTTATTGCTATTAGCGGGATTTGTGCGTTCTCTGCTGACAATGCTTCCGAGGTAGCACCTCTTCCACATTTTCTCGGTTAAGAACAACCAGTGCACTTGTATTCGAATACATGTGCATGTACTTAATCTTACGCGCATTTATTTTCAGTCGTGCCTATTTGCATTTATTGGGTGTATCAACAAGAGGTGTAGAAAGTATTTCTACGACCCAATCCGAGAACGTAAGGCGCTGCTGGTGGTCGACCGGCTACAGTTCTTGTATCAATTGGCCCTTGTAAGCATGCAGAACCAAATCTTTCGGTAATATTCGCTGCAGTGCGGACGTGGAGAGGTCGAGTTCTTGGGTACGGTGACGAATGGAGGTGTTTACATTGTTTTTAGCACTGTTCTTCACTGCGGCGATATTTTCGGTCGAACGTGTGGTGCGAAGTCATTTCGGTGTCTTCACATCTGCACTGAGCCAGTCTCTTGAAATATTTTAAGTTGGTTGCGCACACACACGTCCCAGAAGAACATGTTGTAGGGGAGGGGAGAAGAGATTATTTTAGAAAAATTACTGCTACAATTCTAGAACAAAACAAGTGGATAAAAGAACACTACAGGAGGAGTCTTGTCACCTTCACTTTGGCTAACGCGAATGGTATTCTGTTGCTGCTAGATGCTGCTAGTTACTGCGCTGTCGCCTATGCGGGCGAATTAGTCATCCAAATTGGTGGCAAGCATCCTACAACTTAAAGCGAACTGATTCAAAGTGTTGGTCTAACTCATGCGAATTCAGAATCAACCCTAACAAGACTTCACTCATACTTTTCACTAGAATACGACGTATAGAAAGTTTCAATTGCCATCAATTGGCGGAGTTGCTCTAAGCCTTCCAGATAGGGTAACTTATCTAGGAATCATCTTGGACAGGAAACTTGGATGGCGTCTGAATGTCTAGGAAAGAATTAAGAAATAATGACTTTTTATATGTAAAAACACTTTTAGCATACAATGAGGACTGAAACCAAATATGCTAAGGTGGATGTAACCAGCATAATACTACAAATCGTTATATACGGTACGAAAGTACGGAACTGATCGTGGGTATAGCGTATACAGCAGGACTGGAAGCCATTTGAAGTCTTCTTCCGCTGATTGTAATTCTGAAGAAGGTAGGCAATACGGCTGCGAAACTAGAAATTTGTGGCACATGGCTTACGACCAATTTAAAAAGTAAAGCCCAATCGTGCGATACTCTTGATGAAAGAGAATTTTTCTTATTTTAAAAAATTTTATAGGAGAAGTAGTAGAGGGGATGACGACATTGAACTAATTTTTTCACACCACGATAAGGTTGCTACCAAAATGTTTTATACAAAATTTAAGATTCAAAAATTTAGTAGGTACTAAGAAAATCAGTGTATTGAATTTAGTGAAATTGTGTAGTTTGTATGGGAGGTGGTAGAAGGAGGGTGGAGTTGTCAATGACTTTTTTAGAAATAACTGTAAACATCATTTGTTTGACATATTTTAAATTGCAGATCAGTAGCATTCATACTTTTCAGGAAAATCGACTTTTTGTAAAGCTTTTGAATTGTGTCAAATTGTATGGCAGGGAGTAGAAAGAGTGAAGCTAATCGCCTAATTTTTTTCGGTTTTACTAATAATTCTAAATTAATATTTAGTGCATAATTTCAGCTCGATCAATTTTATACGTACTGAGTAAATTTGTTTAGAGTATTTCATGAAAAAGTGCAGTTTGTATGGGAGGTGTTTGAAGGAAGGGGAGGACTCAAACAATTTTTATACAACAGATTGGAATTATTATGAAAGTAATATCTTCCAAATTTCAGATCAATAGCATTTATACTTGTCAAGAAAAGCCGTTTATTGTCGAATTGCCAAATTGTATCATTTTGTATGGGTGGGGGTAGAAGGATTAGTAGTAAATCCTAAATAAATATTTAGAGCAAAATTTCAAAACGATAAATTGTATACGCACTAAGTAAATTGGCTTAGAGCATTTCATGAAAAAGTGCAGTTTGTATGGGAGGTGCTGGAAGGAGGGAAAGGACACAAATAATTCTCATACAGTAGAATGAAATCCTCAAAATAGTATTATATTCCAAATTTCATATCAATAGCATTTATAATTTTCGAGAAAACTCGTTTATTGACAAAATGTGTCATTTTGTATGGGAGGGGGTAGAAGGGGTGGAGCGATTTGACCCGTTCACGAACTTGTCCTTACTTTTTTGTCAAAAACGACGTGTACAAAATTTGAACTTTCTAGATCAATGCGTTCGCTAGAGAGAACATGGATGGACGGACGGACGGACATCCGGTTTTGAGATTTTTGAGTGATAATATTAACTTCTGTATCATTTATTTTTTTTCTCCTAGCCTTATTTCTTGGCGTTACAAACTTTGTGACAAACTTATAATACTCTCAGATTTCATCTAGAGTATAAACATAACACAACTACGATTGAGCAAAAAGTCCAATTATACGAAAAATTTTTATGATCTTAAAAATGTTGAATGGGGACTCGTAGAGTAGCTATACAAATGTTTTATGCAAAATTTAGGCTTTAGGAATTAAATAGATACTGAGAAAATTAGTGGATTAGATTTAATGAAATTGTACAGTTTGTATGGGAGGTGGTAGAAGGATTGGTGGTAGTAGTTTTTTCAGAAAAAATTACGAACATTCTGCAATTGACATCTGTTAAATGTTAGATCAGTAACATTCATACTTTTGAAGAAAATAGATTTTATGTAAATTTGTGAAATTCTGTCACTTTGTGTGTGTGTGTGTGTGTATGGTGGGAGGGGGTAGAACGAGTGAAGCTATTCAGTTATTTTTTTTCCGATCCTAATGATGATGATAATTAAGCATTCAGCAACATTGGGGATCGTTAATTTTATACATACTGAGAAAATCGGTTTAGAGTTTCATGAAAAAAAGTAGTTTGTACGGGTTGATGAAGGAGTATAAGGAAGTGAATAATTGTAATAACACTTATGATAAAAATTATACATTCTAAATTTCAAATTATTATCTTCGATAGTTTCCAAGGAAATTTGATTATTGTAAATTATTAAAAACGAATCATTTTTTATGCGAGGGAGTAGAATAAAATTTGTGCTTCAAAATAGCGATTTTAGAGTCATGCAATGAAAAGTAGATTTCTGCAAGTTGGTCCGCGATGAATCAATGAAAGTTGGTCGTAAAAACGTAATTTCCAACCGGTCAGAAAGCCCAAGGGAACCATTTCGCTGAATAATATGTGAAGACCGAGGTAGATTGAACGCGAGAGTGCGATACGAGCCTTGTGCGAGATTCACAAGAGAGTCGCATCGTAGACTTCATTGCAAGCCGATGTTCATTAACAATGGTGAGTTACGCATGCATTCATAGAGCATACTACTTTTTTATTCGGGTGAATAATTTTACAAAATAGTTTAAATGGTATTTTCGAAATACAGGATTACCAATCCTTTTGTAATAGACGTTGACACGTCATAAAAAGTCTGCATTCAAATATATCTATTTTGCAATTTTATTACCTTTCTTTAAAACTTCCTTTTTCTTTCACGGTCCCTTTTATGAAGTAAAATATTCTACCTGACACTTGAACCTCTGGAAATCTATAGCTATTAATATGCGGAAGGTTAAATCTCTAAAGACGTTTGCTTGACACCTTCAACACACGAAACACGGTTCGCAAGGGACATTCTCGCATCACATAGTAAAGTATATTGCCAAATCGAATGTATATTGCAAAATCGAGGTGTCTGCCATGAAAAAGATTTGACAAGTCGTGCGAGTCTCGGATGAGCCTTGAATCGCATTCACGCACTCAATGTACCCCGGGCTTAAAGCACGCTGACAAAAGGGACCTAGTCCTATCACATGTCAAAATTTAGTTTTTAATATCATTGGATAATGGACAAAATTTTAAGAAGATCGCCTCAAGCATCAGGGAAAAAATTTATGAAGTTATGGAGCTTCGAATTTTAAAGTACAAAAATGGTGGTTTTGAGATAATCGATATTACGAGTGCCAATGTTCACTTTGCGGCTTTCCCCTCATTTCTGTTGTACCTGCTATACTGGAAGAGCAGCTATTCCTTAATTTTTAAAAGCCCTCCCCCCCCCCCTTCCTCTTCAACAATATTTTGTTTCTCAATGTATCGTACTACAATTTCATTCAAATTTCCTGCTTTTGATTGAGGTAGTGTTATTGTATATTTTGTGCTCCGCCCATGGAATATTACCGCCACTCTACCGAATACATCTCTATCCACAGTTTTCAAATATCTACCCCCCTTCCCTATATTTTTTCTAGAATTAGTTTTTTATGAATAGATGTTCACTCAAACACAATGGTTTGCTATAGGCATTGAATTTAATTTTTATGGTATCCTGCGTTTAAAATATCAAATACAACCACTTTATGTAGGTAACATTTGGTGCAAAATACACAAAATATCAAATTTTGTCCTAAGCGCATATTTTGGCTTGCACGTTGGTTCCTTTTGTCGGCTTGCAACACGTATATAGTCTAGAACACGCAGTTTAATTTTTGAGTGAAAAAGATCAAAATTACAAAATTTATTTATTAATTATTTATTAATTTGGAAAATGGAAGAAAACGCAAACGGAAACATTTTGACATGGTGTTTACAGCATTTGAATTCTAACGAGTTCAGAAATTATTTGTGCCCAAAAACATAAAACAAACTCACTTTGTTTTAATTTTTTACTGTGATAATACCAATGAACAAAGCACACTTTGTTAAATTTCATTGAAACTCATTTCAGCAAAGTTTCAGCCAGAGCTGTATGAATTGTACACCAACCTTGAGGCTCTGTTTTTATCTTTAGGAACTATTGTGATCGCCAAAAATCCCAATATCCAATTTTTAACGGATTTCCATTATTTTTGCCTTAAGGGGGCGTCAAAAAATTGGTTTCGTTGTGACGTCTGTCTGTGTGTCTCGACCATAACTCGAGTAAATCTCAACAGAAAAGTTTGCGAGTGTTGAGAGTTAGAGAGATATTGCAAAAGATCGGCCACATCTGCAGGGAGCGTTCTGTTTCTGGGAACGTTCGCTAACCGGCAGCGGAAAATATGAGCTAGTAAGCAAAAAAAATCAGCAAAGTCTTCTATTACCTGATCAAAAGTTGTATGACAATGTCATAAAGTGTGTTTTTTTTTGTTTTGATGCACAACTGTCGAGATGAATGATTTTCTGGCTATTCTCGACCCCAATTCGCAATATTTTCAATCGAATCGAAAAATAATCTGAATAAAAATGATAGAACTTCCAAGAATAAAGACCTTTTTGCATTCCTAATTTCGAGATTTTTGTATGTTTTCTTTCTGTTTTCTTAAATTTAAAATTTTTAGTTTTCTTATGTCATGAATTTAAAATAAAACTATGTTTTTTTTACAGAATGACCTGTGTTATAGGCAATTACGGCCTTTATGTCCAAACACAGTCATGGAGGGAAAGAATGGGATTGGGAAGGTTGGGGAAGGGGATTGAGAACGACTGTAACGAGTTGTGAAGCTGGTAAATTTTATCAGTTGTACTGGCTGCTACTAATAAATATTTACAGATGTTATGGGGACTGAATTATATAAAACCAAAAAAAGCCATCTATTGAGTATACAGACCTTCTTGAAGTGGAACTGTTTCACTATTTCACTATTTACACCGTTTGCTCATTTTATAAAAATTCGACTGTCTAGAGTGGGTATCGAACCCACGACCTATTGACTGTGAAGCAAGCACGCTGCCCATTGCGCCACAGAAGCCTGAAATATCATATGCAAAAGTTGATAGTATTATGTATACGCAAGGCTAAACCCCTGCTTATGTATCAATAGAACTTTTGTGTAAGAATTGAGATATAAAAGCCCCACCAATTCCAGCAGATTTCATTTGGTCTCCTCAAGTGTTGGAAATGACCTACCAGAATCAACTATTATCAACGCTCAGGATTGATTATTGTGATGGATACCTACTTGAAGATTGAAGTAGGTATCCATCAAAATAATCAATCCTGAGCATATCTGAAATTTAGCTTCCGGCTAACAATATACTAAACTCTTTTTTTTGCAATGGTGCTACTAGTAAAACTGCTACCAGTAACAGCTATAAATTTCAATTGTAAATGCAAAATACCAAAGTCATAGAAGATAAACATCAGGTTGTTTCGTTGCTAATTGACCTGCATAGCATCTCGTCAATCTCTCGATTCATGAATTAATCTCAAACAAACAATAAGCTTCATGATAATAAAAATTATGATTAATAATTGTGTGTATCTTGAATCTCCCACGATCATATCAACATCTTTTTCTTGGTCTTTACCTCGTAGAAATATTGAAAACTTTCGCTCTTAGCATAATTTTTACACCGAACAAAACTTTGTTTTTTTTTAGGCATATAATCAGTTTGGATAGAAAACAACAACGAAAAACAACAAACTACAAGAAAAAAATCAAAAAAATGTCTGACAAGAGTCTTGACCTCTTCGACGAGTGACTTTTAACAAAAGATCCAATCTAAAATTCCTTATGCAGAACGGTCCATTAAGAAATCTTATGGCAAGAGCACGACTTATTAGCGGAACGGAATATTCACAGAGAAAAAAATGAGCAGCATGTATACTTTAAAGACTTCGATTTGCGTGAATTTCACTGCGCTGAATTCGTGAGGATACTTCTCTAAATACATGTGTATTCAACGTGATCGATTAAATTCTGAACCTCCTGGATTAAAGATATTCTTCAAGTTATTTGATAAATTCGAAGATTATGCAAGAAAGAAAAAAATTTCAAAAATACTGATTTTTCATTAAGTACAAACATCTATTTTTTTTCTTTATTAAATATTTTTTTTTATATCAGATAGAATATGCCGATGTCATACAAGTAAGTAATAAATTTCTCGTAATTATTATTTTTGTGTTCCGCATAATCGCGGAAAGTTGAGATAGGTCGGCTGATAAAATAATATGGCATGACGCCTCTTGATAAATTTCATATTTTAAATACTTAGTGCCCTTACAGAAGAAAGTTTTCGATAAATTCTACGAAACTTTGATGATAGTTCGTAATATATGGCAAATTTTAAAAATGGCAACTTGTCAAATTGAATATCATATTTGTTAGAATATCAAAACTCTGAAGGACTCTTTCAGATTTTATGGGTACCTACATAATTAAATGAAATATTCCATGAGCCTTTACATTGTGCGAAGTGTGGTGCACAAAGCCAAAAGGCTGGTGTATGGAGTATACAGCATTATATTGTATTACATTAACATTCATTATATATCTGAGTGAATACAACCGACAGGGACTATAAATTAGTATATTGGAGATCAGGTGAAGGGCTAACAAACATAGTTTCAAAACCACAAATCAAGCGACTCAGATTTATTGGGCTGTAGCAATATTAAAATTGATTAGGTTTATGCGCCATTCATTAACCAAAAATGTTTTAATTAAATGAAATTATTGCACTATCTCCGACCAATGACCAAATCACATGATCATCTCGAATACTATAAAACTGTATTTGATTGACTATGGCAACTGCTGGATAGCTCGAGCCTGCCATGGTATCATATTTTAGAAGATATATTTTTTTCGAATACAATAAAAATATTAAGCGCCTTAAAAATCCATTTTCTCCCATCCTATATCCACTAATAATAAATACTTCGAATTTCGTTCGAAGTTGGATGGATGAAAGATTTAAAACGCTGAAGGTCGTATGAATTGTTGAATTCAGATATTTTCACTTCGAGAACGTGTTGAGGCAGAAAGCTCAAAGTTCTTGCATGTGATTTTCGGCGAAAAGGTAAGGTTACGTTCGTGAACGGGTCGAATCTCTCGACCCTTTCTACTCTCTCCCATACAAAATGATGCAATTTCACAACTTTACTATAAGATAATTTGCTGGGATAATATAAATAGTACTGATCTGAAATTTTGAATTTATGATAAATACATTCATTTAAATCCTTCCACCTTTCTTCTACCACCTCCCATGCAAACTGGACAATTTAACGAAATACAAAACACAGTTATTTTTGTACCCATAAAATTTATGATGCTCAAATTCGGTCTAAAGCATTTTGGTAACAATTATATACATATAAGAAGAATTTAGTTCGATCGCACCGCCTACACAATTTAACAAATTTATAATAAGCCAATTTTCATGAAAAATTTCAAAGGTCATGTTCTGAAATTTTGAAAATAACACTTTTTCAGGGGTCTTTTTAAATTTTATTAAAAAACAATTTAAATTCTTTCACTCCTTCGATCCCCCTCCTATACAATCTGCACTATTTTAAATACAATGCAAGGACCAATTTTCTTAGTACCAATTTAGCACCAATTTTCTTAGTACCACTCATTCAATCAAGTTAAAAATAAAGCATTTTGATAATGAGGAGTAAAAAAATAAGTTTAATCCCGATGAACGTCCCTTAAGTCACACCATATAAAAACGCAACAATTCCACAACTTTATGATATGCCGATTTTTTGGAAAGCATAAAAACATAACAGAATTATGATTGGGTATACGATGCTCTAAATGAAATGGGAAAAAGTTTAATGTACTGGAAAATATCATCTCAAATTTTTCGAAGAGTAATTAAATACTCTTAAGCTAGGGTATAGCCTAGTGGGTAGTGTGTTGGTCTTGTAATGCGAAGGTCGTGAGTTCAAATCCCGGTCGACGCAATATATAATTTCAACACGTTGCCTGCTTGGATATACCTTGGTCACCTCAATCTACGAAAATGGAAAATTCGTAGAAAGAGGGTTGTGCGAAGGACTAACAGCCCTTCCACAATAAGTAATGAAAAATGTTAAGGAACCTGAATATCAGGAGGCCAAGGTCCGATTTGGGCTGTAGCGCCATTGTAGAAGAAGAAGAATTAAATACTCTTGTATGGGAGGTGGTAGATGCAGAGGGGAGAGGTTTGTTATTTTGGTATATGATACCGAACGTGGTATGCAACACGTTTCAAACAGAATTTAAAGTTTGCAGCTTTCATAATTTTCGAGGAAATTAAACAATTATTATCTGAAATTATGGCTTTTGTATGGGAAGTGGCAGAGGAAGTGAAATGTTCTGAATGATTTTCAAACTGCCTCTCAATATCACATTGCTCTAATACAATTTAAAAGTCGATATGTCTCATATGTTCGAAGGAGAAATACTTTTCTTGAATTTCTAACATAAAAATTTGTATGGGAAAGGTTAGAACGAGTGAAGCGAAGTTGATACTTTTTAGCATTTATTACAACGATTAACAGACCAGTTCTGGCCAAATTTTAAGTTCCTATTTCTTATAGTTTCAATGGAAATCAATTAAATGTATTTACCAACATTGTGCATTTCCATGGGACTACCCCGTCCCTTACAAATGCATAGTATTCGAATCAAAATAAAATTTTTCGACATCAATGATATTTGCAATAGTATATCAATCAATCAAATTCCTGTTAAGACCCCCTATAGGGGCATAGGACAGAAACAACTCTCTTCCACAAGGCGCGATCCTGCGCATCGGCTTTAAGCTGTTGCCAGGACTTGTTTATTCCTCTGGCCTCCTGCTCAACTGCTCGCTTCCATGTGTTACATGGTCGACCAACCCGACGTCTTCCTTGAGGGTTATAATCCAGAGCCTGTTTTGCGATGTTTCGCTCTGGTTTCCTCAAAGTATGACCGATCCACTGCCACTTTCGCCGTTGAATCTCAATACCTATTTTAGTCTGGCGAGTTGTACTCCAAAGTTCGTCGTTGGAGATCACTTCTGGCCAGAATATTCCTAAAAT
Source organism: Chorisops tibialis (assembly GCA_963669355.1). Lineage (NCBI taxonomy): Eukaryota > Metazoa > Arthropoda > Insecta > Diptera > Stratiomyidae > Chorisops > Chorisops tibialis. Next base: position 109,134,805 of record OY770262.1, on the reverse strand, counting down.
GCGTCGGAGGCATTGGTTTACGAAAGTCTGTAGTTTCTTGGTAAGTCGAACGGTCACTTTCCACGCAGTACAACCATATAACAACACGGATTTGACGCATGCGTCAAAAACTCGCAGCTTCGTGCGAAGGGAGATCTCTCTTAACCTCCAGAAAGGGGAAAGGATACCGAAGGCCTGACGAGCTTTATTTAGCCGAGCCTCAACATCCTTTTCGGCTCCGCCGTCCATGCTGACAATGCTTCCGAGATAGCAAAAATCTTGCACCTCTTCCACATCCTGTCCATTAAGAACAATCGGTGTGCTTGCGTTCGAACCCATGTGCATGTACTTGGTTTTACGCACATTTATTTTCAGTCCCGCCTCTTTGCATTTAGAATGCAACGAGCGAACATTTGACTCTAAGTCCGAACGGGTATGTGCAAGCAAACACACGTCATCAGCATAATCAAGGTGACTTAAGATGTTAAATAGTCTCCATTGAAGACCTTTACCTTCCCCACTTTCCAGTGCAGCTTTCAAGATGTCATTTATTACCACCAGAAACAGGGCTGGTGATAATATGCAGCCTTGTCTGACACCCGTTCGCACAGGAAAGCTCTCGGACAGCTCTCCTCTATGCAAGACGCGACACCTTGCATCTTCGTAGGATTCTTTAATCATAGCTATGACCTTATCTGGAATACCTCTCCTACGCAAAGCATTCCATATGTAATCTCGCTTAACGCTGTCAAAAGCATTCTCGAAGTCCACAAACATGAGATGTAGTGGCGAACCCATTTCGGCTGACTGCTCTAATATTATCCGTAGGGTATTTGTGTGGTCGGTACAAGACGACCCTTTATGGAATCCAGCCTGATAAACTTCGAGAGTGCTCTCGACGACATCACTAATCCTATTGAGAATTACCTTAGCCATAATTTTTGATACGGCAGTAAGTAGACATATACCACGCCAATTGACACAATCCCGAAGGTCGCGCTTCTTCGAAATTTTCACAATGACGCCCTCCTTCCATTCAGTCGGATATCTTCCATCATTCCACACCTTAGTGAAGAGTGGGAGGAGTATATCGGCTGTTATTTCCGGGTCCGCTTTGAGGAGTTCGGTTGGTAGTCCGTCTATACCTGGAGCTTTCCTTCCCGCCATTGACCGAATGGCGGAAACTATCTCTTCCTTATCTGGGGGATTCTCCCTAATAGAGGATTGTTGCGGTTGGATGTTTGGAAGTTGTTCTGTTTCCGGAATATCTTCATCTGCAATAGTATAAGTTACTCAAAATTTTAGATTGATAGCTCTGACGGTTTGAAAGAAAAATAATTTTTATTAAACTTTGGAAATTTCGTGAAATTTGTATGGGAGGGGGTAGAAGGAATGAGTTAAATTTAATAGTTAGTAGTATAAAATTGATTGCAGTTATACAAAAATTATTCTGGCAAGGAGTGGGGGATGTGGTCAGTTCACGAACTTAAAGTTACTTTTTTGCTAAAAATGACATAAAAAAAATTTCAGCACGATAGGTCAAAGCGTTCGAAAGTTAAGGTTTATACAGACAGTCATTCGGAATCGAGGTTTTTGAACAACAACAAATATTGCTTTACCCTTGGCGACTCTGAGCGAGCATTATTTCTTAGCGTTATAAACGGTAATGCAAACACAATACACTCTCAGATTTAATCTAGAGTATAAAAATCATAGTTTGACGATACGCATTAAAACATTTTCAAGATAATGTAGATAATATGATATATTTGTATAAGTTGGTTAATATGGAATAATAACGTAAAAATGTTAAACAATAATTGCAAAATTAATAATCCGAACACTGATGAGCATCAATTTGTAACAGTAACTTTCACTCTATTTAGCACATCCCATATAAAATGACGCGATTTTGCAACTCAATAATATGTTGATTTCCTGGAAAGTACACATAAAACCCACGATTTCGAATTTTAAACATGAAATTTTTTAATTGTTTCAGCTATTTCTGTAAAAATCAATAAAATTCTCTACTGACTCTGCCACCACTCACACAAACTGCATAATTTTATTTAATATGACCATATCAATCAATGTCTCGTTAAGACCCCTTATATAGACATAGGATGGAAACAGTTCTCTTTTACAAGGCGCAATCCTCTAAAATTCGTCGTTGGAAACGACTTCTGGCCAAAATATACCTAAAATGCATAGGAGGCATTGGTTCACGAAAGTTTGCAATTTCTTGGTAAGTCGAATATTCACTTACCATGTAATACAATCATATAACTAAACAGATTGCATACGTCAAGTGCTCCCAGCTTCGTACGAAACGAGATCTCTCTTAACCTCCGGAAAGGAGAAAGGATACTAAAGATTTGATGAGCTTTAGTTATGCGAGCCTCAGTATTCTTTTCAGCTCCGCCGCACAAGCTGAAAATGCTTTCGAGTTAACAAAAATCTTACACCTCCTCTATATTTTGAATAATCGGTGTGCTTGTGTTCGGACATTAGAGTGGCCCTTAGCTATATGGTCTGGTCTGAAAGTTGAAATTTTGCTGCTCCCACCGCCTAACCTTGTTCTAATCAACAATAGAACAGGTTGTACACAATTTCGCTAGAATCAAATACTGGGCGACTCTCAAACGCCTTGAAGTTTGAAAAATCTTTGAAATAACATGAAAAATTTAAAAATTATTCTCTGAGCTGATAGAAAATCGAGTAAAGAAATTTTTTTGTAATGGCAGTTACAAAAGACGAAAATTCGTTGTTTATAAAGGAAAAAAAATTCGACTGCCCCCATCTCACAGGGGGTTGGAGATCTATAATGGCAAAAAATCCCTATTTTATCTGTAGTATCGGTCGTAGTTCTGTTATACTTATGTGATCGACCGTTCCATTCAAATTTCAATAATCATAATAGGGCATAATCTTTTCAGTGGCGGAACAGTCCTAGTAGGACCTTCGACCCAACTGAGCCATGGTGGACTAAGGGCAATGCTGAAACGAACATCTTTGTCTATTTGTTCCGTTGTCACAGCATGATATATTGGAGTCAGAAGTCTGATGAGCTTCTTCTTGGCACTCCAGCCCAAATCGGGGCTTGGCCTCCTGACCTTCAGGTTCCTGACATTATTTTATTTGTCATTGTGAAAGGGTTGTTAGTCCTTTGCAACAACCCTCCATCTACGAATTTTCATTTCCGTAGATCGTGGTAACTAAATTATACCCAAGCAGGCATACTGGAATTATGCGTCGACCGGGATTTGAACTCACGACCTTCGGATTGTAGACCAACACACTACCCACTAAGCTACAACATAGCTGATGAGTACCAATTTATATAATTAGGTAGGATTTTAATTCTATACAATTGTGAAAGACTAAGATTTAATACTATTATAGTAATTGATTGTAATCAGAAGTTTTATAATCAAAAACTCCATAATTTACATTAATAGAAGTAAGCTAGGGTGTGGCCTAGTGGGTAGCGTGTTGGTCTTGTAATGCGAAGTTCGTGAGTTCAAGTCCCGGTCGCCGCATAATTCCAGCACACTGCCCGCTTGGATATACCTTGGTCACCTCAATCTAAGAAAATGAAAAATTCGTAGAAAGAGGGTTGTGCGAAGGGCTAACTACCCTTCCACAATAAGTAATGAAAAATGTTAAGAAACCTGAATGTCAGAAGGCCAAGGTCCGATTTGGGCTGTAGTGCCATTGTAGTAGAAGAAGTATTATCGCATTTATTGTTAAACTTCTTATGGTTTTTTATTCTTCGGGCGAAATTTTATTATTCTTGGGACAAGTTGCGAATGAGTGGAAAGTCAATATGCAGGTTAGAGTGGTTAGGGAAGACTAAGTGAAAGGGAGTTCTTGGGCAGGACTGTTAACAATATTTCATTCGTGTCTGTAAGTTTGGGTTTTTATGAGGGGAGGAGTAGGGGTAATAGTAAGGGTGGGTGGATGTTAATAGCTTTTTAATTAATTACTTGAATCACGTCCAATATTCTCTGTATAGAATGTGTTTCATAGACGAAGTTGCATAGAATTTTTATAAAATTCGGTGTATTTTACATTCATGAAACCGAACATTTGTATGGGAGGGGGTAGAGAATATAGGGGAATCGTAAAATTTGATACGCAGTTTTATTTCGCGTCTCTTGTTAGGTGCTTGTATAGAATTTCAAGTTCGTAGCTTTTAGTTTGTTGGATATTAGTTGATTTAATAAAATTGTTCGAAATCATAGTTTTGTATGGGAGGGGGTAGAAGCGCAAGCGCGATTTCAAAACTTTTAAAGCAACTTCATTTGAATTATTTTTATAAGTTCTTATGCCAAATTTGAAATTGATAGCTTTTAAGAGTTAGCTGATAACTGATTTCTTAAAAATGCTCGAAAAAATAATTTTGTATGGGAGGGCGTAGAGGAGGTAGGGGAATCGTCAAACTTGTAATTCATTTCGCAAATTTTCAAGTTTCTACCTTAAAATTTCACTCACAAATTTTCAGTTTATGTGTTTTTTTCAATGCACATGAAACACCTTGTGCACGTTAGACCGGGGGAGTCGGTTTATAATAAATATGGATCAAGTTAATATTATTTTTCTATGTACATTAAATATAGGTATTCGCATGCAAAATTTTAACTTTTTATCTTTCACTAGAGCTCTAAAAAAATCACTCAAAATTTTCGACATTTTTGCTTATCACCTCCCTCCCCTTACACCTCCCAGCTTAAAATTTTTACCAAAATTAACCATTATGTAGTTCTACAATCTGACAAATTTTTGATTTAATATCTGTACTATTTTTGAGATATAAGGATTTGTAATTTTTAAAAGTGCGCCATTTTTGAAATGTTCCCCATTTCCCCCCACTACTATTATTTCGACATGTTATATTTTTTTTGTATTTGCCTAGTATAGCTTAATGTACGTTTTAAGTTTCAATTACATAGCTTAAAAGATAGTTGAGATATTAATTTTTAAGTGTTTTTCTTTGCACCCCCCCTGACCCTCCCCCTTACAATAATTAGCCGCTTTCTGAGCTGGTTCCAATGGAACTATATGCCACCTTGACGGTCTCTAAATATGATTTTTTTACGATAAGTAATTTCGAAGATATAATCATTTGAAAAAAAATTCGGCCGACAATTGGTTCTTAGCCCCCCCTTTTCGCACCCCAATGGATAAAAAAATTAAATTATTTTTAAAAGTTGTCCCACAAATCCTTCTATATGTATGTTGAGTTTAAGCTTCCTAGCTGTTACCATGGTTGAGATATTTGAATTCGTATTTTTCGGTTTAAGCACTCCCCCCGCCTCCCCCTGAACCCGTACACCCTTAAAAATGGGTGTCCGCCTGAGATCCGCAACTATCTACAATCCCTCCAAAAATAAACTTTCTATCTTGAAGGGTTTGGGAGTTAATGTGCGCTGAGCGTACACGTCGGCGTACGGCGGACGGCGTACAGACAGACGGATTTTTTTTTTTTTGCATTTTTAGGCTAATTTAGTCATGAAACGCGAAAAAAAAAAATTTCAGGGTAGCAAACTTTTTTTTTTTTGTGTCGATCACAATACTTTATTATTATAATAATAAAGTAATTGATAAACTGTAAAGTTATATTGTGTGTCCTTTTCCAAGGAATTTTATCATTCTCTCAGAAAAAGCTCATAAATTTCATCGCTAAGGAAAAATCGAATTCCTTTATCAGCCGAGTTATACATGTACTCGTGTTTTCTCCGACGGCGACTAGAATGCTTGTTTTTAGAGTTCGTGTACGAGGTGAGGTTAAAAATTTCGCGAAATGACAGGGAAGATGGGTAAAATTAATTAATATTATTTTTTCTTTTCAAAATATTCTCCGTTAAGCCTAAAACATTTATCACATCTCTCACAAAGTTTATTAATTCCTCCTTAAAAAATGTTTTATCAATTTCGTACACGAAGCTCTTTCTTCAGTTTTGGGGACAAATAGTAACCGGAAGGGGTCAGATCTGGACTATAAGGGGGTGGTTCAATATTCCGTAGCCACATTTCAGTAGAGCAGCCATTACAACGTGGCTCTTGTGGAAAAGTGCGGTGTCGTGCAAAAGCAGCACACCTTGAGTCTAATTTCCTTTTCTTTTGTCTTTGATAGCATCCATTAATTTTTAGACCAAGTTGGTATAGTATCCCCCTGTGATATATTGTACTTTTTCTTTATAGTCGATCATCAAAACCCCCTCTGAATCCCAAAAAATAGTGGCCATGATTTTCCCGACGGATTGTGAGACCTTGAACTCCTTGGAGGGTGAATCGCCTTTTCGGAGCCACTGCATTGACTTCTGCTTTGATCAGGCTCATAGTGATGAACCCAAGTTCCGTCTCCAGTAACAATCCAGGTCAAACTTCATCCCTGTTCTCCCTACAGAGATCCAAAAACATACCTGAACATTCGACGCGCTGCTTTTTCTGAACCTCTGAGAGCATTCTCGATACCCATCTTGCGCTGACTTTAGTCATGCAGAGACGATCGTGGAGGATATTCAAAATAGTTGCATCTGATACTCCAACCATTTTTGCGATTTATTTCTTATTTAAACGAGCATCTTCGAGAACAATTTTCTCCTCTTTTTCGACGATTTTTGAGGAAGTGGACTCAATCGGTCGGCTCGAATGTTCATTATCTTCAATTGGCTCCCTGCCTTGCCGGAATAAACTATGCCACTTATAAATCAACGTTTTTCCAGAGCAAAAGTCTCCGTAAACAGATGCCATTTATTCTAAAATTATTTGTGGCGTTTTTCCTTGTTTGGTATGGAACTTTATGACAGCACGAAACTCAATTTTGTCCATAGTTAGCGTTTTCTTTTCGATTGACTTGTTGATTTGGCGATAACTAAAATGCTAGTGATTTGATATGACAGAAACTTTGTATTTATACCTGTATTGAGTGTTGTTCCTTGTCCATCCCCTTCATTTCGTGAAGTTTTTGACCTCCCCTCGTACTATGAGTGATACTGCATACTATGAAAAGTTCCTTAATAAGCAAACTGTTCAAAATTCCACTACTCGAAATTTCAATAATATTGGTGACAATTTTGAAATTAGAAACGATCGAAAAAGGTACGTCGATTTATTGCAAACCCTCTTCAAATATCCGTAAGGGAACGAACTATTCAGCGCGAATTGAGTAACTACAACGATCTATTCTACCGCCATAAAGATAAAATCGAAACACATGTGTGCAACCCTGTGGAATTTCTTTTCTTCTTCGCTGTTATTACTGAGGATTTCGGAATGTCGGGAAAGAGAAAACCATTCGGTTGGTCGAACACAGCGAATACCGTGCTAATGCCACCCCATTTCTGGCCGTTTTAGCGAAAAGTTCCTTTTCTTGCTGCTTTGTACGATTAGAAAGATATCTTAAATATTTAACTTAATGCATTTTTTTTATTCATCCCGTTGTTTTTATGTTTGTTGTATCTTAAAGACTTTTATGATTGTTCCATGTGCGAAACTGAGAATTTATTTTTTCTCGAGAATCAAGTTACCATCAACGGGGTTAAGCACTGTGAACAGGTATAAAGCATACCATACTACAAAAGTCTTTGTTTCTCACACAAGAATTCAAACAATTCTCCAAGCATATAAACATCAAGAATGTTCGGTGCTTAATGGTACAATGTATAGTAAGATGGATATAACATACGATCTACGCCTATGTATTTCATTTCAGGATGAGTCACAAACCTGTGAGTAACGAAAGAATCAAAAAGATAGTTTTATACAGGTTAAAAAATAAAAATAATATTAAGTGCCTACTGGGAAACTCCTTCTGAGCCCTGATAGCGCTGTCAGAGCGAATAATACTTTACATGATCATCTCTATAAAATCGCTCATAAATTAATAAGATACACTTTGTTCGTTACATTGTTAGAAGAGGTCATGAATTCCTTCGGCTGACTGGACAAAAATATAAATCGGAAACCTGATTTCAGCCACTAACCAAAAGTGATCTAATAAAATGTGACAAACAAAAACATCACATTCTGGCGGATAGTGGCTGGATATATGGAAAAACCAGTGTGTTCAAGTGTAATGACAATGTACTTATGGAAGCATATCGCGGGGAGTACCTGTAATGTAACTATAGATAAAATATGTAGACCTGATCGACGGCTTATTGATCGCGGCTCATAAGCCGTTCGATCGATCTGGCAAGCAACTATAAATAGCTTCTCCTGAGCCAAGCCTTCTGACTAATGAAACTATAACTATGCTGCGGTGCAGCACTGCACTACACACCGCGCTTACTATGGTAGTTATCCGCACATAATATACTTTTCTGTATTTTATGCAATCGAAATTATTACGTAGGCATGCCTGTTTAAGAGTTTACGGTCGAGTCATATATGAACGTAGAGCAGGGTATAGCGGGTGCTGGTAGGGTGTGAGGTGACCAATCATAATAAAAGCGATATCAATAGTTGAACGCGATCGATGTGCTATAATCGATTCAAGAATGCACAACGCACAATTCAGAACTGACCTCTAAAGACTACTTTTACCTGGATGCACTTGGAAGTCAACTAAGTGCTCTTGATCAACTAATTAGTGCATATTTCGGTTCCCTTACCGATCGCTGACGATCACCGATCATATACGCGATCTATACGTTATAAATATATGGCCGCAACTAACCTAGTCCAAACAACTTTTATCTCTACCGACAAGAACATCGCCAGCCTCCTGTTGTTGTTGTATTCCTTTTGCATAGGTTAGTATAGTATTTGAGGAATTCCAATTTTCCCTGTTCAAGGTATCCGCGAAGGCAATTATCTTTTGTTGGTTTTTATCACATTTCGCTTGTTTTGTTTGCGTTCGAGGTATGTTTTTATTTATCTTCTTCCCCGCGCCAATGCACTCACCTGCGCACACCAATCCACAGTAACTACTTGACGCGCGGCGTATTCGACAACTACGCAAATATTTCGACAGGTGATAAGAATAAAAATCAAATTCCGATGAAATTGAAATTTTATTTATAACCAGAACGCAAAATAAATTTCCGAAATTGAACAATAATATAATTTTCTTAATGTTCCAAAAAAACAAAGCAGTACCACCGATTGATTTAAATTAACTCACTTAAAATCTATTTAAATTACGGTGAATCCTATTTAAGAAGTAGAGCGTGTAACTCTGATTTATCGATTCAAATAACCGATAGAATAAAATTTATAAGATCTTAAATCGAAATGCTATAATTATATCCGATTCGTCAGGTGCTTTATGCTTAGTTTTGAAACTTCTCTAATTACTTGTTGCTGCTATGTTTTTTTTTTTTTGTGTTGTATTGTTTTATTTTTTTATCAACACAACATTACGATATCAAATTCAATCGATGATTGGTTATTTTGTAATACGAGTATCGAATAGCATTGGAAATTGATGATTTGTCGCTAAATAGATGGTTTTGTGTTTAATGAAAATTAATTTCGCTGAGAGTTATTTTTTATCTGGATGGAAATTTATTCGGAAGGTGATTATATAAGAAATTTTTTTTTTTTTTTTTTTAATTTGTGTAAGATTTAATTTCCTGTATTCCCAAAATGGATTTAACAGGCTTTAGATGCGTTCCAGTTAATTTTTTATTTATTCTTTGTTAAATTCTTTTTTTGGTTCATTCTTTAAGTTAAGATGAAGAAAGTGTTTAATGAAATAAAACTTTCGGTTTAGACAAATGCTTGAAAGGTTGCTATCATATTTGGAAGAAAAACTCGTAACCCGGTTAATTATTTATAGTAAACAAAGCTGATACGGTTTACGGTATTTGTTGGATAATATCCATGCTTAGGTATAGTTTTAATTAATTCACTGTATATTTTGAAACCAGTCAATGTTTCAGTAAGTTCCGATTCTAGGATTTTTTCTCCGAAAGTAATGAATTTGATCATAATATCATTATTCCCACACCCATAACTAACAACATATACAAACAACACAGTGTTCCAATACCAATCAACATTTCTCGAAATTTTGAAAAATTTATTAAGTTCAAATTTAGTATCATTTTCGACATGAAATGAGTAATTTAACTGTCAGCATTAATAAAGATTGTAGAACGAAACAGTAGCCAATCTTATAAGAATCGGTTTTACCTCTGCCTATCAATCGAATTATCAGTTAATTTAGCTTTACAATGCAAGAGATTAATTAAAAAAAATATCGTATGTATCCTTAATGAGCAATTGTTTTTTTTTTTTTTTTTCATTTGGAAGGTTGATAGATTTTTTATATTACGTATCATCTTAGATAGTTCTGGTATTTTTATTCACTTTGATAGAGTTTTTTCTGGCCAAGTTTTCCACTTACTGTGAATATTTTTACTTAGAACTTGCTTCTTAACAGACACGGTCATCTACTAGGCAGGTAGGGTAGGGTTGAGCTGACTTCCAAGGCACAAGTCCGGGCGCACAAAAACCATAAACTGGTCCGTTGTGAAACCACAGGATCACATGAATAACAAAGCGTTGAAGGCTCCTGGCTTTCACATTTGCCAGATTTCCAAGAAGTAAGCAGCTAAGTGGCGTCTCATTTTTCTAGAGAGAGAGCAGGTCAAGTTCATAATACATATATGAAGAATCGTTTCTTTCTCTTCCTCATCTTTGCAGCTCCTACAAAAATCATTAAAAGGAATGCCAAGCGTCTCAACATGTCTCCCTATCAGGCAATATCCTGTAACGACTTCAACCACAGAGCTTATCATCTGCCTGCTTAGATCAGTCTACCAGAGCGTTTCAGATCCAACACAGGCCAAATCTGTGTGGTGGTATTACCTATAACACCATTCGCTCATCGGTCGTTAGCTTTGCTAATGTCATTCAATTTAAGTTCCAGCTTGTTAGTTGCGAGAGGCATACTCAGCTTCTCTTTCTCAGATTGAATCTGCATGGTCGTTCCATGCTAGGCGAGTTCTTCGGCCTTGCTCAGTATGGCCCTATGCCCTAGTACCTAACACCGGCGAATGTTGAATTGTTCATCCATCACCCTCAGAGACGCGCGAGAATCCAGAACAGTTGAGAATCTAGACATAACTGATTCCAGAGTTTTAATACCGGCCTGGCTATCAGTGAAGATGCCAATATCCTAAGTAGAAACTACTTTATACTTCAGCCAGGTCAAGGCCTTTTTATCGCCATCACTTCTACTGGGAACACACTACAATGATCCGAAAGACGGAAAGATATGTTTAAGCTAAACATTACTGAGCAAACACCTACTCCTACTTCACTTCTAATTTAGAAGCCATCAGAATAAAAGGAAATCAACTCTTCTTTCCGTATTTCATCCGCCTCCCACTCTTATCTCGAAGGAATGATGGAGAGGAAATAATTATCGAGAACAAACCTTGGGGGAGTATAGTCTGTGTTTTCGGTTAAAATCTTCCACAATTAAGGACTGACCAGTTTGAAATCAGGTCCACTGGCGAGTTTCTTCGTGGCGGGAGGCACTTGTAACCATTTATTCAAAAATAATATCGAGAGCTGCGGAGGGAGGGTTGTTCTGAGAGCCCCATTCTCTGCACCTTATCAAGAAGAGAGCTGTTTGTCTCTATCCGTAGGGCAGTCCACAATCACTCCTGGGTCTAATAACGGTAACATGGAGCCAATGAACAACTTTCGGCTCCATTCCCCATTTCTTACCTATAATCTTCTTACATGAGTAAAGCGCAACAGTAACTTTGCTACGACGTTCTTAAATATTAGGTTTCCAGCTCAGCTTACTGCCCAAAATAAGACCAAGATATTTTGCTCTATCTGCAAAAACAAAACTAGTGCCATCCAGAATAAAAGGGTCAACGTGGGGATTTTTGTGTTTCTTTGTTTTGCGTGGGTTCACTCCCAGTCCGCATTCACGAGTCTATGTAGACAGTATTAAGAAGGCATCTTGCATAACCTCGCCCAGAGTAATCGGGTACTTATTAGAGATAGCAGATAAAGCAACGTCGTCCGCCTCTTCTAGTCTTCGCAATAGCTCATTGCCCGCCACATTCCAAAGAAGTGGCAAGAGGACCCACCTTGCGGTGTACCTTTACTAACAAACCTTCTAGCAGATGCGAAGTTTTGTGTGCTGATAATCCTAGATGTCAACATTAACTTTATCAGCACGCCAAGCGAAGCGGATTTGATAGTGCGTCCGTAACTGCTTCTGGTATTAAGTTGTCGTAAGCCTCCTCGATATCGGTAAACGTTAACATAGTGTGCTTCTTATTACTCAGAGCATACAAGTGTATGTAGAGCCATTTCAACCGATTTCCCCTTCCAGTATGCATGTTGGGCTACTGACAACATTCGCTGATCGATGTTATTGCGTAAATGGATATCTATCAATTGTTCCAAGGTTCTTGGAAGGAATGACGATAGACTTATAGGTATTAAGTCCTTCACAAATATATGGGAGCTGGAAGGCTTTGGAGCTAAAAACCACTTTCACCTCCTTCCACAATTCAGGAATATAACCAGTCATACGTAACTTCAAAAAATAACGTCCAAGCAAGGAAGGATGAAATCAAATGTGATTTGAAATTAGACAGGCATTATGCCGTCCAATCCTGGTGATTTATACGGGCTGTAGCGTACTGCGCATAGGATTTTGTTCTGCGAGATGATGTGTCGCCCCTTGGAGGTTTGAGCTGGTGCTCTTTTCGATGCGGAGCGACTCTATCTACTCGAAAAGTGAGTATTTAAGAGAAGACTAATAGTTTCGTCACTCGAGCAGGTCCTTGACCCATCGGATTTCTTCATGTAGCTGCGCACTGAGGGGGAGTTAACGAGAGATTTTTGCAAAATCGCAAAAAACGTTTCAGGATTCGCGCTGCGCTTTTCTCAAGTTTTTTTTATAACAGGCGGAGGGCTTCCTTAGAATTCCCAGTCTGAGGGCTTTTTGATTCCACCACGGTGACTTCTGTTTACCTCTTGGTTTTCTTGTGTCCTCGTGAGGGTAGACACGATCCTATCAAGAGCAACTGTGGTGCCCGGAAGGACTAGGAACTTCGGAACAAAGCAGCAGTATTTCTGTGTTTGGACCAGTTAGTCTTTGGTTTGTCGGGAGAATAGTCATATAAACCAAATTGGAGATATCGATCTGAGAAGGAATATTCACTGGTATCCAGCCCCTAACCAAATATATATATTTATGTATTATATATATATATATATTCTTTGACACTAGGGTAATGTGTAGGACTTTCTATCTATCTAAAGTGGGTTCTCTCCCTCTTTTGCAGAGCAGTAGGTTGGTGCTCAATAGGTAGTCAAGCAGTACTTCAACTCTTTCATTAATATCGGAGCTACACCATACTGTATGATGCGCGTTAGCGTCATATCCAATAATAAGTCATACTTCAAGGCTACGTGCTTCAGCAATCGGACCTTTCACATTATTCGAGGAGGCACAAGATGGTCATGGCCTAAATAAGGCGAAATCGGTCAGTAGTTTTTTCCTCTCATTTCGAGGCTGATTAATGTGACATGGTTGTAGAAATACGTTTAAAGTGCTCTTCGTAAGAATACAAAATCTTGGTCTACCTTGATTCCTTGCGTAGATGAGAGTATAGCTAAGAGTCTTAAGTCCATCGATTAACTTACCAACAACCTAAGGCTCTTGGATCAAAACTATGTCTTCTCCTTGCTGTTTCAGACAGGAAAGTAGAAAGAGACCACTGTTGGAGATTTGCGAACAGTGGCAAAGATAGTGCTCGATATATTCTTCGTCTTCCTCATAAACTCTGTAAAGGCTGTCGCGCGCGATCCGCAGCCTGAATGCGTGCAGCTTTACCAAGTAATGACCTGTGGTCAGGCCGATAATAGTGCGGACGCTATAGTGACTACGAAGTAACAACTATTTTTATTCGGTTCTTACCAAAAGAATTTGGTCGTTCTGCAGCTATTCGGCTGCCGCCATACCATCAAGAAAAAATTCAAAATAGTTTGTTTGAAGCTATTCTTCAGAACTGTTGGTTCTACATTAACTGACTTCCTAATGGAGTTTAAAGTCATTTCGCACAAATCTCAGTATCTGCGTCATTTCTGCGTTGAACTTCCACCACAATAACCCACGCTTCTTCCGGAGCAATGATTGTTGTAGGAACCTATTTGCTGCAAGAATACTGACCAGAACAATAATTATAAGAAAATGAATTACCGAATAATAATTACGAAAATAAATGAAAAATATTTCATTTATTATTGCGGTTTCTTTGCAATTATCGCATAATTGAAAAATATTAACAACGGGTGCAGGATTTGTTTCCAAGATCCAATCAGACATCATACGGCGCTGCTGGTGGTCCACCGGCTGCAGATCATGAGTCAATTGGACCTTGAACGCCTGCAAAGCCAAATCCTTTGTCAATATTCGCTGCAGTGTTGACGTGGAGAGGTCGAGCTCTTGAGCACGGTGACGAATGGAGGTGTTTGAGTGGTTTTTTGCACTGTCCTTCATTGCGGCTATATTTTCGGTCGAACGCACGGGGCAAAATCGTTTCGGTCTCTTCAAATATTGCACTGAACCAGTCTCTTGTAATTTTTTGTGTAAGTTGTGGACACACGTCTCAGAATGCACAAAATTACAATCAAAATTTGCTCGTATTTTGCGCATCGTAACTGTGATTGAAAGCGAATTTTCGGAATAAAATTCAAAGATTGTCTAGCGTTTCGCGATGACAAATGGTTACATTTGACAACTATCAAGCTATCAAATAATAGGCCTTTCCAGCCCTACACCTCTTGCCCAAACACCTTATTTTATTCTTATATGAAAAAAAGAGAAGCGCTTCAAACTTGCCAGCCTCTCATGTACATTTAACCATTGCATGTCCGCAGAAGTCAGCTCTTGATTTGAAAGAAGAGATTTCCGGATTCTACACTGCTCCGCTTTATTATTCGTGACGTTTTGGTCACTGCTGAGACCTTTCCAGACCTTTATCAAACCTTAGTTTGATAAAAGTCTGGAAGTCTTTTCTTTCAATTCGAAATGCACTGTGAAAACATTTACCAAACTATAAGTTCTTGGTGTTTGAAATTTTATAAGCAATTAAAATAAAAAACAGAAGAAATATTGTAAAAACACGCTTTAAAGGACAATACAGAGAGCTCAATCCGAGCTTAGGAATCACTGTAATTAAACGGTTCATTAAGCAGACGTTGATTAGTTTATCGATCTAGGCCCTCTTTAAAATCTCTTAGGGTCTCATAAAGCGTTTAATAATGTTTAAGTGCTTGTTAACAATATTTGTCCTTCTTTAAAATGATTTCTATTATTGCTGAAGCGAAGTGCTTACTTTTCCGGACACGTAATGTTAAAATGTATGTACATACATGAAAATTTGACAAGTTCGAAGCACTTCCTTGTATCAAATACTTTACAAGCGCTTTTTTCCCGCTGGGATACTTCAAATGAAATTTCTTTGCATGTACTTGCCTCTTCGAAATGGAGTGGAGAGTTCCGCGCACTAAAATCTTTTTAAAATTGCGCTATTATGTGCCTTTTGCATGGCTCGATCTGCCCCAAAAAAAGAGAGTTTTCTAGAAACTATATACTACCTATATAGTTGTGCACGCGTTAACTAAGTATTATCGTTGCAATTTTAATTTCCATACCAATTTCACACTTGAAAACAGGATCTTGTTATCTTCTTACGTTGAATTGAACAATATTATCTTTAAGGAACCATCCAAAATGTCGTTTCATATTGTCCAGGTACAAGCCGCCAAAGCAAGTACTTTCGGTCGCATATAGCAAATATTTAAAAATAGACAAAACCTTGCGTGGGTTCTGTGAAATTTCCCACCGTCTCAAGTATACTTCAAATAATTTTTTATAGAGCTGATAAAAAATGCAAACTAGGAAGGACTAAAACTGCGATTATAGTATTCCTGAAAAAAAAACTGCCTTATCTCTGACTCGTATCCCTTATTCTCATATAGCAGGTAACAATGGACGAAGATACGGTGACATAGATAGAATCGACACCACAGAAATTATGTCAAGGATGCAAAGAACCTTCTTTAGGACGTGCTAGGCCTAACCTGTTTTCAATAATTGTCATGTCTGACAGACATCCTTTTGATAGACTGCCCTAAAGCCGAAGAAGTTGTACACAATTTACGGTTTATGCTAATACCAATGCCAAACAAAATTTCCCAGCAGCCTTACTCATACGCATATGTGGTATACCTGTGAATTGTGTTCTGCTTTAAATAAACGCTATTAAATATTCAGGTGAGGTAATGTGCCTCTCTTACTCATGGAGTATGCCATATGCATTAAGCGAATTTTATTTATTTTTATTATTGTTGATTTTGAATGTAAATCTCATATGTATACACTGAAAATGTGTGACTAATGTCCGCCTCCTATATGCATGATAATGGTGAATAATTTTTGTCACCTACTTGATATGCAAGCCGGTATAAAACAGGTGGTTACATTATCGAGCCCGATAATTAGATATGTGATTTATCAAATTTGGTAAAAAGAGTTAAATATACAATTATCTATTGTTGACCGTAATAACTTATGGCGAACATGCAGCATATTATATGGGATCTCTAGCGTTTGTTGTTAACGGGTCAACGGCTGTCGGACTGGCCTTTAATGGACCCTAAAAGTGTTATGACGATGAAAAGCCGATCAGAAAATTTATACATTGGTCGATAATTCGTATCGAACGTGAATGGAGCCGTTGTGTTTTAAACTTTTAACTGATTTTACGCTTCATCGAATCTTTCCATAAGACTTTTGAATTATTTTGTACGTGTTCTACATGACTATCTTTTCGCGTATAACATTTTTAGAATGATTTTTTCCCCTTCTTTGTTAGGCTGTCATTATCCCTGGTAGATTATTGGATATTTCAGAATTTCATTGTGTTCCTTGGCTAAAAGTAGAATGGAGACGGTAATTTATTGCCTTTTCAAAATAGATAAAACTCGAAATATAAATAATTTCGTACAGCCACTTTGTGTTGATATTTTGCAGAAAAGTCTGCAAACAATAAGCAGCTAAAAAATTATGACTCTTAAACGTAGAATTTATTTCATTCATGCATGGGATAACGAGCGGTATTGAGAAATATGGTTTAGTTTCGTGAAAGCTTCTTACAAATATCTAATAAAATTTTATTTAGTTGACCTAATAATAAAATTTATTGGGACTTATTGTAGAACAGGTTTAGATAAGGTAATTTTGTTATGAGGAAAGAAACGATGAAAAATTTAGTAGATTGCATCACGAAACGTTAAAGCTGATTTTCAAATTAAAACGAGAATTTTAAACTTTTCTATTCAAAATTTCTTTCCGATTGCAGTTGAAATTTAAATTAAACGACAGTTTATTTTAATTTTTTCAATTTATGTAAAAATGGTTGAAATATTGAACAAATTAATTTAAAACATAACAGAATTATGATTGGACTTAAAGCCCAATCATATGATACTCTAGATGAGATGTAAGTGACTTTAATATACTGGAAAATATGTCATCTCATATGTCATCTGGTGGTAGAAGTAGAGGGGGAGGTTTGTAGTTTTCGTATATGACACCGAACATGGCATGCAAAATGTTTTTTGCTGAATTTAAAGTTTTTAGTTTTCATTATTTTTAAAGAAATTAGTCATAGTTTTCCTAAAATTGGGGTATTTGTAAGGGAGGGGGCAGAGGAAGTGGAGCGTTTAAGATGATTTTAAAACTGCTTATCATCATCCTTATCACCATGCTTTGATTCAATTTCAAAGTCGATAGCTCTCATATACTTGAGGAGAAATGCTTTTCTTGAATTTATAAAATAGATATTTGTATTGGAGTGGTAGAAGGAGTGAAGCGGAGCTGATAATTTTTTCTAACACTTATTTCAATTATTATTTATTATTATTAATTCTGGCAAAATTTGAAGTTTGTACTTTTTCTAGTTTGAATGGAAATCGATAAAATGCATTTAACAAAAATTATGCATTTGTATGGGAGGGGGTACAAGGAGTGTACGGATCAAATTTTTCCGCATTATTAATATTTCTATTTGTATACTTTATGCAAAATATCAAGTTGATAGCTTTAATAGTTTCGAAGAAAAATAATTTAATTTAAATTTCAAAATTTCGTGAAATTTGTATGGGAGGGGGTAGAAGGAGTGAGGTGAAGTTGATAATTATTTTTAAAATAAATTTCAATTATAGTAGAATTAATTCTGACAAAATTTCGTCTTTTTAGCTTTATTAGTTTCAATGAAAATCAAAAATATGTATTTTTCAAAATTGTCCATTTGTATGGGATGGGGTAGAAGGAGTCAATATTCCGTGATATTAATGACATCTATATCATAATACTTTGACCTAAATTTCAAGTCGATAGCTTAAATAGTTTCAAAGAAAAATCAATTTCTTAATATTTCGAAATTTCATGAAATTTATATGGGAGGAGGTACAAGGAGTGGGGGAATGGAGTCCATTCACGAACTTAAAGTCACTTTTTTGCAAAAAATGACACACAAAAATTTTTAGCACTATAGCTCAAATCTTTCGAGAGTTATGCTGTAGACAAACGCACAGACGGACAGACGGACAGATGGCCACTCGGAATCGAGGCTTTTAAGCGACAACAAATATTTCTGTACCCTTGGCGGCTCTGTGCGATCGTTATTTCTTAGCGTTACAAACGGGAAGGCAAACACAATATACTCTCAGATTTCATCTAGAGTATAAAAACTATTGCATTATGCATTAGATTTAATCCTTACACAGTCCAGTTGGACCTTGATATTTTCTGATCGTTTGATGAGTAGATTACGGGAAGAATATTTCAGGCACATCTTGCAAAACCTGGAAATTGTGGCCTGTTTAGGGCTGTTTTGCAATCTCTGACGTTCTAGTAAATCGAAATTCAAAAACTGAAAACGAGGATTGATTACAGACACTTCGACCTTTCTAAGATGTAACATACTGGGTAGCGTGTTGGTCTACAATCCGAAGGTCGTGAGCTCAAATCCCGATCGACGCATAATTCCAGCACGCTGCCTGCGTGGGTATACCTTGGTTACCTCAATCTACGAAAATGAAAAATTCGTAGATAGAGCGAAGGTCTAACAACCCTTCCACAATAAGTAATGAAAAAAAAAGTTAAGGAATCTGATCGTCCATGAGGCCAAGGCTTGGTTTGGGCCGTAGTATAAAAGAGAAGAAGAAGACCTTTCTCACGAGAAGTTGCAAGCTAAGTTTAAGGTTTCGTGACACTTGTACTGTTTTTGAAAAAAAGCTTTGCACCAAAACCTTTAGTATTGCCTTCTGTTCACTACAAAGGACCAAACTGGAATTCAGCCTCATTTGTAGACGGTTTCGTAAAAATTTCATCTTACGAAGTTAGTGCAAATTTTACTTTCGAACCGAAGGATAAGTTAATGTTTATACTCTAAGTGAAATCCGAGAGTATTATGAGTTCGCTCTGAAGTTTGTAACGCCAAGAAATAGTGCTCGCACAAGGGAAAAGAAATATTTGTTGTTGCTCAAAAATCTCAAAACCGAATGCCCATCTGTCTATGCGCTCTGAGCTGGGCCAAATCGCTCAACTTCTTCCACCCCTCCCATACAAAATGACAGAATTTCGCACTTGGACAATAAACGGATTCGCTCGAAAAGCATTGAAGCATTGATCTGAAATTTTGAATGTTCTAATTTTATGATTTCAATCTACTGTACAAAAATTATTTGACTCCTCTCCTTCGTTCCACCAACTCCCATACAAACTGCACTTTTTCATGAAATACTCTAAACAAATTTATTCAGTACGTATATAATTTATCGAACTAAAATTGTGCACTAAATATTTATTTAGAATTATTAGTAAGACCAAATAAAATCAGACGATTAGCTTTACTTCTTCTACCCCCTCCCATACAATCTGACACAATTTTACATAAAGTCGATTTTCCTGAAAAGTATTTCTGCTACTGATCTGCAATTTAAAACATATAAAAAGAATAATGTTAATTGTTTTTTCGGAAAAAATCATTAAGAACCCCTTTCCCCCTCCCCTCCCTTCCATCATCTCCCATACAAACTGCACAATTTCATTAAATCCAATACATTAATTTTCTCAGTACCAATTAAATTTTTGAATAATAAATTTT
The DNA here is from genome assembly GCA_963669355.1 of Chorisops tibialis. Lineage (NCBI taxonomy): Eukaryota > Metazoa > Arthropoda > Insecta > Diptera > Stratiomyidae > Chorisops > Chorisops tibialis. Next base: position 109,114,658 of record OY770262.1, on the reverse strand, counting down.
GTATGAAACATTTTGATAGCTACTCTAGCGTGATGTGAAAAAATTAGTTCAATGTCCACTTTCCCTACAAAATTTCTTAAAAGTCATAAATTTTTCTCTCATCTAGAGTATCGCACGATTGGGCTTTAAGCAAATTTAAAATGAAGTCTCGAACTATTCATAATTTTTGAGATTTCTGAGATAAAATTTGCGGGGTTAAATTTTAACCGTTTTCTACAATGACCATACAGCTAAAATTGGGCTTTGGTCTCCAGACCTTCAGGTTCATTAACATTTTTTTCATTACTTACTATGAAAGGGTTGTTAGCCTTTCGCATAACCCTGTATCTACGAAATAGATTGAGGTGACCAAGGTGATCAAGTTTTCTGGAATTATGCGTCGATCGGGATTTGAACTCAAGATCTTGGCATTGTAAACGAACATGATACCTATTAGGCTACAACCTATTTTAATTTTACCCATCCAGAGACAAAATATTAATTTTATTTATTTTTTTTCCGAATTTTGATTGAAAACGGTACCAAACGGGTCCTGAGTAGTAGAATTCAAAAAATAATTTAAAGAAATGGACACAAACTAGCTGCCATAGGAAAGCCATCAATCATTTTCTTTTTAAGACCATTACCGGAGTAAGAAAAAAACAGTTCTTCGCGATACTGTGCAAATTGACATTGCACTGTCGCCAAGACTTTTTTATGGTAGTAAACTAACTCCACTTCTTCCTTCTAATCTCGAACCTGTTAGAAGTTGACTTGCTTTGGCTTCCTCAAAGTGTGACCGATCCACTCCCAGTTTCGTCTTTAATTCTTATTCCCTGTCTTATACCAGCTTTGCTCTAAAGTCTGTCGTAAAAGATAACATCTGCAATGATTATTCCCAAAATGCGTCGTTCACGGAAGTTTGCAGGATTTTGATAAGCTTGCACGTAGTTCAGCCATATAGCAACAAGGATTTGACGCATTTTTCAAACAGATTCGTGGAAAGAAAGATCTCTCTTAATCTCCAGGAAGGAGAAAGTATATCGAAGGCCTAACGAGCTGTGCCCCAACGTTTTTTCTGCTTCTCCGACCATGCTCGTAATGTTTCCGAGGTAAAAAAAAATCTTGAACCTTTTCTAAGACGGTCCTTAATGTAGTCAAAAACCATCCCGAACCGATCGGAAGGCATAAACTATTTCATCCTTATCTGTTAAAATCACCCATAATAAAGGATGTTTGGTATTGTTTAAAGAGATGTTTAAATTGTTAGAGAGGTACCATTGCCTGCAACTGTTACTCGCACAAATTAAGAATTGTTCCGTTGACATCTTTCATCAGGTAGTTTGCGGTGAGATCTCTTTTCGTTAGCTAGTTAATTTTAAATAATTAACCAATATCCCCAAGGTAAGCGGCATATTCCTCCTTATTGACTAGATTCGCAATGGTCCTGCTCTTATCGCGTCTAAAAGCCATTGTAAGCTTATGTTGTGGTAGTTCCGTTTTATGTCGGGAGTTTTTTGGTTCACATTGCGATGAGAAATGATTGCTGATTTGGCTTTTCTCTGATTACCAACCTTATCGTATTTGTCACCGCTTTGTACTTATCCCAAAGTTTCTGTAGTATTTGTTAAGAAAATGTTTCTGGTTGCCTTCCTCTTGGCATCTAATGTGCGCATTTCATTATCGTCGCGGAATTATTTGGAGTGTAGCACTGCCGAATCGTAATGTTTCCAACAGTGGTCCTGCGTCTGACAGCAAAAATTCTATCCGACTTCCGTTTGCCCTATCAGAACGACCGCCAAACCATTCTGAGATTCACTCAGGACCAAAGTGAAGAATGATGAGTGAGAACGATCGTGGCGAGTGTTGAAGTGGCTATAATTTAATCAAGGAACTGGCTGCTATTGACAAGCATTTACAGATGTTATGGAGACTGAATGATTGAAAGCGAACAGAAACCATCTACTGAGTAAACTTTCTATTATCTGAGACGATTCTGTTTTTTTTTTTCGATGATGCGATTGAGGGAGGCGTCCGACCTTTACACCATGAGATACTAAGCCCACCAAAAGGGCACTCCAACTTTATACTTAGATAGCGTGTTGAACAAGAGCATAGAATCTTCTGGAATAGACTTCCAGGTTTATCAATCTCAAAAAAAATAATCCTACCACATATAAATGAAGGAGCAGCAAGAGAGAGGATATTAGTACTCTGATCGGCCTAATGACGGGCCACAGGGCGACAGTGGAGTAAATCATCACCATAAAAATATGTGTCTAGCTGAAACCAATATCTGTCGACTCTATCTCAAAGATTGAGAAACGACAGAACATATCCTATGTCACTGTGAAGCAGTAGCAAGCAAAAGATTCAATCTTCTTGGCAAAGGTTTCCTTACAACCGATGACCTAGTCAACATAGATCCCTTAAATATACATAGATTAGCTAAATCTATCGATTTGTGGTAAAGAGGCAATAAACGCACAATAGGCCGTACGTATTCCCCAAATAACAAAAAAAACGTAGTCCTTCCAGAAGAAATATTTTACTTTTACATCGTTTGCCTATTTTCTTTCGAATAATTTTTCATTGCCAGTAACAACTGAAAATTCGTGCTTAAAAAATCTTACTGTCTGGAGTGAGAATCGAACCTACGACCTATTGGCTGTGTTGGCAAGCACGCTTCTCCCTCACCATGGAGGCGCTTAGAATTTGTTCTGCTTCTAATCCTGTCCACCAGACCTACCTCAAGCCTGAGATTCTGAAGTTATAGTTTTTCATTTCACGGTCGATTACTGGTGTATGACCCAAGCGACTCCACCCCTTCCACCGCCATTCAATTTTCTCGCTAGTTCCAGAAGACAATCATAGTCCGTTTTCGATTGCCGAAAAAAAAACATATTCCACTCTCTCTTTCTTGAAGTTATTGGCAAATACATCTAATTCATATGAATCTTCTTCAAAGACGATTTTTCGGAGTTATATTATTTTTAGGTTAGTTAGATTTCCTTTTGTTAAGGGATTGTCTTCATTTGCAGAACATTTGTTTTTAACTTAACATTCTTTGTCTATGGTAAAGAAGTTGAGCGCCAATTGTACTGGGACTGAGCCTCAAAGCTGAGCCGCCACTAATTTCGACTTACCAATAAACTGCAAACTTTCATTGAACAATTCCTCTGACACATTTTAGGGATATTTTGGCCAGAAGTAATCTGCAACTTTGAACTAAATTTGGACAGGCTACAAATGGGTATTGAGATGCAAAGGCAAAAGTGGCAGTGGATCGGTTACGATCGCGCCTTGTGGAAGAGAACTTTTTCTGTCCTATGCGCCCATAGGAAAATTGCTTGATTGATTATTTAAAATTTCTGATTTTGTTGAAACAAAATTGAAATGCCTGAAACGACAATGACCTTAAATTATTGTCGGTATTAAAATACTTAAATGGTACTACAGTCCGAATCGGGCATTGGCTCCCTCTGCTTTACATTTCCTTGGTTACTTTGCTAACCCTTCGAGCAATTTTAATTTTTTTTTTTTGTAAAGTGAGGTGTTCCCGACGGACCTAACCAGTGTATTTAAATTATCCCTCCTTCGCTATACCCAGGTTGTAACCTCTAATAAATTGACTTTTTAATTCCACTGCTTGAATCATTGGAATGGAATGGAAGGAAGCTTGAAAGAGTCATGAGCTTTTGCCTTCTCGATTCATTCTTCTTTTTCCTTTCTTTGCTGGAGAATAAAAACATAAATGCACTAATTAATCAACTTAACCGTATCAAAATTTCAATTCATCGCCAATGAAATTTATTTAATTGGAAAAAAAGCAATAACAAACAAACAAATCTAACTGCAAAACTAAAGAGAAAATTGTACAATAGTTAATAAGAAGCAAAAGCAACAAAAATTAATAATAAACTATCAAACTGCAATTACTTACTTACATCATCACGGTATCATTAAAATATTCATCACGGTAACGTCGCACATACGTACATAATAATACTGATGTTAGGTATGCGATCCTATCAAGCAGTTCGGCAGCAATTCGACATACACATAGAAATTTATTACGCTTAATTTAACCGAAATTAAGTTTAAACTGCACTCAATATTGACTACACTTTCATAATTAAATTCAAGAGATTTATTTATTTATTTTTTCGGTAGGTTCATGAAAAATTATACAATATTATCCTTCATTATTTTTTTTAAATTGTATGTATTAATACTGATGATATATTTATAATTACATGTAGATATATTACAAAATTGTAACTCTTTCAAATTAAAATTTCTCCATTTAAAATTCTGAAATTGAAATTATTTTAATTGTCATTTTTTAACTCTAGTATTGTGTATGTTAACATTTCTATTAACTTCACGAAAATGAATAAGAACTCATCGCGGAGAATTTTCATTTTTCTACTATGACGCATCTTCGATTTCAGTGGGGCATTCAATACCAATCGTGCCTTTATTTAAGAGCCTCTCTTGCTGAGTATTCGTAATCTTTTCCAAAAAGGACTTTCTCGCAAAGGTAGATAATTTTTTTTAAAGTTTAATTAATTTTAGAAAATATAGTATATAGTATGCGTAGATGATAGGGATAGATCTCTGCACAAGGAGAACGCGGAAATAAGTTCAGATTTTTTCGAAAGCCACACTCGCTATTAGTCGAAAAATGACCAAATATTAATTTTCGCATCTGATATGCAAATAAATTTTATTCGTGCTTCGCATAGAACCAAACCTAATTTGTAAAATTTTATTGCTTAGTGTGTACGCTGTATAATATTTTCTAAACTTATATTTTAATGTTCTTTCTTACTTCTAAACCGACTTTTCTTCACCAGACTTTGTTTCATGGGATTTTTTTACTGAGAATGTTCACAAAAGTTGATTTGGCATTGCCGATTATTAGTTAAGTGGATGAAACTGATCGGAGCGATTAGTTATACGAAAAGACTGATAAAAGTTTGAATAACTATTAAAGAAATCCGAAAGATAATGGATTTTAGCTGGAGCAATGATCAGAAAAAAATTCTTTTAGAACTTTGATATCAGTTTTATCATTTGTACCTTAATTAGTCACTTTTACTTTTGCCCAAAAAATGTCGTTTTGTCGTAAAGCCATTGCAATGCAAACAGGTATTTCGACTTTAAGCAGTGGCTTATCTTAAGGTTCGAAAATAGGTCCATCATTATTCTTTTCTTCCTCTCTTCTTTAGACAAAGATTTTAGGTCATCGTTGACCCATAGCCCCAAAAGAGATATATTTTTTTTTTCTTGTAACTTTACAAAAAAGTCTTCTATAGACAGCAGCAGCACAGCACCAATACAATTCCTCACTTAATTATATAGCATCGTCGTCGGAAGACTTGTAGATTTTTCGGTGTTGTTATACGATGGTGCAGCAAAAAAAAAAGTAGAACTCCGATTTGGAATAGGAGCTCATCTAGCCGATCAGTTAGTCATGTCGATTGGAATGTTAATTACTCAAACTGAGAAAAAAAAAATATTCGATTTTACTAAATATATTTTTATAAAGAAGAAAAATCATGTTATTTTTATTATGTGGTGCTTTGTAGCACAACGAACCATATATACCAGTTTATTATCAGGCTAGCTTGTTGATTTCGTAGAACTCTCGCTGACCGGCGAAAACTCAACGTTCATATATTTAAAAAAAAAAACCGAAAAATTTCACGTTTCACGATTTGCATTTGAATACTGAGTCTAAGATCTTGCTCAGGGTATTCACTCTGTAGATACTTTTTAAAGTTTGCCTTAAGTAGCGCTAGGCGGTCGGCCAAGCCAGGCGGCGTTTTACCGCCAGACTCCAGATGAATTATGAGTTGATTTAGCTGGAGGTGGAAGTCAAGAAAAATGGTTGAAGGTGGATTAATGGTTGAATTGTTGGCCTAGAAGTGTTAGAATTTATTTTTGCTTACATCAGCCGAGCAATTGTTCGGCTTTAAATTCGGTGTACAACCGGACTCAGGCTAGTCCGATGTGATCGGTTCAAGTGTTTTGATTTGCGTAGCTCGGTAGCTGGTTTTCTTGCACGAATAAGATGATGCCAAACTATAAAATGTTTTCGTTTTATCTTTTGAGTGGTTGGCTTAATTCCAATGAAATGACTTTCTGGAACGTGTTAAAAACGATCTTTATAACAAAAAAAAATTGAAGTAACAACAACCATAGCAATAACATCTAACTCAACGAGTATAAGATCGTGAAAAGATCGTTGGAATGACTATGAAGATTATTCGTGAACATGACGATGATGATGGCACGATCATGATGGTAGTGGTCATTGTATATTCATATGTATACACATAGATTTAGATACAAGAGTAGATACACCAACATTGCATAATGCTGATCTAATACAAAAATAACAACAACAAAACCACTCGATTCTTAATTTCAATTTAAGGAAAAAAAAAATTGACAAATGATCGTAGCAGTTCAGTTTGCCAGGATCAATGTCCGAAAAATTGAATTGAATTGGTGTGAAGTGATAATGAGGTGTGATCCATAAAGATGTGTGAATCGGATGCATGAAGTATAATAAACATTTCAGAACAAAATCTTTTAGGTTAAATAGATAGATGCAAACTGAAGAGGCGTATTTACCATCTAATGCGACTAATAAAATTTCACCATTTATGTGAAAATTTACAAAGCACGATACACTTTTATTTATTTGTATGAATTATATTCTTTTACATAAACTCAGATAACGAATGGGTTGCTATTTACGGGCAATCTCAGAAAATTAATTTGAAACTACAAAATATTGTAGCTTTGCTGTACCTAGGAGTTTTAACTGTGTATATTATTTATCTGTAATATCGTATTTATATTTTATTAATCTTGCTGACAATTTATATCTGCCCACGAAAAGCAGAAGTAAAATTGATGTTTGGTGGGAAGAATCGTAACAGATACATTGAGAACTTTGTGAAAATTGTGCAAGGTAGGCTTGCAGCAATTTATACTCTAAATGAAATCTGGGAGTATGTAGTAATTAATGCATGTAATTAATATTGTGGAAGTAGCCTAGTGGCTAATGTGTTGATCTACAATGCGAAAATTGTGAGTTGTCCCGATCGACGTATAATTTTAGCACAATGCCTGCTTGGTTACTTCAGTCTACGAAAATGCAAAAATTCCTAGCTAAAGGGTTGGGCAAAAGGCTAACAACCCTTCCACAATAAGTAATGAATATGTTAAGGAACCTGAAGGTCAGGAGCCCAAGGCCCGATTTGGGGCGTAGTGCCATTGTAGAAAATGTAGAATTAATATTGTTATATAATTAATGCAATATCTAAACTGTTTGCGATCGTCTGTCTCCCCTTTATTTTTAGGCAAAATGTACAGTTTAAGTTCGCGAATATGACAGGTTGAATCAAACCCTTATACCACCTTCCATACAAATTTACCATATCTTGAAAAATTTACAAGATCATTTTTCCTTCGAATATTTGAGTGCTGTAAGCTTTAAATATTAAAATATCCAATACGTTGAAATAATGTTTAAAGACTCCCACTCTTTCTATCACCTTCCATAGAAATTGCAAAGAACTTCAACATTGAAAATGCCATTCTGAAAATTTGCATACTTCATTTCAATAAAATTGATAATTAACAACCAAAATTATATCGCAACTCCCTCATTCTTTATACCACCTCCATTGTATGGAAGTTGGTGCCACATTTCCATAAAATTAAATTCACAAACTTTATTAAGAATTATGAAACTTGATATGGTATACAAACTAGAAATTACAATTCCAGCCATTTTAAAAATATTCCACTTCTGACTTCCGTCACTTTTGAAAATTTCGAAGAAATTTCAATGAAGTATAGCATAGAGACATAAAACATAAACAGTTCTATTCGATCGCTATCTTCAGCGAGATCTGGAATATCGGACTTAAGTTGCCGCCAGGACTTGATTATTCCTAAAAAATTAAGACACAAATTTACCTACATTACATCTAAAAAATCGTAAAATTTCACAGTCTTCCGAAATCGTATTTTGATGTGGTTTATATAGCGTGAAATCTTCAGGTTACTTCCGCTTTGACGTTGGGCAGAACTATAGTACCACGTGCGTTGGGGGGTTGGTTATCTTCCAAATAAGCAATTAATGCAAATAATCAGAAACGGACGAATCTAATATATTGCAGCTCCCACCACATAGTATCGTCTTCTGTCCTGTTGACATAATTTGCTTAATCCGAATACTACTCCCACCAACTAAAACGCAAAAACTTTGGAGAGTCATGCAATTCGTGTTCTTTAAATTAAGTCAGCCTCGGAAATAAATGGGTGTCACACCTCCTGAGAGTAAACCTTAACGCGTCATAGTCTTATCGTGCTAAATCAAAGCACAGAGAACTACCCCTTCTCTAGATACTTGTACAAACCAAATGAGTATAGACAAAAAAAAGCACAATTAGAGAAAGTAGGAGTAGAATTTACCACAAAAGAAAAGGTAGCATATCTCTCGAACTTAGACGTTCCCAGAACCGAAGTTACCGAGGAGAAGATAACCGACCCTTCCACCAAAGGGTAAACAAACAGGCAAGTTAGCGATAAGATACGAGGAATACAAAATTTCCTTGTGATGGCTAGCACTTATGGAAAAAAAGTCGCCTCGATGATCCTGCAACCCTACAGCACTCAAGACATCCCAAGGTAAGATCGATAACAAATCCATGCCAAGTAATGCATAGCGAAGAGTGCACTTACTACCGCCAGACGTGTCAGGCAGCATGAAAGATCCATTACAGTGTAGAACGCAGGAACTCGGTTCATCAGAAAAGGACATGAACCCGCACTCGATATCCGCAAGGAAGAAAGAGCAAGGTACTACAAACCACAACTTTTACAGCAAGTAGTAGAAATACTCCAGTTGCAAAGTTGGCAACGTGTGCCCAAACAACGAAATTGGAACGTGTGGGAACTACCGTCAACTATACTGGAAGAGGAAGATGTGAACTTAGCCACAGTGAAAGATCCCAGCAACCCAGATAAATCAAAACCCTTACGACATTGGAGGAATTCAGATGAATCTTCGCCATTCCGAGGCTGTCGCGAATGTCTTGTGCAAGAGATTCACTAAAAAAGAACTGGGCTTAACACGAGTGCAATAGCCATGGACTTACAGAGCTGAAATCAAAGGACTAACGGCTAGGAATTGTATAGCGCTATATGACACGTAGTCAGCTAGGGTGTAGCCTATTGACTAGCGTGTTGGTCTTACAATGTGGAGGTCGTGAGTTCAAATCCCGTTTGACGTAATATGATTCCCGCAAACTATCTGCTTGGATATACCTTGGTTACCTCAATCTAAGCAAATAAAAAATTCGTAAATAGAGGGTTGAGCGAAGAGCTAACAGCCCATCCACAATAATTAACGAAAAAAAATGTTAAGGAACCTGAAGGTCAGGAGGCCTAGGCCCGATTTGGACTGTAGTGCCATTGTAGAAGATATGACACTTCTACAGCCTAAATTGGGCCCTGGCCTCCTGACCTTCAGGTTCCTCCTTCATTCTTTATTGTGGAAGGGTGTAGCCTAGTGGGTAGCGTGTTAGCCTTGTAATGCGAAGGTCGTGAGTTCAAATCCCGGTCGGCGCAATTGCCTGCTTGGATATACCTTGGTCACCTCAATCTACGAAAATGAAAAATTCGTAGAAAGAGGGTTGTGCGAAGAGCTAACAACCTTTCCCCAATAAGTAATGAAAAATGTTAAGGGACCTGCATGTCAGGAGGCCAATGTCCGGTTTGGGCTGTAGAGCCATTGTAGAAGAAGTAGAAGAATTGTTAGACCTTCGCACAACCCTCTATCTATAAATTTTCATTTTCATTGATCCAATCGAAGATGCGATCTGTAGTTTCGTCAATCTAGATCGTGCTACAAAAGAAATGATGAAGATAATCATTTTCTTATGTAAGGAAAGATGTTCTTCCTAAGCCAGAAAAAAACAACAGCGTACCGCGGTGGAACGAAGAGCGAAAGCCAGAAAAATTTTCAACAACTCTCACAGAGTACAATAAAGATATAAGAGCCTTTAAACAAAGGGCTGGGAGAGATTTCCGTTCAGGAATCAAAGAAAATCCGAAGGCAGCGGGACTGCATACATATCTTTCGAGGTGCAGAAGTAATGACCGGAAGATACTGGAAAATCTTAACGAAGAGTTCATGGAATGAGCGTATGAAACAAAACCAGTACTAGTGAACATTAATACCGTAGTACTTCTAGACAGCTTTAAGATGACAGACTGACACCAGCCTTAAATCCATGAGGAATAGATAGAATGTTTTCTGCCTTTCTACAGAATGGGCAAGAGGAAATACTTCCCCATCTAGTAAGAATTTACAGAGTGAGCTACGCTTTATGTTAAATTCCCCAAAGTTAAAGGTAGTCTTTATTACGAAGGTAGGCCTAAAATCAGGTTTGGATCCGAAATTTTTCCGATCTTCAACTCATCCTAGAACAACAGAATAAGTACTAGACCACTGCCTGAGTCAAACAATGCTTAGTCTTCAGACCTTACATATGAACCAATATACCTACCAGGCCAGTAAGTCAATGCGAACAGGAGCGGTAGTCTTATGCGAGAAAGTCATAGTAAAGCACTTCTCGATGGTCAACAAGATATCATTGTTAGAACACCTACGAGACAAAGCAGACAAGAGCAGACAACCCATGCATTCCAATTAAAATGAAACTTCAAGAAACATTTTGAGGTCTCCATGGCGTAGTGGGCAGCGTGCTTGCTTCACAGTCAATAGGCCATGGATTTCATTCCCACTACAGGCAGTATGATTTCTTAAGCACGAATTTTTCATTTGCTACTGGCAGTAAAAACTAATTCCAAATAAAATGGGTAAAAGATGTAAAAGTGAAATAGTTCCATTTCTAGAAGGTCTATATACTCAGTTTTCTATCATTCAGTCAACCATAACATTTGCAAATATTTGTCAGTAGCAGCCAGCACAGCTGAAAAATATACCAAATTCACCACTCGCTACGATCGTTCTCACTTCCCCTTCCCCTTCCTTCCATCAATGACTTTGTTTGTGCACTACATATAAAGGCCGAAATTGCCTATAACACAAGTCATTCTATAAAAGAAAAGGTCATCCACGAATAAGAGAAAATTTGAAGATAAGAAATAGGGCAGATCTTTAATGAAGACCGCAAATAATAGAGGATCAAGAATTGATCCCTGTAGGACACCAGAATTAACTAGGAACTCAGTAGAAGGAAAAAGCCTGTGATACCGTACAAGTACTGAAATAAGAATTTTATTATTAACAGTGTCAAAAGTTTTCGAAAAATCAGTGTATATGACTTGGGCACTGAATTCAAATAAATAAGTTGCAGTTGATCTTCATTTAACAAATCCACGCTCGATTGGTGATACCAAATGATTAAGTTGCTCCCAGACCGCATTGTTAGCTAATCTTTCAAAGAGATTACTGAAGCAGTTTAAGTTAGAAATTGGGTGATAGTTGAAGACATTTACAGTATCTCATTTCTTTCAAATGGGTATTATGTTAGATAACTTCTAGCAAACAGGAAATGAGCCTTCCTCAAGTGATCTCGCTGGTGGAAATGGCTCTCGAATCGTCCAATTCTCCAAGGAAATAAAACGATACAAGTAACTTTAGGGACTACTATTCATTTTTGTTTCGTTTCTTATCGCCTTCATAGTCTTACATCCTCTCGATGAATGTCAATATCCCTAAAATTATTCTTAGTAGCATACATTTATAAGTATCAAAACGTGTTGCGATTCCTCCTAGTAAGCGTTATAAAACGAACTAAATTTTGTGCTAGCTTTTATTTCGCTTCGTTCACGTAAAATAAATATAACGGCTACCATATTATCTAACAAAAACACCAAACCATCATATAGCTACTCGTGCATGATAATTTAATTCTGTCCAATAGTTGGATTTCTAAACAAGAGAGCTAAATTTATAATTGCCTCTTAAAATACAATAAACTTGTCCCAATCTCAAGCGCATCTTTATTTCAATAAATTTATTCTAAGCCTTTATCTCTCATCCATAATTTAAATAAAAAAATTATAATAATTACTGAATATTTAAGCCATTCGAAAATGGAACCACGAAATAATAAAATAAGAAAAGGTAGAAAATAAAAATAACAAATGCTTAAAAATGCTATTGGCGATGCTATTGGCGATGCTCTTTCTTCTTTTTCTTCAATTGGTGCTGAAAAAGTGGATTAGGCTCTCTCTCTTTATATATTTAATTTGCATATTCAAAATAAGAAATGAGATTTTAAGAAAGCAATTTGGTACCTTCATATCACATAAGAGTTGTAAAATACAAACAAAAATTAAATTAAGCAAATTTTTAAAGATGTTTGTTCTTAATCACATCGCGAGAGAGAAAAAAAACTGTCAAATATAACAAGTTGGTCGTTTCTCGAGTGGAAATTCGGACAGCTTGACTCTTCAGGTACAGCCAAGATTGCATGAAACCAATTTATCGGAATATTTTTTGACTTAGAAAACTCAAAAGATGTGAGTTTTGAATAATTTTAGCATTTATTATAAAAGTAAAAATGGTATGTTTTGAAAGAGAAGGCAATATATCTATTGCACTTGAATAAATCTGTGATATGATCGACCTAATTTATGGACAAATGATGGGTTATTATTTTTAAAAACTCATTCAAAAATGACTTAAGAGCCATCTTGTCGATCAAAAAATTCATTATTCGATAGCCTCCAATAAAAATATGTAAATAATATTTAAGAAAAAAAAAATATAATAATAATAATAAAAGTAATTGTGCTCATGCTTATGTAAAATTGTCTTTGGGTCGAATGATTGGAGCTCAGGACGCAAGCTATTGCCTTTATTATTTCAATGAACCGTCGTCGAAAATTCTTTTATTTTTCGAACAAATACAACAGTATTGTGGAAGTGAAATGTTATAGGAAAAATGCTGTTTTGTATTCGTGTCTTCACGAATTTTTGTTCAAAAATAATAAATATATGGTAGCTGCGCCTGGTTATCTTAGTACTATTGAGAGCTCAAGTTTCTTAATCAGATATAGTGGATCGTTGAGTTCTTACCTTTCAAAATTTTCTTATATTTATTTTCTCAAAAATATTGATTTAAAATCTGAATCTTTAGATAAATATAGTGTTAACCCTTTTCAGACCTTTTATACGTACATATTTTCTGTATTTTGCTATAAACAATTTATTTATTGTTGTCGAAAAATTTTCAAAAAACTTTCAGAATGACAGGATTTTAGGGTCTTCATTTTTAAACAAGTTTATTATAATAAATAAGTGAAACAATAGCTTTTACTTTGCTCGTACTTTTGGGCGAAGAACAAAATGAACGCGAGAAGCAATGAAAGTTTAGGGTGTGTTCATTGAAGAATGTAAGCTTTTTTTTTAAGACACCAAGCTGGGGTTAGGGGTCAATCGGTTTAGAGAGAGAAAAAATAAAACGAAAATAACAATATGCAAATTAATTGAGAAAGGACTTACAAGATAAAAAAAAGTTGGTGAATGTTTGTTTTGAGTTTTTGGATACCATAAACTCTAGGAAAAGCGACCGTCCATTCCATATTTTGCTTGCTCGAGGTAGAAAAAACTGTCTATTTTTCATTGAACATGATTTGTGTGGCTAAACCTTAGCGTATATCGTATATAAGCGTGAGCGCGATTTATATCAGGTGTATTATGAGAAAATTTGAGACGATTAATTCTAATAAGCTAGGGTATAGCCTAGTGGGTAGTGTGTTGGTCTTGAAATTTGGAGGTCATGAGTTCAAATCCCGGTCGGCGCAATATATAATTCCGGCACATTGCCTGCTTGGATATACTTTGGTCATCTCAATCTAAGAAAATGAAAAATTCGTAGAAAGAGGGTTTTGCGAAGGCCTAACAACCCTTCCACAATAAGTAATGCAAAAAATGTTAAGGAACCTGAATATCAGGAGGCCAAGGTTCGATTTGGGCTGAAGCGCCATTGTAGAAGTGTAGAAGACGATTAATTCACCATTACAGCGGCTGAGGAAATATCTGTAATAGATGCTGAGTACTCCGGCATTTCTACGATGTGGGTGTCTAAGAATGCCGTGATGGCATCATCTCAAATACTCAGTACTGCTAGGTTTCGAAGAAGTTTCGTCAAAAATGAGAAGCATTTTAAAGGTTGGTGGAAGGAATACCGCCCGAAACAGAGTTTTAAATAATATTGATATACTAAAGAGTATTAGCGATGACATGTGTGCGAAACCTTAAAGCATGCAATTTGGTACGTCTAGACAATACAAAGCCTGGGTGACATGTTGATTATTGTAGACCAACACGCCACCCAATAGGTCGTGTGATGACTTCAAAACCTAATCGACGTATAATTCTGCCACACTGCCTACGTGGGTATATCTGGGCCTCCTCAATCTGTTAACATAATAAATTGTATATATGTAGAGGGTTCTGCGAAGAGCTAGCAACCCTTCCACAATAACAAATAAAATATAATAAGAAACCTGACGGTCAGGAGGCCAAGGCCCGATTTGGGCTGTAGTACCATTGAAAAAGGCGATACAGTTAGGAGCGACTGATTACTAGGTATAGTAGAGTTGAGTTTCTTGCAAACTCTCTGCTAATAAATTTACTTTTCTCTTGGATCGATGACTGCTGATGAAATAAAAACATAAAATGCGATACTCTAAATGAAAGAGAAATTTTATGATTTTAAGAAATATTGTAAAGGAAGTGGTAGAGGGGGTGAGTACATTGAACTAATTTTTCACATCACGCTAGAGTAGCTATCAAAATGTTTTATTCAAAATGTATGTAAGATTCAAAAATTTAAGAGGTAATAAGATAATTAGTGGATTTAGTGAAATTGTGCAGTTTGTGTGGGAGGCGGTAGAAGGAGGGGCGAGTTCTTAATGACTTTTTCAGAAATAACTATAAACGTCATGCTTTTGAGAAGCTTTAAATTGTAGATCAGTAGCAAAAGTTGAATTTCCTTAAAAATATGTTTCAGGAAAATAGACTTATTGTAAAATTGTGTTAGATTGTATGGGAGGGAATAGAAGGAGTGAAGCTAATCGTATACTTTTTTTTTTTTATCTTACTAATAATTCTAAATAAATATTTAGTGCATAATTTTATTTCTATAAATTTTATACGTACTGAGGAAATTTGTTTGGTGTACTTCATGAATAAGTGCACTTTGTATGGGAGGTGGTGGAAGAAAGGGGAGAAATCGAATAATTTTTTTACAGTAGACTGAGATCATCTTAAAAATAATATATTCCAAATTTCAGATTAATGGCTTTTATGCTTTTGGAACAAACCCGTTTATTGTCGAATTGCGAAGTTATGTCAATTTGTATGGCACAGGGTAGAAGAGGAAAAGCCAAAATTTTTTTTTTGTTCTTACTAATAATTTTAAATAGATATCTAGTGGACAATTTCAGCTCGATAAATTTTATACGCACTCAGTACGTTGGCTTAGAGCTGGTGGTGGAAAGAGGGGTAGGACTTAAATAATTTTTATACGGTATATTTAAAACATCATAAAACTAATATATTCCAAATTTCAGATTAATAGCTTTTATGCTATGCCAGCAAATCCGTTTATTGTAAAATTGTAAATTTGCGTCGTTTTGTATGGGAGGGACGTAAAAGGGGTGGAGCGATTTGACCCGTTCACGATCTTGTCCTTACTTTTTTTGTCAAAAACAACATGTACAAAACTTAAACTTTCTATGTCACCGCGTTCTCAAGCAAGAAAGGGCACGGACGGACAGACGGACGGACATCCGGTTTTGAGATTTTTGAGTAATTTTATGAATTTCTGTATCTTATTTATTTTTTATTTTTTTCTCCGAGCCTTATTTCTTGGCGTTAGAAACTTTAGAGCAAACTTATAATACTCTCAGATTTCATCTACAGTATAATTTTTACTCACGGCTTCGGCAAATTACCAGCAACATTTAGATACTTACGGACACTCAAGTATCTTTCGACCTTATTTTTACTCATGCTGTGTCTTGTTGTAAAAAAAAGCCTAAACGAATGCGTTTAGTCCGCTCCGGTGCCAAACGATCCTCTTTAGAACTTTTGCTTTATCGGCAATTTTAATGTCTGTAGTGGAAATCATGCACGAATCAGAAACCGATCCGTATCACCAATTGACAACAGCAACGGATATTTTATATTTTTCAGGCTGTTTTGTGAGAAAAAAATCAATGGGACTTGCACAATGATCTGCAACATATGGTAGCAGAGTAGGCTCACTCATCAGCTGTTTAAGTTTGTTGAAACTACGTTCCTGTTGGTCCGAGCAGATTCATCTGGAGCAGCTAGTCGCTGCAACTGATCGCAACGTCTGCAACTGATCGCATCGTATTGTACTACTTTTATGCGTTTTTTGTTCATGTTTCCTTTGAAGCGCTCAACCATTGCATTTTTGAATTGATCGCAATGCGATATCCGCGAGTCGCAGGAAACCTTCTGAAGTATTTAATGTCGAAAATGCCGAGCACAAATTTTGTATTGTAGATGACGAAAGTTTGATCGAAAATGTTCGATAATATATACGATCCAGAATCGAAATGAAAAACAATATTATTTTTTTAATGAAAGTAGCTCTATAGTCTCATCCATCCTGGTATCTGCAAATGTCTTTGTTTGTAATGCGAAGTCTTCGAGCGTGTTTTCTACGAAGACAGTGACCTACTAACATCCGTAGGGAGTTTGTGTCGAGTCTCAATATTTTTATTGAATTCCCTCTATCAAACCCACCACATAGCATTTTCGTGGTGTTACACGACTAGCTTTGTAGCCATTGGAGCTTTTCTCTTCCCTACACTTTGTTATCGTATATTGTCTCAATGACTCTTAAGGCAATGCCAACATTGCCCGTTTCCTAAACGGTGGCAGCGGCAAAACCGTTTTTTGCCAACCTGTGCGCCATTTCCTTACCAGGTGTATCTTGACGACCCGGAATCCAAGAAAATCGCCGATGCAGGTTTTCCCCAATCCTTCCTACATGTCCATACAATGGTTCAAGCATTTTGAATTTCAGCAGTAAGCAGAGAGGACCTTCACTGCAGCTTGGCTGTCCGAGAAAAAACTATAAAAACTGAAAGACTCTGACATATTCTGGTAGATACCACCATCTAGTTAGGATATTAAAGCCAAGAAGTTTTGCGAACGTTGAAACTCTCGCAATAACGATTTCAATAGTGAAGAATTTATAAAAAAATGTCCGAATACTATTTATAAAATATTTCGGATTGCGACGAATTATGCAGGTGTCGCACAGCACTTTTGTGACCATCACCGCTTTTTGTTTGCAATTTTAAAGAAGATCAGATAGATCTATATTTATGTTATTAATAATGTACGCCGCCCCCATGAGTTAGGGTGCGTACATTAGAATGCGGCTGATTACTTTGCTGCAGATTCTAAAATCGGATATCGTATGTATGACGACTAAACAGAGCCCGTAACAAGAGAGATACACTTGTCTCGGTATCTGTTGACTCACCCACCCAGTTATGAAGTAATTACTTCTCTTCTGCCGTACGTCATCAGAAGACTATATACCTTCCCAGGCATCTCAGAGGAAGGATCATTCAGACATTATACATAGATGAATTTATATACCTGCATACTGTTACAGCACAATATTAAAAAGGAAATGTTTTATAAACATTTGTCATTAAAACAAACATGTATGTATGAATATTCTGCAATGGCACTATATCCCAAATCTGGCCTTGGCCTCTTAACCATCAGGTTCCTTAACAGTTTCATTATTTATTGTGGAAGAGTTGTTAAACCTTCGCACAACCCACTATCTTCGAATTTTTCATTTTCCTAATATATTTTTATGGTGTAGTAAAGTTAAGTGAATTTTCAGGGGGGAGGACAGATATCCACTTTGCCCCCACTACCTGTGGACGTCCTTGTCTAGATGATTTTGAATTTTGTTTCAAAAATAAATACCAATAGATTTTAATGGTTATGTGTAAAAGCTAATGAAGAAAATTTGACTAAGTTCACTGTTTCCTTACGTATTTGTATACCTATATGATATTTGCTAACATTTTCATATATAATCTAAATAGAGCCGGTCTACATTCGTTGCAGCAGCTTCGGGTTTGACTTTATAATTTATTTATATGTAAATTTACAAAGTCACCTTAGAGTTCTGTTCGGTTTCGTATGGAGAATATTTTGAGTTCTATCCCTTCTATGTTAAATTACATACAAATGTAAATACACAAAGTTCCAAGCCGAAGCTACATTCTTCTACTTCTACAATGGCGCTACAGCCTAAATCGGATCTTGGCCTCCTGACATTTAGGTTCCTTAACATTTTTTTCATTACTAATAATTTCGCAATAGCGAAAGGGTTGTTAGCCCTTCACACAACCCTCTATCTACGAATTTTTGATTTTCGTACATTGAGGTGACCAAAGTATATCCAAGCAGGCAATGTGCTTGAATTATATATTGCGTCGACCGGGATTTGAACTCACGACCTTCGCATTACAAGACCAACACGCTGCCCACTAGGCTACACCCTAGCTGCATTGAATTACTGTAATTAAATAAGAAATGGATTTTGCGCTATTACGAAAAAGTATAAATTTGTGGAATTGAAAATCAAAATCATTATCGTTCTTCTGAAACCAAACAGAAAAACAAACAAATTTTTCGTTTTATTTATTAACACTTATTTTTGTTTTTATATTAAATTCCACAATTTCATAAAAATTATAAATTACTTGTAAGAACTGATAAGTTTATTTTTAATCCCAAATAAACTCCAGAAAAGGTTTAAGAAATTACCTCTCTTTTTCAACATTCGCTAATTTGTTATTATTTCTTATTGCAATTAAAACGGCAGCTTTAAGTAGACCTTGATTACTTATTTTCTCATAATAATAAAATTTAAATTAATAAAATCTGCAATATACTGTATAGCATTGTAGGACAGAGCTTCAAATTTATAGAGTCGTGATCGGTTAGCATTGAATAAAATTTGATATTTTATATGATCATTTCTTTACAATTTTATTTGTTTTCGATTATAATATAATACAATAAAATATGAAAGAAATGGCATTTAGTTTTGTATTAAGGGAAGAAAGCCACATGTTAATATAGGGATAGGCTATAATGTTACTTTCAGTTTATTTTACTGGATCTTGAGTGCATTTTGCGTGCATACAAAGGGACAGTTTCGTTATGGAAAAAAAATACTCTGTTAATTTTATTTTTTAATTTACTAAATTTTCGATACTTTCAGAAATATCTTAATAACATTTTTTTTTTCAGTATATCTAGAGAGAAAAACATCTTTTTAAAAGGCATTGACTAAATGATAAGAACTCGAGCCTTTAAACATGTATGAAAAAAAGTTTTAATGCCGTTTATCACCAAAACTTTCAAATCAATGGATAGATTTTTGAAGCGATTAATCAAGTATTATTATTGCCAGGCTACAATTCTTTGATCAGAAGATAAAAGTTTAATTATGAAACTCGTAGTATAACTACGAAAAGATCACGAAAAAAGTATGACTGCTTTTCAAATTTTGCAATAGAACTGTTTTATATTATGTTTCCAGTTTCACCTCTGGCGTTAAAACCGAATATTTTAATCGTTTTAAACTTTGACTGGTCGTTGTCCTTATGTTTTAGACTTATGGGTGTAACTGAAGCAATTTAATTTAAACAGGAAGCCGATAATTTAAAATAAGCGCTGTGGCCTTTTACAAAAAGAATTATAAAACCCAGCAAAAATTTTTCTTAAATGCCAGAAAATTGCTATAAATTTCTGCAAAATATTTGAAAATTGATTTTGAACAATTACTTTGAATTTGATTCAGTAGTAATCAATTCAAAACAATTTCTGCGAAGGTATCGAACTAAAAAGGTTCAATTATGATTTCTGATAGTTGACCGTTTTGAAAAATTAAAATTCGTTTAATCATTTTGAATAAACTGTCCGATTCCAATATTCTACAACGCTCAAATCAATTAAATTTAGTCGGAACACCCCTGAGCTTTGTGACTTTTGAGCTGTATCATAACTAACTAATAGTCAGGATCGCGGTGTCGTTTAAAAGTCCAATTACACATGTGATTTATATGCGAAAAAATATCTTCAAGTCAATTATCTCAAGAATTATAAATTATTGCGTTTTAACTAACTTTCTCCAATAAACATTTTCAATTCAAATTAATTTACTTAAAAATACGCAAGATTTATAGTTATTTTTTAAACATATTTCTTTAAAAAGAAAATATGTGTTTGCTAAATAATAAAAATGTTAAACAAGAAGCAAAGAAAAATGATAAATTACGCAATAAAATTTAAATACATATGAAAAGATTAATTCAGTGATAATTAAATAATTTAAATTAAAGAAGAAATCAAAAACCCTTAAACAGCAGCACCCTGACTTGGAAGTTGTTACTATTAATTATTCGGACAAAAAAGGAGCACAGCGAAATCACACTCCGTGGATCAATAAATCAGTTTTAGACTTTAGGAGCATAAGCGAATTAGTAAGGACAGTTGTCGGATTTAATCAGGTCGAGCAAAAAAATTTAGATCTCGTCGGTTGATATTTCATACGAGCAGGGTATATAAATCAAATCCAATTATAATACTAAGGGCTACTACGAATTTTCGTGCACAAATAGAATCGAGCTTAGGAGACGCCAGTTTTTCATGAGCGAAAAGAGGAATTAAAAGTATTTTAACCAATATTAATAGCTTTTCGGAGGCTAGAGTTGGCTAGAGCCAACAAGAGCTGCTATAGTTTAGCTACAGTTCAAAGAAGACTCAAGCATAATACTCAAGTTAAGTACTCGCGTTAGCGAACTTAAAGAAAACCCATTTAGTACGACAACTGGCGAATTTTAAGCTGATAGCTTCACCAACTGACCCAAACAGTCTTTGACGAGGCCTATAGCGCTAATAGTGTGCAACTGTATGTCATAAAAAGGATAATTACAATCATCGATAGCCTCTGATAAATTATTGATAAATAAACTAAATAAGAGAGGGCCTAGGATGGAGCCCTACACGGAAAAAAAATATAGCTGGTTTTGCCGTTTTTTTTATAGGTTTCTACCTATAAAAATGGCTCTTTTTGTAGTAGTAATGTAAAAAGGAATATTTACTATAATACATGGGTGAATGAAATTGACCAAATATATAGGTAGTACTGCTATTTATTTTGGTAAAACTCCATTGTATGAAGTTGTTCATCAAAGAAAACCATCGTACGATGAACTAAAATAACTTCAATTTTATTTATTAATTTTAGTTAGGTGGGCAAATGCAAACTCTTCTTCTTCCTCTCCAATGGCACTACAGCCCAAATTAGGTTTTTTTTTAACATTTATTCGTTATTATGAAAGGGTCGTTAGCTCTTTCCACAATCCTCTATCCACAAATTTTCATGTTCGCAGATTGAAGTCATCCAGATATACCCATGTAGGCAGTGTGGTCGAATTATATGTCGACCGGGATTTGAACTCCCGACCTTCGCATTGCAGACACGGTACCCTCTAAGCCATACCCAAGCAAACTCTTCTTCGGAAGACATTTGAGTTATAACATGTCGAACATAACAAACGTAAGAATTATGTACCAAGAAATTTTTTCATACGAAAGGAGTACGGAATGACGCCAATCAGTATTCCTAAACATTTTAGTAATTTACCCATTTGATTTGTTAATCTAACTTTTAAATGCAACATACATGCTACCGTAGCAAAATGGAATATTAGTTATGTATAAGGCTAAAACAGCATAAAACTAAATGTCTTTGCACATAGCTGAAATAGCAGCCAATAAACAGGGAGAAAGGTCTGCATGCATAGTAAAATATCATTTTACCATAATATAGAGCAAAACTAACCTTATAAAATCGTTAAATATGCCATGGTTATGGAGCTTTTTACCTTAAAAACTCCACCTATGTTGATTAGGAAATTATGCTATACATATTTTTTTCCGTGTAACTATTAATGAATCTAATCGAAACTGCATCATCGCCATCATTATGCAATGTATTCGTTATCACGTTGCTCCATCGTATCCAGAAATAAGTGTTCCGATTGACTGGGGATGAAACCTTAAAGATACGTCCAGACGATGCCTGATTTTCTTGCGCTAAGCGCATGCTTTACATTGAATAATGAACATGCAACATGTGCGTAAATGCATATAAGAATGAATTCACATGATCCGCTTTTTCGACGCGCATGCGTCAAGCACATAGAGCAACTCAAGAGAATGGTGCCTCAAGTACATGCGCTTTTTCTGCAAAATTGAACGAAAAAGCGCATCGTCAGGAAGTGCCTTAAAAAACTCTCCTTGCAATATCGCAGAAATGTCAGAATACTCCATATTTACTATCGTTACTTTCACGTCGAACAGGAACTTCATGAAGAAATGACTTCAATTTTCCTCGCCATGCTTGGCAAGCTACACGCGCGAACGAGTGCGCTGTGAAACTTTTGTTATTCCGTACAGTGAAATATAAGCAGTCTTTTATGTCTAGAATTACAAATCCTATCCAGCTAATATTTTTAATCAAGTGCGATTCAAAAATAACGTCGATCCATCCCACCGAAATTCCATAACCAACTCAACTGTACAATACACTAAAGCTTAACCCCCTATGTTTAGCTTTGTCTACCGGTGTATGGCACTGGGAATATGCCTTACCGATCATACACGCTTGTTTTAAATTATTCCACAAAATAATCTCGAAGTTCTATCAAGATAGTTCTTTGCTTCTTGTAATGCAGAGTTAGTAAAGTTTCCGAATATTTCTTATTTCGATGTATAAACTGTTTTATCACGTCTGTAATTATACTCTAGATGAAATCTGAGAGTATTACAAGTTTGCTCTAAAATTTTGTAACGCTAAGAAAAACTGCTCGCGTAGAGTCGCTAAGGGTACAGAAATATTTGTTGTCACTCAAAAATCTCGATACCGGATGTCCGTTCGCTCTGTAGCTTGCGAACGTATAGATCTAGGAAACTCAATATTTTTACACGTTATTTTTCGTGAAAAAGTAAGGTGTAGTTCGTGACCGGACCAAAATTACTCAACAATTTTTCTCGAAAATTATAAAAGCTACTGATGTGGAATTTGGAACATATTATTTTTATAACGATCTCAATCTACTGTATACAAATTATTTTTATCCACCACCTCCCATACAAATTGCTTTTTCAATGAAATACCATAAACTAATTTACTCAGTACGTACAATATGCACGAAATTTTTTTTAGAATTATTAGTAAGACCGAAAAAAATTAGACGAATAGTTGCACTCCTTCTACCACCTCTCATACAATGTGACACAATTTTACACCTTTACAAAAAGTAAATTTTCTTGAAAAGTATGATGATACTACTCTGCAACTTAAAACACGTCAATTGCATGACATGTATATTTATTTTTAAAAAAAAAAGTCATTAAGAACTCCCCACTCCTTCTACCACCTTCCATACAAACTGCACGATTTCACTAAGTCCAGACACTAATTTTCTCAGTACCTACTAAATTTTTGAAGCTTGACTTTTGTATAAAACATTTTGATAGCAACTCTAGCATGAAAATTAGTAATATTACTGAAGTAAAAAATTTCGAAAGAGTAATTCGTTTCCTTAACACTTTGAGTGCCATCATACCACCGTCGGTTCACACAGCATTCAAAGTATTAATAAAGAATCAATTTTTATAGCGCGATAGTCAAGATATAGAGTCAGGAATCGTACGTTAAAAAAAAACGTCGTAATCAAGCGTACTGGGTGGACTAAATTGATATATGACCAATAATCTATTGACATCAGCTACGTATAATCAGGTCAAATTGAAGTGGAATTTTAGAGTGAAATCGCGTGGGCTCTCTAAAAGCGACTGAAAGCTGCATATTTGAATTTAAATCACCACCAACAATAACTTTAAATTTTAATAATTTTGCGTATGCGCTGCTATCTTCTCTTCAAAGTCTTTTGCTTCTTCGGCCACACACTTATCCGGACAATAAACTGACAAAAGGAATACGAGTAGAGTTATAACATGAAAACTGTGCTTTATGTATGTAGGTACTCTACCAGTACGATGATTAGCACGATCTGCCCTGAAAAATTTATATCCTGGATTAGAAGATGCAAATCTTAATGGTTTGAATGTTCTCACACTGCATTTCGAATTGAAAGGATGGATTTCCGGATTCGACACTTATTCGTGACGTGACCTTTATCAAGTTTGATCTTCCTTAAGTCAGAATGCGCGAAAAAGTAAAGCAACCCAAAAAATGAACAAAACACATTCATTTTATTACACAATCTACTTGCGTTCTAATTGCAGAAGGCAGCATTCTGATTAGCAAGAATATACAACAAAGCTCCTAATGTGTCCACCGGTGATGAAAAGTTTGCTATAAACATGCCTTAAGTCTTCAAAAACAGAAATAACTTTAACTTGACTAAAAAATAAACTTTTTGAAAGCATTCGAGCTTGCACATAATTACAAAATAAAGATTAAGAAAAACAAATTTTTTTTTCTTTAACTTACACTTTCAGCTGAAATTATTCTCGAAAATAATTCAAGTTCAATCTAAATCATGATTCATGATCTTACAGAAATAATAAAAACACAGCTGTTCATCTTATCTAAAAAATTTCAGTTATTACGAGAATTCATAGCGAAAAAATTCATTTCTTATTAATTGAAATATAATTTTTTTTATTTAATACTTCCGTTTCCGGTTACTGATCTGTTCTTCCAAACAAACAGAAAATTAAATAGTCAATTAAGTTTACTTTCTTTTTTGTATGTAATGTGTAGTCAAGTAATCTTCTGGGAGTGATAAACTTTTTTTTTTTGTGTACTCTTCTTTCTTGATTAGATGCATACTACGTTTATCTTATTATCTCTTCGCAAGGGAGAGATTTTTAAACTTTGACTATTCATAGTTTCATATCATAGTTCAAATAAATAAAATGGCATTTCTGGAGCATTATAAGATACAATTAAAAAATTATGATAGAGCTATATTTAAATATTTATTAGTATCTTCTATTTATCTTTCAAAAAACGAAAGATATTGTTAGCTCTAACTAGTCATCGAAAGTCAGTTGAATATTATTACAAAGCTTCACGTGCTTCGAGCTACCTTTTGCATCAAAATCGCAATATAAACCCTCTCCTTTTCAATTCAACCGTATTATACTAAAATAGATAGCAAACTGAACTGAATCAAACATATACAATGGACTCATGCTGAAGCATTAAAGGCATTTTGGACCTGCAAAAGCTTATTTGGCAGAAAATGAGGACTAGAGCCCAAGATGGTGCTACTGGTGCTACAGAATCGCTACAAAACATCCAAAGGCTAGCTTGTTTTGGTATCACAGCAGCAATGAAAACCTGTTCTACTGCGGCAATGGAAATGTTCCTAAACATATCTCCGATACATCTCCAAATAAAAAATGAGGCAATCAAATAAGTATTGTGCATACAGAGGGAAAACAAATACAAATCAGAGGATTTAGAGGTCACCTCTAATTCCTAAAAAACCCAAAAATAGAGGTTCTAATTGTCGGGCACTACCGAAAAAATTCAACTTTGAAACCCCCTTCAAAGTTATAATCAGAGAACGCAAGGACTAGCAATCCATGCTACCTAAAATGGAGAGGAATCAACCATCTGGTATACAGATGTCTCGTGCACCTCTGAGGGGACTGGAGTCGGAGTTAAAGGTCCTAACTTCTTGGTTTCAAAATGACTCGGCAAAAAAGCCATAATCTTGCAGGCCGAACTAATTGCAATGGAGCTATGCATCCAAGAGAATATAAGGAGGGATCATCGCAACAAAACTATTTATATCCTATCGAATTGTCTGACGATTCTCAAAGCCTTAGCATCCAATAAACACGGATGGAGGGTAGTATGGGACTGCCTTCAAAACCTAATCATCCTGGTACAAAAAGGAACAACGTAACCTTAATATGGATATTAAGACATATGAGAATTGAGGAAAATTAAGAGGCTGATCGCCTTGCAGAAAACGGCGTGGAGACAAGTTTTATTCGACCAGAGCCATTCTGCGGAAAACCAAAAGGGCACTCCAACGCCATACTTAGAAAGTGAGTTAAACATGAGCATCAAATCTACTGGAATAGACTACCAAGTTTACCAATCAAAGTAGCGAACATTCTAAAATTCAGCAAGAGTCATATTAGTACTCTAATCGGCCTAATGATGGGGCACAGTGGAGTGAACCTCAAAAATATGGGTTTAGCTGAAACCGACATTTGCCGCCTCTGTCTCGAAAACTCAGAAACGACAGAACACATTTTATGTCACTGTGAAGCAGTAGCTAGGAAAAGACACAATCTTCCTAGAAAAGATTTCCTTTCTACCGAGGAACTATCGAGTTATGGTAGGGTAAAGGGGCAGTAAACGCATAATAGGCCGGGAAGGTCGCAGTGGAGTCACCTGTCCCCTAAATAATAATAATACGGAACTGTACGTGGAATCGACCGATACCAAGTAATAACCAAATATTTGTCAACAAGCTGGTGACAATTTAATTATTCACACACATTAAGTAGGCGCTTGGCAATGGGAGGCTGAGTCAGTGTTGATATTTTGTTAATCGTTCGCCTGAATAATGATTAAAATTCTCTGTGCAGATAACACAGTCAGTTTATCAGTTTCACGGTTGTGGTAGATTCCCAGAAATTTAATGTAATCTAAACTTATGAAATCATGCATTGGTATGGGAAGTAGTAAAGTGAAAGATGTACGAAAGATTCTATGTTTAAAATTAAATCCGTTTGGCTTTGCAATAAATAAAATCTCATGCTAATTATTGGCATTATCATATAGCCAAGGAAAAAAAAAATAATACCGCAGAAGAGTCCCATAATATTGATGCAATTTAAACGTACTGTATTTGCGCTGAATTAAGTAGCAGGAATTATGTTATGCTGTTTCCATAAAATCAAATTGTGAAAAAAAATTTTTGTGGGTGACCGAGTGATGTGTTTAAGTTTTTGACACAGTTAATTTTCTATTTTATATTGAGTGGGCATAACCAGATCTTTACTTAACGTCTCTGATAATCTTTTAAATTTGGTGTTCAATGAGACGAATATACATACATATATTAATGCTTTAATCCGAAATAGAATGCATACATGCATAAATAATTTTTACTTCAGAGACCTCACATATGTTACTTCGATCTTTAGTTACACTGATAAAGTTGATAAATCAATAATTCATTTTACTTTATTATTCTAATAATAAAGTATTGCGATCGACACAGAAAAAAACATAACAGAAATGATTGTGCTTATGATACTATATGATACTCTAGATGAGATGGAAATGACTTTAATATACCGGCAAATATGTCATCTCAAATTTTTTCGAATAGTGATTAGAGACTTTTGCATGGGAGGTGGTAGAAAAATTTCAAGTAGAGGGAGAGGTTTGTATTTTCCGTATATGACACCGAACATGCAAAATGTTTTTTGCTGAATTTAAAGTTTTTAGTTTTCATTATTTTTAAAGAAATTGGTCATAGTTTTCCTGAAATTGGGGCATTTGTATGGGAGGTGGCAGAGGAAGTGGAGCGTTTAAGATGATTTTGAAACTGCTTATCATCATCCTTATCACCATGCTTTGATTCAATTTCAAAGTCGATAGCTCTGATATACTTGAAGGAGAAATGCTTTTCTTGAATTTAGAATAGAGATATTTGTATGGGAGGTGGTAGAAGGAGTGAAGCGGAGCTGATAATTTTTTCACACTTATTTTAATTATTAGAAAGAAATTCTGGCAAAATTTGGAGTTTGTACCTTTTCTAGTTTGAATGGAAATCGATAAAATGCATTTAGCAAAAATTATGCATTTGTATGGGAGGGGGTAGAAGGAGTGTACGGATCAAAACAAATTTTTTTTCGTATTATTAATATTTCTATTTGTATACTTTACACAATTCAAAATTTCAAAATTTCGTAAAATTTGTATGGGAGGGGGTAGAAGGAGTGAAAGGAAGTTGATAATTATTTTTAAAATAAATTGCAATTATAGTAAAATTAATTCTAACAAAATTTCGTCTTTTCAGTTTTACTAGTTTCAATAAAAATCGAAAATATGTATTTTTCAAAATTATCCATTTGTATAGGAGGGGGTAGAAGAAGTAAAGGGATCTGGTCAATATTCCGTGATATTAATGACATCTATATCATAATACTTTGACCTAAGTTTCAAGTCGATAGCTTAAATAGTTTCAAAGAAAAATCAATTTCTTAATATTTCGAAATTTCATGAAATTTGTATGGTAGGGGGTAGAAGGGGTGGGGGGATGTAGCCCATTCACAAACTTAAAGTTTCTTTTTTGCTAAAAATGACACACAAATTTTTTTAGCACTATAGCTCAAAGTTTTCGAGAGTTATACTGTAGACAGACGGACAGACGGACAGACAGCAACTCGGAATCGAGGTTTTTGAGCGACAACAAATATTTCTTGGCGGCTCTGTGCGAGCGTTATTTCTTAGCGTTACAAACTGTAAGGCAAACACAATATAGTCTCAGATTCCATCTAGAGTATACAAATTTGCTACCCTGAAATTTTGTTTTTTCGCGTTTCATGACTGAATTAGCCTAAAAATGCAAAAAAAAATCCGTCCCGCCGTACATATGGACTCATATCTCCGAGACCGTTAAAAGTAGAATGCTCGTTTTAGGGTGGATTGTTGAGCTCCATTATCTAAATTTTGGAGAGTGTCAGGTGGAAGGGTGAGGCAGGAGGAGGGAAAGAGTCAAAAACTACACTTGATAATATCTATACCACAAATGCAGATAGAAAGCGAAAAATCAGCATAGGTATAGAGAGGGCTGTGGAATAAACTCTGAAAATAATTTAATTTTTTTATCCATTGGGGTCCGTAAAGGGGGGGGGGGGGGCCAAAAACAATTTGTCGGCCGATTTGTTTTTTTTTTTAATGATTGTATCTCCGAAATGACTTACCGTAAAAATTTATCTTCTACTTCTACAATGGCACTACAGCCCAAATCGGGCCTTGGCCTCCTGACTTTCAGGCTTCTTAACATTTATTGTGAAAGGGCCGTTAGACCTTCGTACAACCCTCTATCTTAAAATTTTTCATTTTCATAGATTGAGGTGTTCAAGGTATACTCAAAGCAGGCAGTGTGCTGGAATTCTGCGTCGACCGGGATTTGAACTCACGACCTTCGCATCGTTGACCAACACGCTACCCACTAGGCTATACACCAGCTGTAAAAATTCAAATTTTGGGACCATTAAGACGGCATACAGATCCACTAGAATCAGATTAGAGAAAGACTAATTATTATAAGGGAGGGTGCAAAGAAAAACACTTAAAAATGAATATCTCGACTATCATTTAAGCTGTGTAATTGAAACTTGAAAAATATATTAAGCTATACTAGCGGAAAACGAAAAAAATATAATATGTGGATATAATAGTAGTGGGGGGAAATGGAGAGCATTTCAAAAATGGCGCACTTTCCAAAATTACAAATCGTTATATCTCAAAATTGAGTACAGATATCAAATCAAAAATTTGTCAGATTGTAGAATTACTTAGTCTTTATTTTTGGTAAGCAATTTAAGTTGGTGGTGTAAGGAGAGGGAGGTGGTAAGCAGAAATGTCGAAAATTGTGTGTGATTTTTTTAGGGCTCTGGTGAAAGATACAAAATTTAAATTTTGCATGTGAATACATCTATTTGATATACATAGAAAAAAAATAATAATTTGTTCCACAATTGTTATACACTGATCCCCATGGTCTAACGCTCACAAGCTGCTTTATGCGGAATGGAAAAAAAACACGAAAACTGGAAATGTTTGAATGAACTTTAAATGTAGAAACTTGAAAATTTGCGAAATGCATTTAAAAAAATCTCTAAAATTTTGAAATATTATCTAGTTGAATACCTTCAAAGCTTCTATCCCTTCCCATACAAAACGAATTTCATGAAAGTTCTATGCAACTTCCTTTATGAAACTGATTATCTATACAGAGAATAATGGACGTGATTGCTTGAATATCAATTAAAAAATTATTAACACCACCTACCCTTACTATAACCCCTCCTCTCTCCTCATAAAAACCCAAACTTCCATAAAAAAAATTAATGAAGTATTTATTCAATTTACTGAAGCTATTGAACGTATCGGCAACTGACTGTTAAACTGACAAGATACCTGCCCAAGAACCTCCTTTCACTTAGTGTTCCCTAACCACTCTAACCTGCATATTGACTGTTCACGCATCTTCAACTTGTCCCAAGAATAATAAAGTTGAGCCCGACTTGTTGGCAGTTTATTTAATTGATGACCAAAAAATCCGGAAGTGGGATTATCGATCAAGTTATCACCGGTTGTATTTATATTGGCCGCATTTATTAGGATGTAAAGCGATAAGCTGTCGCATCATGAAGCATAAAACCACCATCACAAAAAAAATCAGAGGCCACATTGACAAACAGTTTGTAGTCCGATGAATATGAGCGGCAGTTTGTCAATCGATTGTCAAGAAATTATGAAATCCTTAAACAATTTACGGGTATTTCTTTAAACATAAGTACAATGGTTTTGCATTCTTTACTTACGTTTTTATCACATTCACTCTAAGATTTACTGCCTCCCTAGAAATGCAGTTGAGTACTAACAGATATTACATCAGCAAACAAAAAAAAACTACGAGAATTTTTATGTTTTTTTTTTTTTTTTGTAAAAATTTCTCAGGTATTCCGTAATTGTCCGAAATATTTCAATGTTCTCCAAATAAAGAGAAGAAGAAGTTTTCTACATCACTGCATTTCCATTTAAACGTCTCGGCATCTTCGATGTGATGGCTATCCAAGCGTAAATACGTACTAAAACGATTTTTAAACTTCACTGTCTTAAGAGATTTCAAGGTCCAATTAACACCTTCACTCAGACATGGAGTTTCTTAAAAGGTGTAGCATTGCACATCTAATGCACATCGATCTTAGACGGCATGAATTGATCGTGTGAGAATGCAATTATCGCTCTAATGGACAAAAGTAATGTTATATTAATTTATCTCCATATATGACGGTCTATCATGTGAATAAGTTGGAAATTATACAGATATAGACATCTGTATAAAGTTGTATTTAGCAGAGTGGTGCACTGGTTGATGGGTAACCGATACCACTGGGAACTGCTACAATAAGAGCCTTCAATACGCGCGGTTGTAACTTAATGTACGGCAAAGTACGAAGACAAGACAGCGTGCATATATACATATATATACATGACAACAGCTGAATTTGATGTATATTCTTGGAGACACACAAAACCAACCTCACACGCGTGAATCGTAACATATGCCACGAAGATAGTCCCAGCTATTCTTGGTTTCATTTTCCGTACCGACTTACAATCAGCTTATCAAAAGGTAAACATTAAACAGTGCTTAGCCTCGTATTTTCCATGTGTGTGCTACCTCAATATGTGCTTTTTTTCTTCACATGTCTGGTCCCTTGACAAAGTGAAAAAGAAATTTAGAGCACCAGGTGGGTGGGAATACCGTTCTGAATTTCGTTCACATGTCTCCATACTGACCACAATCGATAAAGTGCAGCTAAAAAAGCAGCCCACAACATGAAAATTTAAATGTCTTTTTCTTAAAAAAAAAATAAAGCTCTCACTTCCTTCGAGAGGAACTTATAGGACAGGTGAAAACTGCTTCATATATATGCGGAAGCTGATAAGGAAACCGACGCTATGGATGGCCTAATAAAACTGCACATATGATAGCTTTATGAAATTTACGATTATTTCACTTATTTATTGCACCGCGATATTACAAGACGCTAAACCATTGGGTTGCAGAAAGAAAGCCTCACAGAAAATTGATGTGTTTGATATGCTGATGGATTGATGATGACTATGATGCCTGTACTGCTGCATGCTTTGCACAGTTCATATGGACCAAAGCGTTTCATTGCACTTTGTGCCCGCTGCACCAAAGTACAATTCAAAGATCACTACAATGCGTGGTTTTTCTTTAATTGAAACCATTGGTGGTGATGGTGTCCCGCGATAGAAAGTGCAAGTACGATAATGTTGTGGTTCTGCAATAATTTAATTAATTTCTAGTCGGGTATAAGAAAGGACAGCATGTAAAACTGAACGACGATGATGCTGACATTTCAAAGAGACACGCTATGAATTATGGCGATTTCATTCACGTAACGCGACAATCGATATAACACCTTGTTCTCGATCAACACTGGCAATCGAAAATTGATTAAATCGATCGTCAACTGTGAAGGTGTGGAAAGTGAATGGTAATTTAAAAATAAAAGAAAACAGATTTGGTTTTGAACAACTACCGGATTTGTCCATTAAAACAGATCGAACCTTTTTAATCTACAGCCTATGTACTCACTTTTCGAAATTATGTAAATTATCGCGATCGCGTAAACCAGTGATTTCATGGTTCAATTTACGCCTGAGGAATAATTAAATTGATTTTTATGGTGTTAAGAGGTCTTGAAATTGGTTTTAAAAAAAAAAACTATTACAACATAGTAAAAAAATCATGTAATTTTAAATTTATAGTTAATTGAAAATTGAACACTTTAGATTATAATTGTAATTATTTACCAAGAAAAAGTAGAAAAATCTACAGTCTTAAATTAAATAGTTTGTTTTTGGAAAGGAAGCCGAACAGTTTGAAAGAAATTAATCAATCAATTCCTTATTTATTACAGATAGCAATTAGGAACTATATAGATAATTCTATGTTATATTTTTTGAATAATTACCTAATTTAGCAATAGTTTTTTTTTTCGAGTAGCAGTAATTATTAGCATTTTTTTTTTTTTTGGAAGACATTAATTGACCATTAATCGCAGTTCTCTCCGATTACTGCTTTTTTAGTTTCTCAGGGATCATCAACAAATCTATACATAGTAATATAATTGTAGTGTCTGTCTGTTATTTGCTTATAAATGACTATAAGTTAGTTTTTTGAGTTATTTTAGCATGAACTAAGCATAAAACCATATTTTTGAAATTTTTGTCTGTCTGTCTGTCTGTCCGACCGCTTTTCACGCACAAACGGCTAAACCAATTGTAATGAAACTTGCACAGTTTGTTAGGTGTCCATCGGAATGAAATCTGCTTTTGGTTTCATTTCACTCCCCTCACGCCTTCTACCCCCTCCCATACAAAGTGACTCATTTTCAAAATATATATTAATCAAATTTTCTTGGAAACTATAATAGCTATTAATTTGAAATTCGGAATATATTATTTCTATTATAAATACAGTCTTTTGGTAATTGTTTGAGTTTCCTCACTCCTTTCACCACCTCCCATACAAACTATACACTTTTTCATGAATCACTTCACACCAAATTTCTCAGTACGTGTAACTTCCATCGAGCTAAAATGTTGTATTAAATCATAAATTAAAATTATTATTAAAATCGGCATAAAATTAACCGATTAGCTTCACTCCTTCTACCCCCTCCCATACAATGTGGCACAGTTCCACGACTTTACAAGAACTAGATTTTCTTGAAAAGTGTGAATGTCACTGATCTGAAATTAAAATTAAATTAAATTATTAAATTAAATTAAAATATATGATGATTTTAGTTGTTCTTCAAAAAATCACTAAAAACCTCATTCTCCTTCCACCACCTCCCATATAAACCGCACTTTTTCATGAAATACTCTAAACGAATTTTCTCAGTACATTTAAATTTCATCGTGGTAAAAATTTGAAATTAATCCTTAATTAGCATTATTATTAATATCGGGAAAAAAAATTAACCGAGTAGCTTCACTCCTTCCACCTCCTCCCATACAATGAGACACATTCCACGACTATTTAACAATTCGATTTTCTTGAAAAGTGTGAATGATACAGATCTGAAATTTAAAGTATATCAATTGCATGCTAGTTATAGTTGTTTCTCGAAAAATCATCAAAAACCCCCCACTTCTTCTACCACCTCCCATACAAATTGCACAATTTCATTAAATTCAATGCACTAAGTTTCTCAGTACCTACTCAATTTTTGAAGCTTAAATTTGGTACAAAACATTTTTATAGCTACTCTAGCATGATGTGAAACAAATTAGTTCAGTACTGTCACCCCTTCAAAAATTTCGATTTCATCTATACATAGTATCGTATGATTGGGCTTTACGCACAATCTTAGTCCTGTTATGTTTTTAAGCTTAATGTTATTTTATTTGTTTTAAATAACACCAGCTACAATTATTCACATGTCCTTAACGCTCTTCAACACGTATATGATCTCGAATCACGGGTTTGATTTGATGACGAGCCTGTCCCATAAAAATGGAAGTATCATGCTTTCATTCTTAATAATTTATGGTTCTGATTCCAACAATATACAAACCATTTTCTTCAAAGAGCCAATAAAGTAAGCAGATTCTAATCCCACATAATGTAATACTAACTACACTCTCAAAAATTGCTTATTATTGCTATTTTTACGCGGACGAAGTCGCGGGCGTTTGCTAGTGTTATATAAATTTGCGTGAAATGTCCTGCTATAAAGAATGCCAAGCGTTCTTATTACAAGAAAGAAAAGATTTCCGGATTCTACACTGTTACGCTTTATTATTCGTGACGTTTCGGTCTCTGCTGAGACCTTTATCAAACTGCCACGAATAATAAAGCGTAACAGTATAGAATCCGGAAATTTTTTCTTTCAATTCGAAATGCATTGTGAAAACATTTACCAAACCGTTCTTATTACAGTCAATACTTTGACCGTGCTTTACCCTGCAAGAGAATTTGGACCAATTGAAAGAACGCTGGTATTTGTGTTTTCAGCAATTAATCTCATAAAATCAAATGCCACTGGTCCTGACACTCTGCATCCAATATTTATAATATCTCTTCTCCTACATATGTGTATTACATTATATGAAATTTCACGATGGAGTAGTTTTGGTTTCCTCTGTAACTGCGGACACTGATTGTGATGCCGGGGGTCATATAATATAGAGTTCCTTATCGAGTCCCATAATATTGATAAAGCTTAGGATTTCACGTAGAGAAATGGGTTCATGAGTCGTTCAATAAAATGGCAGAGTCTTTTGCTCACCAGAGGTTCACATTCACAGAGAATATGCTTTGGAGTTTCCTCTTCCTAATTGCACATTCTTCGGAGATTGTCCTCTGAAAGCCCAATTCTATGAAAATGTTGCTTCATGTGACTGTGTCCAGTTAGGATACCTACCAAGAGTCATGTCTAATTTCTGTTTAATTGCAGAAATTCAAAACTTCTTTTAACCAAATGTTTTGGCTTGAAAAGCTTAGTATGCTTATTGCCTGGTACCGAGTCCCAGCTGCTTTCAGTCACATTTGGATATTAATTTTTGCAATACTGTGTAGTATGCCGCAAAAAGGAAGTCAGTTTCGGATCCTTTCCTTGCCTATGAATCAGCTTGTTTATTATCCTCAAAGCTCCTGTAAACCGGAATCCAGATGAGAGTTACTCTAAAGACAGACAAGGGCACACAATTTTTGCGTCCTGTCCAGTCTTTAGTGGTAAATAGTCTATATGTCGTGTTACGGGCATCCCTCTGTATTTCCGAATGTAGGGAGAAGTACCTTAATTGCTGCAATGGAAGTGGTAGTTCTGTCAATGCAAGCAAGCCTTTGTTTTCCATGCCAATGATACATGTGTTACTATGGGCCTAGCAACAGAGGTATCCATTATGTCAGATTGACACTACTTTGGTATCTGTCTTAGAGAGCCTTGTACCATTTCTGTAATAGTTTCTTCGAACTTGCCGCTAATTAGGATGGCCAGGTCATCTGCATATCCCTGAGCTTTGCATCCAGAGTTCGTATGTTCTAGAAGAAGACCGTGAACTACCAGATATCACAAAATGGGTGGAAGAAGGGCACCCTGCTAGCACCCTTTTGGCAGCGTTAACAGCTAAAACTATATCTGATAGTGTTAATTTTATAATTCTGCCTTCAAGCATAGTCATGATCAAGTGGCAGGTTTTATGAATGCCGTGCCTTTTCGCAGCTTGGTAGATATAAGTAGAGTAACTCCATGCAAGAAGGAGACACATTGTATCAGAATCTGGCAGAAATGTTACACTCGATACCTGTGAATTCACCATTCGTGGTGTGGTGAGTTTAGTGTTTTTTGTCTTTTGCCAAGATAAGATAAATTGTTCTTTCAAAATATTTGTTAAATATTAAAAACTGCGCACAATTATTGATGTTAGGAACGTTGCCAGGCTGTTGCCAGGCTGTTGCCAGAACTTGTTTGTTTCTCTGGCCTCCTGCTCAATTGCTAGATTCCATTTGTTACATGGTCGACCAACCAGATGTCTTCCCTGAGGATTGTAATTCAGAGCCTATTTGGCGATGTTGCGCTCTGGTTTCCTCAAAGTATGACCGATCTACTGCCACTTTCACCTTTAAGTCTCAATACCTATTTTAGTCTGGCAAGTTGTACTCCAAAGTTCATCGTTGGAGATCACATTTGGAATAGAATATTCCTAAAATGCATCGGAGGCATTGGTTCACGAAAGTCTATAGTTTTTTGGCAAGTCGAACGGTCACTTTCCACGTATTACAACCATATAACAACACGGATTTGACGCATACGTCAAAAACTCGTGCGAAGAAAGAGATCTCTTAACCTCCAGAAAGGGGAAAGAATACCGCAGGTCTGACAAGTTTTACTTAGACGAGCATTAACATCCTTTTCGGCTATGCCGTCCATGCTGGCAATGCTTCCGAGATGACAAAAATCTTGCACCTCTTCAACATCTTGTCCGTTAATAACAATCGTTGTGCTTGTGTTCAAACCCAGGTGCATGTACTTGGTTTTACGCATATTTACTTTCAGTACCACCTCTTTGCATTTAGAATGCAACGAGCGAACATTTCACTCTAAAACCGACCGGTTATGTGCAAGCAAACACACGTAATCAGCATACTTAAGGTGACTTAGGAGTTAAATAGTCTCCATTGAAGACCTTTACGTTCTCCACCTACCAGTGCAGCCATGGGTTAGAACCTGTTAACATAACTCGTTCTACAAGATTTTGCTAAAGCCTTTGACATTGTAGACCGTGATATACTCCTTCGTAAGTTATCATTAAATTTTACCCGTAGCGCCATTAAACTTTTGCACAATTTCTTGTGTGACCGCTGGCAGAAAGTATGGGTTGGTGACGATGTGTTTGCTTAACTACCTCTCTTGTGTATGATACGACAAAGCTCTAACTAGGTCCATTACTGTTCAGCCACTACATCTATGGCTTCCCCAACGTGCTGCAAGACTGTAATATTTAAATATGGTGTTACTTCTTCCACCTTTCCAATAGCTTCTGACGTCACTCAAGGCTCTGTTTTATCTCCAACTCTTTTCATAGTTTTCATCAACGACTTTCTGCCGTCTACTTTCCGTCCTGATGTGGAATCAAGGAAGCATTCTATTGCTTTAAGTCTCAGGGAGATATTCCGTTCGCTGAACTCCGATCTCAACTTAATACTGGAATGGGGCAGAAAAAATAGAATAGAATTTAACGCCTCCAAAGCACAGACCTGTCTTCTATCTCTCAAACGTAATGTTCCAGTGTTGTCCTGCAATGTGACCTTTGGTGGCGCATAACTTTGCACATCGGTTGATTTCACACTTCAATGCGTCCAAATTAATGATCACCTTAATTTGTCTCAGCATATCTTTGATATTGCCCTAAATGTCTAGGTGTAGGCCGAACGACCTAATAACAATCCATAAGCCACACATTAAACCACGTTTAGAATACAACTCGCAAATGTTTTGGCTCGTGTTGATCAATCGTATTCAGAAACTTTCCAACTGATTGGAGACCATCACGTCTCCTATCGATTCTCTCGCGCATCACAAAAATGTTGGAGTACACACTATTTCCTATCACTAATTTCATGGTAAATCTAGTGTGGAGCTAATCGCATTTATTCCTTCACTCTACCCTTTTCCTGGGTTACTCGCCAAGCTGAGCGCGTACACGCATACATCATCAAACATTTAACATTTGGCAAGACTTTGGAACACGTTACCAGTCAAAGAGTTTTCCAACGAATTCAACCTCCAGTGCTTCAAAAACCATGTCGACCGACACTTTCGTCTTTCTTCAACCAAATTGGCAAAGCTTCAATTTTTTTTCCCAATTCCCATCGCACTTATTCCTTCACTCTACCCTTTTCCCGGGTTACTCGCCAAGCTAATCGCATACACGCATGCATCATCAAACATTTAACATTTGGCAAGACTTTGGAACACGTTACCAGTCATAGAGTTTTCCAACGAGTTCAACCTCCAATGCTTCAAAAACCATGTTGACCGTCACTTTCGTCTTTCTTCACCCAAATTGGCAAAACTTTAATTAGTGCTATGTGCATAGCATTATAGAGAGAATGAGAAAAAATTATGAGAAAGAGAAGACGACATACCATCCATTACGACTCGTATAGTGTGTTCAAATTAAAAACTAGCAACCCATTTGAAATGAAAATTGTAAACACCGGGAGACGCTTATGTCAACGCTCGCCGCATTTGAAAATTGCTTATAGCATTTCAATAAAAAACAAACTCAATCTTCGATGCAGTGATTGCAGGCGGAACTTTTCTGGAACAATACATATTAAAAAATTTTCCAGGATTTTGATAATTGTCATGTCTCATCATCTTTCGTCTACCAAGCTGGATTTTTGATTTAGATGTGCTTCTTAGAAATTTCTATAAAGTGGTAATTCAAACAGCTAGGGTGTAGCCTAGTAGGTAGTGTGTTGGTCTTGTAATGCAAAGGTCGTGAGTTCAAATCCCGGTCGACGCAATATATAATTCCAGCATATTGCCTGCTTGGATATACCTTGGTCACCTCAATCTACGGAATGAAAAATTCGTAGAAAGAGGGTTGTGCAAAGGGCTAACAAGCCTTCCACAATAAATACTGAAAATGTTAAGGAACCTGAATGTCAGGAGGCCAAGGTCCGATTTGAGCTGCAGCGCTAATGTAGAAGGATGTAGAAGGTAATTCAAACATGCATTCGAAACTAGCAAATGCTTCTTTGAATTTATAGAGAGCCCAATCCCCAGTCTCGAATTACTAAAAAATCAAGTGTTATTGAAAGTACATAAAAATTGTAGCTCGAAATCAAATACAGGAACAACGGTTCATCGATATTCAAAGTAGTCAGCGTAACGAAATAAGACTCTTAACAAAGTCAATAAATTCTGCTCCTACGGGAAAACTGCGAAATGAGGAAATTAAGCCCCGATAAGTACCAGTTGTGCATTTCTTCATCAGAACCTGGACCCATCACTTGCGTAGATATATGTATATATACATCTATATACGTATATAAAATTTTTTTTTCTTTCATAAATTTTTCCAGAAGACTTTAGACTGTTCAGTTCTCTGCAGCCCAACGCTTCGGTAAATCCCCTTCTATGCTTAGAACTTGATGGGTAACGCGCTTTGCCTTGTTATCTGGAGAATTTCAAGATTGAGCATTATGTCAAATCAAAACTCTTTTATGGTTCTTATTAAATTTCCAGGGTATTCTTTTAGCGTCTAGGATCGGATCTGCATCCTCAAGCCTTACTGACGAGTCTTTTGTAAACAGGTGCAGGACCAAACGCACATTCGTTACAGAATCTTTAAATTTTTTAAAGAAAAACGACGAAGAACCCGAAACTTATACACCAAGAACTTTTCTTAATGTATATAATAGCTGTTGCATTTTTAAGTATTTGTCAATTTATTGAAATAAGCACTATCGAGAAAAGGCTCAAAAGAAAAGATTGCCATCGAAAATGTTGATCAAATGTAAAACAAAATTAAGAGTTTTGAAACCATCGTCAAAACCTCAAGCCCGTCAATATAATAAAAATCCCTCAACTCCGAACATCATACCTAAATTCTAATCGAATCAACCTGATAAATTCTAAGCTTGCCGCACTAGGTTAGATCAAAAATTGTTTTATAAAAAATAAAACCTTTAAAGCTCCGATACGTTGCTGAGCGTGCTGCGTCGCGCTATTGAGACCCTCTGTAAAATGTATAAGAAAGTAGATTTTTAATCCTCGAGATTAGAGGACACTAATCAGTTTTATGCGTTATTTTTTGTACTATACAGACTATAATAGACATTGAGAATTAAAGGCAGAAGTGGCATTGGATGGGTTACACTTTGAGGAAACCAGAGCAAAACATCTTCAGACAAGCTCTGGATTATAATCTTCAAAGAAAACGTCGGGTTGGAACGGAAGCGAGCAATTGTACAGGAGGCCAAATATTCCTCGTCTTAAATAGATTTAACGCTTTTTTCGTGTATGAATTTTAAGTCACTGAATCAAAACCGAAATATTTTCTTTTTTATTAAAATGGCCTAATTTCTCTCCCGATTAATATAGTAACTTCAAATAAAAACTATAAATTCAAAATCTATCAAAAATAAAATCATATTTCCCAATTGAATCATATATACCAAATAAATGTTTTTTATTTTTTGTATTATTATTAGACCTTCCAGTTCCTTACAATTGACCGTTGACTAAATGACCCCAAACAAGATTAATGGTTAACCGTGTTCAAATACGATTTTCATTTTACCGATATATTTTTCATTAAAGAATCGAAAATTTTAAAATATCGCTTGAAAGTCTCTAGTGACAAAAGCACGATATGAAATAAATAATTTCTTAAGAAACTTACCTTGGCGTAAGATTATTTCTTGAGCAATTTAGAAATAAGTATATAACGTACATCGATTCGCTCCCTTCAGCTTAAAATCAAGGCGAATGGTATAATGAAAGAAACGAAATTTTGGTTAAATTTCGTTTCTTTCATTTTACATTACTAAATGTTAAATTAGATCGATTCGATTTGCTCGAATTTGATTATTATTTTCTGAAAATTAATTACATATTGAAAAGGATATCTCATATTTTTTAGGTGGATTGAAATTAATACATATCGTAACAAAAGTTTCTAACTTTTAGAGTCATTCCATATTTCTTCAAAAATTATTAGATCGAATTGCCGCATAAAAACGTTTCAAGCAACACTTACAATCTTAGCATCATACTCCCTTTGAACACTATGCCGATTGAAATTATAACTATAAATTATTAAGAATGAAACTATGTTGTATTTGTATGGGACAGGGCCGTGCTCATAGGGGTGATTTCAGATAATATACGTATTGAAGGGCGTTAAAGAATTGTTCATAGTTCTGTGTTAATCCTCAAAAACCTAAATAAAATAACATTAAACTCAAAAACATAACAGAACTACGATTGCGCGTAAAGCCTAATCATTCGATACTCTAGATGAAAGAGAAATTTTTGTAATCTTAAGAATTTTTGTACGGGGAATGGTAGAAGGGGTGACAGCATAGAACTAATTTGCTTCACATCATGCTAGAGTAGTTATAGAAATGTTTGCTACCAAATTTAAGCCTCAAAAATTAAATGGGTACTGAGAAAATTAGTGTAATAGATCTAATAAAATTGTGCAGTTTGAATGGAATGTGATCGAAGGTGTCGGGGTTTTTAATAATTTTTTGAGAAACAACTATTCTTCTCATGTAAATAATATGTTTTAAATTGCAGATCAGTAGCGTTCATACTTTTCAAGAAAATCAAGTTTTCGGAATGTTTTGAAATTGTGTCACATTGTATGAGAGGGAGTAGAAGGGGAGAAGCTAACCGGTTTATTTTTCCCCAGTAATAATAATAATGTTATTAGGTTGTTGCAGATGAAATGGCGACTTTGCTAGTGAAATTTCAAACAAATTTAACTCTTATAAAACTTAATAAAAATATTAAGTT
This sequence comes from Chorisops tibialis, assembly GCA_963669355.1. Classification (NCBI taxonomy): domain Eukaryota; kingdom Metazoa; phylum Arthropoda; class Insecta; order Diptera; family Stratiomyidae; genus Chorisops; species Chorisops tibialis. The sequence continues at coordinate 109,072,645 of OY770262.1, read as the reverse complement.
TGAAACATTTAATATTGATAAAGAACATCACAAAACAGTTATTATGTTGGTCAGCTATGGAATATAGCAATGTTGATATCGTCACTAAGTAAGGCTTTCATTGTTCTGGAATAATTTTACTATTATCGGCAAGGTCTCCGAACCCTTTAATTGCCTCGATTTCCTCCATGTTAAATTGTCTGTATGTTCTCTTCATTCAGTTTCCCCAAAGCGACATAAACGAGTCGAAGTAGGGAGTTACCAAATAAACAAATGAAAGCATGTTCGAATTTTCAATAAACGCAACTAGAAGGATCTAAAACAATCAACACCAGCACATAATTTAAGAAAAAAAAGACCCCCGATGTACGGAAATACATAAGGATCATGGAGAGGTCTTTGTATATATAAAGATAAAACGAAACAATTCTGGAATTTTGTCAACTCTAAGAAAAATTCTGATGATTATCCTTCCAGTATGTTTCTTAATGATGTGGTCAGTGCTGATCCCACTAGAACTAGCAACTTATTTTCTAACCATTTCCGTGCCACCTTCAATTGCAGTACGCCGATAACATCCGTTGGCAACTTTCAATACATATCAAAATTTCCTTCTTCGTCTTTGGTTCGAGAAGATCCATTATTGACGACTCAACTATTTTGAAATACATTGATAAACTTGCTAATAATTTCTCCAGTGGACCAGATGGTGTTCCTTCTTCTGTAATTAAAAAGCGTAGTTCATCCCTTTTGCCTATCCTTGGGTACCTTTTGAATTCAGTTTTTCCTATGTCATGAAAATACTCAACTATAATGCCCTTGCTTAAGTCTGGTAAAAGAAATAATGTAAGTAATTTTAAGCCTATAGCAAATCTTTTATGTGTTGCTAAGCTATTTGAATTCACAGGCAGATCCAATGTAACTAATCTTTCTGCTATCGAAAACGGGCAGCAAGTCGATTGCATATACACTGACTTTAGTAAAGCCTTTGACAAAATTAACCATAATATTCTTGTGCATAAGCTCCGCCTGCTTGGATTTCCTGATATTTTCGTCATTAAGTCGCATTTTCGTGACCGCATTCAGAAATTTCACTTTCGTGGAGTCTTATCTTCTGAAATATTTAATACTTCAGGCGTTCCGCAAGGTAGCCATCTGGGTCCACTTCTACTCCTTCTCTTTATTAATGACGTGAGTTCGTTTATCTCTAACTCGAACATTTTTCTCTATGCCGATTATGCGAAAATCTGTCTATTATTGCAAAGTGATATCTCGCGTTTTCATGACTGGTGCTTAATTAACAATTTACATCTTAATATTAATAAGTGCACTACAACAGGACCTAGCAAAATATGTCGTAATAAGAATCAACATGCCTACCAGAAAGGCAAATCAACAGAGTCAATCCTTCACGGTCTAGCTAGACAAATAGAAAAGGCTAAAGACTACAAAGAAATTCCCCTTTGAGCATTCCTAGATATTGAAGGAGCTTCCGACAATACTCCGCATGACACCATAATAGTGGCAGCTAGTAAAAAGGACTGGAGTCGGCCACAATAAAATGGATACATGCCATGCTAAGGAGCCGATTGACAACCGCGGATCTAGGTGATAGCACATTTACTGCACAGGAGTATTATCTCCACTTCTTTGGTCAATCGTAGTAGATGAGCTCCTGGACCGTTTAACAGAACAAGTCTACGAAGTAATAGGATATGCCGATGACATTGTTATTATCATTAGAGGCATATGATATAACTTTGTCAGAAAGGCTACAATCTGCTTTGGAAGTGATAATGAGGGGACTGTAGCCGGAGTCTTCTCAGTTTCAAAGCCTCTTTGTGAGGAAGCCACAATCTTCCAAGCCGAACGTATTGCAATGGAGCTATGTATCCCAGAGTATATTAAGAGAGCTCATCGCAACAAATCTATTTATATCTTATCGGATAGGCAGTTATCAAAGCTCTTGCATCCAACAAACAACATTCTGTGGAAAACCAAGAGGACACTTCAACCTTATACTTAGACTAAGCAAGAGCATAGAATATACTGGAATAGACTTTTAGGCTTATCAATCTCAAAGAAATTTACCATACCACAAAAAAAAAAAACAAAAAAAAACTAGAGGATATTCTAAAATTCAGCAAGAGTGGCATAACTCAAATCGCCCTATTAACGGGGCATAGTGGAGTAAATGACAACCACAAAAATATGAGCCTCGCTGACATCTGCCGCCTCTGTCAGAACGACAGAGCGTGTCTTGTGTCACTGCGAGGCAGTGGCAAGGAAGAGATCAATTTTCAATCTTCTAGAAAAAGGTTTCCTTACAATTGATGAACTAGCCAACATGGTGCCCTCAAATACACTTAGATTAGCCAAAGCTTTTGAGTTATGGTAGGGTAAAGGGGCAATAAACGCACAATAGACCAAAAAGGTTGCGGTGCTCTCAAGTGTTCCCATAAATAAAATAAAGTGTACTACTGTTTCGTATTCTAAAAAGACAATATCACTTAATTTTGACTATTTTGCAGATGGAAGCTTTTTACCTCGTTCTGACAAAGTACGTGATCTGGGCGTACTATTCAACTGTAATTTTACCTTCGATGATCATGTGAATCACATTGCTGGTAAAGCGAACGCTATCCTCGGTTTTGTCAGCAAACAATCGAAAGAATTCAATGATTTCTTTACAACGAAAATATTATATTTTGCATTCGTTCGATCTATCCTAGAATATGCTAGTCCTATCTGGTCGCCATTTTATTCCATCACATAGATAGAATCAAAGCAGTTCAGCATCGGTTCTTAAGGTTTGTCCTTCAGGGTCTTCCCTGGTCCAATCCAATCAGGTTAGCGCCATACGTGGATCGTTTAAATCTGCTGTCTTTGAATTCGCTTGAGAAAAGGCAGATCCATGCCAGAGTTGTTTTTGGTTTTAAAGTTATTTCAGGTATAATTGACTCTGACAAATTGCTGTATATGATTAAGTTCAACGTTCCATGTCGTCCTTTGCAAAATTATGAGCTTTGTAGAATTTCGCAGCATCGCACGAACTACGGGCTTATGAACCGGTTTCATACATGTTAAGAAATTTCAATAACAACTTCTCGCAATTGAATTTTCACATGAATGTTCCACAAGTAAAAAATCTGCTTTCTTGAGGGTAATTATGTTTGATTCTGTAAAAAGTTTAAATTTTTGTGTCTGTCTAATTCTTTTTCAATTTGATTTTAATTTTTATACTCTAGATGAAATCTGAGAGTATATTGTGTTTGCCTTACCGTTTGTAACGCTAAGAAATAATGCTCGCACAGAGCCGCCAAGGGTACAGAAATATTTGTTGTCGCTCAAAAACTTCGATTCCGAGTTGCTGTCTGTCCGTCTGTCCGTCTGTCCGTCTGTCCGTCTGTCTACAGCATAACTCTCGAACGCTTTGAGCTATCGTGCTGAAATTTGTTGTGTGTCATTTTTAGCAAAAAAGAAAATTTAAGTTCGTGAACGGGCCACATCCCCCCACTCCTTCTACCCCCTCCCATACAAATTTCGCGAAATTCCGAAATTTCCAGAAATTGATTTTCCTTTGAAACTATTTAAGCTACCAATTTTAAATTTAGGTCAAAGTAGTATCATATAGATATCATTAATATGACACAATATTGATCTGATCCTGTCACTCCTTCTACCCACTCCCATACAAATGCATAATTTTGAAAAATGCAATTTTTCGATTTTCATTGAAACTAGCAAAGTTATAAAAACGAATTTTTGCCAGAATTAATTTTATTATAATTTCAATCAGAATTGAAAAAATTATAAACTTCACCTCATTCCTTCTACCCCCTCCCATACAAATTTCACGAAATTTTGAAATTTAAATTAAATTATTTTTCTGCGAAACTGTTAAAGCTATCATTTTGATATTTTGTAAAAAGTATTAAAATAGAAATATCAATACCGAGAAAAAAATGTGTTTTGATCCGTACACTCCTTCTACCCCCTCCCATACAAATGTTCAATTTTTGTTAAGTGCATTTTATCGATTTCCATTAAAACTAGAAAAGGTATAAACTTAAAATTTTGCCAGAATTTGTTTTTTAATAATTGCAATAAATGCTAAAAAAAATTATCAGCTCCCCTTCACTCCTTCTACCCCCTCCCATACAAATATCTGTATTATAAATTCGAGAAAAGCATTTCTCCTTCGAATATATTAGAACTATCGAATTTGAAATTGAATCAAAGCGTGGTGATAAGGATAATGATAAGCAGTTTCAAAATCATCTTAAACGCTCCACTTCCACTGCCACCTCCCATACAAATGCCTCAATTTCAGGAAAACTATGTCCAATTGAAAATAATGAAAGCTACAAACCTTAAATTCAGCACGAAATATTTTGCATACCACATTAGGTGTCATATCCAAAAATTACAAACCTTCCTCCTCTCCTTCTACCACCTCCCATACAAAAGTCACTATTAATTATTTAAAAGAATTGGAGGTGACATATTTTCCGGTACATTGAACTCTTTCTCATTTCATCTAGAGTATCATATGATTGGGCTTTACGCCCAATCATAATTCTTTTATGTTTTTTTATTATTTCCAACTGTTCATTATTTCTTATGTACATAAATGTAGTAATCGTTTTCTTGATGAAACAAATTATTATTATTATCTACATTTTAAACCATTTATTTAAGTAAAATGTATTCATTTTAAATATCTGTTTTTATTTTCATTAAAATAGTGAACGTCTTCTCAGGATCCTCCTTTTAGTTACCTTCTCGCGGTTTATCGTTTGAGAAAGACGCGCGCAAATCATGTTGCCCCCACTCCGGACGAAAATCAGAACCGCCCTGAAATTTGGCTGTTTCTCATATAAAGTCTGGCCTGAAATACCAGGCACCCATAACTTGGTAGCGGACAAAAATCTGGGACAATTCTGCTGCTCGATCAGAAAAATTACGGCCGGACAGTTTGTTGCTTCCCATATAAAATCGGGCCTGAAGCATCCGGTGTCGCATGATTCAGCAGCAAGCAAAAGTCTCGAACAACCAATTCAACCAAGTGTGGTACACTCGCTCAGCGAGCGCCGGCAAGTGGATCTCCCATGCCGAATTGTGTCTATGTAGGCTCGCGGGCGGAGCTCGGTGACAGACGAGAATTTTCAGAGGATAGCGTGGATTTCGAAAATTTTCTCCACCGCAACGAGCGGGGAAAGAAGTGTCCTCTGGACATTTTTGCTGGCTCCCAAGTTCTGCGTACCTGGGGTTTCAGATTCGGTTCGGTGTGGAAGGTTGCGGTTTTTTCGGTCAGCTACGAGTACGTGAGCGGTGACTGGACTGAATGTTTTTCTATAGGAAGAAAGAGAGTTGACAATGGACTCTAGCTTCGGTTGTTTGATGCCGAGTTCTACGTGCCGGCTGTTTCAGATTCGGTTCGGTATGAGAAATTGCGGATTTTTCGGCCGGTGTCAAGCGCATGCGCATTGGTCTGAAAAATTTTAGAGAGACAAAAAAATGAGCGAGAGAGCAATGCACTTGAGCTTCTATTGTTTGCCGGGTTGCTCAGACTCGACGGTAACGAATTTTGGGTGCAGAACACTTTTGGCTAAGTCCAGCCATCAGATATATCCAACTCAAAAAATATAACTGCATGGGAATGGGATTTGCATGTGCAGATAGTAGGTGACCATAGCTAGGATATAGCCTAGTGGGTAGTGTGCTGGTCTTGTAATGCGAAGGTCGTTAGTTCAAATCCCGGTCGACGCAATATATAATTCCAGAACATTGCCTGCTTGGATATACCTTGGTCACCTCAATGTACGAAAATGAAAAATTCGTAGAAATAGGGTTGTGCGAAGGACTAACAACCCTTCCACAATAAGTAATGAAAAATGTTAAGGAACCTGAATATCAGGAGGCCAAGGTCCGATTTGGCCTGTAGCGCCATTGTAGAAGTAGAAGATGACCATGGGAACTCACAAAGTTCCTTCAACACTCATTTGTTATATTATAGATTTCCTCGTTTCAGGATTGAATGATGCAGTAGAATTTTTTGATGCAAATAATATACTGATACATATGTATCTACATGTAGAAAACAGTATTATGATTGGGCGTAAAGCCCCATCATATGATGATACTCTAGATGAAATAGGAAAGAGTTTATTGTACCGAAAAATATGTCATCTCAAATTCTTTCGAATAGTGAATAGCGACTTTTGTATGGTGTGGTAAAAGCAGAGGGAGCAAATTTGTAATTTTTGTATATAACACTGAACGTAGTATACAAAATGTTTCATGCTGAATTTAAAGTTCGTAGCTTTCATAATTTTTTAACAAATTTGTCTGAATTTATGGCATTTGTATGGGAGGTTGCAGAGAAAGTGGGAGGTTTTGGATGATTTTGAATCTGCTTATCAACATCCCAATCATATTGCCTTGTTACTCATATGTTCTTGAATTTTCAATACAAAAAATTGTATGGGAGGTGGTAGAAGGAGTGAAGCGAAGTTCATATTTTTTTAGCATTTATTACAATTATTAATGGACAAATTCTGGCAAAGTTTAAAGTTTGTAATTTTCCTCGTTTCAATGAAAATCGATTAAATGCATTTGCCAAAAATTGTGCATTTGTATGGGACGGGGTTGAAGGAGTATTTGAATCAAAACTAAATTTTTCGACATCAATGATATTTATAATAGTATACTTTTCTCAAAATTTAAAGGTGATAGCTTTGACGGTTTTGGAGAAAAATAATTTAGTTAAAATTCCGAAATTTCGTTAAATTTGTATGGGATGGGGTAGAAAGAGTAAGGTTAAGTTGATAGCTTTCACAAAAGCAGTTGCGATTGTAATAACATTAATTATGACAAAAATTGACTCTTTTAGCTGCATTTTTGAAAATTGTGCATTTGTATGGGAGGTGGTAGAAGGAGTAAAAGAATCAGATCAATATTTTTTGGCATCAATGATATCCGCATCGTTATACATGACCTAATTTTGAAGCCAATAGCTGAAATGATTTCGGAGAAAAATCAATTTCTTTAAATTCCAAAATTTCACGAGATTTGTATGGGAGGGAGTAGAAGCACGAACTTAAAGTTACTGTTTTGCTAAATTCAAATAAATTATAAATTAGAAATTTCAGCAAAATAGTTCAAAGCTTTCGAGAGAACGAGATTTCATCTAGAGTATAAAAATATGCGTTGCAAGCTACTTCCATGAAAAAACACAGGGTATAGGACGTATATAACAGCTAATACCACCGTATTCAGCCCTGGTGCCAGAGGGTATAGGTTTTTTCTTGAAAATGAGCAGATGGCATACTGCATATACCCCGTATACCCTAGGACAACAGCCCTGCTTCATAGTGCTTCACAAAGTGCATCATTGATAGCATTGTATCACTGCTATAGCTTGGGAAAGAGCATTCGTTTTTCACACGCTCAAGGTTGATGGCCCTAAAAATTCAATTCTAAGCACAAATTTACTAACACTTCAAGTTATCTATTTGGTATAGCCTCGCGGCCAATCGAAAATTACTCCGATCCAAAACTTGGCCATCTCTTAATATGATCTCGAACTACGAAGAGACTTGAATTATATCTAAGCACTGCTAATATAGGAGGACCAACAAATTTTGTTTTTATTTCAACAAACATTTTCGATATAACATAATAATACGATGGAACTTTACTGTGTTCGAAAATACCGCGACATCACAACAGATCAACCCAATATACATATATTAATTGTTAATTAAACTTGTAAGTATCGCAAAAAAAATTTTCAATCTAATTAGCATTTCATAAAATTAATTGTTATAAGTTATATATTGATGCAAAAACAATAAATTGTAATAGTGTCAGGGCGGTCATGCGACCTTCTCCGATTAAAAATGTCCAAATAAAAGCAATGAAAATAACTGCCGATCGTGTAAGTCGAATCGCTTAAAAATCAATCCAAGTTTTTCTCTTATTGCTTCAATGATCGCTAATTAGTCATAAAGCAAGTAATCAGTAATTAATAATTGTCAAACAAGTTAATGATATATGATTGTAATAAATATACAATAGATAATGAGTCGAAAATGCATCATAATTCCAGATCATTAAGCATACCGCTCGTTTATAGTATCGATTATAAATATATATATATATATGTAGATCTGAAAACATACCTGAATTGATCCTGCAACAGAAGCCGAACTGAAGCTGGCATTACTGGGATCGCCGGACGGATATGATTTTCGCATGTTCAAACTGCTGCTGCTGCTACTAATGCTGCTGTTATTATTACCCCGATGATGAATATGATGTTGATGGGGATGCCGAAAGGAATTCGCCATAAACATTCCATTCGTTAGAGCTTTTTGTTGATGCGGTTGATGTTGATGCATGTGATGTTGCTCCGGAGCACCAACGCCAATATTATTATCTGCGATCACGGGCGATCGCAATTTATTATTACTTACACTGCCATTAACTGCAGCACTACTATTGTTAATGCCGTTGTTGATGCTATTGTTGATGCTATTACTGCTATTGCTTTTCAAACGATTCAAATGTTGATGATGATTATTCAACGGATGATAATCGTTTTGAGTATTGCCGCCGGTCGTAGCGGTTGTCGACGAAGCTGACATTTTGCTTATATGATTTACACTTGTAATAATTCCATTAGGTTTGCATTATCTAATTCGAACATAAAACGGTTTCGCGTCTTATTGCGTAGTATTTTTCTCATTTAATTTTCAAAAAAAATTAAATTAAATAATAACAAAATTATTTATAGAAAAGTTACATGTAATCACATTATCGATAGCAATACGCCGGATTAACTGAAAATAAAAAAAAAAGAAATAAAAATAAAGAAATTAAAAAAATGACAAAAGAAATACGTAGAAATCAATTGGAATTATAATTTCTTTTAAGTGAAAAGAGGAAACGAAAACACTTTGTATGGATGTTGCAAAGCCTCTAGTTTTGAGGTCAAAGGTAAAGTGAAGGCGTATAAAATTCGCATAAATATGTTTGCACAATAAATGCCCGCAAGTCGATAATGCCACGGCGGCGTCGCAACCTTCAGCGTAAAAAATGGAATTTATCATAAATACGAAAAATTATTTTTATTCTTTGAACAATTGATTTTTTTTTCCCCCGGTCAGGCATCTTTCATCCAATAACAAATTTCGTCTTGATGATTTGCAGATTTTTTTTTTTTTGTTGCAATGAACGAACAATATCGTCTGAGGCGTCACAAATGTTTGGTAGTGACGAACTTTTTTTTTTTTGTTGCCTTCATTTTGATTGATCAGAATATTGTACAAATTTTTGCATGGCACAAGCTCAATTTTCATGAACTGTCAGACTTTCTGTTTCATTATATTAAACAATAATTATGTTATTATTTTCACGATCACCTTGGATTTTCTTTCAATGCAGGCGGAGAAGACGGAAAAAATTAAATAAAACGGCGCAGAAACGGTTACAGTATGGTCATCTTAATTATTAATGCGAGAATCACCATCAGATGGTTGGTGTTAACGACTATGTTGGTCGTATGTCGTGTGCCAATATTTTGTACGAATTCTTTTTTTTTTTTTTTAATCATTTTCGAAAGGTGGGTTGATGATTTTCAAGCGTGTTGAAATAGAAAGTTTCTCATATTTTAAACTACTGATCTTATAGACGTTTACCTTTGAAAATATTAGAAGGCAATAAAATTGTAAAAAAAAATAGAAAAAAATTGGCAGGTGCTTTTGAAATATTCAATTATAGTTATTGCAAGCACATACATATATTTGAAATTTGTATGGGGTTTTTGTTTATGTGGTTTACTTTTGGATTATAATTATTTTGAATGAAATAATGGGTGGCCAAAGTAAAACAGTGTATTCTAAGAACTTTCCATTATTTATTTAATAATAATTATACAAAAAAAAATCTTGTAATTAGGGCTGGAAATTTATTTTTACAGTCTTGGTTATTTTCGCAATTTAATTAACTTTTAACAAAATAATACCATTGACACATCAATCAATCAATCAAATTCCTGTTAAGACCACCTATAGGGGCATAGGACAGAAACAACTCTCTTCCACAAGGCGCGATCCCGAGCATCGGCCTTAAGCTGTTGCCAGGACTTGTTTATTCCTCTGGCCTCCTGCTCAACTGCTCGCTTCCATGTGTTACATGGTCGACCAACCCGACGTCTTCCTTGAGGATTATAATCCAGAGCCTGTTTTGCGATATTTTGCTCTGGTTTCCTCAAAGTATGACCGATCCACTGCCACTTCCGCCGTTGAATCTCAATACCTATTTTAGTCTGGCCAGTTGTACTCCAAAGTTCGTCGTTGGAGATCACTTCTGGCCAGAATATTCCTAAAATGCGCCGGAGGCATTGGTTTACGAAAGTCTGTAGTTTCTTGGTAAGTCGAACGGTCACTTTCCACGTAGTACAACCATACAACAACACAGATTTGACGCATGCGTCAAAAACTCGCAGCTTCGTGCGAAGGGAGATCTCTCTTAACCTCCAGAAAGGGGAAAGGATACCGAAGGCCTGACGAGCTTTATTTAGCCGAGCCTCAACATCCTTTTCGGCTCCGCCGTCCATGCTGACAATGCTTCCAAGATAGCAAAAATCTTGCACCTCTTCCACATCCTGTCCGTTAAGAACAATCAGTGTGCTTGCGTTCGAACCCATGTGCATGTACTTGGTTTTACGCACATTTATTTTCAGTCCCGCCTCTTTGCATTTAGAATGCAACGAGCGAACATTTGACTCTAAGTCCGAACGGTTATGTGCAAGCAAACACACGTCATCAGCATAATCAAGGTGACTTAAGATGTTAAATAGTCTCCATTGAAGACCCTTACCTTCCCCACCTTCCATTGCAGCTTTCAAGATGTCATTTATTACCACCAGAAACAGGGCTGGTGATAATATGCAGCCTTGTCTGACACCCGTTCGCACAGGAAAGCTCTCGGACAGCTCTCCTCTATGCAAGACGCAACACCTTGCATCTTCGTAGGATTCCTTAATCATAGCTATGACCTTATCTGGAATACCTCTCCTACGCAAAGCATTCCATATGTAATCTCGCTTAACGCTGTCGAAAGCCGTCTCGAAGTCCACAAACATGAGATGTAGTGGCGAACCCATTTCGGCTGACTGCTCTAATATTATCCGTAGGGTATTTGTGTGGTCGGTACAAGACGACCCTTTACGGAATCCAGCCTGAAAAACTTCGAGAGTGCTCTCGACGACATCACTAATCCTATTGAGAATTACGCCAATTGCCACAATCCCGAAGGTCGCCTTTCTTCGGAATTTTCACAATGGCGCTCTTATTCCATTCAGTCGGATATCTTCCTTCATTCAAAACCTCAGTAAAGAGTGGGAGGAGTATATGGGCTGTTATTTCCGGGTCCGCTTTGAGGAGTTCGGTTGGTAGTCCGTCTATACCTGCAGCTTTCCTTCCCGCCATTGACCGAATGGCGGAAACCATCTCTCCCTTATCTGGAAGATCGTCCCTAATAGAGGATTGTTGCGGTTGGATGTTTGGTAGTTGTTCTGTTTCTGGAATATCTTCCTCTGGCAAGATGTTTAAAATATCAGAGAAGTATTCCTTCCATCACCGCAACTGGTGTTCACTCATATTAAGGAGAGTTCCGTTGACATCTCTCATCAGGTGGTTGGCGGTGAAATTCCTGTTCGTCAACTGTTTAATGATTTTAAATAGTGAACTCATATCCCCAAGGTAAGCCGCAGATTCTGCCTTGTTTGCCAGATCTTCAATAGCCTTTCTCATGTCGCGTCTAACAGCCTTTTTAAGCTGGTATATGAGCAACGCGGTAGTTCTGCCTCAGGTCGGGCGTTCGTTGGTTGACATCGGGTTGAGATATGATTGCCAAATTGGCTTTTTTCCGATTGCCAACCTTGTCCCATGTGTCTTGCGACATCCAGGGTTTCTCACAGCTTTTCCACGATCGCCAATACGGTTTCCGTTCTGGAAGGTCGACGGGAGATCTCTTGGTCTACCTGAAGGAACGTTGGAACTCTTGCTTGCACAAATACGGTGAGGATCAAGTTCTTGCTCTTGAGACTGCAAAAGCTTTTGACAGAGTTTGGCATGAATAGCTTCTTGTTAAGCTAACGGCCATTGGCTTCGATGCTACCCTCATTCGATGGATTGAGAGTTTCCTTTCCGAACGCACTATACGAGTAGTATTTTGTGTCGTTATTTCTTCCTCTTTTCCAACTAATTCTGGTCTCCCTCAGAGTTCTCTCCTATTACCTACTCTATTCTTAGTATTTATCAACGACCTTGTGTCTTCTACTCTCAATCCAATCCATAGTTTTGCAGATGACAGTAGTTTAGATAACACCTTTGAATTTAACTCTGCTGCGGATTCTCTCAAGCAATCTATTGTTTCCAAACGCAGGGAGTTATTCGGTTCGCTGGACTCCGACCTCGACTTAATACTGGAATGGGGCAGGAAAAACAGGGAAGAATTCAATGTTGCTAAGACACAGACCTCTAATCTTTCCCTTAACCGTGACGTTCCAGCGTCGTCGTCTAACTTAGCCTTCAATTGTGTACTAATACTAGATGAGTTTATCGTATTAGGCGTAAAATAAATACTCATCTTGATTGAAGTAAACATATCTTTGATGTTGCCTTGATACCTCCAAACGCCTAGGTATTCTTCGCAAATGCAAAACATATTTTACGCAGAATGACATACAAGGCTTACATTAGACCTCGTGTAGAGTACAATTCGCATTTTTGGGATGGGGCACCCAAAACACACCGATCGAATCCAAAACCATACGTTCCGACTAATTAGAGATGACACCATTACGATTTCTATTGACTCCCTCGAACATCATAGGAACGTTGCAGTACTCAGCATTTACTATTGCTACTGTCATGGTAAATGTAGTATGGAACTTAGATCACTAATTCCTCCACTTTACATTTTTCCCGAAATGCTCGTCAACCTAAATGCGCGCACGACCGTCAACCCTATTCCTACTCGTTCAGTGAAATATAGACAGTTATTCATCTCCCGAACATCCAGATTTTGGAACGCTTTGCCTGCTAGCATATTTCCAAGCAAGTATAACCTTCAGCGCTTCAAAAATAATGTCCATCGCCATTTCCGTCTGTCTCCCCCAAAATTCCCATAACACTACCAAATTTCATCCTCTTCCTAAACCGACATAACTGTGCAATGCATTAAAGTGTGACTTCTAAATTATAATCGGCGCCAAAAAAAAAAGAGGTACTGACAAAATGAGTGTATTGGATTTAGTGAAATTGTGCAGTTTTAGTTCTACAATCTGAGTTACTCAGTACTCAGTTTTGAGTTATAACGATTTGTAATTTTGGAAAGTGCACCATTTTTGAAATGCTTCCCATTTCCACCCATTACTATTATGTCCACATGTTACATTTTTTTCATATTTCGCTAGTACAGCTTAATGTATGTTTCAAGTTTCAACTACATAGCTTAAGAGACAGTTGAGATATTCATTTTTAAGTGTTTTCTTTGCACCCCCCCTGACCCTCCCCCTTAGAATAATTAGTCTTTTTCTAAGCTGATTCTAGTGGATCTATATTCCACCATAATGGTCCCAAAATATGAATTTTTCGTGATTAGTAATTTCGAAGATATAATCATTTGAAAAAAAAATTCGGCTGACAATTTGTTTTTAGCCCCCCTCTTTTCGGACGCCAATGGATAAAAAAATTAAATTATTTTTAAAGTTTGTCCCATAACCCTCGTCGTACCTATACTGATTTTCAGCTTCCTATCTGCATTCGTGGTGGAGGTATTAGCAAGTAAAGTTTTTGACTCTTTCCCTCCCCCCGCCTCGCCCTTCGACCTGGCACTCACCAAAATTTAGATAATGAAGCTCACTTACCCAATCAACAATCCACTTAAAAATGAACATTCTACCTTTAACAGTCCCGGAGATATGAGTATATATGTATGGCGGACGGCGAGACGGATTTTTTTTGCATTTTTAGGCTAATTTAGTCATGAAACGCAAAAAAAAACATTTTTTCAAGTTAGTAAATTTTTTTTTTATGATCAACAATATTTTATTATGACAATAATAAAGTAAAATTATTGGAAATACCTGTTTTTAACCATAGGATTAACAATTTTGTTTTGAAATGGCATTTTTTGCTTAGTGCACCAGAAACAGAGAAGCTCTCGAACAGCTCTCCTCTATATAAGACGCAACATCTTACATCTTCGTAGGATTCTTTAATCATAGCTATGAACGATCTTATCAGGAATACCTCTGCTACGCAAAGCATTCCATATGTATAATCTTGCTTAACGCTGTCGAACGCCTTCTTGAAGTCCACAAATATGAGATATAGTAGCGAACCCATTTCAGCGGACTTCTACAATGGCGCTACAGCCCAAATGGGACCTTGGCCTCCTGATATTCAGGTTCCTTAACATTTTTTTATTACTTATTGTGGAATGGTTGTTAGCCCTTCGCCCAACCCTCTTTCTACGAATTTTTCATTTTCTTAGATTGAGGTGACCAAGGTATACCCAAGCAGGCAATGTGTCGGAATTTGAACTCACGACCTTCGCATTACAAGACCAACACACTACCTACTAGGCCCTAGCGGACTGCTTCTATATTATTTGTAGAATATTTGTATGGTCTTTAAGTAATCCAGCCGTTTTTGAGTCTCTTAATCCAAGGTCGTGAAGCGTCGGCCCAAGGTTCATGATGCTTCCCCATGAGTCCAGTGTTGTCAGAGCTAACCTGGGATTGAAATCGCCTGAGATGATAATTATATCACCTCTTGGAACAAGCTCGAAAGTGGCACTCAGTTGGCTAAAACTCCTCTTCGCCACCAGATATTGCGGCATTAGTAGATGCGTAGCACTGCAGACTTTTGACGTTTCTGACAATTGTCCTGAGCCTGATGACGATAATCCGCTGATGGGGCTGTTTCTCGCTCTCAGTGTAAGAGCGACCGCTACGCCATTTTTGGCTTCACACTCAAGACCAACGTACAGAATGGTGTTTCTGCTCGGAGTCATTCTTCTCTTGATACTATCCACCTGAACGCGCTCAAATCTAAGATTTGGATGTTATTGCGGTCCATTTCACGGTCCATCATTGATTGGCGGTGTACGAACTGAGTGACGCCTGCCCTTCCACCGTCATTCAATGTCCGAACGTTCCAGGAGCCAATCATATTTCGTATTCGAATGCCTTAAGTCGTTACCGTAGAATCCGTCCATACGCGAGGTGCTGTATCTGTTTCTCTTATTAGTTAGATTTGAAGATTACGGGCGATAAGCCCATGATCCACTTTAGTCATTTTTATGGCAAGTAGGAATGGGTATGGGTGTATTCTACTGCCTCCATCTCACAAAGGGACGTATTATACGATAGAATCTTAAATTGTTTTATTTCTGAAACAATCTTGTTTTTAATTATTATACATACCTTAAATTTATAAGTTTGATTCAAAATCACTTGCACCGCAGAAAAAGAAGATCTGTAGCACCAGACTGCGAAAATAAAAAGTTAGCCAAGGTGACTTTGCGCTCTGTTTAGTTTTCAATGAAACGTTTTCATCATGGAGATGATTAATTTGACTACCAAGAAATTTACTTTCTCATTGACTGAAGATGCAAGAAACATGTCCATAGTACATGTAGCATATGTTGATTAATAGCTTTGAAGCCCCTATATTCGTATGCCATTGAGTCACTACTGTTGGATGCCAAATCGTATGTTAGAAAAATAAGGTCATGTTTTGAGTACGCCAGTAAACCAGTCTGACTTAATGATCTAAAATAGTCCAAAGCTCCGAAAAAAAACTCCTTTCTTTTATAAAAGTTCCTTTGATTGATTTCCGGATTTTGTGAAAATTTACTCCATAGTTCTCTCCTTAGGCGAACGACATGGCATCCATTGAAGCAAAGGAAGCATTGCACCCCTTACGTTTTGCGATCATACTCAGAATAAAAATGTATAACAAAAAAAAATGATGTTTTTTCATCCTGGACCGGATGCGGATCAACGGAAGGCTTTCAATTCAAAAATGAAAAGAGTCTACGGTCCAGGACGAAAAAAATATCAAATTTTTTTTTTATACATTTCATTTCATTTTATACATTTATTTGGAATATAAAGGCAACAATTCAAAAATCCCAAGTACGAACGCTTTCGCAAAATCTTGCTCAATTATTCATTTACTGTTTTGTTATTATCAGAGACTGCAATGGCTGCAATCGATATATTTTCCGCGAACAGAAAGTATTTTGAAATTATGAGCGGCCATTGCATATTATTCTTAGAGTACCCGTGGTACCCACAAGGTTATACCCAACTTACTAGTCATAATCGAAAATTATATCATTTGTACGATTACCTATATATTGTATGCCTAAGCCCTTTACTTTATTAGTGCACATTGTATTAAGCAAATTAATGTTTTTTCAATTCAATTTACAAAGAAATATAAAATCTCGGTCGATTAAAAATAATAACAATTTGTATAATTATATGTATTGTGCAAAACTTCTACAAATAAAATTAAAAAGTAATGCCATGATACAATTTAAATCAAATTGAATAATAATAAAAAAATCAATAATTAACTACTGATAAATCATATTTGATATTTATTTGGTCGGCAATTTCACGACCATACGAAAATTCAAAGTCAATAACATTCACATGTACGAATAACATAAAATTAGCCTCAAATATGACTCCATTATCTGTTTCATGTCTGGCGAAAAAAAATAATAATACAACGCATAAAATAAATCGAATTTGTTGTTTGAGTGCGACACAATAGTGTGGAGAGAAAAGAAATCAAAACCCAATCAATCGAAACTAATCAGTAAAATTATAAAGAAAAACCACAAGAAAAACTTCTGAAGGACAAATCCTGAGGCTGGCACGACCGACGACGTCACAGTAATAAAAGGGCAATTGTACATAAACAGCACGAGACTTAAAGATCGTTGCCGCTTCATCGAACTGAAATTACCTTTAGAAAAGGTAAAGGTGGCAACGGAGGTCTATACCTGCAGTAAGCTAGGACGAAATTCGATCTGGGGATATCCTTACAAGTGATAACGACAATGTAGGAGGTCGTCGTGTATGGTAGGCATTGAACTTTGCGTCTACATATTCCAACGTCTTACCTTGACTAAGACATTTTTTGAACTTATTGTTATTTGTGGATCAGTGTGAAGCGATTAGGATCACGTTACTGTCAAACAGGAATTAATATTAAGTTATTGTCGGAATAACCTCTCCTTAAGGATAGTTAGAAGGGAAAATATTTTGATAGCGAACTACTTGGAGGTTTAATGATTTCTTTAAGAGGCCGTGACTACCGGGAGATAAATTAATTTCGAATCGGAAAGTGATGCAATGGACACAATGAATAGGGTTTAAAATTAATAACTGACCATAAGAATCATTTTTAAAAAGCTGGGTAGCCAGAAATTAATTATAAATTGAAAATTTTATGTGACTTTAGTGTCCTTAAATCATAATTAGGATATGGGCAAAGCAAAAAAATCCGATAATTGCAACTATAAAAATCGAAAAAAAAATATTTTTTCAGGATGTAATATTATTGTATTCCAGGAAAAATCTGAGATTATTATAACTTTGCTATAAAGTTTCTTCTAATATATAGAAGAAAAAATATACAATGCAGAAAGTAAAATCTTTATTCTAAAAATTGAAAACCGGATGTCCCTTCGTGGATGGATAAAATGGATAAAAATGCCTTGTGCTGAAAATGGTACCATAGCCCAATTGGAGCCTTAACCTCGCCATCTTTAAGTGGATTAAATTTTTTTTATTGGGAAAGGACTTTCATAGATTAATGTTGACCACATATACCCAATCGGTCGGTATTTGAACTTACGACCTCCTCGTTGAGGATGATAATGATGGCATAAATGAGTTACAAGCACTTTTACAAGAGAGCCAGAGAGATGGAGAAGGGGCTCCATTGTATTCGCACTTATAACCTATCATAAGAGTAACTATGTGCTCGTCATACTAGTTTATATTGAGCTGAAGTTATTTTGTATAATTTTTATTTCCTGATTGGGCCACAATACCCAACTTATTCAAACATCTCACATAAAAACTTCACGAATATCGAAATTCATTTTTCTTTGAAAATACCAAAGCTATCGAGTTCAAAATTGAACCAAAGTATAACAGAGTGAATACCATTAATGCTATGTACAAATTCTTCATATACTTCTACAATGGTACTACAGCCCAAACCGGGCCTTGGCCTCCTGACCTTCAGGTTCCTTAACATTTTTCATTATTTATTATGGAAGGGTTGTTAGACCTTCGCACAACACTCTATCTTCGAATTTTTCATTTTCGTAGATTGGGGTGACCAAAATACACCTAAGCATTATTCTGGAATCATGCGTCGACCGGGATTTGAACACGCCCTTCGCATTGTAGACCAACACGCTACCTACTAGGGTGCAGCCTAGCTAGTACAAATTTTACCACCTCTCATCAATCAATCAATCAATTTTCTGCTTAAAAACCTCGATTCCGAGTGATCGTCTGCTCGTCTGTCTACAACAATAACTCTCGAATGCTTTGAGCTATCGAGGTGAAATTTGTTTTACGACATTTTTGGCAAACAAGAAACTTACAGTTCATGAATGAGCTACCCCTTTCCGCCTCCATTCCTTAACGAAACGATTTAAGCTACCGACTTGAAAATTAGGTCAAAGTATAATGATGTCAATATCATTTCCATCAAAAAATATTTATGCGATCCACTCACTCTATTTATTTCTACCCCCTACAGTTTCAATCAATTTTGAGAAAATTATCAACTTGACCTCACTGTATCTACCCCCTCCCATAAAAAATCTTCGGGATTTCGAAATTCGATCGACTTGAAATTTTGAGCAAAATATTGAGCTAGGGGTTCGCCGGGATTTCAAGTAAAACACAATCCGTTTAAAAATAAGTGATAATTTATTTATTCGCACTGTAATTCGATTTCCCGCTTAATTCGCACTTTAATTTAATTTCCCGCTTAATTCGCACTATATGGCAATACCGCCGCGTGCTTTTCTATCGCTTTCACTACCGTCGCGTCTGACTAACTGGCCCTCTAGCTGAAAGCTTTCGTGCTTTTATACATTTCTCCCCATAATCATGACTATTCTCGTAGCTTCCTTCGGTGTGTATGTGTGAACTATACTGGAAAGCTCTAGATCTTTATTTGTGGCTTTCTACATAGTTGAGTATACTATTCTACATAATTCTTGTCTATTCGGGAGAGATCGAGTTGCGAGGCTGCCAGGTCTGCATGTAACAATATAATAATGCAAATATCATTAACTTCAACAAAAAATTTGATTTGATTCATATGCTTCTCCTTCTCCTCCCATGCAAAAGCTTAATTTTAGTAGGTAAATGCATTATATCGATTTCCATTAAAACTAGAAAGAGTGGAAGCTTGATATTTTTCCAGAATTTCTCATTTAATAATTGCAATAGTTCTAAGAAAAATTAACTTCGTTTTACTCTTTCTACCCCCTCCCACACAAATTTCAATATCAGATATTCAAGAAAACGAATTTAAAATTGGAACAAAACATAGTGATAAGGATGTTGATAAGCGGTTTCAAAATGATCCGAAAAAACACCACCTCTTCTGCCACCCCCATCCAAATGCACCAATTTCAAAAAAACAATGTCCAATTTCCTTGAAAATTATGAAAAGCTCAAGCTTTAAATTCAGCGCGAAATATTTTGCATACTACGTTCAATGTCATATACAAAAATTACAATTTCCACCCCTCTCATTCTACCACCTTCCATATAAATTTCACGAAATTTCAAAATTTAAATAAAATTATTTATCTTTGAAACTATCAGAGCTATCCGCTTAAAAATTTAAACGAAATATAGAATTGTAAATATGACAACTTAAAAAAATCCTGCAGTGATCCGTTTATTCTTTCTACTCCATCCCATTCAAAATCCAAAGTATTGATAAATGCGTTATATCGATTTTCATTTAAACCAGGAAAGGTGGAAACTTGAAATTTTGGAAGAATTTATCTTTTAAATTGTAAAGAATGTTGAAAGAATTATCAACTTCGCTTCACTGCTTCTGTCCGATCCTAAAAAAATGTCAGAATTTCAAAAAGATTTGTCTTCTCTTAAGTAAAAAATAAACTACTTCAAATTTCGGAATTTCCTGAGATTTGTATTGGAGAGGGTAGATGGAGTGGGGTGATGTAGTTCGTTCACAAACTTAAATATTCTTTTTCGCTAAAAATGGTACAAAAAATATTCAGCTTGATAGCTCAAAGCGTTCGAGAGTTATGTTGTAGACAGACAGACAAAGAAATCACGGACAAACGATCACACGGAATAAAGGTTTTTGAGCGACAACAAATGTTTCGATACCCTTGGCGTCTCTGTGCGAGCAATATTTCTAAGCGTTACAAATTTTAGAGCAAACTCAATATACTCTCAGAATTCATCTTGAGTATAAATTTTTTTAGAAAAAAATATCACAAATGTTTTTGAAAGTATTAAGCTACGGAATTTCAGAGAATCGATTTAATAGAATTGAAATGATTGTTTTGTATGGGAGGTGGTAAAATCAAATAAAGGGATCAAGCTAAATTTTATTTATGATATTTCTCTTTGACGAAAACGATAGTTGGATTCGATGGCTAAATTACTTGAACATTTACCTTTTTTGGCGTTATCAAATCATCAAATTTTTAATACGCGTTGCCGATTATATTACCTTCGAACTATTAGTTCGAATCTCCGAAAACCGGCCCATCAAATCAAACAATACAAATAAATTATAATTACAAAATGGGTTATGATAAATTTTGTTAACAAAAGTGAATAGTTCTTAATAGCCAATATGTTACTTTCAAAATTTAGACAAAATTCAAAAATCAAAAAACTTGTATGCCACCAATCATTTAGTTCTTAGCATCTTTCTTCATGCCCACTCTCATAAAAAGTTTCTTCATCATCATCAATGGTGCGACAGCCCAAATCGGGCTCTGGCCTCCTGATGTCGTTGTCTCAATTGTCTCGATCTAAAGACCGCGTCTCCCAGCTGGTAATTTTTAAGACGGCTTTGCTGTCTTCATCAACCTAGTCGCCTAAGCGCTTCCGTAGTTTGCCTACTGTCCGGTTACCACTCGCTTTGCCTTTTAGAGTACGTTTGGGGATTCTTCTTTATTCCATTCCATTCCATTCTACTTGGCCAGCCCACTCCACTTGATGAACGTAGAAGCTTCTTCCTCGTCGTATAGTTGATATAACTCATCGTTGTATCTTATTCGCCATTCCGTTCCTTCCTTCACAGATCCCAAAATTCTTCGAGAACCTTTCTATCGAACGCGTTAACTGCTTTTTCGTTCACGTTAATGTCCACGTCTTGCTGCCATAACAGAGCACAGTTCGCGTATTAGTTTTAAATATTCGCAGCTTATTAATCCTGGGCACTTTCCTGGATTTCATTATTGGAAAAACCAAATAACACGTTCTATTTGCTAGTATTATCCTCGATTAATTTTGTCCATTTCATTGCCGTCCTTTGCTAAATTAACTCCAAGATATTTGAAGTTGTCAACACTCTTTAAATTATATTCCGCAATTGTTTTGTCTGATAGGCGTTCTCCTTCTTGATTGCGTCATTACTTTTGTTTTGCTTTCGTTAATGCGCAATCCGACTTCTTTTGCGGTGGAGTGACAAATATCTCCTTAGCACTAGGGAAGGATCTTGCAAGCATCTTAATGTCGTCAACATATGCTACTAGTTGGTTAGACTTGAATAGTAGTGTCCCGTTGGTGTCGACTGCGATTTTTTAGACTACATACTCTAGTGCCAAGTTGAAAAGCATGGGGGCTAGACCATCTCCCTGCCTTAAATCACATTCCGTTCGAAAGCTGGTTGTTGAATCGGTTGGTATTTACACTCAGTGAGATTCAGTCATTGTGAGTCTTGTTAGTCGCACTAGTTTTGGGGGAATTCAAAAATCAAGCATGATGAGGTACAGTGCCCTCCTATCGATTTTGTTCTATGCTTGTTTAAAATCTATGAAAATTTAGTGCACGTTTGTGTTATATTTCCAGATGAAACAGGCGCTTTAGAAATGCTGGGAAAACGTTTCTTACCTAGTCAAATATTTACTTTTTTATTTGCTTTGGTTTTTCTTTAATTATATTGAAAACGGCTCGAGCTATTAATTCAAAATTTATTTTATATCAATTCGAACATTCGTTCAAAAGTTTTTGACCAAGAATCTCAGAACAAAAATTGAGAACAATAAATTTAATCAATGATTTGTACATTGCAGGATGGCATATTAAAACTATAAAACTCATCTGGCACAAAAATCATGATCGACTGAACTTTTTAAATACGTGGAATTCAGTTCTTGATTGCGCAGATTTTTTGTATGATCATTTGACCAACATATTTCACTTCAAAATTCAATCAACACAGTCACATAGCTGGTCAATTTTATAGATTCCAGATTCTACTGTATGTAATACATTACAAAAAATATTCGAAAACCAGGTGATGTCTCTTTTTGAAATGTCTGGGTCCCTCGCTCTTTTCAAATAAATAAGAATTAGAGCTATAACTTAGAATTCTGTAAGGAATTTCCTATAAACATTTTATAGCTTGGATTATATTTGTGAAATTTGATTCAGACGTCATCCTGTGGAGCTTTCCATTATTTACCATATGAATATACAAAAATCATTTAGCAATACTGTGCACATTCTTTTTAAATTTAAATTTTGCTGGATATTTCTCTATGAAAGATGATGGTTAAAAATATAAGTTCATGAATATTTGATAACGCAAATTATTATCGAACGACTATAATTTGATTTATATGGGTGCGTATACAATTTTTTGGGAAATACCAATAATATTAAATTTCTTTCTGACATTTTAATGGAGGTGTTAGTATAAATAAATATTTGTCTTAACACCTCCATTTCTTAGTTTTTTTTATTTTTTTTTACTTTTTGATAATCTATAATTTTGACTTGTTGTTTTATTATATTTTATTGTATGATAATTTTACTATATGAATACCCACACAATATTTCATATATTTGTAAATTTCTGTAGTCACAAAAAATTAACTGAAATCATTTAATTAGCTTTGCAGGAGCGGTTGGATGAAAATATTCTACATGGAAAATACGTTTGTTGGAATAATACACGTTTTATACTGAGAGTATAAATTGAAAACAGCCTTTTTATTTCTTTTTTCAAAATTTGAGCCTTAATTGTGGAAAAATGTTAAATATTTATTATTCAAAGAAATGTCTATTTCTAGCCACAACTTTCTGGCAGCATACGGATTTCACGTCGAAAAAACAGCTCTTCTTTTGAGCCGATCCACAAATCGACCCAATTTTTGGCTTCTTCATAAAAATGAAGGTGCTGCTCAGCCAGGTCATGCGTCATCGATCGGAATAGGTGTTAGTCTGAAGGGGCGATGTCTGCAAAATACGGTGGGTGGGGTAGGATATCCCATTTCAGTGTTTCCAGGTAGGTTTTCACAACGTGAGCAGCATGCGACCGAGCGTTGTCGTGTCGCAAAATCACTTTGTCGTGTCACTTTCGTATTGTGGTCGTTTCTCATTCAATGCTCGGCTCAAACGCATTAGTTGTACTCGGTAGTAAATTCCTGTGATGGTTTAACTCGCTTGCTACAGCTCATAATACACTACGCCGAGCTGGTCCCACCACATCTTTTTCTACAATGGCGCTACAGCCCAAATCGGGCCTTGGCCTCCTGACATTCAGATTCCTTAACATTTTTCATTACTTATTGTGGTAGGGTTGTTAGCCCTTCGCACAACCCTCTTTCTACGAGTTTTTAATTTTCGTAGATTGAGGTGACCAAGTTATACCCAAGCAGGCAATGTGCTGGAATTATATATTGCGCCGACCGGGATTTGAGCTCACGACCTTCGCATTAAAGGTCCCACCACATGCATAGCATAATTTCGAGCCAAGGATGTTTGGATTGACAGTTGATGTTGATGCATGGCCGCGGTATCATCACGTTTTTTTTTCGCTGTGGGTTATCGTGGTGGATCCACTTATCATCGCCAGTGTCGAAGCTATGCAAAAAACCATTCCTTTTTTGCCGATGAGGCAGCTGTTCGAATGTGAAAACGCCCTTCAATTCCTGCATCATTCTCAAACATTTCAATGTTAAATGGCTTATAGACTCACGTCCAAGTTGTTGTTGCGTTTGACATTTATTTTCGTGCAGTAATGCCACCAATTCCAGGTTTTCAAACTTTTTAACGCTCCTTGACTTCCACGCCTAAATCACCCATTTTATAGCGTTGAAACCATTTGCGATACGTTTTTTCACTAATAGCACCCTCACCATAAGTTTCAATAATATTTCGACACTCCTCAGCAGCAGTTTTTTTTTTTTTTGAATTGAAGGCAAAAAGCAAAACTTCCAGCAAATGGCGCTTATTTGGCTCTAACTTCGAAATATTCGCGCACAAAACAGTATATGACGCCGATAAAACTTCACAAACCTAATGATAAGGAGTTGTTGGCAGATGCCTAAGTTTACCATGTAACGTTTCTGATCGGCCATTGTTGATCAGCATTTACAGCTGGCGCCATTTATTGTGAAACAGCGGGATTCAATATATACTTACGTTCAATCTATATATCTATTTATGTAAATATAATGGTAGTGTCTGTCTGTTATTTGTTCATAAATGGCTAAAAATTAGTGTTACGCTTTTATTTGCACAATAACTAAGCATAAAAACACATTTTTTAAATTGTTGTATTTCTGTCTGTCTATCTGTTTATCTGTCTGTCTGGCCGACTTCTTTCACGCAAAAACGGCTGAACCGATTTTTTTTTTTTTTTTTATAGCACCGATTATAACTTAGGGGGTCACCCTTTAATGCAATTGCACAGTTATGACGGTATAGGAAGAGGATGAAACTTGGTTAGTGTTATGGGAATTTTGGGGGAGAGAGACGGAAGTGCCGATGGACATTATTTTTGAAGCGCTGAAGGTTATACCTGCTTGGAAATATGCTAGCAGGCAATGCGTTCCAAAGTCTGGACGTTCGGGGGATGAATGACTGCCTATATTTCACTGTACGAGTAGGAATAGGGTTGATGGTAAACTCGTGCGCGCGTTTAGCTTGACGTGTATTTCGGGGAAAACTGTAAAGTGGAGGAATAAGTGATCTAAGTTCCGCATTACATTTACCATGAAAGTAGCGGTAGTAAATGCTGAGTACTGCAACGTTCCTACGATGCTCGAGGGGGTCAATAGAAATCGTAATGGTGTCGTCTCCAATTAATCGGAACGCATGTTTTTGTATTTGATTGTAAATAAACTTACATAGTTTGTTAGGTATGCTCCGAGATGTAATCTTCTTTTGTTTTTATTTCACTCCCCTTACGCCTTCTACCGCCTCCCTTACAAAATGACTCATTTTCAAAAATGTATACTAACCAAATTTTCTTGGAAACTATAGGAGCTACCAATTTCAAATTTAGAATATATTATTTCTATCATAAATGCAATCTCTTAATATACAAGTTATTTGAATCGCAAATTACACTTTTTCATAAAATACTATACACCAATTTTCTCATTATAAGGTAAAATTTTGTACTAAATCCTTAATTAGCAGTATTATTAATATCGGAAAAAAATCAACCGGATAGCTTCACTCCTTCTACCCCATCCCATACAATGTGACACAATTCCACAACTTTTCAAAATTTCGGTTTACTTGAAAAGTATGAATGTTAGTGGTCTGAAATTGAAATCATATTGTTGCGAGCTAAGGGTTCGACGGGATTTCAAGTAAAACCACAATTCGTTTAAAAATAAGTGATAATTTATTTATTCGCACTTAATTCGATTTTCAACTTAATTCGCACTATATGGCACTACCGCCGCGTACTTTTGTACTTTCCTGGTTCGCGTCTTCCATAAATATCGCTGAATAACTTACTGCTTGCTGCAAGCTTTCGCGTTTTTATACATTTTATGACAGTTCTCGACTACGATTGAGCGTAAAGCCCTATCGTGCGATACTCTAGTTGAAAAATCAATTTTTTGATGGGAAGAAATTTTGTAGGGGAAATGGTACAGGGGTTGACGACATTGAACTAATTTTTTCTCATCACGCTCAAGTTGCTATCAAAATGTTGTATACAAAACTTAGGATTCAAAAATTTAATAGGTACTGAGAAAATTAGTGTATCGGATTTAGTGAAATTGTGCAGTTTGTGGAAGGAGGGGCGATTTCTCAAAGACTTTTTCAGAAATAACTATAAACATCATGCTTTCGATATGTTTTAAATTGTAGATCAGTAGCATAGTAGCATTCATACTTTTCAGGAAAATCCACTTTTTGTAAAGTTGTGATATTGTGTCAGATTGTATGGGAGGGAGTAGAAGGGGTAAAGCTAATACTCTAATTTTTGTGGCCTTACTAATAATTCTAAAAAAATATTAAGTGCACAATTGGCTTAGAGCATTTCATGAAAAGGAGCAGTTTGTATGGGAGGGGGTAGAAGGAGAGGGAGAACGCAAATAATTTTTATACGGTAGATTGAAATCATCATAAGAGAAATATATTCCAAATTTAAGATCAATAGCATTTATATTTAGCTAGGGTAGCCTAGTAGGTAGCATGTTGGTCTTGTAATGCGAAGGTCGTGAGTTCAAATCCCGGTCGGCGCAACACATAATTCCAGCACATTGCCTGCTTGGATATACCTTGGTCACCTCAATCTACGAAAATGAAAAAAATCGTAGAAAAGGGTTGTGCGAAGGGCTAACAACCCTTCCACAATAAGTAATGAAAAATGTTAAGGAACCTGAATATCAGGAGGCCAAGGTCCGATTTGGGCTGCAGCGCCATTGTAGAAGAAGCATTTATACTTATCGAGCAAATCCGATTATTGTCAAATTGCGCAAATGTATCATTTTGTATGGGAGGGGGTAGAGAAGAGGTAGAGTGATTTGGCCCGTTCACGAACTTGACCTAACTTTTTTGTTAAGAATTTCGTGTACAAAATTTGAACTATCTCAACACGTTCTCAAGCTAGAGAGCGCACAAACGGATGGACACCGGGTTTTGAGGCTCTTGAGAGATTATATGAACTTCTGTATCCTTCATTTTTTTCTCCGAGCCTTATTTCTTAGCGTTACAAACTTTAGAAGTACTCTCAGATTTCATCTAGAATATAAACATAAAGTAAAGGTCAATCATGCGATACTCTAGAAGAAAGAGAAATTTTTACAATTTTAAAATTTTTTTATGGGGATTAGTAAAAAGGGTGACAGCATTGAATTAATGTTTTGACAACATGCTAAAGTTGCAATCGAAATACTTTACACAAATTTTAAGTTTCAAAAATTAAATAGTTACTTCGAATATTAGTGTAATAGATTTTGTGACATTGCTGTTTGTATGTGAGGTAGTGGAAGGAGTGTGGGGTTCTTTATGACTTTTTCAGAAATAACTAAAACATTATGCAGTTGTTATGTTTCAAATCGCAGATCAGTAGCATTCATACTTTTCAGGAAAATCAACTTTTTGTAAGGTTGTGAAATTGTGTCATATTGTATAGAAAGGGGTAGAAGAAGTGAAACTAATCGTCTAATCTTTTTCGGTTTTATTAGTAATACTAAATAAATATTTAGTGTACAATTCCAGCTTGATAATTACTTTATTATTTTAATAATAAAGTATTGTGATCGAATTGAAAAAAAAAAATTTGCTACCCTGAAATTTTGTTTTTTCTCGTTTCATGACTAAAATAGCCTAAAAATACAAAAAAAAATCCCTCTGTTTGTACGTCGTCCGCCGTACGCCGGTGTGTACGCTCAGCGCACATTAACTCCCAAACCCTTGAAGATAGAAAGTTCATTTTTGGAGGGATTGTAGATAGTTGCAGATCTCAAGCGGACACCCATTTTGGGGGTGTAAGGGCTCAGGAGGAAGCGGGGGGAGCACTTAAACCGAAAACTAAGAATTCAAATATCTCAAACATGGTTATAGGTAGGAGGCTAAAAGTCGATATACATACAAAAGGGTTTGTGGGACATCTTTTAAAATTAATTTAATTTTTTTATCAATTGGGGTGCAAAAAGAGGGGGGCTAAAAACCAATTGTCGGCCGAATTTTTTTTTCAAGTGATATATCTCCAAAATTACTTAGCATAAAAAATTTATAGTTTTAGACCATCAAGGTGGCATATAGATCCACTGGAATCAGTTTACATCATCATCATCATCAATGGCGCGACAGCCCAAATCGGGCCCTGGCCTCCTGAAGTCGTCGCCTCCAATCGTCTCGATCCAAAAACCGCGTCCTCCAGCTGCTAATTTTTAAAATGGCTTTGCTGTCTTCATCAACCGAGTCTTCCCATCGCTTGCGTGGTTTGCCTACTGGCCGGTTACCACTCGCTTTGTCTTTAAGAGCACGTTTGAGGATTCTTCTGTCTTCCATTCGCTCTACATGGCCAGCCCACTGCAGTTTACGTAGCTTGATGAACGTTGAAGCTTCTGGCTCGTCGTAGAGTTGATACAACTCATGGTTGTATCTTATTCGCCATTCCGTTCCTTCCTTCTCAGATCCTAAAATTCTTGGGAGGACCTTTTTTTTGAATGCGTTAACTGCTTTTTCGGAAGTTCTCGTTAATGCCCACGTCTCGCTGCCATAACAGAGCACAGGTCGTACAATAGTTCCTGTGCACTTTCTTGGATTTCATTATTGGAAGTGGAAAATGGAGAGTATTGCACTTTCCAAAATTTCAAACCATTATATCTCAAAACTGGTGGCCAAATGGTAGTAAAAGGTCTCGGGTCTGCATTGGTTTACTGGTTTCCAATAAAGTATTAAAAGCCGAGAAAAGCCTACTGTAAGAACATCGTCAGCTCTGCTACCGAATCCTACCTACACCTCCTCGTGGTGGCCGCTGGGAACTCTCACTTGAGAATTGCTAACGTAGGAGGGTGAAGGCGAGTTTTCCGCGCCTGATAACGGAAACAACAATAATAACCACTCCTCCAGAGCGGAGGTTGGGCGAAGGGTTAACTCCCCTGTCACCGTAAAAAAATCTTCATTGTTTTGGAACCCAAGACGAAGCCTCGGATAGGATTGGACCAACGGAAACGACCGCGCAAACGTACAACGGACTATGCTTTTGGATCCTGGAATGTCAGATCATTAAACAAACCTGGTGCTGTTAAAGAATTACTACAACAGGCCAGTCAGTACAAATTAAATGTATTGGCAGTCCAGGAAACGAAATGGACTGGTAGAGAGATTCAGGACATGAGATCGCACACAATTTTTAAAAGTGGGAAGCCCTCAGGAAGCCGTGAATTTGGAGTCGCCTTTATTGTGGATAGGGAATTTAAATCACACGTCATCGACTTCAAGCCAATTAACGAACGGATGTGTGCGATCCGCATCAAAGCGAAATTCTTCAAAATATGGCTAATAAATGTACATGCCCCGACGGAAGAAAAAGATGAGGAAACGAAAGATGCCTTTTATACGAGCCTTGAAAGGCTATTCGACTCATTGCCCTCAAACGACGTTAAAATAATACTTGGCGACCTCAACGCTAAGGTCGGGAATGAAGAGACTCATCGTGGAACAACTGGAGGGCATAGCCTCCACGACGAAAGTAATGACAACGGCCAGCGCCTGATAGACTTTGCATGCAGCAGAGACATAGTTATAAGTTCGACATGCTTCCCACATCGACGCATCCATAAAAGAACATGGGCATCACCAGATGGCAATACCTTTAACCAAATAGACCATGTCCTTATCCAGCGGAGATGGGCCTCCAGCATCATTGACGTTCGAACATTCAGAGGAGCAAATTGTGACTCGGACCACTACTTGGTCAAATCCAAATATCGATGTCGTATGTCAAAGGCGTATCAAACAAAGACCAGCCCTCTTCGTAAGTTCGACATCGAAAAGCTCCAAACGGCGTCAGTTGCGGAAAATTACGCAGCAGCACTTGAAAGAGAGCTCACTCCGATTCTGCAGGATGACATACCGAAGCCTGTGAACCAAGTTTGGATGGATATAAAGGCAACCATAAAGACCGTTGCGGAACAAGTGGTTGGGTATGAAGCTCGGCGCAAAAGAAATGACTGGTTCGACGACGAATGCCAGGATGCGTTAGATAAGAAAAATCAGGCGTACAGACAGTTTCTCGAAAGGAATACCAGAACGAAGAGAGAAAAATACGAAAATCTCCGACGAGTAGCAAATAAGGTCATTAGATGTAAGAAAAGAAAATATTATGACGACCAATTGAGAAATATCGATGACAATCTTGCGAGCAATAAAACAAGACAAGCCTACAAAGTAGTGAAAAGCCTAAGACGTGGATATCAGCCTAAGACAACCCTCTGTAAAGACAGAAATGGCACTATCATCGCCGAGGATAATCAGATTAAGGAAAGGTGGGCGTCATACTTTAAAGAACTCCTTAATCCCGCACACGGCTCCCGAACATCGGAGCTGATAGGTCTCCAAACCTCCGACGAATGTCCACTGGATCCTCCAACGTTGGAAGAAGTCGAATTTGCCATCAGAAGCCAGAAAAGCAATAAAGCGCCGGGCATCGACGAAATTCCAGCGGAATTAATTAAATATGGCGGAAGCTGCACCCGAAATGCCATCCATAAAGTGATTCAGTACATCTGGAATCAGGAGCAAATACCGGAGGAGTGGTGCCAATGCATTATTTGCCCTATCCACAAAAAGGGAGACAAACTGCAGTGCGAAAACTACAGAGGTATCTCACTACTTTGCACATCATATAAGATACTGACAAAAATATTAGAAAATAAGATTAAAATTTACGCTGACAATGTGATTGGGGAGTACCAAGGCGGTTTTAGAGCTGGTCGATCAACGACTGATCAACTTTTTACGGTCAAGCAAGTGCTTGAAAAATGCTGGGAATTCAACATCGACGTTCACCAGGTTTTTGTGGACTTTAAACAAGCATACGACAGTATTGATCGAAACGTACTGTACAAAATAATGCTGCATTTTGGCATCCCAGCAAAACTAGTCCGACTGACCAAAATGACGATGACATCAACAACATCACAAGTCAGAGTCAACAACCAACTAACTGATGCCTTTGACACAAATGTCGGACTAAAACAGGGTGATGGGCTGGCCCCTCTGCTTTTTAACCTAGCTTTAGAATACGTCATCAGAAAGTTACCCGTTGACACAAGAGGTACGCTGCTTTATAAATCCAGCCAGATAGTGGGTTATGCGGACGATATCAACATATTATCACGCTCTTTCACATCCGCAAAAGAAATTCTACTAAGCCTCGATCAAGCAGCAAAAGAAGTTGGCTTGAAAATTAATGAAACAAAAACGAAAATAATGACACAAACAAGGAAAAGGACCCCCAATAGACAAAACATTACAATTGACGAATATAATTTGGAAAATGTGGACGAATTCATATATTTAGGCACAAAATTGACAAAGAGTGGAAATGAAACGAATGAAATAAAAAGACGAATCCAGCTCGCAAATAAAACGTATTATTCAGTCTTAGCTATTCTTAAGGCCAGCTGCGTACACAGGAAGACCAAACTCCAAGTTTACAAATCAATAGTAAGACCTGTGCTTTGCTACGGATGCGAAACATGGACCCTTACACAAGCATCCGCAAATATGTTGAACGCTTTCGAAAGACGGGTCCTGAGACGAATAATTGGAGCGAAACGTGATGGTGACCGATGGCGAATTAGATACAACAGTGAGCTGTATGATATATTTGACGAACCGGAGGTTTCCACTATCATCAGACTACGGAAGCTGCAATGGGCTGGCCATGTACAAAGGATGGACGAAACTCGAATACCTAAAAAGGTATTCGAGGGAAAAACGGAGGGCCGGAGGCCAGTGGGAAAACCCAGGAAACGCTGGTCCGACTCTGTTGACGAAGACTGTTCATCGCTGCTCGGATTTCAAAATTGGAGGACGCGGTCACTGGACCGAGATCGATGGAGACTTCGGTTACGGGAAGCCAAGGCCCGAAAGGGGCTGTAGCGCTGCGACGAGACGAGACGATATCTCAAAACTGAGTACAGATATCAAATTCAAATTTTGTCAAATTGTATAACTACCTACATAGTTTTGAGTTTTGGTAAAAGTTTTACGTCGTGAGGTGTAAGGGGAGGGAGGTGGTAAGGAAAAATGTCGAAAATTTTGAGTGATTTTTTAGGGCTCTGGTAAGAGATACAAAGTTTAAATTTTCCTTGTGATACATCTACTTAGTATACATACAGAAAAAATAATGAAAATTCTGCAATTGTTACGCACCGACCCCCCTGATCTAACACAATGTGCACAAGGTGTTTCATGTGCAATGAAAAACCACATAAACTGAAAATTTTTGAATGAAATTTTAAGGTTTCTACCTCAAAATGAAAATTTGTAAATTAATTTAAAAAAATTTCTAAAAGAATGAAATATTAACCTTCCAAACTTCCACCTCCTTCCATACAAAATTATTTTTTTTACCATTTAAAAAAAATCAATTATCACCTAAAAATTAAAAGCTATCAATTTGAAATTTTGCACAAAAGCTTTCGAAAATAATTGAAACGGAACTGGGTCAAAAGTTTTGAGATCGCAATTGCCCTTCTACCCTCTCCCATACAAAAGTATGATTTCGACCAATTTCAATAAATCAACTGCTAACCAACAAATTAAAAGCTACGAACTTGAAATTTTGTACGAGCACCTTACAAAAGAAATGAAATAAAACTGCATCACAAATTTTACATTTCCCTTACCTCCTCTACCTCATCCCATACAAATGATTGGTTTCGTGAATGTAAAATACATCAAATTTTATGAAAATTCTATGCAACTTCGTCTATGAAACTGACATTCTATGCAGAAAAAATTGGACGTAATTGAGGCAATCAATTGAAAAATTATTGACATTCACCCACCCTTAATATGACCCCTCCCCCTCCCTCATAAAAAGCCAAACTTGCATAAGCGAATGAAATATTGATAATATGTACTGGAGCTATTGCTCGTATTCGCAACTTTGTATTGAATTGGCATCATCCGTGCCCTAAAGGGGGTTCCACTTGTGAAAAGGGGTTTCACTTGTGAAAGGGGGTTTCACTTAGTCTTCCCTAACCACTTTAGCTTGCATATTGATTTTCCATGCATCTTTAGCTTGTCCCAAAAATAATAAAGTTGCGCCCGACTTGTTGACAGTTTATTTTTATACGTACTGGGTAAATGGGTTTATAGTATTTCATGAAAACGTGCTGTTTGTTTGGGTGGTGGTAGAAGGAGTGGAAGTATTTTATACCGTAGATTGAAATCGTTATGAAAATTATATATCTCAAATTTCAGAACAACAGCTTTTGTACTTTTCGAGAAAATGCGATCAATGTCAAATTCAAAAATTGTGTCATTTTGTATGGGAGGGAGTAGAAGAGGTGGAGAGATTTGGCCCGTTCACGAACTTGTCCTAACTTTTTTGTCACAACCATCGTGTACAAAATTTGAACTTTCTAATTCATCGCGTTCTCGGGCTAGAGAGATCACGAATGGGCGAACACCCAGTTTTGAAATGACAACAAATATTTCTGTACTCTTCGCGACTCTGTGCGAGCATTATTTCTTAGCATTACAAACTTTGCAGCAAACTTATAATACTCTCAGATTTCATCTAGAGTATTAAAATATATACTTCAAATGAATGTTGTCAAAATTACCTTCATTGTGATACTCCTTTTCAAGTGATACTTTATGTGACTTCAGGTTGCCAAAGTCCGATTTGGGCTGTAGCGCCATCGTAAGTAAGTAAGTTTATGTGACTTCGTATGGATAGAGTGGCCACTAAAATGCATTATCCCAAACGGGTGGACCGATTTTTTTCTGTGTTGTTAGAATTAGATCCAAAATTTTAGAGGAATTTAAATTGAAACCAATTTAAAAGAGTATTAGGATACAATTTATTGATACTGTCTTCTATTCAAATTGTTCACTTTCGTTCTAAATTATATTTTAAGAATATATAATTTAAATATGATTAAATTTTGTCGAAAATCTAATCATATTATTCAATAAATTCTAATAAGTTTAACGGAAATGCCATTTATGACGCAAATGCAAAGTTAATTCATTGTCCTATGCATATAGCAAAACGTCGAAGTGTTTCTTAAAGAGACAACGGGACTCAATATTCTTACATCTTTCCAATAATAAATTTAAAATAAAATAACAAAAAATTTTAAAAATACTTTTCTAAGCACCCGTGTTCTAGGAGTGGCCCATAAATATAAAAGCAAAAATTTCCTGTTAATTCAGACTTAACTAAAGCGTGCAAAATTACATACAACTAACCCAACTCTGCTAACATTTGTATATATGTAAGTAACTCTGCAGGTCATCTGATTGTTGGACAGGTCTTTAAAAATTTAAGGCACGTCTTCATCATCAAAAAAGATACAAAAAAAAAATGTGAATATAAAGATGGCAGATATACAAGTTTTCTCATCACATGAAACGTGATTCATTAATAACACTAAAGTAGAACCACACCTTTCGACAATATTTCGCACATACCTAAAACTAATTAGTCAATAGGTATCTGACAAAATGACGTCAATAAGTATTCGGGTAATTTAGAAAAAAAACATTACCAAAGGGACTCATATCTTTCAATTTCGAATTATGTCCACGAAAGGCCAAACAAAAGTGTAAGTGTGCACAAAAAAGCACGCAAACTTCATCTGAAAACGATTCTATAAGTCCATTACATCAGTTTAGTGGCATTGCCATTGTCCGTATGTACGTTCAGTTATCAGTTATTAAAAGTTATCTCATCTCTTGAACCTGTGCCCGGACATTCCAAACCAAATTAAAAAACGCATATACAGGAAAAAAAAGTAACAACTCATAGTGATCAACAATGCCTGACTTATGCCTCGGACTTCTGATTTTTATCAAAAGATTTAAGCCAGAAACCTGCATTGAACTCGTCCCGCCCGAAGGACATTCACCTCACCGAAATCATCATCATCACCACCGCCAGATGATGATGGTGCCAGGCAACAAGCTATCAACAGATTAAGACCAATATAAAAAAAAAATATTCAGCGAACACAATCAACAACAACTGAAGATTTCAAATAATAAGACAAGAAAACATTCAAATATATGGTATACCTTTATAATAAGAAGCAAAAAAAAAATATTTGAACAAGAAGACATCGATCGATGAAACAAAACGAATATCGAAAATAGCTTTGAACTAACTTTTCGATTCGTTTCGTTCCGTTTCGTTTCATCGGCCACTGACCATCGCACCATTGGCTTCACCACAATAATCAAATTTCGAATATATTTTTATTATATTTTTTTTTTTTTTGTTACCGGCAAGCTATCAGATTTGTTCTTAAATTCGGTATGGTATCATGAGAGAATAGGGTAAGGGGGGTACTACTAAATATTTGGCAAAGGTATAGTTAGAGAATTATCAGATGAAAACAAGTTTATCTAACAGCCCGGTTCTACTGGACCACGATCTTACCAACTAAGCTATGATCACCGATCGTGTCATTTCTTCACGATCATAACGCCGCTATATGATACTTTTTTTTGCGTTTTGTTTTCCACTAGATTTGTAGATCCACTTAATTACATATTTCGTTTTGCACTCATGATTCGATCAGTTTTATATCTTGTTGATTTTCAATTGCGATAATTTTATTTGAAAGAAAATCATTAGTGCGTTAGACGAGAGAGAGTGAGTGAGTGAGTGATGGCGATCTTGAAGGTGATCAGATCAGATAAATCAGTTTTAATGTGATGTGAACGGAAAATTAGATAGATATTATGGTGAATTATGCTTGGATTGCAGTTTAAGACTTTTGAATCGATCGTAATTATTGGGAAGTTTGAAACATTGACATGATCAAAATAAAATCTTACAATTTTCATATTTTCACTATACACGATTTTTGGCATACGATTTTTCAAAAAAAAAAAAAAAAATTAAGAAGCACTCACACTTAAGACCATCAAAAACTTTTACACCGGATTTAGTACCCGAGAAATATTTTAGAGTGATTTAATGTTTTACATACAGAGCCCTATTGGCACCTATAAGAAATTTTAACCTTGAAATGCTTCAAATTTGTAATTTTATGCAATGTAATCCGAAAATAAGAGGAAATTCATTTTTATATTATTTATGTATACATATAAATATAATTGAAGTGTCTGTCTATTATTTGATTAAAAATGGTTAGTGTTTGGCTTTATTTCAGCAAGAACTAAGCATAAAAATACAGTTTTGAGATTTTTGTCTGTCTGTGCGAGGTTAAACGTCTGATCCGATTCAAATGAAACTTTCACAATTTTTGGGTATGCTTGAAGCCATAATCTGCTTTTGGTTTGTTTCCATATTTTAAAATGCCTCGATTTACGTCATGAC
This sequence comes from Chorisops tibialis, assembly GCA_963669355.1. Lineage (NCBI taxonomy): Eukaryota > Metazoa > Arthropoda > Insecta > Diptera > Stratiomyidae > Chorisops > Chorisops tibialis. The sequence goes on along the minus strand of OY770262.1, from coordinate 109,036,031 downwards.
GTAAGTCGAGGGATGTCTGATTGGAAATAATTATAGTAATTCGAGCCATAACAATGAAAATTCGATCACGCCCTCTACCACCTCCCTTATAAAAATCACAATGAATGAATTTTTTCTTCTTCTTTGTTTTAAAATGAAAATATTCTGGTTTGGTGAATGATTTCACAGTGCATTTCGAAGAAAATATTTCCGGATTCTACACTGTTTCGGTCTCTGCTGAGACTCTTATCAAACTTTATCAAAATATTGTGCTCTGATTTTTTCATAGTAAAACAAAGGAAGATTGCTTAAGATCCCAACCCCTCCTTCAATCTGTCATACAAATATGAGTGTTTTTTTACTTCATGGACCATTTTCTTCGAATATGTCAAAGTTATTCTCATAAAATTTAGTAAATGACGTCTTAGCAATGATTGGGTCATCAGCATAAGAATAATTGAGTTCCCAGCGCCTTTTAGCACCATACCAGGCCCGTACACAGAAATCGTCTAAGGGGGTGAGAGTTTCAATATTTTTGGAATACAAATAATGTCATTTTGCTTAAACTTTTTTTAAAATTAACGGAGCGTATAACCGTACATTTAAATGAAAATATAGTGTCTGTCAAACCCGTTGCAAACCCGAACTTTCTATACTCTAGATGGAATCTGAGAGTATTATAAATTTGCTCTAAAGTACCTGTGATTCATCCTAATGACCACCGCGTATCTATCCTAGCAGCTGAATATAGTCATCAAAAGTACATGAATGTTGGAATTTATCAGCTGGTCACCATCCTGAGGATGAAATTTTTGATTGTAGGCTGCCGAAATTTAGTAAGGAAGGTGATTTTTAACCGTATTCAGTGGTTTTGCCACCGCAAGGCAGCAGCGAAACAACTCATAGGGCAACTTTTACAAAAAAGAGTCACCTACTCTAGGCTATTCTCTCGTGTAGGATGCTACTATGCTGGGCCACTCACTCTGCGGTTAGCGCGAGGAGGAAATCCGAAGTTTGTTAAAGGCAAAATAGCTTTATTCATCTGCTTTATTACTAAAGCAATCCATATTGAGCTTGTGTCGGATCAGTCGACAGAAGCTTTTCTCGCCAACTTACGTCGATTCATCGCGGCAAATGCTCCGACATCTTCAGCGACAACGGAACTAATTTCAAGGGAGCTTATCGTATCTTGTCTGAAATTCCCAAACTTATTCTACCATCATCACATAATCGCACCATTGCCGAAACCCTCACAATTCTTCTACAATGGCGCTACAGCCCAAATCTAGTCTTGCCCTCCTGACTTTCAGGTTCCTTAACATTTATGCATTATTTATTGTGGAAAGGTTGTTAGACCTTCGCACAACCCTCTATCTACAAGTTTTTCATTTTCGTTGATTGAGGTGACCAAGGTATACCCAAGCAGGCAGTGTTCTGGAATTATGCGTCGACCGGGATTTGAATTCACGACTTTCGTATTGTAGACCAACACGCTACCCACTGGCCTACACCCTAGCTAATTGGTAGTATAACTTGACATTTTATACCTCCATCTGCTCACATTTCGGAGGAATCGGGAATGGAACATCAAGGCGATCAAGCTGCATTTAAAACGTGTAATTGGAAACGAAGTTCTTACATTTAAAGAAATTTACACGCTGCTAAGTCAAATAGAGGCAGTGCTTAATTTCAGATCCTTATTTGCCGTATCTGATATAGAATTTAATATAGTAACTCCCTATCATTTTCTAATCGGTAAAACTTACACCTCTATTCCAGAACCAAATATTCCAGCCGATGTTAATGTCTTCTCTAATTGGAAGCAAATTCAGCAGCTACATCAAGCATTCTGGAAACGCTGGCACGAGTCATATATTACATCTCTACAACCTCAACAGAAATGGACTCAAGCAAAAAACAACATCACACCTGGAGCAGTAGTCATCATTAAGGATGATAACACCCCACCCTTCAAATGGCCGCTTAGATTAGTCGTCGAGGGCTACCCAAGCGCAGATGGTAAAATTCGCGTTGCCAACATCAAAACGCAGAAGGGTATCTTCACTAGACCTACATCCGAAATAGCTGTTTTACCCTTCGCTGACAGACCGGAGTCTATCAGGAGGCCGAACGATGTTCAGGATTTATCATAAATGTTCAAAAACTTTCGTTTGTCACTTTAAACATCTCCTTTATGTAATTACTTAAATACGATGTATATCTAGTTATTCTTCTTCTTCTTCAATGGCGCTACAGCCCAAATCGGGCCTCCTGAACTTCAGGTTCCTTAACATTTTCATTATTTATTGCGGACGAGTTGTTAGCTCTTCGCACAACCCTCTATCTACGATTTTTTCATTTTCGTAGATTGAGGTAACCAAGGTATATTCAAGCAGGTAGTGTGCTTGGAATTATGCGTCGACCGGGATTTGAAGTCACGACCTTCGCATTGTAAACCAAACACGCTACCCACTAGAGTACACCCTAGCTATCTATTTATACTCTAGATGAACTCCGAGAGTATATTGTGTTTGCATTACCGTTTGTAACGCTAAGAAATAATGCTCGCACAGAGCCGCCAAGGGTACAGAAATATTTATTGTCGCTCAACAACCTCGATTCCAAGCGACCGTCTGTCCGTCTGTCTGACCGTCTGCCTACAACATAACTTCCGAACGCCTTGAGCTGTCGTGCTGAAATTTGTTGTGTGTCATTTTTAGCAAAAAAGTAACTTTAAGTTCGTGAATGGGCTACATCCCCCGATTCCTTCCCCCATAAAAATTTCATAAAATTTTGAAATTTCAAGAAATTGATTTTCTTCGAAACTATTTGAGGTATCAAATTGAAATTTGGGCCAAAGTATACTGATGTAAATATCATTAAATTCACAAAATATTGATCCGATCCCGTCACTCCTTCTACCCTCTCCCATACAAATGATCAATTTTCAAAAATGTATTTATTCGATTTTCATTGAAACTAGCAAAGCTAAATAAATAAATTCAATCAGTTTTAAAAAAATCGTCAACTTCGCGTTACTCCTTCTACCTCCTCCCATACAAATTTCACAAAATTTTGAAATTTAAATTAAATTATTTTTCTTCGAAACTGTCAAAGCCGTCGACTTGAAGTTTTGTTGAAAGTTTACTACTAGAAATATCATTTAAGACGAATTTTTGTTTTGATCTGTATACTCCTTCTACCACCTCCCATACAAAGGCATAATTTTGGTAAATGCATTTAATCGATTTCCAGTACAAACTTAAAATTTTGTCAGAATTTGTCCCTTAATAATTGACATAAATACTAAAAAAATTATCAGGTTCGCTGCACCCTTCCACCCCCTCCCATAAAAATATCTATATTATAAATTCAAGAAAAGCATTTCTCCTTCGAACATATGTGAGCTATCGACTTTGAAATTGAAACAATGCATCGTGATAAGGATGTTGATAAGAAATTTCAAAATCATGTAAGAGCCGCCACTTCCTCTGCCACCTCCCATACAAATGCCCAATTTCAGAAATTGGGCTTTACGCTCAATCATAATTCTGCCACGTTTTTATATTGAATTACGGCTAATTGAATTGTTACCTAAGTACTTAAATTCTTAGCACAATATTATTAATATTATATATTGATCGGCTATTGTTCCAGACCAACTTTATGAATTTAAAATTAATAACGCTATCAACGAAGAAAGTTCATTTTCACCATCTTCAGTGGTGAATACGTTGTATTACGGTTTTTTTTTTATTTCCAGATTAAGGGTAGCCAGATTGGGAGCACTGCTAGTCTAGGGTGTTGGTCTATAATGCGAAGGTATGGAGTTCAAATCCCGGTCGACATGCGGAAATCACACTACTTGCATGGATATATCTTGGCCACATCAATCTGCTAAAATGAAAATTCATAAGTAGGGGGTTGTGCGAAAGGTTAACAACAGTTTCACAATCTATACATCTATACATTTAAATATGATTATAGTGCCTCTCTGTTATTTATTTATAAATGACTTGAAGTTAGTTTTTCGCTTTATTTTAGCAATAACTGAGCAGAAACACACGTTTTTAATATTCTTCTCTGTCTGTCTGTCCGGCTTTCACGCAAAAACGGCTGAACCAATTGTAATGAAACTTTCAAATTTTATTAGGTATACTCCAAGAAGTAATCTGCGTTTGATGTTAATTCAATACCCCCACGCCTTCTGCTCTCTCCCAGACAAAATGGCTGAGTTTCAAAAATATATAATAATCAAATGTTCTTGAAAACCGTAGGAGCGAATAATTTAAAATTTTGAATAAATTATTTTTATCATAAATGTGTGCTATGGTATATAAATTATGTCAATCCCCCCACTGCTTCCACCACCTCCCATACAAACTGCACGTTTTCATGAAAAACTATAAGCCAATTTGCTCATTACGTATAACATTTATCGCGCTCAAATGTTATACTAAGTACTTAATTAGTGCTATAAGTAATATCGGGGGAAAGTAAACCGATTACTTTCTCCTCTCTTACTTCCTCTCATCCAATGTGATACAATATTACATCAATATATCAATGAAATTACAGTTAAGACATAGGGGCATAGGACAGTAACAACTCTCTTCCACAAGGCACGATCCCGAGCATCGGCCTTAAGCTGTTGCCAGGACTTGTTTATTCCTCTGGCCTCCTGCTCAACTGCTCAACCCGACGTCTTCCTTAAGGATTATAATCCAGAGCCTGTTCGGCGATGTTTTGGTCTGGTTTCCTCAAACTGTGACCGATCCACTGCCACTTCCGCCTTTGAATCTCAATACCTATTTAGTCTGTCCAGTTGTACTCGAAAGTTCGTCGTTGGAGATCACATCTGGCCAGAATTTTCCTAAAATGCGTCGGAGGCATTAGTGAACGAAAGTCTGTAGTTTTTTGGTAAGTCGAACGGTCACTTTCCAGGTAGTACAACCATATAACAACACGAATTTGACGCATGCGTCAAAAACTCACAGCTTTGTGTGAAGGGAGATCTCTTTTAACCTCCAGAAAGGGGAAAGGATACTGAAGGCCTGACGAGCTTTATTTAGAGGAGCCTCGGTTGTTATCTCGGCTGACAATGCTTCCAAGATAACACAAATCTTGCACCTCTTCAACATCTTGTCCGTTAAGAACAATCGGTGTGCTTGCGTTCGAACCCATGTGCATGTACTTGGTTTTACGCACATTTATTTTCAGTCCCGCCTCTTTGCATTTAGAATGCAACGAGCGAACATTTGAATCTAAGTCCGAACGGTTATGTGCAAGCAAACATGCGTCATCAGCATAATCAAGGTGACTTAAGATGTTAAATAGTCTCCATTGAAGACCTTTACCTTCCCCACCTTCCAGGGCAGCTTCTAAGATGTCATTTATTACCACCAGAAATAGGGCTGGTGATAATATACAGCCTTGTCTGACACCCGTTCGCACAGAGAAGCTCTCGGACGCAACACCTTGCATCTTCGTAGGATTCTTTAATCATAGCTATGACCATATCTGGAATACCTCTCCTAATCCTGTAATCTCGCTTAACACTATCGAAAGCCTTCTCGAAGTCCACAAACATGAGTAGTAGTGGCGAACCCATTTCGGCTGACTGCTCCAATATTATCCGTAGGGTATTTGTATGATCGTTACAAGACGACCCTTTATGGAATCCAGCCTGATAAACTTCGAGAGACTAATTCTATTGAGAATTACCTTAGCCATGACTTTCGATACGGCAGTAAGTAGACATATACCACGCCAATTGCCACAATCCCGAAGGTCGCCCTCCTTCGGAATTTTCACAATGACATAAACTCAATTTACTTGAAAAGTATGAAAGTTACTGATCTGAAATTAAAAATATAAATAAATCACTGAAAACCCCCACTCCTTCTACCACCTCCCATACAAACTGCACAATTTCACTAAAAACAACGCACTAACTTTCTCAGTATCCATTCAATTTTCGAAGCTTAAATTTGGTACTAAATATTTTTATAGCTACTGCAGTGTGATGTGAAACAAATTAATTCAATACTGTCATCCCTTCTACCACTTCCCATACAAAATTTCTTATCACAAAAATTTAGATTTCATCTATAGTATCGTAAGATTGAGCTTTACGCACAATCGTAGTCCTGTTATGTTTTTAAGCTTTTATTTGTGCTTTTCTTTTTTAATTTATTCAAGCTACAACTATTCACATGTCCTTAACGCTCTCCAATACGTGTATGATCTCAAATCACGGGACTAATTTAATCACTAGCCTGTCCCATACAAATTCTTAATAATTTATGGTTTTGACTCAAACAAAATATAAAACATTGTGTTCAAAGAGCCATTAAACTAAGCAGATTATGTATCCCACGTAATACTAACTACATATATTCAAAAATTGTTTATTATTGCGATTCTTACGCGGATAAAGTCGCGGGGAATTGCTAGTAATAAATAAAATGTTAAGAAACTTGAAGCTTAGGAGGCCAAAGCCCGATTTAGGCTGCCGTTCAAGAAGGAGAAGATTGAGAAGTATATCTAATACTGCAGTGAAAGTACTACGTATTGTCCCAGTTATTCCAATGCATACAAGTTCAACCTATCAAAGGATTTTGATAATGTTTCCCTTGTATGTAATAATCATTGCTGTATTAAGATTAAATGTTTCCATTTGTTTTGTAGCTAAAATTTTATATAGCTCTAAGTTGAAAAGACATCATGTCGGATCTTTTTAAAGTTTGATATGAAATATCCAATTGTATCTCAAATTTATTGTTGCGAGCTAGAGGTTCGCCGGGATTTCAAGTAAAAACACAATTCGTTTAAAAATAAGTGATAATTTATTTATTCGCACTTTAACTTAATTCGCACCATATGGCACTACCGCCGCGTATTTTTTTTATCGCTTGCACTGATTCACGTCTCGATCATCAAAATGACTGGTTCCCAACTGAGAGCTTGTGCTTTTATATATTTCTCCCTCTATTCATGATTATTCTCGAGGCTTCCGTCGGGGTGTATGACTGAACTATACTGGAAAGCTCTAGATCTTTAATTATGGCTTTCTACATACTAGTTGGGTATACTGTTCTACATAATTCTTGTCTATTCGAGAGAGATCGAGTTGCGGTGTTGCCAGGTCTGCATATAACACTATTTAAATAAATAAATATCTATCTATCAATGCATACAAGTCTTTGCAGAGCTTTGCGCCACCATACTGATGCGTCATCTTTATCAGTACTATAGGTACATTCAGTATGTTAGTTTTGAATTTACCCCTGCTTTACTCAAAAGAAAGAAATATTTATTTTTTTTTACATAAAGTAAGATTTTTTATTTCCATACAATGAATCTTGGGAAAGACCAAAACAGCTCGTGTTACTGGCACGTTGAGAAAGAAATTCAAACAATTGTCTTATTATTAAAGAAAGTTATCGTCAAAATTTATTAAGATAATCCCTAAGAAATTTCCGTCGGCGTATATGTATGAGAATTTGCCGCCCCACCTTGCAGGTGCCTGATCAAGTTGACCTTTAGGACGGCGCTGATTCTAGCTGACTCGTCAGTAGATAGTCTAGGTCCTGATAGAGATACTGTGAAGTTTACAAGGTAGAACTCAAACTTAAGTTCTAAATTCGCAAAGTGATCGACTACTGAGCAATCTAGGCACCACGGCTAAGTGACCTCGATGTGTGGAATTAGGAGAGAGTACTGCACTTGTCAACAATTTGCGAGCGATGAAAATTTGCAACCTAATCAGCCTTTGCGTAAATCCATCCGTCCTTCGGGTCTTAGGGCTTAACCCCCTTTGTATTTAGTGCAGCAATTGGCAACTAAAATATTTTGATATTAGTGATTAGTGACTTTCGACATTTCGATTTTCGTTTGATTTAGAAGATTTGGGATAATGGGTCAGTCTTCCTAACTGCCTTGACCAATCCGAATGTGAGTTTAGCTGAAATCCCGATTAATTCAATGCAACGCCTTTGGGAGATATTTACTTCCGTGGCGTAGTAGGCAGCGTGCTTGCTTCACAGTTAATAGGTCATGGGTTCGATTCTCACTACAGACAGTGGGATTTTAAGAACTAATTTTCAGTTGCTACTGGCAATGAAAAAATATTCGAAATAAAATGGGCAAACGATGTAAAAGTGAAACAGTTCTACTTCAAGAAAATCTATATGCTCAGTAGATGGTTTCTGTTCGCTTTCTATCATTCAGTCCCCCATAACATCTGCAAATATTTGTCAGTAGCAGCCAGTACAACTGAAAAATATACCAGCTTCTATACTCGTTACAGTCGTTCTCACTCCTCTTCCCCAACCTTCCCAATCCCATTCCTTCCCTCCATGATTGTATTTGTGCATTGCACATAAAGGCCGAAATTGCCTATAACACATCTCATTCTGTAAAAAAAAAAAAATGTCCCTGCATAATTAAAATCACAAATCCGACAATTAAAAAAAAAAACATTTCCGAAGCCTGATGGTCAGGAGATCAAAGACCGATTTGAACTGAAGAACCATTGAAGAAGAGAAAAACTAACATCTTAGTCTGATTAATATTAAGACACAAATATTAGCGAATATCTATGTAAATTTTTTAATGAAAACCATTCATCACGATGGAATTCGCAAGATTAATAAATTAAAAATAATCAAACTGCTTTAATACTTTCAAAAGTTTTATTTATCTAAAATATTCTTAAATGATGATTCACAAGAATTATGTAAGCCGGTATAATTGACCTCCGCCAAGGCTATAATGAAAACTATCAACATTAGAACCGTCGAAAATAAAAGTTGTTTTACTCTGTCTTAAACTTAAGCTATACGGCTTAACTACCACTAAACTTTTCGCGCAATAAAATTATTTATTTTCTTTTAAAGTCACAGATGAACTTCTTAAGCCCTTTGAAATGAAAATTCTCTGCCGTCTTAGCGACACAGTCATTAAAAAGGCTCTAAGCAAAAACAAGAACCTCGTAGTCTTGGTCCGAGAGGTAAAAGATAAGTTTAAGGTGAAACCTGAGCGTCTATTTTAAGATCCCTAGAATATTTCCAGAGTAAAACGATGACATATGCAAAAATCAAGCGGGCACGTACATTCATATGATTTTATACGAGTTGGTATATCGAAGAAGGCAGACTTTTATTGTACATACATATAAATAGCGCACAATTCGCAATACAAAAATATGCGAAATAAAACACGTTTCGGAATTAAATTACTTTTTAAGCAGGTTTAAAGTCATGTTAGCTACATTATGCTTGAAATCTCGAAGCAATACGAGTTCAAAAATGTACACGCGGTATAGAGATATTTAAAGGTGCACACATTACCTTATAACTCTTTTCATTTTTTGTACTTATAGAGAACTCATGATTTCTTGTGTTTGGCTTAAGAGTTTTTTCGGCGTCGAAGATCTTACCAAGTTATAAATGCGGGACAGCCCCACACACGGGGCTGAAGTGTAGGACGCCAAGAATTAAGAAAACAACACCACGGAAAAGGCACAACAGCTATATGATACAATTACTTGCTTATTGCATTTGACCTTGCGCTCTTTATCTGCAAAAAACAAGCTTTGATTAAAAAAAAAAAAACATCGCTAAAGATGATTGGGCTGTTTTATTTAGTTTATTTTTTTTAATTGGCAATATTTTGCGATACGAGTATTGAATTTTAGTGAGGCGAAATGAACGGAGTTACAGCTTAAGTCTTTCCAAGGCTGAAGCACCGAACTACACCCAATAGTGTCTTAACACCGTGTACTCGACAATATGTAGTAAAACATATCCTAGTCCTGACCCAAACAAATCATAATTGACCAAAATTTACAATTAGTAAGAATTTCGTTAATACATAGTAGCATCTATAGAGATACTGACATGTTTTCTCCCAGCTAAGATCAAGTCGAGTGCAATTTATAAGGCACTCTGTACTTAGCATTAAGTAACCGATCGTTAAGAATCTTCAAGTTAAGGTACTTTAAGAGCGACCACAACTCAGCCAGCCCAACCAACCAGCCACCTTCAAGACTCATGATGCGCTGGTCAATCTTCTGATCGAAGAAGAAGCAGAAGAAGAGGAGGAATCGCAACTTGAAAGTTTTATTTTGTAGAAAAGAACTTTTTTTGTGTGAATTTTTTTTTTTTTAACCTTTTTTTCGTCATCGTCGTCTTCTTCTGGTCTGGATGCTGAGTTTGCACAAGTTCATACGAATTGAAAGTACGCTAAGTTGGCAATAGTTAAGCTAAAGGCAGAAAAGCTAGAAAAAGAACAGACAGACATATGGCTATCGAAAATGGTCTCATAAGAAGGCATTCGAAAAGATCGTTTTCCTGCAACATTTCCTACCTTTTTATCCGCTCAAAAGTGTTAAAGTTGATTCTTGCTAATCCAATTTTGTATTAGTTGAGAAAAAAAATATTTTTTGATCGTTTTAAAAAAAGCATGTAAACTTAAACCACACACAAACACACTCTAAGCACACTATTTATTTTTTTTTTTTTTTTGTTAAATTTTTAATAAATTTTCTTTATACACACAATTTTTAAAATAAAAAAAAAATGAAATAACTTACTAAACGTCGATTTTACGTTTAGCGAGATGAGCACAGAAATTCACATAAGACACGTAACTTTTCTCAAGTTGCACCACAAAACACCAAAAATTTTGAATTTTTTTTCCATAAAAATGCACCGAAAAGCACGAACCGTTCGAATTTGTACGAAAGTCATTAAATTTGTATTGAAAAATAATGAAACCGATTGAACTTCACGAAATTAAATAAAATCACGATCACGAAAAAATTTGATTTTAATTTTTAACCCTTTTCGAGAAAAAGTGTCTTGCTCTTATGGTCCGCATAGCCGTCGCAGTAGCCTTAGTGGTCAAGATATGTTCTTCTTTAACAAGTTCTTGACTTTTTCTTACTATTTTTTTTATTATTATTATTCAATTCGCTTATACTTCTTTTCTAGTTGAAAAACAAGACGATTGAATTTTTGCGGCAACAACGACGGCAGCAGCAATGATGCAGAGACGTTGTTATTTGTTGTTCGCGTTCAAGCAACTGTTGAATTCCGCAAAACAAGAAATTACACACTCATATTGAAGGAGGAATCGACCGACCATCGATGGTTCACCGTACACAGACACTATTACAATTGGTTCGGTTTTTCGATATATCTTTACTTGAATTTAAGGCCTGTAGTCTTTAAGACCCCAAGAGAGCGCAAAAATCCAAAGTAACTCGATATACCCACAACTATACACATAAACGTCTTGAAGACGTTATCCCAAGATTTAAGCCAAGTGACGGCTCAAAGTTTTTAACTTTAACTAAAGCTTATAGTTAGTAAGCAACCATGTATGATGACTAGCAAACCGACAAAATCTAAAATCTATTCATGCAGTCGGCATAAATTCTCTCGCGGCTATCGTCTCTTAATGTAAAGTTTTATTCCTTTTCTTCGTATTTTCACCTTTATAGTTCCCTGTTCTCAGCCTACATGTGGCAAAAATGCATATCACACTACACACAACGACGAGAGGAATGGTCAATGGTCGGTCTATTCGCTAATACAAAGACGGTTTACCTGTAGTTTTACAGGTATTTTTCTTACTCCCATCTAAGAAAATTGAATACAAGTAAACGGAACATACTACACCTTTGAGGTTTCGTCGTATCTTACCTGGCTAGGTAAGACGATGAGAGAGAACCCGGCATGTAAAGAAAGATATCGCGGTTCCGAATGTGCGATGTAGTCGTGAGCAAGTTTTATTAAGAAATATTTCTTGTTATTTAGTTTTAGGAATCACCTGTAGAGGTTGTATCGGTAAAAATTTATAGTACGAGTCCAGTAACAGTGAGATTAAAATTTAAATATCTTTAGTTTTGTACGGTTGATGAGAACGTTCAATGATCGTGTTCAATGTCTGCCGAAAAAATTTTAATTATTTAAATTCTAAAAACAACCAAATTACGATTGTGCATAAAGTACAATCGTTCTCTACATCAGAATTATGAATTTAACAGTTTCTGCTAAAGTGATTTTAATTCAACATCCATTACAAAAATAAACTGCCAACAAGTCGGGCGAAACATTATTATTCTTGGGACAAGTTGCGGATGCGTGGAAAGTCAATATGCACGTTAGAGTGGTTAGGGAAGACTAAGTGAAACGGGGTTCTTGGGCAGGGCAGAAACATTCAAAAGCTCCAGTATACCTAGTCCTGCCATAAGTTCTGTCACATAATTTCTCACATTGGCAACAACTTTATTTTATGAGTGACATTTCAATATCGGCCAGTTTTATAAACGTCATAATGTTGTTGACAGTTGATGGTCATTTAAAGTGTGTTCGTTAACGTGTGAAGATGGAATGGGGTGTAATAGAAAACCGAACTGCAGTGATTGCACTACATAAGTGTGGAAAATCCGCGAGTGAAATTTTCAAGTTGTTGTGCCCGTTAAAAATAACGCAAAGATTTGTGTATCGTGCGATCCAGAGATATAACGCGATCCAGACTATTGAGGATCGACCTCGTTCTGGACGTCCGCGTGATGTACGTTCTTCTGCTGCCATCAAAGCGGTCGAGAGTCGAATTCGTCGAAATCCGCTTCGTAAACAACGAATCATGGCTCGAGAGATGAACATATCCACCCGAAGTATGTCTCGCATCAAAAAATCTGACCTCGGGATGAGTGCCTTTCGACGATCAACGGGACATTTGCTGACTGAGCAGTTGAAGCAAATTAGGAGCACCAGATCGAAAGAGCTCCATCGGCGGTACGGCAACAACAAACATCGAGAAATTTTATTTACCGATGAAAAAATTTTTACGGTGGAGGAACATTTCAACCGCCAAAATGATAAGGTGTATGCCCACAGCTCCATAGAAGCCCGAGAAGTTGCCACTAGGGTACAGCGAGGACATCAACCAGCATCAGTCATGGTATGGTGGGGTGTCAGCTACGAAGGGGTCACCGAGCTTCATTTTTGCGAAAAAGGCGTAAAAACTGCAGCGAAAAATTATCAAACGGACATCCTGGAGGGATGTGTGAAGCCGCTGAACTCTACGCTATTCAACAATCGACATTGGGTTTTCCAGCAAGATTCTGCGCCAGCCCACAAAGCTCGAACCACACAAGCGTGGTTGGAAACCAATATTCCACAGTTTATAAGGGCGACGGAATGGCCTTCTGGGAGCCCAGATTTGAATCCCCTGGACTACAAACTGTGGGCGGAGTTAGAGTCCATGGTGTGCACGAGACGACACCCAAATATCGAGAGCCTTAAGCGATCTTTGACAGAAGCAGTAGCTAATTTTCCGCTAGAAACAGTGCGTACTGCTATCGATGACTGGCCCAACAGATTAAAGAGCTGTGTTAAGGCTAAAGGCGGCCACTTTGAATAATTTGTTGCTTATTTTACTTCCATTAGTATGCCAAAATAAAATATATTTTCCTTTGTCAAAAACTCTTTTTCATTTATACCAAAATTGCCCATATACGTGTGACAGAACTTATGGCACGACTAGGTATATAATCAATATTTCGTTCGTTTATTTATGCAAGTTTGAGTTTTGTGAAGAGAGGGGTGAGGGTTGATAGTAAGGGTGGGTGGATGTTGATAGTTTTTTAATTGATTGCTTGAATCACGTCCAATATTCTCTATATATAGAATGTCAGTTTCATAGACGAAGTTGCATAGAATTTTCATAGGATTCGGTGCATTTTACATTCACGAAACCAAACATTTGTATGGGAAGGAGTAGAGGAGGTAGGGGAATCGTAAAATTTGTGACGCAATTTTATTCCCTTTCTCTTGTAGTGTGCTTGTACAAAATTTCAAGTTCGTAGCTTTTAATTTGATGGTTATTAGTTGATTCAATGAAATAGGTAGAAATGATACTTTTGTATGGGAGGGGGTAGAAGGGCAAGCGCGATTTCAAAACTTTTAAAGGAATTTCATTTCAATTATTTTTATAAGTTTTTAGGCAAAATTTGAAATGGATAGCTTTTAAGAGTTAGCTGATAACTGATTTCTTAAAAATGCTCGAAAAAATAATTTTGTACGGGAGGGGGTAGAAGAGGTAGGGGAATTGCAAAATTTGTGACGCAATTTTATTTCCTTTCTCTTGTATGTGTGCTCGTACAAAATATCAAGTTCGTAGCTTTTAATTTGTTGGTTATTAGTTGGTTCAATGAAATTGGTCGAAATCATACTTTTGTATGGGAGTGGGTAGAAGGGCAAACGCAATTGCAAAACTTTTAAAGGAATTTCATTTCAATTATTTTTGTAAGTTTTCATGCAAAGTTTTAAATTGATAGCTTTTAAGAGTTAGCTGATAACTGATTTCTTAAAAATGCTCGAAAAAATAATTTTGTACGGGAGGGGGGAGAAGAGGTAAAGGAATTGCAAAATTTGTGACGCAATTTTCTTTTTGTTCTCTTGTAAGGTGTTCGTACAAAATTTCAAGCTAGTAGCTTTTAATTTGTTTGTTATTAGTTGATTTAATGAAATTTGTCGAAATCATACTTTTGTATGGATGGAGGTAGAAGTTCAAGTGCGATTTCTAAACTTTTAAAGTTATTTCATTTCAGCTTATAAGTTTTTATGCAAAATTTTAAATTGATAGCTTTTAATAGTTAGGTGATAATTAATTTCTTAAAAATGGTCGAAAAAATAATTTTGTGGGAGGGGGTAGAAGTTTTGAAAGTATTCGACCAGTTAATATTTCATACTTTTACAGATTTTTTTTAAATGCATTTCCCAAATTTTCAAGTTTCTATCTTAAAATTACATCCAAAAATTTTCATTTTACGCGTTTTTTTCGCTGCACATGAAACACCTTGTGCCCCCGTTAGACCGGGGTGGTCGGTTCGTAACAATTGTGGATCAAATTATTATTTTTTTCTATGTATATCAAATAGATGTATCCACGTGCAAAATTTAAAGTTTCTATCTTTGACCAGAGTCCTACAAAAATCACTCAAAATTTTCGACATTTTAGCTCGCCACCTCCCTCCCTTTACACCCCCAAACTTAAAATTTTTATCAAAATTATAAATTATATAGTTCTATAATGTGACGACTATCAGACAAAACATAACAATTGCGGAATATAATTTGGAGAATGTCGACAATTTCATATATCTTGGGGCTAATCTAGCAAAGGACGGTAATCAAACAGACGAAATCAAACGACGGATAATATTAGCAAATAAGACGTATTATTCGTTACTTCCAATAATGAAATAAAAGAAAGTGCACAGGAACAATAAGCTGCGGATATATAAAACTATTGTACGACCTGTGCTCTGTTATGGCAGCGAGACATGGACATTAACACGAACTTCCGAAAAAGCAGTTAACGCATTTGAAAGAAAGGTCCTCCGAAGAATTTTGGGACCTGGGAAGGAAGGAACGGAATGGCGAATAAGATACAACCATGAGTTGTATCAACTCTACGACGAGCCAGAAGCTTCAACGTTCATCAAGCTACGTAAACTGCAGTGGGCTGGCCATGTAGAGCGAATGGAAGACAGAAGAATCCCCAAACGTGCTCTGAAAGGCAAAGCGATTGGTACCCGGCCAGTAGGCAAGCCACGCAAGCGATGGGAAGACTCGGTTGATGAAGATAGCAAAGCCATCTTAAAAAACATAACAGAATTATGATTGAGCTTAAAGCCCAATCATATGATACTCTAGATTAGATGGAAATGACTTTAATATACCGGCAAATATGTCATCTCAAATTCTTTCGAATAATGAGAAGAGACTTTGCATGGGAGGTGGTAGAAGTAGAGGCGGAGGTTTGTATTTCTCCTATGTGACACCGAAAATGGCGTGTAAAATTTTTCGTGCTGAATTTAAAATTTTTAGTTTTCATTATTTTTAAAGAAATTGGTCATAGTTTTCCTTAAATTGAGGCATTTGTATGGGAGGTGGCAGAGGAAGTGGAACGTTTTAGATGATTTTGAAACTGCTTATCATCACCCTTATCACTATGCTTTGATTCAATTTCAAAGTCGACAGCTCTCATATATTTGAAGGAGAAATGCTTTTCTTGAATTTATAATACAGATATTTATATGGGAGGGGGTAGAAGGAGGGAAGCTGAGCTGATAATTTTTTCCAGCATTTATTGCAACTATTAAAAAACAAATTCTGGCAAAATTTTAAGTTTGTAATTTTTCTAGTTTTAATGGAAATCGATATAATGCATTTAACAAAAATGATTCATTTGTATGGTAGGGGGTAGAAAGAGTGTAAGGATGAAAACAATTTTTTTTCCTGTTATTGATATTTTTATTTTTATACTTTATGCGAAATATCAAATTGATAACTTTAACAGTTTCGAAGAAAACTAATTTAATTTAAATTTCAAAATTTCGTGAAATTTGTGTGGGAGGGGGTAGAAGGAGTAAGGGGAAGTTGATAATTTTTTCAGTACTGATTGAAATTCTAATAAAATTAATTCTGGCAAAAATTCGTTTTTATAACTTTACTAGCTTCGATGAAAATCGAAAAACTGCATTTTTCAAAATTATGCATTTGTATGGGAGGGGGTAGAAGGAGTGATGGGATCAGATCAATATTGAGTCATATTAATGGTATCTATATCATAATACTTGAACCCAAATTTCAAATCGATAGCTTAAATAGTTTCTAAGAAAAATCAATTTCTGAAAATTTCGAAATTTCGTGAAATTTGTATGGGAGGGGGTAGAAGGAGTGGGGGGATGTGGCCCGTTCACGAACTTAAAGTTTTTTTTTTGCTAAAAATTACACACAACAAATTTCAGCACGATAGCTCAAAGCGTTCGAGAGTTATGCTGTAGACAGACGGACAGACAGCAACTCGGAATCGAAGTTTTTGAGCGACAACAAATATTTCTGTACCCTTGGCGGCTCTGTGCGAGCATTATTTCTTAGCGTTACAAACGGTAAGGCAAACACAATATACTCTCAGATTTCATCTAGAGTATAAACATAACAGGAGTACGATTGGGCATAAAGCCCAATCGTGCGATACTCTAGATGAAAGAGAAATTTTTGTATCTTAAGAAATTTTGTAGGGGAAGTGGTAGAGGGGGTGACGACATTGAACTAATTTGTTCACATGACGGTAAGGTTGCTATCAAAATGTTTTATACAAAATTTAGGATTTAAAAATTTAATAGGTACTGAGAAAATTAGTGTATTGGATGTAGTGAAGTAGTACAGTTTGTATGGGAGGTGATAGAAGGAGGGGTGAGTTTTTAATGACTTTTCAGAAATAACTATAAATATCATGCTTTTGACATGTCTTAAATTGCAGATGAGTAGTATTCATACTTTTCATGAAAATCGACTTTTTATAAAGTTGTGAAATTGTGTCATTTTGTATGGGAGGGGTAGAAGGGGTAAAGCTAATCGCCTAATTTTTTTTTTCGATTTTACTAATAATTCTAAATAAATATTTAGTGCACAATTTCAGCTCGGTCAATTTTATACGCACTGAGTAAATTGGCTTAGAGCATTTCATGAAAAAGTGCATTTTGTATGGGAGGTGGTGGAAGGAAGGGGAGGACTCAAATAACTTTTGTACAGTAGATTTATATCATCATAAAAGTAATATGTTCCAAATTTCAGATCAATAGCATTTATATTTTTCGAGCAAATCTGTTTATTGTGAAATTACGAAATTGTGTGATTTTGTATGGGAGGGGGTAGAAGGGGTACAGCTAATCGTCTCATTTTTTTGGTCTTAATAATAATTTTAAATAAATATTTTTTACACAATTTCAGCTTGATAACTATTATACGCACTGAGTAAATTGGTACAGAGCATTTCATGAAAAAGTGCAGTTTGTATGGCAGGTGGTGGAAGGAGGGGGAAGACACAAATTGTTTTTATAGAGTAGATTGGAATCATCATAAAAGTATTACATTCCAAATTTTAGATCAATTTCATTTGTACTTTTCAAGGAAATCCGTTTATTGTCAGATTGCGAAATTGTGTCATATTGTATGGGAGGGGGTAGAAGGGATGGAGCGATTTGGCTCGTTCACGAACTTGACCTTACTTTTTTGTTAAAAACGACGTATACAAAATTTGAACTTTCTAGCTCAACGCGTTCTCAAGCTAGAGAGGACACGGACGGACGGACAGACAGACAGACAGACAGACAGACAGACAGACAGACGGACGGACATCCGGTTTTGAGATTTTTGAGTGATTATATGAACTTCTGTATCATTCATTTTTTTCTCCGAGCCTTATTTCTTAGCGTTACAAACTTTGTGGCAAACTTATAATACTCTCAGATTTCATCTAGAGTATAATTAGCAGCTGGAGGACGCGGTCTTTGGATCGAGACGATTGGAGGCGACGACTTCAGGAGGCCATTGATGATGATGATGATAATGTGACGAATTTTTGATTCGATATCTGTACTCAATTTTCAGATATAAAGATTTCTAATTTTGAAAAGTGCACCATTTTTGAAATGCTCCCCATTTCCCCCCACTACTATTATGACCAAATTTTATATTTTTTTTGAATTTCGCTAGTATAGCTTAGTATATGTTTTAAGTTTCAATTACATAGCTTAAGAGATAATTGAGATATTAATTCTTATGCGTTTTTCTTTGCACCCTCCTGACCCTCCCCCTTACAACAATTAGCCTATTTCTAAGCTGATTAGGGTGGATCTATATGCCACCTTAATGGTCCCAAAATATGAATTTTTTATGGTAAGTAGTTTCGAAGAAATAACCATTTCAAAAAAAGATTCGGCCGACAGTTTGTTTTTAGCCCCCCCTTTTAGGATGCCAATGGCTAAACAAATTAAATTATTTTTGGAGTTTGTCCCACAACCCTCTCTATACGTATGCTGATTTTCATCATCCTATCTCCATTCGTGGTGAAGATATTAGCAAGTGTATTTTTTGACTTTTTCCATCCCCCCGCCTCCCCCTTCCACCACATCAAAAATCCATTGATGCATATTTTTTCAGTAACGTAAATAGATTTATAAAAAAACAAAAGCAAAAACTTTTCATAACAAACTTAAGGAGAAATTCATATAAACATAAAAAATTGAATGGACAAAAGTCTACGGCAGTCAGTGCTGGCTGACTTATACACAACAAATTTCCAAGTTTCTTCGAAATTTGTTTATTTGCTCTTACTGCCGTACTGAATGTGCAGCTGCAACTCTATTATAGGTTCATCGCTAGAATTGTAAGGACCACAAAATGTCATCGCGAAAAGAAATTTCTAGTGATGTCCGAAATTGGGTTGTCCAGTATAAAACAGACAATAAATCGTGCTCGAAAACTGCGAAATTACTGAAACTAAAACGAAATTCCGTTTATACCATTACCAAAAATTTTGAAAACAGTGTTTCTATTGAAAATAAGCCGCGAACTGGCCGACCGATAATACTTTCGCGCAGAGACATTAGTTCAATTTTAAAAGAAGTGAACAAAAATCCAAATCCATAAGTGCTCCAGATTTGGCGAAACAAGTGGATGCGGTAAGGAAAAAGGATGTCCATGCAAAAACAATTTTGAGAGCATTAAATTCTAATGGGTTTCAAAGCAGAACTCTAGGTAAAAAACTATTAATATCCGCCAAAAATCGACTTCTGTGCCTAGAGTTTGCCAAGGCCCATATCAACAAGGACAATGATTTTTGGAATCGATTCCTTTTTACCGATGAGTCGAAATACAATATGTTCGGGTGTGATGGTCGCAGTAAAATATGGAAAAAAGAAAATACGGCTTTAGAGACCAAAAATTTGATTCCTACTGTCAAGCACGGTGGAGGTAGTGTTATAGTTTGGGGAGGCATAGCTGCATCTGGGGTCGGCGGATTGGCTTCTGTTGAAACTACTATGGACCGCTATGTTTACAGGAACCTGTTGGAACAACATTTAAGGCCATCAATTGAGAAGTTGGGCCTTGGAGGGAGTAGGATTTTCCAACAGGACAATTATCTGAAGCACACAGCACTTTTCGTCAAGAACTGGTTGTTGTACTACACACCTAGGCAGCTGAATACGCCTCCCTAAAGCACGGATCTTAACCCAATAGAACATGTATGGGAGCTTCTTGAGAGGAAAATTCGGAAATGTTGCATAAAAACGCTCATTACAGAATGGGAGAAAATTACATTCGCAGAAACTGGTAATTTAGTCGCCTCTATGCCCCGAAGACTGCAAGCAGTAATTTATGCTAAAGGAGGGTCCAACCAAGTATTAAGCTAACAAATAATTTTGAAAATTCCGATACATTTAGTTGGAAATTTTTTGTGTCAGCCAGCACTGACTGCCATAGACTTTTGTCCATTCAATTTTTTATGTTTTTAGAATTTCTCTTTAAGTTTGTTATGAAAAGTTTTTGTTTTTGTTCTTTTATAAATATATTTACGTTACTGAAAAAATGTGCATCAATGGATTTTTGAATAAAGCTTCCATTTAACCAGAACCTCAATATAAGGTGCTGCCGTAGACTTTTGTCCGCCACTGTATGTACCCTGATTTGATTCAAAAGCAACCAATGTCAAAAATTTTGGATTTTGAAGTTTTTAGCCTGCTCTGTTTATTACAATAACAACCAATGTCATAAGACAAAATAGATTTTGTTGTGAAGCTCAACAAACAAACCAATGTCAGTTGTAATGTTTATCCTCCTCAGTCCATGCGACCTGTCCACTGGACATTTTTAAAATAATACTCACCGTGTACGCAAAATATAGTTTGGGTTATGCTATTCGGTCCGCTGAACAGTCTGTTACGATAAAAATTGTCCGCTTACATTCTTGGCAGCACTGTATTATTCCAGTTTTGTTATGCCGGTTTTTTTTATGGAATGTCCTGTGTTATAGGCAATTTCAGCCTTTCTGTGCAATGCAAAGACATAATTATGGAGTGAAGGAAGGTGATGGGGAAGGTAGGGGAAGGGGGATGAGAACGACCGTAACGAGTGTTGAAGCTGGTACATTTTTTCAGTTGTACTGGCTGCTACTGACAAATATTTGCAGATCTTATGGGGGACTGCATAATTAAACGCGAACAGAAACCATCTATTGAGTATATAGACCTTCTTCAAGTGGAACTGTTTCACTTTTACATCGCTTGACCATTTTATTTCGAATAGTTTTTCATTGCCAGTAGCAACTGAAAATTCGTTCTTAAACAAATCTACGACCTATACCTATTGACTGGGAAGCAAGCCGGGTCATGTGTTTGGAGTTTATGATGGCGTTCCAGCGTAAAAACGGTGAGTTTTACATAATACTCAAATATTTTGATATACATATATTTGTTTAGAAATATGTTAAAGAGGTGCATATCAACCTCCTGCTGCTAAATGTTGCAAGGCATAATGCGGAATAGCTATGCTCCCAGGGGCTAAACATGCGGTCCAGCAATTGTTACAAAAAAAAAGAGAAACACCACCTAAGATCTTTGTTTATTTCTTTTATCATTTATAAATTCTATACATAAATTAAAAAAAAAAATGTTTGAAAATATAAAAAAAACATAACAGGGCTACGATACTCTAGATGAAATAGAATTTTTTGTGATCCCAAGAAATTTTGTATGGGGAGTGTTAAAAGGGATGATAGCATTGAACTAATTTTTTCGACATCATGCTAAAGTAGCTATGAAAATGTTTTATACAAAATGCTTACTCCAAAAACTGAATGGGAACTGAAAAAATTAGTGAGTTTGATTTAGTGAAATTGTGCAGTTTGTATGGGAGGTGGTAGAAAGAGTGGGGGGATTTTAATGATTTTTTCAGAAATAACTAGGAATATTATAAAATTGGCATCCCTTAAATTTCAGACTAGTGCCATTCATACTTTTCAAGAAAATCGATTTTTTGTGAAGTTGTGAAACTGTGTCATATTGTATGGGAGGGGGTAGAAGTAGTGAAGCAAATCAATATTGGTGTCAGGTGTTTATTACATGCTAACATGTAAGCCTGCGCCACCGTTTCGTCATTAAGCTTGTCGACATTGAATTTGCGAGCTCTACTCGTTTTCGAATATCCACGACAAGCTATTTTGCATCGATACTTAGCTCTGACTAGATAGTGATCAGAGTCACAATTCGCACCGCGGAGAGTTCGTACATCAAGTATGCTGGAAGCAGCCCTTAGAACGTGGTCTATTTGGTTGAAGGTGTGACCATCTGATGATGCCCACGTTCGTTTGTGAATATCGCGATGTTGGAAGCATGTAGAGCTTACTATGATATTTTTGCTACTTGCGAAATCAATAAGACGTTGGCCATTGTCGTTGGTTATGTCATGGAGGCTGTGCCCTCCTGTTGTTCCTCTATGAGCCTCCTCTTTTCCGACTTTTGCATTAAAATCCCCTAAGACAATTTTTAGGTCATTCGAGGGCAGGGAATCACAGGTTGTCTCTAGGGTGGCATAAAATTCGTCTTTAGTTATATCGTCCTTGTCTTCTGTTGGTGCGTGAACGTTGATCAACCAAGTGTTGAAAAATGTAGTCTTTATTCGGATTGCACACAATCTTTCACTTACTGGTCTGAAGCTCGTGACCTGCTGTTTAAATTTTTTGTCAACGACAAAAGCGACTCC
The DNA here is from genome assembly GCA_963669355.1 of Chorisops tibialis. Taxonomy (NCBI): domain Eukaryota; kingdom Metazoa; phylum Arthropoda; class Insecta; order Diptera; family Stratiomyidae; genus Chorisops; species Chorisops tibialis. The sequence goes on along the minus strand of OY770262.1, from coordinate 109,013,424 downwards.
AAACTCTCTGCTTCCCGACAATTTTCCACTTGGATAGATTGTGTGTGATCTCATGTCTATGATTTCGCTACCGAGCCATTTCGTTTCTTGGATGGCAGTTATGTTGATGTTGTGTTTTGCCACTTCTTCGAGGAACTCTTTCAGAGCTCCTGTCCTAAATAAGGATCGAATATTCCAAGATCCAATAGAGTAGTCCATTTTCCGTTTGCGGGGTCGTTGTCGTTGAGTCCATCCTTTCCGAGGCTTTCTTCGGGTTTCTGGACAGTGTTCTTTTTCCGGTGATGCGTTGTCGGCGCCTCGCCCAACCCCCGACCTGGAGGACCGGTCCTACTTATGTATTACACCCTAGTAGAAAAAGGGTGGGAGTTTTGAGCTAAATATGACATGCTGGAGTTCTCACAACTATGCTGCAAGTCCAACTATGCCATATGGCGGAGTTCGTCCAATATCTATCATTTCTAATATCGGAAAAATTATTGAAAAATTTGTCAAAATAAGACTTGTAACTGTTTTAGAAGAAAACAAATTGTTGGCTAAGAACCAATTTGGTTTTAAAGCAGAACGCAGTACTCATGATGCCATTGCACTGTTGAGTAAGCATATCGCCTTGACTTTAGACAAAGGATTGAAATCTTGTGCTGTTTTTTGGATCTAGCCAAAGCTTTTGATTCGATTCCACACACAAAAATTATTTCCAAGCATCACAAAATGGACATAAATAAATCATTAATAGATTGAATTTCAAGCTATCTTACAAAAAGACCACAAGTAGTTAAAATAAATAATGTTCTAAGCAACGAGCTGACTTTTGATTTTGCCTATATTATTTTTGCTATATGTTGACGATCTACATTCACAAAACATAGAGGGCCAACTTATCTCATATGCTGATGATACAGTTCTATTCATTGAGGATAGTACCTGGGAAGGCGTAAGTGTCAAAGCTAATCATAGTCTTTTAATATTAAAAGATTGGATGAATTTTAATACACTGAATGCACTACACAACCTTTTTTCCAAACCATTTTATACAACCCACGAATTTAGGCTTGTGCATTCATTCAATTAACTGTTCTTCAAACTCTCACTGTCAACTGATAGAAAAAGTAGCTTGTACGAAATATTTAGGAGTAGTTTTCGATTAATATCTCAAATTGGATATTCAGGTACAAAATGTGATAGCTAGATCAGTGGCGTAGCGTAACTTTATAGCTAGGGGAAGCAATTATTTTGCACCAAGCTACAAGCGCTGCGTCAATATGCATGACTCCACAAGTTAACATCATTATTTGAAACACTTCTAATCATCCGGGTGTGGTTTTCGGCAATCGCTTTAGAATCCAATCTACATTATTAATAGGAAATAAAAAAAATCGTGTTTTTTTAAATTTTTTAGGTAGTGCTCCCCTGAAACCGATTCTTTTCACTCAAAGCACGATAAATATGAGCAATATTGCGAGATCTACCTCTTAACATTTTTTTCCTGATCATTTTTCGGCTTGTACAGAAATTTCAATACTGGCAATACTTTGATCGAGAGCCAGAGCTTGCGACTGAAAGCACCGGCTGGAAGCAATTGCTTTAACGCATCTCTCCTTCGTATAGAAGTGGAACTTGCGGTCGCTGCGAGCGAAAATTCTACTAGTATTGGCCGGCGGTCTCGTTCTCCTGTATATGCGACTAAAAGCAATGAGAGGAAAGGTGGAAGCATTTTAAGGCGACGCATCTACCTTTCATATGGAAGTTAAACTTGCGAAAATTTCGTTCGTATTGGCGCCGGCAGTCTTGTAAATGCGTTTTTGAAATCGCATCTTTTTCCCTGTGGAAGGCTTTCAACTTCCGTTGGTCAGAAAAAACGTGAAAAAAAAGCTGTTCTGATCACGTAAATGCTGTAAACAGTGGTAGACGAAAATATTGCGCGCTTTCTTTTAAAGAAATTTTTAAATAAATTTTCATATCCGTGCTAATTTCAGTTTAGATTTTCTAAACTGAATAAAGGACAACACGTAAGAGAAGCATTGCTTCCCTTGCATCAATGGACGCCACGCCACTGAGCTAGATTAAAAAAACTAATACCAATATGATTCGAATTAAGAAATTTTTTAACCAGAGTTGCTATAAGATCTTTTTACTTCGCTATCATCCATTCGGTAATTCAATATTATATTATAGCCTGGGGTTCAGCCTTACCTTCAATAATTAAACCATTAAAGATTATGCAAAAATTATTTATAAAAATCCTATTGCACAAACCGGTAAGATTTCCAAATAATTTATTTCCCTTGTTGTCTGTTCTCTGAATTAAAACTGTTTTAAAACTCATTACAAATATCCAAATTTTCAAAGAATATACATATATACAATTGGAGCAATTGAAGTTAATTCAAACTACACTAGAGGTGGTGCTCGTATTGAATTACTGTTGCCAAAGAGGAAATCAAATATAGAGCAATGCCATTACACTTACATTGGGATCAAATTTTTCAATGATCTACCAAGTTCCATTAAAGAGAGTAGGAATCTGGCCATTTTTAAATGAAATGTCAAGAAATTGTATTATTCGGGTTAATCAAAGCGATTTTTCTAATACTTTCGAGTGTTCTTTTATTATTTTTTGAATAACAATTTTATTTATTTTTTTTTCGCTACATTTATGATTTTTCTTCATTTTATTAATCTCTTAGGTATACAGTAGAACCCCTCTAATCCGTCACCTTTCGGACTGGAGTATGGTCGGAAAGCGAAAAAGGTCGGATTATCCGAAAATACAGAAAAATGTGAATTTAAAATAAAATAAAACAATCTCTGAACTCAAAAATGACTGTGCAGTAAGAACTTACTTACTTACTTACGATGGCGCTACAGCCCAAATCGGACTTTGGCCTCCTGAATGCTTTGCCTCCATCCATCTCGGTTCAGTGACCGCGTCCTCCAGTTTGAAAATCTTAGCAGTGATTTGCTGTCTGCGTTAATCGAATCCTCCCAGCGCTTTCGTGGTTTTCCGACCGGTCTTTGTCCGTTGACTTTCCCTTTTAGTGTGCGTTTGGGAATTCTTCCGTCATCCATCCGCTCCACATGACCAGCCCATTGTAATTTTTTAAATTTTATGAGGGTTGACACTTCTGGATTGTCGAAGATGGCATACAATTCTCTATTGTATCGTATTCTCCAGATCGAGTCTTCCCTCACAGGTCCGAGGATTCTTCTGAGGACCTTCCTTTCAAAGGCGTTAAGTCGTTTTTCGGACGCCTGAGTTAATGTCCACGTTTCGCTGCCATAGCATAGCACAGGTCTTATGATTGTTTTGTATAGCTTAAGTTTTGTTTTCCTGTGCACGTTCTTGTTTTTGATTATTGGAAGTACCGAATAATAAGTCTTGTTTGCCATCATTATCCTTCTTTTAATTTCGATGGGTTCGCTTCCATCCTTCGATAGATTTGCCCCTAGATATATGAAGTTGTCTACGTTTTCTAGGTTATAGTCTCCTACTGTAATATTTTGTCTGATTGGCGTCTTTTTCCTAGTTTGCGTCATAATTTTTGTTTTGTTTTCATTAATGCGTAGTCCAACTTCCCTTGCTACCGAGTCAAGGTTTACAAATACTTCCTTAGCACTCTCCAGAGATCTTGCAAGGATATCTATGTCGTCGGCATATGCTACGAGTTGTGTGGATTTGAAGCATAGTGTTCCCTTGGTGTCAACGGGAAGTTTCCGAACAACATATTCGAGTGTTAAGTTGAAAAGCATTGGTGCGAGGCCGTCACCTTGTTTAAGGCCGTTGTCTGTTTTAAAACTGGAAGTCAGATCGTTTTCTACTCTGACTTGTGACAAAGACTCAGTCATTGTCATTCTTGTCAGTCGAACCAGTTTCGGTGGGACTCCAAACTCCAACATGATTTTATACAGTACGCGCCTGTCGATACTGTCGTATGCTTGTTTGAAGTCAACAAATATCTGGTGCACATCAATATTATATTCCCAGCACTTTTCCAGCACCTGTTTAACTGAGAATATCTGGTCCGTGGTTGAGCGTCCAACTCTAAATCCGCCTTGGTATTCACCAATTACTTTATCAGCATAGGGCTTAATTCTCTTTTCTAGAATTTTCGTCAAAATCTTATAAGACGTACACAACAGAGATATTCCTCGGTAGTTTTCGCAGCAGAGTTTGTCACCTTTTTTATAAATTGGACATATGATGCTCTTGCGCCAATCTTCAGGAAGTATTTCCTGCGTCCATATGTCCGCGACTAATCTATGTAGGAGATGCGCTATGCAGGTGTCGCCGGCTTTCAGAAGTTCAGCTGGGATTTGATCAGTGCCCGGCGCTTTGTTGTTTGGGTGGTTCCTTAGGGCTGTTTTTACTTCTTCGAGTGTGGGAGGACTCAAAGCGGATCCTTCATCAGCTGTTACATCAGTTATACCTGCTATTGTATCTGCTGCTGCTGTTCGTGTAGGTGATGGGCTCGGGTTAAGAAGGTGTTCAAAATATTGTGCCCATCTTAGTTTTATATCTTCCGCGTTACTTATAATGTTCCCTTCCGCATCCTTGCATAGGGTCGTTTTCGGTTTGTAACCTTCTTTCATCCTTTTGACAAGGGAATACGCGGCTCTTGTGTTGTGTAATTTAAATTGTTCGTCCATGTTTTTAATTTCGTCATTATTGTACTTCCGTTTTTTTTGTCTGCATATTTTGTTTGCAAATCGTCTAAGATCCTTGTACTTGTCTTGTTTGGCTCGTGTCGGCCGTTCCGTTAATATTTTGTAAGCTTCATTTTTTCGTTCTAAGGCATCTTGGCATTCTTTGTCGAACCAATCATTTCTTTTGCGCCGGGGTTGTTGTCCTATCACCTCCTCTGCGACAGATGTAATGCCATCTTTGATTTTTTGCCACATTTCTTCTATTGGCATGCTGACAGTGGTATTCAGCATTGTCGCGAAGTGCCTCTCCAAGGCTAACGCATATTTCGCAACTATTTTCTCGTTTTTGAGTTTCCCTATGTCGAATTTAGGAACCGGTTGTATTTTTGAGTGTCCTCGGTTTGCGATTCGACATCGAAACTTGGTCTTTACCAAATAGTGGTCTGTGTCGCAATTAGCCCCTCGACATGTACGCACGTCGAGAATGCAGGAGGCCGTCCTTTTCTCTATTAGAACATGGTCTATTTGATTGAATGTTCTTCCGTCGGGTGAAGCCCACGTTCTCTTATGAATGTCACGATGCGGGAAGCATGTCGAGCTTACAATAAGGTTTTTGCTGCTGGCGAAATCAGTCAGCCTCTGGCCGTTGTCGTTACTAATATCATGGAGACTATGCCTTCCAATTGTCCCTATGTATGCTTCTTCTTTGCCCACTTTCGCGTTAAAGTCACCTAATACTATTTTAATATCATTCGACGGAAGGGAGTCGAATGTTGATTCTAAGGTGCTGTAGAAATCGTCTTTAACTTCGTCGTCTTTGTCTTCCGTTGGGGCGTGGACATTAATAAGCCAAACATTAAAAAAACTTGTTTTGATGCGGATTGCACACAATCGTTCATTGACGGATTTGAAGTTGGTAACTTGGTGTTTAAACTTCTTGTCGACGATAAACGCAACTCCAAATTCCCGGCTTCCCGATGATTTCCCACTTTTGAAAATTGTGTGCGATCTTAAGTCATTAATAGTCAAAATTAAAAAAAAAATGAATGATACAGAAGTTCATATAATCACTCAAAAATCTCAAAACCGGCTAATAATTTAGTTTCTTGGAGTGCAATTATGTTTATATTGTATTTGACTGCCTGTTCCAGAAGCTCTCTCACTGCTCCTGCTCTGTACAGGGATCGCACGTTCCAAGATCCGAAGGAATAGTCCATTTTTCGTTTGCGTGGTCGTTGCCGTTGAATCAATCCAGTCCGAGGCGTTGCTTCAGGTTTCGAAACGGGTGTGTTTTTTCCGAGGATGAGTTGTTAACACATCGCCCAACCCCCAACTTGGAGGGCCATATTATTATAGTGCTAGAATTTTTCTGTTTCATTAGCACTCGCGCCCATCAGTTCAGCAAGTCAAGTCCGGATGGACAAGACCAGGATCCGGTGGCTACCACGAGGAGGTATGATGAGCACAATTGATGTGTATATGACAGTTACAACACTGGGCGTCGCCTAATGACGCCGATCAGATGCCTACCCTGTCTATACCCATCCAACCACCCTGTGCAGTAAGAAGCTTGCAATAAATTACAAAAACAAAAACCTGTTATTATTATTATTGAAAATATAAAATTGAAGATAGTCTACAATAAAAAAAAAATTTTTAGAAAAAAAGTCAGTAATAGATTTTTGTTTAGAACATGAAAGTCTAGACTTAGCTGCAATGTTTCTCCATTCCTGAATCCACAAAATGTCCATAGGTGTTGAGTTTGAGTTCTGCTCGATGTACTGAAGGGCAATATCAAAAGCGTTCTTGGCATCGGTATGTGAAATCAGCTCCTTCGCTTTTATTTGCAATGATCTGGTTATCATCCAGCTCTTCACTGGTTTCACAGTCTTTGTCACATTGGGAAAGCCACTCCTCAACTTCACTGGCAGGAACATTAGGTTGAACAGTTTGTAGATCTTTAACGATTTCTAGCATGTCGTTGTTTTTCTCATCTTCGATTTGGTCGATTTCACTCATAACTTCCGGCCAAAGCTTGCGCCAAGATTTTCGCACCGTATCAGGTTTCAATTCCTCCCATGACTCAGCAAGCGTATAGATAGCATCCTTGATGTTGAGGGATTTCATAGCTTCGAATATGTTACAATCATCTTTGGACTTTTCTAAAATTGAGCTGATGTACTTTCTGCGATACCGTCTCTTTAGCCTTTCTATAACTCCCTGATCCATTGGCTGGATAAGTGATTTGACATTTGGTGGAAGGAACATAGACTTTATGCCCCCTTTCACTAATTCCTCCTGAGATGGATGTGATGGTGCATTATCCAGCAGCAATAGACCACGAACAGGAAGCTTTTTTTTTGTTTCAAATTTTTTTCAACAGATGTAACAAACTCGTCAAAAAACCAAACTTTAAAAAGATTGCAATCCATCCAAGCAGATTTCTGATTGCGGTAATAAACCGGCAAGGAGGATAAGTTAATGTTTTTGAATGCCCTAGGCTTCTTAGATTTGCCAATAACGAAGAGTGGAAGCTTGTGTGTACCATCAGCGTTGCTGCAAGGAGCAACGGTTAGCCTATCTTTTATAAGTTTCGTTCCTGCCACGGTTTCATTTGCTGCAACGAGCGTTTTATTTGGCAGCATTTTATAGTTTAGGCCTGTCTCGTCTATGTTATAGACTTGACAAGGTAACAGTTCATATTCTTCGACAATTTCATGAAACTTCACAGAAAACTTTTTAGCCGCCTCAGCATCAGCAGATAATTTTTCACCAGACACTGAAACACACCGGACTCCATGACGGGTTTTCCAGCGATCAATCCAGCCTTCACTAGCTGCAAACTTACTTCCGGCTTCTAGTTTCTTGTGCAAAACTATTGCCTTTTCTTTTATAATGGGCTCAGATATTGGGATTCCTTTTCTTCTTCCTTGACAGAACCACATCCATAATGCGTTATCAAGCAGTTCAAGTTTGGGATTTTTTTAATGTTTTGCGATTCTTAACAGCGTTTTCCCCATCAATCGTCAATGTATATAAGGTCTTTCCGATTTCTTCTCCAGTCTTTTATTGTTGTAACGCCTACATTGAGTTTTTTGGCAATTTTTTGCAGGGATTCCCTTTTGTCCAATCTCTTTAGCACTGCTAATTTTTCATTTCATGAAAGAGTAACGTACTTAGGTTTTACTCCTGACATGTTAAAAACACACATACAATGTAAAGCAAATACTACTTAAACGAGCACCGAAGAACAGAGGACTAAAGCTTTCAAGATAACAGTGTTGCAAGATGAAAATTCAAAAATGTCCCCAAAGAACTTTGTGTTTTCCCCCAAAAACGTAGAATCTAAAATACTTTTCCTCAAGCCCTATTTCTCCATTGTATTTACTAAAACTATTTTCCCCTGAAATGGGGAAACATTCCCCCATTTTGGCAATACTGAGCGATAACAGCAAAGTGAAAAGAATGTGTGCGGTTGATGAGTCACCGACGCCAGCTGACGAGACAGGACACGTTCGGCTCGAACATGGTCGGATTAACCGGAGTGACAAACTAGCCGAGGGTGGACCAGAGGGGTTCTACTGTACTTTCTTTCTCTTTTTATTCACATACCTATATTTTGTTTAACATAATAATTGTATTGCTATAGACGTCAACATTAGAGTAGTTCAATGTTTAATTATTTAAAAAAAAAAAAAAATTTGTTAAAAAATTGAATTATAATAAACTTTGAATTAAAATTAAAAAAAAAATTGACGCAGCTTGGCGCAAAATAATTGCTTCCCCTAGCAACAAAGTGACGCCACGCCACTGTCAAAATGTCATAAATCAAAGCTCTCTAAAGCAGAAAGCCATGTAAGTCAATCCAACAACAACACGTTGGAGTCATAACAAAAACGACAATGCCATACAAATTCGCTCGCTTTTGTATGGAGCAGACACGGCGGACTTCGTAAGAATCGCGTTTATTCTTAAATGCAGTGCTAAAGATAGTTCAGCTTTCTAAGGTACTTTAATAATAGTGCTCAGCATGTAATTATTACACGTTGATATCAGTGCAATAAATTCTTAATTGAAAAGAGTGCAATCAAAGTTAAATCACTGTTTTTCACACCGAAGAAAATATGTCACTCATATTAAGCAGAGTCCTCCAGTTAATTTTCACTCAAAAAACTGTAGAATTTTAGTTATTACGAAAAAGTATGCACTCGCGTAATATTTCCGTGCTTAATTTGATGTAATTATGTTTTTGTGTTAATTTTCGGTAAAACGTGTTTTTACGACAAGTTCGTCAAAAGTAATAAAGGTGGTATTTTGAAATGGAAAATCCATGACGCAGAAATTCTTCATTTTTGACATTTCCGAAAGCTATATTTTTCTCCTATTTTTCAATAGAAACTTCACTGAAACGGACATTTGAAACAGCGAGTAGGTTTAATTAGAGTCACTGTATAACTGAGCTACTCGGTCCAGGAGTCTGGCATATGCATATCTGGGTTGAAACCGTTAAGTTTGAATTTTTTGGTGTATATACACACCGAATATATATTCGGTTAGATATTTATCAAAATGCAATTGGAATTCGATTATATGCCCTGAAAAATTAATATCAATGTGCCATTTCATTAGAAACAGCCAAAAATTCAATTTTATTTTGCACTTTCCTGCACCCACACATCTTCAACAAACAAGTGTTAGCTCCAGTTTACGCTTCTGTCAGTTGACACTCGGCGGAAAAACATATGACGGAATGACTACACAGTCTACACATATTTTCAATAACACTGTGGTGATTTTCACAGCTGATCAATTTTAGAACGCTCGATTTTTCAACTAAAATTTTTAGAACGCACGATTTTTGTACTAATTAAGGCATATTATAGACTCCTAAGATTTGCTCAGTTATACAGTGACTCTAGTAGTGATTTCTATTCGACAAAAAAATGTGACCCGTTTTTGCCCTTTAAAATGCAAAATTATTGCAGTTTTGCACTCATTTTTCTCAGTTCCGTCAGTCAGGTCAATTTACAATAGAACACTTTAAGTGCAAGTTTTTTGCATTTTTTTATCTTGTTGGCTGAAGCATACTGAACATCTGATTGCCTTTCAAAACTGTCAAAACAAACCGTTTTAATTTGTCTTGTTAGCTCTAAACGATCCTGTGAAGATTTTGGAAAAATTAAGAAAAGTTACGTATGCACTCATATAGCATGCTTCATGAAAAGTATTAAGTCCTTTTAAGTAAGATCTTTACGTAAGAATTAGTTGCCGATGTTGTCAAAGGATTTATTTTTTTCATGTTACTGGACATTACAGGTCAATTGAGTTGCACCGCCGAAAAATTCGGGGCAAGAAATATACATTTTCAGGTCAAGTTTTAACTAGTGCGCTAATCATTTTTCTAGCAGGGCAGAATTTTTTTTTACAACTGCTAAAAAAAAGGTACAAGTAGCAAATCGTGGGTTTCTTTAAAAATGTATAAAAATGAATGTTATTAATTTATTTTATGCGTAAAAATGATAGATTCACTAATTTAAGAGCGCGCAAGATACTATTATTAACGATTTTCCGCCTGGAAAATGAGGAAAATTGCATTTCAAAATCTCATTTTTGAGGTTCTAAAATGGCCATTTCCTCATTTTCCTCGGCTGGGATTCCATTATAAATGGAATGGGCCCAAAACGTAGTTCCATGCGTAGCCGTAGTTGGATACGAAAAAGAGGGTTTAATAAAAAGAGCTCCGCAGGGCCACCCAAAACGTAGTTCCATGCGTAGCCGTAGTTGGATACGAAAAAGAGGGTTTAATAATAAGAGCCCCGCAGGGCCACCCAAAACGTAGTTCCATGCGTAGCCGTAGTTGGATACGAAAAAGAGGGTTTAATAATAAGAGCCCCGCAGGGCCACCCAAAACGTAGTTCCATGCGTAGCCGTAGTTGGATACGAAAAAGAGGGTTTAATAATAAGAGCCCCGCAGGGCCACCCAAAACGTAGTTCCATGTGTAGCCGTAGTTGAATACGAAAAAGAGGGTTTAATAATAAGAGCCCCGCAGGGCCACCCAAAACGTAGTTCCATGCGTAGCCGTAGTTGGATACGAAAAAGAGGGTTTAATAATAAGAGCCCCGCAGGGCCACCCAAAACGTAGTTCCATGCGTTAATAATAGTATCGTTAATAATAGTATCTTGCGCGCTCTTAAATTAGTAAATCTATCGTTTTTACATAGAATTACGTACTAAAAAAAAAAATTTAGTGAATTTTAAGAAAACCCACGATATGCTACTTATTCCAAAAAAAATGTTAAGGGCAAAAACGGGTCACATTTTTTTGCCGAATAGAAATCACTATTAGTTTAGTGAGTGGGTTAAAAAAACCGTTAACGGTCTTCAGTCAGCTCAGATTGGTTGCTACGTTCCCATAATCAATCTCTCATTGAACGCTCTGAACAAATTTTTATAGCAAACTGACAGTTCTCCTCGTCGGCTGACTTTGACATTTCTGCCAATTAGCTTTTGTACACAAATTGTTGCATTGTCCAATAAAAAAAAAAAAAAACAAGCAAACAAAGTTTGCAAGTTGCAGTTACTTTGGTCAAAGGTTAACGTCAATCAAGTTGAGCGCCACACATCTGCTTTATCAGTGTCATGCGGGATTTTCGGTGAGTAAATCGAGTTTTCGAGCCCTGCCGATCTAATTTTCAATTCGGCCTTATCTCTCTCTGAAAGGGTTCTGCATGATTCCCGTTCGTCTTATCTGAAGCTCCATTGTAGCTTGCTCATTTAATTAATTACAAAAACAAAACAACAATCGCGAACTTTTTCTCCCAGAAAATTTTCAAAGTAGACGAGCGACAAACAGAATTAATCGAGCGTAAAGAACTGATAAAATGCGCGCACTTGGACAGTCAGGGCACCAGTAGACTCTCCTGAACGTTGCAAAACGCACGCTTCCAACGAAGATGACCAACGCAGCAGAGAAGGAAGTGATTTTGAAGGCGTGGGACATTTCGGACGATGTCGCCATTATCAAAGATGTGGCCACCAAGGGCAGTCACATCGAAATGTGCGTCGCGTATTTGGCCCGGAAGCGCCGCATAACGCTGGACGAGAGCCGTGAGTATTTCGATCATCACGTTAACATCTATGTGAACCGATTGCTGCGCGACAAGTTGGTTTTCAAGGCCGAGAGTGTGCTGCGGAACGTGGGCCGCAATGTCGAGCACGTCTACTTCCAGTACGCGTTCGATAGCGAGGATTTGGTAGTGCAAACAGCCTTGATGCAGCACTTGAAGCGGAAGGATCCGGACAAGTTCGAAGAGAAGCAGGCAATGTACGAGGCATATTACGAGATGCTAAGGGAGGCTTCGGGGAGGTTACGATTGCGCCGATTGATAGCCGCAGCAATTGGGCAATTGCGGCTAGAAAATCTATTCCAACAGGACGAAGACTACCCGAAGCAGTTAGCGGTCGAGGTGTACTTCGAGACGAAGCAATCGAAATTAATTCCGCTTCTCGAGCGTAAACATGTTTGGAATTTCTTAGTAAGAAACGATTTATCCACAGAGCTAATTGCTTGGGGTCGCGTATTTTTCAACGAGAAGCATCGTTTGCCATCCGATGTCGAAAGCGCTTTGTCCGCAAAATACCGTAGCTGGGAGATCGATGAAGAAATGTTCGCACAGGCACTGACTATACCCAACCCTACCGAAACATTGAGAAATATATTTGCCGCCAACGGGCACATTTTTCCCGATGAAAAAGAAAGTGTTCGAAAAATTTTATCACGAATATTTACAACCGAAAGTTTCGAAATCAACCGGGAACGAGTCGAAAAGCTGCCGCTTGCCCGGCACATAATCGAAGTCGAAGCATGCAGCCTCCTTCTGGAGGATTATATCACCTGCTCAGACCTGGAATCAGCCAAGAAGCATTTTCCAAGCAAAACGGAATATATTGAATTTATAATTGCCCTGAAATCGTCAAATATCGGGGATCCCAAAACCTTGGCGGAAATTTCACGTGCAATTGGACGCTACTTGGAACGCTTCGACGCAAGGTTCTACAAGAAAAACGCCATCGTTCGGTTGGTTGAGCTGCTCGGAGAAAATGCCAGTTTCGATGATTTCGAGAAGCCCGAGAATTGGGTCTTCCTGAAACACTTATCGTACTTGAGAGCCGTATTGGAACGCGTCAAATCGCCACCTGCTGCAACCTCTGTAACCATGGAGGAGTTCGTTGAGAAATTCAAACACGTGAATTTTCGCCAGATCACCGAAAATCTTGGCCATCAGCCAGCCAATTTTTCTAACATAACGCTGAGCGAAAAATACGCACCCAGTACGAAGCTTAACTACTTCCATTTCATTCGGCACTATCGCAGTGCAAATGCCGTCTACAACTTTCTACTCGATCAGCTTCAGAATTACTCTCAAATTCCGAAAGTGCAGCTTCGGTTGTCGGCCGAAATCGTAACTGAAATGGCTCTACAGAATTCCAGCAGCGATTTCGACCTAGAAGCATCCTGCATAGCATACGTCGAAATGCTAGGATTCGACACGAGTACGACCCGATCGGTTCTAAAACTGCAAAGATTCACAGCAGATTCGAACGATGATGGAATAACCGGAACAAAATTGATTAGCATGTCGGAAGCGAAACTTTTTGCAAATACGCAAAGCTCTGCAACAGAGTTTCCTATTCGGCTCTACTCTGCAATCGTGGCTGTAACAAAGACCTTGGAATCGAAAATCTGGCCTGAACTTTACCTGGAGAGTATCGCACGGGCCGATAATTGGTGGAAATTTTTGCTATTTGCTCAATACTTTGACATTCCATTGCTTCATATCGGGAAGTTGACGCGACACTTTCAAACAGTGGCTATCGGCGATCATGTGGCTCGTGCTCTCTCCAAAGATCCAGCGCCAGAAAAATCGAAACGGCGTCCAAGTTTTTCACGTAATGAACATAGGAGGAGATCGATCAGGATAAATGGAGATGAGCGGAACTCGGTAAGTCTTCGTACCATCCTGTTCCCAGATTATTTTTTTAATTAAATTTTTTTTTTAGCAAACTACTAGCGGTGACACAATAACTTCGTCATCGTCGAGCGAGACAAGTCATCTTCAAAAATCCCGAAGCCAGCTGAAATTTTTACAAGAACTGAAAGATGTCGATCTCTTTGCGATTATCCTGCTCAGTGCGAGCGATAAGCCGGAGGATGATATTGCAACATACGAACGATTTATAGAGGTCATTAATGACGAAGAAGTGCATTTTACATCGCTGAATTTGTTGAAGAATTGCATTAGCTACGATCTGCCCGTTCTCGCTGTTTTGTCAGCGGTTGTGAATGAGCGCAACGTGAAATGGTGCTGGGCTACATGGATGCTTGCGTCGATGGGAATTTGGAAGAAATATAGCGTTTGCAGTGATAGTGAGGAATTTGCGTTGGCGTTAATTGAACGAAGCGTCCGACGAAGTAGTGTACGGACTTTACACCAAAGCTTTCAAATTTTTTTTCCCGTAAGTTTTTTTTATATTTATTTTTGATTAATCAAACAAAATGCAACGCAACGTCTTGAGGGTTATTTTCAATAGCTTGTTGGGAGATATTTTATTCTAGTTTCCTCAAAGTATGATTTACTGCCTCTTTAGCCTTTACATCTCAATGTATATCTTAGTCTTAAGTAGAAAGGATACAATCAGCCTAGTAAACTGATGTCAGTCTAAGAACTTGAACACCAACCCAAGTAAGACTGTGATAGTACCATTTACAAATAGAAGGAAAATCCACATCAAACCTCCTTCAATAAATGGAACACCAATACCCTTTTCAGATGAGGTAAAATATCTAGATGTTATACTGGATAGCAAACTCAACTGGAACAAACATATAGAATGAACTCATGCCAAGGCACTAAGGACATTTTAGACCTGCAAAAGTTTGTTTGGCAGAAAATGGGGATTTATTTATTTATTTCAAAATTCATCAAAACAATGAATACTTACAAAATATTGTTACGTAAAAAAAACATACGAGTATCCAATTTAAAACAATCAACAATCACAAATTATTTATCGCATAAAGCTGACTTTAACTGCATGCTAGATAAATTATAGTCAATTCGCTAGTAATTATTGTTGAAAATACGCGAAAGAGATGCGATTGGTTCGTTTTGTCCGTAGCTGGTGCGATGATGAGAAATGTGGAGTGGCACATAGTTTCTCAAGGATCGACGCGGAATACTAAAAGTTATGGCTTCGAGCAAATATGGGGAATCAATTTCTCCTAAGATTAATTTAAATACAAAAGCAGCCCTAAGGATAATCCGTCTATTCTCAAGCGACTCTAGAGAAAGGAGTTTTAGACGCTGTTCGTAAGGAGGAAGATGCAACGTATCAGACCAGGGAAGGTTCCTTAGAGCGAACCTTAAGAATCTTCGCTGTACAGACTCAATCCTACAATTATGTATGTTCCTCGTAATACAGAGCCCATACCTGACAACCATATTCCAGAATAGAGCGTACAAAAGCATAGTACAAAGTCTTAGTTATATAAGGATCATTGAAGTCCTTGCACCATCTTTTAACGAAACCCCAAACCGAGTTGGCCCTGCTGATTATGTAGTCAATATGATCGCCAAACGTAAATGCGGAAATAAAATATACACCTAGATCCAGTACCTTATCTGTCTGTTGTAGTGTGCTACCGTCGAAATGTATGGGAGATTTGGTCCTAAAGAATGAAACGCTTGCACATTTACTAATATTCAAAGGCATACAGTTTAATGTACACCAGTCAAAAAAACGTTGCAAATCACTTTGAAGCAATGCGCAGTCATTCTGATTCGAAATATCGCGAAACAATTTCGCGTCGTCAGCATAGAGCAAAATTTTCGAGTGGGAATAACCGAACTCACGTCGTTAATAAATAAAATAAATAACAGTGGTCCTAGATGGCTCCCCTGTAGTACACCAGATGTGTTGGGTATAGCAGAGGAATAAACACCTCGAAAAATCACTTTTTGTGTACGATTAGATAGGTAAGATCTGATCCAATCTATGAAAGTAAAAGGAAATCCAAGTGCGTATAGCTTGTAAGCAAGAATAGTATGGTCAACTTTATCAAAAGCTTCGGTAAAGTCGGTATATATGCAGTCAACCTGCTTACCGCCTTCAATCACAGGAATTGTGAAATTGGAAAATTCCATTAGATTTGTTGTGGTCGTCCTACCTTTGGTAAACCCATGTTGGGCTAGACTAATGATTGATTTACAATGAAAATTCAGTATATCACAAACAACAGCCACGAACAACTTAAGAATGCAAGAAAGATTAGCAATAGGACGATAGTTACACACATCACTTCTTTTACCTTTCTTAAGCAATGGTCTGATAGTGGAGTATTTCCACAAACTAGGAAATATCCCCGATCTGAGAGAAGCGTTAAATATATGTCATAAAGGCAGTCGCTTCCTCAATATGAAGATTTCATCTTTAATGAGGTAGAAGGAAATTTCGATATGTAATGAAAATCCTCAGGACTAATAATACGATTTAAGGTAATGAAAGCAGTACGGAAATGGTCAGCAGAAAAGTTGCTTATAACTAAGGGGTCATCACTGACTACACCGTCGAAGGACGTAGAAGCGGGTTAACCGTCGGTGCGCTTTTTGGAATTCACAAAATTCCAGAATTGCTTAGGCTTATCCTTGATTGATCGGTTGATTTTACTGACGTAATTATTATACGCCGCAGTAGACTGACTAACGAACAAATCACGTAGCTCAGAGTAAAAAACGTAGTCCGCATCGTTTCTCGAAAGACAGTACGACTTCCATGCTTTAATTTTTAAATTTTTCAAATGAGTCAAATCGTCATCCACCCATGGAAATCGTTTTACCTGCTTCTCGTTGGTGACCGGTACACACCGTGTAAAGCAAATAAAAAGCGTGTTGTAAAAATTTGAAGTAGCTATCTCAGCATCTTGTTCTTTAAGAACGCGCGACCAATCGCATGATAGTATGTCCTGGTTCAAAACAGTAAAATCGGCTTTATTAAAATTAAATTGATATGATACTTCTTTAGCAACGTTACTTTTTGCACTTGAATCCAAATGATAAATTGCGTGAAGCGCAGGATGAAGTACGGATTCTGGCAGTAGTGGAGCAATACAATGGTTAATAGGCATGCTGCTTGAACTCGAAGAAAAAATTAGGTCTAAGTACCTTCCAAAACTGTTGGCTATGTGATTGGACTGAAATAAACTTGCCGATAGCATGCAGTCCAAAAAATGTTGGTCTTGCCGAGAAGCCTTTCCTGTGAAAGATGACATCAGGCAATCGTCTTCTTCGGAGCGACACTATGTCACATAAGGTAGATTGAAATCTCCGAAAATAAGCAGCTCATCGGAAGGACGCATAAGATCGCAGATTCTCTCAGTGGCATTATAGCCCGACTCGTAAACGCTAGAATCGTTGATGTTGAGATGTAGGTAGTGATGATATAAAGCCTTCTATCTCCAATTGTAAGAGCCACGCAGATAATTCCACTGGATTCAGGAACCTCGACGGTCGTAGCGGAGAATTTCCGATTAACAGCACAGAGTACACCGCCACCAACTGGTGCGTCAAACGACGGAAAGCTTGATAGTCGGAGTCAAAAAGTTCAGCATCCTTAAAATTGGCACAAAGCCAAGTTTCAGTTATACATATGACGTCAAAACAGGATGCAGCAGCTGCGACGTAAATTTGTCTCTTTTTAGAACGCATGCCGCTTACGTTGTTGTAATAAAACGAGATGTTATCGAGTTTTTTGACCCAGAGGCGCGATGAGATTTGCGACGAAGCGGCAGGAATTCGCGTACAATTGCAGACGGTGGCCAACAGTTTGAGCCAACAACAGCGTCGAAACACGGTATCGGTAAAACAATCCTGAACTAAGCAACGCGACAACTGCCATCTCGCGCGGCCAGACCGATTTTTTTGCATGATATCGATCCAAGTGGGGCAGTAACATGACTGTGTTCAAGGATAGTCGCGATATTGTTTGAAACCTCTGCTTCCGTGGTATTCGGGTCCAAGCGTGAAACAAAAAGCACCTTTGGCATTTCCACAGCCTTCAAAGTGCACTGCAGGTCCCACGGAGAATCAGCAGTAGAACTATTATTCACAGCAGGAGCACTGCGACGATGTTCAACAATATTATCATTATACTCCATGGGATTAACCGCTTTTGTCCTCTTGATTGTGTTGTATCTACCTTTCCCCTATTATTGTTTTTCTTTTTACTCAAAACAGTGGGAACAGTCTCATTATACTCCCTGTGATTTGCCGCTCCTATCCTGTTGATTATGTTGTTATCTATCTTTCCCGTATTATTATACAGCCCAAGATGATCTTCTGGTGCTACAAAACAATCATCTTCCCGCTAGTCACATACGGATCAACGATATGGTGAACTAAAATTTTGCAACACAAAGCACAGCTTACGCCATAAAAAATTCAAATGCTAGCTTGTCTTGGTATCACAGGAGCAATGAAAACCTATCCTAGGCGGCATTGGTAATATTCCTAAACATCCCTACGATACATCTCCAAATAAGGAGACTATCAAATGAGTGTTAAGCATACAGAAGGAAAACAATTACAAATCAGGGGATTTGAGAGGTCACCTCAAAATCTTAAAAGATCGAAAAATAGAGGCTCTAACCTCCACACTATCGGACACTATGCCGACAAAATTCAACTTGGAAACCCACTTCAAAGTTTTAATCAGACAACACAAGGACTGGCAATTCATGTTACCTGAATTGGAAGAGGAATCAACCATCTGGCATACAGATGGCTCACGTGCCTCTGAAGGGACTGGAGCCGAAGTTAAAGGTCCTAACTGCTCAGTTTCAAAACCACTCGGCAAAGAAGCCACAATCTTCCAGGTCGAACTAATTGCAGTGGAGCTATGCATTCAAGAGAATATAAGGAGGGCTCATCGCAACAAATCTATAACATATCGGATAGTCAGGCGGTTCTCAAAGCCGTAACATCCAATAAGGACATATGAGAATTGAGGGAAATGAAGTGGTTGATCGCCTTGCAAAAAACGGCGCAGAAGTAAATTTTATTGGACCAGAGCCAAAAGGGCACTCCAACCCTATACTTAGAAAGTGGGTTGAACAAGAGCATAAAATCTACTGGAATAAGCATCCAGGTTTATCAATCTCATAAAAATTAATCCTACCACAAAAAAGAAGAAAAAACAAACAAAGTGGAGGATGTTCTAAAATTCAGCAAGAGTGATATTAGTACTTTAATCGGCCTAATGACGAGGCACAGTGTAGTAAACCACCACCTCAAAAATATGGGTTTAGCTGAAATCGACATATGCCGCCTCTGCCTCGAAGACCCAGAAACGACAGAACACATCACTGTGAAAAGACACAGTCTTCTCTTCTCGGAAAAGGTTTCATTTCTACCGAAGAACTAGCCAACATGGCTCCCTTAAAGATACTTAGATTAGTCAAAGCTATTGAGTTATGGTAGGATAATGGGGCCATAAACGCACAATAGGCCAGGAACGTCTCAGTGTTCTCACATGCTCCCCAAATAATAATAAAAAAAAGAAAATGTGCTAGCATTCCTTGTACCACCTCCTATATAAACCGCATAATTTCCTGAACCTTTCCATTGATTGACCGTCGATGGAAAAGGTTAGAATCGTGTGTGTGCCCTGTACCCTTCTACTGAGGATTTTCCAGTTAGAGGCGCACAAACCAGCATTTTGAGCGTCTAAGAGGGTGATTATCTCCTCTGACGAATACTCTTCGTGAGGAAAATATCCCGTGATTATTTCTAATCGCAAAATATTTTTCTCTTGAACGGCCTTGATATTCGCAGCTTCTCGTTCCAACCAAGATGCGGTTTGCTCATCTAGACAAATAATTAGAATCCATCCTGGCTTGCGGTTGAGTCCTCCAAATTGTGGACTAATTCTCTCTTTAGCTGCTTTTGGCATTTCGGTCAGGATGGATTTTTGAATAACAGCTAGCTGTTGTGGAAATAGGATCTTGAATGGATATTCATTATGTATGATACCGATCCTAATCCCTTTGACCGCGTCTCTGTAGCTAGTGCCCGACGTGGAGGGCTGAGCCCGCTTTTTCTTAAGATCTTGGGGCTTTTATTATCACTTCCGAAAGATGACGGTGTTGTTGATGAGGTTCTGCCTCTTTTAATATTTTTTGCATACGTACGCTACGTTTGCAGTTTTGCCGTGGTAGGTATACCGTCTCCCAGCAGCACCGCTTAATCTTTTTTTTTTGTCTTTAACACTTAACTGTTTCAGCTCTGCTAATAACAATTGTTCGTCCAATAGATGCTAGCTGGGGATTTTTTATCCGCTTTGAGTGGCGGCCTCTTGTACGTGATTGCGACAAGAGAATTGGTCTCTACAGTCACCTCACGTACATTTTCAGGATGGTTTTTGTTCCGATCCCTTCTTCGTTAGCCGCTATTTTTGATGCTTTAGGGGTCACATCTGCCCCATTGGTTTCACCATAAGATTCCCACGAGAATCGCTCCTGGTAGAGCTCCACATTACCATGAAAAGGCTGATTGAAACTGGTATCCAGAGTTCGCATATTAGTGGTTAGTTACATACTAACCATTCATCCTTAGTATATGCTGTTTTACCGTTAATTTGGGGATTTTTATTTCCAAAGTTTACTCCTCTAGCGTCGTATTTTATACTGGTCGCCATATAACTAGTACGTACCCTTGCGAATTACCTTAGGTATAAATCCCCTTCTTACCATTAATATCTTGAAATCTGCCTAAAACATAACCAGTCCAGATTGCAAGAATTCCAATGCTGTGATGGAATACGGGACCGACAGCTAGCTGAACGACTTAATCCCCCCTACTACAACCGAGAAAGACCAGATAGGATACGGAGCCGACAGCAAGCTATTCGACTTTATCCCCCCAATCGTGATAGGATACGGAGCCTACAGCATGCTGTTCGACTTATTCCCTCCTAGCTGTACATCTTTTAGCATTACCCAGTCTGCACCGTGGGGAGGCGATCTACGCAACAGACCGTTTCTTGTATTCGAATCATTCGAATGATTTTTCATTCATTTCATTATGTAGAAACAAGAAGAGAACGTTTAAATACCCGAATGAATTATCATTTAACATTTTGATTATTTAATCAGTTTTCATATAACATATCTCGTTCTCTTTTATCGTATTTCGTTTGAGAGCTCTGCTCTGCTTTGGTGTGCTGTGAAAGGGAGCGAGTGGAACAACTGTAACCAAAAGGAATTAAGAGAAATAATATGCACTTGTGCATTTCGCACTACGCTCATGTTGTGTTTTGGAGAGTCAGAACAAGGGAAAGCTCAGTGATGACCATAGTATATACATAGTAGGAACATTCAGCTAAAAATGCGACCCGGCTCCGAAAATTTGCCGAAAACACACTCGTGTTTCATCGCCGATACGTGTGCTTCCTCTCTCTCAAGCTTGCAGTGAACATTTAATCTGATATTTCCATTTCACTCTCGCAAAGATTTTTTTTTTATTAGACAAGAGCAAGAGAAATTTTAAGTCTCCGCCGCAGTGCTGCCACATATCAATTATCTAGTCGCGAATCAATTTATTATAAATGTCGGTATAAAGTTGAATTCTTACAGATATATATTTAATATTGTGATAGCTTTAATATAAGTGGCAGCAAAGTTTTCTTTTGGTATTTTTTTTATTCTCTCGATGAAATCTGAGAGTATTATAATATTGCTCTAAAGTTTGTAACACTAAGAAAGAAGGCTCGGAGAAAAATATGAATGATACAGAAGTTAATATTATCACTCAAAAATCAATATGTTCGATACTTTTTTACTGCAAAAAAAAAACCTCTAATATTATTTGCAAATAAAAAACACAGTTCAATTCATCAAAATTTTTATTACCACAGTAATTTACAATTTACTATAAAAATCGTAAGACATATTATCTTCATTAAAATTTTCAAATAAACAATCTGGTCAAGCAAAAAAAAAGAAGATGTAATTCAATTGGGCCACACTGAAAATATCGAAAACAGAGAGAATCGTCGACCACCCGCCGACCATGACCCGCGCACCCGCCGTCCAAGTTGAATACGACGCGAGCAAAAGCTGTAAGAACGCCATGTACTAGAATGAGAGATAAGAAGTGTCGCGGACTCGGCGGGACACGTTGCTCTCTTTATTTTCAGAGGTAAAAACCGGATTTTTCAGAGGTAACACGTCACAAAAATGTTAACCCAGGCACTATACAAAGTGTTCTTACTGTACGAACGAGAATCTCGTTCTCGATTATCGTATTTTATTCGAATGATCATTCAAAATTACGATTATCACTCGGCTTTCATCACGAGATATGTGATGAAAGCCGAGTGATAATCGAAATTTTGAATGATCATTCGAATGAAATACGGTAAACGAGATTTGTGTTTGAAAACCGAGCAATAATCAAAATTTCGATCACTTAAAATTTCGAATCAGATTTCATTCAAATTTCTAACTGATCGAGTTATAAAAAATGTTAAAAACACAGGTTGAACATGGAAAATACAGTTAAACTTCCATAAGTCGAACGTCTATAACTCGAACTAAATCAGGTGTCAATAGCATTTAGAGAGCAAATTGTATAAAATGTCACTTCCATAAGTCGAACTTCCATAACTCGAATTTCTCCATAAGTCTAGTAAAAAAATGGCACGCGTATTCAATAAGTCGAATAATTCGGAGAGATCCCTGATAGCGGAGAAAATTGTTGTTTCTTTTTTTTTGGGGAATCCCTCATTTTCTCACATCAAAGTTAAGTGGTTTGCTGTTTTGGGTTTTTATAGTTGAGGAAGTCCCTATTTATAAAGAAATGTTTTGTGAGGTTGCCGCTTGGGGCACATTTCAGTTGTAAGTGAACACGAGTTCAGTTTACGTACTACGGTATATTAACACAAAATCGGTTTTCATGGTGTGGAAACGTGTTCTAAAAAGTTTGTCAATTGACGAAAAATATAAATTAATTCAAGAAATAGAAAGTGGATTAAAGAAAAAGGATGAAGCTTTTACAGTACAGTTTCAACGATTTTAAAAAATAAGGACACAATTATCGCATCAGTTGAATCTAGTGCTGGATTCAGCAAAAGAATTAAAAATCCACTATTCAAAAATGTCAATAATGCAGTTTTCGATTGGTTTAAAGAAGCAAGAAACCAAAACATGCCCATATCTGAAGGAATTTTAAGGGAGAAGGCATTGGAATTGCGAAGCGGTTTGGAGAAAACGATTTTAAGGCAAGCACTGGTTGGCTTGATAAATGGAAGCAAAGGTATGGACAAATATTTAACTAACAAAAGGTTAACCAAATTGTATGTCATACGTATGTATGTTGAATTGTAGGCATGGTGTGTGTCATAAAAAGGCATGCGGTGAAAGCAGTGATGTTCGTGACAAGGACTGCGATAAATGTAAAACCGACGTTTTGCCCCATCTATTAAAAAAGTATAATGAACGCGACACTTTCAATGCAGACGAGACAGGACTGTTCTTCAAATGCTTACCAGACACTGACTTTCGAGGGCGATAAATGCCATGGAGGCAAACATAGTAAGCAGCGAGTTACATTATTGTTGGCAGCAAATATGGATGGAACAGAAAAATTGAAAATTCTCTTGATTGGCAGAAGTAGCAAGCCTCGTTGCTTTTGTGGGGTTAAGTCGCTACCCGTTGATTATAAATCAAACTCAAGGGCGTGGATGACCGGAAAACTTTTCGAAGAATGGATTTGCAAATTAGATAAACAATTTTTACGAGCTGGACGAAAAGTCTTATTATTCATTGATAATTGTCCTGCCCATCCAAAAGACTTACAAAGAAAATTGAAATCTATTGAAGTGGCTTTTTTTCCAACCAAATATGACCTCCAAATTGCAACCGCTTGACCAGAGAGTAATTCAAAATTTAAATTGTCACTATCGAAGCAGAATCTTAGAAGAAGCATTAAAGCGTTTAGAACAAACATGATATTAACTTCTGGATTGCATTAACCATATAACAAAAGCATGGGATATTGACGTTAAAAATCATACGATTGCGAATTGCTTTAAAAAAGCTGGATTTGTTCAGCATTCTACATGGGATGAAGAAGATAACATACCTTTAATTTTCTTAAATAATATTGATCACGAAAGGAGCTAGATACAAACTGATTACGAAGCATGGATAACGTTGAATAATATAACTTCCAATGCTACTCTTGATGATTATATTGAGATGGACAATGAAATTTGTACAGAAGGTTTTCTTACAGATGATGACATTATTGAGAATTATTGTTCTGAATCAGTGACTCAGACTTTAATTGCAGTGGAAAATGATGACGAGGGCTCCGAAGAAGAATTTATTCAACAGCCTTGTACGAATAATATAGCGGATTCCTTGAGAAATTTGAATCTATATTTACAAACGAATGAAAACGCAACTGATGAAACCTATAAGGCTTTAAATAAACTGGAATCTGTTTTTATTGAGAATATTTTCTTCCACCCCAAAAGCAACCTTTTTGAATCTTGGATCCAAAAAAGTGGCCTTTGCTGCTATTTTATTAGCTTCAAAATTTTGAAAGCGACGGCTGACTATGTCTGATAAATAGTGGCGAAGCAGTTCTCCAGCTTCCGTTACTGGTAGCATATTTTCAATTGAATGTTGTAAGCCTCTAAGGATTGGAATCACTAGCGATATAGTCGGATAGCTTTCTCCAAATAGGATGGCGGTAATATCTTCCACAGGTTTTAGTACCATTACGCAATCAGAAAGTATGCTCCATTCCTCTTCATCTAAGGAGTCAGAAGCTCGTGGCGAATTACTTAATGCTACAATGAGAGAATCTTTAATTGTTAGCAGTCTTTCAATCATAATAAGCACTGAATTCCAACATGTTGCAACATCCTGTTTTACTTTTAAAGCTGGTAATTTCATTTTATCTTGGGTATTTTTAAGTTTTTCTGTTTTTTTTTTATAGTACCGAACATAACTTAGGGGGTCACCCCATAATGCTTTGCACAGTTATGTCAGTGTAGGTATTGGAACAAAAAGAGAAAAACAATTGAAAAGGTATTAAAAACAGTCTAACAAAAATGGAGAGAGACGAAAGTGACGGTGGACATTGCCCTTGAAGCACTGGAGGCTGCACCTGCTAGGAAACACTTTGGCTGGTAATGTGTTCCAAAGTCTTGACGTTCGAGAAATGAATGACTGCCTAAATTTCACTGTACGAGAAGGCAATAGTTTAACGGTGTACTCGTGCGCGCGTTCAGCTTGACGAGTATCCCGGGGAAAAGTATGGAGTGGAGGGATGAGTGTGCTTAGTTCCGCACTGCATTTACCATGGAAGTAGCGATAGTAAATGCTGTGTACTCCGACATTTCTGTGATGCTCGAGAGAATCGATAGAAGACGTAATGGTCTCGTCTCCAATCAGTCGGAACGCATGTTTTTGAATAGTGCCCCAGCCCAAACATGCGAGTTGTACTCTAAACGTGGTCTAATGTATGCCTTATAGATGGTTGCAAGGTCGGTCGGCGTGAAATATTTTTTGCACTTTCGAAGAACACCTAGACGTTTAAAGGCGTCGAGAGCAACATCAAAAATATGCTGTGCCCAATTCAGGTGGCCATTAATTTTAACGCCTAGAAGAGTGAAATTATCTGAAGTGCAGAGTTGTGTGCCACCAAAAGCCACATTGTTAGATAGTACTGGAACATCATGCTTAAGGGATAAATAACAGGCCTGTGTTTTGGAAGCGTTGAACTTTACTCTATTTCTCCTGCCCCATTCCAGGATTAAGTTGAGATCAGAGTTAAGCGAACCAAATAACTCCCTGCGATTGGAAGCAATAGAATGCTTGTTTGATTCTGCAGCAGAGTTAAATTCATAGGTGTTATCTAAAGTACTGTCATCTGCAAAACTTTGGATTGGATTAAGAGTAGATGACAGAAGGTCATTGATGAAAACTAAGAAAAGAGTTGGAGATAAAACAGAGCCTTGAGGGACGCCGGAATCTATTGGGAAGGAGGAAGAAGTAACGCCATCTAGTACTACTCTCAATCCATTGAACAAGGGTAGTATTAAGACCTATGGCCCTAAGCTTAACTATGAGACATTCGTACCAAACTCTGTCAAAAGCTTTTGCAATGTCAAGTGCAAGAACTTGACCTTCGCCGTGCTTATGTATGCACGAATTCCAACGTTCTGTCAAGTAGACCAAAAGATCTCCCGTCGACCTTCCAGAACGGAACCCATACTGACGATCATGGATTAGATGGTTATCCTCAAGATATTGTACGATTTTGCGATTGACAGCAGTTTCCATTACTTTCGAAAGCACTGAAGTAATGGCTATAGGGCGGTAGTTGGCGGGGTTCGCTTTGCTTCCTTTCTTGGGAATTGGCTGAACATTCGCAACTTTCCACATACCGGGAAAGCACCCAGAAGAATAGGAAAGGTAGAAAAGATTGCGAAGCGGTTTAGCTAAAGAAGAGGAACACGTTTTAAGGGTAATGAGGTGAATACCGTCTGGACCAGCAGATTTGTGGATATTGAGCTCTTGAAGGATCCTAGAAATAAGTCTCGTGCGAAAATGTAGTCTGGGCAGCGAGAAACCAGAGTCATTTAGAGAGGGAGGCGATTGATTTGAAGGTGGAAGTCGGGAGTTTCTCGCGAAACTTGCTGCTAGTAAACCACACTGTGCTTCAATGTGCAACTATACCCCTACATTTTTTCAATATATTTTGCAGACTTTGGTGGCGAGATATTGCTTCATTAACGCTTAGATTTAACGTATGTGCTACACACGGATGATGGTTTTTTTGCAAATGCCCAATCACAGCATTCTTAGTGTTGGCACCATTATCTGTAACAATCGTTATAATTTTGCTTAAAATATTCCAACCATTAAATACATCCCGTAAAACGTAAGCTACATTTTCTCCGGTGTGCGATCCAATGCTTTCATTTGTTGACAAATTTTTGGTTATAAGAGAATCTTGCAAAATATAGTGACAGGTAACCGTGATATAAGATTTATTGTTGTCGGATGTCCATATATCAGTTGTTATAGCTAAATTTTCAACCGAACTGAAGTTAGTCCTTAATTTTGAAACAGATTGCGAATACAATTCAGGAATCAATATATTTGATAAATGTTTCCGACTTGGTGGCTTGTATAAAGGATTCATTTTTTGTGAATATTCTAAGAAACTTTTATTTTCTACAACTGATAGTGGTTGAAAATCGCAAACTATCATTTTAATGATAATTTTATCCAAGTCCCTCTGTTCGGCTTCAGTAAGAGTACTTTTTGTAGCAACAAGTTTTAATTGTCGGCCTTTTTTATGAGCAATAGCAGTATTAGAAGAAGTGTTACTTGAAGATTGTTCAGATCCTGTATTAGGCGCGCCTGAAACCGCTTCTGGTCGAGCTGTTCCTGAAGGAGCTAGTAAGGAATCATACACCAATTCGGTTTCAAAAATTTCCGGCTCTGGACGGTCTTCAGCTTCTTTTAGCTGAATTGGATGAAGACGGCTCAAATGCTCTTTTAAGTTTGTAGTGTTTTTAAAAACTTTAATGTTCTTTTACAAAACCGACAATTAACACTCGCGTTATCTGCAGATTTTAAGAAAAAATCCCAAACGACCGATTTTTTTTCTGTATACACACGCATTTCATTTTCGCTGAAATTAAACTCGCAGCTACAAAACACGAAAGATCTTTCGTTCTCGTTAACCGTAATTCGTTCGAATGATCATTCAAAATTTCGATTATTACTCGGCTCTCAGCACATATCTCGTAACGAGATGTGAGTGATGATCGAAGTTTTGATTGAAATCATTCGAATGAAATACGATAAAAGAGAACGAAATTTTTGTGCTCGTTTCTCAAATGAGCGTAGTGCGAAATGCGCATGTGCATTTCGTGAGGTGAATGTGGTAACACTGGGGTTACGACACTTGGCCTTTCCCCTCACCACATTGTTTTCGCTCCCTTTCACATCAGGGCAAAGCGACCGAACGATGCAACAACTACAACCAAAAACAAATACGAGAAACAAGATTCGCATGCGGATTCCTCGATTTCGATGATCATTCGATTATTGAATTCATTCGATTAAGCATATATCGATTATGAAAATCATCGATTATGCCCATCTCTACTTATTACTTTAGTGGAACTAATGCTACGTAGCAGAGGAATTCGAAAATTATCCAAAACTAAGTCATTGATAAGCTGTGAAAGTTTCAAATTTTTTCATGTTGTTTTGAAAAAAAAAATATTTATAACGTACTATTTGAAATTTCCTCTGTACTGCAGTTAGCTAGTACTGCTACCTATCGACAAAAAAGAAATCATACTGATATCTTTTTTTGATCACTTTTACTCATCGGAAAAATCTGCGGTTTGTTTTATTTTGTGTTAAATTGAATGAAGGATGTAAATCAGCAAAAAAAAGTCGATTTTTTTCATATTCAAGTCAGTAACCCCCTTAAGATCACGAACAATAAGCCCAAAACCCAACTTGCCTCTCTAAGAGCAAGCAGTACTGGCTATGAGTTGTCGATACTTCTACATTACAGAGTGGTAATAATATTCCTTCCACTTATTTTAAATTTCCAAGATATTAATGCAAAAAAAAATTCTTACAGGACAGTAAATTCAACTATTTCTCAAAATTTCTTCTTCAAACATCAGAACATAGCTTCGATCACAACAGCATCCAAAATCTTCGCTTATACTTACTGGCCTGGAGCAATGAAAACTTAAATCTGCCCCTAATCGAATCAAATAACCAAAATAATCTCATCAATTTTAGCATAAAACTGATAATTCTTCATCTAAAATACAACTTTAGTTCGTCGTACTATCAGGAGAAATGCCTCGATATAGTCTGCCAATCGGGACTGAACGAAATCAATTCGAAAATTAATTTCAATCTTCTCAAACAGGTCGTAGAAATCATAACTTTCACAAAGGCAAAAATCGATTATGAAAAGCTAATAACGAATATCGCTGGCGTCGACAATTCCATTCAATCCGAATGCCAAAACATTTGCGCCTATCTCGAAGAGTGCAAGGAATTCGATAAGGCTATAAAGCTTGCAACTCTACTAACCATGCCAATTGCCGATTTAGTCTACGCCAAATGGGTTTATAGCGTTGAAGAATGCAATGGCGATACTGGTGACTTGGAATTCAGCGAAAATGAGCGAGAGACTGATATGTATATGCTGCCGCCCGAATTACTAATTAATTTTTATCTGTACGTTTCGGTAAAATCATTCATAACCGAAAAACAAAAATTTCACATTTTAAAAAAAGCTCTAGATGTGATCAAGAAAAATCATTTGCTACCCAATGAGTTCTTCGATCGTGACAAAATCGAATTCGAAATGATCGTATCGTATTTGGAGAGCGATCTAACTATAGATGATTTAGATATTTATCATTCGAAATATTACGAACAGATTTTACTGCAGGAACGATGTGTTCTCTATAAATCATTCCCCGAGCTAAAGGAGTTGGCCGGTGTTGAAGTTTTGAAAACAAGCAAAATCGAATTAAGTGAAAATATGAGACTGAAATTTGAAGTATTACTAAATAAGTTATTGGACGACGGCGATATAGTTCAAGCGCTTCGACTCCAGGCCATGTTCGATCATCGTCCGATCGATCTTCATTTCATTGTTTTTTGTATGGCTCTGGCCGAAGGAATAACAAACATTTACAATTTACCAAATAACGAGCGTCAGTTGCTGATCGAGGTCGAGAAGAATGCATTGCAGTTTAATAAGCGTGTTTTGGGAAGGAATAAAGGCAGCCAGTGTAAGTGAGAGTTTTCGAGCTTCCACTGTTAATGCTATCTATGCTTTTGAATCAAATTAATTCAGTTCTATTCGCAACAGATGGCAACATGCCGTCGCCCGCAAAACAGTCGGATATTTCGGAAAGTACATCGAATTTGGAGTTTGAAGAGATACCACCTCGCGAAAAACAGGATGTTCTAAAAGCCTTGCAGGGAATCGTATCGCGATTGAATCATGGTGTAAGCATCGGTAAGCGAATTATGATGGTCTACAGGGCTGCAATGCATTTGGATAAGGAATACTTAGATGTTTTGAAGACCAAAGACTCGTTGTTCCTGCTACGTAACGCGATCGAAGAAGACTGCCTGGAAAAGTTGGTCGTAATAAGCGATATTTTCATATCCAGTCAAATGTCTCATCATGAGGTGAGTTATTTTTTCAAAAAGTTTCTAACCAAAACTATTCATCCAAAAAAAAAAAAACAAACAGATTGCAGACTTTCTTTCATCGGAGATTGCCACAGCAGTGATACGACCGCGTTTCTATATTCTCAATCCGGCACTTCCTACCGCCCAGAACATTCTCTGGGGCTTCAATTTGGAAAAAGAGTTTCACTTATTTCTAGAGCTTAGCTCGAATACGATTCTCTTAGGGAATTGCCTACTCGATTACTGTGATGCTTTGAAAACATATCGAAAATATCAGGATAATAAAAATTACGAACGTGATATCGAGGAGAATTCCCAAATCGTGAATGCATTCGATAATCTTCGCGATATAATACGTCGCTATGGTCATCCAAATAACGTGCCAGCAACCTCTCAGGTTCTATCGCATAAAAAACAGAATACAATTTACGTAGAGCTACTGATCAAGGCCCACGATTGTTTCGTTCACGAACTATCGATGGAAGGCATCGCTAACGTATTGAATCGAGCGAAAATCTTAAACACAATCCTTAGTACTGCCAAATCATGGAATCTCATCGTACGAATGCTGACCGGAATCGGACGATATCGTGAAATGTATTATTGCATTGAAACGCTGATCAGCAACGATCAATTCGAATCGCTTCTCGGTCAGTTCGACGAGGAGAAGACGAAAGGATTGCGTCACGCTGTGATTCAATATATTCGTGAAATATGTCCACAAAATCGTGAACACTATCGACTCACTGCTCTGCATTTCTCCATGTTCAAGGAACTAGCTGAAATGTGGGAGACCGAAGGAAATTCGATTTTTGCGAAGATTATCTCGAATTATCATGACGTAGATGACGGTCCAACAACATCGCGTGCTCTGGTCGATACGAAAATTGCGAAGAAAACAATGTTGCATTGTTCCGGTGAGCTATTAGTGGATTTAGGACATGCCGTCGAGGATTTCACGCATGCAACTGAAAATTATCTGATGGATAATAAATTGAAATTGGCTCAGAAAAGTATCGCATATGCCGAGTTGGCTGCCATGCAGAGTCATTTGGTTAGCACCGCATTGGCATCTGTCGAAGAAACATGCATTTCTGTTTTGAATATTCGTAATTATGAACTTTTTCGAGATCTAATTAACAATGAATTGAGGTAAATGGTAATTTTGTGCAAAAAAAAAAAATTATGTTAATTATAATTAATTTTTCAGTGTCCCACAATCAATGATTCTGGAAAGGGCGTACTCCTACGAAATCAATTGGGCCGAAGCAATACTGAATCAGTATGTAATTTTAGGCCGAAATAATTACATTCGAGATTTTTGCAATCGACTCGAACTGAACGATGGTACAATTGAGAATATTGTTAAAAGGTAAAACTGATTATATTGAAGATGTCACCCGAAATCATTCTCGTCCTATTTCAACTCTTAGCTTCCAGTTTCAAACCAACATAACACCAGCCATGGAAGAAAATATGTCGAATGTTGTCGAACTCGTACATTCGGTTAGCTTGCGTTATAAATTGGCATCGCTTCTTGGCTTCCGGAAAATCTTAACGTCTCTGATTAACGATCAAAGTCTTTACTATCTAAAAGATACGAATTACGGTCGAAATGAAATTGATTTTAGCTAGAAATATGTGTTTATGACTTTTATATAGATTTTTTTTTTATTATTATTATTAGTGTATTCTCGTATGTATATCGCTAAATGTTTTTTCATATTGTTTTAATTTAATAAAATATTCTATTTATGTTGAAAAAAATTTACACATCTTCATAATATTTTTAATTCATTTTTATTTAAATAATACTTAATGCGGTTTACCAAAATGCGTTTTATTTTATAGTTTATATTCTTAATGGCTGTTTTTTAATTGAGTTTTGTCGTGGATCCTTATATTGCAAATAGATTCGTATGCTAGTGTTGTTTAGAAAGCCAGTTCTGCACCTCTCGCTGATCTAAAAAAATCTAAGAATTCTTCTGTTCGAATGACTTGTGAGCAATGGCTTCCACAGGATTTTTGCCAGAATGGGGGGGGGGGCCAAATTTTAGGATTTTAGGGCCTTCATTTTGAAACACTTTTAATAAACAAGTGAAATAATCGCGTTTACTCTGCACATACCCTTGGGCGACGGACAAAATAAACGAGAAGCGATGCGAGTTTAGGGTATATCCATTGACTGAAGAGTGTGTTCGTTTTTTTAAGACATCAAGCTGGGCTTAGGGTTCACCCTTTAACACTGTAGCGTACAGTCCAGTCGATTGAGAGAAGGAAAAACAAAACGAAAATTACCAACATGCAAATTAATTGGGAAAGGACCTACAGGATAAAAGAAGTCGGTAAATGTTTCTTTTGATATTTTCGGATGCTATAAACTCCACATTTTGCTTGCTCGACGTAGAAACAACTATTTTTCATGGTACGTGATTTGGGTGGCTAAAATGTACGCGTGAGCGTAATCAGCAGCATGTGTATTACGCGGGAATTTAAATAAAGGAGGGATGAGACGACTAATTAGTAGTAGTAGATCCTGAGTACTGCGATATTTCTACGATGTTCAAAGGAGTCTATGGACTCCGTGATGGCATCATGGGGACCAGAAACTCAGGCAAAAAATGTCCGCAGCAAAAGATTCTGGTGTCTCGCTCATTCCATCAGAGGTAGTTCTGCATCATAAATTCCATCTTTAATCTACAACAATAAGGTTATTACGAATCCTAACATGAAGGCAAACATCTTAGCGGCTCAATTTGCTGCCAACTCTTCCTTACCACCAACGAACTCTAGGCTTCCAACGTATACTGCGCTAAATTCCTCCTCAGGACAAATAAACTTTCGTCCTCGTAACGTATACCGAGTTCTTAAGAATCTAGATGCTAATAAATCGTCCGGTCCAGATGGAATCCCTGCCTTTGTCCTTAAAATTGCTGCGCTTCTCTTGTTAAACCTCTATGCAAACTTTACCGTCTCTCATTATCGTCCTCCACTGTCCCATCTTCATGGAAGCTTGTAAATGTTAAGCCAGTCTCAAAAAATTGAGAATGCATCAATCTCGCTAATTATTGCCCAATAGCAATAACCTCTCTTCTGTCGAAGGTCATGGAAACAATCATCAACAATAGAGTAATAGAATATCTCAACATCAATGATATTATTGACGACGAACAGTATGGATTCCGCAAAAAACGTTCCACAGGAGACCTTTTAACCGCCCTCACTGAACGTTGGAACAAGAGCATTCACCAGTGTGGCGAATCTGGTATTATCGGTCTCGATCTTTCCGAGGATTTGTTGTGTATGACGAATTAAGGCCTGACGAAATTCTAATCACGCCCTAAAAATATATCGTAAAACAAAACTGAACGAAAAAGTAATTAAAGAAAAAAAAAGGAAAAAATGAACCCACCCTAACTCGATCCGGTTGGAGACAACGGGACAGAGAAAAAGCGAAAATGATGAGTACATCGTGGTTCACGAAACCATTCGTTTTGGCGTGATTTCGAGCTTAAAAAAATAATCTTATTGAGTACTGATCGGTACGGTTCAGTCGTTTTGCAAAGAAAAATTTTCGCTGAAAGAATCGCTAAAAGCGGACTTGAATCAAACGAAAGCGTGCGGTACGTCGACCGCGACCCTATCGCCGAAATTCATTGCGTTTTTCTGGCAAACGAGTTGAAAAAGTGCGAAATCCGGGAGTAAAACGCAACTGTGACACGAGGCATCGGCCATCAAGAAACGGGGGCGCAAAAATAAATAAAAAGACCTTCCATGAGGAGCTGCTGCCCGGGAATTCTGTGCGTTGCGTGCCTGTGGTTGTGCCTACCGAGATGAAATAAATGAGTGGCGGGTCCCGGCAATTCCTGGAAATTCGTTCCGCCTATGCAGGGACCTCCGGTTCGGGTGAAATCACTTGTTTGGCAAAGCTCAGCAACTTAAACTCTATAAATCGATGTCGCTAAACGAAAAATGCAGTACGAGTGATCACAGACGCGCAACTTGCAATGTTCCCGAACGTTTGCGGATGTTCCTATTTTCCTGGTCGTCGTCCATCATTACATCAATGCCAATCAGGGATCGACATCTTCGATTCAACACAATTAATCTAGTCTTCTATATTTCTTTATAACAAAAAAAGGGGGCTATGCGCCTAGCGAAATCCTTCATATAAATCGTACGATATTCATGTATGTATTTATAGGTTTCGGTGTCCGTAAATATATATCAAAAGCTTCTACAAATTTAGGCCATAGAACAGAAAATGCAATCAAAGAAAGTTCAAAAAAAAAAAAGGAGGGAATGAATAAAAATTCAACTGTGTGTACACGCATAATAGGTAGTTTTTAGAGGGCATTTCAAATTGCTATATTTTTTTTTGATCGAAGGACGCATGTAGGTAGGCTTTATTCCAGGGTAGATGAAATATTGAAATCCAGTGTATTTCTATATTTTGCTTTACAAAAGGGAACAAAATTATTCGCTATTGTACCCTTGAAAATTGATTAGTTCATACCAAGGAGGATATATAAAAAGGAGTGACTATGAGCATGCTTTGCCTTGTAAGCAAAATGGGAATGAATGTATTTCCCTCCCTTACTACCGAAATGCTCGAAATATTTCGAAAAAAATCGTTTCGCTATCTTTGTCTGCCACACTTAAAAATATTGCAACTAACTCTTTCCCACAATAAATTGTTCGAAACAGTTGTCAAATTTTCGAAAAAAATTGTTTCGCTATCCTTGTTTGACATACTTAAACCCAAAGGAACTATCTCTGTCCCGCGTTATATTGTCCGTTGCTAAGGTGCTTAGCTTAAACACAAACCAAAACTAATAAAAATTGAAAAAATAAAATTTTCTGAAATGAAACAGCAAACTCCATTGTACTGAAAATTAGTTTATTGCTGACTGAATACTAGCAACTAAGAGAGAATACAAATTATGGTATTTTTTTTGTAAAAGTTTGAAGCCAAGTTAAGCTTGGACACAATTTTCGAAAATTTCCGAATCAAAAAATATTCCCACATGAGACAGACTATCAGGTACTCCTTTTATATATCCTCCTTGGTTCATACAGTTCATTGTTTCGGAGAGGCAATTTTTTTTTTAAATCGTAGTTGTACAGACGATGAAGACATTACTTTTGTTCTAAGCCCTATCGGAACGTCAGAATAAAATTTTTGCAATAGATTTCGATACATTAATTTTACATGCTCATTAATTCCCATTTTAATTTTCTTGCTCTGACTTCATGTGCGTAATTTATTTTTTTTTTTCAATAATTTAATAAACAAACGATTTATATGAAGGTATCGACTCATTTTTTTTTAATTTCATAGATTATGCGCAACTTAAAGTCAAAATGTATTGTGTGCATTTTTAAATTTATTATTGTTCTTTTTAACGTAATTTCATGAGTGTTACGTAAAATAAAGAACTGAATAAAAAGTGAATTATAAGGATGAATAAATAGATTTTTGTAATTAAAGAGCCCCTCTAACCTCCAGAGATTCCTCCTCCTCTCTCCATGGGGCCATACATAAAAAGATATGTTGGAGACTGTATGGCTAAGGCAGGGTGGGCAGGGTAAGGCGACTTAACATCCGTCGCCATCGTCGAGGCATCTGATCGGGCCAACATCCGCGATCAGAGCAAGGCGAGATTTTTGTTGAAGTTCCTACTCTGGAGTAAGTCGACGTGACGAGCTCTAAAGCTCGATTTGTTGTTATAGGCCATGGTTCTTATGGTCAGTATCGGAGCAATGAACCCCCCCATGACTCCCGTAGCTAGACCTGGCAACACGCTAGCACGTCACTCCAGCCCGATACTGCCACCGAGATGGATGTTGGTGGATCTCGGACCAGATTGTTTCCCGAACCTTGATTTTTCCTTTCTCTTTTCGATTATTTCGATATTTTGGTATCGAAATAATCCGTTGGCCTCAAATTATACTACAGATTTTGACAGAGTATAGCACAGCTCCCTTTGAATCAAACTTAAAGCTATTGTTTTGGGCGATTACCTTACTTCCTGGATTGAATTTTTTTAGCCAATCGTTCTATGCATGTAGTATTAGATGATGTGGTTTCCCTTATAAAATTAACGCTGGTATCCCTCAGGGTTCGGTTCTTTCTCCCAGTATTTATTAATGACTTGCTATCTTCAACTTTCAATCCTATACATACATAGCTTCGCTGATGACAGCATATTAGTCTTCTCCTATCACTTCAACACTGCCTCCTTAGCCCGATTTACTAGCTTAGTAGAAGAACGTAGGTGAATGACGACTTGGTAAAAATTTTTAGTTGGGGCAATAAGAATCAAGTCGAATTTAATGCTTCGAAAACCCAGTGCTGTCTTGTGTCCCACAAACGTGACTCTAATCAATGATCCAATCACCTTCAAAGGTCAGTCATTAACCAACTCTTCAAGTTTTAAGATGTTAGATATCCAAATCACAGATAAATTATCTTGGAACGATCATATATGTAGTGGATTCGCCTCATCCTCTACAATAAGTTAAAACTCCAAAATAATGAAATAACCTAAGACAATAATAAAACATAACGTAACGCCCAATCATATGATACTCTAGATGAAATAGGAAATAGTTTATTGTACCGGAAAATATGTCATCTTAAATTCTTTCGAATAGTGAATTGTGACTTTTGTACGGGAGGTGGTAAAAGCAGTGGGGGAAGGTTTGTAATTTTTGTATATAACACCGAACGTAGTATAGAAAGTGTTTCATGCTGAATTTAAAGTTTGTAGCTTTCATAATTTTCGAGGAAATTGAACAATTTTTGCCTGAATCTACGCATTTTTATGGGAGGTGGCAGAAAAAGTGGGGGGTTTTTGGATAATTTTGAATCTCCTTTTCAACATCCTATTCATATTGCTTTGTTACCCATATGCTCGAAGAAGAAATACTTTTCTTGAGTTTTCAATACAAAAATTTGTATGGGAGGTGGTAGAAGGAGTGAAGCGAAGCTAATGTTTTTTTTAGCATTTATTGCAATTATTAAGGGACAAATTGTGGCAAAATTTTAAGCTTGTACTTTTTCTAGTTTTAATAAAAATCGATTAAATGCATTTTATCAAAATTGTGCATTTGTATGGGACGGGGTAGACGGAGTATTCGAATCAAAACCAAATTTTTTGGCATCAATGATACTTGTAATAGTATACTTTCTTCAAAATTTAAAGTTGATAGCATTGACGATTTTGGAAAAAAATAATTTTGTTCAAATTCCGAAATTTCGTTAAATTTGTATGGGACAAGTTGACAAATTTTACAAAATTGGTTGCAATTGTAATAATATTAATTTTGACAAAAATTGGTTCTTTTAGCTTTGCTAGTTGCGATGCAAACCGAATAAATGCATTTTTGAAAATTGTACATTTGTATGGGAGGGGGTAGAGACATCAGTGCAATATTTTTTTACAGTAATAGTATTCTCATTATAATACTATTACCTAATTTTCAAGTCATTAGCTGAAACGGTTTCGTAGAAAAATCAATTTCTTTCAATTTCCAAATTTCATGAAATTTGTATGGGAGGGGGTAGAAGGAGTGGGGGGATTTGGCCCGTTCACGAACTTAAAGTTACTTTTTTGCTAAAAATGATATATGAAAAATTTCAGCACGACAGATCAAAGCTTTCCAGAGTTATGTTGTAGACAGACGGACAGACGGTCACTCGGAATCGAGGTTTTTGAGCGACAACAAATATTTCTGTACCCTTGACGAATCTGTGCGATCATTATTTCTTAGCGTTACAAACGGTAAGGCAAACACAATATACTCTCAAATTTCATCTAGAGTATAAAAATATGAATCATCATGTTATGCGCGAAGTACAGAAAAGAGTAAAATAATATCGAATTCATTATACATAAACGCTATGTACTAAATATTGTTTAGGATTATGTATGACATGAAATAAATCACTTGTTAACATCGACTCCGACCGAACAGGTCATTGTGTTTATTTTAAAACTCTCTGCCGAAGTTACCGCCGATTCCAAATGTTTATTAGCAGCATTCGACTAGAGATACTCGATACACACTAACACTTATGTCCTAATAGAGTTTGGACAATGCTCTAATACCAACAGTTAAGACTGCGTTTTGAAGCACAAGAAGGCAACGTAAGAAATGCGAAAATCAGCCAAACTTGAGTTTGACCGATTTCAAATGTACGGACACCAGCGGAAACTTACGTTAAACTACAAGTTTTTGAATAGAATTCTCATCAAAACCAAAAATAAATATGACTTTCATAAATAACAATTCAATTTGATTGTGTTTAATTCTTCAAAGAAAAAGAATTGAGAAAATTCAAATTTCGGGCGAAGTGTTAGTGTATATCGAGTATCTCTACATTCGACCTGCGAGGAGCCGGAGCCGATGTATATTTAACATCGCCAAGGAAGTATCTAAATGTTTGGGTTACCTAAAACGTTTTAAAAACTTCTTCACCGGTTCTGGGATACTGATAATTTATAAGGTCCATATTAGACCACGTCTTGAATTTAATTCCCAGCTATGGGCGGCAGCTGCTAAAACTTCTCTCTCCTATCTGGATAGTATCCGGTCCCGGACCAATAAAATTATAGGAGATTCTGACATCACTTCATCGCTCAATTCACTCGAGCATAGACGAGTTGTAGCTCCCTAACCCTTTTGCATCGCTACTAGAATGGAGATTGTTCGGACGAAATCTCTATTCTCTTACCCCCACGTATGCCTTTACTCCGTAATACTCGAGTAACTTCACGCACTCATAAGCATTTTCTCAATCCTATCTTCGGTCGCACTGTCAATTTTCATGTTTCGTTTTTAAACCAGACTGTTCGAATATGCAACTCGCTACCCATCTCAGTATTCCCGCATGACTACAACATTCAACAATTCAAAAGAAATATTCATAGCCACTTCCGTCTCTATCCCCTTCATTCGCAGAAACGAATATCCTTCCCCCCTCACCGGAGCTGTGCTTCAGTACAAAAGGACAACCCTTCTAATTTCGGTATCACATAAAAAAACATAGCAGAATTGGGCTTAAAGCCCAATCATATGATACTCTAGATGAGATGGAAATGACTTTAATATACCGGAAAATATGCCATCTCAAATTCTTTCGAATAGTGAATCGAGACTTTTGCATGGGACATGGTAGAAGTAGAGGGGGACGTTTGTATTTTTCGTATATGACACCGAACATGGCATGCAAAATGTTTATTGCTGAATTTAAAGTTTTTAGTTTTCAATATTTTTAATGAAATTGGTCATAGTTTTCCTGAAATTGGGACATTTATATGGGAGGTGGCAGAGGAAGTGGAGCGTTTAAGATGATTTTGAAACTGCTTATCATCATCTTTATCACCATGCTTTGATTAAATTTCAAAGTCGATAGCTCTCACATACTTGAAGGAGAAATGCTTTTCTTGAATTTATAATACAGATATTTGTATGGGAGGGGGTAGGAGTGAAGCGGGGCTGGTCTTTTTTTCTAACACTTATTTCAA
Source organism: Chorisops tibialis (assembly GCA_963669355.1). Lineage (NCBI taxonomy): Eukaryota > Metazoa > Arthropoda > Insecta > Diptera > Stratiomyidae > Chorisops > Chorisops tibialis. The sequence goes on along the minus strand of OY770262.1, from coordinate 108,973,925 downwards.
TTACTAAGAAACAAATTCTGGTAAAATTTGAAGTTTGTACTTTTTCTAGTTTGAATGGAAATCGATAAAATGCATTTAACAAAAATTACACATTTGTATGGGAGGGGGTAGAAGGAGAGTACGGATCAAAACAAATTTTTTTCGCATTATTAAAAGTTCTATTTGTATACTTTGTACAAAATATCAAGTTGATAGCTTTAACAGTTTCGAAGAAAAATAATTTAATTTAAATTTCAAAATTTCGTGAAATTTGTATGGGAGGGGGTAGAAGGAGTGAGGAGAAATTGATAATTATTTTTAAAATAAATTGCAATTATAGTAAAATTAATTCTGACAAAATTTTGTCTTTGCAGCCTTACTAGTTCCAATGAAAATCGAAAATATGTATTTTTCAAAATTGTCCATTTGTATGGGAGGGGGTAGAAGGAGTGAGGGGATCGGGTCAATATTCCGTGATATTAATGACATATATATCGTTATACTTTGACCAAAATTTCAAGTCGATAGCTTAAATAGTTTCAAAGAAAAATCAAAATCTTAATATTTCGAAATTTCATGAAATTTGTATGGGAGGGGGTAGAAGGAGTGGGGGGATGTAGCCCATTCACGAACATAAAGTTACTTTTTTGCTAAAAATGACACACAAAAATTTTTAGCACTATAGCTCAAAGCTTTCGGGAGTTATGCTGTAGACAGACGCACAGACAGACAGACGGACGAACAGACGGTCACTCGGAATCGAGATTTTTGAGCGACAACAAATATTTCTGTACCTTTGGCGGCTCTGTGCGAGCGTTATTTCTTAGCGTTACAAACGGTAAGGCAAACACAATATACTCTCAGATTTCATCTAGAGTATAAAAAAGTTGAAAAAATTCATAAAACGCGTCAAATCTTTGGACTATGAGGAAGTCCCAGTCAAGTGTCTCTATCACACAACTATGAATTTTTCTAAGGACACATTTTATCGTCGCATAATAGCGGATATACCCGAAGAAGGTATCCTTGAAAATTTTCAACAACGTAATTTTGATATTATCGCTGTTAGCGACTTAACAACGATGGGCAGCGCGTTCAACCTGAATCAGTTGCTGTTACGTTTGATTCATACGACGTCCTCGGTAAAGTGAAATTTACGTGGGTTATGTTCGAGACGAGGCTATGGATACCATTACCCTTAAGTGCAGAAATTTGAAATTGAACATTTTCCAAGTTAACTGCAAATTATCGATCGCTAATTGTCCTAACTGTGATAATATGCCGTGATAAATCACATATGTGAACGAAAGCTATGTACTTGGAGTAGCCAGACTACTCCACTTTTAATTTCATGAACCCCATCATTCTCATGGAAAGGGAAATACAAAAAATTAAGATCACCAATCATATTTCTATATTTAAAGCAAGACAACAATTTCAGTAAATGCTAATACTACTCCTTTTGCAAGCACATATGAGAGAGCTATTCAGCCTGGTGCTACACCAAATTTTTCATTTTTTAGTCAACCATTTATAATCCATTACAAACTTTTATACCCTCATGGAACCGTTAAGAAAACACTTCATACTTTATGGAAGAAAATACAATTTTCAACTTCACATTTTCCACAACCCTTTATAAACTAAAAACCCAACATCTGAGCAAAAAATATTACTAAATATTAAAATATTAGTAAAATAATTAAATAAAAATGAGTAAAACCACAAAGAAAATCAGCCTGTTGCAATGGAATATGGAAGGCTACATAAATAATAAACAGTATCTTGAAATCCTAATAAAAACCTATTCACTCCTTGTTATTTGTCTTCAAGAAACAAATATCAAACAAATTCAACTAAAATTTCTGTGCCCAAGCAATCTCATCATTCCGCTAATAAAATATACGACGTAACAAAGAGTGGAGTCATATACGAGTACCTTGTGGGCGATCACTATAAGCATCCAAGAAAACTCGAACTTGTCAATTATGTTTACGGTCAACATGAGATGCTGTAAGTAGTAGGTACGCGGGCGCACATAGACCATGTGCTAGGCAGTTGTGATGCCATAAGATTTCGGAAAAACTCGTACTCGGTGGACCAACCGGAGCTTTCTATGAAGCGCTGAAGGTTCCTAACTTCTGCATTTGCCATGTTACCGATACCACCGAAGAAGTGTGTGCCTAAGTGGAGCCTCCTCTTTCTGAAGAGTGCAGGGCAAGTGCATAATTGATAAAGAATCGTTTCTTCCTCTTCCTCATCTTTGAAACTCCTGCATAAGACATTAAGTGGAAGGCATGTTTCCCTATCAAGCAATGTAACGACTCCGTGCTACGTAGCTGCCCGAGCGTTTCAGATTCAACACAGACCAAATCTGGCTGGTGGTATTTAATGTAACACTACTCACTCATCTGGAGTTGGCTTTGCTAATCGCATTCAACTTAAGTTGCGGCTTATCAGTTGCGAGAGGCATACTTAGCTTCTCTTTCTTAGATTGGATCTGCAAGGTGGTCCTGTGTCGGACGAGTTCGTCGGCTTTCAAGTTCCCCGGAATGTCCCTATGCCCTGAAACCCGACACAGGCGCATATTGAATTGTTCAGCAATCAATATATTAAAATATTGGATGTAGACATGACTGATTCCAGGGATTTAATGGCGGCATAGCTAACAGTAAGGATGCTAATATCCTTAGTAGATACTAAACTACACTTCAGCTTCTTTTATCGCCAACACCTCTGCTTGAAACACACTACAATGATTCGGAAAACGGAAAGATATGCTTACATTAAACATTGCAGAGAAAACACCTCCTCGCACTCCACTTCTAGTTTTGGAGCCATCATTATAAGAGTATACGAACACCTCCTCCCGCATTTAATCAGTTTCCCACTCTTGTTTCGAGAGGGTGACGGTGAAGAAATTATCATCAAAATCAAAAGTTCGGTTTACGTAGAGCCAATGCACACTACTTTAGACTGAATTCCCCATTTTTTCCCTACGGCCTTCTTGCAGGAGTAGAGCGCAATAATAACATTGTTTACACGTTCCTGAATATTAGGTTTACAGTTCAGTATCCTATCCAAAATAAGACCTAGATATTTTGCTTTATCTACGAAAATAAGACTGGTATCATCCAAGAAGGGTCAACACGGGGAATGCCGTGCTTTCGTGTGAATAGGACTAGTTCGATTTTGTGTAGATTCACTCCCAGTCCACGTTCACGTGTCCATTTGTATTGACAAGGCATTTTGCATAACCTCGTCCAGAGTACACTGTTGCTTACCAGAGATAACTATAGCACCATCGTCCGCATAAGCAATCACTTTACAGCCTTTTCTACATTTGACTAACATGTTACAAAGAAGTGGAGAGGACTACGTCTTGCAGCGTACTTCAGCGAGCAAACCTTCCAGCAGATGCGACGCCCAATATCAAATTAATCATCACGCCAAGCGAAGCATCCACCCACGAATTGGAAAGTGCGTCAGTAATTGCTTCTGGTCCTACGTTCTTGAAATTCCTCTCGATATCAATAAACGCTATCATAGTATACTCTTTAATACACAGAGCTTTTGCGATGTAGCATACGATTGTGTGTTGTTTTAACCAATTTCCCCTTCCAATATGAGTGTTGGGCTATTGACAATATGCGCTGTTCGATGTTGCTGCGTAGATGGATATCTACCAATCATTCTAAGGTTTGGGCTACTGACAATATGCGCTGATCGATATTGCTGCGTAGATGGATATCCACCAATCATTCTAAGGTTTTCAGAAGGAATAAGGATAGACTAGGTCTTAGTTCCTTCGAACATGAATAAGAGCTTCTTCCAGCTTTAGGGATAACTACCTTCACCTTCTTCCATATTTCAGGAATATAGACCAGCCGTAGGCAACCTCTAAAAATAACGTACAACAAGAGAAGGATGAGAGGTGTTTTGAAATTCGGCAGATATTATGCCGTCCGGTCCTGGGGATTTATACGGGTCAATGCTGTGTACTGCGAGATGGTGATTTCAGAGTCGCCCACAGGAGGCTTGAGTTCGTGGTCTAATATTATGTCGGTGCGGAGCGACTGTAGAACTAACCGGAAAGTGGGTATTTAAGAGAATATCAAAATATGGTTTCGTCACTCCAGCAGGTATATGATGCGTCGGATTTCTCCATGTAGCTGGACATTGAATGAGGTAGAGAGAGTTTTACCAGATGCTACTAACTACAACGGCTATCGATGAGTTACATACAGATATATTTCAATGGTTATCACCGTCTTTCTTGTTCTTCAATGGCACTACTGCCCAGATCGGGTTTTGGCCTCCTTAACATTTTATTTGTTATTTTGAAAAGGTTGTTAGCCATTCGCACAACCCTTTATCTATGAACATCAATTTTCGCAGATTGAGGTGGCCAAGATATAGATGAAATTATAGGTCGAACGGGATTTGAAACCTTGACCTTCGCATTGTAGACCAACACGCTACCCACTGGACTACACCCTAGCTCACCCTCTTTGGGCTCCCCAAATCAAAATAGTAGAAATGCATGTGAGTCGCCCAGATGCAAAACCAGCCAACAAACTTGTGGCAAAATGGCAAAAACTGATATTTCAGCATCATTACACTTTTTTGTTGGTGGCTTACAAAAGTATTGATAGCAGGATTAGAAAATTAATTAGATATCATGGTTTTAAATCTAGAGATGGCAGGTTTTGCAATTGGAAATATGGCAGGTTTTGCTACTCTAGCGGAGAGATATGGCTGGTTATACAACTCTAGCGGAGGCCATCTTTAAAATCTGTTCGGAAGCAAATCCGGAAATTTTCTGTTACGGTGCGAAACCTGTCATCTTCATTTTTAACTCAAATAGTATTTCTGATAATAAGTATTTTTTAGCAATACTTAATACCAAATAATGTGGGTACTCATTTAATCCCCTTTAGTTCTGTAATGCTCAATAGCGGTACTTCTCTTCGTCATGCATCAACTCAAAATCACCAGACCCACCTTCTAGTGCTTCTTGTTCTTCGAAAACATTCCAATTGTCCCAGTCTGAGCAGATTGTTCGCATCCTTAATTTTAGCTTCTTCAACTTTAGTAACTTGGGGTATAGTAGGTGGTATATAGCTTTTTTTTATTGTTTGCTTTTCTTAACGATTGATTTACGTGACCCACAGTCGATTTAAGACTAACCTTCTGTCTCGACCTCGACTTCCTCTAAAATAATGTCATCATTCTATTTTCTCAACCAGAAAACACCAGTTTAGACTTCCATTTTAAACACAAAATAACACGGAAAAAACACAAAACAATGCTTAGATGCGTTTTTACCAATTATCAGCTCTTGGATTCGTCTACACGGATGCCACCATTACGAAAAAAAACAAAACAAGTGTGTTCTAATAAACTAAAACAGTGTTGAATGAGCGTTTTTTCGAATCTGGTTTTGCATCGGAAATGGTGTTTTTTATTTTTTTTTTTTGCTTAACGCAGGGAAAAGCATCGAAAGCCTTGGAGTGCGGGACTTGAACCCGCTAAGAGCCCCTCGCTTTAACCACTACCCTCGGGACAACCGATAAGTATTTCGTCAGGAGGAGGGAGGAGCATAAAGCTCAAACGTAAATTTACTGTCACATGTGTCTTATGTCACCCTGTATATGTCACTGCCTATCTTATTCAACTACCAACTGTTGTAGCTGTTGTAGGCACTTCTGTATCAGGTAGTTCTATACGTAGTCTTTCAAGTCTCCTTTGCTCGGTGAGAACTGTCACGCACATCTCAGTCACCGCATTCCAGATATCGCTGCTGCTCAGCATATGTGGGACTATGATATCGGGGTTAATATTTTCTTCAACGATGTCCTCGACTCTCCTTCTGTCCATTTCATAGACTGGGCAATTAAGAATACATGCTCTGCATTTTCTATTGCATCTGTACAACTTGGACATGACGCAGAGGAGTCATGGCCATATTTGTATAAATAGTTTCTGTAACAGACATGCCCTGGCAGAAATTAGATCATGTAGTAATCTACTTCACCATGTTTCCGTCCGACCCACTTATCTACGTCTCTTATGAGTCTATACGTCCAGCGGCCTTTGTTTACGGTGTTCCATTGCAGTTGCCAGGCATTGGTACTTATCCGTTGCTCTTCTTTTTTCTCTTCCAATGTTAAGTATCGGCTTATCGTATTCTTTTTGTGATATAATCGTTGTGCTTCAGCAGCTAGTATGTCTGGCGGCAGTAAACCAGCTATGACATTCCCGGCGCCATATGAAATTGTGCGAAATCCACTGCATACCCTTAACGCACTTACTCTATGGGGTTTTTTTTTAACATATTCGCGTAAGATTTATATCGTAGTGCTTCACTCCATATCGGTGCAGCATACATAATGATACTTCGCGTCGCTCTTGAAAGAAGTATCCTCCTGTTTTGGCGGGGTTCTCCAATGTTCGCCATTGTTCTACATAGGGCGGAGTTTACTCGTCCTGCTTTTGCGCAGACAGTTTCGATGTTCGTCTTAAAGGATAATCTTGCGTCAATCATAAAACCCAAGTATTTAATGGAGGGTTGGGATAAGATTTCAAGTCCATCTGAATTTAACGTTATGTGATCTCTTTGTTTTCTGCTTGTAATAAGAACTACTTCTGGTTTTTGTGCAGCTAGCTCTAGATTAGATGCTCTAAGCCAGTTCTTAATGTCAGAAATCACGTTGGTGCATACGTTTTTGATGGTCTATACATCTTTCGCTACCACAGTAACTGCTATATCATCCGCGTAGCTAATTATTTGTACGCCTCTTGGTACTGGAAGTCGTAAGATGTCATCATATTGTATATTCCATAACACGGGTCCTAGTACTGAGCCATGAGGGACTCCGCATGTTATGCTACACTTCTTCACTCCTTCTTCGGTATCATATAGTAATACTCTATCTGCGAGATAACTCCTGACCATTCGTAGGAGATATGGTGGAGTTTCCAATTTTAGTAGAGCATTAATTATGTGAGGCCACATCACCGAATCGAATGCATTTTTGACGTCTAGTGTTATTATAGCGCAGTATTTTTTAGAACCATTCTTCTATCTACTGCCTTCAATGGCCTTTTCAGCAATGTCTGTTACTTTTTTTTATTTCGTCGATTGCAGAGCACCCTTTGCGGAATCCATATTGATTACATTACATTACATTACTACAGTACCATCTTAAAGATTTCTTCATCTAGTGTATTATCTTTCCATCCGTTTATCTGCGTTTTCGCATGCTGGCGCTTTTAAAGATTTCTTCTAATAGAGTCAATTGTCACTATTATTGCTTGGTGGTCGCTATGCGTGTATGCAGCACTTAACCGCCATTCTGTATGCTGGATTAATGTTCTACTTGCAAATGTAACGTCTATTACGGAGGCTCTTCCGTTTTTTTCGAATGTATTTTTGCGCCCACTGTTTAAAACGATGACGTCAAGCGACGCAAAGGCTTTAAGTAGCATATTTCCTCTCCCATTCGTGCGCTTGCTTCCCTATTCCGTGGCCCATGCGTTGAAGTCACCAGCAATTATATTTGTGCTTGTTGACTTAATCTCGATCGTGAGTCCATCGAGAATCCTTTCATATTCATCATCGCCAACACTCGGTGATATATAGCAGCTATATATATTTATTCCGCCAATGTTTTTATCTTACGTAGTACTGGTTATCAGTGTGTGGCTTATCTTGGAAAGTCTTGTCTCCACAGGCCCAGATTGCTGCCTTTTGTGTTCTGTCTGAGATCCATCCTAAATCTTCTAAGTTTCGATATTGTTCACTAATGATCGCTACGTCAAATTCTCTTCGTACATGTATTCTCTGCTTTAATAGATCCTGAGTCGCTTCACAGTGATTAAGGTTAATCTGAACTATTTTCATGTTTTTTTAATTTTGCAGGACATGTTCGACTGCTTGTAGGATGGTTAGAGTCGGCACTTCCGTTGCTCTTGCATAGCATGCAGCATGGTAGACTATTGCAATCTCTCGCAAAATGGCCTGCTTCACCGCATTTCAAGCCTCTTGCACTGCGATCTTCGGTGCTTTTGCATGCTTTTGTTATATGACCGAAGGAAAGGCACCTGTAGCACCTCTTTACATTCACCGTTTCTCTAAGTCGGCAGACGACCCATCCTAGTTTAATTTTTCCCTTATCGATGAGCTTATTCGCAGTTTCTGTCGGCGCCCTAATCACAGCTGTCTGTGTTCCAGCATAAGACTTCCTAACTGTCTTAATCCAAGAAGGGCTGAAGGAACTTAACCCCTCTATCTGCATGCGTATAGCATCTACGATATCTTCCTTTGTCGTAATTTCATCTAAATTTTTCAGTTCTAGTTGAGTTTCTTGCGTAAGAACTTTAATTTCAGCTTTAACCGCCAGAACCTTTTCTATTTCCTTCTTGAACTCCTCTGAGTCTTCACTTCGTTGCTTATAAAGTTCCAACAGCATTTGTCCTTTTGCCGTCTTCCTTATTTTTGACACATTTTCACCATATTTATTCAAGGCTTCGTGTCCTTTCACCAACCGTAGGATGTCACTGTATGAAATCTCTCCTATTTTGGTGATGACTATTGCATCAGGTCTAACAGCTTCAGGTTTGGATTTCATACTTTGCCGTTTATCTCGCCTTTTTATCTTTTGTTTCATTATTCTCGTCCATCCTATTTCTTCAGGTTCTTTTTCAGTTGATACTTCATGTAGTTGTATGTTACGAGTATCTGTGAGCGCGTTTTCCTTTCTCGGCTTTTTTTGTAGGGTGACTCGTTTGAGGTGCCCTTCATCTCGCTTTTTTTTGTGGATCATTATTGATGCACTCTAGTGATGGCGAGGTTTGAGCACTCTTATCAGTCTTCTCTGCCTCTGATTGTCGACGTATGTCCTTTTGGACGCTTTTATCAATCTTCCCTTCCACCACCCATCATTTCGACTAACTCCTTAATTTTCTCACTCAGCCGATCAAGAACATCGAATTTACGGTCTTCCTCTTCACCGATTGCTATCGCCGGGGAAATTCTTCCATCAAGGCAATGACTGCGTTGATGGGACGTCGTCTCTGCTCATCAATTTCTCCGGGGATCGAATTATTCGCTCAGTTCTTGCAAATGGTGTTCTATCTTCTGGGTTACTACATCCGTTTGTTTCCTCATTGTTATTATTATTATTATTATAATTGGTTGAACTCATATCTTAAGGGTCCCCACTGAAAGTCGTTATCTCTATTCATTTGTGTAGTTACTTTAAGACCCCATGGTTGTCTATGCAAGCAGTGAGGCCATGCAAGGGTTGACACAAACATTTATGAGGAATTGCGTTCAGGGCCGGACCAGTGTTAGTCAGGAACGTTACATCTGAGCCTACACTACCAACTGAAAGATGATGAACTTCGAGCGTACTTTCAGGCCCGCCAGGGTTTTAACGGGACGGAGGCAACTGCGGTATTAGCCTGAAAGCCATTTCTGCAGGATGTCACTCCTGCTTACTCAGGTAACAAAATAACACAGTCACCAGCCCAATGCTGTCTTGTATACATTCATTTTCCAGTATGCCATAATTAAGATTTTACTGATCTCCATCTTAATGTCCTTCTTCCGTGTATACACAAATCTCCTATTCGGATCTTTTTCGATCTTGGCCTGAATTTTTGCTTCAGAGTATTCATGCGTGTCTGAGTTTTCACAACTAAACTGCGTCTGAGCACACAGGGTTTTTCATCGTGTTTACCCCTCTAACTGCCGGAGACGCTAGTGTGTTACAGCCACTCCGGTTACAATAATCCTCCCCTCCTCCTTTCTCAACCGGGCTTGGGACCGTCTATGGCAGAGTTGTCCAAAATGGTGATGTGAGATTTTTAGTAAGAAAAAAGTTTTACAATTGAAAAGACATGTCAGCTTTTGCAACCAAACTGTTCAGAAATAGGGCTGGTTTTGCATCCGCCCGGGTTTTTAAACATAACTTTGAAAGGTTTACTAGTGGTTTTGATCAATTCAATTCTATTCTTGAAGCATGCGACGAGACGCATTTCAGGATACAAAAACCTCATGATCCAAAAAAAATTGGCGTATGGCTGGTTTTGCATCTGGGCGACTCATATGGAAAACCCATCTGAATCTAATGTAACCAATTCGCCATTATTATACACTCTTCCATCCCCTCAACCAAACTCCATATAGATAAATGCCAATCTATTTGAATAACCACTTATTAAGCTTAAAACCAAAACGTTCAAAAGATTCCAGCGAAACATCAATATGAGAGTTCTAATCTTCTTTTACTTACCTGTAAGTTGTCACCATTCTTTCGTAAGAATATTTTTTTCTTTTTCGTCTTCAATGCTAATGAGAGGTAGATCAAACGAACAAAAATCAATCAAATGCATTCAAACTACTGCTAGTGAAATAACAAAATGTATAACAAAAAAAAAATGTACAAAAATGAAACGAAATTTATTGCACTACATAATAAACACAATTAAAACTAAAAAAAATCAAAAATTCATTCTGTTCTTTTTTTTAAACTATTCGACCTGCAGTCTCTTGTGCAATGCTTTTCACACTCGAATTACTGAGTCGATTCGGTAATCGATGATCGTTCCAATTATCTTCAGCTGAAAAAGTGTGCATTTCATTGATTCATTTCGCAAAAGGAAAAATAACAACAAAATTTGGAATCATTCAAATCAAAATATAAACAAAAATAAGAATGAACCAAATGAAATGGCTTATTTAAAAAAAAATGAAGGAAAATAGGATGATGGACGTGTTTCATGCAGGATATGTTTAATAAAGAAACCACAAACACATGAATTGAATTTTTTTAATGCGATTTATTTATTCCGGCTCTCTCCTCTCCAGAAACACAATATGTATTTAAAATAGAAATAATATGAAAACAAATAATTTTTCTTTTTTTTTTTTAAATAAGACATTTCATTTGCATTTTTCTTTTGGAAAAGATTTTCTTTAAGAAAAATCGAAAAAAATCAAAATCGCGTCTACATTAAATGTGAAAAAATAAACAAAACAAATGCATAATTTGTATGTAAAATAGTGGAAAACTACATTAAAGACTACGCGGTTCCTGCAATAGCAAGATTTCATCTTTTCCTTTGCAAATATCTTTAAACAAATATCATTTTTTTTAACTAAACAAATCTAGCGGCGAGTGTTAGTTTTGGTCTTATAGATTGAACGTAGTCACTAAAATTTACTCGCTTTAAACGTACATTGAACGCTTATTTATTTCTTACTTTTAACTTTATCCGTCATATCGTCGAATGCTGGATCCTGAATGTTCAACATAAGGCTGTTACCCGAGAGGTAGACTCTGTTTTGTGAATTGGCAATCTGTAATTATATTATTAATATTACACAATGTATTAATTAAAACCTGATACAAGCAAAAACAAAATGAATTCAATTAACTAAAGGCGAAATTTTTTAAACCTAGAAGAGAAGACAATTTATGGAAAACTCATTCAATTTTTCTCAAAAATCTATCACTCACTGTAGATCATATTATCAGAAAAACGCCACATCGCTTACAATAAAAGTCTCTGCAAAGTGTTACCAGTACATTATTTGCAATTTTCCATTTCTACGAAAATAAATAAATTGAACAGTGCAATCGAGTAATTTGCATAAATTATTACAGTGACACTCGATAGGTATAGTTATTTCTGGAAAATTCATTGAGACTCCGCCCTTCGTTCTACCAACTCCCATACAAACTGTACAATTTCACTAAATGGAATACACTGATTTTCAATGATATTGTTGCGAGCTAGGGGTTCGCCGGGATTTCAAGTAAAACACAATTCGTTTAAAAATAAGGGATAATTTATTTATTCGCACTTTAACTTAATTCGCACTATATGGCACCACCGCCGATATTGCTCTATCGCGTTCTTGCACCGGTTCGCGATCTTCCACAGATGTTTATACCATTTTCCCAACTCTCGAAGTTTCCGTGTCGTTGGGTGTATGTCTAGACTATTCGGGAAAGTTCTAGATCTTTAATTGCCTACATTTTGGAGTATACTGTTCCGTCGGGTGTATGTCTAGACTATACTGGAAGGTTCTAGATCTTTGATTATGGCTTTTTACATATTGGGGGACTGTTCTGGCATATTCGGGAAAGATCTATATTGCGTGGTTGCCAGATCTATAACAATATTTTTCCCAAAATATGAAAACATCAACGTTTGGTTATACTTGCGAAACCAAACAAACCGCCCGGAGAGCCGAATTTATACAGGCCGCTGTGCTTGACTCACTATGAAAATCCTAGAACGGTTAATTCTTAACAGATTAGAACAATATTTTCAAGAGAGTGGAAACATTTCAAAAAATCAATATGGATTCCGCAAACGGCACTCTACACGACGCCATTAAAAAATAAACTGCCAACAAGTCGGGCGAAACTTTATTATTCTTGGGACATGTTGCGGATGTGTGGAAAGTCAATATGCAGGTAAGAGTGGTTAGGGAAGACTAAGTGAAAGGGAGTTCTTGAGCAGGGCTGTTGTCTATTTAACAATATTTCATTCGTTTCTACAAGTTTGGGTTTTTATGGAGGGGAGGAGGAGGGGTAATAGTAAGGGTGGGTGGATGTTAATAGCTTTTTAATTAATTGCTTGAATCACGTCCAATATTCTCTGTGTAGAATGTGTTTCATAGACGAAGTTGCATAGAATTTTCATTCACAAAACCGAACATTTGTATGGGAGGGGGTAGAGTAGGTAGGGGAATCGTAAATTTTGATATGCAGTTTTATTTCGCTTCTCTTTTAAGGTGCTTTTATAAAATTTCAAGTTCATAGCTTTTAGTTTGTTGGTTATTAGTTGATTTATGAAATTGGTCGAAATCATAGTTTTGTATGGGAGGGGGTAGAAGGGCAAGCGCGATTTGAAAATTTTGAAAGCAATTTCATTTGAATTATTTTTATAAGTTTCGATGCAAAATTTGAAATTGATAGCTTTTAAGAGTTAGCTGATAACTTATTTTATAAAAATGCTCGAAAAAATAATTTTGTATGGGAGGGGGTAGAGGAGGTAGGGGAATCGTAAGACTTGTGATACAATTTTCTTTCTTTTTAGTTGTTAGGTGCTTGTACAAAATTTCAAGTTCGTAGCTTGCAATTTGTTTGTTATTAGTTGATTTAATAAAATTGGTCGAAATCATACTTTTGTATTGGAGGGGGTAGAAGGGTAAACGCGATTTCAAAACTTTTAACGTAATTTCATTTCAATTATTTTTGTAAGTTCTTATGCAAAATTTCAAATTGATAGTTTTAATAGTTAGGTGGTAATTGATTTCTTGAAAATGGTCGAAAAAAAAATTTTGTATGGGAGGGGGTAGAAGTTTTCAAGATTTTCGACCAGTTAATAATTCATTCTTTTATGGATTTTTTTTAAATGCATTTCGCAAATTTTCAAGTTTCTACCTTAAAATTTCATTCAAAAATTTTCAGCTTATGTGTTTTTTCATTTCACACGAAACACCTTGTGCACGTTAGACCAGGGGGGTCGGTGCATAACAATTGTAGAATTTCTATTATTTTTTATGTATGTACAATAAATTGATATATTGATCTGCAAAATTTAAACTCTGTATCTTTTACCAGAGCCCAAAAAAAATTACTCAAAATTTTCAACATTTTTGCTTTCCACCTCCCTCCTCTTACACCCCCCCACTTAATTTTTTTACCAAAATTAAAAACTATATAGTTCTACGATCTGACAAATTTTTGATGTGATATCTGCCCTCAGTTTTGAGATATAATGGTCTGAAATTTTGGAAAGTTCAATGCTCCCCATTTTCCCCCACTACTATTTTCTCCAAATATTATATTTTTTTCATATTTCTTTAGTATAGCTTAATATAAGTACCAAGTTTCAATTGCATAGCTTAACAAATAGCCGAGATATTGGTTTTTAAGTGTTTTTCTTTGCACCCCCCCTGACTCTCCCCCTTACAATAATTAGCCTCTATGTAAGCTGATTCCAGTGAATCTGTATGCCACCTTGATGGTCTAAAATTATAAATTTTTTATGCTAAGTAATTTCGAAGATATAATCATTTGAAAAAAAAATTCGGCCGACAATTGGTTTTTAGCCCCCCCTTTTTGCACCCCAATGGATAAAAAAATTAGATTAATTTTAAAAGTTGTCCCACAAACCCTTTTATATGTACATTGATTTTTAGCTTCCTAGCTGTAACCATGTTTGAGATATTTGAATTCTTAGTTTTCGGTTTAAGTGCTCCCCCCGCCTCCCCCTGAACCTTTACACCCCCAAAAATGAGTGTCCTCCTGAGATCCGCAACTACCTACAATCCCTCCAAAAATGAGCTTTCTATCTCGAATGGTTTGGGAGTTAATGTGCTCTGAGCGTACACACCGGCGTACGGCGTACGGCGGACGGCGTACGGCGGACGGCGTACAGACAGACGGATTTTTTTTTTTTTGCATTTTTAGGCTAATTTAGTCACGAAACGCGAAAAAACAAAATTTCAGGGTAGCAAATTTTTTTTTTTTCCCAAGTCGATCACAATACTTTATTATTAAAATAATAAAGTAAAATGATAGACTGTAGATAAAAGAATGGATTGAAAAGATATTGCGCTATAATAACATTAGACGTCAAAAAAGCGTTCAATTCGGTGGCATGCCCTCATATCGTGAATGAATTAAACAATCGAATTCCCGTTAAGACCCTCCACAGTAACATAGGACAGAAACAACTCTCTTCTACAAGGCGCGATCCTGAGCATCGGCCTTTAGCTGTTGCCGGGACTTGTTTATTCCTCAGGCCTCCTGCTCAACTACTCGCTTCCATGCTACATGGTCGACCAACCCGACGTCTTCCTTGAGGATTATAGTCCAGAGCCTGTTTGGCCATGTTTCGCTCTGGTTTCCTCAAAGTGTGATCGATCCACGGCCACTTCCGCCTTCGAATCTCAATACCTATTTTAGTCTGGCCAGTTTCACTCCAAAGTTCGTCGTTGGAGATTATTTCAGGCCAGAATATTCCTAAAATACACCGGAGGCATTGGTTTACGGAAGTTTGTAGTTTTTTGGTAAGTCGAACGGTCGCTTTCCACGTAGTACAACCATATAACTACACAGATTTGACATCTGCGTCAAAAACTCGCAGCTTCGTGCGAAGGGAGATCTCCCTTAACCTCCAGAAAAGGGAAAGGATACCGAAGGTCCAACAAGCTTCACTTAGACGAGCCTCAATATCCTTTTCGGCTCCGTCGTCCATGCTGATAATGCTTCCGAGATAACAAAAATCTTGCAACTCTTCCACATCCTGTCCATTAAGAACAATCGGTGTGCTTGCGTTCGAACCCATGTGCATGTACTTGGTTTTACGCACATTTATTTTCAGTCCCGCCTCTTTGCATTTAGAATGCAACGAGCGAACATTTGACTCTAAGTCCGAACGGTTATGTGCAAGCAAACACACGTCATCAGCATAATCAAGGTGACTTAAGATGTTAAATAGTCTCCATTGAAGACCTTTACCTTCCCCACCTTCCAGTGCAGCTTTCAAGATGTCATTTATTACCACCAGAAACAGGGCTGGTGATAATATGCAGTCTTGTCTGACACCCGTTCGCACAGGAAAGCTCTCGGACAGCTCTCCTTTATGCAAGACGCGACACATTGCGTCTTCGTAGGATTCTTTAATCATAGCTATGACCTTATCTGGAATACTTCTCCTACACAAAGCATTCCATATGTAATCTCGGTTAACGCTGTCGAAAGCCTTCACGAAGTCCACAAACACGATATGAAGTGGTGAACCCTTTTCGGCGGAATGCTCCAATATTATCAGAAAGGTATTTGCGTGGTTGATACAAGACGACCCTTTACGGAATCCAGACTAATAAACTTCGAGAGTTCTATCCACAAAATCACTAATCCTATTGAGAATTATCTTAGCCATGATTTTGGACACGGCAGTAAGTAGACATATACTACGCCAATTGCCAGAATCCCAGAGTCCCCTTTTCACAATGACGCCCTCCTTCCATTCTGTCGGCTATCTTCCCTCATTCCACACCTCAGTAAACAGTGAGAGGAGTATATCGGCTGTTATTTCCGGGTCCGCTTTGAGGAGTTCGGTTGGTAGTCCGTCTATACCTGGAGCTTTCCTTCCCGCCATTGACCGAATGGCGGAAACTATCTCTTCCTTATCTGGGGGATCGTCCCTAATAGGATGATTGTTGCGATTGGCTGTTTGTTAGTTGTTCTGTTTCTGGAGTATCTTCCTCTGACAAGATGTTCAAAATATCAGAGAAGTATTCCTTCCATTGTCGCAATTGGTGTTCACTCATATTAAGGAGAGTTCCCTTGGCATCTCTCACCAGGTGGTTGGCGGTGAAATTCCTGTTCGTTATCAGTTTCATGATTTTGAATAGTGAACCCATATCCCCAAGATAAGCCGCAGATTCTGCCTTGTTGGCCAGATCTTCAATGGCCTTTCTCTTGTCGCATCTAACAGCCTTTTTAAGCTGTATATAAGCATCGCGGTAGTTCTGGCTCAAGTCGGGTGTTCGTTCGTTGACATCGGTTTGAGTGATGGATTGCCAATTTGGCTCTTTGCCGATCGCCAACCTTGCCCCATATGTCTTGCGACATCCAGGGTTTCTTACCACTTCACACACATCCCACAGGTTTTTCAGCACTAGCTAGGAACGTGTTTCTAGTTGGCTCCCAATTGGTGTCAAGTGTGCGCATTTCATATTCGTCCAATGTGTTTTTGTCTCTGAGTTTATCCACATTGAGCTTGCGCTTCATTTGAAGAATTTCTAATCGTCGTATAGCTGCTGTGCACAATCTCAAGCATGCAACCATCAAGTGGTGATCGCTCCTCACGTCAGCTCTACGCTTCGCTCACACATCGAGGAGATATCTTCTCCATCGGCGACTTATTGCCAAATGGTATCTGGTTCTTAGTAATACCATCAGGGAAAACCCGAGATGTTTTATGGTGACTCTTGTGTAGAAATAGGGTCCCTCCGTTTACCATTTGCCGAGTACTACCAAACTCCACAGTCTCTTAATCCAAAGTCGTGACTTGTCGACCTAAAACTAACAATGCTTCCTCATGACGTATTCTAGTTCAGTGTTGTCAGAGCCAACCTGGCCGTTCATATCTCCTGAGATGATAATAATATCACCTGTTGGAGCATGCACGTACGACGTACAGACAGACGGATCTCTTTATACTGTAGATGAAATCTAAGAGTACGCAGTTTTTGCTTTACCGTTTGAAACGCTAAGAAATAATGCTCGCACAGATTCGCCAAGGGTACAGAAAAACTTGTGGTCACTCGAAAATCTCAATTCCGAGTGACCGTCTGCCTGTCTGTTCATCTGTCTACAACATAGCTTTCGAACGCGAAATTTGTTTTATGTCATTTTTAGCAAAAAAGTAACTGTGAGCTCGTGAACGGCCCACATCCCCCACTCCTTCCACCCCCTCCCATATTCATGAAATATCGAAATTTAAAAAAATTGATTTTTACTCCGAAACCATTTCAACAATCGACTTAAAAATTAGGTCATAGTACAATGATGTGAATGTCAATAGCTTCAAAAAATATTGATGCGATCCCTTTACTCCTTCTATCACCTCCCATACAAATGCACAATTTTCATAAATGCATTTATTAGATTTTCACTGCAAGTAGCAAAGCGAATAGATGGAATTTTCGCCCGAATTATTTTTACTACAATTGCAGCCAATTTTGAGAAAATTATCAACTTCACCTCACTCTTTCTACCCCCTCCCATACAAATTTCACGAATTTTCGAAATTTCAATTTAATTATTTTCCTTCAAAACTGTTAAAGCGATCAACTTTAAATATTGAGAAAATTATACTATTGCAAACATCATTACTGTCGAATGCATTTGGTTTTGATTCGAATACTCCTTCTATGTACCACCTTCCATAGAAATGCACAATTTTGGTAAATGCATTTAATCGATTTTCATTGAAACTAAAAAAAGCATAAACTTAAAATTTTACCACAATTTGTCTCTTAATTATTGCAATAAATGCTAAAAAAACAATATCAACTTCGCTTCACTTCTTCTACCGCCTCCCATACTAACTTCAAGAAAAGTATCTCGCCTTCGAACACATTAGAGCTGTCGACTTTAAAATTGTAACAAAGCAATGTGATTATGATGTTGATAACCAGACTCAAAATCACTCACAATCACCCTAAACCTTCCACCTCCTCTGCCACCTCCCATAGAATTACCATAAATTCAGTCAAAAATCGTTTAATTTCCTTGAAAATTATGAAAGCTATAAACTTTAATTCCAGCATGAAACATTTTGAATAACACGTTCGGTGTCATACACATACAAATAAACTGCCAACAAGTCGGGCGCAACTTTATTATTTTTGGGACAAGTTAAAGATGCATGGAAAGTCAATATGCAAGTTAAAGTGGTTAGCGAAGACTAAGTGGAACCCCCTTTAGGACAGGGATGATGCCAATTCAACACTTAGTTGCGAATACGATCAATAGCTCCAGTACATGTAATCAAATTTCATTCGTTTATGCAAGTTTGGGTTTTTATGAGGGAGGGGGAAGGGGTCATATTAAGGGTGGGTGAGTGTCAATAATTTTTCAATTGATTGCTTCAATTATGTCCAATATTTTCTGCATAGAATGTCAGTTTCATAGACGAAGTTGCATAGAATTTTCATAAAATTTGGTGTATTTTACATTCACGGAAACAATCATTTGTATGGGAGCGGGTAGATGAGTTAAGGGAAATGTAAAATTTGTGATGCAGTTTTATTTTATTTCTTTTGTTAGGTGCTCGTACAAAATTTCAAGTTCGTAGCTTTTAATTTGTTGGTTAGCAGTTGATTTATTGAAATTGATCGAAATCATACTTTTGTATGGGAGGGGGTAGAAGGGCAAGTGCGATCTCAAAACTTTTGACGCAGTTCCGTTTCAAATATTTTCGAAAGCTTTTGTGCAAAATTTAAAATTGATAGCTTTTAATTTTTAGGTGATAATTGATTTTTTAAAAATGGCCGAAAAAATAATTTTGTATGAAAGGGGGTAGAAGTTTGGAAGGTATTCGACCAGTTAATATTTCATTCTTTTAGAGATTTTTATACTCTAGATGAAATCTGAGAGTATATTGTGTTTGCCTTACCGTTTGTAACGCTAAGACATAACGCTCACACAGATCCGCTAAGGGTACAGAAATATTTGTTGTCGCTCAAAAACCTCGATTCCGAGTGACCGTCTGTCTGTCTGTCTGTGTGCCTGTATACAGCATAACTCTCGAAAGCTTTGAGGTATAGTGCTAACAAATTTTTTGTGTCACATTTAGCAAAAAAGTAACTTTAAGTTCGTGAATGGGCTACATTCTTCTACCCCCTCCCATACAAATTTCACAAAATTTTGAAATTTAAATTAAATTATTTTTCTTCGAAACTATTAAATGTATCAGCTTTATATTTTGCATAAAGAATGAAAATAGAAATACCAATAACGCGGAAAACTGTTTTGATCCGTACACTCCTTCTACCCCCTCCCATACAAATGTATAATTTTTGTTAAATGCATTTTATCGATTTCCATTCCAACCATTCGATAATTGCAATAAATGGTAGAATAAATTATCAGCTCCGCTTCACTCTTTGTACCCTCTCCCATATAAATATCTGTAATATAAACTCAAGAAAAGCATTTCTCTTTCGAATATATGAAAGCTATCAACTTTGAAATTGAATCAAAGCATGGTGGTAAGGATGATGATAAGCAGTTTCAAAATCATATTACACTCCACTTCCTCTGCATCCTCCCATACAAATGCCCTAATTTCAGGAAAACTATGTTTAATTTCTTTTTAAAAATAATGAAAATTTAAAACTTTAAATTCAGCAAAACACATTTTGCATGCCATGTTCGGTATCATATACGAAAAATACAAACCTCCCCCTCTACTTTTACCACCTCCCTTCACTATTCGAGAGAATTTGAGATGACATATTTTCCGGTATATTAAAGTCATTTTCATTTCATCTAGAGTATCATATGATTGGGCTTTACACCTTGTGCACGTTAGACCAGGGGGGTTGGTGCATAACAATTGCAGAATATTTATTATTTTTCCTGTATGTATAATAAAGAGATGTATCGACATAGAAAATTTAAACTTCCTATCTCTTACCAGAGCCCTAAAAAAATCACTCAAAATTTTCGACATTTTTGCTTACCACCTCCCGACGTAAAACTTTTACCAAAATTCAAAACTATGTAGTTCTACAATTTGACAAAATTTGAATTTGATATCTGCACTATCAGCATATAATGGTATGAAATTTTGGAAAGTTTTCCCCCACTACTATTTTGTCCAAATATTATATTTTTTCGTATTTCTCTAGTATAGCTTAATATAAATACATTACATACCTACATTACGTACCTCAACAAATAGCCGAGATATTGATTTTTAAGTGGTTTTCTTTGCACCCCCCCCCCCCCTGACCCTCCCCCTTACAATAATTAGCCTCTATGTAAGCTGATTCTAGTGGATGGTCTGAAAATATAATTTTTTTTGGCTAAGTAATTTCGGAGATATAATCATTTGAAAAAAAAATCGGCCGACAATTGGTTTTTAGCCCCCCCTTTTTGCACCCCAATGGGTTAAAAAAATTAAATTAATTTTAAAAGATGTCCCACAAACCCTTTTGTATGTATGTACATCGACTTTTAACTTCCTAGCTGTAACCATGTTTGAGATATTTGAATTCTTAGTTTCGGTTTAAGTGTTCCCCCCGCCTACCCCTGAACCCTTACACACCACAAAATGGGTGTCCGCCTGAGATCCGCAACTACATATCTATACAATCCCTCCAAAAATGAACTTTCTATCTTGAAGGGTTTGGGAGTTAATGTGCGCTGAGCGTACACGTCGGCGTACGGCGTACAGACAGACGGATTTTTTTTTGCAATTTTAGGCTATTTTAGTCATGAAACGCGAAAAAACAAAATTTCAGGGTAGCAAATTTATTTTTTTTTTCGATTACAATACTTAATTATTAAAATTATAAAGTAAAATGACAAATCTCCCCCTCTGCATATACCAGCTCCCATACAAACGTCTTTATTCACTCTTCGAAGAATTTGAGATGACACATTTCACAATGACACACAATTTCCCTTTTCATCTAGAATATCGTATAATTGGGCTTTGCGCCCAATCCAAGGAGGATATATAAAAGGAGTACCTGATAGTCTGTCTCATGTGGGAATATTTTTTGATTCGGAAATTTTCGAAAATTGTGTCCAAGCTTAACTTGGCTTCAAACTTTTACAAAAAAAATACAATAATTTGTATTCTTTCTTGGTTGCTAATATTCAGTCAGCAATAAAGTAATTTTCAATACAATGGTGTTTACTGTTTCATTTCAGAAATTTTTATTTTTGCAATTTTTTTTAGTTTTGGTTTGTGTTTAAGCTAAGTACTTTAGCAACGGACAATTTAACGCGGGACAGAGACTTACTTTGGGTTTAAGTATGTCAAACAAGGATAGCGAAACAATTTTTTCGAAAATTTGACAACTGTTTCGAACAATTTATCGTGGGAAAGAGTTAGTTGCAATATTTTTAAGTGTGGCAGACAAAGATAGCGAAACGATTTTTATCGTAAAATTTCGAGCATTTCGGTAGTAAGGGAGGGAAATACATTCATTCCCATTGTGCTTACAAGGCAAAGCATGCTCATAGTCACTCCTTTTTATATATCCTCCTTGGCCCAATCTCAATTGTTATTTTGTATTACATTTATTTATCTCATGGCATGCTGAGTGTCGGGATTTTCGTATTACAGTTTTTCTATTTTCACTATATTTTTAATTTAAATTGGTATACTAGCGTGTATTCCATGGTTTACAAGTCGCGATGAAAATAATTCACTACATAGCTTTCATCGAGCTAAAATATTGTATGGAATCCTTAATTAGCATTATTATTAATATCGGGAAAAAACTGATTAGCTTCACTCCTGCTGCCCCATTCCATGACACAATTTCACAACTTTTCAAAAATTCGATTTTCATGAAGAGTGTTAACGTTACTGAACTAAAATTTAAAATATATCAGTTTTGCTTCTCGAAAAATCACAAAAAAAAACTATCCTCCTTTTACCACCTCCCATACAAATTGCACAATTTCAGTAACTAAAATGCACTAAGTTTCCCAGTACCTATTCAATTTTTGAAGCTTAAATTTGGTACAAAGCATTTTTATAGCTACTCTGGCATGATGTGAAACAAATTAGTTCAGTACTATCACCCCTTCTACCATTCCCCATACAAAATTCTTAACATCACAAAAATGTCATCTGTAGTATCGTACGATTGGGCTTTACGCAGAGTCGTAGTCCTATTATGGTTTTAAGCTTTTTTTTATTTGGTTTTTTTTTTAATAAACACAAGCTACAACTATTCACATGTCCTTAGTGCTCTTCAATACGAATATGGATCACGGGATTGATTTGATCACGAGCCCGTCCAATACAAATGCGACTATCGTGGTTTCATTCGTAATAGTTAATGGTTCTGATTCCAACAAAATAGAAACCTTTGTCTTCAAGGAGCCATTAAACTAATCAGTTTATATATCTCGGACATTGTATTACCAACTATATTCTCAAAGTGCTTATTTTGCGATTCTTACGCGGACAAAGTCGCGTGCGATCGGTAGTCTTAAATAAGAAAGGTGAAATTCAGTAGTAATCACATCGATTTAAACGATTACTAACAACCGCAATTCTGATTACAACATGCAAATGTTTGCCTTTAAAATAATAATCGAAAATAAAAATTTTACTCACCGTTCTAGCGATGCTTTGTGCAGCACGAATTTTTCTCAGTTTCAAGTACGCTGGATTTTGTCCGACGGCCAAACCTAAGTAAACATTTCGGTCAAGGAAAAAATGAACTGCAAAATGTGCGATAAGAAATCTTCAAAAACATGAACTGAAGCTAAAAAAAACTTTGTCTGAACTTTCTGGTCCATTATCAAACTATCAAAATAAAAAAGGATATCATTTTTGCGGCTTCAGCTTCACCCTCAGCCTGAACGATTTTCTGCTGTTTCTCCTGCTTCGCTCGCTCAACGAAGAAAACGGCCCGCTGCGCCTCCTGTTGCGCAACCTGTTTAGCTTCGACGGCGGCTGTGTATTCCTTGCCGAAACTCAGCTCGGTCAACGAAACATCATCGAGGATGATGTTAAAGTCGCGAGCCCGTTCGACGAGTTCTTTCCTAATCAGGAGCGAAACCTGCAAGAAAAATGAACCCGTAAATTATTTTGCGGAATGGGGTACTTGCCGACACTCACCTGTTGCCGTTGTGTGATGAGTTGCGATGCATTGAATTTTGCTACAACGCTCTTTAGAACTTCGTTGCAAATTGACGGCAGCACTTTCTCGTCGTAGTCGAGACCAAGCTGCCGGTACATGATGGGCAGATTGTTCGAATCGGGACGGGAAAGGACACGCAACGAAATGTTCACCATTTGCAAGTCCTTGGAGCCCGTGGGCGAGGAGATTTTGCGGGGACGGGATCGAATGTCGTAGATGATGGGGTACTGGAACCACGGAATGCGAAAATGGAGTCCTTCGGCGTAGATTTCTTGCTGGATTCCGCCGAGACGACTGAAAATGATGGCTCGATGACCGCCTTCCACTGAAACAGGGAGAAAAAGACAATCAAGATACGAGCTCGAAGGTTATGCAATCGCCGGTCGGAAACCCTTTCCAGTTCCCTTGACGCGGCCCATTGCAAACAGATACGTTCGCCGAATGACTTAGCTCCTTATCGAAATTTCAATCGCAACTTTTCGAGCTATTGCAACTTTTTTGTGAAAATTTCACAATTCCCATAGCATCGCAGCGATGCCGAATTGAGGTTATGTTACGCCGAACTGGACAACTTACCCGTGTACAAAGATTGTGAGACGCCGTACGCGGCAGCACCCACGGCCGCCAAGACTTTCAGTCCGATCGTCAGACCCGGCGGACCTCCCTTGCCCAATTTCCCGGCCAAATCATTCAATTTGCTCTGTGCCATTATTGCTTCTGGTTCGCTTTTTTCCTACACTTACGCACTACGAACTGGAAACACCGAGAATGAAAGTGAAATTGTTTACTTTTTCGTGCTTCGAGAGTTTGTGACAGCTCGTAACTTACATGTGTAATTTTCAAAATCAAAGTTTAATTTGACGAGGAAACGTCAGGAAAAAAATAAAAGAATTTGCCGCTTGGGAAAAATTATACTTTCCGCTCGCTACCGAAAAGAATCGCACTTTGAGACTTTTCCAGTTGGAAAGATCTTCGAAATGGAAGCCTGAATGTGCGTATTTCAGAATTCAGCGACGGCTGCGACATCTTGATGTGGAATTTTGGGAAGGAGAAGCTATTTATGGGTAAGAAAAACGTTAATGTGAATGGAATTTTCCAATTTGTTAATTAGCCAGTTTTTTAGTCCTCTTCTATTAAAAATAATTACGTTTATTTCAAAAATAAAATATATAAATTCATAACAACAACAATGAAATTTAAAATATGTAAGATTCCAATAAAAAAAAATAAAAGAAATAATAAGAAAAGAAAATAATGAAAATAAAAACTCAAAACAATAATATACATAATTTAAGTTCTTAATAAATACAATAATAAAATAATGATTATAATTCATATAATTTCTGTAGATAGTAAATGGAATGTTGGTTATGCCCGTATGCGATTTAAGAGCAAAGCATGTAGACAATGGACTTAATTTTTGGAAGAAGATTTTATGGAAGTGGAAGCTAAAGTTTGGAGAACGGAAAACATGGGAATCGACCCGAAACACTTAATTTCTACAGTCAAACATGGCGGTGGTACTGTGATGGCTTGGGGTGGTGTCGCAGCGTCGGGTGTAGGAAATTTGGTGTTCATTATAAGGGAATCGATCGATAAGTTGAACCTTGGTGAAAGCTGAATATTCCAAAAAGACAACGATCCCAAGCACTGGCTACTATATTATCCAAGACAGCTCAATACACCCCCACAAAGTCCGGACTTGAATGTCTTTGAGCACATTTGGGAGCTTCTGTATCGAAAAATAAGAAAACACGACATTAGAAATACTACAATGCTAAAAGATAAGCTCATTGAGGAATGGGGTCAAATAACGCCTAACGAGTTAGAGAATTTGGTCACATCAATGCCAAGACGCTTGCAGGGCAAATATAGATGCCCATGGTAGGCCAACAAAATATTAATATTAAGTTTTGAAATGAAATGTAAATTCCGTAATGAAGTTTTTGGTGGATCTCATGATCGTACGTAGACTTTTGTCAATGCTATTTTTTAGTTTTTTTTTATGAATAGATTGTTAAGTCTATATTGGAGAAAAGATTTTTTTGTTACATGTCAATAAAAATAGATTATAAACAAGATTACAACGTTACCTTTTCAAATAGTGCTTTTAGGCTCGTCAAGCAGCGAAAATAGAGACCGTATGTAGACTTTTGTTGACCACTGTATATCCAGAGGCGTAAAATATTTTTTGCATTTGCGAAGAATACCTAGGCATTTGGAGGTATCAAGGACAACATCAAAGATGTGTTTGCTCCAATAAAGGTGGTTATTTAACTTTACGCCTAATAAAATAAACTCATCTGAAGAGCAAAGAGGTACGCCATAAAAGGCTAAATTAGACGGCGTCACTGGAAAATCACGTTTAAGAGAAATATGACATGTCTGTGTTTTGGCGGCGTTGAACTCTACTCTATTTGTCCTGCCCCATTCCAAGATTTAGGAGGTTACTGACTTGAACATGAAAAAAAAATCGATTTTTTTTTGGCTGATTATCATTCGTCATTCAATTTAACACAAAATAAAACAAACCGCAGATTTTTCAGAAGAGTAAAAGTGGTCAAAAAATTAATTGAAAGTTAGAAAGGTCGGTGTAAATCGTACTACCAGTCTGTTAGTTTTTTCGCTCTCCTGAAAAGTTTTTATTTTCACATTTTTATCCACATCGGTACATTGTTCTCGAGAATGATAACAGTAATCAGCATGATTTTTTTTTTCGTCGATAGGTAACGGTACTAGCTAATGATAGTACAGAGGAAATTTCAAATAGTTGGTTATAAATATATATTTTTTAAAACAACATGAAAAAATTTGAAACTTTCACAGTTTATAAATGAATTAGTTTTAAATATTTTTAAAATTCCTCTTCCTCTTAGTAGATCACTCAGAGGCTTGGCATGGATGGAAAAATCTTTGATTAATTTGCGAAAATAGCCAACCAAACCTAAAAAGCTTTGTAATTGGCGGAAATTTTTAGGTTCAGGAAATTTCAAAACAGCTTTTGTTTTAGACGGTGACGGCTTAACTTGGCCAAATGACACTACGTAGCCTAAGTATTCTATATTTCTTTGAAGCACTTTGCATTTCTGCCATGTTATTTCTAAACCATATTGTTTTGCAACATCCAACACATATTTGATTTTCTCATACCCTTCCTCTTCGGTTCGGGACGGGATAATTATATCGTCCTTATAAATTAAAACAATTCGACTTTGAATTAACTGCCTAAAAATTGCGCGAATGTATATCATGAAGTTTGAAGGCGAATTGCAGAAACCAAACGGCATTCGGTTAAATTCGAAATGTCCATCAGGAGTAACGAAAGCTGTGTATTTTCTACTAGATTCCTCTACTGGAACGTGAAAAAATCCATTTTTCAAATCAAATGTACTGAAATATATGGCGTCCTGTAACTGGTCTATCTGTTCCTCTATTAGCGGAAGAGGAAATCGGTCTCCGTATACTTTTCGATTCAACTGCCTATAATCAACACAAAGCCTGAAATGTCCATCCTTTTTCTTGACTACAACGATGGGACTACCGTAGTCTGAGAAACTTTCACGAATAACTCCACTTTTGATCCACTCAGCTACTTGTTGTTCGACGAAAAGTTTTTCTTTCAGTGGCAGCCGTCTTGGCGGTTGAAAAATCGGAGTTTCATCCAACAATGTTATTCTCATATCTACTGGAGATTGAGTAACAATTTCTGGTTTATAGTCGCTAATTGCAATTTTAATGTTTTTTGCTACGTTTTTATTGACTATGTGGTTAGTTTCGGGGTACTGATCATTCTCTATTTGAAAAGAAGTGATTGTATTGATAATCTCATCTGTATTCAAGTCCACCTTTTCCACATTTGCTACTTCAGTTCGTGTTCGTATATCTATTTTTCCATTATCGATATTAATCTAGGCCTTGCTCAGTATATTCATTCCAATGACCATATCTGGCCGCATAATGTTTTCCGCTACAACATGAATTATAATGTCCTCAAAATTTATTTTATTTACCTGCACATCAACTTTGAAGCTTCCTTCTGTTTTAATGCAACTTCCAGTCCTGATATGGATATGTAATTTTTTAAGAGTTTTACACTTTTTGGCAAAGTTTTAAACTGTCGCGCACTAATGAGGGTCACGTCACTGCCCGTATCTACGAGAGCAGTCGTACGAATGTTTTCTATTAAAACTTCACAATAAGTTTTATCATTAATCACGATGTTATAATTGTTATTATTATTGCTTTTAGGCACCGAATTTTTATCACACTCTCTGCTCTTATGTCGAAACTGATGACATCGAAAACATTTCGGACCGTTAGCCTTATTCGGGCATTCATAAAATTCATGATCAGAACCACCGCAATTATAGCAATATCGCTTCTTTATTCCCGGTTTGTTATACGAAATGTTCTCGCGTGACAATTCAATTCAATTCAATTCTTTATTGCCAGATTTCAAACACAATTATATACATATATGAATACATTAATACTTAGATATACAGTAACTTTTTAGTTTTTGTTGTTTACTTATTTCTATGTGTTATAACACACTACGGCGCAGCCGCGCATTTACATGAATTATTGCAGTTTTTATATTTGCAAAGTTATATTTTTCAAGTTATTTTGTACTTTTTTTAGTAGCGCATCGATGGCAAGGCGATTGCTTATCTATCTAAGGCTTTATATTCAGGTACAATAGTGATAATAAAAAAAACACCCACGAACAACAGCGGAAGAGACGAAGCGTTCGGCAAAATGTCGGACGTTCTCTTCTCACAAACTACATCTGATGCGAGCATTACATGTGTATAGTATGAGGTGGGCTATTTAGTTCAGAAACCAAAGAGTAGCGGTATATGACAACGCTCTCACACGGGTCTGATGATGACTAAATGAGCATTAAATTATATGAGATTAAATTCAGTCTCTCAATGGCGGTATAAGACAACGCACTCACACTGGTCTATTGACGATTAATATTACGAAAGTGAAATGAGAGGTAAATATTGTAATAACATAAATGAGATTAATTCAAGATTCTCTTCGGAAATAGATAAAAAATTGTTGTTTTTTTTTTGCTTAATTCTACGATACTTAATATATCAAAGGCACAATTTCCCATTTTGTTTTTATTATAGCTATACGATACCATAAAAGGTAAATCACGAACCTTTTTGAAAGTTTACTTATAAATACTGTACTTAATAAATCATAAAGCATTTTATATATTTGTTTATCAAAGTAGGAGAAGATATACACATTCAACCAGGAACAGGCACTGTTAACGAGATCTTATAGCTATATTAGCTATCCTCTTAGATGATCAGAGTCTCTGTGGGCATAAAACTGACTGAAACGGTCCCTGCATTGATTGGGGCAGAAGGATAACGCATGAGTTAGATTTAACGGAGATAAATAAAAATTCTCGTGAAGCGATTCCTCAGCGTTAGCACTGAAGATAACCCTTAAGAGATTGTTTTCATGATGTTCGCGCTTAGCGACTCTTTTGTGCCAGAGGTTGGCAACGTAGATCGTGAGTGGGTCTACCTCGGCAAAATTATAAATTGCATCATTAGAGTAATAACGGTTTGTAACTCTAAACTTTTTACTTACGCAATGCCTGAGCACTTTACGTTCGAAGACTTCTACCTTTCGTGCAGCAGTGGTAGAGGTGCTGAACCAAGAGGAGAACCCGTAAGTTAGAATTGGTCTTATTACTTGTTTGTATAATAATAGCTTTGATCTTTTGTGTAGTGGACCACTCCAATGAAGAAGCGATGAATATATATTGAAGACTTTGTTGGCTTTGGCCAGCTGATTGTACACATGTGGATAGAATTTCCACAAATTGTTCAGTTTAATGCCTAGGTAATTCACCGAAGTACGGAGGGGTACTGTTTTACCGTCCAAGATTAGTCTCAGTTTTCTGCTGAGCTTCACATTTCCCTTACGACCTCTTCCGCTCGAATTCCTAAAACAAATTACTTCAGATTTTTCAGGGTTGATGTCAAGACCCCACATTTTAAAAAACCTAGAGATTATTCCAAGGTGCGCTGCTACTTTTTTTAGCGCTGTCACCGGGCTGGCGGAAGACGCATAAACCGCCGTGTCGTCTGCATATAATATTGCAACCGAGTCCGCATCATGAACGTATCTGCTCCGGTGTGGGAAATCGTATAGGTATAGGTTATAGAGTTTAGGTCCCAGTATGGACCCCTGAGGAACTCCACGTGACATGATATAATCCAATGAGCGTTCACCGTTAACGACTACATATGATTTTCTGTTTTCAAGGAAACTACATAACACTCTAAGCCAGGGCATTGGAAGTCCAATACCTATGAGCTTGAAGATAAGTCCGTCCCACCACACGGAGTCGAAGGCTTTGGTTATATCCAACGAGCACATAACAGTGGCCTTCTTATCGCGAAGGCCGTGAAGGATGTCGTTGCCTAGTACCAGGAGAGCGTGCTCGGTCGAATGAGTCCGTTTGAAGCCAAACTGCTCGTCCGCGATTATATCTCTATCGAGACAGAAGGCATCGAGCGCCTCAGCAATCACCTTCTCAAACAACTTCCCGATATTGGAGAGTAGCGAGATAGGCCTAAAATTGTTTATATCCGAAGAGATGCATTTTTTTTTAATTGGAATGAGCCTTGCTATCTTCCATTGGGAGGGAAAATATCCTAGACATATGCAATTGTTAATTATCACTGTTAGAAACTCTATCGCGATTTTTGGGAGTTTTTTGATAACGACGTTTGAAACGCCATCTGGACCAGCGGATCTTTTCCCTGCAATATTTCTAATGTGTCCTTTGATAGATTCTGGGTTAGAATAGGGACTCTCGCACCTTCCCAGAGAAGGGTTAACTTCAGAGAAGGTGGATAATGGTTGTAAAGTTCCATTTACTATAAGGGAGTCTCTAAACTCACGCACTCTCTCCGTTACCACTCTAGCGTTTTCGGGATGGCCTAGAGGTGTCCTAGCAGTGTAAAGTGTCTTATAGAAGGATACAAAAGCATCTAATTTCTCGCTATTTGTAGTGAACTGAATATTACCAGAAGAGAGGGTATCAATATTTCCAGAGTTCTTCCTCCGTCCTAATATCCGATTTAAGGTTCTAAAAGTATTGGGTCCGGGTTTTAATTTTTGAAGTGTGTCTTTGAATTTATTATTGAAAAACGAGTTAATGTCCTGATCTAAACGGCCAGATATATCTTGAATGCAACGCTGCATTCTTCTGCTTTCGTTGTCCCAAATTCCCATGTTCGCGTCGAGTCGACCTTTAAGGAGTTTTTTCCATCTTTTTCGGATGGTAAATTTAGCCTTCGTTTGTGTTGGTAGTGTCCGGAAGAGAGGACGGTTTTCAGACACTCTCTGAAACTCCTCGGCTCTGTTTGTAATGCTGTTTACGAGTATGAGTAAGTAGGAGTCAATCTCATCTTTACTGAGATTCCTATTGTACTCGGGAAAATCCCTTTCAAGGTCAGATGTCATGCTAGCTCTGAACAGCTTCCAGTCTACTCTGGTTGTTGAGAGGAAACGTCCGAGATCGAGCCACGGCAGAAACGATCCAGGCGGCAGTCAATCCGAATCCCATAATGATCGGAGAATGATGTGACAGTTCTGCACCCCCCATAGAAGTCGAGTATGCTATGGCAGTTTCCAGAAGTAATGAAGAAATCTAAGTAGCTGCCACTTTTTGGAAAAGTGACCGCGAATGGAGCGAAAATCTCCAACTGGGAGTTTTGCACGTTGAGGTCGAACCACCCCTTTATCCAGCCACCAATTCTGTTGACCACAGAATCACCTCAATCCGGATGCCTTGCATTCCAATCTCCCCCGGCTATCACGTAGTCGAAGTTTCCGGAAGCTATCAGAGTGTTTAGTTCGGAGAGCAGACTTTCAACATCGGAGGCCGATGCTTGTGTTTCGTTAACATAGATAGATGCTAACAAGACTCTAAGTGTTTGGTTACCACTACCTTTAACGAACAGCACGCGGGCTGTCAAAGGGATGTTCGAGACGCTAAGTTGCGCTGCCTCAGTTTTAAAGTGCCTCTTAAGAAGGATCGCCGTGCCTTGAAAGCTATTATTACGAAATGTGTTGTACCCAGACAAGTAGAGCCTGTCATCATCGCTAAGATGCGTTTCACTTAAAAGAAGTATATCTGCTTTATTTGTGGCAATGAAATCTTCTAGGTTTGTCTTTCGGGCTTTTGATAAAATGGAATTAGCGTTAAGCGCAAAAATACTAATATTTGATGAACTTACACAGCTGTCTTGTTGCATAATGTTATGACGAAGTTAAGATAGCAATTTTGTCTAGCGGCAATGTCGTTCTTATTAATTTGGTTGTATATGGGTAGAAAGTTATTGACTTGCGCCAATAACTGGGCCAAATCAGTACCAAAAAGAACATTGGATTCATTAATAAAAGAAATGTCCCCTATATTTTGATTCGTACCAGAAGAGTGATGATTGTTTCTGCCAACAACGTCGGCGTAAGATTTGTCGTTAACTCGGAGGTTATTGATTGCTGCATCGACGAAGCGAGACCTATTATTTTTACGCATCAGAGCTGCAGCTTTGATATTCTTTTTTTTTTTCTAAATGTGCCTTGAAGACGGCACAACCGACGTAATTTGCCGGATGCCCGATTTCCCCGCAGTTAACGCAGGCAGGTTTCTCCGTATCTTTTTTTAAAGAACACTTACCAGGTTCGTGTTTGTTTAAGCACTTGACGCAGCGATGATCCAGGCTACAATTTTTAGCCACATGTCCGAAAAGCTGGCAGTTATGGCACTGGGTGTAGCCACGATCCTTAACCTTTTCCCATGATACTCTCATTCGGAGAATGAAGCGAATTTGAATCAGATCAGTCAAGGACTGGCCAGGTTCGACCTGTAGAATGTGCATGTCCAGGGCTCTGCCCTCAGATCGCGACTTAGGGGTGGAAAATGGTTTTAAGGACACTAGTTTTAAATTCGGAAGCTGTGACAAAATGTCTCGGATTATTTCCTCCCCGTTATATTGTGCATCAATGCCTCTAACAAGAACCGAAATGGGTTTGAGCTCAGGAGGGGTGAAGGTGATTGCATCGAAGCCTTGCTCCTTCAGGGTACGGAAGAGTATTTGGTGCTTATCCACCTGTTCGACGAAAACTTTAATGTCTTCGCTATTCTTGCATTTGGCGAGCACGAAATTTATGGAGCTATCGGATTCCCTGATGGCTTGGTCGATTTCTTTCATTTTAACTCCGTGTATGATAATCGGAGGGCAATATTTCCTTTTACGGATGGGGCGCGCGCGTGCCGTGGTGGGTTGTACCAAATTTTCGCCATTTATGTGCCCAGATATAGGGGAGGAGTTTATAAACGGTTTTTGCCGGTTCCTGGTTAAAACTATATGAGGTGTAGCGACATCCTCATCTAAAATACTAAAACGATTATAACCTGCCATTTCTACAGTCTTAGAGTTATTTCCCTTCTTACTGGGGATAAAAAATAATTTTTTTTTGCGAGTTACCTTACTCCACATAAGTGTGCTTCCGGTCGCATGTTGTCCAGGCGATGCGGAGGGCTCTTGATTCTTCGGAGATGAGTCCATCATCTCTGCTTCACTGGAAAGGCTGCGCAATCAGCCTTTGTCGGCTTTGATGTGGTCAGGCCTGTATATCTCTGCTTAGAAGTAAGCTGCAGCGGCGGAAAGTCCGACTTGTTCGTCGCCTGAGTATTCATGTTGTCGCTTGTATGAAACTCGTCGTCAGAAGGTAAATCAAGGCCTTCTGGCCCTGCTAGTTCGAGAGCCAACTGGTTGTTGGCGGCTGTATATGGCGACGTAGATTGTCTTATGTTGGTTTTGTTTTTGTTTGTTCTTGGAATCCGTGATTGCATTTTGGCAAGTAGAGTCGGCGTCACTTCGCCATCTCCCTTGCTCTTGCCAATAAGATGGCGGCCCGCGAGTGCAACTTCTCTGGAAAGTTTGCACCGCGCCTCGCGGCCTCCGTCCTCGGCGATACGTTTGCGTGCGCCTTGCTGCTTAGTGCTGATTTTTTTTTTCTTTCACTTCACAGCACTTTTTTTTTTTTTTTGTTTTATAATTATTTTGCAAAGAGATTCGCAGGTATCGCAATTCGCTTGACTGAAAATGTCACTCCGAGACACAACTTCACTCTGCGGCGTTCGGAACAGCTCTCGCGTGACACATTACTGTTTTCCGGTTTTTTATTTGAACTTTTAATTTTCTCTTTCACTTTTAATTTTGCTTTAAATTCACTCATATTGTTTGCTTCAAATAGCAGCACTTAGTTTGTATTGCTGTCAGGAATACCTTCGATGACGTATTCTATTACGGAAATATCGTCGACTTGCGTTTGTGTACGGTTGCACTTGTCACTTTCGACTTAAACTCGCGAAGCAAAGCACGTTTTAAGTCCGCATAGTCTAACGGTTTCACTTCACAGTCCACAAATAGTTTCGCTGGGCCTTTGAAAAGCCGTTTAGCGAATAACAGTTTTTGAAGGTTATTCCACGCGAAAAGTTCCGCATATTTTTCAAATTCTTGAAACCATCTCAAAACACTTCTGTTGTCTGCTCCGTTGAAATATTCCATTATGGATTCCACATCGCCGAATATCATTTTAGCTGCGCTATTTTGCGTCTCCATTTCGTCTGTTTCAGCTGATCGCTGCGAAAACTGGCTTCTACGATAGCGACCCGCCATTTCTTTTTTGAATTCGACGGGTGCGGAAAATTTAGAATATGCAAGCGGTTGAGCCCCCAATTTGTGGTATTTTGATGTGATTAAAAGAAAATCGATTAGTAACAAAATGATAAAAGTATTTAATTCAAATAAATGACAGCTCTTGATTTCAATTTCTTCCGTTTTACTTTGAGAGGTCTCCGATCCACGTCCACGCTGTTGCTCGGTTGTCGTAAGAAGAGATCGAAAAAGAAGATGGTAGTCGTGACGGAAGCTCCATGAAGTCAGGGTTGTCCAAATACAATCCTACATGTATATATATATATATATATATATATGTATAAATATAACTGGCAACACGAATTAATAGCAGGAACAAATGAAAATAAACAAAATAACGTGACCCGAACAAAAGCATAACCAACAGCACAATACAAAAACAGCCTTTATATGGATACTAACAATACACCGAAACCCCGCTATGCTAGCCTCTAGCCACTTAGATGGATGATGGACAATCCAACGGCGTCGTGACTCCCCGAAGACGTGCAGTTATAATTTAAAATTACACTCGCGGCAGTAAAACGATACGATGACAAAAAAAACTAGTAAAAAAGATATAAAAATTGATTTAAAAACGCGTATAACAATAAATAAAAATAATAACAAAAAACTGGGTGTGACGGCTAAAAGCACGTCCGGCACCAAGAACTATGCCGTCAAGCGTTAAACAGGATTTGCTCAAGCACACTTCAATACGGTCAAATAGCATTCCTTATTGACCGTCTGTCCCTCAGGAACGAATTCATGATGAGCATGAGCATCGTCTTGATTTTTGAACGGCTTTGGCCTTTTTTTTTCGGTTTCGGCTCATTTTTTTCTTCCATTCCGATAATTGTTGACTGGTTTGCATGTCAAACTCGTAGAACTGTGTCTCATCACCAGTTATCATGCGCTCCATGAATGTGGGATCAGAATTCGCACGATCAAGCATGACCAAAGTGACATGTTCACGGTACTTTTTTTAAGGAAAATTCAGTTTTATTGGAAATAGTCGAGAAAGGACGCATTTCATGGCCAAAGTATCCACCAAAATCAAACGAACGGACTTGCAAGAGATGTCGAGTCATCCTGCTATCTCCGTAATACTGGTATGACGATTTTCATGCACCATTTCCTTCACTTTTTGAATATTTTCGTCAGTTGAAGAGGTCGAAGGTCGTCCAGAACGAGACATGTCTTCAACAATCTCTCCGGATTGAACTACTCGAAGGCTCGTGTTTTTGATTGTACTGAATCATCGAAAACCTTTTCCAAAATTCGCAAAATTCGAAATTTGGTTGGAAACACAAAATTTGAAACAAATTCTTTATTCCATATTCTTATCAATTGTAAAAATCGTGGACTACTGAGATGTACCGATTCAACCAGCTGCTGTAAACAAACTGATTAACAGACCGCGCTAATTTTTTGAATTATAATTAAGGACAGTCCTAACTGCTTACCAAAAAACATTTTTTTTTAAATATCATTTCCCAGACTAATTTTAATTACAAATTTCCCGATACTATATGGGCACAATGTATATACTTATTTTTATTATTAATTACAATACTGAAGTAAAATTGTTTCTTACTGAATAAAACCAGAACGTTGTTTAATGTTTTCCTTGTTGAATGTAACGCTCGCCTTTTGCAAAAAAAAATATTTTATCGTAGTCCATCATGATTTTTATGTTATTTTTTCCTGTCTTGAAAAGATATAATTAATTTATATTACAGATGATGATTTGTAATAACTTAATTCACAACTATTTAGATTTCACTCAAATTAAGCGAAAACAGTTTTTTTCAAAGATTTTTCTTAAGGTTTCTCTATTTCTCGTCACAGTATTGTTTGTAGCTTATGCCTTATTTTGCTTGAAAAATTAGCAATAAACTCACAAATACATTGTACAAGATATAAGACAATATTCATGCACTTATTATTATTATATTTTTTTTTTACTTTTATTGAATTTTTCTCGTTTCGTATGATTGAACTTCAATGCTTAGCTATCAACTTTTCACATTATTTATTTTTCAGTTAATTAGAAATAACGAAACTTTTTAATTATTCGACTATTCAATTTATATTTCTTTTATTTTAAATTAAAAAAAAAAAACTCAATCCAGCTTTTTTTTTCGAAACTCGCTTTTTTTAAGGATATGATAAAAAAAATATTTGATTTGGTGAATGTATTCACAGTGCATTTCGAATTAAAAGAATAGATTTCCGGATTCTACACTGTTACGCTTTATTATTCGTGACGTTTCGGTCTCTGCTGAGAGTGTTTGATAAAAGTCTCAGCAGAGACCGAAACGTCAAGAATAATAAAGCGTAACAGTGTAGAATCCGAAAATCTTTTCTTTTAAAAAAATATTTGTTAACAAAAAACGACTTTCAATCTGTTTTTTCTTGTGATGAAGAAAAACTTTTCTCTCACCGTTTGGGATCTTAATCCCGACTCCCCTCCGATACAGATCAATCCCAACCTCCTAGTCCATCTTTTATCCAACTCATCCCAACTTAACAAAAGACATCAAAAGAGGACAAATAAGTTTAAGCAACTTCACTCTATATATTTCAAATCTTCTGCCATTAAGACATGTGGTTCGACACAGAATTCAAAAAATTTATGTATAATACTTTATGTCATAATATTTAATTAATATTTTTATAATCTAATCAAAAATATGATCCATATATCCTTGACGGTTAGCGTGCTCTACGACATCGAAAACTAGTTTGTTGGCATCATCACCACCCATTTCAAATGCAATTTTCTTAAAGTCATCACCGTACATATCCTTTTCGAAAAGGTCAGATGCTACGGCACATTCACTTTCTGGACAGGCCATCCAAGGAACAAAATGTATGCAAACTAAAGCTCCATAGAAAGCAAATTTCGAAAAATGTTTGTAAAAGTGTTCGAAACTGAAAAAACACGTAAATTTGTGAGAAAATTACACTACTCAGAAGAAATATGTAGATAGTTTATTAATTCACAATTCTCACCTATACGGTTGTAAATCCTTGTGTTCGACATCAACTTCCAAAATTTCTGCAATCGAATTAATCAACGTAGTGTGGTAAAACTTCAATAGTTCCATCCAAAAATCATTCCTTATAGCGGGATCCATATTCATGTACATGCAAAAGGATATGTCCATAGCAGGGCTTCCATATCGGAGTTCCTATTCAAAAAAATTACTTTTATTGTTTATTCTTTGTTTAAGGTAAGCGTCGACTAGTCAGCATCGCAATTCGTCAGGAATAAATTTTCCCTTATTAAAGAAAAAATTACCTGAAAATCAATCATTCGGACCGCTTGCGGATTATCAAAGCCGTTTTCTTTTTCATATTTGAAAAGTATGTTATTGCGATTGAAATCGCCATGCTGTATTACCGAAAATGTTTCATCAATTTTACGAAAACGTTCCAAAAGTTTTAATGGTGCTGTTCCGTAGTTTTTGCGAAATTTTGTTATATTATCTACAAAATTAGCATCATTAATTGAATCTTTGATTTTTTCGAAGTAGGTAAAAAAACGATCAAATGCTGGTGGATATATTGCGCCGTACAAGTTTCGGTTTTGTTCGACAAACGGAAACGGAATGATTCCGCCAATTAGATTTTCAAGATGTGCATCCTTTCGAATTCTTAAGACATACGTCAAGGAATGATATTCGGCAAGCGTTTTCATCATGAGCTTCATATGCATGCGATCTAAATATAAACGAGGACCTCCACGAAATCCATGAACGTTGAGGTTTTCTAAAGCCAATACCGATTCAGGTGATGCGCTGCTAAGACCTGCGATAAATGTTAACCATAAATTTTTGAAAATTCAAATTTTGCGTATATATTTTAAATAATTCAATAATATGAGGGGGACTTCAAAAGTTCGCCGAATGCCGTAGAGGGGAGTAAAATTTAACAAGTTATTATGCTCCCTTAAGCCTAATACATTTATCATTACTCTCACAAAGTCTATTAATTCTTTTAAAAAAAATGTATCAAGGCCATCAAAATTGGTAGAAATTGCTGATTTCATCTCTTCTTCGTTGGTAAATTTTCTTTCCCGAAGTTCTTTCTTCAGTTTTGGGAACAAATAGAAGCTGTTGCAACATGGCTCTTAAGAACAGCTGCGTTGTCGTGGAAAAGCAGCACACCTTGAGTCCACTTTCCTCTTCCTTTTTTCTTTGATGGCATCCATTAAAGTTTGTGGCGTATGACATGATATTTTGTCCATTTTTATAGTCGACCATCAAAACCCCCTCTCTATCCCAAAAAATAGTGGTCATGATTTCTTCGACGAATTATGACACCTTGAACTTCTGTGATGCGGCTTTTCGGACCCACAGCATTCAGGCGCATAGTGATGAACCCAAGTTTCGTCTCCAGTAACAATCCGGGTCAAAATTGCATCCCTGTTCTCGCTACAGATATCTCGCGTGAACACTCGACGCGCTGCTGTTTCTAAATCGCTGATAGCATTTTTGGTACCCAACTTGCGTTGGCCTTGGACATACCGAGATTATCGTGGAGGATATTCAAAATGGTTGTATCTGATACTTCAACCAATTTTGCGATATTTTTCTTCTTTAAGCGAGCTTCTTCGAGAACAAGTTTCTCCACTTTTCAACGATTTTTGAGGAAGTGGCCTCAATCGGCCAGCCTGAGCGTTCATCATCTTCAATTGATTCTCTCCCTTGTCTGAATAAACCATACCACTTAGGAATCATCGTTTTACCAGGGCAATAACTGAAATGTTAGTAATGCGATTTGACAGAAACTTTGTATTTATACCTATATTGAGTGTTAGAATGCCTCCATGTTAAAATATTACCCCCGCCCCTGGTACGTTTCTTTTATTTCGCGAATCAGAGATATATGTACTTATGCTGACACTGGAACACTGATAATAACAATAAAGGTGATCCGCTGTAAGTTTCCTGATTATTTGAAGCATAAATGCCCCATAGGTACTGTAATCATTAACCATATCGATTCGGGAAAATATCGCTATTATATCATGCAGACATGGATTAGATAGATGATCTGCAATACGCTTACTTGTCAATTAAATCGTGTAATTTAACAGTAATTCGCGTGGCGTGAAAATCATGGAACAGAATGGTGCTCTTAAGATTCCATCGTTTGTTGTGTGTGGCGAGTTCGGCGCGCCTGCGGAAAGAACAATACCCCTGCGATACACATGGATATCCCCCTTAAGATAAAAATAAAATACTTAAATATGGCAACCCGAACTGGCTTGACGACAGAGAACTGTGAGAAACCGCGTGCTCGGGCAAGGATCGCTAGCTGGTCAGAGGAAAGAAAAGAAAAAAACGCAGTGAAACCTCGGAAAAAGATCTTTCTTTCGTATGGAAATCCGAGATACGGCTAGTTTTCGATTTCTCCGCCGCCTCGTTGAACTCGAAAGGAA
The DNA here is from genome assembly GCA_963669355.1 of Chorisops tibialis. Lineage (NCBI taxonomy): Eukaryota > Metazoa > Arthropoda > Insecta > Diptera > Stratiomyidae > Chorisops > Chorisops tibialis. Next base: position 108,934,306 of record OY770262.1, on the reverse strand, counting down.
ACGAGTTAAAAATTTTAAAAAATAGCGAGCGTCTCGTCCGACGACGACGGAAAATGTGCACGTGATTCAGAAGCATCGGGAAATTTCGCAGTAAATCGAGAAAAAGAAAAACAGTTCGAGACGAAACGACACCAGTTTTCATTTTGGCGCTCGACGGTCATCGCAGAAAACCTCTCTCCATACGAAAAAGGATATGTTGGAGACTGTATGGCTAAGGCAGGGTGAACAGAGTAAGACGACATAACATCAGTTGCCATCGTCGAGGTATCTGATCGGGTCAACACCGTGAAAGTCCTAATTTAATGTTGAATACCTGTTCTGGGGTAAGTCGACGTGACGAGCTCTAAAGCTCGTTTTGTTGTTATAGGCCATGATTTTTATGACCAGTATCGGAGAAACGAACCCCCCACGACTCCCGTAGCTAGACTCGGCAACACGCTAGCACGTCGCTCCAGCCCGATAGTGCCACCGAGATAGATGTTGGTGGATCTTGGACCAGTTTGTTTCCTGAACCTAATTTTCCTTGCCTATTTTCGGTTATTTCGATATTTTAATATAAAAAAAAAACTTCCCTTTGGCCTCAATCATACAATCATACGTTTGACTTCGACTCTCAATCAACCGCAATCGATGAGGAACGGGTAATTGAGCTATGGCTCGCCATAATTGTACGGTGCGACCGTCAGCTTTACCCCCAATTCCTAACGTTTAAGTTGAAATGCATGAACGTGCATGAAGTTATTCCCAATCGACGTAACTTACGCAGCCCTTGACGTGGAAGTTGGTTGATTTCCATTTTCCTCGCACAGAGTCGCCAAGGGTGCAGAAATATTTCTTGTCGCTCAAAAATCTCGATTCCGAGTGACCGTCTATCCGTCTGTCTACAATATAACTCTCGAACGGTTTGAGCTATTATGCTGAAATTTGTTTCATGTCATTTTTAGTAAAACAAAATCCTTAGGTTCGCGAGCGCGATACATCCGTATATTCCTTCTACTCCCTCCTATACCAATTTCAAGAAACTATCTGAGCAATCTACTTCGAAATTAGGTCAAAATATAATGATTTGAATTCGTCATTAACGTCGAAAAATGTTGGTTCGATCCCCTAGAAGGAGTACTAGTCCCTCCTTGGAAAAATGCATTTCTTCGATTTTCATTGAAACTGACAAAGCTAAAAAGACAAACTTTTACCTTCAATAATAACTAATTTTATTATAATTGGCAATCAGTTTTGAAAAAAATATAAACTTTACCTCACTCCCATACAAATTTCACGAAATTTTGAAAATTCAATTACATCATTTTTTATGCACACTGTCAAAGCTATCGATTTGAAATTTTGAGCAATCTATAATATTAAAAAAAAAATTGTTTTGATCCACATACACCTTCTACCACCTCCCACACAAATGCATCATTTTTAGTAAATGCATTTTATCGATTTCCATTAAAATTAGAAAAGGTAAAACTTAAAATTTCGCCAGAATTTGTGCCTTAATAATTACAATAACTGCTAAAAAAAATGCATACATACAAATTTCTAAGAATTTCAGGAAAAGTGTTTCTCATTCGAACATGCATATGAGTGCAATCGACTTTAAAATTGGGACAAAGCAGAGAATAGGCCGTATGAACTCTTCGCTACATTCATACATATCAGTGGCTGGAAATCAGCACATTGGATTCAGCGACTCTCAACAATATTAAGAGATGAGCTTTCAATGGTTTTAGTCATTGCTAGTCCAGGCTTCGATGTTAAACAATTTCTCAATATATTTTATGTTGGTTGGAGCCTAAATAAGTAAAACTTAAAAAACCTCAAGCACTTATTCGTAGATATGGTATGCTCTTTTACATACCTGCGATTTTCTCACTGCTCTTTTAAAAGAGCAATCGCATATTGCGATTGGAAATTGAAAAGAGCTGCGATTAGAAGAGCAGAGTTAATGCATACTGCTTACATTCTATCGCCAATAAAATTGCCGCAATGGTTATCGCTACAAATCCCAGGACTTTTGGTCCCACCTCTGTTGTGACTTCCTCAATCGCCCCCATTTCGACACAGTCCGGCGTCGGCACTATTTCTTTCGTCGGTTCAATAAATTCGATAATTTATTTATCGTACGAAAGAAAATGCAATTAAACAACTACGTAGAAAGCCACAATTAAAGATCTAGAGCTTTCCAGTATAGTTCACACATACACACCGAAGGAAGCTTCGGGAATAATCACGACTATGGAGAGAGATGTATAAAAGCACGAAAGCGTTCAAGAGCGAGTCAGTAATTTTTGATTACGGTGACGGAAACGTTAAGAGAAAAGCACGCGGCGGTGTTGTCATAAAGTGCGAATTGATCGGAAAATTAAATTAGAGTGCCAATAAATAAATTATCACTTATTTTTAAACGAATTGTGTTTTTACTTGAAATCCCGGCGAAACCCTAGCTCGCAACAATATGCATACGGAAAGGTTGTTGGGAAATATGATCCCATACAATTGCGAGCCGTCGTTTTTTAGGCGGCGGTCTTACGTAGAGAAATTAAATATAAACAGAGCGCGATCCCATTGAGGCAAGACGGTACTTTTTACGTTTGAAAAAAAAAGGGAAATCTAGCTCGTAGTAGAAATACGAGCCGTAGTGAAATTGATATTGAAAAATGTCGAAGCGAGTGGGACAAATAGGAGGATAGTGGAGAGAGTTAATAAATTCGATTAGGTGTGATCGAATTGATTACACCTCACACCGACTAGATAGTAGCTCAAATCAAAGCTCGACAAACACAACGCCCCTTACCCATGAGAGCGCACTTCATTTCATTGACCACTTCACACGTCCGTCCCACCGATCAGATAGATCAAAGCTCGCTAAACAATTCGCAGTCGCACTTCATCGACCTGCTTAGAGCAGCTCTAAGCTCACCGATCTGCTCATAACTCGTAATATCACTGAGCTGTGAGCAAATATCGATATCACTGAGCAGTGAGCAGATATCACTGAGTACGAGCAATAAACAGATATCATTAAGCACATCACTGCAATAGCAGTTTTTGCCATCGCTGCTCACTAGCATGGAGAATAGGAGTACAAAAATCACTACTATTAGAAGAGCTACTCTTTTTCACAGATATTGAAAAATAGCAATCGCAGTTGATCACAGCGATTGGAAAAGAGCAGGTTTTAGCCATCCGTCTGAAATGTAAATTAACAGCACAAAAAAAATTACAGATAAATTTAGATTGCTAATTAAAATGAAAGACTGCAAATATTATAACAAACAATTTCTTACTATTTACCTTCAATTGTTCCATATTTAGCAATATAGACAGTTGGTATCCAGTTAGCAACCTTGATTGATGACTTGTTCGCTTCGTTTAGGACTTTTTCATAATAAGGCATCACAGTGTTATAAATAAAAATTTCATTTGCAAATTGCGTGTAAACTCGACCAAATTTTCGAAAATCGTCGTCTCCTTTCATAAATTTAAGGAAAATTTCATGAGTACTTTTTCTGTAATAGAAAATATTTCAAATGTTTTATGAAATTATACAAAAATAATTAATTACTTTTTGGTCAATTTCTCTTCAGTATCTAAACGTAAGCTGTACATGGCCGACATGAAACCATTCAACGTAGTGGCACACTTTAGATCATATTTCAGGACGGATTCATTGTTTAGCTTCTCTCCGATCAAATCAATCAAGGTCTCTTTAATAAATTTAAGTTGGTCTTCTTCCGTCGACATTTTTCTGTTTTAAATTATAAGAAACTTATTAGTTTTTTCAATTAATCAATTTCATAAATCTCTGAATGAGAAATGATATTTTCAAGATAACACCGGTCGAAAATTATTCACTATTTACTAGAGTTGAGAATGATTTAAGTTTGAAGGTTTGCAAATTAACAATACAGCAAAAGTTCAATTTGATATAAAACCATCAAATCGAACTATTTTGTGTTTCAACAATATTATGTACATATGTATATCTTAATTTATTAATTTCCGTTGCCTGTCAATTTTCTTAGTGATAACTTTATCATTATTTTTCCTGGCTGTCGATCTAAAGACTTACTCGCGTACTGCCTTTTGCTGAACTTCGCCTGTCGATCACAGGATATACTCGCTTACTGTCGCTTATTGAACTCCGCCTGTCGATCATAAGACCTACTTCTGACTGTCGATCGCAGGACTTTCCCGCTTACTGTCACATACTGAACTCCGCCTGTCGATCTCAGAACTTATTCTTGCCTGTCGATCACAGGACTTACTGGCTTACTCATCCCGACCGGAGATTGAACTCCACATTCGTCGATAGCACTCGCTTGCCGACTACCCTACTCACTTCCCAGCTTCGGCACTCCTGTCCAAATATCAACTCACAACTAACTGCTTTCACGAATGCTCACTCCTTTTATACCCCACACGAGCGACGTGTTCGCTGACTGTCGACGCGTATTTGTTGTTGTTTTCATTCAAACGTGCGGGTGTTTTGCTGTAATGATACTGCAGAACCGCTGCCGACTGAAGACATCGAACACTTGATAAGCGACACACACTAAGTTTATACGGACACCAAACTTCACGAGTGAAACTTCAATCGCGAGGTAAAAATTTATAAACCGTAAGTGAATTGACAGCCTACTATCCGAAGACATGAATTCATTTTTCTTCACTATCCAGCATGTGAAATACCATTTTTATGTAATTCCCAACACGAATTAATGAAATTTGCAATATGTTTTGAAATTATACAACAAATTGCTAACAAAAGTTGCAACTTTAATGGGTTGAAGAACTATCAAGTCATATATATTGGTAACCAACTAAACGCATTCATTAGGAATGCAATATTGGGCGCATCCATTTCGTCTTGACTGCGATTTGACAGTTGACATTTCTGCTTCATTGCCACGTAAAAAGTCTTTGGCATCAATTGTTTACAATCATCGACATCGAAAATCGTATTGTTGTAGTTGGCCTACTAAAATGCAATATGGAAAAAGGCGATATCTTTCGGACGTTGCGACCGCTTGGAATCACTCGCAATTTTGTGTATCGTGCTGTGAAGTTATTTGAGGATATTGGTGGAGTACGAGGCCGTCGAAGATCCGGCCGTTCGCGCACTGTGAGAACTCCGAAAGCGATCAAAGCCGTGAAAAAACGAATCGACCGAAAACCGCTGAGAAAACAGAAAATCTTGTCGCGGGAAATATAAATTTCGCAAAAATCCATGTCTCGCATTATCAAAGAAGATTTGGGGCTCAGCGCGTACAAGCGACACACTGGAGATCTGCTCACGGCCGCATTGAAGGAAAAACGCAAGCGAAAATCGAAAGCGTTACGCAGCCAAATTCTGTTTACTGCCGAGAAAATCTTCACCGTAGAAGAATCGTTCAATAAACAGTCATCCAGAGAAGCATCCCAACTCATCCCGAGGGTCTAAAGAGGCCACCATCCCGCGTCTGTAATGGTATGGTGGGGAGTGAGCTACGATGGCGTTACCAAGCTCCATTTTTGCGAAAAAGGAGTGAAAACATCGGCCAAAGTATATCAATCAACCGTCTTGGAACCCATTGTGAAGCCTCTCAACCAATCAATATTCGCCAACAAGCCATGGACTTTCCAGCAAGACTTTGCTTCAGCTCACAAGGCAAAAGCGACTCAACTGTGGATCAAAAACAACCTTCCAGACTTCATATCAACGGATGATTGGCCAGCTGGTAGTCCAGACCTCAACCCGTTGGATTACAAGTTGTGGTCCGTATTAGATGGCATGGCTTGCTCTACTCGACACCCAAATATTGAGTCGTTGAAACGACCCCTTGTCCGTGCAGTGGACAATTTCCCCATGCATGAAGTGCGTCTCGCGATCGATGAGTGGCCAGATCGCCTCAAGTCGAGCTGGAAGGCAAATGGAAGTCATTACGAATAAGTTGTTCTAAGATTTGTAGCCATTGAATAACTCAATAAAAAAAGAAAAAAAATTTGAAAAATATTAATTCGTTTTCATTTGGCGTCGATTTTTCTGTATACCAATATTTATGACTTGACTAGGTACTCTCACATTTCATCTAGAGTATAACTAGGGGCAAAAATTCAAGGCAGTCGCAATTTAATCGGAATGAACCTGTGCTCGCTAGAGAAAGCTGAACGTAAGAGCTTAAAAGCACATTCCTACTAAGGAAATTATTTGTACGCGAAATATGAAGAACAATCGATATAATGTCGGTAGTATCAAACAAAATAACATCAAAAGGGAATACTCTTGCCGATACTTCAGTGAATGGTTCAAAGATCGATCTACCGAAATTCGATGGCAAACTACTCCGAATGGGTTCAGTTCCGCGATTTCTTGCAAGTAAGAGATTAATTAGCTCTGACGCAAAAGTTCATACAAAAATTGATTTATACGCCAAAAACTGGCGTAGACGCGACCTAGCACTAACAATGTAGTGAAAAAAGAGATATGGAGCAAGAATTAATGAGTATCTCATAAACGGTAATAGATACGTGAAATGGATAATAGAAATAAAATAACTCCAAAAACACTAAAATAGCGAATATATCAGAAATCAGCTGACGAAATGTCAAAATAAATACTCCAAACAATTAAGATTAGATACTAACCTGATGCAAATACAAACAATGAATCTCGTTTAAATATTTTCACTAATTAAAGCTATGGGAATTCTATGATTTGCTCTTTTATTGGAAAATAGTTCACTTGCTGCCTCTCTAGAGCCTTTAGCAGAGTTGACGCGACCCTACGGAGCAATCTGCACTGCTAAGCTTTTTAACCGGAACTCCAATTAGTACTTAGTTGAAGCAGCTCACAGTTGATATTTTTATTGGCACTGGCATAGCTAAATAAAAAAAACACTCGCTTCGATTGTGATCATATTCGGTCGACTGTCCAATAAGAAAGCTCCGTGTGTAACATTACTGTTAAAGTCTGATAGTGCGATGAAAAAAAGATTACAAATATTTATCAAGATAAATCTCTAAAAATTACACATGACAATTGAGTGGAGTATATGTTCTTAGCTTAATTATAAAGATTTCATAATTTCTGCTTAATGCATTTTTCTTCTAGCTACCTACAGTGGCGGACAAAAGTCTACGGCAGCACCTTATATTGAGGTTCTGTTTAATTGGAAGCTTTAATCACAAATCCATTGATGCACAGTTTTTCGGTCACGTAAATATATTTATAAAAAAACAAAAACTTTTCATAACAAACTTAAAGAGAAATTCATAAAAACATAAAAAATTGAATGGACAAAAGTCTACGGCAGTCAGTGCTGGCTGACTTACACATGAAAAATTTCCAACTAAACCTAACGGTATTTCTTCGAAATTTGTTTATTTGCTCTTACTGCTATTCATTACATGTGCAGCTGCAACTCTATTATAGGTTCATCGCTAGTTTCGAACTGTAAGGACCGCAAAATGTCATCGCAAAAAGAAATTTTTAGTGATGTCCGAAATTGGGTTGTCCAGTATAAAAAAGACAATAAATCGTGTTCGAAAATTGCGAAATTATTGAAACTAAAACTGTTGAAATAAATTATGTTTTGTAAACCCAGCCAACCGCGGCAAACTTGTGAACCGGGCTATATCAAATAAAGTTCAGTTCAGCTCGAACGTCTTGCAAAGCAGACGTGTTTCATTTTTGTCTTTTTTTGGCTGAACCTCAACAGGTTATGGGCCCAGACTCAGCGCGCAGTTAACCGGAAAATAATATTTATTTTGTAATTCTTCTCTTGTTGAAAATAATTTCGAGCGGAAAAAGTTGCTCGTAAATTGGAAAAGTAAATTGATGTCGGAGCAAGCAGTGTGCACGAGATCGTCGTAATAAAATCATCGTGACTTGCGGAAAGTGCGGAAAAATGGCATCGAGGGAAGAGGAGAAAGTACAAAAGCTGATTGGAGCATCCAATTATTCGACATGGAAGCGGGAAATTCGCGTGTTGCTTGAATGGCATGATTTAGACGGATCGATTGATGAGCCGGTCACATTAACTGACAGCACAAAACTCAAGAAGGCGAGGGCAAAAATTTTAATCAACATTGACCGTTCATTGTATGATGAAATTGGGGATTTGCCCACCGCCATCGAAGTGTGGAAAAAATGTGCGGAATTATACGACGATCGAAGCTGGATAAAACTGGCACGCTCGATCGGTGACATGGTGACCGCTCGATTGGAAAATTCATCGTCAATGGACGATTACTTAAAAAAAATTTCGACTGCTGCCCGAGTGCTTAAGGATTTAGGGTTAGAAATCCCGGACACTGTAATTTGTGGTGTAATTTTGTTCGGTCTTACGAGTGAATATGAAGCTTTTATCACTGGCTTGGATGGTGGGACGTTAATCAACGGAAAAATGACAACGCAGTTAGAATCCGGAACATTACGCCGCAGATTGATCGACACTGAATTGGCGAAACGTGCAATAAATGGTGGTGAGACATCTGGAAACGTTTTCAAAGCAGTTCATTATTCGAGGCAACAGAAATCATCGAAGAAATTTCCGACGAAGAACGGAAATTTTCAGTACAAGTGCTACAGGTGCCATAACACGGGTCACATGCGTAAGGATTGTCCTGAAAACCGGAAGGATGCAGACTCGAAATACACTGTGAGCAGAAAAGAAAAAAATCATGTATTTCATGCGGTTGCTCTGAATGCCGTCGATCATTCGAACAACGTTTGGTATGTGGACAGCGGTGCCAGTCAGCACATGTCGGGAAATCGTGAATTGTTCGCGGAATTCAAGTCAAATCCATCATTCACAGAAATTAACACAGCGGACAATACGAAATTGAAGGTGATTGGAAGCGGAACGGTAAAATTGTCTGTTGATGGAGAAGTGATTCGAGTACGCGATGTGCTTCATGTGCCCGGTTTGGCGGCAAATTTATTGTCAGTATCCAAGATGGTGGCTGTTGGAAATATTGTGACATTTAGACACGACGGCTGTGTTGTGCAGGACGCTAAAGGCGATGTTGTGGTATGTGTGAAACCCTCTAACGGAGTCTATAAATTGAATACCAATAATGTTGCATTGAAAGTGGATAAGAGCAAAGACGACGACTTGATAATGTGGCATCGGCGTCTCGGCCATGTTGCATACAATGATCTCATCAAATTGAACTCGGTGGTGAACGGAATCAGTGTAAATGGCAACCGCAATGCGCTGTCGAAGTGTGTGCCGTGTCTGCGCGGCAAACACAGTCGCGAGCCATTTCATCGTTCGAATGCTGCAATTAAGTCGAGGCGCGTGCTGGAATTGGTGCACACAGATGTTTGCGGGCCTATGGAGACTGCATCAGTTGGCGGTGCGAAATATTTTGTTTCGTTTGTCGACGACTACTCGCGGAAGGTTTTTGTTTACTTCGTGAAGAACAAAGGAGATGTTCAACAAGTATTTGCAGACTGGAAGAAAATGGCTGAGAGGCAAACGGACCAAAAGTTGAAAATTATCCGTTCCGACAACGGCAAAGAATACTTTGGACAGTTTGATCGAATTTGCCGGGAAGATGGAGTAATTCATCAAACCAGTTGCTCGTACACGCCACAGCAGAACGGCGTGGCCGAAAGGATGAACCGAACCCTGGTGGAAAGGGCCAAGTGCATGATTTTTGATGCTGATTTAGATAAGCCGTTTTGGGCTGAAGCTGTAAACATGGCTGCATACATCACGAATCGTACAATCAATCGAACTTTAGGCAGCCGTGTACCGGAAGAAATTTGGACTGGCTCAAAAGTCGATATTTCGAACATCAGAATATTTGGAACAAGCATCATGGTGCAAGTGCCGAAGCAAAAACGGCGGAAGTGGGACGCCAAATCTACACGGATGATTTTCGTTGGTTTTGCTGATAGTCAAAAGGGTCTGCGCTGTTATGATCCTAATACGAAGAGCGTCACTATAAGCCGTGATGTCAAGTTTCTGGACCCGCCTGAAACGAAGGTAAATACATCAATTAACTTAACTGATGCTCTCGAAGATGTTGTTACAGTGGACGAGTCGACAGTAAATTCATCCAGCGATGGTACCAAAAGAACGATTGCGGAAACCCGGCAGGAGAAGCCTGGCAATCGGAAGATTTTGTTTGAGTTGGGGCCACAAAACAAGGCACCTGATTCTGCTGATATGAACTCGCCAGATGACTCGTTTTCGCAATTTGATGATCCGAGTATGACATTCCTAGACGATCCAAATGATGAAGATTATGTACCATCCGAAAAAGATCCAGAGGAAGTCGTAGAAGTTAGGAAATCGAATCGGATCGCAAGCAAGAATTCTCAAACGAAATTGGCGTGCGCTTATATTACTGAATCTGGCGAACCCCACACAGTTCATGAAGCGATGACTGGTGGCGATAAGCAGCACTGGATTGAAGCGATGCGAGAGGAAATTAAGGCGCATGCTGAAAATGCAACATGGAAATTGGTCAACTTGCCAATCGGACGAAAGGCAATAAGGACGAAATGGGTATTCAAGGTAAAGATTGGTACGGACGGAAAGATTGCTCGATATAAGGCACGGCTAGTGGCTAAAGGGTGCTCGCAACGATACGGGGTGGACTACGTTGAAACCTTTTCACCCGTGGTTCGATACCATTCTATTCGTTTTCTCATCGGCTATGCTGCTCGACATCGACTGAAGATCCATCAAATGGATGCTGTTACTGCCTTCCTACAAGGCAATCTTGATGAGGAAATCTACACTGAACAGCCTGAGGGGTATGATGACGGGACGGGTCGTGTTTGTAAGCTAAATCGAGCGATGTACGGCTTGAAGCAAGCAGGTCGTCAATGGAATAAGAAGTTAGATCAGGCATTAATCGGTTTTGGATTGAAGAAATCTCGTTTGGATCCATGCATCTACATCACACCCGACATCCAGGCAATAGTTGCAGTTTACGTTGACGATATTTTGATTATTTGGAAGGATCGAGCCGTGCTAGACAGAATCAAGAGTCAGTTGTGCGGAATATTCAAAATGAAGGACTTGGGTCAAGCTACGAATTGTGTCGGCATTGGAATCAAATACACACATGCTGGCATAGCAATTGGTCAGGCGAAGTACATCGAAAAGGTGCTTGAAGTCTTTGGCATGTCAAACTGCAAACCGACACCGACTCCAAGCGATCCATCTCAGAAGCTGTCAACGAAACTGTCGAAGACTGGCGAGGACATATCGTCAATCCCATACAGGGAAGCGGTCGGAAGTCTTCTATATCTGGTCCAAGGGACCAGGCCAGATATCGCCTTCGCGGTAAATGACGTGAGCCGATACAACGATTGCTATGGTAGTGCTCACTGGATCGCAGTGAAAAGAATTTTTCGCTATCTTAGAGGAACGACTGGGTATGAAATTCTCTACAAATACGGTGGAGAGGAATTGATAGGATTTTCTGATTCGGATTGGGCATCCGACATTGACACAAGAAGATCGTGTACTGGCTATGTATTCACACTTGCCGGCGGTGCAATTTCGTGGAGCAGCAGTCGCCAGAAAACGATTGCATTGTCGTCTACGGAAGCCGAGTACATGGCATTATCGGGGGCAACAAAAGAGGCTTGTTGGTTGCGTCAATTCGCAACTGATCTTAGTGACATCCGAGGACCGGTCACAATGTGGTGTGACAATCAGAGTGCGATCGCACTCTCTTCGGAGGAAATGCACCGGAAGAGGTCCAAACACATCGACGTACGGTACCATTTTGTACGAGACAAAATCCAGGATGGGACAATTAAAGTGAAGTACGTCCCGTCCACTGAGAACGCAGCTGATTGTTTGACAAAGGCGGTTAATGGACCAAAGATGATCGCGGGCAAAGATCGAATGGGCATTAGTCCCGAATAATCTTTTCTTATATTTTTTTATTATTCAATTTGTTGTTGCTTAAGTATTAATAATGTTAAATGAATTGATAATTTTGATTTGAATTCGGACCTAATGAGTTGGGGTGTTGAAATAAATTATGTTTTGTAAACCCAGCCAACCGCGGCAAACTTGTGAACCGGGCTATATCAAATAAAGTTCAGTTCAGCTCGAACGTCTTGCAAAGCAGACGTGTTTCATTTTTGTCTTTTTTTGGCTGAACCTCAACAAAAACGAAGTTGAGTTTATGCCATTATCAAAAATTTTGAAAACAGTGGTTCCATTGCAAATAAGCCGCGAACTGGCCGACCGTAAAAGCTTTCGCGCAGAGACATTAGTTCAATTTTAAAAGAAGTGAACAAAAATCCAAAAATAAGTGCTCCAGATTTGCCGAAACAAGTGACTGCGGTAAGGAAAAAGGATGTCCAGGACAATCTCGAGAGCATTAAATTCTAATGGGTTTCAAAGCAGAACTCCACGTAAAAAAACTATTAATATCCGCCAAAAAACGACTTCTGCGCCTAGAGTTCGCCAAGGCACATATCAGCAACGACAATGATTTTTGGAATCGAGTCCTTTTTACCGATAAGTCGAAATACAACATATTCGGGTGTGATGGTCGCAGTAAAATATGAAGAAAAAAGAATACGACTGCAGAGACCAACAATTTGATTCCTACTGTCAAGCACGGTGGAGGTACTGTTATGGTTTGGGGAGCCATAGCTGCATCTGCGGTCGGTAGATTGGCTTTTGTTGAAACTACTATGGACCGCTATGTTTACAAGAACCTGTCGAAACAACATTTAAGGCCATCAGTTGAAAAGTTGTGCCTTAGAGGGAATTGGATCTGAAGCACACAGCACTTTTCGTCGAGAACTGGTTGTTGTACTACGCTCCCAGGCAGCTGAATACGCCTCCCCAAAGCCCGGATTTAAACCCAATAGAACATGTATGGGAGCTTCTGGAGCGGAAAATTCGGAAATGTTGCATAAAAATAAAAATTTTTTGTTGGAAGCTTTCATAACAGAATGGGAGAAAATTACATCCGTAGAAACTGGTAATTTAATCGCCTCTATGCCCCGAAGACTGCAACCAGTAATTGATGCTAACGGGAGTCCAACCAAGTATTAAGCCAGCAAATAATTATAAAAATTCCGATACGTTTAGTTGGTAATTTTTTTGTGTATAATTCAGTCAGCACTGACTGCCGTAGACTTGTGTCCATTTAATTTTTAATGTTTTTATGAATTTCTCTTTAAGTTTCTTATGAAAAGTTTTTGTTTTTTTATAAATACGTTACCAAAAAACTGTGCATCAATGGATTTGTGATTAAAGCTTCCAATTAACCAGAACCTCAATATAAGGTGCTGCCGTAGACTTTTGTCCGCCACTGTATCTACTCATAATTTGACAAACTAAGCAACTAACTGTAACTTTCAAGTGCAAATATCTTCTATATCTTCTATGTTTTACGCTTTTCAGTCTAATTGTTTTTTCCTGAGTTTTGCCCACGATGTAATGATTACGTCCCGTTTTTTTCATTTGGTTATTTTCTTCTAATTCTTTTCTATTTCAGTTTAATCTATACATAGTAATATAATTGTAGTGTCTGTCTGTTATTTGCTTATAAATGGCTATAAGTTAGTTTTTTGAGTTATTTTAATGCATAAAAACACATTTTTGAAATTATTTTTGTCTGTCTGTCTGTCTGTCCGGCCGCTTTTCACGCACAAACGGCTGAACCGATTGTAATGAAACTTGCACAGTTTGTTAGGTGTCCATCGGAATGAAATCTGCTTTTGGTTTCATTTCACTCCCCCCATGCCTTCTACCCCCTCCCATACAAAGTGACTCATTTTCAAAATATATATTAATCAAATTTTCTTGGAAACCATAAAAGCTATTCATTTGAAATTTGGAATTTATTATTTCTATTATAAATGCAGTCTGTTGGTCTACAAATTGTTTGAGTTTCCTCACTCCTTTCTCCATCTCCCATACAAACTACACTTTTTCATGAATTATTTTACACCAAATTTCTCAGTACGTGTAACTTCCATCGAGCTAAAATGTTATAATAAATCCTTAATTAACATTATTATTAATATCGGGAAAGTATTAACCGATTAGCTTCACTCCTTCTACCCCCTCCCATACAATGTGACACAGTTCCACGACTTCACAAGAATTTGATTTTCTTGAAAAGTCTGAATGTTACTGATCTGAAATTTCAAATATATCAATTGCATGATGATTATAGTTGTTTTTCAAAAAATCACCAGAAACCCCCTTCTCCTTCCACCACCTCCCATATAAACCGCACTTTTTCATGAAATACTCTAAACGAATTTTCTCAGTACATATAAATTTCATCGAGGTAAAAATTTGAACTTAATCCTTAATTAGCATTATTATTAATATCGGGAAAAAAACTTAACCGGGTAGCTTCACTCCTTCTTCCCCCTCCCATACAGTGAGACACATTCCACGACTATACAATAATTCGATTTTCTTGAAAAGTAGGAATGATACAGATTTGAAATTTAAAGTATATCAATTGCATGATAGTTATAGTTGTTTCTCGAAAAATCACCAAAAACACCTCACTCCTTCTACCACCTCCCATACAAATTGCACAATTTCATTAAAATCAATGCACTAAGTTTCTCAGTACCTACTCAATTTTTGAAGCTTAAATTTGGTACAAAACATTTTTATAGCTACTCTAGCATGATGTGAAACAAATTAGTTCAGTGCTGTCACCCCTTCTACCACTCCCCATACAAAATTTCTTAACACGGCAAAAATTTCGATTTCGTCTATACATAGTATCGTATGATTGGGCTTTACGCACAATCGTATCCTGTTATGTTTTTAAGCTTAATGTTATTTTATTTGTTTTTTTTTTTTTTAATAACACCAGCTACAATTATTCACATGTCCTTAACGCTTTTCAACACGTATATGATCTCGAATCACGGGTTTGATTTGATCACGAGCCTGTCCCATAGAAATGGGAGTATCATGCTTTCATTCTTAATAATTTATGGTTATGATTCCAACAATATACAAACCATTTTCTTCAAAGAGCCATTAAAGTAAGCAGATTGTATATCCCACATAATGTATTACTCTCAAAAATTGCTTATTATTGCTATTTTTACGTGGACGAAGTCGCGGGCGTTTGCTAGTTGTGAATAAGATGAAAACAAGCTGGACACGAATTTAGCACAAAATGAAAAACTGTTTATAATAAGCGAAAAACAAAAATAACAAAGAACAAATTTCTACGTATGAGTTTAGTATTTTATCGGATATATTTTATTTTTAGTGACAGTTACGCATCTCTTCGGTAGGCTCTCTAACAGGATCATACAACGTTCTCTCTGAATTGCATACCAAGCCTTTTTAATTTCGATCCAAAAATCGGCCATATTTTCTGGTTTGACTACGTGAATATGCTCCTCAACATCATTTCACAAATTCTCTATAGGATTGATATCCGGTGATTGGGCTGGCCACTTCAGAACATCAATTCGGTTCTCTTCCAAGCAACTCTTCACTGTGCGCGAAGTGTGTTTTGGATCATTTTCATGTATAAAACGCCATTTAAGGGGCATGTTATCATCAGCAAATGGCATCATTGTGTTTACAATAAAGTTTTTGTGAACATGCTGATCCATTTTTGTGTCAATTTTATGTATAGGGCCAACGCCGTATCAAGAAAACGCAGCCCACACCATCACAATTCCACCACCGTGCTTTACAGTCTTAGTGTACTTTGGATGGTGCTGCATGTTTGGAGGATGCCATACGTACCGCTTGCCGTAGGATCCGAACCGACAAAACTTTGATTCGTCACTCCAAAGCACATTTTTTCCAAAAAAAATCAAAGGTTGGCTCACGGGCAAACGCAATTCGAGATTTTAAATTTTTTTTTTTTGACACAAGTGGCTTGTTTTGTGCAATGCATTCACGCAATTGTTTTTAATTGAGCCGTCGTCTTATTGTCCTTGAGGATACGTCAATGCCAAATTCCGACGATATATCTTTTTTTTATAATGGTCGAGCTATTAAAATGGTTCTTGGTTGAAGTTCTATAAATCAGACGGTCCTCTTTAATTGTTGTTTTTCATGCTCTAGGTCACTGTTTAACATTTTTGGAGCTAACATAGCTCAATGCATTGTACACCATCTTTCTGGAACATCTTCAAGCACTAGCAATTTGCGTAACGTTATTTCCGCTGCTCTTCATTTGCTGAACTACCTGCCGCTGAGCCTCTGTGCACCATGTACCTTTCGCCATTTCTAAACACACATTTTTTAAACAACAATCATAAATGAAATTAAAAAAACGCAAATCCTACCAATTAATTTGATTTAACACAAACAAAAGCCCCGGAGTTAGTATGATTTCAAAGGTGTGCTAAATTCGTGATCACGTACTACTTGCAATTAAGTGAGAATAGAAAATAAAGGGAAAAAAGGAACCAGACTGAATTAACGGGACATGATCAACCTATCATAGCCAAAACTCAAGAAACAAAAGTCGACTGTAAAGCATAAAACAGTAGAAAATATTTGCACTTGAAAGTTACAGATACCGAGTGTGCTAAATTCGTGACCACCACAGTAACCACCACCGAGTCTTAAACTTCTTTCCGTTATTCACATAGCTAATATAATTAACAAACATATGGAAGATGGAGTATTCCCGAACATATTGAAGACAGCAGTAATTACTCCGGTACATAAAGGTGGTGATAAAAATAACCCTAGTAACTATCGGCCGATTGCACTACTTACGGCATTCAGCAAAATATTTGAAAAAATTATCAACAAAAGGATATTAAATTTTGTTATCAGTACGGATTTCAGGAAAACAGTAACAAAACTGCTGCTCTTGTCGATGTTATACAATATATCAACAAGGGACTGGATACAGGAAATTATGTAATAGCATTATGGCTCGGTAGCGAAATCATGGACATGAGTGGAAAATTGTCGGGAAGCAGAGAGTTTGGAGTCGCTTTTGTCGTTGACAAAAAATTTAGACAGCAGGTCACGAGCTTCAAACCAATAAGTGAAAGATTGTGTGCAATCCGAATAAAGACTAAATTTTTCAACACTTGGTTGATCAACGTTCACGCACCAACAGAAGACAAGGATGATGTAACTAAAGACGAATTTTATGCCACCCTAGAGACAACCTATGACTCACTGCCCTCGAATGACCTAAAAATTGTCTTAGGGGATTTTAATGCAAAAGTCGGAAAGGAGGAGGCTCATAAAGGAACAACAGGAGGGCACAGTCTCCATGACATAACCAACGACAATGGCCAACGTCTTATTGATTTCGCAAGCAGCAAAAATATCATAGTAAGCTCTACGTGCTTCCCACATCGCGATATTCACAAACGAACGTGGGCATCACCAGATGGTCACACCTTCAACCAAATAGACCACGTTCTTATTGAGAAAAGGGCTGCTTCCAGCATACTTGATGTACGAACTCTCCGCGGTGCGAATTGTGACTCTGATCACTATCTAGTCAGAGCTAAGTATCGATGCAAAATAGCTTGTCGTGGGTATTCGAAAACGAGTAGAGCTCGCAAATTCAATGTCGACAAGCTTAACGACGAAACGGTGGCGCAGGCTTACATGCTAGCATGTAATAAACACCTGACACCAATATATGAAAATATCCAAAATATGCCAGTGGATAATGCGTGGATGAAAATACGAGACGGCATCAAATCCTCCGCGGAAGAGGTATTAGGATATCAAGCACGGCGAAAAAGTAATGATTGGTTCGACCAAGAATGTCGCGACGCAATAGATAGAAAGAACGAAGCTTACAAAATTTTTACTGAACGACCAACACGAGCCAAAAAAGAAAGATATGACGAGCTTAGGCGATATGCGAAAAAGACCTGCAGACGAAAACAAAGGAAGTACCACAATGACAAGATACAAAAAATGGACGACGACATGAGAAAAAATAATACGCGGGACGCATACGCCATAGTAAAAGACTTGAAAAGGGATATAAACCAAAAACCAGTCTCTGCAAAGACGCAGAGGGCAATATCATCAGCGACACAGAAGAAATCAAAAGGAGATGGGCTTCATACTTCGAACATCTTTTGAATCCCATCCCAGTAGCACCGATAACGACAGACAACATTTCAATTCAAGCCTCAACTGACGAAGATGAACCATCATCGACACCACCCACGCTTCCTGAAATCAAAGCAGGCCTATGTGACCAAAAACGAAACAAAGCGCCGGGAATTGACGAAATACCAGTTGAACTTCTGAAAAACGGTGGAAAATGTGTCGCTGAAATACTGCACAGCATGATATGCAAAATTTGGACAGAGGAAATCATACCCGACGACTGGCGAAAAAGCATTATACCTAGTCGTGCCATAAGTTCTGTCACACGTATATGGGCAATTTTTGTATAAATGAAAAAGAGTTTTTGACAAAGGAAAATATATTTTATTTTGGCATACTAATGGAAGTAAAATAAGCAACAAATTATTCAAAGTGGCCGCCTTTAGCCTTAACACAGCTCTTTAATCTGTTGGGCCAGTCATCGATAGCAGTACGCACTGTTTCTAGCGGAAAATTAGCTACTGCTTCTGTCAAAGATCGCTTAAGGCTCTCGATATTTGGGTGTCGTCTCGTGCACACCATGGACTCTAACTCCGCCCACAGTTTGTAGTCCAGGGGATTCAAATCTGGGCTCCCAGAAGGCCATTCCGTCGCCCTTATAAACTGTGGAATATTGGTTTCCAACCACGCTTGTGTGGTTCGAGCTTTGTGGGCTGGCGCAGAATCTTGCTGGAAAACCCAATGTCGATTGTTGAATAGCGTAGAGTTCAGCGGCTTCACACATCTCTCCAGGATGTCCGTTTGATAATTTTTCGCTGCAGTTTTTACGCCTTTTTCGCAAAAATGAAGCTCGGTGACCCCTTCGTAGCTGACACCCCACCATACCATGACTGATGCTGGATGATGTCCTCGCTGTACCCTAGTGGCAACTTCTCGGGCTTCTGCGGAGCTGTGGGCATACACCTTATCATTTTGGCGGTTGAAATGTTCCTCCACCGTAAAAATTTTTTCATCGGTAAATAAAATTTCTCGATGTTTGTTGTTGCCGTACCGCCGAAGGAGCTCTTTCGATCTGGTGCTCCTAATTTGCTTCAACTGCTCAGTCAGCAAATGTCCCGTTGATCGTCGAAAGGCACTCATCCCGAGGTCAGATTTTATGATGCGAGACATACTTCGGGTGGAGATGTTCATCTCTCGAGCCATGATTCGTTGTTTACGAAGCGGATTTCGACGAATTCGACTCTCGACCGCTTTGATGGCAGCAGAAGAACGTACATCACGCGGACGTCCAGAACGAGGTCGATCTTCAATAGTCTGGATCGCGTTATATCTCTGGATCGCACGATACACAAATCTTTGCGTTATTTTTAACGGGCACAACAACTTGAAAATTTCACTCGCGGATTTTCCACACTTATGTAGTGCAATCACTGCAGTTTGGTTTTCTATTACACCCCATTCCATCTTCACACGTTAACGAACACACTTTAAATGACCATCAACTGTCAACAACATTATGACGTTTATAAAACTGGCCGATATTGAAATGTCACTCATAAAATAAAGTTGTTGCCAATGTGAGAAATTATGTGACAGAACTTATGGCAGGACTAGGTATGTCCAATTTACAAGAAAGGAGACAAACTCTGCTGTGAGAACTACAGAGGTATATCATTGTTGTGTACGTCCTATAAAATACTGACAAAAATAATTGAACGTCGTCTTAAGCCCTTTACTAATCAAATAATTGGCGAATACCAAGGCGGATTCAGAACCGGACGATCTACAACAGACCAGATATTCTCGGTGAAACAGGTGCTTGAGAAATGCTGGGAATATAACACAGACGTGCACCAAATATTCGTAGATTTTAAACAAGCATACGACAGTATCGACAGGAGCGTACTGTACCAAATCATGCTTGACTTTGGAATTCCTCCAAAACTAGTCCGACTCACAAGACTCACAATGACGAACACTGAATCCCAAGTGAGAATACAAACCGATTCCACAACCAGCTTTCGAACGGAATGTGGTTTAAAGCAGGGAGATGGTCTAGCTCCTATGCTTTTCAACTTGGCACTAGAGTATGTCGTCCGAAAAATCCCAGTCGACACCCAACTAGTAGCATACGCTGACGACATTAACATTCTAGCAAGATCCTTCCCTAGTGCTAAGGAGGTATTTGTCAATCTTGACTCCGCCGCAAAAGAAGTCGGGTTGCGCATTAATGAAAGCAAAACAAAAGTAATGACGCAAACAAGAAGGAGAATGCCAATCAGACAAAACATAACAATTGCGGAATATAATTTGGAGAGTGTGGACAACTTCATATATCTTGGGGCTAATCTAGCAAAGGACGGTAATGAAACAGACGAAATCAAACGACGGATAATACTAGCAAATAAGACGTATTATTCGGTACTTCCAATAATGAAATCCAAGAAAGTGCACAGGAACAATAAGCTGCGGATTTATAAAACTATTATACGACCTGTGCTCTGTTATGGCAGCGAGACGTGGACATTAACGCGAACTTCCGAAAAAGCAGTTAACCCATTCGAAAGAAAGGTCCTCCGAAGAATTTTGGGACCTGTGAAGGAAGGAACGGAATGGCGAATAAGATACAACCATGAGTTGTATCAACTGTACGACGAGCCAGAAGCTTCAACGTTCATCAAGTTACGTAAACTGCAGTGGGCTGGCCATGTAGAGCGAATGGAAGACAGAAGAATCCCCAAACGTGCTCTTAAAGGCAAAGCGAGTGGTAACCGGCCAGTAGGCAAACCACGCAAGCGATGGGAAGACTCGGTTGATGAAGACAGCAAAGCCATTCTAAAAATTAGCAGCTTGAGGACGCGGTCTTTGGATCGAGACGATTGGAGGCGACGACTTCAGGAGGCCAGGGCCCGATTTGGGCTGTCGCGCCATTGATGATGATGATTATTTATTGACCTAATGAAAGCATTTGACACTGTAGATCGCAAAACGCTGATAGATGGACTTGAAGAGATTGGAATTAGAGGAAAAACAAGTGAACTCATTAGGAATTATCTTTCAGACAGAAAATATATAACTAAAAATTTTGATGAATTCAGCGATGAACTCTACGTCAATATAGGAGTACCACAAGGCTCAATCCTGAGTCCCACTTTATACCTCTTATACATTCATAATGTGCAAAAAGCTGGCCTGCATGGAAAGTATATAATCTTCGCTGATGGCACCTTACTACTATATTCAATGAGATCGAAAGAGGAGTTAAATTCTCGAATTAATGAAGATTTGACAAAATATCAAAGATGGCTGTTAGGAAACAGATTAACGATAAATGCTTCAAAGACAAATTATGTGTTATTCAGGCAAAAGAACAAAAAAAATATCGACCTATCGCTGCATATCAATAACCAGTTAATAAATAAAGTGCCACAAACCAAATATTTAGGTCTAATTATTGATGAAAAGCTAACATGGAACAGTCATATAGCTGCAATAAGGAAGAAAGTTGCTCCAATTATTGGTATCTTACGACGATATCGATACCTTTACCTGAAAATGAAAGAAATTATATATAACACATACATAATATCTAATATAAATTATGGATTGCTAATATGGAGCCAAACATCTACATACAATATTAATCGAATAGGAAGACTTATGAATAAAGGAATCAAAGCTGTTCATAACCTACCTGCACTGACACCATCAATAGAAATGTACAAACTTACTGGAAATCTACAGTGGCTCACAGCTTATTTCAACCAGCACGTGAAAAAATCTCTAAATGCCTATAAAAACTAAACTAAAGAAGATATCAACATTATTTAAAAGCAGGTTATTAGTCTAATGTTTAAATCAAATATGACTTCATTTATTTTTCTATATGTTTTTAATATTCTAAAACAATTATAAACGAAAAAAGTAACTAAAAATAATGCCACAGCTTATTTCAACCAAATACTTTACAGGTGTGCAATGATCCGTTATCTTGCAATGTAACGGTTATTTGATTTTTCTATGTTTTAGTCATTATATTCGTTATGTGTTCAAGTTCAGTCTTGCTGAATTCTTTGAGAAGATCATGCAGAAAAATTAGTTTTGCGAAATGGGACCACGTACTACAATTGATCAGCAAGAACTAGTTCTCAGTCATTTTAAAAGTGGCCTTTCGCGCAGGAAAATTGGTGAGATGGTAGGATTAAGTGATTCTACAGTGCAGAGCATCATATACCGATTTGTCTGCTAAAATAGAACGCACGATATGCCCCCAACAAAATTTTCAATCCAACGGACGAGCGCTATATTGTCCGGAAAATCTGGGAAAACCCAAGACTATCGGCTCCAAAAATTGTCAGTGAAGTGGAAGCTGAGTTGAGCAAGTCATGCTAACTGGAAACTACTTGCCGTGTGCTGTGAAAGCATGTGTTCAATGGTAGAATAGCGCGTAAAAAGCCATTTATAAACGCCAAAAATCAGAAGTGCCGTTTAAAATTTGCCAAGGAACATTTGGATAAGGATTCTGGATTTTGGAATACCGTTATGTTTGCTGATGAGTCGAAATTGAATATTTTTGGCTCTGATGGAGCCTCATATGTTTGGCGTAAGCCAAATACAGAATTGCTAAACAAAAATTTGAAAGCTACAGTCAAACAAAGAGGTATCAGCGTTATGGTGTGGGCCTGTATGTCAGCTGCGGAAGTTGAAAATTTGCAATTTATTGAGACTACAATGAATAAATCTCATTATCTCGAAATTTTGAAGTCCTATTTGCTTGAAAGTTCGGAGAAACTGGGCATTCGCGATGACTTCAGATATTATTTTTAGACAATGACCCCAAGCATAAGTCGGGTATTGTAAAGACATGGCTGATTTGGAACTGTCCCTATGTTATACAACCACTGACACAGTCGCCCGACATTAACGTCATCGAAAATTTGTGGGGCATTTTGGATACAAACATCCGAAAACGGAAAATATCCGACAAAAGCGATCTCAAAACTGTATTGGTTGAGGAATGGGCCAAACTTACCCCAGAAGTGACACAAAAACTGGTCGATTCAATGCCTAACAGGCTAAAAATGATTGTTGACCAGAAGGGTGGTCATACTAAGCATTGCAATTTTTTTTTGTGCCTTTCAACTTCATTTAAACATTGAATCTGTTACTTGGTTGAAATAAGCTGTAACAGTTTTTTTAATTACTTTTTTCGTTTATAATTGTTTAAGAATATTAAAAAAATATTGAAAAGTAAATGAAGTCATATTTGATTAGTTTAAACATTAGACTAATAACCTGCGTTTAAATAATGTTGATATCTTCTTTAGTTTAGTTTTTATAGGCATTTTAAGATTTTTTTACGTGCTGGTTGAAATAAGCTGTGAGCCACTGTAGATATACTGATTCATCGTCTTCACAAAAGCTCAATTAAATTTGACACAAACGAAATGGTTAATTATGAAACAAGAAGTACCAACCAAATAAGAACACCAGCTGCAAATCATATTCAATATGACCCAATAAACCAGGCTATTAAAGTTTTCAACCAGACGCCTTACCACATTCGAAAAAGCGAAACTATTGCAGAATTTAAAAAATCATTAAGATACCACATTCTTAACATAACATCCTTAACGTAATATGAATTCTGAATTCCCTAAAAGTGTGGAGTATTGAACGTTCAACATAGTTGAGTGAACTTCGACCTCCATTCTGATAGGTATTCCTGAAGCTTCCCTTATACCAATCGACGATTGTCTGGGAAGCATTATACACTCCATAAAATGATTAGATCCTGCTCTATCAAACAACAATATATAAATAAATGTAGATGCTCGAAAAAGTAAAGAAATTAACGTCAAAGGAGGCACAAGTGAACAGTAACATGTTTGAAAATATATCGAAAGAAGATGCTTACCGGATCCTGAAAACACTTTTAACGAAGCTACGTGTTATTCTAGATAACTTGAAGATCGTATCTGAGGATATGCAATTATACTCAACTACTTCTACAAAGAACTGATTGTGATAAATGAAAATGCAATGGACCTGACTCTGATAATAATATAAGTCGCCAGAATAATCGAACTGCTCTTGAATGCAACAAATGAGGAAAGCTACTCGGAAGCAATTTAAATTTTCACTATTTTCTTATCACATCTTTTATTATTCATTGTTATTGTTATTATATATTGTTTTTGGATTTCGGTAAAATAAATAAATAAATAAAAAAAAATAAAATAAAAATCGAATAGGTACAACGCTGATAAGCACACACAATATCTTTTATACTAAACCAATGATTAACATGCGATTCAACACGTCTTAATGTACATCCAGTATGTTCGTAACAAAGTTCCACAATAGAAATTAGATTTCTAGGAGATTCCCGAAAAAAGACAATTGTCAAAGCATGTACAGTTCAAGCCAATTAACTGAATGAAAAGTTCATTGGTTGAAGTCATAACAAAATATCTACCAACAAGTCGGGTGCAACTTTTTTATTCCTGGCACAATTGGTTTGCTCCACAAATCCCTCTATGTGTGTCGATTTTGAGTTCTTTAGGTAGAGGCATATTCGAGATCACAGTAAAAATAATAGATTTACTCTCTATATTGCCTGTGTCAACATGATTTTCGTGACAAACCTTCGTATTTTGATAAAAACTAATCGAGAATATACACACGCAATAATTCAACCGTAATTACTTTGGATAGGTACTGATTTATTTATTATTTTTTTTTTTTTTTGGTAATTAAGGAAAAAATATTTTATGGAAAGAAAGATATCCGGATTTTACACTGATACGCTTTAATATTCGTGACGTCTACGTCTCTGTTAAGACCTTTATCAAACTGATCGACAATTACAGAAGACTATTGTACAGAATAGATACAGAAGCTAGGGTGTAGCCTAGGGGGTAGCGTGTTGATTTATAATGGGTCTGCTAGGTAGATCGCCTCCACGCGGTGCAGACTGGGTAACGCTAAAAGATCTACTGATAGGGGGGATTAAGCCAAATAGCTTGCTATCGGCTCCGTAACTTATCAAGATAGGGGGGATTAAGTCGAACAGTCTTATGTCGGCTCCGTAACCTATCTATGGTCTAGGGCGGATGTGATGGGGGGGATTAAAACCGTTCAGCCTAGCTGTCGGTTCCGTATCCTATCACAGCATGGATCCTCTTGAAATCTGGACTGGTTATGTTTTAGGCAGTTTTCAGGGGGCTATATGGTTACAAGGGGATTTATCCCTGAAGTGATTCGCAGGTGTACGTACTACCTATATGGTGACCTTAATAAAGTACGACGCTAGAGGAGTAAACCTCGTATATAAAAATCCCCTAATCCACGGTGGAACAGCATATGCCAATGGATGAATGGTTAGTGGGTAACTAACCATAAATATGCGAACTCTGGATACCGGGCGACCTCCAGTTTTAATAAGCCTTCCCCTGGTAATGCGGAGCTCTGCCAGGGGTGACTTTACTTTCTCGCGCTTCTCGTGGGAATCACATGAATACAACAACAAATAAAAACATACAAGAGGTTGATGCTTCCTCTAATGCATCAAAAACAGCGGTTAATATCGCAACGGAAGAGGGCAGCAATATAAGCACTCCTCCAGAAAGTGAGCTGTCGACAGCAGAGGTTAATACCTCCGTCGACAAAAGGATAATGAGACCACCATTAAAAGCGGATAGCAAAACCGCAAAAAAATCCCAAACGGACGAACAACTGCTATTAGCGGAATTAAAGCAGTTAAGTCTGAGGGAAAACAAGAAGAGGTTAGGAGGTGCAGCTAGAAGAAGGTATATGTACCATCGTAACCAGGGAAAAAATGCTAACGAGGCATACGATCTTGCCTGCTTGCCTATGAAGGACACGTTAGCACCGGCACAAAAATCTGCGGTAAAAAGAGGTAGAACCTCATCAACACACCGCCTTCTGCCGGAAACGAAAGCAAGAGGCAAAAGACCGCCAGCAAGAGCGTCGTGTACAGACCCACAGTAGAGGTACAACCATCAACGTCGGGTATAAGCTACAGAGACGCGGTAAAAGGTATTAGGATTGGACTAATACATACCGAGCATCCGCTCAAAGTCCTTACCCCAGAGCAGTTAGCTGCAATTCAAAAAACCATTTTGGGAAGGATTCCGGCAGCGTCTAAAGAGGGAACTAAGCCTAGGTTCTGCGGACTTAGTCTCAAACCAGGGTGGATGCTAGCAGTGTGCGGGGACGAGAAAACCGCATCGTGGCTTGAGCTAACAGCCAAAACAATCAAGCCGGACGACTCGACCAACATCATGGCTGTCCGGGAAGAAAATATTCCGCGATTGGAAGTGGTCACGGGATACTTCCCACAAGAAGAAGACTCGACAGAGGTTATCACAACCCTCATCGACTCGCAAAACGACGGTTTGTGCGCCTCAAACTGGAAGATCCTCAGTAGAAGGAAAGAGGGCACAAACACCATAATTACCTTCTCCATCGACGGCCAATCCATGGAGGAGCTAAAAAAGGTAGGGTACCGAATATGGTTTAAATTTACGAGTGTGACTCTACGCCCTAAGGCCAAGGAGGTAAGGAGCGGTAATCCGCAATCTACCAACGATGGCCAAGCAAATTAATAAAATAAAAGTCATCCAGGCAAATCTCCATCGTGCAGCAGTGGCGATGGACGTTCTGACGTGGAGATTTGCAAAGGAGGAATTCCATGTGGCGCTCCTACAAGAACCAAGGGCCGCGCATGGTAAAATAATTGGAATTCCAAATAAAATAGGTAAGCTGATATATGATAGAAGAAGCGACAGGCCAAGGGCAGCACTTCTTATATCATCTGAGATCAATTATCTAAATATCCCAATTTTCATTAGGACAGATCTAGTTGCTGCACTGGTGAAAGTACCAAGCGCAGGTGGATATCAAGAGGTCATAATCGCCTCGGCATACTTTCCTGGTGAGGAGCCGGATAATCCACCTCAAGGCGTTATGGAACTAGTGGAATATAGCAGAATCCACAAGCTACCGGTCATCCTGGGCTGTGACGCAAACGCACACCACACTATCTGGGGAAGCAGTGACATCAACAAAAGAGGTGAGTCGCTTTTGGAGTTTCTCACTACTAACAACCTAGATATATTAAATAAAGGTAATACACCGACCTTCATAAATTCAGTTAGGCAGGAGGTACTGGACCTTACCATTACTAGCCCCTGCCTGGCTGATAAGTGTGAAAATTGGCACGTATCAAAACATGCGTCGCTATCAGACCATAGGCATATCTGCTTTGATATCAAGACGACATTTTGCTACATAGAACAATACAGAAACCCTAAACGTACCAATTGGAATCTTTACCAGTCAATATTAGAGTACGAAATAGGTATCGAACACAAAATAATAAGCAGTCCGGACTGTATTGATGAAACTGCACACCAACTCGTAAACAATATCATTAGTGCTTACGAACAGAGTTGTCCAGTTCTACACAAAAAAAGGGATAAACAAGCTCCTTGGTGGAACGAGGAATTAGCGGTAAAACGCAAACAAACTAGAAAATTGTTTAATAGAGCTAAAACCTCAGGTAACTGGGACGAATATAGGAAGTCCCTTACTGAATATAATAAGCTTTTAAAAAAGTTAAAAAAAGAGTCTTGGAGTAAATTCTGTGAAGAAATAGATGATCTTCCAATGGCATCAAGACTACAAAAAGTGTTGTCAAAAGACACCCCGGTAGACATCGGCCTATTAGAGAGACCGGATGGGTCCTTAACTAAAAGCAGCATGGAAACTCTTGAAATGTTACTGGCAACACATTTCCCAGGCTGTAAGATAATCAATAACAATGAAGATTTAGAGGTAGAGGAAAGGATGAATCGTCAAACTCCGTCCAGCAAAAGTATTGCTGGTAAAATCTTCACTCCGGAAAAGATCAGATGGGCTATCAACACCTTTAAGCCTTACAAATCAGCCAGAGTAGACAAAATATTCCCCGCACTACTGCAGAAGGGGATAGAGATCCTAATGCCAACAATGATGAGGATCTTTAAAGCAAGTTTTGCATGGGGATACATCCCTAAAATCTGGAGGAAAGCGAGAGTGGTATTTAAACCTAAGGCAGGGAACCGTCCCAGTGAACAGCCTAAGTCATATCGCCCTATAAGTCTAACCTCTTTCTTTATCAAAACGATGGAGAAGTTAGTGGACATTCACATAAGAACGGGGCCCAAGAGGGTCTGTCTAAATAAGAACCAACATGCCTATCAAAAAGGTAAATCAACCGAGTCAGCCCTTCATAGATTGGTTAAACAAATCGAAGAGGCTAAAGACTACAAAGAAATTGCCCTTTGCGCATTCCTAGATATAGAAGGAGCGTTTGATAACACTCCCCATGAAGCAATTATAGCGGCAGCTAGGAAAAAGGGTTTGGAAGCGGCAACAACAAATTGGATACATGCCATGCTAAGGAGCCGAACGACAACCACGGATCTAGGTGATAGCACATTGACTGCACAGACCTATAGGGGTTGTCCCCAAGGTGGGGTACTATCTCCACTTCTTTGGTCAATGGTAGTAGATGAGCTTCTGGACCGTCTAGAAAGCCAAGGATACGAGGCAATAGGATATGCTGATGACATCGTCATTATCATTAGAGGCAAACACGATTCAATAATTTCGGAAAGAATTCAATCAGCGTTAGAGGTGATAATGAACTGGTGTCGGTCTAAGAACTTAAACATAAACCCAAGCAAGACTGAGATAATACCATTCACAAACAGAAGAGAGGTCAACATTACACCTCCCTCAATAAATGGAACACCTATACCCCTTTCAGATGAGGTAAAATATCTAGGTATTATATTAGATAGCAAACTCAACTGGAATAAACATATAGAAAGGACTCATGCCAAAGCACTAAAGGCGTTTTGGGCCTGTAAAAGCTTGTTTGGCAGAAAATGGGGACTAAAGCCCAAAATGATTTACTGGTGCTACAGAACAATCATTCTCCCTATAGTCACATACGGATCAACGGTATGGTGGACTAAAATCTTACAACGTAAAGCACAGCTTACGCTACAAAAAATCCAAAGGCTAGCATGTCTTGGTATCACAGGTGCTATGAAAACCTGTCCTACAGCGGCAATGGAAATGTTCCTGGACATCCCTCCTATACATCTCCAAATAAAGAAGGAGGCTATTAAAGGGGTGATACGCTTACAGGAGAAAAATAATTACAAACCAGGGGATTTTAGAGGTCACCTCAAAATCCTAAGGGACCCAAAAATGGAGATTTTAACTTCCACTATTTCGGACGCCATGCCGACAAAATTCAACTTTGAAACCCCTTTCAAAGTTATTATCAGGGAACGCAAGGACTGGCAATCCATGCTATCTGACATAGAAGAAGGGTCAACCATCTGGTATATAGATGGATCGCGCACATCTGAGGGGACAGGAGCCGGAGTCAAAGGGCCTAACTTCGCGGTTTCAAAACCACTCGGTAAAGAAGCCACAATCTTCCAAGCCGAACTAATTGCAATGGAGCTATGCATCCAAGAAAATATAAGGAGAGCTCATCGCAACAAATCTATTTATATCCTATCGGATAGTCAGGCGGTTCTCAAAGCTCTTGCGTCCAATAAACATGGATCAAAGATAG
Source organism: Chorisops tibialis (assembly GCA_963669355.1). Taxonomy (NCBI): domain Eukaryota; kingdom Metazoa; phylum Arthropoda; class Insecta; order Diptera; family Stratiomyidae; genus Chorisops; species Chorisops tibialis. Next base: position 108,904,624 of record OY770262.1, on the reverse strand, counting down.
TATGGGACTGCCTTCAAAACCTTATAATCCTGGGGAAAAGGAATAATGTAACTTTAATGTGGGTACCAGGACATATGGGAATTGAGGGAAATGAAGAGGCTGATCACCTAGCAAAAATCGGTGCTCAATCTAATTTTATTGGTCCAGAACCTTTCTGCGGAAAACCAAAGGGGTACTTCAACACTATAATTAGACAATGGGTAGAACAAGAACATAAAATCTACTGGAATATACATCCAGGCTTGTCAATCTCAAAAAAGCTGATCCTACCACAAAAGAACAAAGTGGAGGATATCCTAAAATTCAGTAAGAAGGATATTAGTATTCTAATCGGCCTAGTGACGGGGCACAGTGGAGTAAACCACCACCTCAAAAACATGGGCTTAGCTGAAACCGACATCTGTCGCCTTTGTCTCGAAGAATCGGAAACGACAGAACACATTCTATGCCACTGTGAAGCAGTAGCTATGAAAAGACACAATCTTACTGGGAAAGGGTTCCTTTCTACCGAAGAACTAGCCAATATGGCTCCCTTAAAGATCATCAGATTAGCTAAAGCTACTGAGATATGGTAGGGTGAAGGGGCAATAAACGCACAATAGGCCGAGAAGGTCGCAGTGCTCTCGCATGATCCCCTATTTAAAATAAAATAAAAAAAAATAAAGCGAAGGTCGTGAGTTCAAATCCCGGTCGACTCATAATTCCTTGCTTGGGTATACTTTGGTTACCTCAATCTACGAAAATGAAAAATTCATAGATAGAGGGTTGTGCGAAGGGCTAACAACCCTTCCGCAATAAATAATGAAAATGTTAAAGAACCTGAAGGTCAGGAGGCCAAAGTCCGATTTGGGCTGTAGTACCATTGAAGAAGATTATACAGAATGGGTTTAAATTAGTTAAGGTTAGTTAATTAATATCAGGTAGTTAAATTAGTTAAGGATTTCTGGGTATGGATTTTATGCTTACCAAATTTTAAGGCAGGTACTGCTGATAACTTGTATCCGGTGTCCCGGTTGAATTTCTGTGGCAATATTTAATAGCTTCTAGTACTATTCGTTGAAAATATTGATTTGTTTTGGCCAGAATTCACATATTGTCGAAATCGATTGAATGATCAAGGAAGTCACGAATAATAAAGCTTAACAGTGTAGAATCCGGAAATCTTACCTTCCAATTCGAAATGTACTGTGGAAACATTCACCAAACCAGATATTTTGTTATTTATAAAAAAAATTATTTACTTAAACCAATAAGAACTCAAAGTGGCATTTTCTTCTGATCTCGTATTTTAGCTAAAGTCCTGAGTAGATAATTATAATTAACCAAATTAAAAAATAAATTTCTTCCACAAAATTGTATTACATCTACTTAACAGTACAAGTTTACTTTAATTTTCCTAACTTTCATTGGATCCTTGCGCTGAACTTCGTTTAGCTTTAACTTCACTCAGTTGCTTTTGCACATCTTTGATATCGGCTTCCGAAACGGTTATAGGAACTTGGCACTCGACCTGTTCCTTTCGAATAAATTGCAAATTTTTCAACTTCTTTTCCAAAAAATCGAGCTGTTGATCTTCGAGAATCTTACGGTACGCAGTCAACCGCTGCTCCTTGATATTCTCGCAATGAATAATCGCCAATTTTCGGACCGATTCCTTTCGTGTAATCCAGTGGAATTCCGTTGGCGGTGGCTTATAAACTAAATCGAGTTTTTCCAGAACCCATTCGAATCTTTTATAATCCCAACGTCGCAGATATTTCAAGAATTTCTTTCGCTTTTCGATCAATTCCTTGAGAATAACCTTTCGTCGCTGATTCCGCGGATGTGTTTTTCTTTCTTCTTGCATGCTACGAATTGTTGCCGTCATCCTGGCCACTGCAAATAAATCGTTAACCAATCGTTAATTTTAATATAAAAATCATACGTTTCGCTTCCATCGAGCCGTAATCTAGTTCGTGTCGCTGGACCTCCTTGATCATAGACTCGCAATAGAGACGAGTCGAAAACAATCGACGGTTGCTTTCCAATGTGAATAGGTTTCTGGTCTCATCGGTGGCACTGAAATAGGGAAACGATCAGCGGACGTGATAGTGAAATAAAATGCATCCGTAAATACTTCGCTAGCTCCTTGGAGGCGTCGAAACCGGGCATCATATGCTTCGCATCTATGGGCGGCATTGGGGCCAGATCGCCACTCTTTTCGGGAAGAACGCAGGAAATTTTCTCGGGACGGACCCATTTGATTTTCAGTTCGGATTTAAAGGCATAGTCGCGCACAATTATCCGCGAACAATTCAGGAGAGTCCTGAACGTGAAAGCACGGTTCATTTTCGCTAAATCTTGCACCAACCTCGAATTAAGGTTATACAAGTGACAGTTCTTTTAGTTCCATATTTTCAAGTTCAAATTTCACAGGTGGCATTAGATTCGATTGAAAGGTAAATAGTTAACACGAAGATTTCGAATAATCGTAACCAAGAATTCGCAATGCGACCCACCAAACAAAATTTTCCGAATTCTGTACTAAACCGGTAAGACTGTCGGTAATATCTTTCGAATTCGGAACCGATTTCAGTACAAATTCGTTAAGAAAAACGTATGAAGCAGTTGACAGCCTTCTTAACAAAAAATCGTAACGAAGAAGTATTCGGTTTCTGTACGTAATCTAAAACAAAAATATTAAAGTTTTCGCTATGAAGCCTAGACATATCGTTACTTTGTAGCGATGCTAAAAAATGTCGTAAATTACATTTTCAATAATATTTCATATGACAGTGTAAATATTTCTTACGACAGTATAGCAATGCTACCAATCCTGATAAATATATTTTCAATCGACAATAATGCTAAACGGTATTATTTATTAAATACAAAATAATTGAAATATTTTCCCATCATTTAAAAAAATAATTTTTTTTGTTTCGCACTCCTAATCCGCCCCGCTATTCTGAGCCGGTATATGTCAATTTAATTTAGCAAACTAGCTTCAAGCATTTTTGTACATAGTTAGTTTTAAGTTTTGATAAGAAATAAAATAGTTTGTTGTCGCGGTGCTAATTGCGACACAGATCACTATTTGGTAAAGACCAAGTTCCGATGTCGAATCGCAAACCAAGAAAACCCAAAAACACAACCGGTTTCTAAATTCGACATAGGAAAAGTCAAGGATGAGAAAGTAGTTGCGAAGTACGTATCAGCCTTAGAGAGGCACTTCGCGCCACTACTGAATAACAACGCCAGCATTCAAATAGAAGAAATGTTGCAAAATAGCAAAGACGGTATTACATCTGTCGCAGAGAAGGTGATAGAACAACAACCCCGGCGCAAAAAAAATGACTGGTTCGACAACGAATGCCAAGATGCCTTAGACCGAAAAAACCAGGGCTACAAAATATTAACAGAACGGCCGACACGAGCCAAACGAGACAAATATAATGATCTTAGACGATTTGCAAAACAAAATATGCAGACAAAAAACACGGAAGTACAATAATGACGAAATTAAAAACATGGGCGAACACTTTAAATTACACAGCACAAGAACCGCGTATCCCCTTGTCAAAAGAATGAAAGGGGGATACCAACCGAAAACGACCCTCTGCAAAGATCCAGAAGGGAACATTCTAAGTAATGCGGACGACATAAAATTAAGGTGGGCGCAATACTTTAAACACCTTCTTAATCCGAGCCCATCATCCGCACGAACAACAGCAGCAGACACAATTGCAGGTATAACTGATGTAACAGCTGATGAAAGATCCGCTTTCAGTCCTCCCATACTCGAAGAAGTAAAAACAGCCCTGAGGAACCACCCAAACAACAAAGCGCTTGGCACTGATCAAATTCCAGCTGAGCTTCTGAAAACCTGCATAGTGCATCTCCTACATAGATTAGTCACAGATATATGGACGCAGGAGATACTTCCTGAAGATTGGCGCAAGAGCATCATGTGTCCAAGTTATAAAAAAGGTGACAAACTCTGCTGCGAAAACTACCGAGGAATATCTCTATTGAGTACGTCTTATAAAATCGAAAATTCTGGAAAAGAGAACTAAGCCCTATGCTGAAAAAGTAATTGGTGAATACCAAGGCGGATTTAGAGCTGGACGCTCGACCACGGACCAGATATTCTCAGTTAAACAGGTGCTGGAAAAGTGCTGGGAATATAATATTGATGTGCACCAGATATTTGTTGACTTCAAACAAGCATACGACAGTATCGACAGGCGCGTACTGTATAAAATCATGTTGGAGTTTGGAGTCCCACCGAAACTGGTCCGACTGACAAGAATGACAATGACTGAGTCTTTATCGCGAGTCAGAGTAGGAAACGATCTGACTTCCAGTTGTAAAACAGACAACGGCCTTAAGCAATGTGACGACCTCGCACCAATGTTGTTCAATTTGACACTCGAATATGTTGTTCGGAAATTTCCCGTTGACACCAAGCGAACACTATGCTTCAAATCCACACAACTCGTAGCATATACCGACGATATAGATATCCTTGCAAGATCTCTGGCGAGTGCTAAGGAGGTATTTGTAAACCTTGACTCGGTAGCAAGTGAAGTTGGACTACATATTAATGAAAACAAAACAAAAATTATGACGCAAACTAGGAAAAAGACGCCAATTAGACAAAATATTACGGTAGGACACTATAACCTAGAAAACGTAGACAACTTCATATACCTAGGGGCGAACCTATCGAAGGATGAAAGCGAACCCATCGAAATCAAAAGAAGGATAATGATGGCAAACAAGTTACAATGGGTTGGTCAAGTGGAGCGGATGGATGACGGCAGAACTCCCAAACGCACACTAAAAGGAAAAGCCAATGGACAAAGACCGGTCGAAAACTCACGGAAGCGCTGGGAGGATTCGATTGACGCAGACAGCAAATCACTGCTAAGGTTTTCGAACTGGAGGACGCGGTCACTGAGCCGAGATGGATGGAGGCAAAGCATTCAGGATGCCAAGATCCGATTTTGGTTGTAGCGCCATCGTAAGCAAGTAAGTAATTCTTAATTAAAAATCATACAAAATGACGGAACAAAGATATTTCGATTCATAATTAGTGCTCATACAAGTTTCAGTTGATAAGAAGTAAGTTTTAAAGCTTTTGTAAGTGTTTTTGGCCGCTTAACTAATAATGGCGGTGCTGCAACACATGATACAATAAGTGACAAAATAACGACAACAGCCGTACATGATGAAGTCCCAGAAGAAGAAGATACATACACGTGTCGTTATCAGTCTTTTATTTTATCATGATTGCAACCAATGAACTTCGCATTGAACAACCCGGCTTATACGGTATATAGTTACTCCATGGGACACTAGAGACGCTTTGCCATAGTTTGGCTAGAGTACCTCCATGCAAGAGGTAGAGTATGGCAGAAATGTCACAACCGACACCTGCGAATTCACCGTCCCCATTGCACCATTCGTAGAGTGCTGAGTTTAGTGGTTTTCTTTTGCCAATTTCATGCACCTTGAGATAAATTGTTGCTTCAAAATTTTTGTTTATGACTTTTTAGTTAAGTATGAGACGATTCGCACAGCTCTTGATGTTAAGAAAATCGGGCTTCGTCTTTGCCAAACCGTGGAAAAGCGCCTCTAATGTTCCATGGAGTAACTATAAGTTTGGCAAAGGTGAAGCTCGATAATTGAAGCGAATATTTTAAAAAGTGTCAACCATTTTTTTTTTTGGTACGCTCTTAACATCTAGAACTGTGCGTAGTTTTTAATAATTAATTAAAAAGTCTCAAGCGAAAATTTTGGAAGAACAATTTTTCGTAGGGCGGGCGAAACCACTAAACTCTACACTCCACGAACGGTGAATTGGGGAAGGTGTCGATTGCGACACTTCTGCCAGATTCTGATACAGTGTGTCGCGTTCGTGCATGGAGTGACTCTAATACCGTAGAGTAGTTTTAAAAAAAGCAAAATTATGTCTATTTCATTATTAGCTACTAATAATAAATTAAGTAGTAAATAAGCTAGGATGTAGCTTAGTTGGTAGCGTGTTGGTCTTGTAATGCGAAGGACGTGAGTTCAAATCCCGGTCGCCGCATAATTTCAGCACACTGCCTGCTTGGATATACCTTGGTCACCTCCATCTAGGAAAATGAAAGAGGGTTGTGCGAAGGGCTAACAACCCTTCCACAATAAGTAATGAAAAATGTTAAGGAACCTGAATGTCAGGAGGCCAAGGTCCGATTTGGGCTGTAGTGCCATTGTAGAAGAGAGGTACTAATAATAAAATGCCTGGGTGTATCCTAATGGGTAGCGTGTTGGTCTACAATATGTAAAAGAAATCCGACTGCAAAGCCGCACTCTCGCCACAGATTTTTTTTTCTTAACAAGGCTTCTTTAAATCGGGCAGCACCTCATGCCGGCTGCTCAGTAGCGTTGATCTTTCATCATCATTCTTGATCTGTGCTGCAAAAAAAAAAGGTGCTGGAGTAGTGTGCGAAGATGAGCAGTCCAAGGACTCCCTTAAGGCATCACTCTATTATTCTTCACACATAATTTTCCCAGTATATCGCAAAGCAAAGAAAAGACACGAAAAAAAATATTCAATAAAAAAAAGAATATTTTGCAGAAAAATTTTTGTTTAAGTGACAAATTCCTAAAAAAACGGTACAGAGATCTTAACATATAATTTAAAAAAAAAATAATTTAAATCATCAAGTATTTAATATATGTATATAAAAAAATAGTAAAAATTTATGATACATGTTATGTGAGAAAATATAAATACTTCGTGGGACCCTTGCTGCATCCAGATTCTTGATAATCAAATATTTCTTTTTTTCCTATTGTTTTTATTTATTAATTTAAACTTTTATTTTTATTTTATTTTATTTTTATATTATTTAGTTTTGTCTTTTTTTTAAGTTTTGAAAAGAAGTATTTTTTTTTACTTTATGTTTTCGTTTACTCTTTTCACTTGATGTTTCGAAAAACAAGGCAAAGTAACTAACTTTATGTATATGCATGCTGAGCCAACTTCATATAAGAACACTTGGTGAACTTTCGTCTACTAACACATTTACGAGGGTCCAAAATGCGTGAGCGAGAGGTCGTCATTTTTCTCTTTCTAACCATGTGTCACCAGATGACGCACCGCAATTTTGATGAGTTCTTGAAGATTTCGCTAGCATCAAGAGATGGCGCTTTTGAATTTTCAGAAGAGAATTGTCAATTCGGTTCGTACAAATTCTTACTTTCAAATATTTTGGTTATTTTCGGGACGAACCAGAATTTTTCACACGCTCAATTCGTAGTGGTTTCTCGCCTTTCCTTTCGTGAAAGCAATTCGCGTAAACATGAAGTGAGAAACGAGTGCAGTGATTATCAAAAAGTGCACAAAAACGAAAATCGAGAGCCCTCAAAAAACGAAAATGCATGAGAATTTTTCACATTTCGTTTTTGTGTAGTTCAGAAATCCCAGTGCTTTTCTTCGGCTTTTGTTTTTTCGGTTGCTATTTATCTTTCGTTCAAATTTTCCGTCCACCTTCGGGTCGTGTTTAGATGCGCGGTGCGGTAGTACAGTGCGGAAATTCAACCTTTGGAGTCTCAATGAAAAAAGAGAGTGGATTTCTCTCCTTGTGCGCCAGTTGGGCATGTTAAGCACTCCGCTGGACATGACAGGTTGTAAAGAACCGTGTGCGAACAAATTTGGAGTGGAACTTCTCGAACGTAAGTAGGAAAAGTGAAATTTTCATGTATTTTTGTCAATAAAGGATTCTACAGTAATGATTTCTGGCTATCGAAAACAGACTATGACTGGCTTCTGGGAAGTAGGCTCGAGAGATAAAAAAAATTCTTTCAATAACTACTAAGGTCATTATGTTCAGGATCGTGTCATGTGTAAGAGAACGTTGGATTATGTGTCTATAAGATTTCTTCACCGAAACAAAAATAAATAATTAAAAAATGGCTTATGACTTCTACAGTATATATTTATTAAAATCAATGTCAGCTATAAAATTAAATTTTTAATGAATGCAGCGTTGATTCTTCAAATTTTCTTCTCGTTTAACATTAAATGAAAACTACTCAGCTTTACTTAGGAATAAAAATACACGTTTTCATTTCACCCTTTTAAATGCTCTACACGAAAGGAGTTTCATTCAGAGAAGAATATCGCACTTGCCAGTTCTCTATGTTTCGTTTAATCCAGATTGAATTTTTCCTTGACTTTTTTGTAGCGTTTTCAGTTTTAACCCAATCGACAACCATCGATTTTGGTGGTTAATACGGAATAATTGGTCTGAAATATAAATAAAATCGTAAGCAAGTAATTGCATTGAGCGATTGAAATATGAAAACTGACCCAAGATAAGCGTAAGCCTTCGGTGAAAAGTAAAACAATGAAATCGCAAATAACTGCAGATCGTTATTGCTGTAGTCAACCGTTTTGAAGCTTTGCGAATTCGCGTACTGCCCGCCATTCTTCGATGTTGACTCGGCTTAGTTTTATCCACCTACTTGGCCTTGATCAACGCTTGCAATTCCACTTCGAGCTTGACAATCGTGTCGGTCTAAATCCGAATCATTTCTTGTGCGATTCTTTCCCAGCCCAAATGATTGCGCCCGCAATTCAATCATTTTTCGGGGATTAGGGCTACCGGCGAAACCCCATTAAAAAAAACGAGTGTCGGGTTACTCGGAAATGTTGCACTTCTTTATTTTCGTGTAGAAGACTTAATAATACTTGAAAATGCTGTAAACAGTCGGACTGTTTACTTCACTGACAATTCTCTGACGTTTCTCCAGCGATTCTAGGTGAAATGTTATTAAGGTTTGGTAAAATAAGAAGAAGAAGTGTACGTGAATAAAACTCACTAACACCACCAAGGGGTCCAAAATCTGGATTCAAGTGGCGCTAGTCTCGATTTAAAGGGAGATAGACTTCTACAGTATATACTTTTTTCTATGTGTATATGCACCAAGGAGGATATATAAAATGGAGTGCCTGATAGGCTGTCTCATGTGGGAATACTTTTTGATTCGGAAATTTTCGAAAATTGTGTCCACGCTTAACTTGGCTTCAAACTTTTACAAAAAAAATAACATAATTTCTAATCTCTCTTGGTTGCTAATATTCAGTCAGCAATAAAATAATTTTCAGTTGAATAGAGTTTGCTGTTTTATTTCAGAAATCTTTATTTTTTCAATTTTCATTAGTTTTTGGTTCATGTCTAAGCTAAGCACTTTAGCAACGGACAATTTAACGCGGGACAGAGATAGTTACTTTGGGTTTAAGTATGCCATATAAGGATAGCGATACAATTCTTTCGAAAATTTGACAACTGTTTCGAACAATTTAACGTGAGAAAAAGTTAGTTGCAATATTTTTAAGTGTGCCAGAGAAAGATAGCGGAACGATTTTTTTCGAAAAATTTCGAGCATTTCGCCAGTAAGGGAGCGAAATACTTTCATTCCCATTTTCTTACACGGCAAAGCATGCTCATAGTCACTCCTTATTATATATCCTCCTTGATATGCACTCGCACCCGTTTTCTTCCAACAAACAAAAAAATATTTATGTTCAATTTTTAATTTTTTTTTCTTTTAAGCACTTTTGTTCCTTACACCATTTTTCATTTATCTTTCTACCTCTGCCTACGTGGGTATAATTGGGTCACCTCAGTTTGCAAACATGAAAAATCGTAGATAAGAGGGTTGTGTGAAATGCTAACAAGCCTTCCACAATAACAAATAAAAACTTTAATGAAATTGACGGTCAGGAAAATATTCATAAAAGCTCAGAGTACAAATTTAGCTAATGTCGCGATTCAACTTTTTCTAATTTTCCCACTCTGGAACACTTACACAATCAAAAAGCGCCAGGCAGCTTTCTGACCTGAGTATACATATAGACGGCAATGATATGTGTGATTAGTGGGTCTAAAATGCGAAGGTCTTGAGTTCAAATTCTGTTAGGCGCTTAATTCGAGCGTACTGCCTGCGGCGCAAATAGGGTTCATGAAAGGTGTTAACAACACTCTCGCAATAACAAAACAATGTTAAGTAACCTGAAGATCAGGAGGCCAATATCCGATTTGAGCTGTCTCGCCAGAAAGAAAAATAAAAACACCATTTGGAGAATTCCAAGATGTTTTATGGTGATTCTTGTGTGGAGCTCTGCGATACCCTTTTGGTAAGGTACAAAGCATTCGCCGTGTTCGGGTGTCTTACTCCAAGAATCACCATGTTAACCGTTAATCTGGATGTTCATATCTCCTGAGATGCTAACAATATTACCCCGAGGTATACGCTCCAAGGAGGCACACAGTTGGCCATGAAACTCCTCTTCTCGCATTAATTGATGTGTAGCATTGCAGAACTGTAACGTTTCTACTATTGGTCCTGAGTCTATCCGAGATTGGTTCTCAGCTAATGAAGCTGTTTCTCGTTCTCGGTAAGAACGACCACCACGTCATTATTGGCTTTGCACTTAGCAACCTACAAAATGGCGCTTCCGCTAGCGATCCGATCTTCTCTTGGATCAAGGACATCTAACTTCGCTCAAACCCAAGATTTTGATTTATTGTGGTCCATTTCACGATCAATCACTGATTGGCAGTGTATGGACCAAATTACGCAACACCTTCTGTCATTCAATGTTTGAAATTTTCAGAACCCAATTATAGTCCGTTTTCAAATGCGAAATCCGTCCATATCTGAGTCACTATATCCGTTTCTCGTTTTGTTTTAAGATCACGGGCAGTAAGCGCATACATCGGATTTTGTCAGTGTAGAATAATATAATTTCCCATTTTCGCCAATTTATTTTCCGGCAAGAACTCTTAAATATGACAGCTTTTGTTTTTTTTACGGACATCGAAAATAACTTAGGGTGTCACCCTTTAATGCGCGATGCACAGTTACGTCGACATGGGTACGGTGAAACAAGTGGATATAGGAAAACTAGTAGGAAAATACAGGAGGGAAGATTTTGCAGTGGCGGTGAACGTTGCTGTGGGGCATTATATTATACTACTATTTTAAAAATATACCACTCAATATTAATAACTTTTATATTATAACAATGCATGAATATTAATAATATTTATGTTATAATAATGTTTGTTTAGCCTTTTTAAATTCCAACTCAAAACTGATAAGCGAAACAAAAGTTCTATAATGAAAAAATAAAAACTTGTTTACTATGATTGTATTAAAATTAAAGTTATTTGTGTACTAAATGTGATAAAACTCTTACTTGCGCCGCCACAGTTGCTCTTAAATTGTTGGAGGTTGTATTCCGTGGGAAAGAGATTGCTTGGTAATGAATTCCACATCACTGTCGTCCGAGGAATTAAGGATTGCCTAAACTTCATTGTTCTTTACGGCAAGGGTTTCACAGTGTACTCGTGTGAACGTGGAGCTTGGCGAGTATTTCGGGGGGCATTGAATAGAGGTGGTATTAGGGCTTTGAGTTTCTTGCTGCATTTACCATGGAAGTATCTATAGTAAATGCAGAGTACTCCGATATTTCGACAATGCTCGATTGAGTCTATTGAGGCCGATATAGCCTCATCTCCAATTAATCGGAATGCGTGTTTTTGAATCATCATCATCAATGGCGCGACAGCCCAAATCGAGCCCTGGTCTCCTGAAGTCGTCGCCTCCAATCGTCTCGATCCAAAGACCGTGTCCGCCAGCTGCTAATTTTTAAAATGGCTTTGCTGTCTTCATCAACCGAATCTTCCCATCGCTTGCGTGGTTTGTCTACTGGCCGGTTATCACTCGCTTTGCCTTTAAAAGCACTGCAGTGTACGTAGCTTGATGAACGTTGAAGCTCTGGCTCGTCGTAGAGTTGATACAACTCATGGTTGTATCTTATTCGCCATTCCGTTCCTTCCTTCACAGATCCCAAAATTCTTCGTCGGACCTTTCTTTCGCATGCGTTAACTACTTTTTCGGAAGTTCGCGTTAATGTCCACGTCTTGCTGCCATAACAGTTCACAGGCCGTATAATAGTTTTATAAATTCGCAGCTTATTGTTCCTGTGCACTTTCTTGGATTTTATTATTGGAAGTACCGAATAATACGTCTTATTTGCTAGTATTATCCGTCGTTTGATTTCGTCTGTTTCATTACCGTCATTTGCTAGATTAGCCCCAAGATATATGAAGTTGTCCACACTCTCCAAATTATATTCCGCAATTGTTATGTTTTGGCTGATTGGCGTTCTCCTTCTTGTTTACGTCATTATTTTTGTTTTGGTGTCATTAATGCGCAACCCGGATTCTTTTGCGGCGGAGTCAAAATTGACCAATACTTCCTTAGCACTAGGGAAGGATCTTGCCAGGATGTTAATGTCGTCAGCGTATGCTACTAGTTGGGTCGACTTGAATAGTAGTGTCCCGTTGGTATCAACTGGGATTTTTCGGACGACATACTCTAGTGCCAAGTTGGAAAGCATGGGGGCTAGACCATCTCCCTGCTTTAAACCACATTCTGTTCGAAATGTGGAATCGGTTTGTATTCTCACTTGGGATTCAGTGTTTATCATTGTGAGTATCGTTACTAGTTTTTGGAGGAATTCCAAAATCAAGCATGATTCGGTACAGTACTCTCCTGTCGATACTGTCGTATGCTTGTTTAAAATCTATGAAGATTTGGTGCACGTCTGTTATATTCCCAGCATTTCTCAAGCACCTGTTTCACCAGGAATATCTGGTCTGTTGTAGATCGTCCGGTTCTGAATCCGCCTTGGTATTCGCCAATTATTTCATCAGTATAGGGCTTAAGACGACGTTCAATTATTTTTGTCAGTATTTTATAGGACGTACACAACAATGATATACCTCGGTAGTTCTCACAGCAGAATTTGTCTCCTTTCTTGTAAATTGGACATATAATGCTTTTTCGCCAGTCGTCGGGTATGATTTCCTCTGTCCAAATTTTGCATATCATGTTGTGCATTATTTCAGCGACACAGTTTCCACCGTTTTTCAGAAGTTCAACTGGTATTTCGTCAATTCTCGGCACTTTGTTTCGTTTTTGGTCACATACGGCTGCTTTGATTTCAGCAAGCGTGGGTAGTGTCGATGATGGTTCTTCTTCATCAGTTGAGGCCTCAATTGAAATGTTGTCTGCCGTGATAGGTGCTAATAGGGTGCGATTGAGAAGATGTTCAAAGTAGGAGGCCCATCTCCTTTTGATTTCTTGAGCGTCGCTGATAATGTTGCCCTCAGATAGGTTTTTGGTTTATATCCCTTTTTTTCGTTTTTTACTATTGCGTATGCGTCCCGCGTTTTATTTTTTCTCATGTCGTCGTCCATTTTTTGTATTTTGTCATTATGGTACTTCCTTTGTTTTCGTCTGCAGGTCTTTTTCGCATATCGCCTAAGCTCGTCATATCTTTCTTTTTTGGCTCGTGTTGGTCGTTCAGTAAAAATTTTGTAAGCTTCGTTCTTTCTATCTATTGCGTCGCGACATTCTTGGTCGAACCAATCATTATTTTTTCGCCGTGTTTGATACTCTAATACCTCTTCCGCGGAGGATTGCCGTCTCGTATTTCCATCCACGCATTCTCCACTGTCATATTTGGGATGTTTTCATATATTGGTGTCAGGTGTTTATTACATGCTGACATTTAAGCCTCCGCCACCGTTTCGTCTTTAAGCTTGTCGACATCGAATTTGCGAGCTCTGCTCGTTTTCGAATATCCACGACAGGCTATTCGGCATCGATACTTAGCACTGACTAGATAGTGATCAGAGTCACAATTCGCACCGCGGACGGTTTGTACATCGAGTATGCTGGAAGCAGCCCTTTTCTCAATCAGAACCTGGTCTATTTGGTTGAAGGTGTGACCATCTGGTGATGCCCACGCTCGTTTGTGAATATCGCGATGTGGGAAGCACGTAGAACTTCCAATCATATTTTTGCTGCTTGCGAAATCAATACGACGTTGGCCATTGCCGTTGGTTATGTCATGGAGACTGTGGCCTCCTGTTGTTCCTCTATGAGCCTCCTCCTTTCCGACTTTTGCATTAAAATCCCCTAAGACAATTTTTAGGTCATTCGAGGGCAGTGAATCATAAGTTGTCTCTAGGGTGGCATAAAATTCGTCTTTAGTTATATCGTTCTTGTCTTCAGATGGTGCGTGGACGTTGATCAAGTGTTGAAAAATTCAGTCTTCATTCGGATTGTACACAATCTTTCACTTACTGGTTCGAAACGTGATCTGCTGACTAAGTTTTTTGTCAACGACAAAAGCGACTCCAAACTCTCTGCTTCCCGACAATTTTCCACTTGGATAGATTGTGTGTGATCTCATGTCCATGATTTCGTTGCCGAGTCATTTCGTTTCTTGGATGACAGTGTTTGATAAAGGTCTCAGCAGAGACCGAAACGTCACGAATAATAAAGCGTAACAGTGTAGAATCCGGAAATCTTTTCTTTTAATAGTTATGTTGATGTTGTGTTTTACCACTTCTTCGAAGAACTCTTTCAGAGCATCTGTCCTAAATAAGGATCGAACATTCCAAGATCCAATAGAGTTTGCGGGGTCGTTGAGTCCATCCGTTCTGAGGCTGTTCTTCAGGTTTCTGGACAGTATTTTTTTCCGGTGATGCGTTGTCGGCGCATCGCCAACCCCCGACCTGGAGGACCGGTCCTACTTATTTCTTACCCCTAGTAGAAAAAGGGTGGGAGTTTTCAGCTAAGTATGACATGCTGGATAGTGATTTTGGGGCCCCAGTTATACTCAAGACGTGGTCGGATATAAGGCTTATAGATGGTAGCTAGTTCGGAGGCAAAAAAGTATTTCTTACACTTTGACGTCCCGATGCATCAAGAGACACTTCGTAAATGTGTTGGCTCCAATCAAGGCGATTGTTAAATTTTACACCAAGTAACGTAAAGTCTGCTGAAGGTTAAATCTGTACGCCATTTAAGGACATATTAACGACCGACGTCGGAACGTTTGAGAAATAGATGACAGGATTGCGTTTTTAAGTCATTACACTATACTATGTTTTTCCTGCCCCAATCCAGGATTAAACTGGGATCAGTGATTGAATCGACTCATTACGACATGAGGCCACCGATTTCGGACGAGCCTCCGCAGGAGAGTCAAATTGGTAGCTTTAATACAACAATTAATAGCCGTATTTTCTTTAGGCTTTTTCCGTAAGTGCAGTTTTACACCATCTGATCAAGCAACAAGCAACACATTAGGTCCCGCGCACAATACGCATATCTGGGCTGGGGCACCCAAAAATCATCTAACGGACCGAATTCAAAGATTTGCGTTTCGACTTAATGGAGATGATGCCATCACCGAGTCCACAAACTTCCTTAAACATCGTAGAAATGTCGAAGTACTAACCATCTACTACAGATATTTTCAGGGCCGCTGTAGTTGTTAAATTAGTAGTCGAATCCCGCGACCGCTTTTCCTAGAGCTTATAGGCAATTTAAAAGCAATATTCAGCTACTTCTTTTATCCTGTCCGTCCTTAATCAATTAACTCTATGTATTGTTCATATTGATTTTATCTGATCTCTCTCTAAGCATGAACTTTACGCTACAGTATTAAAAGTTGATCTTTAAGGTTAGCTTGGTGTCCTAAAAAAAAACAAAAAAAAATTACCTTGGCGGATTTTATTTCCAGGTTCATTTTAACTGAATTATTCGAATTTGACTGCAGACACGAATTTTACAGAAATTTGTAGCATTATTTGAATTAGATATTAGCAACCAATTACTAATTCATTGCCCCGCATAGCTCACTGATAACACATCATTGAACCCGACGAATACCTATTATACAACAAAAACTGCGATCAAAATTAAACACAATTTGATTATGTCGTGTCGACCGACTCCATAAACGTAACAAAGTAGAATTTCAAAGAAACCTATTAACATAATTTTACATCATAGCAACAAAACACATCTCGCATTATAATAAATAATTTATTTTTAAAGGTCGAATCAAGTAAAAATAATTTGAGAAGTTAATACTCATGATACTTAAACGAGACTTCAAGAAAATCTCTTTCTTAGTTCTAAATCTAAAAAAAAAAAAAAGTATGATGTGAAAAATGCTTGTCGCTCATTATTTACATTCGATTGCTTGTCTCGTCTATTAATACAATAAAATGGAAAATATCGTGTGTAAACTAACGGTATTTTTTCTTTGTTGAAACTACTAAATTGGTCATTATCATTTATCGCGCTAAATTACCTATTTACTTTTAATTATAACAATTCTCATTTTAAACGTATACTAACTAAAATATTTCCTCTAGAAAAATACATAAAAGTATAAAACTGAATATCAGACTTTGTTGTTATCACTGAACGACGACGACGACAATGGTGCTAATCCGACTGGCGGCGTTGTTTTGTTACCGCATTTCAAACAATCGTTAGTGATATGCCTGTAGAGAAAAAAAATGATAGAAATTATTATTGGAATTTTTTTTTTTTTCAAGATTCTTCTGCTTCTTACTGTAACTTAGATCTCAATTCAGTTTTGTCTGTTATTTCATTACGAAGTTTCTGTTGTAGAGACAGAATCAAATCGTCTTTGTTTTTTAATTGCAATTTCAAGTGGGCTATGGTTTCCTCTTGGGCTTCAAATATTGCCTGAAATGAAAATGAAAAATAATTTTAATTACAGAGTTCAAAGTTATGTAAGATAGAAAAACTTTAGTGTATCAATGTAAAACTCAATAGAGATTCTAGCGCGGTACGTCCCCAGGCAAGTAAAATCGGCAAGTTTAGAAATATTTACCAGGCGTATAAGCTCAAATTCGCTGTTTTTTTAGTCACAAAAACACGTTTTTTCGTGGAAAGCAATACCAAATTTATTCAAAGTACTTGCCCTTGCTAGCTACACATTTTCCCCATCTCTCGGACAAATTGTGGATACCACGCCAAAAAAATCCTTCTCTTTCGAGGCAAACCACTCAAGCCATTTTCTGACGTCGTCTTAAGAATCGAAGTACTGCTCAGCGAGCGTAGTCGAAAGGGTCCAGGTCTGATGAATAAGCGACATGAGGTAGCATGTTCCAGTAGGTTCGGATCATTTTTTACGTGCGCGATGGTGCCTTGTCGTAGAAAAAAAATCTGCTTGTCATGTCTATAATTATTGCATCGAATACGCTTTCCCATAGTTTGCCAAAGGTGAAGCCCGATATTTGGAGCGAAATTTAAAAAAAGTATCGACGTTTTTTTCTGTACTTTCTTAACATCAAGAGCTGTGCGAATCATCTCATACTTAACTAAAAAGTCACAAACAAAAATTTTGAAGCAACAATTTATGTTAGGGTGCATGAAATTTGCAATCATTAAACTCACCACTACACGAATGGTGAATTATGTAAGGCGAATTTGCAGGTGTCGATTGTGACATATCTACCAAACTCTTCTTCTTGCATGGAGTTACTCTAGTCAAAAAAAAAAACTATGAGATGGAGTCCTCCCGTATTGGCCCTCAGTCCCCGGCAAAAGAGGGTGCTAAAATCACCGGGTCCGAACGCGGTTCGGGAGCTACTAGAACGGTGCAATCAGGTTCTAGTAGTGCTGTGCTACTGGCAAACACCCAGCGTACTGAGTCTTCAATGTCAAAGCTCAGTGATCTCGCTTTTTTAATGGCATTAGAGGATGCAGACTCAGAAACGAGTAAGCCGATGGAGATGAATATGGATGTTGGTCACGCTTCGACGTCGACAATATCCTGCACAACTATCTCGGCTGACCTTGCTACTGAGACGATCCCGTCAAGGTGGAATTAGCGACCGAGCCCGTCGACGTGCTAAAACCACCCAAAAAGGGAAAACTGCAAAAGCGAAGTTTGACAATGCGGTAGAGGCTAAAGTGGCTGCAATTCTGAGTCGACTGTCTTCCGGGACGGACGATTCACGAGCTGCAGAAGCTTCACGCCCAGCCAGCGTGCCGGCCGAAGTGATCAGAGACGAGGCGAAAGGTCTTATGACCCCAGCAACGTCGCTGATTAATAAAGCCAGTACTTCCGAAGCGAATGCGGACAGAGTAGTAAAGCCTCCTGCGAAAGAGTCCTTATAAGCTCCGACCACTCCGCTGAAAGGAGTATCAAACATTGCAACGGATTGCGCCATGGTTCAGAAACTGTCGGCAACAAGAAGGAGAAATATGCTGAGAAGGGTAGCCCAACGAAACAAGACTCATAGCTTGAATCCGGGTCCCCAATCAGCTGTAACTCCCATTTTGCAGCCGTCAGTGGAAAATGTCGAAGTGGTTCAAATAGCTTCATCCCCGCTGGCTTCGGGACGATCGGTTCATGGCACCGCCTCTGGCGAAGCCAAAGAACCCTTGTCCGCGGGCACAGTCGCCGGTAAGAAGCTAGAACCACTGAAGCAGAAACATAAGCGTATCCGATCGGACGATAGTAATACGCCGATACCTGCAGCAAAAAAGAAACAGCCGAGATCGGCTACCTATAGCGACGTCGCTAGGAGTTCCCTCCAGGCAGCAGTCATCAATACCAATGACTTGCTAGGCATCATACCAGAGTCGGTGAGGCCTCAGATCTACTCTTCATTGAGGAACATTCTGAGGGAACACCTCTTAGGTAATCCACCAGCTAAACCAAGCTTTTTGAAGTATGACTTCGAGCCAGGTTATCTTAGGATAACTTGTGCGGACCAAAACACTCTGGTCTTCCTTCAGGAGGCGGTTCCCAAGATGAACGAGCTCTTGAAGGACATCAAGCTACAGGTGGTGGAAGGTGCCGAGGCTCCTAGACTGACAAAAGTGTCTGTTTGGATCCCGGGTATCATTGAAGACCCTGAAATCCTATTGCAGGATATTAAGCTGCAAAATAACCTTTCTACGGTGGTATGGAAGCTTTTCCATAGAGAACAAAAAGATAAGGGCCAACTTCTTGTTCTTGGAATCGACCAAAGCTCTATGGAAAGGTTGTCTGCAGCGAAAGGTTTCGCGGATTGTGGACTCAACAAGGTTCACTTCAAACTACCGAAACCAAACGCGGCCAACTTCAGAAGCCGGCAAACTGAGAGTGGTCCAAGCCAATCTACATCACAGTAGAGCGGCGACCGCCACTCTCCAACAACACCTCTTAAGAGGTCACACGGATGTTGCACTTGTCCAGGAACCGTGGTTGAGAGGCTCCAACCACATTCTAGGATGGTGCAATAAAACTTTTACGGTCCTTCACGGACCCCAAACAGGTAAGCTACGGACATGTGTCGTTGCGAAAAAAGCACTAAAATTAACTTTAATTCAACGACGCTTTGGGAGAGGTCTCTTAACGGAACACCGAAGCCAGTTAAGCTGGTTTCATCATACCAGCCATACGACGCAAGAGTTGTTCCAACGACTGACCTGTGCCAGCTTGTCCAGTCCAACACAGGGGACTTGGTAATAGGTTGTGATGCCAATGCCCATCACACCTACTGGTCTAGCACAGACTGCAACGATCGCGGTAAGTCAATTCTAGAATTTCTTAGCATGAACAATCTAAATGTTTGTAATGTTGGTAACAGTCCCACCTTCATAAATAGAGCAAGAAGCGAGGTTATCGACCTGACTCTTGCAACTAACTCTAAATCACTAACGGTCCACAACTGGGAAGTTTCGAAAGAACCATCCTTGTCAGACCACATGTGGATAAGATTTGAAATAGTGGGATCAACAAAAAATAGCCGGTTGTACAGGAATCCAGCAAGAACTGATTGGGTTAAATATCAGGAGCTAATAAACCAAAGACTACCGGCAATAGTTCCTTACCCAATAAAAACAACAGATTCCTTAGATAAAAGAGTGGGTATGTTAACAAATATACTAACAAACTCATACAAGAGTTCCTGCCCTCAGAAGTCTGCCAAAGATAGTAAGAACACTGTCTGGTGGAATAACGATCTCGATATCCTGAAAAAACGAGCAAGGAAACTCTTTAATAAAGCTAACTCCAGCAAACTTGACACAGACTGGGACAAATACAAAGCAGCACTTACACTGTATAAAAAACAGCTAAGAGCCGTCAAACGAAATTCATGGAAGAGATTCTGTGAAGAAATCGATAACGTCAACGAAACTGCTAGGATAAAGAGGACCCTATCCAAAGACCCATACATGCCTGAATTACTGGATAAAGGCAATGGTTCATGGACGGGGTCTAGCGGCGAGTCACTTGAACTTTTAATGCAAACGCATTTCCCTGGTTGCTTTGAGCCCCCGCCACAAAGTTCATGTGCCGATCGCATTCTAGCTAACTCAGAACTAGTAGATACAGTCGTGACACCAGGAAACATAGGAATGGCGTTCAGTTCCTTCAAACCTTACAAGTCACCAGGGCTGGACGAAGTCTATCCCGCAATGATCCAGAACGCGGATAATACAATAATTCAGTACCTGGTAGACATATATAAAGCATGCATCAGTCTTTGTTACATACCGAAGTTATGGCAAGAGGTTAAGGTAGTTTTCATACCTAAACCAGGTAGAGCCTCCCACAACATCCCGAGGGCTTTTCGACCCATCAGCCTGACTTCGTTCCTTCTTAAAGGCCTAGAAAGACTGGTGGACAGCTACCTACGGGCAAATCTGAACCTCTCGGTTAGATGCCCCCACCAACACGCCTATCTGAAAGGTAGATCTACTGACACTGCCTTGCATGTGACGGTAGCCGCCGTAGAGAAAGCTTTCCATCAAAAAGAGGTTGCACTCGGTGCCTTTCTAGACGTGGAAGGCGCGTTCAACCACGTCAACATTGACGCCATACTTGAGGCCTTGCGTAGCCATAGTGTGGAACCTCTCCTGACTGCATGGATAGCAAAGCTTCTTCGTTCGCGGAAAATCGTAGCACGAATGGGTGAAGAGACAAGGAAGGGCTCTGTTCACAAAGGAACGCCACAGGGCGGAATAATATCACCTCTCCTGTGGGTCTTAACAGTGAATGAACCCCTTTCCATCTTAAATCAGAACGGCTACCCCACAATAGCATATGCAGACAATCTTGTCATCATGCTAACTGGTAAGTTTGAGCAAGTTCTAGGAGACCTCATGCAATCCGCTTTACAACTGTTAGATAGCTGGGCACTAGATAAAGGACTTACTATTAACCCACAAAAAACAGAACTGGTCCTCTTCTCTAGAAGAAGAAGACCATATGTTTTCAATCCACCAAACATTCGAGGAATCAATATGGTCCTCTCGAATCAAGCTAAATATTTAGGTCTGATTCTTGATTGCAAATTATCCTGGAAGGCCAATATTCAGGAACGAGCAAAAAAGGCTACGGTAGCCTTCTTTGCTTGCAAGAAGACATTCGGTTTGAGATGGGGCCTTAAGCCGCACCTCATCCACTGGATGTATACCAGTATTGTTAGACCAATTATTTGCTATGGTGCGCTGGTGTGGTGGCCGGCGGTGGTACTAAAAACTAACCTGGCACCCTTACAGCTGATCCAACGGATGGCATGTCTGTGCATAACAGATGCCCTTAGAAACACACCGACTGCAGCTCTGGAGGTGATTCTCTCACTACCTCCACTTGATCTTTTTATAAAAGAAGCAGCGGGCCTGGCAGCCATTAGATTAAAAACCACTAAATCGTGGTCAGCGCCACAAATTGGTCATGGACAAATTCTAAACGTCATTAGAAACGTAAACTCCCTTTTAGACCGCGAGTATGATTGCATGAACCAACCGCAGGTTGAGAAACGAAAGTTTCACATTAAGTTTCCTGATCTAAAACTAGCCAGGGGACAGGTGCAGGGATTTATTCCCACGACCTCGACATCCAAACTTCATTTCATCTTCCATAACACGCGACAGTGTTCCAAGCAGAAGTATTAGCCGTTAACGAGTGTGCAAAAATTATTCTTGATAAGCAGAACAGTCTCGGAAATTGTTACATTTTCTCGGACAGCAGGGCTGCACTTCAGGCACTCCAATCCTACAGGAATACATCCAAACTAGTGTCCATCTGTAGACACAATTTAAATCGCCTAGCGGCCATAACGGAAGTTTTTCTAATATGGATACCGGGTCATAGTGACCTGCTAGGTAACGAGGCGGCAGATACGGCAAGGATCTGCTAACATCAATTCCACTAGGAAGTCAGTCGATGTAGCACCAACAGTGCTGAAGACTAGCTACAAACAGACTATTTTGGATTCTTTCTTGGCGGGGTGGCGGCAGCTGGAAAGCTGTAAAACGGCCAAATCCTTTTGGGAAGAACCGAACAAAAATATTACAGCTCAGCTGTTACAACGTAGTCGCTACAGTATCCGAACTATTGCTTGCTAAGGCTGCACGCATTTAGGATGCGAATCGCGAGCAACAGCTTGTGCAGAGGTTGCGAGGAAGACGAAGAATCTATCGAACATTATCTTTGTCACTGTCCGCAAATCTCCAACAGTCGTCTCCTTTGTTTAGGCTCTAGATTCTTCTCAGAACTAGACGACCTCAGAGGCGTCCAACATTCAAGCCTGTTAAGGTTCGCAAACCGAACCAAGTGGTTAGAGCAAGAGGAGTGACTTCCAACTCATAACTATAGGGGGAGTACAATGGGCCCAACTAGATGGCCTCAGTGCTTGTGGTTCTATGCAACCACCCTCCTACA
Organism: Chorisops tibialis; assembly: GCA_963669355.1. Taxonomy (NCBI): domain Eukaryota; kingdom Metazoa; phylum Arthropoda; class Insecta; order Diptera; family Stratiomyidae; genus Chorisops; species Chorisops tibialis. Next base: position 108,882,015 of record OY770262.1, on the reverse strand, counting down.
ACCTAAACCTAAACCCTACTCTAGTCATGTCTTTGTTGATAATTCACTCTTTTTTCGCGCAGAGCACGGTGCAATTTGATAAGTGGTTGGTGGTAGTAATGGGAGTTGACAGTTCCACCAGGTTTCAACATCGCATAGTAGACGATTTCCTGCTGCTCCCACCAAACGCACAGCGTTGTCTTCCGTCCAAAGCAACCTGGTTTTGGGGAAGATGTTAATAATTGGTCGGGATCAATCCACGATTTCTTGCGTTTAGAATGCTCAAAATATATCCAATTTTCATCGCCAGTCATAGTCCGATGCAGAAACGACTTTCTTTTTTGTCTGGCGAGCACGGTTTCGCATGTATTTTGGCGTCGCTCCATCTGCCTATCGTTCAATTCATGCGGCACCCATTTTTCGATCTGTTGAACCTCTCTGAAATTTCTGACGATGTGCATCATGCTGAGCCAACTTCATATAAAAACACTTGATAAATTTTGGTTTACTAACTCATTTACGTAGACCAAAATGCGTGAGGGAGAGGCTGTCATTTTTCTCTTTCTTACCATGTGTCACTAGATGGCGCAACGCTTGCTTAGTTTTTGAAGATTTCGCCTAGCATCAAGAGATGGTGCTTTTGAATTTTCAGAAGAGCATTGTTAATTCGGTTCTTAAAAATTTTTACTTTCAAATATTGTGGTTATTTTCGCGACGGACCAGAATTTTTTACACGCGCAATTCGTGGTGCTTTCTCGCCTTTCTTTTTGTAAACACACGACAGGGAAAACGGAGCTTCCAGATCCATCGCCAGCATATAGACAGAAGCTTGCTCTAGGACTTTTCTATAAGTTCATTTTGAAGAATGGGCCTGAGTCCATCGTTAAACCAGAACATGGAACCGGCGGACAAATGTTGACCAGACCGCCATCAAATGGCGTCCAAACATACGAAACGAATAAAAACCAGTGGCCGATAAATCAACCTGCTCGGAAGCTGGAAGCGATGTGGCAATGTTCGGGCGAAGCGAGCTATGCAAATAATTTACCAAATATGCGAGAAGAAATTTGGGCAGCGTTTGTTCACGATACCGAAGTTCACGATATTGTCGCAAAAATCGATGCACAGGAGGCTCTTAGCATTCCCGGAGTGATTGATTTCTATTCGGCGTTGGATGTTCCCGGCAAGAATTCTTTCGTAACTCCCGGACTTTTTACCATTGTGGAAGACGAGGAGATTTTCTGTTCGAAGGCCGTTAAATTGCATTCGCAGCCGGTTGGAGTTATTCTAGCCGAAACTTTTGATTTGGCGAATTATGCAGCAAAACGAGTCAATATAATTTACGAGCGACAGAATAAATAGGTTGTGGCAACCTTGAAAGATGTTTTGAAAAGCCGTAATCCTGAAAGATCTACACACACTAAAGAAATTGAAAGTGACATTGAACACTTGGTAGACAACAGGAAGCTAAATGAACACTTCGCTATGGGAAGTCAATTCCATTTTTCAATGGAAACGCAAACAACTGTTTGCATTCCTCGGGAAGATGAACTTCTAGTGTATCCTTCTTTAGACTACTCAGATCTTGTTCAAATCAGCGTAGCCAGTGCGTTGAACACAAGGAGGATATATAAAATGGAGTGCCTGATAGGCTGTCTCATGTGGGAATACTTTTTGATTCGGAAATTGTTTCCAAGCTTAACTTGGCTTCAAACTTTTACAAAAAAAAAACCATAATTTGTATTCTCTCTTGGTTGCTATTATTCAGTCAGCAATAAAATAATTATCAGTAGAATGGAGTTTGCTGCTTTATTTCAGAAATCTCTATTTTTTAAATTTTTATTGGTTTTTGGCTCGTGTCTAAGCTAAGCACTTTAGCAACGGACAATTTAACGCGGGACAGAGATAGTTGCATTGGGCCTAAGTATGCCAGACAAGAATAGCGAAACAATTCTTTCGAAAATTTTACAATGGTTTCGAACAATTTATCGTGAGAAAGAGTTAGTTGCAATATTTTGAAGTGTGCCAGACAAAAAAAGCGAAACGATTTTTTTCGAAAAATTTCGAGCTTTTCGCCAGTAAGGGAGGGAAATACTTTCATTTCCATTTTCTTACACGGCAAATCATGCTAATAGTCACTCCTCCTTGGTTGAACATCAACGAGAATCAGATCAACATTGAAATTCGAAGACTTGGAGGAAGTTTTGGATGTAAAATATCTAGAAGCAATCATGTTGCAGTAGCTTGTGCAGTGGCTAATTGGCTATCCAAGCGACCAATAATGTGCAAAGTATCGAGAGTAATATGGCAACGACTGGCAAGCGCAATGCTTGCATGTGCGACTATTCAGCGGTTGTCAATGACACGAACTGAACTTTGTCGAGGATTTTGGTAATAGTAATAACGATAGTCCTATCGATGCATTGGCGCTTCCGAGTACTCCAAATTGCTATGATAGCTCGAACTGGAAACTGGGTGGTAAAGGTGTGCTGACTGATGCACCGTCGCATACCTGGTTTCGAGCTACCAGAAGTTTCGAAGGTATTGTCATGATTGAAAATTTTATGGAACTAATTGCTCGAGTGACCGGCATGGACCCCGTCGATGTTCGACTCAGTAATCTTTCACAGAAGAGAGCTATGAAAGAGCTTCTTCCTTAGTTTGTTAAGTCCACAGAATATAAGCAGAGATGCAAAGACATCACGACCTTCAATAAGCAGTATCGATGGCGAAAACGGGGAAAATCCATAACGGTTATGAACTTTCACGTCTTCTATTTCCAAAATATTCCCGCAACGGTTTATTACTACGATGGAACGGTTGCGATTTCCCACGGTGGAATCGAGTGTAGACAAGGAATCAATATCAAAGCTGCCCAAGTTGCAGCCCATACTTTGGGCATTCCTTTAGCTATAGTCACCAATAAAGCGAGTAACTCCATGATTGGAGCAAATGCAACGTTAACTGGAGCAAGTTTTTACCAGCGAAACTGTCTGTTTTGTAAGAATGAAAATCCCGTATCTATTTCTGAGTAATCTTATGCATCTTCTCCCAGGCCGTTCAAAAGGTATGTAAGGTCCTTTTATACAGAATGAAACCGATTCGCGAGAAATTAAACAATCCAAAATGACATTACACTAATGCTTCAAGAAGAACATCAGTTTAATAGCGAACTTCATTCACAAAGCAAGAGATATGCATCCAGTGAACACAAGTACTTCGCGTAACCAGAAAGTGAAAAACGGGTGCAGTGTTTTTCAGAAAGTGCACAAGAACAACACATCCTCTTCTCGATGGTGTCCGAACCGTTGTTGATTCTGTTGAAAAGGCACACCTTTTCGCAGCAAACTTCGCTAGAAACTCGAAGCTTCCACAGTCTCGCTGCCACCACTTCGTTTTTGAACTAGGGTTATTTCCAGGATCCTGCAGGAGCTCAATATTCATAAGTCTGCTGGTCCAGATGGCACCCCCCTATTATCCTTAAAAACTACGCTTCCTCTTACCTAAACCTTTTCGTAATCTCTATCATCTCTTATACTCTTCAGGGTGCTTTCCCCTCAGATCTGGATGATCGCGAATGTTCAGGCAATTTCATAGAAAGGAAGCAAAGCGAACCCCGCTAATTATCGCCCCATAACCGTTACCTCTGTGCTTTCAAAAGTAATAGAAACTGCTGTCAATCGTAGGCTAGTCCACTTTCTTGGCGCTATGGATTTCGCTCGGGTCGTTCTACAGGCGATCTCTTGGTCTATCTTATCGAGCATTGGAATTCCTGCATTCACAAATTTGGTGAAGGTCAAGTTCTTGCTCTCGACATCGCCAAAGCGTTTGACAGAGTTTGGCAAAAATGTCTCCTTGCCAGACTTCACAGTGTACTCGTGTAAGCGTCCAGCTTGGTGAGTATTTTGGGGAGCACTGAATAGAGGTGGTCTTAGGGTTTTCAGTTCCTTTCTGCATTTACCATGCAAGTATCGATAGTAAAAGCAGAGTACTCCGATATTTCGACGATGCTCAAGAGAGTCAATTGAGACCGAAACAGCTTCATCTCCCATTAATCGAAATGCATGTTTCTAGATACGGTCAAGTAGGTTCAGATATGATTTTGGGGCCCTAGCCCAAACATGCGAGTTATACTCAAGACGTGGTCACATATAAGCCTTATAGATGGTAGCTATTTCAGAGGCAGAAAAGTATTTTTTACACTTCTGCAGAATACCTAGACGTTTCGAAGTACCAACAGCCATTTCGCGATTGTTAAATTTTACATATAGTAACGTAAAGTCTGCAGAAGGTGAAATCTGTATGACATTTAAGGACATATTAGCGGCCGATGTCGGAACGTTATGTTTAAGAGATAGATGACAGGACTGCGGTTTTGAGGTATTAAACTCTACTCTGTTTTTCCTGCCCCATTCCAGGATTAAACTGAGGTCAGAGTTCAATGACTGTATTGACTCATTACGGCATGAGGCCACTGATGTTGGGCGTGCCTCCGCAGGAGAGTCAAATTGGTAGATGTTATCTAGAGTGCTGTTATCTGCGAAACAGTGAATGGGATTGAGAGTAGACAACAGAAGATCTTTTATGAAGACTAAAAAGAGAGTGGGAGATAAAACTGAGCCCTGGAGGACGCAGGAATTAATGAAAAGGGTGCAGTAACTCCGTATAGCACGACTCTAATAGAGCGCTCGGAGAGAAAACTCTCAATCCATTTAAGAAAAGCTGTGTTAAAACCATAGGCCTTCAGTTTTTATCAAATTCTGCTAAACGCTTTAGCAATATCATGCGCAATTTTTTGAATGCAGGAGTTCCAACGCTCAGTAATATAGACAATAGATCGCCTGTAGAACGTCCCGAGCGAAATCCATATTGACTGTGTAACATGTATGAGATTTTTATCCACAAGTGGACTAGCCTGCGATTGTCAACAGTTTCCATAACTTTTGAAAGCACTGAGGTAGTGGCTATGGGGGATAATTAGCGGGGTTCGCTTTGCTCCCTTTCTTAGGAATTGACTGAGCGTTCGCGACCTTCCAGATTTGAGAAAAACACTCTGAAGAGTATGAAAGAAGATAGAAATTAGTAAAAGGAGGAAGCGGAGTTTTTAAGGACAATGGAGGGAATGACATCTCGCCCAGTAGACTCATGAATATTGAGCTCATGCAGGATCCTGGAAACAACCCTAGTTCGAAAACGATGTGGTGACAGCAAGAAGCCCTAGTCCGGTAAGTACGGAGAACTCTGATTCGACGGTGGAAGCTTGGAGTTTCATGCGAAGTTTGCTGCCAAAAGGTTTGCTTGTTCAACGGGATCAACAACGGTTCGGTCGCCATCGAGAAGAGAAGGTGTTGCGAACGTGCTGAAATTTTTATTGACAGATTTCGCAAATGACCAGAAAGATCTTGAGTTCTTGGGATTCTCAATGATCTTAAGTCGACGTTTCTGGTCATGTTCGAATTTAGAAAGCTTTAAAATTTTATTGCAGGTGTTTCTTGGTACTTTTAATGGCTCCCTATTTTATATTGTCGGATTGTTGTGAAAACCTTGAAAAGACTGCTTCTTGGATCTAATTGCTTCGAGGCAGTCATTGGTAAGCCACGATTCTTTCGAAGGTCTGACCCCTTTTAGATTGCATGGAATAAAAAGCCTCATGATTATCTCGATCTCAAGTTATGGGATGACCTCACAATTTCCGGACTCGAAGCACAGCCCCTAATCAAAGGCGCGGTAGAATGCATTAAGGGCCTCCCAATTGACTTTCTTATAATGCCATACCGTTCTACATGGTGTCTTTGTAGTCGGTGGATTTGATGCTGAGATGGGAAACTCGAATAATGAAATGATCAGATGTACCAAATGGAGCCAACAACGAGACATCATATTTTAGTGGGTTAAAGAAAGGTCAAACAGATTTGAAGACTGGTCTGCAATGTCAGGTAAATGACTAGGGTTTTCTACCAGCTGTACTAAACATCTAATAGATCGAAGAGATCAGCGTCACGACCCGATTCATCCATATGCGTAAAATGTGTAAGCCAGGCAGCGTTATGAACATTGAAATCGCCCCTACGACCTCAGCGGCAGCGTGTGTGGCATATATAGATTGAATAGCAATTGATATCTTATCATTGCCGAACTTCTGTAAACATAGTAGAAATAGAGGATGTATGTGCTCTTTAACATTTATTTTTATCCAGTTAAAGTTGAATTCCGGATTTGTGCATCTTCCCAAATGTGGAACTAACTGAAAAGCGACATCATCGAAAAAAAGTAGGCAGAAGTTTAGGTATGGCATAGAATTGCTCACTACCTGGCAATACCTTACTTTCGCTCAGTGCAAGTATATCCGGTCTTTGGGTTTGTGTGTGGATATATAGTGAGACTTAAGCAGATTCCAACCCTCGAACATTTGTTTGGTTAATTACAAACTTGACCATTTCAAGAAAAGTGATTCCGGAAATTCATCGTATTTAAAATGAAAAGTGGTAAAAAAATATTAGGAAAAAGGAATGTAGAAGATAAAAGAAATCGGCGAGTTAATTTAACTTTAATTGAGGAAAAAAAAGCTAAAAGTAAAGTCCAGAAGTAAAATATCAACATCTATTGAAATACATACGATAAAATAAATAGGCAAAAGCTAGCACGAGATAAAAACGAGAATATATAAACAACAGCGAATCGCAATCCACGCGACGTCCAAGTCAGGTACTAGGCCTTTAACTGAGACACTGTACTCGCTAGATTACGACTACGCTAGCCGGCAAACAAAAACTTAGCTCGGATCGGTGCAATGTAGTTGTCGCTGTGTGAGGACTCCGATAAAAAAACGCGCACATTGGTTATAACAAGAAAAAAGGTAAAACTTGGGATTATTAACAAATTATTGACACGATCGTAATAAATTAAAACAAAAAACACTACAACACTACAGAGTGAACTGGAATTTAAAGCATTGACATTGTTATTTTATTTATTAACAGAATTGGTCGTAAAATATGAAATGTGAAATTTTGGCATTAATCCAGAATTCGCCTGGAACTACATACATATATGCAATACAATTTGATTGTAAAATTTCTAACCGTATATTTATCAATTAGTGCCTGCTCGTACATAGCTGCGAATTGAATTCTATTCCACTAGGGAGCTTTAAGTAATTTAAATGAATGTTACAGATTCTAGAACATCTCTTGTCTTTAGGCAGTGATAGCAGTTACAAAAAAAGATATGTGATTGAAAATATATCTTCCAGCTATTTCAATGACCGTTGAAATTCGTTATTTTCGAGCAGATCGCATTAAACTTATATGAAAATGGAAACATGAAACGTTAAAATTACCATCAAAATATCTTCTAGTTTGATTTAATCAATAAATCATTGGCGATTGCTGCACAAAGAGGAAAGAGTTATTTTTTTTCTCTTAATTTTATGAAGAATATGCAAATTTTAAGCAAATCAGTTTAAATATTGTAAGCTATGTGGGCTATACAAATGGGCTGTAACGATTAGACTTGCTCTCGAAAATTATAATTGGTCTGAGAAAAGTTGATGAACTCTGCATCATTTGTGCATGGATTAGCAATTGTTTAGAAATATCCGGCCATGCACGGAGCATTAAGTAAAATAATTATATTATGCACTTTTGAGAGAAACAAATAAATTTTTTCAAGAATCCAACAGGGAATAACTGTTGCATTATATTGCTGAAGTGACTATAAATTAGTTTTTATTTGAAATTTTTAAAATTATGTCATCGCTTTATAGATTTGGACCGCTTACTATTGCCAAAAAGTTACCATATTTCGGAAAACAAGTAGGTTTCTTTATTTATTTTCATTGAGTTAAGTTCATTGAGCTAACTGGCTGATAACGTCTACGGGTCGTTTATATTATTTTATTATACTCTAGATGAAATCTGAGAGTATTATAAGTTTGCCATAAAGTTTGTAACCGTAAGAATAAGACACATAAACACTCAAAAATCTCATAACCGGATGTACGTCCGTCTGTCCGTATCCTCTCCAGCTTGAGGACGCGTTGAGCTATAGCTAGTACACGTCGTTTTTGACGAAAAAGTAAGATCAAGTTCGTGAACGGACCAAACCGCTCCATCCCTTCTACTCCCTCCCACACAAAATGACACAATTTCTCAATTCGACAATAAACGGATTTGCTCGAAAAGCATAAAAGCTATTGAACTGAAATTTATGATGATTTCAATTCTCTCTATTAAAATTATTTGAGTCCGGCGCCTTCTTCCACCACCTCCCATATAAACTGCACTTTTTCATGAAATACAATAAACAAATTTACTCAGTACAAATAAAAGTGATCGAGCTGAAATTGTGCACTAAACATTTAATGAGGATTATTAGTAAGACCAAAAAAAATTAGATGATTAGTTTCACTCCTTCTCCCCCATACAATCTGGCATAATATCACAACTTTTCAAAAAGTCGATTTTCCTGAAAAGTATGAATGCTACTGATCTGCAATTAAAAATTTTTCAAAAGCATGATGTTTATAGTTATTTCTGAAAAAGTCATTAAGAACACTCCCCTCCTTCTACCACCTCCAATACACTAATTTTCTCTAAACCTATTAAATTGTTGAACCCTAAATTTTGCATAAAACATTTTGATAGCAATTCTAGCGTTGTGTGAAAAATTAGTTCAATGTCGGTAGTAAGCATCTTATATGAATGTATTTGAAATATTTTGAAAAATCATTTGGACATACGGAAGCTATCCGCAAGATGGCTGCCGCGATTGCTCACAATCGACCAAAAACGCAATCGTGTGACAACTTCATAGCACAATTTGCAACTGTTTCAGCGTGATCCAAATGAATTTCTTCGTCGATTCATAGCTGTTGATGAAACATGGATCCACCACTACACTCCAGAAACCAAATAGCAGTCAAAACAATAGATGGAAGCCGGTTCAAGCGCACCGAAGAAGGCAAAAACCGTTCCATCAGCTGGAAAGCTTATGGCGACTGTATTTTGGGATTCCAAAGGAATAATTTTCACCGACTACTTGGATCTCCAAGGAAAAAGAATAACGGGAGCGTATTATACTCAGTTATTGAATCGACTGAATGCTGCAATCAAGGGAAAACAGCCGCATTTGGCGAAGAAAAAAGTGCTGCTTCATCACGACAACGCTCCAGCTCACACGTCTACTGTTGCAGTGGCAAAATTACGCTACGAATTGCTTCCTCACCCACCGTATTCTCCAGATTTGGCACCGTGTGACTTTTTCTTGTTTCCAGACTTGAAAAAAATGGCTTGCTGGAAAGAGATTCACCACGAATAGTGACGTCATCAATGAAACCAACGCATATTTTGAAGGGTTAGAGAAATCTTTTTATTTGGAAGGGATCCAAAAATTGGAAAAAACGCTGGACTAAGTGTATCGAGCTAAAAGGGGACTATGTTGAAAAATAAAATAAATTTTTGCCGAAGAAAATTTGTTTTCTTCATTTTTACACGTCATTATCGATCCGCCCTCGTATATGTATATGCTTACTGCTGTATTGATACACATAGCTAATGAAATTCCCAATAGACTTTGTGATCTTGTAGAAAACACTCTCGAAGTTTATCAGGCTGGATTCCGTAAAGAGTCGTATTGTACAGACCATACAAATCCCCAACGGATAATATTGGAGCAGTCAGCCGAAATGGGTTCGCCACTACATCTCATGTTTGTGGATTTCGAAAAGGTTTTCGACAGCGTTATGCGAGATTACTTATGGAATGCTTTGCATAGAAGAGGTATTCCAGGTAAGATCAAAGCTATGATTAAAGAATCCTACGAAGATGTAAGATGTCGCGTCTTACATAGAGGAGAGCTGTCCGAGAGCTTTCCTGTGCGCACGGATGTCGGAGAAGACTGCATATTATCAGCAGCCCTGTTTCTGGTGGTAATACATGACATCTTGAAAGGCACACTGGAAGGTGAAACAATTAAGCGGGAACTGTTTAACATCTTAAGACGCCTTGATTATGCTAATGATGTTTGCTTGCGCATGACCGTTTGGACTTCGAGCCAAATGTTCGCTCGCTGCATTCTAAGTACAAAGAGGCATGACTGAATATGAATATGCGTAAAACCAAGTACATGTACATGGGTTCGGGCACAAGTACACCGATTGTTCTTAACGGACAAGATGTGAAGAGGTGCAAGATTTTTGCTACCTCGGAAAAGGTCTTCGGTATTCTTTTACCTTTCTGGAGGTTAAGAAGAATCTTCCACCGCACGAAGCTGTGAGTGTGACTTACCAAGACACTGTAAACTTTCGTGAACCACATCGATATTTTAGGGATATTCTAGCCAGGTGTAATCTACAACAACCAATTTTGGATTACAACTGGTCAGACTAAAATAGGCACTGAGATTTAAAGGCGGAATTGGCAGTGGATCGGTCACACTTTGAGGAATCGGGAGCAAAACATCGCCAGACAATTATAATCCTCAAGGAAGACTTCGCATTCGTCGACCATGTTGCAAATGGAAGCGAGCAGTTGAGCAGGAGTTCAGAGGAATAACAATGTCCTGGCGATAACCATAGGCCAATACTCAGGATCTTGTGGAAGAGAACTGTTTCTGTCTGTGGCGGCGCCAAGTTTGGCAAATGCAAAAGTTTTAGCAACTTCGAATTACATTTAGTGCACAAATAACTTTGCATTAATTTTGGCACTAAATGTAATTCAATCTTTGCAAACAAATTTAAATATTTTCATAGAAATTTTGTTTCGCTCATCAGTTTCAGTTTGATTTTAAAGCTTAACACAATAAAGATGATAAATTAAATTTCTATTAAAATTTATTATAATAAGTAGTAGTAAGTGCATTTTTAAATAATAATATTGGGAGCACAAATTAAAAACCGCCGTTTTTTTTATTTTTAAATTCGAGCTATTACTGTGCAAAAATGGTTGAATGTTTATTACTCAAAAAAATGCCCATCACTAGCCACAACTTTTTTCCCATATTTTTGGCAGCATACGAACTCCGCGTCGAAAAAACTGCTCTTCTTTTGAGCCAATCCACGAATCGACCCAATTTTTGGCTTCTTCGTAAGAATGAAAGAGCTGCTCAACCAGACCATGCGTCATCGATCGAATTAGGTGGTAGTCGGAAGGGGCGGTAGATAGTAAGGATGCTTTCTGGTGGAATAACGATCTTGATATCCTGAAAAAACGAGCAAGGAAACTCTTTAACAAAGCTAATTCCAGCAAACGTGACACAAACTGGGACAAATACTAAGCAGTATTTACACTTTATAAAAAAAACAGCTAATAACCGTAAAACGAAATTCATGGAAGAGATTCTGTGAAAAAATCAATAACGTTAACGATACCGCTAGGATAAAGGGGATCCTATCCAAAGACCCATACATGCCTGAATTACTGAATAAAGGCAATAGTTCATGGACGGGGTCTATCGGCGAGTCACTCGAATTTTTAATGCAAACGCATTTCCCCGGATGCTTTGAGCCCCCCCCCCCCACACACACACACACAAAGCTCATATGTCGATCGTATTCTAGCTAACTCAGAACTAGTAGATACAGTCGTGACGCCAGAAAACATAGAGATTTCGTTCAGTTCCTTCAAACCTTACACCAGGACTTGACGAAGTCTATCCCGCATTGAGTTAGAATGCAGATGAAACAATAATTCCGAACCTGGTTGACATATATAAAGCATGCATCAGTCTTTGCCACATACCGAAGCTATGGCAAGAGGTTAAGATCGTTTTCATACCTAAACCAGGCAGAGCCTCGCATAACATCCCGAAGACTTTCCGACCCATCAGACTAACTTCGTTCCTTCTTAAAGGCCTGGAAAGACTGGTGGACAGCTACCTACATGCAAATCTGAACCTCTTGGTCAGATGCCCCCACCAACACGCCTATCTGAAAGGTAGGTCCACTGGTGCCACCATTCATGTAACGGTAGCCGCCGTAGAGAAAGCTTTCCACCATAAAGAGATTGCACACGGTGCCTTTGTAGACGTGGAAGGCGCTTTTAACACTAGATTTACCATACCAGTCAAAATGACGGGCTTTACAAATTTTACGTTCAAGTTCCTACATCACCTTCATTTTTTTTTTTTTTTGAAACGATGTCATGAGATTTGTAGCGATAATTAAATGAATTATATTAGGCAGTTGGTTTTATTTTTTTTATTCAAAATCACCGACTGATGTCGGTAGAAATAGGTATAGTCAATTTGTCGGTATATCTAGTGTTAACCACGACAACATTGATGCCATACTTGAGGCCTCGCGCAACCTTAGTGTGAAACCTTTCCTGACCGCAAGGATAGCTAGGCTTCTGCGCTGTTCGTAGCACGGATGTATAAAGAGACCAGAAATGGCTCTATCCACGTAGGAACGCCACAGGGCGGCATAATATCGACTCTCTTGTGGGTCCTAACAGTGAATGAACACTTTTATATTTTAAATTTGAATGGCTACCCCACAATAGCATATGCAGACGATCTTGTTATCATGCTAACTGGTAAGTTTGAACAAGTTCTAGGGGACCTTATGCAGTCCACTTTACAACTGTTAGACAGCTTGCCAATAGACAAAGGACTAACCTTTAACCCTCAAAAAACAGATCTGGTCCTCTTCTTCAGAAGAAGAAGACCATATCGTCGGCCTAATGCTAAAACCTCGTAACTCACAAAAATAGAACTTTACAGGAGACAGAAAAAACGTACTGCTGTTCGCACTGAACCATATAGTTACGAGTTTTCAGTATTTCATTATTCGGGGATTTCCCATTGTACTTCGATTCTGATTTTCTCTTGGAATATCGAGCGTTATGTATTTTGATTATTTCGCTCAAAATCCAATTTTTTATGATTTTGGAGTTAAGAGGTTTTAGTATTAGGCCGACGATATGCTTATCCACCAAACATTCTGGGTATCACTATGATCTCTCGAACCGAGTTAAATATTTAGGTCTACTAAATTATCCTGGAAAGCCAACATTCAAGAAAGAGCAAAAACGGCTACCGTAGTCTTATTCGCTTGCAAAAAGACATTTGGATGGGACCTTAAGGGGGTTAGCAAGTCTAGAATTTTCATAAATTCGATGTTTGATTTATTTACTTTACTGAAAGAGTGATTCTTCCTGAGTATGTTGGTGCAAACCGCACCGCGCTACGTTCAAAATTGCCGCCTCTATGGCCCACAGAGTGGGAGAAAGTTGAGGGGCGTGGCTTGCGCAGACGACAGTCAGTTGCCTGGAAACAGCTGATGCGTGTTTACTCCGCGCTGTTCCCCTTGTCTTCACCTCTTTCACAGTACGTAGCTGCTCTGTGGATATACAGAGCCTTCTAGATCTTTAATTTTCTTTTTTTTTACTTTGTTCGTAAGTTATCAGTGGAAACAAAAGTAAATCGCTGGTTTTCTTTGTTTGTCAACTCCGCGTAACGCTACGGTGAGAATCTTAACCTCGAAGCGTATATTTTGACAGTTTTTTAATCGTTAAAATGGCTGAGAGAGTACAGGAAAGTAAAAAAGGGCACGGTGATTACACGGGAAGGCCCTCACGAAGGAAAAAACGTCGCTTCGCCGGCAACCAATACACCAAAACCGAAGATCAACAACCATCAACTTCCAAGATTGAATCGACAACGGCAAAGAAACTTAGGGATAGTGGTGGATCCACCGGATTTGAAACGCCGGAATTTGAAGGATTTCGGATTCTTGATTTGTGGTCCCTTTTGAATTTTCTCGTGACTATTGTGATGTGTCGTGTGTGTGATGGGGACATTGCGTGGACTAGGTTTTAAAATAAACATTTCGTGTAACTGTGACATCGTGTAATTTTGTGGAGAAGGGCTTCGAAGTAAACTGTCAGTTCTAATTTGTTATGCGCGTATTGGGCGTAGGATACATCGGTATGGAGACTTTCTGCGGGCTGATGGACTTGCCGTCCCCAGTGTCTAGGCAGTTTTATGGAGACTTGATGACAAAGATACACAATGTTTGCAAATCGATAGCAGAAAAATTCATGAAGCAGGCAGTTAAATGACAAGAGAAAAGACTCCTTTGTCCGACGACCGCGGCATCTCAGTTTCCGGCGATGGGTCTTGGAGAACAAGGGGCCACACGTCCTTGATGGGAATTGCTTCTCTTATTGGATATCACATGAAGAAAGTTATAGATGTGATTATTAAATCACTTTTTTGTAAGTCTTGCCTTACATGGGAGAAAAAAGCAGCTTCCAATTTTGAAAAGTATACTGATTGGATTAATGATCACATGGAAACATGTACAGTGAATCATGAAGGCAGTAGTGGAAAAATGGAGTCAGATGCTGTAGTTGAAATGTTCAAGCGGTCAGAGGAACGGTTGGAAGTGAAATATCTTAATTACATCGGAGACGGAGACTCTAAAACCCATAAGGGTGTTCTAGAGGCAAATCCCTATGGGAATAAGCAAATTGTTAAAAAGAAGTGCATAGGCCATGTCCAGAAGAGGATGGGTTCAAGACTGAGAAATATTAGAAAGGAGGAAAATTTGGGAGGAAGAGGAAAATTCACCAGCAAATTAATTGATACTTTGACTACCTATTATGGGAAAGCCATTAGAGAAAATTCCTCAGATGCCAACAAAATGTCTGATGCTGTCTGGCAACCTACTAACATGTGTCATCTACAGACACAGATCCGAAGCACCAATTCTGTCCAAAGGGAAAAGATAGTTGGTGTAAATATGAACAGGCAAAAGCAAACGGAACCTTGAAAAATTTCCACCACTCATCCGCTCTGGCTCTAGTTGTGGCTGAAGCTATTAAACCTGCGTATGAAGCCCTCACAGACAAAAAATTGCTGCAGAGATGTGATGAAGGATTTTCACAAAATGTGAATGAATTCTTGAACAATGTAGTGTGGAAACTGACACCAAAAAATTATTTCAGTGGAATCGCAACAGTTGAAACAGCCACATACATAGGAGTTTGCCTGTTTAATGAAGGTAATAGCTCCCTTCTCAACATCCTTCAGGACTTAGGAGTGAAGATTGGCACCAGAGCAAGGTCATATGTGGATCGAGCTGATGCTACAAGGTTGGACAGGTCCCTTACAAGAGCGCAGGCTGCCACAAAAGAAAGCAGAAAGACAGCCAGAGAGACAAGGATGGCAGAGGCAGAGGCTGCTGTGGAGGAGAGGAAGGCCTGTACTATGCTCTAGGAATGGATTTAGACTGGTAAGAGTTTATTTTGTTTGATTTATGTTGACTAAAACTAATTTTTTTTAGAAAAACCTGTTTTTCTCAAAACATATTTTTTAAACTTCTGTACGTAGTCTATCAAAAACCGTTAGTCAAAATGTTGTGAAAATTTCAGAGAATATGTTTACTAATAATATCTTTAGAATGAACCACTTTCATACCTCAAAGTTAATTATTTTAATAATTATAGGCTTGTATATACATTTAAATTTAAGCTGTAGTATGTACTGTAATTTAAACTGACCTTAAAAATCTAAAGAGTCGTTTGTTTCCAACCAAAGTGGTTCATTCTATAAAAAGTGGTATCAAAAACTAAAATTGCTTTGTAAAATTGTTCCAGATCCATCCGTTTGGTTCAAGTGAGGTATGGAAGAAGTGAACTACAGGATGCGCCATCTAAATGTGGTCGATGGAAATATTGAATAACTTTGACAGATTTAAACCGATTGACGTCGTCGAACACATTTCGGAAAGGTTATTGCATTACAATTTTAACCATGAATCGATTCACGCCCAAAGAACGCGCGGAAATAGTGACAATGTTCATTAAATGCAATCGTTCAACACAGCGTGCGTATCGTCAAAAGTATCGCGGTCGTTCTGCGCCTAAAAGTGACACTATTCGTCGCTTAGCTTCGAATTTCGAGAATCACGGGTCCGTAGCGGACCGTCCACATTCAAATCGACCACGTCCTCGACCGGTGTCTGCTCAAAAACCATCATTGGTCCGTTCTTCTTCAGAGTTGGGGAAACTATCAATGGGGATCGGTATCGATGGATGTTGGCACACTCTGTTTTACCAGAAATGCGTGAAAAAGGTCTTAAAGGCTTTTGGTTTCAACAAGACGGCGCGACATGTCACACCGCAAAATCAACGATGAACTTCTTGCGTCAAAAGCTCCCAGGACGTGTGGTATCAAAAGGGGGGGATATTGACTGGCCACCGAGATCGCCCGATTTAACGGCACCGGACTTTTTTTGTGGGGATTTTTAAAAAGCAAAGTGTATGCCAACAAACCGAAGACTTTAGACGAGCTTAAGGACAATATTCGAGCCGAAATCACTGCGATATCACCCGAGATGCTGGCAAATGTCATGGAAAATGCCAGAAAAAGAGCTGAATTTTGTATCCGCAATAAAGGTGGTCATTTGATCGACGTTGTTTTTGGAAACTAAATGGAAAAAATTGTAAAGCTTCAAATTTTATAAAAATAAATAGTTTTCCAAAATCGATTGAGAATTGTTCAAGTTATTCAATATTTCCATCCACCACATTTAGATGGCGCACCCTGTACAAATTAACATGAAGCTCTCTCATCGGCTACAAAATAAAAAGTTTTCTTTCATAAAAATCTGAAAAATTTTTAAAATGTATATTTAATTGTGATTAAACTCCTGTGTTAATTTTGCTTTAATTGGCTGTTTCATTTGACCACAATAAAATCTCCAAAAGTGTGTATTTTTAGGTGTGCTAGACTTGCTAGCCCCCTTAAGCCGCACCTCATCCACTGGATGTATACCAGTATTGTCAGACCAATTATTTACTATGGCGCGCTGGTGTGGTGGCCAGCGATGATACGAAAAACCAACCTAGCACCTTTACAGCTAATCCAACGGGTGGCATGTCTGTGTATAACAGGTGCCCTTAGAACCACACCAACTGCAGCCCTGGAGGTAATTCTCCCACTACCTCCACTTGGTCTTTTTATAAAGCAAACAGCAAGCCTGGCGGCCATTAGATTTTCAAATTCCTGTTAAGACCCCCTATAGGGGCATAGGACAGAAACAACTCTCTTCCACAAGGCACGATCCTGCGCATCGGCTTTAAGCTGTTGCCAGGACTTGTTTATTCCTCTGGCCTCCTGCTCAACTGCTCGCTTCCATGTGTTACATGGTCGACCAACCCGACGTCTTCCTTGAGGGTTATAATCTAGAGCCTGTTTTGCGATGTTTTGCTCTGGTTTCCTCAAAGTATGACCGATCCACTGCCACTTTCGCCGTTGAATCTCAATACCTATTTTAGTCTGGCGAGTTGTACTCCAAAGTTCGTCGTTGGAGATTACTTCTGGCCAGAATATTCCTAAAATGCGTCGGAGGCATTGGTTTACGAAAGTCTGTAGTTTCTTGGTAAGTCGAACGGTCACTTTCCACGTAGTACAACCATATAACAACACGGATTTGACGCATGCGTCAAAAACTCGCAGCTTCGTGCTCTTAACCTCCAGAAAGGGGAAAGGATACCGAAGGCCTGACGAGCTTTATTTAGCCGAGCCTCAACATCCTTTTCGGCTCCGCCGTCCATGCTGACAATGCTTCCGAGATAGCAAAAATCTTGCACCTCTTCCACATCCTGTCCATTAAGAACAATCGGTGTGCTTGCGTTCGAACCCATGTGCATGTACTTGGTTTTACGCACATTTATTTTCAGTCCCGCCTCTTTGCATTTAGAATGCAACGAGCGAACATTTGACTCTAAGTCCGAACGGGTATGTGCAAGCAAACACACGTCATCAGCATAATCAAGGTGACTTAAGATGTTAAATAGTCTCCATTGAAGACCTTTACCTTCCCCACCTTCCAGTGCAGCTTTCAAGATGTCATTTATTACCACCAGAAACAGGGCTGGTGATAATGTGCAGCCTTGTCTGACACCCGTTCGCACAGGAAAGCTCTCGGACAGCTCTCCACTATGCAAGACGCGACACCTTGCATCTTAGTAGGATTCTTTAATCATAGCTATGACCTTATTTGGAATACCTCTCCTACGCAAAGCATTCCATATGTAATCTCGCTTAACGCTGTCGAAAGCCTTCTCGAAGTCCACAAACATGAGATGTAGTGGCGAACCCATTTCGGCTGACTGCTCTAATATTATCCGTAGGGTATTTGTGTGGTCGGTACAAGACGACCCTTTACGGAATCCAGCCTGATAAACTTCGAGAGTGCTCTCGACGACATCACTAATCCTATTGAGAATTACCTTAGCCATAATTTTTGATACGGCAGTAAGTAGACATATACCACGCCAATTGTCACAATCCCGAAGGTCGCCCTTCTTCGGAATTTTCACAATGACGCCCTCCTTCCATTCAGTCGGATATCTTCCTTCATTCCACACCTTAGTGAAGAGTGGGAGGAGTATATCGGCTGTTATTTCCGGGTCCGCTTTGAGGAGTTCGGTTGGTAGTCCGTCTATACCTGGAGCTTTCCTTCCCGCCATTGACCGAATGGCGGAAACTATCTCTTCCTTATCTGGGGGATCGTCCCTAATAGAGGATTGTTGCGGTTGGATGTTTGGAAGTTGTTCTGTTTCCGGAATATCTTCATCTGACAAGATGTTTAAAATATCAGAGAAGTATTCCTTCCATCGTCGCAACTGGTGTTCACTCATATTAAGGAGAGTTCCGTTGACATCTCTCACCAGGTGGTTGGCGGTGAAATTCCTGTTCGTCAACTGTTTCATGATTTTAAATAGTGAACCCATATCCCCAAGGTAAGCCGCAGATTCTGCCTTATTTGCCAGATCTTCAATGGCCTTTCTCTTGTCGCGTCTAACAGCCTTTTTAAGCTGTATATGAGCATTGCGGTAGTTCTGCCTCAAGTCGGGCGTTCGTTGGTTGACATCGGGTTGAGAGATGATTGCCAATTTGGCTTTTTTCCGATTGTCAACCTTGTCCCATGTGTCTTGCGATATCCAGGGTTTCTCACCGCTTTGCGCACAGATTCTTCAGCACTAGTTAGAAAAGTGTTTCTGGTTGCCTCCCAATTGGCGTCCAGTGTGCGCATTTCATGTTCACCCAATGTGGATGACTTTTCGCGTAGAATGGTGGTGTATTCGAGTTTTTGTTGGGATCTCTGAGTTTATCCACATTAAGCTTGCGCTTCATTTAAAGAATTTGTGGTCGTCGGATAGCTGCTGTACACAATCTCAAGCAGGCAACCATCAAATGGTGATCGCTCCCCACGTCAGCTCCACGTTTCGCTCGCACATCGAGGAGACATCTTCTCCATCGGCGACTTATAGCCAAATGGTCGATCTGGTTCTGAGTAACACCATCAGGGGAAACCCAAGATGTTTTATGATGACTCTTGTGTGGAAAAAGGGTCCCTCTGATGACCATTTGCCGAGTACTACAGAACTCCACAAGTAATTCGCCGTTTTCGGGTCTCTTAATCCAAGGTCGTGAAGCGTCGACCCAAGGGTCACCATGCCTCCTGTCACCAGATGTTGCGGTATTAGTTGGTGCGTAGCACTGCAGAATTGTGACGTTTCTGACACTGGTCCTGAGCCTGACGACGATAATCCTATCCGAGATTGTAACCCCAGCTCTTCCCCCGTCATTCAATGTTCGAACGTTCCAGAAGCCAATCATAGTCCGTTTTCGAATGCCAAAAGTCGTTACCGTAGAATCAGTCCGTATCCGAGGCGATGTATCTGTTTCTCGTATCATTTAGGTCTTAAGATCACGGGTGATAAGCCCATGATCCAGTGAGTGTCCATTTGCCATTTTTAGGGCAAGCAGGACTGGCTGTGGGTGAACTCTACAGCCCCCATCCCAGAGGGGGATAGTTAGCTCAGGTCTGTGGAGTCGCTAACTCCAAAGATAGTTGCAGGAATTGGTAAAACCTCATACTACAACTACCCCCTTGCGGGGAGGACTAAAAACCACTAATTCGTAGTCAGCACCACAAATTGGTCATGGTAAAATTTTAAACGTCATTAGAGACGCAAGCTCCCTTTTAGACTGCGAGTATGATTGCATGCACCAACCGCAGGTTGAGAAACGGAAGTTTCACATTAACCATGGGACAGGTGCAGGGATTTATTACCACGACTTCGACATCCACGCTTCATTTCATCTTCCAGTACAGGCGACAGTATTCCAAGGGGAAGTGTCAGCAGACATGCTTGCGCGGCAAGGAACTGCAAACATTAACTCCTCTTGGAAGTCAGAACCAACAGTGCTGAAGACTACCTTCAAACCAACTATTTTGGATTCTTTCTTGGCGAAGTGGCGGCAGCTGGACAGCTGCAGAACGGCCAAATCCTTTTGGGAAGAACCGAATAAAAATATTACAGCTCAGCTGTTACAACGTAGTCGCTATAGCATCCGAACTATTGTTGGCCTGACCACAGGTCATGGTTTGCTTAAGTTGCTCGTATTTAGGCTGCAGATCACGCTCGACAGCATTTGCAGAAGTTGCGAGACGAAGAATCTATCGAACATTATTTTTAGCACTGTCCGCAAATCTCCAACAGCCGTCTCCTTTTAGGCTCTAGATTCTTCTCAGAACTAGACAACCTCAGAAACATCAAAGATTCCACCCTGCTACGGTTCTTAAACCGAACCAAGTAACTAAAACAAGAGGAGTGACATACATCTCATAATCAATAGAGGGAGTACAATGGCCCCAGTGCATTGCGATTCTACAAAACCACCCTCCTACAACCTAAACCTAAGCAGGACTGGCTGAGGATGAACTCTACTGCTCCCTATCCGACATAGGGACAAAGTGGAGATTTGTCGCCTTTTACGACAAGCAGAGTTACTGTGGAATAATTTTAAACCCAGCAAACTCTTAAACTAAAAAAATGAGTTCATAAAATAAAACTTACACGACATTCTTCCATACTCTCCGAATAAGTGGGTGGCTCGTCCAAACAGAAGAACTCCCGGACCATTTTCGACGTTCTCAGCTCACCGTTCGCCATTATCGAATTGACGAATCGCTGCAGTCCTTGCACCCGATTATCCAGAAACACCGAATTGAAATTGTCCCCGAAGAGTTTCTTCCTCGGCAACTGGAGCGTAATTAGCGGGAAAGCCTGCTTCAATTTATTATTGAGCCGGACAAAGTCCGTGTAGCGTCTCAGCACCAGCCAGCAATCGTTCGAGAACGGATTCTCGACACGCAGCTTATACACCGTGAATCGGGCACGTTCCTCCATCACTTCGTATCCAATTATTGGAATGCGGACGCACGAAGTGTCGGCAAATCCGCGCACCTCGAACTCGGACGGGGTCGTTGTCAGGTTGCTCGTGTGCGAGTAAACCGAAATACTGTGCTCGCTCAAGCGTCTCGTGGACGCGGCATTATTATTGAGCAGATCGCCACGATACTGTGTTGATAGTTCACGATTACTGGCGCTTCCTGTTCGCGACATGCTGCCGTGCGCAGTCCGATGCACGGAGATCGTTTTCAGGCAGACTTCGGATTTTGCGCTTATTAGATTTGCGTTCTCCTCGAATCTACCGATCAGTTTCGAGACATCCGAATCGGAATGCCAGGACGGAAGCAGTAGCGTTTTCGCAAACCGAACTGGAGCTTCGTCGTCGTCCTCGGGTAGGCACAGGTTTGGCAATGAGCGTGATCTAGGCCGGGGCACCGCAGGCAGAACGGATGCTGTCGCCTTCTTGAATCTTGGCGGCACGGGTTGTTTCCGGTACGGTTTCGATTCGCGTTTCTTAATTGCACGCAACGACATTTTTCGCGGCGGACGGCGTTTCGCACTTTTGTTGACGACGGACTGAACCACTGTCTGACGTCATATAGGCTGATTTAATTTCTTTTTTTTTACCGTTCTCAATTTCTGTTTGGGCGAATATCGTTCCGGGCGGCGATTTCGGACTCGCAAGATGATTTTCGAGGCACACACAAGACAGCAATAAAACGAACAAGCGAAAAGAAAGACAGAAAAGAAACCAAATAAGTCAGCTCTCAGTTCGCGCGAGTCGAGGCTGCTAGTGCTAATGTCAAGTTTCCGCTCTAACACAAAAGAAACAAAAGTAAACTGTCAGAGGATTTAAATTGACGGGTTGCCAGACTGACGGAAAATTTTCTCTTGGCTTCGTTGCGTTCACACTTTTGTTCTAATGGAGTTTGGACAATGCGTGTACAGCCATTACGCGGGAATTTCGTCCGAAATTTGAATTTTCTGATTTTGTTTTTCTTTTATGAAGTAAACGCAATCATAAAGAATTGTTATTTATGAAAGTTAGTTCGATTGTAATGAGTATTCTATTCAAAAATTATTTATGAAAGTTAGTTCGATTGTAATGAGTATTCTATTCAAAAACGTGTAGTGACCGTACATTTGAAAACCGTCAAACCGAAGCTTTCGACATCTCAAGCTAAATACAACTGACATAGCGGCGGCCACCTTGAATAACTCCAATCATTACCAGGCCGTAATGCTGAGCTGTTTTATAGCAGCTGCAGGAAATATAGCAGGTTTTGATGACGCCAGTGATGACGTTGTGCTTTGACAGTTCTCTTGACTGACATTTTGCGGAGAACTTCGGTGTTGGATTCGTGCAATGCTTTCTACATCTTAAGCTGGGCAGAACTGACGTAGCGGCCATCTTGAATGACTCCAGTGGGTATGACGTCATGGATTTTTCCATTTCACAAGACCACCTGTATTATTTTCTACAAACTTGTCGTAAAAACACGTTTTGTCGAAAACAAGAAAAGAGCATAATTAGTTCAAATTAAGCACGAAAATATTACGCGAGTGCACACATTTTCGTAATAACTAAAATTCTATAATTTTCTGTGTGAAAATTAACCGGAGAACTCTGCACAATATGAGTGACAGATTTTCTTCGGTGTGAGAAGCCGAGATTTAACTTTGATCGCACTTTTTTCAATTAAAAATCCATTGCACTAATATCAATATGTCATAATTACATGCCGAGCACTATTAATAAAGTACCTTAGAAAGCTGAACTATCATTTAAGAATAAACGCGATTCTTACAAAGCCCGCCGTGTCTGCTCCATATGTTATGACTCCAACGTGTTGTTGTTGGATTCAGTTACTCGGCTTTCTACTATAGAAGGCATTGATTCGTGCCAATATGAAAGATAAGTATAAGAAAAGGTAAATTTATTTAAAATTAATAGCTTTTAATTTTATTTTCAGCACAATGGTGAATAAATGTGCGGTCGAAGGATGTGCCATCCGGCACAAAGGCGGAAATCTACATTTTTTTCATTCCCGGGCGAAATTAGCCAGCAACTGGCTTGGAAAAAAGCTATCCAGCGCGAGAATTTTACGATAAATATTATAGATTTATTGATAGCTTCAAAAATGCTACTTGTTTTCCTTTTTTGCTATTTTTGAATTTGAATACAGAAATAAAAAGGACTTATACAAGTAGAACTACTCTTATGTGTATTTTAATTCCACCATCTGTTACGAACATCCAATCTTCCTGGTCACTTGAAGTTCGTTATAACCGGAGTAGACTGTACATCGATTCCCTCATTGTCATGTACCATTCGACTAACATAGCCCAGAACGATTACAGTAAAACTGGCTACGAATAGTCCCGCTCCTGGTGACCAGCAGATACGTTGAAATCGCAGTCATGCCACTGAAAACAAGAAAAATGGCGAATAAAAGAACTTGTGACCGACCGGGAAGATCGAAACTAATCAGAATGCTGCCAAAAAAACACAAATGTCCAGAATATGAACGGGAATGTTCAGCAAATGTAGAATATATTAGTGCTGGACCGTGTACGCTGTCCCCCGATAATTCAATACGGATCGAACTCATGAATAATGCTCTCAAATCGGCGGATCAAAGTAAACAGAAGCGACGCAAATCCTGATAGCTAGAAAACATACTGCAACAACATGTCAAATCGAATTGTGAAACTGACAAATCTCACACTTGGGTGAGCTCCGACTTGCTCGGACACCCTGGGTATAGTTCAGAAAAATCTGGTATTCTATGTCATCGTTTTCAGCATTACGGCCTGGTATTTCTAGAGGGCCTTGGTTGAACACACAAAATCCAAAAAAATAAATTTTTAAAGAGACACGATTACCGAAAAAAATTATCAACCGTCTTCGACTACGGCTGGATGACCAAGAAGAACAGGCCAGTTCTCTCTCGTACCGACCTCCCGCTTGATCACTACAAAGCTCTATTTTCGACATTGCCAGGCAATCTCCAATTGCGCAAATTACGACAAAAGTTCTGCGGTTGGGGAATTCTCGTGCAGAGATAAAAAGTAGGGTTGGACGGCAAAATTCATCGAGGCAACAATATAAATATTATTGCCGCACTAAATCCCGCCGCTCACCGTTACAGGTGTCTCCTTCGTGGTCTCTAAGCTCTAGAAGTTAGACGGTTTATTATTAGTGTTATGTTCGTGAAGGATGGAGTTACACAATTAAATCTTCCTCGTTGCTTACATTGTTCAATATCTATGTTCCAGGATTCTCCTTGAGAATATGAAGAAGGGGTCTCCCTTCTTCATATTCCTTCAGTCCTATGACCAATATGAACCAATTACATATTGTTGTACTTGTTATAATAAAGTGTGTCATGTTGTGGTATTGACTTCTGATAGAGTTGCTTTCAAGTCTGAGCTATTGCGATTATCTACACCATCAATTTGTAGTATCATATAGTTTTTTTCTTTTTTTCTTTTCATTTTAATAGTAACTGTATTTTTTGTTTTATTTTTTCTCTTGTGATTTGGTTTGTTTTAAATTTAGTAATAGATAATTTTAATTCTGTTTATTATAGTTCTTAGGTTTTAATCATATTAAGAAGTGAGTGACTAAGTAATAAGCAATTTTCTTTTTTTACGCTTAGTTTGTAAGGTTGTATAATAGTTAGTAGGCAGTTGGAACTTATCTGTAGACTGAATAAATAAATAAAATAAAAACTAGGTTTTGACTACGGCTACGCACAGAACTAGATTTTTGCAGGGCTTTTAATTAATAGCAATTATTTTTCGCTTCTTTTATGTGGCTTACAAATTTCAAATTTCTCGCCACATATGTATGTATATCTTTTATCCAGAAAAATTTCTGCCTGTCAACGTCGAACGTAAGATTTCATTTGCGAAAACGACAGCGAATGTAATATATAAAACTTTTTGTGTTTTTATTTATTTATTTATTAATCATAACAAGATAGTTTAGTTTACAAATAGGTTGCTTAATTTAATTTATTTTAATATATCCTAATATATTTAAATTTACATTAATTAATTAAACATAATTGTATATACATATATGATATATGATAGACACTGGTGGAAGGGTTAAGTGGGATGTGGGGACCTTATAAAACGGAGCGTAGTCTCAGTTTATATGTCAGCTTATTTATTGGAGGTGTATAGTGGGCGCTGAATTTGTTGAATACTCTACAGCATCTGTTAATAGGTTCATTTTGTCCGTAATCAGTGCGATGTGCATATTCCTGAAGTGGTTTTGAATGTCTCGTCAGCCTGACATTGTCATTGAGTCTGAATTTATTGGAGATATGGTCAACCTTAATATCGCCATTCAAAACATCTAAGGTAAAACAGGATGTGAGCATGATTCTTCTAGAACCAAGCGGTAAGAGATTTAATAATTGCAGCCTACCTGTGTAGGGTGGAAGGTTTTCAAAGTCTCTAGGGTCATACAAGTCCCTGAGAGCAAAAAGAAGGAATTGCTTCTGGATTGACTCAATTCTGTTGCTGTATAACTGGAAAAAAGGGTCCCAAATGGGACATACATATTCCAGAATAGGGCGGACAAGAGAACAGAATAAAGATTTTGTAACCCATACACTCTTTGGCTCTTCTCTTAATGAACCCAAGAAGTCTATTGGCTTTCGAAATTATTCGATTATAATGAGATTTGAAGCACAGTTTGTTGTCCAGTACTAAGCCGAGGTCCTCAGTTTGATCAACACGGTGTAGTTGAGTTCCACTTAAGACATAGTCGTGGTGATATGAGGATGATTTACGTGAGAAACTTATAACGTGGCATTTACTGACATTAAGCTCTAATTTGTTCTGAATGCACCAACGATCTAGCGCAATAAGCTTGGATTGCAGAAATGCGGCATCTACGGGCGAGATTTTTGCATGATATATTTTTAGATCATCAGCGTACATCAGATGTGAAACATTTTCCAATACTTCTGATAGATCTGAGATGAACACATTAAATAAGAGAGGTCCCAAGTGACTTCCTTGGGGTACCCCAGAGGACACTAATATTTCCTTGGAAATAAGACCTTGAAACTTAACAAATTGAGTTCTATTGTTAAGACAGGACTTAAGCCAGTCAAGTAAGGATCCTGTCACACCAATTTTTTTTAACTTTAAAATCAGGACATTGTGATCAACTCGGTCGAACGCTTTGCTAAAGTCGGTGTATATTGTATCGACTTGATGCCCGTTTTCAAGTTCGCAGAGCGTTTCAGATACAAGAATCATGAGATTCGTTGTAGTCGAGCGACCTTTTCTAAAGCCGTGCTGTTGGTCATTAAGAACAGGGTTGATCATATTGGTTAATTTATCGCAGACAATTTTTTCGAATAATTTCGGTATTGCTGATAGAATTGCTATACCTCTGTAGTTCTCAATTTTTCGTTTGTCTCCATTTTTGTGGATAGGTGTGAGGTGCGATGATTTCCAAGCCGAGGGGAAAGTTCCCAATGACAGTGACTTGTTGAAAAGAAAATGTAAAGGTCTTGAAAGTTGATGGGCACACTTTGATAAAAATAGGGGAGGAATAATATCAGGACCTGGACCTTTTTTGGTATCTATAGTTTTGAGAGCAGCGAGCACCTCCTCAATAGAAAATGAGATATTATCAATAAGTGTAGGAACCGAAATGTTGGGTTCACTGTGGGTTGAATCTGACTGGGCACTAAAAACCTCTTGAAAACGGTCAGCAAACATATCGCAGATATTACGCCGGCAGGAAGATTGCGTGATCCCATTACACATGGTCATGGGATAACCCGAACTTTTTCGTTTTGTATTAACAAATTCGAAAAATCTTTTTGGTTCTGTTATGATATCTTCACCAATTTTTTTAACATAACACTCATACGCAACCCGGGACTTAGAAGAGAACTCTGAGGCCAGCGTGTCATAACTTTTTTGAAGATTAGGAGTAATCGCGCCTGTTTTCTTAAGTTTTTTAAATAGCTTATTTCTTCTATTCCGCAGTGATCTGAGGTTTTTATCTAACCAGGGCTCTGAAACTTTGTTTTTTTGTTTTATTACAGGGACATAATTATCGACAATTTTAAAGATCACATCGTAAAACGTTGTTATGGCATTGTCAAGATCATTACATGAGAAAAGGGATGTCCAGTCTATCGAAGACAGTTCGTTATTAATGCAATTGAAATCAGCATTACGGAAGTCAAATACAATATTATTATTGTAAGAATGAACAAAATTAATGTTGTTGCATGGTAGTTCTACTATGATAGCAGAGTGATGTTGGGTATTAGAGAAAAGATTCTCCGCGTCAGAGGCAGGGCTAACAATCACTTCATCATATGCGTCGGTAAAGATCATATCAAGCCATCTCCCATTTCTATTGGGAAAATTCACTACCTGATATAAGTCGTTGTTATATAGTGTGTCGATAATAGTGGTGTCAATATCAGACAGAAGATTCCCTGGTATAATAGTGTTATCGGAATGATTAGTCTGAAAAGAAATATTTGGGCGATTAAAATCGCCGAGAAGGAAGATATTGTCATTCTCTGTTAAGGAGCAATTGACACTATGAAAAATTTCAAGAATGTCGTGGTATTTTTGGTCTTCAGAGTTAGGCTGGATATATACAACACCTATGTAAATATATTTATTTATCAGTTTGATTCTGATAAATTTATGTTCAAAAAATGTTGTTGGTGTTGTGTTTACAATCTAACTCGATAAAGATTTGTGAGCTGCTATGTCACTATGTCTAGTACACCCCCTCCTTTTGATAGACCCGTTGCGCTTTGATTTATTTTTGGATCCAGATATCGGGCTTTTTTAGGTTGCCGTTATTTTAACGATTCATTTCAAATTATAAAAATAATAATGGTGAAAATTGCTTTTTCGAAATAGTGGATCACATTTGTACCCAGAATTTATATGAATAAATAAATTTCGAGCTTAAGCTAAAATTCAAGTCATTACGATAAAAACTCCGCCAGATGTCTTGCATTTCACAACGAACCAAATTTTTTCCGAGAAAAGTCAGGCCTGAAATTGAACGTAAGCGCTGTAAATTGAAGTCAAAATGTATGAAGTGACCAGCGCTTACGCGTAGGCTGCGTAAGGTTTACGTTTCGTTGTGAAACAGGGGTCACATCATCGTACTGTCAAACGTCAAATCTACGTCATAACAGAACCTTTCGATAGAAACTAATGGTCCGCTTCGTGTCCTTTTAATTATTTCTCGACTTTTTTCAAAGTAAAGTGCACTTAAAATCGCGTTGAAATGTCCTCGAGAGGACGTGAAACCCGCGAAGAACATTCGTCAACGTCGCGTGGTCTTTCGCTGCCCGATAAACAAAAATACATCGAGGACTATGATTTTCCGTATTGTGACGAGTCAAGCAAATACGAAAAAGTCGCGAAAATAGGCCAGGGAACATTCGGGTAAGGACATTGGAGATTTTTAATAGAATTAAAGCGTATTTACTGTTGAATTAACTTACAGGGAAGTTTTCAAAGCGCGCGAGAAGAAATCTACGAAGAAATTCGTGGCAATGAAAAAAGTCTTGATGGATAACGAAAAGGAAGGGGTGAGTTGTTTTTTTAAGTTGAACTTCGGAACTACCACCAGTTCCACCAAT
Organism: Chorisops tibialis; assembly: GCA_963669355.1. Lineage (NCBI taxonomy): Eukaryota > Metazoa > Arthropoda > Insecta > Diptera > Stratiomyidae > Chorisops > Chorisops tibialis. The sequence continues at coordinate 108,853,166 of OY770262.1, read as the reverse complement.
AGCCAAATAAATTCTTGAAAAGTGATTACAGCCATGGACTAGGGTGTGCTCTTTTTTTTGCAAGAATTCAGGAATTATAAAACAACGTAATTTGTAATATATCAGCATTGTCGGAGGACTGAAATTTTCAGTCTTTTCTTTAAACTTATGTAGATGCCTGCAGAAGGCTCATCATAAAGTTAGCATTAAATGTCAAGTGGGTGGTGTACAGTGCTTTGATATTGAGTTCTCCGTTGTAGCAATTAAACGTTTGCTAACATCCAACATGATGACTGGCCAGAACTTGACCACAAAGTGCTGACACTGACAATCGTACTTTTCCAGCAACAAAATTGGTTAAATTATTGCAACAGAATTTAAAATACTGAATTCATATCAAAAGCAGGATCCAATTTCATCACATTTTTATTATTAATTCAAAATGAATCGCTCCTTCTATATTAGAATACCTGTAGCGACCAAATAATCATAAAAAATATAATTTTAATTTAAAACCCAAAAACCGTAACCTTGAAATCAAAATTTAAACTAAAACCCAAAAATCGTAAATCAATATTTCAAAAACTATTTTTAGTACTGACCCTTTGCGGTAAACGATAACAAAAGCATTTGTAGGTAGGAACCAAAATACTATGTACAAAAATAATTAACATTGAAGTATATAATAACCTAGCTGTAAGTTTAATTTTATAAATACGGACAGAAGTGAAATAAACGATCATTCTATTAGTAACTATCAGTGAGTGAGTTTCTACTCCAGAACATTAACCAGCTATCCCCAACAACAAAGTTCCCATAGTGGTGACCCCTGTGAATTTTTAGTGGTTATTACTAGTGATTTTTTTTATTTTTACTTCGTTTTTTTTAATAATCAACAAACTTACGCATTGCCAAAATTACGGGCTACATATGTACATATATATATTTTGTGGATTTGTGTAATCGGATTCTGTAAAATCACACAAAAAATTAACGCTAAATCCATGAGCATCATCATCATTCCATCACCGAATAATCGATCGATTGCAGAACAACGAGCATCTTCATCATTCCATCAAAGAATAATCGATCGATACGCACAGTAACGAGAATCATCATCATTTCTTCAAGGAATAATCGATCGACTCAACACACACAAAAAAAGTTATCCGACACCGAATGAGCTATACCAAAAACACAAAAAACAAATATCAACATCATCCGCAATCATCAAAAAAAAAAAAAAAAATAATAAAGGTATTTTTTTTAAAAAAAAAATTTTTTTCATAAATTTTTCAACATTTCATTTCAAAATAAAATATAATATAATATTATACTTAGACAACTTATATTTATTTTGCTAAAATAAAAAAAAAATTATTATATACCTGAACTTTATGTATAAAATCTCTCGAAAAATTTTGAAAACAGTTACAATTCAAATCATTGTACAAAATTACTGTGAACAAATGCTTTTGATCAAAGTGCCGAAAAATTCATTTTCTCTGATCATAAACAACTTTACATAAGTTAGTGTATATAATCCAACACTTTGACAACATAAAAACCGAGTTTTCTTTTTATTTATTTTTTTCTCAAAATTGTTGACGATTAAGGGTAAAACGCGATTATTTCCGACTCTTAAACCAGTGCCGTAAATAATTTAAATATCGTGTTAAGTTTTTCAATAACCTAGTTTAACAAATTATATAAATCTCATCGGATTAACGATCAAAATAATTGATTTCAAAAGTTTCAATAGCAATCCCATAGTGGGGTGATAATATAAATCATAGTGCAAAAATGGCTTCAAATAAAATATAATGAATTTAGTTAACATACATACTTAGATTTGTGCGAGTTCGTGTGAAACAGTTTTAACTACTTCGTAACGTACAGTGCAAAACAATTCTTACATGATTGTATGCACGTAATTTTTTTCCATTTGATTTTTTGAATTTTTGAATTTTTTGTGAAACAGATTTAACTACTTCGGAACGTATAGTGCAAAACAATTCTTACATGATTGTATGCACGTAATTTTTTCCATTTGAATTTTTTTTTGTGAAACAGATTTACCTACTTCGCAACTTACCGTGCGAAACAATTCTTACATGATTGTATGCAAAAAAAAATTTTTTCCATTTGAATTTTTGAATTTTTTCCATTTGGATCAGTATAGATATATAAAAAAAAATTTTTCCTTCATCTCCTCTAGTTCAGTATCAACCTTCTAACTAGTTTCTATTGTGTTACCTACATCTCTGGATAAAAATTAAGAATTATTATTACATCGTTATTCAATTTTATTCGTATCGTTTAAAAATGCCAGAAAACGATGATCGTGACGAAACTCTGAATGAGAAAAGTCCAGTCCAAATTCCGATAACAAACTTGGACAACGCTTTATTTTCGGTAAAGCTTCCACCCTTTTGGTCAAATTCACCTGCAGTTTGGTTCATACAAACCGAGGCTCAATTTGCGATAGCTCAAATTCGGAAAGACAGTAGTAAATATAATTATGTCTTATCCGCGCTACCACAAGAGGTAATCGAAACAGTGCTAGACACTATACAACACCCACCTGACGAAGGCTGCAAGTACGAAAATCTTAAAGCCGTACTCATTAATCGCCACTCACTAAGTGAAGAAAAAAGAATCGAGCAATTATTGGGAAATGTGGAGCTAGGGGATAGAAAACCTTCAGATTTTTATAGATTCTTAGCCAATATTGCTGGTTCAAGTGACGCGATTAATGACAAATTAATTCGTAAGCTCTGGATGCGAAGATTACCTCAATCAATTAATATCGCCTTGATTGCTCAAAAAGACAAGGATATTACAGATACTTTATCATTGGCCGATCAAATCTGGGACGCATTACCGAACTTTAACTCAGTTTCTGCTATCGAGCCTGGATCAGACATTTCAGCTCTTCGTAATGAAATTCGCGAGCTACGAGATCAAATCGCAAACCTAACTTTACAGAACAAGCAGAAAAATTTTAGCAAACCAAGATTCCGTAGCCGTTCTCGAAGCAGAGGGCGGATAACCTCACAACAACAACAAGGAATGTGCTGGTATCATACCAAATATGGTACAAATGCAACCAAATGTCAAAAACCTTGCGATTTTAAAGAGACAAATTCCCATTTATCATCTTCTTCAAAAAACTAAATATCGCTTCTGGATCAGCGGCTAACAGAAGTTTACCTACAAAATCACGCCGCTTATACGTAACAGATCGCATCAACAACATAAATTTTCTTATTGATACTGGAGCAGACGTCTCGATTATCCCACATCAATCATTTAATTCGACAGCTAAAGCAAGTGATTTTTATCTTACTGCTGCTAACGGATCGCGAATTAAAGTTTATGGTCAGAAACTATTGAAACTTAATATCGGTTTACGTCGAGATTTTATTCATACCTTCTTAATTGCATCAATAAGCAAAGCTATAATCGGTGCAGATTTCCTTGAAAAATATAATATACTGGTAGATCTAAAAAATAAAAAACTCATTGATCCCACGACGAATTTAACTTCAAATATCAATGCAATCAAAGTTGATACACCAACACCCCTAAATTTTAGTATCGATAATCAATACGGTGCGCTGTTAAAAATGTTTCCATCATTATTCCAACCTCCTAACTTCAATTCTCCTATAAAACATACAGTACAACATCACATATTGACGGAAGGTCCTCTTCCATGTTCTCGCCCAAGAAGGCTCGATCTATTAAAGTACAAGACTGCAAGATTCGAATTCGAACACATGGTACAAATAGGGATTTGTCAACCGTCAGCATCTCCAGCTTCATCACCCTTACATATGGTCCCTAAAAAGGACAGTAAGGATTGGAGACCGTGTGGAGACTACCGACGACTTAATTCAATCACTGTTCCGGACAGATATCCGGTACCTCACATTCAAAATTTTTCTATGTTTCTTAGCGGTTGCAGAATATTTTCGAAAATCGATTTAGTCAGAGCATACCACCACATACCCATAGCGCCAGAGGACATTCATAAAACTGCCATAACCACTCCATTTGGTCTTTTTGAATTCACTCGAATGCCTTTCGGTTTAAAAAATGCCGCACAGACTTTTCAAAGGTTCATGAACCAAGTAGTCAACGGCCTAGATTTCGTGTTCGTCTATATTGACGACATCCTTGTCGCAAGCAAAGATGAGACAGATCATAAAAAGCATTTGAAAATACTTTTTCAGAGGCTTACTGAATTTGGTTTGAACATCAACCCTTCTAAGTGCATATTTGGCACACCAGAATTAAATTTTCTTAGTCACACGATATCTGCCAAAGGTATTTTGCCAATGAGCGAAAAAGTAGATGCCATAACTAATTTTCCAGCACCCTTAACAATTAAACATATTCAGCAATTTGTTGGAATGGTCAACTACTACAATCGTTTTATACCACATTTGGCAAAGCTTCTTACACCAATTCATAATCATGTTGCTCTCCTCCTAAAGCAGAAAGGTTCTAAAAAACATTTCACCTGGACACAAGAGTGCCAGGAGAGTTTTTGCCAAGTTAAATCTGCTCTAGCCAAGGCAACACTCCTACTACATCCACAAGAAAATGCAAGTTACAGCATCACTACAGACGCTTCAAATACAGCTGTTGGAGCAGTTCTTCAACAGTTCCATTCGAAACAATGGCAACCTCTTGCATTCTTTTCAAAAAAATTATCTCCTGCCGAAGTGAAATACTCAGCATTTGATCGAGAACTTTTAGCGATATATCTTGCGATCAAACATTTCAGATATTTTGTGGAAGGTCGAAACTTTACAATTTTTACTGATCACAAGCCATTGGTCAAGGCCATTCCATCAAAAACTGAACGATCTCCTCGCCAAACGCGACACTTAGATTATATATCGCAATTCACAACGGATATTAAACACATGAGTGGAAAAGCAAATCATGTAGCTGACGCTTTATCACGAATCAGTAGTATAGATGATATAAGTACGGTTACATTAAAATCTGTCAAAGATGCAACTAACGGATAATGAGCTTAAGTCAATCATGAATAATTCACATAAACCCGAGTCCAAATGTACTCTGGAACTCTTCAATATTCCTTTCTACCAAGATACGATTTGGTGTGAAACGAGCACAAAAAGATGCCGCCCATACGTCCCACAAGATTTACGAAAAAAAGTATTTGAATCAATCCACAACTTATCCCATCCAGGGATACGGGCTACTAGAAAGCAACTAACCTTAAAATATTTTTGGCCTTCCATGAACTCAGATTCAAATAGTTGGTCAAAGTCCTGTATCGGCTGAAGCTAAGGTACATCGCCATACGCGAACAGAACTAGAACGCTTTGAGTTACCTTCTCAAAGATTTGAACATATCCATATGGACGTCGTCGGACCACTGCCACCATCTAACGGTCATTCATATATTCTAACCATTATAGATAGGTTCACGAGATGGCCAGAGGCATATCCCATGAAAGACATGTCCACTATTTCAATAGCCGAAGCTTTTATACAGCAGTATATTCCTCGATTTGGCGTACCATTAGAAATTACAATGGACCAGGGTAGCCAATTTCGTTCTAAGCTCTTTGCAGAATTAACAAAATTTTTAGGATCTCACCCTATACATACCAGTGCATATCACCCGCAGGCAAACGGTTTAGTAGAACGGTTCCACAGATACATGAAGTTATCTATCATGGCCAGAGAGAACGAAAAAAATTGGTATTCGGAATTACCATTAGTTCTACTAGGTATTCGAACCGCAATAAGAAGTGATCTACAATGTTCACCTGCAGACCTCGTCTACGGGCAAAGTCTCAAGGTTCCAGGCGAATTTTTTGTTGCCAATAAAAATTCCATGGACTTAGATCCTAAAGATTTCGTAGCACACTTAAAACAATCTATAAGGAATATCAAACCAACTAACACACGTGTAACTTTTCAAAAAAAGATAAACGTCGCACAAGATCTCAATACATGTGAATTTGTCTTTGTTAGAATCGACAAATTAAGATCAGGATTAAACCCACCTTACGAAGGACCTTATAAAGTTGTTAGACGATTTCGCAAGCAATTCGTCCTCGAAATAAATGGAAAAAATTCATCAATCGCAATTGACAGGATTAAACCTGCATACGTTTTTTCAGAAAAATAAAAAAAATACAAAACTCTGTATTATATAAATTCATTTTCTCCAATTAATATTAATAATAATTAAAATAACGCTCCGCTGAAAGGGGAGTGTGTAGCGACCAAATAATCATAAAAAATATAATTTTAATTTAAAACCCAAAAACCGTAACCTTGAAATCAAAATTTAAACTAAAACCCAAAAATCGTAAATCAATATTTCAAAAACTATTTTTAGTACTGACCCTTTGCGGTAAACGATAACAAAAGCATTTGTAGGTAGGAACCAAAATACTATGTACAAAAATAATTAACATTGAAGTATATAATAACCTAGCTGTAAGTTTAATTTTATAAATACGGACAGAAGTGAAATAAACGATCATTCTATTAGTAACTATCAGTGAGTGAGTTTCTACTCCAGAACATTAACCAGCTATCCCCAACAACAAAGTTCCCATATACCTTCTCAAAGATGAATTTATTTTCTATTCCATCATCGACTCTATTGCGACCATTATATTGGCGATTCTTTTCTTTTCATTCTTTTCCCCAGATTCCAATGCGATTCTTTGTAATGGAGAAAGTAGTAAAAAATGTTGCTCGTCTATGACATCGCAATTTTATGTTTAACGCCAGGAAGAAGCTGTAATAGCTTCATGGCAAGAACCATCGGTGCGGCAATGATTTGGGATTTGTCAGAATGACTAACAATTTTTTAATTTGAACAAGTCCTAGTAAAGAAACGTTCGAAACTTGTTCCACCGACGATTGATTTCAACTTTTCACAAAATCTGAAACAGCTTAATCTGTCAAAAAATGAAAACTCTCAAAATTCCTTAGAAAACTAGTTCCACACTTTTTATTACAACTCTTAAAAAAACCAACATTGTCAATGATTCTTCCTATTTCTAGCCATCTCAATATAACCCTGATCACCCAAACTACTTCCCCACGAATTCTTAACCAGCCAGTAATCAGCTCCATTTGCATCAGTACCATAACAACAGTCAATACACCGTGATCCAATTGTTCCGAATCGCAACTGGGTTCGTAGTAAACACCCTCGGCATAGGTTTGGAATGATTCATGCGAAGTATCGATAGCAACAGATACTGGGCCAATTGTGGCAATCGCTTCTATCAATTTTTTCTCGTTCCCTTCTGGAATATCACCATTACAACCATTGTTTCCGTACGAGCTGGAGCATTCGACGGATAGGGAAATCAATACACCGTTACGACGGAAATGTTCAGCTTCGAGAATGATCAGCATGATCCACAATGTCCAAAAACGATTATAAAATTAAGGAAACGAAACTTGTTTAAAAGTCAATAGTGTACCTTGACCTTTAACTGGTGTGACGCTACATCCTGCCAGACAGTCTGCCGCTCGCTCCTGGTCGACACTTACTTACTTACTTACGATGGCGCTACAGCCCAAATCGGACTTTGGCCTCCTGAATGCTTTGCCTCCATCCATCTCGGTTCAGTGACCGCGTCCTCCAGTTTGAAAATCTTAGCAGTGATTTGCTGTCTGCGTCAATCGAATCCTCCCAGCGCTTTCGTGGTTTTCCGACCGGTCTTTGTCCGTTGACTTTCCCTTTTAGTGTGCGTTTGGGAATCCTTCCGTCATCCATCCGCTCCACATGACCAGCCCATTGTAATTTTTTAAATTTTATGAGGGTTGACACTTCTGGATTGTCGAAGATGGCATACAATTCTCTATTGTATCGTATTCTCCAGATCGAGTCTTCCCTCACAGGTCCGAGGATTCTTCTGAGGACCTTCCTTTCAAAGGCGTTAAGTCGTTTTTCGGACGCCTGAGTTAATGTCCACGTTTCGCTGCCATAGCATAGCACAGGTCTTATGTTTGTTTTGTATAGCTTAAGTTTTGTTTTCCTGTGCACGTTCTTGTTTTTGATTATTGGAAGTACCGAATAATACGTCTTGTTTGCCATCATTATCCTTCTTTTAATTTCGATGGGTTCGCTTCCATCCTTCGATAGATTTGCCCCTAGATATATGAAGCTGTCTACGTTTTCTAGGTTATAGTCTCCTACTGTAATATTTTGTCTGATTGGCGTCTTTTTCCTAGTTTGCGTCATAATTTTTGTGCGTAGTCCAACTTCCCTTGCTACCGAGTCAAGGTTTACAAATACTTCCTTAGCACTCTCCAGAGATCTTGCAAGGATATCTATGTCGTCGGCATATGCTACGAGTTGTGTGGATTTGAAGCATAGTGTTCCCTTGGTGTCAACGGGAAGTTTCCGAACAACATATTCGAGTGTTAAGTTGAAAAGCATTGGTGCGAGGCCGTCACCTTGTTTAAGGCCGTTGTCTGTTTTAAAACTGGAAGTCAGATCGTTTTCTACTCTGACTTGTGACAAAGACTCAGTCATTGTCATTCTTGTCAGTCGAACCAGTTTCGGTGGGACTCCAAACTCCAACATGATTTTATACAGTACGCGCCTGTCGATACTGTCGTATGCTTGTTTGAAGTCAACAAATATCTGGTGCACATCAATATTATATTCCCAGCACTTTTCCAGCACCTGTTTAACTGAGAATATCTGGTCCGTGGTTGAGCGTCCAGCTCTAAATCCGCCTTGGTATTCACCAATTACTTTATCAGCATAGGGCTTAATTCTCTTTTCTAGAATTTTCGTCAAAATCTTATAAGACGTACACAACAGAGATATTCCTCGGTAGTTTTCGCAGCAGAGTTTGTCACCTTTTTTATAAATTGGACATATGATGCTCTTGCGCCAATCTTCAGGAAGTATTTCCTGCGTCCATATGTCCGCGACTAATCTATGTAGGAGATGCGCTATGCAGGTGTCGCCGGCTTTCAGAAGTTCAGCTGGGATTTGATCAGTGCCCGGCGCTTTGTTGTTTGGGTGGTTCCTTAGGGCTGTTTTTACTTCTTCGAGTGTGGGAGGACTCAAAGCGGATCCTTCATCAGCTGTTACATCAGTTATACCTGCTATTGTATCTGCTGCTGCTGTTCGTGTAGGTGATGGGCTCGGGTTAAGAAGGTGTCCTGGTCGACACACGGGCGTTAAAATTTGCATCTATTAAGTGCACTACCGCTACCACTCGCTTGGGGCGATGGATAGACATGACTGGCCCGCCATCATCTGCATCAATTTCGCGTAATACTACCGAATTTCGGTGTCTTATTTCCGTGTATCGTAGCCGCCCCAAAGTGGGTAGGACGAGTTCGTTATTCCGGCGTAAATGCCATCGTGAAATTTATTAGGAAAAAAGTCAATGTGGCAATAATTATTGTAAATAGTCTCCTAATAAATGCGAAAATAATTATTTTTGTTAAAATTTTCATAGGATTACTAAACAAAAAACCATCAAGTTTTTCTTCTTCCCAATTTTGAGCTTCCAATATTAACTTTCCGCCGGGCCCTAATTGGTTAACCATTCTCTTACAAGCTTGCTTCAATCCAGCATCCCCGAAATTTAAGTGAATCCATTTTGTCACCGACTAACATAGATTCACATCATATTGTGATTCGTTGTAGATCATTGATTCGTCCTTTAGTTGGCCTTCAAATAAAGACAAAAAAGGAAATAAGAGAAAGTTGGATCAATGAAATAAAATTTAATACTTACAGCTCGGAAGAAAACATTTTTCGGAAACTCATTACCGGAATCTGGCATACAAGCTGGCGAGGAATCGTCCTTGTTTTGTGTATACGATGACAATTCCCTAACACCACCGTAAGTAATTGGAAATGAAATTGGGAAAAAATTGATGTTTCTCTCTCTCGATTTTTGGCTTTTGATGAGTTTTCCGTTTCGCATTGAGATTCTTTTTCGATTGTACCTTGTTGCTATCGGTACTTTCATGGTCCTGCGCTCTGTTGGTTTATTGTTCCTACTGGAGCGCAGGTTATTGTAGTTGCACTAGTCGATTCTATACTTGTTGCGTTTGTTGATGTAATTTCATGTAAATCGCTATTATTTACACTTTCTATGCTTTTACCGCTACTGCTAGCGGTAATATTTTTCTTTGAATTTATTGTTCCCCTTCGGCTGGACGTAGTACATCATACTGCTGCTGGCGCTGTTGCTATCGTCGCGAGTATTGTGCACGGCGGTATTATCGCCGTCGTCGCCATCAAGAAGATTCATCAAGAGATGCAACGGATCGTAAATGCTTAGGCGGTGTAGTTTTGGTGACTGCCTCGGAGTTTGGTTTGGCGTTGCATTCAACGCTTCGTCCTGTAAGCTATTCAAGTTGTGCGGGTCGGATATGTTGCCGCCGTTTCGTGACTGAGCTTCATCAGGAATTATCTGTCGGGATAAAGAAAGCCGATTAAAATTCGAGGTTAGGTTTTGTTTGAGGAAGTTTCGTTTTTGGCGGGTGTAGAATGGAAGCGGACCGGGATTGCTAGGTGCTGGGTCTTGGAGGATATACATACGTACCTCACTAATTTCATCTCGGTTTCGGATTTCTTTTTTTAGTTGGAAGAAAACAGCGCAGTATCGTCGCAAAAACCTTTCAAACCCGAAGACAGTTGCCAGGTTATTTGTTGTTGATGGATGACAGTTGCCAGGTTATTTGTTGCTATGATAGAATCAAGATTTTTAAGAATTTTGCTTGCTGTGAGTAGTACTGTGAGTAGAGTTGGTATGCTATTTCACATACCTGCGATTTTTTCACTTCTATTTGAAAAGAGCAATCGCTTATTGCGATTAAAAATTTAAAAGAGCTGCGATTAGAAGAGCAGGGCAAATGCATACTGCTTACGTTCTATCACCAATAAAATTGCCGCAATGATCATCGCTACAAATCCCAGAGTTTTTGTTCGCACTCGCACATTAATCCCGCAACTCACGCATTCCACGTAACCCCGACGAGATCGTAGCTCAGAATAAAGCTCGTCAAACAAACTGCCACTTACCCATCGCTTATATACAAACCAAATAAAAACAAACACCCGGTCATAGAAAACCGAACCAAAAGGGTCTATTGTTTTCTTTTTTTCTTTTCAAATAAAAAGCGCCCAATCTGACAGGCTGACCTAACGCTTTCAGGTGCTATATGTTTTTTTGTTTTGTTTGGTTCAATAGAGTAATTCTATTATCCCAGAAAACGTACCTCATTGAACACTTTGCACCTCACATTCCACCTCATCGATCGCTAAGCAAATCGTAATTTTCCTACATCTATCAATCAGCCAAGACTCAATCTCATAGCTCAGCATAGTGAACACTTCCCCCATTTCCCCCTGGGAATGAAAAGCTTTTCTTTTACTATCCAATGTACGAAAAAACGATCGAGCACAATGGAGTCAGGATGGCAAAAGTGTCAATTGCATTTCATATACACAAGCCAAATAAAAAAACACCCGGTCATCGATCGCAGCGCATATATACAAGCCAAATAACAAAAAACAAAAACAACCGGTCATAGAAAACCAAACCAAAAGGGTCTTTTGTTTTCTTTTTCACACGACATTACCTACACGAGCAATTTCATCATGAACAACGAAAAGCTCTTATCAGATTCCGAAACCCATGGAAGTCGAATTTTACCCAAGTCCCACCGCTAAATATCAATCGCGCGAAGAAAGAGCTTGAACGTCGTTATTCCGATTGCTCTTTCATTGCTCGATAGCCACTTGGCATAACTGATATATTCCATCGCCTTCGTATCTGTTATATCGCTCGCTATCAGCGATATATCAGCTCTGTGATATTAAAGACGTATCAATCATGTAAGCTATCCCAAACCTATATTTGGTGATTGATATTGACACCAAGAGCACGAGCAGTGTGTGCTCTCAGTGATGTTGCTTTAGACTAATGAATGAATGAATTGGAGCTAGATGAAACGATTGCGATTTGATAAGGGATTTGCTTAGCGATATTTTGATCGGTGGGATCTGATTTGATAGGTGAGGTGTGGAACGTCCGAAGTGGTCAATGATGCGCTTTGCTAGAATTTTTTTGGCGGATTTTGTTCTGAGTTTCGATCTGGTCGGTTGGTAGGACTTGCGGCTATCGCAAGTTTCGCCGATTTATGTTGCAGTCCACCGTGTCGATAAGAGCTTTACGTTCTTCATGATGTGTGAGGTAATGTGTGAAAAAAGTAAACAGTAGACCCTTTTGGTTCGGTTTTCTATGACCGGGTATTTTTTTTTATTTGACTTGTATATATGCGATGCGATCGATGACCGGGTGTTTTTTTATTTGGCTTGTGTATATGAAATACGATTGACATTTTTGCCATCCTGACTCCATTGCGCTTGATCATTTTTTCGTACATTGGATAGTAAAAGAAAACCTTTTCATTCCCAGGGGGAAATGGGGGAAGTGTTCACTATGCGCACTGAGCTGGTGGTACTGAGAGATTGGGTCTGCCTGATTGTTAGATGCAGGATTTCGCAGAAAATTACTATTTTGTCTCTTTTTTTTTTAATTGCGCACTAGCATGGATAATAGAGTTGGAAAAATCACTGCTATTGGAAGAGCTGCTCTTTTTCACAAATATTGAAAAAGAGCAATCGCAGTGGATCACTGCGATTGGAAAAGAGCAGATTTTGCCATCCCTAACTGTGAGGGAGTCAAGCTTTATGTTGCTTGGTGTGAGTAGTACTGTGAGGGAGTCAAGCTTTATGTTGCTTGGTGTGAGTAGTACTGTGAGTAGTACTGTTATACACTGCGGAGCATAACTACATTCAAAATATGCCAATTTTTGCAATTTATTTAGTGAAATACCTTTATTTTTTAATTGTTTATGAAAGATTACAGAGAAAGAGTAGTAAACAAAAAGAATTAGCAACAATTAGATCAAGGAGATTTGCAACATGTTTGACTGTTTCTTGCGTTGTGCTGGTAAAGGTTGCAAGAGGGTGAACGTCGAAGCAAATCCCTCCTATTGCGATACCATCGCGTCTGTCGCTGCCTCTCTCTGCTTCATTTCCACACGCGTCTCATATTCAGGATCCTCAAATGTGCACATGTCCGCTAGCCTTGATGCCATCATTATTACCACGATCTAATTTCAAAATCCTCCAGTTGAGGAGAATATAACGTATGCGCCGACATTGTACTGCAACCGCTATCGAAACTGGTCACGGTTCCCGACGAATTACTCTTTGGTATGCCAGCTTTGAATGCCGCCTTGTACATTTCTTTTTGCGTAACTTCTGGATGCGTTTGCGGTTCGATTGTTTGACACAATCGCGATGTTCGTTTCACAATATTTTGATCTTTAGTTTTCGGTCCGTATTTACTCCATGACAAGGTAAACGTAGGACATCGACTGTAGCGAGTGGAAGAGGCTAACGCAGGAGGGACTGCGCGGCAAGGCGAGTGCGTTTCGTTCGGTTATGACTTGCGACACCATGTTCTTGTTGATCATCTCTGATTTACGCATCACCTGTAGAGAAAGTAAGGTTAATCACGAACATCAACCCCACGGCAAGGGCTTCACAGTGTACTCGTGTAAGCGTGCAGCTTGGCGAGTATTTCAGGATTTTAATTCCTTTCTGAATTTACCATGGAAGTATCTGTAGTAAATGCAGAGTACTCCGATATTTCGACGATGCTCGAGGGAGTCAATGAGGCCGATATATCTTCATCTCCAATTAATCGGAGTGCATGTTTCTGGATGGGATCAAGTAGAGCCAGATGTGATTTTCTGGCCCCAGCCCAAACATGCGAGTTGTACTCAAGTCGTGGTCGGATATATATTATATATATTATATTTCTTACATTTCCGCAGAATACCTAGCCGTTTCGAAGCATCAAGAGCGACTTTGTAAATGTGCTGGCTCCAATTTAGGCGATAATTAAATTTTACACCTAGTAATGTAAAGTCTGCAGAAGGTGGAATCTGTACGCCATTTAAGGACATATTAGTGACCAACGTCGGAACGTTATGTTTAGATAACAGGACTGCATTTTTGAGGCATTAAACACTACTCTGTTTTTTCTGCCACATTCCAGGATTAAACTGAGGTCAGAGTTCAGTGATGGTATCGACTCATTACGACAAGAGGCCACCGATATCGGACGAGCGTCCGCAAGAGAGTCGAATTGATAGATGTTATCTAGAGTACTGTCATCTGCGAAAGAGTAGACGACAGAAGGTCGTTTATGAAGACTAAAAAGAGAGTGAGAGGTAAAACTGAGTTCTGATGGACGCCGGAATCAATAGAAAAGGGTGCAGAAGTTACTCCGTCTAGTACGACTAGAATAGAGCGCTCGGAGAAGCAACTCACAATCCATTGAAGAAACGAAGTGTTAAAAGCAAAGGCCTTTAGCTTGGCTAAGAGGCATTTGTACCAAACTCTGTCAAGAGCATGAACTTGACCTTCACCAAATTTGTGGATGCAGGAATTCCAACGGTAAGATAGATTAGGAGATCGCCTTTAGAACGACCCGAGCGAAATCCATATTGGCGATCATGAATGAGATTTTTATCCACAAGAAAGTTGAATATCCTGCGATTGACAGCATTACCTTTAAAAGCACTGAGGTAATGGCTATGGGGCGGTAATTAGCAGGGTTCGTTTTGCTTCCTTTCTTTGGAATTGGCTGAACATTCGTGACCTTCCAGATGTTAGGAAAGCATCCTGAAGAGTATGAAAGATGGTAGAGATTACGAAGAGGTTTAGCTAGAGAGGAAGCGCAGTTTTCAAAGCCAATAGGGGGATGCCATCTGGCCCAGCAGACTCATGAATATTGAGCTCCTGTAGGATCCTGGAAACAACCCTAGTTCGAAAACGAAGTGGTGGCAGCGAGAAACCAGAGTCCGGCCAATACGGAGGATTCTGGTTCAACTGTGGAAGCTTCGAGTTTTTAGTGAAGTTTGCTTTTTCAACAGGATCAACAACGGTTCTGTCACCATCGAGAATAGGAGGAGTTTCACAAACGACCAGAAAGATATTGAGTTTTTGGGATTCTCAATGATCTTATGTCGACGAAAATTTTATTGCAGGCTACTTATAATGAGTCCCTAGTTTCTACCGTCGGATTATTGCGAAAGGTAAGAGAAAACTGCTTTTTGGCTCTAATTGCTTCAAGGCACTCATTGTTGAACCATGAATCATTTGCAGGTTTGATCCTTTTGAGATTGCATGGAATAAAAACCCTCATGCCTTTTATGATTGTCTCGGTCACAAGTTGCGAGGTGGTATCACAATTTCCAGATTTAAAGCACAGCCTCCAGGGCGCGGTAGAATGAAGACCAACTTCATGATTTTCAACCATATAAACAAAGCTGGTATTGATCTAAGACTTAACATATATGAAATCGAATTATCTAGAACAAAACAAACCAAGTATCTAGGATTAACAATCGATGAAAACAAACATGGACTCCGCACATTAATAACATGCACAAGAAAATAGCACCCATCACTGGAGTAACTGGCGTAACAATTTTCTACCAATACCAGTAAAAGAAATTTTGTATAATGCGTTTATTTCATCAAATGTAACCTATGGAATTTTAATATGGAACCAAGCCTCTATGTATAACATGGAAAGAATATCGAGGATTATGAACAAAAGCATTAAGGCCGTATATACAGTACCTGGCCAATGAATTATACTCAAACCAATCATTAGCATATTAGCCATAAAATTTTTCAGTTGATAATAATGTACAGCATATTTTTGTTTTTTTTAGTTTATATTAAATAATCTTTAATTCATTTAAAGTAATAATTACAGAAAAGGACATTCAGATATAATTAAAAACTAATATTCCGTCCAACTTCCTCGATTTTTTACTAAATCTTTTACACGAGATCCCATACTTTTTATGGTATTTTCTGCAGTTTTTTTGATTAGATCATCATGAAACCAAACTTCTTTAATAGAATTGATTAATTCTGCTTTAATGCTATTACTTTTCTCTGGAAACTTGTTTTTTTAATACTGCCCATACATTCTCAATGGGATTCATGTCCGGTGAATTCCCTGGCCATGGTAAAACTTTAATATTATTTTCGCTTTGGTATTTGTCGCACACTTAGCAGTGTGGCAGGGTGCGCCGTCCTGCATAAAGATATATTGGTCCTTTTCTTCGAACCAACTTGCCATTTGAGGAAGAAAAACATCCTTGAGAACTTTCAGATATTGGTCGGAGTTCATGGTAGCTTCGACAAAATATGAAGCTCCGAGTCCTTTCCCAGAGATCACACCCCATATCATCACTGCTATTGGATGTTTTACCCTTTGCTCAACACATTCAGGCAGCAATCTTTCACCTGGTCTCCTTGAATAAATTGCTTGCTCTTCAGTCACTTCAATCCGGCATTCATCAGAGAAGCAAACCTGTGAGATTTTCCAATTCCAAATATTTAATATCCTTGAGATAAAATAAAATAAAATTATGCTTACATTGTTCCAGCCAGATATTGAGAAGTGTTTAAGCGTCTTTGCCCAAGCCAGTCTTTTCTTTATCATTGCCGGAGTTAACTTCGGTTTTTGATTATTTTTCTGCAGTCTAAATGCGCTTTTTTCATCCGACGTCTTAGAGTGCGCTCTGAAATCTCAACGCCTTGATCCGAAACCGTCTTATGGACCGCTTTTATTGAAACAACCTGTCACGCCGAGGTGTTGTTTTTCGTACACTTTTGCAATGCTTCCTCTTGTCCAATCGAACATCTACCTCCCCCATCTACCATTTTTGTTATATTTCTTATTGACGATTGTGAAATATTGCACATTTTAGCAATTTCCCGTTGCGAAAGTATTTTTTTTAAAAAAATTTTCCACAATTTCTTTTATGTCACTAGAAATCCTCCCTTTTCTCATTATGCCCGAATTTCTACTACTGCACACTAAGCTCTGTTAAAAAAATATTACTCTCAAGTTTTTACCGAAATGTCCGCTAAAGGAAGGATCCCATCTACGAAGCAATACGTTATTACAACTCCTTGCCAATCTACATTCGACAGGCGAAGAACATCAAGTGCCTCAAGATCGCAGCAAAGAAGTTCATACAGCAATCGTGAATATACTATATAACGTTTCAAGATATCACGAAAAATTTCCCTTATACCAGCTCGTAGCTGTCTGGTAAACAGTCCTTAGATTGTGGACAAATCTATTAAACAAAGCGCAAGTCCTAACTATTGTGGGCTGCTACTTTGGATGTATGTGTAAGCAACTATAAATTGCGAATTCACCAACCGGTCAGGAAATCAAGCGCTTATTTGTGTCTTTCTTGACGTATCTGGAAAGTTGGGAGTTCAATTCAAGATGTGTAATCAAGACCTTATTTCATATCGAACGAAATATATTATAATTTAATATTTACATAATATTACAATAGTTCTACGCTATAATTTTAAATGCAATGCTTTGTCCTAAATAAACTCGTACCCGATACCAAACTGTACACCTGCTTGACTGCGGTCGCTCTTCTGCTTATCGATCGGATAGCAATAGTTCAATTCAATGCGGGCCCTTTCCCCTAGACGTAACGCAATTCCCAGTCCGGCTGCGGATCGCATTTTCTCCAAGCTATATGAATCGCAGTTGCCAAAATTATAGAAAAGATGAGTTCTAAAATTGCTTCCAAAACGTCCGAGATATGCGCTAAAGGGTAACGGTGACCACAGGTGAAGGCCTGCTGCCCAATACGAATGTGCTCCGCTTGCGAAACCATTGCATTGCGGACCGACTCCACCGAATTGAAATCCTCGTAACGATAACGGACCACCCAGGGTGTACAGGCTTCCGATCGGTGGTTCTGGCTGATTTTTATTGATTTTCTGAATTATTCCGAGCCGAGAAGTTAGCTGAGCGGAGATGCCAGCAAATAATGGGAGGCTGATTTCGGCATGCAAGTTGTTCATCACGTACGGAATGTTTCCGCCCAAGCCACTCAGTTCATTTGTACATTTCACGTAGAAACCGCGTGTCGGGAAGACGAAACAATCGCGCTGATCGAAAGACATGATGTGCCGGACCAGTGAAGCCATTCGGGGACCGCAGTTCTGGCAGACGAAGAACGGTGACTGTTTGCCAAGTGTTGAAATTTCGCGAACGGACAGCTCATATTGCAGGGAATGCGTGATTTGTGGCGATAGCGGAAGGATAAACTTCAGGTCGGCCAGAATGCCAACATTCTCGGTTATATACGAACTAACCGGAACCGCAGTTGCATGCCGAAAGACTCCGAAGGACATTTTCGGTCGATAATCTCCGAGACTCGTGTGGAAGAACGGTTTTGTCAGCCGCAACGTAACGTCCGTAGTTTTACTGTTGCTGTAGCTACCGTGCAATCCAAGCCGTTCGCCTCGACCCCACATATTCGGTGTGGTTAGCTCAACGGTCATAGATCCTTCGTTTTGGCCCACTTCCGTTCCGACAGCACCCTGAACGCGCGGCAACTCTGTACCCTTGAAGGTCACTTCGTAGCCATTTGGGGTCGCTTTATCGCCACTACTCACAGCGATTTCGACTCGAATGTCCTTGTAGATGCCCAGATCGGTCAAGTAATTGCGTGCCTTCTGGCACTCGATCAGAAGATCCTCGAAAGTTTTCACTTGAAAAAGACCCAGTGCGGAACGGCTAATGTAATCATTATGTGTCCGGCGTAGACCAGCAATCTTCACACTATCGACTCGTGCCGGGCAGGCTGCGATGTTCGGTTCAGCATTTGCTCGCCGAAAACGCTGCGGATTTTCGCCCATGTCCTTCGTCTCTGCGGCACCCATTGCACGCACCTTAACTCGATTTATTTCACCGATTTACAGAAATGTTGATGCCACTCGTTTAGATTATTTGTTTGTTTCAAGCCACTCTGATTTTTACATTTTTTTCGAATTAGGGTCGCACGAAGTAAAATTATCCTTAACCCCAACGACGGAGATAAACATTTATTCCATGACAGCTGTCGTATAATATTTGATCAAAGCCATCTAGAGTCCAAGCCGGGTAACTGAATACGAAGGTCATTGATTGGTTCGAGCATAACCTTCTCTATCTTCAGGCCTGGCTGTACCGAAGATGGCGACGATTTGTTTGGGCGCTTATATTGTGCATTGTACTCCCTCGATAATACGAACCCGGATAACACGAACATTCGGTTTACGCGAACTATTTCTTTTCCCCCATTAAATCCAATAGTTTCAAATCAAAAATCACCGGCTAGCACGACAACAATTTTGTAACGCCAATACGAAAATGTCGGTTAACACGAATTTTATGATTGACGATGGAAAAAAAAAAAGCCAAGGAGTCTTTGTTTACCGGGAAGTTTTGTTTATGCTTTTATGCTTAGACTTGCGATTTGCCTTTTATCGTTACTTTTTACTTTGACGATTCGCTCTAGTTCTATCGCGTCTTTCTTGAGTTTATGAAGGGAAAATGAGTGCTAAGAAAAGTGTCCAAAGATCACTTGATCTTTCGATAAAGAGAGAAATTCTGGAAGAAGTGGAATGTGGTTTGAAAAAAAAAGAAAAAATAGACGCTGCTATTGCTTCAGGATCATCCGGCTCATCAAGGCGGCTCCGTAAAGCTACGAACGAGGACGTGGAAAAGGAAATTTTGAAGTGGCTTACAAAAGTGAGAGACAATAATGTGCCGATTTCGGGAACACTAGTTAAAGAAAAAGCTATAGAAATAAATGATTCACTCGGGTTCGAAAATTTTAAATGTAGCGATGGGTGGCTCTGGAGATTCCAAAAAAAGATTTAAAATTGGGTCTCTTGTGGTGAGCGGAGAACTGAACAAGGTCAGTGAAAAAACCGTAAGCGAATGGCTAAAAGAATTTGAAGAAGTAAAGAAAAACTACGACGGCAAAGATACTTTTAACATCGATGAGACAGGGGTGTACTACAACTTGCTGCCAGATCGTACTCTCGATTTTAAGGGAAACAAGTGCCACAGTAGCGGAAAAAACAAAGAATTATTAGCTGTAGTCATATGTTGCAATGCTACAGGCTCCGAAAAGCTGAAATTATGGATTATTGGAAAATACCAAAACCCAAGATGTATGAACAAAATAAATCATTTGCCATTTGAATACACCAACCAAAAAAATGCTTGGGTTGATTCGACCTCATTTCGTTTATGGCTAATGAAATTTCAAAGGAAAATGGCAAGGGAAAATCGACACGTCCTGCTAACAATGGATAACTGCAGCGCTCATAACATCTACGACTTGGAGCTGCCTAATCTAAAAGTCGTATTTTTTCCCAGCAAATTGCACCAGTCGTCTCCAGCCATTGGACGAGGGAATCATTGCTACTTTCAAGTGCCATTTTAAAACACGACACATGAGAGCTATGCCGGCTTCATGGAACAACGTTTTGCCAACAACCATATCGAATTGTTTCAAAAAAGCTTGGAACACCATGAACTCGGACAATCCCATGGAAGTTGAACCAACATCTTCGCCTCTACTAAACCTGGAAATTATGATCGACGGACCAGAAGACTGGGAAATACTCGTAGTGGCAACTGAACCACCTGTAGCTCTTACTTTTTCGGAGTTCCTTTCACTGGACGAAAACTTACCAGTGTGTAGCTTATCCGACGAAGAAAAACAGGAAAGAGAAGACCAAGAAGAAGAGGAAGAACAAGTGGTCGAGGAAATAAAGAATTGAAGTGAAGTCATAACGGCATTGGAGATTTTACAAAGGCTTGCGAAAACTTCTACCGAAAACCTAGATGTAAGTTTTGAAGACAATTTGGACAAGATAAGGAGAGAGTGCATTCGACAATTTCCAAAAACTTACCAACAAACAACAATTATCAACTTTCTGAAACACAGGTAGAAATATAAATTCGTATGTCATCGTATCCTATGTACATTATATAAGTGTTATCAAAAATATATATTTTTTCTGTACATAATCTATTTTTTCATTGAAATTTTTTGGACAGAATGGATATAAACTGTGTTTTACTGCGTGGAGATGGATGCAGTATGTGTGTAATGTTCGGTTTCGGATAATACGAACCCAATTCGTGTTAAACAAATTCGGATAACACGTATTTATTTAACACGAACTGAGTATTTCTTTCCCCCGTTATTCGTCTTAACGAGGGACTGCTGTGCTGAGTGCAAGAATTTCATCAAACACGGACAGTGTTCATATACGACAAATTTTTCATCTACACATTTGTTACTGACGTTATCCCGTTTCAATCGCAATTACCACATTCGGAGCTGCTGAGTGAAGTATCGTAGTGTTCGCGTTCGTTTCCAAACAATTCGATATTTTTTAGTTAAGGACAATAGTTAATATGTACTTTCGACAATCATCATCATTAATGGCGCGACAGCCCAAATCGGGCCCTGGCCTCCTGAAGTCGTCGCCTCCAATCGTCTCGATCCAAGGACTGCGTTCTCCAGCTGCTAATTTTTAAGATCGCTTTGCTATCTTCGTCAACCGAGTCCTCCCATCGCTTGCGTGGCTTGCCTACTGGCCGGTTACCACTCGTTTTGCCTTTCAGAGCACGTTTGGGGATTCTTCTGTCTTCCATTCGCTCTACATGGCCAGCCCACTGCAGTTTACGTAGCTTGATGAACGTTGAGGCTTCTGGCTCGTCGTAGAGTTGATACAACTCATGGTTGTATCATATTCGCCATTCCGTTCCTTCCTTCAAAGGTCCCAAAATTCTTCGGAGGACCTTTCTTTCGAATGCGTTAACTGCTTTTTCAGAAGTTCGCGTTAATGCCCACATCTCGCTGCCATAACAGCACAGGTCGTATAATAGTTTTATATATCCGCAGCTTATTGTTCCTGTGCACTTTCTTGGATTTCATTATTGGCAGTACCGAATAATACGTCTTATTTGCTAGTATTATCCGTCGTTTGATTTCGTCTGTTTCATTACCGTCCTTTGCTAGGTTAGCCCCAAGATATATGAAATAGTCCACACTCTCCAAATTATATTCCGCAATTGTTATGTTTTGTATAATTGGCGTTCTCCTTCTTGTTTGCGTCATTACTTTTGTTTTGTTTTCGTTAATGCGCAACCCGACTTCTTTTGCGGCGGAGTCAAGATTGACAAATACCTCCTTAGCACTAGGGAAGGATCTTGCTAGGATATTAATGTCGTCAGCGTATGCTACTAGTTGGGTGGACTTGAATAGTAGTGTCCCGTTGGTGTCGAATGGAATTTTTCGGACGACATACTCTAGTGCCAAGTTGAAAAGCATGGGAGCTAGACCATCTCCCTGCTTTAAACCACATTCCGTTCGAAAGCTGGTTGTGGAATCGGTTTGTATTCTCACTTAGGATTCAGTGTTCGTCATTGTGAGTCTTGTCAGTCGGGCTAGTTTTGGAGGAATTCCAAAGTCAAGCATGATTCGGTACAGTACGCTCCTGTCGATACTGTCGTATGCTTGTTTAAAATCTACGAATATTTGGTGCACGTCTGTGTTATATTCCTAGCATTTCTCAAGCACCTGTTTCACCGAGAATATCTGGTCTGTTGTAGATCGTCCGGTTCTGTATCCGTCTTGGTATTCGCCAATTATTTGATTAGTATAGGGCTTAAGACGACGTTCAATTATTTTGTCAGTATTTTATAGAACGTACACAACAATGATGTTACTTGCTATTATTGGAAAATTCAAATGTAGATCTAAAATTACCTTTATACAAAAGAAAAGAAAATACTTCCGCGCTAGTATAGCAGAAGTCTAAATTATATTTTGAAATAGAAAAACAAAGAATGAATCACTAAATTTTTCATTTGAAGAGCTCCTCTAACCTCCACAACTTCCTCCTCCTCTCTCCATGGGGCTATACATAAAAAGACATGTTGGAGACTGTATGGTTAAGGCAGGGTGGGCAGGGTAAAGCGACATAGTATCAGTCGCCATCGTCGAGGCATCTGATCGGGTCAACATCCGCGATCAGTGGAAGTCCTAGTTTCTTGTTGATGTACCTATTCTGGGGTAAGTCGACGTGACGAGCTCTAAAGCTCGATTTGTTGTTATAGGCCATGGTTCTTTGGTCAGTATCGGAGCAACGAGCCCCCCCCCCCCCCATGACTCTCGCAGCTAGACCTGGCAACACGCAAGCACGTTGCTCCAGCCCGATACTGCCACCGAGATGGATGTTGGTGGATCTCGGACCAGATTGTTTCCCGAACCTGAGTTTCCTTCCTCTTTTCTCAATTATTTCGATATTTTGGTATCGAAATAATCGCGTTGGCCTCCAATACACAACAAATCAATCAATCAAATAGCTGTTAAGATCCCCTACAGGGTTTCCTAAAAATGTGACCGATCCACTGCCACTTCCGCCTTGGAATCTCAATACCTATTTTAGTCTTACCAGTTGTACTCCAAAGTTCGTCGTTGAAGATCACTTTTGGGCAGAATATACCTGAAATGCGTCGGAGGCATTGGTTCATGAAAGTTTATAATTTCTTGGTAAGTCGAACGATCTCTTTCCACATAGTACAACCATATAACAACACGGATTTACCGCATGCATACTCGCAGCTTCGTGCGAATGGAGATCTCTCTTAACTTTCAGGGATACCGAAGGCCTGACGAGCTTTATTTACACGAGTCTCAATATCCTTTTCGGCTCCGCCGTCCATGCTGACAATGCTTCCAAGATAAAAAAAAATCCACCTCTTCCACATCTTGTCCGTTATGAACAACCGGTGTGCTTGTGTTCAAACCCATTTACATGGTTTCACACACATTTATTTTCAGTCCCACCATTTACGTACGGTTATGTGCAAGCAAACACACGTCATCAGCATAATCAAGGTGATTTGAGATGTTTAACAGTCTCTATTGAAGACCTTTATCTTCCTTACCTTCCAGTGCAGCTTTCAAGATGTCATTTATTACCACCACAAATAGGGCTGGTCATAATATGTAGTCTTGTCTAACACCCGTTCGTACAGGAAAGCTCTCGGACAGCTCTCCTCTATGCAAGACGCGACACCTTGCATCTTCGTAGGATTCTTTAATCATAGCTATGACGTAATACCTAAAGCAATATATATGGAATGCTTAACGCTGTCGAAATTCTTCTTGAAGTCCACAAACATGAGATGTAGTGGTGGACTGCTCCAATATTATCCGTAGGGTATTTGTGTGGTCGGAACAAGACGACGCTTTACGGAATCCAGTCTGATAAACTTCGAAAGTGCTATCCACGACATAACTAATCCTATTGAGAATTATCTTAGCCATGATTTTCGATACGGCAGCAAGGAGACATATGCCACGCCAATTGCCAAAATCCCGAAGGTTGCCCTTTGGAATTTTCACAATAACGCCTTCCTTCCATTCAGTCGGATGTCTTCCTTCATTCCAAACCTCAGTAAATAGTGGGAGGAGTATAACGGTTATTTCCGCGTCCGCTTTGAGGAGTTCGGTTGGTAGTCCATTTATACCTGCGTCTTTCTTTCCCGCTATTGACCGAATGGCGGAAACAATCTTTTCCTTATCTGGAGGATCGTCCTTAATAGAGGATTGTTGCGGTTGGATGTTTGGTAATTGTGCTGTTTCTGAAATATCTTCCTCTGACAAAATGTTTAAAATATTAAGGAAGTATTCCTTCCATCGTCGCAACTGGTGTTCACTCATGGTGGTTGGCGGTGAAATTCCTGTTCGTCAACTGTTTCATAATTTTAAATAGTAAACCCATATCCCAAGGTAAGCCGCAGATTCTGCCTTGTTGACTAGGTCTTCAATGGCCTTTCTCTTGTCGAGTCTAACAGCCTTTTAAAGCTGTATATGAGCATCGCGGTAGTTCCTTCTCAAATCAAGAGTTCTTTGGTTGACATCAGGCTGAGAGATGATTGCCAATTTCGCTTTTTTCCTAATCCCTTACGATATCCAGGGTTTCTCACCGCTTTGCAAATATCCCACAGATTCTTCAGCACTAGTTAGAAACCTGTTCCTGGTTGCCTCCCAATTGGCGTCCAGTGTGCGCATTTCATATCTGCCCAATGTGGATGACTTTTCGCGTGATGTACTCGTGTTTTTTTCTGGGGGTTTCTAAGTCTATTCACATTAAGCTTGTGCTTTATTTGAAGAATTTATGGCTGCCGGATAGCTGCTGATTGATTGATTGATTGAATAGCTACTGTGCTCAATCTCAAGTAGGCAACCATCAAGTGGTGATCGCTCCCCACGTCAGCTCCACGCTTCGTTCGCACATCGAGGAGACATCTTCTCCATCGGCAACTTATAGCCAAATGGTCGATCTGGTTTTGAGTAACACCTTCAGGGGAAACTCAAGATGTGTGTTTATATAGTGACTCTTGTGTGGAAAAAAGGTCCCTCTGATGACCACTTTCCGAGTACTACAAAACTCCAGAAAGAACTCGCCGTTTTCGGCTCTCTTAATCCAAGGTCGTGGCGCGTCGACCCAAGGGTCACCATGCTTCCCCATGATGTGTTCTATTCCAGTGTTGTCAGAGTCAACGTGGGCGTTCATATCTCCTGAGATGATAATAATATCACCTTTTAGAACACGCTCGAAGGTGGCACTCAGTTGGTTATAAAACTCCTCTTTTCACCAGATGTTGTGATATTAGCTGATGCATAGTACTGCAGAATTATGACGTTTCTGCCGCCTGACGACGATGATCCTATCCGAGATTGGTTCCCAGCTGATGAGACTGTTCCTTGCTCTCGGTGTAAGGACGATCGCTACGCCATTTTTGGCTTCGCTCTCAGGACCAATGTACAGAATAGTGTTTCGTGGTGGGGTCGTTCTTCTCCAGATCCTGTCCACCTGACCTCGCTCAAGCCCAAGATGTGGTTGCTATAGTGTTACATTTCACGGTCGATCACTGATTGGCAGCCTGAAAGCCCTTCCTTCGTCATTCAATGTTCGAACGTTCCAGGAGCCAATCATAGTCCGTTTTCGAATACCGTAGAATCCGTCCGTATCCGAAGTGCTGTATCTGTTTCTCGTATCAGTTAGGATTTAAGATCACGGGTGATACTCCCATGATTCAGTGAGTGTCCCATTTTTAGGGCAAGCAGGACTGGCTAGGGTGTAGCCTAGTGGGTAGCGTGTTAGTCCACAATGCGAAGGTCGTGAGTTAAAATTCGGGTCGATGCATAATTCCAGCACACTGCCTGCTTGGGTATACCTTGGTCACCTCAATCTACGAAAACCCTTCCACAATAAATAATGAAAAAATGTTAAGGAACCTGAATGTCAGAAGAAGAAGAAGAAGGACTGGCTGTGGGAGAATTCTACTGCCTCCATCGCACAATGGGATTAACATAATAAGGGTTTTCAAAATTGTTTTGCACAGCTTTTTAAACAGCATGTAGTTATAGTAGTGGCATGTCTTTCTTTTAGACGGTTTCCGTTGGAACGTATCAACCGTGTAAAAAGAGATTTGGGTGTATTAACAGGCAATTGTCCAGTGTTGTTAGAGTCAACGTGGGCGTTCATATCTTCTGTGATGATACGCTGGGAACACGCTCGAAGGTGGCACTCAGTTGGTTAAGACTTCTCTTTGTCACCAGGTGTTGTGGTATTAGTGGGTCCGTAGGATTGCAGAATTGTGGCGTTTCTGACACTGGTCCTGAGCCTGAAGACGATAATCCTATCCGAGATTGGTTCCCAGCTGATGAGACTGTTTTCTCGCTTAGGACTGTTAGGACGACCGCAACTCAATTTTCGGCTTCGCTCTCAGAACCAACGTACAGAATGGTGCTTCCACTTGTGGTTCGTTTTTCTCCTTATCCTGTCCACCAGTTTTCAAAAATGAACGATCATACGAAATCTGTCACCTCTAACGATTTTTTTCTATGCTATCGTTTGAACTTCAAATAAAATAAATCACATCTTTCTTTTTCAGTTTCCTATCACTGCTCTCCGCGAAATTCGCATCCTGCAACTTCTGAAGCACGAAAATGTGATCAACCTGATCGAAATCTGCCGGACCAAGGCAACCGTAAACAATCGCTATCGCTCGACGTTCTACTTAGTTTTTGATTTTTGCGAACACGATCTAGCCGGGCTCCTGTCCAATATTAATGTAAAATTTAGTTTAGGCGAAATCAAAAAGGTCATGCAGCAATTGTTGAACGGCCTCTATTATATCCATAGCAACAAAGTAAGTCCAAACATTTTCTATTCGATTAAAATTTCAAGTTTATTAAAAACGAATTCCCACTCTACAGATCCTTCATCGTGATATGAAAGCGGCAAACGTTCTCATAACGAAACACGGTGTTCTCAAATTGGCCGATTTCGGTCTGGCACGTGCCTTCAGCGTACCGAAAAACGATCAGAAAAATCGCTATACGAATCGTGTCGTCACACTCTGGTATCGTCCACCGGAACTGCTGCTGGGGGATAGAAACTATGGACCTCCGGTGGATCTGTGGGGAGCTGGTTGCATCATGGCCGAAATGTGGACAAGATCACCGATCATGCAAGGCAACACGGAACAACAACAATTGATTTATATTTCACAATTGTGCGGATCATTCACACCGGACGTATGGCCTGGTGTCGAAGAGCTGGAATTGTATAAAACGTTGGAACTGCCCAAGGGACATAAGCGTAAGGTCAAGGAAAGATTACGTCCGTATGTAAAAGACGCTCACGGCTGCGATTTACTTGATAAGTTACTGCAGCTGGATCCGAAGGAGCGAATCGATGCCGATACTGCCCTGAATCATGATTTCTTTTGGACCGATCCGATGCCAAGCGATTTAAGTAAGATGTTGTCGCAACATTTGCAGTCCATGTTCGAATATTTGGCACCGCCTCGTCGTCCGGGACAGATGATGCGACACTATCATCAACAGATTGGCGTGAACCAGATGCAAACAAAACCGCAAGACAACAGTCTTATAGACCGTGTTTATTAGTAAGTAGGGAACTTTAGTCGTGTAAGTTTTTACCTTAATTTTCTCCGGTTTAATTGTGATTTATACATATAAATTGCATCGAATTCAATAAAGTTATTTTATTTATTTATTTTAAATAGGGGATCATGCGAGAGCACTGCGACCTTCTCGGCCTATTGTGCGTTTATTGCCCCTTCACCCTACCATATCTCAGTAGCTTTAGCTAATCTGATGATCTTTAAGGGAGCCATATTGGCTAGTTCTTCGGTAGAAAGGAACCCTTTCCCAGTAAGATTGTGTCTTTTCCTAGCTACTGCTTCACAGTGGCATAGAATGTGTTCTGTCGTTTCCGATTCTTCGAGACAAAGGCGACAGATGTCGGTTTCAGCTAAGCCCATGTTTTTGAGGTGGTGGTTTACTCCACTGTGCCCCGTCACTAGGCCGATTAGAATACTAATATCCTTCTTACTGAATTTTAGGATATCCTCCACTTTGTTCTTTTGTGGTAGGATCAGCTTTTTTGAGATTGACAAGCCTGGATGTATATTCCAGTAGATTTTATGTTCTTGTTCTACCCATTGTCTAATTATAGTGTTGAAGTACCCCTTTGGTTTTCCGCAGAAAGGTTCTGGACCAATAAAATTAGATTGAGCACCGATTTTTGCTAGGTGATCAGCCTCTTCATTTCCCTCAATTCCCATATGTCCTGGTACCCACATTAAAGTTACATTATTCCTTTTCCCCAGGATTATAAGGTTTTGAAGGCAGTCCCATACTATCTTTGATCCATGTTTATTGGACGCAAGAGCTTTGAGAACCGCCTGACTATCCGATAGGATATAAATAGATTTGTTGCGATGAGCTCTCCTTATATTTTCTTGGATGCATAGCTCCATTGCAATTAGTTCGGCTTGGAAGATTGTGGCTTCTTTACCGAGTGGTTTTGAAACCGCGAAGTTAGGCCCTTTGACTCCGGCTCCTGTCCCCTCAGATGTGCGCGATCCATCTGTATACCAGATGGTTGACCCTTCTTCTATGTCAGATAGCATGGATTGCCAGTCCTTGCGTTCCCTGATAATAACTTTGAAAGGGGTTTCAAAGTTGAATTTTGTCGGCATGGTGTCCGAAATAGTGAAAGTTAAAATCTCCATTTTTGGGTCCCTTAGGATTTTGAGGTGACCTCTAAAATCCCCTGGTTTGTAATTATTTTTCTCCTGTAAGCGTATCACCCCTTTAATAGCCTCCTTCTTTATTTGGAGATGTATAGGAGGGATGTCCAGGAACATTTCCATTGCCGCTGTAGGACAGGTTTTCATAGCACCTGTGATACCAAGACATGCTAGCCTTTGGATTTTTTGTAGCGTAAGCTGTGCTTTACGTTGTAAGATTTTAGTCCACCATACCGTTGATCCGTATGTGACTATAGGGAGAATGATTGTTCTGTAGCACCAGTAAATCATTTTGGGCTTTAGTCCCCATTTTCTGCCAAACAAGCTTTTACAGGCCCAAAACGCCTTTAGTGCTTTGGCATGAGTCCTTTCTATATGTTTATTCCAGTTGAGTTTGCTATCTAATATAATACCTAGATATTTTACCTCATCTGAAAGGGGTATGGGTGTTCCATTTATTGAGGGAGGTGTAATGTTGACCGCTCTTCTGTTTGTGAATGGTATTATCTCAGTCTTGCTTGGGTTTATGTTTAAGTTCTTAGACCGACACCAGTTCATTATCACCTCTAACGCTGATTGAATTCTTTCCGAAATTATTGAATCGTGTTTGCCTCTAATGATAATGACGATGTCATCAGCATATCCTATTGCCTCGTATCCTTGGCTTTCTAGACGGTCCAGAAGCTCATCTACTACCATTGACCAAAGAAGTGGAGATAGTACCCCACCTTGGGGACAACCCCTATAGGTCTGTGCAGTCAATGTGCTATCACCTAGATCCGTGGTTGTCGTTCGGCTCCTTAGCATGGCATGTATCCAATTTGTTGTTGCCGCTTCCAAACCCTTTTTCCTAGCTGCCGCTATAATTGCTTCATGGGGAGTGTTATCAAACGCTCCTTCTATATCTAGGAATGCGCAAAGGGCAATTTCTTTGTAGTCTTTAGCCTCTTCGATTTGTTTAACCAATCTATGAAGGGCTGACTCGGTTGATTTACCTTTTTGATAGGCATGTTGGTTCTTGTTTAGACAGACCCTCTTGGGCCCCGTTCTTATGTGAATGTCCACTAACTTCTCCATCGTTTTGATAAAGAAAGAGGTTAGACTTATAGGGCGATATGACTTAGGCTGTTCACTGGGACGGTTCCCTGCCTTAGGTATAAATACCACTCTCGCTTTCCTCCAGATTTTAGGGATGTATCCCCATGCAAAACTTGCTTTAAAGATCCTCATCATTGTTGGCATTAGGATCTCTATCCCCTTCTGCAGTAGTGCGGGGAATATTTTGTCTACTCCGGCTGATTTGTAAGGCTTAAAGGTGTTGATAGCCCATCTGATCTTTTCCGGAGTGAAGATTTTACCAGCAATACTTTTGCTGGACGGAGTTTGACGATTCATCCTTTCCTCTACCTCTAAATCTTCATTGTTATTGATTATCTTACAGCCTGGGAAATGTGTTGCCAGTAACATTTCAAGAGTTTCCATGCTGCTTTTAGTTAAGGACCCATCCGGTCTCTCTAATAGGCCGTTGTCTACCGGGGTGTCTTTTGACAACACTTTTTGTAGTCTTGATGCCATTGGAAGATCATCTATTTCTTCACAGAATTTACTCCAAGACTCTTTTTTTAACTTTTTTAAAAGCTTATTATATTCAGTAAGGGACTTCCTATATTCGTCCCAGTTACCTGAGGTTTTAGCTCTATTAAACAATTTTCTAGTTTGTTTGCGTTTTACCGCTAATTCCTCGTTCCACCAAGGAGTTTGTTTATCCCTTTTTTTGTGTAGAACTGGACAACTCTGTTCGTAAGCACTAATGATATTGTTTACGAGTTGGTATGCAGTTTCATCAATACAGTCCGGACTGCTTATTATTTTGTGTTCGATACCTATTTCGTACTCTAATATTAACTGGTAAAGATTCCAATTGGTACGTTTAGGGTTTCTGTATTGTTCTATGTAGCAAAATGTCGTCTTGATATCAAAGCAGATATGCCTATGGTCTGATAGCGACGCATGTTTTGATACGTGCCAATTTTCACACTTATCAGCCAGGCAGGGGCTAGTAATGTTAAGGTCCAGTACCTCCTGCCTAACTGAATTTATGAAGGTCGGTGTATTACCTTTATTTAATATATCTAGGTTGTTAGTAGAGAGAAACTCCAAAAGCGACTCACCTCTTTTGTTGATGTCACTGCTTCCCCAGATAGTGTGGTGTGCGTTTGCGTCACAGCCCAGGATGACCGGTAGCTTGTGGATTCTGCTATATTCCACTAGTTCCATAACGCCTTGAGGTGGATTATCCGGCTCCTCACCAGGAAAGTATGCCGAGGCGATTATGACCTCTTGATATCCACCTGCCCTTGGTACTTTCACCAGTGCAGCAACTAGATCTGTCCTAATGAAAATTGGGATATTTAGATAATTGATCTCAGATGATATAAGAAGTGCTGCCCTTGGCCTGTCGCTTCTTCTATCATATATCAGCTTACCTATTTTATTTGGAATTCCAATTATTTTACCATGCGCGGCCCTTGGTTCTTGTAGGAGCGCCACATGGAATTCCTCCTTTGCAAATCTCCACGTCAGAACGTCCATCGCCACTGCTGCACGATGGAGATTTGCCTGGATGACTTTTATTTTATTAATTTGCTTGGCCATCGTTGGTAGATTGCGGATTACCGCTCCTTACCTCCTTGGCCTTAGGGCGTAGAGTCACACTCGTAAATTTAAACCATATTCGGTACCCTACCTTTTTTAGCTCCTCCATGGATTGGCCGTCGATGGAGAAGGTAATTATGGTGTTTGTGCCCTCTTTCCTTCTACTGAGGATCTTCCAGTTTGAGGCGCACAAACCGTCGTTTTGCGAGTCGATGAGGGTTGTGATAACCTCTGTCGAGTCTTCTTCTTGTGGGAAGTATCCCGTAACCACTTCCAATCGCGGAATATTTTCTTCCCGGACAGCCATGATGTTGGTCGAGTCGTCCGGCTTAATTGTTTTGGCTGTTAGCTCAAGCCACGATGCGGTTTTCTCGTCCCCGCACACTGCTAGCATCCACCCTGGTTTGAGACTAAGTCCACAGAACCTAGGCTTAGTTCCCTCTTTAGACGCTGCCGGAATCCTTCCCAAAATGGTTTTTTGAATTGCAGCTAACTGCTCTGGGGTAAGGACTTTGAGCGGATGCTCGGTATGTATTAGTCCAATCCTAATACCTTTTACCGCGTCTCTGTAGCTTATACCCGACGTTGATGGTTGTACCTCTACTGTGGGTCTGTACACGACGCTCTTGCTGGCGGTCTTTTGCCTCTTGCTTTCGTTTCCGGCAGAAGGCGGTGTGTTTGATGAGGTTCTACCTCTTTTTACCGCAGATTTTTGTGCCGGTGCTAACGTGTCCTTCATAGGCAAGATCGTATGCCTCTTTAGCATTTTTTCCCTGGTTACGATGGTACATATACCTTCTTCTAGCTGCACCTCCTAACCTCTTCTTGTTTTCCCTCAGACTTAACTGCTTTAATTCCGCTAATAGCAGTTGTTCGTCCGTTTGGGATTTTTTTGCGGTTTTGCTATCCGCTTTTAATGGTGGTCTCATTATCCTTTTGTCGACGGAGGTATTAACCTCTGCTGTCGACAGCTCACTTTCTGGAGGAGTGCTTATATTGCTATATTAATCCCCCCTATCAGTAGATCTTTTAGCGTTACCCAGTCTGCACCGCGTGGAGGCGATCTACCTAGCAGACCCAATAAAGTTATATGAATGATGAATGATGTTTCCACTGAAAAAAGAAATCAAACGCCAATTATTGTTTCGTTTTCAATGTAATCACTTCAAGATGTAACATTTTTATAGAAAAACTATCGCTAAGTAAGCTTCTAAGTGGAACGCAAATAAAATGAGAGGAAAAAAAATTAAGTAAAAGTTCAATAAGTTTGAATCTTATTCAAAATGACAACTTTTTCTCTTTAACTACTCCTTCCCGGTTTCTTTGTTTGTTCTCAAAAATTAAATAAAAATAATTTAAAAAGTCCTTTGTCTTCTGCTTCACCCAAACAATGAGATTAATTGTGGATTTTCACAAAAACGTTACAAGCAAGCGCCAACTCGTTTTTTCTTTCGTTTAATTCATCAAATCAATACTACAGCAAACGAAAAAAAGGATTATAGGCGAGTTGATCGCTGTTCTAAATGTTTTCGTCCCATCGTTTCTCTGTTTTCTTCACATTTTTTCCTTTACAATCTTAAAATCCAATTTGCAATAACGAGTTTTAACGAAATGGAGAGTTGAGTGTTTGTTTCAATGAAATTTTCGCCTTTGGTGTGAGATATCGCGCGAATTCGCCTACTTTCTTCGTTTCGCGGTCAACGGCGATCGGCTACGAGATCGTCGACGATAGCGTGATGGCGGCGATTTCGAACCTTTCCGTCGTCGTGTTTTCGAACTCGAACGTGATCTTGATCGCGTTCGTGTCCTTTGCTTCGTGTTCGTTGCAGTTCGTGAATACGAGCTGCGACTGCTCGTCGATGTTCGACTAGAGGACGAGGAGGAAGAGTGCGATGACGACGACGAGCCGCCGCTCGACGAACGGGATCGCGACTTCGAACTGGAACGGGCTTTTTGCGGCTGATGCAATTGAGAGATGGGTTTCGAAGGGGGCTCTTCCGTATCCGAGCCCCACAGATCGTATTTGGATAAGTCGCCGCCGTCTTCGTCGTCCTCATCTTCTTCGTCGTCATCACCAACACCGCTCGCTCGATTGTTGTCATGCTTTGAATCGTTTTTGCGCAGCGACGGCGGCTTTTTCCGTCGCCCGAACTCGTCGTATTCACCGTCCGAATCTTCGCGGTTTTTGTACTCGACGACGCCGCGGTCGTTGTAACCGCCGCCGTAGCCTGAAATGAAACGACGACGATTGAAAATGACGGAAGCTGTAAATAGCCCCGGACTGGGGCGACGACATACCTGTTCGTTCCTCGACATCGCAGAATTTTGGCGCATTGCACATATTACAGGTTTGGCGCCGTGCCCAGTTCACGTTGGCGCATTTGCTACACTGCCAGTCTTCGGCGCTGAAGAGTCCGCGCGATTTCTCCGCGGCCGCCTTGCCAATTTCCGTGCCCATTTTCTTCTTGACGAGGCTGCCGTCGACCGAGCGTTCCCGGTTGCACCGATTGCATTGCGTTCGCCGGGCAAAATTCAGATTCTTGCAGCTGTATGGAGAGAGAGAAATGCGCGAAAACGAGCACAGAGGAAAAGGCGAAATTATTAATCGGGGTTGTGAAAAAACAACGAAGCTAATTGGCACGCAGTGCCAAAACGAGATCGATATTTTCCTTACTCAGAGTCGCCGCAAATCCAATCGCCGTCCGCTATCTTTAGGTCCGGTGTCGTTGCTGCCATTCTCCCGGTCGCTGATGAAAGAGGCTACGACTCCGCAAGGACACACCAACTTTCAAGTTGAAACGTTCTGCGCGGTCCCGAGCAAACGACAAACACCTTTAAGTTTTAGAGCATCGTATTTCCGGGGACACTCCGGCTTTGTTGTTGTTTAGCGCGAAAATCCGTTTGAGCCTTTTCTTTTGATATTTTTTCGTCGGAGTGTTGAAAGTTTTCAAAATTTCTGTCAGATTTTACTTCCTCGCGGCACCGCTCCAAAACTGACTTTTCTACAGCGTTCTTGTCGTCTTCGTTATTTGCGGGAATTCTAGTAGTATATGGGTGTCTGGCAGCTTGTATAGGAACGCGCCCTCTTCTGGTATTAATCGAGCTGTCTCCTTGTATCAGATTTTCAGGTCTTACGCGCTTGTTCCTTGTATCAGATTTTCAGGTCTTACGCGCTTGTTCCTTGTATTCAAATCAACGCTTCGCTTTCCCGCCTAGTAAATTATTTTTTATTATTGCGTTACGCTAAGTACGGCAGAAGCTATAGATCAAACAGTGATCGCAGGTACGATGAAAATCCTTCGTCCTTACAATCGCGCTATCTCCTTAACGGTGCAAAAACGGGAGTATGTGTGTAGAACGATTTTCCACTCAGGACAAGTTCCTCTATCTCCCATTTTCGTTTGACGCTTCACACAAGTTACACCCTGTATACAGGGTGTTTGGTACTAACTAGTATGATAACTGTAACATACTAACTTGTAACATACTAACTACACATACTAACTAATCATTATTTTTTTGCCGTGCTTGATATCCTAAAACCTCTTCCGCGGAGGATTTGATGCCGACACGTATTTTCATCCACGCATTCTCCACTGGCATATTTTGGATATTTTCAAATATTGGTGTCAGGTGTTTATTACATGCTAATACCATTGACACACAGCGCTCCTAATTATAATTAAGCTAATTCGCAATTTAGCTCATCTACATCATTAGTAGAAAGGTGACACACAGCACTTTCGTAATTAAGAAGAGCAAACGGCCCATCTGTCACATATCAGTCAAACGTCAGAAAACGAAAATGGACAGAAAACTCGAAATAAGTTTATATTATAATCGATTCATGTCCCAGTATATGGAACTAGAGAATAGAAAAAACTACTGTGTATCGAAATACGTAAACTGTCGAGCGCGGATCAATGCGAACACGACAGTTTTGTTGCAGAATTATGGGAAACGCCCCAAAACAAGAAAATTGCAAAGAAATTTTTCTGGACAAGCATTTCTGACAACGGGATCGATTAACAAAGATTTGGAAACTGGTAAGTCTTCTGAATACTCTTTATTTATAATTATTATTAATATATTCCAATTCAAGAAACGTTGCAGCAAATTTTGGGAGATAGAAGTCCCTAAATATACAGAGACGCAATTTAAAATCGATTTTCGAACGACAAGAAAATCATTTGAAAAGTTGTGTGGAAAACTCTCAATTTTGGAAAGGCAAGATAGCAATTGGAGGAAAGCTATTCCCTTGGATAAAAGAGTAGCTATAGCTCTGTATTCGCTAGGTTCTTCGAGTGAACACAGAACTATTGCCACCTTGTTTGGAGTCGGACGGACAACTGTTGGTGAAATAATCATTGATTTCTGTCAAACAGTTTCTGATAAAATGCAAAGTGAGTACTTGGGATCATACCCACCCACACCAGAAAAAGTAGTTGAAATCACTACAGGATTCGAGAGTCCAGGTTTTCCCCAATTTTTTGGAGCTATTGGTAATTACATTATATGGGTTTGAATAGAAATTTAAAACTAGAATTGTCATTACTTTCAGATGGATGTCACATTGAAATAAATCCGCACAAAGATGAAGCTGTGGACTATCACAATTACAAGGGATGGAATTCAGTTATTTTATTCGCATCTGATGACTACAGGTAACCGCCCACGAATGGAAATCCGATATATGTATTGTTGCGAGCTAGGGGGTTCGCCAGATTTCAAAGAAAACTCAAATCGCTTAAAAATAATAGATAATTTATTTATTCGCACGTTTCACTTTAATTCGCACTTTTAATTTAATTCTTACTATACGGCACCACTGTTATCGCGTTCTTGTATCGGTTCAAGTTCTCTCGCAGATGTTGCTGAACTGACTGACAGCTGGTCTGAGAGCTTCGAGCTTATATACAATTGTTGCCAAGTTCTAGAAGTTGCGATCGTGGATGTTTCCGGGTGTGTGTGTCTAGGCTAGAATGTTGTGGGACTTTGTTTATAGCTTTTTACATGTTGAGGGACTTTTCTGGATGTTTCGGGAAGTTGTCAGATTCATAACAGTATATTCTGATTAAAATATTTTACTTCTATTTAGGTACAGATTTACGTATATAAATATCGGTTCTCCAGGAAGAAATAACGATTCTTACATTTTCGAAAATTCCTCGCTAAAGAAAGTGCACGAAAATGATATTATTTTTTCAAACAATTATAAAATGTTCAATAACATTAAGGTGCCAGTTCTTCTTTTTGGTGATTCTGCTTTTCGGCTGTCGAAATATGTAATGAAACCTTTTCCGTACACTGCGAATCAAAGCGAAGCGGAAAAACAATTTAATTACCGTTTGTCTAAATGCAGACGAGTAATCGAAAATGCTTTTGGACATCTAAAAGCAAGGTTCAGAAAGATCGGAAGAGGCCTAGAAATTCGCCCATATAATGTTGGAATAATAGTTCGAGCATGTTGCATCCTGCATAACTTTCTTAACGAAGAAAGCGATAGTGTGTATGACTCGTGGATTGCGGACGAAATAGAACGCCAAAACATTCAACCTCAACCGCAGCACATAACAACAGCTGGAGAAAATGATGCAGATGGAAAGGCTATAAGGAGAGCGCTTACTTCTTTTTTCAGTAAGTATATTTAAAACCGACTTTTCAATAAGCATAAGCATTTACGTCTCGTCTTGTTAACAATGGCTTTTCAAGAGATTTTTACCCACATTACAAAGATTTCGTTTTTGTTATTCTAGGCTGACATCGCCCTGCAGAACAGGATGACTATCATGAAGAAGTGCGATTAATAGAAGAAAATTTGTAGCGGATATTTTATCTGCAAAGATGACGTTCCCGTTCTACGAGCAATTTAGATTTTTCTATTTTCTTCGAAATAAAAGTCATTTGTAGTTAGTTAGTTAGTTCATGTATTATAAAAGAAAAATGAATTCAAGTAAATAAAAAATTTAAATATTAATCTAATACATCATTTTTTGTTAATGAATTCAGCCTGCATTTGAAGCTGCCTCTCCGATATGCTGACGATTTGCGCTGCGAAATCTTTGGCATCTTTTGTACTCTCTTCCAGCGCATGAACGGTTTTCTCCATCAACTTCATTTGCTCTCTGGCAACTTCCTCTGCTAGTGCGAACTCTTCGCGCATAATATCCTGCGAAGACCTCGCAATTTGATTCGCTTCTTGCAGAAGGCTTGCAGTGTTACTGCGCTTCCTAGGTCGCTGTCGAGATGATGCGGTCGATGAAGAAGCCATCGAGTAATATTTCCAAGTGGAAGGCGACCCACTAGATGGTCCAACCGTTTTTTTTTCACTCCTACAAATAAATAACAAGCCGCTTTAGAATATTTTTTTGTAAGACTGAAGATAATGTTTCTGCTTACCTATATTTTTGGGTGAAGTTATTAATTTTAATGTGTATTTCAGCCGGCGTGTGCGAAGTTAATTCTTCCGCCATCGTCGCATACACATGCGAATTCCGCCGACATCTTCTTAAATCTTGAATGTGATCCCCCCATAAATCTAGGAGCAACAACTCGTCGTCCTCCGTCCAGTTCACTCGTTTTCGTGTATTTTCCATGATATAATTTTAAAAATTGTGACAACACGTTACTGACAGTTGCATTTGTACTGTCAGAAAATAACTTCTCTTCTTCTTTCCAGCATGAAAACCTTATATGAAATGACCAGCTCTAGTACATTTTTCATCATATTAGCCCTAATTACGTGAAAAATGAGGTGATTTAGCTGAGATGATTTAACTGCTAAATGATCACTTTTTTGGTAATTTAGCTAAATAAGCATGAGACACAGCCGCTCAATGATAATTTAGGCCTTAATTATAATTTAGCTGCGTTGTGTGTCAATGGTATAACATGTAAGCCTGCGCCACCGTTTCGTCGTTAAGCTTGTCGACATTGAATTTGCGAGCTCTACTCGTTTTCGAATATCCACGACAAGCTATTTTGCATCGATATTTAGCTGTGACTAGATAGTGATCAGAGTCACAATTCGCACCGCGGAGAGTTCGTACATCAAGTATGCTGGAAGCAGCCCTTTTCTCAATTAGAACGTGGTCTATTTGGTTGAAGGTGTGACCATCTGGTGATGCCCACGTTCGTTTGTGAATATCGCGATGTGGGAAGCACGTAGAGCTTACTATGATTTAAAACAAAAAAAAAAAAAATATCAAAAAGTTTAAAGTGGATAATGTAAAATCGAAATGTGAATTTTCCGCAAAGCGAATTCAGAAACATTTTTCAAATTCAAAAAATCCAACTGCTATTAAATCCGAACGCAGCCCAGCAAAACTACAGGAACGCTTTCCGATTCCTTTCCAGAAATAGTAAGCACCCTGTCACAGTGGCTTGCAAAAACTGCAGCAGTTCTGAATTTTTACTTTCGCTGCCGAGAGACGTCAATCGTGCGCAGTTTTTCGACAGATTTTCAAGTTTTTCTTCTGCTACGGAGGTTTTTCCTGTCGTTCTGAATTTTCCGGGTCGGAAAGTCATAAGAAATCGTGCAATTTTAAGTGTTCGTCAGTTTGCGGTGTCGAAATTATCGAGTGCAATTGGAAATTAAAGCCGAGAATTAGGTGAGTGTGAATTTTTGTTGCGTTTTAATCGATTTTTTTGCGTTCGAAAAAAATGATTCGACCTCGATGCCAAAACAAATGTGGAGTCTCGTCATTTGCAGGAAGGTGGCATGAATCATCTTTTCGGTCTTCGGCAGTGGGTTTTACGATTGCGAGTGAGTTTCGGTGGCGGCTGGTCGTGTAAGTGATAAGCGGTGTCGTAGCGGTATGGATTTCGCGCTTATCAGTCGATTTTCGCAATCTGCGTTTGCCAAATGGACATAAATTGTCAATTGTTTAGCAGAAGGGCGTCATTAATTTCGTGTCACGGCGGCTAATTACATTACGATTGACATTTTGAGGAATCCGAGCCGGAATGGCGGCGAATACGATGCTGTTTATTTACACAAACAATAACTAGTCGGGTGATTCCAATCGGTGGGAATCGTGGGAAGGGGCCGGGGATTCACCGGATTGAGTCAAATCAGCAAATGTTTGGGTTTAATTGCGAAATTCGTGTACGCTGTTGCAGTTTTTTTTTCTGCGGTTCTTGTGCCGACTTTCTGTCGCCGTGCATAGCATCTGAATTCCGTGAATCCGGCGAAACAACTTTTCAACATTAGAATAATTCTACTATGGTAGCGATATGAAAATTTTAAGGGGCTTCTTCGGAAATGCAATGTTTTTTGCTGTTTGACCTTAATCTCTGTAATTTTTTGCCCCAATCGAATTTCTGGGAGTTTCTAGAGAATTCTGACTCACTCGACGTAGAGCAGTGTTTACATAACAGTTTCTTTGTAATCGCGCCGCATAGCTGGTTCGAGTGATCAAGGCATTTGATAAGCTGTTGAGCTTTGGAATGCTAAGAAATCGGATTGTGCTGACTTGTTTCAATCATGGGCTCTTGCTTCTCGTGCAAATGTAAAATTGAAATCAGCGCCACAGTAGAATTGATTTATCAGCTTCGGTTTTTTCACAAAATTTTCTACTATTTCCAACTTGGACCGTATTTTACGATTACGAGTAGTTTCAGCGCATGACAGGCTCCTATTAGTCTGGAAGAAACGCTATGACATCGCTATCAGGCAGTTTACCACAGTTAAGTTTAACATCTTAAGCAGTGCTGAAAAATTTGAAGACGAATTTACAGTGGCGGATGAAAGTCTACGGCAGCACCTTATATTGAGGTTATGGTTAATTGGAAGCTTTGATCAAAAATCCATTGATGCACATTTTTTCAGTAACGTAAATATATTTATAAAAAAAAAACAAAAACAAAAAATTTTCAACAAACTTAAAGATAAATTCATAAAAACAAAAAATTGAATGGACAAAAGTCGACGGCAGTCAGTGCTGGCTGACTTATACACAAAGAATGTCCAACCAAACCTGACGGTATTTCTTCGAAATTTGTTTATTTGCTCTTATTGCAAATCAGTACATGTGCAGCTGCAACTCTATTATAGGTTTATCGCTAGTTTCGAAATGTAAGGATCGCTGACGAAAAGAAATTTCTAGTGATGTCCGAAATTTGGTCGTCTAGTATAAAAAAGACAATAAATCGTGCTCGGAAATTGCTAAATTACTGAAACTAAAACGAAGTTCTGTTTATTCCATTATCGAAAATTTTGAAAACAGTGGTTCCATTGAAAATAAGCCGCGAACTGGTCGACCGAAAAAGATTTCGCACAGAGAAATTAGTTCAGTTTTAAAAGAAGTGAACAAAAATCCAAAAATAACTGCTCCAGATTTGGCGAAACAAGTGGTTGCAGTAAGGAAAAAGGAAGTCCATGCAAAAACAATCTCGAGAGCATTAAATTTTAAAAGCAGAACGTAAAAAACCATTAATATCCGCCAAAAATCGACCTCTGCGCCTAGAGTTCGCCAAGGTCCATATCAACAAGGACAATGATTTTTGCAATCGAGTCCTTTTTACCGTTGAGTCGAATTACAACATATTCGGGTGTGATGGACGTAGTAAAATATGGAGAAAATTCCGCTTTAGAGACCAAAAATTTGATTCCTACTGTCAAGCACGGTGGAGGTAATGTTATGGTGGAGCCATAGCTGCATCTGGGGTCGGCTTTTGTTGAAACTACTATGGACCGCTATGTTTACAAGAACCTGTTGGAACAACATACCTAGTCAAGTCATAAATATTGGTACACAGAAAAATCGACGCCAAATGAAATCGAATTAATATTTTTCAAAACTTTTTTTTTCTTTTTATTGGGTTATTCAATGGCTACAAATCTTAGAACAACTTATTCGAAATGACTTCCACTCATTGATCGCGAAACGCACTTCATGCATGGGGAAATTGTCCACTGCACGGACAAGGGCTCGTTTCAACGACTCAAAATTTGGGTGTCAAGTAGAGCAAGCCATGCCCTCTAATAAGGACCATAACTTGTAATCCAACGGGTTGAGGTCTGGACTACCAGCCGGCCAATCATCCGTTGATATGAAGTCCGGAACGCTGTTTTTGAGCCACAGTTCAGTCGTTTTTGCCTTGTGAGCTGGAGCACAGTCTTGCTGGAAAGTCCACGGCTTGTTGGCGAATATTGATTGGTTGAGAGGCTTCACAATGGGTTCCAAGACGGTCGATTGATATACTTTGGCCGATGTTTTCACTCCTTTCTCGCAAAAATGGAGCTTGGTAATGTCATCGTAGCTCACTCTCCACCATACCATTTCAGACGCGGGATGGTGGCCGCTTTGGATCCTCGGGATGAGTTGGGATGCTTTTCTGGATGACCGAGCATACACACGGTCGTTCTGTTTATTGAACGATTCTTCTACAGTGAAGATTTTCTCGTCACTAAACAGAATTTGTCTGTGAGCGTTCTTCGCGTACCGGCTGCGTATCGCTTTCGATTTTCGCTTGCGTTCTTCCTTCAATGCGGCCGTGAGTAGGTGTCCAGTGTGTCGCTTGTACGCGCTCAGTCCCAAATCTTCTTTGATAATGCGAGATATGGATTTTTGCGAAATTTGCATTTCTCGCAACAAGATTTTCTGTTTTCGCAGCGGTTTTTGGTCGATTCGTTTCTTCACGGCTTTGATCGCTTCCGGAGTTCTCACAGTGCGCGAACGGCCGGATTTTTTACGGTCTCGTACTCCACCAGTATCCTCAAACAACTTCACAGCACGATACACAAAATTGCAAGTGATTCCAAGCGGTCGCAACGTCCGAAAGATATCGCCTTTTTCCATGTTGCATTTTAGTAGGCCAACTACAACAATACGATTTTCGATGTTGCCCAATTCCATGATTGTAAACAACTGATGCCAAAAACTTTTTACGTGGCAATGAAGTAGAAAAGTCAACTGTCAAGACGAAATGGATGCGCCCAATATTGCATTCGTAATGAATGCGTTTAGTTGTGTACCAATATTTATGACTTGACTAGGTATAAGGCCATCAGTTGCGAAGTTGAGCCTTGGAGGGAGTTGGATTTTCCACCAACAGGACATAGCACTTTTCGTCAAGAACTGATTGTTGTACTACGCTCCCAGGCAGCTGAATACGCCTTCCCAAAGCCCGGATTTAAACCCAAGAGAACATGTATGGGAGCTTCTGGAGCGGAAAATTCGGAAGTGTTGCATAAAAAATAAAATTTTTTTGCAGGAAGCGCTCATTACAGAATGGGAGAAAATTACATCCGCAGAAACTGGTAATTTAGTCGCCTCTATGTCTCGAAGACTGCAAGCAGTAATTGATGCTAAAGGGGGTCCAACCAAGTATTGAGCCAGCAAATAAT
Source organism: Chorisops tibialis (assembly GCA_963669355.1). Taxonomy (NCBI): domain Eukaryota; kingdom Metazoa; phylum Arthropoda; class Insecta; order Diptera; family Stratiomyidae; genus Chorisops; species Chorisops tibialis. The sequence continues at coordinate 108,810,059 of OY770262.1, read as the reverse complement.
TTTAAAAATTCCGATACGTTTAGTTGGAAATTTTTTGCGTATAAGTCAGCTAGCACTGACTGCCATAGACTGTTGTCCATTCAATTTTTTATGTTTTTATGAATTTCTCTTTAGATTTGTTATGAAAAGTGTTTTTTTTTTTTTTTGGTGCCAACTGTTTTGTCCGGCTATGAGAGCTGTCCGCTTACGGGAAAAAAAGAAAAAGAAGAGGAGATAAATAAATAATAAATTTTTTCTTAGCTCGTTTATTCATTTTGGAGTACACATTGTGTGAAATTAAGAAATTCAAAGAAAAAAATTCGATCAAATAATATAATATACATTTATGTATGTATGCAGTTAAATAAACCAGCTGCAGTGAAAATTAAGTAAATACATACTACTTAGTAATTAATTGAACAAAATTTAACATGCTCTGTTGACGTAACCTTTTTCGTTTCTGGTGTATAAGACAGTTTTGAAAATGATTCTCTAGATTTTTTATGTACTCAAATGCCGTAAAATCATCATGAGTAAATTTTTTCAAGCTATCAACAAGATTTAAAGCTTGATTATAGGAAGTGATACAATGTGAATCCGGAGTAATTTCCTGAATTTCTATATCTGAAGCACTTTCATCTTCGTTACTGATGTTTTCGGTTGTAAAATTGTAGTTGTCATCTTCCGTTTGTATATTGTTGTCAACGGTCATAAAGTTCTCCAGATTTTGGCCTTCTATGGGCCCAAGTTCGTTGAGACTTCTAATTAAATCGAAGAGTATTGATAATGGAAGATCATCTTCAGGTTCAAATTCCGTTGAACTATAGTCATATCCTCTTTTCTTGAACCCTGCTTTGCCGAAACAATTCATTATGGTGTTGGTAGTGACTTTATTCCATGATTTTTTAATGAAATATATCGCATCTAATACATTAATGGTTTTTGTAAGTTCCGTTACAGATTTAACATCTCCAAGTTTAGATAAAATATATTTCAAAACTTGATCTCGATAAAAGCATTTGAAATTGTGTATAATCCCTTGGTCCAACGGCTGGCATACAGCAGTTGTATTAGGTGGAAGGAAAATAATTTTTACATTTGTTAGATTAATTTCGCGGGGATGGGAGGCTGCATTATCTAAAAATAATATAATTTTTCTTTTCTGAATGGCCATTTTTCTATCTAATTGTGACAACCATTCAATCATGATTGCCCTTGTCATCCAGGATTTTTTATTCGAATTCCATGTTACTGGCAACTTATTAATAGCAACATTTTTGAAAGCTCGGGGGCGCGCTGCCCTTCCAATTACTAATAACTCTTCCTTTTCTCCTGCCATGTTTACACAAAATAATATTGTGAGCCGCTCTTTTGACATTTTCCCACCGGTTAATTTTTCAGATTTAAAAGCTAAACTTTTATTGGGTAATCACGAAAGAAAAGTCCGCTTTCATCTGCATTATACACATCCTTTGGCTGGTATCCAGCTAATAATGAAGGCAGCTTTTCTATAAATTGCTTAACATCGTCTTGATTTACATCTGCTGCTTCACCTGATATGCATTTAAAACTTATGTCATGCCTTTTCCGCCACTTTTGGAGCCAACCATCAGACGCTCTGAAATTAGTATAACCTAATTCTTTCGCTATTTCTTTAGCTTTTGCCTTTACTAATTGTCCTGATATTGGAACGTTTTTGTTTCTAACCGTTGAAAACCATTCAAAACAAATTCTGTCAATATTCAAACCATCAATTTTCAAAAAATTTTTCTTTAGATTCACATTAACTCCAGATTGCCATTCAGTTCGTATTTTGTCCTTATTTTTTCGTATTTTTGCATTTTAATTATACATTATACATTTTTTCATTGCCTCCACAAGTTATGTGTTTAGGGTAGCTTACTTTTTTCCCACAGCTCGCACTGTTGGATTTTGGTCTTCTATAAAATTCACCACTTCCATTTTTTCTTTCAATGTAAGCAATTTTCTGCTTGGCGCCATTATAAAGTGAATATGGAAGAATTTGTACAAACCACTTTTTTATTAAAACTTTATTTCACTTTATTTGTGCTTTAATTCACAACCATCCCCGTCTACACTTTGCGGAAGAATATAAATGTGTTCTTAACGCTCTTCTTCTTTCTTTTCTTCTTATGCTACACGGAGAAAAACCTACACCACCCGAAAACTAGCCGCAATAAGTCAACTGAGCTCGCGTTCTCGCTTTTTCCTTGTCTATTTCGTAAACTAAATTCGGGAATCCCCCGATTTATTTACGCGGATGTCCGCTTACAGGAGATTTCTATGTGTGAATGTGCCAAGCGACAGTGTCCGCGACCGCTTACAAGAGCGTCCGCTTAAGAGAGAGTACCTTCTATGGGAAATTATAGGGAAAAATTTTGTTCCAGAAAATTTGTCCGCTTAATAGAGATGTCCGCTTATTGGAGCTGTCCGCTAAGGGAGCTTTCACTGTATACACTGGTGGTCAAAATAATAAATACACGCTTGCATTTTTTGGAAAACATCTATTTTTTCAGCTTTCAATACCTTGTAAGTTAAGCCAGTCTATTGAAACGATACGTTGAAATGTGTAGAACATATTAGTAGGAAAAAAAGCGTCTTACCTGTTAGGGGTTTTTAATGTATTCCGATTTGGATTCATTATCCTAATTATAGAGTGGACAAAATAATAAATACAGTATGAGAAATTCTATTGAAAAATTTAATTCTTTTCAAGAGAAGTTTTCAGTTTTATTTTTTTTTATAATTTCAACTTAGTAATTCTTTCAATAGTCACATACGGATCAACGATATGGTGGACTAAAACTTTACAAAGAAAAGCACAGCTTACGCTACAAAAAATCCAAAGGCTAGCTTGTCTTGGTATCACAGGAGCTATGAAAACCTGTCCCACAGCGGCAATGGAAATGTTCCTTAACATCCCTCCGACACATCTACAAATAAAAAAGGAAGCTATCAAAGGGGTGTTACGCATACAGAGGGAAAACAAGTACAAACCATGGGATTTTAGAGGCCATCTCAAAATCCTAAGAAACTCAAAATTGGAGGTTCTAACCTCCACATTATCGGATGCTATGCCGACAAAATATAACTTTGAAACCCCCTTCAAAGTTATAATCAGAGAACGCAAGGACTGGCAATCCTCGCTTCCTGAAATGGAAGAGGGATCAACCATCTGGTATACAGATGGTTCGCGCACCTCTGAAGGGACAGGAGCCGGAGTCAAAGGCCCTAACTTCTCGGCTTCAAAACCACTCGGCAAAGAAGCCACAATTTTCCAGGCTGAACTAATTGCAATGGAGCTATGTATCCAAGAGAATATAAGGAGAGCTCATCGCAACAAATCAATTTATATCCTGTCGGATAGTCAGGCGGTTCTCAAATCCCTAATATCCAATTAACACGGATCGAGGTTAGTTTGGGACTGTCTTCAAGACCTAATCATCCTGGGGAAAAGGAACGACGTAACCTTAATGTGGGTACCAGGACATATGGGAATTGAGGGAAACGAAGAGGCTGATCGCCTTGACAAAAATGGCGCGGAAAAAAACTTTATTGGTCCAGAGCCATTCTGCGGAAAACCAAAAGGGCATCAAAGCTCGACACTTAAGAAGTGGGTTGAACAAGAACGCAAAATCTACTGGAATAGACTTCCAGGCTTATCAACCTCAAAAAAACTAATCATACCACAAAAAAACAAAGTGGAGGATATCCTAAAATTCAGAAAGAGCGATATTAGTACTCTAATTGGCCTAATGACGGGGCACAGTGGAGTAAACCACCACCTCAATAAAATGGGCATAGCTGAAACCGACATTTGCCGCCTCTGTCTCAAAGACTCAGAAACGACAATACATATCCTATGCCACTGTGAAGTAGTGGCAAGAAAAAGGCATAATCTTCTGGGGAAAGGTTTCATTTCCTCCGAGGAACTAGCCAACATGGCCCCCTTACAGATACTCAGATTAGCTAAAGCTATTGAGTTATGGTAGGATATAGGGGCAATAATCGCACAATAGGGCAAAAAGGCCGCAGTGCTCTCACGTGTTCCCCTAATATAAATAAATAATAGTAATTTATTGCGTGACACTTATTTTTAAGAATTTCTTTGCAACGAGCTGGCATCGAATCCACTAAACATTCACAACTTTCTTTTGAAATCAGGTGCCACTCTTTTTTTATTGCAGTCCACAATTTGAACTTATTTCTGGGTTTATGTACATAAACCTTATCCTTCACTTGCTTCCACAAGTTCTCAATAGGATTACAGTCCGGTGACTGCGCTGGCCAATCGAGAACTGACATTTTTTTGCGCCGCAACCACTCCTTCACTGTTTTTGCAGTGTGCTTTGGATCATTATCGTGTTCATATGTCCATCGAAGTGGCATGTCTTCCTCTGCAAATGGCAGCTTTATGTCCTTTAGTATGTCCAAATAACTTTCTTTGGCCATAATCCCGTCAATCAACTGAATTGGGCCTACACCATACCAAGAAAATGTTGCCCACACCATTATGCTTCCTCCCCCATGCTTAACGGTCTTTCTGATATATTGTAGATCAAATGGTTTGTTGGGAGGACGTCTAACATATTCATTTCCGTCCGATCCGAAGATGTTGAACTTGCACTCGTCACTCCAGAGAATATTTCCCTCCAATCTAAATGGGCCCTTGCAAAATTTAGTCGGTTCCGTATGTTTTTTTTACTTAGTAGAGGCACTTTTCTTGGTGATCGGGCTGGTAAGTCTGCTTCCAATAATCTTCTACGAATTGTTCTAGCACTGACTTTAGCATTTTTTTCCCGCAAAATCACGACCGAAGACGCGAAAGGGTTCCTTTTAGAGACGCGCACAATTTTTCGATCCAATGATGGAGTGGTTTTCCGTGGTCGGCCGCGATTTTCTTTATCATTCTTCTCCTTCATGGCATTCTGGACCATTCCCAAAGAGCAGTGAGAAATTTGTGCAATCTGTCGAAGAGAGTAGCCGTCGTCCCATAGGCGTTGCATTTCGATTCTCTTTTCTGCGGAACAGCGCTTATTTCGGCCCATGTTTGAACTAAAGAATTATTACAAAATTAGAGATTTTGAACTTGTTAGAAAAGTTTTCACTTAACTTACTCGAAAGAAAATAAATTTGGAAAAAAAATTAAAAAGTAGCCCGAAAGTACTTATTTAAAAACACTGTATTTATTATTTTGTTCAATGTGAAAGTGGTCCTTTGACTATCAAATTCAAATTGACATGTCCGCATAAAACATGAACAGGCTTGCTACTTAAAACAATGGCTTCCCAATCTAATGGTTCATTGCAGTTGATTACGTCACTTAAAAAGCATTGCCAGCTGAAAAAATAGATGTTTTACAAGACTTAGGGGTGTATTTATTATTTTGACCACCAGTGTTACGTTACTGAAAAAATGTGCATCAATGGATTTTTGATTAAAGCTTCCAATTAACCAGAACCTCAATATAAGGTGCTTCCGTAGACTTTTGTCCGCCACTGTAAGTCCGATTTATATGATCGGTAAGAAAATGCGGACGGATGAAAAATTCGAACCCAATTACAGTAACGAGCGATTTTTATTACAGTAAGACCTCGAAAATTGCAGCTAATTAACATAATTCAGCCGGTTGTTGAAATTTTCGAGTTGGATTTTTCGAGTTGTTGCATTTTTCACGTAACCTTTTTTGGGGTAAATAACTACAAGTCATTTAAAAAACATAACAGGGCTACGATTGCGCGTAAAGCGCAACCTTACGATACTCTAGATGAAATAGAATTTTTTGTGATCCCAAGAAATTTTGTATGGGGAGTGTTAGAAGGGATGATAGCATTGAACTAATTTTTCCCATCATGCTTAAGTAGCTATATAAATGTTTTATAGAAAATGCTTACTCCAAAAATTGAATGGGAACTGAGAAAATTAGTGAGTTAGATTTGGTGAAAATGTGCAGTTTGTATGGGAGGTGGTAGAAACTGTGGGAGGATTTTAGTGATTTTTTCAGAAATAACTAAGAATATCATAAAATTGACATCTCTTAAATTTTAGACTAGTAACATTCATACCTTTCAAGAAAATAGATATTTTATGAAGTTGTGAAACTGTGTCATATTGTATAGGAGGGGGTAGAAGCAGTGAAGGTAGTCAAATATTTTGTTCTAATCTTAGTGATAATGCTAAATAAGTATTTATTACAAAATGTGAGCTCGATAAATGTTATATGTTCTGAGAAAATCGGCTTTGAGCATTTCATGAAAAAGTGTAGTTTGTATGGGAGGGGTGGAAGGAGAGGGAGGACGCAAATAAATTTTATACTGTAGATTGAAATCATTATGAAAATAATATATCCCGAAATTCAGACTAATAGCTTTTATACTTTTCGAGTAAATCCATTTATTATCAAATTGCGCAATTTTGTTATTTTGTATGGGAGGGGGTGGAAGGGGTGAAGCTAATCGTCTGATTTGGCCTTACTAACAATTTTAAATAAATATTTGGTGCACAATTTCAGCCCGCTGAATTTTATACGCATTGAGTAAATTGGTCTATAGTAATTCATGACAAGTTCAGTTTGTATGGGAGGTGGTAGGGAGGGGGAGGACACGCATAATCAATTTTATACTTTTCGAGCAAATCCGTTTATTGTCAAATTGCGCAATTGTGGAGCGATTTGACCCGTTCACGAACTTGACCTTACTTTTTTGTCAAAAACGACGTGTACAAAATTTGAACTATCTAGCTCAACGCGTTCTCAAGCTAGAGTGCGCACAGACGGACGGACATCCGGTTTTGAGATTTTTGAGTGATAATATGAACTTCTGTATCATTCATTTTTTTCTCCGAGCCTTATTTCTTAGCGTTACAAACTTTAGAGCAAACTTATAATACTCTCAGATTCCATCTAGAGTATAGAAATATATATTTCACTGAAATGGTACAACTTCGTTATAAGGGCAAACTCAAAATCCACTGAAAAAAGTTCACTGCACCTATTATGTACAACGAACAATAAACGAAGCAATTTCAAGGCGCGAATGGCACTTTTTCTGTCGATTTTCCACCCGGAAAATGACGAAAAATGCGTTTCAACAACTTTTTTATCCTTTAAAATAGCGATTTCGCCATTTTTCTCGATACTTTCATGGTAAATGTAGTGCGGAACTTAGATCACTCATTCCTCCACTTGACAGTTTTCCCCGAAATACTCATAAAGTTAAACGCGCGCACGAGTTTACCGTCAACCCTATTCCTAATCGGACAGTGACATATAGACAGCCATTCATCTCCTGAACGTCCAGATTTTGAACGTATTGCCTGCTAGCATATTTCCAAGCATGTATAACCTTCAGCGCTTCAAAAGAAATGTCCATCGTCACTTCCGTCTCTGTCCCCCAAAATTACCATAACAATACCAAATTTCATCCTCTTCCTATACCGACATAGCTGTGTAATGCATTTAAAGGGTGACCCCCTAAGTTGTGATCGGTGCCTTAAAAAAAAAATTATAAATACATGGTTTGAACCGCAAAAAAATTGAATAAAAAAACATAACAGGGCTACGATTGCGCGTAAAGCGCAATCTTACGATACTCTAGATGAAATAGAATTTTTTGTGATCCCAAGAAATTTCGCATGGGAAGTGTTAGAAGGGATGATAGCATTGAATTGATTTTTTCCCCATCATGCTAAAGTAGCTATAAAAATATTTTATACGAAATGCTTACTCCAAAAATTGAATGGGAACTGAAAAAATTAGTGAGTTAGATTTAGTGAAAATGTGCAGTTTGTATGGGAGGTGGTAGAAAGAGTGGGGGGATTTTAGTGATTTTTTCAGAAATAACTAGGAATATTATAAAATTGACATCCCTGAAATTTCAGACTAGTGCCATTCATACTTTTCAAGAAAATCGATTTTTTGTGAAGTTGTGAAACTGTGTCATATTGTATGGGAGGGGGTAGAAGCAGTGAAGCTAATCAAATATTTTTTTCTGATCTTAGTGATAATACTAATTAAGAATTTATTACAAAATATGAGCTCAATAAATGTTATATGTTCTGAGAAAATCGTCTCAGAGCATTTCATGAAAAAGTGTAGTTTGTATGGGAGGGGGTGGAAGGAGAGGGAGGACGCAAATCATTTTATTTTACTGTAGATTAAAATCATTATGAAAGTAATATATTCCAAAATTCAGTTTAATAGCTTTTATACTTTTCGAGTAAATCCATTTATTGTCAAATTGCGAAATTGTGTCATTTTGTATGGGAGGGGTAGAAGGGTTGAAGCTAATCGTCTAATTTTTTTTAGCCTTACTAAGAATTTTAAATAAATATTTGATGCTCAATTTCAGCCCGCTTAATTTTCTACGCACTGAGTAAATTGGCTTAGAGTAATTCATGACAAGTACAGTTTGTATGGGAGGTGGTAGAAGGAGGGGGAGGACACGCATAATTTTTATACCGTAGATTGATATTATCATAAAAGTAACATATTCCAATTTCAGGCCAATAGCTTTTATACTTTAACAGCAAATCCGTTTATTGTCAAATAGCGCAATTGTGTCATTTTGTATTGGAGGGGGTAGAAGTGGTGGAGCGATTTGGCCCGTTCACGAACTTGACCTTACTTTTTAGTCAAAAACGACGTGTACAAAATTTGAACTATCTAGCTCAACGCGTTCTCAAGCTAGAGCGCGCACAGACGGAAGGACGGACATCTGGTTTTGAGATTTTTGAGTGATAATATTAACTTCTGTATCATTCATTTTTTTCTCCGAGCCTTATTTCTTGGCGTTACAAACTTTAGAGCAAACTTATAATACTCTCAGATTTCATCTAGAGTATAAAAATTGCTTTATATAAAATGCTTACTCCAAAAATGGAATTGGAGCTGAGAAAATTAGTGTGTTAGATTTAGTGAAAATGTGCAGTTTGTATGGGAGGTGGTAGAAACGGTGGGAGGATTTTAGTGATTTTTTCAGAAATAACTAAGAATATCATAAAATTGACATCTCTTAAATTTTAGATTAGTAACATTCATGCTTTTCAAGAAAATAGATTTTTTATGAAGTTGTGAAACTGTCATTTTGTATGGGAGGGGGTAGAAGCAGTGAAGGAAGTCAAATATTTTTTTCTGATCTTAGTGATCATGCTAAATAAGTATTTATTACAAAATGAGAGCTCGATAAATGTTATATGTTCTGAGAAAATCGTCTTAGAGCATTTCATGAAAAAGTGTAGTTTGTATGGGAGGGGGTGGAAGGAGAAGGAGGACGCAAATAATTTTTATACTGTAGATTGAAATCATTATGAAAGTAATATATCCCGAAATTCAGACTAATAGATTTTATACCTTTCGAGCAAATCCATTTATTGTAAAATTGCGTAATTGTGTCATTTTGTATGGGAGGCGGTAGAAGGGGTGGAGCGATTTGGCCCGTGCACGAACTTGACCTTACTTTTTAGTCAAAAACGACGTGTACAAAATTTGAACAATCTAGCTCAACGCGTTCTCAAGCTAGAGAGCGAACAGACGGACGGACGGACGGACGGACAGACGGACATCCGGTTTTGAGATTTCTGAGTGATAATATTAACTTCTGTATCATTCATTTTTTTCTCCAAGCCTTGTTTCTTAGCGTTACAAACCTTAGAGCAAACTTATAATACTCTCCGATTTCATCTAGAGTATAAAAACACTTATTGGATCACCCGACACTATTTATTAAATATTTTTGCCTTAATAAATAAACGTCCGGGTTTCATCGCGTTTTTACGTACTCTGAATGACAGTTCGATTATTTAAAATGTAATGCCCTACACAAAAACCAAGTGGGATTACATAATTTCCCGCCGAGGGAAAATGTTATTTGTTTTGGAAATTATTAAAAATTATATAAATTCATTTTTAATTTCTTATTTGGGAAAATGACAATCTAGATTGTAGCCCTGCGGGGCTTTTCTTTGTATTCGTATCCAACGTAGTTCTATGCGTAGCCGTAGTTGGATACGAAAGAGAGAATTTGATGATAAAAAGCCCCGTAGGACTACAATCTAGATTATCATTTTCCAAATAATAAATTAAAAATGAATTTATATAATTTTCAATATTTCAAAAAAAAAAAAAAAAATTTCCCTCGGCGGGAAATTATGTAATCCCAATTGGTTTTTGTGTAGGGCATTACTATTTAAATAATCGAACTGTCATTCGGAGTATGTGAAAACGCGAACAAATCCGGACGTTTCTTTATTTTTGTATAATTTTTATAATTTTTTGCCTTCCGGGAGGCTAACAGTGTTTAATTAATTGTGTCTGATCAATCCAATAAGTGTTTTTTATTCGTTATTCAGTTTTATTTAAAATTCCGACGAAAAAATGGCGAAATTGCTGTTTTAAAGGCTAAGAAATTAGTTTTTAAAACACATTTTTCGTTATTTTCCAGGTAGAAAATCGGCAAAAAGTGCCGTCCGCGCCTTGAAATTATTCCGTTTATTGTTCATAGTAAATAAAAAGTACTCTGAATTTTTTTTAGTGAATTTTGAGTTTGACCTTATAACGAAGTTTGTAAATTTGTATGGGAGGTAGTAAGTAGATGGCGTGGGGGGATGTAGCGCTTCACGAACTTAAAGTTACTTTTTCGCTAAAAATGACACACAACAAACTTTAGCTCGATAGCTCAAAGCGTTCGAGAGTAATGTTGTAGACAGACGGACAGACAGACAGACAGACGGACAGACAGACAGACGGTCACTCGGAATCGAGGTTTTTGAGCGGTACCAGATATTTCTGTACCCTTGGCGGCTCTGTGCGAGCATTATTTCTTAGCGTTACAAACGGTAAGGCAAACGCAATAGGAGGGCGGATCGATAATGACGTGTAAAAATGAAGAAAACAAAATTCTTCGGCAAAAATTTATGTTATTTTTCAACACAGTCCCCTTTTAGCTTGATACACTTAGTCCAGCGGTTTTACAATTTTCGGATCCCTTCCAAATAATAAGATTTCTCCAACCGTTCAAAATATGCATTGGTTTCATTGATGATGTCACTATTAGTGGGGAATTTTTTCCAGTAAGCCATTTTTTCAAGTCTTGAAACAAGAAAAAGTCACACGGGGCCAAATCTGGAGAATACGGTGGGTGAGGAAGCAATTCGTAGCGTAATCCCAATAATTTTCCCACTGCAACAGCAGACGTGTGACTTGGAGCGTTGTCGTGATGAAACAGCCCTTTTTTCTTCGCCAAATGCGGTCGTTTTTCCTTGATTGCAGCATTCAGTCGATCCAATAACTGAGTATAATATGCTCCCGTTATTGTTTTTCCTTTCTCCAAGTTGTCGGTTCAAATTATTCCTTTGGAATCCCAAAATACTGTCGCCATAACCTTTCCAGTCGATAGAACGGTTTTTGCCTTCTTCTGTGCGCTTCAACCAGCTTCCATCCATTGTTTTGACTGTTGTTTGGTTTCTGGAGCGTAGTGGTGGATCCATGTTTTATCAACAGTTATGAATAGACGAAGAAATTCATTTGGATCACGTTGAAACAGTTGCAAATTGTGCTGTGAAGTTGTCACACGATTGCGTTTTTGATCGATTGTGGGCAAACGTGGCACTGATCTTGCGGATAGCTTTTGCATGTCCAAATGATTTTTCAAAATATTCCAAACACGTTCATATGAGATGCTTACTGCCTAAGCTATCTCACGCACTTTCACTCGACGATCTCCTAGCACGAGATCATGGATTTTGTCGATCATTTCTGGCATGGTGATCTCGTTTGGACGACCTGGACTTTGTATGGTCTCTGTGCTCATACGACCACGCTTGAATTCTGAAAACCACTTGTAAATCATTGCAATTGATTGTGCAGAGTCCCCATAATGTTTATCTAATTTTTCTTTGGTTACTTTAGCTGTTTTCCCTTTTCAAAAGTTATGTTTAATCAATACACGAAATTCGTTTTTATCCATTTTTGAAACTTATTAAAAGTTGACTTGCTTAGACAGCAGTTTCACAAAAACTAAAAAAGGTATCAGGCTAAGCCTTTGCAGGTAATCTATTTAAGGATGAAGCAGTTAAAAAAAAACCAGATCCCTTACCTACCCCCTCCTTCATTTTTACACGTCATTATCGATCCGCCCTCGTACACTCTCAGATTTCATCTAGAGTATAAAAATTACATTCAAGTCTGACTAATGTTTATCTTCCTACACACGTTATAACTAAAAATTAATTACCATTTCAAATGCGGGTTCTTATTCTAAACTATCATCTTAAATTTTTTTTTTGACAATTGTAAATTGACGATTTGAATTTTTGAAGCATCTCATCGGTTACTTAGAAAGTCCGACAACATACCTTATTAATGCGAAAGTATTTTTTTATTGTTAAAAGTGCAGATAACGTGGGCAAATGTATTTTATTTCTTATTTTGTCGAATTCATTACTGAAACATAACAGGGCTACGATTGCGCGTAAAACGCAATCTTACGATACTCTATATGGAATAGAATTTTTTATGGTCCCAAGAAACTTTGTATGGAGATTGTTAGAATGGGTGATAGCATTGAACTAATGTTTTCCCCATCATGCTAAAGTTGCTGTAAAAATTGTTTTATACAAAATGCTTACTCCAAAAATTGAATAGGAACTGAAACTGTGAAAATGTGCAGTTTGTATGGGAGGTGGTAGAAAGAGTGGGGGGATTTTAGTGAATTTTTCTGAAATAACTAAGAATATCATAAAATTGATATCTCTTAAATTTTAGACTAGTAACATTCATACTTTCCAAAAAAATAGATTTTTTGTGAAGTTGTGAAACTGTGTCATATTGTATGGGAGGGGGTAGAAGCAGTGAAGCTAATCAATTATTCTTTTCTGATCTTAGTGATAATGTTAATTAAGTATTTATTGCAAAATGTGACCTGGATAAATGTTATATGTTCTGAGAAAATCGGCTTAGAGCATTTCATGAAAAAGTGTAGTTTGTATGGGAGGTGGTGGAAGGAGAGAGAGGACGCCAATAATTTTTATATTGTAGATTGAAATTATTATGAAAGTGATATATCTCAAAATTCAGACTAATAACTTTTATACTTTTCGAGCAAATCCATTTATTGTCGAATTGCGAAATTGTGTCATTTTGTATGGGAGGGGGTAGAAGGGGTGAAGCTAGTCGTCTAATTTTGCTTGGACTTACTAACGATTTGAAATAAATATTTAGTGATATTTAAATTTCAGCTCGCTAAATTTTATACGCACTGAGTAAATTGGCTTAGAGTAATTCATGATAAGTACAGTTTGTATGGGAGGTGGTAGAAGGAGGGGGAGGACACGCATAATTTTTATACGGTAGATTGACATTGTCATAAAATTAATATATTCCAAATTTCAGGCCAATAGCTTTTATAGTTTTCGAGCGAATCCGTTTATTGTGAAATTGCGCAGTTGTGTCATTTTGTATGGGAGGGGGTAGAAGGGGTGGAGCGATTTGGCCTGTTCACGAACTTGTCCTTACTTTTTTGTCAAAAACGACGTATACAAAATTTGAACTTTCTAGATCAACGGGTTCTCAAGCTAGAGAGGACACGGACGGACAGACAGACGGACGGACGGACATCCGGTTTTGAGATTTTTGAGTGATTATATCAACTTCTGTATCATTAATTTTTTTCTCCGAGCCTTATTTCTTAGCGTTACAAACTTTGTGGCAAACTTTACTCATAGATTTCATCTAGAGTATAAAAACTCGTTCTACCAGGGCAATTGAATATGGGAAATTTAAAATTGTAAACATAAAATTACGTAGTTCACTGAACAACTTTGTAGGGGCAACTCGTCCGCTTTGAAGATTTCGTTTGATAGTCCGTTTGTACCTGGAGTTTTTACTTCCCGTCATTGACCGAATGGCGGAATCTACTTTTTTCTTACCTGAGGGATCGTCCCTACTAGAGAATTGTTGCAGCTGGATATTCGGTAATGATTCTGTTTTTGGATTATCTTCATCTTGTTCACTTATATTAAGGAGATCTCGTTGACATCTTTCATCAGGTTGTTCCTGGTGAAATTCCTTCTTAAGCTGTATATGTTAATTCTGTTTTAAGTTGATATCGGGTTGAAAGATGATTGCCAGTTTGGCTTTTTGCCAGTGTTTTCCCATGCGACATCTAGGGTTTCTCACCGCTTTGCACATATCACACTGTTTGTGTAACATATGCTAGAAACGTGTGACTAGTTGCCTCCCACTTGTGTGCGTGCGTGAATCAAATTGACGCCCCATAGGGATGATTTGTCGTATAGGATGTTAGTACAAGTATACTCGCGTTGTTTATTGAGATCTTCAAGCTATTCATATTAATCTTGCGCTTTATCTAAAGAACTTGCGGCGCAATCTTATACTGGCAGCTCTACGCTTTGCTTGCATATCGAGGAGACATCTTTTCCATCGGCCACTTTTGACCAAATGGTAGATTTTTTTGTGAGTAACACCATCAGAGAAACTTAAGATGTTTTATGTAGTAACTATAGTCTCCGATAATTAATAGATTACTAAAAATTATTATTACACTTAGGCTTTCGATTTATTTAATCAAAGTTACGTTTTCAGCTTTAATTGTTTTTAATTTAACTAATAACCAGGAAACAACGGACACGCTTATTGCAATAATTAATCTTGATTTACCATTAAAGTGATGTGAGTCATGAAATAAATGGTTTAATGCTCAAAATAGTGAACATAATGATCTCGACTAAATGCTCTAATTTACGATGAAACCGGTGACAATTTGTTGTATGTGAATTGTCAAATAAAGTCTTAAATTCTCAGCGTCGGATAAAATAATAGCAAAATTATGATTTCGAGTGAAGTAGAGAAAAATAATTTTTTTGGAAGCTGGGAACCAGTCTCTGGTAGGATTATCAGAATCAGCATCAAACTCAGAAACGTCACAATTCCGCAATGCTACGAACCATCTAATGCCGCAACATCTTGACAAAGAGTAGTTTTATGGCCAACTGAGTGCCAGCTTTGAGCGTATTCCAAGTGGTCATATTACCATATCAGCAGATATGAACGCCTAGGTTGGATCTGACAGTACTATACTCGAACACGTTATGGAAAAGCATGGTGATTATTGGATCGACGCGTTACGACTTTGAATTAAGAGTTTCGAAAACAGTGAATTGTAGCACTCGACAATTGGTCATCGGAGCGACCCTTTTTTCACAAAAGAATCACCACAAAACATCTTTGGTTTCCCCTGATCGTATTACTCAGAACCAAATCGATCATTAGCCCATAAGTTGTCGATGGAGAAGATGTGCGAGCGAAACCTGGACCTGACTTGGGAAGTGATCACCTCTTGATGGTTGCTTGCTAGAGATTTTGCTGTCCGTCCGGCTGTCGACGGCCACAATTCTTCAGATGAAGCGCGAGCCTAATATGGATAAACTTGGAGATCCCAAACGAAAACGGGAGTATATCACCATTCTATGCGATATGTCATCCAAATTGGACGGAGATGAAATGCACAAAATCATTTCTAACAAGTGCTGCAGAATATGTGTGATTTATTTATTTATATACAGCTTTAACACAGATAGCTCCAATCTAAAAACAATAAAATTACAATTTACTAGAATTTACGTTAATCGAGATAGGTCAAGAATGTGTTTAAGTGTGCGTAAAAATAAGCTATATGGAACAGTTAAAAAAACAAGCTGCAGGAGATCATGCATCCTTTGAAATCTAGGAAGGGGCGAATGATAATAAACATTATGAAGTGCTCGATGGAGATTGAAAATATCACGATTCCTCGTAGCAGTAGAAACCCGGAATGATAGATTGGTAAGCAAAGGTGAAGTACCGATACCGTTAGCGATTTTGTATAGTGTACATTGGTCGATTAAAATACGTCGCTGATAAAGGGATGAAAGATTAAGTTCGGCCAAACGATTAGCATAAGAAACTTGCTGTATATCAAAGCGAAAGAATAGAGATCGAGTGAAGTTACGCTGCGCAGACTCAATAAGGTCAATATCACACTGGTAATGGGGATTCCAAATGGGAGAACAGTACTCTAGGATAGTACGAGCTAACGTTTTAAACAGCAAAACAGCAACGGTTATACTCGAAAAGGATTTAGTGAAGCGCAATATAAAACCTGAGAGCCGATAGGCTTTAGCAGAGATTTCAGCATAGTGATGCGTAAACTATAGCTTACTGTCAAATAGAACACCAAGGTCCTTATAAGTGCTAACCTCAGAACCTATGTAGGTAAAGTTAAGGGGGTTAAGCTGGCAAGTGAACTTCATGAAAAGGCATTTCTCAATGTTAAGAGAAATGTCATTGTTAAGACACCACTCAGATAGAGAATAAAGGTCACTTTGCAGTGCTAGACAGTCAGAAAAAGATTCGATCACTCGGAATATTTTGATGTCGTCAGCATATAAAAGACAGTCAGAAGATAAAAATGATGGTAAGTCATTTATGAAAACAAGAAACAAGAGTGGACCGAGAATGAAACCCTGAAGAACTCCGGAGTTTACCGAAAAAATGGGTGATGATTTGTCGAGAAAGGTCACTCTCATATTTCGATCAGACAAATATGAAGAAATCCATGAGAAGCGAATTTAGATATGAGTATCTTAGGATTCACAGAGTCAAATGCTTTGGCAAAGTCAGTGTATATGGTGGTGCACGGATCTATGGCTTTCAAAGGATATCGCAACAATATTAGTAAGTTCGAGGAGATTTGAAGTCGTGGACTTACCTTTGAGAAACCCATGTTGCTTTGAAGAAATAAGATGAGAAAGATGTTCTGAGATAGAGTTATGAACTAATCGTTCAAATATTTTTCCAAAGCAGTTCAGTGTTGAGATTGGCCGATAGTTTGTAACATTATTTTTGTCACCTTTTTCAAAAATTGGGATCACGGTAGCTAGCTTCCAAGCACTGGGAAAGTAACCATCTCTGAGAGATTTGTTGAAAATCATCGCAAGCAGAGAAGAAGGATGTCTGCAAAGCGGTGGAAATCGTGAAAGTCGTAAGATAAAAGAGACAAAATTGGCAATCATCTCGCAAGCCGATGTTAATCAAAGAAATCCCGGGCTAAGACGGAACTATCACGATTCTCATATATAGCTTAAGGAGGCTGTTAGATGCAACAAGAGAAGGCTTATTGAAGATCTGGCCAATTAGGTGGAATCTTCGGCTTACCTCGGGGATATGGTTTATCTATTACACTTTTCAGAAATTTAAAACATTTTGAAGGATGAAGATATTCTAGAAACAGTGTAATTACCAATCATTCAACCGCAAACTCTATTAAAGACGTAGTGGTAAAGACACACTTGTCAAATCCTCAGATGTTTTGTCAAATACTGAAACGTCAAACTTCTGTTTTACAAATGCCATGACTGCCATGACTGTAGATTTGTTGAATGTTTTTAAATTTTTAGGCCATTCCGATTTGTAAGTTGTTTTAAAGAACAAAATAATATTTTATCCGAAGTAGGCGCTTGCATGTTTATGTCATAAAATTTAGTTTTTAGTGAAATTTTGACATTAGAAACACGTCAGAGCCCACCAGACTGATGAGTGAAACGGTGTGTTATTTGAACACATCCCTACCACATCGTTATCACAACGCAACAGAAAATAACACATTTGATGTGTTGAACACTCTCATTATTAAGATCGGAAAGCTTTAACTGATTAGCTTCACTCCTTCTACCACCTCCCATACAATGTGACCCAATTTCACAACAAAAAATCGGTTTTTTTTAAAGTATGGATGTTACTGGTCTGAAATTTGAGAGATGTCGATTGCATAATGTTCATAGCTATCTCTGAAAAAAATCACTAAAACTCCCCACTCCTTCTACCACCTCCCATACAATCTGCACAATTCAACTAAATCTAAAACACTAAATTTCTCTGCACCTATCCAATTTTAGAAGCTTAAATTATAAAATATTTTTATAGCTAATCTAGTATGATGTGAAAAAAATTAGTTCAATTCTGTGACCCGCTTGACGAAATTTCTTAAGATCATAGAAATTTCTATTTCATCTAGAGAACCATATGATGGGCTTTAAGTGCAATAGTAGTCCTATTATGTTTTTATTTTATCTTTTATTTTTTTCACAAATATTGCTTAGTAGTAGGGTGTTGTGAGTTCTTACACAACAATCAAACCAATGCATTGTCTGTTAAAATTGATGTGCTTAAAGCTGTATGTTATTTGAGATACGTACTAAGTTACACATAACTAATTAATGTTAAATATCATACTTTACATGTTACCTCCATTTGGGCATTACTAATCTTTTCGTGTTGCGTGCGCAAAATTTTATTTATCTTTAAATAGAAGATAAGAGGCTGTGTGTAAATGTAAAATATCCAGAGATTTTCATATTTATTATTTGTGGTTTATATAATTCAGCAGTGACGATGATGTGTATTATGAATAAATTATGATGATGTCTTATTAATCAACAACTGGGTGTAAGTAGATCAGTTTAATGTTGTGTGGTGTCTTTTGTTTCTTGTAAAGTTACTCAATGTACATATTGCTAGTGCCGATGAACTATATAAGGTCTCAGTACTTGGAATTAAGATTCTTTAATTTTATTATGGTTCACTCAGTTTAATACCAGGCTTACAAACTTGGAAGTATTATGACCAGCATGCATGATGGAACTTAGAAAAATCTCGAAATAAGTATCACTAACGCCGACAAGGTCTTTGGCAGTTCTCTTCTTTCTGGAGAATAAGATCACCCTAAGGCAGGATTTTCATACGCGATAGAACACCACCACGGCTACAATTAAAATGCTACAATTCGCATCCGTGGCTGCAAGTTGGGTGAACTTTACTCATACATCAGCGGCTGCAAAAAATTATATCGAAACGGAATGTCAAAGTGAAATTCGGCAAACGTAAAGTTATTGTGCGGGCTCAAATTTGACAAATTTCACGGACAATAGATATTTTTCTGTTGTATGTATGTCTGCATTTTCTGTCGGCTATAATCACATTCACGGACTTATAGCCGCTTATATATGTAAATTAAGTTTGTTGTTTTGAATTCACAATATTTTTTGGTAAGTTTTTAAAACGTACAGATAAAATTAGGGTACAAACATAGTGATCCACTATTTCGAAAAAAAATGTTCCGCCACAGAACTTGATGGTTTATTATTTTTATAATTTAAAATGAATCGTTAAAATAAGGGAAACCTAAGAAAGTCCAATATCTGGATATAAAATATCAAAAATAAAAAATCGTTTTCTATTGCATTTGCTGTCATTTTCTCGGATGAAATCTTACGTTCGACGCTGTCAACCAGAAATTTTTCTGTTCAAATTAATAAGATACATGTTGAAATTTGTTAGCCACGTAAAAGAAGCGAAAAATAATTGCTATTTATTAAAAGTCCTGCAAAAACCTAGTTCTGTGCGTAGCCGTATTTACGCGAAAAGGGAAGGGGAGTTAATGATAAAATGCGAGGCCTTGTATCTAGCTAGTCAAACCTAGTTCTGTGCGAAGCCGTAGTTTGATGGGAAAGGAGGAGTTAATAATAAAAAGGCCCGCAGGTCTAGTCAATACCTAGGTCTAGTCAATCCCTAGGTCTATGCGTAGCTCTACTAACGGAAGTTCTTCTGTTCGTAGATTAAAAAAAAAATTTGAATTAAAATTTTCGGAGTTGTGACTCGCTTTTGAGATCTTCATTTCTATATTATCCCCTTCTTGTAGAATTCTTTTAAAATTTAGATCTGGCAATGTTTATATCTGAGAGTATTATAAGTTTCCTCTAAAGTTTGTAATGCCAAGATATTTTGGTGGCACAGAGACGCCAAGGGTACAGAAATATTTGTTGTCGCTCAAAAATCTTAAAACCGGATGTCCCTCCCTCCGTCTGCGCGCGTTGAGCTAGAAAGTTCAAATTTTGAACACGGCATTTTTGACGAAAAAGTAAGGTGAAGTTCGTGAACGGGCCAAATCGCTCAACCCCTTCTACCCCCTCCCATACAAAACAGTAATTTTCTCATTTACATAAATCAAATTTTCTTAGAAACCACAAGAGCTAATGATTTGAAATTTAGAAAACATCGTTTTTATCATAAACGAGATGCATAGTATAAAAATTGTTCCAATTCCCCCACGCCTTCAACCACCTCCCAGACAAAACTGCATTTTTTCATGAAATCAATCAATCAATCAAATTTCTGTTAAGACCCCCTATAGGGGCATAGGACAGAAACAAATCTCTTCCACAAGGCGCGATCCTGAGCATCGGTCTTAAGCTGTTGCCAGGACTTGTGTATTCCTCTGGTCTCCTGCTCAACTGCTCGCTTCCATGTGTTACATGGTCGACCAACCCGACGTCTTCTTTGAGGATTATAATCCAGAGCCTGTTTGACGATGTTTCGCTCTGGTTTTCTCAAAGTATGACCGATCCACTGCCACTTCCGCCTTTGAATCTCATTACCTATTTTAGTCTGGCCTCCAAAGTTCGTCGTTGGAGATCACTTCTGGCCAGAATATTCCTAAAATGCGTCGGAGGCATTGGCTTACGAAAGTCTGTAGTTTCTTGGTAAGTCGAACGGTCACTTTCCACGTAGTACAGTCATAACAACACGGATTTGACGCATGCGTCAAAAACTCGCAGCTTCGTGCGAAGGGAGATCTCTCTTAACATCCAGAAAGGGGAAAGGATACCGAAAGCTCGCTTTATTTAGCCGAGCCACAACATCCTTTTCGGCTCCGCCGTCCATGCTGACAATGCTTCCGAGATAGCAAAAATCTTGCACCTCTTCCACATCCTGTCCGTTAAGAACAATCGGTGTGCTTGCGTTCGAACCCATGTGCATGTACTTGGTTTTACGTACATATATTTTCAGTCCCGCCTCTTTGCATTTAGAATGCAATGAGCGAACATTTGACTCTAAGTCCGAACGGTTATGTGCAATCAAACACACGTCATCAGCATAATCCAGGTGACTTCATCATCATCAATGGCGCGACAGCCCAAATCGGGCCTTGGCCTCCTGAAGTCGTCGCCTCCAATCGCCTCGATCCAAAGACCGCGTCCTCCAGCTGCTAATTTTTGGCTTGCCTACTGGCCGGTTACCACTCGCTTTGCCTTTCAGAGCACGTTTGGGGATTCTTCTGTCTTCCATTCGCTCTACATGGCCAGCCCACTGCAGTTTACGTAGCTTGATGAACGTTGAAGCTTCTGGCTCGTTGTAGAGTTGATATAACTCATGGTTGTATCTTATTCGCCATTCCGTTTCTTCATTCACAGGTCCCAAAATTCTTCGGAGGACCTTTCTTTCGAATGCGTTAACTGCTTTTTCGGAAGTTCGTGTTAATGTCCATGTCTCGCTGCCATAACAGAGCACAGGTCGTACAATAGTTTTATATATCCGCAGCTTATTGTTCCTGTGCACTTTCTTGGATTTCATTATTGGAAGTACCGAATAATACGTCTTATTTGCTAGTATTATCCGTCGTTTGATTTCGTCTGTTTCATTACCGTCCTTTGTTAGATTAGCTCCAAGATATATGAAATTGTCTACATTCTCCATCAAGGTGACTTAAGATGTTAAATAGTCTCCATTGAAGACCTTTACCTTCCCGCAGCTTGCAAGATGTCATTTATTACTACCAGAAACAGGGCTGGTAATAATATGCAGCCTTGTCTGACACCCGTTCGCAAAGGGAAGCTCTCGGACAGCTCTCCTCTATGCAAGACGCGACACCTTGCATCTTCGTAGTATTCTTTAATCATAGCTATGACCTTATCTGGAATACCTCTCCTCTCACTTGAAATACTATAAACAAATTTTCTCAATACGTATAATATTTGTCGAGCTAAAATTTTGCACTAAATTCTTAATTAGTATTATAATTAAGACTTAAAAAAAATCAACTGTTTAGCTTCACTCCTTCTACCCCGTCCCATACAATATGACACAACTTCACGAAAAATCAATTTTCTTGAAAAGTTTGAATGTTACTAGTCTGAAATTTGAGAGATGTTAATTTCATAGTATTCGTTGTTGTTTCTGAAAAAAAAATCACTAAAAACCTCCCACCCCTTCTTCCACCACCCACTAAAACTGCATATTTTCACTAAATCTGTTCACTCATTTTCTCAAGTTTTGTATTAAACATTTTTATGGCTACTCTAGCATGATAAGACAAGAATTAGTTGAATGCTGTCACCCCTTCTACCATTCCCCATTCAAAATTTCTTGAGATCACAAAATATTCTATTTCATCTAGAGTATCGTAGGTAGTCCTGTCATTCTGTCCTGGCTCAGCATGGTTCGGAAGACGTATACGTATAAATATGTATAATTGTTGTGTATGTGTGTTATTTGTTTATGAATGTCTATAAATTAGTTTTTTGTTTTATTTAGACAATAAATTAACATAAAAACAAGTTTTTGTGATTTTTGCCCGTCTGTTTGTTTGTCATAATCTGCTTTTGGTTTTATTTCAATATCTCAAACTACCTCGATGTACATATGTCATGACGTAAGTCGAGGTACGTCCGATTAGTGTTAGCTTTTTGTATGATAATAAGATTTGTTAATGATTATAGTAATTGCAGCAAGGATAATCAATAACCCCCAATGCGTTTTACCACCTTCCATATAACTGTCACAACTTCATCATATGAAAACTATAGGGTCTGCAACTTTGCCTCCGCAGCTTTTTTCCCAAAATTTGAGTTTTTATACTTAAAAATTAAACACATATTTATGATTCAAAGTACTGTCCGTCGCTAGCCTCTATTTTTTCCCATCTTTCTGGATACTGGATGTTGGACACCATCTTGAAAAAACGATGCGTCTTTTGAGGCGATCCATGAATCGATCCATTTTTGGACTTGTTCATAAGAACGGTAGCACGGAGGTGCTGCTCAGCCAGGCCATGAGTCGTCGATCGTAATAGGTGCTAGTCAGAAGGGGTGATGTCTGGAGAATAAAGCGGGTGGAGTAGGTTATTCCATTTCAGTGTTTCTAGGTAGGTCTCCACATCATAAGCATCATGTGACCGAGTGTTGTCGCGCAGCAAAATCACTTTGTTGTGTCTCTTTCAATGCTCGACAATCGATGCGTTTGCAATTGTAGTCGATAGTGATCTTCCGTAACGGATTCATGATATACCACAACAATTTTGCTTTATTATTCTTATAATAAAGTATTGTGATCGACACAGAAAAAAAAATTTGGTTTTTTCGAGTTTCATGCCTAAATTAGCCAAAAAATGCAAAAAAAAAATCAGTCCCGCCGTACATATGGACTCATATCGCTGAGACCGTTTTCTGTTTTTGGATGGATTGTTAATTGGGTAAGTGAGCTCCATTATCTATATTTTGGGGAGTGTCAGGTGGAAGGGAACGAGTCAAAAACTACACTTGCTAATATCTCAACTACGAATGAAGATAGGAACCTGAAAGCCAACATCGGAATAGAGAAGTTTTGTGGGACAAACTTTAAAAATAATTTAATTTTTTTACCCATTGGCGTCCGAAAAGGGGGGGGGGGGGCTAAAAACAAATTGTCGGCCGAATTTTTATTTCAAATGATTATATCTTCGAAATTACTTACCATAAAAGATTCATATTTTGGGACCGTTAAGGTGGCATACAGATCCACCAAAATCAGCTTAGAAGAAGGCTAATTATTATATGGGGGAGGGGAGGGGGTTGCAAAGAAAAACACTTAAAAATGAATATCTCAACTATTTCTTGAGCTATGTAATTGAAACTTGGAATATATATTAAGCTATACTAGAGAAATACAAGAAAAATATAAAATTTGGTCTTGGCAGTAGTGGGGGGAAATGAGGAGCATTTCAAAAATGATGCACTTTCTTAAATTTAAAACCGTTATATCTGAAAACTAAGTACAGATATTAAATCGAAAATTTGTCAGATTGTATTGGGTGAGTGCAAAAGTTCGTGCGGAGGTACAATAGATGGCGTTAGAAGCGGCGTAAAGTGTTTTCATTAATACTGCCATCTACGTAAGACAGATCGTTGGAAAGGTGACGTGTGCAGCTTTCATTTGAAACAAAATAATTTGTGTAGATACAAACTGCTTCGAGAAAGATTACTTTCAAAATGAGTGTTGATAAGGTGCATTTACGGCATGTTATGCTTTACGAGTTTCGGAAGGGAATAAACGTTGCAGCAGCCGTAAAAAAACATTCAAGAGGTTTATCGAGATCAAGCATAAGCTAAACGAACTGTGGAAAAATGGTTTGCGAAATTTCGCCGCGGAGAGTTTAACCTTGAAGACGAGCCACGCTCAGGTCGACCCTCACACATAGATGATGATGTTGTGCGTACTTTATTCAGAATACTCCGCGAATTTCAAAAGAAGAAGTTGCTACAGCACTTAACGTTGACCGATCAACCGCTTTTCGACGTTTAAAAAACATGGGATTCGATTTGAAGCTCGATATATGGGTGCCCCATTTGCTGACCGAGAGGAACAAAATCGAGCGAATTTCTGCTGCCGTTTCTTTACTCGGGCGGCTCAAAAAATGAGCCGTTTTTGGATCGATTAGTGACGGGCGATGAGAAATGGGTCCAATACAAGAATGTTTAGCGCAAACGCACATGGAAACAGGCAGGTGAGGATGGTGACGCAATGGCAAAGGCCAGTTTGCACCCGATGAAGGTGATACTCTGTGTTTGGTGGGATTGCAGGGGCATAATTTATTTTGAGGTTCTCCCAGCTGGCCAAACGATTGATTCGGGGAAGTACTGTCGCCATTTAAACAATCGAGAAATCAAGCAGAAACGTCCGATTTTGTCAAATCGCAAGAGCGTGGTCTTTCATCACGATAACGCCAGACCACACGTTTCGAGACAGACGCTGCGCAAACTGAAAAGCCTGAAATGGGATGTCCTAAATCATCCACCGTATTCTCCTGATATCGCACCATCTGATTATCACTTGTTCCGGTCATTGCAAAATCATTTAAATGGAAAAAAACTTGACTCTTTGGATGCTTTAAAAAACGTCGTGTCTTCGTTCTTCGAATCTAAACCGCGCAGTTTTTATGATCGGGGCATCCGTATGCTGCGAGAACGTTGGAAACAGATTATAGAAAACGATGGAGAACATATCACTGATTGAATAAAGAACTTTGTTTGCCTATCACTGTGTGACTTTTACTCTCAAACTCCGCATGAACTTTTGCACTCACCCGATAGAACTAATACATAGTCTTTAAATTTGGTAAAAAATTTAAGTTGGGTGGTGTAAGGGAAGGGAGGTGGTAAGCAAAATTGTCGAAAATTTTGAATGATTTTTTTAGGGCTCTGATGAAAGATACAAAGTTTAAATTTTGTACGTGGATACCTCTATTTAATATATGTACATACAAAAAAAAAAAAAATAATAATTCCACAATTGTTATGCACCGACCCCCCGGTCTAACGTGCACAAGGTGTTTCATATGCAATGAAAAAAAAACACAAAAACTAAAAATTTTTGAATGAAATTTTAAGGTAGAAACTTGTGAATTTTCGAATTGCATTAAAAAAATCCCTACATGTATTAACAGGTCGAATACCTTCAAAACTTCTACCCCCTCCCATACAAAATTATTTTTTCGACTATTTTTAAGAAATCAATTATAACCTAACTATTAAAAGCTATCAATTTGAAATTTTTGATTAAAACTTCTAAAAATAGTTGACACGAAATCGCGTCAAAAGTTTTGAGATCGCGCCCGCCCTCCTACCCCCTCCCACACAAAAGTATAATTTCGATCAATTTCAATAAATTAACTAATAGCCAACAAATTGAAAGCTACGAACTTGAAATTTTGTACGAGCACTTTACAAAAGAAATGAAATAAAACTGCATCATAAATTTGGCATTTCCCTTACCTACTCTCCCCCTTCCCATACAAATGTTTGGTTTCGTGAATGTAAAATACACCGAAGTTTATGAAAATTCTATGAAACTGACATTTTATACAGAGAATATTGGACGTGATTCCAGCAATCGATTAAAATATTATGAACATCAAACTACCGTTACTACCAACCCTCACCTCATAAGAACCCAAACTTGCATAAATAAACGAATGAAATGTTGATTATATGTACTGGAGCTATTGATCGTATCTGCAATTAAGTTTTAAATTGACAGCCCTACCCAAGAATGCCTTTTCATTTAGTCTTTCTTAACCACTATAACGTGCATATTGACTTTTCACGCATCCTCAACTTGTCCCAAGAATAATAAAGTTGCGCCCGACTTGTTGGCAGTTTATTTTCTCTTCGCCCGCGTAAGAATTTAATAATATGCAATTTTTGAGGATATACAATGCAAAATGTATTTATTAATACATTGTATGTATATCTTATTAGTTTATTGAATCTTTGCACACAATGTTTTGTGTTTCGTCGGAATAAGAAGCAAATTAAATTGGTGGCATCACTAATTCGTAGCGGTTGATCAATATATTTCCATTGAGTTAGCCAATAATTTTTCAATGTTCTAAGAATAAGGTTTTTTGTGCATATGAAATCGTAAGAGCTCGACTGGTACAGAGCGAGATCTTTTTTACAATGTTGCACGGATCGAAGAAAACCAATTTATCTCGAAATTGTGATATTCATAGTGCCATAGCAAAACACTACAATTTCATCTGCAACTTTGCTACCGCCGTTTTACGATAGATAGCTGCAGCGGAAGTGCTGGCCGAAATAGGTAGATCAAAAATGTCACACAATGAGCTAAAATATCTGTCAACATAACGACAGCACCACATTAGTGAATTTAATCTCGATCGAAGAAGTCAGTTTTTGAGCCATATTCTCGACGTTTGGAGAAAGTTTTGATTTCTTGTTTCCTTTTGAAGAAAACTGTGGCTGAGGCTCATCGAATGCTCTAACTGTACTAACGGCGAGGCTGCTCTTCGTAAAAGATAGTTGAAAATAAAATGCAAGAAAATGCAATTGCTCAACGATGGTTAAAGATAAAAAGCTTAAACGCGGCAATTGAACACTGAATTATAGAATAATAATCGAACTCAAATCCACAATATTCTATAAATAGCCCGTTTACACTACACTTTCCATCTGTTCTTCTCAGAAAAAAATGTTTGTTAAATTTTTCTGCGAAGCACCAGCCGGCTTGTGTTTTTATTCATGCTGCATTTCGTGTGTGAATAAAGTTCTCTATTTTGCTCAGCATCAACAAAAGTGATATCTTGAAACTTTCTGTTTCCGTATGTATTAGATTAATTTCTTTAAAATATTTGACGAAATTAATTTTAATTCCTAAAAAAAATCATTATCACTATCGCAGAAACGTAGAATGGTTGAATGAGTCAATTAATATGTGATAAAAAAAACATTCCAAATTTTTCGTGCTTATTCACTAAAGAATAATCAACTGAAATTATCTCCTGATTTCATAAAGTTGACTCGGTTGTATATTTCGTAGATGTTTAATCTTGATAATTGAAGTTTTATTGTTTCTAAAGTTTAAACCCTGCCTTATCTTGTATTACGTAAATGATTGATTATGAAAAATATTACTTTCGTTTTTTTTTTTGCATATTTACTAAAAACTATTTTTCATTTTGTTATTTTAATTTCAGGTACGCTTTTAAAATTTGTTGAAGAAACACAAGTGCGAAAGAAAAGGATAAAATGTCTGGTAAGTTTTTATTAAAAAGATTATTTATATTAATTGTTGTCTCTTCTTCTTTCAATTTACAGTTTTGTGACTTGTTCCAGTAAAAATATAGGAAACTAAAATTATTTAGTCATCAATTTGAGTGGTGGTGTAGACTAGATATATTTAATTCTTTTCGTGGTTGCACACAAACTTCTAAGCTCACAAGTACAAGGAGATGGCTTGGCAAGGTGTGCCTACTTATTATTAAGGTTTCACTTATTTTTTTTTTTTTTTTAATATTTCTTTAATTTATCCGAGCAAGCCTAGCTCGCGTTTTGAGATTTTAGAGTGTTATGATGTATTGTAGATTGTTATGGTTTTGGTTTTGCACTTTCTTTAAAAAAAATTTAATCTAGTTTTTCACTATTTCTGCGCTTCATTCATTTCGGGGTTTTTTCATTATCAAAAAATATTTATTAACACACAAGCTATTAATAAGTTTTCGTTGGGTTTTTTATTAATTAAATTTCTAATGAACGAATTATGCATGGTTAGGTTTGAATGTAGGTAATCGTGGTCGTCTTAAATGACTTAAAGCACATAAACAATCTTTCGTTTTACAATTATTTTTACCTTAGCCCTTGAGTTTTCGTGAATTTATGAAAGTCAGCATTATGATTAGAAACGGTGTTATCACTAACAGAATTCCTTAATGCAAGGAATTGCCATAAAACGGTTCCAAATTAAGATGTGGAAATCGAATTATCCTCTGGCTCATCATTTAGTGAAGGGACGAAACAAACAATAACATCCCTACACCAAAAACATAAATATAAATAGCACAGAATAAAAATTGACAAAACATTGGCATCAACTAGTATTAAGTCTATGCTTTAAACAAAACTTATCAATAGAGAAGTCGAATACATCAGCATTCTCATTAACTTCTCTCGCGAGACGCGAAATCGGCTCATTCATACCATAGTTTGTCCGGTGAAAGCTAATCTGTAGCAATCTAGGTTGCCTTGGTAAAAATTGACCAACAGCAAACTGCATCAAACTCAAAAGTGTAGGAGAATCAACCATCCCTGTAAGAAGTTGATGAGCAAAAACTACATCAGCTACCTCACGTCGTTTTGAGAGTGACGACATATTTAAAAGCTTAAGTCGATCGATGTAAGGAGGAAGACGCACTCTGTCACTCCAATTAAGGTGGCATAAAGCTATTCTCACAAATTTACGTTGAATTGATTCAATTCTACCAATGTGATCAGCATAAAAAGGAGACCAAACTTGAGAAGCATATTCAAGATGAGATCTAACGAAGGTGTTATAAAGAATCAATTTAACAAAGGGATTGTTAAATTCCTTGGATAAGCGTGTGGTGAATCCCAACATAGAATTACCTTTTTGCACAATCTTATTTATGTACAAGCCAAAATCAAGTTTATGGTCAAACGTAACACCTAAGTCAATAATAGAGTTGACACGATCCAACATACAGTCATTAAGACTATAAATAATTACAAACGGTGAGACTTTCCTAGTAAATGACATAACACGACATTTATCCACATTCAAACGAAGATCATTGTGGCGACACCAATTACTGAAATTAATCAAATCTTCTTGAAGAAAATTGTCAGAGTTGGAACTAAGGGACCTAAAGAACTTAATGTCGTCTGCATAAATAAGTACTTCAGAGTATTTAAAAATAGAGGCAACATCATTAATGGCCAGGACAAACAAAAGTGGTCCCAAATGACTTCCTTGCGGAACACCAGAATGCGCAGTAAATGGCTTAGAAGTAAAATCACGAAAGAGAACTTGATAAGTTCTATTAAGTAGATACGACTTAATCCAATTAATAAACCATGTAGGAAAACCCAACATGTCTAATTTCAACAAAATAATGGAATGGGGTAATTTATGTTCTTTAATACGATATTGTGTTTGCATGTGTCTCGACTCTCGAATGATATTAACAAAGTCGTTCGAGTAAAGTCGTCGAGCATTTTCTTATGACGTACTGTAATTATACTCTGGATGAACTCTGAGAGTATTGTAAGTTTGCCACAAAGCTTGTAACGCTAAGAAGGCTCGGAGAAAAAAAAATGAATGATACAGAAGTTCATATTGTCACTCGAAAATCTCAAAACAGTCCGTTTACTCTCTAACTCGAGAACACGATGTGATAAAAAGTTTAAATTTTGTACACGGTGTTTTTGACAAAAAAGTAAGGTTAAGTTCGTGAACGGGTCTAATCACTTCACCCCTTCTACCACCTCACAAAGAAAATGACACAATTTCGGAATTTTGTCAATGAACTGATTTTCTCAAAAAGTATAAGAGCTATTGGTCTAATATACTATTTTTCCGATAATTTCATTCTACCATATAACGGGTGGGCCAAATATAAGTTTCTTTTTAAAAATGCAATAAAATGAACAAAATTAAATTTTTTCCATTATTATGGCTTCATTAGTAAGTGCAAACATTCCCATTAATGATGGAACACAACTTCGTTCAAGTGGCTGCCTCGGCTGGCTTCGCAGTAGCTCACAGATTGCTTGGATGATATTGGCCTTAAGTGCTTGAATCGTTTCTGGATTGTTGGCATAACATCGATCCTTCACGATTCCCCAGAAAAAAAAGTCCAAAGGGGTCAAATCGCAGCTCCGAGGCGGCCAATTGACATCGCCAAGACGGCTGATAACACGATTTGGGAATTTGGTGCGTAAAAGATCGATTGTGGCATGGCGCGCCATCCTGCATGAACCAGAGGTCGTCCAAATCCATGTCTTCGATTTCAGTAAAAAAACATAACAGGAGTACGATTGGGCATAAAGCCCAATCGTGCGATACTCTAGATGAAAGAGAAATTTTTGTATCTTAAGAAATTTTGTAGGGGAAGTGGTAGAGGGGGTGACGACATTGAACTAATTTTTTCACATGGCGGTAAGGTTGCTATCAAAATGTTTTATACAAAATTTAGGATTTAAAAATTTAATAGGTACTGAGAAAATTAGTGTATTGGATGTAGTGAAGTAGTGCAGTTTGTATGGGAGGTGATAGAAGGAGGGGCGAGATTTTAATGACTTTTCAGAAATAACTATAAATATCATGCGTTTGACATATCTTAAATTGCAGATCAGTAGTATTCATACTTTTCATGAAAATCGACTTTTTATAAAGTTTTGAAATTGTGTCATTTTGTATGGGAGGGGGTAGAAGGGGTAAAGCTAATCGCCTAATTTTTTTTTGGTTTTATTAATAATTCTAAATAAATATTTAGTGCATAATTTCAGCTCGGTCAATTTTATACGCACTAAGTAAATTGGCTTAGAGCATTTCATGAAAAAGTGCAGTTTGTATGGGAGGTGGTGGAAGGAAGAAGAGGACTCAAATAATTTTTGTACAGTAGATTTAGACCATCATAAAAGTAATATATTCCAAATTTCAGATCAATAGCATTTATATTTTTCGAGCAAATCTGTTTATTGTGAAATTACGAAATTGTGTCATTTTGTATGGGAGGGGGTAGAAGGGGTACAGCTAATCGTCTCATTTTTTTTGGTCTTAATAATAATTTTAAATAAATATTTCGTACACAATTTCAGCTTGATAACTATTATACGCACTGAGTAAATTGGTTTAGAGCATTTCATGAAAAAGTGCAGTTTGTATGGGAGGTGGTGGAAGGAGGGGGAAGACACAAATTATTTTTATAGAGTAGATTGGAATCATAATAAAAGTATTACATTCCAAATTTCAGATCAATGTCATTTGTACTTTTCAAGGAAATTCGTTTATTGTCAGATTGCGAAATTGTGTCATTTTGTATGGGAGGGGGTAAAAGGGGTGGAGCGATTTGGCTCGTTCACGAACTTGACCTTACTTTTTTGTTAAAAACGACGTATACAAAATTTGAACTTTGTAGCTCAACGCGTTCTCAAGCTAGAGAGGACACGGACGGACAGACAGACGGACAGACGGACAGACAGACGGACAGACAGACGGACAGACAGACGGACGGACGGACATCCGGTTTTGAGATTTTTGAGTGATTATATGAACTTCTGTATCATTCATTTTTTTCTCCGTGCCTTATTTCTTGGCGTTACAAACTTTGTGGCAAACTTATAATACTCTCAGATTCCATCTAGAGTATAAAAAGTCGGAAAACATGGCTTTGTAACGTTCACCGTTGACCGAAACGTTAATCCCAGCCTCATTTTCGAAAGAAAATGGTCCAATGATGCCACCACTCCACAATCCGCACCAAACTGTCACTCTCTGTGGATGCATTGGCTTCTCGACAATAACGTGCGGGCTTCCGGCAATTTTGTTTGTTAACGTAGCGTAGAAAAGATGATTTTTCGCCCAAAATCGTTGTCCAATTCAAGCTGCTCTAAGGCCCAAACTGCGAAGCGATAACGAAGCGGGTGGTCGTGCGCCTTCAGTTGCTGAGTCAATTGGACATTGTAAGCGAATAATCCGAGATCTTTGTGCAGAATTCTCCTCAGGCTAGTGCGTGAAATGTTGAGCTGTTGAAATCGACGGCGAGTTGATGTTCGTGGAGTGAGTCTCACACTTTCGGCTACAGCAGCCATATTCTCGTCTGTGAGCACCGTACGACGACGGAGACCATGTGTGTTGTCCACTAGCATGCCAGTCTCACGAACTTTTTGCACAAACTTGCGTACAGCAGGCGCGGTGGGTGCTTCATTTCGGCCAAAACTTCTTTTCAAAAAACGCACTGTTTGGGCGACACAGCACTCACTTTGGAAATAAGTTTTCAATATTTCCCAACGTTTTTCAAGTGTAAAGCGACTCATTTCATTCCGCGGAGGTATGATACTGACTTTCTGTCAAGATTTCGAGCGGGAAACAGCTTTCAGTGTCAAAATAACCTATGATTTAAAAAGAAATCACTGGCCCACCCTGTACAAATTATTTCAAATCCCAAACTCCTTCCACCACCTCTCATACAAACTGCACTTCATGAAATACTATAAACGAATTTACACAGTCCGTGTAAAATTTATCGAGTTGAAATTATACACTAAATATTTATTTGGAATTATTAGTAAGAAAAAAAAAAATTTAAACGATTAGCTGCACTGATTCTACCCCTCCCATACAATATGACACAATTTTACAAAAAGTATTATAGATTTTCTTTAGAAGTATGAATGCTACTGATCTGCGATTTAAACTTTGTCAATTGAATGATGTTTATAGTTATTTCTGAAAACATTATTTAGAATTCCCTTCTCTTTCTCCCTCCTCTCATACATACAAACTGCACAATTTCAGTAAATCCAATAATTTGCTCAGTACCTATTGAATTTGTTAAGCTTAAATTTTGTATAAAACATTCTTACAACAACTGTAGCGTGATGTGAAAAAATTAGTTCAATGCCGTCACCTCTTCTACCACTTTTTTTAAATCAAAAAAAAATTCTCTTTCATCTGGAGTATCGCATGATTGGGCTTTACGCCGTAGTCCTCTTATGTTTTTTAATTACCACATCGATTCAGTAATGACTACTTGACATCTATGCTGGCTAGTTTTTGGGGCTAAACATCGGTGACTTCAAAACTGCGATGCCATATGAGGGAATGTGTACTGACAACTAAACGATATAATGGGAGGCTCATTTATCATGTTTTGTTGTGAATATGAACATCTAAGCATGGTTGCCTAGTTACTTTTTGCAATAATTTAGTCAGCGAAATCAATTACTTTCAAATTTTCGTCGATCTGCTATGGGTTTCCCGTTTGATATTACCATCGCAATACACTAGACAATTAAATGGCGGACTACTAAATGCACGTCGAAATTTCATTCAAATATATTACATCAAAACTCACAATCTCTCTCGACTACGAGAAGGTGCTGCCATATTCAAATTTCTTGCTTTAGCACACAAATACTATGATTCGGGCACGGAAAACCCGACTCAAATATCAATCCCGACCAAACGGGAGTCTCACGGCTGATTACGCATTTCTATTATCACGTATCCGAGGATTTCCCATTGGAGAATTCTGCAGTGAACTTCTGTGTGTAGGAAATACGTATGGAATGAAGAAAAAAGATAGGACGCATGATCTGTCGCCTTAAGACGCCGCACTTTATAGCCACAGTTCTTTTGTTTCACTTTTTTTTTCATTCCATACGTGTGATTTTTGACTCAACTCGAAAAATATCAGTATTCGTATGAGAATGCTTCGAATAAATCAAGGTACGTGTGTGGTCTTTTCTAGTCTTTTAGAAAATGATTCAAACAATTCTTTACTTTGTTGGTTGTTGCAGTCCAAATCGGAGCTCGACCTCCTGTATACTAGGCCTCCATCCGTCTCAATTCAGTGACCGCCTCCTCCTCCAGTTTGGAAATCTTAGCAGTGATATGCTTCTTCTTATATCCATTGTTGTTCATTGTTCTTTGGGAAATCTTCCGTCATCTACTCTACATGACCATTGAAGCTTCATGAATTTTATGAGGATTGACACTAGTGATGGGCCATATCGATTATTTTTACTATCGATAGTCCTTTTGATAGTCCTTTTGATAGTGAATTGAAATATAGTTTATTCGAATAACTATTTATCGCTTTTATTCGAATAACTATCGACAATTTCATTCGAATATAAACTATCGATAGTTATTCGAATAAACTAAGGTTACAAACTAAAGTATAACGCCTGTACGGAAAGTGTGCTAGTTCGAAAATTATATAAAAATTGTTAGAAGTGAGGATTATCTTGGTCCAATATTAAATTGACTAACTTTAGATAATTTTTAAACACGTCATTATAATTATTACCTACCAGAAGATCATTACGGAAAATTGCCTTTCGAATACTTAAATTAACTTGTTTTATCTTATTTCACAAATAATTTTAATTTTGATTTCAATTTAATTTTGTGAGCAATGGTTTTAATATGTCATCTACACATCTTGTCGTATTCTAGTCAAGTTTACTAGACTACAATAGATAAAAACATGCTCATTTTCGCTTACGTTTGATAATCATCGGAGAATGGCGATTTTCGGGATAGTGGCAATTGGGGGGAAATATGCTTGTCTTGTCTTAAAGCGGCGCTGGTGGGTTGGGTGGGTAAAGGTTTCCTCATGATTAGTATTTACTTGCGCATAACTATTCGGACTTATAGCCAAATGTTCGCTCTTTTCACTCCAAATGTAAAAAGGCAGGTTGAAAATAAATGTACTTAAAATCAAATAAATGCACATGGCTTCGGCCATGATGTGGAAGAGGTGCAAGATTTTTGTCACCTCTGACGGTTTGCCTGAATGAAGTTCGTCAGGCCTTTTGGTGGTAAATGGAGAATACTCTTCGCATATTAGACGCATGAACTAAGAGGAGGGTGACTGCAAAATTTCACGAACCAATGTCGGGTGTGACGAACTTTTGAATATAACTGGACAGACTAAGATAGGCATTGATATTCAATGGCAGAAGAGGCATTGGATCGATCACACTGTGGAGTTAGAGTAAAACATCTTCGAATAAGCTCTAAGTTATAAGGCTCGAGGAAGACGTCCAGCTAGTCAAGCACGTAGGACATGTAAATGAGCAGCAGTTGAAACGCAGACCACAGAAATAAACAAGTCCTGGCAACAACTAACTGCCGATGCTCATGATCGCCTGGTGTCCTATGCCCCTATAGCGGGTCTTATGAAAAAATTTATCAATTAAACCGAACATTCATAAATTTTAATCAGGAATAAGATGCGTGACGAATGAAAATGAGAACAATAATTCTGTTCCTCATTTGTTTTTCTGGGAATCGATATTCCATTCAACCGTTTGATAAAAATTATCACATTTCCTATCCTGTAATATATATATTAATTAACCCAAACGTGAAGCCAAAGTTTTGCTCAATGTGATCAGTGGAACCAAACCGGAACATGACGTTCCGTTCTTCAAACAACATTTTTCCGCGGGCTTGACTCCCTTTTTCACCATACCGGAATATCTCTTTTTTCTTTTTCTAATATTCATCCATAAGTCGGATTCTTTGTTCCTCTGATGGATTAGTTGAGCTACAGTAATTTAAATTTTCGCTAGATTCTAATGCCTACACGGTTTATTTGCTGCAAAGAAATTTAACCTTTCTTAAAGTTTCACCTTTTTTTTTGGAAATTTTTGTTCTACTGCTTAATAAACATTTCGTCATGGTTTTTTTAAAGAGCAATAATTGCACTCAGAAAGGTCAAAATCTTGACCTCGGTTGATCTGTTACGAGTAAACACAAGCAAATAATCCCTAAAATTTTACCTTAGAACACAGAACATTGAATAAAAATATTTTCTTAAAAATTAAAAGAAAATTATTCGAATAAATCGCACGAGCTAATTATTTGTTGTCAATTATGAAGCTAGGGTGTAGCCTAGTGGGTAGCGTGTTGGTCTTGTAATGCGAAGGTCGTGAGTTCAAATCTCGGTCGACGCAATATATAATTCCAGCACATTGCCTGCTTGAATATAGGTACCTTGGTTACCTCAATCCATGAAAATAAAAGAATTCGTAGATAGAGGGTTGTGCGAAGGGCTAACAACCCTTCCACAATAAGTAATGAAAAAAAAAATGTTAAGAAACCTGAAGGTCTGTAGCGCCATTGTAGAAGAAGAAGAACTTTTCGAATGAATGATCATTTAGATAGTGGTTCTGAAATTCACTTTTCTGAATTGTGACATTTATTAAAATAAATGTCTTTGCAACAGAGATCGGTTGGAAATCTTCCGCGATTATTTCAATACATTCGTCAATTTCTTGTTTTTGGTCGCATTTAAAACAGCAGCCTTATGAGTGATTGCCTCTATCCACTTCTAGTTGAAGATTCACCAACACTAGAAGTAGTAGTAGAATCTGTGACATTAGTTGACGTCGATGGTGAAGGGTCTAACAACGAGTACTGGCTTCGAGTTTTGGGCTGCTCTATCCCGTAAACTTCACCGTCTTTATCATGAACGACTGTAGGATGTGTACGTTTTTCACATTTGGCCCTAAGTTCGAATGGTTATGCGCAAGTAATACTCATCATAATGAAAACCTTTACCCACCCAACCCTCCAGCGCCGCTTTCAAGACGTCATTTATTACCACCAGAAAAAGAGCTTATGATAAGATGCTGCAGCCTTGTCTGACACCCATTCGCAAAAGAAAGCTTTTGGACAGATCTCCTTTACCAAAATGTACGACACAACATTTTGCATTTTTGTGGGATTCTTTAAACGTAGCTGC
Organism: Chorisops tibialis; assembly: GCA_963669355.1. Lineage (NCBI taxonomy): Eukaryota > Metazoa > Arthropoda > Insecta > Diptera > Stratiomyidae > Chorisops > Chorisops tibialis. The sequence goes on along the minus strand of OY770262.1, from coordinate 108,773,118 downwards.
GTTTTTATCTCGAATAACTTCAGATTACAAACATTTCAGCGGGATGCCCCAATATTCTCTCCTTTATGCAATCCAGCCTGATGAACTTCGATAGTGTTCTCTCAGCATCATTAATCTTATTGAAATTAAGGGGTTGTACTAGTCTGGCGTGCTGAAAAATGGATCTTTTTTTGGAAATTTTTTTCTAATGAATGGATTGTAATGAAATTTTGAAGTATAATTAGACATATATACACATACACGCATACACACAATTTTTTTTTGTCAATTTTTTGTACAAAATGGTGCCGTGAAACTATATTAGTTAAAACCATGTTTTTTCCGAGGCTGCAAACGGTTTCAGCACTCCTATGGCACCTAGACCAAAATATTTTTTTTTTCTTAAAATATATTACTTCTTTTTTGGAAGTACACGGGATAATTAATTTTTTTTGAAAATTCGCAAATTGGCATCAATTTCAATTTCAATTTTTTTTTTTTCGATTTTTGGGGCAAAAATCGACCGTAAATTGTTTATAACAAAAGTAATTTTTTATCAATCAAAAAAACCCCGAGTACTTCCACAGATTATCTATCTGAGAAGCAACAGTTAAAATTTCAAGTAAATCTGATGAAAATTGGCTGAGTTCCAGGCAACGCCAGCTCGAAAAACCCAGTTTCGAGAAAAACACGTTTAAAGTTTTATGACGCATGCATGTGCGCTCTAAAGCACTTACAAAAACAGGCTAAAAAAATTATTTTCATTCACTTTTCACCCAAAATTGCTTTAAGATATTATTCTTTGATAGTTTATACATCATTTAAGCCAAAAAAAAAATTTTAGAAAAATTTTTTAGAAAAATTTTTTTTTCCAGACTAGTATAACCCCTTAAGTCAAGACAAGCATATTTTCTCCAATTGCCACTATTCTGAAAATCGCCTTTCTCCGAGTTTATGATTATCAACCGAAAGCGAAGATTAGCATGTTTCTATCTGTGGTCTAGTAAACTTGGCTAAAATACGACAAGATTTTTGGTCATTTTACCAATTATTATTTTTTGCTGTGTAGATGACATGAGGTCTGCTTGTAGTAGCCTATGATTCTCATTAAAAAAAAATACTAACTATAAATTCATATTAAAATCATTGCTCACGAAATTAAATTGAAATCGACATTAAAAATTTTATTTGTGAAATAAGATAAAGCAAGTTAATTTCAGTATTCGAAAAGCAGTTTTCCGTAATTATCTTCTGGTAGGTAATAATTATAATGACGTGTTTAAAAATTATCTACAGTTAGTCAATTTAATATTGGACCAAGACAATCCTCACTTCTAACAACTTTTGTATAATTTTCGAACTTGCACACTTTCCGTACGTTGGACTTTAGTCTGTAGCTTTGGAGCTTTAATATCAGGATCATCTTGCACTTGTTGTATAGTCCAACGTTTTTCGCTCTTGCTCAAAAGTTTGTGCAGTCAATCAATCAATCAAATTCCTGTTAAGACCCCCTATAGGGGAGTAGGACAGAAACAACTCTCTTCCACAAAACGCGATCCTGAGCATCGGCCTTAAGCTGTTGCCAGGACTTGTTTATTCCTCTGGCCTCCTGCTCAACTGCTCACTTTCATGTGCTACATGGTCGACCAACCCGACGTCTTCCTTGAGGATTATAATCCAGAGCCTGTTTTGCGATATTTCACTCTGGTTTCCTCAAAGTATGATCGATCCACTGCCACTTCCGCCGTTGAACCTCAATACCTATTTTAGTCTGGCCAGTTGTACTCCAAAGTTCGTCGTTGGAGATCACTTCTGGCCAGAATATTCCTAAAATGACTAATTATTTTTGATCAAACTCGTAATTTTTTTTTCTTTGCGAACCATATTCAGTTTTTATCGTTTAAAGAATTGGGAAGCATTTATTCTACAAAATATTCACCGTTTGCATCGATTGCACATTGCCAACGGTTAGGCAATACGGAAATTTCGTTTCGAAAAAAATCTCTGAGCTTACGAGGTCAAAATTAATGTGAGTTGATCTCGCATATCGTTGCCTACGCTCCAGAGAATAGAAGTCAATTGGCGGTAGATCAGGCGAATTTAGGGGGTCATCAAGGGCCGTATGAAAGCTCCACTAGTTTTCATCACTCGTGAAACTTGGGGTCTGGGCCTTACCGTGCAACAATAGGTCCAGTCCTATTATCAGAGAAAATTATTTGATACGCAATTTCTCATGCATTACTTCCAGTTCTCTGCAGTAGGATGATTCTGCTGTGATGGAGAAATAGATAATTGATGACACTTTCGCTGGACCACCATAATCTCATTATGACTTTCTTCCGATGAAGCCTGGCTCTTGCCCGCTGCCCTGGACTATCGCCGCGACACACTCATTGTTCTGTTCGTATCCAATTTTCGTCATTGGTAATAATTCGTTAATAAAAAGGCGCCTTTCCATGTGTTTTCAATAAAGAAGAGGAAACTTGCAGTCGCCGAATTTCATTAGATGCCGTTAATTCGTGTTTAACCCACCGCCTTTTATTTTTGATTGAAATGGCGACTTATGGTAACGATTGAAACGTTGAACTACTTCGCAAGGCATAGTACAGTCGTCGATTCATCCAGTTCAACTACATTTCGTAGAGCGGTATCTTCAATGCTGCTAGCGGACTGGCCACGTGGCTCATTCTCTAGATCAAAATTTCTAACCCGGCAATTTTGGGACCAACGGCGACTGTTCGTTTGTTACAGGTACTTGTTCGGAAAACATGATTCATTTCGCTAGTAGCTGCCGCTCGTTTAATTGCATTTCTGTATGAGGGATTACAGTTCAGATTACGCAATGAAGATAATGTTTAGGCCCCTTATTTGTATTTTCAAAAAAAAAAAAAACACGTTTACATAAATAGATAAACATACATCCTGACAATAAAATATCGAGACTTTGTAATTAAAATTACTCTGGGAAATGATATTTCAAAATTTTTTTTTATTGATAAGCAGTTAGGAATGTTCTAAATTATTATCCCAAAAATTTGCGCGGTCTGTTAATGAGTTTGTTTGCAGTAGCTGATTGAATCGGTACACCTCAGTAGTCCACGACAAGAGTTTCGTTGACATCTTTTACAAAAAGTTGCCGGTGAAATTCCTGTTCGTCAACTTTTAAATAGGGAACCCATAACGCCAAGTTGAGCCACAGATGCCGCCTTACTGGCTAGCTGCGCAATCTTCCTTCTCTTGTCGCTTCTAACAGCTTTCTCTGCATATACATATATTGTGATAGTTCTGTTGGTTTAAATATAATTGTGCCCGGATCATTTTATTGATAGCGCTTCCTGTCAGATAACTTTTCTTATAGCCGAGGAATCTATTTAGTGATATTCTGTCCTGCATCTTCGAACTACATATGTTGGGACTAATTCGTTGCGACTCGCGCCTCAAAATTTTCACCTACGTTTGCTATAACAGCACAACAATAGGGACTTGATGCTTGATTTGCACTCGAAGGATTTATTCGTCGGGAACACATCATCATTGATGAGCTATGATGAAAGGAAGAAAAAAAAAGAAAAGCGGTAGAGGTTCACGTTGCTTACCGGGATATTCTTTAGCCTTCTTTGGAAAAATCATTGCCAGAACATTCTCTAAAGCTGTAAGGTCCGGACTATGCATATTATGTGTTAGCGGATTGGAGTCGTTCATTTCGTTATAGTGGCGTCCAACGTGGGACTTAAGATCTTACCGGTAGGCAACGCGTTCCCCTACCGCCTTCGTTTTTTTCGCCCTTTTCATCGTGGCTATTCAAGGATGGTGTTAACACATCGGTCAATAAGTCCGTAGGATAACAAAGAAAATACAGTTTTTTCGGTCTAATTTTGCTTTATTCTTCGACATAGTTTCCTTCAAGAGTGATATAATCCGTCCAAAGCATCTATAGCTTTTCGATACCAACCTGTCTTTCGACTCAAAATGTGCCTCAGTTGCGGAAATTACCTCTTCATTTGAGCCATATCTTTTGCCAGCGAACATTTTTTTCAGGTCTGCGAAGAGCTAGTAGTCGCTGGGGGCTAGATCTGGAGAATACGGTGGTTGTGGAAGCAATTTGAAGCCCAATTCATGCAATTTTGCCATTGTTTTGATCGACTTGTGACACGGAGCATTGTTTTGATTAAACAGTATTTTTTTCCTCTGCATGTGTGGCCGTTTCGCAGCAATTTCTCGCTTCAAACGTTCGAGTAATGGTATATAATAATCGGTATTGATGCTCTTTCCCTTCTCAAGGCAGTCTATGAATAATATACAGGGTGCGCCATCTAAATGTGGTCGATGGAAATATTGAATAACTTTGACACATTTAAACCGATTGACGTCGTCGAACACATTTTGGAAAGGTTATTGCATTACAATTTTAACCATGAATCGATTCACGCCCAAAGAACGCGCGGAAATAGTGACAATGTTCATTAAATGCAATCGTTCAGTTGTTGCAACACAGCGTGCGTATCGTCAAAAATATCGCGGTCGTTCTGCGCCTCAAAGTGACACTATTAGTCGCTTAGCTTCGAATTTCGAGAATCACGGGTCGGTAGCGGACCGTCCACATTCAAATCGACCACGTCCTCGACGATCAAATGAAAATATTGAAGCTGTTCAACGGAGTGTTGCAGAGAATCCTTCTGTCTCGTACCGCCGCCGGTCTCAGCAGCTAAACATCAGAAAGATGATCTGGATATGTTTCCATATAAAGTGCAGTTAACCCAAAGATTATTGGAAACAGACAATCCACGACGCGTGGCTTACGCCAATAACGTTATTCGAGTGAGTGAATCGGAGCCCAATTTTTGGGAGCGAATTTTAATGACTGATGAGGCCCATTTCACGCTATCTGGCACTGTAAATAAACAAAACTGTCGCATTTGGGGGTAAGAAAATCCTCATGCTATACATCAAACTCCACTGCATGATCAGAAAGTGACTGTTTGGGCCGGTGTCTGCTCAAAAACCATCATTGGTCCGTTCTTCTTCAGAGTTAGGGAAACTGTCAATGGGGATCGGTATCGATGGATGTTGGCACACTCTGTTTTACCAGAAATGCTTGAAAAAGGTCTTAAAGGCTTTTGGTTTCAACAAGACGGCGCGACATGTCACACCGCAAAATCAACGATGAACTTCTTGCGTCAAAAGCTCCCAGGACGTGTGGTATCAAAAGGGGGGGGATATTGACTGGCCACCGAGATCGCCCGATTTAACGGCACCGGACTTTTTTTTGTGGGGATTTTTAAAAAGCAAAGTGTATGCCAACAAACCGAAGACTTTAGACGAGCTTAAGGACAATATTCGAGCCGAAATCACTGCGATATCACCCGAGATGCTGGCAAATGTCATGGAAAATGCCAGAAAAAGAGCTGAATTTTGTATCCGCAATAAAGGTGGTCATTTGATCGACGTTGTTTTTGGAAACTGAATGGAAAAAATTGTAAAGCTTCAAATTTTATAAAAATAAATATTTTTCCAAAATCGATTGAGAATTGTTCAAGTTATTCAATATTTCCATCAACCACATTTAGATGGCGCACCCTGTACCATGTGCATCCCAAAAAACTGAAGCCATTACCTTGCCAGCCGATGTTTGAGTTTTTGGTCGCTTTGGTCGCGGTTCTCCCGCTGCTGTCCACTCGGATGACTGCCGATTTGACTCTGGTGTGTAATGATGGATCCAAGTTTCATCCATTGTCACATACCGCCGCAAAAAATCTTTTTTATTGCGTCGAAATAGCTTCATACAGGCCTCCGAATCGTCGACACGTTGTTGTTTTTGGCCCACTGTGAGCAAACGCGGCACCCACTTAGAAAAGAGCTTCCGCATCGACAAATGCCCATGCAAAATTGTGTGCACACTGCCTTTCGATATCTTTAGAGTGTCTGCTAACTCTTGCAACTTTACTTTACGATCGGCCAAAACGATTTTGTGGACTCTTTTAATGTTTTCTGGAGTAACAGCTTCATTTGGCCTTCTACTGCGGGGCAAGTCCTCAGTCGAGCTACGAACACATTTATACTCGGCAAACCACTTCTCAACCATTTGTCTCGACGAAGCAGATTCCAAATAACACTTTTCAAGCCATGCTCTTGTTTCAACGGTGTTTTTTTCCCATCAACACAAGAAATTCGGATTTTTCCATGTTTTTAAAAATAACAAAAGTAGCGTCACTTCGAGCACTGTAGCTTGTAAACAAAGAATCAGAATGTCATGAAATTTTGACGCTTCGCTTCTGAAAGTTGGTACTCCCTGCCAATACAATTGGTTCGGCCACAGAGGTGCCATCTGTCGGTCATCCTACGGACTTATTGACCGATGTGGTATTCCCGCAACCATAAAAGACGCTCAATATCTGTTCGCTCGTTACACTGGTTTCAACATTTTAGTCTTTTGGTAGTGTTGTCCTGTTAAGGATGGCGCCATTGCTTCATGTGCACCTTCGTAGGACAGGCCCTGGAGAGATGAGGCAATTTTTTTTTTCGATTAAAAACCTTGTCCCTCGATTTGGTTGAGTAACATCATCAGAGAAAACGCAAGATGCTTTATGTTGACTCTTATGTGAAAAACGGCCTCTTTGGTGGCCATTTTCCGAGTACTAAAAAACCTCCACAAAAAATTCGTCGTTTTCAGGACTCTTAATCCATTGTCGTGACGCGTCGATCCAAGGGGTACCATTCTTGCACATGACATGTTCTATTCCAGTATGGTCAGAGCCAATCTGGGCGTTCATATCTCCTTAGATGATAATAATATATCTCACGCCCAAAAATGGGATGTCCTAGTGCTCCATATTACGGTCGATCACTAATTGGCGGTTGTATACACTTTTCGTTTTTTCCAATTAACATCTCTGGATGTAGCCTAGTGATAGCGTGTTGGTCTAAAATGCAAAGGTCGTGAGCTTAAATCCCAGTTGACGTATAAACCCAGTGTGGTTATATCTGGGCCTCCTCTATCCGCAAAAATGAAAAGTTCGTGGAGGGTTGTACGAAGGGCTAACAACCCTTCCACAATAACAAATAAATTTTAAGAAACTTGAAAGTCAGGTAGCCAAAGCCGGTACGGCGGACTTGATATCTTCAGCGTTAGTAACTTTTAGCACACGCAGGTCAGATTTCATTTTTGAAAATAACTAATAGTCGCTTGGACTGTATATCTGAATTGTATGTTGAGTGGCTAATTTCCTCATTCGACGAAAGTCACTTGAGCGACTGCGGCTGTATGAAAATTGTCTTACAGAAGTCGCACACTACTCGTCAAATTTCCGTAACGTTTTTATACTCTAGATGAAATCTGAGAGTAACGCTAAGCAATAAGGCTCGAAGAAAAAAATGAATGATACAGAAGTTAATATTATCACTCAAAAATCTCAAAACCGGATGTCCGTCCGTCCGTCCGTCCGTCCGTCCGTCCGTCCGTCCGTCCGTCCGTCCGTCCGTCCGTCCGTCTGTCCGTCTGTCCGTCTGTCTGTCCGTCTGTTCGTCTGTCCGTCTGTCCGTCTGTCCGTCTGTCCGTCTGTCCGTCCGTCCGTCTGTCCGTCCGTCCGTCCGTCCATGTCCTCTCTAGCTTGAGAACGCGTTGAGCTAGAAAGTTCAAATTTTGCACACGTCGTTTTTAGCAAAAAAGTAAGGTTAAGTTCGTGAACGGGCCAAATCGCTCCACCCCTTTTACCCTCTCCTATACAAAATGACACTGCTACGCAATTTTACAATAAACGAAAACTATAAAAGCCATTAGTCTGAAATTTTGAATATATTACTTTTATGATGATTTCAGTCTATGGTATAAAAATTATACGTGTCCTCCTCTTCCTTCCACCACCTCCCATACAAACTGCACTATTTCATGAAATATTCTAAGCCAATGTACTCAGTGCGTATAAAATTTATCGAGCTCAAATTTAGCACTAAATATTTATTTAGAATTATTAGTAAGACCAAAAAAAATTAGACCATTAGCTTCACCCCTTCTACCCCCTCCCATACAAAATGACACAATTTCGCAATTCGACAATTCGACAATAAACGGCTTTTCTCGAAAAGTATAAATGCTATTGATCTGAAATTTGGAATTTATTACTTTTATAATAATTCCAATTTGTTGTATAAAAATTATTTAAGTCTTCTCCTTCCTTCTACCACCTCCCATACAAACTGCACTTTTTCATGAAATACTCTAAACAAATTTACTCAGTACGTATAAAATTGATGGAGCTGAAATTGTGCACTAAACATTTATTTAGAATTATTCGTAAGACCAAAAAAAATTAGGCGATTAGCTTCACTCCTTCTATCCCCTCCCATACAATTTGGCACAATTCAACAACTTTACAAAAAGTCGATTTGCCTGAAAAGTATGAATGCAACTGATCTGCTATGCCAATGATGTTTACAGTTATTTCTAAGAAATTTATTAATAACTCCACCCTCCTTCTACCACCTCCCATACAAAGTGCACAATTTCACTAAATTCAATACACTAAGTTCCTCAGTACCTATTAAATTTTTGAATTCTAAATTTTGTATAAAACATTTTGATAGCAACCTTATCGTGAAGTGAAAAAAATAGTTCAATGTTGTCACCCCCTATACCACTTCCCCTACAAAAATTCTTCAAATAAAAAAAATTCTCCTTCATCTAGAGTATCGCATGATGGGGCTTTAGGCCCAATCGTAGTCCTGTTATGTTTTCTTGATGAATCCGACAATGACGAGTAGTATATGGCGCTTACTGTGGTGTTTCGTTTTTTGAATTTCTTGGCAATCGCCATGATATTTTTTGGTGACTCCGTAACTTTGGCCTTCCTTGGTCATTTTTCATCATTTCGGCGCCATTCCATCGGCTCCCTGTATCTCCAGTAATAATCGATTTGATGACGCCTTCCCGATTTCTATGACAGAGCTACAAAAACTACCAACAACATACAACCGATCGATACATTAGAATTGCAGGGAATAACCTCGTGAACTCTTCTTGCACTAATTTTGTTCATGTTCAAATTATCATTTAGGATCGTAAGGACTGATTTTTTCAATAGACCTGGCAGTAAGAAGGCAATACTATCAAAAGCGGTGTCTTCGCTTAGGCGCCCCGGATGTGGCTGATCTTCGATAGTTTCCCATCCCAAACGAAACTGGTTCGCCCATTCCTTTATGGTTGAAAACTGCGTACAAACGGTCTTTAATATGAGTTCTCTTCTTCTTTTGTGAGGAACTTTATCAGAACATGCTATTCCAATTTCAAGGTATTTAAAAAACACTGAACTCGCTCTACTTTTGTCAAGTGGATGTTGGTAACTAAAGAATTAATTGCTGTGATTGCAGAGACGGTTAACCTAACCGTTTTTCTCGGAAATTTAGAAGTTGGGGCAGGCAAAATCGTTTGGGCCTTAATACTTAGCTCGATGAGGAAAGGTTGTAAGGTATTGAATTTCGACCGAGAGAAACATTAATTGAATTTATGCCGAAAATACCGTAGTTGAAGTTTGCGGTGGCTCTGAGAACAAATACAAATGCTGACACTATTTTATGTTAGCTTCAGATAAACTAAAACCTTGATATGAATTTTACAAAGTTTTCATTGGAATTTCAGTTCACTAAATAACACATTACAACACCATTTTTTTAATTTAATTTCATCTGGGCAAAAAGAACTTTCACATTTTATTCGTTGTTGCATTGTAAAATATAATTCACGTTGACTATTTATACATTTACGGTTAGATTGCGTAATATTTTTAATTTTTTTTTATTAATTATATATTTTTTCCAATTATCAGATCCGAACCAACAATACTACGGTGGACAGCCGGGCTATCCACCAAATCAAGGATATCCTCAAGGCGGATATCCTCCACCAGGTGGCTATCCACCACCGCCACAAGGCGGTTATCCACAAGGCGGTTACCCACAAGGCGGTTATCCACAAGGCGGTTATCCACAGGGCGGTTATCCACAAGGCGGATATCCACCGCAACCTGGATTTGCTCCGATGCCTCCGCAAAACACATACGGCGGCACATATAGCGATGTCGATATTCCAATGGATGACGATGTGAAAGGATTTGGATTTTCGGAAGAAAGTATTCGAAAGGCTTTCATCCGTAAAGTCTACTCAATATTGATGGTAAATTTTCGAAAGAGAATTGTTGGCAAATGATTTAATTTCATTTTTTTACAGGTACAATTGCTAATAACATTCGGCGTAGTTGCTTTGTTCGTCTATCATAAGCCGACACAATTGTTTGTGCGACAGCATTCGTATTTGGTTTGGGTTGCACTTGGAATTATGATTGTCACCTTGATAGCAATGGCTTGCTGCGGAAATGTTCGTCGAAAAGCTCCTATGAACGTTATATTTTTGGGACTCTTCACGATAGCGGAATCGTTCTTAATGGGCGTTATGGCTGGAAATTACAAATCGGAAGAGGTATGTTGGATGTCTACAAAAGTTCGAATAGTAATTTTCTAATAGCTTTTTTTTCGTATTTTAAGAACAAGTAAATTCATATTTATAATTAACTGAGAACAAAAGGTTTTTGTGAAATATGGTATTTGAAATATATGAAGGGTCCAGGGGGAAAATAATCAAAGTCCATTTTTGCAAATTTTAGGAAATCGGAAAATAAACTTCATGTCGCCTTTATAAGCCTTGACTTTCATGTCGTACTTATTTTTATTTGGTTTTTATTTGCATTGAAGATTTGGTATTTTGTTAGAGCTATACGTACACTACGGCGCCCAAAGATGGTGCAATCATAAAAAAATCGAAAGAAATTGACTTTGATCGTGTTTCCCCTTGACCCTTCATATTGAAATTTGCTGTTTTAAATGAATTTAACGATATTTTCGATTTCTTTTTAATTTAATAATTGTTTAAAACATCTATTTTAGTGATTTTATTTGCATATCATGTTGTATTCACATTAAATCACACTTATCTTAAATTAGTCAAAATTTCCATGTCAGAATATGCAAGAGAATGAACTTAACACCAATATTTTAATTTTTTTTTTTCGGTTCACTTTAATTCCAGGTATTAATGGCTCTTGGAATAACCGCAGCCGTATGCTTGGGCTTAACATTGTTTGCTTTCCAAACGAAATGGGATTTCACAGTTATGGGCGGTGTACTATTTGTCGCATTGATTGTTTTCGTTATATTTGGAATTGTTGCGATTTTCATTCCCGGCAAGACAATGACTCTGGTTTATTCGTCGCTCGGTGCACTGCTCTTCTCTTTCTACTTGGTTTACGATACACAAATGATGATGGGTGGTAAACATAAGTATTCGATCAGTCCCGAAGAATATATTTTTGCCGCGCTCAATCTATATTTGGATATTATTAACATTTTCATTTACATTTTATCGATTATTGGAGCTTCTCGAGACTAAAATATTGTATTTTCTTTTTAATATATTTTCTTATTGCTTTCAGTTTTATTTGATGTTTTTTTTTCTTTACATATTAAGTATTATTCTCACATTTTATTTTTTAATTGCCTTTCTTATGTCAGTCAATATTTATATAACTTTTTTTTTTATTTCTATATTAAAAAAACAATGATAAGAAAGGTTTTATTATTAAATTTATTATTCGACAAGCGTCAAATGAAATTTCGTCTAATTGACTAAAAAAAACTATTACCGTATTTTGTAAGATTTAAAAAAAACTAAATATAACCTGATCCTTGAAAAGATAAGAGTGATTAACGTAAGGAATAATTTGAATGGCAAAATTTATTATGTTAATATTAAGATTTAAGGAGAGAGGGAGTACAGCTGCGTTTAGTTCTATTGGAAGACAAATAAATACCAAATTATATTCTATTTCACGTCGATTATATAAAAAAAATTGCGATTTTGCATAATCTAAAATTGTATGAATTTATCGCAATAATAAAAACATTTACAATAATTAAATTATGGGTTTTTCTTCTTTCAATTTAAGAGGTGAAGATTTGTTATTGCTGGTTCGGTTGTGAAGGAGGAGGGGAGAGGAATTAAGCTAATAACGAGATCTAGTTCTTTGTGATCCTATTTAAAGATAATAAACACACTGGTATATCAATTATAACAAAAGTGAAAATCATTTCGATATAATTTTCCCAGGCGACACAAAATGGATCAGAAAGACACTTTACAGAGGAGTATAAGTACGGTGACCATATTTTCTGAAGAAAAAAAAAAGTACAAAAAAATAACAATAATAAGCTGAAAAATTATTTTAAATTGTATTTTATTTGGTTTGGTGAATACTGTCACAGTACATTTTGTTATGCTGTATAAAACGTGACTTTTCGGTCTCTGCTGAGACACAGAGGTTCTAACGTTTAAAGGACCTTTAAGGTCCCAGACCAGACTGAAACGTTATGTTTAATAAAGCATAACAGTGACATCCGGAAATCTTTCCCTCCTATTTTGTTTTATCATTTACATTTTAATTTTGTAACAGATTATTTGATGTAGACACCTTTTACTTCCACCTGCTTTTGTGAACTCAATATTTCTTCATAAATGGGCATCCGTCTAATATAAGGAAATCCTTCATCCCGCTAACAGATAATGGGGATTTCTTAGGCCGGGGCAGCAAAATTTTGTATGCGGCTCAGGAGCTTGGGGTTCTTAGTTCGTGCTGATGCAAAGCGGAACGGAAAAAGGACAATGATACCGTACTACCCCTAAGCGGTTTGTATGTTCGCTTAGCTGGATGTTTTCGTCTACCGCTAATCCGAATTAGGGGAAGACAATCCTAAAAAAAAATTGCGGAATATACGACATTTGCATATCACGCATGACAATGACGAATACCTACCCGGTATTCGGATAAAGCCTGGGAACTCTCATGAGTTCCTCACTCATGTCGAGAAATTGAAATGAAAGAATTTTAGTATCTGTTCCTAAATGCAAACATAAAATTTTAACACACAATGTAAATGATTTCTAACAAGAAAAAAAAAAAACAATTGATTTTCAAATAAATTCAATTTTACTTTATTATTCTAATAATAAAGTATTGTGATCGACACAAGAACAAAAAAACTTTGTTACTCTGAAATTTTTTTTCTTCGCGTTTCAACCTAAAAATGCAAAAAAAAATCCGTCCCGCCGTACGCCGTACATATGGACTCATATCTCCGAGACCGCTAAAGGTAGAATGTTCGTTTTTGGTGGATTGTTGATTGGGTAAGTGAGCTCTATTTTCTAAATTTTGGGGGGTGTTAGGTGGAAGGGGGAGGCGGGGGGAGGGTAAAAGTCGAAAACTCATCATCATCAATGCCGCGACAGCCCAAATCGGGCCCTGGCCTCCTGAAGTCGTCGCCTCCAATCGTCTCGATCCAAAGACCGCGCTGCTAATTTTTAGAATGACTTTGCTGTCTTCATCAACCGAGTCTTCCCATCGCTTGCGTGGTTTGCCTACTGGCCGGTTAACACTCGCTTTGCCTTTAAGAGCACGTTTGGGTATTCCTCTGTCTTCCATTCGCTCTACATGGCCAGCCCACTGCAGTTTACGTAACTTGATGAACGTTGAAGCTTCTGGCTCGTCGTAGAGTTGATACAACTCATGGTTGTATCTTATTCGCCATTCCGTTCCTTCCTTCACAGGTCCCAAAATTCTTCGGAGCACCTTTCTTTCGAATGCGTTAACTGCTTTTTCGGAAGTTCGCGTTAATGTCCACGTTTCGCTGCCATAACAGAGCACAGGTCGTATAATAGTTTTATAAATCCGCAGCTTATTGTTCCTGTGCACTTTCTTGGATTTCATTATTGGAAGTACCGAATAATACGTCTTATTTGCAAGTATTATCCGTCGTTTGATTTCGTCTGTTTCATTACCGTCCTTTGCTAGATTAGCCCCAAGATATATGAAGTTGTCCACACTCTTCAAATTATATTCCGCAATTGTTATGTTTTGTCTGATTGGCGTTCTCCTTCTTGTTTGCGTCATTACTTTTGTTTTGCTTTCATTAATGCGCAACCCGACTTCTTTTGCGGCGGAGTCAAGATTGACAAATACCTCCTTAGCACTAGGGAAGGATCTTGCTAGAATGTTAATGTCGTCAGCGTATGCTACTAGTTGGGTGGACTTGAATAGTAGTGTCCCGTTGGTATCGACTGGGATTTTTCGGACGACATACTCTTGCCAAGTTGAAAAGCATAGGGGCTAGACCATCTCCCTGCTTTAAACCACATTCCGTTCGAAAGCTGGTTGTGGAATCGGTTTGTATTCTCACTTGGGATTCAGTGTTCGTCATTGTGAGTCTTGTTAGTGGGACTAGTTTTGGAGGAATTCCAAAGTCAAGCATGATTTGGTACAGTACGCTCCTGTCGATACTGTCGTATGCTTGTTTAAAATCTACGAATATTTGGTGCACGTCTGTGTTATATTCCCAGCTTTTCTCGAGCACCTGTTTCACCGAGAATATCTGGTCTGTTGTAGATCGTCCGGTTCTGAATCCGCCTTGGTATTCGCCAATTATTTCATTAGTATAGGGCTTAAGACGACGTTCAATAATTTTTGTCAGTAGTTTATAGGACGTACACAACAATGATATACCTCTGTAGTTCTCACAGCAGAGTTTGTCTCCTTTCTTGTAAATTGGACATATAATGCTTTTCGCCAGTCGTCGGGTATGATTTCCTCTGTCCAAATTTTGCATATCATGTTGTGCAGTATTTCAGCGACACAGTTTCCACCGTTTTTCAGAAGTTCAACTGGTATCTCGTCAATTCCCGGCGCTTTGTTTCGTTTTTGGTCACATAGGGCTGCTTTGATTTCAGCAAGCGTGGGTGGTATCGATGATGGTTCATCATTGTCAGTTGAGGCTTCAATTGAAATGTTGTCTGTCGTTATCGGTGCTACTGGGATGGGATTCAAAAGATGTTCAAAGTAGGAAGCCCATCTCCTTTTGATTTCTTGTGCGTCGCTGATGATGTTGCCCTCCACGTCTTTGCAGAGACTGGTTTTTGGCTTATATCCCTTTTTTAAGTCTTTTACTATTGCGTATGCGTCCCGCGTTTTATTTTTTCTCATGTCGTCGTCCATTTTTTGTATTTTGTCATTATGGTACTTCCTTTGTTTCCGTATGCAGGTCTTTTTCGCATATCGCCTAAGCTCGTCATATCTTTCATTTTTGGCTCGTGTTGGTCGTTCAGTAAAAATTTTGTAAGCTTCGTTCTTTCTATCTATTGCGTCGCGACATTCATGGTCGAACCAATCATTATTTTTTCGCCGTGCTTGATACCCTAATACCTCTTCCGCGCAGGAAGACTACACTTGCTAATATCTCCACCACGAATGCAGATAGAAAGTTGAAAATCAGTACAGATATAGAGAAGGTTGTGGGACAAACTTTAAAAATAATTTAATTATCCATTGGCGTCCGAAAAGGGGGGCTAAAAACAAATTGTCGGCCGAATTGTTTTTTCAAATGACTATATCTTCGAAATTACTTATTGTAAAAAATTCATATTTTGAGACCATTAAGTTGGCATATAGATCCATTGGAATCAGCTTAGAGAGAGCTAATTATTGTAAGGGAGAGGGTCACGGGGGGTGCAAAGAAAAACACTTAAAAATGAATATCTCAACTATCTCTTAAGCTATGTAATTCAAACTTGAAACGTATATTAAGCTATACTAGGAAAATACAAAAAAAAAATATAACATATTGAAATAATAGTAGTGGGGGAAAATGGGGAGCATTTCAAAAATGGCGCACTTTTCAAAATTACAAATCCTTATATCTCAAAAAATAGTACAAATATCAAATCGAAAATTTGTCAGATTGTAGAACTATATAATAGTTAATTTTGGTAAAAATTTCAAGTTGGGGCAAAAATGTCGAAAATTTTGAGTGATTTTTTTAGGGGTCTGGTGAAAGATACAAAGTTGAAATTTTGCATGTGGATACGTCTATTTGATGTACATAGAAAAATAATAATAACTTTATTCATAATTGTTATAAACTGACCCCCCCGGTCTAACGTGCACAAGGTGTTTCATGTGCATTGAAAAAAACACATAAACTGAAAATTTTTGGGTGAAATTTTAAGGTAGAAACTTGAAAATTTGCGAAATTCAGTTTAACAACATATCAGGTAGTTTTTATACTCTAGATGAAATCTGAGAGTATTATAAGTTTGCTTTAAAGTTTGTAACGCCAAGAAATAAGGCTCGGAGAAAAAAATGAATGATACAGAAGTTAATATTATCACTCAAAAATCTCAAAACCGGATGTCCGTCCGTCCGTCCGTCCGTCCGTCTGTGCGCGCTCTAGCTTGAGAACGCGTTGAGCTAGAAAATTAAAATTTTGTATACGTCGTTTTTAACAAAAAAGTAAGGTCAAGTTCGTGAACGGGCCAAATCGCTCCACCCCTTCTGCCCCCTCCCATACAAAATGACACAATTGCGCAATTTGACAATAAACGGATTTGCACGAAAAGTATAAAAGCTATTGGCCTGAAATTTGGAATATGTTACTTTTATGATAATATCAATCTACCGTACAAAAATTATGCGTATCCTCCCCCTCCTTCTACCACCTCCCATACAAACTGTACTTGTCATGAATTACTCTAAGCCAATTTACTCATTGCGTATACAATTTAGAGAGCTGAAATTGTGCACCAAATATTTATTTGAAATTGTTAGTAAGCCCAAAAAAATTTAGAATATTAGCTTCACCCCTTCTACCCCCTCCCATACAAAATGACACAATTTCGTAATTTGACAATAAACGGATTTACTCGAAAAGTATAAAAGCTATTAGTCTGAATTTTCGGATATGTTATTTTCATAGTAATTTTAATCTACAGTAGAAAAATTATTTGCTTCCTCCCTCTCCTTCCACCCCCTTCCATACAAACTTCACTTTTTCATGAAATGCTCTAAGACGATTTTCTCAGAACATATAACATTTATTGAGCTCATATTTTGTAATAAATACTTAATTAGTATTAGCACTAAGATCAGAAAAAAATATTTCATTAGCTTCACTGCTTCTACCCCCTCCCATACAATATGGCACAGTTGCACAACTTCACAAAAAATCGATTTTCTTGAAAAGTATAAATGGCACTAGTCTGAAATTTCAGGGATGTCAATTTTACAATATTCCTAGTTATTTCTAAAAAAAATCACTCTAATCGCCTCACTCTTTCTACCACCTCCCATACAAACTGCACATTTTCACTAAATCTAACTCACTAATTTTTTCAGTTCCCATTCAATTTTTGGAGTAAGCATTTTGTATAAAACATTTTTATAGCTACTTTAGCATGATGGGGAAAAATTAGTTCAATGCTATCACCCCTTCTAACACTCCCCATACAAAATTTCTTGGGATCACAAAAAACTCTATTTCATCTAGAGTATCGTAAGATTGCGCTTTACACGCAATCGTAGCCCTGTTATGTTTTTTAGAACGAGGGTTGCTTTATGGCATATTTTATTTTTAAGCCATATGTATTTTCGCTTATTACCTGGAAAACGGGAAAACCTAAGTCATAAGTACGTGTGCATCTTTTATAGGCAATAATATGGGTCATAAAAAAACAACATTAAAATGACATTTTTATTATACGTTTTTTTTGAGAAAAACTGCATTGATCCCAGAATTTTGAGGGTCAAAGTGTCAAAAATTTGTGGTCTGAAGCAAATACCTCAGAATTGGGTACAGTTACAATGTGGACTATTACACCAAATGAAAGGTAATTTGATTCCCTAAAAAACAAGTTATAACACTTTGAATTGCGATTATTAGTTCTCAAGATATAGCGTTTTGAGTGAGTGAGGTTACAGGTCCGAAACAATTTTCTTGATCACCCTGTATCTCCGCGGATATTGAAAATTTACTCTCCGTAGAACAATTTTTTTCTCAAAATGTATCTAGGCATAACCCCTTACAAGGTGGCGCACGGAGTACCAAACACCCTGTATAGTGCGTTTGGACAAGAAACTCTTAATCCACTGCCTTCGCAATGTCAAGCGCAAGAACTTGACCTTCGCCGTGTTTACGAGGGGAGGCCAAATATTTCGCGGAATGACGGAAGGGGTGTAAAATTAAACAAGTTTTTATTTTTCCTTTTCAATAAATTCTCCCTTAAGCCTAATACATTTATCACATTTCTCAAAAAAATTATTAATTCTTTGTAAAAAATATGTTATACCAAGGCCTTCAAAATAGGCTGAAATTGCCGACTTCTCTTCATCATTGGTAAATTTTCTTCCCCGAAGTTCTTTCTTCAGTTTTGGGAACGAATAGTAAATAGAAGGGGCCAGACCTGGACTATTAGGGAGTGGTTCAATATTTCCTAGCCGCATTTCTGTAGGGCAGCCATTAAAACGTGGCTCTAGTGAACAGCTGCGTTGTCGTGCAAAAGCAGCACACCTCGAGTCCAGTTTCTTCTTCTTTTTCCTTTGATGGCATCCTTTCATTTTTGTAGCAGGTTTGCACAGTACTTCCGTGCGGTATTTTTATTTTGAATTCCAAAAAATAGTGCGGTAGACTTTTCTGACGGATTGTGAGACATTGAACTTCTTAGGGGGTGAAGCGCCTTTACGAACCGTTTGCATTGACTCCTGCTTTGATTCAGGCTCATAATGATGAACCCAAGTTTCGTCTCCGGATCAAAATTTCATCCTTGATATCGCTACAGAGATCCAGGAACTCGCGTGAACACTCGACGCTCTGTTTTTTTGAATCGCTGAGAGCATTCTCGGTACCCATCTTGCGCTGATTTTAGACATGCCGAGATGATCGTGGAGGATATTCTCCACCTTTTGTACGATTTTTGAGGAAATGGCCTCAATCGCCCGGCCCGAGTGCTTATCATTTGTATATATAAATATAATTATAATGTCTGTCTGTTATTTGTTTATAAATGGCTATAAGTTAGTTTTTCGCTTTATTTTAGCAATAGCGGAAACACATGTTTTCAAAGTTCTTCTCTGCCTGTCTGTCTGTCCGGCTTTCACGTAAAAACGGCTAAAACGATTGTAATGAAACTTTCACAGTTTATTAGGTATGCGCCGAGATGTAATCTCCGTTTGGTCTTATTTCAATACTCCCACGCCTTCTAACCCCTCCAATACAAAATGACACATTTTCAAAAATATTTAATAATTAAATTTTTTTGAAAACTATTGGAGCGAATAATCTGAAATTTAGAATATATTATTTTCATCATAAATATGATCTATGGTATACATACAAATTATTTTATTTTATTTATTTATTAATCAGAACAATAAACTATCTTGTTATGATTAATAAATAATAAAATAATAATAAATTGCTTAATTTAATTTATTTTAATGTATCCTAATATAGTTTACCTTAATTAATTAAATACAATTTGATAGACATATGTATATGATACATGATAGGCACTGGTGGAAGGGTCAAGCGGGATGTGGGGACCTTATAAAACGGAGCGTAGTTTCAGTTTATATGTCAGCTTATTTATTGGAGGTGTATAGTGTGCGCTGAATTTGTTAAATACTCTACAGCATCTGTTATTAGGTTCATTTTGTCCGTATTCAGTACAATGTGCATATTGCTTAAGCGGCCGTACCTATCATCGGTTGATATCGATTTCAAATCATTTTGCCTACGATTTAAAACTTATAGCTTATAACGTGGCATTTATTGACATTGAGCTCTAATTTGTTCTGAATGCACCAATGATCTAGCACAATAAGCTTGGATTGCAGGAATGCGGCATCTGCGGGCGAGGTTATGGTATGATATATTTTTAGATCATCAGCGTACATCAGATGTGAAACATTTTCCAATACTTCTGATAGATCTGAGATGAAAACATTAAATAAGAGAGGTACCCCAGAGGACACTAATATTTCTTTGAAAATAAGACCTTGAAACTCAAAAAATTGAGTTCTATTATTAAGATAGGATTTAAGCCAGTCAAGTAAGGATCCTGTCACACCAATTTTTTTTAACTTTAAATTCAGGACGTTGTGATCAACTCGGTCGAACGCTTTGCTAAAGTCGTTGTATATTGTGTCGATTTGATATAAGAATCATGGGATTCGTTGTAGTCGAGCGACCTTTTCTAAAGCCGTGGTGGTCATTAAGAACAGGGTTGATCATACTCAATTTATCGCAGATAATTTATTCGAATAATTTCGGTATAACTGATAGAATTGCTATAACCCTTCTCTACTGTTTGTTTGTCTCCATTTTTGTGGATGGGTGTGAGATGCGACGATTTCCAAGCCGAGGGGAAAGTTCCCAATGACAATGACTTGTTGAAGAGAAAATGTAAAGGTTTTAAAAGTTGATGGGCACACTTTGATAAAAATAGGGGTTGGAATAAGATCAGGACCTGGACCTTTTTTGGTATCAATAGTTTTGAGAGCATCGAGCACCTTCTCAATAGACAATGAGATATTATCAACAAGTGTAGGAACCGAAATGTTGGGTTCACTGTGGGTTGAATCTGACTGGGCACCAAAAACCTCTTGAAAACGGTCAGCAAACATATCGCAGATATTACGCCGGCAGGAAGATTGCGTGATCCCATTGGACATGGTCACGGGATAACCCGAACTTTTTCGTTTTGTATTAACAAATTCGAAAAATCGTTTTGGCTCTGTTATGATATCTTCACCAATTTTTTTTTACATAATTTTATTTCTAAATTTTTGAAACTTAAATTTGGTACAAGACATTTTTATAGCTATTCTAGCGTGATGTAAAATAAAGTAGTTTAGTGCTTTTACCCCTTCTACCACTCCTCATACAAAATTTGTTAAGTTCACAAAAATTTTGATTTCACCTATAGTATAGTATGATTGGGCACATTCGTAGTCCTGTAATTTTGTTAAGCTTAATTTAATTTTTTTTGGGCTTTTGTTTTTTTAATTAACACAAGCTACAACTATTCACATGTCCTTAACGCTCTTCAATACGTATATGATCTCGAATCACGGGATTGATTTGATCACGAGCATGTCCCATTCAAATACGAGTATCATGGTTTCATTCTTAATAGTTTATGTTTCTGATACCAACTTAGTAGAAAGCATTGTGCTCAAAGAGCCATTAAAATAAGCAGATTATAAATACTACATAATGTGTTACTAACTACATACATTCTCAAAAATTGATTATTTTGCGATTCTTACGCGGACAAAGTTGCGTGTGTTATAGTTGCAAGAAACCAGGATATTATCGATCCAACTGTCCGAATTGCAGTAAATCGAAACCGGAAGGACCTTCAACTATTTCCTTTAACTGCTTTAGCTCTTCGTTTGGCAGTCATCTTCCGACTATATTTATCAGTGTTCATGGAGAAACAGGAATCGCCTATTTGGATACCGCAGCCATAACAAGCGTGGCTGGAAGACAACTATTTATTCACTTGCTGAAACATGGTACGCAGTTTACACAAATACAAGCCAACGTCAACTTGCAAATGGTATTGCTCAACAGCGAGACGTTTTTATTAGTAAAACCGACATCTTAATAGGTAACCGACTTAAACGCATAAAGTTAGTTGCATTACCTAAAGGTGGGTGACCAAGTTCTTGTCACATCCCACGTTCTAAGCAAATCATGATAAATGTTACTTCGAAGTTCGTTCCAAAACGTGGCGGCCCTTATGTCCTAACGGAAAAGATTGGTTCATCAAGTTTCCAAGTAGCAAATCCGCAAAATGTAGATATTCCTCTCGGACCATATCACGTTTCCGCATTGAAGCTATAAAAAACGTCTACTATGAAGATTACAACGCCTGTTCAATCCTTAAGGACGATAGGACGACCTCGAAAGAATCATCTTGCGTCCTCAAATTCAGATTCTGCCGCATCATCGGGACGATCACTGCGCCAGAGGAGGAGACTGTAACAACCAGCATTTTCAATAAAAATTTAAAAGTAAAGTAAAGTAAAAATTACAATAAAATTGAAATATGATTACATTTTTGAAGTAATATTAAAGAATTTTGTTAAATAAATTAACGGAGCCACTGTACGAGCGAACTTCTATTTGCAACGGTTAATATTAGCAAATAAAAGCCCGCTCGATTGCAATAATGGACACAGTCATTCAACGAGTTCGGTGCCTGTTCCCCTGACCAAAAAACGAATAAAGTGAATTTAAATTTTTCATTCCTTGTTATCTCTTTTTTTTATTGGCAAGAGCGTTTGCTAAACTAGCGTGTGAAATTCTCAAAAATCTATTCGCTACAAGACAGAATATATTAACAAAATTAAATTGGCTAGTAGTAGAAAAACTTCAAGGTGTTAAACACATAATCTGTATCACAACAAAAAACTATACATATTTAATAGTAGTCAATAATATAAAAAAAGGAAACGAAGAAAAAGTCAAATAAATTTGCTTTAAAATTTTATGTAAGAAAAAAAAAAATGCATTTAACTATGTCAACCGGCACTCAACAGTTTCAATACAACTACGGGTCGGGGCTTGCAAAAAAGCAACGGGTGCAATGCTCTCGCTAGTACTAGGCCTTAACAGGTACATGCATCCACACCCCACAACCCGTTAGCCGATAATTAAAAATTTAGCTGATGGATTGGATGGTAGGCAGTAGAGATGAACTCAGGAGTGTTTCACTCGAAATGTGTCAGTCAGTTCACTGAGGCGACTCACTTCAAAAGAGTTATATCGCATCAATTGTGGCACCTCACTACACCAACTCGATGATGCGTTTGCGTATGGCACGGGAAATGTGCGATTGCGCTGTGACACAGTTGCCGATGAGTAAGAGCGGAATGTGTGGTTTATGTTGTGAGTCACCGACATCGAATTGTGGCTTTGCTGCAATGTATGCGTTGAGCTGAGGTGTCGGTTCATGATGCGCTGTGAGTGCTTTGGACACGTGCATAGGAAGACTTTTGATGAGCGGCCGTGCCATTTCATATGTTTTTGGTTTTACTGTGCCCTTTCTTAGGATGATTAGGAAAACTCTTTTCTTTAATTTGACACATTCATTAAGTGCTCATAAGTTGATTAATACCGAAATTTGTTGAGTAATTAAACGTGTGTTTTGTGTTTGTAAATCGCAATCTTTCTAAATTGTTGTTTTAAAATCGGTAGCTATTAAGCGTAGTATTCGAATACGTATATTTGGAATTTTCGAAGGTTTGTAAATTTATATTATTAGACAATTTTATGTTGTGATAATGTGTTCTCGAAGGTACAATATATTGTAGAATTATCACAAAAGAACATAATGTAAGTTTTCAATAGGAAAATGGATAAGGCCAGCGCTAAGAAAACTAGTGTGACTTGAAACTATTTTTCATTGTCTTCAAATGAAAAAGCGAAATGCGATCTCTGCTCAGCAGTTCTTTCTACGAAACGGGAGCAGTATTCAATTTGTCGAGTCATCTCAAAACAAAGCATCCCGAAGTTGAACTTGAAAGAATTTCACCAACTGGAACTGCAGGAACAGCATCTTCTGGAGCTAATAGTTAAACGCCATCTAGCTCATCCTCGCTTGAAAAGGCTGCTGAAAGCATCCAGCGTAGCCCTAATGCAACCTCATCTAGAGGTAGTACTAGTGCAGCTACTTCCTTACAAAATATTTCTATCTTTAGAAGCATCAGTGCTCGGCAGGGACTAGTGAGCTCCTTTGCGACTTACATATCTTAGCAAGCCAATTCCAGTCGATTGGCTAGAATTCATATCTTTTTTTATATCATAATTCAGTAAGCCATATTTTCGTCATATGATTAATGACTAGTTATAGAAAGTTTTTAGTTTATAAGTTGTAAATATCTATGTATATTACGAAAATTTTTTTATTTTTGTATCTAAATTGTTTTGAAATACAATATACTTATTTAGTAATATAAGATCGGAAATCCTTCTTTTATGAACAAAATGATTGGCGGATGAATATTGATTTATAGACAAAATTACCATGAATTTGCCTCAAAAATAGCCTCTAAGAGTCTTGTGACTGAAGCACTCTTTTAGATCGACTCAATTAAGTGAGTGAGTTGAAATGAGTCGACTCAATGAAAAGAGTCAAATTTCTCATCGCTAGTAGGCAGTTGAGAAACTCAAACTCCAATGTATACCCGCTTTTCTATGCCTACAAAACAAACAGAGCCAATCAGTCATAGATTGTTGTTATTAATAGATTATTTCGATATTCGAAAATAGCGAAATAATCGAAAGATACTAGTGGTGGAGTAGGAATGAAGGAACTTAAGTTCAGGAAACAACTGGTCCGAGATCCACCAACCTTCAGCTCGGTGGCAGTATCGGGCTGGAGCGTGTTGCCGGGTCTAGCTACGGGAGTCGTGGGGAGGTTCGTTGCTCCGATACTGACCATAAAAACCAAGACCTATAACAACAAAACGAGCTTTAGAACTCGTCACGTCGTCTTTTTATTGTATGACTCCATGGAGAGAGGAGGATGAAGTTGAGGAGGTTATAGGGGCTCCTTAAATGAAATTCTAGTGTTTCATTTTAACTCAAATATAATTTTTCGTTCCTTTTCTTTCAAAACTATAACCAAACAATTGCTTTTCATTTTGTTAATGCAACGACTTATTTTAGACAGTATTATACAGAGAAATTATTAAATTCAATATTAGACTTTTGGTTCAATGTCTTTAACGGAAATTAAAATAATAAACAAAAAAAAAAAAAATAAATTAAAATAAATTTGAGAAGAATAATATAAGAAAACTACCAAAGTAATTACATGTATAGCTAACTGTATACCCACGTGAATAATATTACGCGCTAATCAGGTTGATCTATATATGGGTCATTCTTTTACAAACCGTACACCTAATTGGACGACATATTTTCTATTGCTTCCAAAATTTTTCTATAGGTAGTATACATCGAATAAGCCGACACGTATGCGGGGATTTTTTTTTAAATTGTTTATTTTAAAAAATATGGATGTTTAAACATTTTGAGAATCGTTGGTTTTGCTCTTCTTGAAAAGCTATTATCTTCGGTTCTATTTGTCCCACAGATTTCGTTCTTATCTCATTTTAAAGGTAATTTTGTAACCTTTTTACTACATTGTTCCAAAAAAAATTGTCTTGTTAAATAATTGTAGTTATTAGCAATTAAAGCGCTTAAAGTTGATTTTCGTACTTGCGCCCAGCCGATAAAAAATTGAAAAAAATACCATCGTATTCCTTGATTGATTATCTAAAAAATACATTTAAAAAAAAATGGAGAAATAACGGGATCAACAGAAAAAAAATAATTTGCACCACCGGGCGCGTATGAAAAATAAAAGAAAAAATTTAGGGCAAAATGAATGCATTGTTATTTGTGATTTTTCTGAGAACTACGCTTTTGTGATCCGAAATGCTATTCAAGGCGTACATTGGAACAATGATCAGGCAACAGTGCATCCGTTTGCGATTTACAACAAAAGCAATAAACACGTACTATAAATGAAAAGCTTAGTAATGATTTCCGAATGTTTGCATCATGACACCGTAGCCGTCCACGTATTCCAATGGCATTTCCTCAATTTTATCAAAACTAACTTACATAATATCAATAAAATCATACATTTTTCTGACAGAGCGAGTGCACAATTAGTCCAGTCGGATTAGATCAAAAGAGGTCTGTTTGGCGAAATGCTGCGATTTCGATGTTTTTTTTAACCTCATTGTTTTTTTGCGTAGATTACGATAAAAATATTGTGGCCACTGGGGGAGTGGGGGAAAGACTCGAGAAATAGCAAAATTCACAAATTTTCGTCTGTTTTAGAGGTTTTTTTGAGTTTTATTACTTCATACTAAACAATATCGAAAAACTAAAAATGAGGTTCGATTGCAGACACTTAGACGTTTCATTTAAGTGGTACATTGTTAAATTCGGTTTATTGAAACCTGATATATAGACTGTTATTCAAGACGTTTTTGACAATTTTCAAAGAATCTGTGTTATTGGAAAGAAATGAGTATCTCATAGACTGTAAAAAAGATATTCTACCAAAACTCACGGCATTGTCTCTTAATAAATACACTTTAAATAACTGAATCAAAATTCAGCCCAAATTTAGCAGGTTTCATAGAAATTTCACCTCATGAATTTATTAGAAAATGACTTTTCGAGTAAATTTTTTCTTAACTCTTTTTATAAGGCAGAAGGACTAAATGAAATTTCCAACTAACCTTTATAGTCTTATTGTATTGTGGACATTCCGATAAAGAATTTGCGGGGCTTGAAGTTCAATTTGACTTACCCGGAGTCGAGATATCAAACTTTTTATTGAAGATTTTAAGATTTTTTTAATAATAACGTTATTTTTACTCGTAATAAGTGCAGTTACAGCCTATTTTTTGATGAATAAATTCATATTCCTTTCAATTATTTATCCTTAAAATAAATAAAATCAGGATTTTTGGCCAACGCAGAGGAATAAAAAAGTCGACGCGTCACTAACACACTAAATTGTTTCGTCGTGCTGCGCGCCCGGTGGTGCAAATTATTTTTTTCTGTTGATCCCGTTATTTCTCCATTTTTTTTTAAATGGATTTTTTAGAGAATCAATCAAGGAATACGATGGTATTTTTTTCAATTTTTTATCGACTGGGCGCAAGTATGAAAATCAACTTTAAGCGCTTTAATTGCTAATAACTACAATTATTTAACAAGACAATTTTTTTTGGAACAATGTAGTAAAAAGGTTACAAAATTATCTTTAAAATGAGATAAGAACGAAATCTGTGGGACAAATAGAACCGAAGATAATAGCTTTTTAAGAAGAGCAAAACCAACGATTCTCAAAATGTTTAAACATCCATATTTTTTAAAATAAACAATTTAAAAAAAAATCCCAGCATACGTGTCGGCTTATTTCATATATATAACACATAAAAAAAAATAATGCGATTCTAGAAACAGACGTGAATTTTTTCGGCAAATCCGTACGGTTTGTAAAAGAATGACCCATATACGTAATTTGCCCCTCCATTTAATTTGATTTGATTATTTAGTATTACATTTCATTACTCTAGGTCTGGTACCAGAAAAAAAACATAACAGAATTATGATTGGGCTTAAAGCCCAATCATATGATACTCTAGATGAGATGGAAATGACTTTAATACACCGGAAAATATGTCATCTCAAATTCTTTCGAATAGTGAATAGAGACTTTTGCATGGGAGATGGTAGAAGTAGAAGGGGAGTTTATATTTTTCGCATAGAACATTGAACATGGCATGCAAAATGTTTATTGCTGAATTTAAAGTTTTTAGTTTTCATTATTTTTAATAAAATTGGTAATAGTTTTCCTGAAATTGTGACATTTGTATGGGAGGTGGCAGAGGAAGTGGAACGTTTTAGATGATTTTGAAACTGCTTATCATCACCCTTATCACCATGCTTTGATTTAATTTCAAAGTCGATAGCTGTCATATATTCGAAGGAGAAATGCTTTTCTTGAATTTATAATACAGATATTTGTATGGGAGGGGGTAGAAGGAGTGAAGCGGGGCTGATATTTTTTCTAGCACTTATTTAAACTATTAAGAAACAAATTCTGGCAAAATTTGAAGTTTGTACTTTTTCTAGTTTGAATGGAAATTGAAAAAATGCATTTAACAAAAACTATGCATTTGTATTGGAGGGGGTAGAAGGAGTGTACGGATCAAAACAATTTTTTTTCGCAATTTTATTATTTCTATTTGTATGCTTTTTACAAAATATCAAGTTGATAGCTTTAACAGTTTCGAAGAAAAATAATTTAATTTAAATTTCAAAATTTCGTGAAATTTGTATGGGAGGGGGTACAAGGAGTGAGGTGAAGTTGATAATTCTTTTTAAAATAAATTGCAATTATAGTAAAATTAATTCTGACAAAATTTCGTCTTTTCATCTTTACTAGTTTCAAAGAAAATCGAAAATATGTATTTTTCAAAATTGTCCATTTGTATGGGAGGTGGTAGAAGGAGTAAGGGAATCGGGTCAATATTCCGTGATAATAATGACATTTATATCGTAATACTTTGACTCAAATTTCAAGTCTATAGCTTAAATTGTTTCAAAGAAAAATCAATTTCTTAATATTTCGGAATTTCATAAAATTTGTATGGGAGGGGGTAGAAGGAGTGGGGGGATGTAGCCCATTCACGAACTTAAATTTACTTTTTTGCTAAAAATGACACACAAAAATGTTTAGCACTATAGCTCAAAGCTTTCGAGAGTTATGCTGTAGACAGACGCACAGACAGACAGACGGACAGACGGACAGACGGTCACTCGGAATCGAGGTTTTTGAGCGACAACAAATATTTCTGTACCCTTGGCGGCTCTGTGCGAGCATTATTTCTTAGCGTTACAAACGGTAAGGCAAACACAATATACTCTCAGATTTCATCTAGAGTATAAACATTGAGATTTTGGAACGAAAATTTTTCTTAAAATTTCATACAGATTTCAATACAGATTTTAATGAAGTGGGGATGCGATGGGTCAGATCAAAATAGGTATAACCAGCGATTTTCGGAAGAGGGGCAGTCGGATGATAGTCTTTTCAGTATTTCAATAGTACCTATCCAAATGCGTTGTGGTAATGAGAATTCCAAACGCATCATTTGGCAGAACCCTTCTCCATCTTCTACTCGATATTGTCGCCCAATAAAAATAATTTTTATTAAGGAGTCGACGGAAATAATAAATCGAGAAGTAAATTTGGTCAAAAATCAGGTTGACTTGTTAAATCCCACAAAAGTTTCTTTGGATACCATAGAAGTGTTTGTAAAGGCCAAACTAATTCTGAGTATGGTTGATGGATAAGTCTGCACTGCGTTATCATCATATCCTTCATCCGCGACATGTTTTTTTTTATGGAGCAACTCCAAAAGAGATGAATAAGTCGGAAGTAATTGCCTCAAAGAGTTTAAATCCAGAAACGTTGAGCTTTGGATTATCACCACTTCATTCTTGGATACGTTTTTTAGAATGCGTCCTCGATATTGCTTACAGACTCGACTTAAAAGTGTGGCAAGTGAAAGGTGCAGACAATAAGAAACGAGTAGCTGACAGGAAAAAAAATATTCAAGCCAAGTTTCGTAATGAAATGGGTCTTTTGGTGGACATTCCCAAGCAAAAATCTGGTAATACTAATGACGGCAATACGGCTCGCAGATTTTTCTGGAATGCGGAAAAATCTGCCGAAATTACTGGTGTTAATGTAGAGCTGATTAAACGGTTCCACGTTCTTCTAGAAAGTAAAGGCAGTGGGTTTTCAATTGATGTAGATGCATTTGATAAATACGCCTTAGAAACTAGGAATTTGTACCTCGAAAAATATTCTTGGTACTATATGCCTACAAGCGTGCATAAAATATTATATCAAGGCAGGGATATAATAGCTTCTTGTATACTTCCAATAGGTCAACTATCTGAAGAAGCACAAGAAGCTAGAAATAAATATACCAGGAAATTCAGGGAACGTTTTACCAGAAAAAAATCTCGAATCCACACTGATACCGACCTTCTGAACCGACTGCTAATATCGTCCGATCCATACGTTGCTAGTTTTCGACATAAACCTAACACCAAACGAGCAAATATTAGCCACGAAGCTCTACAGTTGCTAGAAAAGCCAAATATAACCATAATGGAGGATGAAGAAAGTGACTGTAGCCAAGGAATGTCAGATTCAGAATGATAGTTACATTTATGGAATAAGTTATGTCCAAAATAATAAAATTCATATGACAAGTTATTTGTAAAATAATTATATTTATAGGATAAGTTAGGTTAAGAACTGAAGTGAATGATACCATTAAGAAACTATATTAAATAAAATTTTTTTTGGCTAAATAAGGAAATTAAGATGTTTTATTCAAAATTTTCACCAAGAGCGGGGGTGGGGGCAAGGTCGGCGGAAACGCTGGTATCAAAACATAGAATGCCATAGAGATGTAATTCTATCCAAAACCCATTGATATTTTCAATGCAGGAATTAAATTCCGCTAGATTGCGAAAATATCACACTGTGCGCGGTGACGTTGAGGAAATTCGCGACTTCGGCGATCTAATAAAACATTAAACTTTTCATTTTTTGTCTTTTTTTTTCTCCAGCTAAATTCGCAGCCACACGCGCTCGCTCTCGACGACCAACTTCTCGAATCCCGACCGCGTGTTTTTTCTTTTTTTTTCTATCCCGTTATCTCTGTCCGGATATCGTTCGGGTCCTTAGAGTTGCCAGATCGCGATTTTATTTTCGTTTTGTTCATTTTTTCCCAATTTTCTTTATTTGTTGAATTCACAGGGCGCGCTGAACTAGTCACACACAACAAGATCAATCTACAAATAACACACCACAATGTACAATTAGTATTCGCGATGTACAATCGAATGTCAACACGGAGACAAATCGTCCCTTCGGAGCTTTAGTGATGTTCAGCCCGTCTGTCATTGGATCGTACGTTGTCGCAGTTTAAATTTCAATTTCAATTTACTTTTTTGATAATTTTATATTATTCTTAGCAATCCCACTCAGGAACATCTAGTGCCAAAAATCACAACCAAAATAAAACCGATTTACTACTTTTAAACACTTATTCCGAAACAATTTACGGAGCTCAATTCACGCACACTTTTCCGCCAGTTTCAACATTTTTTCAACTTGTTAACATTATTGCATTAATGAAAAGTTTGACATTCATCGCTTTAAATAAATAAACTAAGAGTCGAGAGCTTTCAGAAAATGTCTAAGCTTCTTCCAATCTCATCTCCAAACCACAGTCTTCCAAAGTATCGCACCTGAACAGGTGCTGCTATTCATTAAACCAATGCGCACAACATAAGAATGCGCGGCTTCCGGCGAGAACATCACAACACTATCATGAATAAAATTTAATGTCATGTTGTGAGGAACGCGAAAAAGACGTAGAACACAGTTGAAACCTGCACCGGGAAGTGAGAGTGTTGTTTTTTTTATTTCGTAAAATTTTTCGCCAAAATATTGGGCATTCCAAAATACAGAACAAAAACAATGCATTGACTCGATTTCAATACAGTGCTGTTTTAGTGATTTTTATTATTTTCAATTTTTATTAATCAATTTAGTAAGTAATTAACTTAGTATAGTAGTGAATAGTGAAAAAAAAAATCAATTCGAAATTTTAACTAGAATCTAAAACTTATGATCGTTGGACCAATTTATCAAAAATTATCAAAAAAGAAAAATTAAATTATAATACGTATAATAAGTTATACCTTAAATTATCATATCACGCGGGATCAATTTTATGAGAATAGAAATTTTATCAAAGAATCTGTAAATGTCTGTGGATCGCTTCGAACAAATAAATAAATAACGTCATGCTATTGCAACAAAATACTCGTATCCTGCGAGCGTGGTACACTACGCTATAGTTGGCTGACTGTGGCTGAAAAATGAGTGAGTGCGTGAATTATTAACGTTTCGTTTGTCGATGGTGCCAAGCCAGCAATAAAAACAACAAAAGCAGCCGGGAAACAGGAGTAAGGGAGCGGGCGCATCAAGAATACCATACAACCAGGAAATTTATACCACACTTCTGCATCATCAAATTGTCCTCCTTTATCGGTGTGTAAGCCGTACGAGAGGTGAGTGCTCTGCTACAATTATTATGAATCAATGGGGGGCTTGTTCTAAGCTCTAAGGGTAGTTTGTACGCGAGTATGACAACTTGGGGGAAATTCAGTTATTTATTTGACCTCGCACTTTAATTTAACTGGAAAAGCTAATACAATATAATATACCTGAGTACTAGGGAATGTATTGGGTTATTTAGTAGACTGATACCGAAGGATATCCGACTTTTAACCATGTTGTAAAGGATAATTCCAGAGATGAGATCAACATTTTTAAAATGGAATGCTGTAAATTTGGTTCTATTATCGTACAAATTATAAAGATTCAGGAAACAGGAGCATCAATTATTCTAATAAAGTATTTTGCAATGGGTTTGCAGTATTCGAAGCTTCATAATAAAAAAGGATATAAAAAGAACTTGTTAGTCCAAACTATGAAACGAAATAATAGGTTTTCCAAAAATGGACACATTTTTCAATGATAATCGCCCTGGTGTCTTTTCGCTTATTAGTATAAAAAGATAATTAGATAATGAAGGTTGCCATTTCTTTTGCCTAATTTCGGTGTAGTTCCATTAAGTTTGTTATATTAGTTGCATAGCTTTTGTAGAAACTTCGTGAGATAGGGTACAACATCTATACCGCTAACTACTAGAAGAGCAGAACTGATGAATTCATCGCGTAATTTATTAAAAAGTTTCCGGCAAATACGGAAATAAAATTTGATTTCATTCATCGAGCAAGAAGTGTTAGTAAATGCTGGACTGAACTCTACGTTTAAATTTCAGGTAGACATAACATATGTATCTATAAATGAGGCAGGATGTGACTTTTTTGCAGCGTTATTTATGTTTCTTCTGTTTTTTAATAATTGTTGAAAAAAAAAATAAAACAATGGCTTATTATTATTTATTTATTTCGGTGAACACATGAGAGCATCGTGACCTTTTTGGCCTATTGTGCGTTGCCCCTTTAGCATACCATAACTCGATAGCTTTGGATATATAAGGGAGCCATATTGGCTAGTTCATCAGTTGTAAGGAAATATTTTCCTAGAAGATTTAATTTATTCCTTGCTACTGCATCGCAGTGACACTATTCTTATCTATTTATATTAGGGGAACACGTGAGAGCACTGCGGCCTTTTTGGCCTATTGCGCGATTATTGCCCCTATACCCTACCATAACTCAATAGCTTTAGCTAATCTGAGTATCTGTAAGGGGGCCATGTTGGCTAGTTCCTCGGAGGAAATGAAACCTTTCCCCAGAAGATTATGCCTTTTTCTTGCCACTACTTCACAGAGGCATAGGATATGTATTGTCGTTTCTGAGTCTTCAAGACAGAGGCGGCAAATGTCGGTTTCAGCTATGCCCATTTTATTGAGGTGGTGGTTTACTCCACTGTGCCCCGTCATTAGGCCAATTAGACTACTAATATCGCTCTTTCTGAATTTTAGGATATCCTCCACTTTGTTTTTTTGTGGTATGATTAGTTTTTTTGAGGTTGATAAGCCTGGAAGTCTATCCCAGTAGATTTTGTGTTCTTGTTCAACCCACTTCTTAAGTGTCGAGCTTTGATGCCCTTTTGATTTTCCGCAGAATGGCTCTGGACCAATAAAGTTCTTTTCCGCGCCATTTTTTGCAAGGCGATCAGCCTCTTCGTTTCCCTCAATTCCCATATGTCCTGGTACCCACATTAAGGTTACGTCGTTCCTTTTCCCCAGGATGATTAGCTCTTGAAGACAGTCCCAAATTAACCTCGATCCGTGTTTATTGGATACTAGGGCTTTGAGAACCGCCTGACTATCCGATAGGATATAAATTTATTTATTGCGATGAGCTCTCCTTATATTCTCTTGGACACATAGCTCCATTGCAATTAGTTCAGCCTGGAAGATTGTGGCTTCTTTGCCGAGTGGTTTTGAAACCGATAAGTTAGGACCTTTGACTCCGGCTCCTGCCCCCTCAGAGGTGCGCGAACCATCTGTATACCAGATGGTTGATCCCTCTTCCATTTCCGGTAGGGTGGATTGCCGGTCCTTGCGTTCTCTGATTATAACTTTGAACGGGGTTTCAAAGTTAAATTTTGTCGGCATAGCGTCCGACAATGTGGAGGTTAGAACCTCCAATTTTGGGTTTCTTAGGATTTTGAGGTGGCCTCTAAAATCCCCTGGTTTGTACTTGTTTTCCCTCTGTATGCGTAACACCCCTTTGATAGCTTCCTTTTTTATTTGTAGATGTATCGGATGGATGTTAAGGAACATTTCCATTGCCGCTGTGGGACAGGTTTTCATAGCTCCTGTGATACCAAGACAAGCTAGCCTTTGAATTGTTTGTAGCGTAAGTTGTGCTTTTCTTTGTAAAGTTTTAGTCCACCATATCGTTGATCCGTATGTGACTATTGGAAGAATGATTGTTCTGTAGCACCAGTAAATCATTTTGGGCTTTAGTCCCCATTTTCTGCCAAATACAGGCCCAAAATGCCTTTAGTGCTTTGGCATGAGTCTATTCTATATGTTTATTTCCGTTGAGTTTGCTATCTAGTATGACACCTAGATATTTTACCTCATCTGAAAAGGGTATTATTGTACCATTTATTGAAGGGGGTATGATGTACATTTTTCTACTATTTGTAAATGGTATTAACTCAGTCTTACTTGGGTTGATGTTCAAGTTTTTAGACTGACACCAGTTCATTATCACTTCTAAGGCTGATTGTATTCTTTCCGATATAATTAAATCATGTTTGCCTCTAATGATAATGAAGAGGTCATCGGCATATCCTATGCCTCGTATCCTTGTTCTGTTAGACGATCTAGGAGTTCATCTACTACAATTGACCAAAAAAGTGGAGATAGTACCCCACCTTGGGGACAGCCTCTATAGGTCTGTGCAGTCAATATGCTATCACCTAGATCCATGGCTGTCATTCGGCTCCTTAGCATGGCATGTATCCATCTAGTCGTGGCCGTTTCCAAACCCTTTTTCCTAGCCGCCGCTATTATGGCTTCATGGGGAGTATTGTCAAATGATCCTTCTATATCTAGGAATGCACAAAGTGCAATTTCTTTATAGTCTTTTGCCTTTTCGATTTGTCTTACCAAACCGTGAAGGGCTGAGTTTGTTGATTTGCCCTTTTGGTAGGCCTGTTGATTAGTAAGGCTTAAGGTGTTGATCGCCCATCTGATCTTTTCCGGAGTTAAGATTTTACCAGCAATGCTTTTGCTGTGCGGAGTTTGACGATATGTCCTTTCCTCCGCCTCTAAATCCTCATTGTTGTTTATTATTTTGCAGCCTGGGAAAAGTGTTGCCAATAACACCTCAAGGGTTTCCATACTGCTTTTAGTAGAGGACCCATCCGGTCCGATATTTATCGGGGTGTCTTTTGATAACACCTTTTGAAGTCTTGAGGCTGTTGGGAGATCATCTATCTCTTCATAGAATCTTCTCCAAGACTCTTTTTTCAACTTTCTAAGAAGATTGTTATATTCGGTTAGAGACTCTCTGTATTCGTCCCAGTTCCCAAAGGTCTTTGCTCTGTTGAACAATTTCCTAGTTTGCTTGCGTTTTGTCGCTAGTTCCTCGTTCCACCAAGGTGCTTGTTGGGCCATTTTTTTCTGTAGAACAGGACAACTTTGTTCGTAAGCATTAATTATATTGTTTACGAGTTTGTTCGTGATTTTATCGATGCAGTCTGGGCTGCTTATTGATTCTTCTTCGATACCTAGTTCAAATTCTAGGACTGACTGATACAGACTCCAGTTGGTGCGTTTGGGTTTCTGTATTGTCCGATATATTCAAATGATGTCTTAATATCAAAACAGATATGCCTATGATCTGATAATGAGGCTTCCTTTGATACGTGCCAATTTTCGCACTTGTCAGCCAGGCAGGGGCTTGTTATTGTTAGGTCAAGTACTTCCTGCCTAACTGAGTTTACGAAAGTCGGCGTGTTACCTTTATTTATTACGTCTAGGTTGTTAGTAGTAAGATATTCCAAAAGTGACTCACTTCTTTTGTTGATATCACTGCTTCCCCAGATGGTGTGATGAGCGTTAGCGTCACAGCTCAGAATGACTGGTATTTTGTGGATTCTACTGTATTCCACCAGCTCCATGACGCTTTGAGGTGGCGCCTCTTGCTCCTCCCCCGGAAAGTAGGCCGAGGCAATTATTACCTCTTGGCTTCCTCCTGCCTTTGGTATTTTCACCAGTACCGCTACTAAATCTGTTCGGATGAAAATAGGCATATTTAGGTAATTAATTTCTGATGATATAAGAATTGCAGCTCTTGGCCTGTCACTTCTTTTATCAAAGATCAGCTTACCCATTTTTTCAGGAATCTCAATAATTTTGCCCATAGCGGCTCTCGGTTCCTGAATTAGGGCTATGTGGAATTCCTCTTTAGCGAATCTCCATGTTATTGTGTCCATGGCCGCTGCTGCACGATGGAGATTCGCTTGTATAACTCTAATTTTATTTAGAGTTATGGCCATCTTCGTTCAACTGCGGCTCGCCGCTCTTGAACTCCTTGACCTTAGGGCGGAGATTCACGCTAGAGAATTTAAAGCAGACTTTATGCCCCTTTTGCTTAAGCTTTTCCATCGATTGGCCGTCGATGGAGAAGGTTATGATGGTGTTTGTGGCCTCTACTCTTCTGCTAAGAACCTTCCAGTTAGAGGCACACAAACCAGCATTTTGCGCATCAATGAGGGTGGTAATTTCCTCTGATTTTTTGTCTCTTGAGGAAAATATCCCGTGATTATTTCTAATCGCGGGATATTCTCCTCCCGGACTGCCCTGATGTTTGTGGACTCGTCCGGCTTGATGCCTTCTGCTGTTTTTCCAATCATGCTGCGCAGTGACATAGGATATGCTCTATCGTTTCTGAGTTTTTGAGACAGAGGCGGCAGATGCCGGTTTCAGCTAGACCCATATTTTGAGGTGGTGGTTAATTCCACTGTGCCCCGTCAATAGGCCGATTAGTGTTCTAATAACCCTCTTGCTGAATTTTAGAATATCCTCCACTTTGTTTTTTTTTTGTGGTAGGAGATTGATAGACCCAAAAGTCTGTTCCAGTAGATTCTACGCACTTGTTCAATCTACTTTCTAAGTATAAGGTTGAAGTATCCTTTTGGGTTTTCGCAGAAAGGCTTTGGTCCAATAAAATTCATTCCTGCGCCATGTTTTGCGAGGCGGTATGCCTTTTTATTTCCTTCAATCCCCATATGTCCTGGGACCCAGATTAATGTTACTTTGTTCCTCTTTCACAGGATGATTAGGTTTTGAAGGCAGTCCCAAACAAGCCCCGATCCGTGTTTATTGGATGCTAGGGCCTTGAGAGTTGCCTGACTATCCGATAAGATATAGATGTTTTTATTGCGATGAGCTCTCTTAATATTCTCCTGGATACATAGCTCCATTGCAATAAGTTCGGCTTCTTGATAAGCTAGGATTTATGGCTCCAATCCCCTTCGAGGTGCGCGAGCCATCTGTGTACCAGATGGTTCATCCCTCTACCATTTCAGGTAGCATGGATTGCCATTCCTCTCGTTCTCTGGTTATTACTTTAAATGGGGTTCCAAAGTTGAATTTTGTCGGAATAGTGTCTGACAGTGTTGAGGTTAGACCCTCAATTCTCGGATTTTTTAGAATTTGGAGATGACCTCTAAAGTCCCCCGATTTGTATTTGTTATACCTGTGTATGCAGAACACCTCTTGTATAGTCTACTTTTTTATTTGGAGATGTATGGGAAGGATGTTTAGGAATGTTTGCATTGCGCAGTATGGCAGGTTTTCATTGCACCTGTGATATAAAGATATATAATCAGCGCTGTAATCCCCATCTTCTGCCAAATAAGCTTTTGCAGTCCCAAAACGCCTTTAATGGTTTGGCGTGAGTCCATTCTATTTATATCTTTGTTCTAATTAAGGTTGTTATCAAGTATCACACCTACATATTTGTCCTCATCTGAAAAGGGTATTGACGTTCCATTTATAGAAGGAGGTGTTATGTAAATTTTCCTATCTTCTGCCAAATTAGCTTTTGTAGGCCCAAAACGCCTTTAATGGTTTTGCGTGAGTCTGTTCTATACGTTTGTTTCAGTTAAGTTTGTTATCAAGTATCGCACCTAAATATTTAACCTCATCTGAAAAGGCTATTGGCGTTCTATTTATCGGTAGAGCTTTTGGAGTCTCGAGAGCGTTGGGAGTTCATCTATTTCTTCACAAAATCTTCACCATGACTCTCCTTTTGATTTTTTTAAAAGTTTATTGTATTCAACAAGGGAGTTTTTGTAAACGTCCCAGTTACCAAAGGTTTCTGCTCTATTGAACAATTTCCTAGTTTCCTTGCGTTTTGACGCTAGTTCCGCATTCCACCAAGGCGCTTGGTTTGCCCTTTTGATGTGTTGAATGGGACAGCTTTGTTCGTAGGCATAAATTACATTGCCAACGAGTTTGTTCGCAATGTGGTCAATGCAGTCTGGGCTGCTTATTGATTCTTCTGCGCTACCTACTTCGTACTCAAGGATTGCCTGGTAAAGATTCCAGTCGGTACGTTTTGGGTATCTATACTGGCTTATGTATCTAAGTGAAGTTTTTGTCTCAAAACAGATATGCCTGTTATCTGAAAGTGATGATTCTTTGAATGTATGCCTTGTCAGCTAGGCAGGGGCTTGTAAGATCAAGTATTTCTTTCTTGGCACTCTTTATGAAGGTCGGGGTGCTGCCATTATTTATGATTTCTAGGTTGTTAGTAGTAAGTTATTTTAAAAGTGACTCATCTCTTTTATTTATATTAATACTTCCCCATATAGTGTGGTGTGCATTAGCATCGCAGCCTAGGATGACTGGTATATTGTGGACCTTACTGTATTCCACTAGCTCCTTGACGCTTTGAGGTGGAGCATCTGACTCCTCACCAGGAAAGTAGCCTGAGGCAAGTATCGCCTCTTTAACCCATCCTGCTGCTGGAATTTTCATCAGGACCGCTACTAAATCAGTTCACAAGAAGCAACTCTTGGCCTGTCGCTTCTTTTATCATAAATCAACTTGCAGATTTATTGAGGAATTCCAATAATTTTACCCTGCGCGGCCCTTGATTCTTGTAAGAGGGCAACATGGAATTGCTTCTTTCCGAATCTCCACGTCAGTACGTCCATGGCGGCTGCCGCACAGTGGATATTCGCCTGAATTTTAAGTTATTTAGGTTTTTGGTCATCTTCGGCTGCGGCTTGCCACTTCTGACCTCCTTGGACTTAGGGCATAAAGTCACACTTAAAAATTTGAAGCAGACTTGATGCACCTTCTGTTTAAGCTTTTGTATTGATTGGCTGTCGATGGAAAAGGTTATTATTGTGTTTGTGCCCTCTTTCCTCCTACTGAGTACTTTCCAATTCGAGCCGCACAAACCAGCATTTTGAGCATCGATGAGGGTGGTAATATCCTCTGACGAGTCTTCTTCGTGATGGAAATATTCCGTGATTATTTCTAATCGTTGAATATTTTCCTCCCGGACAGCCATGATGTTGGCGGAGTCGTTCGGATTGATGCTCTCAGCTGTTGTTCCAGCCAAGATGCAGTTTGCTCATCCAGGCAAACAAATAGCTTACACCCTGGCTTGAGGCTAAGTCCACCAAATTGTGGATTTGTACCCTCTTTTGCCGCTTTAGGGATTTCGGCCAGGATGGATTTTTGGGTACCAGCTAGCTGCTCTGGATCCAGGATCTTGAGCGGATGCTCGGTATGTATGATACCTATTCTTATTCCCCGCGTCTCTGAAGCTAGTGCCCGACGTGGAGAGCTGAGCCTCTTCTGCAGGCCTATGCGTGAAGGTTTTGTTTATAATCTTGTGTTTATTATGTTCATTCCCGGCAGAAGGCTGTGCTGTTGATGAGGTTCTACCTCTTTTTGTCGCCTTTTTCTGTGCCGCTGCTTGGATATCTTGCATTAGCATGCAGGCAAGTTCGTATGCCTCGTTCGTGGTTTCGCCATGGTTACGGAGGAACGTGTACTGTCTCCTAGTGGTACCGCCTAACCTCTTTTTATTTCCTATTAGACTCAATTGCTTCAACTCTGCTGATAGCAGTTATCCGTCTATTTGAGGTTTGCTTGTAGGTTTCCTGTCCGCTCCAAGTGGCGGTCTTTTGAAACATTTAGTAACCGAAAGATTAACCTCTACAGTCTCTACAAGCGCGGTTTCTGGAGTGGTATTTATTGTGCTTACCACTTTCACGGCATTAGCCGATGTTTGTGATGCTTTGGGGGAAGCATCAGCCCCCTGTTTATTTATAATGTTATTCATAGGAACCCCACGAGTAGCGCGAGAAAGTGTAGTCACCCCTGGCAGAGTTCCGCATTATAAGGGTAAGGCTGATTAAAACTGGAGGGCACCTGGTATCCAGAGTTTGAATATTAAGGGTTAATTATCCACTAGCTATTCATCCATTGGCATATGCTGTTCCACCGTAGTAATAGTAAGCTGTTCGACTTATTCCCTCCTATCTTGATAGGATATGGAGCCGACAGCAAGCTATTCGACTTATTCCTCCCTATCTGTAGATCTTTTAGCATTACCTAGTCTGCACCACGAGTATGCGATCTACCCTACATACCCTATAATCCACTAAAAAGGAGGCCAATAATTGTAAGAGGAGGGTCAAGGATTGAAAAGAAAAACTCTTCTAAACTAATATCTCAACTACCTCGTAAGCAATGTAATTGAAACTTAAAACTTATATTAAGCTATACTAGCCAAATACAAGAAAAATATAAAATTTAGTGATAATAGTAGGGGAAGGAAATGGGGAGCATTTAAAAAATAGCACATTTTCCAGAATTTCAAACCGCTATATTTCAAAATTCAAAACAGGTATTAAGTTGAAATTTCGTCAAATTTTAGAGTTATATAATGTATAATTTTCGTAAATTTTTTTTTAAGTAGGGGCAGGGGGGGGGGGTTAAGAGGAACGAAATGGGCCGAAATGTCGAAACTTTCAAATAATATTTTTAGGGCTCTGGTAAAAGATACAAAGTTAAAATTTGCACGTGCATACATCCATTAAATATACATAAGGAAAAATATTAGTTTGAACCAAAACTACTAACTTGCACAAGGTGTTTCACGTGTATTGAAAAAACACACAACATCATCCTCTCCATGCAAAAGTATGATTTCGACCAATTTCAATGAATCAACTAATAAATATCGAATTAAAAGCTACGAACTTGAAAATTTTTACGAACACCTTTCAAAAGAAAATTAACAAAACTGCATAACAAATTAGCTAGGGTGTAGCCTAGTAAGTAGCGTGTTGGTGAAGACATATATATAATGAAAAATGTTAAGGAACCTGAAGGTCAGGAGGCCAAGACCCGATCTGGGCTGTAGTGCCATTGTAGAAGAATCATAACAAATTTTGCTATTCCCTCACCTCCTCTATCCCTTCACAGACAAATTTATGATTTTAAGAATATGAAATACTCAGAGAAT
The DNA here is from genome assembly GCA_963669355.1 of Chorisops tibialis. Lineage (NCBI taxonomy): Eukaryota > Metazoa > Arthropoda > Insecta > Diptera > Stratiomyidae > Chorisops > Chorisops tibialis. The sequence continues at coordinate 108,732,033 of OY770262.1, read as the reverse complement.
TGCATAGAATTTACTTTGTCTATGCAACTAACCCTGGATGTCGCAAGACACATGGAACAAGGTTGGCAATCGGAAAAAAGTCAAATTGCCAATTATCTCAACAACGAACGCCCGACTTGAGACAGAACTACCGCGATGCTCATATACAGCTTAAAGGGCTGTTAGACGCGACGAGAGATATTCCATTGAAGATCTGGCCAATAAGGCAGAATCTGCAACTTACCTTGTGGATATGGATTCATTATTTAAAATTATGAAACAGCTGACGATCAGGAATTTCACCGCCAACCTGGTGAGAGATATCAACGGAACTCTCCTTACCCCTAACACAAGGTTTGCCTTAAAAGGGGGAGTAGTGCTTTTCTCTAAAAATGTAAAAAATATCAGTGAACACCAGTTGCGGCGATGGAAGGAAGACTTCTATGATATTTTAAACATCTTGTCAGAGGAAGATATTCCAGAAACAGAACAACTACCAAACATCCAACCGCAACAATACTCTATTAAATATTTCTCGCCATTCGGTTAATGGCAGGAAGGAAAGCCTCAGGTATAGACGGACTAGCTATCCGAGAGCTTTCCTGTGCGAACGGGTGTCAGACAAGGCTGCGTATTATCATCAGTCCTGTTTCTGGTGGTACTAAATGACATCTTGAAAGCTGCACTAGAAGGTGAGGAAGATAAAGGTCTTCAGTGAAGATTATTTAACATCTTAAGTCACCTTGATTATGCTGATGACGTGCGTTTGCTTGCACATAACAGTTCGTAAATAGCGAGACTGAAAATAAATGTGTGTAAAATCAATTACATGTACAAGGGTTTGAACACAAGCACACCGATTGTTCGTAACGGACAAGATGTGGAAGAGGTGCACGATTTTTTTTATCTCCGAAGCATTGTCAGCATGGACGGCGGAGCCAAAAATGATATTGAGGTTCGTGTAAATAAAGCTCGTCAAACCTTCGGTATCCTTTCCCCTTCCTGGAAGTTAAGAGAGATCTCCCTTCGCACGAAGCTGCGAGTATTTGACGCATGCGTAAAATCCGTTTTGTTATATGGTTGTACTATGCGGAAAGTGACCGTTCGACTTATCAAGAAACTGCAAACTTTCATGAACCAATGCCTCTGACGCATTTTAGGTATATTCTGGCCAACAGTGATCTCCAACGACGAACTTTGGAGTACAACTGTACAGACTAAAATAAGCATTGAGATTCAAAGGCGAAAGTGGCAATGGATCGGTCACACCCCCCCTCCCTCCCTCCCTCCATGCCTCTCATACAAACCCATTTATAAACTAATGAAATATTTATTCTATGTAAGGGAGCTATTATCCGTAATCGCAGTTAAGTGTTAAATAATTGATAAAAGCCCTGCCCTAGAACCCCCATTCACATAGTCTTTCCTATGCATCCTAACTTGCATATTGACTTCCCACGTATCCTCAACTTGTCCCAAGAATAATAAAGTTGCGCTCGACTTGTTGGCAGATTTTTTATATAATGAGCTTTAACTTTAAAAATGTGGGTTCTTTCATGATTGTACTCGAACTACAATAATATAAATATATTGTTGCGAGCTAGAGGTTCGCTGGGATTTCAAGTAAAACACAATTCGTTTAAAAATAAGTGATAATTTATTTATTCGCACTTTGACTTAATTCGCACCACTATATGGTACCACCGATATTGTTCTATCGCGTTCTTGCACCGGTTCGCGTTCTTCCACAGATGTCGCTGAATGACTGACTGCTGTCTGAAGGCTTCGTACATTTATACCATTTTTCCCCAATTCTCGAACCTTCCTGGTGTGTGTCGTCGGTTGTGTGTCTTGACTATACTGGAAAGGTCTAGATCTTTAATTATGGCTTTTTACATATTATAAAAATAAAATTCTGGCAAATTCGGGAAAGATGAATATTGCGTGGTTGCTAGATCTATAACAATATTGTAGTTCGAGTACAATCATAGTTTTACTTTAAAGTATGTATGGATAAGTGCAAGCTGTGCACTTAAGAATTAGTGCAATTTGTGCACTTATGGATTAGTGCACAAAAATGAAATGCCTGGGCAGTGCGCACTATTTGTTCTCTACTGGACTGAGTAAATTGGTTTATAACATTCTATAAAAAGTGCAGTTTGAATGGGAGGTGGTAGAAGGAGTGGTGGAATTCGAATAATTTTTATACTGACGATTGAAATCGTTATGGAAATAACAGAAAGTCCTAAATTTCAAATCAATAGCTTTTATGCTTTTTTGACAAAATACATTTATTGTCAAATGCCGAAATTGTGTCATTTCATATGGGAGGGGGTAGAAGGAGTGGAACGATTTGGCCCGTTCATGAACTTGCATCAGTTCGAACTTGTTAGTTTCTAGATTACAAATTTCAGGTCTTTGCGTACTCTAGATTTATTTGGAGACCGCCCATATAGATGCAGACATACAGAAATTGTATTTTACTATTATAGATAGTTGAATGAAACATGATATTATAAAAAATTCACGTTCAAATCTTTTATCATAAATGAATCCGTCCATATAATAAAATATGGACTTTCTTTATGCATAGTTTCACTTCCTATGTTGAAACTGGAAGTTACCAAGGAATTCTGTAAGGTATTCCAAACATTTCTCCATAGAGTGGAAAAAAGGTTTGTTGTGTCTACACCGTATTCAAAATGTATATGAGTACCTTTCATCTACTGTAATGAGCAGCACTATACAATTGTTATAGAAGCAGCTATATACTATTCAAGTCCCATGTCTGCATATTATTTTCGTGTAATGAGCTACATATGCGTAATGAGAATATGTTTCTGCTCGAACATAGTTTTGAGGAATATAATGCTATACGTGTGTATTTTGAGTAATGTTATATGCACATATATTTATGTAAAATTAAAAGGATCGGCAAGAGAGTATTTCTGGCGATTGACTTCATTCTAGCACTTATTGCGTTTCGAAATTTTAATTCGTTTGTAAAATAAGATAAATTTTGTGCTTTTCGTAGAGAACGTATACACCTTGTCAAGGTATTTCGTTAAATATTTAACATGTACGTAACTTTTCGACATTTCCCAGGTGGTCTGTTTGCACAATTTTTTTTTTTTGCGGTATGACAAACCATAATGAAAATGCTCAAACACATTCAGAATATAAATTCGCCTTACAAGCTTGCTATTTGATGGTTTAGTTTCCAATGCCATGCCTAGTTTGTCCAGAGACGGAAAATGAACCGAGCTACAAAACTTTTCTTTTTGTTCGACTGGCTGCTAGGAACCGGAATATATTCCTGGGATCCATTTAGCCGGTGGTGTACTGCAAAAAATTATCTGTACTCACACATGGTAATATTAACAATGCGATAGAAATTCAAATCTATTTTCAGTTTTATGCGATTTAATTATAGAACAACTTGTAAGATGGGCATGTGAGGCTCATGATTCCGGCATGGACCGCAGCACCATCGGCCAACACACTAGCATGGATCTAGTTCGGAGTTCTAGCACTAAAATGTGTTCGAGAATGGTTCATATATGTTTGGCACCAAGAATTTAACATGACGTCGCATAAAAAAGTCATACTAAGCCAGAGAGCCACATATGCATTTTAATGTACATATTGGCATCCAGTTGAGTATCTTAACTAAGTTCAAAATTAGATTCAAAATGGCTGTTCCGATCAAAATATTGAAAATGGCCAGCTGCCTTCATTATTTTCTAGCTTAATCGAATCTTTTGTGATTGATGGCGACAAAACAAAAAAAATATTTACATTAGAATAATACAACAATGTCTTATTACAATAATAATAAAAAAAATGTTTGCTTTTGGCGGGAAGTCTATTTCGCTATCCGATTATTTTCATAGCATTCGGTTTCTAGCACAAACATATTCTCACTCGATACTGTTCCGGTTTTTGACTTATTAATGCATTTTTGTGTACCCATGTTAATTTACTTCCGTGACAGTTTCGGATCTGGGACGCTTCTTGTCTGTTCGGTCCGGTGTCATTGACAAGGATTACAGGAGTGGGACTTCGATTATTATTTATTTTTATTACATTTTTTATAGAAAAGGGATTTCGGGTAGTGCGTGGAATAGTCAAATGTTTGATAGGTAGAGAAAGCGGTTCGATCATTTTACTGCGGCGATGATAAGTCAGTTCTTTTGTACATATCAAATAGTTAATCGAAATTTTATTTGGATTACATGGCAGATATTACGTTTTGCACAAAGAAAACATTTTCAGTCCTTGGTGTATTTTGCAATTGTTGTAGCCATATTTAGTGAGAACTAACTTTGAACGTGTATGATTTCAAGTCATACATTGATATTAAAAAAAAAATAATAGAATTACGATTTTGAGTAAACCTCAATCATTCGATAATCTAGATGGAATCGAAGTAGACTTTAGAAGGGTTGATTTGCCTACCATATCTACTTATACAATATACACTGTATATCTAATTAGATCAGTGTTGTCTTGATAATTATTTTAACGCCTTTCGCCAAACTGTGTCTTTTGTATTGGAGGTGGTAGAAGATGTGGGGAGATTTCAATAATTCTTACTGCGATACCTACAATCGATACAGAAGTGAAATTTCAATCCAGTAACCTTCATGGTTTGGAAGAAAATCGATAAATTATGAAGATGTGCATTTGTGCCGTTTTGTATGGGAGGTGATTCAAGGAGTTGTATTTTGTATTAAATTTGAGCTTTAAGACTTTAATAGGTACTGAGAAAATTGGCTTCTTGTATTTCGTGAAATGGTGCAGTTTGCATGGGAGGAGGTAGAAGGAGTGGGGGATTTTAAATATCGGAAGAACAAATTGGAACCCGCCGTTTCCCAATACACGGCGTCAGCATTAAATGCTGACCAACAATGGCGGATCAGAAACGTCCCATTGTAAACTTAGGCATCTTTCAATAACTCATCCTAATTAGATTTGTGAAGTTTTATCGGCGTTCGCGAATATGTTGAAGTTTGAGTCAAATAAGCATCATTTGCTTTTTGGCTTCAATTCAAAAATAAGCCGCGGTTGAGGCGCGTCAAATGATTATTGAAACTAATGGCGAGGGTGCTATTAGTGAAAAAACGTGTCGCGAATGGTTTCAACGCTGTGAAATGGGTGATTCCGACGCGGAAGATAAGGAACGTCCCGGAGCGGTTAAAAAGTTTGAAGACACAGAATTAGAGGCATTACTGGACGAAGATTCATGCTAAACGCAACAAAAACTTGCATATTCATTGGGCGTGACTCAATAAGACATTTCACATCGTTTAAAAGGCTTCGGAATGCTGCAAAATTATGGAAATTGGGTGCCATACGTGTTGAAGCCAAGAAACGTTGAACGGCGTTTTTTCACAGGAGAAGATCTGCTCCAACGGCAAAAATGGAAGGTTTTTTTTGCATTGCATCGTCATTGCTTCTCAGTCAATAGGTCGTGGGTTCGATTCCCACTCCAGACGGGATTTTTTTAAGCGCAAATTTTTCAGTTGCTACTGGTGATAAAAATTATTCGCAATAAAATGGGGAAACGGTGTAAAAGTTAAACAGTTCCACTTCAAGAAGGCCTAGATACTCAGTAGATGGTTTCTGTTCGCTTTCTATCATTCAGTTCCCCATAACATCTGCAAATATTTGTCAGTAAGCAGCCAGTACAACTGAGCAATACACCAGCTTCACCACTCGCTACGGTCGTTCTCACTCCCCTTCCCCAACCTTCCCAATCCCATTCCTTCCCTCCATGACTGTGTTTGTGCATTGCACGTAAAGGCCGAAATTGCCTATAACACAGGTCATTCTGTAAAAAAAAAAAAAAAAATTGGCGATGAAAAATGGATTCACCACTATAATCCAAACTGAACAAAATCGTGGGTATACCGCGGCATTCATCAACTTCGACGGCCAAGCCCATCATCTCGAAAATGGCTTGAAAATCATACTGTGTATTTGATGGGTCCCACCAGCTTGGTGAGACCATCACGAGAGATCGCTGCAAAAAACAGCTAATGCGTGTGAGCCAAGCCTTGAAGGAGAAACGGCCGCGATATGAGAAAAGACACGACTACGCTCGGCCACATGTTGCTAACGTTGTAGAAATCTACCTGGAAACATTAAAATGGGATGTTCTTCTCCACCCGCCGTATTTTCCTGACATCGCCCCTTCCGACTGCCACCAATCGATGACGCATGGCATGGCTGAGGAGCACTTCCATTCTTACGAAGAAGCCAAAAATTGGGTCGATTTGTGGATTGGCTCAAAAGAAGAGCACTTTTTTCGACGCGAAACCGGTGTGCTGCCAGAAAGATGGATAAAAAAGTTATGGCTAGTGATGTGCACTTCTTTGAATAATAAATATTTAACTATTTTTGCACAATATTGGCTCGAATTTAGAAAAAACTGCGGTTTTCAATTTGTACTCCCAATAACTGTGATTAGAGCACTATTGAATCAATTTCCTTTTAGGTTTAGGTATGTATTAAGAGGGTGGTCTCGAAGAACCACATTGCACTGGGCCCATCTAGTTGGATGTTACTCCTCGTGTGTTAGCCACATGGATCGGTTTGCGAACAAAAGAAGGGTCAAATGTTTGACAACTCAAATGTTTGACGTCTAGTTCTGCGAAGAATCTAGAGCATAAGCAAAGGAGATGACTGTTGGTGATTTGTGGGCAGTAACAAAGATAATGTTCGATGGATTCTTTGCCTTCCTCGCAATCTCTGCGGTAGCTGTTGCTCGCGATCCGCAGGCTGAATACGTGCACCTTAAGCAAGCAATGACCTGTCGTCGGACCGACAATAAGTTCGAACGCTATTGCGATTACGTTGTAACAGCTGAGCTGTGATATTTTTATTCGGCTCTTCCCGAAAGGAGTTGGTCGTTCTACAGCTATCCAGCTTCCACCATCCCGTCAAGAAAGAACGCAAAATAGTTTTAGTTGAAGCTACTCAGCTCTGTTTATACTCTAGATGAAATCTGAGAGTATTATAAGTTTGCCACAAAGTTTGTAACGCCAAGAAATACGGCTCGGAGGAAAAAATTAATGATACAGAAGTTAATATAATCACTCAAAAATCTCAAAACCGGATGTCCGTCCGTCCGTCTGTCCGTCCGTCTGTCCGTCCGTCCGTGTCCTCTCTAGCTTGAGAACGCGTTGATCTAGAAAGTTCAAATTTTGTACACATCGTTTTTGACAAAAAAATATGGTCAAGTTCGTGAACGGGCCAAATCGCTCCACCCCTTCTACCCCGTCCCATACAAAATGACACAACTGCGCAATTTGACAATAAACGGATTCGCTCGAAAAGTATAAAAGCTATGGGTCTCAAATTTGAAATATATTACTTTTATGATGATATCAATCTACCATGTAAAATTATGCGTGTCCTCCCCCTCCTTCTACCACCTCCTTCTACCACCTCCCATACAAACTGTACTTTTTCATGAAATACTCTAAGCCAATTTACTCAGTGCATATAAAATTTAGCAAGCTGAAATTTTGCACTAAATATTTATTTGGAATTATAAGTAAGACCAAAAAAAATTAGACATTTAATTTCACCCCTTCTACCCCCTCCCATACAAAATGACACAATTTCGCAATTCGACAGTAAACGGATTTTTTCAAAAAGCATGAAAGCTATTGATCTGAAATTTGGAATATATTACTTTTATAATAATTTCAATCTGCTGTATAAAAATTAGTTGAGTGATCCCCTTCCTTCCACCACCTCCCATACAATCTGCACTTTTTTATGAAATACTCTAAATAAATTCACTCAGTACGTATGAAAATTATCGAGCTGAGATTATGCACTAAATAAATATTTAGAATTATTAGTAAGACCAAAAAGAAATTAGGCGATTAGCTTCACTCATTCTACCCCCTCCCATACAATTTGACACAATTCAACAACTTGACAAAAAGTCGATTTTCCTGAAAAGTATGAATGTTACTTATCTGCAGTTTAAAATGTGTAAATTAAATGATGTTTATAGTTATTTCTAAAAACGTCATTAATAAATTCACACTCCTTTTACCACCTCCCATACAAACTGCACAATTTCACTAAATCCAATACACTAAATTTCTCAGTACCGATTAAATTTTTGAATCATAAATTTTGTATAAAACATTTTGATAGCAACCTTAGAGTGATGTGAAAAAATTAGTTCGATGTCGTTACCCCCTCTACCACTTCCCCTACAAAATTCCTTCAAATAATAAAAAGTCTCTTTCATCTAGAGTATTGCACGATTGGGCTTTACGCCCAGTCGTAGTCCTGTTATGTTTTTCTATACTGACTGACTTCCTAATAGAGTTTCAGTTTGTAGATCCTTGCCGGGCAAGAGAGTCTGCTTTGGCCTTTCCTGACGTGGTATCTCAATTAAAAATTCTTAGGATATAGCTGGACGTGGTCCTATAGGATTGGAGTGCCAGAAGTGCAGCCCTGCGGTCCGAGAAAATGTAACAATTTCCGAGACTGTTCTGTATGTCTAAAATAATTTCTGTGCACTCGTTAATAGCTAATACTTCCGCTTGGAACACAATGGCGTGTTGTGGAAGATGAAACGAAGTCTGGATAACGAGGTCATGGGAATAAATCCCTGCACCTGTCCCCTGGTCAGTTTTGTGGACCTGTACAGGTGCTGAGTATCTTCTTTGTTGCTTAATCGTTTCGTTCAGGAAACTTAATGTAAAACCTCCGTTTCTAAACCTGTGGTTGGTTCATTCGATCATATCCGCAGTCTAAAAGGGAATTTGCTTCCCTTCTACTTTCTACAATGGCACTACAGCCCAAATCGGGCCGTGACCTCCTGACCTTCAGGTTCCTTAACATTTTTCATTATTTATTGTGGAAGGGTTGTTAGACCTTCGCACAACCCTTTATCTACGAATTTTTCATTTTCGTAGATTTAGGTGACCAAGGTATACACTGCCTACTTTGGCAGTGTGCTGGAATTATGCGTCGACCGGGATTTAAACTCACGACCATCGCATTGTAGACCAACACACTACCCACTAGGCTACAACCTAGCTAATTTGCTTCCCTAATGACGTTTAAAATTTTGCCAAGACAAATTTGTAGTACTGACCACGAATTAGAGTTTTTTAATCTAATGTTTGTCTTATGAAAAGATCATGTGGAGGTAGTGAGAAAATTACCTCCAGCGCAGTAGTTGGTTTGGTTCTAAGGCCACCTGTTATACACGGACATGCCATCCGCTGGATTAGCTGTAAGGGTGCTAAGTTGGGTTTTAGTACCAACGCTGTCCACCACACTAGCGCGCTATAGTAAATAATTGGCCTGAAAATACTGGTATACATCCAGTGGATGAGGTGCGGCTTAAGGCCGCATCTCAAGCCGAATGTCTTTTTGCAAGCGAGGAAGGCTATGGTAACCGTTTCTGCTCGTTCTTGAATGTTGGCCTTACAGGATAATTTACCATCAAGAATAAGACCTAAATATTTAACTTCGTTCGAGAGGACCATTATTATTATTATTTATATTAGGGGAACACGTGAGAGCACTGCGGCCTTTTTGGCCTATTGTGCGATTATTGCCTCTATACCCTACCATAACTCAATAGCTTTAGCTAATTTGAGTATCTGTAAGGGAGCCATGTTGGCTAGTTCCTCGGAGGAAATGAAACCTTTCCCCAGAAGATTATGCCTTTTCCTTGCCACTGTTTCACAGTGGCATAGGATATGTATTGTCGTTTCTGAGTCTTCGAGACAGAGACGGCAGATGTCGGTTTCAGCTAAGCCCATATTATTGAGGTGGTGGTTCACTCCACTGTGCCCCATCATTAGGCCAATTAGAGTACTAATATCGCTCTTTCTGAACTTTAGGATATCTTCCACTTTGTTTTTTTGTGGTATGATTAGTTTTTTTGAGGTTGATAAGCCTGGAAGTCTATTCCAGTAGATTTTGTGTTCTTGTTCAACCCACTTCTTAAGTGTCGAGCTTTGATGCCCTTTTGGTTTTCCGCAGAATGGCTCTGGACCAATAAAGTTTTTTTCCGCGCCATTTTTTGCGATCAGCCTCTTCGTTTCCCTCAATTCCCATATGTCCTGGTACCCACATTAAGGTTACGTCGTTCCTTTTCCCCAGGATGATTAGGTCTTGAAGACAGTCCTAAACTAACCTCGATCCGTGTTTATTGGATGCTAGGGCTTTGAGAACCACATGACTATCCGATAGGATATAGATTGATTTGTTGCGATGAGCTCTCCTTATATTCTCTTGAATACATAGCTCCATTGCAATTAGTTCAGCCTGGAAGATTGTGGCTTCTTTGCCGAGTGGTTTTGAAACCGAGAAGTTAGGGCCATAGAGAGGACCATAGTGATACCCCGAATATTTGGTGAAATGAGGCTTCTGTGGCGTAGTGGGCAGCGTGCTTGCTTCAGAGTCAATAGGTTGTAGGTTCGATTCCCACTCCAGGCGGGGGATTTTTTTAGGCACGAGTTTTTCAGTTGCTACTGGCAATGAAAATTATGTGAAATAAAATGGGCAAACGGTTTCACTTAGAGAAGGTCTGTATACTCAGTAGATGGTTTCTATGTGCTTTCTATCATTCAGTCCCCCATAACATCTGCAAATACTGGTCAGTAGCAGCCAGTACAACTGAAAAAATATACTAGCTTCACCACTGTGTTTGTGAATTGCACACAAAGGCCGGAATTGTCTATAACACAGGTCATTCTGTAAAAAAAAAAATGGTTTTCTTCTTCTGGAGAAGAGGGCCAGATCTGTTTTTTGAAAGTTGATGGTAAATCATTTACCTAGTTCCCAACTCTCTAATAGTTGTAAAGCATAGGCTCCCCTAAAACTTGTTCAAACTTACCAGTTAGCATGAAGACAAGATCGTCTGCATATGCTATTATGGGGTAGATCTTCCGATTTACACAAGAGAGGCGATATTACGCCACCCTCTGGCGTTGCTTTGTAGACAGGGCCTTTTCTTCACCTATCCGTGCTACGATTTTTCGTGAGCGAGGAAACTTAGCTATCCATGCAGTCAGGAAAGGTTCCACACTATGGATGCGCAAGGCATCAATGTTGACGTGGTTAAAAGTGCCCTCCACTTCTTAGGGATCCGAAGTCAAGCTATGAGACTCCGTTGGGCTTCCCTTCTGAGCGCGTTCCTCTTTTTCACTGCCGACAGTTTCGGAACCACAGCGCTATTCATAGCAATATTTGACGTTGCTTTCAGCGGAGTGGTCGGGGTATACAAAAACGTTTTCGCAGGAGGCTTTACTATCCTGACCACATTCACTACGAAAGTGCTAGCTTTATTTATCAGAGAAGTAATTGGGATACTGAGACTTTTCGCCTCGATTCTGATTACTTCGATTGGCACGCTGGCTGGGCGTGAAGCTCTCCAGCCCGTAAATCGTCCGTCCCAGAGGACAGTCGACTCTGAACTGCAGCCACTTTAGCCTCTACCGCATCGTCAAACGTTGCTTTAGCAGCTTTTCGTTTTAGGTTGGTCTTAGCTCGGCGACCGTCACGATTGCTAAATTAGTTAGAATGGTCTCAATATCAAGGCTAGCCGAGATAGTGGTGCAGGATATTGCCGACGTCGAAGCGTGCTCAACATCTATACCCACCTCCATCGGCTTATTCGGTAGTAAGGCTGCATCCCCCATTGTCATAGTGAAAGCGAGATCACTGGGTTTGACACTACTAGAGCCCGGTTGCACCGTTCTAGTAGGTCCCGAACCGCACTTGGAGCCGGTGATTTTAGCACCCTCTTTTGCTGGGGACTGAGGGCCAACACAGAGGAAACACTTCTCATAGCTGTTTTTTTAAGCTGGTTCGCGGTATGGTTTTTTCAGAAAGAATGTTTGCTGCTATTTTCACGTTAACATGCTCATCAATTAGGCTAACAACGAAGAGGCGGTTGCCGACGTATGTCCGATGAGCACGTTGAGGAAAGGACAAATGTCAAACTTAATTCCTTGCTATTGCCATGCTAATCGTGGACGATGTTCTTGCAACACACCGCGTCGTTCTCCATCCATCACCTTAGGATGTGTCTGATAGGTTGCCCAGCCCACAGGTGTTAGATAGATTTTGATATAATCCATTTATGAAAACCAGCATGATCCTTCTGCAGCATTGTCGTTAATGACAAGTCCACAAGAATGTTCGATTCAATAGGAAACGCACTTACGCCATTAATATATTTATGTAAAAGTAATAGTGTTGAACCGAAATGACTCTTTGGGGATCAACGGAAGTGTTATGAATCTCAAATAATAAGGCGCCGCGAAAGTTAACAATCCTCAATACGAAACTCACAGAAAACCAAGCAAGTTAAGCTTCTGTACTAGAATATTGCGATAATTTCTATTCAATCCTTTATTGAAGTCTATAAAATGCAGCCAACCAAAGCCCTTTCTCAATATGAGTTGAAAAATTGAATAAGATTATTAGAGGGGGGCCATTCACAGTACAAAGTATCACAAACAATTTACTCAAACGAATTAGAAATACAGTTTGTGCCAAGAAAAATCTAGACTATACATTTTCCTCTTAACGCTATTAAAAACAAATTATCTGCCATCATTCTTATGGGTTACTTTCGCTTCTTACTACATTTATTCTCAAAATATTTCTACATATTTAATCATAACAATTAAGAAATAAGAATAAGAATATATCTACACATCCTAACTTTTAAATATCAAATTTTATACTTGACACAAAGAATTTAAAGTCTAAAAATAGCGCCATCGGCTGCAATTATCTTCTAGCACTTCAATTAGTTTTGATGCTATAAATTATTTCTCTAAATATCTGTAAAATGTCAAGCAATGACATGAAACGCAATAATCATGTATATTTTTAATTAACTACCTTTAATAAAACTCATTTATTATAAATTAATTAACTTGATGTTTTATTCATAAATGGTTTAATAACTTTTATGATATTTTCGGAAAATTGGGTTGTTGCAGGTGAAATTTCCGATTTGGTTGTGAAATTTTAAACAACAGTAACTCTTCTGAAACTTAATTAAATTAAAAACAGCAGATGCTATACATTTCTCCCAACGAGATTCAAGTAGATTTATGTTAGTTTCGTAGAAGTTTGGTTTTCTAGACTGAAGAAATTCGTCGAAGGCATTTTTGATGGCTGCTTCATTGTTACATCGTTTGTTGGCCAAAAAATTGATCTAAATGTTTAAAAAAGTGGTAGTCGGTTAGCGAGAGGTCCGTTGAACATGCTGGATGAGGAAGAGTCTCATACTGAAACTCTTTTAATTTATCTTGGAGGGGGTAGAAGCAGTGAAGCTAATCAAATATTTTTTTCTGATCTTAGTGATAATACTAATTAAGTATTTATTACAAAATGTTATATGTTCTGAGAAAATCGTCTTAGAGCATTTCATGAAAAAGTGTAGTTTGTATGGGAGGGGGTGGAAGGAGAGGGAGAACGCAAATAATTTCTCTACTGTAGATTTAAATCATTATGAAAGTATCTATAATATCTCAAAACTCAGACTAATACCTTTTATACTTTTCGAGTAAATTAATTTATTGTTAAATTGCGAATTTGCGTCATTTTGTATGGGAGGGGGTAGAAGGGGTAAAGCTAATCGTCTAATTTTTTTGAACTTACTAACAATTTTAAATAAATATTTGATTCACAATTTCAGCCCGCTAAATTTTATACGCACTGAGTAAATTGGCTAAGAGTAATTCATGACAAGTACAGTTTGTATGGGAGGTGGTAGAAGGAGGGGGAGGACACGCATAATTTTTATACGGTAGATTGATATTATCATAAAAGTAATATATTCCAAATTTCAGGCCAATAGCTTTTATACTTTTCGAGCAAATCCTTTAATTGTCAAATTGCGCAATTGTGTCATTTTGTATGGGAGGGGGTAGAAGGGGTGGAGCGATTTGGACCGTTCACGAACTTGACCTTACTTTTTTGTCAAAACCGACGTGTACAAAATTTGAACAATCTTGCTCAACGCGTTCTCAAGCTAGAGAGCGAACAGACGGACGGACGGACGGACGGACAGACGGACATCCGGTTTTGAGATTTTTGAGTGATAACATTAACTTCTGCATCATTCATTTTTTTCTCTAAGCCTTATTTCTTAGCGTTACAAACCTTAGATCAAACTTATAATACTCTCAGATTTCATCTAGAGTATAAAAATAATACTAACTTGATCCATAATTGTTTTAAACCGACCCCTCCGGTCTAACGTGCACAAGGTGTTTCATGTGCATTGTAAAAAACACATAAACTGAAAATTTTTGAGTGAAATTTTAAGGTAGAAACTTGAAAGTTAGCGAAATGCATTTAAAAAAAATTCCTAAATATACGAAATATTAACTGGTCGAAAACCTTTAAAACTTCTATCCCCTCCCATACAAAATTATTTTTTCGACCACTTTTAAGAAATCAATTACAAATTTTGCATAAAACTTACAAAAATAATTGAAATGAAATTACGTTAAAAGTTTTGAAATCGCGCTTGCCCTTCTACCCCCTCTCATACAAAAGTATGATTTCGACCAATTTCATTAAATCAACTAATAGCCAACAAACCAAAAGCTACGAACTTGAAATTATATACAAGCACCTTACAAGAGAAGCGAAATAAAACTACATATCAAATTTTACGATTCCCCTACCTTCTCTACCCCCTCCCATACAAATGTTCGGTTTCGTGAATGTAAAATACACCGAATTTTATGAAAATTCTATGCAACTTCGTCTATGAAACACATTCTATACAGAGAATATTGGACGTGATTCAAGCAATTAATTAAAAAGTTATTAACATCCACCCACCCTTACCCTCCTCCTCCCCTCATAAAAACCCAAACTTGCAGAAATGAATGACATTGACAACAGCCCTGCCCAAGAACTCCCTTTCACTTAGCCTTCCCTAACCACTCTAACCTGCATATTGACTTTCCACTTATCCGCAACTTGTCCCAAGAATAAACATAAAAGAATTATGATTGGGCGTAAAGCCCAATCATATGATACTCTAGATGAAATGAGAAAGAGTTCAATATACCGGAAAATATGTCACCTCCAATTCTTTTAAATAATTAATAGTGACTTTTATATGGGAGGTGGTAGACGCAGAGGAGGAAGGTTTGTAATTTTTGGATATGACACCTAATGTGGTATGCAAAGTATTTCGTATTGAATTTAAGATTTGTAGCTTTCATTATTTTCAATTGGACATAGTTTTCCTGAAAATGAGGCATTTGTATGGGAGGTGGCAGAGGAAGTGAAGCGTTTAAGATGATTTTGAAACTGCTTATCATCATCCTTATCACCACGCTTTGATTCAATTTCAAATTCGATAGTTCTAATATATTCGAAGGAGAAATGCTTTTCTTGAATTTATAATACAGATATTTGTATGGGAGGAGGTAGAAGGAGTGAAGAGGAGCTGATAAATTTTTTTAGCACTTATTGCAATTATTAAAAAACAAATTCTGGCAAAATTTTAAGTTTATACTTTTTCTAGTTTTAATGGAGATCGATATAATGCACTTAACAAAAATTATACATTTGTATGGGAGGGGGTAGAAGGAGTGTACGGATCATTACAAATTTTTTACTCGTTATTGATATTTCTATTTTTATATTTTATGCAAAATACCAAGTTGATAGCTTTAACATTTTCGAAGAAAAATAATTTAATTTAAATTTCAAAATTTTGTGAAATTCGAATGGGAGGGGGTAGAAGGAGTGAGGTGAAGTTGATAATTTTTTCAATGCTGATTGGAATTATAATAAAATTAATTCTGGCAAAAATTCGTTTTTATAACTTTGCTAGTTTCAATGAAAATCGAAAAACTGCATTTTTCAAAATTATGCATTTGTATGGGAGGGGGTAGAAGGAGTGACGGGATCGGATCAATATTCAGTCATATTAATGACATCTATATCGTTATACTTTGGCCTAAATTTCAAATCGATAGCTTAAATAGTTTCAAAGAAAAATCAATTTCTGAAAATTTCGGAATTTCGTGAACTTTGTATGGGAGGGGGTAGAAGGAGTGGGGGGATGTGGCCCGTTCACGAACTTAAAGTTACTTTTTTGCTAAAAATGACACACAACAAATTTCAGCACGATAGCGCAAAGCGTTCGAGAGTTATGCTGTAGACAGACGGACAGACGGACAGACGGACAGACAGCAACTTGGAATCGAAGTTTTTGAGCGACAACAAATGTTTCTGTACCCTTGGCGGCTCTGTGCGAGCATTATTTCTTAGCGTTACAAACGGTAAGGCAAACACAATATACTCTCAGATTTCATCTAGAGTATAATAAAGTTTCGCCCGACTTGTTGGCAGTTTATTCTTAGATAGAGGGTTGTGCGAAGGGCTAACGACCATTTCACAAAAACAAATAAAATGTTACGGAACCTGAAGGTTAAGAGGCCAAGGATCGATTTGGGGAGTAGTGCCATTAAACATGAAGATGTGAAATCCGGTGTTTAGTTCAAAGAGCAACCTCTAATACTTTGCCTAATTATACTCTAGATGAAATCTGAGAGTGTATTGTGTTTGCCTTACCGTTTGTAACGCTAAGAAATAATGCTCGCACAGAGCCGCTAAGGGTACAGAAATATTTGTTGTCGCTCTAAAACTTCGATTCCGAGTTGTTGTCTGTCCGTCTGTCTACAGCATAACTCTCGAACGCTTTGAGCTATCGTGCTGAAATTTGTTGTGTGTCATTTTTAGCAGAAAAGAAACTTTAAGATCGTGAACGGGCCACATCCCCCCACTCCTTCTACCCCCTCCCATACAAATTTCACGAAATTCCGAAATTTTCAGAAATTGATTTTTCTTTGAAACTATTTAAGCTATCGACTTGAAATTTGGATTAAAGTATTATGAAGTAGATGTCATTAATATGATTGAATGTTGATCCGATCCCGTTACTCCTTCTACCCCCTCCCATACAAATGCATAATTTTGAAAAATGCAGTTTTTCGATTTTCATTGAAACTAGCAAAGTTATAAAAACGAATTTTTGCCAGAATTAATTTTATTATAATTCCAATCAGCATTAAAAAAATTATCAACTTCACCTCACTCTTTCTACCCCCTCCCATACAAATTTCACGAAATTTTGAAATTTAAATTAAATTATTTTTCTTCGAAACTGTAAAAGCTATCAGCTTGATATTTTGCACAAAAAATAGAAATAGCAATAACGAAAAAAAATGTGTTTTGATCCGTACACTCCTTCTACCCCCTCCCGTACAAATGTATAATTTTTGTTAAGTGCATTATATCGATTTGCATTAAAACTAGAAAAAGTATGAACTTAAAATTTTGCCAGAGTTTGTTTTTTAATAATTGCAATAAATACTAAAAAAATTATCAGCTCCTCTTCACTCCTTCTACCCCCTCCCATACAAATATCTGTATTTTAAATTCAAGAAAAGCATTTCTCCTTCGAATATATTAGAACTATCAAATTTGAAATTGAACCAAAGCGTGGTGATAAGGATGATATGATAAGCAGTTTCAAAATCATCTTAGACGCTCCACTTCCCCTGCCACCTCCCATACAAATGCCTCAATTTCAGGAAAACTATGTCCAATTGAAAATAATGAAAGCTGCAAACCTTAAATTCAGCACGAAATATTTTGCATCCACATTAGGTGTCATATCCAAAAATTACAAAACTTCCTCCTCTCCTTCTACCACCTCCCATACAAAAGTCACTATTAATTATTTAAAAGAATTGGAGGTGACATATTTTCCGGTACATTGAACTCTTTCTCATTTCATCTAGAGTATCATCATTCTTTTATGTTTTTTCTTTGTATTAAGTCGTAAAAAATATGCTTAAGGTTTTCGACAAGATATTACAAACTATTTTTTTTTGCGTATTGCAAATATTCGATTGACGCTCTACTAATCTTTTCGTTAAAAAAAAAAAAAAATATGTGGCAATAAGTTAACATCTAAATGTGTCACTAAGGTGAAATGAAAGGGCAGATCCGAAGATTTGTCGACACTTTTATTTTAAATAATTTAATTTCATTATGAATTCTATTAAAGAAAAATTAGGAATTTGAAAGTTTAGCTAAAAGGATGAATGAATAATTTTCAAAATTTATAATAAAAATATTGGTTTTTCGGTCCTAAGAAAAGTATACGCTACACTACACTACGAAGGCTCGTGATATAGAATTTTTGTGGTGCTATCCCATTATTTTAGCTTATAGTGGTTATAATTTTCTCCACAGAAGTTAACTTTGTTTAGAATATTTCCATTAAATAGCTTAGTTGCGTACCTCAAAAAGATTTCAACTCATAGATATCGCAAAAACACGGCCGCATTCAACAGATTTGGAGTAGAACTCTCAAACTTGGCCCAAAAGTTTTCTTCATTTGACAAATATGCTCTTTTTTCGAATAAGCTCCGGTCTCCCCTACCCCTCAATTGTACTTAATTGTATCGGGATTTTCAATAAGAACATAACAATTTTGTATTGAAATAAAATGTAGAATAATTGAGATATCGTGCTGAAATTTATTCCAGGTGTAGTACACCTGTTAAATTTAAGTATGAAACTTGATCTCGTTCATATAATCACCGCAAGCACGTTTGTAGCGATCGATTCTTTGGAGTCAATTTTCGGTCGGAACGTTGGCAATTTCGCGTTCAGTATTGCCCCTGAGGTCCTCTAACGTTGTTGGCTTATTGGCCAACCAACGGCTCATTGGCCAACCAACGACTCAAAGTAAATCCTTAAAACGATATCCAAAGGCGTTAAATCGCACGAGCGAGGTAGCCGGATCATTTCTCGAGATTATACGATTGCTGAACTTTCCCTTCAATAGATCAATTGTTTGACCTGCTGTGTGGCATCTGGAACCATATTTTTGCAACCATTTATCACTGATGTCAATTCTGACCAAAAATAGTCTTTCAACATGGCACAATAGCGAACTCCATTGACCATAACATTGCGATCATTTTCATCGACGAAAAAACATGGTTCAATCACACTTCCGGCATGAAATCCTCACCACACGGTCACCTTTTGGATGCAATGGAGTCTCTTGAAGCACATGTAGGTTTGTTGCTGTCCAATAATATTTATTTTGTTTATTAACAAGGCCATTACTTCAAAAATGAGCTTAATCGCTGATTTTTGCAGGACCCTTCAGGTTTCTTAACATTTTCATTATTTATTGTGGAAGGGTTGTTAGACCTTCGCACAACCCTTTATCTTCGAGTTTTTCAATTTTGTAGATTAAGGTGACCAAACAGGCAGTGTGGTGGAATTATGCGTCGACCGGGATTTGAACTCATGATCTTCACATTGTAGACAAACACGCTACTCCATAGGCGTGTAGCCGGCCAGTAGCAACTTAATGAACCTGGTTGGTAGACTTTTAGCTGCGAATCGTGCACACTCGTGGTGGCTGGTTTTTCATTCTCTTAATTTCCCCCATTTATTTCATAAAAATTCAGAAACAAACTTACGTACGGAGGAAAATTTATATGAATTACGGGTCAAATTTAGCGAAATTCAAAAACACAAATCGTTTAGATCTCACGTTCAGTTATATGGAAAATTTCTTGTTTCTGGGTCAAAGGAAATACATTTTTGTATGAAAAAACATTTAAGGAGTCCAATTTCACAAAGCCTATAAACTTTTTTTACTTAGCCGAATGCATTGCGGAAATATCATTTAGTTTTCTTCTTCAATGGCACCACCGTCCAGATCGGGCCTTAGCCTGAAAACCTACCGGTTTCTTAACATATATTTGTTTTTGTGTAGGGATTACTTGCCCATCGCATATCCCTCTATTTACGAACTTTTATTATCGCTGATTGACGACTATGCCTAGGCAGGCAGTGCGCTGGAATTATACGTTGACCGGGATTTGAACTTTGCATTGTCGACCAATACGCTGCCCCATTATTTTAGTAAAAATGAAGGTCACAATTTGGATTATGCCCTTAAAGTTATGACCTGAAATCACGTGTCACAGTTTTTTTTTTCAAAACCTAATAAAATCCTGTAATTTAAATTCAGATCAAGTAGGATCTTAAATAAACTTTTTGAATAGCGACAGAAGGTAAAAATAAGAAGATATTTTCCTTAGAAAGCGTTAAAAATTTGACGCACGAGCATGTAAGCTAAGAGTAGTTTAGTATATCGATGTTGGTTAAGAATACAAAAATTTGCATCCTTGTTGAAGACTTCTAAGGAGAAAAGCATATGAAAAAAGGAATATTCTATTTTCCGTATCAAATAAGGGTGATGCAAAGCGCACATTCATCCGTGAAATGCAAACAAGTGTGATAACAAGCGAAATATTCCTTCTAGTTGAATGAAAAAGATCTGAAGGCGTCATTGTTAAGATCCAGGGGGATGAATACAATAAGAATTTGTATAAAGGTGGTATGTAGTATCGATTTATTTGTAAATGCCGTTGACTCATATATTCTTGGTTTTATTTAGATTTAATTGTATTTCCATGTTTTTTTCGTAATAAAAAGTTCAACTCCTAGGCAGGGAAATTTTAAAACTATCACCATCTGGTTTCAATTTATATTCAATCTGGATTGTAGTGAAGTACCTTTATCTACAATCTCTACCCGTTAGTTTTATCCCTGGCAGAAGTGAGCAGTATATCCGTAATTGAAAAACTAACTTCGGCTGTCATCTTTACCAACTCAGATTTCCCTCTTTTGTGTAATACTTCCCAGTTCTCAGACAATTGTCGGTTTTCCTATATCCTTGTCTATTAACATCCTATACATAAAATGTTATTACCAAATGTTCTTCACGCCGAAATGTATAACTACTCCTATTATAGATATCCGGTATGGCAAGGATCCAATAGATAACTACTAAAAGTCGAAAATGCAAAGTCTCAATCATTGTCCTTTGTCAGGATATACCTATAGTTTCGGATTCTGTTCCCAACAGAATTTCTGTATACTTTCATCGTTTCTGTTCTTGAGAGCGACGTGTTTTCAGAGATTGGCCACCGTTAGTATTGAAAATCAATAATGTAATTTCGGAAGGAGAACAACCTCTGTAAGGAGACATAAAAGTTTAAGTGGCAGTCGAGGTTCTTTTAGCCTAGTCATTGAAATCACATCATAAGAAAGTCTTCTCTGACATATCTCATCTCGCAGATTATTGTCAAAATCCATTAGATGGAAGAAAAATTAATTCGACCTTAGATTAAATAAGACGTTCTACTTTATTTCAGTCACTTCATGAGTTCGGTAGCATGAGCCGAGGAGGGATGGGACTGAGAGCACATGGAATCGTACCGATTTCAGATTACCATCGCGAGATTGATTCAGATTGAATTTCGAAGATTATGAGATGAGTCACGAAGTGATGGAGTTGGGCTGTGGATGTGTCACACCTTGTTGATTTCTTTGACGTATTACAGATATACTGCATTATTTTTGATGCCGTAATGTGCCAAATTGTTCGTCTGTTTTTGTGTAAGTGATTTTTTGTTGTTTACGCATGGAGCTTTTTAATCTTTTAATACGTTCTTTTCGAATATTTTATTTTTGGAATAAATTTGGGATTATGTACATATTCCACGGTTTTTTTTTACAGTTGAAATTCGTAGAATGGGTTCTTTTTTAAATGTTTACGCTCTGTTAGTTGTTAGTTTTACTATTACAGGAGCGTAGAGGGGGCTGGGGACTGAGTTCATAAGATTATGCTTAGCATTCTCTGCATCGTTCTTAAGAAAATGTTTGTGTAGAACATTCCAAAATTATAGAATTTGTAGGAGAGGGTTCGTTATAGCCGGTCCCAAGCGCAGTTGAAAAAGGAGGAAGGAACGTTGAGTTAACCTGAATGGCCAGTAACACCGATGCGTTTCAGGAAGTAGACAAAATGTAAGACAGAGTTGAACTCGCAGCAGAGCTGTGAGAACTCCAGCATGTCATATTTAGCTGAAAACTCCTACCCTTTTTCTACCTTCTTCTACTTCTACAATGGCCCTACAGCCCAAATCGGACCTTGGCCTCCTGATATTCAGGTTCCTTAACATTTTTTATTACTTATTGTGGAAGGGTTGTTAGCCCTTCGCACAACCCTCTTTTCACGAATTTGTCATTTTCTTAGATTGAGGTGACCAAGGTATATCCAAGCAGGCAATGTGCCGGAATTATATATTGCGCCGATCGGGATTTGAACTCACGACCGTCGCATTACAAGACCAACACACTACCTACTAGGCTATACCCTAGCTTACCCCTTTTTCTACCAGGGTGTAATAAATAAGTAGGTCGGGAGTTAGGCGACGCGCCAACAAGGCACCACCGTATAAGGAATACTGTCCAGAAACCTAAAGAACAGCCTCGAAAAAAATGGACTCAATGACAACGACCCCGCAAACGAAAAATGGACTACTCTTTTGGGTCTTGGAATGTTCGATCCTTTTTTAGGACAGCAGCTATGAAAGAATTCCTCGAACAAGTAGCAAAACACAACATCAACATAACTGCCATCCACGAAACGAAATGGCTCGGTAACGAAATCATGGACATGAGATCACACACAATCTATTCAAATGGAAAATTGTCGGGAAGCAGAGAGTTTGGAGTAGCTTTTGTCGTTGACAAAAAATTTAAACAGCAGGTCACGAGCTTCAAACCACTAAGTGAAAGATTGTGTGCAATCCGAACAAAGACGAATTTTTTCAACACTTGGTTGATCCGCATTTACGCACCTAAAGAAGACAAGGACGATATAACTACAATAAAAATGAATCTTATGCTACGCTGGAGACAACCTATGATTCACTGCCCTCGAATGACCTAAAACTGTCTTAGGGGATTTTAATGCAAAAGCCGGGAAGGAGGAGGCTCATAGAGGAACAACAGGAGGGCACAGTCTCCACGACATAACCAACGACAATGGCCAACGTCTTATTGATTTCGATAGCAGCAAAAATATGATAGTAAGCTTTACGTGCTTCTCACATCGCGATATTCACAAACGAACGTGGGCATCACCAGATGGTTACACCTTCACCCAAACATACCACGTTCTAATTGAGGAAAGAGCTGCATCCAGCATACTTGATGTACGAACCCTCCGCGGAGCGAATTGTGACTCTGATCACTATCTAGTCAGAGCTAAGTATCGATGCCGAATAGCTTGTCGTGGATATTCGAAAACGAGTAGAGCTCGCAAATTCAAAGTCGACAAGTTTAAAGATGAAAAGGTGGCGTAGGTTTATATGTCAGCATGTAATAAACACCTGACACCAACATATGAAAACATCCAAAATATGCCAGTGGAGAATGTGTAGATGAAAATACGAGACAGCACCAAATCCTCCGCAGAAGAGGTATTAGGATATCAAGTACGGCGAAAAAATAATGATTCGTTCGACCAAGAATGTCGCGATGCAATAGGCAGAAAGAACTACGCTTATAAAATGTTTTCTGAACGACCAACACGAGCCAAAAAAGAAAGATATGACGAGCTTAGGCGATATGCGAAAAAGACCTGCAGGCGAAAAAAAAGGAAGTACCATAATGACAAGACACAAAAAATGGACGACGATATGAGACAAAATAAAACGCGGGACGCATACGCTATAGTAAAAGACATAAAAAAGGGATATAAGCCAAAAACCAGTCTCTGCAAAGACGCAGAGGGCAATATCATCAGCAGCACACAAGAAATCAAAAGGAGATGGGCTTCCTACTTCTTCTCAGTCCCACCCCATTAGCACCGATCACGACAGACAACATTTCAATTGAGGCCTCAACTGAAGAAGAAGATCCATTGTTGACACTACCCACGCTTGACAAAATCAAAGCAGCTCTATGGGACCAAAAACTCAACAAAGCGCCAGGAATTGACGAAATACCAGTTGAAGTTTTGAAAAACGGTGGAAACTGTGTCGCTGAATTACTGCACAACATGATATGGAAAATTTTGACGAAGGAAATTATACCCGAAGATTGGCGAAAAAGCATCATATGTCCAATTTACAAGAACGGAGACAAACTCTGCTGTGATAATTACAGAGGAATATCATTGTTGTGTACGTTTATATAAAATACTGTCAAAAATAATTAAACATCGTCTTAAGTCCTATAGTAATGAAATAATTGGCGAATACCAAGGTGAATTCAGAACCGACTCACAATGACGAACACTGAATCCCAAGTGAGAATACAAACCGATTCCACAACGAGCTTTCGGAATGTGGTTTAAAGCAGGGAGATGGTCTAGCTCCCATGCTTTTCAACTTGGCATTAGAGTATGTCGCCCGAAAAATCCCAGTCGACACTAACTACGACGAGCCAGAAGCTTCAACGTTCATCAAGCTACGTAAACCGCAGTGGGCTGGCCATGTAGAGCGAATGGAAGACAGAAGAATACCCAGACGTACCCTTAAAGGCAAAGCGAGTTGTAACCGGCCAGTAGGCAAACCACGCAAGCGATGGGAAAACTCGTTTGATGTGAAGACAGCAAAGCCGTTTTAAATTAACAGCTGGAGGACGCGTCTTTGGATTGAGACAATTGGAGGCGACGACTTCAGGAGGCTAGGGACCGATTTGGGCTGTCGCGCCATTGGTGATGAGGAAAGGTGGTGAAAGGAGTGTGGAATGCTTATTATATTTTCAGTTTTTGAATCCTTTCATAAATACTTATAGTTAAATCTATATAGCTCGACCTTGGAGGTAAACTGCGCCATGTCATTTTATTCAAATTTTCCTTAGAGTAGTTTAAATGTTGTTTAAATGCTGTTGAAATTTTTCAAATCAGAATTACATTTTCTTCACCCAGCAGGACACAGACCAAATGTTAAACGAGATAGGTATATGGCTATTATGAGCAATCTAACTAACAAACCCCCTATTTTGGAGTGAATTACGATAACTTTTATAAAACAGCACCGAGCCGACATAGCGCAATTTACTGCTGAGGTCCAGATATATAAAAATGAATGTATGTGTGTTTGTTTGTCTATATCGTATATGTTCATATACCATTCATTCGATTCTGAAGAAATTTTGGTAGGGTTGAGCGCTCGCCTGCGAAAGCTTCTAAAGATTGGTCGACTCAAACCTCAAGGTGGCCAGAAAATGTCTTCACGATCTTCTATCTAACGATATCGTCACATATTTGTAATGAATTACATTAAAAGTGGCCGACTAAAGAAAATCACTCAAGCTTCCCACAAATCTACAAGACTGCAATTGCATTATTAGTGCAC
Source organism: Chorisops tibialis (assembly GCA_963669355.1). Taxonomy (NCBI): domain Eukaryota; kingdom Metazoa; phylum Arthropoda; class Insecta; order Diptera; family Stratiomyidae; genus Chorisops; species Chorisops tibialis. The sequence continues at coordinate 108,706,765 of OY770262.1, read as the reverse complement.
AAAGGAGCCAGAAAATAGACCGCTAAATTTCTGGCATACCATACATCTTTAACATCTAACATTCTACTTCTTATGGCACTATAATCCAAATCGGACCTTGGCCTCCTGACCATCCGGTTCCTTAACATTTTCTTTATTTATTGTGGAAGGGTTGTTAGCGCTCCGCACAACGACCGGGATTTGGACTCACAGTTTTCGCAAAGCCAACACGCTACCCAATAGGCTACACCCTAGCTATCATCTAAATTTTTTTTTTATGTGACTCCAGAATTAAAGGGGCTGCCCTTTTGTACTGAAGCACAGCTCCTGTGAGGGGGAAGGATATTGGTTTTTGGGAATTAAGTGAATAGAGACGGAAGTGCCTCTGAATATTTTTTTTGAATTGTTGAATGTTGTAGTCATGCGGGCATTCTGAAGGGCAGCGAGTTCCATATTCGAACAATCCGGTTTAAAAACGAATCACAAAATTTGACAGTGCAACCGAAGATAGAGTTTAGAGAATAGTTATGAGCGCGTGAAGCAGCTCGAGTATTACGGGGTAAAGGCATACATGGGGGTAAGAGATTAGAGATTTCGTCCGAACAATTGTTGTAGCGATACAAAAGGGTTAGGTAGCTTATAGTTCGTCTATGCTCGAGTGAATTGAGCGATAAAGTTATGTCAGAACCTCTTATAGTCTTAATAGTTCGAGACCGGATAGTATCCACGTAGGAGAGAGAAGTTTTTGCAGCTCCCGCCCATAGGTGGGAATTAAACTCAAGACATGGACCAATATAAACCTTATAAATTGTCAGTAAGCTAGAAGCGGTGAAGGAGTTTTTACACCGTTTTCGGTAACCCAAACATTTAGATCATTGGCGATGTTAAATATATGATCGTTCCAAGATAAGTTTTCTGAGCTTTGGATACCTACATCTTAACACTTGAAGAGTTGGCTAATGGCTGGCCTCCGAAGGTGATTGGATTAAGGTTAGAGTCACGTTTGTGGGATACAATATAGCACTGGGTTTTCGAGACATTAAATTCGACTTAATTCTTATTGCGCCAACTAAGAAATTGAGCCAAGTCGTCATTCAACGATTGAACCACGTGCCTACGTTGTTCTATTAAGCTTTATCGGGCTAAGTGATGAAGTGATACGAGAAGTCTAATATGCTGCCATCAGCGATGCTATGTATATGATTGAGAGTTGAAGGCAGCATGTCATTAAAAAATATAAGAAAAAGGGTGGGAGAAAGAAACGAGCCCTGAGGGACACCAGCGTTAATTTTATGTGAAGGGGAAACCACTCCATCTAATACCATACGATTGGCTAAACAGCATTCAATCCAGGAAATAAGGTAGTCGCCATTGTCGTCATTGCTAGTAATTATACTAAAAGTGGCCAAAACAAGGATTGTGCAGTTCATATTCGAAGATCTTAATATAGGGTGTTTGAGCAAGACGTGTAGGGCTGGAATGGTCTAATATTTGACAGCTGGTTGCTTGACAGAAATCACATTTTTCATTTATGAAAGCGTGAAATTTACCACAATCGTTGAATTTTATTACTGAAATTCGTGTTCAATCGCAGTTACGATGCGCAAAATTCGAGCTAATTTTAATCGTGATCATGTGCCTTCTGAGACGTGTTTGCACAGCCTGCTCAAAAAATCTAAGAGACTGGCTCAGTGCAAGATGTGAAGACATCGATACGACTTCGCTCCGGACGTTCGACCGAAAATATCGCCGCATTGAAGGACAGTGTTGAAAATGACCCACCTCCATTCGTCACCGTGCTCAAGAACTCGAACTCTTCACGTCCACAGCGAATATTGACGAAAGATTTTGATCTGCATGTGTTCAAGGTCCAATTGACTCAAGAATTGCAGCCGGCGGACCACCAGCAGCTCCGTACGTACTCTGATTAAGACTTGGAAAAAAATCCTACACCTTTTTTTGATACACCCCATCTCTGATTGTGAATATGGGTTTCAATTGGGTATAGTACACACCATGACATTGCTCTACTTGTGATCAATGTATTTGGGGAACTATTTAGAACTTTTCATCAAGAAATAAAATTGCAAGAGTTTTTTATTTCGCTACTGTTGTCACTTTTAAGCAAAGAATTAAATAATTTTTTTTTACAATTAGTCATAGGAATGCATCGAAAGATGTGCTTACCTGTTCTAGGTGATCTTAATGTCTTGTCAACCGCCTGATATCAGCATATTTTAAGTCAGTTTTCAGATTTAACCACTCAGACTCCGTTTGTGGAAGCACTCGTTCATGCTACTGTGTCAAGATAAAACATTAACTGAGAAGAAAATTAAAGTTAAGATTCTCTTTTGGGAAGTTTGCAACTCCGTTAAATCGAAACGTGTTGTTTGCACCTCTCTGATTTGCCATATTGATCTCAATCTCATCGAAAGTTAACCCATCGCTAACCATCAACTCCCTTTCTTTATCTTGCAGATAACAGTACGACGCTTCGCCTCAATGGCATCAACATTATGAAAACCGTACTGCATATGGGCAAATAAGATTTCCCGATAGTATGCGATAGCCAAACGAATCCAGTTACCATTTACATTGCACATGCAAGAAATAGGCCGACAATTACGATGCGTACCAATTGAATTCGAAAGACCCTGTTCGTGTTGAAAGCTTTACGGATCTGTTCCAAAGTGGCAAAGAAACTTCTTTGAGCTACCACCGATGCAGTTCATATCCCAATTGCTCCTAATGCACAGATACTTTGCTCTAGTCACGTATCTGAGATTTTTTCTGTCCACCTTTATCGTCAGATGACGTGAATGTGACAATGAGCCTTTTAGTATAATTGTCACAGTTTCATTGTCACAGTCTGAGAGTGCTGCATCCTATCGTTGGCGCTCAACTCTGGTATTCTCTATGAGTATATGACGCGATACTGCATCGGCCCGCGAGCTGCACCTGAAAACAGTGGGTTTTTAATAAATGGACCACTGATCGAGCCTTGCGGGCAGCCACGACCTAGAATATCATTAAAACCCCTAAAATATGCTCTGCTGTCAATGAAATACCTCTTCCAGAGGATTTTTCTTGATAGTCACAGACTCTAAGCTATTCTAATGCAGCCTTACGCTCTATATAAATGGAATAAATTTTGTACCGGCCTGAAAAATACCCTACAGGATTTTTTAAATATTCTGGCCAGACGTCGTCTCTAACGACGAACTTTGGGGTGCAACTATTCTGACTAAATTAGTGGCAGTGGATCGACCACGCTTTGGGGAAACTAGTGCTAAAGATTTCCAAATAATCCAAGGATTATAAGTCTCAAGGAAGACGACAGCCTGGCCGACCACATACATAAGGAAATGGGCAGTTGAAAGGAAGGCTTGAAGGCTGGTGCTTGGGATCGTGCTTAGTTGAAGAGAACTGTTTTTTTGGAGCAACAGGAAACTGAAATTAATGTATGTGTAAATATGAATAAATTTATATATATTTCAATAAGATGTGGTGGAAGGTCCAAGGAAATTCAATTTTCCCTAATTAATATTCATCTCATCTTGTCAAAATAAAATTTCAGGTCCTTTCAATCGACTTTCGAAAGAAGGAGGTTGACAATTCAATCAAGTCATTTCTCTTGAGTGATTTTGAGTAGAACCTTTATCTAGACATAAAAATTCCAAAACATTTTCCATACTAAACTGTCACTCAAAGATCGCAAACTTTCAGATGAATTCTCATAAGGAAAAAACTTTTTTCCCTTCTAAAATAATTTCAATGGAAGTTTTTATTCATATAAAGTATCACACATTTATAATAATGTTCTATGACTTCAAACTTTCTACAAAACAAACAATACGACAAAAAATACAACACTGAAAACATCGTCAAACTTCAAAAACTAAAAACAGAGAAATATAGACTCTGTAATATCCAACTATTATCTCTTTCAAAACAGTTTTTTTTTTAAAACACCTTTTTTAAACTTAATGTTAGGATGTGTATCTTCTAAAGAATATCTTTTGTCTTTCATTTGCCCAACTTCAATTTTTATTATATACCAAACGTTCTGTATAGAGAAAGTTTTATCTAAAAACCGAACAATTCACCTTTTCTGAACTCTTATGCCTCTAGAGTTATGCGGTTAACCTTATTTGGTCAAGGTCAAACTGACAAAATCCAGAAAATCTGCGGCAACCACCCGAGGCAAACTTTTCTATAAGGACTCAGTTGGAAAAAAAGTTGATGCCCATCGTAAAATGTCCTTTGTGAGTACTTCAAACCATTTCCTTCTGTTTGTTTACTTTCTTGACCGAAATTTCATCTTTTTATTTATGGTATCCTGAACGGAATTATTTGGTGGCGAAAATCATAGCGATGTTGTCGAAATATATAGTGAGAGAGGTATCCGTAAGATTGTGATTTTTTGAGGAAAAAAATAATCGATAGGAGTGCGAAATACTGTGATGGTAGATTATTTCAAAATGATAGCAAAAAGTTTTCTGTCCATTTTGTCAATATAAAAAGGATTGAAGTGAAGCGTAAAGCATATTTTATTTTGACCGAAAAATTATTGACCTAGTTTCGATTTCTTACCAGAATTCTGAATTTTCTTTTGATATCATTCTAATGAATTAAACATTGCATTTTGACTCCCACAATAGTTTCGTAGTGACATTGTAACAGACGGATTTGTCAAAGATATTGTTCGATAAATAAAAAAATATAAAGTTGTTTCATCTGCTCTCAAATTATACCAGACAGTAGCTCCTAAATTCTGACTAATTTTACTGATTCTTAGACCCAGTGTGTAGTAGTAGTAGTATTAGTCAGTAAGGTCAGCGCAACAGGGATGAAACGGGGAGCAGCTAGACCTCCACTTTTTACATTGCATTAAGATATCGCTTACACTGATATGTGGACCAGCTGTCTTAGTGAGGGTTTTAAAAATTATTCAAAATAAAATATGAAAACGATGTAAAAGTAGAACAGTTCCACTTCGAGAAGGTTTCTTTTATACCCAGTACATCATTTCTGTTAGTTTTCTTTAATAAAATATGTAAATATTTGTCTGTAGCAGCCCCAACACTAGTCACGGCCGTACTCACTCTCCTTCCTCTAGTCCTTCCCATTACGATTAATCCTTCCCTCTAATGACTGTATTTGTGCATTATGCCTTTATATAAATTGCCTACAAAACAAGTCAAACTGAAAAAAACAAAATAAATTTTAATTTATGGCCCATTATATTTAATTTTCTTGAATTTTATCGAATCATTTCATAGGAATTTCATATACGGTGACATGTGCGGTGCGACGGCAATAATTCGTATTCAGAAAATTTTGTGTAGGGCGATCAAACTCCTATAGTTTCTAGACTCCTTGAATGTTCCAGTGCACTTAAACATGAAAAACTTCTCCTAAAAGGTCCATCGTGAAAATGTTCTTTTCTTAAACGATTTATTATCTCACTTTTCTATAATACAATTGCAACTCAAAATCAATGAAATAATTTTAGCGAAAATTTAAGAATTCTTCCAATGTCGTCGGAAATGCTATTTTTTCAATCTCTCCAATTCAGAACCTTAACGTCGGAACTGGTTCGTGGCAATGTTGTTTTATGATAGCCGCAAAGAACTTTTAAGTAAGGTAACAAGTTAGGAAATTTTGGATTCTGCTGGGAATGGTTGGATTTTATTTCCATGCATTTTTCTGCACAGTAAAACTTCGTATTCTCTACTTTTCCAAATAAAAGATTTTTTTATTTTTTTTGCTTTCAATTGAAGTTTTCCAAGAAAATTTTATTCCAGTCTGGTCCTACTACTGCTACCTAGCTTTTTGAAAAATTTTTCTATTGCTAATTTTGGATATAAATTACCCTATTTACTATTCTTTGCACCATTCTACAGTTTTCAGTCAACACATCTTCGACAATTAAAGTTATGCCTCCTTAATATTTTATTGTCATATAGTCGATAAAATTCTGCTGCATGGAATACATTCAGTATTTTTATAGGTAGTAGGTATATTAAGTATTAGCTGTAATTTCCGAAATTATATAATACGACTTTAAATGAGTTCAAGTTTATTTGTTTTTAAATTCATCAAAACAATGATTACTTACAAATTATATTAAAAACAGTACACATAAAATACATCAAACGAGAAATATTTAAAATATAAAACAATTAGCAATCAAAACATAATATCGCATAAAGCTGACTTTAAGTGTTGATAATTGATATTGATAATTTATAGTCAATTCGACAGTAATTGTTTGGTGAATGTTTTCACAGTGCATTTCGAATTGAAAGAAAAGATTTCCGGATTCTACACTGTTACGCTTTACTATTCGTGACGTTTCGGTCTCTACTGAGATCTTTATCAAAATTATGACTTTTTTTTTATTTAATAATTGTTGATAAAGATCTCAGCAGAGACTGAAATGTCACGCATAATAAAGCGTAACAGTGTAGAATCCGGAAATCTTTTCTTTCAATTCGACAGTAATTATAATTGAAAATACGCGAAAGAGAAAGCATTGGTTCGTTTTGTCCATAGTTAGTGCGATGTTGAGGAATGTGAAGTGGCACACAGTTTTTCAACGAACGGCGCGGAATACTAAAAGTTGGGGAACCATTTTCTCCTAAAATTAATTTAAACGCAAAAGCAGCCCTATGGATAATCCATCTAATTTCAAGTGGGAAATAATCGAACTCACGTCATTAATAAATAAAATAAATAACTATGGTCCAAGTTGGCTTCTTTGTGGTGCACCAGATGTGTTTGGTATAGCAGAGGATTGAGATCCTCGAAAAATCACTTTTTGGGTACAATTAGATGGGTCAGATCTGACCTAACCTATGAAAGTACAAGAAAGTCCAGGTGCGTCTAGCTTGTAAGCAAGAATAGCATTGTCAACTTTATCAAAAGCTTCGCTAAAGTTGATATATTTGCAGTCAACCTGCTTACCGCCTTCAATCACTGGAATAGTGAGATTGGAAAATTTCATTAGATTTGTTGTGGTGGACCAACCTTTTGGTAAACCCATGTTGGATTGGACTAATGATTGACTTACAATGAAAATTCATTATGTCATAATCAACAGCCTCCAACAACTTAGGAATACAAGAAAGATTAGCAATAGGTCGATAGTTACATACGTTAACTCTCTCTTCTTCCTTTCTTCTTTTTTGAGCAATGGTCTGATAGTGAAGTATTTCCACAAACTAGGACATATCTCCGATTAGAGAGAAGCGTTAAATATATGACATAAAGATAAAACTAGAGATGTGCCGCAACGTTTTAATACGGCAGCATGCCATTTGGACCTCTAGAAAAACTATCCGCGATGCTTGAATAAACGTCAAAATGGTCTCTTTCTCAATATGAAGATCTGTCTAATGAGGTAGAAGGAAACTGCGACATGGAAATACTCAGGATTAATAATACGATTCAAGGTCGGCAAAAAAGTGGCTTATAACTAGTTATTACTGACTACACCATCAAAGGACATAAAAGCGGGATAGCTATCGGTGTGTCTTTTGGAATTCACAAAATTCCAGAACTGCTTATACTTATTCTTGATTGATCGCTTCATTTTACTGAAATAATTATTACTCGCTGCTGCAGACTGACTAACGAATAAATCGGGAAGCTCAGAGTAAGAAACGTGGTCCGCATCGGTCCACGAGAGGCAGTACAACTTCCATGCTTTAATTTTTGAATTTCTTGAATGATCCAATCGTCGTTAAACCATGGAAACTGTTTTACCTGCTTGTCGTGGGTGACCGGTACACACCGTGTTAAGCAAGTAAAAAGCGTATTGTAAAAATTCTCGACATCTTGTTCATCGAGAACGCGCGATCAATCGCATGATAATATGTTCTGGGTCAAAACAGTAAAATCAGCTTTATTAAAATTAAATTAATGGCACTTCATTAGATATATTAGCTTTGGCACTTGAATTCAAAAGAAAAATTGCGCCAAGCGCAGGATGAAGTGTAAATTCTGGCAGTAGTGGATCAGTACAATGGCTAATAGTCGTGCTGTTTAAACTCGAACAAAAGATTAAGACTAAGAACTTTCGACCACACAAATAACCTACGAATAATATTGGAGCAGTCCACCGAAAATGGTTTGCCACTACATCTTATGTTTGTGGACTTCGAGAAGGATTTCGGCAGCGTTAAGTAAGATTACTTAGCTAGGGTGTAGTCTAGTGGGTAGCGTGTTTGGTTTACAATGCGAAGGTCGTGAGTTCAAATCCCGGTCGACGCATAATTCCAAGCACACTACCTGTTTTAATATACCTTGGTTACCTCAATCTACGAAAATGAAAAATTCGTAGATAGAGGGTTGTGCGAAGAGCTAACAACTCGTCCGCAATAAATAAATCACAAAAAATCGATTTTCTTGAAAAGTATGAATGGTACTAATCTGAAATTTAAGGGTTGTCAATTTTATAATATTCCTAGTTATTTCTGAAAAAATCACTAAAATCCCACCACTCTTTCTACCACCTCCCATACAAACTGCACATTTTCACTAAATCTAACTCACTAATTTTCTCAGTCCCCATTCAATTTTTGGAGTAATCATTTTGTATAAAACATTTTTATAGCTACTTTAGCATGATGGGGAAAAAATTAGTTCAATGCTATCACCCCTTCTAACACTCGCCATCCAAAATTTCCTGGGATGACAAAAAATTCTATTTCATCTAGAGTATCGTAAGATTGCGCTTTACGCGCAATCGTAGCCCTGTTATGTTTCTATGTACATCAAATAGACGTATCCACATGCAAAATTTAAACTTTGTATCTTTCACCAGAGCCCTAAAAAAATCACTCAAAATTTTCGAAATTTTTGCTTATCACCTCCCTTCACCAAAATTAACCATTATGTAGTTCTACAATCTGACAAATTTTCGATTTGATATCTGTACTCTTTTTGAGATATAAGGATTTGTAAATTTGAAAAGTGCGCCATTTTTAAAATTCTCCCCATTTCACACACTACTATTATTTCAACATGTTGTATTTTTTTCGTATTTGCTTAGTATAGTTAATATATGTTTTAAGTTTCAATTACATAGCTTAAAAGATAGTTGAGATATTCATTTTTAAGTGTTTTTCTTTGTACCTCACCCTGACGCTCCCCCTTACAATAATTAGCCACTCTCTAAGCTGTTTCCGGTGGAACTCTATGCCACCTTAATGGTCCCAAAATATGAATTTTTTTCAATAAGTTATTTCGATGATATAATAATTTGAAAAAAAATTCGGCCGACAATTTGTTTTTCGGACACCAATGGATAAAAAAATTAAATTATTTTTGTAATTTGTTCCACAACATTCTCTATAGCTCTACTGATTTTCAACTTTCTATCTGCATTCGTGGTGGAGATATTAGCAAGTGTAGTTTTCGACTTTTTCCCTCGCCCCGCCACCCCCTTCTACCTAACACCCCCAAAATTTAGAAAATAGAGCTTACTTACCCAATGATTTAACGGTCTCGGAGATATGAGTCCATATGTACGGCGGACGGCGTACGGCGGGACGGATTTTTTTTTTTGCATTTTTAGGCTAATTTAGTCATGAAACGCGAAAAAAAAAAATTTCAGGGTAGCAAATTTTTTTTTCTTGTGTCGATCACATTACTTTATTATTAGAATAATAAAGTAAAAGTAGAAACTTAAAATGTTGTCCATTAATAATTGCAATAAATTCTAGAAAAATATGTCAAATACCTCCTTCCATACAAAAAAAACATATTTTAGAAATTCAGGAAAAGTATTTCTCCTTCGAATACATGAGAGCGATCGACTTTAAAATTGGAGCAAAATCATGGTTATAAGGATATCGATAAGCACTTTCAAATCAAGCTCAATCTCTCCAAAGCAATATATATTTACCCGAAAAAAGTTTTTTCTTGTTTATTCGGATTTCGTTTATAAGATTATTCGTCTGAAGTGAATAATTTAATCCGAAAAGAAATAAATATACACACCTCCTGTCGGTGAGACAGTGTTAACATAGACAACGAATCGAAGTTGCCATAACACCGACTTTCACTCTATGTATCTTTTTATCCTTTCTGGCAATACATGTACCTACCTATCTGACGAAAAGAAATTTACACACCATCACAACACAAATATATCTCCTTTTGCATCTTAACCAACTCTCGACTATCCGAACAATGGTTTCTGAAGTACGAACTGTAAATAAGGAAATTAGAAAAAATCGTGACCTTTCAACGTTTTTTTTTTTCATTCTTACAAGAAACATGAACTTAAAGTTTTCTGAAGAAAAAGCTAAAGAAATATTTGTTCTGTACTACCGTGTTATTATTTATTAAAAAGTTTAAACTCCGAGTTCAAGTCTTAAATTGCCGCGTTTTCATTATACCAAATAAGACACGAAAAAATCAATCTCATTTGAAGGAAGTCCCAGGTGCACTACTTTAACAAGTGGATTTAATATAAATTTAAATTATGCGTTCCAGAAAAGATGAATAATAGCAGTCTTAAATGTTAGCAAGCAACGAAGTCTTATGGACGGTGTACTCCTTATAATCTGACCACATAATTCCCGAATAATTAAATTCTTAATTTATTATTGTAATGTATTAGGTTGTTGCAGATGAAATGTCCGATTTCGCGATGAAGTAAAGTTAGTTGCGATTTTAATGTCTATGCAGTTGGATGAAGGTCTTAGCAGAGACCGATACGCCACAAATAATAAAGTACAACAGAGTGAAATCCGGAAATCTTTCTTTTCAAACGTTTCGGATATTTGTACTTCAATGTCCAATACCATCAGTGCCAGTTTGAGAAGAAAATGATCAACAGAGATGAAACTATACTGCTACTATACGAACGGCGTCATACATCGAGAACAACTGTCCAAAAATTAAAAGAGTTTCAGTATGAGACTCTTCCTCATCCAGCATGTTCAACGGACCTCTCGCTAACCGACTACCACTTTTTTAAACATTTAGATCAATTTTTTGGCCAACAAACGATGTAACAATGAAGCAGCCATCAAAAATGCCTTCGACGAATTTCTTCAGTCTAGAAAACCAAACTTCTACGAAACTAACATAAATCTACTTGAATCTCGTTGGGAGAAATGTATAGCATCTGCTGTTTTTAATTTAATTAAGTTTCAGAAGAGTTACTGTTGTTTAAAATTTCACAACCAAATCGGAAATTTCACCTGCAACAACCCAATTTTCCGAAAATATCATAAAAGTTATTAAACCATTTATGAATAAAACATCAAGTTAATTAATTTATAATAAATGAGTTTTATTAAAGGTAGTTAATTAAAAATATACATGATTATTGCGTTTCATGTCATTGCTTGACATTTTACAGATATTTAGAGAAATAATTTATAGCATCAAAACTAATTGAAGTGCTAGAAGATAATTGCAGCCGATGGCGCTATTTTTAGACTTTAAATTCTTTGTGTCAAGTATAAAATTTGATATTTAAAAGTTAGGATGTGTAGATATATTCTTATTCTTATTTCTTAATTGTTATGATTAAATATGTAGAAATATTTTGAGAATAAATGTAGTAAGAAGCGAAAGTAACCCATAAGAATGATGGCAGATAATTTGTTTTTAATAGCGTTAAGAGGAAAATGTATAGTCTAGATTTTTCTTGGCACAAACTGTATTTCTAATTCGTTTGAGTAAATTGTTTGTGATACTTTGTACTGTGAATGGCCCCCCTCTAATAATCTTATTCAATTTTTCAACTCATATTGAGAAAGGGCTTTGGTTGGCTGCATTTTATAGACTTCAATAAAGGATTGAATAGAAATTATCGCAATATTCTAGTACAGAAGCTTAACTTGCTTGGTTTTCTGTGAGTTTCGTATTGAGGATTGTTAACTTTCGCGGCGCCTTATTATTTGAGATTCATAACACTTCCGTTGATCCCCAAAGAGTCATTTCGGTTCAACACTATTACTTTTACATAAATATATTAATGGCGTAAGTGCGTTTCCTATTGAATCGAACATTCTTGTGGACTTGTCATTAACGACAATGCTGCAGAAGGATCATGCTGGTTTTCATAAATGGATTATATCAAAATCTATCTAACACCTGTGGGCTGGGCAACCTATCAGACACATCCTAAGGTGATGGATGGAGAACGACGCGGTGTGTTGCAAGAACATCGTCCACGATTAGCATGGCAATAGCAAGGAATTAAGTTTGACATTTGTCCTTTCCTCAACGTGCTCATCGGACATACGTCGGCAACCGCCTCTTCGTTGTTAGCCTAATTGATGAGCATGTTAACGTGAAAATAGCAGCAAACATTCTTTCTGAAAAAACCATACCGCGAACCAGCTTAAAAAAACAGCTATGAGAAGTGTTTCCTCTGTGTTGGCCCTCAGTCCCCAGCAAAAGAGGGTGCTAAAATCACCGGCTCCAAGTGCGGTTCGGGACCTACTAGAACGGTGCAACCGGGCTCTAGTAGTGTCAAACCCAGTGATCTCGCTTTCACTATGACAATGGGGGATGCAGCCTTACTACCGAATAAGCCGATGGAGGTGGGTATAGATGTTGAGCACGCTTCGACGTCGGCAATATCCTGCACCACTATCTCGGCTAGCCTTGATATTGAGACCATTCTAACTAATTTAGCAATCGTGACGGTCGCCGAGCTAAGACCAACCTAAAACGAAAAGCTGCTAAAGCAACGTTTGACGATGCGGTAGAGGCTAAAGTGGCTGCAGTTCAGAGTCGACTGTCCTCTGGGACGGACGATTTACGGGCTGGAGAGCTTCACGCCCAGCCAGCGTGCCAATCGAAGTAATCAGAATCGAGGCGAAAAGTCTCAGTATCCCAATTACTTCTCTGATAAATAAAGCTAGCACTTTCGTAGTGAATGTGGTCAGGATAGTAAAGCCTCCTGCGAAAACGTTTTTGTATACCCCGACCACTCCGCTGAAAGCAACGTCAAATATTGCTATGAATAGCGCTGTGGTTCCGAAACTGTCGGCAGTGAAAAAGAGGAACGCGCTCAGAAGGGAAGCCCAACGGAGTCTCATAGCTTGACTTCGGATCCCTAAGAAGTGGAGGGCACTTTTAACCACGTCAACATTGATGCCTTGCGCATCCATAGTGTGGAACCTTTCCTGACTGCATGGATAGCTAAGTTTCCTCGCTCACGAAAAATCGTAGCACGGATAGGTGAAGAAAAGGCCCTGTCTACAAAGCAACGCCAGAGGGTGGCGTAATATCGCCTCTCTTGTGTAAATCGGAAGATCTACCCCATAATAGCATATGCAGACGATCTTGTCTTCATGCTAACTGGTAAGTTTGAACAAGTTTTAGGGGAGCCTATGCTTTACAACTATTAGAGAGTTGGGAACTAGGTAAATGATTTACCATCAACTTTCAAAAAACAGATCTGGCCCTCTTCTCCAGAAGAAGAAAACCATTTTTTTTTTTACAGAATGACCTGTGTTATAGACAATTCCGGCCTTTGTGTGCAATTCACAAACACAGTGGTGAAGCTAGTATATTTTTTCAGTTGTACTGGCTGCTACTGACCAGTATTTGCAGATGTTATGGGGGACTGAATGATAGAAAGCACATAGAAACCATCTACTGAGTATACAGACCTTTTCTAAGTGAAACCGTTTGCCCATTTTATTTCACATAATTTTCATTGCTGAAAAACTCGTGCCTAAAAAAATCCCCCGCCTGGAGTGGGAATCGAACCTACAACCTATTGGCTCTGAAGCAAGCACGCTGCCCACTACGCCACAGAAGCCTCATTTCACCAAATATTCGGGGTATCACTATGGTCCTCTCTATGGCCCTAACTTCTCGGTTTCAAAACCACTCGGCAAAGAAGCCACAATCTTCCAGGCTGAACTAATTGCAATGGAGCTATGTATTCAAGAGAATATAAGGAGAGCTCATCGCAACAAATCAATCTATATCCTATCGGATAGTCATGTGGTTCTCAAAGCCCTAGCATCCAATAAACACGGATCGAGGTTAGTTTAGGACTGTCTTCAAGACCTAATCATCCTGGGGAAAAGGAACGACGTAACCTTAATGTGGGTACCAGGACATATGGGAATTGAGGGAAACGAAGAGGCTGATCGCAAAAAATGGCGCGGAAAAAAACTTTATTGGTCCAGAGCCATTCTGCGGAAAACCAAAAGGGCATCAAAGCTTGACACTTAAGAAGTGGGTTGAACAAGAACACAAAATCTACTGGAATAGACTTCCAGGCTTATCAACCTCAAAAAAACTAATCATACCACAAAAAAACAAAGTGGAAGATATCCTAAAGTTCAGAAAGAGCGATATTAGTACTCTAATTGGCCTAATGATGGGGCACAGTGGAGTGAACCACCACCTCAATAATATGGGCTTAGCTGAAACCGACATCTGCCGTCTCTGTCTCGAAGACTCAGAAACGACAATACATATCCTATGCCACTGTGAAACAGTGGCAAGGAAAAGGCATAATCTTCTGGGGAAAGGTTTCATTTCCACCGAGGAACTAGCCAACATGGCTCCCTTACAGATACTCAAATTAGCTAAAGCTATTGAGTTATGGTAGGGTATAGGGGCAATAATCGCACAATAGGCCAAAAAGGCCGCAGTGCTCTCACGTGTTCCCCTAATATAAATAATAATAATAATGGTCCTCTCGAACGAAGTTAAATATTTAGGTCTTATTCTTGATGGTAAATTATCCTGTAAGGCCAACATTCAAGAGCGAGCAGAAACGGTTACCATAGCCTTCCTCGCTTGCAAAAAGACATTCGGCTTGAGATGCGGCCTTAAGCCGCACCTCATCCACTGGATGTATACCAGTATTTTCAGGCCAATTATTTACTATAGCGCGCTAGTGTGGTGGACAGCGTTGGTACTAAAACCCAACTTAGCACCCTTACAGCTAATCCAGCGGATGGCATGTCCGTGTATAACAGGTGGCCTTAGAACCAAACCAACTACTGCGCTGGAGGTAATTTTCTCACTACCTCCACATGATCTTTTCATAAGACAAACATTATATTAAAAAACTCTAATTCGTGGTCAGTACTACAAATTTGTCTTGGCAAAATTTTAAACGTCATTAGGGAAGCAAATTAGCTAGGTTGTAGCCTAGTGGGTAGTGTGTTGGTCTACAATGCGATGGTCGTGAGTTTAAATCCCGGTCGACGCATAATTCCAGCACACTGCCAAAGTAGGCAGTGTGTACCTTGGTCACCTAAATCTACGAAAATGAAAAATTCGTAGATAAAGGGTTGTGCGAAGGTCTAACAACCCTTCCACAATAAATAATGAAAAATGTTAAGGAACCTGAAGGTCAGGAGGTCACGGCCCGATTTGGGCTGTAGTGCCATTGTAGAAAGTAGAAGGGAAGCAAATTCCCTTTTAGACTGCGGATATGATCGAATGAATCAACCACAGGTTTAGAAACGGAGGTTTTACATTAAGTTTCCTGAACGAAACGATTAAGCAACAAAGAAGATACTCAGCACCTGTACAGGTCCACAAAACTGACCAGGGGACAGGTGCAGGGATTTATTCCCATGACCTCGTTATCCAGACTTCGTTTCATCTTCCACAACACGCCACTGTGTTCCAAGCGGAAGTATTAGCTATTAACGAGTGCACAGAAATTATTTTAGACATACAGAACAGTCTCGGAAATTGTTACATTTTCTCGGACCGCAGGGCTGCACTTCTGGCACTCCAATCCTATAGGACCACGTCCAGCTATATCCTAAGAATTTTTAATTGAGATACCACGTCAGGAAAGGCCAAAGCAGACTCTCTTGCCCGGCAAGGATCTACAAACTGAAACTCTATTAGGAAGTCAGTTAGTATAGAAAAACATAACAGGACTACGACTGGGCGTAAAGCCCAATCGTGCAATACTCTAGATGAAAGAGACTTTTTATTATTTGAAGGAATTTTGTAGGGGAAGTGGTAGAGGGGGTAACGACATCGAACTAATTTTTTCACATCACTCTAAGGTTGCTATCAAAATGTTTTATACAAAATTTAAGATTCAAAAATTTAATCGGTACTGAGAAATTTAGTGTATTGGATTTAGTGAAATTGTGCAGTTTGTATGGGAGGTGGTAAAAGGAGTGTGAATTTATTAATGACGTTTTTAGAAATTACTATAAACATCATTTAATTTACACATTTTAAACTGCAGATAAGTAACATTCATACTTTTCAGGAAAATCGACTTTTTGTCAAGTTGTTGAATTGTGTCAAATTGTATGGGAGGGGGTAGAATGAGTGAAGCTAATCGCCTTATTTCTTAGCGTTACAAACCTTAGATCAAACTTATAATACTCTCAGATTTCATCTAGAGTATAAAAATAATACTAACTTGATCCATAATTGTTTTAAACCGACCCCTCCGGTCTAACGTGCACAAGGTGTTTCATGTGCATTGTAAAAAACACATAAACTGAAAATTTTTGAGTGAAATTTTAAGGTAGAAACTTGAAAGTTAGCGAAATGCATTTAAAAAAAATTCCTAAATATACGAAATATTAACTGGTCGAAAACCTTTAAAACTTCTATCCCCTCCCATACAAAATTATTTTTTCGACCACTTTTAAGAAATCAATTACAAATTTTGCATAAAACTTACAAAAATAATTGAAATGAAATTACGTTAAAAGTTTTGAAATCGCGCTTGCCCTTCTACCCCCTCTCATACAAAAGTATGATTTCGACCAATTTCATTAAATCAACTAATAGCCAACAAACCAAAAGCTACGAACTTGAAATTATATACAAGCACCTTACAAGAGAAGCGAAATAAAACTACATATCAAATTTTACGATTCCCCTACCTTCTCTACCCCCTCCCATACAAATGTTCGGTTTCGTGAATGTAAAATACACCGAATTTTATGAAAATTCTATGCAACTTCGTCTATGAAACACATTCTATACAGAGAATATTGGACGTGATTCAAGCAATTAATTAAAAAGTTATTAACATCCACCCACCCTTACCCTCCTCCTCCCCTCATAAAAACCCAAACTTGCAGAAATGAATGACATTGACAACAGCCCTGCCCAAGAACTCCCTTTCACTTAGCCTTCCCTAACCACTCTAACCTGCATATTGACTTTCCACTTATCCGCAACTTGTCCCAAGAATAAACATAAAAGAATTATGATTGGGCGTAAAGCCCAATCATATGATACTCTAGATGAAATGAGAAAGAGTTCAATATACCGGAAAATATGTCACCTCCAATTCTTTTAAATAATTAATAGTGACTTTTATATGGGAGGTGGTAGACGCAGAGGAGGAAGGTTTGTAATTTTTGGATATGACACCTAATGTGGTATGCAAAGTATTTCGTATTGAATTTAAGATTTGTAGCTTTCATTATTTTCAATTGGACATAGTTTTCCTGAAAATGAGGCATTTGTATGGGAGGTGGCAGAGGAAGTGAAGCGTTTAAGATGATTTTGAAACTGCTTATCATCATCCTTATCACCACGCTTTGATTCAATTTCAAATTCGATAGTTCTAATATATTCGAAGGAGAAATGCTTTTCTTGAATTTATAATACAGATATTTGTATGGGAGGAGGTAGAAGGAGTGAAGAGGAGCTGATAAATTTTTTTAGCACTTATTGCAATTATTAAAAAACAAATTCTGGCAAAATTTTAAGTTTATACTTTTTCTAGTTTTAATGGAGATCGATATAATGCACTTAACAAAAATTATACATTTGTATGGGAGGGGGTAGAAGGAGTGTACGGATCATTACAAATTTTTTACTCGTTATTGATATTTCTATTTTTATATTTTATGCAAAATACCAAGTTGATAGCTTTAACATTTTCGAAGAAAAATAATTTAATTTAAATTTCAAAATTTTGTGAAATTCGAATGGGAGGGGGTAGAAGGAGTGAGGTGAAGTTGATAATTTTTTCAATGCTGATTGGAATTATAATAAAATTAATTCTGGCAAAAATTCGTTTTTATAACTTTGCTAGTTTCAATGAAAATCGAAAAACTGCATTTTTCAAAATTATGCATTTGTATGGGAGGGGGTAGAAGGAGTGACGGGATCGGATCAATATTCAGTCATATTAATGACATCTATATCGTTATACTTTGGCCTAAATTTCAAATCGATAGCTTAAATAGTTTCAAAGAAAAATCAATTTCTGAAAATTTCGGAATTTCGTGAACTTTGTATGGGAGGGGGTAGAAGGAGTGGGGGGATGTGGCCCGTTCACGAACTTAAAGTTACTTTTTTGCTAAAAATGACACACAACAAATTTCAGCACGATAGCGCAAAGCGTTCGAGAGTTATGCTGTAGACAGACGGACAGACGGACAGACGGACAGACAGCAACTTGGAATCGAAGTTTTTGAGCGACAACAAATGTTTCTGTACCCTTGGCGGCTCTGTGCGAGCATTATTTCTTAGCGTTACAAACGGTAAGGCAAACACAATATACTCTCAGATTTCATCTAGAGTATAATAAAGTTTCGCCCGACTTGTTGGCAGTTTATTCTTAGATAGAGGGTTGTGCGAAGGGCTAACGACCATTTCACAAAAACAAATAAAATGTTACGGAACCTGAAGGTTAAGAGGCCAAGGATCGATTTGGGGAGTAGTGCCATTAAACATGAAGATGTGAAATCCGGTGTTTAGTTCAAAGAGCAACCTCTAATACTTTGCCTAATTATACTCTAGATGAAATCTGAGAGTGTATTGTGTTTGCCTTACCGTTTGTAACGCTAAGAAATAATGCTCGCACAGAGCCGCTAAGGGTACAGAAATATTTGTTGTCGCTCTAAAACTTCGATTCCGAGTTGTTGTCTGTCCGTCTGTCTACAGCATAACTCTCGAACGCTTTGAGCTATCGTGCTGAAATTTGTTGTGTGTCATTTTTAGCAGAAAAGAAACTTTAAGATCGTGAACGGGCCACATCCCCCCACTCCTTCTACCCCCTCCCATACAAATTTCACGAAATTCCGAAATTTTCAGAAATTGATTTTTCTTTGAAACTATTTAAGCTATCGACTTGAAATTTGGATTAAAGTATTATGAAGTAGATGTCATTAATATGATTGAATGTTGATCCGATCCCGTTACTCCTTCTACCCCCTCCCATACAAATGCATAATTTTGAAAAATGCAGTTTTTCGATTTTCATTGAAACTAGCAAAGTTATAAAAACGAATTTTTGCCAGAATTAATTTTATTATAATTCCAATCAGCATTAAAAAAATTATCAACTTCACCTCACTCTTTCTACCCCCTCCCATACAAATTTCACGAAATTTTGAAATTTAAATTAAATTATTTTTCTTCGAAACTGTAAAAGCTATCAGCTTGATATTTTGCACAAAAAATAGAAATAGCAATAACGAAAAAAAATGTGTTTTGATCCGTACACTCCTTCTACCCCCTCCCGTACAAATGTATAATTTTTGTTAAGTGCATTATATCGATTTGCATTAAAACTAGAAAAAGTATGAACTTAAAATTTTGCCAGAGTTTGTTTTTTAATAATTGCAATAAATACTAAAAAAATTATCAGCTCCTCTTCACTCCTTCTACCCCCTCCCATACAAATATCTGTATTTTAAATTCAAGAAAAGCATTTCTCCTTCGAATATATTAGAACTATCAAATTTGAAATTGAACCAAAGCGTGGTGATAAGGATGATATGATAAGCAGTTTCAAAATCATCTTAGACGCTCCACTTCCCCTGCCACCTCCCATACAAATGCCTCAATTTCAGGAAAACTATGTCCAATTGAAAATAATGAAAGCTGCAAACCTTAAATTCAGCACGAAATATTTTGCATCCACATTAGGTGTCATATCCAAAAATTACAAAACTTCCTCCTCTCCTTCTACCACCTCCCATACAAAAGTCACTATTAATTATTTAAAAGAATTGGAGGTGACATATTTTCCGGTACATTGAACTCTTTCTCATTTCATCTAGAGTATCATCATTCTTTTATGTTTTTTCTTTGTATTAAGTCGTAAAAAATATGCTTAAGGTTTTCGACAAGATATTACAAACTATTTTTTTTTGCGTATTGCAAATATTCGATTGACGCTCTACTAATCTTTTCGTTAAAAAAAAAAAAAAATATGTGGCAATAAGTTAACATCTAAATGTGTCACTAAGGTGAAATGAAAGGGCAGATCCGAAGATTTGTCGACACTTTTATTTTAAATAATTTAATTTCATTATGAATTCTATTAAAGAAAAATTAGGAATTTGAAAGTTTAGCTAAAAGGATGAATGAATAATTTTCAAAATTTATAATAAAAATATTGGTTTTTCGGTCCTAAGAAAAGTATACGCTACACTACACTACGAAGGCTCGTGATATAGAATTTTTGTGGTGCTATCCCATTATTTTAGCTTATAGTGGTTATAATTTTCTCCACAGAAGTTAACTTTGTTTAGAATATTTCCATTAAATAGCTTAGTTGCGTACCTCAAAAAGATTTCAACTCATAGATATCGCAAAAACACGGCCGCATTCAACAGATTTGGAGTAGAACTCTCAAACTTGGCCCAAAAGTTTTCTTCATTTGACAAATATGCTCTTTTTTCGAATAAGCTCCGGTCTCCCCTACCCCTCAATTGTACTTAATTGTATCGGGATTTTCAATAAGAACATAACAATTTTGTATTGAAATAAAATGTAGAATAATTGAGATATCGTGCTGAAATTTATTCCAGGTGTAGTACACCTGTTAAATTTAAGTATGAAACTTGATCTCGTTCATATAATCACCGCAAGCACGTTTGTAGCGATCGATTCTTTGGAGTCAATTTTCGGTCGGAACGTTGGCAATTTCGCGTTCAGTATTGCCCCTGAGGTCCTCTAACGTTGTTGGCTTATTGGCCAACCAACGGCTCATTGGCCAACCAACGACTCAAAGTAAATCCTTAAAACGATATCCAAAGGCGTTAAATCGCACGAGCGAGGTAGCCGGATCATTTCTCGAGATTATACGATTGCTGAACTTTCCCTTCAATAGATCAATTGTTTGACCTGCTGTGTGGCATCTGGAACCATATTTTTGCAACCATTTATCACTGATGTCAATTCTGACCAAAAATAGTCTTTCAACATGGCACAATAGCGAACTCCATTGACCATAACATTGCGATCATTTTCATCGACGAAAAAACATGGTTCAATCACACTTCCGGCATGAAATCCTCACCACACGGTCACCTTTTGGATGCAATGGAGTCTCTTGAAGCACATGTAGGTTTGTTGCTGTCCAATAATATTTATTTTGTTTATTAACAAGGCCATTACTTCAAAAATGAGCTTAATCGCTGATTTTTGCAGGACCCTTCAGGTTTCTTAACATTTTCATTATTTATTGTGGAAGGGTTGTTAGACCTTCGCACAACCCTTTATCTTCGAGTTTTTCAATTTTGTAGATTAAGGTGACCAAACAGGCAGTGTGGTGGAATTATGCGTCGACCGGGATTTGAACTCATGATCTTCACATTGTAGACAAACACGCTACTCCATAGGCGTGTAGCCGGCCAGTAGCAACTTAATGAACCTGGTTGGTAGACTTTTAGCTGCGAATCGTGCACACTCGTGGTGGCTGGTTTTTCATTCTCTTAATTTCCCCCATTTATTTCATAAAAATTCAGAAACAAACTTACGTACGGAGGAAAATTTATATGAATTACGGGTCAAATTTAGCGAAATTCAAAAACACAAATCGTTTAGATCTCACGTTCAGTTATATGGAAAATTTCTTGTTTCTGGGTCAAAGGAAATACATTTTTGTATGAAAAAACATTTAAGGAGTCCAATTTCACAAAGCCTATAAACTTTTTTTACTTAGCCGAATGCATTGCGGAAATATCATTTAGTTTTCTTCTTCAATGGCACCACCGTCCAGATCGGGCCTTAGCCTGAAAACCTACCGGTTTCTTAACATATATTTGTTTTTGTGTAGGGATTACTTGCCCATCGCATATCCCTCTATTTACGAACTTTTATTATCGCTGATTGACGACTATGCCTAGGCAGGCAGTGCGCTGGAATTATACGTTGACCGGGATTTGAACTTTGCATTGTCGACCAATACGCTGCCCCATTATTTTAGTAAAAATGAAGGTCACAATTTGGATTATGCCCTTAAAGTTATGACCTGAAATCACGTGTCACAGTTTTTTTTTTCAAAACCTAATAAAATCCTGTAATTTAAATTCAGATCAAGTAGGATCTTAAATAAACTTTTTGAATAGCGACAGAAGGTAAAAATAAGAAGATATTTTCCTTAGAAAGCGTTAAAAATTTGACGCACGAGCATGTAAGCTAAGAGTAGTTTAGTATATCGATGTTGGTTAAGAATACAAAAATTTGCATCCTTGTTGAAGACTTCTAAGGAGAAAAGCATATGAAAAAAGGAATATTCTATTTTCCGTATCAAATAAGGGTGATGCAAAGCGCACATTCATCCGTGAAATGCAAACAAGTGTGATAACAAGCGAAATATTCCTTCTAGTTGAATGAAAAAGATCTGAAGGCGTCATTGTTAAGATCCAGGGGGATGAATACAATAAGAATTTGTATAAAGGTGGTATGTAGTATCGATTTATTTGTAAATGCCGTTGACTCATATATTCTTGGTTTTATTTAGATTTAATTGTATTTCCATGTTTTTTTCGTAATAAAAAGTTCAACTCCTAGGCAGGGAAATTTTAAAACTATCACCATCTGGTTTCAATTTATATTCAATCTGGATTGTAGTGAAGTACCTTTATCTACAATCTCTACCCGTTAGTTTTATCCCTGGCAGAAGTGAGCAGTATATCCGTAATTGAAAAACTAACTTCGGCTGTCATCTTTACCAACTCAGATTTCCCTCTTTTGTGTAATACTTCCCAGTTCTCAGACAATTGTCGGTTTTCCTATATCCTTGTCTATTAACATCCTATACATAAAATGTTATTACCAAATGTTCTTCACGCCGAAATGTATAACTACTCCTATTATAGATATCCGGTATGGCAAGGATCCAATAGATAACTACTAAAAGTCGAAAATGCAAAGTCTCAATCATTGTCCTTTGTCAGGATATACCTATAGTTTCGGATTCTGTTCCCAACAGAATTTCTGTATACTTTCATCGTTTCTGTTCTTGAGAGCGACGTGTTTTCAGAGATTGGCCACCGTTAGTATTGAAAATCAATAATGTAATTTCGGAAGGAGAACAACCTCTGTAAGGAGACATAAAAGTTTAAGTGGCAGTCGAGGTTCTTTTAGCCTAGTCATTGAAATCACATCATAAGAAAGTCTTCTCTGACATATCTCATCTCGCAGATTATTGTCAAAATCCATTAGATGGAAGAAAAATTAATTCGACCTTAGATTAAATAAGACGTTCTACTTTATTTCAGTCACTTCATGAGTTCGGTAGCATGAGCCGAGGAGGGATGGGACTGAGAGCACATGGAATCGTACCGATTTCAGATTACCATCGCGAGATTGATTCAGATTGAATTTCGAAGATTATGAGATGAGTCACGAAGTGATGGAGTTGGGCTGTGGATGTGTCACACCTTGTTGATTTCTTTGACGTATTACAGATATACTGCATTATTTTTGATGCCGTAATGTGCCAAATTGTTCGTCTGTTTTTGTGTAAGTGATTTTTTGTTGTTTACGCATGGAGCTTTTTAATCTTTTAATACGTTCTTTTCGAATATTTTATTTTTGGAATAAATTTGGGATTATGTACATATTCCACGGTTTTTTTTTACAGTTGAAATTCGTAGAATGGGTTCTTTTTTAAATGTTTACGCTCTGTTAGTTGTTAGTTTTACTATTACAGGAGCGTAGAGGGGGCTGGGGACTGAGTTCATAAGATTATGCTTAGCATTCTCTGCATCGTTCTTAAGAAAATGTTTGTGTAGAACATTCCAAAATTATAGAATTTGTAGGAGAGGGTTCGTTATAGCCGGTCCCAAGCGCAGTTGAAAAAGGAGGAAGGAACGTTGAGTTAACCTGAATGGCCAGTAACACCGATGCGTTTCAGGAAGTAGACAAAATGTAAGACAGAGTTGAACTCGCAGCAGAGCTGTGAGAACTCCAGCATGTCATATTTAGCTGAAAACTCCTACCCTTTTTCTACCTTCTTCTACTTCTACAATGGCCCTACAGCCCAAATCGGACCTTGGCCTCCTGATATTCAGGTTCCTTAACATTTTTTATTACTTATTGTGGAAGGGTTGTTAGCCCTTCGCACAACCCTCTTTTCACGAATTTGTCATTTTCTTAGATTGAGGTGACCAAGGTATATCCAAGCAGGCAATGTGCCGGAATTATATATTGCGCCGATCGGGATTTGAACTCACGACCGTCGCATTACAAGACCAACACACTACCTACTAGGCTATACCCTAGCTTACCCCTTTTTCTACCAGGGTGTAATAAATAAGTAGGTCGGGAGTTAGGCGACGCGCCAACAAGGCACCACCGTATAAGGAATACTGTCCAGAAACCTAAAGAACAGCCTCGAAAAAAATGGACTCAATGACAACGACCCCGCAAACGAAAAATGGACTACTCTTTTGGGTCTTGGAATGTTCGATCCTTTTTTAGGACAGCAGCTATGAAAGAATTCCTCGAACAAGTAGCAAAACACAACATCAACATAACTGCCATCCACGAAACGAAATGGCTCGGTAACGAAATCATGGACATGAGATCACACACAATCTATTCAAATGGAAAATTGTCGGGAAGCAGAGAGTTTGGAGTAGCTTTTGTCGTTGACAAAAAATTTAAACAGCAGGTCACGAGCTTCAAACCACTAAGTGAAAGATTGTGTGCAATCCGAACAAAGACGAATTTTTTCAACACTTGGTTGATCCGCATTTACGCACCTAAAGAAGACAAGGACGATATAACTACAATAAAAATGAATCTTATGCTACGCTGGAGACAACCTATGATTCACTGCCCTCGAATGACCTAAAACTGTCTTAGGGGATTTTAATGCAAAAGCCGGGAAGGAGGAGGCTCATAGAGGAACAACAGGAGGGCACAGTCTCCACGACATAACCAACGACAATGGCCAACGTCTTATTGATTTCGATAGCAGCAAAAATATGATAGTAAGCTTTACGTGCTTCTCACATCGCGATATTCACAAACGAACGTGGGCATCACCAGATGGTTACACCTTCACCCAAACATACCACGTTCTAATTGAGGAAAGAGCTGCATCCAGCATACTTGATGTACGAACCCTCCGCGGAGCGAATTGTGACTCTGATCACTATCTAGTCAGAGCTAAGTATCGATGCCGAATAGCTTGTCGTGGATATTCGAAAACGAGTAGAGCTCGCAAATTCAAAGTCGACAAGTTTAAAGATGAAAAGGTGGCGTAGGTTTATATGTCAGCATGTAATAAACACCTGACACCAACATATGAAAACATCCAAAATATGCCAGTGGAGAATGTGTAGATGAAAATACGAGACAGCACCAAATCCTCCGCAGAAGAGGTATTAGGATATCAAGTACGGCGAAAAAATAATGATTCGTTCGACCAAGAATGTCGCGATGCAATAGGCAGAAAGAACTACGCTTATAAAATGTTTTCTGAACGACCAACACGAGCCAAAAAAGAAAGATATGACGAGCTTAGGCGATATGCGAAAAAGACCTGCAGGCGAAAAAAAAGGAAGTACCATAATGACAAGACACAAAAAATGGACGACGATATGAGACAAAATAAAACGCGGGACGCATACGCTATAGTAAAAGACATAAAAAAGGGATATAAGCCAAAAACCAGTCTCTGCAAAGACGCAGAGGGCAATATCATCAGCAGCACACAAGAAATCAAAAGGAGATGGGCTTCCTACTTCTTCTCAGTCCCACCCCATTAGCACCGATCACGACAGACAACATTTCAATTGAGGCCTCAACTGAAGAAGAAGATCCATTGTTGACACTACCCACGCTTGACAAAATCAAAGCAGCTCTATGGGACCAAAAACTCAACAAAGCGCCAGGAATTGACGAAATACCAGTTGAAGTTTTGAAAAACGGTGGAAACTGTGTCGCTGAATTACTGCACAACATGATATGGAAAATTTTGACGAAGGAAATTATACCCGAAGATTGGCGAAAAAGCATCATATGTCCAATTTACAAGAACGGAGACAAACTCTGCTGTGATAATTACAGAGGAATATCATTGTTGTGTACGTTTATATAAAATACTGTCAAAAATAATTAAACATCGTCTTAAGTCCTATAGTAATGAAATAATTGGCGAATACCAAGGTGAATTCAGAACCGACTCACAATGACGAACACTGAATCCCAAGTGAGAATACAAACCGATTCCACAACGAGCTTTCGGAATGTGGTTTAAAGCAGGGAGATGGTCTAGCTCCCATGCTTTTCAACTTGGCATTAGAGTATGTCGCCCGAAAAATCCCAGTCGACACTAACTACGACGAGCCAGAAGCTTCAACGTTCATCAAGCTACGTAAACCGCAGTGGGCTGGCCATGTAGAGCGAATGGAAGACAGAAGAATACCCAGACGTACCCTTAAAGGCAAAGCGAGTTGTAACCGGCCAGTAGGCAAACCACGCAAGCGATGGGAAAACTCGTTTGATGTGAAGACAGCAAAGCCGTTTTAAATTAACAGCTGGAGGACGCGTCTTTGGATTGAGACAATTGGAGGCGACGACTTCAGGAGGCTAGGGACCGATTTGGGCTGTCGCGCCATTGGTGATGAGGAAAGGTGGTGAAAGGAGTGTGGAATGCTTATTATATTTTCAGTTTTTGAATCCTTTCATAAATACTTATAGTTAAATCTATATAGCTCGACCTTGGAGGTAAACTGCGCCATGTCATTTTATTCAAATTTTCCTTAGAGTAGTTTAAATGTTGTTTAAATGCTGTTGAAATTTTTCAAATCAGAATTACATTTTCTTCACCCAGCAGGACACAGACCAAATGTTAAACGAGATAGGTATATGGCTATTATGAGCAATCTAACTAACAAACCCCCTATTTTGGAGTGAATTACGATAACTTTTATAAAACAGCACCGAGCCGACATAGCGCAATTTACTGCTGAGGTCCAGATATATAAAAATGAATGTATGTGTGTTTGTTTGTCTATATCGTATATGTTCATATACCATTCATTCGATTCTGAAGAAATTTTGGTAGGGTTGAGCGCTCGCCTGCGAAAGCTTCTAAAGATTGGTCGACTCAAACCTCAAGGTGGCCAGAAAATGTCTTCACGATCTTCTATCTAACGATATCGTCACATATTTGTAATGAATTACATTAAAAGTGGCCGACTAAAGAAAATCACTCAAGCTTCCCACAAATCTACAAGACTGCAATTGCATTATTAGTGCACAAAGGAGCCAGAAAATAGACCGCTAAATTTCTGGCATACCATACATCTTTAACATCTAACATTCTACTTCTTATGGCACTATAATCCAAATCGGACCTTGGCCTCCTGACCATCCGGTTCCTTAACATTTTCTTTATTTATTGTGGAAGGGTTGTTAGCGCTCCGCACAACGACCGGGATTTGGACTCACAGTTTTCGCAAAGCCAACACGCTACCCAATAGGCTACACCCTAGCTATCATCTAAATTTTTTTTTTATGTGACTCCAGAATTAAAGGGGCTGCCCTTTTGTACTGAAGCACAGCTCCTGTGAGGGGGAAGGATATTGGTTTTTGGGAATTAAGTGAATAGAGACGGAAGTGCCTCTGAATATTTTTTTTGAATTGTTGAATGTTGTAGTCATGCGGGCATTCTGAAGGGCAGCGAGTTCCATATTCGAACAATCCGGTTTAAAAACGAATCACAAAATTTGACAGTGCAACCGAAGATAGAGTTTAGAGAATAGTTATGAGCGCGTGAAGCAGCTCGAGTATTACGGGGTAAAGGCATACATGGGGGTAAGAGATTAGAGATTTCGTCCGAACAATTGTTGTAGCGATACAAAAGGGTTAGGTAGCTTATAGTTCGTCTATGCTCGAGTGAATTGAGCGATAAAGTTATGTCAGAACCTCTTATAGTCTTAATAGTTCGAGACCGGATAGTATCCACGTAGGAGAGAGAAGTTTTTGCAGCTCCCGCCCATAGGTGGGAATTAAACTCAAGACATGGACCAATATAAACCTTATAAATTGTCAGTAAGCTAGAAGCGGTGAAGGAGTTTTTACACCGTTTTCGGTAACCCAAACATTTAGATCATTGGCGATGTTAAATATATGATCGTTCCAAGATAAGTTTTCTGAGCTTTGGATACCTACATCTTAACACTTGAAGAGTTGGCTAATGGCTGGCCTCCGAAGGTGATTGGATTAAGGTTAGAGTCACGTTTGTGGGATACAATATAGCACTGGGTTTTCGAGACATTAAATTCGACTTAATTCTTATTGCGCCAACTAAGAAATTGAGCCAAGTCGTCATTCAACGATTGAACCACGTGCCTACGTTGTTCTATTAAGCTTTATCGGGCTAAGTGATGAAGTGATACGAGAAGTCTAATATGCTGCCATCAGCGATGCTATGTATATGATTGAGAGTTGAAGGCAGCATGTCATTAAAAAATATAAGAAAAAGGGTGGGAGAAAGAAACGAGCCCTGAGGGACACCAGCGTTAATTTTATGTGAAGGGGAAACCACTCCATCTAATACCATACGATTGGCTAAACAGCATTCAATCCAGGAAATAAGGTAGTCGCCATTGTCGTCATTGCTAGTAATTATACTAAAAGTGGCCAAAACAAGGATTGTGCAGTTCATATTCGAAGATCTTAATATAGGGTGTTTGAGCAAGACGTGTAGGGCTGGAATGGTCTAATATTTGACAGCTGGTTGCTTGACAGAAATCACATTTTTCATTTATGAAAGCGTGAAATTTACCACAATCGTTGAATTTTATTACTGAAATTCGTGTTCAATCGCAGTTACGATGCGCAAAATTCGAGCTAATTTTAATCGTGATCATGTGCCTTCTGAGACGTGTTTGCACAGCCTGCTCAAAAAATCTAAGAGACTGGCTCAGTGCAAGATGTGAAGACATCGATACGACTTCGCTCCGGACGTTCGACCGAAAATATCGCCGCATTGAAGGACAGTGTTGAAAATGACCCACCTCCATTCGTCACCGTGCTCAAGAACTCGAACTCTTCACGTCCACAGCGAATATTGACGAAAGATTTTGATCTGCATGTGTTCAAGGTCCAATTGACTCAAGAATTGCAGCCGGCGGACCACCAGCAGCTCCGTACGTACTCTGATTAAGACTTGGAAAAAAATCCTACACCTTTTTTTGATACACCCCATCTCTGATTGTGAATATGGGTTTCAATTGGGTATAGTACACACCATGACATTGCTCTACTTGTGATCAATGTATTTGGGGAACTATTTAGAACTTTTCATCAAGAAATAAAATTGCAAGAGTTTTTTATTTCGCTACTGTTGTCACTTTTAAGCAAAGAATTAAATAATTTTTTTTTACAATTAGTCATAGGAATGCATCGAAAGATGTGCTTACCTGTTCTAGGTGATCTTAATGTCTTGTCAACCGCCTGATATCAGCATATTTTAAGTCAGTTTTCAGATTTAACCACTCAGACTCCGTTTGTGGAAGCACTCGTTCATGCTACTGTGTCAAGATAAAACATTAACTGAGAAGAAAATTAAAGTTAAGATTCTCTTTTGGGAAGTTTGCAACTCCGTTAAATCGAAACGTGTTGTTTGCACCTCTCTGATTTGCCATATTGATCTCAATCTCATCGAAAGTTAACCCATCGCTAACCATCAACTCCCTTTCTTTATCTTGCAGATAACAGTACGACGCTTCGCCTCAATGGCATCAACATTATGAAAACCGTACTGCATATGGGCAAATAAGATTTCCCGATAGTATGCGATAGCCAAACGAATCCAGTTACCATTTACATTGCACATGCAAGAAATAGGCCGACAATTACGATGCGTACCAATTGAATTCGAAAGACCCTGTTCGTGTTGAAAGCTTTACGGATCTGTTCCAAAGTGGCAAAGAAACTTCTTTGAGCTACCACCGATGCAGTTCATATCCCAATTGCTCCTAATGCACAGATACTTTGCTCTAGTCACGTATCTGAGATTTTTTCTGTCCACCTTTATCGTCAGATGACGTGAATGTGACAATGAGCCTTTTAGTATAATTGTCACAGTTTCATTGTCACAGTCTGAGAGTGCTGCATCCTATCGTTGGCGCTCAACTCTGGTATTCTCTATGAGTATATGACGCGATACTGCATCGGCCCGCGAGCTGCACCTGAAAACAGTGGGTTTTTAATAAATGGACCACTGATCGAGCCTTGCGGGCAGCCACGACCTAGAATATCATTAAAACCCCTAAAATATGCTCTGCTGTCAATGAAATACCTCTTCCAGAGGATTTTTCTTGATAGTCACAGACTCTAAGCTATTCTAATGCAGCCTTACGCTCTATATAAATGGAATAAATTTTGTACCGGCCTGAAAAATACCCTACAGGATTTTTTAAATATTCTGGCCAGACGTCGTCTCTAACGACGAACTTTGGGGTGCAACTATTCTGACTAAATTAGTGGCAGTGGATCGACCACGCTTTGGGGAAACTAGTGCTAAAGATTTCCAAATAATCCAAGGATTATAAGTCTCAAGGAAGACGACAGCCTGGCCGACCACATACATAAGGAAATGGGCAGTTGAAAGGAAGGCTTGAAGGCTGGTGCTTGGGATCGTGCTTAGTTGAAGAGAACTGTTTTTTTGGAGCAACAGGAAACTGAAATTAATGTATGTGTAAATATGAATAAATTTATATATATTTCAATAAGATGTGGTGGAAGGTCCAAGGAAATTCAATTTTCCCTAATTAATATTCATCTCATCTTGTCAAAATAAAATTTCAGGTCCTTTCAATCGACTTTCGAAAGAAGGAGGTTGACAATTCAATCAAGTCATTTCTCTTGAGTGATTTTGAGTAGAACCTTTATCTAGACATAAAAATTCCAAAACATTTTCCATACTAAACTGTCACTCAAAGATCGCAAACTTTCAGATGAATTCTCATAAGGAAAAAACTTTTTTCCCTTCTAAAATAATTTCAATGGAAGTTTTTATTCATATAAAGTATCACACATTTATAATAATGTTCTATGACTTCAAACTTTCTACAAAACAAACAATACGACAAAAAATACAACACTGAAAACATCGTCAAACTTCAAAAACTAAAAACAGAGAAATATAGACTCTGTAATATCCAACTATTATCTCTTTCAAAACAGTTTTTTTTTTAAAACACCTTTTTTAAACTTAATGTTAGGATGTGTATCTTCTAAAGAATATCTTTTGTCTTTCATTTGCCCAACTTCAATTTTTATTATATACCAAACGTTCTGTATAGAGAAAGTTTTATCTAAAAACCGAACAATTCACCTTTTCTGAACTCTTATGCCTCTAGAGTTATGCGGTTAACCTTATTTGGTCAAGGTCAAACTGACAAAATCCAGAAAATCTGCGGCAACCACCCGAGGCAAACTTTTCTATAAGGACTCAGTTGGAAAAAAAGTTGATGCCCATCGTAAAATGTCCTTTGTGAGTACTTCAAACCATTTCCTTCTGTTTGTTTACTTTCTTGACCGAAATTTCATCTTTTTATTTATGGTATCCTGAACGGAATTATTTGGTGGCGAAAATCATAGCGATGTTGTCGAAATATATAGTGAGAGAGGTATCCGTAAGATTGTGATTTTTTGAGGAAAAAAATAATCGATAGGAGTGCGAAATACTGTGATGGTAGATTATTTCAAAATGATAGCAAAAAGTTTTCTGTCCATTTTGTCAATATAAAAAGGATTGAAGTGAAGCGTAAAGCATATTTTATTTTGACCGAAAAATTATTGACCTAGTTTCGATTTCTTACCAGAATTCTGAATTTTCTTTTGATATCATTCTAATGAATTAAACATTGCATTTTGACTCCCACAATAGTTTCGTAGTGACATTGTAACAGACGGATTTGTCAAAGATATTGTTCGATAAATAAAAAAATATAAAGTTGTTTCATCTGCTCTCAAATTATACCAGACAGTAGCTCCTAAATTCTGACTAATTTTACTGATTCTTAGACCCAGTGTGTAGTAGTAGTAGTATTAGTCAGTAAGGTCAGCGCAACAGGGATGAAACGGGGAGCAGCTAGACCTCCACTTTTTACATTGCATTAAGATATCGCTTACACTGATATGTGGACCAGCTGTCTTAGTGAGGGTTTTAAAAATTATTCAAAATAAAATATGAAAACGATGTAAAAGTAGAACAGTTCCACTTCGAGAAGGTTTCTTTTATACCCAGTACATCATTTCTGTTAGTTTTCTTTAATAAAATATGTAAATATTTGTCTGTAGCAGCCCCAACACTAGTCACGGCCGTACTCACTCTCCTTCCTCTAGTCCTTCCCATTACGATTAATCCTTCCCTCTAATGACTGTATTTGTGCATTATGCCTTTATATAAATTGCCTACAAAACAAGTCAAACTGAAAAAAACAAAATAAATTTTAATTTATGGCCCATTATATTTAATTTTCTTGAATTTTATCGAATCATTTCATAGGAATTTCATATACGGTGACATGTGCGGTGCGACGGCAATAATTCGTATTCAGAAAATTTTGTGTAGGGCGATCAAACTCCTATAGTTTCTAGACTCCTTGAATGTTCCAGTGCACTTAAACATGAAAAACTTCTCCTAAAAGGTCCATCGTGAAAATGTTCTTTTCTTAAACGATTTATTATCTCACTTTTCTATAATACAATTGCAACTCAAAATCAATGAAATAATTTTAGCGAAAATTTAAGAATTCTTCCAATGTCGTCGGAAATGCTATTTTTTCAATCTCTCCAATTCAGAACCTTAACGTCGGAACTGGTTCGTGGCAATGTTGTTTTATGATAGCCGCAAAGAACTTTTAAGTAAGGTAACAAGTTAGGAAATTTTGGATTCTGCTGGGAATGGTTGGATTTTATTTCCATGCATTTTTCTGCACAGTAAAACTTCGTATTCTCTACTTTTCCAAATAAAAGATTTTTTTATTTTTTTTGCTTTCAATTGAAGTTTTCCAAGAAAATTTTATTCCAGTCTGGTCCTACTACTGCTACCTAGCTTTTTGAAAAATTTTTCTATTGCTAATTTTGGATATAAATTACCCTATTTACTATTCTTTGCACCATTCTACAGTTTTCAGTCAACACATCTTCGACAATTAAAGTTATGCCTCCTTAATATTTTATTGTCATATAGTCGATAAAATTCTGCTGCATGGAATACATTCAGTATTTTTATAGGTAGTAGGTATATTAAGTATTAGCTGTAATTTCCGAAATTATATAATACGACTTTAAATGAGTTCAAGTTTATTTGTTTTTAAATTCATCAAAACAATGATTACTTACAAATTATATTAAAAACAGTACACATAAAATACATCAAACGAGAAATATTTAAAATATAAAACAATTAGCAATCAAAACATAATATCGCATAAAGCTGACTTTAAGTGTTGATAATTGATATTGATAATTTATAGTCAATTCGACAGTAATTGTTTGGTGAATGTTTTCACAGTGCATTTCGAATTGAAAGAAAAGATTTCCGGATTCTACACTGTTACGCTTTACTATTCGTGACGTTTCGGTCTCTACTGAGATCTTTATCAAAATTATGACTTTTTTTTTATTTAATAATTGTTGATAAAGATCTCAGCAGAGACTGAAATGTCACGCATAATAAAGCGTAACAGTGTAGAATCCGGAAATCTTTTCTTTCAATTCGACAGTAATTATAATTGAAAATACGCGAAAGAGAAAGCATTGGTTCGTTTTGTCCATAGTTAGTGCGATGTTGAGGAATGTGAAGTGGCACACAGTTTTTCAACGAACGGCGCGGAATACTAAAAGTTGGGGAACCATTTTCTCCTAAAATTAATTTAAACGCAAAAGCAGCCCTATGGATAATCCATCTAATTTCAAGTGGGAAATAATCGAACTCACGTCATTAATAAATAAAATAAATAACTATGGTCCAAGTTGGCTTCTTTGTGGTGCACCAGATGTGTTTGGTATAGCAGAGGATTGAGATCCTCGAAAAATCACTTTTTGGGTACAATTAGATGGGTCAGATCTGACCTAACCTATGAAAGTACAAGAAAGTCCAGGTGCGTCTAGCTTGTAAGCAAGAATAGCATTGTCAACTTTATCAAAAGCTTCGCTAAAGTTGATATATTTGCAGTCAACCTGCTTACCGCCTTCAATCACTGGAATAGTGAGATTGGAAAATTTCATTAGATTTGTTGTGGTGGACCAACCTTTTGGTAAACCCATGTTGGATTGGACTAATGATTGACTTACAATGAAAATTCATTATGTCATAATCAACAGCCTCCAACAACTTAGGAATACAAGAAAGATTAGCAATAGGTCGATAGTTACATACGTTAACTCTCTCTTCTTCCTTTCTTCTTTTTTGAGCAATGGTCTGATAGTGAAGTATTTCCACAAACTAGGACATATCTCCGATTAGAGAGAAGCGTTAAATATATGACATAAAGATAAAACTAGAGATGTGCCGCAACGTTTTAATACGGCAGCATGCCATTTGGACCTCTAGAAAAACTATCCGCGATGCTTGAATAAACGTCAAAATGGTCTCTTTCTCAATATGAAGATCTGTCTAATGAGGTAGAAGGAAACTGCGACATGGAAATACTCAGGATTAATAATACGATTCAAGGTCGGCAAAAAAGTGGCTTATAACTAGTTATTACTGACTACACCATCAAAGGACATAAAAGCGGGATAGCTATCGGTGTGTCTTTTGGAATTCACAAAATTCCAGAACTGCTTATACTTATTCTTGATTGATCGCTTCATTTTACTGAAATAATTATTACTCGCTGCTGCAGACTGACTAACGAATAAATCGGGAAGCTCAGAGTAAGAAACGTGGTCCGCATCGGTCCACGAGAGGCAGTACAACTTCCATGCTTTAATTTTTGAATTTCTTGAATGATCCAATCGTCGTTAAACCATGGAAACTGTTTTACCTGCTTGTCGTGGGTGACCGGTACACACCGTGTTAAGCAAGTAAAAAGCGTATTGTAAAAATTCTCGACATCTTGTTCATCGAGAACGCGCGATCAATCGCATGATAATATGTTCTGGGTCAAAACAGTAAAATCAGCTTTATTAAAATTAAATTAATGGCACTTCATTAGATATATTAGCTTTGGCACTTGAATTCAAAAGAAAAATTGCGCCAAGCGCAGGATGAAGTGTAAATTCTGGCAGTAGTGGATCAGTACAATGGCTAATAGTCGTGCTGTTTAAACTCGAACAAAAGATTAAGACTAAGAACTTTCGACCACACAAATAACCTACGAATAATATTGGAGCAGTCCACCGAAAATGGTTTGCCACTACATCTTATGTTTGTGGACTTCGAGAAGGATTTCGGCAGCGTTAAGTAAGATTACTTAGCTAGGGTGTAGTCTAGTGGGTAGCGTGTTTGGTTTACAATGCGAAGGTCGTGAGTTCAAATCCCGGTCGACGCATAATTCCAAGCACACTACCTGTTTTAATATACCTTGGTTACCTCAATCTACGAAAATGAAAAATTCGTAGATAGAGGGTTGTGCGAAGAGCTAACAACTCGTCCGCAATAAATAATGAAAATGTTAAGGAACCTGAAGTTCACGAGGCCAAGGCCCGATTTGGGCTGTAGCGCCATTGAAGAAGAAGAAGTAAGATTACTTGTGGAACGCTGTGCTTAGGAGAGGTATTACAGATAATATCATAGCTATGATTGCAAGATGTCGCGTCTTACATAGAGGAGAGCTGTTCCAGAGCTTTACTGTGCGAACGAGTGTCAGACAAAGCTGCATATTATCAACAGCTCTGTTTCTGGTGGTAATAAATGACATCTTGAAAGCTGCACTGGAAGGTGGGGAAGATAAAGGTCTTCAGTGGAGACTATTTAACATTTCAAGTCACCTTGATTATGTATAATCGATCGGACTTAGAGTCAAATGTTCGCTCGTTACATTCTAAATGCAATGAGACGGGACTGAAAATAAATGTGCGTAAAACCAAGTTCATGCACATGGGTTCGAACACAAGTACACCGTTTGTTCTTGATGGACAAGATGTGGAAGAGGTATAAGATTTTTAAAATCTCGGAAGCATTGCCTGTATGGACGGCGGAGCTGGAAAGGATATTGAGGCTCGTCTAAATAAAGCTCGTCAGGCCTCCGGTATCCTTTTCCCTTTCTGAAGGGTAAAAGAGATCTCCCTTCGCACGAAGCTGCGAGTTTTTGACGCATGCGCCAAATCCATGTTGTTATATGGTTGCACTATATGTATAAGTGATCGCCAACGAGGAACTTTGGAGTACAACTGGATAAACTAAAATAGGCATTGAAATTCAAATGCGGAAGTAGCAGTGGATCGGTCACACATTGAGGAAATTACAGCGAAACATCGCCAAACAGGCTCTGGACTATAATTCTTAAGGAAGACATCGGGTCGGTCGACCATGTAGCACATAGAAGCGAGCAGTTGAGCAGGATGCCGGAGGGATAAACCAATCCTGGCAGCTAAAGGCCGATGCGCCTTGTGGAAGAGAGTTTCCGTACTATGCCCCTATAGGAGGTCTTAACAGGAATTTGATTGCTTGATTCACCTTCCAAAACTATTTTATATGATTGATAATACACGATATTCATCTATCTATTTGATCTTAAAAATATCGGCATATCGTGGTTCATAAATTTAAGGGGTTATTCGTAGCTGGAAAAAAGTCTGTCGCGACTTTATTATTTATGAGATAAGTTCAGGATGCGCGAGGAGTCAATATATATATACTACCCTCGGAAAGTTTAAATACACTTATATTTTCTTGTTTTTGTAATTATATTAATTAACTAGCAAACGTCCGCGACTTCGTCCGCATAAAAATCGCAATAATAAGCAATTTTTGAGAATGTAGTTAGTAATACATTATGTGGCATATATAATCTGCTTACTTTAATGGCTCTTTGAACACAATGTTTTGCATTTTGTTGGAATCAGAACCATAAATTATTAAGAATGATACTCGCATTTGAATGGAAGAGGCTCGTGATCAAATTAATCCCGTGATTTGAGATCATATACGTATTGAAGAGCATTAAGGACATGTGAATCATTATAGTTTATGTTAATTAAAAAAAAGCCCAAATAAAATAACATTAACCTTGAAAACGTAACAGGACTACGATTGTTCGTAGAGCCCAATCATACGACACTATAGATGAAATCGAAATTTTTGTGATATTATGAAATTTTGTATGGGGAGTGGCTGCATTGAACTAATTTGTTTCACATCATGCTAGAGTAGCACCAATTTAAGCTTCAAAAATTGAGTAGGTACTGAGAAACTTAGTGCATCGAATTTAATGAAATTGTGCAATTTGTATGGGAGGTGGTAGATGGAAAGTGTGGTTTTTGGTTATATTTCGAGAAACAACTATAATCATCATGCAATTGATATATTTTAAATTTCAGGTCTGTATCATTCACGCTTTTCAAGAAAATCGAATTTTTGTAAAGTCGTGGAATTGTGTCATATGGTATGGGAGGGGGTAGAAGGAGTGAAGCTACTCGGTTAATTTTTTCCTGATATTAATAATTCTTATTAAGGATTGAGTACAAAATTTTAGCTCGATGAAAGTTATATGTGTTGGGAAAATTAGTTTAGAATATTTCATGAAAAAGTGCAGTTTGTATGGGAGGTAGTGGAAGGAGTAGGGGGTTTCAAGTGAATTTTTGAGAAACAGCTACAATCATTATCCAATTGATATATTTTAAATTTTAGATCTGCATCATTCATGCTTTTCAAGAAAATCGAATTTTTGTAAAGCCATGCAATTGTGTCACATTGTATGGGAGGGGGTAGAAGGAGTAAAGCTACTCGATTAATTTTTTCGCGATATTAATAATGATGCTAATTTAGGATAGAGTACAAAATTTGAGCTCGATGAAAGTTATATGTACTGAGAAAATTAGTTTAGAATATTTCATGAAAAAGTGCAGTTTGTAAGGAAGGAAGGTGGAAGGTGGAAGGAGTGGGAACTTTTAAGTGACTTTTTGAGAAGCAACTATAATTAATTTGCAATTGACATATTTTAAATTTGAGATCAGCAACATTTACAGTTTTCAAGAAAATCGAGTTTAAGTAAAGTCGTGGAATTGAATCACATTGTATGGGAGGGGGTAGAAGGAGTGAAGCTAATCGGTTAGTTTTTTCCGATATTAGTAATAATGCAAATTAAGGATTAAGTACAACATTTAAGCTCGATGAAAGTTACACGTACTGAGAAAATTGGTGTATAGCATTTCATGAAAAAGTGCAGTTTGTATGGGAGGTGGTGGAATGAGTAGGTGGTTTTAAGTGAATTTTTGAGAAACAACTATAATAATTATGCAATTTATATATTTTAAATTTCAGATCTGTATCATTCACGCTTTTCAAGAAAATCGAATTTTCATAAAGTCGTGGAATTGTGTTATATTGTATGGGAAATGTCCTGTTGTCCAGCTGTACTTTGAAATACTTGTCATATTTCTTGCTAGTTACGTTCAATTTCTAACGCCTACTATATATTTACCACAAGTTCATATCAATTTATTTTTTATTAGTACTCGTATATACGTTATAAAAAAAGGGAAAAAAAAAGAAAAAAATTAAATAAGAACCATTTCGCCGGGAACACCATTTCACACAAACGAGGCATACTGTGAACTGATTTATCAAGAATATCTGGTTCAATATCATTCCATGCCTGTTGGAGGATCTGCGACAAGTGTTTTTGTGACGCAGCACATTTAAGTCGGACCTAGTTCGTCACACAGCTACTCAATAGGATTGAAGTCCGGACACTGGCGTGGCCAAATCAAATAATTAAGTAGCCGTCTCTTTTTCCTCAAAAAATTCTTTGCAAAATTTTAAAGAGTGTTTTGGGTCGTTGTATTCCTGAAATACGAAACCCCTTCCAATCAATCCAAGTCCAGACACATTCAACTCCCAATTTTTTTGTAAATCCTTCTTTTTTCAGTATTCCGTCTATATTAACGAATTTCCCTACACGATTATTCTTGAAGCATCCCCTAACAATTACCGAATCACATCCATGCTTGACAATTGGTGTAATACACTCCTCCAGGGTCCTTTCTTACACTCGCTGTTGGCCAAACACTTAAAATTTCGATTCGTCGGACTATAAAACTTTTTCTCATTGACTAATCGACCAGTTTTTATGTTTTTTACCCCAAGCTAAACTCTTAACTTTATTTTGGGGCCGTAGTTAAGTTTTTCGCATGGTTTTTCGACCAGTAAGTTCTACCTTTTGACGACGATCTATGATTGTGTCTTGGCTGTCTTCACGTTTTCTGGTGTTTCTAGGTCTCCCAATCATTTTTCGGGTCTTCGAGTCACCGGTTTCCTTGTAGATCCTGATGGCGTTCCGAACAGCGTGGACACATGAGCTTTTTTGGCAATATATCGGATCCATATGTCCTTTTTTTTACGCTACGAGTGGAGCTAGGAATTTCTTTCATTTACCCATTTCTTAATGCAAATATAAAAAAACTGTAAATTTCTCCAAAATTTTCTCCAAATTGTACGAGATGTTAACAAAATATTTTTTCTTAAAATAACCATAAGTTAACATCAAAGATCGTGAAAATACAGAAATTTAACAGCAAAATGCGTACTTACTCAAAATATATATATTTTAGGAATGAATGAAATTTCTTAAAAATTTCCAAAACCTCAATATGTCACATTATAACACCATCTATATAGTTATCTATGAAACTATCAAATAATTTCTACCAAAAAAAAAATTACAACTTTCTCAAATGTTCATTTAAAAATCAAATAATTTTAAATTTGTATTTAAACTTTCCGAGGCTAGTGTACAGATTAAGATGGTAATAAATTAGATGGATGAGGGGATTTGTATGAGGGTGGTAGAAGGCGTATGTGGATGTTAATAATTATACTCTAGATGAAATCTGAGAGTATTATAAGTTTGCTCTAAAGTTTGTAACGCCAAGAAATAAGGCTCGGAGAAAAAAATGATGAATACAGAAATTAATATTATCACTCAAAAATCTCAAAACCGGATGTCCGTCCGTCTGTCCGTCCGTCCGTCCGTCCGTCCGTCCGTCCGTCCGTCTGTGCGCGCTCTAGCTTGAGAACGCGTTGAGCTAGATAGTTCAAATTTTGTACACGTCGTTTTTGACAAAAAAGTAAGGTCAAGTTCGTGAACGGGCCAAATCGCTCCACCCCTTCTACCCCCTCCCATACAAAATGACACAATTGCGCAATTTGACAATAAACGGATTTGCACGAAAAGTATAAAAGCTATTGGCATGAAATTTGGAATATGTTACTTTTATGATAATATCAATCTACCGTACGAAAATTATGCGTATCCTCCCCCTCCTTCTACCACCTCCCATACAAACTGTACTTGTCATGAATTACTCTAAGCCAATTTACTCATTGCGTATACAATTTAGAGAGCTGAAATTGTGCACCAAATATTTATTTGAAATTGTTAGTAAGCCCAAAAAAATTTAGACTATTAGCTTCACCCCTTCTACCCCCTCCCATACAAAATGACACAATTTCGTAATTTGACAATAAACGGATTTACTCGAAAAGTATAAAAGCTATTAGTCTGAATTTTCGGATATGTTATTTTCATAGCAATTTTAATCTACAGTAGAAAAATTATTTGCTTCCTCCCTCTCCTCCCACCCCCTCCCATACAAACTACACTTTTTCATGAAATGCTCTAAGACGATTTTTTCAGAACATATAACATTTATTGAGCTCATATTTTGTAATAAATACTTAATTAGTATTAGCACTAAGATCAGAAAAAAATATTTGATTAGCTTCACTGCTTCTACCCCCTCCCATACAATATGACACAGTTTCACAACTTCACAAAAAATCGATTTTCTTGAAAAGTATAAATGGCACTAGTCTGAAATTTCAGGAATGTCAATTTTACAATATTCCTAGTTATTTCTGAAAAAAATCACTCTAATCGCCCCACTCTTTCTACCACCTCCCATACAAACTGCACATTTTCACTAAATCTAACTCACTAATTTTTTCAGTTCCCATTCAATTTTTGGAGTAAGCATTTTGTACAAAACATTTTTATAGCTACTTTAGCATGATGGGGAAAAATTAGTTCAATGCTCTCATCCCTTCTAATACTTCCCATGCGAAATTTCTTGGGATCACAAAAAATTCTATTTCATCTAGAGTATCGTAAGATTGCGCTTTACGCGCAATCGTAGCCCTGTTATGTTTTTTTAATTGATCTCTTCAAGTGCGTTTGAAATGTTCTAAACAAAAAAATATCTCTTATGTATCGACATCATCCATACTAAAAAAGTTATGGGCCCACTATGTCCGGTTTCGTTTGAACTGATCAGAACTGATCCGTTAAATCAGATTAATCCGAATTCTCGTCACAACCCAGTAAGCTAACTGTGCTTCAATCGAAGCATATGTTAGTGAAATTCTGAGCACAGCACGGAAGCACTTCATGGGCAAAGAATGGATTGGAACTAGAGATATTTAGTTCACGAACGACTAATTCAATCGAACTATTCGTATCGTTGAACTAAACGAACTATTCACTAAAATTTTCACATTTAGTTCGAAGTGAACTAGTAGTGAGCCAACTGAATGTTAAACTCGCGTGATTCACATACAAGCACACGCAAAATCACATTTCATACATGCATGTGTTTGACTGTGTGCATAGTTTGCTTAAATGAGTGCAGAGCACTGACAGACGGTGAGTATTACTACTTTGTTGCAATATGCGCGCAACGTCAGGTTGAAACTAAGAATACAATTAATGAAACGAAGTTGCAATGCAAACATCCATAATGTTCAAAAAACAGATGCCAAATGACGGTTGTCGATACACACCTATAGCAGAGCCACTCGATTGTTTTGTTTGCAAAGCCGAAGTGTAATTTTTTTTAATTTATTTTTTGTGGTTTAACTGAAAAAAATTTCTTTTACAGTTTTTTGCTGATATTTAAGGATCGGCTGATCGGATTTAGCCGGGCATAAGTTCTTTTTCTCATTCCATTTTTTTATGCTATCTGCATAAAATTAAATCTTTTAGCAGATAACTCGCGGACGGCTAGGTTATTTTTTTTTTATTTTGGTGATATTATTAACATTTCGTGTGATATGAACGGTCAGCTGAGTTCTGACAGCACTGGTATAGAACATATCATGGGATCCATGGTTGACCCTTAGGTCGATGCGTCATGACTTTGGATTAAGAAACCAGAAAATGGCGAACTATTGGGAAGTTTTGTAGTAGGGAGGCCGTTTTTTCCAAACAAGAGACAATATAAAACATCTTGGATTTCCCCAATTTGGCCATTTGGCTATAAGATACCGATAGAGACGATATTTCCTCGACCTGTGAGCCCAGCGTTGAGTTGATGTGGGGATCGATCATTACTTTAGGTTGCCTGCTTAAGATTGTGCACTGCAGTTGTCTGACGGCCACAAATTCTTCCATTGAAGCGCATGCTTAAAGTGGATACATTTGGAGATCCCAACAACAAACGCTAAAGTTTTCCATATTAGACGGATATGAAATTCGTATACTAGGCATCGAGTAGGAGGTAATCAGAAACACATTCCTGGGCAAGTGCTAAAGAGTCTGTGGGATATGTGCAAAGTGGTGAGAGACTCTGGTGACGCAAGACACATGGAAAAAGCAAAATTGGCAATCATCTCTCAACTCGCCGTCAACCAAAATACTTGCGACTTGAGACGGAACTACCGCGATGCTCATATACAGCTTAAGAAGAGTCATTGATGATTTGGCCAATTAGGCGGAATCAGCGGCTTACTTTGAGGATATGGGTTTGCTATTTAAAATTATGAAACAGTTGACGAACAGGAATTTCACCAGCAATCACCTGGTGAAAATCGGAATTCTTCTTAATACATATGAGTGAAAACCACTTGCAAAGAAGGAGGGAATACTTCTGTAATATTTTAAATAACTTGTCAGAGGAAGATATCCCAGAAAAAGAACAATTTCTGAACATTGAACCGTAACAATGCTCTTTTAAGGACGATCCTCCAGATAAGGAAGACATAGTCTCCGCTATTTGGTCAATGGCGGGAAAGACAGGCGCAGGTATAGATGGACTACCAGTCGAACTCCTCAAGACGGATCCAGAAATAACAGCCGTATTGACTGGGCTGACTGGATTTCGTTAAGGGTCATCTTGTCTAGACAATGGAGAAATGGGTTCGCCACTGCATCTCATGTTTGTGATATTTTTGATTTGATAATCGTTCTGGTTAAAGCATCTGACGAAGATGCAAGAAGTGACATTCATTTACATTTACATGTGATCTCCAATGACGAACTTTGGAATACAACTGGACGGACTAAAATAGGCATTGAGAATCAAAGGCGGAAACAGCAGTAGATTGGTCACATTTTGAGCAAACCAGCGCGAAATATCATCAAACCAGCTCTAGGTTATATCCACAAGGAATACGCTGGATTGGCCGTCTATGCAGCACATGCAAGCGAGCAGTTGGGAGCAGGAGGCCAGAGAAATAAACTAGTCCTGACAACAATTAAAGGCTGATGCTTCTTGTATTCGGCTGAATATGTACTAACTTCACTAAATTCACCTCACTCCTTCTATCTCCTCCCATATGAATTACACGAAATTTTGAAATATCAATTAAACTATTTTCTTTTGAAACTGTCAAAGCTATCGACTTGAAGCTTTGTGGAAAGTATAATAATATAAATAAACTGACGACAAAGAATTTTTTTATTTTTTTTAAATGTATTATATCCATTTCCATTAAAACTACGAAAAGAATAAATTCAAAATTTTCTCAGAATTTGTTTCTTGACAACTGCAATAAATGTTAAAAAAATTATCAGCTTTGCTTCACACCTTTTACCACCTCCCATACAAATATCTATATTATAAATTCAATAAAAGCATTTCCCCTTTGAACATATGAGAGCTACCGACTTTGAAGCATGGTGATAAGGATATAGATAAGCAGTTTCAAAATCATTTCAAACCCTCCACATCCTCTGCAACCTCCCATATAAATGCTCCAATTTCCGGAAAAAACTACGTCCAATTTCTTTGAAAATAATGAAAACTTCAATTCAGCACACAACATTTTGCATGCCACGTTCGGCGTCATATAAAAAAAACTACAAACCTCCCTCCTCTGCCTCTACCACCTCCCATACAATGTTACTATTAACTTTCGAAAGAATTTGAGATGACATATTTTGTAGTACATTAATCTCTTTCCCATGTCATCTCGAGTATCATATGATTGGGCTTTACGCCCAACCATAATTCTGTTATGTTTTTATTTCTTACTAGCGTTCACACGCGACTTTGTCCGCGAAAGGACCGCAAAATAAGCAATTTTTAGAATGTAGTTAGTAATATGTACATTATGTAAAATATAATCTGCTTACTTTAATGACTCTTTAAACACAATGGTTTGTATTTTGTTGGAATCGGAACCATGAATTATTAAGAATGAAACCACGATACTCGCATTTGTATGGGACAAGCTCGTGATCAAATCAATCCCGTAA
The DNA here is from genome assembly GCA_963669355.1 of Chorisops tibialis. Taxonomy (NCBI): domain Eukaryota; kingdom Metazoa; phylum Arthropoda; class Insecta; order Diptera; family Stratiomyidae; genus Chorisops; species Chorisops tibialis. The sequence goes on along the minus strand of OY770262.1, from coordinate 108,661,928 downwards.
TATGAGATCATATAAGTATGGAAGAGCTATAAGAACAAGTGAATAGTTGTAGCTTGTGTTAATTAAAAAAAAAGACCAAATAAAATAACGTTCAGCTTAAATCCATAACAGGACTACGATTGTGCGTATAGCCCAGTCATACGATACTACAGATGAAATCAAAATTTTTGTGATATTAAGAAATTTTGTATGGGAAATGGTAGACAGGGTGATAGTACTGAACTAATTTGTTTCACATCATGCAAGAGCAATTCAAGCTTGAAAAATTGAATAGGTACTGAGAAACTTAGTGCATTGGATTTAATGAAATTGTGCACTTTGTATGGGAGGTGATAGAAGGAGTGGGGTGTTTTTGGTGATTTTTCGAAAAACAACTATAATCATAATGAAATTGATGTATTTTAAATATTAGATCAGTAACGTTTACGCTTTTGAAGAAAATCGAATTTTTGAAAAGTTGTGGAATTGTATGGGAGGGGGTAGAAGGAGTGAAGTTTATCGGTTAATTTCTTACCGATTTTAATAATAATGCTTATTAAGGATTTGATACAAAATTTTAGTTCGATAAAAGTTATAATTATTGAAAAAATTGGTGTAGAGTATTTCATGTAAAAGTGCAGTTTGTATGGGAGGGTGTGGAAGGAGTGAGGGGTTTTTAGTAGTTTGTTGAGAAACTACTACAATCATCATGCAGTTGATATGTTTTAAATTTCAGATCAGTAACATTCACACTTTCCAAGAAAATCGAATTTTTGAAAAGTCGTGGAATCGTGTCACATTGTACGGGAGGGGGTAGAAGGAGTGAAGCTAATCGATTAATTTTTTCCCTATATTTATAATAATACCAATTAAGGATATGATACAAAATTTCAGCTCGATGAAAGTTATACGTACTAAGAAAATTGGTGTATAGTATTTAATGTAAAAAAAGTGTAATTTGTATGGGAGTTGGTGGAAGGAGGGTGGTGAATAATTTGTAAACTAAAAGATTGCATTTATAATAGAATTGATATATTTTAAGTTTCAAAATAATAGGTCTTATAGTTTCGAAAAAAAATCGATTATTACATATTTTGGAAAATGTGTCACTTTGTATGGGAGGGGGTAGGAGGCGTGATTGGGGGTGTCATAAAACAAAAGCAGATTACATCTCGGAGCATACTCAATAAACTGTGAAAGTTTCGTTACAATCGGTTCAGCCGTTTATGCGTGAAAGCCGGACAGATAGACAGACGGACAGACAGAGAAGAATTTTAAAAACGCATGTTTCTGCTTAGTTATTGCTAAAATAAAGCAAAAAACTAACTTATAGCCATTTCAAAACAAATAACAGACATACACTACAATTATATTTATATGTGTAGATTTGGATTAATAAATAGATCTCTAGTTGTGCTGAACTATAAGAATTAAACGCTCTCATAAAGTGCTCTTGACTCTACGAATAAACTTCAATCAAATTATAACAATTCATTTTCAGAATAATAAAATAAAATTTAAAAAAACGCGTAAAATATACAGCTCCATTATGAACAATATCGAATACGATTTAAAATTTAATGTTTCATTTCGACATCATCGTTGAACAGATAGCAATCGTCGTATAAAGAAAAAAAAATCGATATTATTATCGCTACTCACGCTATTCTAAAGGACGTAGCTATACTCGAATATATGTTGTAAGCCAGGGTACATTTATCGCATTCCAAGGAAGACAGCTTTAAATAGAACGGAAATGATCTAAATTTAACATTTCGGGGAGGATTTGCTAGCTCGAATTGCATTTTCGCTTTTCGAATTCAGAACAGGACAATGACTTGTACAGAAGAGGAGTGGTAGTAGTTCGGTAAATTTGATTACCATACTTCACTAGTTTCAATCGTAAATTTTTTATTCGGAAACTAAAAGAAATTTTATATGAACTAACCCCTGTCGAAATTTAATTTCATTCATCATTTTGTATTCGTATTTTTTGGTATTGTTGAAAGTTTTTTATCAGTTAATTACTTCCGATTACCCGATTAGTTTTTTATTTAATATGCTAAGCTGTTAGTTACATTTTTTTAATTATTTGGTATGCATGAATGTAGCGAATAAAATTTGTATTCGGTATAGTAGGGAACATGTAACTTATCGAGTTAATGGATCTTAAAAAAGTTACTAGATTTGTCCTTGAAATGTTTACGGCTAATTGCTACTTGTTATTTGCACGCACTTTCCGGAATGTAGTCACAGGATTGGCTCACCCATTCGAGCTTTACGAACCCTTTTGTTTCGTTTTCTTAAGATCTTATAACTTCTAATTCACTTAGAAGCAATTTGTAGACATTTACTTTTTCATAATCGACATCAAGATATGCAGAACGCAAACGTATAATTATTAAAGACTTAACATAAAAATTCTCAGTAATTAATATCCATAATGGGTTCAACTGATTTCTTCAACTGTAAGCCTAGTAACTTTGGTACATTTTCGTTATTTCTAGATTGCTTTCTTGCAGAGTGGGAAAATTTTCATTAAAAAAAAGAAAATTGAACACAATTACTTTCCATAAGGTTATGTCTTATCAAATAGTATCTTTTAGGATTATTTATATAATTCTAACCTAAGCCGTTCGATTTTTATAAAATTATTCTGTATGGGTATGTGGTATAGCGAAAAGGAAACTTTACAGTTCAAAGCTTTTACGGCTTGAACAGCGTTCACCCTTAAATTACATTACAATTTATTATTTATTTAAATTACATTATCCCAACGCCACCATAAATACATAAACCATCATGATCAAGTTGCACAATTTAGATACCACCATAAGCATCATCGGTTATAAATGTTAAAAGGATTTTTGTTCAGAACTCCTTCCTATAATGTTATAGCCCGTAACTTATGAAATTTAATACCAAGCAGCAATTCGAATGTTTTCATACGCATAAAACGAGTTTATGAAGATCTAATTTTTGCAACAACTTTATCGCTTCAGTGATGTTCTCGTCGCTAGTGGACGTGGTTCGACTAGGAAAGTGTTTTGCTAGTAAAACGTGATTGCGGAAAGGACTGTAAACGAGACGAGTGACGAAGACTCTTATTTCGCTCGAAATGAACGGAAACGTGATGATTTGTGAAACTGTCGGAGGAAAAAAAGAGTTCTTATCGATTCGGTTTCGGATTGAAATAGTATATTTTTATTATAGTTGAGAAGATAAAAATAATCCAATATAATTCAGTTGATGATTTGCTGCAGTTTACTTAATTTGGAGATTGTTATATCGTTTTGAAGCTTTTTTGTCAGAAAAGAAAGATAATTTCGAAGTTCGAGATTTGTTTATTTATATCGGTAGGTACAGTCAAGGTCCTTTAATTGTAATTGAAATTTTAAGTTTGAAAAATTTGAAGTAGAAGAAAAGTTAAATTTTCCTGTATATCAAAAAAAAAGTTTGAATTGAAATAGTCCTCATTGATCTGAAATTGGTCTCGCATTTTTCTCTTTCTTTTTTTTCTTTTTAGTTCCCAGATTATTATATACACAGGTTGTTCAACCCATCAAGAGTTATCCTAGCTAAAACAGTTACAGTTTTAGTCAAAAAATTGGCCCTACATTACCCTCCAAGAGAATCTCGATCAGACCGGCTATTGCCACTATATCCTGTAAAAGAAAGAATCTCTTGCTCCAGATATTTCAGGCAGCCTCGATATTTTTTTAAGACACCGATTATAACATAGGGAGTCACCCTTTAATGCATTACACAGTAATGTCGGTATAGGAAGAGGACGAAATTCGGTAGTGTGTTGGGAATTTTGGAGAGAGAGACGTAAACGGACATTATTATTGAAGCGCTGAAGGTTATACTTGCCTGGAAATATGCCAGCAGGCAATGTGTTTCGAAGTCTGGACGTTCGGGAGACGAATGACTGTCTATATTTTACTGTATGAGTTGGAATAGGGTTGGCGGTAAGCTCGTGCCCGGGGCGAGCATTTCGGGGCAAAATTTAAAGTGGAGAAATGAGTGATCTAAGTTCCATACTAGATTTACCATGAATGTAGCGATAGTAAATGCCGAGTACTTCAACGTTCCTACGATGCTCGACGGATAGAAATCGTAGTGGTGTCATCTCCAATTAGTCGGAACGCATGTTTTTCATTCGATCGAGCAGTGCAAGGTGTGTTTGGGTACCCATAAATATAATTGCACTCTAAACGAGGTCGAATGTGAGCCTTGTAGATGGTAGCTAAGTCATGAGACGTAAAATATTTTTTGCATTTGCGTAGAATATCTAGGCATTTAGAGGTATCAAGTGCAATATCAAAGATATGTTTGCTCCAATATAAATGGTTATTTAATTTTACGCCTAATACGATAAACTCATGGTGGAAAGATTCATATGAATTACTCCAATGTCGTTAGATATTGCAAATAGTTGGGTAGCGGCGCTTGACGTTGGGCACAGTTCTCTACCTCTTTTTGTACGGGACGGAAGTCGTAGTTTTCTCATCCAGTCTTTTGAGCCGTAGACGACGACCTGACTAAATTGATAACTGAGGATGCATTTTGCCTGGCTATGCCATCCATGCTCATTTACATGGTCATTCCGTGGTGGAGTCTCAGGATTTGCCCTCTGCCGCCATTTCCAAACCTTCATTATAGCTTTCTAGGTACCTTAAAATTTCATCGAGACCCATACTCTCACTTTTGGAGAAGAAGGCTGTGAAAACATCTGGACGGTAGTAAGTTGTTCTGTCCCCAAAAGATTTATTGTTGGGAAAACGCTTCTTAACGCGTCGTTATCTTCATAGCCGTATGGAATGTAACCGGACTTATAGCGAATCGCTTTTTCCGCTCAGGCTAGGCTTAACGATGTGATCCTAGACAAGAGTCATCTTTTCCATGGTACGCAGTCTGCTCGGGAATCCGTCCGAAATAATTCCTACGTGTTTTCGTTTCTCTGCTTGGGCATAAGTTGCCGGCTCTGCAGCTGAAGTGTTCCCGATGAAAAGCTTAAGAGCTCTGGTTTATAATCCCTTGCAATTTTTTAATTGTGGTGATCGAGTAAGAGTCGCTGCCTCTTCGAAAGGTCGCGACCTCTTAGGACCTTTGTCTTTAATGCTGAGGCGGCCTAAGTAGGAGCTTCAGAGGTAGCGCCTGATGTCAGTACTTCTATGTTTCTTTCTTCTTCAATGGCGCTACAGCCCAAATCAGACCTTGGCCTCCTGACCTTCAGGATACTTAACATTTTCATTATTTATTGCGGAAGGGTTTTTAGCCCTTCGCATAACCCTCTATCTACAAATTTTTTGATTTTCGTAGATTGAGGTAACCAAGGTATACCCAAGCAAGCAATGTGCTGGAATTATGCGTCGACCGGGATTTCAACTCACGGCCTTCGCATTGCAGACCAATACGCTACCCACTTCTATGTTTACACCGACCTTTTATGCCACCTGGTACTTTTAGCGGGGGAAGTCGCACTCTACGATTTTCCAGATGCGTTCTTTTCTCGAAGGTATTTGCCCTCACTAGGGATTTCGGTATTTCCCGTAATTTACTGATACTTTGCCGGTTCGTTTGCACAATGGGTGAAGGCTCGGTTGCCCTCTCTTCGGTGCATTCGGTTCTGATACCGTCTTCGTTCAAGGTTTCTTATTTCTATACTTATTTGGCTCCCACGATTAGCTACTGAAGGAGATTTCACTATTCGAATGCCCAGTTTTACCATAGTGAGGCTATAACTCGCTAGAGTATACTCCCTGAGGGCGCCCTGAACCTGAGAGGCTTAACCATGTTCACTATTTATCCCCAAGGTTGACTTCCTCTGGTAAGCATGGATCACATGACACTCCAGGGGTTTTAGTTGATAGAAATGTGAGAGGATTTGGAGGAATGAAACTATGATAAGAGGACGATAATTTGATGTTAGAAGTGTATTCTCTTCGTATTCGGCTGCATATTTGCGTTCTTGGCTTATTCGGTCATGAACCGTTGATGTGCGTTGTTGCACACAGTTCTGCAGAATGCCATGATGCAGATAATGTGTTGGAATATGCGTAACCTTCGCATTGTCGACCAACACTCAACTCATCAGGCTAAACATTACTACAGAAGGGGCTAGAGATCCTAATGCTAATAATGATAATGATCTTTAAAACCAGTTTTCTATTGGGATCCCAAAAATTTGGATGAAAACGAGGGTGGTAGGTTGAAGGCAGGGAATCATCCCATTGATCAGCCTAAGTCATATTGCCCTCGAAGTCTTACTTCTTTCTTCGTCAAGACGTTAGAGAAATTAGTGGACATTAACATAAGAACAGGGCCTAACAAGATCTGTCTTAATAAAAAGAGTCTGCTCTACATGGTTTGGTAAGACAAATCGAAAAGGCGAAAGACTATAAAGAAATTGCCCTTTGCGCATTCCTAAATATATTGTAGATAGAGCAATTGACAGCATTCTCCATGATGCCATAATAGCGGTAGCTAGGAAAAAGGGCTTAAAAACAGGTACGAAAAAATGGATACACGCCATGCTAAAGAGCCGAATGACAACCACGGAACTAGGTGACAACACATTGACTGCACAGACCTATTGGAACTGTCCCTAGGGAGGGGTACTATCTCCACTTCTTTGGTCAATTGTAGTAGATGAGTTCCTGGATCGCCTAACAGAACAAGGATACGATATAATAGGATATTCCGATGACCTCTTCATTCTCATTAGAGGCAAATATGAATTAATAATATCGGAAAGTATATACAATCTACCTTAGAGGTGACAATGAACTGGTGTCAGTCTAAGAACTTGAACATCACCCCAAGTAAGACTGAGATAGTACCATTTACAATACATCAGTACCCTTTTCAGATGAGGTAAAATATCTAGGTGTTATATTGTATAGCAAATTCAACTGGAACAAACACATTAAATGGACTCATGCCAAAGTATTAAGGGAATTTTGGGCCTGCAAAAGCTTATTTGGCAGAAAATGGGGACTACAGCCCAAGATAATCTACTGGTGCTACAGAAGAATCATTATCCTAATAGTCACATACGGATCAACGATATACTGGACTAAAATATAACAATAAAAACCACAGCTTAAGCTACAAAAAATCTAAATGCTACGACAGGATTAATGAAAACCGGTCCTTCTGTGGTAATGGAAATATTCTTAAACATCCCTCCGATACACCTCCAAATAAATAAGGAGGCTATTAAAAGAGTGATATGCATACAGAGGGAAACAAATATAAAACAGGAGATTTTAGAGGTCACCAAAAAATTCTAAAAAACAAAAAATAGAAGGTCTAACCTCCACATTATCGATCACTGTGCTGATAAAACTTAACTTTGCAACCCCCTTCAAAGTTATAATTAGAGAACGCAAGGATTGGCAATCCATGCTACCTGAAATGGAAAGGGAGTCAATCATCTAGTATACAGATGGTTCGCGCACCTTTGGTCCTAACTTCTCGGTCAGGCTGTTCTCAAAGCTTTAGTATTCAATAAACACAGATCGAGGCTTATTTGGGACTGATTTTAAAACCTAATCATCGTTGGGAAAAAAGGGACAACGTAACTTTTATTTGGGTCTCAGGACATTGGGAATTGAAGAAAATGAAGAGGCTAATCGCCTTGCAAAAAACGGCGCAGAAACAAATTTAATTGGACCAGATCCATTCTGCGGAAAACCAAAAGGGCATCACAAACCTGTACTTAGAAAATGGGTTGAACAAGAGCATAAAATTTACTAGAATAGACTTCTAGGCTTATTAATCTCAAAAAAATTAATCCTTTCATAAAAAACAGGATAATCTAAAATTCAGCAAGAGTACTCTAATCGGCTTATTGACGGGGAATAGTGGAGTAAACTACCACCTCAAAAATAACTAAGGCGTCCGGAGCAAATGTTGCCTACCGGTACAATCTTAAGCCTCACGTTGGGCCCCACTGTAACTAAATGAATGACTCTATTTCGTAAACAGGTAATGGGGGTCCCCCGGACCTCACAGCTTGGTGGGAATGTGGCAAGTAAGTTTTGTTTTCGGTTCCGCCGTAACTCATTACCAGGAGGCTCGGCTTTATAGGACAATCTGACAATGATTTGTTCAAAGCAGGCTCAAGAATCTACCAGTAGCCAAGGTGAACCCTCTTTTTGCTCCCTTTCGCCATACTCGTAGTTTTTCAAGGATGGTTTCTTCCCCGGCGACTAAATCCTCCTCCCCATGCCCTCAGCCCTGATTTTTCGTACAATATCGTACCAGATGTTCCAGTCAATTCTGCGCTTACCATTAGATAATACTTAAGTGCTAAATGACCTTGTAGTAATTAAAGTAAAAAACATAAAAGAATTATGATTGGGCGAAAAGCCCAATCATATGATACTCTAGATGAAATGAGAAAGAGTTCAATATACCGGAAAATATGTCACCTCCAATTCTTTTAAATAATTAATAGTGACTTTTGTATGGGAGCTATTAGAAGGAGAGGAGGAAGGTTTGTAATTTTTGGATATGACACCTAATGTGGTAGCAAAATATTTCGTGCTGAATTTAAGGTTTGTAGCTTTCATTATTTTCAATTGGACATAGTTTTCCTGAAATTGACGCATTTGTATGGGAGGTGGCAGAGGAAGTGGAGCGTTTAAGATGATTTTAAAACTACTTATCATTATCCTTATCACTACGCTCTCATTCAATTTCAAATTCGATAGTTCTAATATATTCGAAGGAGAAATGCTTTTCTTGAATTTATAATACAGATATTTGTATGGGAGGGGATAGAAGGAGTGAAAAGGAGCTGATAATTTTTTTTAGCATTTATTGCAATTATCAAAAAACAAATTATGGCAAAATTTTGAGTTTATACTTTTTCTAGTTTTAATGGAAATCGATATAATGCACTTAACAAAAATTATACATTTGTATGGGAGGGGGTAGAAGGAGTGTACGGATCAAAACACATTTTTTTCTTGGTATTGATATTTCTATTTGTATACTTTATGCAAAATATCAAGTTCATAGCCTTAACAGTTTCGAAGAAAAATAATTTAATTTAAATTTCAAAATTTCGTGAAATTTGTATGGGAGGGGGTAGAAGGAGTGAGGTGAAGTTGATAATTTTTTTAATTCTGATTGAAATTATAAAAAAATTAATTCTGGCAAAAATTCGTTTTTATAACTTTGCTAGTTTCAATGAAAATCGAAAAACTGCATTTTTCAAAATTATGCATTTGTATGGGAGAGGGTAGAAGGAGTGACGGGATCGGATCAATATTCCGTTATATTAATGACATCTATATCGGAATACTTTGACCCAAATTTCAAATCGATAGCTTAAATAGTTTCAAAGAAAAATCAATTTCTGAAAATTTCGGAATTTCGTGAAATTTGTATGGGAGGGGGTAGAAGGAGTGGGGGGATGTAGCCCGTTCACGAACTTAAAGTTTCTTTTTTGCTAAAAATGGCACACAACAAATTTCAGCACGATATATCAAAGCGTTCAAGAGTTATGCTGTAGACAGACGGACAGACGGACAGACAGCAACTCGGAATCGAAGTTTTTGAGCGACAACAAATATTTCTGTACCCTTGGCGACTCTACGCGAGCATTGTTTCTTAGCGTTACAAACGGTAAGGCAAACACAATATACTCTCAGATTTCATCTAGAGTATAAACATAACAGGACAGGATGTAATACTCTAGATGAGAGAAAAATCCATTGATTTTAAGAAATTTTGTATGGAGAGTGGTAGAAGGGGTGACGGCATTGAATTAATTTTTTCACATCATGATAGAATTGCTATCAAAATGATTTATGCAACATTTAAGCTTCGAAAATTTGATTGGCTTTGAAAAAAAGTAAAGTATTAAATTCAGTGAAATTGTGCAATTTGTATGGGAGGTGGTAGAAGGAGGGGGGCTTTGAGTGTTTTTTCAGTAATAACTATGAAGATTATGCAACTGATATCTTTAAAATTTCGGACATATTTTTCAAGAAAATCGATTTTATGCAAAGTTCTGAAAATGTGTCACTTTGTATGGGAGGTGAAAAGAGTGAATCTAATCGGTAAATTTTTTTCAATCTTACTAATAATTCTAAATAAATATTTAGTGCATAATTTCAGCTCGATAAACTTTATATGTACTTGGTAAAATGTTTTGTGGTATTTCAATAAAAATTTAAGTTTGTATGGGAGGTGGTAGAAGGAGTAAGGGGATTCAAAAAATGTTTATACTGTGGATTGACGCCTTCATAAAAACTATATGTTCTAAATTTCAGATCTATAGCATTCATACTTTTTGAGAAAATCCGTTTATTATGAAATTGAGTAATTTTGTATGGAAGGTAGTGGAAGGGTTGGAGTGATTTGGCCCGTTCACAAGCTTGCCCTTACTTTCTTATCAAAAATGATGTGTACAAAATTTGATCTTTCTAGCTCAACTCGTTCTCGAGCTAGAAAGGATAAGGACGCACGGATAGACTGACGGAAGGACGGACAACCAGTTTTGAGATTTTTGGGTGATAATATGAACTTCTGTATTATTCCCTTTTTCTCCGAGCCTTATTTCTTAGCGTTACAATCTTTGTGGCAGACTTATAATACTCTCAGATTTCATCTAGAGTATAAAAATTATCTTCGCGGTATTCATTTGATAGTATTATTTATTATTAGTTAGAGTGTAGCCTAGTGGGTAGCGTGTTGGTAGACAATGCGAAGGTTGTGAGTTCAAATCACGATCGACGTATAATTCCAGCACATTGCTTGCTTGGATATATCTAGGCTACCCCAATCTGCGAAAATGAAAAATTTCGTAGCTGGAGGGTTGCGCGAAGGGCTAACAACCCTTTCTCAATAAGTAGTGAAAATTTTAAGGGGGCTAAGGCCCGATTGGAGCTGTAGTACCATTGTATTAGTAGTATTTATTATTGTTATACGGTATTATTTATTGTTATTGTTATTCGATAGATTGGCAAAAGAAGACGGTGGGTACTAAAGTAGAAAACGTAGACTTGTGTTTTCAGGTGGTCGATATGGCGTGATAAAATTGTATCGATATCGTGTCGTGCGTGTCCGTCCAGCATTAATTCGATAAATTTCGCACCATTAGGACCGCGTACATCCAAATTTAGGTTGTAGCCGAGAATTATCGGCATGTCATAACATTGATGTTGTTTAAACAAACCTTTCAGTTTTGGGCTGTAAGCTAGCCTTGCAAATTTAAGATGCGGTCGAACATCCTAACGACGCAGAATCCAACAGCAACAACACTAACTCAAAATCTGGGCAGCGAATATGTGTAAGCCCCACGAAACGAGCTCCGACCAACAGGCGCCCATAATCTTGACCGAGCAGTGGGAAAATACTATACCTACTACATACATACAATGCATATATAAACAAAAGTGCGTGAGGGATAAACTCTCAGTTACGACCACCCTCCTTCCTCTTGCTTCTTCTACAAGGCACGCGATCCTGAGCAACGCGGCCCCATGACTCCCCCGGTGCGCTGTTGCAGAATCTAACAGCAATAACACAATAACTCAAAACTTGGGCAGCCAACAAATGAAAATCACACAAAACGAGCTCCGACCAACAGGTCCCCATAATTTCAACCGAGTAGTTGGGAAAAGCAATTTCGACAAACTCTGAGAGAAGTCTGGCCTGAAATTTTGCAATATTCATACCGAATAGAATCTACTTACTGCTTAGTTGTGTTAGATAGATAGACTCACGGTAACGATTTCGGGACGCACAAAATTGTTGGTTGAACTAGACATATACATGTCAAAAAATTGTCAAATTTCTGTCGTGCTTCCATTAAAATATCGTCCGTCCTTATTCAAAATATGTCATGACTTTCAGATGCGGCAATTTTTTACAACAACAGTAGTCCCAAATATATTGTACACAAATTGGTTGCAAAAATTCATTTGAAAAGTATGTTTAAAAAATGTCTATTTTCTAATTGTTAAATTTGTAGTTAATATATTTCGGAACACTATTATTTTTTTTCGCCAATTGTAAATTAGCAAAATTTTTGTCAAAAAAAATCTGGCAAAAACTGTTGGAAATTTAATCTCGATAGTCATACATTTAAACTCTTTTGTTACATATTTCAGTCGAAAAACAAAATTCGGAATCTTGGGACATTTGTTGTGAGCATTGCATACAAAAATTATGACGAAATTTGCATTGGATAAAAATATACCAAATGAATAAATCATCAATTTTCTGTTAAGATAGAGGCATAGGACATAAATAGTTCTGCTCCTCAAGGCGCGAACTTGAGCATAGACCTTCAATTCGGTGTGTAAAGGCATGTAAGTCAAAAAATGTGTGTTTTTGTGTTTGCTTACACAAGTCAGAAAAGTACACTGAATCAGGGTGACTAACCACTTAGTCACATTTTGAAGTATTGCACGTAAATAATGTCGGTTTTTGTGAAGGAAAATTAGAATTTCTAGTTCATATTGCATATTTTTGATTTTTAAAAAATGTACCCTGAAAAACTCTTAAATTTGCCAAATGCCCAGTGCCAATATTTGTAAAGTTTTGTTGTGTTTCGGTTCTCTTCCTGACGATTAAACCAGATCAACCATTGAGTGCAAAACGTGCATCAAGTCCCTATTAACATGTTCGGCGGTTATAGCGAATGGAGGTAAAAATGTGATGCGAATAGCAACGAATGAGTCACAAATTAGTTTGAAGATAAATATCACTAAATGGGTTCTCGGGTTATGTAGATGCGCCCGACTTATTTTGTGTTTCGGAAACTTGGTTAAATGCTTCCATTAGCGACTCGGAATTGGTTACCGATAACTATAATCTCTTTAGATGTGATCGCGATTTGGCAAGATCTGATAAGGAGGATGGTGGTGGAGTTATGGTTGGTGTCAACACCCGGTTTACTTGTCATTCCTGCCCTGGCCTTGACACATTCCCGATTGAAAACATTGTGGTTAAAGTCTCTTTGTCCTCGTCCCATTCACTCTACCTGCCTGTGCTGTGTATACATCCATTGTCAAACCGAGCTCTCTGTTTACGAAAATTTCGTTGACCTATTTTCAAACTTCATCAATAATCTTAGTGCCAATTCTTCGATTTTTATCTGTGGTGACTTTAACATGACCGCCACCTCGTGGTCCAACTATCACACAGTGCCTATACCTACAACTTCCCGTCTTAACGTTTGTGTTTTGTCTTTTATCGAACTTTGTTCCCTTCCCAACTCTAACGATAAGCTACTTGACCTTGTATTTTCGAATACGGATGCTTCTAATGTGTTAATTTCGTCTTTCGATGGGTTTGTTCCCATTGACACCCATCATCCACCTTTAAACATTACTGTAACTATTCCGCTCAAAGTTTTTTCGCCATTTTTCTCGACGACATCTAAAAGAAATTTTAGGAAAGCTAACTACAGCGCCATAAAAGCGGAACTTGGCTTGGTTGACTGGGACGCTATATTGAATGATCTTTCGTCTGAGAATGCTTTAGCACTCTTTCATACTATACTTGACAAACTCATTGCACAACATGTTCCACTGCAAATCTCTGCTAAGAGAACTTATACTGACTGGTTTTCAAAATCTACAATTCAATTACTTCGAAAGAAAACGATTCTTCGCCGCAAGTACAAGCGATCAAATCATATTTCTGACTACCTGAACTATTCTTCGCTCAGATTGCTTGCCAAGAACTCCATTAAAAATGATTGGAACCATTACCTTAGTTTCATTGAGTCATGTTTAGCTCGTAATATGACTAAGCCCTTCTGGTCGTACATTAAGAAAAATAGAAAGACGTCCCCGCTTCCCTCTATTATGCGTTATGGAAACATCTCTGCTGGGGATTCTCAAGGTATCTGTGATCTTTTCGCTTCATACTTCAGCTCTGTTTTCTCTTCCACCGACAAGGATCTAAATTACGATTTCTTTGTTGAGAACCATGAACCTTTGGCCTTCATCCCTATTTCTTCGGTCGATGTTGCAAATTGCATTACTCTGCTGGATCTAAACACCAATGGTGGACCGGATGGTATTCCCAATTGGTTCACCAAATCACTTTGTGATGAATTATCTTCTCTGCTTGCGATGATTTTTAACAAATCTCTCATTGATGGTTACTTTCCCAGTGCTTGGAAGCTAGCTACCGTGAACCCAATTTTTAAAAAAGGTGACAAGCATAATGTTACAAACTATCGGCCGATCTCAACACTTAACTGCTTCGCAAAAATATTTGAACGATTAGTTCATAACTCTATCTCAGAACATCTTTCTCATCTTATTTCTTCAAAGCAACATGGGTTTCTTAAAGGCAAGTCCACGACTTCAAATCTCCTCGAACTTATTAATATTGTTGCGAAATTCTTTGAAAGCCGTAGATCCGTGCACACCATATATACTGACCTTGCCAAAGCATTTGACTCTGTGAATCCTATGATACTCATATCTAAATTAAACAAGTACGGTATCTGTGGTCCACTTCTCAGTTGGATTTTTTCATATTTGTCTGATCGAAGTACGAGAGTGACTTTTCTCGGCAAATCATCACCGATTTTTTCGGTTAACTCCGGAGTTCCTCAGGGTTCCATTCTCGGTCCACTCTTATTTCTTGTTTTCATAAATGATCTACCATCATTTTTATCTTCTGACTGCCTTTTATATGCTGACGACCTCAAAATATTCCGAGTGATCGAATCTCTTTCTGACTGTCTGGCACTGCAAAGTGACCTTTAATCTCGTCTTAACAATGTCATTTCTCTTAATATTGAGAAATGTCTTTTCATGAAGTTCACTTGCCAACTTAACCCCCTTAACTTTACCTACATAATCAACACGACTCGTCTTTCTGAGGTTAGCACTTATAAGGACCTTGGTGTTCTATTTGACAGTAATCTAAAGTTTACGCATCACTACGCTGAAATCTCCGCTAAAGCCTATCGGCTATCTGGTTTTATATTGCGCTCCACTAAATCCTTTTCGAGTATAACCGTTGCTTTTTTGCTGTTTAAAACGTTAGCTCGTCCTATTTTAGAGTACTGTTCTCTCATTTGGAATCCCCATTACTAGTGTGCTATTGACCTTATTGAGTCTGCCCAGCGTAATTTCACTCGATCTCTATTCTTTCGCTTTGAAATTCAGCAAGTTTCTTATGCTAATCGTTTGGCCGAACTTGATCTTCCATCCCTTTATCAGCGACGTATTTTAATAGACCAGTGTACACTATACAAAATCGCTAACGGTATCTTCACTTCACCTTTGCTTATCGAACTATCGTTCCGGGTTTCTACTGCTACGAGGAATCGTGATACTTTCAATCTCCCTCGTGCACTTCATAATGTTTATTATCATTCGCCCTTTCCTAGATTTCAAAGGATGCATGATTTCCTGCAGCTTGGTTCTTTAACTGTTCCTTATAGTTTATTTTTACGCACACTTAAACACATTCTTGACCTATCTTGATTAACGTAACTTCTAGTAAATTGTAATTTTATTGTTTTTATTATTTTTATTTTGTTCTTTTTTTTCACTTCTAAATGGCGGCTTTACATTATTGGAGCTATCTGTGTTAAAGCTGTAAATAAATAAATAATTATAAGAAAAGTTATTTGGAAGGGTGCCTTGCCAATAAGATAATCCGGCCGGCAAATTTACTTCAACCGATACTGGATCGACAGTCGAAGTTCGGAAAGCGATTAAGTCGTGTGATCGACAGCACGTGGAAAGCGAATATTAAAGACACATTGAGAAGGAAAGAAAGTGTTAACGTGATTTTTGAAAGACGAATAATAAAGTTTGTGTTTATTTAATTTTAATTAAACTGGTTTTATTTTTATTTAAAATCGCGACTCGAGCACACTTCATTATGTTGTTGAAATTTGTTGAAATTAAGCACCATATAATTATCATCTTCGCGTATTTCGAGATAATACTGAAAGCTTAACTAATTAAAAATTTACTGACCTAAAACTTTTAACATATTCAAATATGTGCATTTCAAAAGCATGAATTAACTTTTGATTTAAATCGGAAAATTCGCAATAAAATCTTTTAACCGTAATACTTCTAGAAAAACTTAGAAAAAATTTTGCTATGGCCGCGAAACCTTGTTAACTTTTCAATCATCATACAGAAAAAAAAATGCTTTGACTGATATTCGACCTTTGCAATTGCGAATGAATTACGACATACAAACATCTCGACTAATTTGAAGGATGCGTGAACACTTTGAAAATTCATTCGCTGTGATTTTGATGGAAGGTATAAGGTTACGTGTGCACGATACTTGCGATAAGGGTTGGATCACTTCACCACGATATGGCATTATAAATTCATCTCGGTAGTCCTTTTGACGGTACAGGTTCAGGTTTCTATCCATTCAGCAAATTCGTTGATTAAGCTCACCTCGTTTATTTATATGTAAGTATATTTACATGAGTGTATGTGGTTGTTGTTTTAGGGCCGAGACAATTTTTTCTTCACTGAGTACTTTAAATTCAAGTTACGTATCCGGACGGAAGAATTTCTTCTCAAATAAATGTGCTTCGCAAAAGGATGAACTGAAAAACATTGTTTTTTATGCTGTGCAGTATATACTTTCAGCCGGAAAAAACTGTATAGAATAAATTTCTGACCATTTCGACTGTGATGTTGTTTTTGATGATGTTGGAAAAATTAAAGAATCACAAATCAAAAAGGGCCTAAAAATTCAAAATTCAAAACAAGTCCGGTTAAGTGATTCCAATTTTGTATTTCGAAGAGTGTATTATCGACCAGATTTCTAGTTCTTAGGATGTTGTCGCTTGAATACTAAGTAATACCGCACCGAAACCCGAACAGCTGTACAGACTCTGCTTCCTTGCATTAGCTATGCTATAATTTTCCCCGAACAAGGTTAGAATCCTTGACCTGAGTGCGACAAAATAAAGGATATTATTCGAATCGCATCGATTTATTTGTAAATTATACTAAAATAGATTCAATTTTCAGATTTCGTCCTTTTTTTCATTCTCTCCTCTAGATTTTATTTCCCATGCCAATCTTTACAATCAAAATGGAAGTAATTTACGAAATCACGCCACATACAATTTACTATATAATTTGAATTCATCCCTGAATTTTATACGTCCTTGTGAATGTCGAATAAGCAAAACAATAAAGATTTGGACTTAATATTCAAATTCCTCAATTGAATTTTATTCTTCATATCGGTGTATTATAGACAGTCCATGATTGTATGTGTGAGTTCGAGTGGTAGTATATCAAGTCGGCATAAGTTATAATCAAGTAGGTATATCGTCTTCTAGGCATGAGTTAATGCTGACGATTAAAAAAAAGGAATAATTCGATGGAAATTAGGTTAATGTACAACGCTTAGGAAGGATTTCTTAAGGATATTGACATTTAATGAAGCTTATGCATCGCAGTAGGCCATTAGAAATTTATTGCTTTGTTGGAGAATTCGAAAACTCGAAAGTAGGACAGAGGAATGGAGGATTCCTTCGTTGTTTCAGAATGTGTGTAAATAAGAAATTTAAACTCGGAATAAACATTTCGTGAAAAAGTATTCACAATGTGGGTTAAATAAAGATTAATCCAAATGATTAAGTTAAATTTTTGAGTTTGAATTTGCTCTGACAGGTACTTCATCGAAGTATATCATCTCGATTTCTTTGGAATAATTAATATTTACGTTTGGCTGGATGGTAGTAAAAGAGTGGAGGAAGTTGATTTTAATATTGGAGACTAAAACTATGATCATGAGATTGCGCCTTGTTTGAAGTTCATCGTTCTTAAGAAAATTTGAGTATTGAGATTTCTAAAATTATTGTATGGGTGGCGAAATACAGTATACTGATAAAATATTTAATTTATTCGTAGAAAAGTTACTACATAGAATTTGAAAATTTGCTTGAACGGAGAATAGAAGCGGAAGGATGCAAGGTTAATCATTATACTCTAGATGAAATCTGAGAGTATATTGTGTTTGCCTTACCGTTTGTAACGCTAAGAAATAATACTCGCACAGAGCCGCCAAGGGTACAGAAATATTTGTTGTCGCTCAAAAACTTCGAATCCGAGTTGCTGTCTGTCCGTCTGTCCGTCTGTGCGTCTGTCTACAGCATAACTCTCGAAAGCTTTGAGCTAAAGTGCTGAAATTTTTTGTGTGTCATTTTTAGCAAAAAAGTAACTTTAAGTTCGTGAACGGGCCACATCCCCCTACTTCTTCTACCCCCTCCCATACAAATCTCACGAAATTCCGAAATTTTCAGAAATTGATTTTTCTTTGAAACCATTCAAGCTATCAACCTGAAATTTGGGTTAAAGTATTATGATATAAATGTCATTAAAATGACTGAATATTGATCCGATCCCTTTATTCCTTCTACCCCTTCCCATACAAATGGACAATTTTGAAAAATACATATTTTCGATTTTCATTGAAACTAGTAAAGCTGAAAAGACGAAATTTTCTCAGAATTAATTTTACTATAATTGCAATTTATTCTAAAAATAATTATCAACTGTACCTTACTCCTTCTACCCCCTCCCATACAAATTTCACGAAATTTTTAAATTTAAATTAAATAATTTTTCTTCGAAACTGTTAAAGCTATCAACTTCATTATTTTGTATAAAGTATTCAAATAGAAATATTAATAATACGAAAAAAATGTTTATTGATCTGTACACTCCTTCTACCCCCTCCCATACAAATGCATAATTTTTGTTAAATGCATTTTATCGATTTCCATTTAAACTAGAAAAAGTACAAACTTCAAATTTTGCCAGAATTTGTTTCTTAATAATTAAAATAAGTTTTAAAAAAATTATCAGCTCCGCTTCACTCCTTCTACCACCTCCCATACAAATATCTGTATTATAAAGTCAAGAAAAGCATTTCTCCTTCAAGTATATTAGAGCTATCGACTTTGAAATCGAATCAAAGCATGATGATAAGGGTGATGGTAAGCAGTTTGAAAGTCATCTAAAACGTTACACTTCCTCTGCCACCTCCCATACAAACTCCCCAATTTCAGGAAGACTATGACCAATTTCTTTAAAAATAATGAAAACTAAAAACTTTAAATTTAGCAAAAAACATTATGCATGCCATGTTCGGTGTCATATATGAAAAACACAAACCTCCCCCTCTACTTGTACCACCTCCTATGCAAAAGTCCCTATTCATTATTCGAAAGAATTTGAGATGACATATTTTCCGGTATATTCAAGTCATTTCCATCTCATCTAGAGTATCATATGATTGGGCTTTAAGCCCAATCATAATTCTGTTATGTTTTTTAATTTAGATTTTATCTGGAGAATGATTATAGAGTAAATATGTTAAGAACGTCATTACCAAAAAAATATCATACCTCTTACCATTTCGGTATTTGAAGAGGTCTAAGACAACAGTCTAATCTTTCAAATCATAAATCCAACTGGAAACAATCTCTTCAAATTAAAGATAGTTGTTAATTTAAAATAGAAATGCCATTAAAGCTTAATAGAATCTGAAGTGTCGATATCCGTTCTATAATCTAAAATGAATAATTCGGTAAAGAATTAATCAGAAAGATGTCTGATTCCATCAAATTATTCTATGCTCGCCATTAAAATCTATCCATCTGCCATCACAAATGTCTAAGCAATAATGCAATCTAATTAAAATCATCTTCTTGGAATTCATTGGAAAAAAAACTCTTCGCTTATTCACTCACTATCCAGACCACCTTGACCGGCTTAAGTATTCAGTTGTTAAGAAATAGTACATTGGTATATTTATTTATTTTTAGTCTTCGATTTGTTTATCAATTCAAAATATTCAAAATAGAAATACATATAAAGTAACTAAGTACGTACACCTCACCTTCCAACGTTTAAAGAAGATTTCACTCGTAAGCCAAAGGATTTATGATGATCGGTGATCTGATCAATAAGCGATTTCAATGAACTCGTATGTTTTCTTGAAAGAACAATTTATTAAAGAAATTACCTATCATATTAATTTATTGAGGTTATTGTATTCTAAAAATAATAATAAGGCTGAATCTGGCAAAACTTTGAAGTATAGCTTAAATTATTTTTACTTCCCTTTAAATTAAATCTTTTCCCATTCGAAAATAGCGCAACTGAAAATTTCGTTCTTCAACTCAGAGCACAAGTTTCAGAGCACAAGTTTCATAGAGTACATGATTAATTCAAAAATTATATACTTTAAATTAACCGTATCATTATGATTAATAGACGATTTTACAATGCGACAATATTTGAATCAGAGTCATAAATCACTGTTAACTGGAATTTGCGAAATTTTAAACCTTCGTCTATCGTTATTTACGTTATCATTTTCAAAGCTGACGTGATAAGAATTTAAATATCATTTACCACGGGAAATTTTGCGGGTTTTCTTTTCAGCTTTCCTTGAAAAATTATGGAGTTAGTAAGTGTGAAAAATTCTATGCAAATTCTCTGGATTGGAATTGCAAATTAAGTTAGGTTTTATTGGTTTGCGTGCAAACAACTTGTCAATGGGAAGCTTTATGTTTTACAC
Source organism: Chorisops tibialis (assembly GCA_963669355.1). Classification (NCBI taxonomy): domain Eukaryota; kingdom Metazoa; phylum Arthropoda; class Insecta; order Diptera; family Stratiomyidae; genus Chorisops; species Chorisops tibialis. Next base: position 108,641,375 of record OY770262.1, on the reverse strand, counting down.
CATCACTTTCGAAATTGAATTCTAAAATAATTTGATGATATTTGGGGGGCAAAAATTGAAGTAGTTAGTTTACTCGATTGAACCTCGACAGTGGCGGATTATACACTTTAAGGGCTGCGAGACAGAAGCTGACTACGAGATCCATTTTACATTTTCTGAAGTGATTTCCCAGTTTTTATTTCATTTCATAGCTTCATTATCGTGGAGAAAATGGGTACTTAATGTAAAACTTATAAAAACTGAGCCAGGTATTAATATATTCTAGATTAATTTTGAAATCAATATACAAAAGCCATGATATAATATAAATTTTTGGTATGATCGGAGTCGAATGACACCAACCGATTTCGTATTGAAGGGACGAAGGCGAAACCTTCCGACAATAAGTAATGTTTTCATTAGGACCTTGCACGCTCTTTTTTTTTAATCTTCGAACTCTAGTGCTTAGGTTTCAGATACTCTGGAGCCTCGCATGCTTTGGGGTTCACATGGTCTGGGCCGCTACTTGCTCTGAAACCTCACAAGCCCTAGGACACTTTATGCTTTAGGAGTCTCAAATGATCACCACATGCTCTGAAAGTCCATCATGCTTTCAGACACCATGTCGTTGTTTATAAAGAATAACGATATAACTTTCATGTACTGAAGCAGAAACTCAAGCGCATCCGATCGGATGATAGCAATTTGTCGATACCTGCAGCAAAAAGAATTGGTCGAGATCGGCTACCTTTAGCGCCGTCGCTAGGTAGGGGTAGAGGTTTAGAATGTATTCAATCAGTTTGAGTGGTGCCTATTTATCCCTATACATCCATACTCAAATCGCCAGACCGGATGTATTAGCATTTTGTGAGACTAAAGTGCTACCAGGTAGTGAACAGTATCTTACTATCCCTGACTACCACCTCATACCTACATTTTTCCAGCAGCGGGTTATCGCCATATATATACGCGATGATATAGCTTTTCAAGTTGTTTCCCTTCTATGTAGCTGCACCAATCCAGAGTTTAACTACTCCTGGGTGAAACTGCATGTCCAATGGCAAATTATTTTCTTTTGCTATGTTTACAGAAGTCCGACATTGACAGTAGCAAATACTAGAACAGAATTGGATAGGTTGTCTGAGTCTATTCAGGAATTGTATGATGCAAACCCTGACGTTGAAATCGTTATAGCGGGCGATTTCAACGTTCATAATATTGCCTGGCTGAAACATTCTACCAATACGGACCAACAGGGTGAAGACACTGAGCTCTTCGCTTCACTAAATGGACTAGTGCAGTTGGTAGCCGAACCAACTCGATTGCCTGAAATAGCAAACCATGCTTCAAACTTGCTTGACATTTTTCTAACGAATCATCCCGACAAATATTCTGTTTCTGTGATATTGCCATCCCCAGTTGGGAATACTGATCACTTCCTGATTCGAGCACAATTTCTGATTTCAGTGGCAACATTAAAAGCTAAAGTGCTTCGAAGAACCATCTGGTGTTACAAAAGAGCAGACTGGGGAGCATTAAATCAGTTTTTCAAGGCCTTTAATTGGAAATTGTGTTTCAAGTCTAATAATTGTGATACAGCTTATCAGCTTGTAACCGAAACCATCCTTAGGGGTACGGAACTCTTCATACCCTTTAATTACAAAGGTATCAAACCGTCGAAGGTTTCGTGGTTTACTAAAGATTGTCTTACGGCCATCCGGAACAAGAAAAAATATTTTCAAATTTTTAAGAGCAACCCAACGTTTGCCAACAGATCTCTTTATAACATGTCAAGAAATACATGCAAGTCGATTTTGAAGAGTGCTAAGTTTCAACACGACCAAAAGCTTTGACAGAAAATCCTCGAATCGCCAAATGGCTCGAGATCGTCTTGGTCATTTGTTAAAACGGTCAACAGCAACCATGTTAAATCATCTACACCACCTCTTCTAGATGGGGACCGAATCGTAGTCCATCCTGATGAGAAAGCCAATCTTCTCGCAGCAAGTTTCGCACGAAACTTCAGGCTACTAGCGACAAACCAGTCTCCCCCGCCGGTATCACCATCTGGATTTCATCTACCTGAGATCCATTTTCGCACACGACTTACATATATCCAGAATTCTTCGTGAGCTCAACGTTCAGAAATCTGCAGGTCCCGATGGTATTACCCCCCTCGTCCTAAAAAATTGTTTTGCGTCCCTGGCTAAACCGCTGTGCGATTTATTCCATCTCTCTTACTCTTCTGGACATTTTCCGCGCACGTGGAAAATGGCGAATGTTCAGCCGATTCCCAAGAAAGGTAACAAAGCGTTGCCCGCCAACTATCGCCCCATCGCCATTACTTCCGTTCTGTCGAAAGTGATGGAAACGGCTGTGAATCGCAAAATAGTTCGCTATCTTGAAGATAACAAACTTATCAATGATCGCCAATACGGATTCCGTTCCGGACGATCTACAGGTGACCTGTACCATATATGTTATCTTTGGTTAATTTTAAGATGATAGTAGTATGAAAGCTTTTGCGCTCCTGTTTGAAAACACACACAATACGGCAGTGTTTTGGCTTTGATGTTCTTTTATTTAGCTTCTTGTTCCGTATAGCTATAGCGATATTTTATTTAGTGTGAGGTACTTATGTGACCCCTTATTCCATTGCAATACGGAAGCATATTTACCTTTTGTGTTCTCTTTATATGTGCCGCATAGCAGCAATTTGGCGCTATCTCAAAACGGCGCCCAAGGCGGTTCGCTATCTTCGCCCCTATTAACATGGCCATGTTACTTCGGAAGCATTATCAGCATAGACGTTGGCGCCAAAAAGAATATTGAGGCTCGTATAAATAAGGCCCGTCAGGTCTTTGGTATCTTTTTCCCTTTTTGGAGGGTTCGAGAAATTTCTCTTCACACGAAGCTGCGTGTGTTTGACGAATGCGTTAAATTCGTGTTGTACGGTTGCACTGCATGGAAAGTGACCAAGAAACTGCAAATTTCCGTCAATCAAACCCTCCGACGCATTTTGAAGATATTCTGGCCAGATGTGATTTCCAACCACGATATTTGGAGCACAACTGGACAGACTATATTAGGCATTGAAATTCATAGGCGGCATGGCAGTGGATTATATAATTATAATTAATAAATGGTACATCGAATTTTCAATGCACTTAAATTTGGATGGCAATTTGTATGGGTTGTTGAAGAGCTGGAGCAGTTAACAACTTTAGAGTATGAAATTACAGTTGGTATGAAAATTGGCTCCTTTACTTCCTAAGACAGAAAAACCATTTGATTCACATTTTTCTTTAAATCGCTAAGTTTATTTTAAATTTCTGTGACAGTTACACCTCGTTACAACAAAAGATTTCCAGCTGCAGTAAATTTAGTTCTCGTTTTATATGTAAATTAATGTTTCTATAACGAATTTGTTCAGAACAAAAATGTTTTTTTAACGAATGTTATATGCTGGCACTATTAAAATAAGTGCAAATCGTTATTTTGTACCTTTTTATAAAGAATTCTGCCGTCGACATTTGGTTTTCATAAGCACAAGTTCACTCAATTTTTTTTCTTACGATTCCTATGGTGCTGAAAAAAAAACATCTTTTATAGTACGAAGCGCAAAGGTCAAGTTAATCAAATATTTGCCGTGCTTTAGCATTTGTTGTGTACAATGTAGTGTTCATTGTCGTAAATAGGTGTATACCAGTATGTAGTATCGTCAGGCGGCGAAAATTATGTCTTGTAAGGTACATGATTAAGAAAGGATTAAGCATTGTAAATGATAGACAACTTATATTGTTGGCTTACTACCAATAATAGCGAATATGAAATATATATTAGTCAAAGATAAATACGTATAACCAATTTTAACTGATAAGGGAAAAATCCGCCCCTATTCGTTATAATGCTGATTCAATGCTTGAATGATAGTAGACTAAAGACTACAAAGAAATTGCCCTTTGCGCATTCCTAGATATAGAAGGAGCGTTTGATAACACTCCCCATGAAGCAATTATAGCGGCAGCTAGGAAAAAGGGTTTGGAAGCGGCAACAACAAATTGGATACATGCCATGCTAAGGAGCCGAACGACAACCACGGATCTAGGTGATAGCACATTGACTGCACAGACCTATAGGGGTTGTCCCCAAGGTGGAGTACTATCTCCACTTCTTTGGTCAATGGTAGTAGATGAGCTTCTGGACCGTCTAGAAAGCCAAGGATACGAGGCAATAGGATATGCTGATGACATCGTCATTATCATTAGAGGCAAACACGATTCAATAATTTCGGAAAGAATTCAATCAGCGTTAGAGGTGATAATGAACTGGTGTCGGTCTAAAAACTTAAACATAAACCCAAGCAAGACTGAGATAATACCATTCACAAACAGAAGAGAGGTCAACATTACACCTCCCTCAATAAATGGAACACCTATACCCCTTTCAGATGAGGTAAAATATCTAGGTATTATATTAGATAGCAAACTCAACTGGAATAAACATATAGAAAGGACTCATGCCAAAGCACTAAAGGCGTTTTGGGCCTGTAAAAGCTTGTTTGGCAGAAAATGGGGATTAAAGCCCAAAATGATTTACTGGTGCTACAGAACAATCATTCTCCCTATAGTCACATACGGATCAACGGTATGGTGGACTAAAATCTTACAACGTAAAGCACAGCTTACGCTACAAAAAATCCAAAGGCTAGCATGTCTTGGTATCACAGGTGCTATGAAAACCTGTCCTACAGCGGCAATGGAAATGTTCCTGGACATCCCTCCTATACATCTCCAAATAAAGAAGGAGGCTATTAAAGGGGTGATACGCTTACAGGAGAAAAATAATTACAAACCAGGGGATTTTAGAGGTCACCTCAAAATCCTAAGGGACCCAAAAATGGAGATTTTAACTTCCACTATTTCGGACGCCATGCCGACAAAATTCAACTTTGAAACCCCTTTCAAAGTTATTATCAGGGAACGCAAGGACTGGCAATCCATGCTATCTGACATAGAAGAAGGGTCAACCATCTGGTATACAGATGGATCGCGCACATCTGAGGGGACAGGAGCCGGAGTCAAAGGGCCTAACTTCGCGGTTTCAAAACCTCTCGGTAAAGAAGCCACAATCTTCCAAGCCGAACTAATTGCAATGGAGCTATGCATCCAAGAAAATATAAGGAGAGCTCATCGCAACAAATCTATTTATATCCTATCGGATAGTCAGGCGGTTCTCAAAGCTCTTGCGTCCAATAAACATGGATCAAAGATAGTATGGGACTGCCTTCAAAACCTTATAATCCTGGGGAAAAGGAATAATGTAACCTTAATGTGGGTACCAGGACATATGGGAATTGAGGGAAATGAAGAGGCTGATCACCTAGCAAAAATCGGTGCTCAATCTAATTTTATTGGTCCAGAACCTTTCTGCGGAAAACCAAAGGGGTACTTCAACACTATAATTAGACAATGGGTAGAACAAGAACATAAAATCTACTGGAATATACATCCAGGCTTGTCAATCTCAAAAAAGCTGATCCTACCACAAAAGAACAAAGTGGAGGATATCCTAAAATTCAGTAAGAAGGATATTAGTATTCTAATCGGCCTAATGACGGGGCACAGTGGAGTAAACCACCACCTCAAAAACATGGGCTTAGCTGAAACCGACATCTGTCGCCTTTGTCTCGAAGAATCGGAAACGACAGAACACATTCTATGCCACTGTGAAGCAGTAGCTAGGAAAAGACACAATCTTACTGGGAAAGGGTTCCTTTCTACCGAAGAACTAGCCAATATGGCTCCCTTAAAGATCATCAGATTAGCTAAAGCTACTGAGATATGGTAGGGTGAAGGGGCAATAAACGCACAATAGGCCGAGAAGGTCGCAGTGCTCTCGCATGATCCCCTATTTAAATAAAAATAAATAAAAGACCCCATAAAACGAGAAATTTTCTTTTTTTATATGAATAAAATTGAGCTTTTATTATTTTGAAGGTTACTCACAAACCCCAAAAAATCAATTTTTCTCGCATCTCTTAGTTATTTAAAATGGATGCCAGATTAAAAACAAAATTGAATCAGAAATTGCACTCAAACTGCTCAATAGTCAAATGTTTCTGTAATGTGAATTGCATCCTCTCCAAATGCTACGATAAGCTTAATATGTGTGAATTATGTCGAATGCAACACTATTCGAGCATATACATATGTACATAGCACGGATATTATCCGGAAATTCCCTAGCCACAAAGCGACAGACTAATTTTTGAGTAGCTCTGTAATTTGGTATTTTCCATACACATTTAGGAATTAATGAAATTTTAAAACAATGCGTTCAGGGTATGTTTTTGCATGCTTTGTATTAGTAAAAAGTTCTTGGAACGAATCAACCGTTTCGATTACTTCGTAGAACTATAACTATGGTTATGTATAGTTATAAAAAAGTATAAAAAGAACAGGCTTATTCATCAGGATTACTCAGCATTGGCCATTCGTATTTGTCCATAGCATCAAAGCTTTCGCTGGTCTGTTTATCCAAACGGACAATAGCTCACATATTGAGTTATTGACCTGAATTTCTTTTCAAATGGGTTTTGGCTGTAAGCTCAATAATGTTGCAAATGGCTAAGTTAAGGAATATCAACCAAACAAATTCAAATAATAATTATTACGAAAATTGATTTTTTGAGTATCTTTTTAGTTATCATCGAGTCATATAGCCATGGAGCCTCGGTAGTTTGTTGTGCGACTTGATTGTAATGTTTTGAAGAAGTTTTTTTTTTAAATGAATTGATCGCTAATATGCGTTAAAATCAAATACTTCACAGTGTTAACTATCATCCTTATACGTTGGTCCGTACCAGGTTACGAGAAATCGATAATCATCCTCAGAAACATGATTACTCGAAGCTTACAGCACAAGATCTAATGTGAACTTTTAAGAAGAATTACATATCATTATTTTATTATAATTTTTAAAAGGATTTTTTATTTTATGAATTCTTTTATGTATGTAAGTTCAATGTGCTTGACACGTCGGACCGATGTAAAAGTAATACCTGCACCTTGAGTCTTTTTAACTTAAGCTTTCTTTCATAAAACTAATACTACTTATTTTTATACAAATGTTAAAATGGCGTTTTGAAGCTGAAATGTACAGCCTTAATATACTACAGACGAGAGATTTCCATATTTTAATAGGGGACAAATGTTCCTTTTCCTCAGAAACCTTGATACAAATTTACTTAGGATTTTCAATCAATCAATTTCCTGTTTAGCTAGGGTATAGCCTAGTAGGTAGTGTGTTGGTCTTGTAATGCGAAGGTCGTGAGTTCAAATTCCGGTCGGCGCAATATATAATTCCGGCACATTGCCTGGTTGGATATACCTTGGTCACCTCAATCTAAGAAAATGAAAAATTCGTAGAAAGAGGGTTGTACGAAGGGCTAACAACCCTTCCACAATAAGTAATGAAAAATGTTAAGGAACCTGAATATCAGCAGGCCAAGGTCCGATTTGGGCTGTAGCGCCATTGTATTAGTAGTAATTTCCTGTTTAGACTCCCCATAAGAGAATAGGACAGAAACAGTTCTCTTCCACAAGGTGCGATCCTGAGCATCGAATTTCAGTTGAGGCCAGGATTTGTTTGTTCTGCTAGCCTCCTGTTCAACTGCTCGCTTCCACGTATTGCATGGTTCAGCAACCCAACGTCTTCCTTGGGTATTATAATCCAGAGCTTGTTTGGCAATTTTCCGCATTAGTTTCATCAAAGTGTGACTGATCCACTGCCACTTTCGCCTTTGAGTCTCAATGCCTATTGTAGTCTGTCCAATTTGATTTCAAATATCGTGGTAGCAGATCACATCTGGTCGGAATATCTCTAAAATGCATCGGAGGCATTGATTCACGAAAATTTGCAGTTTCTTGGTAAGTCAAATGGTCACTTTCCATGTAGTATAACTATATAAAAGTACGGATCTGATTCACAGCTTCGTACGAAGGGAGATCTCTTTTACCCTCCAGAAAGGCGAAAGGATACCGAAGGCCTGACAAGATTTATTTATACGATCCTCAATAACCTTTTGGGCTCCGCCGTCCACGCTGAAAATGCATGCGAGGTAACGAAAATCTTGCACCTCTTCCACATCTAGTCAATTAAGAGCGATCGGTGAGATTGTGTTCCAGCCTATATTGGTTTTACGCAAATTTATTTTCAGTTCTGCGTCTTTGCATTTAAAGGGTGTATCAACAAGAGGTGTAGAGTTTGTTTGATGAATAAAACGAACAACTGCTTGGATGTACCTAAAATTTTATTGCATTATTTCTGTGATGGCGGCTTCAATGTTTGCATTGAGAGCAGATGGTTAGCGTAGACTTTACTATTAACATAGCCCTAAGGAAAGAAGTCTAATGGTGTTAAATCGCAAGATCTTGGTAATCAGTTGGTGTCTACAAAACGCAAAATTATGCGAACTTCGTGCGCAATAACTTGTTTCGTGCTATCCTCTTGCAAGTAGAGGTTGTCCATGTCCAGATACTTCATCTTGAGCCACAAAAAATTGTTTATCTTGCATCTGTAGCACACTCCATTGACTGTCATCGTCATTAATGATCATCTATGAAAATTTGACACTAAGTCCGAACGGTTATATGCAAGCAAACATACACCATAAGTATAATTAAGGTGACTTAAGGTGTTAAACAGTCCCCTCTGAAGACTATCTAGCATTTTCGTAGGGAAATCATAGCTATGATCTTATCTGGAATACTTTTCTAATGCAAAGCATTTCATACGACACGTCGCTCAACGCTGGCAAAAGCTTTCTCTAAGTCCTCAAAAAGAGATGTAGTGACGAATCTATTTCGGTTGACTGCTTCGATATTATCCGTAGGGTATTTCTAAGGTCTTTATGAAATTCAGGCTGATAAACTTCGATAGTGCTCTCTACAATATCAATAATCCAATTGACAATTACCATAGCCTTGATTTTTGATAGGGTAAGTAGTCATTTATCACGCCAATTGCCACAATATCCATGGTTGCCCTTATTCAGTATTTTCGCAATGATGCCTTCCTTCCATTCTACCGGATATCATCTTCTTTTCCAAACCTCAGTAAAGAGGAAAGGAGTGTACCGGCTGTTGTTTCTGGGTCCGACTTGAAGAGTTCCGTTGGTAGTCCGGCTATATTTTCTTTCCCTCCATTGGCCGAATGGCGGGAACTATTTTTACTTTATTATCTATACATATGAATGTAATTGAAGTGTCAGTCTGTTATTTCTTTAGAAGTGGCTATAGTTACTTTTTTGCTTTATTTTAGTAATAACTAAGCAGAAACTCACGTTTTTGAAATTCTTCTCTGTCTGTCCGTCTGTCCGGCTTTCACGCGAAAATCGCTGAACCGATTGTAATGAAACTTTCACAGTTTATTAAGTATGCTCCGAGATGTAATCTGCTTTTGGTTTTATTTTCTTCACCTCACGCCTTCTATCCCCTCCCATACAAAGTGACTAATTTTTTATAAAGTGTAATAATCAAATTTTCTTGGAAACTATGATAGCTATTTATTTGAAACTTAGAATATATTATTTCTATTACAAATGCAATCTTTAGTCATACAAATTATTAAAATTCCTTCACTCCTTCGCCCACCTCCCACACAAACTACACTTTTTTATTAAATACTCTACACCAATTTTCTCAGTACATATAAATTCCATCGAGCTAAAATTTTGTACCAAATCCTTAATTAGCATTATTATTAATATCGGGAAAAAAGCTAACCGATTATCTTCACTATTTCAGCCCCCCCCGTACAATGTGACACGATTCTATGACCTTACAAAAATTTGATTTTCTTTGAAAGCGTAGAAGTGACAGATCTAAAATTTAAAATACATCAATTGCATAATGATCTTAGTTGTTTTTCGAAAAATCACTAAAAACGCCTCTCTCCTTCCACCACCTCCCATACAAACTGTACTATTTCAAGAAATACTCTATACCAATTTTCTCAATACGTATAGCTTTCATCGAGCTAAAATTTTGTACAGAATCCTTAATTAGCATTACTATTAATATCGTGAAAAATTTAACCGATTAGCTTCACTCCTGCTACTCCCTCCTATACAATATGGCACAATTTCACAAGCTTTTCAAAAATTCGATTTTCATGAAAAGTTTGAACGTTACTGAATTAAAATTTAAAATATATCAGTTTTGTTTCTCGAAAAATCACCAAAAAGCACTCCCCTCCTTCTACCACCTCCCATACAAATTGCACAATTTCACTAAATACAATGCACTAAGTTTCTCAGTACCTATTAAATTTTTGAAGCTTAAATTTTTTCAAAAACTTCACTTGCTAATATCTCCACCACGAATGTAGATAGGAAGCTGAAAATCAGCAGAGGTATGAAGAAGATTGTGGGACAAACTTAAAAAATAATTAAATTTTTTTATCCATTGGCGTCCGAAAACGGAGGGCTAAAAACAAATTATCGGTCGAATTTTTTTTTCAATTCATCGAAATTACTAACCACAAAAAAAAATCATAGCTCAGCAAAACTCCAGAAGTAATTCGCCGTTTTTTATCTCTTAATACAATGGCGTGATGCAACAACCCAAGGGTCGCCATGTTTCCTCATAACATTTTCTGGCCAAGTATTGTCACAGCCATCGTGGGCGTACATTTATTCTAAGATGATAATAATATCACCTCTTGGAACAAGCTGGAAGGTGGCACTAAGTTTGCTATAAAAGTCATTTTTGTCACCAGCTGTTGCGGCGTTAGTTGGTGCGCCGCGCTACAGAATTTCGACGTTTCCGACTGTGGTCCTGAGTCTGACGACGATAATCCTATCCAAGATTGGTTCCCAGCTGATGAGACTGTTTCTCAATACGATCGCCATGTTACACGCAGCCCAAAGTACAAAATGGTGTTCTTCTCCTGATCCTGTCCACTTCACCGCGCTGAATCCCAATATTTGGATGTTATAGTGCTCCATTTCACGGTTAATCCCAGCCCATGCAATGTTCGAACGTCCCATCAGCTAGTTATAGTCTGTTTTCGAATGCTAAAAGTCGTTACCGTAGAATACGTTTGTAATCGAAGCACTTTATCCGTTTCTAGTATCAGTTAGATTAAAATATCACGGGTGATAAGCCCGTGAACCATTGAGTGACCATTTGCCACTTTTAGGGTAAGCAGGACTGGTTTCCCCCATCCCAAAGGGGGATTTCGCATACAATTTATTTTCGCCTTAACACGTGATGATCAAGTCTAATGTCAAGTTCCTTTAGTTACACATAAGTTTATCTCTTGAAGAGGACAATATCTAATATGACTTTAAACTATGAACTAATAAGCTGAATTCAATCATTTTCGCTATGCTTCCAAAAAATTCCTATCACATAAATTTAACGCTTATACTTATCCTGAATAATAAATTTGTAAAATTCTTTTAGTTTAAAAAAATTATTATTAAATACATATAACTGTTGAATTATACTTTGCCACATAAATAAATATGATAAACAACATGTATTTTGTCTTGCCAGGCCGTAAATTCTCCACACACTTACGTAAAAGTCTTTTCGTATTCATATTGTCTAGGACAACGATGCAAAGTAGAACATATTTTTTTTAAGTAAATTTATTCTGAAATTTTTTTGGAAACGCTTATTCATAATTATTGTGTCGTAGGCTTATGTGATTAATTTTTTGAAGAATTTGATGGTTTTTCAGTAGCGTACAACTTAAAAGATATGCCAACGCGTTCAACATAAGGAGAAGCAATCTATTTTAAGTTGCTATTAAAGGAGTTTTGTTCATGGAATACAATATTTATCCAGAAAGACTTTTACTCAATATGGTTGTTGTATACGAGTATACGTTTCAAGCGTTACGAAGAATAGAAAACTTTGGTCTTTTGGGTGTATCAATAAAAGCCAAGAATATTCAGGATATTGTTTGATACAAGAGCACCTACACAAAAGGACAAATAATGAAGAAGAAAAAAGCTAAGAAAAGCATCTTGGGTATAACCTTCATCAAATAAATCCCAATGTGTAATTATTATTTGTGTGGCCTTTTTAGATATTCTAGATATTCTTTCTTTTTTCTTCTACTGCTCTGCATGTTATCCTGTATTTATTGTTGTTGAAGGAAAATTTCAAACAGCTGGGATTTTACATATCAATGCAAAATTTACATAATATAATAAAATTCTTCTAAAAACATAACAGGACTACGATTGCGCGTAAAGCGCAATCTTACGATACTCTAGATGAAATAGAATTTTTTGTGATCCCAAGAAATTTTGTATGGGGAGTGTTAGAAGGGGTGATAGCATTGAACTAATTTTTTCCCCATCATGCTAAAGTAGCTATAAAAATGTTTTATACAAAATGCTTACTCCAAAAATTGAATAGGAGCTGAGAAAATTAGTGCGTTAGATTTAGTGAAAATGTGCAGTTTGTATGGGAGGTGGTAGAACGAGAGGGGGGATTTTAATGATTTTTTCAGAAATAACTAAGAATATCATAAAATTGACAACTCTAAAATTTTAGTCTGGTAACATTTATGCTTTTCAAGAAAATCGATTTTTTTTGAACTTGTGAAATTGTGTCATTTTGTATGGGAGGGGGTAGAAGCAGTGAAGCTAATCAAATATTTTTTTCTGATCTTAGTGATATTGCTAAATAAGTATTTATTACAAAATATGAGCTCTATAAATGTTATATGTTCTGAGAAAATCGGCTTAGAGCATTTCATGAAAAAGTGAAGTTTGAATGGGAGAGGGTGGAAGGAGAAGGAGGACGTAAATATAGTTTATACTGTAGATTGGAATTATTATGGAAGTAATATATTCCAAAATTCAGACTAATAGCTTTTATATTTTTCGAGCAAATGCATTTACTGTCGAATTGCGAAATTGTGTCATTTTGTATGGGAGGGGGTAGAACGGGTGAAGGTAATCGTCTAATTTTTTTTGACCTTACTAACAATTGTAAATAAATATTTACTGCACAATTTCAGCCCGCTAAATTTTATACGCACTGAGTAAATTAGCTTAGAGTAATTCATGACAAACACAGTTTGTATGGGAGGTGGTAGAAGGAGGGGGATGACACGCATAATTTTTATACGGTAGATTGATATTATCATAAAAGTAATATATTCAAAATTTCAGGCCAATAGCTTTTATAGTTTTCGAGCAAATCCGTTTATTGTGAAATTGCGCAATTGTGTCATTTTGTATGGGAGGGGGTAGAAGGGGTGGAGCGATTTGGCCCGTTCACGAACTTGACCTTACTTTTTTGTTAAAAACGACGTATACAAAATTTTAACTTTCTAGCTCAACGCGTTCTCAAGCTAGAGAGCGAACGGACGGACGGACGGACGGACGGACGGACGGACGGACGGACGGACATCCGGTTTTGAGATTTTTGAGTGATAACATTAATTTCTGTATTCATCATTTTTTTCTCCGAGCCTTATTTCTTGGCGTTACAAACTTTAGAGCAAACTTATAATACTCTCAGATTTCATCTAGAGTATAATCAGGCATATTTTAGTAGAATTTTATTAACTTTTTACCTCATATCAAAATTGATTGACACACACTCGTGAAAATTTTGGAGACAGGACTTAAGTGTGGGCTTAATTTCGTATTTTCTTATCTAAACACACAAAGGATATTAATTTTACAGTACAGATGTTGACGCTTCCATAATCTTGTTTCTCTTTATCTTTTTTTAGATTTAGTGGTAGATCTAATCACATCCAGATCCCTTTAAATTAATTTATTTAAGACAATTTAGTTATCTTCAAGTGCTCTAAATTAGATGGATAAAAAGAGAAGCGAATAAGACTCTTCAATTTCAAATTCCAGCCGAATCAAATTGTGCAGACAAAATTCTACTTTGAAACCCCATTCAAAGTAATAATCAGAGAACGCAAGGAATGCAATCCATGCTACCTGAAATGGAAAAGGGATCAATCATCTGGTACACAGATTGCTCGCGCACCTCGAATGGGACTGGGAACGGAGTCATAGGTTCTAACTTCTCGGTTTCAAAACCTTTTGGTAAGGAGCCCACAATCTTCCAAGCCGAACTTATTGCAATAGAGCTATGTATCCAAGAGAATATTAGGAGAACCCATCGCAACAAATCTATTTATATCTTATAGGATAGTCAGGCAGTTCTCAAAGCTTTAGCATCCAAAAAACACGAATGGAGGCTTATTTGAGACTGCCTTCAAAACCTAATCATCCTGGGGGAAAAAAACAAAGTAACATTAATGTGGGTCCCAGGACATGCGGTGATTGAGAGAAATGAAGAGGCAGATCGCAAGAAATGGCGCAGAAACAAATTTTATTGGACCATAGCCATTCTGTGGAAAACCAAAAGGATTCTTCAATCTTATACTTAGAGAGTGGATTGAACAAGAGCATAGAATCTACTGGAATAGACTTTCAGGCTTATCAATCTCAAAGAAATTTATCCTTCCACAAAAAAACAAAGTGGAGGATATTCTAAAATTCAGCAATAGTATTATTAGTACTCTAATCAGCCTATTGACGGGGCATAGTAGAGTAAACCACCACCTCAAAAACATGAGTCTAGCTGAAAACCACCTCTGCCGCCTCTGTCTCAGAAACGACTGAGCATATCCTATGTCACTGCGAGGCAGTAGCAAGGATAGACTTTCAGGCTTATCAATCTCAGAGCCCTAAAGGCTCGAGATCTTACTGGTCATTTGTCAAAACGGTCAAAAATAATTTCATTTCTTCTTCAATACCACCACTTGTTGATGGCGACCGTTCCGTTATAGATCCTGTTGAAAAAGCTAACTTACTAGCAGCAAGTTTCGCTAGCAACTCACGCCTTCCACCTTCAAACCAACAGCCTCCCGTTCTAATTGATTCTGGTTTCTCTTTGCTTAAGCTACATTTTCGGACGAGACTTATTTCTAGGATCCTTCAAGAGCTCAATATCCACAAATCTGCTGGTCCTGATGGTATTCCCCCCATTACCCTTAAAATGTGCGCCTCTTTTTTTGCTAAACCTCTTCGCAATCTTTTCTACCTTTCCTACTCTTCTGGGTGTTTTCCACGTATGTGGAAAGTTGCGAATGTTCAGCCAATTCCCAAGAAAGGAAGCAAAGCAAACCCCGCCAACTACCGCCCGATAGCCATTACTTCAGTGCTCTTGAAAGTAATGGAAACTGCTGTCAATTGCAAAATCGTTCAATATCTCGAGAATAACCAGCTAATCCATGATCGCCAGTATGGATTCCGTTCTGGAAGATCGACCGGAGATCTTTTGGTCTACTTGACAGAACGTTGGAACTCATGCATACATAATCGCAGCGAAGGTCAAATTCTTGCACTTGACATTGCAAAAGCTTTTGACAGAGTTTGGCATGATTGTCGTATAGCTAAGCTTAGGGCCATAGGTCTGAATGCTACCCTTGTCCAATGGATTGAGAGTTTTCTTTCTGAACGCACTATACGTGTAGTACTAGATGGCGTTACTTCTTCCTCTTTCCCAATAGATTCCGGCGTCCCTCAAGGCTCTGTTTTATCTCCGACTCTTTTTTTAGTTTTCATCAACGACCTTCTGTCGTCCACTCTCAATCCAATCCATAGTTTCGCGGATGACAGTACTTTAGATAACACCTTTGAGTTTAGCTCTGCTGCGGAATCTCACAAGCATTCTATTGCTTCCAATCGCATGGAGTTATTCCGTTCGCTGAACTCGGATCTCAACTTAATCCTGGAATGGGGCAGGAAAAACAGAGTCGAGTTTAACACCTCCAAAACACAGACCTGTCATCTATTTCTCAAACGTGATGCTCCAGTGTTATCTCAAAATGTAACCTTTGATGGCGCACAACTTTGCACCTCGGAAAACTTCACACTTCTGGGCGTTAAAATTAACGACCATCTTAATTGGACCCAGCATATCTTTGATGTTGCCCTCGACGCCTCTAAACGTCTTGGTGTTCTCCGAAAGTGCAAAAAGTATTTCACGCCGAACGACCTGGCAACCATCTATAAGGCATACATTAGACCACGTTTAGAGTACAATTCGCATGTTTGGGCTGGGGCACCCAAATCACACCTCGCGTTGCTCGACCGTATTCAAAAACATGCGTTCCGACTGATTGGAGACGAGACCATCACGTCATCTATCGATTCTCTCGAGCATCGCAGAAATGTCGGAGTACTCAGCATTTTCTATCGCTACTTCCATGGCAAATGCAGTGCGGAACTATGCGCACTCATTCCCCCACTCTATAATTTTCCCCGTGATACTCGTCAAGCTGAACGCTCACATGAGTACACCGTTAAACCCTTGCCTTCTCGTACAGTGAAATATAGGCGGTCATTCATTTCCCGAACATCAAGACTTTGGAACGCATTGCCAGCCAACGTATTTCCCAATATTTACAACCTTCGGTGCTTCAAAAGCAATGTACACCGTCACTTTCGTCTTTCTCCACTTTAGTTTCTTTTTTTTTTTTTTCATTTCCTCCAGTTCCTGTACCGACACAGCTGTGCATTGCATTATAGGGTAGCCCCCTAAGTTGTGTTCGGTTCCTTAAAAAAAAAAAAGATTCATTCTTCTAGGAAAAGGTTTCCTTACAACTGATGAACTAGCCAACATGGCTCGCTTAAATATACTTAGATTAGCCAAAGCTATGGAGTTATGGTAGGGTAAAGGGACAATAAACGTACAATAGGCCGAAAAGGTTGCTCCCTAAATAAAATAACAATAATAAATTGGGCACAGCACGAAAGTGACTTACTTTTTAATTTGATAAGTTAACTGCAGTTCAAAGGCGAAATTTTCCTTTGTCTAGTTTATTAATCATGTAATTACTTTATTATTTTAATAATAAAGTATTGTGATTGACACAGGAAAAAAAAAATTTGCTACCCTGAAATTTTTTTTTCGCGTTTCGTGACTAAATTAGCTTGAAAATGCAAAAAAAAAACAACCCGTCCCGCCGTACGCCGTACATATGGACTCATATCTCCGAAACCGTTAAAGGTAGAATATTCGTTTTTGGCTGGATTATTGGTTGGGTAACTGAGCTCTATTTTTTAAATTTTGGGAGGTGTTAGGTGGAAGGGCGAGGCGGGGGGAGTGAAAAAGTCAAAAAATACACTAATATCTCCACCACGAATGCAGATAGGAAGTTGAAAATCAGTAGAGATATAGAGAAGGTTGTGAGACAAACTTTAAAAATAATTTAATTATTTTATCCATTGGCGTCCGGAAAGGGGGGCTGAAAACAAATTGTTGGCCGAATTGTTTTTTCAAATGATTATATCTTCGAAATTACTTAATTATTAATTAATTACTTAAAAATTCATATTTTGGGACCATTAAGGTGGTGTATAGTTCCACCGGAATCAGCTTATAAAGTGGCTAATTTTTGTAAGGGGGAGGGCCAGCGGGTGCAAAGAAAAACACTTAAAAATGAATATTTCAACTATCTGTTAAGCTATGTAATTGAAACTTGAAACACATATTAAGCTATACTAGGCAAATACAAAAAAAAACATAAAAGAATTATGATTGGGCGTAAAGCCCAATCATATGATACTCTAGATGAAATGAGAAAGAGTTCAATGTACCGGAAAATATGTCACCTCCAGTTCTTTTAAATAATTAATAGTGACTTTTGTATGGAAGGTGGTAGAAGCAGAGGAGGAAGGTTTGTAATTTTTGGATATGACATCTAATGTGGTATGCAAAATATTTCGTGCTGAATTTAAGGTTTGTAGCTTTCATTATTTTCAATTGGACATAGTTTTCCAGAAATTGAGGCATTTGTATGGGAGGTGGCAGAGGAAGTGGAGCTTTTAAGATGATTTTGAAACTGCTTATCATCATCCTTATCACCACGCTTTGATTCAATTTCAAATTCGATAGTTCTAATATATATATATATTCTAAGGAGAAATGCTTTCTTGAATTTATAATACAGATATTTGTATGGGAGGGGGTAGAAGGAGTGAAGAGGAGCTGACAATTTTTTTTAGCATTTATTGCAATTATTAAAAAACAAATTCTGGCAAAATTTTAAGTTTATAATTTTTCTAGTTTTAATGGAAATCGATATAATGCACTTAACAAAAATTATACATTTGTATGGGAGAGGGTAGAAGGAGTGTATGGATAAAAACATATTTTTTTCTCGTTATTCATAATTCTATTTTTATACTTTACGCAAAATATCAAGTTGATAGCTTTAACAATGTCGAAGAAAAATAATTTAATTTAAATTTCAAAATTTCGTGAAATTTGTATGTGAGGGGGTAGAAGGAGTAAGGTGAAGTTGATAATTTTTTCAATTCTGATTGGAATTATAATAAAATTAATTTTGGCAAAAATTCGTTTTTATAACTTCGCTAGTTTCAATGGAAATCGAAAAACTGCATTTTGCAAAATTATGCATTTGTATGGGAGGGGGTAGAAGCAGCGACGGGATCGGATCAATATTCAGCCATATTAATGAAACCTATATCATAATATTTTGAGCAAAATTTCAAATCGATAGCTTAAATAGTTTCAAAGAAAAATCAATTTCTGAAAATTTCGGAATTTCGTGAAATTTGTATGGGAGGGGGTAGAAGGAGTGGGGGGATGTGGCCCGTTCACGAACTTAAAGTTTCTTTTTTGCTAAAAATGACACACAACAAATTTCAGCACGATAGCTCAAAGCGTTCGAGAGTTATGCTGTAGACAGACGGACAGACGGACAGACGGACAGACAGACAGACAGACAGACGGACAGACGGACAGACGGACAGACAGCAACTCGGAATGGAATTTTTTGAGCGACAACAAATATTTCTGTACCCTTGGCGGCTCTGTGCGAGCATTATTTCTTAGCGTTACAAACGGTAGGGCAAACACAATATACTCTCAGATTTCATCATGAGTATAAATATACCAAATTGAAATAACAGTAGTGGGGGGAAATCGGGAGCATTTCAAAAATGGCGCACTTTTAAAAACTACAAATTCTTATATCTCAAAAAAGAGTACAGACATGAAATCGAAAATTTGTCAGATTGTAGAACTACATAGTGGTTAATTTTGATAAAAATTTCAAGTTAGGAGTTGTAAGGGGAGGGAGGTGATAACCAAAAATATCGAAAATTTTGAGTGATTTTTTTAGGGCTCTGGTAAAAGATACAAAGTTTAAATGTTGCATGTGGATACATCTGTCTGATATACATAGAAAAATAATAACAACTTGATCCATAATTGTTATAAACCGACCCCCCCTGTCTAATGTGCATGAGGTGTTCCAAGTGCATTGAAAAAACACATAAAGTGAAAAATTTTGAGTGAAATTTTAAGGTAGAAACTTGAAAATTTGTGAAATGCATTTAAAAAATTCCTAAGTAAACAAAATATTAACTGGTCGAAAACCTTTAAAACTTCTTCCCACTCCCAAGCAAAATAATTTTTTCGACCATTTTCAAGAAATCAATTATCACCTAACTATTAAAAGCTATCAATTTCAAATTTTGCACAAAAGCTTTTACAAATAGTTGAAATGAAATTGCGTCAAAAGTTTTGAGATTGCGTCTGTCCTTCTACCCCCTCCCATACAAAACTATGATTTCGACCAATTTCATTAAATCAACTAATAACCAACAAACTAAAAGCTATGAACTTGAAATTTTGCACAAGCACTTTGCAAGAGAAACGAAATAAAACTGCGTATCAAATTTTACGATTCCCGTACCTTCTCTACCCCTTCCCATACAAATGTTCGGTTTCGTGAAAGTAAAATGCACCGAATTTTATGAAAATTCCATGCAACTTCGTCTATGAAACACACTCTATACAGAGAATATTGGTCATGATTCAAGCAATCAATTAAAAAGCTATTAACATCCACCCACCCTTACTATTACCCCTCCTCCTCCTTTCCTCATAAAAACCCAAACTTGCAGAAACGAATGAAATATTCTTAAATTGACAACAGTCCTGCCCATAAACTCCCTTTTACTTAGTCTTCCCTAACCACTCTAACCTGCATATTGACTTTCCACTCATCCGCATCTTGTCCCAACAATAATAAAGTTTGGCCCGACTTGTTGGCAGTTTATTTTTTTAAATGCTGCGAAAAAGAAAAGGCCATTGCTGTTAGTTACATTAATTTCATTACATTTTAAATGAATAATAAATAAAGAACAAAACATGTCTTTCAATAGTATGCAAGTATTCACTGGAGATTATTTTTGAAAATAATTTTGTTTAAGGTATTAGATCAGCCATATTATGAAATTTGGAGTTTTAGATGTCGAATATAAAATCATCACACGCATTTGGGGAAGTCCTGCTGCTTATAAATCTTGTCTTGTTGTCTAATCTTGCATTCCATAAATGAATTAGTCAATTAACAATGGATTCCGTGTAATGCGTTATCGATTGGGTTTCGAAAATGTTCCACTCTGAAAACAAACACCTCCTAATAAATTGGGAAACACCTCATACTCATGGTGATGATGTCTGAAGCAGCTAGACTTCCTTTCTGTTGTTTCAATAAAAATGCCAAAAGATTAATGGCTTGCCTTTTCGACCTTTGGGTTGAAAATATGTCTTACATGCGAGGAATATGTGTGAGAGTTTGGCATTTTCTTACTGTTGAGTGAGTGAGTTGGTAAGATGAAAAGGATATGATTGCATATGATATTGAAGTGCACTAGAGGTCACTGGATTAAACATCATTGTGGTGCCAATAATTAATTTAATTTTTTTGCAACGCAACTATGATGAGAAAAGTTCGAACAAGTGTTAATTCGTAACCTTACCGTCTCCTTACCTCCTGTTTGTCCCGAACAGAGTAGTCACTGTCGTTAGTATGACCATGATATTTCGACAATCGGTTCAGAAGGACTACCTTAATTTTTGGACGTGGTTTTTAGTATAGTTGGATGCAGTATACTACGCCAATCATTTTAGTGATGACTTGATAAGGTCCTTCCTAATTACGCTACAGTTTCGCTGACTTCCTTCCTGGCGTCAAGGATTATACAGCCACACGAAATTGCTCACTTGAAACTCTGGCTCGTACACTGTACCGGGTTTTCCTGCGGCCTTATTCCTGACCACGATATGGATCGCTTGTTGTCGATGACGCAAATTTGAAACGTAATCCTTTGAAAGCGCCGGCTGATCTGCAGGGATAGGAATGTTTCTCTCAAAGATGATTCGAAATGATGTTTCTCCTATTGCCGCGAGCACTGAGGTTCCGTAGGCCATCAAGAATAGTGGAATATGCTGATCTCAGTCTTGATGTCTTTCGCTTATGAGTTTGCATAAACCTGAGTTGAGTGTTTTGCTGAAACATTCCACCATCCCGTCAGATTGTGGATGCAACGGGGTTGTTCACGTTTTATGTATTTCAAAGAAGCGTGCAAATCTCTTGAAATGTTTCCGACTCAAAGTTACGGTCATGATAAGAGTGTAGTCTGCTCACCCAATTTGAGATAATTCTTTTGGCAACGGTAGTGTCTTCCCGATTTGGGGTAGCGTATGCTTCAGGCCATTTACTGAAATAATCAATGACTCCGGGAAAGGCCCAGCAATTCTTTCGAATGGAACTCCAATGTTGCATTCTGACATTTCTTCCTTTGATCTTTGTTGAGGACCTTTACTTGATGTAAAGGTGATACATCTATGGCTTTAGTTGCAAGACATTATCACGGAGGTGAATCCAGTAAAATTTTTTCCTGATCTTGGCCAATATTTCACTTACACCCTAATTTTCTCCAGGGCTTCCTTTTTAATACTCTTTTAAAAATGTTCTGAACGATGGTCTGCATAAAAAGCGATTTACAATGTGAATAGTCCAATTTAAATTTCAATAACCCGTCTTCCATATGGAGAGAATTGCATTATACCCAGTAACTTTTTAGAACCTTTCTGGGCTCTTAGATGTCTTTCCACTAAGGTTTTCCAACATACGATTGGCGCAATATTCCAGATCCTGCTGATTCCATACATTCATTGAGCTTGCTATTACAAGTCGCAAACTTTTTCCGACTTCTTTTATCTCGATACGATGACAATGTTAGCGATTCATGGTCGTCGTCAAATTGCATCAGCGTTTCCATAAGATTTTTCTCTTGCAACTACATATATCAAAATTATAGGACTCTCTGTCCATCTCGCTAATTATTCTTCAGGATTTTTGAATTGCAGTAGCCATTTCAGATGCATGCAGCGATGTCTCTTCGAAGGATGAACTTTTGTCCGGATAGGTACTTATGGAAGTGCTTTTCCGGGTATTGGATATGCCAAAGCTGGCAAAGCTGCTTCTTCAGTTCTTCGAGCGCCCTTTGACACTGCTCATTCCAAGCGAATGATTTTCCTTTTTCGTTAACTTGTGGAGTGGTTGAGCGATGTTCCCGAAACCCTTAACGAATCGATGATAGTACGTCGCCAGTCACAGAAAGATTTACAGCTGGTGTTTATATTGCGGAATTGGCCAATTCTTAACTGCCATGATTTTCTCCGGATCAGTTTTAACATCTTCATCTGATACGATGTGTCCCAAATATTTGACTTCGGAACTGAAAAAGTACACACTTTGTCGGGCTAAGTTTCAGCTGCGCTTTTCGGAATCGTTGGAAAATTTCTAGCAGGTTCTTTAAATGTTCCTCGTAGGTCTTTCCGATAAGAATCACATCATGGAGATAAATGAGATAGGTTTTCAATATACGAACTCCATCAGTCGCTCGAACGTTGCTGGTGCCACAAGCCGCTACCGATAGATGAAGCTATTTTCTCGTTGTCCTTTTTGTCTATCTTTACCTGCCAATACCCGCTTTTCAGGTCCAGTATCTCTGATGTCATCGATTTTTGGCAGTGGATAGTTGCCCTTTTTGGTAACATCGTTTAGTTGTCCAAGAATGTAGAATCGAGTGCTGCCATCCTCTTTTTTAACCAGTGCTGCTGGTGACGTCCATGGGCTGTTTGACTCTTCAATAATTTCTTGATATTGCATTGAGCTGATAATTAAATTCGCCTCTTCTTTCTTTGCTTACGGAACGTTTCCCGGAAGTTGACGTATCGGTATAGCACCTCCGGTATCTATTCATGTTTCACAATATTCGTTCTTCCGAAATTTTCATAGCAGGCTGAAGAGATGTCTTGGTATTCAGCGGTAAAATGCAGCGTTGGTACTGCTCTTTTTGAAGGTTCCTTGACTGGAGAAGGGCTGATGTTATTTTGCTTATATTTTTCCGTTTCCGCTTTAATCAATCCTAGTTACTGCCAGAATTGGCTCACAGTTGCCAATCACAACTCCTTTCTTTACGCTAGTAGTGCTCTCTGAAACGTTCAGCACTATTATGGAAACGATTCCCTTCTTGTTCACGTTCACTAGTATTCTTCTTAATTTTATATTTCGTAGCGCTAGTGTTGTTACCGGTGGCTTCCAGGATCAACATCGAGTCCAGCTGAAATAACGTTTTTCGAACATTGCGGAATTTCGGCGTCTTTATTCTATATCACTGGTAAAATTACATTGAATGGATTCAAGAGATTGAAAATGACAGGAACAGAAGGAAGCCCTACAGACCAGCAATCCAATGTATCACGGGCAAAAAAAGTTTAACGTAAGTTTGGATAATATTGAATGATCTCAGGGCGGAACCAGAAGCTTGGTACATCTTGGCCACTTTAATCTGCGAAAATGAAAATTTGTAGATAGAGAGGTGTGCTGACAACCCTTTCACAATAGCAATTAAAAAAAAAATGTTATGTAACCTGAAGGTCGGGAGGCCAAGGCCCGCATAGTTTTGAATACCACCCGATTCCTTGAGCTAGGCGGGAAGGATTTAGCATCGATTGGGTTAGGAGGGTGAAAATTCTTTTCATCATTCTATTTTCCAAATTTTTAATTAATAGCTCTCGTATGTTCGAAGAAATATTAATTTTCTGTTAAGACCACCTGTAGGGATGCATGCAGGCACGTATACAGCCCTCCATCCCCCCTCTTCAATTCAATTCTATAATGTCAGGATCATTCTAGTTGGAGAATATGCCAGTCGCAATTTTTGAATTGATACTGATCTATCCAGTGACGGTTTATGCACTTAGGCTTAGTTTGGCCGCGCGTATTATTTTATGAAAGTTTCGAAATTGGTGGTGTTTTTAAACGAACTTTCTTGCCATTCGGACTTGCATCTTTGTAAATAATTTAAATATAATAATTTAGTCAAGACCTAATATTACAATAACTTAACATTCAATACAGAATAGAATAACTTCAGGGTATCTACAGTAATTTCACTTTTAATGCAGATAGAAAGACTGCTTATATAGTTGAATCAAGGAGGATATATAAAAGGAGTACCTGATAGTCTGTCTCATGTGGGAATATTTTTTGATTCGGAAATTTTCGAAAATTGTGTCCAAGCTTAACTTGGCTTCAAACTTTTACAAAAAAAATACAATAATTTGTATTCTTTCTTGGTTGCTAATATTCAGTCAGCAATAAAGTAATTTTCAATACAATGGTGTTTGCGGTTTCATTTCAGAAATTTTTATTTTTTCAATTTTTATTAGTTTTGGTTTGTGTTTAAGCTAAGTACTTTAGCAACGGACAATTTAACGCGGGACAGAGATAGTTACTTTGGGTTTAAGTATGTCAAACAAGGATAGCGAAACAATTTTTTCGAAAATTTGACAACTGTTTCGAACAATTTATCGTGGGAAAGAGTTAGTTGCAATATTTTTAAGTGTGGCAGACAAAGATAGCGAAACGATTTTTTTCGAAAAATTTCGAGCATTTCGGTAGTAAGGGAGGGAAATACATTCATTCCCATTTTGCTTACAAGGCAAAGCATGCTCATAGTCACTCCTTTTTATATATCCTCCTTGAGTTGAATATAATTTTGAAAAAAGTTTAAAATAAATAAATAGTATTTTCTGTGGTTTCTGTGGTTCTGAAATCATGCAAATCCTAATGTGCTAAGATCTGATGGGAAACATTTGACAGGATGCACTGAATGATTTAAATTAACATTGGAAAGTGGCGGCTATGCCCTTTTGTTAAATTGCTTATTTTTTTCAAAATTTTATTTATTTTTGGCTAAATTTTATATATTATATTTAATATTCTACATGAAAGAGAGATTTTTCGATTTTAAGGAATTTTATATGGGAACTGGTAGAGGAGGTGACGGCGTTGATTTAATTTTTTCGCATCATGCTAGAGTTGCTATCAAAATGTTGAGTTGAAAATTTAAGATTCAAAAACTAAATAGTTTCTGATGAAATTAGTGTATTGGATTTAGTGGAATGGTGCAGTTTGTATGGGAGATGAAAGAAGGAGTAGGGAGTTCTTAGTGACTTTTTCAGAAACAACTATAAACATAATTTTATTGATATGTTTGAAATTGCAGATCAGTAGTATTCATACTTATCAAGAGAATCGACTTTTTGAAAAGTGGTGAAATTGTGTCATATTGTATGGGAGGGGGTAGAAAGAGTGCAGCTAATCGTTTAATTTTTTGCGGCCATATTACAACAATTACGCACAATTTCAGATCGATTAATTTTATACGTAATAAGTAAATTGGTTTCTAGCATTTCATGGAAAAGTGCAGTTTGTATGGGAGGTGGTGGAAGGTATCGAGGGATTGAAATAATTTTTAATATAGTAGATTGAAATCATCATAAAATTGATATGCTTAAAATTTGTAGCTTTCGTGATTTTTGAGAAAATCCGTTTATTGTCAAATTTCGAATTTGAGTAATTTTGTATGGAAGGAGGTATTTGGCCCGTTCACGAACTTGACCTTACTTTTTTATCAAAAATAACATCTACAAAATTTGAGCATCGTAACTCAACGCGATTTCAAGCTACAGAGTGCACGATTTCGAGATTTTTAAACGACAAAAAATATTTCTGTACTCTTTTCAACTCTGTTCAAGCAGTATTTCTTGGCGTTACGCACTTCAGAGCAAACTTATAATACTCTCAGATTTCATCTAGACTACAAAAAGTGATAGGAAAGGACCGAGGTGGTGGATGGATATTAATAGTGTAGGTGCTAATAATTAAAATCCTAATGACTGGGTCCTCAGTCTCAGAATCCTAGATCCGCGCCTAGTCATACAGGTCATACACAAAGCGCGTGGCTGTCTTTAGTCGTTACCAGAAATTACTTATTCCTCTGGCTTTCTGTTCTCTTCACTTTCATGTGTTATATGGTCGACCAACCAGTCGTATTCCTGTTTGGAAATGTTTTGCTTTGGCTTTCTCAAGGTTTGACCGATCCACTGCAGCTTTCACCTTTGAATTTCAATCCCTTTTTCAATTGGACTAAAAAGTTTCCAGCCATCCCTTCCAATTTTCACTCAGAATGTTTTTATTGTAGATTCAAGTAAAAATACTCATATTCGGGTTTGAATTGTAACAAAATGTCACTGATACTTTGATGTATAAATTTTTTTGATCAGATATTTTTTTTAAGGATTTTTTTCTTGTTAAATGGTCATAGCTTCCTCTTCTGGTTGGTGACCATACCCAAAAATAATATCTATCTGTTCGGTGATGTGGCCGATCTTTGCCGACTACTACCACCGTTTTCTATTGAGATTTAATTGAGTTATTATCGAGACATACAGTCACACATATTCACAGTGTGGCGCGTGAAAACTCGTTAAAATACAAATATCACAATAGTAATATAATATTTCTTAATTTAGTGAAAAAAGATGATAGATTTTTTTCAAATGTTTCAAACGCATCTTTAATAACTTTAACTGATTTTGCAAGCAAACGGCTGATACGTTTTAATCAATCAATCAAATTCCTGTTAAGACCCCCTATAGGGGCATAGGACAGAAACAACTCTCTTCCACAAGGCGCGATCCTGAGCATCGGCCTTAAGCTGTTGCCAGGACTTGTTTATTCCTCTGGCCTCCTGCTCAACTGCTCGCTTCCATGTGTTACATGGTCGACCAACCCGACGTCTTCCTTGAGGATTATAATCTAGAGCCTGTTTTGCGATATTTTGCTCTGGTTTCCTCAAAGTATGATCGATCCACTGCCACTTCCGCCGTTGAATCTCAATACCTATTTTAGTCTGGCCAGTTGTACTCGTCGTTGGAGATCACTTCTCGCCAGAATATTCCTAAAATGCGCCGGAGGCATTGGTTTACGAAAGTCTGTAGTTTCTTGGTAAGTCGAACGGTCACTTTCCACGTAGTACAACCATACAACAACACAGATTTGACGCATGCGTCAAAAACTCGCAGCTTCGTGCGAAGGGAGATCTCTCTTAACCTCCAGAAAGGTGAAAAGATACCGAAAGACTGACGAGCTTTATTTAGACGAGCCTCAATTTCCTTTTCGGCTCCGCCGTCCATGCTGACAATGCTTCCAAGATAGCAAAAATCTTGCACCTCTTCCACATCCTGTCCCTTAAGAACAACCGGTGTGCTTGCGTTCGAACCCATGTGCATGTACTTGGTTTTACGCACATTTATTTTCAGTCCCGCCTCTTTGCATTTCGAATGCAACGAGCGAACATTTGACTCTAAGTCCGAACGGTTATGTGCAAGCAAACACACGTCATCAGCATAATCAAGGTGACTTAAGATGTTGAATAGTCTCCATTGAAGACCCTTACCTTCCCCACCTTCCAGTGCAGCTTTCAAGATGTCATTTATTACCACCAGAAACAGGGCTGGTGATAATATGCAGCCTTGTCTGACACCCGTTCGCACAGGGAAGCTCTCGGACAGCTCTCCTCTATGCAAGACGCGACACCTTGCATCTTCGTAGGATTCTTTAATCATAGCTATGACCTTATCTGGAATACCTCTCCTACGCAAAGCATTCCATATGTAATCTCGCTTAACGCTGTCGAAAGCCTTCTCGAAGTCTACAAACATGAGATGTAGTGGCGAACCCATTTCGGCTGACTGCTCTAATATTATCCGTAGGGTATTTGTGTGGTCGGTACAAGACGACCCTTTACGGAATCCAGCCTGATAAACTTCGAGAGTGCTCTCGACGACATCACTAATCCTATTGAGAATTACCTTAGCCATAATTTTTGATACGGCAGTAAGTAGACATATACCACGCCAATTGCCACAATCCCGAAGGTCGCCCTTCTTCGGAATTTTAACAATGACGCCCTTCTTCCATTCAGTCGGATATCTTCCCTCACTCCACACCTTAGTGAAGAGTGGGAGGAGTATATCGGCTGTGATTTCCGGGTCCGCTTTGAGGAGTTCGGTTGGTAGTCCGTCTATACCTGGAGCTTTCCTTCCCGCCATTGACCGAATGGCGGAAACTATCTCTTCATTATCTGGGGGATCGTCCCTAATAGAGGATTGTTGCGGTTGGATGTTTGGTAGTTGTTCTGTTTCCGGAATATCTTCCTCTGACAAGATGTTTAAAATATCAGAGAAGTATTCCTTCCATCGCCGCAACTGGTGTTCACTCATATTAAGGAGAGTTCCGTTGACATCTCTCACCAGGTGGTTGGTGGTGAAATTCCTGTTCGTCAACTGTTTCATGATTTTGAAAAGTGAACCCATATCCCCTAGGTAAGCCGCAGATTCTGCCTTGTTTGCCAGATCTTCAATGGCCTTTCTCTTGTCGCGTCTAACAGCGCTTTTAAGCTGTATATGAGCATCGCGGTAGTTCTGCCTCAAGTCGAGCGTTCGTTGGTTGACATCGGGTTGATAGATGATTGCCAATTTGGCTTTTTTCCGATTGCCAACCTTGACCCATGTGTCTTCCGACATCCAGGGTTTCTCACCGCTTTGCACATATCCCACAGATTTTTCAGCACTAGTTAGAAAAGTGTTTCTGGTTGCCTCCCAATTGGCGTCCAGTGTGCGCATTTCATATTCACCCAATGTGGATGACTTTTCGCGTAGAATAGTGGTGTATTCGCGTTTTTTGTTGGGATCTCTAAGTTTGTCCACATTAAGCTTGCGCTTCATTTGAAGAATTTATGGTCGTCGGATAGCTGCTGTACACAATCTCAAGCAGGCAACCATCAAGTGGTGATCGCTCCTCACGTCAGCTCCACGTTTCGCTCGCACATCGAGGAGACATCTTCTCCATCGGCGACTTATAGCCAAATGGTCGATCTGGTTCTGAGTAACACCATCAGGGGAAACCCAAGATGTTTTATGATGACTCTTGTTTGGAAAAAGGGTCCCTCCGATGACCATTTGCCGAGTACTACAAAACTCCACAAATAATTCGCCGTTTTCGGGTCTCTTAATCCAAGGTCGTGACGCGTCGACCCAAGGGTCACCATGCCTTCCCATGACGTGTTCTAGTCCAGTGTTGTCTGATCCAACCTGGGCGTTCATATCTCCTGAGATGATAATAATATCACCTCTTGGAACACGTTCGAATGTGGCACTCAGTTGTGTATAAAACTCCTCTTTGTCACCAGATGTTGCGGTATTAGTTTGTGCGTAGCACTGCAGAATTGTGACGTTTCTGACACTGGTCCTGAGCCTGACGACGATAATCCTATCCGAGATTGGTTCCCAGCTAATGAGACTGTTTCTCGCTCTCTGTGTAAGGACGAATGCCACGCCATTTCTGGCTTCACTTTCAGGGCCAATGTACAGAATAGTGTTTCCGCTAGGGGTTCGTTCTTCTCCTGATCCTGTCCACCTGACCTCGCTCAATCAATGTTATAGTCCTCCATTTCACGGTCGATCACCGATTGGCGGTGCAAGGACCGAGTAACCCCAGCTCTTCCCCCGTCATTCAATGTTCGAACGTTCCAGAAGCCAATCATAGTCCGTTTTCGAATGCCAAAAGTCGTTACCGTAGAATCAGTCCGATACGTTTAATTTCCATCAATTTTAAACGAAACTAAAACAATACGAAATTCAATCATGAAAAAGCATTACACAGAACCGACAAAATTTATTCCTATCACAAATTTCTGTCGTACACTCCATAGCAACTGAAATTTTCTGTTCCCCCATTGTGGGGATCCGTATGCTTCTCATTAACTTTTCCGACGCAAAGTAAATCCAACGAGACGGATAATATAATTATAACGAAATTACTCTAAGTATATACTGACAATTAAATTTCGTTGAGTAAATCACGAACGTTACATTACGTTGCGAATTCCAGTCGAGCATAACTCTAATGTTCTTGATTGCCACCCATTAAAGTAGAATTCCATTGTGCAAAATATTGTTAAAGATATAAAACTCTGACCTAAGAATAAAATATCTACATTTAACCCTTAAAATATAATAATCCAGTAAATCATTTAATCCTGAAAGGTAGCTACGACCGAGAAAAAGGATACAAATTTTTTCGACTATTGGCATGAAATGAGAGAGGAAAAAATGAATGGCAGCTGGCCGGAATGACTGCTATGACTTACACAAAAGGACGGAAAATAAATTTACTTGTATATATTCGATGGGTTCACTGAAGCCCAAAGCCGTTTGGCAGAATGCCAGCGCTTCACTATTTTTCGAATCCTTTCGAAATGTCTCGACGAAAAATTCACAACTAAAATTGGTTAAACAAGAAAATGAACGTGATACGCTTTTTGGAGAAGGTAAGTGAACATCAACAGATGAAAAGCATCTTCGTATCCGAATAGAATCTAAATGAAATGTGAAAAGGATATCGAATGGATATATTGAGGACTAGTGTGAACTGTAATTCACTCCTGTCGTAGAGGGGTAGCTACAGTATAAACTTTATAAAATGACTGAATTGCATTTTAGTATTAAATTTGCCACCTTTTATGTTGCATTGCAGTTTATTATTCTGGAGCGAGAATATATTTTTTAAGTGCTTATCTAGTTTGGAGGGTCTTTAGAAAAGCTTCGGATTTTCTTTAAGAAGAGTAACTTTTAAGTTAAACGGGACTAGATCGTATTTAGAAATAGTTAAGGTTAGTGATATTTTTCGTATTGTTTGTCTAACAAAGGGATAACTTTAAAATTCTAAACGTCCGGGAACATAATATACCATCAGATTTTATCTGTAGTTTAATAATCTGCTATATGCCCAAAAATGGAAAAAAAAAAAACAAAAGTTGAATGTCGAAAAAAATTGTAGGAAAATTGCTACAAATTGATGCTAGACTTGGTTTTCGACATTCAGCACAACATTTTTTAAATTTTGAGCAAATATTTTTCGAAAAAAAATATGCCGATAAAATTTATGGTAGCTTTAAAAAATTCTTGCAGCAAGAATTAGCAGTTCTTCTTCAACATAACTTTGTTAGGAAATTGTTGCTAAATTTTTGGCAATAATTTATAACATCATTGGAAAAATGCAAGTCTTGCATATGAGGAGTGCATTCTACAACTGAATATAGTAGTTCTGCCCCAAGCTAACGCAATTCTCTCGAAGTGATTTTTTGACAACGTTGTAAAAATGGGGATGCACACTCTTCATTCCTCAACCTCAAGAGTCAGTTTTTGCAAAAAATATTTTTGCAGAACATAATTGTATGCCAACGTAATTTTTTTAGGCAATTTTTGGTAAAGATTAGGCAAGAATTTATAACAACATTACAAGAATGCTA
The DNA here is from genome assembly GCA_963669355.1 of Chorisops tibialis. Classification (NCBI taxonomy): domain Eukaryota; kingdom Metazoa; phylum Arthropoda; class Insecta; order Diptera; family Stratiomyidae; genus Chorisops; species Chorisops tibialis. The sequence goes on along the minus strand of OY770262.1, from coordinate 108,609,787 downwards.
GTTTTGCTTTGCATAAGAGGAGTGCGTTATATAAGTGAATGTTGTAGTTCTTCCCCAAGCTAACTCACTCCTTTCGAAGACTTTTTTTTGACAACATGGCAAAAATGGGGATGGACACTCGTCGTCCCTCAACCTCAGGACCCGGCAACAATTTTTGCAAAATCATTTCTGTTCATTATAATTTTGTGCCATTGAGTTTCGTTGCAAGATCCAACTATTGTATAATTTACCGATGCTTTATAACGAAATTACGCATTTACCACATGGAAAGTGTAAAAAGGAATTCAAGAAATTTTAGCAACGCCCGTTTGCCAAGTTGTGTATTCAGTTGTGACTTGTGGATTTTTAATGAGCGTTCCTTTCAACCACTTCAATCGATTTCAACAAAAACTTTTTGTTGTATTAAAAAGCTTGTACAAAAATTTCTGCAATTATGTAAACATTTCTTTTCTTTCCAGATTTAATGAAACGTTTAAATGGAGAAATTTTAAATTATTCAGTTAAATGAATTGTAGAATCGCTTTTACTGAAATGAGTAAACTCTTTTTGTTTACTTCATTAATAAGATTCGGATTTTGTTTGTCTGTTTTAATTCATTAATTGAAGTAAATTTATAAATGCTTTTTCATTGTAATTTTTTCAAAATAAATTTTTTAAAATATAAATTGAAGGGAATTTAATAAAACTGTAATATTCGTTAATACCGAAACTAGTTCCCATCTCATTTTTGATAAAATAATTGTATTTGGCTCAGAGAAACTTAAACAATAACAGAGTTATGTTTTTGCGTGGAACCTCATCATGAAATAAATTTGAAGGATCTGATATACCGAAAAAAGTTTATGAATTGTAATGAATGATTGTGAAATAGTCACGACAAAAGCTGTGATAAAAATTCATTATTCTTAAACGTTTTGTACGTTAATAGCTCATAATTTGAATCACTTAAGAAAATTAATGATTCATGAATAATTCTAAGGAATCATTAGTTTATTCTCACTAGAGCAAAAAAATGGAACGGATCCTTTGATTACCAGGTACGGCGCACGATCGGTTACTAGTTCGCATCGTAGGAAATCGCATTGGAAATTAGAATGTTTGAATTTAAGTTCAGAAACATAACAGGTCTACGATTGCGCTTAAAGCGCAATCTTACAATACTCTAGATGAAATAGAAATTTTTGTGATCCTAAGGAATTTTGTATGGGGAGTAGTAGATGGAGTGATAGCATGGAACTAATTTTTTTCCCATCATGCTAAAATAGCTATAAAAATGTTTTTTACAAAATGCAATCTCCAAATATTGAATAGGAACTGAGAAAATTAGTGTATTATATTTAGTGAGATTTTGCAGTTTGTGTAGAAGGTGGTAGAAGGAGTGAGAGGATTTTAGTGATTTTTTCAGAAATAACTACGAATATTATAAAATTGACATCTCTTAAATTCCAGACTAGTAACATGAATACTTTTCAAAAAAATCGATTTTTTGTGAAGTTTTGAAAATGTGTCATATTAAATGGGAGGGGGTAGAAGAAGTGAAGATTATCAGTTAATTTTACTTTATTATTATAATAATAAAGTATTGTGATCGACACAAAAAAAAAAAAGTTTGCTACCCTGAAATTTTTTTTTTTCGCGTTTCATGACTTAATTAGCCTAAAAATGCAAAAAAAAAATCCGTCTGTCTGTACGCCGTCCGCCGTCCGCCGTACGCCGACGTGTACGCTCAGCGCACATTAACTCCCAAACCCTTCAAGATAGAAAGTTCATTTTTGGGAGGATTGTAGATAGTTGCGGATCTCAGGCGGATACCCATTTTCGGGGCTATACGGGTTCAGGGGGAGGCGGGGGGAGCGCTTAAACCGAAAAATGCGAATTCAAATATCTCAACCATGGTAACAGCTAGAAAGCTAAAACTCAACATTAATATAGAGGGGTTTGTGGGACAACTTTAAAAAATAATTTAATTTTTTTATCCATTGGGGTGCGAAAAGGGGGGGCTTAGAACCTATTGTCGGCCGAATTTTTTTTTCAAATGATTATATCTTCGAAATTACTTATCGTAACAAAATCATATTTAGAGACCGTTAAGGTGGCATATAGTTTCATTGGAACCAGCTTAGAAAGCGGCTAATTATTGTAAGGGGGAGGGTCAGGGGGGGTGCAAAAAAAAACACTTAAAAATTAATATCTCAACTATCTCTTAAGCTATGTAATTGAAACTCAAAACTTATATTAAGCTATACTAGGCAAATACAAAAAAAATATAACATGTTGAAATAATAGTAGTGGGGGGAAATGGGGAGCATTTCAAAAATGGCGCACTTTTCAAAATTACAAATCCCTTTATCTCCAAAAATAGTACAGATATCAAATCAAAAATTTGTCAGATTGTAGAACTACATAATAGTTAATTTTGATAAAAATTTTAAGTTGGGTGGTGTAAGGGGAGGGAGGTAATAAGCAAAAATATCGAAAACTTTGAGTGATTTTTTTAGGGCTCTGGTAAAAGATACAAAGTTAAAATTTTGCATGTGAATACCTATATTTAATCCACATAGAAAAATAATAATAACTTGATCCATATTTGTTATAAACCGACCCCCCCAGTCTAACGTGTACAAGGTGTTTCATGTGCATTGAAAAAAACACATAAACTGAAAATTTTTGAGTGAAATTTTAAGGTAGAAATTTGAAAATTTGCGAAATGCATTTAAAAAAAATCCCTAAATATTCGAAATATTAACTGGTCGAAAACCTTTAACACTTCTACCCCCTCCCATACAAAATTATTTTTTCGACCATTTTTAAGAAATCAATTATCACCTAACTATTAAAAGCTATCAATTTGAAATTTTGCATAACAACTAACAAAAATAATTAAAATGAAATTCCGTTAAAAGTTTTAAAACCGCGCTTGACCTTCTACCCCCTCCCATACAAAAGTATGATTTCGACTAATTTCGTTAAATCAACTAATAACCAACAAATTAAAAGCTACGAACTTGAAATTTCGTACGAGCACCTTACAATAAAAATGAAAGAAAATTGCATCACAAGTTTTACGATTCCCCTACCTCCTCTACCCCCTCCCATACAAAATTATTTTTTCGAGCATTTTTAAGAAATCAGTTATCAGCTAACTCTTAAAAGCTATCAATTTCAAATTTGGCATAAAAACTTATAAAAATAATTCAAATGAAGTTAAAAGTTTTGAAATCGCGCTTGCGCTTCTACCCCCTCCCATACAAAAGTAAGATTTCGACCAATTTCATTAAATCAACTAATAACCAACAAACTAAAAGCTACGAACTTGAAATTCTATACAAGCACCTTACAAGAGACGCGAAATAAAACTGCGTATCAAATTTTACGATTCCCCTATATTCTCTACCCCCTCCCATACAAATGTTCGGTTTCATGAATGTAAAATACACCGAATTTTATGAAAATTCTATGCAACTCCGTCTATGAAACACATTCTATACAGAGAATATTGGACGTGATTCAAGCAATTAATTAAAAAGCTATTAACATCCACCCACCTTTACTATTACCCCTACTCCTCCCCTCATAAGAACCAAACTTACAGAAACGAATGAAATATTGTTAACAGTCCTGCCCAAGAACTCCCTTTCACTTAGCCTTCCCTAACCACTCTAACCTGGATATTGACTTTCCACTCATCCACAACTTGTCCCAAGAATAATAAAGTTTCGCCCGACTTGTTGGCAGTTTATTTTCTGATGTTATGATAATACTAATTAAGTATATATTTAGTACAAAATGTGAGTCCGATAAATATTACATGTTCTGAGAAAATGAGTTTAGAGTGTTTCATGAAAAAGTGCAGTTTGTATGTGAGGTGGTAGAAGCAGTTGGGAAATTCAAATAATTTTTATACTATAAATAACATTTATCATAAAAATAATATACTCCAAATTTCAGTAGCTTTCATAGTTTTCAAGAAAATTTCATTAATGTAAATGATTGAAAATGAGTCATTTTGTATGGGGTAGAAGGGGTGGAGAGATTTGGTCGGTTCACGAGCTTCACCTTACTTTTTTTGGCAAAAACGAAGTGTATAATATTTTACTTTTCTAGCTCAAAGTGTTCTCAAGCTAGATAGCGAACGGACAGACGGACGGACGGACGGACAGACTGACGAACGGACGGAAATCCGGTTTTGAATTTTTTAGCGACAAAAAAATTTCTGTACCCTTGGCGGCTCTGTGCGAGCATTTTTTCTTGGCGTTACAAACTTTAGAGCAAACTTATAATACTTTACTACTTATAATATCATAGAGCAAGATCGGCTTGCCGGACATGAAAATTTTATTCTTTTGCTATCCCCCGCGACTTTGTCCGCGTAAAAATCGCAATAAAAAGCAATTTTTGATAATATAATATAGATAGTATTACATTATGTTAGGTACATTATCTTTTTAATTAAATGGCTCTTTGAACACAATGTTTTGCATTTTGTTGGGATCAGACCATAAATTATTATGAAACCATGATTATTGTGTTTGTATGGGGCACACCCTGGTCAAATCACCCCCGTCATTTGAGATTACATACATGTAGAAGAGCGTTTAGGGAAATGTAAATAGTTGTAGCTTGTGTTAATTCGAAAAAGAAGTCTAAATAAACTGCCAACAAGTCGGGCGAAACTTTATTATTTTTGGGACAAAATGCGCATGCGTAGAAAGTCAATATGCAGGTTAAAGTGGTTAGGGAAGACTAAGTGAAAGGAGCTTCTTGAGCAGGGCAGTTCTCAATTTAACACTTTCCGGAAAAGTTCCATATTTCATTCCTTTATTTATACAAGTTTGAGTTTTCATGAAGGGATGGGGGAGGGTGATAGTAAGGGTGGGTGGATGTTAATAGTTTTTTAATTGATTGCTTGAACCAAATCCAATATTCTTTGTATAGAATGTCAGTTTCATAGACTAAGTTGCATAGAATTTTCATTGGATTCGGTGTATTTTAAATTCACGAAACCAAACATTTGTGTGGGAGGGGGTAGAGGAGGTAGAGGAATCGTAAAATTTGTGATGCAGTTTTATTTTGTTTCTCTTGTAAGGTGCTTGTACAAAATTTCAAGTTTGTTGCTTTTAATTTGTTAGTTAATAGTTGATTTAATGAAATTGGTCGAAATCATACTTTTGTGTGGGAGGGGGTAGAAGGGCAAGTGCGATCTCAAAACTTTTAACGCAATTTTATTTCAACTATTTTTGTAAGTTCTTGTGCAAAATTTCAAATTGATACCATTTAATAATAATTATTTTAATTGATTTCTTAAAAATGGTCGAAAAAATAATTTTGTATGGGAGGGGGTAGAAGTTTTGAAGATATTCAATCAGTTAATATTTCAAACTCTTATAAATTTTTTTTAAATGCATTTCGCAAGTTTTCAAGTTTTTACCTAAAAATTTCATTCAAAAATTTTCAGTTTATGTGTTGTTTTCATTGCACATGAAACACTTTGTGCACGTTAGACCTCCACTTCAGTGCATAACAATTTTGGAACAAATTATTATTTTTTTCTGTGTACATTAAATAGATATGTCGACGTGCAAAATTTAAACTTTGTATCTTTTACGAGAGCCATAAAAAAAATCACTCAAAATTTTCAACATATTCGCTTTCCACTTCCCTCCCCTTACACCCCTTAACTTAAATTTTTTACCAAAATTAAAGACTATATAGCTCTACAATCTGACAAATTTTTGATTTGATATCTATATTCAATTTTGAGTTTTGGTGATTTGTAGTTTTGGAAAGTGAGCCATTTTTGAAATGCTCTCCATTTCCTCCCACTACTATTATGTCCACATGTTATATTTTTTTCATATTTTGCCAATAAAGCTTAGTACACGTTTCAAGTTTCAATTACATAGCTTAAGAGATAGTCGAGATATTAATTTTTAAGTGTTTTTCTTTGCACCCCTCCTGGCCCTTCCCCTTACAATAATTAGTTTCTATCTAAACTGATTCTAGCACATCCGTATGCCATCTTAATGGTCTCAAAATATCAATTTTTTATGGTAAGTAATTTCGAAGATATAATCATTGGAAAAAAAAATTCGGCCGACAATTGGTTCTTAGGCCCCCCTTTTCGCACCCCAATGGATAAAAAAATTAAATTATTTTTAGAAGTTGCCCTACAAACTCCTCTATATGTATGTTGATTTTTAGTTTCCTAGCTGTAACCACGGTTGAGATATTTGAATTCGTATTTTTCGGTTTAAGCGCTCCCTCTGCCTCCCCCTGAACTCGTATACCCCCCAAAATGGGTATCCACCTGAGATCCGCAACTACCTATAATCCCTCCAAAAATGAACTTTCTATCTTGAAGGGTTTGGGAGTTAATGTGCGCTGAGCGTACACGTCGGCGTACGGCGGACGGCGGACGGCGTACAGACAGACGGATTGTTTTTTGCATTTTTAGGCTAATTTAGTCATGAAACGCGAAAAAAAAATTTCAGGGTAGCAAAGTTTTTTTTTTTCTGTCGCTCACAATACTTTATTATTAGAATAATAAAGTAAAATAACTTTAAGCTCAAAAACATACCACAGCCACGATTGTGCGTAAAGCCCAATCATACGATACTATAGATGAAATAGAAATTTTTATGATCTTAAAAAATTTTGTGTGGGGAGTGGTAGAAAAGGTGACAGCATTGAACTAATTTGTTTCACATTATTCTCGAGTAGCTATAAGATTTCTTTGTACCAAATTTAAGCTTGGAAATTTGAATATGTACTGCGAAAATCAGTGTATTGGATTTTGTGAAACTGCACGTTTTGTGTATGGGAGGTTCCCCAGGTGGTAGAGGGAGTGGTAAGTTTTTGAAAAACCACTATAATCATTATGCAATTGATATATTTTAAATCTTAGATCAATAACATTCATATTTTTCAAGAAAATGGAAATATTGATGGTTGTGAAATTGTCTCACGTTGTATGAGAGAGGATAGAAGCAGAGAAGCTAATCGTTTTTTTCGATATTAATAATAATGCTAATTAAGAATCTAGTACAAAATTTGAGCTCGATAAATATTATATCTACGGAAAAAATTGGTTTTCATTATTTCATGAAAATGCAGTTTGTATGGAAGGTCGTGTAAGGAGTTGAGGTATTAAAATAATTTGTATACCATAAATTACATTTTTGATAGAAATAATAAGTTCTAAATTCCAAATTATTAGCTCCTATAGTTTCCAATAAGCCAATTCCAAGAAAATTTGATTATTTTATGTTTTTGAAAATGTGTCATTTTGTGTGGGAGGGAGTAGAAGGCGTGAGTGGAATGAAATAAAACCAAAAGCAGATTGTGGCTCAGTCATACCATAATAAACTGTGAAAGTTTTATTAGAATCGGCTCATTCGTTTTCGAGTAAAATCCCGACATACAGACAAATAGACAGACAGACAGAGAAGAATTTCAAAAATATGTTGTTATGCTGAGTTATTATTTCAATAATACAAAACACTAACTTATAGCTATAATAAATAAATAACAGACAGACACTACAATTTTATTTATCTGTATAGATATTATTTTAATTATTCGGTTTTTAAGTATATATTATATTAAATAATAAGGGGGTGCTTTGGTAATCGTGAAAATTTTCGAAATCCGTTTTTTGGTGAATTTACGTGTTTTGTGTATGTCCCGACGATAACTCGAGTAAGTCTCAACAGAATTGGGTGTCGCAAGATATTGGGCTCCGCTATGGAATGCTATTGATTTTGAACATGATTGTTAACCGGAAAAGAAATTTTTATTATTATTATTATTATTATATTTCATTAATAAGTATATAATTATATAATGTTACTGCTTCAGTACTAGTTACTTAAAACATAGACTTAAGTTTAATTATTAAATTCTGAATTTTTAATTTTAATTTTTAAATTAATTTTACTATGTTGGTGTCCTTAAGTATTTTTATAATTCTTGAACATTTTTCTAAAATTTCTTTTTTGTTCCAATTGTATAATAGTGGTTTTAAATTAATGAGTGGGCACGTTAAAAGGTGATTAAAATCTAAGTGAACTTTGCAGTGAGTCCTTGTTGAGAAGGTGTTTACGTGTAAGGTTGGTGTGACCGAGTCTCAATCTGGTGATGGCTACTGCTTCTGTTTGCGTCAGTGCACTTTGTATTTTGAATTTGTTCTTCCTGGGATTGATTGTTGTAGAATAAAAATTTCTTCTCTCAGGCCATGCGGAGCATGTGGTTTCTATGAGGTGTTCTTTAATCAGTTTTTTAATGTCTGGGAATGAGACGAGGCTGCTTTTTATGGTAGGGGATTTGGCTGCATAGGATGCAGCTTCGTCTGCTGCCACGTTTCCGGTTATTCCAACGTGTCCTGGGATCCAGCATATTTTGATTTTTTTTGATATATGTTGAGTTTATGTTGTATGCCTTTCACATACAATCCTGTTTTTCGAGTTGATGTTTAGGGTGGCGTTTATAACAGGTAAACTGTCGATGAAAACACAGTGCTTTCCTTTTGTTTCAGATGCAAAATCAATTGTATCTATAATTGCATTGGCCTCTGCGTAAAATATGGAAGTGAATTCGTGCATTGATTTCAACGCAAGAATACGTTGTGTTTCGTCGAAAACCGCATATTCGATCCCGTCAGTAGATCTTGAACCATCGGCATAGATAAATTTCCATTTCTCTTTCTTTAGCTTATCGCGAAGTTCTTCAAAGAGTTGTTTGAATAAGTAGGTTGGTGTATTTGATCTTCGATAGGCCGCTAGATCTTTGCAGATGACGGTTTCCGGGAGTGTCCAAGGACGTCCGGTTTGCAGTTTGGTCGGTGAAGTTTGAAGTTTGATGTTCATATCTCTGATAAACTTTAACGAGTATTGGGTGGCTGACTGGATTCGAAGCGGTCGTTTCCTTTTAGTAGGTTTGTCAGTTCTTTGTTTAAAAGGTTGCTCCCGTTAAGTTTTATTTTATTGGCGATTAATGTGGAAAGGTAATCCCTTCTTGTGTCGATTGATGGCATGTTTGTTTCTGCTAGTATGCTGGATATCGTTGTGGTACGGAATGCACCTAAGGATATGCGTATGGCTGAACGGTATGGAGCTTTGAGAGGTTGGAGTGCACTTTTATGGCCATTGCCGTAGATAGGTAGTCCGTAGTCTATTTTTGAGCGGATTAGTGCTTTGGTGGCGTCTATTAGTGTGGCCGCCTGTGCAGCGAAGTTTTTGTTGCCCAGATACTTTATGATGTTGTGTCTTCGGTTGAACTTAAGTCTAAGAATATTGAGACTCGCCACGTTTTCGATAGTTTCCTGCTCTATTGCGATCGTAAGGACGGTACAGTTGTGTTTCCGGCATTAATGCAGATGTTTACTTTTATTAATTGAAATTTTGGAGCCTGATGTGTTAGCCCACTTCATTATTGCATCAAAAGTTTTTAATAAATTTGAATATTGTGTCTGCTGGATGCGTGTTTTAGCCCCAATAGATCGTCTGCATAGAAGATATGTTTGTAGAGTTTTGTGTTATCGATTTTAATTGATAATGAGTTGTATCCTTTGAGGAAAAGAATGACAGAGATTGATGAGCCTTGAGGGATACCATTGTAAGGAGGGAAGGTTTTTGAATATTTATCACTTATACGTTCTTTGAATATCCTACTTTTTAGGAAGTCTTCTAACCAGTGATATATTTTTGGACCAATTTTTGGACCCACATCTACACACTAAGAAACGAGGTTCATCGCTCCGCTAATTATGATGTTTCCTTATACTATAGATATAATATTAAATAAGGGGTTTATTGCGAGTCGACTCCTTTGCCATCTGCTTTGGAAAATTGATAGATCAAGACGATTTACCATACCGATCGCTAGAGACACTAAAAGCGACTAAAAGCCTTTTGGTTAAGAATGGCCGAAGAAATTGCGCAAGTAGATGCTGCACACACAATTTTTCTCTAAAACCTTATTGTTCTAATAATAAAGTATTGTGATCAAAACTAAAAAAAAAAAAAAATTTGCTGCACTGAAATTTTGTTTTTTCTCGTTTCATGACTAAATTAGCCTAAAAATGCAAACAAAAAATCTCTCCCGCCATGCGCCGTACGCGGTACATATGGACTCATATCTCCGAGAATGTTAAAGGTAGAATGTTCGTTTTTGGATGGATAGTTAATTGGATAAATGTTCTATTATCTAAATTATGGGGAGTGTCAGGTGGAAGGGGGATCCGGGGAAGAGAAAGTGTCAAAAACTACACTTACTAATATCTCCACTACGAATGCAGATAGGAAGCTGAAAATTCGCACAGGTATAGAGAGAGTTGTGAGACAAACTATAAAAATAATTTAATTTTTTTGTCCACTGGCGTCCGACAATTTGTTTTTAGCCCCCCTTGGCCAAAAAAAAATTGTTGAAATTAGAAGCATTTCAAAAAAGTCGTACTTTCCAAAATTACAAACCGTTATATCTCAAATCTGATTACAGATATCAAATTGAAATTTTGTCAGATTGTAGAACTACATAGTGAAAGAAAAGATTTCCGGATTCTACACTGTTATGCTTTATTATTCGTGACGTTGATGTTTGATAAAGTTCTCAGCAGAGACCGAAACGTCACGAATAATAAAGCATAACAGTGTCGAATCCGAAAATCTTTTCTTTCATTTCAAAATGCACTGTGAAAACATTCACCAAACTACATAGTCTTTAATTTCGGTAAAAATTTTAAGTTGATGGGTATAAGGGGACTAACGTTCACAAGGTGTTTCATGTGCAATGAAAAAAACACAAAAAAATGAAAAATTTTCAATGAAATTTTAAAGTAGAAAATTGAAAATTTACGAAATGCATTTAAAATTAAACTGCCAACAAGTCGGTCGAAACTTTTTTATTCTTGGGACAAGTTGAGGATGAGTGGAAAGTCAATATGCAGGTTAGAGTGCTTAGGGAAGACTAAGTGAAAGGGAGGTCTTGGGCAGGGCTGTTGTCAATTTAACAATATTTCATCCGTTTCTGCAAAATGGGGTTTTTATGAGGGGAGGAGGAGGGGTAATAGTAAGACTGGGTGAATATTAATAGGTTTTTAAATAACTGCTTGAATCACGTCCAATATTCTCTGTATAGAATGTGTTTCATAGACGAAGTTGCATAGAATTTTCATAAAATTCGGTGTATTTTACATTCACGAAACCGAACATTTGTATGGGAAGGGGTAGAGAACGTAGGGGAATCGTAAAATTTGATATGCAGTTTTATTTCGTTTCTCTTGTAAGGTGCTTGTATTATTAGTTGATTTAATGAAATTGGTCGAAATCATACTTTTGTATGCGAGGGGGTAGAAGGACAGGCGCGATCTCAAAACTGTGACGCAATTTTATTTTAACTAGTTTTAGAAGTTTTTGTGCAAAATTTCAAATTGATAGCTTTCAATAGTTAGGTGATAATTGATTTCTTGAAAATGGTCGAAAAAATAATTTTGTATGGGAGGGGCTAGAAGTTTTCAAGGTTTTCGACCAGTTATTTATGGATTTTTTTCAATTGCATTTCGCAAATTTTCAAGTTTCCTACCTTAAAATTTCACTCAAAAATTTTCAGTTTATGTGTTTTTTTTCAATGCACTTGAAACACCTTGTGAACGTTAGACCGGCGGGGGGGGGGGGTCGATCGGTTTATAAAAATTATGGATCAAGTTATTATTATTTTTCTATGTACATCAAATAGACGTATCCACATGAAAAATTTAAACTTTTTATCTTTCACCAGAGTCCTAAAAAAATCACTCAAAATTTTCGACATTTTTGCTTATCACCTCCCTCCCCTTACACCTCCTAACATAAATTTTTTTACCACAATTAACCATTATGTAGTTCTAAAATCTGACAAATTTTTGATTTGATATCTACTCTTTTTTGAGATATAAGGATTTATAATTTTGAAAAGTGCGCCATTTTTGAAATGCTCCCCATTTCCCTCCACTACTATTTTTTCAACATGTTTTTTTTTATATTCTAGTAGAGCTTAATATACGTTTTAAGTTTCAATTACATAGCTTAAGAGATAGTTGAGATATTAATTTTTAAGTGTTTTATTTTGCAACCCTCTGACCCTCCCCCTTACAAATAATTAGCCACTCTTTAAGCTGATTTCGATGGAACTATATGCCACCTTGATGGTCCCAAAATATAAATTTTTTATAACAAATAAGATATAATCATTTGAAAAAATAATTCGGCCGACAATTTGTTTTTAGCCCCACCTTTCGGACGCCAATGGACAAAAAAAATTAAATTAATTTCAAAGTTTGTCCCACAACACTCTCCATATCTCTACTGATTTTCAACTTTCTATCTGCATTCGTGGAGATATTAGCAAGTGTAGTTTTCGTCTTTTTCCCTCCCCCGCCTCCCCCTTCCATCTAACACCGCCCAAAATTTAGAAAATAGAGCTCACTCACCCAATCAACAATCCACTTGAAAACGAACATTCTAACTTAACGGTCTCGGAGATATGAGTCCATATGTACGGCGGACTTCATACGTGCATTTTTAGGCTAATTAAGTCATGAAACGCGAGAAAAAAAAATTTCAAGGGAGCAAATTTTTTTTTCCTGTATCGATCACAATACTTTATTATTAGAATAATAAAGTAAAATCCCTAAATGTATGGAATATGAACATTATGCAAAAACTGCAAAAATCCGTCAGTCTCAGTGGCTCATACCACTGAAGCCCTTAGAGATAGAAAGTTTAGAGATTTGAGTAGATCGTAACGGGGGTGAGAGGTGAGAGTTTCATTACCTTAATTTTGGGGCGTGTTGGATGAAGATGCCCTACTTTCACCTTCTACCCAACACTCTGCTGTGGTCTAGAGCAGGAAACTACACTTACTAATATTTCCGCTAAGTATATAAAGCTCAAACTCAAAAGTTAGATATATTCGTTTATGCGGAAAAAAGTGGAAATAAAATAATTTTTGTATCCAGTGGGGCATAAAAAGGAGGTGCTAATAACCAAGTTATATCTTCAGAGCTACTTAACATAATAATTTCATATTAAGAAGTACTTAGGTGATGCATAATTTCACCATAACCAGCTTAGAAGGAGCCCAAAATTCGTAAGGGAGATGGTCAGGATGGGTGCAAAGAAAAACACTCAAAAATTAATGTGTCGACTATCTCATCTAATTCTATTACTTTCACAAAATAGCCCAAAATGAGCCTTGGCCTTTTGACCTTTAGGTCCCTTAACACTTCTTCATTATTTATTGTGGAATCGTTGTTAATCCTTTGCACAATTCTCTTTCTATAAATATTTAAGTTTCGTAGACTGAGGAGAATTAAGCATGTGGCGTGCTGAAATTATAAGTCGATTGGGATTTGGACTTAAAACATTCGCACTGTAGATTGACACGCTACTCGCTAGGCTACACCCAGACTATCTCTTAAGTTATGTGTGTTAATTTAAACTTGGAACATATACATTTAAGTGCGCAGGAGGTCGTTGGACCTCAAGTAAAATAAAACTACAAGTTCACTTTAATTTAACCGCAAAACTTTATTTACCTAAATTGTTTTTCACTTTTTACTTCGGACTTTCTAGATCAGAATTTATCGCTTGTCAGTTTTGACTCTTTCGCTTTCTAAATAACGACTGACCTTTTGATCGCTCAACCCGGACTGACTGTTCATCAAAACGCTCGTCTTTTTATATCGCTCTTGTCGGCCGAATCATACCATTGTCTTACTAATCTTTTCCTTCGCGGCCGAGTGCTGTTAGTTGCTTCTATAACGCATTTCCTCGTTGTACGAATCTTTTCCTTGCCGGTCGAGTCTGCACGGGTAATTGTTGTTGCTTTCTCATCAAAAGAACTCTTAGGTGTTTCCCTATTAAAATTGTTGTAGGTTGGACCTTAATCATTCTGATCGTGTCGCAGATGTTCTTCATGGTGTCATTGTTGTTGGAGACCTTGAACATTCCGATCGAGTCGCATAGCGCTCATGATCGGAATTTGGTGGCAGGTGTTCTCTATCGCATAGTAGCGTACAAATGTATGCCCTTACTTATTTGCAGCGGTGTTCAGACATGCAACAATATATTAAACTTTATGAGATAAGTACAACATTTGCCCATAATAGTAGGGGGAAGGAGTGGACAGCATTTAAAAACTGATCCACTTTTCAGAGTTTGAAACCGTTTTTCAAAATCCAATACAGATATTAAGCTGAAATTGTCAACTTTATGTATTTACTAGCGATCCCCGTGACTTTGTCCGCGTCAGAATTGCAATAATAACAAATATTTATGCTCTAGATGAAATGTGAGAGTTTTATAAGTTTGCCACAGAGTAATAAGGCTCGGAAAAAAAAATTATTGATAAAAAAAATCAAAGTATCACTAAAAAATCTCAAAACCGGATGTCCGTTCGTCTGTATGTCCGTCCGTGTACTCTCTAGCTTAAAAACGCGTTGAGCTAGAAAGTTCAAATATCGTACACGTCTCTCAAGATAAAAAGTTAAGGTCGAGTTCATGAACGGGCCAAATTGCTTCACTCCTTCTATCTCCTCCCATGTAAAATGACACATTTTCGTATTTTGACAATATACTGATATTTTCGAAAAGAGTATAAGCCATTCATTTGAAATTTGGAATTTACTACTTTTAAGATAGTTTTATTCTACTGTATAAAAACTATTAGAATTCCTTCACTCCTTCCACTTTTTCATGAAACACTTTTAACTAATTTTTTCAGTACGCATAATATTTATCGAGATTAAATTTTCCACTAAATAATTAATTAGCATTATTTTTAAGATCGAAAAAATTAACCAATTAGCTTAAATACTTTTACCCGTCCCATACAAAGTGACACATTTCTAGAACTTTACAAAAAATCGATTTTCTTGAATGGTATTAATAATTTTGATCTAAAGATTGAGAGATTTCAATTGCATAATGTTTATATTTGTTACTGAAAAACACTAAAACCCGCCGCTCCATTTACCGCCTCCAATACAAACTGCATAATTTCACTAAATCTGATATACTAATTTTCTCAAAGTCTATTGAATTTCTGAATCTTAAAATTTGTAAAAAACATTTTGAAAGTAACTCAAGCATGATGTGAAAAAATTTGTTGTATTTGTCGCCCCTTCTAATTCACCCCACACAAAATTTCTTAAAATCACGAAAGCTTCTTTTTCATCTAGAGTATTTGACAATTGGGTTTTACGTCTAATCGTAGTCCAGTCATGTTTAAGAGTGTAGTGTTAGTAATACATTAAGTGTACAGATGCACAATCTGCTTAGTCTAATGGCTCAATGATTTGTATTTTATTGGAATCAGAACCATAAATTATTTAGGATGAAACCATGATACTCGCATTTGTATGGGACAGGCCTGTGCTTACGGGGGTGATTTGAGATCATATACATACATATGTGTGTATTGAAGAGCTTTGAGGAAAAGTAAATAGTTGTAGCTTGTCTTATTTCTAAAAAAAGTCTAATTAAAATAACATAAAGCTCAAAAACATAACAGGACTACGATTGTGCGTAAAGCCCAATCTTACGATACTATATAGATGAAATAGAAATTTTTGTGTTGATAAGAAATTTTGTATGATGAGTGTTAGAAGGGGTAACAGCATTGAACTAATTTGTTTCTTATCATCAAATTTAGGCTTCAAAAATTGCATAGGTAAGATAAATGTGCCAATAATGGACCTCTTAAGCGCATAACTGACATTTTACAAACTATTAAAATTCGTATTGTATATAAACTGTATTTTCTTTAAGAAATAACTGTTATTAAATTAGAGTTTGCAATACGTTATGTACACTAAACGTAAAAAATATGAAGCTCTCCCACATGTAATTTTTATGGACCCATTTTACTTTATTATTTTAATAATAAAGTATTGTGATCCACTTGGGAAAAAAAAAAATTTGCTACCCTGAAATTTTTTTTTTTCGCGTTTCATGACTAAAATAGCCTAAAAATGCAAAAAAAAAAAATCCGACTGTCTGTACGCCGTCCGCCGTACGCCGTACGCCGACGTGTACGCTCAGCGCACATTAACTCCCAAACCCTTCAAGATAGAAAGTTTATTTTTGGAGGGATTGTAGGTAGTTGCGGATCTCAGACGGATACCAATTTTTGGGGGTGTACAATTTCAGGGGGAGGCGGGGGGAGCGCTTAAACCGAAAAATACGAATTCAAATATCTCAACCATGGTTACAGCTAGGAAGCTAAAAATCAACATACATATACAAGAGAGAGTGGGACAACTTTTAAAAATAACTTAATTTTTTTATCCATTGGCGTGCGAAAAGGGGGGGCTAAGAACCAATTGTCGGCCGAATTTTTTTTTCAAATGATTATATCTTCGAAATTACTTCCCATAAAAAATTGATATTTTGAGCAGTGGCGGCTCGTCCAACTTAGAAGTGGGTGTTCACTCAGAAAAAAAATGGTATTTGGTGTCTTCTTATTTATATAAAAAGTCCATTCTTCTATTTTTCGATTGGGCGAAAACTTCAATAACTTTATTGTTAAAGTCAGGGATCGCCTGGATCATTTCCTTTTCCATTGTTAGCATACAGAGTGCGTTTAATCTGTCTTGTTCCATAGTATTTCGTATGAAACTTTTGACCCGTTTGAGTGTTGAAAAACATCTTTCACTTTCAACACTTGTCATTGGAATAGTGCAAATTAATCTTAATAGTTTAACAGTTTCACTAAAACAACTGACTAAATTTCTTTCAATGAAAAGTTGTAAAATCGCCAGAGCACTTGAAGCACTATGAAAATCATCTCGACTATATATTACCGAAAGTTCACTTTTCAATTTAGGCTTGTCCAAAAATGAGTATAATTTGACTACTAATTCAAAATCAGATGTTGGAAAACACTTGTTGTAGGCATCAAATTTTTCGGAGAAAAATAATTTTGATGCTATCAAATGATCTCTATACTCAAATCGATCTCTTGTTTGATTTATGAGTATGTCACAGACTTCTTTAATTTGCGCTGAAAATGGAAGATCGTTTGGTCTTCGTTTTTTTAAAGGTGATTCAGCGGAGTAATTTTCTCGTATTTTAACGATTGCTTGTTCAAAACTATGAACGAAATTGTTCATTTTTACAGGGTCTATTGAACGAGATTGAAATTCTTGAAATAAAATTTCACAATGAGGCATAACTTTAGAAAAAAAACTAAGCCAATACAAAAA
Source organism: Chorisops tibialis (assembly GCA_963669355.1). Lineage (NCBI taxonomy): Eukaryota > Metazoa > Arthropoda > Insecta > Diptera > Stratiomyidae > Chorisops > Chorisops tibialis. Next base: position 108,592,548 of record OY770262.1, on the reverse strand, counting down.
GATGTCGTCATTCAAAAACGATAATAGCAATTCTGATTGATTTATTGTATTATAATCATTTCCATCGGAATCTAAAATGATCTGAAAACATTCTTTTAGGGTTTCTTTATTTTCAAAAATTGTGCGAACTAGACGAGTATTGAAATTCCATCTCGTTTGAGAGACTGTTGGAATTCGTTTATTCACAACTCGATTTAAAATATCCATTCGCTTTGGAGATCGCGAAAAAAAAGGAGGAAAAGCATGGAGATTGGCAAAGAAATTTGAAATGTTTCTATTAACTGATAAACTTTTCTGTAAAATCAGATTCATTTGATGTGCGTAGCAGTGTATGAAGAACGCGTATGGGTACTCTGATCTTATAATGCTTTGCACTCCACCAATTTTTCCGGACATAACAGATGCGCCATCATAACTTTGACCAACTAATTTTTCGGGTGAGATACCTAATATCATTAGCTCATTTTTGATTTCACCTGCAATATCCTTGGCAGAGTATGAATTCGGTTTCAGGAATTTCCAAAAACGTTCATGGAGCTGACCATTTTGTTCGTACCTTAAAATTAAAACTAATTGCTGCTGTGTGGCATTATCGGTTGCTTCATCAGCTTGGATCGCGAGATATGAAGTATTTGCAACCTGGATTTTAATTTCTTCGTGGCACACTGCCATAATAGCATCTAAGATATCGTTCTGAATAGTTTTAGATGTTCCTTTAAATGCAGAGTTTGACTGCAAATGTTTCTTCATGGCCATATCTATTTCCGATACTAAGTCAATAAGACCTCTGTACACTCCACGATTTAATGATTCCGAAGTTTCATCATGACCGCGTAGTGCGAGCTCAAATGCGCCACAAAATTTCACGCAATCTATTAACCGGGACAATATATAACGATTTTTAGTTACTTGTTCATTAAAATCTTTTATGGATTTTCTGTACGCTGAATCCAAAAGTTGTCGAATGTCCGTATTACCAATATCTGACAAACACATTTCATTTTTCAGATGAAGTTGTGATGCAGCATGTTTCTTAATTTTAGTTGATAAATGGGACAGATCGGTAACTCCATTACCAGTCCATTCACCATTGATATCGGCAGTGTTATCATTAAAAATTAGACATGGGAAACAGAATAGCGAATTCAATTTTTCACATCCACACAACCAAGATGCTTTTTTATATTGTTCTGGATTGAAGTAACGTTTAAATTTTTTATTTTTAACAGAGCATTCCTGCGTTAAGAATATTTCCGGCCTTGGAGGTCCGCACTTTTTAATTTCTACTTTATCCGAAAAATTCTTGTGGTGACTCTTAATAAATTCTACCGAAAATGCTTGCATTTTAAAACTATTATAAATACTTAGCCTCTTGATAGTTTTTGAATACACTTAAGGTAACTTGAACCAAATCACAGTGCAAAATAAACTTAAATCGTACAAAAGTTACGAAAAAACTATTGTCATTAATAAATAAACTCAATCCGTACACAAATAGTTACAAACTAAGCTTATGAAATGATTTGCAACTAATCACTATGCGAAGTAAATCGTACAAAAAGCCAATTAAACTATTCTTATTCACAAATCGTACTTGAATGGCAACAAACTATATTTTTAAAGAACAAAATTTCGCAATGTTTAACACAATACATATAATATAGAAAACGCAAGAAAAACACTTTCGACCGCACGAATTCTAATCAGAGAAGACGTCAAAATTAGGTGAAATGTCAAATATTCAATCAAAACAAGAAAAAAAAGCAATCTCCGAAGCTTTCTCACTTCCATTCATCCGTCGTGTTCATCGGTGCGCTGCACCGATGCCCTATATAAAGTGCCTACAAAATTCAATTTTCACGCGTAGGACTGAAATTCATTTATGTAAGGGATTTGAGAGAATTTTCGTGTGCGATATCTGAATTGCACCGCCATCAACGATATCCGCGCATTCGATCGTTTAAAAGGCTTTATGTCGCATATCGGGCAATGTATTTTTTTGTTTGAAAAATAACTTAAATGAATATGGTATGTTTGCAATAACTTTTTGATCTTTTAGCGCAGCTTATAACATTAAAGTTTAGGGGGTTCATTGCACGAGTGAGCATATAGGCGAGCCGCCTCTGATTTTGAGACCATCAAGATAGTATATAGATCTACTAGAAGCAGTTTAGATAGAAGCTAATTAGTGAAAGGGGGAGGGTCAGGAGGGGGGTGCAAAGAAAAACACTTAAAAATTAATATCTCAACTGTCTCTTATGCTATGTAATTGAAACTTAAAATGTATACTAAACTTTACTAGCGACATATGAAAAAAATATAATATGTGGACATACTAGTACTGGAGGGAAATGGGGAGCATTTCAAAAATGGCGCACTTTCCAAAACTACAAATCATCAAATCTCAAAGTTGATTACAGATATCAAATCAAAAATTTGTCAGATTGTAGAGCTATATAATCTTTAATTTTGGTAAAAAATTTGAGTTGGGGGGTGTAAGGGGAGGGAGGTGGAAAGCGAAAATGTTGAAAATTTTGAGTGATTTTTTTATGGCTCTGGTAAAAGATACAAAGTTTAAATTTTGCATGTCGACACATCTATTTGATATAGATAGAAAAAAAATAGTAATTTGTTCCAAAATTGTTATGCTCCGAAGTGGGGGTCTAACGTGCACAAGGTGTTTCATGTGGAATGAAAAAAAAACCTAAAATTGAAAATTTTTGAATGAAATTTTTAGGTAGAAACTTGAAAATTTGGGGAATGCATTTAAAAAAAATCTCTAAAAGTTTGAAATATTAACTGGTCGAATATTTTTAAAACTTCTACTCCCTCCCATACAAAATTATTTTTTCGACCAATTTTAAGAAATCAATTATCACCTAACTATCAAAAGCTATCAATTTGAAATTTTGCACAAAAACTTAGAAAAATAGTTAAAATAAAATTACGGTAAAAGTTTTGAAATCATGCTTGCCCTTCTACCCCCTCCCATACAAAAGCATGATTTCGACCAATTTCATTAAATCAACTAATAACCAACAAATTAAAAGCTACGAACTTGAAATTTTGTACGAGCACCTTACAACAGAAAAGAAAGAAAATTCTATCACAAATTTTACGATTCCCCTACCTCCTCTACCCCCTCCCATACAAAATTATTTTTTCGAGCATTTTTAAGAAATCAGTTATCAGCTATCTCTTAAAAGCTATCAATTTCAAATTTTACATGAAAACTTATAAAAGTAATTCAAATGAAGTTGCTTTAAAAGTTTTGAAATTGCGCTTATCGTTCTACCCCCTCCCATACAAAACTATGATTTCGACCAATTTCATTAAATCAACTAATAACTAACAAACTAAAAGCTACGAACTTGAAATTTTATACAAGCACCTTACAAGAGAAGCGAAATAAAACTGCATATCAAATTTTACGATTCCCTTACCTTCTCTACCCCCTCCCATACAAATTTTCGGTTTCGTGAAAATAAAATACACCGAATTTTATGAAAATTTTATGCAATTTCGTCTATGAAACACATTCTATACAGAGAATATTGGACGTGATTCAAGCAATTATTAAAAAGCTGTTAACATCCACCCACCCTTGCTATTACCCCTCCTCCTCCCCTCATAAAAACCCAAACTTGCAGAAACGAATGAAATATTGTTAAATTGACAACAGCCCTGCCCAAGAAACCCTTTTTCACTTAGCTTTCCCTAACCACTTTACCCTGCATATTGACTTTCCACTCATCCGCAACTTGTCCCAAGAATAATAAAGTTTCGCCCGACTTGTTGGCAGTTTATTTATACTCTAGATGGAATCTGAGAGTATTATAAGTTTGCTCTAAGGATTGTAACGCCAAGAAATAAGGCTTGGAGAAAAAAATGAATGATACAGAAGTTAATATTATTACTCAGAAATCTCAAAACCGGATGTCCGTCTGTCCGTCCGTCCGTCTGTTCGCTCTCTAGCTTGAGAACGCCTTGAGCTAGAAAGTTCAAATTTTGTACACGTCGTTTTTGACAAAAAAGTAAGGTCAAGTTCGTGAACGGGCCAAATCGCTCCACCCCTTCTACTCCCTCCCATACAAAATGACACAATTGCGCAATTTGACAATTAACGGATTTGCTCGAAACGTATAAAAGCTATTGGAATATATCACTTTTCTGATAATATCAATCTACCGTATAAAAATTATGCATGTCCTCTCCCTCCTTCCACCGCCTCCCATACAAACTGTACTTTTTCTTGAAATACTATAAGCCAATTTACTCAGTGTGTATAAAATTTAGCGGACTGAAATTGTGCACCATATATTTATTTAAAATTGTTAGTAAGACCAAAAAAAATTAGACGATTAGCTTCACCCCTTCTACCCCCTCCCATACAATATGACACGGTTTCCTAACTTCACAAAAAATCTATTTTCTTGAAAAGTATGAATGTTACTCATCTAAAATTTAAGAGATGTCAATTTTATGATATTCTTAGTTTTTTCTGAAAAAATCACTAAAATCCCTCCACTCTTTCTGCCACCTCCCATACAAACTGCACATTTTCACTAAATCTAACACATTAATTTTCTTAGCTCCTATTCAATTTTTGGAGTAAGCATTTTGTATAAAACATTTTTATAGCTGCTTTAGCATGATGGGGAAAAAATTAGTTCAATGCTATCACCCCTTCTAACACTCCCCATACAAAATTTCTTGGGATCACAAAAAATTCTATTTCATCTAGAGTATCGTAAGATTGCGCTTTACGCGCAATCGTAGCCCTGTTATGTTTTTAATAAGGTTCGCAGAATGGACCCCTCAGTAATTGACCACCATTTTTGAAGACGCGTAAAGCCCAATCTTGTGATAATCAAGATGAAATAGAAATTTTTGTGATTCCAAAGATTTTGTATGGGGAGTGGTATATGGGGTGATAACATTGAACTAATTTTTTTCCTATCATGCTACAGTAGCTATAAAAATGTTTTATACAAAATGTTAGCTCTAAAAATTGAATAGGTATTGAGAAAATTAGTATATTATATTTAGTGAAATTATGCAGTTCGTATGGGAGGTGGTAGAAGGAGTGGGGGAATTTTAGTGATTTTTTCAGAATTAACTATGAATATTATAAAATTGACATCTCATAAATTTCAGATTAATAACATTCATACTTTTCAAAAAAATAAATTTTTTGTGAAGTTGGGAAATTGTGTCATATTGTATGGGAGTTGGTAAAATCAGTAAAATTATTTCAGTTAAATTTTTCTGATTTTAATGATAATACTAATTAAGTATTTAGTGCAAAATTTGAGCACGATAAATGTTGTACGTACTGAGAGAATCGGTTTAAATTGTTTATATGGGAGGTGGAGTAAGGTTTTTTGATTCAGTTTAATTTTTAATGCGATATTTATTCTCAGCAATATAACGTTTACCTATAGGTACTGAGAAAATGAGTGAATTGGATTTCGTAAAATTGTGCAGTTTGTACAGGTGGCAGAAAGAGAGGGAAGTTCTTGATGACTTTTCTAGACATAACTGTAAACATCATTCAATTGACATGTTTTAAATTAAGGATTAGTAGCGTTTATACTTTTCAGGAATATCGGCTTTTTGTAATATTGGGAAATTGGGTCATATTGTATGGAAGGGGTAGAAGGAGTGCAGCTAATCGTCTTTTTTTCAGAAAAGACATCTTCAAAAATTGATCTTCTTAGCTCAATTCGTTCTCGAGTTAGAGAGGAGACGGACGGACGTACGAACATCCGTTTTTGAGATTTTTGAATGATAATATACACTTCTGTATTATTAATTTTTTTCTCCGATCCTTGTTTCTTAGCGTTACAAACTTTGCGGCTCATAATGCTCTCAGATTTCATTTAGAGTATAAACAGAAATATATACTTGTACATACAGAGCACAGGGAATTCCATAAAAATTTAAAAATATCGCTGACAACAACAAAATTTTAAAATCATATTTAAAAACATGTTCAGTATTTTAACGACTTTTTAAGAAAAAAAATCGTGAATTTTCGTTGCATTCCAATTGTATTTAAAAGTTGTACAATTTTAATCTACCATAAATGTGTGAAAACTTTTATTAGTTTCCTACTTAAAGTACTTTTCAAGCTTTTTCTGTTCGTCTCGTTTTATATCGCAGAATCGAGAAAATTCACCCATCGCTTTTTATTACATTTATATCCAAAGAATCCTCTGTATTGTTACAATAGTTCAATTTATCATGGGAATAGCTTCTGTATAGCCGGTAATTAAATGATACTGGCTAGTTAATAGATGGTTCCATACGGAAAACTTCTTTAATCAATTAAAGTCCTTCATTCAACTCGACTATTGTTGTCTGGTAGGATATTCATCAAAAAGTTTGCTAAGTAGTGTGGCTGCAACAATGCTTAATGGAGAGGAGACGCAGCGTTACTGCTCAGAAGATGTGTTGAAAATAATAAACATCGTTTGATCAGTATAGCTGCAGATTATAAACAAATTTAGAACTATAAAGGGTCCATTATATCGTAATTCGTCTGTTAAATTTAGTCATATTTGAGTATAACAAAGGATATCTACACCTGACTTCGTTACCACCACCAGTGGAATTGTTGCCTAACGAAACCATGGTGATAAAGTGATTGATGATGATGTTACGATGTTCTTGAAGGACTGACTTGTATACGCGTACCAAACGAAGACAACATTCAACCTTTATTATATAGCATATCTGAGATATATCATAGAAAGATTTTAATCTAAAATTAATGAGAGAACAGCCACAGAGCTAGAGATAAATCTAAATAAGCACGGAACATCTGATTAAAAGGTAGAATGTATTGTTGTATATAATCTTAAGATGTTTCCGTACTGTGACCTTTCTACAAAGATTTTCATTCAACAATAGCATAGCTTAAGCTATTAAATAAAACTTTACAGGAGTATCGCGTTACGAATGGCACCTCAAAAGAAAGTTTTCTTCGAAACGAAAGCCCAAAATCATGTTGATTCCTTCGCGAAGGTGACTTCAGAAAATGTTCATGGTAATTTATAGCTAAGTTATGGAAGTTCTGGCAAAGAATATTCATATGTTCAATAAAATTTTCTTTAGCTTCATCTGAAACTCAGACGTCGTTTGTTTATTGCCTTTCATAAAGAAATAACACACAATTCGGATTATTACTCATTTGCAAGCGCTTGAATCTCGCGCAATACCGAATACACAAATTTACAAAATACGGTGAACTATAAATCAGCTTCGGTTTTCATATTATTTATTATTCAATTAATTTATTACGGTTCGTAAATTTTAAGATGGCCAAAATATACTTGAAATATGCGTAATTCTAAAAATTTTACTTCAATGTTGTTAAATCAATGCAAGAACTTGATGTACAAAATTCAAGCCTGCAATTAAATTAGACGACAAATCATGTTCTTGTATTAAATATTACGAAAATTTAGAATTTTTCAACTTAGAACATTACTACATAATATCATAAAGGACTGCTTTTCAGTTGTTAAATTTTTTAGCACAGTACAGAGCAAAGTTCAACCTATGCCTCCGACGCATTTTAGGAATATTCTCGTCAGAAGTGATCTCAAACGACAAAATTTGGAGAACAACTGGACAGAATAAAATAGGTACTGAGATTCAAAGGCGGAAGTGGTAGTGGATCGGTCACAGTTTGAGGAAACTAGAGCGAAATATTGCCAAACAGGCTGTGGATTATAATCCTCAAGGAAGACGTCGGGTTGGTCGAGCATGTAGCTCATGGAAGCGAGCACTTGAGCAGGAGGCCAGAAGAATAAACAAGTCCTGGCAACAGCTTAAGGCCGATGCTCAGGATCACGCCTTGTGGAAGAGAGCTGTTTCTGTTCTATACCCCTATAGGGGGTCTTAACAGGAATTTGATTTGATTGACAGAGTAAAGTTAAGTATGTATACCTTTTGGAACACATCTCGCTGGATTTAATTTTTGAGCTATCTAGTTGCAGTATTGAAGCGACAATATAATAACGATGATGTAGCGCGAAATGAGCCAATCTGCATGTAACGATCAAATGCAGATTAGCCCTTCTAACGTATTGCGCTACAGCATCGAAATGATGCTTAAGTTTTTTCAGTTAAGAAGACTTGGCGTTATCAGTTACTACAATGTACACAAGAGGCACAACGATATTGACGGTGTAGGTCAAAAAGGTCCTTCATGTTACGATGAAATGCAGATTAGCTCTTTTTATGCTACACCATCGATGTGCTCGATATCTTTCGAAAAAAATGTTCCAATATGCCAACATAAAAACATGAAAGAGTTATGATTGAGCGCAAAGCCCAATCATGCGATACTGTAGATGAAATTGGGAAAGAGTTTAATGTGCCGGCAAATAAAGTAGAGACAGCCCTACATAGTTTAAGATCGATCAAGGCCCCCGGAATTGACGGAATCCCTGCAGAGCTTTTGAAAGAAGGTGAAACTTAGCTCACCAGTCGAATATTTAAATTAATTGTTAAAATCTGGACTAATGAAAAATTACCCAACGACTGGCGGAAAAGCATTATATGTCCTGTATACAAAAAGAGTGACCGTCTGCGTTGCAAAAATTATAAAGGGATATCATTGTTGTGTACATGTTATAAAGTTGCTGGGAATATGATATTAATGTGCATCAACTGTTCGTTGATTTTTGTCAAGCATACGATAGTGTTGACCGTAATGCTCTGTACAGAATAATGATTGAACTAGGTGTCCCACCGAAACTAGTTCGGTTAATAAAAGCCACGATGGAAAACAGTGAGTGCCAAGTAAAATACCTAAAGTTGACTCAAAGCTTTCGAATGGAGTCTGGTCTCAAACAATGGAGACGGTCTCGTCCCTATGCTCTTCATCTTGCTGCTCGAGTATGTCATGAGTATCCTCAGTGGACACCAGAGGTGTGCTACTTGTGAAATCCGCTCAGTTGGTCGCGTACGCAAACGAAGTGGATATTCTGGCCTAATCAATACTTTGTGTTATAGAGGTTTTTTTAGGAGCAGCGGGAGAAGTAGGGCTCAGGGTCAATGAAGCGAAAACTATATATATGACCCAGATACGAAGGACTGTCCCAGAGAGGCAAAATATTACTAGGAACGAATACAACTCCGAGCAGGTGGATGAATTCGTATACCTGGGCGCCCTTCTCACAAAGGACGGCAACGAACGACATGAAATTCAAAGAAGAATCATCATTTTATGCGGTCCTCCTCATAATGAAATCAAGGAAGGTCCATGGAAACAATAATATACGCATCAACAAGCTATTAATTTTTCCTGTGATGCGAAACGTGGATCTGGACGCGGATGTCGGAGAATTTAACCGACACGAAAAATTCGTCGGAAAGTATACGGAGCAGTTAAGGAATGAGATAACTGACAAATTCAATGCAACCATTAGCTGTATCAACTATTTGACGACTCACGAGTATCTGTTGTGATCAAACTCCGTAAGCTCAAGGCAACCGACCGCATTGGAAGCCACGAAAGCGATGGGAGGAGTCGACGCAGATTGCAGAGAGCTTCTTGATTTTTCAAACTGGAGGACGCGGTCGTTGGACTGAGACACCTGGAGGAGGTGCATCCGAGAGACCAAGGCTCGATATGGGCTGTAGCGCCGTTGCATCATCAAATATGTCATCTAAAATTCTTTCGAATAATAAGTAGTGCCATTTTCTTGGAAGGAGAATCAGATTCGTAATTATATTATGTATATTACACCGAATGTTGTATGCAAAATATTTCGTGCTGAATTTAAAGTTTGTAGCTACTGAAATTTGAAGATTTGTATGGAAGGTGGCAGAGGAAGTGAAAGGTTTCGAATAGTTTTAAAATAGCTTATCAGTATCCTTGTCAGCATCCTTATTACAATGCACTTTTAAGGTCGATGATTTCATATGTTCGAGGGAGAAATGCTTTTTTTTTTTTTTTTTTTTTTTTTTTTTAATTTCTTACATGCAAATTTGTACGGGAAGGGGTAGAAGAAATTGGTATTTCTTTTTAGCATTTATAACAATTATTAATTGATTGCTTGAATCACGTTGAAAATTTTCTGTACAGAATTTTAGCTTAATATACGAAGTAAATTCTATGAAATTCGATGTATTTAGCATTCTTGAAACCATACACTTGTATGGGAGGGGGTAGAGGAGTTGAGGGATTCGTAAAATTTGTGATAAACTATTATTTCGTTTCGCTTGAAATGTGTTCGTACAAAATTTCAAGTTCGTATCTTTTAATTTGTTGGTTATTAGTTGATTTATTGTAACTGGTCGAAATCATAGTTTTGTATAGGAAGGGCAAGCGGGGTTTCAAAACTACGAGAACTTTGCAAGAGAAACAAAATAAAACTGCGCCACAAATTCTACGATTCCCTTACCTCCTCTACCCCGTGAATGTAAAATACACCGAATTTCAAGAAAATTCTATGCAACTTCGTCTATGAAACTGCCATTTTGTACAGAGAACATTCGACGTGTAGTCAATAAAAAAATTATTAACATCCACCCACCCTTACTATCACCATTCCCCCTACCCCCATAAAAGCACAAACTTGCATAAACGAACGAAATATCGATATTATGTACTGGAGCTATTTATTGATCGTATTCGTAATTAAGTGTTAAATTAACAACAGCCCTGTCCACTTGTGAAAGGGGGTTCCACTTAGTCTTCCTTAGGTCTGCTAGGTAGATCGCCTCCACGCGGTGTAGACTGGGTAACGCTAAAAGATCTACTGATAGGGGGGATTAAGCCAAATAGCTTGCTATCGGCTCCGTAACCTATCAAGATAGGGGGGATTAAGTCGAACAGTCTTATGTCGGCTCCGTAACCTATCTATGGTCTAGGGCGGATGTGATGGGGGGGATTAAAACCGATCAGCCTAGCTGTCGGTTCCGTATCCTATCACAGCATGGATCCTCTTGAAATCTGGACTGGTCATGTTTTAGGCAGGTTTCAGGGGGCTATATGGTTACAAGGGGATTTATCCCTGAAGTGATCCGCAGGTGTACGTACTACCTATATGGTGACCTTAATAAAGTACGACGCTAGAGGAGTAAACCTCGCATATAAAAATCCCCTAATCCACGGTGGAACAGCATATGCCAATGGATGAATGGTTAGTGGGTAACTAACCATAAATATGCGAACTCTGGATACCGGGCGACCTCCAGTTTTAATAAGCCTTCCCCTGGTAATGCGGAGCTCTGCCAGGGGTGACTTTACTTTCTCGCGCTTCTCGTGGGAATCACATGTATAAAACAACAAATAAAAACACACAAGAGGTTGATGCTTCCTCTAATGCATCAAAAACAGCGGTTAATATCGCAACGGAAGAGGGCAGCAATATAAGCACTCCTCCAGAAAATGGACTGTCGACAGCAGAGGTTAATACCTCCGTCGACAAAAGGATAATGAGACCACCATTAAAAGCGGATAGAAAAACCGCAAAAAAATCCCAAACGGACGAACAACTGCTATTAACGGAATTAAAGCAGTTAAGTCTGAGGGAAAACAAGAAGAGGTTAGGAGGTGCAGCTAGAAGAAGGTATATGTACCATCGTAACCAGGGAAAAAATGCTAACGAGGCATACGATCTTGCCTGCTTGCCTATGAAGGACACGTTAGCACCCGCACAAAAATCTGCGGTAAAAAGAGGTAGAACCTCATCAAACACACCGCCTTCTGCCGGAAACGAAAGCAAGAGGCAAAAGACCGCCAGCAAGAGCGTCGTGTACAGACCCACAGTAGAGGTACAACCATCAACGTCGGGTATAAGCTACAGAGACGCGGTAAAAGGTATTAGGATTGGACTAATACATACCGAACATCCGCACAAAGTCCTTACCCCAGAGCAGTTAGCTGCAATTCAAAAAACCATTTTGGGAAGGATTCCGGCAGCGTCTAAAGAGGGAACTAAGCCTAAGTTCTGCGGACTTAGTCTCAAACCAGGGTGGATGCTAGCAGTGTGCGGGGACGAGAAAACCGCATCGTGGCTTGAGCTAACAGCCAAAACAATCAAGCCGGACGACTCGACCAACATCATGGCTGTCCGGGAAGAAAATATTCCGCGATTGGAAGTGGTCACGGGATACTTCCCACAAGAAGAAGACTCGACAGAGGTTATCACAACCCTCATCGACTCGCAAAACGACGGTTTGTGCGCCTCAAACTGGAAGATCCTCGGTAGAAGGAAAGAGGGCACAAACACCATAATTACCTTCTCCATCGACGGCCAATCCATGGAGGAGCTAAAAAAGGTAGGGTACCGAATTTGGTTTAAATTTACGAGTGTGACTCTACGCCCTAAGGCCAAGGAGGTAAGGAGCGGTAATCCGCAATCTACCAACGATGGCCAAGCAAATTAATAAAATAAAAGTCATCCAGGCAAATCTCCATCGTGCAGCAGTGGCGATGGACGTTCTGACGTGGAGATTTGCAAAGGAGGAATTCCATGTGGCGCTCCTACAAGAACCAAGGGCCGCGCATGGTAAAATAATTGGAATTCCAAATAAAATAGGTAAGCTGATATATGATAGAAGAAGCGACAGGCCAAGGGCAGCACTTCTTATATCATCTGAGATCAATTATCTAAATATCCCAATTTTCATTAGGACAGATCTAGTTGCTGCACTGGTGAAAATACCAAGGGCGGGTGGATATCAAGAGGTCATAATCGCCTCGGCATACTTTCCTGGTGAGGAGCCGGATAATCCACCTCAAGGCGTTATGGAACTAGTGGAATATAGCAGAATCCACAAGCTACCGGTCATCCTGGGCTGTGACGCAAACGCACACCACACTATCTGGGGAAGCAGTGACATCAACAAAAGAGGTGAGTCGCTTTTGGAGTTTCTCACTACTAACAACCTAGATATATTAAATAAAGGTAATACACCGACCTTCATAAATTCAGTTAGGCAGGAGGTACTGGACCTTACCATTACTAGCCCCTGCCTGGCTGATAAGTGTGAAAATTGGCACGTATCAAAACATGCGTCGCTATCAGACCATAGGCATATCTGCTTTGATATCAAGACGACATTTTGCTACATGGAACAATACAGAAACCCTAAACGTACCAATTGGAATCTTTACCAGTCAATATTAGAGTACGAAATAGGTATCGAACACAAAATAATAAGCAGTCCGGACTGTATTGATGAAACTGCACACCAACTCGTAGACAATATCATTAGTGCTTACGAACAGAGTTGTCCAGTTCTACACAAAAAAAGGGATAAACAAACTCCTTGGTGGAACGAGGAATTAGCGGTAAAACGCAAACAAACTAGAAAATTGTTTAATAGAGCTAAAACCTCAGGTAACTGGGACGAATATAGGAAGTCCCTTACTGAATATAATAAGCTTTTAAAAAAGTTAAAAAAAGAGTCTTGGAGTAAATTCTGTGAAGAAATAGATGATCTTCCAATGGCATCAAGACTACAAAAAGTGTTGTCAAAAGACACCCCGGTAGACATCGGCCTACTAGAGAGACCGGATGGGTCCTTAACTAAAAGCAGCATGGAAACTCTTGAAATGTTACTGGCAACACATTTCCCAGGCTGTAAGATAATCAATAACAATGAAGATTTAGAGGTAGAGGAAAGGATGAATCGTCAAACTCCGTCCAGCAAAAGTATTGCTGGTAAAATCTTCACTCCGGAAAAGATCAGATGGGCTATCAACACCTTTAAGCCTTACAAATCAGCCGGAGTAGACAAAATATTCCCCGCACTACTGCAGAAGGGGATAGAGATCCTAATGCCAACAATGATGAGGATCTTTAAAGCAAGTTTTGCATGGGGATACATCCCTAAAATCTGGAGGAAAGCGAGAGTGGTATTTATACCTAAGGCAGGGAACCGTCCCAGTGAACAGCCTAAGTCATATCGCCCTATAAGTCTAACCTCTTTCTTTATCAAAACGATGGAGAAGTTAGTGGACATTCACATAAGAACGGGGCCCAAGAGGGTCTGTCTAAATAAGAACCAACATGCCTATCAAAAAGGTAAATCAACCGAGTCAGCCCTTCATAGATTGGTTAAACAAATCGAAAAGGCTAAAGACTACAAAGAAATTGCCCTTTGCGCATTCCTAGATATAGAAGGAGCGTTTGATAACACTCCCCATGAAGCAATTATAGCGGCAGCTAGGAAAAAGGGTTTGGAAGCGGCAACAACAAATTGGATACATGCCATGCTAAGGAGCCGAACGACAACCACGGATCTAGGTGATAGCACATTGACTGCACAGACCTATAGGGGTTGTCCCCAAGGTGGAGTACTATCTCCACTTCTTTGGTCAATGGTAGTAGATGAGCTTCTGGACCGTCTAGAAAGCCAAGGATACGAGGCAATAGGATATGCTGATGACATCGTCATTATCATTAGAGGCAAACACGATTCAATAATTTCGGAAAGAATTCAATCAGCGTTAGAGGTGATAATGAACTGGTGTCGGTCTAAAAACTTAAACATAAACCCAAGCAAGACTGAGATAATACCATTCACAAACAGAAGAGAGGTCAACATTACACCTCCCTCAATAAATGGAACACCTATACCCCTTTCAGATGAGGTAAAATATCTAGGTATTATATTAGATAGCAAACTCAACTGGAATAAACATATAGAAAGGACTCATGCCAAAGCACTAAAGGCGTTTTGGGCCTGTAAAAGCTTGTTTGGCAGAAAATGGGGATTAAAGCCCAAAATGATTTACTGGTGCTACAGAACAATCATTCTCCCTATAGTCACATACGGATCAACGGTATGGTGGACTAAAATCTTACAACGTAAAGCACAGCTTACGCTACAAAAAATCCAAAGGCTAGCATGTCTTGGTATCACAGGTGCTATGAAAACCTGTCCTACAGCGGCAATGGAAATGTTCCTGGACATCCCTCCTATACATCTCCAAATAAAGAAGGAGGCTATTAAAGGGGTGATACGCTTACAGGAGAAAAATAATTACAAACCAGGGGATTTTAGAGGTCACCTCAAAATCCTAAGGGACCCAAAAATGGAGATTTTAACTTCCACTATTTCGGACGCCATGCCGACAAAATTCAACTTTGAAACCCCTTTCAAAGTTATTATCAGGGAACGCAAGGACTGGCAATCCATGCTATCTGACATAGAAGAAGGGTCAACCATCTGGTATACAGATGGATCGCGCACATCTGAGGGGACAGGAGCCGGAGTCAAAGGGCCTAACTTCGCGGTTTCAAAACCTCTCGGTAAAGAAGCCACAATCTTCCAAGCCGAACTAATTGCAATGGAGCTATGCATCCAAGAAAATATAAGGAGAGCTCATCGCAACAAATCTATTTATATCCTATCGGATAGTCAGGCGGTTCTCAAAGCTCTTGCGTCCAATAAACATGGATCAAAGATAGTATGGGACTGCCTTCAAAACCTTATAATCCTGGGGAAAAGGAATAATGTAACCTTAATGTGGGTACCAGGACATATGGGAATTGAGGGAAATGAAGAGGCTGATCACCTAGCAAAAATCGGTGCTCAATCTAATTTTATTGGTCCAGAACCTTTCTGCGGAAAACCAAAGGGGTACTTCAACACTATAATTAGACAATGGGTAGAACAAGAACATAAAATCTACTGGAATATACATCCAGGCTTGTCAATCTCAAAAAAGCTGATCCTACCACAAAAGAACAAAGTGGAGGATATCCTAAAATTCAGTAAGAAGGATATTAGTATTCTAATCGGCCTAATGACGGGGCACAGTGGAGTAAACCACCACCTCAAAAACATGGGCTTAGCTGAAACCGACATCTGTCGCCTTTGTCTCGAAGAATCGGAAACGACAGAACACATTCTATGCCACTGTGAAGCAGTAGCTAGGAAAAGACACAATCTTACTGGGAAAGGGTTCCTTTCTACCGAAGAACTAGCCAATATGGCTCCCTTAAAGATCATCAGATTAGCTAAAGCTACTGAGATATGGTAGGGTGAAGGGGCAATAAACGCACAATAGGCCGAGAAGGTCGCAGTGCTCTCGCATGATCCCCTATTTAAATAAATAAAAAAATAGTCTTCCTTAACCATTCTAACCAGCATATTGACTTTCCATGCATCCGCAACTTGTCCCGAAAATAATAAAGTTACGCCCGATTTATTGGCAGTTTATTTTTAAATAAATTTCACAAATTTTCAAGTTTCTAGCGTAAAATTTCATTCAAAAATTTTGAGTTTTTGTATTTTTTTGATACTCAAGGAACACCTAGTTCAGTTTGGGGCTGCCCGATGATAGATAACAATTATGGCTCAAATTATTATTTTATTCTTTATGTATATCAAATGGATGTGTGTACGTGCAAAATTTGAACTTTGTATCTTTTACGAAAGTCCTAAAAAAATTTTCGATATTTTGGTCTCTGCCTTACACCCCTCAACTTAAAATGCTTACCAAAATAAATGATCATAAAGTTGTCTAGCCTAGCAAAATTTAAATTTAATGACTGTATTGTATTTTGAGATATAACGGTTTGAAATTTTGACACGTGCAACATTTTTGAAATGCTCTCCATTTCCCCCACTACAATTTTATCCAAATATTATATTTTTCTCATATTTTCCTAAAATAGCTTAATATATGTGCCATGTTTTAATTACACACCTTGAGAAATAGTCAAAATAGAGTCTTACTTTGCACCCCCTGCCCGTGACTTTCCGCCTTTTAATAATTGGCTTTCATCTAAGTTGTTTATGGTGAACCTATACGCCACCTTATTGGTCCTAAAATAAGAAGTTTTTTGGTAAGTAATTCCAAAGTAATAATCATTTGAAAAATAAGTCGTCCTACAGTTTGTTTTTTGTCCCCCCTCCTCTTTTTTGGACCTTAATGGGTAAAAATATTAAATTATTTTTTATAGTTTGTCCTATAAAACCTCGATTTTTAGTTTTCTAGGTAGAACCATGGTCAAGATTTTCGAATTAGTATTTTTTGGTTCTAGCTCTTCCCCCGCCTCTCCCTTAACCACAACACCTTCCAAAATTATTGTTCGCCTAAGATCAGCATCTATATAGAATTCACTAAAAAGGAACTTTCTATGCTCAAGAGTTTGGGAGTTATTGTGCGCTGCGCGTACACGTAGGGCGGACGGCGTACAGACAGACGAATTTTTTTTCGCTGTTAGGCTAATTTAGTTATGAAACACGAAAAAAAAAATTTTTTTATTGTAGACAATTTTTTTTTCCAAGTCGATCACAATACTTTATTATTAGAATTATAAAGTAATATTCTGTCGGTTTGGTGAATGTTTTCACAGTGCATTTTGAATTAAAAGAAAAGATTTCCGGATTCTACACTGTTACGCTTTATTATTCGTGACGTTTCGGTCTCTGCTGAGACCTTTATCAAACTGCTTTGATAAAGGTCTCAGCAGAGACCGAAACGTCACGAATAATAAAGCGTAACAGTGTAGAATCAGGAAATCTTTTCTTTTAATAATATTCTGTCATTTAGAGAAATGTCGGAAGTTTTTGAAATCTCAATATTGCGCGCTTAAATTAAAAAAAACAGCAATTTTTTTCGAACTTAGTTATTTTGTTCATCATGTTAGTACTTCTGATATATTTGACGTTTCGCTATCCTTTGCTGGCATGCTTAAAGCCATTGAAACTAACTCTGTCCCACACTAAATTGCTCGTTGCTAAAGTGATTAGCTTTTAGGAAAGAATCAAAAAATAATAAAAATTTAAAAAATTAAACGTTCTCAAATGAACTAAAAACTATTTTGTTGCTGGCTCGCTGTGGGTGGGGCTAAAAAATTTTTCAAAAACAATTTTTCTGTAATCTTTTTCTTCTGTAATGGCACTGCAGCCCAAATCGGGCCTTGGCCTCCTTGTCCTTCAAGTTTCTTAATATTTTTTTCATTACTTTTTAGCCCTTCGCACGAATTTTTAATTTTCGTAGATTGAATTGACCCACGCAGTACGCTGGAATTATTCGTCAATCGGGACTTGAACTCACGGCCTTCGCATTAGAGACCATCACGCTATCCACTAGGCTACACTCTAGCTTCTATAATGCTTTGACTGGATTTCTCTAATGGACATCAATCAAAGCCACTGTATACGATTGCAGTCATTTGTTTTAAAGCAGTTTTCTTTAATCGTTGATTTTTTTTAAATATATGGTAAGTTTTGTTATCCAACTTTGCATACAAGTTAGATGCACGGCCAAAATTATTTATAAAGAAAAAAAAAGGGAAAAACTTGTTGATTGAAATGTTTATTTTTTAGTTTTTGCAAGTAGGTATATGTATAAATTACTAGGGACTTGGAAAAACTATTATACTATTACTTCATTATTCTAATAATAAAGTATTGTGGTCAACATAGAAAAAAAACATTTGCTACCCTAAAATTTTGTTTTTCGCATTTCATGACTAAGTTAGCCTAAAAATGCAAAAAAAAACCGTCCCACCATACGCCGTCCGCCGTACATATGGACTCATATCTCCGAGACCGTTAAAGGTAGAATGTTCGTTTTTGGGTGGATTGTTGATTGGGTAAGTGAGCTTTATTTTCTAAATTGCAAAGAAAAACACTTATAAATGAATATCTCAACTATATCTTAAGCTATCTAATTGAAACTTAAAACATATATTAAGCTATACTAGGAAAATACGAAAAAAATATAACGTGTTGAGATAAAAGTAGTGGTGGGAAATGGGGAGCATTTCAAAAATGGTGCACTTTTTAAAATTACAAATCCATATATCTCAAAACAGAGTACAGATATCAAATCGAAAATTTGTCAAATTGTAGAACTACATAGTCGTTAATTTTGGTAAAAATTTGAAGTTGGGTGGTGTAAGGGGAGGGAGGCGATAAGCAAGAATGTCGGAAATTTTGAGTGATTTTTTAGGGCTCTGGTGAAAGATATAAAGTTTAAATTTTGCATGTGGATACATCTATTTAATGTTAATAGAAAATAATAATAACTTGTTCCATAATTGTTATAAACCGACCCCCCGGTCTAACGTGCACAAGGTGTTTCATGTGTATTGAAAAAAAACACATAAACTGAAAATTTTCAAGTGAAAGGTAGCAACTTGAAAATTTGCGAAATGCATTTAAAAAAAATCCCTAAATATACGAAATATTAACTGGTCTAAAATCTTTAAAACGTCTACCCCTCCGATACAAAATTATTTTTTCGACCATTTTCAAGAAATCAATTATCACCTAACTATTAAAAGCTATCAATTTAAAATTTTGCTTAAGAACTTTTAAAAACAATTGATACAAAATTGATTGAAATGTCTTGAAATCAATCTTGTTCTTCTACCCCTTCCCATACAAAAGTATGATTTCGAAATGAAATAAAACTGCATCACAAATTTTATGATTCCCTTACCCGCTCTACCACCTCCTATACAAATGTTCGGTTTCGTGAATGTAAAATACACCGAATTTTACGAAAATTCTATGCAACTTCGTCTATGAAACTGACATTCTATACAGAGAATATTGGACGTGATTCAAGCAATCAATTAAAAAACTATTAACATCCACTCACTCTTACTATAACCCGTCACCCCTCCTCTCATAAAAACTCAAACTTGCATAAATAAACGAATGAAATATTGATTATATAAGCTGAAGCTTTTGAACGTTTCTGCAAAGTGTTAAATTGACAATTGCCCTGCCGAAGAACCCGCTTTCACTTAGTCTTCTCTAACCACTCTATTGACTTTCCATGCATCCGCAACTTGTCCCAAGAATATAAAGTTTCGCCCGGCTTGTTGGCAGTTTATTTTTCCTTAATGTGCGGATCAAAACTATGAGTTTAAAAGAGGATGGAGTTTGCAACATTTCTCTAGAAAATTCTGTTAATTAATCGAAAAAATGAATGGCTCTAATTGTCTAACTCACCGTATCACTCGCTATCATGTCGACCACCCGGGGCCTATGGTTTCGTTGTCCCTTCTCCAATTTCAAGCTTTTAGATCGCGCCTTGCATGGTTTGGCGATTCTACCCGCCTTCTCTTACTGAGGGGAGATTTTCTTGAATATACCAAGCCAGCGGCCGGAATTACCCCTCCACCTACTCTACACCGTTTATATTTTTGTTACCTTCAAAATTCACTTTTTTAGGTCTAAGTTGTTTGTAGTCCAAGTCCAAGAAAATATTTACATTACAGTAGAAGAACAAATTAACTTATCGATTTTTTTTTGTTATAAAAAAGCTAAATATTTACTTCTACTTGTAAATAGTAATCCACATCGTGTTGGGGCTTACCTCCACTAACTCCTAAGCTAAAGCTGCCTCTGCTAATAGAGAATAATTATTATGATTTTTTTTCCTGTAAAAGTTTGAAGCCGAACCAAAGAAGTAGTAGTCCCACATGAGATAGCCTATAATGGCCTCCTTATAATACATCCTTTTTGGCTATAACATATTTAGCCAACTGCTTTTCTTATTTCATTTATGTGTACTTGTCTTTTTTCTGATTATTGCAGGGAGGTGTGCAATCTTCATCAGATACTAATTGCCCATGCCATTGGTATGTACGATTCGCATATCTGATCCTGACAAGGAATTATCAGCCGATATACGCCTGCGTACTGAACAACACCCCCGCACACAGATTTCAACCACTCTCTCCGCAGGACTGCCGTTAGGTATTACTTCGCGGAGTTGGCTAGCATTTTATGCTGAGCTCCTTATACTGCTTGTGCTATCTCTCTCTTGATTCCCCGAAGATCCTTTTGCACATTCGATACGAATGAGCAAATTTCCATGCAATTTTCCTCTGATTCCACCATATAGTCTATGATGAATGGTTGACTCGGCATATTATTTCTCTATTCTGTGAAGCGACTACACTTGAAAACCACGTTTTCTGAACTTTTTTCTTGATCGGAGCAATTTAGACAAAGACGTGAGTTATCGTGTCCGATCTATGTAGGTATTCGCGGTAGCCGCCGTGACCTGACAGGAACTGCGTGAGGTGGTAGGTGCAGTCCCCATACACTCGCTTTGTCCAGACCTCAATGGCGGGGATTAGCTTATAGGTCCATCTGCCTTTTGTAGTACTATCCCACCTGTTTTAACACAGCTATTCATGTTGCCTCTTCCTTTTGTTTTATTTTTCCGACAACAGCTGCCTCTTGTTGGATCGAAGCTCTTCTTTTGTGGATCCTTAGCATCTCATTCGCAGGAATGTCAATGAGGATCATTCCGGCTATGACACAGGCTGCTTCGTTCGATATTGTTCGGCAACCGCTAATTGCTTTTATCGCGCAGAGCCTATACGTTGATAACATTTTTTTTCTTGTTTTCCTTGTCGCTAATGCCGCCGCCTAAACCGGACCAAGACCGAGTTGACTACTCTGGAAAGCAGAAGCAGAATCCTTATGGTATATCCAGGTCTACTGATGTTTGGCAGTATTCGGGAAATGGCTTCCTGCATTTGTGATGCCTTTTTGCTCGCGAAATTTAAATTTTAATCTATTATCGTGCATAACTCGTAGATATATAAAAAATTCCTTGGATCTGATGGTTTGACTGCCGACCTGAATGTTTGCGTATTCCATTTTTTTCGATTTGTTATTAGAAAATCCTCCGTTTTGTGTTCATACATGATATTCCACAGGAGAGGGCCCAGTACCGATCCTTGTAGGATTCCTGCGGTGACGTTTTAGTACCTCACCTTCCCATCAGTTTTGGTACCTCAACTTCCTGTTGGTTAAGTAGTTTGAAATTATTCTCAACAAGTAGTATGGTGTATCCATCCTGGCCAATGACCTCTTTATAAGTGACAAATTTGCCAAGTTAAAGGCATTTTAATGTCCAGTGTTACTACTGAACAATATTTCCTTGTCCTCCATCGCCACTTCTCTTATTGTATCGCTTTAGATGCAGTATCAACTACCACTTTTATGGCCTCAACTGTTGAACGCGATTTCCTAAATCCGAACTGGTGGTCCGACAGTGCTTCTTTCTCCTCTGCTAGTACGAGCAGTCTGTTGTTTATAATTAGCTCAAGGATTTTTTCCCAACGTGTCAAGTAAACATATTGGGCGATATGAGGATGGTTCTCCAGGAATGTACACGTGTGTATTATATAATGTGCAATGAGTCAAGAAGGCGACACAACCTGCATTTGATTTGCTTTTTTGATATCAGATACAAAATTTGAGGTTCTATGAAATAAGAAAATTTAAAGGGATTTGTTTGGATTTCATTCGAGTGAAATTTTAAATATCAACATGAAATATGCATATTCATCAAATTAAAAGCAACGAAATCCAAGGTCTTTAAGATTGTTTGAACAAGACGTAGAATCATGTCACCACTGCGAATCATTAAGTCTTTTCCAAATTATACGCCGATTTAGGAAAAACAATGTCAGATATTCATGATAGCATTCTGAACGTAATGTAAAACAAACATTCCAAATCGATGCAGTTACACGCGAGTTATTGTTGCACATTTATGCATAGAAAAATGCATAAATATGTGTAATTGAGAGTTTAAAATTAGTGATTCTTAGAAAAAAAATAATTTCTTTTTGCGGAGAACATTTAGAAGATTACATGATCTCATAACCCGTTTGGCAACCAAGTTAATCGTTTTCATAATTAATAAACTACGTCGGAAAAGTTTATGAACAAATATTTGCAAAAAAAATTTCCATTTTGCATTTTCAATTCCATAAGTTCAACTTTCAAGTTTACGTAAAAGCTAAAGCTAAGAAATATATAAATATATATAATTGAACTAATTAAGAATGTTCTTACTTGGATTCCATGTTCATGGCTGGAATACCGACGGAATGCCGGCAACGATCGGCAGCAATTAAGATGAATTACTCGACTTGAAGAATGAGAATTTTATGATTCTCGGAACGAGAAAGTGCTAATTCACTTTAAGTGTAATTGCCTGCACAATTGTTATATATAGTCAAACTCTGCCTCTCTCTCTATGCAAGTGATGCTCCGTAGCTCGTGGTATTAATTTATGATTTTGTGATCGTTAATGTTCCGACGAAAATGAATTTTTGTTTATTGAATTATGAATCGTAAAATCCAATGGGCTGTTTAATGGCGAGCCATTAAAATTTAGAACCAGTCGACATAATACTACACTGACGTGTAGAACTACCTACATACATATATACATACTATGCATTGCATATATTTATTGAAAGTTTGCAAATTGAAATCCGAATTGAAAGGATAATGAGATAATGTGCGATTGTATGGTAATTATTCGAAATGAGTTCTCTCTCAAAGAACCATTAACCACTAGTTTCGGTGTAGAGATTGAATCTTATGGGGGTTGCTAAGATACAAACCTTTTCAAAAGGTACAATATAGCCCCTATCTGATTTTATTAACAGGTTTGCCATATGTATCGATGCTACCAGAACTAAATTTTAACGAATCCTTTTACTTAATACTTAACTTTGAAATTGTATTTGATTTTATCCACATTTTGGTTACTGGCTCTTTTAGAGGTTAGCGCGGTCTGTAGAAAGGTTCCTGGAAATTTGTTTCGTCTCAGTAGATAACATTTTGAATAATATCCTACAAAGTTGTACTGACTTATTGAAATAAGCCATAGGTATTCACTAATTTTCAAATT
The DNA here is from genome assembly GCA_963669355.1 of Chorisops tibialis. NCBI lineage: Eukaryota > Metazoa > Arthropoda > Insecta > Diptera > Stratiomyidae > Chorisops > Chorisops tibialis. The sequence goes on along the minus strand of OY770262.1, from coordinate 108,568,877 downwards.
CAACCATTAATTTCTCGTACAACAAAAGAATTATAGTTTACAAGGCACTTCCCTGAATTTCCTATTTCACTATCAAAGCACTTCTAACTCCCAGGCCTGGAAGGACCACGGAGCAGGGTAGTTTGTTCAAATACGGTCGAGTTAGAGAGCCCAAGGAGGAAACCTAAGGTGCTCTTACGGCTACAAGTGACGGGGACGCTTAATGTTGTACAACAATTACAATGTGCTAATAATATAATCATGTTGGTCCTAATGACACCTCCTATAACCCCATACAATTTCGAAAGTAATTCGGATAATAAAGCTCTACGAGAATCAATCGCCACCAAAAGCGCGAATTGATTTGGTTCGTTGAGTTCAAGGCACTATTTAATCCAAAAGTGTTTGTGAAACGAAATTGTGCTATTGAACAAAAAGATTACAATTTTAATTAAATAAAAGCGAAAAATAAAAGAATAGCAAAAACAAAAATTTAAACATTTGAGATGATAGTTTTAACTATATTTTTAAATAAAGGAAAAGAAGTGGCTAAAGAACCAAGTGTAAGTCCTTTGCATCGGAGACTGATGGTAAATATCGAGAGAGGCTCAAGGAGGACTGAATATGTCTGAATTCCTGGTTGAGACTATTCCTGATCTGAAATTTAGGTTATCATGGAGGTGGGTGTTAAACAAGTGGTTGCAAAGCTTGAAGAGAAAGCAAGCATAGAGGAAGGTCCGCCTTAAATACAAAGGCTTGATACGAAATGAGCCTCTTGAGGCCCATTCCGCATGCAGAATTTAATGATGATGCTCCTCCAGGTCTGGACAGCACTTTTGCCGGCCGCTCAGGAGCTTGGGGGGAAATTGACCTGGAGTCGCGATCATCCTTGAGGGTGCTGTCAGGTGCTTTCCTTCACGCACTAAGGAATCACATCATCACAACATCGCGAAGGGTCTCCCTGTACACGATGGGTTGAGAGGTCTCACGAGATTCCTTTTATCACTTCATATTAGGTGTATATACTTACTGCGAATTTAGAATGCCCTCGCACCAGCAATGATGCTGTACAGGATTTTTTTTTTCTACTTTCCGGGTACGTTGCAGCACACTTCGCCCGCACTTACATTTTTTCTTTGTATTTATTAAAAAATGTTAAACTAATTATTAATATCACTTTTTATTATAATTTTTTTTTATTATTATATAGTTAAAAGTAGCGGCGATTGTTTCGTTCGCGAACTTCTCACTCCAAAAAAAAACGTCTGCTCCCTTCAGCCCCGACTTATTCAATCCCCCCAACCGTCTTTTTTTTCGACTTTTATTTTTCGCCTGCCAAAATCCGCCAGCAAATTTTTAATTCCATTTCTCCCCGAAGGCGCGATAGACGTTAGAGGTTATCAATTTTTTATTATTATTAGAGCTGTGTGACGATTCCATATTCTTTTTTTTTGTTTTACAATATTTTTAAAGGGCAGATAAAGGAACACTATTGCCAGCGCGAGTGCCACATAGTGCAAGCAATATATGCAAAAACGAGAAAAAAAATGGAAATACAAAACAAAATAGAAAAAAAACATAACAGGGCTACGATTGCGCGTAAAGCGCAATCTTACGATACTCTAGATGAAATAGAACTTTTTGTGATCCCAAGAAATTTTGTATGGGGAGTGTTAGAAGGGGTGATAGCATTGAACTTATTTTTTCCCCATCATGCTAAAGTACCTATAAAAATGTTTTATACAAAATGCTTACTCCAAAAATTGAATAGGAGCTGAGAAAATTAATGTGCTAGATTTAGTGAAAATGTGCAGTTTGTATGGGAGGTGGTAGAAAGAGGGGGGGATTTTAGTGATTTTTTCAGAAATAACTAAGAATATCATAAAATTGACATCTCTTAAATTTTAGACTAGTAACATTCATACTTTTTAAGAAAATAGATTTTTTGTGAAGTTGTGAAACTGTGTCATATTGTATGGGAGGGGGTAAAAGGGGTGAAGCTAATCAAATATTTTTTCTTATCTTAGGGATAATACTAATTAAGTATTTATTACAAATACGAGCTCGATAAATATTATATGTTCTGAGAAAATTGTCTTAGAGCATTTCATGAAAAAGTGTAGTTTGTATTGGAGGGGGTGGAAGGAGAGGGAGGACGCAAATAATTTTTCTAATGTAGATTTATATCATTATTAAAGTAATATAGCCCGAAATTCAGACTAATAGCTCTTATACTTTTCGATTAAATCCATTTATTGTCAAAGTGCGAAATTGGGTCATTTTGTATGGGTAGAAGGGGTGAAGCTAATCGTCTAATTTTTTTTGGTCTTACTAAGAATTTTAAATAAATATATGCTGCACAATTTCAGCCCGCTAAATTTTATACACACTGAGTAAATTGACTTATAGTAATTCGTGACAAGTACAGTTTGTATGGGAGGTGGTAGAAGGAGGGGGAGGACATGCATAATTTTTATACGGTAGATTGATATTATTAGAAAAGTTATATATTCCAAATTTCAGGCCAATAGCTTTTATACTTTTTGAGCTAATCCGTTAATTGTCAAATTGCGCAATTGTGTCATTTTGTATGGGAGGGGGTAGAAGGGGTGGAGCGATTTGGCCCGTTCACGAACTTGACCTTACTTTTTTGTCAAAAACGACGTGTACAAAATTTGAACTTTCTAGCTCAACGCGTTCGCAAGCTAGAGAGCGAACAGACGGACGGACGGACAGACGGTTTTGAGATTTTTGAGTGATAATATTAACTTCTGTATCATTCATTTTTTTCTCCAAGCCTTATTTCTTGGCGTTACAAACCTTAGAGCAAACTTATAATACTCTCAGATTCCATCTAGAGTATAAAAATATATAACCTAGTAAGAAATGAAAAAAACAAAAAAGGAAAAAATGAAAACTTACTCTTTTCCTTTTAATTAAAAACAAATTATAATAAGAAAATATAAAAAAACTAGAAAACTATTTCGTAACAGGCTGTAGGTGAAATACTTCAAGGCTTTCTTAGTCCGTAGAAAAGGGTTTGAGGGAATCTCCTCTGAATAGATTCGATGGCCCCAACATGTCAAGAATGGTGAGTGTTCCAGTCGATGGAACAGTATTCTAAAATGCTACGGAGGAGAGTGGAAAATAGGAGAGCATCTGTTTCTGGACTGTCGTACGGAGGACGAAACCAGCAAGTCTGTATACCTTAATAGTAATCTCAGAGAAACGATTGACGAATTTAATTTTGCGATCAACGACCACTGCTAGATCTTTATTATGGTTACTGCCGTAAGGATGGATCTATTAATGGAATAAGAGAGATCAGTGGAGGTAGCGTTATACTAGTACTCCATAGTAAACCACTTCTCTATGCTCAAAAAGATATCATTATTTGAACACCAACGAGAGACAGCAAACAAATCAGCCTCGAAAATCATACCATCAGAGACGGAGGAAATTTACCGGAACAATTTGAGATGCAACTTAGCAGAAGTCAGGTATCAAATTGAATCAACAGTACAGCGAATGAAATTTGAGAGTATGTTGTAATTGCTTTAACCATTATAACGCTAAGAAATGAGGCTCGTAAAGGATTGCAAGGGTAAAGAATTGTATGTTGTCGCTCAAAAGTGACGAACTGCCCATCTGTTCGTCAACTAGTTTCTGAATGCTCCGAGCTTTGGAATTAAAATTTTCTCAACCTCATTTATAGCTAAATTGAAAATTTCATTTCGTAAGTGAGCCATTTCCAGCTCTCCTTCTACCACTCTTCGTATAAAATTTCCAAAATTTCAAGTACAATTGAAATTCATTTGTTTTCTCAGCTATCAAAGCCATTGCATTGGAAATTCGACCGAAGTTAAGTAATATGATTTCTCCTGTGGGTTGAAGGTTGAATAATGGGCTTATCACTCGTAATGCGGACCTCGTAAGTTACAATTAGCGTCCAATATATTTATGCTGAATCACTTCGTTATACCAAGGACATTTGCAATAACAGTTAATTTCTATTTCACTTTATTTATGTAATATTTTAGTCCCGGAGTAACTGCTCAAATATGAAGGTCAAAGCATTTCGATTCGTTCAATATTAGACAATTCCACTATTTTATTTAAATCGGACTGTAATACCGAATTGTTTATGATATCGTTACCGAATATTTTTGTGTCATCAGAAATACGTTCTGATTGCCTGTTAAAACGTAAGTCCACCGTAAGTAAAATGAATAGCAGAGGACCTAGTACAGATCCCTGTGGGACTGCTCATAAAACTCTCCAGCCGTTAAATGTGAGCTGCTATAAGTTGGCAGTGAGCCATATAGTCCTTCGTGTTTAGCAATCCTTTGATTCCATTTCGAAGCCCAAGCATATAACATTTATCGGCTTTTTGTCGTTCTAGTTATGAAGCCTCTGTTTTACAGAGTAAAATAAGATGAAAACTAATAATCTGCCAGGTGTAAGGATATCTTGATTCGCAGGTATTATTTGGTTTTGTCCAATAAATTCTTTTATTTTGTTAGAAACTATTTTTCCATTGTAAAGCGGAATACGCCTGTAGTTGAGTATGACTGTAGCGTAGTGGGCAGCGTATTTGCTTCACAGTCAATAGGTAGTGGACAAACTCTGCATACAAAAAATGTAATTTCACTCGAACAACATATTAGGCTTACGGTGGTGTCAGCACCATAAAGGCGATAAAGATGAGAAAATTTCAAATCGAACAATTTTGCGAATAGCTCAAGATGGTCGTAGTAGTGATAAATTGCCTGAAAAAGAGGCATCAGCTGGATGGTCACGAGCACACTTGAAAAAAAGTGACTTACAACGTGCTTTTAAATATGATAAAATCTAATTGATTGCGGAACTTTTCTGTTTCAGCTCGCAACAATTCAATTTTTATCTCTACAATGGCATTACAGCCAAAATCGGACTTCCTTAACATTTCCATTAACTTATTGTTGAATGGGTGTCAACCTTTCGCATAAACTTCTATTTGCGTTTTTTTTTTATTCCTGAAGATTGTAGATATATCGAAGGAGGGTATGTGCTGGAATTTTACGTGGACCGGTATTTGAACTCACGACCTTTGTATTCTAGAGCAACATGCTACCCACTAGGTTACACCTAACTTCAATTTTCATGAAAAGAATTTAATATTTTTTAATGCAAATGCCTAATTTTGGCTTTTGCATTAAAAAAAAGGCTATTTCAGAATGTAATAATATTAAGAAAAACTTTGAAATTAACTAGTTCCATTTGTAGAAAGGATTTTGTTTGGTTTTGGGAAGAAACTAAGCACTTACTCACAATATAATCAAATCAATCATATTCCTGTTAAGACCCCCTATAGGGACATAGGACAGAAACAACTCTCTTCCACGATGCGCGATCCTGAGCATCGGCCTTTAGCTGTTGCCAGGACTTGTTTATTCTTCTGGCCTCCTGCTCAACTGCTCGCTTTCATGTGCTACATGCTCGACCAACCCGACGTCTTTCTTGAGGATTATAATCCAGAGCCTGTTTGGCGATGTTTCGCTCTGGTTTCCTCAAAGCGTATCGATTCACTGCCACTTCCGCCTTTGAATCTCAATGCCTATCTTAGTTTATCCAGTTGTGCTCCAAAGTTCGTCGTTGGAGATCACTTCTGGCCAGAATATTCCTAAAATGCGTCGGAGGCAGTGGTTCACGAAAGTTTGCAAGCCCAACGGTCACTATCTTCAGTTTCTTGGTAAGTCGAACGGTCACTTTCCACGAAGTACAATCATGTAACAACACAGATTTGACGCATGCGTAAAAATATCGCAGCTTCGTGCGAAGGGAGATCTGTCTTAACCTCCAGAAAGAGGAAAGGATACCGAAGGCCTGACGAGTTTTATTTAGACGAGTCTCAATATCCTTTTTGGCTCCGTCGTCCATGCTGTAATAAATCGCCTCACGATCCATTACTACTTACCTTATCGACCTCTTATTTCATCCCTAATTGCTAAAACTATTCTTTTCGACCCGTCGATTACTACAACCACGTGCTCCGAATTACCCAATGTCGCAATCAGCCGGTCTTGTGCTCTATGTTAAGTAACTACCTCTCCCTCTACCTCTACCTATCTCGTCATGTACCTCGGAACGGTTATGTGCAAGCAAACACACTTCTACTTCTACAATGGCGCTACAGCCCAAATCGGACCTTGGCCTCCTGATATTTAGGTTCCTTAACATTTTTTTTATTACTTATTGTGGAAGGGTTGTTAGCCCTTCGCACAACCCTCTTTCTACGAATTTTTCATTTTCGTAGATTGAGGTGACCAAGGTATATCCAAGCAGGCAATGTGCTGGAATTATATATTGCGTCGACCGGGATTTGAACTCACGACCTTCGCATTACAAGACCAACACGCTACCTACTAGGCTACACCCTAGCTAAATCACCTCACGATCCATTACTACTTACCTTATCGACCTCTTATTTCATCCCTAATTGCTAAAACTATTCTTTTCGACCCGTCGATTACTACAACCACGTGCTCCGAATTACCCAATGTCGCAATCAGCCGGTCTTGTGCTCTATGTTAAGTAACTACCTCTCCCTCTACCTCTACCTATCTCGACATGTACCTCGGAACGGTTATGTGCAAGCAAACACACGTCACCAGCATAATCAAGGTGACTTAAGATGTTAAATGAAGAAGACCTTTACCTTCCCCAACTTCCAGTGCAGCTTTCAAGATGTCATTTATTACCAACAGCAACAGGGCTGGTGATAATATGTTGCCATGTCTGACACCCTTTCGCACAGGAAAGCTCTCGAACAGTTCTCCTCTATGTAAGACGCGACACCTTGCATCTTCGTAGGATTATTTAATCCTAGCGATAACCTTATCTGGAATACTTCTCCTACGCAAAACATTCCATATATAATCTCGCTTAACGCTGTCGAAAGCCTTCTCGAAGTCCACAAACATGAGATGTAGTGGCGAACCCATTTCGGCTAACTGCTCCAATATTATCCGTAGGGTATTTGTGTGGTCGGTACAAGTCGACCCTTTAAGGAATCCAGCCTGATAAACTTTGAGAGTGCTCTCCACAACATTACTAATCATATTGAGAATTACCTTAGCCATAATTTTTGATACGGCAGTAAGTAGACATATACCACGCCAATTACCACAATTCCGAAGGCCCTTCTTCGGAATTTTCACAATGACACTTTCTTTCCATGCAGTCGGATATTTTCCTTCACTCCACACCTCAGTAAAGAGTGGGAGCAGTATATCGGATGTTATTTTTGGGTCCGCTTTGAGGAGTTCGGTTGGTAGTCCGTCTATACCTGGGGATTTCCTTCCCGACATTGACCGAAAGACGGAAACTATCTCTTCCTTGTCTGGGGGATCGTCCTTAACAGAGAATTGTTGCGGTTGGATGTTTGGTAGTTGTTCAGTTTCCGGAATATCTTCCTCTGACAAGATGTTTAAAACATCAAAGAAGTATTCCTTCCATCGCCGCAACTGGTGTTCACTCATATTAAGGAGAGTTCTGTTGACATCTCTTACCAGGTGGTTGGTCGTTTAAGTGTCCGCTGCATCGTTGCTGGGTCATATACACATAACAGAAGTTAATGACGATATGTCATTGGATTAGTAATTTTCATTTTTAATATTTTTTTTTGTTTTGTTTACGGACAGTATGAAGCCACCTTGGATTTAATAAAGCAGAATTGCAGAATTGGTATTCAAGCAGCTATGAAAAAGCTTCTTGAATACCCGTCTGCAGATTAAATTGTTGCGATGAGCAGATGATTTCTGCCACCTTGGGAATTGGAAGAATTTTCAAATAAAGAAAATACTGCAAATGCCCGGAAATCTAAAGTATGAATTAGTTAGCAGTTCTGTTGAGTGCATAGCCTACTGTTGCTTCTATTTTACAGGGCAAACCGATTTTTGTTTCCGGATTTCCTACACTCCCTGTACTCTGGAGGATGTTTTCAAGGAAAATTTTATTTTAAAAAAGGGATTTCGAGTCATACAATCTATATCTGGTGGTGCGGGTCAGCTAATGTTGCTGTGCTCGCAAGGTCACGTCTTAAGCAGGTCTACATCCCGATGTGTTAAGGCGCAAATCGATGCAACGTTTGTTTTTTCCCAAACAGTTTTATCGGTGGTAAGTTGAGCAAGATGTTGAGTGAGTCTGAGGTCGTAGTCTTAAGGGAGTGGCACCTGTAGCCAACAGACATGCTAGACGCTACAGCCCCTATATTTCGCAATCATCGATTCCAGTCCGTATTTTCTAATAAGTCAACTTTTCGCTTACGTAGAAAGCGGAAAGTTAAGTATTTTTTGTAAGTATTTAGCTAGTTTAGTCCCATCTAGTTTCTGTCCGCCCTGCAAAAAGTAGAAGATTATTCAATTAAAGCTGCTAAATACATATACATATGAAATCATAATGAAACAACTGTACCCTGATTTCATGAAGCCGAATGGCTCAGTGCTATGAAAGTCATTAAGTAAAATGACGTGCTAACACTAGATGTAAAATAAAATTCAGAAGTATTTATTCGATCCTTAAAAGCGTTATCTTAAAATATAGAAAAACTATAAGAGAAACGGCACCTTACATCGGAATATGTTCAAAGTGAGCACCAAATTATAACATATCTGTGATTGCAGTCTTGCGATACTTAAGACGGAATGAAAGTTTCAGTGACTTTGAAAGATGATTTTCCTGCCATATCAGGAACTTAAATACTTATAAGAGTATATTACGTTTAATTAGGGCATCATTGTCTTGAAAATTGTCTTTTGCAAGAATCGCACGTTCCCAGATCCGCAGAAGCTACCAAATGGTGTAACCTTAAGCCTTGAAACATCTTGTTTTTCAGGTAATGAGCTATTAACATATCGCACAACCCTTAACCTGGATGATCAGCCCGACCGTTTGATGATGGCCTCAGTAATTTCTCTAACACATCACGTAGAGGTCGCGAATAATGCCTGAAGGATTCCAAGCAGAGCTATTACTGTTCCCTAGTTCAAAAACATCATTTGTCGTAAAATATCGCTTGTGACATATACTACTCAGAAAATAAGACATTTAAAATGTTGAAGTAGTTCACCTCGGTGCTAAGAAATCCTGCGATATCTTTGCAGGAAGAAAACTCTTCTCATCACAAAGGACTCGTATAGCAGTCTAAGTGCTGTGAATGTGTATAGCCACCCAAATTACTCTGGTTCGGCGAGTTACAACATCGTCCATTACTCCTGGAATTCAAAACATGCACAATCTAATTGCAAATGGAAAAATTGTACTATACTATATGTACACTGAAACGAAACCAAATTAATCGAGCCCTCATCAACGGAATTGCTTCGTTAAAATCAGCGTTGCCGTCAAAACTCCCTGCAATTCCTCGTTTATTGAACTTTCGTCGGACTGAATTGTATGTTGATTTTGCATATCAGTACATAGCACAATTTCGCAAATTCTAAGAAGCTATACAAACTATCTCGTAACACGAACCTTACGCTTTCCAAACAAAATGCAATTCAGCACTTGTATACACTCGTAGTGGCTTACTTGCACACAGAATCATCCCCGTATTCTGCCCTCGAATGGAGTGAGCCGTTTAAACCCTTTGAATAATAAATAGCGAGCTATCAAGTCGCCCAGGCCAATTCCCTTTTATGCTGTTACACTATTCCAGCCCACCGAAACGCTATAAATTGCAAGAAGTCGCGGTGTTCCATTTCAACCCCAACGTAATAAAATTGCTTATAATTATTTAAAATTGAGCCGAATATATGTGCGATCGTTTTAAGAAAATGGCCACTTTTGGGACCCATAAAACTTAACGTTTCAGTTTGATCTAGTTTTCGACCGTACTAGTGAGTACTAGACTACGATAAGTACGAGTAAACTAGGCAATAACATACAGCATTGCCATATACCATCACGTTAGCTCAGTTACAATAGCACATGGCTGCCTTCGAAATCGTTCGAAGTAGCAATGTGAAAAGTTGCTGTAACGAAACTATTTCTTTTTATAAGTAAATCGATAGCTAGGAGTTGACTAGTATACAGCTTGCAGTAATTGTTTACGAACGACTAGGACATTTCAGAATTGGAACACGAAACCGGGGTAGATGCACTCGGTATCCTGCAATTTTCTGTAAAGTCTTATGTGTAATGACGTCAATGTCTTCCGTTGACGATTTCGCATAGGAAGCATACTAACACTGTAGTGGTATCATCGAAAACGAAGGGAAATAATCGATTAAATGCCGGTATTTTGTGTAATTGGAACGCGTACTATTGATTTTTCTTAGGATTTTTCAGACGAGCTGCTTTATTAATGGGACAAACCGTTGGTGTACTTGTGCTATATAACACCTAAGCTATATCGCTAAGCGTTCATCATTCATTAAGGGTTTCAAAGCCCTATTTCTAATTATGTTCTTATTTATTATTGAAAGGCTTAATACTGAAATTTCGGACGTAATACTTGTACATATGTGTGTATGTAGCTCTTGAAAACATAACACCGCGTGAATTTTCGACATAACAAATCGTACGTCTCGATGTGTAATTTGTTTCGACAAAAGCGGACGTAAGTTCCCTGAGGAATGATATGCAGAAATATTGTGTTGTTCCATAAACACTTTTATGGTCGCTGCGTGTAATAAACATATAAAAAGGGTGCGGAAAGTTGAAAGCTTTAGAAATTTAATTTTACTGAGTTTTATATGTTACTTTAAGTTTGTCAAAGTTTACCTTTTTAGCAATAACATTCACATCCCTTTTTTTACGGCCACCGAAAATAACTTACGGGGTTATCCTCTACTGCGCGATGCAGGGTTAAGTCGACATGGAATCAGTTGGATATAGGAAAATTAGTAGGGAAATACAGGAGGGAAGAGTTTGAAGTGCCGGTTGCTCTAAATTTGTTGGAGGTTGTATCCCATTGGAAAGAGATTGCCTGGTAATGAATTCCACATCTAGGGTGTAGCCTATTGGGAAGCGTGTTGTTCTTGTAATGCAAAGGTCGTGAGTTCAAATCCCGGTCGACGCAATATATAATTCCAGCACATTGCCTGCTTGGATATACTTTGGTTACCTCAATCTACGAAAATAAAAAAAAAATCGTAGATAGAGGCCCAACAACCCTTCCACAATAAGTAATGAAAAATGTTCAGGAACCTGAATGCCAGGACCAGGTTCCGATTTGGGCTGTAGCGCCATTGTAGAAGAAGAATTTCACATCACTGTCATCCGAGGGATGAAGAACTGCCTAAATTTTACTGTTCTGCACGGTAAGCGCTTCACAGTGTACTCATGTGAGCGTACAGCTCGGCGAGTATTTCGGGGGCATTGATTAGAGGGGGTATTAGGGCTTTCGGTTCCTTGCTGCATTTACCATGGAAATATCTATAGATAATGCAGAGCGCTCCGACATTTCGACGATGCTCGAGTCTATTCAGGTCGATATTGCCTCATCTCCAATTAATCGGAATGCATGTTTTTGAATACGATCGAGCAAAGCTGGGTGTGATTTTGGAGCCCCAGCCCAAACATGCGAGTGATACTCAAGACGTGGCCGGATAAAAGCCTCATAGATGGTAGCTAGTTCGGAGGCAGAAAAGTATTTCTTACACTTCCGCAGAATAGCTATGTAGATGTTTCGAAATATCAAGAGCGACTTCTGTTTGCTCCAATCAAGACGATTGTTAAATTTTACATCTAGTAACGTAAAGTCTGCAGAAGGTGAAATCTGTACGCCATTTAAGGATGTATTAGCGGTCAACGTTGGAACATTGGAACATTCAGCGCTTCTCTGTTTTTCCTGTCCCATTCCAGTATTAAACTGGGATCGGAGTTCAATGATTGTGTCGACTCATTACGACATGGGGCCACCGATGTCGGACGAGCCTCCACAGGAGAGTCAAATTGGTAGATGTTATCTAGAGTGCTGTCATCTGCGAAACAATGAATAGGATTGAGAGAAGACGACACAAGGTCATTTATGAAAACTAAAAAGAGAGTGGGAGATGAAACTGAGCCCTGAGAGACGCCGGAATCAATGGAAAAGTTACTTTATCTAGTACGACTCGAATAGAGCGCTCGGAGATGAAACTGTCAATTCATTGAAGAAACGAAGTGTTAAAACCCAAGGCCTTTAGTTTGGCTAGGAGATATTCTTGCACTTTGGCGATGTCAAGAGCAAGAACAATGACATTCATCAAATTTGTGGATGCGTAAGATAAACCAGGAGATCGCGTTAAAACGACCTGAGTGAAATCCATATTGGCAATTTTCATCCACAAGATGTTCTCTGAATTCAAGGTAAGATCCTGTACTACAAGTCTAGACTTCGTGGCAGTCTTTTAACCAGGAAATTGTTGTCCAATCTGAAAGATCTATGAATTGGAAATAAATTACACCAACCCAAACTGAACATAGACTGTTAAGCCCTTAATAAATCATTTGCTTCCGTATCGTCAACTCCTCCTATCAAATCTATGCTAATGCTTTCTGCTGAGTTTTCCGAACATGTACGTAAGCCAAAATGCAATAATCCCTCTTATGAGTTTAGTTTTACTTGTGTTACTGAATTAGATGTGTAGATTGCTGTATCCTCGATCAAATCTGACGCTGTAAGTATGAACAGTATTCACGCGAAATTTGTTAAGCTATATACTCCCCGTTGTGACACACATATTTAACACAATTTCCACTACTTTAACTTTTCCCGATGCGAAAAAATCTAAAATTATTCCTGTTCCTGAAAAACCTCATAATACAGCTCAACAAGAGTACAGGCCAATTGCCATGTTACCTTATCTTTCTAAAATTATTGCAAAACTTATGAATATCCAAATATCATACTACTTCTGCGAATATAATCTACTATCGGATTTACAATCAGGTTTTAGGCCCCACAACAGTTGTATTATTGCACTACTTAATGTCACTGACAATATCAGAGTGCAAATGGATCGTGTGACCACAGTTACTTCGTTGGATTTCTCCAAACCGTTTGATAAAGTTGATCACAATATCCTTATTTACAAACTTCTAAACTATTATCAGTTCTCTACTTCTTTAACTGCTTTGATTAAATCATATCTTACTAATCGACTACAAGCAGTATCAGTCAATGAGCAATTTTCACCTTTTTTGCAAACAAAATGTGGTGTAACGCAAGGAAATATTGTTGGTCCTTTGTTTTTCGCTATTTTTTTTCTTTCGTTCTTTATAAAACACTGCGATATTAACATGAACGCTGACAATGTGCAACTACAGCTTAGTTATCCGCTTGGGTTGGTGTAAGATGCTAGTAATTGGGCACAAATGAATTCTCTACAACTCAAGTCATCTAAGACCACGAGTATCGTAATACACAGAACGCAGCTTGATTTATCGTATTTCCCTGCTGTTATCCTCAACAACTCTGTTATCGAATATGTGGTAACAATTAAGAATCTTTGGGTTTTTTAACAGCACCCTAACATGGAGCGATCATATTTTATCCAATATAGGAAAAGATTATGGGATTCTTATCCCTAGTTTCACAGAGACAATTACTTTATTATTTTAATAATAAATTATTGTGATCGACTTGGGAAAAAAAAAAATTTGCTACCCCGAAATTTTTTTTTTTCGCGTTTCATGACTAAAATAGCCTAAAAATGCAAAAAAAAAAAAACCGTCTGTCTGTACGCCGTCCGCTGTACGCCGTACGCCGACGTGTACGCTCAGCGCACATTAACTCCCAAACCCTTCAAGATAGAAAGTTCATTTTTGGAGGGATTGTAGGTAGTTGCGGATCTCAGGCGGATACCAATTTTTGGGGGTGTACGAGTTCAGGGGGAGGCGGGGGGAGCGCTTAAACCGAAAAATACGAATTCAAATATCCCAACCATGGTTACAGCTAGGAAGCTAAAAATCAACATACATATACAAGAGTTTACGGGACAACTTTTAAAAATAACTTAATTTTTTTATCCATTGGCGTGCGAAAAGGGGGGCTAATAACCAATTGTCGGCCGAATTTTTTTTTCAAATAATTATATCTTCGAAATTACTTCCCATAAAAAATTGATATTTTGAGACCATCAAGATAATATATAGATCTACTAGAAGCAAAGTGAAAGGAGGAGGGTACCCCCCTGACCCTCCTCCTTTCACTAATGCAAAGAAAAACACTTAAGAATTAATATCTCAACTGTCTCTTATGTTATGTAATTGAAACTTAAAATGTATACTAAGCTTTACTAGCGACATATGAAAAAAATATAATATGTGGACAGTATAGTAGTGGGGGGAAATGGGGAGCATTTCAAAAATGGCGCACTTTCCAAAACTACAAATCATCAAATCTCAAAATTGAGTACAGATATCAAATCAAAAATTTTGTCAGATTGTAGAGCTATATAATCTTTAATTTTGGTAAAAAATTTAAGTTGGGGGGTGTAAGGGGAGGGAGGTGGAAAGGGAAAATGTTGAAAATTTTGAGTGATTTTTTTATGACTCTGGTAAAAGATACAAAGTTTAAATTTTGCATGTCGACACATCTATTTGATATAGATAGAAAAAAATAGTAATTTGTTCCAAAATTGTTGTGCTCCGAAGTGGGGGTCTAACGTGCACAAGGTGTTTCATGTGGAATGAAAAAAACACATAAACTGAAAATTTTTGAATGAAATTTTTAGGTAGAAACTTGAAAATTTGGGAAATGCATTTAAAAAAATCTCTAAAAGTTTGAAATATTAACTGGTCGAATATTTTTAAAACTTCTACTCCCTCCCATACAAAATTATTTTTTCGACCAATTTTAAGAAATCAATTATCACCTAACTATCAAAAGCTATCAATTTGAAATTTTGCACAAAAACTTAGAAAAATAGTTAAAATAAAATTACGGTAAAAGTTTTGAAATCATGCTTGCCCTTCTACCCCCTCCCATACAAAAGCACGATTTCGACCAATTTCATTAAATCAACTAATAACCAACAAATTTTGAAATTTTTGAAATTTTGTACGAGCACCTTACAACAGAAGAGAAAGAAAATTCCATCACAAATTTTACGATTCCCCTACCTCCTCTACCCCCTCCCATACAAAATTATTTTTTCGAGCATTTTTAAGAAATCAGTTATCAGCTATCTCTTAAAAGCTATCAATTTCAAATTTTGCATGAAAACTTATAAAAGTAATTCAAATGAAGTTGTTTTAAAAGTTTTGAAATTGCGCTTACCGTTCTACCCCCTCTCATACAAAACTATGATTTCGACCAATTTCATTAAATCAACTAATAACTAACAAACTAAAAGCTACGAACTTGAAATTTTATACAAGCACCTTACAAGAGAAGCGAAATAAAACTGCATACCAAATTTTACGATTCCCCTACCTTCTCTACCCCCTCCCATACAAATTTTCGGTTTTGTGAAAATAAAATACACCGAATTCTATGAAAATTTTATGCAATTTCGTCTATGAAACATATTCTATACAGAGAATATTGGACGTGATTCAAGCAATTATTAAAAAGCTGTTAACATCCACCCACCATTGCTATTACCCCTCCTCCTCCCCTCATAAGAACCCAAACTTGCAGAAACGAATGAAATATTGTTAAATTGACAACAGCCCTGCCCAAGAAACCCCTTTGCACTTAGCTTTCCCTAACCACTTTAACCTGCATATTGACTTTCCACTCATCCGCAACTTGTCCCAAGAATAATAAAGTTTCGCCCGACTTGTTGGCAGTTTATTTTTCATTTATGTCATTCAACAGAGGAATCAACTAACAGTCGAAATTCGTAGATCAGAGGGGATGGTGATTTTTGCAGCAGGCTCAGAATATACTTGGAAGGTTGAAATCCAGGCTTTTCTTCTTTTTTCTTTTATAATTAAATTCTTATTGATTTTGTTTTTTTTCTATTCTTCTCTTGATTAACTGTTATTAATGTAGAACTAATTTGAAATGAGTCACTTAATTTGAATAGTTAATATGCCATTATTACGCAAACAAAAGATTCTTGTATTATAAATGTGTTAAACCAAACAAATAAATAAATAAACTAAACTAAACTAAACTAAAATAAGAAAGTTGACTGTCTTGCGATTGACAGCAGTTGCCATTACTTTTGAATGCACTGAGGTAATGGCTATGGGACGGTAATTAGCGTGGTTCGCTCAGTTCCTTTCTTTGGAATTGGCTGTAAATTCGCGATCTTCCAGATCTGAGGAAAGCACACTGAAAATTATGAAAGACGATAGATATTACGAAGAGGTTTAGCTAGAAAGGATGAGCAGTTTTTAAGGACAATGAGGGATGCCATCTTGCCCAGCAAACTTGTGAATATTGAGCTCCTGCAGGATCCTGGAAATAACAAATTTCAAATTTCTAGTGACAGGATCAACAACGGCTTGGTCACCATCGAGAAGAGGAGCTATTGAAGATTTGATGAAGTTGTTGATTTCACAAACGACTGGAAAGATCTTGAGTTTTTGGGACTCTCAATGATCAGAAGTCGACGTTTCCGATCATGTTCGAATTTAACACTCCTTAAAAATTTTATTCCAGGTGTTTCTTGCCACTGTTTTCTACCGTCGGATTTTTGTGAAAGGTATGAAACGACTGCTTTTTGATTCTACTAGCTTCAAGACAATCATTGTTGAACCATGAATCATTTCGAGGTCTGATGCTTTTAAGATTGCATAGAATAAAAAGCCTCATGCCTTTTATGATTGTCTCGGTCACAAGTTACGAGATGACGTCACAATTTTCCGACAAAAAGCACAGCCTCCAATCAAAGGCGCTATAGAATGAATTAAAATACTCCCAATTGGTTTTCTTATGGTGCCATTCCATTCTACGTGGTGTCTTTAGAGCCGGTGGATTTGGTGCTGTGATAGGAAACTGTGCACGAATCATGAAATGCTCAGAAGTTCCAACTGGAGCCAATAACAAGACCTCATACTTTAGTGGGTGGGTGGTTAAAAAGAGGTCAAGCAAATTTGAAAATTGGCCTGCAATGGCAAGTAGACAAATGGGGTTTTGTACCAGCTTTCTTAAACCTCTAATAGAGGCGAAGAGCTCAGTGTCACGACCCGCTTGATTCATATGAATGAAACTTTCAGTTGTGACTTTATTTGAGAATTAGTTGAATTATAATTTATAAGTATTATAATTCTAGAAGGTACAACTTGCAATTTGTTAACAAACAACACCCTAATATCACTTTTGATGATTTTTCATCACGGTCTGGAAGAGTATTTTTAAACCGAAGTTGTTAAGGGAAATTGGAGAGAAAAGTGGTGGCTATTCTCAAAACATTGCAGGTGATATTTTTCGAAAATAACTAATCGTTAATGCAATCTTAAGTTTGAGTATTTTTTGGGTATCATCGGATCTGGAGGGATCGCCTTTTTTGGGCAGAAGCATAGTATCAGTGGAAGAAGAAAGGAATAATGGAATTAATGGTTGGAAGAGTTGATTTCGAAAAGACAGTTGATATCGGCCTTGAAGTTTTGGATGTTGTACTGTCCGATATTCATGTCGAACGATTTATGAATAAACATCGCCATTTTAGTGTGCTACCAAAACACGTTTCAGACCATAATCATATGTACCTGCAGCGGTGCGAGTGTTACGAGGATGAGAGAACTGAAGAGGCAAGTGAAAATTTTTCGAGAACAGTTTGCATTAAAATATTGGTAAGACAGGCCGAAGTAGCATATATTACGTCTATGCTGAAGCAAATCCAGAGTTAATATGCCTTCGAAATCACCTATAGATTTTTTGATTCTTGATTAAACATGATCTAGATAGCAGAGTCTAATTTTCACATTCCCTACCCATGGGAGTTGTATTCAAGCCTTAGAACAAATTTTCTTCAATCTTAGCCACTCCAACACTGTGATGTTGCTTAAATAATGTTGAACATCTGATCGCTCCAATACAAGCTTTCCGTGACAGTAATGCCCAGGATCAGCAGGTTTGGAGTCCAAACTCTTATCTCGCTCGAGAGATGTAAGGCAGTTTTTTGTTTTAGATGGATTGAACTCAACCATGTTCTTTTCACCCCTTTCGAGGACATCTGCGAAGTCTTTGTTCAGTTATCAATCCTGCATTGTATGTCACAGTTGATAGAACAGGCTAATGATATGTTGTTAACGTGGTGGAAGAAATTGATGGTGCTGCCAACAGCTAAACTGTGAAATGGGTTCAATGTTGATGAATGCAAGTTATTTATGAAAATTAAGAAGCGTGTAGGACTGATCCTTGAGGGACCCCAGTGCTGATTACTAAAAATGAAAGAAAACTCCATCCAATACGACACGAATTTAACGGTTGATTAAGATGCTATCAATCCATCGAACTAGGAAATCGTTTAAACCAATTGCACTGAGTTTGGTTAGAAGAGCATCAAAGTCTATCGAACGTTTTGTGTCCAGAGCCATAATGCAAGATCACCAAATTGTTCTAAGGCTCGTTTAAAACTCTAGAGGGATCACAAGTAGAACATTTTTACTTAAACCCTATTAGTGGTCACGATGGTTTGGTGAATTTTTTCACGCTGAATTTCGTAAGATTTCCGGATTTCACACTATTTCCCTTGTTACTTGCGATGTTGAGATGATATAGGCTCTCAGTTAATAAAAACTTTCTAACGATAGTCTCAAGAACTAGCAAAGTCTTTTAGCAAGAAAGAACAACAGTTTTAGAGAACGTTGAAATCAACGTGCACCAAAGTTATTGACAAGTCGGTACATATTTCGAGGGTGAATGATTATTTTCCCCAAGGAGGCGCGTGTACTTCATAACAAATTTTCCGTGCGAGTAGAATCAGTAATGATCTCGTTGATGGATAGGATGGCGGTAGTTCATTGCAGTTTCTATTGCTCCTTCGTTAATCCGAATAGCAATTCTATAATTATTGTTAAACCACGATTTAGGCCGATGTTTTTCGGGCTCGTAGCAATAGGGATAAGACTAGTGGGTAGCGCGTTGGTCGGGAGCTCAAATCCCGTTCGACTTATAGTTTCAGCACGCTACATGCGTGGGTATGTGGCTTAGGTTCAGGTTTAGGTTGTACAAGGGCGATTTCGTAAAACCACACAGTATTCCCCCTATTCATTTTGAGATGGATTTTCTCCTGTGCTAGCCACTTGGTTCGGTTTGCTAACCAAAGCAGGATGGAATGTTTCACGCCTCTGAGGTCTTCTAGTTCTGAGTAGAATCTAGGGCCTAAATAAAGAAGATGACTGTTGGAGATTTGCGGACTGTGACAAAGATAATGTCAATAGATTCTTCGTTTTCTTCGAAACCTCTGCCAAGGCTGTCGCTCGCGGTTCGCAGCCTGAATGCATGGGTATATTTTGGCCACCTCAATCTGCGATAATGAACTTTTATGAATAGAGGGTTTTGCGAACGGCTAACAACTCTTTCACAGTAACAGGCCTTCGTGGCGTAGTGGGTGCTTCACAGTCAATAGGGCGTGGGTTGGATTCCCGCTGCAGGCAGTAGAATTTTTTTAAGCACGAATTTTTCAGTTGCTACTGGTAATGAAAAATAATTCGAAATAGAATGGGCAAACGATATAAAAGTAAAACAGTTCCACTTCAAGAAGATCTGTATACTCAGTAGATTGTTTCTGTTCGCTTTCTATCATTCAGTCCCCCATTACATATGCAAATATTTGTCAGTAGCAGCCAGTACAACTGAAAAATATAGCAATTCCACCACTCGTTCTCACTCCCCTTCTCATACTTTCCTAATCCCATTCCTTCTCACCATGACTGTGTTTGGCCGACATTGTCTATAACACAAGTCACTGTAAGCAAATAATAATAAAATGTTAAGGAACCTAAAGGTCAGGAAGCCAAACCTCGATTTGGGCTGTAGCAATTGTAATTGAGAAGGTTATGAAATGCTTATTCGGCAATAGCTATAGGTCGAAGCTTGTTGATCTGGATAAGCACAATTAAGAACCCACGACAAAATCGAAGGACGCACTATACAATATTTTAGGAAAACAGTTTCATTAAGGTTTTACGCTAACGACAATCATGCTAATCTAACTGTCGTTCATCTGTAGCCAGTTTTGGTCAACCTACGCGACATTTTCCTAAAGGGTAATAATCTAAAGCTTGTTTGGAGCTACTTTGCTTCAGTTTCTTCCAAGTATAAACCATCTAACTCCCTTTTGCCTGTGAATTGTAATTCACAGCTCATTTTATTGAGTCCAATTGTACATCAAAGTTTGTCGTTGGAGATCATATCTGGCAAGAATGTCCCCAACACGTAGCAAGCAGCGGTTCTCGAGAAATCGCAGTTAAATTGTCAGCTTAACTTTCCGTGTAACACAATCATATAAAAATACGAATTTGGCGAACCAACCAATTTCTCCGACGAATTTTAGGGATATTTCGACCAGATGTGATCTCCAACGAAGAAGTCCTGGCAACAGCTAAAGGCCGATGCTCAGAAACGCGCCTTGCGGAAGAGAGCTGTTTCTTTCTTAACCGGAAATAGATTAATTGACTAATCTCCACCGACAAACTTTGGAGTACAACTGGACAGTCTGAAATAGGCATTGGGATTCAAAGGCGGAAGTGGCAGTAGTTCGGTCACATTTTGCGAAAACCAGAGCGAAATATTGCCACACAAGCTGTGGATTATAATCGTCAATGAAAACATCGAGGTGGTTGACCATATAGCACATGGAAGCAAGCGTTGAGCAGGATCCTAGAGGAATAAATTAGTTTTGGCGACAATTACATGCCGATGCGCAGGATCGCGCCTTGTGAAAAAGAACCTTTTCTGTTCTATGCCCGTACGAGGTCTTAGGAGGGAAATGATCAATGATGATTCAAATCCTGGTTATTGTGCAGTTCTACCACGGAGTTAAAAATATGTAGGTTCGATTGGCAGAGCAAATTTCCTTATTCTACAATGGCACTACAGTACAAATCGGGCCGTGGCCTCCTGACCTTCAGGCTCCTTAACATTTTCCATTATTTATTGTGGAAGGGTTGTTAGACCTTCGCACAACGCTCTATTTTCGAATTTTTCACTTTCGTAGATTGAGGTGACCAAGGTATACCCAAGCAGGCAGTGTGCTGGAATTATATGTCGACCGGGATTTGAACTCACGACCTTCGCATTGTAGACCAACACGTTACCCACTAGGCTACACCCTATCGGTAACTATCAGTAAATCGGCTCTTGAATATAAAAAAAAAAACGAATATATCCAAGACAAGAAATTAGTTGGGGTGTGGCTTAGTGGCTGGCGTGTAGGTCTGCATGCGAAGGTCTTGAGTTCTAGTTCCAGGCGACGTGTAATTCCAAAACAGTGGCTGCATTCTACTAAAATTAGAATATTCGTAAATAGAGGATTGTGCGAAGGGCTAACGACCCGTCCACAAGAAGTAATGAAGAAATGTTAAGGAACCTGAAGGTCAGGAGGCCAAGGCATAATTTGAGCTGTAATACAATTGTAGAAGTAGAAAATATTAGGAACAGCGTGATATCAATAAAATGCTCCAGTCAGAACATTGACTTGGACCTGCACTGCTTGCTTCATTGCTTGGTTTACGGAACGAGGCCCAAAGTTTCAAACAAAACATTTAAAAATAACAAAATTATTATTGAGCGTAAAGCCCAATCATGGGATGATACTCCGGATGAAATGGGAAGAACTTAGTGTCCGGCAAATATATCATCTTAAATTCTTTCAAATATTGAATGGTGCCATTTGTATGGGAGGTGGTAGAATCAGAGGGGGGAGGTTTGTAATTCATGTGTATTACACTGAAAATTGTGGGCAAAATTTTTCGCGCTGAATTTAAAGTTTATAGCTGTCATAATTGTTAAGGAAATTAACATTGTTTTACTGAAATTTGGAGATTTCTATGGAAGGTGGCAAAGGAAGTGGAAGGTTTTGAAACTGCTTTTCAGTATCCTTATCGGCATCATTATCACAATGCTTTGTTTCACTTTTAAGGACGATACATATGTTCGAGGGTGAAATCCTTTTCTTGAATTTGTTATTTTGAAATTTGTGTGGGAAGGGGTAGAAGGAGTGGTACAAAGTTGATATTTCTTTTTAGCATTTATATATTAAGAAAAAATTGTTGGCAAAATTTAAGTTTCTACTTTTTCTAGTTTTAGTGGAAGTCGATGTAATGCATTTACCAAAATTATGCATTTGTATGGGAGGGGGTAGAAGGAGTACACAGATGATACCAAAGTTTGTGGTTTTCAGGATATTTACATTATTATATTTAGGGCAAAATTTCAAGTTGATATCTTTGACGGTTTTGAAGAAAAACGATTTAATTAGAATTACGAAATTTCGTGAAATTTGTATGAGAGAAGGAAGAAGGAGTGAAGCGAAGTTGATAGTTTTTTTTAGGATCGTGACAATTATAATAAAATCAGTTCTGGCAAAAAAGGCGTTCTTTTAGCTTTGATAGTGGCAGCGAAAATCGAATAAATGCTTTTTCGAAAATTGTGCATTTGTATGGCAAGGGATAGAAGGTAAAGTAAATGGATCTGATCAACATTTGTTGACGTTAACTTGAGTTTTTCGTCTCCGCAAAACGGTTTCACTTTTAACTTTCTAAGAAGGGTAGAGGCGCTGCTACTCGTGCCTAAAAAAGGTAAGTAAGAGAGGGAACCGACGCCCAAGGTGGAAGGTTTCAGACCCTGCCGCACAGTTGCTATGAGCAGCTCATTTGCGGAGCGGAAATGAAAGATCCAGGTTTACAGACGGAAGGTTAACATAGACATTAAAGACCCATTTTTACAGGCGTGGTAGGTGCCGTTTACAATTTAGGGACTAAAATTGAAGGGTCTGATCGGAATTTTTCGAACCATCGTTGTGTCGTTCGTTCGCTTACTGTTTCAGCTCCAAATGTCCTGTTGATGTTTTTGGTTGCCTTCCTTGCGTTGTGGCCAAGTTTGAACTAGTAAGGAAAAAGTAACCGTTTTTGATTTGATTCCCTGTTTTTTCTATTTTTTTTTTCTCTCCGTCTCAGTGAAGTCCAAAATTGAAATAATTCCATGGCCAAATGTAGGAGTATTTATACTTCAATGTTTATTACTACCAGAGCCACCTGGCGGCAGTTTGAGGCACGAAAATTGCAGCTAACTTCACTTCATCGCGAAAGTCGCCATCTGCAACAACCTAATAAATACTCTTAGATTTAATGTAGAGTATAAAAACTAAAATCAATTGAATTGTACTTGCGTACTCGTCGAGTAGTGATGTCAGGAAAGTAACTATTCGTTGCATGAGTACTCGCTACCGACCAAAATCCGAAGAACGAATACTAGCATTGGTATATATTCGATACTCAGCAAATACAAACGCCATGAGTCTGTTACTCTTGAAGTAAAGAGCACTTATCATAAGTCCTTCACTGAAAGCATATTGCCTAGAAGGAAAAGCTCTGTTATGTATCTCTCGTTCATATTGATTTATTTAAATTCAAAGTTGTCAAAGTGAATTGCTTTGTTCGATATTAGTGTAGTGACGTAGCATAAAGGATTAAATTTTTATATATAATTATTTAAAAATTTTCGAGCAATCGCGAGCTATGTAGTTATAGGATACGCTCGGGGAGAAAAAGAAAACGAATATATGGAGTAGAAAAATAATAATTTTAAGTAATAAAATTCAAAACACTACTCCCAATCGTTTCGGCTCTACAGGGTTTCAATAAAAGCAAATTTGAATTTTCTTCTTCATTTGATATTGCGTTTATTTAATCACCTTCGGTTCTTCAGTAAAGTTGTTATGTCAATGGTAAATTGCGAGATGTTATAATCATTAGGAAAAGTGGCCGCGGGTAGTGCATTCCAAAGTTTAGATGTTCGAGGTATGAATGACTGCCTAAATTTCACCGTACTTATATAAGGGGGGGGGGGGATAAGGCGACTAATTTCATGGCTACAGCGACCATGGAAATATCTGTAGTAGATGGGTGAGTACTCCGACATTTCTGCGATGTTCAAGGGAGTCTAAGGATGCCGTTATGGCATCATCTCCTATAAGTCGAAGCAAAAAACGCTGAATTCGATCCAGGATCTTTAGATGAGTTTTGGGTGCTCCCAGATATGCGAATTGTACTCGAGTCGGGGCCTGATGTATGATTTGTAGCTGGTTGCAAGATCGGGTGGTGTAAAATATTTCTTGCACCTTCGGCGAAAGCCTAAGCACCTGGAGGCGTCTAAGGCTACATTGTGGATGTGCTGGCTCCAGTCAAGTTTTTTATTAATGTGCATACCCAGCAGGTAGAAATACTCCGAATGGTCAAGTGTCACACCATCAAAGATGAGGTCAGGTACCGACAAATCATATTTAAGAGAAAAATGACAGGCTTATGTTTTATTGGTATTAAACTCTACTCGATTCGCTCTGCCCCAATGCAGGATTGTGTTGAGGTCAGTGTTTAATGAATTAAATAACTCCCGGCGCTTAATAGGCATAGAAGACTGGTGCGCCTCAGCAATTGAGTCGAAGCTATAAGTGTTTTCAAGTGTACTGTCATCTGCGTAGCTGTGAATTGGGTTGAGAGTCGACGACAGAAGGTCGGTTATAAAGATTAGAAATAAAGTAGGTGATAAAACGTAGCCTTGAGGAGCACCGGAATTGATAGGAAAGGGAGATGAAGAGACGCCATCTAAAACACTTGAATGGCGCTCTTCGATAAGAAACTCTCAATTCATAGCAAAAAGAAGCATCAAAGCCAAATGCTTTGAGCTGAGAAAGTGGGGATTTGTGCCAAACTCTATCAAACGCTTTCACAATGTCTAATGCAAGTACTTGTCCTTCGCCACATTTATGTATGCAAGTGTTCCAGCGTTCGGTTAGGTAAACCAATAGATCACCTGTGGATCTTCCCGACCGGAAACCATATTGGGGATCATCTGAAACTTGATTACTCTCCAAATATTGTATGACCTTGCGGTTGGCAGCAGTTCCCATAACTTTTGACAGCGGGGAAGTGATGGCTATTGGGCGATAATTTGCTGGGTCCGACTTGCTTCCCTTTTTGAGTATAGGCTGCACATTCGCTTGTTTCTATGTTAGATATTTGGGAATTTTCCTGAAGAGTAGGATATATGGAAAAGGTCGCGAAGAGGTTTAGCCAAAGATTAGAAACATTTTTTAAGGGTTAAGGGGGGAATACCGTCCGGACCAGAGGATTTATTGATATTGAGATCCTGAAGAATTTTAGCAATGACGCGAGTGCGAAACTGTATAGCACGGAATATGGTGCCAGTAGGCGATTCAGCTGAGGGTGACTGATTACTAGGGCAGGGTTGAATTTCTCGCAAAACTCGCTGCTAATAAATTTGCCTTTTCAACTGGATCAACGATTGAGCGGCTGCCATCTGATAGAGGTGGTGTGGACGATGAAATAAACTTATTATTGACGGCCTTAGCAAATGACCAAAATGATTTAGATCTCTTAGTGCATGCAAGGCCCTTTCGTCTTAATTTTAAGTCATGCTGTTTTTTTACGTGGTGAATTATGGCGTTGTTTTTAGATCTAAGCAGTTTTTCACAGACGAACTAGCACAGCGTTCAATAAGTTCGTAGGATGACTAATAGAACATCAACTTTTTGGCAAACTTCGACTTTATTCTTCAACATAGTCTCCTTCAAGAGTAATACATTTATTCCAACGCTTCTCTAACATTTCGATGCCTCTTTTGTAGAACAATTTATTTTTGGCCTCGAAATAAGCTTTAGTTCCGGCAATCATATGTTCATTGGAGGCAGCATTCTTTTTAGGTCTGTAAAAGGTTAGTAGTCGCTGGGAGCCAGATCCGGAGAATACAGTGAGTGGGGAAGCAATTTGAACTTAAATTCGTGCAATTTGGCCATCTTTACCATCGAGTTGTGACACGGTGCATTGTCTTGGTGAAAGAGGATATTTTTCGTGTTCATTTGCGGTAGTTTTTCGAAAATTTCTTGAATCAAACCCACTCACAACGCCATGTAATATTCGCTATGGATTGCCTCACCCTTTTTAAGATAGTCAATGAATATTATACCATGCGCATCCCAAAAAACCGAGGCTAGAACCTTCGCGGCTGGTGTTTGGGTTTTAGGCCGCTTTGGACGGCTTTCGTCGGCTTCTCGCTATTTAGCTGAGTGCTGCTCTGACTCTGGTGTGTAGTGTATCCATGTTTCATACATTGGTACATACCGCATGAAAAGTCCTTTATATTGGGCTGAAATAGTTCCAACCAGCGCTCTGAATCGTTGACGCATTGTTGTTTTTGAGCGACTGTGAGCAAACGTGGTCCCCATATCTTTAAGGTGGCAGCTATCTCACGTATCTTAAATTTACGTTCGGCCAAAAATATTTTGTGGATTTTTTTTCATGTTTTCTGCAATAACTCCCGAATTCGGGCAACTAGAGCGTTCAGCATCATCGGTGTTTGTACGGCCGCGTTTCAAATCAGTAAACAATTTATCTATCATTTGCCTCGATGGAACAGCGTCTGTATAACACTTGACAAGCCATTGTTGTGCTTGAGCGGTATTTTTTCCCATTGTATTGAAAATGGATCCTACCTGATACGAGAAACGGATACAGCGCCTCGGATACAGGCGGATTCTACGGTAATGACTTTTGGCATTCGAAAACGGACTATGATTGGCTTCTGGAACGTTCGAACATTACATGACGGGGAAGGCATGGGTTTACTCGGTCCTTGCACCCACAACCAGAGATCGAGCGTGAAATGGAGCACTATAACGTCCAAATATTGAGCTTGAGCAAGGTCAGGTGGACAGGATCAGGAGAAGAACGAACCCCGAGCGGAAACACCATTCTGTACGTTGGTCCTGAGAGGAAAGCCAAAAATGGTACACCGACAGCGGGAAATAGTCTTATTAGCTGGGAATCAATCTCGGATAGGATTATCGTCGTCAGACATAGGACCAGTGTCGGAAACGTCACAATTCTGCAGTGCTACGCACCAACTAATACCGCAACTCCTG
Source organism: Chorisops tibialis (assembly GCA_963669355.1). NCBI lineage: Eukaryota > Metazoa > Arthropoda > Insecta > Diptera > Stratiomyidae > Chorisops > Chorisops tibialis. The sequence goes on along the minus strand of OY770262.1, from coordinate 108,541,869 downwards.
GTGACAAAGAGAAGTTTTATAGCCAACTGAGTGCCACCTTCGAGCGTGTTCCAAGAGGTGATATTATTATCAATCCAGGAGATATGAACGCCCAGGCGACAACACTAGACTAGAACACGTCATGGGGAGGCATGGTGACCCTTGGGTCGACGCGTCACGACCTGGGATTAAAAGACCCGAAAACGGCGAACTATTTGTGGAGTTTTGTAGTATTCGGCAAATTGTCATCGGAGGGACTCTTTTTCTACACAAGAGTCAGCATAAAACATCTTGGGTTTTCCCTGATGGTGTTACTCAGAGCCAGATCGACCATTTGGCTATAAGTCGCCGATGGAGAAGATGTCTCCCCGATGTGCGAGTGAAGCGGGAGCTGACGTGGAGAGCGATCACTTGATGGTTACTTGCTTGAGATTGTGCACAGCAGCTATCCGATGACGACAAATTCTTCAAATGAAGTGCAAGCTTAATGTAGATAAACTCAGAGGCCTCAACAAAAAGCACGAGTACCCCACCATTCTGCGCGAAAAGTCATCCACATTGGGCGAATATGAAATGCGCACGCTGGACGTCAATTGGGAGGCAATCAGAAACACTTTTTTAACTAGTGCTGAAGAATCTGTGGCATATGTGCAAATCGGTGAGACCCTGGATGTCGCAAGACACATGTGACAAGGTTGGCGATTAAAACCAACGAACACCCGACTTGAGGCAGAATCTTGGGGATATGGGTGCACTATTCAAAATCGTGAAACTGTTGACGAACAGAAATTTCAAACCCCAACCACCTGGTGAGAGATGTCAGCGGAACTGTCCTTAGTATGAGTGAAAACCAGTTTCCGCGATGGAAGGAATACTTTTCTGATATTTTAAACATTTTGTCAGAGGAAGATATTTCAGAAACAGAACAGCTACCGAACATCCAACCGCAACAATCCTCTATTAGGGACGATCCCCCAGATAAGGAAGATATAGTTTCCGCCATTCGGTCAATGGCAGGAAGGAAAGTCTCAGGTATAGACGGACTACCAACCGAACTCCTCAAACCAGACCCGGAAATAACAGCCGATATACGAAGATATCCGACTGAATGGAAGGAGGGCGTCATTCTGAAAATTCCGAAGAAGGGCGACTTTCTGGATTGTGGCAATTGGAGTGGTATATGTCTACTTACTGCCGTATTGAAAATCATGCCAAAGGTGATTCTCAGCTAATCAGACTGGATTCCTTAAAGGGTCGACTTGTACCGACCACACAAACACCTTACGGATAATATTGGAGCAGTCAGCTGAAATGGTTTCGCCATTACATCTCAGGTTTGTGGACTTCGAGATGGCTTTGCATAGAAGAGGTATTCCAGATAAGGTCATAGCAATGATTAAAGAATCCTAAGAAAATGCAAGGTGTCGCGACTTACATAGAGGAGAGCTGTCCGACAGCGTTCCTGTGCAATCTGGTGTCAGACAAGACTGCATATTATCACCAGCCCTATTTCTGGTGGTAATAAATGACATCTTGCAAGCTGCGGGAAGGCAAAGGTCTTCAATGGAGACTATGTAAAATCTTAAGTCACCTTGATTATCCTGATGCACATGGGTTATGCATTTTAGGAATATTTTGACTAGAAGTGATCTCCAACGACGAACTTTGGAATACAACTGGACAGACTAGAATAGGCATTGAGATTCAAAGACGTAAGTGGCAGTGGATTGGTCACACTTTGAGGAAACCAGAGCGAAACATCGCCAAACAGGCTCTGGAAGGTAGACGTCGGGTTGGTTGACCATGTAGCATATGGAAGCGAGCAGGTGAGCAGGAGGCCAGAGGAATAAACAAGTCCTGGCAACAGCTGAAGGTCAATGCTCTGGGTCGCGCCTTGTGGAAGAGAGTTGTTTCTGTGCTATGCCCCTATAGGGGGTCTTAACAGGAATTTGATTGATTGATAGAAAATTACAAGAATAGCGATATTTCACTGTAATTTCTGACCTAAACTTCAGATTGTCATGAAATTTTGACACATATCGTTTAAAGGTTGGTACTTCCTAAGAACCATAGGGATTTGTTAATCGTGGCGCCATCCGTATGTCATCCTACGACCTTATTGAACTATGCAGTATGTGGTCATATACATAACAGAGACGAAGAAGCATCAGGTCGTGCTCTTTTGTTTATTAAGCGAACACTTCAACTTCGCAATCAATCCAACTAATTGTTTCGATTTAAATTCCTATTATTTTATTTCGATTATTTCGATATTATTGCGTGTTCGCTAATAACATTTACAATTAGTGATTGAAAATTCAGGAAATGGGAAATACTAGTTCTCCGATTTGTATAATTTTTTTTTCGAAGACATCTAGAACTTACATAAATACTGTAGGCACACGAGAATTTAATTGGTCATTAATTTTTTTGTTATTAATAACGCTTTTTTTATCGAATGCGAAAAGGTTTTGTTAAGGAGGAATCGATGATAGCAGATAAATTCAAACGAAATGATTATCGAGTTACTCCCTACTAAATACGGCGGCGTACAATGAGCCCACTGGTGACCTATGTACATCAGTCTCCAACCCCTCCACAAACCTAACCTAACCTACTTCCTACTAAGCCGCACTAAACTTACATATTTTCGCCATTTACTTTAATTATTGCCAACCAATTGGCAATTCAGTGAGTATTATTCATGGTAAATATTTGTGAAAATGTGATTAAGAGATAAATTATTAAATTGATGTTATTTTGTGTTATTCTACTTGATGATACATTTCGTAATTTGTTTTGCTAAATTCAATGAATTCTTATTCACTCATTGTCAAATGTTCACGAAACAATTTACGAAAAGATTTCGCAACCTTGAATCGCCTTTAATGTACTTGTTGACCTTTAAGCAATATTTATTTAAGACATCAAGGGACTGATATTATGTTGTCTGTAATACAATATATTTTCACTATGTTTGACACCAATAAATTGTGTGCCCGATACAATGGAAATTCGAATGTTTGATGTCGGAGCACTAATATTCAAAGCACTTAAACTCCGTTGGGTACAGATTGCTGTCAAACAATAAATCGTGAAATTTTAATATTGTTATCCGGAATAAATAAATTGCACTCGAAATGTTGAGTCCTTCAATACAATAGCAGACAAAAACTGAATTTTATCCTTAAATATAGGGCAGCACAAGAGTTATCAATAAATTTGGCTGATTTGATTTTTATTTCTATTTTTGCCAAGGATATGCTACAATTCTAGTGTTCTCAGTCTCTTTAACCATTCAAATTGATTCCATAAATTGTTCAACTCGACGATTCTTTTATTTCCTTGAATTTTACGATATAAGAGGACTTCGACCTTCCTCAGTGGAAAATGTTTAATGCTATGTGATAGTGAGATTATTTTCGCCTTGGTCGTGACATTGATACGTTAAGTAAGTGTAGACATGGACTTCAGTAACGACCTTACTCTTAAAGTTGTAAGAATTCGTCGAGAAGAGACCGTACACATTATTATGAATGAAATCAACCCCTATGCTTTAAATGACAGCAACTTGAATTGGGTGACATATTGTTCCTATTAAAGCGCTTTGTTTCCGATCTGGGGGCTTACATTTGATGACAGACTTAAGTTTGATGTTGAGTTGTGAAATTGTGGTTAACAGAGCGGAGAAATGGTTTCGTTTATGTTCTCAAAATTTCTCTACATCACGTTCTTGTGTGCTCTATCGGAAGACATATTTCAATCCTCAACATTCTTGGCCCTATATTCGAATAGTACTCGGCGGTCATTTGGATATCCATGAAATCAAATTTTGTGTGAAAATTTATGTAATATCAAGCTTACACGATGGGTTCACATGAAACACAAGCTGTTTCACTGTAAATTAGGCAACAGTGAATATAATTTATAATCGTTTATGTCATACGTAATCCAAGAAACTACTCTGTTTGAATGAACACAGTTTTTCGATGCTAGTATGGTATTAAATTTGTTCTTTTGGGCGATTCTTATTCGAAAATAAACAAATTTAGTTAACAAAACCTTTTTTTAAATTCTTCTTCAATGGCGCTATAGCCCAAATTGCGTGTTGGCCTCCTGACCTTTAGGTTTCTTAACATTTTCATTATTTATTGCGGAAGGGTTGTTAGCTCTTCGCATAAGTCTCTATCTACGAATTTACCCAAGGTATATTCATGCTAGCAGTGCGCTTGAATTATGCGACGATCGGGATTTGAACTTAAGATCTTCGCATTGTATAATAGTCCAACACCTACCTAATTGGCTACATCTTAGTTTTTTTTTTTAAATTACTGTAAAACAATTATAACTCAAAACATAACTGAATTATGAAAAAGCCCAATCATGCGATACTCTAGTTCAATGGTTCCCAACTCGCAGAAGTCTGCGGACCACTAAGCCGGAATTTGAATCATGTGCGGACCATCCCGACCCCCGACTTGGGGTTGGAGCGTGGTAGTAAACCATGCGGAGATATAGAATGCTCTCCAGGCAAAAGGGATACAGGATTAACATATTCACTTTTTGTTTCAACCTTGTTTTCAATTTTCAGAATTCGATAGTTGATGTTGTTAAGAAACCTGAAGGTTTACAGGCCAAGGCTGGATTTGCTGTACTGCACTACTTGTAGAATTAGAAGAAATCTCAGCCTGAAATTGAAATATATCGATTCATGGGCCATTTAGTAAAACGGTTTTTTTTTTTTAGAAAACATTATTTACTATGGCCATTATATTGTACAGTACGACTTAATTATAAATTATTTAATTTTAATACTTTACCTACTACATAAATAAGTCTCAATTACAAAGTTTTTTCAGAGTGACTTTCGTGCACGAATTTCTTTGACAAGCTAAGGAGTCTTAGGAGTTAGGCTCGTACTTAGAGCTACCCTCAAATCACTGTTAACACTTCTTCTTTGTTTTCTATCAACAATAAAGTTGAGAATCCCTGCTCACACAAAAATGTTGTCGAAATCACCAAAAGATACCGCAAAGCTTCTTGCTGAATGTTTGGGTAGGATATAGCTTTTCTACTCCACAACTCTTTAGATTTTCACCAGATTTAAACGTATCTGTGAAGTTACTGTCATTTTTATACTCTAGATAAAATCTGAGAGTATCTTGTGTTTGCCTTACCGTTTGTAACGCTAAGAAATAATGCTCGAACAGAGTCGCCAAGGGTACAGAAATATTTGTTGTCGCTCAAAAACCTCGATTTCGAGTCTGTGCGTCTGTCTAACCGTTTGTCTGTCCGTCTGTCTGTCCGTCCGTTTGTCTGTCCGCAACATAACTCTCGAAAGCTTTGACCTATCGTGCTGCAATTTTTCATATCTCACTTTTAGTAAAAAAATAACTTTAACTTCGTTAACGGGCCACATCCCCCCCCTCCTCATACAAATTCCATGAAATTTCAAAAATTAAAGAAATTGATTTTTCTGCGAAACCATTTCACCTATTGACTTTAAAATTATGTCATAGTATAATGATGTATATATCATTGACGTCAAAAAATATTGATCTGATCTCTTTACTCCTCCTACCCCCTCCCATACAAATGCAGAATTTTCAAAAATGCATTTATTCGGTTTGCATTGCAACTAGCAAAGCTAAAAGAACCAATTTTCGCCATAATTAATTTTATTGCAATTGTAATCAATTTTGGAAAAACTATCAACTTCACCTCATTCGTTCTAACCCCATCTATACAAATTTCACGAAATTTCCGAATTTTAACTAAGTTATTTTGCTCCATAAGCGTCAAAGCTATCAACTTTAAATTTTGAGAGAAGTATACTAATACAAATATCATTGATGCCGAAAAATTTGGTTTTGATTCGAATACTCCTTCTACCCCCTCCCATACAAATGTACAATTTTGATAAATGCATTTAACCGATTTTCATTGAAACTAGAAAAAGTACAAACTTAATTTTTTGCCACAATTTACCCCAATTTGTTTGTAAAAAAAATATAAACTTTGCTTCACTCCTGTTACCACCTCCCATATAAATTTTTGTATTGAAAATACAAGAAAAGTATTTTTCCTTCGAAAATATGAGTAACAATGCAATGTCATTAGAATGTTAATACTTACTTACGATGGCGCTACAGCCCAAATCGGACTTTGGCCTCCTGAATACTTTTCCTCTATCCATCTCGGTTCAGTGACCGCGTCCTCCAGTTAGAAAATCTTAGCAGTGATATGCTGTCTGCGTCAATCGAATCCTTCCAGCGCGTCCGTGGTTTTCCGACCGGTCTTTGTCCGTTGACTTCCCCTTTTAGTGTTCGTTTGGCAATTCTTCCGTCATCCATACGCTCCACATGACCAGCCCATTGTAACTTCTTAAATTTTATAAGGGTTGACACTTTTGGATTATCGAAGATGGAATACAATTCCCTATTGTATCGTATTCTCCAAATCGAGTCTTCCCTCACAGGTCCAAAGATTCTTCTGAGGACCTTTCCTTCAAAGGCGTTAAGTAGTTTTTCGGACGCCTGAGTTAAAGTCCACGTTTCGCTGCCATAGCATAGAACAGGTCTTATGATGGTTTTATGTAGCTTAAGTTTTGTTTTCCTGTGCATGTTCTTGTTTTTGATTATTGGAAGTACCGAATAATAAGTCTTGTTTGCCATCATTATTCTTCTTTTGATTTCGATGGGTTCGCTTCCATCCGTTGATATGATTGATAAGCAGATTCAAAATCATCCAAAACTAAAATCTTGATATGCGAGTTGGGTTACAAAAAGTTGTTTGATTTGATTGCTCAAATAAATGCTGCATTTTCGTCTCAATAAAAAATATGTGTAGCCCTACTCTCAACTACCAACAAACGCTTGCCAACATATTACCCTTTGACAGCCAACGAACTTCTGTATTAAATAAAGTGCCAACAAGTCGGGAGAAACTTTATTATTCTTGGGACAAGTTGCGGATGCGTGGAAAGTCAATGTGCAGGTTGGAATGGTTAGGGAAGACTAAGTGAAAGGGGGTTCTAGGGCAGGGCTGTTGTCAACTTAACACTTAATAGCGAATACGATCAATACTTACTTACTTACGATGGCGCTACAGCCCAAATCGGACTTTGGCCTCCTGAATGCTTTGCCTCCATCCATCTCGGTTCAGTGACCGCGTCCTCCATTTTGAAAATCCTAGCAGTGATTTGCTGTCTGCGTCAATCGAATCCTCCCAGCGCTTTCGTGGTTTTCCGACCGGTCTTTGTCCGTTGACTTTCCCTTTTAGTGTGCGTTTGGGAATTCTTCCGTCATCCATCCGCTCCACATGACCAGCCCATTGTAATTTTTTAAATTTTATGAGGGTTGACACTTCTGGATTGTCGAAGATGGCATACAATTCTCTATTGTATCGTATTCTCCAGATCGAGTCTTCCCTCACAGGTCCGAGGATTCTTCTGAGGACCTTCCTTTCAAAGGCGTTAAGTCGTTTTTCGGACGCCTGAGTTAATGTCCACGTTTCGCTGCCATAGCATAGCACAGGTCTTATGATTGTTTTGTATAGCTTAAGTTTTGTTTTCCTGTGCACGTTCTTGTTTTTGATTATTGGAAGTACCGAATAATAAGTCTTGTTTGCCATCATTATCCTTCTTTTAATTTCGATGGGTTCGCTTCCATCCTTCGATAGATTTGCCCCTAGATATATGAAGTTGTCTACGTTTTCTAGGTTATAGTCTCCTACTGTAATATTTTGTCTGATTGGCGTCTTTTTCCTAGTTTGCGTCATAATTTTTGTTTTGTTTTCATTAATGCGTAGTCCAACTTCCCTTGCTACCGAGTCAAGGCTTACAAATACTTCCTTAGCACTCTCCAGAGATCTTGCAAGGATATCTATGTCGTCGGCATATGCTACGAGTTGTGTGGATTTGAAGCATAGTGTTCCCTTGGTGTCAACGGGAAGTTTCCGAACAACATATTCGAGTGTTAAGTTGAAAAGCATTGGTGCGAGGCCGTCACCTTGTTTAAGGCCGTTGTCTGTTTTAAAACTGGAAGTCAGATCGTTTTCTACTCTGACTTGTGACAAAGACTCAGTCATTGTCATTCTTGTCAGTCGAACCAGTTTCGGTGGGACTCCAAACTCCAACATGATTTTATACAGTACGCGCCTGTCGATACTGTCGTATGCTTGTTTGAAGTCAACAAATATCTGGTGCACATCAATATTATATTCCCAGCACTTTTCCAGCACCTGTTTAACTGAGAATATCTGGTCCGTGGTTGAGCGTCCAGCTCTAAATCCGCCTTGGTATTCACCAATTACTTTATCAGCATAGGGCTTAATTCTCTTTTCTAGAATTTTCGTCAAAATCTTATAAGACGTACACAACAGAGATATTCCTCGGTGGTTTTCGCAGCAGAGTTTGTCACCTTTTTTATAAATTGGACATATAATGCTCTTGTGCCAATCTTCAGGAAGTATTTCCTGCGTCCATATGTCCGCGACTAATCTATGTAGGAGATGCGCTATGCAGGTGTCGCCGGCTTTCAGAAGTTCAGCTGGGATTTGATCAGTGCCCGGCGCTTTGTTGTTTGGGTGGTTCCTTAGGGCTGTTTTTACTTCTTCGAGTGTGGGAGGACTCAAAGCGGATCCTTCATCAGCTGTTACATCAGTTATACCTGGTATTGTATCTGCTGCTGCTGTTCGTGTAGGTGATGGGCTCGGGTTAAGAAGGTGTTCAAAATATTGTGCCCATCTTAGTTTTATATCTTCCGCGTTACTTATAATGTTCCCTTCCGCATCCTTGCATAGGGTCGTTTTCGGTTTGTAACCTTCTTTCATCCTTTTGACAAGGGAATACGCGGCTCTTGTGTTGTGTAATTTAAATTGTTCGTCCATGTTTTTAATTTCGTCATTATTGTACTTCTGTTTTTTTGTCTGCATATTTTGTTTGCAAATCATCTAAGATCCTTGTACTTGTCTTGTTTGGCTCGTGTCGGCCGTTCCGTTAATATTTTGTAAGCTTCATTTTTTCGTTCTAAGGCATCTTGGCATTCTTTGTCGAACCAATCATTTCTTTTGCGCCGGGGTTGTTGTCCTATCACCTCCTCTGCGACGGATGTAATGCCATCTTTGATTTTTTGCCACATTTCTTCTATTGGCATGCTGACAGTGGTATTCAGCATTGTCGCGAAGTGCCTCTCCAAGGCTAACGCATATTTCGCAACTATTTTCTCGTTTTTGAGTTTCCCTATGTCGAATTTAGGAACCGGTTGTATTTTTGAGTGTCCTCGGTTTGCGATTCGACATCGAAACTTGGTCTTTGCCAAATACTGGTCTGTGTCGCAATTAGCCCCTCGACATGTACGCACGTCGAGAATGCAGGAGGCCGTCCTTTTCTCTATTAGAACATGGTCTATTTGATTGAATGTTCTTCCGTCGGGTGAAGCCCACGTTCTCTTATGAATGTCACGATGCGGGAAGCATGTCGAGCTTACAATAAGGTTACGTACGATCAATAGCTCCAGTATAAATAATCAATATTGTTTCTCTTGTAAGGTGCTCGTACAAAATTTCAAGTTGGTAGCTTTTAATTTGTTGGTTATTGAAATTGGTCGAAATCATACTTTTGTATGGGTGGGGGTAAAAGGACAAGCGCGATCTCACAACTTTTAACGCGATTTCGTTTCAACTATTTTTAAAAGTTTTCATGCAAAATTTGAAATTGATGGCGATAAATAATTTCTTAAAAATGTTCGAAATTTTAAGTTTTTTAGTGCTCTGGTGAAAGATACAAATTTTAAATTTACTTACTAGGTGCACAGAGTTTCAAACCCCCTATGTAATCAGGAAAGGGAGGGGTGACTGACGTACGCACTAACACAACCACCACAGTGGGTACGGGAATGTCAGACAGAGCCCCGAACTGTTCATGTGATGGCATTGGTGAAAGTCTATTTGACACATTTAAACATAGATAGTTTATAAAAATGATTTTGTATCATATTTTAATTATAATTATTTTATACTTTTAAGAAATTTTAATTCAACACCTTATAGTCATCGGATATATTCGGCTCATATCGTTCAATGAACATCGCTTTCAAAATCCCTATTCATTTGTCTACTTTTTTGTATATGCTGGTGGAACTCTTCCGAGGATCTTGCGGACCACCGGTTGAGAATCAATGCTCTAGATGAAATGGGAAAGAGTTGAATGTATCGGAAATTCTTTAGAATAGTAAATATTGAAGTGCAAATGGGGTAACTAATTCCATCGCTTTCAAAAAAAACATCCACTCACTCGTCGAGGGCTCTAAAGCAGATTGACTGTACACCAAGAATATAGCTAGGGTGTAGCCTAGTAGGTAGCGTGTTGGTCTTGTAATGTGAAGGTCGTGAGTTCAAATCCCGATCGGCGCAATATATAATTCCAACACATTGCCTGCTTGGATATACCTTGGTCACCTCATTCTACGAAAATGAAAAATTCGTAGAAAGAGGGTTGTGCGAAGGGCTAACAACCTTTCCACAATAAGTAATGAAAATGTTAAGAAACCTGCATGTCAGGAGGCCAAGGTCCGATTTGGGCTGTAGCGCCATTGTAGTAGTACACCAAAAATGCTATTCTTTTTATATTGCTTTCGTCGGCCAAATTATTTCCCTGTCCTGTGAATCCATTCATTCTCGGTCGAGCGCTGTTAATTGCTTCTATAAAGCGTTTCATCATCACCCGAATCTTTTTCCATTCGTACGAACTCATATGTATGGTTGTGGTTGCTTTCTATAAAGTATATTATCGTCATTCGAGTCTTTCCATGTCGCCCGATCGCAGTCGGTCGCTTCTCTATATCGCCCGTGTTATTTTTTTGGAGACCTTCGATTATCGTGCGTGATAGGGTGTACGTGTTCTTTCGTTACTCTTTTTTGAGACCTATAAAGCATTTCATCCTCGTCTGAGTCATTCTTCTGTCGTTGCTTTCTTGGTACAGACCTCGCAGGTGTTCAGAATTATTTCGTTCTCGTTTGATTTTTTTTCGTGTCGGTCGATTCTATACGTGTAGTTTGCTGCTCGATGATTGTGCGTTTTATAGTGCAGGTATAATGTGAACTGATCAATTGAAATAGAGATCTTACTTCTTCAAAGGTATTTATTGAATGAATGTGCTTTTGTACATAATGATAGTATGTAGTTAGTGCTTAAAGCTAAATATCAATGGTATGATAATTAAGCGCCTGAGGTTATGTTATTGAAAACATTTACATAATTGTTCATTATTATGCTCGCACGCGGCCATTAATTTGATCCAGTGTTAAGTGATAGAAGTTTTTCGCGTTTTAAGACTAAATTATCCCAAAAATGCAAAAAAAAAGTCGTCTGTTTGTACGTTCCAAATCCTTGAAAATAGAATGTTCATTTTTAAGTGGATTGTAGATGGGTGCTGACTTCAGGCGATCAATTATTTCGGGGAGTATTGGAGGTAAGGGGGTGGCGGAAGTGCTAGAACCGAAAAATACTAAATAATTAGAATATCTTAACCATGGGTCTAGCTAGAAAGCTAAAAATCTAGAGGGATTTGTGGGACAAAACTATAAAAATAATTTAATTTATTTATCAATTTAAATCAGAAAAGGAGGTGTCAAAAATAAATTGCCGACCGAATTGCTTTTTTTAAATGATTATATCTTCGGGATTAGTTACAACAAAATATTCATATCTTAGGACCAATTAGGTGGCATAGAGATCCACCATAATTAAATTAGAGATAGGCCAATAATTATAAGAGGGATGGTCAGAGGGTGCAAAGACAAGCACTTAAAAATTAATATCTACGACTATTTTTTAAGCTATGTAATTGAAACGAAATTATGTCTCTCAAGCTATACTAGCGAAATTTGTGAAAAATATAATATTTGGGTTTTATAGTAGAGGAAATGGGAAGCATTACAATAATAACGTACTTTTCAAAATTTCATACCATAATATCTCAAAATTCAATACACTTATTAAATAATAATTGTAGAGCTATAAAACCTAAAATTTTTGACAAATTTTTAAGCTGTAAGGTGTAAAGGGAGGGAGGTGGTAGGCCAAAATGTTGAAAATTCTTATAATTTTTTAGGGCTCTGGTAAAAGATACAAATTTCAAATTTTGTAGGTGCATACGTCCGTTTTATGTATATAACGAAAATATACCAATTCGAACCGGAACTATTACGTACCGAAGGAGGGCCCTAACCTGAAAAAAGTGTTTGATGTGTAAAAAATAAAAACAAAATTTTTGATTGAAAGTTTAAGCTACAAATGTGAAATTTTCTGAAATTTATTTAAAAAAAAATGCTTAAAGCTTAAGATATTATCTGGTTGACTACCACCAAATGTCATTCCCATACAAAAGATTTTTTTTAAAATAAAATCAATTATCACCAAATCATTAAAGCTCTCAATTTGAATTTTTGTATAAACACTCTCAAAAATATTTAAAATAAAGTGACATCAAGAATATGGACCCCTCTCATACAGAACTTTGATTTTAAGCTATGAACTAGAAATTTCGTACGAATACATAACAAGCGATGCTGAATAAAACTGCACCACAGATTTTGCGATTCCCTTAGCTCCTCTACTAGCTCCCGTATAAACGTTTGGTTTCGTAAATATAAAATACACCGAATTTCACAGGAACTCTAAGCAACTCCATTTATGAAACAAACATTCTATGCAGAGACATTTGAACTTGATTCAAACAATCAATTGAAACTCTTTGAACTCCCTCTTCGTCTCTATACAAACCCGAACTTGCACATATAAACGAATGAAATATTGATTATATGTATATACTGGAGCTATTGGTCGTAATCGCATTTTTTCTGATTAGCCCCTATCAACCCTAACCTGTATATTGACTTCCCACGCATCCTAACTTGTCTCAAGGACATTAAAGTTGCGCCCGACTTTTATTCAGATATTTTGTATATTTGACCCCGATAGTGGTATGCAAATGTTTCGTGCTGAATTTAAAGTTTAGCTGTCATAATTTTTTAATTTTAATATTTACGAAATTAGGTCATTTCCATGGGAGGTCACGGAGGAAATGGAAGGTTTTGGATGATTTTGAAACTGCTTATTAATATCTTTATCACCACGCTTTGTTCCAAATTTTAAACCGATGAATCTCTAATATGGTACTTTGTTTGAACTTATAAATTTTTTATCATTTGTTACAATGATTAATAGACAAATTCTGGCAAAATTGCATGTTTCTAATTTTTATAGTTTTAATGTCGATATAAAGTACTTTTCAAAATTGTGCATTTGTAGGGAAGGGAGTAGAAGGAATGAGGTGAAATTGATAACTTCCACCGGTTATTGCAATTCTCCTGCCTTATTGGCACCTCAGCCCGAATCGGGCTTTGACTTCCTGACCTTCAGGTTCCTCAATATTTTTATTTGTCATTGTGGAAGGGTTGTTAGCCCTTCGAACAACCCTCTATCTAGGAATCTTCACCTTCGCAGTTTGATGTGACCCAGATATATCCTCGAATGCAGTGTGGTATAATTATTCGTTGACCGGGATTTGAATTCACGACCTTTGCATTGTAGACCAACCCGCTTCCCACAAGATTACAACACCTGGCCATTAATTGCAATTACTACAAGACAAATTCAGTTAAAATATGTTTCTATAATAAGTATCTGTTCTTGTTTCAATTAAAATTGTTAAAACTGCGGGTATGTTTGAGAGGGGTAGAAGGAGTGTGGAAGTCGGATTAATATTTTTAGGCATTAATAGTATTTAAGCTAAGGTGTAGCCTAGTGGGTAGCGTGTTGGTCTTGTAATGCGAAGGTCGTGAGTTCAAATCCAGGTCGACGCAATATATTATTCCAGCACATTGCCTGCTTGGATATAACTTGGTCACCCCAATCTACGAAAATAAAAAACTCGTAGAAAGAGGGTTGTACGGAGGGCTAACAACCCTTGCACAATAAGTAATGAAAAATATTAAGGAACCTGAATGTCAGGAGGCCAAGGTTCAATTTGGGCTGTAGTGCCATTGTAGAAGTAGATTAATAGTATTTACATCATTATACTTCGACATTATTGGCAAGTCGATATCATAAATATTTTCGGAGAAAAATCAATATCTAGAAATTTCGAAATTTCATGAAATTTATCGGGGAGGGCCAGCAAGGAGGAATAGGTGGATGTAGTCCATTCATGTACTTAAAGTTTCCTTTTTGATAAAAAATTTCAGCATATAACTCCAATCGTTTGACGGACAGATAGATAAATTGTGGTTTTTGGAGGACAAGAAATATTTCTATGCCCTTGGCGATGATTTTGTGTGAGCAATATTTCTTAACGGTAAGGCCGACACAATATGCTATTAGATTTCATCGAGAGTATAACAACTTTTCTATAAAAACACTAGCAACAATGCTTTTTGCAAATTAACAACTATTGTGTAAAATAAATAATCTGTTCGATATAATTGGGCCTTCATTCTCTCGGAAAAGGATTTGACATGATGATCCTTCTTTTGAAGCACAATCAACATTGTATTTCATGTTTGGTATAGTATATGAGACGACTCAACTCTATTCAATCTACAGATTCTACACTCACACAAGAAAAGATTAATCATTCTTGTACCCGAGTAGCATTGGGAACCAACCGGACTGAATGTAACCTGGAAGCTTGAAGAATTATTTTTAGTAAATTGAAGTAAATGTAGGAAAAGTTCAAAGCAGTAGTGCAGATTTATTTACTTATAATTAGCAGGAAGCATGATTGGCTGCTTTAGTTTCTAGTACTGTGTTACATAACGTAAATGTACATTTTTATATACTAGGTAGAATGTTTTTGCTTTAACGTTTGTAAAGCTATAAAATAAGGCTCGTAACCCCTTATCGACTCGGCGTGAAGGGTTCCGAAATGTTTTTTGTCGCTCAAAAATTTCTGGTCCGAATGACAGTCTTTCTACTAAATTATTTCGACCGCTTGAGCGTTCGAGCCAATACAATTTTCATGTCAATTTGTAGCAAAAAAGAAAACTAAAGTTTGTAATTAAGCCATATCATCACACCCCTTCCGCATACAACATACAAAATTTCGCTAAACTATAATTCGAGTTTTGAAGAAAATTATTTTTCTTCGAAATCATTAAAGCGATCTACTTGAAAATTTCCGCAAGTACAGGGATATGAATACGGTTATCGTCGAATATGTTTGTTCCGATCACCTCACTCCTTCTACATTGTCCCAAACAAATGCACAATTTTCGTAATACTGATTTCCTCAAAAACAAGACACGGTAGAAATATGAAATTTTTCCAGAATTTTTTTATAGTAATTGTCACAAATGTTCAACAAATGATTAATTTCACTGCACTCTTTCTCCCGAAAAAAAATTTTATATGCTAAAAATTGAATGAACGCCTATTCTCCTCGAATACATGGAAGCTATAAAATTTAGTACAGAGCGTGGTAATAAATCATCCATAGTTAAAACTCGGTTCAAAATCAATGAAATCGCTTTTTCCCTTGGCACTTTTCAGTATTTTAAAGAGTTTGACATGCAATTTTTATACTCTAGATGGAATCTGAGAGTATATTATGTTTGCCATACCGTTTGTAACGCTAAGAAATAACGCTCGCCCAGATCCGCCAAGGGTACAGAAATATTTGTTGTCGCTCAAAAATCTCGATTCCGAGTGACCGTCTGTCTGTCTGTCTGTCCGTCCGTCTGTCCGTCTGTGCGTCTGTCTACAGCATAACTCTCGAAAGCAATTTGTGTGTGTCATTTTTAGCAAAAAAGAAACTTTAAGTTCGTGAATGGGCAACATCCCTCCACTCCTTCTACCCCCTCCCATACAAATTTCATGAAATTTCGAAATATTAAGAAATTGATTTTTCTATAAAACTATTTAAGCTATCGACTTAAAATTTAGGTCAAAGTATTATGATATAGATGTCATTAATATCACGGAATATTGACCTGATACCTTTACTCCTTCTACCCCCTCCCATACAAATGGACAATTTTGAAAAATACGTATTTTCGAATTTTATTGAAACTAGTAAAGCTAAAAAGACCAAATTTTGTCAGAATTAATTTTACTATAATTGCAATTTATTTTAAAAATATTATCAACTTCACCTCACTCCTTCTTCCCATACAAATTTCACGAAATTTTGAAATTTAAATTAAATTATTTTTCTTCGAAACTGTTAAAGCAATCAACTTGATATTTTGTTTAAAGTATACAAATAGAAATATTAATAATACGAAAAAAATTGTTTTCATCCGTTAACTCCTTCTACTTCCTCCCATACAAATGCATAATTTTTGTTAAATGCATTTTATCGATTTCCATTCAAACTAGAAAAAGTACAAACTTCAAATTTTGTTTCTTGATAATTGAAATAAGTGAAATAAGGGTTACTGAAAATTATTAGCTCCGCTGTACTCCTTCTAACACCTCCCACACAAATATTTGTATTATAAATTCAAGAAAAGCATTTCTCCTTCAAGTGTATGAGATCTATCGACTTTGAAATTGAATGAAAGCATGGTGATAAGGATGATGATAAGCAGTTTCAAAATCATCTTAAACGCTCCACTTCCTCTGCCACCTCCCATACAAATACCCCAATTTCAGGAAAACTATGACCAATTTCTTTAAAAATAATGAAAACTAAAAACTTTAAATTCAGCAAAAAACATCTTGCATGCCATGTTCGGTGTCATATACGAAATATACAAACCTCCCCCTCTACTTCTACCACCTCCCATGCAAAAGTCTCTACTCACTATTCGAAAGAGTTTGAGATGACATATTTTCCGTATATTAAAGTAATTTCCATCTCATCTAGAGTATCATATGATTGGGCTTTAAGCCCAATCAAAATTCTGTTATGTTTTCAAATGCGTTTAATTCTTTTATTTAGAGTATCGTATGACTGACGGTTTTTTTTAAGTTTATTTTATAGAATTTATAATAATTTTGTTTTACATCACTTCATACAAACAGCTTATAAAATAGAGAGTTAGACTTTGGTCTATACAACAAAGTTTAGAAAATTGAATATATTAGAGTATAGATAATGTCTTTGAATAATATTTGGTTTAAAATAGTTTCGGAAAATGTTTAAACAATATGGCAAAATTGCTTAGGTTTAGGTTTAGGTTGTAGGAGGGTGGTTGCATAGAACCACAAGCACTGAGGCCATCTAGTTGGGCCCATTGTACTCCCCCTATAGTTATGAGTTGGAAGTCACTCCTCTTGCTCTAACCACTTGGTTCGGTTTGCGAACCTTAACAGGCTTGAATGTTGGACGCCTCTGAGGTCGTCTAGTTCTGAGAAGAATCTAGAGCCTAAACAAAGGAGACGACTGTTGGAGATTTGCGGACAGTGACAAAAATAATGTTCTTCGTCTTCCTCGCAACCTCTGCACTAGCTGTCGCTCGCGATTCGCATCCTAAATGCGTGCAGCCTTAGCAAGCAATGGCCTGTGGTCAGACCGACAATAGTTCGGATACTGTAGCGACTACGTTGTAACAGCTGAGCTGTAATATTTTTGTTCGGTTCTTCCCAAAAGGATTTGGCCGTTTTACAGCTTTCCAGCTGCCGCCACCCCACCAAGAAAGAATCCAAAATAGTCTGTTTGAAGCTAGTCTTCAGCACTGTTGGTGCTACATCGACTGACTTCCTAGTGGAATTGATGTTAGCAGATCCTAGCCGTGCAAGCGTATCTAATGCCTCGTTACCTAGCAGGTCACTATGACCCGGTATCCATATTAGAAAAACTTCCGTTTGGCCGCTAGGCGATTTAAATTGTGTCTACAGATGGACACTAGTTTGGATGTAGTCCTGTAGGATTGGAGTGCCTGAAGTGCAGCCCTGCTGTCCGAGAAAATGTAACAATTTCCGAGACTGTTCTGCTTATCAAGAATAATTTTTGCACACTCGTTAATGGCTAATACTTCTGCTTGGAACACTGTCGCGTGTTCTGGAAGATTAAATGAAGTTTGGATGTCGAGGTCGTGGGAATAAATCCCTGCACCTGTCCCCTGGCTAGTTTTAGATCCGTCCGTATAGAGATGAGAACCTATACAGGTGCTGAGTATCGTATTTGTTGCCCATTCGTTTCGTTCAGGAAACTTATTGTGAAACTTCCGTTTCTCAACCTGCGGTTGGTTCATGCAATCATACTCGCAGTCTAAAATGGAGTTTGCGTCTAATGACGTTTAGAATTTGTCCATGACCAATTTGTGGCGCTGACCACGATTTAGTGGTTTTCAATCTAATGGCTGCCAGGCCCGCTGCTTCTTTTATAAAAAGATCAAGTGGGGGTAGTGAGAGAATCACCTCCAGAGCTGCAGTCGGTGTGGTTCTAAGGGCACCTGTTATGCACAGACATGCCATCCGTTGGATCAGCTGTAAGGGTGCCAGGTTGGTTTTTAGTACCACCGCCGGCCACCACACCAGCGCACCATAGCAAATAATTGGTCTAACAATACTGGTATACATCCAGTGGATGAGGTGCGGCTTAAGGCCCCATCTCAAACCGAATGTCTTCTTGCAAGCGAAGAAGGCTACTGTAGCCTTTTTTGCTCGTTCCTGAATATTGGCCTTCCAGGATAATTTGCTATCAAGAATTAGGCCTAAATATTTAACCATATTGATTCCGCGAATGTTTGGTGGATTGAAAACATATGGTCTTCTTCTTCTGGAGAAGAGGACCAGTTCTGTTTTTTGTGGGTTAATAGTAAGTCCTTTATCTAGTGCCCAGCTATCTAACAGTTGTAAAGCGGATTGCATGAGGTCTCCTAGAACTTGCTCAAACTTACCAGTTAGCATGATGACAAGATCGTCTGCATATGCTATTGTGGGGTAGCCGTTCTGATTTAAGATGGAAAGGGGTTCATTCACTGTTAAGACCCACAGGAGAGGTGATATTATTCCGCCCTGTGGCGTTCCTTTGTGAACAGAGCCCTTCCTTGTCTCTTCACCCATTCGTGCTACGATTTTCCGCGAACGAAGAAGTTTTGCTATCCATGCAGTCAGGAGAGGTTCCACACTATGGCTACGCAAGGCCTCAAGTATGGCGTCAATGTTGACGTGGTTGAACGCGCCTTCCACGTCTAGGAAGGCACCGAGTGCAACCTCTTTTTGATGGAAAGCTTTCTCTACGGCGGCTACCGTCACGTGCAAGGCGGTGTCAGTAGATCTACCTTTCAGATAGGCGTGTTGGTGGGGGCATCTAACCGAGAGGTTCAGATTTGCCCGTAGGTAGCTTTCTAGTCTTTCTAGGCCTTTAAGAAGGAACGAAGTCAGGCTGATGGGTCGAAAAGCCTTCGGGATGTTGTGGGAGGCTCTACCTGGCTTAGGTATGAAAACTACCTTAACCTCTTGCCATAACTTCGGTATGTAACAAAGACTGATCCATGCTTTATATATGTCTACCAGGTACTGAATTATTGTATTATCCGCGTTCTGGATCATTGCGGGATAGACTTCGTCCAGCCCTGGTGACTTGTAAGGTTTGAAGGAACTGAACGCCATTCCTACATTCCTATGTTTCCTGGTGTCACGACTGTATCTACTAGTTCTGAGTTAGCTAGAATGCGATCGGCACATGAACTTTGTGGTGGGGGCTCAAAGCAACCAGGGAAATGCGTTTGCATTAAAAGTTCAAGTGACTCGCCGCTAGACCCCGTCCATGAACCATTGCCTTTATCCAGTAATTCAGGCATGTATGGGTCTTTGGATAGGGTCCTCTTTATCCTAGCAGTTTGACGTTATTGATTTCTTCGCAGAATATCTTCCATGAATTTCGTTTGACGGCTCTTAGCTGTTTTTTATACAGTGTAAGTGCTGCTTTGTATTTGTCCCAGTCTGTGTCAAGTTTGCTGGAGTTAGCTTTATTGAAGAGTTTCCTTGCTCGTTTTTTCAGGATATCGAGATCGTTATTCCACCAGACAGTGTTCTTACTATCTTTGGCAGACTTCTGAGGGCAGGAACTCTTGTATGAGTTTGTTAGTATATTTGTTAACATACCCACTCTTTTATCTAAGGAATCTGTTGTTTTTATTGGGTAAGGAACTATTGCCGGTAGTCTTTGGTTTATTAGCTCCTGATATTTAACCCAATCAGTTCTTGCTGGATTCCTGTACAACCGGCTATTTTTTGTTGATCCCACTATTTCAAATCTTATCCACATGTAGTCTGACAAGGATGGTTCTTTCGAAACTTCCCAGTTGTGGACCGTTAGTGATTTAGAGTTAGTTGCAAGAGTCAGGTCGATAACCTCGCTTCTTGCTCTATTTATGAAGGTGGGACTGTTACCAACATTTAGATTGTTCATGCTAAGAAATTCTAGAATTGACTTACCGCGATCGTTGCAGTCTGTGCTAGACCTGTAGGTGTGATGGGCATTGGCATCACAACCTATTACCAAGTCCCCTGTGTTGGACTGGACAAGCTGGCACAGGTCAGTCGTTGGAACAACTCTTGCGTCGAATGGCTGGTATGATGAAACCAGCTTAACTGGCTTCGGTGTTCCGTTAAGAGACCTCTCCCAAAGCGTCGTTATTTGGTCTGGGCTGCTGAATTGCGGAATTAAAGTTAATTTTAGTGCTTTTTTCGCAACGACACATGTCCGTAGCTTACCTGTTTGGGGTCCGTGAAGGACCGTAAAAGTTTTATTGCACCATCCTAGAATGTGGTTGGAGCCACTCAACCACGGTTCCTGGACAAGTGCAACATCCGTGTGACCTCTTAAGAGGTGTTGTTGGAGAGTGGCGGTCGCCGCTTTACTGTGATGTAGATTGGCTTGGACCACTCTCAGTTTGCCGGCTTCTGATGTTGGCCGCGTTTGGTTTCGGTAGTTTGAAGTGAACCTTGTTGAGTCCACAATCCGCGAAACCTTTCGCTGCAGACAACCTTTCCATAGAGCTTTGGTCGATTCCAAGAACAAGAAGTTGGCCCTTATCTTTTTGTTCTCTATGGAAAAGCTTCCATACCTCCGTAGAAAGGTTATTTTGCAGCTTAATATCCTGCTCCACCCCTTCTACCCCCTCCCATACAAAATGACACAAATGCGCAATTTGACAATAAACGGATTTGCTCGAAAAGTATAAAAGCTATTGGCCTAAAATTTGGAATATATTACTTTTATAAAAATATCAATCTACCGTAAAAAAATTATGCGTGTGCTCCCCCTGCTTCTACCACCTCCCATACAAACTGTACTTGTCATGAATTACTCTAAGCCAATTTACTCAGTGCGTATACAATTTAGCGAGGTGAAATTATGCATTAAATATTTATTTAAAATTGTTAGTAAGACTAAAAAAAATTAGACGATTAGCTTCACCCCTTCTACCCCCTCCCATACAAAATGGCACAATTTCGCAATTCGGCTATAAATGGAATTGCTCGAAAAGTATAAAAGCTATTAGTCTGAATTTCGCGATATATTACTTTCATAATGATTTCAATATACAGTATAAGTATTATTTGCGTCCTCCCTCTCCTTCCAACTCCTCCCTCTCCTTCCAACTCCTCCCATACAAACTACACTTTCTCATGAAATGCTCTAAGCCGATTTTCTCAGAACATATAACATTTATCGAGCTCACATTTTGTGATAAATACTTATATACTAATACTAAATACTAAGATCAGAAAAAAATATTTGATTAGCTTTACTGCTTCTACCCCCTCCCATACAATATGGCACAGTTGCACAACTTCACACAAAATCTATTTTCCTCAAAAGTATGAATGTTACTGGTCTAAAATTTAAGAAATGTCATTTTCATAATATTCTTAGTTCTTTCTGAAAAAATCACTAAAATTCCTCCACTCTTTCTACCACCTCCCATACAAACTGCACATTTTCACTAAATCTAACACACTAATTTTCTCAGCTCCTATTCAGTTTTTGGAGTAAGCATTTTGTATAAAACATTTTTATAGCTACTTTAGCATGATGGGGAAAAAATTAGTTCAATGCTATCACCCATTCTAACACTCCCCATACAAAATTTCTTGGGATCACAAAAAATTCTATTTCATCTAGAGTATCGTAAGATTGCTGTTTACGCGCAATCGTAGCCCTGTTATGTTTAAACCTTAAATTTGGTACAAAATATTTTTATAGCTACTCTAGCATGATGTGAAAGAAATTAGTTCAGTGCAGCCACTTCCCATACAAAATTTCATAATATCACAAAAATTTTGATTTCAACTACGGTACCGTATGATTGGGCTCTACGCACAATCGTAGTCCTGTCAGGTTTTCAAGCTTAATGTTATTTTATTTCGGCTTTTTTTTAATTAGCACAAGTTATAATTATTCACATGTCCTAAATGCTCTTCAATACGTATATGATCTCGAATTACGGGATTGATTTGATCACGAGCCTCTCCCATTCAAATGCGAGTATCATGGTATCATTGTTAATAACTTATGGTTCTGATTCCAACAAAATACAAGACATTGTGTTCAAAGAGCCATTAAAGTAAGCGGATTATATATCCCACATAATGTATTACTAACTACATTCTCAAAAATTGCTCATTATTGCGATTTTTATGCGGACGAAATCGCGGGCGTTTGCTAGTTCTAAATAAATATTTAGTCCACAATTTCAGCTCGATGAATTTTATCCGTACTGAGTAAATTTGTCTATAGTATTTCATGAAAAAATGCAGTTTGTATGGGAGGTGGTGGAGGGATGAGGAAGACTCAAACAACTTTCATACAGTAGATTGAAATCACCATGAATGTAGTACATTCCAAATTTCATATCAAAAGCATTTATACTTTTCGAACAAATCCGTTTATTGTCAAATTACGAAATTATGTCATTTTGTATGGATGGCGGGAGAAGGGGAAAAGCTAATCATCTAATTATTTTTGGTTTTACTAATAATTCTAAAAAAATATTTGGTGCACAATTTCAGCTCGATAAATTTTATAGACACTGAGTAAATTGGTCTAGAGCATTTCATGAAAAACTGCAGTTTGTAAGGGAGGTGGTGGAAAGAGGGGGAGAACACAAATTATTCTTATACAATAGATTAAAACCATCATAAAAGTATTACATTCCAAATTTTAGATCAATAGCATTTACACTTTTCGCGTAAATCCGTTTATTGTCAAATTACGAAATTGAGTAATTTTGTATGGGAGGGGGTAGAAAGGGTGGAGCGATTTGGCTCGTTCACGAACTTGACCTTAATTTTGTGAGAAACGAAGTGTACAAAATTTGAATTATCTAGCTCAACGCGTTCTCAAGCTAGAGAGGACACGGACGGACGGACTGACGGACATCCGGTTTTGAGATTTTCGAGTGATTATATGAATTTCTGTATCATACAGTTTTTTCTCCGAGCCTTATTTCTTGGCCTTATAAACTTAGTGGCAAACTTATAATACTTTCAGATTTTATCTACAGTATAGATAGAAGTAATCCCAGTGGAGCGAACACTGAAATTAGCGACCGTAGTACTTCTCGTTTTGTAGGCTTACATTTTCCAGACAGACGGAAAGGCGGACAGGCAGACAGACGGACAGACGAACAGACAAATAGACGGGCAGACGGATAGATGAACAGGCAGACAAAAGAACAAATGGACAGATTGTTGGACTGACGAGCGGTCATCCTATTGTGAGATTTAATTGATTTTTATAAATAAATTGAAATTGAGTGATAATATTGTTGCGAGCTAGGGGTTCGCCGGGATTTCAAGTAAAACACAATTCGTTTAAAAATAAGTGATAATTTATTTATTCGCACTTTAACTTAATTCGCACTTTAACTTAATTCGCACTATATGGCACCACCGCCGATATTGTTCTATCGCGTTCTTGCACCGGTTCGCGTCTTCCATAGATGTCGCTGAATGACTGACTCCCGTCTGACAGCTTCGTGCTTTTATACCATTTTTCCCCAATTCTCGAACATTCCGTGGTGGATGTCGTCGGTTGTGTGTCTCAACTATACTGGAAAAGTTTAGATTTCAATTATGGCTTTTTACATATTGGGGAACTGTTCTACATAATTCTGGCATATTCGGGTAAGATCAAATTTCGTGGTTGCCAGATCTATAAGAATATGAATTTCTGCTTCATTTATTTTTTGTCTCCAAGCCTTATTTCTTAGCGTTACAAACTTCGTGGCAAACTTATATTACTCTCAGATTTCATCTAGATTATAAAATCAATAATACCTTGTAGTCGCCAAAATTTGCATTATCTTGATAATCTCATGATTGGACCTTACGTACAATTGTCGTTCTGCAATTTTTTTATTAAATATCTTAACACATTTTTTTTTAATACGAAGAAGTGACAAGGGATCTGAAAATATTTGTCCTCTGCTACAAAGGTAAAAGTATCGTATATTCCAGTGATATATGAGAAATATCTTTTTCTTAACGTAAAGAAGCTGAAAATATCATTTATCTACCTACGAAAAATGTTAATGTAATACGAGATGCCGGTAAAGAAGCTACCATACGTTGGTGAAAGTTCTCGCATATTTAGGAGTTTATTTGTCGTTACTTTATACAGGTTTTAGATTGCATATTTTATAGATAGTTAAGTGTACATGTTCGCCAGGAGCGAAAGGTTCTACAACATCGATTTGTATTATAATATCCTATATTAATATTGACAATTTGATTACATACCGGGCATCATCGTAACCATTCAAACCCATCCCTTTCAGAATCAATCCTTGTTGAGCCAGTGAAGAATTTGGTTATACTACTGAAAACGTTCCAGTCTATGCATTATGCATGTATTGTATTATATAGAATTATGTTTTCTAGTTTCTAAAAGAAGGAATTTTTCCTGTAATTTTTCTCATGGCTGTGCACACGAACGCGTAAATAAATAAGTTATGTTAATATCATGGAAAACCTATCTTGAAATCGAAACAATATTCCAAACAATAACAATACATTAGATAGTAGTATCAAAATACTTCAGTATATATTATAAGATCAATAATTGAGTTCAAAACGCACATCATGCATCTAATATTCTCCTTTGAAGAACATTTATTCAAAGCTGGGTCCACAAACTCGTTAACCACCCTTCCATGCATTCCTTAATCGCCGAAATATGCCATTCGCAGAATATCCAATTGACATAATATGGAGAAGTGCGAAAGCCGACTATTTGCTACGAACAGCCCCATCCACATTCTCCGGCATTTGTCAAATAGCTGATCGGTATTCGAAGAATAACGAATCTGTGGATCCATCTTAATGATATGATAAGTAAATAGCATAGCATATTGGAATACTCGTACATTGAATCAAATATTTAACAAGCGCATTTTCGATTTGAATTATTTATTTATAACTAAAAAGAAAATAATATTATATGATACATACGAGTTTCAAACAATTTTTCGACACACCTTTCACCATGTAAAATTTTTGATACCATTCTAAGGACAAATTAAATTTCAACAAAGTTATAACAATTGTTGTTGGCATGAAACACGCACACTAAAGATCCATATCATTGCCGATGGCTAACTTTCGATGAATTGTACTTACTCATGCTACTAACGGACGACATATTGCGATGTTTAGTTGTTGGTATAAAAAAAATGTGTACAAATCTGTGCAAGCAAAAAAAAAATGTGTAGAAGCTACGGAAATCCTAGCTATATGCATAGTAAGCACGTACGACTACACCACCTTTTCACGTGAAGAATTTCCGCAATACCAACATCACTACGAATTTCTTAATATATCGACATCCTTTCGCAGAAAGCAGGAGACGGTTTATAAAAAAGATTATGATAATGGAAAAAAAATCCTTTCATGAAAATTTATATTTCATATCTACACACGTATATAGTACAAACTACATATATGCTTACAAAGTCTTTGTATTTGGTTACAAGGGGACACTGCAAAGTGCGAGTATACCTATCGATGAGCAGTAGAGATGTGCATCGAGATATATATCTACAAATATGAACTAATCCTATTAAATCCAGAGATTAGGTACATAAGTAATTATTTTAATTCCTCATTAAGAGATTAACCTAAAGCATTTTAAGCAAGAAATCTGTACGACTCCTGTTTTTATATTTTGTCCTGTTTCTAGTAGTAGTAGTCTTGAAAGCCTAAAGATAGTAACCCAACAAGCGCAGTAACCTACCTGCATGGGTATATCTAGGCCACCCCTATCTATCTGTGAAAACGAAATTTGTGCGAAAGGCTAACACTCCATTCACAAAAACAAATAAATATTAAGGAACGTGAAGGTCGCAAGGAAATGGTCCGTTTTGGGCTGCAGTGTTCATTTTATTTTTGGGTTTGCATCTTGACTACTCGCAGGACAAGTAGCAAGCGACAAGTACAATGGTGCAAAATGCAAGCGTTTCATTCTTGAATACAGGAATCTCTATTGCTTCACGTGTAAAAAGAGTTCTCAATGCGATATTGAAATGAAAGCTTTGCAATACTTCAAAAATGATATCCACAATGCAAAAACTGACTGATGGCATGAGAAGGTTTTTTCTTAAATCAATCGTACGTACAATGGTGTTTTCGCTCGGGGTTCATTCTTCTCTTGATCCTGTCCTGCTGACCTCGCTCAAGCACAAGATTTGGATGTTATAGTGCTCTATTTCACGGTCGATCACTGATTGGCGGTGCAAGGACCGAGTGCCCCAGCCCTTCCCCCGTCATTCAATGTTCGAACGTTTCAGAGGCCAATCATAGTCCGTTTTCGAATGTTAAATGTTGTTACCGTAGAATCCGTCCGTATCCGAGGCGCTGTATCCGTTTCTCGTATCAGTTAGGATTAAGATCACTTGTGGTAATCCCATGATCCAGTGAGTGTCCATTTGCGATTTTTAGGGCAAGCAGAACTGTCAGTGGGGAATTTTACTGCCCCCATCCCTCAGTGGGATAGATGGCTCAGGTCTGTGGAGTCGCTAATCTCCATAGAGATTTGCAGGAATTGGTAAAACCTCATCCTACAACTACCCCCCTGCGTCCGATTCCCTATAGGGGCATAGAATAGAAACAGTTCTCATCCACTAAGCGCGCTTCAAAGCATCGGTCTTTAGTTGTCGTTCCTCTAGCGTCCTGCTGAACTGATCGCTTCCATGTGCTACATGGTTGGCCAACCCGAAGTTTTCGTTGAGAATTACAATCCAGAGCATGTCTGGCGGTTTTGTTCTGGTTTTCTCAAAGTGTAACCGATTCACTACCATTTCTGACTTTGACTCTTAGTGGCTATTTTAAACTGTGGACAAAGGAAGATTTCTCTCAATCACGAGAAGGAGGAAAGTATACCGATGGTCCGACAAGCTTTATTTATACTAGACTCATTATTCTTTTTCATGTTTAAGAGATAACAAAAATTTTGCACTTCTTTCATAGCCTTTTTTCGAAGCCATGTGAATTTATCTGGAGTACAAATTGAAACCTGCCGTTTTCCAATAGATGCCGCCAGGCGTAAATGCTGATCAACAATGGCGAATCAGAAACGTCACTTGGTAAACTTAGGCATCTGTCAACAACTCTTCATTATTAGATTTGTGAAGTTTTATCGGCGTCATATACTTTTTTATGCGCGAATATGCTAAGTTCGAGCCAAATAAACGTAATTTGCTAGAAGATTTGTTTTTTGCCTTCAATTGAAAAAAAATCTGCTGCCAAGTTTTTGATTAACGTGAGTTTGCTGAATGATTTTTCTGCTGATGCTGAAGTTACAGGAATGGATTGGAGAATCCTGTATGCAATGCCAGTTAAATCATAATCATGAATCAATCAGTAGAAGCACTTTCAAATAATCCAGTTTTTAAAAATTTTTGGGCAAAGGCAGGAACAATTTGTTTTACTTTTAGTACATCATATAAAAGTTCCGGCCCATCTAAGTTGGTAGCATACTTGTCGGCCGGCACCATACAGTGCATTCTCAGCATATCATTATCTTGTAAATAAAATTTTGCGCCATCTTCTAATCTCCTTCGAATTGCTAGTTTAGTTTCTCGATTATTGTATTGGAAGAGCCAACCTTGTGGTTCATATTTCCCTAGATGGTAGTACATCTCTTGGAAGAGCCTAGAAGATGGCACGAAATTAGCGATTGGTGCATAACTCTGCGGAATTGTGATATTTTTGACAGTGGTCATTGGAGTCAGAAGAAGATAATCCTATCTGTGATTGGTTCCCAACTTATGAGACTGTTTCTCGCTCTCGGCGTAAGGACGACCGCTATCTATTTTTGGCTTCACACTCAAGACGATCGTGCAGAATGGTGTTTTCGCTCGGAGTTCATTCTTCTTGTGATCCTGTCCCCCTGACCTCGCTCAAGCCCAAGATCTGGATGTTGTGGTGCTCCATTTCATGGTCGTTCACTGATTGGTGCACCTCTTCTACTGTCGAACGTTTCAGAAGGCATTTATAGTCCGTTTTCGAATACTTAAAATCGTTACCGTAGAATCCGTCCTTATCCGAGGCGCTGTATCCGTTTCTCGTATCAGTTGGAAATTAAGACCACAAGCCATTAGCCGCAATAAGCCGTAATAGGGCATGCAGGACTGGCTGTTTGTGTATTGAACTGCTCCCGTCCCATAGGGGGAACATATGATGTCGTCTAAATCAAAATACAATGGAGGCTTTTACCTTTTATCAAATCTCAAATATATTTGGTAAATTAACCGCTATCAGAAACTTAGAAATTTTATGAATTAATTGAACTTTAAAATCATGTTTTTGGTTCTTAGCAAATTGGCTCGTATTAAAAACGAGATGACAGGATCCAATCTGTTATGTAAGTGCTGTCGAATCATGCTTTCAAAATGCTGCATTTTGAATTTTCTCGTCTGGAAAATTCGTCATCGGCTTATACGATTATACAAAAGAAAAACGCCAAACGATTAAGTTAATGCCAGTATCTACGGGAGAATTTTCCACAATATAAAATTCTATAAAAAGTTTAGAGCCAGAAATTCCATCTGCTTGCATAGTTCCTATTTAAATTCGAACCGAGAAATTCGGTTAACCTACTTTTTATTTATGCAAAATGAAACTCGAATAGAAATCTCCAATTCTCACAGAATGCCCACATAATTTATAGCAATGAAAAGGCCATAATTATGAATTTTTTATTAAGTGAGCGAAATTAGTGTTTGATGAATGGAAAAATTCCGGTTAATTTTTAGCAAAAAGGGATATAGGCCATCTGGGTCAAACAAATATTGGGTTCTTTAAAGAGCATTGAAAATGCAGGATTTTTATAAGCTAAGTTATATCAAACATTTGACAAGTGTTATATCAAAGTTTTGAAAATTAGATCCCTAGGAGAAGCATGATAGGAGAGAATCTCGAAATGGGCATAATTTGCCACAAAGAATTCCTTTTTTATTCAGGTCAAATCTTATTCTATTTCATACGTTTGCATACTGGCTTCAGACGAGAGGGCCATAAGACAGACAAGCTTGAAAATTAATTTGCAGATTTGATGTTATTGTATTACTACATTCGGGTGCAATATTTATCTGCAGTGTTGTATGTAAATTTGTCATTAATATTTTGAAAAAATGAAAAAAGATTTCGAAATATTGTAAAAACGAATAAACCTCATTCGCCAAATATCGTGGCTTAATAAACTCGTTCCTTCTTGAAAGAAAAGATTTCCGGATTCTACACTGTTAGGCTTTACTATTTGTGACGTTTCAGTCTCTGCTGAGACCTTTATCAAATCTCAGCAGAGACCGAAACATCACGAATAATAAAGCGTAGCAGTGTAGAATCCGGTAATCTTTTCTTTCAATTCGAAATGCACTGTGAAAACATTCACCAAACCATTCGTTCCTTCTTTTCATGAAATTCTGTCAATATATCAAATGGGCCTTTTTTCGGAGTAGTGCCAGTAAACGTACTAAACTCATTTTACATTATAAACCAATTTGAATCCTAGAGGGATTTACTCAATTCAATTAAAGTCCCAGCTAATGTTTGGTAAACCCGTTCCAGCTAGTAATTAGCCGGTGGAGATGCCACCGCTGTCTTTTTATGATTGGCAAGGTGCGAAGAAAACTTCAAGAATGTGAAGTATGAGTCCCTATTCGTAACTATTCCAAAAGGGGGACAATAGTAACTGAAGTTGTATCCTGTTCGAAAATTTTTCTGTGAAAGCACCTTAAGGGTTATCTCGAAAAGTCCAATATGGAGCTAACCGCTTCACCAGCAGTTTGCTCCATTTTTCACTTTAGATCTCTTCATAACCGCAGTTGCTAAGAAGTTACCGTCCTTCTTAATGTCATCGTTCCCCTGTGAAACAAGTGTGTGTGAATGACGCAACAAGTTTTCTAAATGAATTTCAGAAGCTCGCTAATTGGATATATTGTAAGAGTTATTCATCTTTTGTCGGATAGTGACTCTTCTCGAGAAATCGTCCAATCTTTCACTATCATAGTCAATCCAGAGCCTTTTTGGCGATGTTTCGCTCTGGTTTCCTCAAAGTGCGACCGATTCACTGCTACTTCTCCGTTTGAATCTCAATGCCTATTTCAGTCTGCCCAGTTGTACTCCAAAGTTCGTCGTTGGAGATTCTGTCTAGAATATCTCTAAAATGCGTCGGTGGTTTATGAA
This sequence comes from Chorisops tibialis, assembly GCA_963669355.1. Taxonomy (NCBI): domain Eukaryota; kingdom Metazoa; phylum Arthropoda; class Insecta; order Diptera; family Stratiomyidae; genus Chorisops; species Chorisops tibialis. The sequence continues at coordinate 108,511,247 of OY770262.1, read as the reverse complement.
AGTTTGCAGTTTCTTGGTAAGTCAATCTCGTAATTAATGATGTGCATTCGCATCACAAGCCGGAATCAGATCAAATTGGTTCTGTTCCGCGAAACTTACTAGCTGCTGGCATAGATTTGATAGTGGTGGTGTTGGTGAATTGTAGGGTATGTAGATTGAGCTCAGGAGAACGACTTGCTTGGAACCGTTTACTAGCGTTTGGTCGTTGCTGCATAACAGGGAGAGAGAAAGAGAGCTTGATTTAAATAGAATCTTTCTTTGTTTTTGTACTTGAACGTGGTTTACCTGATGAAGTACCGTTGTAGACATTAAACATACTGGCGCTTCATTTAAAGATCCTATTATTACTACACACGCTCGGCTCTTGGATGAGAGCCAAGTTGCCCTATCTTGACGAAGATGGGTCTGCATATGCACGGTGGTTATCTGCGCCGCTCTCACCATCGCCTTTGCCCAGGGTAAAGTGGATCCGGTGCAGGCTGAAGTGCGCTAAATCTTTCATGCGCATAATGGCTAGTGCTGAACGTCGGTCCATATCGATTTTCACTTTGACATCATTATCGGACTACGTCGTTTGATGGATCTTCCAGCTTCTCATATCGAGGTTGTTATGATCCATGATTCACCTCAGGAACAGTCTACTACTACTAGCATGCGATAGTACTACTACTAGCATGCGATAGTCCGTGAACTCGGCACTTTTCGTTGCGTGTCAGAGTAAATTTTCTATCCATCCGTTTCTCTCAACAAGGGTCGTTTTCTCGACAATCACCTGTGGTTTGAAAGTTAAGTACTATCCTCGTGGCCTAGCAAATCATCTCCAGTTACAGAGATATCTTCTTGCGCTACATCGCTTTCCAAGATAGCACCAAGGAGCTTACTCTCGTGACTATCCTTGCCATCAGGAAGCAGTTGTGGTTTCCATTGTAACATCCTGCTCGATTACTGCTTTATTTGATGCATCAGTAACATGATCAATTCCACGACCTGGTCCAGACGTCGTGAAAGCAATTTGGCTGGCCATTAAGTAGGTATTAATACCTCCCTAGCCCTCGCCGGTAGTCGCAGCTCCTGCTGGGTAAATATCCTTAGCAGTGTCTTCTGCCTTGCGTCCTTCATGATAGGTTTCCTTGAGCGGATTTTTTATCGTTTACCAAACTGCCAAGAGTCGTTGGATTTGATATTGTTTAGGAGAAGGGAAATACCATAGACCACTGGAATAAGGGAATGGTTTTTGGGATGAAACAGCATTATTTGGATAAAAACAATCTTTGTCCGCGGCGCTTATTCGTAAACAAGCTAACTTAACAGCTGGCCAATCCCAAGTCGATCACTATCTACTCTTCAGGCGTAGATAATCTTGTGGTTATCATACGCTAGGTTCTTAAGATTCAAATTACATTCTCTTTGAACAACAATTTCAACTTCATTTTGCACACAGTGCCAGAAATGGTGTTTGAGTGTCACGAAGAATAGTCAAGTCTCCTTACTGTATCCCTTTTCTTATTTGCTTATGTGTACCTTATCATATTATACAGTTCAGCTTGGAATATAGAAGAACGCTTACCGAGCTAAATGTCAAAACAAATACGCCTATTATCTGATAATGAGGCTTCTTTTTACGTGCTAATTTTAGCATTTGTTAACCAAGCAGTGGCTTATTATAGTTAGGTCAAGTACTTCCTGTCTAGCTGAATTTATGTGTTGCTTTTATTTATTATATCTTGGTTGTTAGTAGTAAGGTACTCTAAAAGTTACTCACCTCTTCCGTTGATATCACTACTTCTCCAAATATTGTGGTGCGCTTTAGCGTCGCAGCACAGGATGATTGGTGCTTAAAGGATTTTGCTATATTCCACAAGTTCCATGGAGTCTTAAGAAGGAGCATCTAACTCCTCACCAGGAAAGTAGCCGAAGCAAGTATCACCTCTTGAACTTCTCCTGCCTTTGGTATTTAAAACTGTTGAGATGAAAATAGGCGTATTTAGATAATTAACCGACGTATAATTCCAGCACGCTGCCTGCGTGGGTATGCCTTGGCTACCTCAACATTTAACAACCCTGCCATAATAAATAATAAAAAAAAGTGTTAAAATGGTGCCATTATAGAAGAGATAATTAATTTCGGGTGATATTAGAATTGCAGCTCTCGGCCTGTCGCTTCTTTTATCGAAAAGTAACAACTTTTCCCATTTTTTGAGGAATACCAAAAATTTTTCCCTTTGCGGCTCTTGCTTCCTGTGTAAGGGCTACATGGACTTCCTCTTTAGCGAATCTCCATGTTATTACGCCCATGGCCGCTGCTTCACGATGAAGATTCGCCTGAATAACTTTAAGTTTAATTAGCGTTGGGCGAAAAGTCACACTTGAAAATTTATAGTATACTCTGTGACCCTTTTATTTAAGCTTCTCCATCGATTGGCCGTCGATGGAGAAGGTTATGATTGTGTTTGTGCCCCGTACCCTCCTGCTAAGGACCTTCCAATTTGAGGCGCATAGACCAGTATTCTGGGCATCAATAAAGGTGGTAATCTCCTCTGATGAATCTGTCTCGTGAGGAAAATATTATGTGATTATTTCTAACCGCGAAATATTCTCCCTGATGTTTGTGGACTCATCTGGCTTGATGCTCACTGCTGTTTTTCCAGCCAGGCTGCGGTTCGCTCATTAATGCAAATGATCAGCGTTCATTTCGGCTTGACGCTGAGTCCACCAAATTGTGGATTTATCTCCTTTTTGGCTGATTTAGGTATTTCGACTAAGATCGTTTTTTGTATTGCAGCTACCGGTCCTGATCCCGTTTATAGCCAGTACCCGATGTGCAGGGCTGAGCCTCTTCTGCATTTCTATGCATGACGCTCTTACTTAAGGTCTCGGGATTTTTGTTATCGCTTCCTACAGATGGCGGTGTTGTAGATGAGGTTGTGCCTCTTTTCATTGCCTTATCCTTTGCTGGTCAAAACGTCTTTTGCGTTGGCTGGCAAGCAAGATTGTACGCTTCGTTTGCTGTTTTGCCTTGGTTATGATGTTACGAATACCGTCTCCTAGCAGCCCCGATTAACCTCTTTTTGTTTTCTTTCAGAGTCTGTTAGAGGCTTACTGAGGCATTTTTTTATCCGCTTTGAGTTGCGGTCTTTTGGTTTTGACCTAAGGATGGGCATCTCTAGTCACTTAACGTACTTTTTCTGGAGGGTTTGTTGTTTTGTTTCCCTCTTCGTTTACGGCATTAGCCGCTGTTTGTGATGCTTTAGGGGTCGCATCTGCCCTTTTGGTTACACTTGGATTTTCCATTTGATTCCCACGAGTGCGCGAGAAAGTAGAGTCACCCCTGGCAGAGCTCCGCATAAGCCGGGGATGGCTAATTCTGGAGGACGCCTGGAATCCAGAGTTCGCATACCAGTGGTTAGCTGCCTATTAACCATATATCCTTGGCACATGTTGTTTCAACGTAGATTTAAGGATTTTTCTTTCCAATTCATCATTAAGGTAGTACGTGCTCCAGGTTATTATTAAGGTAGTACGTGCACATGCGAATCACTTTGGGGATAAATCGTCTTTTAACCATCAATAACTGGAAATCTGCCTAAAACATGACCAGTCCAGATTACAAGAATACTAATGCTGTTATAGGATACGGAACCGACAGCTACCTGAACGACTTAATCCCCCCTACCACATCCGCCAAAGACCACAGATAGGATACTGAGCCGACATCAAGAAATTTGACTTTTCTCTCCCTATCTAGATAGGATACGGAACCGACAACAAACAGTTTGACTTATTCCCCTCTATCTGTAGATCTCTTATCATTACCCAGTGTGCACCGCGAGGAAGCGATCTACATAGCAGACTCAAAGGTTGTTAACACTTAAATTTAATAATACTCATGTTTAAAATAAAAATTTTTAAACGAAAAAACTTTGCACCTGTATTTCATAAGAAAATTTCGAACACGTATATTTTTTATATATATTGTCGTCTGAAAACAGTTTAACAATTTCGATTATTTTCATAATAAATAAAATTTTTTGATTACAAATGTTTACGCTAATGTTATTTCACTATAAGCCTAAATCGAGAAGTCCGAATTAAAGCGTCTATAAAATACATAGCCAGCTTAAAGAAGCCAAAAACTTTTTAAACTTTGACAAATTCCAGATTCATAAAATCAATGAGAGTTTTCCCAAATGGTTGGATCAAATTAATAGCATATAGAGAACACTTAACACAGAAAACTTTTATTTTTTTTTCTTTTTCTTTCCTGACAACACTGCCTTAGGAAAATTCTTAAGAGCTTCCGAAATAATCACGAAAACAACAACAACCATTGTCCTTACAAGCAAGTAGTTTGTAAGAACGAATCTTTCTTGAATTTATTTGCAAATAAAAATCCTTAGCCGAATCTTGGAAATCTGCAACTCCGTTTCTCGCTAAGCCCCTGCGGTGATATTCCCAAGCCTTATGTTTCGCCACAGTAACACTTTGTGAAGTATTTGAGATACACTTTATGGCATTCTCTGTTTGAGTTTCGCATTAAAGGATTGTCTGCAACCACTCGAATTCAACAATAAAACGTGATACTCTCTCATGTATGTTTAGCGATATTATATGCTTGGGGTGTTCTTTTGCTGGAACGATTTATTTAATTCAGTATTTTTAGATTTTGTCGCAATATATGAATTTAATCGACGCAGCTTTGCGAACTTTTGAGACAATATTTTCGTATTACTTCAATTAAATATTTTACTAAGTCTTAACCATTTTATCTGTCTTGTTTGCTAAATTCGAAAATTTTGAAACGATATAATTAGAAAAGGGACTGGTAAGAGAAAATCGCATTATCAGAACTTACGATTTTAATTGATGCGAGAAAAAAGGATTAGGATTTTAAGGATCCCGCTAAGTCGCTTAGGGTATGCTGTTAATTGAATTAATAATTGAAAACTGCTGCGAACTGTTTTCGTAGGGTTATCTGAAACGAGTAGATATAATTTTTATATATGTACGAATCTAGCTATTCTGTTTTAATTTTAACTCTAGTTAATTTGAGTTAAGATGTATAAACATTTGCAGTCACTATAAGTGTGTATACTTTATATTTAAAACTTATCGAAGTGTATGACAGCTTACCGAGCTTTCACAAGCATTTGCTTATTTGATTTGTTTACAGATACATTGATTGAATTGTGTCTGTATACATAAATTTAGTGAATTTAGACTGGACATCCCTTTTCTCATGTAATGATCTTGACAACACAATAACATGGTTCAATGATGTGATCTTTAAAACAGTCGATAATTATGTTCCTGTAATAAGGCAAAAAGATAAAGTATCAGAACCCTGGTTAGATAAAAACCTTGAACACTGCAGAATAGAAGAAATAAGCTATTTAAAAAACTTAAGAGAACGGGCGCGATTACTCATAATCTTCAGAGAAGACGCTGGCCTCAGAGTTCTCTTTTAAGCCGCGGGTTGCATATGAGTGTTATGTAAAAAAAAATTGTAAAGATATCATAACAGAACCAAAACCATTTTTCTAATTTGTTAATACAAAACGAGAGAGTTCGGATTATCCCGTAACCATGTCCAATAGAATCACTAAATCCTCCGATCGGCGTAATATCTGCGATGTGTTTGATGACCATTGCGATGAAGTTTTTGGTGCCCAGTCAGATTCAACCCACAGCGAACCCAACATTTCGGTTCCTCCACTAATTGACAATATCTCATTGTCCGTTGAGGAGGTAGTTGATGCTCTAACAACTATTGATATTAAAAAAGCTCCGAGTCCTGATCTTATTCCTCTCCTATACTTATCAAAGTGTGCCTTTAAAATTTCAACACCTCTATATTTTCTCTTCTGCAAGTCACTGTCATTGAAAACTTTTCCTTCGGCTTAGAAATCGTCGCATCTCATACCCATCCACAAAAATGGAGACAAACGAAAGGCTGAGTGGAGGGTTTTAGATGATTTTGAAACTGCTTATCAACATCCTTATCACAGTGCTTTGTTTTAATTTCAAAGACGATAGCTTTCATATGTTCGAATGAGAAATGCTTTACTTGAATTTTTAATACATACATTTGTATGGCAGGGGAAAGAAGGAGTGAAGCGAAGCTGATAATTTTTTTTGCGTTTATTATAATTACTTAGGGAAAAATTCTGGCAAAATTTCACCGCCAACCACCTGGTGAGAGATGTCACCGGAACTCTCCTTAACATGAGTGAAAACCAGTTGCGGCGATGGAATGAATACTTCTCTGATATTTTAAACATCTTTTCAGAGGAAGATATTCCAGAAACAGAACAACTACTAAAGATCCAACCACAACAATCCTCTATTAGGGACGATCCCCAGATAAGGAAGAGATAGTTTCCACCATTTGGTAAATGGCGGGAAGGAAGCCCCAAGTGTAGTGTAACCGAATTCCTCAAAGCGGATCCGGAAATAACAGCTGATATACTCCCCTCACTATTTACTGAGGTGAGAAATGAAGGAAGATATTCGACTGAATGTGGAGATTCCGAAGAAGGGCGACAGCCCTATCTGCTTACAAAATAAAACATTTTGAATTATCATTCCCCAGAGTAATTTTATTTACAAATAGCTGTTATTTTTTTTCACAACGTACACCGACTTTAGCAAAGCGCTCGACCGAGCCGATCACTATATCCTAATTTTAAAGTTAAAAAAAATTGTTGTGTGGCTTAATTCTTATCTTTATCAAATCAATCAAATTCCTGTTAAGACCCCCTATAGGGGCATAGGACAGAAACAACTCTCTTCCACAAGGCGCGATCCTGAGCATCGGCTTTAAGCTGTTGCCAGGACTTGTTTATTCCTCTGGCCTCCTGCTCAACTGCTCGCTTCCATGTGTTACATGGTCGACCAACCCGACGTCTTCCTTGAGGATTATAATCCAGAGCCTGTTTTGCGATGTTTCGGTCTGGTTTCCTCAAAGTATGACCGATCCACTGCCACTTTCGCCGTTGAATCTCAATACCTATTTTAGTCTGGCGAGTTGTACTCCAAAGTTCGTCGTTGGAGATTACTTCTGGCCAGAATATTCCTAAAATGCGCCGGAGGCATTGGTTTACGAAAGTCTGTAGTTTCTTGGTAAGTCGAACGGTCACTTTCCACGTAGTACAACCATATAACAACACGGATTTGACGCATGCGTCAAAAACTCGCAGCTTCGTGCGAAGGGAGATCTCTCTTAACCTCCAGAAAGGGGAAAGGATACCGAAGGCCTGACGGGCTTTATTTAGGCGAGCCTCAACATCCTTTTCGGCTCCGCCGTCCATGCTGACAATGCTTCCGAGATAGCAAAAATCTTGCACCTCTTCCACATCCTGTCCATTAAGAACAATCGGTGTGCTTGCGTTCGAACCCATGTGCATGTACTTGGTTTTACGCACATTTATTTTCAGTCCCGCCTCTTTGCATTTAGAATGCAACGAGCGAACATTTGACTCTAAGTCCGAACGGGTATGTGCAAGCAAACACACGTCATCAGCATAATCAAGGTGACTTAAGATGTTAAATAGTCTCCATTGAAGACCTTTACCTTCCCCACCTTCCAGTGCAGCTTTTAAGATATCATTTATTACCACCAGAAACAGGGCTGGTGATAATATGCAGCCTTGTCTGACACCCGTTCGCACAGGAAAGCTCTCGGACAGCTCTCCTCTATGCAAGACGCGACACCTTGCATCTTCGTAGGATTCTTTAATCATAGCTATGACCTTATCTGGAATACCTCTCCTACGCAAAGCATTCCATATGTAATCTCGCTTAACGCTGTCGAAAGCCTTCTCGAAGTCCACAAACATGAGATGTAGTGGCGAACCCATTTCGGCTGACTGCTCTAATATTATCCGTAGGGTATTTGTGTGGTCGGTACAAGACGACCCTTTACGGAATCCAGCCTGATAAACTTCGAGAGTGCTCTCGACGACATCACTAATCCTATTGAGAATTACCTTAGCCATAATTTTTGATACGGCAGTAAGTAGACATATACCACGCCAATTGCCACAATCCCGAAGGTCGCCCTTCTTCGGAATTTTCACAATGACGCCCTCCTTCCATTCAGTCGGATATCTTCCATCATTCCACACCTTAGTGAAGAGTGGGAGGAGTATATCGGCTGTTATTTCCGGGTCCGCTTTGAGGAGTTCGGTTGGTAGTCCGTCTATACCTGGAGCTTTCCTTCCCGCCATTGACCGAATGGCGGAAACTATCTCTTCCTTATCTGGGGGATCGTCCCTAATAGAGGATTGTTGCGGTTGGATGTTTGGAAGTTGTTCTGTTTCCGGAATATCTTCATCTGACAAGATGTTTAAAATATCAGAGAAGTATTCCTTCCATCGTCGCAATTGGTGTTCACTCATATTAAGGAGAGTTCCGTTGACATCTCTCACCAGGTGGTTGGCGGTGAAATTCCTGTTCGTCAACTGTTTCATGATTTTGAAAAGTGAACCCATATCCCCAAGGTAAGCCGCAGATTCTGCCTTGTTTGCCAGATCTTCAATGGCCTTTCTCTTGTCGCGTCTAACAGCCTTTTTAAGCTGTATATGAGCATCGTGGTAGTTCTGCCTCAAGTCGGGCGTTCGTTGGTTGACATCGGGTTGAGAGATGATTGCCAATTTGGCTTTTTTCCGATTGCCAACCTTGTCCCATGTGTCTTGTGACATCCAGGGTTTCTCACCGCTTTGCGTATATCCCACAGATTCTTCAGCACTAGTTAGAAAAGTGTTTCTGGTTGCCTCCCAATTGGCGTCCAGTGTGCGCATTTCATGTTCACCCAATGTGGATGACTTTTCGCGTAGAATGGTGGTGTATTCGCGTTTTTTGTTGGGATCTCTGAGTTTATCCACATTAAGCTTGCGCTTCATTTGAAGAATTTGTGGTCGTCGGATAGCTGCTGTACACAATCTCAAGCAGGCAACCATCAAGTGGTGATCGCTCCCCACGTCAGCTCCACGTTTCGCTCGCACATCGAGGAGACATCTTCTCCATCGGCGACTTATAGCCAAATGGTCGATCTGGTTCTGAGTAACACCATCAGGGGAAACCCAAGATGTTTTATGATGACTCTTGTGTGGAAAAAGGGTCCCTCCGATGACCATTTGCCGAGTACTACAGAACTCCACAAATAATTCGCCGTTTTCGGGTCTCTTAATCCAAGGTCGTGAAGCGTCGACCCAAGGATCACCATGCCTCCCCATGACGTGTTCTAGTCCAGTGTTGTCTGATCCAACCTGGGCGTTCATATCTCCCGAGATGATAGTAATATCACCTCTTGGAACACGTTCGAAGGTGGCACTCAGTTGGCTATAAAACTCCTCTTTGTCACCAGATGTTGCGGTATTAGTTGGTGCGTAGCACTGCATAATTGTGACGTTTCTGACACTGGTCCTGAGCCTGACGACGATAATCCTATCCGAGATTGGTTCCCAGCTAATGAGACTGTTTCTCGCTCTCGGCGTAAGGACGAACGCCACGCCATTTCTGGCTTCACTTTCAGGGCCAATGTACAGAATAGTGTTTCCGCTAGGGGTTCGTTCTTCTCCTGATCCTGTCCACCTGACCTCGCTCAAGCCCAAGATTTGGATGTTATAGTGCTCCATTTCACGGTCGATCACTGATTGGCGGTGCAAGGACCGAGTAACCCCAGCTCTTCCCCCGTCATTCAATGTTCGAACGTTCCAGAAGCCAATCATAGTCCGTTTTCGAATGCCAAATGTCGTTACCGTAGGATCAGTCCGTATCCGAGGCGATGTATCCGTTTCTCGTATCATTTAGGTCTTAAGATCACGGGTGATAAGCCCATGATCCATCTTTATAGTAGAACTCAATTTGTTAAGTTTCAAAGTTTTATTTCCAGGGAAATACTAGTGTCCCCTGGGGTACGATCTCGTTCATTTAATGTTTTCATCTCAAATATATCAGAAGTATTAGAAAATGTTTCACACCTAATTTACGGTGACGATCTGAAAATATATCATGCAATAACCTCCAATCCAAGCTTATTGCGCTAGATCATTGGTGCAGTCAGAACAAATTAGAGCTTAATATATATAAGCATTTCACGTAAAAGATCCCTATACCATATCCAAAGTAGAACTCAACTACACCTTGTTGAATAAATTGAGAACCTCGGCTTACTGCAATAAGGACAATAAACTGTGCTTCAAATCTCACTGCAATCGAAGAATTTCAAAAACCAGTAGACTTCTTGGGTTCATTAAGAGAAGAGCCAAATACTTCAAGAACGTATGGGTCAGTAAATCTTTTTTCAGCAACAGAACAGAGTCAATCCAGAAACAATTCCTTGTTTTTGTTATTAGCGACTTGTGTGATCCTAGAGACTTTGAAAGCTTTCCACCCTACACAGTCAGGCTCCAATTATTAAGTCTTTGACCTCTTGGTTCATTTACGGTTCAATCGTAGCTTAAGTGATATTGCCTTAAAGAAGAAAAAGAAATGAACCCAGTATATAGTATTGAAATTTGAATGATCACTTACCTCGATTACGATCAGGCCGCACCTGCCGTGGCATCATACGTATATCTGTTAGTTTTACTTTATTATTCTAACAATAAAGTATTGTGATCGACACAGAAAAAAAAAAATTTGCTACCCTGAAATTTTGTTTTTTCGCGTTTCATGACTAAATTAGCCTAAAAATGCAAAAAAAAGAAATCCGTCCCGCCGTACATATGGACTCATATCTCCGAGACCGTTAAAGGTAGAATGTTCGTTTTTGGCCAGATTATTGATTCGGTAAGTAAGCTCCAATTTCTAAATTTTGGGGATTGTTAGGTGGAAGGGGGAGGCGGGGAAAGGGAAAGAGTCAAAAACTGCACTGATTTGACGAACAACTTTTCGTCGGTTTTATTTTTTAAATTTTGAATTTCGAGAGTACCACAAGTAGGTGGCTTAGAGTAGAACTAGATTATTTTTCCGAAAAGTGAGATTTTGTGTAACAACGTCGAAATCTATGCAACGAATCGCCGAAAAAAAAATAATAATTCGTGGGACGACGCACAGTATTACATTTTCGCTATCTAGCGGGATTTAATTCAAAAATTTCAAGTCAAATATTACCCTAATTGACTGCATGATTATTTAGGTAACTATTCAGTTAAAAAAAAACCCGCACAAGTTTTTTTTCCCAAAAATTAACCTTTTAGGAATAGTAGCAGATTAAAGTTCACTTTTCGGGTAATATAAATTCAAAGGGAAAATTTTCAGTCATTCGCTTGACTTTTCTCGAAGATTATTCATACATGTTATATTGTTGAAATCTGATTTTTTTTATTTTTAAAAGATACATTATATACAATTAGATAATAAAAAAAATATGACTAAAATTTGGTCTAGGTTTAATGCTATAATTCATTAAAAACATTGAGATTTTGGATCGTAAATTTGCCTCTAAATTTCCAGAAGCTAAAATTATTTTAAAGCTGAAGGTTGGAACCGTAAAATATATAACTCCTTCCCAAATTCAGGATAGGTTCCGTTTTCCGAAGAGGAGATATTTTCAACACAATGGTACAAAATCGAAGTAATGAATGATTTCGAGCGGTTTTTGCATTCGTGTTTCAAGAATTTACAGGAATACAATATCCAAAAGAAATTGTGGGATATATAAAATTAAAATTAGGGAGACTTTGCATGAAAATAGAAGAGCGATGGCATCTAGATCGCTTCCTGCGAAACAATGAGAGCTGGATGGAAGAAATTGTAGCCTTTTCTCAAAGTGTGCTTTCACCAACATCAGGTGTAACCAGACCAGGAAAACCTGGAAAATCCTTCGGAGAATGCTGCGATAGGACAAATAACGAAAGTTAAAAGAGCTAATAGAATCGAATACGACCGAGAAAATTTCCACTGCAGCTGAAGTGAAATTACGGCAGATAGGAAAGAAAGATTCAGCTATGATTCTGAAGGAGCTGTTATCTACATCACCCACTCCTGTTATTACCATTAAGAAGGATAGAGGGGTTCTCGCAGAGCTGAAAACGTTGTCTAGTAGCCCTCTCTTTAATGGTCGATGCTGGCCTTTCTACAGATTAGTACGATATTATTCGCGACCAAGTAAAAAATCTTACTTTCATTATCACATCTTAAAGGAGGTAAAACAAAGACGTTACCCTGCTGGAATATTTGTTATAGCTGAAATTGGGTTGGAGTCCATAATTGATCATACCATCACACGATGTAGTGTGCAACAAATGGTGATTCAATCTTTGAAAAACTTTTGTACAGAAGAAATACAGATTCTCATGAAATGGAGATGTGATCCGGCAGTTAAAAATAAGTATAAGCAGCGATTTTCAAAAGAAGGGTAGTTGGATGATAGTTTTTTAGTATTTCAATTATACTTATCCAAATATATTGTGGTTGTGAGAATTCTAAACGCATCATCTGGCAAAACCCTGATCCATTTTCTACTCAATATTGTCGCTCAAAAAAACTAATTTTTATTAAGGAGTCGACGGAAATCTAGAAGTAAATTTGGTCACAAATCAAATCTTCAAATTACCAAAAAAAAATCTCACACTAATACCGACCTTCTAAATCGACTGCTAATATCGTCCGATCCATACGTTGCCAGTTTTCGACATAAAACTAAGCCCACACGAGCAAATATTAGCCATGAATGTCTACAATTGCTAGAAAAGCAAAGTATGATAAAGAAAGCGATTCCAGCCAGTCAGATTCAGAATGACAGTTATTTGTATTTATAGGATAAGTTATGTCCAAAATAATAAAATTTATATGAAAAGTTAGGGTAAGTTAGGGCAAGGTCGGCGGAAATGTTGGTATCACAACTTAAATAGATATTAATAAAATGCTATAGAGATTTAATTTCATTCAAAATCCAGATAGATACAGGGTGGGCCAAATACAAGTTTCTTTTTAAAAATGCAATAAAATGAACGAAATTAAATTTTTTTCCATGTATTATGACTTCATTAGTAAGAGCAGACATTCCCATTAATGATGAAATACAACTTCCTTCAAGTGGCTGGCTTCTCAGTAGCGCATTCTGTAACTCCAATTTTCCAAGACCATGTCGATGGTTTCGGGATGTAGCTCACGGATTGCTTAGATGATATTGGCCTTAAGTGCTTGAATCGTTTCACGGTTCCGCAGAAAAAAAGTCCAAAGGGGTCAAATCGCAGCTCCGAGGCGGCCAATTAACATTGCCAAGATGGCTGATAACACGATTTGGGAATTTGGTGCGTAAAAGATCGATTGTGGCATGGGCTGTGTGCCATGGTACGCCATCCTGCATGAACCAGAGGTCTTCAAAATCCATGTCTTCAATTTCAGTAAAAACAAAGTCGGATAACATGGCTCCGTAACGTTCACCGTTGATCGAAACGTTGTTCCCAGCCTCATTTTCGAAGAAAAATGGTCCAATGATGCCACCACTCCACAATCCGTACCAAACTGTCACTCTCTGTGGCTCTGTGCATTGGCTTCATGACAATAACGTGCGGGTTTTCCGAGCCCCGGATGCGGCAATTTTGTTTGTTAATGTACCCTCCGAGATGAAAATGCGCCTCGTCAGAAAAGATGATTTTTCGCCCAAAATCGTGGTCGAATTGAAGCTGCTCCAAGGCCCAATCTGCGAAGCGAGAATGAAGCGGATGGTCATGCGCCTTCAATTGCTGAGTCAATTGGACCTTGTAAGCGAATAATCCGAGATCTTTGTGCAGAATGCTCCTCAGGCTAGTGCGTCAAATGTTGAGCTGTTGAGATCAACGGCGAGTTGATGTTCGTAGAGTGAGTCTCACACTCCCGGCTACAGCAGCCACATACTCGTCTGTGCGCACTGTACGACGACGGGGACCATGAGTGTTGTCCACTAGCATGCCAGTCTCACGAACTTTTTGCATAAACTTGCGTACAGCAGGCGCGGTGGGTGCTTCATTTCGGCCAAAACTTCTTTTCAAAAAACGCACTGTTTGGGCTATACAGCACTCACTTTGGAAATAAGTTTTCAATAGTTCCAAACGTTGTTCAAGTGTAAAGCGACTCATTTCGTTCCGGTATGATACTGACTTTCTGTCAAGATTTCGAGCGGGAAACAGCTTCCAGTGTCAAAATAACCTATGATTTAAAAAAAAACCACTGGATGACCCACCCTGTATTATTAGTCTGGTAAAATATCTGTTAGAGTGAACGAATATAAAATAAAATTAATTAATTAAATTAATTCGAAGCGCGTGATGTTGTTAAGTCTTCTTGCCACCCACAGAGTTTTTTATACTATAGATGAAATCTGAAAGTATTATAAGTTCACTCTAAGATTTGTAACGCTAGGAAATAAGGCTCGGAGAAAAAAAATGAATGATACAGAAGTTAATATTATCACTCAAAAATCTCAAAACCGGATGTCCGTCCGTCCGTCCGTGTTCTCTCTAGAGTGAGAACGCGTTGAGCTAGAAAATTCAATTTTTTAACACGTCGTTGTTGACAAAAAAGTAAGGACAAGTTCGTGAACGGGCCGAATCGCTCCACCCCTTCTACCCTCTCCCATACAAAATGACATAATTACGTAATTTGCCAATAAATGGCTTTTCTATATATATAAATGCTATTGATTTGAAATTTGTATACAATACTATTATGATGATTCAATTCTACTGTATAAGAATTATTTGCGTTCTCCCCCTTCTTCCACCACCTCCCATAAAAATTGTAATTTTTATGAAATGCTCTATGCCAATTTACGCAGTGCGTATACAATTTATCGATTTGAAATTGTGCACTAAATATTTGTTTAGAATTATTAGTAAACCCAAAAAAAAAAAATTAGACGATTAGCTTTACCCCTTCTACCCCCTCCCATACAAAATGACACAATTTCGCAATACGACAATAAACGGATTTTTTCAAGAACCATGAAAGCTATTGATCTGAAATTTGGAATGTATTACTTAAATAATAATTCCAATCTGCTGTATAAAAATTATTTGAGTCCTCCCCTTACTTCCACCAAAATTAGGCGATAAGCTTCTAACCCCTCCCATATAATTTGACACAATTCAACAACTTTACAAAAAGTCAAGTTTCTTGAAAAGTATGAGTGCTACTGATCTGTTATTCAAAATATGTCCATCAATTGATGTTTCCAGTTATCTCTGAGAAAGTCATTAATAACTTCACACTCCTTTTATCACCTCTCACACAAGCTGCACAATTTCACTAAATCCAATACACTAATTTTCCGGTACAATAAACTCTTTCTTATTTCATCTAGATAGGGCTTTATGGCCAATCATAATTCTGTTATGTTTTTATTGAAAATTTCTAGTGTCCGTTGGTTAAGTGATTTTTCTTCGGATTCGTGGTTCGGTCCGGAAAAAATAGAAAGGAACGTGGCATCAATAAAGAGTCACTGGCGCCCACGACCCTACTTCGAGGGTTGGCCGGACAGGCTTCGTTCCGCCCCTTGGTGCAAGAAGTTATGAAGAATTACGTTTTCCGAACCGCGTAAAGACGGTAATAGTTCTAGAAGAACTATGCTCACATCCTGTTTTACCTTAGATGTTTCGAATGGTGATATTAAGGTTGACCACATCTGAAATAAGTTCAGACTCAATGACAATGTCAGGCTGATAAGACATTCAAGACCGCTTAAGGAATATCCACATCGTACAGATTACGGACAAAATGAGCCTATTAACAGATGCTGTAGAGTATTTAACAAATTCAGCGCACACTATACACCTCCAATAAGTAAGCTGACATATAAACTGGGACTACGATTCGTATTATAAGGTCCCCACACGTTTGACCCTTCCACCAGTACCTATCTTACTTATATCAAATTGGGTTTAATTAATTAAGGTAAATTTAACTATATTAGGTTATATTAAATTAAATTAAGCAATTTGTTGTGCAACTAATTATATTGTTATGATAAATAATTAATAAATCTATATATTAATTTAAAAAATATTTTGAAAGAGGCACGAAGAAATTATTATTAAATCATCTTACGAGAATAACTCTTCTAAATATAAGAGTATTATATTCTCTCGTTTAAAATCTGCCCAGAGGTCATATCCATTTTGGACTGCTTATACAACTGAACAAACCAAGAAAGGCATTGCTATTTAATGGCGTAAGTGGTAGCGGATTGGCCACGCTTTGTGAAAGCCAGAGTGGCACACCTCTAAGTATGTTCTGAACAACATTCTCAATGGAAAACTTCACTAAATTGTTAGTGGATTACTTTCTCTTATTTTTAACTGATTATGAATATCCGTCCATCCTCCATACTTTGTCGTTATTTTCAATCAAATCAAATTCCTGTTAAGATCCCCTATAAGGGGTTCTCGTTATCTTAATTTTTACTAATTAGCGAAATTGTTTCAAGACAAACGACCTATAAAGAATAGGCAAAGCGATTAAATTTAATTCACTGGAAAACGCTATACGTATGTATATAAGTACGTTGACATCTGCGAAACATGTTAAGTCGTCTGGTGACATTGCGAGAAAAAATGTTGTTAATTATTTGATAAAAATTTGTCCTTGCTCTTGTCCTTGTAAAGCATATTATTGTAATAATAAAGCCGGTAACATTTCTGCTCATTAGTCATTTTTGATTAAATCTATTTAATGGATTATAAAAAACGAAAATTGACGTGGATGTATATTAGAAATATATATTGTAGGTATATGTATGTGAGTAAGTAAGGGTAGTGCCATAAATTTTGGTTCTTTCGAATTCAATGGTTTTAGTCTTGTAAGAAGATTAATGACGTTTTTGTGTCTATCCATCAACGACGGTTCTCTTTTTCTTTTAGCATGTTTTTGTTGTGGGAACGAGATGCAATTCGTCTCTGTGAAATCAGTTTTAGTCGACTGAATTGGGTGATTACGACATAATTTAAGGGGCAACCTGTAATCGGATCAAGAAGCATCAATTTGATGGTATATTTGGCAGAATGTAGTGATATTTGAGGGCAAAATAAGAGGGTTCGTTTGAGGCGAAATTGAATGTTAGCTCATTCATTTCCAGTTGTAAGTTGGTGTGAATGTCGTAGATATTTACGAGAAAGTTGGGGAATTAATTATGTTAGAATTGTTTTCCGACCCGTAAAAGAAATCATGTTAAAATACTTATAGTTAAAATACTTATAGCTATAATACAATACTTTACTCGAAAATTTTAAGTGGATAGCTTTGATAGTATCGAAGAAAAATATATATTTTTTAAATAGTTAAATTACGTAATATTAGTATGGGAGAACAAGTTTGGTATGTGGAGAATCATCGATGTTAATGGTATTCATATCATTATACTTTTAAAAAAAATTCAATTTGGCTGCTTTAATAATTTCGAAGAAAAATTTATGTCTAGAAATGTCGAAATTTCGTGAAAGAGGGATGTGACTCATTCACGAACGGAAAGTTTCTTTTTTGGTCAAAATGACATAAAGAAAATTTTAGCTCGACAGCTTAAAGAGTTCGAGAGATACTATGTTGTAGACAGACTGACAGACAGACATACGATCACTCGAAATCTAGGTTTTTGAGCGACAACAATTATTTCAGTACTCTTTGCGACTCTGTGGGTGCCATATTTCTTAGCGTTACAAACGGTAGGTAATCACAACATACTCTTAGATTTCATCTAGATTATAAATACAGAATCCAATTGGGGAAATCACAAGACTTTATTGAAAGTAACAAAATAATCTTTCAATTATTTAATTTCTGAAAATCAATATCATAGCAAGAGAAGCTCCTACGAGTTAAAGATTTATAAGAAATTTGTGAATAAGCCAGTATTCGTGAATTACTTATTAAGTAACGTATCTGATGTGGCTAGAAAGATGTTCGTTTAAATACACGTGGAATTATTTCTTCTTAAATATCTATCTATTCTAAATTAATTAATTAAATGCTTTCTATTATAGTAGTTTTCTAATTCATTAACTCGTTTTACTTTATTTTCCAGGATTTGCTCAAGCTAATCGCATTAACGAAAGAGAAATGTGATATTTAATTTACGTGGTAAGTTCAATGGGAATTCTACCTAATTAATTGAATGTATTTTATATATTTAGATGTTGTCGTCATATTTAAGAATCAATTTTATTTTTTACTCTAGAGAAACTGATAATATTATTTTATTTGTTTTTGTAGAGAGATTTTTAAACTTTAAACAAAACTTTGTTTCAAATATTTTAAGGGGTGCATATCGTTAGGCCTTTTCGGTGCAAAATTCATGATGCACTTTCTCACGAACCACTTGCCCGATTTGATTTTTATACTCTAGATGAAATCTGAGAGTATATTGTGTTTGCCTTACCGTTTGTAACACTAAGAAATAATGCTCGCACAGAGCCGCCAAGGGTACAGAAATATTTGTTGTCACTCAAAAATTTCGATTCCGAGTTGCTGTCTGTCCGCCTGTCCGTCTGTCTACAACATAACTCTCGATAGCTTTGACCTATCGTGCTGAAATTTGTTTTATGTCATTTTTAGCAAAAAAGTAACTTTAAGTTCGTGAACGGGCCACATCCCCCCACTCCTTCTACCCCCTCCCATACAAATTTCATGAAATTTCGAAATTTAAAGAAATTGATTTTTCTCCGAAACTACTTTAGCTATTGACTTGAAAATTATGTCATAGTATAATAATATAAATATCATCAATCTCAAGAAATATTGATCCGATCTCCGTACTCCTTCTGGGAGGTGGTCTCCCATACAAATGCACAATTTTCAAAATTGCATTTATTCGGTTTGCATTGCAACTAGCAAAGCCAAATGAACCAATTTTTTGTCATAACTAATTTTATTATAATTGCAACTAATTTTGGAAAAACTATCAACCTTACCTAAATCCTTCTACCCCCTCCCATACAAATTTTACGAAATTTCGGAATTTGAATTAAATTAGTTTTCTTCACAACCGTCAAAGCTATCAACTTTAAAATTTGAGAAAAGTATACTATTTCAAATATGATTTATATCAAAAAATTCGGTTTTGATTCGTATATTCCTTCTACCCCCTCCCATAAAAATGCAGAATTTTGGTAAATGCATTTTTCATAGAAACTAGAAGAAGTAGAAACTTGAAATTTTGCCAGAATTTGTCTCTTAATAATTGTAATAAAAGCTAAAAAAACTATCGCCTTCACCCACTCCTTCTATCACCTCCCATACAAAATTTTTATATTATAAGTTCAAGAAAAGTTTTTCTCCTTCGAACATATGAGAGCTATGGACATTAAAATTGTAACAAAGCAATGTGATTAGAATGTTGATAAGCAGTTTCAAAATTATCCAAAATCTCCCACTTTCTCTGCCACCTCCCATACAAATACCATAAATTCAGACAAATTGTTCAATTTCTTCGAAAATTATGAAAGCAATAAACTTTAAATTCAGCACGAAACATTTTGTGTAGTACGTTCGGTGCTATATACGAAAATTACAAAACTCCACCCTCTGCTTTTACCACCTCCCAAACAAAAGGTAAGTAAGTATTTCATCTAGAGTATCATATGATTGGGCTTTACGCCCAATCATAATGTTTTTTTTTTGTAATTTGGGGAACACGTAATAGCACGCGGCCTCTTCGGTCTATTGTGCGTTTATTGTCCCTTTATCCTACCATAACTCGATAGATTGGCTAGTCGAATTATGTTTAAGGGAGCCATGTGGGGTAGTTTATCGGTTGTAAGGAAACCTTTTCCAAGAAGATTGATTCATTTTTTTGATATTTATAAGCCTGGAGTCTAATCCAGTAGATTCTATGCTATTATTCAACCCTTCTTCCTAAAATGGTTGAAGTGCTCTTTTGGTGGACTTATTTTTTTGATATTGATAAGCCCGGAGTCTATTCCAGTAGATTATATGCTCTTATTCAACCCATCTGGTTGAAGTGCTCTTTTGGTTTTCCGCAGAATGGCACTGGTCCAATAACATTTCTTTCTGCTTCGTTTTTTAAAAGGTGGTCTGCCTCTTCATTACCCTCAATCCCCGTATGTCTTGGGACCCATGTTAAGGTTACTTTGTTCCTTTTTCCCAGGATGATTAGCTTTTGAAGGCAGTCCCAAACTAGTTTCGATTCCTGTTTATTGGATACTATAGGCTTTGAGAACCAATAAGTTAAATTACATTTTCGAACGAGATTTATTTCTAGGATCCTTCAAGAGCTCAATATCCACATATCCACAAATCTGCTGGTCCTGACGGTATTCCCCCCATTACCCTTAAAATGTGCGCCTCTTCTTTAGCTAAACCTCTTCGCAATATTTTCTATCTTTCCTACTCTTCTTGGTGCTTTCCACGTGTGTGGAAAGTTGCGAATGTTCAGCCAATTCCCAAGAAAGGAAGCAAAGCAAACCCCGACAACTACCGCCCGATAGTCATTACTTCAGTGCTCTCGAAAGTAATGGAAACTGCTGTCAATCCAAAAATCGATGAATATCTCGAGGATAACCAGCTAATCCATGATCGTCAGTATGGGTTCCGTTCTGGAAGGTCGACTCGAGATCTACTTGACAGAACGTTGGAACTCATGCATACATAAACACGGCGAAGGCCAAGTTCTCGCACTTGACATTTCAAAAGCTTTTGGCAGAGTTTGGCTTGATTGTCTCATAGTTATGCTTAGGGCTATTGGTCTTAATGCTACCCTTCTTCAATGGATTGGGAGCTTTCTTTCCGAACGCACTATTCGAGTAGTACTAGATGGCGTTACTTCTACTTCTTTCCCAATAGATTCCGGCGTCGCTCAAGGCTCTGTTTTATCTCCAACTCTTTTCCTAGTTTTTATCAACGACCTTCTATCGTCCACTCTCAATCCAATCCATAGTTTTGCGGATGACAGTACTTTCGATAATACCTATGGATTTAACTCTGCTGCGGAATCTCACAAGTAATCTATTGCTTCCAATTGCATGGAGTTATTCCGTTCGCTGAATTCGGACCTCAATGTAATCCTGGGATGGGGCATGAAAAATAGAGTAGAGTTCAATGCCTCTAAAACACAGGCCCGTCATCTATCCCTCAAACGTGATGTTCTAGTATTATCTCAAAATGTGACCTTTGCTGGCATACAGCTCGGATAACTTCACACTTCCTTGCGTTAAAATGAATGACCACCTGAATTGGGCCCAGCACATCTTTAATGTTGCCCTCGATGCCCCTAAGCGTCTAGGTGTTCTCCGAAAGTGCTAAAAGTATTTCACGCCGAACGACCTCGCAACCATCTATAAGGCATACATTCGACGCTTAGAGTACAATTCGCATGTTTGGGCTGGGGCACCTAAATCACACTTCGCGTTGCTCGACCGTATTCAAAAATATGCGTTCCGACTGATTGGAGACGAAACCATCACGTCTTCTATCGATTCTCTCGAGCATCGCAGAAATGTCGGAGTACTCAGCATTTTCTATCGCTACTTCCATGGCAAATGCAGTGCGGAACTAAGCGCACTCATTCCTCCAGTTTATAATTTTCCCCGAGATACTCGTCAAGCTGAACGTGCACACGAGTACACCGTTAAACCCTTCCCTTCTCGTACGGTGAAATATAGGCAGTCATTCATTTTCCGAAGATCAAGACTTTGGAACACATTACCATCCAGTTGAGTTTTATTTTCTCCAATTCCTATACTGACACAGCTGTGCACAGCCGTAAGCCCTAAGTTGTGCTCGGTTCCTTAAAAAAAATATAAATACAGTGGCAAGAAATGAAAAGTTTCCGCACAAAAAAAAATCTATAAGTGCGAAATTCTCTTGAAAATTTTGATCAGAATATAAAACAGGAGGCATCCGGTTTGATGCTCTCAGCTGTTCGTTCCAGCCAAGATGCAGTTTGCTCATCCAGGCAAACAATTAGCATCCACCTTGGCTTGAGGCTAAGTCCACCAAATTTTAGATTTGTACCCTCTTTGGCCGCTTTTGGATTTCGGCCGGGAAGAATTTTTGGGTACCAGCTAGCTGCTCCGGAGTCAGGATCTTGAGTGGATGCTCGGTATGTATGATACCTATCCTTATTCCTTTGACCGCGTCTCTGACGCTAGTGCCCGACGTGGAGGGCTGAGCCTCTTCTGCAGGCCTATGCGTCAAGGTTTTGTTTATGGCGTGCTTATTATGTTCATTCGTTCTCGGCAGAAGGCGGTGCTGTTGATGAGGTTCTACCTTTTTTTATCGCCTTTTTCTGTGCCGCTGCTTGGGTATGTTGCATTGGCATGCATGCTAGTTCGTATTCCTCTTTCGTGGTTTTGCCATGGTTACGGTGGTACGTATACTGTCTCCTAGTGGTACCGCTAAACCTCTTTTTATTTCCTATTAGACTCAATTGCTTCAGCTCTGCTGATAGTAGTTCCACTATTTGAGGTTTGCTGGTAGATTTCCTGTCCGTTCTAAGTGGCGGTCTCTTGAACCTTTTAGTGACCGAAGGATTAGCCTCTACAGTCACCACAAGTGCGGTTTCTGGAAGAATAATTGTTCTGCTTACCACTACTTTTACGGCATTAGCCCATGTTTGTGATGCTTTGGGGGAGGCATCAGCCCCTTGTTTATTTATATTGTTATTCATTGGAATCCCACGAGTAGCGCGAGAAAGTGGAGTCACCGCTTGCAGAGTTCCGCATTACCAGGGGAGGGCTGAATAAAACTGGAGGGCACCTGGTATCCAGAGTTTGAATTATTAAGGACTAGTTACCCATTAACCATTCATCCATTTACTCCTTTAGTGCCATACTTTATAATGGTCACCATATAGGTAGTATGTTCACTTGCAAATTACTATAGGGATAAGTCCACATGTCCAGTCCAGAATTTTAAAAGGACCCATGCTGTGATAGGATACGGAACCGACAGCTAGCTGAACGGTTTCTCTCCCCTATCATATCCGCCAAAGTCCATAGATAGGATACGGAGCCGACAGTAAGCTGTTCGACTTATTCCCTCCTATCTTGATAGGATACGGAGCTGATAGCAAGCTATTCGATTTATTCGCCCCTATCTGTAGATCTTTTAGCATTACCCCGTCTGCACCACGAGGAGGCGATCTACCCAAAAGACCAGCACTTCTTCACTAAGACGACGTACAGAAAGTTTCAATCTGCCATCCATGGGGAAGTTGTTTTAAGTCTTTCAGATAATGTAACTTATTTGGGAATCATCTTGGACAGAAAACTCAGATGGTGGCTGGATCTTGAAGGAAGAATGAAGATAGCAAACAATGCCTTTTCCATTTGTAAGAAAAGCACTGGCTGCTGCAATTCAAGATGATTGTACCATAGTATGGATCCTGGAATATCAGATCATTAAACAAACCTGGTGCTGTTAAAGAATTACTACAACAGGCCAGTCAGTACAAATTAAATGTGTTGGCAGTCCAGGAAACGAAATGGACTGATAGCGAGATTCAGGACATGAGATCGCACACAATTTTTAAAAGTGGGAAGCCCTCAGGAGGCCGTGAATTTGGAGTCGCCTTTATTTTGGATAGGGAATTCAAATCACACGTCATCGACTTCAAGCGAATTAACGAACGGATGTGTGCGATCCGCAAAATTCTTCAAAATATGGCTAATAAATGTACATGCCCCGACGGAAGAAAAAGATGAGGAAACGAAAGATGCCTTTTATACGAGCCTTGAAAGGCTATTCGACTCATTGCCCTCAAACGACGTTAAAATAATACTTGGCGACCTCAACGCTAAGGTCGGGAACGAAGAGACTCATCGTGGAACAACTGGAGGGCATAGCCTCGACGACGAAAGTAACGACAACGGCCAGCGCCTGATAGACTTTGTATGCAGCAGAGACATAGTTATAAGTTCGACATGCTTCCCACATTGACGCATCCATAAAAGAACATGGGCATCACCAGATGGCAATACCTTTAACCAAATAGACCACGTCCTTATACAGCGGAGATGGGCCTCCAGCATCGTTGACGTTCGAACATTCAGAGGAGCAAATTGTGACTCGGACTACTACTTGGTCAAATCCAAATATCGATGTCGTATGTCAAAGGCGTATCAAACAAAGACCAGCCCTCTTCGTAAGTTTGACATCAAAAGGCTCCAAACGGCGTCAGTTGCGGAAAATTACGCAGCAGCACTTGAAAGAGAGCTCACTCCGATTCTGCCGATGACATACCGAAGCCTGTGAACCAAGTTTGGTTGGATATGAAGACAACCATAAAGACCGTTGCGGAACAAATGGTTGGGTATGAAGCTTGGCGCAAAAGAAATGACTGGTTCGACGACGAATGCCAAGATGCGTTAGATAAGAAAAATCAGGCGTACAGACAGTTTCTCGAAAGGAATACCAGAACGAAGAGAGAAAAATACGAAAATCTCCCACAAGTAGCAAATAAGGTCATTAGATGTAAGAAAAGAAAATATTATGACGACCAATTGAGAAATATCGATGACAATCTTGCGAGCAATAAAACAAGACAAGCCTACAAAGTAGTGAAAAGCCTAAGACGTGGATATCAGCCTAAGACAACCCTCTGTAAAGACAGAAATGGCACTATCATCGCCGAGGATAGTCAGATTAAGGAAAGATGGGCGTCATTCTTTAAAGAACTCCTTAATCCCGCATACGGCTCCCGAACATCGGAGCTGATAGGTGTCCAAACCTTCGACGAATGCCCACTGGAACCTCCAACGTTGGAAGAAGTCGAATTTGCCATCAGAAGCCAGAAAAGCAATAAAGCGCCAGGCATAGACGAAATTCCAGCGGAATTAATTAAATATGGCGGAAGCTGCACCCGAAATGCCATCCATAAAGTGATTCAGTACATATGGAATCAGGAGCAAATACCGGAGGAGTGGTGCCAATGCATTATTTGCTCTATCCACAAAAAGGGAGACAAACTCCAGTGCGAAAACTACAGAAGTATCTCACTACTTTGCACGTCATATAAAATACTGACGAAAATATTAGAAAATAAGATTAAAATTTACGCTGACAATGTGATTGGGGAGTACCAAGGCGGTTTTAGAGCTGGTCGATCAACGACTGATCAACTTTTTACGGTCAAGCAAGTGCTTGAAAAATGCTGGAAATTCAACATCGACGTTCGCCAGGTTTTTGTGGACTTTACACAAGCATACGACAGTATTGATCGAAACGTACTGTACAAAATAATGCTGCATTTTGGCATCCCAGCAAAACTAGTCCGACTGACCAAAATGACGATGACATCAACAACATTACAAGTCAGAGTCAACAACCAACTAACTGAAGCCTTTGACACAAATGTCGGACTAAAACAGGCTGATGGCCTGGCCCCTCTGCTTTTTAACCTAGCTTTAGAATACGTCATTAGAAAGTTACCCGTTGACACAAGAGGTACGCTGCTTTATAAATCTAGCCAGATAGTGGGTTATGCGGACGATATCAACATATTATCACGCTCTTTCACATCCGCAAAAGAAATTCTACTAAGCCTCGATCAAGCAGCAAAAGAAGTTGGCCTGAAAATCAATGAAACAAAAACGAAAATAATGACACAAAAAGGAAAAGGACCTCCAATAGACAAAACATTACAATTGACGAATATAATTTGGAAAATGTGGACGAATTCATATATTTAGGCACGAAATTGACAAAGAGTGGAAATGAAACGAACGAAATAAAAAGACGAATCCAGCTCGCAGATAAAACGTATTATTCAGTCTTAGCTATTCTTAAGGCCAGTTGCGTACACAGGAAAACCAAACTCCAAGTCTAAAAATCAATAGTAAGACCTGTGCTTTGCTACGGATGCGAAACATGCACCCTTATACAAGCATCCGCAAATATGTTGAACGCTTGTTGAGCCACGCCCATTGATTTTGGAAGTTTTTGTTGCATTTGGGATGAATCTTCGTCCAGTAATGTCTCCAGTTCTGCATCTTCAAACTGTTTAACCGCTCCGAGATGCTCCTTGCCTTCCACGCCGAAATCACCAATTTTATAGCGTTGAAACCATTCGTACGTTCTTACACTAAAAGCACCCTCTCCATAAGTTTCAACAATCATTCGACGCGCCTCAGCTAGAGAATTTTTTTTGGAATTGAAGGCAAAAACCAAACTTCCCGCAAATGAAGCTTATTTGGCTCAAACTTCAAAGTATATGACGCCGATAAGACTTCATAAATCTAATGATGAGGAGTTGTTGACAGATGCCTAAGTTTACCATGTGACGTTTCTGTTCCGCCATTGTTGATCAGCATTTTCTGCTAGCGCCATCTATTGGGAAACAGTGGGTTTCAATTTGTATTTTCGATATGCGTGAAGTTTTTTAGCAATTTCACGATTGGACAATACTGGGTAGACATTTGAAAAGGAGAATAGTACTGGGTGCTATTTAAAATACATGGGATTTATGACAATGTGGGAAAATTTCGTATCAAAAAAATATTCTGCGCACTTTATATTTGACATGTCAAATCGAAATAAGAGAACGAAATCAACAGGTGCACAGCATTTATGACTGTCAAAACCAATTTTGTATGGAATAAACTTTTCTGTGCACTTTTTATTTTGGCATATCAAATAAAAAATCCCAGAGATTCTATGATTCACAAAATCTGTTTATATAATTTGTTGGCGCGGTTTTTTTTACATGCCAACACAAACACGAAATGTAGTATGCAGTGCAGTTTTTTAATGTTAAAACTGTAGGATTTAACCTATGTATAATAAAAAATAGTGAAATTATTTTATATATTTTAAAAATGCTAACCTTTGTATAATATTACTTTATAAATCTAATAATAAAGTATTGTGATCGACACAAGGAAAAAAAAACTTTGCTACCCTGAAATTTTTTTTTTCGCGTTTCATGAATAAATTAGCCCAACAATGCAAAAAAAAACATAACAGGAGTACGATTGGGCATAAAGCCCAATCGTGCGATACTCTAGATGAAAGAGAAATTTTTGTATCTTAAAAAATTTTGTAGGGGAAGTGGTAGAGGGGGTGACGACATTGAACTAATTTTTTCACATGACGGTAAGGTTGCTATCAAAATGTTTTATACAAAATTTAGGATTTAAAAATTTAATAGGTACTGAGAAAATTAGTGTATTGGATGTAGTGAAGTAGTGCAGTTTGTATGGGAGGTGATAGAAGGAGGGGCGAGTTTTTAATGACTTTTCAGAAATAACTATAAATATCATGCTTTTTCATGAAAAAGTGCAGTTTGTATGGGAGGTGGTGGAAGGAAGAGGACTCAAATAACTTTTGTACAGTAGATTTATATCATCATAAAAGAAATATATTCCAAATTTCAGATCAATAGTATTTATATTTTTCGAGCAAATCTGTTTATTGTGAAATTACGAAATTGTGTCATTTTGTATGGGAGGGGGTGGAAGGGGTACAGCTAATCGTCTCATTTTTTTTGGTCTTAATATAAATTTTAAATAAATATTTTGTACACAATTTCAGCTTGATAACTATTATACGCACTGAGTAAATTGGCTTAGAGCATTTCATGAAAAAGTGCAGTTTGTATGGGAGGTGGTGGAAGGAGGGGGAAGACACAAATTATTTTTATAGAGTAGATTGGAATCATCGTAAAAGTATTACATTCCAAATTTCAGAACAATGTCATTTGTACTTTTCAAGGAAATCCGTTTATTGTCAGATTGCGAAATTGTGTCATTTTGTATGGGAGGGGGTAGAAGGGGTGAAGCGATTTGGCTGGTTCACGAACTTGACCTTACTTTTTTGTTAAAAACGACGTATAATAAATTTGAACTTTCTAGCTCAACGCGTTCTCAAGCTAGAGAGGACATGGACGGACAGACAGACGGACGGACAGACGGACGGACGGACAGACGGACGGACGGACGGACGGACATCCGGTTTTGAGATTTTTGAGTGATTATATGAACTTCTGTATCATTCATTTTTTTCTCCGAGCCTTATTTCTTGGCGTTACAAACTTTGTGGCAAACTTATAATACTCTCAGATTTCATCTAGAGTATAAAAATCCGTCCCGCCGTACGCCGTACATATGGACTCATATCTCCGAGACCGCTAAAGGTAGAATGTTCTTTTTTAGCTGGATTGTTGATTGGGTAAGTGAACTCTATTTTCTAAATTTTGTGGGGTGTTAGGTGGAAGGGGGAGGCGGGGGGAGGGAAAAAGTCGAAAACTACACTTGCTAGTATCTCCATCACGAATGCAGATAGAAAGTTGAAAATCGGTACATATATAGAGAAGGTTGTGTGACAAACTCTAAAAATAATTTAATTTTTTTATCCA
Source organism: Chorisops tibialis (assembly GCA_963669355.1). Classification (NCBI taxonomy): domain Eukaryota; kingdom Metazoa; phylum Arthropoda; class Insecta; order Diptera; family Stratiomyidae; genus Chorisops; species Chorisops tibialis. Next base: position 108,482,959 of record OY770262.1, on the reverse strand, counting down.
TTGGCGTCCGAAAAGGGGGGGCTAAAAACAAATTGTCGGCCGAATTGTTTTTTCAAATGACTATATCTTCGAAATTACTTATTATAAAAAATTCATATTTTGGGACCATTAAGGTGGCATCTAGTGCCATCGGAATCAGCTTAGAGAGTGGCTAATTATTGTAAGGGGAGGGTCAAGCGGGCTAAAGAAAAACACTTAAAAATGAATATCTCAACTATCTCTTAAGCTTTGTAATTCAAATTTGAAACATATATTAAGCTATATTAGGAAAATACAAAAAAATATAATATGTTGAAATAATAGTAGTGGGGGGAAATGGGGAGCATTTCAAAAATGGCGCACTTTTCAAAATTACATATCCTTATATCTCAAAAAATAGTACAGATATCAAATCAAAAATTTGTCAGATTGTAGAACTATACAATAGTTAATTTTGATAACAATTTTAAGTTAGGGGGTGTAAAGGGAGGGAGGTGGTAAGCAAAAATTTCGAAAATTTTGAGTGATTTTTTTAGGACTCTGGTCAAAGATAGGAACTTTAAATTTGGTGTGTGGATATATCTATTTAATATACATAGAAAAAAAATAATAATTTGATCCACAATTGTTACGAACCGACCACCACGGTCTAATGGGCACAAGGTGTTTCATGTGCAGCGAAAAAAACACGAAAACTGAAAATTTTTGAATGTAATTTTAAGGTAGAATTTTGAAAATTTGGGAAATACATTTAAAAAAATCCCTAAAAGTATGAAATATTAACTGGTCGAATACTTTCAAAACTTCTACCCCCTCCCGAGATATCATACGCGTATTATTCGTATTCGCAGCAAGGCAGTGAATCGTTTTCAAAGCAGCTAAAACTGCAAATTTCGAAACTTCCTGTAAATTGTCGTCGGCGTCGTCTTCAGATGAATCCTACTCATTTTCAGCAACTGATGATACGATTTGCTCTAAGTCAATTACATCAGTTTCAGTATAAGCACTGGAATCAATATTCACATAATCGACGACTGAAACTTCTTCAATGTCAGCTGCTAGCATTAGCGAGAATATGTCTCTGTCTAGATTATCCACAACTGGTACAGATTCCATTATTCCCAAGTCAAAGCCAGCTTTGATAAAACAGTTTGGAATGCAGCTTTTCGGAATATTCGCGATAGCTTGCTTAATCCAATAAATTGCGTCAAGGCAAGTAATGGATTTTGTTAATTACACTACTCAATACTTGCAACCAACCGACAAAGAATTCGTTTTCTGTAATGCGTTTTGAAACACTGAATAACTCCTTGGTCCATAGGTTGACACACGCTCGTTGTGTTAGGTGGAAAGAAAATCAAATTAACATTTGCCAGTTTGAGGTTTGGATGCGAGGTTGCATTGTCCAAAAATAGACAGACGTTTCTACCTTGCCGCCTCATTTCACTATTAAATTGTAAAAGCCATTCTTCCATTATTGATGTTGTCATCCAAGCCTTTTTATTAGCCCGCCATATTACAGGGAGCTTTTCTTTATCGATATTTTGAAAGCATCGTGGCTTAAGCGCTTTCCCTATCACCAAAGGCTTCTGAAAGGATCCGTCAGCAAATGCGCACAAGAACACTGTTAGCCGTTCTTTGGACTGCTTTCCACCACTACATTTTTCCTTTCTAAAAGATAGCGTCTTGTTTGGTAAGGCGTTAGCAATGACCTTAGGATCGTATCCTGCTTTTAGATCTTTCAACTTTTCGGTCCATTCTTTGGTCGTAACTGCTGACACATCATTTGCTTCCCCACAAACATTGGCGAAAACGATTTTGTGGCGTGCTTTAAAACTGGCAAGCCAACCATTAGAGGCTTTAAAATCAATACAGTGCAACTTTCTAGCAATTTCTTTAGCCTTTTCCTGTATAATTGGTCCAGAAATAGGCAAGTTTTTTGCACGAGCTGCAGCAAACCATCGCAAAGTAGCTTCATGGATTTTTTTCATTTCCTGTGACTCTTGCTTTCCTTTTGATGTGCAAATTATCAATCGCCGTCCATTGTAGTTTAATGTCTTCTTTATTCCGCAGAATTTCATAAATTTGTGTCTTCCCACATTTGAATTTGTTTTGAAGATCTTTAATCGACAAGCCATTATTTTCTTTTCCATCGATTACTTCTATTTTTTCCTTTAAGGTTAGTGTATTTAACTTTTTCGACATTTTTACTGGAATACAGATTATCATTAAATTCAACAACTTTTCGATTTAGTAAGATTAAATGCCTAACCGTTGGTATTCTCTAAAACAATTAACAAAACTTGGATGGCGAACAACAGTCAAAAATCAAAACCTTCCGTATAAACAATCTAGTCGGTTCACTCTCGCCCGTTCTATTTTTAGCCGTTCGGAACCAATCGGAACCGAAACATGTTAATTTTGCACGTTATTTCTTCTTCTTCTTGTTCTTCAGAGAGCGGAGAGCGGAGAGAGCTTCATTTTTCTGGCGTTTCTATTTCTCAAACTGACCTGCGAGCATTTGTTCTTCGGTTTTCATTAATTGAAGGGAGCAAAACAAAAATAATCAAAACAAAAAAAAAACTTCGAAGAAGATTTCCGTCTTATATTGGTCCCACGAGATAAAAATTTTCCTGTGTTTTGTTTCCGGGTTCGCGTTACACAGGTTCCGCCTTATGCAAGTCAATATACATGGATTATTTTGATTTAAACTTCGGGACTGGCAATTATGTGCGTCTTAGACAGGTTTCCGCGTTATTAGGGTTCCGGCTTATGCAAGTTTCACTGTAATAACCAACAAAGTAAAAGCTACGAACTTGAAATTTTTTACGAGTACCTTACAAGAGAAGAAAAAGAAAAATGTTTCACAAATTTTGCAATTTCCCCACCTCTTCTACCCCCTCCCATACAAAATTATTTTTTTGAGCATTTTTAAGAAAATCAGTTATCAGCTAACTCTTAAAAGATATCCATTTCAAATTTTGTATGAAAACTTACAAAAGTAATTGAAATGAGATTCCTTTAAAAGTTTTGCAATCGCACTTGCCCTTCTACCCCCTTCCATACAAAAGTATCATTTCGACCTATTTCATTAAATCAACTAATAACCGACAAATTAAAAGCTACGAATTTGAAATTTTTTACGAGCACACTACATGAGAAAGGAAATAGAATTGCGTCACAATTTTTGCGACTCCCCTACCTCCTCTACCCTCTCCCATACAAATGTTTGGTTTAGTGAATGTAAAATACACCGAATCTTTTGAAAATTCTATGCAACTTCGTATATGAAACTGACATTCTATACAAGGAATATTGGACGTGATTCAAGCAATCAATTAAAAAACTATTAACATCCACATCCATATACTGGAGCTTTCGAACGTTTCCACAAAGTGTTAAATTGATAACTGCCCTGCCCAAGAACCCCCTTTCACTTAGTCTTCTCTAACCACTCTAACCTGGATATTGACTTTCCACGCATCCGCAACTTGTCCCAAGAATAATAAAGTTTCGCCCGGCAGTTGGCAGTTTATTTAAAGTTAGAATTGTCCTCTAACACCCAAAAGATCTACAGTTAATGTAATTTTTAGATTGTTTGTATCATAAACTAATGCAATACAAATTATATTTATAGCGGAGCTTGTTATATATTTCTAGTTTGTGCAAAAAAATATCATTTATTCTTTAGGCCTAAAATGTCGCTGTGGAGTTTCCAGAAAGTACTTCAAAAACCCTACAAAATCAATTTAGTAGATTATTGATTACCTCGATACAGAAACCAAGATAAAGTTTTTTTTTATAATAGTTGAACCCTGCAGTTCCTGACGGTTCAACGAAATATGCTTTTTCGAAGAAATTGCCCTCGTTTTAGAATTAATTTTTACCACTAGTTTGAATCAAAAAATGTTAATTTAATGAAAAGTTTTGAATCGATCGCCAAAGGCTACTTCCATAGATTTTGATCTTCTAAATATCATTCCGATGCGAGTGATTCAGTATTCTGAGATACGCTCTACGCCAGATTCGGAAATGCCATTTCGAGAAGTTTTGCTTTTTGCCTGAGTCCGCCTTGTGGCGCTCTGGAAGCCCTTCAGTAAGATACTTCTATTATAACAATAATTGAATATTCGGTCAAAAACACATGTTTAAAGTTTAAAAACTCTATTTAAAGCAGGCGAAAAATTATCTTCAAACCTCCCCTTGAAATAGAGAGCTCATTAAGTTGAACTTGGAGTTTGAAAACTATTACTGTAATAAACTTTGGGTTTCCTTGAACTATACATTTATTCAAATAATTCCAAACTTTGTGTAAAACATGCTCGCTGAAGTTGTTTTCATTTCGCAATCAAAACCACAACTTTGAAAAGTAAGAAGAGTTTTGAAATAAATTATTAAAAAGTTTCAAAATCAAAAACTCCAAATATTCTACAGCACTGAAGTTTTTTTTACCTTTGGAAAAAAAGGAGACTTAAGGGTAATGTTGTAGCAGCTCTTTGCAGAGATGCGTTTTTCAGATAACATGATCTATATCCGCCCTGAAAATAGAATGATTGAAAATTGTCTAATTCTACTGCTAAGATTAAAAAATTCATATAGAGTAATTGACATTTTAATATCTTTATCTACCAAAATATTTTGCAAACTTCATAAATATTGATTGGAATAAAAGTTAAGAGTTTTCTTAAGCAATTTTTTCAATTTTCCATTATCCTATTGAAGCACAATTTTACGTATCGCCGATACGAAAGGAAAAAACTTATCTACTTAATCCATGTGTAAAGTAGATACTTTATCGGTAATGAGTTCTTTCGCTACAAAAGGGATATAATTTAATCTTTGATGTAAGGTAAAGAAATTTTCAAGAGATTTTCCTTTATGGCAACATAATAATTGGAGCTTATTGATGCTTACAATTATGCTTATATCGGCTCACATCACCTTTAACATACAATCAATTTTCAATTATTTATAATAGCAAAGTCACACGTGGTATGGATGTTGGTGACGGCTTAAATTAAAATAATTAGTATCGACACTTCACGTTGTAATTTAATATTGAACTAATTATTCAATTTATGTTTTAGTTATTTATGCATTATAGTCCGAGTTTCTTAAGAATTTTTTTTTTTTTAAACCTGATCATATGAACACTGTAACTTAAAGGGGTTCAATATTTGCCTTCTTCCACCCCCCTCCCGCATATAAACAGGTGTTTTTTAGGAACACGGAACTCGGGAATGGCTCAACCGATTTTTTTCAAATTTCGACAAATGATTCTTGACGATATTGTCTATGCCCTGACGGGAGCTTTTGGCAAAATAGTGCTTTGGGAATTATTAATAAGAGTTTACATTTTTTCGCAACTTTAACACAATATAACATTTTTACTTCTAATTTTTTTAAATCGGCTCCGTCAGGGCATAGATAATTTACCGTAGGGCATCTGTACCAAATTTCAGTTTAATCGGGTGATATTTACCTGAACTCTGTGTTTCTAAAAGGTGAAAAACGTGATTTTTCAGGAGAAGCGTTTGAAAGAATCGGGACCGACTCTAATCGCCTTAAACCCTTTAGATTAAAAATTAAAAATAAAATACTTCTAATTGGATTTTTGAAATGTTGCAAAATGTGCAGAAAGAGTTGTAGAATTTTTTAAGCCAATAAAATTTTTTTTTCATTTTTTTCATGATTTTCAAGTATTGAACCCCCTTAAAAGTGCAAAATATTTTTAGCCCGAGATGGGTTCATTTATCAGCTTAGCCCATTTAGCGCGAGTGTGTTGTAATAGCTGCTTTAAAAATTCTAATTTGAAAGCGAAATGGAAAAATATTCTAGGCATGATTTTGAATAGTTGAATATAACACTGTTCGAAATTCATACGATTAGTGAATTTTCGAACAAGGCGGCGAATACTCTCGAAAAATATTTTCTGTTTCATTTTCATTCTCTCCAATGATATGTTTTCGTTATTTGAAACATGTACAATGGATGGAGTAAAGTTCAGTGCAGAAAATGTAGTAGGTGTTTGAGGAGATGTTATCTAGATGAAATCCGAGAATATTACATAGTTTCCCAAAAAGTTTGTTACGCTAAGAAAAAAGGCTTGGAGAAAAAAAAAGTAAATGAATTCATATTATCACTCAAAAATCTCAAAATCGGATGTCCGTCCGTCCATACCCTTTCTGGCTCGAAAACGTGTTGACCTAGATAGATCAAATTTTGTACAAGTCGCTTTTAATAAAAAAGTAAGGTAAAGTTAGTGAACGGGCCAAATCGCTATACTCCTTCTATCCCCTCCTATTCAAAAAAATACATTTTCAAAAATTTACAATAATCAGATTTTTTTGGAAACTATAAAGGATTTTGATTTGAATTTCGGAATCTGTTATTTTACTTTATTATTTTTTAATAATAAACTATTGTGATCGACACAGAAAAAAAAAAAAATTTGCTACCCTGAAATTTTGTTTTTTCGCGTTTCATGACTAAATTAGCCTAAAAAAGCAAAAAAAAAAAATCCGTCCCGCCGTACGCCGTACGCCGTACATATGGACTCGTACCTCCAAAACCGTTAAAGGTAGAATGTTGGTTTTTGGGTGGATTGTTAATTTGGTAAGTGAGCTCCATTATCCAAATTTTGGGGAGTGTGGGGTGGAAGGGGGAGGCGGGGGGATGGAAAAAGTTGAAAAATACACTTGCTAATATCTTCACCACGAATGCAGATAGAAAGATGAAAATCAGCATACATATAGAGAAGGTTGTGGGACATACTCCAAAAATAATTTAATTTTTTTATCCATTGGCGTCCGAAAAGGGGGGGCTGAAAACAAATTGTCGGCCGAATCTTTTTTTGAAATGATTATATCTTCGAAACTACTTACCATAAAAAATTCATATTTTGGGACAATTAAGATGGCGTATAGATCCATCAGAATAAGCTTAGAAATAGGCTAATTATTGTAAGGGGGAGGGTCAGGGGGGGTGCAAAGAAAAACACTTAAGAATTAATATCTCAACTATCTCTTAAGTTATGTAATTGAAATTTAAATCATATACTAAGCTATACTAGCGAAATATAAAAAAAATATAAAATTTGGTCATAGTAGTAGTGGGGGGAAATGGGGAGCATTTCAAAAATGGTGCACTTTTCAAAATTAGAAATCGTTATATCTCAAAATTGAGTGCAGATATCAAATCAAAAATTCGTCAGATTATAGAGCTATATAATTTATAATTTTGATAAAAATTTTAAGTTAGGGGGTGTAAAGGGAGGGAGGTGGTAAGCAAAAATGTCGAAAATTTTAAGTGATTTTTTTAGGTCAAAGATAGAAACTTTAAATTTTGCATGTGGATACATCTATTTTATATACATAGAAAAAAAATAATAATTTGATCCACAATTGTTACGAACCGACCAGCACGGTCTAAGGGGCACAAGGTGTTTCATGTGCAGCGAAAAAACACGAAAACTGAAAATTTTTGGATGTAATTTTAAGGTAGAAACTTGAAAATTTGGGAAATACATTTAAAAAAATCCCCAAACGTATAAGATACTAACTGGTCGAATACCTTTGAAACTTCTACCCCCTCCCATACAAAATTATTTTTTCGACCATTTTTAAGAAATTAATTATCACCTAACTATTAAAAGCTATCAATTTGAAATTTTGCATAAGAACTTATAAAAATATTTAAAATAAAATTATTTTAAAAGTTTCAAAATAGCACTTGCCCTTCTACCCCCTCCCATACAAAAGTATGATTTCGACCAATTTCATTAAATCAACTAATAAACAACAAATTAAAAGCTACGAACTTTAAATTTTGTACGAGCACCTTACTAGAGAAAAAAAAGAAAATTGCATCACAAATTTTGCAATTCCCCTACCTCTTCTACCCCCTCCCATACAAAATTATTTTTTCGAGCATTTTTAAGAAATCGGTTATTAGCTAACTCTTAAGAGCTATCCATTTCAATTTTTGCCGGAAAACTTATAAAAATAATTGAAATGAAATTTTGTTAAAAGTTTTGCAATCACGCTTGCCCTTCTACCCCCTCCCATACAAAAGTATCATTTCTACCTATTTCATTGAACCAACTAATAACCAACAAGTTAAAAGCTGCGAACTTGAAATTTTGTACGAGAAGACTACAACAGAAAGGAAATAAAATTGCGTCACAATCTTTACGATTCCCCTACCTTCTCTACCCCCTCCCATACAAATGTTGGTTTCGTGAATGTAAAATACACAGAATCTTATTCTATGCAACTTCGTCTATGAAACTGACATTCTATACAGAGAATATTGGACGTCAATTAAAAAACTATTAACATCCACCGACCCTTACTATCAACCCTCATCCCTCCCCTCAAAAAACTCAAACTTGCATAAATAAACGAACGAAATATTGGTTATATATACTGAAGCTTTTGAACGTTTCCGCAAAGTGTTGACAACTGTCCTGCCCAAGAACCCCCTTCCACTTAGTCTTCCCTAACCACTCTAACCTGCATATTGACTTTCCACGCATCCGCAACTTGTCCCAAGAATAATAAAGTTTCGCCCGACTTGTTGGCAGTTTATTTATAATAATTACCAAATATTTTTAAAACCCTTCACTCTTTCTGTAAACTCTCATATAAACTGCCCTATTTCATGAAATAAAAGAAAAATTCATTTCAAAAAAAAAAATTGTCTAAGGGGATTTTAATGCAAAAGTCGGAAAAGAGGAGGCTCATAGAGGAACAACAGGAGGGCACAGTCTCCATGACATAACCAACGACAATGGCCAACGTTTTATTGATTTCGCAAGCAGCAAAAATATCATAGTAAGCTCTACATGCTTCCCACATTGCGATATTCACAAACGAACGTGGGCATCACCAGACGGTCACACCTTCAACCAAATAGACCACGTTCTAATTGAGAAAAGGGCTGCATCCAGCATACTTGATGTACGAACTCTCCGCGGTGCGAATTGTGACTCTGATCACTATCTAGTCAGAGCTAAGTATCGATGCAAAATAGCTTGTCGTGGATATTCGAAAACGAGTAGAGCTCGCAAATTCAAAGTCGACAAGCTTAACGACGAAACGGGTGCGCAGGCTTATATGTTAGCATGTAATAAACACCTGACACCAATATATGAAGATATCCAAAATATGCCAGTGGAGAATAAAAAAAAAAAAAAAAGAGGATATAAGCCAAAAACCAGTCTCTGCAAAGACGTGGAGGGCAACATCATCAGCGACGCACACGAAATCAAAAGGAGATGGGCTTCCTACTTTGAACATCTTTTGAATCCCATCCCAGTAGCACCGATAACGACAGACAACATTTCAATTGAAGCCTCAACTGACAATGATGAACCATCATCGATACCACCCACGCTTGCTGAAATCAAAGCAACCCTATGTGAACAAAAACGAAACAAAGCGCCGGGAATTGACGAGATACCAGTTGAACTTCTGAAAAACGGTGAAACTGTGTCGCTGAAATACTGCATAATATGATATGCAAAATTTGGACAGAGGAAATCATACCCGACGACTGGCGAAAAAGCATTATATGTCCAATTTACAAGAAAGGAGACAAACTCTGCTGTGAGAACTACAGAGGTATATCATTGTTGTGTACGTCCTATAAACTACTGACAAAAATTATTGAACGTCGTCTTAAGCCCTATACTAACCAAATAATTGGCGAATACCAAGGCGGATTCAGAACCGGACGAGCTACAACAGACCAGATATTCTCGGTGAAACAGGTGCTTGAGAAATGCTGGGAATATAACACAGACGTGCACCAAATATTCGTAGATTTTAAACAAGCATATGACGGTATCGACAGGAGCGTACTGTACCAAATCATGCTTGACTTTGGAATTCCTCCAAAACTAGTCCGACTAACAAGACTCACAATGACGAACACTGAATCCCAAGTGAGAATACAGACCGATTCCACAACCAGCTTTCGAACGGAATGTGGCTTAAAGCAGGGAGATGGTCTAGCCCCTATGCTTTTCAACTTGGCACTAGAGTATGTCGTCCGAAAAATCCCAGTCGACACCAACGGTACACTACTATTCAAGTCCACCCAACTAGTAGCATACGCTGACGACATTAACATTCTAGCAAGATCCTTCCCTAGTGCTAAGGAGGTATTTGTCAATCTTGACTCCGCCGCAAAAGAAGTCGGGTTGCGCATTAATGAAAGCAAAACAAAAGTAATGACGCAAACAAGAAGGAGAATGCCAATCAGACAAAACATAACAATTGCGGAATATAATTTGGAGAGTGTGGACAACTTCATATATCTTGGGGCTAATCTAGCAAAGGACGGTAATGAAACAGACGAAATCAAACGACGGATAATACTTGCAAATAAGACGTATTATTCGGTACTTCCAATAATGAAATCCAAGAAAGTGCACAGGAACAATAAGCTGCGGATTTATAAAACTATTATACGACCTGTGCTCTGTTATGGCAGCGAGACGTGGACATTAACGCGAACTTCCGAAAAAGCAGTTAACGCATTCGAAAGAAAGGTCCTCCGAAGAATTTTGGGACCTGTGAAGGAAGGAACGGAATGCCGAATAAGATATAACCATGAGTTGTATCAACTCTACGACGAGCCAGAAGCTTCAACGTTCATCAAGTTACGTAAACTGCAGTGGGCTGGCCATGTAGAGCGAATGGAAGACAGAAGAATCCCCAAACATGCTCTTAAAGGCAAAGCGAGTGGTAACCGGCCAGTAGGCAAACCACGCAAGCGATGGGAAGACTCGGTTGATGAAGACAGCAAAGCTATTCTAAAAATTAGCAGCTGGAGGACGCGGTCTTTGGATCGAGATGATTCGAGGCGACGACTTCAGGAGGCCAAGGCCCGATTTGGGCTGCCGCGCCATTGATGATGATGATTTCATGAAATACTATAAATCATTTTGCCAAGTACGTATAAAATTTGTTGAGCTGAAATCGTGCACTAAATATTTAATTATAAGTAAGATAGAAAAGAGTTAACTGTTTAGCTTTTACCGCCTCCCATAGAATATGGAACAATTTCATAATTTTACTAACAGTACATTTTCTTGAAAAGTATGACTACTACTAATCCGTAATTTAAAACATGTCGATTGCATGATGATATTAGTATTTTCTGAAAAAAAAATCACTAAGACCCCTCACTCCTTCTAAAACCTCCCATTCCAACTACACAATTCCACTAAAGACAATGCACTCATTTTCTCAGTACCTATTAAATTATCACTATCAGAATTCCTTAATGCAAGGAAATGCCATAAATCGGTTCCAAATTCAAAAGACGGAAACCAAATTATCCTCTGGCTCATCATTTAGTGAAGGGACGAAACAAACAAGAACATCCCTACACCAAGTACATAAATAAAAATAACAAAAAATTAACAAAAAATTGACAAAAAAAAAATTGGTATCAACCAACATTAAGTTTACGCTTTAAGCACATCTTATCGATAGAGAAGTCGAATACATCAGCATTCTTATTAACTTCTCTCGCGAGACGCGAAATCGGCTCATTCATACCATAGTTTGTCCGGTGAAAGCAAATCTGAAGAAGTCTAGGCTGCCTGGGTAAAAATTGACCAACTGCAAACTGCATTTAGCCCAAAAGCGTGGAAGAATCAACTAACCCTGTAAGAAGTTGATGAGCAAAAACTACATCAGCTACCTCACGTCGTTTAGACAGTGATGACATATTTAATAGCTTAAGTCGATCGATATAAGGGGGAAGACGAACTCTGTCATTCCAATTAAGGTGGCATAAGGCAATTCTCACAAATTTACGCTGAATTGATTCGATTCTGCCAATGAGCACATTATTATAATAAGGAGACCAAACTTGAGAAGCATATTCAAGGTGAGATCTAACGAAGGTGTTATAAAGAATCAATTTAACAAAGAGATTGTTAAATTCCTTGGATAAGCATGTGGTAAATCCTAACATAGAATTACCCTTTTGCACAATCTTATTTATATGTAAACTAAAATCAAGTTTACCGTCAAATGTAACACCTAAGTCAATTGTTGATTTGACACGATCCAATATACAGTCATTAAGACTGTATATTATTACAAACGGTGAGACTTTCCTAGTAAATGACATAACATGACATTTATCCACATTCAAATGAAGATCATTGTGGCGACACCAATTACTAAAACTAATCAAATCTTCTTGAAGAAAATTGTCGGAGTTGGAACTAAGAGACCTTAATGTCATCTGCATAAATAAGTACTTCCGAGTGTTTAAGAACAGATGCAACATCATTAATGGCTAGGACAAACAAAAGTGGCCCCAAGTGACTTCCTTGAGGAACACCGGAATGCGCAGTAAATGGCATAGAAGTACAGTCACGAAAGAGAATTTGATAAGTTCTATTAAATAGATATGACCTAATCCAATTAATAAACCATGTAGGAAAACCCAACATGTCTAACTTCAACAAAATAATGGAATGGGGTAGTTTATCGAAAGCCTTACTAAAATCAGTATAAATACAGTCCACCTGCTTACCCTCCTCAATATCCACAATGGATTTATTCGTAAACTCCATCAAATTAGTGACTGTTGACCTATTTTTGACAAAACCATGTTGTTTACTTGAAATCAAGGATTTACAGTGAAACGACAAGCACTCATACACTACAGACTCAAAAAGCTTTGGAATAGCTGATAGCTTAGCTATTGGTCGATAGTTTACGATTTCAGATTTTGCACCGCCCTTATGAGTCGGTATGATAAAAGAGGCCTTCCATACGTTCGGGAAAATCCCAGTTTTTAGAGACCTTTGAAAAAGGAGGGAGAGTGGTTCAGCAATAGAGACACAGCAGTGTTTCAAGACAACTGCAGGAACTCCATCTGGGCCAGGATAAGAAACATCTTTAAGGCGAGAGATATGGCAAACTATATCATTATAAGAAATCGGTATAGCAGACAAAGTAGTTGAAGCGGTACCTCTGAAGTTATCAAAGTACGTCATGTCAGGGATAAAGTTACTACCAGAAAAAGAGCCACTAAAGAATGTCGCAAAAAAATTACAAATAGTAAATTGATCATTACTATTGCTGCCCAGGAATTGAAAAGTAGCTGGATAACCATCAGATTTACGCTTACAATTAATAAATTTCTAAAACTTCACGGGATCTCTAATAATATCCGACTGCACTTTAAGTATGTATTTAGAATACAAGCGAGTAGATAAATCTTTGAATAAGTCATAATATTCTACATACAAACGAAAATTAGTGTCAGTCTTCGTCCTAGTATACCTATTCCAGGCAGCATTACGAGAATTGCGAATTGCACGCAACTCACTAGTGTACCAGGGATAAGACAATGAGATATTTTTGCGATAAGTAAAAGGAACTGTAGCAACAAAAAATTGGTACAGAATATAATAAAAATCAACAACGGCACCCTCAAAATCGGGATTGTCAAATATTTCGTTAAAGTTGAAATTAGAGATAAGGTAGTCCAACTGCACAAATTTTTGAAGGATACATTTAGTGCAAAACATTTTTATAGCAACTCTAACATGATGTAAAAAAAAATACTTCAAAGCCGTCACTCCTTCTAAATTTCTATTTCATTTAGAGTATTGTGTGATTGAGCTCTATGTTTGTAGTCCTGTTGTGTTTGTATACTCTAGATGAAATATGAGAGTATTATAATTTTGTCATAAATTTCGTAACTCTAGTAAATGAGGCTCGGAGAAAAAAAATGAATGATACTTAAGTTCATATAATCACTCAAAAATCTCAAAACCAGATGTGCGTCCGTCCGTCCGTCCGCCCGACCTTGTCTTCTGTAGCTCAGAGACGTGTTGTGCTAGAAAGCTAAAATTTTGTACTCGTCGTTTTTGACGAAAAAGTAAGGTAAAGTTCGTGAACGGGCCAAATCGCTCCAACACTCCCATACATAATGACTCAATTTCAGAATTTCATAATAAACGGATTTTCTCAAAAAGTATTAAAACGATAGCTCTAAAATTTAGAATACATTATTTTTATGATAGCATAAATTCATTGTACACAAATTATTTGAATAGCCTTACTTCTTCTACCACCTCCCATATAAACTGCACTTTCTCATGAAATACTTTAAGCCAATTTACTTTGTACGTATAACATTTTTCGAGCTGTAATTGTGTACTAAATATTTATTTAGAATTATAACTAAGATCGAAAAAAATAACTATTGTAATTTGCTTCATTCCTTCTATCCCCTCCCATAAAAAGTGACCCATTTTCTGAACTGTACATAAAAGCGATTTTCTTCAAAAGTTTGAATGTTACTGGTCTGAAATTTGAGAGATGTAACGCTCATAATCTTTATATTTATTACTGAAAGCAACACTGAAAACCGCAGCTCCTTCTACCACCTCGCACACAAACTGCAGAATTTCACTTAATTTAATACACCTATCGAATTTCCGAATCTTAAACTGTGTATAAACCAGTTTGATAGCAACTCTTTTAAGATGTGAAAAAATGAACTCAATGCCGTCACTCCTTCTACCACTCTCCATGCAATTTTGGCTTTACGCAAAATCGCAGTCCTGTTATGTCTTAAGATGCTTTTATAGCGTTATCACTAAAGAATTGAACATTATATTTCCAGCAAATTCCGAAGTCAGCCGTATTCATATCGCAATACGGTCGTAGTGAGATGATCACTGTACCATTGACAATTTAGCATATATCATGAAATTTGAAACTTGTCCGAATTAATTACAACTCGAATTCGTATAATGAAGCAAAATGTTTAGAACGTTCATCTCGAATTTGAATTTCAAATTAATATCAATGTACAGAGTGAAAAGATAGAGTTGAATATGCTACAGAAAATGCAACGCTGTGGATGACGATGCAAAAGGATGAAAGACATTTATTTCAAAAAAGGATTTCGCTTGAAATTTATGTTATATGTCGACTGATAGTTCTTATTTTTTTATGAATTAAACCAGAAATTTGAATTCGAAGAGGAAAAATAATTAAACATTACTTTCGAAAAAGTTCCATATAGAGCTAATTTTAAACACATATCATAGTAAATTTAATAGAACCAGAATTTAGATGAAATTTGAATGACATAATATGGCAATTAAAATTAACTGAACCGAAATATCCAATTTATTTGCTACTCATACTCATTTCTCTCGTGCACTGTCGTATTTTTATTACTCTAGATGAAATCTGAGAGTATATTATGTTTGCCTTACTGTTTGTAACGCTAGGAAACAATGCTCGTACAGTGTCGCCAAGAGAACAGAACTATTTGTTGTTGCTAAAAAATCTCGATTCCGACCGAGGACGTCTGTCTACAACATAACTGTCGAACGCTTTGAGCTATCGTGCTGAAATTTGTTGTGTGTCATTTTTTGCAAAAAACGAACCTTAAGTTCGTGAAGGGCCACATCCCCCTACTCCCTCACATACAAATTTCATGAAATCTCGAAATTTTAAGAAATTGATTTCCTCGAAACTATTTAAGCTATCGACTTCAGACTTGGGTCAAAGTATAATAATGTAAATATAAAAATTATTAAAAAAGGTTGATGTGATCTACTCACTCATTCTACCCCCTCACATACAAATGTACAATTTTTTTTATTTTTATACTTTAGATGAAATCTGAGAGTTTTATAAGTTTGCTCTAAGGTTTGTAACGCTAAGAAATAAGGCTTGGAGAAAAAATGAATGATACAGAAGTTAATGTTATCACTCAAAAATCTCAAAACCGGATGTCCGTCTGTCCGTCCGTCCGTCTGTTCGCTCTTTAGCTTGAGAACGCGTTGAGCTAGATTGTTCAAATTTTGAACACGTCGTTTTTGACAAAAAAGTAAGGTCAATTTCGTGAACTGGCCAAATCGCTCCACCCCTTCTACCCCCTCCCATACAAAATGACACAATTGCGCAATTCGACAATTAAAGGATTTGCTGAAAAGTATAAAAGCTATTGGCCTGAAATTTGGAATATATTTCTTTTATAATAATATCAATCTACCGTATAGAAATTATGCGTGTACTCATCCTCCTTCTATCACCTCCCATACAAACTGTACTTGTCATGAATTACTCTAAGCCAATTTACTCAGCGCTAGGCTGTAGCCTAGTGGGTAGAGTGTTTGGTTTACAATGCGAAGGTCGTGAGTTCAAATCCTGGTCGACGCATAATTACAGCACACTGCCTGCTTGGGTATACCTTGGTCACCTCAATCTACGAAAATAAGAAATTCGTAGATAGAGGGTTGTGCGAAGAGCTAACAACTCTTCCACTATAAATAATGAAAAATGTTAAGGAACCTGAAGGTCAGGAGGCCAAGGCCCCATTTTGGCTGTAGCGCCATTGAAGAAGAAGAATTTACTCAGTGCGTATAAAATTTAGCGGGCTGAAATTGTGCACCAAATATTTATTTAAAATTGTTAGTATGGCGAAAAAAAATTAGACGATTAGCTTCACCCCTTCTACCCCCTCCCATACAAAATGACGCAAATTCGCAATTTAACAATAAATTAATTTACTCGAAAAGTATACAAGCTATTAGTCTGAATTTAAGGGTATATTACTTTCATATTTAAATCTACAATAGAAAAATTATATGCGTCCTTCCTCTCCTTCCACCCCCTCCCATACAAACTACACTTTTTCATGAAACGCTCTAAGACGATTTTCTCAGAACATATAACATTTATAGAGCTCACATTTTGTAATAAATACTAAATTAGTATTATCACTAAGATCGGAAAAAAATATTTGATTAACTTCATTGCTTCTACCCCCTCCCATACAATATGACACAGTTTCACAACTTCACAAAAAATCGATTTTCTTGAAAAGTATGAATGACACTAGTCAGAAATTTAAGGGTTGTCAATTTTATAATATTCCTAGTTATTTTTGAAAAAATCACTAAAATCCCCCCACTCTCTCTACCGCCTCCCATACAAACTGCACATTTTCACTAAATCTAACTCACTAATTTTCTCAGTTCCCATTCAATTTTTGTAGTAAGCATTTTGTATAAAACATTTTTGTAGCTACTTTAGCATGATGGGGAAAAAATTATTTCAATGCTATCACCCCTTCTAACACTCCCCATACAAAATTTCTTGGGATGACATCTAGAGTATCGCAGATCTGTTATGTTCATTGCTAGTTTCAATGAACTAATTTTTTGCCCATCATGCTAAAAATGTTTTATACAAAATGCTTACTCCAAAAATTGAATATGAGCTGAGAAAATTAGTGTGTTAGATTTAGTGAAAATGTGCAGTTTGTATGGGAGGTGGTAGATATAGTGGGGGGATTTTAGTGATTTTTTCAGAAATAACTAAGAATATCATAAAATTGATATCCCTTAAATTTTAGACTACTAACATTCATACTTTTCAAGAAAATAGATTTTTTGTCAAGTTGTGAAACTGTTGTCATATTGTATGGGAGGGGGTAGAAGCATTGAAGCTAATCAAATATTTTTTTCTGATTTAGTGATAATACTAATTAAGTATTTATCACAAAATATGAGCTCAATAAATGTTATATGTTCTGAAAAAATTGTCTTCGAGCATTTCATGAAAAAATGTAGTCTGTATGGGAGGGGGTGGAAGGAGAGGGAGGACGCAAATAATTTTTCTACTGTAGATTTAGATTATTATAAAAGTAATATATCCCAAAATTCAGATTAATAGCTTCTATACTTTTTGAGTAAATCCATTTAATACCAAATTGCGAAATTGTGTCATTTTGTATGGGAGCGGGTAGAAGGGGTGAAGCTAATCGTCTAATTTTTTGTGGCCTTACTAACAATTTTAAATTAATATTTGGTGCACAATTTCAGCCGGGTAAATTTTATACGCACTGTGTAAATTGACTTAGTGTAATTCATGACAAATACAGTTTGTATGGGAGGTGGTAGAAGGAGAGGGAGGACACGCATAATTTTTATGCGGTAGATTCATATTATTATAAAAGATATATTTTAAATTTAAGGCCAATAGCTTTTATACTTTTCGAGCAAATCCTTTAATTGTCGAATTGCGCAATTGTGTCATTTTGTTTGGGAGGGGGTAGAAGGGGTGGAGCGATTTGGCCCGTTCACAAACTTGACCTTACTTTTTTGTCAAAAACGACGTGTACGAAGTTTGAGATTTCTAGCTCAACGCGTTCTCAAGCTAGAGAGCGAACAGACGGACGGACGGACGGAAGGACATCCGGTTTTGAGATTTTTGAGTGATAATATTAACTTCTGTATCATTCATTTTTCTCTCCGCGCCTTATTTCTTGGCGTTACAAACTTTAGAGCAAACTTATAATACTCTCAGATTTCATCTAGAGTATAAAAACTGCAAATAAGTCGGGCGCAACTTTATTATTCTTGAGAAAAGTTGAGGATGTGTCAATATGCAATTTAGACTGGTTATAGAAGACTAAGCGGAATGATGTCCTAGGGCAGTGCTGTAGCTAATTTAACACTTAATTGCGAATACGATCAATAGCTCCGTTAGATACATTGTGACCATAAAGTTCCGCGATTTTGCAAACAAAATTATTCTGGGGACTGATATTTCAACTATGTTTTTTGTAAGCAGGTAGGACTGTCCTTAGTTATTATCTTAAAAATTAGGGCGGTCTGTTAAACAGTTTGTTTGCAACAGTTGGTTGAACGGGTACACCTCAGTAGTCCACGGCGATTTATAAAATGGATAAAAATATTTGACAGAGAGCTTAGTCTCAAATTCTGTGTTTCCAACCAATTTCGTGTGCGGAATCGTTGCGAATGATGGAGTAGGCTGACTGTGATTCAGTAATATAGAAAAAAACGAGTTTACTAGCCTTTAAAGATAGCCGGCAGATCGTTGAAGAAATTACTCGTTCTGGACGACCTTTGACCACCTCAACTGACAAAAACGTTCGAAACGTAAAGGAAATGCTCAAAAATAGTCATGCCAGTGTTAGGGAGATAACAGGAGAGCTCGACAGCTCCTGCAAGTCCATTCATTTGATTTCAGTGGATACTTTGGTCATGAAACGCGTCCTTGCCCGACATGTTCCGTTTAGACTGAATTTTCTTTAAACAAATTTCCGTGAAAAGGTCTTTTTGAACATGCTTGATCGTGCGAATTCTGATCCCACATTCATGGATCGCATCATAACTATTGATGAGACATAGATCTATGAGTTTGATAAGCAAACCAGTCAACAATCATCGGAATGGAGGAAAAAAAGGACATAAACCAAAAATCGCCGTGGACTACTGAGGTGTACCCATTGAACCAGCTGCTGTAAGCAAACTGATTAACAGACCGTCCTAATTTTTGGGATAATAAATAAGGACAGTCCAACAGTTATCAAAGAAAAAAAAATTTTAAATATCATTCCCCAGAGTCATTTTATTTACAAAATCCCCGTACTTTATGGTCACAATGTATAGTCAATATTTCATTCATTTAAGTTTGCAGCTTTGGGGTTTTATGAGGGGAGGGGGAAGTGGTGATAGTAATGGTGGGTGGATGTCAATAATTTTTTAATTGATTGCTTGAATCACATCCAATATTCGCTGTATAGATTGTCAGTTTCATAGACGAAGTTGCAAAGAATTTTCATTAAATTCGGTGTATTTACTTTCATGGAACCAAATATTGTTATGGGTGGGGGTAGAGGAGGTAAGGGAATCGTAAAATTTATGATGCAGTTTTATTTCGTTTCTCTTGCAAGGTGCTCGTACAAAATTTCAAGTTCATACCTTCTAATTTGTTGGTTATTATTTGATTTATTGAAATTGATCAAAATCATACTTTTGTATGGGAGGTGGTAGAAGGGCAGGTGCGATCTCTAAACTTTTGACGCAATTTCGTTTCGCCAAGTAATATTGTTCGCACAGAGTCGCCAAGGATACAGAAATATTTGTTGTCGTTCAAAGATCTTGAATCCGGATGTCCGTCTGTCCGTCTGCTCGGTCTGTAGCTTGAGAAAACGCGTACAGGTTATTTTTGGTAGAAAAGTAAGGTCATGTTCGTGAACCGGCCAAATCGCTTTACCCTTTCTACCTACTCCCATACAAAATAACTCTATTTCGGAATTTGACAATAAACGGATTTTCGCGAAAAGTATGAAAGCTTTTCATCTGCAATTTGGAACATATTATTTTAATAATGATTTCAATCTACAATACAATATTTGAACCACTCCCAATCCTTCCACCATCACCCATACAAGCTGCACTTTTTCATGAAATACCATAAACCATTCAGTACGTATAAAATTAATCGAGTTGAAATTGTGCACAAAATATTTATTTATAATTAGTAGTAAGACTGAACAAAATTAGATGATAAGCTGCGCTCCTTCTTCCCCCTTCCGTACAATATGACACAATTTCAAAACTTTATAAAAAGTAGATTTTCTTGAAAAGCATGAATGCTACTGATCTGCAACTTAAGACATGTCAATTAAATGGTGTTTATAGTGATTTGTGAAAAAGTCATAAAGAACTCCCGATTCCATCTACCACCTCCAATGCAAACTGCACATTTTCACTTAATTCAATGCCTTAATTTTCTGTCTAACTACTTAGTTTTTTAAGCTTACATTTTCAATAAAACAATTTGATAGGATCTCTAGGATGATGAGAAACAAATTAGTTAACTGCTTTCACCCCTTCTACCTTTCCCCATACAAAAAACCGTTTAAATAAGAAAAAAAAATCTATTTCATCTTGAGTATCGCATGATTGGACATAAGTACCAATCGCAATGTTGTTAAGTTTCTAGCCTCATGTGAAACAGGGTTGATTTAAATAAGGTGATAAGGCACTTGAAGAATGCATTAAATTCGCTTTTTTCCAAGTGAGCTCAATCCTTAAACATTTACTTTTCCCTATCTCAAATCGGACCCTCGATAAAGTCGTAATTTAGTATAAAAATGTTGCCATAAAAGAATTTGCATAATATTTTAATGGCCAACTCGACATTATTATCCTGATCAGTAAGTAGCTACACCATTTAAGCGAGAAAGCATTTTCCTTATTTGATGGACACTAAAAAAGTTGACATTTTATTCGGTTTTACGTGACAGCTTGAGATTATTAATCCGCATTCGTTTTTATATGTAAAAAATAATAATAATAAAGTTTTCGGATCAAGAGAACTTTCGATCAGTAAACGGCGACGAAAAAAAAAAAAAAAAATCGTTCGCTCAAAGTCAAAAACATGAGTGACAAGATTATGGGATGGGTGTGGTTAAGGCGAAGGGCGGGTATGGGTAGGTGGCTAATGATAATACTTTGAGGTAAATTTGTTATACCTTGAGTGGCTTTTAGGCCTGCTATGTTGTAAATTGGTTATGGGCTTTCGATTATTTCAATAAAATCGATATGTTAAGATACGAATTTATGTCCCGTGGATATTATTGACGACTGAATGGCAATGACGTTATCCAGTGATTGTTTTCGTTTTTCTATCGCTCACATGTGACTTGTAAATGTACACACGTCTTTATTATCCTTGAGTAAAACTTTATGAAAATATTTATTTGGGAATGTAGTAAATAAATTGCTCTGAAGTGGGATTTTGGGAATAGGTATTTTTGAAAATCAGATAAGTTAGAGCCGGTTTCGTGGTACTGGGGTTTGAATAAATATTAATGTGTATCTTTTGCGTTATTGCGTGTTAATATTAATTGTATTTCGATCACGAAACCGTTTTTCTTGTTATATGTATGGATCGGGTTTTAATTGAGTCATTGACGTATGTGATGATGTGAAATGGGTTTTTGTCAATGTTGAAAAAATGCTGCCGAAATGATAGCATAGAAATTACGTTATACTAAAAGAAAACAATTTATATTAAAATTTTTGACATGGATATGTATTATAGCTGGCTCTGGGCTTTGAAAACTGTGCGACAGTTTTTGCGTCACTCCTTCGTATGTTTATATCTTACGATTTACTTAACTTAAAAAGTTTATATCTTAGGATCATTTAGGTGTGGTTTGGGTGTACTATAATCAAACTTATTGCGGGGATAATACTTGTAATTTGGAAGGGTCAGGAGGGCGAGATGAAAATAGTGTAAAGAAAAACACTTAAAAGTAAATATGCAATTCAAAATTGAAATATGTATTGAATAGTTTAACATTTAGGCATAATATGGAACTGGGGAGCATTTTAAAAATGGTAAACTTTTCAAAATTTCAAAGCGTTAAATCTCAATATTTGTATATCTTAAATATTTCATAAATGGTGACGCCGTCTGAACCAACGATGTTTCATTTGAACCGGGACACAACTAATGAAATGAAACGGAATGAAATGAAACGGAACGAAATGAAACGGAACGAAATGAATCGGAAAAAATGAAACGGAACGAAATGAGACAAAACGAAATAAAACGAACGAAACGAAATCAAATGAAATGTATCTGTAGAAAAAAGTATCTATAAATAAATTTGTCTATTGATAAAACTATCTCCGAATAAAAGTATCTATATATAAAAGTATCTGTAGATAAAACTAAAAGTACCCGGCTATTCCTACGCCTAGAATATTTACCAAAAGATTTATCAGTTTACTAATTTCAAAATAAATATTTTTCAAATTTTAAATTATGTGTGCGATTGCCTTAAGTTCTTTGTGTCAATTGCATCCAGTATTTTCAAAACGATTTGTTTGCAATGACATTTCAATTATTCGAATTACCCATACAGGACAGGTTATTAGCTAAAAGTATAACTGATTTGCCATTTGGGTAAGAACATTTACAACTTTTTTCCAGAACTGAAATAAGCACAACGAATTTGAACTACGTGAACGTCAACTGGGTAAAGGTTTTTCTTAGAAACAATAAAACCACTTGTAAAAAATAATTTGAAAATTAAAAACACTATTATAATTTTATGTTACAAAAAAAAAACATAAAAGAATTATGATTGGGCGTAAAGCCCAATCATATGATACTCTAGATGAAATGAGAAAGAGTTCAATGTACCGGAAAATATGTCACCTCCAATTCTTTTAAATAATTTATAGTGGCTTTTGTATGGGAGGTGGTAGAAGCAGAGGAGGAAGGTTTGTAATTTTTGGATATGGCACCTAATGTGGTATGAAAAATATTTCGCATTGAATTTAAGATTTGCAGCTTTCATTATTTTCAATTGGACATAGTTTCCCTGAAATTGAGGCATTTGTATGGGAGGTGGCGAAGGAAGTGGAGCGTTTAAGATGATTTTGAAACTGCTTATCATCACCCTTATCACCAAGCTTTGATTTAATTTCAAATTCGCTAGTTCTAATAAATTCGAAGGAGAAATGCTTTTCTTGAATTTATTATGCAGATATTTGTATGGGAGGGCGGAGAAGGAGTGAAGAGAAGCTGAACATATTTTTTTTAGTATTTATTGTAATTATTAAAAAACAAATTCTGGCAAAATTTTAAGTTTATACTTTTTTTAGTTTTAATCGAAATCGATATAATGCACTTAACAAAAATTATACATTTGTATGGGAGGGGGTAGAAGGAGCGTACGGATCAAAACAAATTTTTTTCGCGTTATTAATATTCATATTTTTATACTGTATGAAAAATATCAAGTTGATAGTTTCAACAGTTTCGAAGAAAAATAATTTAATTTAAAATTCAAAATTTAGTGAAATTTGTATGGGAGGGGGGTAGAAGGAGTGAGGTTAAGTTAATAATTTTTTCAATGCTGATTGAAATTATATTAAAATTAATTCTGGCAAAAATTCGTTTTCATAACTTTGCTAGTTTCAATGAAAATCGAAAAAGAGCATTTTCCAAAATTATGCATTTGTATGGGAGGGGGTAGTAGGAATAACGGGATCGGATCAATATTCAGTCATATTAATGATATCTATATTATAATACTTTAACCTAAATTTCAAACTGATAGCTTAAATAGTTTCAAAGAAAAATCAATTTTTGAAAATATCGGAATTTCGTGAAATTTGTATGGGAGGGGGTAGAAGGAGTAGGGGGATGTGGCTCGTTCACGAAATTAAAGTTACTTTTATGCTAAAAATGACACACAAAAAATTTTAGCGCGATAGCTCAAAGCTTTCGAGAGTTATGCTGTAGACAGACACACAGACGGACAGACGGACAGACGGACAGACGGACAGACGGACAAACGGACAGACAGCAACTCGGAATCGAAGTTTTTGAGCGACAGCAAATATTTCTGTACCCTTGGCGGCTCTGTGCGAGCATTATTTCTTAGCGTTACAAACGGTAAGGCAAACACAATATACTCTCAGATTTCATCTAGAGTATAAAAAAACTGAAGTCTATTTGTAAGCTTCAACGAAATTTTGGAAAAAAATTGAAGAAAACATTAAATTAATATGAATTATATTTAACAAGTTTTTAAATCAAAAGAAATTGGTAGCTAACAAAGCAAGGTACTATCGAAACTCTACGGAAACCTGGTAACCTTAAAAAAGGATGAAAATTAGCACACACCTTCCTTTTAGCTTATTGCCTAATGGAAAAATAAATTCAAAATCGACCTAAAAAGACAAGTTGATTACCTTAAGGTGCGCCGAGACGATGCGTCAATTTCAAAAGTAGCGCACAAGCACACTGCCCTCAAAAGCGCAGAACCAATAGCGCACAAGCAAACCATTCGAATTAGCGCACAAGCATCTTCATATCAGTCGAGGATCTTTGCTTGTGCACACATGTATAAACTTGAAGATTAAGACAGAATATATTGATATGAACATCATTAACGTATATTGATCCAATCCTCTCACTCCTTTCACCCCCTGCTGTACAAATGGGCAATTTTAAAAAATGCAGTTCTTTGATTTTCATTGAAACTAGCGAAGCTAGAAGGACGAACTTTTGCCAGAATTATTTTACCTTATTAATTTATACATATAAATATAATTGTAGTGTGTTTGTTATTTGTTTAGAAATAATAATAATAATCACTATCAGGATTCCTTAATGCAAGGAATTGCCATAAATCGATTCCAAATTTAAACATAACAGAATTATGATTCGGCTTAAAGCTCAATCATATGATACTATAGATGAGGTGGAAATGACTTTAATATACCGGAAAATATGTCATCTCAAATTCTTTCGAATAGTGAATAGAGAATTTTGCATAGGAGGTGGTAGAAGTAGAGGGGGAGGTTTGTATTTTTCGTATATGACACCGAACATGGCATGCAAAATGTTTTTTGCTGAATTTAAAGTTTTTAGTTTTCATTATTTTGAAAGAAATTGGACATAGTTCTCCTGAAATTGTGGCATTTGTATGGGAGGTGGCAGAGGAAGTGGAACGTTTTAGATGATTTTTAAACTGCTTATCATCACCCTCATCGCTATGCTTTGATTCAATTTCAAAGTCGATAGCTCTCATATATGTACTTGAATACTTGAAGGAGAAATGCTTTTCTTGAATTTATAAAACAGATATTTGTATGGGAGGTGGTAGAAGGAGTGAAGCGGAGCTGATAATTTTTTCTAACATTTATTTCAATTATTACGAAACAAATTCCGGCAAAATTTGAAGTTTGTACTTTTTCTAGTTTGAATGGAAATCGATAAAATGCATTTAACAAAAGTTATGCATTTGTATGGGAGGGGGTAGACAGGGTGTACGGATCATATTATTAATATTTCTATTTGTGTATTTTATTCAAAATATCAAGTTGATAGTTTTAACAGTTTCGAAAATAATTTAATTTAAATTTCAAAATTTCGTGAAATTTGTATGGGAGGGGGTAGAAGGAGTGAGGTAAAGTTGATAATTATTTTGAAAATAAATTGCATTTATAGTAGAATTAATTCTGACAAAATTTCGTTTTTTTAGCTTTTCTAGTTTCAATGAAAATCGAAAATATGTATTTTTCGAAATTGTCCATTTGTATGGGAGGGGGTAGAAGCAGTAAGGGG
Source organism: Chorisops tibialis (assembly GCA_963669355.1). Taxonomy (NCBI): domain Eukaryota; kingdom Metazoa; phylum Arthropoda; class Insecta; order Diptera; family Stratiomyidae; genus Chorisops; species Chorisops tibialis. The sequence continues at coordinate 108,457,010 of OY770262.1, read as the reverse complement.
ATCGGGTTATAATTCTAATCTATGTCGTAATACTTTGGTCTAAATTTCAAGTCGATAGCTTAAATAGCTCCCAAAAAGAACTTGGTAAGTTCTATCAATTAGATATGACTTAATCCAATTGATAAACCAAGTAGGAAAACCCAACAAGTCCAATTTCAACAATATAATGGAGTGAGGTAATTTATCAAACGCCTTACTCTCATCAGTATATATACAATCAATTTGCTTCCCGTCTTCAATAGCTAAAATGGATTTATTTGCAAACTCCATCAGGTTAGTGACAGTGGATCTAACAAAACCATGTTTTTTACTCGAAATTAAGGATTTACAGTGAAATGACATGCTCTCATACACTATAAACTCAAAAAGCTGACAATTTAGCTATTCGTCGATATTTTACAATGGCCGATTTTGCTCCACACAGCAGGGCAAATCCCAGTCTTAAGGGATCTCTGAAATAGTAGAGAGAGTGGTTCAGCGATAGAGAGCCAGCAGCGTTTAAGGACAACTACTGGAGCTCCATCAGGGCTAGGTGAAGAAACATCTTTAAGGTGAGAGATGTGATTAACTAAATCTTCATGAGAAATCGGTATACTAGACAAAGTGGTTGAAGCAGTAGTTTTAAAGTCATCAAAGTATGATCTGTCAGGGACACAGTCACTACCAGTAAAAGATACACTGAAGAATGTGACAAAAAAATTTCAAATAGTAAATTTATCATAACTATTACTGCCAAGGAATTGAAATGAAGCTGGATAACTATTAGATTTAAGCTTACAGTTAACAAATTTCCAAAACTTCAAGGGATCTCTAATAATATCCGACTGCACTTTAAGTAAATATTCAGAATACTAGCGAGTAGATAAATCTTTGAATAAGTCACTATATTCTTCATACAAAGGAAAATCAGTGTTCTTCTTCGTCCTAGTATACCTATTCCAGGCAGCATTGCGAAAATTGCGATTGCCGCAACTCAGTAGTGTACCAGGGATAAGACAATGAGATATTTTTGCGATAAGTAAAAGGAACTGTAGCAACAAAAAATTGGTACAGGATATAATAGAAATCAACAACGGCACCCTCGAAATCGGGATTGTTAAAAATTTCCTTAAAGTTGAAATTAGAGATAAGGTAGTGCAAATGCGAAAAGTCTGCCTTAATAAAATCGAAAAATAGCTCTTTCTCATTAGGACTGAAAATATGCTCCTCGTCAATTATAAGAAATATATTAATAGGAGGGTGCAAGACATCAGTGGTCGAAATTGTGGGTACGCTCTCGTCCACGTAACAGGCACAGTAATCAGACTTTAAAACCAAATCAAGTTGTCTTCTATAGGAATTCATAACAAGGCTAAATTGCTGGAGTTCAAGTGCAAATATACTATCAACAAAAAAACATTCGAAGCAGGACGAAGCATCAGAAACTAAGAGAGTAGAATCATCTTCAGAGAACGACCAAGAAAGGCCTGGAATATTGAAATCACCAAGTAAAATGAGTTCGTCAGATATATTCATACTATTATGAACAAAAGTTATGTAGTCAACTTTATTTTCATATAAAGTACAAGGACTCGATGGGGGAATATTTTTCAAAAAACATGAATATTCTTATCCTTAACACGAGTTTAACACACAAGAAATGCCTATAACTTAGGTTATTGCTTTATTTTAGCAATACTAAGCAGAAATATACGTTTTCAAAATTCTTCTCTGTCTGCCTGTCCGGCTTTCACGCAAAAACGGCTGAACCGATTGTAATGAAACTTTCACAATTAATTAGGTATGCACCGAGATCTAATTTACTTTTAGTTTTAGTATTTCACTCCTCTCACGCCTTCTGCCCCCTCCCAAACAAAGTGACTCATTTTCACCAATATTTAATAATCAGATTCTCTTGGAAACTATAAGAGCTATTAATTTGAAATTTAGAATATATTTTTTCTATTACAAATGCAACCTTTCAGTATACAAATTATTTGGACCACCTCCCATACAAACTACACATTTTCATGAAATACAATACACCAATTTTCTTCATACGTATAACTTCCGAGCTAAAATTTTATACCAACTCCTTAATTAGTGTTATTATTAACATATTAATTTCTTGTGTATTAAAAAAATATACAAATTCAAAATTTTTGAGTGAAACTTTTATCTGCAAATTTGTGAAGTTTATTTAAAAAAATTCATAAGAGTTTAAAATTTAAACTGGTCGAATACCTTTAAAAATTCTAACTCTTCCCCTACAAAAATATTTTTAAAAAATCATTTATCACCAAACCATTAAAAGCTATCGACTTGAAATTTTGTGCACACACTTTAAAAAATATTTAAAACAAAGTTGCATCAACATTTTTTAAAACCCTCTTGCCCTTCTACCCCCTCTCATATAAAAGTATGATTCTACTAATTTCATTTAATCAACTAATAAACAAAATAAACTGCCAACAAGTCGGGCGAAACTTTATTATTCTTGGGACAAGTTGCGGATGCGTGGAAAGTCAATATGCAGGTTAGAGTGGTTAGGGAAGACTAAGTGAAAGGGGGTTCTTGGGCAGGACAGTTGTCAACACTTTGCGGAAACGTTCAAAAGCTTCAGTATATATAACCAATATTTCGTTCGTTTATTTATGCAAGTTTGAGTTTTTTGAGGGGAGGGATGAGGGTTGATAGTAAGGGTCGGTGGATGTTAATAGTTTTTTAATTGACGTCCAATATTCTCTGTATAGAATGTCAGTTTCATAGACGAAGTTGCATAGAATAAGATTCTGTGTATTTTACATTCACGAAACCAACATTTGTATGGGAGGGGGTAGAGAAGGTAGGGGAATCGTAAATATTGTGACGCAATTTTATTTCCTTTCTGTTGTAGTCTTCTCGTACAAAATTTCAAGTTCGCAGCTTTTAACTTGTTGGTTATTAGTTGGTTCAATGAAATAGGTAGAAATGATACTTTTGTATGGGAGGGGGTAGAAGAGCAAGCGTGATCGCAAAACTTTTAACAAAATTTCATTTCAATTATTTTTATAAGTTTTCCGGCAAAAATTGAAATGGATAGCTTTTAAGAGTTAGCTGATAACCGATTTCTTAAAAATGCTCGAAAAAATAATTTTGTATGGGAGGGGGTAGAAGAGGTAGGGGAATTGCAAAATTTGTGATGCAATTTTCTTTTTTTTCTCTAGAAGGGGGCTCGTACAAAATTTAAAGTTCGTAGCTTTTAATTTGTTGTTTATTAGTTGATTTAATGAAATTGGTCGAAATCATACTTTTGTATGGGAGGGGGTAGAAGGGCAAGTGCTATTTTGAAACTTTTAAAATAATTTTATTTTAAATATTTTTATAAGTTCTTATGCAAAATTTCAAATTGATAGCTTTTAATAGTTAGGTGATAATTAATTTCTTAAAAATGGTCGAAAAAATAATTTTGTATGGGAGGGGGTAGAAGTTTCAAAGGTATTCGACCAGTTAATATCTTATACGTTTGGGGATTTTTTTTAAATGTATTTCCCAAATTTTCAAGTTTCTACCTTAAAATTACATCCAAAAATTTTCAGTTTTCGTGTTTTTTTCGCTGCACATGGAACACCTTGTGCCCCTTAGACCGTGCTGGTCGGTTCGTAACAATTGTGGATCAAATTATTATTTTTTTTCTGTGTATATAAAATAGATGTATCCACATGCAAAATTTAAAGTTTCTATCTTTGACCAGAGTCCTAAAAAAATCACTCAAAATTTTCGACATTTTTGCTTACCACCTCCCTCCCTTTACACCCCCTAACTTAAAATTTTTATCAAAATTATAAATTATATAGTTCTATAATCTGACGAATTTTTGATTCGATATCTGCACTCAATTTTGAGATATAACGATTTCTAATTTTGAAAAGTGCACCATTTTTGAAATGCTCCCCATTTCTCCCCACTACTATTATGACCAAATTCTATATTTTTTTTATATTTCGCTAGTATAGCTTAGTATATGTTTTAAATTTCAATTACATAGCTTAAGAGATAGTTGAGATATTAATTCTTAAGTGTTTTTCTTTGCACCCCCCCTGACCCTCCCCTTACAATAATTAGCCTATTTCTAAGCTTATTCTGATGGATCTATACGCCATCTTAATTGTTCCAAAATATGAATTTTTTATGGTAAGTAGTTTCGAAGATATAACCATTTCAAAAAAAGATTCGGCCGACAATTTGTTTTTAGCCCCCCCTTTTCGGACGCCAATGGATAAAAAAATTAAATTATTTTTGGAGTATGTCCCACAACCTTCTCTATATGTATGCTGATTTTCATCTTTCTATCTGCATTCGTGGTGAAGATATTAGCAAGTGTATTTTTCGACTTTTTCCATCCCCCCGCCTCCCCCTTCCACCCCACACTCCCCAAAATTTGGATAATGGAGCTCACTTACTAAATTAACAATCCACCCAAAAACCAACATTCTACCTTTAACGGTTTTGGAGGTACGAGTCCATATGTACGGCGTACGGCGGGACGGATTTTTTTTTTTGCTTTTTTAGGCTAATTTAGTCATGAAACGCGAAAAAACAAAATTTCAGGGTAGCAAATTTTTTTTTTTTTCTGTGTCGATCACAATACTTTATTATTAAAAAATAATAAAGTAAAATTGAAATCTACGCGCTTGAAATTTTCAAGGCAAGCCACAAGGCACAAATTGCACGATTCCCTAAACTGCTCTTGCCCCTCCGATATAAATATATGGCAACATTCTATGCAGCGCATTTTGAACTTGATTCAAGCAATCAATCACAGAATTATTACCATCTTGCAAGTATGTTTATATCGTTGGCATATAGTATGCTACAAGTTGTGTAAATTAGAAGCATGGTGTTCCCTTGGTGTCAACGGGAAGTTTCCGACATAATTGAGTAAAGCTGTCTCCTTGTTTCAAGCCGTTGTCAGTTCAAATGCTGGAAGGCAGATCATTATACTCTAGATGAAATCTGAGAGTATTATAAGTTTGCTCTAAAGTTTGTAACGCCAAGAAATAAGGCTCGGAGAAAAAAATGATGAATACAGAAATTAATGTTATCACTCAAAAATCTCAAAACCGGATGTCCGTCCGTCCGTCCGTCCGTCCGTTCGCTCTCTAGCTTGAGAACGCGTTGAGCTAGAAAGTTAAAATTTTGTATACGTCGTTTTTAACAAAAAAGTAAGGTCAAGTTCGTGAACGGGCCAAATCGCTCCACCCCTTCTACCCCCTCCCATACAAAATGACACAATTGCGCAATTTCACAATAAACGGATTTGCTCGAAAACTATAAAAGCTATTGCCCTGAAATTTTGAATATATTACTTTTATGATAATATCAATCTACCGTATAAAAATTATGCGTGTCATCCCCCTCCTTCTACCACCTCCCATACAAACTGTGTTTGTCATGAATTACTCTAAGCTAATTTACTCAGTGCGTATAAGATTTAGCGGGCTGAAATTGTGCAGTAAATATTTATTTACAATTGTTAGTAAGGTCAAAAAAAATTAGACGATTACCTTCACCCGTTCTACCCCCTCCCATACAAAATGACACAATTTCGCAATTCGACAGTAAATGCATTTGCTCGAAAAATATAAAAGCTATTAGTCTGAATTTTGGAATATATTACTTCCATAATAATTCCAATCTACAGTATAAACTATATTTACGTCCTCCTTCTCCTTCCACCCTCTCCCATTCAAACTTCACTTTTTCATGAAATGCTCTAAGCCGATTTTCTCAGAACATATAACATTTATAGAGCTCATATTTTGTAATAAATACTTATTTAGCAATATCACTAAGATCAGAAAAAAATATTTGATTAGCTTCACTGCTTCTACCCCCTCCCATACAAAATGACACAATTTCACAAGTTCACGAAAAATCGATTTTCTTGAAAAGCATAAATGTTACTAGACTAAAATTTTAGAGTTGTCAATTTTATGATATTCTTAGTTATTTCTGAAAAAATCATTAAAATCCCCCTTCTCGTTCTACCACCTCCCATACAAACTGCACATTTTCACTAAATCTAACGCACTAATTTTCTCAGCTCCTATTCAATTTTTGGAGTAAGCATTTTGTATAAAACATTTTTATAGCTACTTTAGCATGATGGGGAAAAAATTAGTTCAATGCTATCACCCCTTCTAACACTCCCCATACAAAATTTCTTGGGATCACAAAAAATTCTATTTCATCTAGAGTATCGTAAGATTGCGCTTTACGCGCAATCGTAGTCCTGTTATGTTTTTCTTCTGCGACCAAATGTGACAAAGATGTGTTTAATCGGCGTAGGTAGGAGATGCGGTACCACCGGTTTCAGAAGCTCATCTAGAATTTGATCAGTGCCCAGCGCTTAATTGTTTGTGTGGCTCTTGAAGGCTGTTTTTAATTCTTCGAGTGTGTAAGGATTGATGAGATGTTTAGAGTATTGCGCCTATCTGTGTTATAAATCTTCCGCATTACTTTTGCCTTCTGTATCCTTGCAGATGGTTGTCTGCGGTATCGCTCTTTCATCCTTTTAAAAAGAGAATACGCGGCTCTCGCGTTGTGTCATTTAAAATATTCGTCCACGTTTAAAATTTCGATATTATTGTACTTCCCTTTTTTCTGTCTGCAGATTTTGTTTGCAAATCGTTAAAGATCATTATATTTGTTCTGTTTGGCATATGTTGGCCGTTCCGTTAATATTTTGTAAGATTGATTTTTTCGCTCCAAGGCATCTTGGTATTCGCTGTCGAATCAATCATTGCTTTTGCGCCGGGCCTATCACCTCCTCTGCGATAGATGTTTGATGTTTTGCCAAATTTCTTCTATTTGCACACTGGTATTGTCGTTCAGCATCGTCGCGAAGTGTCTCTGCAAGGCTGATCGATATCGGAACTTGGTCTCTACCAAGTAGTGATCTGTGTATCAATTAGCCCCTCGACATGAACACACGTCGAGAATACTAGAGACCGTCCTTCTCTCTTCTAGAACTTGGTCTATTGGATTGAGTGATTGTCCTTCGGATGATGCTCACATTCTCTTATGAATGTCACGATGCGAGAGGTTTTTGATTTTCGCTCCTGGCCAAATCAATCAAGCCGTTGTCGTTACTGATATTATGGAGACTGTGCCTTCCAATTCCACTATGTAAGTCTTCTTTTTGCCCACTTTCGCGTTTAAGTCACCGAATAGCATTTTAATATCTTTGGACGGGAGTCGAATGTTGATTTTAAGGTTTTATTTTTTTTTTTTATATATTTTTTTTAATCATTTTTTTTTACATTTTATAGAAGCACTACTCCCCCTTTTAAGGCAAGCCTTGTGTTAGGGGTGAGTAGTCATGTTGAATTTCAGAAAATAACAATCAATAATTCAATATTAATTTAAAAAAAAAAATTCTGACAAATATTCATTTTTAATTATTTTTTTTGACATAATATGAAATATCGATTACTTTATATGATTAATTATAAAAAAATTGTTTAATTCTTTCCTTAAACATAACAGGGCTACGATTGCGCGTAAAGCGCAATCTTACGATACTCTAGATGAAATAGAATTTTTTGTGATCCCAAGAAATTTTGTATGGGGAGTGTTAGAAGGGATGATAGCATTGAACTAATTTTTTCGACATCATGCTAAAGTAGCTATGAAAATGTTATATACAAAATGCTTACTCCAAAAACTGAATGGGAACTGAGAAAATTAGTGAGTTTGATTTAGTGAAAATGTGCAGTTTGTATGAGAGGCGGTAGAAAGAGTGGGGGGATTTTAGTGATTTTTTCAGAAATAACTAGTAATATTATAAAATTGGCATCCCTTAAATTTCAGACTAGTGCCATTCATACTTTTCAAGAAAATCGATTTTTTGTGAAGTTGTGAAACTGTGTCATATTGTATGGGAGGGGGTAGAAGTAGTTAAGCAAATCAAATATTTTTTTGCTCATCTTAGTAATAATATTAATTCAATATTTATTACAAAATATGAGTTCAACGAATGTTATATGTTCTGAGAAAATCGGCTTAGAGCATTTCAGGAAAATGTGAGGTTTGTATGGGAGGGGGTGGAAGGAAAGGGAGGAAGCAAATAGCTTTTATACTTTTTGAGTAAATCCATTTATTGTCAAATTGCGAAATTGTGTCATTTTGTATGGGAGGGGGTAGAAGGGGTGAAGCTAATCATCTCATTTTTTTTGACCTTACTAAAAATTTTAAATAAATATTTGGTGCACAATTTCAGCCCGCTGAATTTTATAAGCACTGAGGAAATTGGCTTAGAGTAATTCATGATAACTACAGTTTGTATGGGAGGTGGTAGAAGGAGGGGGACGACACGCACAATTTTTATATGATAGATTGATATTATCATAAAAGTAATATATTCTGAATTTCAGGCCAATAACTTTTATACTTTTCGAGCAAATCTGTTTATTGTCAAATTGTGTAATTGTGTCATTTTGTATGGGAGGTGGTAGAAGGGGTGGAGCGATTTGGCCCGTTCACGAACTTGACCTTACTTTTTTGTCAAAAACGACGTGTACAAAATTTGAACTTTCTAGCTTAACGCGTTCTCAAGCTAGAGAGCGCACGGACGGACGGACGGACGGACGGACATCCGGTTTTGAGATTTTTGAGTGATAATATTAACTTCTGTATCATTCATTTTTTTCTCCGAGCCTTATTTCTTGGCGTTACAAACCTTAGAGCGAACTTATAATACTCTCAGATTCCATCTAGAGTATAAAAATGACAAGATTTTCGCTTCGTTTTACATGATATGGCAGAGAATTAAATAGTTTAATGCTTTTATAGGAATAATGAGCTTGCCCAATATTCGTGAATCTGGAAGGCAGACTGATTTCCTGCTGGATTCCACCGCGAGTAAGATTTGTGTTGATTTTCAATATTCCATTTTTGAGCTCTTTAAATATTTGGATGCTAGCAATGATGCTAAGAACCTTATCAATGCTTAGAACATTAAGCAGTGGAAATAGAAGACAGGAAGGGTATCTACGTTTTTTTTTAATAAAATTTTTAGTAACATTTTTTGGGCAACTAAAAGCGTATTTATCAGACTTTGTGTGGCTACACCCCATGAAATAATACCATATTGTAGAATGGAGTGAATAGTTGCAAAATAAAACATTCTTTTATTTGTTTTGGAGAAAAAAGCTCTAACTTCAAGACATACTGGTATTAGTTTTCTTAATACTATTTATATGATCTTCCCATTTTAGGTGTTGATCGAATATTACTCATAAATATTTTGTTTGAGACACTTTATTCAAAGATGAACAATTGCAGTTTAGTAGACACGATGCCGAATGTATTTTCAATCTCAAGTCTGTCGGTTGACTACGTTCTTTAACTTCGTCGTCTTTTCTTCAGTTGGGGCGTGAATATTAATATCTTTTCTTCAATGGCACTACAGCCCAGATCGGGCCTTGGCATCCTGACCTTCAGGTTCCTTAACATTTTATTTATTATTGTGAAAGGGCTGTTAGCCCTTCACACAACCCTCTATCTACGAATTTTATTTATCGCAGATCGATGTGGCCAAGATATACCCACGCAAGTAGTGTGCTGAAATTATACGTCGACCGGGATTTGAACCGACCTTCGTATTGTAGACCAACACGCTACTCACTAGGCTACACCTTAGTTACATTAATATGCCAAAACTTAAAGAATTTTGTTTTGATGCGGATTGCTTATAATCATTCAGGTTTGAAGTTGGTATCTTGTTTAAACTTGTTGTCGACGATAAACGCAACTCCATACTTCCGGCTTCAGGAAGATTTCCAAATTTTGAAAATGTCAGTAATATCGCTACCGAACAATTTAGTTTCTTGGAATACAGTGATGTTTATGTTGTATTTGCTTACGTGGTCCTGAAGCGTTCTCACTGCTCCTGTCCTGTAGAGGGAACATTTTTCGTTTGTGTGGTTGTTACCGTGGAATTAGTCCAGTCCGAGGTGGTGCTTCAGGTTTCGAGACAAGTCGGTTTTACCGAGGGTGCGTTGCTGACACATTGCCCAATTCTCAACCTGGAGGACCATATTATGCTCACAGTGCTTGAATTTTTCTGCTTCATTGGCACTCGCACTTATCAGCTTATTAAGCCAAGTCCGAATGGATTGGAACGGTATCCGGTTGATAGCACGGTGGAGGTAAGATGATAGTTATGTTACAACTCTGGACGCCGATTAGATGCCTACCCCATCTCTACCCATCCAAACACCCTCGTTCAATACTAGACCCTAAGCTCTAAAATTTTTTCTAATCAAAAAGCAGCTCTTCTTGAAAATACTACGAATCGCATTTGCTAAGATAACAAGGATCGAACAAGACGAACAGAAAACTCAATGATAAACTGATGCAACTAATTTCTTTATTTTAAAGTTTGAAATAACATTTCGAAACCATTTAAAATTGCAAAACGTGCCAATTTATCTAAAAGAAAACTTAACTTTATTTTCTATCTAATTATCTCGTCTTATTAAAACTTCATGAGCTTTCGTTACTTTTGAAGATTCTTTAGATTTTCGAGGAGGGTGCAATTTGGAAAACGAAATTAATGTTTTTTTTACGCATCAATTATGCTGGGTTTATTGGGGTAGATAGAATGATGCTATCATTCTAATGACATTCACTTTCAGTTTATGTCTTTCCTCCATCTGAAAATAAATATTATAAAATAAGTTAAATATTCTTTAAGATATTTTATGGAACGTCATAGTATGCATATAAAAAGTGAGTTGGGATTCTAGTGACCTATGGCAAATTCGATATTTATGTTACTAAACTATAGATGAAATCTAAGAGTATTACAAGTTTACCACAAAGTCTGTAACACCAAGAAATAAGGCTCGGAGAAAAAAATGAATGATACGAAAGTTCATATAATCACTCAAAAATCTCAAAACCGAATGTCCGTCCGTCTGTCCGTGTCCTCTCTAGCTTGAAAATGCGTTGAGCTAGAGAGTTCAACTTTTGTACACGTCGTTTTTGACAAAAAATTAAGGTTAATTTCGTGAACGGGCGAAATCCCTCTGCCCCTTCTACTCCCTTACATACAAAATGACATAATTTCGCATTTTGACAATAAACGTATATGCTCGAAAAGTATAAATGTTATTGATCTGAAATTTGGAACATAATACTTTAATAATGATGTTAATCTACTGTTTGGAAATTATTTGTATTCTCCTCCTTCCACCACCTCTCATACAAACTGCACTAAACTAATTTACTGAGTGCGTATAAAATTTATCGAGCTTGAATTGTGCACTAAATATTCATTTTGAATTATTAGTAATACCAAAAAAAATTAAACGAATAGCTTTACTCCTTTTACCCCCTCCTATACAAAATGACACATTTTCGCAATTTAATAATAAACTGAAATTTGAAATATGTCACTTTTATGATAATTTCGATCTACTGTATAAAAATCATTTGAGTCCTTTCTTTCCTTCCACCACTTCCCATACAAATCGCACTTTTTCCTGGAATACTCTAAGCAAATTTAATCGATACGTATAAAATAAACTGCCAACAAGTCGGGCGAAACTTTAATTTTTCTTGGGAAAAGTTGCGGATGATTGGAAAGTCAATATGCAGGTTAGAGTAGTTAAGGAAGACTAAGTGAAAGGGAGTCCTTTGGGAGTTCTATGAGGGGAGGAGGGGTAATAGTAAGGGTGGGTGGATGTTAACAGGTTTTTAATTGATTGCTTGAATCACGTCCAATATTCTCTGTATAGAAGTTACATAGAATTTTCATAGAATTCGGTCTATTCTACATTCACGAAACCAAACAATTGTATGGGAGGGGGTAGAGCGGGTAAGAGAATCGTAAAATTTGTGATGCAGTTTTATTTCATTTCTCTTGAAAGTTATGTACTTGTACAAAATTCCAAGTTCGTAGCTTTTTATTTGGTGGTTATTAGTTGATTTAATGAAATTGGTCAAAATCATACGTTTGTATGGGAGAGGGTAGAAGGACAGGCACGATCTGAAATTGTGCATTTAACAGTTATTTAGAATTACGAGTAAGACAAAAAAATTAAACGATTAGCTTTACTTCTTCTACCCCCTCCCATACAATCAGACACAAATTCACAACTTTACAAAAAATCGATTTTCCTGGAAAGTATTAATGCCACTGATTTGCGATTTAAAACATGATGTTTGTAGTTATTTCTGAAAAAGTTTTTAAGAACTTGCCCCTCCTTCTACCACCTCCAATACAAACTGCGCAATTTCACTAAATCCAATACACTAATTTTCTCAGTACCTATTAAACTTTTAGAATCCAAAATTTTTTATAAAACATTTTGATAACAACTCCAGCGTGAAGTGAAAAAATCAGGTTAATGTCGTCTCCCCTCTACCACTTCCCCTTTAAAATTTCTTAAAATCAAAAAATTTCTCTTTCAACTAGAGTATCGCACGACGTAGTAGTCTTGTTATGTTTTTTTTTTTTCTTGATTTGAGGTCTTATACGTATAAAAGAGCGTTAAGGAGATGTAAATAAGTCGAAGCTTTTGTTAATTCTATAAAAAGTCTTAACAAAATAACATTAAGCTCAAAAGCATAACTGCATTACGATTGTGCGTAAAGCCCAATCATACAATACTCTAGATGAAATAGAAATGTTTGTGATTTTAAGAAATTTTGTTTGAGAAGTGGTAGAAGGAGTGACAGCATTGATCTAATTTCCTTCATATCATGCTGGAGTAGCTATATGTAGAAATATTTTGTTCCAAATTTAAGCTTCAAAAATTGAATAGGTACTAAGAAAATTATTGTATTGGATTTAGTGAAATTGTGCAGTTTGTATGGGAGGTGGTAGAAGGAGTGGGGGTTTTTTTAATAGTTTTTAGAGAAACAACTATAATTAGTGTAAGTGGCATATTTTAAATTGCAAATCTGCAACGTTCCCATTTTTCAAGAAAATCGATTTTTTGAAAAGTTTACTTTTACCCGATATTAATTATAATACTAATTAAGGATTTAGTGCAAAATTTGAGCTCGGTAAATGTTATTCGTAGTAAGCAAATTGGTTTATAGTATTTTATGAAAAAGTGATGTTTGTATGGGAGGTGGTGAAAAAAGTGTGAAAATTAAATTAATTTGTATCCCATGAATCATATTTATGATAAAATAATATATTCCAAATTTGATATTGTTCGTTGCTACAGTTTTTAAGAAAATTTGATTAATATATGCTTTTGAAAATGAGTTATTTTGTATGGGAGGGTGGAGAAAGCGTGGGGTATTGAAACAGAACCAAACGCAGATTACATCTCGAAGCATACCTAACAAACTGTAAAAGTTTCATTACAATCAGTTCAGCCGTTTTTGCGTGAAACCCAAACCTTCATACGGACAGACACAAGAATTTTAAAAACGTATGTTTCTCCCTAGTTATTGTCCAAATAAAGTAAAACATTTACATAAAGTTTTTTATAAACAAATAAAAAACAGACACTACAATTATATTTATATGCATAGATTTTGGAGTTGCGCTAGAACTTAACTCTAGATATTATTTGCTTCTAGGAAAGATGAAAAATACCTATGTACATATTTACAATTCCCTTCATATTTTTGATCCACGATTTAAAAAATAAAATACATTTATCTACTAAAAATATTTTCATGTAAATTCTTTTTTCTTATCTTGAATCCTTGAACGCCTTTCTTCCAAGAATTTTTTTACATTTCTGAACTTGAAATCGCATGCTTCTCATTACTGTAATAGAATATTATATGTACGTGCTATTTTCATGAAAAGGCATGTAAATTTAATTGCATCCACGTAAAAGAAAACAGAAATGGAAATTTCTCATTAAATTTTAGACTTATTAGTGAACGCGTAAATTGTAAAACTTACTGAATAGAGTTGCATACACTCTATTCAGTGTGTTTTACAGGTATGAATTTATACATATAATACACGATATATAGTTTTTTATTACGAGAATGTTCATTTTTAGAATATTCATAATATTTTCCATGGTAGGTGAAAAAATTATCTTGAAATGAGGGTCATTCAATCAAAATCCAGTTATACTTTAAAAAAAATTTCATTCCACCAATGTTCTTTCATTTTCCTTCATAAAGAAATCAGAAGGTTATTCATCATGGCTGAAATGCCAGGAATGATATCATAGCGATAATCATAATTTTCCGACAGTGCAAAAAATGCTTACCATTGAGAAATTATTCCGCATAAATGCGTTTCAGTAAAAAGAAATGAAATTATTAAAATTTATTTAAATTTGGACTGCCCTAAATTAATTTTCATGCTCTAGATGAAAGCTGAGATTATTATAACATAAGTTCGCTCCAACGAATTTTTTAATGCTAAGTAACTGGGCTCGGAAAAGAAAACAGATTGAGCCGAAGTTCATATTGCCATTTAAAAAGCTCAACAACGGAAGATTGCTCCCGTCTGTCTGTCCGTACGCTCTCTAGTTTGAGAATACGTTAAGGTAGAGACTTATAATTTTGTATACTTTGTTTTAAGCGAAGAAGTATGGTCAAGTTCCTGAATTGGTCAAATTTTAAGACCGACCTTTGGCTACCATGGTTTAATTTCAGGACTAAGTAATTCAAAATTCAAATTTCAAATTCATTTATTTCATCATTATATATCAGTTTGTATAACACAGAGTAACTTATTTTAGAGAACAGATTACAAGATCTTAGCAACTAGAGAGAATTTTGTAGACATTTGCTGATTAGAACTGTGGGTTTTATTATTATTATTAAACTGACCAAGGAAAAATTTTCAAAAAAAAAAAAAACCTTGCGTGTATAACTTAATAACTACTTAAAACTAAATTTAACTTAACCTAACTTATGATAAATCAAGAGATACTTGGCTGCACTTTATTGCAATTGATTGAGAAGAGTTGAAATGAGCGTGTTCTTGACCATTTGGGACCTGAGAGCAAAAGATGAGAATCTCTTATCAACTAATTTTTGTACAGTAGGCACATTGGCTATTTCGTGGAGGGCCTTGGTCGAAAAGTAAAAAGGTTTTTTGAGAATCATTTTCAGACACTTATTTTGTGAAACTTGTAATTTATTTTTATGGGCGTTTACACACTGGTTCCAGACAGGTGAGCCATAAGATAGCCTAGGCTGCAGAACAAGCTTAAAAATTAGCATCTTGTTAGCCAGAGAAAGTTTCGATTTGCGGCTAATAAGTGGATAAAGCGAATAAATAGATTTGGAAACTTTGAAGCATACGTTTTCAATATGACTGCTGAAGGTCAGTTTTTTGTCCAACACGACACCAAGGTACGTAAAGGTGTCGGACCAAGTAATATTTTGACCAATAAAATTTATGTCGCGGTTTGGGAGATTGGATCGTTTTCTCTTCTTTGTAAAGAACATGGCCTGAGTTTTAGATGGGTTGATTTTAATTTTCCAGCGATGATAGTACTGATACAACAGTTCTAAATATGTTTCCAGGCATAATAAAATTTTATCAGGGTCATTGTCGTTTACATAAAGACATGTATCATCTGCAAAAATCGCTAGCTCGCATTTTGGATGAATTGGAATATCTGCAGTATAAATATTGTACAGCGTTGGACTTAGACAGGAGCCTTGTGAAACGCCCGCAGGTATTCGTCGATGGATGGAGAAGCTTGAGTTTATTTTTACTGAGAAGGTCCTGTTCAGTAGAAAGGATTGAATTATTTTCGTTAGGTAAGAAGGAAAAGAGAATTTCAATAATTTGAAAATAAGGCTTTCGTGCCAAACACTATCAAAGGCCTTCTCAATATCAAGCGTAACCATGCCTACAGATTTCTTATTGTGCAGAGATTTTCGAATATCTTTAGTGACTCTATATGAGTTGGTGATTGGTCGCGTGTCCACGTCTGAATCCAAACTGGAAATTAGGGATCACTTCAGAGTTGTCAAGAAAATCTTCAATGCGACGCGCAATCACCCGTTCAAAAATTTTGCTGATTGCCGGAAGTAAACTAATAGGTCTGAAGTTTTTAGGATTACTTGTATCTTTACCGGATTTTGGAATGGGGACAACCACAGCATGTTTCCAGGAAGAGGGAAAGTAGCTGAGTTTAATACAAGCGTTTATTATCAAATTTAGTGCAATAATGCAGTTCTTGGGAAGTTTCTTAAGCAGAAGATTGGGGAGTTTGTCGCATCCTGGCGCTTTATTATTTTTCAATTTTTTTAAAATGGTGATAATTTTTCGAGGCTTGCATAGTGCCTTTGGTGGTAAGTCAAAACTTGGTGGAATATTCTTGAGAGAGTTATTAACAGAGTCATTGTTGATTTTGGTACCCATATACTCAGAGGTGCGATGCGCGGAATAGAAATAGTCTGCTAACAATTCGGATTTTTCCGAGTCATTATATATCTTTTTATTGTTTTTATCAAGAAGAGTGGGGATGGTGTTTGCCAGTCTTCGATTAAACAATTTAATTAATTTCCACACAGTTTGTGAGCCCCTCTCGAGATTGGATAGCATGGTGTTCCATTTGGAGTTACGCAGCTTGATTAATCTGTAGCGAATAATTTTCGTTAGATAGTTGATTTGGGATTTAGAGTTTGGGTCTCTGCATCTTTGCCAGTGTCTACGAAGTGCGTTTCTTTCTCGAATTTTACTTTTGGTTTCCATATCTATTTCAATGTGAGTATGGCAATGTTTGCTTTTCCTTGGGGTACTATGTTCTACAGCTTTCCATAAATTGCTGATAAACTTTGAGAGTAAGCTATCTATTTGTTCGGAACAAGTAATGTCAGCAAGGCTTAGGGAACCTATTGGGGTAAGCTTCTTTAGTACTCCGTGGTATCTGGACCAGTTAGTTTCTTTGAAACATAGCATTTCATTCAAGCGATGTTGAGTGCTGATTTTTCCTTTAATAGAAAAGGATACCGGAAGGTGAGGCGAAGACAATGCGCAGGTGGTTATAGGCTGCGAAATATCTGCTCTTCCATTGCTGATAACGAGATCGAGAGTTGTTTCTTTGCCTCTTGGTGGATAGCAGGTTGGTCCAGAAGGGGTGTAAATAAAGATGTTTCTTCTACATATAAGGTTGAAGAGAATTTTTCCAGCTTTATTTGCTTTTACACAGTTCCACAGCCTGTGTCTGGAATTTAGGTCGCCGCATAAAATATACCCTTGTTGAGAACTAACAAGGTGCTCGAGGTCTTTTTCAAAAAGCTTATGTTTAATCGCGTTGAGCTTGGAACCAGGAAAATAGGCTGCAATAATCGTAGTATTAATTTCATCAACTTTAATTGCTATTTTTTGTATAATTTTCGTCATGGGAATGGGAAGTTGTGTGTGCTTTATAGATTTTTTAATACATATGGCTACTCCACCGCCTGTTCCTATTCTATCATTTCTATAAATATGGTAATTCGGATGGTATAATTTATCATTAGAGTGAAGCCAAGTTTCCGTAATAACAAATATGTCTGTATTTTGGGATACAATGAAGTCAAATGTTTCAATAAACTTATTGCGGATGCTCTGAGCATTCCAAAGAATAATCTGAATACTACTTAAGCTATCCATATAAAAATCTGGTTGCTAAATTAATTATGACGTTAAATTGATCTTGCTTAGTCTTACATGTAGCGAGTCTACTGATTAGCTCCGTAGATATTTGTACTAGAACTTCAGGCGAGAATAAGTCGTCACTAGAGTTAGGTGCAAAATTTATCCCCTTCATTGCCGTGGGTATATTCCTGGTAACACTGCTAAAAGATGGTCTGTTTATTTCCTGAGATGTCATTGTATTTTTCGATGTTGTTCGCATTGCGGGAAAATTTCTGTCAAATGCACCAAAAGTGTTGGATTCAGATCGAGGGTGTTGTTTATTACTTTTACTGTTTTGTCGACTAGTACGTTCCTTGATAAGAATGTATTCTTCGCGTTTCTTGCAGCTACGATCGTTAGCGAGGTGTGCTAATGTGCAATTCGCGCATTTAATTAAATCCGTTTGTCCTTCTTTGAGTGGGCAGTCTTTATGATTGTGTTTTTCGCTACAAATCATGCATTTCGTTGGCAAATGGCAGTGGGTGGATCCATGTCCAAACATTTGGCAATTACGACACTGAGTTATGTTATTTTTTTTTTTTGGCATGATAGCTCCAGTGAACGACAGTATGCATTATTGTTTTGAATTCACGTAGATATTTGAGTTGCGTGCCTTTCTCAAGTCGAATTAGGTATTTTGGAGAGCAGTTACGTCGTTTCGAGACATCAGTGTTGAATTTCTTGATGTCAAGACATGGCAGTTTGCAGTGTTCTTTAAGATGCTTCAAAAGCTCATCGCACGGCATGTCATGGAGTCCGGAGAGAACAATTTTTGTTGGGCGTAAATCTGGTCGTTGGTGAGTGAAAAAGTTGACTTTTTTAGTTGTCAGATGGTCGCTTAGTTTTCCAAAATCGTCTAATTTCTCCAGAAGCACTCTAATCCCAATAGACATGAGCTTAATTTTGTAGCTCGTAATATTCAACATTATAGCACTAATGGTTTCGCGCTTTAGGTCAGGAAAAGTAATAGGTGGAATTTTTACCTTGTTGTGTTGACTTGTTGATTGGTTGTCAGCTGCTGGTTCCTCGTCAAGCGTGCTTGCAAGAGGGTGAAATTTATTGTTGTAGTTCGGCATGTTATTGTTTTCATTACGTGGAAATTTAAGTTTATCCCTCAGGAGCATTTTCTCCGGGGAACCCTCCCGATTCCGCTTCGTTTTGCTTCTTGTAGCGATATAAAACCGGTTTCAAGTGACACTGTTTCAATTGTACAACTGGCGTAACGGTGCAAATTATGAAAATCACTGAAGTACTTGTGCACTGATCGAATGCACAAGTCGAACTGTTCAGGACTAAGTAATTGAAAATCTTATTGAAGGACCAATAATAACTATGACTGACTAAAATGTCTTTACGTTAGACAAGAATGTGTTTACCTAACCAATTTCTACATAGGCGGTTCGTCTGTTGAATAAATAAACTGTCAACAAGCCGGGCGCAACTTTATTATTTTTGGGAAAAGTTGAAGAAAAGTCAATATGCAATATTGAGCACTCTATTAGGGAAGACTAAGTGGAACTTCCTTTCACAAGTGGAACCCCATTTATGGCAGAGTTTTAATGAGGGGAGGGGGAGGGGTGATATTAAGGGTGGGGGGATGTCGATTTAATTGATTGCTTCAATTACGTCCAATATTCTCTGCATAGAATGTCAGTTTCATAGACTAAGTTGCATCGAATTTTCATATTCGGTATAATTTATATTCACGAAACCAATCATATGTATGAGAGGGAGTAGAAGAGGTAGGGGAAATGTAAAATTTGTGATGCAGTCTTATTTCATTGCTATTGTAAGGTGCTTGTACAAAATTTCAAGTTCGTAGTTTTTAATTTGTTGGTTAGTAGTTGATTTAGTGCATTTGGATGGGAACCTGAAATCAGGTTCCGAAAGAGTGGTGGCGGAAAGTCACGATTACGCTTTTTATACTCTAGATGAAATCTAATAATATTAAATGTTTGCTACAAAGTTTGCAGCGCTGAGAAATAAGGCTCGGAGAAAAAAATTAATAATACAGAAGTTCATGTTATTACTCAACAATCTCATAACCGGATGTCCCTCCTTCCGTTCGTCCGTCCATCCGTCCTTCCGTCCGTCCGTCCGTCTGTTCGTTCGAGTCCGCGTTGAGCGTTGAGCTGGAAATTTCAAATTTTGTACACCTCGTTTTTGATAAAAAAAAAGTATGGTCAAATTCACGAACGTGCCAAATCGCTCCACCCCTTCTACCTCCTCCCACAAAATGACGCTGTTTCGGAATTCAACAATTAACTGAATTTCTCAAAAAGTATAAAAGCTATAGATCTGAAATTTAGAAGAATATATCATTTGTATGACGACATAAATTTAATTATTTGAATCGCTTCACTTCTTCTACCTCCGATACAAACTGCGTTTTTTGTTAAATAACTATAAACCAATTTACTCACTACGTATAAGATTTATCGAGCTGAAGTTATGCACAAAATATTTATTAAACATTTTTAGTGTGACAAAAAAAAATAATAATAATAAAATAAATATACGATTAGCTGCACTCCTTCTACCCCTCCCACACAATCTAACACGATTTCACAATTTAAAAAAAAAGTCGATGTTCCTGAAAAGCATAAATGCTACTGATTAGCAATTTAAAACATGAATGATATCTATAATTATTTCTGAAAATGCCATTAAGAACTTCCAACTACTTCTACCACCTCCCGTACAAACTGCTCAATTTCTCTAAATCCAATAAACTAATTTTCACAGTACCCATTCAATTTTTTAAACTTAGATTTTGTGGAAAAAATTTTGACTGCAACTCTAGCATGATGTGATGCCGTCACTCCTTCTCATCTTCATCAATGGCGCGACAGCCCAAATCGGGCCGCAGCCTCCTGCAGTCGTCGCCTCTAATCGTCTCAATCTAAAGACCGCGTTCCCCAGCTGCTAATTATACTCTAGATGAAATCTGAGAGTATATTGCGTTTGCATTACCGTTTATAACGCTAAGAAATAACACACGCACAGAGTCGCCACGGGTACAGAAATATTTGTTGTCGCTCAAAAACCTCGATTCCCAGTGACCGTCCGTCTGTCTGTCCGTCTGTCTGTCCGTCTGTCTGTCCGTCTGTCTATAATATAACTTTCCAACGCCTTATCCTATCACACTGAAATTTGTCATATGTCATTTTTAGCAAAAAAGTATCTTTAAGGTCGTGAACGGGTCACATCCCCCTACTCTTTCTGCCCCCGCCCGTAAAAATTTCATGAAATTCAGAAATTTAAAGAAATTGATTTTTCTCCGAAACCATTTCAGCTATTGACTTGAAAATTAGGCCATAGTGTATTGATATAAATATCATTAACCACAAAAATATTGATCTGATGCCCTTACTCGTTCTATCACCTCTTATACAAATGCACTATTTTCAAAAACGCATTTATTCGGTTTGCATTGCAAATAGCAAAGCTAAAAGAACAAACATAAAAGAACTATGATTGAGCGTAAAGCCCAATCATATGATACTCTAGATGAAATGAGAAAGAGTTGAATGTACCGGAAAATATGTCACCTACAATTTTTTTAAATAATTAATAGTGACTTTTGTATGGGAGGTGGTAGAAGCAGAGAAGGAAGGTTTGTAATTTTTGGATATGACACCTAATGTGGTATGCAAAATATTTCGTGCTGAATTTAAGGTTTGTAGCTTTCATTATTTTCAATTGGACATAGTTTTCCAGAAATTGAGGCATTTGTATGGGAGGTGGCAAAGGAAGTGGAGCGTTTAAGATGATTTTGAAACTGCTTATCATCATCCTTATCACCACACTTTGATTCAATTTCAAATTCGATAGTTGTAATATATATATTCGAAGGAGAAATGCTTTTCTTGAATTTATAATACAGATATTTGTATGGGAGGGGGTAGAAGGAGTGAAGAGGAGCTGATAATTTTTTTTAGCATTTATTGCAATTATTAAAAAACAAATTCTGGCAAAATTTTAAGTTTATACTTTTTCTAGTTTTAATGGAAATCGATATTATGCACTTAACAAAAATTATACATTTGTATGGGAGGGGGTAGAAGGAGTGTATGGATCAAAACACATTTTTTTCTCGATATTGATATTTCTATTTTTATACTTTAAGCCAAATATCAAGTTGATAGCTTTAACTGTTTCGAAGGAAAATAATTTAATTTAAATTTCAAAATTCCGTGAAATTTGTATGGGAGGGGGTAGAAGGAGTGAGGTAAAGTTGATAATTTTTTCAATTCTGATTGCAATTATAATAAAATTAATTTTGGCAAAAAAATTCGTTTTTATAAATTTGCTAGTTTCAATGAAAATCGATAAACTGCATTTTTCAAAATTATGCATTTGTATGGGAGGGGGTAGAAGGAGTGAAGAGGAGCTGATAATTTTTTTAAGCATTTATTGCAATTATTAAAAAACAAATGCTCGCAAAATTATAAGTTTATACTTTTTCTAGTTTTAATGGAAATCGATATAATGCACTTAACAAAAATTATACATTTGTATGGGAGGGGGTAGAAGGAGTGTACGTATCAACACACATTTTTTTCGCGTTATTGATATTTTTATTTTTATAATTTGTGCAACATATCAAGTTGATAGCCTTAACAGTTTCGAAGAAAAATAATTTAATTTAAATTTCAAAATTTCGTGAAATTTGTATGGGAGGGGGTAGAAGGAGTAACGTGAAGTTGATAATTTTTTCAATTCTAATTGAAATTATATTAAAATTAATTTTGGCAAAAATTCGTTTTTAAACTTTGCTAGTTTCATTGAAAATCGAAATGCATTTTTCAAAATTATGCATTTGTATGGGAGGGGGAAGAAGGAGTGACGGGATCAGATAAATATTCCGTCATATTATTGACATCTATATCATAATACTTTGACCCAAATTTCAAATCGATAGCTTGAATGGTTTCAAAGAAAAATCAATTTCTGAAAATTTCGGAATTTCGTGAAATTTGTATGGGAGGGGGTAGAAGGAGTAGGGAGATGTGGCCCATTCACGAACTTAAAGTTTTTTTTTTGCTAAAAATGACACACAACAAATTTCAGCACGATAGCTTAAAGCGTTCGAGAGTTATGCTGTAGACAGACGGACAGACGGACAGACGGACAGACGGACAGACGGACAGACGGACAGACGAACAGACGGACAGACGGACAGACGGACAGACAGCAACTCGGAATCGAAGTTTTTGAGCGACATTAAATATTTGTGTACCCTTGGCGGCTCTGTGCGAGCATTATTTCTTAGCGTTACAAACGGTAAGGCAAACACAATATACTCTCAGATTTCATCTAGAGTATAAATATCTGTCATAATTAATTTTATTATAATTCAAACTAATTTTGAAAAAACTATCAACTTCACCTCACTCCTTCTACCACCTCCCATACAAATTTCACGAAATTTCGAAATTTCAATTAAATTAGTTTTCTCCAAAACCGTTAATACTATCAACTGTAAAATTTGAGAAAAGTATACTATAATAAATATGATTGATGTATTCATGAACTTATAATGGAGTTTTTTGCACTCATTTGTAATTAATTCCACCTGAGCTGTTTCATTTAAGATTTTTGTTGAAAAATGCCAGGGATTGTTCAAAATAATTTTCAACCATTTGTTTTGAGTGATTTGTAGTTGTTGTTTATGAATGGCCGCGCATTCATTCCATATAGGAGCACCATAAGTGAGTGCAGGTTGTATGACCATTCTAAATAATAGCAGCTTATTTAGCTGGGAAAGCTGTGACTTTCTATTAATCAATGGATATAAGATGCCAATACTATTAATGGCCTTAGATACTGCAGACTCGACATGAGTGTGAAATATAAGCTTTGTATCAAGCAGTACGCCTAAGTATTTAACACACTTTGACCAATAAATTTGTTGGCCTAAGATATTGATTGCCACGGGAGGCAAATAACGGGCAGCTCTGCGCTTGGTAAAAAATATGGCTTGTGTTTTTTCGGTGTTAATTCTTATTGTCCACTTGTTATAATAAGAATGAATTATATCCATTTGAGTCTGCAGGCTGTTCACTATTAAACTGGGATCAATTGAATAAGTGTAAATGGCAGTATCATCAGCGAATGTAGCGATCTTGCAGTTTATGGGGTCATGAATGTCAGACGTATAAAGATTATAGAGGGTCGGACTTAGGCATGATCCCTGGGGAACACCAGTAGGGATATTACGAGGTTTCGAGAAATTATTGTTAATCTTTACCGTGTAGCTTCTGTGCGATATGAATGACCAGATGATATTAATAAGAAACTTTGGGAATTAATATTTTGCTAATTTGTAAATTAGTCCTTCATGCCAAACAGTATCGAAAGCTTTTTCGATGTCTAGAAGAATCATACCAGTAGACTTTTTCTCTTCAAAGGCCTTTTTTATGTCACATTTAACTCTGGCTAGCTGATGGATCGTGCTATGGTTGCAACGGAAACCAAATTGAAAGTTGGGTATTAGTTTACGTTCTTCAGAAATGTTTCTTACATAAACCAAGATGATCTTTTCAAATATTTTTCCCATTGTGGGCAGTAAACTTATAGGGCGCTAGCTGGAGCTTTGAGTCGGATCTTTGCCTGGTTTAAGAATAGGAATTATAATAGCCTGCTTCCATGCCTGAGGAAAATAGCCTATTTTAAGAGAGGAATTATAAATATAATTTAGGAATACAATATCCTTATTTGGAAGGTTTTTAATCATTGACGTGATTATGCCATCGATGCCAGGGGATTTTTTTGGTTTAAGGCGCCGCACTATTCTTCTAATGTCCTTTGGTTTACATAGGTCACCGGGATTAATGTTTGCAGGAGATTGAGGTAACGAGTTGGTAATAAATTCGTTAACTGCAGCCTCAGTTCTAATATCGCCTAAGTTTAGGGATGATTGGTAGTACGATGAAAAACCGCCAGCTAGTGCTTCAGCTTTATCTTCACTCGAGTAAACTGGCTGACCATTAAAGTTTAAAGGTGGCATCAATTTTTTACGGTTTTTGAACAGCTTATTCAACTGCCATAGTTTTATTGATCCTTTAGGTAAATATAAGAGAGTTTCATTCCACTTTTTATTTCTTGAATCTTTAATTTGGAATTGAATTATGGAATTGAGCCTATTGACATATTTCTTCGTTGAGGGATCTCTAGTTCTTTGCCAGTTACGCCTAGCCACATTCCTCTTTTTAATCAATAATTTTGTTTTCTCGCTGAGCTTAAGGCTGTAGTCTGGAATATTTACTCTTGGAGCCGATTTATGGAGCGCTTTCAATATTTTATTACTTAATATGTCAATTTGTTCGTCAATATTTGATTCCGCGATTGTGTGTGATAGATCGAAAGTCATTGGCCCAAACTTTCGTTTTAGAATACTTCAACCAGTTAACTTTTGAGAAGCAGAGTTTGGTTTTTTCTGACCTATCAACATAATCATTCACCAAAAGTGAGAAGTAAACTGGAAGATGTGGTGAAGATAACTCATGAAGTATTCTTGGTTGTGATATTGTTGTCTGCCCGTTGCTGAGGAGAAGATCTATGGTCGAGGGCCTGCCTTTTACTGGGTAGTGTGTGGGTTCAGTGGGAGTGTGAACTATCATACGACTTTTATTTAATTCTTCTACAAGAATTTTACCAGCTTTATTAGCAGTAAAACAATTCCATTGCCTATGTTTAGCGTTTAGGTCTCCGGCAATTATGGTTTTTTCGGAATTTTTAAATAATTGTTTAATATCACTCATGAATGAGATTAATTTTACAGAGTTCAACTTGGTCCCTGGAAAATAAGCTGCTATTAGTTTGATTTTAGTTTCTAATAATTCAATACTAACTGTTTCGATTATATTTGTATTTAACATAGGAAGTAAGGAATGTTTGATACTTTTTCTGACAAAAATAGCGACCCCACCGCCTTTAATTTGGTTTCTATCATTTCTATATATAAAATAATTAACATTATTAAGCTTATCACTAGGTTTAAGCCATGTTTCCGTAATTATGGCAATATCTAACATTTAAGGAAATCAAATACTTCTACGGTCTTATTACGTAAACTCTGGGCATTCCAATTTATACACTTAATATTAAATTCGCGATTTAAGGCCTGGTTAGTGTTGCTATTTAAGTTAGTATTAGTCATACAAAAATTTAGTGGCTAATTCAACTAGTATCTGGTATTGGTCATATTTATTTGTGCATTTCGATAATTTGGTAATTAACTCAGTGGATAGTAGTATCAGCTGATCGGCACTGAATAAGTTGTCTTCGGTATCGCTGAGTTTAGACTGTCGACTGTTAGGAGAGCTAGAATTTCCACTGCGGAGAGTTTCAGCGAATGATGGGCGATGTTGTACATTTGAAAAAGCACTTGTTGCGGCAGTTAGTAAGTGCTGCCTTTTGTTATTGCTGAGAGATGGGAAGTTATTACTCGTTAAGCTCGGCTGAACAAACGCGGTGGAAATAATTTTTCGTTTGCCTTGTCGGTTATTCATCTCCTTCCTTCTGTTTAAGAATTCGGCTAGCGTTGGGCACTTCGGGTCTGAAGCATGATGATTTCCCTTGCAGTTGGCGCATTTCATGTGGTCGGTTTCTTTTAATTGGCATTCGCTGTGGAGATGATGACCACTGCAGATCATGCAGCGGGTTTGAAGGTGACAGTTTGAAGAGCCGTGGCCATACATCTGACAGTTTCTGCACTGAGTAGGACCGTTTCTTTTATATTTGTAATAGTTCTAGCTGACTATAGTGTTCATTATTGATTTAGTTTTTCGAAGGTCAGCGATTTTTACACCCGTTTCATGGTCGAAGTATAATAAATATACGGTTTGATCAACATACCGCTTCTTTTCAGGGAGCAAATTAAAAACTTTCACCTCAGAACAGTTAATATTAAGGCCCTTTAGTTTTGATTTAAGCACTTCAGGTTTCATTGAATGCAATCCAGTTAAAACAATTCTTAAGGGGCGTTTATCTGTGGCCGTATGGGTATAAAAGTCGATTTTCTTTAGCACAAGATGATTATAAGTTTTTTCGTACGTATTCAATGATTGCAAGAAAAGTTTTTTGCCAGTTGAGGTGAGTTTGACTTGATAGTCAACAATATCAAGGGCTCTCATAATGACTTTGATAGTATTCAAGTCTAATATTGGAATAACTATTGGAGGTACTTTAACATTTTTCTTCGGGATTTCATCCGTTGTGTCGTAATTATCTAGCGCGGCCAGATCTTGGTAATAGTTAGATCTATTCGGCTCCATTGTTTTCCGCAATTTTATTTTATCACGTAAAAGTTTAATAGGGGAGTCATCACGTCCCCTTTTAGTGATTGTATTGTTCGTAGTAGACGTAATTTATTTATTTATTTTTTTTTTTTTTTAATCTTTGCACAGTATAAAAATAGCACAAGAGAATAAATTTTAACTGCACAGCACGTTTATGACCGTAACGGTAGAACTGTTATTTTCAAACGATAACTAGTTCACTAGCAACAGATCCGAATGTCTCGGATGCTAAACAAACTTTAAATTCAACATGAAACATTTTATATACTACGTTCAGTGTTACATACAAAAATTACAAACCTTCCCTGCTTTTAGCACCTCCCACACAAAAGTTACTATTCACTATTCGAAAGAATTTGAGATAACATATCACCACTAGAGAATTTGGAGAACATTTTTAAGTTGTGGCGGCTTATACCGTATCGCTACTAACCGAGTAAGCCGTAAGGTCTAGATAGCTCAGTGGCCAGCACAGCTGCTTTGCAACTCGAAAATCCCCGGTATCTAATCTCACTACCTGCTGTGTTCCCTTAGCGGTGTTCCCTTAGCGTCTAATGCGGGGCCTACTTACACAAGCCTTACTGACGAGTCCGTCGTAAGCAAGCCTGGAACGAAACGCAACACAGCGCTGTAGCCGCTCACTCGCTACAAAGTCATCTTCATATAACAAACAAGTACGCTCGGAGTCGCCAAATTACGAATTAAACCAAAACCAGTGCACTTAATTTTACCGCCTTAATATAATTATAACACCTTTTATTTCTGTGTATCGCTTGTTATTCGCACAATTATCACTGACGATCACACGAACTTAATGGCTTCCGAATTTTATCTTCTTATACTCCGTCCCTCCCCTCCACACACTTTTTCGCTGTACTTCATTGTTCAAGGATATGTATGTGTATGTGTGTGGTTGAGCGGATAATTGAAAATTGCAAACAGTTGAAGTTCGTAAATAGTTGATGAGCGGTTAATTGTTGCCACGTAACACTAATTTCAAATTAGACTGTTTATTAAAGGGATAAAATGAAATCTAAATTTGGGCATATTATGAAGAATCAAAAAACTTCTTTCTTCCTTGGCAACGATACATTTAACCCAACTCAGATATATTAATATATATCAATATTCTTACGAATTTTGAAATATGTAAGGTGAGGATCACTTTACACTAAACCCATATTTCGCCTTAGGCAAGTCGTTGTTTGGTTGTACTCGGTGGTATGTTAGGTATATTCAAATTATCCGAAATGTTTTTATTTCACTTTTTTTTACCTTACAAGAAGATTAATTTATTTTGCCATATCAACTGTGCCTACACATTAAGACATTCAATTTCTTAAAACCGTTGTTATAACGATTGCTCTGTTAGGCAGCATAATGTACCTATGAGAAAATTAAATATTTTTCTCAGAAAATTTAAAACGTTGTTACAACAAAACATCTACCACTCAGCTAAGTTATATCGTATGGAGAAAACCTCATAGTAAACGGAGTAGCAAAGACATAATTACTTTCAAGTATCCAATTTTTATGTTCCTATGCGTGGGAGAGATTAATCATGGTTTATGAATCCCAATGAAATACCGCGTCATTATACTAAAGTATACAGTCAGAGTCAAAAGTTAGTATACAGCTTCTGTTAAGTTCTTTAGAGCCAAATATTTGCATTAAAGGAAGTAAAACAAAATTTATTCAGCATAAAAAATAAAAAGCACAGTTCTTCTCTTTATTTGTAATAATCAAATACAATCAATCTCTTTCTGCCTTTTATAATACTTTGGTCCAAAATTTATATGATTTAATATTTTGTTGGTCCTCCTTTTGACTGAATTACCGCTTTTAATCTATTGTTCATAGAATTTACTAGGTTTTGGGTAACATCGACTGAAATATTTGCCCATTCCTCGGTGAAGGCCGTTCGCAGATCATTTTTTGATTTTATGACTCGATTCCTTATTTTTCGGTCCAAAACCTTCCACAGATGCACTATAGGGTTCAAGTCAGGCGACTGCGGAGGTGAATGTAATTGCTTAGGAACCCTGTACAATAGCCGCTCTTTGACAATCTTTGCTGTTAGTTTTGGATGATTGTCTTGTTGAAAGACCCATGTTGTTCCAAGACCCAATTTTTCAGCACTAGTGAATAAATTGTCTTTTAATATCTGCAAATAATCTCGGCTATCCATTGTACAATTATTAGAGGAGGAGGTCGATAACGGGGGTGGGTGAATGTCAATAATTTTTTAATTGATTGCTTGAATCACGTTCGAAATTCTGTGTATAGAATGATACTTTTATAGATGAAATAAATTCTAAGAAATTCGGTGTATTTTATATTCCCGAAGAGTTGAGAGAATCGTAAAATTTGTCTTTCGTTTTGCTAGAAAATTGTACAAAATTTCAAGTTTGTAGCTTTACAATAATTTTTTGGTTAATAGATTATTTATTTATTTAAATTGGAAGAAATCATACTTTTGGTAGGGAGTAAAAGGGCAAGGGGGATATTAACCCTTTTGATGCAACTTTGTTTTAAATATTGTTAAATGTGTATGTACACAATTTCAAGTTGATTGCTTTTAATAGATTGACTATTTCTTAGAAACAGTCGAAAAGATACTTTTGTGTGGGAGGGAGTGAAGGCGGAAAACAAGGTTATAATAGTTTTATAGCTCACTAGAATCGAACACAATAAAATAAGTTTCATAATAGTGAATTCTTCTCTGAGTTCTTCCTAGTTTAATAAGTTGTATTATTAATTGGACGAGACAGGCAACAGACATTATACTCAATTTGACCACCTTGCTAATGCAATTCTTTCAATTTCAGGCTTTAAAATGTCAGCGAAAAATGTTGCCCGGACAATGAATTCCGGCTACGGAAGTACCGAAGAGACCGATTCGCTTCTACTATCACCAACAACGAAACCAAAACCAGTAATAACGCCCATATCAACGTCGTGCCAGACGAAAATCACGTCAATTAATGGACCAACGAATATGTCTAACAAACCGACTTTAATACGACAAGGCCGTACATCGACATATCTAACTAGTCCGCAACTATCGCAACAAACGCAGGGCGCATCGGACGATAGTGCGACTGGCGATGAAGAACAGGAAGGCGGGAATATCCGAGCGGTACCCGATATCGAAGTGTATACGCACTCGGAAAAGCCGGCTATATCAATTTCGAACTCGAATTATGCGGATCAGCAGCATCCGAGTTCGACGAATACAACAACAATCGCAACATATCAACTGTCGCCGCAGAATCGCTGTCGAGCCTGTCGAAACTGTGATAGACGTGCCTCAACTACGCCCGTTACAACGCTACAATTCGGCCGATCCGTATCGAAGGAAAGCGTGCGTAGCGCCTTCCAGGGGAACGTCACGTCGTCCGTTGTCCAACATGTCCCTCCAGTTCTTATCACCTCGTCGCCTACCTCGGGATCACGAATAATCCGGCAAAGTTCGCAACCGGAAGCCAGCAATATCATCTGTTGCGGCAGTCATACGTGCGGCCATTCACACACTGCGCCCAATGTATCGTTACGGCAGTTGCGCGAGCCATCCGATGGGATTGCAGGCATTGCAGCAGACTCCTTGCGGATAAATGGCGGGATGAGACCTTTTAAACAGGTGAGAATCGATTTCGCATTCATTTCGTTATCGGTTTTTTTTTCCATTCCGTTTTTATTATTATTTTTGCAAATAGTGTAAAATGAAATTATATTGAAAAAAATATTGGTGAGCTTTTAAAAATAGTAAATTGAATGCCACTTCAAAACCGAAAGCCCACGCTTCAATAATTTATAAAGTTGGCATTATAATTTGTATTGTTGTATAAAAAATCGAAATTTTCGGTTGCATGCACTGCAATAAAAATTTATTATCAATCTGTGTAATGTGTAAATCAAGACTAAAGTTTAGCATTTAATATAATGTTTTATATGCTCGTAATATGTAAACGTATATTTTGGAGATTTTACTTGTAACTTTAGTCTGTAATGCTTAACAGTATTCTAGAATTTAAATTTAACTACCATTATTGGTCTTTGATAAAATGCTTTCCAATACATCTAAACCGGATGCCAACCAATTATTTACCTGCTTTATGGTAGATAACGCCTTCACCTCACTTTGAATATTTAGTAGGGTATTTTAAGTAAGATAATAAGCTTAAAAATCATATTAGTAATTCGCCTGTAAAATCTAACACTCCTATTATGATTTCTATAAAAAAAAATATATTAGAATATGTGATCGCACATTGACAACAATCAAATGTAAAGCGTGGTTAGAATTAAAATTTAATTTCATGAAAAAAATCTCTTAAAAAGCTTACAATGTAAATGAGCCATATTACAACTAAACTTGATATTTGAAAATCGCAGATAAAATACTGCTAACACCGTTCCCATTTATATCTGGAACTATCACATTCAACCCAAAACAATATAATTAAGAATTTAATGAAACGAAATCTTGTAATAGATCTGTAGGAAGCGAAATTCAAAAAGTTTTAAATTATTTCGTATTATTTTAGTTTCTTAGTGCACCAAACATAAGCTACAGTGCTAAAGTGCGATAATTACAATAGTTTTAAAAAAATCTATTCGAGAAGTTACTATTAAAATATAAAGAACTCATTTCATATGTTTGATATCTATGGGCAAGACTATCTGAAAAGTGAAATTAGGTTTCAG
Source organism: Chorisops tibialis (assembly GCA_963669355.1). NCBI lineage: Eukaryota > Metazoa > Arthropoda > Insecta > Diptera > Stratiomyidae > Chorisops > Chorisops tibialis. Next base: position 108,425,402 of record OY770262.1, on the reverse strand, counting down.
AATTAAAAGAAAAATTTAATCACCGTGAAGGATTCAATCGAATTATGGCGTTTCTATTGGTAAGTATTTGAAAAAAAGTTTTAATGACAATGTTAATAACTTTTCGCTTTTATTTTTCAGAGACCTAAGAGATTCAGCTCAATGAAAAATGGAAAAAACGGAAGGAGAATAAGAAATTAACAATAAATTATTTAGCTGTAGTATTAGAATTAATTTTAGATTAATGAATTATTTTACTTTATTGTTTGATATTTCATAATGATCTCGATATTCTATAACAAGATTGATTTCAAGTATGTTTAATTTTTGGTTTTTATCTCTGAATATTGATGTAGGAAATATAAACTATTAATGAAGATTGAGATCTAATAGAGATAACGATTCTAGATATCGTTTTTTTTTGTCTAGAGCATAATAATCCATTTGTGTAAATAATAAATAATTAACATTAAAAATAATTTTCATTGATAACTAAATATGATGCAGTTGCATACATAGTTTGATTAGTATTTAATTTTAAAATTTAGTTTCCATTTATTAATAAGTATGCAGACTGCTAGGAATGTAATATTGTAGTTTTAATTGTTATAGTATGTAAAAAAAAAATTTATTATACTTTATATACATGTTGTTTGGTACTCCGTGGATCACCTTGTAAGGAATTATTCCTAGATATATTTTGAGAAAAAAATTGTTCTATGGAGATGGTCAATTTCCAATATCCGTGGAGATACAGGGTGATCAAGAAAAGTGTTTCGGACCTGTATCATCACTCACTCAAAACGCTATATCTTGAAAACTATTAATCACAATTTAAAATCTTATAGCTTGTTTTTTAGGGAATCAAATTACCTTTCATTTGGTGTAGTATTCCGCATTGTAACTGTTGCCAATTCTGAGATATTTACTTCAGAACACAAATTTCTGCTACTTTGACCCTCAAAATTCTGGAATCAATGTAGTTTTTTCCCAGAAAACCGCATTATAAAAATGTCATTTTAATGTTGGTTTTTTATGTCTCATATAATTGCCCACAAAAGATGATACACTTGCATTGCATAAGTTCCATAGTTTAGAAAAAACTATCATTCCAATAATATTGCACTTATATCAAAAAAAAAACAAGAATATATTGATCAGCACTCCTCGCTTGAACTAAAAGAACTTGAGAATGGTTTTTATGGTTTATTTCAAATTTATTTAATTTCAATAAATGTTCACAATGGCCACCTTCATTTTGAATGCACGCTAAAGCTCGTTTTGCCAGTGTTTTCTTTGTGTTCATACTCCTCAACTGCTGCCTTGCTTCTGTTGCTGGCGCATCGATTCTGGTGTTTAGATCCTGCGACGTTACTCTTTCGTTGCGTAAACAAGGCCCTTCATCCGTCCCCATACAAAAGAAATCCATAATAGTTAAATCAGGAGATTTTGCAGGCCAGTGTATCGGTCCATTTCTACCGATCCAGCGATTGCTATAATTGTAATTTAACGAATCTGTGATTTGTCGGCAGTAATGAGCTGGAGCACCATCGTGTTGGTAAAACATGGAAGCCAATCGTTGCAGTGGCATATCATCCAATAACTCCTGTAGATCATTTGTTAAAAAATGCAATTAGTTGGAGCTATTTAGGGTAGGCGGAAGCCTAATAGGACCAATGAAATCGTCACCAATCACACCTGCCCATAAATTGCCTTTCATGTGGATTACTCTCAGCCCACGTGTGTAAGTTTGTGATACCTTACTTACTTACGATGGCGCTACAGCCCAAATTGGACCTTGGCCTCCTGAATACTTTGCCTCCATCCATCTCGGTTTAGTGACTGCGTCCTCCAGTTTGAAAATCTTAGCAGTGATTTGCTGTCTGCGTCAATCGAATCCTCCCAGCGCTTTCGTGGTTTTTCGACCGGTCTTTGTCCATTGACTTCCCCTTTAGTGTGCGCTTGGGAATTCTTCCGTCATCCATCCGCTCCACATGACCAGCCCATTGTAACTTTTTAAATTTCATGAGGGTTGATACTTCTGGATTGTCGAAGATGGCATACAATTCTCTATTGTATCATATTCTCCAGATCGAATCTTCCCTCACAGGTCCGAGGATTCTTCTGATGACCTTTCTTTTAAAGGCGTTAAGTAGTTTTTCGGACGCCTGAGTTAATGTCCACGTTTCGCTGCCATAGCATAGCACAGGTCTTATGATTGTTTTGTATAGCTTAGGTTTTGTTTTCCTGTGCACGTTCTTGTTTTTGATTATTGGAAGTACCGAATAATAAGTCTTGTTTGCCATCATTATCCTTCTTTTAATTTCGATGGGTTCGCTTCCATCCTTCGATAGATTTGCCCCTAGATATATGAAGTTGTCTACGTTTTCTAGGTTATAGTCTCCTACCGTAATATTTTGTCTGATTGGCGTCTTTTTCCTAGTTTGCGTCATAATTTTTGTTTTATTTTCATTAATACGTAGTCCAACTTCCCTTGCTACCGAGTCAAGGTTTACAAATACTTCCTTAGCACTCTCCAGAGATCTTGCAAGGATATCTATATCGTCTGCATATGCTACGAGTTGTGTGGATTTGAAGCATAGTATTCCCTTGGTGTCAACGGGAAGTTTTCGAACAACATATTCGAGTGTTAAGTTGAAAAGCATTGGTGCCAGGCCGTCACCTTGTTTAAGGCCGTTGTCTGTTTCAAAACTGGAAGCCAGATCATTTTCTACTCTGATTTGTGACAAAGACTCAGTCATTGTCATTCTTGTCAGTCGGACCAGTTTCGATGCGACTCCAAACTCCAACATGATTTTATACAATACGCGCCTGTCGATACTGTCGTATGCTTGTTTGAAGTCAACAAATATCTGGTGCACATCAATATTATATTCCCAGCACTTTTCCAGCACCTGTTTAACTGAGAATATCTGGTCCGTGGTTGAGCGTCCAGCTCTAAATCCGCCTTGGTATTCACCAAATACCTTGTCAGCATAGGGCTTAATTCTCTTTTCTAGAATTTTCATCAAGATCTTATAAGACGTACACAACAGAGATATTCCTCGGTAGTTTTCGCAGCAGAGTTTGTCACCTTTTTTATAAATTGCGCCAATCTTCAGGAAGTATTTCCTGCATCCATATATCCGTGACTAATCTATGTAGGAGATGCGCTATGCAGGTGTCGCCGGCTTTCAGAAGTTCAGCTGGGATTATTCAGTTGCCCGGCGCTTTGTTGTTTGGGTGGTTCCTTAGGGCTGTTTTTACTTCTTCGAGTGTGGGAGGACTTAAAGACGATCCTTCATCAGCTGTTACATAAGTTATACCTGCTATTGTATCTGCTGCTGCTGTTCGTGTAGGTGATGGGCTCGGGTTAAGAAGGTGTTCAAAATATTGTGCCCATATTAGTTTTATATCTTCCGCGTTACTTATAATGTTCCCTTCTGCATCCTTGCAGAGGGTCGTTTTCGGTTTGTATCCTTCTTTCATCTTTTTAACAAGGGAATACGCGGCTCTTGTGTTTTGTGATCTAAATTGTTCGTCCATGTTTTTAATTTCGTCATTATTGTACTTCCGTTTTTTTTGTCTGCATATTTTGTTTGCAAATCGTCTAAGATCCTTGTATTTGTCTTGTTTGGCTCGTGTCGGCAGTTCCGTTAATATTTTATAAGCTTGATTTTTTCGTTCTAAGGCATCTTTGCATTCGTTGTCGAACCAATCATTTCTTTTGCGCCGGGGTTGTTATCCTATCGCCTCCTCTGCGACAGATGTAATGCCATCTTTGATATTTTGCCACATTTCTTCTATTGTCTTGCTGCCGGTGGTATTCAGCATTGTTGCGAAGTGTCTCTCCAAGGCTGATACATATTTCGCAACTATTTTCTCGTCTTTGAGTTTTCCTATGTTGAATTTAGGAACCGGTTGTGTTTTTGGTTGTCCTCGGTTTGCGATTCGACGTCGGAACTTGGTCTTTACCAAATAGTGGTCTGTGTCGCAATTAGCCCCTCGACACGTACGCACGTTGAGAATACAGGAGGCCGTTCTTCCGTCGGGTGATGCCCACGTTCTCTTATGAATGTCACGATGCGGGAAGCATGTCGAGCTTACAATAAGGTTTTTGCTGCTGGCGAAATCAGTCAGCCTCTGGCCGTTGTCGTTACTAATATCATGGAGACTGTGCCTTCCAATTGTCCCTATGTATGTGTCTTCTTTGCCCACTTTTGCGTTAGAGTCACCTAATACTATTTTAATATCATTCGACGGAAGGGAGTCGAATGTTGATTCTAAGGTGCTGTAGAAATCGTCTTTAGCTTCGTCGTCTTTGTCTTCCGTTGGGGCGTGGACATTAATAAGCCAAACATTAAAAAAACCTGTTTTGATGCGGATTGCACACAATCGTTCATTGACGGATTTGAAGTTGGTAACTAGGTGTTTAAACTTGTTGTCGACGATAAACGCAACTCCAAATTCCCGGCTTCCCAATGATTTCCCACTTTTGAAAATTGTGTGCGATCTATAGTCAGTAATCTCGCTACCTAACAATTTAGTTTCTTGGAGTGCAATTATGTTTATATTGTATTTATCTGCCTATTCCAGAAGCGCTCTCACTGCTCCTGCTCTGTACAGGGATCGCACGTTCCAAGATCCGAAGGAATAGTCCATTTTTCGTTTGCGTGTTTGAATCAATCCACTCCGAGGCGTTGCTTCAGGTTTCGAAACAGGTGTGGTTTTTCCGAGGATGAGTTGTTAACACATCGCCCAACCCCCAACTTAGAGGTCCATCTTATTATAGTGCTAGAATTTTTTTCATTAGCACTCGCGCCCATCAGTTCAGCAAGTCAAGTCCGGATGGACAAGACCAGTATCCGGTGGCTACCACGTGGAGGTATGATGAGCACAATTGATGTGTATATGACAGTTACAACACTGGGCGTCGCCTAATGACGCCGATGAGATGCCTTTCCTATCTATACCCATCCAACCACCACAGTTTGTGATTGGTGAATTGGGACTCATCTGTCCAAAGAATGTTGTTCATAAAATGCTCGTCACTTAGTTGTCGTTCAAGGAGCCAATTGCAAATCTGCATCCTTTTGGGTAAATCAATGGCTCCTGCACTGGTATATGGTGGTAGGGATGCAAACGCTCTGCTTTTAGGACACTCCAAACTCCACGTAGAGACGTTTAACTGCAAAACCAAGCGTCGGATACTGATTGCTGGATCAGTTTGAACTGCATGTATTATTTCTTCATCGATTAGAACTGCGATTATCGGCGCGGGATTTGCATTTACTCTGCTTGTCCTAACGCTGCCTGTTTCCCGAGTCCTTCTTTAAACGTCTTGGAATACTCTCCTGTAAGGTATTCGACGATTACGAAATCTCTGATGATACAAAGATTGCGCTGCTCGTGTATTTTCCTGACACTCTCCATCAATGAAAATTATGTCTGCATATTCTTCATTCGTGAACTAAGGCATTTCGAAATTATTTTCTAAATTTTAGTGACACCATGTACTTTTAACAATGTAACTAAAACTGATAAAAATATGAAGTAAGGTTTGCTTTTATAAGCTTTTCATTTTGTTAGGTATTCCATTAAAAAAGGCAAAGTACTGCACTTAGTTGTGTTGAAACTCATTTTAATTTAATTCATTTCCTCGATAATTTAAATACTAATTAAAAGACATTACTCGATAATTTAAATAGTAATTAAAGGACAATAAGAATATTTCAGCTTAACAACAATTTAGGCAGTTTTTTTTTAGAACGAGGGTTGCTTTATGGCATATTTCATTTTTAAGCCATATGTATTTTCGCTTATTACCTGGAAAACGGGAAAACCTAAGTCATGAGTATGTGTTCATCTCTTGTAGGCAATATTCTGGCTCATAACAAACCAACATTGAAATGACATTTTTATATTGCGGTTTTTTGAAAAAAGCTACACTGATCTCAGAATTTTGAGGGTCAAATTAGCAAAAATTTGTGTTCTGAAATAAATATCTCAAGACTGATTACAGTTACAATGCGGACTGTTACACCAAATGAAAGATGATTTGATTCCCTAAAAAATAAGTTACAACACTTTGAATTGCAATTATTAGTTTTCAATATATATCGTTTTGAGTGAGGGTACAGGTCCGAAACACTTTTCTTGATCACCCTGTATCTCCGCGGATATTGAAAATTGACCATCTCCGTTCAACAATTTTTTTCTCAAAATATGTCTAGAAATAACCCCTCACAAGGTAGTGCATGGAATACCAAACACCCTGTATATTAGACGTTCGCTATCAAAACTTACTTGTTCATACTCTCATCAAAATTATAAACTGGATTCTCCTACCTTCATATCTAGGTAGTTTCAGTTCTAGTAAACTTGCTTAAAAACACTCGCATGTTCACTGAATGCACTCTTTATACTCTAATTAAAATCTATAAGTATATTGTATTTGGTCTGCTGGGATCGCCAAGGGTACAGACATGTTTCTCGCTCGAAAACCTAGAATTCGAGTGATCTGTCCGTATCGAGCGCTTTTATCTATAGTGCTAAAAAAATTTATATCAATCGAATTCCTGTTAAGACCCCCTATAGGGGCATAGGACAGAAACAACTCTCTTCCACAAGGCACGATCCTGAGCATCGGCCTTAAGCTGTTGCCAGGACTTGTTTATTCCTCTGGCCTCCTGCTCAACTGCTCGCTTCCATGTGCTACATGGTCGACCAACCCGACGTCTTCCTTGAGGATTATAATACGGAGCCTGTTTTGCGATGTTTCGCTCTGGTTTCCTCAAAGTATGACCGGAGCCTGTTTTGCGATGTTTCGCTCTGGTTTCCTCAAAGTATGCCACTTCCGCCGTTGAATCTCAATACCTATTTTAGTCTGGCGAGTTGTACTCTAAAGTTCGTCGTTGGAGATTACTTCTGGCCAGAATAGTCCTAAAATCCGCTGGAGGCATTGGTTTACGAAAGTCTGTAGTTTCTTGGTAAGTCGAACGGTCACTTTCCACGTAGTACAACCATATAACAACACGGATTTGACGCATGCGTCAAAAACTCGCAGCTTCGTGCGAAGGGAGATCTCTCTTAACCTCCAGAAAGGGGAAAGGATACCAAAGGCCTGACGAGCTTTATTTAGCCGAGCCTCAACATCCTTTTCGGCTCCGCCGTCCATACTGACAACGCTTCCGAGATAGCAAAAATCTTGCATTTCTTCCACATCCTGTCCGTTAAGAACAATTGGTGTGCTTGCGTTCGAACCCATGTGCATGTACTTGGTTTTACGCATATTTATTTTCAGTCCCGCCTCTTTGCATTTAGAATGCAACGAGCGAACATTTGACTCTAAGTCCGAACGGTTATGTGCAAGCAAACACACGCCATCAGCATAATCAAGGTGACTTAAGATGTTAAATAGTCTCCATTGAAGACCTTTACCTTCCCCACCTTCCAGTGCAGCTTTCGAGATGTCATTTATTACCACCAGAAACAGGGCTGGTGATAATATGCAGCCTTGTCTGACAGCCGTTTGCACAGGAAAGCTCTCGGACAGCTCTCCTCTACGTAAGACGCGACACCTTGCATCTTCGTAGGATTTTTTAATCATAGCTATGACCTTATCTGAAGTACCTCTCCTACGCAAAGCATTCCATATGTAATCTAAAATTTATATAATAGACCTTTTTCTACCACCTCCTTTACAAGTCTCAGGAAATTTAGAATTTCAAAGAAATTTATTTTCTTTCGGATGACATGAACTTATAAAGCGTCAATCAATCAAATCAAATTCCTGTTAAGGTCCCCTATAGGGGCAAGAACATACAGAAGGCCTGACGATCTTTATATAGACGAGCCTCAATATCCTTTTCGGCTTCGCCGTCCATTCTTACAATGCTTCCGAGATAACAAAAATCTTGCACCTCTTCAACATCTTGCTCGTTAAGAACAATTGGTGTGATTGCGTAGGAACCCATGTGCATGTACTGGGTTTTACGCACATTTATTTTCAGTCCCGCCTTTTTGCATTAAGAATATAACGAGTGAACATTTGAGGATTATGTGCAAGCAAACACTCGCCATCAGCATAATTAAGGTGACGTAAGATGCTAAATAGTCTCCATTGAAGACCTTTACCTTCCCCACCTTACAGTGCAGCTTTCAAGATGTCATTTATTACCACCAAAAACAGGGCTGGGGATAATGTGCAGCCTTGTCTGACACCCGTTCGCACAGGGAAGCTCTACTATAAAGTGTAATAGGGATTATTAGTTTCAAAGCTCCTTTTTCACCCCCTCACAATTGTCACTATTCCGTATGTGAAAGAATGTTGGAATAGATTTTCCAGTGCATTTAACTCATTTATATTTTATCTAGATTGTCCTTCGCAATAATAACTCTGTTCTGTTTATACTCTAGATGAAATCTGAGAATATATTGTGTTTGCCTTACCATTACAACTAAGAAATAATACTCGCACAGAACCGCTAAGAGTACAGAAATATTTGTTGTCCGTCTGTCTACTACATAACTCTCGAACGCTTTGAGCTATCGTGCTGTTTGTCATTTGTTGTGTGTAAGTTTTAGCAAAAAAAAATTTTAAGTTCGTGAATGGGCTACATCCCCCTACTACTTTTACCTCTTTTCAAACTAATTTCTGGATATTTCGAAATTTTGAGAAATTAATTTTTCTTCGAAACTATTTGAACTGTCGACTTGAAATATAGGTCAAAGTATAACGATGATCATATCATTAACATCACAAAATATTGCTTCGATCACCTCACTTCTTCTATCCCCTCCCATACAAATGCACAATTTTGAAAATTAGTTTTTTCAATTTTCATTGAAACAAGCTAAACTGAAAAAAATTGTTTTTGCCACAATTAATTTTATTATAATTGCAAAAATTATCAACATCGCCTCACTCCTTCTACTCCCTCTCATACAAATATCAAGAAATTTTCAAATTTCAGTTAAACTTTCTTTGAAACTGTCAAAGCTATCGACTTGAAGTCTTGTGGAAAGTATAATAATAAAAATATCAATGACAACGAAAAACATAAAAGAATTATGATTGGGCGTAAAGGCCAATCATATGATACTGTAGATGAAATGAGAAAGAGTTCAATGTACCGGAAAATATGTCACCTCCAATTCTTTTAAATAATTAATAGTGACTTTTGTATGGGAGGTGGTAGAAGGAGGGGATGGAGGTTTGTAATTTTTGGATATGACACCTAATGTGGTATGCAAAATATTTCGTGCTGAATTTAAGGTTTGTAGCTTTCATTATTTTCAATTGGACATAGTTTTCCTGAAATTGAAGCATTCGTATGGGAGGTGGCAGAGGAAGTGGAGCATTTAAGATGATTTTGAAACTGCTTATCATCATCCTTATCACCACGCTTTGATTCAATTTCAAATTCGATAGTTCTAATATATTCGAAGGAGAAATGCTTTTCTTGAATTTATAATGCAGATATTTGTATGGGAGTGAAGAGGAGCTGATAATTTTTTTTAGCATTTATTGTAATTATTAAAAAACAAATTCTGGCAAAATTTTAAGTTTATATTTTTTCTAGTTTTAATGGAAATCAATATAATGCACTTAACAAAAATTGTACATTTGTATGGGAGGGGGTAGAAGGAGTGTACGGATCTAAACACATTTTTTCCCGTTATTGATATTTCTATTTTTATACTTTATGCAAAATATCAAGTTGATAGCTTAAACAGTTTCGAAGATAAATAATTTAATTTAAATTTCAAAATTTCGTGAAATTTGTATGGGAGGGGGTAGAAGGAGTGAGGTGAAGTTGATAATTTTTTCAATTCCGATTATAATTATAATAAAATTAATTTTGGCAAAAATTTGTTGTTATAACTTTGCTAGTTTCAATAAAAATCGAAAAACTGCATTTTTCAAAATTATGCATTTGTATGGAAGGGGGTAGAAGAAGTGACGTGATCGGATCAATATTCCGTTATATTAATGACATCTATATCATAATACTTTGACCCAAATTTCAAATCGATAGCTCAAATAGTTTCAAAGAAAAATCAATTTCTGAAAATTTCGAAATTTCGTGATATTTGTATGGGAGGGGGTAGAAGGAGTGGGGGATGTGGCCCATTCACGAACTTAAAGTATCTCTTTTGCTAAAAATGACAACAAATGACACAACAAATTTCAGTACGATAGCTCAAAGCGTTCGAGAGTTATGCTGTAGACAGACGGACAGACAGCAACTCGGAATCGAAGTTTTTGAGCGACAACAAATATTTCTGTACCCTTGGCGGCTCTGTGCGAGCATTATTTCTTAGCGTTACAAACGGTAAGGCAAACACAATATACTCTCAGATTTCATCTAGAGTATAAATATTATATCGATTTTCATTAAAACTAGAAAGAGTACAAACTAAAAATGTTGCCAAGATTTGTCACGAAATAATTGCAATAACTGCCAAAAAAATGGTCAGGTTCGCAATACTTCTTCTAATCTCACTCATACAAAAATCTATGTTATAAATTCAAGGAAAGCATTTCTCGTTCGAACATATGAAAGCTATAGGCTTTAAAACTGAAACAGAGCATGGTGATAAGGATTTTAGTAAGCAGTTTCAAAATCAAATGATTCAATTTAAAAAAAACAATGTTCAAAAATAATGAAAACTTCTAACTTTTAATTCAGCACGAAACATTTTGCATGCCACGTTCGGTGTCTCATAAAAAAAGACAAAAAACCTCCCCTTCTGCTTCTACTACCTCCCATGCAAAAGTCACTATTCATTATTCGAAGGAATTTGAGATGACATACATATTTTCCAGTAGATTAAACTCTTTCCCAATGGACGTAAAGCCCAATCATAATTCTGTTATGGTTTTATTTTACTGATGTCGAGGTATTCGGAAGCTGGGCTACAGTTTTAATTTCTTATTCTAATGATAAAATATTATGATCGACACAGAAAAAAAATTTGCTGCTCTGAAAATTTGTTTTGGGAAATTGGGTTTACTGTTTTGTCAAAAAAGACGTGTACAAAATTTAAATTTTCAGCTCAACGCGCTCTCGAGCTAGAGAGTTCACGGACGGACGGACATCCGGTTTTGAGTGATTGTATGAACTTCTGTATCATCAATTTTTTCTTCCGAGCCTTATTTCTTAGTGCTGCAAACTTTGTGGCAAACTTATAATACTCTCGGATTTTATCTAGAGTGTAAAAATCTGGCAACAAGTCGGGTACAGCTTTATTATTCTTGCGACAAGTTGAGAATTCATGGGAACTCAATATTCACGTTAGATTGGATAGGGAAGGCTAAATGAATAAGGGTTCTAGGGCAGGGCTATCGTCAATTATCTAACACTTAATAGCGATTGAACTGCACGGAATCAATATTTCGTTCATATACAAGCGAACGAAATATTGATTCCGTGTCAGTTTCGGTTTGTCTAGGAAGGAGGGCGCTAGAAAGGTGGGAGGTTGTTGTTTGATAGATTGCCAGAATCACATTGAAAATTTTCTATTTAGAATTTTAGCTCCACAGCTGATATAATTTCTATTAAATTCGGTGCATTTTATAATCATGAAACCATACATTTGTGCGGGAGGGGGCAGAGGTAGGAAGGGAACCTTAAAAGATTTCGATGCAGTTTTTTTTCGTTTCTATTGAAATATGTGTGTACAAAATTTCAAGTTCGTACTATTAGTTGATTTATTTAAATTTGTCAAAACTATGCTTTTGTATGGGAGAGGGTAGAAAGGTAAGGGGGATTTCAAAGCTTTTGACGCAACTTTGTTTGAAATATTTTTAAAAGTGTTGTTAAAATTGATAGATTTTAATGTTTTGATTATTAATTTTTAAAAACTGGTCATAGAATTACTTTTGTATGGAAGGGGTATTCTGAAGGTGCACAGTTAATATTTTATAACTTTGTATATTTTTTTAAAATGAATATTTCGAGCTTTCAAGTTTCTAGCTTAAAATTTCAATCATAAATGTTGAGTTTTTCTATTTTTTTTCTAAACAAGTTCAGGTTAGAGCCCCTTTGGTGGGCAACAGTTCCGGTTCAAAACATAATTTTTTCTTTAGTGCATCAAATGGATGAATGCACTTACAAAATTTGAACTTTGTATATTTTACCAAAGCACTGAAACAATTACTCAAAATTTTCCATATTTTGGCTCACCACCTTCATCCTCTTACAACTCCCAACTAAAAATTCTGACTAAGTTTCAACTAAATATCTGCATTGGATTTTGGGATATAACGGTTCCAGAATTTTGAAAAGTGTGCTATTTCCGAAATGCTCCTCTACTCTTATGTCCAAATGTTGTATATATATATATTTTTTTCATACTTCGTTTGTTTGACTTAATACATGCTCTACGGTTCAGTAATATATCTTAAGAGAAAGTTGAAATGTTAATTGACACTCCCCATTACAAGTATTGGCCTTCCTTTAAGTTGATTAAGGTTGATCAACGAGCTAAGTAATTGGTCCTTAAATATGCACTTATTGAGTTAAGTAATTTCGAAGATATAATCATTTGCCGACAATTGGTTTTTATCCCTCCTCCCCTCTCTCCTTTTTATACCCAACTATTTTCACTATTTATTCCATAAATCAATATACCCGAATATCGAGTTTCAGCTTTCTACCTTCATTCGTAGTGGAGATATTGGCAATCATATTTTTCGACCTTAAGCCTCCCCCCGCCTCCACCCCACACTTCTCTAAACTTAGGTAATAAAAGTTCTCTACCCAGTCTTTAATCCATCCGAAAATTAATTCTCTATCTATGTATAAGAGTTTTAGATATGGGCCTTTGAATGTCGTAGCATACACGTACAGACAGACGAATTTTTTTTTCATTTTTAGCGAATTCATTCATGGGACGCGAAAAACCAATATTTCAGGGTAGCAAATTTTTTTTTTCTGTTTCGATCACAATATTTTATTATTAGAGTAATAAATTTAAATTACAGACCTCCCCGCTCTGCTTCAACCACCTCCCATACAAATGTCACTATTCACTGTTCGAAAGAATTTGAGATGACATATTTTCCGATACATTAAGCCCTTCCCATTTCATCTAGAGTATCGCATGATTGCTTTACGACCAGTCTGTTATGTTTTTTCACTTGACAACTTAAATATTTGGTATCTAAAGCCAACTCTAAGTTTTCTTAAGAGGAATTCTCAACAATTTAAATATCCTTGCGGTCTTAAGTTCTTACCTTGTATTTTGGTTTGGTTTTTCCGTGAATAATACTCTGTGATTTGGGACTATTCATGCAAAAACTCGTGTACGATGATTGGAAAGTGTTGAAATAAGCTTCACCAAGGTATATAATATGGAAAATTTGTTTTAGTGGTAGGCATTCCTTTGATTGGAGTTGTACGTTAATTCGCTTAAAGTTTCAATGTTTGCTAGAGATATTTTTGCTGAAATATAAAGTCGTCCGAATTATGTTCGAATTTTTTTTATGCATCAGAGCGAATTTAATCTTTTTAATTTGTCCTTAAAGATAAAGTTAGTTATAATTTAAATGAAACCGTAACCCAGTGTGGATGTTATTTTAAACACGATGATGATGATGCAATGGAACTACAGCTCATATCGCGACTTAGCCTGCACCTCCTTCAGTTGTCTCGGTCCAACGATCACTTCCTACAGTTTAAAAAATCGAGAAGCCATCTGCAATCCGTGTCGACTGAGTCCTCCCTTCGCTTTCGTGGCTTCCCTTGCGGTCGGTTGCCTAAGTTTTGCCCTTTACCATTCGTTTTGGGATTCGTTTCTCGTGCATTCGTTTCACGTAGCCAGCCCATTGTAGCTTGCACAGTTTGATCACGACAGATGCTGGTGGGTCGTAAAATAGTTGATACAGCTCATGGTGGTATCGAATTCGCCAATCATCTCCTTCCTTAACTGCTCCGTACACCTTCTGAAGAATTTTTCGCTAAAACGTGTCGATTGACTTCTCCGCCACCCGCATCAAGGTCCACGTTTTGCATCCATATGGCAGCACAGGACGAATTAATGTCTTGTAGATGCGTAGCTTATTGTTTCGATTGACCATCCTTGATTTCATTATGGGAAGGACCACATAAAATGCTTTGTTAGCTGCCGTGATTCTTCTTTGAATTTCATGTTGTTCATTGCCATCCTTTGTAAGAAGGGCTCTCAGGTATACGAATTCATCCACCTGCTCGAAGTTACATTCACCCATAGTAATATTCTGCCTCTCTGGGACAGTCCTTCGTGTCTAGGTCGAGTATTTAGTTTTTGCTTCATTGACTCTGAGCCCTAGTTCACCCGCTGCCGACTCCAACTCCTGGAATAGATCCTTAACGTAAAGTATTGATCGAGCCAGAATAGCCACGTCGTCTGCGTACGCCACGAACTGTGCGGATTTTACGAGTAGCGAACCTCTCGTGTCCACTGAGGTTACTGAAGTTGCTTTCCTGAGAACATACTCGAGCACCAAATTAAAGAGCATGGGGGCGAGACCATCTCCTTGTTTGAGACCTGACTCCATTGGAAAGCTTTGAGTTAACTTATTTTGGATTTTTATTTGGCACTCATTGTTTTCCATCGTGGATTTTATTAACCGAATTATTTTTTTTTATGTGACACCGGAACTAGATGGATTGCCTTTTGTACTGAAGCACAGGTCCGGTGAGGGGAAAAGGATATTGGTTTTTGGGAATTAAGGGATGGAGACGGAAGTGGCTATGAATATTTCTTTTGAATTGCTGAATATTGTAGTCATGCGGAAATACTGAGGTGGGCAGCGAGTTCCACATTCGAACAATCCGGTTTAAAAACGAATCACGAAATTTAACAGTACGATCGAAGGTGGGGTTGAGAGAATACTTATGAGCGCGTAAAGCAGCTCTAGTATTACGAGGTAAGGGCATACAATCTAATCTCTTAGAGATTTCATCCAAACAATCTCCATCGTAGAAGCGATACAAAAGAGTTAGGGAGCTTACAGTTCGTCTATGCTCGAGTGAATCGAGCGAAGAAATGATATCAGAATCTCCTATAATTTTAATAGTCCGAGACAGGATAGATAGGAGAGAGAAGTTTTTGCAGCTCCCACCCATAGGTGGGAATTAAATTCAAGACGTGGTCTAATATAGGCCTTATAAATTGTCATATAAATTGTAAACCAGAAGCGGTGAAGGAGTTTCAACATCGTTTTAGGTAGCCCAAACATTTAGATACTTCCTTGACGATGTTAAATATATGATCGTTCCAAGATAACTTATCTATGATTTGGATACCTAACATCTTAACACTTGAAGAGTTGGTTAACGACTGGCGATTGCGTCAAGGTTAGAGTCACGTTTGTGGGACACAAGACAGCACTGGGTTTTCGAAGCATTAATTTAAACTTGATTCTTATTGCCCCAACTTAGAATTTTAGCCAAGTCGTCATTCAATAATTGAACCATGTACCTACGTTGTTCTACTAAGCTAGTACATCGGGCTAAGGACGCAGTGTTGAAGTGATACGAGAAGTCTAAAGTTCTGTCATCAGCGAAGCTATGTATAGGATTGAAAGTTGAAGAAAGCAAGTCATTAATAAATATCAGAAAAAGAGTGGGCGAAAAAACCGAGCCCTTCTCGTATAATGTTGTTAGCGTATTCGCTGATTTTAAACATATTGGACTTAAATTTGTCGAAACTGCCTTTTAACTATCGATGATTTTGAATGGATGTTTGACTAGAGCATATTTAAATTTTAGCTTAAAATTTGTTAATTTATCCCATTTTCTTTTTTTATATTTTTAAGTTACATTGATATTCGTAGACTGTTCGAATTTATAGTCCGATAGACTTCAATACTGAAATAAATAAATATCTTCGTTCTCCACTAAATACCACAATTAAATAAAAACGATTTTTCCGAATTAAATTTACTTTCGCAGAAAATTACTGAAGTTATTGAAAGACCACTTACCAACATTTATATACGAATGAGAACGGAAAGTAGTCTTTAATTGGTTTACTTTCACTTGGAATGAAATTTTTCTTAGTGGGAACTCCGTGTTAATCGATTCTCGAATATCGAAAAAGATATTAACAAAACTACATAGGTGACACAATCGGGTCTTTTCGACGGTCAAAGGATATAACTTTGGTAATGAAAGTTGTTATTAGTTTCTTTATTTTTTTGACATAAATGTCATAGTCTGGAAAAATTTCATTTCGTTGATATTAGAACAGCATTGGCGCCATGCAACAATTATTCGAAAATTGTCGTTCGAACTTTATTTTTCGATAAATGCACTTAAAATTGCGTTTTCATGGATAAAATGAATTTCTTCGAGTTTAATTTATGGAAAATTCACTTGACGGCAAAGAAAATTGCTATAAATATACTAAGTTTCTGTAAATAGATGTGCAACTGAGATGATAAATAAGAATTTATTCGTTTCAAATTTACAGAAAGTTAGAAACACTTTGACACCTTAATTAACAAATCGATTAATTTACAAGCATGCTTGGAACGTATTTTCAAGTAACTTTGTGTACTCTATCGGAAAAAAAAATCCCTTTCTGTTTTATGGGAACGTGATTAATGGGAATCCTTAACAAATGATTATTATCAAAGGAATGGAAAATCTAACTTAAATATGAACGACAATATTTAAATAGACACTATCAATATTTAATTAGGGCTTATTTAGGTCAGAATAGGCAGGAAATGGATTAAGTAAATTTCCAAAAAGGTGAGAGTACCCGCAAAGTTGTAATAAATTATAATGAATAAATGAAATTCCTAGTAACTGAATTTGTTGATTAATTTTGTTTAGGAAAATTTGAAATCTAAGAGACCTGATTTATGAGAGTTTTGTTATCTGCAGTAGATTACTGGGTAAATAATTCTCTGATTATTTCGAATTAAGTTTGCTTAACTGAGAATTAAGTGTCAGTTAAGAAGCAGTTGATAATTCGGCTTGATGTTGCGATATTAGCTACTTTGATTCATTTTATTACTCAGTACTTATAACTACTCATGCTAACTGTGAAATTCGTAGGTAACCGGGTAACTCTACATATGTACATATATGTGAAGTTAGTTAGCAATTTCGTGTTTGGGCACTACTATAGTTACTCCATGGGACACTGGAGGCGCTTTACCATAATTTGGCAAAGGTGAAGCCCGATATTCGGAGTGAATTTTAAAAAAAGCGTCGACTTGTTTTTGGCTCGATCTTAATACTAAGAACTGTGCGGATGAAATTGGAAAAAGAAAACCACTAAACTCACCTCTCCACGAATGGTGAATTGGGGAAGATGAATTCGCAGGTGTCGATTGTGACATTTCAGCCAGACTCTGATACATTGTGTCTCCTTCTTGCATGGAGTGTCTCCAGGCTTTATTGGGTAGACTATTAAAAAGAGAGAAAAAATGTTCAAAACACGGAATTTATGTGAATGAAGCAACTTTCGTATTTAAAAAATTTTCAGCGCACTTTTTTTTGACATGTCAACGTCGAAATAAAGAAAAAAAAACCAGATCTTACTCAAATGCACGGCATTTATGACTATGAAAATAAATTTTGAGGAAATAAAATTTTCAGCACACTATTTATTTTGTCTTTTCAAATGAGAATTCTCAGAGATTTTATGATCCGCCAAAATGTTTATAACCAAATTTTTGGATACTCTTTTTATTTGTATATATCATTTCAAACTCAAAATCTAGTATGCAGTGCTGTTGTTAAAATGTTAAAACTGCAGGGATTAACGTTTCATAAAAATAAAATAAAATTATTCCAGCAATTTTAAAAGTTAGCTTTTGAATAGTGTAATGATAAATTTGTTTTATGACTTTAAAATTCGTAAAAACGTGAATAAAATTTGCTTACAGCTTAATTAGAATTGTTCCCAAAACTCGTCAAACTCACAATTCATATAACTTTTAGGATTTTTTTCTCATAAACTTATGCACTTAACTTAAAAATGGAGCTCGTTATACAAATGAAGAGTGTGCAAAAAAATATTAACTTTTCTTAAGGACTACAGCGTCGTTGTGTGGTTTTCAGAAAGTGCTCCCGAGAACATATAAAAAAAATTTAATAGATTATTATCTCGAGTCTTAAACGAACACCAAGTTAACTTCCGTAGAACAGTTGAACGTTGGAGTTCCTGGTGGTTCAACAAAATATGCACTTTTAAAGAAATTGCACTCGTCTAAAAATTTACTTTTCACAAAGAGTTTGAATCAAAAAATTGGATGAAGAGTTTTGATTCGGTTGCCAAAAACTAATTTCACAGCTTTCAATATTTTAAATAGTATCTCAATATGACTAACTCCGTATTTCATGTGCTTAGATCCGCTCTACGCCAAATTTTAAAATGCCATCTCGAGAAATCGTCTTCAAAGTTTTGTTTATTGCTTGAATTTTCTTTGTGATGCCCTTCAGTAATACGCTTCTCTTGTAACAATAATTCTGATTTCGGCCAAGAATAAACAATTTTAAACTTTCAAAACTCTAATTTAAAGCAAAAACCAAATTTTCTTCGAACCTATCCAGTGTTATATCCACTTGTATCGTAACAATGTAATGATTTGCAGAATCAATCAAGTAGGTCCGTGAGTTTAAAACCTATCACTGAAATGAATTTCGGGTTTTCTTGAACAAAATATTTTTCAATAATTCAAATATTTATGTTAAACATTCTCTCTGAAATTGGTTTCATTTCCCTTTGAAGTAAATTGCTCGAAAATCCGGAAACTCAAATTATTCTACTGAGCTGCATAATTTTTTCTTTTGTAGAAAAAGAAACTTAAACATAACAGGGCTACGATTGCGCATAAAGCGCAATCTTACGATACTCTAGATGAAATAGAATTTCTTGTTATCCCAAGAAATTTTGGATGGGGAGTGTTAGAAGGGGTGATAGCATTGAACTACCTTTTTCCCCATCATGCTTAAGTAGCTATAAAAATGTGTTATACAAAATGCTTACTCCAAAAATTGAATGGGGACTGAGAAAATTAGTATGCTAGATTTTTGAAAATGTGCAGTTTGTATGGGAGGTGGTAGAAAGAGTGGGGGGATTTTAGTGATTTTCTCAGAAATAACTAGGAATATTATAAAATTGACAACCCTTAAATTTCAGATTAGTACCATTCATACTTTTCAAGAAAATCGATTTTTTGTAAAGTTGTGAAACTGTGTCATATTGTATGGGAAGGGGTAGAAGCAGTGAAGGTAATCAAATATTTTTTTCTGATCTTAGTGATACTACTAATTAAGTATTTATTGCAAAATGTGAGCTCTATAAATGTTATACAGGGTGCGCCATCTAAATGTGGTCGATGGAAATATTGAATAACTTGAACAATTCTCAATCGATTTTGGAAAACTATTTATTTTTATAAAATTTGAAGCTTTATAATTTTTTTCATTCAGTTTCCAAAAACAACGTCGATCAAATGACCACCTTTATTGTGGATACAAAATTCAGCTCTTTTTCTGGCATTTTCCATGACATTTGCCAGCATTTCGGGTGATATCGCAGTGATTTCGGCTCGAATATTGTCCTTAAGCTCGTCTAAAGTCTTCGGTTTGTTGGCATACACTTTGCTTTTTAAAAATTCCCACAACAAAAAGTCCGGTGCCGTTAAATTGGGCGATCTCGGTGGCCAGTCAATATCCCCCCCTTTCGATACCACACGTCCTGGGAACTTTTGACGCAAGAAGTTCATCGTTGATTTCGCGGTGTGACATGTCGCGCCGTCTTGTTGAAACCAAAAGCCTTTAAGACCTTTTTCACGCATTTCTGGTAAAACAGAGTGTGCCAACATCCATCGATACCGATCCCCATTGACAGTTTCCCCAACTCTGAAGAAGAACGGACCAATGATGGTTTTTGAGCAGACACCGGCCCAAACAGTCACTTTCTGATCATGCAGTGGAGTTTGATGTATAGCATGAGGATTTTCTTTCCTCCAAATGCGACAGTTTTGTTTATTTACAGTGCCAGATAGCGTGAAATGGACTTCATCAGTCATTAAAATTCGCTCCCAAAAATTGGGCTCCGATTCACTCACTCGAATAACGTTATTGGCGTAAGCCACGCGTCGCGGATTGTCTGTTTCCAATAATCTTTGGGTTAACTTCACTTTATATGGAAACATGTGCAGATCATCTTTCAGAATCCTCCTCAAAGTTGTTCCACTGATGTTTAGTTGCTGAGACCGGTGGCGGTACGAGACAGAAGGATTCTCTGCAACACTCCGTTGAACAGCTTCAATATTTTCATTTGATCGTCGAGGACGTGGTCGATTTGAATGTGGACGGTCCGCTACCGACCCGTGATTCTCGAAATTCGAAGCTAAGCGACGAATAGTGTCACTTTTAGGCGCAGAACGACCGCGATACTTTTGACGATACGCACGCTGTGTTGCAACAACTGAACGATTGCATTTAATGAACATTGTCACTATTCACTATTTCCGCGCGTTCTTTGGGCGTGAATCGATTCATGGTTAAAATTGTAATGCAATAACCTTTCCGAAATGTGTTCGACGACGTCAATCGGTTTAAATCTGTCAAAGTTATTCAATATTTCCATCGACCACATTTAGATGGCGCACCCTGTATGTTCTGAGAAAATCGTCTTAGAGCATTTCATGAAAAAGTGTAGTTTGTTTGGGAGGGGGTGGAAGGAGAGGGAGGACGCAAATAATTTTTATACTGTATATTGAAATCATTACGGAAGTAACATATCCCAAAACTCAGACTAATAGCTTTTATACTTTTTGAGTAAATTAATTTATTGTTAAATTGCGAATTTGCGTCATTTTGTATAGGAGGGGGTAGAAGGGGTGAAGCTTAGCGTCTAATTTTTTTTCGCCTTACTAAAAATTTTAAATAAATATTTGGTGCACAATTTCAGCCCGCTAAATTTTATACACACTGAGTAAATTGGCTTAGAGTAATTCATGACAAGTACAGTTTCTATGGGACGTGGTAGTAGGAGGAGGAGGACACGCATAATTTTTATACGGTAGATTGATATTATCATAAAAGTAATATATTCCAAATTTCAGGCCAATAGCTTATATACTTTTTGAGCAAATTCTTTAATTGTCAAATTGCGCAATTGTGTCATTTTGTATGGGAGGGGGTAGAAGGGGTGGAGCGATTTGGCCCGTTCACGAACTTGACCTTAATTTTTTGTCAAAAACGACGTGTACAAAATTTGAACAATCTAGCTCAACGCGTTCTCAAGCTAGAGAGCGAACAGACGGACAGACGGACGGACGGACAGACGGACATCCGGTTTTGAGATTTTTGAGTGATAACATTAACTTCTGTATCATTCATTTTTTTCTCCAAGCCTTATTTCTTAGCGTTACAAACCTTAGAGCAAACTTATAATACTCTCAGATTTCATCTAGAGTATAAAAATAACGTCGTGGCATCACTTTGCAGATACATCTATTAGTAGTTATTTTGCGTTTTTCAGATAATGTGATATATAGATCATTTTAACTAAAAAACGTATATTATTTGCAGGTTTCTATTTCTACAGAAATCAACAATTGCGCAGTGCAGTTGTATTATTTGATTTTTGTATAATTTATTAACAAAGTATTTCAAAACTCTTTGTTATTTTTCATAGTTGTTGTAGTTGTAATTGGGAAAGCTAATAATCTTCGCCAAGCAAGTTTTACACAAATATTTTATTTACTTAAAAAACATAACAGGCCTTCGATTGCGCGTAAGGCGCAATCTTACGATACTCTAGATGAAATTCAATTTTTTGTGATCCCAAGAAATTTTGTATGGGGAGTGTTAGAAGGGGTGATAGCATTGAACTAATTTTTTCCCCATCATGCTAAAGTAGCTATAAAAATGTTTTACACAAAATGCTTACTCCAAAAATTGAATGGGAGCTGAGAAAAATAGTGGGTTAGATTTAGTGAAAATGTGCAGTTTGTATGGGAGGTGGTAGAAAGAGTGGGGGGATTTTAGTGATTTTTTTCAGAAATAACTAAGAATATCATAAAATTGACATCTCTTAAATTTTAGACTAGTAACATTCATACTTTTCAAGAAAATCGATTTTTTGTGAAGTTGTGAAACTGTGTCATATTGTATGGGAGGGGGTCGAAGCAGTGAAGGTAATCAAATATTTTTTCTGATCTTAGTTATAATGCCAAATAAGTATTTATTACAAAATGTGAGCTCGATAAATGTTATATGTTCTGAGAAAATCGGCTCAGAGCATTTCATGAAAAAGTGTAGTTTGTATGGGCCCTTGTATGGAAGGAGACGGATGACGCAAATAATTTTTATACTGTATATTGAAATCATTATGGAAGTATTATATCCTGAAATTAAGACTAATAGCTTTTATACTTTTCGAGGAAATTCATTTATTGTCGAATTGCGAAATTGTGTCATTTTGTATGGGAGGGGGTAGAAGGGGTAAAGCTAATCGTCTAATTTTTTTTGGCCTTACTAACAGTTTTAAATAAATATTTGGTGCACAATTTCAGCTCGCTAAATTTTATACGCACTGAGTAAATTGGCTTAGAGTAATTCATGACAGGTACAGTTTGTATGGGAGGTGGTAGAAGGTGGGGGAGGATACGCATAATTTTTATACGGTAGATTGATATTATCATAAAACAAATATATTCCAAATTTCAGGCCAATAGCTTTTATACTTTTCGAGCAAATCCGTTTATTGTCAAATTGCGCATTTGTGTCATTTTGTATGGGAGGGGGTAGAAGCGGTGGAGCGATTTGGCCCGTTCACGAACTTGACCTTACTCTTTTGTAAAAAACGACGTGTACAAAATTTGAACAATCTAGCTCAACGCGTTCTAAAGCTAGAGAGCGAACAGACGGACGGACAGGCGGACATCCGGTTTTGAGATTTCTGAGTGATGATATTAACTTCTGTATCATTCATTTCTTTCTCCAAGCTTTATTTTTTAGCGTTACAAACCTTAGAGTAAACTTATAAGGCTTCTGTGGCGTAGTGGGCGTCGTGCTTGCTTCTCAGAATAAGAGCTTACGACCGAAAGCACTGGCTGGAAGCAATTGCGTTAATGCATCTCTCATTCCTATAGAAGTCGAACTTTTCACTTGTATTGGCCGGCGGTCTCATTCTCTTGTATATGCGACTAAGAGCAATGAGAGAATATGTGGAAGCATTTTAATGCAACGCATCTCCCCTACCTATTGAATTCGAACTTGCGCTTGTCGCGCGAGAAATTTTGCTCGTACTGGCCAGTGGTCTTGTATAAGCGTTTTTAAAATAGCATTTTTTCCCTGTGGAAGGCTTTCAACTTTCGTTGGTCAGAAAAAGCGTGAGAAAAATAGCTGTTCTGAGCACGTATACCCTCCACGCTTTCATTTAAAGATATTTTTTAATAAATTTTTATATTCGTGCTGACTTCAGTTTAGCTTTTCTAAACTGAGTGAAGAGCAAGCTTTGCTTCCCTTGCAACAATGGACGCCACGCTACTGCCCACTGTTGTATTTAGCAACTCGGATTGTATTAGACGACAATTATTAACGCTGCAAGTAAACGAACTGAAACTTGCGCTTCATAAGAAACCTAAAAGAGACATACGTTTGAATACTGAGTTGTTCCCAGTCTACACCGCTTACTTCAGAACGGCTTACGCACTGGTAGGTGCGAGACCTATCTAAATGTCTTCCTATCTCTGGTTCAAGGAACCCCATTGTTAACGTAAGAAAATACAATACAATACAAAATTATATACCATCCTCGACACTCCAGAAGGGTCACCATGGAAGTGCTGATAAGGTTTTTAAACTGGCGGACGCAGTCACTGAATCCAGGAAAATAGGTCCGTTGTATGCAGGAGGTCAAGGCACATCTGGGCTTGAGCGCCATCGTAAGTTAATATGTAAGTAAATAATGGCCAAGTGATACACACCACTGAAATGAGTATTAATAACAAATGGATGTAAAGAATACGCTTTCTTTTTAGGGTATAAAGCTGCACTGATAACCAGTTTAGGTATTTTATATAAAATTGTGAACCTCATATTAAACACTTCTCATAATGAAACTCAAAAACTAATACTCGATCGGTGTTGATAAGCGTCGTTTCTAAACATACTAAATCTAATCTACTGCTAAAAAGTACCTAAAGCTGTACAAAAAAGATGTCGTCATTTATAACCAAAGCTAGGGTGTAGCCTAGCGGGAAGCATGTTGGTCTACAATGCGAAGGTCGTGAGTTCAAATCCCGGTCGACGCATAATTCCAGCACACTGCCAGCTTGGGTATACTTTGGTCACCTCAATCTACGAAAATAAAAAATTCGTGGATAGAGGGTTGTGCGAAGGTCTAACAACCCTTCCACAATAAATAATGAAAAAATGTTAAGGAACCTGAAGGTCAGGGACCAAGGCCCGATTTGGACTGTAGCGTCATTGAAGAACAGAGAAGAACATTTATAACCAAATACTTGAAGATTTCATAACAGAAAGTTCTCAGATTATCCATTATATTTATATTATTAGTATTAGTATTTAAAGCCACTACTAGTTCAAATCTCTGCTACAGCCTGGCGTTTTTCTTTAAAACGCTGCAGGTGATATTTTATTCTGTCACCTTCATCGATTTCTCGATATTGATACAAAGTGTCGGAGATCACGTTATATCAACGTGATCTCCGGCATTTTTTTCCCTTTTTTTCCATTAATACGCAAGTTAGGACTATGTAGTTTTGACAAGTTATATCCTTCATAAAATTCAATGTGATGAACGTATTAGATTTTTACAATATCATTAATAGTATCTATAGCTATGTAGCAGGGATTTTCACATGATGTGTATTAACTTTTACCCATTTAAAATCAATCCGTAATTTTTTTTACTATTTGTTGGAAGTGCTCAAATGCTGTCGGTCAATACAATGACCGATTTTCTTACTTTATAAATATACTAAAGTAGTGTGAATGTATTACCTTCCATTATGAGATGCCTTTCACGCTATCCGTATTATGCTTGAGTTGAAACGATGAACACCGAAATTGTTCATTCGAAACCGTAACCAGGAAACTTAGCCCATCTACTGTCAAATAAGAAACATCGCCTACCCTGTAGATGCCTCTGTACCAAGAATTGTATTCATCATATGTTATGTCCGGGTAGTATACACTTTAAAACAGAAAATTTCTGTGCTTTGAACAGTAAATATACGAAAGGTTTGTCTGATGCTTTGATGATTATTCATTCCCCCATAACTCCAGTATGTCTTGCCTAGCTAAACTAACTTTTCATTACGGGCCAGAAGAAACATACTTCTTAAGCTAAATTTAACTCTTTGTTCATGATACCTACTTGAGCATATTGAGAAGAGGTAAATAGTGCTACTAGTTCTATTTCTTTTCCTACTAATGAATAGAATGATGAATTGTTCTCTTTGAATTGCCACTAAGGCCTGTATGTCATCCTTTGCTATCTATTGCTTAGATACAAGAAAGACAACCTGCATACTGCTGAGAAGTACTTTTCAGCAAATTTTTAAGGACAATTGTCAAGTCATCCGCATAGGCTCTAGCGATGAAGGAAATATTTCTTTTCAAAACATTTTTAAGATTTTTGAAAACAGGACATGAACAATGTCAGCATATTGCGGTTAAGTCTATTTTAAAATATAGTTGACAATAAATTGTGTGGCTTTCTTCTTTATTATTGAAAATAATTGGTTATGTTTCAATTGAAAAGTTTCGCTTTATAAACAGTTCAGAAAACATTCAGATATGAGGATCTCACCATTGGAATCTACTGAAGAAGAGATTTGTGTCTAACTGTCTATAATTTTTAACGAATACAGAAATGATGTTTCTTTTGATATTACCTTTTGAATATAATAATATACAATTCAAACGGGTAACGTATAGCTCACAATACGTTTTTAATTAATTATTTCAATAAAAGAATGATTTGAAAAATTGCTCATTATATCAATGATTTCCTATGAATTCAGAAGTGCTGTGCCGAAATGGAGATCTCACTTCTGAGACTTCAAGATCGTGCTACAAGATTTCCTAACTAAAAAAATATCACCTAAAATAGGAAGTTATATACACTTAATATGAAAAAAAAAAAAAAAAAAATTTATTGAAATTAATTTGAAATTGTTATTATTATTTATAAAATCTTAAAATTACTTTATTTAAAACTTTTTGCTGAAGACGGTACGTGAACACAACTCCAACACAATACTCCATTATGGCAGTTATCCACTCGTCGTTATTCAATAAAATCAATCAATTTCCTATTAAGACTTTCTTTAGGGGCATAAGACAGAACCAGTGCTCCTCGACAATGCAATGTAACGCATGGGACTTTAACAGCCGATATGACCTTTCCATTCCTCTGGTTTGCTTCCAAGTGCTGTATAGTCGACCAACCTTACGTTTTCCTTGAGGATTGCAATCCAGAGCTCGTTTGCCAATTTTTCGCTCTATTTTTCTTGAAGTGTGACCGATCCTTTGTCACTTTCACCTTTGAATCTTAGTACCTATTTTAGTCTGTCATGTTATATTCCAAAGTCAGTCGTCGAAAATTCAATTGGCCAAAATATCCCTAAAATGCGTCGGAACCATTGGTTCACAAAAGTTTGCAGTTCATTGATAAGCTGATCGGTAAATTTTGATGTGGTATAACCATGTAATAACACGGATTTGCATGCATCAAACTCTCGCTGCTTCGTGTGAAGGGAGCTTTCTTAAACTCCAGGAAGGCAAATGAATATCGAAGGCCGGACGAGCTTTATTTCTACGAGCTTTAATATCCTTTTTAGCTCCGCCCTTCAAGCTGACAATGCTTCCGAGGTAATAAAAAGCTTGCACCTATTCTAACATACATATTGTCCGTTAAGAACAATCCGTGCGCTTGTGTCCGAGCCCATGTCCATGTACATACTTAATCTCACGCAAATTTATTTTCAGTCCTGCAACGAGCGAACATTTGACTCTAAGTCAGAACGGTTATATGTAAGCAAACACAAGTCATCCGCATAATCCAGGGGACTTAGGTTAGCTTAGGTTTGTGGAGGGGTTGGACACCAATGTGCGCAGGCCATCAGTGGGCTCATCGGTTCAAGGGACCGGAGATGAGTCAGCTCGGCGAAAAAGTACCTTACGAGAATTTGTCTTCGAATTAATCGGAGGCTTGGCCAATGGCAGAGGAAATGCCTTACGATTTCGTCCTCCTCACTGCAGCCTCTGCAAATGTCATCCGTTGTAAGGCGAAGTCTTCGATCGTGTTTCTTAAGAAGACAGTACATGTCCGAATTTTCGTCGAGTCTCAATATTTTTAATGATTTCCCTCTATCAAAACCACCCCATTGCATCTTCGTGGTATTACATGAGTCGCTTAGTAACCATTTAAGATTTCCCCTTCCCCACACTTTATTGGCGTAAGATGTCTTAATAACTCTTAAGGTAATGCCAATATTGTCCGTTTCTTTACAAGTAGCAGCGGCGGATTCGTTCCTGGCCAGCTTTTTCACCATTGTGTTTCCCAACCCAGTCGCAAAGTGTAGGTTTTCTCCAATTCCTCCAACATGTCCATGCAATGGTTCAAGTTTCTTGAATTACAGCTGTAAGCGGGGAGGACCTTAAGTGCTGTTCGAGTAAAAACGAACTCGCTTACCATTTAGTCCAGCAGACAGGCCAATTCTGCTCCTTTCGCAATAGCCGTTACCTCCGATTGGAAAACTATATTCTGGTAGAAACCTGCAGATTTGCTGATCAAGGCTTTCAGAAAAGATGAGATAACACCCCTCAGCTTTCGAACCATCAGTAAACATCACAATTTCGTCATTCTTCATAACATGATTATCAATCCATTGCTGTCCGTCAGGGAGAGTGACTTCATAGTGCTTCACAAAGTGTATCTTTGATATCATCATACGCTCCAGGATGGTGGCATGAGATTGTTTTAAATTCGTCCCAAGCCATGCGCCAAAAATTTCAAGTCTCACAGCCGTAATGCCAGCCTTCTCGTAAAGCAAGATTCCGATGACCATTTGCCGAATACTACAGAACTCCAAAAATGATTCGCCGTTTTCAGGTCTCCACGTCAATTCAAGCGTGGGGTCTCTTTTTTCCCATATCGTGTTCTAGTCCAGTATTGTCAGAGCCATTTTGGGCTCATTTCATTTGAAATGATTATACTGGGAGTACAAGTTGAAAAGTGCTATTGTTTTCAAAATTTGAGCTTTTATTGTGCAAAAATGCTTAAAATAATTTAAAGAAATGCCCATCGCTAGGCACAAATTTTTTCTCATATTTCTGGCAGCATTTAGATTTCGCTTCGAAAAAACTGCTTTCCTTTTCCTTCTGCGTTAGTATAGTAGTGATGGTCAGCCAGGCCATGCGTCATCGATCGAAATAGGTGGTAGTCGGGCGGGACGAAGTCTGGAGAATACGGCGGGTGAGGTAGAACGTCCCATTTAAGTGTTTCCAGGTAAGTCTTCATAGCCTAAGCAACATTTGGCCGAGCGTTGTCTTGCAGCAAAATCACTTCGTCGTGTCTCTCTTTGTACTGTGGCCATTTCTCCCTCAATGCTCGGCTCAAACACATCAGTTGTAATCGATTGTGATCTCTCGGGATGGTTTCACTCGGATTCAACAGCTCATGATATACCACAAAAAATTTAAAGTACGACGCGTTCTTTTACTAATAGGACCTTCACCATAAGTTTCCACAATCATTCGGCGCATCTAAGCCGCAGATTTTTTTGAAAAAAGGCTGAAACTTCGACATATTTGCGCACAAAAAAGTATATGACTCCGATAAAACTTCACACATCTAATAATGAGAAGTTGTTGACAGATGCCTAAGCTTACCATGTGACTTTTCTGTTTACCATTGTTGATTAGCATTGACTGCTGGCGCCATCTATGGAGAAACGTCGGGTTTCAATTTGTACCCACCTTTTGAAACACACTCGAAAAAAGTGTGTGCTCCTTTCGTTTTGTGGAATAATTTATTTTAAGGTTGTGGGGGAGGAAGGGAAAGGCCATGTGGGCAAGACGCTGCCCCAACTCCTAAAATATGAAGTAATTGAAAAACTAAATACATAGAAGGAATTAAGGGCTATCTATGCGCTCTCAGAAAATCCGTACTTTCGATTTTTGCGCTTCTTCCTTATCTGGGGGATCGTCCCTAATAGAGATTGTTGCGGTTGGATATTTGACAATTGTTCTGTTTCTGGAATATCTTCCTCTGACAAGATGTTTAAAATATCTGAAAAGTTTTCCTTCCACAGGGTACTCTTCACATAGCAAAGTTGCTTTAAATAATTCGGACCTAATTTCTGCTCGATTAACTCGTCTTTTTTTTTTTTTTTTGATTCCTTCGTAAAATAGTGTTGCCCATGTTTTTTAAGAAAATTTGATTATTTTGAAGTTGAGAAAAGAAGCTAATTTGTATGGGAAGGGTAGAAGGGGGTATTTAGACATTTGGCCCATTCACGAAAATAATGTGTCTACAATCCGAACTTTCTAGTTCAATGCGTTCGCAAGTTAGTGAACGTTCAGACATTTGTTGATGATGTGGACATCTGTTTAATCCGTTTATTCCTCCAAACCTTATTCAACATTAGAAAATTCTTTGAGGCAAACTTTTACATTCATATTAATTCTAGGAATTATAATCATCGGGAAAACCTTTTGCTTTCATGAAAGCAACTTTCAATTTTCAAGCGTTTCCTCAAGACATCTACGTGATTGAAATATTAATAACTAATTTGCATAAAAGTTTCAGACATTGAGAAAATTATAGCGGGTCAAGTCTTACTATAAGCTACCCAATAGGCTTTTGCGATTCTGGACACATGATGCCCGGATACAATTTTGTTGCTACGTTAAAATATTTTACGTATGCAAATGAATCTTTACGAGTACAAACTTCTTGTTTTGTTAATTGAAAATTTAAGATGCAGTAGACGGGATGAAGTTATTTATTTATAAATTAAATATTTTTCAGTTAGGTTTTTCTTTGAAGTTTTGCTTATTAAGTTGGAAGTGATTGTTAAAATTTAAGTCAAGAGTGCTTTTAAACTATGAAGTTTCGCTTTGGGGCATTCTGAAGCAATGAAAAAATCAAAATTATTGATTATTTATTTCCATAAATCACAGGAATCGTTATTTTTCTTGCGATAAGCTAAGGATGCGTAAGAAAACAAAATGTATAATAGCGTAGTCTAAGAATAGTAAAGGGAGCCTAACTGTAGCCTGGTGGCTAGCATGTTGGTCTATAATACAAAGATTCGAAGCTGAAATCGCGGTTGACGTATAATTTCAGTATAATGCCTGCGTGGGTTCGTCCTTACCACCCAAACCTGCGGAAAATAAAAACTCGTAGATAGAGGATAGTGCGAACGAATAACAACCATTGCACAATAATAAATAAATGTTAAGGAACCTCACGGTCAGGTGGTCAAGGTCCAATTTGTTGTAGTGCAATCTTAGTAAAAATTGTATAAAATCGGCCTTATCTAGTTTTGCTTCATAAATAATGTTTCATTTTATTAATTTCTTCTATTATATTTTTAATGCTTTATTTGTTTGTAAGTAATTTTTCATTATTTTTCTATATTATATTATTGTTATTCTTTCCATTATTTTATTTTAATTATTGCAATTATTCATTAATTCTAATAATTTTATATATTTTTTTTATGGTCAGTGGTATTTATAATCTGTCGACTATTGTAAATAAATAAATAAATAAGAAGAATGCGAGGGTAGCTCTAGGGGTAGGATATTGCAAAATACTTAATACCTAATTGCAATTATTGTATTTAGTTCCAGTAAATTTGCTTCCATATTTCGTTCGTTTATTTACGAAAACTAAATTTATAAGGGGAGTGATAAGAAAGTAAGTGAGTAATAAAATTATTTTTGATTACTTGAAACAATATAGAAATCATCTTTACAAAATACCATTTTCTGTTGGGACCACAATCGTTAAAGCCTTTATATCTCATGGCCTATCTTAGTCCGTCCAGTTGTATTCCGAAGTTCATCATATTCCTGAGACATTGATTTACAAAAGTATGCAGTTTCTTAGTAAGCCTCTCATGCATTGCAACCATATAAAAGCAGATATTTGAATCTAAACAGAACAACTTCCAAACATACAACCGCAACAATCCTCTATTAGGGACGATCCCCCAGATAAAGAAGAGATAGTTTCCGCCATTCGGTCAATGGCGGGAAGGAAAGCTCCAGGTATAGACGGACTACCAACCGAACTCCTCAAAGCGGACCCGGAAATAACAGCCGATATACTCCTCCCACTCTTCACTAAGGTGTGGAATGATGGAAGATATCCGACTGAATGGAAGGAGGGCGTCATTGTGAAAATTCCGAAGAAGGGCGACCTTCGGGATTGTGGCAATTGGCGTGGTATATGTCTACTTAATGCCGTATCAAAAATTATGGCTAAGGTAATTCTCAATAGGATTAGTGATGTCGTCGAGAGCACTCTCGAAGTTTATCAGGCTGGATTCCGTAAAGGGTCGTCTTGTACTGACCACACAAATACCCTACGGATAATATTAGAGCAGTCAGCTGAAATGGGTTCGCCACTACATCTCATGTTTGTGGACTTCGAGAAGGCTTTCGACAGCGTTAAGCGAGATTACATATGGAATGCTTTGCGTAGGAGAGGTATTCCAGATAAGGTCATAGCTATGATTAAAGAATCCTACGAAGATGCAAGGTGTCGCGTCTTGCATAGAGGAGAGCTGTCCGAGAGCTTTCCTGTGCGAACGGGTGTCAGACAAGGCTGCATATTATCACCAGCCCTGTTTCTGGTGGTAATAAATGACATCTTGAAAGCTGCACTGGAAGGTGGGGAAGGTAAAGGTCTTCAATGGAGACTATTTAACATCTTAAGTCACCTTGATTATGCTGATGACGTGTGTTTGCTTGCACATACCCGTTCGGACTTAGAGTCAAATGTTCGCTCGTTGCATTCTAAATGCAAAGAGGCGGGACTGAAAATAAATGTGCGTAAAACCAAGTACATGCACATGGGATCGAACGCAAACACACCGATTGTTCTTGATGGACAGGATGTGGAAGAGGTGCAAGATTTTTGCTATCTCGGAAGCATTGTCAGCATGGACGGCGGAGCCGAAAAGGATGTTGAGGCACGGCTAAATAAAGCTCGTCAGGCCTTCGGTATCCTTTCCCCTTTCTGGAGGTTAAGAGAGATCTCCCTTCGCACGAAGCTGCGAGTTTTTGACGCATGCGTCAAATCCGTGTTGTTATATGGTTGTACTACGTGGAAAGTGACCGTTCGACTTACCAAGAAACTACAGACTTTCGTAAACCAATGCCTCCGGCGCATTTTAGGAATATTCTGGCCAGAAGTAATCTCCAACGACGAACTTTGGAGTACAACTCGCCAGACTAAAATAGGTATTGAGATTCAACGGCGAAAGTGGCAGTGGATCGGTCATACTTTGAGGAAACCAGAGCGAAACATCGCAAAACAGGCTCTGGATTATAACCCTCAAGGAAGACGTCGGGTTGGTCGACCATGTAACACATGGAAGCGAGCAGTTGAGCAGGAGGCCAGAGGAATAAACAAGTCCTGGCAACAGCTTAAAGCCGATGCTCAGGATCGCGCCTTGTGGAAGAGAGTTGTTTCTGTCCTATGCCCCTATAGGGGGTCTTAACAGGAATTTGATTGATTGATTGATTTGAATCTAAGCCTAAAGAGTTATCCCCAGGGAGGAGTACTATTTCCACTTCTTTGGCCAATCGTTGTAGATGAGCTCCTAGATCGTCTAACAGTACAAGGATACGAGGTAATAGGATATGCCGATGTCCTTGTTATTATCATTAGAGGCAAATAAGATGTGACTTTGTCAGAAAGGCTGCAATCTGCGTTGGAAATGATAATGACAATGTCAGTCGAAGAACTTGAACATCAACCCGAGTAAGATTGAGATAGTACCATTTTCTAATAGGTGGAAAATTTGCATAACACCCCCTTCTATAAATGGAACGTCAATACCCTTTTCAGATGAGGTCAAATATTTAGGTGTGATACTTGATAACAAACTCAACTGGAACAAACATATAGAATAGACTCACGTCATTAAAGGCGTTTTGGGCTTGCAAAAGCATATTTGGCAGAAGATGGTGCTTACAAGATGATCTACTGGTGCTACAGAAAATCATCCTCCCAATAGTTCACATACAGATCAACAGTCTGGTGAACTAAAATATTACATAAAAGCGCAGCTTATATTACAAAAAATTCAAAAACTAGCTTGTGTTTGTATATTGATAAATATCCGATACATCTCCAAATAAAAAAGGAGGTAATTAAAGGAGTGTTACTCATACAGAGGGATAACAATTATAAATCGGGGGATTTTAGAGGTCACCTCAAAATTTTAAGAAATCCGAGAATTGAGGTTCTTACCTCAACACTGTCAGACACTATGCCGACAAAATTCAACATTGAAACCCCATTCAAAGAAATAATCATAGAACTTGGAAGACTGTGGCTTCCTTACCAAGAGGTTTTGAAACCAAGAAGTTAGGATCTATGACTCCGGCTCCAGTCCTCTCCGAGGTGCGCGAGCCATCTGTATACCAGATTGTTGATCCCTGTTCCATTTCAATCCAAGCAATGGAGCTGTGTATCCAAGAAAATATTAGGAGAGCTCATCGTAATAAAAATATCTTTATCTTAGCGTTTAGACATCAGTTCTCAAAACCCTAGTATTCAACAAACACGGATCGAGGCTTGTTTGGGACTGCCTTCAAAATCTAATCATCCTGGGAAAAAGGAACAAAGTAACAATAGTATGGGTCACAGGACATATAGAGTTTGAGGGAAATGAAGAGGCAGACCGCCTCGCAAAAAATGCCGCTGAAACGAATTTTATTGGGCCAAAGCCATTCTGTGGAAAAGCAAAAGGATACTTCAACCTTATACTTAGATAGTGAATTGAAGAGTATAGAATCTACAGGAATAGACTTTCAGGTTTATCAATCTCAAAGAAATTTATCCTACCACAAAAGCAAAAAAAAAAAAAAGTGTAGGATAGTCTCAACAAGAGTGATATTAGTATTCTAATCGGCCTATTGACGGGGCATAGTGGAGTAAACCACTACCTCAAAAATATGGGTCTAGCAAGCCGACATCTACTGCCTTTGTCTCATAGACTCAGTAACGAAAGAGTCACATCGAGACAGTAGCAAGGAAAAGATTAAATCTGCATGGAAAAGGTTCCCCTACAACTGATGAACTAGTCAACATGGCTCCCTTAGACATACTAAGATTAACCAAAGCTTCGGAGTTATGTTAGGGTAAAGGGACAATAAACGCACAATAGGCCAAGAAGGTTGCGGTGCTCTCACGTGTTCTCTAAATAAAATAATAATAATATGAAATCACTTATTACCACCATAAAATGGGCTGGTGACAGTGGTGTAAATAGCATCTCCGCTGACCCCTCTTTGCGAAAGGCGAAGAGTGGGGGCGCCAGGGTTCAGAGGCGCCAAGTAGCGGTGGTGGCTAAAGGAAGTTGAAAGCAAGTTATACTCGAACGTTAAGATCATGGTTTCTCTTTAACAAGCGTTAGAATCTTTTACCCAGATATGGAAGTGTTTTTTGTAGTTCTTCTGGAAGAATAATTTTGTATATTTTCATGTTCCATTTTGTTAAAAAAGTCTGACTGCGGAGCTGCACTTTTGTCATATATTCTATAATAAGGCGGTTCGGAGTCGGGCATTATCTCCTCCTGGCTGCTTCGGAGCGTTGGTGTGGAACAAAAATGACCAGAAGAATCTTCCTTCCTTGCATAGTGCTGTAAGAAACGAGCGAGAAGATTATGGAAGAGGAGTAAACTGCACATCATGGTGAGCAGCAGTTCATGGAGTCCTATATGAGGGTCTACTTTTTAGTCATCTGTTTATACTCTATGTTAGATGAAATCTGAGAGTATTATAAGTTTGCTTTAAAGTTTGTAACGCCAAGAAATAAGGCTCTGAGAAAAAAATGAATGATACAGAAGTTAATATTATTACTCAAAAATCTCAAAACCGGATGTCCGACCGTCCGTCTATCCGTTCGCTCTCTAGCTTGAGAACGCGTTGAGCTAGAAAGCTCAAATTTTGTACACGTCGTTTTTGACAAAAAAGTAAGGTCAAATTCGTGAACGGGCCAAATCACTCCACCCCTTCTACCCCCTCCCATACAAAATGACACAATTGCGCAATTTGACAATAAACAGATTTGCTCAAAAAGTATAAAAGCTATTGGCCTGAAATTTGGAATATATTACTTTTATGATAATATCAATCTACTGTATAAATTATGCGTGTGCTCTCCCTCCTTCCACCAAATCCCATACAAACTGCACTTTTTAAAGAAATACTCTAAGCCAATTTACTCAGTGCGTATAAAGTTTAGCGAACTGAAATTGGGCACTAAATATTTATTTAGATTTATCAGTCAGACCAAAAAAAAATATATGATTAGCTTTACCCCTTCTACCCCCTCCCATACAAAACGATGCAATTTCGCAATTCGACAATAAATGGATATACTCAAAAAGTATAAAAGCTATTAGTCTAAAATTCGGAATATATTACTTCTATGATAATATCAATCTACCGTATAAAAATAATTTGTGTCCTCCTCCTTTTTCTACCACCTCCCATACAAACTGTACTTATCATGAATTACTCTAAGCCAATTTACTCAGTATGTATAAAATTTGGCGGGCTGAAATTGAGAACTAAATATTTATTTAAAATTTTTAGTAAGGCCAAAAAAAATTAGACGATTAGCTTCACCCCTTTTACCCCCTCCCATACAAAATGACACAATTTCGCATTTCGACAATAAATGGATTTGCTCGAAAAGTATAAAAGCTATTAGTCTGAGTTTCGGGATATATTACTGCCATAATGATTTCAATCTACAGTATAAAAATTATTTGCGTGCTCACTCTCCTTCCACCCCCTCCCATACAAACTACACTTTTTCATGAAATGATCTAAGCCGATTTTCTCATAAAATACTTATTTAGCATTATAACTAAGAGGAGGAATAAATATTTGATAAGATTCACTACTTCTACCCCCTCTCATACAATATGACACAGTTTCACAACTTCACAACAAATCTATTTTCTTGAAAAGTATGAATGTTATTAGTCTAAACTTTAAGAGAAATCAATTTTATGATATTCTTAGTTATTTCTGAAAAAATCACTAAAATCCCTCCACTCTTTCTACCACCTCCTATACAAACTGCACATTTTCACTAAATCTAACTCACTAATTTTCTCAGCTCGTATTAAATTTTTGGAGTAAGCATTTTGTATAAAACATTTTTATAGCTGCTTTAGCATGATGGCGAAAAATTAGTTCAATGCTATCAACCCTTCTAACACTCCCCATACAAAATTTCTTGGGTTCTAGCTAGAAAGCTGAAAAATAACATACATGTAGAGGGGAATGTGCTAGAAACTTTGAAAATAATTTAATTTGTTTATCCATTAGGGTCTGGGAAAGAAGGACTAAAAACAAATTGCAGGTCGAAATTTTTTTCAAATGATTACATCTTCGGCATTACTTAACATAAGAATTGCATATTTTAGGACCAGTTAGGTGCCGTATAGATTCATCATAACCAACTTAGAAGAAGGCAAATACTTTTAAGAGGGAGGGCTATCTCAACTATTTCCTTAGCGATTTAACTGAAACTTATTAAGCCTCTGTTCTTGCTACTACGCCTGTTACTAAGCCAGCTGCCCTTCAGCCGCTGGTGGGTGAGAGTAAAAGTGAATCTACGTCGTCGTCTGAAATAGCGTGCAAAATTATGACCGAAGTTTGCCCTACACTTGGAGTGAGGTTACATGGTATCAACCGTAGGAAGGATAGGGGAGAAAAAGTGGCAGCGAACAAAAATTTCAAGGAAATAGATCTTGATATCGTTGTTAAGGAGAAGTTTGGCCATAGAATCATGATTCATGAAGTCCATTGCTCGATTACAATCAACGAACTCATTGGTGAGATCTATAAGAATAACGTTAAAAGGAAGTTCTCACAATAAAAGTTCCGAAAGGGTGTCCGGGTGGCCGGCCATCCAATCGATGTAGCGAACGTAGATCTAGAGAGAAGATCTCATGAATGTTATAGTTGGGGCAGAAAGAATCTATGTTAAATGGTACTCATATCGTGTCAGACATTATGATGCTCTCTTTTCGTGATATCGCTGCCTCGGCTTTGATGACGGAGTTGCTGACTATCGCGCTAAAGAGTCCATCTGCGAAAGGTGCTGTAAGGAACGAAACATTGCTGGGAGATGTCCGAGTGCCATCAACTTTAGGAACTCAGAGTTTAAGTGGCTCTATGCGAGCCACCTGTTGAAATCTAAGAGTTGCGCGATTTATGCTGGCATGCTCGCTAGAAGAGAAGAACGTCATCAATGCGAACTGCCAGAACTGGCGGAATTTGAGATAGGCCTCGCATTCAGGAGTATGAATGCCGAACTTGTATTTGGTGCAGACTGCTACCTTTAGGGGCGTTAATGATTGTCGTCACAAAACAATCCGTGTTGCTAAAGACAAATGTGTGGCCATTCTATATGTAAGCAATGCACCACGTTAAACTAGGCTATAGGAACTGAAACTGATTAAGCTACACTAGCAAACTAGGAGCCAAATCGAAAATTTATCATAGTAGTAGCGGGTGGAAATGAGGAGCAATCAAAAGTATGATTTAGAACAATTTCAATAAAGGAACTAAAATCCATCAAATTGAAAGCTACAAAGCAGTACTGCATCACAGTTTTCTCTATCCCTTCCATACAAATGTGTGATTTCATGAATATAAAAATCATGTAATTTCATAAAAATTCTACCAAACTTCGTCTATGCAGAAAATTTTGAACGTGGTTCAATCAATCAAATAGAAAATTTTTAACATCAACCCACCCCTTCTACTACCGCTTCTCCCCTAAAAATCTATACTGGCATACATAATCAAATGAAATATTGATTCCATGTACTGAAGCTTTTGATCGTAATCGCATTTTAGTGTTAAATAATTGACAACAGCCGTTCTTTAGAACAGCCATTCATTTAGTCTTTCCAACCTGGATATGGACTTCATACGTATCCGCAACTTGCCCCAATAATAATAAGGTTGCGCCCGTTATGTTTGGAATTAATTTTTTTTAAGAGATATCACCCTTTAAGCCGACACATAGTACAGACCTTTTTTTTTCATAAATCCATATTTTATTACTTTCTGGATACAAACGATCCCATATAAACTACCTACAGCATATACATACATACGTATTTATACTTATGCTTCATTCTCTAAACAACTATCAATAAAATCAGCATTCACTTTTCTCTGTTGTTTTTTTTTCAATTTGTCAGCTACTTGTAAAATTACTCAAATCGTTTAATTCCACAAGTTCCCATAACTGAGCCAAAGTATGGCTGTGAAGTTCATGTTTTATGTTTCAAATAAATTTTTTTTTTTTTTTTCAAGCAATAAGTTACATGTTGTGATATAGAAAATCACACATAATAAAGAAAAATTATCAGATTTATTTATAGTTTCCAATTAAAAGAAAGAAATAGTCTGTTTCGAATGACTGTCAACAAGTGTGACTTAGCATTTATGTGATTATAAAAATAAAAATGTAGATAAATGTTTTTAAATAATTATTATTTATAAATCATATCAGTTATTTATAGTCGTATTTATTTATATAAAACTTAAGTGAGTAGTTTTTTAATTAACTTGAAATCAACGGAATAAAATATTTATTTTCTCTCTAAAAAGTGAGTTTTGACTTTCAAAATTATTGAAGATTTCGGGTATTAAAAATAACGCGTAGCTCTAAATGCTACATTACTTTGAAGTGGCATTCATTTTCAAACAAAAATTTAATATTTATAAGTATTATATCGATTGTATAAATTGTTGTAAAAACACTAATGTTGCATTATGCATCCACATCTCGATGTACATAAATGTACAGCAAAGTGTTTAAAAATGTATCAAACTCGTTTTTTCCACATTAAACAAATTATTGCTAACATCTTTACTAATCTAATCTATATTATTAGCAGGTATAATCTATCTTTCTAAAAATCAAAATTAATCAAAAGTAAATTTCTATAATATCTACTTTTAGAGTTTTATGCATTTACATGACGCTTCTCTTTTTTTTTGGTATTTCATTTTTATCAGTAGTATTTTTAATTTATCATTTATTTTGTTGTAAATATATTTTTCCAATATTTTTTTTTCAAATTTTATTTAGGGTATTCTCCTGTGTCCCCAGACATTATCACAAAGTAGAAGAACCCGTCTTCGAAGAGCCCTCACGGAAGCGACAAGCGATACTATGCAATATGTGAAAACGGTATCGTTATGATGTATAGTGGCTTTAGTACAAAAAAAAAAAAAATCAAATAGACAAACAAATTCAATTAAAAAAAAAAAATAATATAAAAATTCGTTATATTACAAAATCAACATTTGCATAGAAGCATTTTCTAGTTAGCACTTTTATGTGCATCAACATTTTAATTTATTTTTGAATTAAATTAAAATAAATATTTATTTTAATTTATTTTTTCTATGTTTCTGTTCTGCTTCCACAAACTTCGGTTTAACGGCTTAAAAAAAAAATAGTTCAAGTTTTTTTCACGCAATTTTGATACGATGTACAAAGAATTTACTACACTGTCCTACTTATACACTAGTTGGATTCGATGTCCCCTTTGCACTTATTTTAAGCAGAAAAATGCGACTGTCAGTTATTCTATTGTTGGCAAATTTAGCATGAATTTAAACTTTAGTAGCAATTTTATGAAATAATAATAATAATAATTTTTTTGAAGGTAGGTAAGACAATCAAATTAGATTTTTCCAATATTTTTTAAAATGATGTAAATCAAAATGATTTCTACGCTTAAAGTTAAAAAGAATTCCAATATCAATAGTATAGTATCTCTTTTTATAAATATGTATGTTTATTTGATCGGCTGTATATTGTTTCTCCTTAACAACTTTAGTAAGCTAAAACGGAAGTTGTTGTACTAAACTTGCTTCCAAATAAAGCGAATTATGTATTTGTGTATAAAAATACTAAGCTAGGGTGTAGCCTAGTGGGTAGCGTGTTGGTCTACAATGCGAAGGGCGTGAGTTCAAATCCCGGTCGACGCATAATTCCAGCACATTGCCTGATTTGGGTATACCTTGGTCACCTTAATCTACGAAAATGACAAATTCGTAGATAGGGTTAGGTCTAACAGCCCTTCCACAATAAATAATGAAAAATGTGAAGGAACCTGAAGGTCAGGGGGCCAAGGCCCGATTTGGGCTGTAGTGCCACTGTAGAAGTAAAAGAAGAACTATAACAATACTTTTGAATTAACTATGTGTTGAGTGTAGATGCCAACATTTGCTTCAATGTTAGTTTAAAACTCGAATACTTTGTGCCTGACTAAGATAAAACAACTATTTATGTAATAAATCAAATGCAACCACTTGCAATTAAAAATTTATGATGTAATTTCTGTGAAAACTTCGATTGCGATTGGTGCCAATTATTGGCCTTCACTATCTACACTCTCTGCCTTTACAACTCGCAATTCACTTATCTACTCCATTTGTGAGATTTGGCTATGGACTGCAAGTCTAACCATATGTGTAATGAAGCCTTAAAGCTTCTTGAAAGCATCATCTCGTTACTCGGTAAATCGTGCAGAATTCTGACGGCTTAATGCAATATGTAAATTTCATCTCGAATTTGCATGCGATAATTGTGAATTAGAAACCAAATACTGTGGTCTTCATGGTGCTGCTATGGAGTTAATCGAGCAGAGAGACACGGGATAATAACAAGTAACTGAACGTTTAAGTGGATGATTTCACGAAAAACTACACATATAACTCGACTACATCTTGCTGATACTTCACGGTAAGGCGCCAGTATCTCACAAATTGGCTAATGGTACATTTAGCATATGCACGTCCTAACTCGTTGGAAGGGTGTGCATGTGTGAATTCTCTTCTTCACCAGGTTTGAGAGGTCCTGGTGAGTAGGGATCGCATTTGGCCCACTTGAATAATAATGAAAATTAAAAGGATTAAAATAATAAAATTTGAAATAGTTTCAGAGTAGTGTCAGATCCCATCCAATATGTCCAGTTTCGAAAAGTCAAACGAAAAACTTCGAATTTCTGGACAGAGCAGATCATATATGATCTATACTGTCTTAACCTAAAGTAATTCTCGTTTTAGCCTAAGAAACTCTAAAAATTAATGGACATTCAAACACCTTTCACTTAATATTTTTTCGATATCGTTAATAGTGTACAAAGAAATACAGGGCTGCATCAAGTGTGTTGGTCTAAAGTCCATTGATCCTTCAAAACAATCCAGCATTATTATATATACAAGAGTAGTTCAAATTGCGATTTTCAATCAATCAATCAAATTCCTGTTAAGACCCCCTATACGGGCATAGGACAGAAACAATTCTCTTCCACAAGGCGCGATCCTGAGCATCGGCCTTAAGCTGTTGCCAGGACTTGTTTACTCCTCTGACATCCTGCTCAACTGCTCGCTTCCATGTGTTACATGGTCGAGCAACCCGACGTCTTCCTTGAGGATTATAATCCAGAGCCTGTTTGGCGATGTTTCGCTCTGGTTTCCTCAAAGTATGACCAATCCACTGCCACTTCCGCCTTTGAATCTCAATACCTATTTTAGTCTGGCCAGTTGTACTCCAAAGTTCGTCGTTGGAGAAATGGCCAGAATTTTCCTAAAATGCGTCGGAGGCATTGGTTCACGAAAATCTGTAGTTTCTTGGTAAGTCGAACGGTCACTTTCCACGTAGTACAACCATATAACAACACGAATTTGATGCATGCGTCAAAAACTCGGAGCTTCGTGCGAAGGGAGATCTCTCTTAATCTCCAGAAAGGGGAAAGGATACCGAAAGCCTGACGAGCTGTATTTAGCCGAGCCTCAACATCCTTTTCGGCTCCGCCGTCAATGGTGACAATGCTTCCGAGATAGCAAAAATCTTGCGCCTCTTCCACATCCTGTCCGTTAAGAACAATCGATGTGCTTGCGTTCGAACCCATGTGCATGTACTTGGTTTTACGCACATTTATTTTCAGTCCCCCCTCTTTGCATTTAGAATGCAACGAGCGAACATTTGACTCTAAGTCCGAACGGTTATGTGCAAGCAAACACACGTCATCACCATAATCAATGTGACTTAAGATGTTAAATAGTCTCCATTGAAGACCTTTACCTTGCCCACCTTCCAGTGCAGCTTTCAAGATGTCATTTATTACCACCAGAAACAGGGCTGGTGATAATATGCAGCCTTGTCTGACACCCGTTCGTACAGGGAAGCTCTCGAACAGCTCTCCTCTATGCAAGACGCGACACCTTGCATCTTCGTAGAATTCTTTAATCATAGCTATGATCTTATCTGGAATACCTCTCCTATGCAAAGCATTCCATATGTAATCTCGCTTAACGCTGTCGAAAACGTTCTCGAAGTCCACAAACCTGAGATGTAGTGGCGAACCCATTTCGGCTGACTGCTCTATTATTATCCGCAAGGTATTTGTGTCGTCGGTACAAGACGACCCTTTACGGAATCCAGCCTGATAAACCTCGAGAGTGCTCTCCACGACATCACTAATCCTATTGAGAATTACTTTAGCCATAATTTTCAATACGGCAGTAAGTAGACATATACCACGCCAATTGCCACAATCTCCAATCTTCGGAATTTTCACAATGTCGCCCTCCTTCCATTCAGTCGGATATCTTCCTTCATTCCACACCTCAGTAAAGAGTGGGATGAGTATATCGGCTGTTATTTCCGGGTCCGCTTTGAGGAGTTCGTTGGTAGTCCGTCTATACCTGGAGCTTTCCGTCCTGCCATTGACCGAATGGCGGAAACTATCTCTTCCTTATTTGGGGAATCGTCCCTAAAGAGGATTGTTGTGGTTGGATGTTTGGTAGTTGGTCTGTTTCTGGAATATCTTCTTCTGACAAGATGTTTAAAATATCAGAGAAGTATTCCTTCCATCGCCGCAACTGGTGTTCACTCATAATAAGGAGAGTTCCGTTGACATCTCTCACCAGGTGGTTGGCGGTGAAATTCCTGTTCGTCAACTGTTTCATGATTTTGAATAGTGAACTTATATCCCCAAGGTAAGCCGCAGATTCTGCCTTGTTTGCCAGATCTTCAATGGCCTTTCTCTTGTCGCATCCAATAGCCTTTTTAAGCTGTATACGAGCATCGCGGTAGTTCTGCCTCAAGTCGGGCGTTCGTTGGTTGGCATCCGGTTGAGAGATGATTGCCAATTTGGCCTTTTTCCGATTGACAACCTTGTCCCATGTGTCTTGCGACATCCAGGGTTTCTCACCGCTTTGCACATATCCCACAGATTCTTCAGCACTAGTTAGAAAAGTGTTTTTGGTTGCCTCCCAATTGGCGTCTAGTGTGCACATTTCATAGTCACCCAATGTGGATGACTTTTTGCGTAGAATAGTGGTGTATTCGTGTATTTTGTTGGGATCTCTAAGTTTATCCACATTAAGCTTGCGCTTCATTTGAAGAATTTGTGGTCGTCGGATAGCTGCTGTACACAATCTCAAGCAAGCAACCATCAAGTGGTGATCGCTCCCCACGTCAGCTCCACGTTTTGCTCGCACATCGAGGAGACATCTTCTCCATCGGCGACTTATAGCCAAATGGTCGATCTGGTTCTGAGTAACACCATCAGGGGAAACCCAAGATGTTTTATTGCGATTTTACTAAATCTAAAATACTATCGTGTTTCAAACATATCTTAATGCTATCGCGTCATGAAATTTACAACTTTTCAAATAATTTCGAATAAAAAAAACTAAAGAAAATAGCATTATCAATGGCGCGACAGCTCAAA
Organism: Chorisops tibialis; assembly: GCA_963669355.1. NCBI lineage: Eukaryota > Metazoa > Arthropoda > Insecta > Diptera > Stratiomyidae > Chorisops > Chorisops tibialis. The sequence continues at coordinate 108,381,388 of OY770262.1, read as the reverse complement.
TCGGGCCCTGCCCTCCTGAAGTCGGCACATCCAATCGTCTCGATTCGAAGACCGCGTCCTAAGATGGCTTTGCAATCTTCATCAACCGAGTCTTTCCATCGCTTTCGTTGTTTGCCTGACCTGTTACCACTCATTTTGCCTTCAAGACCACGTTTGGAAATTCTTCCTTCTTCCATTCGTTCTACATGACCAGCCCACTGCAGTTTACGTAACTTGAAGGAGCTCCTGCTCGTCGTAGATACAACTTATGGTTGTATGTTACTCACCATTCCATTCCTTCCTTCACAGGTCCCAAAATTTTTCGGAAGACCTTTCTTTCGAATGCGTGAAATGCTCTTTCGGAAATTCCTGTTCATGTCCACGTCTCGCTACCATAACAGAGCACAGGTCGTATATTAGTTTTATACATTCGTAGCTTTTGTTCCTGTGCACTTTTTGGTACCTCATTATTGGAAATACCAAATAATACGTCTTATTTGTAAGTATTATTCGTCGTTTGATTTCATCCGTTCCATTGCCATCCTTTGCTAGATTAGCCCCAAGATATAGTTGTCCACACCCTCCAAATTATATTCCGTAATTGTTATGTCTTGTCTGATTGACGTTCTCCTTCTTGTTAATGCGCAACCCGACTTTTTTTGCGGCGGAGTCAAGATGGACATGTACCTACTTAGTACTAGGAAACGATCTTGCGAGGTTGTTTATGTCGTCAGCGTATGCCACACTTGAATGTGGGTGGACTTGAATAGTAGTGTTAACTGGGATTTTTAGGACGACATACTCTAGTGCCAAGTTGAAAAGCATGGGGGCTAGACCATCTTCCTGCTTTAAACCGCATACCGTTCGAAAGCTGGTTGCAGAATCGGTTTGTATTCTGATTTCGGATTCAGTGTTCGTCATTGAGAGTCTTGTTAGCGTAATTTTGGGGAAATTGCAAAATCCAGCATGATTTGAAACATTAGCGTTCTGTCGATACTGTCGTATGTTTGTTTAAAATCTACGAAAATTTGGTGCACGTCTGTGTTATATTCCCAGCATTTCTCAAGCACCTGTTCCACCGAGAATATCAGGTTTATTATAGAACGTCCTGTTCTGAATCCACCTTGGTATTCACCAATTATTTCATTAATATAGGGCTTAAGATGACGTTCTATTATTCTTGTCAGTATTTTATAGTACGTACAAAACAATGATATTCCTCTGTAATTCTCACAGCAGAGTTTGTCTCCTTTCAAATTGGACATTTGATACTTTTTCGCCAATCGTTGGGTATGTTTTTTCCCAGAAAAAATTTTGCATATCATGTGTAGTATTTCAGCGACACAGTTTCCACCGTTTTTCAGAAGTTCATCTGGTATTTCGTTAATTTCTGGCGCTTTATTTAGTTTTTGGTCACATAAGGCTGCATTGATTTCGGCAAGCATGGGTAGTGTTGATGATGGTGGTTCTTTTTCGTCAATTAAAACTTCAACTGAGATTTTGTTTGTCGTAGTCGGTACTTCTCCTTGTACAATGAAATTAGAAAAAAAATTTTGTTTTTTCGCGTTTTATAGCCTAAAAATTCAAAAAAAAAACATAACAGGGCTACGATTGCGCGTAAAGCGCAATCTTACGATACTTTAGATGAAATACATAGAATTTTTGTGATCCCTAGAAATTTTGTATGGGGAGTGTTAGAAAGAATTATAGCATTGAACTAATTTTTCCCCATCATGCTAAAGTAGCTATAAAAATGTTTTTTACAAAATGCTTACTAAAAAAATTGAATGGGAACTGAGAAAATTAGTGAGTTAGATTTAATGAAAATTTGCAGCTTGTATGGGAGGTGGTAGAAACAGTGGGGGGATTTTAGTAATTTTTTCAGACATAATTAGCAATATTACAAAATTGACATCCCTTAAATTTCAGACTAGTGCGATTCATACTTTTCAAGAAAATCGATTTTTTGTGAAGTTGTAAGACTGTGTCATATTGTACGGGAGGGGGTAAAAGCAGTGAAGGTAATCAAATAGTTTTTTCTGATCTTAGAGATAATACTAATTAGGTATTCATTATAAAATATGAGCTTGATAAATGTTATATGTTCTGAGAAAATCGGCTTAGAGCATTTCATGAAAAAGTGTATTTTGTATGGGAGGGGGTGGAAGGAGAGGGAGGAGGCAAATAATTTTTCTACCGTAGATTGAAATCATTATGAATGTAATATATCCCAAAATTCAGACTAATACCTTTTATACTTTTTGAGTAAATCCATTTATTGTCAATTTGCGAAAATGTGTCATTTTGTATGGGAGGGGGTAGAAGGGGTGAAGCTAATCGTCTAATTTTTTTTGACCTTACTAACAATTTTAAATAAATATTTGGTGCACAATTTGAGCTCGCTAAATTTTATACGCACTGAGTAAATTGGCTTAGAGTAATTTATGACAAGTTCAGTTTGTATGAGAGGTGGTAGAAGGAGGGGGAGGACACACGTAATTTTTTTACTGTAGATTGATATTATCATAGAAATAATATATTCTAAATTTCAGGCCAATAGCTTTTATACTTTTCGAGCAAATCCGTTTATTGTGAAATTGCGCAATTGTGACATTGTGTATGGGAGGGGGTAGAAGGGGTGGAGCGATTTGGCCCGTTCACGAACTTGACCTTACTTTTTTGTTAAAAACGACGTGTACAAAATTTGAACTTTCTAGCTCAACGCGTTCTCAAGTTAGAGAGGACACGGACGGTCGGACGGACGGACGGACGGACGGACGGACGGACGGACGGACGGACGGACGGACGGACGGACGGACGGACGGACAGACGGACATCCGGTTTTGAGATTTTTGAGTGATTATATGAACTTCTGTATCATTCATTTTTTTCTCCGAGCCTTATTTCTTGGCGTTACAAACTTTGTGGCAAACTTATAATACTCTCAGATTTCATCTAGAGTATAAAAACGTTCCGCCGTACGCCGTACATATGGACTCATATCTCCGAGACTGTTGAAGGTAGTATGCTCGTATTTGGGTGGATTATTAATTGGGTAAGTGAGCTCCGTTATCTAAGTTTTAGGGAGTTTCGGGTGGAAGGGTGTGGCGGGGAAGGAAGAGAGTCAAACACTACACTTGCTAATAATATAATATCTCCACTAGGAATGCAGATAGGAAGCTGAAAATCATCATAGGTATAGAGAGGGTTGTAGGACAAACTTTAAAAATAATTTAATTTGCTTATCTATTGGCGACCGAAAAGAGGGAGGGGGGGGGGGGCTAAAAACAAATCGTCGGGCGAATTATAATAACAATATTTTTATATTTTTAATAATAATATTTTTGGTGCTTGCGAAATCTGTGTTCTTCTGTTGTTCCTCTATTAGCCTTCTCCTTTCCGAATTTCGCATTAAAAACCCCTAACATAATTTTCAGCTCATTTGAGGGCAGTGAATCGTAGGTTGTCTCTAGGGTGGATAGATTGTATATGATCTCATGTCCATTATTTCGTTATCGAGCCAGCAGTTATTTTGAAGTCGTGGTTTGGAAAACCGCCTGAAAAATTTGAATATGCTATTTGGAAGCATTATTTATATCTATGTCAACCGACGACAACTAATACTTTTAAGCGAGCTATACAGAAAAAACAACCACAATGGGTGACACATCAAATTAATTTTTCAGCATTACAATGCAAGACCACAGCTTGCAAACGTAGTGAAAAATTACTTAAAACGACAGGACCTCCCCCCCCCCCCCCTATTCACCAGGCATACTTCCTTCAGATTACTACTTATTCCGGTCGGTGCAGTTGTTTCTTTCTGAACAGCGATTCAGCTCTCGCGCAGAGATCGAAAATTGACTTCATGATTGGATCACCTCCAAAGACCAGGAAAGTCTGATAGATGGGCGACAGTTGTATAGCTGCAGATTGAGCATACTTTCAGTACATAATTATTTCATTTTCTACCCAAGCAAATGTGTTTTATTTTAACAAAAAAAGGGTAGAGTCACGTTGACACGTTGTAAAGAGATCTGTTGGCAAGCGTTGGGTTGCTCTTAAAAATTTGAAAATATTTTTTCTTGTTCCGGATGGCCGTAAGACAATCTTTAGTAAACCACGAATCCTTCGACGGTTTGATACCTTTGTAATTAAAGGGTATAAAGAGTTCCATACCCTTAAGGATGGTTTCGGTTACAAGCTGATAAGCTGTATCACAATTATTAGACTCGAAACACAATTTCCAATTAAAGGCCTTGAAAAACTGATTTAATGCTCCCCAGTCTGCTCTTGTGTAACATCAGATGGTTCTTCGAGGCACTTTAGCTTTTAATGTATTTACCACTGAAATCGGAAATTGTGCTCGAATCAGAAAGTGATCAGTATTCCCAACTGGGGATAGCGATATCACAGAAACAGAATATTTGTCGGGATGACTCGTTAGAAAAATGTCAAGCAAGTTTGAAGCATGGTTTGCTATTTCAGGCAATCGAGTTGGTTCGGTTACCAACTGCACTAGTCCATTTAGTGAAGCGAAGAGTTAATTGTCTTGACCCTGTTGGTCCGTATTGGTAGAATGTTTCAGCCAGGCAATATTATGAACGTTGAAATCGCCCGCTATAACGATTTCAACGTCAGGGTTTACATCATACAATGCCTGAATAGACTCAGACAACTTATCCAATTCTGTTCTAGTTTTTGCTACTGTCAATGTCGGACTTCTGTAGTAGCAAAAGAAAATAATTTGCCTTCTGAAGTTTCACCCAGGAGTAGTTAAACTCTGGATTGGTGCAGGTGCCTAGATGGGAAACAACTTGAAAAGCTACATCATCGCGTATATATATATAGCGATACCCCGCTGCTGGAAAGTTCTTTCTTTCCTATGCCTCTATAGGAGGTGTCAACAGGAATTTGATTGATTTATTGATTGTCAATTATTCCACTTCTTATGGATAGATAAACGTGCTTTTCTGGCATGGTATTGCCACTCTTGTCACTTCGCCACAGCAAAAGTATAGAACACCCCCCCACCCTGCAACCTCTTTTTATACCCAATTAAAACATATCAAAATGGCTCGAGAGAAAGAGATTTGCATCGAAGGAGGAGGTTATCGTCGAAACTGAAAGCTACTTCACTGATTTCGAAAAATTCCTTCAAAAAGATAGAATATGGTAGGGGGGCTATGTACAAGTATATTGGAAAATAGATTAAAAAAAAAAAATTTACTCTTGGCTAACGCGGGTACTTATCAATCAATCAATCACTCCTCGTATAAAAATCCCAAAAATATACTTAACTTGTCCAAATCGGGATTGAAGTTTTATTTAAGTGACAACATAACTAGAGAGGGTTATATTGTTCAGACAATTGTTGGAAGTGATGGCGAATATTTACCTTGCCCTTAGCATGTTAGGTAGCAGTATTGAAAATTAGCAAATGTGATATTTAAAAGCATGAAAAGAGCAAAACAAATGCGTAAATTACCTACCTGTGTTAATATTTCTTTATTTTTAGAACACTACGTATTCTGCATAATGAAGTCAATAATAATAATAATTTGAGAGGGTTAATAGATAAAAGGGTTTCATGAAAATAAATCTAAAACTCTTTCGTCTGTAATTTGTTCATGTATTACCTACTTCATTCACTTAGATTTAATATGCGATTAACTTGCAAACAATTTCACAAAAGATGGTTTAGCTACGATGGGGGTGAATAATGTAAGCTATTTAACCCAAAAATACTTTCAACTGGATATCTTTTCCCACACTCTCCATCTCTCTCTCTCTCCCGACCAAAGAAGTGAAAAATACAACCCGTTAGATCCACCGGTTTACTAGTACCGAACACGTGCTAGTGATAAATTTTAAATTATCTACGTATACCTATTTACACTGCGGAAGGAACGCGGACACATGCTCCGGCCCAATGAATAATTACATCCGATTTTCTGAGAAAATTCTGCAGCTCGTAGTGAAGGATCTCAAATTAGGAAATTTATGTAGGCACTTATGCATAATGGCCGATTTCTCAAAGAGATTTCGTAGTTCAGTTAAAAATTTATTAAATTAAAATTGTGCTTAGTGAAACGTTCATACTTTTTTATAGCTGATTGAGACTGTACTGTAGGCAGTTAAGGAATACGTTGGCTGAAACGAGATAGTTAGCATATTCACAGCACTACAGTAATTATTAGGGCTCCGGTCATACTCTAATTTATTTGATTTCATATCTTCTTGCTTTTAGGGTCATTTCTAAAAATTGTACATCATAGATTGGAATTGCTATAAACAGTTCTGTGCAATTGTAGAAAGCATTTTAGCAAATTGAAATGTGAGACACTATTTCTTATATATGCGAAGAAAGCACTTTAAACTATCCTATTTATCTATTTCCGGACAAGTTTTATATATTTCTTTCGCTGTCCATGTCAGAATGACTCGACTAAATCCTTCCGCTTGCACTAAAAACACATTAGTCGACTCTAACACTTATTGCGTTTTTTCTGAAAGGAACATATCCTTTCGAGCTTCACAGCTGACCTACGAACGGACGGCTCTAAATCACTCTCGCCCGACTGAACGTAAAATAAATTAAGTGCAGACATAAATTATTTCCCTTGCTCATTTTTCACACACGAACCAATACATTGTACCATATTGGATTCGAAATGAAAGGTAATCAATCAAAATCCATTAATCATCAATGTCACTATATCGTCTTGTCTATTCTTACAACATAATCATCATAATCCAGTTCCAGGCTGTACCATAAAGTTCGAAAATATAGAGTTGTTCTGTCTAGCTATAGCAATCTGCCATATCCGGATATTTAGTGATCGTCTGATTGGCACGTGAAACATTCAAAATATCCTTTAATACATTTCGTGCTCAAAATTCACTTTGTACGAATCCATTCGAAATCCTTTTTAATGTCTCTAATGAGGCCCGAACATGCCAATAAATTCACAGGCTTCACTTTGACACATTTTACGCTTTCCACTCCCACCAGCCTCTCTTGTGGAGGGTTGTTGAGATAAACGATACATAGGGAAAAGTATCATCTCCCTCTTCCTTTCTCTGTGTGTGGAATGTATTGTATGTGAACTTTTCGATTACTCTCTTTGAACTATCCGAAAGTCGAAAGAAGTGAGTTACTTTATCGATTACCAACTTCCAATATGAAGTTGGGAGTGGATGCAAGCTCTAACAGCTGACTGAGTACGGGATTGGTTCTTGGGTCGTATTCTCAATACTGTCTAATTTGTTGTTGGAATGTAAGCGATTCGATTCCAGAAAGCTTGTTAGCTTGGGGTTCGAAGATTGTATTGGTTCGATCTGAATTTACTGTTTCTGGTTATCGCTGTTGGCGGTTTTCCTTAATAAAAATTCGACTAGCTGAAAAATCTTTGGGTAACCATTTTCTTAGATCATGATAATATCATAATCGATATACTTGATATGTGGAGTGTATAACAAAGTGGAGTGATACAAAAAAGTATTTGAACACGTTCCTTAGGGGAATGTTAACGTATCCGATGTGCTTGTAAAAGGATCCTTCCTAAATTGTATATGGCATCAGATAACAGATGAAAGTCCGATATTGTAGAAAATTTCTAGAAAGGTTTTATTCTTTGAATGGGCCTATCAAAAATGTTACATTTTGGCTGTTGGCCATTTATATCAGTTTTCGGGTCGAAAAAAATATTTGGTTCACAATCGTTGATTCATCATCATCATCAATGGCGCGACAGCCCAAATCGGGCCCTGGCCTCCTGAAGTCGTCGCCTCCAATCGTCTCGATCCAAAGACCGCGTCCTCCAGCTGCTAATTTTTAAAATGGCTTTGCTGTCTTCATCAACCGAGTCTTCCCATCGCTTGCGTGGTTTGCCTACTGGCCGGTTACCACTCGTTTTGCCTTTAAGAGCACGTTTGGGGATTCTTCTGTCTTCCATTCGCTCTACATGGCCAGCCCACTGCAGTTTACGTAGCTTGATGAACGTTGAAGCTTCTGGCTCGTCGTAGAGTTGATACAACTCATGGTTGTATCTTATTCGCCATTCCGTTCCTTCCTTCACAGGTCCCAAAATTCTTCGGAGGACCTTTCTTTCGAATGTGTTAACTGCTTTTTCGGAAGTTCGCGTTAATGTCCACGTCTCGCTGCCATAACAGAGCACAGGTCGTTTAATAGTTTTATAAATCCGCAGCTTATTGTTCCTGTGCACTTTCTTGGATTTCATTATTGGAAGTACCGAATAATACGTCTTATTTGCTAGTATTATCCGTCGTTTGATTTCGTCTGTTTCATTACCGTCCTTTGCTAGATTAGCCCCAAGATATATGAAGTTGTCCACACTCTCCAAATTATATTCCGCAATTGTTATGTTTTGTCTGATTGGCGTTCTCCTTCTTGTTTGCGTCATTACTTTTGTTTTGCTTTCGTTAATGCGCAACCCGACTTCTTTTGCGGCGGAGTCAAGATTGACAAATACCTCCTTAGCACTAGGGAAGGATCTTGCTAGAATGTTAATGTCGTCAGCGTATGCTACTAGTTGGGTGGACTTGAATAGTAGTGTCCCGTTGGTGTCGACTGGGATTTTTCGGACGACATACTCTAGTGCCAAGTTGAAAAGCATAGGAGCTAGACCATCTCTCTGCTTTAAACCACATTCCGTTCGAAAGCTGGTTGTGGAATCGGTTTGTATTCTCACTTGGGATTCAGTGTTCGTCATTGTGAGTCTTGTTAGTCGGACTAGTTTTGGAGGAATTCCAAAGTCAAGCATGATTTGGTACAGTACGCTCCTATCGATACTGTCGTATGCTTGTTTAAAATCTACGAATATTTGGTGCACGTCTGTGTTATATTCCCAGCATTTCTCAAGCACCTGTTTCACCGAGAATATCTGGTCTGTTGTAGATCGTCCGGTTCTGAATCCGCCTTGGTATTCGCCAATTATTTGATTAGTATAGGGCTTAAGACGACGTTCAATTATTTTTGTCAGTATTTTATAGGACGTACACAACAATGATATACCTCTGTAGTTCTCACAGCAGAGTTTGTCTCCTTTCTTGTAAATTGGACATATAATGCTTTTTCGCCAGTCGTCGGGTATGATTTCCTCTGTCCAAATTTTGCATATCATGCTGTGCAGTATTTCAGAGACACAGTTTCCACCGTTTTTCAGAAGTTCAACTGGTATTTCGTCAATTCCCGGCGCTTTGTTTCGTTTTTGGTCACATAGGGCTGCTTTGATTTCAGGAAGCGTGGGTGGTGTCGATGATGGTTCATCTTCGTCAGTTGAGGCTTGAATTGAAATGTTGTCTGTCGTTATCGGTGCTACTGGGATGGGATTCAAAAGATGTTCGAAGTATGAAGCCCATCTCCTTTTGATTTCTTCTGTGTCGCTGATGATATTGCCCTCTGCGTCTTTGCAGAGACTGGTTTTTGGTTTATATCCCTTTTTCAAGTCTTTTACTATGGCGTATGCGTCCCGCGTATTATTTTTTCTCATGTCGTCGTCCATTTTTTGTATCTTGTCATTATGGTACTTCCTTTGTTTTCGTCTGCAGGTCTTTTTCGCATATCGCCTAAGCTCGTCATATCTTTCTTTTTTGGCTCGTGTTGGTCGTTCAGTAAAAATTTTGTAAGCTTCGTTCTTTCTATCTATTGCGTCGCGACATTCTTGGTCGAACCAATCATTACTTTTTCGCTGTGCTTGATATCCTAATACCTCTTCCGCGGAGGATTTGATGCCGTCTCGTATTTTCATCCACGCATTATCCACTGGCATATTTTGGATATTTTCATATATTGGTGTCAGGTGTTTATTACATGCTAGCATGTAAGCCTGCGCCACCGTTTCGTCGTTAAGCTTGTCGACATTGAATTTGCGAGCTCTACTCGTTTTCGAATACCCACGACAAGCTATTTTGCATCGATACTTAGCTCTGACTAGATAGTGATCAGAGTCACAATTCGCACCGCGGAGAGTTCGTACATCAAGTATGCTGGAAGCAGCCCTTTTCTCAATAAGAACGTGGTCTATTTGACTTATTTGACAATAAGACGTTGGCCATTGTCGTTGGTTATGTCATGGAGACTGTGCCCTCCTGTTGTTCCTCTATGAGCCTCCTCCTTTCCGACTTTTGCATTAAAATCCCCTAAGACAATTTTTAGGTCATTCGAGGGCAGTGAGTCATAGGTTGTCTCTAGGGTGGCATAAAATTCGTCTTTAGTTACATCGTCCTTGTCTTCTGTTGGTGCGTGAACGTTGATCAACCAAGTGTTGAAAAATTTAGTCTTTATTCGGATTGCACACAATCTTTCACTTATTGGTTTGAAGCTCGTGACCTGCTGTTTAAATTTTTTGTCAACGACAAAAGCGACTCCAAACTCTCTGCTTCCCGACAATTTTCCACTTGGATAGATTGTGTGTGATCTCATGTCCATGATTTCGCGACCGAGCCATTTCGTTTCTTGGATGGCAGTTATGTTGATGTTGTGTTTTGCCACTTCTTCGAGAAACTCTTTCAGAGCTCCTGTCCTAAATAAGGATCGAACATTCCAAGATCCAATAGAGTAGTCCATTTTTCGTTTGCGGGGTCGTTGCCGTTGAGTCCATCCTTTCCGAGGCTGTTCTTCAGGTTTCTGGACAGTGTTCTTTTTCCGGTGATGCGTTGTCGGCGCCTCGCCCAACCCCCGACCTGGAGGACCGGTCCTACTTATTTATTACACCCTAGTAGAAAAAGGGTGGGAGTTTTGAGCTAAATATGACATGCTGGAGTTCTCACAGCTATGCTGCAAGTCCAACTATGTCATACTTTTTGCCTACTTCCTGAGACGCACTGGTGTTACTGGCCATTCAGGTTAACTCCATGTTCCCTCCTCCTTTCTCAACTCGGGCTTGGGACCGTCTATGGCGGAGTTGATCGTTGATTACGTACATATATGGGATGTATCATCCAGGTTACCAAAATCTAAAAATATGCCAAGACCGTAGATGATGGTTTGGGAATAATAATCTAAAACCTAAAGAAAAGGCTTTGAAAATTGAAAAGCAACAGATCGTATATCGTATGCACAAATTGAAAATTCTTAATTTTAGTGTTGTGATAGACTTGAAAAAAAAAAACAACCAAACTATGTATCCCGAAATTTTGTTTTTTCGCGTTTCATGACTAAAATAGCCTAAAAATGCAAAAAAAATCCGTCTGTCTGTACGCCGTCCACCGTACGCCGGTATGTACGCTTAGCACACATTAACTTACATACCCTTCAAGATCGAAAGTTCATTTTCGGGGGTATTGTAGATAGTTGCGGATCTCAAACGGACACCCATTTTGGAGGGTGTCACTAAGAATTCAAATATCTCCACCGCGACTCCAGCTAGAAAGCTAAAAATCAACATACTTATAAAGGTATTTGTGGGACAAGCTTTAAAAGTAATTTAATTTTTTTATTCATTGGGGTCCAAAAAGAGGGAGCTAAAAATCAATTGTCGGCCGAATTTTTTTTTCAAATGATTATATCTTCGAAATTACTTACCATACAAAATTCATATTCTAGGACCATGAAGGTGGCGTTCATATCCACTAAAATCAGCTTAGAGGGAGGCTTATTATTTTAAGGGGGAGGGTCAGGAGGGTGCAAAGAAGAACACTTAAAAATCAATGTCTAGGCTATTTCATATGCTATGTAATTGAAACTTGGAACGTGTATTAAGCTATACTAGCGAAATACGGGAAAAATATAACATTGTTCATAATTGTAGTGTGGGAAAATGGGGAGCATTTCAATAATGGTGCACTTTCCAAAATTTCAAACCGTAATATCTCAAAACTGAGTGCAGATATCAAATAAAAATGTTGTCAAATTATAGAACTACATAGTCTTTAAATTTAATAAAAAATTTACGTTGGGTGGTGTAAGGGGAGGGAGGTGGTAATCAAAAATGTCGAAAATTTTGAGTGATTTCTTTAGGGCTCTGGTTAAGGATAAAAAGTTAAAATTTTCTATGTGAATACAATATGTGTTGTACATATAGAAAAAATAATACAAATTGCACAATCGTTGTGCGCCGACCCCCCTGGTCTAACGTGCACAACGTGTTTGATGTGCAATGAAAAAAACACATAAACTGAACAGTTTTGAATAAAATTTTAAGGTAAAAACTTGAAAATTAGCAAAATCCATTTTACGAAAATCTCTAAAAGAATGTAATATTAACTAATTGAATATCTTAAAAACTTCTACCCCTTCCCATACAAAATAATTTTTTCGAATTATCACTTAACTATTAAAAGCTACATATCAATTTTAAATTTTCTACGAAAACGTTTAAAAATAATTGAATTGTCTTAGGAGCAAAGGGTAGTTCCCGTCCACAAGGCACAATCCTAAGCATCCGCCTTTAATAGTCGCCACGACTTGTTTATTCCTCTGGCCTCATGCTCAACTGCTCGATCATGGGCTACATGGTCAACGTCTTCTTTGAGGATTATATTCCAGAGCTTGTTTAGCAATGTTTTGCTCTGGGTTCCTCATAGTGTAGCCGATGATCCACAGCCATATCCGCCTTTAAATTTTAGTGTCTTTATTAGGGTATCCAGTCCAGTTGTACACCAAAGTTCGTCGTTGGAGATGATATCTGGATAGAATATCCCTAAAATGCTTTGAAGGCATTAGTTCACGACAGATTGCAGTTTCTTCGTAAGCCCGAAGATCACTTACAACCCAGTGGTGTAACTAAAAGCAGTTGTGGTATCTTAATGATGATAATAAACAGTCCACACTGAAGACTTTTATCTTCCCCACCTTCCACTGCAGCTTTCAAGATGTCATTTATTACCACCGAAAACAAAGCTGGGGTTATCTAGAATGCCGCTCCTATGCAAAGCATATAATTTCGCAAAACGAATAGTGGGGAATCCCCTAATATTATCCGAAGGATATTTGTATGTTCAGTTCACGACGATCCTTTACGGAATCCAGCCTGATAAACTTCGAGAGTGCTCTCTACAACATCAAGAACTACCTTAGCCATGATTTTCAATACAGCAGTAAGTATGTAGACATATACTACGCCAATTGCCCAAGTCCCAAATGTCGCTCTTCGTCACGATTTCCACAAGGACGCCTTCCTTCCATTCAGCCAAATTTCTTCCTTCATTCCACACTTCAGTACAGAGAAAGGAATGCTGTCTACCAAGCCATAGTGGTGATACAATGCTATCAAAGATATACTTTGTGAACACTTTGAAGTCATTCTACTTGATAGACAGCCATGAATTGAAAAACGTGCCATGCAGAATGACGAGACTGCGATATTTACTGATGGTTCGAAAATGGAAGATAGAGTTGATTATGGCATCTTTTCTGGAAGCCTTGATCTGCAAATCTCCAGGCATCTACCAGAATATGCCACGGTCTTCCAATCAGAGATAATGGCTATTGTGAAAGGAGCGGAGCTGACCATACGTGCAGGAGTTAGTTTTTATGCGGACAGCCAAGCTACACCGAAGGCTCTCTCCACTTGCAACTGTAATTAAAAATACTTGAACCATTGTATGGACATGTTGGGAGATTTTGAGAAAACCTGCACTATAAACGAATCTGTCGTTGTCACCGTTGAGGAAATGGACAATGTTCCCATTGACTTATGAGTCATTAAGACAATATAGGCTAACAAAGTGCGGGGAAGGAAAAATCTCATATGGTTACAAAGCGAGTCATGTAACACCACGAAGATGCTATATGGTGAGACTCGACAGAAACTTCTTTCGGACAGTAATATAGTCACGGGCTGCTGCCTTCTGAGAAAACACGCTCAAAGACTTCGCCTTACAACCGAGGAGGCTGCGGTGAGGATGATTAGACTATATAGCATTTCCTCTGCCATTGCCCATGCCTCCGAACAATTCGAAGGCAAATTCTCGGAGAGTATTTTTTCACCGAGCTGAATGATCTCCTGTCTTTTGAACCGATGAAGGTCATTAGTTTTAACGGTCGAGCGGGCTTGCTGAATGATATGTAGGTCCATATAGTAAAAACTCGGATATGTCCAATGTGCCAACTGGTAGCTTCCATACATTGGTGTTCAACCCCTCCACGAACCTAACCTAACCTGACCGGCTGTAATTTCCTGGTTCGCTCTTACGAGTTTGGTAGTCTGTTGACCGAATGGCAGATACTATTTGTATTTGACAAGATGTTTAAAATATCAGAAAAGTATTCTACCTTTGTCGCAACTTGTGTTCACTCATATTAAGGTAATACCATTGACACATAATGGTTCTAATTATAATTTAGCTAATTCGTAATTTAGCTCGTCTTTATCGTTAGTAGATTGTTGACACACAGCACTTTGCTAATTAAGAAGAGCCACTCACTCATCTGTCATATTTTTAAAAAGTTGAATTGCATAGCCAATAGGCAATAACATTTTACAAGGAAGGCGACAAAAGATGAAAAACGATCCTTTGTCCTGTCTTAGAATCGTTTGTGAGTCATCTTTCATAGCTTTGTTTTTTTTTTTTTACAGATTGACCTGTGTTATAGGCAATTTTGGCCTTCTATGTGCAATGCAGAAACACAGTCATGAAGGGAAGGAATGGGATTGGGAAGGTTGGGGAAGGGGAGTGAGATGGACCGTAGCGAGTGGAGAAGCTGGTATACATATATATTTTTCAGTTGTACTGGCTGCTTACTGAAAAATATTTGCAGATGTTATGGGGGACTGAATGATAGAAAGCGAACAGAAACCATCTACTGAGTATCTAGGCCTTCTTGAAGTGGAACCGTTTCACTTTTACACCGTTTCCCCATTTTATTGCGAATAATTTTTTATCACCAGTAGCAACTGAAAAATTTGCGCTTAAAAAAATCCCATCTGGAGTGGGAATCGAACCCACGACCTATTGACTGAGAAGCAAGCACGCTACCCTCTACGCCACGGAAGCCTCGAGCTAGGCGTTTAAATCACGTTTCCAAGATTTTGTGTAATTCAGAGCTGTCAGAAAAAGACTTTTCTTCTCTCTTGGCCGACGAAGCTTTTATGAAAGCTCCAACTCTAGTACTAGTACTACATCTAGTAGCTGAGAGCATGATGAGATGATTTAGCTGATAAATTATCACTATTTTGGTTATTTAGCTAAATTAGCGTATGATACACAGCCGTTTAATGATAATTTAGGCCTTAATTATAATTTAGCTGCGCTATGTGTCAATGGTATAAGATGGATGGTAGCGAATTTCCTGTTCGTCAACTTTTTCACAATTTTTAATAGTGAACAATACCCCTAAGCCGAGATCCCTCTTAACCTCCAGAAAGGTCTAAGAATACCGAAGGCTGCTTTATTACCGATATGATATACTCAAAGCTAAGGTGTAGCCTAGTGGGTAGCGTATTGCTCTTGTAATGCGAAGGTCTTGAGTTCAAATCCCGGTCGACGCAATATATAATTCCATCACATTGCCTGCTTGGATATTCCTTGGTCACCTCAATCCACGAAGAAATTAAAAATTCGTAGAAAGAGGGTTGTGCGAAGGGCTAACAGCCCTTCCACAATAAGTAATGAAAAATGTTAAGGAGCCTGAATGTTAGGAGGCCAAGGTCTGATTTGGGCTGTAGTGCCATTGTAGAAGTAGAAGATGATATACCCAAAATATGATGTTGATTTATTAATTAACAACATTTGTTGTCCTTTAACATTCAATGTAATCTTCTTCTTCTTCTTCAATGGAGGTACAGCCGAAATTAGGCTTTGTGATCCTGATCTTCAGAATCCTTAACATTTGTTGTTGTCTACGATTTTAATTTTGTGCATGTTTAGGTGACGCAAATATACCCAGTTAAGCAGTGTGCTTGGATCAGTCAATCATGCTTCCACCAAATTTCGAACTCACGACCTTTGCATTGTCACGTCTCACATTAGGCTACTTCCAATTTCGAGAACAACGTGTTGTAATAATTTGATTTTGAATTTTTCACTAAATTCACGTCCCTCTTTACCGACTTCACTCTGGAAGCATATTACATTGTAGCATATCCTTTAACTTAAACAAATGCTCAACACGTTCCGTATAAACCGACTATGGTTCCTCTGTTTTTACTCCTTTTATTTTCAGATTTATAATCTTTACCAGACACATATTGCCGATATAATCTATCGGGAATACGTTTAATGCTTATGGAGCAAAAAATATAATTTAGCTTGTCGACAAGATAAATGCCTTTAGGCGTTCCGATATTATGAAACGTAAGAATACTATGACGATGAACATTTCAAAAATGCTAGTGTAGCAAATTCATTCGAAGATATTAGATTTATATAAATACTTATACAGTCGTAGTGAACTTACCTTAAGAACCAACGATATCCTTTAATTGAATTTTCTTCTTCTTAAGCGTAACTTGTAACCTAAAAGATATTTATTTATCGTTTGATCATTGTTGATTAGATTGGGAATTTACCATTTCTTGGGCACACTTTTCATAGAGAGTACACATAGGTCAAATTGACCCAATACCATTTTTAAATCGATTTCTCGATAACTATGAATTTTCGAGGAATGTTGCAACAATTAAGTAACTAGCAGGATATATCGTAGCTCTACAGTATGAATTGTAGTATATTGAGTTGAGAGTTCGACGATTTGCATTTTTTTTAAAGAAATTTGAAGCAAGATAATTTACCAGTCAGACGGGATAAGCTTCATTATTTTCACAATTAATTTTAATTAATTTTCAGAAATTTATAGGTGGATTTATAAATAACATTATGATTGGGCGTAAAGCCTTTCATAATTTTCGAGAAAAACTCAACAATTTTTGTCTGAATTTATGGCATTTGTATAGAGGGTGGCAGAGAAAGTGGTAGGTTTTGGATGATTTTGAAACAGCTTATCAACATCATAAAATTTTAAAGTTAATAGCTCTAATATGTTGGAGGGAGAAATACTTTTCTTGAATTTCCGATACAAAAATTTGTATGAGAGGTGGTAGAAGATGTGAAGCGAGGTTCATATTTTTTTTAGCGTTCACTACAATTATTAAGGAACAAATTCTGCCAAAATTGTAAGTTTGGACTTTTTCTAGTGTCAAAGAAAATCGATTAAATGCAATTACCAAAATTGAGCATCTGTATGGGAGGGAGTGGAAGTAGTATTCGAATCAAAACCAAATTTTTCGACATCAATGATATTTGTAATAGTATTTTTTCTCAAAATTTAACGGTTTTGAAGAAAAATGATTCAATTGAAATTCCGAAATTTCGTGAAATTTCTATGGGGGAGGGGATAGAGAGAGTGAGGTTGAACTTGATAATTATTTTCAAAATTGGTCACAATTATAATAAAAACATAACAGGGCTACGATTGCACGTAAAACGCAATCTTAAGACACTCTAGATGAAATAGAATTTTTAGCGATTCCAAGAAATTTTGTATGGGGACTGTTAGAAGGGGTGATAGCATTGAGCTAATTTTTCCCAATCATGCTAAAGTATCTATACAAATATTTTATACAAAATGCTTACTCCAAAAATTGAATAGGAGCTGAGAAAATTAGTGTGTTAGATTTAATGAAAATGTGCAGTTTGTATGGGAGGTGGTAGAAAGGGTGGGAGGATTTTAGTGATTTTTTCAGAAATAACTAAGAATATCATAAAATTTACATCTCTTAAAATTTAGACTAGTAACATTCATACTTTTCAAGAAAATAGATTTCTTGTGAAGTTGTGAAAGTGTCATTTTGTATGAGAGGGGGTAGAAGCAGTGAAGGTAATCAAATATTTTTTTCTGATCTTTGTGATAATGCTAAATAAGTATTTATTACGAAATATGAGCTCGATAAATGTCATATGTTCTGAGAAAATCGGCTTTGAGCATTTCACGAAAAAGTGTAGTTTGTATGGGAGGGGGTGGAAGGAGAGGGAGTACGCAAATAATTTTTATATTGTAGATTGAAGTCATTATGAAAGTAATATATCCCGAAATTCAGACTAATACATATTATACTTTTCGAGCAAATCCATTTATTGTCGAATTGCGAAATTGTGTCATTTTGTTTGGGAGGGGGCAGAACGGGTGAAGCTAATCGTCAAATTTTTTTTGGTCTTACTAGCAATTTGAAATAAATATTCGACGCACAATTTTAGCCCGCTAAATTTTATACTCACTGAGTAAATTGGCTTAGAGTAATTCATGCCAAGTACAGTTTGTATGGGAGGTGGTAGAAGGAGGGGGAGGACACGCATAATTTGTATACGGTAGATTTATAGTGCCATGAAAGTAATATATTCCAAATTTCAGGCTTTTATACTTTTCGAGCAAATCCGTTTATTGTCAAATTGCGCAATTGTGTCATTTTGTATGGGAGGGGGTAGAAGGGGTAGAGCGATTTGGCCCGTTCACGAATTTGACCTTAGTTTTTTGTCAAAAACGATGTGTACGAAATTTGAGCTTTCTAGCTCAACGCGTTCTCAAGCTAGAGAGCGAACAGACGGACGGACAGACGGACAGACGGACAGACGGACAGACGGACAGACGGACAGACGGACAGACGGACAGACGGACAGACGGACAGACGGACAGACGGACAGACGGACAGACGGACAGACGGACAGACGGACAGACGGACAGACGGACGGACGGACGGACGGACAGACGGACGGACGGACATCCGGTTTTGAGATTTTTGAGTGATAATATTAACTTCTGTATCATTCATTTTTTTCTCCGAGCCTTATTTCTTGGCGTTACAAACCTTAGAGCAAACTTATAATACTCTCAGATTCCATCTAGAGTATAATTTTTTATGACAAAAATTGGATGTGGCCCGTTCACGAACTTAAAGTTACTTTTTTGCTAAAAATAACATATGGCAATAGGTCAAAGCTTTCGAGAGTTTTGTTGTAGACAGACGAACAGACAGATAGACAGACGGTCACTCGGAATCGAAATTTTTGGGTGACAACAAATATTTCTGTATCCTTTGCGATTCTGTGCGAGCATTATTTCTTTGCGTTATAAACGGTAAGGCAAACACAATATACTCCCACATTTCATCTACAGTATAAACATAACATTATGATTGGGCGTAAAGACCAATCATATGATACTCTAGATAAAATGTGAAAGCATTTATTGTCATCTCAAATTCTTTCGAATGATTGATAATTATTTTTGTATGGGAGGTGCAAAAGGGGGAGGTTTGTAATTTTACTTTATTATTTTAATAATAAAGTATTTATATACAACATCGAATGTAGTATACAAAATGTTCCATGCTGAATTTAAATTTTGTAGCTTTCATAATTTTTGAGGAAATTGAAAATTGTTTTTCTGAAATTGAGGCGTTTGTATGGGAGGTGGTAGTCGAAGTGAAAAATTTTGAATTATTTTGAAACTGCTTAACAGCATCAATTACCATGCTTTTTTCCAATTTGAAAGTTTCTAGCTCTCATATGTTTGAAGTGAAATAATTTTTTTGAATTTCTAATATAGTAATTTGAGGGGTCGGAAAGAGTGAAGCAAAGTTAATATTTTTTTTAACATTTACTGGAATTATTAAGGATCAAATTCAGGCAAAATTTCAGGGTGTACTTTTCCAATGGAAATCGATATAATGCATTTACCAAAATTATGCATTTGTATGGGAGGGAGTGGAAGGAGTATGGGGATGAAAATAAAATTTTTCGACGTTAATGTTTTTTGAACTGTTACACTTTGTACAAAATTTCAAGTTGATAGCTGTTGCAAAGAAAAATAATTTCATAGAAATTTCGAAATTTTGTACAAAATTTAAGCTTCAAAAATTGAATACGCACTAGACTAGAAAATTAGTGCATAAGATTTAGTGAAAATATGTAGTTTATGTGGGAGGTGGTAAAAGGAGTGGGTTTTCCGTGTGTGTTAGTGTGTTAGTGATTTTTTCCATAATAACTATAAACATTATGCAATTGATTTCTCCAAATTTCAAACCTGTGAAATTCATAGTTTAAAAAAAACTTTCTCGTCAAGTTGTGAAATTGTGTCACATTGTATGAAAGGGGGTAGAAGTAGTGAAGCTATTCGGTTAATTTTTGCGACCTTAATGATAGTGCTATTAAGGTATTTAGTGCAAAATTTTAGATTGATAAATATTATACGTACTGAGATAGTTGGTTTATAGAATTCCATGAAAAGTTGTGTAGGAGGTGTGATTCGAATAGTTTATTTATTATTATATTTATTATTAATTAATTTATACCATGGAAGGAATTCGTGATGAATATGAAATATTGTAAATATTAAATTATTAGCTCTTATAGCTTCCAAGAAAATTTGATTATTGCAAATTTTTAAAAATGTGTCATTGTATACACAGCTACAAACTTTAGAACCAACTTTCAGATTTCATCTTGAGTATAAAATAGGTATGTCAATATAGTCGAACAATCAATATAGCTGAAACTGATTATATTTTAATAAGAGTTCGAGATGCTTGGAATAATTGGTAGGTGGGTCGGCGTGGAAGAGATGAAAAAGAAAATCAGTTTTTAAAAATTAGTTTTTAAGTTGAAGTTTGAAAAGATCACGCACCGGTTAATCTTAAAGCTACGACCATGAAATTAAATAAGTTCGTTCGTTGAGCCATTAAATCGGTGTTTCAGGAAAATTTCTTTGGAATTGGGTTAGTTCAAGTGATGAGTGGTATTGAAATTTTATGTGCTATATTAGTGATGCGAAAAGGAAAAATTCATGAAAATTTTGATAAAGGTTATGAGACTTGAGTCGAAATTTCACATCCTGAAATTAAGAAAATAAAGGAAAAGATTGGCTCAATTTCTCTCACTTTCTATTATTCCCAACAAAAAAGTAATCAAGTTCTCAAAACTTATGAAATTTTCAATTTAAAGGTGCTTTAAATCTTAGATACATTAGTAGTTCGGAACATATCCTCTTCTTGTACGTGAATGGATAGTAGAAGGAAAAGAAATGTTTCAAACGTTACCCACAATATTAAATCCTAATATTATCAGATATTTTAGTCGACTGATATATGTACCTTTGATTTTCAAATCACTTCTATAATTATTATGTGTAAAGGCAACAGTTTCTAAAAAAAAAATCATAAATTGAAAAAAAAAAAAAAAATTTTGCTTTTGCGTGGTAATAGTAGTAATAGGGATCAATCCATTTCAAGTCAAGACCGCCTATAGTTCTCATATGTGATTGACCAGCCTGTCGTTTTCCTTGGAGATTATAATTCAGAGGTTATTGCGCCCCACTCTCGCAGCTTTCCAGATATCATTTATTCCGACTAGAAAGAGGGCTAGTGATTACATGCAACTTGTAACCGTTCGCACAAAATCTATCGGACAGCTCTCCTCTATGTAAGATACTGTGATCTCATCTGAAGAACCACTCCTACGCAAAACATTCCATAAAATATTTCGCTTAGCATTGTCCAAAGCCTTGTAAAAATCCACAAACACGGAAATAGTGGCGAAACAATTTACGTGAACTACTGCAGTATTCCTAGCGCTTGAAGGTCAGTACAAGACGACCCTTTATGAAATCCAGCGCGGTAGATTTCGATTTGCGAAAATATTCACAAACCCGACGACCGGTCGTCTTTGCGATTTTGAAAATTACGAACTACTTTTTCCAGCTGGATATCTTCCTTGTTCTAATACAATCGAGGTTTTTGAGAGAAAACAAATATTTCTGTGATCTTGGCTACTCTATGCGATCATTATTTCTTAGCGTTACAAACGGTAGGGCAAATACAATATAATTTTAGATTTCCTCTGGAGTATAAATAAACTGCCAACAAGTCGGGTGTATCTTTATTATTCTTGGGACAAGTTGAGGATACGTGGGAAGTCAATGTGCAGGTTAGGGTGGATCGGAAAGACTAAGTGAATGGGGGTTCTAGGGCAGAGCTGTTGTCAATTATTTAACACTTAACTTCGACTACTATCAATAGCTCTTGTATAAAGTGTCAATTTTTCATTCGATTATTTATGCAAGATGGGTTTGTATAGTGGGAGGGGAGTTCGACTTAATATGTGGGTTGACGTTAATAATTTTTTACTTAATTTCTTGAATTACGTTGAAAATTCTTTGGAGAGAATGTTCGTTTTATAGACAAAGTAAATTCTATGAAAATCAATGTATTTTACATTCTTGAAACCATACATTTCTAAGGGAGGTGCAGAGGAGTTGAGCGAATCATATGATTTGAAATGCATTATTACTTCCTTGCTCTTCAATGAAATTTTGTAAGAAAACCTTCTTACTTGGTCGAAATCATACTTTTGTTTGGGAGGAGGTAGAAGGGCAAGAGTGGTTTCAAAACTTTTTATGTCAATCAAATCAAATTCCTGTTAAGACCCCCTATAGGGGCATATGATAGAAATAACTCTCTTCCACAAGGCGCGATCCTGAGCATCGGCCTTAAGCTGTTGCCAGGACTTGTTATTCCTCTGACCTCCTGCTCAACTGCTCGCTTCCATGTGTTACATGGTCGACCAACCCGACGTCTTCCTTGAGGATTATAATCCAGAGCCTGTTTTGCGATATTTCGCTCTGGTTTCCTCAAAGTATCCGATCCACTGCCACTTTCGCCGTTGAATCTCAATACCTATTTTAGTCTGGCCAGTTGAACTCCAAAGTTCGTCGTTGGAGATCACTTCTGGCCAGAATATTCCAAAAATGCGCCGAAGGCATTGGTTTACGAAAGTCTGTAGTTTTTTGGTAAGTCGAACGGTCACTTTCTACGTAGTACAACCATATAACAACACGGATTTGATGCATGTGTCAAAAACTCGCAGCTTCATGCGAAGTCAGATCTCTCTTAACCTCCAGAAAGGGGAAAGGATACTGAAGGCCTGACGAGCTTTATTTAGCCAAGCCTCAACATCCTTTTCGGCTCCGCCATCTATGCTGACAATGCTTCCAAGATAGCAAAAATCTTGCACCTCTTCCACGCCGTCCGTTAAGAACAATCGGTGTGCTTGCGTTCGAACCCATGTGCATGTACTTGCTCTTACGCAGATTTATTTTCAGTCCCCCCTCTTTGCATTTAGAATGCAACGAGCAAACATTTGACTCTAAGTCCGAACGGTTAAGTGCAAGCAAACACACGTCATCAGCATAATCAAGGTGACTTAAGATGTTAAATAGTCTCCATTGAAGACCTTTACCTTCCCCATCTTCCAATGCAGCTTTCAAGATGTCACTTATTACCACCAGAAACAGGGCTGGTGATAATATGCAGCCTTGTCTGACACCCGTTCGCACAGGGAAGCTCTCGGACAGCTATCCTCTATGCAAGACGTGACACCTTGCATCTTCGTAGGATTCTTTAATCATAGCTATGACCTTATCTGGAATACCTCTCCTATGCAAAGCTTTCCATATGTAATCTCGCTTAACGCTGTCGAAAGCCTTCTCGAAGTCCACAAACATGAGATGTAGTGGCGAACCCATTTCGGCTGACTGCTCTAATATTATCCGAAGGGTATTTGTGTGGTCGGTACAAGACGACCCTTTACGGAATCCAGCCTGATATACTTCGAGAGTGCTCTCGACGACATCACTAATCCTATTGAGAATTACCTTAGCCATAATTTTTGATATGGCAGTAAGTAGAAATATACCACACCAATCGCCACAATCCCGAAGGTCGCCCTTCTTCGGAATTTTTACAATGACGCCTTCCTTCCATTCAGTCGGATATCTTCCTTCACTCCACACCTTAGTGAAGAGTGGGAGGCGTATATCGGCTGTTATTTCCGGGTCCGCTTTGAGGAGTTCGGTTGGTAGTCCGTCTGTACCTAGAGCTTTCCTTCCCGCCATTGACCGAATGGCGGAAACTATCTCTTCCTTATCTGGGGGATCGTCCCTAATAGAGAATTGTTGCGGTTGGATGTTTGGAAGTTGTTCTGTTTCCGGAATATCTTCCACTGACAAGATGTTTAAAATATTAGAGAAGTATTCCTTCCATCGTCGCAACTGGTGTTCACTCAAGGAGAGTTCCGTTGACATCTCTCACCAGGTGGTTGGCGGTGAAATTCCTGTTCGTCAACTGTTTCATGATTTTGAATAGTGAACCCATATCCCCAAGGTAAGCCGCAGATTCTGCCTTGTTTGCCAGATCTTCACTGGCCTTCGGGGTAGTTCTGCCTCAGGTCGGGCGTTCGTTGGTTGACATCGGGTTGAGAGATGATTGCCAATTTGGCTTTTTTCCGATTGCCAACCTTGCCCCATGTGTCTTGCGATACCCAGGGTTTCTCATTGCTTTGCACATATCCCACAGATTCGTCAGCACTAGTTAGAAAAGTGTTTCTGGTTGCCTCCCAATTGGCGTCAGTGTGCGCATTTCATATTCACCCAATGTGGATGACTTTTCGCGTAGAATAATGATGTATTCGCGTTCTTTGTTGGGATCTCTAAGTTTATTCACATTAAGCTTGCGCTTCATTTGAAGAATTTGTGGTCGTCGGATAGCTGGTGTACACAATCTCAAGCAGGCAACCATCAAGTGGTGATCGCTCCCCATGTCAGCTCCACGTTTCGCTCGCACATCGAGGAGACATCTTCTCCATCGGCGACTTATAGCCGAATGGTCGATCTGGTTCTGAGTAACACCTTCAGGGGAAATCCAATATGTTTTATGATGACTCTTGTGTGGAAAAAGGGACCCTCCGATGACCATTTGCCGAGTACTACAAAACTTCACAAATAATTCGCCGTTTTCGGGTCTCTTCATCCAAGGTCGTGACGCGTCGAACCAAGAGTCACCATGCCTCCCCATGACGTGCTCTAGTCCAGTGTTGTCTGATCCAACCTGGGCGTTCATATCTCCTGAGATGATAGTAATATCACCGCTTGGAACACGTTCGAAGGTGGCACTCAGTTTGCTATAAAGCTCCTCTTTGTCACCAGATGTTGCGGCATTAGTTGGTGCATAGCACTACAGAATTGTGACGTTTCTGACACTGGCCTTGAGCCTGACGACGATAATCCTATCCGAGATTGGTTCCCAGCTAATGAGACTGTTTCTCGCTCTCGGCGTAAGGACGAACGCCACACCATTTCTGGCTTCACTTTCAGTGCCAATGTACCGAATAGTGTTTCCGCTAGGGGTTCGTTCTTCTCAGGGGGATAGTTAGCTCAGGTCCGTGGAGTCGCTAGTCTCCAAAGATAATTGCTGGAATTGGCAAAATCTCATCCTACAACTACCCCCTTGCGGGGTCTACCATATAAAAATTATGCGTGTCTTCTCCCTCCTTCTACCACCTCCCATACAACCTGTACTTTTTCATGAAATACTCTAAACCAATTTACTCAGTGTGTATAAAATTTAGCGAGCTGAAATTTTGCACTAAATATTTATTTCGAATTATTAATAACACCAAAAAAATTAGACCATTAGCTTCACCCCTTCTACCCCCTCCAATGCAAAATGACACAATTTCGCAATTCGACACTAGACGGCTTTTCTCGAATAATTTGGAATA
Organism: Chorisops tibialis; assembly: GCA_963669355.1. Lineage (NCBI taxonomy): Eukaryota > Metazoa > Arthropoda > Insecta > Diptera > Stratiomyidae > Chorisops > Chorisops tibialis. The sequence continues at coordinate 108,355,897 of OY770262.1, read as the reverse complement.
TAATACTTTTATGATAATTCCAATCTACTGTATAAGAACTATTTGTTTCCTCCCCCTCCTTCCACCGCCTCCCATACAATCTGCACTTTTTCATGAAATACTCTAAACCAATTTACTCAGTGCGTATACAATTTATCGATTTGGAATCGTGCACTAAATATTTATTTAGAGTTATTACAAAGATAAAAAAAAAACGTAGGGCTACGATTGCGCGTAAAGCGCAATCTTACGATACTCTAGATGAAATAGAATTTGTTGTGATCCCAAGAAATGTTTTATGAGGAGTGTTAGAAGGGGTGATAGCATTGAACCAATTTTTTCCCCATCATGCTAAAGTAGCTATAAAAATGTTTTATGCAAAATTCTTACTCCAAAAATTGAATAGGAGCTGAGAAAATTGTTTTTTTATTTTTTTCTGATCTTAGTGATAATGCTAAATAAGTATTTATTACAAAATGTGAGCCCGATAAATGTTACATGCTCTGAGAAAATCGGCTTAGAGCATTTTATGAAAAAGTGTAGTTTGTATGGGAGGGGTTGGAAGGAGAGGGAGATACTGTATATTGAAATCATTATGAAAGTAGTACATCCCGAAATTCAGACTAATAGCTTTTATACTTTTTAAGCAAATCCATTTATAGTCGAAGTGCGAAATCGTGTCATTTTGTATGGGAGGGGGTAGAAGGGGTGAAGCTAATCGTCTTATTTTTTTTTGGCTTTAATAAATAATATTAAATAATATTAACTTCTGTATTTTTTTCTCCGAGCCTTTTTTCTTGGCGTTACAAACTTTAGAACAAACTTATAATACTCTTACATTTTATCTAGAGTATAAAAATTAGACGATTAACTTTACCCCTTCTCCTCCCTCCCATACAAAACGACACAATTTCGCAATTCCACAATGAACGGATTTTTTCTAAAGGCATAGAGGCCATTGATCTGAAATTTGGAATATATTACTTTTATAATAATTCCAATCTGCTGTATAAAAATTACTTAAGTCTTCTCCTTCCTTCTACCACCTCCCATACAAACTGCACTTTTTTATGAAATACTCGAAACAAATTTACTCAGTACGTATAAAATTGATAAAGCTGAAATTGTGCACTAAAGATTTATTTAGAATTGTTCGTAAGACCAAAAAAAATTAGGCAATTAGCTTCACTCCTTCTACCCCTCCTATACAATTTGACACAATTCAACAACTTTACAAAAAGTCGATTTGCCTGAAAAGTATGAATGCTACTGATCTGCTATGCCAAATAAATGATGTTTACAGTTATTTCTAAGGAAGTGATTAATAACTCCATCCTCCTTCTACCACCTCCCATACAAACTGCACAATTTCACTAAATTCAACACACTAAGTTTTTCAGTACCTATTAAATTTTTGAATCCTAAATTTTGAATAAAACGTTTTGATAGCAACCTTATCGTGATGTGAAAAAATTAGTTCAATGTTGTTACCCCCTGTACCACTTCCCCTAAAAAATTTCTTAAAATAAAGAAATTTCTCCTTCATCTAGAGTATCGCACGATTCGATCGTAGTCCTGTTATGTTTTTGTTTGCAAATCGCCTAAGATCATTATACGATATTTGTCCCGTTTGGCTCGTGTCCGCCGTTCTGTTATTACTTTGTAAGCTTGATTTTTTCGCTCTAAGGCTACCGATACACGATGCGAGTTAATATATATTAACTTCCTTTTTTGATATAAGTAGGCCGAATTATGTATAGGATAATGACACTAGTAATATCGAAAAGCGAGATAACATATATTAACTCGCATCGTGTGTCGGTAGCCTAAGGCATCTTGGCAGTCGTTGTCGAACCAATCATTTCTTTTGAGATATTCTATACAAGATGAAATATTATTTATGCATTCTCCTTCTTACCGTACAATTTGAACGAAGAATTTAAAGCATTCCAATTAACTTTCATTCAATTAGACTCTAAATTACATTACTTTGGTTTTTTTTTCAACTGTAAGTATTTCCTGAGAAACATTTACGTGCTCTTATCGCTAATCATCTCTCCTGAGACACTTCAAAGTTGCATAATTCCAAGTGCAAAAATTTCACAAAAAAAAAAAATTAAATTACATTGCATAAGTGTTGCTATCATGTAAATTATTGTCCTAAGTAAGCCCTTAATTCAGGCACGTTGTGCATAAGAGGTGCACTTCTTGCATCCTTCAGATTACACTAAATAGGAAAAAAAGATGAATCTCTTTTCATAGCACATATTCAAAAAAATATGCACCACTATCTTTTCAAGGGATGCTCTAATAATTTCCAAAACCACTGTAAAGAATAGCTTAGAAGCTCGTCGTGTGGTGTTTTTTGTAGAAAGAAGCTCTCACCGTTGATGCTAAGCTTTGGCTTTACCGAACAGGGTGGTGGCGTATAAGTGGGTCGGTTGAGTTGGGTCGCAGCCGGGGTGTTTCCGTTTGGATTGCGGGTTAGCTGGTTTGTTCGTTGATGATTCGTGTGTTGGGTTGATATGTTGGGGCAGGGTTGATAATGAATGGGGTGAGTCGGACGGTTCGGTGCGAAGCGGGTGGCACATTTTGTAAGCTTTTTTGCGAAAAGGCAGTCATCTGGTTCGGATGGTCGCCATGGACTACAACACAGCGCACGTACGTTTATTGACATTGCTCAACTCGAAGAAAGTCGTCGTCGTCGTGGTGGTGGTATTTGTCGGCAAATTCGAAAGACGACGGACAACGTTTTGTGTATGATGTTGTTCCGTTTTCGTCAGATATGGTTTAGAATTTCGAGCTATCGCCAGCTACTTTTCAGTCGGTTTTTGAGGAAGCAACGTGGTCTTTTTTTTGTATAATTTTTCCGTTCGGTCTATCGCCTACCAACATAATAATAATAATAAAAAAATATCTATAAATATTATATATTTCAATCACACACGCTACTCACGCTAGATCGCTGTACCGCACGCAATATTCTTTTTTATTCGGAAGTTTTTCTTTTTTTCGCCCCCGAGAACGAATTGCGCCGAAAATTGCGTTTCTCACCGATTCGGAATTTATTTTCTTCGCCTTTTTTTTCTTTAGTTTCGTTCGTTCCACACTCTCTAAGAAGACGAGTCACAAGTTTTATGTCTTACTTTGCGCGAAATCAAGTTCTCTATTTCGCTGTCTCTAGTGATTTTTCGGATATTTTGGAATTCAGTTTATAATCCGTCGCTGCTGTTCTGTCGCCCATTTAGTGTTTAAATGCGTTCGATTTTTAACATTTCTTTCGAAAATTCGTCTTTTCCGAGTGTCTTAAAAGCACAACTCCTTATTGTGTGACTTTTTTTTTTTTAGAAATTCTGTTGCATTAATTACGGAAAAAATTTGGGTGTGTGTGATTTAGTGTGAATAGCTAGGAAAATAATAAAAAAAAAAGTAAAAATAATGCGTACCAGTATCGTCATTAAGTTGAAATATTTGTGATAAAAAAACGTAAATTATGCGAATTGAATTTTCTATTATTTTTCTCATTGGATCATAACCGTAGTTGTGAATGAGAAGCCTTTTTTTCTATTTATTTTTGTTAATCAGCGTACGAGTCGTTGGATACATTCATTTAAGCCCACCCTTAAACCTAAAGCTCATTCTTTCATAACAGAAAACTCATTATGGATGAGGGTGTGTTCTATAGAACGCTTCCAAGCTAAAAAGTTCTGCCTTGATTTCGATACGCTCTTCTTCGGAATCAAAGCAAAATTAAGTTTTGCTTTAAAAAACAGCTCAAAATCATCCTCTCCAGTGAACCGATACGCGCGTTTTCGTCCTTTAAATTATTAACAGTGCCAAGAGAAGTCATGCCACAACAATAATAATGATAGCCCGATCAGCAGCTGCTGGTTTCTGTCAAGTTCGATCATAACAATTGAACGAATCACAATCACCTTTTATACGCTTACATCAAATTTAATAATTTAGAGAACTCAAAGGACGAAAAGTGCATTTCAAGGAAGTAAAATCTATAGGATATTTCGTTCATCGTATGCCTTCTGTGACTCTGAATAAGTGGATTGAAAAACACATCAATGTATCGATTTCCTATAGCTTTCCAAGCCGCCTTTCTTTTTTGTCGGGAAGCAATGATAAAGGAAGTCACCGAAGTAACATTTCTTGTAATCCGAAAAATTTAAGAATCACCCGGTTCTTTAGGGTTCTTGCAATCCAAGCGTAGAAATCAGAGAGTCTACTTGCTTAAATTTTTGAGCTTAATTTTTGTTTAGTGAACAGTGTTCCGTGATATTTTAATTTACATATATTTTTGTTAATTACAAACAAGACTAGATATTAAATAAAAGGCAAAAAAGAAAAAAATAGCAAAAAGGACACAAGTCAATATTTAGATTTAATAAGTTGTGATGATAATTCTTTCCGATCGTAATGCGTTAAGAACGTGCAACATATATTTTTTTCACATTTAATTATTCTACTCAATATTCAACAAATAGTTTTAAATAAAATACAAAATATACCTAAATCTTAAATACGAAAAAATTAAATTATTAAAAAATATGGAGTTGTTTCTACCGAACAATAATTATAAAAATTGTGTATCAATCCGAAAATATGTTAGCATCGCTGCAACGGCCTCTCGCCCGAAATTAATTCAAATTTCAACGGTCAATGAGCTGACGTAGAGATTGTTAGCGTGTGTGTTAATCGCCATCAATCTGTATGTCCAGGTGAATATGATATATATATGTATATTTTTTTTGATTTATCACTGTTTTCCTACATAGGGATCTCTAAGATCTTAAGATCGCTTTTTTTCTAATTATATTTTTCTGAATTTCATTGCTCTGTTTTGATTGTGTTGTCGTATGATTTTTAACAAAGAGCTTTGAAAACAAAAATTCTTCATATTTTTATATGTTATAAACATGGCACAGTTCCTCATAGAAAATCCTATTTCTGTTAATTAAGAAAATAGTTTTTATTATTTTAGTACACCTATTCGTGGTGATTTAAGCACGAAATTATTTAAAAACGTTTTTACTGTATTAGGAGAAAAGAATTCGTCAGAATCTTTAACTTATTGTTGAGTGCAGCTGACACTTAAAAAGCGGAACGAAAGAAACTATTAATAAAATAAATGATGTACCAGGCGAATACTTTGTAGCCACACTCTTTTTGTAGCTTTATTAATAAAATATGTATCTTAGCCTCGAACTCTAATTGCAAATCGATAGGGAAGATAATTTCTTTATTAAAAATTGATGGTATTTGAGTACAGTGAAAAACAGAAGAAAATCAATTATCTATTTGCAAAATTGTCGTTTATCGATTCCGCACTTATAATGAACTGTAACGACTACATAGCCAATATTTTACTTTTATGTACCTTTTAAATATTTCTTTTTGTTTGTTTCGATGGTTGAAAGTTTCCAGTTGAAAACAATTTAATACAAAAATAGGATTCGAATTAATATAACAATTTTTCAAATATTAATTTTCATTGTGAAACATAATAGTTATGTTGGAATTAATGATTCGGGCCTTGGCCTCCTGACCTTCAGGTTCCTTATCATTTATTTGTAATTGGGAATGGGTTATTAGCCCTTTACACGACCCTCTATCTAAAAATTTTCAATTTCGAAGATTGAGGTATCCCAGATATACGCAAGCAGGCAGTGTCCTACGTCGAGTGGGATTTGAACTCACGACCTTCGCAATGTAGGCCAACACGCTACCAACTAGGCTATACTTAAGCTTCAATAGAATTAATGAATATTGAAGGATATATTTGGTATAATGGTAGGAATTTAGATCAATTCTTTTTATTTCAAATAAAAGTGAACATCACTTAGTTCTACCAATCACTAAATTCTTACTTTTCCGTTGTAGGTGGGACACATTGACTGCTGCACTATTGGTAATTCCTCGATAACTGCTCCACAAAATCATATTATTTGCCACTCCCTGTTTTCAAATAAGCCAATACTTACTAGCATTTTCCATTCAAAAAGAGATCAAAAACTGACTAAGCTTTAAATGGGGGTGTCCTAACTAGACACTGTAATATTGCAGAAAAATGGGGTTGGATTCTCAAAAGATAATCTCTGCAGAATTTGGTATGAAGAGAAGCAAACACCAAAGCACATTTGCTGAGATTGTGAGTCACTTAATAAAAGTCTTCTTCGTTTTGGTCAGCGATTCACAAGCTCAAGTAAATTTCTGACCAGTCCTATGCTTTGTCAACAGCCAGGACTCGATGGAGAATTCTATTTTCCGGGGATATCACAAGAGCCCCAGCAGAAGCCACAGTGAAAGAAGAATCTTAAACAACCCCATTGTGTAATCACATACAAATTTAATCCAAGCGGAACTCTGAACTAAAAAATTTTGATAAGTTTGTTCGTGCCTGTAGATATGATTAACAATTTTTGGTCAATTCAATTTAATTTATATGAAACCTACACTGCACAGGGTGTTTTTAGGAAGCGGAGAACTTTAAATTGGAATAAATCACAAAAACATATTTTTAATATCCATAAAATTGGCTTTATTACTATCTAAAGTTCTCCGCCGCTAAAAAAACACTCTGTATTTATACTCTAGATGAAATCTGAGAGTATATTGTGTTTGTCTTACCGTTTGTAACGCTAAGAAATAATGCTCGCACAGATTCGCCAAAATTACAAAAATATTTGTTGTCCCTCACTAACCTCGATTCCGAGTGACCGTCTGGCTGTCTGCTCACAACATAACTCTCGAACGCTTTGACCCCATTTTTAGCAAGAAAATAAATTTGAGTTTGTGAACGGGCCACATCCCCCCCTCCTTCAACCCCTTCCATACAAATTTCATGAAGTGAAAGAAAAGATTTCCGGATTCTACGCTGTTACGCTTTATTATTCGTGACGTTTCGGTCTCTTCTGAGACCTTTATCAAACTGTCTGAAAAAATTTCCGGATTCTACACTTTTACGCTTTATTATTCGTAACGTTTCGGTCTCTGCTGAGACCTTTATCAAACTGTTTGATAAAGGTCTCAGCAGAAACCGAAACGTCACGAATAAGAAAGCGTAACAGTGTAGAATCCGGAAATCTTTTCTTTCATTTCGAAATGCACTGTAAAAAAATTCACCAAACCATAAATTTTATGAAATTTGAAATTTAAAGAAATTGAGTTTTCTCTGAAACTATTTCAGCTATCAACTTGAAAATTAGGTAATAGTATAATGATATTAATATCTTTCGAAAGAAAAGATTTCCGGATTCTACACTGTTATGCTTTATTATTCGTGACGTTTCGGACTCTGCTGAAACCTTTATCAAACTCAGCAGAGACGGATGTGTCACGAATAATAAAGCTTAACAGTGTTGAATCAATACGAAATGCACTGTGAAAACATTCACCAAACCATACGATAGTAATATCATTAACGTCAAAAAATATTGATCCGATCCCCTTACTCCTACTACCTCCTCCCATACTACTTTTTATTGAAAATAAAAGGAAAGTATTTCTCCTTCGAACATATGAGGGCTCTCGACTTTAAAATTGTAACAAAGCAATGTGATTAGGATTTTAATAAGCAGTTTTAAAATCATGGGGAACTTTCTACTTCCTCTGCCACCTCCCATACAAATGCCATAAATTCAGACAAAAATTGTTCATTATCCTCAAAAATTATGAAAGCTACAGACTTTAAATTCATGGCGTAAGTAGAGTAAGTTTATAACTTTTATACTGGAGATGAAGTCAATCCATCTTTCATCTTGCATTCAAACTGCTGAAATCCAATGCCGCAATTTTTTTTGACTGCATGATCTGTGTTATAGACATTTTCGGTTTATTTGCAATGCACAAACATAGTCATAGAGGAGAGGAATGGAATTGGGAAGGTAGGAAAAGGGGAGTGAGAACGACCGTAACGAGTGGAGAAGCTGGTATATTTTTCAGTTGTACTGGCTGCTACTGGCAAATATTTGCAGATTTTATGGGGAATTGAATGATAAAAAGCGAACAGAAACCATCTACTGAGTATATAAACCTTCTTGAAGGAGAACTGTTTCGCTTTTACACCGTTTGCCGATTTTATTTTCAATAATTTTTTATCGCCAGTAGAAACTGAAAATTCGTGCTTAAGAAATCCCACTGTCTCGGGTGGGAATCGAATCCGCAACCTATTGACTGTCGAAGCAAGCACGTTACCCACAACGCCACGGAAGCGAAAATACGTCCAATTTGAATGGGAGGAGGTAAAAGGAGTGGAGTGATTTCGCTCTTTAACAAACGTGTTCTTCTGTACTGTATCTTCGCACTAAAGGACAATCGCTATATTTACGGTGTTATCGAAAATAAAAAAAAACGAAAACGTTACAATTTGGTAAAGGATATCATGATAAAAATTGAGCGTTCCATTTCCACGCGCTCTCTAAGGAGCACAGAAATCCGATTTTGAGCTTTATGATTGAAAATCTAATCAATTTTTTTTGTCTAGTCCAATTTTTTCATCACTCCATCAATTTCCTGTTAGGGGTAAGGGTCATAAAAAGTTGACTGCCACAAGGCGCTATACTGACCAAAGGCCTTTAGTTGTCACCAAGAAAGGATTAAGACTTTCTTGGTTGGTTTGGGTTGGGCGACAGTTTTTTCTTGAAACTAGGGATATGTAGGAAGTAGAAAATTTTAATCTCGTCTGCGCATTCTTGCGTCGTCGGAGTTTATTTTATATGAGTGGGGTCCTTTACTTGAGAGTAACTATGCTGTTTTTAATAATACTTGATATTTTTCTTTTTTCTTCATAACAGTTGTATTTTACTTATCTTACATGGTCTTTACTCATAAATTGTACATAAGCTTTTTTTTTAATTTTGTTCGCTCAGATTGGCAAAATGGACCACCGTGCGCCTTACGAAGTAACAAGAATCTTTCATATCTTCCGCTTTTGGTACATTTAGAACAATAGGTGCGCTTGTGCTCAAATTCATGTTATTTGGAATGCACCTCGTGAACATTTCACTCTAAGTTCGAACACACATCATCAGCATATCGATGATGAAAGTACTCAACCTCAAATGTCGAAAATGGCATGTCCAATTACAAGTGAGGTGGCATTGAAGGTGGTAGAAGTTATAAAACCCATCATTGGCATAGAATGTTTGGATGCTGCTGTCATCTAGTGGTTTTTTATTGAAAACTTTGACATATAGGTTGAACAAGTTTAGTTTAAATATCTTAACAACACGTTAGTAAAAAAAGATCATATGGAAAGAAAAGATTTCTGGATTCTACACTGAAACCTTTATCAAACTGGAGTTTGATAAAGGTCTTAGCAGAGACCGAAATGTCACGAATAATAAAACGTAACAGTGTAGAATCCGGAAATCTTTTCTTTCAATTCGAAATGAACTGTGAAAACATTAACCACACCAAAGATCATATGAATTGCAACCATCGAGGTGACTTAAAATGTTAGACAATTCCCACTGAAGAACTTCCCTAGCTTCTAATGCAACTTTCAAAATGTCATTTATTACCACCAGAATTAAAGCTGGTTATAATATGCGGCTTCGCCTGCCACCCGTTCGCACACGAAAGCCTCGGACAGCTTTCTTCTATGTAAAACGAGGAAATTTCTCTATACAACATGATAATGCAATGCCGCTAGAGTTTATATCGAGCCTTGGCCTCGTGGATGCACATCTCCAGTTGTCTTGGTCCAACGACCGCGTCCTCCAGTTTGAAAAATCGAGAAGCGATCTGCAATCTGCGTCCACTGAGTCCTCCCATTGTAACACTCCATTGTAGCTTGCAGAGTTTGATCACGATAGATGCTGGGTCGTCAAATAGTTAATACAGCTCGTAGTTGTATCGAATTCGCCAAACATCTCCTTCGTTGACTTTTCCGTACACCTTCCGAAGAATTTTTCACTCAATTGATTAAATTCTCCACTTTTCGCATCCTTATTGAAGCACAGAACAAATTAATATCTTGTAGATGCGTAGTTTATTATTACGAAGAACCTTCCTTGACTTCATTATGGGGTGGACCACATAAACTGCTTTGTTAGCTCCCATGATTCTTCTTTGAATTTCATGTCGTTCGTTGCCGTCTTTTATGAGGTTTCACTAGTATACGAATTTATTCACCCCGAAGTTGTATTCGCCATAGTAATATTCTGCCTCTCTGGGTCAATCCTTCGTATCTGGGTCATGTATTTAATTTTCGCTTCATTGATGCCTCGCTGCCGACTCCAACTCTTGGAATACCTCCTTAACACACAGTATTGATCGAGCCAGAATATTCGCGTGGTTTGCGTACGCCACAAATTTGTGCGGGCTTACGAGTAGCGTACCTTTGGTGTCGACTGAGGTTACTGAAGTTGCCTTCCTGACGACATACTCGAGCACTAAGTTGAAGAACATGGGGGCGAGATCATCTCCTTGTTTGAGACCTGACTCCATTGGGAAGTTTTGAGTCAACTCGTTTTGGATTTTTACTTATCACTCATCGTGGCTTTTAATAACCGAACTAGTTGACAAAGATCGACGAACACTTGGTGCATATTAATATCATATTCCCAGCATTTTGCTAGCACCTGTTTTAACATACTGAGAACAATTGGTCCGTTGTCGATTGTCCGGATCTAAAGCCACCTTGATATTCTCCGATGATGTTGTTAGCGTATTCACTGAGTCTGTTCGATAATTTTCGTTAAAATTTTGTAACACGGACACAATAATCATATTCCTTTGAATTTTCACAACGCGGACGGTTACTCTTTTTGTATACAGGACATATAATGCCGTTTCACCAGTCGTCGGGTAATTTTTCAGTTGTCCAGATTTTAACAATTAATTTAAATATTCGACTGGTGAGTTCTGTTCCACCTTCTCTTAAGAGCTCTGCAGGGATTCCGTCAATTTAGGGCGCCTCGTTTGATCTTAGATTATGTAGTGCTACTTCATCATACGTTGGAGCAATGGGCAGTTGATCTCCATCTGGATCTTCTGCAATTATAAAAGGTTCAGTCTGTGATGTTGTTCTATTTAACAGTGTTCGAAAGTACTGAACTCATCTCGGTAGTGTCGCTTATGATGTTGCCCTCTTCGTCCTTACAGAGGGTAGTTTGCGGTTTGTATCCTTGTCTCATTTTTTTCACTTCACTAAATACTGCGCGCACATTTTCTTCAAGTTTCCGTCCAGCGATATAATTTTGTCGTTGTCCATTTTTCGTTGTTTTCGTTTGCAGATCTTCTTAGAGCGTCCTCTCTCGCTCGTATTTGTCTTTCGAGAAACAGTCGATAGGCTTCATTTTTCTTGGTGATCGATTTTTACCATTGCTCATCGAACCAGTTTCATTTTTACCGCTCTAAATGTCCTAAAGTGCCTTCAACTACGCACTGAATACCATTCATAATGTTCCCCACATTTTGTCAATACTTTCCTCAGGCTCAGCCTGAGGTAATGCCTGAATATGTGCATATATTCCACTTTCGTTGTGTCGTCTTGCAGTTTTTGCACGTTGAGCCCAGCTCCATTTAGTGTGGCCCTTGGTAGCAATGTGACAGCAGTATTTATCCCGAACAAGAAAATGGTGTGCGTCACTGTTCGCGCCACGTAGAGTCCTGACATGTAGAACGCTGGAGGTTGCCCTTTTTTCGATGAGAATATAGTCAATTTGGTTAGAGGTGTGCCCATCTGGAGACACCAACGTTATTTCGAGAAGCGGGAAGCAGGTGGAACTTATGAATAGGTTCTTACTGCTGGCAAAGTCAATAAGTCTTTGTTTATTTCATTATGGAGACTACGCCCGCCTGTTACGCCTCTTTGAAACAGCTTGTAACTGTTGAAGTCCCCTATTAGAATTTTGATGTTGGAGGGCAACGCGTCAAAAGTGCTGTCAAGTCCGGCATAGAATTCGTCTTTAATGACATAATCTTTCTCCTTTGTAGAAGCATGGGAGTTAATAAACCGATTAAGCAGATTCGTTCGTTGATCGGTATAATTTTCGTGACGAGTTGTTTGAACGCATTATTTACCAAAAAGGAGACACCGAATTCTCTGCTTTTTGCTGCTGGTAAAAATCGTTTACTTCGCTTCCGAGCCATTTCGTTTCTTGGAGAGCGAGGATGCGGATGTTGCTACGAGTCATCTTCTGAAGAACTTCCCGCAGTGCACCCGTTCGATGGAGTGAACGCACATTCCGTTTGCGGTTTGATCCGTCCAGTCCGAGGCTGTAATCTGGGTTCCTGGACACACGAGTTTTTCCCCGAGGAGACGTAGTCGTCCAACTCCCCAGTCTGGGAGTTCCAATTAGAGGCGCGGAACACTCGTCTTCACCTTTCTCCGTCTGCTGTTTTGAACAAAACACTCATTGGTCACCGCGAGGAGGTGGAGAAAGGGGTTCAGTAGCAGAGCTGTTGATATTATTTACAGTGGGCTTTCCACAGAATTTATGCTACGGCGTGTACCATATCAGGACTACGTTCTTTGACCCTCACTACCATTCGACCACTTATATATAGAATCATTAATCGTATTCAGAACTGTCCTAGCCATGATTTTTAATATGGCAGTAATTAGACAGCTAGCGTGTAGCCTAGTGGCTAGCGTGTTGTTCTGCAATTCGAAAGTCGTGATTTCAAATCCCGATCGAAGTATAATTCCAGCACACTGCCTGCTTGGGTATACTAACAATTGTCTGACACCCTTTCGCACAGGAATGCTCTCGGAGAGCTTTCGTTTATATTAAATGCGATACATTGCATCTTCGTCATCATAGCTATGATCTTATCTGGAATACTTCTGCTACGCAAAGCCTTCCATATATAATCTGGCTAAACGCTGTGGAAACCTTTTTTGTATTCTATAAACATGAAATGTAGTGGCGAACCATTTCAGTGGACTGCTTCCATGTTATCTGTAGGGTATTTGTTTGGTCTGTTCAATACGTGCTTTTTTCAACATCACTAATCCTATTGAGAATAACCTTAGACATGATTTTCGATACAGCTGTAGGTAGACATACGCAGCACGCCGCTTGCCACAATTCTGAAAGACGCCTTTTTTCGAAATTTTTACAATAATGCCCTCTTTCCATTCAGTCTGATGTACTGATCCACTCACTGCTTGCCTTAGTAAAGAATGAGAGGAGTGTGTCGGATGATATTTCTGTGTCCGTTTGGAGGTGTTTGGCTGGTAGTCTGTCTATATCTGGGGCTTTCTTTTCCGCCATTGCCCGAATGGCGGAAACTTTACAAACTAATATAAAATTGTCTTTCTCTCGAAATAGGGATCAACTCTTGCATCTCCAGAATTTGGCCACTAGTTATATAGTTTTATAACTATTAAACAAATTGATGTAGGCTTTTAGATCGAATCTAATTGTAAGGAATAATCTTCTACAATGGCCCTATAGCCCAAATCGCGCCTTGCCCTCCTGACGTTCAGGTCCCTTAACTTTGTACACTCTATATGAAATCTGAGAGTATTATAAGTTTGCCACAAAGTTTGTAACGCCAAGAAATAAGACTCGGAGAAAAAAAATCAATGATACAGAAGTTCATATAAACACACAAACATCTCAAAACTGAATGTCCGTTCGTCCGTCCGTCCGTGTCCTCTCTAGCTTGAGAACGCGTTGATCTAGAAAGTTCAAATTTTGTACACGTCGTTTTTGACAAAAAAGTAAGGACAAGTTCGTGAACTGGCCAAATCGCTCCACCCCTTCTACTCTCTCCCATACAAAATGACACAATTACGCAATTTGACAATAAACGGATTTTCTCCAAAGCTTTAAAAGCCATTAGTCTGAAATTTTGAATATATTACTTTTATGATGATTTCAGGCTATGGTATTAAAATTATACGTGTCTTCCTCCTCCTTCCACCACCTCCCACACAAACTGCACTTTTTCATGAAATACTCTAAGCCAATTTACTCAGTGCGTATAAAATTTATAGAGCTCAAATTTAGCACTAAATATTCATTTAGAATTATTAGTAAGCCCAAAAAAAATTTAAACCATTAGCTTCACCCCTTCTACCCCCTCCCATGCAAAATGAGACAATTTCGCAATTCGACACTAAACGGCTTTTCTCGAAAAGTATAAATGCTACTGATCTAAAATTTGGAATATAATACTTTTATGATAATTTCATTCTACTGTATAAGAATTATTTGTGTCATCCCCTTCCTTTTACCACCTCCCATACAATATGCACTTTTTCATGAAATACTCTAAACCAATTTACTCAGTGCGTATACAATTTATCGATTTGGAATTGTGCGTTAAATATTTATTTGGAATTATTAGTAAGACAAAAAAAAATTAGACGATTAACCTTACCCCTTCTACTCCCTCCCATACGAAACGACACAATTTTGCAATTCCACAATGAACGGACTTCTTTCAAAGAATAGAGGCTATTGATCTGCAATTTGGAATATATTACTTTTATAATACTTCCAGTCTGCTGTTTACAAATTATTTAAGTCTTCTCCTTCCTTCTACCACCTCCCATACAAACTGCACTTTTTTATGAAATACTCGAAACAAATTTACTCAGTACGTATAAAATTGATAAAGCTGAAATTGTGCACTAAAGATTTATTTAGAATTGTTCGTAAGACCAAAAAAAATTAGGCAATTAGCTTCACTCCTTCTACCCCCTTCCATACAATTTGACACAATTCAACAACCTTACAAAAGTCGATTTACCTGAAAAGTATGAATACCACTGATCTGTTCTGCCAAATAAATTGATGTTTACAGTTATTTCTAAGAAAGTTATCAATAACTCCACACTCCTTCTACCACCTCCCATACAAACTGCACAATTCCACTAAATACAATACACTAAGTTTTTCAGTACCTATTAAATTTTTGAATCCTAAATTTTGTATAAAACATTTTGATAGCAAACTTATCGCGATGTGAAAAAATTAGTTCAATGTTGTTACCCCTCTACCACTTCCCCAACAAAATTTCTTAAAATAAAAAAATTTCACTTTCATCTAGAGTATCGCTGTTATGTTCTTTTATTATTTATTGTTTTAGGGTTGTTAACCTTATGCACAACCCTCTATCTACGAAATTGTCTTTCATTGATTCAGGTAGCTAAGGTATACCCAAGCAGGGAGTGTGCTCAAATTATACGATCGATATGTATTTGAACTCACGACCTTCGCTTTGTAGACCAACACGCTACCCATTAGACTTCTACAATTGCGCTACAGCCCAAGTCGGACCTTGGCCTCCTGACATTCAGGCTCCTTAATATTTTTTTAATACTTATTGTGGAAAGCTTGTTAGCCCTTCGCACAACTCTCTTTCTACGAATTTTGGTCTTGTAATGCGAAGATCGTGAGTTCAAATCCCGGTCGGCGCAATATATAATTCCGGCACATTTCCTACTTTGGTCATCTCAATCTAAGAAAATGAAAAATTCGTAGAGAGAGGCTTGTGCGAAGGGCTAACAACCCTTCCACAATAAGTAATGAAAAATGTTAAGGAACCTGAATATCAGGAGGCCAAGGTCCGATTTGGGCTGTAGCGTCATTGTAGAAGAAGATGAAGGTTCCTCTTTGTTAATACTACAAATACCTTTTACGAAAACCTTATTGGAGTAACTATTCGCTACAAATCATAGCACTTTAGATACTAGAAATGAGATTTCGCACTCATTAGCAGTATGAACATAGTTGCTTAACTAGTACAATAGTCAGAGAAGGGAAGATTTTCAAAATTCCATTCTAATGGACCAAAGATTCTGATGAAGCAAACTAGTTTGTGAAAATAACACAACCAATAAAAATTGAGGTTTTTTATTTTTAGTAACAAAATAAGTGGTATCCTGTTCGAACAGACATGACGCAATCCGCTTCATAGAGATAAATAAATTTATTGCAGAACACAACCCGAACAGGGTAACCGTTTTCAAGATATCAATGGAAAATGTACTGTATTAATGTTCAATGTTTTTTTGTCTTTTCAATATCATTTCCCATATCATAGAAAAACACACAGACCAAAGTACAGACAAGCCTACCTTCGACTCCCTTTTTCATATCCAACTACTGCAACGCACAGACGTAGGTTTCAACTAACTCTCCAGGACTTTTTATCAAGTAATCTGTTTTTCGTATCCAACTATAGCTACGAACAGACCTGCGGAACTTTTCATCAAAAACTCCCTTTCCGAAACCCATACCTATGTTTCACATTACTGTAGCGGCTTTCATTAGCGACTCCATTTTTTCGTATCCCGCCATAGTTGTACGCAAACACTTAGGTTTTGACTATAAGCAACATTTATTTTGCACTTCTCCAAGCTCAAGTATTTTAAATTTTCCTCCAACTATTGTGTATTTTCATTTAAATCAGACAAACTAAGTTTCTATTTCGCCGCGTCGAATGTTAAATTTCGGTGTGCGACAGAAAGGCTCGTGAGAATGAATTTTTGCACTCTAGATGAAGACTGAGTGTACTACAAGTTTGCCACAGATTTTGTAATGCTAAGAAGGCTTGGAAAAAAAAAATTAATGATACGGCCGTCCGTGTCCTCTGTAACAGAGAGAACGCTTCGAGATAGAAAGTTAAAATTTTGTTCATGTCCTTTTTGAGAAAATAATAAGGTTAAGCTCGTGAACGGGCCAAATCGCTCCACCTCGTCTTCCCGCTCCCATACAAAATGATACAATTTCAGAATTTGATAAATGGATTTTCTCGAAAACCTTAAAAGTTATTGAACTGATATTACTTTTATGATTATTTCAATCTACCGTATATAAATTATTTGCATCTCCTCGCTGCTTCCAACACCTCCCATACAAACTTTTTTATGAAATACTGTCAGAACGTATAAAATTAATCGAGCTGGAATTGTGCACCAAATATTTATTTAGAATTATTAGTAAATGAAAAAAAAAAAAAATTAGATGATTAGCTTAAGCCTTTCGTACCCTCTCCCATATAATATGACATAATTTCACGACTTTACAAAAAGTTAATTTCCTGAAAAGTATGAATTCTGCTGATCTGCAATTTAAAACAAGTCAAAAGCATGATGTTTGTAGTAGTTCCTGAAAAGTATTTAGAACTTCCCACTCATTCTACAACCTCTCATACAAACTTCATAATTTCACTAAATCCAATAAACTAATTTTCTCAGTGCTCATTCAGTTTGTGAAGCATACATTATATAATAGCTAGATGCTATAATTTTCTCTTTTATCTAGAGTATCGAATGATTGCACTTTACGTCCAATCGTAGTTCTGTCATGTTTTTTTTTATTCATTTTATGGTATAAAATAAAATACTAGTGAATACTATTGTATTATACTTTTCTGAATATGAATACCAATATCAATATCGAAGCCACCATTAGCCAAATACGAATAATGTGTATTTATAGAATTTAAAAAGAAATTTGGTATATTTTTTTTGGAAAATTTTAATATTCGAAATAAATTATTTACTATAATATCAAAATTTAAAAAAAAACATAAAAAAATTATGATTGGGCGTAAAACTCAATCATATGATACTCTAGATGAAATGAGAAAGAGTTCAATGTACCGGAAAATATGTCACCTCCAATTCTTTTAAATAATTAATAGTGACTTTTATATGGGAGGTGGTAGAAGCAGAGGATGAAGGTTTGTAATTTTTGGATATGACACCTAATGTGGTATGCAAAATATTTCGTATTGAATTTAAGATTTGTAGCTTTCATTATTTTCAATTGGACATAGTTCTCCTGAAAATGAAGCATTTGTATGGGAGGTGGTAGAGGAAGTGGAGCATTTAAGACAATTTTGAAACTGCTTATCATCATCCTTATCACCACGCTTTGATTCAATTTCAAATTCGATAGTTCTAATATATTCGAAGAAGAAATGCTTTATAATACAGATATTTGTATGGGAGGGGGTAGAAGGAGTAAAGAGGAGTTGATAATTTTTTTTAGCGTTTATTGCAATTATTAAAAAACAAATTCTGGCAAAATTTTAAGTTTATACTTTTTCTAGTTTTAATGGAAATCGATATAATGCACTTAACAAAAATTATACATTTGTATGGGAGGGGATAGAAGGAATGCACGGATCAAAACAAATTTCTTACTTGTTATTGATATTTTTATTTTTATACTTTATGCAAAATATCAAGTTGATAGCTTCAACAGTTTCGAAGAAAAATAATTTAATTAAAATTTCAAAATTTCGTGAAATTCGTATGGGAGGGTGTAGAAGGAGTGAGGTGAAGTTGATAATTTTTTCAAGGCTGATTTAAATTATAATAAAATTAATTGTGGCAAAAATTCGTTTTTATAACTTTGCTAGTTTCAATGAAAATCGAAAAACTGCATTTTTCAAAATTATGCATTTGTATGGGAGGGGGTAGAAGGAGTGACGGGATCAGATCAATATTCAGTCATATTAATGACATCTATACCGTAATACTTTAACCTAAATTTCAAATCAATAGCTTTAATAGTTTCAAAGAAAAATCAATTTCTGAAAATTTCGGAATTTCGTGAAATTTGTATGGGAGGGGGTAGAAGGAGTGGGGGGATGTAGCCCGTTCACGAACTTAAAGTTACTTTTTTGCTAAAAATGACACACAACAGACAGCAACTCGGATTCGAAGTTTTTGAGCGACAACAAATATTTCTGTACCCTTGGCGGTTCTGTGCGAACGTTATTTCTTAGCGTTACAAACGGTAAGGCAAACACAATATACTCTCAGATTTCATCTAGAGTATAATAAGTGTGTTGTTAAAAGGAGTTAGAGGATGTGAGTCGCTTTACTAAAAGTTTACTAAAAGTTAAATTTTTACAAAAAATAAACTATTTAATTGTGGTTGGACGGGATCTCTTCATTGCTGGTACCTGTTTTGGTGCATTTTGTGTCACCTTACTCATTACTAATTGTAAAATATCTACTCATAAATGGAGTTCTTCCTACCCGAGAGAATCCAGTTTCATGTCGACATTTTGAACAAGTAATTGGTGTTTGCTCAATTTCTATTGATTAATTTGACATTCATAGAAGTATTTTTCGAATACGAGTATTTGTTTAATGACCGAGTACGAATATCAGTATTAGTTGCAAAACACCTATTAGTGCTTTGTTGAAAATTGGCTTTTTACGTGAATGGAACGCCGCGTTAAGTAATCAAACTTTTCATACTGAATCTCATATCTGTGGCTTGTGGAATTAGAAAAAGGATTTAACTGATTTTGAAGCTACTACTTATCCCTATTATCGTTGTCTACGCCAATTTTCAAATCGGTAGCTATTATTTTTTCACGTTTATTGCAATTATTAAATAATAACAATCAAAATTTCATACTACTACCTATTTCGTGAGAAATTCGAAATGATGTATTTGGGCGGTTTTAAGGTTATAGCTACTTTGGTCAAATTTTCGAGTCGATAGCTTTGATAATTTCGTGGAGAAATAGATTTCTTGTTAAATTTCGTATTTCTGTGAAATTATCATAGGAAGAAGAATTAAGGCGATTGTTCTAACTTACGAACTTAAAGTTACATAGTTTCTAAAAATGAAAAGGAAAAAATTTCAGCTCGATAGCTCAATGCGTTTGCGAGTTATTCACTACAGAAGCACACGGTCTCTCGAATCGAAAGTTTTAGAGCTGCCAAAAATATTTAGTACATACAAATATTAGTAATGCAAACATAATATTCTCTCAAATTTCATAACGTAAATTCACAATCCCTAATGGAACTTTGCAGGTGAAGAAACATTTTAAATAAATTTTCTATTTTAGTGATACCGCCTTGAACATGTTCTTATGCTTTTAAACAGACAAAATATTAGATGAATAGAGACGAAAGACAAGTCCTGTCTGAAACTAAAGGCCTAAGTGCATTGTGAATGAGTGCTATGGCTGTACCGTGTTCCAGTGGTAGTCTCACAGAAACTGAAGTTGTACTAGTAGGCTACATTTTACGTCGGAAAACGACATTTGTTAGATCGAAAAGTGAGATAACATGAATTTATTTCCATCATGAGCATTACCAGCATTTCGATTTTGTAAGCTTAAATAAAGCACAAACTTGTCATTCTCAGCGGATGTAATGAAATATTACCGATGAGAAAGCACAACTTTAAAAAGTTGTTGGTGAAATAAAATAGCAACTCCCAATACAATTTCTCTGTTCATGTTGTGGGTCTAATCTGATGTCACTCTGCAAAATTGTTAGATGAAATATGTCAAGAGGACTTATTTAGTCATAAAGATGATGAATTTCTTTTAATATTCGGAATTTAACAGTTGCTTAGAAGTTTTTTTTTTTTAAATAAATACCTATATTTATCCTAATCTACTACCAACCTAATTTCCTTTTTCTTATATTAAAAGTACAAATCTCATAAAACTTTTCGTGGTTTCCAGAAAAAACTAAATATGCATGAACAATGAACTAACTGCAAAACGATAGTATGGGATTATCTTCAGGGATCATGTGGCTTAACGACTGCCGTTGCACTCAGATTCGTTAGATGCTTTTGTAATGTCATACTTGTTAAAATTCGAAAGTTTTTAAATAAATACAGAGATGTTCCTTGCAAACTTTATTTGAAACTCATGACATTTTTCGACTGCGGAATTAGTCTATGTTTCAAGTACTTTAGCAGTTCCAAAAATACATACCAATTCGTTATCATCTATTCAATGTAATAATGTAAAGTTTTAGAATATTAAAATAAAAATAAAATTCAAACTTATATACTTTTTATGTTGTATACTTAGTTCAATTTAATCTGTTGAACGTAATAAGAAGGTTTATGTTATGAAAGTTGACTTTTCGGTTTATTTTTCTCTGTATGGAATATTAAGGATTGGAATTAATTTACTTAAAATGTTATAAATATCGATTTTTGTCTGTGGCTATCAAGTCAGTGATATAAACTTTAGCCTAACCTATTAAACCACATTCTCAGTCCTTATCTCAGGTATAAAGCAATGACTCCTTATTATCGTCGCTACATTTCTTTTTATACTCTAGATGAAATCTGAGAGTATTATAAGTTTGCCACAAAGTTTGTAACGCCAAGAAATAAGGCTCGGAGAAAAATATGAATGATACAGAAGTTCATATAATCACTCAAAAATCTCAAAACCGGATGTCCGTCCGTCCGTCCGTCCGTCCGTCCGTCCGTCTGTCCGTCTGTCCGTCTGTCCGTCTGTCTGTCCGTCCGTGTCCTCTCTAGCTTGAGAACGCGTTGAGCTAGAAAGTTCAAATTTTGTATACGTCGTTTTTAACAAAAAAGTAAGGTCAAGTTCGTGAACGAGCCAAATCGCTCCACCCCTTCTACCCCCTCCCATACAAAATGACACAATTTCGCAATCTGACAATAAACGGATTTTCTCGAAAAGTACAAATGACATTGATCTGAAATTTGGAATGTAATACTTTTATGACGACTCCAGTCTACTCTATAAAAATAATTTGTGTCTTCCCCCTCCTTCCACCACCTCCCATACAAACTGCACTTTTTCATGAAATGCTCTAAACCAATTTACTCAATGCGTATAATAGTTATCAAGTTGAAATTGTGTACAAAATATTTATTTAAAATTATTATTATGACCAAAAAAAAATGAGACGATTAGCTGTACCCCTTCTACCCCCTCCCATACAAAATGACACAATTTCGTAATTTCACAATAAACAGATTTGCTAGAAAAATATAAATGCTATTGATCTGAAATTTGGAATATATTACTTTTATGATGATATAAATCTACTGTACAAAAGTTTTTTGAGTCCCCGCCTTCCTTCCACCACCTCCCATACAAACTGCACTTTTTCATGAAATGCTCTAAGCCAATTTACTCAGTGCGTATAAAATTGACCGAGCTGAAGTTGTGCACTAAATATTTATTTAGAATTATAAGTAAAACCAAAAAAATTAGGCGATTAGCTTTACCCCTTCTACCCCCTCCCGTACAAAATGACACAATTTCACAACTTTATAAAAAGTAGATTTTCATGAAAAGTATGAATACTACTGATCTGCAATTTAAGACATGTCAAAAGCATGATATTTATAGTTATTTCTGAAAAGTCATTAAAAACTCGCCCCTCCTTCTACCACCTCCCATACAAACTGCACTACTTCACTACATCCAATACACTAATTTTCTCAGTACCTATTAAATTTTTAAATCATAAATTTCGTATAAAACATTTTGATAGCAACCTTACCGTCATGTGAAAAAATTAGTTCAATGTCGTCACCCCCTCTACCACTTCCCCTACAAAATTTCTTAAGATACAAAAATTTCTTACATCTAGAGTATCGCACGATTGGGCTTTATGCCCAATCGTACTCCTGTTATGTTTTATTTCAGTTTTTCGCCATGCTTAAGAGAAGTCGAAGAAAACTTTTCGTCTTTATCATTCACAAAATAGACGTGAAAAAGCCATCAATTTTTTTTCCATAAATTGCACACAATTTCAGGCTTGTCTACAACCCCTTGACCTTGCCACATTTACTCAACATACATGCGAACATATTTATTTAACAGATTTGTGCGGTTAAAATAGCAGACAGGTACTTTTAAGTTTAGCAGAATAATCACGAAGTCTAATTATTACGAAGCAACAAGCTGCCAGCTACTGTAGAGATGGCACTAAGTTGCTACCTTCTTATAGAGATGTTTAAGTAAACATACACATACATTGCGTTAGATGCGCCTGATATGATGCAATTTGATAAAGGCTAAAGTTCACAAAAGACAAAGTATTAAAGTTTTAATAGCGTCCTGGAAAGGTGAGCGTATGCAAACAAGAAGACTTATAGACAGTGAATATACTGTTGAGTCTAGTAAAATTGGAGCTACGGTTTTTTCCCTTCCATTACATTATACTTTACGTTATTATCACTGACCTGCTTTGGTCCCTAAGATACATAATATAATAATGTATGCTTAATTACCTGTAGTGGATAAAGTTGCATTTTTTTATAATTGTTAATGAGAACTTTTTTGCACTGATCCAAATCTTTGAAATTTTAATTATCTTGATTAGCTGTACATGCATAATATCTTTAGATTAGACGCGGATTCGAAATCTCAGAGTCTATCTTGAATTGACCAGATTTTTTTGCTAAGAACGTTATTGGAAATAGATACTGGCTAGAATTGTATGCTGGGATAGTCACCTTGTAAGTATTGCAACAGTAACATACGACGGGTTTAATGTGGCCTTCTTAGCGTAGTGGCTGCTTGCTTCAAATCCATTAGGACCTGGGTTCGATTCCCACTACATACACTTGGATTTTTCAAGTACGAATTTTTCAGTTGCTACTGGCAATGAAAAATTACTCGAAATAAAAAATTTAAACGAGTTAAAATTGAAAATGTTCCACTTCTAGAAGGTCTATATGCTCAGTAAATGGTTTCTGTTCGTTTTCTGTCATTCAGTCCCATATCGTATTTGTAAATATTTGTCAGTAGCAGCCAGTTCAACTGAAAAGTATGCCACTTCCGTCACTTTTTACGGACGTCCACACTCCCTTTCCCATACATTCTCACTCTCATTAATTTTTCTATCTACGACTATGTGCATTGATACATAAAGACCAGAATTGCTTATAACACAAGCCATTGTGTAAAAAAATACACATGCATTAAATACTTGATCAAAAATTTATTACCGAACTTACTTATATCTGACAAGCTGATGCATAGCAAGCTCTCAGACAACTGACCGGATGCCACATTTATCAATATGGGGGGCTTACTTATCGTGGCTATGATCTTTTCGGAAATCCCTATTCTATTAAGCATTAATTCCTTAGCGCCTTAATCGTTTTAATGCTCTCGAATCCAGATAGATGAAGTGAATACTATTTACCGAACTGTTACTGAATAATCCGTAGGGTGTTGAAATGACCGGCACAGCAGGCAGAACCCTTCATGGAGAGCTTACTACAGAGTGCTCTATAAATCGTAATTAATCCAGTTAAGAACTATTCTAATCATCATTTGAAATACGGTAGGGCGTACACGTACGCCTTCCCATCTTCCAGTTTGCCATTCTTCAAGATTTTAACAATTTTTTCGATGAATACCTTCTATGCTTCTCAAACATGTTAAAAGATTGCATCTTACTTTAATTCGGTTATTTGCAGAATTCATAATGACAACAAATATATTAGAGCACACAACTCTGGATAAAATCACATTTATGTAAAGTACATAAGATGGCAGTCTGATTACAGAGTCACTGAGGCGAAACAGGTCCTGCGTTAAAAAGTAATTTGAATGCATTGACACAAACTTGGTCTCATTAGAAAGTTCTTACTTACTTACGATGGCGCTACAGCATAAATCGGACTTTAGCCTCCTGAATGCTTTGCCTTAATCCATCTCGGTTCAGTGACAGCGTCCTCCAGTTAGAAAATCTTAGCAGTGATTTGTAGTCTGCATCAATCGAAAACTCCCAGTGCTTCCGTGGTTTTCCGACCGGGCGTTGTACATCAACTTTCACTTTTAGTGTGTGTGTTTGGGATTTTTTCCGTCATCCATTCGCTCCTCATGACCAGCCCATTGTAATTGCTTAAATTTTATGAGGGTTGACACTTTTATATTGTGGAAGATGGCATACAATTCTCTATTATATCGTATTCTCCAGATCAACTCTGATTAGTGATGTCGTCGAGAGCACTCTCGAAGTTTATCAAGCTGGATTCTGTAAAGGGTCGTCTTGTACCGACCACACAAATACCATACCGATAATATTAGAGCAGTCAGCCGAAATGGGTTCGCCACTACATCTCATGTTTGTAGACTTCGAGAAGGCTTTCGACAGCGTTAAGCGAGATTACATATGGAATGCTTTGCGTAGGAGAGTTATTTCAGATAAGGTCATAGCTATGATTAAAGAATCCTACGAAGATGCAAGGTGTCGCGTCTTGCATAGAAGAGAGCTGTCCGAGAGCTTCCCTGTGCGAACGGGTGTCAGACAAGGCTGCATATTATCACCAGCCCTGTTTCTGGTGGTAATAAATGACATCTTGAAAGCTGCACTGGAAGGTGGGGAAGGTAAGGGTCTTCAATGGAGACTATTTAACATCTTAAGTCACCTTAATTATGCTGATGACGTGTGTTTGCTTGCACATAACCGTTCGGACTTAGAGTCAAATGTTCGCTCGTTGCATTCTAAATGCAAAGAGGCGGGACTGAAAATCAATGTACGTAAAACCAAGTACATGCACATGGGTTCGAACGCAAGCACACCGATTGCTCTTAACGGACAGGATGTGGAAGAGGTGCAAGATTTTTGCTATCTTGGAAGCATTGTCAGCATGGACGGCGGAGCCGAAAAGGATGTTGAGGCTCGGCTAAATAAAGCTCGTCAGGCCTTCGGTATCCTTTCCTCTTTCTGGAGGTTAAGAGAGATCTCCCTTCGCACGAAGCTGCGAGCTTTTGACGCATGCGTCAAATCTGTGTTGTTGTATGGTTGTACTACGTGGAAAGTGACTTACCAAGAAACTACAGACTTTCGTAAACCAATGCCTCCGGCGCATCTTAGGAATATTCTGGCCAGAAGTGATCTCCAACGACAAACTTTGGAGTGCAACTGGCCAGACTAAAATAGGTATTGAGATTCAACGGTGGAAGTGGCAGTGGATCGGTCATACTTTGAGGAAACCAGAGCAAAATATCGCAAAACAGGCTCTGGATTATAATCCTCAAGGAAGACGTCGGGTTGGTCGACCATGTAACACATGGAAGCGAGCAGTTGAGCAGGAGGCCAGAGGAATAAATAAGTCCTGGCAACAGCTTAAGGCCGATGCTCAGGATCGCGCCTTGTGGAAGAGAGTTGTTTCTGTCCTATGCCCCTATAGGGGGTCTTAACAGGAATTTGAGTGAGATCAACTCTTCCCTCACAGGTCCGAGGACTCTTCTGAGGATCTTTCTTTTAAAGATGCTAAGGGTTTTTTCGGACGCCTGAGTTAATGTCCACGTTTCGCAGCCATAGTATAGCATAAGTCTTACGATCGTTTTATATGGCTTAAGTTTTGTTTTCCAGTGTATGTTCTTGTTTTCAATTACTGGAAGTACCAAATAATACGTATTGTTTGCCATCATTATCCTTCTTTTGATTTCAATGGGTTCACTTCCATCCTTTGATAGGTATTTAAAGTTGTTTACCTTTTCTAAGTTATAGTCTCCTACCGTAATATTTTGTCTGATTGGCGTCTTTTTCCTAGTTTGAGTAATTTTTTTATGTTTGTTTTGATTTCATTAGTACGTAGTCCAACATCCATAGCTACCGTGTCAAGGTTTGAGAGTTTGTCACCTTTTTTATAAATTGGGCATAAAATATTTCCTGCGTCAATATGTCCGTAACTAATCTATGTAGGAGATGCGCTATGCAGGTGTCGCCGGTTTTCGGAATTAGAAAGTTCTTATCAAATACTTTAACAAAATGTTAAATTAATATCACAAATTTAGCAAAACAGTATGTGAAATTATATAAAATAGTTTGTAATTGCGAAAAAAAAGTGGTGACCCCTAAAGCTTTGCAATGGGACTAACTTTATGTTGTATCTCAGAACTATTTTTTTGTTTCACTACATTGGATCCTTTATCAGTTTTGGAAATTAATTTTTCGGCCTTTGTCTTAATTACGTAGTGTGCTATCTTGATGTACTGATTTGCATCCGTGTCGGTTTCCGTTGTTATTATACTTTATTATTCTAATAAGAAAGTTTTGTCATCGATATGGCGGAAAAAAAACATTGTTTTGTAGAAAGAAATTTCATTTCGAATGGATTATTGTGGATTATAGATACTAATCTCCGGCAGACACTAAGTAACCAATTGCAAGCGGTGTATGAGATAAGGAGTATAGGGGAACACTGGAACCGAAAACTAAAAACTTGAATATCTTAATTACGGCTACAGCTAGAAAGCTGAAAATCGACACATATATGGGTAGAGGCGTTTTTATACTCTAGATGAAATCTGAGAGTATTATAAGTTTGCCACAAAGTTTGTAACGCCAAGGAATAAGGCTCGGAGAAAGAATGATACAGAAGTTCATATAATCACTCAAAAATCTCAAAACCAGATGTCCGTCCGTCCGTCTGTCTGTCTGTCTGTCTGTCTGTCCGTCCGTCCATGTCCTCTCTAGCCTGAGAACGCGTTGAGCTAGAAAAATCAAATTTTGTATACATCGTTTTTAACAAAAAAGTAAGGTTAAGTTCGTGAACGAGCCAAATCGCTCTACTCCTTCTACCCCCTCCCATACAAAATGACACAATTTCGCAATCTGACAATAAACGGATTTGCTCGAAAAATACAAATGACATTGATCTGAAATTTGGAATGTAATACTTTTATGATGATTCCAATCTACTCTATAAAAATAATTTATGTCTTCTTCCTAATTCTACCACCTCCCATACAAACTGCACTTTTTCATGAAATGCTCCAAGCCAATTTACTCAGTGAGTATAGTATAGCTATCGAGCTGAAATTGTGCACGAAACATTTATTTAGAATTATTAGTTAAACCAAAAAAAAATGAGACGATTAGCTGTACCCCTTCTACCCCCTCCCATACAAAATGACACAATTTCGTAATTTCACAATAAACGGATTTGCTCGAAAAATATAAATGCTACTGATCTGAAATTTGGAATACATTACTTTTATGATGATTTAAATCTGCTGTACAAAAATTATTTGAGTCCTCTCCTTCCTTCCACCACCTCCCACACAAACTGCACTTTTTCATGAAATGCTCTAAGCCAATTTACTCAGTGCGTATAAAATTGATCGAGCTGATATTGTGCATTAAATATTTATTTAGAACTATTAGTAAAACCAAACAAAATTTAGACGATTAGCTTTACCCCTTCTACCCCCTCCCATACAAAATGACACAATTTCACAACTTTATAAAAAGTCGATTTTCCTTAAAAGTGTGAATGCTACTGATCTGCAATTTAAAACATGTCAAAAGCATGATGTTTATAGTTATTTCGGAAAAGTGATTAAAAACTCGCCCCTCCTTCTATCACCTCCCATACAAACTGCCCTACTTCACTACATCCAATACACTAATTTTCTCCGTACCTATTAAATGTTTAAATCCTAAATTTTGCATAAAACATTTTGATAGCAACCTTAACGTCATGTGAAAAAATTAGTTCAATGTCGTCACCCCCTCTACCACTTCCTCTACAAAATTTCTTCAATCATCAAATCAAATTCCTGTTAAGACCCCCTATAGGGGCATAGGACAGAAACAACTCTCTTCCACAAGGCGCGATCCTGAGCATCGGCCTTAAGCTGTTGCCAGGACTTGTTTATTCCTCAAAAAACAAAATTTCTTAAGATACAAAAATTTTTCTTTCATCTAGAGTATCGCACGATTGGGCTTTATGCCCAATCGTACTCCTATTATGTTTTATACAAATTTTAAAAAATAATTTAATTTTTATTGGGAGGCCGAAAATGGGAGACTAAAAACAAATTTTCGCTCGAATTACTATTTAAAATTATAAAATTTTTGGAATTACACAAAAAGTTCATATTAACAGGCCAATTAGGTGGCACTATGATCTACCTAAATCAACTTAGAAGGAGGCCAATTCTTGGAAAAGGGATGCTGAGAGGAGTAGAGGGTTACAATGAAAAATGGAAATTAATATATCGATTTTCTTTTAAGCTATGAAGCGGAAACTTGGAACATATATAAATTGAGCTATACTTGCAAAATATTAAATTCGCACATAACGATAGCGTATGGAATACTATTATATAAATGCTGTACGTTTCAAAAGTTAATATCGTTACATCTCAAAATGCAACGCAGATATGAAATTTCGCCAAATTGCAGAGCTATATGGTTTATAATTTTGGTAAAATTGTTAAGTTGGGAGTGTAAGGAATTTTGGTTTTTTCGCGTTTCATGACTAAATTTGAATCAAAATGCAACAACAAAAAATCGCCTAATTATACGCCGTCGTCTGCCTTACATATCTCATGTCTCCGAGATCATTAAAGATAGAAACCTAATTTTCGGGAGGACTGTAAATTAGGTAAGTGAACTTCATTACTTAAATTTTGGGGAATGCCAGGTTGAAGATGAAGGAGGGGGGAGGGTCTGTGCCAAAAATTACACTTCCTAATGTCTCCATTTTAAATGCAGATAGAAACACCGATTTGTTGGCAGATATTTTGTATATAACAACGAAATTGGTGTGCAAAAATTTTCGCGCTGAATTTAATTTCATCAGAATTCGAAGATTTCGAAATTTCGCATCAACATTTTAATCACCATTCTTTATTCCAATTTTAAAGTCGATAGCTCTTATTTGTTCGAAGGAGAAATGTTTTGGTTTGGTGAATGTTTTCACAGTGCATTTCGAATTAAAAGAAAAGATTTCCGGATTCTACACTGTTACGCTTCGTGACGTTTCGGTCTCTGCTGAGACCTTTATCAAACTGATCGACAATTACAAAACACTATTATTATATAAAAGGAAGGGTAATTAAGGTTAAATTGGTTAATTAATTAGTAACAAGTAGTTAAATTAGTTAAGGATTTCTGGGTACGACTTTTGTTCTTACCAAATTTTAAGGCAGGTAGCCAAACTGCTGATAACTTGTATCCGGTGTCTCGGTTGAAGTTCTGTGGATGTTTAGAAATTTCTATTGCTTCTCGTTCTATTCGTTGATAATATTGATTTGTTCTGGCCAGAATTTGCACGATCGATATCCTCTGTCGTTGCATGTTCCGCGATCGCTAATGACTGTATCTGGCTTTCCGTGTGAATCGTTGATGCTCGTTGATCCTTGTTTGAACTGTGCGTTCAGTTTCTCCTATGTATACTTTATCGCATGAGCCGCACGGTACTTTGTATACTCCTTAAGTCTCCAATGGTTTTTTATCCTTCTGGTTTCCTGAAATTCCTCGAATAGTAGTCGGAGTAGTGAATGTTGTCTTGATGTTGGATTTTTCCTATCTTATCCGTCGTGCCCTGGATGTAAGGTAGTTTTACCCATCGTTTGTCTGCATTTCCTTCTTCAGTGTCTTCTCGTTCTGTTGTCCTTGAATGCTTCGGTTTCCACGCATTGTTAATTTCGCTGTATCCATTTGCTGTGAATGTCCGATTCAACTGTTCCTTTTCCTTTCGTAGACTGCCGGATTTCCTTCAGTTATATGTCGAGCTCTGTGTATTAGGGTCTTCAGTACGCCTGTTTTCTGGCTTGGGTGGTGATGTGAATGAGCGTGGAGATATCTGTTGGTGAGAGTTGGTTTCCTGTATACCCCGAATCTTAGCGACGTATCATTCCTTTCTACGAGTACATCCAAGAATGGTAATTTCCCGTTGCTTTCCGTTTCCATGGTGAACTTAATTTTCTCGTGATGTGAGTTCAGGTGTGCTAAAAATTTGTCCAGCTCTTCTTCCCCATGTTGCCAAATGGTGAAGGTGTCATCCACATACCGTAGATACAATTTGGGTGTTAATGGAGCCGAGTCCAGTGCGTTCTTTTCGAATTCCTCCATGAAAATTTCCACTACCCTAGAGCTGAATGATATTTCAATTTTTTGTGGTAAGCAGATAGGACTGTCATTAATTATTACCCAAAAATGAGCGTGGTCTGTTATTCACTTTGTTTACAGCAGCTGGTTGAATGGGTACACCTTAGTAGTCCACGGCGATTTTTGCAATGGATAAAATTATGGAACAAAGAATTTGTTTCAAATTTTAATTTTGCTAACCAAATTTCATGTACGGGACTGTTGCGAATGTTGAAAAAGGCTTACGATGATTCAGCACAATGAAAAACACGAGCTTTGAGTAGTTCAATACCTTTAAGTACGGTCAAGAGATCCTTGAAGACATACCTTGTTCTGGACGACCTCCGCCCTCTTCAACTGACGAAAACATTCAAAAAGTGAAGGAAATGATGCTCGAAAATCGTCATGCCAGTACTAAGGTCATCACAACTGGTGATGAGACATGGGTCTACGAGTTTAACATGAAAACCAGTCAACAATCATCGGAGTTGAGGAAAAAAAATGAGCCAAAACCGAAAAAACACTCCAAAGCCGCTTAAAAATCAAGACGATGCTCATTACTTTTTGATATTCGAGGTTTGATCCATCACCAATTCAGTCCGGAGGGACAAATGGTCAATAAGGGGTACTATTTAACTATATTGCAGTTTTTGCAAATCCTTAAAAAACGGCCGGTATTGTGGAATGAGATGTCATGGATTTTCCGCGATAAAAATGCACCATCGCCTTGAGCCTAAATTGTGACCGAATTTGAGGCCAAATAGCAACGAATTCCATCAATCAACCACAATATTCACGAGATTTGGCTCCGTGAGACTTTTTCCTATTCTCGAAACAGAAATTACCGATCCGTGGAACCCGTTTTCAGTCGATCGAGGACATAAAACAAAAATCGTCATGGACTACTGAGGTGTGCCCATTCAACCAGCTGCTGTAAACAAACTGATTAAAAGACCGCTCTAATTTTTGGGATAATAATTAAGGACCGTATTACCTGCTTATTAAAAACAAAAATTTTGAAAAATCATTTCCCAGATTCATTTTAATTACAAATTCCACATACTTTATGGTCACAATGTATGTTCATAAATACTTCGTGATAAAAATTATTTTTTATTAAAAGTAAAATATTTTATAAAGTTATTAATTTTTATAAAGGTGCAAGGCACATGGTCGAACCATGGTACAAGTCCTACTAGGACCGTGTACTGTTTTTACTTTAGATACACTTTCGCTCATAACATTAATTATAGTTTATTATATGAAAGTGCTAGGCTTCCAGTTGAGGATTGTACCTTTAAAACAAGATAAGCGAGAAATGTCATGAATTAATGTTTTGTTGTTACAGTGCATTACGTGAAAAGCGAACCAAGATAAATGACCTTCCCATATATTGTGTTGGTCTAGTTACAGCATAACTTCCGAACGCTTTGAGATATCGTGCTGAAATTTGCTTCATGTTATTTTTAGCAAAAAAAAACTTTAGGTTTGCGAATGGGTTACATCCCCCTACTCCTTCCTCCACCTTCGAATTTTAAGGAATTGACTTTTCTCCGAAACTATTTAAGCTATCGGCTTAAAAATTAGATCGAAGTATAATGATGTATATATAACTAACATTCCCTATATTTCTTCTACCCCCTCCCATACAAATGCCCAGTTCTGAAAAATTCATTTCTTCGATTTTCCTTCGAACTAACAAAGTTAAAAGAATCAATTTTTCCCGTAGTTATTTTTATTATAATTGCAATCAATCAATTTAGAAAATTATCATTTTCACGTCACTCCTTTGGACTTCAGGTTGATATTGCTGGGCTTAGTAATTCGTGTGAAGTTATATTATTATGATAGAACTTAACATAATTTAGGTCATCATCATCAATAGAGCGACATCCCAAATCGGACCCTGGCCTTCTGAAGTAGTCGCCTCCAATCGTCTTGATTCAAAGACCGCGTCCTCCAGCTGCTAATTTTTAAAACGGCTTTGCTGTCTTCATCAACCGAGTCCTCCCATCGCTTACGTGGTTTGCCTACTGACCGATTACCACTCGCTTTGCCTTAAAGAGAACGTTTGGGTACTCTCCTGTCTTCTATTCGCTCTACACGGCCAGTCCACTGCAGTTTACGTAGCTTGATGAACGCTGAAGCTTCTGGCTCGTCGTAGATTTGATATAACTCATGCTTGTATCTTATTCAGGACCTTTCATTCGAACACGTTAACTGCTTTTCCGGAAGTTCACGTTTCGCTGCCATAACAGAGCATAGATCGTATAATAGTTTCATATATGTATCTGCTTATTGTTCCTGTGCACATTCTTGGATTTCATTATTGGAAGTACCGAATAATACGTCTTATTTGTTAGTGTTATCTCTCGTTTGATTTCATCTGTTTCATTGCCGTCCTTTGCTAGATTAGCCCCAAAGTTGTCCACATTCTCCAAATTATATTCCGCAATTGTTGTTTTGTCTGATGGGCGTTCCCCTTTTTGTTTACGTCATTACTTTTGTTTTGCTTTCGTTAATGCGCAACCCGACTTCTTTTGCGGCAGAGTCAAGATTGACAAATAGCTCCTTAGCTCTAGCGAAGGATCTTGCTAGGATGTTAATGTCGTCAGCGTATGCTACTAGTTGGGTTGACTTGAATAGTAGTGTCCCGTTGGTGTCGAGTGGGATTTTTCGGACGACATACTCTAGTGCCAAGTTGAAAAGTATGGGGAGCTTTAAACCACATTCCGTTTAAAAGCTGGTTGCGGAATTTTTGGTTTGCACTCTCATGTGGAACTCAGTGTTCGTCATTGTGAGTCTTTTTAGTCGGACTAGTTTTGGGGGAATTCCAAAGTAAGCATGATTTGGTACAGTACGCTCCTGTCGATACTGTCGTATGCTTGTTTAAAATCTACGAAAATTTGGTGCACGTCTGTATTATATTCCCAGTATTTCTCAAGCACCTGTTTCACCGAAAATATCTGGTCTGTTGTAGATCGTCCGGTTCTGAATCCACCTTGGTATTCGCCAATTATCGAGTTTTTAATGACTTTTTCCGAAATGATTATAAACATCATGCTTTTGACATATTTTAAATTTCAGATCATACTTTTCAGGAAAATTGACTTTTTATAAAGTTGTTGAATTGTGCGAGATTGTATAGGTTGTACTAATAATTCTAAATAAATAATTAGTGCACAATTTCTGCTCGAAAAATTTTATATGTACTGAGTAAATTTGTTTAAAGTATTTCATTAAAATTGCAGTTTGTAAAGGATGTGGTAAAAAAAAGGGAGGAAGAATAATTTTTATACGGTAAATTGAAATAATTTTAAAAGTAATACATTCCAAATTTGAGATCAATAGCTTCCATGCTTTTTGAACAAATCCGTTTATTGTCGAATACCGAAATTTTTTCATTTTGTATGGGAGGGGCAGCTAATCGTCTAAGTTTTTTTGGTCTTACTAATAATTGCCAATGAATATTTAGTGAACAATTTCAAATCGATAAATTTTATACGCAATAATTTTAATTGGTTTAGAGCATTTCAAAAAAAAGTGCAGTTTGTATGGGAGGTGGTGGAAGGAGAAGGAGAGGGACACAAATCATTTTTAAATGGTAGATTGAAGTTATAATGAAAGTATTGTCCTAAATTTCAGATCAATATCATTTGTACTTTAATCTGTTTATTGTTAAATTGTGAAATTGTATCATTTTGTACGGGAGCGGATAGAAGGGGTGGAGCGATCTGGCCCGTTCAGGAACTTGTCCTTACTTTTTTGTCAAAAACCATGTGTATGAATTTTGAACTTTCTACCAACGCGTTCTCAAGCTAGAGAGGATATGGACGGTCAGACAGACGAAAGGACGGACGGACATCTGGTTTTGAAAATTTTGAGTGATTATTAATTTCTTTTGTATCATTAATTTTTTTCCGAGCCTCATTTCTTAGCGATACAAACTTTGTGGCAAACTTATAACACTCTTAGATTTCATCTAGAGTATAATAGTTTCAGCTAGATAGCTTAAGATGTTCGTGGGTTATTTTGTAGACAGACGGACAGGCGGTAATTCGGAACCAATGTTTCTGATATACACTTACTTTCATATTTCGTCTAGAGTATAAAGATGGCTGTATGTAATGGAAATTAAATTTTTAAAAACGTGCATCGACTGTGTTAACATCATCAATCAATGGACGATGATAACTCCATGGATCACTGGAAGCCTTAACATACACAATAAGCTTTATATGCTGTTAGCCAAAATGCTAGTGGAATATATTTAGAAATCTAAACTCTCAAAGAAAAAGTCCTGGACATTGAAGTGTGCAGTTAAGAGCAAGTTGCCGCCATTGTGCAGTATTCCTACACCGACTTATGCCAGCCAAATTGAGTATCTAGTATTTCAGTACTGAGAACATAGAAGTCTATCAACTCCTTATTACGCAAATTTCACCCTAAAGTTCAGTTTGATAAAGGTCTCAGCAGAGACCGAAACGTTACACATAATAAATCAAACGGTGTAAAATCTGAAAATCTTTTGTTCTTATATATTTTTTTTACATGACCTGTGGCAATTTCGGTCTTTATGTGCAATGCACAAACACAGTTATGGAGGGAAGGAATGTGATTAGGAAGGTAGGGGAAGAGGAGTGAGAACAACCGTAACGAGTGGAGAAGCTGGTATATTTTTAGTTGTACTGGCTGCTACTGACAAATGTTAGCAAATGTTATGGGGGACTGAATGATAGAAAGCGAACAGAAACCATCTACTGAGTATCTACGCTTTCTTGAAGTGGAACTGTTTCACTTTGCTCATTTTATTTCGAATAATTTTTCATCGCCAGTAGCAACTGAAAAATTCGTGCTTAACAAAATCCCCTGTCTGGAGTGGGAATCAAATCCACGACCTATTGACTAAAAAGCAAGCACGCTGTCCACTACGCCAGAGAAGCCTCAAATATGCACAGTACATTAATTGTATCATCAATTATTAAATATTAAAATGCATATTAAACGGATCAGCGTAGATACATCATCAGCGTAGATACATCATCAGCGTAGATACATCATCAGCGTAGATACATCAGCATCAGCGTAGATACAACTCAACAATTAGAAATATTAAGGTTAACGAACAAAAGAAATTTGGGGATGGAATATGCAAACAAGTTAAGGCAACACAATAATAAAAAATAAACCTCGAAGGCGGGTAATATTTGAAGAACTAGCACAATTTAACTTCATAAAAATTTGATAGAGACGACCTTATCTCCTGGTGCCAACTAAATTTTTTTTATCATAGAAGCCTTATCAGGACTAACGGAGTCTTACTCTCCACAGCACTATGCCATCTGCTAATATATCCTTCCATTTTCGAGGCAAAGGAAGAGAAGCAAAAAAAAAATAACAAAAAAATACCGTCCCCGTCGCAATTAACCTGGATTAAGGTCACGGCACCGCTCCATTGCAACCACAATACAACCTTCTGTGTACATAATCTTTTCTGTACAGAATATTGAAACGGATGCTAATATTTACGGATTATACGGTTCCAACTGCAATTTCGAGCGCTAAGCTGAAATTCTTTGTCTGGAGGAGATAGTTCCAGTTGATTTTTTTTTTCGTCTCCCGAAGCAAATATTGTAAAACTTTGAGGACACTATCTCTGATACAAACTTTTTGTGTAGGAGTGTCCTTTGTCGAACATAATTCGATACGTAATTTGTTATTCGTTGCGAAATTAATTGCATATTATTTTTGATTAAATTCTCGGTGGATCGAAAAAAAAATGAGCAAGCGAACAAAACATAAAAATCCCTTTAGGGCATATCCGAATTGAATAAATCATGAATCATAGGAAGATGATGATAATTCCCATTGCCGAACTAATAATATCAATGAATTATTAAAATCGCAAATTAAACGACAAATTTCCGCTTTAACTATTCAAATAATCCAATCGAAAAATTTGAATTACATCGTTTTGTGAAGCATTAAAAATCATTATCTCGTTCGTTGATCACAATTAAGCGATCGTAAGCTTTTATGTATATCTTTTTCATAAATATTATAAAAAATACTTAATTAAATTATTTCCATCCTGCTGAGTGGCATAGCCGAATTTCGATTTGATAATATTATTATGATGGAAAATCAGTGCACTCGTTAAATTTAAAATATCCCAGTAATGCAAAATGGAAATCATTTCACCAAACCATAAAAATTCTATTATTTTTGCTGCTTTGGAAAGTATTTTTTTATCCGTATCGGGAGCTTTCAAAATGAGGACACACTAATTGAATCACAAAATTTTTGCCGCAATGGAAGCATTATTGAATTTAAAGACATGGTGGCAATTAATCGTCTGAATAATAGCAAAGCGCACTCGAAAGTTATCCTATCATGCAACTCAAGTGTTATAATTTTCAATTAAATTACTCGTGTAATGAGGAATCGTTTTATGGCTATGAAATTAAAATCGTATGTTCTCGTAGTACGTACTCCTACCCTAGTAAAAATATAGAATAGCGTTGTGGTGGAGATACTTTAATCGTATACATGGCATCCTTGAATATGACTCACGTTGGGATTATTCATTCAAAATAAAAATCACGAATATTCAAGACTAGTAATTGACCTAAAATTCAGCCACCTACTATAAAAAAAAATCACAATTTCAAAAATAATTGTACGAATTTTATTAAAAACTATAACTACGCTGAAAGTGATTTAGTATCCAAAATAATCGATATCAAAGTTCTGATTCTAGTATCCTCCTTCCATTTTATTGAATATCACACATTTACCGATCCGGAAATTGAAGTGGTGGCAAATTTTGTACAAACAATAATTTTACATCTGCCAGACGTGCTGTGATTTTTCAATATCAGGTATGATGAAGAAACTTTTTTCCTGGATCCAATCTAAGGGTATACGTGTTTACCCTTAAATTTCAAACGCTAAGAAATGAAACTCATCTAGAGTCGATAAACAATAACGAACGCTTTGAGCTATCAAGCAGACAGTTCTTTCATGTAGTTTTTAAAGTCATATTCAGGTCACTCTCATTACCATTTCCTATACAAAATTTGAAACTTTTGAAGATATTGTCTCGCAAGCCTTATTTGCTTTTAGACCCACTCTCTCCTTCTACATACTCTCATTAAAAATAAAAAAAAAATTTTTTCTTAGAACATATGAAAGCTTTCAACTTAAAAATTGGTGAAGAACATTTTAGTTGCATTTGTATAAAAGTAATGGCACGTCGTTAATAAAAATTATAAATAAAAGGGGCCCCAATATGTTACCTTAGGGATCGCCAGAGGAGACGGTAGTCATTTTTGATAGATGCGATGAAAATCCAACTTTTTGTGTACGATCCGTCAAGTAAGACTTCAACCACTTCAAGAAAATACCG
This sequence comes from Chorisops tibialis, assembly GCA_963669355.1. Taxonomy (NCBI): domain Eukaryota; kingdom Metazoa; phylum Arthropoda; class Insecta; order Diptera; family Stratiomyidae; genus Chorisops; species Chorisops tibialis. The sequence goes on along the minus strand of OY770262.1, from coordinate 108,317,927 downwards.
CTAATTTCATAACGCTCTAACTTGAAGAGAAGCAGACCGTGATCCACTACATCAAGGGTGCTAGAAAAATCGTTATACACAGAATCGATCAGTTTACTTTTACAAATTTGTTGCCTAATTAATGTAGAATATTCCAAAAGACTGGAAACAGTTGAATTACCCTTTAGGAAGCCATGTTGGTACGGATGAATAACGGTTTCTAATAGTAATCCCGGAACAAGTTTTTCGAAAATGCTGCCAACAGATGATAAAATGCTTATTCCTGTAAAATTACGAATGTCAGATCTATCTCCAGACTTAAAATTAGGTGTTGTATTCACCAATTTAAAACATATAGGAAAAATTGATTGCTGAAGGGAAGCATTAAACAAAAGAAGCATTAATCTAGGTAAAGTAGAGACGGTTTTATTTAGAAACATAACAGAATTATGATTGGGCTTAATGCCCAATCATATGGTACTCTAGATGAGATGGAAATGACTTTAATATACCGGAAAATATGTCATCTCAAATTCTTTCGAATAGTGAGTAGAGACTTTGCATGGGAGGTGGTAGAAGTTGAGGGGGGGGGGGTTTGTATTTTTCCTATGTGACACCGAAAATGGCATATAAAATGTTTCGTGCTGAATTTAAAGTTTTTAGTTTTCATTATTTTGAAAGAAATTGGACATAGTTTTCCTGAAATTGTGGCATTTGTATGGGAGGTGGCAGAGGAAGTGGAACGTTTTAGATGATTTTGAAACTGCTTATCATTATCCTTATCACTATGCTTTGATTCAATTTCAAAGTCGATAGCTCTCATATATTCGAAGGAGAAATGCTTTTCTTGAATTTATAATACAGATATTTGTATGGGAGGGTGTAGAAGGGGTGAAGTTGAGCTGATAATTTTAAAAAACAAATTGTGGCAAAATTTGAAGTTTGTAATTTTTCTAGTTTTAATGGAAATCGATATAATGCATTTAACAAAAATTATGCATTTGTATGGGAGGGGGTAGAAGGAGTGTAAGGATCAAAACAATTTTTTTTTCTGTTATAGATATTTATATTTTTATATCTTACACAAAATATCAAGTTGATAGCTTTAACAGTTTCGAAGAAAAATAATTTAATTTAAATTTCAAAATTTCGTGAAATTTGTATGGGAGGGGGTAGAAGGAGGAAGGTGAAGTTGATAATTTTTTCAATTCTGATTGGAATCATAATAAAATTAATTCTGGCAAAAATTTGTTATTATAACTTTGCTAGTTTCAATGAAAATCGAAAAACTGCATTTTTCAAAATTATGCATTTGTATGGGAGGGGGTAGAAGGAGTGACGGGATCGAATCAATATTCCGTCATAATAATGACATCTGTATCATAATACTTTGACCCAAATTTCAAATCGATAGCTTGAATAGTTTCAAAGAAAAATCAATTTCTGAAAATTTCGGAATTTCGTGAAATTTGTATGGGAGGGGGTAGAAGGAGTGGGGGGATGTGGCCCGTTCACGAACTTAAAGTTTCTTTTTTGCTAAAAATGACACACAACAAATTTCAGCACGATAGCTCAAAGCGTTCGAGAGTTATGCTGTAGACAGACGGACAGACGGACATACGGACATACGGACAGACGGACAGACGGACAGACGGACAGACGGACAGACGGACAGACAGCAACTCGGAATCGAAGTTTTTGAGCGACAACAAATATTTCTATACCCTTGGCGGCGCTGTGTGAGCATTATTTCTTAGCGTTACAAACGGTAAGGCAAACACAATATACTCTCAGATTTCATCTAGAGTATAAAAATTGGGGGAATGAGATCAGGTCCAGCACCTTAATGAATATTTATATCAAGCAGTGTAGAAGATATTTGGTCAATAGTCAGGATCACGTTAGTTAGTTTCGGATCCTGATAAGGTATATGAGAAAACTTACCAGGATCAAACTTGTAAGGCTTAGTAAGTTTGGAATCAAAGTAATTAGCGAAAAAGATTGCAATTTCTTCAGGATCAGAAGATGAGCGATCACCAAATTTTATAGAAGCCGGATAGCCAACAATACCGCGTTTGCCATTAATGTGTTGCCAAAACATTTTAGGGCGATCAATCAAGCCGGGTGTAGCCTAGCGGGTAGCGTGTTGGTCTACAATGCGAAGGTCGTGAGTTCAAATCCCGGTCGACGCACAACTCCAGCACACTGCCTGCTTGGGTATACCTTGGTCACCTCAATCGTTGAAAATGAAAAATTAGTAGATAGAGGGTTGTGCGAAGGTCTAACAACCCTTCCACATTAAATAATGAAAAAATGTTAAGGAACCTTAAGATCACGAGGTCAAGGCCCGATTTGGGCTGTAGCGCCATTGTAAAAGAAAAAGCCTGGAAGTCTATTCCAGTTGATTTTATGTTCTTGTTCAACCCACTTTCAAGTATTGGGTTGTAGTGCCCTTTTGGTTTTCCGCAGAATGGCTCTGGACCAATAAAATTTTTTCTGCACCGTTTCTTGCAAGGCGATCAGCCTCTTCATTTTCCTCAGTTCCTATATGTCCTGGTACCCACATTAAGGTTACATCGTTCCTTTTTCCCAGGATGATTAGGTTTGAAGGCAGTCCCAAACTATCCTCGATCTGTGTTTATTGGATGCTAGGGCTTTGAGAACCGCCTGACTATCCGATAGGATATAAATTGATTTGTTGCGATGAGCATAGCTCCATTGCAGTTAGTTCAGCCTTTAAGATTGTGGCTTCTTTGCCGAGCTATTTGAAAACCAAGAAGTTAGGATCTTTGACTCCGGATCCTGTCCGCTTAGAGGTGCGCGAGTCAACTGTACACCAGATGGTTGATTCATCTTCCATTTCAGGTAGCATGGACTTCCAGTCTTTGGGTTCTCTGATTATAACTTTTAAGAGGGTTTTAAAGTCGAATTTTTTTCCGATAGTGTGGAGGCTAGAACCTCTATTTTTTGGATCGTTTAAGGTTTTGAGGTGACCTCTAAGATCCCCTGATCTGTAATTGTTTTCCCTCTGTATGCGTAACACCCCTTGATAGCCAATTTTACTTTATTATTCTAATAATAAAGTATTGTGATCAACACAAAAAAATTTGCTACCCTGAAATTTTTTTTTCGTGTTTCATGACTAAATTAGCCTAAAAATGCAAAAAAAAAATCCGTCTCGCCGTACGCCGTACATATGGACTCATATCTCCGAGACCATTAGAGGTAGAATGTTTTTTTTTGGGTGGATTTTTGATTGGGTAAGTGAGCTCTATTTTCTACATTTTGGGGGGTGTTAGGTGGAAGGGGGAGGCGGGGGAGGGAAGAAGTCGAAAACCACACTTGCTAATATAGAAAGTTGAAAATCAGTAGAGATGTAGAGAGGGTTGTGGGACAAACTTTAAAAATAATTTAATTTTTTTATCCATTGGCGTCCGAGAAGGGAAGGTGCTAAAAACAAACTGTCGGCCGAATTTTTTTTTCAAATGATTATATCATCAAAACTACTCATCGTAAAAAATTCATATTTTGGGACCATCAAGGTGGCATATAGTTCCATCGGAATCAGCTTAGAGAGTGGCTAATTATTGTAAGAGGGAGGGTCAGGGGGGGGTGCAAAGAAAAAAACTTAAAAATTATTATCTCAAATATCTCTTAAGCTATGTAATTGAAACTTATATTAAACTATACCAGGAAAATAAAAAAAAAATATAAGATTTTGAAATAATAGTAGTGGGGGGAAATGGGGAGCATTTCAAAAATGGCGCACTTTTCAAAATTACAAATCCTTATTGAGATATAAGGATTTGTAAAGAGTACAGATATCAAATCAAAACTTTGTCAGATTGTAGAACTACATAGTGGTTAATTTTGTTAAAAAATTTAAGTTGGGACGTGTAAGGGGAGGGAGGTGATAAGCAAAATGTTGAAAATTTTTAATGATTTTTTTAGGGCTCTGGTGAAAGATACAAAGTTTAAATTTTGCATGTAGATACGTCTATTTGATGTACATAAAAAAATTATAATAACTTGTTCCATAATTGTTATAAACCGACCCCCCCCCCGGTCTAACGTGCACAAGGTGTTTCATGTGCATTGAAAAAAACATATAAACTGAAAATTTTTGAGTGAAATTTCAAGGTAGAAACTTGATAATTTGCGAAATGCATTTAAAAAAAATCCCTAAATATACCAAATATTAACTGGTCGAAAACTTTAAAACTTCTACCCCCTCCCATACAAAATTATGCAAATTCGTCTAAGAAACAAATTCTATACAGAGAATATTGGACGTGATTCAAACAGTTAATTAAAAAACTATTAACATCCACCCACCCGTACTATCACCTCTCACAACTCCCCTCGTAAGAACTCAAACTTGCATAAATAAACGAACGACTACTGCCCCGCCAAAGAACCCCCTTTCACTTAGTCTTCCGTAACCACTCTAACCAGCATATTGACTTTTCACGCATCTGCAACTTGTCCCAAGAATAATAAAGTTTCGCCCGACTTGTTGGCAGTTTATTTTATTTGGAGATGTATCGGAAGGATATTTAGGAACATTTCCATTGCCGCCGTAGGACAGGTTTTTATTGCTCCTGTGATACCAAGACAAGCTAGTCTTTGGATTTTTTGTGGCGTAAGCTGTGCTTTTCGTTGTGAAATTTTAGTCAACCATATCGTTGATCGATATGTGAATATTGGAAGAATGATGGTTCTTTAACACCAGTACATCATTCTGGGCTTTAGTCCCCATTTTTTGCCAAATAATCTTTTGCGGGCCCAAAATGCCTATAGTGCTTTGGCATGAGTCCATTCTATGTGTTTGTTCCAGTTGAGTTTGCTATCCAATATAACACCTAGATATTTTACCTCATCTGAAAAGGGTATTGGCGTTCCATTTATGGAAGGAGGTATGATGTAGATTTTCCCTCTATTTGTAAATGGTACTGTCTCAGTCTTACTTGTGTTGATGTTCAAGTACTTAGACTGACATCAGTTTACTATCACCCCTAAGGCTGATTGTATCCTTTCCGATATTATTAAATCATATTTGCCTCTAATGATAATGACGAGGTCATCGGGATAATCCTACTGCCTCGTATCGTTGTTCTGTTGGATGGTTCAGCAGCTCCACCAAAGACCAAAGAAGTAGAGATAGTACCCCACCTTGGGGACAGCAATGTGCTATCACCTAGATCCGTAGTTGTCATTCGGCTCTTTAGCATGGTATCCATTTTATCGTCGCCATTTCCAAATCTTTTTTCCTAGTTGCCGCTATAATGTAGAGTATTGTCAAATGCTCCTTCTATATCTAGGAATGCGCAAAGGGCAATTTATTTATAGTCTTTTGCCTTTTCGATTTGTCTTACCAAACCATGAAGGGCTGACTCTGTTGATTTTACTTTTTGGTAGGCGTGTTGATTATTATTAACACAGTCCTTGCTAGGCCCTATTCTCATGTGAATTTCCACTAACTTCTCCAACGTTCTTACAAAGAAGGAGTTAAGGCTTATATGGCGATATGGCTTAGGCTGATCAATGGGACAATTCCCTGCCTTCGGCACAAATACCGCTTTCTTCCAGATTTTATGGATATATCCTCATACAAAGCTGGCTTTAAAGATCCTTATTAGTGTTGGTATTAGGATCTCTAACCACTTCTGCAATAATGCGGGGATTATTTTATCTACTCCGGCTGATTTGTAGGGCTTAAAGATATTGATCGCCCATCTAGTCTTTTCCCGAGTGAAGATTTTACTAACAAGGCTTTTGCTGAACGGATTTTGACGATACGGCCTATCCTCTGCCTCCAAATCTTCATTATTGTTAATTATTTTGCAGCCTGGGAAATGTGTTGCCAAAAACAATTCAAGAGTTTCCATGCTGCTTTTAGTTTAGAACCCATCCGATCTCTATATTAGTCCGATATCTATCGGTTGTCTTTTGATAACACCTTTTGGAGTCTTGAGGCCGTTGGAAGATCATCTACCTCTTCACAAAATCTTCCTAAAAACTCTTTTTTTTAACTTTTTTAGAAGTTTTTTATGTTCAGTAAGGGACTCAGTATTCGTCCCAGTTCGAAAAGGTCTTAGCTCTATTGAACAATTTCGTAGTTTTTTTTTGCGTTTTTCCGCTAGTTCCTCGTTTCACCAAGGTGTTTGTTTGTGTAGAACAGGACAACTTTATTCGTAAGCATTAATAATATAGTTTACGAGTTTAACCCTCAACCCCTAAGGTCTTAATGTCAATATGATCTGAATGAAGCTTCTTTTGATACGTGCTAATTTTCGTTATGGCTAGGTCAAGTACTTCCTGTCTTTTTCTTGGGATGCTGAATTTATGAATGTCGGTGTGTTACCTTTATTTATTAGGTTGTTAGTAGTAAGGTACTCCAAAAGTGACTCACCTCTTTTGTTGATATCACTACTTCTCCAGATAGGGTTGAGCGCGTTAGCGTCACAGCCCAGAATGACTGGTATTTAGTGGATTCTGCTGTATTTCACAAGCTCCATGACACCTTAAGGTCTAGCATCTAGCTTCTCACCAGGAAAGTGGACCGAAACAATTAACACCTCTTGAACTCCTCCAATTTCCATTAATGAAAGAACTAATGGAATTTCCCATTCTTATGCAATACCATGCTTATCTTTTCAACCTGAAGTGATTTTCATAAAACCTAAAACCTCGAAATTATAAGTTAGTTAAACAACACAGCACTACTGAAGTATTTCTCGTGCCTACTCATAAATAATATTATTCAATCAATTCAACAAACATTGTGATCTAATTTTCTTTCCTTATGAGAGTGTCAGATTTCATCTAGAATCTACTCGCTATCAAAATTGTGTTATGTCTTATGTTCATGTTTTGTTAAATATCCGTCCCACTTCAAATTCGGTATGTAGACACAAACAAGCTGTTAATGACATGACAATTATTGAATTACATTAGAAAACTACTTTTCGATATTTTCATAATTTAGCAAGGAGTTACTCGACTGATTTTAAATGTTGTCAGGTCGATTACGGCCAAATGGCTTGCAGACATAGCATGATTTATTCATTTCAGTATACCATTAGATATTGGGCAACTAGCCAAAATGTATTTCAAATATCAACTTATTTTTATTTATTGTGGAAGTGTTTCCGAGTAGGAATTTCAAATTTAATACTTTAATACTATTATAGTTTGTAACGCTAATTAGTGTTACGGGAAAATTACGGATTTGTAGACAATAGATTGAGTTTTAAATTTTAAATATGTATTAATCGTCGCCTTTTATTATGGCGAAATCGAGAAGGATGTTCAGGCCTGTATAAAAAAAACTCGTCAGGCCTTCGATATCCTTTCTTAATGTGTTATGTTCAAATGTGTCAAATTCGTGTTGTTATAGGTTTGGAGTTCTTAGACCGTTAGACTTACCAAAAAACTGCAAACATTCGTGAACCTCCGACGCATTATATATTATATATAATATATTATTATTCTGGAAGTTGCAGTCTAGAAGAATACTTAAGTCTTGGCAACAACTTAAGACTGTTTCTGTTCTATGACCCTCGATTGATTGTTTAATTACGGCGAAAATGAAAGCATATTGTTAACAGCGCAGCTAAATTATTCATTAGTCCTAATTGATCATTAACCATCTGTGTTTCATCCACTATTTAGACTAATGAGCACCTAACGACTAAAATATTGATCAAAACGACTTCCGACAGTGATAATTTTTTTTCATCGTTACGTCTACAATTGAAAAAAGTATACTAGAGCTAGTCGTTTCTATGGACTTTGTATTTACTAGCATGAAGAAGAAGAGTAATTTTTTGGCACTTTTATTTTTTATGAAATCCTTGAGGCATATATCAGGCCACATCTTTTGACTTCGATACAGATACCAGGATTCCTCTTTACCTATAGTTCAGTACTTTTAAACTTTTATTGCTCATAAGAAACTTGCTGCGCATCACCATTCTACTAATTATAACTATTAATTAGGTTTATATGTGTGAATGGTGCAATGTTCTAGATCATAAGGATTTACATATTTTTAAGTGTCACTTTCTGTATCACGCTTTATTTTTAACTTTTCCCAATATCAAGAATCTTTCCTTTTGTTTTAAGTAATACGTATGCACTTAATAAGTTTGCATGAAAAATCAATCAACAAAATCGTGCTCATGAAAATAAAGATTAAAATATTTAAAACGATTATAAGACCTGTGCTATTGATTTGGGCGTCCGCTTTTGAAAGCAGGGTCTCCAGAAGAATACTGGGGCCTGTCATGGAAGACTCGATCTAGAGAATATGATACAATAGAGAATTCCACACTACCTTCTATAATCCAGAACCATGCTCATGGGGAGCAGATGGATAAAAGAAGAATTCTCAAACGCGCACTGCAAGTGAATGTCAATGGCCAAACCACAGTTGAAGAAACACAAAAGTGGTGCTAAGATTTTCAAACTAGATAAAGCGTTCACTGATTCTATAAGGATGAAGGCGTAGTAAACTGAAGACCAAGGCCCGATTTTAGCTGTATTCGTGGACTGCTCCAATATTATCCGTAGGGTATTTGTGTGGTCAGTACAAGACGACCTTTTACGGAATCCATCCTCAAAAGCTTCGAGAGTGCTCTCCACGACAGCACTAATCCTATTGGGAATTACTTTAACCATGATTTTTGATACAGCACTAAGTAGACATTTACCACGTCAATTGCCACAATCCCGAAGGTCACATTTTTACGGAATTTTCACAATGATGCCCTCCTTCCATTCAGTCGGATATCTTCCTTCATTCCACACCTCACTAAAGAGTGGGAGGATTATACCTGCTGTCATTTTCGGGTCCGCTTTGAGAAGTTCGGTTAGAAATCCATCTATACCTGGGGCTTTCCTTCCCGCTATCGACCGAATGGCGGAAACTATCTCAACCTTATCTGTGGGATCATCCCTAATAGAGGATTGTTGGGGGTGACTGTTTGGTAGTTGTTATGTTTCTGGAATATTTTTATCTAACAAGGTGTGTAAAATATCAGAGAAGTATTCCTTCCATCGCCGCAACTGGTATTCATTTATATTGTGGAGAGTTTCGTTGACATCTCTCACCAGGTGGCTGGCGGTGAAATTCCTGTTCGTCAACTGTTTCATAATTTTAAATAGTAAATCCATATCCCAAGGTAAGCCGCAGATTCTGCTTTGTTGGTCAGATCTTCAATAGCTTTTCTCTTGTCGCATCTAACAGTCTTTTTAAGCTGTATTTGAGCATCGCGGTAGTTCTGCCTCAGGTCGGGCGTTCGTTGCTTGACATCAGTTTGAGAGATGAATTTGGATTTTTTCCGATCGCAAACCTTGTCCCATGTGTCTTGCAACATCCAACATTTCTTACCGCCTTGCACATATCCCACAGATTCTTCAGCACTAGTTAGAAACATGTTTGTGGTTTCCTCCCAATTGGCGTCTAGTGTGCGCATTTCATATCCGCCCAATGAGGATGACTTTTCGCGTAGAATGGTGATGTACTCGCGCTTTTTGTTGGGGTCTCTAAGTTTATCCACATTAAGGTTGCGCTTCATTTGAAGAATTTGTTGTCGTCAGATAGCTGCTGTGGACAATTTTAAGCAGGCAACCATCAAGTAGTGATCGGTCCCTACGTCAGCTCCAGGCCTTGCTCGCGCATCTTTTCCAGCGGCAACTTATAGCCAAATGGTCGACCTGGTTCTAAGTAACACAATCAGAGGAAAGCCAAGATGTTTTATGGTGATTCAAATCGGGAGATTTGGGCTGTAGCTAAGATGAAGAAAGGTCACCATGCTCCCCATGATGTGTTCTAGTCCAGTGTTGTCAGAACCAACCTGGGCGTTCATATCTCCTGAAATTATAATAGTATCACCTCTTCGAATACGACCGATGGTGGTTATAAAACTCCTTTTTGGGACCAGGTGTTGCGCTATTAGCTTGTGCGAAGTAGAAATGTGACGTTTATAATACTGATCCTGTGCCTAACGTCGATAATTCTAACCGTGATTGGCTTCCAGCTGATGAGACTGTTTCTCGCTCTCGGTGTAGGGACGACCGCCACGCCATTTTTGGCTTCACTATCAGGAACAACGTACAGAATGGTGTTTCCCTTCGGGGATCATTCTTCTCCTGACCCTGTCCAGCTGACCTCGCTCAAGCCCAAAATTTGGATGTTATAGTGCTCCATTTCACGGTCGATCAGTGATTGGCGGTGCAAGGACCGAGTGACACCAGCCCTTCCCCCGTCATTCATAGTTTGAACGTTTCAGAGGCGAATCATAGTCCGTTTTCAAATGCCAAAAGTCGTTACCATAGAATCATTTTGTATCCGAGGCATTGTATCTGTTTCTCATATCAGTTAAGTTTTAAGATCACGGGGGATAAGCTCATGATCCAGTGAGTGTTTATTTGCCATTTTTAGGGCAAATAGGGCTGACTGTGGTTGAATTCTACTGCCCTATCACTCGGGGGGAATTAACAATTCTGATGTTGTGTCTTGAGGAATTACAGTACGCTGTGAGTAGCTTATCACCACAATATTACTACTGACAAAGTTGGGAAAAAAGGGTCAAATTATCTTAAACTCTGGAGTTTTATATTCTATCTATCAATCTAGAATGGCACTTCAGCCTTTGCCTCCTGACCTTTAGGTTTCTTAACAGGCAAAAATCTTAAGGAACCTAAGGGTCAGGAGCCCAGGAGTACTTAGAGTGCAATTTGTGTTAGCTCTTCGCACAACCCTCTATATACGGATTCTTCGTTTTTGTATTGTAAATTGTGGTAACCAAGGTATACACAAGCGGGCAGCGTGCTGGAATTATACGTCGACCGGGATTTGAACCCACGACCACGACTAAGCTTTATCCTAACACTTTTATATTAGTCTTAAAATAATTTTGGTTTTAACCATAGCTGTATTCCAAATTATGTAGCCTTCAGTGAAACCACTATTTAATAGTTGACTATTAGGATTAATTTTATTTTGTAGGGCCGCCCGATATTACCTAGTCCTGCCATAAGTTCTGTCACATAATTTCTCACATTGGCAACAACTTTATTTTATGAGTGACATTTCAATATCGGCCAGTTTTATAAACGTCATAATGTTGTTGACAGTTGATGGTCATTTAAAGTGTGTTCGTTAACGTGTGAAGATGGAATGGGGTGTAATAGAAAACCGAACTGCAGTGATTGCACTACATAAGTGTGGAAAATCCGCGAGTGAAATTTTCAAGTTGTTGTGCCCGTTAAAAATAACGCAAAGATTTGTGTATCGTGCGATCCAGAGATATAACGCGATCCAGACTATTGAAGATCGACCTCGTTCTGGACGTCCGCATGATGTACGTTCTTCTGCTGCCATCAAAGCGGTCGAGAGTCGAATTCGTCGAAATCCGCTTCGTAAACAACGAATCATGGCTCGAGAGATGAACATCTCCACCCGAAGTATGTCTCGCATCATAAAATCTGACCTCGGGATGAGTGCCTTTCGACGATCAACGGGACATTTGCTGACTGAGCAGTTGAAGCAAATTAGGAGCACCAGATCGAAAGAGCTCCTTCGGCGGTACGGCAACAACAAACATCGAGAAATTTTATTTACCGATGAAAAAATTTTTACGGTGGAGGAACATTTCAACCGCCAAAATGATAAGGTGTATGCCCACAGCTCCATAGAAGCCCGAGAAGTTGCCACTAGGGTACAGCGAGGACATCATCCAGCATCAGTCATGGTATGGTGGGGTGTCAGCTACGAAGGGGTCACCGAGCTTCATTTTTGCGAAAAAGGCGTAAAAACTGCAGCGAAAAATTATCAAACGGACATCCTGGAGGGATGTGTGAAGCCGCTGAACTCTACGCTATTCAACAATCGACATTGGGTTTTCCAGCAAGATTCTGCGCCAGCCCACAAAGCTCGAACCACACAAGCATGGTTGGAAACCAATATTCCACAGTTTATAAGGGCGACGGAATGGCCTTCTGGGAGCCCAGATTTGAATCCCCTGGACTACAAACTGTGGGCGGAGTTAGAGTCCATGGTGTGCACGAGACGACACCCAAATATCGAGAGCCTTAAGCGATCTTTGACAGAAGCAGTAGCTAATTTTCCGCTAGAAACAGTGCGTACTGCTATCGATGACTGGCCCAACAGATTAAAGAGCTGTGTTAAGGCTAAAGGCGGCCACTTTGAATAATTTGTTGCTTATTTTACTTCCATTAGTATGCCAAAATAAAATATATTTTCCTTTGTCAAAAACTCTTTTTCATTTATACAAAAATTGCCCATATACGTGTGACAGAACTTATGGCACGACTAGGTATATACTATACTTGATATAGGTTTTGGAACAATAATATTTAAAGCAAAATTCTATTGGAGCGAGTTACGAAGAAAAATTGTGTACAACAATTAAAGTTTTATTAAAATGATTTCTAAATTCGGTTGAATTTCATGGTGTTTGTTCGGTTCAATGCTAGCTTTAACGTTCACTTATAGGAAAGATATTTCAGTGGTAAGTGAAGACTGAAGAGTGATCTAATTTATTCTAGTACTTAGTGATTTCATAAGTGGCATTCGAATGATTTCTTTTTAGCAAAATTGGCTTAAAATTACTAAAATGAATAATATATTAAATATGACAGCTATGGTGCGAATTAAATTAAAATTAAATTTCAATAGGATGAATTAAGTTGTTTGCACGTGTTTAATTCTGCGGACCAGGTAATTTTGATGACTGCAATATATTCCAAGTAGTCACTTCTGACAAAACGTGGTGCCTTTTCAGTACATTTGCATTTAAAGTAATAATTCAGTCCCCTATAACATCTGCAAATATTTGTCAGTAAGCAGCCAGTACAACTGAGCAATATACCAGCTTCTCCACTCGCTACGGTCGTTCTCACTCCCCTTCCCCAACCTTCCCAATCCCATTCTTTCCCTCCATGACTGTGTTTGTGCATCGCACATAAAGGCTGAAATTGCCTATAACATAGGTCATTCTGTAAAAAAAAGGGAGCCCATAGTTATTTACAGACTATGAAATAAAAAGTAAGATATGAGCTTTTAAGGAGCTGAAGCACCCCTGTTTGGGAAAACAATGTTTTAACAAAAATTTAACAGGAAAATTCTAAAGAAAAATAGTTTTCATATTTTCTTTCGAATTTTCAATACTTCCGGCGAAATAATCGCCCAAGTTTTTGGATGATAACTGATAATGTGTCTTAAACACAAAATATAATATAATTTAAAGCACTGACACACACTAAAAGTTTGATTCCTGCCGCTCAAAAAGTCAGAAAAAATAGAACAACCATTGAATTAGTCGAAGAAGGGACGGGAATAACTTTTCAACAATTTTCAACTTCCCTGAGTTTGCTCGCACTTATTATCTTAATGACTCTCAAGATCATGCAAAAATTGTCTGTTTTTTCAACACTAGCTGCAGTATATAGATGGTTTGAAAACTGACTAAACATGAGGTCTTGACTGCTTTTCAAATGCAATAAAACTATTTGTTCAAGACTATGCAGCCTATGATAACCCCCAGTAGTTATAATTTCTAGGACAAAGTAATATTCTCTCAGACAGTAAAGTTATCCTGTCTTTACAATCATCACAAATAAGAACAACCTTTAAATTATTTTATGCCCCTTAATCTCATCTAGAGCAACGGAGATACGCGATTAATGTCCGAGGTGCATGCAATCAATCAATTTTCAGCCTAGAGCCCCTATTGGCTATTGCACAGAAACAGGTCTCTTCCACATGGCATGCTCCCGAGCATCGCAGGTTAGGTTGTCGCCAGGACTTATTTAGTCCTCTGGCCACCTAATTAACTGGTCGTCATTGTCGGCCAACCCAACGCCTTCCTTAAGAGTTATAATTCAGAGCTTGCTTAGAGATGTTTTGTTTCGGCTTCCTCAAAGTTGAATCGATCCAATGCCACTTCCGCCTTTGAATTTCAATGCCTATCTTCACCTGTCTAGTTTTACAAAATTTCTCTTTGGAGATGACGGAGATGAAGATTACGCAATCTTTAAACAATTTATTGATGCGGAGTCGTTCCTTGCTATTAACAGAAAAATATAATTTTTTTTTTTACAATCAAGATGTCAACTTTGGTGTTAGAAATTCTATTTACATTGCACAAGAATGCTGAAAAAATCTCGAAAAATGTGGCATAAAATTTTTTGGATAAATTGTCTGAAAATATTGGTTATACTTTAATCATGATTACTCATTTCTCTTTAATTTGCAGTTTTTTAACACTATAAGACTGGCAGCAAGTGGAGAGCGCAGAATTCAAATTTTTCAGGATTGTTACATATGAATTTGTGAAATATTATCACCGCAAAGTTGTCAGTCAACCAACTGAAACAAGTTTGTTGGCCAAACGGTTCAAAATATAAACTTTTTGATTAATATCTGCTTACCATAGTGTCACATATTTCAAAACCCAAATATTATGTCACATATCGAAACCTGGCGAGTATCTTCGAGCAAATTTTTTCATACAATTTTCGAATTTTTTTCATTTTGTACAGTTTTGAGATATTTATTTCTTAGGCGGATTGGAATACAGATGCCTTGTTGCTTGTTATATCATTCGTATAGATAAAGTTTAGTTAGAAAAATTGACAATTTTTTTTATTAAGGATTCAAAACAAGTCAAATATTGTTTAGGGGCATTTTAAAACCAAAAAATTTAAATATCACTGAACTAAGGAAATTTTTCGAAACTTTCGTATAATTTGTTGTTTTTGACAAAAAAGTAAGGTTAAGTTCGTGAACGTGCCAAATTGAAATTAGGCAATTAATATTTGTTTAGCATTATCAGTAACACCGACAAAAATTAGATGATTAGCTTCACTCCATCCCACACAAGATGACAAAATTTCACAACTATACAAAAAGTAGATTTTCATAAAAAGTATGAACGATGGCGATGCGGTCTATAATTTAAAACATGTCAATTGAATGATGTTAGTAGTTATTTCTGAAAAATTTGTTAAGAACTTTCCACTCCTTCTACCACCTCTCATACATACTGCACAACTTTGTTAAACCGTAAACACTAATTTTCTCAGTACCAATTAAATTTTTGAATTTTGTTTAAAACATTTTAATAGCAACTCTAGCTTAATTTGAAAAATTTATTTCAATGCCGTTACCCCTTCTACCACTCCCCATACAAAATTTCTTCGAACCAAAAGAAATTTCTTTCATCTAGAGTATTTCATGATTGGGCTTTACGCTCATTCGTAGTCCTGTTATGTTTTTGGACACACACTTGGACACAATTTTCGAAAAATTTCGAACCAAAAATTAGTCCCACATGGGGCAGCCTATAAGGGTCTCCTTAAAATATAGTATATCCTGTTTGGAGCACAACTTTATGAAAGTGTACTGCGCACTTACTCGGAGTAGTAAAAGGAATATTTTCTTTCAAATTAAATTTGATTTAAGTGGTTCTGTAAAGGGGTAAGTAAACAATTGCTGTCGATCTAGGAAACTGACCAAAACTTATTTTTTAGAGGAGATATAAAAGTGTTCGGGCCGACTAGTTCCGAAATGAAACTATAGAGAAAAAGAAGAAAGAAACGACTGGAGTAGATATTGTGCTAAATTGATCATTTACAGAAGAGCAAAAACGGGTTTGATTCAAAATCCGAACTGCAGTCTTAACTTTGAAAATAGGGTGAATTCTGCTTTCTGCTGACTTGTGTCTACCGACATCGTTTTTTTTTTTTTTTGTAATTGACTTAAAAGGCTTTCGGGTTAATAGACTTTACTCTGTTATATAGGTTTAGATTTAGGTTGTAGGAGCATGGAACTGCAATGCACTGGGGCCATCTAGTTGGGCCCATTGTATATTTATTATGAGATGGTTTTTACTCGCCACTTGGCACGATTTCTGAACCGAATCAGGCTCGAATGTTTCACGCCTTTGTGCAATAACCTGTGGTCAGGCCGACAATAGTTCGCCTTAGTGACTACGTTGTAACACCTGACCTGTTATATTTTAATTTGGTTCATCTCTAAAGGATTTGGTCGTTGCGCAGCTACCCAACAGCCTCCACTCCGCCAAGAAAGAATCCAAAATATTTTGTTCGAAGCTAGTCTTCAGCACTATGGTGCCACATCGATTGTATTCCTAGTGGAGTTAATGTTTAATGTTTGTAGATCCTTGCCACGCACACGTATCTGCAGCGTCGTTTCCTTACAGGTCGCTATGACCCGGTATCCAAATAAAAACTACTTCATTAGGCGATTCAAATTGTGTCTTCAAATGGACGCTAGTTTGGACGTGGTCCTGTAGGATTGGAGTACCAGACGTGCAGCCCTACTGTTACAGAAATTGTAACAATTTCCGAGACTCTACAGCTTACCTAAAATAATTTTTGTGCACTTGTTAATAGCTAATACTTCCGCTTGGAACACAGTCGCGTGTTCTGTATCATAACGAAGTGTGGATGTTGATGTCGTGGGAATAAATCCATGCACCTGTTCCCTGGTTAGTTTTAGATCTGTCCGTATAGAGATGAGGATCTGTGCAGGTACTGAGTATCGTATTTGTTGCCCATTCGTTTCATTCAGGAAACTTACTGTGAAACTTCCGTTTTTCAACCTGTGGTTGGTGCATGCAATAATACTCGCAGTCTAAAAGAGAATTTGCGTCTCTAATGACGTTTAAAATTTTGGGATGACAAATTTGAGGTGCTGACCATGAATTAGAGGTTTTTAGTCTTATGTTAGCTAGGCCTGCTTATAAAAAGATCAAGTGGAGGTAGTGAGAGAATTACCTCCAGCGCTGCAGTTGGTGTGGTTCTAAGAGCAACTGTTATACACAGACATGCCCTCCGTTGTATTAGTTTTAAATTTGCCAGGTTGGTTCTTACTACCCCGCTGGCCACCACACCAGCGCGTCATAGCAAATAATTGGTCTGACAATACTGGTATACATTCAGTGGATGAGAAGCAGCCTAAGGCCCAATCTCAAGCCGAATGTCTTTTTGCAAGCGAAGAAGGCTACGATAGCTTTTTTGCTCATTTTTGAATGTTAACCTTCCAGGACAATTTACTATCAAGAATAATGCGTAAATATTTAACTTGGTTCGAGGAGACCATAGTGATACCCCTAATGCTTGGTGGATTGAAAACATATGGGCTTCTTCTTTTGGAGAAGAGGACCAGATCTGTTTTTTGAGGGTTGATGGTAAGTCCATTATCTAGTGTCCAACTGTCTAACTGTGTTGTAAAGCAGACTGTATAAGGTCCTCTAGAACTTGCTCAAACTTACCAGTTAGCCTGATGAAAAGATCGTCTGCATATGCGTTTGTGTGGTAGCCGTTCCGATTTAAAATGGAAAGGGGTTCATTCACGGTTAGGACCCACAGGAGAGGCGATATCATGCCGCCCTGAGGCGTCCCTTTGTGGATAAAACCTTTTCTTGTCTCTTCTCCCTCCGTTATATAACGTATGGTAGCAATTAACATGAACTATTACATGTCCATTAGCAGTGGCAAATTTATGAACTTTTTGTAATATATAAATCCGAACTTTTATATGCCCTTTATATTGCCTGATGCCTTCGGTGAGCAAATCCAATTTTACTCGGTTAAGACTATAAATCCGGGATCAAGTAACATCATATACGTATATATACATAACGTCATTTCATAAGATTTTTTTTTTTAATTTGATAAGAATAAATCGGTTAATCATCAAAAACCACAGATACGAGTAAACGACTATGAAAGGTTGTCTAGCTAATTTAGATTTTACATCAAACATACTTCGTCGGCTGTCTTTTTCTACTCTCAAAGAAAGAAGTCTATTGGAGTTAATACGCAAGACCTGGTTGTTGCAGTAATTCAGGTTGCGCCGTTTTGTCGAAATTACATGTCTTTTAGGTCCACGCCTTTTAATTCAGGTGATAAGAAATTAATTATCATGTCCTGATATCGGGCTATATTCATAATCACCGTACTCATTTTCAAAACCTCCAAAAGCACTAAGCAATAACCCTTTTCGATTTTCCGATCATCAAACTGGTCAGTTTTTCTTATTCACGTAGCTAGCCCTCCAGTTGAAAATGCGACTCATAAGTGAAGATGTTTTTAAATTCGACGTATTTTCATAATAGACATTTATTGCTCGATTGTGTACTTCTCCATTACTAAAATGCTAAAGGTTGACAGTATCAACTGAACGCTGAATGTTTCACAGTTTGAAAATGGCGCGAAATTCAAATTGGCAAGACATTCTGGGATGCAATATAATATTTCTACCTATATTTAAATTAATTTCAACATATAATTTCAATATTTCGTTATTTTTCAAACCTATTTGTATTATTTATATTTGATCTCTACAGATCTGCATTTTCAAAAATTCCTAGTCATGTAACGTTTATAGAATATTTCAGAACACTTCCTTTTCCAGAAAAAAGCATGAAACTGAATAGTCGAACACGTTTGTAAATACATAGTACTTACATCCAACATATTTCTATCTTTAATTCTTATATAAAAAGTTGCAAAATCTTTAAAAGTAGTAAGAAAATTTTAATAAAGGTCTAAAATATCAACAGTTTTCAATATGCTATGTACATAAATAAAGCTTCTAATTCTCACTGCACCATAATTTCTTGCTTTAATTTACTTGCTTTCTACCTAATTATAACTTAATAAAATATTAGTTAAATTAATAACAAAATTGAAATTTTAGGCTAATGAAATTTTATTTTGTTTATTTTTTCTATGTTTGAAAAATCTAAAGCTCCGAAAACCGGTGTCAACGTTGTCGATTCCTGGCTCGATGAAAACACCCTGCGCTGGAAATCGGGAACAAATTTCGGCTGCATGCAACGAAGAAGCTGGCGTTGCACTCGTGGGTGTTCACTCAGAATATCCCAGGTAAGGACTTTTCATTAATTTGTTATTCATAATATCGAGTATTTCATTTTCCAAAGTTTTACAACGCTAATTTTTTTTAAAGTTAGTGACAAGATTGTGTCTTAAATCTTTAAAGCTTATGGATGAATAGAAAAAAAAACAAAAATGATTTATTACAATTTTCTTAATATAGTTTTATCTGGTAAGGGAAAGAGGGGAAAATTAAAAAAAAAAAAATTTTTTAAACACCGAACATAAGACGGTCACGCTTTAATGCATTCGATGTACAGTCAAGTCGATATAGGGTAGTTGAGCGATGGGGCTACACGAGAGTTTCTGGAGGGCAGACCTTAAACTGTCGGTGAATGTTGACCTTGAAACACTGAATGTTGTAAGCAGGTGGAAACACGTGGGGCAGCAATGCATTTTCATAGCCTTAATGTTCGGGTGAATCATTGACTGTACTTCACTGTACGATAAAGGCTTAATAGTGAATTCATGGGGACGTGCGGCTTGCCGAGTGTTCCTAGTATAGTTGAAAAGAGGAGAGATAAGGTTGAACTGTTCTTCGCTGCTGAGTACCGCGACTTTTCTACGATATTCGAGGGAATCTATGAAAGTTGTTATAGTCTCATCACCAACTAGACGGTACGTGGATTCGATCGAGTACTACAAGTTATGTTTTGGGTGCTTTAGCACATATGTGTGAGTTGTACTCGAGAAGAGAAAAATGTGATGATCGTAAGGCGATCATCATCTTCGGTGAGCACCAAAGCGATTGGAGGCATCAAGTGCAATATCAAAAATATGTTTGTTCAGATTAAGCTGTTTGTTAAGTTTTATGCCTATTAATGTAAATTTTGTAATTATACGCTGCCGAAGGCTATATTCGAGAAACCTGCCGGATCATCTCAAAGGATAGATGAAAGGCTTCGGTTTTTGAGGCATCTGCTCTATTTGACATGGATATGTCTAATGGCTCGATATGTCTAATGGCTCGATATGTCTAATGGCTCAATACGTCTAATGACGAGAGACGGTTATTGCTGGGCTATTGGATGTGGGCTCGCGGGTTGTAGCCAGTGAGCGTGGATCATGAGCTTTGATATTTATCGAAAAAGTTTGAAATACCGAAAGCGAAACGGTTTTTACCTAAAACGCATCGAAGCTTTAAGGTTCACAGATCAAGGAAAAGGTCAACTGCGCGTTAAAATCAAAGTCTTAAAGTCCGAGCTAAGCGATAAGAAAGAGTTTATTGTACTGGAAAATATGTCATCTCAAATTCATTCGAATAGTGAATTGTGTTTTTTGTATGGGAGGTGGTAAAAGCAGGTCTGTAATTTTTGTATATAACACCGAACGTAGTATGAAAAATTTTTCATGCTGAATTTAAAGCTTGTAGCTTTCATAATTTTCGAGAAAATTGAACAATTTTTGTCTGAATTTATGGCATTTGTATGGGAGGTGGAAGAAAAATTGGGAGGTTTTGAATGATTTTGAATGTCCTTATCAACATCCTAATCACATTATTTTGTTACTCACATGTTCGAAGGAGAAATACTTTTGTTGAATTTGCAATACAAAAATTTGTATATGAGGTGGTAAAAGGAGTGAAGCGATGTTCATATCATTTTTAGCATTTATTGCAATTATTAAGGGACAAATTGTTTCAATGAAAATCGATTAAATGCGTTTACTAAAATTATGCATTTGTATGGGAGGGGGCAGAAGGAGCGTTGGAATATAAAACCAAATTTTTCAACATCAATGATATTTGTAATTGTATACTTTTCCCAAAATTTAAAGTTGATAGCTTTTACGGTTTTGGAGAAAAATAATTTTGTCAAAATTCCGAAATTACGTGAAATTTGTATGGGAGGGATTGGAAAGAGCGAGGTGAAGTTAATAGTTTTTTCATAATTGGTTTCAATTATAATAAAATTATTTATGACAGAAATTGGCTCTTTTAGCTTTGCTAGTTGCAATGCAAATCGAATACATGCATTTTCGAAAATTGCGCATTTGTATGGGAGGGAGTAGAAGGAGTAAATGGATTAGATCAATAGTTTTTGATAATAACTGAAATTGTTTCGGAGAAAAATCAATTTCTTTAAATTTCGAAATTTTATGAAATTTGTATGGGAGGGGGTAGAAGCAGTGGGGGTATGTGGCCCATTCACGGATTTAAAGTTACTTTTTGGCTAAAAATGATTTATGAAAAATTTCAGCACGATAGGTCAAAGCTTTCGAGAGTTACGTTGTATGTAGACAATCGGACAGACAGACGGACAGACAAACAAACAGAGGGTCACTCAGAATCGAAGTTTTTGAGCGATAACAAATATTTCTGTATTCTTGGCGACTCTGTGCGATCATTACTTCTTAGCGTTACAATCGGTAAGGCAAACACAATATACTCTCAGATTTCATCTAGAGTATAAACGGACTTTACGACAAATAATTCACTCATTAAGCTTTGCTTGGACTCTATCCGTCATTTCATTTGATTATGTTTTTTGCTGTAAACTGCAAACGTATCAATACCATCAACTCGAATTGAAGCGTTCCATAAGCTAGGAGCATCCTATGGAGTAGCCACAATCCAAATTAATACGTTTGCAGTTTATAGAAAAATACAAATTTGAGAAAACGAATTACGTATCAGTGACGAGCTTAAACAGTTTCTTTGCGATGCACCATTCAGTTCAAGAACTACAGAAATTGAAAAATTTTAAGGATTTCTACGATTACGATTCGTTCAACCAAATATATGTATGGACCTAATTTTATACGATAGATACGTTCGTGAAAAAAGGTGTAAAAAAATTCGTGTAATAAAAGACATTGTCTCCATGGATGGAAAGAAAATTGGTTCCGGCTCTAAAAAATCACATGAAATATTTTTCTTAAGCTTATTATTTTATTTCAACAAAATACACATGCTACAAATATGTAATGAAAATAAAAAAATTTCTTCATGAGCAAAAACAATCTGCTTTACACATAAATTTTTTTTATTGATTTTCACTTTCTTACTATAAACGACGCATCTGGAATATCATTGCTATCGCTAAAAATGTTATACACTTCGTTTTCTTCCTCTATTAATGAAATTCTTATTGTGATCTCTTGAGAAAATAGAAATCTATTCATATAAATATAATTTCAGTGTCTATCTGTTATTTGTTTATAAATGCCTATTAGTAAGTTTTTTGCTTTATTTTAGCAATAACTAAGCAGAAACACACGTTTTCAACATTCTTTTCTGTCTGTCTGTCTATCCGACTTTCACGCAAAAACGGCATCACCGATTGTAATGAAACTTTAACAGTTTATTATTACTTTAAGATATAATCTGCGTTTGGTCTTATTTCAATGCTTTCACGCCTTTTACCCCCTCCCGTACAAATTAACTCATTTTCAAAAATATATAATAATCAAATTTTCTTGGAAACCATAAGAGCGAATAATTTGAAATTTAGAATATATTATTTTTATCATAAATGTGATTTATGGTATTCAAATTATTTGAATCCCCCCCACTCCTTTCACCACCTCCCATACAAACTGCACTTTTCATAAAACACTCTAAGCCAATTAGCTCAGAACGTACATATAACATTTATCGAGCTCAAATTTTGTACTTAATCCTTAAGTAGTATTATAATATCGGAGAAAAGTAAACCGATTAGCTTCTCCCCTTTTACCCTCTCTCATATAATGTGACACCATATCACATCTTTTCAAAAATTCGATTCTCTTGAAAAGAATGAAAGTTACTGTTCTCATATATCATTTGTATAATGATTATAGTGGTTTCTTAAACAATCACTAAAAACCTCCCACTCCCATACAAACTGCACAATTTCACTAAGAACAATGCACTAATTTTCTCAGTATCTATTTGATTTTTGAAATTTGGTACAAAACATTTTTATAGCTACTCTAGCGTGATGCGAAATAAATTAGTACATATCCATGTTCCTTATTACTTCATTTTTTTCTATGAGAACCGACTAATTTTATAATTGTGAAATTATGTCATTTTCTATAGGAAGTGATGGGATCAAACTAGCTTTCCTGTCCCATTTCAAAATTAAGTTGAGGTCTGAGTTCAATGAATCGAATTCGATTCATTTCGAATATTACCGAAGCACGCTGAGCTTCAGTAACGGAGTCGAATTGAAAGGTGTTATCCAGAGTCATGTCATCTGCAAAGCTATGAATTGGACTTAGCGTTGTTGGCAGAAGGTCATTAATAGATACCTCATATAGAGGATAAAACAGAGCCATAATGGATACCGGAATCAATCTGAAACGGTTTGGTATTATACCACTTCCATTACAACTCGTATCGAGCGTTCAAATAGAAAATTCTCAATCCATTTGATAAGAGTAGTGTTAAAATCTATGGCTGTAAGTTTTACCAATATATTTTTTTGTCAAAGGTCTTAGCAATGTCAAAAGCCAGTATTTGACTTTCGCCGTATTTGGGAATGCATGAGTTCCAACGTACAGTCAGGTAGATTAGGAGATCTCTAGTGGAACGCCCAAAACGGAATCCGTATTCGATCACGGATAAGATGGTAATCTTCAAGGTAACTGACTACGATTGATAGCCGTTTCCATTACTTTCGATGGCACTGAAGGGAACAGAAGAATATCTATAGAGCGGTAGTTTGAAGGAATCGCTTTGTGTCTGGACATTCGCCATGGTTGGAAAGGGTCCTATAGAAAATGAGAGGTAAAATAGATTGCAAATGGGTTTAGCTGGAGAGGGAAAACAGCTGTTAAGTGTAATAGGGGGAGGGGATATCACCAGGACCAACAGATCTGAATATTGAGCTCCTTGAGTATCTGGAAAATAGGATATGTTTGAAAGTGAATAGCTAGAAGTAAGAATCCCGAATGCAATAGTTTTGGACGAGACTTATTTGATAATGGTAGTCGAGAGTTTCTTGCGAAGTTCTCAGCCAGATTCATAATAATGTGGTCACCATCTGTGAAAGGAGATGTAGAAGATCTTATGAAATTTTGGTTGACCGTTTTAACGAATGACCAAAAAGATCTTGAGCATTTTGGAGTTTCATGTATTTTTCGCTGAAAATTTTCGTCATGCTGTCAGTCCTTTTTTTTGCAATTGAAAACTCTGTAGAAGTGATTTAGTGCTCTCTAATCTGCTCGTCAGTAATACTTAAAAAATTGGAAACTATGCTGAAACCAAGAAATGATTTGTATTCCCGATTGGAGATGGAGATATAATAGAAACAGAATATTTCACATTTTGATTTGTGAGGAAGAGGTCAAGTTAGAAGAGTGGCCTGTAATTTCTGGTAATCGAGTCGGTTCAGTTACTAGCTGTGCTAAATTTTTGATGGAGACAAAAAGCGCGGTATCAAGATCCTTTTGATCTGTAGTTTTAAAAAATTTCAGCCGGGCAGTTTTATGAACATTGAAATCTCCCGCGTTAACGATTTTTTAATAATTAAACTTATAACTAAGTTAACTAAAAACGAAATTATAATTTCTATTTAGTGACAGAGGGAATTATGGGGCTACTGAAGCATTCACATATACTTGAAAACAATTCTTCCAGTTTTTTACTAGAGGTTTGGACTTAATCTCTATCTGCCAATTTGTGAAAAATATCAGGGTTTGTTGAGTATTAGTTTTAGGCATTTGTTCTATTCGACTTTTAATTTTTTACGAATATGAGCGCATTAATTTAAAACTGGACATACCATAGATATGGTAAAAGACATGGTCACATTAAAACTTTGTACACAGGATTAGTAGGTTTTCAGTCCATAATCTTAACTATCTTCAGTGTTTTAGAGATGTTTGCGATGTCATGGTATACTAGGTTTTTGTCTAAGAACATCCCTATTTATTTTATACTAGCAAACCCCCGCGACTTCGTCCGCGTACAAATAGCAATAATAAGCAATTTTTGAGAGTGTAGTTAG
The DNA here is from genome assembly GCA_963669355.1 of Chorisops tibialis. Taxonomy (NCBI): domain Eukaryota; kingdom Metazoa; phylum Arthropoda; class Insecta; order Diptera; family Stratiomyidae; genus Chorisops; species Chorisops tibialis. Next base: position 108,293,058 of record OY770262.1, on the reverse strand, counting down.
TAATGCATTATGTGGGATATAAAATCTGCTTACTTTAATGGCTCTTTGAAGAGAATGGTTTGTATATTGTTGGAATCAGAACCATAAATTATTAAGAATGAAAGCATGATACTCCCATTTTTATGGGACAGGCTCGTGATCAAATCAAACCCGTGATTCAAGATCATATACGTGTTGAAGAGCGTTAAGAACATGTGAATAATTGTAGCTGGTGTTAATTAAAAAAAAGCAAATGAAATAACATTAAGCATAAAAACATAACAGGACTACGATTGTGCGTAAAGCCAAATCATACGATATTATTAATAGATGAATTCGAAATTTTTGCGGTGTTAAGAAATTTTGTATGGGGAGTGGTAGAAGGGGTGACAACACTGAACTAATTTGTTTCACATCATGCTAGAGTAGCTATAAAAATGTTTTGTACCAAATTTAAGCTTCAAAAATTGAGTAGGTACTGAGAAACTTAGTGCACTGAATTTAATGAAATTGTGCAATTTGTATGGGAGGTGGTAGAAGGAGTGGGGGGTTTTTGGTGATTTTTCGAAAAACAACTATAACTATCATGCAATTGATACACTTTAAATTTCAGATCTGTATCGTTCACACTTTTCAAGAAAATCGAATTGTTACATAGTCGTGTAATGTGCCTCATTGTATGGGAGGGGGTACAAGGAGTGAAGCTACTCGGTTAATTTTCTTTCCACTGTTAATAATAATGCTAATTAAGGATTAAGTTTAAATTTTTACCTCGATGAAATTTAAATGTACTGAGAAAATTCGTTTAGAGTATTTTATGAAAAAGTGCGGTTTATATGGGAGGTGGTGGAAGGAGAAGGGGGTTTTTGGTGATTTTTTGAGAAACAACTATAATCATCATGCAATTGATATATTTGAAATTTCAGATCAGTAACATTCAGACTTTTCAAGAAAATCGAATTCTTGTGAAGGCGTGGAACTGTGTCACATTGTATGGGAGGGGGTAGAAGGAGTGAAGCTAATCGGTTAATTTTATCTCGATATTAATAATAATGTTAATTAAGGATTTAATAGAACATTTTAGCTCGATGAAAGTTACACGTACTGAGAAAATTGGTGTAAAGTGGTTCATGAAAAAGTGTAGTTTGTATGGGAGGTGGTAGAAGGAGTGACAGACCTTAAATAATTTGTATACCAAAAGACTGCATTTATAATAGAAATAATATAGTCCAAATTTCAAATTAATAGCTTTTATAGTTTTCAGGAAAATTTGATTAATATATATTTTTGAAAATGAGTCACTTTGTATGGGAGGGGGTAGAAGGCGTGAGGAGAGTGAAATAAAACTAAAAGCAGATTTCATTCCGATGGACACTTAACAAACTGTGCAAGTTTCATTACAATCGGTTCAGCCGTTTGTGCGTGAAAAGCGGTCGTACAGACAGACAGACAGACAAAAATTTCAAAAATGTGTTTTTATGCTTAGTTAGTGCTAAAATAACTCAAAAAACTAACTTATAGCCATTTATAAGCAAATAACAGACAGACACTACAATTATATTTATATGTATAGATTGGTTTGGTGAATGTTTTCACAGTGCATTTCGAATTGAAAGAAAAGATTTCCGGATTTTGCACTGTTACGGTTTATTATTCGTGACGTTTCAGTCTCTGCAGAGACCTTTATCAAACTGTATTTATTTTATAGTATAAGCCCATGTTATAACTTCTCCAGAAAGGTAAATTTTTGTGGTTGATAGAAACTTCTGCAAGCTTGGCTGTATTGAATTTTACACTCTAGATGAAAGCTGAGAGTGTTATAAGTTCACTCTAAGATTTGCGACGCTAAGAAAAAAGGTTTGGAGAAAAAAACTGAACTGAACTTCAAAACCGAAAGTCCTTTCGTCCGTCTGTCCGTCCGTGGGTTTTTTAACTTTGAAACGCGTTAAGCTTGAAAGTTCCAAATTCCTAAACGTATTTGGCAAAAATACAAGGTTAAGTTCGTTAATAGGTCAAATCAATCCACCCCTTCTACCCCTGCCATTAAAATTGATATTATCGAAAAACTTTGATCTACATGGATTTTAAATTTGGAACAAATTTTTCGAATCCCCCACTCCTTTCACAACTTCCCATAAAAACTGCAATTTTTTATGAAATACTCTAAAGTAATTTTTTCAGTGGCGTATATTGTGCATTAAATTTTATTTTAAAATTTTTAGCGAGACCGAAAAAAAATAGACGATTACCTTCACTCCTTCTAGCACCTCCCATAGAATATGACCTAATTTCACTGCTTTAAAAAAAGACGATTTCCTGAATAGAGTGAATTCTAGTGCTCTTCAATTTAAAATACGTTACCTGATTTTTATAGGTATATTTGAAAAAAAACATTGATAACTCCTTACTCTTTCCACCACCTCCCATACTGAATGTTCAATTTCACTAAATCCAATACATTAATTTTCTTATGCCTATTAAGTTTTTGAAGCTTAAATTATATGTAAAATATTTTGATAGCAACTCTAGCGTGATGTGAAAATTTAGTTCAATGCCGTGACCTCTTCTAACACTCCCCGTACAAAATTTCTTAATATCACAAAAATTTCTCATACATCTAGAGTATAGCATGATTGGACTTTGTACCCTTTGTTATGTTTATTTTCCAAATCGTGAATTAAATTGATAACATTTTAGTTTTACTTGAAACGATCGCTGCGAGAGAGAGAAGCCGATTAATTGGGTTAAATATACAGGAAACGAGAACTTCACTAAGTTGAATATGAGTCTTTGACAGTTGCATTGTTTTAAATTCTCTATTTCTACTTTATTATTTTAATAAAAAAGTATTGTCGACTTGAAAAAAAAAAATTTGCTACCCTGAAATTTTGTTTTTTCGCGTTTTATGACTAAAATAGCCTGAAAATGCAAAAAAAAAATCCGTCTGTCTGTACACCGTCCGCCGTACGCCGGTGTGTACGCTCAGCGCACATTAACTCCCAAACCCTTCAAGATAGAAAGTTCATTTTTGGAGGGATTGTAAATAGTTGCGGATCTCAGGCGGACACTCATTATGGGGTGTACGGATTCAGGGGAAGCCGGGGGGAGCACTTACACCGAAAACTAAGAATTCAAATATCTCAAACATGGTTACAGCTAGGAAGCTAAAAATCTATATACATATAAAAAGGTTTGTGGGACAACAAAATTAATTTAATTTTTTTATCCATTGGGGTGCAAAAAGGGGGGGCTAAAAACCAATTGTCGGCCAAATTTTTTTTTCAAATGATTATACATCTTCGAAATTACTTAGCATAAAAAATTTACATTTTTAAACCATCAAAATGGTATATAGATCCACTGGAATTAGCTTACATAGAGGCTAATTATTGTAAGGGAAGGGTCAGGGGGGTGGGGGGGGGGTGCAAAGAAAAACACTTAAAAATCAATATCTCGGCTATTTGTTAAGCTATGTAATTGAAACTTGGTACTTATATTAAACTATACTAGATAAATACGAGAAAAATATAACATTTGGACAAAATAGTAGTGGGAGAAAATGGGGAGCATTGCACTTTCCAAAATTGCAAAACATTCTATCTAAAAACTCAGTGCAGATATCAAATTCAAATTTCGTCAAATTGTAGAACTGCATAGTTTTGAACTTTGGTAAAAGTTTTACGTTGGGAGGTGCAAGGTGAAGGAGGCGGTAAGCAAAAATTTCGAAAATTTTGAGTGATTTTTTTAGGGCTCTGGTAAGAGACACAAAGTTTAAATTTTTTAAGTGGATACATCTATTTAATATACGTAGAGAAAAAATAATAAAAATTCTGCAATTGTAATGCACCGACCCCCCTGGTCTAACGTGCACAAGGTGTTCCATGTGCAATGTAAAAACACATAAACTGAAAATTTTTGAATGAAATTTTAAGGTACAAACTTGAAAATTTGCGAAATGTATTTAAAATAAATTTCTAAGAGAATGAAATATTAACTTGTTGAATACCTTCGAAACTTCTACCCCCTCCCATACAAAATTATTTTTTCGACCATTTTAAAAAAATCAATTATCACCTAAAAATGAAAAGCTATCAATTTAAAATGTTGCACAAAATCTTACGAAAATAGTTAAAACAGAACTGCGTCAAAAGTTTTGAGATCACATTTCCCCTCCTACCCCCTCCCATACAAAAGTATGATGTCGACCAATTTCAATAAATCAACTGCTAACAAACAAATTGAAAGCTACGAACTTGAAATTTTGTACGAGCACCTTACAAAAGAAATTAAATAAAACTGCATCACAAATTTTACATTTGCGGAACCTCGTCTACCCCCTCCCATACAAATGATTGGTTTCGTGAAAGTAAAATACACCAAATTTTATGAAAATTCTATGCAACTTCGTCTACGAAACTGACATTCTATGCTGAAAATATTGGACGTAATTGAAGCAATCAATTGAAAAATTATTGACATTCACCCACCCTTAATATTACCCCTCCCTCATAAAAACCCAAACTTGCATAAACGAATGAAATATTGATTACATGTACTGGAGCTATTGATCGCATTCGCAACTAAGTGTTGAATTGGCATCATCCCTGCCCTAAAGGGGGTTCCACTTGTGAAAGGGGGTTTCACTTGTGAAAGGGGGTTCCACTTGTGAAAGGGGGTTCACTTAGTCTTCCCTAACCACTTTAACTTACATATTGACTTTCCATGCATCTTTAACTTGTCCCAAAAATAATAAAGTTGCGCCCGACTTGTTGGCAGTTTATTTAACCTACTTCTTAAATACGGGTAACATAAGATTTTTCAAATTGAGTGCCTTTCGCACAACCTCCTATTTGCAGCAATTTTACATATTGAGGTGGCTCCAATATACCACAGCAGTAAATGTAAAATTATACGTCTTCTGGAATTTGAAAACACCACAGGCTTTTCTATAGCTAGGATATTTTTGAATTACTACTGCTAATAAGTTCCGTATCAGATATATTTTTTTTGGAATTTTGTACAAGCTCCAGACCTAAATATTGATATTCTTTGAAGCGATATAGATTAATTACTTTAGAGCCCAGTTGACTGACTTTATGAAATTTATATCCTTAGCAATGGTGAAGTTCAGGCGAAGAGATGCGAGCACAGTGATTTATCATAACAATATCTCTTCTAACTCTTACTTCTGAATTTCCAGAAAATACCAATCATATTCGTCTTCCTTCATGACTTTTCATTGGTTATAGTTTTGTGAACATCTTATGTGGTCTTAAGGCACTTTTAAAATTTAAATACGCACTTTCGGCTAGTTTTAAGCGTTCTTACGTTAGTTATAAAAGTTTTGTAATTTATTTTACGGCGAAAGCTGAAATAACTCTTCCATAATTTAAATTAATATTTCAAATTAAAACGTGGACACTTCCACTTTTGCGGTAGTTCAAACTACAAAAGTTCGGTACCTAATATGAGAACGCGTAAGACTAGCCGAAAGAGCATACCATATTTAAACATTACAAGTGTAATATTTGGCAAAGAACTGAAAACAAGGAGACAGGTATAGAAGAGCCTTGATTGTGCATTAATTTAAAAAGTAATTTCAAAATCAGGAGCTAGGTACTTCGTGCAACAAAAAATAGAAAGCTATTTGCCGACTTTTTTCGTTGGATCAATTGAATCTTGATATTGAGGAAAGAGTAATATATAGATAATATATATTGAATACCAATTCATATATTCTCAACATGAAGTCAGAGAATAAGAGTACTTCTTTAGAATTGATAGCATTCTCTTCGCAAGTTACAAAAGTAGCTACGCTATAAATTTGAGCTGTTTTCTGTGAAGTTTCGATTTTAAGAATCAATGAGTTACGAATTTCTCAGTATTTCAAACTGATGAGAAATAGATTACAAGAAAAATGTCCATTTTTTATTGTCAATGATTAAATGAACAACGACAAGTCTTAGATACGAAATATCCTTTACTATCAATTTGTAGTTGATGCAAAACTGTGTTTGATAAATGAGAATAGAATGATTATTTATTTATTGATTCCGTACAGCAGCATGGGGTGATTTAGCAATTTCCATTTCAAAATTGATTCCATTAAGAGCGATTCTATTCGTCTCTAGCTACGTGACTTCACTCCTATAATTTTCTAGGCCAAAACAAGCTTTTTCTTTTATGCGACACCTTAGACCTAAATGAATTTTGTCGCAGTATTTTTTTAGTTTTCTGAATCAAGATAATCGATTGGTGTTCATCTGTAGTTGATGAAGCAATCCATTTGTTTGGAATTGTTGTAGAATAAGAAATAGTGCAGTTCTTTATTATCATTTCCGTATTTTTATTTATTTTCTAATGTCCTACTGAAGTTGCATTGTTGGCTAAACGTATTATGGAAAATCGTTCAATTTGGTTTTTTGAGAACATTATTTTGAGTAGATTACTTTATTATTCTAATAATAAATTATTGTGATCGACATGAAAAAAAATTTGCTATCCTGACGTAACTAAATTAGCCTAAAATGCAAAATATTAAAGCGGTAGAAGTGTCTCTGACTACGTTTAGCATTTGCCATGGCCACCAATTTCTTGTGGTCACCACGAATTTTATTGTAATAGCTGTTAAGTCGAACATTTCCATAATGAAAAGGTCAAGTGGACGTAAGGATTGAGTTACCTTCAAGGCAGCTTTTTTCATAATTCTTGATGCTTTGTAAAGTTCAAGTCACAGAGAATTATATCCCAGGTACAGATTACAAATTGTAATGGAAAAATTTGAGCAATATGTGACGTGATCTGCCATCTAAATTAGTAGCAACACGTTGATCCAATACACTAACACTACATGTTCAGAATAAATCAATTAAAAAACAAAAACGTAAGAGAATCGTTGGGCGTAAAGTCCAATCCATCATAATAATCTAGATGAAATGGGAAAGATTTTAATACAGAAAATACTTATGTAATCTCAAATTCCTTGACAATGACATTTATATGGGTGATTGTAGAAGGAGTACGTTGAAGTATACAATTTTCGAACAAGTAATTTCGTACTGAATTTCATAACCGTAACTTTCATAACTCTGAAGAAATTTTATAAATTTACTGTTCTGAATTTTGTGGGATTTGTATGGGAGGTGGTAGAAGCAATTTGGATGACTTGAAGCAAATACCTTACGTATTTTCCACATTGATCTGCTGTTCAAGTCGTTAGCACCAATGTTTTCCAAAGAGAAAAGCTTTCTTAAATTTCTAAAATATGAAAAATTAAAAATGTTTGTGAAGTTAATAATTTAAAAAAATTTTTGTTTCTACTTTGTCCAATTTTTGAAAAAATCGATGATCCTTAGTTCAGTATACTTACTCAAGTCAAAATCTTCGAACAAAAAACACATTTTTCTATCTCTTATCCTCCAGAAAGGGGAAAGGATACCGAAGGCCTGACGAGCTTTATTTAGCCGAGCCTCAACATCCTTTTCGGCTCCGCCGTCCATGCTGACAATGCTTCCGAGATAGCAAAAAGCTTGCACCTCTTCCTCATCTTGTCCATTAAGAATAATCGGTGTGCTTGTGTTCGAAGCCATGTACATTTAAAGGAGAGTCCTATCTGCTTATCAAAAAAAAAAAAAAAAAGTTAAATATCATTTCCCGGAGTAGTTTAATTACAAAGTCTCTATACTTTATTGTCACAATCTAAATTGCAAGACTAAAAGTAAGGTTCGATAGCAGATATTTGAACCATTCATTTAAGTGTCTGTCTGTCTGTCCGTCTGTGCGTCTGTCTACAGCATAACTCTCGAAAGCTTTGAGCTACAGTGCTAAAAATTGTTGGATGTCATTTTTAGCAAAAAGGTAACTTTAAGTTCATGAATGGGCTACATCCCTCCACTCCTTCTACCCCCTCCCATACAAAATGACACAAATGCGCAATTTGACAATAAACGGATTTGCTCGAAAAGTCTAAAAGCTATTGGTCTGAAATTTGGAATATATTACTTTTATGATAATATCAATCTACCGTATAAAAATTATACGTGTCCTTCCCCTCCTTCTACCACCTCTCATACAAACTGTACTTGTCATAAATTACTCTAAGCCAATTTACTCAGTGCGTATAAAATTTACCAAGCTGAAATTGTGCATTAAATATTTATTTAAAATTGTTAGTAAGGCTAAACAAAATTAGACCATTAGCTTCACCCCTTCTACCCCCTCCCATACAAAATGGCACAATTTCGCAATTCGACTATAAATGTATTTGCTCGAAAAGTCTGAAAGCTATTAGTCTTAATTTCGGGATATATTACTTTCATAATGATTTCAATATACAGTATAAAAATTATTTGCGTCCTCTCTCTCCTTCCGACCCCTCCCATACAAACTACACTTTTTCATGAAATTAGCCGATTTTCTCAGAACATATAACATTTATCGAGCTCACATTTTGTGATAAATACTTATTTAGCATTATCACTAAGACCAGAAAAAAATATTTGATTAACTTTACTGCTTCTACCCCCTCCCATACAATATGACACAGTTTCACTACTTCCCAAAAAATCTATTTTCTTGAAAAGTATGAATGGCACTAGTCTAAAATTTAAGAGATGTCAATTTTATGATATTCTTAGTTATTTCTGAAAAAATCACTAAAATCCCCCCACTCTTTCTACCACCTCCCATACAAACTGCACATTTTCACTAAATCTAACACATTAATTTTCTCAGCTCCTATTCCATTTTGCATTTTGTACAAAACATTTTTATAGCTACTTTAGCATGATGGGGAAAAAATTAGTTCAATGCTATCACCGCTTCTAACACTCCCCATACAAAATTTCTTGGGATCACAAAAAAATTTATTCCATCTAGAGTATCGTAAGATTGCGCTTTACGCGCAATCGTAGCCCTGTTATGTTTTTGAAGAAGTTTTTGGCAGTTTTAAGAATACGTCGCAGATACCTTGTGGTCCTGGTTGTGGTCGATATATCGATGACCAAAAAAACAAAGTTTTCAGTAGGACCTCACCGCACATACCAAAGATGCTCGTGCATTCTTATCATTGCCGCTTACTTCGACGTCTAAAGCGCAGCCGGTGCCGGAACATAATAATTTGATTTATCATCGATGTAGAAAACAAAGTATCCATCACTTGCATCATATCGTGGCGTACGTCGTACCCCGTACATATCGTCGGTTACCTAGCAAAATATTTGAGTTACAAAATGAAAATTCTACAGCAGAGCGTGAAATTCACTGTGATAATTAAGCTAAAAGAAATTATATATCCGTATTTTTCATACTTTAAATAATTTTAAGTCCAAATATTTGAACTCTTAGTATTTTCAAACGTTCTACCCAAAGCACTAAGCTGATTGTAAAAAAACCTAATTAATAAAAAATAAACTGCCAACAAGTCGGGCGAAACTTTTCTATTCTTGGGACAAGTTGCGGATGAGTGGAAAGTCAAAATGCAGGTTAGAGTGGTTAGGGAAGGCTAAGTGAAAGGGAGTTCTTGGGCAGGGCTGTTGTCAAAAAAATAATATTTCATTCGTTTCTGTAGGTTTGGATTTTTATGAGAGGAGGAGGAGGGGTAATAGTAAGGGTGGGTGGATGTTAATAGCTTTTTAATTAATTTCTTGAATCACATCCAATATTCTCTGTATAGAATGTGTTTCATAGCCGAAGTTGCATAGAATTTCCATAAAATTCTGTGTATTTTACATTCACAAAACCGAACATTTGATTTAATGAAATTGGTCGAAATCATAGTTTTGTATGGGAGGGGGTAGAAAGGCAAGCGCGATTTCAAAACTTTTAACGTAATTTCATTTCAACTATTTTTAAAAGTTTTACTTTATTATTTTTTAATAATAAAGTATTGTGATCGACACAGAAAAAAAAAAAATTTGCTACCCTGAAATTTTGTTTTTTCGCGTTTCATGACTAAATTAGCCTAAAAAAGCAAAAAAAAAAATCCGTCCCGCCGTACGCCGTACATATGGACTCGTACCTCCAAGACCGTTAAAGGTAGAATGTTGGTTTTTGGGTGGATTGTTAATTTGGTAAGTGAGCTCCATTATCCAAATTTTTGGGAGTGTGGGATGGAAGGGGGAGGCGGGGGGATGGAAAAAGTCGAAAAATACACTTGCTAATATCTTCACCACGAATGCAGATAGAAAGATGAAAATCAGCATACATATAGAGAAGGTTGTGGGACATACTCCAAAAATAATTTAATTTTTTTATCCATTGGCGTCCGAAAAGGGGGGGCTAAAAACAAATTGTCGGCCGAATCTTTTTTTGAAATGGTTATATCTTCGAAACTACTTACCATAAAAAATTCATATTTTGGGACAATTAAGATGGCGTATAGATCCATCAGAATAAGCTTAGAAATAGGCTAATTATTGTAAGGGGGAGGGTCAGGGGGGGTGCAAAGAAAAACACTTAAGAATTAATATCTCAACTATCTCTTAAGCTATGTAATTGAAATTTAAAACATATACTAAGCTATACTAGCAAAATACAAAAAAAATATAAAATTTGGTCATAATAGTAGTGGGAGGAAATGGAGAGCATTTGAAAAATAGAGCACTTTTCAAAATTAGAAATCGTTATATCTCAAAATTGAGTGCAGATATCGAATCAAAAATTCGTCCGATTATAGAACTATATAATTTATAATTTTGATAAAAATTTTAAGTTAGGGGGTGTAAAGGGAGGGAGGTGGTAAGCAAAAATGTCGAAAATTTTGAGTGATTTTTTTAGGACTCTGGTCAAAGATAGAAACTTTAAATTTTGCATGTGGATACATCTATTTTATATACACAGAAAAAAAAAATAATTTGATCCACAATTGTTACGAACCGACCACCACGGTCTAAGGGGCACAAGGTGTTTCATGTGCAGCGAAAAAAACACGAAAACTAAAAATTTTTGGATGTAATTTTAAGGTAGAAACTTGAAAATTTGGGAAATACATTTAAAAAAAATCCCCAAACGTATAAGATATTAACTGGTCGAATACCTTTGAAACTTCTACCCCCTCCCATACAAAATTATTTTTTCGACCATTTTTAAGAAATTAATTATCACCTAACTATTAAAAGCTATCAATTTGAAATTTTGCATAAGAACTTAAAAAAGTATTTAAAATAAAATTATTTTAAAAGTTTTAAAATAGCACTTGCCCTTCTACCCCCTCCCATACAAAAGTATGATTTCGACCAATTTCATTAAATCAACTAATAAACAACAAATTAAAAGCTACGAATTTGAAATTTTGTACGAGCACCTTACTAGAGAAAGAAAAGAAAATTGCATCACAAATTTTGCAATTCCCTTACCTCTTCTACCCCCTCCCATACAAAATTATTTTTTCGAGCATTTTTAAGAAATCGGTTATCAGCTAACTCTTAAAAGCTATCCATTTCAATTTTTGCCGGAAAACTTATAAAAATAATTGAAATGAAATTTTGTTATAAGTTTTGCAATCACGCTTGCCCTTCTACCCCCTCCCATACAAAAGTATCATTTCTACCTATTTCATTGAACCAACTAATAACCAACAAGTTAAAAGCTGCGAACTTGAAATTTTGTACGAGAAGATTACAACAGAAAGGAAATAAAATTGCGTCACAATCCTTACGTTTCCCCTACCTCCTCTACCCCCTCCCATACAAATGTTGGTTTCGTGAATGTAAAATACACAGAATCTTATTCTATGCAACTTCGTCTATGAAACTGACATTCTATACAGAGAATATTGGACGTCAATTAAAAAACTATTAACATCCACCGACCCTTACTATCAACCCTCATCCCTCCCCTCACAAAACTCAAACTTGCATAAATAAACGAACGAAATATTGGTTATATATACTGAAGCTTTTGAACGTTTCCGCAAAGTGTTGACAACTGTCCTGCCCAAGAACCCCCTTTCACTTAGTCTTCCCTAACCACTCTAACCTGTATATTGACTTTCCACGCATCCGCAACTTGTCCCAAGAATAATAAAGTTTCGCCCGACTTGTTGGCAATTTATTTGTGTAAAATGTCAAATTGATACCTCTTAATAGTTAAGTGATAATTGATTTCTTAAAAATGGTCGAAAAAATAATTTTGTATGGGAGGGGGTAGAAGTTTTAAAGGTTTTCGACCAGTTAATATTTCGTATATTTAGGAATTTTCTTAAATGCATTTTGCAAATTTTCAAGTTTCTACCTTAAAATTTCACTCAAAAATTTTCAGTTTGTGTTGTTTTCAATGCACATGAAAGAACTTGTGCACGTTAGACCGGGGTGGTCGGTTTATAACAATTATGAATCAAGTTATTATTATTTTTCTATGTACATCAATTAGACGTATCCACATGCAAAATTTAATCTTGGTATCTTTTACCAGAGCCCTAAAAAAACCTCTCAAAATTTTCGACATTTTTGCTTATCAGGGACCACCTCCCAACTTAAAATTTTTACGAAAATTGACAACTACGTAGTTCTACAATCTGACAAATTTTCGATTTGATATCTGTACTCTTTTTTGAGATATAAGGATTTCTAATATTGAAAAGTGCGCCATTTTTGAAATGCTCCCCATTTCCCACCACTACTATTATTTCAACATGTTACATATTTTTTGTTTTTTCCTAGTATAGTTTAATATATGTTTCAAGTTTCAATTACATAGCTTAATAGATAGTTAAGATATTCATTTTTTAAGTATTTTTCTTTGCACCCCCTGACCCTCCCCTTACAATAATATATATATAAATATGAATTTTTTACGATAAGTAATTTCATAGAAATAACCATTTGAAAAAACAATTCGGCCGACAATTTGTTTTTAGCCCCCCCCCCCCTCTTTCGCACGCCAATGGATAAAAAAATTAAATTATTTTTAAAGTTTGTCCTACAACCCTCTCTATATCTCTACTGATTTTCAACTTTCTATCTGCATTCGTGGTGGAGATATTAGCAAGTGTAGTTTTTGACTTTTTCTCTCCCCCGCCTTGGGCTTAAAGCCCAATCATATGATACTCTAGATGAAATGGGAATAACTTTAATATACCGGAAAATATGTCAGCTCAAATTCAAAATAGAAGCATCCGTATTCGAAAATACTGGGTTAAGTAGTTTATCGTCAGAATTGGGAATACTATTTTATTGTTGGAAAGAACATAGTTCGATAAAAGACGAAGCACAAACGTTAAGACGGGATGTTGGAATACGAGGTAGTAGTCATGTTAAAGTCACCACAGCTAAAAAACGAAGAACTGGCACTAAGATTAATGATGAAATAAGAAAACAGGTTAAAGAAATTTTCAAAAACAGAGACCGGGGTTGATACACCCTATATATTATAACGTAAATGATCTAATATAATATATTCCTCAATATATATCGTAATAGCAAACTATTAATTGAAGTAAATTACTGAAATTGAGAAACTTGATAAGGTTTGGATCACTGTCGCATTCACTTGATAAATTAATTGACCAACTTTTCTAATAAATAGAATAACAATCTTAACCCGAATATTCGAAATACCACTTCAAACTATAGTTGTGTGTCTATTTTTTACAGAAAATACTCCTCGATATTTATTTATGATTTACTTTAGTTCTTATGGCTTAAAATCAATACACATAAGTCTATTAGTGTGACAAATGTCAGGGTTTTTTCGAGATTCTTGCATTTTATTTCTATCCACTCGAGTATTTTAATTTTTTTCCGATTTATTCTATAATGAAATTTAAACGAAAAAATTTGTCAATCGAAATAAATTCATTGAGTTATCGATGTAATAATTATAGTTTATGGATTTTCTAAAAATTGTATTCTGCTTATGTAAGCAAGTTTAAGCAGTAGTATGAATTAAAAATTAAATTCTATATGATTCATACGCGATGATTAATTGGTCTCTAGAATTAAATGAAGATTAAATAAATTTTCATTTGGCTTTATGAGATATCGAATAATCCGGATTTACATTTAATTTGCGTTGCTCGAGACATTTGCTTCACATTCATCAATTTCATTTATTTCCGTTTTTTTTTTTTTTTTTGATTTTTTTAGAGTTCAAAAATAAACTTTGAATAATATTAAATGGAAAGATGATTTTCAGGATTGATTTTTATGAAAATATCAATACACGTGCTTTTGGCCTGATTTTTTTAGTCAAGTTATCGTAAAATGATTTAATGTTGGATTGGGATATATTTTTTTATTAAGCGATTTGAGAGAATCATGTTCATCATCAATCGGGCTGCATATTATCAGTAGCCCTGTTTCTGGTGGTAATAAATGATATTGAAAGCTGCACTAGAACCTGAGGAGGGTAAAGGTTTTCAGTGAGTAATATTTAATATATTAAGTCACGTTGATTAAGCGCTTGTTTGCATGTAACTGTTTGGACTTGGACTCAAATGTTCGTTCGTTGCATTCGAAATTTAAATATATGAAAGGAGTGCAAGACTTATGTTATTTTGTATTGTCCACTTCATGCTGACAAACATATTGAGGCTCTTATAAACAAACATCATCAGGCCTTCGGTATTCTCCATTTGGCTCACCAAGAAGCTGCAATCTTTGGTAAACTACTACCTCCTACGCATGACGAACTTAGTAGTAGAATTGTCCAGACTACAATAGACACTTAGATTTAATGGCAGGAATGGCAGTGGATCGGTCTTACTTTGAGGAAATCAGAGCGAAACATTGCCAAACAGAATCTGGATTATATCCTCAAAGAAGACGTCGTGTTGGTCGACCATGTAGAACATAGAAGCGAGCAGTTGAGCGGGAGACCAGACTCCCCTGGCGATAATTAAAGACCGATGCTCAGGGTTGCGCCTTGTGGAAGAGAACTGTTTCTGTTCTATGCTGATATAGGTTATCTTAACAGGAAATTAATAATTAGAGGCCAATTATAAATTTTTAATTACACTGCCAGGGTATAGCCTAGTAGGTAGTGCGTTGGTCTTGTAATGCGAAGGTCGTGAGTTCAAATCCCGGCCGGCGCAACATATAATTCCGGCACATTACCTGCTTGGGTATACCTTGGTCACCTCAATTTAAGAAAATGCAAAATTCGCAGAAAGAGGGTTGTGCGGAGGGCTAACAACCCTTCCACAATAAGTAATGAAAAATGTTAAGGAACCTGAATATCAGGAGGCCAAGGTCCGATTTGGGCTGTAGCGCCATTGTAGAATAGAGAAATTACACTTTTATTAATAAAAGTTATTCCGTTATTTGTAGCTCTTCATACTTCTCTAAACTATTTATAATTTTATAATCTAGATCCAGACTTCATCTATTTCATCATTAGTATATTGTATTTGCCTTACCGTTTGTAACGCTAAGAAATAATACTCGCACAGAGTCGCTAAGGGAACATAAATATTTGTTATCGCTCAGAAACTTCTATTCCGAGTGACCGTCTGTCCGTTTGTCTACAACATAACTCTCGCCCTCTCCCTCTACCACTGCCCATACAAACTTCATGAAATTTCGAAATTTTAATAAATTGATTTTTCTTCGGAACTGTTTTAGCTATCGATTTGAAAAGTGGATCAAAGTATAATGATGAAAATACCAATAACATCACGAATATTGATCCCCTTACTCTTTCTACCACCTTCCATACAAATGTACAATTTTGAAAAATGAATTTTTTCGATTTTTGTTAAAACTAGCAAAGCTAGAACTAATTTCATTGCAATTGAAATCAGTTTCGAAAAAAATTACCATCTTCACCTCACTCCTTCTAATACCTCCCATAAAAATTTCCTGAATATTTAAATTAAATTTGTGCGATAGAAATTAACTTATGCAAAAGTATGTTTTCGACCAATTGCAATAAATCAACTAATTAACAACTAATTAAAAGCTACAAACTTGAAATTTTGTACGAACACCTGTCAAAAGAAACTTAACAAAACTGCATTACAAATTTTGTTATTCCCTTACCTTCTATATCCCTTCCCATAAGTGTTAAATAATTGACAACAGCCCTTCATTTAGTTTTTCTTTTCCACCAACATACATATTGTCTTCCCACGTGTCCTCAACTTTTCCCAAGAATAATAAAGTTGAGCCCGACTTGTTGGCAGATTTTTTTTCATATATGTAAGACGAGCAATGGGTTTTAGTAATCTAGTACCTCTTCTTATGGTACAAGTGGTAAGAAATTGATAATATTATATCGCAGGTGCTTAAGGCAGTCAGTTTAAGTTATGTCTTAGTGTAGTTTATCGATTTAATCCAGTAATGTCAACATATTCTTACTTGTAAAAATTATTGCTAACTGCCATTCTCTCCTAAGTAAGGTGGCCGTCAAGGTAAATCATTTGTGGAATACAAGCATCATTAGATCGAAAGTAATGAAAGCATGGTAGTTAAATAAAAGCCACAGGATAGTTAATAGATTGACTGATAGTGCTGCAGTTACCTGTTATCTGTTCAGGTAATATGTAGTAGTAAATACTGTCGCGAGTACAAATTGAAATACGCCGTTTCCCAATAGATGGCGCCAGCAGTAAATGCTAATCAACAATGACGGATTAGGAAAAAAACTTAGGCATCTGTCAACAACTCCTCATCATTTTTTTGAAGTGCGAATATGTCAAAGTTTGAGCCAAATAAGCGTCGTTTGGGGGAAGTTTTGCCTTTTGCCATCAATTCAAAACAATCTGCAGCTGAGACGCTTCGAATGATTATTGAAACTCATGGTTAGGGTACTATTAGAAAGAACGTGTCACGAATGGTTTCAATGCTATAAAATGGATGATTTCGGAGTGGAAGATAAAGAGCGTCCCAGAACAGATAACAAGTTTGAGGCATTGGAGGCATTAATGGGCGTAGATTTATGCCAAACGCAAAAACAATTTGCTGATCCATTAAGCGTGACTCAACAAACCATTCCAAATCGTTTTAAAGGCTTGGGAATGATGCAAAGGAAATTGGTTACCATACTAGTTGAAGCCAAGAAACGTCGAACAGTCTTTTTCACACGCGATCAGCTGCTCCAACGGCAAAGCAGAAAAGGTTTTTTTTTCATCGCATCGTCACTAGTGATAAGAAGTTGATCCATTACGATATTCCAAAGCGCGAAAATCGTGGGGACACTGCATCCATGCATCAACATCGACGGCTAAGCCTAAAATGCATGGCTCGAAAATCATGCTGTGTATTTGATGGGGCCAGCTAGGTGTGGTGTATTATGAGCTGCAGCAATTGGGTGAAATAATCACAGAAGATCTTTACAAAAAACAACTAATGCACTTGAGCCAAGCATTGAAGGACAAACGGCCCCAATATGACGAGAAACACGATTAAGTGATTTTGCTGCACGACAACGCTTCGAAAACCTACCTGGAAACACTGAAATGGGACATCATACCCCACCAGCTGTATTGTCCAGACACCGCCCCTTCCAACTACAACCTACTCCGATCGATGATGCATGGCCTGGCAGAGCAGCACTCCCATTTTTATGAAGAAGCCAAAAATTGGGTCGATTCTTGGATCGGCTCAAAATAAAAGCAGATTTTCGGCGCGGATTTCGTATGCTGCCAGAAGTATGGGAAAAGCTGTTGCAAGCGATGGGCATTTCTTTGAATAATAAATATTTAACCCTTTGTGCAGAATAAACGGACGATTTTCAGATTTTCGGATTTTTATATGAACTTCTGTATCATTATTTTTTTTATTTTTTTTCTCCGAGCCATATTTCTTAGCGTTACAAACTTTAGAGCAAACTTATAATACTCTGAGATTCCATCTAGATTATAAAACAGCGGTTTTCAATTTGTACTTCCAATATTTTGTTATTTTAAGAATGAGTTGTCCGTGTTTTTTGGAATATTGTGTTTCGAAAAATCGATTATAAATGTGATATTCTGTCGTTACATGTTCGGCGATTCGTTGTGTTCGTTTGAACTTTGCGTGTCTCCAATGTTGACTTTTTCACCTGAGCCACAATTTGAAAACATCTTCAGTTTCTAAATTGTTTTGTACTTAGTTCCCTGAAATTCCCCGGTATAGAGAACGTTGTTATGAAGTTGAATTTCCGTATTGCCCTGGATGTAAGGTAGTTTTATTCACTGTTTATCCATTTTCCCTTCTTCGGAATCTTATGGTTTGTTCGATTGTGGACGCTTCAGTCTCGAGGATATATTTATTTCGTTCGCTGTTCATGCTCGATTCAACTGATCTCTTTCTTTTCGAAGTTTGTTCGGGTTTTCTCCAGTTTTGCATCTGGGTCTATGCATTGGAGTTTGCAGTATTCCTGAATTTTGATGATGATGTGATAACGCGTTCTCGTTGCTTTTTATTTCCATGGTGAATTTGATTTGCCAAAAATTTGGCTTGTTCTTTTTCCCTTGATAAAATGATAAAAATAGACATTTTTCCGAAAAGAAGATACATTTTCGATCTAAAGGAGGGGCCACATACACTGAAAGGCGTTTTCGTTGATGATGAGGTAACTTTGAATCCAAAAATTATGCGAATAGCTGAAAATAGTTGCACGTGTGATAAATTGGCTGAAAAAGTGCCATCTGGCCAAGAGATGCCTGCAAAAAATTGACAT
This sequence comes from Chorisops tibialis, assembly GCA_963669355.1. Classification (NCBI taxonomy): domain Eukaryota; kingdom Metazoa; phylum Arthropoda; class Insecta; order Diptera; family Stratiomyidae; genus Chorisops; species Chorisops tibialis. The sequence goes on along the minus strand of OY770262.1, from coordinate 108,274,479 downwards.
TGAAAATTCAATGTACCTTTAAATGGTCATAAGATCTAAATAATTGCGTAATTTTTATTATTTTTCAGCTCAAAATATTTCAATCTTTATAGAAATAAAGAAAATGGGTCGAAAACGTATTATTTATATACATGCAAATAATTCAAAATCAAGCATTTTCAGTAAAAAAAATAGCTATTTCAGAATCTAATATTAACAGCAGAAACTTTAAAATTTCGAAACTAACCAGTTCCCTCCGTGGAGAGTTTTTTTAAAAAAAAAAAATAGTTCCTTACAAAATATCAAAATATGTTAGTTTATAAAAATTAACTTATTTTTTTGTTAGGATGTTCGAAAAAAAGGTTTCGGCAAATTGTTTGCTTATAAAACTGTACATTTTCACATAAATTGGCGATTTCGTGTATAGCAGTCTTTCCAAATAGTCGCGTCAAAATTTCCGCTAATACTCGTGAAATTGTAGATCTTCTTCCGCATGTTTCAAGGGTTTGCCTAGACCTCATAAAAAAATATTATTTAAAAAATATATATTAAAATATTTTTGTTGCTCTGGATGAATTTCCAAAACAGGAAATTTCGCCTACATGGGCAAAGCACAAAAACAGCCTTAAGGGAATCGGATTTTTGGGATGGGAAAGTAATAAAATAAATTTGCCTATTTTGAATTTTGGGTCTTTGTATGATTGATTGATTGGTATGAGCTGAAGCTTTCTCTTACCCCTAATCAATTTTTTGTTTGTACCTAATTTTCATGCCATTTCTTTGAACCTTCATGTGTATTTCTCGTGCGCTTCGAACAATCATTCAGATAAGAATATTATTAAATAATATTTTCTTTTAATTTACGATAATGTACGCTCATCCCATTATACCCCAGAAGGTGCACGAACCCTAATGGTGGGCAGTAATGTTTTGAATTTTGTTCTCATTCTACATATCTTATCTATTCGATCGAGAAAATGGGAGCCAATATCAAACGTGTTCTTCTGTAGTTCAACAAATTCACAAACATCTAGGACAGAATTTTTCGAAGTTTGAAATTCGGTTTTCACAAAAATTCTTTTAAAATACTGTAGAAGTTTTCTGGTGCAAGTTAGTAAAATACTTCATTATCCCGAACACAGTAAAAATTCTTCAAAATAGAAAAAAATTCAAACATTTCAAAAAATTTCAATCACTATCGCATCTCTAATGCATTACAGACTGCAGACACAAGTTTGCACTAACATTAAACTATTTCAATGGCAAAAGCAACATTCCGTAGACGATCAGTCCTCTTGTCATTCCACAGATGTCTTACGTGTGTATTTTTTATCGATTTAAATTTAGGATTTCGTATCAGATAAATGCGATTTCAGATGGCGTTCGGTTCTCTATTGAATCGAGCTTCTAGAACAAAAATAAATCAGTTTAAAAACGGAAAAGTGTCTTTAAGATTGAGTAGAAGTCGTAAAAGGTCAATTCAATCAAGGCCCAAGAAATCAATCACATTTTTGCGTTAGGTAAGAGACACTTGAAGAGGGTTGGTAACCTTTTGGTGTTGAGTGGTATATCTTGAAGCCTTTTATTTCAACAATTTCTTTAAAAGCTTTCTTTTCAACAACATATTGACATATTTAACGTAACTTTATATCGGCATTATGCTTTTATTTGTTGTACATATCAGATATGTTTAATGCGTCCCTTTTTAATACTTAATTAATTCTTAGCTATTTATGTTTTTTATAATTAAAATATTTTTTTGGGATTCTTATAGTTTCTTGGTTTAAAAATTCAGTGGGTGCCACTTTTCATTAAATTTTCAAAATAAATCAGGGAGATTGATTGCTATACAAATAATTTTCATCTTATTATATTTAGCGTCTGCAAAATCAAGCCTGCTAAAATCTTGCTTTCAAAATTTATTTATACCATGTTGAATTTATAATTTTCAATATCTAATCGTCTACATATCCATTTGGCAACACATTCAACCCGTTCTTTAATCTTTATCCGCCATATTGAGTTCGTTATTTTTTTTTTCTTAAATATTCAGTTACGTATAATTGATTCCATTTAGTGTTAGCCAAGTTAGCCATATTGAATTTTATATTTTCTTGTAATTTTGGATTTTCGACAACGAGTTTCCCCTTAATTTATTGGTTTGATTAATTTTTTCTACTTCAAAACTTGTTTTTATTCTTGTTACAGTTTTTTAGCAATAATTAAATTAATTTAACCTTTAAATTAATTTCATATTACTCCTATATTCTATCTAAAGTATGCTGGATTGTCGGTAGGCCGTCAAAGCTCGATTTAATTAAAAAGTATTCGCTAACCTCAGATATTTTTGATCTACGTAAATGAAAGCCAAATAAATAGACTCTTAGGCAGAACATTGTGATTTTCATGGCCCTAGTCGGAAATTGAACATCAAGCTCTCCCCATTGGTAGTTTACACCACCTCCAAAACCACCACCAACTCCATAAACCATACTACCCACTAGGCTATCACCGAAATAATAAATCAAACTAAACACACTGCAAATTTATTCCGACCTCTAACCCGATAACCAATTTATCTATTATTATCCTAAATTTCATCTTCCACGTTCCTATAAAATGCAATGGTGAAACGACGTATAGTTCAATTTCAGATATCGATTTCCCCTACGTATTTAGATTATTCCCCAAATTATTATTCGAATACTCCCAATACTCTCGTTCGATTAAGAGAATTTCAATCCGATTATTCAATAAATTCAGTGCAATTTAATCCAAATAAATGTTGTGGAGGCTTATTTCGAAGCAAACATTTTAGAATAAAGGGATTCAATTGGCAGCAATTTAACCCTTGATTTATTAGCTTCTAGTTTGAAGTAACGAGCGAACTTAGTAGATTTTTTTCTTTATAATTGGTGCACAACATAAGCCGTTGATTCGAATTAAGCTGTTTTAAGTGGTAGTACGCGGCATAATCCTTTTCGACTTCTTGAGAGACTATTTGAATTACTTCGTTCAATTTTGTTCGCAAATGTTTCTGCCTTTGAAAATTATTTCAATGGGTCGAGCCATGTTGGAATAATTTAAGGAGTTTTACACTTTATTGAACATTGCAAGGGTGGAAAATTCTTTAGAATCCATTCATTCCGAATTTTGTGCATGATTTTTATTTTTATGTTTCAGAATGAAATTATTTAGTCCAACTGTGAAGAAATTGATTTTGATATTAGTATTGAGGAATCGAAACTATTATTATAGATTTATGTTTGTTTATTTATTTATTTTTAAATTGTATGAACATACGTAAATCTCCACACAATTACTTTATTATTTTAATAATAAAGTATTGTGATCGACTTGGGAAAAAAAAAAATTTGCTACCCTGAAATTTTTTTTTTCGCGTTTCATGACTAAAATAGCCTAAAAATGCAAAAAAAAAAAATCCGTCTGTCTGTACGCCGTCCGCCGTACGCCGACATGTACGCTCAGCGCTCATTAACTCCCAAACCCCTCAAGATAGAAAGTTCATTTTTGGAGAGATTGTAGGAAGTTGCGAATCTCAGGCGGATACCAATTTTGGGGGGTGTACGAGTTCAGGGGGAGGCAGCGGAAGCGCTTAAACCGAAAAATACGAATTCAAATATCTCAACCATGGTTACAGCTAGAAAGCTAAAAATCAACATACATATACAAGAGTTTGTGGAAAAAATTTTAAAAATAACTTAATTTTTTTATCCATTGGCGTGCGAAAAGGGGGGGGCTAAGAACCAATTGTCGGCCGAATTTTTTTTTCAAATGATTATATCTTCGAAATTACTTCCCACAAAAAATTGATATTTTGAGACCATTAAGATAGTATATAGATCTACTAGAAGCAGTTTAGATAGAAGCTAATTAGTGAAAGGGGGAGGGTCAGGGGGGGTGCAAAGAAAAACACTTAAAAATTAATATCTCAACTGTCTCTTATGCTATGTAATTGAAACTTGAAATGTATACTAAGCTTTACTAACGACATATGAAAAAAATATAATATGTGGACATTATAGTAGTGGGGGGAAATTGGGAGCATTTCAAAAATGGCGCACTTTCCAAAACTACAAATCATCAAATCTCAAAATTGAGTACAGATATCAAATCAAAAATTTGTCAGATTGTAGAGCTATATAATCTTTAATTTTGGTAAAAAAATTGAGTTGGGGGTGTAAGGGGAGGGAGGTGGAAAGCGAAAATGTTGAAAATTTTGAGTGATTTTTTTATGGCTCTGGTAAAAGATACAAGGTTTAAATTTTGCATGTCGACACATCTATTTGATATAAATAGACAAAAAATAGTAATTTGTTCCAAAATTGTTATGCTCCGAAGTGGGGGTCTAACGTGCACAAGGTGTTTCCTGTGGAAGGAAAAACACATAAACTGAAAATTTTTGAATGAAATTTAAAGGTAGAAACTTAAAAACTTGGAAAATACATTTAAAAAAAATCTCTAAAAGTTTGAAATATTAACTGGTTGAATATTTTTAAAACTTCTACTCCCTCCCATACAAAATTATTTTTTCGACCATTTTTAAGAAATCAATTATCACCTAACTATCAAAAGCTATCAATTTGAAATTTTGCACAAAAACTTAGAAAAATATTTAAAATAAAATTACGGTAAAAGTTTTGAAATCATGCTTGCCCTTCTACCCCCTCCCATACAAAAGTATGATTTCGACCAATTTCATTAAATCAACTAATAACCAACAAATTAAAAGCTACGAACTTGAAATTTTGTACGAGCACCTTACAACAGAAAAGAAAGAAAATCCCATCACAAATTTTACGATTCCCCTTCCTCCTCTACCCCCTCCCATACAAAATTATTTTTTCAAACATTTTTAAGAAATCAGTTATCAGCTATCTCTTAAAAGCTATCAATTTCAAATTTTGCATGAAAACTTATAAAAGTAATTCAAATGAAGTTGCTTTAAAAGTTTTGAAATTGCGCTTACCGTTCTACCCCCTCCCATACAAAACTATGATTTCGACCAATTTCATTAAATCAACTAATAACCAACTAAAAGCTATGAACTTGAAATTTTATACAAGTACCTTACAAGAGAAGCAAAATAAAACTACGTATCAAATTTTACGATTCCCCTACCTTCTCTACCCCCTCCCATACAAATTTTCGGTTTCGTGAATGTAAAATACACCGAATTTTATGAAAATTTTATGCAATTTCGTCTATGAAACACATTCTATACAGAGAATATTGGACGTGATTCAAGCAATTATTAAAAAGCTGTTAACATCTACCCACCCTTGCTATTACCCCTCCTCCTCCCCTCATAAAAACCCAAACTTGCAGAAACGAATGAAATATATTTAAATTGACAACAGCCCTGCCCAAGAAACCCCTTTGCACTTACCTTACCCTAACCACTTTAACCTGCGTATTGACTTTCCACTCATCCGCAACTTGTCCGAAGAATAATAAAGTTTCGCCCGACTTGTTGGCAGTTTATTTTTGTTTAAGGGCGTCGGGGAAATACAGGCTATATGACACCACCTTTGTTATAATGTTTTAATGTTATTATGTGTGCAAATAAGTTTCCGCCGTTTTCTATCAAAAATTAAGAATGTATTGTAAAACCTTACTTACTTTTATTCAAAGTATTTTCCATCACTAGTCACTACTTTTTTCCCATCTTTCTGGCAGCAATCGGATACTACGATGGAAGAACTCTCCATCTTTTGTGGCTACCCACGAAGCGACTCAATTTTTAGTATCTTCATATGATATAAAGCGCTGCTCAGACAGGCCATGTACCATCGATCGGAACAAGTGATAGTCGGAAGGGGAAATATCTGGTGAATATGGCTTGTGGAGTAGGACTTCTCAATTAGATGTTTCCAAATAGGTTTTGACCGGCGCCGCAACATGCATACGAGCATTATCATAAAAACGAATAATTTTGTCGTTTCTGGAGTAGTAATGGGCTCATTTTTCCTTGAGTGCTCGGCTCAATCTCATTAATTGTGTTCGATAGAGAGCTCCAATGATGGTTTCGTCCGGTTTGAGTAGCTCATAATACACGACACCAAGCTGATCCCACCAAATACACAGCATGAGTTTTTTTCTATGACTATACGATGCAAAAAACCCTTTTTTATACCTGGCAAGCAGCATTTCACACTTAACTTTTGCTATGTGAAGTTAGAAGAGTTAAAATCCTAGTGCAGGGTTACCCAAACTATTTAGATCGCGGAACGCTCAGAGTTTTTCCAAAGATCATGAAACCCTTTATTTGTGTAACAATATCTTCCCCAAAATTTAATAGCATATTAAATGAAACAAATATTGTTTTCTTCAAACTTTAGAGAAGTATTATATTTGCTCCCATAATCTGTGTGGGACTAGAGCCTTCACGTTCAGGATTGTGAATAGGGATGAAGAACCTAGGAGTGAAACGGTTTGTAATTCACGGATCTGGTTTGCGTTAGTAGTGATGTATGCAAGAGGGCAGTATTGTAAGATGTGTCTGTAATAGTGTTCGCTGCTAAATATGGTACGTCCTATTGGTGTGCGTATAGTAATAGACGTCTACAATCTTACCGGGAATAAGAAAAGTAATATTTTGGGCACGTAATAGAACAGTTGTGTGTGTGAAGAATCGTCACATCAGTAGTTCTCGAGACAAGTGCGGAAAGGTGTTTGCGGATGGCTTTAATGATGAGATCAAAGTTCGGGGATTAAATGGTGAACTGTAGAGTAAGGGTCTCTCTGGTAGCAGCATCAGCGGCTTCATCACCAGGAATTTCAACATGTCCAAGAACCCATCTGATGGAGATGGGGGTATAAGGAAAGGACCTGTCGTAGTATGGTGATTGAAGACATTTGTTAAAGGAATTCAATAGGGCTCGAATGATTCTAACGTTATCACTATACATAACCGCGGGCGAATTTTAAAAACTTGAAATATGGAGTATAGAATGACATCAGCTCAGCTTGGTTAGTTACCTGAGAACTCGTGAAGCACAACTTGGTAAAGAATGAAAGGAGGAGTGTTTCAGTGTTTCACCACTGCGTATGATGGATTGCTGTCGGAGTAGGACCCGTCGGTGTAAAGTATTAGCTTATTGGCGGGGGATTCAAGGGAGCTTCTATGTAGGTAAAGGTATGTACAGGCTTGAGTGGGTTCTTTACGGCAAGCATAGAGTGAGATGTCGATAGTGGGAAGATAGGGAAGAATTCGGGGCGAGGTTTGGAATGGTCAGGTGGTGATTTGTATAGGTTATGGAATTGGGTAGTGGTGTCGTTGGAGATAGAATGCTATTTGGGGTAGGAAGGAAGCAAGCTGACATGGTGTGGAGTGGGGAGAAGGCGGTAAAATAGAGTTATATCCGTTAAGGAGAAAAATATGGTAATGAGGGGATGACAGTACCTTGCTGGCCAACATGAGAGATCTGGCAAGGAAGGTATTTTCGATGGTGCTGAGTTGTACTTCGATGCAGGGCGATGGGAGCAGGGTTGCGCGAAGTGTTCCGTTGCTGTCCTGATGCACTGATTGGTTGCTACATCTATCTTATTTTTAAGTTATTGGAAAGTCCAAGACTAGGATGCTGTGCTGTAGAATGTCTCTGGTGATGATTTTGGCGATATGGAGTGTGACTTCCAAGTGACTGCCTTTCTTTTTGGAGAACTGCATTTTCAGCAGGTTATTAATGGTTTTGAGGCGATTGGAAAGTGTGTTTACGAGTGAAGTCCATGATAGTTTGGATGTAAATATGCTGATTTGGGATTTAAAATTTGCGATATTGTGATAAGAATATTTACAAGGAAGTGAAATGTGGTCAACATTTTTATTTTGAAGCATTCAGTCAAAAAATGTGACATAATCATTTTCCAAGCTTTTATTCAGAGGCGGATCCCCCTCCTACACTCATAAGCAAAGCTCTACAAAATTGATCTTAAGCTTTCTGCATTCAATGCTTGCTGTTATTCTAAAAAATGATGTGAACCTTTTAAAATGAACTGTAAGTCGAAAACTCAAGGTTTATCCCAAAAGTATTTGAACTTCTAGAATAGAATAGGGAATTTCCTGGTGGCACCCACCTGTATGTGAGTTGGAAAGGCACTTCTTTTGCCAGGGGTCAGTAAATTTGACATTTTGTCCACTGTAAGCGGAGTTTTAGCGTCTGTCTATCTTATACAAAAATTTACGACTGGCTTACGCGTTTTAAGGAAGGTCGCGTAGACTTAAATAAGGACGAATACTCAACTCGGTTCAAAGAAGTTATGAATGAAGATAGCATCAAAGTTGTCCGCGAATTAATCAAAAATATGCCAAAATCTTCGGTGCAGTAAATGGACATATTGCCAAGACTTCAATCCATCGCATTTTGACTGAGAATTTGGGACTCACAAAGATGTGTGCACGGTTTGTTTCCCACAATCTGACTCACAAAGAAAAACACGTTGAATCCAACATTTTTTAAACGATTTTTCGACCAAAAATCGCATTTAAAACATCACTGCCCGATTTAGCTGCGTGCGACTTTTTTTTATTCGGAAAACTTCACTCGACCATGAAAGAAAAACGTTTTGTGGATGTACAAGCCATCCAGATGGATCGTACCTAAAAGGGTATTGCGGTCACCGAGCTAAGACAATCAATCGAAATGCTTCATGGATGGACGAATCGCTGTATTGAGTCCGAAGGGGAATTTTTTCAAGCAAATAAATGATTTATGCTACAATAATTTTTAGTTGACTCTATTTTTGAAAAGTTCGGAAACTTTTTTCTGACAGACCGAGTAGGTGCGAGAGATTATGATGTAAATTTCTTTCAAATTTTCAGTGTATTTCTCCAATATTAAGAAAATGCTGATAAATATTTATACTCTAGATGAGAGTATATTGTGTTTGCCTTACCGTTTGTAACGCTAAGAAATAATGATCGCACAGAGTCGCCAAGGGTACAGAAATATTTGTGGTCGCTCAAAAGCCTCGATTCCGAGTGACCGTCTGCCCGTCCGTCCGTCTGTCTGTCCGTCTATCTGTTCGTCTGTCAGTCCGTCAGTCCATCTCTCCATCTTTCTATCTATCGGTCTGTCTGTCTGTCTCTCTGTCCGTCTGTCTGTCTGTCTGTCTGTCTGTCCGTCTGTTCATCTGTCCGTCTGTCCGTCTGTCCGTCTGTCCGTCTGTCTACAACACTCCACTTTCTCTACCGCCTCCCATACAAATGCCCCAATTTCAGGAAAACTATGCCCAATTTCTTTGAAAATAATATAAACTACAAATCTTAAGTACAGCGCGAAACATTTTGCATTCCACATTTGGTGTCATACACAAAAATTATAAACATCCCCCTCTGCTTCTACCACCTCCCATACAAAAGTTGCAATACAATATTCGAAAGATTTTGAGATGACATATTTTCCGTTAATGTACTAATGTACTCTTTCTCATTTTATCTAGAGTGTCATAATTCTGTAATATTTTTCTGTTACTTTCAACTACAATAGTTTACTCTGTTTCGACGCTATGCTCGAAATCAAGGTAAGAAACACTCATGAAGTCTAATTGGATGTTGGTCTACAATGCAACGGTCGTTGTGTTCAATTACCGGTTGACGTATAAATGCAGCGCATTGAATGTGTTGATGATTTTGGACTTTCAATCAGCCAAAAGCTTTTTTTAAGCACGAATTTTCAGTTGCTACTGGCGATGGAAAATTATTCGAAATAAAATGGGCAAACGGTGTAAAAGTGAAACAGTTCCACTTCAAGAAGGTCTATATACTCAGTAGATGGTTTACGTTCGCTTTCTATCATTCAGTCCCAATAACATCTGCAAATATTTGTCAGTGGCAGCCAGTACAACTGGAAAATATGCCAGATTCTCCACTCGTTACGGTCGTTCTCACTCCCTTTCCCCTACCTTCCCAATCCCATTCCTTCCCTCCATGACTGTGTTTGTGCATTCCACATAAAGGCCGAAATTGCCTAAAATTCAGTAAAAGATTCAGTAAAAAAAACAAATACTACCGGAGTATGAAAAATATAAAACTTTCACAAAACAATTGTGGGTCAAAATGGTGGGCATTTCAAAAGTGGTACCTTTTTTCAAAATTTGAAAATGTTATATGTCAAACCACAGCACAGGTACTAAGTTGAAATTTGGTCCGATTGTAAAGCTGTATGATCTATAATTTTTAGTAATATTTTGAAGCTGGGGGTGTAGGGGAAGGAAGATGATCAACCAAAATTTCAAAAACTCTTAGGACTCTGGTAAAAGATAAAATGTTCAGATTTTGAAAAAATAATAACTTGAATCAGAACTGTTATGCTCGGAAGGGGACAACCTGCAAGAATTGTTTCATGTGCTTTGAAGAAAATACACATATACTCAAAATATTTATTTGAAATTTTATGCTAGAATCCTGAAAATTTGAGAAATTAATTTAAAAGCCCAACCATGCGATAAATGAAAGAAATTTTTTTAAGTAATTTTATATAGGGGGTGGTAAAAGGAATGACAGCGTGAATTATTTGTTTTCACATCATGCTGGAGTTGCTATCAAAATGTTTTATTGAAAATTTGAGCAACAAAAATTAAATAGTTACTGATAAAATTAGTGAACTGAATTTAGTGAAATTGTGCAGTTTGTATGAGACGTTAGTAAAAGGAGTATAGTGTTCTTAATTACTTTGTCAGAAATAACATTCAATTGACAAGTTTTAAATTGCAAATCAATAGCATTCATACTTTCCAAGAAAACCGATTTGTTCTAAAGTTGTGAAATTGAGCCATATTGCATGAGGAGGAGAGGGTAGAAGGAGTGCAGCTAATCCTCTAATTTTTTTCGGTCATACAAATAATTCTAAATTAATATTTCGTGCACGATTTCGGCTCAATTAATATTATACGTACTGATTAAATTGGTTTATAGTATTTCATGAAAAAGGGTAGATTGTATGGAAGGTGTTGGAACGAGAGGAAGGATTCAAATAATTTTTATACTTACTTACTTACGATGGCGCTACAGCCCAAATCGGACTTTGGCCTCCTGAATGCTTTGTCTCCATCCATCTCGGTTCAGTGACCGCGTCCTCCAGTTTGAAAATCTTAGCAGTGATTTGCTGTCTGCGTCAATCGAATCCTCCCAGCGCTTTCGTGGTTTTCCGACCGGTCTTTGTCCATTGACTTTCCCTTTTAGTGTGCGTTTGGCAATTCTTCCGTCATCCATCCGCTCCACATGACCAGCGCATTGTAACTTTTTAAATTTTATGAGGGTTGACACTTCTGGATTGTCGAAGATGGAATACAATTTTCTATTGTATCGTATTCTCCAGATTGAGTCTTCCCTCACAGGTCCGAGGATTCTTCTGAGGACCTTTCTTTCAAAGGCGTTAAGTAGTTTTTCGGACGCCTGAGTTAATGTCCACGTTTCGCTGCCATAGCATAGCACAGGTCGTATAATCGTTTTATATAACTTAAGTTTTGTTTTCCTGTGTACGTTTTTGTTTTTAATTATTGGAAGTACCGAATAATACGTCTTATTTGCTATCATAATCCTTCTTTTAATTTCGATGGGTTCGCTTCCATCCTTCGATAGGTTCGCCCCTAGGTATATAAAGTTGTCTACGTTTTCTAGGTTATAGTCTCCTACTGTGATATTTTGTCTGATTGGCGTCTTTTTCCTAGTTTGCGTCATAATTTTTGTTTTATTTTCATTAATACGTAGTCCAACTTCCCTTGCTACCGAGTCAAGGTTTACAAATACTTCCTTAGCACTCTCCAGAGATCTTGCAAGGATATCTATGTCGTCGGCATATGCTACGAGTTGTGTGGATTTGAAGCATAGTGTTCCCTTGGTGTCAACGGGAAGTTTCCGAACAACATATTCGAGTGTTAAGTTGAAAAGCATTGGTGCCAGGCCGTCACCGTGTTTAAGGCCGTTGTCTGTTTTAAAACTGGAAGTCAGATCATTTTCTACTCTGACTTGTGACAAAAACTCAGTCATTGTCATCCTTGTCAGTCGGACCAGTTTCGGTAGGACTCCAAACTCCAACATGATTTTATACAGTACGCGCCTGTCGATACTGTCGTATGCTTGTTTGAAGTCAACAAATATCTGGTGCACATCAATATTATATTCCCAGCACTTTTCCAGCACCTGTTTAACTGAGAATATCTGGTCCGTGGTCGAGCGTCCAGCTCTAAATCCACCTTGGTATTCACCAATTACTTTGTCAGCATAAGGCTTAATTCTCTTTTCTAGAATTTTCGTCAAGATCTTATAAGACGTACACAACAGAGATTTTCCTCGGTAGTTTTCGCAGCAGAGTTTGTCACCTTTTTTATAAATTGGACATATGATGCTCTTGCGCCAATCTTCAGGAAGTATTTCCTGCGTCCATATGTCCGCGACTAATCTATGTAGGAGATGCGCTATGCAGGTGTCGCCGGCTTTCAGAAGTTCAGCTGGGATTTGATCAGTGCCCGGCGCTTTGTTGTTTGGGTGGTTCCTTAGGGCTGTTTTTACTTCTTCGAGTGTGGGAGGACTCAAAGCGGATCCTTCATCAGCTGTTACATCAGTTATACCTGCTATTGTATCTGCTGCTGCTGTTCGTGTAGGTGATGGGCTCGGGTTAAGAAGGTGTTCAAAATATTGTGCCCATCTTAGTTTTATATCTTCTGCGTTACTTATAATGTTCGTTTTCGGTTTGTATCCTTCTTTCATCCTTTTAACAAGGGAATACGCGGCTCTTGTGTTGTGTTATCTAAATTGTTCGTCCATGTTTTTAATTTCGTCATTATTGTACTTCCGTTTTTTTCGTCTGCATATTTTGTTTGCAAATCGTCTAAGATCCTTGTATTTGTCCTGTTTGGCTCATGTCGGCCGTTCCGTTAATATTCTGTAAGCCTGATTTTTTCGTTCTAAACCATCTTTGCATTCGTTGTCGAGCCAATCATTTCTTTTATCACCTCCTCTGCGACAGATTTAATGCCATCTTTGATATTTTGCCACATTTCTTCTATTGACTTACTGGCGGTGGTATTCAGCATTGTTGCGAAGTGCCTCTCCAAGGCTGATACATATTTCGCAACTATTTTCTCGTCTTTGAGTTTTCCTATGTCGAATTTAGGAACCGGTTGTGTTTTTGGGTGTCCTCGGTTTGCGATTCGACATCGGAACTTGGTTTTTACCAAATAGTGGTCTGTGTCGCAATTAGCCCCTCGACACGTACGCACGTCGAGAATACAGGAGGCCGTCCTTTTCTCTATTAGAACATGGTCTATTTGGTTGAATGTTCTTCCGTCGGGTGATGCCCACGTTCTCTTATGAATGTCATGATGCGGGAAACATGTCGAGCTTACAATAAGGTTTTTGCTGCTGGCGAAATCAGTCAGCCTCTGGCCGTTGTCGTTACTAATATCATGGAGACTGTGCCTTCCAATTGTCCCTATGTATGTGTCTTCTTTGCCCACTTTCGCGTTAAAGTCACCTAATACTATTTTAATATCATTCGACGGAAGGGAGTCGAATGTTGATTCTAAGGTGCTGTAGAAATCGTCTTTAACTTCGTCGTCTTTGTCTTCCGTTGGGGCGTGGACATTAATAAGCCAAACAGTAAAAAAACTTGTTTTAATGCGGATTGCACACAATCGTTCATTGACGGATTTGAAGTTGGTAACTTGGTGTTTAAACTTGTTGTCGACGATAAACGCAACTCCAAATTCCCGCCTTCCCGATGATTTCCCACTTTTGAAAATTGTGAGCGATCTATAGTCAGTAATCTCGTTACCTAACAATTTAGTTTCTTGGAGTGCAATTATGTTTATATTGTATTTAACTGCCTGTTCCAGAAGCGCTCTCACTGCTCCTGCTCTGTACAGGAATCGCATGTTCCAATATCCGAAGGAATAGTCCATTTTTCGTTTGCGTGGTCGTTGCCGTTGAATCAATCCACTCCGAAGCGTTGCTTCAGTATTCGAAACAGGTGTGGTTTTTCCGAGGATGAGTTGTTAACACATCGCCCAACCCCCAACTTGGAGGGCCATCTTATTATAGTGCTAGAATTCTGTTTCATTAGCACTCGCGCCCATCAGTTCAGCAAGTCAAGTCCGGATGGACAAGACCAGTATCCGGTGGCTACCACGTGGAGGTATGATGAGCACAATTGATGTGTATATGACAGTTACAACACTGGGCGTCGCCTAATGACGCCGATCAGATGCCTACCCTATCTATACCCATCCAAATAATTTTTATACAGTAGATTGAAATTATCATAAAAATAATATGGTCAAAATTTCAGATCTGTATATTGTCGAATTCCCAAATAGAGTCGTTTTGTATGGAAGGGGGTAGAAGGGAGCTAATTGTCTATTTTTTTTAATCGTTTATTTTTTTTAGTTTCACTAATCTACATATGTAAAAGAATAAACGTTTTTTCGTAAACGCGCTATAGCCCAAATCAGTGGGATTTTTTTTAAGCACGAATAATCAGTTGCTACTGGCGATGGAAAATTTTCGAAATAAAATGGGCAAATGGTGTAAAAGTGAAACAGTTCCACTTCAAGAAGGTCTATATACTCAGTAGATAGTTTATTTCCCCTTTCTATCATTCAGTCCTGCAAATATTTTTCAGTAGCAGCCAGTACAAGTGGAAAATATACCAGATTTTCCACTCGTTACGGTCGTTCTTACTTCCCTTCCCTTACGTTAACAATCCCATTCCTTCCCTTCATGATTGTGTTTGTGCATTGCACATTAAGGCCGAAATTGTCTATAACACAGGTCATTCTGTAAAAAAAAAATCCATCCAATAAGTTACATTCAAGTTTGTGAGATTCTTGAAATTTTCTGAACACTCATTCTCAATTTTAAAAAATTAATTTCTGACAGTTTTCAATTATACTAAAAAATTTCTTTACAATTTCTAGGTACATGGAGGAGCGAGGACTGACTGGTGGACTCAAAGCACCTGGAAGTGGTTCAACACCGGGAACTCAAAAACATAAGCCAAATGTTGGATATCGTTTAGGGCGAAGAAAAGCTTTATTTGAGAAAAGAAAACGTATAAGTGATTATGCTCTTGTAATGGGTATGTTCGGAATTATTGTAATGGTTATAGAAAACGAATTAAGTAGTGCTGGAGTTTATACAAAGGTAAATAAAATAAATTACAAATCGTTGACCTGTTTCGAATTTGCCGAAACAATCAAATCTTTTATAGGAAATTAAAAAAACCTGACTGTTCTTTTATCGAAAAGCAGTATGTAAGGATGTTGTCAAATTAATATATTCACTATAGAAATCTGGTAATGTAATGTAAATGTATTCAAATAACATATAAAGTGAATTCTTGAAGATGTGATTGATTCGGGATATTCGCAATAGTCTATCGAAATATTCTTTTAAGTTGTAATACTCGTATGGCCTTATGAACACTTTCAAAAATTAAGTGAATTATGATATAAACTTGAAATTGTATACGATATGTATTAGTTTTTTCTTCTACCATTTTCAGTATCTGCAATTACTTTGAAAGCGTTCATTAGGCGCACTGATATGGAAAAAGTCTGGATTAACAATACGGCCTCTTACCACTAGAACTTTTACCTTGATTATTGGCCAAAGGTCAAATAGCCAAAATGGCAATCGATGGTCCGAAATCGAAGTCAAGCCAAAGGGCAATGATCATAGGCGGAAAATTCATAGAGAAATTTCGTTCTCTGGGATCCGGTCTCAAAGTCGAGTTCAAGCCGAACACTTGGCTTAAACTGCAGGTTAAGAAGAGGACACTTATTCGACACTGGTGGTGAACTATTACCGATTAACAAGCTTGTTTATCAAAACATACATATTAATAACAAGCAAACCTTCTGCAGATTACCCACAAAAGTGGAGAAGCTAGATGGTATCATTGTTCCGCCGTTTCAGCTATTTGGCTCCCTTTTTTCTAATTTGCACTAATCTGGCAACGGACCAACTTTCAGCTCATAATTCCGTATCAGTGACATATCGCATTCACCACACACATCGAAATTACATTTATGAGATAGGCTCAAAAAATGAAAATTGTTTTTCCGACTTGTGGAGTGCGTGCGATGCCAAATTATATATATTATGAATAAGTGATTAAAATCACGCTATTTTGAAATAACTGGCTTTCCACCTATGTATTTCTTTAATTTTATTAATTTCTCTTTTTCAGGCTTCGTTTTATTCGACCGCCTTAAAAACTTTAATATCTGTGTCGACTGTGATTCTTTTAGGTCTTATTGTTGCTTACCATGCTCTGGAAGTTCAGGTAATTCGAATCTAAATATATAATTTGACCATAATGATAAATTAATAAATTTCTTTAAAGTGCTCATGCGTTACAGTTTGATCCTTCAATCTCCCCAAAAAAAGTCAATTCAGTCCTTTCTAAGAATAAGTTCTTGGCGTAGCCTATACTTAGTTTTCAAGGTGCGTAATTAGTTCAGTGAACTGAGAACTTCAAACCGAAATTATAGTTAACAAGTTCTACCTTTCTACGTGCTATCAAGTCATATTGTACGTATATATCTCACACAGTTCTGAATTTTATAGTTACGACTACGTTGCGTGCTATCGTGTCTAGTTAGGAATCATAGCAAAAGGAGTGACCTCTCCTTGTCTTTTCAATTCGTTATACGCATGAATAATTCGTTGCGGAACATGCTAATACTAAAAAAATTTAGTGTTAAGTTAATTCATATATTTTTATGAGAAAGAAATGGTTTTAGTTTCGTGTATGAGTAAATACGATATGTATGTATGTATGTATATATATCGCAACTGTTGTGCGCTAAAACGCAATTGCGATGTTTAATACAAAATTTCGTATTGGTTTGCCAACTTTGTAAATAAAACTCTTTCTGTTATAAAGATATATCCTTTTTTTTAATCAACTAAAAGCTTCTGGGGCCAATAGCTAGATAAATGTTTTCCGCTATTATTTCTGGTAAAAATCCATGCCTAACATATAATTTTTTACTCGGTGTAATATTGAACATATATCGAAAACGGTATGATTGAATGAAATTTGATTTACATATGGTAATTCATGTAGCAATATCATAGGTATTGATCGTAGAGTTCAACATTTGTAACGTAAAGAAATACAGCTTGAACAGTTCTATGAGGGATGCTGAAATGGTTGTTTTCCTTCCAATTGAAATCAGTCTTGTGATTATGTTTTCAGCCATAACTTTCAAAATTAAGTTACTTAATATTGCAAAATTCGGAAAAGGTAAAATCTTGTTTCAATTGGATAATAAGATTCTCTGATCGTATTAAGGTATTTCACTCATTTATTCGATTCCGTCAAGACTCATCATTATCGAATTCCGATAAGAATACCGGACACTTGCATAGTGCTTTTTACTTTCGGGCGCTAACTTGCGACAGAAAATGTTATCGTCGACTTACAATATTGTTGCATGGCTTTCAATCAGATAGTGCCACGTAAGCAAACCCATCAGTTTGCTAGTATCCTTGTTGTACAAAGACGAGTGTACTTTTCACGTAGTCGTATTCAGACCAAAGAGTTCTTGTCATGGAACATGTTTTCACATTCAGGTAGGTCGAACCTGTCAGTCCTTTATGGGAAAATTGTGTCGATAAAAGGATTTAAGGATTCCAAAGAACTTCGAATGTAGCATTAAGTAGCCATAAAGCTCAAAGTAATTCTATAATAAAGTTCTGAATGAACGCTACGGTTTCGTATGGCCAATTTTGATTTTCTTGTGCTTTTACTGGTCTCATATTATTGCTGGTCTTGCCAATTAGGGCCAAAACTTTACCGAGCTACTATACTCCTTTTATCAACTCCACACGACCAGAAATTACATTCTATTATAGCAAGAATGTTAATTAGGGAATGCAATTTTAGCAAAAAGTATGAATAGAAAATTAAAAGTTAAATAATATATATATTTTTAATTCCTGTACATTTCTGGTAATAAGGTCAATAGAATTTCCGTGTCAACAAAAGGATTCATTTCTATAGTCTTGGTTGTGGCAAAGTATTTGACAACGTTACGAAAAATTATCATAAAAACTTCTATTATATAATATTTTCTGTAAAAAAAAAGAACGAAAATGAAATAATTTGACTCTTAAGTACGTAAATTGTAAGGAATTATCTTGGCGGGTAAATTTCACCCGTTTAAATTTTCATGGGAACAATTCAACTGCTACTTATTAAGTTTCGAGCTCGGCAAACTTAGAACATTTATACTTGCTATGCAAATGTCAGCTACTTAGTTTCGAATGTTTGCAGCACTCATTGGAATTTATTCTGGTAAAATATTCTGTTTGTTACGAAAATTTTCATTCTATGCATTTTTATTATGGTCCGGATAAGGAACGTAATGATTGTCTTATCTGTACATGTATGAGTGAGAAAAAATGGAATTTTGAAGAATCTAAATGTTATAGTTTCTATTTAAATTTAATTTGTATTTAATTCTAAGTGCACTAAACTTGGCTCTATACTGCAAAATATTGCAATAAGTTGAAGTGCTTTTTGAAATGTAATTCTTCAATGATCAGATTCGAACTGAGTCAACAGAACGTCACGCAACATTTTATTTGTGCGAAAGGATTGCTGGCCCTTTTGCACTATTTAAATTCTAGATGAAATCTGAGAGTATATTGTGTTTGTAACGCTAAGAAATAATGCTGTTCTTAGCTTACGTAAATTATGTTCCTAGCTTTACGTAAATTATGTTCTTAGCTTTAAATGTTTGACTAGTGTCAGAGTCGCAGAACTTGAACGGACTCCCTCAATACAGAATAACAAGAGGTTTCGTACCTGCT
This sequence comes from Chorisops tibialis, assembly GCA_963669355.1. Lineage (NCBI taxonomy): Eukaryota > Metazoa > Arthropoda > Insecta > Diptera > Stratiomyidae > Chorisops > Chorisops tibialis. The sequence continues at coordinate 108,255,656 of OY770262.1, read as the reverse complement.
CTGCCTCTCTGACTCGCTCACTTACTTATCAACCGCCATTGCCGTCGGAAGTAATAAAGTATCATATCAAAAAATCTAAATTTGTCGTTTTCGTTTTCGTTTTTCGTGCATTTTCTCGGTCGATCAAACTGCAAAAAAACTATTTATGCAGTCAACATAAATTGGTGCCGAAACCCGGGATCTTTAGATAAACAGTTCATAACGCGTGTGCCGTCGTATTCTAAATATACAGTTCACCACGCGTGCATCGTCGTCTCGTTTTCGCATGATATTTACCACCACACCATCATAATTTACAACATTTCGGTTCTTGTATGTTATAATGAGTTCTCTAAGATCGGTTTATCGCGGCCAGGTAACGAAAATATGTAAGGCTGCGGAGGACTTTATGTCGTCGCCTGAATCGCAGCCAACCGAGCAAAATCGCGATAGCCTCGACGCCATTGAAGAGGACCTCGTAGTATTCCTCGATCGGGTGAAAAGTGCGCATAACAATTTGACCAAAGCAAATATTGATTTGACATCAAACGCCAAGTCCGACGACTTGGATCGCGACAACGAAGCGATATCTGAATACGATGACAAAGCCGCCGCCACCATTGCGCGATTGGGGCAGCGAATACTTCGAGTTCGCCGCTTTCAAAACGCTGATGTTCCTGTTAGTAGTGCTCTCGAAATACGCGGCGACGGTTATAACTCCGTCAAGCTGCCAAGGTTATAATTGAAAACCTTTTCGGGACAATACATCGAATGGCAACCGTTCTGGGAACAATTTCGTACGTCAGTGCATGAAAATAAAACGCTCAGTGCCGCGCATAAATTTAACTACTTGCAGTCCGTCTTATCAGGCAAGGCAGCCAAAACCATTACTCACGCCGACTCCGTCTTGCTACGAAAGCGCCATCAATTTGTTGAGAGAGGAGTTTGGTGACACCAATAGGATTGTTGACAGAATAATGCAGCAACTAATGGCACTAAAGCCTGTAACTTCACGATATGACGTCGCGGGTCTACGAAATCTGTACAATTAAGTAGTGACATCAACAAGATCTCTAACCGCTTTGGGGATTCCATCTCAACATTACTCTCTTATGCTCATTACGTTTTATTAAAGTCTTTGCCAGTCGAATTACGCGTCGATTATCATCGATTGTCTGATAACGAAACAAGTACCAACAACACTTTACCTCATAACCAAAATGATGGCGCAAATAGCAACGATTCTGTCGCGGATTCCGAGAGCTCATTAGGTTTCAAGGCAGATGAAAACGTTGAAGTGCTTATACGATTCTTGAAAAGAGAAGTTCAGTCACTTGAAAGATCAGCTGTTGCAGTACCTTTTGACCAGCCTCACTCGAAGCGTAACCATTCCGGACCCAGTAAGCCCGCAGGAAAGTTCTCTACACTAACAGCGTCACAGCAGTCTACTCCCGTCTGTGAAATTTGTAAAAAGGGTTCGCATTCCCCATTCAAGTGCAGTGAATTTCTGGAAAAATCCACCTCAGACCGTTTCAAGTTCGTAAAACCTAGCGGTCTGTGTATTAACTGCTTAAAGGTTGGACATACCGTGCGATCCTGCTCTTCACGTCGCTGTCAGCACTGCAACAAGTCGCACCATACATTGCTGCATTTCGAAAGACCTTCTCGTGATATCCGCAATCAGGTGAACGCAAATCTTGCGTTTCGATCGTCGCATCAGACCGACGAGCCCACTTCGTCTGATGTAAACTTTACAGGCGACTCACAAACTTCTCAACACCACAATGTACTCATCACGTCAAACGATAGCAACGAATCTGCCTATAAAGCTACCGACTCTGGATCAGTACTACTGGTCACAGCCTTGATAGAAGTTAAATCGAGTGCGGGAACATTTATTACTTGTCGTGCTTTGTTAGATTCTGCGTCGGAGTTAAACTTCGTAACCGAACGTCTCGTGCAGCAACTCGGACTTTCTCGAACATCAAAAAGCATTCAAATTCGCGGTATTGGTGCGTGCGGTATAAAGTCAAGCTCAACTGCACATTTGGTTATTAAATCGCGCCTCAACAAATTTACAACAGGTCTGAAAGCCGTTATCTTACGAAGGATAGCGGACAACATTCCTTCTAATCGGGTCAGCATCGCCGATATACACAAAACATTGAGCTAGCTGATCCGCATTTCGATACACCACAAAGAATCGACATTCTACTCGGAGCAACGTTGTTTTTCAATTTGTTATCAATTGGACAAATCAAGCTCGCAGATAAGCATTCATCACTCATCCTGCAAAAAACATTGTTCGGTTGGATAATCTCAGGTAATATTCAAAATAGTACAAATTCGTATCTGTCGACTGAAAATACTACGCACGAACGCCAGGACAATCTCCAGGAAATAATCACCAAATTTTGGGAGATGGAGGAACCATTTCACATTAAATCTCATTGGAACGCTGAAGATACTGCTTGCGAAAGACATTTTCTCAACACGGTCCGTCGTACGAGCAATGGTCAATTCGTCGTTCGTCTACCATTTCGTTTGTCGCCCGACGCTCTCGGAGACTCATACAGCATAGCACTTAAGCAATTCCATAACATGGAAAGGAAGTTGGCAGGTTGCCCTGATTTTAAGCTAGAGTACGTCCAGTTCATGAAAGAGTTATTAAAACTCAAGCACATGGAAGAAATAGATAACCACACAGAATCACCAACGTATTTCCTGCCACATCACCCTGTAATTAAGGCAGACAGCTCTACGACTAAATTGCGCGTCGTTTTTGACGGATCTTGCAAAACGACGACCGGAAAATCCCTTAACAGTATACTTATGGTAGGACCGACCGTACAAGATGATTTATTTTCAATAATTATTCGTTTTCGTTTATTCGCCTATGCCTTGACCGCTGACATAGTTAAGATGTACCGTCAAGTTCGAATTGATCCTCCAGACAGTAACATGCAGTGCATCCTTTGGCGTGACAGCCCAGATTCACCCATCAAGGTATACAGATTATCAACAGTGACTTACGGAACAGCCTCCGCAGCGTTTCTTGCCATTCGCAGTATGAACCAGCTAGCGAGAGAAGAAGCAATTTCCCAATCGGCTCCCATCATGTCCTCAACAGTTTTTATGTGGACAACTTGATGTGTGGGGCCAATTCTCTTTCTGCACTCGCTATTATAAAAAGCGAGGTAACACAGCTCTTAACATCAGGCTCATTTCCACTTAGAAAATGGTGTTCGAATAACGATGAAATACTGGCCGACTTACCGAAGGAAGACAAAGAAGTCTGCAATTGTATCAACGTGGAACCCGATAGCTGACGAATTCATGTTTCATACCAAAGACTTGCAGAGCGGCTCCAAAGATAGAATGACAAAACGAATCGTTCTCTCGCAAATCGCTAGACTTTTTGATTCATAAACCCCGTCATAGTCAGTGCCAAGATCTTTCTACAGTTTCTTTGGACCACAAAATTGGATTGGGACGAGAGTCTTCCGCAGGCGCTACATTGCCAATGGATGAAGTTTCAAGAACAAATGCATTATCTCAACGAAATTCACATCCCTCGCATAGCAACAACATCAAATTCGAGTACCCAAATTCATGGCTTTTGTGATGCCAGTTTAAAGGCATATGGGGCTTGCGGCTATTTACGGAGCGGTTGCATTGATAACATTAGAGTTCAACTCCTTTGTGCAAAATCCAGGGTATCACCATTACGCACCCAGTCACTCGCACGGCTGGAGCTGTGTGCTTCTCTTTTATTGGCGGAACTAATACAGAAAGTAAAGGCAGTAATGAACATTGACATCGATACCACATTTTACTGGAGCGATTCTACAATTGCATTAGACGGCACCAGAGCAGTTAGCAAAATATTGAGACGTTGCATTATTTGTTTCCGGTCACGCCCAACGCTCGCTTCCCAGATGACGGCTGATCAGATTGCTGATCGTGCACGACCAGCTACCCCATTTTCGATAACTGGCGTCGACTATTGTGGACCAATCTAGATCACGCAACGAATTCATGGACGTCCTCCCACTAAAGGGTATATTGCAGTTTTTGTCTGCTTCACTACCAAGGCCGTTCATATGGAGCTCGTACCAGACTTGACTACGAATGCCTTTTTAAGTGCGCTACGCCGTTTTATTTCACGTCGAGGAAAATGTTTAAAAATCTATTCTGACAACGCGACCAACTTCGTCGGCTCCAAAAATGAACTCGAAGATATTCGTCGAAATCTCCTCTCCTCGTGACATAGCAAGGCTTTACAGGAGTTCGCTTTGTCAGAAGGAATCTCATGGCACTTCATACCACCAAGGTCGCCACATTTTGGAGGTCTGTGGGAGGCTGCCGTCAAAATTGCCAAACAACACCTTCAAAAGGTTACTGCTAGCATGTCAAATTTTTCATTTACTTATGATGAAATGAACACCCTGATCTGCCAAGTAGAGGCTCTGATGAACTCCCGTCCTATATCACCGATGTCGAATGATCCGAATGACTTGGAACCGTTACCGCCAGGTCATTTTTTGACTGGAGGACCACTAACGTCTCTTCCGGAAGTCAAGTTCAATAACAAATTTAACCGTTTATCGCATTACCAAAGAATTCAGCATATGCTTCAGCGTTTTTGGGATAGGTGGCAGCGCGACTACCTACATACTATGCAATGCAGGAACAAATGGTTTCGCGCTGAAGCAAACGTTCAAATTGGTGATCTCGTACTCATAAAAGAAGATGGTGTTCCGTCCTTCAAGTGGACTATGGCGAGGATCATTGAACTGCACGAGGGCGCAGACAAACTAGTTCGAGTTATATCAGCCAAAACTAAAAATGGAATCATCAAGCGGCCGGTCGCCAAAATAGCGATGCTACCAATAGACAAAGATAATTTTTCATCCGCTGCACCAAAGGATTAAAATTAATTTAATGCCTAAATTTTCATTATACTTTCGATTACTTTTTCACTTTATATTTTATTGAAATTTTGTTTCCTGTTAATTTTCTAAAGTTAACTATATCAGATTGAATTTATTATTGAATTGTTCACTTTCGAAAGACCGTTGTCTTTCAAGGGGGCCGGTATGTTCTTAGCTTACGTAAATTATGTTCCTAGCTTTACGTAAATTATGTTCTTAGCTTTAAATGTTTGACTAGTGTCAGAGTCGCAGAATCTGAACGGACTCCCCCAATACAGAATAAGAAGAGGTTTCGTACCTGCTCTGCCTCTCTGACTCGCTCACTTACTTATCAACCGCCATTGCTGTCGGAAGTAATAAAGTATCATATCAAAAAATCTAAATTTTTCGTTTTCGTTTTCGTTTTTCGTGCATTTTCTCGGTCGATCAAACTGCAAAAAAAACTATTTATGCAGTCAACAAATGCTCACATAGAGGCGCCAAGAATATAGATATGTTTTTCGTGAAACCCCAATTGAAAGTGACCGTCTGTCTGTCCGTCTGTCTGTCTACAACATGACTCTCGAAAGCTTTGACCTATCGTGCTGAAATTTGTCATATCTGATTTTTAGCAAAAAGTACCTTTAAGTTCGCGAATGGGCCACATACACCACTCCTTCTACCCATTCACATTCAAATTTCATGAAATTTCGAAACCTTAAGAAATTGAGTTTTCTGCGAATAATATTTATATAATAAAATGTCATTAACGTCAAAAAATATTGCTCTGTTCCCCTTACTCCTTTTTCCCATACATAATTATATAATTATATATTATAATTTTCAAAAATGCATTTATTCGGTTTTCATTGCAACTAACACAGCTAAATGAATCAATTTTTGTCATAATTAATTTTATTACAATTGCAACCAATTTTAGAAAAACTATCAACTTCACCACATTCTATCGACTTAAAATTGTAACAAAGCAAAGTGATATGGATGCTGATAAGCAGATTCAAAATCATCCAAAACCCTCCACTTCGTCTGCTACCTTCCATACAAATGCTCCAATTTCAGGAATACAATATCCAATTTCTTTGAAAATAATGAAAACTAACACAAACACGAAACATTTTGCATGTCACGTTCGGTGTCGTTCACAAAAAGTACGAACCTTCACTCTCTGCTTCTACCACCTTCTATATAAACGTCACTATTCACTATTCGAAGGTATTTTAAATGATATATTTTCCGGTACACTAAACGGTTTCCCATTTCATCTAGAGTATCATGTGATTGGGCCTTACGCCCAATCATAATTCTGCTATGTTCTTATTGCGCAATTGTACGATACATTTATTCGTTACAAATCAACGTAATACCCTCAGCACACGATGCGAGAACTTTATCTTTCTTTTCGATATCATTAATATCACTATCTAATGTATGTATGCCAAATTCTAACGAAATTGCGATTTAAAGTATCACATACAAATGCCATAAATTCAGACAAAATTTGTTCAATTTCCTCGAAAATATGAAAGCTACAAACATTAATTTCAGCATAAGACATTTTGTGTACAACGTTCGGTATTATACACAAAAATTACCAACCTCTCGCCTCAGCTTTTACCTTCCATACAAAAGCCACTATTCACTATTCGAAAGAATTTGAGATGGCATATTTTCCGGTATAATAAACTCTTTCCTATTTCATCTCAAGTATCTTAAATTCTGATTTGTTTTCTTTTTACGAACGATGACTGTCCAGATAGGCAGCCTGGGTGTAGCTTAGTGAGTAGCATATTGGTCTTCAATGCGAAGGTCGTGAGATCAAATCCCGGTTGACGTATAACTCTATCACACTGCCTAATTGGGAATATATATATAAAATAAATTCGTAGGATGAGTGTAATGCAAAGGCTGACAATCCTTCCAGAATAACGAAATAAGAATGTTAAACAACTTGAAGGTCAAGAGGTGAAGTCCCGATTCGGGCTGTAGTACCATTGAAAAAGAAAAAGCAGTGTCCTCTAGTTATGCGTCCAAAGCGATTTCAGCTCTCTAACCAAAATAAAAAAATTTTCAGGCAATAGAAAATAAATACGTCGCGAGAGATGGTTACAAAAGATCCCAAAAAGTTCGCAAAGTATTGCTTTTTTATTGCTTTTTGAAAATTATTCAGTGATTTGGTAACGAATTTTCTAAAATTATGGCATCTACCATTTGTGCGGATAATGCTATAATATCTAGTTATTGATTCGGTATGAAATAGAAACATCCCAACTTTCAGTTGTCATGATATTTTAGAAAAGGGATAAGTTCGGCAAAAAGAAATGTAGAATTTATGGAGTGCTATTGACGATGTAAAAGAGTACAAGTATTGAGACCTTGTAATAGCTTTTAAAATCTTCTTAAGATGCGAAAACTGCTCAGACATAAGTACCCGTGTATTCCTTAAGTGTGAAATGTATTGGAAGTACAAAGTAAATATAACAGAGTTACGATAGTCTAGATGGAATAGAATTTTTTGTGATCCCAAGACATTTTGTATGGGGATTGCTAGAAGGGATGATAGCATTGAAGTAATTTTTTCCCCATCATGCTAACCACTCCAAAAATTGAATGGGAATTGAGAAAATTAGTAAGTTAGATTTAGTGAAAATATGCAGTTTGTATGGGAGTTGGTAGAAAGAGTGAGGGGATTTTAGTGATTTTTTCAGAAATAACTAGAAATATTATAAAATTGATATTCCTTAAATTTCAGACTAGTGTCATATTGTATGGGAGGGGGTAGAAGTGGTAAAGCTAATCAAATATTCTTTTCTGATCTTAGTGATAATGCTAAATAAATATTTATTACAAAATGTGAGCTCGATAAATGTTATATGTTCTGAGAAAATCGTCTTAGAGCATTTCATGAAAAAGTGTAGTTTGTATGGGAGGGGTTGGAAGGAGAGTGAGGACGCAAATAATTTTTCTACTGTAGATTGAAATCATTATGATAGTAATGTATATATATCCCAAAATTCAGACTAATAGCTTTCATACTTTTCGAGCAAATCCATTTATTGTCAAATTGCGAAATTGTGTCATTTTGTATGGCAGGGGGTAGAAGGGGTGAAGCTAATCGTCTAATTTTTTTTGGTCTTACTAACAATTTTAAATAAATATTTGGTGCACAATTTCAGCCCGCTAAATTTTATACACACTGAGTAAATTGGCTTAGAGTAATTCATGACAAGTACAGTTTGTATGGGAGGTGGTAGAAGAAGGGATAGGACACGCATAATTTTTATACGGTAAGATTATTATTATCATAAAAGTAATATATTCCAAATTTCAGGCCAATAGCTTTTGTACTTTTTGAGCAAATCCGTTAAATGTCAAATTGCGCAATTGTATCATTTTGTATGGGAGGGGGTAGAAGGGGTAGAGTTATTTGGCCCGTTCACGACCTTACTTTTTTGTCAAAAACGACGTGTTCAAAATTTGAACTATCTAGCTCAACGCGTTCTCAAGCTAGAGAGCGAACAGACGGACGGACAGACGGACATCCGGTTTTGAGATTTCTGAGTGATAATATTAACTTCTCTATCATTCATTTTTTTCTCCTAGCCTTTTTTCTTAGGGTTACAAACCTTAGAGCAAACTTGTAATACTCTCAGATTTCATCTAGAGTATAAAAACTGCTGGTTTCTTTTTTTTTTTATTAAATTTGAACCATTATTGTGCAATTGTTTTTAACTATTTATTATTTAAATATATCACTAGCCAGAACCTTTTCTCATCTTTCTGTTAGCATACGTATTCTGCGTCGAAAAATCGGCTTCATTTTGAGCTGATCCACTAATCGATCCAATTTTTGGCTTCTTCGTAAGAATGAAAGTGGTGCTCAGCCAGGTCATGCGTCATCGATCGGAGTAGGTGGTAGTCAGAAGGGTAATGTCTGAAGATTACGGTTGGAATAGTACGACGTCCATCTCAGTATTTCCAGATAGATTTTCACAACCTAAGCAATGTGTGGCTGAAAGTTGTCGTACAGCAAAATCACTTTATCGTGTCTCTTTCGGTACTGGGGCTCAAACGCATAAATTGTAGTCGATAGTGATCTTCCGTGATGGTTTCACTCGGTTTCAACAGCACATGATATACCACAAAAATTTTCTTTGTTCCACCGCCATGCCGCTCGTCAAATTGACCACTCTTGAAGCATTCAAACCACTCACAACACGTTCATTTACTAATAGCATCCTCACTATAATCTTCATCAATCATTCTTCGCGTCTGAAGAAGGCAAATAGGAAAACTTCCCGCAAATGACGCTCATGTGACTCAAACTTCCACATTTTAGCACACAAGAAAGTAAATGATGCCGATAAAACTTCAAAAATATAATGATAAGGACTTTTTGACAGATGCCTAAGTTTACTATGTAACGTTTTTGATTCGCCTTTGCTGATCAGCATTTACTGCTGACGCCATCTATTGGAAAACGGCGGGTTTCAATTCGTACTCGCGATACCATTTTAATTTTTTGGGTTACAAATTACGATTTTTGTAGATAAAGTAATTTAGAATTGATATGTTTTGCATTAGATACTAAATACGGCTAGAAGTACTGTCCACGAAAATAGTTGGATGGGAAGGAAGTCTAAGTGGAACCCCTTTCACAAATGGAATCCCCTTTAGGGTAGGGCTGCTGTCAATTCAACACTTAGTTGCGAATACGATCAAAGCTCCAGTACATGTAATCAATATTTCATTCGTTTATGCAAGGTTGGGATTTAATAATAATAATAATAATAATAATAATTTATTCATCAAAAAATTGATTACTACATATATCCACAGTTATAATAATATAAATTAATAATATAATTAATTAATAATAAATAATAAATTAAACTGAATTAGGTACACAGAAATTTAAACTTTTTACAAAATCAAACATTATTAGCATCAAGAAAGCTGACTTTTTATTTGTGGGACACTTATGTGAAAATCCAATTGCGAGAAGAAGTTATTGAAATCTCTTAACATGAATGAAACTGGTTCATAAAACCCGTAGTTTGTGCGATGCTGCGGAATTCTACAAAGCTCATAATTTCGTAAAGGGCGATATGGAACGTTGAAATTAATCATAGACAACAATTTGTCAGAGTCAATTATACCTGTAATTACTTTAAAACCAAAAACAACTCTGGCATGTATCCGTCTTTTCTCAAGGGAATCCATAGACAGCAGATTTAAACGATCAACATATGGCGGTAACCTGAGTGGATCGGACCAGGGAAGGCCCTGAAGGACAAACCGTAAGAACCGACGCTGAACTGCTTCGATCCTATCAATGTGAATGGAATAAAATGGTGACCAGATAGGACTAGCATATTCTAGGATAGATCGGACAAATGCACAATACAACATTTTCGTTGTAAAGAAATCATTGAATTCTTTCGATTGTCTCCTAACAAAACCGAGGATAGCGTTCGCTTTACCAGCAATGTGATTCACGTGATCATCAAAGGTAAAATTACAGTTGAACAGTACGCCCAAATCACGTACTTTGTCAGAACGAAGTAAAGAGCATCCATCTACAACATAGTCAAAATTCATTGATATTCTCTTCTTAGAATACGAAACAGCAGTGCACTTATTAATGTTGAGATGTAAATTGTTAAGTAAGCACCAGTCATGAAAACGCGAGATATCACTTTGCAATAATAGACAATCATTGCTGCTGGAGATAATCTTAAAGATTTTCGCATCATCGGCATAGAGAAGAATGTTCGAGTTAGAGATAAACGAACTCACGTCATTAATAAAGAGAAGGAATAGAAGTGGACCCAGGTGGCTACCTTGCGGAACACCAGAAGTATTAAATATTTCAGAAGATAAGGCTCCACGAAAGTATACTTTCTGAATGCGATCACTAAGATACGACTTAATCCAAAGGACGAAAATGTCAGGAAAACCAAGCAGGCGGAGTTTATGCACAAGAATGTTATGGTCAATTTTGTCAAAGGCTTTACTGAAGTCAGTGTATATACAATCGACCTGCTTCCCGTTTTCGATAGCAGAAAGACAGAAGTTCGAAAATTCCATAAGATTAGTTACAGTGGATCTGCCTTTGACAAAGCCATGCTGGAATGATCCAATAATCGACTTGGAATGGAAATACATTACATCACACACAATGGATTCAAATAGCTTAGCAACACATGGAAGATTCGCTATAGGCCTATAATTATTTACATTGTCTCTTTTACCAGACTTAAGTAAGGGCATTATAGTTGAGTATTTCCACGACATAGGAAAAACTCCACTACGAAGCGATGTGTTAAAAAGATACCCAAGGATAGGTAAAAGGGATAAACTACACTTTTTAATCACAGAAGAAGGAACACCATCTGGTCCTCTGGAGAAATTATAAGCAAGTTTATCAATGTATTTCAAAATAGTGGAGTCGTCAATGTAAAGATCTTTAGGAACCATGGACGAAGAAGGAAACTTTGACATGTATTCAAAGTTGCCAACGGATGTTAGCGGCGTACTGCAATTGAAGGCGGTCCGGAAATGGTTGGAAAATAAGTTGCTAATTGTAGTAGGATCAGCACTGACTACATCATTAAAAAACATACTGGAAGGATAACCATCAGAGTTTTTCTTAGAGTTGACAAAATTCCAGAATTGTTTCGGTTTATCTTTAAAAGAGTTTTTAATACTAAAAAGGTATTGGTTATATGCAGCTCGAGACTGACTTATGAAACAATTACATAGGTTTATGTAAATTATGTAGTCAGTATCACTCCTTGAGAGCGAGTAAGTTTTCCAAGCTTTCGTTTTTTGATTTTTCAAATTAATTAAATCATCGTCAAACCAGGGAAACCTCCTGGTAGGTTTCGAACAAACTACAGGGACACAACGCAGAAAGCAGCCATTTAAAATCGTGTAAAAACTAGAAGTGGCTTTGTCAACATCAGATTCATTCAATACAGACGACCAATCGCAATTGGATATGTCAAGATTTAAAGTTTCAAAATCAGCTTTGGCGAAATTAAAATAATTACTAACAATACATTTCGAGTTCGTAAATTCTGTCTGAGAGTTGAATGTTGCGTGAAGCGCAGGATGAATTGGCAAGTCAGGCAGCAAAGGGCTGTGACATCTATCAACCGTCGTAAGGCTGGCATCAGATGAGAAGATCAGATCCAAAAATTTGCCATGATCGTTCGAAATCGGACACACTTGGAAAAGTCCCGTAGCAAGCATGTTGTCCACAAATTGTATTTCATGTCGGGCACAGGAGGAATACAAAGGCGACATACAAACCTCATTATCATCAGAGCGTAACCACTGTATTTGCGGTAAATTAAAGTCTCCCAGAATTAAAATATCGTCTGATGGATGTAGAAGACCCAGCAAGGTTTCAAACGCATTATAAACCGCATCGTAAACTGATGAAGGTGAAGGCGATCTGATATATACAGTCACGACGTATAGCTTGCGGTTTCCGAGAGTTACAGCTACACACAAGAACTCTAAATTCTCGGTTCCTGGAACATCGACTATCGTAGAAGCAAACCGGCGACGAACGGCGCAGAGAACTCCACCCCCAACCGGTGGATCAAGTAAGTTGGGGTGGCGGTCACGACGAAAAATTTCAAAGTCGGAATCGAAAAGTTCCGAATCTTTGAACTGACAGGACAACCATGTCTCGCAAATGCACACGATGTCAAAGGTACAAACAGCAGCGGCGAGATATAGATCTTGAGTCTTCGTACGCATCCCGCTTACGTTGCTGTAGGATATCGAGATAGAGCTTGCCCGTTTTTTGACGATGGATGTTGAGGTGGTAAGCGCGAAAGACGATTTCGGGGCAGAAATTCACGGACGATAGCAGATTTCGGCCATAGTTTCGATGACACAACATGGCCAAAGCAAGAATCCGGCAGAACAACCTTGAAAGAAGAAACTCTCGCACCAACATCACGGGATAAAGGAGTAATCTTTCTGCAGGATACTAAGTCCGGTGATATGTCAACATTTGCGCAGCGTAAAATACCGAGGACGTTGTCAGCAATTTCCTTCTCCGTGGTGTCAGATGCTAAGCGCGATACAAAAAGTAACTTTGGCTGCACAGCGGCTCGTAAAGTACAGCGGAAGTCTTTTGACGTAGTCGAAGCATCAGGCATAACATCCATTTGGTTGTTGTCGTAATCTACCGCAGTAGCTCCACTTGGTGGCACAATATCAGACTCAGGAACATTTTCTTGGTTCGATATATCACATGATGGGAAGGTACCTTTGTCTTTAGGAGACTTAGCAGCCTTCCGTCGAGTGTGCTTACTAGTTTTCGTGCTCTTTCTGCATTTCCTGTCTACTACTTGTGGCTGTAAAGTGCATGCACCAGAAAGTGGCAGAGGCAACGCGTTGGAATCAGTCTGGCAGCCAATAGAGCAGGATGAGGTTATCGGATCAGTTTGACAGTCTATGTTGGATTTAGCAACTGGCACATGTTCCTTAGGAATTTTTAAATTAGATGATAGTAGTTTCACGCTATCAGTTAACAAATCTAATTTGTGTAATGTTTGCACGTTGCCTAACATAGGTTCAATCTCACTGCACTCAGTGAAACTAGAGCATAGATCCGTGATGTTATTGGATAAGGATGTCAATTTGCTATCCGAGTTTGAAACTTTTCTTGACATTTTCGAAACGTCATGTTGCATGAGAGAGCAACAAGACTCAACCTTATCAATCTGAGTACCATGCTCACGGATGTCGTCAAAGCAGTTATTCAGAACGGTTAACGTATCACTGATTCCACCGACTTTATTAGTCAAGAACGTGGAATCATTGTTCAACGATACAAGAGCTGTGCTCATCGAATCTAATCGTGTAGTGATGACGTGAAGAAGCTTAAGCACGTGACACGGTTTAATATTACTGCAATCAACACATGTAAAGCCGGATGCGGATTGGAAACTCGAGGCAGAGTCCGTACATAGGCGATGGAAGGAACGTCCACATATTCCATCACATTCAATGATCATTTCCCTGTCCAGGGGAAGAGAACATTTACCGCACAGCATTTTAAAATATAATAATAAATTGTAGATAAATAATAATAAATAAATAAATTAACAGAGAACAAAACAAAATCGAAACACAATTGGCACCGCGCCGGCGGAGGACCAGGTCAACCCTTCGGAGTCCTGCGTCAGGTGAGACGTAGAAGTTATTAATTCACCGAACCGAAAACGAAATTTCAGTGTTCAAACAATTTCGATGTGTACTGTATGATGAATTGCTTTTTAGTCTTCGATTAAAAAGCTTTAAGTTCAAATGTCAGTTGTCAGCTGTTTGTGGAACTTGAGTCGTATTTATCTGTTTGTTCCCGCCAAAAATTGATCAAAACAATAAAAGAAAAGTAAAAATTTATTAATAACAGAAAATATTAATCGGGATTACTCGGAATAGATTTAGAATAACGAAACGAAACTTAGCTTTTATTTTGAAGATACCGGCTTCTGCACTTCACGACTGTAACCGTAGGAAAGATTTGGAGTTAACGCCAACAGGTAATATTTTCACTTTAGTTTCACCGTATCCTTAGAATGTTTCTGCTAATTTCAACAGACCAAACCACGTACAACGAACACTTCACTTCACTGTAGTGAAATTTATTCTAAATAATTCGATTCCATCTATGTTGAGTTTTAGATCAGCTTTGTTTATTTGGTTGAAAATCATGAAGTTGTTTTTCGATGCATTTAAGGTTAACCTATTGAGGGGATAGGGGAGTGGGGTGATAGCAAGGATGGGTGGATATTAGTAATTTTTTAATTGATTGTATAGGAGAGGGTAGAAGCTTTGAGGGTATTCGAACACTTAATTTTTCATACTTTTACGGATTTTTTTTAAAATGCATATTGCAAATTTTCAAGTTTGTATTTCAAACTTTCATTCAAAAATTTTCAGTTAATGTGTTTTTTCTTTGCACATGAAATACTTTGTGCACGTTTTAAACTTTTGTATCTTTCACCAGAGCCCTAAAGAAATTACTCAAAATTTTCGATATATTTCCTTAACACCTCGCTCCCCTTACACCACTTAACATAAAATTTTATTTAAATTAAAAATTGTGTATTTCTACAATCTGACAAAATTTCAATCTGATATCTGTACTCAGTTTTGAAATATATCGGTTTGAAATTTTGGAATTTGCACCAGTTTTGAAATGCTCCCCATTTTCTCCCCCACTACTATTATGTCCAAATTTTTTTTTTTTTTTTCATAATTCACTAGTATAGCTTAATATATGGTCTAGGTTTCAATTACGTAGCTTAAGAGATAGTCGAGATATTAATTTTTGGCTTTTTTTCTTTCCATCCCCCTGACCCTCTCCCACTTACAACAATTAGCCCCTTTTAAAGCTGATTCTGGTTGGTCTGACTTAATGGTCCCGAAATATAATTTTTTACGGTAAATAATTTCGAAGATATAATCATATGAAAAAAAATTCGGCGGACAATTTATTTTTAGCTC
This sequence comes from Chorisops tibialis, assembly GCA_963669355.1. NCBI lineage: Eukaryota > Metazoa > Arthropoda > Insecta > Diptera > Stratiomyidae > Chorisops > Chorisops tibialis. Next base: position 108,240,210 of record OY770262.1, on the reverse strand, counting down.
CCTCTTTTTGGACCCCAATGGATAATAAAATTAAATTATTCTTAAAGTTGTCTCACAAACTCATCTATATGTATGTATGTTGATTTTTAGCTTCCTAGCTAGAACCTTGGTTGAGATATTTCTGTTCTTAGTTTTCGGCTTAAATGCTCCTCCGCCTCCCCCTGTACCCGTACACCCGCCAAAATGGCTGTCCGCCTGAGATCCGCAACTATCCACAATCTTCCCAAAACTAAACTTTTTATCTTGAAAAGTTTGGGAGTTAATGTGCGCTGAGCGTACACACCGGCGTACGGCGTACAGACAGACTGATTTTTTTTTGCATTTTTAGGCTATTTTAGTTATGAAACGCGAAAAAACAAAATTTCAGGGTAGCATTTTTTTTTTCCAAGTTGTTCACAATACTTTATTATTGAAATAATAAAGTAAAATACAACAGGACTATGATTGCACGTACTATGCGATACTCTAGATGATAAGGAAATTTTTGTGACTTTAATAAATTTTGTACGGGTGACGGGATTGAACTGATTTTTTCGCATCATGAGTTGCTTTCAATATATTTTATACAAAATTTGAGCTTCATAAATTGAATAGGTATTGCGAAAATTAGTATTTAGAAAAAATTGTGCAACTTGTATGAAAGGTGGTTGAAGGAGTGGATTTGTAATAATTTTTTTTTCACTTACAGTTAAAAACATTATGGAATAGACATGTTTTGTATTCCAAATCAGAAACGTTCATAGTTTCCAAGAATATCTACTTTTACTTTATTATTCTAATAATAAAGTATTGTAATCGACACAGAAAAAAAATTTTTCTACCTTGAAATTTTGTTTTTTTGCGTTTCATGACTAAATTAGCCTAAAAGTCCAAAAAAAAAATTCGTCCCGCCGTACGCCGTACGCCGTCCGCCGTCCGCCGGACGCCGTATATATGGACTCAAATCTCCGAGACCGTTAAAGGTAGAATGTTCATTTTTGGGTGGATTGTTGATTGAGTAAGTGAGCTCCATTTTCTAAATTTTTGGGAGTGTTATGTGGAAGGGGGAGGGAGGGGAGGGAAAGAATCAAAAACTACACTTGCTAATATCTCCACCACGAATGCAGATAGGAAGGTAAAAGCAATAGAAATATGAAGAGGATTGTGGGACAAACATTAAAAATAATTTAATTTTTTTATGCATTGGCGCCCGAAAAGGGTGGGGGGGGCTAAAAACCAATTGTCGGCCGAATTGTTTTTTCAAATGACTATATCTTCGAAATTACTTATTGTAAAAAATTCATATTTTGGGACCATTAAGGCGGCATACAGCTCCACGAGAATCAGCTTAGAGAGTAGCTAATTATTGTAAGGGGACGGGTCCGGGGGGAGGGAGTAAAGAAAAACACTTAAACATGAATGTATCAACTATCTCTTTAGTATTCGCGTCTAATGCCGGTTGACTTACATGAAAATGATAAATTGTGGTAACTTTTTTGGTATTTTAAAGAGGGGAATGAAACTTAAAGCTTTCTAAAGGTACTATGCCATAGATTTGCATAATAAAAAAAGCCCAGAAGCTTTGAAAATTATTGTTGTTCGCTTTTGTTCTTGATTAATGCTTTCAATATGCCTTCGCCTAATATTAGGCATTCTTTAATTAGACGCTTTTTCATTTCCACATTTCCTACCCACCGGTCCTCGTCCATTCACCGAATTCAAGAAGCATAGAACGCGTATAGTACTAAGATGAGATCCCGCTTAAATGTTCCAACTCTATTTTACCTGCCTTAACGGCAACACATAATTTTTATTTTGCGCAAATCCATTGCGCAGTACCTTTTTAATAATATAAGTTTCATTCCCATTCTTTTGTAATAAATTAAAAAGTGGTCCTCAATTTTAGATGCTCACGCAATAACCCAACAAAATTTGAGGAAAAATCTTAAATGGTTACAAAATGACTTATGTAACACTATGGAGATGCTATAGGGTGGGTCTGACAGAGGAAAATCGATAAAAATATTAAGACACGACCGAAACTTCCTTCAGATACTAGTAGGTATAGTCACGGGCCACTGTCATTTTATCAAACACGTTCGAACGCTTCGCTTTACAGCCGATGACATTTGCATAGGCTGCGGTGATCGTGGTGCATTTCCTCTGCTTTTGCCATAACTCCGAATAATTCGAAGACAAATTCTTGGAGAGTTTTTCTTCGCTGAGCTAAATGATCTCCGGTCCCTCGAACTGATTTTAGTTTCATTAGTAGAGCAGGCAGACTAAATGATATCTAGGCCCATATGGTACAAACACGGAGGCGTACAATGGGCCCACTGGTGGCCTACATACATTTTTGTCCAACCTCTCCACAAACCTAATCTAACCTAAGGGTGTCTGAAATTTCAAAAACGTTCACATACGGCGTACTTATGGGCAAATTTGTTTGCTTTATTGTTGGACCTAATTAGTCATGATAAGTGAAAACAACGAAGTTTTAGGGTAGGAAATGGTTTTTTCTATGTCAGTAACGATACTTTATTATTAGAATAATAAAGTTAAGCAAAGTGAGTTATCTAGAAATAGTTAAAACTTTAGAGCCTAGATTAGAATTGTACTAGAATTCAAACGGTAAATGTTATTCAACTCAGATTAAAGTATGAATGTGTATTCCTTATCAAGGAAATCACACTGAAATGTTCAAGTAAAGTGAGTAATTTATAGCTAATTACCAAGCAGTTAAGCTGAAACGATGTGATAGAGTTGTTTGACGTCATGTACTGCCTAAAGAATGTAAGAACAGGGTGTAATTGTAATAACCCAAGAGCCCAAGAACAAAACATATCAACGGAAAGCGACAAGGATATGAAGTGCATATGGAGATAGTAAATTCTAAAACTATGATGAAGAACGAAAAATTATATTGCTGAAATCGGATCGATTTTCGCCCTTCGATTTATTGCGCAGTTCACTTTCATTATACGCACTTGATATTGTTGTCCTTTTGTAATTTTATACTCTAGATAAAATCTGACAGTATTATAAGTTTGCCACAAAGTTTTTCACGCCAAGAAATAAAGCTCGGAAAAAAAATGAATGATACAGATGTTCATATTATATAATCACACAAAAATTTCAAAACCGGATTTCCGTCTTTTCGTGTGTCCGTCCGTGTCCTCTCTAGCTTGAGAACGCGTTGAGCCAGAGAGCTCACATTTTATAAACGTCGTTTTTGACAAAAAATTAGGGTCTAGTTTGTGAACGGGCCCCTTATACTTCCTCCCACACAATATGACATAATTTGGCAATAAACGGATTTGTTCCAAAAGTATAAAAGGTATTGCTCTGTAATTTGTAATGTAATAATTTTATGGCGATTTCAATCTCCTGCATAAAAATTATTTGTGTCATCCCCTTCCTTCCACCACCTCCCATACAAGCTGCACTTTTTCATGAAATGCTCTAAACCAATTTACTCAGTGCGTATAAAATTGATCGAGCTGAAATTGTGCACTACAGATCCCCTACAAAATTTCTTAAAATCAAAAATATAATATAATATATAATAATTATCCTTAATTCCTTTTTAATTTTAGTTATTTATGATCGACAATTGTGCAGATGATTGGCGAATCGCAATGACGTGGCAACGAATTAGTCAAATAGGTCTAGAACTTTTAATATGTGCTGTGCATCCAATACCGGGTGAATACTATTTCCTGTGGACAACAAAACTTGCAAATAAAAATAAGGCAATGGGAACGGAAAGTGTCCCGTACGATGTTGCATTGTCGTTGCCAATGTTCCTTCGATTGTATTTAATCTGTCGCGTTATGTTGCTTCATTCGAAATTGTTTACAGACGCATCGTCACGTAGCATAGGTGCACTAAATCGTATAAATTTTAACACCAGGTTTGTTTGAATACAATGCAATTTGCCTTTTTAAAACGTTTCTGTTTAATTAACATTTTTCATATTTTAGATTTGTCCTTAAAACCTTAATGACAATATGTCCGGGAACAGTTTTACTAGTTTTTATGGTATCTCTATGGATTATCGCCTCATGGACATTACGACAATGTGAAAGGTAATTTTTATCAAATATTCATTTAGATGTAGAGAGTTTTCTTTTTCTTTTTGTATTTATTTATTTATTTTTCAATTCCTTTTTTTTTTTTCAAAAAAATCTGAAATATATAAATTTGAAAATGTTTAACAAAACTGACAGACAAATAATAATTTCTTTCCTTGGTTTTTGGTTTTCCAACATTTTATATTCTAACTCACTGTTCATTTATGTTAAAAATTCCAATCAAGATTCCTTTCCGAATTGAATCTATTTAAGAAAAATAAGTGATTCTTCGTATGATTTAATTTTCTCTGTATTATTACACAACAATGCATGTACGTATTCTTCAAAATGTCATTTATATTTTATGTTTAATAATAATTGATTCGGTTTAAAAATGAAAATACAGTTCAAAACTATGTACTAATTTTTTAAACTTAATTTTTTTTATATATATTTAGTTTAAAGGAATGATACACCTCAATCTTATTCTATAGCTATAAAAAAACACCAAAATTATTTAGAAAACAAAAAACTTATAAAAGGCTCTCATTTAATATTTATTCAACAAGAATATATTCTGAAAGTAAGAACCACTCTTCCTTAAAAAAAACGCTAAACAAAAATTAAACAAATTTTTATTTTTACTATGCACAGTTTAAGTTTTTTTTCCCGCCTATGCAAACATATTTGAAATATTATCTCCTAATTCGGGCTTCTTGCAAATCAGAAAACATATTAATTTCTGTATCCAATATTAATAAATATAATATTGAATAAATTTCTCTTTCTTAGTGTATCATTATCGTGATTTTAAAACTTTTCCATTTATTATAATATAATTTCCATCGACGTGAAACGTTTATTTCTATATTTACTATTACAATTTTAGAATTTAATTTACTGCGAAGTTCAGTAATTTAAAATAACAATTCGCTTTGATATTTGAAAACGTAAAAAATATTACACTTCATAAGTGGAATTAAATCTACAATATTAAAAACTTCGAATTCGTTTTGTTATAATGAATTTCGTTCTGAGATTCCATAGTCGACGAAGTAGAAGAACTTTATAGTTTCAATATGGAAGCGTTCAATAAATTGATACGAAAAAATCAAAACAAAAGCTTAAAATCCTTAAGGTTATAAAGCTTCGCTTAAAATCTTTGACTCTGTGGTGGCTTTTGCCTAAGATTCTTATCCCCTTGAACAACAACTGCAACAGCATTAAAAATACTTGAATCTTTAGATACGTACATCATTCTTACCACGCTTTGCAATAAATGTAATTTCGAAAGTGAAAAAATTTACTCAAGTAATGCATCTAGGAAAATTTCAAGTTTTGGGATCACCTGTTATTTATAGAATGGTAAGAGCTAGAGTCTTGCCTGTAAGATAAGTTATTAACACGCACATAGAAGCATTCTTTACTACTAAGTTTTTTTGTATCCCAGGCTAATTCTTAAAACTTTAAAAAACAATCAATGATTCCCATTTTGATAATCAACCTTTCGATCTTTAATCTCTGACTTCTACATAAGGTATTATATTTCTCTTGTGAAATTATATATTAAAATAAATAAGTTTCCCTACTTATTTTGTTGGTAAATATCATGCTTGTATGGCGCAGTTTACTTATAATTTAATATCAAAAATCCGATAGAAAAATTTTAAGTTAGAACAAAATATCAGCTAACAAGTCGGGCGCAAGTTTTTTATTCTTGGGACAAGTTGATGATGCCTGGGAGGTCAATATGCAGGTTAGTATCAATAGGAAAGACTAAGTGAATAGGGGTTCTAGCGAGGGGCTGTTGGCAATTATTTAACACTTAACTGCGATTACGATCAATGATTCCAGTGCAGAGAATTAATATTTTATTCGTTTATTTATGCAAGCATTTGTATGGGCGGGGGTGATAGAAGAGGTGGGTGAATGTTAATAATTTTTTAATTGATTGCTTCAATCACGGTTAAAATTCTCTTTATACAATGTTAGTTTTATAAACGAAGTAAATTCTCTTAGTTAAGCTAAGGGCCTTAATGATACCCTTGTTTAATAGATTAAGAGTTATCTTTTTGAACGCACTATCCGGGTAGTATTAAATAGCGTTACTTCTTCCTCCTACCTAATTGATTCCTGCGTCCCTCAAGGTTCTGTTTTATCTTCAACTTCTGAGTTTTCATAAACGACTTTCTGACGTCTACTCTCAATCTAATACATAGTTTTGCAGATGTCAGTACTTTAGATAGCACCTATGAACTTAACTCTGCTTCGGAATCAAACAATCATTCTATTACTTCCAATCGCAGGGAATCATTCAGTCCGCTGAACTCGGATCTACACTTAATCCTGGTATGGGGCTGAAATATATAGTGTAAAGTTGAACGCATCCACAACACAGGCCTGTCATTTATCCCTCAAACGTGATATTTCGGTGTTGTCTCACAATGTAACTTTTGACGGTGCACAGCTTAGCACTTTAGAGAATTTCGCACTGTTGTCAAAATTAATGACTACCTGAATTGGGCCCAGCATTTCTTTGATAATGCCCTTGACGTCTCTAAGCATCTAGATGTTCTCCGAAAGTGCAAAAAATATTTCACACCCATTGACATTGCAGGCTTAAATTAGATCACGTTTAAGGTACAACTCGCATGTTTGGGCTGGGGCACCCAAAACACAACTGGCGTTGCTCAATCGTATTTAAAAACATGCGTTCCGACTGATTGGAGACGAAATCATCACATCTTCTATAGATTCTCTCGAGCATCGCAGAAATGTCGGAGTACTCAACATTTACTATCGATACTTCCATGGTAAATACAGTACGGAACTAAGTGCACTCATTCCTCTACTGGATACTTTTCCCTGGAATACTTGTAAAGCTGAACGCGTACACGAGTACACGGTCAAATGTTTGCCTTCTCATACAGTTAAATTTAGGCAGTCATTCATTTTCCGAACGTCAAGACCTTGGAACGATTTGCCAGCTAGTTTGTTTGCCAACAAGTACAACCTGCGGTGCTTGAAGAATAATGTCCACCGTCATTTTCATCACTCTCCGCCTTAATACTTCCTTACCGACATAACTGTGCATTGCATTAAAGGGTGACCCCTAAATTATACTCTGTGCCGCAAGAAAACAAATTATATGAAATTCAGTTTATTTTCTATTCTTGAAACCATTTGAGGTGAGGGAATCGTAAAATTTGTGATGCAGTTCTATTTCGCTTCATCTTAATGGTATTCATACGAAATTTAAAGTTCGTAGGTTTTAATTGATGAATTATTAAAATTGGTCAAAATTATACTTTTGTTAGGGAGGGAGTGGAAGGAAAGAGATGATTTAAAATCTTTTTATGCAATTTTGTTTTATAAATTACTTTTATTATTCTAACAATAAAATATTGTGATCGACACAGAAAAAAAAAATTTGGTACCCTGGAATTTTTTTTTTTTCGCGTTTCATGACTAAATTAGCCTAAAAATGCAAAAAAAGAATTCCTCCCGCCGTACGCCGTACATATGGACTCATATTGCCGAGACCGTTAAAGGTAGAATATTCGTTTTTGGGTGGATTATTAACTGGGTAAGTGCGCTCTATTATCTAAATTTTGAGGAGTGTCAGGTGGCATGGGGAGGCGGAGAGAGGAAAAGAGTCTCCACTACGAATGACGTAGATTAGAAGCTAAAAATTGTCTTAGGTATAGAGATGGTTGTTGCACAAACTTTAAAAATAATTTGGTTTTTTTTATCCATTGGCGTCCGAAAAGAGTGGGGGGGGATGCTAAAACCAAATTAACGGCCGATTTTTTATTTTTCAAATGATTATCTTCGAAATTACTAACCATAAAAATATTATATTTACAGATCCTTCAGATCCAGCTTAGAGGGAAGCTAATTATTATAAGGGGGAGGGTCAGGGGTGCAAAGAAAAACACTTAAAAATTAATATCTTAACTATCTCTTAAGCTACGTAATTGAAACTTAAAACATATATTAAGCTGATAGCGGAGTACATGAAACATGACTAGCGGAGTACATGAAACATGACTAGCGGAGTACATGAAAAATGTAAAATTTGGTCATAGCAGTAGTGAAGGGAAATGGGAAGTATTTAAAAAACGGTGCACTTTCCAAAGTTTATATCTGAAAACTAAGTACAGAGCTACATAGTTTTTAATTTTGATAAACAATTTATATTGAGGAGTGTAAAAGAAGGGAGGTAGTAAGCAAAAATGTCAAAAATTATAAGTCACTTAGATACAAAGTTTAAATTTTGCATGTGGATACATCTATTTTAAATAGATAAAAAAAATAATAATTTGTTCCACAATTGTTGTGCACCGAACTTGAAATTTTCTACGAGCATCCTATAAAAGAAATGAAATAAAACAGCATCTGAAATTTTACGATTCCCATACCTCTTCTACCCCCTGCCATACAAATGTTTGGTTTTGTGAATATAAAATATACCCAATTTTATGAAAATTCTATGCAACTTCGTTCATGGGGCTGAAATTTCATACAGGAAATATTGGACGTGATTCAAGCAATCAATTAAAAAAATATTAACATCCACCCACTCTTACTATCACCCCTCTCCTCATAAGATCCCAAACTTGCATAAACGGTTGAAATACTGATTATAAGTGCTGGAGCTGTTGATTCTATCCTCAATTAAGTGTTAAATTGACAACAGCCCTTCCCAAGAACTCCCTTTCTTTTAATCTTCCCTAACCACTCTAACCTGCATTTTAGCTTTCCACGCATCCCCAACTTGTCCCAAGAATAATAAAGTTGCGCCCGGCTTGTTGGCACTTTATTAAAAACTTAAAGTTGATTGCCTATAATGTTTTGGTGATAATCGATTTCTTAAAAATGGTCGAAAAAATATAATAACTGGACATTTTTAAGGTATTTAATCATTTAAAATCTTATCACTATCAGGATTCCGTAATGCAAGGAATTGCCATAAATCGATTTCATTTTCATCTTTATTTATCTTAAGCTTCTGTGCAGTTTTATACTCTTGATCAAATAAAAGTTTTCTCTAAAGTTTGTAACGCCAAAAAATACTGCTCAGACAGAGTCGCCAATAGTGCAAAAATATTTGTTGTCTCTCAAAAATCTCGAAACCGGATGTCCGTCTGTCCGTCCGTCTGTCCGCGGTGACGGAACATGTTGAGCTACGGAGCTTCAATTTTGAACCTATGTTTTGGTGAAAAATTGAAGTCAAGTTCGTGAACGGGCCAAATCTCATCACTTATTCTACCCCCTTCCATTCAAAACGACTCAATTTGGGAATTCGATAATTAACAGATTTTATTGAAAAGCATGAAAGCTATTGATCCGAAATTTTGAACTTATTATGTTTATGATAATTTCAATCAACTGTATAAAGATTATTTGAATCCTTCCTCCATTCAATCTGCCCTTTTTCATGAAATACTATAAACATATTTAATCAGTACATGTAAAATTAATTGAGCTGAAATCGTGCACGAAATATTAATTTAGAATTATTTGCATGACCGAAAAAAATAGAGGATTAGCTGCTCGCCTTCTACCCCCTCCCATACAATATGTCTCAATTTCACAACTTTACGAAAATTCGATTTTCTTGGAAAGTATGAATGCTATTGATCTGCAATTTAAAACATGTCAATTGAATGATGTTTGTAGTTATTTCTGACAAAGTAATTAAGAACACCACACTCCTTTTACCACCTCTCGTACAAACTGCACAATTTCACTAAATTCAATTTACTAATTTTATCAATAACTATTTAATTTTTGTTCAAATTTTCAATAAAACATTTTGATAGCAATTCATTTTGATAGCAACTCCAACTTTAACGCTGTCACTCCTTCTACCACTCCCCATACAAAATTACTTAAAATAAAAAAAAAATCTCTTTCATCTAGAGTGTCGCATGGTTGGGCTTTTAAATGAATTTCTCAATTTTCAGGTTTCTGGCATAAAATTTCAATTAAATTTTTTGAGTATTTGTGTATTTTCTTCGAGGCACATGAAGCATTTCTTGCAGGTTAGTGTCTCCTTCGGTGCATAACAGCTCTGATTCAAATTATAATTTTTTCAAAATCTGAACATTTTATCTTTTACCAGAGCCCTAAAAATTTTTGACATTTTGGTAGACCATCTTCCTTCCCCTACACCCGCAACTTTAAAATCTTACTAAATAAACTGCCAACAAGTCGTGCGAAACTTTATTATTCTTGGGACAAGTTGCGGATGGGTGGAAAGTCAATATGCAGGTTAGAGTGGTTAGGGTGGTTGTTGTAGTGTTCTTGTACAAAATTTCAAGTTCGTAGCTTTTAATTTTTTGGTTATTAGTTGGTTCAAAGAAATAAGTCGAAACGATACTTTTGTATGGGAGGGGTAGAAGGGCAAGCGCGATTGCAAAACTTTTAAAGGAATTTCATTTCAATTATTTTTGTAAGTTTTCGTGCAAAATTTAAAATGGATAGCTTTTAAGAGTTGGATGATAACTGATTTCTTGAAAATGCTCAGAAAATAAATTTTGTATGGGAGGGGGTATATTTATTTATTTGTGACGCAGTTTTCTTTCCTTTCTTTTGTAAGGTGCTCGTACAAAATTTCAAGTTCGTAGCTTTTAATTTGTTGGTTATTAGTTGATTTAATGAAATTGGTCGAAATCATACTTTTGTATGGGAGGGGATAGAAGGGCAAGTGTGATTTTGAAACTTTTAAAATAATTTCTTTGCAAATATTTTTATAAGTTCTTATGCAAAATTTCAAATGGATAGCTTTTAATAGTTAGGTGATAATTAATTTCTTAAAAATGATCGAAAAAATAATTTTGTATGGGAGGGGGTAGAAGTTTTGAAGGTATTCGACCAGTTAATATTTTATACTTTTAGAGATTTTTTTTAAATGTATTTCCCAAATTTTCAAGTTTCTACCCTAAAATTACATCCAAAAATTTTCAGTTTTCGTGTTTTTTTCGTTGCACATGAAACAGCTAGTGCCCATTAGACCGGGGTGGTCGGTTCATAACAATTGTGGATCAAATTATTATTTTTTTTCTATGTATATCAAATAGATGTATTCACATGCAAAATTTAAAGTTTCTATCTTTGAGCAGAGTCCTAAAAAATTCACTCAAAATTTTCGACATTTTTGCTTACCACCTCCCTCGCTTTACACCCCCTAACTTAAAATTTTTATCAAAATTATAAATTATGTAGTTCTATAATCTGACGAATTTTCAATTCGATATCTGTACTCAATTTTGAGATATAATGATTTCTAATTTTGAAAAGTGCACCATTTTTCAAATGCTCCCCATTTCACCCCACTACTATTATGACCAAATTTTATATTTTTTTTGTATTTCGCTAGTATAGCTCAGTATATGTTTTAAATTTCAATTACATAGCTTAAGAGATAGTTGAGATATTAATTCTTAAGTGTTTTTCCTTGCACCCCCCCCCCCCCCCCCCCGACCCTTCCCCTTACAATAATAAGCCTATTTCTAAGCTGATTCTGGTGGATCTATACGCCATCTTAATTGTCCCAAAATATGAATTTTTTATGGTAAGTAGTTTCGAAGATATAACCATTTCAAAAAAAGATTCGGCCGACAATTTGTTTTTAGCCCCCCCTTTACGGACGCCAATGGATAAAAAAATTAAATTATTTTTGGAATATGTCCCACAGCTCTCTCTATACGTGTGCTGGTTTTCATCTTTCTATCTGCATTCGTGGTGAAGATATTAGCAAGTGTATATTTCGACTTTTTCCATCCCCCGCCTCCCCCTTCCACCCCACACTCCCCAAAATTTGGATAATGGAGCTCACTTACCAAGTTAATAACCCACTCAAAAATCAACATTCTACCTTTAACGGTCTTGGAGGTACGAGTCCATATGTACGGCGTACGGCGGGACGGATTTTTTTTTGTTGCTTTTTTAGGCTAATTTAGTCATGAAACGCGAAAAAACAAAATTTCAGGGTAGCAAATTTTTTTTTTCTGTGTCGATCACAATACTTTATTATTAAAATAATAAAGTAAAATTATAGATCATACAACTTTACAATCTGGAGAAATTTCAACTTAGTACCTGTATTGTGTTTTGAAATATAATATTTTAAAATTTTGAAAAAAATCATCATTTCTGAAATGCCCTCCATTTTGACCGGCAATAGTTTTGTGAAAGTTTTATATTTTTCATACGCCGGTAGTTTTTTTTTACTGAATGACCTGTATTTGAGGCAATTTAAGCCTTTATGTGCAATGCACAAACACAGTCGTGGAAGAAAGGGATGGGATTTGGAAGGTAGGGGAAGGGGAGTGAGAACGACCGTAACGAGTGGAGAAGCTGGTATATTTTTCAGTTGTACTGGCCTGCTACTGACAAATATTTACAGATGTTATGAGAGAGTGAATGATAGTAAGCGAATAGAAACCATCTACTGAGTACACAGGCATACACTACGCTACAGAAGCCTATAGTAGTATATGGTAGCTCAATAAATGCTTCAATTTTAATTTATATACATAGCTTAAAAGATAATGGAGATTTTATTCAGTTTCGTGCGTTAATCTTATTCTTTCCCTTACAGTCTTTCTTAAAGCTGAGTTGTACACCATCGAAATGATCCGAAAATATGAACTTTTTTCGTGTAGTACAATTATTCGGAAAAAAAAAGGTTTAAAAAAAAATTCGACCGACAATGTCTTTTTCATCATCATCAATGACATTACAGCCCAATTGGGGCCTTGGCTTTCTCTATGCTTCATCTCCAACATTCTAGGTCCAATGACCGCGTCCACCGTGTTGAAAATTTCAAAAGCGATTTGTAGTCTTCGTCGATTGAATCCTCCCAGCGTTTTCTCGGTTCTCCGACTGATCTTTTTTCTTACGCCTTTCTTTTTTGTACACGTATTTTTCTATCTTTCATTCACTGTACGTAACCACTGTAGCCTCCGAAGTTTAATAAGAGTAGTGACTTCAGGTTCCTCAAAATGGTAACAATTACTGATTGTATCAAATTCTCGATTTGCCTTATTCTCTCACCGGTTCCAGGATTCATCGTAATACCTTCCTCTCGAAGTCATTAATCATTTTTTGTAATGCCTTTATTAACGACCACGTTTCACTGACACAGCATAATACATTATTATGGTTTTGCAGATTCGCAGCTTTGTTTTTCTATGCTTGTCTTTACATATTATTATCGGGAGTATCGAGTAGTACGTCTTGTTTGCTACCATTATGCGTCTTTTGATTTTATTGATTTCATTGTCATCTTTGGAGAGATTAGCTCCTAAATACATGAAGTTGTCCACGTTTTCTATGTTATAGTCTGCTATCGTGAAATTTTGTCTGATTGACGTGTTTCATCGTGATTGTAATATAACTTTTGTTTTGTTTGCGATGATTTAAACAGTAGCGTCCCACTGGTGTCAACTGGCAGTTTTCTTGCGACATATTTCAAAGCCAGACTAAAAAGTGTAGGTGCAAGGCCATCTCCTTGCTTCAGCCCGGAGAGTGTTTGGAAGCTTGCTGTCAAGTCGTCCTGGATCCTTATTTGGCATGTAGAGTTTATCATTGTACGCCTTGTCAGTCGGACGAATTTAGCTGGTACTCCTTGGTTTAGGTTTAGGTTGTAGAAGGGTGGCTACATAAAACCACAATGCACTGGGGTCATCTAGTTGGGCCCATGGTACATCTCCTATTGATTATAAGATGGAACTTACATCACTTGTTCTAACCACTTGGTTCGGTATGTGAACCGTAGCAGGCTTGAATGTTGGATGCCTCTGAGGTCGTCTAGGTCTGAGAAGAATCTAGAGCCTAAACAATGGAGACGACTGTTAGAGATTTGCGGAGAGTGACAAAGATAATGTTCGATAGATTCTTCGTCTTCCTCGCAACCCTGCGGTTGGTTCATGGTACTGGTACTCCTAATTCTAGTATGCTTGCTTAACGTCTACGAATATCTAGTGCACGTCGATTTTATATTCCCAGCAGTTTTTGAGCGGCTATTTCACTGTGAATATTTGATCCGTAATTGATTGGTCGACTCTGAATCCATCTATCCCTTATGTTTTCGGCATAAGGTTTAATTCGGAACTTGTAAGATCTTTGTCAGGATTTTGTAAGACGTGCACAGCAATGAAATCCCTCTATAGTTTTTCGCCTTTTTCGCAGATCGGACAAATGTGCAATGCCTTTACACCAATCATCAGGTAGTGTTTCATGTGTCCAGATTTACGACACCATAACGTGAATTTTCCTAGCAATGCAGTCACCAGTCCTAGTAATGCAGTCTTCAGGAGTTCCGCTGGTATATCGTCTATGCCCGCCGCCTTGTTGTTTTTTAAGTTTTAAATGGCATTTTTCACTTTTAATGTAGGGAGGTTCAATATGTTTTCGATGTTAGCAAGTGCCTCGGTCAGGTGGTCATTAATAGTAGTAGTCGAGGATGAATTGGGGCTAAGTAACTGTTGGAAATAATGTATCCATCTCGTTTTAGTCTCTTCCGCACCGCTAATTATGCCTTCTGTTGTGTTCTTACAAAGGCTTGTTTTCGGTTGAAATCCTCGTTTCTGCTTTTTAACTAGAGCGTAAGCCGCTCTCGTGTTGTCTTCATCCCTTTTGCATAGTTCATCATTGAGATCGTCAAATATGGCTCTCGTCGTTCAGTGAATTGTTCTTAAGTTGCATTATTTTTGTCTATTGCATCTCGGCATTCATTATCGAACCAATTATTCTTCTTTCGCCGGGTTCGGTGGCCTATAATCTCCTGTGCAACGAACTGACCTTATGCCATTTTTGAGGGAGAGCCATAACTGCTCTATTGGCATTTCGTGGTGGTTGAATATTTGTTCAAAATGTCTTATACGTCCTTCCATCGGGTGACACCCAAATTCTTTTGTGAGTGCTCCAATGCGCGAAGAAATTTGAGCTTACTACGATGTTTCAAGTGCAGGCGAAGTCAACTAGGCGTTGGCCGTTTTCATTACTAATGTCGTAGAGACTGTGCACTCTGGTTATTCCTATGTGTCTCCTTTACAAAATTACCTAAAATAGTCTTGATGTCTTTTGAAGGCAATGAATCATAAGTTGTTTCAAGGCGACTATAAAGCTCATCCTTAGCTGCCTCGTCCTTGTCTTCCGTTGGGGCGTGAACATTAATGAGCCAGATTCTGTATTTATGCGAAATGCACGAAATTTTTCGTTGATTGGTTTGAAGTCTGTGATAAGCTATTTAAATGCTTTGCTGATAACAAAAGCTACTCCAAACTGACGGCTTCCCGATAGTTTTCCACTTTTAAGAGTTGTGTGCGACCTCATGTCCGTTACGTCTCTGCCAAGCTATTTAGTTTCATGATGTGCGAAAACATGTTGAATTTATCAACTTGTTCCAGGAATGGTTTTAGTGCTCCAGATTTGAATAAGGATCGTACATTCCACGTTCCGAAATAGTGTTAAATTTTTCGTTTGCCGGGTCATTTCCGTTGAATCCATGTGTGTGTGTGTTTTTTTTTTATGAAGACAGGTTGTTAGTCCATCCCCAACCAGGAGGACCAGGTCTGTATACTTAATCGCAAAGACACGGCTGGACAATATCAGCTGAATAGGATATGTTGGAGCTCTCTCAGCTATGCCTCGAGTCCCTCTACTTCTACTTCTTAGCCTACTTCCTGAGACGCACTGGTGTTTCTGGTCATCCAGGATGTCTTCTTTCCTCCTTCTTTTTCAAACGGGGCATGGGTATTTCTTTTAGCCCCCTGTCTTTTTGGACCCCACTGGATACCAAAATGAAAATACTGTTGCTTTTTCCGCATAAGCCAGTAGGCATATCCGAATGTCGAGTTTAAGCTTTCTATCTGTATTCGTAATAGGGTTATTATCATGTGTAGTTTTTGACTCTACCCCGCCCCCGACACCCCTGCCACCTGACAATGCAAAAAATTTAGGAAATAGAATTCACTTACCCAATCTACAATCCACCGAAAAATGAACTTCCTATCTCTAAGGATCTCGGAGATATGCACGGCGAACATATAGGCGGATTGATTTTTAAGTTTTAGGCCAATTTAGTCATTTTCAGGCCAGCAATTTCTTTGCTGTATCCATCACAATACTTCATTATTAGAATAATAAAGTAAAACTGTTGATTTACAAAGTGTTCAATAAGGAGCATTCACGACACATGTGATACGACAAAAAACCAAATGAAAAACACATGCAACCAACTTGTATTTGTACACCTCAAGTATATATAATACGGGATGCATTTGTCCTTCTGTAAAAACAAAATTATATGATTACCTTAATGGCAATAGAAACTTGAAATATTAAAGTTCCCATATAGAGCTATGAGCTAATATCAGTAATGTCAACCGACTTTTACGACCATGTGGTCGAAATAATATTTGTATTTTACAATGCTGTAAATTCTTCTAGCACGCAATCATTATTTACGTAGTTTTCATTTAACCTTTATGTACATAAATAAAATAAGTGTTGTCCATAGGAATGTAAATATAGACGTTCGAGGAAAATAACAATTTTTTCGGCATAATACAATCTGTACTAAGAAATGTTGAAAACATAAATCTTATTCAAAAAAATACACGCATTAGAATGGATCATATGAATAGTTTTTATTAAAATTCATGCTACTAAAGTTTTTGCACTATCAAAAATCAATTGTATAGCTGATTCAAATGATTAAAACAAAATGATAAATTAGTAGAAGTTAATTATATAGTCCAAATTTTTTTAACTAATACACTCTCCACCAAATTCGCTGCTTTGCGCTCTAGAGTTTCTTATATTCCTCACAGTTTTAGTTGCATTTTAATAAATAGAATTAACAATGGGAAAAAACTCAAATAATTATGTGGAAAAGTTTTTTTTTTTTTTTTTAATTGTCATAATTCATTATATTAATTAATTTGAAGTGAGAATCGCAAGACTATGTTATCAATTTAAAACGATAATTATATAATTTTAAATTAAAAATCAATTAAAGCGTGATGAAATTATGATTTCGTGGTTAATCGAAATCAAGTGGTAGTTTAAATGTGGTTTTATGAATGGAATATGAATAAATAAATGATATTAGAATAAATACTATTTGCAAGCTTCTAGGGAAACTCAATTCATCATGTTTTATAAGATAAGAAAAATAATTTTATTAATAGCATTATTCTCGGAGATCATAAATACAATAGTAATAGTATGAAAAACATTAAAAACTCAAAAACAACAACAAATTTTATCATCTATTCGACGTTAAATCACTTTGATAATTTTCGCTTTTACTTAAAAATTTCATTTGAATGATTATATAGTCGCTAGGCTTTATTCTATGCAATGTATAAGGCAATCAATCATCGTGACAACTCCAAATCCACATACATATAGTGTTATTATTATTCTATTCCTGAACTTGAGTACTTTTCGTAGACACTTAAGCCTGTTAAGTCAAGACATAAGTACGTACAATAATACTGTGTGGAGACAGCCTTTGATTCCAATATTTAATTACATGCATTCACTAGTTACTCGCTGTTTTATTTATTTTGGATAGTTTAACTTGGAGTATTTGAATTAAATACCAGTAAAATGGTAATATATTTATCTCTAATTTTAACCATTTATATCTGTTTTGACTTACATTGTTAAAAATTGTAATCCTATAAATTTTTATTGTTTTCGAACAAATGTAACGTGATTGTGATGAAATTTGTTCCATGTAGACTTTACCTCTCCAGAAAAGTAAATTAATGATCGTAAATGGGCTCCATGCACTCCTTCTTCTATTATTTTTCTTTTAATTAAAATTTAATATTGTACGATATATTGTGCCGAAAATTTGTAAGTATTAGATTTTCATAGTGATTTATATTCTGGAATTCAGTTCGGCCCTCAATGAGGACACTTTTTTCGCAATTTTGCACTCAGGTCGGTTAAAAAAAAGAACAAGAAAATGACAGAAGATCTAGCTTTTTTCACTAAAGTTTTTTCCCAACATATATTATATAATCTTTTTAATTCATTGTTTTGATCTTTTCCACCACTTTTTAGAAATTGTTATGTTATGTACGCAACTCTACTTAGAAGGCAGATTATTTTTGAATAGAACATAAAGAGTGATTAAAACTGCTAGCAAAAATGTAAGGGCAAAAACGGGAAACTTTTTTTCGTTGAATAGAAATCACTATTAGATTTTCATTATTTAATGAAATGAAATTGTTGAAAGTATGTATCTATATCTACGACAATTGTATACTCTTATGTATCGATATGCGATTTATATAAATATCGCAATCTCGTCCATCTGCATACCATAATTGTCCATTTGGTGCTATCTGTTAGGTAGAGTGACGTAAAAGTGCTTCCTAAAGTAAGTCTTTAGAATTCTATCACTCTATGGCTATTGAAAGAAGATTTCCTTTTCATCTGCTCCACGATAGTAATAAGAGATTTTTTTTTTAATTTATGCCAAGTATGCGCTAAAAATTTCAAATCTTACAGTCGTAATGCCTGCCTTTTCCAGAATTACTTACTTACTTACTTACGATGGCGCTACAGCCCAAATCGGGCTTTGGCCTCCTGAACGCTTTGCCTCTATCCATCTCGGTTCAGTGACCGCGTCCTCCAGTTTGAAAATCTTAAGAGTGGTTTGCTGTCTGCGTCAATCGAATCCTCCCAGCGCTTTCGTGGTTTTCCGACCGGTCTTTGTCCGTTGACTTTCCCTTTTAGTGTGCGTTTGGGAATTCTTCCGTTATCCATCCGCTCCACATGACCAGCCCATTGTAACTTTTTAAATTTTTCCAGAATTACTTAATTAAGCCGAAAAAGACCCGAAATGGCTTGCAATTCTGCCGTGGGCCATGCTCGCAATGCCCTAATATGCAGGTAATCCTTTGAATATGATTCAATTGTGCTTGAATATATTAAATAATCTTTTTTATTGAAAATAAAGTAATTTCCTGTAACACAGGTCAATCTGTAAAAAAAAATGCAGCTTTTATTGCAAAAAATTCAAAGACTAGCTTGTATCACAGGTGCAATGAAAACCTGCCCTACTGCGGCAATGGAAATATTCCTACATATCCCTCTGATACATCTACAAATAAAAAAGGAGGCAATCAAACGGGTGTTACGCATACAGAGGTATAACAAATACAAATCGAAAGATCTTAGAGATCAACTCAAAATTTTAAAAAATTCGAGACTTGAGGCTCTAACCTCAACCCTGTCAAACACTATGCCGACAAAATTCAACTTTGAAAACCCATTCAAAGTAATAATCAGAGAACGTAAGGAATGGCAATCCATGCAACCTGAAATGGAAGAGGGACCATCTGGAACGCAGATAGCTCGCTGACGTTGGAGGGGACTGGAGCCGGAGTCATAAGTCCTAACTTTTCGGTTTCAAAACCTATTGGTAAGGAAGCCACAATCTTCCAAGCCGAACTTATTGCAATGGAGCTATGTATACAAGAGAATATTAGGACAACTCATCGCAATAAAAACATCTATATCTTATCTTATCAAGGCCCTAGCATACAACAAACACGGATCGGGGCTTGTTTGGGACTACCTTCAAAACCTAATCATCCTGGGAAATAGGAACAAAGCAACATTAATGTGGGTCCCAGGTCATATGGGGATTGAAGGAAATGAAGAGACAGACCGCCTCGCAAAATATGGCGCAGAAAACAATTTTATTGGATCAGAGCCATTCTGTGGAAAACCAAAAGGATACTTCAACCTTATACTTAGAAAATAGATTGAACAAGAGCATAGAATTTACTGGAACAGACTTTCGGGCTTAAACGTTTCCTTAGAACTGATGAACTAGCCAATATGGCTCCCTTGGACAAACTTAGATTAGCCAAAGATATCGAGTTATGTTTGGGTAAAGGGGCAATAAACGAACAATAGGCCGAAAAGGTCGCAATGCTCTCTGTTCAGAGGAATAAAAAAGTTTGGGCCGATGCTCGGAAGCGCGCCATGTGGAAAAGAACTGGTTCTGTCCTATGACAATGTCCTATGGCTACCGGTCTTAACAGACAAATGATATGATGAATGGCCTTCTCACCATGCTACATATAATGATTGGTAGTATTATACTGATATACATCCACCTTACTATACAGGGCTTCAGTCTCCCTTTTCTGCTCAAAGTTTTCTAACATATTCACTCACACCTTCCTCAGAAAGCATTATTAGCTTTCTTATTACTTGACATTCAGTCGCCATCTTTTTTTTTTTACAGAATGACCTGTGTTATAGGCAATTTCGGCCTTTATGCGCAATGCACAAACACAGTCATGGAGGGAAGAAATGGGATTAGGAAGGTTGGGGAAGGGAGTGAGAACGATCGTAGCGAGTGGAGAAGCTGGTATATTGCTCAGTTGTACTGGCTACTTACTGACAAATATTTGCAGATGTTATGGGAGACTGAATGATAGAAAGCGAACAGAAACCATCTACTGAGTATCTAGGCCTTCTTGAAGTGGAACTGTTTCAATTTTACACCGTTTCCCCATTTTGTTGCGAATAATAACGAGTTGTTAGCTCTTCGCACAACCCTCTATTTTTCATTTTCGTAGAGTTTGCTGTCCAAAATAATTGCTACATCAGTTACCCGATCTTTCCATGCGTCGTCTTCTTTTAAATAGTATGATTGTAGTCATGTCGGGGTTGATTCTCAATCCAAACGAATCGGCAACAAGGTTTAATGCAGTTTACATCAGCTCACCAAAATTTAAGTGTTTCTCACTTATTTAGATGACTAAGTCATTTGCAAAGGCGAAAGCGCAATAACTAGTATCGTTTAACTGCGAGGGGATACAATTCTCAGCTAGCAGCCAAAGCAAAGATGAAAAACCCCCTCCGTGTGATGTTCCTCTATTTATTTGTTTCGTCCCTGAGAGTCAGTAATTTTTATACTCTAGATGCGAGTACTATAAGTTTGCTCTAATGTTTGTAACGCTAAGAAATAAGGCTCGGAGAAAAAAATGGATGATACAAAAGTTCATATAATCACTCAAAAATCTCAAAAACGTATGTCCGTCCGTGCGCTCTCTAGCTAGACAACGCGTTGAGCTAGATAGTTCAAATTTTGTACACGTAATTTTTAATAAAAAATGTAGGTCAAGTTCGTGAACGGGCTAGTTCCACCCCTTCCACCCTCTCCCATACAAAATGACACAATTGCGCAATATTACAAAAAACGGATTTGCTCAAAAAGCATAGCTGCTATTGATCTGAAATTTGGAATATATTACTTTTATGATGATTTAAATCTACTATATAAAATATTTAAGTCCTCCCTTTCCTTCCATTACAAACTGTACTATTTCATGAAATACTCTAAACCAATTTATTCAATGCGTATAAAATTTATCGAGCTGAAATTATGCACTTAATATTTATTTAGAATTATTAATAAGGGCAAAAATATTAGACTATTAGCTCCCATACAATCTGACACAAAATCATAACTTTACAAAAAGTAAATTTTCCTGAAAAGTATGAATGCTACTGATCTAAAATTTAAAACATGTCAAAAACGTGATTATTGTTTTTTCTGAAAAAGTCATTAAGAACCCACCCCTCCTTTTACCACCTCCCATACTAATTGCACAATATCACTAAATCCAATACACTAATTTTTTCAGTACCTATTAATTTTTTAATCCTAAATTTTGTATAAAACATTTTGATAGCAACTTTAGCGTGATAAGAAAAAATTAGTTCAATGTGGTCAACTCCTGTACCACTTCACCTACAAAATTTCTTCAAATCAGAAAATTTCTCTTTCATCTAGAGTATCGCACGATTGGGCTTTACGCCCAATCGTAGTCCTGTTATGTTTCTGTCCTCCAACATATTATGAATCCATATGTAGAGTACTGAGTTAACACCATGTGCGACACTAAAGTACCTTTTAGCGCTTTGCTGCATATATTATTCAGCTTACATCCATAAAAGTACTCAAAGTGTGCTGCTGGAGTTCCTTAGATTTTTAAATTTTTGATACAACATTGTGCAGTGCCGTTTCCACAAAACGTCCTTTCGTGTAAGCCTGTTGGGAGTAACTGAGGTGGCTCTTATGTGAATACCTAACAGTTTTTCAAAGATTTTTCAGAAAAAAAATGTGAAACTTATTATTCGGCTGTGTATTATTACTTTTATTTGTCTTCTGTATAAAAACCACCTTCACCTATTTCCACTTCGAAGGCACTTTCATAAGAAGAAGACAGCTTTACAACGATGCTGCCCTGGCAAATTTGTAACATCGCAGGAATTATTCCATCTGGTCCCACTGACTTAAAAGGCTTGAAGGTCTTTACTGCCATACTGCTTTTTTGTTTTGTTATATTGTTCGATTGTGTCTAGAAACATGCGTTTCGACTAATAGGAGATGAAACCATTACGGCTTCTGTAGATTCCCTAGAGCACAATAGAAATGTAGCAGTACTCAGAATTTATTATCGCTACTTCCACGATAAATGCAGTATTGAACCCCGCGAACTAATTTCCCCTCTTTACACTTTTCTACGTCGTACTTGTCAAGCTGAATGCGCATACGCTTTGTTTCGTACAGTGAAATTTAGGTAATTTTTCATTTCTCGAACTATAAAGCTGTGGAACGCGTTACCAGTTGGTGTTTTTCCTAAAGAGTATAAACCGCAATGCTTCAAGAGTAATGTCCACCGACACCTTTGTCTCTCTTGCCCAAACCCCTTTAGTGTCCATTATACTCATCCCTATTCGGACTCAGCTGTGCACAGCATTAAAGGATGACCCCTTATTTAAGCTCGGTAATTTATTAAAGAAAAATTAATGCACTATGCGAGGAGCGACTACATAGTCACTATCTATACCCCGGTTAGAGTCAGAGCAATTTAGCCGTGTCTGACTTTTGTTTAAATTTCCAAACCCCAGGAAGTGACTATCCCGAAGCAGCTCTAGTGTTTCTGTTGATGAAGCGGTCCATGTTCCATCGCACCTTTGCAGATGCCGACCATGGAAGAGCCTTTTACCAGAACTTTCTTGAGTTTAGCCGCATCATACATTGAGTCAACAGTTGCTCAGAACTATCGTCAAGATTGCATCTTTTATGGTCAGTTTCTTGCAAGATGCATATTTCGCGCTTCATTTTGAAGTTTCCTAGCTTTACGGCGCAATACTTGCAACTTTTCGTTGCATCAGGAGTTTACTGCATTTTTCACTTTAGATCTTTTCTTGGGCTAAGCCATATCATCTACTACTACTACTACAATGGCGCTACAGCCCAAATCGGACCTTGGCCTCCTGATATTCAGGTTCCTTAACATTTTTCATTACTTATTGTGGAAGGGTTGTTAGCCCTTCGCACAACCTCTTTCTACAAATTTTTCATTTTCTTAGATTGAGGTGACCAAGCCGGAATTATATATTGCGCCGACCGGGATTTGAACTCACGACCTTCGCATTACAAGACCAACACACTACCTAGTAGACTATACCCTAGCCATATCATAGCTGCTCGTAACCGCAGTTACTAAGAAGATAACGTCCTCTTGAATGGCATCAGTCACCTGTGCAGCAACTGTGGGTGAATAAGCCAATAAGTTTTCTAAGTGATTTCCAAAAACCTGCAAATTTCAGGCTCGAAGATTTCTATACGAGACAATCATAGGAACATATTGTCTATTCAGAAAGCTATCCATCTTTTATCGGATAGGGACTCTTCTCGAGAATCCGGTCAATTTTTCAATCCGAAACCCTACAGCAGGAATACTACAGTAATGTTGACAACCTCTGCTCTAGTTTTGATAACAAAGGTGTACGCGTTACCTCTATTCGATATCAGTCCCTACTAAAAATTCAACTGACATCTTTTATTTGTATTAGATCTTCATAATAATGAATGCTACGCATTCGCATCACAAGCCAGAATCAGATCAAATCGCGAATATTACTAGCTGTCGGCATAGATCCAAAAACAATCGTACGGCATTTAAATTGAAATCTGAAGAAAGGCTTGCTTGGAACCGTTTCCTATCCTTTCCTAAGATTCAACCGTTTAGTCCTCGCTGAGCTCGATTACATTAAAATCTTTCTTTGCTATTATATATGGACGCTGCTAACCCGCATACCGGTGCTCCAGCCTTTCCTCACCCACAGCTCTTAGATAAGTTCCAAGTCACCACTACATTGGCTTAGATGTACCTGTAGATTTATAGTTGCCACTGCACTATGCTGAAAGTTTATCTGCACTCCACTGACCATTGATATGCCTTTTTTCCCAAGGTAAAGTGTATTCGGTGCATTACGAAGTGCAATAAGCCTCTCATACGCCTAATGCCCAGTTCTGATCTTCGGTCTACACCTATTCTCACTTTAACATCCTTCTACGACTTCGTCATCTGGCGGATCTTCGAGCTTCTCGTATCGACATCGTTCTGATTCATGATCCACCTTAGGAATCGCATCGACTTGATGTTTGGTTCTTTTACAGTAACGTTACCTTGAATTAGACGTCCTTGTGGACTACGGCCAGCATTGAATTATCGTAAGGCGGGTTCACTTCTCTTACTGCATTTGTGAGGAAGTCATTCGATTGCTGGTTTAAACAGGATGTTCTTAAAATATCGTTTTGGGACCGCCTCCTCTATAGTGGACTGATTTTCATCAGCAATTTTTCTCTCGGGATCAGGTAAGTCTTCGAGCACCACCTTTAGGTTACGTGGGTGATTTTAAGGTTACAGTCTTCTTTGAATATCTCTTCGATTTGCAACCGTTCTGCCTGATGCCCGATGAACTAAGTAGCGTTGGTGCAGAACCAGTGCATGCTCCACTTAAAGAAGAAGTGGCACAAGCCGCAGCTTTAGTTTCCTTTTTTTGCGTAGTCATTCCCTATAACGTTATCGTTGGCGTGCGATAGTCCGTGAACTTGCCTTTTTCCCTGTTTTTATCCTTCTTTGTGTCCGCTTCCTTCAACGACGATCGTTGTTCGACAATGACCAGTACCTCAAGAGTTAAGGAAAATTCATCTCCAGTCAGAAATATGTCTTTTCGTGATATATGGCTATCGAAGGAGCGTACTATCGCGGCTTTCCTCGTCATCAATCGAATCAGTAGTAGTTTCCATTGAAATGCTCGATTACTGCTTCGTTGGGTAAATCAGTAACATGATCACTTTCAAAACTTGGTCCAGACGTTTTGTAAGCAATTCTGGTAGCAACTACCTTCTGGTAGTATCAGCTCCCACCGACACTTGGGTAGACATTTCTTTCCGTGTTTTATGCTTTGTGTTCTTCGTCGTGGTTTTCCCGAGCTGGTGTTATTTTACCAACCCATTTGGGATTTGTTTGGTTTTTCCGCAGCTTGCCAACGCCTGGTCGGTCGTCTACTATTTGTAACCAGTGAACGCGTGTGATGGCTTACAGCTTTGCAACGTTCAGACGGGGATAACCTGAAGAGTACCACGGATGGAAGGAATCTTGCATTTCTCTTATATTTTAAACGCATCTTCATCTAACAAGACAGATGAAGATGCGTATTCTGCAAATAGAACATTACCCATCATCCAACCGCTAAAATCCTCAATTAGAGATGATCATCAAGAAAAGGAAGAAATTGATTCTACCATTCGATCATTGCCGGAAAAGAAAGCTTGACGTATAGACGGACTACCAGCTGAACTCCTCAAGGCATACACTGAACGTTGTCATTATTTTAGCACAGGGATGTAAAAAGAGGATTTTTAGAAATTATTTTGAGGTTTTTAATTTCTAGCTCAATTCCGTCTCCATTGCTTCATTTCCCATTTCCGAACTTCGATACTTTATTTCAACTAAAAAGGATTACTTGTTAGTCGCAGTCCCTTAAGGTATTGCCTTCTACTGAACATAATCATTTATCGCATAGTTTCCTCACTGCAAAGTCATCATTTTCATGAATTAAATTTCTGGTACCTTCGAGTGATTCCAAATACCTACATAATAACATTTTTCCTATTTTATGTTACGAATTAGTTGTTTTGAAAGGAACATTTATAAATCAAAATAATTTTATACATGAATAAATAAAAAAACCATCTTTAATCTATGGTTATCTATGATTAGTGTAACAAATTATTATGATCGAGATATTGAGGGGCGGTACACATTTGCCAACACTCTCAGGTAAAACATGATTTAAAATCAAAGCAAGCTAGAGCTTGAAACAGTCCTTTAGGCAATCATTTAATCAAAAACAATTCGTCGATATATTCACACACATTATTTTGTCTTTCATTTATCTTCGAAATAGATTTAGAAAATTAGATCTGAATTAAATTCGGCTTACAGATACCAATAACGTATTCAATTTTACTTAAACATTTTTTTATAAGATATTTTATTGTTAATTTTTCTTAACATAGTTATTAAAAATATTGTAATTTATTAGAAGTGGTTATCACTTATTATTAGCTGGCCATACACGTTCGAGTAATATATGTAATTAATCATCTCCTTATATTTTCGAGATTTACGCAGGTATGTGGTGAGAAGAAGGTTTAAGCAAAGACTATGAATAATACAAGATATCCCAAGCCTATGGAAAAAATTTTAACCAATTCTACTGTGTTGAAAGTAACGGAAAGGTCTTAAACATCCAAAGCACATGATCCACGCTCGTTGGCTTCTACCCGCGCGCCCATATCAAAGAGTCAATCTATTCAATCGGCGGCCGTCGCAATTGGTCTTTAAAACATTTTCGTCACTCTCAGCGCAATAGAATTGGTTATTTTTTCCATAGGCTGGAGATATCTTATATTATTCATAGTCTTATGCTGTCGACACACAATAGAGATAAAATCGTATTAAAATGAAAGCTTCCAATACAGCTTTTGTATGTGACATACGACCATTTTTTTTAAATACCGTATTAATCTAAAATTTGAAGAAAGTTCTAGGCATTACGTCAGAATGAAGCTTCAAATTTAAACGTCAAACTTAAATTTTGGAATTGTTTTGTATTACGCCTTGTGAAAACCTGAAAAATTCTGTATCGCAAATAAATCATGGACGCGCATTCTTTAAAATGTCTTTCTGTGTAGTTTTTTGTACATATCTTTTTTGTAATGTCAACGAAATAAAACGTCATTGTAACGTAAATTCCTGAAAATTTCCTTCTATTTCGAATTGTAAATTCCCCGGTTGAAAGTTTCTTTTGGATCGAGTATTTGCTAGCCGAGTTAATATAGATTACAGAACTATATTAACTCAGGACTTAATATCAAAGTTAATATATATTAACGCGAGTTAATATCGAAAAGTGAATTAATACGATTTTATCTCTATCGTGTGTCGAGAGCATTAGGTTTGAGCCACCGGGTCATCAGATAATCACATTTTCATTACAGGTGCATGCTCATATCTAGAAACATTTCAAATCAAGCCTGATTTTTTCGTGAAGAAAATACTTTTCTTTTCATTGCTTACGTCTTTCGTCATAGGCAAGAGGTCTATAATAGTTTGTGGTTCGACTCCACAAATATCTATAGATCTGATTTTATGAAAATTCGTCCAGTAAGACAAAGCACATTTATGGGCAAAACGATCTGAGCATTTTATTGAAAATAATCGAAGTAAATTAATCGTGCGATTTATTCGAATATTTATGGCCAGCTATTAGGATAAATAAAAATAAATAAATTGACACAATTCTAATCATATTTTGGATTTTGAAATCGCATAAGTTCAATATTAACAATGTTATTAGTTTCGGAAGCATTTGAAAAAAAATAATAATAATAATTAAGTGTAGGACTCAAACAATGTTGAATCATTTAAGGTAGAATTGATCGTAATCAATTTCAGCTGTATCCTTAATAATTTCGTGACTTTAAAAAATTTGCTGATCTTAAATTCAAAATTGTTGAACACGTACCGCCGGTGGTCTATGATATCGTGAATGTATTAAACATGTACGGGGTGAACAGAATGAACACAATTCCAATACATATTCTACAGAGTACACACTAACATCTTTTAATTAATGATGTTTTAACAGACAAGCATGTTAATCTAATTGTTATTAATTCTATTTTAATAACTATTCTTACTATTATTTTATTCCTTATTTGGTCTTTCGAAATGAAACATAAAAACAGTAAAATTATTAATATAAACGTTTGTCTTCAGAACTGTGTTGTGTCATTTTATTATTCTAAAATAAATGTTTGCACATAATATTATTATTATTAATTAAATATATCAATTAATTCTTAATATCGTAAAAAAAAAAAATTATTGCTTGATGAGTTATTTATGTCTATGATTTCAATTTGCACTGTGAAGTTAATGTGTATATAAACGTCCATACAATTATTTATAATTTTTATTATTTTATTATTTATTTTTATATTAATTTCTCCTCATTTTATTATTTATATATTTAATACTTAAAAAAAATTAATTTAATTATTTATCAATTAGTATTAATATTATTATATTTCATTGATATTTGAGTTACATTGTAAATTTTTCTGCAGTTTTGTTGCTACAATAAATACAAAAATATATTTTTAAAGAAAAAGTATGTTATACGTGAAAATATAAATATTATTAAAAAAAAATATAAAAAAGCTTGAAAGTATGGATTAAAACTTCGCCTGCAGCAAATACCAACCAGAGCATCTTAATATATAAATGGAGTTTAGCCAAACACGTGCTCCAATTATTTGTAAATTGTGTTTTTTCACTTTGATGTAAAGTAGCTAGTCTTTTTCGTAGTTACATATATTGGATTTTATTTTTAATAATAATAAAAAAAAGAGTTAAAAAAGAAAAACAAATTAAAAATAAAACTAATAACGTTATCTATTTTTTCAAAAATATTGTTATCGAAGATGTGTATTTTTTTCCTGTTGGTTGAATTCGGCTTATTGAATTGTTGAGCCAGTGCACATGTTCATTTTCATAATTGTTTCGTCTTTAGTTAGTCTTTTCTTCATTATTTGTCATTTATCATATTCAGAAATTTTTTGCTTTCTTATTATCATTATAATTGAATTTTAAACAAGCATGAATGTTATTTTATTCGAGAAAAAAAAACATTTAATGTGTTCTTGTTGAAAGCACTTTTATGGGATTCTTTTTTAAATATTGTTATTTTCGAGCCTATGCTAAAAGTAAAAATTAGAAACTAAATAACAAACACAAAGTAGTCAAACTATATATCCTTTTTTATCTGATTTACTTTGTTAAACAAACATAACAAAAAAGCACTCATTCATAAAAAAAAAAAAAACAGATTAAATCGTTCACAGAATTAGTTTCTTTTATTATAACTTAACAAGCAATCAAAATTCTTCCGAATGTCTAGCACCTGTTTCTGTCTTAGTATTCAATTATTTATTAATTATCAATGATTTCCTAGTTTGACTTAAGAAAAAAGTTTTTTCGTTCACTTTTTATGATTATATATTAAATTTGTTTTTTATTATTATTATTATTATTATTTTTTTTTCAAAATTTTAATTTGTTACACATACTTCTAAGTAGTTATGGTTTTCTTGGTTTTATCTTTTACTATAAATTTGACAAAGAAGGATTCTTCGTTCACTTGCCATTTTTACTGTATTTCACTTGTTTACTTGTTTGTTCACTTTCACTATCCTATAAAAGGTTCCACGATGAGGAGCACGCGAATTTGCTAAACTCCATGTGGCTTACAGCCATCACCTTTTTATGCGTGGGCTATGGCGATATAGTTCCAAACACGTATTGTGGCCGTGGCATAACACTAACGTGTGGTATGGTGGTAAGTAAAACTACTATAACAAAACAAAACACTCAAAACTATACAAAAAAAGTCCTTAAAAAACTTGAAAAATCGAAACAATGCTGTGGTTGGTTTGCTAGTGCCAGAAGTTTATCCATGAGATAATTTTTTTTTGTCATCCAAAAGAAGAATTTTCTTCCACTCCAGAAAAACTTACAATATTTTTATTTGATTCCAAAAAAAAAGCTAAAAAAAAATTTTTTCCAAAATTTCATTTTGATTGATTCCAACCTAAAAAACCGAAAGAAAAAGGAAAAGATATTTCTATGTTGTTGTTATACTACAAACAGGTTTCACGATGAAGAACATGCAAACCTTTTGAATGCCATGTGGTTGATAGCCATAACATTTTTAAGTGTTGGGTTTGGTGACATTGTTCCAAATACTTATTGTGGTCGTGGTATAGCGGTCAGCACAGGAATTATGGTGAGTTTTACTATAAACGAGATATACTAAAAAAACACAAGAATCTAAAAATAAAACAAAACAAATCTAAGAGTTATTTAAATTCTAATTAAAAAAACGTCAACCAAAATGGCCCAAATTACTTAAATGGACCGATTGCGTGTTCTGCACCGTTTAACATTCGACCAAGTTAAATACATTAAAAAAAAATCATTGCTTAAAAAAAACTTTTCAAAATAGACATCTTGAAATAGTTTATTAAAAAATATATTTAAAATGTATAATAATGAATAACCAATAGTTCCTCAATGTATCCACACTTCCCACCCAATATTTTTTAGCAGCATTTTCAATTGAACTAAATTTTGAAGATTAAAAAAAAACGTTGAAATATTTTAGGGGGCCGGTTGTACTGCACTGCTAGTTGCCGTTGTATCTCGGAAGCTGGAACTATCACGAGCTGAGAAACATGTTCATAATTTTATGATGGATACTCAACTTACGAAACGGGTATGTATTTATAATTATGTAAAATTTGATTGTTATTTTCATTCTTCTACTTCTTCTTCTACAAAGGCGCTACAGCCCAAATCGGACCTTGGCCTCCTGGCATGCAGGTTCCTTAACATTTTTCATTTATTTATTGTGGAATGGTTATTAACGCTTCGCGCAACCCTCTTTCTACGAATTTTCCAGTTTCGTAGATTAAGGTGACCAAGGTATATCCAAGCAGGCAATGTGATGGAATTATATATTGCACCGACCGGGATTTGAACTCACGACCTTCGCATTGTTAAAAAATTTAGTGTGTCATTTTTAGCAAAAAAGTAACTTTAAGTTCGTGAATGGGCTACATCCCCCAACTCATTCTATCCCCTTCCATACAAATTTCATGAAATTTCGAAATATTAAGAAATTGATTTTTCTTTGAGACTATTTAAGCTATCGACTTGAAATTTAGGTCACAGTATTATGATATAGATGTTATTAATATCACGGAATATTGACCCGATCCCTTTACTCCAAATACAAATGAAAAATTTTGAAAAATACATATTTTCGATTTTCATTGAAACTAGTAAAGCTGAAAAGACGAACTTTTGTCAGAATACATTCTACTATAATTGCGATTTATTTTAAAACTAATTATAAACTTCACCTCACTTCTTCTACCCCCTCCCATACAAATTTCACGAAGTTTTGTAATTTAAATTAAATTATTTTTCTTCGAAACTGTTAAAGCTATCAACTTGATATTTTGTTCAAAGTATACAAATAAAAATATTAATAATACGAAAAAAATTAGTTTTTCCATACACTCCTTCTACCCTCTCCCATACAAATGCATAATTTTTGTTAAATGCATTTTATCAATTTCCATTCAAACTAGAAAAAGTACAAACTTCAAATTTTGCCAGAATTTGTTTCTTAATAATTGAAATAACTGTTAGAAAAAATTATCAGCTCCGCTTCACTCCTTCTACCACCTCCCATACAAATATCTGTATTATAAATTCAAGAAAAGCATTTCTCCTTCAAGCATACATATGAGAGCTATCGACTTTGAAATTGAATCAAAGCATGGTGATAAGGATGATGATAAGCAGTTTCAAAATCATCTTAAACGCTCCACTTCCTCTGCCACTCACTTTGCTTAAATTTTGACGGTTGTATATATATTGTTGCGAGCTAGGGGTTCGCCGGGATTTCAAGTAAAAACACAATTCGTTTAAAAATAAGTGATAATTTATTTATTCGCTTTTTAACTTAATTCGCACTATCTGGCACTACCGCCGCGTACTTTTCGTATCGCTTGCACTGGTTCGCGTCTCGATCATCAAAATGACTGGTTCCCGACTGAAAGCTTTCGTTCTTTTATACATTTTTGCCCCTATTAATGACTATTCTCGAAACTTCCGTCGGAGTGTATTTCTGAACTATACTGGAAAGCTCCAGATCTTTAATTGTAGCTTTCTACATATTGGAGTATATTGTTCTATATAATTCTTGTCTATTCGAGAGAGATCGAATTGCAGGGTTGCCAGATCTGTAACATTACCCTCTCCTTAGTCCCTGTTCGTCCCGAACAGAGTTGTTCACTTCCTCAATGGCACCATGGTACTTTGTTAGTCGGTCGAGATGTACCACTTTCATTTTAGTACGAGGTTTTTGATGTAGTTGAATCCGATAGACGACATCATTTAACTGGTTGATGATCTGGTAAGGGCCTTCCCAATTGCGCTGTAGTTTCGGCGATCTCCCTTCTGTCGTTTGGGATTGTATAACTAAACCAAATCGCCCACTTGGAATCCTGATGAATTCGTCCACTTGGAATCCTGATGAATTCGCTCGTTGATCATACCTCGTCTTCATGCTGTCGGTCGCCAAATCAATTTTATCTCTGACCAGGTTATAAATTGTATTTAGTCGACATCGAAGATCCGAGACGTAATCTTTGGCATTGGTTGGCCTGGTCTGGTGGCACTCCAAACATTAGTTCCGCAGGGACTCGAATATTTCTTCCGAAAATGACTCGGGAGGAAGTTTCTCCTGTTGTTGAATGAACCGATGCTCTGTAGACCATTAAAAATAGAGGGATGTGCTGATCCCAGTCCTGTTGCCTCTCGCCGACGAGTTTGGATAGGTTTGAGTTCAACGTCCTATTGAAACGTTCCACCATTCCATCGGACTGTGGATGTAATGGAGTTGTCCTAGTTTTGTTTATTCCCAGCATTTGGCACACGTGTTTGAATATTTGAGATTCAAAGTTGCGCCCTTGATCGGAGTGTAGTTCACGTGGAGCTCCAAATCTGCTCACCCAGTTGATAACAATTTGGTCTGCGACGGTTACTGCTTCTTGGTTTGGAATTGCGTAGGCTTCAGGCCACTCGCTGAAATAATCAATGACCACTAGAATGTAGCGATTACCATTTTCTGATTCCGGAAATGGTCCAGCAATATCCACAGCAATTCTCTCGAATGGAACTCCTACGTTGTATTGTTGCATTTCTCCCTTTGATCTGCGTTGTGGGCCCTGACTCGATGCACACGTAGTACATTTACGGCACCAATTTTCGACATCATCTCGGAGATGGATCCAATAGAACCTTTCTCGTATCTTTGCCAAGGTTCTATTTACACCCAAATGCCCACCGGAGGTACCTCCATGATATTCCTTCAAAACCTCCTCGATGGTTTGCTTGTGATACGACTTTCCGTCAGCGTTTTCCCATTTCCGTTTTAATAATCCGCCGTCTAGGTGAAGGGAGTTCCATTGTGCCCAATAACACTTTGAGGTTTCGCTGAATTGTGAGATGTCTTTCCACTCAGGCTGTTTCATTTCGTCCTTCCATGCCACGATCGGTGAAATATCTGGATCTTTACATTGGGCATCTTCCAGTTCTTGCTGATTCCATCCGTCCTTTGGTTCAGCCGTTATCCTCTGAATGGTTTCTCCGGCTTCTTTTCCTTCGACACGGTGACAATGCTTGCAGTTCGGTGGACAAGGACGGCGTGAAAGCGCATCGGCATTACCGTGGATTCTTCCGTTCCCGACTGAAAGCTTTCGTTCTTTTATACATTTTTCCCCCTATTCATGACTATTCTCGAAACTTCCGTCGGGGTGTATGTCTGACCTATACTAGAAAGCTCTAGATCTTTAATTGTAGCTTTCTACATATTGGAGTATACTGTTCTACATAATTCTTGTCTATTCGAGAGAGATCGAATTGCGGGGTTGCCAGATCTGTAACAATATTTACTACTTCTTCTCCCTATCAAAATCACTTACTTACTCACTTACGATGGGGCTACAGCCCAAATCGGCCTTTGGCCTCCTCCATCCATCTCGGTTCAGTGACCGCGTCCTCCAATTTGAAAATCTTAGCAGTAATTTGTTGTATTCGTCAATCGAATCCTCCCAGCGCTTACGTGGTTTTCCGACCGGTCTTTGTCCATTGACTTTCCCTTTAGTGTGCGCTTGGGAATTCTTCCGTCATCCTTCCGGTCCACATGACCAGCCCATTGTAACTTCTTAAATTCTATGAGGGTTGACACTTCTGGATTGTCGAAGATGGCATAAAATTCTCTATTGTATCGTATTCTCCAGATCGAATCTTCCCTCACAGGTCCAAAGATTCTTCTGAGAACCTTTCTCTCAAAGGCGCTATTAATTTTTCGGATGCCTTAGTTAATGTCTACGTTTCGCTGCCATAGCATAGCACAGGTCTTTTAATTGTTTTATACATTTTTATCTTAGCTTTCCTGTGTATGTTCTTATTTTTGATTATTGAAAGTACCAGATAATACATCTTGTTTTCCATCATAATCCTTCTCTGAATTTCGATGGGATCGCTTCCATACTTCGATAGGTTTGCACCTGGGCATAAAAAGTTGTGTACGTTTTTTAGGTTATAGTCTCCTACTGTAATACATATTTTGTCTGATTGGCGTTTTTTTCCTAGTTTGTGTCGTAACTTTTGTGTTGTTTTCGTTAATACATAGTTTAACTTCCTTTCGAAATTTAAAATTGTTGTGTCGAATCGTTGATTTATACGTAGAAGATTATCGGTCAAGCGTTCGAAATTATAAGAACCTTTGCCGCATAAAAAAATATGAAATCATCAGTCAAACACTACAGAAACTAAATGCAGTAAATACTCAGAGAAATGGTGGGCTATATCAAATTGTGTAAAACAAACGAATAATAAATTAGTATCGCAGCAAATTCGTATAGAGGACACCAGAGAGCACTTTAAATTGCTATTAATCGCACAACACAATACATATATCAGAGATAAGCTTCACTGAACTACTAGTTTAGGATCCTATTCTTGATTGTCAATTTTCCATAAAAAAATTATATAACGTTTTAGCAAATTGCAAAAATAATGAAACGCCTGGAATGGACAGGATATCATCTGAGCTTTATAAAAATGCTCAGTCGTGTATACATAACGAAATGTTACTTATTTTTTTTATTGTTAATCATACTTTCGAAAATGAGGATATTTCCCTGCCTTTTCGTACTACCATTGTTATACCACTCCCTAAAAAAGGTGACGTAAATTGTGTAACGACTTATCGAGGTCTTTCATTACCCGATGCGCTTTATAAAATATTTACTTCAATTCTTTCTTGGCGTCAGCTGGACAGCTGCAGAACGGCCAAATCCTTTTGGGAAGAACAGAATAAAAATATTACAGCTCAGCCGTTACAAAGTAGTTGCTATAGCGTCCTAACTATTGTTGGTCTGACTACTGTTTGCTAGAGCTGCACGCATTTAGGATACGGATCACGAGCGACAACCTTTGCAGAGGTTGCGAGGAAGACGAAGAATCTATCGAAAATTATCTTTGTAACTGTCCGCAAATCTCCAATAGTCGTCTCCTCTGTTTAGGCTAAAGATTCTTCACAGAACTATACGACCTCAAAGCCGTCCAACATTCGATCCTGCTGCGGTTCCCAAATCGAACCAAGTGGTTAGAGCAAGAAGAGTGACGTCCATCTTATAATAAATAGGGGGAGTACACTGGACCCAACTAGATGACCTCAATGCATTGTGGTTATACGAAACCCCCTCCTGCGTCAATTCTGCTTCATCGTGTAAACTTCTGGCTTTCACAAAATGATATTTTGATAGAACATCAAGCTGGCTTTAGAAGAGGCTACTTGACCATAGATAATATTTTCAACCTTGCCAGCATTGTAAATTTGATTTTAAAAACAAGAAAAAAGAAACTGTTATACGTGCTTTCTTTGTAGATTACAGTTCAGCCTTTGACACGAAGAAGCTCATTATTCTCTATACTGTCAGTAATTGGTATTTCGACGAAAAAATCTTCTCAAACTATTATACAACCAGACTCTATCAACCATTTGGAATGAAGAATCGACGTCGGAATACTTCGACGTGATGCAAGGTGTAGAATAAGGATGTCCTCTCAGTCCGATTCTTTTCTCACTATTTGTGAACGATTTGCATGACGAACTTCCTTGAGGGATCTCAATATCTAAGAGTACTCCTCTATGCCGACGGTAGGGTTTTATTAGCTGAACTTCCGGAAGAACTACAAAAAATGATCGACAAATTAGCTGAATACTGCTAATGGGGAATCTCTTAGTAAACTTAGCAAAATCGAAAGTAATGGTTTTCAGGACAGGTGGTCGTATAACTACACGAAATAAATGTCATTTCGATAAAACAGAGCTGGAAATAGTAAATGAGTTCAAATACCTGGGAATAAAGTTAACGTATACAATGAGTTTTAAGAAACATTTAGAAGAAAAACTTATTTGCTCAAAATATGCGATAAATTCAACTTGGTTACCATTTATCAGCAGCAATGCTATTGTAATTTCCAGTAAACGCAAAATATATGAAGCAGCTCCTAGATCAATCTTGTGTTATGCGTCGCAGGTGCGGGAATCCAACAGCTACGAGTCCGCGCACAAATTACAACAATTTTTTCACTCCAAACTACATGCTACATTTTGAAGCAGGTCTCAGCTGTGCTTTCCTGTTTGTTCTTAACATGCATTTCGACTACATCAGAAAAGTTCTCAAATATCCCTCTACTCGACTACCTAGAATACTTCTAGAAAAAAATATAGTGGAAAAAATATTTTGGTTCGAAGACTGGCACTATTTCGATCTGTGGGTATTACAACAAAACTTTGCTAACCAAAATAGAAATTGGGTTAATCTATATAATGAAGTCATTAACGCAATGCAAGAAAAATTTTACAGTCAATGTATTTTATCAGCAAATAGTTCGCAGTTCAACGATGAATATTCTAAGCTAAATTTTACTACTCCATTTTACCTCCAGGACAAGTATCCTGCTAAAATGATTTCACTTATACTCGAAGCTCGAGGTGAGCTTTTAGACATCAATGCTAGAGCCTTTACAAATAATACAGACGGTTTATACTCGGTGTGTAATTTTTATGAACCAGAAAATACTTACCATTTTATCTCGAGGTGTCCAATTTATAAAAAAGATAGATTTCGTTTTCTTGGTAAAGAAATTTTAAAGAAAGATGAATTCTACAGTATTTTAAACAGATTAGATTATGAATCTCTTTTTAAATACATCTCATACGCCATATCTTACAGAAGGCTTATAATAAATGAATTTAATGAAAAACTTATAATTGTTGATTTTTTTGTCTGTTTTCTTTTTCTCACTCACTTGATAAAAAAGCAATGTTAATCTGACTGACTGACGACTTTTAGTTAATTTCAAAAATAATTTTTTGTTTAATACATTACGACAATAAAGTACCGGGAATTTGTAAGTTAAATTACCCTGGGCAATGATATTTCAAATTTGTTTTTTTGGTAAGCAGGTCGGACTGTCCTTAATTATTATCCTAAAAATTAGCGCAGTCTGATAATCAGTTTGTTTTCAGTAGCTGGTTGAATCGGTACACCTCAGTAGTCCACGGCGATTTTTACAATGGATAAAAACTGGAACAAAGAGTTTGTCTCAAATTTTGTGTTTCCAACCAAATTCCGTGTGCGGAATCATTGCGAATGTTGGAAAAGGCTTGCAGTGATCCAGTAATACCAAAAAACGAGCCTACGAGTGGTACAATGTCTTTACGGACGGTCGACAGATCGTTGAAGACATGTCTTGTTCTGGACGATCACCGACCTATTTAACTGACGAAAACATTAAAAAGTGAAAGAAATAGTGCTCGAAAATCGTCAGGCCAGTGTTAGATGTTCGTTTGACTTTAGTGGATACGTTGGCCATGAATCGCGACCTTGCTCGACTCTTTCCAATAAAGCTGAATTTTCTTAAAAAAAAAAAAATAACTTGAATAGGTCATTTTGGACATGCTTGATCGTGTGAATTCTGATCCCACATTCATGGAGCGCATTGTTTCTGGTAATGAGTCCTGGGTCTATAAGTTTGACATGCAAACCAATCACCAATCATCAGAATGGAGGAAAAAAAATTATCAGAAACCGAAAAAAATACTCCAAGACCGCTCAAAAATCAAAACGATGCCCATTATTTTTTGATATTCGTGGTTTTATCCATCACGAATTGAGTCCGGAGGAACAGGCAGTCAATAGGGAGTACTATTTGACCATATTGAAGCGCCACTCTCATACATAGTATTCTAGAATACTGCTACTTCTTGTGGAACCCTCACCATTCGTGCCATGGTGGGGCCATCGAATCCGCCCATCGTGAATTTACCATACAAATCAAAAAAACCTCATATTAACTACAATGGCAGACTTCAAATTCCTGTTACAACCTCCTATAGGGGCAAAGGACAGAAACAACTCTCTTCCACAAGGCGCGATTCTGAGCATCGGCCTTAAGCTGTTGCCAGGGCTTGTTTATTCCTCTGGCCTCCTGCTCAACTGCTCGATTCCATGTATAACATGGTCGACCAACCCGACGTCTTCCTTGAGGATTATAATCCAGAGCCTGTTTGGCGATGTTTCGCTCTGGATTCCTCAAAGTATGACCGATCTACTGCCACTTCCGCCTTTGAATCTCAATACCTATTTTAGTCTGGCCAGTTGTACTCCAAAGTTCGTCGTTGGAGATCACTTCTGGCCAGAATATTCCTAAAATGCGTCGGAGGCATTGGTTTACGAAAGTCTGCAGTTTCTTGGTAAGTCGAACGGTCACTTTCCACGTAGTACAACCATATAACAACACGATTTGACGCATGCGTCAAAAACACGCAGGTTCGTGCGAAGTGAGATCTCTCTTAACCTTCAGAAAGGGGAAAGGATACCGAAGGCCTGACGAGCTTTATTTAGCCGAGCCTCAACATCCTTTTCGGCTCCGCCGCCCATGCTGACAATGCTTCCGAGATAGCAAAAATTTTGCACTTCTTCCACATCCTGTCCGTTAAGAACAATCGGTGTGCTTTTCTGCTGTTTTCCCAATGACGCCCTCCTTTCATTCAGTCGGATATCTTCCTTCATTCTTCTTCTTCAATGGCACTACAGTCCAAATCGGGCCTTGGCCTCCTGACCTTCAGGTTCCTTAACATTTTTCATTATTTATTGCGGAAGAGTTGTTAGCTCTTCGCACAACCCTCTATCTACGAATTTTTCATATTCGTAGATTGAGGTAACCAAGGTATATTCAAGCAGATAGTGTGGTGGAATTATGCGTTGACCGGGATTTGAACTCACGACCTTCGCATTGTAAACCAAACACGCTACCCACTAGACTATACCCTAGGCTTCCTTCATTCCACACCTCAGTAAAGAGTGGGAGGAGTATATCGGCTGTTATTTCCGGGTCCGCTTTGAGGAGTTCGGTTGGTAGTCCGTCTATACCTCGAGCTTTCCTTCCCGCCATTGACCGAATGGCGGAAACTATCTCTTCCTTATCTGGGGGATCCTCCCTAATAGAGGATTGTTGTGGTTGGATGTTTGCTAGTTGTTCTGTTTCCGGAATATCTTCCTCTGACAAGATGTTGAAAATATCAGAGAAGTATTCCTTCCATCGCCGCAATTGGTGTTTACTCATGTCGGGCCTTCGTTGGTTGACATCGGGTTGAGAGATGATTGCTAATTTGACTTTTTTCCGATTGCCAACCTTGTCCCATGTGTCTTGCGACATCCAGGGTTTATTACCACTTTGCACATATCCCACAGATTCTTCAGCACTAGCTAGAAAAGTATTTCTGGTTGCCTCCCAATTGGCGTCCAGTGTGCGCATTTCATATTCACCCAATGTGGATGACTTTTTGCGTAGCATAGTGGTGTATTCGTGTTTTTTTGTTGGGATCTCTGAGTTTATCGACATTAAGCTTGCGCTTCATTTGATGAATTTGTGTAGCTGCTGTACACAATCTCAAGCAGGCAACCATCAAGTTGTGATCGTTACTCACGTCAGCTCCCCGTTTCGCTCGCACATCGAGGAGACATCTTTTCCATCGGCGATTTATAGCCAAATGATCGATCTCGTTCTGATGGCAGACTTAAAGTACTTCAACTGCAGCATTTGCATCTACGACGGCTTTTACTCGATGCTTACTTCCTTTTGAAATTTGAAATTTTTCTAGAACTTCACTTGATTTCTAGCATCACTCTCCGATGCTAAGAAAGCAAAGGAGCCACGGTCAACATCAAACTCGATTTTTCGCAACTTAATTTATTTATTTAAAAATAGAGTACAAACTATCAGCTTTAAAGTTTGAATTCTTTTCTTCACCATTTCTTCTTTCGTGTAATTGAAAATGTTATTTTTTTTTGTTGAAGAGCTACACAAATTCCTATAGTAGAAATTCATTTAA
The DNA here is from genome assembly GCA_963669355.1 of Chorisops tibialis. Lineage (NCBI taxonomy): Eukaryota > Metazoa > Arthropoda > Insecta > Diptera > Stratiomyidae > Chorisops > Chorisops tibialis. The sequence goes on along the minus strand of OY770262.1, from coordinate 108,199,630 downwards.
AGCAATTCGCCTTTCAACGTATGAGAACTATTGACTTCGAAATTGGAGAAAACTTTTGATATTATTTAAAATCAAAAAAAAAACACTGTTCAATTTTCTTGGAAATTATGGAAGCTACTAACTTTAAATTCAGCACAAAACATTTTACATACCGTGTTCGCAGTCATACGAAAATTACAAATCTTCCCTTTTCCTGGTATCATCTCCCATACAATTTGAGATGACATATTTTCCTGTACATTAAACTCTTTCCCATTTCTTCTAGAGTTTTGCATGATTGGGCTTTATGCCCAATTACTATGCTTTAAAATAAATGCAATTGACAGTTTGAATAAAAGCAGTCTCGTTTGCACAGCGTTTTTAGCAAATACGCTTAGAGGTATCATGAGAACCACTTCGTTTTCGATTTCAAAGTCGGAGATGGCCAAGCAATTTTGCATCCTATACCGTATTCAGTGAGAAGTCTATGTATTCTATTACGGGTTTCCTTCTGTATTTCCAGATGCAGAAGAGCCGGATTGATACATCTCATGATACAGTGGAAGTGGTTCTTTGCTTCCGTTATTCCAATGCAAGCAAGTCTTTATATTTTTGTCAGCTTTTGCTGAGTCGTTTTTGTAGTATTTTGTGCCTCCATAGTGATGCTGCATATGTTTCTAGCAATAGTAGTAGTAGCTTCGAAGTTTAGCCCAAAATGCTTCTGAAAGTCCTGAGGGATATTCTACCTTTTACTTTATTAATTTAATAATAAAGTATTGTGATCGACTTGGGAAAAAAAAATTAATTTGCTACCCTGAAATTTTTTTTTTCGCGTTTCATGACTAAAATAGCCTAAAAATGCAAAAAAAAAAATCCGTCTGTCTGTACGCCGTACGCCGACGTGTACGCTCAGCGCACATTAACTCCCAAACCCTTCAAGATAGAAAGTTCATTTTTGGAGGGATTGTAGGTAGTTGCGGATCTCAGGCGGATACCAATTTTGGGGGGTGTACGAGTTCAGGGAGAGGCGGGGGAGCGCTTAAACCGAAAAATACGAATTCAAATATCTCAACCATGGTTACAGCTAGTAAGCTAAAAATCAACATACATATACAGGAGTTTGTGGGACAACTTTTAAAAATAACTTAATTTTTTTATCCATCGGCGTGCGAAAAGGGGGGGCTAAGAACCAATTGTCGGCCGAATTTTTTTTTCAAATGATTATATCTTCGAAATTACTTCCCATAAAAAATTGATATCTTGAGACCATAAAGACAGTATATAGATCTAATAGAAGCAGTTTAGATAGAAGCTAATTAGTGAAAGGGGGAGGGTCAGGGGGGGTGCTAAGAAAAACACTTGAAAATTAATATCTCAACTGTCTCTTATGCTATGCAATTGAAACTTAAAATGTATACTAAGCTTTACTAGCGACATATGAAAAAAATATAATATGTGGAGATTATAGTAGTGGGGGGAAATGGGGAGCATTTCAAAAATGGCGCACTTTCCAAAACTACAAATCATCAAATCTCAAAATTGAGTACAGATATCAAATCGAAAATTTGTCTATATAATCTTTAATTTTGGTAAAAAATTTGAGTTGGTGGGTGTAAGGGGAGGGAGGTGGAAAGCGAAAATGTTGAAAATTTTGAGTGATTTTTTTATGGCTCTGGTAAAAGATACAAAGTTTAAATTTTGCATGTCGACACATCTATTTGATATAGATAGAAAAAAAATAGTAATTTGTTCCAAAATTGTTATGTTCCGAAGTGGGGGTCTAACGTGCACAAGGTGTTTCATGTGGAATGAAAAAAACACATAAACTGAAAATTTTTAAATGAAATTTTTAGGTAGAAACTTGAAAATTTGGGAAATGCATTTAAAAAAAATCTGTAAAAGTTTGAAATATTAACTGGTCGAATATTTTTAAAACTTATACTCCCTCCCATACAAAATTATTTTTTCGACCAATTTTAAGAAATCAATTATCACCTAACTATCAAAAGCTATCAATTTGAAATTTTGCACAAAAACTTAGAAAAATAGTTAAAATAAAATTACGGTAAAAGTTTTGAAATCATGCTTGCCCTTCTACCCACTCCCTTACAAAAGCATGATTTCGACCAATTTCATTAAATCAACTAATAACCAACAAATTAAAAGCTACGAACTTGAAATTTTGTACGAGCACCTTACAACAGAAAAGAAAGAAAATTCCATCACAAATTTTACGATTCCCTTACCTCCTCTACCCCTTCAAATACAAAATTATTTTTTCGAGCATATTTAAGAAATCAGTTATCAGCTAACTGTTAAAAGCTATCTAATTCAAATCTTGCATTAAAACTTATAAAAGTAATTCAAATGAAGTTGCTTTAAAAGTTTTGAAATTGCGCTTACCGTTCTACCCCCTCCCATACAAAACTATGATTTCGACCAATTTCATTAAATCAACTAATAACTAACAAACTAAAAGCTACGAACTTGAAATTTTATACAAGCACCTTACAAGAGAAGCGAAATAAAACTGCATATCAAATTTTACGATTCCCCTACCTTCTCTACCCCCTCCCATACAAATTTTCGGTTTCGTGAAAATAAAATACACTGAATTTTATGAAAATTTTATGCAATTTCGTCTATGAAACACATTCTATACAGAGAATATTGGACGTGATTCAAGCAATTATTAAAAAGCTGTTAACATCCACCCACCCTTGCTATTACCCCTCCTCCTCCCCTCATAAAAACCCAGACTTGCAGAAACGAATGAAATATTGTTAAATTGACAACAGCCCTGCCCAAGAAACCCCTTTGCACTTTGCTTTCCCTAACCACTTTAACCTGCATATTGACTTTCCACTCATCCGCAACTTGTCCCAAGAATAATAAAGTTTCGCCCGACTTGTTGGCAGTTTATTTTAGAATATTGTCTAGATGAATATTCTACGTGAGCTTCTCATATGGAATTGCTCCTAGAAATTTCACTTAACTAAAATATTCCTGCGTTTCACCAAAAAGTTTAGGCTTTCCTATTTGCGTTTAGCTCTCTTTTTGGTAGAAGTTACAGTCTTACTTTTGTGCACCGGCTTGCTACCTGGCTTAAAGTACCTTGTATTATCTCTGAAATAGTTTCTGCGAACATGCCCCTAAGTTATAATGGCCAGGTCACATACTACACCTAGACTTTCAATCTAGAGTTTGTTAGTTGTAAAAGAAGATCGTCAAATACAAGATACCATAAAATGGGTGAAAGTTCTTTATTGGTACCTTTCGGCAGCGATAACAGTTAAAACTGTATCTGAAAGTGTTGTTTTATAATTATAATAATTCTACCTTCAAACATATCCTTAATTGAATGGCAGGTTTTTTAATCAATGCCACGCCTTTCAGTAGCTCGATAAATACATCCCTAAAACGTATTATTGAATGCTCCTTCTATGTCAAGAATTAACCTACTGCGATTTTCTCATTTCCTCATCGACTTCTAGAATTTTGTAACCAAGTTTTGTAATGTTGAAGCTAAAGAAATACGGTATCTGTTCCCTCCTCGATTGGATTTCATCATATTTAACCTTTCTTGGTAAAACGTCCCCTATTTTACTTTATTATTTTAATAATAAAGTATTGTGATCGACTTGGGAAAAAAAAAAATTTGCTACCCTGAAATTTTGTTTTTTCGCGTTTCATGACTAAATTAGCCTAAAAATGCAAAAAAAAAAAATCCGTCAGTCTGTACGCCGTCCGCCGACGTGTACGCTCAGCGCACATTAACTCCCAAACCCTTCAAGATAGAAAGTTCATTTTTGGGGAGATTGTAGATAGTTGCGGATCTCAGGCGGACACTCATTTTGGAGGGTGTACGGGTGCAGGGGGAGGCGGGGGGAGCGCTTAAACCGAAAAATACGAATTCAAATATCTCAACAATGGTAACAGCTAGGAAGCTAAAATTCAACAAACATATAGAAGGGTTTGTGGGACAACTTTTAAAAATAATTTAGTTTTTTTATCCATTGGGGTGCGAAAGGGGGGGGTTAAGAACCAATTCTCGGCCGAATTTTTTTTTCAAATGATTATATCTTCGAAAATACTTACCATAAAAAATTGATATTTTGAGACCATTAAGCTGGCATATAGGTCCACTAGAATCAGTTTAGATAAAAGCTAATTATTGTAAGGGGGAGGGTCAGGGGGGGTGCAAAGAAAAACACTTAAAAATTAATATCTCGGCTATTTATTTAGAACCTATATTAAGCTATACTAAAGAAATACGAAAAAAATATAACATTTGGAAAAAATAGTAGTGGGGGGAAATGGGGAGTATTTCAAAAATGATGCACTTTCCACAATTTCAAACCGTTATAATTCAAAATTGAGTATAGATATCAAATTAAAATTTTTTCAAATTGTAGAACTAAGTAGTTTTTAAATTTGGTAAAAATTTTACGTTGGGAGGTGTAAGGGGAGGGAGGTGGTAACCAAAAATGTCGAAAATTTTGAGTGATTTTTTAAGGGCTCTGGTGAAAAATAAAAAATTTAAATTTTCCATGTGGATACATCTATTTGTTGTACATACAGAAAAAATATTAAAAATTCCACAATTGTCATGCACCGACCCCCCTGGTCTACCGTGCACAAGGTGTTTCATGTGCAATGAAAAAACCACATAAACTGAAAATTTTTTAATGAAATTTAAAGGTAGAAACTTGAAAACTTGCATTTAAAAAAAATCTCTAAAAGAATGAAATATTAACTGGTCGAATACCTTGAAAGCTTCTACTCCCTCCCATACAAAATGATTTTTTCGACCATTTTTAAGAAATTAATTATCACCTAATTGGTAAAAGCTATCAATTTGAAATTTTGCACAAAATCATTTAAAAATAGTTGCAATAGAACTGCGTCAAAATTTTTGAGATCACACTTGCCGTTCTACCCCCTCCCATACAAAAGTACGATTTCGGCCAATTTCAATAAAACAACTGCTAATCAACAAATTAAAAGCTACGAACTTGAAATTTTGTACGAGCACCTTAAAAGAGAAAAAAAAAAAAACTGCGTCACAAATTTTGCGATTCACCTACCTCTTCTACCCCCTCCCATACAAAATAATTTTTTCGACCATTTTTAGGAAATCAGTTATCAGCTAATTCTTAAAAGCTACCAATTTCAAATTGTGCACAAAAAATTATAAAAATAATTGAAATGATATTACTTTAAAAGTTTTGCAATCGCGCTTACCCTTCTACCCCCTCCCATACAAAAGTATCATTTCGACCTATTTTATTGAATCAACTAATAACCAGCAAATTAAAAGCTACGAACTTGAAATTTTGTGAGAGCACACTACAAAAGAAAGGAAATAAAATTGCGTCACAAATTTTACGATTCCCCTACATTCTTTACCCCCTCCCATACAAATGTTCGGTTTCATGAATGTAAAATACACCGAATTTTATGAGAATTCTATGCAGCTTCGTCTATGAAACACATTCTATACAGAGAATTTTGGACGTGATTCAAGCATCCCACCCTTACCCCTCCTCCTCCCCTCATAAGAACCCAAACTTGCAGAAACGAATGAAATATTGTTAAATTGACAACAGCCCTGCCCCTTTCACTCCCTTTCACTTAGCCTTCCCTAACCACTCTAACCTGCATATTGACTTTCCACTCATCTGCAACTTGTCCCAAGAATAATAAAGTTTCGCCCGACTTGTTGGCAGTTTATTTTTGTAAATTCTCGAGTTCCTCAGGGCTCCATTCTCGGTCCACTTTTATTTATTATTTTCATTAATAAGCTACTGTCAAAGTTATCTTCGTTTTTTCTATGCTGACATCAAAATATTTCGTGTGATCGCGATTCTTTTTCTGACTGTATGGCACTGTAAAATGGCCTTCATTCTCTAAATGGTTCTTAGCAACGACATTTCTTTTAACATTGATAAATGTCTATTCATGAAGTTTACATCTAAGCTTAACCCCATTAAAGTTACGTACACAATTAACCAGTTATGTCTTGCTGATTTTGACATGTTTTAAATTCATTGACATGTTTTAAATTCCAAATCAGTAGCATTCATACTTTTCAAGAAAATCGATTTCTTATAATGTTGTGAAACTGTGCCATATTGTATGGGAGGGGGTAGAAGCAGTGAAACAAATCAAATATTTTTTTTTGATCTTAGTGATAATACTAATTAAGTATTTATTACAAAATATGAGCTCAATAAATGTTATATGTTCTGAGAAAATCGTCTTAGAGCATTTTATGAAAAAGTGTAGTTTGTATGGGAGGGGGTGGAAGGAGACGGAGGACGCAAACAATTTTTCTACTGTAAATTTAGATTATTATAAAAGTAATATATCCCAAAATTCAGATTAATAGCTCTTATGCTTTTCGAGTAAATCCATTTAATATCAAATTGCAAAATTGTGTCATTTTGTATGGGAGGGGGTAGAAGGGGTGAAGCTAATCGTCTATTTTTTTTTTGTCAATTTAAGCCCGCTAAAATTTATACGCACTGAGTAAATTGGCTTAGAGTAATTCATGACAAATACAGTTTCTATGGGAGGTGACAGAAGGAGTAGGAGGACACGCATAATTTTTATACGGTAGATTGATATTATCATAAAAGTAACATATTCATTTCAGGTCAATAGCTTTTATACTTTTTGAGCAAATCCGTTTATTGTCAAATTGCGCAATTGTGTCATTTTGTATGGGAGGGGGTAGAAGGGGTGAAGCGATTTGGCCCGTTCACGAACTTGACCTTACTTTTTTGTCGAAAACGACGTGTACAAAATTTGAGCTTTCTAGCTCAACGCGTTCTCAAGCTAGAGAGCGAATGGACGGACAGACGGACATCCGGTTTTGAGAATTTTGAGTGATAACATTAACTTCTGAATCATTAATTTTTTTTCTCCGAGCCTTATTTCTTAGCGTTACAAACTTTAGAGCAAACTTATAATACTCTCAGATTTGCCAATTTGTTTCATTTTTTATGGGAGAGGGTAGAAGGGTCGGAGCGATTTGGCCTGATCACGAATTTGAGCTTACTTTTTTGTCAAAAACAAAGTGTACAACTTTTGAACCTTCTAGCTAATCGCATTCTCGAGCTGAAGAGTACACGGTGGGACATCCGGTTTTGAGATCTTTGAGTAATAATATGAACTTCTGTATCTTTATTTTTTTCCCCGAGTCTTATTTCTTAGCGTGCCAAACCTTGTGGCAAACTAATAATTCCATCTAAAGTATACATTTTTTTTTAAAATCAATTCATTTTTTGAAATCGTAGTTTTTTTTTTTCAAAGTACTACCGCTCCATTTTAAAAGCAGTTGTTTCTGTTGTGATGATGAATACACCAAAACAATTTTATCTTTAGAAAATAAAGTACAAAAAAAAGTCGCTTATGTCAACTGCTCGGGTTGCCCAATCGTTAAATAGCGCTGTTCCTAGATATTCCTAGATGAATTTTTTTCATTTATTTTCTTAACATCCAATTCTCAACATCTATTTTGATTTTAATTATGTATCTGAATTCTTTTGCAGTTGAAGAATGCAGCGGCGAACGTATTACGAGAAACATGGCTAATTTATAAGCACACAAGGCTGGTGAAAAGAGTTAATCCCGGACGAGTTCGAACGCACCAAAGAAAATTCCTCTTAGCAATTTACGCGTAAGTTTATTCCTAATTTATGAAAAATTCTTCTTCTTCTATTTCTTCAATTTCTTCAGTTGAAAACAAATTTTTTTTAGCCTTATTGATTTTAATTCGCTTCCATTTTATGTTTACTTTAAAATTTATATTTTCTTACATAATATTTTAGATTAAGAAAAGTAAAAATGGATCAACGAAAACTTATGGATAATGCTAACACCATAACTGATATGGCCAAAGTATATTAAATCAATTAAACTTTACCTTATAATCAATAACTAATTAATTTCACTTCAATTTTAGACACAAAATACCGTGTACGAAATAATATCAGATATGTCAACGAGACAGGACAGCATTGAGGAGCGGTTGTCCAGTCTAGAGGATAAAATGCAAGCTTTGCAGGTATAATATATTGCTGTTTTTGATGATGTTGTTTGGGGTCAGTATCAGCAGAGATAATGGAGTACATAAAAATGTCACTCCAAGAAAAACTCGGTTACGGTTCGCATCTAAGCAAATTCGTATCTATTCACATATCTCTGTTTTAAATAGGGGAAAATAGTAAAGCTTAAAGGAGCTTTTATCTTGGACTTAAACCGGACGAAAGAAACAGTAGCGTCAGCAATAATTTTTTTTATTGGACATATGTTTATTTGTATCCGATTTTTGATTAGGATGGTGGTTATTTACCTAACTAAAAAACCAAATTTCATTTCTGTGAAATTTTTGAAAGGAAAATCGAAAAATATTTTTCGTAAAATGATATTTATGCTCGCGTATTCTTATTTCAAGTATTATATGTACTGGTCATAGAGAATGGGCAACATAAACGTGCATATTGAGGCAATTTATTTCATTGAAATATCTTAATTTTGTGCAATTTGAGGTCTTAATTTAATTTGATGAGCCTGTAGGAATAGTTGAGATATTGCCACATTGATGGTTGAAAGATTTTCGAAAAAAGCTGGCTAGAAAATTGAGTTCAAATTAAAATACAGCGATTGCTTTGAATGTCAAGCGAAGCAATATTATTGAAAGTTTGATTCCCATGAGAGCATATGCGATAGAGCTTAAAACTTTGTGAAGGCTTCGAACAATTCGATTCCTTGTTAACGAGCCCATCGCCTAAATTTTAGCATGAAAATCGAATATTAGTGCAGTGAATTTTTCTCAATGTAATAATAATATATATGTTTAAAAATTAAATTTTTTTTTTTAATAATTTCAGGATCACATGGAATCAATACCGGAAATAATCACAAGATGTCTTACGCAGCATCAAGAACGGTTGGAGCAAAGGCGAAACTTTCTTCATCCGGACGCTGCTGTTGCGGCCTCGGTACAGCCTGCGCAACAGCAGCCGTTAGTTTCGCCCTTACTTTTCCCACATTCCAGGTATCAATCATGAAAAATCAATTTAAATTCAAAATTTCCTTTAATTAGTTGTACAAAGAGGCTTTTCATTCAAATTTTCTTATTGGAGAAAAGTTGTGTTTCGTAGATATCAATGTGGTTTGCAGTCGATCTATATATAAATATCTATGTCCTAGTGTTCGTCTAAATTATATAAATTAGAGGCAATATTCACCATTATTTTTATTTCATATTTTATTTCCCTAATATTATACTTATTGTAGTTAAGCACAAAAACAACAAAAATTTCCTTTCAAACGTGTGTCATTTCGTGTACTATTCGTTACTATTCCACTGTGCTCTTATTTTCCCATCAAATTTTCAAAATAAAAAATGAATCATGTACCTATGTCTTTTGCTAGAATATGTGCAAAAAATATTTTGTAAACACCAGTACTATCGTAAAATGCTACCCTACCTACTACAAAACTTTATTTGAAAAAGAAAAAAGTATTTTATTTTGAAATTATTTTAAAAATTTATTCTTTTTACATATGGATGTTTCCAGCGGCGTGCCTGCACATCCGAAGACCCTGTTATTGGCAGGGGGCGTGCAAACATCACGGAGGTCCAATAGTAAAAATGAAACTTTAATGTGAAAGATTTCGTTTTTGGTATGTGTTTACGATTCGCTTGGATTTATTTACTACCTCGCTCAAATCTAGATGTCTTTAGATGTTTTGGATAATTCGAAATATTTCTGGTACGTTCTTCCTACATAGCTAACAAGCAAAATACAAAAAAAAAGATCTTTTAAGCTATTATTTTGCATGGTCATGCCAGAGTGTAATAGCGAATCAAATTTATATTAAATTTTTTGAAAAAAAGGAAAACGAAAAATCGGTACTGAATTCCTGAATAGCTTATTTTTGATAATTATGCTCAGCAAAAATTTTCCGCATAATTTTATTCTTTAGTAGAGCCACTGCTAGCGTTTCTGCAATTAAAATCAAGAAAATGTGCAAAAATATACAATGAATTCGAAACGATTTTGAAATTGTTTACGAAACATATTGAAAAAAAAACTAATGTTTACCAGCGGCTAGTTATACTCAATTATTCAATTATTTAATTTTAATGATTATTTTATTGAGTTAAATATAATTTGATTGTAATCTGGCATAAATCGAGGATTTAATAAGTAGTGGAAAAAATGTTTTTTTTTTTTATTTCTCATCATTTATTAATATAATATTATTATTTTAAATGAGCAGCTGAGCAAATACCACATATTAGCTATAATATTTACAATATCACCGCTATCTGCTATATATATTAAGCTACACAAAATTTAGCCATAGCACTATATTTATATTTTTAAGATTTTAAATAGCTACTTAATACTTCAAATCATCGATTCAAGATGAAATTGTTTAATAGAAACCCACACACGTTTCTAATTAAATAGGTATATTGAAGATAAGATGCAATACAACATTTTTTTGCACCATCGTTCTTGATTATAAAAAAATTTAACACAACTACAAAAATCATTCGATGGAATGGAAGTTTTAAAACCTTTAAAAGGAGTAATATCAATAACCTACTTATTGAAGTCTATTATGTCTAATTAGAGCACCATATTCTGAAAATTGTTTCAAAGCATATCGCCAAACTACTACTTATGTATGTGTTGTGGTAGAACGGTTGGGGAAATTTCAAAGATTTTTACAGGGGTAGCTATTATTTCCGAAACAGTTTTACATCAATTTGGAGTTTCATGAGGGAGTGGAAAAGAAGATTTCTCTAAGAAAAGTAAATGCTATTACCCAAAAAATTAAAAAATAATAAAAAATATTTTTAAATCTTCGCTATAATATTTTTCAAAAAAGGAGAATTATTATAAAGCTGTGAATTTGTTCACTTTGTTTGTTAAATAACAGAAAAGTTGGCAGGATCAAACTAATTTCTTTTCATATCACTATAATCTTCTCCAAACATAAATTGTATAGGTTCTGGAAAAAGTAGTGTATTGATTTTCATGAAATTGTGCAGTTTGTATGGGAGGTGGCAGAAGGAACGATGAGAATAAAATTTTGATCCGGAAAAAAAAATATTTATCGGAAAAAAATTTCAGATCAGTAGCATTTATATTTTACAAGAAAATTGACTTGGAATAAAGTTATGGAATTGTGACATTTTGAACGGGAGGAGGTAAAGGATTAGAAAGATTCGACCGGTTCACGAATTTGATCGTACTTTTTTGTAGAAAATTACGTGTACAAGACTTGAGCTTTCTAGCTTAACACGTTCTTTAGCTAGAGAGCAGACGGACGGCCATTTAGTTTTAGAGTTTTGAGTGATAGCACGAACTTCCGCGCAATCCATTTTTTTCTGCGTGCCTTATCTTAGTTTTACAAACCTTAGAGTAATCTTAGAATACTCTCAGATTCCATCTGGAGTCTAAATAGTTAAATAACTTTTATATCCTTAATTTGATCATATTCATTAGCGGTTGCCCAGAAAACTCTGGAAATAGTTATAAATATCATGAATTTAGAAAATGTTTAAATCATGGTTTAAAAACGGATTAACTCGTATCTAAGTTAATCCGTATCTAAGTTAATCCGTTTTTTTCTAATTATCATAAAATGTTAATAGATTTTAAATTCCTAACTTCTTGTTAACTATATTACATTTTAGAAAAAATATTTATTTTCTATATTTATTTTCTAGAATTTTATGTAATTTAAAACATATAATTTTTTCATTTTGGCAAAATTTTGTAATTTTTTAAGATTGAAATGATTTGAATACGGAAAAGTTTTGATCCAATAGATTTACGTAACGACTTCGATTTTGGGAAAAGTTAATGACAACGAAATTTTGAGTCTAATTTAAATAGACTCAAATTTTTGTAATAAAGTTGAGCTATATGAAAATTATTTTAGATCCATTTTTTAAATTGTAGCTTACAGCACCATTTTACAGTTTCAACAAAAATGCTTATTTCGTATTCATAGCCCTTAAAGCCCACTGTCAGTGTTAACTAAAACTTTTGAGATATGTCTTTTCCTTTTCTGAACATTAGATTATGATCTATAATTTTCTGAAATTTTTAAGATGGAAAGTGGGCCAAAATATCGAAAATATTCACTAATTTTTTTAAGTCTCTGGTGAAACTAACAGGGTTAAAATTTTGTACGTGCATAATTTCAGTTGATATATATAAAGAAAAAATATTAATTTGAACCAAAAATATTATTCACCAAAGAGGTGTGCACGTCCATTGAAAAAACACAAAAACTCAACATTTTTGAGTGAAATTTAAATCTACATACAATTGCAAAATTCACTTAAAAAAAATGCTTAAAAGTTTAAGATATTAGTTAGTCAGATACCTCCAAAACGTCTACCCCCACACCCCCAGAGTATTTATTACACCATTTTTAAGAAATCACTTATCATAAAACCGTTAAAAGTTATTAGCTCTAAAAATATTTGAAATAAAATAGATTGAAAGTCTTGGAATCCTCTCTGCCCTTCCACCTCATCCCATGCAAAAGTATGATTTCGATCAATTTCAATAAATCAACTAATAAACTGCCAACAAGTCTGGCGAAACTTTATTATTCTTGGGACAAGTTGCGGATGCGTGGAAAGGCAATATGCAGCTTAGAGTGGATAGGGAAGATTAAGTGAAAAGGGGTTCTTGGGCAGGGCAATTGTCAATTTAATACTGTGCGAAAACGTTCAAAAGCTCCAGTACATATTATCAATATTTCGTTCGTTTATTTATGCAAGTTTGAGTTTTTATGAGGGGAGGCGTGAGGGGACATAAGCGTGGGTGGATGTTAATAATTTTTGAATTGATTGCTTGAATCACTTCCAATATTCTCTGTATAGAATGTCAGCTTCATAGAAGAAGTTGCAAAGAATTTTCATAAGATTCGGTGTATTTTACGAAACCAAACATTGGTATGGGAGGGGGTAGAAGAGGTAGGGGAATCGTAGAATTTGTGACGCAATTTTATTTCATTTCTCTTGTAAGGTGCTCGAACAAAATTTCAAGTTCGTAGGTTTTAACTTGTTGCTTATTAGTTGATTTAATGAAATTGGTCGAAATCATACTTCTGTATGGGAGGGGGTTGAAAGGCATGCGCTATTCCAAAACTTTTATCGTAATTTTATTTCTGTAAGTCTGTTTTACAAAATTTCAAATTAATAGCTTTTAATAGTTAGATGATAATTGATTTCTTAAAAATGGTCGAAAAAATAATTTTGTATGGGAAAGGGTAGAAGTTTTAAAGATATTCAATCAGTTAATATTTCAAACTTTTAGAATTTTTTCAAATGCATTTCGCAAATTTCATTTAAAAATTTTCAATTTATGTGTTTTTTTCATTGCACATGAAACATCTGTGCATGTTAGACCCCACTTCGGTGCATAAAAATTTTGGAACAAATTATTTTTTTTCTATGTATATCAAATAGATGTATAGACGTGCAAAATTTAAACTTTGTGTCTTTCAACATTTTTGCTTTCCACCTCCCTCGCCTTGCACCGCCCAACTTAAATTTTTTATTAAAATTAAAGATTATATGTATAGCTCTACAATCTGACAAATTTTTGTTTGATATCTGTACTCAATTTTGAGATCTAATGATTTGTAATTTTGGAAAGTGCGCCATCTTTGAAATGCTCCTCATTTTCTTACACCTCTATTATGTTCACATGTTATATTTTTTTCATATTTTGCTGATGAAGCTTAGTATACGTTTCAAGTTTCAATTACATAGCTTAAGAGGAAGTCGAGATATTCATTTTTAAGTGTTTTTCTTTGCACTCCTCCTGACCCTCCCCCTTTAAATAATTAGCTTCTTTTTAAGCTGATTCTGGAGGATCTATATGCCACCTTAATGGTTTCAAAATATAAATTTGTTGTAATTAGTAATTTCAAAGATATAATATTTGAAAAAACAAAAAAAAATTTAGCCGACAATTTGTTCTTATTAGTTGGAACAAGTTGCGGATGCGTGGAAAGTCAATATGCAGGTTAGAGTGGGTAGGGAAGACTAAGTGAAAGGGGGTTCTTGGGCAGGGCAGTTATCAATTTAACACTTTGTGGAAACGCTCAAAAGCTCCAGTACATATAATCAATATTTCGTTCGTTTATTTATGCAAGTTGAAATTGGTCGAAATCATACTTTTGTATGGGAGGGGGTAGAAGGGCAAGTGCGATTTCAAAACTTTTAAAGGAATTTCATTTCAAATATTTTTATAAGTTTTCGTGCAAAATTTCAAATTAATAGCTTTTAATAGTTAGGTGATAATTAATTTCTTAAGAATGGTCGAAAAAATAATTTTGTATGGGAGGGGGTAGAAGTTTTGAAAGTATTGAACTAGTTAATATTTCATACTCTTAGGGATTTTTTTTTAAAGGTATTTCCCAAATTTTCAAGTTTCTACCTTAAAATTACATCCAAAAATTTTCAGTTTTCGTGTTTTTTTCGCTGCACATGAAACACCTTGTGACCATTAGACCGGGGTGGTCGGTTCGTAACAATTGTGGATCAAATTACTATTTTTTTTCTATGTATATCAAATAGATATGTCCACATGCCAAATTTAATGTTTCTATCTTTGACCAGAGTCCTAAAAAAATCAATCAAAATTTTCGACATTTTTGTTTACCACCTCCCTCCCCTTAGACCCCCTAACGTAATCAAAATCAAAATTAATTATTGTGAAGCTCTACAATCTGACAAATTTTCGATTTGATATCTGAACTATTTTTTGAGATATAAGGATTTGTAATTTTAAAAATTCTCATTTCCCCTTCCACCTAACACCCCCCAAAAATTATAAAATAGAGCTCACTTACCCAATCAACAATTCAACCCAAAAACGAACATTCTATCCTTACCGGTCTCGGAGATATGAATCCATATGTACGGCGTACGGCGGGATGGATTTTTTTTTTTTGCATTTTTAGGCTAATTTAGTCATGAAACGCGAAAAAAAATTTCAGGGTTGCAAAGTTTTTTTTTTTCTTGTATCGATCACAATACTTTATTATTAGAATAATAAAGTAAATGAAATTATTTTTAAAGTTTGTCCCACAATCCTCTTCATATCTCTGCTGATTTTCAGCTTCCTATCTGCATTCGTGTTGGAGATATTAGCAAGTGAAATTTTTGGCTCTTTCCCTCCCCCCTCCTCCCCTTCCACTTGAAACTCTCCCAAATTTAGAAAATGGAGCTCACTTACCCAATCAACAATCCACTCAAAAGCGAAGATTCTACCTTTAACGGTCTCGGAGATATGATTCCATATGGACGGCGAACGGCGTACGGGGGGACGGATGTTTTTTTACATTTTTAGTCATGAAACGCGAAAAAAAAATTTCAGTGAATTAAATTTTTTTTTTCTGTGTCGATTACAATACTTTATTATTAGAATAATAAAGTTAAACTATAAACTTTAAATTTTTTACGAACACCTTTCAAAAGAAACTTAACAAAACTGCATCACAAATTTTCCTAATCCGTCATGGTTTTAAGAATAAAAATGCACTAAGAATTTCATAAAATTTACTTCGTCTGTGAATCTAACATTGTATACATACGGCGAATTTTAAGCGAGATTCGAGCAACAAATTAAATATTATTGGCGTATAACCATCCCTTACATCGTCCTCTCCCCACTCAAAACCAAATTTACATATATGTATAAACGAAAGAAATATTCATTCTATGTACTGGAGCTATTGATCGTATCGCAGTTAAGTATTCAATAATTGACAACAGCTCTTCCTTAGAACCCCCACAAAATCTTCCCTATCCACCCTAACCTGCATATTGACTGCCCACGTATCCTCAACTTGACTCAAGAATATTAAAGTTGCGCCCGACTTGTTGGCAGTTTATTTAATTGTTCTACTATTCCGATTTCTATTGTTAACATACATAGAACGTTTAATCTATCATGTTCCATAGTATTACGTGTGAAATTTTTAGCCATTTTAGGTGTTAAAAAACAATTTTCACTTTTAGCACTTGCCATTGGAATAAACTCAAATTATAAAATTAATTTGCTCAAGTATGAAGTATTTAGTAAAATTTTCAAGCAATAAAAAAAATACGTCCTGCCGTACGCCATATATATGGACTCATATCTCTGAGACCGTGAAAACTAGTATGTTCGTTTTTGGGTGGATTGTTAAATATGTAAGTGAGCTCCATTATCTAAATTTTGGGGAGTGTCAGATCGAATGGGGAGGCGGGGGGAAGGGAAACAGTCAAAAATTACACTTGCTAATACTCCACTGCAGGTAGGAAGCTGAAAATCAGCATAAGTATGGGGAGAGTTGTGGGACAAACTCTAACAATAATTTAATTTTTTTATCCATTGGAGTCCAAAAAGGGGGGCTAAGAACAAACTGTTTCAAATGATTATATCTTCGAAATTACTTATCATAAAAAATTCGAATTTGAGATCATTAGCGCGATTTATAGATTCACCAAAATCAGCTTAGAAGGAGGCTAATTATTGTAAGGGGTAGGGTCCAAAGAAAAACACTTAAAAATGAATATCTCAACTATCTCCTAAGCTATGTAGGTGAAACTTAAGGCTTATATTAAGCTATACTAGCGAAATACAAAAAAAGTATTAACTGTAGTCATAACAGTAGTGGTGAAATGGGGGGCATTTCAAACTGCTGCACTTTCCAAAATTTCAAACCGTTATATCTCAGAACTGAGTACAGATATCACATCGAAAATTCAGATTATAGAACTACATAGTCTTGCATTTTAGTACAAATTTTAAGTTAGAGGGTGTAAGAGGAGGGAAGTGGTAAGCAAAAACGTCGAAAATTTTGAGCGATTTTCTTAGGGCTCCGGTGAAAAATTCAAAGTTTAAATTTTGCATATGGATACATCTATTTGATATACAAAAACATTTGTTCCACAATTGTTATAAACCACCCCGCCCCCTCCGGTCTAACGTGCACTGTATTGAAAAAACATATAACCTGAAAATTTTTGAATGAAATTTTAAGTTAGGAACTTGAAAATTTTCAAAATTCATTTAAAAGAAATTTCTAAATATAAGAAATATTAACTTTCTACCACCTCACACACAAAATTATTTTTTCGACCATTTTTAAGAAATCAATTATCACCTAACTATTAAAAGCTATCAATTTAAAATTTTGCACAGTATTAAAAATATTTGAAAGAAAATTGCTTGCTCTTCTACCCTCTCCCATACAAAAGTAATTTTATGAGAGTTATTTATTTTTTTTATTATTTTATGCAAGATGTAACATTTCACAAAAGCGGAGATTAGTTTGAAAAATTTAAAAAACGAATCATTTAGTACAACTTAAAAGTGTGGAGTGAAGCAGCTAGCGCCGATGATGACGCAGCTAAATAATATCCCCATATTTTGAAAAGAGTCACTGAAAGAGGTGGATACCAACCTCAACAAGTTTTCAATGTAAGCGATACAGGAGGCGAATTCCTGAAAGAACTTACATTTCAAAAAATGTAGAGTCCTTATCTGATTATAATGTGTCTACAACTATTGACTTTGCTCCTTGGTGCTAATGCTACGGAGAGTTCTAAGATGAAACCACTTTTAATATATATATATATATATCCGAAAATAGAAGGTCTTATTAAGTGCTAAACAGGAAACGTTTGCCCGACATTTGGAAAACCAACAAGGAAGATTGGGTGAATAAAATTCTCTCAAACACTGGTTCAAAAATATCTTCTTTTTTTTCCAGAAGTGAAAAACTATTTGCAAGATAACAACTTTAGCAACAAGGCTTTCTGATTTTGGTTAGTGCTCCGGGACATCCGGTTTGTTTATCCAAATTATCTGAAGATGTGGAGATAGAGTATCTTTCTAAAAATACAACAGTTCTAACCCTGACAATGGATCAGGATGCAATAGGCACTTTCAAGGCATAACATTTACGGATATATTTTCGGAAACTTATAGATGAAACCGATGGAGACTCTTCGATGAAACAATTTTAGAAAAACTACAACATGTGCTATAGTTACAAGATGCTGATATTCCGTTCAAACGAGGAACTAATCCAATTAGAAACAGAACGATCTCTAGATGAGCCAGAGTCAGATGTATTCCAAAGTCAAAAAAATTGTTAAATAAGATTGTTCAAACTTAACGCTTAAATTTTTCGAGGAATTAGTACAACCATTACCTTTTATAAGAAGCTGCAAAAAGAAGTTGAAAGCAAGCCAAGACAAACAATGTTGGAATAATTTCTTAAAGTAGGTCAATCCACAACAGCGGAAAGGGAGGATATCATTATATAACAGCTTACAGATTCTTCATGTTCGTCATCAGATTAGAACTGATTTTAAACATTTTAATTTATGTTTTTTATTATGTACTAGCAAACGTCCGCGACTTGGTCCGCATAAAAATCGCATTAATAAACAATTTTCGAGAAAGTAGTTAGTAATACATTATGTGGGATATATAATCTGCTTACTTTAGTGGCTCTTTCAACACAATATTTTGTATTTTGTTGGAATCAGAACCATAAATTATTGAGAATGATACCATGATACTCGCATTTGAATGGGAGAGGATCGTGATCAAATCAATCCCGTGATTTGAGATCATATACGTATTGAAGTGCATTAAGGACATGTGAATAATTACAGTTTATGTTAATTAAAAAAAAAGCCCAAATAAAATAACATCAAGCTTGAAAACGTAACAGGACTACGATTGTGCGTAGAGCACAATCATACGATACTATAGATGAAATCGAAATTTTTGTGATATTATGAAACTTTGTATGGGGAGTGGCTGCATTGAACTAATTTGTTTCACATCATGCTAGAGTAGCTATAAAAATGTTTTGTACCAAATTTAAGCTTCAAAAATTTAGTAGATACTGAGAAACTTAGTGCATTCAATTTAATGAAATTGTGCAATTTGTATGGGAGGTGGTAGAAAGGGGGGTTTTGGTGATATTTCGAGAAACAACTATAATCATCATGCAATTGATATATTTTAAATTTCAGGTCTGTATCATTCACGCTTTTCAAGAAAATCCAATTTTCGTAAAGTCGTGGAATTGTGTCACATTGTATGGGAGGGGGTAGAAGGAATGGAGCTACTCGGTTAATTTTTTCCCGATATTAATAATCCTAATTAAGGATTGCGTACAAAATTTTAGCTCGATGAAAGTTATATGTATTGGGAAAATTAGTTTAGAATATTTCATGAAAAAGTACAGTTTGTATGGGAGGTGGTGGAAGGAGAAGGGGGGGGTTTAAGTGAATTTTTGAGAAGCAACTATAATTAATTTGCAATTGACATATTTTAAATTTCAGATCAGTAAGATTTACAGTTTTCAAGAAAATCGAATTAAATAAAGTCGTGGAATTGTGTTACATTGAATGGGAGTGAAGCTAATCGGTTAATTTTTTTCCCGATATTAATAATAAAGCAAATTAAGGATTAAATATAACACTTAAGTTCGATAAAAGTTACACGTACTGAGAAAATTGGTGTATAGCATTTCATGAAAAAGTGCAGTTTGTATGGGAGGTGGTGGAAGGAGTAGGTGGTTTTAAGAGAATTTTTGAGAAACAACTATAACCATTATGCAATTGATATATTTTAAATTTCAGATCTGCATCATTCACGCTTTTCAAGAAAATCAAATTATTGTAAAGTCGTGGAATTGTGTCATATTGTATGGGAGGGGGTAGAAGGGGTGAAGCTACTCGGTTAATTTTTTCCCGATGTGGGAGGAGGTGGAAGGAGTAAGGGGATTCAAATAATTTGTATACCATAAATCACATTTCTGATAAAAGTAGTATGTTCTAAATTTTAAATGATTTGCTTCAATGGTTTTGAAGAAAATTTGATTATTACATATTTTTGAAAATGAGTCATTTTGTATGGGACGGGGTGGAAGGCGTGGGGGTAATGAAATAAGACCACACACAGATTATATCTCGGTGCACATCTAATAAACTGTAAAAGTTTCATTACAATCGGTTCAGCCGTTTTTGCGTGAAAGCCGGACAGACAGACAGACAGAACAATTTTTTAAAAACGTTCGTTTCTGCTTAGTTATTGCTAAAATAAAGCAAAAAAATTATTTATAGCCATTTATAAACAAATAACAGACAGACACTACAATTATATTTATATGTATAGATATGGCATAAGATTTTTATACCCTAGATGAAATCTGAGAGTATTAAGTTTGCCACAAATTTTGTAACGCCAAGAAATAAGGCTCGGAGAAAAAATGAATGAGATAGAACAGATCTCAAAGATCTCAAAACCGGATTTCCGTCCGTCCGTTCGTCCGTCCGTCCGTTCGTCTGTTCATCCGTGTCGTCTTTAGCTTGAGCGTTGAGCTAGAGAGCTCAAATTTTGTACATGTCGTTTTTGACAATAAAAAAGTAAGGTCAAGTTCGTGAATGGGCCAAATCTACAATTTCTAACAGTGGTGTGGCGTCCATTGATACAAGGGAGGCAATGCTTCGCTTACGCTTTACCATTTATTCAGTTTAGAAAATCTAAACTGAAATCAGCACGAATATGAAAATTTATTAAAAAATGTCTTTAAAAGAAAGCCGCATTATTTTCGTCTGCCACTGTTTACAGCATTTACGTGCTCAGGGCAAGCTTTTTTTTCACGTTTTTTCTGACCAACGAAAGTTGAAAGTTTTCCACAGGAAAAACGATGCGATTTTAAAAACCCATATTCAAGACCGCCGGCCAATACGAGCAAAATTCTCATGCGCGACGAGCGCAAGTTCGACTTCAATATGAACCGGAGATCAAATCAATCAATCAAATTCCTGTTAAGACCCCCTATAGGGGCATAGGACAGAAACAACTCTCTCCCATAAGACGCGATCCTGAGCATCGGCCTTAAGCTGTTGCCACGACTTGCTTATTCCTCTGGCCTCCTGCTCAACTGCTCGTTTCCATGTGTTATATGGTCGACCAATCCGAAGTCTTCCTTGAGGGTTATAATCCAGAGCCTGTCTTGCAATGTTTCGCTTTGGTTTCCTCAAAGTATGACCGATCCACTGCCACTTCCGCCGTTGAATCTCAATACCTATTTTAGTCTGGCCAGTTGTACTCCAAAGTTCGTCGTTGGAGATCACTTCTGGCCAGAATATTCCTAAAATGCGTCGGAGGCATTGGTTTACGAAAGTCTGTAGTTTCTTGGAAAGTCGAACGGTCACTTTCCACGTGGTGCAACCATATAGTAACACGGATTTGATGCATGCGTCAGAAACTCGCAGCCTAGTGTGAAGGGAGATCTCTCTTAACCTCCATAAAGGGGAAAGGATACCGAAGGCCTGACGAGCTTTATTTAACCGAGCCTCAACATCCTTTTCGGCTCCGCCATCCATGCTGACAATGTTTCCAAGATAGCAAAAATCTTGCACCTCTTCCACATCCTGTCCATTGAGAACAATCGGTGTGCTTGTATTCGAACCCATGTGCATGTACTTGGTCTTACACACATTTATTTTCAGTCCCGCCTCTTTGCATATAGAATGTAACGAGCGAACATTTTACTCTAAGTCTGAACGGTTATGTGCAAGCAAACACACGTCATCAGCATAATCAAGGTGACTTAAGATGTTAAATAGTCTCCATTGAAGACTTTTACCTTCCCCACCTTCCAGTGCAGCTTTCAAGATGTCATTTATTACCACCAGAAACAGGGCTGGTGATAATATGCAGCCTTGTCTGACACCCGTTCGCACTGGAAAGCTCTCGGACAGCTCTCCTCTATGCAAGACGCGACACCTTGCATCTTCGTAGAATTCTTTAATCATAGCTATGACCTTACCTGGAATACCTCTTTTACGCAAAGCATTCCATATGTAATCTCGCTTAACGCTGTCGAAAGCCTTCTCGAAATCCACAAACATAAGGTGTAATGGCGAACCCATTTCGGCTGACTGCTCTAATATTATCCGTAGGGTATTTGGGTGGTCAGTACAAGACGACCCTTTACGGAATCCAGCCTGATAAACTTCGAGAGTGCTCTCGACGACATCACTAATCCTATTGAGAATTACCTTAGCCATAATTTTGATACGGCAGTAAGTAGACATATACCACGCCAATTGCCACAATCCCGACTAGTGTAATGACCTTTTTCGTTGTATATTAATATCTTGTTTGAAGGCTGATATTATTCCGTACATCTAGTTTTTCTTATGTACATACTCTGAGAAGTAGAAATAATCTAGAATAACTATAGTGTTTGACCAACTTTCCTACGGGGTGGCAAAATATGATTGAACCGGGTGGCAAAATATCTCAGCCCGGCCTTGAAAAACAATAACTTTTACTCAACTTATTGAAACGTTAACTCCAATGAAGCACTTCGTCGTTTAGCCGTTCGAGTCTCGTCGTATTTTTTCGATGTTATGATCGTGGCAAGTTAAACCAAAACTATCATTTCCACGTGGTATGAAGGATAGAAAAAGCGTGCGATTTATAATTTTTTTAATATTACTCTAGGTATTATGGCAATTCAGAAATTCTGTTGTTTGCCAAATGGTATAGAAATGACTGGCGAGTTCTGTCAAATATACAATAGCACCAATTCCATTCAAGTGCGAAAAATCAAAATTCGAAGAAATCGTGAAGAAAATATTAAAATATCGGAGTATAGCAAAAAGTAGTTATATCTGAAGATCTACAAACTTAGCTCAGGACGATTTTTCATCCGATTGAAAATGCGGCTAATTCTGGTTAAATATAACCAAAATGTCCTATTTCTCGGCAGTCATACGTTTTAGCGGAAAACCGTTGTAGTAAAACCCATTGATTTTCCCGCTCTGCAACTTTGCAATATCAAATTTTTCAATCCGATTAAAAATAGGGTTTTTGTGAATTTTCTTAGGTCATATGCTTAAAACTTTCCAGTTACCAGACATGTTCAAAAGTAATAGCGCTCTGTTTGAAGTTAAGCACGATTTTTTGCGAATTCTCCCACCCAATTCTGTTGAGACTTACTCGAGCTATCATTTTTGGACTTCAAAACAAGGAAGAAAACGGATGTCGAAAATTTTCACGATTACCAAAGTACCCTATTATTATTTGATAATATGGGAAAATGAAAAAAGTTAGGGAACTTGAAGGTTAAGCGGCCAAGACCCACTTTAGGTTGTTTTGCCATTGAAGATAATATTAGTGATGGTATCGGATCACATAAATTCGTAAACGATATTGTTGGATATATTCGTACTTTACTCCTGTCTAATTATATTAGTTGCTTCCTGGAGTATTTTGGAGAAAAAATTTAAAAATAAATCTGCTCCAGTGCTCTTTTCAAACAGCCAACTTTGTTTTAATTGATACTCTTTTTAAATTTAGTTATTTTACGCTTTTGGGGTATAAAGTAAGTTAATATTCCAGGTAGGCTTCCTGGCTTCTTAGTTGGGGGAAAATCGCCACAGTTGAAACGACTAATTTTATTCGACAAGTCATTTTAAAGATCGAATTATGCCAAAACATTTAACAATGACGGCATATTGCAACACACTTTTCTCCAAACTTTTTTCCGTTTCTTATTTAATATTCCTACCAATTTATTTATTTAATATAATCAATTTTCAGGAGTGTACCCTCTACAAATAATGCAATTTTCCAATGGCCAACTAGCCCAATCCTACCACCGATATCCAGTAGAACGCCTCATTTGGTGCCAGACACTTACGTTCCACCAAGTGCATCATCAACAACAAACGTTAACACATCTTCCAGTAAATTAAACAGCTGAATCGAGCCTGCACAAACCCTGGCGATTGGCAACAAATACACAAGACGAAGGGAACGACGTCGACTAGCTCAGCTAAATCAAGCAACTGATATAACAACAACTGCAACGTCACATACTAACTCATTAGAAGACATTTATATGCAACAAAACTCATAAAAGTAAATAAATATTAAAATTAGATTAGTATAAAAAAAAAACGATTTTACTACATGACAAAATTATAAATTAAAAAAGAAAAGAAATAATAAAAAAAAAATATGTAAGCAAAAAGACATAGGCCAATTTCTAAGGTTCTAGAAATATACTCGAGTACATCGAGTACTCGACTATACGTAGGATGTAAATGAAAATATGAATAAATTTATTAAAACAATCTTTTGATTTGATTTAGATTTTATTTCGAAAACAAACAGAAATTTAAGCACTGATTAACCTACTAAAAAGTGACAATTTATTACTAAAACTAAAAGTGAACTAACGAAAATTAAAAGTTAAAAAAAATTAGTAAGTCTAGCGTTTAATAGATTTCGTTTTTTTTTTCTATACGAGCATTTGAAACTATGGGGCCCACTACGGTAGTAAAAAAAAAACAAATTGTTGAAGCTTAAAAACTTTACCGGTTTCAGAATCTTCACACAAGACACAAAATATAAACTGACATGAATAACTACCAATTAAAAAAAAATTAATAACTTTATTGGTCACAAAGCTTTACCAAAAACACTAAAAAAAAAATAGTTTCTTATTTCAAGAAAAACAAAAACAACAACCAAAGAACCTAATATTATCTAATATTTAAGTAAATTACACAAAACTGGAAACCAATACAATACTGAAAGAATTTCAATTTAACGACAATTTACTAATTCTATAAAAATATATTTAAAAAATATATAAAATAGATGAAAAACGGTTACAAAACTTTTTAGTAAGTTAATTAAGTTCTAATTTAAAAAAAAAAAGCGTGTTTCGCGAAAAAGCTTTAAGATTTAGGGTGCCTGCATTTGCTAAGAAAAACTTAGATTTAAAAAATTTTTAATTATTATATAAAAAATCAATGTTACGAAATCCTTACATATATATATATTTTTTTTTTGTGTTTGAATCGATACACTCAAACCAAAAAACCTTAAAATATAAATACCTAAAAAAAATAAAAATATTTTTTTTCCTGTTTTCTTTGCGGATTTTTATGTGTGTTACTGAACAAATTTAAAATAGAGTTAATATCAATTGTACAAATTTAGTTTATATAAAGTTGTTGCAAATTATACAAGAATTAAAAAAATTAAATTCAATTTGATTTCAAACATTAGGAACGATTTAAAAGTATTCACATATTTACTAATATACAAAACTAATAAAATTACTAAATTATACAAGCCCATAAAAAAAAAACCATATTAAACCAAAAGTTAAGATTGAAATAAATAAATAAAACAAAAAACTCATAAACTGAAACAATATTAGTCTGTTTTGCAAAATTTAAAAAAAAAAATTAAACTAAACCAAAATAATATTTCGAAAAGTAAGTTCAACTTAAATAATATAAAAATTAATAAAAAATAAACTTTTGTTATCATATCGCAATGGCCTTCCATTTGACTCAGTCATTGTATAAAATTATAAATAAAAATTAAATTTAAATTTAATAAACTAATTAAAAATGAATAGAAATTTAAAATTGAAATTTAAAACCGAAAAGTAATAATAAAACTGCTCATTTATTAAGAAATAAATAATAAAATTCTCCTAAAATTCGTAAGAAATGAAGTTGACTCAAATTTAAATCGAATGGAAGATCTTTGCAATCACCAACTTGTTATTAATTAATTTATTTTTTTGCTCTCCTGATAAAGAAAGATTTAAAAATCTAGCTCTTATTAATATATTATATATAGAAATATGTTATTTCGCAATTGTATATTGTGTTTTTTTTTTTTTTACATTATTATTATTTATATAATTATGTTCAGTTTACATTAAATACTTTTCCTGCATTTGATGTCTTTTATTATAATTATGAGAAGAAAAGGAACCAATTTGTTATAGTCTTCTGCAGCACTCCAACCAAACTGAGGTCTGATTATTGTTAACACATAGGTTTATACCACGTAAACTTTACCTGGTATAAAAACGTAGTAAAGTAAACCAAGTTAGGGAGACACTCTACTTTCGTGGTTAATAATGACACAACTAATGTCTTCTTTGTAAATTTGCAAAATCTTGAACCCTTTAACATCATATGATAAAATTATTAATTAATTTAATATCATATGTTATTCTGACTGTTACTGGTGAAGAATAGACAAAAGACTCCTTTTCGACTAACGATTCAAAAACCCGAGCAAATTTTCCTCCATTTCTCTACGTGATATCGTAAGCTTTATCAATTGTTTGGGACTCTGTTGTTGCACACTAGTAATATGGGTGCACTAGCGCACATAAGAGTGCGTGCCACCTTTTATGGTGGCTCTGTTTTCATTGGCTCTTCGTCTCCTTCGTCTCTCCTTTTAAATTAAAACACATCGGTTTATAATCTATTAATTTTATTAATATTAGTTTAAGTAACATATAGTAGCACAAGTTATAAATTTTACTTCACAATTTATTATATAACTAGCGATCGGCCGCGACTTTGTCCGCGTAAGAATAGCAAAATACTTTATTATTAGAATAATAAAGTAATTAGCAATTTTTGTTAATGTAATAATTGTTAGTAATACATTATCCGGGATATATAAAGTGATTAGTTTAATGGCTCTTTGAAGACAATGGTTTCTATTTCGTTGGAATCAGAACCATAAATTAGTATTTTTAGTGATTTGTCGAAAAACAACCACAATCATTATGCAATTGATACATGTTAAATTTTACATCTGTGACTTTCACACTTTCCAAGAAAATCGAATTTTTGCAAAGTAGTGGAATTGTGTCATATTATATGGGAGGGGGTAGAAGGAGTGGAGCGAATCAGTTAATCTTTTCCGATATTAATAAAATTAAGGATTTATTACAAAATTTTATCTCGTTGGAATTTATACGTACTGAGAAAATTGGTGTATAGTATTTGATGAAAAGGTGTAGTTTGTATGGGAGGTGGGCGAAGGAGTGGGGGGATTTAAATAATTTGTATACTTAAAGATTGTATTTTTAAGAGAAATAATATATTTCAATTTCAAACTAATAACTTTTATAGCTTCCAAGAAAAATTGATTATTACATGAGCCGTTTATTTTGAAAGTGGCCTAAGTCCATTTATCTTTAATTTGAAATACTTAAGGTTTTGCGTTTTTACAAAATTAAAAATATACGTAAGGTATATGGTTGACTCGCAATGCTAAATCGTATTTAAGGGAGTTAATTTTATAATTCCTATTAAAAAATCGATATTAGTAAGTGTATAATATGTCCTTGCTTACCTTGAAAGGACTTAGGTTACTTTCAAAATAAAAATTTGTTTTGTTATAAAATGTGAAAGAGCTTAAGTCTGTTACATATAGCTTAAAAAATTAAAAAAACCATTTTATTGTAGATATTTTCTATTATGATCCCTCGTATAATGGGATTCAAATTTCGGGAAACTGTTAATATGGTTTTGAACAACCATATTTGCTTCATCGCATATTTTTCTCGACGATCCAGGCAAATGCCCACGTAAATCGTTGCCTACATTTTTAGATTTTAACACACGTTTCAATCGTCCTTCGCTTATTTGAAAAGTGTGTAAAAAGAATTTTTTACAAACAGAAACTTTGCCTGTTTTAGAATTTAACCAGTGCGTAAAACTCTCATTTCTGCATGAACCTTTTCCGTTTCTCCGACGTCTTCTTTTTACAGTACTGCGTTCGGTCGCTTCGTATAGCAAAATATTTTGCTTATTAAAGTCTCCTAAGTTCCAAAACATTTCAAAAATACGTTTTCTTTCTGTTTCATTTAAATTTTTTATGCAGTCTTTTCGACATTGGCAATCTTTATTTTGAAAAACTTTGGCAGATATAATTTTTTCCGTTTGTGTATCATATCTTTTCCCCGAATTTCGTTTAATTTTACGAAGTTTCTGAATATAAGTATCACTTCTGTTTTCTCTGAATCCTTCTCTGAAGCTGTTGTTTTGTAAATTCTCATTCTCAATTAGTTCCTCTTCCTCCCATGGGTTTAATAATTTCTTTAATTAAATATTATTCTTTAAAATTTAATTCAATGTTATAATGTAATTTAATTTAGCACTGCTTTCAAGATTTTGGGCCGCACTTTTTGACATTATCAATAAAAAGTGGACTTATGTCACTTTCAAAATTATGATTTTCAGTATTTATTTTATTATGAAAAAGTACGTGTTACAAAATTTTCAAATGCATTAAATGTATTTCAATGCCGATTTATTTTTTTGACAGTTCAGCATAAATTATAAATGTCACCACAGTTAACTTGAAAAAAGATAAAAATGGACTTGGGCCACATTCAAATAAACGGCTCACATATTATTAAAAATGAGTCACTTTGTATGGGAGGGGGTAGAAGGTGTAAAGGGAGGAAAATAAAACCTAAAGCAGATTACATCTCGGAGCATACCTAATAAACTATGAAAGTTTCATTACAATCGGTTCAGCCGTTTTTGCGTGAAAGCCTAACAGACAAAGAAGAATTTTAAAAACCGGAGTTTCTGCTTAGTTATTGCTAAACTAAGCAAAAAAGTAAGTTATAGCCATTTCTAAGCAAATAACAGACAGACATTACAATTATATTTATATATATTAGATTTCATAATTACTTTATTATACTAATAATAAAATAAACTGCCAACAAGTGGATGAGTGGAAAGTCAATATGCAGGTTAGAGTGGTTAGGGAAGGCTAAGTGAAAGGGAGTTCTTGGGCAGGGTTGTTGTCAATTTAACAATATTTCATTCGTTTCTGCAAGCTTGGGTTTTTACGAGGGGAGGAGCAGGGGTAACAGTAAGGCTGGGTGGATGATAATAGCTTTATAATTAATTGCTTGAATCACGTCTAATATTCTCTGTATAGAATGTGTTTCATAGACGAAGTTGCATAGAATTTTCATAAAATTAGGTGTATTTTACATTCACGAAACCGAACATTTGTATAGGAGGGGGTAGAGAAGGTAGGGGAATCGTAAAATTTGATATGTAGTTTTATTTCGCTTCTCTTGTAAGGTGCTTGTATAAAATTTCAATTTCGTAGCTTTTAGTTTGTTGGTTATTAGTTGATTTAATGAAATTGGTCGAAATCATAGTTTTGTATGGGAGGGGGTAGAAGGGCAAGCGCGATTTCAAAACTTTTAAAGCAACTTCATTTGAATTTTTTTTTATAAGTTTTTATGAAAAATTTGAAATTGATAGCTTTTAATAGTTAGGTGATAATTGATTTCTTAAAAATGGTCGAGAAAATAATTTTGTATGGGAGGGGGTAGAAGTTTCAAAGGTTTTCAACCAGTTAATATTTCGTATGATTATTGTTTGATTGTTTTTAAATGCATTTCGCAAATTTTCAAATTTTTGCCTTAAAATTTCACTCAAAAATTTACAGTTTATGTGTTTTTTTCAATGCACATGAAACACCTTGCGCACGTTAGACCGGGGGAGGGGGGGGGGGCGGCTTATAACAATTATGGATCAGGTTATTAGTATTTTTCTATGTAAACCAAATAGACGTATTCACATGCCAAATGTAAACTTTGTATCTTTCACCAGAGCCCTAAAAAAATCACTCAAAGTTTTCGACATTTTTGTTTATCACCTCCGTCCCCTTACACCTCCCAACTTAAAATTTTTACTAAAATTACCCATTATGTAGTTCTACAAACTGACAAAATTTTCGATTTGATAACTGTACTCGTTTTTGAGATATAAGGATTTGTAATTTTGAAAAGTGCGCCATTTTTGAAATGCTCCCCATTTCCCCCTACTACTATTATTTCAACAGGTTATATTTTTTCTGTATTTTCCGAGTATAGCTTAATACACGTTACATGCCACCTTGATGCTCCCAAAATATGAATTTTTTACGATAAGTAATTTCGAAGATATAATAATGTGAAAAAACAATTCGGCCGACAATTTGGTTTTAGCCCTCTTTTCGGACGCCAATGGATCAAAAAATTAAATTATTTTTAAAGTTTGTCCCACAACCTTCTCTATATCTCTACTGGTTTTCAATTTTCTATCTGCATTCGTGGTGGAAATATTAGCAAGTGTAGTTTTCGACTTTTTCCCTCCCCCGCTTCCCCCTTCCAGCTAACACCCCCCAAAATTTAGAAAATAGAGCTCACTTACCCAATCAACAATTCACCTGAAAACGAACATTCTACCTTTAACGGTCTCGGAGATATGAGTCCATACGTACGGCGGACGGCGTACGGCGGGACGGATTTTTTTTTGCATTTTTAGGCTAATTTAGTCATGAAACGCGAAAAAAAAAATTTCAGGGTAGCAAATTTTTTTTTCTTCTTGTGTCGATCACAATACTTTATTATTAGAATAATAAAGTAAAAGCGATGATATAATATAAATTTTTGGTATGATTGGAATCGAATGACACAACCGATTTCGTATTGAAGGGACGGAGGCGAAACCTGGCGACAATAAGTAATGTTTTCATTAGGACCTTGCACGCTCTTTTTTTTTAATCTTCGAACTCTAGTGCTTAGGTTTCAGATACTCTGGAGCCTCGCATGCTTTGGGGTTCACATGGTCTGGGCCGCTACTTATTCTGAAACCTCACAAGCCCTAGGACACTTTATGCTTTAGGAGTCTCAAATGATCACCACATGCTCTGAGAGTCCATCATGCTTTAAGACACCATGTCGTTGTTTATAAAAAATAGCGATATAACTTTCATGTACTGAAGCAGAAACTCAAGCGCATCCGATCGGATGATAGCAATTTCTCGATACCTGCAGCAAAAAGAATTGGTCGAGATCGGCTACCTATAGCGCCGTCGCTAGGTAGGGGTAGAGGTTTAGAATGTATTCAATCAGTTTGAGTGGTGCCTATTTATCCCTATACATCCATACTCAAATCGCCAGACCAGATGTATTAGCACTTTGTGAGACTAAAGTGCTACCAGGTAGTGAACAGTATCTTAATATCCCTGACTACCACCTCATACCTACATTTTTCCAGCAGCGCGGTATCGCCATATATATACGCGATGATATAGCTTTTCAAGTTGTTTCCCATCTAGGTAGCTGCACCAATCCAGAGTTTAACTACTCCTGGGTGAAACTGCAGGTCCAACGGCAAATTATTTTCTTTTGCTATGTTTACAGAAGTCCGACATTGACAGTAGCAAAAACTAGAACAGAATTGAATAGGTTGTCTGAGTCTATTCAGGAATTGTATGATGCAAACCCTGAAACGTTATAGCGGGCGATTTCAACGTTCATAATATTGCCTGGCTGAAACATTCTACCAATACGGACCAACAGGGTCAAGAAACTGAGCTCTTCACTAAATGGACTAGTGCAGTTGGTAACCGAAACGACTCGATTGCCTGAAATAGCAAACCATGTTTCAAACTTGCTTGACATTTTTCTAACGAATCATTCCGACAAATATTCTGTTTCTGTGATATCGCCATCCCCCGTTGGGAATACTGATCACTTCATGATTCGAGCACAATTTCCGATTTCAGTGGTCAATACCTTAAAAGTCAAAGTTCCTCGAAGAACCATCTGGTGTTACAAAAAAGCAGACTGGGGAGCATTAAATCAGTTTTTCAAGGCCTTTAATTGGAAATTGTGTTACAGCTTGTCTCCGGATGTAAGGAGCATACGTAAATATGTGACAACTCCTTCAGGTCGGCAAGAACTCATTGAATATATGAACGAGCGAGAATTTGATGAAATACCTACAAAATATTTAAATATATTTGCAAATAATCCGAATTTCATTGATAGTGCTTATGGTGTTTATCATGATAATGAGCAATGGAAAATTGGAAACTCGATTTTTACAATCGGGTAGTCAAATATTAATAAAAGATAAAACCTATGAGGGTACTCCGGGCATATATGAGCTACTATTTATGAAAGTTCCAGATAAGACTCTGTACAATCAAGATGATTTACAAAACTATAGAAATATTCTGCTTGATACTAATGCCTATAGACGTCACTATAACAGCAAAGGACAAATAAATGGAAACCGTAGCTATAAATATACTAAAATTATTAACAAACTTTTAACTCATAGAGGAGGAGGCTTAATGCAAATATCAATCACACCAAAAGAGTATATTTCTTGGGATGATCCTAATAAACTGGTGGACCGGTTACGATTGCTTATAGCAGCGCTACAGGCGGGAGATATTTATCACATCAACGAGATTGTTTCCATCATTGTAGAATTGAAAGAAGCTGAATTAATAAAATAAATACTAAATTTAGAGGACCTGAAAACTGTTTAATTGCTAAAGAAATAGCTATTCTACATAATATAACCAACACATATCGTAATTGTCTTGCAAGATAGGTGATTTTGTGTGCACAAACATGTTTTTTGATAAAGGACATACACCAAATTAGACAACTGAAATATTTAAAGTGTACGCTGTCAACAATACAAGTCCGGTTAGGTTTTCCGTTCCAACACAAACACATTTCATAGATTAAAAGTCAGATTTATCGTAATACATTATATTTTATTGTTAAATAAACAGAAATAATTTTAAAACAAAAAATCTCTACATCTTTCATTTCTTAACCTATAATACAATTTTATAAGTCGTTCGATGTTGTTTCATTTTCTATAAACAGTGTGGCAATCACATGTATCCGGTCCGGATTTTGCGTCATCTTTAGACCAAGGACAGTTGATAAAATGCCTTCGGTATTTTGAATTTGTTTCATCCATTTTGTGGTGTTGTATTAAAAATAATATATTTCTTAGAATTTCTTCGCGGTGTTCTTCCAACAAGATGCAATTATATTTGATTAAAAATGCCAAGTACTTTTCCAACTCCATTTTAGCTTTATGTATATGGTAGTCACTGAAGAGCTGCTTCTCCTTTACTAAAAACTTTATTTTCGTTCAACTGTTTCATAAGGCTCATTGGGTAGTGTTAAATCCATTTCCGTTGAAATGTCAACAACTCGCCTGGAATTGAAAATATTTGATTTTTCCCTCAAATTCTTTTTAAATTTTTTCTTCTTCTTCTTCTCTGGATGATTCCGGCTTTGTTAACTTCTGGTTTGAAAAAACATTCTTGTTCACTCCTGTTGGGTTGCGATTGAACTCTTTCACCAAAAAAAAAGTGAGCACTTATGCTAGCGGATTGAAAGTCTGTATTAGAGGCTTATTATGAATCCCCTCTTATCTACATCGTAAGAAACATATTTTTAGCCACATTGATGACATTATGGCAACCCCGATTGATGATGACGTCATGAAACTACAATCGATGACCTTATGGCAACCCTAATTGACGACGTCATGGAACGTCAGTTGTGTCTTAAAATAGGATATTATTGATATAATTGATACAATCACGAAATAATTCCACGTTGCTGTTTAGTAATAATAACAATCTCCATACAACCACAATCTACATCCTATACACAAAACCATGATCTAGCATCAGCACTCCATTGACTAATTGTTATTTGAGATTACATTTCCATACGAATCTTACGCGTAAACCCAAATTCCATATAAAAAGTGTTTTAAATTATACTATCAGAAAACCATTAAAAATGTGTTTCCTAATTGATAGCGTGCGGTCGTATAAATTTCTATATTATAAATCCTTTATCACATTTTTAACCACAAAAAAAATTCAACTTGACTAATTGTTATTTGAGATTACATTTCCAACACCTAAGTAATGAAACGTTCTCTTATCAACCCCGCTTACAGCTCCTTATCTATTTAATAAGAATTTGAAATTCTTCTTCTCAACCAAATCGGAAAACCACAATAATTTAAATTTCGTTGACTAATTTGTAACGCGCACTCGTATCACTTTCTATTATAATAAATCCACTCTTTTATCTATATAATACATCGCAAGAAATACATTCTCAACCACAACAAACAAAACACCAATTATTCTATTTTTAGTATATGTAAATCAAACCTAATTATCTAATTCATTCACCTTTCTAATAACCAATATCAATTTCACCTTCACAATAACCAATATCAATACAAGGTGGGGAAATTGCAATCGATAATCAATAAATATTGATTGTGCGCCAGAACACTCATATACCCACTTGACCTTTGACCCTGTGCGCCAGAACACTCATATCCCTACTACTAACAAATAAGAAATCAGTGACAAAATCTCTAGTATTTTTCTTACAAGCCGCTACAGGTGGACTGCTAACTTTATATACGTGCGTTATTCTGAACTAGATGATTATTCTACACTAGATGAAAACTGAGAGTTTGCTCTAAGTTTTGTAACGCTAAGAAATAAGAAAAAACTGAATTATACAGAAGTTCATATAATCTCTCAAACATCTCAAAACCGGATGTCCGTCCGTCTTTACGCTCTCTAGCTTGAGAACACGTTGAGCTAGAACGTTTAAATTTTGTAAACGTTGTTTTTCACAAAAACGTAAGGTCAAGTTCATGGATGGGCCAAATCTACCCCCTTCCATACAAAATGACGCATTTTCGAGATTTTTTTCGTATAAGTATAAATGCTATTGAACTGAAATTTGGAATATGTTACAGAAAAGTTTGAATGCTGCAGATCTTCAATTGAAAACATGTTAAAGGCATGATGTTTATAGTTATTTCTGAAAAACTCACTAAGAACTCTCCACTCCTTCTACCACCTCCCATACAAACTGCACAATTTCACTAAATTCCATACACTAATTTCTCAGCATTTATTAAATTTGTGAAACTTAAATTTTCTATAAAATATTATAATAGCAAGTCTAACATAATGTGAAACATTTTTTTCAATGCCGTTACCCCTTCTACCACTCCCCTAACAATGTTTCATAAAATCAAAAAATATCTCTTCATCTAGAGTATCGTATGATTGGGTCTTATGCCTAATCGTAGTACTGTTATGTTTTTTTCTCGTCTTAGCCTGGCCATATGCAATCGTTTGCGTTAAGGTTCCATTAGCTTTATTATAATCACATTAAAGCAACACTAAATGGTTTACGGCGTGCTGAGCCAACTTCATATAACCACACTTGGTAAATTTTGATCTACTAACACATGTAGACCAAAATATGTGAGGTTCAACAATTTCTAATTCATTTGCACCTGTAGAATTGACCATTCAGAAAATTGTTCGATTTAATTTTATTTTCGTTTTTAATCCAATATTTTAATTTTTTTTAGCTAGGGTGTAGCCTAGTAGGTAGCGTGTTGGTCTACAATACGAAGGTCGTGAGTTCAAATCCCGATTGACGCATAATTCCAGTACACTGTCTGCTTAGGTACTCCTTGGTCGCCTCACTCTACAAAAATCAAAAATTCGAATGCCTAGTAACCCTTCCACAATAAATAATGGAAAATATTAAGGAACCTGAAGGTCAGGAGGCCAAGGCCCGATTCAGGCTGTAGTGCCATTGTAGAGAGATGTAGAAATTTCGATTTTTACGGCGTAGTTTTTCAACCGTTGGGTTATGGTCTAAACCCTGGCGAGTCAATCTAGTTGCACTGTCGAAAAATTCGGTGTAATAAATGCGAATTATTCGAAGAACTTTTCTACCAAGGACACAAACCATTGTCTAGGAGGCAGATTTTTTTTGGAATAGAACGGAGAAAGTAACAAATACTGCTAGAAAAAATGTCAGGGCAAACGCAAGTCAACAATTTTTCTAAAATTCAATTCACTATAAGAATAAAAAAAAAATTTCCCGCAATTATCAATCAAAATGATGGCCTATACAACTTTCAAGATTGTGATTAACTTTTATGCAATCTGTATGTGATTGACCTTTAGTCCAAATCTGATTTGCGATTCTCGAATAAATCTCTAAGATTAATGCTTAAATGAAATTAGTATTATAGTCTCATATCACTGGTGTTGTATCGCCACACAGTCCGGCTTCATTGCTTCATCAACAAAATCTGTACAGTCTGTTATAATATTACAGAGCATTCATTTACATTACTTAAAAATGAAAGTTCTCGATGTGATAATCATTTACCTAATTTATTTAATCGGAATCGGAAGTGCCGATAGTGATCGCGATGCAATACGAAAACACCAGACCGAACTTATGAAACGCTACATGAATGCGTCGGTTGATCCTTGTGATAATTTTTACAAATATGCCTGCGGAAATTGGGCTCAGTTTAATCGAATCGGCGATGGCGAACTTAATAGTGAACCCGTCGAATTACTACAGGAAAAAATGAAAGAGTTTTTTAACGATGTGATTTTTAAGGAGAATTTAACGCGAATTTCAAACGAAAATCTCACCGAAATCCTTCAAGCCGATATTGTGAAAAAAGTGCTATCGTACTACAGAGTGTGCTTACGAGAAAAGAGAAACAGCTATGAACCATATGTTAAAATGTTCGGTCTTCCCGGTGGCTGGCCTGCTTTAAACGCTAGTTGGTCTGAGGACGAATTTAATTGGATCAATGTAACCGGGTATTTGAAACTTTTTGGGATCGTTACATTGTTCGAGGCGATCGTTTTACCACATTATAGTGACGGAACAAGTAAATCTGTGTACATTTTGAATCCGGAATTTCCAATTTTCCGACAAAATGCAATCCTTAATAGCGCTATATTACAGAATGCACTAAAGATAGTGATCAGGGAAATTTTCGAAAATTTTGGAGTAAATAAGACCGCAATTGCAGAAATAACCGACTCGATTTCGAAATTTGAAATAGCTTTGGCCAAAATCAGTACTAGCGAATCGGACGATGAAGATCCGGAAGATACGTCGCTGGAAACGTTGTCTTCGACGATACCGGAAATCAACTGGAAAGAATTTTTCAACATAATATCAGGCGAAGATTTAGATTCGTCGCAAAAAGTTATCATCGTGAACCGACCATACCTGACACAATTGGTAACGCTTCTGAACGATACCCGACCGGCGGTCATTGCGAATTTTTTCCTCTACCGATTTTCATTCGCTCTTATTTCAAATACAGAAATCGAAGAGTCCTGCACTAGCGAAGTTACTACTAATATGGGCACAGTATTAGGATATATATACAATCAAGTATTTAATAATAACGAGACAAACGCAGATGTTGAACAGATTGTACAGAACGTGAAATCGGCATTTGCCGACACCATACGAGAGGCTAACTGGCTGGAGAACGCAACAGTCGTCGAAGCGCTAAAGAAATTAGAGGAACTGGTCCCGAAAATCGGTGGATTCAAAGAAAATATGACCGAAATGTTCAACGAGCTGGAAATCAATCCGGAAGATTACTACACAAACTACCTAAGACTTATGACTTATACGACTCGCAAACCATTTCAAACTCTGAACAAGAATAATTCACGAAACGAGTTGAACTTTAATCCAGCCGAAGTCAACGCTTTCTACGATTCGTCCAACAATTTCATCGTGATCCCAACTAGCATACTTCAGATACCAATCTACAGTCCGCATTATCCCAATAGTATAAAATACGGTGGTCTTGGAACGATCATTGGACACGAATTGACGCATAGTTTGAACTCATCGGGTCGAGAATTCGACGCAAAAGGCAACATACGTAACTGGTGGACGTCGAAATCAACGGATGAATACACGAATCGAACTGAATGTCTTATCACACAATATGCAAATTATACGTCGGTTATATTAAAGGGTCGTATATCAATAGAAAATTCGACTACTCTTGATGAGGATATTGCAGACAATGGGGGTTTACGACATGCCTATGGGGCTTACATGAATTGGTTGGATCAGAACAAATTATCCAAGGATCAGTATAAGGATGAAATCTTACCCGAATTAGAACTGACAAACAAGCAGTTATTTTTCTTAAGTTTTGCGCAATTCTATTGTGAAACAATCAAACCCATCGGAAATTTTTTAACTTTGCTGACCGATGAACATACCCCGAATAAATATCGAGTGATTGGTTCTTTGACAAATTTCGAGGAATTTTCGAAGGAGTTTCAATGTCCTGTCGGTTCAAAAATGAATCCAGCGAAGAAATGTAAGATTTGGTAGGATGGATACGAATCGAATAAATTATCTTCTAGTGTATATAAAGGAAATTTTTTGATTTATTTATTAAGCAGTGATTGTGTCGAAAGAACTTCTATAATTATTTGTATGTCTTCTAATCTGTGCTCCCATTTTTTAGGACTTATTGTTCCAGTAAGCGATATTTACGGCAATAATTTCAAAAATTTTTTTCTTTGTTTCACTTCAATTTATCAGATCGAATAAGATCTTTAAAAGAGTTATAGTTGTTCAAATCAAGAAATTTCAGGCTACGTGACTACTATTTTAAGTTTATTAGAACTTGTCCAGAAGGAAGCATAAAAAAACTGCTACGTTATAAAAAAAAAGTTTTGAACTTATTTCATTATAGAGAAACTAGTTCGAACGAACGAAAATTACCCAAAAGGAATAAATAACGACAAACTAATTACTTTATTATTCTAATAATAAGAAATTGTGACACAGAAAAAAAATCGCTAATATCTCCACTACGAATGCAGATAGTAGGCTGAAAATCAGTATAGGAACAGAGAGGGTTATGGTACAAACTTTAAAAATAATTTATTTTTTTATCCATTAGCGTCCGAAAAATTCGGGCCTAAAAACAACGGCCCAATTACTTTATTATCTACTATACATATAAATATAATTGTAGTGTCTGTCTGTCTGTCTGTCTGTCTGTCTTTCCAGCTTTCACGCAAAAACGGCTGCACCGATTGCAATGAAACTTTCACAGATTATTAGCTCTACCTCTGGGAGTAATCTGCTTTAGGTTTTATTTTTCTCCCCTCACGCCTTCTACCCCCTCCCATACAAAGTGACTCATTTTCAAAAACTTATAATAATCAAATTTTCATGGAAACTATGATAGCTATTAATTTGAAATTTAAAATATATTATTTCTATTATAAATACAATCTTCAAGTATATAAATAGTTTGAATCCCCCAACTCCTTCCACCACCTCCAATACAAACTAAACTTTTTCATTAAATACTATACTCCAATTTTCTCACTACATATACAGTGCCGGAAAAAAGTTTGGAAACATGGTCTCTCAACCCACAATCATAGCTCTGAAACAGAATTCCTGGTACTTACACCTATGAAACTTTGCATAGAATAGCTGTATCTCATTTCTTTTTAATCTTTAAAGGGATATTTAATTATGGCAGCTCTAAAAAAAATACTGACAACAGTTTCGAATATGTCTGGTAATACTTGCGGAAAAAAGTATGGAAACAAAACGGTTTTTGTTGTCAAAAAGTTAATTAGAACCGTTTACTTTGAAATTGAATGTCATTAGTAGTTACTTGTTGTGCGACTGAATTAAATTTAACTCCAATTAAAGTTTTTTTATGAAACATAATTAAAAATGCCGAAGTGTAGGTTGTACTCAATGGATTTGAAGGAGAAAATCGTTTCTATGTACAATAACGGAACAAAACAAATTCAAATTTCACAAAAACTTGATATACCAAGAGGAACAATTTCAAAAATTATTAAAAACTTTCATCAGCGAGGGACAGTCGAGTCTGCTCCAAAGTCAGGGAGACCTAGAAAAACAACAGCAACCACCGATCGCATAGTTCAAAGGATGTCTAAACAAAAACCAGGACAAACGGCCGCTGAGATCAACGCCGAGTTAAAGAACAGAGGTATTTCAGATGTGACAGATCGGACAATTAGAAATAGATTGATGGAAAGTGGCCTTTTTGGAAGATCTCCACTGAAGAAGCCACTCTTATCAAAAGCCAATATTGCAAGAAGACTAACATTTGCAAAAGAACACATTCTTTGGACTCCCAGTTAATGGAATACAGTTCTGTGGAGTGATGAATGTAAATTTCAAATATTTAGAAGCGATGGAAAACATTACGTTAGAAGACCACGGGGTGAAAGGTACAATGCAAGGTATCAATTACCAACAGTTAAACATGGCGGAGGATCGGTAATGGTTTGGGTCTGTTTTTCACGTTCTGGAGTTGGCCCAATTTTTCGGATAGATGGGATAATGGATCGGTATCGGTATTTGGAAATATTGCAAAACAATATGCTTCCGTATGCTGAAGAAGAAATGCCGTTACGTTGGATTTTCCAACAAGATAACGATCCGAAGCATTCTTCGCGTTCAGTTAAGGATTGGTTCCAACAGGAAAAAGTGTGTGTTATGGAATGGCCTTCACAATCCCCAGATCTGAATCCAATCGAACACCTATGGGAACATGTAAAGCGTAAAATTCGACACACAAAAATTTCTAATAGGAATGCACTGTACGATGAAATCATTAGAGAATGGCAAAATATCCCGGTTTTATTTTGCGAAAAGTTGGTGGACTCAATGGAGAGGAGATGCAAGGCTGTACTAAAAGCAAAAGGGAGAAGCACTAAATACTAAGAAAAACATGTTATTTCCTTTAAATAAACTCGAATTATATGAAAAAGATGTGTTTCCATACTTTTTTCCACGAATAATACCAGATAAAATCGAAACTGTCGTTACAATTTTTTTTAGCGTTGTTATAAACAAATTTCGCTTTGAAGATTTATAAGAAATGCGGCACTGCAATTCTATGCAAAGTTTCATAGGTGTGTGCACAAGGAATTTTGTTTCAGAGCTATGATTGTGGGTTGAGAGACCATGTTTCCAAACTTTTTTCCGGCACTGTAACTTTGATCGAGCTAAGATTTTGTATTAAATCCTTAATTAGCAGGGATCTTCAGAGAGAACCCAACAAAAGTGGATGTAAAAAGCGTAGGTAGCCACTTTGGACTGGTACATGGCCGGCCAAACCAGCAAAATCGTAGCCATCCTACATCGGCTGAGATTTGTTAAGAACAGGCTATGCCAAAAAGCCATTGATGTCGTAGGTATTTCGGCTACCTGTAGCAACCAACCTGCGTAACCTACTCACACATTCAAACAGTAAAATTTCGTCCCTAGCGTGGTATCTATCGTATATGATTAGCCAGCGTATCCTGCGGGGGCTATTTTGGTACGTAAGATGTGAGGCACAAAAACAATAGATGTATTAATAGGCTGGCGATTTGGTTGGTATTCGCACCTTAGGGAAATACCATATCTTTTACGGTTTTTAAAGTGCTTAGTGGGTACGACTTCTCGCTGGGTTCATTCGTTATATAGTATGTATTGTGTATTGTGTTAAACGTCAAGTGCTGCTTATGACGAAAACATAGAAAGTTTATCCAATTCAGTTTTTTCAATCATATGCTGTTGATCGTCTATAAGTGAAAAAGTCTATTGATGATTTTTGACATTATATTTTGATTTTTGTCAGTGAGTAATTCTAAGTAAAGGAAGTTAAAATACGTACAAGTAATTATTAATTGAAATTAAGAGAAAAATCTATTGCTGCGTTTTAATATTATATTTTGATTTTGGCAAAAGAGGCCTTACACTAATAGTGATTTCTTTTCTAGAATTTAGTTCGCAGAAATTTTTTTTGGAATAGAACATAAAAAGTGCTGAACTCTCAAGAAAATATGTAAGGGTTAAAACGAGGTAACATTTTTCGCAGAAATTAGTGTAAGCAGATTATATATGAAATATACCGTACATTACTATGAAAAGCACATTGTATCGATATTTACGCGGACGAAGTTGCG
The DNA here is from genome assembly GCA_963669355.1 of Chorisops tibialis. Taxonomy (NCBI): domain Eukaryota; kingdom Metazoa; phylum Arthropoda; class Insecta; order Diptera; family Stratiomyidae; genus Chorisops; species Chorisops tibialis. Next base: position 108,158,030 of record OY770262.1, on the reverse strand, counting down.
GGTATTTGCTAGCTTTAATAATAAAGTATTGTGATCGACTTGAAAAAAAAAATTTGCTACCCTGAAATTTTGTTTTTTCGCGTTTCATGACTAAATTAGCCTAAGAATCAAAAAAAAAAATCCGTCCGTCTGTACGCCGTCCGCCGTACGCCGACGTGAACGCTCAGCGCACATTAACTCCCAAGTTCATTTTTGGAGAGATTGTAGATAGTTGCGGATCTCAGGCAGACATTCATTTTATGGGGTGTACGGGTTCAGGAGGTGGCGGGGGGAGCGCTAAAACCGAAAAATACGAACTCAAATATCTCGACCATGGTTACAGCTAGGAAATTAAAAATCAACACACATATAGAAAAGTTTGTGGGACAACTTTTAAAAATAATTTAATTTTTTTATCCATTGGGGTGCAAAAAGGGGGGGCTAAGAACCAATTGTCAGCCGAATTTTTTCAAATGATTATATCTTCGAAATTACTTACCATAAAAAATTCATATTTTGAACATTAAGCTGGCATATAGATCTTCTAAAATCAGTTTATATAAAAGCTAATTATTGAAAAATAGTGGTTTCTCCAAAATTTCAAACCGTTATAATTCAAAATTAAGTGCAGATATCAAATTCAAATTTTGTCAAATTGTAGAACTAAATAGTTTTTAAATTTTGTAAAAATGTTGGGTCGGGAGGTGTAAGGGGAGGGAGGTGATAACCAAAAGTGTCGAAAATTTTAAGTGATTTTTTAAAGGCTCTGGTGAAAGATACAAATCGTAAATTTTCCATATGGATACATCTATCTGTTATACATACAGAAAAAATAATAAAAATTCCACACTTGTTATGCACTGACCCCCCTGGTCTACCGTGCACAAGGTATTTCATCTGCAATGAAAAAACCAAATAAACTGAAAATTTTTGAATGAAATTTTACGGTAGAAACTTGAAAATTTGCAGAATACATTTAAAAAAAGTCTTTAAATTTACGAAATATTAATTGGTCGAAAACCTTTTAAACTTCTAGCCCCTCCCATACAAAATTATTTTTTCGACCATTTTTAAGAAATCAATTATCACCTAACTATTAAAAGCTATCAATTTGAAATTTTGCACAAAAACTTCTAAAAATAAGTTAAATGAAATTACGTTAAAAGTTTTGAAATCGCGCCTGCCCTTCTACCCCCTCCCATACAAAAGTATGATTTCGACCAATTTCATTAAATCAACTAATAACCAAACAAATTAAAAGCTACGAACTGGAAATTTTGTACGAGCACCTTACATGAGAAAAGAAAGAAAATTGCGTCACAAATTTTACTATTCCCCTACCTCCTCTACCCCCTCCCATACAAAATTATTTTTTCGAGTATTTGTAAGAAATCAGTTATCAGCTAACTTTTAAAAAGCTATCAATTTCAAATTTTGCACAAAAAACTTATAAAATTAATTGAAATGAAGCTGCTTTAAAAGTTTTTCAATTGCGCTTGCCCTACTACCCCCTCCCATGCAAAAGTATCATTTCGACCAATTTTATTGAATCAACTAATAATTAACAAATTAAAAGCTACAAATTTGAAATTTTGTACGAGCACACTACAAGAGAAAGAAAATAACATTGCGTAATAAATTTTACGATTCACTTACCTCCTCTACCCCCTCCCATACAAATGTTTGGTGTCGTTAATGTAAAATACACAGAATCTTAAGAAAATTCTATGCAACTTCGTTTATGAAACTGACATTCTATACAGAGAATATTGGAAGTGATTCAAGCAATCAATTAAAAAATGATTAACATCCACCCACTCTCACCATCACGCCTCACCACTCCTCTCATAAAAACTCAAACTTGCATAAATAAACGAACGAAATATTGATTATAAGTACTGGAGCCTTTGAACGTTTCCGCTAAGTGTTAAATTGACAATTGCCCTGCCCAAGAACCCCTTTAACTTAGTCTTCCCTAACTACTCTAACATGCATATTGACTTTCCACGCATCCGCAACTTGGCCCAAGAATAATAAAGTTTCGCCCGACTTGTTGGCAGTTTATTTTTTTTTTTCAAATGATTATGTCTTTGAAATTACTTATCATACGAACTCCATATTTTGGCACCATTAAGGTGGCGTACAAGGCTGCATATTATCACCAGCTCTGTTTCTGGTCGTAATAAATGACATCGTTAAAGCTGTACTGGAAGGTGGGAAGGTAGAGTTCTTCAATGGAAACTATTTAACATCTTAAGTCACCTTCACATAGCCGTTCGAACTTACAGTCAAATGTTCGCTCGTTGCGTTCTAAATGCAAACTGTGACTGAAAATAAATGTGCGTAAAACCAAGTACTTTCACGTGGGTTCGAACGCAAGCACACCGATTGTTCTTAACGGACAAGATGTTGAAGAGGTGCAAGATTTATTTTATCTCTGAAGCATTGTCAGCATGGACGGCGGAGCCGAAAAGGATATTGAGGCTCGTCTAAATAAAGCTCGTCAGCCCTTCGGTATCCTTTCCCCTTTCTGGAGGTTAAGAGAGATCTCCCTTTGCACGAAGCTGCAAGTATTTGACGCATGCAAATCCGTGTTGTTATATTGTTGTACTACTTGGAAAGTCATCGTTTGACTTATCAAGGAACTACAGACCAATGCCTCCGACACATTTTAGGAATATTCTGGCCAGAAGTGATCTCCAACGACGAACTTTGGAGTACAACTGGACAAAATAAAATAGGCATTCAGATTCAAAGGCGGAAGTGGCAGTAGATTGGTCACACTTTGAGAAAACCAGAGTGAAACATCGCCAAACAGGCTCTGGATTATAATCCTCAAGGAGGACGTCGAGTTGGTCGACCATGTAACACATGGAAGCGAGCAGGAGGACAGAGGAATAAACAAGTCCTGGAAACAATTTAAGGCCGATGCTCAGGATCGCGCCTTCTGGAAGAGAGTTGTTTCTATCCTGTGCCCCTGTAGGGGGTCTTAACAGGAGTTTGAAGGTGGCATACAGATCCACTAGAATCAGCTTAGAAAAAGGCTAATTATTGTAAGAATGAAGGTTAGGGAGGGTGCAAAAAACACTTAAAAATGAATATATTTACTATCTCTTAAGATATTTAATTGAAACTTGAAAACTTTATTAAGCTGTACTAGCGAGACACAAGAAAAATGCACAATAAAATTTGAACATAAAAAATGGTGCACTTTTCAAAATTTCGAACCTTTATAACTCAAAACTGAGTACAGATATCGAGTTGAAAATTCGTCAGATTGTAGAATTACATAGTTTTTAATTTAGGTCAAAATTTATAAATGAGAGGTGTAAGGGAATGGGAGGTGGTAAGACAAAATTTCGAAAGTTTTGAGTAATTTCTCTAGGGCTCTGGTGAAAGAAACAAAGTTTAAATTTTGTACGTGGATAAATCTATTTAATATAAATAGAAAAAAAAAATATTACCGACCCCAATGGTCTAACGCTCACAATGTGTTTCATGTGAAATAGTAAAAATACAAAAACTGAAAATTTTTGAATGAAATTTGCGAAATGCATTTAACAAAAATCCTGCATATTGACTTTCCACGCATCCCCAAAAATAATAATGTTGCGCCCGACTTGTTGGCAGTTAGTAATAGCGTGATGGAGGGGCTTTTATTTGTTTTCAAAAATAAAGAAATGACAGTAATTCAGACTCTGATACGCAATTTAAAAAAAAAACATTATAGAACTACGATTGGGCGTAAAGCCCAATCGTGCGATACTCTAGATGAAACAGATTTTTTTTTATTTTCAGAAATTTTGTAGGGAATGTGGTAGAGGGGAACGTCTCTGAACTAATTTTTTCACATCATCATGCTTTCAAAATGTTTTCTACAAAATTTATGATTTAAAAACTTAATGGGTACTGAGAAAATTAGTGTAATGGATTTAGTGACATTGTGCAGTTTGTATGGGAGGTGGTAGAAGAAGTGTGGAGTTATTAATGAATTTTTAACAAATAACTGTAAGCATCATTTAATTGGCATATTTTAAATTGCAGATCAGTAGAATTCATACTTTTCAAGAAAATCGACTTTTTGTGAAGTTGTTGAATTGTGTCAAATTGTATGGGAGGGGGTAGAAGGAGTGAAGCTATTTATAATAATTTAATAATAATAATTTTTTTTCCTACTAACAATTCTAAATAAATATTTAGTGCACAATTTCAGCTCGATAAATTTCATACGTACTGAGTAAATTGGTTTATAGTATTTGATAAGAAAATGCAGTTCATACGGGAGAAGGTGGAAGGAAGGGGAGGACTTAAGTAATTTTTATACAGCGATTGGAATTGTTATAAAGTCATATATTCCAAATTTCAGATCAATAGCTTTTATGCATTTTGAAAAAATCCGTTTATTGTCGAATAGAGAAATTGTGTCATTTTGTATGGGAGGGGGTAGAAGGTGTAAAGCTAATCGTCTAATTTTTTTCGGTCTTACTAATAATTCTAAATAAATATTTACTGCACAATTTCAAATTCATAAATTGTATACTGACCGAGTAAATTAGTTTAAAACATTTCATCGAAAAGTGCAGTTTGTATCGGAGGTGGTGAAATTAGAGGGAGGACTCATATAATTTTTATTCAGTAGATTCATCATAAAAGTATTATGTTCCAAATTTTAGATCAATAGCATTTATACTTTTCGAGAAAAGCCGTTTATTGACAAATAGCGTAATTGTGTCGTTTTGTATGGGAAGGGGTAGAAGGGGTAGAGCGATTCGGCCCGTTCAGGAAATTGTGCTAACTTTTTGATCAAAAACGACGTGTAAAAAATTTTAACTTTCTAGATCAACGCGTTCTTAAGCTAGTTCTGTTAGCTCTCTAGCTCGAGAACGCGTTGAGATAGATTGTTCAAATTTTGTACACGTCGTTTTTGGCAAAAAAGTAAGGTCAAGTTCGTGAACGGGCCAAATCGGGCCATACAAAATGACACAAATGCGCAATTTGACAATAAACGGGCTTGCTCGAAAATTATAAAAGCTATTGGCCTGAAATTTGGAATATATTACTTTTATGATAATATCAATCTATCGTATAAAAACTATGCGTGTCCTCCCCCTCCTTCTACCACCTTCCGTACAAACTGTACTTGTCATGAATTACTCTAATCCAATTTACTCAGTGCGTATAAAATTTAGCGAGCTGAAATTGTGCATTAATTATTTATTTGAAATTGTTAGTAAGGCCAAAAAAGTTAGACGATTAGCTTCACCCCTTCTACCCCCTCCCATAAAAAATGATACAATTTCCCAATTGGACAATAAATGAATTTTCTCGAAAAATTATTTGCATCCTCCCTCTCCTTCCACCTCCTCCCATACAAACTGCACTCTTTCATGAAATGCTCTAAGACGATTTTCTCAGAACATATAACATTTATCAAGCTCACATTTTGTAATAAATATTTATTTAGCATTATCACTAAGATCAGAAAAGAATATTTGATCAGCTTCACTGCTTCTACCCCCTGCTATACAATATGACACAGTTTCACAACTTCAGAAAAAATCTATTTTCTTGAAAAGTATGAATGTTACTAGTCTAAAATTTAAGAGATGTCAATTTTATGATATTCTTGGGTATTTCTGAAAAAATCACTAAAATCCCTCCACTCTTTCTATCACCTCCCATACAAACTGCATATTTTCACTAAATCTAACACACTAGTTCCTATTCAGCTCCTATTCAATTTTCGGAGTAAACATTTTGTATAAAACATTTTTATAGCTACTTTGATGATGGGGAAAAAATTAATTCAATGCTATCACTCCCCATACAAAATTTCTTGGGATCACAAAAAATTCTATTTCATCTAGAGTATCGTAGTCCTGTTATGTTTATACTCTAGATGAAATCTGAGAGTATATTGTGTTTGCCTTACCGTTTGTAACGCTAAGAAATAATGCTCGCACAGAGCCGCCAAGGGTACAGAAATATTTGTTGTCGCTCAAAAACTTCGATTCCGAGTTGCTGTCTGTCCGTCTGTCCGTCTGTCCGTCTGTCTGTCTGTCCGTCTGTCCGTCTGTCCGTCTGTCCGTCTGTCCGTCTGTCTACAGCATAACTCTCGAACGCTTTGAGCTATCGTGCTGAAATTTGTTGTGTGTCATTTTTAGCAAAAAAGAAACTTTAAGTTCGTGAACGGGCCAGATCCCCCCACCCCTTCTACCCCCTCCCATACAAATTTCACGAAATTTCGAAATTTTCAGAAATTGATTTTTCTTAGAAACTGTTTAAGCTATCGATTTGAAATTTGGGTTGAAGTATTATGATATAGATACCATTAATATGACTGAATATTGATCCGATCCCATCACACCTTCTACCCCCTCCCATACAAATGCATAATTTTGAAAAATGCAGTTTTTCGATTTTCATCGAAACTAGTAAAGTTATAAAAACGAATTTTTGCCAGAATTAATTTTATTAGAATTCCAATCAACTTCGAAAAAATTATCAACTTCACCTGACCCCTTCTACTCCCTCCGATACAAATTTCACGAATTTTTGAAATTTAAATTAAATTATTTTTCTTCGAAACTGTTAAAGTTATCAATTTGATATTTCGCATAAAGTATAAAAATAGAAATATCAATAACAGGAAAAAAAATTGTTTTTATCCTTACACTCCTTCTACCCCCTCCCATACAAATGCATAATTTTTGTTAAATACATTATATCGATTTCCATTAAAACTAGAAAAATTACAAACTTAAAATTTTGCCAGAATTTGTTTTTTAATAGTTGCAATAAATGCTGGAAAAAATTATCAGCTCAGCTTCCCTCCTTCTACCCCCTCCCATATAAATATCTGTATTATAAATTCTAGAAAAGCATTTCTCCTTCGAATATATTAGAACTATCCAATTTGAAATTGAACCAAAGCGTGATGATAAGGATGATGATAAGCAGTTTCAAAATCATCTTAAACGCTCCACTTCTTCTACCACCTCCCATACAAATGCCCCAATTTCTGGAAAACTTTGTCCAATTTCTTTAAAAATAATGAAAACTAAAAATTTTAAATTCAGCACGAAACACTTTACACGCCATTTTCGGTGTCACATAGGAGGAATACAAACCTCCCCCTCTACTTCTACCACCTCCCATGCAAAGTCTCTTCTCACTATTCGAAAGAATTTAAGATGACATATTTGCCGGTATATCAAAGTCATTTCCATCTCATCTAGAGTATCATATGATTGGGCTTTAAGCCCAATCATAATTCTTTTATGTTTTTAATACAATTATAACCAGTTTCGGAAAAACTATCAACTTCACATCACTTTTTCTATCCATACTATTTTCACGAAATTTTGGAATATCAATTAAATTATTTTTTCTCCGAAACTCGTCCTACACCCTGCATTTATTCGATTTTCATTGAAACTAGAAAAAGTACAAACTTAAAGTTTTGCCAGAATTTGTCCCTTAATAATAGCAATATATGCTAAAAAATATGAAATTCGCTTCATTCTTCTTATCACCTCCCATGCAAATTTTTCTATTGGAAATTAAAGAAAAGTATTTCTCCTTTAAACTTATGAGAGCTATTTAAAATTATAGTAAAGCAATTTGGTTAGGATGTTAATAAGCAACTTCAAAACCATCCAAACCGACCACTTTCTCTGCCACCTCCCATACAAATGCCATAAATTCAGCCAAAAAATTTTTCAATTCCCTCGAAAATTATGAAAGCTACGAACTTTAAATTCGACATGAAATATTTTGTAGTATACGTTCGGTGTTATATGCAAAAATTACTAACCTTCCCCTTCTGCTTTTAGCACCTCCCATACAAAAGTAACTATTCTCTATTTAAAAGAATTTGAGATATTTTTCGGTTCGTCGAAATTCATGAATTCCACAATTCCGGCCGTTTTTAAGGATTCGCTTCAATACAGTTAAATAGTACTCCTTATTAACCACTCCGGAATGAATTCATGATGGATCAAACCTCGAATATCGAAAAAAAATGAGCATCGTCTTGATTTTTAAGCGGCTTTGGCGTATTTTTTCAGTTTTGGCTCAGTTTTTTGCCTTCATTCCGATTATGCCCTCCATGAATGTGGGGTGAGAATTCGCACGATCAATATTATTTCTATATTGCGAATTGTGAAGTTGTTTGAAAATAAATAGCAACTCAAGACCAGCAATCAGTTACGCCTATTACGCTTTAAACCAAGTTGTCTTTATTTTAGATACACAACAAAAAATAAATGAAGATTCCTACCAATTTGCATAACAAGTACTTATACGACAATTTAAAGTCGGCTGTAGGACGTCTGCAGAATATCTTAGCTATTCGTCGACATACATATATATTCTTATCAACTATTATACAGCTTCCAGTTCTAAGTGAAATGGATTCATCTTATGCAAATACCTTGGAACGCCTAGATTTTATTTACCAATACTTTAAGCACGTTTGAACTGCAAAACTACCCAAGTCTTTACTTGCCATTGAAGTTAGTCAAGCTTACTATAAATTACACTATTGATTTTATTTGGGCGTAGCACAGTTTTATACCGTGATTGGGTCCTACCAGTGAGAACGATTTTTTCTATTTTTCCCGTGCGTAATTTTCTTCATAAAAATTGACCGATCTAAGAATCGACATTCTCTTTTTTAAATAATACAAATTGAGATTTCACGATCATATTGATAAGCTTTCAAAAGCACATAATCGGAGCTTTAACATTTTCAATATTCCAAACACGTATACTAACGCTTGTTTTGAAAAACATCATGTACCATTCGAGGAAGGAAAAATTCGACCCTATTTCCTGCTTTTCGATATAAAGGATTTTAAGGTGTGCGCAGAACGTGACTTCGTTCGTAGTTACGTTGAATTTCATCGTTTCTCACTAATCCTCAAAATATATCTTGATAAGGACATTATATACGTATTATGCTGCAACAAGTTATAGCTGTTATAAATTATACTATCGTATTTTGACCCAAGAACATATCGTTGTTAAACAACTATACTAGTAGGTATTTATGGCAAATATTGGTAGTATTTTTGTTTGAAGGAGGAAAGGAGCAGAATAAATGATAGTTCTATTGAAGGAGAGAGCTAGGGTATAGCCTCGAGTGTAGCGTATTAGTCTAAAATGCGAAGGTTGTTAGTTCAAATCCCAATCGACGTACAATTCCAGCACGCTGCTTGCTTGGGTATACCGCGGTCAGCTTAATCTACGAAAATGAAAAATTCGTAGATAGAGGGTTTTGCAAATTTTTGCTGTAGTGCCAGTGTAGATCAGAAGTTTGAAGAATAAGTATGCAACCTACAATAAAGCTTTTAGAACTACTGAACTCAAATGTCAGATTCAATTGCATGTTTTGCGGTTGAAGATTGATTCGCGGAGCCGAACGATACAGCCAAACTCAAAAATGAAGTGCTAATTTCGATTTTTTTTTTCTCGGAATTTTAGGCCAATTATAAATTTAAACTTCCAAGAATTACGCCATTTTCAGTTCGGACTGTCACTCGTCCACTTTTTAAATATCGCTGAGCGATAGCTTGATGAACGTGCATAACTTGATAGCTAAAGAGCCCTTTATAGTCGTATGCAGTAACTCTAGTTCTATCGTGACGATGTGTTATCCGCTAGGACTTTTAATTCTTGAGGTGAATGGCGTTTCGTTTGTGCTGGAAGGACACTCCATCCGTCCCTTCAGCTTTCTATATATTTTTATCATCGATTGCCATAAGTATTCTAGAGAATTGCATGCATCAAAATCACCTATAACGAATGTGATTTCAGATTTCATGGTAGTATACGACTACATAGCACTTAGGTTTGCATAGAATTCTTCGAGTTTGTTGTTAGGCGCTTGTTCCGTGGGAGCATAAGTTTGTAGTCGTACTCGAACGTGTGTGTTGATTGACAACTATTTTTGGATTTGAAAGCTTAGTATTTCACCCCAGAACCACCGATGCTGATAAATTTCGTCAAAATTTCGTCAAAATTTAGTCATTTATTTGATGTACACAGTTTTTTTTCGGAGTTTCAGAGTCCAATATTTTTCGAAAATGAAAGTTTTCATAGTACTTTTATGTTTCACAGAATTTAATAAAAACGTAACAGGGCAACGATTGCGCGTAAATCCTAATCTTCTGATACTCTATAGCATTAAGCTAATTTTACACATCATGCTAGAATAACTACTGAAATATTTTATACAAAATATAAGCTCCAAAAATTGAATAGGTACTCTGAAAATATATTTATTAGATTTAATGAAATTGTGCGTTTTGTATGGGAGATGGTAGAAGGTGTATATATTTTTTTTAGAAATAATACGAAAATTATGCAGTTGACACCCCTCAAATTTCAGAACAGTAATATTCATACTTTTCGAGAAAATAATTTTGAAATTGAGTTACATTGTATTGGAGGGGTAGAAAAAATGAAGTTAATAGGTTAATTGTTTTACTATCTTGATAATATTGCTATTTAAGTATTTAGCGCGAAATTCGAAATCCACAAATGGTATACATTCTGAGAAAATTTGTTTTTATGATATGATTTCATGAAAAAGTGCGGTTGTTTGTATGGCATGTGGTGTAAATATTGAGAGATTCGAATAATTTGTATATCATAGATCATAGATTTATGATAAAAATAATTGATTCTCCATTTCACACTATTAAGTCTTATAGTTTCTAAACAATTTTGATTATTGTAAATATTTCAAAATGTGTTATTTTCTATGGGAGGGTATAGAAGGAGTAGAGCGAATCGGCCCGTTCGCGAACTCGGCCCTAGTCAAGAACGACGTGTACAACATTTTAACTTTCTGGCTTAAACTGTTATAGAGCTAGAGAGTCAAACAACAGGTAAGATGGACGGACGCACAGGCGGACGGACGAACGGAGAGGTTTTTTTCCTAGTGGATGTTTTTTAGTGCGTGGGTTAACTACTTCTATCGTTCTTCGGGGCGTTAACTTCTTGTATTGAGTGTTGTCAAATATAATTTTGCTTTGCTGGTATGCGAGGATATTTCACCATATTCCTTCTTGGTAATTAAGCGATTTTAGACTGCTTTCTTTTGGTTTATCACTTCATTTACCAAGGGCTGTCAGTTACTTAAATCATCAACATCAGTTAAACGTGATTGGTATTTTCAGATTTGGAATTCGCTACAATATTCGTGCGAATCACGTTGGGCGTAAAGCCCAATCATGCGATACTCTAGATAAATAAGAAATTTGTGGATTTTGAGAAAGTTTTTGCGGGGAGTGGTAAAAGGAGGGATGGCATTGAACTAATTTTTTCACATCATAACAGAGTTGCTATTAAAATGTTGAATACAAAATTTACGTTTCAAAAATTTGATAGATTTTTAGAAAATTAGTTTATTAGATTTAGTGAAATTCTGCAGTTTGTATGTTAGATGGTAGAAGGAGGAGGGGGTTTTTCAGTGTTTTGTTTTTCTTCATTTAGATTTGGCCCGTTAACGAAACTGCCCTTATTTTTTTATCAAAAGCAATGTGTACATAATTTGAACTTTCTAACGCAACACGTTTTCGAGCTAGACAGACTGATGGCCAAACGGACACGCGGACGGCCGGTCGAACATCCAGTTTTGAGATTTTTGAATGATAATTTGAACTTCTGTTTCATTAATTTTTCTCTCCGAGCATTATTTCTTAGCGTTTCGAACTTTGTGGCAAACTTATAATACTCCCAGATAGATATACATATATCTAGAGTCAAAAGACTGACGAGCACCATTTCATCTATTTATAATAGATAGAATTTTGGCTGTATACGAGTATGAGTATACACACACATGGTCACAATTGATTGTTACCAGAAGCTTTATAATTAAAAATACCATAATTTGCGTTAACAGATGTCCTTGCCAACCTTTTTAAGGCTTTGATTCTTCAGCAAAATAGATTTAAATATATATGTTATTAGAAAATTATATCTAATGTGTATTTCAAAAAAATTGGGACAAGTTGATGACACGTGGGAAGCCAATATGCAAAATTCCAATATCAAGCAATATTCTATTCCTTTACTAATGCAAATTTGGATTTGTTTGGAAGTGGTGGCTTCGAAGAATTGGCTGGATGGTAATAAATATTTGTTTGATAGCTCGGATCTCGTCCAAATTCATCGGCATAAAAAGCTAGTTTATAGACGAAATAAGTTCTATGTAATATCGTGCATTTCATAATCAAAAAACCATACACTTGTATGGGAGAGTGTAAAAGAATTAGGGGCATCGTAAAATTAATGATGAAATTTTCTTTCGCTTTTTTTAAAAGTTATTCCTACACAATTTCTAGCATATTGCTTTTTAATGTATGATAATTGCGTGATAACTGATTTACTAAAAATTTTCGAAATAATGATTTTGTGTGGGAGGGAGCAGAAATTTTAAAGGTATTCGACCAGTTAATATCTTGAACTTTCCTGCATTTTTATCACCATCAATGGCACGACAGCCCAAATCGGGCCATGGCCTCCTGAAGTCGTCGCCTCCAATCGTCTCGATCCAAAGACCGCGTCCTCCAGCTGCCAATTTTTAAAATGGCTTTGCTGTTTTCATCAACCGAGTCTTCCCATCGCTTGCGTGGTTTGCCTACTGGCCGGTTACCACTCGCTTTGCCTTTAAAAGCACGTTTGGGGATTCTTCTGTCTTCCATTTGCTCTACATGGCCAGCCCACTGCAGTTTACGTAGCTTGATGAACGTTGAAGCTTCTGGCTCGTCGTAGAGTTGATACAACTCATGGTTGTATCTTATTCGCCATTCCGTTCCTTCCTTCATAGGTCCCAAAATTCTTCGGAGGACCTTTCTATCGAATGCATTAACTGCTTTTTCGGAAGTTCACGTTAATGTCCACGTCTCGCTGCACAGGTCGTATAATAGTTTTATAAATCCGCAACTTATTGTTCCTGTGCACTTTCTTGGATTTCATTATTGGAAGTACTGAATAATACGTCTTATTTGCAAGTATCATCCGTCGTTTAATTTCGTCTGTTTCATTACCGTCCTTTGCTAGATTAGCCCCAAGTTATATGAAGTTGTCCACACTCTTCAAATTATATTACGCAATTGTTATGTTTTGTCTGATTGGCGTTCTCCTTCTTGTTTGCGTCATTACTTTTGTTTTGCTTTCATTAATGCGCAACCCGACTTCTTTTGCGGCGGAGTCAAGATTGAAAGCACTAGGGAAGGATCTTGCTAGAATGTTAATGTTGTCAGCGTATGCTACTAGTTGGGTGGACTTGAATAGTAGTGTCCCGTTGGTGTCGACTGGGATTTTTCGGACGACATACTCTAGTGCCAAGTTGAAAAGCATAGGGGCTAGACCATCTCTCTGCTTTAAGCCACATTCCGTTCGAAAGCTGGTTGTGGAATCGGTTTGTATTCTCACTTGGGATTCAGTGTTCGTCATTGTGAGTCTTGTTAGTCGGACTAGTTTTGAAGGAATTCCAAAGTCAAGCATGATTTGGTACAGTACATTCCTGTCGATACTGTCGTATGCTTGTTTAAAATTTTCGAATATTTGGTGCACGTCTGTGTTATATTCCCAGCATTTCTCAAGCACCTGTTTCACCGAGAATATGTGGTCTGTTGTAGATCGTCCGGTTCTGAATCCGCCTTGGTATTCGCCAATTATTTCATTAGTATAGGGCTTAAGACGACGTTCAATAATTTTTGTCAGTATTTTATAGGACGTACACAACAATGATATACCTCTGTAGTTCTCACAGCAGAGTTTGTCTCCTTTCTTGTAAATTGGACATATAATGCTTTTTCGCCAGTCGTCGGGTATGATTTCCTCTGTCCAAATTTTGCATATCATGTTGTGCAGTATTTCAGAGATACAGTTTCCACCGTTTTTCAGAAGTTCAACTGGTATTTCGTCAATTCCCGGCGCTTTGTTTCGTTTTTGGTCACATAGGGCTGCTTTGATTTCAGCAAGCGTGGGTGGTATCGATGATGGTTCATCTTCGTCAGTTGAGGCTTGAATTGAAATGTTGTCTGTCGTTATCGGTGCTACTGGAATGGGATTAAAAAGATGTTCAAAGTAGGAAGCCCATCTCCTTTTGATTTCTTATGCGTCGCTGATGATGTTGCCCTCCACGTCTTTGCAGAGACTGGTTTTTGGCTTATATCCGTTTTTTAAGTCCTTTACTATTGCGTATGCGTCCCGTGTTTTATTTTGATTTGATGCCGTCTCGTATTTCCATCCACGCATTCTCCACTGTCATATTTGGGATGTTTTCATATATTGGTTTCAGGTGTTTATTACATGTTGACATTTAAGCCTCCGCCACCGTTTCGTCTTTAAGCTTGTCGACATCGAATTTGCGAGCTCTGCTCGTTTTCGAATATCCACGACAGGCTATTCGGCATCGATACTTAGCACTGACTAGATAGTGATCAGAGTCACAATTCGCACCGCGGACGGTTTGTACATCGAGTATGCTGGAAGCAGCCCTTTTCTCAATCAGAACCTGGTCTATTTGGTTGAAGGTGTGACCATTTGGTGATGCCCACGTTAGTTTGTGAATATCGCGATGTGGGAAGCACGTAGAGCTTACTATGATATTTTTGCTGCTTGCGAAATCAATAAGACGTTGGCCATTGTCGTTGGTTATGTCATGGAGACTGTGCCCTCCTGTTGTTCCTCTATGAGCCTCCTCCTTTCCGACTTTTGCATTAAAATCCCCTAAAACAATTTTTAGGTCATTCGAGGGCAGTGAGTCATAGGTTGTCTCTAGGGTGGCATAAAATTCGTCTTTAGTTACATCGTCCTTGTCTTCTGTATGTGCGTGAACGTTGATCAACCAAGTGTTGAAAAATTTAGTCTTTATTCGGATTGCACACAATCTTTCACTTATTGGTTTGAAGCTCGTGACCTGCTGTTTAAATTTTTTGTCAACGACAAAAGCGACTCCAAACTCTCTGCTTCCCGACAATTTTCCACTTGGATAGATTGTGTGCGATCTCATGTCCATAATTTCGCTACCGAGCCATTTCGTTTCTTGGATGGCAGTTATGTTGATGTTGTGTTTTGCCACTTCTTCAAGGAACTCTTTCAGAGCTCCTGTCCTAAATAGGGATCGAACATTCCAAGATCCAATAGAGTAGTCCATTTTTCGTTTGCGGGGTCGTTGCCGTTGAGTCCATCGTTTCCGAGGCTGTTCTTCAGGTTTCGGGACAGTGTTTTTTTTCCGGTGATGCGTTGTCGGCGCCTTGCCCAACCCCCTACCTGCAGGACCGGTCCTACTTATTTATTACACCCTAGTAGAAAAAGGGTGGGAGTTTTGAGCTAAGTATGACATGCTGGAGTTCTCACAGCTATGCTGCAAGTCCAACTATGTCATACTTTTTGCCTACTTCCTGAGACACACTGGTGTTACTGGCCATTCAGGTTAACTCCATGTTCCCTCCTCCTTTCTCAAACCGGGCTTGGGACCGTCTATGGCGGAGTTGCTGCATTTTTATACTCTAAATGAAATTTAAAAATGTATTGTGTTCGCCGTACCGTTAGCAACGCTAACGAATAGTATTCGCCAATGGTACAGAAAGAAAATGCAGGAAGAATTCAATCGATGAAGACAGCAAATCGTTTCTAACTGCCAACATGTCAGGCGCAACTTTATTATTTTTGAGACAAGTTGAGGGTGCGTGAAAAGTTAATATTCAGGCTAGAGTGGTTAGGGAAGATTAAGTGAAATGGGGTTCTAGGGCAGGACTGTGTTCAATTTAACACTTAATTGCGAATACGACCAATAGCTCCAGTACATATAATCAGTATTTCATTCGTTTATTTATGAAAGTTTGGGTTTTTATGAAGAGAGGGGGAGGGGTTATTGTAAGAGTGGGTGGAGGTTAATAATTTTTTAATTGATTGCTTGAATCATGTCCATCTTTTAGGTAATAACGGATTTATAAAAATGGTCGAAAAAATAATTTTGTATGGAAGGGGGTAGAAGTTTTAAAGATACTCGGCCAGTTAATAGTTCATATTTTCAGGAATTTTTTTAAATTTCACGAAATTTCAAGTTTCTAGCTTAAGACTTAATTCAAAAATTTTCAGTTCATGTGTTTTATTTTATTGCACATGAAACTCCTTGTGCACGTTAGCCGACAATTTGTTCTTAGCCCCTTTTTTCGGACGCTAATGGATAAAAAAATTTTAATAATTTGTCTCACAAATCTCTCTATTCATGTTGATTTTCAAAGCTATAACCATGGTTGAGATATTTGCATTCTTAATTTTCAGTTTTAGAGCTCCCCCGCCTCCTTCTTAGCTTTTTGTTTACGACTCGTTGTACAGATGAATGACTTCTGCTGACTATTGCACCTATTTCATGATATGATGTACCTTTTTTCCACAAATCCACGATAATTTTCCTTTCCCTAAATTCAATTTCCTTTCCTTTATTAGACATCTCTTACTTAACGTTTTTTAGCAATTATTTTTAACGAAAACCTTAGATAAAAACACGTTTATCAACTTTCTTACACAAACTTTATTGCTATTAATGATTTAACTGCAACTCAGAAACTTTGACTTCCCTTTATACGCTTTGTACGCAGACGTTTTATTCCTGGAATTTCAGACTCTTTTTCGTTTCCGAATTTTACCGTTGTTTTAGAGCACAGTAATTCTCATTTTTCTTTTGTTTTATGTTCATAATGAAGTAATGAATAATAGGAAAAAAAAATATTTCGGAATAAAATGTTAGAAACGATGTTTTTTATAGATATGTCGGATGTGTTGGGTATGCACGCAAACTTTTTCTGCCGAGTGTATGTTGATTTAATTTAAGTGGCAGTCCGGACTTCCAGCCAACCATGGGCCTATGAATCTTATCCTGTTTGGTGCAAAACAACTCAAAGTAAACTTTGGTCGAAAAATGTTATAATATCACAGACTGAGATTGGCTGCCTTTTATTATCATAGAGATAATAAGGCTTCAAGATAATAAGATAGTTAGCTTTTCGATAGGGTACTTCGTTGTTGAAGAGGGAAAGTTCCTTGATTTTGGGTTTTACCTGAATTCAACACTTTTAATATTTTCGACCAATTTAATACTGCTTATTTTGCATAATTTTTCAATTTAACCATCCTGCCACTTTGAACCAACACTAAATGGCAGGGTAAACCTAAGCTTTGATGCTATCTCATCACAATAAATAGTTTTGGTCTGCTTAACGACTTTCTGAATGGCTTGGAGTTGTTAACTAATGCTTTTTTAGATGCTACGTTGCTGTGTTATTTCCAATGCGTTCTTACGCTATTGTCCTGATATCTGGGATTATTATAATGGCACTATAATAACGACATGGCTTTGCCGGTCTTAAGCTTTAATTTGTGGACGATGCTCTTTGACTCCAAATTAACTCACAGATTGATTGAATATAGTGGCTCACAGCTTATTTCGTGCAGTTACAAATTTGAAATTTGTTACGCTGTTATTGCAAAACTATCTAAAATATTGACAAGATTGAAATGCCATGTTTTAAACAAATATTTATTGTTTAAGTTAGGAATTTCAAAAATAACACAATTGTTGTTTGTAATACTCAATTAACAAAAAATATGAAAATACTGCTTAATTCTATGTCACAGCTTCTTTCATGCACTTAAATTTAGGCATTCATTTATATAAAAGTTAAATTTTATACAAAATTCAGTATTTGGTATGGTAGCCCTTTGCATTTATTACGTCTTTAAGTCTCTTGGGCATAGAATCCACAAGTCTTTGGGTAGTTTCAGGGGTAATTTTCGTCCACTCCTCAAAAATAGTTTTTTTCAATTGTTCCTAGTTGGAAATACTATGTTTCCAAATATTATTTTCCAAAATTGCCCAAAAATTTTCTATTACATTCATATCTGGATTCTGTGCCTGTGGGGACATAACATGCGGGCAGTTCCAAATCAGCCAAGATTGCACAATACCAGACTTGGTAGAAACGAAATATGTTTGGAATTTCAAGATTCGCAGAACTCTAGAGCAAATTTTTTTTCAAAATGTTGAGGTACATGGTTTTGTCCATGTTACCATGTTCAATCAAATCAATCAAATTCCTGTTATAGGGACATAGGAGAGAAATAACTCTCTTCCACAAGGCGCGATCCTGAGCATCGACCTTAAGCTGTTGCCAGGACTTGTTTATTCCTCTGGCCTCCTGCTCAACTGCTAGCTTCCATGTATTACATGGTCGACCAACCCGACTTCTTCCTTGAGGATTATAATCCAGAGCCTGTTTCGCGGTATTTCGCTCTGGTTTCCTCAAAGTATGACCGATCCACTGCCACTTCCGCCGTTGAATCTCAATACCTATTTTAGTCTGGCCAGTTGTACTCCAAAGTTCGTCGTTGGAGATCACTTCTAGCCAGAATATTCCTAAAATGCGTCGGAGGCATTGGTTTACGAAAGTCTGCAGTTTCTTGGTAAGTCGAACAGTCACTTTCCACGTAGTACAACCATTTACCAACACGGATTTGATGCATGCGTCAAAAACTCGCAGCTTCGTGCGAAGGGAGATCTCTCTTAACCTCCAGAAAGGGGAAAAGATACCGAAGGCCTGACGAACTTTATTTAGCCGAGCCTCAACATCCTTTTCGGCTCCGCCGTCCATGCTGACAATGCTTCCAAGATAGCAAAAAATCTTGCACCTCTTCCACATACTGTCCGTTAAGAACAATCGGTGTGCTTGCGTTCGAACCCATGTGCATGTACTTGGTCTTACGCACATTTATTTTCAGTTCCGCCTCTTTGCATTTAGAATGCAACGAGCGAACATTTGACTCTAAGTCCGAACGGTTATGTGCAAGAAAACACAAGTCATCAGCATAATCAAGGTGACTTAAGATGTTAAATAGTCTCCATTGAAGACCTTTACCTTCCCAACCTTCCAGTGCAGCTTCAAGGTGTCACTTATTACCACCAGAAACAGGGCTGGTGATAATACGCAGCCTTGTCTGACACCCGTTCGCGCAGGGAAGCTCTCGGACAGCTCTCCTCTATGCAAGACGCGACACCTTGCATCTTCGTAGGATTCTTTAATCATAGCTATGACCTTATCTGGAATACCTCTCCTACGCAAAGCATTCCATAAATGTAGTGGCGAACTCATTTCGGCTAACTGCTCTAATATTATCCGTATGGTATTTGTGTGGTCGGTAGAAGACGACCCTTTACGGAATCCAGCCTGATAAACTTCGAGAGTGCTCTCGACGACATCACTAATCCTACTGAGAATTACCTTAGCCATAATTTTTGATACGTCAGTAAGTAGACATATACTACGCCAATTGCCACAATCCCGAAGGTCGCCCTTCTTCGGAATTTTCACAATGACGCCCTCCTTCCACTCAGTCGGATATCTTCCCTCACTCCACACCTTAGTGAAGAGTGGGAGGAGTATATCGGCTGTTATTTCCGGGTCCGCTTTGAGGAGTTCGGTTGGTAGTCCGTCTATACCTGGGGCTTTCCTTCCCGCCATTGACCGAATGGCGGAAACTATCTCTTCCTTATCTGGGGGATCGTCCGTAATAGAGGATTGTTGCGGTTGGATGTTTGGTAGTTGTTCTGTTACCGGAATATCTTCCTCTGACAAGTTGTTTAAAATATCAGAGAAGTACTCCTTCCATCGCCACAACTTGTGTTCACTCTTATTAAGGAGAGTTCCGCTGACATCTCTCACCAGGTGTTTGGCGGTGAAATTCCTGTTCGTCAACTGTTTCATGATTTTGAATAGTGAACCCATATCCCCAAGGTAAGCCGCAGATCCTGCCTTGTTTGCCAGATCTACAATGGCTTTCTCTTGTCGCGTCTAACAGCCTTTTTAAGCAGTATATGAGCATCGTGGTAGTTCTGCCTCAAGTCAGGCGTTCGTTGGTTGACATCGGGTTGAGAGATGATTGCCACTTTTGATTTTATCCGTTTGCCAACCTTGTCTCATGTGTCTTGCGACATCCCGGGTTTCTCACCGATTTGCACATATCCTGCAGATTCTTCAGCACTAGTTAGAAAAGTGTTTTTGGTTGCCTCCCAATTTGCGTCCAGTGTGCACATTTCATATTCACCCAATATGGATGACTTTTCGCGTAGAATAGTGGTGTATTCGCGTTTTTTGTTGGGATCTCTAAGTTTATCCACATTAGGCTTGCGCTTCCTTTGAAGAATTTGTGTAGTCCAGTGTTGTGTGATCCAACCTGGGCGTTCATATCTCCTGAGATGATAATAATATCACCTCTTGGAACACGGTCGAGGGTGGCACTCAGTTGGCTATAAAACTCCTCTTTGTCACCAGATGTTGCGGTATTAGTTGGTGCGTAGCAATGCAGAATTGTGACGTTTCTGACACTGGTCCTGAGCCTGACGACGATAATCCTATCCGAGATTGGTTCCCAGCTAATGAGACTGTTTCTCGCTCTCGGTGTAAAGACGAACGCCACGCCATTTCTGGCTTCACTTTCAGGGCCAATGTACAGAATAGTGTTTCCGCTAGGTGTTCGTTCTTCTCCTGATCCTGTCCACCTGACCTCGCTCAAGCCCAAGATTTGGATGTTATACTGCTCCATTTCACGGTCGATCACCGATTGGCGGTGCAAGGACCGAGTAACCCCAGCTCTTCCCCCGTCATTCAATGTTCGAACGTTCCAGAAGCCAATCATAGTCCGTTTTCAAATGCCAAAAGTCGTTACCGTAGAATCAGTCCGTATCCGAGGCGCTGTATCCGTTTCTCGTGTCAGTTAGGGTTTAAGATCACGGTTGATAAGTCAATGGTCCAGTGAGTGTCCATTTGCCATTTTTAGGGCAAGTAGGGCTGGCTGTGGGTGAATTCTACAGCCCTCATCCCACAGGGGGATAGTTAGCTCAGGTCCGTGGAGTCGCTAGTCTCCAAAGATGGTTGCAGGAATTGAAAAAACCTCATCCTACAACTACCCCCTTGCGGGGTACCATGTTAATGAATTCCAAATTTTCAATCCCGGCTGCCGACATACAGGCCCAAACCATTACGCTTCCGCCGCCATTCTTCACTTTAGCTTTTAAAATTTCATTTTGTAGCTCAGTATCAGGTTTCCACCACACGTATGCCATGCCATCAGAGCCAAAGATATTAAATTTAGACTCGTCTGAGAATATGACGCTGTTACAGAGGTCCGAATTTTGTTGGCGTGCTCTCTAGCAAAGGCAATGCGACTCAGCTGGTTTTTTCTGCTTATGAATGGCTTTTTTCTAGCTACTCGACCATTGAAGTTGTGGTCTCGGAGCACGCGGCGAACAGCTCTGCACTGTATGACTTACATAGTCCTTGCTGTATCTCCGCGACTGTTTTGGAGCCGTCAGCTTTGGGTTCGCCTTGATTTTACGTACAATAAGTCATTCGTCAGACGGGTTGAAAATTTTGTTTGGCGCGCTTTTGCGCTTATCTTGAATACGATTTTCATGAACAAAGCGTTCAATGATACTCTGCACTATGGTGGGACTCAAATTAACAAATTGAGCAATTTTCCGCTGGGATAGCCCGTTCTTGAAATGACTTATCACTAATTGTCGCTGCTTAATTGTCGTGCGATGACCTCTTTTTTCAAAAAGCACTTCTTGCCCTTTACACGTAAGAAATCACACTAAATATTAACGACAGATAGTTCCCAATTCTTCAAAAAAAGTAAAGAAAAAGAAAGTCCCGTTATACAGCGCGACACGATCAGACAGAAGTGGAGACAAGTATATGCATGAAATAAGCTGTGGCCTGCGTTTCTGATGCGCCATTGGTTTTTTTAGCTTTAAGAGTGTCAGAATTTATTTTTTCACACTTTTTTTTTATTTAATGTAACCAATAAGCATGTTTTTCTATATATACATTTAAAATTTCATGATTTTTTAATTAGTTTTGAAGATACAGTGTGCTATAGTTTAAAAATAGCACTGCACGAAAGAAGCTGTGAGCCACTGTAGTTGTGATGATACCTGTAGTTTTAGATATCTAAACTATAATCCAGCTTCAATGTTTCGAATTTGAGAAACTTATTTTTCTATTCCAATTTTCAAACAATTTTCTTTCCATTTTTATACTCTAGATGAAATCTGAGAGTATTATAAGTTTGCTCTAAAGTTTGTAACGCCAAGAAATAAGGCTCGGAGAAAAAAATGAATGATACAGAAGTTAATATTATCACTCAAAAATCTCAAAACCGGATGTCCGTCCGTCCGTCCGTCCGTCCGTCCGTCCGTCTGTGCGCGCTCTAGCTTGAGAACGCGTTGAGCTAGAAAGTTCAAATTTTGTACACGTCGTTTTTGACAAAAAAGTAAGGTCAAGTTCGTGAACGGGCCAATTCGCTCCACCCCTTCTACCCCCTCCCATACAAAATGACACAATTGCGCAATTTGACAATAAACGGATTTGCACGCAAAGTATAAAAGCTATTGGCCTGAAATTTTGAGTATGTTACTTTTATGATAATATCAATCTACCGTATAAAAATTATGCGTGTCCTCCCCCTCCTTCTACCACCTCCCATACAAACTGTACTTGTCATGAATTACTCTAAGCCAATTTACTCAGTGCGTATAAAATTTAGCGGGCTGAAATTGTGGACCAAATATTTATTTAAAATTGTTAGTAAGGCCAAAAAAAATTAGACGATTAGCTGCACCCCTTCTGTCTCCTCCCATACAAAATGACACAATTTCGTAATTTGACAATAAACGGATTTACTCGAAAAGTATAAAAGCTATTAGTCTGAATTTGCGGATATGTTACTTTCATAATAATTTTAATCTACAGTAGAAAAATTATTTGCTTCCTCCCTCTCCTTCCACCCCCTCCCATACAAACTACACTTTTTCATGAAATGCTCTAAGACGATTTTCTCAGAACATATAACATTTATTGAGCTCATATTTTGTAATAAATACTTAATTAGTATTAGCACTAAGATTAGAAAAAAATATTTGATTAGCTTCACTGCTTCTACCCCCTCCCATACAATATGACACAGTTTCACAACTTCACGAAAAATCAATTTTCTTGAAAAGTATAAATGGCACTAGTCTGAAATTTAAGGGATGTCAATTTAATAATATTCCTAGTTATTTCTAAAAAAATCCCTAGAATTCCCCCACTCTTTCTACCACCTCCCATACAAACTGCACATTTTCACTAAATCTAACACACTAATTTTCTCAGCCCCTATTCAATTTTTGGAGTAAGCATTAAAGTATAAAACATTTTTATAGCTACTTTAGCATGATGGGGAAAAATTAGTTCAATGCTGTCATCCCTTCTAATACTTCTCATGCGAAATTTCTTGGGATCACAAAAAATTCTATTTCATCTAGAGTATCGTAAGATTGCGCTTTACGCGAAATCGTAGCCCTGTTATGTTTTATGTATAAATTAAATAATAATGAATTAAAGGAACGATTTCCACATTTCACACTATTCTTATTTATTAATGGAGACGTTACGATTCTATAAAAAAAAGATGAAAACCTTGAAAAGTGAACATTCGCGGGTTCATAATACCAGCACTTATTTAGCATTGAATTGACAGCAGTTTTCATAACTGATAAAAAGAAATTCAGCCCGAATTCGGTTAGACATGTATGGAAAATTAAGATAAGCAATGCAGTGATTGAAAACCCATGTCCAGCTATGGTTATATTATTTTATTATTTTCATTAATTCTGTATTAAAAGTTAGATTTACGAATTTTGAATTCGTAGTAATCATAAGAGTTTCCATAACTGGAAAAATAAGATCGTCCTCAAAATAATGATTCGTAGCTCATCGTTATTTTTCCTTAAAATATTAGCACTATGGAAGAGAGAACTTTATAGTTAGAGATTATTAAAAAAAGCTATTCTCTTATTGAAGAGGAAGCTTTTCAAATTCCGACATAATTTCTCTTAACTTTTCCAATGATACAAACATTTTGATATTAACTCTGAACTTTGTAAGTTTTCAGGATACTCTCTAAATTCACACTAGATAAGCTTTGCTTTTTCAGAAGTTATTTGTCCTTACAGCTTCACTCCATCGCGAAATCAACTTATTGCAAACACATACACATGTCAAAAAACGTCTTGATGCTACCGACTCTTGTTTATCCAATTTACAAATAGCCTAAGCTCGTAAACATACAAAATATCTCTCGTCATTTAAAGATGTTTCCCGTGGAAAAGGACCGGAAAATGTATCGAGAGATTTGCGGGCGTCAAATGTGGAAATCATATACGAAATTGTTGTTTAACGTTGTTCTTTTGTTATTCTTGGTGTGAATTCTTGTATGCTTTTGACTTGAACCATGGGACCATGTCGTTGAGTAAGTTCCAGCTTTTTCTGATGTCTTTTCTCAGCCATTTTTTTGTTTGTCGAGTTTCCAATTTTATTGTCTGCCTCGAACAACATGGTGTTAAAATATAACAAGAATTTAAAAGGTTTCAAGTTTCTCACTATGCTTTTGGAGAATAATGCCTGGGAGATGGTGTAATATGAGTTGAATCTATTTCATGACCGACTTTATCGGAGTAAATCTGTGTACTTTCTGGTGATTTATATATTCCAAGATTATGTAAATTTATTTTAGGACTTTGAAAAGCCTTTTAAATGTTATTTTATTGGTAGCAAAAGATATGGTGAAGGTCGAAATTTTTCTTGTGAATAACGTTTTTTTATGTTTACATTTTCTTTGATTTTGATTTATTGTATCAAGCGAATATCGTCGTAAATCTTAGGAATTGTTAATTTTTTTGCTAAGAATCACATAAATAAAACTATCGGGACGAAAATTCATCTCTGTATACTTGACGAAATTTTATTTTTTTAAGTAGCCGAACACAAATTACGGGGTCACCCTTTAATGCAATTTACACAATCATGTCGATAAAGGGAGAAAAAAAAGGAATTGGTAGTTAAACGGGATTAAAAGAAGGTAAAAGACAAAGATTCCGACGGACGTTGAGTTGGAAACGGCGATGGTTGTATGACAATGGGAATACGGTCTCTGGTAATGCATTCCATAGCTTTTTTCTAGGAAATGTGTTAAGAGATGGAATAAGGTTAGAAAGTTCCTGATTGCATTTACCGTGGAAGTAGCCGTAGTAAATTCTTAGTCCTCTGACATTTCTGCGTTGCTCTAGGGAGTCTACAGAAATCGTGTTGGCTTCATCTTCAATAAGTCGAAACGCCTGTCGCTGGATAAGGTCGAGCATCGCAAGTTGCGGTTTGTGTAGTCCTGCCCATAAATGCGATTTGTACTCGATGCTTGGTCTAATGTAGGCCCTAAGATATTGGCTAGGTCAATAGGAGTAAAATACATTTTACATCTTCGGAGGACTCCTAAACGTTTGAAAGCCTCAAGTGCGACGTCGAGTATGTGCTGGTTCCAATTATGATGGTTATTTATTTTAATGCCAAGGAGTGAGAAGTATTTGGAAGAGTTAAGTTGGATACCGGCGAGGGTTACATTAGAGATCGACGCTGGAATATCACGTTTAAGAGAAAGATGACAGGCATGAGTTTTTGAGGCTTTGAACTCTATTTTATTTATCCTACTCCATTCCAAGTATAGATTCAGGTTAGAATTCAATAACCCAAATAATTCAGCACGTTTAGATGCCACCGCGATGCGGTGAGCGTTATTAATCGTGTCAAATTCATAGATCCAATTATCCAGGGTACTGCCATCTGAAAAGCAATGTAGAAGGTCATTAATAAAAATAGGAATGAGTGTGGGTGATGAAACAGAACCTTGAGAGATGTCGGAAACTGTACTAGCATTAACGTTATTAACGTAATTTCCTTTCACATTTAATCTAAAGTTTAAAAAAGTGAAAGTACTGAACATTTTTTTCGAATAAAGCAAGTTTCTGTAGCTTTATTTCCAATTTCGTGTGGCAGATGTGGGTCTCCAATTCAATAAGTAAAACGTTCTTTTCGACCACGTCGATTTTGAGGAAAGCATTTCGTGTATTCGTCGTTCAAAATCAGACGACTTTCCTGTAAAAAGATAAAGTTCGCTTTCAAATTTAAATTCCATTTCATTCGCGAACACTAGAAGAAAACTTTTATACTATTGGTTCGTTCGAACAATAATATCATACGTACTATAAAATCGTATTCTCTTTTTCTCCCTAAGGAAAATTTTGATTGTGTGATGATTGTATACAGAATAGATCGCAATGACAAAATCAACTTATTTCTTCTTTTTGCATCTTTCAGTCAGGAGAGAAGAAGAAATTCAATATTATTCGTTATACAGATATACAATATATAGTAACAGAAAGGAGACAGGGCAGAGCTTTTTGAAGCCAGCCATAAAGTGTTCTTTCCCGGAAAAACCATTAGGCTTGGATAATGAAGTTCATGTGTGCAGTTCATTCTAAATGTCAAGATAATTTAGTTCTTGCGAGTTTAACGTTCTCGAACAAACAGAGATTTCTTGTTCGAAAAAACTACAAGGAACCGTAGATTGAACATAATTGTTAAGAAAATTTAATCAAAATCTACAAAAGTTTTTAAATTAATTAGGTTATCATATTTATTGAAGTACCCAACTTTTTGAATTACTTGATTCGTTCAACATATTTGACTTTGAAGTGCCTTGTTTCATTGGAATTGAAATGCTTTGAACGAAATGATATCAAGATGATTGCTTATTATGATGTCAACTTTAATTATAATTGACCTAGAACAGTCAAAAGAATCAGTGGCGTTGAAACAATTTTGAAAAAACCAGTGCTCAAATATTTTCATTAATTTTCCGATTCGTAGACTTTCTAACTTTTGATGAAGTAAGGTAGAAAAAAATGGTGTATTGTAATTATCTTCAAAGACTTGAAAGGCTAAATGCCTAGAGACGATAATCATGATTGCTTCGGGGCATTCAGGAACAAGATGATAACAAAAGATGAAGCAAGAAGAATAAAAAACTTTTTTCAATATTTTTCAAGCTATTTATTAAAGAATATTTAAATTGACTTAAGGTTATTGCAAATTTAATGAGAAGGTTTCTTTAGTTCAGTCTACTCGCCATAGATTTGATTCATCTAATAATTCGCTAATTTAGATAGGTTTAATTGTCGTAAATGTATTTGTTCCTATATTAATCCGACTTCGAAGTCAATTAGCTAGAATTTTGATACGCTGATAATACTTATATGATGTTAGCCGAAAAGCATCTGAACGCGGTTTTCGGCTTATTTGTCATTTATATAACATCAAGTTCGTCGCCTTCCACAAAAGTTATTTAAGATTTGAATACTGTTTTCATCGAAACTATAAGAGTCGTCTTTATAATTTGTAAAAAAATTCTGGTATGAGCAATAAAACATAACAGAATTATGATTGGGCTTAAAGCCCAATCACATGATAATCTAGATGAGATGGAAATGACTTTAATATACCGGAAAATATGTCATCTTAAATTCTTTCGAATGGTGAATAGAGACTTTTGCATGGGAGGTGGTAGAAGTAGATAGGGAGGTTTGTATTTTTCGTATATGACACCGAACATGGCATGCAAAATGTTTTTTGCTGAATTTTAAGTTTTTAGTTTTCATTTTTCTTCTACAATGGCGCTACAGCCCAAATCGGACCTTGGCCTCCTGATATTCAGGTTCCTTAACATTTTTTATTACTTATTGTGGAAGGGTTGTTAGTCCTTCGCACAACCCTCTTTCTACGAATTTTTCATTTTCGTAGATTGAGGTGACCAGGGTATATCCAAGCAGGCAATGTGCTGGAATTATATATTGCGTCGACCGAGATTTGAACTCACGACCATCGCATTACAAGAACAACACACTACACTGGCAGAGGAAGTGGAACGTTTAAAATGATTTTGAAACTGCTTATCATCATTCTTATCACCATGCTTTGATTCAATTTCAAAGTCGATAGCTCTCATATACTTGAAGGAGAAATGCTTTTCTTGAATTTATAATACAGATATTTGTATGGGAGGTGGTAAAAGGAGTTAAGCGGAGCTGATAATTTTTCTAGCACTTATTTCAATTATTAAGAAACAAATTCTGGCAAAATTTGAAGTTTGTACTTTTTCAAGTTTGAATGGAAATCGATAAAATGCATTTAACATAAATTATACATTTGTATGGGAGGGGGTAGGAGGAGTGTACGGATCAAAACAAATTTTTTTCGTATTATTAATATTTGTATTTGTATACTGTATACAAAATATCAAGTTGATAGCTTAAACAGTTTCGAAGAAAAATAATTTAATTTAAATTTCAAAATTTCGTGAAATTTGTTTGGGAGGTGGTAGAAGGAGTGAGGGGAAGATGATAATTAATTTTAAAATAAATTGCAATTACAGTAGAATTAATTCTGACAAAATTTCGTCTTTTCAGCTTTAGTTTCAATGAAAATCGAAAATATGTATTTTTCAAAACTGTTCATTTGTATGGGAGGGGGTAGAAGGAGTAAAGGGATCGGGTCAATATTCCGTGATATTAATGACATCTATATCATAATACTTTGACGTAAATTTCAAGTCGATAGCTTAAATAGTTTCAAAGAAAAATCAATTTCTTATTATTTCGAAATTTCATGAAATTTGTATGGGAGGGGATGGAAGGAGTGGGGGGATGTGGCCCGTTCACGAACTTAAAGTTACTTTTTGCTAAAAATGACACAACAATTTTTAGCACTACAGCTCAAAGCGTTCGAGAGTTATGCTGTAGACAGACGGACAGACAGCAACTCGGAATCGAGGTTTTTGAGCGACAACAAATATTTCTGTACCCTTGGAGGCTCGGTGCGGGCGGTATTTCTTAGCATTACAAACGGTAAGGTAAACACAATATCCTCTCAGATTTCATCTAGAGTATAAAAACACTAAAAAAAACAAAATTACTGCACTAGCCTAATTTTCTAACGTTTGATTAGAGCAAACAGATTATACTCACAGATGTTATTTAAATTAAAGTATAAAATATATGCGAAAAAGTCGGACACAACTTTATAATTCTTAGGGAAAATTGAAGATGCGAGTTAAATCAATATGCAGATTAAGCTGGAAGTATTATAGATAAAAGAGAAAAAGACGAAAGGAATGAATTT
The DNA here is from genome assembly GCA_963669355.1 of Chorisops tibialis. Taxonomy (NCBI): domain Eukaryota; kingdom Metazoa; phylum Arthropoda; class Insecta; order Diptera; family Stratiomyidae; genus Chorisops; species Chorisops tibialis. The sequence goes on along the minus strand of OY770262.1, from coordinate 108,128,919 downwards.
TATATTGTATGTGCTTTTTATTATTGTGTTAGAAGGAGTGAGTGGATTTTAATGACCTTTTAATGATTGCTTGAATCACGTTCGAAATTCTCTGTTCACAATATTAGTTTGCTAGTAGTAAATTTTAAGAAATTATTGCATATAATTGCAAGAGATAATTCATTTGTATGATAGAGGGTGCAAGGGTTGTCGGAAAGTTTATAGCTTTTAATACATTTAATACAATTTATACATTTTTATGGCAGGTGATACATTCAATCAATATTCCAGTCTTCTAGGGATTTTTTTCAAATGCATTTTGCAAATTTTCAAGTTTCTATCTTAAAATTTCGTTCAAAAATTTTCAGTTTATATGTATGTTTTTTTCATTGCACATGAAACACTTTGTGCACGTTAGGCCAGGAGGTCAGTCCATAATAATAGTGGAACTTTTATTGTTTTTTCTGTATGTACAACAAACAGATGTATCCACATGGATTATTTATTTTTTGTATCTTTCACCAGAGCCCTAAAAAATTACTCAAAATTTTCGATATTTTTTGCTTAAGACCATGTAGTTCTACAATTTGACAAAATTTCAATTTGATATCTGTACTCAGATTTGATATATAACGGTTTGAAATTTTAAAAAGTGCACCAGTATTCATTAATGCTCCCCATTTTCCCCCAATACTATTATGTCCAAATGTTATATTTTTCTCGTATTTCGCTAGTATAGCTTAATATAGGTTCCAAATTTCAATTACATAGCTTGAGAAATAGTCGAGATATTGGTTTTGAAGTGTTTTTCTTTGCACCCCCTCCCCTTCCTGACCCTCCCTCTTACAATAATTAGCCTTTCTCTAAGTGTGCCAATTATATTAATGGTCTCAAATTATTAATTTTTATGGTAAGGATTTTGGAGAAATAATCATTTAAAAAACAAATCGGCCGACAATTTGTTTTTAGTCCCTTTGTCCCATTAGCCTCTTTTTGGACCCCATTGGATAGAAAATTAAATTATTTTTAAAGTTTGTCCCACAAACTCCTCTATATGTATTTTGATTTTGAGCTTCCTAGCTAGAGCCATGTTTGAGATATTCTAGTTCTTAATTTCCGGTATTAGCGCTCCCCCCGCCACCATCTAAGCCCTTACATTCCTCAAAATGAGTGTCCGCCTGAGATCCGCAACTATCTACAATCCCCCCAAAAATGAACTCTTCAAGGGTTGGGGAGTTAATGTGCGCTGAGCGTACACTTCGGCGTACATTTTGCATTCTTAGGCTATTTTGGTCTTGAAACGTAAAAAGACAAAATTTCAGGCTAGCAAATTTTTTAATTTTTCCAAGTCGATCAGAATATTTTATTATTAAAATATTAAAGTAACATTGTAGAATTGAAGTAAAAACTATTTTCGTATTTTTTGAGTAAATTCAGCTATATTTTTTCATTGTTTGAAATAAACATAATTAATCCAAATATTGGCCTTTCTTTTCGATGGCCTTTGTCATCTTTCGGGTAGAACGATGATTCCATCCTCGTAGAACTGCTATGGTTTCTGGCTAAGAAACTCTTTTCGCAGTAATTTTTTTAGATGAAATCTGCGAGTATTATAAGTTTGCCACAAAGTTTGTAGTGCCAAGAAATAAGGCTCGGGAAAAAAATGAATGATACAGAAGTTCATATAATCACTCAAAAATTTCAAAACCGGATGTCCGTCCGTCCGTCTGTGCGCGCTCTAGCTTGAGAACACGTTGAGCTAGATAGTTCAAATTTTGTACACGTCGTTTTTGACAAAAAAGTAAGGTCAAGTTCGTGAACGGGCCAAATTTCTCCACCCGTTCTAACTCCTCCCATACAAAATGACACAATTGCGCAATTTGTCAATAAACGGATTTGCACGAAAAGTATAAAAACTTTTGGCCTGAAATTTGGAACATATTACTTTTATGATAATATCAATCTTCCGTAAAGAAATTATGCGTGTCCTTCCCCTCCTTCTACCACCTCCCATACAAACTGTACTTGTCATGAATTACTCTAAGCCAATTTCCTCAGTGCGTATAAAATTTAGCGGGCTGAAATTGTGTACCAAATATTTATTTTAAATTGTTAGTAAGGCCAAAAAATTTAAACGATTAGCTTCACTCCTTCTACCCCCTCCCATACAAAATAACACAATTGCGCAATTTGACAATAAACGGATTTGCTCGAAAAGTATAAAAGCTATTAGCCTAAAATTTAGAATATATTACTTTTATGATAATATCAATCTACCGTATAAAAATTATGCGTGTCCTCTTCCTCCTTCTATCACCTCCCATACAAACTGTACTTGTCATGAATTACTCTAAGCCAATTTATTCAGTGCGTATAAAATTTAGCGGGCTGAAATTGTGCGCTAAATATTTATTTAAAATTGTTAGTAAGGCCAAAAAAAACTTAGATGATTAGCTTCACCCCTTCTACCCCCTCCCATACAAAATGACACAATTTCGCAATTTGATATTAAATGGATTTATTCGAAAAGTATAAAAGTTATTAATCTGAATTTTGGGATATATTACTTTCATAATGATTTCAATATACAGTACAAAAATTATTTGCGTCCTCCCTCTCCTTCCAAACCCTCCCATACAAACTACACTTTTTCATGAAATGCTCTAGTCCGATTTTCTCAGAACATATAACATTTATCGAGCTCACATTTTGTAATAAATACTTATTTAGCATTATCACTAAGATCAGAGAAAATTATTTGATTAGCTTTACTGCTTCTACCCCCTCCCATACAAAATGACACAGTTTCACAACTTCACAAAAAATCTATTTTCTTCAAAAGTATGAATTTTACTAGTCTTAAATTTAAGAGATGTCAATTTTATAATATTCTTAGTTATATCTGAAAAAATCAATAAAATCCCCCCACTCTTTCTACCACCTCCCATAAAAACTGCACATTTCAACTAAATCTAACACACTAATTTTCTCAGCTCCTATTCAATTTTTGGAGTAAGCATTTTGTATAAAACATTTTTTATAGCTACTTTAGCATGATGGGGAAAAAATTAGTTCAATGCTATCACCCCTTCTAACACTCCCCATACAAAATTTCTTGGGATCAGAAAAAAATCTATTTCATCTAGAGTAACGTAAGATTGCGCTTTACGCGCAATCGTAGTCCTATTATGTTTTTTTTTTAATTTTGATTTTATTTTAAGCTTGCCCCAATATACTAATTTTATTGTTTTATTGACTTAATTTTTTTTAGTTTTCTTATTTTTTTAATTAATGTTAAATTGTATTTTGTATCATCTGACCTGTAAGGACTTTGTACGGTAGGCTAAATAAATAAATAAGCGACACATTATGCAACCATTTGAGATAATCTATTTTCTAGACATTCTTAGCGTAAGTTATCTTAATGGCTACATTATTTATTTCTCCGACAGTGGAGACGGCTGAAACATTTCTTTGACTAGCTTGTCCGCAATTTCATTCTCAGATATGTTCATGTGGCCCGGCAGTATCTGAATACTCGCAGGTTAAGGTTTTTAGAATGAACCTCGTCACATTTTCATTCATTCATTTGTGGCGATCAACATTTAAATTTTGAATCACAGGAAACTGCGCGATAGAAGTCGCCCCCTAATAAAAATATTTTTAAAAAAAAAGCTTGCAAGTTTTTAAAAAAGCAACCGAACACGGATTATAAAAAACATTATAAAAGTATAAAAATAAATATTTTTAACATTAAAAATAAAAGTTACTTTTGTAATAAGTGGAACATTGTTGTACTCCACATTTGGTGACCCCGACGTCGCAATATGAAGCAATTTCGGTTTTGTGAAGTTTAAAAAACCCACATTTGGTTAAAACATGACGGAAAACATGCCATCAAACACTACGGCAACGGGTGAAGTGTGCAGAATCGGGATTAAGCCTCCACTATTCAGCAAACGAGATCACACTAAAGGCTTGAGATCTTACTGGTCATTCGTCAAAACGGTCAACAACAATTTCATTTCTTCTTCAATACCACCTCCTGTTGATGGCGATCGTACCTTGATTGATCCTATCGAAAAAGTTGACTTACTAGCAGCAAGTTTGGCAAGAAACTTCCGACTTCCATTTTCAAATCAATCGCCTCCCTCTCTAAATGATTCTGGTTTCTCGTAGCCCCCACTACATTTTCGCACGAGACTTATTTCTAGGATCCTTCAAGTGCTCCTCTTCTTTAGCTAAGCCTCTTCGCAAACTTTTCTACCTTTCCTATTCTTCTGGGTGCTTTTCACGTATGTAGAAAGTTGCGAATGCGGGTTTTCCAATAAGGACTTGACAGCTTTTTTTCAAAATAAAATGCAAACCATTTGAGATATTTCAAAAACTTTATTATCGGGTTGAAGTACAATCAAAACATTTATGAATGGAACTCGACTTCGTTTATATGGCCACCGCGGGCACGTTTGCAGCGGTCGATTCGTTGGACCCAATTTTCGATGACTCGGCCACACATTTCGGCCGAAACGGCTGCTATTTCGTGTTCAATGTTGGCTCTGAGCTCTTCCAACGTCGTCGGCTTGTTGGCATAGACCAACGACTTGACGTGGCCCCAAAGAAAAAAGTCCAGAGGCGTTAAATCGCACGAACGAGGCGGCCAATCGACTGGTCCATTTCTTGAGATAACACGCTCATCAAACTTACTCTTCAATAAATCGATTGTAACGTGTGCTGTGTGGCTTGTGGCACCGTCCTGTTGAAACCACATGTTGTCCAAGTCCATATCTTCCAATTCGGGCCAAAAATAATCGGTAATCATGGCGCGATAACGATTACCATTCACAGTAACGTGACGATCATTATCGTCGACGAAAAAATATGGCCCTATGACGCCGCCGGCATGCAAACCGCACCAAACAGTTATTTTTTGTGGATGAAGTGGTCTTTCATGAAGCACATGTGGATTTTCACCAGACCAATAACGCATATTTTGCTTATTGACGAACCCACTGAGCCAAAAATGAGCTTCGTCACTGAAGATGATTTTGCGATGAAATTGATCATCTTGGCGCATCTTTTCCAGAGCCCAATCGGAGAACGTACGTCGCTTCAAATGGTCCATCGGCTTCAATTCTTGAGTCAGCTTGATCTTGTATGGGTGTAAACCAAGATCCTTACGCAAAATTCGCCATAACGTGGTCTGGGCGATGCCCAACTCTTGAGAACGCCGTGGAATTGACTGATTTGGATCATTTGCTACGGACGTTTCAACGGCAGCGATATTTTCGACACTTCGATCAACCCGTTGTCTCACTGGCACGGCAACATCACACAACGAATATGTAGACTCAAATTTTTGCACTAAACTTGTTACTGCCTGTCTACTAGGGCGAGAATTACGACCGAAAATCGGATTTAACGCTCTTAAAGTAGCGGTCACCGACTCCGAATTTCTGTAGTAAATTTTTATAATTTGCAGACGTTGTTCCTTCGTGTACTTTACCATGATAAAAAAATTAAGTTTACTGAATAAATTGACAGTGACAGTTTGATGATTAGTTAAAGGGTGCGTTCACAAATTGAATTCAAAGTTGTCAAGTCCCGATATATGATTTCAATCGACTGTACAAAAATTATTTGTATCTTCCTCGCCTTCCACCACCTCCCATACAAACTGCACTTTTAATGAAATGCTCTAAGCCAATTTACTTAGTGCGTGTAAAATTTATCGAGCTGAAATTATACACTAAATGTTTATTTAGAATTATTAGTAAGACTAAAAAGAATTAGAAGATTAACTACACAATTTCACAATTCGATGATAAACGGATTTTTTCGAAAAGTATAAATGCTATGGTAAATGTTCCAGTGGTGGACACCCCTATTGTTTATCAGCCATATAATTGTCACAAATGACCGTAGATCAAAACCGATGGTACCATTGAAAAGGCTATTGATTTGCGCATCGATCTATAGATAGACAAATTTGATCCATTTTATGAGAGATATATAAAATATAGTGGAAAAAGTCAAAATCGTGATTTTACGAAAAGTGTACCTAAGTTGGACACCGCCCCTAATTTTCAGAAATTCTACCAAATGAACTCAAAATCGATGGCAATTCATAGCATTGATTGTATTTTTTATCGAATTAAACAATTAAAATCAAACGAATTTTGGTAAAAATGAATCGATGAAGAGCCAAAAAATCAAAAAATTAACAGAAAAATGAAAAAAAGCAAAAAAAACCGATAAATCATGCCTCTTCTTCCTCCGAATATTCAGAATCGCAATGAATGCAAGTGAAGAAGCCGTTTTGAATGTTTGCACACTTCAAATGCACTTCCTGCTTGCACGTATTGCATGCAATCGAATTATTTTTCATGCATTTGGATGGCATTGTTAGCAAACATTTGATGCAAAAATCAGTTTCGGATGGAGAAGAAGAAGAATCATCATTTGCTTGTTTGGCCGTTGATGTTTTTTTCTGCTGTGGTTGTGTTTTTTTTTTGTTTGTTTTCGATTTGGCTAGTGTCGTTTTCTTTTTTGGCAATTTGGACAACCGTTTTTCATCATTCGCTTTTCTTTTTTGTGCTCGATGCGCAACGATGAAACTTGTTCTGCTGAAGTCAGAACAGCACTTTTCATTACCTTGCGACTACGATTGCTTTTCTGTTTTGGACTTCTGTAATGCAGTGGTCCAATACTTTCCACGGCTGTTCTTAAGCTAGCACCGCTAGTAGATGGCTCAGAAGTGGAAACTTCTCCATTCGCCCCTGGTTCATCGTTGAATGTGATCAAACGCTGATTTTCTGGATCAAGCTCTTCTCCGTGTTGGACAATATTTTTTCTCCACCCATTTCAGCCACCAAAAAATTCGAATCCGTGAAAATTCCAGAGTTGATGGGACAAATTCCTGAAAAATGTGATCGAATAATAGTCAAAATTAGAAAAATTCGAATAAAAAAAATTGTTTACCTGTGGCTCTAAGGCCAGCTTTAATATTTGTGGGCGTAAAAGCATCATCCATGCATTGAGAAACAATTTATGGAATGTGGTGAATTTCAACGGGCACGATTCGCATTATTTTTTGTTCATTCCATGCATTTTACTTTATTATTTTAATAATAAAGTATTGTGATCGACTTGGGAAAAAAAAAATTTGCTACCCTGAAATTTTTTTTTTCGCGTTTCATGACTAAAAATGCAAAAAAAAATATAAAAAAAAAACATAACAGGGCTACGATTGCGCGTAAAGCGCAATCTTACGATACTCTAGATGAAATAGAATTTTTTGTGATCCCAAGAAATTTTGTATGGGGAGTGTTAGAAGGGATGATAGCATTGTACTAATTTTTTCGACATCATGCTAAAGTAGCTATGAAAATGTTTTATACAAAATGCTTACTCCAAAAACTGAATGGAAACTGAGAAAATTAGTGAGTTTGATTTAGTGAAAATGTGCAGTTTGTATGGGAGGTGGTAGAAAGAGTGGGGGGATTTTGATGATTTTTTCAGAAATAACTAGGAATATTATAAAATTGGCATCCCTTAAATTTCAGACTAGTGCCATTCATAATTTTCAAGAAAATCTATTTTTTGTGAAGTTGTGAAACTGTGTCATATTGTATGGGAGAGGATAGAAGTAGTGAAGCAAATCAAATATTTTTTTTTTCACCTTAGTAATAATATTAATTAAATATTTATTACAAAATATGAGCTCAACAAATGTTATATGTTCTGAGAAAATCGGCTTAGAGCATTTCAGGAAAAAGTGTAGTTTGTATGGGAGGGGGTGGAAGGAAAGGGAGGAAGCAAATAATTTTTGTACTGTAGATTTAAATCATTAAAAAAGTAATATATACCAAAATTGAGACCAATAGCTTTTATACTTTTTGAGTAAATCCATTTATTGTCAAATTGCAAAATTGTGTCATTTTGTATGGGAGGGGGTAGAAGGGGTGAAGTTAATCATCTCATTTTTTTTGACCTTACTAACAATTTTAAATAAGTATTTGGTGCACAATTTCAGCCCGCTGAATTTTATAAGCACTGAGGAAATTGGCTTAGAGTAATTCATGATAAGTACAGTTTGTATGGGAGGTGGTAGAAGGAGGGGGAGGACACGCACAATTTTTATATGATAGATTGACATTATCATAAAAGTAATATATTCTGAATTTCAGGCCAATAACTTTTATACTTTTTGAGCAAATCCGTTTATTGTCAAATTGCGTAATTGTGTCATTTTGTTTGGGAGGGGGTAGAAGGGGTGGAGCGATTTGGCCCGTTCACGAACTTGACCTTACTTTTTTGTCAAAAACGACGTGTACAAAATTTGAACTTTCTAGCTCAACGCGTTCTCAAGCTAGAGAGCGCACGGACGGACGGACGGACGGACAGACGGACTGACGGACATCCGGTTTTGAAATTTTTGAGTGATAATATTAACTTCTGTATTCATCATTTTTTTCTCCGAGCCTTATTTCTTGGCGTTACAAACCTTAGAGCGAACTTATAATACTCTCAGATTCCATCTAGAGTATAAAAATCCGTCTGTCTGTACGCCGTCCGCCGTACGCTGTACGCCGACGTGTACGCTCAGCGCACATTAACTCCCACACCCTTCAAGATAAAAAGTTCATTTTTGGAGGGATTGTAGGTAGTTGCGGATCTCAGGCGGATACCAATTTTGGGGGGTGTATGAGTTCAGGGGGAGGCAGGGGGAGCGCTTAAACCGAAAAATACGAATTCAAATATCTCAACCATGGTTACAGCTAGGAAGCTAAAAATTAACATACATATACAAGAGTTTGTGGGACAACTTTTAAAAATAACTTAATTTTTTTATCCATTGGCGTGCGAAAAGGGGGGGCTAAGAACCAATTTTCGGCCGAATTTTTTTTTCAAATAATTATATCTTCGAAATTACTTCCCATAAAAAATTGATATTTTGAGACCATCAAGATAGTATATAGATCTACTAGAAGCAGTTTAGATAGAAGCTAATTAGTGAAAGGGAAAGGGTCAGGGGGGGTGCAAAGAAAAACACTTAAAAACTAATATCTCAACTATCTCTTACGCTATGCAATTGAAACTTAAAATGTATACTAAGCTTTACTAGCGACATACGAAAAAAATATAATATGTGGGTATTATAGTAGTGGGGGGAAATGGGGAGCATTTCAAAAATGGCACACTTTCCAAAACTACAAATCATCAAATCTCAAAATTGAGTACAGATATCAAATCAAAAATTTGTCAGATTATAGAGCTATATAATCTTTAATTTTTGTAAAAAATTTGAGTTGGGGGGTGTCAGGGGAGGGAGGTGGAAAGCGAAAATGTTGAAAGTTTTGAGTAATTTTTTTATGGCTCTGGTAAAAGATACAAAGTTTAAATTTTGCACGTCGGCACATCTATTTGATATAGATAGAAAAAAAATAGTAATTTGTTCAAAAATTGTTATGCTCCGAAGTGGGGGTTTAACGTGCACAAGGTGTTTCATGTGGAATGAAAAAAACACATAAACTGAAAATTTTTGAATGAAATTTTTAGGTAGAAACTTGAAAATTTGGGAAATGCATTTAAAAAAAAATTCTAAACGTTTGAAATATTAACTGGTTGAATATTTTTAAAACTTCTACTCCCTCCCATACAAAATTATTTTTTCGACCAATTTTATGAAATCAATTATCACCTAACTATCAAAAGCTATCAATTTGAAATTTTGCACAAAAACTTAGAAAAATAGTTTAAATACAATTACGGTAAAAGTTTTGAAATCATGCTTGCCCTTCTACCCCCTCCCATACAAAAGCATGATTTCGACCAATTTCATTAAATCAACTAATAACCAACAAATTAAAAGCTACGAACTTGAAATTTTGTACGAGCACCTTACAACAGAAAAAAAAGAAAATTCCATCACAAATTTTACGATTCCCCTACCTCCTCTACCCCCTCCCATACAAAATTATTTTTTCGAGCATTTTTAAGACATCAGTTATCAGCTATCTATTAAAAGCTATCAATTTCAAATTTTGCATGAAAACTTATAAAAGTAATTCAAATGAAGTTAATTTAAAAGTTTTGAAATTGCGCTTACCGTTCTACCCCCTCCCATACAAAACTATGATTTCGACCAATTTCATTAAATCAACTAATAACTAACAAACTAAAAGCTACGAACTTGAAATTTTATACAAGCACCTTACAAGAAAAGCGAAATAAAACTGCATATCAAATTTTACGATTCCCCTACCTTCTCTACCCCCTCCCATACAAATTTTCGGTTTCGTGAAAATAAAATACACCGAATTTTATGAAAATTTTATGCAATTTCGTCTATGAAACTGACATTCTATAGAGAGAATATTGGACGTGATTCAAGCAATTATTAAAAAGCTGTTAACATCCACCCACCCTTGCTATTACCCCTCCTCCTCCCCTCATAAAAATCCAAACTTGCAGAAACGAATGAAATATTGTTAAATTGACAACAGCCCTGCCCGAGAAACCCCTTTGCACTTAGCTTTCCCTAACCACTTTAACCTGCATATTGACTTTCCACTCATCCGCAACTTTTCCCAAGAATAATAAAGTTTCGCCCGACTTGTTGGCAGTTTATTTATACTCTAGATGAAATCTGAGAGTATATTGTGTTTGCCTTACCGTTTGTAACGCTAAGAAATAACGCTCGCACAGAGCCGCCAAGGGCACAGAAATATTTGTTGTCGCTCAAAAACCTCGATTCCGAGTGTCCGTCTGTCCATCTGTCCGTCTGTCCGTCTGTCTGTCTGACCGTCTGTCCGTCTGTTTGTCTGTTTACAGCATAACTCTCGAAAGCTTTGAGCTATAAGGCTAAAAATTTTTGTATGTCGTTTTTAGCAAAAAAGTAACTTTAAGTTCGTGAATGGGATACATCCCCCGACTCCTTCTACCCCCTCCCATACAAATTTCATGAAATTTCGAAATATTAAGAAATTGATTTTTCTCTGAAAATATTTAAAGTATCGACTTGAAATTTAGGTGAAAGTATTATGATGTAGATGTCATTAATATTACGGAATATTAACCCGATCCCCTTACTTCTTCTATCCCCTCCCATACAAATGGACAATTTTGAAAAATACATATTTTCGATTTTCATTGAAACTAGTAAAACTGAAAAGACGAAATTTTGTCAGTATTAATTCTACTATAATTGCAATTTATTTTGAAAACAATTAATAACTTCACTTCACTCATTCTACCCCCTCCCATACAAATTTCACGAAATGTTAAAATTTAAATTAAATTATTTTTCTTCGAAACTATTAAAGCTATCAACTTGATATTTTGTGTTAAGTATACAAATAGAAATATTATTAATACAAAAAAAATTGTTTTGATCCGTACACTTCTTGTACCCCCTCCCATACAAATGCATAATTTTTGTTAAATGCATTTTATCGATTTCCATATAAACTGGAAAAATTACAAGCTTCACATTTTGCCAGAATTTTTTTCTTAATAATTGAAATAGGTGTTAGAAAAAATTATCAGCTCCGCTTCACTCCTTCTACCACCTCCCATACAAATATCTGTATTATAAATTCAAGAAAAGCATTTCTCCTTCAAGTATATGAGAGTTATCGACTTTAAAATTGAATCAAAGCATGGTGATAAGGATGATGATAAGCAGGTTGAAAATCATCTTAAACGCTCCACTTCCTCTGCCACCTCCCATACAAATGCCCCAACTTCAGGAAAACTATGACCAATTTCTTTAAAAATAATGAAAACTAAAACAATTTACATGCCATGTTCGGTGTTATATACGAAAAATACAAACCTCCCCCTCTACTTCTACCACCTCCCATGCAAAAGTCTTTATTCACTATTCGAAAGAATTTGAGATAACATGTTTTCCGGTATATTAAAGTCTTTTCCATCTCATCTAGAGTATCATTTGATTGGGCTGTAAGCCCAATCATAATTCTCTTATGTTTTTTTATAAGCCGCCGTGGCTGCAGTCGATGGCTTCAGTGAGGAGGAAAAGACAGCATTGTAATGGAAAGTTCGTTGGCCAAGTCAATGGCCTCAATCGACAAATGAGAATCATGATTGTCAAGAAACAACAATTGTGGCTTAAGAAATGATACGTGTGTGTATTTGATGAAATGTTTCATGAACATCACAAATTCTCGTTGCTGCATCCATCCAGATCCATTACAAGCACCAATAGAGCCAGGCATAGCATGATCCAAAAAATATGTGTGCATATTTTTTTGCGGAAAGATAAAAAAAGGTAGAGGGACAGTTGCAGCGGCATTTACAACAGCAGCCATCGTCACTAGAGTGCCACGCTCTTGTGAAGCCATTTGTCCAACGTTCTTCGAACCTTTCCGGGTAACGATTTTACCGATTTTTGTTGAAACGGTTGAAAAACCAGACTCATACATATTCCAAATGGAATGTGGACCATATTCAGCTTCCTGTGTAACTCGATTCAAATTGGCAAAAAAAGAGCCGACGCTTTCACGATTAAAACCATGCATTCGGTTCAGGCTTATTTGTTGGAGTGTTCGTGAGGACATGTTAGGATGTCTTTGCAGAAAATTGTCAAACCATTTTCGGTCGGCCTAGAATGCTCATTCCAAGTTGCTGGATAAGCAATTTCAATTTGTTTTGCAAATTGAAATGCGAGCTGTTTCACTTCAGTAATGCTGAGGCCATGATACAAGCTACTGCATTTTAATATGTATTCCATCAACGCTTTTTCGTGTATTTTAGAAAATATCTGAAAATGCGACAAATTAAATGAAAGCAAAAAAATCGCAACAAAATCATAAAAACATTCAGGCTTGGGCTCCATTGTTGTGCTTGTATCCAGAACTTGCAATATTTCTTCATCAGTTGCGGCTGTAATGTCCTGAATTTCAGACTGAACATTGCTCACATATCGAATTCAACTTGAACGAGGAATATTCAAATCAATCGAAACTGATTTTTTCGATTTTTTTGGACCAATACCCGTTTAATTGCTGCCACTAAAACTGATGGTGCAATGATTTCAATACGTTTGGGACTCATTTTCAACTAAATATCACAAAAAATCCATAAAAATTAAAAAAAAAAGATGAAAATATCGAAAATGTGAATAGCAATCCAACACTGTCCAACATAGGAACATCAACGGTGTCCAACTTAGAAACAGCCGCCATTTCGACAGATTAACATGTCAAATAGAATAAATTGAACTAGGGCAATTTTTGATTGCAGAATATGACAGAGAATGAAAAAACGAATAAGAAAAATTCATTTACCTTGATTGAATGTAAAAATTATTCACTTTAATTTTCACTTAAAAAATTAAAAAATTCACTTTGAAAAATCGAAACTTCAATATTTTTTTCTGGAGCAACAAAAACTACATATAGAAAGCAAGCTGATACTGAGAGCTACCGATGACAGTAGTTAGAGCACACTGACAACAAAACTCAGAAAATAAAACCGGGTGTCCAACTTAGGGACAGTGTCCACCACTGGGACATTTACCCTGTTGATCTGAAATTTAGAATATATTACTTTAATGATGATTTCAATCTACTATATAAAAATATTTAAGTCCTCCCCTTCCTTCCACCACCTGCCATACAAACTGAACTTTTCGTGAAATACTATAAGCAAATTTACTTAGTACGTATAAAATTGATCGAGCTGAAATTCTGCACTAAATATATATTTAAAATTATAAGTAAGACCAAAAAATTAGGCAGTTAGCCTCAATCCTTCTACTCCTTCCACACAATTTGACACAAAACTTTACAAGAGTCGATTTTCTTGAAAAGTATGAATGCTACTGATCTTTAATTTAAAAAATTTCGAAAGCATGATATTTTTAGTCATTTCTGAAAAAATCATTAAGATCTCGCCCCTCCTTCTACCACCTCCTACACAAACTACACAATTCCACTGAATACAACACACTAATTTTCTCAGTACCTATTAGATTTTTGAAGTCTAAATTTTGAATAAAACAGTTTGATGTCAACTCTAGCGTGATGTGAAAAAATTAGTTCAATGTCATCACCCCTCCAGCACTTCCATTCAAAATTTCTTAAAATCCAAAAAAATCTCTTTCATCTAGAGTATCTGCCGATTGGGCTTTACGCCCAATCGTCGTCCTGTCATATTTTGAATTTATTTTTTCCTCGTTTCGAAGAGACCGGAATAAATGGTAGTCAAAAGGCGCAAGGTAAGGGCTATAATGTGGATAAATTAAAACTTCACAACCAAGCTCGTCAAGTTTTCCCCGGGTCACTGATAACATGCGCCAATTCGATAGAGTAAATTTTCCGCACTCAATTCATGCGGAAAGCACTCACTGTGACATCAATTTTCAAAAATGAAATCGCCTGAACCATTTTTGTGCTACACGCATCGATAGAGCATTCTTGCCCTTGAGGAAGTAAAACTTAAAAATGGCAGAAATTTCTTGGGTAGGACTTCCATTTTTAAACTTTAATATTATGAGTACAAATAAGTTTCCGCCGTTTTCTATCAAAAATTAGGAATGTATTGTGAAAGAACGGTACATTACCTTTTATTCAAAGTATTGTCCATCACTAGCTACTAGTTTTGCCCATATTTCTGGTAGCATCTGAATACGACGTCGGAAGAACTCTTCATCTTTTGTGGCTATCCACGAATCGACTCAATTTTTAGTATTTTCATATGATGTAAAGCGCTGCTCATTTATGATACAATTTTTTATTAGTGTCGATGACAACTCTCATTCTCATTTTAACTATGAAATTTCGCACTTTTCTTTTTCTTTTCGAACTTAATTTCAACAAAAAATTTTCATTCGACACTAATGAAATGTCTTTTCCTGGAAAATTGCAAATCAAGTTTAATTTTTGAGATATGATTAATGAGAAAAATCAACTTCAGTCAGAGAAAAATCTTGATAACCATAATGAGATTTGAATTTGAAAAGTTTAATAAAAAAAATGGAATTTATTCATATTTACGAGAGCGGATTGATAATGACGTGTAAAAACGAAGAAGTAGGGGGTAGCTAATGGATTTGGTATTTTTTTTTATCTGTTTCTTCCTTAAATATATTACCTGCAAAAGGCTTAGCCAGATACCTTTTTTAGTTTTTATGAAACTGCTGTCTAAGCAAGTAAACTTTTAATAAATTTCATAAATGGATAAAAACGAATTTCGTGTGCTAAAGTAACCAAAAAAAATGAGACTAACATTACGGGGACTCTGCACCATCGATTGCAATGATTAACAAGTGTTTTTCAGAATTCAAGCGTGGTCGTACGAGCACAGAGACTATACAAAGTCCAGGTCTCCCAAATGAGGTCACCATACCAGAAATGATCGACAAAATCCATGATCTCGTGCTGGGAGATCGTCGAGTGAAAGTGCGTGAGATAGATAAGGCGGTAAGCATATGAACGTGTTTGGAATATTTTGAAAAATCATTTGGACATGCGGAAGCTATCCGCAAGATGGGTGCCGCGACCAAAAACGCAATCGTGTGAAAACTTCACAGTACAATTTGCAACTGTTTCAACGTGATCAAAATGAATTTCTTCGTCGATTCATAATTGTTGATGAAACATGGATCCACGACTATACTCCAGAAACCAAACAACAGTCACAACAATAGATGGAAGCCGGTTCAAGCGCACCGAAGAAGGCAAAAACCGCTCCATCGGCTGAAAAGGTTATGGCGACGATTGTTTTGCGATTCCAAAGGAATAATTTTCACCGATCACTTGGAGAAAGGAAAAACAATAACGGGAGCATATTATACTCAGTTATTGGATCCACTGAATGCTGCAATCAAGGAAAAACGGCCGCATTTGGAGAAGAAACAAGTGTTGTTTCATCACAACAACGCTCGAGCTCACACCTCAGCTGTTGCAGTGGCAAAATTGTTGGAATTACGCTACGAATTCCAGACTTCAAAAAATGGCTTGCTGGAAAGAGATTCACCACGAATAGTAATGTCATCAATGAAACCATAGCATATTTGAAGGGTTAGAGAAATCTTATTATTTGGAAGGGATTCAAAAATTGGAAAAAACGCTGGACAAAGTGTATCGAGCTAAAAGGAGACTATGTTGAAAAGTAAAATAAATTTTTGCCGAAGAAATTTTGTTTTCTTAATTTTTACACGTCATTTTCAATCCGCCCTCGTATCAGAATAAGGGATAGGTATGATAGCGTGTTATAATTATACATATATAATATTATAGCATTCAAAGTTACTCGATGGCTCACGCAAATAACTCGTGTTCATTCTAGAAATCATTTTTAGAGCAAAAATTATTTGTGAATGTATCTAGATTGGTGTATTTTTGTGTTAGAGATGATAAGTTATTACGGGTTTGTTTCACCTTGTGGCAATTAACATATAAATGATGCGTAGTATATTGCTGTATACTTAGCTAGTTGTTCGTTCAAAGCGACGCATGGTCGCATAGACTGTCGGTATATCTAGTTCACATCAAGTTCAACTGAAACAGATATTGCGTTACCTGTAGATCCTGAGGCCATCTCCGATTTAGACTATAGCACCATTGAAGAAAATCTTCGTACACCTACGGCAACTTTCAAGACTCTTAAATTCCCTAATTTTTAGAGCTGTACATTTTTCAAGCGGTTATGAATTTAATCAAGATTTTCAATAATACTAAAACATCAATAAACTCAAAACTGCCGAGAGTTTCATAATAGAATTTTATCTATTTTAATAATTTTCATAATCTTGACCATCGTGTTTTCTAATCTCATAATCGAACTGTCATGCTACTATACGAACTTGTCCTTCAATCTTGAAATTTTGAATTCTATGGTCTTTTCTCGGAGATTTCAGCAAAAGATTTAAACTTCTCTGTTGCAAATTAGATCGTAGACTGCTCCTGGAAAATTAAAAATTTATAAGAAAATATGTGTATGTCTGAAGAGCTTTTTAGCTTCGTGAATATTGCAAGAAGTTTATGGTCCTTTGGTAGTTAACGCATACGATTGCCATGAAAACCTTTTGTCTGCGAAATTATTTGAGTTTTGTCATTATCCTTCGGGCCGGGGTTTCGTCCTAATTTTAATATCGTGTAAATTGTAGAAATTCATTTGGAAGGCTGTGAAATCTGATGGAATTATACGAAAATACTTTAGGGTTAGACATCTGTTTAGGGATTCAATTGATTACTTGATTATTGATTACAGAGTGGGAGCGTTTATTGTAAGTACAAGACCTGGAATTTTCGATTAGATGAAGTTTCTGTGTTGGAATAACTAATTGGTTCAGATATTATTTTATTTATCAGTTTTAAATATTTATATGCTGGTCCACAATAAAAGGCCAAAATGGCGTAAAGATCAATAATGCGATATTTGAGATGAAGTTAAAAGATTTTAATGGACTAGAAAATTATCGCACGTCAATGTGTTTGAAATTCATAACTTTATAGTTTCGTAAGAGGGTGGAGGGAATTTAAAAATTTTTGAATAAACAAATATATCTGACATGATATGAGAACTATTTATGACATTACCAAGTTTGTAAATTATATGTTTACATCTTTTATGATTTTAAAGAAGATTTAAAATCGATTTTTCCGAAATTGTGGCATTGCAGAATTATTTTTACTCTCATAATAAAGTATTGTGATCGACTTTTAATTTTAACTTGAAAACTTGTACAAACACTCTCTAAACCATTAAAAGTATCTTGATCTCTTCACTACTTCTACACCCTCCCATACAAAAGTGTAATTCCGACCAATCACAATAAATCAGAAAATTAAAAGCTACGAACTTCATTCAAAAAAAAAAAAAAAGAAAACTGCATCGCAAATCTTACGATGCCCCAACCAGGGCCGTGCGTTAAAAAATGGCGCCCGGGGTATAAGTTGAAATTTGCTCCCCTCTTTTATTAGAAACAATAAAAAAAATAACAGGACTGCGATCGTGCTATACTCTAGATCACAGTTTAATTATACGTAAAACAGTTGGCAAACGGGAAAGAACTTCTCGAAATGAGCTCACCAATCTGCGTGCAATCTCCACGCACATATACGAACAATCTACGTGTAAAATATTGCTTAGTAATCAGCTGTTTAATGTTTTGGGAGGTATAAACATGGAGCGAACCAATCAAAATCGTTCATTTGGGAGGAAAGAGTTTTTTATGCGAAAAATTTTTTGATCTATGGGTAACATAGCCCGTTTTCGCACTCAGTCTTCTTTCGGTCTGCTCTAAGATGAAAGAGAAATTTTTTGATTCGAAGAAATTTTTCAGTGGAAGTGGTACAAGGGTTGACGACATTGTACTAATTTACTTTATTATTCAAATAATAAAGTACTGTGATCGACACAGGAAAAAAAAAATTTGCTACCCTCAAAATTTTTTTTTTCGCGTTTCATGACTAAATTAGCCTAAAAATGCAAAAAAAAAATCCGTCCCGCCGTACGCCGTGCATATGGACTCATGTCTCCGAGACCGTTAAAGGTAGAATGTTCGTTTTTGGGTGGATTGTTGATTGGGTAAGTAAAATCTATTTTCTAAATTTTGGGTGGTGTTAAGTGGAAGGAGGAGGCGGGGGGAGGGAAAAAGTCGAAAACTACACTTGCTAATATCTCCACCACGAATGCAGATAGAAAGTTGAAAATCAGTAGAGATATAGAGAGGGCTGTGGGAAAAAACTTTAAAAATAATTTAATTTTTTTATCGATTTGCGTTCGAAAAGGGGGGGTTAAAAACAAATTGTCGGCCGAATTGTTTTTTCAAGTGATTATATATTCAAAATTACTTATCGTAAAAAATTCATATTTTGGGATCATCAAGGTTTCATTGGAATCAGCTTAGTGAGTGGCTAATTATTTTAAGGGGGGGGTCAGGAGTTGGTCACAAGAAAAACACTTAAAAATGAATATCTCAACTATCTCTTAAGTTATGTAATTGAAACTTAAAATGCATCTTAAGCTATACTAAAAAAATACAAAAAAAAAATATCACATGTTGAAATAATATTAGTGGGGGGCAATGGGGAGCATTTGAAAAAATGGTGTACTTTTCAAAATTAAAAATCCTTATATCTCAAAAAAGGGTACAGATATCAAATCGAAAATTTGTCAGATTATAGAACTACATAGTAGTTAATTTTTGCAAAAATTTTAAGGTGGGAGGTGTACGGGGAGGGAGGTGATAAACAAAAATATCGAAAATTTTGAGTGATTTTTTCAGGGCTCTGGTGAAAGATACAAAGTTTAAATTTTGCCTATAGATTCATCTATTTGATATACAGAGAAAAATAATAATAACTTGTTCCATAGTTGTTCTCTCCCGGTCTAACGTGCACAAGGACTTTCATGTGCATTGAAAAAAACACAGAAACTGAAAATTATTGAATGAAATTTTAAGGTAAGAACTTGAAAATTTGCAAAATACATTTAAAAAAAATCTTTAAATACTTGAAATATTAGCTGGTCGAATACCTTTATAACTTCTACCGCCTCCCATACAAAATTATTTTTTCGACCATTTTCAAGAAATCAATTATCACCGAACTATTAAAAGCTATCAATTTAAAATTTTGCGTAAGAACTTCTAAAAATAGTTGAAACAAAATTCCTCCAAATGTTTTGAATTCGCGCTTGCCCTTCTATCCCCTCCCATACAAAAGTATGATTTCGACCAATTTCATTAAATCAACTAATAATCAACAAATTAAAAGCTACGAACTTGAAATTTCGTACGAGCATCTTACAATAAAAAAGAAAGAAAATTGCATCACAAGTCTTACGATTCCCCTCCCTCCTCTACCCCCTCCCATACAAAATTATTTTTTCGAACATTTTTAAGAAATAAGTTGTCAGCAACTCTTAAAAACTATCAATTTCAAATTTTGCAGAAAAACTTATAAAAATAATTCAAATGAAGTTGCTATAAAAGTTTTGAAATCGCGCTTTCCCTTCTACCCCCTCCCATACAAAACCATGATTTCGACCAATTTCATTAAATCAACTACCAATCATCAACCACAAACTAGAAGTTACGAACTTGAAATTTTATACAAGCACCTCAAAAGAGAAGCAAAATAAAACTACATATCAAATTTTACGATTCCCCTACCTTCTCTACCCCCTCCCATACAAATGTTCGGTTTCGTGAATGTAAAATACACCGAATTTTATGAACTTCGTCTATGAAACACATTCTACACAGAGAATATTGGACGTGATTCAAGCAATTAATTAAAAAGCTATTAACATCCACCCAGCCTTACTATTACCCCTGCTCCTCCCCTCATAAAAACCCAAACTTGCAGAAACGAATGAAATATTGTTAAATTGACAACAGCCCTGCCCAAGAACTCCCTTTCACTTAGCCTTCCCTAACCACTCTAACCTGCATATTGACTTTCCACTCATCAGCAACTTGTCCCAAAAATAATAAAGTTTCGCCCGACTTGTTGGCAGTTTATTTATTGTAATCTACGCAAAAAAGTAGGTATAAAAAAACATCGAGATCGCAGCATTACATTTTTTTTTCATTGGAAGCAACTGGTCAAAATAAAAATAAAATAATCTTAATTCATAAATTTAAATTCAGCACAAAAGAATAATGTAAAAGTATTTCAATTTAAAAAAAATATTTAAAGGTAACATAAAATAAACTGCCAACAAGTTGGACGAAACTTTATTATTCTTGGGACAAGTTGCGGATGAGTAGAAAGTCAATATGCAGGTTAGAGTGGTTAGGGAAGACTAAGTGAAAGGGAGTTCTTGGGCAGGGCTGTTGTCAATTTAACAATATTTGATTCGTTTCTTCAAGTTTGGGTTTTTATGAGGGGAGGAGCAGGGGTAATAGTAAGGCTGGGTGGATGTTAATAGCTTTTTAATTAATTGCTCGAATCACGTCCAATATTCTCTGTGTAGAATGTGTTTCATAGACGAAGTTCATAAAATTCGGTGTATTTTACATTCACGAAACCGAACATTTGTATGGGAGGGGGTAGAGAAGGTAGAGGAATCGTAAAATTTGATATGTAGTTTTATTTTGCTTCTCTTTTGAGGTGCTTGTATAAAATTTCAAGTTCGTAACTTCTAGTTTGTGGTTGATGATTGGTAGTTGATTTAATGAAATTGGTCGAAATCATGGTTTTGTATGGGAGGGGGTAGAAGGGAAAGCGCGATTTCAAAACTTTTATAGCAACTTCATTTGAATTATTTTTATAAGTTTTTCTGCAAAATTTGAAATTGATAGTTTTTAAGAGTTGCTGACAACTTATTTCTTAAAAATGCTCGAAAAAATAATTTTGTATGGGAGGGGGTAGAGGAGGGAGGGGAATCGTAAGACTTGTGATGCAATTTTCTTTCTTTTTTATTGTAAGATGCTCGTACGAAATTTCAAGTTCGTAGCTTTTAATTTGTTGATTATTAGTTGATTTAATGAAATTGGTCGAAATCATACTTTTGTATGGGAGGGGGTAGAAGGGCAAGCGCGAATTCAAAACATTTGGAGGAATTTTGTTTCAACTATTTTTAGAAGTTCTTACGCAAAATTTTAAATTGATAGCTTTTAATAGTTCGGTGATAATTGATTTCTTGAAAATGGTCGAAAAAATAATTTTGTATGGGAGGCGGTAGAAGTTATAAAGGTATTCGACCAGCTAATATTTCAAGTATTTAAAGATTTTTTTTAAATGTATTTTGCAAATTTTCAAGTTCTTACCTTAAAATTTCATTCAATAATTTTCAGTTTCTGTGTTTTTTTCAATGCACATGAAAGTCCTTGTGCACGTTAGACCGGGAGAGAACAACTATGGAACAAGTTATTATTATTTTTCTCTGTATATCAAATAGATGTATCTATAGGCAAAATTTAAACTTTGTATCTTTCACCAGAGCCCTGAAAAAATCACTCAAAATTTTCGATATTTTTGTTTATCACCTCCCTCCCCGTACACCTCCCACCTTAAAATTTTTGCCAAAATTAACTACTATGTAGTTCTATAATCTGACAAATTTTCGATTTGATATCTGTACCCTTTTTTGAGATATAAGGATTCGTAATTTTGAAAAGTGCGCCATTTTTGAAATGCTCCCCATTTCCCCCACTACTATTCTTTCAACATGTTATATTTATACTCTAGATGAAATCTGAGAGTATTATAAGTTTGCCACAAAGTTTGTAACGCCAAGAAACAAGGCTCGGAGAAAAAAATGAATGATACAAAAGTTCATATAATCACTCAAAAATCTCAAAACCGGATGTCCGTCCGTCCGTCCGTCTGTCTGTCCGTCTGTCTGTCCGTCCGTGTCCTCTCTAGCTTGAGAACGCGTTGAGCTAGAAAGTTCAAATTTTGTATACGTCGTTTTTAACAAAAAAGTAAGGTCAAGTTCGTGAACGAGCCAAATCGCTCCACCCCTTCTACCCCCTCCCATACAAAATGACACAATTTCGCAATCTGACAATAAACGGATTTCCTTGAAAAGTACAAATAACATTGATCTGAAATTTGAAATGTGATACTTTTATGATGATTCCAATCTACTCTTTAAAAATAATTGGTGTCTTCTTCCTCCTTCCACCACCTCCCATACAAACTGCACTTTTTCATGAAATGCTCTAAACCAATTTACTCAGTGCGTATAATAGTTATCAAGCTGAAATTGTGTACAAAATATTTATTTTAAATTATTATTAAGACCAAAAAAAATGAGACGATTAGCTGTACCCCTTCTACCCCCTCCCATACAAAATGACACAATTTCGTAATTTCACAATAAACAGATTTGCTCGAAAAATTTAAATGCTATTGGTCTGAAATCTATACATATAAATATAATTGTAGTGTCTGTCTGTTATTTGCTTATAAATGGCTATAAGTTAGTTTTTTGAGTTATTTTAGCACTAACTAAGCATAAAAACACATTTTTGAAATTTTTGTCTGTCTGTCTGTCTGTCTGTCTGTCTGTCTGTCTGTCTGTCTGTACGACCGCTTTTCACGCACAAACGGCTGAACCGATTGTAATGAAACTTGCACAGTTTGTTAGGTGTCCATCGGAATGAAATCTGCTTTTGGTTTTATTTCACTCTCCTCACGCCTTCTACCCCCTCCCATACAAAGTGACTCATTTTCAAAAATATATATTAATCAAATTTTCTTGAAAACTATAAAAGCTATTAATTTGAAATTTGGACCATATTATTTCTATTATAAATGCAGTCTTTTGGTATACAAATTATTTAAGGTCTGTCACTCCTTCTACCACCTCCCATACAAACTACACTTTTTCATGAACCACTTTACACCAATTTTCTCAGTACGTGTAACTTTCAAGGAGCTAAAATGTTCTATTAAATCCTTAATTAACATTATTATTAATATCGAGATAAAATTAACCGATTAGCTTCACTCCTTCTACCCCCTCCCATACAATGTGACACAGTTCCACGTCTTCACAAGAATGCGATTTTCTTGAAAAGTCTGAATGTTACTGATCTGAAATTTAAAATATATCAATTTCATGATGATTATAGTTGTTTCTCAAGAAATCACCAAAAACCCCCTTCTCCTTCCACCACCTCCCATATAAACCGCACTTTTTCACAAAATACTCTAAACGAATTTTCTCAGTACATTTAAATTTCATCGAGCTAAAAATTTAAACTTAATCCTTAATTAGCATTATTATTAACAGCGGGAAGAAAATTAACCGAGTAGCTTCACTCCTTCTACCCCCTCCCATACAATGAGGCATATTACACGACTATGTAACAATTCGATTTTCTTGAAAAGTGTGAATGATACAGATCTGAAATTTAAAGTGTATCAATTGCATGATAGTTGTAGTTGTTTTTCGAAAAATCACAAAAAACCCCCCACTCCTTCTACCACCTCCCATACAAATTGCACAATTTCATTAAATTCAAACCACTAAGTTTCTCAGTACCTACTCAATTTTTGAAGCTTAAATTTGGTACAAAACATTTTTATAGCTACTCCAATATGATGTGAAACAAATTAGTTCAGTGCTGTCACCCCTTCTACCACTCCCCATACAAAATTTCTTAGCACCGCAAAAATTTCGAATTCATCTATTAATAATATCGTATGATTTGGCTTTACGCACAATCGTAGTCCTGTTATGTTTTTATGCTTAATGTTATTTTATTTGCTTTTTTTTTTAGTTAACACCAGCTACAATTATTCACATTTTCTTAACGCTCTTCAACACGTATATGATCTCGAATCACGGGTTTGATTTGATCACGAGCCTGTCCCATAAAAATGGGAGTATCATGCTTTCATTCTTAATAATTTATGGTTCTGATTCCAACAATATACAAACCATTCTCTTCAAAGAGCCATTAAAGTAAGCAGATTTTATATCCCATATAATGCATTACTAACTACATTCTCAAAAATTGCTTATTAATGCGATATTTATGCGGACGAAGTCGCGGGCGTTTGCTAGTTTGGAATATATTACTTTTATGATAGTCTAAATCTACTGTTCAAAAGTTATTTGAGTCCTCCCCTTCCTTCCACCACCTCCCATACAAACTGCACTTTTTCATGAAATGCTCTAAGCCAATTTACTCAGTGCGTATAAAATTGACCGAGCTGAAATTATACACTAAACATTTATTTAGAATTATTAGTAAAACCAAAAAAAAATTAGGCGATTAGCTTTACCCCTTCTATCCCCTCCCATGCAAAATGACACAATTTCACAACTTTATGAAAAGTCGATTTTCATGAAAAGTACGAACACTACTGATCTGCAATTTAAGACATGTCAAAAGCATGATATTTATACTTATTTCTGAAAAGTAATTAAAAACTCGCCCCTCCTTCTATCACCTCCCATACAAACTGCACTACTTCACTACATCCAATACACTAATTTTCTCAGTACCTATTAAATTTTTAAATCCTAAATTTTGTATAAA
This sequence comes from Chorisops tibialis, assembly GCA_963669355.1. NCBI lineage: Eukaryota > Metazoa > Arthropoda > Insecta > Diptera > Stratiomyidae > Chorisops > Chorisops tibialis. Next base: position 108,103,964 of record OY770262.1, on the reverse strand, counting down.
ACATTTTGATAGCAACCTTACCGCCATGTGAAAAAATTAGTTTAATGTCGTCACCCCCTCTACTACTTCCCCTACAAAATTTCTTAAGACACAAAAATTTCTCTTTCATCTAGAGTATCGCACGATTGGGCTTTATGCCCAATCGTACTCCTGTTATGTTTTTTTTTGTTTTTTTCTAGTATAGCTTAATATAAGTTTTAAGTTTCAATTACATAACTTAAGAGATAGTAGAGATATTCATTTCAAGTGTTTTTCCTTGCACCCCCCCTGACCCTCCTCCTTACAATAATTAACCACTCTCTATGCTGATTCCAAAGGAACTATATGCCATACTGACGGTCTCAAAATATGAAATTCTTACCATAAGTAATTTCGAAGATATAATCATTTGAAAAAATAATTTGGCCGACAATTTGTTTTTAGCCCCCGCTTTTCGGACACCAATGGATAAAAAAATTAAATTATTTTTAAAAGTTGTCCCACAAACCCCTTTATACGTGTCTTGAGTTTTAGTTTCCTAGCTGTTACCATGGTTGAGATATTTGAATTCGTATTTTTTGGGTTAAGCGCTCCCCCCCTCCTCCCCGTGAACCCGTACACCCACAAAATGGGTATCCGCCTGAGATCCGCAACTATCTACAATCCTTCCAAAAATTAACTTTCTATCTTGAAGGGTTTGGGAGTTAATGTGCGCTGAGCGTACACGTCGGCGTACGGCGGACTGCGGACGGCGTACAGACAGACGGATTTTTATACTCTAGATGAAATCTGAGAGTATTATAAGTTTGCTCTAAGGTTTGTAACGCTAAGAAATAAGGCTTGGAGAAAAAAATGAATGATACAGAAGTTAATGTTATCACTCAAAAATCTCAAAACCGTATGTCCGTCTGTCCGTCCGTCCATCCGTCCGTCTTTCCGTCTGTCCGTCCGTCCGTCCGTCTGTGCGCTTTCTAGCTTGAGAACGCGTTGAGCTAGAAAGCTCAAATTTTTTACACGTCGTTTTTGACAAAAAAGTAAGTTCAAGTTCGTGAACGGGCCAAATCACTCCACCCCTTCTACCCCCTCCCATACAAAATGACACAATTGCGCAATTTGACAATTAAAGGATTTGCTCAAAAAGTATAAAAGCTATGGGCCTGAAATTTGGAATATATTACTTTTATGATAATGTCAATCTATCGTATAAAAAGTATGCATGTCCTCGCCCACCTTCTACCACCTCTCATACAAACTGTACTTGTCATAAATTACTCTAAGCCCATTTACTCAGTGCGTATACAATTTAGGGCGCTGAAATTGTGCACCAAATATTTATTTAAAATTGTTAGTAAGGCGAAAAAAAATTAGACGATTAGCTTCACCCCTTCTACCCCCTCCCATACAAAATGACGCAAATTCGCAATTTAACAATAAATTAATTTACTCGAAATGTGTAAAAGCTATTAATCTGAGTTTTGGGACACATTACTTTCATAATGATTTAAATCTACAGTAGAAAACTTATTTGCGTCCTCCCTCTCCTTCCACCCCCTCCCATACAAACTACACTTTTTCATGAAATGCTCTAAGACGATTTTCTCAGAACATATAACATTTATAGAGCTCACATTTTGTAATAAATACTTAATTAGTATTATTATTAAGATCAGAAAAAATATTTGATTAGCTTCACTACTTCTACCCCCTTTCATACAATATTACACAGTTTCACAACTTCACAAAAAATCGATTTTCTTGAAAAGTATGAATGGTACTAATCTAAAATTTAAGGTTTGTCAATTTTATAATATTCCTAGTTATTTCTGAAAAAATCACTAAAATCCCCCCACTCTTTCTACCACCTTTCATACAAACTGCACATTTTCACTAAATCTAACTCACTAATTTTCTCAGTCCCCATTCAATTTTTGGAGTAAGCATTTTGTATAAAACACTCTTATAGCTACTTTAGCATGATGGGGAAAAAATTATTTCAATCCTATCACCCCTTCTAACACTCCCCATCCAAAATTTCTTGGGATGACATCTAGAGTATCGTAAGATTGCGCTTTATGCGCAATCGTAGCCCTGTTATGTTTATACTCTAGATGAAATCTGAGAGTATTATAAGTTTGCTCTAAAGTTTGTAACGCCAAGAAATAAGGCTCGGAGAAAAAAATGAATGATACAGAAGTTAATATTATCACTCAAAAATCTCAAAACCGGATGTCCGTCCGTCCGTCCGTCCGTCCGTCCGTCCGTCCGTCTGTGCGCGCTCTAGCTTGAGAACGCGTTGAGCTAGATAGTTCAAATTTTGTACACGTCGTTCTTGACAAAAAAGTAAGGTCAAGTTCGTGAATGGGCCAAATCGCTCCACCCCTTCTACCCCCTCCCATACAAAATGACACAATTGCGCAATTTGACAATAAACGGATTTGCACGAAAAGTATAAAAGCTATTGGCCTGAAATTTGGAATATGTTACTTTTATGATAATATCAATCTACCGTATAAAAATTATGCGTATCCTCCCCTCCTTCTACCACCTCCCATACAAACTGTACTTGTCATGAATTACTCTAAGCCAATTTACTCATTGCGTATACAATTTAGAGAGCTGAAATTGTGCACCAAATATTTATTTGAAATTGTTAGTAAGCCCAAAAAAATTTAGAATATTAGCTTCACCCCTTCTACCCCCTCCCATACAAAATGACACAATTTCGTAATTTGACAATAAACGGATTTACTCGAAAAGTATAAAAGCTGTTAGTCTGAATTTTTGGATATGTTATTTTCATAGTAATTTTAATCTACAGTAGAAAAATTATTTGTTTCCTTTCTCTCCTTCCACCCCCTCCCATACAAACTACACTTATTCATGAAATGCTCTAAGACGATTTTCTCAGAACATATAACATTTATTGAGCTCATATTTTGTAATAAATACTTAATTAGTATTAGCACTAAGATCAGAAAAAAATATTTGATTAGCTTCACTGCTTCTACCCCCTCCCATACAATATGACACAGTTTCACAACTTCACAAAAAATCGATTTTCTTGAAAAGTATAAATGGCACTAGTCTGAAATTTCAGGGATGTCAATTTTACAATATTCCTAGTTATTTCTGAAAAAAATCACTCTAATCACCCCACTCTTTCTACCACCTCCCATACAAACTGCACATTTTCACTAAATCTAACTCACTAATTTTTTCAGTTCCCATTCAATTTTTGGAGTAAGCATTTTGTACAAAACAATCTTATAGCTACTTTAGCATGATGGTGAAAAATTAGTTCAATGCTATCATCCCTTCTAATACTTCCCATACGAAATTTCTTGGGATCACAAAAAATTCTATTTCATCTAGAGTATCGTAAGATTGCGCTTTACGCGCAATCGTAGCCCTGTTATGTTTTTTTTTTGCATTTTTCGGCTAATTTAGTCATGAAACGCGAAAAAAACAAAATTTCAGGGTAGCAAATTTTTTTTTTTCCCAAGTCGATCACAATACTTTATTATTAAAATAATAAAGTAAATTAGTAATGATTTTCAAAACATCAATTCAATACATTAATTCAATCTATTTCATTCCTTGTAATGAATCTATTAATTTCTTTTCTACTTCTTTTTTTTTTTTTTAAGTGACACCGGAACTAGAGGGGTTGCCCTTTTGTACTGAAGCACAGCTCCGGTGAGGGGGGAAGGATATTGGTTTTTGGGAATTTAGGGGATAGAGTCGGAAGTGGCTACGAATATTTCCCTTGTTTTGCTGAATGTTGTAGTCATGCGGGAACACCGAGATGGGCAGCGAGTTCCATATTCGAACAATCCGGTTTAAAAACGAACCACGAAATTTGACAGTGCGACCGAAGGTGGGGTTGAGAGAATACTTATGAGCGCGCGAAGCAGCTCTAGTATTACGGAGTAAGGGCATGCATGGGGGCATGGGATTAAAGATTTCGTCCGAACAATCTCCATTGTAGTAGCGATACAAAACGGTTAGGGAGCTTACAGTTCGTCTATACTCGAGTGAATCGAGCGAAGAAGTGATGACTTAATACTATAACATCATTGTTTGGTTGCTCATTAAATAAAGCTTCATCGTCGTTGCCGGATTGCTTAGGAAGTTCATAGTTTGTACTTGTGCTATTAAATCTATAAAATCATTTTTAATTTTAGGGTCTGACAACTTCAAATCATCCAATATTGTTTCATAACTATTTTTCAAGGTTTTACTTTTATCTAAAAAAAATATGGTGCGCATTTCTTCTAAAAATGTTACCATTTTCCGCTTGTATTGTACCTATATGATCGTGGCTCTTTACATTTTGATATAACTTTTCCCTTTTCCCAAGCAGAAGATGGTAATTTCTTGAAATAAACGCTATCACCGCTACTAAATGTCATTGAATCTGTTTTATTTCGATCATATTTAGTTTTGACATTGTCTTGCAACTTTAGCATATCATTTCTATATTTAGTGTGGTTAACGTATTGTGGTCCTATTTTTTCGTCAAGGGTCGGCATTTTTGTTCTCAACGATCTACCCATTAGCAGCTCAGAGGCCGAATATTGCCCTATTTTCGTATTCCTTAAACTTAGAAGGGCCAAATATGGATCATCTCCTGATTCGCGACATTTTCTTAAAATGTTTTTAATAGTTTGCACAGATCGCTCTACTAATCCATTCGATTGTGCGAAAATTGGGCTTGAAGTTTGATGGTTAATATCCCATTTGGATAAAAAAATTTTGAATTCTTTCGATGAGAAACGTGGACCGTTATCTGACACAAGATTTGACGGTTTTCCAAATTTTGCAAATATTGATTTCAGATGTGTAATTACAGTAGAACTATTATTTGAAGGTAATTTACACATCTCCACAAATTTAGAATAATAATCTACAACAAGATATAAATATTTCTTTCAAAATCAAAAAAGTCTATCGCTACCGTATCCCACGGTTTTTTCGGTATTTCATGTGGCATTCATTTTTCTTTCGGTTTTGCTTTCCTGTATTTCTGATATACAGGGTGTTTGGTACTCCGTACATAACCTTGTAAGGGGTTATTCCTGGATATATTTCGAGCAAAAAATTGTTCTACGGAGATGGCCAATTTTCAATATCCACGGAGATACAGGGTGATCAAGAAAAGTCCTTCGGACCTGTACCCTCACTCACTCAAAACGCTATATCTTGAAAACCAATAATCGCATTTCAAAGTGTTATAGCTTGTTTTTTAGGGAATCAAATTATCTTTCATTTAGTGTAATAGTCCGTATTGTACCTGTACCCAATCCTGAGGTATTTCCTTCAGACCACAAATTTTTGATACTTTGACCCTCAAAATTCTGTGATCAATGCAGTTTTTCTCAAGAAAACGCATTATAAAAATGTCATTTTAATGTTGTTTTTTTATGTGCCATATTATTGCCTACAAAAGATGCACACATACTTATGACTTAGGTTTTCCCGTTTTCCAGGTAATAAGCAAAAATACATATGGCTTAAAAATAAAATATGCCATAAACCAACCCTCGTTCTAAAAAAACTACCTGAAATGTTGTTAAACTGAAATATTCTTTGTGTTCTTTAATTACTATTTAAATTATCAATGAATGTCCTTTAGGTAGTATTAAAATTATCGAGAAAATGAATTAAATTAAAATGAGTTTCAACACAACTAGGTGCAGCACTTTGCCCTTTTTAATGGGTTACCTAACAAAATGAAAAGCCTATAAAAGCAAACCATACTTCATATTTTTATCAGTTTTAGTTAAATTTGTAAAAGAACAAGGTGTCACTAAAATTAAGAAAAGAATTTCGAAATGCCTGAGTTCACGAACGAAGAATATGCAGACATAATTTTCCTCTATGGAGAGTGTCAGGGAAATGAGCAAGCGGCGCGATCTTTGTATCATCACAGATTTCCCAATCGTCGAATACCTTACCCGAGAGTATTCCAAGACGTTTACAGAAGGATTAGGGAAACAGGCAGTGTTAGGACAAGCAGAGTGAATGCAAATCCTGCGCCGGTAATCGCTGTTTCAATTGATCAACGAATCCTAGCTGCAGTTCAAAATGATCCATCAACTAGTATACAACGCTTGGCATTGCGGTTTAACGTCTCTACGTGGAAAGTTTGGAGTGTCCTGAAAGCAGAACGTTTGCATCCCTACCACCACACACCAGTGCAGGAGCTGTTACCCATTGATTTACCCAAAAGGATGGAGTTTTGCAATTGGCTCCTTGAACGACAAATAAGTGACGAGAATTTTATCAGCAGCATTCTTTGGACGGATGAGTCCCAATTCACCAGGGACGGTATCACAAACTTCCACAACTTACACACATGAGCTGAGAGCAATCCACATACAAGAAGAGAGGCATCATTTCAGCACAGATTCAGTGTCAATTTATGGGCAGGTGTGATTGGCAACGATTTTATTGGTCCTATTAGGCTTCCGCCTACCTTAAATAGTTCCAATTACTTGCATTTTTTGACAAATGATCTACAGGAGTTATTGGATGATATGCCACTGCAACGATTGGCTTCCATGTTTTACCAACACGATGGTGCTCCAGCTCATTACGGCCGACAGATCAGAGATTGGTTAAATTCCAATTATAGCAATCGCTGGATCAGTAGAAATGGACCGATACACTGGCCTGCAAGATCCCCTGATTTAACTATTATGGATTTCTTTGTATGGGGACGGATGAAGGACCTTGTCTACGCAACGGAAGTAGTAACGTTGCCGGATCTAAACACCAGAATCGATGCGGCAGCAACAGAAGTAAGGCAGCAGTTGAGGAGTATGAACAGAAAGAGAACACTGGCAAAACGAGCTTTAGCGTGCATTCAAAATGAAGGTAGCCATTTTGAACATTTATTGTAATTAAGGAAATTTGAAATAAACCGTAAAAACCATTCTTAAGTTCTTTTAGTTCAAGCGGAGAGTGTTGATCAACCTATTCTTGCTTTTTTGACAAAAGTGCTAAATTATTGGAATGATAATTTCTTCTAAACTATAAAACTTATGCAATGCAAGTGTATGCGTCTTTTGTAGGCAATAATATGACACAAAAGAAAACAACAATAAAATGACATTTTTATAATGGGTTTTTTAGAGAAAAACAACATTGATCTTAGAATTTTGAGGGTCAAACTGTCAAAAATTTGTGTTCCGAAGCAAATATCTCAGAATTGGATACAGTTACAATGCGGACTATTACACCAAATGAAAGGTAATTTGATTCCCTAAAAAACAAGCTATAACACTTTGAATTGTGATTATTAGTTTTCAAGATATAGCGTTTTGAGTGAGTGAGGGTACAGGTCCGAAGGACTTTTCTTGATCACCCTGTATCTCCGTGGATATTGAAAATTGACCATCTCCGTAGAACAATTTTTTGCTCAAAATATATCCAGGAATAACCCCTTACAAGGTTATGTACGGAGTACCAAACACCCTGTATACTGCAGGAAAATACATAATCTTCAATGCTTTTTGATATTCCTGGCCAATATACAGCCGCCTTAGCTCTCACTTTCATTTTCTCTATCCCTGGGTGTCACGTGTGTAATATTTCTAGCATATTATTTCTCATTATTTTAGGTATAATGATGTTAGAACCTTTAAAATATAGACCATTATTGAAAAACAGCTCGTGCCTTATTTTCCACAAAGACTTTAATTCTTTACTCAAGCTAAATTTATTTCTGGGCCACCCATTAATTTCATAATTCCTATTTTTTTGCAATACGTCATCCTCTTCTGTGGCCTTTGCAATTTCTTCTTGCTTTTCTTTCGTAACTGATAATTTTTTTTGTATAAATCCTGTATTTCAATATTTTTGTCTAACTCTGATTCCTCTTTGTATGGGAGTGGAGCCCTAGATAAAGTATCTGAATTGACTAGTTCCTTTCCTGGCTTATATGTGACAGTCAGTTTATAGTTTTGTAGAGCGAGCATCATATGCTGTAAGCGTCCTGGTATATCTCCTAAGGATTTTTTAAAAATTGCAATCAAAGGTTTATGGTCTGTTTCTATTATTACGTCACGTCCATAAACATATTCGTGAAATTTCGTAACACCAAATACTAGACCATATAATTCCTTTTCTATTTGGGCATATCTAACCTGTGTGTTTGTTAATGATTTAGAAGCAAATGCGATTGGTCTGTTATTTTATAAAAGTACAGCACTGACTGCACTTTTTGAGGCATCTGTTGAAACAACAATTGGTTCTTTTTCATTATAATAGGTTAATATCATTGGAGAAGATATAATGTTCTTTAAATTGTTAAAACAAAGCTCATGATTTTCTGTCCATTGCCAGACTGCTTGATTTTTTAACAGTAGTCTTAGTGGCTCAGATTCATGAGACAAATTTGGTATGTACTGTCCTTAATAGTTCAACATTCCCAGAAATCTTTGCACATCAGGTTTGTTTCTTGGTGATGGCATTTTTTTGATTGCTTCAACTTCACAGAACTTACATTTATCTTTGTTAAACTTAAGATTTGCTAATTTAGCTCTTTTTAATACTTCTTCTAATCTATGATTATGCTCTTCCATAGTATTACCCCAGACTAGCAAATCATCGAGATAAATTATGACCTCTAAGTCTCCAAACAATTCTACCATTGTACGATGGAATATTTCCGGTGCTACACTAAGCCCATATGGCATTCTTAAATATTTGTACCTACCAAATGAAGTATTAAATGTACACAATTGTGTACTTTCGTTATCTAACTTAATCATCCAAAAGCCACTACTTGCGTCTAGTACCGAAAAATATTTTGCTCATATTAATTTAGATTTAATTTGATAGATGTTTGGTATTGGATAATGAGATCGTAGCAAACACTCATTTAGATTTTTAGGATCTAAACAAATGCGTAACTTTTTATTGGCTTTTTCTACAACAACAATTGAATTTGCCCATTCTGTAGGACCCGTAAGACCCAAGCATACGATCTAGCTCCTTCTTAAGTCTGTGACGTAAGCTGAGTGGTATTTTCCTAGGTGCATGAACCACTGGCTGTGCATCCTTTTTTAAGACTAGTTTACAAGATACGTTCTTTAAACAACCTAATCCCGAAAACAACTCCTTATATTCTTCCATTTCTTGCCATCCGTCTTTAATTTTTACTTGACAAATTTTCTTATTGAGATTGCACTTAAGGCAATCTTCCAGACCAATAATTGTTTTACAGTTCAAATCCACTAAAACAAATTCTATGACATGACTTGAAGATTTGTTGTTGTCACCCAAATATTCACATTGTAGAGCACATTTTCCGACGCAGCCAAATTTTGAGCCACCAAAAGATGTTAATCCCACTTCTGACACCATGTTATGTTCGTTATTGTAATAAAAGACTACGTCTGTTCTAGTTGGCTACTTGTATTTGACTGACTCTCTACTTTACAACTGGTATACATGTACTTGTATAAATCTGCTACTACATATTGTAACAGTCATTAAATGCAATATGAACGTGTATGTATGTGGTCCATAGTCGAATACATTCTTCTGAAACCTTCCTATTTTCGTGGTTGGTTTGCGTCGAGTACATTAGATATTCGGTTGAGGACTACTTTTGGGAACATTTTGTAAAAATTCGACTGATAGGTTTATAATTCGTAATATCTTTCCTGTTCCCTTTTTGTGAAAAAGAATAATATTAGATGTTGTTCGTTCTTGTGGTATCGATTGTATTTGTATCACTTGATTCAAAATTCCACCCAAAAAATTCTAGAATTGATGGTAAAGCAATTTAAATTTCGTCAGTGATGCAGTCGCTTCCTGGACTCTTAATATATCTGCTTTTTGCGTTTTGATTGCTTTTTTAACTACAGCTTGAGAATAATTGGGACTAAAATTACTTTTGGAGTGCCCATACATTATGGAGTCTATTTGCTTTGTGCATATGTTGTTTGAGTATAAATCTTGGTGAAACGAAGTTTCATTTACGAGTACACTTTTTTTGATAAGGCGGCTTTCAAAGCTAGTGCTGAACAATTGGGATATTGAAGCTTTATCAGAGATATTATTTAGTTTTTATCAATCATTTCGAAACGCTCCTTTTGTCTTCTCCCATACAAAATGCGCCATTTCATGAAATACAATGTACCAATTTGTTCAGTACCTATCAATGTTTTAAAGCTCAAATCGAATACAAAAGTATTTTGGTAGTGGTTACAAAGAGATGTGAAAAAAAAATTCGATCCCGCCACACATTCAATCACTTCCCACCAAAACTTAGCAATTGGAAAGTATTGAAAGTTACAGACCTGACATTTAAATTCATTTCTTTATATATTTTAAAATCTCTATAAATTTCCCTGACTCCTTACCGAACTAGCTTACCCGTCTAAATAAAAAGATTTCATACTGTTCTGCTTTTAAATGTGACGTTTCGGTTACTGCTAAGACTTTTATCTGTTTGACAAAGCAGAGACCGCAACGTCACATTCACAGTGGGAAATCTGGAAATCTTTTCTTTTAATTCGAAATGCTCTGTGAAAACATTCACTAAAACATTTGGTGCCTGACTTGTTACCTTTAAGAACCTAGGAATAATCACAATATTCCATCTCAATTATAAAAATATAGAAAATAGAACTTTAATCAAATTGCTTTAAATCATTTGAGTAAGGAAATCGATAGCTTGAAAGCAGTTTGAAGAAAAAAAAACATGCCTTATCTGCGACCGACAGTTACATCCCCCAAATAAAAACTGCCATAAATCACCCATCATTTGAGTTTTCCATTCAAATCCAAATTTCAATAAAAATCGATTATTTTGTATCAACATTTGCATTATCGCGATAGAAGAGAATATAATAATTTCGTTCTTCTCTATATTTGTCTCCTTATACCTTGTAGAATAAGCAATTCATTAACCCTTATAAGCTCCTTATCAAAAACTCAGACATCTTGAAGAATATCCCTATTTCAAAAATTATGTCTCTTTTTACCGGGATTAGGGATTTGGCAGGATAACACTACGGGACATAAGTACACCATCATAGCCACTTAGTAATTGAAACTAAATAAGATGTCTTCGCCATCCGTTTTCTATGTTGAGCTTGTGTAATTTCAATAATATAAGCTTATTAATGAGCTTTGAGAAATTCTCATTATTTGCGATTCGTATTTCGCTTTTTCCGTCCTACTCAATAGGACAATTACTAGGAACGAATATTTATAAATAAAATATTTAATTAAAAAACTAAGATGTATCAGTTTCCAATAAGGCTCATCAGCAACGGAAGTAATGCCAAAGAAACTACAAATTTCATCCAAATGCAAAAATTGAAAAGGGTCGGTTTAAACTTTGAACTGTCAATCGAAGACTTTTCAAAAGGTCAATTTTATCAAATTTGAGCCAATAATCGACGTACGTTTCGTAGTCCGCCATTTAAATTTCAAGTGTCCGAAACGAGTGTGATATCAAACTGGAGTCCCATTGCAGATCATATTATCAAAAATGTCTGCGGACATTGGACACCTAGAAAAATGATTTACCTTGATAAGCATAAACAACAGAATATTTAGATCTATCGTTAAATGAATCATTAAAAATACTTTCCTCGCTAATCCTGAAAACTTTACCTCAATGGAGTAAAGTAGAAAATGAGTACTCTTATTTTTCCGAAAACCAAAAGAGGATTTAAATTAACCAAATTAAATATTTTTAAAGTTTGAAATGAAAAACGAACATTTTGGAAGTTTGTTAGCCCACGATAAATGGGAAGCATTCTTTTAAAAATAGAAACAGTGAGCAATCTTTAGAATTATTAATAATTTTGATGCAATTTTTTGCGATTCCATCATATAGTACTAACTTAAAACAGATTTTTAGTTTGATTAAATCTCAATTGACCGATGCGAGAAATAATGTTTGTAGGCCTTATTGAAAGTTTAGATTTTATTAAATAAAATTTCGAAATTTCGATTATTGTAACTTTTATAAATCAATAAAAAATGAGAAAATGATGAACAAAACCAAGAGTTCATGTAAATATATAAATTAAAAGGCCTAATATTGAATTATATATTTTATAAACATTTAACAGAAAAGAACATTTCTAAATTATTTTTGAAAATGATTTAATTTTACTGTAGTTGTATTTTTTGTTCATGATTTATGGATTCTATTTATCGTATTAAGAGTAACAAAACCCAAACTGCTTTTATAAAAAAAAGCCTTACAAAAAGGAAAGTTTTAATTTATAATTGAACATAAATTTATTTTATTTATTAAATTCATTCATTGCTCAGACTAAACATCTTCTCAACTTTTAATGACTAATATTGTGTTATGTCCCCGGAAGGGGGTAGTTGTACTATGAGGTTTTACCAATTCCTGCAACTATCTTTGGAGTTAGCGACTCCACGGACCTGAGCTAACTATCCCGCTCTGGGATGGGGGCTGTAGAATTCACCCACAGCCAGTCCTGCTTGCCCTAAAAATGGCAAATGGACACTCACTGGATCATGGGCTTATCACCCGTGATCTTAAGACCTAAATGATACGAGAAACGGATACATCGCCTCGGATACGGACTGATTCTACGGCAACGACTTTTGGAATATGATTGGCTTCTGGAACGTTCGAACATTGAATGACGGGGGAAGAGCTGGGGTTACTCGGTCCTTGCACCGCCAGTCAGTGATCGACCGTGAAATGAAGCACTATAACATCCAAATCTTGGGCTTGAGCGAGGTCAGGTGGACAGGATCAGGAGAAGAACGAACCCCTAGCGGAAATACTATTCTGTACATTGGCCCTGAAAGTGAAGCCAGAAATGGCGTGGCGTTCGTCCTTACGCCGAGAGCGAGAAACAGTCTCATTAACTGGAAACCAATCTCGGATAGGATTATCGTCGTCAGGCTCAGGACCAGTGTCAGAAACGTCACAATTCTGCAGTGCTACGCACCAACTAATACCGCAACATCTGGTGACAAAGAGGAGTTTTATAGTCAACTGAGTGCCACCTTCGAACGTGTTCCAAGAGGTGATATTATTATCATCTCGGGAGATATGAACGCCCAGCAGACAACACTGGACTAGAACACGTCATGGGGAGGCATGGTGACCCTTGGGTCGACCCTTCACGACCTTGGATTAAGAGACCCGAAAACGGCGAATTATTTGTGGAGTTCTGTAGTACTCGGCAAATGGTCATCGGAGGGACCCTTTTTCCACACAAGAGTCATCATAAAACATTTTGGGTTTCCCCTGATGGTGTTACTCAGAACCAGATCGACCATTTGGCTATAAGTCGCCGATGGAGAAGATGTCTCCTCGATGTGCGAGCGAAACGTGGAGCTGACGTGGGGAGCGATCACCACTTGATGGTTGCCTGCTTGAGATTGTGTACAGCAGCTATCCGACGACCACAAATTCTTCAAATGAAGCGCAAGCTTAATATGGATAAACTCAGAGATCCCAACAAAAAACTCGAGTACACCACCATTCTACGCGAAAAGTCATCCACATTGGGTGAACATGAAATGCGCACACTGGACGCCAATTGGGAGGCAACCAGAAACACTTTTCAAACTAGTGCTGAAGAATCTGTGGGATATGCGCAAAGCGGTGAGAAACCCTGGATGTCGCAAGACACATGGGACAAAGTTGGCAATCGGAAAAAAGCCAAATTGGCAATCATCTCTCAACCCGATGTCAACCAACGAACGCCCGACTTGAGGCAGAACTACCGCGATGCTCATATACAGCTTAAAAAGGCTGTTAGACGCGACAAGAGAAAGGCCATTGAAGATCTGGCAAACAAGGCAGAATCTGCGGCTTACCTTGGGGATATGGGCTCACTATTTAAAATCATGAAACAATTGACGAACAGGAATTTCACCGCCAGGTGAGAGATGTCAACGGAACTCTGCTTAATATGAGTGAACACCAGTTGCGACGATGGAAGGAATACTTCTCTGATATTTTAAACATCTTGTCAGATGAAGATATTCCGGAAACAGAACAACTTCCAAACATCCAACCGCAACAATCCTCTATTAGGGACGATCCCCCAGATAAGGAAGAGATAGTTTCCGCCATTCGGTCAATGGCAGGAAGGAAAGCTCCAGGTATAGACGGACTACCAACCGAACTCCTCAAAGCGGACCCGGAAATAACAGCCGATATACTCCTCCCACTCTTCACTAAGGTGTGGAATGATGGAAGATATCCGACTGAATGGAAGGAGGGCGTCATTGTGAAAATTCCGAAGAAGGGCGACCTTCGGGATTGTGGCAATTGGCGTGGTATATGTCTACTTACAGCCGTATCAAAAATTATGGCTAAGGTAATTCTCAATAGGATTAGTGATGTCGTTGTTTATCAGGCTGGATTCCGTAAAGGGTCGTCTTGTACCGACCACACAAATACCCTACGGATAATATTAGAGCAGTCAGCCGAAATGGGTTCGCCACTACATCTCATGTTTGTGGACTTCGAGAAGGCTTTCGACAGCGTTAAGCGAGATTACATATGGAATGCTTTGCGTAGAAGATGTATTCCAGATAAGGTCATAGCTATGATTAAAGAATCCTACGAAGATGCAAGGTGTCGCGTCTTGCATAGAGGAGAGCTGTCCGAGAGCTTTCCTGTGCGAACGGGTGTCAGACAAGGCTGCATATTATCACCAGCCCTGTTTCTGTTGGTAATAAATGACATCTTGAAAGCTGCACTGGAAGGTGGGGAAGGTAAAGGTCTTCAATGGAGACTATTTAACATCTTAAGTCACCTTAATTATGCTGATGACGTGTGTTTGCTTGCACATACCCGTTCGGACTTAGAGTCAAATGTTCGCTCGTTGCATTCTAAATGCAAAGAGGCGGGACTGAAAATAAATGTGCGTAAGACCAAGTACATGCACATGGGTTCGAACGCAAGCACACCGATTGTTCTTAATGGACAGAATGTGGAAGAGGTGCAAGATTTTTGCTATCTCGGAAGCATTGTCAGCATGGACGGCGGAGCCGAAAAGGATGTTGATGCTCGGCTAAATAAAGTTCGTCAGGCCTTCGGTATCCTTTCCCCTTTCTGGAGGTTAAGAGAGATCTCCCTTCGCACGAAGCTGCGAGTTTTTGACGCATGCGTCAAATCCGTGTTGTTATATGGTTGTACTACGTGGAAAGTGACCGTTCGACTTACCAAGAAACTACAGACTTTCGTAAACCAATGCCTCCGACGCATTTTAGGAATATTCTGGCCAGAAGTGATCTCCAACGACGAACTTTGGAGTACAACTCGCCAGACTAAAATAGGTATTGAGATTCAACGGCGAAAGTGGCAGTGGATCGGTCATACTTTGAGGAAACCAGAGCAAAACATCGCAAAACAGGCTCTGGATTATAACCCTCGAGGAAGACGTCGGGTTGGTCGACCATGTAACACATGGAAGCGAGCAGTTGAGCAGGAGGCCAGAGGAATAAACAAGTCCTGGCAACAGCTTAAAGCCGATGCGCAGGATCGCGCCTTGTGGAAGAGAGTTGTTTCTGTCCTATGCCCCTATAGGCGGTCTTAACAGGAATTTGATGATTGAATATTGAATTATATATTTTATAAACATTTAACAGAAAAGAACATTTCTAAATTATTTTTGATAATGATTTAATTTTACTACAGTTGTATTTTTTGTTCATGATTTATGGATTCTATTTATCATATTAAGAAGTAACAAAACCCAAACTGTTTTTATAAAAAAAAGCCTTACAAAAAGGAAAGTTTTAATTTATAATTGAACATAAATTTATTAAATTCACTCATTGCTCAGACTAAACATCTTCTCAATTTTTAATGACTAATATTGTGTTATATATGGCTCCATTGAAATTAATGCAACCCTAAGTAAGACCCTGAACTACCACTACATTTATATGTCTAACAATAGAAATATATTACTGTACATTGATATTGTAAGTATTTACTTGAAAAGATACTTCAAATAAACGAGCCTGAATTATAACATATTTCTTTAAGGAAAATTCTTATGTAAAGGTGTGTGTAATTAATTGTTGGTCAAGGAAAAGGGAATACTTAAAACTAGGGGTTGTTATACCCCAAATATATCTGGATATAATATTTTAATTATTTTGTAGTCTTAATCATTTTTACATATATGACTCAAAATTATTTATTTGTAACCAATTAAATTAGTTTGACTAAAACAATATATATTATTGAATTATTCTTATTTTATTTTTTTGCTAAGAAAAATTATTTATTTTGTTTTTTTAATTTACTTTATTATACTAATAATCAAATATTGTGGTCGACACAGAAAAAATAAATGTTTTTTTTCGCGTTTCATGACTAAATTAGCCTAGAAATGCAAAAAAAAATCCGCCCCGCCGTAATCCGTCCGCCGTACATATGGACTCATATCTCCGAGACCGTTGAAGGTAGAATGTTCGTTTTATGTGGATTGTTGACTGGGTAAGTGAGCTCCATTATATGAATTTTGGGGAGTGTCAGGTGAAATGGGGAGGCGGGGGAAGGAAATAGTGAAAAACTTCACTTGCTAATATTTGCATCACGAATGCAGATAGGAAGCTGAAAATCAGCATAGGTGTGAAGAGGATTTAGGGACACTGGCGTCCGAAAAGGGGGGCTAAGAACAAATTGTCGGCCGAACTGTTTTTTCAAATGATTATATCTTCGAAATTACTAATGAGAAAAAATTTATTTAGGGAACATTAAGGTGGTATATAGATCCACCAGAATCAGCTTAAAAAAAAGCTAATTATTGTAAGGGGGATGGTCAGGAGGTGCAAAGAAAAACACTTAAGAATTAATATCTCGAATGTATCTTAAGCTATGTAATTGAAACTTGAAACGTATACTAAGCTTTACAAGCGAAAAATGAAAAAAATATAAATTGTGGACATAATAGTAGTGGGGGCATGTTGAAAATTTTGAGTATTTTCTTAGGGCTCTGGTAAATGATACAAAGTTTAAATTGTGTATGTCGATACATCGATTTGATATATGTACATAAAAAAAATAATAATTTGTTCCAAAATTGTTATGCACCGAAGTGTGGGTCTAACGTGCACAGGGTGTGCAATGAAAAAAAAGACATAAACTGAAAGTTTTTGAACGAAATTTTAAGGTAGAAACTTAAAAATTGGCGAAATACTTTTAAAAAAATCTCTTAAAGTTTGAAATGTTAATTGGACGAATATCTTCGAAACTTCTTCCCATCCCATACAAAATTATTTTTAAGACCATTTTTAACAAATCAATTATCACCTAAATACTAAAAGCTATCAATTTGAAATTTTGCACAAAAACTTACAAAAATAGTTGATATTAAATTACGTAAAAAGTTTTGAAATCGTCCTTCTACCCCCTCCCTTACAAAAGTATGATTTCGACCAATTTCATTAAATCAACTAATAACCAACAAATTAAAAGCTACGAACTTGAAATTTCGTACGAGCACAATGCACGTCATCAGCATAATCAAGGTGACTTAAGATGTTAAATAGTCTCCATTGAAGACCTTTACCTTCCCCATCTTCCAGTGCAGCTTTTAGATATCATTTATTACCACCAGAAACAGGGCTAGTGATAATATGCAGCCTCGTTTGACAACCGATCGCTCAGGGAAGCTCTTAGACAGCTCTCCTCTATGCAAGACGCAACATTTTCGCAAGCATTTTCGTAGGATTCCTTAATCATAGCTATGACCCTATCTTGAATACCTCTGCTACACAAAGCATTGCTTATGTAATCTCGCTTAACGCTGCCGAAAACCTTCTCGAAGTCCACAAACATGAGATGTAGTGGCGAAATTATTTCGGCTGACTGCTCTGATATTATCCGTAGGGTATTTGTGTGGTCGGTACAAGACGACCCTTTACGGAATCCAGCCTGATAAACTTCGTGAGTACTCTCGACGACATCACTAATCCCATTGAGAATTACCTTAGCCATGATTTTCCATACGGCGATAAGTAGACATATACCACACCAATTCCCACAATCCCGAAGGTCGCCCTTCTTCGGAATTTTCACAATGACGCCCTCCTTCCAATCAGTCGGATGTCTTCCTTTATTCCACACCTCAGTAAAGAGTGGGAGGAGTATATTGGCTGTTATTTCCGGGCCCGCTTTGAGGAGTTCGGTTGGTAGTCCATGTTTACCTGGGGCTTTCCTTCCCGCCATTGACCAAATTGCGGAAAGTGTCTCTTCCTTATCTGGGGTATCGTCCCTAATAGAGGATTGTTGCGGATGGATGTTTGGTAGTTGTTCTGTTTCTGTGATATCTTCCTCTGACAAGATGTTTAAAATATCAGAGATGTATTCCTTCCATAGTCGCAACTGGTGTTCACTTATATTAAGTAGAGTTCCGTTAAAATCTCTCACCAGGTGGTTAGCGGTGAAATTCCTGTTCGTCATCTGTTTCATGATTTTAAATAGTGAACCCATAACCTCAAGGTAAACCGCAGATTCTGACTTGTTGGCCAGATCTTCAATGTCCTTCCTCTTGTCGCGTCTAACAGTATTTTTAAGTTGTATATGACCATCGCGGTAGTTCTGCCTCAGGTAGGGCGTTCGTTTGTGAACAATTTGACTTTTTTCCGATCGCCAACCTTGTCCTATGTGTCTTGCGACATCCAGGATTCTCACCGCCTTGCACATAGCCCACAGAGCACTAGTTAGAAAAGTGTTTCTGGTTGCCCCGCAATTTGCGTACAGTATGCGTATTTCATATTCGTCCAATGTGGATGACTTTTCGCGTAGAATGGTGGTGACTCACGTTTAGTTTATCCACATTACGCTTGCGCTTCATTTTAAGAATTTGTGGTCTAGCTGCTGTACACAATCTCGAGTAGGCAATCATCAAGTGAATGTCGCTCTCCACGTCAGCTCCACGTTTTGCTCGCACATCGAGGAGACATCGTCTCCATCGGCGACTTACAGCCAAATGGTCGATCTGGTTCTGAATCTTGTGTGGAAAAGGGTCCTTCCGATGACCATTTGCCGAGTACTAGAAAACTCGACAAAGAATTCACTATGCCTCCCCATGACGTGTTCTAGTCCAGTGTTGTCAGATCCAACCTGGGCGTTCATATCTCTTAAGACGATAAGAATATCACCTCCTGAAGCACGCTCGAAGATGGCACTTAGTTGGCTATAAAACTCCTGTTCATCACCAGGTGTTGCGGTAATAGTTGGTGCGTAGCATTGTAGGATTGTGACGTTCTGACACTGGTCCTGAGCCTGGCGACGATAATCCTATCCGAGATTGGTTCCCAACTGATGAGGCTGTTTCTCGCTCTCGGTTTAAGGACGAACGCCACGCCATTTTTGGCTTCCTCTCAGGGCAAATGTACAGAATTGTGTTTCCGCTAGGGGTTCGTTCTCCTCCTAATCCTGTCCACTTGACCTCGCTCAAGCCCAAGATTTAGATGTTATAGTGCTCCATTTCACAGCCGATCACTGATTGGTGCACGGATCGAATGACCCCAGCCCTTCCCCCGTCATTAAATGTTCGAACGTTCCAGAAGCCAATCACAGTCCGTTTTAGAATGCCAAAAGTCATTACCGTAGAATCAGTCCGTATCCGAGGCGCTGTATCCGTTTCTCGTGTCAGTTAGGGTTTAAGATCTCGGGTGATAAGCCAATGATCCGGTTAGTGTCTATTTGCCATTTTCAGGGCAAGCAGGACTGGCTGTGGGTGAATTCTACTGTCCCCATCACACAATCACAAAACTTTATTATTAGAATACTAAAGTAAAAATAATTTCACCCAAACTTTTTCTATTTTTGTAAATATCAACAGGATTTGAATTTCTCATTTGTACTATTTCTTTAGCATCACTGCTTTTCAATTGCTATCTGGTATTCAGATAGGGTGTAGACTATTGGATAGCGTATTGGCCTGCAAAGCGTTCAAATCCCGGTCGACGTATAATATCAGCCGTACTTGAGTGGATATATCTTGGTCACCTCAATCTGCAAAATAAAAATTCGTGGATGAAGAGTTGTGCGAAGGCCTAGCAACCCTTCCACAATAACAAATAAAACTATAAGGAAGTAAAGTTTTGAATAAAGTTACCAACTTGTTGATGTTTATCATCAAAACATTGGAATACATACATAAAGAACATTTCTGAATTTCCTTATTTAAGACTCACGCTCTTAACACCCCCACACCTACACATCAAATTCATAGTCGAAACAAATTCCATATGTCAACTTGAATTACTGATGGTTGGTGATTTGGGCAGATCCTCTTTCACCAAAGCCATCATGAGCTCCAACATCTCGCCCTTCAGCACTGAGTATCAATTTCTGTTACACAGGATAACGCTTTTCCATTCGAATAACGTTCATCATCAGAATTATAGTCGGAACGAAATATTCCAGAATGATTACTTAACGTCCGCACTTAAACAGCGAATAAATCGATATTACAGCTTCAACTACCCCTTATACAAAGACGCCCTAAGTGCTATCGCAAATGTAAATAAACAATCTTTCAGTCGACATGGCTCGCATTAAAGACAAATAAATAAACGGAGTTCCACCTGTGGAGTTTTAATGAATCGAAAACTCGGAGGCACACAACTACGGTACTAGCTGGGAATGCACTGCGAGTATTTTGGGTGCTAGTGGGTGTGACGTGACGAAACCTAAGTTCATTAGGAGCGAAATTTGCGGGTAGTAGCAGGAAGAGCTTCGACTACGTCCTAAAGATGCTCCATGTTTGCCATCAAAGCTCAACTTGTTGAATATTTGCTTGAGGATGATCTTTTAGTATTTGCTACGCAGCTTCAAACTGAATGAACTTTGTAAAATACAGCGACTCACTATAAAATATGGACAATATACATATAGTTCAGAAATGTTAAAAAACCGAAATGGTAAAGAGATAAAGAAACGGTATGTTCTATGTTTATGCGAAACATTACAATATCATTTGATAATATGTATATTACTGGTTTGGTGAATGTTTTCACAGTGCATTTCGAATTGAAAGAAAAGATTTTCGGATTCTACACTGTTACGCTTTATTAATCGTGACGTTTCGGTCTCTGCTGAGACCTTTATCAAACTGATTAACAATTATTATATAGAAAAGGGGGGGTTAGTTGAGTGTGGGAGGGGTAATTAGGGTTAAATTAGTTAATTAAGGTTAATTAATTAGTACCAGGTAGTTAAATTAGTTAAGGATTTCTGGGTACGGATTTTGTTCTTACCAAATTTTAAGGCAGTTAGCCAAACTGCTGATAACTTGTATCCGGTGTCTCGTACTATTCGTTGATAATGTTGACTTGTCCTGGCCAGAATTTGCACGATCGAAATCGATTGTATGGTCCTTTGTCGTTGCATGTTCCGCGATCGCTAATGACTGTATGTGGCTTTTCCGTGTGAATCGTTGATGCTCGTTGATCCTTGTTTGGACTGTGCGTTTCGTTTCTCCTATGTATATTTTATCGCATGAGCCGCACTGTACTTTGTATACTCCTTCAGTCTCCAATGGTTTTTTGTTCTTCTCTAAAATTCCTCGGATAGTAGTTGGGTTAGTAAATGTTGTCTTGATATTGAATTTTCGAAGGATTTTTCCTATCTCACCCATCGTACCCTGGATGTAAGGTAGTTTTACCCATCGTTTGTCTGTATTTCCTTCTTCAGTGTCTCCCCGTTCTGTTGTTCTTGGATGCTTTGGTTTCCACGCCTTATTAATTGTATATTACTTTTACTAATAAATCGATCGAGCGCAAGATGGTGTGTAATTAGCTCCCAACCAACATTTTTTTAAGGCACCAAGCTGAAGTTAGGCGTCACTCTTTAATAGGTTTAGGGAAGGATAAAACAAAATGAAAATGAACAAAACCTACAGTTTAGTGATAAAGGAAGGAGAAGACAAAAGAAGTCAATGATTGTTGCTTTTAAATTGCATAAGCACTATGAAAACCAGCCGCAGGTAGTGCATTCCACATTTTGCTTATTCAAGATAGAAAGGATATTTGACTGTACGTGATTTGGGTGGTTCAACCGTGTACTCGTGAGCGCGCTCTGCAGCACTGGTATTACGAGGGATCTTATGCAAAGGAGGGATAAAATGACTACTGCGGCTAAGGAAATATCTGTAGTAGATGGTGAGTACTCCGACATTCCTACGATGTTCAAGAATCTGAATGGCATCATCTGCAATAAGATGAAATGCAAATCCCTAAATTCCTCTCACAATAATACATAAATGTTAAGAAAGTTGAAAGTCAATAGATTGAAGCCCGATTTCGGCTGTAGTGCGATTGAAGAGGAAAAAATACCTGAACTCTGTCCAGTACCGTTAGACGGACAAACTCTGGTATGAACAAACCGATTTCACGTCTAGCGAGAGAAGTTAATAAGAATGTTGATGTATTAGACTTCTCTATCGATAAGCTGTGCTTAAAACATAGACTTAATACCAGTTGACACCAATTTTGTTGGTAATTCCTCGTGTTATTTTTGTACTCTAAATGAAATCTGAGAGTATTATATGTTTGCCACAAAATTTGTAACGCTAAGAAATAAGGCTCGGAGAAAACAATGAATGATTCAGAAATTCATATTCTTTTTCTACTTCTCCAATGGCACTGCAGCCCAAACCAGGCCTTCGCCTCCTGACTTTTAGGTTCTTTAACATTTTGTCCATTATTTATTATGGAAGGGTTGTTAGATTTTCGCACAACCCTCTATCTTCGAATTTTTTTTTTTCGTCGATTGAGGCAGCCAAGGTATACCCAAAGAAGAGTGTGCTGGAATTAAGCGTCGACCGAGATTTGAACCCACGACCTTCCCTTTGTACACCAACACGCTACCTGCTAGGCTACACCCTAGCTAGGAGTTCATATCGTCCCTACCATGTCAAACTATCGAATGTGAAAAAGTCGTGATTTGAGGTTTTGCCACAAGGCGAAACGTCACCAATGCAAGAGCAGAGTATTGAATATGAAAAAACGACTTTTTCACATTCGATAGTTTGACATGGTAGGGACGATATTATCACTCAAAAATCTCAAAAACGGATGTCCATCCGTCCGTTCGTGTCTCTAGCTTAAGAACGCGTTGAGCTAGAAAGCTCAAATTATGTACACGACAAAAAAGTAAGGTCAAATTCGTGAACGGGCTACCCCTTCCACCCCCTTTCATTCAAAATGACAAAACCTTGCAACTTGACATTAAACGGATTTGTTCGAAAAGCATAAAGCTATTGATCTGAAATTTGGAATATATAACTTTTATGATGATTTCAATCTAGTGTATAAATAAACTGCCAATAAGTTGGGCGAAACTTTATTATTCTTGGGACAAATTGCGGATGAGTGGAAAGTCAATATGCAGGTTAGAGTGGTTAGGGAAGGCTAAGTGAAAGGGAGTTCTTGGGCAGGACTGTTAACAATATTTCATTCGTTTCAGTAAGTTTGGTTTTTATGAGGGGAGGAGTAGGGGTAATAGTAAGAGTGGGTGGATATTAATAGCTTTTTAATTAATTGCTTGAATCACGTCCAATATTCTCTGTATAGAATGTGTTTCATAGACGAAGTTGCATAGAATTTTCATAAAATTCGGTGAACTTTACATTCATGAAACCGAACATTTGTATGGGAGGGGGTAGAGAATATAGAGGAATCGTAAAATTTGATACGCAGTTTTATTTCGCGTCTTTTGTAAGGTGCTTGTATAGAATTTCAAGTTCGTAGCTTTTAGTTTGTTGGTTATTAGTTGATTTAATGAAATTGGTCGAAATCATAGTTTTGTATGGGAGGGGGTAGAAGAGCAAGCGCGATTTCAAAACTTTTAAAGCAACTTAATTTGAATTATTTTTATAAGTTTTTATGCCAAATTTGAAATTGATAGCTTTTAATAGTTAGGTGATAATTGATTTCTTAAAAATGCTCGAAAAAATAATTTTGTATGGGAGGGGGTAGAGGAGGTAAGGGAATCGTAAAACTTGTGATGCAATTTTCTTTTATTTTTATTGTAAGGTGCTCGTACGAAATTTCAAGTTCGTAGCTTTTAATTTGTTGGTTATTAGTTGGTTTAATGAAATTAGTCGAAATCATACTTTTGTATGGGAGGGGGTAGAAGGTCAAGCGCGATTTTAAAACTTTTAACGCAATTTCATTTTAATTATTTTTGTTAGTTGTTATGCAAAATTTCAAATTGATAGCTTTTAATAGTTAGGTGATAATTGATTTCTTGAAAATGGTCGAAAAAATCATTTTGTATGGGAGGGGGTAGAAGTGTTAAAGGTTTTCGACCAGTTAATATTTCGTATATTTAGGAATTTTTTTTAAATGCATTTCGCAAATTTTCAAATTTATACTTTAAAATTTCACTCAAAAATTTTCAGTTTATGTGTTTTTTTCAATGCACATGAAACACCTTGTGCACGTTACACCGGGGGGGTCGGTTTATAACAAATATGGATCAAGTAATTATTATTTTTCTATGTGGATTAAATATAGGTACTCACATGCAAAATTTTAACTTTGTACCTTTTACCAGAGCCCTAAAAAAATCACTCAAAGTTTTCGATATTTTTGCTTACAATTTTTACCAAAATTAACTATTATGTAGTTCTACAATCTGACAAATTTTTGATTTGATATCTGTACTATTTTTGGAGATATAAGAATTTGTAATTTTGAAAAGTGCGCCATTTTTGAAATGCTCCCCATTTTCCCCTACTACTATTATTTCAACATGTTATATTTTTTTTGTATTTGCCTAGTATAGCTTAATATAAGTTTTAAGTTTTAATTACATAGCTTAAGAGATAGTTGAGATATTAATTTTTAAGTGTTTTTCTTTGCACCCCCCCCTGACCCTCCCCCTTACAATAATTAGCCGCTTTCTAAGCTGATTCCAATGAAACTATATGCCACTTTGACGGTCTCTAAATATGAGTTTGTTACGATAAGTAATTTCGAAGATATAATCATTTGAAAAAAAAATCCCGTCGACAATTGGTTCTAAGCCCCCCCTTTTCGCACCCCAATGGATAAAAAAATTAAATTAGTTTTAAAAGTTGTCCCACAAACCCCTCTATATTAATGTTGAGTCTTAGCTTCCTAGCTGTTACCATGGTTGAGATATTTGAATTCGTATTTTTCGGTTTAAGCGCTCCCCCCGCCTCCCCCTGAACCCGTATACCCCCGAAAATGGGTATCCGCCTGAAATCCGCAATTATCTACAATCTCCCCAAAAATGAACTTTCTATCTTGAAGGGTTTGGGAGTTAATGTGCGCTGAGCGTACACGTCGGCGTACGGCGGACGGCGGACGGCGTACAGACAGACGGATTTTTTTTTTTGCATTTTTAGGCTAATTTAGTCATGAAACGCGGAAAAAAAAAATTTCAGGGTAGCAAACTTTTTTTTTTTTTGTGTCGATCAAAATACTTTATTATTATAATAATAAAGTAAAATTATTTGAATCTCCTTGCTCCTTGCAACACCTCCCTTACAAACTGCACTTTTTCAAGAAACGCTCTAAGCTAATTTACTCAGTACGTATAAAATTTATCAAGCTGAAATTTTGCACTAAATATTTACTTAGAAAGAGCAAAAAAAATTGACTATTAGCTTCACTGCTACTAACTCTTCCCATTTAATCTAACACAATATAATAGGTACTGAGAAAATTAATGCATTGGATTAAGTGAAATTGTACAGTTTGTATTGGAAGTGGTAGAAGGAGGACTGAGTTCTTAATGACTTTTTCAGAAATAACTATAAAATCATGGCTTAGGCATGTTTTAAATTGCAAATCAGTAACATATGTACATATATGTATACTTTTCAGGCAAATCGACTTTTTGTAAAGCTGTGAAATTGTTCCACATTGTATGAGAGGAGGTAGAAGGAGTAAAGTTAATAGTCTTTTTTTCTAATAATTTTAAATAAATGTTTAATTCACAATTTCAGCTCGATCACAGGTGGTGGAAGGAAGGGGAGCACTCAAATAACTTTTATATAGTAAATTGGAATCTTCATTAAAGTAATACATTCCAAATTTTAGATCAATAGCATTCATATTTTAGAACAAATCCGTTTATTGTCAAATTCCGAAATTGTGTCATTTTGTATGGGAGGAGTGGCAATCCCACCCCATTAGCATCTATTACGACAGACAACATTTCAATTGAGATCTTAACTGGTGAAGAAGAACTCTAATCGACACTACCCATGCCTAATGAAATCAAAGCAGCCCAATATGACCAAAAACTAAACAAAGCGCCGGGAATTGACGAAATACCAGTTGAACTTCTGAAAAACGGTAAAAACTGTGTCGCTGAAATACTGCACAATATGGTATGCAAAATTTGGACAGAGGAAATCATCCCGACGATTGGCAAAAAAGCATCATGTGTCCAATTTACAAGAAAGGACACAAACTCTGCTTTGAGAATTACTGAGGCATATCATTGCTGTGTACGCCCTATAAAATAATGGTAAAAATGTTAAACGTCTTAAGCCCTATACTATTGAAATAATTGGCGAATACCGAGGTGAATTCAGAACCGGATGATCTACAACAGACCAGATATTTTTGTTGAAACAGGAGCTTGAGAAATTCTGCGAATATAACACAGACGTGCTCTAAATTTTCGTAGATTTTAAACAAGAATACGACAGTATCGACAGGAACGTACTGTACCAAATGATGCTTCACTTTGGAATTCTCCTAAAACTATACTAACTAACAAGACTCACAATGATGAAAGTTGAATCCCTAGTGAAATTATAAACCGATTCCACAACCAGCTTTTAAACGGAATGTGGTTTAAAGCAGGGAGAAGGCCTAGCCCCCATGCTTTTCAACTTCATACTAGGGTATGTCGTCCGGAAAATCGCAGTCGACACCAACGGGACACTACTATTGAAGTCCACCCAACTAGTATCATACGCTGACGACATTAACATCCCATACAGATCCTTCCCTAGTGCTAAGGAGGTATCTGTTAATCTTGACTCCGCCGCAAAAGAAGTCGGGTTGCGCATTAATGAAAGCAAAACAATTGTAATGACGCAAACAAGAAGGAGAACGCCTATCGGACAAAACACTTGTGGAATATAATTTGGAGAGTGAGGACAACTTCATTTATCTTGGGGCTAATCTAGTAAAGGACGACAATGAAGTAAACGAAATCAAACGACTGATAATACCAGCGACTAAGACGTATTATTCACAAAGTGCACACGAACAATAAGCTGTGGATATATAAAACTATTATACGACCTAAGCTCTGTTATGGGAGCGAGACGTGGGCATTAACGCGAAATTCCGAAAATGCAGTTAGTGCATTTGAAAGAAAGGTCCTTTGAAGAATTTTAGGACCTTTGAAGGAACGAACGGAATGGCGAATAAGATACAACCATGAGTTGTATCAACTCCGCGACGAGCCAGAAGTTTCAACGTTCATCAAGCTACGTAATTTGCAGTGGGCTGGCCATATAGAGCCATTGGAAGACAGAAGAATTTCGAAACGTACTCTTAAAGGCGAAGCGAGTTGTAACCGGCTAGTAGGCAAACCACGCAAGCGATGGGAAGACTCGGTTGATGAAGACAGCAAAGCCGTTTTAAAAAACATAACAGGAGTACGATTGCGCATAAAGCGCAATCTTACGATTCTTTAGATGTCATCCCAAGAAATTTTGGATGGGGAGTGTTAGAAGGGGTGATAGCATTGAAATAATTTTTTCCCCATCATGCTAAAGTAGCTATAAGAATGTTTTATACAAAATGCTTACTCCAAAAATTGAATGGGGACTAATTAGTGAGTTAGATTTAGTGAAAATGTGCAGTTTGTATGGGAGGTGGTAGAAAGAGTAGGGGGATTTTAGTGATTTTTTCAGAAATAACTAGGAATATTATAAAAAAACTCTTAAATTTCAGACTAGTACCATTCATACTTTTCAAGAAAATCGATTTTTTGTGAAGTTGTGAAACTGTGTCATATTGTATGGGAGGGGGTAGAAGCAGTGAAGCTAATCAAATATTTTTTTCTGATCTTAGTGATAATCCTAATTAAGTATTTATTACAAAATATGAGCTCTATACATGTTATATGTTCTGAGAAAATCGTCTTAGAGCATTTCATGAAAAAGTGTAGTTTGTATGGAAGGGGGTGGAAGGAGAGGGAGGACGCAAATAAGTTTTCTACTGTAGATTTAAATCATTATGAAAGTAATGTATCCCAAAACTTAGACTAATAGCTTTTACACTTTTTGAGTAAATTAATTAATTGTTAAATTGCGAAATTGTGTCATTTTGTATGGGAGGGGGTAGAAGGGGTGAATCTTTTCGTATATTTTTTTGTGGCCTTGCTAACAATTTTAAATAAATATTTATCGCACAATTTCAGCCCGCTAAATTATATACGCACTGAATAAATTGGCTTAGAGAAATTCATGTCAAGTACAGTTTGTATGGGAGGTGATAGAAGGAGGGAGAGGACACGTATAATTTTTAGACGGTAGATTGATATTATTATAAAAGTAATATATTCTAAATTTTAGGCTAATAGCTTTTATACTTTTCGAGCAAATCCGTCTATTGTCAAATTGCGCAATTGTGTTATTTTGTATGGGAGGGGGTAGAAGGAGTAAAGCTAATGGTCTAAATTTTTTTGGCCTTACTAACAATTTAAAATAAATATTTGGTACACAATTTCAGCCCGCTAAATTTTATACGCACTGAGTAAATTGGCTTAGAGTAATTCATGACAAGTACAGTTTGTATGGGAGGTGGTAGAAGGAGGGGGAGGACACGAACAATTTTTAACGGTAGATTGATATTATCATAACAGTAACATATTCAAAATTTCAGGTTAATAGCTTTTAAACTTTTTGAGCAAATCCGTTTATTGTCAAATCGCGCAATTGCGTCATTTTGTATGGTAGAAGGGGTGGAGCGATTTGGCCCCTTCACGAACTTGACCCTCCCTTTTTGGCAAAAACAATGTGTACAAAATTTGAGCTTTCTAGCTCAATGCGTTCTCAAGCTAGAGAGCGAACGGACGGATGGACGGACGGACGGACATCCGGTTTTGAGATATTTTAGTGATAATATTATCTTCTGTATCATTCATTTTTTTCTCCGAGCCTTATTTCTTGGCGTTACAAACTTTAGAGCAAACTTATAATACTCTCAGATTTCATCTAGAGTATAATTAGCAAATAGAGGACGCGGTCTTTGGATCGAGACGATTGGAGGCGACAACTTCAGAAGGCCAGGGTCCGATTTGGGCTTTCGCGCCATTGATGATGAATCAACCAATGACATTGCCATCAATCCGTTTATTGTCAAATTGCGCAATTGCGTCATTTTGTATGGTAGAAGGGGTGGAGCGATTTGGCCCCTTCACGAACTTGACCCTCCCTTTTTGGCAAAAACAATGTGTACAAAATTTGAGCTTTCTAGCTCAATGTGTTCTCAAGCTAGAGAGCGAACGGACGGATGGACGGACGGACGGACGGACGGACATCCGGTTTTGAGATTTTTTAGTGATAATATTATCTTCTGTATCATTCATTTTTTTCTCCGAGCCTTATTTCTTGGCGTTACAAACTTTATAGCAAACTTATAATACTCTCAGATTTCATCTAGAGTATAATTAGCAAATAGAGGACGCGGTCTTTGGATCGAGATGATTGGAGGCGACAACTTCAAAAGGCCAGGGTCCGATTTGGGCTTTCGCGCCATTGATGATGAACCAACCAATGACATTGCCATGAAACAAGTTCCCTCACCAAGGTTTTTATTTAAGGATATTCAAAAATAAACTGCCAACAAGTCGGGCTCAACTTTATTATTCTTGGGCCAAGTTGAGTATGCGTGGAAACTCAATATGCAGGTTAGAGTGGTTAGGGAAGACTAATTGAAAGGAGGTTCTAGGACAGGACTGTTGTCAATTTAATACTTAATTGCGGATACGGTCAATAGCTCCAGTACATTGAATAAAATATTTCATTCGTTTGTTTATGCATGTTTGGGTTTTTTTCGAAGGAGAGGGGGGAGGGGTAATAGGAAGAGTGGGTGGATGTTAACAATTTTTTAATTGACTGCTTGAATTTCGTCCAATATTCCCTGTATAGAATGTCAGTTTCGTAGACGAAGTTGCATGAAATTTTCATAAAATTCGTAGTATTTTACATTCACGAAACTAAACATTTGAATGAGAGTGGGTAAAGGAGGTAAGGAAATCGTAAAATTTGTCATGCAGTTTTATTTCGTTTCACTTGTAATGTGCTCGTACAACAATTCGTAGCTTTTGATTTGTTGGTTATTAGTTGATTTATTGAAATTGGTCAAAATTATTCTTTTGTATGAGATGTGGTAGAAGGGCAGGCGTGGTCTCAAAGCCTTTGACGCAATTTCGTTTCAAATATTTTAAAAGTTTTTGCAAAACAAAATTTCGCAAAATTTCAAATTGATGGCTTTTAATAATTAGGTGATAATTGATGTCTTATAAATGGTCCAAAAAATCTTTCCGTATGGGAAGAGGTATAAGTTTTGAAGGTATTCTACCAGTTAATATTTCATACATTTAGGAATTTGTTTTAAATGCATTTCGAAAATTTTTGTGTTTAAGTCTTAATATTTCATTCAAAAATATTCAGTTTTTATGTTTTTTTTTATTGCACTTGAAACGCCTGGTTTGCGTCAGACCAGGGGGGTCGGTGCATAACAATTGTTGATCCCAATTTTTTGTTAATTTTTTGTTAATTTTTTTGTTAATTTTTTTGTGTTAATTTATTTATGTACTTGGTGTAGGGATGTTGTTGTTTGTTTCGTCCCTTCACTAAATGATGAGCCAGGGGATAATTCGATTTCCATCTTTTAAATTTGGAACCGATTTATGGCAATTTCCTTGCATTAAGGAATTCTGATAGTGATAGTGATAGATAGATGTAGCCACATGCCAAATTTAAACTTTGTATCTTTCATCAGAGCCCTAAACAATCACTAAAAATTTCCGACATTTTTGCTTACTACTCCCCACGTAAAATTCTTGCCCAAATTAAATGCAGTTCAACAATCTTGAAATTTTGGAAAGTGTATCAGTTTTGAAATGTTTCCCATATCCCCCCACTAATATTATGTCCAAATGTTATATTTTTCTCGTATTTCTCTAGTTTAGCTTACTTGCAATACATGAGATATTCATTTCTAAGTATTTTTCTTTGCAATCCCCTGACCCTCCTCCTTACAATAATTACTCCTCTTCTAGTGAATCTGTAAGCCATCTTAATGCTTCCAAGATTTGAATTTTTTTTGGAAAGTAATTTCGAAGATATAATCATTTGATAAAAATATTCGGCCTACTATTAGATTTTGGTACTCCATTTTCGCACCCCAATGGATAAAAAAATTAAATTATTTTAAAAGTTTGTCCCACGAACCCTTCTACATATCTGTTGATTCTAGCTAAAACCTTGCTTGAGATATTCGAATTCTTAGTTTTCCGTTTAAGGTTCACAAATTTTGTGCACTTTCAATTCGCTTCAACTAGTAACTAATATTTTAAAAGTCAAATTGTACTAATATTTTTCAAATCGAATCGACAAATATTAAATCTTAAATTAACTGATCCTCTTCTCTACCCCCTTTTATTCAAATGTATGCTTTCATGTGCATAAAAAACGAGTACATAAAATTTCTTAGAAGTTATTACACATGATGAAGCTAGCATTTTCTGTTCAGAGTATTTTGGAGCGATTTCACGTACGTAACCCTACTTTTTTGTCAAAAACGGCATGTACAAAATTTGAACTTTCTAGCTCAACGCGTCCTCGAGCTAGAGAGGACTCGGACGAACAGACGAACAGACTGACTGATAGCCGGACGGACGGTTCTGATACTTTTGAGTGATAATATGAATTTCTGTTTCATTAATTTTTTTCTCCGAACTTTATTTCTTAGCTTTACATACTTTGTGTGCCAAATTTATAATACTCTCAGAGTATAATTATGATGTAAAATTAAATGATATCAATTAAGCCATACCAATTATTATATTGAATGTTTCTAAAAATAACATTTACTACAGAACTTCAGCAACTTGTTCTAATATGCAAGGTTGTCACTGTATCGCCATTTCCACAACTTATTTTGCTTCAGTGTGACAGCATCCTGAAACCCCAATCGTCTTTTATCTCCTGTTAGGATTTCTGGTTGTGTGGTTGCTATCGCTTCGGCCTTGTTTCTCTTATACAAACACTGCTAGTATCCTTAAACGCGTTTCAAGTTTCGAGCTTTTCTTCCTGGCACACATCCGTGCAGATCTTCCCAAATTTACACAGGAAGACCGTTCGCATCGCAATCTATGCCGCCCGTAGCACCAACAAGTAGTAGTTGGTTCTAGACTGTCGTCGGGCTTAAGTGTCCGCGTAATGTACCGTGACGGAAATTTCGAATTGGAAAGTTGCGTCGCGTTCTTCTCATTTTCGGGATAAGCTTTCACACTAGTGCTGAAGTAGTTCGACTTGGTCGCGTTAATTTCCGCGGTTCGAGTGGCATCTTTTCGAAAGTGTCGGTTGGTTTTAGGTGTTCGGTTACGGTACGAATTTTAGTAAAACAGAAGTGAATTAATGAAGCGAGTTATTTTCTGTGGTTTTTACGACGAAAGGAGTTCCGTGGGTTCGAAGGAAGGATAAAAACCGCCACTCTCTGATTGATGTTGATTTTCGGGTACGTATCTTTCGATATCGAATTATCCTGTATCCTCCGCGCTAACGATGAATTGCGCTGCGAAAATGTCTTGGGATTAATCCGAAATTATTGGTTGTGCCCGCAGAAGCCCTACTTCATGCGCAGTGGTATCTAACATGGAACACTGATTGGTAAGCAATGCTCGTAGACAGACAGCATCAATTTGAATGGAGCACGTCTAGGAAAGTTGTCTGTTTTCTGTACAGTCTGATGTATTTTTGTTCCGAAGCGAAGGATGTCTTGCGGTCACGTTTTCCGACTTCATTTCATCCTAAAGTGGATTGCTGGTGAGTGGATGTGGAATTGGGTAGATAGAGAACTGGTGTTAATATCATGGCGTTACAGGACATCGAGGCTCCGGTCGAAGGATCTGCTCTACGAAGAGTAAAAAGGTCAAATGCAAACGCATGATATCATTTAGCTAAAAACGTTTTTAAAACTTTTGAGAGGACGTGATTCGTCCATTTCAATACTGAATTGAAACGGAAAATAGAGAGAATTTAAATTAGCGCATTGCAGAATTTATTGCATTACAATCGGGATAAATGACTTCAATCCTTGTGTGTTCAAATGCTGGTATTAGTTTTTAGTTTTAAATTTGTTGGGAAAATTTTCTGCGGATATGATATTAAGCACTGAGCTTTTCGTCTATTACTCAAAAAATGTTCAATGCGACATTTTTTAATTATGCTGAAAATAAATTCAAAGGAATAATGGCGGGGGATATGCAGCGATGAAGTCTGAACTAAATTTGTAGTAATTGTTTAGCTTCTCGGTGTTCAGTTTTAATTTTTCGACATATTAATTTTATATTAATATATTTATTTATTTATTTTATTTTTATTAATTTTGTGGACATGAAATATATAAGAAATTTCAATAACTTTTTTATTCGAATAATTTTTTTCCCTAGTCGGTAACAATAGTATGTGACCGACTAGGGAAAAAAATTTCCCTCCTCGAAATTTTGTTTTTTCTCATTTCATGACTTAATTAACCTAAAAATACAAAAAAAAACATAACAGGGCTACGATTGCGCGTAAAGCGCAATCTTACGATACTCTAGATAATAAAGAAATTTTTGTGATCCCAAGAAATTTTGTATGGCGAGTGAATTAATTTTTTTCCCATCATGCTGGGGTAGCTATGAAAATGTTTTAAACAAAATGAAAGTGAAGTTGTGAAAATGTGTCATCTTTTATGGGATGGGGTAGAAGCAATGAGGATTATCAGTTAATTTTTTCTGAAAATGCGAGCTCGATAAATGTTATATAATAGTGTTTCATGGAAAAGTGCAGTTTGTATGCGAGGTTGTGGAAGGAGTGGGAAGATTCAAATAATTTTTATATCATTCATAAAATTTATGATAGAAATAATACCTTCCAAATTTCAAATCACTAGCTTTCAGGGTTTCCAAGAAAATTTGATTAGTGTAAATAATTGAAAAGAGTCATTTTGTATGGTGTAGAAGCGTTGGACCGATTTGCTTGAATCCCATCCAATATTCTCTGTACGGAATGTCAGTTTCATAGGCGAAGTTGCATTGAATTGTCATAAAATTCGGTGTATTTTACATTCACGAGACCAAACACTTGTATGGGAGGGGTTAGAGGAGGTAAGGGAATCGTAAAATTTGTGATGAAGTTTTATTTCTTTTCTCTTGTGAGGTACTCGAACAAAATTTCAAGTTCGTAGCTTCAAATTTGTTGGTTATTAGTTATTTTATTGAAATTGGTCGAAATCATACTTTTGTATGGGAGGGGGTTGAAGGGCAGGCGTGATCTTGAAACCTTTGACATAATTTGGTTTTCATTATTCTTTTAAAGGTTCTATGCAAAATTTAAAATTGAAAGCTTTATCAGATAGGTTAAAATAGATTTTTTAAAAATGGTCGAAAAATTAATTGTATGGGAGGGGTAAAAGTTCTGAAGGTATTTGGCCATTTAATATTTCATACTTTTAGGAATTTTCTTCAAATGTATTTCGCAAATTTTCAAGTTTCTAACTTAAAATTTTATTCAACCAATTTTTAGTTTTGTCTAGATGACTTCTGAAAGTGTATTGTGTTTGGCATACCGTTTATAACGCTAAGAAATAATGTTCGTACAGAGCCGCCAAGGGTACAGAAACATTTGTTGTCACTCAAAAACCTCGATTCCGAGTAACCGTCTGTCCGTCTGTGCGTCTGTCTACAACATAACTCTCGAAAGCTTTGAGCTATCGTGCTGAAATTTGTTGTCTGTCATTTTTAGAAAAAAAGTAACTTTAATTTCG
Source organism: Chorisops tibialis (assembly GCA_963669355.1). Classification (NCBI taxonomy): domain Eukaryota; kingdom Metazoa; phylum Arthropoda; class Insecta; order Diptera; family Stratiomyidae; genus Chorisops; species Chorisops tibialis. Next base: position 108,068,942 of record OY770262.1, on the reverse strand, counting down.
TGAAAGAGCTATATCCCCACGCCTTCTACCCCTTCCCATACAAATTTCACTAAATTCCGAAATTGAATGAAATTTATTTTTTTTCTATCTAACTATCAAAGCTATCGATTTGAAACTCTGGTTAAAGTGTAATGATATGTACATCATTACTATCACAAAATATTGAGCCGATATCTTTACTACTTCTACCCCTTCCCATACAAATGAACAATTTTGAAAAATTAATTTTTTTGATTTTCATTGAAAATAGCAAAGTTACAAGGACGAATTTTTTGTGAGGATTAATTTAACTACAATTACAATCAGTTTTCAAAAATTATCAACTTTACTTTACTCCTTCAACCACCTCCCATACAAATTTCGCGAAATTTTAAAATTTCAATTAAATTAGTTTGCTTTGAAACTGACAAAGCTATAAACTTGAAGTTTTGTGGGAAGTATAACAATAGAAATATCATTGACAACGAAAAATTTTGTTTTGTTCTGAATACTCCTTCTATCCCCTCCCATACAAATGCATAATTTTGGTAAATGCATTATATCGATTTCCATTTAAACTAGAAAATGTACAAACTTTAAATTTTGCCGGAATTTTTTTCTTAATAATTGCAATAAATGCTAAAAAAAATTATCAGCTCCTCTTCACTCCTTCTAACCCCTCCGATACAAATATCTGTATTATAAATTCAAGAAAAGCATTTCTCCTTCGAATATATTAGAACTATCGAATTTGAAATTGGAACAAAGCATGGCGATAAGGATATCGATAAGCGCTTTCAAAATCATCTAAGACCACCCACTTCCTCTGCCACCTCCCATACAAATGCCCCAATTTCAGCAAAACTATGTCCAATTTCCTTGAAAATAATGAAAGCTATAAACTTTAAATTCAGCATTTTGCATGCCACATTTGGTGTCATATACAAAAATTACGAACCTCCTCCCTCTGCTTTTACCATCTCCCATACAAAAGTCACTATTCGAATGAATGTGAGATGACATATTTTCCTGTACAATAAACTCTTTCCTATTTCATTCAACACATGGAAGCGAGCAGTTGAGCAGGAGGCCAGAGGAATAAACAAGTCCTGGCAACAGCTTAAAGCCGATGCTCAGGATCGCGCCTTGTGGAAGAGAGTTGTTTCTGTCCTATGCCCCTATAGGGGGTCTTAACAGGAATTTGATATTTCATTCAGAGTATCATATGATTGGGTTTTTCGCCAAATTATAACTCTGTTATTTTTTTTTCATTTCACATGAATAATATTGTGAACGTTAGACCAGGGGGGTCGGTTTAAAACAATTGTGGAATAAATTACTATTTTATCTCTATGTATATCAAGATAGATTTCTCTTCATGCAAAATTTAAACTTAGTATCTTTCACGAGAGCCCGAAAGAAATCACTCAACATTTTCGACACTTTTGCTTACCACCTCCCTCCTCTTACACCCCTAAACATAAAATTCTTACCTAAATTAAAGACTATGTATTTCTACAATCCGATAAATTTTTGTTGGAAAGTGCACCATTTTTGAAATATTCCACATTTTCTCCCACTGTTATTATGACCAATGTTTATGTATTTTGCTAGTATAGCTTAATATATATTCCAAGTTTCAATTACATAGTAGAGATATTCATTCTTAAGTGTTTTTCTTTGCACCCTCCTGACCCTCCCCCTTACAATAATTAGCCAACCGCTAAGCTGATTCTGGTGAGTGTATACTGATGCCAATGGATAAAAGAATTAAATTGTTTTTAGAGTTTGCCTCACAACCGTCTCTATACCTATGCTTCCTATTTGCATTCATAAAGGATATATTAGCAACCTTTAACGGTCTCGGAGATATGAGTCCATATGTATGGCGTACGGCGGAAGCGTATGGTATACGGGGTACGGCGGCCGGCATCCAAAGTTGGTCGTTGGAGATCACTTCTGCCCAAAGTATCTGTAAAATGATTCGAATGCATTGGTTAATGCAATTTTGCAGGTTCTTGTTAAATCCAGCGGTCACTTTTCATGTGCTACAATCGTATAACAACACTGATTTGACACATGCGTAACATAATCATAGCTTCGTGCGAAAAAATACCTCTCTTAATCTTCGAAAAAAGGTGAGGATACCGAAGGCCTGACGAAATATTGTAATATGTATTACTTTTTAACTCCGCCGCCCAAGCTGACAATGCTTTCGAGATAACAAAAATCTTGCATCTCTTCCATATCTTAATTTTATGCAATTTGTTTCAATCTTCTAATTTTGTATTTAGACTGCACTGAGAGTACATTTGATTGTAAGTCCGAACGATATTGTGCAACCAAACACACGTCATCAGCATAATCATGGTGACCAAAGAAGCTTAACAATATCTTCCCTAAATCCCAGTGCAGCTTTCAAGATGTCATTTATTACCACCAGGAAGGCTGAACAAGGCTCGTACATTCTAGGTTCAGAAAAAGAGCGTTCTGTTTTTCGTTTGCCAAGTGGTTTCCGTGAAATTCGTCCATTCCGTGGTGAAGCATCAGGTTCTGTAACAATTTTTTTTGACAGTTGTCTCAGCTATGCCGCGAATCCAACTATATTCATTATTAGCTTACTTTCTGAAACGTACTGGTGTCTCTGGCTATTCAGGATGTCTACTTCCGTCCACTTTTTTAAACCGGGCTTAGGACTGTCTTAGACATTGTTTCCTTTTATCATTTCAGTTTTGTTGTTTCTCATTATTATAATTTAGTACAGACTCTTTTATTCAATGGCTGGATTTCCACAAACTTTGAACAACTTTAGGTTGCAATATCTAAATTCCTGACGTTTGTTGTATGAATGATCCTTTCATCAAATTTAAGTAAATACGAAATGCTGAATTTGATGAAATTCAACGCTTCGATCAGCTGGGGTGTAGCCTACTAGATAGCGTGTTGGTTTCCAATGCGAAGCTACTGAGTTCAAATCCCATTCGACGCATAATTCATTCTACCCCCTCTCATACAATGTGACAGAGTTCCACGGCTTTATAAGATTTCGATTTTCTTTAAAAGTGTGAATGTTACTGATCTAAAATTTAAAATATCTCAATTGCATGATGAGTATAACTATTTCTCAAAAAATCACTAAAAACCACCTCTCCTTCCACCACATCTCACACAAACTGCACTTTTTCATGAAATACTCTTAACCAATTTTCTAAGTACGTATAACTTTCATCAAGCTTTCATAACATCATCAAGCTAGGGTGTAGCCTAGTAGGTAGCGTGTTGGTCTTGTAATGCGAAAGTCGTGAGTTCAAATCCCGGTCGGCGCAATATATAATTCCAGCACATTGCCTGCTTGGATATATCTCGATCACCTCAATCTACGAAAATGAAAAATTCATAGAAAGAGGGTTGTGCGAAGGGCTAACAACCCTTCCACAATAAGTAATGAAAAATGTTAAGGAACCTGAATATCAGGAGGCCAAGGTCCAATTTTTGCTGTAGCGCCATTGTAGAAGTATAACTTTCATCGAGCTGAAATTTTGTACTCAATCCTTAATTAGCATTATTATTAATTTAACCGAGTAGCTTAACTCCTTCTACCCGCTTCCATACAATGTGACACAATTCCACGACTTTAGAAAAATTATATTTTCTTGAAAAATCTGAATGATAGAGATCTGAAATTTAATATACATATATCAATTCACCAAAAAACCCCACTCCTTCTACCACCTGCCATACAAATTGCACAATTTCATGAAATTCCATGCATTAAGTTTCTCAGTACATACTTAATTTTGGAAGCTTAAATTTGGTACAAGAAATTTTTAAAGCTGCTCTTGCATGATGTGAAACATATTAGTTCAATGCTGTCACCCCTTTTAACACTCCCCATACAAAATTTCTTAACATCACAAAAATTTCGATTTCATCTATAGTATCGTATGATTGAGCTTTACGCACAATCGTAGTCCTGTTATGTTTTTAATGTTAATATTATTTTATTTAGGCTTTTTTTTTAATTAACACAAGCTACAATTATTCACGTATTTCATTCTTAATAATTTATGGTTCTGATGCCAACAAAATACAAAACATTGGGTTCAAAGGGCCATTAAAGTAAGCAGATTATATATCCCACATAATGTATTACTAACTACACTCTTAAAAAACTGCTTATTATTGAGATTTTTACGTGGACGAAGTCGGTGGCGTTTTCTATTATTAAATAGATAAGTTGTGCCGAGATAGTTTCGTCGGTATCGGTGGTTCAGTGGAAAAACTTGTCTCGTTTCGAGACCGAGATTCTTTTTATGATTATTTTTCCTTAGGATTTGACTAAAGTAAAAATATCATAATTTCAAATAATTTTTATTACATGCATGAGCTCAAAATAAAATCGATTTTTTTTAGCTCGAAACTAACGAATAGATGTCTAAAAGTGAATCCATTTGACTTGAATTAAAGTTGATTCGTAAATATTTGCTGTGAGGCAGTATTACTTAATATTTTTTAACATAACCTTAGGCGTTATGTCTTAAGACAAGAGCATGATTGATTCAATAAAGATCACTCATCGTAGTTGAACGTGTTTCACTTAAGCTTTTACTGAGCACCTTTCGAGCATTACAGTGGCTAAATTTTGATGAAACAAGTTCATCAGTAGCGGTGGTTCAGTGCTGGAATGCTCACCTGCAACGCGGTCGGTCCGGGCTCGACTTTTGGCCGTTTCAACTTTTTTTTAAATATTTTTTGCCAATATAAATTTTCCTAAAATGACATGGACAACTCGTTATTGCTATGTCATGAGTCCAAACATAAGAAGATTTGAAGTTATTTATAAAGAATGGAAAATTCATCACAAAGAATGTCTTGTATCAGGAAGCCCTCATATGTATATGTAAACAAATCGACTTCTTCATTCGCGTGTCTACTGTCGACCAGTACACAAGTGATTTTTAATATACGTATATATCCAGTGCCACTGTATAATAAAATAACAATTTCAATTGAAAGTGAAAAATTCGTGAAACACACATTATGCAAAGCCAAAAAAGGGGGCGTGAGCCTCCCGGACCAAAAATTCGTGAAAAATTGAAACTGAAACTACGTAGAATAACCGGTGACAATAACAGTGAAAACAGATTTGCGATTCTAGAAAATTTGGACGAGGATAACGCCGAACCCGAACAACACCTGTCGGAAAATGTAAAGGAACGAGTTCCTCCACTAATATTTACTGACCTCAATGTGAAGTCCATTGAACTCATCCTGAACACGACGCATATCAGTGACTACAGTATTAAACTAATGGCTACGGGTAAGAAACTAATGCTAACATCGACTGCAAACTACGACGATCTCTGTAAATACTTAATCAACGAGAGAGTGAATTTTTATTCACACCCGCGCAAGGAAGACAGACCTATAAAAATTGTTCTCACTGGACTTCCCCAAATGTCACCAGACATCCTCCAAAAACACCTGATTGAATTAGGCCATAAGGTCATTGACGTCAAGCAGTTCAACCTGAAGAGCAAACGTTACCAGGAACAAGCAACGTATCTGGTATACTTTGCCCACAACTCAACAAAGCTTGCTGACCTCCGCAAACAGAAAGCGGTAATGAACACCTAGGGATGGCAAAATCTGCTCTTTTCCAATCGCAGTGATCAACTGCGATTGCTCTTTTTCAATATCTGTGAAAAAGACCAGCTCTTCCAATAGCAGTGATTTTTCCACCTCTATTATCCATGCTAGTGCGCAATTAAAAAAAAAGAGACAAAATAGTAATTTTCTGCGAAATCCTGCATCTAACAATCAGGCAGACCCAATCTCTCAGTACCACCAGCTTAGTGCGCATAGTGAACACTTCCCCCATTTCCTCCTGGGAATGAAAAGGTTTTCTTTTGCTATCCAATGTACGAAAAAAAACGATCGATCGCAATGAAGTCAGGATGGCAAAAATATCAATCGCATTTCATATACACAGGCCAAATAAAAAAAACACCCGGTTATCGATCGCATCGCATATATACAAGTCAAATAAAAAAAATACCCGGTCATAGAAAACCAAACCAAAAGGGTCTACTGTTTACTTTTTTCACACATTACCTCACACAAGCAATTTCATCATGAAGAACGTAAAGCTCTTATCGACATGGTGGACTGCAACATAAATCGGCGAAACTTGCGACAGCCGCAACATGTCCTACCAACCGACCAGGTCGAAACTCAAAACAAAATCCGCCAAAAAAACTCTAGCAAAGCGCATCATTGACCACTTCGGACGTTCCACACCTCACCTATCAGATCAGATCCCACCCACCGATCAAAATATCGCTAAGCAAATTCTTCATCAAATCGCAATCGTTTCATCTACATTCATTCATTCATTAGTCTAAAGCAACATCACTGAGAGCAGACACTGCTCGTTTAATATCACAGAGCTGATGTATCGCTGATCGCAAGCGATATAACAGCAACGAAAGAGCAATCGAGAGCAATCGGAATAACAACGTTCAAGCGATATAACAGCAACGAAAGAGCAATCGAGAGCAATAGAGCAATCGAGAGCAATAGAGCAATCGAGAGCAATAGAGCAATCGAGAGCAATAGAGCAATCGAGAGCAATCGGAATAATAACGTTCAAGCGATATAACAGCAACGAAAGAGCAATCGAGAGCAATCGGAATAACGACGTTTGGGTAAAAATCGACTTCCATGGGTTTCGTTTCGGGATCTGATAAGAGCTTTACGTTGTTCATTGTTTGTGTGTGAGGTAGTGTCGTGTAAAAAAAACCAAAACAAAAGGGTCTTTTGTTTTGGTTTTCTACGACCGGTTGTTTTTTTTTTTTGTTATTTGGCTTATATATATTTGTATATATGCGATGCGGTTGTATATATGCCATGCGATCGATGACTGGGTGATGTTTTTTTTGTCTGGCTTGTGTATATGAAATGCTATTGACTTTTTTGCCATCCTGACTCGATTGCGCTCGATCGTTTTTTCGTACATTGGATAGTAAAAGAAAATCTTTTCATTCCCAGGGGGAAATGGGGAAAGTGTTCACTATGCTGAGCTATGAGATTGAGTCTTGCCTGATTGATAGATGTAGGAAAATTACAATTTGCTTAGCGATCGATGTGGAATGCGTGAGTTGCGGGACTAATATGCGAGTGCGAACAAAAACTCTGGAATTTGTAGCGATGATCATTGCGGCAATTTTATTGGTGATAGAACGTAAGCAGTATGCATTTGCTCTGCTCTTCTAATCGCAGCTCTTTTAAATTTTGAATCGCAATATGCGATTGCTCTTTTCAAGTAGCAGTGAAAAAATCGCAGGTATGTGAAATAGCATACCATCTCTATGAACACCATAGTTCAATGGAACTATTACAAGCGAAAGAACAACGGTCCTACTCAGTGCCGTAACTGCCAACAATTTGGACACGGGTCATCGTACTGCAACCTCAAGCCGAAATGTATGATCTGTGGTAATGAGCACAAACTAGATAACTGCGAAGCCGAAGAGAATACCGAAATCAAATGCGTTAACTGCGGCAAAAATCACATGGCCAACGATGTCAACTGCGAAGCTAGGACCAAGTACATTGAGTTTAGATCGAGGTTCGTACAACGTGGGAATTCAAAACACTACACCAAACGTATCAACACATTCGAGGTGAGACCTGCCGACTTCCCGATAATGCGAGGTCACGGACCAAATTTATCACCCAGAAATGTTCAAAACGAAACGTCAGCAGCACCTTGTGTAACATTCGCCAGCGTCGCAAGAAATGCAAACAACGTTCAACAACCTGACAGCAATGTCACCGCGCACGCGCCACCTACAACAAATGGAGTCACGTTATTCTCAACTGCTGAGAATAATGCACTTACTCGAGAGGTACTAACTAGCCTAGCCAAGTGCAAATCGAAACAGGAACAACTTCAAGTCATCATCGAATTAACATGTAAATACATCTATGGATAGAGTTACTGATCTAAAATGCTTACTATGGAACGCGCAAAGCATCCGGAATAAAACGGTAGAAACATTTGATTTTTTAAAAAACAATTCTATTGACATTCTATTAGTAACAGAATCGTGGCTAAAATTAAATGATAAGTTGTACAGTCCTAATTATAATATATATAGACGAGATAGGGAGAATAAAGAGGACGGTGTTGTAGCAATCCTCATTAGTAAAGGAATAAATCATGTCGCTTTACCAGCAGAAAACACTAAGGTAATTGAAAATATCGCAATACTTCTAGTCGATACTAACACAAAATTAATACTAACTTATTTTCCGGGAACTAAATGCAATAAAAAAATGCTTAATGAATTTAGAGAAGACTTTACATTATTATGTAAACACACTTCAAACCTTATAATAGCTGGTGATCTCAACGCGAAACATATGCATTGGAACTGCAGCAGATCCAACAAAACAGGCAAAGTTCTTTACGAAGAACTGATTAAGTCAAATTTCATTGTCCATACCCCCACATAGCCCACGTTTTATTCCCACAAGGGAATTGGTTCGACTCTCGACCTTGTTGTCAGTAATACTAGTGCCATAAGTCAACCTAAGACCCTACAAGAACTGTCCTCTCCACATCTGCCTGTTGAATTTTTTATAACCGACTTATTCAGTATTAACAACAAAACAGTTAAAATACCAGCATATGCTAAAACTAACTGGCTTAAACTCCAAACCTTATTAAGTAATGCTCTTGATACCTCTAACCTTAATCTGGCAAATATCACCACAATTGATATTGATGATATGATCGCTACATTTTCTCGCAATATCCTTGAAATTACTGACAGGTGTACCCCAGAAATTATGATACGCCAAAATATCGTCACTCTTAGTAAATATGCCAAATATATAATATCACTATGAAACGCAAAAAGAAGGCAGTGGCAAAGAACAAGAAACCCAGCATTCAAATCAGAAGTTAATAAGCTCCAAAAAATACTGAATCAAGAAATCCTCCAAATCAGAAATAATAACTGGAATAAAGTGCTTAATAATTTGGATAAAGGTTGCAGTAAGCTTTGGCAATTAAGTAAAGTCTTTAAAAGAAAAGGACGCAATGTAATTTACTTACGCGACGGGAACAATAAAATATATGAAAGCTTCAAACAATCGGAACTTATAGCAGGCAATTTTCTAAACGCCCACCATATCTCTTCCAACTTGGGCAGCATTGCTCTGAGTAATACAGTCAACGAAAAAATAAACTATCTTTCGTATGCTACTCTCGATTTAGACCCCCAGTATCTCTGTAAGCCAAAAGATATAAAATTTCACCTTAAAATATTGAAAGTCAAGAAATCTCCCGGTATAGACAAAATACCCAACTTATTATTGAAAAACCTTCCTAAAAAAGGTATAATATATGTAAATGCAATATTTAACGGATGTCTGAAACTTGGATACTTCCCCAATGTCTGGAAAGAAGCGATTGTAATCCCCATTCCAAAGCCTAGTAAAGATCCCGCCGAACCTAGTAGCTACAGACCAATTAGTTTGCTACCAACCTTAAGCAAAATCTTCGAAAAAAAATTTTGTTAGAAAGAATGCTAATTCATATGAACGAAAATCATATAATACCGGACCACCAGATTAGTTTCCGTCACGGATATTCTACGAATCATCAGCTTTTGAGAGTCTCGAACTACATCAAGAGATGTCTTAATCAAAAGGTATCAGTGGGGTTAATCACATTAGATATAGAAAAGGCGTTTGACTCGGTGTGGCATAATGGTCTACTTTTCAAATTAATGAATTTATCCTTCCCATTGTATTTGGTTAAAATCATTCAATCCTTTCTATCCAATAGGTCATTTCGGGTTAAAATTAAAGCAGAATCATCAAACCAACGAACTATTCCGTCAGGTGTACCGCAAGGCTCCTGCATCAGTCCTATACTATACAATATTTATACCTCCGACATACCAACCACAGAAAACTGTCAAATGGCTACTTTTGCTGACGATACTGCAGTCTACACTTCTTCCATCGACCCAAATACAATTATCAACAACCTCCAAATCCAATTAGAAGAATTAGCCACATATTTCAATAAATGGAAAATTAAAATCAATAGTGCCAAAACCCAAGCTACCTTTTTCACCAAAAGGCGCGCACACAGATACCTCCCCAATCCAACTATCAACATATTAGGCGAAAGCATTAATTGTAAAGAAAATACCAAGTACCTAGGTGTATTCCTCGACAAAAAACTGACCTATCATATACATACTGCACATACCTGTTCAAAAATGCTAAAAGCCATTAGAATTCTCTACCCTCTTGTCAACAGAAAAGCGAAATTGTCTGTCCACAACAAACTACTGATCTACAAATCAGTTATGAGACCCATGCTATTATATGGTTCACCCATCTGGAAGAATTGTGCGAATACGTTAAAGAGAAAATTGCAAATAATACAAAATAAATGTCTAAAAATAATTTTGAATAAACCTTGGCATTTCTCTACCAGAGAACTTCACGAAATTGCAAACATTCCACTGGTCAAGGACTCGGTAAACAAGATTAGTACTAATTTCACAGAAAAATGTAGTAAGTCAAATAACCCTCTTATTCTCTCTATTTTACGTAGCACTTGAAAATTTGTTTTAGATATAGGAAACTTTCCTAATTTCAAATCGTAATTAAGTTCTTCTGTTAAATTCTAGTTTAAGTTAGTTTAAGTTTAGCTATAAGTTTTAATATAATTTACATATATAAGGTTTTTGCTTTTCCCTTTTCCTTAAATGAATTCGAAATTAATTCTACGCATTTCTAAGCCTATGCATTAAATTAGCTATGAGTTGAAAAGACCTCTTGGTCTGAACACCGAATGTAATTATAAAAATCTCTTTTTGTAAAAATGTCAATAATATGGAATATAAATAAATCTAATCTAATCTAATCAAATCGACTTCTTTCAGTACAGTACAGAGATTAAGATCTGGACAGAGTTTGGCAATTCAGTGTGGTTGAAAGGAGCGAAAATAATTATAGGTATATATTTTTTAAGTAAACAAATAAAATTCTAAAAGGAGAAATTATTTTTACCTATTCATTTTTGATTTATTCAGCAATAACAATAAGGTAGGCCTTATAAGATGTCCTTCTTTGCTGCCATCTGTTGACAAATCCTGAACCTCCGGTCAATTATGTGACTTGGTGACTAACTTAAAATTAATTTTTTGCTAAAGTGACATAAAATCAATTTCAGCTCAAAGCGGGGGTTCTTATGTAGTTACACACTTGGTATGTGACCACTTGGAATCGAGGATTTTGGGCGATCGAAAATATTACTGTACACTTGGCAATTCTATGCAAGCCTTATTTGTTAGTGATCATACAGATATTATAGTAAGCACAGTATGCTCTTCGATTTCATTTACAGTAAAATATGGCATTGTCGACGCGCTTGAGAAAAATCTTGAAATTTCACTAAGGAATCTAAAAACTTACAAATATCAACAACTAGCTACCATGGCTAATATCTTGTTTCGTATGTCATCACATCTACTAGTTCATAAACACTTTCATTCCTAGTCATAAATAAAACAAGTTTCAGTAAGACTTTTCGAAAAGTTTCAGAGTAAAACATCTCAAACGAAGAAAAATAATTCAACTTTAAATCAAGAAATGAACAACTTACGATTAAACTTTGGATGTACCCATAGAAAATGTAAATGTTTCGTACATATACGGAAATGTACCTACTGTAGATTTATAGATACTATAGATAGAATTTTGAAGAAAGTCGTGACTTATAACGAACATTTTAAGATTCGATTAGTCATAGTCATCCCTTCTAATTCCAAAGCTACGCCCGCACAATTTTCAATCATTTTCTCTCAATAAAATTTCAGAAAGAGGAGGCGTTTTCAGCTTTGGGATGATGTTGTTGTTGATGAACATGTTATATCTTTCTCTCTCAATCAAGTGAATTATCTGATGACAGGAAATTCGAATTGCTAGCAATTAATTGCAATCATATCACTTTAGATAGAAATTCAGCGATATCTTCGATTAGAAAACACTCCAGGCGTTCGTTGTTACTTTAAGTTCTTGAATTTTTCAGGTCAATGGAATTTATTGTCTTTTTATACGCATCAATGAATTGAATATATGGTATAAGAATTTACCAATTAGTTCTTGACATCATCCAGATTTTAAGGCGCCATAAGCTCTCGGTGTAATCAAAGAAAGATAAGGCATAATAAACAAGTTCAATAAGTTCATTCTTCCTAGTTTGGAAAGTTTTAGCTTTTACGACTTTTCGTACATGCGAAAATAGAGATGATACTCGTATGTGCATTGAGTGGGCGGTTGAGATTCATTGCTTAAATTTATAGGTATAGTAATTTATTTTATAAGATGTTCATTTCACATTTTGCTTGGTTGGTAAAATTTTCCAATTTAAATACAGGAAAATCAGTATATTGAATGATCAAGCTTAATAGATAATTTTTCATGATTTGCTTTTTAAGGAATTCCGGATTCACAACAATTATTTTGTTTGAATTTCTTACAAGTACAAACTTTAACAATCGACTGGTGAACAGTTCTACAACGAGTTTCAAGTTTTTTCATTTTCATCACCAATGGCGCGACAGCCCAAATCGGACCCTGGCCTCCTGAAGTCGTCGCCTCCAATCATCTCGATCCAAATACCGCGTCCGCCAGCTGCTAATTATACTCTAGATGAAATCTGAGATTATTATAAGTTTGCCACAAAGTTTGTAAAGCTAAAAAATAATGCTCGCACAGAGCCGCCCAGGGTACAGAAATAATTTTTGTCGCTCAAAAACCTCGATTCCGAGTGACCGTCTGTCCGTCTGTCTGTCTGTCCGTCTGTCCGTCTGTGTATCTGACTTCAGCATAACTCTCGCAAGCTTTGAGCTATAGTGCTAAACATTTTTATGTGTCATTTTTAGCAAAAAAGTAACTTTTAGTTCGTGAATGGGCATCATCCCCCACTCCTTCTACCCGCTCCCATATAAAATTCATGAAATTTCGAAATATAAAGAAATTGATTTTTCTTTGAAACTGTTTAAGCTATCGACTTGAAATTTAGGTCAAAGTATTATGATATAAATATAATTAATATTACAGAATATTGATCCGATCCCCTTACTTCTTCTACCCCCTCCCATACAAATGGATAATTTTTAAAAATACATATTTTCGATTTTCATTGAAACTGCTAAGGCTGAAAAGACAAAATTTTGCCAAAATTAATTCTACTATAATTGCAATTAGCTTTAAGATGAATTATCCACTTCACCTCACTCCTTCTACCCCCTCTCATACAAATTTCACGAAATTTTGAAATTTAAATTAAATTAGTTTGTTTAATGTTTTCACAGTGCATTTCGAATTGAAAGAAAAGATTTCCGGATTGTACAGTGTTACGCTTTATTATTCGTAACGTTTCGATCTCTGCTGAGACTTTTATCAAACTGCTAGTTTGATAAAGGTCTCAGCAGAGACCGGAATGTCACGAATAATAAAGCGTAACATTGTAGAATCTGGAAATCTTTTCTTTGACATTCCGGTCTCTGCTGAGACCTTTATCAAACTAGCAGTTTGATAAAAGTCTCAGCAGAGACCGAAACGTTACGAATAATAAAGCGTAACATTGTAGAATCTGGAAATCTTTTCTTTCAATTAAATTAAATTATTTTTCTTCGAAACTGTTAAAGCTATCAACTTGATATTTTGTATAAGGTAAAAAAATAAAAATACCAATAACGGAAAAAAAAATGTTTTTATCCTTACCCTCCTTTTACCCCCTCCCATACAAATGTATAATTTTTGTTAAACTCATTATATCGATTTCCATTAAAATTAGAAGAATTACAAAATTAAAATTCTGCCAGAATTTGTTTTTTAATAGTTACAATAAATGCTAGAAAAAATTATCAGCTCAGCTTCACTCCTTGTACCTCCTCCCATATAAATATCTGTATTATAAATTCAAGAAAAGCATTTCTCCTTCGAATATATCCATCAAAAATATTCCACTTCCTCTGCCACCTCATATACAAATGCCCCAATTTCAGGGAAACTATGTCCAATTTTTTAAAAAAAAATGAAAACTAAAAACTTTAAATTCAACAGAAAACATTTTGCATGCCATGTTCGATGTCATATGCAAGAAATATAAACCTCCCCTTCTACTTCTACTACCTCCAATGCAAAAGTCTCCATTCACTATTCGAAAGAATTTGAAATTACATATTTTCCGGTATATTAAAGTCACTCCCATTTCATATATATTGGGCTTTACGCCCAATCATAATTCTGTTATGTTTTTTAAAATGGCTTTGCTGTCTTCATCAACCGAGTCTTCCCATCGCTTGCGTGGTTTGCCTACTGGCCGGTTATCACTCGCTTTACCTTTCAGAGCACGTGTGGGGATTCTTCTGTCTTCCATTCGCTCTACATGGCCAGCCCACTGCAGTTTACGTAACTTGATGAACGTTGAAGCTTCTGGTTCCCCGTACAGTTGATACAGCTCATGGTTGTATCTTATTCGCCATTCCGTTCCTTCCTTCGCAGATCCCAAAATTCTTCGGATGACCTTTGTTTCGAATGCGTTAAATGTTCTTTTGGAAGTTTGCGTTAATGTCAACGTCTCAATGCCATAACAGAGCACAGGTCGTATAATAGTTTTGGATTTCATTATTGGAAATACCGAATAATACGTTTTATTTGCTAGTATTATCAAATTCCTGTTAAAATCGCCTATAGGGGCATAGAACAGAAACAACTCTCTTCCACAAGACGCGATTCTGAGCATCGGCCTTTAGCTGTTGCCATTACTTGTTTATTCCTCTGGCCTCCTGCTCACTTGCTCGCTTCCATGTGCTACATGGTCGACCAACCCGACATCTTCCTTGAGGATTATAATCCAGAGCTTGTTTGGCGATGATTCGCTCTGGTTTCCTCAAAGTGTGACCGATCCACTGCCACTTCCGCCTTTGAATGCCTATTTTAGTCTGTCCAGTTGCACTCCAAAGTTTGTCGTTGGAGACCATATCTGGCCAGAATATTCCTAAAATGCGTCGGAGGCATTGGTTTACGAAAGTTTGCAGTTTCTTGGTAAGTCAAACAGTCACTTTCCACGTAGTACAACCCTATAACATCACAGATTTGACGCAAGCGTCAAAAACTCGCTGCTTCGTGTGAAGGAAGATCTCTCTTAACCTCCAGAAAGGGGAAAAGATACCGAAAGCCTGAAGAATTTTATTTAGACGAGCCTCTATATCCTTTTCGGCTCCTCCGTCCATGCTGACATTGCTTTCGATATAACAAAAATCTTGCATCTTTTTCACATCTTGTCCGTTTAGAACAATTGGTGTGCTTGTGTTCGAACCCATGTGCATGTACTTGGTTTTACGCGCATTTGCTTTCAGTCCCGAATCTTTACATTTAGAATGCAACAAGCGAACTCTAAGTCCGAGCGGTTATGTGCAAGCAAACACACGTCATCAGCATAATCAAGGTGAATTAAGATGTTGAATAGTCTCCATTGGAGAACTTTACCTTCCTCACCTTCCAGTGCAGCCTTCCAGAAGTCATTTATTACCACCAGAAACAGGGCTGGTGATAATATGCAGCATTGTCTGACACTCGTTTGCACAGGAAAGCTCTTGGACAGCTCTCTTTTATGTAAAATGTGACACTTTGCATCTTCGTAAGATTCTTTAGTCATAGCTATGACCTTATCTGCGTGTGATTTCGTCTGTTTTATTACCGTCCTTTGCTAGGTTAGCCTAAGGAGATATGAAGTTGTCCACACTCTCCAAATTATATTCGGTAATTGTTATGTTTTGTCCGATAGGCGTTCTCCTTCTTGTTTGTGTCATTACTTTTGTTTTGCTTTTATTAATGCGCAACACGACTTCTTTTGTGGAGGAGTCAAGATTGACAAATACCTCCTTAGCACTAGGGAAGGATCTTGTTAGGATATTAATCTCGTCCGCGTGTACTACTAGTTGGGTGGACTTGAATAGTAGTGTCCCGTTGGTGTCGACTGGGATTTTGTGGACGATGTACTCCAGTGCCAAGTTGAAAAGAATGGGGGCTAGACCATCTCCCTGCTTCAAGCCACATTCCGTTCGAAAGCTGGTTTTGGAATCGGTCTGTATTCTTACTTGGGCTTTGTTTCGTCATTGTGAGTGTTGTTAGTCAGACTAAAGGGGGGACTCCAAAACAAAAATTATTTGGTACAGTAAGTTCCTTTCGATACTGTTGTATGCTTGCTTAAAATCTATGAAAATTTGGTGCACGTTTTTTTATATTCCCAGCATTTCTCAAGCACCGATTTCACCGAGAATATCTCGTCTGTTCTAGATCGTCCGGTTTCGAATCAACCTTGGAATTCGCCAATTATTTCATTAGTAAAGGGATTAATACGACGTTCAATTATTTTTGTTATTATCTTGTAGGTGTTACGCGATGAAGGAAATCCTTCATCCCGCTTCAGATAATGGGGATTTCTTAGGTCGAGGCAGTACGATTTTGCCGGCGGCTCAGGAGCTTGGGGTGGGTCGTTGACCCAAGAAATCCTCATCCTTGTTCGTGCTGATAGAAAAAAAAAATGGAACGCGAGAGGAATCACGATACCGTACTACCCCCAAGCGGTTTATTCGCCTAGCTGGATGTTTTCATCCCCCGCTAATCCAAATTAGCGGGCGATAAAAAAAAAACGGCAGAATACACGATGCGAATCACGCATGACGAAAACAGCACCTACCCAATATCCAGACAAAGCCTGGGAACCCTCTCATGAGTTCCTCACTCACTCATCATCTCAAGAAAAAGAAAAACCACGCGTAATAAATCTATTGCCGTTCCTAAGCACTTACAAGATCACACAAAAACTTAACACTCACAGTAAAAAAATTATAATTTGAATTCACAATAAAAATATATTTCAAGAAATTACTAACTAATGTGATATAAAAAAAAAATGATGATATTAAAAATTTATTATTTCGTACTTAACCGTTGGGGCCCTTGCTGCATCCTGATGTGGATATGAATCTGACTCCGAATCAACACTCGTTCTGTATATTTGTATTTTTATGGTATTTTATTAATTAATTCATTTTGCATTAAGATCAATTCAATTTTTATTAAGGTTATTTATTAAATTATTAAATAGTTTTCTTTTCAATGTCACTTATTGATTTGTTAAAGTTTTTGCAATGATACTTAATGTATTTTTTAATATTTTAATTTTTAATGTCACTTATTATATTTTTAAATTTCTTTTTCCTTTTTTTTTTTAACAAATCGAATTACACTATCAAATCCACTTTCAGCTCCTCATTGTCTTACGTCCAAATTTGAAAAAAACACCAACAAAAAAAAACTTCTTGATCAGCCATCCTTCCTCGAGCACAGTCTATTTTGTCCTCCTAAAACTTTTTTCCACTCCTTTAAATTGGGCCGGCAGACGAGAGCCTCAACGGCTTTTCTTCCGATCTCATCGATAATTTTGGCGCCAAAATATTTTACAGCAGTGCTGCCCTGGGAGTTTTTTGTCCATAATTTTTCAGATAATTATTTGGCGCGAACTAATTTGATTATTATTATTATATTTATATTGTTTTCTTTTACGTTTATTATTTTGGTGGTATTATGTCGTTATAATTTTATAGTTTATAGGCAACAAAAAAAAATATAACATGAATCCTAATTGTACTTGGGAAAAGTATGGGAACAAAACAAAAAGAAAAAAAAAAATAAACTGTGACCTAAGTGAGTGAGGAGTAGAATTGGATACGATAAAAACTAAAAAAATTTTACCAAGAAAAAAAAATGTTTCGTAACAACATCAATTCGCAACATAGGACGTACACAACAATAATATTTTTCTGTAATTTTTACAGCAGAGTTGGTTTCGTTTCTAGTAAATTGAACATGTGATGCTTTTTGCCAATCGTCGGGTATGATTTCTTCTGTCCAAATTTTGTATATCATGTTGTGCAGTATTTCAGCGACACAGTTTCCACCGTTTTTCAGAAAGTCAAATGGTATTTCGTCAATTCCCAGCGCTTTGTTTAGTTTTTGGTTTACATAGGGTTGCTTTGATTTCGTCAAGCGTGAGTAGTGTCGATGATGATTCTTCTTCATCAGTTGAGGTCTCAATTGAAATGTTGTCTGTCGTGATCAGTGCTAATGGGGTGGGGATTGAGAAGGTGTTCGAAGTAGAAAGCCCATCTCCTTTTGATTTCTTGTGTGTCGCTGATGATGTTGCCCTCTGCGTCTTTGCTGGGACTGGATTTTAGGTGTCTTACTATATAGTATGCGTCCCGCCTTTTATTTTGTCTAATATCGTCGTCCATTTTTCGTATCTTGTCATTATGGTACTTCCTTTGCAAATCTCTTTCGCTTATCGCCTAAGCTCGTCATATTTTTCATTTTTGGCTCGTGTTGGTCTTTCAGTAAAAATTTTGTAAGCCTCGTTCTTTCCATCTATTGGATCGCGACATTCTTGGTCGGACCAATCATTATTTCTTCCCTGTGTTTGATATCCTTATACCTCTTCTCCGGAGGATTTGATGCCGTCTCGTATTTTCATCCACGCATTCTTCACTTGCATATTTTGGATATTTTTATATATTGGTGTCAGGTGTTTATTACATGCTGACATGTAAGGTTGTCTTTAGGGTGGCATAAAATTCGTCTTTGGTTATATTGTCCTTGTCTTCTGGTGGTTCGTGGACGTTAACCAAACAAGTGTTGAATAATTTAGTCTTTATTATTATACTGGTTTAAGCTCGTGAACTGCTGTTTGAATTTTTTCAATGACAAAGGCGACTCCAAACTCCCTGCATCCCGACAATTTTCCACTTGGATAGATTGTGTGTGATCTCATGTCCATGATTTTGTTACCGAGTCACTTCGTTTCTTGGATGGCAGTTATGTTGATGTTGTGTTTTGCCACTTCGTCGAGGAACTCTTTCAGAGCTCCTGTCTAAGAGAAGGATCGAACATTCCAAGATCCAAAAGAGTAGTCCATTTTTCATTTTCGGGGTCGTAGCCGTTGAGTCCATCCTTTCCAAGGCTGTTCTTCAGGTTTTTGGACAATATTTTTTTTTTCGGTGATACGTTGTTGGTTCGTAGCCCAACCCCCGACGTGGAGGACCGGTCCTACTTATTTATTGCAGCCTGGTAGAAAAGGGGTGGAAGCTTTCAGCTAAATACGATATGCTGGAGTTCTCACAGCTATGCTACGAGTCCAACTTGTCATACTTTTTGCTTACTTCCTGAGACACACTAATATTACTGGCCACTCAGTTTCACTCCACCTCCTTTCTCAAACGGGCTTGGGACGTCTAAGGCGGTTGCTTGCACCATAAGAAACTTTGCATTCAGATTGTTTTAATAGTTTTGTAAGCTGAAATGCCTACAATGTGATAAAGTAATGACTAAATTTAAGACATTATTTGTAACACAATATTGTAAATAAAAGCCTTAACTCTATTGTAGTTTCATTTTATTTAGATTATAATTAGTGTTAGCTTTTGTAAGTGACAATTAAAACCTTCTTTATAAGTTTAGTATTAAGATTGTTATTTTTTGTAAAACAGACTTAAGTTATCTATCTATTAAATAAATTTTGGGAGTCTGTATAGAAAGTTGGAGGCGTGGCGAGGATTAAGGGCGGACACTGCGATTACTAATATCTCCTCTCCAAACACCGATCGAAAGCTCGACATTCAGGTATATTTGTTTCTAGGAATAGAAAACGTTTTTTTATCATGTGCTTGAAACAGGCATTTTGATCGAAAGTACATACTTCATTCAGAAAAAGTGGAAATAGCAGTGGCCGACTTCCTTGAGGTACACACGAAACCTCATTGCAAGTCAAAGAGTTACAATTCTCAATTCTCACAAACTGCTTTCTATTAGTTAGGTGAAATCATATCCTTCTACTTCTACAATGGCGCTACAGCCCAAGTCGGACCTTGGCCTCCTGATATTCAGGTTCCTTAACATTTTTCGTTACTTATTGTGGAAGGGTTGTTAGCCCTTTACGCAACCCTCTTTCTGCGAATTTTCCATTTTCTTAGATTGAGGTGACCAAGGTATATCCAAGCAGGCAATGTGCCGGAATTATATGTTGCGCCGGCCGGGATTTGAACTCACGACCTTCGCATTACAAGACCAACACACTACCTACTAGGCTATACCCTAGCTAAAAATCATATCCACAAGCCCAGATTCGGAAAGAGTCCGATAACCTTTAATTTATAATATTATTATAACTGATATAAGAAATGTTCAAGTAATCGTTCCGATTGAAGTATTCTTTTTAGTGTATAACGGCCCATGAAGCATAAAATTTTAAAATGGTTCGAAAGGATATGGAATTATATATATATAACATCCCATCGATTTCATCACTTGCCAAGGGCATTGTTTGGCAATGTAACTTCACTCAAAGTCATCTAAAACGGGTACAGTACTAATATTTAAATGAAAATCATGTAGAAGCCATGCATTAATTAAACCTTAAATTCAGCACATTATTGGACACGCGAGATAACTTTGTGGGTAATACTTAAATGAGATGAACAAGACAGAAATAATCCAATCTACATTTAAGTGCGAATTAATTTAAATTAAGAACCATTAAGAATATCTTTTGAATTGATCAAGATATACATACATGTATACTTGTGTAGTACTCTGTTACTTGTAGTGGAAAATGGAAAAGAGAGCTTTCAGTACTTTAGTACTGTTTTTAATTTGAAAATAACCGTAATTTAAATCTACTTTAAGGCGATATGCCTTAAGGCGGAACTGTGGATAAAGGAGGTATTATGGTACGTGCAGATGGCTTTATAAATGGACTTATCTTCTTTATTAGAAAGATTCAAAAACTCTTTACCAAGTCAAGCAATAAATTTCAATTTCCAAGCAGCACGTTTGCCGGCAGCAGGTGCACTAAATTAAACTATGTGCGAAGCTATCTGATAATAATGCTCAAACGATTAATAAGCAATGACCTCTAAAGATAACCGAACTAAACTTGAGTATTACTTTTTCCTCAGGACGAAGCGAACTACATACACACATTTCCCAGACGAAGAGTTCACGTTAATTAAATTCAGAACTTGTCTAGTGTATCATCGTTCGTAATGCCCTTTTAATTTTCCTGGATGCTACACGCTCGGTAATTGCATTTACTTCACCAGAGTTTATAGCATTATGCAGTTTGCTGTATATGTATGTGTGGCTATCATGCAGATACCGTCTAGCATTTCAGGCATGAAATTGAAAAAAGTACTTTAAATTCATTTCGAAAAATTGAATTAGACACTGAAAATGGTAGAGGTTTCAATCTGTGACTAAATGTCTGTTTAATAAATTGAGTGTG
Source organism: Chorisops tibialis (assembly GCA_963669355.1). Classification (NCBI taxonomy): domain Eukaryota; kingdom Metazoa; phylum Arthropoda; class Insecta; order Diptera; family Stratiomyidae; genus Chorisops; species Chorisops tibialis. Next base: position 108,047,521 of record OY770262.1, on the reverse strand, counting down.
AAGTTAAATTAATTTAATCAAAGCTAGATTATATAATTAATTTGAAATCTGTCTGAATTAAAGTAGGATTTTTCAAATTTGCTTAAATATTATAAATCCGGTATTAAGAAAAACTGTTTGTGGTGCATAGAAAAATAAAGATAAACAAATTCAATACATTTTAAATATCCAAATAATTTTCAGGAATTTTTTTTTGCAAAACTCATTTCAACTTTTACAGGAAATAAAACGGATCCAGATAATTTATCCTTTCGAATTATTAAAAGGTAGATACCCCAAGAGTATTTCATAGACATAATTGACATAAAATAAAATTTATGGGTTTATCCAAAAATATTCGCCATTAAATGAAAATTTATGGCTTTCATTCACTTTGAATAAACTCAAATAATTTAAAAATTCAACTAACTTTTTTGTTTGTTTTCACGATTAAACTTGATCCCATGTACATCCTTAAAATTATAGCGAAAGTCTTAAGGGTAACATTACCATTTTATAAAACCTAAACTGAAATAATACCGAAGGAGCTACAATATGCGGCACGTTTCGTTTCTTTTACGTATAATTTCTATTTTTTCACTAAAAATTCAATAGACCTTAAAACCAGAAGCAAAGCCGTCTAGGATTCATCGTAAATCCTTTGCGCAACATTATCAGGGATATGCAAATCATCTTATAACGCCTTTTCGCCAGCCTTGTCATCAATTATTGCTTGTCAAAAACAAATTCGACAGCAACATACCTAACGAAAAAATGATTGAGCTCTTTTAAAGGTGAACGTTAAAAATTTGTTAATAAATTGTGGTAATAATCTTTTGACAAAAAAAGGATCAGATTAAGCCAGAAATGTGTTGATTATGTATTCAATAAGTTTTGATGATGCTGTTTCGATAAATTGGGTCTTGCTTCCTTTTTTAAGTTATAGTCTGCCCACAGCAATAGCTTATGCGTTACCTTCGATGCGAATTTTTTATCCTTGAGTATACATAATTACTTTGCGTATATATATTTGGAGGCACAAAGTATAACGCTCGCGGAATTTCGTCCGATTAACAAAATTCACTTATGGTTTTCAATCAATTGTACTATGCAAGCTTATGGACTTCAAGAAGGCTTTCAAACGCGAAATGTGAAATCACATATTAGTTACTCTGCGTAGGAGAGGTATTCTAGATTCTATGTATGATTCAACTATTCCTAATTATAATTAATGAATTCTTTAAAACGTCTGTACGGAATCTAGCCTAGTGGGTTGCATGTTGGTCTACAAAGCGAAGGTTGTGACTTTAAATTCCGGTCGACGTTTAATTCTACTACAATGCCGACGTGGGAATAATTCGTAGGTAGTTGGTTGTGCGAAGGACCAGGACTGTGTAAAGAAGGGGGGGGGGGCGAATGGGGCGACACGTAACGTGGCAATGAAAATAAAAGAGTCAACATTTTCGATATAATGTCATACGAAATAAAAGATAGTGTTAAAGGTTCGTGTAAGGATTGTGCTGTGATAAGACCCTGTCATATTCTGCGTTATCATCCGTGATCTTAAAACTTAAATGATACGAGAAACGGATACATCGCCTCGGATACGGACTGCTTCTACGGTAACGACTTTTGGCATTCGAAAACGGACTATGATTGGCTTCTGGATCGTTCGAACATTGAATGACGGGGGAAGAGCTGGAGTTACTCGGTCCTTGCACTGCCAGTCAGTGATCGACCGTGAAATGGAGCACTATAACATCCAAATCTTGGGCTTGAGTGAGGTCAGGTAGACAGGATCAGGAGTAGAACGAACCACTAGCGGAAACACTATTCTGTACATTGGACCTGAAAGTGAAGCCAGAAATGGCGTGGCGTTCGTCCTTACGCCGAGAGCGAGAAACAGTCTCATTAGCTGGGAACCAATCTCGGATAGGATTATCGTCGTCAGGCTCAGGACCAGTGTCAGAAACGTCACAATTCTGCAGTGCTACGCACCAACCAATACCGCAACATCTGGTGACAAAGAGGAGTTTTATAGCCAACTGAGTGCCACCTTCGAACGTGTTCCAAGAGGTGATATTATTATCATCTCGGGAGATATTAACTCCCAGGTTGGATCAGACAACACTGAACTAGAACACGTCATGGGGAGGCATGGTGACCCTTGGGTCGACGCGTCACGACCTTGGATTAAGAGACCCGAAAACGGCGAATTATTTATGGAGTTTTGTAGTACTCGGCAAATGGTCATCGGAGGGACCCTTTTTCCACACAAGAGTCATCATAAAACATCTTGGGTTTCCCCTGATGGTGTTACTCAGAACCAGATCGACCATTTGGATATAAGTCGCCGATGAAGAAGATATCTCCTCGATGTGCGAGCGAAACGTGGAGCTGACGTGGGGAGCGATCACCACTTGATGTTTGCCTGATTGAGATTGTGTACAGCAGCTATCCGACGACCACAAATTCTTCAAATGAAGCGCAAGCTTAATGTGGATAAACTCAGAGATCCCAACAAAAAACTCGAATACACCACCATTCTACGCGAAAAGTCATCCACATTGGGTGAACATGAAATGCGCACACTGGACGCCAATTGGGAGGCAACCAGAAACACTTTTCTAACTAGTGCTGAAGAATCTGTGGGATATGCGCAAAGCGTTGAGAAACTCTGGATGTCGCAAGACATATGGGACAAGGTTGGCAATCGGAAAAAAGCCAAATTGGCAATCATCTCTCAACCCGATGTCAAACAAGGAACGCCCGACTTGAGGCAGAACTACCGCGATGCTCATATACAGCTTAAAAAGGCTGTTAGACGCGACAAGAGAAAGGCCATTGAAGATCTGGCAAACAAGGCAGAATCTGCGGCTTATCTTGGGGATATGGGTTCACTATTTAAAATCATGAAACAGTTGACGAACAGGAATTTCACCGCCAACCACCTGGTGAGAGATGTCAACGGAACTCTCCTTAATATGAGTGAACACCAGTTGCGACGATGGAAGGAATACTTCTCTGATATTTTAAACATCTTGTCACATGAAGATATTCCGGAAACAGAACAACTTCCAAACATCCAACCGCAAAAATCCTCTATTGGTGACGATCCTCCAGATAAGGAAGAGATAGTTTCCGCCATTCGGTCAATGGCGGGAAGGAAAGCTCCAAGTATAGACGGACTACCAACCGAACTCCTCAAAGCGGACCCGGAAATAACAGCCGATATACTCCTCCCACTATTCACTGAGGTGTGGAATGAAGAAAGATATCCGACTGAATGAAGGGGGGCATCATTGTGAAAATTCCGAAGAAGGGCGACCTTCGGGATTGTGGCAATTGGCGTGGTATATGTCTACTTACTGCCGTATCAAAAATTATAGCTAAGGTAATTCTCAATAGGATTAGTGATGTCGTCGAGAGCACTCTCGAAGTTTATCAGGCTGGATTCCGTAAAGGGTCGTCTTTTACCGACCACACAAATACCCTACGAATAATATTAGAGCAGTCAGTCGAAATGTGTTCGCCACTACATCTCATGTTTGTGGACTTCGAGAAGGCGTTCGGCAGCGTTACGCGAGATAACATATGGAATGCTTTGCGTAGGAGAGGTATTCCAGATAAGGTCATTGCTATGATTAATGAATCCTACGAAGATGCAAGGTGTCGCGTCTTGCATAGAGGAGAGCTGTCCGAGAGCTTCCCTGTGCGAACGGTTGTCAGACAAGGCTGCATATTATCACCAGCCCTGTTTCTGGTGGTAATAAATGACATCTTGAAAGCTGCACTGGAAGGTGGGGAAGGTAAAGGTCTTCAATGGAGACTATTTAACATCTTAAGTCACCTTGATTATGCTGATGACGTGTGTTTGCTTGCACATAACCGTTCGGACTTAGAGTCAAATGTTCGCTCGTTGCATTCTAAATGCAAAGAGGCGTGACTGAACATAAATGTGAGTAAAACCAAGTACATGCACATGGGTTCGAACGCAAGCACACCGATTGTTCTTAATGGACAGGATGTGGAAGAGGTGCAAGATGTTTGCTATCTTGGAAGCATTGTCAGCATGGACGGCGGAGCCGAAAAGGATGTTGAGGCTCGGCTAAATAAAGCTCGTCAGGCCTTCGGTATCCTTTCCCCTTTCTGGAGGTTAAGAGAGATCTCCCTTCGCACGAAGCTGCGAGTTTTTGACGCATGCGTCAAATACGTGTTGTGACCGTTCGACTTACCAAGAAACTACAGACTTTCGTAAACCAATGCCTCCGGCGCATTTTAGGAATATTTTGGCCAGAACTAATCTCCAACGACGAACTTTGGAGTACAACTCGGCAGACTAAAAAAGGTATTGAGATTCAACGGCGAAAGTGGCAGTGGATCGGTCATACTTTGAGGAAACCAGAGCGAAACATCGCAAAACAAGCTCTGGATTATAACCATCAAGGAAGGCGTCGGGTTGGACGACCATGTAACACATGGAAGCGAGCAGTTGAGCAGGAGGCCAGAGGAATAAACAAGTTCTGGCAACAGCTTAAGGCAGATGCTCAGGATCGCGCCTTGTGGAAGAGAGTTGTTTCTGTCCCATGCCCCTATAGGGGGTCTTAACAGGAATTTGATTGTGATTCTGCGTTTACTAAAAATGGCCGTATCGAGAATAGACCAAACCACAAATGCTAATGGGGATCTGAAAGGTGACTGTGCGCTCGCAAACAAAGTCAATAAAAAGTCGGACACAATATCTGCTATAAATGACTGCATTGACGAATTTCGTGATTGGTGATGCTAATGACATGACTCACCGCTGTCGCTTATAGAGTAGTACTGTGACAGCTTATACTGTATCGCTACTAAACGACTAATTCGTGGAGGCTAGATAGCTCAGTGGTCCGCACGGCCGCTTTGCACCTCGAAATAACTGGGTTCTAATCTCACTATCTGCACGGTTATTCCCTTAGCGTCTAAGGCAGGGCCTGCCTTTACAAGCCTTACAGTCGAGTCCGTCGTTAGCAGGTTTGGGACGAAAGGCAACAAAGCGCATTAGCGCTCACTCGCTACATTGGTGACCCCCACGTGTTTGTGTTGTACTTTTTGCTCGATTTGCACCCTTTTTTCACTGCAGAACATTAGTTTGCACTATTGAAGTTCTGTGAGCTCGGTTTGCGGAAAAATGGGGCGAATCTGTAAGCTAATTCATAGACTGTAATGAAATTTAAAGGTGTGGCAGCGCCATTGAAAGGAAAACGCGGCTGTTAGCTGGCAAAGTGCTTACAACTAATTTTTTTTTTGAACATTGTTTCCCTAATATTTTGGCTTTACACTGTGTTAATAAATATTAAATTTAATTTACACAAAACTTATAGAATCATATTAAAATGCAAACCGAAATATTTACCAATAAGTCGGGCGTAACTTTATTATTCTTGGGACTAATTGTGGATGCGTAGGAAGTCAATGTGCGGGTTAGGGTGGATAGGGCGGACTGAATGTGGTTCTAGGGCAGAACTATTGTAAATTATTTAGCAATTAACTGCGATTATGATCAAATGAATGTGGGGGTTCCATAGAAGAAATGGATGAATGTTAATAATATTTTGATTAATTGCTTGAATCACGTTCAAAATTCGATGCATATAATATTATTTTCATAGAAGAATTTTTTTTTTTTAAGTGGCCGAACACAACTTAGAGGGTAACCCTAAGGGAAAAAAAGGAGTTAAGGTTAAACGGGAGTAAAAGGATGGAAAAGTTTAAAATGCCGGTGGACGTTGAGTTTGAAACGTCGAAGGTAGTATGACAATGGGAACACTGCTTCTGGCAATGCATTCCAAAGTCTAGAAGTTCGGGATATAAATGACTGCCTATATTTCACTGTACGGAAGCTTAAGAAGGTTGATAAACTCAATCTGAGTGTTTCTAGAAAATGTATACAAAGGTGGAATAAGTTCAGCAAGTTCCTCACTGCATTTACCATGAAGTAGCGGTTGGAAATACTTAGAACTCCGACATTTTTGCGATGCTCTAAGGAGTCTGCAGAAACCGTGTTGTCTTCATCTCCAATTAGTCTGAACGCCTATCTCTGGACACAGTCGAGCATCGCAAGTTGCGTTTTTGGTGCCCCAGCCCGTAAATAAGAATTGTACTCGAGGCGTGGTCTAATGTAGGCTTTATAGATATTTGTTAGGTAACTGGGAGTAAAATATTTTTTACATCTTCGGAGAACTCCTAGGCGTTTGGAAGTATAAAGTGCAACGTCGAGTATGTGCTGGGTTCAATTAAGATGGTTAATTATTTTAATGCGAAGGAGTGAGAAGTATTCGGAAGAGTCAAGTTAGGTACCACAGACGGTTACATTAGAGATCGACGCTGGAACATCACGTTCAAGGTAAAGATGATAGGCCTGTGTTTTTGAGGTGTTGAGTTCTGCTCTATTTATTCTGCCATATTCCAATATTAGGTTCAGGTCAGAGTTCAATCATATAAATAGTTCGCACGTTTAGATGTTACCGGAACACAGTGAGTGTTAGTAATCGAGTCGAATTCCTAGATATTATTCAGGATATTGTCATCTGCAATGCAATGTATCAGATTGAGCGTAGAAGGTCATTGATAAAAATAAGAATGGGTGTGGGGGATAAAACAGAGCCTTGGAGGACTCCGCAGTCTATGAGAAAGGGGAAAATGCCACGCCATCCAATACGACTTGTTTACTGCGTTCATATAAGAAACTCTCAATCCATTTTACGATGTTATTATAAAAGCCAACTGTTTGAGCATTTGTGCCAAACTCTGTCAAACGCTTTAGCGATGTCAAGTATTAGAACTTGACCTTCGCCAAGTTTATGGATGCAAGAGTGCAACAATCATTCAGATATACCAAGAGGTCAACTACAGAACGTTCGGTAGGAAATCCGTATTGGCGATTATTGATAAGTTTGCTATCTTCTTTTTGCGATTTACAGCCGTTTTCATCACTTTCGACAGAACGTGCGCGGAAAGTGCCCCGAAGAGTAAGAGAGATGGAATAAATTACGCAGCGGTTTAGCCAGGTGCGTAAAAAATTGTTTAAGGACTAAGGGGGAGATACCATCGGGACCTGCATCGGTACAAGCAGGGGAGACTGGTTTGTCGCTGGCAGCCTGGAGTTTCTTGCGAAACTTGCTGCAAGAAGATTGGCTTTATCAAAAGGATGGACTACAATTTGGTCCCCATCTAGAATGATTTTACATGGTTGCTGTTGACCGTCTTAACAAATGACCAAAAAATTCTGGAGCCTTTTGGTATTTCGAGAATTTTCCATTGAAGTTTTTGGTTATGATGAAACTTAGAACTTTCAAAATGGACTTGCAGGTATTTCTTAGCACGTTGTAAAGAGATCTGTTGGCAAACGTTCGATTGCTTTTAAAAATTTAAAAATATTTTTTCTTGTTCCGGATAGGCGACGAATCCTTCGACGGTTTGATTCGTTTATAACTAAAGGGTATGGAAAGTTCTATACCCTTAAGAATAGTTTCGGTCACAAGCAGACAAGTTGTATCACAATTATTAGACTCAAAACACAATTTCCAATTAAAGGTCCTGAAAAACTGATTTAATGCTCCCCAGACTGCTTTTTTGTAATACCAGATGGCTCTTCGAGATAATTTTTCTTTTAATGTATTTACCGCTATAATCGGAAATTGTGCTCGAATCAGGAAGTGATCAGTGTTCCAAACTGGTGATGCCGATATCAAAGAATCAGAATATTTGTTGGGATGATTCGTTATAACTTCTGTAAATATAGCAAAAGAAAATAATTTGCATTTGGACCTGAAGTTTCACCCAGGAGTTGTTAAACTCTGGATTGGAGCAGGTGTCTAGATGTGAAACAAGTTGGAAAGTTTCATCATCGCGTATATATGTATATAGCGGTACTCCGCTGATGAAAAAATGTAGGTATGAGATGGTAAACATCCCAAGGATTCGTGAGAGGAGAAACATTTAAATATTCTTGTCCATTTTACCACATTCACACAGGAGAATTTCACTATAAAACAAAGAAAAAAATAATTCAAAAGAGTTTGTTGTGATATTTGTATTGGAGGTGGTGGAAGCCGTGGCGGATATTGATAATTCTTACTATCATTAGTATAATTATTAACAAATTTTATTTTTATAGAAAAACACCAATCTCGCGTACCTTATGTCATGGCATCAATCGACTTACGTCATGACGTAAATCGGGGTAGTTTGAGGTATAGAAATAAACCAAAAACAGATTATGGCTCGAGACATACCCAAACAAACTGTGAAATTTTCTATGGAATCCGTTCAGTTCTTATGCTTATTTATTATTCAAATAAAGTAAAGCACTAGCTTATAGGAATTTTTAAACAAATAACAGACAGATACTTCAATTATGTTTATATTTATAGATACAAGCGAATGCCCGTCACTTCATCCGCGTAAGAATTGTAATAATATGCATTTTTTTATTAATGTGAAATGTAATGTGGGATGAATAATCTGCTGAATTTAATCTCTAATTATAGCCCTAAAAATACCCAACTAACTGTGAAAGTTTTAATAGAATCGGTTTAGCCGTTTTTGAGTTAAATCCGTATATACAGACAAAGAGGCAAATAGACAAAAATATCAAAAAAGTGTTCTGATGCTTATTTATTGTTTAAATAAAATAAAATGCAAACTTATAGCCATTTATAATGAAATAACAAACAGACACTTCAATAATATTTAAATGGAAAGATATAAATTTTAGTTCTAAAAATTAAAAGATTTACAAGAATAGAAAAATTTAGGAATTTAAATTCCACATATTTTATAGATGTGATGATGAGGGTACTGACAGAAATGGCAAATGAGAGACTAAATAATATCGAATCAATAGTATCCATCCAGTAAATATCTGAACCATTTATTTTTAATATTGGCTTTGCAAATAGTACGTTTCACCAGCTTCAAAAATTCTATTGAATATTCGCTTAATCTACCTTAAAACGTAGTTGTCGAGGTTTCGACATCTAATACACAAGCACAGCTATTATTACATTGGTATTCCATTTGGCCAACCAAACTATGACCTACCACATTGATAAAACTAGTTTTCCTATTCCCTTCAAGAACCTTTAAATCCGGCAATAAAAATGCTCACATACTTTTTATTCCGTAGGAGTAAACATTTTTGGTGAAATTTCGTCGAACATAACATAAAAGTGCCGAATAGCATGGCTATAAGAACTGTGCGAATCACCTCTTCAAAATGAACTTCACGTGTTTGCTAGGCGATAAAGTATTTTTCATATCGTCGACTTAATATCAGATAAGAATATATTTACCTAAGCCACAAACCTCCTGCGGGAGGTTTGTAGATACATTTCAGTTCAAATAAGACTTGCTGTGAAAATGACGCTATGAACAACTTACTGAGAATGGGAACTTTATTACGAAAAGTCTTTGTGGCGAAAATTTCTACGAAGAAATCCTTTGACTTCAAGATTTTTCTCAAGGTGTTTCCTTTTCTCTTTTTTCGGTCACTCTTTCTCAAGGAAAAGATCTCTACCGCTAGCGGTATTGAACTTTATCGTAAGAAAACGAGTATGGCTTTGGGGCAACTATACTTTCAGTCATTGAGCTGTTTTATGACAATTTTTTTCAAGAAAAAGTTTAAATTTTTGTGTTTTCCTGAGAAACGATTCTGGTAAGAAGACGTTTTGTTAGGATAATGGTTGGTAATCTGATAGTAATGAGGATTTAGAATATTATATAATATTAAAATGAAGCAAGTTTATTTAAATTTGAGTTATACAAAGAATGCAATTAAAAACATAACAGAATTATGATTGGGCTTAAAGCCCAACCATATGATACTCTAGATGAGATGGAAATGACTTTAATATACCGCAAAATATGTCATCTCAAATTCTTTCGAATAGTGAATAGAGACTTTTGCATGGGAGGTGGTAGAAGTAGAGGGGAAGGTTTGTATTTTTCGTATATGACACCGAACATGGCATGCAAAATGTTTTTTGCTGAATTTAAGTTTTTAGTTTTCATTATTTTCAAAGAAATTGGACAATTATTTTCTGAAATTGGGGCATTTGTATGGGAGGTGACAGAGGAAGTGGAGCGTTTAATATGATTTTGAAACTGGTTTTGAAACTCCTTATCATCATGCTTTGATTCAATTTCAAAGTCGATAGCTCTCACATACTTGAAGGAGAAATGCTTTTCTTGAATTTATAATTCAGATATTTGTATGGGAGGTGGTAGAAGGAGTGAAGCGGATAATTTTTTCTAACACTTATTTCAATTATTAAGAAACAAATTTTGAAAAAATTTTAAGTTTGTACTTTTCCTAGTTTGAATGGAAATCGATAAAATGCATTTAACAAAAATTATGCATTCGTATGGGAGGGGGTAGAAGGAGTGTACGGATCAAAACAAATTTTTTTCTTATTATTTATTTTTTATTTGTGTACTTTCTACAAAATATCAAGTTGATAGTTTTAACAGTTTCGAAGAAAAATAATTTAATTCAAATTTCAAAATTTCGTGAAATTTGTATGGGAGGGGGTAGAAGGAGTGAGGTGAGGTTAATAACTATTTTTAAAATGAATTGCAATTACAGTAAAATAAATTTTGGCAAAATTTCGTATTTTCAGCTTCACTAGTTTCAATGAAAATCGAAAATATGTATTTTTCAAAATTGTCCATTTGTATGGGAGGGGGTAGAAGGGGTAAAGGGATCGGGTCAAAATTCCGTGGTATTAATGACATCTATATCGTTATACTTTGACCTAAATTTCAAGTCGATATCTTAAATAGTTTCCAAGAAAAATCAATTTCTTAATATTTCGGAATTTCATGAAATTTGTATGGGAGGGGGTAGAAGGAGTGAGGGAATGTAGCCCATTCACGAACTTAAAGTTACCTTTTTGCTAAAAATGACACACGAAAATATTTAGCACTATACCTCAAAGCTTTCGAGAGTTATGCTATAGACAGACGCACAGACGGACAGACAGACAGACGGACAGACGGTCACTCGGAATCGAGGTTTTTGAGCGACAACAAATATTTCTGTACCCTTGACGGCTCTCTGCGAGAGTTATTTCTTAGCGTTACAAACGGTAAGGCAAACACAATATACTCTCAGATTTCATTAAGAGTATAAACATAACAGAATTATGATTGGACGTAAAGCCCTATCATAGGATACTCTAGATGAAATGGAAACAACTGAAACGGAAAATATGTCATCTCAAACTCTTTCGAATAGTGAATAGAGATTTCTGTATCGAAGGTGGTAAAAGTATAGCGGAAGGTTTGTATTTTACTTTATTATTTCAATAATAAAGTATTGTGATCGAGTTGGAAAAAAAAAATTTGCTACCCTGAAATTTTGTTGTTTCGCGTTTCATGACTAAATTAGCCTAAAAAAGTAAAAAAAAACATAACAGGGCTACGATTGCGCGAAAAGCGCAATCTTACGATACTCTAGATGAAATAGAATTTTTTGTGATCCCAAGAAATTTTGTATGGGGAGTGTTAGAAGGGATGATAGCATTGAACTAATTTCTTCCCCATCATACTAAAGTAGCTATAAAAATGTTTTGTACAAAATGCTTACTCCAAAAATTGAATGGGAACTGAGAAAATTAGTGAGTTAAATTTAGTGAAAATGTGCAGTTTGTATGGGAGGTGGTAGTAAGAGTGGGGGGATTTTAATGATTTTTTCAGAAATAACTAGGAATATTATAAAATTGACATCCCTGAAATTTCAGACAAGTACCATTTATACTTTTCAAGAAAATCGATTTTTTGTGAAGTTGTGAAACTGTGTCATATTGTATGGGAGGGGGTAGAAGCAGTGAAGCTAATCAAATATTTTTTTCTGATCTTAGTGAAAATGCTAATTAAGTATTTAATACAAAATATGAACTTGATAAATGTTATATGTTCTGAGAAAATCGACTTAGAGCATTTCATGAAAAAGTGTAGTTTGTATGGGAGGGGGTGGAAGGGGAAAGAGGACGCAAATAATTTTTCTACCGTAGATTAAAATCATTATGAATGTAATATATCCCAAAATTCAGGCTAATAGCTTTTATAGTTTTCGAGTAAATCCAATTATTATCAAATTGCGAAATTGTGTCATTTTGTACGGGAGGGGGTAGAAGGGGTAAAGCTAATCATCTAATTTTTTTTAGTCTTACTAAAAATTTTAAACAAATATTTGGCGCACAATTTCAGCCTGCTAAATTTTATACGCACTGAGTAAATTGGCTTAGAGTAATTCAGTACAGTTTGTATGGGAGGTGGTAGAAGGAGGGAGAGGACACGCATAATTTTTATACGGTAGATTGATATCATTATAAAAGTGATATTTTCCAAATTTCAGGCCAATAGCTTTTACAATTTCCGAGTAAACCCGTTTATTGTCAAATTGCGCAATTGTGTCATTTTGTATGGGAGGGGGTAGAAGGGGTGGAGCGATTTGGCCCGTTCACGAACTTGACCTTACTTTTTTGTCAAAAACGACGTGTATAAAATTTGAGCTTTCTAGCTCAACGCGTTCTCAAGCTAGAGAGCGAACGGACGGACGGACAGACAGACGGACGGACGGACGGACATCCGGTTTTGAGATTTTTGAGTGATAATATTATCTTCTGTATCATTCATTTTTTTCTCCGAGCCTTATTTCTTGGCGTTACAAACTTTAGAGCAAACTTATAATACTCTCAGATTTCATATAGAGTATAAAAATCCGTCTGTCTGTACGCCGTACGCCGTCCGCCGTACGCCGACGTGTACGCTCAGTGCACATTAACTCCCAAGCCCTTCAAGATAGAAAGTTCATTTTTGGAGGGATTGTAGATAGTTGCGGATCTCAGGCGGACACCTATTTTGGGGGCGTACGGGTTCAGGGGGAGGTGGGGGGAGCGCTTAAACCGAAAAATACGAATTCAAATATCTCAACCATGGTTACAGTTAGGAAGCTTAAAATCAACATACATGTAGAGGAGTTTGTGAGACAAATTTTAAAAATAATTTAATTTTTTTATCCATTGGGGTGCAAAAAGGGGGGGCTAAGAACCAATTGTCGGCCGAATTTTTTTTTCAAATGATTATATCTTCGAAATGACTTACCATAAAAAATTGAAATTTTGGGACCATTAAGCTGGCATACAGATCTAATAGAACCAGTTTAGATAAAAGCTAAATATTGTAAGGGAGAGGGTCAGGGGGGGTGCAAGGAAAAACACTTAAAACCCAATATCTCAACTATTTATTAAGCTATGTAATTGAGTCTTAGAACTTATATTAAGCAACACTAGAAAAATACGAGAAAAATATAATATTTGGACAAAATAGTAGTGGGGGGAAATGGGGATCATTTAAAAAATGGCACACTTTTCAAAATTACAAATTCTTATATCTCAAAAAAGGGTACAGATATCAAATCAAAAATTTGTCAGATTGTAGAACTATATTATAGTTAATTTTGGTAAAAATTTTAAGTTGGGAGGTGTAAGAGGAGGGAGGTGATAAGCAAAAATGTCGAAAATTTTAAATGATTTTTTTAAGGCTCTGGTGAAAGATACAAAGTTTAAATTTTGCATGTGAATACGCCTATTTGATCTTCATAGAAAAATAATAATAACTTGATCCATAATTATTATAAACCCACCCCCCCGGTCTAACGTGCACAAGGTGTTTCATGTGCATTGAAAAATACACATAAACTGAAAATTTTTGAGTGAAATTTTAAGATAGAAATTTGAAAATTTGCGAAATGCATTTGAAAAAAATCCCTAAACATTCGAAATATTAACTGGTCGAAAACCTTTATAACTTCTACCCCCTCCCATACAAAATTATTTTTTCGAGCATTTTTAAGAAATCAGTTATAAGCTAACTCTTAAAAGCTATCAATTTCAAATTTTGCGTAAAAACTTATAAAAATAATTCAAATGAGTTGCTTTAAAAATTTTGAAATCGCGTTTGCCCTTCTACTTGCCCTACCATACAAAACTATGATTTCGACCAATTTCATTAAATCAACTAATAACCAACAAACTAAAAGCTACGAACTTGAAATTTTATACAAGCACCTTACAAGAGAAGCGAAATAAAATTACATATCAAATTTTACGATTCCCCTACCTTCCCTACCCCCTCCCATGCAAATGTTCGGTTTCGTGAATGTAAAATACACCGAATTTTATGAAAATTCTATGCAACTTCGTCTATGAAACACATTCTATACAGAGAATATTGGACGTGATTCAAGCAATTAATTACAAAGCTATTAACATGCACCCACCTTTACTATTACCCCTCCTCCTCTCCTCATAAAAACCCAAACTTGCAGAAACGAATTAAATATTGTTAAATTGATAACAGCCCTGCCCAAGAACTCCCTTTCACTTAGCCTTCTCTAACCACTCTAACCTACATATTGACTATCCACTCATCCGCAACTTGTCCCAAGAATAATAAAGTTTCGCCCGACTTGTTGGCAGTTTATTTTGCATATGACACCAAACATGGCATGCAAAATGTTTTTGCTGAATTTAAAGTTTTTATTGTCATTATTTTAAAGAAATTGGACATAGTTTTCCTGAAATTGAGGCATTTGTGTGGGAAGTGGCAGAGGAAGTGGAGCGTTTAAGATGATTTTTAAAGAGATTATCATCATCCTTATCACGATGATTTGATTCAATTTAAAAGTCGATAGCTCTCATTTATTCAAAGGAAAAATGTTTTTCTTGAATTTATAATACAGATATATATATGGGAGGAGGTAGAAGGAGTGTACGGAACAAAACAAATTCTTTTTTTCGCGTTATTGATATTTTTATTTTTATACTTAATACAAATATCAAGCTGATAGCTTTAGCAGTTTCGAAGAAAAATAATTTAATTTAAATTTCAAAATTTCGTGAAATTTGTATGGGAGGGGTCGAAGGAGTGAGGTGAAGTTGATAATTCTTTCTAAAACTAATTGCAATTATAGTAGAACTAATTCTGGCGAAATTTCGTCTTTTCAACTTTACTAGTTTCAATGAAAATCGAAAAAATTTATTTTTCAAAATTGTCCATTTGTATGGGAGGGAGTAGAAGCAGTGAGGGGATCGCATCAATATTCTGCCATATTAATGATATCTATATCATAATACTTTGACCTAAATTTCAATCGATAGCTTAAATAGTTTCAAAGAAAATTCAATTTCTTAATATTTCGAAATTTTATGAAATTTGTATGGGACGGGGTAGAAGGAGTAGGGGGATGTGGTCCATTCACGAACTTAAAGTTACTTTTTTGCTAAAAATGACACACAAAAATTTTTAGCACTATAGCTCAAAACTTTCGAGAGTTATGCTGTAGACAGACGCTCAGACAGACAGACGATCACTCGGAATCGAGGTTTTTGAGCGACAACAAATATTTCTGTACCCTTGGCGGCTCTGTGCGAGCGTTATTTCTTATCGTTACAAATGGTAAGGCAAACACAATACACTCTCAGATTTCATCTAGAGTATAAATATTACAGATTATGATTGCGTCTAAATTGCAATCATGCGATATATTCTAGATGAGATTTAAAACAAAAATAAACTGCCAACAAGTCGAGCGCAACTTTATTAGTTTTGAGGCAACGCATGCATGGAAAGTCAATATGCTGGTTAGAGTGGTTAAGGAAAACTCATTGGAACCCCTTTAGGGCAGGTCTGCTGTCAATTTAACATTTAATTGCGAATACGATCAATAGCTCCAGTACACGTAATCAATATTTCATTCGTTTATGCAAATTTGAGTTCTTATGAGGGGAGGGGAGAGGTGATAGTAAGGGTAGGTGGATGTTAATAATTGTTTAATTGATTGATGTTTTATTGATTGATATTCTCTGTATAAAATGTCAGTTTCATAGACGAAGTTGCATAGAATTTTCATAAAATTCGGTGTATTTTACATTCACGAAACCAATCATTTGTATGGGAAGCGCTAGAGGAGGTAAGGGAATCGTAAAATTTGTCATGCAGTTTTATTGCATTGCTCTTGTACGTTGCTCGTATATAATTTCATGTTCTTAGCTTTTAATTTGTTGGTTAGTATTTGATTTATTGAAAATGGTCGATATCATATTTTTGTATGGGAGGGGGTAAAAGGGAAAGCGCGGTCTCAAAATTATAAAATCATTAGAAGCAAAAAAAATTCGGCCGAAAATTTGTTTTTAGCCACTCACCCCCCTCCCCTTTTCGTACGCCAATGGATAAACAAATTAAATTATTTTTTAAGTTTGTGCCACAAATCCCTTTACATATATGCTGATTTTCAGCTTCCTAGCTATAACCATGATTGAGATATTTCCATTCTTATTTTTCGGTTTTAGTGCGCTCCCTGCCTCCCTCTTGGCCCATACACCACCACAATGTCCGTCTGAGATCCGCATACATCTACAATCCATGCAAAAATAAACTTTCTATCTTGAAGGGTTTGAGATTTAATGTGCGCTGAACGTAAATGTACGGTTTACGGCGGACGGCGTACAGACAGACGGATTTTTTTTGCATTTTTAGGCTTCTTTAGTCATGAAAAACTAAAATTCCAGGATAGCATATTGTTGTTTTTCATGTCGATCACAATACCTTATTTTTAAAATCATAAAGTAATAGAAAATTGTTGTCATCTTAAAAGGAATACTTTGCATATTATAATATAAACACTCACGTCAACTACAATTTACTTAAATTTTAGGCTATTTTCAAGATTAATGCCCTCCTTTTAAATTGTATTCTAAGATAAAACCATTAAAAATCGTTCAAGCGATATGTTGAAAAATTCTTGACATCCTATAAATAAATTTGAAATTAGCAAGATAAAGTGAAAAATTTGATAAAAAAAAAACACCTTCTACACCCACTTTACTATAAAACTGTTCGAAAAGTGTCTCGTTTCGACTTTTTCTTGCTTTAAAGAACGGTGATAGGAGATTAACGATAACCGAAAATAAGAAGATCTTTCATTATCGATTATCACTTGAGTTATTTCAGGAAGAAGATTTATCAAGTTAAGTTACACAATCGACGACACTTAGTGTTACAGAGTCGAGACTATTTCTTTGGACATCAACTCTTTTGCTGATTCAACTTTGTTTGGTCCCGAGCTAAGATAATAATACTTTTTTTTCTGTTCGCAATTAAGTGGAATAGGCTTCATAAAAAAGGATCCTTAGGGAAAAAAAAGGTTTCTGGGAGTGCCTGAGATTTGGTATCTGATAAAAATGCTGACAAATTTTTCATGTCTTCTATGCTATGTTATGTTCAGTATGATAATTTTAAGCAGACTATATACGATTTATATATTAGACCATGTACTCCATTTTGAAAGATATTACATTATTAAATAGAATAAAATGTCATAAGAACAATATGATAATTTTTACTAACGGAAACATCTAAAATTGATGATGTTTATCCTTAAAGTAATGGACAGCTCATTTATCAGTGATATAGCTTTAACGCTAAAAAAAATAATTCTTCTCTTTTCGTTAGACCTAACATAGACATAAAATGAGAGTGGTGGAAAAAAGGACAGCAACCATATAAAGTTACGACGCTTTTCTTGTCGTAAATCCAAATCAGCATAATAAAATAAATAAGTTTACTGAAGCCATAATAAGTATGGTCGTAGCCTCATGTCGGAATTTATTAATCGATATAAGTTCAAAGGACTTTCATATAAATAGGCCATATAGTAAACAGTTCGAATATATATACATATTTAAATGGTGCGAAATGAGCAGAAGCAGTTTGTTTTATATATAGACAAATTATTCTACGCCTCAGTTTTGTCTTTCACGAATGAACGAGATATTTTTTTCAAACGTTGAGAATCTATCTAACCATCTAAGAAGTCTGAGTGGAAAAGGGAATTTGTCAATAGAAAATTCCGATATCAAACGATTTTTCTTTTCCGAGAATAGTTAGCTAGACACCTGTTCCATCGATTTGATAGATTCAAAGACTGAAGTATTACAGATGTATCCAAACCGATTGGGTTGTCCGTAATGTTAAGTGGTTGATCCTAAGTCTAGTTTAAGTCTTAAAAAAAATTCTTTAAAATTGATACCGTGAACATTTTTGAGAATATAAATGACAATTTATGACCAATTAGATATGTGATTAAATGACTTGAAAATAAAACTCTTGGTAACTTACACCTTACAGCACCTTCCCAAAAAAAAACCGTTTTCATATTTATACTCTAGATGAATTCTGAGAGTATCGGAAGTCTGGTCTGAAGTTTGTAACGCTAAGAAATATGGCTTGAAGAACTTTGTTTCATCACACAAAAAATTCTAAACCTGATTTCCATCTGTCCGTCTGTCCGTCTGTGCGCTCTCTAAGTTGAGAACGCGTTAAGCTAGAATGATAAAATTTTGTACACATCGTTTTTGATGAAAAAGTAAGGTCAAGTTCTTGAACGGAGTAAATCGCTCCCTTCTTCCCCTCTCATACAAAATTTACTATAATCAAATTTTCTTGGAAACAATAACAGCTAATAATGTGCAATTTAGAACATTTTATTTTTATCTATACATATAAATATAATTGTAGTGGCTAAACCGATTGTAATGAAACTTTCACAGTTTGTTAGATGTGCACCGTCATGTAATCTGCGTGTGGTCTTATTTCAATACCCCCACGGCTTCTACCCCCTCCCATACAAAATGACTCATTTTCAAAAATATGTACTAATCAAATTATCTTCAAAACCATTGGAGCAAATCATTTGAAATTTAGAACATACTATTTTTATCAGAAATGTGATCTATAGTATACAAATTATTTGAATCCCCTACTTCTTCCACCACCTCCCATACAAACTGCACTTTTTCATGAAAGGCTATTCACCAATTTTCTCAGTACGTGTAACTTTAATCGAGCTTAAATGTTGTACTTGATCCTTAATTTGCATTATTATTAATATCGGGAAAAAACTAACCGATTAACTTCACTCCTTCTGCCCCCTCCCATACAATATGACACAATTCCATGACTGTACAAAAATTAGATTTTCTTGAAAATCGTAAATGATGCAGTTCTGAAATTTAAAGTATATCAATTGCGTACTGATTACAGTTGTTTCTCAAAAGTTCACTTAAAACCACCTACTCCTTCCATCACCTCCCATACAAACTGCACTTTTTCATGAAATGCTATACACCAATTTGCTCAGCACGTGTAACTTTCATCGAGCTTAAATGTTGTACTTGATCCTTAATTTGCATTATTATTAATATCGGGAAAAAACTAACCGATTAGCTTCATTCTTTCTACCACCTCCCATACAATGTGACACAATTTCACGACTTTTCTTAAATTCGATTTTCTTGAAAACTGTAAATGTTACTGATCTGAAATTTAAAATATGTCAATTGTAAATTAATTATTGTTGCTTCTCAAAAAGTCACTTAAAACCCCCTACTCCTTCCACCACATCCCATACAAACTGCACTTTATCATGAAATATTCTAAACTAATTTTCTCAGTACATATAACTTTCATTGAGCTCAAATTTCGTACTCTATCCTAAATTATCATTATTAATATCGGGAAAAAATTAACTGAGTAGTTTCACTCCTTCTACTCCCTCCCATACAATGTGATACAATTCCACGGCTTTACAAAAATTTGATTTTCTTAAAAAGCGTGAATGACACAGACCTGAAATTTAAAATATATCAATTGCATGATGATTATAGTTGTTTCTCGAAATATCACCAAAAACCCCCCTTTCCTTCTAGCACACCTCCCATACAAATTGCACAATTTCATTAAATTCAATGCACTAAGTTTCTCAGTACCTACTCAATTTTTGAAGCTTAAATTTGGTACTGTTAGGTTTTCAAGCTTAATGTTATTTTATTTGGGCTTTTTTTAAATTAACACAAGCTATAGTTATTCACATGTCCTAAATGCTCTTCAATACGTATATGATCTCAAATCACGGGATTGATTTGATCACGAGCCTCTCCCATTGAAATGCGAGTATCATGCTATCATTCTCAATAATTTATGGTACGGATTCCAACAAAATACAAAGCATTGTGTTCAAAGAGCCATTAAAGTAAGCGGATTATATATCCCATATAATGTATTACTAACTACATTCTCAAAAATTACTTATTATTGCGATTTTTATGCGGACGAAGTCAGAAATATAATTTATGGTAAATAAATAAATCAAATCATCACACTCCCATACAAACTGCACTTTTTCATGAAATACTCTAAAGCAATTTTTCAATACGTATCTATCGTGCTCAAATTTTGTACTTAATACTAAGTAAGCATTATTATTAAGATTATAAAATAAACTGCCAACAAGTCGGGCGAAACTTTTTTATTTTTGGGACAAAATGCGCATGCGTAGAAAGTCAATATGCAGGTTCGAGTGGTTAGGGAAGACTAAGTGAAAGGAGCTTCTTGAGCAGGGCAGTTCTCAATTTAACACTTTCCGGAAACGCTCCATATTTCATTCCTTTATTTATACAAGTTTGAGTTTTCATGAAGGGAGGGGGGAGGGTGATAGTAAGGGTGGGTGGATGTAAATAGTTTTTTAAGTGATTGCTTGAACCAAATCCAATATTCTTTGTATAGAATGTCAGTTTCATAGACGAAGTTGCATAGAATTTTCATTGGATTCGGTGTATTTTAAATTCACGAAACCAAAAATTTGTATGGGAGGGGGTAGAGGAGGTAGAGGAATCGTAAAATTTGTGATGCAGTTTTATTTCGTTTCTTTTGTAAGGTGCTTGTACAAAATTTCAAGTGTGTAGCTTTTAATTTGTTAGTTAATAGTTGATTTAATGAAATTGGTCGAAATCATACTTTTGTGTGGGAGGGGGTAGAAGGGCAAGTGCGATCTCAAAACTTTTAACGTAATTTTATTTCAATTATTTTTGTTAGTTCTTGTGCAAAATTTCAAATTGATAGCACTTCATAGTTAGGTGATAATTGATTTCTTAAAAATGGTCGAAAAAATAATTTTGTATGGGAGATAGTCGAGATATTAATTTTTAAGTGTTATTCTTTGCAGCCCCCCTGACCCTTCCCCTTACAATAATTAGTTTCTAAACTGATTCTAGCATATCCGTATGCCATCTTAATGGTCTCAAAATATCAATTTTTTATGGGAAGTACTTTCGAAGATATAATCATTTGAAAAAAAAATTCGGCCGACAATTGGTTCTTAGCCCCCCCTTTTCGCACCCCAATGGATAAAAAAATTAAATTATTTTTAAAAGTTGTCCTACAAACTCTTCTATACGTGTGTTGATTTTTAGTTTCCTAGCTGTAACCATGGTTGAGATATTTGAATTCGTATTTTTCGGTTTAAGCGCTCCCCGTGCCTCCCCTGAACCCCTACACCCCCCAAAATGGGTATCCGCCTGAGATCCGCAACTACCAATAATCCCTCCAAAAATGAATTTTCTATCTTGAAGGGTTTGGGAGTTATTGTGCGCTGAGCGTACACGTCGGCGTACGGCGGACGGCGTACAGACAGACGGATTTTTTTTTTTGCATTTTTAGGCTAATTTAGTCATGAAACGCGAAAAAAAAAATTTCAGGGTAGCAAAGTTTTTTTTTTCTTGTGTCGATCACAATACTTTATTATTAGAATAATAAAGTAAAATTAAGTGATTAGCTTCACTCCTTCTATCCCCTCCCATACAATGTGACACAACTTTGCAAAAAAAAAATCGATATTCTTGAAAAATTAAAGAGATGTCAATGACATAATGTTGGAAGTTACTACTAAAAAATGCCTAAGAATCCCTCACTCCTTCTACCACCTCCCATACAAAGTGCTCAATTTCACTAAATTATAAAATATATTAATTTTTCTAGCTTAAATTTTGAATAAAACATTTCATGTCTACTCTAGAATGATGTGCAAAAAATCAATTCATTGTTATTACTCCTTCTACCACTCCCCACACAAAATTTAATAAAATCACGAAAAATTCAAATTCATCTGAAGGATCGTATAATAGGGCCTTTCGCAATCGTAGTCCTGTTATCCTTTCTTTTAATATGAATAAAATTTCCAAGTATTTTCATTTGGTTTGGTGAATGTTTTCTTTTTCCGGAATATAAACAACCACATAAGAAAAACTAAATTTATTGTCGTTTTGAGGTTTATGATGATAAAATGCTGAAACCATTATACCACACAAAATTTCATTATGAAATCAAAAAAAGAACTAAAAATGGAGTTCTTGTTATCCAGACGAGTGCGTTTATGTTCATAAATTTTCAAAACACAGGCCACACAACTCTTAAGTTTCAACCCTTTTACAACGAACTCATAATTCAGTTTTGCTTTGTCATTTCATTGGCTTTTGTCGGGCTTTTCGTATCATAATTTCAAAATACACTGGCACAGCAAACGAATAAAAAGACTATGTGTGTAAGAAATTCACTAGACCTAAACCGAAAGTAATTCAATAGCGAAAAATTTTAAAATAATATTACTAGGACATGGCGTATCCTCCTCAGGATTTTAAGTACAGATTTGTGGTTTCTTATATTATACTATAATACATTTAGGCTATTATGGTACAGAAAGGAGCTTAATTATACTCAGCTGTACTCATCTATTACAAGAAAATTTTTCGAGCGGCAATAAGACCTAAGGAAAAGGTTGTATAAAGTTCGCTTTTTAATGGGGATATTTCATTGACCTAAGCTGATATTTAAGAAAAATAAAGATAATGTCAGGGGCCATCGTTTTAATCTATCGATGCTCCGCGAACGAAGAGATTTATTTGTTTATTTATTTATTGTGAGTATTGTTTACAAACAATAATATGTCCGGGAAATTTTTCTTCAGAGTTCTGGTTTGACACATAATATCATAATACTGCTTGCTTCGGAGGCAATTCAACCAAATTGTATTAATAACGTAAATGATAATCGCAGTTGACGTTACCCAAAGAATACGAATGACAGAAAAGCTATGATCTATGAAATCAATTCCAATGTAAAACATAACAGAATTATGATTGGGTGTAAAGAAATGGGAAAGAGTTTAATGTACCGGAAAATATGTTATCTAAAATTCTTTGAATAGTGAATAGTGACTTTTATATTATAGCTAGGGCATAGCCTAGTAGGTAGTGTCTTGGTCTTGTAATGCTAAGGTCGTGAGTTCAAATCCCGGTCGGCGCAATATATAATTCCGGCATATTGCCTGCTTGGATATACCTTGGTCACATCAATCTAAGAAAATGAAAAATTCGTAGAAAGAGGGTTGTGCGAAGGGCTAACAACCCTTCCACAATAAATAATAAAAAATGTTAAGGAACCTGAATATCAGGAGGCCAATGTCCGATTTGGGCTGTAGCGCCATTGTAGAAGAAGTAGACTTTTATATTGGAGGTGGTAGAAGTAGAGGGACAGGTTTGAAATTTTCGTATATGACACCGAACGTGGCACGCAAAATGCTTCGTGCTGAATTTAAAGTTTGGAGTTTTCATTATTTTTGAAGAAATTGGACATAGTTTCCTGAAATTGGAGCATTTGTATGGGAGATGGCAAAGGGTATGGAGGGTTCTAGATGATTTTGAAACTGCTTATCGGCATCCTTACCACCATTTTTTGTTTCAATTTAAAAGTTGATAACTCTCATATGTTCGAAGGCGAAATGCTTTTCATGAATTTGTAATCTGAATATTTGTATGGGAGAGGGTAGAAAGAGTGAAGCCAAGCCAATAATTTGTTTAGCGTTTATTGCAATTAATAAGGGACAAGCCCTGGCAAAATTTTAAATTTGTACTTTTTCTAGTTTTAATGGAAATCGATATAATGCATTTACCAAAATTATGCATTTGTATGGGAGGGGGTAGAAGCGGTATACGGATTAAAACAAAATATTAAGTCGTCAACGATATTTCCATTATTACACATTCCACAAAACTTGAAGTTGATAGCTTCGACAGTTTCTGAGAAAAATGATTTAATTGGAATTTCAAAGTTTCGAGAAATTTGAATGGAAGAGGTAGAAGGAGTGAGGTGAAGTTGATTACTTTTCAAAACTGATTGCAATTATTATACAACTAATTCTGGCAAAAAATCATCTTTTCAGCTTAGCTAGTTTCAATGAATATAAAAAAAATTATTTTTTTTTTTTTCAAAATTATGCCTTTGTATGGGAAGGGGTAGAAGGAGTGAGCGGATTGGATCAATATTTTGTTATCTTAATGATATACATTATCATATCTAGTGGGTAGCATGTTGTTCTTGCAATGCGGAGGTTGTGAGTTCAAATCCCGGTCGACGTAATATAATTCCCGCACGCTACCTGCTTGGATGTACCTTGGTTACCTCAGTCGACATAAAATAAAAAATTCGTAGATAAGGGGTTGTGCGAAGAGCTAACAACCCATTCACAATAAAAAATTAAAAAAAAAAATTTAGGGAACCTGAAGATCAGGAGGTCAAGGCCCGATTTAGTATCATTATATTTTACCCCAAATTTCAAGTTGATAGCTTAAATAGTTTTGAAGAAAAATCAATTTCTTAAAAATTCTAAATTTTTAGAAATTTGCATGGAATCGGTAGAAGGAGTGTGGGGATGTAGCCCATTCACGAACTTAAAGATTCTTTTTTGCTAAAAATTACACACAACAAATTTCAGCACGCTCAAAGCGTTCGAGAATTATGTAGTAGACAGACGTTCAGACGGTCACTCGGAATCGAGGATTTTGAGCGACAGAAAATATTTCTGTACCCTTGGTGACTCTGTGCGAGCATACTTTCTTAGCGTTACAAATGGCAAGGCAAATACGATATACTCTCAGATTTCGTCTAGAGTATAAAAATATTACTGACGAGATTTCCCATGAAAAAATAGAATAATAACCAAATGCAAGAAAAAAACATAACAGGGCTACGATTGCGCGTAAAGCGCAATCTTACGATACTCTAGATGAAATAGAATTTTTTGTGATCCCAAGAAATTTTGTATGGGGAGTGTTAGATGGGATGATAGCATTGAACTAATTTTTTCGCCATCATGCTAAAATAGCTATGAAAATGTTTTATGCAAAATGCTTACTCCAAAAACTAAATGGGAACTGAGAAAATTAGTGAGTTAGATTTAGTGAAAATGTGCAGTTTGTATGGGAGGTGGTAGAAAGAGTGAAGGGATTTTAATGATTTTTTCAGAAATAGCAAGGAATATTATAAAATTGGCATCCCTTAAATTTCAGACTAGTACCATTTATACTTTTCAAGAAAATCGATTTTTTGTGAAGTTGTGAAACTGTGTCATATTGTATGGGAGGGGGTAGAAGTAGTGAAGCAAATCAAATATTTTTTTTCTCATCTTAGTAATAATATTAATTAAATATTTATTACAAAACTAGCAGACCCCGCGACTTCGTCCGCGCTAAAATCGCATTAATAAGCTATTTTTGAGAATGCTGTTAGTAATACAATATCTGGGGAAATATAATCTGCTCACTTTAAACCTCTTTCTAAATCAATTGCAAGTATTTTTCAAATGAAAATAAATCGATTTTATATATTATTATTGAATGTTAAGGATTTACTTCAATTTAAAGAGAATTACTGCTGTTGACATAATTACACTAACATCGATTTGACCAGATCTCAGTTTGTTTCCTGTCATTGGAACAACAAAAATCACTTTTATTTTAAATAGATGTTGACATTAACAACAACGTTTGTTATCACTTCAAACAGAATGTTTTCAAATAATTTTTATAATCTAGATGAAATCTGGGAGTATATTGTGTTTGCCTTGCCGTATGTTACGCTAAGAAATAATGCTCACACAGAGTCATTAAGGGTACAGAATTATTTGTTTCCGATCAAAAACCTCGAATCTGAGTGACCGTCTCTCTGTCCGTTCACGAACTTGGCATCACTTCTGAACAAAATCAGTGAGCACAAAATTTGGACTTTCTAGTTCAACGCACTGTGGAACTATAGATCGCACGGACGGACAAACGAACAGACGGTTTCGAGATTTTCGAGCAAAAATATTGACTTCTGTGTCATTCAGTTTTTTCTTCGAACGTTATTTCTTAGCGTTACAAACTTGAAAGAAAACATATAATACAGTCAGATTCATTCCATCCCACTCCCCAATAAAACCCAAAAAACTCGAATTTTCCGAATTTTCTTGAGAAATATTTACACTATGGATCTGTAAATCATCATATTACAAATATATCATTTGCATAACAATGCTGGTCTATAAACGAAAATTGTATCGATATCCCATCACTTCTTATACTTCCCCCTTCGAATACCACCACTACGCCACGGAAGCCTCATACATATCCATATACATATTTTTGTATATATGTAAGTATATGTATGACCATGCGGCCGTGTGCTCCGATTTGCGATTTTCCGGAATTTTTTTTTTTTTTGTGTGTTGAGACAGCAAAGATTATTCCGAAGAAAAAAAATTCATTCAAATCGGGTGAATAGTTGCGAACAACAAACGAAAAAATGTCTCCATACAAAATGTACTGAAAACGAAATTTTCCAAATTTTCCAATTTTCGTGGAAAATTTGCAATTTTTGGCTCTGCTACTATCTAAGTTGGGCTTTAACGAACACAACTATAAAAATTTGAGCCAAATCGGACGAACGGTTGCTGAGTGATGCGTGTACATACGTAGACCACTTATTTTTATATATATAAGATATGAGCTCAACAAATGTTATATGTTCTGAGAAAATCGGCTTAGAGCATTTCAGGAAAAAGTGTAGTTTGTATGGGAAGGGGTGGAAGGAAAGGGAGGAAGCAAATAATTTTTCTACTGTAAATTTAAATCATTAAAAAAGTAATATATACCAAAATTCAGATCAATAGCTTTTATACTTTTTGAGTAAATCCATTTATTGTCAAATTGCGAAATTGTGTCATTTTGTATGGGAGGGGGTAGAAGGGGTGAAGCTAATCATCTAATTTGTTTTGACGTTACTAACAATTTTAAATAAATGTTTGGTGCACAATTTCAGCCCGCTGAATTTTATAAGCACTGAGGAAATTGGCTTAGAGTAATTCATGATAAGTACAGTTTGTATGGAAGGTGGTAGAAGGAGGAGGAGGACACGCATAATTTTTATATGGTAGATTGATATTATCATAAAAGTAATATATTCCGAATTTCAGGCTAATAGCTTTTATACTTTTTGAGCAAATCCGTTTATTGTCAAATTGCGTAATTGTGTCATTTTGTATGGGAGGGGGTAGAAGGGGTGGAGCGATTTGGCCCGTTCACGAACTTGACCTTACTTTTTTGTCAAAAACGACGTGTACAAAATTTGAACTTTCTAGCTCAACGCGTTCTCAAGCTAGAGAGCGCACGGACGGACGGACGGACGGACATCCGGTTTTGAGATTTTTGAGTGATAATATTAATTTCTGTATTCATCATTTTTTTCTCCGAGCCTTATTTCTTGGCGTTACAAACCTTAGAGCAAACTTATAATACTCTCAGATTCCATCTAGAGTATAAACATAACAGGCCTACGATTGGGCGTAAAGCCCAATCGTGCGATTCTCTAGATGAAAGAAAATTTTTTTTATTTTCGGAAATTTTGTAGGGGAAGTGGTAGACGGGGTTACGACATTAAACTCATTTTTTCACATCACGCTAGAATTGCTATCGAAATGTTTTATACAAAATTTAGGATTCAAAAATTGAATAGGTACTGACAAAATTAGTGTATTGGATTTAGTGAAATTGTGCATTTTGTATGGTAGGTGGTAGATGGAGGGGCGAATTCTTAAGACGTTTTCAGAAATAACTATAAACATCATGTTTTTGACATTTTTTGATTTGCAAATCATTGGCATTCATACGTTTACAGAGAATTCGACTTTTTGTGAAGTAGTGAAATTTAGTCAGATTGTATGGAAGGGGGTAGAAGGGGTAAAGCTAATGGCATAATTTTTTTCGTCTTACTAATAATTTTAAATAAATATATAGTGCATAATTTCAGATCGATAAATTTTATACACACTGAGTAAACTGGTTTTCATGAAAATGTACAGTTTTAATGGGAGGTGGTGGAAGGAGGGGGGGGGACATAAGTAATTTTTATAAAGTAGATAGAAATCATCATAAAAGTATTATTTTCCAAATCAGCTCAATAACATTTATACTTTCCGAGCAAATCCGTTTATTATAAAATTGCGAAATTGTGGCGTTTCAAATGGGATGGGGTTGAAGAGATGGAGTGATTTGGCCCGTTCACAAACTTGGCCTTACTTTTTTGTCAAAAATCATGTGTACAAAATTTGAACTTTCTAGCTCAACGCGTTCTCAAGCTGGAGGGGATACGGACGAATGGGCAGACAGACAGACAGGTTTTGAAATTTTTGAGTATTTGTATGAACTTCTGTATCATTCAACTTTGTGGTAAGCTTCTAATACTCTCAAATTTCATTTAGAGTATAAAAAACCGAAAACAAATAATTAATCCCCAAATGCAGAGGTTGTTACCACTTCACGCAACCCTCTATCTTTTTTCGAAATTATTCATCGACCGGGATTTGAACATACAACATTCCCATTGAAAACCAGCACGCTACCCACTAAACTGCACCCAAGTTATATACAATATCGAATAAGAACTACAATTTTATAAATATGTGGAAACACTCTTCGCCTAACTCTATATAACTTTATACGAAATTTGATTGTTACTAATATTAATCAAGCATAAACGTAATATAAGTTACTAAATATTTCCGTATTTCGCATCTGCATATTTGTTAAAAAAATATAATAACATTACTAAAAGTGCATATTATCTTTCATATTTCTCTAAATTAAAATTGCTTCAAATTAACACACTTAGTGCTATTGGAGTAAATAAATATCTACCACATTCCTTTTTTTTTTGTAAAATAGATTGTTATAAATACAAAAAACAGACATCTTGAGTAGGTAGGATGCTGTGGAATAAAACTTTCCAATAGCGTTACAGCCTAAATATATTTATTTTGTATTCATCAAAGCAGTAGATAAACTTAGAACAAATACAATTTTGAGTATAACCCAACTGCCCTAAAATCATTTTTGGAAAAAATATTGTTTTGTAATAAAGTCAAAGACGCTGATTTAGACCACAATATTATTGATGCGTACGAAAATTTTTTATTAATCTATTTGGTTTAGTTTGTAGGAGCGTGGTTTCGTAGAACCACAATGCACTGGGGCCATATAATTGGGCCTATTGTAATCAATCCCGCTATTGATTTTGAGATGGATGTCACTCCTCTTGTTCTAGCCACTTGGTTCGATTGCAAACCGTAGCAGGCTCCAATGTTTGACGCCTCTGAGGTCGTCTAGTTCTGAGAATAATCTAGAGCCTAAATAAAGGAGAGACAGTTGGATATTAGCGGACATTTACAAAGATAATGTTTGACAGATTTTTCGTCTTTCTCGCAACCTCTGCAAAAGCTATCAATGACGATCCGCAGCCTAAATGCGTGCAGCTTTAGCTAGCAATGACCTGTGGTCAGGCCGATAATAGTACGGACGCCATAGCGTTGTAAAAGCTGAACTGCAATATTTTTATTCAGTTCTTCTAAAAAGAATTTGACCGTTCTGCAGCTGTCCAGCTGCCGTCATCCCGCCAAAAAAGAATCCAAAATATTTTGTTTGAAGCTAGTCTTCAGCACTGTTGGTCCTACATCGACCGACTTCCTAGTGGAGTTAATGTTTGCAAATTCTTGCCATGCAAGTGTGTTTGCTGCCTCGTTTCCTAACAAGTCGCTATATCCCGATCTCAAAATTAGAAATACTTCGGTTATAGCTACTAAGCGATTAAAATTGTGTCCGCAAATGGAAACTAGTTTGGACGTGGATTGGAGTGGTAAAAGTGCAGCTCTGTTGTCCGAGAAAATGTAACAATTTCCGAGATTGTTCTGCATATTTAAAATAATTTTTGTGCACTCGTTAATAGCTTGTACTTCCGGTTGGGACACAGTTGCGTGTTCCGGAATATGGAAAGAAGTGTAGATGTTGAGATCGTGGGAATAAGTCCCTGCATCTGTCTCGTGAAGGACGGTAATGAAACAGACGAAATCAAACGACGGATAATACTTGCAAAAAAGACGTATTATTCGGTACTTCCAATAATGAAATCCAAGAAAGTGCACAGGAACAATAAGCTGCGGATTTATAAAACTATTATACGACCTGTGCTCTGTTATGGCAGCGAGACGTGGACATTAACACGAACTTCCGAAAAAGCAGTTAACGCATTCGAAAGAAAGGTCCTCCGAAGAATTTTGGGACCTGTGAAGGAAGGAACGGAATGGCGAATAAGATACAACCATGAGTTGTATCAACTCTACGACGAGCCAGAAGCTTCAACGTTCATCAAGCTACGTAATCTGAAGTGGGCTGGCCATATAGAGCAAATGGAAGACAGAAGGATCCCCAAACGTGCTCTTAAAGGCAAAGCGAGTGGTAGCCGACCAGTAGGCAAACCACGCAAGCGATGGGAAGACTCGGTTGATGAAGACAGCAAAGCCATTTGAAAAATTAGCAGCTGGAGGACGCGGTCTTTGGATCGAGATGATTGGAGGCGACGACTTCAGGAGGCCAGGGCCCGATTTGGGCTGTCGCGCCATTGATGATGATGATCTGTCTCGTGGTTAGTTTTAGATCCGTCCGTATAGAGATGAGGACCTGTACAGGTGATGAGTATCGTGTTTGTTGCCCATTCGCTTCGTTCAGGAAACTTAATGTGAAACTTTCCTAAGTAGAAAGTCATTTTCAGTAGTGAAATAATCCACTCCCTCTACCACCTTCCATACAAACTGCACATTTTTATACTCTAGATAAAATTTGAGAGTATTATAAGTTTGCTCTAAAGTTTGTAACGCCAAGAAATAAGCTTCGGAGAAAAAAATAAATGATACAGAAGTTAATATTATCAACCAAAAATCTCCGAACCGAATGTCCGTCCGTCCGTCCATTCATCCGTTCGCTCTCTAGCTTGAGAATGCGTTGAGCTAGAAAGCTCAAATTTCGTACACGTCGTTTTTGACAAAGAAGTAAGGTCAAGTTCGTGAACGGGCCAAATGGCTCCGCCCCCTTTACCCCCTCCCATACAAAATGACACAATCGCGCAATTCGACAATAAACGGATTTCCTCGAAAAGTTAGCCAATTTACGCAGTGCGTATAAAATTTAACGGGCTGAAATTGTGCACTAAAAATTTATTTAAAATTTTTAGTAAGGCCAAAAAATTAGACGATTAGCTTCACCCCTTCTACCCCTCCCATACAAAATGACACAATTTCACAATTCAACTATAAACAGATTTTTTCCAAAAGCAAAAGGAAATATACAATAATTCCAATCTGCTGTATAGAAATTATTTGAGTCCTTCCTTTCCTACCACCACCTCTCATACAAACTGCATTTTTTTATGAAATACTATAAACCAATTTACTCAGTACGTATAAAATTTATTGAGCTGATATTATGCACTAAATATTGATTTAGAATTGTTAGTAAGACCAAAAAAATTAGGCGATTAGTTTCACTCCTTCTACCCCCTCCCATACAATGTTCACAATTCAATAACTTTACAAAAAGTCGATTTTCCTGAAAAGTATGAATGCTACTGAACTTTGATTTAAAATATGTCAATCAAAAGATGTTTACAGTTATTTCTAAAAAATTCATTAATCTCCACACTTCTTCTACCACCTCCCATACAAATTACACAATTTCACTAAATCCAATACACTAGTTTTCTCAGTACCCACTAGATTTTTGAATTCTAAATTTTGTATAAAACATTTTAATAGTAACCTTAGCGTGATGTGAAAAAATTAGTTCAATGTCATCACCCCTTCTACTACTTCGCTACAAAATTTGATTCAAATCTGTAGCAGGTTAATTGCATTTATGCTCTATACTTGACTATGCCAGATAGGTGCGGTTACGAGTAATATAAAAGTATCGAATATGTACAGCGAAAGTTCATGTGCTAAAGACCCTTCTCTGTTCTGATAAGTTACGCCTTAACCCTAACGAACAGCGCCTCAAAATCCTATATCTGAAGTTGGTTGAGAATAGAGAGGTTTTATTTGTATTATTTATTTAATCGAACGCTTATTAGCTCGCAGTTAAAGTCAGCTTTAAGCGATAAATAATTTACTAGTTGTTTTAAATCTTTAAAAATTTGTTCATATAAAATATTCTTATACTACGTCTTTGTAAGCAATCATTCTTTTGTGATCAAAATAAATAAATAATTTCTATATCCTTGGTGACTCTGTTGGAGTCTTATTTTTTAGCTTTACAAACGTTTGAGCCCACAAAATTTACTCTCAGATTTCATCTAGTCTAGAGAATAAAGATAAGCAAGAACCCTCCTAACATTCGTAATAGAGCTAATTAACATTACTCTGGAAAATCGCTTTGGATCTCTTACTAAATGAAATAATTGTTTTAAGGTTTTTTTATTCGAGAAAATTTTCTAAAATAAACATTACTTTCATCTTCATGCATTTCAATTTCTTGTTATTACCACATATGTATACTACATATATAAATTTACAAAAGTAATTTGGACATTGAGCATGAAACTCGTAATAATTCATGATGATGAATATAATGAAGAACTTAAAAATATTTAAGATAAATATCAACCAATTTGGAATTTTTAATTACACTGACAAACGAGTTACTACGTTCCTTCCCAAGCCAGGTGTAGTAACTGTCCAGTGCGAAGCGAATTAAGCATAATTTCATCAGTTTCTCGTATATTATATTTAAATTTCAAAGTAATTTGAATAAAAACTGATAAATTGAAGAGTTGATAATATTTTCAATATGAGATAATCGAGAAATATCACCTATTATTACTTTGTAAGTTATCACACATTACGATAAAAACAGACCGGCTCCTATATACATTTGTTAAAATATTTTCTATAAGCACTTAGATTTTGAAAAGAGTAGCAAAAATTCTTCTTTTTCACCATTTCTCAATCAACCTTCTGAGAATCACTTTAAATATTTTTTTTAAATCTTTCTTATTGTAGCTACACCCACATAGTTGGGTAGTATATAGGGAATTTACGAGCCTAATAATAGAAAAGTAGCGCTAATTGCTTTATACATATTCAAATTTATTATTATTTATTTATTGGAATGCCGGATAAAGTATGTGAAAATAGGATTATTCGAGTTTTATGTTTTATGTTTTATTTTTATTTTTTATTTTTTTGAAGGAAAAGGAGAAGGAAAAAGAAGAATAATGAGGTCAGCATAATAGCCAAAACCAAACGAAACTTAAACTCAATTCAATATTTCCATGGATACAATGCGAAAGGAACGTGATAATTCCTTTTGAAAAACCATTAAGTCGCATGCGGCTTTAATGTTACCCATAAAACGCCTATCATAAGTGGATAGGACAGCTTTTATTATCGTCGCGGGGGCAGAATGCGATATTCCATTATTCCGTTTGAATAATATTGTTATACATATTCGTACATGTATAAGGGAAAAATATTTCGTTGGATTTCGGGCTTATCCTCGAAGCATCTTAAATGCTTACTTAAAAGCGTATATTACTTCTCTGGTAATTTCGATTCATTTTTGGACCATTATTCAGTTCGTTAAACTGCCTCGAAAACTGTACTAAAACAATTCGACTCCTCTTGTGAAGTAGTGATAAAGTAAAAGTATCTGTAAAGATAGAGAAACTCGGTAATTAAAATGCGTTTTAAGAAGCTTTACGTGTTTACGATGTACAGTGCCGGAAAAAAGTTTGGAAACATGGTCTCTCAACCCACAATCATAGCTCTGAAACAGAATTCCTGGTACTTACACCTATGAAACTTTGCATAGAATAGCTGTATCCCATTTCTTTTTAATCTTTAAAGGGATATTTAATTATGGCAACTCTAAAAAAAATAGTGACAACAGTTTCGAATGTCTGGTAATACTTGCGGAAAAAAGTATGGAAACAAAACGGTTTTTGTTGTCAAAAAGTTAATTAGAACCGTTTACTTTGAAATTGAATGTCATTAGTAGTTATTTGTTGTGCGACTGAATTAAATTTAACTCCAATTAAAGTTTTTTTATGAAACATAATTAAAAATGCCGAAGTGTAAGTTGTACTCAATGGATTTGAAGGAGAAAATCGTTTCTATGTACAATAACGGAACAAAACAAATTCAAATTTCACAAAAACTTGATATACCAAGAGGAACAATTTCGAAAATTATTAAAAACTTTCATCAGCGAGGGACAGTCGAGTGTGCTCCAAAGTCAGGGAGGCCTAGAAAAACAAAAGCAACCACCGATCGCATAGTTCAAAGGATGTCTAAACAAAAACCAGGACAAACGGCCACTGAGATCAACGCCGAGTTAAAGAACAGAGGTATTTCAGATGTGACAGATCAGACAATTAGAAATAGATTGATGGAAAGTGGCCTTTTTGGAAGATCTCCACTGAAGAAGCCACTCTTATCAAAAGCCAATATTGCAAGAAGACTAACATTTGCAAAAGAACACATTCTTTGGACTCCCAGCAAATGGAATACAGTTCTGTGGAGTGATGAATGTAAATTTCAACTATTTAGAAGCGATGGAAAACATTACGTTAGAAGAAAACGGGGTGAAAGGTACAATGGAAGGTATCAATTACCAACAGTTAAACATGGCGGAGGATCGGTAATGGTTTGGGCATGTTTTTCACGTTCTGGAGTTGGCCCAATTTTTCGGATAGATGGGATAATGGATCGGTATCGGTATTTGGAAATATTGCAAAACAATATGCTTCCATATGCTGAAGAAGAAATGCCGTTACGTTGGATTTTCCAACAAGATAACGATCCGAAGCATTCTTCGCGTTTAGTTAAGGATTGGTTCCAACAGGAAAAAGTGAGTGTTATGGAATGGCCTTCACAATCCCCAGATCTGAATCCAATCGAACACCTATGGCAACATGTAAAGCGTAAAATTCGACACACAAAAACTTCTAATAGGTATGCACTGTACGATGAAATCATTAGAGAATGGCAAAATATCCCGGTTTCATTTTGCGAAAAGTTGGTGGACTCAATGGAGAGGAGATGCAAGATTGTACTAAAAGCAAAAGGGAGAAGCACTAAATACTAAGAAAAACATGTTATTTCCTTTAAATAAACTCGAATTATATGAAAAAGATATGTGTTTCCATACTTTTTTCCACGAATAATACCAGATAAAATCGAAACTGTCGTCACAATTTTTTTTAGCGTTGTTATAAACAAATTTCGCTTTGAAGATTTATAAGAAATGCGGCACTGCAATTCTATGCAAAGTTTCATAGGTGTGTGCACAAGGAATTTTGTTTCAGAGCTATGATTGTGGGTTGAGAGACCATGTTTCCAAACTTTTTTCCGGCACTGTATATAAGGTTATTAGTGTAGTGACATTATATTGGTGAGTAATATGATTTCTTATACGATCCTCGTTATCCAAATGGGTTGATTTATCGACTGTTGTGAAGAATTTCAAGAGGATTCTGGTCTTTAATAGATGAAATTAGACTTTTTCGGATATTAGTGTAATATAAGTATTCGTTTTAGTATCAAATTTTACCTATAACACTAAAATCTTAAGGACCGGAAAGAGGGTAGCTAGAAACGATATTAAAGCTTCGTCATCATTTGAACTTATGCCTAGTTAAAAAAAAAACTTATTAATACACATTCACGAGCTAGTAACGAAATGATTAAAATAATTACTCATCTTTACTAATAATAAAATCGATCAGAGCAAAAGTTTGTACAATAAATATATTTGAAAAAAATCTTCGACAACGATTATTTTGGACTTGAAAAACGCGATGAGTTCAAATTCGGAGTTTTCTTCTGTTTGTTAAACGAATTTTGATGGGTTAATCCCATCAGAAACCTTATATAATTTGTTATTTCTGTGTATTTTAAATTAATGTTACATTAATCAGAATTTCGAATTTCAAATCAATTCGCGCTACAAATATTGTAAGGACAAGTGTGACCCTTATTGTTTACACTTTATGATAGGTTTGCCTAAAATCATCACGCAGTTTATTTATCTTGTGTAATTTAACGTTTATTTTAAGATCGTAATTTGCGAGCGCTCGTTAAATTGTTTGCTGGGGTCTGCTGTGATCAGTGCTAATGGAGAAGTATTGAGAAGATGTTCAAAGTAGGAATCCCATCTCCTTTTGATTTCTTGCGTGTCGCTGATGATGTTGCGCATTTGCAGAGACTAGTTTTTGGCTTATTTCCCTTTTTTAGGTCTTTTACTATTGCGGATGCGTACCGCGTTTTATTTTGTCTCATATCGTCGTCCATTTTTTGTATCTTATCATTATGGTACTTCCTTTGTTTTCGCCTGTAAGTCATTTTTGCATATTGCCTAAGCTCGTCATATCTATCTTTTATGGCTCGTGTTTGTCATTCAGTAAAAATTTTGTGAGCCTCGTTCTTTCTATATATTCTATCTATCATCGCAGCATTCTTGGTTGAACCGGTCATTCTTTTTTCGTCGTACTTGATATCCTTATATCTCTTCTGCAGAGGATTTGATGCCGCCTCGTATTTTCGTCCACATACATTTCACTGACATATTCTGGATATTTTCATATATTGGTGTCAAGTATCGATCCAGTGCGGATATGCACGCCTGTGCCTCTGTTTCGTCTTTAAGCATGTCGATACTGCGAGTTCCACTCGTTATTGAATATCTACGATAAGCTATTCAGCATCGATGCTTTGCTCTGAATAGATAGTGATCAGAGTCACAATTGACACTGCGGAGGTTTCGTATTTCAAATATACTGGAAGCAGCTCTTTTCTCAATTAAAACTTGGGCTGTTTGATAGAAGGTGTGGCCATCTGGTGATGCCTACTTTCGTTTTTAAATATTACAATAAGGGAAGCACGTACAATTAGACGCTGGCCATTGTCGTTGGTTATGTCATCGAGACTTCCGACTTCTGTATTAAAATCCCCTAAAACAATTTTCAGGTCATTCGATGGCAGTGAATCATAGGTTTTCTCTATGGTAACATAAAATTTATCTTTAATTCTGTCGTCCTTGTTGTCTATTGGCGTGTTGATGTTGATCGATACATTCACCTTGCGCACAATCTTCCATTTAGAGTTTTGTAACTCGTGACCTGCTGTTTAATTATTTTGTCAACGATAAAAGCGACTCTAAGCTCTCTGGTTTCCCCAAAATTTTCCACTTATAAATATTTTGTGTGATTTCTTGACAATGATTTCGTTACCAAGTCGTTTCGTTTCTTGGAGCGCAGTTATGTTGATGTTGTATTTTGCACTTTTTCGGGGAACTCTTTCAGATCTTCTGTCCTAAATAAGGATCGAACATTTCATGATCCAAAACTTTAGTCCATTTTTCATTTGTGGGGTTCTTGCTGTTCATCCTTTCCAAGGCTGGTTTTCAGGTTTCTGGATAGTTTTTTTCCCTGTGATGCGATTTTGGCGCGTTGGCTATCTCCCAAATAGTACGAACAGTCATACTTATTTAGTACGCTATGGTAGAAAAAGAGTTGAAGTTCTGAGCTGAAAATGATATGCTGGAGTTCTAACAGCTGGTGTCACTAGCCATTCAGATTTACTCTATGCGGCACCTTCTCAACCGAATATCCCAATATTAATGTTTTTTTGCTAATGCGTTGTGAAGACACGGTGTTTTCATAAACAGAGATTCTTCCATTTACATTTTGTGGATCAAATTTCGAAAAAAAGTAGTTACTTTTGTTTGGAAGATTGATATCTCGATTGGAGGACAACGTAGCCTGTTAATTTGGAAAACAAAATGGTTTAATAAAATTTTCTCTTGCTGGGCCCTTCTCCAGAAAGATATCCTAGATGGGTCACGGATAAGAAGAATTCAAAGCACTACGAAAAAAGACGCCATGCATCAAACGTTTATTGTGAAATACTATCCTCAACAAAAGCTCAATTCCGAACATAAGTGATTACTAAATCTGCAGGTTAAGGGGCCGTGCGCAGCATAACGTTGTGCTATTAATTAACAATTTTGTGTACTGGTCCTAATCTTAATCGACTTTCAATTTTTTTTATCTTGGACTATCGATTCTGCATAGTTAACAACGGGGATCTAAAGTTTTTCAATCCTAGTGACATTTATTCAGTGTTTGATATGTCTTCTTCATTGAAATCGTCGACCTACGCGCTGTGTGGTGTCTGTGCTATAGTCCAGTCGGATTAGAATTTCGGAGCGACATGTTGCGATCTCGATGTTTTTTTTTTAAACCTCATTGTTTTTTTGCGTAGATTACGATAAAAATATTGCGGACACTGGGGGAGTGGGGGAAGGACTCGAAAAATAGCAAAATTTGCCAATTTTCGCCTGTTTTAGAGGTTTTTTGAAATTTATGACGTTCCACTAAACTATATTGAAAAACTAAAAATGAGGTTCGTTTGCAGACATTAAAACCTCTTATTTAAGTGATACATAGTTAAATGTGGTTTATCTAAACCTGAGATATAGACTGTTATCTAAGACGTTTTTGGAAATTTTCAAAGAATTCGTGTTTTTGGAAGGAAATGAGTATCTCACAAACTGTAAAAAAGATATTCTAACAAAACTTGTGGCATTGCTTCTTATTAAATGTACTTTAAGTAAGTGATACAAAATTCAGTCTTAATTTAGCCGGTTTCGTAGAAATTTCATCTGGTGAAGTTATTGCAAAATATCTTTTCGGGAAATTTTTTTCTTAATATCTTTTTCAAAAATAGATGATCTAAATTAAATCTCTGACTAACTTCTATAGTCAGGTTGTATTGTAGACATCCTGATAAAAAAATTTTGGGACTCGAAAATCAATTTGACTCATCCTGAGCTGAGATATTGATCCTTTTCTTTCAGATTTTAATAGTTTTAAGTAATTATGTTATTTTTACTCGTAAAAATTGGTTTTTAGGCTGCCAATCATATTCTTTGAGAATTGCTATGTAGTTACGTGCATACATACATTTGATATACACAAGGAAAAAATAACATTTTCAACCAGAACTCTTATGTGCCGAAAAGGGGTCTTAACCTGCACGAGGTGTTTCATGTGTATAGAAAAAACACAATAATTTAGAATTTATGATTGAAATTTTAAGCTACAAACGTGAAAATTTGTGAAACTCATTTAAAAAAAAATGCTTAAAAGTTTAAAATATTAGCTGGTTGATTACCTTCTAAACTTCTATCCCCTCCCATACAAAAGTATGATTTCGACCAATTTCAATAAATCAATTAATAACCAACCAATTAAAAGCTACGAACTTATAATTTTGTACGAACAGCTTTCAAGGTAAACAAAATAAAACTGCATCACAAATTTTACGATTACCTTACCTTCTCTACCCCCTCCCATACAAATTTTTGGTTTCATGAATGTAAAATTCACCCAATTTTATGAAAATTCTAAGCAACTTCGCTTATGAAACTGATATTCTATACAGAGAATACTGGACGTGATTCAAGCAATCAATTTAAACATTACTAACATCCACCCCCCCCTCCTTCCCAAATACCATCACCCCTCATAAGAACCGAAACTTGCAGAAATAAATGAATGACGTATTAATTACATAAAATGAAGCGACTCATCGTATCCGCAATTAAATGTTAAATTGCCAACAGCTCTGCCCTAAAACCTCCATTCACATAGTCTTCCCCATCCACCCTAACCTGCATATTGACTTTCCACGCATCCTCAACTTGTCCCAAGAATAATAAACTGCGCCCGACATGTTAGCAGATTTTCTTATATTACTCAAACAAGACATTTGTATGGGAGGGGGTAAAAGAGTTTATGAAATCGTAAAAATTGCGATGGAGTATTATTTTGTTTACCTTGAAAGCTGTTCGTACAAAATTACAAGTTCGTAGCTTTTAATTGGTTGGTTATTAATTGATTTATTGAAATTGATCGAAATCATACTTTTGTATGGGAGGGGATAGAAGTTTAGAAGGTAATCAACCAGCTAATATTTTAAACTTTTAAGCATTTTTTTTTAAATGAGTTTCACAAATTTTCACGTTTGTAGCTTAAAATTTCAATCATAAATTCTAAATTATTGTGTTTTTTCTATACACATGAAACACCTCGTGCAGGTTAAGACCCCTTTTCGGCACATAAGAGTTCTGGTTGAAAATGTTATTTTTTCCTTGTGTATATCAAATGTATGTATGCACGTAACTACATAGCAATTCTCAAAGAATATGATTGGCAGCCTAAAAACCAATTTTTACGAGTAAAAATAACATAATTACTTAAAACTATTAAAATCTGAAAGAAAAGGATCAATATCTCAGCTCAGGATGAGTCAAATTGACTTTCGAATCCCGAAAATTCTTCATCAGGATGTCTACAATACAACCTGACTATAGAAGTTAGTCAGAGATTTAATTTAGATCATCTATTTTTGAAAAAGATATTAAGAAAAAAATTTCCCGAAAAGATATTTTGCAATAACTTCACCAGATGAAATTTCTACGAAACCGGCTAAATTAAGACTGAATTTTGTATCACTTACTTAAAGTACATTTAATAAGAAGCAATGCCACAAGTTTTGTTAGAATATCTTTTTTACAGTTTGTGAGATACTCATTTCCTTCCAAAAACACGAATTCTTTGAAAATTTC
The DNA here is from genome assembly GCA_963669355.1 of Chorisops tibialis. Taxonomy (NCBI): domain Eukaryota; kingdom Metazoa; phylum Arthropoda; class Insecta; order Diptera; family Stratiomyidae; genus Chorisops; species Chorisops tibialis. The sequence continues at coordinate 108,006,776 of OY770262.1, read as the reverse complement.
CAAAAACGTCTTAGATAACAGTCTATATCTCAGGTTTAGATAAACCACATTTAACTATGTATCACTTAAATAAGAGGTTTTAATGTCTGCAAACGAACCTCATTTTTAGTTTTTCAATATAGTTTAGTGGAACGTCATAAATTTCAAAAAACCTCTAAAACAGGCGAAAATTGGCAAATTTTGCTATTTTTCGAGTCCTTCCCCCACTCCCCCAGTGTCCGCAATATTTTTATCGTAATCTACGCAAAAAAACAATGAGGTTTAAAAAAAAAACATCGAGATCGCAGCATTTCGCCAAACAGGCATTTTTTGATCTAATCTGACTGGACTACTAAGGCTGTTAGAAATGAAAACAGTATTAAGTGTGATGGAATTTGTGAGCGCATTTTTCACACTGATTGTGTCACATTTTTTTTTTCCAATTCAGGTAGTTTTACATGTGCCAAATGTTGTGCTATTAAGCCGTGCCACATTTTGAAACTTTTAAATCTAACTTCGTCTCAATTTAATTCAAACAACAGTGAGTTAGACGATTTAAAAAGTGTTTGCACATTTATCGCGAACAAAGTGAATATTCTCGTGGATAACATATCCAACTTAAGTGACTGTATCGACGAATTTCGCGATTATGGATCGCAACTCGACAAGCTTCACTCATGTTGCAATTTAATTCAACACGATGCAACAAAATTAACCAAAAAATGGACACAAGCAGATTCGAAATTAACCACAATCCTGAATAGTCTATCTGACAACGCCTCGGTCTACGGTTTGCCTACATTAACGGACATCGTTCCTTCTTTGGAGGTTAATGCTGTTACAAGCAAACTTGACAATATCCAAGATGGTATCAAGTCAATAAAATTATTTGTTGCTGAAGTGGATAAATCTATTGTAACAGTTTCGAATCGTTTGGATCATGCTTCCGGATCCGAAATAAAACAATCTAACAATTTAACGTTGAATCTTGTCGAATTTGAACGTGAACTAGCCGTCACCCGCTTTGTTTGCAGGGACGAATCACGAAATCCCTCTACATTGCAGCCTCCGTAAGAAAATCTGCATATTCATACAGTTCCGGCATCGCCTAAGCAAACATTCTCGATGCCAAAGGTACATTTACCGGGAGTTCATATTGCACCCAAAAATTCACTGGTAAAATTTAACATAACGTGGTCGCAAACTGATTGGGATGCCAGAATAAAGAAGCTTAATAGTATGAATAAGCAAGAAACGAGTAACTCGCAGACACTTTCATACTTTGTTACGAAAGCTCCTCCAAACGTAGATGAATCATGGCTGTGCAAAACCCTTGCGGAACAGTTTTCGATAAAAAGCTGTACGTGCAAAATTTTACCAACACGCCGACTTAGTGGGATTACGCCGAGATATACCAATTTTAAATTGCAGATGCCTGTGCAATACGACTGGCTCTTTTTTAACCTAAAATCGGATGTCTTCAAATGGAATGACATGGAAATCCGACACTGGAAGGCAAATTCTAAACATAGTAATTATGACAAGATTAAAATGATAAATAGTAATAAGAGTAGCAATAAAAATAACAATAATAAAAATAAAAATATCAATAAAAATGTAAGTAAAAATGTAAAATCTCAAGTCAATCTCACTAATAGCGAGAGCAATAATATAATTCAAAAATCATTTGTGGCAACCAACAGCGCTAACAAAAAAAATAAAGTCACCCATCGTAGTAAGACATCTCTTTCAAATCCATCCATTAAATCTGCCAACATAAAAAATAAAGTCCCGCGTCGTAGTGAGACATCTCTTCCCATTGCAACTCCATCCATTGGCACTTATGATAACTTCGTGAGTGGAGAAATAATTTACCCGTACCGCAATACTTCAAACCGAACTCCGTCTCTCGTTAACATCAGCGAAAGCATTAAACCCCCGAGCGAAACACCAGATGTTACCGTAAGTAGTCCTAATAGTACTTCATTCCTTGACCCTCTACCTCCGCCAGTTGTGAAGCTTACAATAAACTCAGAGGAATCTGCCGAAAATAGATATTTACTGTCGCGGTTAAGAGAAAACCGAATTTTTGACAATGTGCGGCTATATCTCGCTTACCTACATAACAAATCTGACACGACCACGTAAATGGCAAAACTAGGACTTGTACTATTCTGTCTATTCAACAAGAAAGACTTCCAACTGACATTACGAACTTACGACAAATTTATACACGCTTTCATGAGCAATTTAGCCTTTCTCCTGAGCAGGTTCAGAAAGACCTCGAAGCTTTTGGCTCGCATGTTTCTTCAAGGCATATCTCTGATCTTCAAAGAAGTCGTGAAGATCATAACAGATTTTTTCGTGCCTAAAGGTCTTGCTAATTTGAATGTTGACGCGCCTCCGGACCTTTCTATGATTATTGATTCACCTCATGACCTACATCATAATTTTGGTAGAAATCTGTGTAACCTTAAGCATGTAAGAACTAACCCCGATCTTTTTAATAATGTCAAAGAATTAAATTTTTATTTCCACAATATGTCAGGGATAAGAATTCTCTGCCTCAATTTCGTATGATTTGGCTAACTGTCCCTATGACATTGCAATGATTACAGAAACTTGGCTCCTAGAATCGCATTTAGATGCGACAATCATCCCTTATGGATGGTCTATTTTTCGGAAAGATAAATTTAAACCGTCGCACTTGGTTGATCAGCGAGGAGGTGGTGTCTTCATTGCTGTAAAAAATAGACTCTCTAGCTATCCCATAGCTGTTCAGTTGCCCATTAATGCGTTTTTTGAGATTTGCGCAAGTAGAATCCAAATGGTGGATAGAAATCTGGTAATAGTCTGTTTCAACATTCCACCTGATTCTACTGAGCAGCAGTATGCTGATCTTGCGGAATCCATCACACTGATTCATTCATCTACTCTTCCAGGTGATGAGTTCTTGTTGTATGGTGATGCAAATCTCAGTGGTGTTTAATGGGAGGCCTGTGAAATTTTCAATTTCGTATTTGACCCACTTAACATAAAAGAGCATCAAATTTCATTTTTATCTGAAATTCACTCACTTGGTTTGTTCCAAATATCTGATAAAACTAATAAATTCGGAAATGTCTTGGATCTCGTTTTCACCAGTGTTACTTCAAATTTTTCATTAAAAGAAGCAACTTCTACTTTGACTAAAAAGACGAGTGTTTTCCACAATATACTATGCTTAAATTATTTTTCTTCTATACATGATTTTCGCAGTGACTCTAACAAGATCATAGCCTATGATTTTACCAACGCTGAGTATGAAATGATAAATTTTGAAATTTAAAATTTAAAATCTTCAGTCAATAATAGTGTTGATGTGAATGAAAGTGCTGAAAATCTTGTTGCCTCTTTGATGATTATAATAGATAAACACACCCCTAAGCGTATTAGTACCAAGATGCCTTGTCCTCCGCATATGGATAAAAGCCTTAGAATATTACGTAACAAACGTAACAAATTCTACAGGAAATGGTCTAAATCTAAATTAGTCGAGGATCACATTGCTTTTCTGCATCTGCGCGAACAATTCGATGTTAGTGAAAAGGACCCACACCTGTCTAAGTCTCTTTTCTATGCGCTGTTGTTACCACTACTCGAATATGCAAGTGTTGTTTGGTCACCTTCTACTCAAATCGACTCGTACAGAGTTGAAAGAGTACAAGTTCAATTTCTTCTATTTGCTTTGCGAAGTCTTCAGTTTAGTAGCTACCGGTTGCCCTCTTACAAATGTCGGCTACTTCTGCTCAATATGACCACTCTCGAGAGAAGAAGAGAGCTTGCTTCTGGTACTCTTGCTTTCGATCTGATTAAGTCAAACATGATTTCGAGCGAGCTCCTTTCCCGCTTTATATTTGTTGACCACAGGTTTAATTTTCGAGACAACAGGATCTTGAAAAGTGAAACTCACCATACCGATTTTTTGATGAATGATCCTATTGCTTGCGCCATAAAAAACTTCAATTTGCATTCAGACTGCTTTAATAGTTCTGTAAGCAGAAATACCTACAAAGATAAAATAATGACTAAATTTAAGACATTATTTAAAAGATAATATTTACATAGGTCTTAGTTTTATGTAGTCTTTTTTTGTTTTGATTTTAATAGTTTATATTTGTTGTAAGTAATGGTTAAAACTTTTTTTCATAAGCTTAGTATTAAGATTTTTTTTTTTTTTACTATATGTTTGTAAAATAGACTTAACTTGTCTACCTATATTAAATAAAAAAAAAAATTCCTTCGAAAATTGTCTACTTTCAAATGAAATTAATTATATAAGCTAATGCATTTCTTGATTTTAAATTACTGCAAAAAATTAACATTTTCAAACGAATTTATTATCTATATTTTATACTAGCGATACTTCGCGACTTTGTCCACGTAAGCATCGGAATAATAAGCAATTTTTGAGAATGTAGTTAGTAAAAGATTATGTTGGATTATATAATCCGCTTAGTTTAATGGCTCTTTGAGCACACTACTTTCTATTTTATTGGTATCAGAACCACCAATTATTTAGAATGAAACCATGATACTTGCATTTGCATCAAATCAATCCCGTGATTTGAGATTATATACGTATTGAAGAGCGTTAAGGACATGTGAATTATTGTAGCTTGTATTAATTTAAAAAAAACCCCAAATAAAATAACATTAATCTTAAAAACATAACAGAACTGCGATTGTGCATAAAGCCTCATCATACGAAACTATAGATGAAATCGAAATTTTTGTGTACTTAACAAATTTTGTATTGGAAGTGGTCAAAGGGGTGACAGCATTGAACTAATTTATTTGACATCGTGCTAGAGTAGCTATAAAAATGTTTTGTACTAAATTAAAGCTTCAAAAATTGAAAAGTTCTGAGAAAATTAGTGCATTGGTTTTAGTAAAATTTTGTGTGTATGGGAGATGGTAGAAGGAGTGGGGGTGCGTTGTGATTTTTTGGGAAAACAGCTATAATCATCATTCAATTGATATATTTTGAATTTCAGATCAGTAACTTCCATACTTTTCAAGAAAATTGAATTTGGAAAAGATGTGATATTGTATTACATTGCATGACGGGGATAAAAGGGGAGAAGCTAATCGGTTAACTTTTCCCCTATATAAATTTTAATACTAATTAAGGATTTAGTACAAAATTTGAGATCGGTAAATGTTATGCGTACTGAGCAAATAATAGTATTTCATGAAAAAGTGTGGTTTGTATGGAAGGTGGTGGAAAGAGTTGGAGGATTCAAATAATTTGTATACCATAAATTAAATTTGTGATAAAAATAATGTATTCCAAATTTCAAATTATTCGCTCCTACGGTTTTCAAGAAAATTTGATTATTATATATTTTTGGGGCTTCCGTGGCGTAGTGGGCAGTGTACTTGGTTTTCAGTCAGTTGGTCATGGGTTCGATTCCCACTCCAGACAGGGGATTTTTTTAAGCACGAATTTTTCAGTTGCTACTGGCGATGAATGGGCAAACGGTGTAAAAGTGAAACAGTTCCATTTCAAGAAGGCCTAGATACTCAGTAGAAGGTTTCTGTTCGCTTTCTATCATTCAGTACCCCAAATATTTGTCAGTAGCAGCCAGTTCAACTGGAAAATATATCAGCTTCTCCAGATCGTTGCGATCGCTCTCACTCCCCTTCCCATTCCTTCCCTCCATGACTGTATTCGTGCATTGCACATAAAAGCCGAAATTTCCTAAAACAAAGGTCATTCTGTAAAAAAAAAAAATATGTAGTTTTGAAAATTTGTTATTTTGTATGGGAGGGGGCAGAAAGCGTTGATATCGAAATAAGGCCGAACGCATATTACATCTCAAAGCATACCAACTAAACTGTGAAAATTTCATTACAATCGGATTTGCGCGAAAGCTGGATAGACAGACAGAGAAGAATCTTAAAAACGTGTTTCTGCTTAGTTATTCTGCAAATGAAGCAAACACTAACTTATCGTCATTTAAAAACAGACAGACGCTAGAATTATATTCATACGTATACATGATGACTCCTTTACTTTTTGATGCTATAACGAATAGTTTACCGAAAGTGCTAGTGTTGCAGATATTTTCAATTGTTGTAAGTTCTGTTCATAATATATTTCTTGAAAACAGACGTTTTGTTTTGAATTTTTTTATGCTTATTTTCTAAATAATGGATTTTTGAATTTTTTGTCTCTTATAGCATAGTAAAGCTTTATGAATTTTAGTTTTACTAAACAATTGGAAATAAATTGAAGCAGTAAACTAGATTTTATAACCATTTAAGAGAACATCGAATTTTTAAATAATTTTTTTTTTTCAATCACCTTCTGGCCATCCAGCACCACTAGAACTATTCTGAGCTATTGGCATAATTTTCCGATTAAAAATTATCACATCTTCTACGAAAAAGCATTTTGGTGCTCACGCCACCTAAATGGTAATTTTTCGCTATATATTAGTACTTACGATTTCTTATGTTTCTAGGACGAGAAAAAAATGTTTGTAATCTTTATTATTTCATGATATTGAAAATTCAACATCTTAAGCCGTTATGCGACGCCATTTTTTATTTTTTTCAAAATTAGTATCAGTAGTAATCTACCACCATTTATCTTAAATTTATTATGATTCGCCATAATGTTTAACGACTTTAGTTAACTGTAATTATGAATACAATCATCCAGTAATAAGGTCATTAGTACCTTGCAAACATTCTTACTTACCTGTCACAAGGAGCAAAGCATGGTTCACACGGGAATAAAAGTATAATATCGTACTTACCAGGGCAATGTAGACCTATGTGAATTAATTAGTGTGCACTTTGTTCGGGTTACACATCGCTGAATAAAAAATGGGAATTCTAAGGTTAAATTACGGATGCCTACACCTACTAATAGACTTCTTGGCACTCAATTTCGTTCGCTTTCATTCCACAGCACGTTGTTCAAGAATCTTTTTTCCAAGAAATGGCGTGATGATATGCAGAACCGAAAGAATATTTGTCTTATTTTAACGTGCTAATGCTTTGGTAGTTAGATTATACTCTTAGCTTGAAGTACGATATGAATATTTAGTTAAGTAAAGAATCCGGCATAATAGTTAAGAGGTTTGGAATTTGTAATTAAAAATAATCAAGATATTATATTATAAAGTTTGATTATTATTTATTCGAGAGAAAAAATGTTCCTCCTCCTTCTCCTTAGAGGACGGGTAGAGGAGAAAAAAGGAGGAGCAATTTATTATATTTTTTAAATGGGAACTTATAAGATAATTTTTATTTAATTAAGGCAACTTTTCGGTATTCTGAAACGAAATGGTGTGCATAACAATAACTTCTAGAAGGTAAAGCATGCAAGTATTCAAGTAAATTAAAGATAGTATATCTGTACGGGGTAGTATTAAATCGATCTCCGTAAATTCCACTTCATTTTAAGTCTTCCATTGCTCAGTGGTATCGTGTAACCTTCTCTAACAAGTGTTAAGTTCAAGTAACACTTCAGGTAAAAGTATGAATTTAAGTTCGGAATCTTTCAGCTTCATTTTCAATAGTGCTACAGCCCAAACACAATCGGCTCTCTGAGCTTCATTTCATCGCGCAGGAAAAAGAGCTTCTCGTAACATCTGCCGTTACTGTTACAGTCCGAGAATTTAGAAAATTATACATGTCATTACAGACGAAATCAAACGACGGATAATATTAGCAAATAAGACGTATTATTCGGTACTTCCAATAATGAAATCCAAGAAAGTGCACAGGAACAATAAGCTGCGGATATATAAAACTATTGTACGACCTGTGCTCTGTTATGGCAGCGAGACATGGACATTAACACGAACTTCCGAAAAAGCAGTTAACGCATTTGAAAGAAAGGTCCTCCGAAGAATTTTGGGATCTGTGAAGGAAGGAACGGAATGGCGAATAAGATACAACCATGAGTTGTATGAACTCTACGATGAGCCAGAAGCTTCAACGTTCATCAAGCTACGTAAACTGCAGTGGGCTGGCCATGTAGAGCGACTGGAAGACAGAAGAATCCCCAAACGTGCTCTGAAAGGCAAAGCGAGTGGTAACCGGCCAGTAGGCAAACCACGCAAGCGATGGGAAGACTCGGTTGATGAAGATAGCAAAGCCATCTTAAAAATTATCAGCTGGAGGACGCGGTCATTGGATCGAGACGATTGGAGGCGACGACTTCAGGAGGCCAAGGCCCGATTTGTGCTGTCGCGCCATTGATGATGATGAAGTCTTTTTCGTACTCAGCTTAAATATAGTCGATCCACGATCAAAATGTTTGTTTAAAACATTGCTTTTTTTCTTTAATTTCTTTCTAATTATTTGCGGTTAAGTCTTAATAACTATTTACATTTAGGGTTTCGTATAAATCGTAATCAATTATGAAAAGGCAACATATATTTCAATTAGTTAATTTACCTGGAATGTTTTGAATCCTTATTTGCAACAAATTTTTCGAAATTATGAAGAACTCGCAGAAAAGAAACCTCCTGAAATATTCCAGAATACAGATCGGATTTAATGGCAAAATGTACTTTTCGAATGAGTAGTAAGATACCATAATCTCCACTTTAAAAAGAATAAGGGAAAAACAGATTCATATTTGTAAGATTTATTTCAATAACTGCCCCGAGAGCATAACTAAGTCCACGATTCTTTTCGGCCATAAATTGATGCGACATGTATGAGGGACGGTCAAAAATTTCGCGGAATGAACAGGATGGACAAGGGAGATGTGAAACATTTTTACCTGAAGGTATTCTAACACTCAATCCAGGTATAAATACAAAGTTTCTGTCAAATCGAATCACTAATATTTTAGTTATCATCAAATCAATAGGGAAGAAAACGCTAACTATGGACAAATTTGAGTTTCATGCTGTCATAACGTTCCTTACCAAGCAAGGGAAAATGCCACAAATCATTTTATAAGAAATTGCATCTGTTTACGGAAAAACGATGATTTATAAGTGGCAAGGTAGAGAGTCAATTGAAGATGATAAGCACTCGGGCCGGACGATTGTGGCCACTTCCTCAAAAATAATCGAAAAAGTGGCGAAACTTGTTCTTGAAGATGCTCGTTTAAATAAGAAACAAATCGCAAAAATGGTAGGAGTATCAGATACAACAATTTTGAATATTATTCACAATCATCTCGGCATGTCTAAAGTCAGCCGAAGATGGGTACCGAGAATATTCTCAGCGGTTTAGAAAAAGAAGCGCGTCGAGTATTCACGCGAGTTTTTGGATATCTCTAGCGAGAACATGGATGAAATTTAGACCCCGATTGTTACTGGAGACGACACTTGGTTTCATCATTATGAGCCTGAATGAAAGCAGGAGTCAATGCAGTGACTCCGTAAAGGCGCTTCACCCCCCAAGAAGTTCTAGGCCTCAGAATCCGCCGGAAATATCATAACCACAATTTTTTTGAGATTCAGAGGGGGGTTTGATGATCGATTATAAAGAAAAAGGACAAAATATCACAGGGGGATACTATGTCAACCTGCCATAAAAATTAAAGTATGCTATCAAAGAAAAACGAAGAGGAAAGTGAACTCAAAGTGTGCTGCTTTTCCACGTCATAGCACCTGTTTAAAAAAGCCACGTTGCAATGGCTGCCCTACAGAAATGCGGGTACGGAATATTGAACCACCACCTTACACCCTTATAGTCCAGTTGTGGCCCCTTCCGATTACTATTTATTCCCAAAACTAAAAAAAGTACTTCGTAGAAGAAAATTTGCGAACGATGAAAAGGTGAGATCGGTGATTCTAGCCTATTTTCAAGGCCTTGATAAAACATTTTATACTATAGATGAAATCTGAGTGTATATTGTGTTTGCCTTACCGTTTATAACGCTAAGAAATAATACTCGAACAGAGCCACCAAGGGTACAGAAATATTTGTTGTCGCTCAAAAACCTCGATTCTGGGTGACCGTTTGTCCGTCTGTGCACCTGTCTACAGCATAACTCTCGAAAGCTTTGAGCTATAGTGCTCAAAATTTGTGAGTGTCATTTTTAGCAAAAAGTAGCTTTAAGTTCGTGAATGGGCTACATTCCACCACTAATTCTACCCTCTCCCATTCAAATTTCATTCAATTTCGAAATATTAAGAAACTGATTTTTCTTTGAATCTATTTAAGCTATCGACTTGAAATTTAGGTCACAGTATAATGATATAAATGTCATTAATATCACAGAATATTGGTCCAATCTCCTCACTCCTTCTACTCCCTCCCGTACAAATGGACAATTTTGAAAAATATATATATTCGACTTTCATTGAAACTAGTAAAGCTGAAAAGACGAAATTTCACCAGAATTAATTCAACTATAATTCCAATTAGTTTCAAACAGAACTCACCTCACTCCTTCCACCCCTCCCATTCAAATTTTATGAATTTTTGAAATTTAAATTAAATTATTTTTTTTCGAAACTATTCAAGCTATCAAGTTCATACTTTGTATAAAGTATAAAAATAAAAATATCAATAACGCAAAAAAATTTGTTTTGACACTTCTTCTACCCCTCCCATCAATCAATCAAATTCCTGTTAAGACCCCCTATAGGGGCATAGGACAGAAACAACTCTCTTCCACAAGGCGCGATCCTGAGCATCGGCTTTAAGCTGTTGCCAGGGCTTGTTTATTCCTCTGGCCTCCTGCTCAACTGCTCGCTTCCATGTGTTACATGGTCGACCAACCCGACGTCTTCCTTGAGGGTTATAATCCAGAGCCTGTTTTGCGATGTTTCGCTCTGGTTTCCTCAAAGTATGACCGATCCACTGCCAGTTTCTTGGTAAGTCGAACGGTCACTTTCCACGTAGTACAACCATATAACAACACGGATTTGACGCATGCGTCAGAAACTCGCAGCTTCGTGCGAAGGGAGATCTCTCTTAACCTCCAGAAAGGAGAAAGGATACCGAAGGCCTGACGGGCTTTATTTAGCCGAGCCTCAACATCCTTTTCGGCTCCGCCGTCCATGCTGACAATGCTTCCGAGATAGCAAAAATCTTGCACCTCTTCCACATCCTGTCCATTAAGAACAATCGGTGTGCTTGCGTTCGAACCCATGTGCATGTACTTGGTTTTACGCACATTTATTTTCAGTCCCGCCTCTTTGCATTTAGAATGCAACGAGCGAACATTTGACTCTAAGTCCGAACGGGTATGTGCAAGCAAACACACGTCATCAGCATAATCAAGGTGACTTAAGATGTTAAATAGTCTCCATTGAAGACCTTTACCTTCCCCACCTTCTAGTGCAGCTTTTAAGATGTCATTTATTACCACCAGAAACAGGGCTGGTGATAATATGCAGCCTTGTGAAGAGTGGGAGGAGTATATCGGCTGTTATTTCCGGGTCCGCTTTGAGGAGTTCGGTTGGTAGTCCGTCTATACCTGGAGCTTTCCTTCCCGCCATTGACCGAATGGCGGAAACTATCTCTTCCTTATCTGGGGGATCGTCCCTAATAGAGGATTGTTGCGGTTGGATGTTTGGAAGTTGTTCTGTTTCCGGAATATCTTCATCTGACAAGATGTTTAAAATATCAGAGAAGTATTCCTTCCATCGTCGCAACTGGTGTTCACTCATATTAAGGAGAGTTCCGTTGACATCTCTCACCAGGTGGTTGGCGGTGAAATTCCAGTTCGTCAACTGTTTCATGATTTTGAAAAGTGAACCCATATCCCCAAGGTAAGCCGCAGATTCTGCCTTGTTTGCCAGATCTTCAATGGCCTTTCTCTTGTCGTCTAACAGCCTTTTTAAGCTGTATATGAGCATCGCGGTAGTTCTGCCTCAAGTCGGGCGTTCGTTGGTTGACATCGGGTTGAGAGATGATTGCCAATTTGGCTTTTTTCCGATTGCCAGCCTTGTCCCATGTGTCTTGTGACATCCAGGGTTTCTCACCGCTTTGCGCATATCCCACAGATTCTTCAGCACTAGTTAGAAAAGTGTTTCTGGTTGCCTCCCAATTGGCGTCCAGTGTGCGCATTTCATGTTCACCCAATGTGGATGACTTTTCGCGTAGAATGGTGGTGTATTCGCGTTTTTTGTTGGGATCTCTGAGCTTATGCACATTAAGCTTGCGCTTCATTTGAAGAATTTGTGGTCGTCGGATAGCTGCTGTACACAATCTCAAGCAGGCAACCATCAAGTGGTGATCGCTCCCCACGTCAGCTCCACGTTTCGCTCGCACATCGAGGAGACATCTTCTGCATCGGCGACTTATAGCCAAATGGTCGATCTGGTTCTGAGTAACACCGTCAGGGGAAACCCAAGATGTTTTATGATGACTCTTGTGTGGAAAAAGGGTCCCTCCGATGACCATTTGCCGAGTACTACAGAACTCCACAAATAATTCGCCGTTTTCGGGTCTCTTAATCCAAGGTCGTGAAGCGTCGACCCAAGGGTCACCATGCCTCCCCATGACGTGTTCTAGTCCAGTGTTGTCTGATCCAACCTGGGCGTTCATATCTCCCGAGATGATAATAATATCACCTCTTGGAACACGTTCGAAGGTGGCACTCAGTTGGCTATAAAACTCCTCTTTGTCACCAGATGTCGCGGTATTAGTTGGTGCGTAGCACTGCAGAATTGTGACGTTTCTGACACTGGTCCTGAGCCTGACGACGATAATCCTATCCGAGATTGGTTCCCAGCTAATGAGACTGTTTCTCGCTCTCGGCGTAAGGACGAACGCCACGCCATTTCTGGCTTCACTTTCAGGGCCAATGTACAGAATAGTGTTTCCGCTAGGGGTTCGTTCTTCTCCTGATCCTGTCCACCTGACCTCGCTCAAGCCCAAGATTTGGATGTTATAGTGCTCCATTTCACGGTCGATCACTGATTGGCGGTGCAAGGACCGAGTAACCCCAGCTCTTCCCCCGTCATTCAATGTTCGAACGTTCCAGAAGCCAATCATAGTCCGTTTTCGAATGCCAAAAGTCGTTACCGTAGGATCCGTCCGTATCCGAGGCGATGTATCCATTTCTCGTATCATTTAGGTCTTAAGATCACGGGTGATAAGCCCATGATCCAGTGAGTGTCCATTTGCCATTTTTCGGGCAAGCAGGACTGGCTGTGGGTGAATTCTACAGCCCCCATCCCAGAGGGGGATAGTTAGCTCAGGTCCGTGGAGTCGCTAACTCCAAAGATAGTTGCAGGAATTGGTAAAACCTCATACTACAACTACCCCCTTGCGGGAACCCCCCATACAAATGCATAATTTTTGTTAAATGCTTTTTATCGATTTCCATTAAAACTTGAAAAAGTTCAAACCTAAAATTTTATCAAAAATTGTTTTTTATTAATTGAAATAAATGCTAGAAAAAATTATCAGCTGAGCTTCACTCCTTCTACCCCCTCCCATATAAATAGCCTTATTATAAATTCAAGAGAAGCCATTTCTTCTTCGAATATATGAAAGGAATCGACTTTGAAATTGAATCCAAGCATGGTGATGAGGATGATGATAAGCAGTCGTGAAATCATTTCAAACGCTCCACTTCCTCTGCCACCTCCCATACAAATGCCCTAATTTCAGGAAAACAATGTCCAATTTCTTTAAAAATAATGAAAACTAATTCAGCAAAAAACATTTTGCATGCCATGTTCGGTGTCATATACGAAAAATACAAACCTCCTGCTCACCATGCAAAAGTCTCTACTCACTATTTCACCATTTCATTTAGAGTATCATATGATTGGGCGTTACGCCCATGTTATGTTTTTAGAAGAAATTAATAAACCTCACAAAGTTAAGATATAGCTTCATGTAGAAGGATAATGAAACTAGCCCCACGACTAGGATAAACTCACCCATATATTCCTCATCATGTAGCTCTTTCACCATTTTCCTCAGGTACTTGGAACTACCATTACCTAAGGATCCAGGTTTCAAGCAGCATTTACGCGTATACGGACCTCGGGTCCTCTCCAGATGTTTCACCAGAATTGGCATACATCGTTCAACTTGTCGAATTTGTCTGCGGGTCATAGGTCCGTAGAGATGGCGCTCCCTAAACACACGGTCTAGAATTTGCAAACGCTGTACAAACAGTAGGATTCATACTGTTAATCCTGTAGCGTTCCAACTACTTTGGAATTGGCATAACCGTCGACAGTTGAGGCGAATATCGCAGAGAATACCAATCATTAAGAAAAAAAACCGTTTTAAAACATAACCGAACTACGATTGGGCATAAAGCTCAATCATGCGATACTCCAGATGAATGAGAAATATTTTATATTTTAAGAAATTTTGTACGGGCAGTGTTAAATGGGGTGATGGCATTGAATTAATTTATTCACATCATGCTGGAGGTGCTATCAAAATGTTTCATTGAAATTGGAAGCTTCAAATATAACATAGTAAGTGATAAAATTAGTGTATTGGATTTAGAAGAATTGAGCAGTTTATATGGGAGGTGGTAGAAGGATTGGGGAGTTCTTAATGTTTTTATTTCAGAAATAACGATAAACATCATTCAATTGATTTGTTTTAAATTGCATACCAGTAGTATTCATACTTTTCAAAAGAAGTTGTGAAATTATGCCATATTGTATGGGAGGGGGTAGAAGTCGTGTAGCTAATCGTCTCATTTTTTTCGGAGTTACTAATAATTCTAAATAAATGTTTCGTGCTAATTTCAGATCGATTTATTTTATACGTACTGAGTAGTGTGTATAAAATTTAGGCTTCCAAGCTCAACCCGTTCTCAAGCTAGAGAGCGAACAGACGGACATCCGGTTTCGAGATTTTCGAGCGACAGCAAATATTTTTGTATCCTTGGCGACCCTGTGCGAGCAGTATTTCTTGGTGTTGCAAGTTTTAGAGCAAACTTATAATACTCTCAGAATTCATCTAGAGTATAAAAAGTAGGTGAAGTGCAAATTGAAATTATTAGAAATCATATGCTGGTTATTTCGGCACCAACAATTCGAAAAAAATATATGAGTTTGCGGTCCAGAATTTTTAATGAGTTAATTATTTTCTTCCGTTCACATATCTATGACAGATGTTATTGTCCCTTCCAATTTTTTACCTAAATTCAGCATAAATCACAACCTGACAAAATTATTTCCTCAGTCATGTATTGACCGAACAATGACAACTGCACGTTTTCTCTGTCGTACTCGTAAGATCGTACCATACGAAACGATATTCGAATTTCATGGTTGAGAATAAAGTTTTTCGTATGAATGAGTCAATACTGCAAAAATTACAATTACCCATTGCTAGACTATCGTATAAGTTATCCAAAATTGGATCGAGTGGAGTTTCACCCTACTCGTCTTAGCTATATAAAATTAGTGAACCTGGAGTATTTTTATTCTCCAGATAAACCTGAGAGTATTATAAGTTTGCTCTAAAGTTTGTAACGTCAAGAAATACTGCTCGCTGAGTCGCCAAGGGTACAGAAATATTTGTTGTCGCTCAAAAATTTCGTAGCCGGATGTACGTCTGTTCGCTCTCTAGCTTGAGAACGCGATAAGCTAAGAAGCTCAAATTTGGTACCACCTCCCATACAGTATTCAGACTTATCATCTTTTCAACTTTTAATGATAATTATTGGCTTATGTCTTATAGGAAATTTTTATGTGCGTAATTAATTTATTTTAGTTCAAGGAAAACGGAAAGCCAAAAACCTTATTATAGATATAAACAAAACTTAAAACAAGAGATAACTTAATAACTATCTAATCAGAGATTTCATTTTCATTCAGTTTGGTGATTGATTTAATCAGGGGATTTTCTGAAAACTGACATATTTCTTTGAACTTTGGAGTTTATTTCAATAGGGTGAATTCGATTACAGGGTTTTGAGTGATCTTCTAAAGTAGTGAAGTGGAGAAATGCCAGGATTTATCGAGAATGATTTCGAGGCATTTATTTTGATTTGCAGTTTTTTCTTGTGGATAGCAGCGCAATTTTGCGAGATTGGTGCGCCATATAATAATACGGGCCCCATGACTGATTTAAATAACAGCAGTTTATTTTCCCCGGAAAGCTTTGATTTCCTGGATATTAAAGATTATAAGATGCGGATCGCCTTCGTCAGTTTGGATGTTGCATAGGACATATGTTCGTGGAAGGTAAGCTTTCAATCAAAGAATAGGCCGAGGTATTTGACGTGATTTGACCACTCGGTAGTACCAAAAACGTTGAACGTCTCTTGGTGAAAAAATAAGCTTGAGTTTTATTCCCATTGGTCTTAATTTTCCTGCAGTTAAGATATTTTTCGATATTATCAAGCTTTGGCTGCAGATTGGTTATGATTATGTGTGGGTCAGGAGATGCGGTGTACATATAGCGCAGTGTCGTCGGCAAATGTGGCCAAGTAGCAGTTATTAGGAATGTCCGATGTGTATATATTATATAACATAGGACTGAGCGAGAAGCCTTGGGGAACTCCTGCTGGTATCGAATGGAAAGTTGAGTATCTGAGGAAAGCCTGAATGATTTTTATGAAGCAGGCAGGGAAAAACAGACTAATAATCTTGTAAAGGAGTCCATCGTGCCAGACAGAGTCGAAATCCTTTTTAATATCTAGAGTAACCATTCCAACGAATTCTTTCTTATTTAAGGATTCTTTTATAAATCTGGATACTCTGAATAACTGGTGATTCATCGAGTGACCCGGTCGAAATCTGAACTGGTGGTCAGGTATAATATGATTAGCTTCAATGTTGTTATGAACTCTCCTTAATATTATTTTCTCGAAAATTTTACTCATTAAAGATATCAGACTTATTGGTCGAAAGCTTTCTGCATCGGAAGAATCCTTTCCTGGCTGGAGGATAGGAATAACTAGTATCGATTTTCATTTTTTAGGAAAGTAGCCTAATTTAAGGGATGTGTTTGAGAAGAATTTTGTGAATACTATCTAAACCTGCGCTTTTCTTTGCTTTAAGACGTATAATGATACCTTCATTATCCTTCCGTTTACAGAACTGACTTGGTCCGAAGTCTGGTGAAAGACCATAAAGCTTAGAAACTTTCTTTTATACCGATTCTTCTGTGATACGATTGCCAAGGTTTCGAGAAATAAAATGAGCACTATGAAATTTGTCAGCATTGAGTTCTGATTAATCAGCAGGCTGGTACACGTCCTTGGAGTCATAGTGAAGGTAAATTATGCTGCCGCCTTTCCTTTTACGAATTTATTCAGTTGCCATAGCTTTCTACAAGATTTGGAGAGCATATGATTTCAGCTTGCGGTTCTTATCGAAGTGATTTCAGCGTTAATCAATTTTCATAGTCTATTGGCTTGAATTTCGAATGATCTGTTACTAGTTCTTTGCCACATCATAGAAATATATAATAGTGGTAATAAAAACAAAAATATGTTAGTAGGTACGTAAATGAAATAGAAATTGAAACTTTAATGAGTTTCTGGTTCCTCAATTCGATGATCCTCTTAAAATTTGGCGTTATGTTTAATAATTGAACTCGCATATATGGTGTGGCGTCAAGTCTGTTTCGATATTTTTTTTTTATCGCAGCACGATTGGAAAACCGGCTTCACACAAATAAGTGGTAGCACACGGTAATGTAATTCTAATTGCCTGTCTTGCTAAACTTGGTTTTTATATTTATTTTATTTAGGGAACACGTCAGAGCACCGAGGCCTTTTGGCCTATCGTGCGTCTATTGTCGCTTTACTCAACCATAACTCGATAGCTTTGGCTAATCAAAGTATCTTTAAGGAAGCCATGTTGGCTAGTTCATCAGTTGTAAGGAAAACTATTCCTAGAAGATTGAATTTTTTTCTTGCTACTGTCTCGCAGCGACATAAGACATGCTCTGTCGTTTCGGAGTTATTGAGACAGAGGCGGTATATTTCGTTTTCAGTTAGACCCATATCTTTGAGGTGGTGGTTTAATCCACTATGCCCCGTCAATAGGCCGATTAGAGTACTAATATCACTCTTGCTGAATTTTCGAATATTCTCCACTTTTTTTGTGGAAGGATAAATTTCTCTGAGATTAATAAGCCTGAAAGTCTCTTCCAGTAGATTCTGTGCTCATTTTCAATTCACTCTCTAATTACGCGAGGCGATCTGCCTCTTCATTTCCCTCAATCCCCGTATGTCCTGGGACCCACATTAAAGTTACTTTTTTCCTTTTTCCCAGGATGATTAGGTTTTGAAGGTTTGTTGGATGAAAGCTTTGAGCACTGCCTGACTATCCGATAAGATATAAATAGATTTGTTGCAATGAGCTCTCCTAATATTCTCTTAGACAGATAGCTCCATTGCAATAAGTTCCGCTTCATAGATTGTAGCTTCCTTACCAAGAGATTTTAAAACCGAGAAGCTAGGACCTATGACTCCGGCCCTAATCTCCTTCGACGTGCGCGAGCCATCTGTGTACCAGATGGTTGATCCCACTTCCATTTCAGGTAGCATGGATTGCTATTGCTTGCGTTCTCTGATTATTATTTTGAATGGGGTTTCAAAGTTGAATTTTGTCGGCATAGCGTCGGACAGTGTTGAGGTAAGAACCTCAATTCTCGGATTTTTTTAAGACTTGAAGATGACCTCTATAAACTTTCCACTTGTAGTTGTTATCCCTCTGTGATGGCCTCTTTTTATACTCTAATGAAATCTGAGAGTATTATAAGTTTGCTCTAAGGTTTGTAACGCTAAAAAACTAGGCTTGGAGAAAAAAATTAATGATACAAAAGTTAATATTATCAATCAGAAATGTCAAAACCGGATGTCCGTCTGTCCGTCCGTCTGTTCGCTCTCTAGCTTGTGAACGCGTTGAGCTAGATAGTTCAAATTTTGTACACGTCGTTCTTGACAAAAAAGTAAGGTCAAGTTCGTGAATGGGCCAAATCGCTCCACCCCTTCTACCCCCTCCCATACAAAATAACACAATTGCGTAATTTGATAATAAACGGATTTGCTTGAAAAGCGTAAAAGTTATTGAACTCAAATTTGGAGAATATTACTTTTATGACTTCAATCTACTGTAAAAAAATTATGCGTGTCCTCCCCCTCCTTCTACCACCTCCCATACAAACTGTACTTGTCATGAATTATTAAGCCAATTTACTCAGTGCGTATAAAATTTAGCGGGCTGAAATTGTGCACTAATTATTAATTTGAAATTGTTAGTAAGGCCAGAAAAACTTAAATGATTAGCTTCACCCCTTCTACCCCCTCCCATACAAAATGACACAATTTCGTAATTTGACATTAAATGGATTTGCTCGAAAAGTATAAAAGCTATTAGTCTGAATTTCGGGATATATTACTTCTATAATGATTTCAATCTACACTATAAAAATTATTTGCGTCCTCTCTCTCCTTCCACCCTCTACCATACAAACTACACTTTTTCATGAAATGCTCTAAGCCGATTTTCTCAGAACATATAACATTTATCGAGCTCATATTTTGTAATAAATACTTATTTAGCATTATAACTAAGATCAGAAAAAAATGTTTGATTAGCTTCACCGCTTCTACCCCCTCCCATACAATATAACACAGTTTCACAACTTCACAAAAAATCTATTTTCTTGAAAAGGATGAATGTTACTGGTCTAAAATTTAAGAGATGTCAATTTCATGATATTCTTAGTTATTTCTGAAAAAATTACTAAAATCCCTATACTCTTGCTACCACCTTCCATACAAACTCCACATTTTTACTAAATATAACACACTAATTTCCTCAGCTTCTGTTCAATTTTTGAAGTAAACATTTTGTATAAAACATTTTTAGCATGATGGGGAAAAAATTAGTTCAATGCTATCACCCCTTCTAACATTGCCCATACAAAATTTCTTGGGATCACGAAAAATTCTATTTCATCTAGAGTATTGTAAGATTGCGCTTTACGCGCAATCGTAGGCCTGTTATGATTTATTTTGAGACGTTTCTGAGGGATGCTCATGAATATTTGCATTGCCGCAGGAGGGCAGGTTTTCATTGCACCTGTGATACAAAAACACGCTAGTCTTTGAATTTTTTTAGTATAAGCTGCGCTGTATGTGACTGTTGAGAGCATGATTGTTCTGTACCACAAGTGGATCATCTTGGGCTGTAGTCCCCATCTTCTGCCAAATAAGCTTTTGCAGGCCTTAAACGCCTTTAATGCCTTGGCATGAGTTCATTCTATAATATTTATTTGTTCCAGTTGAGTTTGTTATTAAGTATCACACCTAGATATTTGACCTAATCTGAAAGGGGTATTGGTGTTCCATTTATAGAAAAAGGTGTTATGTAAATTTTCCTTTTATTCGTAAATGGTACTATCTTAGTCTTACTTGGGTTGATATTCATGTTCTTAGTCTAACAGCAGCTCATTATCACTTCCAATGCAGATTGTAACTTTACAACAAAGTTACATCAAATTTTTGCTTCTAAAGATAATAACAAGGTCATCGGCATAGCCTAATACCTCATAGCCTTGTTCTGTAAGACGGTATAGGAGCTCATCTACTACGATTATCCATAGAAGTGGAGATAGTACTCCTCCTTGGGGACAGCCCCTATAGGTCGGTGCAATGGGCTATCACCTAGAAACTTGGATATTCATTGTATTTATTTGACCAGAATAATGTTGGCGGAACTGTTCCAAATTTGGCTTCTAATTGATTACCCGAAACTATCTCAATTAAACTTTCATAAGCCAAGGCCAGAAATTCTGTTGGTATTTCTTTTATGTAGAAAAGATATTGCACCCTGCAATTATAGTGGTTCTTTATGTTGGGAAAGTATCAGTTAGTTATTTCAATAACATATGAATTTACATATTATCATGGATTTCCTTATCCAAATCTACTCCAGATTCCGCAAGAAAATCGCTAAGTATCGGAAAAACCCTCAAAGTGTTTTTACTCCACAACTGAAACCCAAATTGTGTTTTTCTTTCACTTTTTTGACGGAACACACTTTGGGCACCGCTGATCTAGAGTATCGCATGATTAATCGCAGTCCTGTTATATATGTTTCTTACTCATTTTCAATATGGTCAGTCCACGATTAAAATATTTGTTTGCGATTACTCAAACAATTGTAACGTTCTTCAATTTGTTGATGACTATTTGATGCTAAAATTCCTTAAAAACTATTTGCGGCA
Organism: Chorisops tibialis; assembly: GCA_963669355.1. Classification (NCBI taxonomy): domain Eukaryota; kingdom Metazoa; phylum Arthropoda; class Insecta; order Diptera; family Stratiomyidae; genus Chorisops; species Chorisops tibialis. The sequence goes on along the minus strand of OY770262.1, from coordinate 107,985,653 downwards.
AATTTTTTACTGAATATTTGCGGTTAGGACAATTATTTATTTATGGTTTCGTATAATCTTAATCAAAGCTTCGGAAGAATAAATAACCGGAGTCCGCAATTTCAAGCGTAGTATCTTGTCACCAAAAATTCGAAAAGAAGGAATAATTTTTTTGATTGAAAGACTTGCGGTCCAAAATTTTTATTAAGCTAGTTATTTCCTTCCTTTTACATATCTCTGCGAGACGTTTTTTATTCCTTTCAAATTTTTAGTAACGTAATATTGATCCTGAACTTGTGTAATGTTCACTTTGACAGCATAGAAACACAAATTAGAAAACGGGAAATGCTTATACAAAGCAAACTCCGAAAGGACGTGATATTAGTCGGATAGAACATTAATTTTTTGTGAAAGAAAAGATTTCCGGATTCTAAACTGTTAAGTTTTATTATTCGTGCCGTTTCGGTCTCTGCTGAGACTTTCATCAAATTCTCGGCAGAGACCGAAAAAGCATAACAGTGTATAATCCGGAAATCTTTTCTTTCAATTGGAAATGCACTGTGAAAACATTCACCAAACCATTAATTTTTTGTGTTATTTTATGTATGTACTTGGTGTAGGTATGTTGTTGTTTGTTTCGTCCCTTCACTAAATGATGAGCCAGAGGATAATTTGATTTCTATCTTTTAAATTTGGAACCGATTTATGGCAATATCGTTCCATTAAGGAATTCTGATAGTGATAGTGATATTACTGCAATTAGTGTTTTCTTGTTTGGAAAATTCGTGATTTTCTCCATATAAAAATCAATTAGGAACGTGGCAACCTATGTAGCAATAGTTTCCAGAGTTATATCAGTATGAGTTCGATTGGGCTACAAGGGTACCTACATTTGTAGCATTCAATTAGCAATTAGAAAATAAGCATCTTTCGCTGGTCTAGCTCCACTTATTTTATGTTTTGCTGAATTGTTTACATGATTCCATCAAACTGGATGACAGAGATATTTCTGAGGAAAGACGAATGATTGTTATTTCTTCAATTAAATATTACTGATAAATTTAAATTTTGCTTACAATCTGCTGTTTACTTTTATTTGCGACTTGGTTATTTTTTCAATCAAAAGTTTTCTACTCTAATAAAAAGGGTAATTTAGTTGCAAGAGATTTTTAGTCGACAAAGTAGGAATTTGCTACGCTTTGAGTTATATTCTGTTAAGTCGCTCTATAAAAGCATTAAAAAGAATGTGATTCCTACTAGGCGAATGCCTTAATGACGGTGAAAGTTTTATTCAAGACACTTCTAGGTTAAGTGTACACGAGTATTACAAACAAAACAAGAATAAAGCTTTGGAACTGAACTGGAAATTCCTTCATTAATTGAAAGGGCGCTCATTTCTTTTTTCCCTTTGATTATCATTAATTGACTGATGGTACTAATACGGTAGCTTCCTTCGTCTTTGTATTTGTTAGCCTGCTGGACCATGTGAAGACCGAAAACCATTCTATTGGTAACGAGCGGTACCTCTCAATTTCTTGTTAAGATACATAGATAGCATTTACAAATGATGACTGAACGAATTCAATAAGACATTTGATATTCAGCGGTGCTATAGTGAATTGAAGTCACGATTTCTTGATAGTGGTATTCGATGCGTATAATGTAGATGATACCAATCGATAGGTACCCACAAATTTCTGGGTATGTAGTGCATATAAAAGAGTATTTACCTAAAATGAGGCGTCTTGGTAGTATTCTGACCTGGTATTCTCTCGAGCGAAAAGATTTTGAAGGACAGGTTGACAGACAACGATACACATTAAGATTCGGAAAACTCAGAGCCAGTCGGACGGCTAGTGAAAGACATTATCTAAAGAGGCTTTCGTGAGTAACTCTTGGGGAAAGACCATTCAACTTATAGCGAAGAAAAATTGAATCGAAGGTCGGTGTGAAAAGCATGATTTAAGCGCCGAATAGACGATGCTACTTGTGTGAACTACATGTAGCTACACTTTTTGCAGTGGTCACCATTCCCAACGTACTTGTATGACACACATGCGACGACGTTGAAGGTAAAGATACTAGCAGAAAAGTTGCTAAGTCCCTCTACTGGAAGACCTTATTGCACAGAGACTTTATGTGTGAATGTCAACATCAATTTCGTATTTGTCGCTTCTGTACTACTTGACAAGTATGGAGAAGGTAATGAGTTGATCGATTTTCTTCGTCAAACAGTGAAATCGCGTTGTTTCTTTTATATTAATGAAGGTTTGTCGTTGCTTTATTGCAATATTTGTCGCCGAACGTTTGAACGATATGATTTGATACTAAGCAAATGCATGAGAGTATGAAATGCCATGACACAAATTGTGCTACATGTTTCGGCACTTTAAGCTCCGCCCCAAGTATTCAAACGTATTTTAACTCCTCCACACAATTGTTATCATACTTAAAACTGCAAACTGTACATAGGTATAGATATACGAGATCAATGCAGCAGCTGCAGCTACAGGTAAAATTTTCAATTTATCTTTGCAGACGGTATTCGTAATCGAAAATTTCGATGCAACGAAAATGCAGTGGTCACGGTGGTTGGCACGATTAGAAAGTGCGTATACGGTGTTTGCGATACCCAAAAATTTACACGTGCATTATATATTGCAGTATCAAACGCCCGCGACTTCGTCCGCGTAAAAATCGCATTAATAAGCAATTTTTGAGAATGTAGTTAGTAATACATTATATGGGATATGTAATCCGCTTACTTTAATGGCTCTTTGAACACAATGTTTTGTATTTTGTTGGAGTCAGAGCCATAAATTATTAAGAATGATAGCATGATACTCGCATTTAATTGGGAGAGGCTCGTGATCAAATCAATTCCGTGATTCGAGATCATATGTATACGTGTTAAGGACATGTGAATAGTTGTAGCTTGTGTTAATTGAAAAAACCCCAAATAAAATGACATTAAGCTTAAAAACATAACAGGACCTCGATTGTGCGTAAAGCCCCATATGATACTACCGATGAAATCGAAATTTTTGTAATCTTAAGAATTGTTGTGTGGTGAGTGATAGAAGGGTGACAGTACTAAATTAATTTTTTCACCCCATGCTAGAGTAGTTATAAAAATATTTTGCACCAAATTTAAGCTTGAAAAACTAAATAGGTAACTTGAGAAACTTAGTGCATTGGATTTAGTGAAATTGTGAAATTTGTATGGGAGGTGGTAGAAGGAGTGGGAGGTTTTGGTAATTTTTCTAGATACAACTATCATCACTATGCAATTGATATCTTTTAAATTTCAGACCAGTTAGATTCACACTTTTCAAGAAAATCGAGTTTTTGCAAAGTCGTGAAATTGTGACATATTGTAAGGGAGGGGGTAGAAGGAGTGGAGCTAATCGGTTAATTTTTCCCGATAATAATAATAATACTAATTAGGGATTCATCAGAAAATTTTAGCTCGATCAAAGTTATACGTACTGAGAAAATTGGTTTAGAGTATTTCATCAAAAAGTACAGTTTGTATGGGAGGTGGTAGAAGGAGTGGAGGGTTTTTGGTAATTTTTCTAGAAACAACTATGATCACCATGCGGTTGATGTGTTTTAAATTTTAGATCAGTTAGATTCACACTTTTCTAGAAAATCGAGTTTTTGCAAAGTCGTGGATTTGTGACACATTGTATGGGAGGGGTTAGAAGGAGTTAAGCTAATCGGTTAATTTTTTCCCGATAATAATAATTATGCTAATTAAAGATTTAGTACAAAATTTTAGCTCGATCAAAGCTATACGTACTGAGAAAATTGGTTTAGAATATTTCATGAAAAAGTGCAGTTTGTATAGGAGGTGGTGCAAGGAGTGGAGGGTTTTTAATTATTTTTTGAGAAGCAACTGCAATTATCATTGAATTGATATATTTAATATTTCAGAACAGTAACATTCACACTTTTCAAGAAAATCGAATTTTCGCAAAGTCGTGGATTTGTGTCAGATTGTATGGGAGGGGGTAGAAGGAGTAAAACTAATTGGTTAGATTTTTCTTGACATTAATAACAATGCTAATTAAGGATTTAATACAAAATTTTAGCTCGATCAAAGTTATATGTACTGAGAAAATTGGAGTATAGTATTTCATGAAAAAGTTTAGTTTGTATGGGAGGTGGTGGCAGGAGTTGGGGGATTCAAACTATTTATGAACTTGAAAATTGCATTTATAATAGAAATAATATATTTTAAATTTCAAATTAATAGCTTTCATAGTTTCCATGAAAATTTGATTATTATAAGTTTTTGAAAATGAGTCACTTTGTATGGGAGGGGGTAGAAGACGTGAGGGGAGAAAAATAAAACCTAAAGCAGATTACTCCCAGAGGCAAAGCTAATAATCTGTGAAAGTTTCATTGCAATCGGTGCAGCCGTTTTTGCGTGAAAGCCGGAAAGACAGACAGACAGAGAAATTTTTTAAAAACGTTTGATTCTGCTTAGTTATTGCTAAAATGAAGCAAAAAACTTATTTATAGCCATTTATAAACAAATCACAGACAGACACTACAATTATATTTATATAGATTTCATGGGAGGGGACGCATACAATCTGCTGTGTGACAGATTAGCTCCGCAAAGCCCAATCACAAAGTCATATGTAGAAATATCCGAACATATGTTTTCCTAATATAATCCGGCTCCATTAGAGATCGCCGAAAATTTTCAATTTCACCAAAGGAAGCAAGCCGAAGGTGAAAGTGTAAAAGAAAATCTCTCATCTTTACAAAAGTTAGCTATAAATTGAAAATTTGGTGATTACCAGCAAAAGGCATTGAGAAATCAATTTGTTTTCGGTCTAAGGATTGAACGAATTCAAAGCCGATTACCGAAAATCGAAGATCTACACTCGAGCGGGCAATTGAATTGTCTTCAAGTTTGGAGCTGTCCGCCAGACATACTGCGGCCATACATAAAAACCAGAGAGCATTAACTTAATTCGGCAAAAAGAAAAAAAATACACCACACTCAGCGGGATAATTTAATACAAATAACAAGGAACCTAATAAAAACATAACAGGACTAGGACTGGGCGTAAAGCCCAATCGTGCGATGCTCTAGATGAAAGATAATTTTTTTTTTAAGGAATTTTGTAGGGGAAGTGGTCAAGGAGGTGACGACATCGAACTAATTTTTTCAATCACTCTAAGGCTGCTATCAAAATGTTTTATACAAAATTTAGGATTCAAAAATTTAATTGGTACTGAGAAATTTAGTGTATTGGATTTAGTGAAATTGTGCAGTTTGTATGGGAGGTGGTAGAAGGAGTGTGAATTTATTAATGACGTTCTTAGAAATAACTGTAAACATCATTTAATTGACATATTTTAAATTGCAGATCAGTAGCATTCATACTTTTCAGGAAAATCGACTTTTTGTAAAGTTGTTGAATTGTGTCAAATTGTATGCAAGGGGGTAGAAGAAGTGAAGCTAATCGCCTAATTTCTTTTTGGTCTTACTAATATATAATAATAATTATTTAGTGCATAAGTTTAGCTCGATAATTTTCATACGTACTGAGTAAATTTATTTAGAGTATTTCATAAAAAAGTGCAGATTGTATGGGAGGTGGTGGAAGAAAAGGGAGGACTTAACTAATTTTTATACAGCAGATTGAAATTATTATAGAAGTAATATATTAATTACAGATCAATAGCTTTCATACTTTTTGAAAAAATCCGTTTATTGTCAAATTGCGCAGTTATGTCATTTTGTATGGGAGGGGGTAGAAGGGGTGGAGCAATTTGGCCCGTTCACGATCTTGTTCTTACTTTTTTGTCAAAACGACGTGTACATAATTTGAACTCAAGATCAACGCGTTCTCAAGCTAGAGAGGACACGGACGGACGGAAGGACGGACATCCGGTTTTGAGATTTTTGAGTGATTATATGAACTTCTGTATTATTTTTGGTTTGGTGAATGTTTTCACAGTGCATTTTGCATTTTTTAGGTATCATTCATTTTTTTCTCCGAGCCTAATTTCTTAGCGTTACAAACTTTGTGGCAAACTTATAATACTCTCAGATTTCATCTAGAGTATAAATATACAGTGCTACCGGTACGGTAATAATAATAATTTTGCCAATAAATGCAAATTTATATATTTTTTTTGTAATTATTGTGAGAAGAAGGATCATCTACGGGTTATGTGTCTTAAATTAAAGAAAGAGAAAAAACAAACCCATTTATTGGAAATAGATAGTTCAGTTCAAGAAATTTTGCGTGTAGAAGGAAGTCGAACGAACAAGTTTTGGGTAGATATTTCAATAAATATGGTAATAGATCAGTTCGTATGGAACTAGACACAGGTGCCGCAGTATTGATAGTAAGCATGAAACAAGTGCGTTTGTTGTTTACAACTTTGAAAATAGTTCCTTCCATTATTAGTTTAATATCGTATTGCAAAAATCCAATTCGAGCTTTCGGAGTCTGTAAGGTTAAGGTTTCGATGAATGCGAAGAACTATGTTTTACCTTTATATGTGGTTGAAACGGATAGATATTCAATATTCGGTCGAGATTGGTTGGACAAGTTGAGGTTAGATTGGAAGAATATATTTGCTTCCCAACACCTGATAAGTAATGGTATATTTGCAGTAGAAAACACTGAAAATGAGCAGCTAATACGTTTCTTAGACCGTTTTACGGATGTCTTCCAGGCAAAAATATGTAAAATAACAAATATTCAAGCTCGCCTCACATTCAAATCCAATGCTCAGCCCGTTTACTTCAGGTCCAGATATGTGCTCTGTGCTATTCGCCCGATAATCGAAGCAGAATTAGATAAATTGGTAGTGCAGAATATTTTAGAAAAGGTCGATAACAGCGAATGGGCAACACCCATAGTACCAGTAAAATAAACTGCCAACAAGTAGGGCGCAACTTTATTATTTTTGGGACAAGTTAAAGATGCATGGAAAGTCAATATGCAAGTTAAAGTGGTTAGGGAAGACTAAGTTCAACCCCCTTTCGTAAGTGGAACCTCCTTTCAGAACTGAAACCCCTTTAGGGCATCGATGATGCCAATTTACCACTTCGTTGTGAATACGATCAATAGCTCTAGTACATGTAATCAATATTGCATTCGTTTATGCAAGTTTGGGTTTTTATTAAGAGTGGGTGAATGTCAATAATTTTTGAATTGATTACTTCAATTACGTCCAATATTTTCTGCACAGAATGTCAGTTTCATAGACGAAGTTGCATTGAATTTTCAAAAATTTGGGGTATTTTACTTTCACGAAACCAATCATTTGTATGGGAGGAGGTAGAGGAGGTAAGGGAAATGTAAAATTTGTGATGCAGTTTTATTTAATTTCTTTTGTAAGGTGTTCGTACAAAATTTCAAGCTAGCTCTTAATTTGTTGGTTAGCAGTTGATTTATTGAAATTGATCGAAATCATACTTTTGTAGGAGGGGTAGAAGGGCAAGTGCGATCTTAAAACTTTTGACGCAGTTCAACTATTTTTGAAAGCTTTTGTGCAAAATTTCAAATTGATAAGTTTTAATTTTTAGGTGACAATTGATTTTTTTAAAATTGTCTAAAAAACTATTTTGTATGGGAGGGGGTAGAAGTTTGGAAGATATTCGACCAGTTACTATTTCATTCTTTTAGAAATTTTTTTAAAATGCATTTTCCAAATTTTCAAGTTTGTACCTTAAAATTTCATTATAAAATTTTCAGTTTATGTGTTTTTTCATTGCACATGAAACACCACCACGTTAGACCAGGGGGGGAGGGGGTCGATGCATAAAAATTGCAGAATTTTTATTATTTTTTCTGTATGTACAATAAATAGATGTATCCACACGGAAAGTTTAAACTTTGTATCTCTTACCAGAGCCCTAAAAAAATCACTCAAAATTTTCGACATTTTTGATTACCACGTCCCTCCCCTTAAACCTCCCAACGTAAAACTTTTACCAAAATTCAAAAATATGTAGTTCTACAATTTGACAAAATTTTAATTTGATATCTGCACTCAGTTTTGAAATATAATGGTTTGAAATTTTGGGAAGTGCCCCCTTTACATCCCCTAAAATGGGTGTCCGCCTGAGATCAGCAACTATCTACAATACCTCCAATAATGAAATTTCTATCTTGAAGGACTTAGGAGTTAATTTGTGCTGAGCGTACACACCGGCGTACGGCGGACGGCGTACAAACAGACGGATTTTTTTTTACATTTTTTGGATATTTTAGTCATGAAACGCGAAAAAACAAAATTTCAGGGTAGCAAAAATGTTTTTTCCTAGTCGATCATAATACTTTATTATTAAAATAATAAAGTAAAAGTTAAATGGAATTCGCATTTGCGGAGATTACAAGGTGTCACTTAAACCAAATTTACTCGTAGATGATTTTCCATTGCCAACAATAGATGAGTTTTTTGCAAATATGGCTGGGGGAGACCGATTCTCAAAGATAGTCTTAATTCAAGCGTATCTTCAATTAGAAGTAAGACCGGATGATAGAGTTTACCAACTCTAAGTACGCATAAGGGATTATATCGTCCAGCGCGCCTAATGTTTGGAATAGCGGCTACATCTGCTATTTGGCAGAGGGACATAGAACGTATATTGCGGGACATTCCAGGTGTTACAGTTTTTCTTGATGATATCAAAATTACTGCCCCCGATAATGCCACCCATTTTAGGAGACTAGAACAAGTATTGCTTCGTTTACGTCAATATAATTGAAATAGATAAAAATGCGAGTTTTTCAAGATCGAATCGCTTATTGTGGCTACGTAATAAACAAAAAAGGTATTCACAAACAAGTGGAAAAAGTTGAGTATTCACTTAATATGAAGGAACCTCAAAACAAAACTGAACTCAAATATTTTTTATGGGAGATTTTACAGAAACTTAAGTACTTTAATTTACCCTCTGAGTCGATTGCTGCGTAATGATGTAAAGTGGATTTGGAGTAAAAATTGCGACTAAGCTTTTTCAAAAATTAAAAACCCTAATGTGGATGAAAATTTTCTCATATATTTTGATCCGAGAATGCCCTTAATTTGAGCGACGGATCCCCATACGGGGAAGGATCCCCATACGGTATAGGAGCCGTATTATCGCATTAATTACCAGGTGGCACGGAAAACCCAATTTCTTTCGCGCTTCCCAAACACTAACGCGAATGCTGTAGACAAGAAAACATATGCTATAATCTTTGGAGTTAAAATGTTTTTCCAATATTTATACAGAAAAACGTGGTGCAAATATTCTCACAAAAAAAAAGGCTCGCAGTACTCAGTGCTACTAGAATGCAACGCTATGATATTTTCTTGCAAGGTTTCAATTTTGATATTGTGTACAAAAATACCCCATGTCATGGTAATGCAGATGCTCTATCTCGATTCCCGCGCCCCAATGTACTGATTGGGGAGGAAGAAGCCGCGCTTGACGAGATATCATTACTAAAAACTTTACCAATAGATTCGAATACTATCGCTACAGAAACCGAAAAAGAGAACGCGTTGAAACCATTATTAACTTCGTTGAAAACGGGAGATCCATTACACGCTTATGATAGGTTCGGTATTGACTAGCAAGAATTTTCATTAATTCGAGGATGCATTTTAAGGGGATCAAATATTTTTAAAACATTTAAAAAGTTGCATTAAAAGTTTTAAGATCCTCCCTGCCCTTCTACCCCCTCCCTTACAAAAGTATGATTTCGAAAAATTTAAATAAATCTACTAATAACCAACAAATTAAAAGCTACGAACTTGAAATTTAGTACGAACACTTTTCAACCTAATTAAACTGCATCACAAATTTTTCCTCACCTCCTCTACCCTTCCTACAAATGTAGGCTTTCGTATTTATAGAACACAAAACCCTACATTTCAAAGAATGCGAAAAATACAAAATTTCAGGGTAACAAATTTCTTTTTCTGTGTCGAACACAATACTTTATTATTATACTTCAATAATAAAGTAAAATATGCATCAAATATCCTACAGAATCCTACTTTTACAATCAAGACGATTTTTTATGTAATAATCTGTTTTTGAACAATATACCGAAAATCCTAAAACGAATCTGGTATATATTTACCCCAATAACACAGCCAGTTAATTTGAAGCAATTAGAAGGTACGACTTAAATCTTTGCATTTATTTAACTCGTATCATCTAGTTGTACTATTTTCATAAATGTCATTTCGGGTGCACATATACACCTTGGAAGTACGAGTAAATATGCTAGCAGAATGATAATAAAGTAAACAGAATTTTTCAATTCATAATATTCTCATAAAGTTCTCGTCTGTTAGTTAAATAATAAATTGATACCAAGCTTAATTAATATATTTTTAAACTACCAACTTCTTTGAAGCTTATTTTACAAATTATGCTATACTGTTGTTGACATCCTATCTTAATATACTCTACAGATAAAGGGTATCAGGAAGTTGCATGGTAGGTTCTACATCGGATAAACATGAATCATGATCCTATGTAGTGTTATTTATCAAAGAGAAGTTTCTATAGTAGATTGAGTTCATTAGTTAAGTTTTACGTACTCTCGCATGTAGTTAGTAACAACATAACTAGGTCCACTTACAAGTTGACTAATTGTCCTTTTTCTTTTTTTAAAAGGGATAAACTTTTTCGAAAGTTTCGGGATAGATGCTTTAATATTTAAAGATATTTTTAAAACATAACAGGACTATGATTGCTTACATACTCTACATGAAATATAAATTTTTGTAATTTGAGAAATTTTGTGTGAGGAGTGGTAGAAGTGATTACGTCATTGAACTAATTTTTTTTAAATGTTTTGTTGAAAATGCAAGCTTGAACAATCTAATAGGTAGGGTCATGTATCTTGGTCCGACGATGCATGTTCCTTCGACCTTTTAAATAAACTTTATAAAATATATACTTACTTATCATAAAAAATAATTTCTATTATGAATATAGAAATATTTATGAATGCATATTACCTAGTAAACAGTTGACGAACAGGGAACAGTTGATAAACTGGAATCTTACCGCCAACCACCTGGTGAGAGATGTCAACGGAACTCTCCTTAATATGGGTGAACGCCAGTTGCGGCGATGGAAGGAATACTTCTCTGATATTTTAAAAATCTTGTTAGAGGAAGATATTCCAGAAAAATAACAACTACCAAACATCCAACCGCAACAATCCTCCATTAGGGACGATTACCCAGATAAGGAAGAGATAGTTTCTGCCATTCGGTCAATGGCGGGAAGAAAAGCCCCAGGTATACACGGACTACCAACCGAACTCCTTAAAGCGGACCCGGAAATAACAGCCGATATACTCCTCCCACTCTTTACTGAGGTAGTGAATGAAGGAAGATATCCAACTGAATGGGAGAAGGGCGTTATTTTGAAAGTTCCAAAGAAGGGCAATCTTCGGGATTGTGGTAATTAGCGTTATATATGTCTACTTACTGTCGTATTGAAAATCATAGCTAAGGTAATTCCCAATCCTATTGAGGGATGGCGTAGAGAGCACTCTTGAAGCTTATCAGGCTGGATTTTGTAAAGGGTCGGTTTGTACAGACCGCACAAATACCCTACGGAAAATATTGGAGCAATCCGCTGAAATGGGTCCCCACTACATCTCATGTTTGTGAACTTCGAGAAAGCTTTCGACAACGTTTAGCGAGATTACATATGGAATACTTTACGTAGGAGAGGTATTCGATGGATTTCATAGAAATTAAAATTGGATTTTCTAGAATCGAACTAAGATAATCGTATAGAATTTTTTTTTTCAATTGCGCTACACCTCGAATTGGGTCTTCGGCTATAAGCTTTTAACAAATGAATGGTTTACTGATACTTTGCACTAACATTGATTTCTCAACCTTTGATTTCTCGTAACTCGCTACGGACCAAGACACAAGTAATAAATAGGACCAAGGTACATGGATGGTATCTAGCACTGTAAATTATTTTATTTTAACATGCGGTAGCAATTAGTCTATTTTATAATAAGTGGACTTAAAACAGGGAAAACAAGCAAGATGGAGAACAAACTATCGAGAATAAGGACACAAGCCTTCGCAATTTTTTCAAATTTGTGATGCAGTTTTGTTTCCTTTCTTTTGAAATGTATTTGTACAAAATTTCAAGTTCGTAGCTTTTAATTTGTTGGTTATTAGTTGGTTTATTGAAATTGGTCGAAATTAAATTTTTAAATGAGAGGAGGTAGAAGAATTGCAGGCATTGCATAACTTTTGAAGCAAATATTGCTTGAAATGGAAAGTTTTTTTTTACAAATTTCAAGTTTTTAGCTTTCAATCAAAAATTTTAAATTTTTGTGTTCACCTTACTGCGGACACTGACGCTCATTATGCTGATTATTAAATATTAATCAACAACTAAAAATAACAACGAGGAATTTTATACCGAATAAATTTATTCGGTATAAAATTCCTCGTAAAAATTATATGCTATCTCCGATACTATTATGCAATTGACATCTCTCAAATTTTGAACGGGTATCTTTTCTACTTTTTCAAAAAAAAAAAATGTATGTAAGATTCTGTCACATTGTATGGGATGATGAATTTAATTGGTACATTTTTTCCAATCTTAATAAAAATGCTAATTATGTATGTACACCAAATTTGAGCTCGATAAATGTTATACGTACTGATAAAATTGGTTTATGGTATTTCATGAAAAAGTGTAATTTGCATCGGAGGTAGTAAAAGAAGTAGGGAGCTTCGAATAATTTTTAGATCATTATAAAAATAATTTATTTAAAATTTCGTTTCAATAGCTTTCTTAGTTTTTAAGAACATTTGAATATTGCAAAATTTTGAAAATGTATCATTTAGGAGGGGGAAGGAGTGGAGCGATTATGCCCGTTCACGATCTTGTCCTCGGATTTTTCAAAAATGACTTGCACAAAATTTTAACTTTCTAGCTCAACGCGTTCTCGAGCTAGAGAGGACACGGGCGGACATCCGGTTTTGAGATTTTTCAGCAATAATATGAACTTCGGTATTGTAACGAAAATCCGGCTGTGAAGCCGCATTCTCGTAGCAGATTTTATAATGGGGCTTCTCCGAGTTGTGCAGCACCTCCTGCCGGCTGTTCAGGAGCGTTGGGGGGGTCAAATTTCCCGAAGAAGCACCCATCCTGGTTTCGTGCTGCAAATACATTTTCTAAAGGTAGAGGAAAAGTCGGGCCGATAGCCTTCCAAGTTGATGGGCAGCCTCAGGGCACCCATATGGCGGCCAGCTACTCCTCACTCATCATGCAACTTTACGCGGAGCAAAGGAAAAGAAGGATATTCGATTATATTCACGATAAAAAAAATAAAAAAAAATGATGGCCTGATTCCTAAAAAAAACGGCACATGAATCTTCACACAGTTTATAAATAGATATGTTCAAGCGCATGCATTTAATGAAAGTATAATAATTAAAAATAGATTCAACAATACTTAATAATTAAAATTGATAAAAAAAAACCTCGGTGGGGCCCTTGCTGCGTCCAGATTTTGGTTTCTTCATCGCCTTCCGCCGCGTGGTTTCTCGTTCCTTTTTTTTATATTTTTTTTTATTTATTTTTTTTTTTTTATTATCACTGCTTTATTTTATAGGTTTATTGGTCATTTTTATTTCCAGAGGTATTATTTCATTTTTATACATTTTATTTTTGTTTTAAAATTTTTATTTATTTTTATATGATTTATTACTTTTCTTTTTCTTCTTTTTGGTCAAAAGTAAAAAAAAACACAATACAATACAATAAAAATTTTTTTTTCTTTATTATCGCGCACCGTCTCGCAGCAGTCCTCAACCTTCAATCTCCAAAATCTTCCTGCTCTCGTTTTTGGCGGGCAGACCAGAAGCCGAAAAGTAAAACCGGTTTTCTTGCATTCTGGTCAGTGAATTTTGGCGCCAAAAAGATTTATTGCAGTGCTGCCCTGCTTATATTTGTCCATGGTTTTATTATTATTATTTTTTTTTTTTTATACATATTTTTTTTGTTGTATATATTTCATACATAATGGAGTGACATAAATCCAAAAAAAATATTTGTGTTTTTTTTTTTTTTTTTCTTTCGTATTTAGGAACCAGCCAGCAAAAGATAAAATTATCATAATAAGGGAAACGCGACTATGTGTACATTTGATGAGTTTGAGGAGCAACCATCGATATAAGAATTTAATTTTGGAACGAGAAAAATAAATGAGGCCGACGATGGAATAGTATGATTCGCAACAGTATCTATCATTATTTTCGCTGAGCCTTATTTCTTTGTGACAAACTTATAATACTCTCAGATTTCATTTAGAGTATACAAAATTAAATACATATATCAGGTGTGGCAGTTAATAACTCTTAACGTTTTTAAGAGATGACGCTGAAAGTATGGGTTGGTTCACAGTCTAACCTCTTATGTCATTTTGTTGCTCTGGCGGTACTTTTCAAAACGCTATTGATATTTAAGCTGTTAGCATCAATTTTTTTTTTCGTGTGGTAAACATGTCGAGTTTCGATTGTTGGAGCTTTTTTTGTTTGTTGGAGTTTTCTGTGTCGGATCATAACTGGAGACGAAAAAAGAGTACATTTTCCGAACCCAAAATGCAAGAAATCATGGGTCCTGGGCTAGACAATCTTTGGCATCGACCGATAGACCGAATCGAATTACCGAGATGTCCAAAAATGGCTTGATGATTGGACCACCTCAAAATATGTACGGAATTTGTGGGAGATCATCCACAAATCACCAGAGAGACGGAGAGAATGTGTGACTAACGAAGGCGCATGCTTTGATTTTTTCCCTATCTTTCCTTTTTAACATATGTTTTTGAAGGAAAAAATTAAGAATTATTAACCGCCACACCAAGTATGAAACAAATCAAGGGCAAATATTGCTTAAAATAATAATATTGTATTGTATTTAGCAACTATAGAGTTTATCTGGAACTCTTTGGTTGAACTTTTTCAGTTCTATAAATTATATGTGATAGCACATATTCATAGCTATAACATCTGTAATTACATGTCAGCAGCTAGCCTAGTGGGTAGCGTGTTAGTCTACAATGCGAAGGTTGTGAGTTCAAATCCCGGTCGGCGCATAACTCCAGCGCACTACCTGCTTGGTCACCCCAATATACCAAAATGTTAAGGGTTGTGCGAAGGTCTAACAACCCTTCAACAATAAAAAATGAAAAATGTTAAGGAACCTGAATGTCAAGAGGCCAAGACCCGAATTGGGCTGTAGGACCATTGGAGTAGAAGCAGCCAGTGCAACGGAAAATATACCAGCTTCATCACTAGTTACTGTCGTTCTAATTCCCTTCCACTACCTTCATATTGCCATTAATTCTACTCTCCACGACTGTGTTTGTGCATTGCGCATAAAGGTCGAAATTGCCTATAATACATATCATTATGTAAAAAAAAGATTGTTAACAAAGACGTAATTCAAAGCTGTGATTAAATATGACAAAAGAACCGTGTACTGCGCACAATGGCCTTATCAATTATCGCAAAGGATTTGAGAGTTATTATTTCAAATTATTTCCGTCTAATTAATCTCGTTCTTAATTCGCTTGCAAGAGGATAATAATGGCTGTAGAAGAATAGTCATGTACATGATACCAAGAAGAATCTTCTTGTGCACATTTATTAAGTTGCTTCTTGTCTAGACAGATCGATATTAATTTCACTGGTTGGATTCAAAGGCTTAAAGTCAAAAGTGATTCATTTTAAAAGAAGTTTATCACATGACTCTTCAACTCCACACTGCCTATGGCTTTCACCAAACGATTTTTATTTTGATAGCTTTAACCGCCTGTAGTGAAGTCATTTTTCGTATATATTTCACATCTACACGGTTAGAAATTTTGATGTAAATTCTATAACAAAATGATATTCATATAAATCCTTACAAATTATTTATAAAATCGCTCTCGGTGTAAGGACGAACGCCACGCCATTTTTAGCTTCACTTTCAAGGCCAATGTACAGAATAGTGTTTCCACTAGGGGTTCGTTCTTCTCCTGATCCTATCCACCTGACCTCGATCAAGCCCAAGTTTGGATGTTATAGTGCTCCATTTCACGGTCGATCACTGATTAGCGGTGCAAGGACCGAGTAACCCCAGCTCTTCCCCCGTCATTCAATGCTCGAACGTTCCAGAAGCCAATCATAGTCCGTTTTCGAATGCCAAAAGTCGTTACCGTAGAATCAGTCCGTATGCGAGGCGCTGTATCCGTTTCTCGTATCAGTTATGTCTTAAGATCACGGGTGATAAGCCCATGATCCAGTGAGTGTCCATTTGCCATTTTTAGGGAAAGCAGGACTGGCTGTGGCTGAATTCTATAGCCCCCATCCTACAGGGGGATAGTTAGCTCAGGTCCGTGAAGTCACTAGTCTCCAAAGATAGTTGCAGGAATTGGTAAAACCTCATCCTACAACTACCCCCTTGCGGCAGTATCCAAAGCTCATATTTAATCTATCCTTTAATTTATTGAGATCTTTATACCTCTTAAGTATAAATTGTATACTCTTGTAATCCGGATAAAATGTACCTCTACAACACTACCTCTCAATCTGTAATTCTTATCAGTTTTATCAAAAACAATTTAAGCATTTCATAATATTTATTTCAATATTAAAAAATAAAATATATTATAATACAAATTTAAATTACATTTTTAGCCATATAGATATGCTATAGAACTAAAGTATACATTTTTAAAGGACAATTTTCCGGATTTCAACATGACGTTTCTGTCTCTGCTTACCATAAAACATTTATCAAAGAGTTTCATAAAGTTCTTCAACCAGTTTGATAAAGGTCTCAGCAGAGACCGACACGTTATGATTGGTAAAACCAGAAATCTTTTGTCTAAAGTCAAAATGAACTCTTAAAACATTCACCAAACCAAAAACTACAGGTGTTTAATTTGACTTTATATATAGACGGTTGACAAGCAGATGTGTTTAAGTCCAATTTTTTAGAAATTGTTTTTTTTTTAATTAACTTAATGCTGTCTTTAGAACGTTTTGAAATATTAAAAGTTTATTATTTCGGCTTAAAATTATTCGAAATATGAAAAATATCGACTTATAATTTTTTCCAGCTTTATTATCACAGTGCATTTCGGTTTCAAAACGCGCTGATGCAGAATTTTCATTTTGGGATTTAGATGCCCCTGCTTGTCAACCGACGATATAATATTAAAAATATTACTTTGAAGTTATATAGGTATATTAGGCGTTCGCTTGCAAAACTGTCTAAGTGACGATTAGATGCTTTTGAGATAAATGCAATTGGAATGATTGAGTTTTAAAAGCGAACACATCTTTTAATTTTTTTAGAAAAATTTTAACTCACTGATACATATTAGTGTCAAATCATAGTTAGGACATTGTTGCATTAAATAGTAATAACGTCTTAACTCATAACACAACCAGTAAAAAGTTCAAGTAAAAATTTATCTTTACAAATCATTAATTATAAGCAAACCCAAAATTTTTGAAATGTTTTTACAATCAGTGAGAGGAATTATAAAGTAATAATATTAATTTTAAAATTATCTATCTACATTTATTGTACTTATAAAACTACTACTAACAATACCTAACTGCTATAATGTATGGCGATTAGTTGATCGAATTTCGCACATACTATTTCTTAGTTCCATAACCCAGCCTTGAAAATAGTTTGATTTATTTTTAAATTTGAGTGATTTAAGTAATTAAAAAATTACGTGTTGCGCATTTGCCAACACGTTAATATTTGGGCAACTTTTTGTTTCCATTCGTCGGAGATGGCAGTAATCGAAACAGATTAAGGCAGGGCAGCGAACCCTTAGCCATATGACAAAATAATATCAATGTCTTACATTTTAAAATTTTCTAGAATATACTATGCTAAGTCTATTCTTTTAAGAAATGTAGATCATTGAAGATGCTGTAAACGTTACTGCCTTAGAAACGATTTCTACAGCAATATTATTCGTTTCCGACTTATAAACTATTATCCAATTTTTCCTTATATGTTTTCATCTGAATGTGATGGGTAAGGTAACCAATGTTTGCTTCTTCCGTTTGTATAGATAAATAAACAATATTGCATAAGACTTTTTCCATTCTTGGATGTGAAAATTTGTGAATTTCATTATAAATTGGGAAAAAATTATTATAAGACTTGGAAGTATATTATACATACCTGAATACAACACATCTATTTTATGCACACTTTTCACTGATAAACTTGTCCACCCGCACTATTTTGATGAGAAAATTGAAGTGACGTAGTCAAGAATCAATGTAATTATGATGTAAATTCGAAGAGCAAATAGATTTCATCAGTATTTTATAATAAAAAAAAATAGAATAAATATAAAAATCGTATGCATGGCGAACATTTGTCAATCACACGTATAAAACCTATCCCGCGACCTATAAAAGCATCTTCCAGGTGATTCCATTTGTTTCTTACGATTTTAGCCAAAAAAGCTTATCTCAAGAAAACCATTTATTTTGCAACTTTTGAGTGCAGTTCTTAAGATCTAATTTATACTGAAAGGAAGATAAAATTATTAATGACCATATTCAGGATAAATTTATGCATAATGGAATAAAATTTATTTTGCTTAAATTAAAGGCTAATCTTTACATTTAAATTCATAATAATAAGCCAAATTAATATAAAGCATTTTTATATAATTGTTTTTTATAAAAACCATACCAATTATCAGATACTTCACTTTTATAATAAAAAAATAATAGATGAGTTTTATCTTTTACACCAATATTTTTAACCGTGTATGACCTTATGTGGAATACCTTTCCTACGCAAAGCATTCCATATGTAATCTCGCTTAACGCTGTCGGAAGCCTTCTCGAAGTCCACAAACATGAGATGTAGTGGCGAACCCATTTCGGCGGACTACTCCAATATTATCCATATTTGTGTGGTCAGTACGAGGTGACCCTTTACGAAATCCAGCCTGATAAACTTTGAGAGTGTTCTCCACGACATCACTACTCCTATTAAGAATTCAGCCCAATCAATTTCCTGGTAAGACTGCCTACAGGGGTCTTACCAGGAAATTGACTGATTAATTGAATGAGTTGAAAAAATATTCCAATCTTACTTTTATCAATTCAACGATGAATAATAATTTCTAATTTAATGAATAATTAATTTCCAATTTATTGAATGATTACTAATCCTAATTTCACCAAATTCCAGTTACTTTTAATTCTATCCCATTGAAATGTTACCTTCTGCTCAAGTCATTAACATGAAGCAAAATCACAAAGTTCCCATCCATACATTAAGTAAATTACAAGGATTCCATTTGCGGTCTTTGTCCTTTATTCCCTATAATTCATCGTATTCTGTCTTAGGGGTCGTGCAATCAAAACAACAATTGCGAAGGCGACTCCGTTCAACAAATGAAAATACAGGCGACAGTATCCTGGGCTATTTCTTGATGACTGCGTATAAGCAAAATGATGGATGTAGTGTAGACTAGAAAATCCCCAAATGTCATAGCATTTGTCATTGAGCTGGGATCGGATGCTGTTACGAACAGATAATGAAATTGCTACATAGGAATGTTTCATTTCGAAAATAGATTTGTGACCAGTTTTGCATTCAAGAAACTTGTTTTAGCTACAATGAATTTACTCTGATTATTTCAAGTATGTATGAAAAGAAAACTTTAAAATCGAATTTACTATTAAATTGATTTCAGTTATGGCGAAGAGTAGGTTTCTGCGGACTTTCATTGTAATTATTCAAAAACTTTGATACGTAGTTTTCTTTTAGTTAAATGAAACCTTAAGGTGAAAATCTGGTAAACAAAATATTATATTTAGGGGAACCCCGGGCACAACGGGAAATCGGGCGAAATGAAGTTCGATGTTTTTAGGTGTCAAGGAGAACTTGACCAACATGTTATTGCTGAACTACGGCAGCTATGTTAGCTTAGTATTCTTGAGCGTTGGTGCGTGAAGTTCTCGTTCTGTGTTTTAATGATTCTGTAACCACGGTGACTGTAGTAAGTACGTTTAATTGTTTAGTTAAACTTTCGTTGACGTATCTTTCTCGAGTCGCCGTACCTCCCTAGCCTGAATCGTGTCTCCGTGGCTAAACGGGTGGGTCGGAACGGTAAAGTCATCCATTCTGACGTTGAACGTCTATATTGTGGTGAATTTTACTCGAAATCAGTTGAAGGAAGCACTTGTTCCATGTGCAAAAAATTGGCACATAATTCCTGTGCTAGCATCGATAGCAAAAATGATGAGACTGTCCTAATGTTTGAATTTTGTGAATAGGTTTAAGAAAAAGATATAATTCATGAAAATTGTAGTTAAACATTTATCAACCAATCAAATTCCTGTTACGACCCCGTATAGTGGCATAGGACAGCAAGAACTCTCTTTCATAAGGCGTGATCCTGAGCATCGGCCTTAAGCTGTTACCAGAACCTGTTTATTCCTCTGGCCTTCTGTTCAACTGCTCGCTTCCATGTGCTAAATGATCGACCAACACGACGTCTTCCTTGACGACTATAATCCAGAGCCTGTTTTGCGATGTTTCGCTCTGGTTTTCTCAAAGTGTGACCGATCCAATGCCACTTCCGCTTTGAATCTCAGTACCAATTTTAGTCTGTCGAGTTGTACTCCAAAGTTCGTCTTTGGAGATCACTTCTGGCCAGAATATTCTTAAAATGCACCGGAAATATTGGTTCACGAAAGTTTATAGCTTCTTGGTAAGTCAAACCGTAATTTTCCACGTAGTACACCCATATAACCAGACGCATTTGACGCCTGCGGCCAAAACTTGCAGCTTCGTGCGAATGGAGATCTCTCTTAACCTCCAGAAAGGGAAAGGATACCGCCTGACGGGCTTTAGTTAAACGAGCATCAATATCTTTTCAGCTCCGTCGTCCATACTGACAATATTTCCGAGGTAACAAAAATCTTGCACCTCTTCCACATCTTGTCCGTTAAGAACAATCGGTGTGCTTGCGTTCGAACCCATGTGCATATACTTGGTTTTACGCACATCTATTTACAGTACCTCCTCTTTGCATTTAGAATGCAACGAGCGAACATTTGTCTATAGGTCCGAATTGCTATCTGCAAGCAAACGCACGCCATCAGCATCATCAAGGTGAATTATGACCCCCCCTCCTTCGTAAAAATTAAACTTGCATAAGCGAATGAAATATTGATTACATGTACTGGAGCTATTGATCGTATTCGCAATTAAGTGTTAGATTGGCAGCATCTCTGCCCTAAAGGGGGTTCCACTTGTGAAAGTGGTCTTACTTGTGAAAGGGGGTTCCACTTAGTCTTCCCTAACCACTCTAACTTGCATATTGACTTTCCAACTTTAACTTGTCCCAAAAATAGTAAAGTTGCTCCCGACTTGTTGGCAGTTTATTTAGTTTAGTATTCTAATAATAAAGTATTGTGATCGACACAAAAAAAAAATTTGCTACCCTGAAATTTTGTTTTTCGCGTTTCATGACTAAATTTGCCGTCCCTCCGTACGCCTTACATATGGTCTCATATCTCCGAGACCGTTAAGGGAAGAATGTTCGTTTTTGGATGGATTGTTAATTGGGTAAGTGAGCTCTATTTTCTAAATTTCCGGGGGTTTTAGGTGGAAGGGGGAGGCGGGGAGAGGGAAACAGTCAAAAACTTGCTAATATCTCCACCACGAACGCAGATAGTAAGTTGAAAGTCAGTAGAGATATAAAGAGGGTTATGGGACAAACTTCAAAAATAATTTAATTTTTTTATCCATTGGCATCCGAAAAGGGTGCGGGGGGGCCGGCCGAATTTTCTTTTAAAATGATTATATCTTCGAAATTGCTCATTGTAAACAATGCATATTTTGGGAATGCTAA
This sequence comes from Chorisops tibialis, assembly GCA_963669355.1. NCBI lineage: Eukaryota > Metazoa > Arthropoda > Insecta > Diptera > Stratiomyidae > Chorisops > Chorisops tibialis. The sequence goes on along the minus strand of OY770262.1, from coordinate 107,963,733 downwards.
GGTAGCATATAGCACCACCGGAATCAGCTTAGAGAGTGGCTAATTATTATAAGGGAGAGGGTCAGAGGGGGTGCAAAGAAAAACACTTAAAACTAAATATCTCAACTATCTCTTAAGCTATGTAATTGAAACTTAAACAAAATATTGAGCTATACTAGAAACATCCGACAAAAATATAAAATGTTGAAACAATAGTAGTGGGTGGGAATTTAAAAAATGGCGCACTTTTCAAAATTACAAATCCTTTTATCTCAAAACAGAGTACAGATATCAAATCAAAAATTGTCAGATTATAGAACTACATAGACTTTAATTTCGGTAAAAATTATAAGTTGGGATTTGCAAGGGGAGAGAGGTGGTAAGCAAAAATGTCGAAAATTTTGAGTGATTTTTTTAGGGCTCTGGTGAAAGATACAAAATTTAAATTTTGCATGTAGATACATCTATTTGATATACATAGAAAAATAATAATAGCTTGTTCAATAATTGTTATAAACCAACCCTCCCGGTCTAACGTGAACAAGGTGTTTCATGTGCTTCTGAAAAAAACACATAAACTGAAAATTTTGGAGTGAAATTTTAAGCAAGAAACTTAAAAATTTGCAAAATACATTTAAAGAAAATCTCAAAATATAGGAAATACTAACTGGTCGAAAACCTTTAAAACTTCTACCCTCTCCCATACAAAATTATTTTTTCGACCATTTTTAAAAAATCAATTATCACCTAAAAATTAAAAGCTTTCAATTTGAAATTTTTGCACAAAAACTTCAAAAATAGTTGAAATAAAATTCCGTCAAAAGTTTTGAGATCGCGTATGTCCTTCTACCACTTTCCATACAAAAGTATGATTTCGACCAATTTCATCCAATCAACTAATAACCAACAAATTAAAACCTACGAACTTGGAATTTTGTACAAGCACCTTACAAGAGAAATGAAATAAAACTACATCACAAATTTTGTGATTCCCTTACCCGCTCTACCCCCACCCATATATGTGCTCGGTTTCATGAATGTAAAATACACCGAATTTTATGAAAATTCTATGCAACTTCGTCTATGAAACACATTCTATACAGAGTATATTGGACGTGATTCAAGCAATCAATTAAAATGCTATTAACATCTACCCACCCTTACTATTACTCCTCCCCCTCATAAGAACCCAAACTTGCAGAAACGAATGAAATATTGTTAAATTGAGAAGAGCCTAGCCCAAGAACTCCCTTTCACTTAGTCTTCCCTAACTGTTCTACCCTGCATATTGACTTTCCACTCATCCGAAACTTGTCCCAAGAATAATAAAGTCTGGCCCGACTTGTTGGCAGTTCATTTATTTATTTATCATAACAAGATAGTTTACATAATAATAAATGGCTTAATTTAATTTATTTTAATATATCTTAATATAGTAAAATTTACCTTAATTAATTAAACACAATTTGATATACATATATGAGATATGCTAGTCACTGATGGAAGGGTCAAGCGGGGTGTGGGGACCTTATGAAATAGAGCGTAGTCTCAGTTTATATGTCAGCTTATTTATTGGATGTGTATAGTGTGCGCTGAATTTGTTAAATACTCTACAGCATCTGTTAATAGGTTCATATGGTCCGTAATCTGTGGATATTCCTTAAGTGGTTTTGAATGTCTCGTCAGCCTGACATTATCATTGAGACTGAATTTATTTGAAATATGGTCTACCTTAATATCGCCATTCAAGAAGTAAAACATGATGTGAGCATAGTTCTTCTAGAACCAAGATTTAATAATTGGGGCCTAACTCTGTAGGGCGGTAGGTTTTCCCTGAAAGCAAAGACAAGGGGTTGGTTCTGGGTTGACTCTACTCTTTTCCTGTATAACTGGAAAAAAGGGTCCCAAATGGGACATACATATTCCAGAATAGGGCGGACAAGAGAACAGAATAAAGATTTGGTAACCCATACATTATTAAACTCTTTGGCTCTTCTCTTAATGAATGCAAGAAGTTTATTGGTTTTTGAAATTATTCGACTATAGTGAGATTTGAAGCACAGTTTGTCAATTTTATCAACACAGTATAGTTGAGTTCCACTTCGGACATAGTCATGGTGATATGAGGATGATTTACGGGAGAAGCTTATAACGTGGCATTTACTGACATTAAGCTCTAATTTGTTCTGAATGTACCAATGATCTAGCGCAATAAGCTTGGATTGCAGAAATGCGGCATCTGCGGGCGAGGTTATTGCATGATATATTTTTAGATCATAAGCGTACATCAGATGTGAAACATTTTCCAATGATAGATTTGAGATGAAAACATTAAATATGAAAAATCCCGAGTGACTTCCTTGGGGTACTTCAGAGGACATTAATATTTTTTTGGAAATAAAACCTTGAAAATTAACAAATTGAGTTGTGTTATTAAGATAGGATTTAAGCTAGTCAAGTAAGGATCCTGTCACACCAATTTTTTTTATACTCTAGATGAAATCTGAGAGTATTATAAGTTTGCCACAAAGTTTGTAACGCCAAGAAATAAGGCTCGGAGAAAAAAATTAATGATACAGAAGTTCATATAATCACTCAAAAATCTCAAAACCGGATTTCCGTCCGTCCGTCCGTCCGTCTGTCTGCCTGCCTGTCCATCCGTCCGTCTGTGTCCTCTCTAGCTTGAGAACGCGTTGAGCTAGAAAGCTCAAATTTTGTACCTTGTTTTCAACAAAAAGTTAAGGTCAAGTTCGTGAACGAGCCAAATCGCTCCACCCCTTCTACCCCCTCCCATACAAAATAACACAATTTCGCAATCTGACAATAAACGGATTTGCTCGAAAAGTACAAATGAAATTGATCTGAAATTTGGAATGTAATACTTTTATGATGATTCCAATCTACTCTATAAAAATATTTCGTGTCTTCCCCCTCCTTCCACCACCTCCCATACAAACTGCGCTTTTTCATGAAATGCTCTATACCAATTTACTCAGTGCGTATAATAGTTATCAAGCTGAAATTGTGCACAAAGTATTTATTTAAAATTATTAGTGAGACCAAAGAAATGAAACGATTAGCTGTACCCCTTCTACCCCCTCCCATACAAAATGACACAATTTCATAATTTCACAATAAACGGATTCGCTCGAAAAATGTAAATGCTATTGATCAGAAATTTGGAATATAGTCAATCTGCTGTATAAAAGTTATTTGAGTCCTCTCCTTCCTTCCACCACCTCCCACACAAACTGCACTTTTTCGTGAAATGCGCTAAGCCAATTTACTCAGTGCGTATAAAATTGACCGAGCTGAAATTATACACTAAACATTTATTTAGAATTATTAGTAAAACCCAAAAAAATTTAGACGATTAGCTTTACCCCTTCTAGCCCCTCCCATACAAAATGACACAATTTCACAACTTTATAAAAAGTCGGTTTTCGTGAAAGTATGAATGCTACTGATCTGCAATTTAAAACATGTCAAAAGCATGATGTTTATAGTTATTTCTGAAAAGTCATTAAAAACTCGACTTCCTTCTATCACCTCCCATACAAACTGCCCTACTTCACTATATCCAATACACTAATTTTCTCAGTACCTATTAAATTTTTAAATCCTAAATTTTGCATAAAACATTTTGATAGCAACCTTAGCGTCATGTGAAAAAATTAGTTCAATGTCGTCTCCCCATCTACCACTTCCTCTACAAAATTTCTTAAGATACAAAAATTTCTCTTTCATCTAGAGTATCGCACGATTGGGCTTTATGCCCAATCGTACTCCTGTTATGTTTATACTCTAGATGAAATCTGAGAGTATATTGTGTTTGCCTTACCAATTGTAACGCTAAGAAATAACGCTCGCACAGAGCCGCCAAGGGTACAGAAATATTTGTTGTCGCTCAAAAACCTCGATTCCGAGTGACCGTCTGTCTGTCTGTCCGTCTGTCCGTCTGTGCGTCTGTCTACAGCATAACTCTTGAAAGCTTTGAGCTATAGTGCTAACAATTTTTGTGAGTTATTTTTAGCTAAAAAGTATGTTAGAGTTAATAAATGTTTATGCAAACATTTATTATTATAATACTTAATGAAGCGTTCGATAATTTCTAAGAGTCAGTGTAAAACCAATTTGAATTGTTACCATGCACATTATTTACTTTGAATTGTATAACATAAACTTGAATTAACGTAACTGTAATTTTATAACACTGTGACTATTTATAACTTGTGTTCTAAATAAACTTTTCTTCTATTTCAAATTGCCATCATAAAAAAGTAACTTTAAGTTCGTGAATGGGCTACATTCCCCCACTCCTTCTACCCCCTCCCATACAAATTTCATGAAATTTCGAAATATTAAGAAATTGATTTTTCTTTGAAACTATTTAAGCTATCGACTTCAAATTTAGGTCAAAGTATTATGATATATATGTCATTAATATCACGGAATATTGACCCCTTACTCCTTCTACCCCCTCCCATACAAATGGACAATTTTGAAAAATACATATTTTCGATTTTCATTGAAACTAGTACAGCTCAAAAGACGAAATTGTGTCAGAATTAATTATACTATAATTGCAATTTGTTTTAAAAATAATTATCAACTTCACTTTACTCCTTCTACCCCCTCCCGTACAAATTTCACGAAATGTTGAAATTTAAATTAAATTATTTTTCTTCGAAACTGTTAAAGCTATCAACTTGCTATTTTGTATAAAGTATAAAAATAGAAATATTAATAATGAAAAAAAAAAATTGTTTTGATCCGTACACTCCTTCCCTCCCATACAAATGCATAATTTTTGTTAAATGTATTTTATCGATTTCCATTCAAACTAGAAAAAGTACAAACTTCAACTTTTGCCAGAATTTGTTTTTTAATAATTGAAATAAGTGTTAGAAAAAATTATAAGCTCCGCTTCACTCCTTCTACCACCTCCCATACAAATATCTGTATTATAAATTCAAGAAAAGCATTTCTCCTTCAAGTATATGGGAGCTATCGACTTTGAAATTGAATCAAAGCATGGTGATAAGGATGATGATAAGCAGTTTCAAAGTCATCTTAAACGCTCCCCTTCCTCTGCCACCTCCCATACAAATGCCCCAATTTCAGGAAAACTATGACCAATTTCATTAAAAATAATGAAAACTAAAAACTTTAAATTCAGCAAAATCCATTTTGCATGCCACGTTCGGTGTCATATACGAAAAATGCAAAACTCCCCCTCTACTTCTACCACCTCCCATGCAAAAGTCTCTATTCGCTATTCGAAAGATTTTGAGATGAAATATTTCCCGGTGTATTTAAGTCATTTCCATCTCATCTAGAGTATCATATAATTGGGCTTTAAGCCCAATCATAATTCTGTTATGTTTTAACTTTAAATTCAGAACATTGTGATCAACTCGGTCGAACGCTTTGCTACAGTCGGTGTATATTCTGTCGATTTGATGCCCATTTTCAAGTCCACAGAGCATATCAGATGCAAGAATCATGAGATTCGTAGTCGAGCGTCCTTTTCGAAAGTCGTACTGATGGTCATTAAGAACAGAGTTGATCATATTGGTAAATTTATCGCAGATAATTGTTTCGAATAATTTCGGTATAGCTGATAGAATTGCTATACCCCTATAGTTCTCAACTTTGCGTTTGTCTCCATTCTTGTTGATGGGTGTGAGATGCGACGATTTTCAAGCTGAAGAGAAACTTCCCAATGACAGTGACTTGTTGAATAGAAAATCTAAAGATGTTAAAAGTTGATGGGCACACTTTGATAAAAATAGGGGAGGAATAAGATCAGGACCTGGATCTTTTTTGATATCAATAGTTTTGTGAATCTGACTGGGCACCAACAAGTTCTTGGATAACTCGAACTTTTTCGTTTTGTATTAACAAATTCGAAAAATCTTTTTGCTTCTATGATATTTTCACCAATTTTTTTTACATAACACTCATATGCAACCTGGGACTTAGAAGAGAACCAGCGTGTCATAACTTCTCTGAAGTGTAATCGTGCCCGTTTTCTTAAGTTTTTTAAATAGATTATTTCTTCTATTCCGCAGTGATCTGAGGTTTTTATCTAACCAGGGTTCTGAAACTTTGTTTTTTTGTTTTATTACAGGGATATAATTATCGACAATTTTAAAGATCACATCATAAAACGATGTTATGGCATTGTTAAGGTCATTACATGAGAAAAGAGATGTCCAGTCTATCGAAGACAGTTCGTTATTAATGCAATTGAAATCAGCATTACGGAAGTCAAAAACAATATTATTATTGTAAGAGTGAACAAAATTAATATTGTTGCATGGTAGTTCTACAATGATAGCAGAGTGATGTTGTGTATTAGAGAAAAGATTCTCCGCGTCAGAGGCAGGACTAACAATTATTTCATCATATGCGTCGGAAAAGATCATATCAAGCCATCTCCCATTTTTATTGGGAAAAATCACCACCTGATGTAAGTTGTTATTATACAGTGTGTCGATAATGGTGGAGTCAATATCAGACATAAGATTCTCCGGTATAATATAGTTATCGGAATGATTAGTCTGAAAAGAGATGTTTGGGCCGAGAAGGAAGATAGTGTCATTCTCTGTTAAGAAGAAATTAACACTATGAAGAATTTCAAGAATGTCGTGGTATTTCTGGTCTTCAGAGTTAGGCTGGATATACAACACCGATGTAAACATATCTATTTATCAGTTTGATTCTGATAAATTTATGTTCAAAAAATTTTGTTAGTGTTGTGTCTATAATCTCACTAGATAAGGATTTGTGAACTGCAATTAGGACACTCCCTCCTTTTGCGCTGTAATTCCCATCATTTCTGTATACGGTCCAGCTATTGTCCAGTATTTCTTCATTTTTGTTTGATTTTTGATTAGCCTAGATGGCCATATACGGAGCTCAAAGACGACGATTATAGCCTTTATTAACGGCATCCCAAGGTTAACCGCGATTCAAGGTGAATTTTCACCCTCCCCTCCCATACCGCTGAACGGCCAGCAAAAAGTTGCTAAGTCCTTTTGAAGCAACGATAGAGACCTATATTATCCATACACGAATAAGTTTATGTTTCAGATAATTCATTCAGCTTACGGTTTCAAGATGCAATATTTATAAATTACGATATGGGAGTTTAAATAGCCCGTTTTAAATTATCGTATTTCAAGCCGCACTTTACTTTATTATTCTAATATTAAAGTATTGTTATCGACACAAGAAAAAAAAAATTTGCTACCCTGAAAATTTTTTTTTTCGGGCTTTACGACTAAATTAGCCTAAAAATGCAAAAAAAAGTCCGTTCCGCCGTGCGCCGTACATATGGACTCATATCTCCGAGACCGTTAAAGGATGTTCGTTTTTGGGTGGATTGTTGATTGGGTAAGTGAGCTCTATTTTCTAAATTTTTGGGTGATGATAGGTGGAAGGAGGAGGCGGGGGGAGGGAAAAAGTCGAAAACTACACTTGCTAATATCTCCACCACGAATGCAGATAGAAAGTTGAAAATCAGAGGAAATATAGTGAAGGTTGTGGGACAAACTTTAAAAATAGTTTAATTTTTTTATTCATTCGCGTCCGAAAAGGGGGGGCTTAAAACAAATTGTCGGCCGAATTATTTTTTCAAATGATTATATCTTCGAAATTACTTATCGTAAAAAAATCATATTTTGGAACCATTAAGACGGCGTATAGTTCCATTGGAATCAGCTTAGAGAATGGCTAATTATTGTATTCTCTTAAGCTATGTACTTAAACCTATATTAAGCTATACTAGAAAAATACAAAAAAAATATAAGATGTTGAAATAATAATAGTGGGTGGAAATGGGGAGCATTTCACAAATGGCCCACTTATCAAAATTGCAAATCCTTATATCTCAAAAAATAGTACAGATATCAAATCGAAAATTTGTCAGATTGTAGAATTACATAATGGTTAATTTTGGTAAAAATTTTAAGTTGGGAGGTGTAAGGGGAGGGAGGTGATAAGCAAAAATGTCGAAAATTTTGCGTGTTTTTTTTAGGGCTCTGGTGAAAGATACAAAGTTTAAATTTTGCATGTTGATACGTCTATTTGATGTATATAAATATACGAAACATTAAATGGTCGAAAACCTTTAGAACTTCTACCCCCTCCCAAACAAAATTATTTTTTCGACCATTTTTAAGAAATCAATTATCACCTAACTATTAAAAGCTATCAATTTAAAATTTTGTATATAAGCTTACAATAATAATTGAAATGAAACTACTTTAAAAAGTTTTGAAATCGCGCTTGCCCTTCTATCCCCCCCCATTCAAAAGTAAGATTTCGAAAAATTTCATTAAATCAACTAATAACCAACAAATTAAAAGCTACGAACTTGAAATTTTGTACGAGCACCTTACAACAGAAAAAAAAAGATAATTGCATCACAAGTTTTACGATTTCCCTACCTCCTCTACCCCCTACCATACAAAATTAATTTTTCGAGCTTTTTTAAGAAATCGGTTATCAGCTAACTCTTAAAAGCTATCAATATCAAAATTTGCATAATAATAATTCAAATGAAGTTGGTTTAAAAGTTTTGAAATCGCGCTTGCCCTTCTACCCCCTCCCATACAAAACTATGATTTCGACCAATTTCATTAAATCAACTAATAACCAACAAACTAAAAGCTACCAACTTGAAATGTTATACAAGCACCAGAAGTGAAATAAAACTACATATCAAATTTTACGATTCACTACCCCCTCTCATACAAATGTTCGGTTTCGTGAATGTAAAATACACCGAATTTTATGAAAATTCTATGCAACTTCGTCTATGAAACACATTCTATACAGGAAATATTGGACGTGACTCAACCAATTAATTAAAAAGCTATTAACATCCACCCACCCTTACTATTACTCCTCCTCCTCCACTCATAAAAACCAAACTTGCAGAAACGAATGAAATATTGTTAAATTGACAACAGCCCTGCCCAAGAACTCCTTTTCACTTAGCCTTCCCTAACCACTCTAACCTGCATATTGACTTTCCACTCATCTGCAACTTGTCCCAAGAAGAATTAAGTTTCGCCCGACTTGTTGGCAGTTTATTTTCATTGAATTGCAGAAATCATCCAATTTCTCTTATTAGCAAAAAACCCGGTGCGATCAAAAATGCAGACTTTTCAGATTCGAAAAAAGAAAATCTACTTTAATTTACAAGCATCGACTCATCATCGTATTTTTTTTTTATTGAATTTTCAACCGCTAGGCATTATTTGTTTTCATCAAAACTGCAATCATCAAGACTAGAACCTTTTTAAAAATTTATGAATAGAATCCGTTCAGCAGAGTGTAACTCAAAATCGTTTAGAAAATCCAATTTTTCGCTTATATAGCACAAACTTAAACATATTGTATTACATTCGTAACGTTATTCTGGAGTGTTCGCATGAGTAGAGAATCACAAACTAATTGAAACTAGCTACCTTGATTTGAGCATTATTGAATTAAGGATGCGACTATTTTCCTTCTGCAGGTATAGAATAAAAATGCTACTTAGCTCATATAATATCGATATCAAGGAGATTTGGAACTGCCTATAAATATTGCACAGAAAGGTATCTGCATAAGAACGTTGCGGTATATCTGAAAATTAAGTCAATGCGGAATGAATGATATCCCCATTTCCAAATATATCAGGAGTAAAGGATATCACCTCATATCCTATTGCTCTGAGTATGACATGCAGATGCGATAACAAATCATCTCGTTCTGCTTTGTGATGCTTTTAGGGAACGACTCATCCATGAAGGTAATTTACCAATGAAGTATGCAATTTTATAATTAATCGACGGTGTACAATAGAGCCTGCGGAGCAACACTTCATTCAAAATTACAAGGGTGAATTACACGATTCCGGGAACATGAAAGCCATTGCTAGCTACTCTGCCGACATTAAATCGTTTTGCCAGAATGTATCATTCATGAACACGGTCCTACTGCCCTGCAAATTTGCGAACACGAAAATTATCTTTTTGTTTTTGCAATTTACCTCCACACTATTGAATAATAGAGTTATTTACTGAGCTGAAAATTATGAAGTAGTTTCGTTTTAGAACAGAAATTATAAATTACAGCAGACGGTGAATTGTAAGGCAATGGAAGCTACCAAGCTAAGATTTTTGCACTAAACTTAAGAGAACGAGCCACATTAAGCCAATTTTATCAAACTGCCGTACCTCTCGAAAATACACTCCAGCAGAACCTTTTATAACTAAATAACCGTTTCATAGATTATTATTCTGCCCAAATTTTCTTTATCTAATATTGTGTTTAGATCGCTAACAGCAGGAGTGCCGCACAATCACCACACGATGTTTTTTCAGACTACAAATATATTAACCTACTTTTTCGTATGCATAACATATCTACGCATAATCGACTCCTTACACACCCCTCTGGGAAATATTTTACCCCACACATCCTTTAAATTTATGAATTACGAACATCTCAATCTCATTCCAGGTGATGACATAAAATATTAAAATGCAAACCAACGTGCAAATCGACTCAAAAAATCTTCGGTCTGGCGGAGATGACCACTTCAAGCCTCGAGGACACGTTACGATTGAGGTGAGTGACAAACTCCTGTTTGAAAAATATTAACGTCAACTAAAACCAAAATCTTAGAGCAGGTAAGTCTAGTGAGTAGAGGAAACTTATGTGAGAGCTTTTAAGGAGCGACCATCCTTGAAGCTTAGCCGATTCAATAAGCTCTTCTACAGGATTACTTGCTCTCTTATACTCGTTATGTTACCCCTCAACACTAGTTGCGCCACCTGAACAAGAGTAACATCAAACTCTCTTAAGGCCAAAGTAATCTTCCAACTGACAGTTAACAGATGTTTTTTTGAAATCCTTTCCCAAGCACTCAAGGATTCCTTTCGGTTCAAGCTTTCTATCTCTTCGAGAGCTTTATGGGGCATCCGAAATACCAATTACGGGCAACTTAAAGGTAAATTTCGGCCACCGTGGCACGCGTAGTCTCTGATCAGGCACCGAAGTGTTGGCATGAGATTTCGCTTTTTTCTGTCGCCGCCGCGCTAAGTTTTTTCTTGCGTCCTTTTTTTCACTTCGCTTTCTTCGAACTAATTTTTATTCTCAATTTTGGTTTTTTTTTATAATTTTTGGTTTATGTTTTAAGTTTTTCGTTCCATTCCTTTGCAATACGTTTCGCTAAATCGAAAAGGATAAAAACATACTTTCGCAACAAAAAGGATATTTTCGTTACAAAATTGTTACAACTTGTTCCGGTAGCACTCGTGAACGCATCAACGAACAAAAGGCAGCCGGCACTTCACGTTGTCCTTGCGGCGATATCGCGCGTTCATTGTGACATGACTTCAGATCGCTACCCTCTCTAGTGGCACGCGAAGGGTGATTTTCGTGTGTGTTTATGACTACCTGAAATGCAAGCGTAACACAAAACAGTTCTGTGCTAAGGCTTTTCAAGTGATGATCTTGCTGTTGTTTCATTTCCTTTTATTATATTGTACACTCCCGCGAGCTTTCCACTGATTTATTTACCTTACACGAAAGCTCATAATTTGATAAGTTTCCGGTGTTTGGCAGCATATGTGCCAGCGTGTGTGCGAGAAAAACAACAAGAGCACAGGTGTGTACTTATTTTTGTTACCGCTGCTGTTTATCAAGTGACACAGTGAAACTCTTTCTCGAGTGCTTCCTTTCTGTATTTATGGTGCAAAATTTCCGTTTGTATTGTGATTCATGTCTGCAATTCTTCCTGCTTTTCGACTTCAGGATACCGTCTGGAACAGCGAAACGGATACGAGAATAATAAACCATTTGAGCATATTATCTTCATAGGATTCAGGACGATTTATGAACGTCCCTGAAAAAGAATAATGCTGAGTAAGGAGGCAAATTGCTACGACTGAAAAATTCATGTGCAAATTTTCAACCACCAGTTGAGTTGTATGGAAGGACGCAATGTGGTGATCGAAATTTTGTTACAAGTCGGCAAATTCTTACAAAATTTTAAAAACTGTTCGTTTAATATATTTAGCGTCGCACACTATCGTTTTTTGTTTTCAGCATACGTTTTTTTTTATAATTTGCGGAGCACGTGAGAGCACTGCGACCTTCTCGGCCTTTTGTGCGTTTATTGCCCCTTTACCCTACCATAACTCAATAGCTTTGGCTAATCTAAGTCTCTTTAATAGCTAGTTCCTCGGTAGAAAACTTTTCCAAGAAGATTGTGTCTTTTCCTAGCTACTGATTCACAGTGGCATAGGATGTGTACTGTCGTTTCTGAGTCCTCGAGACAGAGGCGACAAATGTCGGTTTCAGCTAAGCTCATATTTTGAGGTGGTGGTTTACTTCACTGTTCCCCATCATTAGGCCGATTAAGGTACTAATATCCCTCTTGCTGAATTTTAGAATATCCTTCACTTTTTTTTTTGTTCTGGGATCAGTTTTTTTGAGATTGATAAGCCTGGAAGTCTATTCAAGTAGATTTTATGCTCTTGTTCAACCCACTTTCTAAGTGAAGGGTTGGAGTGCCCTTTTGGTTTTCCGCAGAATGGCTCTGGACTAATAAAAATTATTTCTGCACCGTTTTTTGCAAGGCGATCAGCATCTTCATTTTCCTCAATTCCCATATGTTCGAGTACCTACATTAAGGTTACTTCGTTCCTTTTTCACAGGATGATTAGGTTTTGAAGGCAGTCCGCAATATCAGAGCTCGAACTGCCACAGTGACTAGTCGGTGTTGCTTTTTCGTCTTTAAATCGTCTTAAACCTACTAATTTATTTCGTTTCTATCCGTTTTGTATTTTGGTTCAGTTAAGTAAGAAGTTTCTGTTCTCAGCTCCGTCCGTGTTGCTCTGATTGTTTTTCCGTTTTACAATAATTCCGATTGATAATTCGGTGCATAACTTTTTTCATCATCGAAATGCAGTGCAAAAAGTGCAGCGTCACTATAAACAGCTCAGCTGTTGCTGCCCGTTGCGGTGGTGTTTGTGCGTGCGCTTACCATATCGGCTGCATTGACGACGGTTTGACATCTCCGAAGTTCGTTGCTGCGATGAATTTACCGGGCATGTCGTGGAGTTGTGAGGAGTGTCGAGCTACCGGTCTGTCTGTCATCAATAGTAAGCTAGACGAACTTACGTCTTCCGTGTGTGGTCTGATAGCGAGGGTTTCATTGATTTTGAATCAACCTGCATGTCCCTCGTCTATCGCTGGATCTCCTGCGTCGGTGTATTCAGCTCCCTCAACATCATCGTCTAATGTCAGACTCATCGATAAATCTGGCATAGCTAAACGCCTTCGATCTGCTGTGTCATCATCACCATCTGAAAGCGCAACCATTACATCTCCGTCAGTTCCATCGAAATTAGCGACTCGTGATGTTCATCCTAAGAAATTTCAAGATACCAAGTCTGTGCCTAAACGTATCGACAAAGGCCTCGGGCCTAAGCTGAACTGTCATCTAAACCAACACTCGGATGGTCTTGATAAGCTTCAGCCAGTTCTCTCGGTTCCTGTTGAGGGCCAGCAGCAGCAACTACAACAACAACATGCTGCTAGCACCACTTTTGCTTCAAGTTCTCTTGCTAGCCCACCGGTATCGGCTCTCGCTCTATCAGCTGCTCCTTTGGATCGCTGGGTATATGTCTCCCGATGCCATAAAGAGACCTCAGTTGATAGTATTCTAAACTACACTCGAACTAAACTTGATCAACCTACGATTACTTTTCCGGCCTTCAAACTAACACGCAAAGATGTAGATGAGGAACGCCTTAACTTCGTCTCTTTCAAAATCAAAGTTGCGGACTGTTTCTACAAGCAACTTACTTCTGAGAATTTTTGGCCTGACGGTATCATCGCCAGAGACTTCACTCCGAGGAATTCTAAGAATACAACTTTTCCGCTGGCTCCTCAAGCATCGGCAAGAACTTAGCTGCTACTAATTCTAATTCTAGAACTAATAATTCTTCAAACCTCAATATTTTTTATCAAAATGTACGTGGTCTAAAAACCAAGCTGCAGGATTTCTGGTCTTCAGTTTATGTAGATGCACCCGACCTATTTTGTGTTTCGGAAACTTGGTTAAATGCTTCCATTAGCGACTCGGAATTGATTCCCGATAATTATAATCTCTTTAGATGTGATCGCGATCTGGCAAGATCTGATAAGGAGGATGGTGGTGGAGTTATGGTTGGTGTCAACACCCGGTTTACTTGTCATTCCTGCCCTGGCCTCGACACATTCCCGATTGAAAACATTCTGGTTAAAGTCTGTTTGTCCTCGTCACATTCACTCTACCTGTGCTGTGTATACATCCCTTGTCAAACCGAGCTCTCTGTTTACGAAAATTTCGTTGACCTATTTTCAAACTTCATCAATAATCTTAGTGCCTATTCTTCGATTTTTATCTGTGGTGACTTTAATATGACCGCCACCTCGTGGTCCAACAATTACACACTGCCTATACCTACAACTTCTCGTCTAAACGTTTGTGTTTCGTCTTTTATCGAACTATGTTCCCTCCAACAACACAATAGTATACCCAACTCTAACGATAAGCTACTTGACCTTGTATTTTCGAATACGGATGCTTCTAATGTGTTTATTTCGTCTTTCGATGGGTTTGTTCCCATTGACTCCCATCATCCACCTTTAAACATTATTGTTACTATTCCGCTCAAAGTCTTTTCGCCTTTTATCTCGATGACATCTAAAAGAAATTTTAGGAAAGCTAACTACAGCGCCATAAAAGCGGAACTTGGCTTGGTTGACTGGGACGCTATATTAAATGATCTTTCGTCTGAGAATGCTTTGACACTCTTTCTTACTATACTTGACGAACTCATTGCACAACATGTTCCACTGCAAATCTCTGCTAAGAGAACTTATACTGACTGGTTTTCTAAATCTACAATTCAATTACTTCGAAAGAAAACGATTCTTCGCCGCAAGTACAAGCAATCAAATCTTATTTCTGACTACCAAAACTATTCTTCGCTCAGACTGCTTGCCAAGAACTCCATTAAAAATGATTGGAACCATTACTTTAGTTTCATTGAGTCTTGTTTAGCTCGTAATATGACTAAGCCCTTCTGGTCGTACATTGAGAAAAATAGAAAGACGTCCCCGCTTCCCTCTATTATGCGTTATGGAAACATCTCTGCTGGGGATCCTCAAGGTATCTGTGATCTTTTCGCTTCATACTTCAGCTCTGTTTTCTCTTCCACCGACAAGGATCTTAATTACGATTTCTTTGTTGAGAGCCATGAACCTTTGGGCTTCATCCCTATTTCTTCGGTCGATGTTGCAAATTGCATTACTCTGCTGGATCCAAACACCAATGGTGGACCGGATGGTATTCCCAATTGGTTCACCAAATCTCTTTGTGATGAATTATCTTCTCCACTTGCGTTGATTTTCAACAAATCTCTCAGTGATGGTTTCTTTCCTAGTGCTTGGAAGCTAGCTACCGTGATCCCAATTTTTAAAAAAGGAGACAAGAATAATGTTACAAACTATCGGCCGATTTCAACACTTAACTGCTTCGGAAAAATATTCGAACGATTAGTTTATAACTCGATCTCAGAACATCTTTCTCATCTTATTTCTTCAAAGCAACATGGGTTTCTTAAAGGCAAGTCCACGACTTCAAATCTCCTCGAACTTACTAATATTGTTGCTAAATCCTTTGAAAGCCGTAGATCCGTGCACACCATATACACTGACTTTGCCAAAGCATTTGACTCTGTGAATCCTAAGATACTCATATCTAAATTAAAGAAGTACGGTATCTGTGGTTCGCTTCTCAGCTGGATTTCTTCATATTTGTCTGATCGAAGTATGAGAGTGACTTTTCTCGGCAAATTATCACCGATTTTTTCGGTTAACTCCGGAGTTCCTCAGGGTTCCATTCTCGGTCCACTCTTATTTCTTGTTTTCATAAATGACTTACCATCATTTTTATCTTGTGACTGCCTTTTATATGCTGACGACCTCAAAATATTCCGAGTGATCGAATCTCTTTCTGACTGTCTGGCACTGCAAAGTGACCTTTATTCTCTATCTGAGTGGTGTCTTAACAATGACATTTCTCTTAACATTGAAAAATGTCTTTTCATGAAGTTCACTTGCCAACTTAACCCCCTTAACTTTACCTACATAATCAACTCGACTCGTCTTTCTGAGGTTAGCACTTATAAAGACCTTGGTGTTCTATTTGACAGTAAGCTAAAATTTACGCATCACTACGCTGAAATCTCTGCTAAAGCCTATCGGCTCTCTGGTTTTATATTGCGCTCCACTAAATCCTTTTCGAGTATAACCGTTGCTGTTTTGCTGTTTAAAACATTAGTTCGTCCTATCTTAGAGTACTGTTCTCCCATTTGGAATTCCCATTACCAGTGTGATATTGACCTTATTGAGTCTGCCCAGCGTAAATTCACTCGATCTCTATTCTTTCGCTTTGAAATTCAGCAAGTTTCTTATGCAAATCGTTTGGCCGAACTTGATCTTCCATCCCTTTATCAGCGACGTATTTTAATAGATCAGTGTACACTATACAAAATCGCTAATGGTATCATCACCTCACCTTTGATTATCGAACTATCGTTCCGGGTTTCTACTGCTACGAGGAATCGTGATACTTTCAATCTCCCTCGTGCACTTCATAATGTTTATTATCATTCGCCCTTTCCTAGATTTCAAAGGATGCATGATTTCCTGCAGCTTGGTTCTTTAACTGTTCCTTATAGTTTATTTTTACGCACACTTAAACACATTCTTGACGTATCTTGATTAATGTAATTTCTAGTAATCTTTAATTTTGTTGTTTATATTATTTTTATTTTATTTAGATTTATTATTATTATTATTACTATTGTTTCTTCTTTTCTTTTAAATTTGATCGTACTCATTGTTATCATTTCCTTTTAGTCATTTGCTATTATAGTAAGTCTTATTTGTTCATAAAATTTTTGCTCCATTTCTAAATGGCGGCTTTACATTATCGGAGCTATCTGTGTTAAAGCTGTAATAATAAATAAATAAATAAATATCCTCGATCCGTGTTTATTGGATGCTAGAGCTTTGAAAACTGCCTGACTATTCGATAGAATATAAATAGATTTGTTGCGATGAGCTCTCCTTATATATATCTTGGATGCATAGCTTCATTGCAATTAGTTCAGCCTGAAAGATTGTGGCTTCTTTGCCGAGTGGTTTTGAAACCGAGAATTTAGGACCTTTAACTCTGGCTCCAGTCCCATCAGATGTGCGCGAGTAAGCTGTATACCAGATGGTTAATTCCTCTTCCATTTCAGGTAACATGGATTGCCAGTCCTAGTGTTCTCTGATTATAACTTTGAACGGGGTTTCAAAGTTGAATTTTGCCGTGATAGTGTCGAGGTTAGAACCTCTATTTTTGGGTCTTTTAGGATTTTGACGTGACCTCCGAAATCCCCTGATTTGTAATTGTTTTCCCACTGTATGCGTAACACCCTTTTGATAGCCTCATTTTTTTTGGAGATGTATCGGAGGGATGTTAAGGAACAATTGCCATCGTAGGACAGGTTTCCATTGCTCCTGTGATACTAAGAGAAGCTAACCTTCGGATTTTGTTGTAGCGTAAGCTGTGCTTTTCGTTGTAAAATTTGTTTCTTGGTTTGTTGATCCATATGTATCTATTGGAATAATCCCCATTTTTTGCCAGATAAATTTTGCAGGCCCAAAATGCCTTTAGTGCTTTGGTCTATTCTATTTGCTTGTTCCAGTTGAGTTTGCTATCCAGTATAACACCTATATATTTTACCTCTTCTAAAAAGAGTATTTGTGTTCCATTTATTGGAGGAGGTATGATGTGGATTTTCCTTCTATTTGTAAATGGTGCTATCTTAGTCTTCCTTGGGTTGATGTTCAAATTCTTAGACTGACTCCAGTTCACTATCACCTCTAAGGCTGATTGTATCCTTTTCGATAATATTAAATCATGTTTGCCTCTAATGATAATGACGAGGTCATCGGAATATCCTATTGACTCGTATCGTTGTTCTGTTAGACGGTCCAGGAGCTCATTTATTAGAATTGACCAAGGACCTGGAGATTGTACCCCTCCTTGGGGACAGCCCCTGAAGGTCTGTGCAGTTAATGTGCTATCATATAAATCCGTGCTTGTCATTCGACTCTTTAACATGGCGAGTATTCATTTTATCGTGGCCGTTTCCAAATCCTTATTCCTAGCTGGCGCCATTGTAGTCTTTATAGTCTTTTTCCTTTTCGATTTGTCTTACAAAACTATGAAGGGCCGACTCTGTTGATTTGCCTTTTTGGTAGGCATGTTAATAATTATTAAGGCAGGCCTTGTTAGGCCCTGTTCTTATGTGAATGTTCACTAACTTTTCCATCGTTTTGACGAAGAAGGAAGTATAGGGCGATATGACTTAAGCTGATCAATGGGACGATTCCCTATCATCGGTATAAATACCACCTTTGCTCTCCTCTAGATTTTTTTGGGATGTATCCCCATACAAAACAGGCTCTAAAGATCCCTATCATTATTGTCATTACGACCTCTAAACCCTTCTGAAGTAATGTAGGGATTATTTTATCTACTGCAGCTGATTTGTAGGGCTTTAGGGTGTTGATCGCCCATCTGATCTCTGCTAGGGGCATAGAACAGAAACAACTCTCTTCCACAAGACGTGATCCTGAGCATTGGCCTTAAGCTGTTGCCAGGGCTTGTTTATTCCTCTCGGTCCCTGCGTAACTGCTCGCTTCCATGTACTACATGGTCGACGTCTTCCTTGAGGATAAGAGCATGTTTGGCGATGTTTCGCTCTTTTTTCCTCAAAGTGTGACCAATCCAATGCCCCTTCCGCTTTGAATCTCAATACTTATTTTAGTCTGCCCAGTTGTACTCCAAAGTTCGTCGTTGGAGATCACTTCTCGCCAGAATATTCCTAAAATGCGTCGGAGGCATTGGTTCACAAAAGTTTTCAGTATCTTGGTAAATCGAACGGTCACTTTCCACGTAGTACAACCATAAAACAAGACGGATTTGACGCCTGTTTCCAAAACTCGCAGCTTCGTGAGAAGGCAAATCTCTCTTAACCTCCGAAAATGGAAAGGATACCGAAGGCCTGACGAGCTTTATTTAGAAGAGCCTCAATATCCTTTTCAGCTCCGCCGCCCATGTAGACAATGCTTCCGATATAACAAAAATCTTGCATCTCTTCCGCATCTTGTCCATTAAGAACAATCATTGTGCTTGCATTCGAACCCATGTGGATGTATTTGGTTTTACGCACATTTATTTTCAGTCCGGCCTCTTTGCATAAGAATGCAACGAGCGAACATTAGAATCTTGTCCGAACGGTTATGTGCAAGCATACACACGTCATCAGCATAATCAAGGTGACTTAAGATGTTAAATAGTTTCCATTGAAGACCTTTACCTTCCCCAAGATGTCATTTATTACCACCAGAAACAGGGATGGTGATAATATGCAGCCTTGTCTGACACCCGTTTGTACCACAAATATGAGATGTAGTGGCGAACCCATTTCGGCTGACTGCTCTAATATTATCCGTAGGGTATTTGTGTGGTCGGTACAAGACGGCATCCAGCTTGGAAAGTACTCTCAACGACATCACTAATTCTATTAAGAATTATCTTAGCCATGATTTTCGATAAGGCAGTAAGTAGACATATACAACACCAATTGCCACAATCCCGAAGGTCGCTCTTCTTCGGAATTTTCATAATGACGCTCTCTTTCCATTCACTCAGATATTTTCCTTCATTCCACACCCAAGTAAAGAGTGGGAAGAGTATATCGGCTGTTATTTCCGGGTTCGCCTTAACGAATTCGGTTGGTAGTCCGTCTATACCTGGGGCTTTCCATCCCGCCATTGACCGAATAGAGGAAATTATCTCTTCCTTATCTGGAGGATCGCTCCTAATGGAGGATTGTTGCGGTTGGATGTTTGGCAGTTGTTCTGTTTCTGGAATATATCCCTCTAACGCGATGTTTAAAATCAGAGAAGTGTTCCTTCCTTTGCTGCAACTGATGTTCTTTCATATTAAGGAGAGTTCCGTTGACGTCTATCACCAGGTGGTTGGCGGTGAGATTCATGTTCGCCAACTGTTTCATGATTTTAATAACTGAACCTATGTACCCAAGGTATGTCGCAGATTCTGCCTTGTTGGCCAGATCTTCATTGGCCTTTCTCTTGTCGCGTCTAACAGCCTTTTTAAGCTGTGTATGAGCATCGCGGTGGTTCTGCCTCAAGTCGGGCGTTCGTTGGTTGACATCGGGTTGGGAGATGATTGCCAATGTGGCCTTCTCCAGTCGTCAATCTTGTCCCATATGTCTTGCAACACCCACCGCCCTGCACATATCCCACAGACTCTTCGGCACTATTTAGGAACGTGTTTCTGGTTGCCTCCCAATTGGCGTCCAGTGTGCGCATTTCACTTTTCGCGTAGAATGGTGGGGCACTCGAGCTTTTTGCTTGGGTCTCTGAGTTTATCCAGACTAAGCTTACGATTCATTTAAAGAATTTGTGGTCATCGGATAGCTGCTGTGAACAATCTCAGCCAGGCAACTATTAAGTGGTATTCGCTCTCCACGTCAGCTCCACGCTTCGCTCGTACATCAAGGAGGCATCTTCTCTATCGCCGACTTATAGCCAAATGATTGATCTGTTCTGAGTAACACCATCAGGGGAAACCCAAGATATTTTATGCTGACTCTTACGTGAAAAAGGGTCCCTCCGATGACCTTTTGCCGAGTACAACAAGACTCTACAAATAGTTCGCCGTTTTCGGGTCTCTTAGTCCACCATGAAGTTTTCTAGTCCAGTGTTGTCAAAACTAACCTGAGCGCTCATATTTCCTGAGATGATAATAATATCACCTCTTGGAACACGTTCGAAGGTGACACTCAGCTGGCTATAAAACCCCTCTTTGTCACAAGACGTTGCGATATTAGTTGGTGCGTAGCACTGCAGAATTGTGACGTTTCTGACACTGGTCCTGAGTCTGACGACGATAATCCTATCCGAAATTGGTTCCCAGCTAATGAGACTGTTTCTCGCTCTCGGTGTAAGGACGAACGCCACGCCATTTTTGCCTTCACTTTCAGGGCTAATGTACAGAATAGTGTTTCCACTAGGGGTTCGTTCTTCTCCTGATCCTGTCCACCTGACATCGCTCAAGCCCAAGTTTGGATGTTATTGTGCTCCATTTCACGGTCGATCACATTGGGCGATGCAAGGACCGATTAACCTCAGCCCTTCTCCCGTCATTCAATATTCGAACTTGCCAGGAGCCAATCGTAGTCCATTTTCGAATGCCAAAAGTTGTTACCGTAGAATCCGTCCGTATCCGAGGCGCCGTATCCGTTTCCCATATCTGTTAGGTCTTAAGATCACGGGTGATAAGCCCGTGATCCAGTCAGTGTCCATTTGCCATTTTTAGGGTAAGCAGGACTGGCTATGGATGAATTCTACTGGCCCATGCTCCTCCCGTCAAAAGTCCTTGAATGCATTCAAACTGAGTACTGTTTCACGATCCGTCCATTCAGCTTTCTGGTGGTTTCTAATCAAACTTTAAAAATCCGTCACGTACTGAAAGAACGTACTTGAAGTCTGTGTTGGCGAATTGGAAAGCTCCTATATACTCCAAGTGCTACGTGACTAGTACCCTAAGTATCCTTCATGTCTTCCATGCGTTCTCTGAATTAAAATACATGCCTTATCATAGTTTGGCAAATGTGAAGCCCTACCTTGGAACGAAATTTAGAAATGTTTCGAACTCTTTTGGTACGTTTTTAACACCAAAAAATAAAACAAAAATACTTTATTATTTTTTTCGTAACTTCTTCTTCAATGGGACTACTATCTAAATCGGGACTTGGACTTCTGACCCTTAGATTTCTTAACATTTACTTTGTTATAGTGGAATGGTCATTCGCACAACTCCTATCTGCGAGTTTATTCTTTTTTTTCGCAGTTTGACGTGCCCCAGATATTGCCACGCGAGTTTTGTGCTGGAATTATGTGTCGGCGGAATTTGAAAACATGAACTTCGCATTGTAGACCAATTCGCGACCCGCTAGACTAAACTCAAGTATATAAATTTACATAGAGTCTATTTTTTGGGATCTCAGGTAGTATGTGATAGAAATTTGGTAAAAAGCATTTTTCAGTCATTTCTGTAGCGATCCGGTTCAATATTATTGAATTATGAAAACCTTTTCTCTTCGACTGACGATATATTTGTGACGCAAGTTGGCAAAAGGGACACTAAAGCAAAATGTACAGCACAGGCTAAAACACGCGTTTTGAATTTTAAGTTTTGCATTGAGGGAGGTGGTTGGGGGGGTATAAAAATGATTGGAAGAGCTTGGAAAAGTTCTGTCTGTTATAATTATGTCGACAATTAATACATCCGGAAACATAGTTAAACTTTAACCTCAATTATCGCAAAATTACCTTTTTTAAACTTCAATATTCAAAATGTTATAACTTCGCCAATTTTTACCATACGATTTTTTCGCTGTTCTCTTCAGACTTTGTTGTATTTTCCAATGATTCCAGAAGCTCAGCTTGGACCTCTGGCTAGACAATGTCCCTTGTCAGTCTTACGAATATTGATTCTACAACTACTTTACTCCTAATCCACTTCTGAATTTTGCAAATTAAACTATCATCCGAGTGATTTGTAGTGCCTAGCCCAGACTCCTACAATCACCATAATTAATTCATTAGATACTCGGCAATCCTCAAAAATATCACAATTAAAACTCCATGCAATACTTATTCTTGTAGTGTATCTCTCTTTGATGTTCCTTTTTTTTTAATTGGTTCCACTTAAGAGTTAGAAATGAACTGCAAAACGCAATTTGTCCGAAAGTCAACATCCTGTTACCGACACATTCACCTTCGCGTATTCATGCTATCCTTGTATTTTCCCACTTGCTTTCTAAATTGGATGGGAATTACGTCTGCTCCAGATATAAAGCACATATGTATATAAACGTGTTGTTACGTTGGTGTAGAAAGCTTTTCCAATGCAAGCAGAAGGACTCATAGTAACTTCTACTTCACAAGTGCTTCTCTTAACATTCCTCGGTTCATTCTATCCTATCAACTGCATTGCAACTTGCTTAGCGGAGAACATAATGGCAACTTGTATACATTCGACTCACTACACTTCGTATTTGTTCATTTTGTCTTACAAATAAAAAAAAAAAGCAACTATGAAATTCTCTATAGACTTGCAGGCTATAATAGTTGTCAGAAACAATTCCAATATACGTCACAGAGGAGACATGACCCAGCAAAGTACAAGGTGGAACTAAAGGTGAAATTCCTGGCATTATGTCATAACTCGGGAAGCACTGTTCAAATACTCAACATCACTGTTGTAAATTCCATGTCTTACAAGTCCTTCGAAAGGATTTCTACAAAACAGTAGAGATAGATAAAAGGGCTAAGTTTTCGGTGAGTCTTCCGAACAGGAATTGTATAAGAGATGACACTTATAGGGTAAGGGTCAAAACAGGATAAACAACCGAATTAGACAGCAGGTGAAGTGTTCGCTGGAGTAACAATTTTCGGGTCAAGTCTATCACTAAAGAGCATGCCATTGGGCTCTAATTAATTATGGGCGTCGGTGGTAGGTCAATGCTTGAAATCTGAATTAGTTTATTAATGGAATTAAATAGATCCAATCAAGGGGAGAGCAGAAATTCATTATCTTTATGGAACCAACATGAATTAATAACAACAGTATCATGGTCAGTGTTATACCGGTGAGAATTACATGGGAATTGCAAATTTTATAGGCGCAGTTGAATGAGTTATGTGTCCTTTTATATACAAATATTTGATGGCATTGTAATCGCGTTATATTATATTAGTTATGTTTGAGCATAAAAAAGTAAAAGATTAATTCATTCCGTGGAAATATTGATTAGGGCAAGCAGATAATATTCATCTACTACAATGGCACTAGGGCCCAAATCGAGCCTTGGCCTCCTGACCTTCAGGCTCCTTAACATTTTTTCTTATTTATTGTGGAAGAATTGTTAGACCTTCGCACAAACCTCTATCCACGAATTGTTCATTTTTGTAGATTGAGGTGACCAAGGTATACCCAAGCAGGCAGTTTGCTGGAATTATGCGTTATGAGATTCGGCAGCTCTACTTGGTTCTTGTCGAATTAAAGTTTCATTGTATCGCGATTATCTACGAACAATTTTTCCACATTCTGAGTTTATGACAGATTTTCGACGATGTTATTTAATGTTTGGATCCCTCTAGAGAACGGACTATCACAAAATCATATTCCTTCATATCGAAACACTAGATGGTAGGCCCTGATAGAGTTGCAAATAGGCAATAATGATGGGAAGCCCCTATTAACTTTCTCAAATAAAATTTAATAGATATAGTGTGGGGAAAAATTTTGTTTTCTATTCAGTTAGAACAAAAAAATAGTAAAGCTTCTTTCAAATAATAGAAAACAATTAATAAAATAATAAATAACAATAATCAGTGCACCATTTTAGCTTACAAAACACTTTTACCGGAGAAAAATCTTATTCTGTATTTGATATTATTGGTAAATACATGCTTCGACACTATCAACTCCACTTAGATTTACAGCAAAATTTTCATATCCTTCCCCAATACAGTTGATCTCAAATTCATTTAGAAGGTCTAAAACACGTAAAGAAATCTCCGACCCTCGTTTTTGTAGATAGCAAGTAAAAGTAGTAAATATTTCGTCTACAGATAATTCCGAATTTTCATTTAATTTTTCATGTGGAAAAATGAGACTTGTTTCTGAACAATCTGTAGTTTACGATTAATACGTCGGTCACACTTTGACAAAACCAAAGTTAAACGTCGCCAAACAAGATCTGGAAGCGAGCAATTGAGCAGGAGGCCAGAGAAGTAAAAAAATCCTGGCAACAGCTAAGGGCCGATGTTCTGGATCGCGCTTTGTGGAAGAGAGCTGTTTCTTTCTATGCCCCTAGAAGAAGTCTTAACAGGAACATGAATATGCATCAAATTCTCTTTGAGCAAAAAGTATTTATAAATATTTATTGAGTATCCATGCGATAACCCAAAAGCATTGATTTCGCACATCGCTAAAGCATGACATCAAAGCCGCATATTACTAATCCATTGTGACTTTTTTTTATTTTTTCCCGAAATTTGTCTTTCCAAAACATATTTCATCATTTGGCTTCATTATAGACTTGTGAATAACAAGTTGATTTGTTGACAAGTCCTTTCAAAACCTGTGATTGTCTCGAATCCGAAGCTCCTTCCGATGCGGCGCCTGGGGTATATGGCCTCCATATCCCCCTCTCTATCAGTGCCTTCACGATGGTGTCTCATTTGTTACACGGATTTATTAAGAGCTTCTCTAATTTTCTAACACCACCAGGCAATCTAGTCTCTGGAGCTAAAGACGAATACTATACTCCTATTTAATTTTTCAACTTAACCATTACCCTAGGCATATAACTATCGACTTTGATGTGATTTATTCCCAGTTTAAGACAATATTCTTCAAATTTCTAAGCGGTAAGTGCCGTTCCACGGTCCGTAACTATTCTACTAGGTTTTCCACAATTTGCCACGAAGTCATTCAACGTTGTAAGTATTACAAACAACAATTGTGTTATTTTTGAAGTTCCTAACATAAGCAATAAATATTTGTTTAAAACATGGCATTCAAATCTTGTCAATATTTTACATTGTTTTCCAATAACAGCGTAACAAATTTTAAATTTGTAGCTGCATGAAATAAGCTGTGAGCCACTGTAAGTCTCCATTTGTTTTAAGTAGTCTTGTATACTCACCCGTTGTGCATAGCGAATTTTTCATTGGTTTATTTTCAAGTCTGTTTCTAACTTCTAATATTTCTGTACTTTGTTGTTCCAGTGCAACAATCAGTTCCAGTAATCCCAATAATATGCAGACTAACTACTTCAATATCTTCCTCGTCACAAATGGGGTGTCTACTAATACAACCTGCAGCTTTGTTGAGTGAACCTTTCCAATATTCAATGTGATATTTAAACATAACAGGACTACGATTGGGCGTAAAGCCCAATCATGTGGGACTCTAGATGAAAGAGAATTTTTTTGATTTCATGATATTTTGTAGGGGAAATGGTTTAGGGGTTGACGACATTGAACTAATTACTTTATTATTCTAATAATAAAGTATTGTGATCGATACAGAAAAAAAAATTTGCTACCCTGAAATTTTGTTTTCTCGCGTTTCATGACTAAATTAGCCTAAAAATGCAAGAAAAAAAATCCGTCCCGCCGTACGCCGAACATATGGACTCATATCTCCGAGACCGATACAGGTAGAATGTTTGTTTTTGGATGGATTGTTGATTGGGTAAGTGAGCTCTAGTTTCTAAATTGTAGGTGGTGTTAGATGGAAGGAGGAGGCGGGGGTAGGGAAAGAGTCAAAAACAATACTTGCTAATATCTCCACCACGAATGCAGATAGGAAGTTGAAAATCAGTAGAGATATAGAAAGGGTTGTGGGACAAACTTCAAAAATAATTTAATTTTTTTATCTATTGGCGTCCGAAAAGGGGGGCTAAAAACAAATTGTCTGCCGAATTTTTTTTTTCAAATGGTTATAACTTCGAAATTACTTATCGTAAAAAAATCGTATTTTGGGACCATTAATTTAGTATATAGCTCCACCGGAACCAACTTAGAGAGTGGCTAATTATTATAAGGGGGAGGATCAAAGGGGGTGCAAAGAAAAATGCTTAAAAATTAATATCTAAACTATCTCTTAAGCTATGTAATTGAAACTTAAAACATATATTAAGCTATATGTACTAGAAAAATACGAAAAAATATAACATGTTGAAATAATAGTTGTGGGGGGAAATGGGGAGCATTTTAAAAATGGCGCACTTTCAAAATTACAAATCGTTACATCTCAAAATTAAGTACAAATATCAAGTCGAAAATTTGTCAGATTGTAGAGCATATAGTCGCTAATTTTGGTAAAAATGTTAATTTGGGAAGTGTAAGGGGAGGGAGGTGGTAAATAAAAATGTCGAAAATTTTGAGTGATTTTTTTAGGGTTCTGGTGAAAGATACAAAGTTTAAATTTTGCATGTGAATACATCTATTTGATATACATAGAAAAATAATAATAACTTGTTCCATAATTGTTAATTGCATAATTGCAAGTGTAGTTTTTTACTCTTTCCCTCCCCCCGCCTCCCCCTTCCACCTAACACCCCCCAAAATCTGGAAAACAGAGCTCACTTACCCAATTAACAATCCACCCAAAAACAAACATTCTACCTTTAACGGTCTTGGAGATATGAGTCCATATGTACGGCGTACGGCGGGACGAATTTTTTTCTTTTACATTTTTAGGCTAATTTAGTCATGAAACGCGAAAAAGCAAAATTTCAGGGTAGCAAATTTTTTTTTCTGTGTCGATGACAATACTTTATTATTAGAATAATAAAGTAAAACTTATCCACCCAGAATATAAAAATGGTTCAGCTATAGTTTCATTAAAATGAATTCATAGAATTAATAGCAGGGACATATGTCATATCTTAATAATTATGCATAAATATGTACGTTAATAATTCAATTTAATTAAAATAGCAAACAATGACGAAGCTGTCTGTTTGCATATAAGCCCACTAATTCAATTAAATTTCGAAAATTATTATTGTAGCCTGCACGAGTCTATATTATGTAGTATTTCAGACTAGAGGCTAATATTCACTATCATCATTTGACATAATTAGTAGTAATTGGAAATGAAAGAAGGATTTAACCAAACTAAACACAGGGGACATTCTACATGGAGGCGTTGTTCGTGAATTTAATGAATATCTGAAAAGGAATTACCGTATGTCCTTGCCGTTTAAACAGATATAACGTGGACATAAAATATTTGTCGTGAGATACTGAGCTACTTTAAACTCAGACGATATCGATTCGTGTTAATTCAAAGTGGAAAATGCTTAAATTTGATAAAGAGAGTGAACATTTCGTATATAATGCGAAAAGATATCTAAGGGAAAGTCTTCTTTGAATTCTATATTTATCCTCAGTATACCTTAATTAATGCAAAGTACACAGAAAATAAATTTTACTGTAAAATTAAATTTTGCTTCAACGATGTCTGGAGAACCCTTTTTTATCCTTATCGAATTTTTTTGGGTTGGTACCGCCAGTTTGAATGAGATGGAGAATAATTCTTAGCATTTTATTGCCATTTTAAGCACGAAAGTGCCTCTAAGATTTTTAGAGAAAATGAAGAAAATGCAAAGAATGGTGCTCGATGAAAATCCCTTTTCAACATTTTGGTGATTTTGAGGTCCTCGGAAACGACTGCAGTTAATTGAGTTTATTTAAATTATAAAAACGTGAACTGTAAATTTGGCAAGAAATTCGTGAAATGACTTCTATAAAATACTTTGTTTCGGAATCCTCAGTTTTTATTCGTAATTTCTTAATATTTGAAAATATTTCTAAATAAAATGTTGTTTGAAAATACATGATGTTAGTGTTTTTTTAATATGCCATTGGCTGAATCTGGATTGTACACTCGACCTCAAGCTTAGTAAGGTCTTGTAGTTCCAAATCATTAAGTTTTAGAGATGATGCTGAAGTTTAAGAGAGTAGCTAATTTAACAGGACTTGCTTCCATTTCTACAATTCATTAACGTTCTTATGAGAAACATTTATAGCTAAAAGAGGCGGTTTTTAATCGGGGACCATTGTTTAATTGAGGATAAACAGTTGATGTTTCTTCTCAATTAAACAATGGTCCCCGATTAAAAACCGCATCTTTTAGTAATAAATATTCCTGATTTGGAAGTAATTGTCTTGTATCCGATCTATAGCGATTATCATCATTCGTGTTCAGCCCAAGTGTTTAATGAACAGAAAGCTCTCCACATCAAAATATAATAAACAAAATATGAATCTATAAAAGTCTCAAATAAAATAGGTATCTATTCTTGTGTCCAACCAATAATATCTTTTGCTTGTTTTATGCTATCTTTAAAAAAAAAACTCGAATTTCCCACTTTCGGTTGTAATATCAATCTATTGCAAGGCTTACATCACAGCGTGTCTAAACTCAAGCAGACGAAAATTTCGTCTACTTTATGTCGTCACAATTTAACAGCCAGCTGTACATTTATTGGTATTTGACTCATACGTGAAGCGAAAAAGTGTCCTCCGAAGGTCATCCACATAATTGTAACATTCGAAACCATCTTTGGTGTATTTTATGTAATGGGTTGTAAACGTTTTCATCAGCCGTATTGTTCTTTCATTCAAGGTAGCAAAACTCGATTATACGACTATTTTTTCTACGTGGTAAACTGACCACACCACCCCAACCACCTGTTGGTATTCGAAAAGACTACGTAGCACGCGATATTTACTTATTCAATACCCCGACCTACGTACTGGCTCTGCAAATTTATTTCCTTGTTCCGAGGCTCGAGAATGGGGTTTGTTTATATAACGAATGAAAGAATTTTCTGTCCGCCAACGACATCCTTTATTATCCTCCATTATTGAGTGAAAGAGAATACGGACTTTTCCAGTGGCATGTTCGCGTCCCTCTCTGGAAAGGGTAGTTTTATTCAATTCGTCAAGAGCATCAATCGTATAATCGTTCCCACCGAAGGACGAAAAACGAATACCGCGTGCCAGTCTTGCGTAGCTAATTCATTTAAAATCAAAATTTCGGAGTAAAGTTAGGAATAAAGGAAAGAAATAAAGATGCTTCAAAGAATCCATTTAGAAATTGCTTATTTTCGAATTTAGCAACTGGTGATGAGAGTATTTTGCATGAAGTTACATATTCATGAAATTCAAATTATTTAAAATCGGATTTCATTGTTGATGCCACATTAAGCTTAAGAAATTTAATTTTTAATTGTTTTAAATTTTATTTGTTGAGGTTGAAGTTATCTCTGTTGGTTCTGCTCGGATGTACTGTTCTGATTTTAATTAATCAAAAAGTAAAGCACGGTTTAATTGTAATCGCTTTGCCCTACATATTCAGTTAAATTACTGTTGTTGTTATATTATATCAAGCAAAATTTTTATGGCTTACGACTAACGATATTCATATATTAATTGATAAATCGGATCGGTGAAATTGAGTTTTTCATGTACACTCGCTTCGCACTTTTCTAGTTCTAATAATAGAGAAAAAACCTAACAGAATTATGATTGGGCTTTACTCTAGATGAAATAGGAAACCGGAAAATATGTCATCTCAAATTCTTTCGAATAGTGAATAGCAACTTTTGTATGGGAGATGGTAAAAGTAGAGGGGGAGGACGGTAATTTTTGTTTTAACACCAAACGTAGTGTACAAAATGTTTCATGCTGAATTTAAAGTTAGTAGCTTTCAAAATTTTCGAGGAAATAGAACAATTTTTGTCTAAACTTTTGACATTTATATGGGAGGTGGCAGAGAAAGTGGGAATTTTAGGATGATTTTGAGTCCGCTTATCAACATCCGAATCACATTGCCTTGTTACTCATATGTTCGAAGGAGAAATATTTTTCTTGAATTTTCAATACAAAAATTTGCACGGGAGGTGGTGGAAGGAGTGAAGTGAAGTTTATATTTTTTTAGCATTTATTGTAATTGTTAAGAGTACCTTTTCTAGTTTCAAAAAATCATAAAAATCGATTAAATGCATTTACCAAAATTTTCAGTACGATAGGTCAAAGCTTTCGAGAGTTATGTTGTAGATAGACGGACAGACAGACTGTCACTCGCAATCGTTGTTGAGCAACAACAAATATTTCTGTACCCTTGGCGACACTATGCGAGCATTATTTCTCAACATTACAAACAGTAAGGCAAACACAATACACTCTCAGATTTCATCTAGATTATAAAAATCTGCCATGATCGTTCGAAATCGGCCATACTTGGAAAAGTCCAGTAGCAAGCATGTTATCCACAAATTATATTTCATGTCGGGCACAGGAGGAATATGAAGGCGACAAACAAACCTTATTATCATCAGAACTTAGCCACTGTATTTGTGGTAAATTAAAGTCGCCCAGAATTAAAACATAAAAGAATTATGATTGGGCGTAAAGCCCAATCATATGATACTTTAGATGACATGGAAATGACTTTAATATACTGGAAAATATGTCATATCAAACTCTTTCAAATAGTGAATAGAGACTTTTGCATGGGAGGTGGTAGAAGTACAGGCGAAGGTTTGTATTTTTCGTATATGACACCGAACATGGCATGCAAAATGTTTTTTGCTGACTTTAAAGATTTTATTTTCATTATTTTTAAAGAAATTGGACATAATGTTCCTGACATTGGGGCATTTGTATGGGAGGTGGTAGAGAAAGTGGACGTTTCAGATGATTTTGAAACAGCTTATCATCATCCTTATCACCATGCTTTGATTCAATTTCAAAGTCAATAGCTCCAATATATTCGTAGTAGGAATGATTTTCTTAAATTTATAATACAGATATTTATATGGGAGGGGGTAGAAGCGGAGCTGAACATTTTTTCTAATATGTATTGCAATCATTAAAAAACAAATTCTGGCAAAATTCTAAGTTTGTAATTTTTCAAGTTTTAATGGAAATCGATATAATGCATTTAACAAAAATTATGCTTTTGTATGGGAGGGGGTAGAAGGACTGTCCGGATCAAAACAAATTTTTCTTTTTCGTTATGAATGTTTCTATTTTTATACTTTATACAAAATATCAAGTTGATAGCTTTAACAGTTCTAAAAAAAAATAATTTAATTTAAATTTTAAAATTTCGTGAAATTTGTATGGGAGGAGGTAGAAGGAGTGAGGTAAAGTTGATAATTCTTTTTAAAACTAATCGCAATTGTAGTAAAATGAATTCTATCAAAATTTCGTTTTTTCAGCTTTACTAGTTTTAATGAAAATCGAAAATATGTATTTTTCAAAATTGTCCATTTGTATGGGAGGGGGTAGAAGGAGTGAGGGCATCGGATCAATATTCCGTTATATTATTGACATCTATATCATAACACTTTGACCCAAATTTCAAGACGATGGCTTAAATAGTTTCAAAGAAAAATCAATTTCTTAATATTTAGGAATTTCATGAAATTTGTATGGGAGGGGTTAGAAGGAGTGGGGGAATGTAGCCCATTCACGAACTTAAAGTTGCCTTTTTGCTAAAAATGACACACGAAAATATTTAGCACTATACCTCAAAGCTTTCGAAAGTTATGCTATAGACAGACACACAGACGGATAGACAGACAGACAGACAGACGGACAGACGGACAGACGGTCACTCGGAATCGAGGTTTTTGAGCGACAATAAATATTTCTGTACCCTTGGCGGCTCTCTGCGAAAGTTATTTCTTAGCGTTACAAACGGTAAGGCAAACACAATATACTCTCAGATTTCATCAATAGTATAAATATCGTCTGATAGATGTAGAAGACCAAGCAAGGTTTCAAACGTACTGTAATCCGCATCGTAAACTGATGAAGATGAAGGCGATGTGATGTATACCGTCACGACGTATAGCTTGCGGTTTCCGAGTATTACAGCCACACACAAGAACTCTAGATTTTCGGTTCCTGAAACATCGATGATTGTAGAATACCTCTCCTACGCAAAGCATTCCATATATAATCTCGCTTAGCGCTGTCAAAAGCCTTCTCGAAATCTACAAACATGAGACGTAGCAGCGAGCCCATTTCGGCGGACTGCTCCAACATTATCCGTAGGGTATTTGTGTGGTCGATACAAAACGACTATTTATGGAATCCAGCCTGATAAGCTGCGAGAGTGCTCTCCACGACTGCACTAATCCTATTGAGAATTACCTTAGCCATGATTTTCGATACGGCAGTAAGTAGACATATACCAGGCCAATTACCACAATCCCCAAGGTCGTCCTTCTTCAGAACTTTAACAATGACGCCCTCCTTCTATTCAGTCGGATACGTTCCTTCATTACACACCTCAGTAAGAGCGGGAGGAGTTCGGTTGGTAGTCCGTCTATACCAGGGGCTTTCCTTTCCGCCATTGACCAAATGGCGGAAACTATCTCTTCCTTATCTGGGGGATCGTCCCTAATAGGGGACTGTTGCGGTTGGATGTTTGATAGTTGTTCTGTTTCTGGAATATGTTTAAAATGTCAGAGAAGTATTCCTCCCATCGCCGCAACTGGTGTTCACTCATATTAAGGAGATTTTCGTTGATATCTCTCACTAGGTGGTTGGCAGTAGAATTCCTGTTCGTCCTTCTTCAATAGCAGTACGTAATTACGGCTTTTCGTCATAATAACAGTATAATTATGTTTCAATGCTAAAGCTAGGGTGTAGCCTAGTGAGTAGCGTGTTGGTCTTATAATGCAAAGGTCGTGAGTTCAAATCCCGTGCGACGCAATATATAATTCCAGCACATTGCCTGCTTGGATATACACCTTGGCCACATCGATCAACGAAAATGAAAAAAAAAAAAATAATAATAAAAATTCGTAAAAAGAGGGTTGTGCGAAGGGCTAACAACCCTTCCACAATAAGTGCTGAAAATGTTAAGGAACCTGAATATCAGGAGGCCAAGGTCCAATTTGGGCTGTAGTGCCATTGTAGAAGAGAAGAAGTATGTTTCAGTGACATTAAAATCAGATAACCGTGAAATATCATACATTATTATATTGTAAATTATAGTGCATTAAGAAAAAAACAATGAAGATATATAGCCATCCAGCCTTCCCTTACCTATTCATAGAAATTTGAAATTTCTTTCTAAACAAGATCGATGTGAATTTTTAATTTTTTTTTAGACATATCCGTCTGTTTATGAAATAGCAACTTTTTGTCTAAAATAAAAACTTCTTAGGCTCACACTTCACTCGTCAACATTTTCTTTAACATTTTTGAGTAACTGAAAAACTGAACTCTAAACAACAAATCGACTTAAGAAATTGATACAGAAAACTTTCTCATAATAAACTGAAATCAAAATACGCTTGAAATTTCGTTCAATCAATCAGAGCGTTTAAAAAAAAAAAAAAAACTTTAAATAAAATCTGACATCAATCAACTTTTGATGTTTTTCCTCGCCATCTAAACCGATTTCTTGTGTAAATTTGTTATTCCTACCGCTTAGCCATGTTATTGGCGTTCCCCTGGTTCATTTACAGATCTCTGATTTCAAATTGATTGACGATGAAGCGCCTTTAACAAAAATCAATCAATTATCCTCCGCTCACTGTTTACCGGATTTGAATTACATACGGAGTATTTGCCGTTAATTTGAATGAACAACCCACCCCCACGATAGGGCCAATCGGGGTTGTTGTGGAATAAAAGTGAATAAAACGAAAACTGGCCGTTTAATCTTAACACAAAACGAAATTGGCCATGAAACTTTTGCCTAGAGCACAAATCGTCAGTCCAAATCGATTGGTTCACGTGTTTTTTTTTTTTTTGGCGAACTGCATTCGTGACATTTTTCATTTAACAGCCTGACAAGAAGGAAAAAGGACTTTTATTGAGCATAATAAAATCATGTAAAAACTTTTGAATGTTATATTTGAATGCGAGTAGTTCCGTTCAGCGATTTTCCGCAGCTGTTGCACGGGTTCTTTGTGAATTTTTACTATCGCTGAAGTCAGATCGGGTCGTGCCAACAAGGGATTCGCGCTATAACAAGTAATGGCTCTGTCATATTGCAAGGATTCCCTTCAATCGAGCAGAATTCAATCTCAATAAAATCACAACTTTTATTCGCTTAAGTATGGCAGACAACAGTTGCGAACTACAATATTGAAGGCTGACGTAGTGTCCTTAAGATTTATTCGATAGAAATAGTGATGCCGTATCGTATCGTGATAGCGCTAATGTGTGTTATGAGTCATTTAAATTTTATAGGTTTTAAGATATATTTTATATGGCGAATCGATAAACGTTGTAGGTGGGATTTTCCTCAAGCCTCAACAGATTGAATTGGAAACTTGTGATAAAAGTGAAAACATCTCTTATACTTTCAATATTTGCAAGCAATATTCACTATAAGAAAAGGGACATCATCGAATCAAACTACAAAATATATTGATTTTTTTTGGGGTATGTTATATAATATTTGCGTTAACGTTTGTAACGCTGTTTGTTGCCAGTCAAAATCATCGAATTCGAGTGACTGACTGTCCATTAGATAGGGTGTAGCCTAGTGGATAGTGTGTTGGTCTACAATACTAAGGTCATGAGTTCAAATTCCGGTCGACGCATAATTCCAGCACACTACCTGCTTGGGTATACCTTGGTCAATTCAATCTACGAAAAAGAAAAATTCGAAGATACAGTGTAGTGCGAAGGTCTACTAACCCTTCCACAATAAATAATGAAAAATGTTAAGGAACCTGAAGGTCAGGAGGCCAATGCCCGATTTGGGCTGTAACACCTTGTTGTAGACTGTTCGTTTGCTGCTTTGAACTATCGAGTTGAAAATGTTTTCTATGTAATTTTTAGCACAAAAGCAAGGTTATGAACTGATAAAATCGGCCTGCTCTCTTTCTTCCTTCCAAGCAAATTTCTCATATTTTAGAAATTCAAGGAGACCTTTTCTATTCTAAAATATCAAGGCTCAAAAAATTTGTTTCGGAACTATCTAAATCCTTACACTCCTTCTACCACCTCCCATACAAATTTCATAATCATTAATGTTGTTATAGTCCATGTCCAGTCTCGGCATCCTGCATTCTTTGTCTTTCGATCATTCGGCTTGTGGCATCTCGAGTCTGTGGAAATGTCATTTCCAGCGTTCCTTTAGGGGCTACAGATTCGAGGTTCGAGGTTATGCCACAAGGCGAATCGTCCCCAATGCAAGAGCAGGGTATTGAATATAAAAAAACGACTTTTTCACATTCGATAGTTTGACATTGTAGGGACGATATGACCGTGTCCCCCATGTCGATAATTTCAGAAGGTATTTGCAGTATTCGTCGACTGATTCATCTCAGCATTTTGGTTGTTTACCGATTAGTCTTATCCGTTGCGCCTTTCCTTTTTGTACACATCTGTGCATTCTGTTGTTCTAAAGCATGTAACGAAAAGCTCTGTCGTGCGCAAGGTGGGTATAAATTGAAAACTACTCAATGGATTTTTATAAAATTTTATTTGTATTCACTTTATATCCTACTAGCTATGAATTCCTAATTCCGAACTTGTTTAATACTTTTTCTAGTGAATTCTTTGATCCTTCTTCTCATTTTTTTCATCAACCGCTGCACAAACTTTTTTGTGCTTGCTTTCGATGCTAATGCCCAACGTATTTTGAATTCATCCATGGTTTATACACTTTCTCCTTCTTTTTTTAATTTTCCCTTCATAACTGCCAAATATTTTTCGATTGGACGAAGTGTCGGCGTATTTGGAGGATTGTATGCTTTTTGTACATATGCAATGCCTTGAAAATTTAACCAGTTTACCGTTGCTGAAGCATAGTGACTAGTTGTCAAGTCGGTCCAAAACAGAACTGGAGTTTTGTGCCTTTTAATCATGGGCAATAATCTTTTCTGCAAGCATTCTTTACGATAGATTTCTGCGTTTATGGTTCCTATTGTTAAAAACACTGTTGACTCCACCCCGCATTCACAAAGAGCTTGCCAAACCATAATTTTCTTTTCCAAATTTTTCAACGCAAACTGTTCTATCTGATTCTGTCATTTGCAGTAAAAAACTGGGGATCCAGTAAAGAATAAAAGTTTATTTTGCAATATGTTTCGTCGTCCATTATAACGCACATGTTTTTCGTCAACAATTTTCGGTAGAGATTTCTTGAGCACCTAATTACTCGTTTTTCCTGATCAGAACTTCTATTCGGTGCATTTGGCTTTTTGAAATTCTTCAAACCATTCCGTGGTTTTGCTCTTTGCACCATTTGATGGCTGGTTCTAAGATCTTAAGCCAAATCCCTTGTAGATATCGACGGATTTCTCTTTAAAGCGTTAATGATCCTTTTTTTGAGAACAGGACTTACAGGAGCTTTTGGATGACCTGACGTCGCTTTCTCAGATACACTCAGCTCTTCCTTGAACCGTTTGATATACCTTTGTACAGTCCTCGTTGTAATTTTATACTTTTTTCCAATGTTGAAAGCGATATTTGATGATTTTTTTGCCATTCTCGCACAACTTGTTCACGAACCAAACCACTTGAACGCTGCATTTTCACTAAATTGATCAGTCAAGCAGATTAAATCCTATGTAAATGAATATGGAAGTTCTGAGAATCACGTAAACAAATTTTTGTCTTTCTTCGTAAAAAAAGAACCGTTATCTATACACGAATAGATGCGACAGAACTTTTCGTTACAGGCTTTATGCACATGGCCAGCCCGCTGTACTTTTTGAAAATTGATGAGAGTAGAAACTTCTAAGCTCTCAAATCACCAATCTCTTTGTTCTCCCAACGATTTGAAAATCCATCCTATAAATTTGCTCTATGTTGTCGTCCGGTATCATTAGATTTTGTCTAAATGCCGTGCTTCCTCTTGCTTGCGTCAATACATTCGTTTATGCGTAGCCCGACTCCAGCTGCCAGAAAACCTTTCGTTGCAACCCGTTGTAATTGTCATTATGTCTATAGTATGTCGGTTGCGTTGAATCAAATAATATCGTCCCTCTGGGGTTAAGTAGGCGTTTTTTTTCGAGAAAGCCAAGCCAAAAAATTGTTCTACGGAGATGGTCCATTTTCAATATCCGCGGAGATACAGGGTGACCAAGAAAAGTGTTTCGGACCTGTACCCTCACTCACTCAAAACGATATATCTTGAAAACTAATAATCGCATTTCAAAGTGTTATAGCTTGTTTTTTAGGGAATCAAATTACCTTTCATTTGGTGTAATAGTCCGTAGTGTACCTGTACCCAATTCTGAGGTATTTGCTTCAGACCACAAATTTTTGATACTTTGACCCTCAAAATTCTGTGATCAATGTAGTTTTTCTCAAAAAAACGCATTACAAAAATGTCATTTCAATGTTGTTGTTTTATGTGCCATATTATTGCCTACAAAAGATGCATACATACTTATGACTTAGGTTTTCCCGTTTTCCAGGTAATAAGCGAAAATACATATGGCTTAAAAATAAAATATGCCATAAACCAACCCTCGTTCTAAAAAAACTACCTGAAATGTTGTTAAACTGAAATATTCTTTGTATCCTTTAATTACTATTTAAATTATCGATGAAAGTCCTTTAAGTAGTATTTAAATTATCGAGGAAATGAATTAAATTAAAATGAGTTTCAACACAACGACGCTGTCCGACGCTTGGCATTGCAGTTAAACGTCTCTACGTGGAAAGTTTGGAGTGTCCTCAAAGCAGAGTGGTTGCATCCCTACCACCACACACCAGTGCAGGAGCTGGTACCCAAAAAGGATGGAGTTTTGCAATTGGCTCCTTGAACGACAACTAAGTGACGAGAATTTTATGAACAACATTCTTTGGACTGATGAGTCCCAATTCACCAGGGACGGTATCACAAACTTCCACAACTTACACACATGGGCTGAGAGCAATCCACATACAAGAAGAGAGGCATCATTTCAGCACAGATTCAGTGTCAATTTATGGGCAGGTGTGATTGGCAACGATTTTATTGGTCCTATTAGGCTTCCGCCTACCCTAAATAGTTCCAATTACTTGCAGTTTTTGACAAATGATCTACAAGAGTTATTGGATGATGTGCCACTGCAACAATTGGCTTCCATGTTTTTCCAACACGATGGTGCTCCAGCTCATTACGGCCGACAAATCAGAGATTGGTTAAATTCCAATTTTAGCAATCGCTGGATTGGTAGAAATGGACCGATACACTGGCCTGCAAGATCTCCTGATTTAACTATTATGGATTTCTTTGTATGGGGACGGATGAAGGACCTTGTCTACGCAACGGAAGTAGTAATGTTGCAGGATCTAAACACCAGAATCGATGCGGCAGCAACAGAAGTAAGGCAGCAGTTGAGGAGTATGAACACAAAGAGAACACTGGCAAAACGAGCTTTAGCGTGCATTCAAAATGAAGGGAGCCATTTTGAACATTTATTGTAATTAAGGAAAATTGAAATAAACCATAAAAACCATTCTTAAGTTCTTTTAGTTCAAGCGGAGAGTGTTGATCAACATATTCTTGTTTTTTGATGAAAGTGCTATACTATTGGAATGATAGTTTTTTCTAAACTATGAAACTTATGCAATGCAAGTGTATACATCTTTTGTAGGCAACAATATGGCACATAAAAAACCAGCATTAAAATGACATTTTTATCATGCGTTTTTTTGAGAAAAACTACATTGTTCCCAGAATTTTGAGGGTCAAAGTGTCAAAAATTTGTGTTTTGAAGTAAATATCACAGAATTGGGTACAGTTACAATGCGGACTATTACATTAAATGAAAGGTAATTTGATTCCCTAAAAAACAAGCTATAACACTTTGAAATGCAATTATTAGTTTTCAAGATATATCGTTTTGAGTGAGTGAGGGTACAGGTCCAAAACACTTTTTTTGGTCACCCTGTATCTCCGCGGATATTGAAAATTGACCATCTTCGTAGAACAATTTTTTGCTCAAAATATATCCAGGAATAACCACTTACAAGGTTATGCACGGAGTACCAAACACCCTGTATATTATAAGTTTCCTGCAAAGTTTGTAACACTAGGAAATACGGCCCGGAGGAAAAAATGAATGATACAGAAGTTCGTATTGTCACAAGAAATTCTCAAAATCAGATGTTTGTTCGTCCTTCCGTCCATCCGTCTGCCTGTCCATCTGTCCGTCTGTCCGTCCGTCCGTTTGTCCATCTGTCCGTTTTCTTTCTAGCTTGAAAACGCCTTGAGCCAGAAAGTACAAATTTTGTACACGTCGTTTTTGGAAAATAAACAAGATCAAATTCCTGAATGAGTTAAATCGTTCTATCCCTTATACCCCCTCCCATGCAAAATGACACAATTTTGGAATTTCACAATAAAAGAGTTTTATCAAAAAGAATGAACGCTATTGATCTGAAATTTGAAACATACATTGTACAAATTGAAAACCGCCGGTTTTTTTTTCAAAATTCGAGCCTTTATTGTGAAAAAATGATTAAATATTTATTATTCAAAGAAATGCCCATCGCTAGCCACAACTTTTTGCCATCTTTCTGGCAGCATATATGTAGATTCCGCGTCGAAGAAACTGCTCTTCTTTTGAGCCGATCCACGAATCGACCCAATTTTAGGATACTTCGTAAGAATGGAAGTGATGCTCAGCTAGGGCATGCGTCATCGATGGGAACAGGTGGTAGTTGGAAGGGGCGATGTCTGGAGGAGTTGTTCGCATCTAAAAAAACGCCGTTTGACATTTCTTGGCTTTAACTCGCATGGCACCCAATTTTCTTGCTTTTGCATCATTCCCAAGCTTCATAAACGATGTAAAATGTCTTGCTCAGTCACGTTCAAGGAATGTGGAAGTTGTTGTTGCGTTTGGCATGAATCTTCATCCGGTAATGACTCCAATAATGCGTTTTCGAACATTTTAACCGCTCCGGTACACTCCCTGTCTGCCATGCCGAAATCACCCAATTCATAGCGTTAAATCCATTCGCGACACGTTCTTTCACTAATAGCACCCTCACCATAAGTTTTCACAATCATTCGACACGCTTCAGCCGCAATTTTTTTTTTAATTGAAGATAAAAAACAAAACTTCACGTAAATGACGCTTATTTGTCTAAAACTTCTACATATTCGCGCACAAAAAAATATATAGCGCCGATAAAACTTCACAAATCTCAAGTTTACCATGTGACGTTTCTTATCAGCCATTGATGATTAGCATTTACTGCTAGCGCCATCTATTGGGAACCGCCGGGTTTCAATTTGTACTCCTGATAATTTTTATGATGAGTTTAATCTACGATATAAAGATTATTCGAATACCCTCACTAGTTCCGCCACCTCCCTTTCAAACTGCACATTTTTATGAAATACGGTAAACCAATTTACTCAGTACGTATAAAATATATGTACCTGAAACTGTGCACCAAATATTTATTTAGAGTGTTTAGTGAGACCGAAAAAAATTAGAGGACTAGCTGCACTCCTTCTACCTCCTCTCATACAATATGACACAATTTAACAACCTTCCATAAAGTAAATTTTCTTGAAATGAGTGAATATTACTGATCTGAAATTTAAAATATATCAATTGCATAATAATTTTAGTTATTTCTCAAAAAATTATCAAAAACCCCCGACTCCTTCTACCACCTCCTTTACAAACTGCATAATTTCAGTAAATCAAATAGACTAATTTCTCAGGATCAATAATAGAGGATTGTTACGGTTGGTAATTATTCTGTTTCTGAAAAATCTTAGTCGGAAAAGATGTTTGAAATACCAGAAATGTGTTCCATCATTCGCCGCAACTTCGCATATTCCTTTTGCATCTGTCACTAGCAGTGGAATTCTTATTCTTGACCTGTTCCATAATTTTGAATAGCGAACCTATATCCTCTAGGTAAGCCTCAAATTCTGAATTATTTGCCAGAGCTTCAATGGATCTTCTCTTGTCCCGTGTAACAGCTTCTAATACCAGTGATAATAATTTAACTAATTCGTAATTTAACTCATCTTCAGCGTTAGTAGATTGTTGACACATAACACTTTGCTAATTAACAAGAGCCATCATTTTTAAAAAACCAATAGGCAATAAAATTTTGCAAGGAAGGTCAGAAAA
This sequence comes from Chorisops tibialis, assembly GCA_963669355.1. Taxonomy (NCBI): domain Eukaryota; kingdom Metazoa; phylum Arthropoda; class Insecta; order Diptera; family Stratiomyidae; genus Chorisops; species Chorisops tibialis. The sequence continues at coordinate 107,921,884 of OY770262.1, read as the reverse complement.
GAAGAAAAACGATTCTTATACCATTGACACATAGCGCAGCTAAATTATAATTAAAGCCTAAATTATCATTAAACAGCTGTGTGTCATGTGCTTATTTAGCTAAATTACCAAAATAGTGATCATTTAGCAGCTAAATCATCTCGTCATGCTCTCAGCTAAATCATCTCATTTAGCTAAATCCTCTCATTTTTCTCATAATTTAGGCTATAACGATGAAAATGTAGTACTCGAGTTGGAGCTTTCATAAAAGCTTTTTCATGCAAGAGAGAAGAAAAGTCATTTTCTGACAGCTTAGAATTAGACAAAATCTTGGAATCGTGATTTAAACGCCTAGCCAGGAAAGATGACTCGCAAACGATTCTAAAACAGGACAAAGGATCATTTTTCTTCGTTTGCCGCTTTCCTTGCAAAATTTGATTGCCTATTGGCAATGCAATTCAACTTTTTAAAATTATGACAGATGAGTGAGTGGCTCTTCTTAATTAGCAAAGTGCTGTGTGTCACCAATCTACTAACAATGAAGACGAGCTAATTTACGAATTAGCCAAATTATAATTAGGACCGCTATGTGTCAATTATTAGTATTAGTCATCTTTCATAGCTGGGCTCTTAAATCACGCTTCAAAGATTTTGTATAATTCAGAGCTATCAGAAAATGATTTTTCTTCTTCTCTCTTGCACGAAAAAGCTTTTATGAAAGCTCCAAATCTAGTACAATCTTCACCGTTATAGCCTAAATGAGAAAAATGAAAAGAATTAGCTAAATGAGGTGATTTAGATGAGAGCATTTAGCTAAATGATCACTTTTTTAGTAATTTAGTTAAATTAGCATATGACTCATAGCTGTTTAATAATAATTTAGCTGCGCTATGTGTAAATATTATAAGGCTGTGTATTTCATTGCGGTAGTTCCGTCTGAAGTCGGGAGTTCATTGGTTGACATCGGATCGAGAGATAATTGTAATACCATTAACACATAGCGGTCTTAATTATAATTTAGCTCGTCTTCATCGTTAGTAGATTGGTGACACACAGCACTTTGCTAATTAAGAAAAGCCACTCACTCATCTGTCATATTTTTAAAAAGTTGAATTGCATAGCCAATAGGCAATAAAATTTTGCAAGGAAGACGACAAAAGAAGAAAAACAATCCTTAATCCTGTTTTGGATTCGTTTGGAAGTCGTCCTTCATAGCTGGGCGTTTAAATCACGATTCAAAGATTTTGTATAATTCAGAGCTGTCAGAAAATGACTTTTCTTCTTCTATCTTGCACGAAAAAGCTTTTATGAAAGCTCCTCTTCATCGTTATAGCCTAAATTATGAGAAAAATGAGAGGATTTTGCTAAATGAGATGATTTAGCTGAGAGCATGGTGAGATGATTTAGCTGAGAGCATGGTGAGACGATTTAGTTAATAAGTGATCACTATTTTAATAATTAAGCTAAATTAGCGTATGACACACAGTTGTTTAATTATAATTTAGGCCTTAAATATAATTTAGCTGCGCTATATGTCAATGGTATAAGATTCGGTTTGCGATATCCAAGCCAGGGTTTTTCATCGATTTTACTTATCCCTCTGTTTCTTTTTTGGCGTCCTATTTTATCTCCCTTCAATGTAGATGACTTGTCGCACAGAATGATGGAAAACTCGCGCACTTTATGTTTGGGTCCCTAAGTTTTCAACATTAAGCTTGTGCTTCACCTGAAGAATTGTGGCTGTCAGATAGCTGCAGTACTCAATGTTAAGCTGACTGGAACCATAAGCTGGTGATCGCTAGCCACGTCCGCTCTATGCTAAGCCCCACAATCAATTCATTGTTTTCTGGTCTCCATGCGTTATAATGACTCCACATGGCTTTTACTACTCCAGCATTATCAGAGTCAATCTGGGTCTTCATATCTCCTGAGAAGGTGATATTATCACCTCAGTCAATACGGTCGAGAGTGGTTCTCAGTTGGCCACAAAATCATCTTTGTCAGCCGGTGTTGCGGCATTGGTAACTGACGATGAGACTGTTTCTCGCTCTTGGTGCAAGGACGACCGCTACGCTATTTTGTGTAGCACAATCAACACCAACATCCAGAATGGTGTATCCGCTCGGGGTGCATTCTTCTTTTGGTCCTGACCACTTAACTTTGCTCAAGCCTTATATTTGGATGATATAGTGTCCCATTTTACGCTCGATCACTAACTGGAACACCCATTTCACCTTAATTTAATGCTCAAACGTTCCAAAAACGAATCATAGTTTGTTTTATTTGCCAAAGGTCATTACCGTAGAATCCATCCGTATCCGCGGCGTGGTATTCGTTTCTTTATTGATCACGGGTCATACATATAAGCTCATTATGGTTTATTTGCCATTTTTTAAAACAAAAGTTACTTTAAACTCACGACTTCCCTTCTATGAGCGTCAATTGTTTTCTGGAGTGCAGCAACATTAATGTCCAATTTATTAATTCTTTCAAGCTGTAATTTCAGAGTTATTAAGGAGTTGTCAATGTTCCGTTTGTCGGGTCCTTTTCGTTTAATTCGCTGAATCCGAGGAAAAGTAATTAGTTCAGTAGCAAGTGTCTTTCATGGGTATATGTTGATAGCCCATCGCTCAACCACCTATTTGGAGAACCAGGTCTTTTGTACTGAACCGCATAGACACGTCTGGTCGATTTCATCTGAATAGGATGTGTTGAAATTCTCTCAGCTATGCTACAAATCCAACTCTATCCACTCTTAGCATACTTCCTGAGATGCATTAGAGTATCTGGTCATTCAGGAAGTCTCATTTCCTCCTTGTCATTGTGGGCCATAGACCGTCTTCGGCAGAACTAATTATTAAATCAATACTTCCAAACTTTTTTCACTTCTTAGGTCACCGAGTTATGCTACAAAAAAAATTTAACAACTTAATCTGCTTAATAATTTAATGTTTTTATTGCCTTCCATTATTATTGTCTTCTAGAGGTGGAAATCTTCGAAAAACTCTGTAACAGATTGTGAGTGTGAAACTGCAGATATTCTTCAGTTGTTTGAAACTTTTACTCACTACCGCCAATTGTGTAATACCTGCAAGTTGAGGCTTTAAAGGCTCAACTGCTGTCACCCCTCTCATACGAATTTCAAATATTTTAGAAATTTAATAAATATTCTCCCCCTTGAAAGTATTACAGCTATAAACGTGAATATTGTGGCAAACTATACTGACAGTCGTCTCGAAATCGTTTAATTACTTCCACTCCTTCTAAAACCTTCCATACTCATACCACAATGTCAGAATAGCAAATGTATCATTTTCCTTGATTCTTGTTAAAACTAGAAAAATTAAATTCAAAAAGAAACGTTTTTATACAATGGCATGTTCAAAAATTCAACTTCACTCACCCAGAAAAATATCTTTTTATATTCAAAATGTAGTCAAAAGGATTTCTATATAGTTTCTGCGCAAGATAGAAGTCCAGTCAAAACATTTTAAAATACATTTTCCAAAGCTGATATCATTAAAAATACATCCTTCCGAAATAATAATTTAAATTTTAAAACTAAAATCAAGATCAAAATGATATCTTTTCGAAAAATTAATTCAAACTTTGAAAATAAAATAAATAAAGTAATATTTTTAAGAAAGGAAAGTTATTAAGAGCATATTTTTATTTTTAAAAGGAAATCATTTCATTTCAATCTTATTTTTGAAATAAAATGGTTCAGAGTAAGTAAATCAAAAAGTTTTCTTTTTGAAATAAAGTGATATTTTAAGATTTAGTTCAAAACGGATTGATTTGAAATTTAAAGGGTGTAACCTTCGCAGTTTATAACTTTCTTTTGAAATTCAAATGCAAATGTTTATTATTAATGCAAATTTGATTAAAACAAATAGTTCCTTTCATAAATTTAAAAACTAAATATACATTTTGCCCAATTTACTGAGTATCTGGAAAAAAAGGTGGTTCGATGTCAGTATGGTCACCATTTTAAGCACTCATTCATTTATTTCACAGGACTACAAATAATGGTTTGGTGAATGTTTTCACAGTGCATTTCGAATTGAATGAAAAGATTTCCGGATTCTACACTGTTACGCTTTATTATTCTCAGCAGAGACCGAAACGTCACAAATAATAAAGCGTAACAGTGTAGAATCCGGAAATCTTTTCTTTAAATTTTGGAGGATAAATAAGCCATGAATTATTTCAAATATACAATTCTCTTCAGACGTCTCGCAAAAAGAAAATTCTGTACTAAGCAGGTAAATCATTTAAAAATGGTAATGGAGATTTTGGTTTTGAAGCAAATAGATTTCAAAGGCTTCTACTTCTACAATGGCGCTACAGCCCAAATCGGACCTTGGCCTCCTGATATTCAGGTTCCTTAACATTTTTTATTAGTTATTGTGGAAGGGTTATTAGCCCTTCGCACAACCCTCTTTCTACGAATTTTTCATTTTCTTAGATTGAGGTGACCAAGGTATATCCAAGCAGGCAATGTGCCGGAATTATATATTGCACCGACCGCGGTTTGAACTCACGACCTTCGCATTACAAGACCAACACACTACCTACTAGGCTATACCCTAGCTTTCATGTTTCAAAGGCTACCAAGTAATTTTAAAAGGTTTAATATTTTAAATAAGAGTATTACGATTTTCGAAAGATATACGGATCTTTCTAGTTCTTTTAAAATGTTTCAATTTTTGAGAATTGCGTTAAAATAATAGTTTTCCCTTTAAATACGAATAAAAAGTTATTGAAAACACCTATTTTAACCAAAGCGTTAAAAGTTTTGATTTGGAATGACATTTTTTTCTGGGGGTACCATCCTCCCTACAAACTCAATCCATTTCAGATAAAATATCACAAGGTTTGACTGTATGCCTAAACATAATTCTGTTATGTTTATACTCCAGATGAAATGTGAGTGTATTATAAGTTTGATCTAAAGTTTGTCTATGGAATAAGACTCGGAGAAAAAAATTGGTTTGGATAGAAGTGTGTTTCGACGCATAAAAACCTCTAAAACGGATTTTTTTTTTACAGAATGACCTGTGTTATAGGTAATTTCGGCCTTTATGTGCAATGCACAAACACAGTCATGGAGGGAAGGAATGGGAATGGGAAGGTTGGGGAAAGGGAGTGAGAACGACCGTAGCGAGTGGAAAAGTTGGTATATTTTTTAGTTGTACTGGCTGCTACTGACAAATATTTGCAGATGTTATGGGGGACTGAATGATAGAAAGCGAACAGAAACCATCTACTGAGTATCTAGGCCTTCTTGAAGTGGAACTGTTTCACTTTTACACCGTTTCCCCATTTTATTGCGAATAATTTTTTATCGCCAGTAGCAACTGAAAAATTTGCGCTTAAAAAAACCCCTGTCTGGAGTGGGAATCGAACCCACGACCTATTGAATGAGAAGCAAGCACGCTGTCCACTACGCTACAAAAGCCTCAGTCTGTCAGTCCATCCGTCCATGCCCTCTCTAGCTTTGGAACGCGATAAACTAGAAAGATAAAAATTTGTACACGTTGTTTCTGACAAAAAAGTACGGAGAAGTTTGTCGAAATGACTTATGTTTAAAAATTTAAAACAATCAAATTTCCTTGAAAACTAAGCTAATAACTTGAAATTTAGAAAATATTATTTTTATCATAAATGTGGTCTACGGTAAACAAATTATTCAAATACTCCCACGCCTTGCACCAACATTCATAGAAACTGCACTTTTTCATAAAATACAAAAGTCCAATTTTACTTTATTATTTTAAAAATAAAGTAATGTGATCGACTTGGAAAAAAAAATTTGCTGCGCTGAAATTTTGTTTTTACGCGTTTCATAACTGAAATAGCCTAAAAATGCAAAAAAAAAATCCGTCCGCCGTACGCCGACGTGTTCGCTCAGCGCACATTAACACCCAAGCCCTTCAAGATAGAAAGTTCATTTTTAGGGGATTGTAGATAGTTGCGGATCTCAGGCGGATACCCATTTTAGGGGGTGTAAGGATTCAGGGGGAGGGTGAGCTCTAAAACCGAAAACTAAGAACTCAAATATCTCAACCATGATTCCAGCTAGGAAGCTAAAAATCAACATACGTATAGAGGGGTTTGTGAGACAAACCTTAAAAATAATTTAAATTTTTTATCCATTGAAGCGGGGGGGGGGGGCTTAGAATCAATTGTCGGCCAAAATTTTTTTTCAAATGATTATATATTCTAAATTACTTACTATAAAAAAAATCACATTTTGAAACCATTAAGGAGGCATGTAGATCCACTAGAATCAGCTTAGTGAGAGGCTAATTATTGTAAGGGAGAAGGTTAGGGGGCGTACAAAGAAAAACACTTAAAAATCAATATCTCGGCTGTTTATTAAGCTATGTAATTGAAACTTGGAACGTATTTTTAGCTCTACAGCAAAATACGAGAAAAATAATAACATTTGAACATAATAGTAGTGGGGGAAAATGGGGAGCATTTCAATAATGGTGCACTTTCCAAAATTTCAAACCGTTATATCTCAAAACTGAATACAGATATCAAACCAAATTGCAGAACTACATGGATGTTGATTTTGGTAAAAATTATACGTCGGGAGGGATAAGGAGAGGGAGGTGGTAAGCAAAAATTTTGAAAATTTTGAGTGATTTTTCTAGGGCTCTGGTGAAACATACAAAGTTTAAATTTTCCACGTATTTGTTGCACATCCAGAAAAAATAATAAAAATTCCGCAATTATTATGCACCGACCTCCCTGGTCTTACGTGCATAAGGTGTTCATGTGCAATGAAGAAAACTTATAAACTGAAAATTTCTGAATGAAATTTTAAGGTAGAAACTTAAAAATTTGTAAAATCCATTTACAAATAATTTCTAAAAGTATGGAATATTAAGTGGTCGAATACTTTAAACGGTTCTATCCCCTCCCATACAAAATTATTTTTTCGACCATTTTTAAGAAATCAATTAACACCAAACTATTAAAAGCTATCAATTTGAAATTTTACGCAAAAACTTTTAAAAATATTCGAAACAAAATTGCGTCAAAAGTTTGAGATCGCGCCTGCCCTTCTACCACCTCCCATACAAAAAAATGATTTCGACCAATTTCAATAAATCAACCTGACCTCCTCTACCCTCTCTCAAACAAATGTTTGGTTACGTGAATGTAAAATACATCGAATTTTATGAAAATTCTATGCAACTTCGTCTATGAAACGGACATTCTATGCAGAGAATATTGGACGTAATTGAAGCAATAAATTAAAACATGTACTGGAGCTATTGATCGTGTTCGCAATTAAGTGTTCAATTGACAGCAGTCCTGCCCTAAAGGGGGCTCCACATGTAAAAGGGGATTCCGCTTGTGAAAGGGGGTTCCACTTGTGAAAGGGGGTTCCACTTGTGAAAGGGTGTTCCACTTGTTAAAGGGGGTTCCGCTTGTGAAAAGGGGTTCCACTTGTGAAAGGGGGTTCCAATTAGTCTTCCTTAACTACTCTAAGTTGCATTTTGCCTTTCCATGTATCTTCAACTTGTCCCAAAAATAACAAGTTGCTCTCGACTTGTTGGCTATTTTTTTTCGGTACATATAACGTTTATCGTGCTCAAATTTCGTAATAAGTACTTAATTAGTAAAAAAAAAATCAATCGAATAGCTTTACTCCTTCTACTCCCTCCCACAATACAACTACAAAACCTTACAATATATCAATTTTCATGAAAAATATAAACGCTACTGATCTTTCACTTGAAAAATGATAAGTGCATATATTCGTGGTCATTTCTGCAAAATCGCTCACTCCTTTTACCACCTTCCATATAAAATTCTCAAATTTACTAAATGTAATGCACCAATTTTCTCAGTGCCTATTCAATTTTTAAAGCTTAAATTTTCTATAAAATTTGAATGATGTGAAAAAAATTAATTCGATGCTTTCACCTTTTTTACCACTCCCCATACAAAATTTCGAAAAATCACACAAATTTCTATTTTATCCAGAGAATCGTATAATTTAGCTTTACGCGTAATCGTTGCCCTGTTATGTTTTTTGTAAGTTGATCTTTAAAATTTATTTCAACAGAGAACTTTTATCATATAATCCGAATTTTAACTTTCCATATTTATGGGTCTGTAATGCGGAAAAGGAGACTTTACGCTAGAGTGGACAATAATGCGGCTTACTAGTAATTTTAACGATCACATTGTTGACATGAGGCTTCATCCATACAGGCTCACTATGAGGTGGGCTGTTTCATCACTGTTTATTGTGGATCGTTTTTTTTCTAAGAAACCCGTTGCACAGTTACTGTGACTAAAGAGTGGTATTTGAGGAACTTGTAAGAAATTTTCACCGAAATAAGTTGATGGTTGCAGATAATGTGTGACTAAAACTCACTTCATTGCAAATTTAATAGCAGTAATCAAACCTAAGCTTCCGAATGAATTAATCTCGTGTAATACACATTTTGTTCTTGCAAAAAGATAAGTTCATCTAACCTTACTATATCAGTTTTTTTTTTTGTGGTTTGTTGTTTCAGGATCAAACTTACAATAATAATGATCTAAAGCAAAAGACCGACATTATCATTCAACGAATTTCACGCGTAACTACGACGATATAGAGTCTGCTTTCAAAAAACAATGGTTAAGAACAAAACTAAAATCGAATTTTTTTTAAAAACATGTTATACATATGAATAGTAATTTGATAAAAGTGGAAACAAAAAAGTTTCGTAAGTTCATCTTTATAGCAAATCTTGAATATCAATATATATATGTGTACCTATTTCTTTCAGTTGAGAAAGAAATTTCGAAAATTAGAACATAGAATATAGAATTTCTAAAAATTGTTCCCCTTCACCTAATCTTTGCATGAAACACTGGTATCTCCTCGCATCACTTCCACTTAAGGTAAATCTCTTATTATAGCTAGAAAAATAACAAATTCAGAAGCAAACTTTCTGAAAACTTTCCTGACATAAACGAAACGACTAAAGTAATTTTCAGAGCTATGCCAGAGTTCATCTATATAATCGTACATACAAGCAACAACATTTTAGATGAGATTCTAGCTAGTCATGAAGCAGTCTCGGGTGTACTATTTTCATTTTTTCGTATTATTTATAAGTACATGCATAATGCCTTTTACTTAAAAAGGTCATACAACTAGACAAGTTGAACAAAACTCTTAGGTTTTAGTTGATGTTCCTTACAAGAAAGTTCTTATAAAATATCTGCCAACAAGTCAGGCGCAAGTTTATTATTCTTGGGACCAGTTGAGGATGCTGGGAAGTCAATATGCAGGTTCTGCTAGATAGGAAAGACTATAGATACTGTATACGAACATACCCTCTTCCGCCGGTGTCGAGTTTGGTATCGGAGCCGTTAATCGAGCTGTCACTCTTCGGTATTTAAAAAGTCGACGCATGACAGCTCGTACTAAAAAGATAATTTCTCTGGAGCTTATACATATTTATACCTGGCCTTAAATTTCGATAAAAAAGAAAAAAAGAAAATCGATCACAAAAAATACAGTAAAAAACTTCGCCTATGATCTTCCATTTGAAAATTTCCCGCTCTGTCCTGGAATCTGGTGTCCAAGCTCGAATACGTTCCTATACAGTACCTTTAGCGAAGACTAAGTGAATGGCGGTTCTAGGGCAGGGCTGTTGTCAATTATTTAATACGATCAATAAGTCTAGTACATATAATCAATATTTCAATCGTATATTAATGGTTTGGGTTTGTATGAGGAGGGGGCAATAGAAGGAGTGGGTAGATATTGGTAACTTCTTAATTGCCACAAAATTTGTAACGCTAAGAAATAAGAATCGGACAAAAAAAAATGAGTGATACATAACTTCAAATAATCACTTAAAAATCTCTAAGCTGCATGTCCGTCCAATTATTAGTAAGACCAAATAAACACTAGACGATTAACTTCACACCTTTTATCCCCTCCTATACAAAATGACACAATTTCGCAGTTTGCTCGAAAAGTATAGACGCTATTTATCTGAAATTTGGATAATATCACTTTTATGATGATTTCAATCTATCGTCCAAAAATTATTCGAGTCCTCCCCTCCTTCCACCACCTCCCATACAATCCGCACTTTTTCATGAATTACTTTAAACAAATTGAAATACTCAGTACGTATAAAATTTTTGAGCAGAAATTATGCACTAAATATTTATTTGTAATTATTAATAAGACCAAAAAAAAATAGAAGATTAGCTTCACTGCTTCTACCCCTTCCCATACAATCTGACACAATTTAATCTTTTGTAGGCAATAGTATGGCACATAAAACAACAACATTAAAATGACATTTTTATAATGCGTTTTTTGAGAAAAACTACATTGATCACAGAATTTTGAGGGTCAAAGTGTCAAAAATTTGTAGTCTGAAGCAAATACCTCAGGATTGGGTACAGGTACACTACGGACTATTACACCAAATGAAAGGTAATTTGATTCCCTAAAAAACAAGCTATAACACTTTGAAATGCGATTATTAGTTTTCAAGATATATCGTTTTGAGTGAGTGAGGGTACAGGTCCGAAACACTTTTCTTGGTCACCCTGTATCTCCGCGGATATTGAAAATGGACCATCTCCGTAGAACAATTTTTTGCTCAAAATATATCCAGGAATAACCCCTTACAAGGTTATGCACGGAGTTCCAAACACCCTGTATTATTTTACATCATTAATGTTATGGTGAGAAAATTATTTGAATTTTCTCATTCCTACAAACAGTACATTTTCAGGAAATACTACAAACCACTTTTTTCAGTTCATATAACATTTATCGAGTTCAAATTTCGGACTAAATCCTTAATTAGTATTACAATTAATATCAGAAAAAAAACATAACAGGGCTACGATTGCGCGTAAAGCGCAATCTTACGATACTCTAGATGAAATAGAATTTTTTGTGATCCCAAGAAATTTTGTGAGTGTTAGAAGGGATGATAGCATTGTACTAATTTTTTCGACTTCATGCTAAAGTAGCTATGAAAATGTTTTATACAAAATGCTTACTCCAAAAACTGAATGGGAACTGAGAAAATTAGTGAGTTTGATTTAGTGAAAATGTGCAGTTTGTATGGGAGGTGGTAGAAAGAGTGGGGGGATTTTGATGATTTTTTCAGAAATAACTAGGAATATTATAAAATTGGCATCCCTTAAATTTCAGACTAGTGCCATTCATAATTTTCAAGAAAATCGATTTTTTGTGAAGTTGTGAAACTGTGTCATATTGTATGGGAGAGGATAGAAGTAGTGAAGCAAATCAAATGTTTTTTTTTTCACCTTAGTAATAATATTAATTAAATATTTATTACAAAATATGAGCTCAACACATGTTATATGTTCTGAGAAAATCGGCTTAGAGCATTTCAGGAAAAAGTGTAGTTTGTATGGGAGGGGGTGGAAGGAAAGGGAGGAAGCAAATAATTTTTGTACTGTAGATTTAAATCATTAAAAAAGTAATATATACCAAAATTGAGACCAATAGCTTTTATACTTTTTGAGTAAATCCATTTATTGTCAAATTGCAAAATTGTGTCATTTTGTATGGGAGAGGGTAGAAGGGGTGAAGTTAATCATCTTGTTTTTTTTGACCTTACTAACAATTTTAAATAAGTATTTGGTGCACAATTTCAGCCCGCTGAATTTTATAAGCACTGAGGAAATTGGCTTAGAGTAATTCATGATAAGTACAGTTTGTATGGGAGGTGGTAGAAGGAGAGAGAGGACACGCACAATTTTTATATGATAGATTGACATTATCATAAAAGTAATATATTCTGAATTTCAGGCCAATAACTTTTATACTTTTTGAGCAAATCCGTTTATTGTCAAATTGCGTAATTGTGTCATTTTGTATGGGAGGGGGTAGAAGGGGTGGAGCGATTTGGCCCGTTCACGAACTTGACCTTACTTTTTTGTCAAAAACGACGTGTACAAAATTTGAACTTTCTAGCTCAACGCGTTCTCAAGCTAGAGAGCGCACGGACGGACGGACGGATGGACGGACGGACGGACATCCGGTTTTGAAATTTTTGAGTGATAATATTAACTTCTGTATTCATCATTTTTTTCTCCGAGCCTTATTTCTTGGCGTTACAAACCTTAGAGCGAACTTATAATACTCTCAGATTCCATCTAGAGTATAATAACCCGATTAGCTTCACTTCTTCTATCGCCTCTTATACAATGTAACACGATTTTACAACTTTTCAAAAATTCGATTTTATTGAAAAGTATGAAGCAGTGCGATGGAAGAGATGGTTACATATCAATAATTTTTTAATTGATTGCTCGAATTGCGCTGTATAGAATGCTAGTTTCATAGACGAAGTAAATTCTATGAAATTCTTGGCGTATTTTATAATCTTAAAATCATACATTTGTTTTAGGGAGGGATGAGGGAAAAGCAAAATTTGTGATGCAGTTTTATTAAGTTTTTTTTTTTTTGAAAATACCAAAGTTCGTAGCTTTTTATTCGTTGTTTATTAGTTGATATACTTAAATTGGTCGAATTCATACTTTTGCATGGAAGGGAGTGGAAGGGCAGAGGAGAATCCAAGACTTTTGATGCAATTTTATTCGAAATAGTTTTCAAAGTGGTTGTACAACCTTTTAAGGCATTTTTTTTAATGAATTTTACAAATTTTCAAGTTCGTAGCTTAAAATTTACTCAAAAATTTTGAGCTCATGTGTTTCTTTTTTTTTATTCAATACTTATTAAACACCTAGTACGGGTTACGGCCTCCTTTGGCGGATAACAGTTTTAGTTCAAAATAATATTTTTCTTTATGTATCAACTGGAAGTATGCACATGCAAAATTGTAGCTTTTGTATCTTTTACCAGAGCCCTAAAAAGTTAGTAAAATTTTTCGACATTTTGGCCCACCAACTTGTTCTACAATTTCAAAAAATTTCAACTTAATATCTGCTCTGAATTTTGAGATAAAACGGTTTGAAATTTTGAAATGGGCACTATTTTGAAAATGCTCACGATTTCCGCCCACTACTATTATTATATTACTAGCGATCGCCCGCGACTTTGTCCGCGTAAGAATCGCAATAATAACATTTTTTGAGAATGTAGTTAGTAGTACATTATGTCGGATAAATATTCTGCTTAGTTTGATGGCTCTTTGAGCACAATGCTTTTGTTGGAATCAGATCCATAAATTATTAAGAATGAAACCATGATACTCGCATTTGTATGGAACAGGCTCGTGATCAAATCAAACCCGTGATTCGAGATCATAAGTATACGTGTTGAAGAGCGTTAAGGATTGGTGAATAGTTGTAGCTTATAGTAATTAAAAAAAGCCCAAATAAAATAACATTAAGCTTAAAAACATAACAGGACTTCGGTGGTACGTAAAGCCCAATTATATGATACTATTATAATAATAATTTTTGTAACCTTATGTGGATCACTCCCCCCTAGAAGGGATGACAGTACTAAATTAATTTATTCCACATCAAGATAGAGTAGCTATAAAAATATTTTGCACAAAATTTAAGCCTGAAAAACTGAATAGGTAACTTGAGAAACTTAGTGCATTGGATTTAGGGAAGGAAGGGATAACTTCGGTTATCAAATACCGGGTGAACGACTAAGGTCAATTCCAGTATTGCCTTTTGGGGAGCGTTGTCCCCACGTACCTGAGGAGTGCGACCAGTCACGAGTTACAAGAAACTCAACTGGAGTAACCTGCACTGTTACGAAGCTTCACCAGAGGTTTTCAGGTATTACGGGAGTCGGAAGCACATGGAAGCTTGCTTCCACCCCCGGCAATGGGTGAGGTCCGCTTAACGGAACACGTGGTGGTTGTGGTAGGCCATATCGAGGGCAGAGTTCTCCGGAGCTCGACGTGGAGTTGCGTTCTCTAACCTGGTGCGATGACCAACAGACTGGCAGAGATTTAGATAGGTCTCGCATCCAGCAGTATAAATGCCAAACTTGCATTTTGTATAAACTGCTACCTTTGGGGGCGTTAATAATTGTCGTCACAAAAACAATCCGTGTTGCTAAAAACAACCGTGAACTCGTGGCTTCTGTCGGTACGTTCACGTAAAGCGTTCGAGATATGGTTCATATGTCCTAATAAAGCAAAAAACTAAGTTTTAGCAATTTATTATCAAATAACAGACAGACACTACAATTATATTTATATATATAGATGTATTGATTTCCCTCCTCCCGTTTCGCCCTTCTACCTGAAAAATTAAGATTATAGAGCTCAATTACCCAATTAACCATCCATCCAAAACCGAACATTGTACCTTTAACGGTCTCGGAGATATGAGTCCACATGTACGGCGTACGGCGGACGGATTGTTTTTTGCATTTTTAGGCTATTTTAGTCATGAAAAGCGAAAAAACAAAATTTCAGGATACCAATTTTTTTTTGTTTGTGTCACAATACTTTATTATTAGAATAATAAAGTAATTAAGACCAGAGAATTGTATTGTTCAAATTAATATTTCGTACTGAATTTTATCTATACATATATACATAACTGTAGTATCTGTCTGTTATTTGCTTACAAATCGCTATATGATAGTGTTTTGCTTTATTGGGATACACAATTTTAAAAATTTTCTCTTTCGGTCTGTCTTTCCGACTTTCACGCAAAAACGGCTGAAACGACTATAATGAAACATACACAGATTATTAGGTGTATCTCAAGATATAATCTCCGTTTGGTTTTATTTCAACAACCCCCTCTCATACAAAATGACTCATTTTCCAAAATATGTAATTATCATTGAAAACTATAGAAGTGAATAATTTAAAATTTAGAATATATTATATTTACCATAATTCTGATCTATGGTATACAAGTATTTGATTCTCCTCTCTTTTTCCACCACCTCCCATACAAACTTTTTCATGAAATACTGTAAACTAATTTGCTCAGTATACAATTTATTAAGTTCAAATTTTGTACTAAATCCTTAATTAGTATTATAATCAATATCGGGTATAAGTAAACCAGTTAGCCTCTCCTTTTCTACCCCATCTCACATAATGTGACACAATATCACATCTTATATATAAAAATAAGTGGTCTACGTATGTACACGCATCACTCAGCAACCGTTCGTCCGATTTGGCTCAAATTTTTTTTGTTGTGTTCGTTAAAGCCCAACTTAGATACTAACGGAGCCAAAAATTGCAAATTTTCCACGAAATTTGGAAAATTTGGAAAATTTCGCTTTCAGTACATTTTGTATGGAGACATTTTTTCGTTTGTTGTTCGCAACTATTCACCAGATTTGCATGAATTTTTTTCTTCGGAATAGTCTCTGCTATCTCAACACACAAAAAAAAAAGAATTCCAGAACAACACAAATGGGAACACACGTCCGCATAGACATACAATTACATACATACATACATATATACAAAAATATGTATATGTACATGTATGAGGCTTCCGTGGCGTAGTGGGAATCGTGCTTGGTTTTCAGTCAATAGGTCATGGGTTCGATTCCCACTCCAGATGGGACTCTTTTTTTTCTCTAAGCACGAATTTTTTTTTTTTTTTAATGTATAAAGATAGCATACGGATGCATATGTATATGTATGACAATGTGGCAGTGTGTTTTGGTTTGCATTCGTCCGGCATTTCTTTTTTATGTGTAGAGATTCGTAAGTAATCATGCCAACTATTTCCAATTCTATATTTCTTTAAAATACATTAAAGAATATGTATACTATCACAGTTCATAGTTCATAGTTAATTAGAAAAGTAGTAAAATAATTTTATAAGGGGAGCATAAGAAGTGATGGGATATCGATAAAATTTTCGTTTATAGACCAGCATTGTTATGCGAATGATATATTTGTTTTCGATTTTCTTTCATACTTTTCAATGAAAGTTACAGATCTGAAATTTAAATTGTATCGATTGCATCATAGTTATAGTTGTTCTTCAAATAATCACTAAATACCCCCACTCTTTCTACCACCTCCCATACAGACTGCACAATTTCACTAAGACCAATAGACTAATTTTCTCTGTATCTCTTCAATTTTTGAAGCTTAAATTTGGTACAAAATATTTTTATAGCTACTCTAGCATGATTTGGAACGAATTGCTGTCATCCATTCTACCACTCCCTATACAAAATTTCTTGATTTGATCACGAGCCTATCCCATACAAATGCGAGTATCATAGTTTCCTTTTGAATAATTTATGGCTCTGATTCAAACAAAATACAAAGAATTGTGTTCGATCCTGAGTGGCGCGAACCGGAATAGAAATTCTTCGGAAAGGATAAAAAGAAAGAAATTCGTTTGTGTTTTTTTCAGACATTAGCCATTAGCCATTAAACTAAGCAGATTATATATCCCACATAATGTAATACTAACTACATTTTCAAAAAATGCTTTTTATTGCGATTTTACGCGGACAAAGTCGCGGAGGATTGCTAGTTAATAAATATATATATCAGTCTAATTATTTGGAAAAAAAGTCGGCCGACCTTCTTTTTCGAACCCCACTGGATACGAAAGTTTATTAATTTTTGATTTTTTCTCTTAAACCAATATATTCGAATATGTAGTTTAAGCATTTTATTTGCATTCGTAGTCGAAATATTAGCAAGTGTAGTTTTTGACTCTATCCCGAAGTTTTAAAGAAATCGCCTTCTTTCTGACAGAAAACTTTCAATTTTGCGGATTTTTCTCAAATATGCTATTTTTGTTTGAATTTTGAACAGTTTGTAAATTTTTATTAGTCAAAGGACTTTTTTCGTGGTAGTGAAGAAACCGAATAGCGCATCAATTGTGTTTTGGATATGACTCTCCGAACACGTCTCCGTTTCGCGCACGTATTCTTCGACGAACTGATTATGTTTTGCTTTTAAAGTCACTAAATGAAAGAAAAACATGAAAAGCCAAAAGTTTTACTCGAATCAACCCACTCCTTGAATTCAAAATAATTTCTACGCAGCATATTTATAATTAACGAAACATCGTTCAATTTATAATTATTTTTGAAAAACTTCTTTACCCACTGTTAGCTTCTAATTTAATAATACTTGCACAAATCTCTCTCGTTACTCTGACGCTATCTAACCAAATTAAATTAGGACATAATCAAAATGTGGTTCAGTCACAGTCCTACTATTCCTAAAGTTTGGTCAAATTTAACAAACGCCCAATTACCTTATTCATTCCGGTATTTTAGTAATCTACTAGGGCATACATGATATTTGGTAACACTGAACCTGACCTAATTAACACATCCCTCTAAATATTTTCAACAAACTTGAACTATATGACCATAAATTAACTAACAAGACCTGAATAAATGTCCTTCATGCGAAGCATATACCACGCCAGATACTTTGATGCTTTTCATTAAATTCCCGAATTCGACTCGTAAACAAGAAAGCTTTGAATTTATAACTCCTTTATATTCCTGTCGTTTGCACACGTAAATTAATAAAATGCTCTATGTGTGGGTTAGTTTTGGGGTTAGGCCTAAAATAAAAACTAAATTGGGTTTCTTTCATGCACAAAAAGAAAAGGTGAAATTTATTTATAAATAAAGCTAATGTGGTTAGAATGGATCGGGTTGGATCCCATTGGAATAAATCGCATCAAAAATTCTGTATGGCGTCTGCAAGGAATATTAACGATTTAGATGATTCTGCATGAGTGATATGAAAGTAAAGTGACTTAGCTATAGTATCGAGACTTACTCGTAGTTACAATTTTTACTTACGCTATGTCGAGCTTTTGCTCGTATAAATAATTCGCTGAAAGTGCTGCGTTGCTATAATCCCCTAGCACTGCGAAAGAAAATTAATGCGACTTTTACACTTACTACTCGCAAGGTCTTTTATCATGCAGTGAATTTCTGTTGGTAGATAGAAAGTGTTACAAATGATGATATTTCCATATTTTAAGTTGGAAATCAAAGTTCTGCCGTACTAGATTTACTTAACACTAGAGTCCTCCAATTGAATTTTATAACTTTTTAATTTTTGAACTTTTGAAACATTTCAAGTGGAATGCATTGCCTAATTAATACAGAGAATTAATCCCAATAATTTAAAAAAATCAGTCGCCTTAAATGGTTCAGTCGTATTTATTTGCCCACTTCAAATTGTTTTTCAGATTTTGAAGGACGTAAGATTTATTGTTATCACATAAAATTTATTTTTCATGAGTACATTTATACCAAAACCTGTATTAGTGCCAATAGAAGTTAACAAATTGCTTTAAAATCAATATTTAAAATATTATAAAAATTTAATAACTGGAAATAAATCATTGTTAAACAAAGCTTAAGATAAACATTTTATAAAAAAAAAATCAGAAAATAAAAAACAAAATTATTTTCACATATCGTCTATTTTTTTGTTTTAAAATCTAAAAACTTTTGAAAGCGTATATTTTTGTAAGACCCAGAACCAAACCAGAGTGCTACGAAACTATTAAATACTGAGATATTAAAAAAAATTATATTAAGATTTATAAATACGTATCTAACTACAAGGACAAAATACATCTAAAATTTTGTTTCGAGAAGACAATGTGTGACGACTTGGATAATTCGCCAGCAGTTCCAGCCATATCAGTAATAAGTGGAGCTAGACCGGCTACACAAAACGGCGGTGAGATGGATGCTCTCCTTCTTGGACGAACCAGGGTAAGTGTTTGTTTCAAACATTCCTCTTTTTACTAGGACAAAAAGACACTTTCCACCAGAACGACCAGACGAAGAAAAAGTATCCGCACATTTACCAAGCTGCAACAAATCCTTATTTATGTTAAGTGCTTCTTGTTTTGACCTTGTCTGAGTACGGACCAGAACATAAATTTTGCATTCACCGAAACACCACAAAATCGATAATCACATCAAAGAATCGACTAAATTTCAGATTTTCTCACAAATCTTTGAAGGACTTTTTACGATAAAGTGGCGCTAGTGGCTGACGTCATGTTTAAGGATTCATCGAAATATATAAACGAATCGTACACCGAACTATCGTGTTCAAAGATGGCGAGATAAAATTAAACTCTTTTAGTCCCTTGAGGTTTATCGGATCGGCGTAGCCGTCGACGCTATTACAACCAATACAATGGCAGAATCCCAAAAGAATAATTTATGACTTCGGGCGTATTACGTTTCGTCTATTTCAATTCGCTTACGAACAGAATTGCGAAGGTCCTATTTTTTTTTTTTGTTGGTGTTCATTTGTGGAAGAGATATTTTCGGGTAGGGAAAAAGTCCGTCATGTTCATTTGCACATTTTTATTTGACATCCGATGAAATTGATATCTATTGTTAAGTTCTGGTATCAAGTATGTCTTTTCACATTAATTCCAATAAAAATCAATTTGAATGGATTTTTGTATAAGATAACTGGATTATGACTTCCATTGATTACTATGAAAATTGTGATCGATTTTTCGAGTTTGAGGAATTAAATTTTTTTTTTGTTATTTATTAGCGGGAAAACCAAAAAAAAGGTCTTATTATCATAGGCAAACCACATTTTTCATATTTTAAATAAAATATAATCTATCTTTAGATGAGAGGGATTTTTGATAAGTATTCGTAATTGGCAAGAAAAAATTTACATTTTTTTTTTGTGAAAAAATTTCGATTCTAGATTTTTTGTCTCACGAAAGTTTGCAGATTCACAAACGGTCACTTTCCATGTAGTACAACCATACACAATATAGGTTTGACGCATGCGTCAAAGAATTCCATATTTAATTTAACGCTGTCGAAATCCTTCTCGAAGTCTACAAACATGAGATATAGTAGCGAGCCAATTTATAATATCGCTATCAGAATTCCTTAAAGCAAGAAATTTCCATAAATCGGTTCCAAATTTAAAAGATGAAAATTATTTTATCCTCTGGCTCATCATTTAGTGAAGGGACGAAACAAACATCCCTACACAAAGTACATAAAAAAGTAAACTGCCAACAAGTCGGGAGCAACATTATTATTTTTGGGACACGTTGAGGATGCATTTAAAGTCAAAATACAGGTTATAGTGGTAAGGAAGACTAAGTGTAGCCCCCTTTCACAAGTGGAACCCCCATCAGAGGCAATTTCGTTTTTACTATTTTTAAACGTTTTGTGTAAAATTTGAAATTGATAGCTTTTAATAGTTAGGTGATAACTAATTTTATAAAATGGTCAAAAAAATAATTTTGTGTGGAAGATGGTAGAAGTTTTAAAGGTATGACCACTCCTCCATACTTTTAGAGATTTTTATACTCTAGATGAAATCTGAGAGTATATTGTGTTTGCCTTACCGTTTGTAACGCTAAGAAATAACTCTCGCACAGAGCCGCCAAGGGTACAGAAATATTTGTTGTCGCTCAGAAATCTCGATTCCGAGTGACCGTCTGTCCGTCTGTCTGTCTGTCCGTCTGTCCGTCTGCCCGTCTGTGCGTCTGTCTACAGCATAACTCTCGAAAGCTTTGAGCTATAGTGCTAAAAATTGTTGTGTGTCGTTTTTAGTAAAAAAGTAACTTTAAGCTCGTGAATGGGCTACATCCCCCCACTCCTTCTACCCCCTCCCATACAAATTTCATGAAATTTCGAAATACTAAGAAATTGATTTTTCTTTGAAACTGTTTAAGCTATAGACTTGAAATTTAGGTCAAAGTATTGCGATATAGATGTCGTTTATACCACGGAATATTGACCCGATCCCTTTACTTCTTCTACCCATACAAATGGACAATTTTGAAAAATACATATTTTCGATTTTCATTGAACCTAGTAAAGCTGAAAAGACGAAATTTTTTCAGAATTAATTTTTCTATAATTGCAATTTATTTTAAAAATAATTATCAACTTCACCTTACTCCTTCTACCCCCTCCCATACAAATTTGACGAAATATTGAAATTTAAATTAAATTATTTTTCTTCGAAACTGTTAAAGTTATCAACTTGATATTTTGTATAAAGTATACAAATAGAAATATTAATAATCTAAACAAAAATGGTTTTGATCCGTACATTCTTTCTACCCCCTCCCATACAAATGCATACATTTTGTTAAATGCATTTTATCGATTTCTATTCAAACTTGAAAAAGTACAAACTTCAAATTTTGCCAGAATTTGTTTCTTAATAATTAAAATAAGTGCTAAAAAAAATATCAGCCCCGCTTCACTCCTTCTACCCCCTCCCATACAAATATCTGTATTATAAATTCAAGAAAAGCATTTCTCCATTGAATATATGAGAGCTATCGACTTTGAAATTGAATCAAAGCACGGTGATGATAAGCAGTTTCAAAATCATCTAAAACGTTCCACTTCCTCTGCCACCTCCCATACAAATGTTCCAATTCCAGGAAAACTATTGCCAATTTCATTAAAAATAATGAAAACTAAAAACTTTAAATTCAGCAATAAGCATTTTGCATGCCCTGTTCGGTGTCATGTAAGAAAAATTCAAACCTCCCCCTCTACCTCTACCATCTCCCATACAAAAGTCTCTATTCATTATTCGAATGAATTTGAGATGACATACTTTCCGGTATATTAAAGTCATTTCCATCTCATCTAGAGTATCATATGATTGGGCTTTAAGCCCAATCATAATTCTGTTATGTTTTTAACTACTTTAGTATGATGGGGAAAAAATTAGTTCAATGCTGTCACTCCTTCTAACACTCCCCATACAAAATTACTTGGGATCACAAAAAATTCTTTTTCATCTAGAGTATCGTAAGATTGCGGTTTACTCGCAATTGTAGCCCTGTTATGTTTTTATTATAATTTCAACTAATTTTAGAAAAACTATCAACTTTATCTCACTCCTTCTACTCCCTCCCATACAAATTTTACGAAATTTCGGAATTTCAATTGAATTAGTTTTCTTCAAAACCGTCAAAGCTATCAACTTTAAAATTTGAGAAAAGTATACTATTTTAAATATGATTGATGCCAAAAAATTCGGTTTTGATTCGGATATTCCTTCTACCCCCTCCCATAAAAATGCGGAATTTTGGTAAATGCATTTAACCGATTTTCATAGAAACTAGAAGAAGTAGAAACTTGAAATTTTGCCAGAACTTGTCCCTTAATAATTGTAATAAATGCTAAAAAATTATCGCCTTCACCTCACTCCTTCAACCACCTCGCATACAAATTTTTGTATTAGAAGTTCAAGAAAAGTTTTTCTTCTTCGAACATATGAGAGCTATCGACATTAAAATTGTAACAAAGCAATGTGATTAGGATGTTGATAAGCAGATTCAAAATCATCCAAAATCTCCCACTTTCTCTGCCACCTCCCATACAAATACCATAAATTCAGATGAAAATGTTCAATTTCCTCGAAAATTATGAAAGCAATAAACTTTAGATTCAGCATGAAATATTTTATATACTACGTTCAGTGTTACATACAAAAATTATAAACCTCCCCTTCTGCTTTTACCACCTCCCAAACAAAAGGTAAGTAAGTATTTCATGTAGAGTATCATAATTCTGTTATGTTTTTAAATGCATTTCGCAAATTTTCAAGTTTATGTGTTTTTTTCATTGCACGATAAACACCTTGTGCCCGTTAAATCCTCCCTTCGGTGCATAACAATTGTGGAACAAATATTAATTTCCTCTATATTTATAAAATAGATGTCCACTTGGATAATTTAAACTTTGTATCTTTCGCCAGAGCCCTAAAAAAATCACACAAAATTTTCGACATTTTTGCTTACCACTTCCCTCCCCTTACACCCCCAACTTAAAATTTTTACCAAAATTAGAGACTATGTATTTCTACAATTTGACAAAATTGCAATTTGATATCTGTACTCAGTTTTGAGATATAACGGTTTGAAATTTGCCCTGCCCTAAAGCCCCCTTTCACTTCTACATCTACAATGGCACTACAGCCTAAATCGGGTATTGGCCTCCTGACCTTCATATTCCTTAACATTTTTCATTATTTATTGTGGAAGGGTTGTTATATCTTCGCACAACCCTCTTTCTATGAATTTTCATTTTCGTAGATTGAGGTGACCAAGGTATACCCAAGCTAAAATTATGCGCCGACAGGGATTTGAACTCATGGACCTTCTGCCAATGAGATACAAGTGCATTTATCCCAGTTTCGAAGAAGTCCAACTTTCTAGACTGAAGAAATTTCTCGAAGGCATTTTCGATGGTTGCTTCATTGTTAAATTGTTTCTCCGCCTAAAAATTATCCAAATGTTTAAGAAAGTGGTAATCGGTTGGCGAGAGGTCTGCTGAGTATGGTGTATGATGAAGAGTCTCATACTACAACTCGTTTAATTTTTTGAATGCAAATTTCCATTCGACGCGTCATGTTTTGCTCAGTAACCTCTTGCGGAACCCACTTATCAAGCTTTTTGACTTTTCCAAGCTGTCGCAAGTGTCGAGAAACTGTCGAATAGTGTACGCTCAGTTTCTCTGCAATGTCCCTTACAATTTTGCGTAGTCAGACTCCACTAGTAAACGCAGCTCATCGTTGTCTATCGATGGTCCTGGGTGACCACATGGCTCACTTTGAGGGGTCGTATCTCCTGACCAGAATTTTTCGAAGCATTGCTGTGTTCGTTCGCTTACTGTGTCAGATCCAAATGCCCTGTTGATGTTTTTGGTTGCCTCCCTTACGTTGTGGCCAAGTTTGAACTCGGAAAGAAAAAGTAACCGTTTTTGACTCGATTCCATGTTATTTTTTCTTTTTTTTTTCTCGGATCTCAATGAAGTCCAAAACTGAAATGACCAAATGTAGGAGTATTTTTACTTCAATATTCATTACTATCAGAGCCACTTGACGGTAGTTTGAGACATGAAAATCGCAACTTCACTTCATCGCGAAAGTCGCCATTTCATGTGCAACAAACTATTAGATTGGGTAAGTGATTTCGATTACCAAAATTTTGGGTAGTGTCAGGTTGATGGGTGAGGCGGAGGGAGTGATGGAATAAAAAACTTCACTTGCCAATATCTCCACCACGAATGCAGACAGAAAGCAGAAACTCGACAGTCGGATATACTGTTCAATTGGCCAAAAGCAAAAATAAATTAATTTTTGTATCCAGTGGAGTCCGCAAAGGCGGGACTAAAAACAAATGGTCGACAATTTTTTTTGTTTTTTCTGCATATTTATGGAATAACTAAACGGAAAAAGTTCATATTTTAGGACCGTTTATGATTATGGTATAGAGCTCCAATATTATTGACTTCGAAAGAGGCCAATGCTTTAAAGAGGAAAGTCAGGGATAGCATCTTGACTACCACTTAAGCTATAGTAATTGACTCTTGTAACATTTATTTAGATATATGTACTAGTGGAATATGAAAAAATATATCATTTGCTCATAACAGTAGCGGGGAGAAATGGGGAGTACTTCAAAAATGGTGCACTTTTTAAAATTTGCGGTATGTCTCAAAATTATTTACAGGTATTCACTTGAAATATTGTCAGATTGAAGATCTATAATTTTAGTAATTTTTTTAAGTTTGTGTGGTGTATTGTGATACAACTGGTATGCCAAGATGTCGAAAATGTTGTCCACTAATTCATTTAGAGCTCTGGTAAGAGAAACAAGTTCAAATTTTGCGTGCATACATACATCCATTTGATGTACAATATCAGTCCCAATAGCACCCAATATAACAAGGAAACATAAAAAAAATTGGGAAAAAACATTTCTAATTTTTTACATAGTATCTTTTTAGCACTATACGCTTTTTCCAGTGATATATAATAGCTTGGATATCCTGTTTATAGTGAGAAGTGTCGAGCTCCCTAAAATAGCCGTCAGCCGCAGACACCACCTTTCCATTTTTCGCAAATATTTTCCACTGATCCATTTTTTCAAGTTTGGAAACAGAAAATATTCCCATTTATTCACTTCAATTCATTGATTTTGGGAGCTGCCATTACTGATGTACGAACTAGTGTATTGTCTTGATGAAACACGTGCAACACGAACATAAAGAAAAAATAAAATAATAATTTGAATCAAAATCCACAGAAGGGAGACTGAACCTGCATGAGGTGTTCCATGTATTTATATTGAAAAAACACAAACACTCAAAATATTTCACTTAAATTTCAAGCTAAAAAATTTAATATTTTCGAAATTCATTTAAAAAAAAATGCATAACAAATCAAGATATGAACTGGGCGAATACGTTCAAAACTTTTACACCCTTCCATACAAAAGTAAAGTTTCGGGCATCAATCAAATTCCTGTTTAGACCCCCTATAAGGGCAAAGGGCAGAAACAAGTCTCTTCCACAAAGCGCGATCCTGTGCATCGACCTTAAGCTGTTGCCAAAACTTGTTTATTCCTCTGGCCTCCTGCTCAACTGCTCCTTCCATGTGTTACATGGTCGACTAACCCGACGTCTTTCTTGAGGATTATAATCCAGAGCCTGTTTGGAAATGTTTCGCTCTGGTTTCCTAAAAGTGTGACTGCCACTTCCGCTTTCGAATCTCAATGCCTATTTTATCCTGTCCAGTAGTACTCCAAAGTTCGTCGTTGGAGATCACTTCTGGCCAGAATATTTCTAAAATGCGTTGGAGGCATTGACTCGCGAAAGTTTGTAGTTTCCTGGTAAGTCGAACGGTCACTTTTCACGTAGTACAACTATATAACAAGACGGATTTGACGCATGCATGAAAAACTCCCAGCTTCGTGCGAAGGGAGATCTCTCTTAACCTCCAGAAAGGGGAAAGGATAGCGGAGGCCTGACGAGCCTTATTTATACCTCAATGCCTCAATATCTTTTTTGGCTCCGCGGTCCATGATGACAATGCTTCCGAGATAACAAAAATCTTGCACGTCTTCCTCACCTTGTCCATTAAGAACAACCGGTGTATTTGCGTTCGAGCCCATGTGCGTGTGCGTGGTTTTACGCACATTTATTTTCAGTCCCGCCTCTTCGCATTTAGAATGCAACAAGCGAACATTTGACTCTAAGTCCGAACGGTGAAGTGCAAGCAAACACACGTCATCAGCATAATCAAGGTGAATTAAGATGTTGAATAGTCTCCATTGAAGAACTTTACCTTCCCCACCTTCCAGTGCAGCTCTCATGATGTCATTTATTACCACCAGAAACAGGGCTGGTGATAATATTCTGCCTGGTCTGACACCCGTTCGCATAGGGAAGCCCTCCGACAGCTCTCCTCTCTGCAATACGCTACACCTTGCATCTTCCTAGGATTCCGTAATCATTGCTGTGACCTTATCTGCAATACTTATCCTACGCAAAGCATTCCGTATGTAATCACGCTTGACGCTATCGAAAGCCTTCTCGAAGACCACAAACATGAGATGTAGTGGCGAACCCATTTCGGCTGACTGTACCAATATTATCCGTAGGGTATTTGTGTGGTCGGTACAAGACGACCCTTTCCGGAATCCAGCCTGATAAACTTCGAGAGTGCTCTCCACGACATCACTAATCCTATTGAGAATTATCTTGGCCATGATTTTCGATACGGCAGTAAGTAGACATATAGCCAATTGCCACAATTCCGAAGGTCGCACAATCCGGAAGGGCTGCATCAGTACTGCACACAGTCATTCTTGTAGTACTGTCATAGTAATTCAATTATAGAACGGCTAGCTATTTGTGCGATAGTTTACCTTATCGATACTCGATACAGGTTTGATACCGAATAAGTAATTATTCAGTAATTGGTAAGTATACAATCAAAATTACTAACTTTTTGATAAAAAGAAATAATTTTTCCTTAGAAGGAGGTTGTAGTTATAATAAAAACATAACAGAAATATGATTGGGCTTTAAGCCTAGATGAGATGGAAATGACTTAAATACACCGGGAAATATTTCATCTCAAAATCTTTCGAATAGCGAATAGAGACTTTTGCATGGGAGGTGGTAGAAGTAGAGGAGGAGGTTTGTATTTTTCGTATATGACACCAAACATGGCATGCAAAATGGTTTTTGCTGAATTTAAAGTTTTTAGTTTTCATTATTTTTAATGAAATTGGTCACAGTTTTCCTGAAATCGGGGCATTTGTATGGGGGGTGGCAGAGGAAGGGGAGCGTTTAAGATGATTTTGAAACTGCTTATCATATCATCCTTATCACCATGCTTTGATTCAGTTTCAAAGTCGATAGCTCTCATATACTTGGAAGAGAAATGCTTTTCTTGAATTTACAATACAGATATTTGTATGGGAGGTGGTAGAAGGAGTGAAGCGGAGCTGATAATTTTTCCAATTATTAAGAAACAAATTCTGGCAAAATTTGAAGTTTGTACTTTTTCTAGTTTTAATGGAAATCGATAAAATGCATTTAACAAAAATTATACATTTGTATGGGAGGGGGTAGAAGGAGTGTACGGATCAAAACAAATTTTTTTTTGCATTATTTATATTTATATTTGTATACCTTATACAAAATATCAAGTTGATAGCTTTAACAGTTTCGGAAAAATTAATTTAATTCAAATTTCAAAATTTCGTGAAATTTGTATGAAAGGGGGTAGAAGGAGTGAAGTGAAGCTGATAATTATTTTCAAAATAAATTGCAATTATATATTTCATGAAAAAGTGTACTTTGTATGGGAGGGGGTGGAAGGAGAGGGAGGACGCAAATAATTTTTCTACTGTAGATTTAGATTATTATAAAAGTAATATATCCCAAAATGCAGATTAATAACTTTTATACTTTTCGTAAATCCATTTAATATCAAATTGCGAAATAGTGTCATTTTGTATGGGAGGGGGTAGAAGAGGTGAAGCTAATCGTCTAATTTTTTTTTGGCCTTAGTAACAATTTTAAATAAATATTTGGTGCACAATTTCAGCCCGCTAAATTTTATACGCACTAAGTAAATTAGCTTAGAGTAATTCATGACAAGTACAGTTTGTATGGGAGGTGATAGAAGGAGGAGGAGGACACGCATAATTTTTATACGGTAGATTGATATTATCATAAAAGTAACATATTCATTTCAGGTCAATAGCTTTTATACTGAAAGAAAAGATTTCCGGATTCTACACTGTTATGCTTTATTATTCGTGACGTTTCGGTCTCTGCTGAGACCTTTATCAAACAGTTTGATTTCCGGATTCTACACTGTTATGCTTTATTATTCGTGACGTTTCGGTTTCAGCAGAGACCTTTATCAAACAGTTTGATAAAGGTCTCAGCAGAGACCGAAACGTCACGAATAATAAAGCATAACAGTGTAGAATCCGGAAATCTTTTCTTTCATTTCAAAATGCACTGTGAAAACATTCACCAAACCAGCTTTTATACTTTTTGAGCAAATCCGTTTATTGTCAAATTGCGCAATTGTGTCATTTTGTATGTGAGGGGGTAGAAGGAGTGGAGCGATTTGGCCCATTCACGAACTTGACCTTACTTTTTTGTCAAAAATAACGTGTACAAAATTTGAACTGTCTAGCTCAACGCGTTCTCAAGCTAGAGAGCGCACGGATGGACGGACATCCGGTTTTGAGATTTTTGAGTGATTAGATGAACTTCTGTATCATTAATTTTTTTCTCCGAGCCTTATTTCTTAGCGTTTCAAACTTTAGAGCAAACTTATAATACTCTCATATTTCATCTAGAGTATAATTTATATTTTTATTACCTTTCTGGATCGAAACTTTTCAATCTTTAAAATTTTAATAGACAATACACAAAGGAATTTTTATTTCTGCAGTCAGAGCAAGCAATCTTGCGTCTATTTCTAGTTATCTGCCTCTAATGCTGCATTAGTAGGGGCACTATCGTCCCAGTTGCTCCAAGGAAGCAGGTTCTTGCTGACTTTGGCTGAGTACTTGTCTATGAAAATAGTCATCACTTCTCCAATGCTGTAAATATTACTATGGACCTAATAATTAGTAATGTTGACTAAGAGGTTAGCTTAAGGTTAAGCCCTAGGTTTTGTCTAGGAGTTTCGTGAAAGCCAGCATTCCAGATGAAATCTAGAAATACTCGCAGTTATTTTAATTAACCCGAATAATAAAGTATTTCATCAGAAAATACAATTTTAAGCGACGGCGATCTTAGCAAAACATTTGGCGCTGCAATTTAAATGAAGGAAATCCGCAGTTTAAACCAAACGTTCGATTTTAACTTAACTGCCTATTAGAGTAATGAGTAATGTTTTCAAAAAATTCAAAATATGTCAATAAGCTAATCAATAGAGAATACATATAAATCTATAAATAAACCGCGTACTCTTCTAAAATGGTACAACGTCATAACAAACTAATAAATTTCATTAATAGGTACTGTCTATAAAATTTTGTTTATCGATATTCACTACTTCAAGACGATTGCTTTAATCTCCAGCAGTTTTACGTCTTTAATAATCACAAAATTAGACTTAGCACTTTGGCCGATTGTATCTCTATTTAGTCGTATTTATTTATTGCCATGTACCGTCACTTTAACTTTGTATTGTGCGGAAAGAAGTTAAAACTGTTGGGAAAATGTTTCCTTTATCAAGCCATAAAGGGGCTAGAAACTGAGCGAAAGATACCGCTTTTTCATTGTGCGAACTTAAACGAGAATGTTCACTTTGTTCTCATCGCTTGGAGCAGAACCCTAGTATGTACTTTCGTGAATAAAACAACTTCATATCCATATATCTAGAATAGGATGATGTCCTTGTACGATCCTTTTTCGTTACGTCGTTTTTTTTTTTGTGGCTTCAGGAATTTTTTTTCTTCCAAGATTTACCCAAAGAACGTGAAGCTCTAAAGGCAGTTTGCCAATAGCGATAAGGATTCCAATATTGATCTGACATTGGACGCGCTTAGTTCTATTCATGCATCCTTTCTTCGCCCATTTATCACCTCGGTTTCTCGGGCTTTCTTCGCTCCCCCACGACTTGGGATGCGCCCTATAATCGCTGTTAGGCATGAATTGAATTTATGACTTCATTGTACGCTTCACCTGGCGTTATAAATAGAATAATTCATTTCGACGTGACGGGTTTTTGTCGGCGAAGTGCAAGTGGAAATCTCCTAATCACAATTATTTGATCGCTTGGTAGGCATTCTGTCTGCGTTTTTGTCGTTTGATGTGATTATAATATCCAGAATTTTCATATTTTTCACATTTAATTTTATTCACCTTAAGGTTCTTCCATACCTGTCTTCTTCTTCCTTAGCGTTTTCGCTGAATTTTAAAGTTTTATAGTTCAAATGCATACTTTCGGTCTAGTCTCTCGTGTACTTACATTAGTACCAAAGTTTTGAATTTAATTCACATCGAAAGCAAAATTAACTACGCCGTAATTCGAAATTTAGTGAAACGTGGAAACTTCTGCTTTCGCAACGATCCAAACTACAAAAACTTCGTATCTTATGTAAGAACGCGAGAGGCAAGCCGAAACTACTAATTTAAACACTAGAAATGTAATATTGAGCAAAACCACTAAAGAAGAAGAAGAAAGGTTTGTGTTAATTGCGTTCGAATTCGAAACCATTTTTGCTTCTTCTTTTTTTGGGAATATCGAGTGGGTGTAAATCTATAAATCTTATTTGCGGAATCGAAATAGTAACCTGTAGATAACAAGTCAATTTTGTCTGTTCGTGTATTTGTATAGCTTTCGTCAACATCACTGTGAAAATCGAAGGTTTCAAATAATGTATGATTACTTCACGGCTGAAGAAAAGAATCCATTTTCAGGAAATTTTATAAGTGGTCGTTACCGTAATTTACTGAAATAATTTTTTAATGACTCTAACAATGCTCAGAAAAGAAACGAGCTCGTTATGTTTCAAGATATTTGAGGGAAAATCAAGAAAGTTTCAGCAACGATACACAAACTGGATTATTGATTTTTCTTTCAATTTTCCTTAGAGAAACTAAAAAAAGGAAAAGACTTGGTCAATGCACTTGTTCGATGGGGAATATTACACATTTCAAGGGTGCTGCTATGAGGATATTAATAACAATTTTAGAAGTACTTAGTAAGAAATCGATAAAATTACATTTTGAGGATTTGTTCGTTGAATTTGTTTGTCTTTAAGGCTTTTAGATTTGTAGATAAAAAAATTTACAGAACAAAATTATAACAGTTTTGGCAATCGTTTGCACTTATCTCTGATTCTGCATCTTGATCTGGAAATCCTTATTAGTGAATGTATAGGGGAATTATCGATAGCTATCGATAGCTATTTACAAGATGGTAGCCATCGTTAACACTAATATGTGTATACTATTATCTACTTCAATTACAAAAAAAAATTAAGTAAAAATTACTCTTGCGAATTTCACCGAAATTTTCAAATTAGACTCTGTATGGAGCAATCGTTTTATTTTGGGAAATTTATTTTGAGACAAATGAAATTCGCATAAATATATCCCAATTCCTAAGCCAAAAGAATATAGAGAGAAATATATATTTGGATTTTGGGAGAATTAAATTTAGTAAGTTTTATACTTTTCGATTTGACAATAATATAACTTTATTTCTTACACATCTAGTCATTGATTGAATTGTATCTTAGTAGCAAGTCAAAGGCAGATGAAAAAGAATATAACTTGAATTTCTTCCATTATAACCTTCATTTATCATGACTTCATAAAACTTTGAGAAGTGATTTGGGCACGAGTATGAGTAATGTTGTCTATCAAGAACTAATGGATTCTGTTTCGAAACTTTAAGAAATGAAAATTTTGTTAGCCATTCAGTAAGTGTAGTCCTTGTTATATCTTATTCGTGATATACTTGAATTAGATTCCGTTTGATTCGTGTCATGTCAAAACATATAAACTTCTCAAATGTTACAAAATTAAATTGCACATAAATTTATGCAGCCCAACCAGATTTAGCACGTAATCTCATGATTAAAATATCTGCCCATAAATCGTAGTGTTATTATTTTTGGGACGATTTACGACGATGCAGGTTCAGGTTTTAGTATGAAAGGTATGAAAGGCTTGTAGGCACTGGGTACTGCCAATTAGTTAACACTTAACTGCAATTATTAACAAGCCTTCCGATGCTTAGATTCTATATTTGAGTAATTTATTTATTCAAATTTGGATTTGTGGAAAAAGTAAATATGAATGACAATGTTTATACTGTAGATGAAATCTGAGGGTATTATAAGTTTGCTCTAAAGTATAATACTGTTAATTTTTTTTTTCAATTACTAAGGGACAAATTTTGGCAAAATTTTAAGTTTGTACTTTTTCTTTTTTCTTTTTAAGTTGCCATCACAACTTAGGGGGTTACCCTTTAATGTAAATTACACATGTCGGTAAGGGAGAAAAAGGAGTTAAGGTTAAACGGGATTAAAAGGGGGAAGAAGCCTAAAATGCCGGTGGACGTTGAGTTTGAAACGTCGAAATTCAAACGACAATGGAAAAACAGCTTCAGGCAATGCATTCCAGAGCTTAGAAGTTCGGGGTATGAACGACTGACTATATTTCACTGTTCGGGAAGTTAGAAGCTTAACAGTTAACTCGTGTGCGCTTGAAGCTAGGCGAGTGTTTCTAGGAAGTGAGTACAGAGGTGGAATAAGTTTAGCAAGTTTCTCACTACATTTACCATGAAAGTAGCTGTAGTAAATGCTTAGTACTCCGACATTTCTGCGATGCTCGGCTTATAACAATTATGGAACAAGTTATAATTATTTTTCTATGTATATCAAATAGATGTATCCACATGCAAAATTTAAACTTTGTATCTTTCACCACAGCCCTAAGAAAATCACTCAAAATTTCCGACATTTTTGCTTATCACCTCCCTCCCCTTACACCTCCCAACTTAAAATTTTTTCCAAAATTAACGACTATGTAGTTCTACAGTTTAACAAATTTTCGATTTGATATCTGTACTCTATTTTGAGATATAAGGATTTGTAATTTTGAAAAGTCATTTTTGAAATGCTTCCCCTTTTCCCCCAATGCTATTATTTCAATATGTTATATTTTTTTCGTATTTTCCTAGTATAGTTTAACATACGTTTTAAGTTTCAATTACATAGCTTAAGAGATAGTTGAGATATTTATTTTTAAGTGTATTTCTTTGCACCCACCCTGACCATTCACCTTACAATAATTAGTCACTATTTAAGCTGATTCTGGTGGAGCTATACGCCACCTTAATGGTCACAAAGTATGAATTTTTTACAATAACTAATTTCGAAGATATAATCATTTGAAAACCAAATTCGGCCCCAAATTGTTTTTAGCCCCCCTTTTCGGAAGCCAATGGATAAGCATAAAAGAATTATGGTTGGGCTTAAGCCCCAACCATATGATATTCCAGATGAAATGGGAAAGACTTTAATATACTGGAAAATATGTCGTATCAAACTCTTTCGAATAGTGAATAGAAACTTTTGCATGGGAAGTGGTAGAAGTAGAGGGGGAGGTTTGTATTTTTCGTATATGACACCGAACATGGCATGCAAAATGTTTTTTGCTGAATTTAAAGTTTTTATTTTCATTATTTTTAAAGAAATTGGACATATTGTTCCTGAAATTGGGGCATTTGTATGGGAGGTGGTCGAGGAAGTGGAGCGTTTAAATGATTCTGAAACTGCTTATCATCATCTTTATCACAATGCTTTGATACAATTTCAAAGTCGATAGCTCTCATATATTTGAAGGAGGAATTCTTTTCTTGAACTTATAATACAGATATTTATATGGGAGGGGGTAGAAGGAGTGAAGCGGAACTAAAAAATTTTTCTAACATTTACTGAAATTTTTAAAAAACAAATTCTAGCAAAATTTTAAGTTTGTACTTTTTCAAGTTTTAATGGAAATCGATTTAATGCATTTAACAAACATAACAGGGCTACGATTGCGCGTAAAGCACAATCTTACGATACTCTAGATGAAATAGAATTTTTTATGATCCCAAGAAATTTTGTATGGGGAGTGTTAGAAGGGATGATAGCATTGAACTAATTTGTTCCCCATCATGTTAAAGTAGCTATAAAAATGTTTTGTACAAAATGCTTACTCCAAAAATTGAATGGGAACTGAGAAAATTAGTGAGTTAAATTTAGTGAAAATGTGCAGTTTGTATGGGAGGTGGTAGTAAAAGTGGGGGATTTTAGTGATTTTTTGAGAAATAACTAGGAATATTATAAAATTGATATCCCTGAAATTTCAGACTAATACCATTCATACTTTTCAAGAAAATCGATTTTTTGTGAAGTTGTGTAACTTTGTCATATTGTATGAGAGGGGGTAGAAGCAGTGAAGCTTATCAAATATTTTTTTCTGATTTTAGTGAAAATGCTAATTAAGTATTTATAACAAAATATGAGCTTGATAAATGTTATATATTCTGAGAAAATCGAGTTAGAGCATTTCATGAAAAAGTGTAGTTTGTATGGGAGGGGGTGGAAGGGGAGGGAGGACGCAAATAATTTTTCTACGGTAGATTGAAATCATTATGAGTGTAATATATCCCTAAATTCAGGCTAATAGCTTTTATAGTTTTCGAGTAAATTCATTTATTATCAAATTGCGAAATTGTGTCATTTTGTACGGGAGGGGGTAGAAGGGGTGAAGCTAATCGTCTAATTTTTTTTAGCCTTACTAAAAATTTTAAACAAATATTTGGTGCACAATTTCAGCCCGCTAAATTTTATACGCACTGAGTAAATTGGCTTAGAGTAATTCAAGACAAGTACAGTTTGTATGGGAGGTGGTAGAAGAAGAGAAAGGATG
This sequence comes from Chorisops tibialis, assembly GCA_963669355.1. Classification (NCBI taxonomy): domain Eukaryota; kingdom Metazoa; phylum Arthropoda; class Insecta; order Diptera; family Stratiomyidae; genus Chorisops; species Chorisops tibialis. Next base: position 107,887,194 of record OY770262.1, on the reverse strand, counting down.
CGCATAATTTTTTTACGGTAGATTAATATTATCATAAAAGTAATATATTCCAAATTTCAGGTCAATAGCTTTTATACTTTTTGAGCAAGCCCGTTTATTGTGAAATTGCGCAATTGTGTCATTTTGTATGGGAGGGGGTAGAAGGGGTGAAGCGATTTGGCCTGTTCACGAATTTGACCTTACTTTTTTGTTAAAAATTACGTATACAAAATTTGAACTTTCTAGCTCAACGCGTTCTCAAGCTAGAGAGGACACGGACGGACAGACGGACAGACGGACGGACGGACGGACATCCGGTTTTGAGATTTTTGAGTGATTATATGAACTTCTGTATCATTCATTTTTTTCTCCGAGCCTTATTTCTTGGCGTTACAAACTTTGTGGCAAACTTATAATACTCTCAGATTTCATATAGAGTATAAAAAATTATGCATTTGTATGGCACGGGGTAGAAGGAGTGTAAGGATCAAAACAATTTTTTTCCGTAATTGATATTTCTATTCTTATACCTTATACAAAATATCAAGTTGATAGCTTTAACAGTTTCGAAGAAAAATAATTTAATTTAAATTTAAAAATTTCGTGAAATAAGAAGAATAACATTCCATAGATGATTTTTTGAACATGCAATCAATTAAAATATTATTAGCATCCATGTCTTATTAGATCAGTATTGTCTTGAAAATTGTTTGAGTGGTGCTTTCTGCCACCAGTGAGGGGATTTAAACGATTTCTACAGCGGGGGACTTAGAAATAGTACAATTTAAGTTTCAGATCAGATCAGATTATGCTTTCCAAGAAAATCAACCTATTATAAAGTTGTTTAATTGTGACGTTGGTGATTGATTGTTGGTGGGATCTAACTAAATTCTGCACATCGCACTACAATCACTGCCAGAATTCATTGTATTTTTTTTTACGATTATCGAAATGCGAAATGCGCGATGCAGTTAAGTCAATGTGGGTAAGGTTAAAAACTGGATATAGGAAAATTAGTAGGGAAACACAGGAGAGAAGAGTTTAAAGTGGCGGTGAACGTTTTGCTTAAACTGCTGGAGGTTTTATTCAGTGGGAAAGAGGTTGCCTGGTAATGAATTGCACAACACTGTTGTCCGAGAAAAGAAATACTGCCTAAACTTCACTGTTCTCCACGGGTAGGGCTTCACAGTGTTTTCGTGTGTGTGTGCAGCTTGGCGAGTATTTCGGAGTGCATTGCGTAAAGGTGGTATTAGGGCTTTTAATTTTTTGCTGTATTTAGCATGAAAGATTCTATAGTAAATGCAGAGTACTCCGATATTTCGACGAAGCTCGAGGGAGTGAATAGAGTTTCGTATTGAATTGAGTTTCATTTCCAGTTAATCAGAATGCATGTTTCTGGATACGGGCCAGTAGAGCCAGATGTGGTTTTGGAGTCCCAGCTCAAACGTGCGAGTTTTATTCTATTTGAGCTTCAACTCTTTGATACGCGCTGAGCAAACTAGCTCATTATATTTCGTGAAATGATGCAGTTTGTATTGGAGAGAAAAAAGCACTGTAAGTATTTCAAATATTTTAATAAAATTAAATAATGTCACTAATGAAAAGTGTTAACTTCCAAAATTCAAAACACTAGCATTGATATTTTCCAAGAAACTCAAATTATAGAGTTGTATTATTGTGTCATTTTGTATGGTAGGTGATAGAAGATGCTTCATTAATTCAACAGATACTGAAAAAAGGTTGCCTTGCATTTCGTGAAATTGTGTAGTTTGTATAGGAGGTGGTAAAAGGAGTGAAGCAACTTCAATTTGTTCTTCAGAAACAAATATTTTTATTAAATGGTATGTTGAAAATCATTAGCATTTATATTTCCCAAGAAAATTAACTTATAATAATGCTGTGCAAATGAGTCGTATTGTATGCGAGGGGCTAGAAGGGGTGAAGCTATCTAGCCCGTTCACGAACTTAACATTACTTTTTCACTAAAAATATCATGTACAAAATTTTAAATTTCTAGCTCAACGCGTTCTCAATCTTGAGATCGAACGGACGGTCATCCGGTTTTGAGATTTTCGAGTTACAAAAAATATTTCTGTACCATTGTCGAGCATTATTTCCAAGCGTTATAAATGGTAAGGCAATACTCATAGATTTCATCTCAAGTATAAAAACTGATAATGTTGTAACACAGAAAAACAACAAACTCTGCAGCAAGTGAAAAATTTTACTTTTATTTTTTTACGTGCTTAGTATAATCATGTGATTTACGAACGTAATTGAATGCTTAATGAAAATAAAAAACTTAAATTATTGCCGATCTCTCAGACTACATTTCAAAACTATTTTGTTTGATAATGAACATTGAAACGTACTAGCGATTACATTTTTTTTGTTGTTTTTATTGAAATCTTGGAAAAGTCTTGAGTAATACCGCTTTTGCTTATTCAAGCATAAAAAGGGATACCAATATAAACGAATCTAATAAAAATCTAAGGTTTGATTGATGAATAAAACTGACTTCGTTGCGTCTTTCAGATGAAATTGGTAAAGCTATCGTTTTTTCGTACAGAAATTTCAAGTCAACTCATGTAACATGAGCGCTTAGATCCTGAGGGTCAGGTATGTAATTCATTGCTATGAGCATAGTGCTTTTAATATTTTACAAAAATATTGGGTCATTTTTCCAAAAAGGACTTGTCCATCTGCAGATTAGATTTGAGTAGCTATCGCTTAAAGAAAAATGTTCAAAGGATAATATACGATTCGTTGATTATACTTTAATGAATGGTGTCTTATCGTTTGGAAAATTTTCGTTAATATTGAATTACTGCATCCATTGTACATTAAACGTTAAATATGGTGGAAAAATATTCTCGTATAATAAAGTTCAGAAAATCTTCTTTCTTCTAATTAACTGCCGGAATTCCGACGACAACATTAAAAATAGATAGCTCTCACTTAACGCCGACACAATTTAACTGATTTATTTATTCATTATCGAGCTGCTTCGGATTTTCAATATATAAATAGACTAATCGATTAAGAAAAATACTTCTTTTTTACAGAATCACGTGTGTTATAGGCAAGTTCGGGCTTTATGTGCAATGCACAAATACAGTCATGAAGAGAAGGAATGGGATTGGGAAGATATGGGGAGGGACGTGAGAACGTCCGTAACGAGTGGTGAAGCTAGTATATTTTTATACTCTAGATGAAATCTGTACACGTAATTTTTGACAAAAAATTAAGGTCAAGTTCGTGAACGGGCCAAATCGCTTCACCCCTTCTACCCCCTCCCATACAAAATGACACAATTGCGCAATTTGACAATAAACGGACTTGCTATAAAAAGTATAAGAGCTATTGGCCTGAAATTTGGAATATGTTACTTTTCTGATGATACCAACCTACCGTATAAAAATTATACGTATCCTTCCTCTCCTTCTACCACCTCCCATACAAACTGTACTTGTCATGAATTACTCTAATCCAATTTACTCAGTGCGTATAAAATTTAGTGGACTGAAATTGTGCACCAAATATTTATTTAAAATTGTTAGTAAGACCAAAAAATTTAGATGATTAGCTTCACCCCTTCTACCCCCTCCCATATAAAATAACACAATTTCGCAATTTGACAATAAATGGATTTACTCGAAAAGTATAAAAGCCATTAGTCTGAATTTTCGGATATATTACTTTCATAATGATGTAAATCTATAGTAGAAAAAATATTTGCGTCCTCGCTCTCCTTCCACTCCCTCCCATACAAACTAAACTTTTTCATGAAATGCTCTAAGACGATTTTCTCAGAACATATAACATTTATTGAGCTCATATTTTGTAATAAATACTTAATTGGTATTATCATTAATATCAGAAAAAAATATTTGATTATCTTCACTGCTTCTACCCCCTCCCATACAATATGACACATTTTCACAACTTCACAAAAAATCGATTTTCTTAAAAAGTATGAATGATATTAGTCTGAAATTTAAGGGATATCAATTTTACAATATTTCTAGTTTATTTCTGAAAAAATCACTAAAATCTCTCCAATCTTTCTACCACCTCCCCTACAAACTGCACAATTTCCGTAAATCTAACTTACTAATTTTCTCAGTTCCCATTCAATTTTTGGAGCTTACATTTTGTACAAACCATTTTTATAGCTACTTTAGCATGATGGGGAAAAAATTAGTTCAATTCTATCATCCCTTCTAACACTTCCCATACAAAATTTGTTGGGATCACAAAAAATTCTATATATTTCATCTAGAGTATCGTAAGATTGCGCTTTACGAGCAATCGTAGCCCTTTTATGTTTTCAATTGTATTGGCTGCTACTTAAAAATGCTTGCAGAGGTTTTAGCGCTCCCCCCGCCTCCCCTTTAACCCTTACACTCCTGAGTGTACACGTACGGCGTACAGACGGATTTTTTTTGCAGTTTTAGGCTATTTGAGCCATGAAACGCCAAAAAATAAAATTTCAGAGTAGCACTTTTTTTCCAAGTCGATCACAGGGCTTTAGTATTAAAATAATAAACTAATACTTTCACGAAATAATGATCTTCAATATGGCATTTTCAAATAAATATCCTTGCTTTACAAAAGAAAGTTGTCTCGTAATTGGGTTGAAATTATTTATTATACGTTGTTTCTACCCTGTTCTACAGTTGCGAATGAAATATAACCGAAACGTTTCATGTATGCGAGTTTTCTCGCAATGATGAATTATATCTAATTTTGCTATCAAATTGCAAACGTGCAAAACATTTCATAATAAAATCAGATTTATGCAATTTCTTAGCGCTCAAGTTCATTGAAACAAATGTCGAAACCGTTTGAAACATTAATAGAGCTGTATGCAAAACCGTGAAGAGAATTTTAGTATTTTATGATTGTTCGGTAGTAATATATTATTTGGGCAACGATTGTTATTGTGGGATTGGGAAATCGTTTAAACTGTCCTTAATGGAGCTAGAAATGAAATGGTGATTTCGTATTAGTCAGCACGAGGGACATACATCCCCAATGGAATTCAATTAAGTTATGCATTTTGTAAAATGGAGTGTTCTATTTGTCGTTAATTTAAGGCTCGAGTAGGGAAACATGCAAGGCTTGGCATTACATTCTTCTTGTAATTAACTAGCCATCGCCTGCGACTTCGTCAGCGTAAGAATCGTAATAACATGCAATTTTTGAAAATGTGGTTAGTAATGCATGGAATGTATAATCTGCTTAGTTTAATGGCTCTTCGTACACGATAATGCGTTTTGTTGGAGTCAAAAACATGCTACTCGTAGTTATTAAATTGGAGAAATCAATAACTCGCAAGTATGCTACATTTAGGTGCCTATGACTAAAATAATTATACTCTAGATGAAATTTAAGAGTATATTGTGTTTGCCTTACCGCTTGAAACGCTAAGAAATAACGCTCGCACAGAGCCGCCAAGGGTACAGAAATATTTGTTGTCGCTCAAAAACATCGATTCCGAGTGACCGTCTGTCTGTCTGTCCGTCTGTACGTCTGTCCGTCTGTCCGTTGTCTGTGCGTCTGTCTACAGCATAATTCTCGAAAGCTATGAGCTATAGTGCTAAAAATTTTTGTATGTCATTTTTAGCAAAAAAGTAAGGTCAAGTTCATGAACGGGCCAAATCGCTCCACCGCTTCTACCCCCTCCCATACAAAATGGCACAAATGCGCAATTTGACAAAAAACGGATTTGCTCGAAAAATATAAAAGCTTTTGACCTGAAATTTAATAATATATTACTTTTATGATAATATCAATCTACTGTATAAAAATTATGCGTGTCCTCGCCCTCTTTCTACCACCTCCCATACAAACTGTACTTGTCATGAATTACTCTAATCCAATTTACTCAGTGCGTATAAAATTTAGTGGACTGAAATTGTCCACCAAATATTTATTTAAAATTGTTAGTAAGGCTAAAAAAAATTTAGACGATTAGCTTCACCCCTTCTACCTCCTCCCATACAAAATGACACAATTTCGCAATTCGGCTATAAATGGATTTTCTCGAAAAGTATAAAAGCTATTAGTCTGACTTTCGGGATATATTACTTTCATAATGATTTCAATATACAGTATAAAAATTAATTGCGTCCTCCCTCTCCTTCCAACCCCTCCCATACAAACTATACTTTTCATGAAATGCTCTAAGCCGATTTTCTCAGAACATATAACATTTATCGAGCTCACATTTTGTAATAAATACTTATTTAGCATTATCACTAAAATCAGAAAAAAATAATTGATTAGCTTTACTGCTTCTCCCTCCCATACAATATGACACAGTTTCACAACTTCACAAAAAATATATTTTCTTGAAAAGTATGAATGTTACTGGTCTAAAATTTAAGAGATGTCAATTTTATGATATTTTTAGTTATTTCTGATTTTCACTAAATCTAACACACTAATTTTCTCAGCTCTTATTTAATTTTTGGAGTAAGCATTTTGTATAAAACATTTTTATGGCTACTTTAGCATGATGGGGAAAAAATTAGTTCAATGCTATCACCTCTTCTAACACTCCCCATGCAAAATTTCTTGGGATCACAAAAAATTCTATTTCATCTAGAGTATCGCGCTTACGCGCAATCGTAGCCCTGTTATGTTTTTTATTTAAATCTACACTTACTTTTCCAAAGGTTTATCCTAGGGATTTTTTTAGTCATTAAGAAATTTTACCATCATGCTATAGTGTATGTATGTAAATAAACTGCCAACAAGTCGGGCGAAACTTTATTATTCTTGGGACAAGTTGCGGATGAGTGGAAAGTCAATATGCAGGTTAAAGTAGTTAGGGAAGACTTAGTGAAAGGGAGTTCTTGGGAACGGCTGTTGTCAATTTAACAATATTTCATTCGTTTCTGCAAATTAAGGTTCTTATGAGGGGTAATAGTAAGGGTGGGTGGATGCTAAAAGCTTTTTAATTGATTGCTTGAATCACGTCCAATATTCTCGGTATAGAATGTTTTTCATAGATGAAGTTGCATAGAATTTTCATAAAATTCGGTGTATTTTACATTCACGAAACCGAACATTTGTATGGAAGGGGGTAGAGAAGGCAGGGGAATCGTAAAAATTGATATGCAGTTTTATTTCGTTTCTCTTGTAAGGTGCTTGTACAAAATTTCAAGTTCCTAGCTTTAAGTTTGTTGGTTATTAGTTGATTTAATGAAATTGGTCGAAATCTTAGTTTTGTATAGGAGGGGGCAAGCGCGATTTCAAAACTTTTAACGTAATTTCATCTTAGCTATTTTTGTAAGTTTTTATGCAAAATTTCAAATTGATAGCTTTTAATAGTTCATCATCTTCAACTGATTCTCTGCCTTACCTGAATAAACTATGCCACTTATAAATCATTGTTTTTCTAGGGCAATTGTCTCCGTAAACAGATGACATTTCTTCTAAAATGATTTATGGCGTTTTTTCTTGGAACTTTATGACAGCACGAAACTAAATTTTTTCTACAGTTAGCGTTTTCTTTCCGATTAACTTGTTGATAACCAAAATGTTAGTCATTCGATTTAACAAAAACTGTATATTTATACCTGGATTAAGTGTTAGAATAACTCCCGGTAAAAATATATTTCCCCTCCCTTGTCCATCTCCTTCGTTCCACGAAATTTTTGACCTCTACTCGTACTTTCGTGCCACCAGCACAAAAATTGCGCTGTCGAAGCTGTGCAATTGTACCTTTAGCTAAAATAAACATAACAGAATTATGATTGGTCGTAAAGCCCAATCATATAATACTCTAGATGAAATAGGAAAGAGTTTATTGTATCTGAAAATATGTCATCTCAAATTCTTTCGAATAGAGGATTGTGATTTCTGTATAGGAGGTGGTAGAAGCAGAGGGCGAGGTTTGTAATTTTTATATACACCGAACGTACTATACAAAATGTTTCACGCTAGTTTTAAAGTTTGTAGCTTGCATAATTTTCGAGAAAATTGAAAAATTTTTGTCAGAATTTATGGCATTTGTATGGGTGGTGGCAGAGAAAGTGGGAGGTTTTGGATAATTTTAAATCTGCATATCTACATCCTAATCACATTGCTGTGTTACTCATATGTTCGAAGAAGAAAAACTTCTCTTGAATTTTTAATACAAAAATTTGTATGGGAGGTGGTAGGAGGAGTGAAATGGCGTTCATATTTTTTTATAGCATTTATTACAATTATTAAGGGACAAATTCTGGCAAAATTTTAAGTTTGTACTTTTTTTAGCTTCATTGATAATCGATTAACTGCACTTACCAAAATTTTGCTATTTGCATGGGAGGGGGTAGAAGGAGTAAGGGGATCAGATGAATATTTTTTGAAGTTAATGATAATTACATCATTATACTATGGCCTAATTTTCAATTCAAAATCTGAAATGGCTTAGGAGAAAAATCAATTTCTTTTCGAAATTTCATGAATTTTGCATGAGAGTGAGTGGAAGGAATGGTGGTATATGGCCCGTTTATGAGCTTAAAATTACTTTTTTGCTAAAAACGATGTACGAGAAATTTCAGCACGATAGGTCAAAGCTTCAGAGAGTGATGTTGTAGACAGACCGACAGACGGACAGAGGGTCACTCGGAATCGAGATTTTTGGACGACAACAAATATTTCTGTGCCCTTGGCAACTCTGTGCGAGCATTATTTCTTAGCGATACAAACGTTAAGGCAAACACAATATACTCTCAGATTTCGTCTAGAGTATAAAAATATGTTGGTATCTATTCCTTAGTTCAAAAATTTCGGGCTTAAAGGTTTTTAGCTCCTCTATTTAGTACAATAAAAACCAATGTCGTAATACAAACTAGATTCTGTTGTGAAGCTCAACTAATAAACCAATGGCAGTTGTAATGTTTATAAATGTTAGTTACAAGAAGAACCAAATTATACTTTGGTCTCTAGCAAAAATGGCTCTGGTTATTCTTGTACCAAGGTACGGATATAAAAACATTTATGATTTTCTTCGCAAATATCAAAGCTCTGTATTTGGCTAATACCATACTCCTTAGGTTTGAGATATATCTTTACGAATAAAATACATGCAATTCCCTATGGAGCACAAGATAAATAGCATTGATTTGTCACATACACATAATGCTCACTCTAATGTCATGTATGCTGTAAAACTTCTGTCAATTGATTGGTCTCTAAGGACAAACGTCTTTTTCGGTGTTAATTCGTCAGGGTAGGTGGGTTTCTTCGAAGACCTAACCCAAGAGCTTAAAGGAAATCATTGAAATAAATTTGCACCGTCCGCACCGGTCTTCTTAACGGTTTTTTTATATCACATTATCCATCATTTTTCTTGATAATAATAATAAATTCTATTCCTATTAATCTCGCTTCGCTGATCCCATCTGCATCTAATTATAAGTTTTCTTCTTTTTTTCTACTGGAAATATTTTCTTGATTCACTTGCAAATCCTCTACTGGAATCTGGGAAAAAATCCATATCTGGGCAATATGATGAAATTTTCTGCAAAATTGCTACTGTGAAGTATTTCGACGTTGTCGTCTAGAAAATATGCTGACATAACGAGTCACCTAAGAAGTCGATTAGAAACTTTTCTCCTTCGTTTAAAGATAAGGCACGCAATTGACTTCTTTACGTAGAAAAAGACTTAGTTGAAAAGGAGATGTGCAATTACCCGGTGATTTTCTTTCTTTTTTTATGTATTCCTTTTTTTCTTAACGAACTCTTAAATAAGTTGTTGGAGAAAATTATTGCTATCTATAGATAGGCAAGTTAGAACCGCTTTAGTTAATTTGACTTGAGGAAAATCTACGTAACATTAATTTGAAATATGAATAAAGTATGTAATGAACCAATAAAACTTTTGTCAACATGATATAATCTCAGCTTAAAGCACATTAAACCTACCTGTTCTTATTTTTTTCAGCAATGGTACGACAGCACAGTTCGAGTTTTTCTTTGTTACTGTAGCCTCGTGCAACTTCCTTTTTGGATTATAAGTCCACCAAAATTCGAACTCACGGCATTCGCATTGTGAACCAACACGCTGCAGCCAACTTCTGAATCTGGCTAATTTCGTATTGTCAATCCATGTTTCCATCAAGAAAATCTCGATAGGAGCTCCCTTGCCGTGTTGCGTGATTGTCTCAAATGCAAGAGAGAGACAGAGATAGAGAACAAAATATATATATGATTGGAAGTCGAAACCGGAAGCAATAATCTTCCTTAAAATCGCAGGATTTTTGATATCATCAACCCCTCACAGGAGCATAGGACAGAAACAGTGCTCCTCCACAAGGCGCGATCCTGAGCATCGGTCCTTAAGTTGTCACCAGGACTTATCTATTTCACTGACCTCCTGTTGAACTGCTCGCTTTCATGTGCTACAAGGTCGACCAACCCGACGTCTTTCTTAAGGATTATAATTCAGAGCTTGTTTGGCGATATTTCGCTCTGGTTTCCTCAAAGTGCGACAGATCCACTGCCACTTCCGCCTCCAAATCTCAATGTCTATTTTAGTCTGTCCAGTTGTACTCCAATGTTCGTCGTTGGAGATCACTTCTGGCCAGAATATTCCTAAAATGTGTCGAAGGTACTCACGAAAGTTTGTAGTTTCTTGAATAGCCGAACGGTCTCTTTCCATATGATACAACCATATAACAACACAGATATGATGCATGCGTCAAATACACGCAGCTTCATCCGAAAGGAGATATCTCTCAACTTCTGCAAAGGGGAAAGAATACCGATGGCCTGATGAGCTTTTTTTATACCAGCCTCAATACCCTCTTCGGCTCCGCCGTTCACGCTGACAATGCTTCCAAGATAACAAGAATCTTGCAATCTTGTCCGTTAATTACAATCAGCGTACTTATATTTGAACCCATGTGTATGTATTTGGTTTAACGCACATTTAGTTAAAGTCCTGCCTCTTTGCATTTAGAACGTAACGAGCGAACATTTGACTCCTAGTCCGAACGGTTATGTGCAACCAAACACCCATCATCAGCATAATCGAGGTGAGTTAAGATGTTAAATAGTCCCCACTGAAGACTTTTATCTTCCTCACCAGAAACAGGGCTGGTTATAATATGCAGCCATGTCTGACTCCTATTCGCAGAGGAAAACTCTCGAACAACTTTCCTCTATACGACACCTTGCATCTCCGTCTATATTGTAATTTCATTAAAAACTTGGAATTATACGATTAAATAAACTGCCAACAAGTCGGGCGAAACTTTATTATTCTTGGGACAAATTGCGGATGAGTCGAAAGCCAATATGCAGGTTAGAGTGTTTAGGGAAGACTAAGTGAAAGGGAGTTCTTGGGCAGGGTTGTTGTCAATTTAACAATATTTCATTCGTTTCTGCAAGTTTGGGTTTTTATGAGGGGAGAAGGAGAGGTAAAAGTAAGGGTGGGTGGATGTTAATAGCTTTTTAATTTATTGCTTGAATCACGTCCAATATTCTCTCTATAGAATATCAGTTTCATAGACGAAGTTGCATAGAATTTTCATAAAATTCGGTGTATTTTACATTCACGAAACCGAACATTTGTATGGGAGGATGTAGAGAAGGTAGGGGAATCGTCAAATTTGATATGCAGTTCTATTTCGATTCTCTTGTGAGGTGCTTGTACAAAATTTCAAGTTCGCAGCTTTTAGTTTGCTGGTTATTAGTTGATTTAATGAAATTGGTCGAAATCATAGTTTTGTATGGGCGGAGGTAGAAGAGCAAGCGCGATTTCAAAACTTTTAACGTAATTTTATTTCAACTATTTTTGTAAGTTTTTATACAAAATTTCAAATAGATAGCTTTAAATAGTTAGGCGATATTTGATTTCTTGAAAATGGTCGAAAAAATAATTTTGTATGTTAGGGGGTAGAAGTTTTAAAGGTTTTCGACCAGTTAATATTTTGTATATTTAGGAAATTTTTTTAAATGCATTTCGCAAATTTTCAAGCTTCAACCTTAAAAATTTTCAGTTTATGTGTTTTTTTCAACGCACATGAAACACCTTGTGCAAGTTAAACCGGGGCGGTTGGTTTATAACAATTATTGATCAAGTTATTATTACATTTTTATACTCTAGATGAAATCTGAGAGTATATTGTGTTTGCCTTACCGTTTGTAACGCTAAGAAATAATGCTCGCACAGAGCCGCCAAGGGTACAAAAATATTTGTTGTCGCTCAAAAACTTCGATTCCGAGTTGCTGTCTGTCAGTCTGTCCGTCTGTCTACAGCATAACTCTCGAACGCTTTGAGCTATCGTGCTGAAATTTGTTCTGTGTCATTATTAGCAAAAAAGAAACTTTAGGTTCGTGAATGGGCCACATCCCCCCACTCCTTCTACCCCCTCCCATACAAATTTCACGAAATTCCAAAATTTTCAGAAATTGATTTTTCTTTGAAACCATTTAAGCTATCGATTTGAAATTTGGGTCAAAGTATTATGATATAGATGTCAATAATATTACAGAATATTGATCTGATCCCGTCACTCCTTCTTCCCCCTCCCATACAAATGCATAATTTTGAAAAATGCAGTTTTACGATTTTCAATGAAACTAGCAAAGTTATAAAAACGAATTTTCGCCAGAATTAATTTTTATATAATTTCAATCAAAATTGAAACAATTATCAACTTCACGTTACTCCTTCTACCCCCTCCCATACAATTTTCACGAAATTTTGAAATTTAAATTACATTATTTTTCTTCGAAACTGTTAAAGCTATCAACTTGATATTTTCCACAAAGTATAAAAATATAAATATCAATAACAGGGAAAAAATGTGTGTTGATCCGTACACTTCTTCTACCCCCTCCCATACAAATGTATAATTTTTGTTAAGTGCTCTACCCCCTCCTATACAAATATCTGTATTATAAATTCAAGAAAAGCATTTCTCCTTCGAATATATATATTACAACTATCGAATTTGAAATTGAATCAAAGTGTGGTGATAAGGATGATAATAAGCAGTTTCAAAATCATCTTAAACGCTCCACTTCCTTTCCCACCTCCCATACAAATGCCTCAATTTCTGGAAAACTATGTCCAATTGAAAATAATGAAAGCTACAAACCGTAAATTCAGTACGAAATATTTTGCATACCACATTAGGTGTCATATCCAAAAATTACAAACCTTTCTCCTCTGCTTCTACCACCTCCCATATAAAAGTTACTATTAATTATTTAAAAAAATTGTAGGTGACATATTTTCCGGTACATTGAACTCTTTCTCATTTCATCTAGAGTATCATATGATTGGGCTTTACGCGCAATCGTAGCCCTGTTATGTTTATGTATATCAAATAGATGTATTCACATGCAAAATTTAAACTTTGTATCTTTCACCAGAGCCCTAAAAAAATTACTCAAAATTTTCGATATTTTTGCTTACACCTCCCAACTTAAAAATTTTTCAAAAATTAAAGACTATGTAGTTCTACAATCTGACATATTTTCAATTTGATATCTGTACTCTTTTTTGAGATATAAGGATTTGTAATTTTGAAAAGTGCGCCATTTTTGGCTCCCCATTTCCCCCCACTACTATTATTTCAACATGTTATATTTTTGTTTGCGTTTTCCTAGTATAGCTTAATAGATGTTTAAAGTTTCAATTACATAGCTTAGGAGATAGTTGAGATATTAATTATAAGTGTTTTTGTTTGCACCCCTCCCCCTTAAAATAATTAGCCACTCACTAAGCTGATTCCAGTGGAACTATATGCCACCTTAATGGGCCCAAAGTATTAATTTTTTACGATAAATAATTTCGAAGATATAATCATTTGAAAAAACAATTCGGCCGGCAATTTGTTTTTAGCCCCCCCCCCTTTCGGGCGCCAATGGACAAACAAATTAATTTTTTTAAAGTTTGTCCCACAATCCTCTCAATATCTCTACTGGTTTTGAACTTCCTATCTGCATTCGCGGTGGAGATATTAGCAAGTGTAGTTTTCGACTTTTTCCCTCCCCCCGCCTCCTCCTTCCACCTAACACCTCACAAAATTTAGAAAATAGAGTTAACTTACCCAATCAACAATCCATCCACAAACGAACATTCTACCTTTAACGGTCTCGGAGATATGAGTCCATACGTAAGGCGTATGGGGTACGGCGTAATGCGTACGGCGGAACGAATTTTTTTTTGCAGTTTTAGGCTAATTTAGTCATGAAACGCGAAAAAAAAAAATGTCAGGTAGCAAATTTTTTTTTTCCTGTGTCGATCACAATACTTTATTATTAGAATAATAAAGTAAAAAAAGTAATGCAATAAAATTGTGCATAATAATTACAAAATAAAAATTTTTCCGATTGGTTTTAAGGATCGCTAATGTTAAACAATGGCATATTTGAGGAGCCGTCGTAGTCTTCTTTAATCTTGCTTAACGTGTATAGCTTACAGTGCGTAGCCTGTTGGTCTGCTATACGTAGGTCGTAGGTTCACCCCGGTCGATGGATAATCCTGGACGATTCACATTTCGAGGATACTTCAATGTGACCATTGAAAAAAATGTCTCCAAAGATTAATCCAATGCTCAATTAAAGAAGAAGAAATCGACCGTCAAATAATTAATTTGTAAAACAAATTTGATAGACAACTTTATCTTAGGACAAAATTTTGTATAAAAATCACCCTATCCATATTTACATACAAATTTGTAGATTTCATCTATAGTATAACATTAATTCAGTTTGAATATCTTAAGCACACGATAAAGATTAATTGTTGTCTGTTCTTCAAAAATTGTTTCTAAGTATTCAACATCCGTGAAGTATTCAATAAAACAAAGTTACACATAACTTTTCATCACTTAAGTCCTTCAGCTAAGAACTTTATTGAAAATATTCCCGAGAAAACAGGAAACTGGGTATGTTCTAAATTTTCGTTACGAAATAAGCACATTCTTCAATCTTATTCTAAGGCGAGTAATATCAGCCTACAAGTTTAAACTTTTATTTTTATCAGAATGGGAATACATTTTTGTAGTAAATATCTTGGGGGTAATTATTTAATTTAGGATTTTTTAACAGTAAAAACGGAATTTAAAGAAATTTGGTATTATTTTCATATTGTATCTTTTTACAAAGAAAAATATTCTAATTTTTTAGACTTAGGAATGTTGATATTAAAGAAAAAATCTATTTAGTTTATATGTAGTTATTTTATTATTCATAAAGAATTACATTATCTATTTATTTATTTATTTATTTATCATAACAAGATATTTAGTTACATAATATTTAACTTATATTATTTAATTTAATTTAATTTAATTTGTGTGTATAATGTATAATGTATATTCCTTATTATAAGTCCCAGAATTATATGTACATACTATAAAAAAAACATAACAGTACTGCGATTGGGCGTAAAGTCCAATCTTGCGATACTCTAGATAAAAGACAAATTTTTCGATTTCAAGAAATTTTGTAAGGAAAGTGGTACAGTGGTTGACGATATTGATCTAATTTTTTTCTCGTCACGCTAAAGTTGCTATCAAAACGTTTTAGGTACTGTAAGTATATTGGATTTAGTGATATTATACAGTTTGTATGGAATGTGGTAGAGAAAGGGGCGAGATCTTAATGCCTTTTCCAGAAATTACTATAAATATCATGCTTTAGATTTGTTTTAAATTGTAGATCAGTAGCATTTATACTTTTCAAAAAAAGTCATTTTTTGTTAAGTTATGAAATTGTGTCTGATTGTATGGGAGGGGGTAGAAGGGGTGAAGCTAAACGTCTATTTTTTTCCCTTACTAATAATTCTAAATAAATATGAAGTGCACAATTTCAGCTAGATAAATTTTATTCGCACTGAGTAAATTGGCTTAGACTATTTCATGAGAAAGTACAGTTTGTATTGGAGGGGGTGGAAGGAAAAAGAGGTGCAAATAATTTTTATACAGTAGATTTAAATCATCATAAAAGTAATATGTTCCAAATTTCAGACCAATATCTTTCATACTTTTCGAGCAAATCCGTTTATTGTGAAATTGCGCAATTGTGTCATTTCGTATGGGATGGGGTGCAGCGATTTGGCCGGTTCACGAACTTGACCTTACTTTTTTATCAAAAATGACGTGTACAAAATTTGAATTATTAGCTCGACACGTTCTCAAGCTGAGGAGCGCACAGACGGACGGACATCCGGTTTCGAGATTTTTGAGTGATTATATGAACTTCTGTATCATTAATTTTTTTCTCTGACCCTTATTTCTTGGCTTTGCAAACTTTAGAGCAAACTTATATATATAGTCTCAGATTTCATCTAGAGTATAAACATGGCAGGACTACGATTGCGTGCAAAGCTCAATCCTGCGATACTCTAGATGAAAGAGAAATTTTATATTTATAAAGTTTCATGAAAAAGCGCAGTTTGTATGGGAGGTGATGGAATCAGTGCAAAGATTTGCATAATTTGTATACCATAGATGAAAATCATCATAAAAGTAATATATTCAAAATTTCGAATTAATTACTTTCATAGTTTACAAGAAAATCTGGTTACTGCAAATTTTTGAAAATGTGTTATTTTGTATGGGAGGAGGTAGAAAGAGTGGAGCGATTTGACCCGTTCACTAAATTGAACTTACTATGTGTACACAATTTAAACTTTCTGGCTCAACGAATTCTCGAGCTATAGAGCGCACGGACAGACGATAGGATGGACATAGGGAAAGACATCTGGTTTTTGAGATTTTCGAGAGATAATGTAATGAAAAGAAACAGTCGCATCAGCTGCAGACCAATCTCGGATACGATCATCGTTGGCAAACTCCGGTCAAAATCGTAACAATTCTGCAGTGCTACGTTCCAACTAATACTGCAACACCTGATGACAAAGAGAAGTTTTATAACCTACCGAGTGCCATCTTCGAGCGTGTTCATAGAAGTGATATTCCTACTATCTCAGGAGATATGATGATTGGTTCTGACAATTCTGAACTAGTAAGCTTAATCGGAATGCACGGTATCCCTTGGGTCGATGCGTCACGACCTTGGATTAAGAGACCCGAACGGTGGCACCCTTGTCCACACAAGAGTCACAAAATAACTTCTTGGGTTTCCCCTGATGGTACTACGCAGTACCATATTAACCACTTGGCCATAGCTCACCGATGGAGAAGTTGAAGGGAGCGATCACCACTTGATGGTTGTCTACCTGAGATTTACACAGCAGTTATTTGGGCCACAAATTCTTCAAATGAAGATCAAGCTCAATGTGGATAAACTTGGAGACCCCAACAACAATTATAAGTATGCCACCATTCTACGAGAAAATTTATCCACAATTGGGCGGATATGAAATGCGCACACAAAACGCTAAATATGAGGCAACCGGAAACACGTTTCTAACAAATGCTGTAAAAAAACATAACAGGGCTACGATTGCGCATAAAGCGCAATCTTACGATACTCTAGATGTCATCCCAAGAAATTTTGGATGGGGAGTGTTAGAAGGGGTGATAGGATTGAAATAATTTTTTCCCCATCATGCTAAAGTAGCTATAAGAATGTTTTATACAAAATGCTTACTCCAAAAATTTCAGATTAGTACGATTCATACTTTTCAAGAAAATCGATTTTTTGTGAAGTTGTGAAACTGTGTAATATTGTATGAAAGGGGGTAGAAGTAGTGAAGCTAATCAAATATTTTTTTTTTGATCTTAGTAATAATACTAATTAAGTATTTATTACAAAATTTGAGCTCTATAAATGTTGTATGTTCTGAGAAAATCGTCTTAGAGCATTTCATGAAAAAGTGTAGTTTGTATGGGAGGGGGTGGAAGGAGAGGGAGTACGCAAATAAGTTTTCTACTGTAGATTTAAATCATTATGAAAGTAATGTGTCCCAAAACTCAGATTAATAGCTTTACACTTTTCGAGTAAATTAATTTATTGTTAAATTGCGAATTTGCGTCATTTTGTATGGGAGGGGGTAGAAGGGACGAAGCTAATCGTCTAATTTTTTTTCGCCTTACTAACAATTTTAAATAAATATTTGGTGCACAATTTCAGCGCCCTAAATTGTATACGTACTGAGTAAATTGGCTTAGAGTAATTTATGACAAGTACAGTTTGTATGAGAGGTGGTAGAAGGTGGGCGAGGACATGCATACTTTTTATACGATAGATTGACATTATTATAAAAGTAATATATTCCAAATTTCAGGCCTATAGCTTTTATACTTTTTGAGCAAATCCTTTAATTGTCAAATTGCGCAATTGTGTCATTTTGTATGGGAGGGGGTAGAAGGGGTGGAGCGATTTGGCCCGTTCACGAACTTGACCTTACTTTTTTGTCAAAAACAACGTGTAAAAAATTTGAGCTTTCTAGCTCAACGCGTTCTCCAGCTAGAGAGCGCACAGACGGACGGACGGACGGACAGACGGACGGACGGACGGACAGACGAACAGACGGACATCCGATTTTGAGATTTTTGAGTGATAACATTAACTTCTGTATTATTCATTTTTTTCTCCAAGCCTTATTTCTTAGCGTTACAAACCTTAGAGCAAACTTATAATACTCTCAGATTTCATCTAGAGTATAAACATAACAGAATTATTATTGGGCGTAAGGCTCAATCAAATGATACTCTAGATGAAATTGGAAAGAGTTTAATGTACTGGAAAATATTTCATCTTACAGTCTTTCGAATAGTGAATAGTGACTTTTGTATGGGAGGTGGTAGAAGCAGAGGTGGAAGGCTTGTAATTTCTGTATATGACATCGAACGTGGCATATTCCGTGCCGAATTTAAAGTTTGAAATTTTCATTATTTTCAAAAAAAATGGGAATTGGTTTTTGGGCATCAAAAATAAATATTTTCCACATGAAACATATGTAAGCCATATGATTCTCTTGAAAACGAAAATAAATATGTATCTACATATATAAATATAATTGTAGTGTCTGTCTGTTATTTGTTTAGAAATGGCTATAAGTTACTTTTTTGTCTTAGTTTAGCAATAACTAAGCAGAAACTCCGGTTTTTAAAATTCTTCTCTGTCTGTCTGTCTGTCCGGCTTTCACGCAAAAACGGCTGAACTGATTATAATGAAACTTTCACAGTTTGTTAGGTATGCACCAAGATATAATCTGCTTTTGGTTTTATTTCCCTCCCCTCACGCCTTCTACCTCCTCCCATACAAAGTGACTCATTTTTAAAAATATGTAATAACCAATTTTTCTTGGAAACTATAAAAGCTATTATTTTGAAATTTAGAATGTATTATTTGTATTAAAAATGCAATCTTCAAGTATACAAATTATTTAAACTCCCCTACTCCTTCGCTCACCTCCCATACAAACTACACTTTTTCATTAAAAACTATACACCAATTTTTTCAGTACGTTTAAATTCCATCGAGCTAAAATTTGTACTAAATCCTTAATTAGCATTATTATTAATATCGGGAAACATTAACCGATTCGCTTCACTCATTCTAACCCCTCCCATACAATATGACACAATTCCACGACTTTGCAAAAATTCGATTTTCTTGGAAAGTGTGAAAGTGTTGTGGTTTAGGCCGAGGAGAGAATTATCTTGGCTTAGAAAAGTTACAATAATTCAAAAGGAAACGAAAACACGTCAGGGTTCGCGGAAAAGAAGGGCCGATTCCACCTACGTCTGAATTGGTGGCTGAAAATGGAACGGAAGCGACACGCTTGCTGGCGGCCGGTACTAGCTACGGCAGTGTGGGGGGGTACTTGTTCCATAATCAGACCATTAAACCCATGGCCTGGACAACAAAAATTTCGTGTCGGCTTACTCCGGGTTGGGTGAAAATTGGGATTATTTTCCCAACAGGTCGTGAAAGACCAGGAAAGCGGTGGAGTTGCTGACTTCGCGATTTGGCAGGGCGCTCTGATGTTTTAGCGCCCTGTCGCCCACCCTACCTCAGCCACGACATTCCTCAAAAGAAAATATCGCGTCGTGGCCCCATGTCGAGGTTCGGGGAATGTGAGCTAAGCGCTCGGGTTCATATTATAAGATGGCTCTTTAGCCTTTCATCATCGCGTCTAAATTGATATATGAATAATAAAAAAAAACTCTATAGGAAGGAAAAAAAAATCAAACTAACAAAAAAACGTCAAAAAAAAACTTACCCATGCATGACATTTAGCTTAGACTTTTCCTCTTCTTCGTGATATTAATTTTAAATACTTTTTTTTTTTTATTTTAATTTTTAATATTAATACGTCCGTCCGTTAGTCCTGTCGGTCATTGTTATTAAAAAAAATTTTTTTTTTTTAATTTTTTTTTTTTTTTTTGATTCGTGATTTAATTTCAATTTTATTTATTTAATCGTTCCGTAGTTTTTGTTCATTTCAATTTTTTTTGTTTTTAATTTGTTCATTATTTAATTCTAATTTTATTTATTTAATCGTTCCGTAGTTTTTGTTCATTTCAATTTTTTTTGTTTTTAATTTTTAAATAAGGTAGCCAGTCAAAGACAATAGCCTGGTTCTGCTGCACACCACCGACGCAACTTTTTTGCAAGGCGACGGAGAAATTCCCCGGAAATTTCCTTGTTCGCTCGGTCTCTCTCTCTGCTGCACGATTAACCAAACTTTCCGGATCGCACGATCGTTTGAGCCGTGCCGGCGACCGAAAAAAAAATTACAGGTCACACGTGAAGACAATCCGCACCCACAATACGTGTACCCAAGACGAGTTTCCCGCCGTCGGAAAACCGGACAGATGGAAATTACAATTTCGGAAAATGCACGCAATCTTTAACAAAAAAAAAACCGCACTTTCCCGATTAATTTGGGATTCGGATTTGTTTTTTTTTTTTTTTTTTCTCTGTTTCCAATGCCAGCGAAATATTTCGTGTCGAGGAAACACGGCAGAAAACTACTTCCCCTTTTTTTTGTTGCTTTTGCAATAAGGCGACCTCGGGCGTCGTCGCGCTATTTATTTTTCCCAACATAGAATTTCACAGATTTGGGAATAATCACTTTCACTGAAAATTATCTAACATCGGTTATGCAATTGGTTTCAGATTGGAGCACATTAAATCATTTGATTGAGGCGACATTCCGTTTTCATGCTCGTTTAATAAAATAATTATAGGGCCGCCACGCGGTTTGAACCGACAAAAAAATTCTACCGCACAATTTCGAGGTTAACGCGCAAGTTTTGGAGAAATCTGTCCAAATTCGCCTCATAACTGTATTCTTTCCTTCTTTTTTTCTTTTTTTCCTTTTTCTTCCCGTAATTCACAAATTTATTCACATTAATTATCATTCGGAAATTCAAGTAATTAAATTTATGCTCTGATACTACTCGCTTAAATTGCGATCAAAAAAAAATGCTCACTACCATACGATGACAAACGTACAAACACGCTTAAAAAAAAATTTTTTTAATTAAATTTTTTTTTTTTTTTCTAAACAACTTCTATTTTACTTCACGTTGTTATTGAAAACAATTAATCGAATTCATGTTTGAATAAAAAAAAACGCGGCGTCGACGAGTTGTATTGACCACATTTGGAATGATTTTTGTTTTGTAATCTTGCGTTGTGATTATTGTCGTTGTTGTTGGTTTTATTGATATTTGTAGATCAATATTGAATTGAGAAGCATCCTGTCTTTGGTTATTACTTGTTGAAAATGACGATTACTATAAAATTCAGGAAATAACTCCAGGCGGCGTACGTTTAGTACAAAAGAAATTCATGCACAGTCGAAAATTTTAATTGCAAAAAAAAATGACACCTTAGAACCAATCACTTTGTGGTCGCAGTTTAAAGCGCGTTTACGGAATGATTCACCTTCGTAATTTCATATGCCACCTTCGTACGATCGACTGACTCTTTCAATCCGCACAACAACATGAACCACGCGGCCAAACGAAAAAAAAATAACCGTACTCCTCCGAGCTTCACCTCTCGAAATCCTCCCGGAACGACAAGAAATCACTTTCTGGAAAAAAATCTAACGGGAATTTGGATTTTCACACGTGATGCACTTTTTTCCCCTTTTTTCCCCTTTTTTTTCTTTTTAATTGAATTCCGTGGCCGTCGAAAAAAAATCTTGACGAAGAGCGAATTTTCGCCTCGTCGAGCGAATAAAAAAAATGACTTTCTTCGATTTGGGGGTGGACGTTGCACTTTTCTTCCCGAGTTCTTTCCTTTTTTTTTTCTTTTTTTTGTAAAAGAAAACCGTGTAAGTGGCAGCGGAGCACACGAACACCTCCAGAGCGCATGCAATTATTTTCTTGGAAACGTCGCGATTTCACTCATGCACGGGCATTTCGTGATCGTGATTTTAAATTTTTTTTCTTGCCGTTTTTTCTTTTTGCTTTTGTAACACGATCGTGCGAGACGAGTGATTCTAGGGCACGGATGAACTTTTCCACGCGACTGCTCGCGGTCTTTTTTTTTCTACATCTCTTCGGCAACAAAACTAACGGCACTTCCTTTTGGTCGGTTGTTATGTCGAAAGGCTCAGGGTTGGCGAACCTTTTCGATGATCCGATGTTTGCATGGAAGGCGGGAAAAAATTTGAAAAAACAAAAAAAAATATATATATATTTTTTTTTCTTTACTTTTCGGGCGACGGACTCAACAAAAGTCACAGATGTAAAATTTAACATGTATTAATTGCATAATGATTGTGGTTGTTTTTCGAAAAATCACTAAAAACCCCTCACTCCTTCCACCACCTCCCATACAAACTGCACTTTTTCATGAAATACTCTAAACCAATTTTCTCAATACGTATAGCTTTCATCGAGCTAAAATGTTGTATAGAATCCTTAATTAGCATTATCATTAATATCGGGAAACATTAACCGATTCGCTTCACTCATTCTACCCCCTCCCATACAATATGACACAATTCCACGACTTTGCAAAAATGCGATTTTCTTGGAAAGTGTGAAAGTCACAGATGTAAAATTTAACATGTATTAATTGCATAATGATTGTGGTTGTTTTTCGAAAAATCACTAAAAACCCCTCACTCCTTCCACCGCCTCCCATACAAACTGCACTTTTTCATGAAATACTCTAAGCCAATTTTCTCAATACGTATAGCTTTCATCGAGCTAAAATGTTGTATAGAATCCTTAATTAGCATTGTTATTAATATCGGGAAAAAATTAACCGATTAGCTTGACTCCTGCTACCCCCTCCCACACAATGTGACACAATTTCAAAACTTTTCAAAAATTCTATTTTCTTGAAAAGTGTAAACGTTACTGAGCCAAAATCTAAAATATATCAGTTTTTTCTCGAAAAATCAGCAAAAAACACTCCTCTCCTTCTACCACCTCCCATACAAATTGCACAATTTCACTAAATCCAATGCACGAAGTTTCTCAGTACCTATTCAATTTTTGAAGCTAAAATTTGGTACAAAACATTTTTGTAGCTTCTCTAGCATGATGTGAAACAAATTAGTTCAGAACTATCATAACATAAAAGTAACCCCTTCTACCATTCCCCATACAAAATTCTTAACATCACCAGAATTTCGATTGCATCTATAGTATCGTATGATTGGGCTTTACGCACAATCGTAGTTATGGATTTAAGCTGAATGTTATTTTATTTGGTTTTTTTTTTTACTTAGCACAAACTTCAACTATTCAAATATCCTTAACGCTCTTCCATACTTAAATGATCACTAATAACGGGATTGATTTGATCACGAGCCTGTCCCATACAAATGCGAGTATCGTGGCTTCATTCTTAATAATTTATGGATCTGATTTCAACAAAATAGAAACCATTATCTTCAAAGAGCCATTAAACTAATCAGTTTATATATCCTGGATAATGTATTACTAACTATATTTTCAAAAATTGCTTATTTTGCGATTCTTACGCGGATAAAGTCGCGGGCGATCGCTAGTATTCAATATAATTCAAATTTTCACAAAAACCGTCACATAGAAAAATAAAAAACTGAAAAAACTCGACTCGAAGACTTCATACAAGAGAAAAATTAGGTAATGTAGATTTTTTATAGAAATTTAATTAAACTTAATATGTAGTTGGGCCTTCATTAGTATGATGATAACCGCTTGAGGTCTTCTTGGCATCGAAAGAATAAGGTTTTCAGTAATAGATGATAAATAATTATTTCATTCAAGGCTGTTTGTAGAGCTTTCATGAGTGAGTTCTTGTTGGTTATTTTATATTTACGTACGCGTCTCTCTATTTCATACCAAATATGCTCGATCGTGTTGCGATCCCGTGATTGGGGTGGTGGCACATTATACAGGATCCATTCTTTAACGATCATAGCGGAGTCACTATCTTATTGGAATACCCAGTTGGTTCCGAACTTTAAGCACTCTGCCGATGGTCTTAGGTTTTTCCCGCAATATATTCAAATATTGATTTTGGCCCATTATTCCTTCAATGAAGTGTAACTTTCCTACCCCTGTCACCACCATGGCTCCCAAGACCCTTACGTTTCCTCCACAATGTTCAACTATAGGAACGAGATTTCTTTTCTTCATTTCAATGTTGGTGTTGTATTCTAAAGATCTTACTGGTTCTTTTTCGATTAATATATTAAAGATTTCAATTTGATTTCTACAGAATAATTCAAGGTTAGAAAAAACAATGCGTCAGAAGCACGGTAAAGCGTGAAGGAAAAACTAAACGACAAAAGTGTCGTTAAGATCACGATGTTCAGCGTTCTGTCATCAATCATCATTGGGATCACGTAGAAATCGTCGATCATTCGTTGAGTTGAACAGTTGGCCTTCTTCCAAACATTTCCTGGTCCATCGCAGCTAAACATATTACAGCGACTTTTATCAGTAAAAAGTAGTCCTTTCTTAGATGCATCTTCCCGAAATCAAATCGCTTTTGCCGATTTACTGAAGATATAAACGGCTTCTTCCTTGCGATTCGTCAATGATAGCCAATCAATCAATCAATTCCTGTTAAGACCCCCTATAGGGGCATAGGACAGAAACAACTCTCTTCCACAAGGCGCGATCCTGAGCATCGGCTTTAAGCTGTTGCCAGGACTTGTTTATTCCTCTGGCCTCCTGCTCAACTGCTCGCTTCCATGTGTTACATGGTCGACCAACCCGACGTCTTCCTTGAGGATTATAATCCAGAGCCTGTTTTGCGATATTTTGCTCTGGTTTCCTCAAAGTATGACCGATCCACTGCCACTTCCGCCGTTGAATCTCAATACCTATTTTAATCTGGCCAGTTGTACTCCAAAGTTCGTCGTTGGAGATCACTTCTGGCCAGCTTCGTGCGAAGGGAGATCTCTCTTAACCTCCAGAAAGGGGAAAGGATACCGAAGGCCTGACGAGCTTTATTTAGCCGAGCCTCAACATCCTTTTCGGCTCCGCCGTCCATTCTGACAATGCTTCCAAGATAGCAAAAATCTTGCACCTCTGATACCAATGATAGCCAGCAGATCGTAAATTTCTTCGCACGGATTCAGGATGTAAAACTTTTTCAATATATTTCATCAATTCTCAATATATTTCGGCAGTTCCGGTGCACTTATCTTAGGATTTTTTCTCACTTTTTCTAAAAGTGATCGAATATTACGTTCACTTAACAGTCTAGGTCGCCCAGATCTTGGCTTATTATTTATACTGCCAGTTAAGTTAAATTTTTTTTTACATTGCTTTGGACGGTGGGACGACTCGCTTTAACTCTTTCGGCGATTTCGCCCAAAGATTTTCATTTAGGTCGCAATCTAACAACTAAAAGGCGTATATCCTTCGAAATTTCTTTTGTAGAGCTAATTTTTCCACTATTTCAATTCTAGCGCTTATCGAAACTAACTCAAAACAAATAGCGAAACACAAAAAAGCAATGCAATCAACTGTTTTAAAATTTCGGAGAAATGTACGGTTGAGAAGATGCAAGAAGAAGAATTGATTTTGCTTTATGTAGACATTTGTGGTGTGTTCATGGCCCCTTTTACGTTTTTCTAAAGAAATAACGGATTCTTTTGGTATTTTTTGTTGCTTTATTGTTTAGTTTTTACTATTGCATATTTTGGCATTTTTGATTTGAATCTAATCTTTGGTGTTTCCATTATATAACATAATTAGGCGGTGTATGTAGACTTTTGTGACCGTGTGTATATTGGTTCATGGGTGGAGTCTTAAGAATAAATTAATTTTTGTATCCAGTGAAAAAAATGGGAGCTAACGAACAAATTTGGGCCAAATTTTTTTTTTCAAATGATTATACCTTCAGAATTACTCAACACAAAAATATTAAAATTTAATACTTTGGATGCTGTATGTCGGCCATACCGTAATTGAAAGTGAGACGAGCATTCATAACGCGGTGGCAAAGGATGAGGAGAAACACTTAAAAATTATTTTTTCAAATAACTTTCATTTTTAAAATTCATAAAATAATCAAAGTTTAAATTCATTTGTAAAAGAATAAATTACAGCAAACCCCAGCTAGGATGTAGCCTAGTAGGTAGCGTGTTGGTCTTGTAATGCGAAGGTCGTGAGTTCAAATCCCGGTCGACGCAATATATAATTCCAGCACATTGCCTGCTTGGATATACCTTGGTCACCTCAATCTACGAAAATGAAAAGTTCGTAGAAAGAGGGTTGTGCGAAGGGCTAACAACCCTTCCACAATAAGTAATATAAAAAAAAAAAAATGTTAAGGAACCTGAATATCAGGAGGCCAAGGTCCGATTTGGGCTGTAGCGCCATTGTAGAAGAAGTGTAGAAACCCCAGGGCGCATTGAAGCTAAGACAACACCACAAACACTTGCCATCGCTTACATGTTTATAATTTATTAACTTTCCAATGCTGCTGTAAACTTCGTCACTTCGTAATCATTACACTTGTTCCTAGATAGCTAAAACTATCTTTAGATATAAGTAAATACCGCTGTATTTTCGGAAACATTTCAAGGCTTACCACTTCTCGTTGCTTCGCTCCAAATTGAGTTTCCTTTTGAAAATTTAATTTAACCTGAAGCGCTTGTATTTGCAATGCACTTCGAAAAGAACATATACGAGTAGACATAACTAAATGCATAGGTACCTATAAAGCTAGCACCAGCTTTTACATAAATTCTCCATCCTCCGGGTATTTTCTCTTGTCTTAGTGAAATTCCGTCAAGGACTATCACGATAAGGAAGTCTTTAGTCCAGCAACAATACAGTGAAAAAGTTTTCAACCATCTTCATTCACCGTAAGCGAGCTGTCTGTTAACACTTTTCTCCATGCTAAAACTTACCATCAACAAGATTGTAGTTTTTAACGGCAAGACAAAATTATAATTGGATCTGGAAGGACCTTGGGATTTTAAATAAAATAGAAAGGTTGAATCTTTCAACCGATAGAGAATAAATCGTGGAAATGTTAGCAAATAGTGAAGGACAAGAAGACGATTCAGCTTTTATTTAAAAAGAAATCTTGACCTACTTAACTTACATAAAAATCTAATAAGCCGAGCTAATTCCAAGTCCAGAAAGTTCTTAAGATAAAGTTAGGTCCAGAAATAATGTCGAACCAACGATCTGACAATGAAATCGAAATGCTTTCGATAATGTCAGTTGAGCATCCTAGCTATGGGGGCTTCGAGTGGACACTAGAGAATGAAGGAGACCCTTGAAATTACGACTCTCATATTTAATGTGCTTCCAATCAATTGCAGACGTTTTATCCACTCGAAGACATTTCGAGATTGTTGTTTGGGTGACATCGAAATGCGAGTACGTTATCGAAAAAATTAGTCAATTGAATTTGCGAAGCTAAAAACTTGTGTGGTCTATAAGTAATATCATAAGGGGTTGACGTTGACAGAAAGAGGATTCGACTAACTTAAATTTTTACGGGATATCGGTTTTATGAGGGAGCTTAAGTATATAATTTGTTTACATCATAACTGACGGGCGATAGATAGTACTACTACTACAATGGCGCTACAGCCCAAATCGGACCTTGGCTTCCTGATACTCAGGTTCCTTAACATTTACTTTATTATTTTAATAATAAAGTATTGTGATCGACTTGGGAAAAAAAAAATTTGCTACCCTGAAATTTTGTTTTTTCGCGTTTCGTGACTAAATTAGCCTAAAAATGCAAAAAAAAAAAATCCGTCTGTCTGTACGCCGTCCGCCGTACGCCGGTGTGTACGCTCAGAGCACATTAACTCCTAAACCATTCGAGATAGAAAGCTCATTTTTGGAGGGATTGTAGGTAGTTGCGGATCTCAGGAGGACACTCATTTTTGGGGGTGTAAGGGTTCAGGGGGAAGCGGGGGGAGCACTTAAACCGAAAACTAAGAATTCAAATATCTCAAACATGGTTACAGCTAGGAAGCTAAAAATCAATGTACATATAAAAGGGTTTGTGGGACAACTTTTAAAATTAATCTAATTTTTTTATCCATTGGGGTGCAAAAAGGGGGGGCTAAAAACCAATTATCGGCCGAATTTTTTTTTCAAATGATTATATCTTCGAAATTACTTAGCATAAAAAATTTATAATTTTAGACCATCAAGGTGGCATACAGATTCACTGGAATCAGCTTACATAGAGGCTAATTATTGTAAGGGGGAGAGTCAGGGGGGGTGCAAAGAAAAACACTTAAAAATCAATATCTCGGCTATTTGTTAAGCTATGCAATTGAAACTTGGTACTTATATTAAGCTATACTAAAGAAATATGGAAAAAATATAATATTTGGAGAAAATAGTAGTGGGGGAAAATGGAGAGCATTGAACTTTCCAAAATTTCAAACCATTATATCTCAAAATTGAGGGCAGATATCACATCAAAAATTTGTCAGATCGTAGAACTATATAGTTTTTAATTTTGATAAAAAAATTAAGTGGGGGGGTGTAAGAGGAGGGAGGTGGAAAGCAAAAAAGTTGAAAATTTTGAGTAATTTTTTTTGGGCTCTGGTAAAAGATACAGAGTTTAAATTTTGTTTAAATTTATTGTACATACATAAAAAATAATAAAAATTCTACAATTGTTATGCACCGACCCCCCTGGTCTAACGTGCACAAGGTGTTTCATGTGAAATGAAAAAACACATAAGCTGAAAATTTTTGAATGAAATTTTAAGGTAGAAACTTGAAAATTTGCGAAATGCATTTAAAAAAAATCCCTAAAAGAATGAATTATTAACTGGTCGAAAATCTTTAAAACTTCTACCCCCTCCCATACAAAATTATTTTTTCGACCATTTTCAAGAAATCAATTACCACCTAACTATTAAAAGCTATCAATTTGAAATTTTGCATAAGAACTTACAAAAATAATTGAAATGAAATTACGTTAAAAGTTTTGAAATCGCGCTTACCCTTCTACCCCCTCCCATACAAAAGTATGATTTCGACCAATTTCATTAAATCAACTAATAACAAACAAATTGCAAGCTACGAACTTGAAATTTTGTACGAGCACCTAGCAACTAAAAAGAAAGAAAATTGCATCACAAGTCTTACGATTCCCCTACCTCCTCTACCCCCTCCCATACAAAATTATTTTTTCGAGCATTTTTATAAAATAAGTTATCAGCTAACTCTTAAAAGCTATCAATTTCAAATTTTGAATTGAAACTTATAAAAATAATTCAAATGAAATTGCTTTCAAAATTTTCAAATCGCGCTTGCCCTTCTACCCCCTCCCATACAAAACTATGATTTCGACCAGTTTCATAAATCAACTAATAACCAACAAACTAAAAGCTATGAACTTGAAATTTTATAAAAGCACCTTAAAAGAGAAGCGAAATAAAACTGCATATCAAAATTTACGATTCCCTTACCTACTCTACCCCCTCCCATACAAATGTTCGGTTTTGTGAATGAAAATTCTATGCAACTTCGTCTATGAAACACATTCTACACAGAGAATATTGGACGTGATTCAAGCAATTAATTAAAAAGCTATTAACATCCACCCACCCTTACTATTACCCCTCCTCCTCTCCTCCATAAAAACCCAAACTTGTAGAAACGAATGAAATATTGTTAAATAGATAACAGCCCTGCTCAAGAACTCCCTTTCACTTAGTCTTCCCTAACCACTCTTACCTGCATATTGACTTTCCACACATCCGCAACATGTCCCAAGCATAATAAAGTTTCGTCCGACTTGTTGGCAGTTTATTTTTTTTATTACTTATTGTGGAAGGGTTTTTAGCCCTTCGCACAACCCTCTTTCTACGAATTTTTCATTTTCTTAGATTGAGGTGACCAAGGTATATCCAAGCAGGCAATGTGTCGGAATTGTATATTGCGCCGACCGGGATTTGAACTCACGACCTTTGCATTACAAGACCAACACACTACCTACTAGGCTATATCCTAGCTAGGGCGAAAGATAGACAACACTAAATAATTCTTAATCAGCTGGTAAGGGATACACTTTTGAATGTAACTGTTGCAACGATTACGACTTTTCTCTTAGAAATGGTTTTCCAATGTTAAGGGCTCGATTTTTAAAAGTTGATTACTATGTCTGAAAATCAACTCTGTTCCCTAACCCTAATATTCATTAAAGCTGGGCCAATCATCACATACAGTGCCTTAAGTTCGCTGAAAGTATAAGTAGATCCTGTTTATGTACACGATCGGCTTTGATAATAAGCAAAATAGTTAAGCTTGGCACGATCAAAATCAAGACGAGATTAAAAAAAATCGCAGTTTGATATGTATTTCGATTCGACATCATAATCGGTCAGAAATGACTTAACGTCGCTGTAATCACCGACCAATATCTATCGAATTCATATGATCTGGCTATCTTTTTCGAAGGTACATCCCATCTCCTAATTTTTGGCTGGGTCCTGGAGAGAATTAAGGCCCGTAGGTCAGAGGAGAAAATGGTTTAGTAGCGCATGTGAAAGACCGAGTTATGAGAAGTGCTAGCACGAACTTCCTTAAAATTTTCGAGACTTTCAAGATTTGGCTATTTCAGCTTTGAGGTAGTGCTTGAAGAGTTTCAACTCAGTTACTGTCAAGAAGTGGCTGGGAGGGACATTTCTTAGTGGCTTAAGTGGCACTGAATAGAACTTCGTCGAGAATGGTTGAGCCCAAGGCTCCATCAGTAGTCAATTTGTATACTCTAGATGAAATCTGAGAGTAGCTATACATATTGTGTTTACCTTAGCTTTTGTTACTCTAAGAAATAATGATCGCACAGAGTCGGGTGCAGAAATATTTGATACCGCACAAAAACCTCGATTCCGAGTGACCGTTTGTCGGACTGGCTGTCTCTCCGACTGCCTACAACATAACTCTCGAATGCTTTGAGCTATCGCGCTGAAATTATTTTTCAATACTTTTTAGCAAAAAATGAACTTTTACTTCGTGAACGTGCCACATCACCTCACCCCTTCTACCCCGCTTCAAGTTTAATAAAATTTCAAGAAATTGATTTTTTTTTTCGAATCTTCTTAAGATATCGACTTGAAAATGATGTGAATATCATTAACATCAAAAATATTGATCCGATCCCAACAGCACACTTTCGAAAAATACATTTTTTCTTTTTTCCTTGAAACTTGAAAAGCTAAAAGGACGAATTTTTGCCAGAATTATTATACTCTAGGCGAAATCTGAGATTATATTGTGTTTGTTTTAACGCTAAGAAATAATGCTCGCATTGAGTCGCCAAGGGTAAAAATGTATTTATTGTCGCTGAAAATCTTCCAATCCGAGTCTGTCCGTCTGTCTGTCTATTCGTCTGTCTACAACATAACTTTCAAACACTTTGAGCTATCGTGCTGAAATTTGTTTTACGTCATTTTTAGCAAAAAAGAAACTTAACGTTCGTAAACGGACCACATCCTCCACTCCTTTTACCCCCTCCCATGAAATTTGAAGAAATTGGTTTTACTCCGAAACAGTTTAAGCTATAGATTTGTAGTTTAGGTCAAAGTAAAATGATATGAATTTCATTAACTTCAAAAAATATTAATCCGTTCCCCTCACTCTTTTTCCCCCTCCTATACAAATGGACAATTTCGGGAGAGGCATTTTTTCGATTTTTCAATGACGGCAGAACTAAAAGGGCAAACTGCCAAAATTATTATTATTATAATTGCAATCAATTTTGAAAAATTGTCAATTTCACCCCACTCTGTCAATCAATCAATCAAATTCCTGTTAAAACCCCCTATAGGGGCATAGAACAGAAACAACTCTCTTCCACAAGGCGCGATCCTGCGCATCGGCCTTAAGCTGTTGCCAGGACTTGTTTATTCCTCTGGCCCCACTCTGTACTTACATACAAATTTCACGAAATTTCGAAATTTCAGTTAAATTTGTTTCTTCGAAACTGTGAAAGCTATCGACTTGAAGTTTTGTTGCAAGTATAACAATAGAAATATCATTGACGACTGATGACGAAAAATTTGGTTTCGATCCGAATACTCCTTCTACCCCTCCTAAGCAATTACATAATTTTACTTTATTATTATAATAATAAAGTATTGTGATCGACACAAGAAAAAAAAAAAGTTTGCTACCCTGAAATTTTTTTTTTTCGCGTTTCATGACTAAATTAGCCTAAAAATGCAAAAAAAAAAAATCAGTCCCGTCGTACGCCGTACATATGCACTCGTACCTCCGAGACCGTTAAAGGTAGAATATTCGTTTCTGAATGGATTGTTGGTTGGGTAAGTGAGCACTATTTTCTAAATTTTGTGGGGTGTTAGGTGGAAGGGGAAGGCGGGGGGAGCGAAAAAGTCGAAAACTACACTTGCTAATATCTCCCTCACGAATGCAGATAGAAAGTTGAAAATCAGTACACATATAAAAAAAGTTGTGGGACAAACTCCAAAAATAATTTAATTATCCATTGGCGTCCGAAAAGGGGGGGGCCAAAAACAAATTGTCGGCCGAATTGTTTTTTCAAATGACTATATCTTCGAAAACACTTATTGTAAAAAATTCATATTTTGGGAGCATCAAGGTGGCATATAGTTTCATCAGAATCAGCTTAGAAAATGGCCAATTATTGTAAGGGGGAGGGTCACGGTGGTGGAAAGAAAAACATTTAAAAATAAATATCTCAACTATCTCTTAAGCTATGCACTTGAAACTTAAAACTTATATTAAGCTGTACTAGAAAAATACAAAAAAATATAATATGTTGAAATAATTGTAGTGGAGGGAAATGGGGAGCATTTCAAAAATAGCGCACTTTTCAAAATTACAAATCCTTATATCTCAAAAAATAGCACAGATATCAAATCAAAAATTTGTCAGATTGTAGAACTATACAATAGTTCATTTTGCTAAAAATTTTAAGTTAGGGGCTGTAAAGGGAGGGAGGTGGTAAGCAAAAATGTCGACAATTTTGAGTGATTTTTTTAGGACTCTGATCCAAGATAGAAACTTGAAATTTTGTGTGTGGATACATCTATTTGATATACATAGAAAAAAAATAATAATTTGATCCACAATTGTTACGAACCGACCACCATGGTCTAATGGGCACAAGGTGTTTCATGTGCAGCGAAAAAAACACGAAAACTGAAAATTTTTGAATGTAATTTTAAGGTAGAATTTTGAAAATTTGGGAAATACATTTAAAAAAAATCCTTAAAAGTATGAAATATTAACTAGTTGAATACTTTCAAAACTTCTACCCCCTCCCATGCAAAATCATTTTTCGACCATTTTTAAGAAATTAATTATCACCTAACTATTAAAAGCTATCAATTTGAAATTTAGCATAAGAACTTATAAAAATATTTGAAATGAAATTATTTTAAAAGTTTTGAAATCGCACTTGCCCTTCTACCCCCTCCCATACAAAAGTATGATTTCGACCAATTTCATTAAATTAACTAATAACCAACAAATTAAAAGCTACGAACTTGAAATTTGTTAGGAGTACCTTACAAGAGAAGAAAAAGAAAATTAATTCACAAATTTTGCAATTCCCCCACCTCTTCTACCCCTCCCATACAAAATTATTTTTTTGGGCATTTTTAAGAAATCAGTTATCAGCTAACTCTTGAGAGCTATCCATTTCAAATTTTGCATGAAAACTTACAAAAATAATTGAAATGAAATTCTTGTAAAAGTTTTGCAATCGCGCTTGCCCTTCTACCCCCTCCCATACAAAAGTATCATTTCGACCTATTTCATTAAATCAACTAATAGCCAACAAATTAAAAGCTACGAATTTGAAATTTTGTACGAGCACACTACATGAGAAAGGAAATAGAATTGCGTCACAATTTTTACGATTCCCTTACCTCCTCTACCCCCTCCCATACAAATGTTTGGTTTCGTGAATGTAAAATACATAGAATCTTATGAAAATTCTATGCAACTTCGTCTATTAAACTGACATTCTATACAAGGAATATTGGACGTGATTCAAGCAATCAATTAAAAAACTATTAACATCCACCGACCCCTACTTTCACCCCTCACCCCTCCCCTCACAAAACTCAAACTTGCATAAATAAACGAACGAAATATTGATTATATATACTGGAGCTTTTGAACGTTTCCACAAAGTGTTAAATTGATAACTGCCCTGCCCAAGAACCCCCTTTCACTTAGTCTTCCCTAATCACTCTAACCTGCATATTGACTTTCCACGCATCCGCAACTTGTCCCAAGAATAATAAAGTTTCGCCCGACTTGTTGGCAGTTTATTTATAAATGCATTTAATCGTGGGAAATTGTACATGTTTTTCTGAAATTGTAGCATTTGTATAGGTGGGTGAGGAAGTGGAAGATTTTGGATGTTTTGAAATTGCTGTTCAATAGCTCTCATATGTTCGAATTAGAAATTCTTTTCTCCAATTTTGAATAATGAAATTTGTATGGAACGGGATAGAAAGAGCGAAGCGAAGTTGAAATTTTTTTATCATTCATTGCAGTTATTATGGGACAAATTCTGGCAAAATTTTAAGTTTATTCTTTTTTTATCGTAGTTCCAATGAAAATCAATAAAATGTTTTTACCGAAATTATACATTTGCATGGAAGGGGTGGAAGTATTGTAGTATTGGGAACAAAACCAAATCTTTCGAGATTAATGAAAGTTTCATTAATATCAATCAAATCAATTCAAATTCCTGTTAAGATCCCCTATAGGGGCATAGGACAAAAACAGCTCTCTTCCACAAAGCGCAATCCTGAGCATCGGCTTTTAGCTATTGCCAGGTCTTGTTTATTCCTCTGGCCTCCTGCTCTACTGCTCGCTTCCATGTGCTAGATGGTCGACTAATCCGACGTCTTATAATCTTGGAGCCTATTTGGCGATATTTCGCTCTCGTTTCCTCAAAGTGTGACCAATCCACTGCTACTTCCGCCTTTGAATCTCAATGCCTATTTTACTCTGTCCAGTTGTACTTCAAAGTTCATCGTTGGGGATCACTTCTGGCCAGAATATCCCTAAAATGCGTTGGAGGCGTTGGAGAGAACCCTCATCCTAGTTCGTCCTGATGCAAAGCGGAACAGAAAAAGCATCATGATACCATACTACTCCTAGACGGTATATTCGCTTAGCTAGATATTTTCATCTCCCACTAATACAAACGGACAGACGGTCACTCGGAATCGAGATTTTTGAGCGACAACAAATATTTCTGTACTTTAGGCGAATCTGTGCTTGCATTATTTCTTAGCGTTACACACAACAGTACAGAAAACACACAGTATACTCTCGGATTTCATCTAGTGTTCTTTTATTGAGTAATTTCGCAATAATATTCAAACGATATTTTGTGTCAAGCCTTTCTTCCTCCATTTTTTGTCCTCTTCACTTTTCTTTACATAAATTTTCATCTTTATACCTGCATTCATAGTAGACTTATTATCAAATGAAGTTTTCGAATGATTTGTCTGCTAATAAATTATCTTAGCGGTCAATCTGCGAATTTCGTATGGGAGGTGGGATTAAGGGCGACGGTATTGAACGAACTATTTGTTTTCACATTGAACTGCAGTTATTACCAAAATATTTCCTCGACAAATGAGCTTCATAAATTCGAATAATGTATTTCGATAAATTGCGCAATTTGAATTGGAGGGAGAGGTGTAGGTTCTGATAATTCTAATGGAGAAAACTGCAAATATCATAAACGTACAGTATCATAAATTTCACATTCATTTCTGTTGAGCTTTCCACGATAATCAGATTATTGTTAAGTTGCGAAAATGTGTAATTTTTTATGGAAGGTGGTAGAACAGTCACAAATTTTACCCTACTTTTCTTCAAAAATTAAGCGTATGTACATACATACCTTAAGCTTTCTAGATCAACGGACGCTTTTTAGATTTTTATCATACGTCATGAACTTCAAAGTAATGAATTCTTGTTTTCAAGCCATATTTCTTAGTATTACAAACCTTAGAGCGACTTATAGCACTCTCACATTTCATCAAGTACAAATTTCATATACTTTCAGAATATCAAATTTTAATCCCACATGGATACGAAGTACGGAATTTCTATTCGAATTTTTTTTCCCATGAAAATAATTTTATTTTCACGCTAAGCTATACATATAGTAGATCTCGTTGTGTGTCGTCAAATTCCAATGCAAATGAGATTCTGATGGTTTCCTTATTGATCCTTCGTCAGTAATTTCATGAAATCTGAGAAGATACTCACCTTGGGGTCAAATGCAAATCTATGTGCTCAGCATATTTTCTTTGAATTGACCAAGTTCTACGAGGAAGATGATATAAAATGATGTCAGACCCTTATAGGAATAATAAATTAAGGTTATAATATTAAATTTCTAACCCATATATTAGGTCATATAACGAAACCCGACGTGAATACCAACATTTGTACAGATATATGACTAAGATACTATTCTGTCTATAGAAGTAAATGTTAAGGTTTTGGGTTTTTAAGATTCATATACATACATGCTTGCGTCCGAAAAGAAATGGAAAACTTTATTTTGGTACATGTGTGACTTTTGTAAGAATTAATTTTGCCAATGGAGCAGAAAAGCAGGAAAATTTCCTGAGGCCAGTTGGTTTTCCTGAGTGGAATATTATTTCATTAGATAGTACTTTAAATATGAGTTTTGGAAAATAAATGTTAATATTTTTAATGAATAAGAAAAAGAAAAGGGACACTTTAAATTTCGCCCAACTTCTATAAGCCAAATTTTCATGATCAAAACACGCCAAAAGTGTCACTTAACCGAATTTCTTCCCAACTAATTAAGAACCTTTCCTGGTTTTTAGATTGATGTCAATCAAATATCTAGATCTCGTTGGGTGATACGAGTTTATAATAAGGAAACCAGTATAATATGCACAAAAAAAAATCCTTATTAGTAGTAGCTCTTTATTTGTATCCAATATAAATAACAAGTGATGACACAATGCGTATATGTAGTACACAAATATTAATAAAAATTACAGTATTGAATGATACTATGTGCTAAGGAGCAATATACGGTTCTAATAACTGTCTATCAGTAAATTCACGTAGACTGAAATATGTATGAAGGGTTTTTCTTAATCTTTTGCACAAGTACGTACAATCCCATTTTAAATTATTATCTATGATAATACCAAGATATTTAACTGCCTTCGTATCCTGAATTGGTTCATTTAGAATTTTGATATAAGGGTTGTTGGGGCTGTTTTTACCAAACATTATGAGTTTGGTTTCGTTTAAGTTTAGTGACATTTTATAGGCCGTCAGCCAGCCAACTACACTTTGTATGCTAGCATTTGCTTTTACAAAAGTGACTTCCCAGACAATACTCTTGAATAACAGAACTGTATCATCTGCAAAAGTATAATCAATACGTCCATTAATTTCCAGTACACTCATTTTGCAGAGGTAACTTATGTAGATGTTGAATAAGATTGGCCCTAGCACAGACCCTTGCGGATCACCACATCTTATTGTTAAAGGTCTACTAATAGTATCGCCAACTTTTATCATTTGATTTCGATTTTTTGAAGTATGATTGAAAAAAGTAAAGAGCGTTATTAACGATTCCAAGCGAGTTAAGTTTCGGAAGAAGTATTTCATGATCAACACTGTCAAATGCTTTTTTTTATATTTAAGCGCAGTGCAACTATTTTTTCATTTTTATATGTAGAGTGACAGATATATTCTGTGAGATCGTATACTGGATCCGCTGTATTTAGTCCAGTTTTAAATACATATTGATTTGCCGGTATAATTTCATTTTCCTCAAGGTATTTTAGTACTCTTTTTTTAAGCATTTCTTAAATAGTTTCGCGATAGAATAAAGCAAAGATATTGGCCTATAATTGCGTGGATCTTTTTTATCTCCGTCTTTATGTGGTGGAATTACAATGGCATATTTCAATTTTGAAGGGAAAATTTCATGAGACAGACATGTGTTAAAAACATAACTCCATTATAATTATGTGCGTAAAGCCCAATCACATGATACTCTAGATGAAATTGGAAAGAGTTTATTGTACCGGAAAATATGTCATCTTAAATTCTTTCGAATAGTGAATTGTGACTTTTGAATGAGAGGTGGTAAAGGCAGCGGGGGAAGGTTTGTAATTTTTGTATATTAATACCGAACATAGTATACAAAATTTTTCATGCTGAATTTAAAGTTTTTCATAATTTTCGAAGAAATTGAACAATTTTTGCCTGAATTTATGCATTTGTATGGGAATGAATCTTCTTATCAACATCCTAATCACATGGCTTTGTTACTCATATGTTCGAAGGAGAAATATGTTTCTTGAATTTTCAATACAAAAATTTGTATGGGAGGTGGTAAAAGAAGTGAAGTGAAGTTCATATTTTTTTAGCATTTATTGCAATTATTAAAGGACAAATTGTGGCAAAATTTTAAGTTTGTACTTTTTCTAGCTTTAATGAAAATGGATTAAATGCATTTACGAAAATTGTGTATTTATATGGGAGGGGGTAGAAGGAGTATTCGAATCAAAACCACATTTTTTGGTATCAATGATATTTGTAATAGTATACTTTTCTTAGAATTTAAAGTTGATAGCCTTGAAGATTTCGGAGAAAAATAATTTTATTCAAATTCTGAAATTTCGTAAAATTTGTATGGGAGGGGGTAGAAAGAGTGAGGTGAAGTTGACAATTTTTACAAAATTGGTTGCAACTATAATAAAATTAATTTTGACAAAAATTGGTTCTTTTAGCTTTGCTAGTTCCGATGCAAGCTGAATAAATGCATTTTTGAAAATTCTACATTTGTATGGGAGGGGGTAGAAGGAGTAAGGGGATCGGATCAATATTTTTTGACAGTAATGATATTTATATTATAATACTATTACCTAATTTTGAAGTCAATAGCTGAAATGGTTTCGGAGAAAAATCCATTTTTTTTTAATTTTGAAATTTCATGAAATTTGTATGGGAGGGGGTAGAAGGAGTGGAGGATGTGACCCGTTCACGAAATTAAAATTACTTTATTGCTAAGAATGATATATGAAAATTTTCAGCACGATAGGTCAAAGCTTTCGAGAGTTATGTTGTAGACAGACGGACAGACGGTCACTCGGAATCGAGATTTTTCAGCAACAGCAAATATTTCTGTGCCCTTGAGCGAGCATTATTTCTTAGCATTACAAACGGTAAGGCAAACTCAGATTTTATCTAGAGTATAAATATGTGATAGTGGATGAAATATACTGCTACTTGCGGCTTTTAAAATATTAGGGGTAATGCCATCAATACCTGGCGATTTATCAGATTTTGATCCACGTACCAGATTTTCAAGTTCATTTTGTGAAATAGAAAGTATGTGGAAAGGTGAAGGAGAAACATCTAAATTTCAATTGTTATAAGCAGAAGATTGAAAGTTACTGCAAAAAGATTGTCCTACAGTGATAAAATGGTCATTCAGTGCATTAACCACTAGATTTGGATCTGATAAGATATCTTTATTTCTATCATACATATGAGTAACATTCGCCAGATTGTTCTTATTTTTCCGCCTAGAAATTTCATTGATTTTCTTCCATAGCCTTTTTGGATCAAAGTTACAGTCTCGAATTTGCTTACTGCAGAATGAAATTTTAGCTGCTTTAATAATTGAATTTAATTTCTTTCTATATGTTTTGTACCTCTTCAATATGAATACGTTACTGGGTTGTTTTTTAACTTGTCTGCCTAATCTATCTCTGTGTCTTATTGAAGTGACTATACTATACTATAGTCGATAATTCTGCTCCTTATTTCAATTTTGCTCCCTAGCTTTAGTCAGTCACCTAATTTTATCACCCATAATATTCCATAACCATTATATACCATAACCATTCCTCCAATAAATCATTCTGAAAATCGTCTGAATACAACTTCCTTGAAATTAATACTTTCGATGCAATTATACTTCAATCTCTTAATTTCTCCCGAAACATTATCATCATAAAATCGATTTACAAAGCAAATGGAAACTTTAGAATAATTTTAAATTGCAATATATTTTACGAGATTATAAATAATGCGGTTGTCCTTTTGAGTTACAACCTTTTAGGTTGCCCATAAAACCAATCCCAAATGGTTTTGTTTCGAAGTCATAAGAACGATTGAAATAAAAAAATAGAAGCTATAAAATGTCGAACATAACAATAGTAAAGCTGAAAAACATCATGTCCTTTAGCTACTTACTAGCTGCAGATAAAAAAAAACGGAAGCTGTAGTAAACATTACTTAGCTATATACACTTGGTCATAGATGGAATCCTAAGAAAGTGCTTCAATCGATGTTATTTTCTATTTGTTTTTGTTTTTGATAATAGTGTGAAATGTGTATTCATGTATTGTTCAAGAATAAAGGATTCAAGGCAACTGGAATAAAGCTATACTTAAATAATACTACAAATTTAATTTAATTTTATTTATTTAACTGAAATAATTATGTAAAGAAGACAAATTGTAAAAATTCATCTCAGAGAAGAAGAAAAATCCTAAATTAATTATTGTATACTGTATCTAGTTTTGGTTAATTTAAATTAATGTCACTAGGTTCACAAAAAAAAAACTGTAAATTTATATAATTTCCGAATATAATATTAAGATTTATTGCATTAATAAATTTCGTAATAAAATTAATCAGATCAAAATTGTGTGATAATTATTATGAGAGCCGATAGACGTGATTACTGGCTTTTCGAAATAATAATACACTCAAACCTGTTTTTATGCGGTGGATAGGGACCGCATAAAAAAAGTCTCACATAGAAAAAAACTTAAAAAATTTACGAAATAACTAGGAATTGCTTTTTTAAAGGAAATCAAGACACGAGGCTTTGCAGCTACTTAAAATCTCGCCAAACTTCATGGAATCTGATTTAGAAAACACACATGCGAACATTTTTCAATGGGGATGCTTTTTTGAGTTAATTCTTGAATCCACAATATGAGCACCTTTTCCGTTTTCTCTATCAAAATGTTTCTTGAATACGATGCTCGTTTGGCGCTTTCATTTGTGGCACTATTACTAGATTTAGTTCTTCCACCTGCACGTTTTTGTATGCCTCTTCTAGTGGATTCACCGAATCCAAACTCTTTACCAAGAGCTGTGGATCCTTCACCTTCTGCTATTCGTATTAAAAACGTAGTCTTAGTTTCTAAGGAAATTACCTTCTTTTCGCTTTGATTTTGCCCTGATTCATTTTTAAGGATTATGTCTAAATATAACAGGGCTACGTTTGCGCGTAAAGTGCAATCTTACGATGCTCTAGATGAAATAGAATTTATTGTGATCCCAAGAAATTTAGTATGGGGAGTGTGAGAAGGGATGCTAGCATTGAGCTAATCTTTACCCCATCATGCTCAAGGAGCTATAAAAATGTTTTATTCAAAATGCTTACGCCAAAAATTGAATGGAAACTGAGAAAATTAGTGAGTTAGATTTAGTGAAAATGTGCAGTTTGTATGGGAAGTGGTAGAGAGTGGAAGGATTTTAGTGATTTTTTAAGAAATAACTAGGAATATTATAAAATTGACATCCCTTAAATTTCAGACTAGTATCATTCACACTTTTCAAGAAAATCGATTTATTGTCAAATTGTGAAATTGTGTCATTTTGTATGGGAGGGGGTAGAAGGGGTGAAGCTAATCGTCTAATTTTTTTTGGCCTTACTAACAATTTTAAATAAATATTTAGTGCACAATTTCAGCTCGCTAAATTTTGTACGCACTGAGTAAATTGGCTTAGAGTAATTCATGACAAGTACAGTTTGTATGGGAGGTGGTAGAAGGAGGGAGAGGACATGCATAATTTTTATACTGTAGATTGATATTATCATAAAAGTAATATCTTCCAAATTTCAGGTCAATAGCTTTTATAATTTTCGAGCAAATCTGTTTATTCATTTCATCTAGAGTATAAACATAAAATAAAAATCCTAAAAATTTGTATCTAAATAGTAAAAATAATAAATTTACCGTCAACCGCACAAAAAAAAACGCATAAAAAAAATCGCATAAATAAAAAATCGCACAAAAAAGACCGCACAAAAACAGGTTTGAGTGTAATTCAAAATTCGCCAGGGATTTTATACAATGCAATTCGATTACAAAAATTTTTGCCATCTAAATTTTTGGAATTATTAGTAAGACCAAAAAAATTAGACGATTAGCTTTACCCCTTCTACCCCCTCCCATATGATAAAATTTGGTAGTGTTGTGGGAATCTTGGGGGAGAGAGACGGAAATGCCGATGGACATTATTTTTAAAGCGCTGAAGGTTATACTAGCTTGGAAATATACTAGCAGGCAATGCGTTCCAAAGTCCGAACGTTCGGGAGATGAATGACTGTCTATATTTCACTGTACGAGTAGGAATACGGTTGACAGTAAACTCGTGTGGGCATTTAGCTTGATGAGTATTTCGGGAAAAAATGAAAAGTGACGGAAAGGGTGATCTAAGTTCCGCACTACATTTACCATAAAAGTAGCAATAGTAAATGCTGAGTACTCCGATGTTCCTACGATGCTCGAGGAAGTCAATGGAAACCGTAATGGTGTCATCTTCAATTAGTAGGAACGCATGTTTTTGCATTCGATCGAGCAGCGCAAGGTGTTTTTTGGGGGCCCCAGCCCATAAATGCGAATTTTACACTAAACGAGGTGGAATGTAACCCTTGTGATGATAGCTAAGTTGTGAGTCGTAAAATATTTTTTGCATTTGCGAAGAATACCTAGGCGTTTGGAGCTATCAAGGGCAACATCAAAGTTATGTTTGCTCCAATCAAGATGGTTATTTAATTTTACGCCTAATACGATAAATTCATCTACAGAGCAAATTGGTACGCCATTAAAGGCTAAATTAGACGTCGACGCTGGAACATCACGTTTAAGAGAAAGGTGACAGGCCTGTGTTTTAGCAGCGTTGAACTCTACTCTATTTTTCCTGCGACATTCCAGGATTAAGTCGCGATTGGGGTTCAACGAACCGAATAACTCCCTGCGTTTGGAAGCAACAGATTACTTGTGAGAATCCAGTAGCAGAGTTAAATTCAAAGTACTGTCATCTGCAAAACTATGGATTAGATTGAGAGTATAAGACACAAGGTCGTTGATAAATAGTAAGAACAGAGCAGGCGATAGGACAGAACCCTGAGGGACACCAGAATTAGTAGGAAAAGAGGAAGAAGTAACGGCATCTCATACGACTCGTATAGTACGTTCGGACAGGAAACTCTCAATCCATCGAATGAAGGTAGCATCGAGGCCAATGGCCATTAGCTTAACAATGAGACATTCATGCCAAACTCTGTCAAAAGCTTTTACAATGTCAATAGCAAGAACTTGAACTTCGCCGTATTTGTGCAAGCAAGAGTTTCAACATTCCGTCAGGTAGACCACTCCCGTTGATCTTCCAGAACGGAAACCATATTGACGATTGTGGATAAGCTGCATATTCTCGAGATAGTGAATTTTTTTGCGATTGACAGCAGTTTCCATCACTTTCGAGAGCACTGAAGTAATGGCTGTCGGGCGGTAGTCAGCGGGGTTCGCTTTGCTTCCTTTCTTGGGAATTGGCTGAACATTCGCGACATTCCACAATCGTGGAAAGCACCCAGAAGATTAAGATAGATGAAAAAGATTGCGAATTGGGTACTGCAAAATTTCACTAAATCCAATACACTAATTTTGTCAGTACCCATTAAATTTTTGACTCCTAGATTTTTTATAAAACATTTTGATAGCCACCTTAGCTTGATGTGAAAAAAATCAGCCCCTCTACCACTTCCATACAAAATTTCTTAAAATAAAAAAAAACTCTTTCATCTAGAGTATTGCACGAATCGTGGTTCTGTTATGTTTATACTCTAGATCAAATCTGAGAGTATTATAAGTTTGCCACAAAGTTTGTAACGCCAAGAAATAAGGATCGGAGAAAAAAATGAATGATACAGAAGTTCATATAATCACTTAAAAATCTCAAAATCGGATGTCCAACCGTCCGTCCGTGTCCTCTGTAGCTTGAGAACGCGTTGAGCTAGAAAGTTCAAGTTTTGTATACGTCGTATTTAACAAAAATGTAAGGTCGAGTTCATGAACGGGCCAAATTGCCCTTCTACTCCCTCCCATACAAAATGACACAATTTCGCAATTTGACAACAAACGGATTTGCTCGAAAAGTACAAATGACATTGATCTGAAATTTGGAATATGACACTTTTATGATGATATAAATCTACTGTATAAAAGTTATTTGAGTCCTCCCCTTCCTTCTACCACCTCCCATACAAACTGCACTTTTTCATGAAATGCT
Source organism: Chorisops tibialis (assembly GCA_963669355.1). Classification (NCBI taxonomy): domain Eukaryota; kingdom Metazoa; phylum Arthropoda; class Insecta; order Diptera; family Stratiomyidae; genus Chorisops; species Chorisops tibialis. The sequence continues at coordinate 107,842,482 of OY770262.1, read as the reverse complement.
CTAAACCAATTTACTCAGTGCGTATAAAATTGATCGAGCTGAAATTGTGCACGAAATTTATTTAAAATTATTAGTAAGACCGAAAAAAAATAGATGATAAAATTCACTCCTTCTACCCCCTCCCATACAACCTGACACAATTTCACAACTTTATGAAAAGTCGATTTATCTGAAACGTATGAATGCTACTGATCTGCAACTTAAATCATGTCAAAAGCATGATGTTTACAGTTATTTCTGAAAAGTCATTAAAAACTCGCCCCTCCTTTTATCACCTCCCATACAAACTGCACTATTTCACTACATCCAATACACTAATTTTAAATCCTACATTTTGTATAAAATATTTTGATAGCAACCTTAGCGTCATGTGTCAATGTCGTCACCCCCTCTACCACTTCCCCTACAATATTTTTTAAGATCCAAAAATTTCTCTTTTATTTAGAGCATCGCACGATTGGGCTTTATGCCCAATCTCACTCCTTTTAGGTTCTTAATTGGGAATGCTTTGGGCCATTGCGAGAATCGATCAGCAACTGTTAGATGTAATTACATTCTCTTGATGGTGGAAGCGGACCGACCAGGTTAATATTTATTTGAGAAAAACGATTCGGGGTGTCGATGTAGTTATGGATAGGTCATCTCGTTTGGCGATGTATTTTTGCTTTTTGGCAGGCTACGTATTGTGTTACAAATTGTTTGCAAGATGCAAGTTTGGCCAAACGAATCTCTCCTGAATGAGCTTAGTCGTCTCCTTAACACCAAGATGAGTTGATTGGTGAAATTTTTTCAAGACGCTAGCTCTGAATGGCTTTGTAATAAACGGTCTTGTTTTGTTGTCCCTAATATCGCAAAACATCTTTATGTTTGTGTCGGAAAGGATAATGCTCTTCAGTACCAGGAATGTTGAGTTTGACTGCAGAATACTTTTAAATTCCGTATGATTATGTTGATACTCATCAATTAGATGGTAATTAGTTTCACTTGAATTTATCTCTTGTACTCTTGAAAGGACATCTGTAACTGTATTCTTACTTCACGATACGTAACGTATATCGGTAGAGAATTCCCCTATAAATTCTAAATGCCTGACCTGTCTCGGTGAAGCCGGAAATGTCTCTCTCTCTCTAGCATGTGTCAAAAAAATGTTATGGCTTCATGATCGCTAAAAGTTCTACTTTGTACGCTTTCTTGAGAAAAAAGCAAGTGACTTTAGTTCGCCTTTTTCCAATTGGTGAAGTACTGCACTTATTGCGAAGTCTAAAGCATCCACTTCTAACGAAATTATTCTTGCCTTTGAAGGATGAACAAGCAGAGCTGTATTTGCTAACAATAACTTGTACTCCTCGATCGCTTTTGATGTATCTTCGGATCAACGATTGTAGCCTATATTGTGTCGTGATGGCTTACGGTATGAAGCGTCTATAGAAACTAACCATCGCAATAAATTTCCTTAACTCTTTGGCGGGACGTAGCTTTTCAAAGTCAACTATGGACTTAACTTTATTTGGCAGATATTTAATGCCATCAGATGTAACTAAATGTTCCAAGAATTCGATGTTACTTTTGCCGAATGAGCATTTGTCTAGTTAATTTTTAGATCATGCTAGGACAGCCGATCGAAAAGAATGCGCAAATGTTTTTCGTGCTTCGCCGGGTTGCTGCTGGCTGCGAAAATATCGTCAATATACGCTACTACGAAATCTAGACCACGAAGTACCTCGTCAATTGTACGTTGAAAGGTCTGAGCTGCGTTTCTCAACCCAAAAGTTAAATATGCAAATTCATATAACCGAAACGTGGCGATAATAGCAATTAATAGATATCTGACGGTTCTACTGGGATTTGATTGAAAGCCTTTTTCAAATCAACCTTACTAAAAATTCTTTTTCTATGTAGGATGCACAAGAAATTCTGGATATGTGGCACAGGGTATTTATCTGGGATCGTGATAACATTAAGCCTTCGGCAATTACCACAAGGGTACCAAGTTCCATCACTTTTCTTAACCATGTGGAGAGGTGATGACCAATTGCTTTTGGACGGACTTTCCTAGATTGTACAAAAGTTTTATTTTCACCAGTAGAATAAAGATTAAACTTTCGAGTAAAATTAACTGTCTCCTTTGCCGCTATCATTATCGTATGGTCTCGTTCACCGCTGTCATCACGGTCTAGCCAGGGGCAATAACATGAAGAAGTTCAATATCTCAAATGATTTCCGAAATATCATGATCAGACGCGCTACAGTTGGTAAATTTCTTCCCCGAAGATCTTTCTGCAGTTTTGAGTACACATAGTAATGGGAAGGGGCCAGGTCTGGACTATAAGGGTGTGGCTTAATACATACTCCGTAGCCGCATTTCTATAGGGCAGCCATTGCAACGTGGCTTCTGTGAACAGGTGCATTGTCGTGCAAAAGCAGCTCACCTCGAGTCCACTTTCCTCTTCTTTTTTCTTCGATGGCATTCTTTAATTTGGAGCAGGTAGGCATAGTATCCCCTTTTGATATTTTCTCCTTTTTTTTCATAGTCGATCATCAAAACTCTCTCTAAATTCCAAAAAATAGTGGCCATAATTTTTCCGGCAGATTGTGTGACCTTGAACTTCTTGGGGGTGGGGGTGAAACGCCTTTATGGAGCCCCTTCATTGACTCCTGCTTTAATTCAGGCCCATAATGATAAACGTCGTATCCATTAACAATTCGGTTCAAAATTTCATCCCTGTTCTCGCTGCAGACATTCAAAATATTGCGTGAACACACGACGCGTTGCTTTTTCTGAGCTGCTGAGAGCGTTCTCGATACCCATGTTGCGCTAACTTTAGACATGCAGAGATGATCGTGGAGGATATTCAAAATGGTTGTACCTGGTACCCCAAGAATTTTTGCAATTTGTTTCTTCTTTAATCGAGCATCTTCGAGAACAAGTTTCTCCACTTTTTGGACAATTTTTGATGAAGTGGCCTCAATTGGCCGGCCCTAGTGTTTATCATCATTGACTCTCTGGCTTGTTTGAATAATCTATGCCACTTATAAGTTATCGTTTTTCCAGGGCAAGAGTCCTCATAAACAGATGACATTTCTTCTAATGATTTGTGGCATTTTCCCTTGCTTGATAAGGAACGTTATGACAACATGAAACTCAAATTTGTCCATAGTTAGCGTATTCTTTCCGATTGACTCGTTAATTTGGCGATATCTAAAATTATAGTATTTCGATTTAACAGAAACTTTGTATTTATACCTATATTGAGTGTTAGGATACATTCAAGTAAAAATATTTCCCTCCTTTGTCCATCCCCTTCATTCCGCGAAATTTCGGACCTCCTCTCGTAAGTATCACTTTAGTACAGCAATCTGCAGCACTGAAGTGTAAGTCAATGGCCGTAGGAAAAATGCACGTTTCACCAAATAAATGATCGTGGTATGCGAAATTTCACATAAAAGCATAACAGAATTATGATAATCATATGATACTCTAGATGAAATACTTACTTACTTTTTGTTTGGGAGGTGGTAAAAGCAGAGGGCGAGGTTTGTAATTTTTGTATGTAACACTGAAGGTAGTATATAAAATATTTCATGGTGAATTTAAAGTTTCTTGCTTCCATAATTTTCGAAGAAATTGAACAATTTTTGTCTGAATTTATGGTATTTGTATGGGAGGTGGCAGAGAAAGTGGGAGATTTTGGATGATTTTGAATCTGCTTATCAACATCCTAATCACATTGCTTTGTTACAATTTTAAAGTCGATAGCTCTCACATGTTCGAAGGAGAAAAACTTTTCTTGAATTTCCAATACAACAATTTGTATGGGATGTGGTAGTGAGGTGAAGGCGATATTTTTTTTAGCATTTATTACAATTATTAAGGGACAAATTCTAGCAAAATTTCAAGTTTCTTACTCTTCTAGTTTCTATGAAAATCTGTTAAATGAATTTTTCAAAATTCTGCATTCGTATGGGAGGGGTAGAAGGAATATCCGAATCAAAACCAAATTTGTTGACATAAATTAAATTTAAAACTAGCGATCGCCCGCGACTTTATCCGCGGAAGAATCGCAAAATAAGCAATTTTTGAGAATGTAGTTAGTAATATGTACATTATGTCAGATATATAATTTGTTTAGTTTAATGACTCTTTAAACACAATGGTTTATATTTTGTTGGAATCAGAACCATAAATTATTAAAAATGAAACCACGATACTTGCATTTGTATAGGACAGGCTCGTGATCAAATCAATCCCGTGATTTGAGATCAAGTTTGGAAGAGTGTTAAGGACATGTGAATAGTTGTAGCTTGTATTAATTAAAAAAAAAAGACCAAATAAAATAACATTAAGCTTAAAACCATAACAGGACTACGATTGTGGGTAAAACCCAATCATACGATACTATAGATGAAATCGAAATTTTTGTGATCTTAAAAAATTTTGTATGGGGAGTAGTAGAAAGAGTGACAGTACTGAACTAATTTATTTCACATCATACAAAAGTAGCTATTAAAATGTTTTGTACCAAATTTAAGCTTGACAAATTGAATAGTTACTGAGAAACTTAGTGCATTGGACTTAATGAAATTGTGCAATTTGTATGGGAGGTGGTAGAAGAAGTGGGGGTTTTTTGGTGATTTTTCGAAAAACAACTATAATCATAATTAAATTGATATATTTTACATATTAGATCAGTAAGGTTCACACTTTTGAGGAAAATCGAATTTTTGTAAAGTTGTGGAATTGTGTCACTTTGTATGTGAGGGGGTAGAAAGAGTGAAGCTAATCGGTTAATTTTTTCCCAATAATAATAACAATTCTAATTAAAGATTTAGTACAACATTTTAGCTTAATGAAAGTTACACGTACTGAGAAAATTGGTGTATAGTATTTCTTGAAAAAGTGCAGTTTGTATGGGAGGTGGTGGAAGGAGTGGGGAAATTTAAAAACCTTGTCTACCAAAAGATTGCATTTGTACTGGAAATAATATGTCCTAAGTTTCAATTTAATAGCTCTTATAGTTTCGAGAAAAAATCGATTATTGTTATTATATGTGTTACTTTGTATGGGAAAGGGTAGAATGCGTGAGGGACATAAAACCAAAAGCAGATTACTTCCCGGAGCATACCTAATAAACTGTGAAAGTTTCGTTACAATCGGTTCAGCTGATTTTGCGTGAAAGGCGGACAGACAGATAGACAGACAGAGAAGAATTTTAAAAACGCGTGTTTCTGCTTAGTTATTGCTAAAATAAAGCAAAATAAACTGCCAACAAGTCGGGCGAAACTTTATTATTCTTGGAACAAGTTGCGGATGCGTGGAAAGTCAATATGCAGGTTAGAGTGGGTAGGGAAGACTAAGTGAAAGAGGGTTCTTGGGCAGGGCAGTTATCAATTTAACACTTTGTGGAAACGTTCAAAAGCTCCAGTATATATAATCAATATTTCGTTCGTTTATTTATGCAAGTTTGAGTTTTGTGAGGGGAGGGTTGAGGGGTGAAAGTAGGGGTCGGTGGATGTTAATAGTTTTTTAATTGATTGCTTGAATCACGTCCAATATTCCTTGTATAGAATGTCAGTTTCATAGACGAAGCTGCATAGAATTTTCATAAGATTCAGTGTATTTTACATTCACGAAACCAAACATTTGTATGGGAGGGGGTAGAGGAGGTAGGGGAATCGTAAAATTGTAACGCAATTCTTTTTCCTTTGTCATGTAGTGTGCTCGTACAAAATTTCAAATTCGTAACTTTTAATTTGTTGGTTATTAGTTGATTTAATGAAATAGGTCAAAATGATACTTTTGTATGGGAGGGGGTAGAAGGGCAAGTGCGATTGCAAAACTTTTAAAAGAATTTCAGTTCAATTATTTTTGTAATTTTTGCTGCAAAATTTGAAAAGGATAGCTTTTAAGAGTTAGCTGATAACTGACTTCTTAAAAATGCTCGAAAAAATAATTTTGTATGGGAGGAGGTAGAAGAGGTAAGGGAATCGCAAAATTTTTGAAAAAATTTTCTTTTTCTTCTCTTGTAAGGTACTCGAAAAAAGTTTCAAGTTTGTAGCTTTTAATTTGTTGGTTATTAGTTGATTTAATGAAATTGGTCGAAATCATACTTTTGTATGGGAGGGGGTAGAAGGGCAAGTGCGATTTCAAAACTTTTAAAGTAATTTCATTTTTAATATTTTTATAAGTTTTTATGCAAAATTTCAAATTGATAGCTTTAAATAGTTAGGTGATAATTAATTTCTTAAAAATGGTCGAAAAAATAATTTTGTATGGGAGGGGGTAGAAGTTTTGAAAGTATTCGACTAGTTAGTATTTCATACTCTTAGGGATTTTTTTTAAAGGTATTTTCCAAATTTTCAAGTTTCTACTATAAAATTACATCCAAAAATTTTCAGTTTTCGTGTTTTTTCCGCTGCACATGAAACACCTTGTACTCATTAGGCCGAGGTGGTCGGTTCGTAACAATTGTGGATCAAATTATTATTTTTTTCTATGTATATCAAATAGATGTATCTACATACCAAATTTAAAGTTTCTATCTTTGACCAGAGTCCTAAAAAATCATTCAAAATTTTCGCCACTTTCGCTTACCACCTCCCTCCCTTTACACCCCCTAACGTAAAATTTATCAAAATTAACTATTATGTAGTTCTACAATCTGACAAAATTTCGATTTGATATCTGACCTATTTTTTGAGATATAAGGATTTGTAATTTTGAAAAGTGCGCCATTTTTGAAATGCTCCCCATTTCCCCCTACTACTATTATTTCAACATATTATATTTTTTTTGTATTTCCCTAGTATAGATTAATATACATTTCAAGTTTCAATTACAAAGCTTAAGAGATAGTTGAGATATTCATTTTTAAGTGTTTTTCTTTGCACCCCCCGTGACCCTCCCCCTTACAATAGCTAGCCATTTTCTAAGCTGATTCCAATGGAACTATATGTCACCTTCTACTTCTACAATGGCGCTACAGCCCAAATCGGACCTTGGCCTCCTGATATTCAGGTTCCTTAACATTTTTCATTACTTATTGTGGAAGGGTTGTTAGTCCTTCGCACAACCCTCTTTCTACGAATTTTTAATTTTCGTAGATTGAGGTGACCAGGGTATATCCAAGCAGGCAATGTGCTGGAATTATATATTGCGTCGACCGGGATTTGAACTCACGACCTTCGCATTACAAGACCAACACACTGCCCACTAGGCTATACCCTAGCTGTCACCTTAATGGTTCCAAAATATGAATTTTTTACAATAAGTAATTTCGACGATATAGTCATTTGAAAAAACAGTTCGGCCGATAATTTGTTTTTAGCCCCCGCTTTTCGGACACCAATGGATAAAAAAATTAAATTATTTTTGAAGTTTGTCCCACAACCTTCTCTATATGTCTACTGATTTTCAACTTTCTATCTACATTCTTGAGGGAGATATTAGCAAGTGTAGTTTTCGACTTTTTCCCTCCCCCCGCCTCCCCCTTTCACCTAATACCCCCCAAAATTTAGAAAATAGAACTCACTTACCCAACCAACAATTCACCCAAAAACGAACATTCTACCTTTAGCGGTCTCGGAGATATGAGTCCATATGTACGGCGTACGCCGTACGGCGGACGGCGTACGGCGGGACGGATTTTTATACTCTAGATGAAATCTGAGAGTATATTGTGTTTGCCTTACCGTTTGTAACGCTAAGAAATAACGCACGCACAGAGCCGCCAAGGGTACAGAAATATTTGTTGTCGCTCAAAAATTTCGATTCCGAGTGACCGTCTGTCTGTCTGTCTGTCTGTCTGTCTGTCTGTCTGTCTGTCTGTCTGTCTGTCTGTCTGTCTGTCTGTCTGTCCGTCTGTGCGTCTGTCTACAGCATAACTCTCGAAAGCGTTGAGCTATAGTGCTAAAAATTTTGGTGTGTCATTTTTAGCAAAAAAGTAACTTTAAGTTCGTGAATGGGCTACATCCCCCCACTCCTTCTAGCCCCTCCCATACAAATTTCATGAAATTTCGAAATATTAAGAAATTGATTTTTCTTTGAAACTATTTAAGCTATCGACTTGAAATTTAGGTCAAAGTATTATGATATAGATGTCATTAATATCATGGAATATTGACCTGATCCCCTTACTCCTTCTACCCCCTCCCATACAAATGGACAATTTTGAAAAATACATATTTTCGATTTACATTGAAACTAGTAAAGCTGAAAAGACGAAATTTTGTTGCAATTAATTCTACTATAATTGCAATTTATTTTAGAAATAACTATCAACCTCACCTTACTCCTTCTACCCCCTCCCATACAAATTTCACGAAATTTTTAAATTTAAATTAAATTATTTTTCTTCGAAACTGTTGAAGCTATCAACTTGATATTTTGTATAAAGGATATAAATAGAAATATTAATAATGTGAAAAAAATTTGTTTTGATCCGTACACTCCTTCTACCCCCTCCCATACAAATGCATAATTTTTGTTAAATGCATCTTATCGATTTCCATTCAAAATAGAAAAAGTACAAACTTCAAATTTTGCCAGAGTTTGTTTCTTAATAATTGAAATAAGTGTTAGAAAAAATTATCAGCTCCACTTCACTCCTTCTACCACCTCCCATACAAATATCTGTATTATGAATTCAAGAAAAGCATTTCTCCTTCAAGTATTCATATGAGAGCTATCGACTTTGAAATTGAATCAAAGCATGATGATAAGGATGATGATAAGGAGTTTCAAAATCATATTAAACGCTCCACTTCCTCTGTCACCCCCCATACAAATGCCCCAATTTCAGGAAAACTATGACTAATTTCTTTAAAAATAATGAAAACTAAAAGCTTTATATTCAGCAAAAAACATTTTGCATACCATGTTCGGTTTCATATACGATTAATACAAACCCCTCCCCCCCCTCTACTTCTCCCACCTCCCATGCAAAAGTCACTATACACTATTCGAAAGAATTTGAGATGACATATTTTCCGGTATATTGAAGTAATTTCATCTCATCTAGAGTATCATATGATTGGGCTTTAAGCCCAATTATAATTCTGTTATGTTTTTTTGCATTTTTAGGCTAATTTAGTCATGAAACGCGAAAAAAAAAATTTCAGGGTAGCAAAGTTTTTTTTTTCTTGTGTCGATCACAATACTTTATTATTAGAATAATAAAGTAAAACTAACTTATAGCCATTTCTAAACAAATAACAGGCAGACACTACAATTATATCTATATAGATGATATACTTTTCACAAATTTTAAAGTTGATAGCTTTAACGGTTTTGGAGCAACTAATTTTATTGAAATTTCGTAAAATTTGTATGGGAGGGGGTAGAAGGAGTGAGGTAAAGTTGATAGTTTTTCCAAAATTAGTTGCAACTGTAATAAAATTAAATGTGACTAAAATTGATTCATTTAGCTTTGCTAGTTGCAATGCAAACCGAATAAATGCATTTTTGAAAATTGTGCATTTGTATGGGAGATGGTAGAAGAAGTAAGGAGATCAGATCAATATTTCTTGAGGTTAATTATATTTATAAGCTAGGGTATAGCCTAGTAGGTAGTGTGTTGGTCTTGTAATGCGAAGGTCGTGAGTTCAAATCCCGGCCGGCGCAACATATAATTCCGGCACATTGCCTGCTTGGGTATACCTTGGTCACCTCAATCGAAGAAAATTAAAAAATTCGTAGAAAGAGGGTTGTGCGAAGAGCTAACAACCCTTCCACAATAAGTAATGAAAAATGTTAAGGAACCTGAATATCAGGAGGCCAAGGCCCGACTTGGGCTGTAGGGCCATTGAAGACGAATTATATTTATATCATGATACTATGACCTAATTTTCAAGTCAATAGCTGAAATAGTTTCGGAGAAAAATCAATTTCCTTAACTTTCGAAATTTCATGAGATTTGTATGGGAGGGGGTAGAAGAAGTGATGGGATATGGTCTGTTCACGAACTTAAAGTTACTTTTTTGCTAAAAATGACACTCAACAAATTTCAGTACGATAACTCAAAGCGTTCGAGAGTTATGTTGTAGACAGACGCACAGACAGACAGACGGACAGACAGCAACTCGGAATCGATGTTTTTGAGAGACAGCAAATATTTCTGTACCCTTGGCGGCTCTGTGCGAGCGTTATTTCTTAGCGTTGCGAACGGTGAGGCAACCACAATATACTCTCAGATTTCATCTAGAATAAAAATGGGGAACTAAAAATCATATTTTCAATGCTCAGTATGAAATTTAACGGACACGCGATATAACCAAAATTGAGTCTTGACCTATTGTATACTACGCCTTTTTCCTTCTTGGCTCAGTGACCGAGTCCTTCTGCCGATATTGTTCATATTATTATCAACCATCCCAAACATATTTGTCTGCGAGTTTTCATCAGAATTTTTTTTTTCCAAAAAGAAGCTTCAATAACTTTTGTAAATATTTCAACTTCTCAATGAAGTACAATTCCTTATTTTGAAATTATAACACCAATTTCGATTCTAGAGACTTCTGGAAATCTTATTCGTGCTCTCAGTAATGTCGAACACATATTGAATTTATATAATTAATTTCGAAAATTCGAATTCAGCGGTACCAAAACCTCATAGATTGCACCTTTTATCCACCTTATTTTCAACATACTGAAATTATAAACTTGTTGCACTAAATCCTTTTCTGAAATGAGATTAGCCAATACTAGAACCAGTAAAATTCAGTAATACATAGAATATTATCCCTATAAACTGAAGTTTCCTTAAGCTGTTTTTCGGATAAAGCTGCATAGATGGCAGCTCAACGCAAGTAGATGTTGCTGGCAACAATTTGGCGAATTTTGTATATCTTCATTGTTGCTAGTGCATTGAAAATAACCAGGGATCCAAATCAGTTGCAATTTCAGACAAGCATGAAAGCTTAAATGCATCAGGACGAAGCACATGGCCAGACTTTTCGGCGTCCTTTCAAACCATGTGCTCTTTGGGCTCTTGTAAATACTGCAACTTTAAGCCTGCGCCCTGCGGCATCCTGAAACATTTCTTTTACTCCCCTATAAAGTAATATTTTGAAAGGTTTCCTTCTTTTTTGTAATATCTTAGCTCCAGATTGCTATGCTTGCGAAATTCGAGTGTATGTATAGATTTGTATGAAGTCGTCTAAGTATAACGCCATTGACTTATGTACAAGTTCCTTAATACCTTGGTAAAGCTTCCGTTCTACGAACAGCCTGTTGATTCGGTTTCTGACATCCCCCATCCAAGGTTCACATTGTAAACAATCTGAATAGGAGCTTGGTTAGTATATACAAGTATCTATGAATGTTCCCTCGTGATGGGCTCTGATCTTTGATAGCGAAAACTTGGCGAGGAAGAATATTTTTGGCCAAGAATCAGCGAATTATCTAGCTCAAATATATAACCGAATGTAGGTGATTTTTGGGTGTAGTTGGATTCGGCGAAATTTCCAGGTGATTTTCGATGCTTGTAACTGAGGAAAGGTGCGGTTCATATCCGAACCAGAGTATTGCAATACCGTGACTTTCGGGAATGCTTCCCTGCCAGACTACGGTAGTCCTGATGTAATAGCAGCATGTGAACCTAACCGAGCTTTAACGCCTGTCTGCTCCTTTCGTTAGTGTAGTGTTTAGTTACGGCGCAGCTTTCATCGTGGAAGGACATGTCGCGTTTTGGCTCGGTCATATTCTTAAATGTAGCTAATTTATCTGAAAATTGTTCTGAAATTAAAGATAAGTTCATAGTGTTAATGATGAAATATTCAATACCTGAGTTTTTCCACATTCAAAAAAATTAACATGTCCTTATAAAATCTTCAGATACGTCGCGGAGCATCTGCGTTCAGAGCTCGGTTCGAATCACGCAATGCAGCAATCTTCTGCAGATATTAGAGACGTAAACAACGTGACTTGGATGTAGAGCGGTCTTAACAACATAAGTCTTCCAAGACTTGGAAAAAAATACATGTCCTCGGACCATGAAAGATTACGACGCTCTTGTAAGCACGGTTAAAAATTTGCACTGTACTGACTGATAATGTGATTTTGTCATCAGTTGTTAATTGTCGAGTGCTAATTAACGAAAATTCTTCAGGGAAGTCAAGGCTCGGTGTTGTGGTGTTGAAGTGCTAAGCTCAGAAGTTTCCCTTTCCAGTAATTGTGCTATTTAATTAACCAGCTGTACGCCGACAAGTTAAAGAATTTCCCTCTAACCAAACGCGTCTTCCCTTTCTCCATCTCGCAAACAGTTTGTATCCGTATTCTTACGTTCAAGTGCGAATGCCTAAATAGTAGGCTTTCCGTTTTTCTTTTTGGTTCTTGTTACCGAATGATGGTAATTTCGGAAGAAAACTGGAAATTACTGACAAACTCCTTTTCGGTAAATTTCTCTTCTTCGTTTTTTTTTTTTTATTTAATTTTTACGTGAGTTTCTGTTGTTGCTATTGCGATAACGACAACCACCATAAGAACGATAGAGCGTTATTACGATGCCAAAATCTAATCTACACTTCCACTTGAGGATAAAAAGAGAGAAAAATTTATGGAAGGACAATGAAAGTTTTATTGTGAAGTAAAATAAGAAGAATATTGGATTTGAGCCATACGGATTAGAGCTAGGACTATAGGTGAAGGATTTTTACTCTAGCTGGAACCCTAAAAAGCAAAGCAGAATGAATGCTGCACAAAGTGGAGGACACACTGGGTCCTCGATGGGAAAGAAGGGCTCTCAGCTTGAGGTATTTATTGTATACGATATTTTATTTAACTTAATCTACTTTTATCTCGTTACGATAAGAAATTAAATTTACGATGTAATATAAATTTTATTATAGCACTTAACTAAATCACTTGCAATTACTTTGCAATTAACTCAAATTGGAGAATTGGATGGTAGATTGGGTTAAACTGCCTAACCGAAATGTTATATAACTGAAAAAATTTAATCTACTACTTCAAAGTAACAGACTTTTGTTTAATATGAGAACTAAAATTTTAAGGCCCATTTTATTATTGAAAAAAAAAATAAACTTTAGAGCAATTTCAATTAATTTCGAATAATATTTCAATATTTAAATCATATTGAGCTAAATTGAAATCAAGTCAATAAAATTCCCGTTAAGACCCCCAATAGGGGCATACGACAGAAACGACTCTCTTCCACAAGGCGCGGTCTTGAGCATCGGCCTTTAGCTGTTGCCAGGACTTGTTTATTCCTCTGACCTCCTGCTCAACTGCTCCTTCCATGTGTTACATGATCGAACAACCCGACGTTTACCTTGAGGATTACAATCCAGAACCTGTTTGGTGATGTTTCGTTCTGGTTTCCTCAAAGTGTGACCGATCCACTGCCACTTCCGCCTTTGAATCTCAATGCATATTTTGGTCTGTCCAGTTGTACTCTAAAGTTCGTCGTTGGAGATCACTTCTGGCCAGAATATTCCCAAATGCGTTGGAGGAATTGGTTCACGAGAGTTTGCAGTTTCTTGGTAAGTCGAAGGGTCACTTTCCACGTAGTACAATCATATAACATGAATTTGACGCATGCGTCAAAAACTCGCAGCTTAGTGCAAAGGAAACCTCCAGAGAGGGGAAAGGATACCGACGGCCTGACGAGGTTTATTTAAATGAGCCTCAATATTTTTTCAGGCTCAACCGTCCATGCTGAAAATGCTTCCGAGATGACAAAAATCTTGCACTTCTTCCACATCTTGTCTATTAAGAACAATCGGTGTACTTGTATTCGAACCCATGTTTTACACACATTTATTTTCAGTCCCGCCTTTTTACATTTAGAATGCAACGGGCGAACATTTGACTCTTAAGTCCGAACGGTTATGTGCCAGGAAACACACGTCATCTGCAAATTGAAATGTTTAAACTCAATTAATGAACGAAAATTGCAACAATAAATGTATTCCAAGCTCAATGAATAATAATCATCGGTTCATTTCGTATGATGTTAGACTTGTTACAAATTCAGCATAATGTTTGCTAAATGATATTTTATGAGACCACAGTATTCACAAATGAACACGAAACGTACTATTACCATCAATTTTGTTAATTTTCTCCACGACCCAGTAGAGCACTAAAGGATGGCAGAGATACGGGATACACAAAATATATATAATAATAACAATATCGGGATGGATTTTCTGATGTTGAAACAATGAAATTTTATGTGCGGAGTATTTATCCGATTCTGTTGAATAGGATATGAACAATTTCATATTACTGCACATTGCTATTCGCGCTGGACTTAATGTCATGGCTATAATAAAATAAGCAATGGAAATGTTTCCGTTGTGAACTCGTGGTTCTTCATGAAGTACAATAATCAGTTTTATTGTAGTTGTGATATAATTGTTGAGGTGCCATACCAAAATGAGCTGACTTGCATATACACCGAAACGTCACGAATAATAAAACGTAACAGTGTAGAATCCGGAAATCTTTTCTTTCAATTTATTTATTTATTTTCACGAATGTAACATACGATCTTATCTATTTCGCAATCATCACTCACGGTTTTTGAATTGCGCAAGGGGTGTCTGGATTTCAAGTAAAGAAATAAAACCACCAATTCTATTAGTTCACTGCAAAACCTTATTTTTAACTCAACTAATTTTATTTCGCTTTACACTCACTCACAAATTATCTGTTCTAAATCTTTCGCTTCCGACTCTCCATACGGCCCACACATCTACGGCTCCAAACCAGACTCTTTCGTTTTCTCTGGTTGTTATCCAGCTATAATGTACAGGGCTTAATTCTCTTTTTCAGAATTTTCGATAAGATTCCTACTTCGAATTTTGGAACCGTTTTTAAGTGTCCTCGGGTTGCGATTCGACATCGAAACTTGGTCGAATAGTTATCTGTGTCGCAATTAGCCCCTCTGCATGTAAGTGTGTCGAGAATGCAGGAGGCCGTTCTTTTCTCTATCAAAACGTGGACTACTTAGTTTAGGTATTATGACCACTCAAAACTCTTGCGTACCAAATGGTATAGAAATAAATGGCGAGTTTTGTTGAACAAAGCACCAATTCCCATCAATTGCGAAAAATCGAGCACTTACGAAAACGTTAAAAAGATGTAAAGATATCGAAAAATTGAGTATGGCAAAAAGTTTTAATATCTGAATATCTTTCCTCAGGACGTTCTTTCATCCGATTGGAAATGCGACGAATTCAGGTTAAATTTAACCAAAATGTTCTATATCTCGACAGTCTTAGCAAAAATCTACTAGAGCGAATAAATTTTGTTTTCACCTAATCTACAACTTTGTCATACAATATTATTGGATCTGATTAAAAATGGAGTCTCGTGATTTTTTTTCGATGTTAAATGGTTATAACTTTCTTTTCCGGGTAGCAGGTGTCCTAATTGCAGTTCACAAATCTTTATCTAGTGAGATTGTAGACACAACACCAACAACATTTTTTGAACATAAATTTATCAGAATCAAACTGATAAATAGATATGTTTACATTGGTGTTGTATATATCCAGCCTTACTCTGAAGACCACAAATACCACGACATTCTTGACATTTTTCATACTGTTAATTGCTTCTTAACAGAGAATGACACTATCTTCCTTCTCGGCGATTTTTATCGCCCAAACATCTGTTTTCGGACTAATCATTCCGATAAAACTATTATACCGGGGAATCTTACGTCTAATATTGACATCACTATTATCGACACACTGTAACGACATACATCAGGTAGTGAATTTTCCCAATAAAAATGAGAGATGTCTTGATGTGATGAAGTGATTGTTAGCCTGCCTTTGACCCAGATAATCTTTTCTCTAATACACACCTTCACTCTGTTATAATAGTAGAACTACCATGCAACAACATTAATTTTATTCACTCTTTCAATAATAATATTGTATTTGACTTCCGTAATGCTGATTTCAATTGCGTTAATAAGGAACTGTCTTCGATAGACTAGACATCCCTTTTCTCATGTAATGATCTTGACAATGCCATAACATCGATTTATGATGTAATCTTTAAAATTGTCGATAATCATATCCCTGTAATAAAACAAAAAGACAAAGTTTCAGAACCCTGGTTAGATAAAAACCTCAGATCAGTACGGAATATAAGAAATAAGCTATTTAAGAAACTTAAGAAAACGGGCGCGATTACTCCTAATCTTCAGAGAAGTTATGACACGCTGGCCTCAGAGTTCTTTTCTGAGTCCCGGGTTGCGTATGAGTGTTATGTAAAAAAAATTGGTGAAGATATTATAACAGAACCAAAGAAATTTTTCGAATTTATTAATACAAAACGAAAAAGTTCGGGTTATCCCGTAACTATGTCCAATAGAATCACGCAATCTTCCCGCCGGCGTAATTTCTGCGATATCAAGAACTTTTTGGTGCCATTCAGATTCAACTCACAGCGAACCCAACATTTCGGTTCCTCCACTAGTTGACAATATCTCATTGTCTATTGAGGAGGTGCTTGATGCTTTAACAACTATTGATATCAAAAAAGGTCCAGGTCCTGACCTCATTCCTCCCCTTTTTTTTATCAAAGTGTGCTCATCAACTTTTAACACCTTTACATTTTCTCTTCAACAAGTCACTGTTATTGGGAACTTTCCCCTCGGCTTGCAAATCGTCGCATCTCACACTCATCCACAAGAATGAAGACAAACACAAAATTGAGAACTATAGAGGTATAGCAATTCCATCAGCTATACCGAAATTATTCGAAAAAATTATCTGCGATAAATTGTCCAATATGATCAACCCTATTCTTAATGACCAGCAGGACGGCTTTAGAAAAGGTCGTTCGACCACGACGAATCTCATTATTCTTGTATCTGATGCGCTCTCCGCACTTGAAAATGGGCATCACATCGACACAATATATACTGGCTTTAGCAAAGCATTCTACCGAGTTGATCACAATGTCCTGATTTCAAAGTTAAAAAAATATTAGTGTCCTCTGGAGTACCCCACGGAAGTCACATGGGACCTCTGTTATTTAATGTTTTCATCTCAGATCCATCATCATCATCATCAATGGCACGACAGCCCAAGTCGGGCCCTGGCCTCCTGAAGACGTCGCCTCCAATCGTCTCGATCCAAAGGCCGCATCCTCCAGCTAAATGAAATCTGAGAGTATATTGTGTTTGCCTTACTGTTTGTAACGCTAAGAAATAATGCTCGTACAGAGTCGCCAAGGGTACAGAAATATTTGTTGTTGCTCAAAAATCTCGATTCCAAGTGACCGTCTGTCCGTCTGTCTGTCCGTCTGTCCGTCTGTCCGTCTGTCCGTCTGTCCGTCTGTCTACAACATAACTCTCGAAAGCTTTGACCTATCGTGCTGAAATTTTTCATATATTATTTTTAGCAAAAAAGTAACTTTAAGTTCGTGAACGGGCCATATCCCCCACTCCTTCCACCTCCTCCCATACAAATTTCATGGAATTTGGAAATTTAAAGAAATTGATTTTTCCCCGAAACCGTTTCAGCTAATGACTTGAAAATTAGGTAATAGTATTATAATGAAAATACCATTACTCTAAAAAAATATTGCTCTGATCTCCTTACTCCTTCTACCCCCTCCCATACAAATGTACAATTTTCAAAAATGCATTTATTCGGTTTGCATTGCAACTATCAAATCTAAAAGAATCAATTTTTGTCAAAATTAATATTATTAAAATTGTAACCAATTTTGTAAAAATTGTCAACTTCACCTCATCCTTTCTACCCCCTCCCTTACATATTTAACGAAATTTCGGAATTTGAACAAAATTATTTTTCTCCAAAATCGTCAAAGCTATCAACTTTAAATTTTGAGGAAAGTATACTATTATAAGTATCATTGATGCCAAAAAATTTGGTTTTGATTCGAATACTCCTTCTACCCCGTCCCATACAAATGCACAATTTTGATAAAATGCATTTAATCGATTTTTATTGAAACTAGAAAAAGTAAAAGTTTAAAATTTTGCCACAATTTGTCCCTTAATAATTGCAATAAATGCTAAAAAAAATATTAACTTCGCTTCACTCCTTCTACCACCTCCCATACAAATTTTTGTATTGAAAACTCAAGAAAAGTATTTCTTCTTCGAGCACATGAGTAACAAAGCAATATGATTAGGATGTTGAAAAGGAGATTCAAAATCATCCAAAACCCCCCACTTTCTCTGCCACCTCCCATAAAAATGCATAAATTCAGACAAAAATTGTTCAATTTCCTCGAAAATTAGCTGTGAAGGAAGGAATTCTTCGGAGGACCTTTCTTTCAAATGCGTTAACTGCTTTTTTGGAAGCTCGCGTTAATGTCCACTTCCCGCTGCCATAACAGAGCACAGGTCGTTTAATAGTTTCATATATCTGCAGCTTATTGTTCCTGTGCACTTTCTTGGATTTCATTATTGGAAGTACCGAATATACGTCTTTTTTGCTAGTATTATCCGTCCTTTGATTTCGTCTGTTTCATTACCGTCCTTTGCTAGATTAGCCCCAAGATATATGAAATTGTCCACACTCTCCAAATTATATTCCGCAATTGTTATGTTTTGTCTGATAGGCGCTCTCCTTCTTGTTTGCGTCATTACTTTTGTTTTGTTTTCGTTAATGCGCAGCCCGAATTCTTTTGCGGCGGAGTCAAGATTGACAAATACCTCCTTAGCACTAGGGAAGGATCTTGCTGGGATGTTAATGTCGTCAGCGTATGCTACTAGTTGCGTGGACTTGAATAGTAGTGTCCCGTTGGTGTCGACTGGGATTTTTCGGACGACATACTCTAGTGTCAAGTTGAAAATCATGGGAGCTAGACCATCTCCCTGCTTTAAACCACATTCCGTTCGAAAACTGGTTGTGGAATCGGTTTATATTCTCACTTGGGATTCAGTTTTCGTCAGTGTTCGTCATTGTGAGTCTTGTTAGTCGGACTAGTTTTGGGGGAATTCCAAGTCAAGATCACTCCCCGTACAAAAGTTTTTTTTTTGAGTGTCGTGAGATTGGGCTTCACTCGCAATCGTAGCTCTTTTAAGTTTATTATTTCCAAACGGTTATCATGATGACGTTTGAAATTACAATTACAAGAAATCGTGAAATAGATGCCAACAAAAGTTTCTTGGCCTAGTGGAATCAACTAAGATTTCGAGGTGGTTTTCATTAACACATTGACTGCAACGTAATTATTCACGATTCCGGTCTAAATAGCTAATTTTATTTAATCATGTTATATTATTAAAAACTTTAATAATAGTACACAGTAATAATCAACAATATTTTCTGTTCATTTAAGCCAAACTTGATTTTTTATTCTCTTCCCTGAGGCCATCTATTCATATTTACACAAATATGTCAAGTAATGAAGGGACGAGATAACTCGTAGTAGGCGTCCGGGGCAAGTAAACGAGATAACTCGTAGTTGGCAACTTGTTAAATTGAGACAATTTCGAACATACTATAAGTTCGTTTTATTTCTTTTGGGTCAGAGCTTCTCAGCGGCGGATTTAATCTCTTTTCTAATGTTTTGTCACTTTTTTATTGGTTGTAACGAGATAAAGAATATCCTTCGTCTCGCTAGCAGACAATGGGGATTTCTCAGGCTAGGGCAATACGATTTTGCCGGCCCCTCAAGATCTTAGGGTGGGTCATTGGCCCAAGAAACCCTCATCCTAGCACGTGCTGAAGTATAAAAAACGCACAGGGCAAAGGAACATGATGATCCCGTACTAACCCATGCGCTATATTTGCCTAGCAGGATATTTTTCAACGCTGTTTATACTCTACATGAAATCTGAGAGTATTATAAGTTTGCCTCAAAATTTTCAACGCCAAGAAATAAGGCTCGGAGAAAAAAATTAATGATACAGAAGTTCATATACATCAAATTCCTGTTAAGACCCCCTGTAGGGGCATAGGACAGAAACAACTCTCTTCCACAAGGCGCGATCCTGAGCATCGGCTTTAAGCTGTTGCCAGGACTTGTTTATTCCTCTGGCCTCCTGCTCAACTGCTCGCTTCCATGTGTTACATGGTCGACCAACCCGACGTCTTCCTTGAGGGTTATAATCCAGAGCCTGTTTTGCGATGTTTTGCTCTGGTTTCCTCAAAGTATGACCGATCCACTGCCACTTTCGCCGTTGAATCTCAATACCTATTTTAGTCTGGCGAGTTGTACTCCAAAGTTCGTCGTTGGAGATCACTTCTGGCCAGAATATTCCTAAAATGCGTCGGAGGCATTGGTTTACGAAAGTCTGTAGTTTCTTGGTAAGTCGAACGGTCACTTTCCACGTAGTACAACCATATAACAACACGGATTTGACGCATGCGTCAAAAACTCGCAGCTTCGTGCGAAGGGAGATCTCTCTTAACCTCCAGAAAGGGGAAAGGATACCGAAGGCCTGACGAGCTTTATTTAGCCGAGCCTCAACATCCTTTTCGGCTCCGCCGTCCATGCTGACAATGCTTCCGAGATAGCAAAAATCTTGCACCTCTTCCACATCCTGTCCATTAAGAACAATCGGTGTGCTTGCGTTCGAACCCATGTGCATGTACTTGGTTTTACGCACATTTATTTTCAGTCCCGCCTCTTTGCATTTAGAATGCAACGAGCGAACATTTGACTCTAAGTCCGAACGGGTATGTGCAAGCAAACACACGTCATCAGCATAATCAAGGTGACTTAAGATGTTAAATAGTCTCCATTGAAGACCTTTACCTTCCCCACCTTCCAGTGCAGCTTTCAAGATGTCATTTATTACCACCAGAAACAGGGCTGGTGATAATATGCAGCCTTGTCTGACACCCGTTCGCACAGGAAAGCTCTCGGACAGCTCTCCTCTATGCAAGACGCGACACCTTGCATCTTCGTAGGATTCTTTAATCATAGCTATGACCTTATTTGGGATACCTCTCCTACGCAAAGCATTCCATATGTAATCTCGCTTAACGCTGTCGAAAGCCTTCTCGAAGTCCACAAACATGAGATGTAGTGGCGAACCCATTTCGGCTGACTGCTCTAATATTATCCGTAGGGTATTTGTGTGGTCGGTACAAGACGACCCTTTACGGAATCCAGCCTGATAAACTTCGAGAGTGCTCTCGACGACATCACTAATCCTATTGAGAATTACCTTAGCCATAATTTTTGATACGGCAGTAAGTAGACATATACCACGCCAATTGCCACAATCCCGAAGGTCGCCCTTCTTCGGAATTTTCACAATGACGCCCTCCTTCCATTCAGTCGGATATCTTCCATCATTCCACACCTTAGTGAAGAGTGGGAGGAGTATATCGGCTGTTATTTCCGGGTCCGCTTTGAGGAGTTCGGTTGGTAGTCCGTCTATACCTGGAGCTTTCCTTCCCGCCATTGACCGAATGGCGGAAACTATCTCTTCCTTATCTGGGGGATCGTCCCTAATAGAGGATTGTTGCGGTTGGATGTTTGGAAGTTGTTCTGTTTCCGGAATATCTTCATCTGACAAGATGTTTAAAATATCAGAGAAGTATTCCTTCCATCGTCGCAACTGGTGTTCACTCATATTAAGGAGAGTTCCGTTGACATCTCTCACCAGGTGGTTGGCGGTGAAATTCCTGTTCGTCAACTGTTTCATGATTTTAAATAGTGAACCCATATCCCCAAGGTAAGCCGCAGATTCTGCCTTGTTTGCCAGATCTTCAATGGCCTTTCTCTTGTCGCGTCTAACAGCCTTTTTAAGCTGTATATGAGCATCGCGGTAGTTCTGCCTCAAGTCGGGCGTTCGTTGGTTGACATCGGGTTGAGAGATGATTGCCAATTTGGCTTTTTTCCGATTGTCAACCTTGTCCCATGTGTCTTGCGACATCCAGGGTTTCTCACCGCTTTGCGCATATCCCACAGATTCTTCAGCACTAGTTAGAAAAGTGTTTCTGGTTGCCTCCCAATTGGCGTCCAGTGTGCGCATTTCATGTTCACCCAATGTGGATGACTTTTCGCGTAGAATGGTGGTGTATTCGAGTTTTTTGTTGGGATCTCTGAGTTTATCCACATTAAGCTTGCGCTTCATTTGAAGAATTTGTGGTCGTCGGATAGCTGCTGTACACAATCTCAAGCAGGCAACCATCAAGTGGTGATCGCTCCCCACGTCAGCTCCACGTTTCGCTCGCACATCGAGGAGACATCTTCTCCATCGGCGACTTATAGCCAAATGGTCGATCTGGTTCTGAGTAACACCATCAGGGGAAACCCAAGATGTTTTATGATGACTCTTGTGTGGAAAAAGGGTCCCTCCGATGACCATTTGCCGAGTACTACAGAACTCCACAAATAATTCGCCGTTTTCGGGTCTCTTAATCCAAGGTCGTGAAGGGTCGACCCAAGGGTCACCATGCCTCCCCATGACGTGTTCTAGTCCAGTGTTGTCTGATCCAACCTGGGCGTTCATATCTCCCGAGATGATAATAATATCACCTCTTGGAACACGTTCGAAGGTGGCACTCAGTTGACTATAAAACTCCTCTTTGTCACCAGATGTTGCGGTATTAATTGGTGCGTAGCACTGCAGAATTGTGACGTTTCTGACACTGGTCCTGAGCCTGACGACGATAATCCTATCCGAGATTGGTTCCCAGCTAATGAGACTGTTTCTCGCTCTCGGCGTAAGGACGAACGCCACGCCATTTCTGGCTTCACTTTCAGGGCCAATGTACAGAATAGTGTTTCCGCTAGGGGTTCGTTCTTCTCCTGATCCTGTCCACCTGACCTCGCTCAAGCCCAAGATTTGGATGTTATAGTGCTCCATTTCACGGTCGATCACTGATTGGCGGTGCAAGGACCGAGTAACCCCAGCTCTTCCCCCGTCATTCAATGTTCGAACGTTCCAGAAGCCAATCATAGTCCGTTTTCGAATGCCAAAAGTCGTTACCGTAGAATCAGTCCGTATCCGAGGCGATGTATCCGTTTCTCGTATCATTTAGGTCTTAAGATCACGGGTGATAAGCCCATGATCCAGTGAGTGTCCATTTGCCATTTTTAGGGCAAGCAGGACTGGCTGTGGGTGAATTCTACAGCCCCCATCCCAGAGGGGGATAGTTAGCTCAGGTCCGTGGAGTCGCTAACTCCAAAGATAGTTGCAGGAATTGGTAAAACCTCATACTACAACTACCCCCTTGCGGGGGTATATAATCACTCAAAAATCTCAAAACCGGATGTCCGTCCGTCTGTCTGTTCGTCCGCCTGTGTCCTCTTTTTATGGCAACTTTAGCTTTAGAACGCGTTAAACTACAGAGCTCAAATTTTATACACGTCGTTTTTTACAAAAAATTAAGGTCAAGTTCGTGAACGGGTCAAATCGCTTCACCCATTCTACCCCTCCCATACAAAATGACTCAATTCCGCAATTTGACAATAAACGGATTTTCTCAAAAAGAATAAATGCTATTGATCTGAAATTTGGCATGTAATACTTTCATGATGATTTCAATCTACTGAATAAAAATTATTTCTGTCCTCCCGCTCCTTCCACCACCTCCCATACAAACTGTACGTTTTCATCAAACGCTCTAAGCCAATTGCATATAAAATTTAATGAGCTGAAATTGTGCACTATATATTTATTTAGGACTATTAACAACTTCACGATTAGCCTTACCCTTAACCCCCTCAAAAGCGTGTGACTACACTACTATTGCTGTTAAAGTACTTTTCCCTAACATCTTTAGGAGCGATCTTATAGCACGTGTCCTGCTGTTTGTAAAAGCGAGGATCAGACCAGTATTTTCAGATCATTGGTGACTAATGCATAATAAGAGATTGTATAGACTCATTCAGTTACGTAGGGACTGCTGGTTGCTAGCCTTATATTATTCTGTCTTCGCTGATACGTAATGCGCTACTACATTATTCGATATTGCAACTTGGTCTGAGCCCAATAGTGGGCCAACATTAAACACTCAAAATTACATTAGAAGAAGAATATTTAATTAATTTCCTTATTACCTGAAGGGCTTTAGCTAAACATCATAATTGAATTGAAATGAACTTTTGGCCTGAATACTGAGTATGAATTATCCTCAAGACTATAGATATAAGCTTATATAAAATATTCTTCTTCACCTTCAATGGCTCTACAGCCTAAATCGTACCTTGACCTTCTGACCTTCAAGTTCCTTAACATTTTTATTTATTATTGTGGAAAACCGTTTATCTATGAATTTTCATATTCGCAGATTCAGGTTACTTAATTATACATACGTAGGAAATGTAGCAGAAATCTACGTCTACCGATATTTGAACTCACAACCTTTGCATTGTAGATGAACACTCTACCCACCAGGCTACACCCAAGCTATGAAATATTAATAAATTCTAATATTAAATGCAATGGTAAAGTAATACAAAAAATTTATTCGCATAAAAACTCCACTTTTAAATTTTAAATTTACTGCACTTTATCGGCATCCTTACAATAATTCATTCATGTAAATTCCCCGTAAATTAAAAAATAGTTCCGCAATGGAGAATTCAGAATTCGATACTAATACATAAATATTGACCGCATATCTGTACCATATGAAATGCAGTCTTTTCGACGGCATTCTCGCCATCATAAAGTGCAGAATACGTGGTTTCGGAATGCATGCGGTGCACAGGATGTGTCATTTTCGCAATAATATCGAGCATAAGCATGCCATGTGAATATGATATATTCTGTCAAGAGTGCACACTATCATGGAACTCAGCATCCTGGACAACTGGAAAATATTGACAATTCTGGACATAAACTGTACATCATCCACTATGGTTATGGTGACCTCAAAGTTAATTTGTAGTGACTTGTGCTTCTGTTAATGGTCTTTCCCATTTTAAATTTGTAAAGGACGCAAATACATATATCTTTCACTTGAGTAAACTTTATTATTGCAGGGGCAGAAATTTTCTCACTCTCGTTCTGATAGTTTGCTTCGAAACGTGATGAAGATTTGAAATTTTTTTATTAAAATTTTCAAAATGAGATGTTGACATTGAGAAAACGCTAAAGAAGAAAAAGTCAAGTTTGTTCGGTCTTTAACAGTTTCTCTAGATAGTTTTCCTTCGAGGCTTGGACCTAAAACTTTGTGAACAAACTTTGAAATTGAAGAAAAGTTTTTTATTTTTTTCGATTTATTCAAAAGTTTAGAGTTTTAAAAAAACTGTGACACGAGTGTGTAAGTTTAGCGCATTGATCTCATATAATCTAAAATTACATCATATTTTGTTAGTTTTATTGTTTATTAAAAGGATTTAGGTTACCGCCAAAACTAGCAACCCAACAACATTTTTTGCTCAAGTTTCGAGAACAATAACTAGTTCTATAAACACATATTTATCCCTATTTTACTGAAAAATGTCCCGACATTTCACGACAGCTTCTCGATTTTTCCGCATTGTTGAGTTCCAGTCGTAAGAACTATGAAACTTTCATCCAGACCATGACCGTTTTCTTTGTTTCGCTCGATCGTCCAAAGAAATCATCGGGATAACCGAATTATTCCACTTCCAATGTTTATATCACACAAAGGATAATAAATCTTCCACACATTAGGCACTAGAGCACTAGGGAACATGGTAGAGTAGCCAATTCCATAACATCACAGCAAACTCAAAGTTCAATGGAGCAGCCTGAAACTTGGACACACATCGGTATGCCCAAGTGGTCAAATTGTTTACACATATGGATTGTTTTCAATTTTCAGCAATATTTTTCGACACATTTCAATAAGAAACTTTTTCAATTAAATCCCTAGGAAACACTCAAAGAAAAGACATAAAAAGTTGTGCGTTGCACTGTATGTACAGATGTCTTTCTTGAAGTATCGATGAGAAAATCATGATGATCATAAGTCATAAAGTCGATAAGAGCATTATTGTAGGGCTTTAGTTAAATGCTGGAATAAATATGTGAAAAGATCAATATTTCCTATTGACTCGAAACATTTACACTCAAACATCAGTGGATTAGAAAATGAGCCAGCATATTCCCTTTACGACGTGTGCTGAATTTAGCGAGGGAATTGTTGTAACAATGGATAGGGGTTGATTTGATGTCAATAATAAAACATTGGGAAACGCCAATCACTTGTCTGATGGCGATAGTTTCAATGCAAATACAAACAGGATATAAGGATTAGAAATTATAGTCATATAGAAACGACCATTAATCTCAAACCAATTTTGTTACTGTTTGCTTGAATAAATGATGTTTACAAAACATAAATACAATAGTTTGAATTGTTACATTGATTTGAACCTTTTCATATTCGGCATCATATTCGAGATAAACTACCTAAAATGTTGCAATACCCGTAAAGTGAGCGACAGTCATTAATAATTACAAACTTGAATACATACCTACTTACGACGGCGCTACAGCCCAAATAGGAACTTGACCTCCTGTATACTACGCCTCCACTCATCTCTCATAAGGCAACGCGTCCTTTAGTTCGAAAATCTTAGCAGTGATTTGCTGTTTGGAAAAGAATGGAATCCACTCAGCACTTCCGTAGTTTTCCAACTGATTTTTCTCAATTGACCTACCCTTTCTGAATGCTTCTCATGACCAAGCTATTGAAGCTTCTTGAATTTTTGGAAGGCTGACACTTCCGGATTGTCGAAGATAGAATAAATTTCTCTATTGCATCATGTAGGTCCGAGGATTCTTCTGAGGACCTTTTTTCCAAAAAATTCTGAAGTAATTTTTTGAGCGCTTTTCCGGTATAACATAGCACAGGTCTTATAATCGTTTATATATATTTAAAGTTTTGTTTTCATGTGGTGCAGAACCGCCAAAGGTACAGAAATACTTGTTGTCGCTCAAGAACTTCGATTGCGAGGGAGCGTCTGTCCGTCTGTGCCTACAACATAACTCTCAAAAGCTTTTAGCAATCGTGCTGAAGTTTGTTGTGTGCTATTTTTAGCAAAAAAAAAAAAACTTTAAGCTCGTGAACGGGCCACATCCAAATATTTCCGAATTTTAAGAAATTGATTTTTCTTCGAAACAATCGACTTGAAATTCGGGTCATTAACACCACAAAATATTGAACCAATCCCCCCTCACTCCTTCTACCCCCCCCCTATACAGACGCATAATTTCGAAAAAATAGCAATTTTTCGATTTTCATTGAAACTATCAAAGCTGAAAAGACGAATATTTGCCGGAATTAATTCTATTATAATTGCAACCAGTTTTAAACAAATTATTAACTTCACCTCACTCCTTCCACCCAATTGATACGGGAAACAGATACGGACGGATTCTGCGGTAACGAGTTTTGGCATTCGAAAACAAACTCTGATTGGCTTCTGGAACGTTCGAACTTTGAATGATGGGGTAAGGGCTGGGGTCAATTGGTCCTTGCACCACCAATCAATGGTTGACCGTAAAATGGAGCACTAAAACATCCAAATTTTGGACTTGAGCGAAATCAAATGGACAGTATCAGGAGCAGAACGAACCGCGAGTGGAAACGCCATTCTTTACGTTGATTCTGAGTGAAGCCAAAAATGGCGTGGCGGTTGACCTTACATCGAGAGCGAGAAACAGTCTCATAAGCTGGCAACCAATCTCGAATAAGTTTATCGTCGCCAGACTCAGAACTAGTCTCAGAAACGTAACAATTTTGCAGTGCTACGCACCAAGTAATACCGCAACACCTGGTGACAAAGAGGAGTTTTATAACCAACTGAATGTCACCTTCGATCGCGTTCCAAGAGGTGATAATATTATCATCTCAGGAGATATGTGCGCCTAGGTTGGCTCTGACAACACTGGAATAGAACACGTCATGGGGAAGCATGGTGACCCTTGGGTCGACGCGTCACGACCTTGGATTTAGAGACCCGAAAACGGCGAATTATTTTCCGAGTTTTGTAGTACACCACCATTCTACACAAAATGTCATCCACGTTGGGCGGATATGAAATGCGCACACTAGACGCCAATTGAGAGGCAACCAGAAATACTTTTCTAACTAGTGCTGAAGAATCTGTTGGATATGTGCAAAGTGATGAGGAGTCCTGGATGTCGTAAGACACATGGACAAGGTTGGAGATCGCAAAAAAGGAAAATTGGCAATCATCTCTCAAACCGATGTCAACCAAAGAACACCTGACTTCAGACAGAACTACCGCGATGCTCATATACAACTCAAAAAACAGGAATTTCACCGCCGAACAGGAATTTCACCGCCAACCACCTGATGAGAGATGTTAATGGAACTCTTTTAACATGACTTGCGGTGATGGAAGGAATACTTCTCTGATATTTTAAACATCTTGTCACAGGAAGATATTCCAGAAACAGAACAACTACCAAACATCCAACATTAACAATCCTTTATTAGGGACGATCCGCCAGATAAGGAAAAAATAGTTTCCGCCATTCGGTCAATAGCGGGAAGGAAAGCCACAAGTATAGACGGACTACCAACCGAACTCCTCAAAGCGGACCCGGAAATAACAGCCGATATACTCCTCTCACTCTTTCTGAGGTTTGGAATGAAGGAAGATATCCAACTGAATGGAAAGATGGCGTCATTGTGAAAATTTCGAAGAATAGCAACTTCAGTATAGTGGCAATTGGCGTGGTATATGTCTATTTGCTGCCATATCGAATTATAGCTAGGGTAATTCCCAATCAAATTAGTGATGTCGTCGAGAGCACTCTCGTAGTCTATCAGGCGGGATTCCGTTCGGGTTCGCCACTACATCTCATGTTTGTGGACTTCGAGAAGGCTTTCGACAGTGTCAAGCGAGATTTCATATGGAATGCTTTGCGTAGGAGGGGTATTCCAAATAAGGTTATAGCTATGATTAAAGAATCCTACGAAGATGCAAGGTGTCACGTCTTGCATAGAGGAGAGCTGTCCGTGAGCTTCCCTGTGCGAACGGGTGTCAGGCAAAGCTGCATATTATCACCAGCCCTATTTCTGGTGGTAATAAATGACATCTTGAAAGCTGCTCCGAAAGGTGGGAAGGTAAAGGTCTTCAATGGAAACTATTTAACATCTTAAGTCACCTTGATTATGCTGATGACGTATGTTTGCTTGCACATAATCGTTCGGACTTAAAATCAAATGTTCGGTCGTTGCTATTCCAAATGCAAAGAGGCTGAACTGAAAATAAATGTGCGTATTGAGGCTCGGCTAAATAAAGCTCGTCGGGCCTTCGGTATCCTTTCCCCTTTCTGGAGGTTAAGAGAGATTTCCCTTCGCACGAAGCTGCGAGTTTTTGACGAATGCGTCAAATCCGTGTTGATATATGGTTGTATTACGTGGAAAATGACCGTTTGATTTACCAAGAAAATATAAACTCTCGTGAACCAACGCCTCCGACGCATTTTAGGAATATTCTGGCCAGAAGTGATCTCCAACGACGAACTTTGGAGTACAACTGGACACACTGAAATAGGCACTGAGACTCAAAAGCAGAAGTGGCAGCGGACCGGTCACACTCTGAGGAAATCAGAGGAAAATATCGTCAAATAGGCTCTGGAATATACAGTGCCTCACAGCTTATTTCGTGCAGTGCAATTTTTAAACTATACAACACTGTATCTTAAAAACTAATTAGAAAATCATGAAATTTTGAATGTAGATATAGAAAAACATGCTTATTGATTACAATAAATAAAAAAAAAAGCTTACAAAAAAAAATTCTGACACTCGTAAAGCTGAAAAGACCGATCGTGCAGCAGGAACGCAGGCCACAGCTGATTTCATGCAGATACTTGTCTCCACTTCTGTTCAACCGTGTCGCGCTGTATTTCGAGACTTTTTTTCTGCTTTACTTTTTTTGAAGAACTGGCAACTAGATGTAGTCAATATTTAGTGTGATATTTTACGTGTATAGGACAAAAAGTGCTTTTTGAAATGGGTCGTCGCACGCCAATGGAGCAACGAGAATTAGTGATAAGTCATTTCAGGAACGAGCTATCCCAGCGGAAAATTGCTAAATTTAATTCAAAATGTGCCAGCACAGTGCAGAGTATCATGGAACGCTTTTTTCATGAAAATCGTAATCAAGACAAGGGCAGAAGCGCGCCAAACAAAATTTTCAACTCGTCTGATGTACGATTTATTGTAAGTAAAATCAAGGCGAACCCAAAGTTAACGGCTCCAAAACTAGTCGCGGAAATACAGCAAGGCCTAGGTAAGTCATGCAGTGCAGAAACTGTCCGCCGTGTGTTCTGAGATCACAACTTCAATGGTCCAGTAGCTAGAAGAAAACCATTCATAAGCAAAAACAACATAATACTCTAGATGAGATGCA
Source organism: Chorisops tibialis (assembly GCA_963669355.1). Classification (NCBI taxonomy): domain Eukaryota; kingdom Metazoa; phylum Arthropoda; class Insecta; order Diptera; family Stratiomyidae; genus Chorisops; species Chorisops tibialis. The sequence continues at coordinate 107,812,193 of OY770262.1, read as the reverse complement.
AATGACTTTAATGTACCGGAAAATATGTCAACCCAAATTCTTTCGAATAGTGAATAGAGACTTTTGCATGGGAGGTGGTAGAAGTAGAGGGGGGAGGTTTGTATTTTTCGTATATGACACCGAACATGGCTTGCAAAATGGTTTTTGCTGAATATAAAGTTTTTAGTTTTCATTATTTTTAAAGAAATTGGTCATAGTTTTCCTGAAGTTGGGGCATTTGTATGGGAGGTGGCAGAGGAAGTGGAGCGTTTAAGATGATTTTCAACCTGCTTATCATCATCCTTATCACCATGCTTTGATTCAATTTTAAAGTCGATAGCTCTCATATACTTGAAGGAGAAATGCTTTTCTTGAATTTATAATACAGATATTTGTATGGGAGGAGGTAGAAGGAGTTAAGCGGAGCTGATTACTTTTTCTAACACTTATTTCAATTATTAAGAAACAAATTCTGCAAAATTTGAATTTCGTACTTTTTCTAGTTTGAATGGAAATCGATAAAATGCATTTAACAAAAATTATGTATTTGTATGGGAGGGGGTAGAAGGAGTGTATGGATCAAAACAAATTTTTTTTACATTATTAATATTTCTATTTATATATAATATTTGTATTTGTATACTTAACGTAGAGAGTATGAGGTTCTAAATAAGTTTTTATTTCAGAATTACTTAATGAATGCTGAATCTAAAATAAAATGAGATAGTAGTTATTTCTGAGCTTTTCTAAACTCGAAACGAAAAAACCTCGGTTATTCTTCTGATATGGAATATAAAGATCAAATTTCTGGCGGCATATCGTCGTCTTGTGATTTGTTTGCAGTATTCTTCCAATCAGTCTATAATTCACTACCATTTATAAATCAGAACCTATACATCTAGTTAAAAACTATAGAGCTATCTCTAAACTATCAGCGATTCCCAAACTTTTTGAAAGTATTGTAAACGTATAGTTCGAGAACACATCTCAACTTGTCAACATGGTTTTGTTGCTGGAAGGTCAACTTTAACTATCCTTACTCTATTTAGTAATTTTTCCACTAATTCACTTGAAGCAGGGTGTCAAGTAGATGTTCTGTACACGGTCTTCGTAGATAGATAGAGTGCATGACAATCTCCTTTTGTCTAAGATATATGCTATTGGCTTTCATTCCAAAATGCTTGAATAGTTTAATTCTTATCAGAGCAGTAGAACTTAATATGTCAAGATTGATTCTTCTGTATCTAGAAGAATTTGTGCCCATTCGGGGGTTTCTCAAGGTAGCCACTTAGGTCCACTTATGTTTATATTGTTCATAAATAATGTCTTCTCTATTTTCCACTATTGTTCTTGTTTGGGCTATGGCGACGATTTGAAGATTTTCATTCGAGATAAAAATCTAGAAGATGCCAAAAATTTCAAAGTAAGATTAATTCATTAATTGGTTGGTGTAAATTTAATCTTTTAGAGTAAAATTTTTCTAAATGTAAAATAATGTCCATTTATAGTTGCCTGAATTGCTATTTTCTGGATAATACAAAACCACATCGATCCCAGGAAGCAAATGATCTAGGTGTATTACCATAAATTAAATTCTCTGATATTGATTGATCTTATATTGATTGCAACCATGAGAAATTCAGTAGATATTCAAGATCCATATACTTTGAAATCACTCTTTTAAGGCCACCTCTGGAATATTGTTCAGTTATTTGGGATACATCATATGCCGTTCATAGTAAACGAATTGAGATTGTTCAGAGAAGATTAACTCGTTTTGCATTAAGAAAGCTGGATTGGATAAATTATATGCCATGCTATAAAAATCATTGTAAGTTAGATGTTCGAAGAAAACAACATTCAGTAGTGTTTTTGCGAGATATTCCTTGTAATAGAATTAATTCTCCATTTATATTCCTGTGAAACCTCTACGTATTCGTGATTTTTTGGCATATAATGCTCAAGACAGTTTATGGATTCAATGAGCCGTTAACTCGCAGCAAATTTAATTTTAATTCGGTTGCTAATTTTATTAATATCAGCTTTAATAGAGACTGCTTTAGAGAAATGATATTAGACACCTTAAATTTCATTTCATTTATTTGGTACATACTACAAGATTACAAATCTTTTAAAAGTACATAAAATGTGGTAGAAACTCGGCAAAAAAATAAAAATTTAAATTAAATTAAGTAACTTATAACTAAATACAGTGAGTTATAGAGATGTATATTAAAATAGAAATAATGTAAATAATGTAAAAATAAAATAAGAATTATAGTATAAAGTTAATTTAGAAAACTATAAAGCAAAGAAATCAATATGAATAACAATATCAGCAAGAAGAAGGAGGGAAGGAAGGAAGCGCCAAAAGTATGTTTAAAGAATATAAAATCAAATTAAAGAGAAATAGATTAAAATTAAAATTCAAGGGAATACACGAATCGCCTGAATGCACCCTGATCATCAAGACGCTGAATATGAGGCGGAAGACTATTCCAGATTCTTATGGTCTGGACGAAAAAGGAACCCTCACCAACCGTTTTAGCGAAACGCGGAGCAAGAAATTTGCGGTGTCTGTTGGTTTTCAGAGGTATTAGGTACTCGCATAAATACGAAGGCACATTTTGCTGTAAAATATTGTGCATAAAAATTAGTGATCTGCGCTTAAGGAAAGAGGATAATGTGCAGCCTAGAATGCTCATCTGAAATTGCGATATATGGTCATAGCGCCTTAGTCCAAATACAAAGCGGATACAGTCATTGAAAGCCACATTTAGCCTATGTTGACATTTGTAATCATGTTTAGGAAATACTAGACTACCGTATGTAAAGAAAGGTATAATTAGGGATCTCACCAACTTCAATCTGGTATACATAGGAAGGACACTAGCAAAAACCCAAAGTCTTCTCAGACTACCATATACCTTTTTTAGGACACCATCGACTTGCTTACATCCGGACATAGCCGAGTCAAGGATTACTCCTAAGTCTGTTACATGGGTTTGGAGTGCGAGGGGTGTTTTGTTAACTATTGGGAGAGGAAGATCACATGTGTTAGGATTAGGAAGTCCGGTATAAAATACAATACATTGAGATTTTTTCTCATTGAGCATAAGATAGTTAAGTTGAGACCAACTTAATATACGAGCAATATCCCGATTTACGCGTTCTACACAGTCATCAACTAGCCCAATAGGCCTACTTAAGTAGATCTGCGCATCGTCCGCGTACAAATGAATACTGCAATCCTGTAAAATCTCCGGTAAATCATTAATATAAATGCTGAAAAGTAGTGGGCTCAAGACTGATCCTTGCGGAACACCACACAGAAGGGGTAACGACGAGAACAGAACATGATCAATTCTAACTTCCTGATGCCTGTTAGCTAAGTAGCTACCAATTAATTTGACCGCATTAGTGGAGAAATTGAAGATAGACGATAGCTTGTCTAGCAGTCTGTTGTGGTCCACCATGTCAAAGGCTTTAGAGAAATCTAAGAGAACAAGGTAGGTAATCATGTTCTTGTCCAAAGCAGCTCTAATATCCGAGGTTACTTTAACTAGTGCAGATTCGCAACTATGTCGAGGCCGGAAACCAGATTGGAAGGAGGATAGCATTTTGTTGCTCAGTATATAGTCCTGCATTTGAATAGACATGATTTTCTCTAATATTTTAGCGAGGATACATACAATGCTGATGGGACGGAAATCATTAGGACTAGAGGGATTTTTATTTTTCGGAATAGGTATCACGGTAGCAAGCTTCCATGCGAGTGGAAAAAAACTCATGGTTAGACATGAATTCACAATATGGAGAATATATTGCCATATATATGGGAAAAGTATTCGTACAAAGGCAGGAAAAATATTGTCAGCTCCTACAGAGAGAGATTTTATACTCTTAAAGACAGAGAAAAGTTCATCTAGGCTGATGCATCGAAATGAGAAGGAGTTGGTGTTATTATTGATCCTAGGGCCGTCGGCTGATCTATTACTCGAAGAGATATTAGTAGGGGAGCTACGAGTAGATGCAATATTGAGGAAATGGGCATTTAATACGTCTGCATTCAAATAAGTTCCGCATCGCTCCTTACCACAAACACCTGCCATCTTTAAGTTGCTCCATAGCCGCTTCGAGGGTAAATTTGGATCAAACTTTCGACTAAAATACTGACGTTTAGCGTTGCGTATAGCACAAGTCGCTGCGTTACGTGCAGCTTTATAAAGACAACGAGCGTTCTCTGATTTCTTCTTCAAATAGTCACGATAGAGGTACTCTCTTTCCGCAATAAGTCGAGCAACTTTCCTAGAATACCAAGGACAAGCGATTTTGTTCGGTTTTAAAGTTTGAAGAGGTACGTATTTGTCATGAAGGTACCGAACAAGATTGTTGAACAACTCTAGTTTTTCATCGATGTCAGGAGTTACAAATATACTATCCCAGGGAAGTGAGTGTAATTCAGCGAAGAGATCGACACTGTTGACATTGTTATAGTCCCGAAATGCAAACGATCTGGGTGGATTTTCAGTAAGCTGAACGTCATAGGACATAAAAATAATGTCGTGATCCATTGTACTGGGTGGAGAAGATTGATGGAAGAACAAGAGGCGATTAATGTCAGAGACGAGAAATAAATCCAGTAGAGATGGGCGAGGAACATTACAAAAAGTTGGTTGAGTATTAATTACATTAGGGTTTATAGTTTGAAGTAGATGTGAGAAATTATTGGACCGAGTGTTTTGGCATAATAGGTTTACATTGAAGTCCCCACCTACAATGACATTATTATAACGATGGGTAAAATCCTCCATGATCGTTGCAAAGTGGTCAGCAACCTCAATATTAAAGGCATCCGGAGGGCAATAACAGGATGAAACGACTACTTTCTCAGCTCCACAAATAATTTCCACACAGATAAACTCAAAGGGCCCAGAAGAAGAAACAGCTATCGCCCTAGAGATAAGGTGGTCTTTAATATGAATTGCGGTTCCTCCTAAAGCACGATCTTTGCGATCATTGCGATATAGCGTATAACCGGGAATACATACAGTAGCACTAGATACATAGTCCTTCAAACCCGATTCACTAACCAATATGGCGTGAGTGTTCGAGCCAGAAAATAATACGCGCAGTTCCGTCATTTTATTTCTCAGACTTCTTGCATTTAAATGACATACATGAAAAAATCGTACCTGATCGTATGTGTTGATTTATGTTTTGATTCTGCTTATTTTTTTTTTTTTTTAATTTTAATTTTATTTTAAGCTTTCCCCAATCTACTAATTTTATTGTTTTATTGACTTAATTTTTTTTAGTTTTCTTATTTTTTTAATTAATGTTAAATTGTATTTTGTATCATCTGACCTGTAAGGACTTTGTACGGTAGGCTAAATAAATAAACAAGCGACACATTATGCAACCATTTGAGATAATCTATTTTCTAGACATTCTTAGCGTAAGTTATCTTAATGTCTGTCCTATGCCCCTATAGGGGGTCTTAACAGGAATTTGATTGATCTTAATGGCTACATTATTTATTTCTCCGACAGTGGAGACGGCTAAAACATTTCTTTGACTGCTTGTCCGCAATTTCATCCTCAGATATGTTCATGTGGCCCGGCAATATCTGCATACTCGCAGGTTAAGGTTTTTAGAATGAACCTCGTAGCATTTTCATTCATCCATTTTCCAATCTCAAGATCCTAATCCAGTCATTCTGAATGAACAGATTATCAATCCACTGCTTTCTAGCAGAAAGTGAAGTTTCTTTCGTAGTTCTTCTTTAAATAAATTTATGTTTGCACGTATCACTATTATGTCGAAGAGAAGATTCGGTTTCTATTCGCAGCAGAATAGTACACTAAGATTTTCTTAAACTCAAACCAAAATAGTGCTAAATCGTGAAAACCTCAATCATCATTAATTTCACTTCCTTCCAATTCAACCATAACTAAATGAACAATATCCAATGCAATATCCTTCCAACATATAAAAATTCATTTCAATCTCGACTTTATTATCCCCAAATACGTTTTCTGTTTCAATTAACTTGAGATTGAATTGAAATATTCGGTGAGCAATTTAATTTTATTTTTTAACTCGACTGAAATTCTTCAATCCTCGTTAAATGAATAATTTTCCAATTACATTTAAAACAAATGTGTATCCCTTATGAGATCAAAACGTTACATAAACATCAATAATAAGATATAAAATTACATTTACTCCTGTCCCGCAGCTTTTTTACCTTAAGGATATAGGCATTCCGAGAAGCGAGTTTCACTCGCTAGTGTATCTTCCGAATAATTTCTTAAAGGATGTTTCCATTTTCCATTTCATTTCACCTCAAGCTGTATGCGAGTTTTCAAATAATTTTTTTTGCAAATGACCTTAAGAACTCGGTATTAAAGTACTTTCGTTGCAAAAGAATGTGGCTAACCTCCACCTACATCTGTAAACTTCTTTCTTAGTTCTAGAAATGCAGGAGATGAAAAAAATGAGAAAAAAAAAGAGAAGAAAGAAAAAACACCTTAGGGAATATCCTAGTCTCTCACTTGCGTACTTTTCTCATAATTCAAAGCCCAGGATAAAAATGAAAAATTTATAATCCTCTTTGCGCCTATGAAAAGATGAAACATGAAAAACAAAAAATGGCGCATTATTGTTGACGGTGATGGCTAAGGATTCGTAATGGCATAGTAGTGGCGATGGTGCTGGTTTGCCTTCTGGGAGACCGACCTACTTTCTACAAGTGGCGCGCAATTAAACGTAAAGTATCCTTCTATGGAAGTTCGTGCTTAAAGTTTCCTTCATCCTGGCTACTGTTTATTTTCTCGCAATTTTCTATTTATGGCGATCCAAAAGCGTTTGAATGCATAATCAAAATATTTGCATATTTTTACTTCTTGATAAACGGCATGAAATGAAATCCTGCCAGTCATGTTGTCGGGTTTGTTGTTTTCTTTTGCTTAGGTCGAACTAATGCTTTTCTGGGGTTTCGAGTCCGTGTTGAGGTAATATTTAAAAAATTATTATGAATTGATTCTTCCGTCATAAATAATGAAGTCAACTTTCTACGGAAATATATACATAGATATAATACATGATAAAACAAAAGAAATAATTACTTCAGTAGGTATCAACATTTTCCAATTGAAAGGCACGCGTGAAATATATCACAACAATTTGTATTCTGTAAATTGATGCCACTGTGTGAGCTACCACGCCTAATTGCTGCTCATTTGTTTTTGGTAGTCATACTTTCAAGTGTTCCGCGATTTTTGCTCAATTTCGTTCGAAAAGTGCATCGAAAGCATGCTACTGAAGGCAGGAAGCTTCTAAGGACTGCACCTTCACGAAATGCATCACAGCTGGAAAGACCCATGCGTCTACGAGTGCGACATGGAAACAAGCCTAAAGTCTTCGAAACTCAAAAAAAAACGCCAGAAGGACGCACGAAAATCAAGATTATGCTGACTATGTTCTTTATTATTATTATTATTTGGGAAACACGTGAGAGCACTGCGACCTTCTCGGCCTATTGTGCGTTTATTTCCCCATTACCCTACCATAAATCGATAGCTTTGACTAATATAAGTATCTTTAAGGGAGCCATGTTGGCTAGTTCCTCGTTAGAAATGAAACCTTTTCCGAGAAGATTGTGTCTTTTCCTTGCTACTGTTACACAGTTACATAGGATTTGTTTTGTCGTTTCTGAGTCTTCGAGACAGAGACGGCAGATGTCGGTTGCAGCTAAGCCCATATTTTTGAGGTGGTGGTTTACTCCACTGTGCCCTGTCATTAGGCCGATTACAGTACTAATATCAATCTTGTTGAATTTTAGAATATCTTCCACTTTGTTTTTTTTTGGGACGATTAACTTTTTTGAGACTGATAAGCCTTGAAGTCTTTTCCATTCGGTTTTATGCGCTTATTCAACTAAGTCATATTTACTTCTAATGATAACGACGAGGTCATCGGCATATCATATTACCTCGTATCCGAGTTCTATTAGACGGTCCAGGAGCTTATCTACTACAATTGACCAAAGAAGTGGAGATAGTAGCCCTCCCAGGGAACAGCCCTTATAGGTCTGTGCTGTCAATGTGCTGTCACCTAGATCCATGGTTGTCATTCGACTCTTTAGCATGGCGTGCATCCATTTTATCGTGGCCATTTCTAAACCCTTTTTACCTAGCTCCCGCTATTATGGCTTCATGAGGATTGTCAAATGCTCCTTCTATATTTAGGAATGGGAAATACACCCACCCTTACTATCACCCCTCCCCCTCCCCTCATAAGAACTCAAACTTGCAAATAAACGAATGAAATATTGATTATATGTACTGGAGCTATTAATCATTTCCGCAATTAAATTGACAACATCCCTACCGATCTCCATTTCACTTAGTCTCCTCTAATAACTCTAACCTGCATATTGGGCTTCTCGATTTAGTATGGTCAAATTTCACCCCTTCAAATATATGTGTTTCTAAAAGCTCTAACCCTCTACTACTTGAAAGAAATCACCATCCACCACTTGATATAGAACTCAGTGTTGTAACTTTGCACTTTATGCCTGAAAAAAAAACTGTTAAGCGCGATTTCTTCAAAGCTGATTACAACGCAATAAATGACTTCATTGCATCGCACAAACTGTCTTTTCAGTCTTTAACCACTGATAACGGTTTTTCGTATTTTTACAATATCCTCCGTACTGCTATTGACAATTATGTACCATATAAGAGAATTTATCATCGTAAGATACCATATTGGTATTCTGATATTGCAATTAGAGCTATTAAAGAGCAATTGACAGCTCACAAAACCTATAAAAAAACGAAGTCGCCTGAAAACTACAAAGCTTTTTCATATTTCAGAAGAGTTGCTAAAAAAGAAGTTGCTCTTAATTATAAGCGTTTCATATCAAACATAGAAGCAAATGTAAAAAATGATTTAAAAGTTTTTCACTCATACACTAAATCCTTAAAATTATCCAATAGTTTACCCCAAATTATGTCATTTAATGGAGTTTCCGCTACCAATTCTCAACATTGTAGCAATCTTTTCGCACAATATTTTCAAGAAAATTACACTAAAGATTTCAATATATCTCCAAATTCGAATCCTTACATGGACGCTTCGCATTCCACTATAAATACTCCTACTATAATACCAGATGATGTGGAAAGCGTGTTGAAGAGCTTAGACTCAAGTAAAAATGCGGGTCCAGATGGAATACCAAATATATTTTACAAAAATTGTGCTGGTAATTTATGCGGGCCTTTATCTGAGTTGTTTAACTTATCTCTCTCGGAATGCGTTTTTCCCGATATATTGAAGTCTTCTTTTATCATTCCTATTTTTAAGAACGGTGAACGGTCAAATATAAAAAATTATCGCCCAATCTCAATACTTAATTCCTTGTCGCTTATTTTTGAACGTGTTATGTACAATTTACTCATTTCTCGTATTACTCCACTCATCTCGGTTAATCAACATGGATTCATTCCCGGAAAGTCTACGATAACAAACCTAACCATCTTTACTGATGATATTGCCTGTTCGTTAGACCGCTCTCTTCAGACAGATGTTATTTATGCTGACTTCCAAAAGGCTTTCGATCAAATTCCATACACAATTATCTTGAAAAATATGAGTAAATTTGGTATTACAGAATCATTGCTTAACTGGTTTCATGCTTACTTAACTGGGCGTAAACAAAATGTGGTTATTAATGGTGATAGTTCTCAAGACATATTTCCTACCTCCGGAGTGCCTCAGGGTTCCATTCTCGGTCCTATTATATTTGCTATATTTATAAATGATATTGCGCAGGCATTTTCATCGAGTTCTCTACTATTTGCCGACGATCTCAAAATATACAGAACTATTTCAAACATAAGGGACTGCGTTCAACTGCAAAAAGATATTGAACTACTGATGGCTTGGTGTGATGTAAATGGCCTACATTTAAATGTAACTAAGTGCGCCGTAATGTCTTTTTCTTGGAAAAACACAACCATATATTTCGATTATACTCTTCTTTCGACTGCTTTAAAAAGAGTAAATGAATATAAAGATTTAGGCATAATATATGATAGTAAACTACTGTTTGATTTACATATATCTTCAATTATTATGCGTGCTAGCAGAGCTGTTGGCTTTTTATTTAGATGTGGAAAGAAATTTGTTAACTACACTACATTCATAAGCCTGTATTGTTCTCTTGTTCGTAGTATTTTGGAATACGGAAGCGTAATCTGGAATCCTATATACCAGGTTTACAATAAAAGAATCGAAAGTGTTCAACGGCGTTTTACCCGCCTGATACACTTCAAATTTAATATATCCTTCAACGGTTACGAGGAAAGATTAAAAAACCTGAACATAATTTCTCTAAGTCATAGAAGATCACAGATCGATGAATGTTTTATACATAAAATTGCTACTAGCCAAATTGATTCCTCACATTTAATATCTCGTTTGAATATAGAAGTTCGATATAGAGGTAATCGCTTTAAGCACTCTCTCACATTACGAATACCTATACATAGGACTAACCTGTTTCTCAAATCGCCAATCGTAAGGATACAGGACGCACATAATAAATTGTTTGATTCTATAGATATACTGCGCTTTGACCTCACCATATGCGGACTTAAATCGGAGATATCAGCTATATGAACGACCCTTCCTATCTAAATAACTGTCTCTGGAGATTGCTACTATATATGGATTATCTTCGTTTCGCTCGTCTCAGTGTCTGTTTCAAATTCTTCTAACTTCATTTTTTTTTGTCTCTTTTTTCTTTTCCTTCTCATTATTTCCTTTTCAATTTATCTAAATAATTCTGCTTCTTAATTTTTTCATTTTATTATTTATATATACGAGGGTCGTTTGATAAGTCCCTGGCCCAAATGACAAAACGTGGTTTCACGAAAAAGTTTTTGCTGTCGCTAGGTAGATGGCACTTTCGAACGGTCTCATGAATTTTTTCAGGTTTCTGTAGGTAACAGTTTGTTTTTGGCAGCCATTCTAAGTTGACGTGTCACGCGAATCGTCAACGATGGAGCACGTCCAGTACCGAGCGGTCATAAGATTTTTTCGCGGTTTCCATGTCCAAATTACACGATTTGCGGTATGAGATCGTTGACCACCCACCTTATTCGCCCGACTTGGCCCCATGTGACTTTTTTTGTTCCCCAAATTGAAAACTCACCTCGGTGGACAAAAATTTTCATCGAACCAAGAGGTGAAAGACGCCGTTTCCCAATTTTTTGCAGACTGTGACAAAAATTTCTTTTTGAACGGTATGAAAGGACTTGAGAAACGTTGGACCAAATGTATTAACCTCCAGGGAGATTATGTTGAAAAATAAAAAAAAATTTTCCGGAAAAAATGCTTTTTTCTTACTTGGGCCAGGGACTTATCAAACGATCCTCGTATATAGACTTTTTTTTTTGTTTCCATTACATTTTCTTTTTTTTAAGTAAATTAATATTGAACATTATTCAATTTAATAATGAAAGTTTTAACTTGGAAATATTTCAGGCTTTTTTGTTTAAACTGTAAGCCCAAGTGTATTTAATAAAAATAAAAAAAAATAAAAAAAATATTGACTTTCCACGCATCCTCAACTTGTCCCAAGAATAAAAAAGTTGCGCGCGACTTGTTGGCAGTTTATTTTGTATTGTAGCTAGCTGTTTCGATGTAAGGATCTCGTGAGGATGTTCGGTATGTATAATATTAATCCAGATCCTTTTAACAGCATTTCTATAGCAAGTACCCGACGTGGAGGGCTGAGCCTCTTCTGCAGGTCTATGCCTGACGCTTTTACTTAAGGTATTGGTCCTTTTGTTATCGCTTCCTACAGATGGCGGTGTTGTAGATGAGGCTCTGCCTCTTTTTATTACCTTATTTTGTGCTGGCGATAACATATTGTTGCGAGCTAGAGGTTCGCCGATTTCAAGTAAAACACAATTCGTTTTAAAATATAAGGATAATTTATTTATTGCACTTTTATATAATTTCCCGATCACTTCACTTAATTCGCTCTAAAGAAACTTAATTCGCACAACACGGTAACACCGCCGATCTATCTATCGCTTTCGCTTACTTACACCGATAGGTCTGTTCCATAAAACTGTTGCTTAGTAACTGGCTCACTTGTCGCAAGGCTCTGGCTATTTATACTTGATTTATCCAATTCTCGAACCTTCTCTGGTGTATGTTTTTCTGCTGGGTCTGGACTATTCTAGAAGTTACTAGATGGCGTCGTCATGTTGGAAGAATATTCTATATAGTTCTGGCAGATTTGAGAGAGATCATTGCCAGATCTATAACAATATTAGAAGATTATTCGAGAACTTTCTTTTAAGTAGAGAAAGTTCATATTGCGTGGTTTGTTCTGGCATATTGGAGAAGATCAATATTGCGTGGTGGCCAGATTTATAACAATATATTGTATTGGCTGGAAAGCAAGGTCGTACGCTTTGTTTGCTCTTTTGCCTTGGTTACGGTGGTACGCATACCGTCTCCTAGCACCTTTTAACTTTTTATCATAACAAGGTAAAAACAAATTGCTTAATTTATTTTAATATAACCTATTATAGTTAAAATTACCTTAATTAATTAAGCCCAATTTGATATAAGTGCGGAAGGTGGTGGAAGGCTCAAACGGGATGTGGGGACCTTATAAAACGAAACGTAGTCTCAGTTTGTATGTCAGCTTACTTATTGGAGGTGTACAGTGTGCGCTGAATTTGTTAAATACTCTACAGCATCTGTTATTAGATTAATTTTGTCCGTAATCTGTACGATGTAGGTATTCCTTAAGTTATCTTGAATGTCTCGTCAGCCTGACATTCTCATTAAAACAGTGGAGGAAATAGCTATAAAGCCACCAATCTATTTACTCAGAAAAACTATTTCATTCGTTCAGCGAAGCAGAATTTTCTTTTACAGTTTCTGAAACATGTTTGCACTTGTTTCTGATAATGTGCCATATGACTCATTATAATAAACTGTAAAAGTTGAGGAAAAATTCAGTTGAGTTTCGTAATTCGGGGGAAATAGTAATAAAGCCAGTGCCGGATTTTCAGTTATTAGTGACAAAAATTGTAACATACATTTTTTTAACATGTTAATTATTAAGTTTTAAAATAAATTCAGTAAAAATAACAATGAAAACCATTATGCCTAGAGGACTGAAACTTTCAGAAAGAGAAAATGAAAAAATTGAAGTATTGTCCAAATTGGGAAAGTCAAACAGAAAAATTGCGGGTGAAATTGGAGATCACGTTCTGCAGTAAATAACTTCATTAAATTCGGAAGTCAATATGGACAAGAACGTATCCAGGACCAAAACCGAAGATAATTAAAAGGTTAAAAAATTTGATAGTTCAAAAAGCGACGAAGGAAAAACTGGTTGCGTCGAAAATTAAAAGTGAATTAGGTTTGCCTGTAATCACTAGACGTGTTCGCCAAATTCTACATGATTCACAATACCTTAAGTGGACAAAAAGATTGGCCAAACCGAGACTAATTGAAAGGCATAAGCAAGCACGCTTAATGTTTGCTAGAAAATACATGGCATGGAAAGAGGAGTGGCGTAATGTAGCTTTTAGCGATGAAAAAAAATTTAATTTGGACGACTAAAACGGCTTCCAGTTTTATTAGCATGACTTGAGAAAAGATAAGAAAGTTTGCATAAGTAGGAATTTCGGCGGGGGTACAGTAATGACATGGGTAGTATTTTTCTATAAAGGGGAAACCCCACTTTGTAGAATTTCGTCGAAGATGAACTCCAAAACCTACACTGATCTCCTGGATGAAGTGCTAATTACCATTTCCGAAGACCTTATGGAAGAACAATTCATCTTCCAACAGGATAATGTGTCAATCCATCGTTCTCGTGACACATTAGAGTGACTAAAGATTCGGAACATTGAAGTTCTGGAATGGCCCGCTTGCATTCCCGACTCAAGCCCGATCGAGAATCTGTGAAGGATTCTGTCGCGTCAAGTTTACGAGCAGGGTTTTTAATTCAACAACGTTTTTGAGTTAAAAGCAGCAATTCAAGAAGCTTGGAGCATCATTTCCTTCAAAACCCTTCAAGACTTAAATTCCATGCAGGAACGCATTTTTGCAGTCAACAAAGGTTGCAGTACCAACTATTAAACTAAAAAAAAAGTTACATTCAGATTGATACACATAAATTTAATTAGAATGGTGTTATAACCATTTCCCTTAAAAGTGGACTGATTTTGATTGTTTTTCATTATTGATAATTATGGTGCATTTTTATACTCTAGATGAAATCTGAGAGTATTATAAGTTTGCTCTAAAGTTTGTAAAGCTAAGAAATAAGGCGCGGAGCAAAAATGAATGATACAGAAGTTCATACAATCACTCAAAAATCTCAAAACCGGATGTCCATCCGTCCGTCCGCCCGTCCGTCCGTCCGTGCGCTCTCTAGCTTGAGAACGCGTTGAGCTGGATAGTTCAAATTTTGTACATGTCATTTTTAACAAAAAAATTAGGTCAAGTTCGTAAATGAGCCAAATAACGCTATTCCTCCTCCACTCCTTCTACACCTCCCATACAAAATGACACAATTGCGCAATTTGACAATAAACGGATTTGCTCAAAAAGTATAAAAGCTATTGGTCTCAAATTTGGAACATATAACTTTTATGATGATATCAATCTACCGTATATTATGCGTGTCCTCTCCTCCTTCCACCACCTTCCATACAAACTATACTTTTTCATGAAATACTATAAGCCAATTTACTCAGTGCGTACAAAATTTAGCGAGCTCAAATTGCGCACCAAATATTTATTTAAAATTATAAGTAAGACCAAAAAAAAATTAGATGATTAGCTTTACCCCGTCTATGGTACTCCCTCCCATACAAAATGACACAATTTCGCAATTCGACAATAAACGGATTTCCTCGCAAAGTATAATAGCTACTAGTCTGATATTTGGAATACATTATTTTTATAATAATTCCAATCTACGGTATAAAAAGTATTTGTGTCCTCACTCTCCTTCCACTCCCTCTCATACAAACTGCAATTTTTTCATTAAATGCTCTAAACCAATTTACTCAGTACGTATAAAATTTATCGAGCTCTAATTGTGCATTAATCACTTATTTGAAGTCATTAGTGAGATCAAAAAAAATTAGGCGATTAGCTTTACCCCTTCTTCCCTTCTAAGGTAAAACAAGATATAAGCATAGTTCTTCTGTAACCAAGAGGTAAAAGATTTAATAATTGAAGCCTAACTGTGAAGGGTAGAAGGTTTTCAAAGTCTCTAAAATCAGACAAGTCCCTAAAAGTAAAAAGAAGAAATTGCTTCTGAATTGACTCTATTCTGTAGCTGTGTAACTAGAAAAAGGGGACCCAAATAGGAAAGTCATATTCCAGAATAGGCCGGACAAGAGAACAGAATAAAGATTTGGCGACTCATACATTCTTGTACTGGCTCTTCTCTTAATGAACCTAAGAAGTTTATTAGCTTTTGAAATTATATATATTTATTATATAAAGCGCAGGTTATTGTCCAGTAGTAAGCCGAGGTTCTCAATTTGATCAACACTAGTCCAGTCGGATTATAATTTTTGGGCCAAATGTTTTTTTTTTTAAACCTCATTTTTTTGCGTAGATTACGATAAAAATATTGCTGACAATGGGCGAGTGTAAGAAGGACTCGAAAAATAGGAAAATCTGAAATTTTTCGCCTGCCTTAGAGGTTTTTTATAATGTTTGGCGTTCCACTAAACTAAATAAACTGCCAACAAGTCGGGCGAAACTTCATTATTCTTGGAACAAGTTGCGGATGCGTGGAAAGTCAATATGCAGGTTAGAGTGGTTAGGGAAGACTAAGTGAAAGGGGGTTCTTGGGCAGGGCAGTTATCAATTTAATACTTTGTGGAAACGTTCAAAAGCTCCAGTATATATAATCAATATTTCGTTCGTTTATTTATGCAAGTTTGAGTTTTGTGAGGGGAGGGTTGAGGGGTGATAGTAAGGGTCGGTGGATGTTAATAGTTTTTAATTGATCGCTTGAATCACGTCCAATATTCTCTGTATAGAATGTGTTTCTTGGACGAAGTTGCATACAATTTTCATAAAATTCGGTGTATTTTACATTCACGAAACCGAACATTTATATGGGAGGGGGTAGAGGAGGTAGGGGAATCGTAAAAATTGTGACGCAATTCTATTTCCTTTCTCATGTAGTGTGCTCGTACAAAATTTGAAATTCGTAGCTTTTAATTTGTTGGTTATTAGTTGATTTAATGAAATAGGTCAAAATGATACTTTTGTATGGGAGGGGATAGAAGGGCAAGCGCGATTGCAAAACTTTTAAAGGAATTTCATTTCAATTATTTTTGTAAGTTTTCGTGCAAAATTTGAAATGGATAGCTTTTAAGAATTAACTGATAACTGATTTCTTAAAAATGCTCGAAAAAATAATTTTGTATGGGAGGGGGTAGAAGAGGTGGGGGAATGGCAAAATTTGCAAATTTTCTTTTTCTTCTCTTGTAAGGTACTCGTAAAAAATTTCAAATTCGTAGCTTTTAATTTGTTGGTTATTAGTTGATTTAATGAAATAGGTCAAAATGATACTTTTGTATGGGAGGGGGTAGAAGGGCAAGCGGAATTGCAAAACTTTTAAAGGAATTTCATTTCAATTATTTTTGTAAGTTTTCGTGCAAAATTTGAAATGGATAGCTTTTAAGAATTAACTGATAACTGATTTCTTAAAAATGCTCGAAAAAATAATTTTGTATGGGAGGGGGTAGAAGAGGTGGGGGAATGGCAAAATTTGCAAATTTTCTTTTTCTTCTCTTGTAAGGTACTCGTAAAAAATTTCAAATTCGTAGCTTTTAATTTGTTGGTTATTAGTTGATTTATTGAAATAGGTCAAAATGATACTTTTGTATGGGAGGGGGTAGAAGGGCAAGCGCAATTGCAAAACTTTTAAAGGAATTTCATTTCAATTATTTTTGTAAGTTTTCGTGCAAAATTTGAAATGGATAGCTTTTAAGAATTAACTGATAACTGATTTCTTAAAAATGCTCGAAAAAATAATTTTGTATGGGAGGGGGTAGAAGAGGTGGGGGAATGGCAAAATTTGCAAATTTTCTTTTTCTTCTCTTGTAAGGTACTCGTAAAAAATTTCAAATTCGTAGCTTTTAATTTGTTGGTTATTAGTTTATTTAATGAAATAGGTCAAAATGATACTTTTGTATGGGAGGGGGTAGAAGGGCAAGCGGAATTGCAAAACTTTTAAAGGAATTTCATTTCAATTATTTTTGTAAGTTTTCGTGCAAAATTTGAAATGGATAGCTTTTAAGAATTAACTGATAACTGATTTCTTAAAAATGCTCGAAAAAATAATTTTGTATGGGAGGGGGTAGAAGAGGTGGGGGAATGGCAAAATTTGCAAATTTTCTTTTTCTTCTCTTGTAAGGTACTCGTAAAAAATTTCAAATTCGTAGCTTTTAATTTGTTGGTTATTAGTTGATTTATTGAAATAGGTCAAAATGATACTTTTGTATGGGAGGGGGTAGAAGGGCAAGCGCAATTGCAAAACTTTTAAAGGAATTTCATTTCAATTATTTTTGTAAGTTTTCGTGCAAAATTTGAAATGGATAGCTTTTAAGAATTAACTGATAACTGATTTCTTAAAAATGCTCGAAAAAATAATTTTGTATGGGAGGGGGTAGAAGAGGTGGGGGAATGGCAAAATTTGCAAATTTTCGTTTTCTTCTCTTGTAAGGTACTCGTAAAAAATTTCAAATTCGTAGCTTTTAATTTGTTGGTTATTAGTTGATTTAATGAAATAGGTCAAAATGATACTTTTGTATGGGAGGGGGTAGAAGGGCAAGCGGAATTGCAAAACTTTTAAAGGAATTTCATTTCAATTATTTTTGTAAGTTTTCGTGCAAAATTTGAAATGGATAGCTAGTGTTTTTCATTCAAATTAAAAATATCCTTTATTTTTTTCGCTAGTTTAAACGGTATCCTTTGGCCTTTGGCCATTGCAAATCATTCGATTTTCGTAAAATTGATTTAGGAAGTCAGGTTTCAGTCCTATAGGAAATTTAAAATACAGATGCGAATTATTTGAAACAAATGAGTTTTGCAAGCTAATGTTGTTATGTCTCATCTATTGGTCGAAAAGTGAATGAGTAAACGTCGTGGTCAGTTTCGGCTTGTGGGTTGATACCACCGATTTCTGTCTGAGAATTGCAGAAATCCATCGGTGTCGAAGAAGTTGATTTTCTGGGATTAAAATTCATAATATCTGCAGAATTAGCGATTTCGGGGGTACTCTTCTGTGATGCCGTGTTTTCATGGCATAGAAGCCGATAGGAGAATAAATTGTGAAGTGCAACCATATGCAACGAAACTAAATCATTCTTCATGTGCTTGCTTGTTCTTTTAAAAAGCACAATGCCGAATAAAATTTCTAGTTTGATTCCTCACGGAATTCAATAGCATCTCATCTAACCACACTCTTTTATACTTTCAATAATTTTTACCACTAGCAATTAAAGTAAGCCTTCAAATTATTCAATTTTTTTAGATCAAGTAATAGCAAAAATGAATTGCAAAGTATTGTTTAGTTATAAAGCATTTACAAAACTTTTTGCAAGTTTATCATATTTGAAAACTCCTTGATCTTCTTCTTAATTCAGCCACAAGTTTTAGCCAAATTAATTGTTTTCATCCTTTATTCCGCTAGCTTATAAGATTGTGATTCCTCAAAAATGAACTTTTTGTATGAAAAATCATAATTGGCGGCAAGCTAAGTGAACAATTTCATTGTTGTTTCTCGTGCAAATGAAAGCTTTTCTTTCGTAACCATGATATTCCGCAAACACCCAATATGTTTTTCACGACCTTTTAAATGATCGTAGTATTAAAACCGAAGTAAAAAAGTGACTTAAGAGTCATTTGAGTGTTTTTTTTTTAATTATGAGTGAAATGGTTTTTTCCACGACGATTTCGCTGCTTCTGTGGAGTGAAGTGAAAATTGCATTTCAATTCAACAGCTTACTAGCCTTAATCTATATAAATATAATTGTAGTGTCTGCCTGTTATTTGTTTAGAAATGGCTATAAGTTAGTGTTTTGCTTTATTTTAGCAATAACTAACCAGAAGCTCACGTTTTTAAAATTGTTCTCTGTCTGTCCGTCTGTCTGTCTGTCTGTCCGGCTTTCACGCAAAAACGTCTAAACCGATTGTAATGAAACTTTCAGAGTTTATTAGGTATACTCCGAGATGTAATCTGCTTTTGGTTTTATTTCCCTCCTCTCACGCCTTCTACCTCCTCCCATACAAAGTGACTCATTTTTAATAATTTGTAATAATCAAATTTTCTTGGAAAGTATAAAAGCTATTAATTTGAAATTTAGAATTTATTATTTCTATTACAAATGCAATCTTCTTCGTCTAACTCCCATACAAACTACACTTTTTCATTAAATACTTTACACCAATTTTCTCAGTACGTATAAATTCCATCGAGCTAAAATTTTGTACCAAATCCTTAATTAGCATTATTATTAATATCGGGAAAAAACAAACCGATTATCTTCACTATTTCCACCCCCTCCCATACAATGTTGCACGATTCCACGACTTTAAAAAAATTCGATTTTCTTTGAAAGTGTGAAAGTCACAGATCTAACATTTAAAGTATATCAATTGTATAACGATTGTAGTCTTTTTTCGAAAAATCACTAAGAACCCCTTACTCCTTCTACCACCTCCCATACAAACTGCACTTCTTCATAAAATACTCTAAACCAATTTTCTCAATACGTATAGCTTCAATCAAGCTAAAATTTTGTATGGAATCCTTAATTAGCATTATTACTAATATCGGGAAAAATGATCTGATTAGCTTCACTCCTGCTACCCCCTCCTATACAAGGTCACATAGTTTCACAACTTTTCAAAAATTCTATTTTCTTGAAAAGTGTGAACGTTACTGAACTAAAATTTAAAATGTTTCAGTTTTGTTTCTCGAAAATCACCAAAAAACACTCCCCTCCTTCTACCACCTCCCATACAAATTGCACAATTTCACTAAGTCCAGTGCACTAAGTTTCTCAGTACCTATTCAATTTTTGAAGCTTAAATTTGGTACAAAACATATTTATAGCTACTCTGGCATGATGTGGA
The DNA here is from genome assembly GCA_963669355.1 of Chorisops tibialis. Lineage (NCBI taxonomy): Eukaryota > Metazoa > Arthropoda > Insecta > Diptera > Stratiomyidae > Chorisops > Chorisops tibialis. Next base: position 107,791,997 of record OY770262.1, on the reverse strand, counting down.
ACAAATTAGTTCAGTATTATCACCCCTTCTACCACTCCCCATACAAAATTCTTAACATCACAAAAATTTTATCCGTAGTATCATATGATTGGGCTTTACGCAGTGTCGTAGTCCTGTTATGGTTTTAAGCTTAATTTTATTTTATTTAGGCTCTTTTTTAATTAACACAAGCTACAACTATTCACATGTCCTTAATGCTCTTCAATACGAATATGGTCTTAGATCACGGGATTGATTTGATCACGAGCCTGTCCCATACAAATGCGAGTATCGTGGTTTCATTCTTAATAATTTATGGATCTGATTCCAACAAAATAGAAACCATTTCTTCAAAGAGCCATTAAAGAAATCAGTTTATATATCCCGGATAACGTATTACTAACTACATTCTCAAAAATTGCTTATTTTACGATTCTTACGCGAACGAAGTCGCGGGCGATTGCTAGTAGTAAATAAAATTAATTAAATTAGTTCCACAAAAATTTCGTCATCTTGATGGAAACTAAATTTCCAATATTTGTCAGCTGACAACGTCGAAAATAACAGCTGGGCTATATCTTTCAAGCAATCCTGGTCTCTTTTAGCTCACTCCAAAGGAGATGAAGGATATTTGATGGACTAAAAAAATAGAGCGGCGCTCATAGGGAAAAAGGGCCATAAAAGTAAGCACACGAGTTTTTGCAACAAGGTCGAAGAAAAAGCACAAGAAACGAAAAGGCATAAGAGGCAGAGATAGGAAGAGGAGAACCAACCCCGATCGCAGTCTAAAAATACCAAGCCTTGCCACATACTCAAAACTCAGAAGGGGTCGATGGCGGATGTCGCTAAAAAACATCTCATAGTAGCTCTTGTCGACGATAGATCACTCGAAAGAATGACTATCGAAAAATAGAAAATTGTGGAGATGAGGCTACAATATGAAATCTGAAAGTGCACAAGGTATTTCATGTGCAATGAAAAAAACACATAAACTGGAAATTTTTGAATGAAATTTTAAGGTAGAAACTTGAAAATTTTAAAAAAATTCCTAAATGTATGAAATATTAACTGGTCGAACGCGTTCAAAACTTTTACCCCCTCCCATACAAAATTATTTTTACGACCATATTTAAGAAATTGTAACCTTTGGCTGTAGAGTTGCTCTTCTTCTTTGGTGTGGTTCGAGGCATAGGTAGTCATAGGGTAGATAAAGTGAACTGCAGACTATGCTTTTATAGTGCCGCGTAGAGGAAGGGAGTTTTTGGGTTAGATTAATAAAATGCAAGGTTTAGGTTTCTTAGGAAAGATTCTAATTCCAAGACCGACCGAGAGCTGTTCTCAGTGCAGTGCAAGTGCATAGAATGAATTTATTCACTCAGAGTTGTGGTATTTATTCAAAAAATCTTACAACAACAATTTGACATTTCAATTGAGCAATAGTGTTGCCAGAAGGGCATTTATTAGGTTATTTTCAAATTCTTAATTTTTATATATTTTTATTTTATGAAAAACTAAATTTATTCAATTACATTATGTTACAAAATCAATTATCACCTAACTATTGAAAGTTATCCATTTAAAATTTTGCGTACAAACTTTTAAAAATAGTTGAAACGAAATTGCGTCAAAAGTTTTGAGATCGCGCTTGCTCTTCTGCCCCCTTCCATACAAAAATATGATTTCGACCAATTTCATTAAATCAACTCATAACCAACAAATTAAAAGCTACGAACTTGAAATTTTGTACGAACACCTTACAAGAGAAATGAAATAAGACTGCATCACGAATTTTACGATTTACTTACCTCCTCTACCCCTCCCATACAAATGTTTAGTTTCGTGAATGTAAAATACACCGAATTTTATGAAAATTCTAAGCAACTTCGCCTATGAAACAAATTCTTTACAGAGAATATTGGACGTGATTCAAGCAATCAATTAAAAAATTATTAACACCACCCATCCTTACTATTACCCCTCACCCCTCCCCTCACAAAAACTCAAACTATTGATGGTATCCGCAATTAAGTTTTAAATTGTCAACAACACTGCCCCCTTTCACTTAGTCTTCCCTACCCACTATAACTTGCGTATTGACTTTCCACGCATCCTCAACTTGTCCTAAGAATAATAAAGTTGCGCTCGGCTTGTTGGCAATTTATTTAATTTTGTTTAAACCATTGAGGATATCCGTCCAAATGTTTCCACTCAGAATTTCAGGAACTTACTTACGATGGCGCTAAAGCCCAAATCGGACTTTGGCCTCCGGAATACTTTGCCTCCATCCATCTCGGTTCAGTGACCGCGTCATCCAGATAGAAAATGTTAATTAAGGATTTAGTACAGTTCGATGAAAGTTATACGTACTGAGAAAATTGGAGTATAGTATTTCATGAAAAAGTGTAGTTTGTATGAGAGGTGGTGTAAGGAGTAGGGGGATTTACATAATTTGTATACTAAAAGATTGCATTTATAATAGAAATAATATATTTGCAATTTTAAATTAATAGCTCTTATAGTTTCCAAGAAAATATGATTATTACATATTTTTGAAAATGAGTCACTTTGTGTGATAAGAGGTAGAAGGCGTGGGAGTATTGAAATAAGATCAAATGCAGATTTCATCTCGAATCATACCAAATCAAATGTGAAAGTTTCATTACAATCGGTTCAGCCGTTTTTGTGTGAAAGCCAGACAGACAGAGAAGAATTTTAAAAACGTGTGTTTCTGCTTATTGCTAAAATAAAGCAAAAACTACTTATTGACATTTCTAAACAAATAACAGACAGACACTACAATTATATTTATATGTATAGATTATTGGCAGTAACGAATAACACGTCTTATTTACAATCATTCTCCTTCTTTTAATTTCGATGGGTTCGCTTCCATCCTTCGATAGGTATGCCCCTAGGTATACAAAGTTGTCTACGTTTTCCAGGTTATAGTCTTCTACTGTAATATTTTGTCTGGTTGGCGTCTTTTTACTATTATAATATAGTTTGTTTCACAACATTTGTTTTGTTTTCGTTAATGCGTAGTATACCTTGCTACGTAGTCATGGTTTACAAATACTTCATTAGCACTCTTCAGTGATCTTTCAAGTATATCTACATATGTCATCGGCATACTACGAGGTGTGTGGATTTAAAGTATTGTATTCCCTTAGTATCGACAGGAAGTTTCCGAACAACATATTCGAGTGTCAAATTGAAAAGCACTGGTGCGAGGCCATTACCTTGCTTAAGGCCGTTGTCAGTTTTAAAACTAGAAGTCAGATCGTTTTCTACTCTAACTCGTGACAAAAGCTCGGTCATTGTCATTCTTGTAAGCCCAACCAGTTTTGGTGATACTCCTAACTGAAATATGGTTTTAGTCTGCGCCTGGTGAAACTGTCGTATGCTTTGAAGTCAACAAATATTGGGCACACTTCAATATTACATTCCAATAGAACTTTTACAACACCTTTTTAACTGAGAATAACTGGTCCATGATCGATCGTCCTTGGTGTTCACCAATTTATAGGGCATAGGGCTTAATTCACTTTTCCAGAATTTTCATCAAGATCTTATAAGAAGTACACAACAAGGATATTGTTCTGTAGTTTCCGCAGTTTGTCACCTTTCTTATATATTGAACATACGAGAGGAGGTCAAGAATTTCACGGAATAAAGGGGATGGACAAGGGAGGTTATTTATACCTGGAGGTCAATATAAGGATAAATACAAAGTTTTTATCAAATCGAATCACTAACATTTTAGTTATCGCCAAATCAACAAGTCAATCGGAAAGAAAACGCTAACTACGGATAAAATTGAGTTTCGTACTGTCATTAAGCTCCTTACCAAGCAAGGAAGAACGGTACAAATCAATTTGGAAGAAATGTCATCTGTTTACAGGGACTCTTGCCCTGAAAAAAGATGATTTATAAGTAGCATACAGTAGCGGCACCAACGGGACACTACTCTTTAAGTCCACCCAACTAGTAGCATACGCTGACGACATTAACATCCTAGCAAGATCCTTCCCTAGTGCTAAGGAGGTATTTGTCAATCTTGACTCTGCCGCAAAAGAAGTCGGGTTGCGCATTAACGAAAACAAAACAAAAGTAATGGCGCAAACAAGAAGGAGAGCGCCTATCAGACAAAACATAACAATTGCGGAATATAATTTGTAGAGTGTGGACAATTTCATATATCTTGGGGCTAATCTAACAAAGGACGGTAATGAAACAGACGAATTCAAACGACGGATAATATTAGCAAATAAGACGTATTATTCGGTACTTCCAATAATGAAATCCAAGAAAGTGCACAGGAACAATAAGCTGCGGAAATATAAAACTATTGTACGACCTGTGCTCTGTTATGGCAGCGAGACATGGACATTAACACGAACTTCCGAAAAAGCAATTAACGCATTTGAAAGAAAGGTCCTCCGAAGAATTTTGGGACCTGTGAAGGAAAGAACGGAATGGCAAATAAGATACAACCATGAGTTGTATCAACTATACGTCGAACCAGTTGCTTCAACGTTCATCAAGCTACGTAAACTGCAGTGGGCTGCCATGTAGAGCGAATGGAAGACAGAAGAATCCCCAAACGTGCTCTGAAAGGCACAGCGAGAGGTAACCGGCCAGTAGGCAAGCCACGCAAGCGATGGGAATACTCGATTGATGAAGATAGCAAAGCCATCTTAAAAAACATAACAGGGCTACGATTGCGCGTAAAGCGCAATCTTACGATACTCTAGGTGAAATAGAATTTTTTGTGATCCCAAGAAATTTTGTATGGGGAGTATTAGAAGGGGTGATAGCATTGAACTAATTTTTTCCCCATCATGCTAAAGTAGCTATAAAAATGTTTTATACAAAATGCTTACTCCAATAATTGAATAGGAGCTGAGAATATTATAGTGTTCGATTTAGTGAAAATGTGCAGTTTGTATGGGAGGTGGTGGAAAGAGTGGGGGGATTTTGGTGATTTTTTCAGAAATAACTAAGAATATCATAAAATTGACACCTCTTAAATTTTAGATAAGTAGCATTTATACTTTTCAAGAAAATAGATTTTTTGTGAAGTTGGGAAACTGTGTCATATTGTATGGGAGGGGGTAGTAGGGGTGAAGCTAATCAAATATTTTTTTCTGATCTTAGTGATAATACTAATTAAGTATTTATTACAAAATGTGAGCTCGATAAATGTTAAATCTTCTTAGAAAATTGTTTTAGAGCATTTCATGAAAAAGTGTAGTTTGTATGGGAGGGGGTGGAAGGAGAGGGAGGACGCAGATAATTTTTTCTACAGTAGATTTATATAATCATTAAAGTAATATATCCCAAAATTCAGACTAATAGCTTTTATACTTTTCGATTAAATCCATTTATTGTCAAATTGCGAAATTAGGTCATTTTGTATGGGAGGGGTAGAAGGGGTGAAGCTAATCGTCTAATTTTTTTTGGTCTTACTAACAATTTCAAATAAATATATGGTGCACAATTTCAGCCCGCTAAATTTTATATACACTGAGTAAATTGGCTTATAGTAATTTATGATAAGTACAGTTTGTATGGGAGGTGGTAGAAGGAAGGGGAGGATACGCATAATTTTTATACGGTAGATTGATATTATCAGAAAAGTAATACATTTCAAATTTCAGGCCAATAGCTTTTATACTTTTCGAGCAAATCCGTTAATTGTCAAATTGCACAATTGTGTCATTTTGTATGGGAGGAGGTAGAAGGGGTGGAGCGATTTGGCCCGTTCACGAACTTGACCTTACTTTTTTGTCAAAAACGGCGTGTACAAAATTAGAACTTTCTAGCTCAACGCGTTCTCAAGCTAGAGAGCGAACAGACGGACGGACGGACGGACAGACGGACATCCGGTTTTGAGATTTTTGGGTGATTTTATGAACTTCTGTATCATTCATTTTTTCCTCCAAGCCTTATTTCTTGGCGTTACAAACCTTAGAGCAAACTTATAATACTCTCAGATTCCATCTAGAGTATAATTAGCAGCTGGAGGACGCGGTCTTTGGATCGAGACGATTGGAGGCGACGACTTCAGGAGGCCAAGGCCCGATTTAGGCTGTCGCGCCATTGATGATGATCAGTTATACCTGCTAGTATGCCAACTGCTGCTGTTTGTGCGGATGATGGGCTCGGATTGAGAAGAGTTTCAAAGTGTTCCGCCTATTTTAGTTTTATAAATCCCGTATTTCTTGTAATGTACCTTCCGTGTCCTTGTAGAGGTTCGTTTTCAGTTGTTATCCCTCTTTCATCTTTTTAACAAGGGAATACGAAGCTCTTGTTCTGTGTAACTATCTCTTTAACATAATTTTGAAGTGAAACTCTTGGGAGAAATTTCTGAATAATAAATTTTGAACCACTTTTGTATGCATCTCCAGATAACCTCTTGAATATAATGTAATCCATAAGGAAGACCTCGAGCTGGTTAACCATGAAGCACATGGAAGCGAACTGTTGAGTCCAGAGAATTAAACAAGTCCTGGCGACAGCTAATGATCAACTCTCATGATCGCACCTTGCGGTTTTTATCCTTTGCCCATATTGGCTTCCCTAACAGGAAAATGAATTAATGAATTAATTGGTGCGAACAACTACCGTACTTCAAAGCTATAACAAAATTTGAACCCAGCGTGAGCGATATTTTAATAGAAGTCCAAAAGTCTAACATTAACACGTATACAACGCTGAGGGAGCTCCAACAATTTCGTTCGAATTTGAAAATATTGTTTTCTCTAATCACGATAAAGTCACAAAGTTGTTAAGGAATGATGAACACAGGGTAGGCGCGATAATCTAGTATGATCGGCCATGTAGGGGGAGGGAAGAATTTGGTCGCCATCCTTAAAAACTATGATAGAAGGGAAAAAAAGGGAAGACGATAGGGGTTCATGTTGCCCACCGCAACATTCTTCGACCTTCTTTGAGCAAATACTAAAGCTTGCGCGGCACAGTGGGTAGCGTGCTTGCTTTACATTCAATAGGTCATGGGTTCGATTTCCCCCTCCTAACAGTAGATTTTTTTAAGCAAGGATCTTTCAGTTGCTACTGGCAATGAAAAATTATTCGAAATAAAATGGACAAACAATGTAAAAGTGAAACAGTTCCACTTCAAGAAGGTCTAAATACTCAGACATGTTTTCTGTTCGCTTTCTTTCATTGAGTCCCCCATGACAGCTACAAAACTTTGTCAGTTGTAGCCAGAATAATTGAAAAAATCATGGTATCTCCACTGAACCAAATCCTCTCCCCTATGACCTGGCTTGCTGGCAACCATGCTGTGATGCCCGGAAAAAACCCATTATCTGTTGGTGGCACGGAGTGATGCATTTCTTTACACTGATTTTCGGTCTTTTGATGATGATACCCCATGATGACAAAATTATACGACCCGGTCCCATTTGCACCTTAGTAAGATTGGTCCTCATTATTTGACAATACATTTGAGAATTTGACAAATGTGACTTTTACACTGGGCAAGCATGAGTGTAAAAGTCTGCTAAAGTGCGAGCATTAACATTCTCTGAACACAAGAAAAGAAAACTACGCACCGATGTTGTTGACGCATCATAGTGTAGAAGTGTCATATATTGTCACAATGTGCATTGCGCCAAATACACTCTGGTATCAAGCAATTTTGTGTTATATAATTTATCCATTATTCTTTTTGATGATCTCCGACAGTTGCCAAATCAAAAAACAAAACCTCTGTTCTAAAATATTCTTCATCATCCTGATCTTTTCTGAGGTTCTATTATTTCAATTCAACTTTAGTGAACTCGAAAACTACCTCATTTTTGATACCACAAAATTCGGGTAGATAGTTTTTGCCATTGATATTCATGAATTACAAGGGAAAATTAAATTGTTTGTACATTAAACAATATTAAAATGAAACTTGCTTGTGTGGCATTTTACTGATTTCTCAGGTATATGTATAGTAAAAAGATATCGCTCCAAACTAACCAAATGTGTGACACCTAAACAATGCAGCCTTATGAACGATTCTGTAAAACTAAATGTTATCTCTGTAAATCTAAGTGTTTCATAAAATAATAAAATCCCAGAGGACACACCTATTGTATACAATAATTCCCTTGCATGTTCTTAATTAACATACAAAAATTTAGTCTGCGTTTAGCGGACTGAAACCCATTTATATTCGCTATACACATAGAATTATAACGAGGTTTCGGTGTTACGAGGAATAAAATTCATCACCTCATACTCGTATTCTACTAAACACTCACGAAACATCTCTCATCTAAATGGATAGATAACTAGATAGATGAGAACGCTACGAAAAAGATACCCTCAAGAAAACATGACTCGATTAATTATCTTAATTAAATCACATTGGATGAGAATGGAAATCCTTAAATTATACGGAGCTCGAGTTTCATGCGTCGCGAAGCGAAAATGCCATCCGGAATTGCTTTTTTGGACAGGACTTATTGACTTTTCTACAATGAAAACATCAACGTTCCACACGTTATAAGGAAACAAGTTTCTGGTATTTCGGTGGCTTCAGATTCAATTAAATTTTAGAAAGAAGGGAAAAATCTCTGAAATAATTTTTATACTCTAGATGAAATCTGAGAGTATTATAAGTTTGCTCTAAAGTTTGTAACGCCAAGAAATAAGGCTCGGAGAAAAAAATGATGAATACAGAAATTAATATTATCACTCAAAAATCTCAAAACCGGATGTCCGTCCGTCCGTCCGTCCGTCCGTCCGTCCGTCTGTGCGCGCTCTAGCTTGAGAACGCGTTGAGCTAGATAGTTCAAATTTTGTACACGTCGTTTTTGACAAAAAAGTAAGGTCAAGTTCGTGAACGGGCCAAATCGCTCCACTCCTTCTACCCCCTCCCATACAAAATGACACAATTGCGCAATTTGACAATAAACGGATTTGCACGAAAAGCATAAAAGCTATTGGCCTGAAATTTGGAATATGTTACTTTTATGATAATATCAATCTACCGTACGAAAATTATGCGTATCCTCCCCCTCCTTCTACCACCTCCCATACAAACTGTAATAGTCATGAATTACTCTAAGCCAATTTACTCATTGCGTATACAATTTAGAGAGCTGAAATTGTGCACCAAATATTTATTTGAAATTGTTAGTAAGCCCAAAAAAATTTAGACTATTAGCTTCACCCCTTCTACCCCCTCCCATACAAAATGACACAATTTCGTAATTTGACAATAAACGCATTTACTCGAAAAGTATAAAAGCTATTAGTCTGAATTTTCGGATATGTTATTTTCATAGTAATTTTAATCTACAGTAGAAAAATTATTTGCTTCCTCCCTCTCCTTCCACCCCCTCCCATACAAACTACACTTTTTCATGAAATGCTCTAAGACGATTTTCTCAGAACATATAACATTTATTGAGCTCATATTTTGTAATAAATACTTAATTAGTATTAGCACTAAGATCAGAAAAAAATATTTGATTAGCTTCACTGCTTCTACCCCCTCCCATACAATATGACACAGTTTCACAACTTCACAAAAAATCGATTTTCTTGAAAAGTATAAATGGCACTAGTCTGAAATTTCAGGGATGTCAATTTTACAATATTCCTAGTTATTTCTAAAAAAAATCACTCTAATCGCCCCACTCTTTCTACCACCTCCCATACAAACTGCACATTTTCACTAAATCTAACTCACTAATTTTTTCAGTTCCCATTCAATTTTTGGAGTAAGCATTTTGTACAAAACATTTTTATAGCTACTTTAGCATGATGGGGAAAAATTAGTTCAATGCTGTCATCCCTTCTAATACTTCCCATGCGAAATTTCTTGGGATCACAAAAAATTCTATTTCATCTAGAGTATTGTAAGATTGCGCTTTACGCGCAATCGTAGCCCTGTTATGTTTTTTTTTTCAATTTATCTTCGATAGATTATTTGGTGCTAAATGAATTTGCACAAATTACGAGCATTTCTTGCATTTTTGCAGTATTCAAATGGGTTATTTTAATGCAGTGGAGTGCAATTAAGGGCTTAATGTACCAAACCTTATAAAACCCTCATACTCACCCGAGTATCAGTCATGGGTTTTTCGTTTAGTTTAATTTTCCCCGATACTAAAATTTTTTTTGTTTGCTATCCTATCTATAAACTGTTAATGTCAACTACGTATATCCCCTCAGTGTCGTTGAATGTACTCCAATACTTCAGTTTAATTTATACAGAATTCTCAAGATAACCTATCAGAAGCATCCCTGAATGGGATTTCAACTGGAGCACTTATTTGAAAATGGGGGCCATACATTAACAAAATAATCTGGACCGCGAACTAACATTCTTATCTGTCCGGCTACTCTACTAGTTCGTTCTTCTCTACGCTTAGTGCTTACGCAACCGTTATTGAGTTGAGTTCACCACCATTTTATCACGTGGCTAAAAAGTATACCTATAATTTGCACGCTGTCTCTGGGATTAGTTTGGAGATTGGTTTGGTGAATATTTTCACAGTGCATTTCGAATTGAAAAGATTTCCGGATTCTTCACTGTTACGCTTTATTATCCGTAACGTTTCGGTCTCTGCTAAGACCTTTATCATACTAATCTATAAATACAGAGGACTATCATTTTATACAGAATTGGGCGTGGGAAGGTAATTTATGTTTAAATTAGTTAATTAAGTGTCTTCCCGTTCTTGTGTCCATGGATGCGTCGTTTTCCACGCCTTGTTTATTTCACTCACCCGATTCAACTGTTCTTTTCCTTTTGTAGAGTGCGCGAATTTCCTTCAGTTATGCATCTGGCTCAATCCCACCCCATTAGAATCTATCACGACAGACAACATTTCGATTAATGCCTCAACTGATGAAGAAGAGCCATCATCGACACCACCAACGCTTGCTGGAATCAAAGCAGCCCTATGTGACCAAAAACGAACCAAAGCGCCGGGAACTGACGAAATACCAGTTGAACTTCTGAAAAACAGTGGAAACTGTGTCGCTGAAATACTGCACAACATGATATGCAAAATTTGGACAGAGGAAATCATACCCGACGATTGGCGAAAAAGCCTTATATGTCCAATCTACAAGAAAGGAGACAAACTCTGCTGTGAGAACTACAGAGGTAAATCATTGTTGCGTACGTCCTATAAAATACTGACAAAAATAATTGAACGTCGTCTTAAGCCCTATACTAATCAAATAATTGGCGAATACCAAGGCGGATTCAGAACCGGACGATCTATAACAAACCAGATATTCTCGGTGAAACAGGTGCACAGACATGCACCAAATCTTCGTAGATTTTAAACAAGCATACCACAGTATCGACAGGAGCGTAGTGTACCAAATCATGCTAGACTTTGGAATTCCCCCAAAACTAGTCCTTTTTAGTCGGACTAGTTTTGGGGGAATTCCAAAGTCTAGCATGATTTGGCATCACAATGACGAACACTGAATCCCAAGTGAGAATACAAATCGATTCCACAACCAGCTTTCGAACGGAATGTGGTTTAAAGCAGGGAGATGCTCTAGCCTCCATGCTTTTCAACTTGGCACTAGAGTACGTTGTTCGCAAAATTCCAGTCGACACCAATGGGACATACAAGTTCACCCAACTAGTAGCATACGCTGGCGACATTTACATTCTAGCAAGATCCTTGTTTACTGCTAAGGAGGTATTTGTCAATCTTGACTCTGCCGCAAAAGAAGTCGGGTTGCGCATTAATGAAAGCAAAACAAAAGTAATAACGCAAACAAGAAGGAGAACGTCAATCAGACAAAATATAACAATTACGGAATATAATTTGGAGAGTGTGGACAACTTCATATATCTTGAGGCTAATCTAGCAAAGCACGGTAATGAAACAGACGAAATCAAATGACGGATACCACTGCAAATAAGAAGTATTATTCGGTACTTCCAATAATGAAATCCAAGAAAGTGCACAGGAACAATAAGCTGCGGATTTATAAAACTATTATACGACCTGTGCTCTGTTATGGCAGCGAGACGTGGACATAAACGCGAACTTCAGAAAAAGCAGTTAACGCATTTGAAAGAAAGATCCTCCGAAGAATTTTGGGACCTGTGAAGGAAGGAACGGAATGGCGAATAAGATACAACCATGAGTTTTATCAACTCTACGACGAGCCAGAAGCTTCGACGTTCATCAAGCTACGTAAACTGCAGTGGGCTGGCCATGTAGAGCGAATGGAAAACAGAAGAATCCCCAAACGTGCTCAGGAAGGCAAAGCAAGTGGTAACTGGCCAGTAGGCAAGCCACGCAAGCGATGGGAAGACTCGGCTGATGAAGATAGCAAAGCCATCTCAAAAATTAGCAGCTGAAGGACGCGGTCTTTGGATCGAGACGATTGGAGGCGACGACTTCAGGAGACCAGGGCCCGATTTGGACATTAGCGCCATTGATGATGATGAAGAATTATTCCGCACGTTCTGCTTTTGGAAGTTTGAAGGCTCCGACGGATTTTTCAAGATTCAAAAAATAAGCCTTTAGCAGTTCAAAAAAGTTTTTTAATGTCCAAAAGACAATTTCATTCATTCATAAATCATACAAAACCTACGCTTTACTAAGGATTCACATTGATTCATGAAATCAAAAACAAAACCATGGTACTGACCTTGCAAAAAGAAAAAAAAACATTTATGAGATCAATTCAATTCTACATACGAAAAAAACGCACAGCTCAAGTATCCCATTTCTAAGGATCGTGTATTTTCGACCTGGCCATAACCAGATCATTATCAATTGCTGCCACACTACGTCATCATTCGCCTTGAACTTTGTTTCCCCTTCGTGCTGGCACCGGTATTGAATTCGCCTGGATGCGAGAGAATGCGGCGAGCTTTTTCTTCATATGACAATTTTCTTGTACTGAGTGTCTTCACTTATCTCTGGTGTTAGGGTTTTCAGTACGCCTGCCAGTTTACCCCGAAACTTAACGACGTATCATTCCTTTCTGCGAGTACATCCAAGAATGGCAGTTTCCCGTCATTTACTGTTTCCATGGTGAACTTATTTTTTTCGTGGTGTGAGTTCAGGTTTGCTAAAAATTTGACGACCTCTTCTTCCCCATGTTGCCAAATGATGAAGGTGTCATCCACATAAAGTACAGTCATACAGAAAAGTATTCGTACAGCGGATTTTTTTTTCTATAATTATACTCTAGATGGAATCTGAGAGTATTATAAGTTTGCTCTAAGGTTTGTAACGCCAAGAAATAAGGCTTGGAGAAAAAAATGAATGATACAGAAGTTCATAAAATCACCCAAAAATCTCAAAACCGGATGTCCGTCTGTCCGTCCGTCTGTCCGTCCGTCCGTCCGTCTGTTCGCTCTCTAGCTTGAGAACGCGTTGAGCTAGAAAGTTCTAATTTTGTACACGTCGTTTTTGACAAAAAAAGTAAGGTCAAGTTTGTGAGCGGGCCAAATCGCTCCACCCCTTCTACCTCCTCCCATACAAAATGACACAATTGTGCAATTTGACAATTAACGGATTTGCTCGAAAAGTATAAAAGCTATTGGCCTGAAATTTGAAATGTATTACTTTTCTGATAATATCAATCTACCGTATAAAAATTATGCGTATCCTCCCCCTCCTTCTACCACCTCCCATACAAACTGTACTTATCATAAATTACTATAAGCCAATTTACTCAGTGTATATAAAATTTAGCGGGCTGAAATTGTGCACCATATATTTATTTGAAATTGTTAGTAAGACCAAAAAAAATTAGACGATTAGCTTCACCCCTTCTACCCCCTCCCATACAAAATGACCTAATTTCGCAATTTGACAATAAATGGATTTAATCGAAAAGTATAAAAGCTATTAGTCTGAATTTTGGGATATATTACTTTAATGGTTATATAAATCTACTGTAGAAAAAATTATCTGCGTCCTCCCTCTCCTTCCACCCCCTCCCATACAAACTACACTTTTTCATGAAATGCTCTAAAACAATTTTCTAAGAAGATTTAACATTTATCGAGCTCACATTTTGTAATAAATACTTAATTAGTATTATCACTAAGATCAGAAAAAAATATTTGATTAGCTTCACCCCTTCTACCCCCTCCCATACAATATGACACAGTTTCCCAACTTCACAAAAAATCTATTTTCTTGAAAAGTATAAATGCTACTTATCTAAAATTTAAGAGGTGTCAATTTTATGATATTCTTAGTTATTTCTGAAAAAATCACTAAAATCCCCCCACTCTTTCCACCACCTCCCATACAAACTGCACATTTTCACTAAATCGAACACTATAATATTCTCAGCTCCTATTCAATTATTGGAGTAAGCATTTTGTATAAAACATTTTTATAGCTACTTTAGCATGATGGGGAAAAAATTAGTTCAATGCTATCACCCCTTCTAATACTCCCCATACAAAATTTCTTGGGATCACGAAAAATTCTATTTCATCTAGAGTATCGTAAGATTGCGCTTTACGCGCAATCGTAGCCCTGTTATGTTTTTATATTCATTTCAAAATAAAAGGAATAAAAAAATAAAAATAAAAACTTTCACAATTATAATATATCACATATAATATAATACAGTTTTAATTATAATTTTAAAAAATTTGGAATTCGTTGGTTATAGTTGGATGATAAGCAAAATACCGAGAGTCGTCAGGAAAATGGATACAAAAAAGTATTCGTACACCTGCCATATTGACATTTTTATATGATAAGCTTTTTATAAAATATCTGTATAATTACCGTAATTAGTACTTCGTCGGGTTGCCTTTGGATTGTATAGTTGCATTTAAGTGTCTCGGCATGAATTCAACTAAATTTCTTGTCACATCTGCTATGATTGAACGCCAAGCCTTCACAATCTCTTCTTTTCAAGTGGTTCGGTTAGTTATTTTAGCTAACCTAATTTTTTTCTCGACCACATCCCACAAATGCTCGATGGCATTCACATCAGGCGATTGAGCTGGAGTTTTAAGCCATTTTGGAGTATTATATAGCAGCCAAAGTCTCGTTTTCAGAGCGGAATGCTTCGGATCGTTATCATGGACAAATATAAAATCATTTCTGGTTCCCATTTTTTCAGCACTTGTATGGAGATGTTGCTTGAGAATGTCTATAGACATATCGTGGTTCATAATACCGTCGATAATATGTATTTCACCAACTCCAAAAGCACTCATACAAGCCCATACTAATATGGACCCACCTCCATGTTTAACAGTTGGACATAAAATTTTGTACATGGAGTTCGGTATTTGGCTTCCGCCACACTCTACAAAAGCCATCTGATTGAAAAATGTTAAATTTACTCTCATCAGCAAATAGAACTTTTTTCCCAGAAATCTATTTCATGATTTCGCATCGTTGCGGCGAATTCTAATCGATCCTTCCTATTTTTTCGCTTAGGTAATATTTTCTTCTAGTGATTCGAGAGTTGTAACCAGCACGGTGGAGCACATTTCTGATTGTTTCTCCAAAAACGTCTATTTTATTTTTATCCGCTACATCTGCCGCAATCACTGAAGTTGTAATTTTCGGATTTTGTCTCACTTTTCTACATATACTGCGTTCATCTGTGGCCGTTAATAATGTTGGCCGTCCTGATCTTGGTTAATTCGTAAAACTTTTCGTGACACAATATCTATCAATGATGCTTTGAACGGTTGAGCGTGGTCTCCCAACGATAACGCTGATTTCACGCCATGGTTTGCATTGATTGTGCAAGGAAAGGATAATTCTCCTTCTGCCTTTTCGTCCCATAATAAAGAATTTAATGGAAATCCACTACAAATTTGCTTAACAACAATAGAAAACACTTGATAAATACTTGACAATTATCACAAGACTGATCCCAATACGAATGATCGCTATCGGCAGCGGAATAACGGCATTATTCTTTCTGCATTGCTGCTGTACGAATACTTTTTCGATTCAATTCTCGGGAATTACATAACTGTTTCTCACTTTTCTGTTGATACGATTAGAAAAGAGTATTTTTTTTAGTTAATATAAGAGAGTAGTGTTGCTAAAAGAGTTAGAGATTTTTTTTGTTAAAAAAATGTATCTCTTTTAACTGTTGCAAGACAGTAAAGCACGATACGACGTGTGTACGAATATTTTTTGTATGACTGTGCGTCCTTGTCGAATTCCACCATGAAAATGTCCGCTACCACAAGCGAAATTGGAGATCCCATTAGCAATGTCATTATAATCACGTGCTTCTCTTACCAGGTTGCTGCTTAAACTATCCGCGTATAACCCAATGAATAACGTTTTGATCCACCACGCGGAAGACATGATTTGAAATATGGGTTTTGCTTAATTTTCACACTGCTGGTGTAGGTATATCTAAGTCATTTCAATCTGGGGGTTGTATGAGAAATTTATTGATTTAAAAAATGTATGGGGAGTGGTAGACGAGGTGACAGCATTGAACTATTTTTTTAACATCATGCTAGAGTATCTAAAAAACAGTTTTACACCAAATTTAAGCTCCAAAAATATAGAGGTATTGAGAAAATTAGTGTATTTGATTTACTAAAACTGGACAGTTTGTATGGGAAGTGCCAGGAGTAAGGAGTCCTTACTAACTTTTTCATAAATAGCTATAAACATTATGCATTTGACATGTTTTAAATTACAGATCATTAGCATTCATAGTTTTCAGGAAAATCGACTTTTTGTGAAATGTGTTATATGTATGAGAAGGAGTACAGCAAATCGGTCTTACTGCTAATGGCCCGTTTACGAACTTGTCTTTACTTTTTTGTCAAAAACGACGTGTAAAAAATCTGAACTTTCTAGCTCAACGCGTTCCCGAGCTAGACTGGATAGGTTTAGGCTTAGGTTATAGGAAGGTGGTTTCGTAGAACCACAATGCACTGGGTCATTTAGTTGGGCACATTGAACTTCCCCTATTCATTATGAGAAGAATCTAGAGCCGAAACAAAGGAGACGACTGTTGGAAATTTGCGGAACGCGACAGGCCAACCATAGTTTGGACGCTATAGCGACTACGTTGTAATAGCTGAGCTGTAACATTTTTATACGATTCTTCCCGAAAGGATTTGACCGTTCTGCGACTATCCATCTACCACCACCCCGCCAAGAAAGAATCCAAGATAGTTTGTTTGAAGCTAGTCTTCACTTTTGGTGCTGCAACGACTGACTTCCTTGTGGAGTTAATGTTTGCAGATACTTGTCGTGCAAGCATCTCTGCTGCGTCGTTTCCTAACATGTCGCTAAGGCCCGGTATCCAAATTAGAAATATTACCGTTATGGCCGCTAGGCGATTCAAATTGTATATCTACAAGTGGATACTAATTTGGAAGTGGTCCTGTAGGATTAGAGTGCCAGATGCACTTCTGCTGTCTGAGAAAACGCAACAATTTCCAAAATTATTCTGCATATCTAAAATCATTTTTGTCCGATTGTTAATAGCGAATACTTCCACTTGAAACAGAGGCGCGTGTTCTGGAAGATAAAATGAAGTAAGGATGTCGAGGTTATGGGAATAAATCCCTGCATTTGTCCTCTAGTTAGTTTTAGTTCCGTCCGTATAGAGATGAGGACATGTACAGGTGCTGAGTATCGTGTTTGTTGTCCATTCGTTTCGTTCAGGAAACTTATCTCAACCTGCGATTGGTTCATGCAATCATACTCGAAGTCTAAGTGAGAATTTGTGTCTCTAATGATATTTAAATTTTTGAGGTTTTTTAATCTAATGGCAGTTAGGCCCGGTAGTGAGAGAATTACCTCCAGGGCTACAGTTGGTGTGGTTCTAAGAGCACCTATTATACACAGGCATGCCATCCGTTGGGTTTGCAGTAAAGGAACTAGGTTGGTTTTTAGTACCACTGCTGGCCACCACACCAGCGCGCCATAGCAAATAATTGATCTGACAACACTGGTATAGATCCAGTGGATGGGGTGTGGCGTAAGGCCCCATCTCAAACCAAATGTCTTTTTGCAAGTGAAGAAGGCTACGGTAGCTGTTTTTTGCTCATTCTTGAATATTGGCCTTCCAGGATAATTTACTATTAAGAATAAGACCTAAATAGTTAACTTGGTTCGAGAGGACCACAGTGATACCCGAATATTTGGTGGATTGAAAACATATGGTCTTATTCTTCTAGAGAATAGAACCAGATCTGTTTTTTGAGGGTTAATGGTAAGTCCTTTATTTAGTGCCCAACTCTCTAAAAGTTGTAAAGCGAACTGCATAAGGTCCCCTAGAACTTGTTCAAAATTATCAGTTAGCATGATGATAAAATCGTCTGCATATGCTATTGTGGGGTAACCGTTCCGATTTAAAATGGAAAGGGGTTCATTCACGTTAGGACCCACAGTAGAGGCGATATTATGCCGCCCTGTGGTGTTCCTTTGTGGACAGAGCCTTTTCTTATCTCTTTACCCATCCGTAGTACAATTTTTCGTGAACGAAGAAACTTAGTTATCCCTGCAGTCAGGAGAGGTTCCACACTATGGCTACGCAAGGCCTCGACGTGGTTAAAAGCGCCTTCCGCGTCTAGAAAGACACCGAGTGCAACCTCTTTATGATGCAAAGCTTTCTCTACAGCGTCTACCGTCATATGATAGGCGGCGTCAGTGGACCTACCTCTCCGATAGGTGTGTTGGTGGGGCACCTAACCGAGAGAGCTGGAGATGATACGGACGGACGGATAGACAAATGGACCGCGGAAGTACATTCGGTCTTGAGATTTTTGAGTGAACTTCATTATTATTCATTTTTTTCTCCGATACTTACAAGCGTTACAAACTTTATGGCGAACTTATAATACTCTCAGATATCATCTAGAGTATAAAAACCAACGATTAAAATTTCTATCAACCCTTTTTGTCCCCACACAACCGCGATTAAATAAACTGAAATAGCATCAAGTTTATTTCTTGCGTATTTCAAAATCAATTTACCAGTGTAACAAAATTAATGGTAAATTATCAGTGCAAAGCTTCTATTGACAGAATTTCATCTGTGTGAACGTTTAGTCAGTCATTAATTTTACGCGGTTACACACACCCACATAAACTTCGAAGCTCTAAATGGTTTCGATATTTTAGATCTATCTGTAAATTTATCGACCACTTGAGTCTACACATTCTGGTTTGGATTTATTCGAGTGCACCAAATTGCAACTGTTTGCACATTGAGAAGTTTCGGAAAACAAAACTTTGTGGTAAACGTAATTTGTTGGTAAAATTTGATTTAAAAAAAAAAAACAGATCTATGAATATTGTGAATAAAAACGTGGCTAGATTGCAAGTAATGCATTAGGAATTTGATGGAAAACTTTGAGCATGAATATTCTATTTGTGGTTAATGTCCCTTGCGCATGGTGAGCTAATTTGCAAATTCATTCAAGCTGGGTTACTAAAAAGTATTGTTAAAAAGAACTCCGCAAGAGTATTAGAAAACAGGGGATTACACTCCCTGTCGAGGGCAATATTTTGATCTGAAAATTTTAGACACTCCTCTATTGAAGGATTTAAGATTTGTATGGCTTAAAATAGTCTTAACTCACTCGTACTTCTGAAGCAACTAATGAAACTATTTCGCAAATTTATTATCTAAAATAACTAAAAACACAAGCATCACCACTTGAAATAATGACCCTTTAATGAAACTAACTTCATTTTATCCATTAGTTTCGCTGCATAAAAAAACCAATCGATAATTATCTCAAGTGTGAATCTTCAGAAACCACTTGCACGTTGCAATGGAATCCGATAGAAATCATGCGCTTTTTCTACAATTTTCCATTACTTACTACAGAAAAAATCAATTGCAACCTAATTGAAATGCATCTTACTCAAACTCTCATTCGTATCTTTTTTATATCGACAAAAGGATAGAATATCCATAGAAAATTTCAAAATGGGGAATCTATGAATAATTCAGTCGCTGATGAAGACGACTTCGGTGGTATTCAGAAATGATCTGAAACAATTTTCAAATCAGCCAATGAGAACGTTAATATACTTTTTTTCTTCTTATTCGAAATTTTCTCAATGCAAATCTATAATTTTTTTTTTGTTTTTAGATTTGCGAGAATAAATTCTAAATGAGATTATCTTTAGTTCGAAGCGGAGTCTCGGAATTATTTTATCGTCCTCTCAGATAAACCTAAAATTTCTTTACAGATAAAAAAAAATCGTTTTGCATGATTCTCCGTGAGGAAGAAAATCTTGAAAGAAAATCATTTTTCTCTTTTTCCACATCCCAAGTTCCTTTTGCTATTGACAATTGTGTCCCTGGCATATCAGATACCACATAAGTGGTAATCTATTGTAACATGTCAGTTCCGAATTTTTTTAAGAAACGATAGATACGATAGTATCGACTCTTGCACTCGGCATCATAAATATCTCACACCTGCCACTTTCAGCAAATTTATGTCCTTTACATACAAATGAACTTGTGCGATAGCTGAAACTTGAAGTACACACAGGATAAATTGTAGTGTGGGAAGAATGAATATAGAATATATTTCAGTAGAGTATTAAGGCATATTCACGACACATCGTATTTTGCATCTTTTCAAAACGGATGATAATTCGATTTTCACTATATGACTCGGTATTTTCAATCCGCTTCATATTTCCCATATGACAGTTGGCAATATCCTGATTTCTTTCATGTGTCGGATACAAATCACATGATTTTGTATTTTTCATTTTGATTTTCCCATTTTTCGTATGCAAATTGCCTAAGCCTAGAAAACATCGTTGACGTGTGCGTTGAAACAGAATTGCCCATACAGATTTATCATGATACATGCCACGGAAAACTCCAATTGCAAAACA
The DNA here is from genome assembly GCA_963669355.1 of Chorisops tibialis. Lineage (NCBI taxonomy): Eukaryota > Metazoa > Arthropoda > Insecta > Diptera > Stratiomyidae > Chorisops > Chorisops tibialis. The sequence goes on along the minus strand of OY770262.1, from coordinate 107,771,169 downwards.
ATTTTGATGGAAGGAAAAAGTGCAATAACGACACAAAAATAGAAAACATGAAAAATGTCTACGTTGCGATTGAATTTTAATAAATATATTTTAAAGCGTTTGCTATTTGTATTCTCCTTTATGTATTGAATAGAAATAGAAACAATAGTAGTTAACTTTTGAATGATGTGAGTGACAAGAATTTACATTGAGAATGCTTCATTATCTTGGACTAATTTTTCCATCGTAATAACTACTACCAAACATCCAACCGCAACAATCCTCTATTAGGGACGATCCCCCAGATAAGGAAGAGATAGTTTCCGCCATTCGGTCAATGGCGGGAAGGAAAGCTCCAGGTATAGACGGACTACCAACCGAACTCCTCAAAGCGGACCCGGAAATCACAGCCGATATACTCCTCCCACTCTTCACTAAGGTGTGGAATGATGGAAGATATCCGACTGAATGGAAGGAGGGCGTCATTGTGAAAATTCCGAAGAAGGGCGACCTTCGGGATTGTGGCAATTGGCGTAGTATATGTCTACTTACTGACGTATCAAAAATTATGGCTAAGGTAATTCTCAGTAGGATTAGTGATGTCGTCGAGAGCACTCTCGAAGTTTATCAGGCTGGATTCCGTAAAGGGTCGTCTTGTACCGACCACACAAATACCCTACGGATAATATTAGAGCAGTCAGCCGAAATGGGTTCGCCACTACATCTCATGTTTGTAGACTTCGAGAAGGCTCTCGACAGCGTTAAGCGAGATTACATATGAAATGCTATGATTAAAGAATCCTTCGAAGATACATGGTGTCGCGTCTTGCATAGAGGAGAGCTGTCCGAGAGCTTCCCTGTGCGAACGGGTGTCAGACAAGGCTGCATATTATCACCAGCCCTGTTTCTGGTGGTAATAAATGACATCTTGAAAGCTGCACTGGAAGGTGGGGAAGGTAAGGGTCTTCAATGGAGACTATTTAACATCTTAAGTCACCTTGATTATGCTGATGACGTGTGTTTGCTTGCACATAACCGTTCGGACTTAGAGTCAAATGTTCGCTCGTTGCATTTTAAGTACAAAGAGGCGGGACTGAAAATAAATGTGCGAAAAACCAAGTACATGCACATGGGCTCGAACTTTTCGCGTAGAATCGTACTCGAGCTTTTTGTTGGGGTCTCTAAGTCTATCCACATTAAGCTTGCGCTTCATTTGACGAATTTGTGGTCATCGGATAGCTGCTGTGCATAATCTCAAGCAGGCAACCAACAAATGGTGATCGCTCCCCACGTCAGCTCCACGTTTCGCTCGCACAGGAGACATCTTCTTCATTGGCGACTTGTAGCCAAATGGTCGATCTGGTTTTGTAGTAACACCGTGAGGGGAAACCCAAGATGTTTTATGGTGACTTTGTATGGAAATACCGATTACCATTTGTCGAGTCCACAAATAATTTGCCGTTTTCGGGTCTCTTAATTCAAGGTCGCGTCGACGCAAGGGGCACCATGCTTCCCCATGACGTGTTCTAGTTCAGTGTTGTCAGAGCCAATCCGGGCATTCATATCTCCTGAGATGATATTAATATCACCTCTTGGGACACGATCGAAGATGGCACTCAGTTAGTTATAAAACTCCTCTTTGTCACCAGGTGTTGTAGCATTAGATGGTGTGTATCACTGCAGAATTGTGACGTTTCTGACACTGATCCCAAGCCTGACGACGATAATTTTATCCGAGATTAATTCCCAGCTGAAGAAACTGTTTCTCGCTCTTGGTGTAGGGACGACCACTAAGCCATTTTTGGGTTCACTCTCAGGACCAACGTACATAATGGTGGTTCAGTTCGGGGTTCATTCTTCTCGTGATCCTGTCCACCCGACCTCGCTCAAGTCCAAGATTTGGATGTTATAGTGCTCCATTTCACGGTCGATCACTGACTGGCGGTGCATGAGCCGAGTGACACCGGCCCTCCCCCGTCATTCAATATTCGAACGTTCCAAAAGCCAATCATAGTCCGTTTTCTGTGCCAAAAGTCATTACTGTCGAATCAGTTCATATCCGAGGCGCTGTATTTGTTTCTCGTGTCAGTTAGGTTGTAAGATCACGGATAATAAGCCCATAATCCAGTGAATGTCCATTTGCCATTTTTTATGGTAAGCAGGACTGCTGTGGGTGAATTCTACTGCCCCCATCTCACAGGAGGATGGTTACCTCAGGTCCGTGGAGTCGCTATTCTTCAAAGATAGTTGCATGAATTGGTAAAACCTCATCCTACAACTTCCCCCTGCGAGTCATGGCAAATTTTTAAACGTCATTAGATACGCAAACTCCATTTTAGACTGCGAGTATGATTGCATGAACCAACCACAGATTGAGAAACGGAAGTTACACATTAAGTTTGCTGAACGAAACGAATGTTCAACCAACTTGATACTCAGCACCTATACAGGTCCTCATCTCTATACGGACGCATCTAAAACTAATCAGGGGAGAGGTGCAAGGATTGCACAAAAATAATTTTAGATATGCAGAACAGTCTCGGAAATTGTTACATTTTCTGGGACAGCAGGGCTGCACTTCTGGCACTCCAATCCTGCAGAACCACGTCCAAACTAGTATCGATTTGTAAACACAATTTGAAAAGCCTAGCGGCTATAACTGAAGTATTTCTAATTTGCATACCGGGTTATACCGACTTTTTAGGAAACGACGCAGCAGACAAGCTTGCGCGGCAAGGTTCTGCAAGCATTAACTCCACTAGGAAATCAGTCCATGCAGCACCAACAGTGCTGAAGACTAGCTTCAAACAAACTATCTTGGATTCTTTCTTAGCGGGGTGTTGGTAGTCGCAGAACGGTCAAATCCTTTCGGGAAGAATCGTATAAAAATATTACAGCTCAGCTGTTACAACGTAGTCGCTATAGCGCTCGAACTATTGTTGGCCTGACCACAAAGCGTTGCTTCCTAAGGCTGCACGCATTTAGGCTGCGGATTGCGAGTGATAGCCTTTGCAGAGAAGACGAAGAATTTATCAAACATTATCTTTGTCACTGTTCGCGAATCTCCAACAGTCATCTCCTTTGTTTCGGCTCTAGATTCTTCTCAAAACTAGACGATATTGGAGACGTTAAGCATTCGAGCGGGTTCACAAATCGAACCAAGTGGCTAGCACAGGAAGGTTAAAAACCTTTTCATAATAAATAGGGGGAGAGGGGAGGGTACAATGGTCTCAACTAGATGGCCTCAGTGTATTTTGGTTCTACGAAGCCACCCTCCTACAATCTAAGCGTTCTATACTGCTACCAAGATAGCACTACATCACATACACATATAGTTGCACAATTCTACCATCAAGGGTATCGTCATCATAATAATGAAACTGTAGTCAATGAAATTCGACAACTAACTAAGCTGGTGTAACTAAGCTCCGGATCCTCGTCAAATGAGCTGCAGGATTGTGCCAGTATTGCAAAAATCTTAAGGCAATGCCGGTAGCCCCAGGAATGGTGGATCTACCACTTACACGGCTCGCGTGGGAGTTAATTATTTCGAACTGATCTTTGTTACAATTGAAAGACGCACGGAAAAAAGATGGGGAGCCTTACTGTACGAACACTCCACCTGGAAATAGTCCATTCTTTGTCGACTGACTTCTGTATAATAGTACCAAGAAAATTTACAACACTGAGAAGAATGCCTCGCGAGCTGTACAGCGACAACGTGACCAATTTTAGAGGCGCGAAAGACGAACTCCATAAGGAATTCCTGAAAGTGAATCCAAATCACCTACAGGAAATGGCATTTACTGGCTGAAGTGGAATTTTAACTCACCTGCAGCTCTTCTCAAGCGAGGGACTTGGCAGCACCTAGTTCAATCAGTGAAAAGGACTTTGACGCGAATCATGCCATTGCGGAACCCGAATGACGAATTATTTCAGATACTGAAATATAGTAAACTCTTGTCCGCTCACATATATTCCTATCGAGGACTACAACTGGGAAATACTGACACCAAACCCCCTTTTTTTAGGCTGTCCAGCAACATTCGATGCCATTTCTTCCGCTGAATGATGTAATCCTGAAACTTGAAGTGTTCATGGCTTGGCACCAATTTAAAAAATTTTATGCCACCATCCTGCAGCATATGAAAAGGGAATATTCTTTCCCAAGCTATAGTAGTAGACACAAAGCACTAGGAAGTCACTCTACGAGATAGACAGCAATGGATTGATAATAAAGTCAGATAGTTCGAAAATGACAGATGCCTAATCTTTTCTAAAAGCCTTGATCTGCAAATCTGCCGGTATTTACCGAATAAGAAAAGTTCTTCCTTTCGGAGGTAATGACTTTTGCGAACGAGGCGGAACAGGCCTGGAGTGCAGGAGTAAATGGGAAGCGAGTAAGTTTTCACTCAGTCAACGATGCTGCACTGAAGGGCTCTCTCCGCTGTAATTGAAGATGGTTGAATGATTGTATGGTCATGTTGGAGAATGGGGTAAAACCTACAGTTAGCGACTTAGTTGGATTCCAGGTTATCGTGATATACATACCTGGAAACGAAGTGACAGATAGGCTGGCTGGATCTGCCGCGGCCACCGTCGGAGAAACGAACAATATTGGATTTGTTTGAGAGTCAATAAGACAATCTACGCCAACAATGTGAGGGGAAGGTCAAATGGTTACAAAGCAATTCGTGTAACACAGGACGATGGTAAGGGATGGTTTTTATATAAGTAGGATATAAACTGTTTAATAAATGCACTTTTCTAAATGAACCGTTCGTATAAGACTGATTTGTATTGCGGCAATACTTAGAAGTTAATCCGAGGCCTCCGGTGAAGCAGAGCTAGGTACTAAAGATCGTATTTTGAAAATAGTTTTTCTTAGCTTATTACAGACAACTTGAGGCTTCCAACTAAGCCTACTTCCACAACTATCCCTAGGTTTCTTGTTCCAGATTCTTTTTCAATGGCATTTCTTTCAGTGTGACCTGTGTTTTGGTTGGCTTCCAGAGAACCAGCTACATTCTGTCTTCAAAAGATAAAATTCGCCATCTGAAACCATTTTCTTCCATTTTAGTACGTCATACAAGTATATGTTAAATAACATAGGTCAGGTAGAACAGTTCATTGAGGTATTCCCGCATATTAACTCTAATAGTCGCCACTACATCTCAATGAATTTCGAGGAGGGTTTCGGCACCATTAAGAGTGCCCACATACGAAATGCCTTGCGTGAGAAGGCTATTCCAGATAAGATTACAACTATGTTTATGGAATCCTATGAAGATGCAAGATGTCGCGTCTTACATAAGGCACAGGTGCTGTTAAGAAACAAACATATCTATTTTCAAGATCTCATTACATCTTCGTAATAAAAAATCACTGAATTCAATCTTCGAAGTGAATATCACCTTAACCGCATCGTCATCACAATCACCAATTCGCTCCCATTAAACATCAAAAATAACTTCAAATCATGGCACGTTTTCAATTTTCAGTTCAAGTCGCTCCTACATGTGGTAATTGAAAATTCTCCCGACTGAACATCAAACGTAAAATAGCATAGCGCGATCCCATAGTAACAACAGCGCGATGTGCCTTACCACGTGTAAAAAAAAAATCACTGGCGACAGAAATATTGGAGAATGAGAGCAGAAAAAGTTACAAATTCCAAGGAATCAATGATTAATAACTCAGTGAAACATGTCCATGTTCTGCTAACCAAGTCATCAAAACATAATGTAGTCAGAGTCCTCGAACGTACGAGAACGAAATATGCTCATCAATCTTTTTTCGGGATGCCTCAATTCCTTGATGTTGCAGACCACTCGAAAATATTTACGGGAATGATGGTCCTTTTTATACGACCACTATACCGAAATACTATTTGCCACCAAAAAGGAAACTCAGACTAATAGCATTGCAGTAGAGTCTTCATTAATCTAAACTGGTTCTGATGACTGCACTACTCACTAATTAATCAAATACAAGGACAGAACTAGTTCTTTAAGAAGTGTGAAAGGAAAAAAAGTTCTTAAAAGCTTTTCACACCTTTCGAGAGAGAAACAAATAAGAAATAGACAGTGACAAGGGGATGAACTATAACCGTAACAAAGGATCAAAAAGTGTTAACTTAGTTTCATGGCGATAGTTAAAAACAAGTAAGTGCACAGTGATAGCAAAAATTGAAAATTTGTCGAGATCGCAATGAGTCGCCTGCAAACTTTTAATTTATTTTCCTGAACTTTCGACCTTATTTCGTCAGCCACATTCATAGTTTCTTTTCTAGTTTTTTTTTCCGGAAATAATTTAAAGCGGATAATACTCTATAATCCGGTTATAGTCGGCATAAAACGCTGCAACCATTTTTCTATATTTACCAAAATCAAACAGACTGCTGCAATTCTGCCGGTTTGAAGTATTCAAGCTAAACGTTTATATTTCTGTCGTCTGCACACTACGAAACTACAAAAGAAAGCTTTCGTATTTCGTTATGTTGATCTGCTCCGAGAGTTGCACCACCTACCTCCTACGAAATCTTTCCTGCCTTAAGCAAGATATGGAAAGTTGGTACAGTGAGTCCTCTAAAGTTGAAAGTTATCCCTTCATGCATCTTTCGTTCAACCATGGAATATTTTAATGTTTTATCTTTTATGCTAAGTTCTAGACTGTATATTTAGCGATTGAGGTAAATGAGTTAAAGAGCCATGAATTCCTGTATAGAGTGATTCTTGACAAAAGTTTATGAATTAAACTCTATTTAATAGATATCTGTGTCGGTGTAGTAAATTAATGTTTTAGTTTTATATTGCAGAACTAATTATGCAAAAAGTCATGGCGTTTAATTTCATTTCATATTTATACTCCAGATGAAATCTGGAGCTGGGTTCGAGCTCGTGGAAGGGCTAAATTTCTCCACCCCTGCTATCCACCCCATACAAAATGACTCATTTTCAAAGATTTACAATAATCAAATTTTCTTGGAAACTATAAAAGCTACTAATATGGAACATTTCACTTTTATCGTAAATGTAATCTGTGGTCAAAAAATATTTCAAATCCTCCTTCTGCTAACTCCCATACAAATTACACTTTTTCATGAAATACTATAAACCATTTATCGTGCTCAAATTTTGTACTATTACTTAGTTGGCATTATTATTAAATAAACTGCCAACAAGTCGGGCGAAACTTTATTATTCTTGGGACAAGTTGAAGATGCGTGTGAAGACAATATACATGTCAGGGTGGATAGGGAAGCCTATGCGGGCTGTGTCAATTGTATCACACTTAAATGCGATTACGATGAACAGCTTCAGTACATATGTGTAATAAATATGTCATTCATTTATTTTTGCACGATTGGGTTTTTTTAGATTGGTGGGGAGGGAAGGTACAAAGGTTGAGTGAATGTTGATAAGATTTTAAATTAATGCTTGAATCACGATCCAGATTGTTATAGAATGTTAGTTTTATAAAGAGAGTTGCTTAGAAATCCTATGAAATTCTGTGTACTATTCAGTATTCTAAAAATTTTAATATAACATAACATAACATCTTGAATTTTTTTTAACTCAATTTCATCTAAAATATGGCCCAATCATAATTCTATGAAGTTTTTCTTCTAAATTTGTCTTTGGTGTACTCACTCGTAAATTCTTTACTATTTTCTCTATAGCTTTACCAAATATCATTTTCTTTTAGTACCAATGCATTGAAATATCTACCGTAATCCATTGATAGCAGCTCTAAAGGGACAATAAAAAGGAAGTTGCCTCCATATTCTTCGTCGATATTTATCTCTAGCAAAGTACAGCAGTTCATACAACAACAAGAAAAAGCGCCAGCAAATTTAATTTACATCCCACTCTCAGATAACAAGAGCATCGCAACAAAGCTTACTTATTACGAAGCGATACACTCGAATATGGGTTGGGTTTTGGGATGTTTTAGGCTCTAAAGGGCCATGCTGTGTCGCTAGTAGCTACAATGAATGACCAGTAAGGGGGTTGATAAAGTTAGAAAGAAATAACCATCGGGCTTTCTTCCTAGAACGGAATTCCTTTGTAGTATCCAGTGGTGTAACCCTAAACCTCGTTTGTCTACGAATGTTTGAAAGTATTTGCTGCAAACGGTCCATAAAGAAAACCATTTTGAGCTGAAAAACGGCATAGGGGATGGTCACGTACCTAAGCCCTATTAATGTTTTGACGAATTTGACAACGTTTATAAAAAAAAGGTTTCACTAATTTTTTGAAATTTGTTATTCTTAGTAAATTTTCGAAATATCCCGTACTTCGCACCAGAAGATTTGTTCCCTGTCTTGCTAATTTGTCCTGTCTGGAATCCTCTTGTTATTAATTACATTGATCGTAACTTTGTTTTGTGATTAGATATATTGCAGTGCTAGGTACCATCCATGTACCATAATCTTATTATTACACGTACCTAGCAAGTTGCGAGAAATCGAAGGTTGAATTAAAGGAAGTGCAAAGTATCAGCAAATCATACATTGGTTGCGGTTTACAGCCAAAGACTTTATTGAGGCGCCATTCGAAAAGAATTTTATAACATTGTTTTAGATCAATTGTAATAAATCGATTTTAATTTTTGAATAATTATTATTGTTAGGTTATTTATATTCATGAATATTTCTATATTCATATTAAAAACATAATAGACTTATGATTGGGTGTAAACGCCAATCATATGGTACTCTAGATGAAATAGGAAAGAGTTTATTGTGTCGGAAAATATGTCATCTCAAATTCTTTCGAATAGTGAATAGCGACTTTTGCGTGGGAGATGGTAAAAGCATAGAGAGGAGGTTTGTAATTTTTGTGTATAAAACTGAGCGTAGTATACAAAATGTTTCATGCTGAATTTAAAGTTTGCTGCTTTCATAATTTTTGGGCAAATTTGTCTGAATTTATGGCATTTGTATGGGAGGTGGCAGGGAAAGTGGGATATTTTGGATGATTTTAAATCTGCTTATCAACATCCTAATCGCATTGCCTTGTTACTCATATGTTCGAAGGAGAAATACACTTTTTGAATTTTCAATACAAAAAATTGTATGGGAGGTGGTAGAAGGAGTGAAGGGAAGTTCATATTTTTCTAGCCTTTATTGCAATTATTAAGGAAAAAATTCTGGCAAAGTTTGGAGTTTGTAATTTTCCTAGTTGCAATGAAAATCGATTAAATGCATTTGCCAAAAATTGTTCATTTGTATGGGAGTGGGTTGAAGGAGTATTTGAATCAAAACCAAATTTTTCGACATCAATGATATTTATAAGAGTATACTTTTCTGAAATTTAAAGTTGGTAGCTTTGACGGTTTTGGAGAAAAATAATTTAGTTAAAATTCCGAAAATTCGTGAAATTTGTATGGGAGGGGTAGATAGATGGAGGTAAAGTCGATAGCTTTCATGAAATCGGTTGCAATTGTAATAATATTACTATTAAAAGTTGGTTCTTTTAGCTTTACTAGTTGCAATGAAAACCGAAAAAATGCATTTTTGAAAATTCTGCATTTGTATGGGAGGTGGTAGAAGGAGTAAAAGGATCAGATCAACATTTTGTGACGTCGATAATATTCACATAGTTATACTATGACCTAGTTTTCAAGCCAATAGCTTAAACGGTTTCGGAGAAAAATCAATTTCTTTAAATTTCGAAATTTCATGAAATTTGTATGGGTAGAAGGAGTCGGGAGGATTCGGTCCGTTCACGATCTTAAAGTTACTTGCTATAAATGATATATATAATTTTCAGCAAGACAGGTCAAAGCTTTGGAGATTTATGTTGTAGACAGACGGACAGACAGACGGACAGATGGAAAGAAGGTCACTTGGGATCGAGGTTTTTGAGCGACAACAAATATTTCTGTACCCTTGGCGTCTCAGTGCGATAATTATTTCTTAGCGTTACAAACGGTGAGGCAAGCACAATATACTCTCAGATTTCATCTAGAGCATAAACATAACAGGACTACGATTGAGCGTAAAGCCCAATCATACTATACTATAGATGAAAGAGAATTCCTTTGATTTTAAGAAATTTTGTATGGGAAGTTGTAAAAGGTGTGACGGCATTGAACCAATTTTTTTCATATAATGATAGAGTTGTTATCAAAATGTTTAATACAAAATTAGTATTTAAGATTTGGTGAAATTTTGCAGTTTGTATGGGAGGTGGTGGAAGAAGATAGAGGTTTCGAATAATTTTTATACCATAGATTAAAATCATCACAAAAGTAATATCTTCTAAATATCAGATCAATAGCTTTTACACTTTTCGAGAAAATCAGCTTATTATCAAACTGTGTCATTTTGTATTGGAGGGAGTAGAAGGGGTGAAGATACTTGTCTAATTCTAAATTTGCATTTAGTGCACATCATCAAAACGTTTAATTTTATACGTAATGAGTAAATAACATTGCACGAAAAATTGCAGTTTGTATGGAAGGTGTTGGAAGTAGAGGAAGGATTCAACTAACTGTTATGCGTAAATTGGAATCATCAAAGTAATAATATAATTTAAATTTCAGATCAATATCTTTTATACTTTTCGAGAAATTCCGTTTATTGTCAACTTACAAAATTATGTCATTTTGTATGGGAGGGAGTAGAAGGGGTGGAGCGATTTGGCCCGTTCACGAAATCAACCTTACTTTTTTGTCAAAAATGACGTGTACAAAATTAACACTTTCTAGCTCAACGAGTTCTCGCGCTAGAGAGGACACGGACGGATGGACATCCAATTTTGAGATTTTTGACTGATAATATGAACTTCTGTATCATTGAGTTTTTTCTCCGGCCCTTATTTCGAAGCGTAAAAAACTTTGTTGCAAGCTTACAATACTCTCAGATTTCATGTAGAGTATAAACATAACAGGACTACGATTACGCGTAAGACCCAATCATACAATACTCCAGATGAAATAGAAATTTTCCTAATTTTAGACAATGTTGTATGGGTAGTGGTGAAAGGGGTAACGGCATTGTAGTAATTTTTTCCCATCGTACTGGAGTTGCTATCAAAATGTTTTATACAAAATGTAAGCTTCACAAATTTAATAGCTATTAAGAAAATCGGTGTATTGATTTGATGATATCGTTCAGTTGAAAGAAGCAGGGATTTTTAACGACCTCTTCAGAAATAACTAATATCATAATGCAACCGACAAGTTTTCAATCCCAGACCATACCATTCAAGGAAATCGACTTTCAGTTAAGTTGGGAAATTGTGTCTTATTGTATGGGAGGGGGTAGAAGGAGTCGAAGTATTCAAATAATTTTTATTCTATAGATCGCAGTTACCATAAAAATACAACGCGTTCTTGAGCTAGCGAGCCTAGAGACAGGTGGACAGACGGAAATAAGGTTTCGAGATTTTTGAGTGATAATATTAATTTCAGTGTCATTCATTTCAATATTCTCTATATAAAATGTCACGAAGTTGCAAAAAATTTTAATGAAATTAAAATTTTACATTCACAAAACCAAACATTTGTATGAGAGTGGGTGGAGCAGGTAGGATATTCGTAAAATTGCTCATGCAGTTTTATTTCGTTCCTCTTGCAAGGTGCTCGTACAAAATTACAAGTTCGTAGATTTTAATTTGTTGGCTATTAGTTGATTTATTGATTTTGCACGAAATCATACTTTTTTTGAGGGGGTAGAAGGGCAGGCGTGATCTCAAAACTTTTGACGCAGTATTATTTCAACTATTTTTAGAAGAATGTGTACAAAATTTCAAATAGATAGCTTTTAATAGCTAGGTGGTAATTGATTTCTTAAATATGGTCGAAAAAATAACTTTGTATGGGAGGGGGTAGAAGTTTTAAGGTCAAAATCAAATTCCTGTTGAGACCCCTTATAGGAGCATAGGACAGAAACAACTCTCTTTCACAAGGCGCGATCCTGAACATCGGCCTTAAGCTGTTGCCAGGACTTGTTTATTCCTCTGGCCTCCTACTCAACTGCTCGCTTCCATGTGTTACATGGTCGACCAACCCGACGTCTTCCTTGAGGATTATAATCCAGAGCCTGTTTTGCGATATTTTGCTCTGGTTTCCTATAACTATGACCGATCCACTGCCACTTCCACCTTTGAATCTCAATACCTATTTTAGTCTGGCCAGTTGCACTCCAAAGTTCGACGTTGAGGATCACTTCTGGTCAGAAAACTATTAAAATGCGTGGGAGGCATTAGTTCACGAAAGTCTGTAGTTTCTTAGTACGTCGAACGGTCACTTTCCACGTAGTAGAACCATACAAAAACATGGATTTGACTCATGCGTTAAAAACTCGCAGTTTCGTGTGAAGGGACATCTCTCTTAACCTCCAGAAAGGAGAAAGGATACCGAAGGCCTGACGAGCTTTATTTAGCCGAACCTCAACATCCTTTTCGGCTCCGCCGTCCATGCTGACAATGCTTCCGAGATAGCAAAAATCTTGCACCTCTTCCACATCCTGTCCGTTAAAAACAATCGTTGTGCTTGCGTTCGAACCCATGTGCATGTACTTGGTTTTACGCACATTTATTTTCAGTCCCGCCTCTTTACATTTAGAATGCAACGAGCGAACATTTGACTCTAAGTCCGAATGGTTATGTGCAAGCAAACACACATCAGTACAATCAAGGTAACTTAAGATGTTAAATAGTCTCCATTGAAGACCTTTACCTTCCCCACCTTCCAGTGCAGCTTTAAAGATGTAATTTTTTACCACCAGAAACAGGGCTGGTGATAATATGCAGCTTATACTCTAGATGGAATCTGAGAGTATTATAAGTTCGCTCTAAGGTTTGTAACGCCAAGAAATAAGGCTCGGAGAAAAAAATGAATGATACAGAAGTTAATATTATCACTCAAAAATCTCAAAACCGGATGTCCGTCCGTCCGTCCGTCCGTCCGTCCGTCCGTCTGTCCGTCCGTCCGTCCGTCCGTCCGTCCGTCCGTCCGTGCGCTCTCTAGCTTGAGAACGCGTTGAGCTAGAAAGTTCAAATTTTGTACACGTCGTTTTTGACAAAAAAGTAAGGTCAAGTTCGTGAGCGGGCCAAATCGCTCCACCCCTTCTACCCCCTCCCATACAAAATGACACAATTACGCAATTTGACAATAAACGGATTTGCTCAAAAAGTATAAAAGTTATTGGCCTGAAATTCAGAATATATTACTTTTATGATAATATCAATCTATCATATAAAAAATGTGCGTGTCCTCTCCCTCCTTCTACCACCTCCCATACAAACTGTACTTATCATGAATTACTCTAAGCCAATTTCCTCAGTGCTTATAAAATTCAGCGGGCTGAAATTGTGCACCAAATATTTATTTAAAATTGTTAGTAAGGTCAAAAAAAATGAGATGATTAGCTTCACCCCTTCTACCCCCTCCCATACAAAATGACACAATTTCGCAATTTAACAATAAATGGATTTACTCAAAAAGTATAAAAGCTATTGGTTTCAATTTTGGTATATATTACTTTTTTATTTGATTTAAATCTACAGTACAAAAATTATTTGCTTCCTCCCTTTCCTTCCACCCCCTCCCATACAAACTACACTTTTTCCTGAAATGCTCTAAGCCGATTTTCTCAGAACATATAACATTTGTTGAGCTCATATTTTGTAATAAATATTTAATTAATATTATTACTAAGATGAGAAAAGATGATTTGCTTCACTACTTCTACCCCCTCCCATACAATATGACACAGTTTCACAACTTCACAAAACACATTTAAGGGATGCCAAATTTATAATATTCCTAGTTACTTCCGAAAAAATCATTAAAATCCCCCCACTCTTTCTACCACCTCCCATACAAACTGCACATTTTCACTAAATCAAACTCACTAATTTTCTCAGTTCCCGTTCAGTTTTTGGAGTAAGCATTTTGTACAAAACATTTTCATAGCTATTTTAGCATGATGTCGAAAAAATTAGTTCAATGCTATCATCCCTTCTAACACTCCCCATACAAAATTTCTTGGGATCACAAAAAATTCTATTTCATCTAGAGTATCGTAAGATTGCGCTTTACGCGCAATCGTAGCCCTGTTATGTTTTTTCTTATTTTTATGTTAAAATGTCTGTTGTTGTTAGTGCGGATTTGCGGATAATACAATCAGATGGTCTAGCCTCCTATTTTTTCTTATCGTTTTCCTTCATGCAAAAAAAAATGGGAAACGTGTCTTCTGCCTGACGACACGGCCCCGCTCAAGTCCGGTCCGTTAGAGAAAAAAAATCATACTTCTTCATCTTTTTGGTCCTCTTCGTGCAATTATCGCATTCTGCAGCAGCAGTAAGATTTCCAATTCCTTTTTTTTTTTAATATACTGCACGTTTTCTTTTTCTATTTTTTTCACTACAAACGCACTACCAAAATTAAAGAAAAACTGTTCCACTCTGCTTATACGTCTCGTTGCTCTGATGATCAAGAAGGAAGCTCGCCTCCAACATACTCCAGCTTCCCGCTTGATCACCAAAGCCCAAGGCAATTCCCCACACCATGCTTTCATTCAATGAAAGTTCAGGGCCATAGAGGGATTCTGCAAAGCGGATGGTACATGGTGACACAATAGAATCGATCGAGTCAATTAAAAGAAAAAAAAAATTTCTTTTATTGATCGATCGATTCCTCAGCCCACCGTTTCAAAATGGAGTTAGGTGTGCTGTTTGTTAGATGAATGGTAGTTTTAGTTGGTGGTCAAGGGATATGAGTGTGTGGGAATTCTAAAAGCGACACTATTGGTCAGAAAATGTACCATTGCATGAAGAGCTGATTGTTTCGATTGACAAGGGGCACAAATTCACTTGTAATTTTTTTGTTTTACATTTTTTGCACTAGGCATCTAAGCGCCTCAATTAACAATAGCCCTGCTCCGTTCACTTAGTCTTCCTTATCCGCTTGTATATTGGCCTCTAACGCATCCTTAACTTGCCAAGAGATAATAAAGTTGCGTCTGACTTGTTAGCAGATATTTTTTCTCCGAGCCGTTACCAACTCATAATACTCTCAGATTTCATGTAGAGTATCTTTTAATTATGCATTATCTGAGCTCATAAAACTACTGCTAAAATTTGGTATTTCTTCCGTCTTTAGATAAAAGCGCTGCCAACTTTAGTTGTCGATGGAATGCATTAATCCCTTCTGAATCTAGTCGACTACTTCGCTTCATTTCCATCCTTATTATCGTTTTATGCAATTCTACTTTAAAACTCAATTCACGTAACTGCTTTTATCTTGCCAAAAACATAATTAAATTTAATGAGTTTGACACGAAAATTTCCACTTGAATATGCTCCACTCTTAGCAAGGCACCTACCGCATTTCCAATAAAGATCCTTCAACTGCGGAAACAGCTATAAAAGGATTATGATCTGTCCGGCACGTTTAGAGTTGAATGTATTGGCTATGGTAAAACGAGAGAAAGCCAGTGTGGCCGTAAAAATCTGAATTACCATAAATAGTTCAAAGCTGTTCCGAACAGTTTTATGACGCTGAAATGCATAGCATATTTTAAAACTGACATTCAAGGATGATTAATTTTGAAACCTGTTATGAAAACTAGGTATGGTAAAAGTTTAAAAAAAGTTATTTTAACTTCTGGATGAATTTATTATGCAATAATTAAATATGCAATGGTTTTATTTTATAATATATATGTATCTGTCTATCTACGGGAATAATAAAATTGTTCGTTTGTATGTCTGTTCGCAACAACTGATTAACTTGAAATATCGCAAGATTTTAAGTGAGAATTTCTGTTATGCAAAGGATGTAAATTATTGATACGGTTTTATTACAACTTCGAAGAATTCATTAATTTTTCTTCAAAATTACCCGTTTCAAACTTAATTTCCTGGTACAGCAAAAATTCAAAATAAAGTAATCCGTATCTTAATATAAATCTGTTGAACGTGCCTTAAAATTATTACCAGCAAGGGATTATCTAGTGAATTTCACTCGAAAAGTTCACAAAAAAGAAAAAAGATTGAAATAAACATCGCTACCTTCCATTAGATGAAAATTATTGCCGATGGCAAGCAACATTTTAATGAATTTGGAAGAAGAGTTCAGTTACGAAAGCGGTATGTATACGGCTTTATACGGGATGTAACGATATAAACTCACAACTTGGGTAGCTCACAATCCTATTAGTTTCACATGAGCTGTTTCGAACTATTTAATTGTGAAATTGAAAATCGTTTGAAAAATTTAATTCGAAAAATAAAACAGAAAATCCGTTTATAAAAAAAAACTCAAATTTTGCAAATAAAGTCTAAAATTTGTATCCCAGCAATTCGGAGGGAATGTTTTATGGCAAGTCAGTATTCAGGTTCAGTTAAAGGGAATAGAAGGTAGGAGGATGTAAGTAAGAGGATGTAAATATTTTTTTTTTCAATCAATAATTGAATAATGGTGTAAATACTTTGTACAGAATATCAGTTTCATAGTTGTAGTAGTTGGAATTTAAATTCAGTATAAAAAATTAACTGATTGGGCGTAAAGCCCAATCATATGATACTCTGGATGAAATGGGGAAGAGTGTAATCTACCGGAAAATAGGTATATCATCTCAAATCACATAGAATCGTGACTTTTGTTTGGGAGGTGGTAGAAGCAGAGAGGAGAGGTTTTGAATTTTGAATGCAAAATGGTTCGTGCTGAATTTAAAGTTTGTAGTTTTCATTATTTTCAAAGAAGTTTCCTGAAGTTGGGGCATTTGTATAGGAGGTGGCAGAGAAAGTGGAGGGTTTTAGTTGATTTGGCAACTGCTTATCAACATTCTTATCTCCATGTTTTGTTTCAATTTCAACGCCGATAGCTCCCATATGTTTTGGGACAAATTAAAAGTTTTAAATTTGTACTTTTCCAGTTTTAATGAAACTCAATTTCATGAAATTTATATGGGAGGGGTTAGAAGGAGTGGGGGTATGTATCCCGTTCACGAACTAAAAATTTCCTTTTTGGTAAAAATGACATATACATATTAAATTTCAGTACATTAGCTCAAAACGTCCAAGAGTTATGTTCTAGGCAGACGGACAGACAATTACTAGGAGTCGATTTTTTTGAGCGAAAATAAATATTTCTGTACCCTTAGCGACTCTGTGCGAGCAATATTTCTTGGCGTTACAAACGGTAAGGCAAACACCATATACTCTCAGATTTTATCATCTAGGGCTTTACGCCTATTCATAATTCTATTAAGTTTTTTATATGTTGCTTATTATAATAATTAAATTACTGATAAAACAATTAATTTTTTTTAGCCAAAATAAATAACAATGTTGAATATTGGCTGTAATAGACTCATAATTGTTTTTTCAAAAGAAAAAGTAAACGAAAGTCATAATTTTATTGAAATGTACCAATTTCATCGAATAATTTAAAAACTTTTTGGTCCATTCAAGTTGAAAGATTTCCACTCATTCAAGAGTCCTTGGATATCATTCACTATGCCTTGCTATAGACGGAAGAAAGCTCTGTTAATCGTTCGAAATACATTTTTTTTTGCTCCGTCTACATTAAATTCTTACAACTGAGAAAAGATGAAATCTTTATTGCACTCTTTATTATTTTTTAAAAAACCCAACGAACTTAAAATGTTTTTTGTCGGTATAAGTGCTTTTATTGTTTGAAAAATTTACTCTTTGAAATAATATTTTCTTTTAGGAGATAATGGTAAATGGTTGTTAAGAATTTTCATTTTAGAAGTATGTTCGTTAGTTATGTTATTAAACAACAGGTTACTGTCATTTAAAAATAAACTGCTACCAAATTGCAATTTATAATATTGTTATAAATCTGGCCACCACGCAATATGAACTTTCTTTACTTAAAAGAAAGTTCTCGAATAATCTTCTAGTATCGTTATAGATCTGGCAATGATCTCTCTCAAATCTGCCAGAACTATATAGAATATTCTTCCAACATGTAGAGGGCCATAGTAAAAGCTTCTAAAAGACACAACCAATGACACCCGACGCCATCTAGTAACTTCTAGAATAGTCCAGACCCAGCAGAAAAATATACACCAGAGAAGGTTCGAGAATTGGATAAATCAAGTATAAATAACCAGAGCTTTGCGACAAGTATTCATTCACTCAGTGACAGTTTTATGGAAAACACCTATCGGTGTAAGTAAGCGAAAGCGATAGATCGGCGGTGTTACTGTGTTGTGCGAATTAAGTTTTTAGAGCGAATTAAGTGAAGTGATCGAGAAATTGTGTAAAAGTGCAATAAATAAATTATCCTTATATTTTAAAACGAATTGTGTTTTTACTTGAAATCGGCGAACCTCTAGCTCGCAACAATATTAAAATATAGGTACATTGTAAGAAATATATGAATTTCGGTCAGTCGTCCCTATATCATATAGAAATCCTGTTGATTGTGAGTTATAGATCCTGGTCCTGTAATTCCAACACATTGCCGTCGTGTACATCTCTGCTACTTCAATCTACGAGAATGATAGGATAGAGAGTTGCGAAATAAGCGTGTAGCCTAGTGGGTAGCGTAGTAGAGGCCCAAATCGGCCTGGCCCCCTGAAGTCGTTGTCTCCAATAGTCCGATCCAAAGACCGCGTCCTCCAGCTGCTAATTATGCTCTTGATGAAATCTGAAAGTATTATAACTTTACCACAAAGTTTGTAGCGCTAAGAAATAAAGCTCGAGGAAAGAAGTGAATGGTACAAAAGTTCATAATTGACTCACAAATCTCAAAACCAGATATCCGTCCGTCCGTCTATCTGTCTGTCCATCCGTATCCTCTCTAGATTGAGAACGCATTGACCTAGAAAGTTCAAATATTGTACGCGTCTTTTTTGGCAAAAGGTAAGTTCAAGTTCGTGAACGGGCCAAATCGTGATATGAAATGAACCTCCTGGGACCCATTCCGCACATCCTGCATCAATTTATCCACGACGGAGCGTTAGACGTTAGAGGTTACTAATTTTTTTATTATTAGGGCTGTGCACGGTTTCATTTTTTTTTACAATATTTTTTAAAAGGGGAGATAAAAAAACACTATTGCTAGCGCGAGTGTCACATAGTGCAAGCAATATATGCAGAAACAAAAAAAAAACATAACAGAATTATGATTGGGCGTAAAGCCCAATCATATGATACTCTAGATGAAATGAATATGACTTTAATATACCAAAAAATATTTCACCTCAAATTCTGTCGAATAGTGAATAGAGACTTTTGCATGGGAGGTGATAGAAGTAGAGGGGGAGGTTTGTATTTTTCGTATATGATTCCGAACATGGCATGCAAAATGTTTTTTGCTGAATTTAAAGTTTTTAGTTTTCATTATTTTTAAAGAAATTGGTCATAGTTTTCCTGAAATTGGGGCATTTGTATGGCAGGTGGCAAGGGAAATGGCGTTTAAAATGATTTTGAAACTGGTTATCATCATCCTTATCATCATACTTTCATTCAATTTCAAAGTCGATAGCTCTCATATACTTCAAGGAGAAATGTTTTTCTTGAATTTATAATAGAGATATTTGTATGGGAGGTGGTAGAAGGAATGAAGCGGAGTTGATAATTTGCTCTACTACTCATTTCAATTATTAAGAAAATTTGAAGTTTGTACTTTTTCTATAGTTTGAATGGAAATCGATAAAATGCATTTAACAAAAATTATGCATTTGTATGGGAGGGGGTAGAAGGAGTGTACGGATCAAAACACATTTTTTTCTCGTCATTAACATTTCTATTTTAATATTTTATACAAAATATTAAGCTGATAGTTTCAACAGTTTCGAAGAAAAATAATTTAATTTAAATTTCGAAATTTCGTGAAATTTGTATGGGATTATTTTTAAAATAAATTCCAATTATAGTAAAATTAATTCTGACAAAATTTAATTTTTTCAGCTTTACTAGTATCAATGAAAATCGAAAATATGTATTTTTCAAAATTGTCCATTTGTCTGGGAGGGGGTAGAAGGAGTGAGGGGATCGGTCAATATTCCGTGGTATTAATGACTTATATATCGTAATACTTTGATGTAAATTTCAAGTCGAAAACTTAAATAGTTTCAAAGAAAAATCAATTTGTTTTTATTTCGAAATTTCATGAAATTTGTATGGGAGGGGGTAGAAGGAGTGGGAGGATGTAGCCCATTCACGAAATTAAAGTTACTTTTTTGCTAAAAATGACACAAAAAATTTTTTAGCACAATAGCTCAAAGCTTTCGAGAGTTATGCTGCAGACAGAAGCACAGATGGACAGGCGAACAGACGGACAGACGGACAGACAGACAGACAGACACACAGACGGTCACTCGGAATCGAGGTTTTTGAGCGACAACAAATATTTCTGTACCTTTGGCGGCTTTGTGCGAGCGTTATTTCTTAGCGTTACAAACGGTAAGGCAAACACAATATACTCTCAGATTTCATCTAGAGTATAAAAACATAACAAGGCTACGATCGCGCGTAAAGCGTAATCTTACGATAATCTAGATGAAATAGAATTTTTTGTAATCCCAAGAAATTTTGTATGGCGAGTGTTAGAAAGGGTGAGCATTGAACTAATTTTTTCCCCATCATGCTAAAGTAGCTATAAAATTGTTTTATATAAAATGCTTACTCCAAAAATTGAATAAGAGCTGAGAAAATTAGTGTGTCAGATTTAGTGAAAATGTGCAGTTTGTATGGGAGGTGGTAGAAAGAGTGGGGGGATTTTATTGATTTTTTCTGAAATAATTAAGAATATCATAAAATTGACATCTCTTAAATGTTAGACATCCATACTTTTCAAGAAAATAGATTTTTTGTGAAGTTGTGAAACTGTGTCATATTGTATGGGAGGGGGTAGAAGCAGTGAAGCAAATCAAATATTTTTTTCTGATCTTAGTGATAATACTAATTAAGTATTTATTACAAAATATGAGCTCAATAAATGTTATATGTTCTGAGAAAATCGTCTTAGAGCATTTCATGAAAAAGTGTAGTTTGCTTGGGAGGAGGTGGAAGGAAAGGGAGGACGCAAATAATTTTTATACTGTAGATTGAAATCACTATGGAAGTAATATATCCCGAAATTCAGACTAATAACTTTTATACTTTTCGAGCAAATCCATTTATTGTCGAATTTCGAAATTGTGTCATTTTGTATGGTAGGAGGTAGAAGGTGTGAAGCTAATCGTCTATTTTTTTTGGCCTTATTAAAAATTTTAAATAAATATTTAGTGCACAATTTCAGCTCGCTAAATTGTATACGCACTGAGTAAATTGGCTTAGAGTAATTCATGACAAGTACAATTTGTATGGGAGGTGGTAGAAGGAGGAAGAGGACACGCTTATTTTTTTCACGGTAGGTTGATATTATTATAAAAGTAATATATTCCAAATTTCGGACTATTAGCTTTTATACTTTTTGAGTAAATCCAATTATTGTCGAATTGCGAAATTTCATGGTTTTGTATGGGAGGGGGTAGAAGGGGTGAAGCTAATCATCTTATTTTTTTTGATCTGACTAATAGTTCTAAATAAATATTTAGTGCATAATTTCAGCTCGCTAAACTTTATACGCAATGAGTAAATTGGTTTAGAGTATTTCCTTGAAAAAGTGCAGTTTGTATGGGAGGTGGTGGAATGAGAGGGAGGACACGCATAATTTTTGTACGGTAGATTTATATTATCATAAAAGTAATACGTTCTAAATTTCAGGCCAATAGCTTTTGTACTTTTCGAGCAAACCCGTTTATTGTCAAATTGCGCAATTGTGTCATTTTGTATGGGAGGAGGTAATTTTTGACTAAAAAGTAAGGACAAGTTCAGGAACGGGCCAAATCGCTCTACCCCTTCTACCCTCTCCCATAAAAAATGACACAATTTCGAAATTTGACAATAAACGGATTTGTTCGAAAAGTATAAATGCTATCGATCTGAAATTCGGAATATATTACTTTTACGATAATTTCAATCTACTGTATAGAAGTTATTTGAGTGCTCCCCTTCCTTCTACCACCTTCCATATAAACTGCACTTTTTCATGAAATATTATAAACAAATTTTCTCAGTACGTATAAAATTTATCGAGCTGAAATTATGCAGTAAATATTTATTTAGGGCTTTACTTTGTTTAGCGTTTGGGCTGGTTTGATTTCAGCAAGCGTGGGTAGTATCGATGATGGTGGTTCTTCTTCGCCAGCTGAAACCTCAATTGAGATGTTGTCGTCATCGGTGCTAATGGAGTGGGACTGAGAAGAGTTTAAAGTAGGAAGCCTATCCCCTTTTGATTTCTTGCCTGTCGCTAATGATGTTGCCCTCGGCGTCTTTGCAGAGAATGGCTTTTTGCTTATCCCTTTTATAGGTCGTAAGCTCGTCATATCTATCCTTTTTGTAAGCCTCGTTCTTTCTATCTATTATATTACATCGCGATATTCCTGGTCGAACCAATCATTATTTTCTCGTCGCGCTTGCTATCCTAATATTTCTTCTGCAGCGGATTTGATGTCGTCTTGTATGCTAGTCCACATGTTCTTTACTGACATATTCTGGATGTTTCATATATTGGTGTCAACTGTTCAACCCGTGCCGATATGTACGCCTCAGCCACTGTTTCGTTTTTAAGCTTGTCGATATTGATTTTGCGGGATCGACACGTTTTCGAATATCCACGACAAGCTTCCCCAACCCCCGACCTGGATGACCAGTCCTACTTATTTATTACACCCTGGTAGAAAAAGTGTAGGAGTGTTCAGCAAACTATGCCGAAGTTCTCACAGCAATACTGCGAGTCCAACTAAGTTATACTTTTTGCCTACTTTCTGAGATGCACTAGTGTTACTGTCCATTCGGGTTAACTCCATGCTCTCTGCCCCTTTCTCAACCGGGCTTGGGAACGGCTATGTCGGAGCTTAGTGGGTAGCGTGTTGGTCTACAATCCGAAGATTGGGAGCTCAAATCCTGGACGATGTATAATCTCAGCACCATAATTGAGTATATCTTAGCCTCTGCAATCAGCGAAAATGAAAATTCGTAGATAGCGGGTTGTGCGAAGTGCTAACAACCCTCTCACAAAAACAAATGAAAATGTTAAGAAACCTGAAGGTCAGGAAGCCAAGTCCCGATTTATGCTGTAGTGCCATTAAAGATGAGTTGTGCGAAGGGCTTGCAACCCTTCGACAACCTGAATGTTAAAAGGCCAAGACACGAATTATACATTTTATGCAACAACTTCATGCAACACTTTCGTTCAATCAGTTTACATTCATTTCATATTAAAAACAATTTTTTATTTATTTAAAAAATGCCTAACCAACTGTTTTCTATCTATTTACAGGTAAGAGAATGCTTATAACAATAGCAAAAAAATCGAATCGTAGAAGGAGAAGTTCCATCAATACATAAATATAAACAGGACTTAAAAGATTCGAATTTTCATTTCCTTTCCATTTCAAATTTATGATTTTATTCAATTTACTTTTCAAAGAAGTCTATCTCTGTAGATTTTGCTTATTTTTCAAATTAGATAACTGAGTTGAAACGTTTGAGAGACTTTAAATAAAAATGCATGCAATATAACAAGCATTTTGACCAAATCCTATCTCTCCCCAGATTTCTTGATATAAAAAATATAATAAATTAAACTAAATGACAGTCTGGTTCTGACCTTCGGGGAATGAGCATCGACAGAGCTAAGCCAGATAGTGTCTCGCTACTCTTTACATCTGACGGCAACCGGTTTTCGTTCCCGTCAAGCCAATACCTACAGCAGCGGTACTGCTATTAAACTGTGTTTACGAAGTTAAGCGCGTTTTCTTGTTTTTTTAAAAAAAAAAAAACTATATTAAATAAAGAAAAAAAATAATAATTAACAATCTAGTGAACCCTCTCAAAAGAAGGGGACCCGATGTCCCTTCTCAAGGCCTAAATCGTGATAATTTAAAGTTCCTGAAAATGTCAGCAGGCAACATGTCATCAGCTAAAAATACGGTACATCGCGAGAACCGATTTGCTCTCTTAGATGATGAAACCGACGACGAAAATAATGACGACGACAACACCAACGGCACTGACGAACCAACACCACCAACCAAAAAGGTAAACATCCCACCAATAATACTCCCTACATTGGATCTCGACACCATCAAAATCATACTAAAGAACCGGAAAGTCACCGACTTCAATATCAAGTTCATGTCCATTGGCCGAAAGATATTATTCAACTCCAAGGAGAGCTACATCAAGACATTTGACTATCTGAAGGAAAAGAAAGTACATTTCTTTACACACCCCGCCAATGAAATACGTCCTATGAAAATTGTTTTATCTGGACTCCACGAAATGGACACGGGCGAGTTACAAGCCGAACTAAAAAACGTTGGAGTTGACTGCCGTGAAGTGAAAATGTTTCACCTAAAAATTAAGCAATACGACAAGCAAGCCATATATTTACTTTACTTTGACAGAGGATCAGTCAAAATCTCTGACCTTCGAAAAATTAAAGCAGTAATGGGGATTATAGTCCACTGGAAATTTTACACTAAACGTCAAAATCAGGTCACACAATGTCGAAACTGTCAGCTGTATGGCCACGGCTCCAACAATTGCTACCTACCAACTAATGTCTTATCTGCGGAAGAGCTCACAAGCACACTGATTGCCCCACAACAGGTTCTGACAGTATCAGATGCGCAAACTGCGGCGGTAATCACATTGCAAATCATCTAGAATGCTCCAAGCGTACCGAATATATTCAGATTCGGAATCTTAATAAACCTAGTGGAAGAAAAACTAGGAACTCGACCGCCCGAGAGTTTAACGTCACTGCTGCGGATTTCCCCAGCTTACCTCGCAGAGAAGCAGCACCACCAAAAAGCAATTCAGCACCAAGGTCTATTAACTCTTTTACCAAAACTAACCCTTCCACCTCATATAGAAATAGTTTAATTAACCCAGTAATCACTAGTTCTAAGCCACCTGAATTATTGTTTAGCACAAAAGAATTAATTTCACTCTCGAACGAATTAATTATAAACCTGTCAAAATGTGTGTCTAAGCAAGACCAATTCAATGTTATTGTCGAATTAGCTGCTAAGTTTCTATATGGATAATCACAGAACTAATCTCAAATCGCTTATCTGGAATGCGCAAAGCTTACGCAATAAATCCGCCGAGACGTTTGATTTCTTAAAATCGAACGATATTGATATATTATTTGTTATAGAAACCTGGCTTAAATCTCCCGACAAATTAAACGACCCTTGCTACAAAATCTATAGGCAAGATAGGCCAGATATCAAAGGTGGGGGTGTCGCAATTTTCATTCGCAGCAGTATAAATCATACCCTAGTACTCCCTCTAGCCACAAAAATAATCGAACACATTATTATTGAAATTACTGATCCAAAAATAAAATTAATAGCGACTTATTTTCCTGGGACTAAGTTAAACAAGCACAAACTCAATTTGTTCAATAACGATTTAAAACTTCTGTTCAGGAACCACTCTAATGCACTAATATGTGGCGACCTTAACGCCAGACACCGACAATGGAATTGCTTCAGCTCAAACAAAGCTGGACGCTTACTTTTTGATGAAATCACTAAAAGGAATATGGTAATTCATACTCCCTCTAGCCCCACACACTACCCACCTAAAGGAAGGTGTTCTACAATTGATTTACCAATAACCAATGGTCTCATCGCAATTACTGCACCGATAACACTCAATGAACTGTCCTCCACTCATCTACCTGTATGTTTCTCTATCTTGCTCAACGCACCAATACCTAGTTGTGATGATTCACGACCCTGCTATTCCAAAACAAACTGGTTAAAATTCAATAGATCTTTAAAAAAAGACTTCAGCAATATTAAACTAGACCTATCTGAAGCTATAACACACGATGAAATCGATTTAAAAGTCCAATATCTTACCAGAAAAATACTGGATGCTGGCAAAAAATCAACTCCTAGATGTCGAAATTCCGACTACAGTTTAAAATTAGACAATACCATTAAGCTCCTGATCCAACAAAGAAACATCGTTAGAAGACAATGGCAGAGAACAAGAACTCGCCAGGTTAAAACACTTTTAACTTATTTAAATAAGGAAATCCAAACCCAAATTCTCGCTGCAAGGAACAAACGCTGGAACACTACGCTCTCCAATCTGGAAAAGGGATCCTCGAAACTTTGGCAGCTAAATAAGTTATTCAGAAAGGGTCGCAATAATATGCCACATCTAAAAAATATGAGTCAAATCATCTTCCAAGATGAAGCTAAAGCTGAGCTTCTTGCTGATAATTTTCAAAAGTTTCATACCATCTCCCAAACCTTAGGAAAAAATGTGACTGACTCAGAAATTAATCTAATTTCCAGACTGTCAAACTATTCACCTGATATAATACCGTCAGTCCCGTGCAAACCGAAAGAAATTAAAAGCATTATTCGCTCAATAAAAACTAAGAAAGCTCCAGGTCCCGACGGTGTACTGCCTCTCATGATTAAAAACATGCCAATGAATGCAATAGTTTATTTAAATTTTATTTATAACTCTTGTCTTAAGATTGGATATTTTCCCCTAGCTTGGAAAATTGCAACAGTTATCCCCATACTAAAGCCAGGAAAAGATTCCTCTGAACCCGGGAGCTATCGCCCCATTAGCCTACTCCCTATCCTAGGAAAAATTTTCGAGAAAGCAATCCTAAGACGCCTGATTAATACGACCGAATACACCAACACTATTCCAAGCTTCCAATTTGGCTTCCGCCCAAAACATTCGACTGCCCACCAGCTTCTCAGAGTTAAATCGTTTATTCAAAGACAAATTACCTCCAAAGAGTCAGTTGGCATGATAATACTTGACATCGAAAAAGCATTCGACTCAGTTTGGCATAAAGGCCTTATCTCTAAGCTTCTTAATTTTTCTTTTCCGACATACTTATGCCAAATCATAAGCTCCTTCTTAGAAAACAGAAGTTTCAGTGTCAAATCAAAAGGAAAATTCTCCAGTTCAAGATCAATTCCCGCAGGTGTTCCGCAAGGTTCATGCCTCAGCCCAACACTATACAATATTTATACTGCTGATCTCCCAAAACTCTCCCAATGTGAACTAGCCACTTTTGCCGACGACACGGCGATACTCTCTGCAGGCTTAGATCCACAGATCATAATAAATAATTTGCAGCGGCAACTAGAAGAAATTTCCGAATACTACACCAAGTGGAAAATAAAACTCAATACATGTAAAACCCAGTGTATATTTTTTACGAAGCGTCGTGCTTCACGATTTCTACCAGCACCTTTTCTTAATATCCTAGGAGAACCAATTCATTGGTCAAGGTCTGTCAAATATCTAGGTATACACCTAGATTCAAAAATTAGCTTCCAAACGCATATAAAGCAGACAGTTTTAACAATTTCTAGAATCATCAGAACACTCTATCCTCTAATAAACAGGAAATCATAATTATCCAAGGAAAATAAGTTGCTTTTATACAAATCAATATTCCTACCCGTGCTATCCTATGCTGCGCCCATCTGGATCGACTGTGCAACTGTTCACCGCAAGAAACTACAAATAATCCAAAACAAGTGCCTAAAGATCATATTAAACGAACCATGGCACATGTCAACACGGCTCTTACACAAAAATGCTAACATTAAACTGTTAAACGACCATATAACCGAAATTACGGAAAAATTTAAAGAAAGGTGTGCAAATTGCAATATCCCTTCACTAGCATCTCTCTACTACGAGATTTAGCAGCTAATCGACAAACATTGTTCTAGTATAGTATAAGTTTAGTTTAGTTATAGTATAAGTTTTTAGTTTTAGTTTTTAACCTATCAAAGGGTTTTGATCATTTTTTCCCTCATATGTAATAACCATTGCTTATGTTAAGACTAAATTTCTACTTGCTATAAGCTAATATTTTATATAGACCTAAGTTGCAAAGACATCACGTCTAATCTCTGTATAGTTTGAAATGAAATGTCTAATTGTATCTGAAATTCAATAAATAAATATCTACCTACCTACCTAAACTAAATGAAATTTTATACAATCCAATTAAACTAAACAAAATATATAAGTCATTCCAAAATCTTTCAAAACATTTGGAACTAACAACAAAAATATCTCCGGAAACCTTAGGCAGATATCGCAATAAGCAAAAGTTTTTAATTTTGGTGGTAAATTGATGAAGAAAAATTTTGAAAACTGAATTATTTATGTATTTGTATAGAATCGGGTCTTTCCGTACAGTGTGACCTATCCACTGTCGCTTTCGCTCAAATTTTTATCAAAATTGAAAACTTGGCCCACAATTTCATAATAATTTTGTCACAAATTTGGTCGACAACCGATTTTTTTCACATTTCTGGAAAACGAATTCTTAGATTTGGAGTCTTGGATTCTTTTATGTTTTCTCTCGAGCTTTTAGGAAACCAATCTCAAAAAATTTGAAAATTATATTCAAGTTCGCTCGAAGTCACTGAATTTCAAGTAAAATAAAACTATTTGTGTTTGCTGCACATTTAACAAACATTCAAAATTGAATTTTTCTCTTTAAGAATGACTAAAACACCTTTTAATTACAATTTGCAGCTGAATTATTCACAGTATTATCGCTGTCGATAACGTGAACATACTAATCGCTTCTGAATTACGGATACATGTCCCAGGCTTTTGCGTTATATACCCACACATTCGTTCGAAAAGTTCTGTGGACTGAGTCTTAAGGGACGCCGGAATTGATCTGAAACGGTTGGGATGATACTCCATACATTACAACTCGTATCGATCGTTCAAAAAATAAACTCTCAATCCATTTAATAAAGGTAGTGTTTACAGACTTTTGTGACAAATTCTGTCAAAGCCCTTTGCAATCTCAATAGCCAATACTTGACCTTCCCCAGATTTGTGAATACCCAAGTTCCAACGTTCATTCAAACACACTAGGAGATCTCCAGTGGATCGCCCAAAACGGAACCCGTCTTGGCGATAATGGATAAGATGGTTATATTCAAGGTAACTTACTAGTTGTAATTGACAGCCATTTCCATCACTTTCGATAGCACTGAAGTAATAGCTATAGGGCGGTGGTATCAATATCCTGTAGATCTGTGGTTGTAGAATATTTCAGTCAGGTAATGTTATGAACTTAGAAATCGCCTACGATAACGATTTCAACGTCAGTGCTTGTAGCATGCAGGGGTTGAATAGAGTTAGATAATTTATCTAATTCGTTTGCTGTATTCGTTGTATACAGGGCCGGGCTTCTGTAAACATAACAAAAAAAATGATGAGCTTTCGGAGGTTTAGTTTTACCCAGGAGTAATTGAACTCTGGATTGGAGCAGGTTTTCAATTGATTGGAAGGCAACATCATCGCATATATATTTTGCGATTCCCCGTTGTGGAAAAAAGGTCGGGAGAAGATGGTATCCAAGGACAGTATGGAACTGTTCGCTACCAGGCAACACTTGATCTATGTTGAAGTTCGTCATATTAACTGACAAAAATTTAAGAGAAAACGACTAAAATACAAATAAAAGTAGAATATAAATAAAAATGTCCAAGAACAATACCAGCTAGAGTGTAGCCTAGTGAGTAGCGTCTTGGCTTACAATGCGAAGGACGTGAGTTCAAATCCTGGTCAACGCATAATTCCAGCACACTACCTGCTTGGATATACCTTGGTTACCTCAATGAAAATTACAACAATGAAAAATTCTAACAACAACCCTTCCACAATAAGTAATGAAAATGTTAAGGAACCTGAAAAATCAGGAGGCCAAGTCCCGATTTGGGCTGTAGTGCCATTGCAGAAGAAGAACCAATACCAGCCACAATCTAAAGGTCGAAACCCACGAACAAGTGTAAATAACCTATCAGTATCTAGACATTATGTAGGTATGTGCTCTAGTAGGTCACGACCCGTAGGAAGGAATTCGGAATTTCTCAACAAATATTTTAAGGGTTGATAGATTTTTCATGAAAATTTTGAAAACATGATTGTGACAACGAAATTTGTTTGTTTCTTTGATCGACACTCTTTCTTAGCTGCAATCCAGACATTCCGATGGGATTACAATCCTACCTACTTTGTGATTAATGTTAGTCATGTCGTCTCTGATTGGTTGTTAAATGTTTTCTGCTAAATTTTCGAATAAATTAGAGGTTGTACATGCAGGGATATGTGAATTGGTAGGTGAAAAACAGCTGCAAGTATAAGGTACGTATCTTATCTATCAAATTAACTTCGCAAATTTTCAAACCATTACTTACATGCGAAAAACCAGTAAGTCGCGATGTCAATATGCGCCAATGAAAACAGAATGCACTTGTTCTCGGTCCCGAATTTTATGACGTACTATTTTACATATATACCATATAGAGAGCTTATATGATAAAAGCATGGTAATTCGCAACCGGCAATATCCTTCAGATACGAAGTATAAAAATTCGTGCATATTCTGTTTCTCCTGCACGAAACAAGCTCACATCCTGTGTCACATCTTCGCATTCCTTCATAAATTCATGGTGTGTAACCTTTTGGTGCTTTCTGAAAGGCTAAAGGTGTTTTCGAAACTTTATATTCGCCATCGAGGAGAACACTTTGCATGATTGCCGAAACGATGAGAACGTGCCCTGATGACGGGAATGCGGAGTGGACAAAATCTTAGTACGCGCAGAATGTTTACAATGGGTGGCTCCAACCGTATACTATGACCAGAATAAATTACTACAGAAGTGCCAGAAGCCCAGATGTGTGAGAAAAACCGATAGAATTATGCGAATTTTCTCTCGTGTATTTCAGGCTGTGTAGAGAGGTGTCTGTAGGAGTGGGCTGTTATTTAGCGACAAAGATTTAAGCTACTGAAACTTCTTTTTTGCCTGCTTCTTATGCCGAAGAATAAAAGTTCCTAGAGTACAGATTTCATTTTCGCATAAATTTGCATTTTTTACTATTTTGTCGGTTATATTTCAGCTCATCCCAAGGCACAAGAATAAAAATCAGTGCACTTAAGACTCGGAACTGCTACTTAGAAAGTTTTATGCATGGATTACCACGGATTTAATTTTGAAGAGAATTTAATGTAAATATAATTCAAATACCTAAACAGCTGAATTTGAATATTTTGTGAATCACAATCTTAACGAAATTCGCAAAATTAGAAATAATAATTTATTCTCCATATCAGGTTAAATTGTTTCTAAAGTTTTTACAAAGGAAAAATTAAATAAGATCTATTAATCAATAGATTAATACATGAAAGAAAAGTTTTCCGGATTCTACATTGTTACGCTTTATTATTCGTGACGTTTCGGCATGTACTGAGACCTTCATCAAATCTCAGCAGAGACTGAAACGTTACGAATAATAAAGCGTAACAGTGTAGAATCCGGATTTCGAAATGCACTGTGAAAACATTCACCAAACCATTAAATTAATATATATTAATAAATAGAATAGACAATTTTTGATACTCATCACATTATCTCTGCAAAAGTTGAGGTGAGAAAGTTAAACTTTTTTTTAATAAAGGTTTCTGCTTAACACTATGTTAAGGACATAAAACAGAAATTCGGTCCTGCGTGTAAAATAGAGAAAAAGAACGCTTTGCCTTAATCTATTAACTTCTAATTCAAATGTTTCCATTAAGCTATAAACAAAATTAGTTTCCGATTTTGGCGTAATTTTACCAAGCGGTCAAATAGGGGGAGAGCCCAAACAATTACTATATCTTCAGAACGTCTGAACCTAGAAACTATCAATACACGACCAAAGCGGTTTTGGCTTTTTACAAAATTCGACCTCTCAGGAGAAAAACCTTAATTGACAAATAGACTGTCCTGTAAAAATTAAATTTGCAACAACTGTTCCATTTGAGCTCTGAACTATATTTTTTGGATGTTGTGATATTTGATAGGAAAGATTTCTGGATTCTACACTGTTACGCTTTATTATTCGTGACGTTTCGATCTCTGCTGAGACCCTTATCAAACTCATCGACAATTACAGAAGACTATTATTTTATACAGAATGGGATTAATTGTATGTATGTAGTAGGGTAATTTAGGGTTAGACTAGTTAATTTAGTTAATTAGTATCAAGTAGTTCTGATAATTGTTTCCTAAATAGTAAAATAGGGAAAACCACTATTTGACTGCATCTTCTTCACCTAGAAACAGGAAAAGCAGCATATGGGTCCCTAACACAGATGTAGTTTTGGGGCTTTTCGAAATTCGATCAATGAGGAGCTAGGTAGGGAAATTGTGCTAGTTGGTGAATTATAGTTTTTTCCACTACGCAATTAATCATCCAATTTTCACAAGTTAAAGTCTGTAGAAAAATAGTTTTTAGGTTTGGAGAAATTTTACAATTAAAGTAAATAGTTGGAAGCAAAGGTTTAGTTGTAAGTCCTGCAGAGGGTAGACGCTGTTCCAAGGCTACAGAGGTCATCGGTGACCGATGTTACTAAATTTATAAAATCATGAAATCATAAATAATATTGAACTGATATTTAAATATCCTACGCAACAATTTATTATATAATTGTGTGGTATTATGGCACGATTCTTAGTTTACGCACCAAAAGGATATTCTTAAATTTCAAATTTTTGATGTCTTTGTAGTCGCCGGAGATAGTTTTAAAATTTTCCAAATTTCAGGGGAACTGTTTAGTCTCGTATCATAACCAAGTCGAAGTAAGAAATTTCCAATTAATCAGATGAAAACCATAAACAAATTTGCAATTAACGCAACTAAGGATCTAAAGCAATCAGCACAAGCACATAATTTGAGCATGAGCGAAAACTTCTACGGAAGATCTTCCAGTGCCAATTTCTTCTTAAATACCACTTATTGTCTAAGGCGACCATATCATGATTGATCCTAGCGAAAAAGCTAACTTACTAGCAGCAAGTTTCGCAAGAAGCCCTCGTGTTCTACCATCAAATTAATCGCTTTCCACTGCGAATCCTTCTCGTTTCTCATTGCTTTCACTGATTTTTCGCACGAGACTGAGATCTGGGATCCTTCAAGAGTTCAATATCCACAAATCCCCTGGTCCGGATGGTATTCCCCCAAATCTTCGCAATCTTTTCTATCTTTATACTCTAGATGAAATCTGAGAGTATATTGTGCTTGCCTTACCGTTTGTAACACTAAGAAATAACGGTCGCACAGAGCCGCCAAGGGTACAAAAATATTTGTTGTCCCTCGATTCCGTGTGACCGTCTGTCTGTCTGTCTGTCCGTCTGTGCGTCTGTCTACAGCATAACTCTCGAAAGCTTTGAACTAAAGTGCTAAAAATTTGTGTGTATCATTTTTTGCAAAAAAGTAAGTTCAAGTTCGTGAATGGGCCAAATCGCTCCACCCCTTCTACCCCCTCCTATACAAAATGACACAATTACGTTATTTGATAATAAACGGATTTGCTCGAAAAGTATAAAAGTTATTGAACTCAAATTTGGAGCATATTACTTTTATAATGATTTCAATTTACCGCATAAAAATTATGTGTGTCCTCCCTCTCCTTCCACCACCTCCCGTACAAACTGCACTTTTTCATGAAATACTCTAAACCAATTTACTCTGTGCGTAGAAAATTTATCGAGCTCAAATTTATCACTAAATATTTATTTAGAATTATTGACAAGACCAAAAAAAATTAGATGATAAACTTCACCCCTTCTACCCCCTCCCATACAAAATTGCACAATTTCGCAACTCGACAATAAACAGATTTGCTCGAAAAGTATAAAAGCTATTGATCTGAAATTTGGAATATAATACTTTTATGATAATTTCAATCTACTGCATAAAATTTATTTGAGTCCTCCTCTTCTTTCCACCCCCTCCCATATAAACTGCACTTTTTCATGCAATGCTCTGAACCAATTTATTCAATACGTATAAAACGTATCGAGCTGAAATTATGCATTAATAACTTATTTAGAATTATTATTCAGCCCAAAAAAAAATTAGATGATTAGTCTTACCCCTTCTACCACCTCCCATACAAAATGGCGCAATTTAGGAATTCGACAATACACGAATTTGCTCGAAAAGCATGGATTCTATTGATCTGAAATTTGGAATATATTACTTTTATGATGATTTCAATCTATCATATAAAAATTATTTAAGTTCTCCCCTGTCTTCCACCAAGCTCTACTTTTTCATGAAATACTCTAAAACAAATCAAAATCTATCGAGCTGAAATTGTGCACTTAATATTTATTTAAAATTATTAGTAAGCCCAAAAAAATGAAGCTATTATCTGTACCCCTTCTACCCCCTCCCATACAACCTGACACAATTTCACAACTTTACAAAAAGCGGATTTTCCTGTAAAGTATGAATGCTATTGATCTACAATGATGTTTATAGTTATTTGTGAAAAAGTCATTAAGGACTCGCCCCTCTTTGTACCACAAACTACACAATTAAGATAAATCCAATAACCTAATTTTCTCAGCAACTATTAAATTTTTTAATCCTAAATTTTGTGTAAAATATTTTGATAGCAACTTTAGCGTAATGGGAAAAAATTAATTCAATGTCGTCAACCCCTGTACCACTTCCCCTACAAAATTTCGTGAAATCAAAAAATTTCTCGTTCATCTAGAGTATCGCACGTAATCCTGTTATGTTTCTTACTCGTCTGGATGCTTTCTACGTATGTGGAAAGTTGCAGCTGTCCAGGTAATTCCCAAGAAAGGAAGCAAAGCAAGCTAACTACCGCCCAGTAGTCATTGTGCTCTCAAAAGTAATGGAAACTGCTCTCAGCTCATCAAAGATCGTCAGTATGGGTTTCATTCTGGACGGTTGACGGAAGAATTTTTGGTCTATTTCACAGAGCGTTACGACTCATGTTTACATAATTATGGTGATGGTCAAGTTCTCGCACTTCACATTGCAAAAGCTTTCGACAGAGTTTGGCATGAATGTTTCTTAGTTAAGCTTAGGGCCATAGGCCTTAATGGTACTCTTTTTCAATGGATTGAGAGTTATCTCTCTGAACGCAGTTTACGAATAGTATTGGATGGTGTTAATTCTTCCTCCAACTCAATTGGTTCTGGCGTCCCCTAAAGTTCTGTTTTATCTCTAACACTTATCTGCCATGACGTAGTGGGCAGCGAGCTTGCTTCACAGTCAATAGGTCGTGGGTTCGATTCCCGCTCCAGACAGTGGGATGTTTTTATCCACGAATTTTCAGTTGCTACTAGCAATGAAAAATTATTCGAAATAAAATGGGCAAACGGTGTAAAAATGAAACAGTTCCAAGAAGGTCTATATACTCAATAGATGGTTTTTGTTCGCTTTCTATCATTTAGTCCCCATAACATCTGCAGTAACAGCCAGTACAAATGAAAAAATCAGCTTCTTCACTCGTTACGGTCGTTCCCACTTCCCTTCCCCTACCTTCCATATCCCATTCCTTCCCTCCATGACTGTGTTTGTGCATTGCACATGAAGTCCGAAATTGCCTATAACACAGGTCTTTCTGTACAAAAAAAAAAAATCTTAGTTTTTATGAATGGCTTTCTGTCGCCTATTCTCAATCAAATCTATAATTTTGCAGATGGCAATACTCTGCTGCGGAATCAAACAGTCATTCTATTGCTTACAGTTGCCTGGAGTTATTCTGTTCGCCGAACTCGATTTTCAACTTAATCCTGGAATGGAGCAGAAAAAGTAGAGAAGAGTTCAACGCATCCAAAACACAGGCCTTCTTGTACAGTGAAAAACAAGCAGTTATTCATTTTCCGAATGTCAAGACTTTGGAACGATTTGCCAGCTAGTTTGTTTGCCGAAAAATACAACCTGCGGTGCTTTAAAATCAATGTCCTCCGTCATTTTCGCCACTCCACAATAATAAGCCTCATTCCACTTCCTATACCAACATAAATGTGCATTGCATTAAGGAATGGCCCCCTAAACTACATACTACAGCGCATACCATCGTTTACAGCCCTGGTACCAGAGGGTATACGCTTTTTCTAGAAAATAAGCAGAAGGTATACGGCGTATATCCCGTATACCCAAGGACGGCAGCCCTGGTCGGAAGCCACAATTAACTATTATGTAAACACTGTTTCTTGGTAACGATTCGACCTAATTGCATGATATACGCTCCCAACTTGGTCCTTAGTCACTTAGTTACTGCGAAGAGCTATATAGACCTTCGGCTGAGTTGGTTAAAAGCCTGGAACTATAAGACACCCCGTTAACTTATGCAAGTTTGAGTTTTTATGAGGGGAGGGGTGAGGCGTGATAGTAAGAGTGGGTGGATGTTAATAGTTTTTAATTGATTGCTTGAATTACGTCCAATATTCTCTGTATAGAATGTCAGTTTCATAGACGAAGTTGCATAGAATTTTCATAAGATTCTATGTATTTTACATTCACGAAATCAAATATTTGTATGGGAGGGGGTAGAGGAGGTAGGGGAATCGTAAAATTTGTGCCACAATTTTATTTCCTTTCTCTTTTAGTGTGCTGGTACAAAATTTCAAGTTCGTATCTTTTAATTTGTTGGTTATTAGTTGATTCAATGAAATTGGTCGAAATGATACTTTTGTATGTGAGGGGGTAGAAGGACAAAGGCGATTTCAAAACTTTTAACGTAGTTTCATTTCAATTACTTTTATAAGTTTTTATGCAAAATTTCAAATTGATAGCTTTTACTAGTTAGGTGATAATTAATTTCTTAAAAATGGTCGAAAAAATAATTTTGTATGGGAGGGGGTAGAAGTTGTAAAGGTTTTCGACCAGTTAATATTTCGTATACTTAGGGATTTTTTTTAAATACATTTCGCAAATTTTCAAGTATCTACCTTAAAATTTCACTCAAAAATTTTCAGTTTATGTGTTTTTTTCAATGCACATGAAACACCTTGTGCACGTTAGACCGGGGGGTCGGTTTATAACAATTATGGATCAAGTTATTATTATTTTTCTATGTACATCAAATAGATGTATCTACATGCAAAATTTAAGCTTTGTATCTTTCATGAGAGCCCTACAAAAATCACTCAAAATTTTCGACATTTTTGCTTATCACCTCCCTCCCGTTACACCACCCACTTCAAATTTTTACCAAAATTAACCACTATGTAGTTCTACAATCTGATTTGATATCTGTACTCATTTTTGAGATATAAGGATTTGTAATTTTGAAAAGTGCTCGATTTTTGAAATGCTCCCCATTTCCCCCCACTACTATTATTTCAACATGTTATATTTTGTTTGTATTTTCCTAGTATGACTTAATATACGTTTTAAGTTTCAATTACATAGCTTAAGAGATAGTTGAGATATTCATTTTTAAGTGTTTTTCTTTGCACACCTCCTGACCCTCCCCCTTACAATAATTAGCCACTCTCTAAGCTGATTCCAATGGAACTGTATGCTTCCCTGACGGTCTCAAAATATAAATTTTTTACGATAAGTAATTTCGAAGATATAATCATTTGAAAAAACAATTCGGCCGACAATTTATTTTTAGCCCCCCCCTTTCGGACGCCAATGTATAAAACAATTAAGTTATTTTTAAAGTTTGTCTCACGATCTTCTCTATATCTCTACTGATTTTCAACTTTCTATCTGCATTCGTGGTGGAGATATTAGCAAGTGTAGCTCTTAACTTTTTCCCTCCCCCTTCCAGCTAACACCCCCCAAAATTTAGAAAATAGAGCTCACTTACCCAATCAACAATCCACCCAAAAACGAACATTCTACCTTTAACGGTCTCGGAGATATGAGTCCATATTATTAGAATAATAAAGTAATATAATAAAAATTTCACAATTGTTATGCACCGACAGGGGGGTCGTTGCATAACAATTGTCTAACGTGCGCAAGGTGTTTTATGGGCAATGAAAAAAACACATAAACTGAAAATTTTTGAATGAAATTTTAGGGTAGAAACTTGAAAATTTGCGAATGAAATATTAACTGGTCGAATACCTTGAAAGCTCCTACCCCCTCCCATGCAAAATTATTTTTTCCCCCATTTTTAAAAAATTAATTATCACCTAATTAGTAAAAGCTATCAATTTGAAATTTTGCACAAAATCTTTTGAAAATTGTTGAAACGGAACTGCGTCAAAATTTTTGAGATCGCACATGCCGTTCTACACCTCCCATACAAAAGTATGATTTCAACCAATTTCAATAAAACAACTGCTAACCAACAAATTAAAAGCTACGAACTTGAAATTTTATACAAGCACCTTACAAGAGAAGCAAAATAAAACTACATATCAAATTTTACGATTCCCCTACCT
Organism: Chorisops tibialis; assembly: GCA_963669355.1. Lineage (NCBI taxonomy): Eukaryota > Metazoa > Arthropoda > Insecta > Diptera > Stratiomyidae > Chorisops > Chorisops tibialis. Next base: position 107,732,900 of record OY770262.1, on the reverse strand, counting down.
TCTCTACCCCCTCCCATACAAATGTTCGGTTTCGTGAATCTAAAATACACCACCCATTTTATAAAAATTCTATGCAACTTCATCTATGAAACTGACATTCTATGCAGAAAATATTGGATATAATTGAAGCAATCAATTGAAAAATTATTGACATCCACCCCTGCCCCCTCCATCATAAGAACCCAAACTTACATAAACGAATGAAATATTGATTACATGTGCTGGAGCTATTAATCGTATTCGCAATTAAGTGTTAAATTGACAGCAGCCCTGCCTTAAAGGGGTTCCACTTGTGAATGGGGGTTCCACTTGTGAAAGGGGCTGCTCTCCCTTAATCACTTTAACTAACAAAAAAATAATAAAGTTGCGCCCGACTTGTTGGCAGTTTATTCTTAATTGCGGTTGTCCTGAATAATTAAAAAAAAATTAAATTATCAGTGGAGTTGCTTCGAATATCTAGTCTTTTTCTACGTACTGAAGCTACTGACCGTAATCGCAATTAATGGTTAAATAATTGATAATAGCTCGCTTCCAAAGCCCTCATCTTTTTAGTTTTCCTTACTCCTTCTACCCTTACCCGCATATTTACTTGCCAAGCATTCGCAACTTATCCAAGAATAATAAAGTTGCACACGACTTGTTTGCAAACTTTTTTCATCGATTTTTCATGAGTTAATGTTGAACTTTCAAGCTAAAAAAAATTGTTTTTTTCAAAAACTCTTTTAGAATCATCCATAATCAAATGAAAGGCATTTAAGTTTTCACAAAATGGCTTTAGTTCTGGATGAGATCTACTATATTTTTTTTTTTTTTTAGTTTTCAACTAATTGACGGTCAACAGAATAAACGGTGCTGGTTCTGAGCTAATAGTCCAAGAGCAGTTGAACAAAAAATTACAGCAACAAGGGTAAAAAGTGTATAAAATGATAGAATGCAGTGTAACTAACAAGGACGAAATATAAATTTCCAAACAGATACTGCGTAGTGGGATGAAAAATCATTCGAGGATATCGTCATAAGCTTGGTGTCATTGGAAAGCCCTTGAAGAGCTCTCCACGAATATCTAATTTTTTTTCGAAGTTACAATCAGTTTTGAAAAAAATTGAAAGTACTAACTTACCGTTTTTGTGTCAAAAGCAATAAATTATTAGGAAACATATTATATTTTTGTAAAGTGCTCAGCAAGAGCTTTCCAATGTCATCAAGTATGTGTTTGTACCCTCAATTTATTTTTTCATCCCACTACGCAGGACTCGCTAAGCACTCGTTTTGGAAATTCATTTTTCTTCTTAGCTACACTGCATTTTATCTACATATCCTTGTAGCATTCCGTTGTTATTTTTTGTTCTAAAGCTCTTGCTCTATAAAGTTTGATTAAATGCTTCCCTGGATTTAGAAAAGTAATCGAACCGTCTTTTCTTATGACCTATCTTTACTTTTTCAATTAAAAAGTTAATGTTGATAATTAACCCTAACAACACAAAAAAAAAGAGAAAGCCTAAACAATTAATTAATGTTGAATTTCAAACCCATTGACATAGAATACCTGAAACTTTATTACCTATTTTTGGTACTAAAAAAATCCTATTCCTTGTTAGTCACCTAATTATAATCATAAGACCACTGATTTCTATGACGAAATTGACGAAGCTCAAAGGTTTGAAGAGAAAGAAAACTTTCAAAAAAAGGTTCGATAAAAATCTCAAAGATTGTAGGTAGAAATTAAATAACTTCTGGACAAATAAACCGCTCATTATTAGAAAGTTCAAGGCAAGAAAAAAAGAAAATCTTGATTATGACTCAGAAACAAGGACCTTCCTGAAAGACATTCCAAGAAAGCCAAAACATCCCATTAAGCTCAACCACCGTTTTGTGCCCGGAAGCTTGACGTACAATTCTCGTTAAATGAAAGACACGACGATTGTGAGTCTTTTGTGAATAAAACTTTTCTATGGTTTAGGAAGTCTATGCAAGCGTCATGAGTCAGCAGCTAACGACTATGACACTTTTTTCGGTTGACGAAACCCAACTACGAATTCCTCGAGTGGGTTATTTAGCACATTTTCAAATTTAAGTGAGATAATAGTCGTATAAGAATTGTTCTTTTAGTATGGAAGTAATTTCAATGGTATAAGGATTATCACGAAATGTTAAACTAATTTACAGTAAGGAAACAAGGGGTATAAACCGAAAAGTCGTTTTCGTTGAAGATGTGGTAATTTCGAATCGAATATACGAATTGCTGAAAATAGTTGTAGTAGTGATAAATTGGAGAAAAAACATAACTGAACTACGAGTGGGCGTAAAGCTCAATCATGCGATACTCTAGATGAAAGATAAATTTGTTGATTTAAGAAATTTTGTATGCCACTCCCCATAAAAGGAGGACAGCATTGAACTAATTTTTTCCCATGTCAATCTCCAAAAATTGAATATGTGCTGAGAAAATCAGTTTATTTGATTTACTGAAATTATGCAGTTTGTAAGAGAGATGGTAGAAGAAGTGGAGGGTTTTTAGTATTCTTTTTTTTGGGAACAACTAAAACCATCATGCAATCAATATACATATGTATATTAAATTTCAGATCAGTAACATTCATAATTTTCAATAAAATCGAATTTTTATGAAGTTTTGGTATTGTGCCATATTGTATGGGAGGGGGTGGAAGGAGTGGTAGGAAGGTGCAGTAAATCGTCAAAATTTTTTCGGTTTTACCAGCAGTTCTAAATAAATATTTAGTGCACAATTTCATCTCGATAAATTGCATACGTACTGAGTAAATTGGTTTAGAGTATTTTATGAAAAAGTCCAGTTTGCATGAAAGGTGGCGAATGAAGTAAGAGGATTCAAATAACTTTTATACCATTAATTGAAATCATCATGAAAATAGTATATTCCAAATTTCAGATCAATAGCTATTATACTTTTCGAGAGAACGGGTCTCTTACGAAATTCCGAGATTGACTCATTTTGTATGGGAGGAAGTTGAATCGTTGGAGCGATTTGGCCTGTTCACAAAATAGGCCTTACTTTTTTGTCAAAAAGGACGTCTTTAAAATTTGTACTTTCTAGCTCAACGCGTTCTCGAGTTAGAGAGGACACGAACGTTTCTTAGCGTTACAAACTTCGTGGCAAACCTATAATACTCCCGGATTTCATCAAAACTATAAACTAATTAGCTGATTGGCTAAGAGCTGATTGGAAAAGAATTGACTTTCAAAGTTCGATATACAGTGGAAATGGTCATAAAATCCAATTGATTGCGTAATTTGTGTTATTTTTATTTTTCTTCGGCTCACAACAAATCAATCTTCGTATAACTGTATTAAGGAAACAGTTCTGAAAAAATATCATTTTCATGCAATCAAAACCATACTTTTTCAGCAAAAGAAATACCTTTTTCAGAATGCAATATTATTAATAAACATAACAGGATTACGATTGGGCGTAAAGCCCAATACAGTTTGTATGGCAGGCAGTAGAAGGAGTAAGGAGATTTAAATAATTTTTATACTGCGGGTTGATGCCACCAACAAAACAATATGTTCAGATCAATAGTTTCTATACTTTTTGAGAAAATCCATTTATTGTGAAATTTCGCAATTGAGTCATTTCATATGAAAGGGAGTAGAAGTGTTGGATCGATTTGGCCCGTTCACGAACCTGGCCTTACCTTTTCATCAAAAAGAACGAGTACAGAATGTTAACTTTCCAGCTCAACGCGTTTTCGAGCTAGCTCTCTAGCTCGAGAACGCGGTGAGCTAGAAGGCTAAGATTTTGTGCTCCATGATTTTTGCATTAAAAGTCCTTAAAAAATGTCACAAAATAACGATAGCAATGCCTCAAAAAAATTGTGTAGGGGAAGTAGTGGAGGGGTGACGATATTGAACTAATTTTTTCACATCACGCTAGAGTTGTCATCAAAATATTTTTATACTCTAGATGAAATCTGAGAGTATATTGTGTTTGCCTTACCGTTTGTAACGCTAAGAAATAATATTCGCACAGAGCCGGCAAGGGTACAGAAATATTTGTTGTCGCTCAAAACCTTCGATTCCGAGTTGCTGTCTGTCCGTCTGTCCGTCTGTCCGCATGTCTACAGCATAACTCTGGAACGCTTTGAGCTATCGTGCTGAAATTTGTTGTGTGTCATTTTTAGCAAAAAAGTAACTTTAAGCTCGTGAACGGGCCACATCCCTCCACTCCTTCTACCCCCTCCCATACAAATTTCACGAAATTCCGAACTTTTCAGAAATTGATTTTTCTTTGAAACTATTAAAGCTATCAATTTGAAATTTGGGTTAAAGTATTATGGTATAGATGTCATTAATATGACTAAATATTGATCCGATCCCGTTACTCCTTCTACCCCTCCCACATAAATACATAATTTTGAAAAATGCAGTTTTTCGATTTTCATTGAAACTAGCAAAGTTATAAAAACAAATTTTTGCCACAATTAATTTTATTATAATTCCAATCAGCATTGAAAAAATTATCAACTTCACCTCACTCCTTCTACCCCCTCTCATACGAATTTCACGAAATTTTGAAATTTAAAATAAATTATTTTTCTTCAAAACTGTTAAAGCTATCTACTTGATATTTTGCATAAAGTATACAAATAGAAATATCAATAACGAATAAAAAATTTGTTTTGATCCGTACACTCCTTCTACCCCCTCCCATACAAATGTATAATTTTTGTTAAGTGCATTATATTGATTTCCATTAAAACTAGCAAAAGTATAAACTTAAAATTTTTCCAGAATTTGTTTTTTAATAATTGCAATAAATGTTAAAAAAAATAATCAGCTCCTCTTCACTCCTTCTACCCCCTCCCATACAAATATCTGTATTATAAATTCCAGAAAAGCATTTTTCCTTCGAATATATTAGAACTATCGAATTTGAAATTGAATCAAAGCGTGGTGATAAGGATGATGATAAGCAGTTTCAAAATCATCTTAAACGCTTCACTTCCTCTACCACCTCCCATACAAATGCATCAATTTCAGGAGAACTATGTCCAATTGAAAATAATGAAAGCTACAAATCTCAAATTCAATACGAAATATTTTGCATACCACATTAGGTGGCTTTACGCCCAATCATAATTCTTTTATGTTTTTTTACAAAATTTAGGATTCATAACATTTAATATTATGTTCATTTTCATATTCATTTATTTCATGTAAAGGTACTAAAAGATGATATCTTATATTAGTACTAATAATTAATGTAAAAATCAGAAAAAAAGATAAAAAATAATAATAATATTCTTATGAGGAAAAATATCAACAATATTTAAAAGAGAATAAAAATAAAAAGAATAATAATAAAATAGAAAAGATAAAGAAAATAATATAAAAACATAACAGAATTATGACTGGGCGTAACGCCCAATCATATGATACTCTAGATGAAATAGGAAACAGTTTATTGTACCGGAAAATATCTCATCTTAAATTCTTTCGAATAGTGAATTATGACTTTTGTACGGGAGGTGGTAAAAGCGGAGGGGGAAGGTTTGTAATTTTTGTATATAACACCGAACTTAGTATACAAAGTGTATCATGCTGAATTTAAAGTTTGTAGCTTTCATAATTTTCGAGGAAATTGAACAATTTTTGCCTGAATTTATGCATTTTTATGGGAGGTGGCAGAGAAAGTGGGGGGTTTTGGATGATTTTGAATCTCCTTTTCAACATCCTAATCATATTTCTTTGTTACTCATATGCTCGAAGAAGAAATACTTTTCTTGAGTTTTCAATACAAAAATTTATATGGGAGGTGGTAGAAGGAGTGAAGCGAAGTTAATAATTGTTTAGCATTTATTGCAATTATTAAAAGACAAATTGTGGCAAAATTTTAAGCTTGTAATTTTTCTAGTTTCAATAAAAATCGATTAAATGCACTTTATCAAAATTGTGCATTTGTATGGGACGGGGTAGAAGGAGTATTCGAATCAAAACCAAATTTTTTGGCATCAATGATACTTGTAATAGTATACTTTCCTCAAAATTTAAAGTTGATAGCCTTGACGATTTTGGAGAAAAATAATTTTGTTCAAATTCCTAAATTGCGTTAAATTTGTATTGGAGGGGGTACAAGAGAATGAGGTGAAGTTGACAATTTTTACAAAATTAGTTACAATTTTAATAATATTAATTTTGACAAAAATTGGTTCTTTTAGCTTTACCAGTTGCGATGCAAACCGAATAAATGCATTTTTGAAAATTGTACATTTGTATGGGAGGGGGTAGAAGGAGTAAGGAGATCAGAGCAATATTTTTTTACAGTAATGGTATTTTCATTATAATACTATTCCCTAATTTTCAAGTCATTAGCTGAAACGGTTTCGGAGAAAAATTGATTTCTTTAAATTTCCAAATTTCATGAAATTTGTTTGGGAGGGGGTAGAAGGAGTGGAGGGATGTGGCCCGTTCACGAACTTAAAGTTACTTTTTTGCTAATAATGATATATGAAAAATTTCAGCACGATAGGTCAAGGCTTTCGAGAGCTATGTTGTAGACAGACGGACAGACGGACAGACGGTCACTCGGAATCGAGATTTTTGAGCAACAACAAATATTTCTGTACCCTTGGCGACTCTGTACGAGCATTATTTCTTAGCGTTACAAACGGTAAGGCAAACACAATATACTCTCAGATTTCATATAGAGTATAAAGAAGAGGAGAAATACAAGTAAATGCATATGTTTATAAAGAAATCAGAAAAGAAAATATGCTAAGTTATTGGTCGTACAAAATTAAAGCTCACAAAAGAAATAATTAAACAGAGTACTCAGACAACAGTTTACGAAATGCATACACACTAATTCCAAGAGTGACCTGAAATGGGAAACTATTCCATAACTTAAAGGAATGAACATAGAAGGACATCTCCATAATCCTACCTTTATGATGAGGTATAAGCAATTTACAACAACGAGATGATTTTAGGAAACGTATATCATCAAGTAAACAGTCGGACAACTCTTCAAAATAACACTGAAGGGAAAAATCAATTTCGCTTATTGTAATAGGTTTTCAGAGAACAACCTAAGATGACATTCTTGTGCATTGAAATGTGGTCAAAACGTTGTAAGCCAAAAATAAATCGAGTGCAATCATTAAAAGCTACATTTAACTTACGCTGGCAGAAGGAATCAAGCTTGGGAAAAAATTATATATCCAAAAGTAAGAAACGGCAGAATTAGAGATTTTTATTAGGGCTAAACGCAGGCTAGAAGATAAAACATAACAGAATTATGATTGGGCTTAAAGCCCAATCATATGATACTCTAGATGAGATGGTAAAGACTTTAATATACCGGAAAATATGTCATCTCAAATTCTTTCGAATAGTGAATAGAGACTTTTGCATGGGAGGTGGTAGAAGTAGAGGGGGAGGATTGTATTTTTCGTATATGACACCGAACATGGAATGCACAATGTTTTTGCTGAAATTAAAGGTTTTAGTTTTCATTATTTTTAAAGAAATTGGTCATAGTTTTCCTGAAATTGGGGCATTTGTATGGGAGGTGGCAGAGGAAGTGGAGCGTTTAGGATGATTTTGAAACTGCTTATCATCATCCTTATCACCATGCTTTGATTCAATCTCAAAGTCGATAGCTCTCATATACTTGAAGGAGAAATGCTTTTCTTGAATTTATAATACAGATGTTTGTATGGGAGGTGGTAGAAGGAGTGAAGTGGAGCTGATAATTTTCTCCAACACTTATTTCAATTGTTAAGAAACAAATTCTGGCAAAATTTGAAGTTTGTACTTTTTCTAGTTTGATGGAAATCGATAAAATGCATTTTATAAAAATTATGCATTTGTATGGGAGGGGGTAGAAGGAGTGTACGGATCAAGACAAATTTTCTTCGCAGTATTAATTTTTCTATTTGTATACTTTTTACAAAATATCAAGTTGATAGCTTTAACAGTTTCGAAGAAAAATAATTTAATTTAAATTCCAAAATTTCGTGAAATTTGTATGGGAGGGGGTAGAAGGAGTAAAGTCAAGTTAATAATGGTTTTCAAAATAAATTGCAATTATAAAAAAATTAATACTGACAAAATTTCGTCTTTTCAGCTTTACTAGTTTCAATGAAAATCGAAAATATGTATTTTTCAAAATTGTCCATTTGTATGGGAGGGGGTAGAAGGAGTAAGGGGATCGGGCTAATATTCCGTAATAATAATGACATCTATATCGTAATACTTCTACCTAAATTTCAAGTCGATCCCTTAAATAGTTTCAAAGAAAAATCAATTTCATAATATTTTGAAATTTCATGAAATTTGTATGGGAGGGGGTAGAAGGAGTGGGGGGATGTAGCCCATTCACGAACTTAAAGTTACTTTTTTGTTAAAAATGACACACAAAAATTTTTAGCACTATTGCTCAGAGCTTTCGAGAGTTATGCTGTAGACAGACGCACAGACGGACAGACGGACAGACGGACAGACGGACAGACGGACAGACAGACAGACGGACAGACGGACAGACGGACAGACGGTCACTCGGAATCGAGGTTTTTGAGCGACAACAAATATTTCTGTACACTTGGCGGCTCTGTGCGAGCGTTATTTCTTAGCGTTACAAACGGTAAGGCAAACACAATATACTCTCAGATTTCATCTAGAGTATAAACATCAGCATATAGCCACAGCCTACGTAGAGTGAAACAAATTTTTCTTAGCATACTAGTGATATGGGAGCAACAGATCATATTAGAATTTAATGTAATGCCGAGACTAAGAACCTGTGACTGGAAAGTGACTTTAGTGTTATTCAGTACAATTGGAGGTATATTGGGATAATTAGATTCATCCATATTAGCAGAAAAAACGAAGCATTGTGATTTGTTAGGATTAAGAGTAAGACCATTTCCATGGAACCATTTAGAAATATTCGCTAGATCCGATGATAAACGAGCCTCGCAGTCTTCAATCAACCCCATTGGCCTACTCAAATACAGCTGAACGACATCAGCATACATATGGATACTACAATCACACACTACATTAGGAAGGTCATTTATAAATATGCTGAAGAGTAAAGTGTTTAAAGAAGAGCCCTGGGGAGTACCACAGGTACTGATAAAATTAATGCATTGGATTTAGTGAAATTGTGCAGTTTGTATGGGAGGTGGTAGAAGGAAAAGTGAGTTCTTAATGATTTTTTCAGAAATAACTAAGAACATCATGTTTTTGACATGTTTTAAGTTGTAGATCAGTAGCATTCATATTTTTCAGGAAAATCAACTGTTTGTATAGTTGTGAAATTGTGTCAGATTGTATGGGAAGGGGGTAGAAAGAGTGAAACTTTTTTTTTGTCTTACTAATAATTCTAAATATATATTAAGTGCACAATTCCCACTCCATAAATTTATACGTACTGAGTTTATACTTCCGTTGCGCAGTGGGCAGCGTGCTTGCTTCTCAGTCAATAGGTCATGGGTTCGATTCCCACTCCAGACGGGACTTTCGTAAGCGCAAATTTTTCAGTTGGTACTGGTGATAAGAAATTATTCGCAATAAAATGGGGAAACGATGTAAAAGTGAAACAGATCCACTTCAAGAAGGACTAGATACTCAGTAGATGGTTTCTGTTCGCTTTCTATCATTCACTCCCCCATAACATCTGCAAATATTTATCAGTAAGCAGACGCTTCTCCACTCGCTACGGTCGTTCTCACTCCCCTTCCCCAACCTTCCCAATTCCATCCCTTTCCTCCATGACTGTGTTTGTGCATTGCACATACTTACTTACTTACGATGGTACTACAGCCCGAATCGGGCTTTGGCCTCCTGAATGCTTTGCCTCCATCCATCTCGGTTCAGTGACCGCGTCCTCCAGTTTGAAAATCTTAGCAGTGATTTGCTGTCTGCGTCAATCGAATCCTCCCAGCGCTTTTGTGGTTTTCCGACCGGTCTTTGTCCGTTGACTTTCCCTTTTAGTGTGCGTTTAGGAATTCATCCGTCATCCATCCGCTCTACATGACCAACCCATTGTAACTGTTTAAATTTTATGAGGGTTGACACTTCTGGATGGTCGAAGATGGCATGCAATTCTCTATTGTATCGTATTCTCCAGATCGAGTCTTCCCTCACAGGTCCGAGGATTCTTCTGAGGACCTTTCTTTCAAAGGCATTAAGGAGTTTTTCGGACGCCTGAGTTAATGTCCACGTTTCGTTGCCATACCATAGCACAGGTCGTATAATCGTTTTATATAACTTAAGTTTTGTTTGTCTGTGTACGTTCTTGTTTTTAATTATTGGAAGTACCGAATAATACGTCTTGTTTGCCATAATTATTTTTCTTTTAATTTCGATGGGTTCGCTTCCATCCTTCGATAGGTTCGCTCCTAGGTATATAAAGTTGTTTACGTTTTCTAGGTTATAGTCTCCTACTGTAATATTTTGTCTGATTGGCGTCCTTTTCCTAGATTGCGTCATAATTTTTGTTTTATTTTCATTAATACGTAGTCCAACTTCCCTTGCTACCAAGTCAAGGTATACAAATACTTCCTTAGCACTCTCCAGAGATCTTGCAAGGATATCTATGTCGTCGGTATATGCTACGAGTTGTGTGAATTTGAAGCATAGTGTTCCCTTGGTGTCAACGGGAAGTTTCCGAACAACATATTCGAGTGTTAAGTTGAAAAGCATTGGTGCCAGGCCGTCACCTTGTTTAAGGCCGTTGTCTGTTTTAAAACTGGAAGTCAGATCATTTTCTACTCTGACTTGTGACAAAGACTCAGTCATTGTCATTCTTGTCAGTCGGACCAGTTTCGGTGGGACTCCAAACTCCAACATGATTTTATACAGTACGCGCCTGTCGATACTGTCGTATGCTTGTTTGAAGTCAACAAATATCTGGTGCACATCAATATTATATTCCCAGCACTTTTCCAGCACCTGTTTAACTGAGAATATCTGGTCCGTAGTCGAGCGTCCAGCTCTAAATCCGCCTTGGTATTGACCAATTACTTTGTCAGCATAGGGCTGAATTCTCTTTTCTAGAATTTTCGTCAAGATCTTATAAGACGTACACAACAGAGATATTCCTCGGTAGTTTTCGCAGCAGAGTTTGTCACCTTTTTTATAAATTGGACATATGATGCTCTTGCGCCAATCTTCAGGAAGTATTTCCTGCGTCCATATGCCCGTGACTAATCTATGTAGGAGATGCGCTATGCAGGTGTCGCCGGCTTTCAGAAGTTCAGCTGGGATTTGATCAGTACCCGGCGCTTTGTTGTTTGTGTGGTTCCTTAGGGCTGTTTTTACTTCTTCGAGTTATACCTGCTATTGTATGTGCTGCTGCTGTTCGTGTTGGTGATGGGCTCGGGTTAAGAAGGTGTTCAAACTATTGTGCCCATCTTAGTTTTATATCTTCCGCTTTACTTATAATGTTCCCTTCTGCATCCTTGCAGAGGGTCGTTTTCGGTTTGTATCCTTCTTTCATCCTTTTAACAAGGGAATACGCGGCTCTTGTGTTGTGTAATTTAAATTGTTTGCCCATGTTTTTAATTTCGTCACACTTCCGTTTTTTTTTGTCTGCATATTTTGTTTGCAAATCGTCTAAGATCCGTGTATTTGTCTTGTTTGGCTCGTGTCGGCCGTTCCGTTAATATTTTGTAGGCTTGATTTTTTCGTTCTAAGGCATCTTGGCATTCGTTGTCGAACCAATCACATCTTTTGCGCCGGGGTTGTTGTCCTATCACCTCCTCTGCGACAAATGAAATTCCATCTTTGATATTTTGCCACATTTCTTCTATTGGCTTGCTGGCGGTGGTATTCAGCATTGTCGCGAAGTGCCTCTCCAAGGCTGATACATATTTCGCAACTATTTTCTCGTCTTTGAGTTTTCCTATGTCGAATTTAGGAACCGGTTGTGTTTTTGGGTGTCCTCGGTTTGCGATTCGACATCGGAACTTGGTCTTTACCAAATAGTGGTCTGTGTCGCAATTAGCCCCTCGACATGTACGCACGTCGAGAATGCAGGAGGCCGTCCTTTTCTCTATTAGAACATGTGTGCATTGCACATAAAGGCCGAAATTGCCTATAACACAGGTCATTCTGTAAAAAAAAAAAAAAAGTGTAGTTTGTATGGGAGGTGGTAGAAGAATTGAGGCGATTCAAATAATTTGTATACTGTGGATTAATACAATTATGAAAACAGCATGTTCTAAATTTCAGATCTGTAGCTTTCATACTTCTTATCAAAATCCGTTTATTGTGAAATTATGAAATTGAGTCAGTTTGTATGGTACGGGTAGAAGGGGTAGCTCGATTTGGCCCGTTCAGGAATTCGGCCTTACTTTTTCGTCAAATATGACATGTATAAAATATGAACTTTCTAGCATTGAGCGCTAGAGAGGGCACAGACGAACGGTTTTAGATTTTTGAATGACATTATTTCAACACACTATTGCATGTACGCCCTAGTCGGTTGCGGTGCTCTCACGTGTCCTTTAATGATTTAGGCCTAGTCAAGTATCCGCGGTCGTCGCCTGTACTCGAAAGTAATGTGAAATGTCAGCTCTGCTTGCTTATCAACAAATTGATGCGCTCGTACGAACACCACAAAAGAACGCTTTTGCGACTCAATCGGAATTTCAAGGTCTTCAAATAACTATACGCATGATTATCAGCCGCAAAGAACATCTAAATTGCATTCTTCTCATCATACTCAAAAATAAACTTGTGCACGACCTTAAGCGTTCCATCAACTAGCAAACTACACGAGACCCGACCGATAGAAAAAATAACCGAACAAAAACGAAATAATTCCGAATATCGATTGGAATGTTCAACCACAGGCAAAAGAATCGGAGTCGGCCGGTAACGAATAGCAGCAATCGGGTAAACTCGGGTAATGACAAAGTGCTTGATAGAGGGCAAAAAAATCAACACAGGCAACGAGGAGAATTGGCCGACTGCGGGTAAACTCGGGCGATGATTAAATGCCTTATAAAAGCAACGAATATTGATTTGCATAATAAGGAAAACGAAGAAAGCCGACTGTGGTCGATGGCAAACGAACGTAATACGAACAAATATAAGGCGATATAAATAGAGCAAATGTTCGTGAAACATGCAGTTGAGTCAAGACTCAGAAGCGAAAGAGTCCAATTAAAGCGATCGACAAGTAGTCAAGATAAGAGACAAGCGAAAGACTTAGAAGCGATAATTTGGATGGATTGCACGACATTAAGGGGACGTGAGTACCAAAAAATTGAAAAAAAAATCGAATTTTGGTTTTTTATAAATAAGAAAAAACTTCAGAATTTCCTGAATAAAACGATATATTACATTAAATACAATTATGTTTAAAAATAGTAAAAAAAAAAAAATTCAGTCAGTTGTCAGTACGCTCCGGCCTCATATAAAACTCCCTCATGCTCTTCAAACGCCTCTTCTAGACTTCTTTTGCATCGACTTCTTATAGTTCTTCTATTCTATTCTACAATGGCGCTACAGCCCAAATCGGACCTTGGCCTCCTGATATTCAGGTTCCTTAACATTTTTCATTACTTATTGTGGAAGGGTTGTTAGCCCTTCACACCACCCCCTTTCTACGAATTTTTCATTTTCTTAAATTGAGGTAACCAAGGTATATCCAAGCAGGCAATGTGCTGGAATTATATGTTGCACCGGTCGGGATTTGAACTCACGACCTTGGTATTACTAGACCAACGCACTGCATACTAGGCTATACCCTAGCTTCTTATACTTCTTGCCTCTTTTCAATCATTTTTCAATTTGCATACAGAATCAACAATTCTTTTATTATCTATAAATTTCATTGCATTGATAGAGTTTTTTCCAGGATGACATCCAAGTTTTTCCAAAACATTAAATTTTCCTGTTTGGCCATTATTAAAACTGAACACAGCTTCTTGCACCCCTATTTTTAGTGTATTCAAAGTAACAAAAACACGTTTTGGCAATATAGTTCAAACTACGTTATTGAAGGATTCATTCAGGTTCTGAGTCTGTCCATGAATGCATTTTTTTTAAAGTTCAGGGTTTCTCAATTCTCTGAATATTGAATTTATTTTGTCCATAATAGAATTGGGAAGATGCAAATGTTCATCACTTCGGCACGTTTCGTTTTGAGCAACGCATTTTTGAAATTTGCACCAAGATTCTAATCCTTTGGGAAATAGTCCATGATTAGGATTCTCGTCACTAGATAGTAAATGAAAATATTCGGCCCATACAGCAGTTTGCATGGTGTTTATATCAGTTTTTGCATTTCTTCTGATAGCAAAGCCATAGTATTTTTGTATCATGAGTATAGCCCCGTCAATCAAACGATTAGCGCCTCTAATCGGCTTATCATCCGAAAGCTTGGTTTTCCCCATTGACTTTTTTAGTTCTCTAAGTCGTGTTCCCGTGCGTTTCTGAACATGGCCAACACATTCTAACTTTTTTACAGTAAAGTCCCCGTACGGGTTAGTGTTGGTCACTTCAATAAAACTTTTACAGTCCCCATCTCCTAAATAATATTCGTACCTCACATTCCTCTCCAACGACCGCTCAAAAATTTTCTTGGCACCCATCACTTCCATACCACCACTTGATTCTTGATATTTGGCAGAACTCTCTTCGTGAATGCCTGTCCATTTCCTCTTACAGATGCAGTGCTTAGACATTATAGACACTTCAATAACTTTATCTGTGTCAAAACTTGTTGCAGACACGACTTCATTCAATGATGAGAATCCTCCTTTTTCTCAGGATCAGTCTAAGGCAATAGTGAGATCCGTTGATCCTTCATTGAGGTGTAAGCCCTTTTCTAGTGCTTTGTCCATTGATTCTTCAGCAACAGTTTTAGTGGATCATGTAAAATAGTTATGTATGGCTGAAACCTAGAGGGTGGGGCTGGAAGGTTCGAAATTCCACACAACTTTCACCTTCTGTCCCAAGCCCAACTGCTCGTAACGCGTAAACCAGTCTTAGGTTCAAACTAAAACGTTTGGTTGTTTTTTCTTCTTTTTCCACTAAACTAGTTCACGCAATCCTCTTTTGAGTTACAATTCTGACAGGAGACTATTGTTTTTACTTATAGGCCATTCCTGTGTTCTAACGAAAAAGTTACCTCTCCACAGTACTCCCTACACACTGCAAAGCGTTTTACGACTTCCGCAAATTCTGACAAGTTTATAATATCAAATTGTGATGTACTATTAATGTTCTCATAGTAATTATTTCGTAATGGCCTAATGGATAGCGTATTGATCTTGTAATGCGAAGGTCGTGAGTTCAAATGCCGGTCGACGCAATATATAATTCCAGCATATTGCCTGCTTAAATATACTTTGGTCACCTCAATCTAGGAAAATGAAAAATTCGTAGAAAGAGGGTTGTGCGAAAGGCTAACAACCCTTCCACAATAAGTAATGAAAAATGTTAAGGAACATGAATGCCAGGAGGCCAAGGTCCGATCTGGGCTGTAGTGCCATTGTAGAAGTAGAAGTAGAATTATTTACCTCATCTTATAATTTATATTTTTGAAGAAGAACAAGATGGACTTCGTTTTCCATTTCAAGAATTACAAAATTGGAACAATCACAACTCAAGTTTGGGGACGAAGCGCTGTGAACATCTACAACTTGTTCATTCTTAGGTTTTCCAACATTTTCTCTTCTTTTAACAATTTTCTTACTTCGTCTCATTTTTAATCAAATAAAAAAATAGAATGAATTTTACTAAAACAACCACAAAAATGTTTTAAACCAATAACCACAAACATAAGACCACCATCCAAAACACAAGTCACAAACAACAAAACAAATGCCCAAACAAAGCAAAAATTCAAAAATCATCCAAAAATAAGAAGTAGGAGCTGAGAAAATGTTTTATGACAATTTAAATGGGATTTCGCAACTGCTCACCCTTAAACGAAAAGGCAGGGTTGATGGCGTGGGGAGGAGGATTTAGTCACCGGAGAAGACACCATCCTTGACGAGTAAGATGAAAGAGAGTAAAAAACAAGACGGTAGGAGGTTCAGTTTGCCTACCGGAACATTCTTCAGCCTACTTTCGGCAAATATTTCCAGAACGTCCTATGAAGCAGGATCTCTTGGTAATGAATAATGGCATAACCGAGAACAAAACTTACCTCCCACAATCTCCCCATGCTCATTTGACGGAATGGAGTCCTTCATTTCGTTACAGTGGCGCCCAACGTGGGGCTTAAGTTTGTACCAGTATGCAACGTGCAACTCTTCGGTCTTTTTTTTCGCCCCTTTCTTAACGGCTAGGATGGTGTTAAGCATGCCGCCCGGTGTAACTGCTCTATTGGCACCGTAGTAGGTCCGGTTCTACCGATAAATATAAATAAAAATGTTCGCAGGCAGACGATTGAGAGAGTTGGACTGGCAGTATTCTAATTCAAATTTAGTCGGGTGAGATAACTTAACTCCAATGTTAAATTCGTTGAATCGTGCGAAGGGCTAACAGCCTTTCCACAATAATAAAATAAAAGGTTAAGCCACCTAAAGATCAGGAGGTTATGACCCGATTTGGGCTGTAGTGCCATTCAAGAAGAAGAATGTAGATTTCGTTGACTTTTCGGTGAGAAGTATCTTAGAGTGATAGTTGAAGCTTGCCCACACGTACAACGTTTAAATACTCGAAAAATTGATCCGAGAAAACTATCTACTAAATCTATCTTAAAATATTAAACAATATTTGTAGTTCTTAAATATTTGGTGAAATAATTCAAATTCCATTTATTTCCAGCAAACGAATTATTTTAAAAACCCCAAATCTAATTCGAAATCATTTCTCTTTGCCTTTCTTTCGAACCTACGTGCTGAATTATTTATTTTCGTCTTGAAAAACGAATTCATCTCATGAATATTCTATGTATATTTCATACAATTAACTCCTGTTTCTGTTTCTCTGTCATCCTTTCAAAAAGTTGTTTTACCTTCAATTAACGAGAGCAGCAGCATTTGAAATGCTAATTTATCGTCAGATGGGACAGGTGAATTATATTACTGTTTGTCTTAAGCTAATTACAAAGAAAAAAGTTTTTGATTTTCAAAGAAAAACAATTGGAAAATGACTTCAATTAGCCGATAGGTACCGACCGGGTAACGAAATTACAAATTACTATCCAAGCGAAAAATTAAATGCCTCCAACGCATTTAATTTTCGCGTACACTAAATTACTCGTACGTATGCCATAGGGCTATTTGCTTGTAATTTTCTAAATGTTTTAGCGCCGTCAAACGTGAAAGTACTTGAAGCGAATGAAATAGCGTGCGAAACGAAATTATTGATGAAGGACATTGAGAAAGTTGTTCACGAAAAATTACTATTTAGCGTTTGCAGCATTGAGTCCTTTAGACAAGGTACATGACTCTTAATCTTTTTGCGATATTTACGAAGATATTGAGGTTAATTTTCTCGGTACACATAATTTATCGGTTAAAGTAGTCACGGCATAAAACAAGGATCCCTTAATCTATGAAACATGTATTTAATATATGTACATGGGTGTGTGTTGAGAAATGCTACGTTGTTTATGCGAAAGCAAAGGTTACTCGTACTCGACACATGTGTTGCTTTACGAAATATGAATTTAATGGGGGCGATAATATATCACACATATCCATATGTACATATAGTCGTAATATATTCACTTTTCGCGTAAGCTCCTAAACCAAATGAATTATTTATATAAAGCTGTCACGTGCCATTGAAGGAAGTTATCTTAGCCTTGTTCTCTTTCAAAGGAAATGGGACCCTTACTTCGGGGTTGCTCACATGTCATAAGTCAGAATGCCTACCAACTCCATAGATAAGAAGTATAATTAAACGTCGTTTGATTTACAGATTAAGCACGTTATTTAGATCTTCAAACTTGAATTTTATCGGTAATATATCGAAATTATATTCGTTTCATTTATCCTCATTTTGTTGTTGGATGTTGCAAAGTTTCTGTATCGTAGGCAGTATATTTCAACTTCTCTTAATATTTAACTTTTTGATATGTGTCTCAAGTGACCAAGATTAATATCACTACTCTGCGAAATTTTAGGAGCAAGCACTAGAATAATATTTTCTTGTTCGGGTATCGTAAACAATGATTTGTGTCCGAGCTATGCGAAGATTTTTTTTCCTGGTAAGATGAAAATCTTCTCATTATATTTATGTATGCATGTCCAGGATATACCTTTTTAAATATTTTAATAAGTCAGCGCGCATATGTTGTCTCTTCTCAATTATTACACTTAGTCGAATATGCATGTAGCATCATTTTAAGATTAATTTGTTAGATTTTCAAAAACGAAATTTATGTCTTCAGAATATTTTCTGTTCTCTACACCGTTCTGTATCTAAAACCAATTCACACATTTTAAATAAGAAGTAAAAGATTACGAATCATGCGATAATCGACTACTAGATGAAAGAGAAAATTGTTGATTTTAAGAAACTTTGGGGAGTGATCAAGGAGGATATATAAAGAGGAGTATCTGATAGGCTGTCTCATGTGGGAATACTTTTTGATTCGGAAATTTTCGAAAATTGCGTCGAAGCTTAACTTGGCTTCAAACTTTTACAAAAAAAATACCATAATTTGTATTCTCTCTTGGTTGCTAATATTCAGTCAGCAATAAAGTAATTTTCAGTACAATGAAGTTTGCTGTTTTATTTCAGAAATCTTTATTTTTTCAATTTTTATTAGTTTTTGGTTCGTGTTTAAGCTAAGCACTTTAGCAACGGACAATATAACGCGGGACAGAGATAATTGAATTGGGTTTAAGTATGCCAAACAAGGATAGCGAAATAATTATTTCGAAAATTTGACAATTGTCTAACGTGGGAAAGAGTTAGTTGCAATACTTTTAAGTGTGCCAGACAAAGATAGCGCAACGACTTTTTTCGAAAAACTTCGAGCATTTCGCTAGTAAGGGAGGGAAATACTTTCATTCCTATGCTCCAAGGAGGATATATAAAAAGGAGTGACTATGAGCATGCTTTGCCTTGTAAGCAAAATGAGAATGAATGTATTTCCCTCCCTTACTACCGAAATGCTCGAAATTTTTCGAAAAAAATTGTTTCGCTATCTTTGTCTGCCACACTTAAAAACATTGCAACTAACTCTTTCCCACGATAAATTGTTCGAAACAGTTGTCAAATTTTCGAAAAAATTGTTTCGCTATCCTTGTTTGACATACTTAAACCCAAAGTAAGTCTCTGTCCCGCGTTAAATTGTCCGTTGCTAAAGTACTTAGCTTAAACACAAACCAAAACTAATAAAAATTGAAAAAATAAAAATTTCTGAAATGAAACAGCAAACACCATTGTATTGAAAATTACTTTATTGCTGAATGAATATTAGCAACCAAGAAAGAATACAAATTATTGTATTTTTTTTGTAAAAGTTTGAAGCCAAGTTAAGCTTGGACACAATTTTCGGAAATTTCCGAATCAAAAAATATTCCCACATGAGACAGACTATCAGGTACTCCTTTTATATATCCTCCTTGCTATGCTCATATACGGAAAAGCATGCTCATAGTCACTCCTTATTATATATCCTCCTTGGGAGTGATACAAAGGGTGACGGTATTGAAATAATTGTTTCACATCATGATAGAGTTGCTAGCAAAATATTTTATACACAATTTAACCTACAAAACTTGATAACTGTTTAGAAAATTAGTGCATTAAATTTAATGAAATTGTGTAGTTTGTATGGGAGGTGGTAGAAGGAGCAGGGAGTTCTCAGTGTTTTTATGTAATAAATATGAAGATTATGCAACTGACATCTTTCAAATTTCAGGTAAATAACATTCATACTTTTGAAAAAAATCGATTTTATGTAAAGTTCGGAAAATACGTCATTTTGTATGGGAAAGGGTGGAAGGAGTGAAGCTGATTAGTTAGTTTTTTTTTTCAATCTTACTAATAATTCTAAAAAAAATGTTTAGTGCACAATTTCAGCTCGATAAATTTTATACCCGCTGAGTAAATTGTTTTATGGTATTCAAACAAAAAGTGCAATTTCCATGGTAGGTGGTAGAAAGAGTGAAGCGATTCAATAGTTTTTATACTGTGAGTTGACACTGTTTAAAAATAATATATTCTAAATTTTAGATTATATTTTTTGAGCAATTCCGTTTATTGTGAAATTTTGAAATTGGGTTATTTTGTATGGGGTGGAGCGGTTTTCCTCGTTCACGATCTCGGTGTTACTTTTTTGACAAAAACGACTTGTACTAAATTTGAACTTTCTAGCTCAACACGTTCTCAAGCTAAAGAGGACAAGGACAGACGAACAGACAGACGGACATCCGGTTTCGAGATTTTTGAGAGAAAGTATGAACTTTTGTATCATTCATTTTTTTCTCCGAGACTTATGTCTTAGCGTTACAAACTTTGTGGCAAACTTATAATAGTGTCAGATTTCATCTAGGGTGTAATTAACACGAAATATTAGATTGTTGGAGATGAAATGGCGACTTTCGCGATTTTCATGTCTCAAACTGCCGCCAGGTGGCTCTGGTAGTAATCAATATTGAAGTATATATAATATATATATAAATATATATAATACTCCTATATTTGGTCATGGAAACCAGTTTCGGACTTCATTGGGATCGGAGAGAAAAAAAATGAAAAAAAACATGGAATAGAGTCAAAAACGGTTACTTTTTCTTTACGAGTTCAAACTTCTACGAAACTGGGAACTGTTGAAGTAGTCCCGCAACGAACAGAAATGGGACCAACTGAATCGTCCTCTTTTTATAAGTGTCGCTAGTAGAGGTCTAGAGGTCTAGCTAGAAATGAGTAATATTTTGAAAACTTGGAAAATTAATGTAACGACGAGTTGGTGGTCTTTGTTGAGCAGTGATCAAAATTCGGCGGAAGCAGTGAAGACCAACGGATTCTTGAACAATAGATCAACAAGCGAACGACCTCGAGAAGCAGATTTCGAAAAAAAAACCACAAGGAGTGTTGCAACAAGGACACCAACGAGCAGCGACTGCAAAAAATTCGCACGAGTAACTTTTTTAGTTAGGGATTTTTGATTTGAATTCAAGATATAACGTAGATTTTAGCTGGGGTTTTTCAAGAAATATAACCATTGGGCATAATTGAATTAAATATTAAATTTTGATTTTTCTTAAAGTGTATGTTAAGTGTTGTGAACATTTTTGCAGCCTTACCGCGTTTTCTTTTTATGAGATCTGGAGACAGTGACAGTGGCCCCAAGGTGCAAGGGGTTATTTCGTATACGTTATTTTCCACATTCGGGGAAAAATCATAATAAGGTAGAGGAGCCCCGCCCCAAATATGTGAGTTGTACTCAAAACGTGATCGGATATAAGCCTTATTGATGGTAGTTAGTTCGGAGGCAGAAAAGTATTTCTTACATTTCCGCAATCTAGGTAAGAAGTTTCGAAGCATCAAGAGCAACTGCGTAGATATTTTGGCTCCAACCAAGGCGATTGTTAAATTTTACTCCTGAAGTGAAGTCTGCAGAAGGTGAAATCTATGCGCCATTTAAGGACATATTAGCGGCCGACGAGGGAACGTTATGTTTAAGAGATAGATGGCAGGACTGCGTTTTTAAGGCATTAAACTCTACTTTGTTTTTCTTGCCCCATTCCAGGATTAAACTGAGGTCAGAGTTCAATGACTGTATTGACTCATTACGGCATGAAGCCACTGATATCGGACGTGCCTCATGCAATGGTGTCAAATTCGAAGGTGTTATCCAGAGTGCTTTTATCTGCGAAACAATGAATAGGATTAAAAGTAGATGACAGAAGTGCTTTTATGAAGACTAAAAAGAGGATAGGAGATAAAACTGATCCCTGAGGGACGCCGGAATCAAAAAAAGGGTGCAGAAGTTACTCCGTCTGGCACGACTCTAATAGAGCGCTGGAAGAGAAAACTCTCAATCCATTTAAGAAAAGCTATGTTAAAACCAAAGGCCTTCAGCTTGGCTAAGACACATTTGTAACAAACTCTGTCGAACGCTTTATCAATGTCAATAGTAAGTACATGACCTTATCCGAATTTGTAGATGTAGGAACTCCAACGCTCGGTATGATAGATAAGGAGATCGTCTGCAGAACGTCCCGAGCGAAATCCATATTGGCGATTATGTATGAGATTTTATCCACAAGAAAGTTCACTAATCTGCGATTGACAGCAGTTTCCATTACTTTTAAAAGCACTGAGATAATAGCTATGGGGCATTCGCTTTGCTTTCTTTCTTAGAAATTGGCTGAGCATTCGCAACCTACCGGATCTGAGGAGAGCACCCTGAAGAGTATGAAAGATAATAGAGATCACGATGAGGACTAGCTAGAGAGGAAGCCCAGTTTTTAAGGTCAATGGAGGGATACCTTCTGGCGCAGCAGACTTGTGAGCAGGATCCTGGAAATGACTCTAGTTTGGAAACAATGTGGTGGCAGTACAAAGCTTTTTCAACCGGATCAACAACGGCTCGGCCGCAATTGGGAAGAAGAGGTGCTGCAGGCGAGCTGAAATTATTATTGACATATTTCACAAATGATCAGAAAGATTTTGAGCTTTTAGGATTCTTAATTATCTTAAGTCGATATTCGTGGTCTTTAAGATTTTATTGACACTTTTAATGAGCCCCTATTTTATACAGTTGGAATGTTGTGAAAAGCTTGAAAAGACTGCTGAACTGCTCCTTGGCTCTAATTACTTCCAGGCAAATCACGAATCTTTCGAAGGTTTGATCCTTTTTAGATTGCAAAGAATGAAAAGGCTCATGCTCTTTGTTATTATTTCGGTCACAAGTTGCACGATATCATCATAATTTCGGGACTAAAAGTACAGCCTCCAATCAAAGGCGCGGTAAAATGCGTTAAGAACCTCCCAATTGGCTTTCTTATAATACCATACCATTCTGCTGAAATGGGAAACTGTGCTCGAATCATAAAATTATCAGATGTATCAACTGAAGCCCACAACGAGACACCATACAACAACACGGCTTTGACGCATGCATCAAATACCACTGCTTCGAGCGAAATCTCTTATACCCCAGAAAGGGCAAAGCATAAAGAAGCCCAGACGAGCTTTCCTTATTAGCCTTAATACCTTTTTAGCTCCGCCCTCCAAGCTAACAATGCTTCTGAGGTAACAAAAATCAATGTGCAAGCAAACGCACGTCATCTGCACTTAAAATGTTAAACAGTCCCCTCTGAAGACCTTTATCTCAGCTTTCAAGATGTGACGTGACACCTCGCTCGGAGTTCGTTCTTCTCCTTATCCTGTTCCCCCGACCTCGGTCAAGCCTTGGATGTTATTGTGCACCATTTCACGGTCGATCACTGATCATCATTCAATGTTCGAATTTTACAGAGGCTAATCATAGTCCTTTTCTAAATACCAAAAGTCGATGCCATAGAACCCGTCTGTATCCAAGGCACTGTATCCGTTTCTCGTATCAGTTAGATTTTAAGATCACGGGTAATAAGATGATCCAGAGAGTATCCATGTGCCATGTTGAGGGCAAGTTGGGCTGGCTGTGGGAGTATTCTACTACCCCATCCCTCATGGGGATAACCATAGCTTATAACTAAGTAAGTAAAGAATAAGACTAATATCCAAATATAGCTGAGCAATTCATATCTGCTAGCACTGCCTGTTTTCTCAGTTTCGTTATTGAATAGGAGCACATCGAAAAGTGATCGACAATTACAAAATCAATTATTATATAGAAGGAAGGGTAATTAAGGTTGAATTAGTTAATTAAGGTTAATTAATTAGTATCAGGTAGTCAAATTAGTTAAGGATTTCTGGGTACGGATTTTGTTCTTACCAAATTTTAAGGCAGGTAGCCAAACTGCTGATAGTTTGCTGAAGTTCTGTGGATGTTTAGAAATTTCTATTACTTCTCGTACTACTCGTTGATAATATTGATTTGTCCTCGCCAGAATTTGCACATTGTCGAATTCGATTGTATGGTCCTTTGTCGTTGCATGTTCCGCGATCGCTGATGACTGTATCTGGTTTTTCCGTGTGCATCGTTGGTGCTCGTTGATCCTTGTTTGGACTGTGCGTCCCGTTTCTCCTATGTATACTTTATCGCATGAGGCGCACGGTACTTTGTATACTCCTTCAGTGTTCAATGGTTTTCTGTCCTCCTGGTTTCCTAAAATTCTTCGGATAGTAGTCGGGGTAATGAATGTTGTCTTGATGTTGGATTTTCGAAGGATTTTTTCTATCGTATCCGTCATGCCCTGGATGTAAGGTAGTTTTACCCATCGTTTGTTTGCATTTTTTTCTTCAGTCTTCTCGTTCTGTTGTCCTTAGATGCTTCGGTTTCCACGCCTTGTTAATTTCGCTCGCTTTGTATCCATTTTCTGTGAATGCCCGATTCAACTGTTCCTTTTCCTTTCGTAGACTGCCTGGATTTCCGTCAGTTATACGTCGAGCTCTGTGTATTAGGGTCTTCAGTACGCCTGTTTTCTGGCTTGGGTGGTGGGTCTCGTGGTGTGAGTTCAGGTGTGCTAAGAATTTGTCGAACTCTTCTTTCCCATGTTGCCAAATGATGAAGGTGTCATCCACATACCGTAGATACAATTTTGGTGTTAATGGAGCTAAGTCCAATGCGTTATTTTCGAATTCCTCCATGAAAATTTCCGCTACGACCCGTGAAATTGGAGATCCCTTCCGCTCCTTCCATTTGCTTGAAGAGTTTCCCTAGAGCTGAAAAGAAAGTGTTATTTAAACAAAATTCTATTAAGTCATACCTGTTGTCCGGAATGAGTTTCCTGATGATACTTAAGGTGTCCTTAGTCGGTATGTTGGCGAACAATGATTCCACGTCTAGGCTGACTATAATATCCGATGGTTCCACGTTGATTTTCTGAAGAATCTCTACTAGATGAGCGGAATTTTTAACACAGCGTGATGTGTTACCTACTAGTGGACGTAACTCAGTCGCGAGAGCCTTAGCCAGTTCTTGGGTAAGTGATTGTACCGAACTGACTTCTTATGAATTGTCGGAAGTCCGTAAATTTTTGGTGTATGAAGGGATTCAATTTTTTTCCACTAATATGGGATTTTTCATGATGGGTTGGGCTAATTTCCGGTGGAGGGCAGCGGTTGGATCTCTCTTCATTTCTATATATGGTCCTGTTTGTAGAATTTCTCGTATCTCTTCCTCGTATTGTTCCTTGTTCATGACTACCGTTGTGTTTCCTTTGTCTGCTCGCATAATCGCTATTTCCTTCGTTTGTTTAAGCTCTTTTAAAGCTTTCCGTTCTTTCGGGGGATATTCGTCGCAGGTGACACTGTTCGCTTGATGATGTGAGAGACCTCGTGTCTAATTTCATTCGCTTGCGGAAGACCTCTGATTGCCGGCTCTATTGGCTGAATGATTTCTTCGGTTGGAATACTTGTTGGAGTAAGCGCGAAGTTGAATCCTTTGCTGTTCCCTGGTTAACTGTATTGATGAAAGGTTGACTACTACGTTGTTGCTTCTCGTCGGCATCGGTTGCGCTGCTTCTAATGTTGACAGTGTAGAATCCGGAAATCTTTTCTTTCAAATCGGCAATATTGCTTAGTAGTTTTGAGTAACGCCGTATCTGATCAGCATCGTATGGCTCGTATGCAGTGACGGTGGCGGCTCGTCAAGTACAGCAAATTGAGCTATATAATTCTTTTGTAAATATTCTGCACATGTTTATTACGTTACTAACTATTTTACTCTACTCCGCCATAGACGGTCCCAAGCCCGAGTTGAGAAAGGAGGAGGGTACATGGAGTTAACCTGAATGGCCAGTAACACCAGTGCGTCTCAGGAAGTAGGCAAAAAGTATGACATAGTTGGACTTGCAGCATAGCTGTGAGAACTCCAGCATGTCATATTTAGCTCAAAACTCCCACCCTTTTTCTACTAGGGTGTAATAAATAAGTAGGACCGGTCCTCCAGGTCGGGGGTTGGGCGAGGCGCCGACAACGCATCACCGGAAAAAGAACACTGTCCAGAAACCTGAAGAACAGCCTCGGAAAGGATGGACTCAACGGCAACGACCCCGCAAACGAAAAATGGACTACTCTATTGGATCTTGGAATGTTCGATCCTTATTTAGGACAGGAGCTCTGAAAGAGTTTCTCGAAGAAGTGGCAAAACACAACATCAACATAACTGCCATCCAAGAAACGAAATGGCTCGGTAGCGAAATCATGGACATGAGATCACACACAATCTATCCAAGTAGAAAATTGTCGGGAAGCAGAGAGTTTGGAGTCGCTTTTGTCGTTGACAAAAAATTTAGACAGCAGGTCACGAGCTTCAAACCAATAAGTGAAAGATTGTGTGCAATCCGAATAAAGACTAAATTTTTCAACACTTGGTTGATCAACGTTCACGCACCAACAGAAGACAAGGACGATGTAACTAAAGACGAATTTTATGCCACCCTAGAGACAACCTATGACTCACTGCCCTCGAATGACCTAAAAATTGTCTTAGGGGATTTTAATGCAAAAGTCGGAAAGGAGGAGGCTCATAGAGGAACAACAGGAGGGCACAGTCTCCATGACATAACCAACGACAATGGCCAACGTCTTATTGATTTCGCAAGCAGCAAAAATATCATAGTAAGCTCTACGTGCTTCCCACATCGCGATATTCACAAAAGAACGTGGGCATCACCAGATGGTCACACCTTCAACCAAATAGACCACGTTCTTATTGAGAAAAGGGCTGCTTCCAGCATACTTGATGTACGAACTCTCCGCGGTGCGAATTGTGACTCTGATCACTATCTAGTCAGAGCTAAGTATCGATGCAAAATAGCTTGTCGTGGGTATTCGAAAACGAGTAGAGCTCGCAAATTCAATGTCGACAAGCTTAACGACGAAACGGTGGCGCAGGCTTACATGCTAGCATGTAATAAACACCTGACACCAATATATGAAAATATCTAAAATATGCCAGTGGATAATGCGTGGATGAAAATACGAGACGGCATCAAATCCTCCGCGGAAGAGGTATTAGGATATCAAGCACGGCGAAAAAGTAATGATTGGTTCGACCAAGAATGTCGCGATGCAATAGATAGAAAGAACGAAGCTTACAAAATTTTTACTGAACGACCAACACGAGCCAAAAAAGAAAGATATGACGAGCTTAGGCGATATGCGAAAAAGACCTGCAGACGAAAACAAAGGAAGTACCACAATGACAAGATACAAAAAATGGACGACGACATGAGAAAAAATAATACGCGGGACGCATACGCCATAGTAAAAGACTTGAAAAAGGGATATAAACCAAAAACCAGTCTCTGCAAAGACGCAGAGGGCAATATCATCAGCGACACAGAAGAAATCAAAAGGAGATGGGCTTCATACTTCGAACATCTTTTGAATCCCATCCCAGTAGCACCGATAACGACAGACAACATTTCAATTCAAGCCTCAACTGACGAAGATGAACCATCATCGACACCACCCACGCTTCCTGAAATCAAAGCAGCCCTATGTGACCAAAAACGAAACAAAGTGCCGGGAATTGACGAAATACCAGTTGAACTTCTGAAAAACGGTGGAAACTATGTCGCTGAAATACTGCACAGCATGATATGCAAAATTTGGACAGAGGAAATCATACCCGACGACTGGCGAAAAAGCATTATATGTCCAATTTACAAGAAAGGAGACAAACTCTGCTGTGAGAACTACAGAGGTATATCATTGTTGTGTACGTCCTATAAAATACTTACAAAAATAATTGAACGTCGTCTTAAGCCCTATACTAATCAAATAATTGGCGAATACCAAGGCGGATTCAGAACCGGACGATCTACAACAGACCAGATATTCTCGGTGAAACAGGTGCTTGAGAAATGCTGGGAATATAACACAGACGTGCACCAAATATTCGTAGATTTTAAACAAGCATACGACAGTATCGACAGGAGCGTACTGTACCAAATCATGCTTGACTTTGGAATTCCTCCAAAACTAGTCCGACTAACAAGACTCACAATGACGAACACTGAATCCCAAGTGAGAATACAAACCGATTCCACAACCAGCTTTCGAACGGAATGTGGTTTAAAGCAGGGAGATGGTCTAGCTCCTATGCTTTTCAACTTGGCACTAGAGTATGTCGTCCGAAAAATCCCAGTCGACACCAACGGGACACTACTATTCCAGTCCACCCAACTAGTAGCATACGCTGACGACATTAACATTCTAGCAAGATCCTTCCCTAGTGCTAAGGAGGTATTTGTCAATCTTGACTCCGCCGCAAAAGAAGTCGGGCTGCGCATTAATGAAAGCAAAACAAAAGTAATGACGCAAACAAGAAGGAGAACGCCAATCAGACAAAACATAACAACTGCGGAATATAATTTGGAGAGTGTGGACAACTTCATATATCTTGGGGCTAATCTAGCAAAGGACGGTAATGAAACAGATGAAATCAAACGACGGATAATACTAGCAAATAAGACGTATTATTCGGTACTTCCAATAATGAAATCCAAGAAACTGCACAGGAACAATAAGCTGCGGATTTATAAAACTATTATACGACCTGTGCTCTGTTATGGCAGCGAGACGTGGACATTAACGCGAACTTCCGAAAAAGTAGTTAACGCATTCGAAAGAAAGGTCCTCCGAAGAATTTTGGGACCTGTGAAGGAAGGAACGGAATGGCGAATAAGATACAACCATGAGTTGTATCAACTCTACGACGAGCCAGAAGCTTCAACGTTCATCAAGTTACGTAAACTGCAGTGGGCTGGCCATGTAGAGCGAATGGAAGACAGAAGAATCCCCAAACGTACTCTTAAAGGCAAAGCGAGTGGTAACCGGCCAGTAGGCAAACCACGCAAGCGATGGGAAGACTCGGTTGATGAAAACAGCAAAGCCATTCTAAAAATTAGCAGCTGGAGGACGCGGTCTTTGGATCGAGACGATTGGAGGCGACGACTTCAGGAGGCCAGGGCCCGATTTGGGCTGTCGCGCCATTGATGATGATGAACTATTTTACTGCACATAATTCGAAGCAAAAAAAAAAAAAACTTTAAGTTCGTGAATGCGGTACACCCTTACTACTCCTTTTGCGACCTTGCAAACAAATTTCATGAAATTTCGAAATTTTAAGAAATTAATTTTTCTCCTTACCTATTTTAGCTATCAACTTGAAAATTGGGTCCAAGTAAAATGATGAGAATATCATTAACGTCAACAAATATTGATCCGAATCCCTCACTTCTTCTACCCCTACAATGCAAATGCACAATTTTAATAAATGCGTTTCTTCCATTTACGTTAAGACTAGCAAAGCGCAAAGAATGATTTTTTTCCCAGAATTATTTCTATTACAATTGCAATGAATTTTGAAAAATTATCAACTTCACTTCTCTCCTTCTATCTTCTCCCATTCAGATTATACAAAATTTCGAAATTTCAATTATTTTTCTTCGAAATAATCAAAGCTATTAACTTGAAATTTTGATCCGAAATAAATATCGATTTGGCCCATTTGAGGCTTCTATAGTGCTTGCTTTACATTCAATAGGTCGTGGGTTCGATTCCCACTCCAGGCAGTAGGATTTTTTTAAGCACGAATTTTTCAGTTTCTAATAACGACGAAAAACTATTCGATGTAATGGGCAAATTGTGTAAAAGTGAAACAATGGTTTCTATTTGCTTTCTAGCATTCAGTCCCTCATAACATGTGCGAATATTTGTCATTAGCATCTAGTGGAACTGAAAAATATACCAGCTTCATAGCTAGTTACGGTCGTTCTCACTCTTCTTTTCCTACCTTCCCACTCCCAGTAGTCCTTCCCTTCATGACTAAGTTTGTGAATTGAACACAAAGGCCGAATTTTGTCTATAACACATGACATTCTTTTTATTAAAAAAATTTATTGGCAGCGATTTCCACAAGGACCTCTTGCTACCACCTAGCAATCAAGCTCCTATTTATTTGAGAATAGCCTTTTAGTTTCCCCCACTTTCGCTCTCGTGTTATTGTTAAAAATCGGTTGGAGCTCAATGTCAATGAGTCTTCTAGCGGAGACGGTATACCTCCCATTTCCTTAAAATTCTGCGCGACACGTTACCTTACCCCTTCAGAACTCCTTCAACCTCTTTTATTCAACAGAAATATTTTCGATGCGTGAAATGTAGTGAAGCAAATCAAACCCTGCTAATTACAGCCCGATAGCAATTACATCAGTACTCCCGAGAGAAATGAAAATTCCTGCTAATATTAAAATTATGGACAATGGATTAAGCTTTTGGAATTTAGAACAGATTAGTCCATAGCTTCCAATACGGATTATGATTAGAAAGATCTACAGAAGATCTCATGATTTACGAGAGTTTGGGACATTGATAAAGCATTCAGCAGAGTGTGGCACAAACCTCTTCTTACCAAATTAGATTGAGAGTTATTTTTTGTAACGCAGCATTCTTGGAGTTTCGGATGGATTTCTTCCTCATATTTGCCAATAAGTTCCGGCGTATCGCAGATATATGTTTCGAAAACGGTCCACAAATCGTAGTACATTTGCAACAGAAAAGTTGTATCATGTCGGACTTACCACGTCGAGCTTTGAAGAGCGAAATAAATCGATCCGTAAGATTACTTAGAACCGGGACATTAGTCTAAGGATATATGGCGTATAGGCCGCCGCTTTTTTCACAGAACTAGGAAGTATAATTATACGGTAGATCCGATAAGAGATGACTAATTCGTTTATGTAGACCCATTAGTTCGTGCTATAGAACTTTCCATTAAATTCAAGACGACACATAGAATATCTACTACTCTGCAATCTCAATTTAAATTTATAAATATTCATCCTCAAGATGTAATAGAGAATTGTAAGTACATAAGCAAACAAGAGATGATAATTTATCCCTTGACGACAAGGACTTATTCAAAATTCTAATCTCTTCATTTATTATATCCTTGTCCTGATGCGTCCTATTAGCTCTATCGTATGAAATGCTCTGTCGAAAATTATATAAAAATCAGCTCCTCTGATTCAGCAATAGATGATCGAATACGAAAACAAACTAGTTTTCATGGTTCGGGCCGCATTAGCATCAAGTTCGTTACTTTGCCTATCAGGAGTAATCCTATCACAGCAGATATCTATATCGCTTTCTACATATTTTTCCTTCATCCATCTAACGAAAATGTGTTTGGCCCGCAGCCAAATTGCTTTTCCTAGGACATGAAATCATGCCTCTCAAAATATGATTTTAATGCTGTTTCCCCATTATTCTACAAAATTTGAATATTACATTTGGCCGAGCCTGAAATTGGGGATGATACAAAGGAAGAATATCAGTTTAAAAAGAAATGTTAAAGAGGTTATGAGGGCTGCAGAGAAACATTGAAAAGAATTTATATTTTTTAACTAGTTGAGGTAAAATCGTCCGAGTTATTCTTGTCGAAGAAATTAAATCTATTATCTTCGCGGTGCAATAATTTTAAATTAACTGCATCCAATTATACCATTTCAAATGATGTGATAATCATAAAAGCAATTACCTGAAAATCAAACAATAACGTACTACTCGTGTTTGAGAATCGCAACACTAAACTATGAAACCACTGTTGAACTCTTAATTTCTCGTTTTGCAGTGGACCGAAATTTAATTGAAGAAAATAATCAACTCCACGCGAGTATGTCGTGTGTAGAACAACTATAATGTTGTGTTTCAAAAGCATATCCACGATTGCTATCTAAAAGTAAGCAAACTGAATTAATTCCAAATCTCATATGAATTATAGCGATTGAATAAAATTTTAGATTGTAGATAAATTCGACTGAATACAATTCGAATTATAAATGAAATTATTTACACAATTTAAATTATTTATTATTGAGCACAGTTTGTGTGTCATTTATTTCATTAGTGAGCTTTAATTCAGGAAAATAAATATATCGTGCTTTGACTATTATTGAAATTGTGTATCTGTTTAAAGAAAGATTTGAAAAAAAAATACTTTCACTTTGCTCCGTCATCACTGGACACTAGTTATAAGATAAGATTGGGTTAAGCTCAGTCAAGAAAAAAAAAACTTTTTCGAACAAAAGTTGTTTCGGCAACGAGTTCACTTATAGATACATGAAAAGGATAAATGAAAATTTTGACGGACGCATTCAGACATGTAAGCCGAATTTCGCAAAACTATCAAAGTTAATAATAGGAAACAATTAAAGTCAACATGTTAAAAAATTGTTTATAGTTTTGAAATTAATTACAAGAATTTTTTTAAAATGCATTTAAGACCATATTTTCCAATACGTTTTGAAATGATTAATAAATTAAGGACACGGCATCACGTGTACAATTAATGGAAGGAAGTAGTGAGAATACTTTCAAAATTAGATCGTTTCGCGGTCTGTAAAATAAACGACAGTCAGACCAAATTATCCAACTATAAACCAGAATCAAATTCAACCCTTCACTTTTCGTTTTAAATATTTCTTTCATTAAATCATTTTATAAATTTTAATCTGAAATAATTTCACAAAAATCTACCCATTCAGCTTTACAGAAAATTTAATATTCTACATGCTATAAATATGCTTCCATGCCTTTCTACTAATGTCTTTACACCACTATTGTTGTTACTTTGTAACGATAATTTTCAAATGCTCCGAGGCATTTTCATTACAACAGAGAGCTAACGCTTAGTAGATGATAAACGAAATAAGTTGCAAGCAAATTGTAAGTTTAAGAGCTAACCTGTGTAATAAATGTCCTGAAGCGCCTCGCTCATAAGTAAAACGATTTAACCTAAGTGAGTTTGACAAAATGAGCCTTAAATTGTTGACAAAAACATTCCCATAGCAGAATTTCGTACAGATAATTGTCGAGGAGGTCGACAATTTAATTATTTCGTGTTTTGTACCCGCTTAGCACGGCAATCGTCTAGACGTAAACTTAAGCATTCTCGTTTTTTTTTTTTAAACGTTTAGACCTAAATTAGAAGAAAGTAGGAACTTTTGTGAACATTTTTATGGGGAACGCTTAATATAAGGTGTGAAATTTGAAAAGTACTAAAATGGTGGCAATATAAATATTGAATTTATATATGCAAGCGTTTTATAGCGTAACAACTTAATATTTGATCGTTCAATTTCAAAAACTTTAAAAATCGAATTAATCTCTTAGTCCTCAAGCGTTTTCGATGAAAACCACGAACGATTACTTATGAGTATACTCCAAACTGCATAAATGGCCCAATGGACATTTTTGTTTTAACACATCGATGGCACACCACTCTAGACATTCATAGAGAGAACACTAGGTCACATTTCTCTCATACTATTTAACATTATTATTCTAATAATAACGTATTGTGATTTGCTACCCTGAAATTTTTGAAGTGTGTTATACTGTATATCACCCACTTATTCGCATTCATTTGTGGTGCGACACAGAATAAACACTGCAACTATCATACGATTCATGGCAGCTATTCTACCTTATCGCCTAGAGTTGAAGCGACGGCTACTCGATATGATAAGTGAGACAAGCTGTCACGGCATGACTAATATTAAACTACATTCTAATAATTAAAGACTGTTTCAAATTACAAAATTTAAAATTAAAATTCTTACAGCAATGTATATTCTGTAATATGATACTTTTACATTATTTCATTATACATATCTTAATTATTATATTTTGTTGTTATTTATTACATTTTAATTAACCTCTATGATGAAAATTATCTCTATGGTTATAAAATTCTGAGATATGTATTATTCCTGTTCTGAGTTCTACCGAAATTTATTTCGTTAATTACATTTATGGGTGAAAGATAAAAGTTATCGTGCAAATTATCCCCGCTATTTTCTCTAAGAAGATGAGAAAGAATTCTATTTTCGTGATTTTCAAGTTTTGAAATGCGTTTCTACGATAGTTTCGCCGAATATGATATGAGAGCCTCCATGCTAGATTTTCTATATATTATCTCATTATTATAATATTTATTTTGCATTCTAAATTATTTATTTATGCATTTCCTTAACACTTTTCTTTCA
Source organism: Chorisops tibialis (assembly GCA_963669355.1). Lineage (NCBI taxonomy): Eukaryota > Metazoa > Arthropoda > Insecta > Diptera > Stratiomyidae > Chorisops > Chorisops tibialis. The sequence continues at coordinate 107,698,821 of OY770262.1, read as the reverse complement.
AAAGCCTCCATTTTTTTGGCATAAGTTGTGGAGATTGTAAACCAACATGGAAATCCATAAGTTAAAATAGGTTTAATTATCTGCTTGTATAAAAGTAGCTTGGAATTTTTATGTAATTTTCCTTTCTTGTATAGCACACGAGACAACATATTAGTGACTATTCCAGCTCTTCCTAAAGGTAATACGTAGGAATTTTAAATTATTTTTAAATGTGGATTTCTTTGCCATCTAAACTGATCCTGAGCTGCCTACTGGATTGCTGGAACTTTTCTTATTCCCTTCCCATCTGCATTCCTAAAACAAATTCAATTTGATTTGTTTGTATTGATTTCTATACCCCAGACCTTATAGTAATCATTAATTTTATTTAAATAATGCCCCATTTTTCTAAGAGCTTTTCTGGCCTTTGCGACTCCACATATATTACTGTGTCATCAGAGATCTTGATAAGATATTACCATCGTCATCCTTCACATAATGAGGGAAGTCATGAAGAAATATGTTGTAAAGTTTCGGACCCAAAATTGATCCTTGAGGGACTCCGATCCTTACATGTATATCCTGTGATCTCTCAGTATCCATACAAATGAAAGGCTTCCTATTTATAAGGAAGCTGTGCAGCAGTATCATGAGATGTGGCGGTAGATTGAGCGAAATGTAATACAGTAATCCATCTCTTCATACCATATCAAAGGCTTTCTTGATGTCAAGAGAATATAATACGGTGACCTGTTTTTTAGTTCATGGTAATGTCGTTATGAATGTTTAAAAGAGCGTGCTCAGTGGAGTGTTTATACTCTAGATGAAATCTGAGAGTATATTGTGTTTGCCTTACCGTTTGTAACGCTAAGAAATAATGCTTGCACAGAGCCGCCAAGGGTACAGAAATATTTGTTGTCGCTCAAAAACTTCGATTCCGAGTTGCTGTCTGTCCGTCTGTTCGTCTGTTCGTCTGTCCGTCTGTCCGTCTGTCCGTCTGTCTACAGCATAACTCTCAAACGCTTTGAGCTATCGTGCTGAAATTTGTTGTGTGTCATTTTTAGCAAAAAAGAAATTTTAAGTTCGTGAATGGGCCACATCCCCCCACTCCTTCTACCCCCTCCCATACAAACTTCACGAAATTTCGAAATTTTCAGAAATTGATTTTTCTTTGAAACTATTTAAGCTATCGATTTTAAATTTGGGTCAAAGTATTATGATATAGATGTCATTAATATGACGGAATATTGATCCGATCCCGTCACTCCTTCTACCCCCTCCCATACAAATGCATAATTTTGAAAAATGCAGTTTTTCAATTTTCAATGAAACTAGCAAAGTTAAAAAAACGAATTTTTGCCAAATTTAATTTTATTATAATTCCAATCAGAATTAAAAAAATTATCAACTTCACCTCACTCCTTCTACCCCCTCCCATACAAATTTCACGAAATTTCGAAATTTAAATTAAATTATTTTTATTCGAAACTGTTAAAGCTATCAACTTGATATTTTGCATAAAGTATAAAAATAGAAATATCAATAACGAGAAAAAAATGTGTTTTGATCCGTACACTCCTTCTACCCCCTCCCATACAAATGCATCATTTTTGTTAAGTGCATTATATCGATTTCCATTAAAACTAGAAAAGTATAAACTTAAAATTTTGCCAGAACTTGTTTTTTAATAATTGCAATAAACGGTAAAAAAAATTATCAGCTCCTCTTCACTCCTTCTACCCCCTCCCATACAAATATCTGTATTATAAATTCAAGAAAAGCATTTCTCCTTCGAATATATTAGAACTATCGAATTTGAAATTGAATCAAAGCGTGGTGATAAGGATGATGATAAGCAGTTTCAAAATCATCTTAAACACTCCACTTCCTCTGCCACCTCCCATACAAATGCCTCAATTTCAAGAAAACTATGTCCAATTGAAAATAATGAAAGCTACAAACCTTAAATTCAGCACGAAATATTTTGCATACCACATTAGGTGTCATATCCAAAAATTACAAACCTTCCTCCTCTCCTTCTACCACCTCCCATACAAAAGTCACTATTAATTATTGAAAAGAATTGGAGGTGACATATTTTCCGGTACACTGAACTCTTTCTCATTTCGTCTAGAGTATCATATGATTGGGCTTTACGCCCAATCATAATTCTTTTATGTTTTCTTTTAAAACCAAATTGTTCATCAGAAACGGTCTTGTGATCCTCCCAAAATTCGTCTAATCTTTCGCTAAGAATTTCTCAAATAACTTTCCTGAATTAGATAATAGAGAAATTGGCCTAAAGTCGCCAACATCGTAGGAATCTTTCAACTTCTGAATTGCCATAAATTTTGCGATTTTCTATGTGGTTGGAAAGTATCCACAACTAATACAATTGTTAAATACAATTTGTAGATACATATTTATACTCTAGATGAAACCTGAGAGTATATTGTGTTTGCCTTACCGTTTGTAACGCTAAGAAATAATGCTCGTACAGAGTCGCCAAGGGTACAGAAATATTTGTTGTTGCTCAAAAATCTCGATTCCGAGTGACCGTCTGTCTGTCCGTCTGTCTACAACATAACTCTCGAAAGCTTTGACCTATCGTGCTGAAATTTTTCATATATCATTTTTAGCAAAAATAGTAACTTTAAGCTCGTGAACGGGCCACATCCCCCCACTCCTTCTACCCTCTACCATACAAATTTCATGAAATTTGGAAATTTAAAGAAATTGATTTTCCTCCGAAACCGTTTCAGCTAATGACTTGAAAATTAGGTAATAGTATTATAATAAAAATACCATTACTGTAAAAAAATATTGCTCTGATCTCCTTACTCCATCTACACCCTCCCATACAAATGTACAATTTTCAAAAATGCTTTTATTCGGTTTGCATCGCAACTAACAAAGCTAAAAGTTCCAATTTTTGTCAAAATTAATATTATTACAATTGCAACCAATTTTGTAAAAATTTCAACTTCACCTCATCCTTTCTACCCCCTCCCACACAAATTTAACGAAATTTCGGAATTTGAACAAAATTATTTTTCTCCAAAATCGTCAAGGCTATTAACTTTAAATTTTGAGGAAAGTATACTATTACAAGTATCATTGATGCCCAAAAATTTGGTTTTGATTCGAGTACTCCTTCTACCCCGTCCCATACAAATAGACAATTTTGATAAAATGCATTTAATCGATTTTTATTGAATCTAGAAAAAGTACAAGCTTAAAATTTTGCCACAGTTTGTCCCTTAATAATTGCAATAAATGCTAAAAAAAAATATTAACTTCGCTTCACTCCTTCTACCACCTCGCATACAAATTTTCGTATTGAAAACTCCAGAAAAGTATTTCTTCTTCGAGCATATGAGTAACAAGGCAATATGATTAGGATGTTGAAAAGGAGATTCAAAATCACCCAAAACCTCCCACTTTCTCTGCCACTTCCCATAATTCAGGTAAAAATTGTTCAATTTCCTCGAAAATTATGAAAGCTACAAACTTTAAATTCAGCATGAAACACTTTGTATACTACGTTCGGTGTTATATACAAAAATTACAAACCTTCCCCCTCTGCTTTTACCACTTCCCGTACAAAAGTCACAATTCGAAAGAATTTAAAATGACATATTTTCCGGTACAATAAACTATTTCCTATTTCATCTAGAGTATCATATGATTGGGCGTTACGCTCAATCATAATTCTGTTATGTTTTAATGCAGACTTAGACAACCTTTTAATTATAAAATAAGACTTAGACAACCTTTTAATTATAAAATAAGCTGCCAACAAGTCGCGCGCAACTTTATTATTTTTGGGACAAGTTAAAGATGCATGGAAAGTCAATATGCATGTTAAAGTGGTTAGGGAAGACTAAGTGGAACCCCCTTTCACAAGTGGAACCCCTTTCACAAGAGAAACCTCCTTTATCAAGTGGAACCCCTTTAACAAGTGGAACCCCCTTTAGGGCAGGGATGATGCCAATTCAACACTTAGTTGCGAACACGATCAATAGCTCCAGTACATGTAATCAATATTTCATTCGTTTATGCAAGTTTGGGTTTTTATGAGGGATGGGTGAATGTCAATAATTTTTCAATTGATAGCTTCAATTACGTCCAATATTTTCTACATAGAATGTTAGTTTCATAGACGAAGTTTCATAGAATTTTCATAAAATTTTGTGTATTTTACATTCACGAAACCAATCATTTGTATGGGAGGGGGTAGAGAAAGTACGGGAAATGTAAAATTTGTGATGCAGTTTTATTTCATTTCTTTTGTAAGGTGCTCGTACAAAATTTCAAGTTCATAGCTTTTAATTTGTTGGTTAGCAGTTGATTTAATTAAATTTGTCGAAATATGGAGGGGGTAGAAGGGCAAGTGCGATCTCAAAACTTTTGACGCAGTTCTGTTTCAACTATTTTTGAAAGTTTTTGTGCAAAATTTCAAATTGATAGCTTTTAATTTTTAGGTTATAATTGATTTTTTTAAAATGGTCGAAAAAATTATTTTGTATGGGAGGGGGTAGAAGTTTGGAAGGTATTCGACCAGTTAATATTTCTTTCTTTTAGAGATTTTTTTAAATGTATTTTGGAAATTTTCAAGTTTTTACCTTAAAATTTCATTTAAAAATTTTCAGCTTATGTGTTTTTTCATTGCACATGAAACACCTTGTGCACGTTAGACCAGGGGGGTCGGTGCATAACAATTGCAGAATTTTTATTATTTTTTCTGTATGTATAATAAATAGATGTATCCACATGGAAAATTTAAACTTTTTATCTTTTACCAGAGCCCTAAAAAAATCACTCAAAATTTTCGACATTTTTGCTTACCACCTTCCGACGTAAAATTTTTACCAAAATTCAAAACTATTTCGTTCTACAATTTGACAAAATTTGAATTGATATCTGCACTCAGTTTTGAGATATAATGGTTTGAAATTTTGGAAAATGCCCTACTACTATTTTGTCCAAATGTTATATTTTTTTCGTATTTCTCTAGTATAGCTTAATATAAGTACCAAGTTTCAATTACATAACTCAACAAATAGCCGAGATATTGATTTTTAAGTGTTTTTCTTTGCAAGGGATAGAAGAAGTGAGGTGAAGTTGAAGTACAATGGCGCTACAGCCAAAATTGAAACTTGGCCTCCTGATATTCAGGTTCCTTAACATTTTTCATTACTTATTGTGGAAGAGTTGTTAGTTCTTCGCACAACCCTCTTTCCACGAATTTTTTATTTTCGTAGATTGAGGTGACCAAGGTATATCCAAGTAGGCAATGGGCTGGAATTGTATATTGCGCCGACCGATATTTGAACTCACGACCTTCGCATTACAAGACCAACACGGTACCCACTACGCAAACTACACCCTAGCTTGATTTTAAAACTGATTGCAATTATAATCAAATTAACACAGGCAAAAATTTGTTCATCTACCTTTGCTACTACTACAATGGCACTACAGCCCAAATCGGGCCTTGGCCTCCTGACCTTCACGTTTCTTAACATTTCCATTACTTATTGTGGCAGGGTTGTTAGACCTTCGCACAACCCTCTATCTACAAATTTTCATTTTCGTAGATTGAGGTAACTAAGCTATAACCAAGCAGGTAGTGTGCAGGAATTATGCGTCGACTGAGATTTGAACTCACGATCTTCGCATTGTAGACCAACACGCTACCCACAATGCTACACCCTAGCTCTCTAGCTTTGCTAGCTTCAATGAAAATCGAATACATACATTTTTGAAAATTGTGCATTTGCATGGGAGGGGGTAGAAGGAATTAAGGGATCGAATCAATATTTTGTTATGTTAATGATATATACATTGTTATAGTTTGACCCGAATTTTAAGTCGATAACTTATATAGTTTTGAAGAAAAATGAATTTCTTAAAATTTCGAAATTTAATGAAATTTTAATGGGAGGGGAAATGTAGGCCGTATTTATACTCTAGATGAAATCTGAGAGTAATATAAGTTTGCTCTAAAGTTTGTAACGCTAAGAAATAAGGCTCGGAGAAAAAAATGAATGATACAGAAGATAATATTATCACTCAAAAATCTCAAAACCGGATGTCCGTCCGTCTGTGCGCGCTCTAGCTTGAGAACGCGTTGAGCTAGATAGTTCAAATTTCGTACACGTCGTTTTGGACAAAAAAAAGTAAGGTCAAGTTCGTGAACGGGCCAAATCGCTCCACCCCTTCTACCCCCTCCCATACAAAATGACACAATTGCGCAATTTGACAATAAACGGATTTGCGCGAAATGTATAAAAGCTATTGGCCTGAAATGGAACATGTTACTTTTATGATAATATCAATCTACCGTACAAAAATTATGCGTGTCCTCGCCCTCCTTCTACCACCTCCCATACAAACTGTACTTGTCATGAATTACTCTAAGCCAATTTACTCAGTGCGTATAAAATTTAGCGGGCTCAAATTGGGCACCAAATATTTATTTCAAATTTTTAGTAAGGCCAAAAAAAATTAGACGATTAGCTTCACCCCTTCTACCCCCTCCCATACAAAATGACACAATTTCGCAATTTGACAATAAATGGATTTACTCAAAAAGTATAAAAGTTATTAGTCTGAATTTTGGGATATATTACTTTCATAATAATTTTAATCTACAGTAGAAAAACTATTTGCGTCCTCCTTCTCCTTCTACCTTCTCCCATACAAACTACACTTTTCCATGAAATGCTGTAAGACGATTTTCTCAGAACATATAACAATTATTGAGCTCATATTTTGTAATAAATACTTAATTTGTATTATCACTAAGATCAGAAAAAAATATTTCATTAGCTTCACCGTTTCTACCCCCTCCCATACAATATGACACAGTTTCACAACTTAACAACAAATCGATTTTCTTGAAAAGTATGAATGGCACTAGTCTGAAATTTCAGGGATGTCAATTTATAGTATTCCTAGTTATTTCTGAAAAAATCACAAAAATCCCCCCACTCTTTCTACCACCTCCCATACAAACTGCACATTTTCACTAAATCTAACTCACTAATTTTTTCAGTTCCCATTCAATTTTTGGGGTAAGCATTATGTACAAGACATTTTTATAGCTGCTTTAGCATGATGGGGAAAAAATTAGTTCAATGCTTCAATCCCTTCCAACACTTCCCATGCGAAATTTCTTGGGATCACAAAAAATTCTATTTCATCTAGAGTATTGTAAGATTGCGCTTTACGCGCGATCGTAGCCCTGTTATGATTAAAGTTAATTTTTAATGGTACACAATAAATTTCAGCATGATAGCTCAAAACGTTTGAGAGTTATGCTATAGACAGACGAACAGACAGATAGACGGTCACTCGGAATCCGCCATACGTGTACGCTCCAACGGCATTCAAAAACCCATACCTCTGACACCTTTATAGAAAGATAAGTCATTTTTGGGTGGATTGTACACTGCATGGGGATCTTTCATTGCCTAAATTTTGATGAGTAGGGCCGAAAGAAGGTGGCGGAGAGAGGATTTAGGTCAAAAACTGCGTTTGCGAATGTATCCACTACGAATACAGATAGAAAGCTGAAACTCGACACTCGGGCATTCTGATTTATGGAAAAAAAAAGAAAATAAATAAATTTATTTATCCAAGAACGGCTGCACCGATTGCAATGAAACTTCCACAGATTATTAGGTCTGCCTCGGGGAGTAGTAGGTTTTATTTTTCTCCCCTCACGTCTTCTACCCCCTCCCATACAAAGTGACTCATTTTCAAAAACTCACAATAATCAAATTTTTATGAAAACTATGAAAGCTATTAATTTGAAATTTAAAATATATTATTTCTATTATAAATGCAATCTTCAAGTATATAAATAGTTTGAGTCCCCAACTCCTTCCACCACCTCCCATACAAACTAAACTTTTTCATGAAATACTATACTCCAATTTTCTCAGTACGTATAACTTTGATCGAACTAAGATTTTGTATTAAATCCTTAATTATCATTGTTATTAATGTCAGGAAAAAACTAACCAATTAGGTTTACTCCTTCTACCACCTCCCATACAATCTGACACAAATCCACGACTTTACGAAAATTCGATTTTCTTGAAAAGTGGGAATGTTACTGTTCTGAAATATAAAATATATCAATTCAATGATAATTGTAGTTGCTTATCAAAAAATAACTAAAAACCCTCCACTCCTTGCACCACCTCCTATACAAACTGCACTTTTTCATGAAATATTCTAAACCAATTTTCTCAGTACGTATAGCTTTGATCGAGCTAAAATTTTGTACTAAATCTTTAATTAGCATAATTATTATTATCGGGAAAAATTAACCGATTAGCTTTACTCCTTCTACCCCCTCCCATACAATGTGACACAATCCCACGACTTTGCAAAAACTCGATTTTCTTGAAATGTGTGAATCTAACTGATCTAAAATTTAAAACACATCAATTGCATGGTGATTATAATTGTTTCTAGAAAAATTACCAAAAACCCTCCATTCCTTCTACAACCTCCCATACAAACTGCACTTTTTCATGAAATACTCTAAACCAATTTTCTCAGTACGTATAACTTTGATCGACCTAAGCTTTTCTGATGAATCCCTAATTAGTATTATTATTATTATCGGGAAAAATTAACCGATTAGCTCCACTCCTTCTACCCCCTCCCTTACAATATGACACAATTTCACGACTTTGCAAAAACTCGATTTTCTTGAAAAGTGTGAATCTAACTGATCTGAAATTTAAAAGATATCAATTGCATGGTGATGATAGTTGTATCTAGAAAAATTACCAAAAACCCCGCACTCCTTCTACCACCTCCCATACAAATTGCACAATTTCACTAAATCCAATGCACTAAGTTTCTCAAGTTACCTATTCAGTTTTTCAAGCTTAAATTTGGTGCGAAATATTTTTATAGCTACTCTAGCATGGTGTGAAAAAAATTAATTTAGTACTGTCATCACTTCTATCACTCCCCACACAAAAATTCTTAAGATTACAAAAATTTCGATTTCATCGGTAGTATCATATAATGGGGCTTTACGCACAATCGAAGTCCTGTTATGTTTTTAAGCTTAATGTCATTTTATTTGAGCTTTTTTCAATTAACACAAGCTACAACTATTCACATGTCCTTAACACGTATTACATATGATCTCGAATCACGGGTTTGATTTGATCACGAGCCTCTCCCATTCAAATGCAAGTATCATGCTATCATTCTTAATAATTTATGGTTCTGACTCCAACAAAATACAAAACATTGTGTTCAAAGAGCCATTAAAGTAAACGGATTATATATCCCATATAATGTATTACTAACTACATTCTCAAAAATTGCTTATTAATGCGATTTTTATGCGGACGAAGTCGCGGTTGTTTGCTAGTAATATAATATAATAATGAAAACAAGAAACAAAATAGTGAAAAGGTCATTGAAACCACCAACTTTTCTCTGATCTCTAATTGATCTTGGAATACTATTCCAAAGTTGATCTTCGAATACTATTCCAAAGTATAACGCCATGCACAAAAAACAATCCATAGCTTTGCCTAAATCTGTAGCGGGGTTGAATAAGATCCTGAGTTCTAGTGGAAGTGGTAAATTGAAGCTTCGAAAAAAGATATTTCGGAACCATTTTACTTACCACTTTATACATCATCAAAGCAAGCTGATATTTTAGAGAGTTGAAAATTGTTACGTTTAAAATCACATACATAGCTGTTTGAGGAGATATCTTCCTCTTGAATACTAAATATATATGTAGCACATTACTTTAATTTTATGACTAGATTTTCTATACTATAAGTCCAACACATACACCATAAGTAAGTATAGGAAGAATTAATGATCTTACCAAAAGTTTTCTACTGGTTGCTAAACCATTAAGTGTTCTTAAAACACCGTATACCTTTTCAGTACAGTAACTAATATGATCACTCCACGTTAGCGTGTTATTAAATATTACAGCAAGATTTTTAATTTTTTTTTGTATGGAATTACGATTTGTTGAATATTATATATCGTATATAATATTTTAGGGAAAAGATCAGTGTTAACACAACTAGAACCAATGAGAATGGCCAGTGACTTCCGAGGATTTATTCGGATATCATTCAGAAATATTTCCAAGTCTTTATTTAGTTTACTGATAACATCTGCTATTTCGAAGGTGTTCATTTCTATTAGTATTTGAATATCATCTGCATGTAAGGTTATGTTGCTGAACTCAATATAGTTCACTATATCATTAAGATAGAGAGAGAAGAGAAATGGTCCCAGTATGGATCCTTGCGGGACTCCTGCATTCAAAACAATCGCGTCTGAAGTAATATTGCCTATACTTACTAGTTAGATATGATGATATCATTTTATTCCAGCACTTGAAAAATTATACTCGCTGTCAAGTTTTCTTAACAGTTTATTATGATTTATGGAATAAAAAGCCTTTGAACAGTCAAGTAACACAAGTGCGCTAATTGCGATTATCCAAACTAATTCGCAGGCTCTCGACAATGTTAATTAATGCCGTTTCAGTGCTGTGTTTGGATAGACACCCAGATTGTCGGCGATGTTATATAATTGGTAACAGCCTGCCCTAGAACCCCCATTAATTTAGTCTTCCCTAACCACCCTAAACTCTATTTTGACTTTCCACGCATTCTTAACTTGTCCCAAGAATAATAAAGTTGTTCCCGACTTGTATGCAGATTTTTTACACTCTAGATTCGTTTATTGTGTTTGGCTTACCGTTTAAAACGCTACGAAATAATGCTTGCACAGAACCGCCAAGAGTACACAGATATTTGTTGTCGCTCAAAAACCACGATTCTGAGCGATCGTCTGTCCGTCCGTTTACAACATAACTCTTGAACGCTTTGCTCCGCTACAAGACCACGATACCAATTCGAAAGATAATATTGGTATCCAGGACCGAGCGTTTTGAAAATTCTATGATGGAGCAGGGACAACGGCAGCGTGGAATGACCTAAAAATTGTCTTACGGGATTTTAATGCAAAAATCGGAAAGGAGAAAGCTCATAGAGGAACGTGCTTCCCACATCGCGATATTCACAAACGAACGTGGGCATCACACCTTCAACCAAATAGACCACGTACTGATTGAGAAAAGTGCTGCTTCCAGCATACTTGATGTATGAGTTGTATCAAATCTACGACGAGCCAGAAGCTTCAACGTTCATCAAGCTGCGTAAACTGCAGTAGACTGGCCATGTAGAGCTACTGGAAGACAGAAGAATCCCAAAACATGCTCTTAAAGACAAAGCGAGTGGCAATCGGCCAGTAGGCAAACCAGCGATGGGAAGACTCGGTTGATGAAAGCTGCAAAGCCATTTTAAAAATTAGCAGCTGGAGGACGTGGTCTTTGGTTCAAGACGATTGGAGGCAACGTCAGGAGGCCGGGCCCGATTTGAGCTGTCTCGCTGTTGACGATGATGATGATCTGTAGACGTTGCATTTGGAAGATTGTTCGAACACTGATAACAGCGTATCCTATATTTCTTTTGCATTAGTCTTCATGCGAACGTAGACACTGTTCTTTTAAACAAAGTTCAATCTGCCACTTCCAAGTTTCCCACTGAAATTCATTGGCTAGCCTCCGAATGCTTGCGCCATTTTTTTCTTTTCGGCTGCGCGAATGTTTTAGTCCTATATGCTGGATTACACGGAAGTACCAAAAAATCGTCCAAAGTATTCACTTCAACTGCGCGTTGAAGTGAATACTTTGGAGTTGTGCTGGGCCCATAACCTGAGATGGGAAATAGAATTTTCGTTGATTAAATACGAGCTTTTGTGTGAAACAAGATAAATTTATTTTAAAACCATGTGTACGATGACGGATGTGAAACAATAACTAAGTGTATCAACTTATAGAAAAGAAAAATTGACTGAAAGCAACATCTGAGTAAGTTAGATACATGAAACAGTTTATACTTTAACAGAATGTCAATGGAATTCACTCTATTTCTTGCCATTTTATGATATAGTACCAAGAATAGTTAATCATGATAAATGATTTTGATTCGCTGCGTATGCTAATACACTCAATGTGGGCGAAATGATACACGGCACTACGGATGATAATAAATGCAACAGAAATTTTAATCAAAAATGAGTAAAGAGGTGAATATGATTTTCTTAAAAGTGAACACAGATTTCTCGCACAAGAATTTTTAATAATTTATCTTTGCTTTTCATCCGATATCTGTGAATTTAATTTTAACTTAAGGCTCCATTTTTAGAACTTCCACATCCGAAATAATATTCTCACATACTCGTAAACATCATAGGTTTCATTGAAAACCGTATTCGAGATATCAGACAGACGGATGGTTGTATTTTAAAAATTATTTGGTTTTAAAATTATGGGGAATTTAATACTATTTCAATTGACATTAATTCAAATATTTCACAAATAAATCTTACTGAAACACTACCCTTTAAAAGTGCCGGTTTTATTTCAAATAATTTAAATTCTAATATTAATTGGAAAGTGTTGACTCCCTAGAGTGGCAATCGAATCTACGACATATTTAAATTTAATACGTCCCCACTACGAGACTCATAATTTAGATGATCTACGTACACTTACTCCAAATATGAAATACTTTGATCCACCATAAATATAACCCTCTTAAATTACCAAAATAATTAGCAAAACAAAACAAGTAAAAAGTAAAATTCATCAAAATTATTTTACATTTTCATCTTTGTGTCATATTTAAAAGTTGTAGCTAGATGTGAAATATCGAAATAAAAAATATACTGACATTAAAACCGTATCCTTGACATATCCTTTAAACTTCAAATTTTTCAAAAACAAATTCTAAGGAAAGCCAAAAAAAATCTAAAAGAAAACTTTCAAAGAATACTTTACCAACACCATACTTATGTTACATTCAACATCTTATACGTTTATTTGACTGAATCAAAAAACTTGAAAAAAAAATTTCAAGCAGCGAAATTCCCACATTCCTATAACCTTCTAAAGAGAAAAAAAATTTTTTTCTCATACTCACTTAAAAAGAATTGGTTTAACCTTTCATATCCTTCAGAAAGAAGAACTTTAAAACTTTGTGTTGTATGTAGTACGATGAAAGTTAGAAATTGTAAAATTACTTCCTCGAGAGCATCAAGTAAGAACAGAAGAGGATAATTCTACAAAAAAGAACTTGACTTACGAATGTTGTGTGTAATACACCTAATTAGGCGCATTATATGGTTCAAAAATAGAATCTGAGATTAGGTCAAGCTTTCAGGCATTTTTTAGAAATACGAGTAATAGCTACTTATATATTTTTATCGTATTTAAAACTGAATGCTCTAGATGTAATCTGAGAGTATTTTGTGCTTAACTCATTATTTTTAAGGATCAGAAATACGGCTTGAATGAAATATAAAGGGTACAGAAAAGTTTACAGTCTATTCGACATTTTCTTCATGTTTTTATGTAATAATTCGTAGTTCCTGACTCCGTCATTCATCTCTCATACAAAATTGATTTTATTTTATTATTATAATGATATAGTATTGTGGTTTGGTGAATGTATTCACAGTGCATTTCGAATTACACAGAAAAAAAAATTTGCGACCCTGAAATTATATTTTTCACGTTTCATGACTAAATTAGCCTAAAAAAGCACAAAAGGGACCCATATCTCCGAGACCGTTAAAGGTAGAATGATGGTTTTTGGTTAGATTGTTAATTGAACAAGTAAGCTTGATTGCCTAAATTTTGTGGAGTATAAGGTGGAAGGGAAAGGCGGAGGAAAGAAAAGAGTCAAAAATTACACTTGCTAATATCTCCACTACGAATGCAAGTAGAAAGCTGAAAATTAGAATGGGTATAGAGAGGGTTGTGGGACAAACTCAAACAATAATTTAAATTTTTTATCCATTGGCGTCCGAAAAGGGGGAGGGCTTTTTTTTTTGCAAATGATTATATCTTCGGAACTACTTGATCCAAAAAAATCTTATTTCAAAATCAATTAGGTGACATACAGTTCTACTATAATCTACTAAAAAGGAGGCCAATAATTGTAAGGTAGAGGGTCAGGTGGGACGTAAAGAAAAGTTGAAATTTTGTCAAATGTAGAGCTATATGATCTTCGCATAAATGCACTTGTATCTTGTTGGGAGAAGTATATTGCATCTGCTGGTACCTATTTTGATTAATAAAATTAAGTTTTATAACAGTTAAAGTTGTTTGAATTTTCACTAGCACGGTTGTCATTTCATCTGCAATAACATAATAAAATTTTCGTAAGAATTTCAAGAATGGGGTTGTAAGGGGAACGAAGTTTTGAGTCAAAATTTCACTCATTTTTTTTAGGGCTCTGGTAAAAGATACAAAGCTAAAATTTTGCAGATGCATACATCCATTTGATATACATAAAGAAAAAATATTAATTTTAACCAAAACTATTTTTCACCAAAGGGGTGCCCTAACCTGCACTAGTTATTTCACGTGTATTGGAAAAAACACAAAAACTTAAAATTTTAGAGTAAAATTTGAAGCTACAAGCTTGAAAATTTATAAAATTCATGTAAAAATACTTAAAATTTAAAGATGTTATCTAGTCGAATACCTCCAAAACTTCTACTCCCTTCCATACAAAAGTATTTTTTGACCATTTTTAAGAAATCAATTCTCAACTTGAAATGTTGTACAAACACTTCTAAAAATATTACAAATCAAAATGGATTAAAAGTTTTGGAATCTCCCCCGCCCTTCCACTCCCTCCCATGCAAAAATTTTGACCAATTTCAATAAATCAACTAATTAACAACAAATTAAAAACTACGAACTTGATATTTTGTACGAACCCCTTTCAAAAGAAACTTAACAAAACTGCATCACAAATTTTGCTATTCCCTCACCTCCTCTATCCCCTCCCATATACATAAATATATGGTCTTAAGAATATAAAATACGTCGAGAATTTGATAGAATTTACTTCGTCTGTGAAACTAACATTCTATACAGCGAATTTTAAGCGCAATTCAAGCTATCAATTAAAAACTAATTGACAAGTAGCCATCTCTTCTATGGCGCAACCCCGCAATCACCTCCCCCATACAAACCCGAACTTGCATATATAAACGAATGAAATATTGATTCTATATACGGGAGCCATAGATCGTAATCGCAGTTTAGTGTTAAATAATTGAGAACAGCCCTGCCCTAGAACACATAGTATTCCCTATCCACCCTAACTTGCATATTGACTTACCACGTATCCTCAACTTGTCCAAAAAATAATAAAGTTGCGCCCGGCATATTAGCAGATCTTTCTTCGAAATAACTCCAGCTAACGACATGAAAACTTGACACTGATTAGCAAGATTATGTTAAGATTCGCTCACGCTTCCTGACACCTCCCAGACAAAGCCCATCACTTTGGAAAATCCAATTTCTCAACTTTCACCAAAATAATTGGACTGAAAACATGACATAAAAATCTTTCAGATCAAGTTCAATGAAATTTTTAAAAATTAATTATAACTAATTCCATACTTCTACCACAAATTTTTCAATATTGGCCAACCATTTTGAAGCGTTTCATGATTAAATGAAGCAAAATCTGCAACTAAATGACAAAATAGCATGGAATTGCATAAAAGATTAGTTACATAAATCTCCAATACAGAAAATTGAAATTTTTGAGTTCCTGATCCGTTACCAAATTATAAGTTATGTTACTCTACGGTATGTCTTTCGCATTTGATATTGGATTACCTGATTGGATTTATTTCAAATCGTCCTGCAATAATCCGACATGTTTACCACATACATAAGAGCACTCAATGTTCATCCATTTTCCAGGTGAGTAGGTTGTGTGCCGATACTTTTCCTTCGGTTTTCGTTGATAAAAAAAATCGGTTAATTTCCGTAGCTGAACGAAATCATAATCTGCTGCTAAATTGGAAATCATAAGAAGGATTGAGTCACTACACATAGATTCGACGTTTTTGCCGGTAGTACTCAGGCATTCAATTTATAATCCGCCGTGAGCTACCGAGATGTACCCATTCAACCTGCTGCTGTAAGCAAACTGATTAACAGGCCGCGCTAATTTTTGGGATAACAATTAAGGTCAGTCCTGTTTACTAAAAAAAGAATAGAAATATCATTTCCCAGACTAATTTTAATTACAAATTCCCGACACTTTACGGTCACAATGTATATGAGATTCATTCAGTCACGAGTTTCAACTAAGAATGCTAATTCGAAAGACGTAACATTTCTAGTGGGAGTTCTAACTCAAATAAGAGGGTTCATTCATCATATTTACACACTCAGAAAAAAAATCTAGTAAAATCAATAAATATGGGTATGATTGAAAGTGATTCAAAAATATTTTTGCTTCAAAAGTATATTCATTTGAATCAACGGAAAATACTTTCACTTTGTTATACTTTAGAAATAATTGTATATCCCGATGAATCAAAAGATTTGTATTTTTAAATAAATTGCACGCATTTTTGAAATGATAATAAGTGATTCAATATTATGTAAAGTAAAGGATTCACTTTAATTTAATGAGATTTGGTTTTGTTAACATAATTACACTCACATTGATTTGAACAGATCTCTGTGTCATTGAAATAACCAGAATCACTTTTTTTTCAACTAGATATTGACGTTAAAAACAACGTTTATTGTTCAAAAATAATTTATTCAAACCATTTTTTAAACTGAATCAGTTATAATTCTTAATTTTGTACTTGCAGTTCAATATGCAAATATTTTGTTATACAAAATAGTTAAATAATATAATAAAAACAAAATATAATCAAATTTCAGTACGGGTATTATGCATAGATTTACAAATATTTATTTATCAAATACACCTTTCCATTTTTTGAAGTGTAAATGTGAAGAGAAGTGCTAGTGAAATATTCAATTTTTATGTAAAAGCAATTTCCCTTTAGAGAATCTTACTTCGTAGAATTGAACGTGGGAAGCAAAACATTTTTTTCAATTTCTTCTGATAGAACGTAAAGTGATGAACTCAGTTCAACTAAATAAACTATTTTAAATTGTTTGATTGCATTGTTAATTACAGTATGCCAGTAATAATTGCTTCTATAATATTTACCACGATAACTGCCAGATTTTGAAACGCTTGCAAATTTAAAATTTCGTAGCTGACTAAGATCTAAATCTTCTTCTGAAATATCAACATCCTTTAACTCGATTAATTCGGTATCACCCATTTCAATTTATACTAAACTAATTATATATTACATAAATCTGTAACGCGATTCTGAATTACTAGTACATCTGTTCAAATCATATTGTTGCGAGCTAGGGGTTCGCTGGGATTTCAAGTAAAAACACAATTCGTTTAAAAATAAGTGATAACTTATTTATTCGCACTTTACCTTAATTCGCACTATATGGCACTACCGCCGCGTACTTTTCTATCACTTTCACTGGTTCGCGTCTTCCATAAATAAAAGTCGCTGAATAACTAACTGCTCGCTGAAAGCTTTCGCGCTTTTATACATTTTATGGCAGTTCTCGAAGCTTCCTTCAGTGTGTATGTGTGAACAGTTCTCAAAGCTTCCTTCGGAGTGTATGTGTTATACTGGAAAGCTCTAGATCTTTAATTGTAGCTTCCTACATAGTGGAGTATACTGCTCTACCTAATTCTTGTCTATTCGAGAGAGATCGAGTTGCGGGGTTGCCAGATCTGCATGTAACAATATTATTTTCTGAGTGTAAATTAACACCTTTTCCTTTAAAATTTTGAGTGACTGTAATATATTTAAAATATTCGGATCTAATTTGTTAGAACATTGAACCGAATCTTCCTGATTTCCAATACAAGAGGTTTAATTGGTATAGATTGTGATTGAATGAACTGTTGTTTTGCCACATTAGTTTAACTTTTATGTCTGTTCAGAATATATAAATGATTTGAAATAAGTAAATAGTTGCGTACAGCCATTTTATTGATACTGCAAAGTTGAATTCATGAAATGACTAAATTTAAAATGGTTTCTGAGTTCTATAAGCATTTCAAACTGACGAGTGCATTTAAGGGGAGCACTCCCAAGAGCATTTTCAATGCAAATTGAGGTACACTTTTCTTAGGAACTCGTCTCGTCTCGTCGCAGCGCTACAGCCCCTTTCGGGCCTTGGCTTCCCGTAGCCGAAGTATCGGTCCAGTGACCGCGTCCTCCAATTTTGAAATCCGAGCAGCGATGAACAGTCTTCGTCAACAGAGTCGGACCAGCGTTTCCTGGGTTTTCCCTCGAATACCTTTTTAGGTATTCGAGTTTCGTCCATCCTTTGTACATGGCCAGCTCATTGCAGCTTTCGCAGTCTGATGATAGTGGAAACCTCCGGTTCGTCGAATATATCATACAGCTCACTGTTGTATCTAATTCACCATCGGTCACCATCACGTTTCGCTCCAATTATTCGTCTCAGGACCCGTCTTTCGAAAGCGTTCAACATATTTGCGGATGCTTGTGTAAGGGTCCATGTTTCGCATCCGTAGCAAAGCACAGGTCTTACTATTGATTTGTAGACTTGGAGTTTGGTCTTCCTGTGTACGCAGCTGGCCTTAAGAATAGCTAAGACTGAATAATACGTTTTATTTGTGAGCTGGATTCGTCTTTTTATTTCATTCGTTTCATTTCCACTCTTTGTCAATTTTGTGCCTAAATATATGAATTCGTCCACATTTTCCAAATTATATTCGTCAATTGTAATGTTTTGTCTATTGGGGGTCCTTTTCCTTGTTTGTGTCATTATTTTCGTTTTTGTTTCATTGATTTTCAAGCCAACTTCTTTTGCTGCTTGATCGAGGCTTAGTAGAATTTCTTTTGCGAGTGTGAAAGAGCGTGATAATATGTTGATATCGTCCGCTCTTGTGTCAACGGGTAACTTTCTGATGACGTATTCTAAAGCTAGGTTAAAAAGCAGAATTTTCTTAGGAACTACTTGGTCGATTTCCTTCAAATTTTTTAGACATGTATTGTACCTAGTCCTGCCATAAGTTCTGTCACATAATTTCTCACATTGGCAACAACTTTATTTTATGAGTGACATTTCAATATCGGCCAGTTTTATAAACGACATAATGTTGTTGACAGTTGATGGTCATTTAAAGTGTGTTCGTTAACGTGTGAAGATGGAATGGGGTGTAATAGAAAACCGAACTGCAGTGATTGCACTACATAAGTGTGGAAAATCCGCGAGTGAAATTTTCAAGTTGTTGTGCCCGTTAAAAATAACGCAAAGAATTGTGTATCGTGCGATCCAGAGATATAACGCGATCCAGACTATTGAAGATCGACCTCGTTCTGGACGTCCGCGTGATGTACGTTCTTCTGCTGCCATCAAAGCGGTCGAGAGTCGAATTTGTCGAAATCCGCTTCGTAAACAACGAATCATGGCTCGAGAGATGAACATCTCCACCCGAAGTATGTCTCGCATCATAAAATCTGACCTCGGGATGAGTGCCTTTCGACGATCAACGGGACATTTGCTGACTGAGCAGTTGAAGCAAATTAGGAGCACCAGATCGAAAGAGCTCCTTCGGCGGTACGGCAACAACAAACATCGAGAAATTTTATTTACCGATGAAAAAATTTTTACGGTGGAGGAACATTTCAACCGCCAAAATGATAAGGTGTATGCCCACAGCTCCATAGAAGCCCGAGAAGTTGCCACTAGGGTACAGCGAGGACATCATCCAGCATCAGTCATGGTATGGTGGGGTGTCAGCTACGAAGGGGTCACCGAGCTTCATTTTTGCGAAAAAGGCGTAAAAACTGCAGCGAAAAATTATCAAACGGACATCCTGGAGGGATGTGTGAAGCCGCTGAACTCTACGCTATTCAACAATCGACATTGGGTTTTCCAGCAAGATTCTGCGCCAGCCCACAAAGCTCGAACCACACAAGCGTGGTTGGAAACCAATATTCCACAGTTTATAAGGGCGACGGAATGGCCTTCTGGGAGCCCAGATTTGAATCCCCTGGACTACAAACTGTGGGCGGAGTTAGAGTCCATGGTGTGCACGAGACGACACCCAAATATCGAGAGCCTTAAGCGATCTTTGACAGAAGCAGTAGCTAATTTTCCGCTAGAAACAGTGCGTACTGCTATCGATGACTGGCCCAACAGATTAAAGAGCTGTGTTAAGGCTAAAGGCGGCCACTTTGAATAATTTGTTGCTTATTTTACTTCCATTAGTATGCCGAAATAAAATATATTTTCCTTTGTCAAAAACTCTTTTTCATTTATACAAAAATTGCCCATATACGTGTGACAGAACTTATGGCACGACTAGGTACTCGAAACTTAGCAAATAAGACAAATTTAAAAAAAATTTACATGGAAATTTTTATAAAGCTTCAAAGTTTAATAATTTTCTTGTGCAAGAGAAAACCTTGTAAAAAAAGTCATAGTCCAAATTAGAAAAAACTCCCTATAAGGTTGATAGCCAGTAGTGTCACCTTTCCAACAACAAAAAAATCGAGTGGATAAGCTGTGTAGTTTTTTAGAAAAGTGTACCTAAATAATAAAAAACACTACTTTTCAAGAGAAGCAAAAACCAAATAAAAGTTATTTTTTTAGTTTATTTAACAAATGTGTGTATAAATAATGTAGTAATATAAAGTTATTGGTTTTAAAGAAAAAACCTGATTTGCCGGGTCTGTGGTACTGGTTGTGGGGGGTGGTGATTATGTCAGTGGGTTGGCGCGGCCGGGGAGTGAACCGATTACCAAGCTACAAGCGCTGCGTCAATATGCATGACTCCACAAGTTTACATCATTATTCGAAACACTTCTACTCATCCGAGAGGGGTGCGGCTTTCGGCAATCGATTTAGAATCCAGTCTACATTATTAATCGGAAATAAAAAAAATCGATTTTGTTTTCAATTTTTTAAAGCAATTTAACATCATCATCATCAATGGCAGGTTCCTTAACATTTTCATTACTTATTGTGGACGGGTTGATAGCTCTTCGCACAACCCTCTACCTGCGAATTTTTCATTTTCGTAGATTGAGGTAACCAAGGAATATCCAAGCAGGCAGTGTGCTGAAATTATGCGTTGACCGGGATTTGAACTCGCGACCTTCACAGTATAAACCAAGACGCTACCCACTAAGCTACACCCTACCTTAGCAACTTAACGTATTGAGCAGTAATAATAATATTATATTAATCGAAGAAATTTAAATAAGCGATAATAGCGGAAACGGTAGGTAAAGGCTGGTCGTTTTTTGTTTCTACGTTGAAAAAATAATTTTGAATGAATAACCAAGGCCTGAAACTAGCTAATGGGTTTTCTGAACACAAAGTATGAATAATTAAAAACAAGTATTGATACACGATATGTGTGAATAGTGTTTTTGCAAAAACATTTATCAAAATAGATATAGAGGGAAGTCATTTGATCTGGACTTAAACCTACTACAATCATTAAAGGTTGCAAAGTAATACTCTTACGCAAGCGTAGTACTTAAGGCGTAGATCTACAAGATCCGTTGCAAGTCATTAAATTAATCTGGAAAGTGAAGCTCTCCTGCGCATCTCTAATTGTTGCTTTGCGTTTAGAACTGTCTTTGTCGCTCAAACGATGACTAGGAAGAATTACAGCATTTAACAAAATAGCTAGTACGTAGTCCTCAGCATCTAAGAAAAACATAAAATGCAAATAGTATGAATTTAAAAAAGAATATCATAAAGGCAATATATAGATGCAAATATATTTTCATAATACTTACTTTTTTCTACACTCCTCAATAGAGATAAAAATAACTGCCCACACGCTTTATCCTTGACGTTTTCAGTATAAAATGAAAATACGCGTTTCTTGAAGTTGTCCCATTTCAAATATAAAAGCTGGTCTTTCTGGGGATATAGGAGCCCAAAGTCAATCTACAACCGGGAATTTGTTAAAAAAAATTAAATGCATATTGTTTACAAAAAAAATAAACTGCCAACAAGTCGGGCGAAACTTTATTATTCTTGGGACAAGTTGCGGATGAGTGGAAAGTCAATATGCAGGTTAGAGTGGTAAGGGAAGGCTAAGTGAAAGAGAGTTCTTGGGCAGGACTGTTAACAATATTTCATTCGTTTCTGTAAGTTTGGTTTTTATGAGGGGAGGAGTAGGGGTAATAGTAAGGGTGGGTGGATGTTAATAGCTTTTTAATTAATTGCTTGAATCACGTCAAATATTCTCTGTATAGACTGTGTTTCATAGACGAAGTTGCATAGAATTTTCATAAAATTCGGTGTATTTTACATTCATGAAACCGAACATTTGTATGGGAGGGGGTAGAGAATATAGGGGAATCGTAAAATTTGATACGCAGTTTTATTTCGCGTCTCTTGTAAGGTGCTTGTATAGAATTTCAAGTTCGTAGCTTTTAGTTTGTTGGTTATTAGTTGATTTAATGAAATTGGTCGAAATCATAGTTTTGTATGGGAGGGGGTAGAAGCGCAAGCGCGATTTCAAAACTTTTAAAGCAACTTCATTTGAATTATTTTTATAAGTTTTTATGCTAAATTTGAAATTGATAGCTTTTAAGAGTTAGCTGATAACTGATTGCTTAAAAATGCTCGAAAAAATAATTTTGTATGGGAGGGGGTAGAGGAGGTAAGGGAATCGTAAAACTTGTGATGCAATTTTCTTTCATTTTTATTGTAACGTGCTCGTACGAAATTTCAAGTTCGTAGCTTTTAATTTGTTGGTTATTAGTTGATTTAATGAAATTAGTCGAAATCATACTTTTGTATGGGAGGGGGTAGAAGGTCAAGCGCGATTTTAAAACTTTTAACGCAATTTCATTTTAATTATTTTTGTTAGTTGTTATGCAAAATTTCAAATTGATAGCTTTCAATAGTTAGGTGATAATTGATTTCTTGAAAATGGTCGAAAAAATAATTTTGCATGGGAGGGGGTAGAAGTGTTAAAGGTTTTCGACCAGTTAATATTTTGTATATTTAGGGATTTTTTTTAAATGCATTTCGCAAGTTTTCAAATTTCTACCTTAAAATTTCACTCAAAAATTTTCAGTTTATGTGTTTTTTTCAATGCACATGAAACACCTTGTGCACGTTAGACCGGGGGGGTCGGTTTATAACAAATATGGATCAAGTTATTATTATTTTTCTATGTGGATTAAATGTAGGTATGCACATGCAAAATTTTAACTTTGTATCTTTTACCAGAGCCCTAAAAAAATCACTCAAAGTTTTCGATATTTTTGCTTATTACCTCCCTCCCCTTTCACCTCCCAACTTAAAATTTTTACCACAATTAACCATTATGTAGTTCTACAGTCTGACAAATTTTTGATTTGATATCTGTACTATTTTTGGAGATATAAGGATTTGTAATTTTGAAAAGTGCGCCATTTTTGAAATGCTCCCCATTTCCCCCCACTACTATTATTTCAACATGTTATATTTTTTTTGTATCTGTCTAGTATAGCTTAATATAAGTTTTAAGTTTCAATTACATAGCTTAAGAGATAGTTGAGATATTAATTTTTAAGTGTTTTTTTTTGCAAAACCCCCTGACCCTCCCCCTTACAATAATTAGCCGCTTTCTAAGCTGGTTCCGATGAAACTATATGCCACCTTGACGGTCTCTAAATATGATTTTGTTACGATAAGTAATTTCGAAGATATAATCATTTGAAAAAAAAATTCGGCCGACAATTGGTTCTAAGCCCCCCCTTTTCGCACCCCAATGGATAAAAATATTAAATTATTTTTAAAAGTTGTCTCACAGACCCCTCTATATTAATGTTGAGTTTTAGCTTCCTAGCTGTTACCATGGTTGAGATATTTGAATTCGTATTTTTCGGTTTAAGCGCTCCCCCCGCATCCCCCTGAACCCGTATACCCCCGAAAATGGGTATCCGCCTGAGATCCGCAACTATCTACAATCCCCCCAAAAATGAACTTTCTATCTTGAAGGGTTTGGGAGTTAATGTGCGCTGAGCGTACACGTCGGCGTACGGCGGACGGCGTACGGCGTACAGACAGACGGATTTTTTTTTTTGCATTTTTAGGCTAATTTAGTCATGAAACGCGAAAAAAAAAAATTTCAGGGTAGCAAACTTTTTTTTTTCTTGTGTCGATCACAATACTTTATTATTATAATAATAAAGTAAAACTCACCAAATCTTTTGCCTTCGCGTGAGCAAAAAGTGGCCAGTCCAAAAAAAAGTTAACGTTGTTACAGTCCTTTGACCGCAATTTTTTTTGTATCAATAGAAAGGGTTTCTCCCACTTTTATTTCACTTCATTCGAATTCGAAAATTCTCTTCGCAAAGATGTCTTCAAGGCGGTTGCAATATTTATATTGAATTCTTGCTCCGCATTGGGCAATACCTGCAAAATATCGGTTCCATTGCTATTTGAACGGCTTGCCTTAAGGTTTTTTTTTAATTTTATTCAAAGTTTTGTTAAATCTGTTGTTATGCCTTCCGCCATCCTGTTTCACGTGAAAATTAATAATAGTCCTACATGCTTTAAAAATTAACTAGTATATGTTATTTATAGATATTCGTATATTGCAATTATTTCAACATACCAAATATTCTCTTTCTTTTAGAAATTCGGCCGATAATTTCTTTTAGCCCCCCCTTTTCGGACGCCAATGGATAAAAAAATTAAATTATTTTTAAAGTTTGTTTCACAACCTTCTCTATATCTCTACTGATTTTCAACTTTCTATCTGCATTCGTGGTGGAGATTTTTTTTTTTTTTTAAAAGCCGAACACAACTTAGGGGGTCACCCTTTAATGTAAATTACACAGTCATGTCGGTAAGGGAAAAAATAGGAGTAAGGAGTTGAGGTTAGTCGGGATTAAAAGGAGGGAAAAGCCTAAAACGCCGGTCGATGTTGAGTTTGAAATGTCGAAGGTCGTATGACAATGGGAATACATCTTTAGGCAATGCATTCCAGAGCTTAGAAGTTCGGGGTATGAATGACCGCCTATATTTCACTGTGCGGGACGTCGGAAGCTTAGCAGTTAACTCATGTGCGCTTGATGATAGGCGTGTGTTTCTAGGAAATGAGCACAGAGGAGGAATAAGTTTAGCAAGTTCCTCACTGCATTTACCATGAAAGTAGCGGTAGTAAATGCTTAGTACACCAACATTTCTGCGATGCCCAAGGGAGTCTATAGAAACCGTGATGGCTTCATCTCCAATTAGTCGGAACGCCTGTCTCTGGACACGGTCGAGCATTGCAAGTTGCGTTTTGGGTTCCCCAGCCCATAAATGAGAATTGTACTCGAGGCGTGGTCTAATGTAGGCCTTATAGATATATGCTAAGTCACTGGGAGTAAAATATTTTTTACATCTTCGGCGAACTCCTAGGCGTTTGGAAGCGTCAAGTGCTACGTCAAGTATGTGCTGGTTCCAATTAAGGTGGTTATTTATTTTGATGCCAAGGAGTGAGAAGTACTCGGAGGAGTTTAGTGGGACACCACCGAAGGTTACATTAGAAACCGACGCCGGGACATCACGTTTAAGGGAAAGATGTCAGGCCTGCGTTTTTGAAGTGTTGAACTTTACTCTATTTATCCTGCCCCATTCCAAGATTAGATTCAGGTCAGAGTTCAATGATCCAAATAGTTCGGCACGTTTAGATGCTACCGGGACACGGTGAGCGTTAGTAATCGAGTCGAATTCATAGATGTTATCCAGGGTACTGTCATCTGCAAAGCAATGAATCGGATTGAGCGTTGACGACAGAAGGTCATTGATAAAAATAAGAAAGAGTGTGGGTGATAAAACAGAGCCTTGGGGAACTCCGGAATCTATGGGAAAGGGAGAAGATGCCACGCCATCCAATACGACTTGTATGGAGCGTTCATGTAAGAAACTCTCGATCCATTTTACAAGGTTATTATTAAAGCCGACTGCTTTGAGCTTCTCTAGGAGACAATTGTACCAAACTCTGTCGAACGCTTTAGCGATGTCAAGCGCCAGAACTTGACCTTCGCCAAATTTATGGATGCAAGAGTTCCAACGGTCAGTCAGATAAATCAAGAGGTCACCTGTAGACCGTCCGGAACGGAATCCGTATTGTCGATCATTGATAAATTTGTTATCTTCAAGATAGCGGACTATTTTGCGATTCACAGCCGTTTCCATCACTTTCGACAGAACGGAAGTAATGGCGATGGGGCGATAGTTGGCGGGCAACGCTTTGTTACCTTTCTTGGGAATCGGCTGAACATTCGCCATTTTCCACGTGCGCGGAAAACGTCCAGAAGAGTAAGAGAGATGGAATAAATCTCGCAGCGGTTTAGCCAGGGACGCAAAACAATTTTTTAGGACTAGGGGGGTAATACCATCGGGACCTGCAGATTTCTGAGCGTTGAGCTCACGAAGAATTCTGGATATAAGTCGTGTGCGAAAATGGATCTCAGGTAGACGAAATCCAGATGGTGATACCGGCGGGGGAGACTGGTTTGTCGCTGGTAGCCTGGAGTTTCGTGCGAAACTTGCTGCGAGAAGATTGGCTTTCTGAACAGGATGGACTACAATTCGATCCCCATCTAGAAGAGGTGGTGTAGGTGATTTAACATGGTTGCTGTTAACCGTTTTAACAAATGACCAAAACGATCTCGAGCCATTTGGCGATTCGAGAATTTTCTGTTGAAGCTTTTGGTCGTGTTGAAACTTAGTTTTCTTCAAAATCGAATTGCATGTATTTCTTGACATGTTGTAAAGAGATCTGTTGGCAAACGTTGGGTTGCTCTTAAAAATATGAAAATATTTTTTCTTGTTCCGGATGGCTGTAAGACCATCAATAGTAAACCACGAATCCTTCGACGGCTTGATACCTTTGTAATTAAAGGGTATGAAGAGTTCCATACCCTTAAGGATGGTTTCAGTTACAAGCTGACAAGCTGTATCACAATTATTAGACTCGAAACACAATTTCCAATTAAAGGCCTTGAAAAACTGATTTAATGCTCCCCAGTCTGCTTTTTTGTAACACCAGATGGTTCTTCGAGGAACTTTGACTTTTAATGTATTTTCCACTGAAATCGAAAATTGTGCTCGAATCATAAAGTGATCAGTATTCCCAACTGGGGATGGCGATATTACAGAAACAGAGTATTTGTCGGGATGATTCGTTAGAAAAATGTCAAGCAAATTTGAACAATGGTTTGCTATTTCAGGCAATCGAGTTGGTTCGGTTACCAACTGCACTAGTCCATTTAGTGAAGCGAAGAGCTCAGTATCTTGACCCTGTTGGTCCGTATTGGTAGAATGTTTCAGCCAGGCAACATTATGAACGTTGAAATCGCCCGCTACAACGATTTCAACGTCAGGGTTTGCATCATACAATGCCTGAATAGACTCAGACAACCTATCCAATTCTGTTCTAGTTTTTGCTACTGTCAATGTCGGACTTCTGTAAACATAGCAAAAGAAAATAATTTGCCTTTGGACCTGGAATTTCACCCAGAAGTAATTAAACTCTGGATTGGTACAGGTACCTAGATGGGAAACAACTTGGAAGGCTACATCATCGCGTATATATATAGCGATACCCCGCTGCTGGAAAAATGTAGGTATGAGGTGGTAGTCAGGGATAGTAAGATACTGTTCGCTACCAGGTAGCACTTTAGTCTCACAAACAGCTAATACATCAAGTCTGGCGATTTGAGTATGGATGTATAGGGATAAATAGGCGCCACTCAAACCCCGAACATTCAGTTGCTCAATGGTAAAATTTACCATAGCAAAGCAATAAATAGAGGACTAGAAAAGTACGAAAAAACAACGCACCAAAAGATAATAGCAGTAAATAATAATACAAAAAAAAAAAAAGCAACGAAGACAATGTCAAACAAAATAAAATTCTATGTAAAAGAAATGAAAATAAATATATAAACAAATAAACTGCCAACAAGTCGGGCGAAACTTTATTATTCTTGAAACAAGTTGCGCATGAGTGGAAAGTCAATATGCAGGTTAAGCTAAGTTAAAGGGATTTCTTGGGCAGGGCTGTTGTCAATTTAACAATATTTCATTCGTTTCTGCAAGTTTGGGTTTTTATGAGGGGAGGAGGAGGGGTAATAGTAAGGGTGGGTGGATGTTAACAGCTTTTTAATAATTGCTTGAATCACGTCCAATATTCTCTGTATAGAATGTGTTTCATATACGAAATTGTATAGAATTTTCATAAAATTTGTATGGGAGGGGGTAGAGAAGGTAAGGGAATCGTAAAATTTGATATGTAGTTTTATTTCGCTTCTCTTGTAAGGTGCTTGTATAAAATTTCAAGTTCGTAGCTTTTGATTTGTTGGTTATTAGTTGTTTTAATGAAATTGGTCGAAATTATACTTTTGTATGGGAGGGGGTAGAAGGGCAAGTGTGATTTCAAAACTTTTAACGTAATTTTATTTCAACTATTTTTTTAAGTTTTTGTGCAAACTTTCAAAATGATAGCTTTTAATAGTTAGGTGATAATTGATTTCTTAAAAATCGTCGAAAAAATAATTTGGTATGGGAGGGAGTAGAAGTTTTAAAAATATTCAACCAGTTAATACTTCAAACTTTTAAAGATTTTTTTTAAATGCATTTCCCAAATTTTCAAGTTTCTACCTAAAAATTTCATTCAAAAATTTTCAGTTTATGTGTTTTTTTCATTCCACATGAAACACCTTGTGCACGTTAGACCCCCACTTCGCAACATAACAATTTTGGAACAAATTATTATTTTTTTTCTATCTATATCAAATAGATGTGTCGACATGCAAAATGTAAACTTTGTATCTTTACCAGAGCCATAAAAAAATCAATCAAAATTTTCAACATTTTCGCTTTCCACCTCCCTCCCCTTACACCCCCCAACTTAAATTTTTTACCAAAATTAAAAATTGTATAGTTCTACAATCTGACAAATTTTTGATTTGATATCTGTACTCAATTTATATATTATATTTTTCATATGTCGCTAGTAACGTTTAGTATACATTTCAAGTTTCAATTACATAGCGTAAGAGACAGTCGAGATATTAATTTTTAAGTGTTTTTCTTTGCACCCCCTCTGACCCTCCCCCTTTCTTTAATAAGCTTCTATCTAAACTGCTTATAGTAGATCTATATGCTATCTTAATGGTCTCAAAATATCAATTTTTTATGGGAAGTAGTTTCGAAGATATAATCATTTGAAAAAAAAATTCGGCCGACAATTGGTTCTTAGCCCCCCCTTTTCGCACGCCAATGGATAAAAAAATTAAACTATTTTTAAAAGTTGTCCCACAAACTCCTGTATGTGTATGTTGATTTTTAGCTTCCTAGCTGTAACCATGGTTGAGATATTTGAATTCGTATTTTTCGGTTTAAGCGTTCCCCCTGCCTCCCCCTGAACTCGTACACCCTCCGCCTGAGATCCGCAACTACCTACAATCCCTCCAAAAATGAACTTTCTATCTTGAAGGGTTTGGGAGTTAATGTGCGCTGAGCGTACACGTCGGCGTACGGCGGACGGCGGACAGCGTACAGACAGACGGATTTTTTTTTTGCATTTTTAGGCTATTTTAGTCATGAAACGCGAAAAAAAAAAATTTCAGGGTAGCAAATTATTTTTTTTTCCCAAGTCGATCACAATACTTTATTATTAAAATAATAAAGTAAAACTAATAATGCTAAATGAATAAAACCAAGGAAAAAAAACAACAAATGCATAAAACTAAGTCATACGGCTCTCCACTGTTTCAATGCAACTACGGGACGGGGCTTGCAAAAAAGCAATGGGTGCAATGTATCCGTTAGCTATAGGCCTTAACGGTACACGCATCCACAGCCCACGACCCGTTAGCCAACAGTTGGGGACTTAGCTGATGGATTGGATGGTAGGTAGCCGTCCATGTGTGATGATGCTGTACTGCTTGGCGACCCCCAACAAAAACTCGCGCACAATATGTTTTAATCCGATTTTAGTATTGTATGACTAATCAATCACGACACTCATAACGTAGTCGACAACTCAATAGAAATAAAACAAAAGAACAAAGAAAAAACATAAAATGCGATGAGCGCGGAGTAAAACGTCCGATCACGGCGACGGTTGCTGATCAACTCCGATATTAGCAAGTGTAGGTTTCGACTTTTTCCCTTCCCCCGCCTCCCCCTTCCACCTAACACCCTCCAAAATTTAGAAAATAGAGCTCACTTACCCAATCATCAATCCACTTAAGAACGAACATTCTACCTTTAACGGTCTCTGAGATATGAGTCCATATGTACGGCGGACGGCAATACGGCGTACGGTGGGTTGAATTATTTTTTTTTGCATTTTTAGGCTAATTTAGTCGTGAAACGCGGAAAAAAAAAATTTCGGGGTAGCAAATTTTTTTTTTCTTGTGTCGATCACAATACTTTATTATTAGAATAATAAAGTAAAATGTAACATTTGAACATAATACTAGAGGAGCATTTTAAAAGTGGTGCACTTCGAAAATTGCAAATCGTTATATCTCAAAACTGTGTACAGATATCACATTGAAATTTTATCAGATTGTAGAACTACATTGTCTTTAATTTTGATAATTTTAAGATGGGGTGTGTCAGGGGATAGAGGTGGTAGGCAAAAATGTGAAAAAGTTTAAGTGACTTTTTTAGGGCTCTGGTGGAAGATCCATGTCCTCCCATACAAATGTTTGATTTCGTGAATGTAAAATACACCGAATTTTATGAAAATTCTATGCAACGACGTTTATGAAACTGCAATTCTATACAGAGAATATTGGACGTGATGCAAGCAATCAATCAAAGAAATATTCGCCGCACCCCACCCTTACTATCACCCCTCCCCTCATGAAAGCCCAAACTTGCATAAATAAATGAGCCATTGATCGTAATCGCAATTAGGTTTTCAATTGTTAATAACCCTGCCCTAGAACCACTTTCACTTAGGCTTCCCTAACCACTCTAACCTACATATTGCCTTTCCCACATACTCAACTTGTCACAAAAATAATAAAGTTGCGTCCGACTTCTTGGTAGTTTATTTATACTCTAGATGAAATCTGAGAATATTATAACTTTGCCACAAAGTTTGCAACGGTAAGAAATAAGGCTCGGAGAAAAAAATGAATGATACAGAAGTTTATGTAATCACTAAAAAATCTCAAAACCGGATCTCTGTCCGTGTACTCTTTAGCTTGAGAGCGCGTTGAGCTAGAGGGCTCAAATTTCGTACACGTCGTTTTTGACAAAAATGTAAGATCAAATTCGTGAACGGGCCAAATCGCTCCACTTCTTCTACTTTCTCCCATACAAAATTACACAACTTCGCCTTACGGGCGACTTTCAGTCTCATTTTCTTACAAGGCAAAGCATGCTCATAGTCTCGCCATATTATATATCCTTCTTGAGCGTTACAAAATTTATTGGAGTAAACTTATAATACTCTCAGGTTTCATCTAGAGTGTAAAAATTTATTCCTTAAGGAATCATTGCTATGTCAATCCACAGTCATGTCATGAGGTGTGCAAATTAAAATGCAAATTTAAAAAATAAAATCGATTACTCGTATCTATTCTAGATACCTACTCCACATTGGCATCAATGCCCTGAATACACAATCGTGTAGACGTACTTTTAATCTCATTGCTCGATAACGTTTTATAAATTTGGCAACCGAATTTTCAATATAGTTTTTCATTGACATGCAATTTGCAAAGTAAGAAAATTAACTGCAAGCTTCAATAAATCTTGATTTAAACAGAGATACATTTATGTAACAACATGTGCACGTAGATATTAATATGATATATTGTAGAATCATAAATTATTTAGCATGGGTAATTTTAGACTTAAATATTGAAGAAATTACATAACTATGTTAGTTCCATGCATAGAAGTGTGAATGTAAATTTTCAGAAGATAATCCTACCAGGCGGCGCTTTCAGTTTTGGCGCCCGGAGCATAGCTATAGCTTGGCGCCCCATGGCTTATACAATTCGTATGCATATAATAAATTAAAAGTATATATTGCATGCAGATAATTTTTGAATGCTTCTAAATATTGGAAGAACAGTTTCAACTCTACATTTATTATGATTGCTAACAAAATACGTCTGTGCATAGAGTGCTTGATTTGGCCTTCAATTGACGCATAAATTTATGAATGTAGTAAGCGGGATGTATCCACAACACTTTTTGAACTTCTTGTTCGATAGCCACCTAACATTAGTACTGCAGTATCGTGAAGCTTCTGATGTTGATGCTGAGTTTAACAACGTTAATCCTATATATATAAAGTCGGTTCCCAGTTCATAATTAGGTTTTAGGTTTTTAGGACGATAGCCATGCCATTTTCAACTTTACACTCAATATGAATGTAAGGAATGGTGCCCGTCCGCGTTTTTTTTTATGCAGTAAACATGAATTTGCACAAGTTTATCATTTTGCTGTGTAGTGCTCCATTTCTCGGTTGATCCCTAATAGACTGTGTAAAGCCCGATTTACACCCCTCTTTCTACTGCCGTTCAATGTTCGAACGTTTTAGAAGCCCATTACAGTATGTTTTCGAGTAAAGAAGATCATTATCTTAGAATCCGTCTGTATTCGATTCACTTTATCCTTTTCTCGTATCAGCTAGTATTTGAAGAACGTGGGTAAGCACAGTCCAATGAGTGTCTTATTGCCATTTCTTAAGCAAGCAGGACTGGTTGTTGGTTAACTCTAGTGCCCATCCCACAACTGGCTGTTAGTCGTCTATTAGGACATGCAAGCCGGCTGTGGTAAACCCACAGCCTAGTGGGTGTCGTTAGCGTCTTGGTCTACAATGCGACTGTCATGAGTTCAAATCCTGATCAACGTACAATTACAGCACACTGCCTTCTTAGGTGTACTCTGGTCACTTCAATTTACGAAAATGAAAAATTTCTAAATAGAGGGTTGTGCGAAAGGCTACACACACTAAGTAATGAAAATGTTAAGGAACCTGAAAGCCAGGAGGCCAAGGCCCGATTTGGGCTGTAGTGCCATCCTATAAGTAGAAGAACAGCGCGCTGTGGAACAATTCTAATCACAGTTTGATAAAAGTCTCAGCAGATCGTCGCTTTTAATAAACCACAACAGTTTGAAATACGGAAATCATTCATTAAAGTTCTCATTCCCACATGCGATCATATTCTTATTTTGAGACCCCATTATTTCTGAATATTTTCAGGGCTGCATTTTTTGTTTCTTTAAGGCTCTTCTAAACCTGTCTTCATCTTGTTTGGTAAAGAAGCATTCAGAACATGTCCCTGCCAATCAACCAAACCATGAAATAGTATCCGAACTCAATATCTTATTTAAATTATTATCATGCTCTCAGTTACATTGGGGTAAAGTGTGAATTAGAATTGGAAATACCCATTTCTTTTCAAGCTTTTCATTCAACAGTACTCTATTCTTATTGCCATCGTTGCAACCATCATTCATTGAAACAATAAATAAACATAACATAAATACAATTGCGGGTAAGCCCCAATCATGCGAAACTCCAGATGGAATGATTTTTCTGCATAATCAGGAAGTTACTATTTGATTAAAAAAGATTTCCGGATTCTATACTGTTACGCTTTATTATTCGTGACGTTTCGGTCTCTACAGAGACCTTTCTCAAACTGTTTGATAAAGGTCTCGGCAGAGACCGAAACGTTGCGAATAATAAAGCGTAACAGTGTAGAATCCGTAAATCTTTTCTTTTAATTCGAAATGCACTGTGAAAACATTTACGAAACCAAGCTACTACTTATAAAAATATTACGTTTAATTAATGCATCATTATCTTGAAAATGGTTTTAACGCGAATGTAAATGAAGCTTTCATAATTTTCGATGAAATTGAACAAATTTGTCTGAATTTATGGCATTTGTATGGGAGGTGCTAGAGAAAGTGAAAGGTTTTGGATGATTTTCAATCTGCTTATCAACATCCTATTCATATTGCTTCGTTACGATCTTAAAGTCGATAGCTCTCATTTGTTCGAAGAAGATATACTTTTCTTGAATTTCCAACACAAAAATTTGTATGGGAGGTGGTAGAAGCAGTGAAGCGAAGTTCATATTTATTGCAATTATTAAGAGACAAATTCTGGCAAAAATTGGAGTTCGTACTTTTTCTAGTTCCAATGAAAATCGATTAAATGCATTTACAAAAATTGTGCACTTGCTTGGAGAAGGAGTGTTCGAATTAAAATCAAATTTTTCGATATGAATATCACTTGTATACTTTTCCCAAAGTTTAAAGTTGATAGCCTTGACGATTTTAAAGAAAAATAATTTAAATGAAATTCCGAAATTTCGATAAATTTATATGTTTACAATTGTAACAAAATTAATTACAGCAAAAGTTAGTTCTTTTAGCTTTACTAGTTGCAATGAAAGCAGAATAAATGCATTTTAGAAAATTTTGCATTTCTATCGAAGGTGGAAGAAGCAGTAAGGGGATCAGATCAATATTTTTTTACGTTAACGATATTCACATTATTATACCATAACCTAATTTTCAAGACAATAGCTGCAATGGTTTCAGAGAAAAATTGATTTCTTTAAATTTCAAAATTTCATGAAATTTGTGGAGATAGCCACATTCTTAAAGTTACTTTTTGGCTAAAAATGACATATGACAAATTTTAGCACGATAGGTTAAGGCTTTCGAGAGTTATTTTGTAGACAGACGGGCAGACGGTCACTCAGAATCGAGTTTTAAGCGACTACAAATACTCTTGGCGAATCTGTGCGAGTATTATTTCACAAAGTACTCCCAGATTTCATCTAGAGTATAAAAACGAGAGACTGGTTTGGTTTCCATTGTCGCCGTTAAAGTTTGAATAATTCCATAGGGCCTTCGTACATTAAGTAACATACAAAGCTGTGTGCCTACTTAAGCCACTTTTTTCCCCAGCATCACCACTCTTTGTATTATGCCTCCACTAATAACAAACCGCTCCTTTCATTTTAATTAAAATGGCAGAGACAAAGTGGCAGAATATACCAACTGGGATCGCTTTTACCATTTTAATACTTAAATGTTATTTTGTTCACTAGACCAGTCGATACTTCGTACCACGTGGATCAGACCAACCAAAAGAATAGGTGGGAACTGAACCTGAAAAAACAGAGATGATAACTTCACTTTTGCTTGTTTTTTCGTCGGGCTGAGATCGAATTTGCTGGTTTCAGTGTACCTGAGAGGGGTCGGCGGCAGGTAGGTATCTTTTTATTTATACATAGGAATAGATTCTGTTGGCTTAGTAGGGCTTTTCGTTTCCTGTCTATATATGTTAAGGGTACTATGCGGTTGCGTGATAACCCTTTGTTATACATGAAATTAGATATGAAAGTAATTTCGATTTATATTTATTGAAATATATTTATATACGTACTTGCGTATGCACCCGTAATTCGTACGTAGTTTCATAAGAAAAGGAATGATATTTAGCGAATTATCACAATTTATTTTTATTTTGGTAGTACCCTGTATAATTGATTCAAAACAAAATTTCGGTGTAAAAACTAACCCTATAATTCTTATACCACCACCAATACAAACTGTAAAATTTCGCGAAATACATCCATTTTCTCAATCCTTATTAAATTTGCAAATCAAAGAGATTCAAAATCTATGATGAGAAATTTTTACTATATCGTTAAACCAATTCCTAATGCAAACGGGTCGGGGATCGAATTTATTTTTCACATCTCACTGTAATCACTACCAAAATATTTTTGTGTTAAATTCAAACTGCACAACTGTGATAGGTACTAAGAAAGTTGTATGGGAGAGATAAAAGGAATGGTTAGATTTTTTTTTTTAAGAAATAAATGTATTTATTATAGAAATGGAAAGTTTTGAATTTAATATCAGTAGTACTTATATCTTAAGCTAGTGTGTAGTCTAGTGGGTAGCGTGTTTGGTTTACAATGCGAAGGTCGTGAGTTCAAATCCCGGTCGATGCATAATTCCAGCACACTACCTGCTTGAATATACCTTGGTTACCTCAATCTACGAAAATGAAAAATTCGTAGATAGAAGGTTGTGCGAAGAGCTAACAACTCTTCCGCAATAAATAATGAAAATGTTAAGGAACCTGAGGGTCAAGAGGCCAAGGCCCGATTTGGGCTGTAGCGCCATTGAAGAAGAAGTACTTATATCTTCCAAGAAAACGGACTTTTAATAGAGATGTGAAATTACGTGATTTTGTATAGAAGGGAGTAGAAGAGGTGGAGCGATTTGGCCCGTTCACGAACTTGATCTTCCTTTTTGACCAAAAATAACGTATGTAAAATTTGAGATTCCTAGCTCAACGCGTACTCAAGCGGACCGACGGATGGACGGACGCACAACCAGATACTCGGTTTCGAGATTTTTGAAAGACAACAAATATTTCTGAACCCTTGATGATTATATGCAAGTAATATTTCTTGGCGTTACAAACTTTAGAGAAAACTTATAAATTCTCGTATATCACTCGTATATCGCTTCATTATTGTATAGTGATTGATAAATTTCCATTTCACTAGAACAATAAAAATTGCATAGCATCAAATATAAAATAATAAAGTCAATTCAATATTGATAAAATTATACATGAGTGGATAATAATTGCATTATTTCCAGAAATATTACGCGTTGGCATGCAATTTAGTTTTGAATGTCATTACACTTGAATTTAATTGGACAGACAATTAAAATTGTCATTAAATATTTTATGAACACTTTACATTAATATTTAAGTAATTATGTAAATTGTACATCTTTCTGCAAATTGAAATTGTTAAAATTAACGGGGTTGAAAAATTATTATATTTATTTATTTCAGTAAAAATAAAAATAAAAAGGATTATATAATTTTGTATTCCTTGTGAAAGTAATGATAATTAATACAACAGGAAATTACAATTTTCAGTAAGAACGAGTCAACATTGATGCCAGCCTAATTGCTAGACTCGCATTTCCGTCGTATGCGCTTCCTTATTTGATAAAGTATGCGAGTAGTCAAATCCACAATTCTGTCGATGCGTTCTCTGCGACTTCTTCATTTTCAGATGATTGTAGTTCCATAGATAGATGGATAATATTCATGATTTGAACCGAAAATGAAATTACCACTTTGACATTGAAAACCAAAAAACAGGACTACGATTGGGCGTAAAGCCCAATCGCGCGATACTCTAGATGAAAGAGAAATTTTTTGATTTCAAAAAATTTTGTGGAGGAATACAGAGGTTGACGACAATAGGTACTGAGAAAATTGGTGTATTGGGTCTACTGAAATCGTGCAGTTTATATGGAAGGTGGTAGAATGAGGAGCGAATTCTTCTTCTTATCAGAAATAACTATAAACATCATGCTTTTGATATGTTTTTAATTGCAGATCAGTAGCGTTCACACTTTTCAGGAAAAACGACATTTGTAAAGTTGTGAAAGTGGAAATTTGCCATAATTTATGAGAGGGGGCAGAAGGAGTGCAGCTAATAGCCTCATTTAAAATAAATATTTAGTAAACAATTCCAGCTCAATAAATTGTATAGGTACTGAGTAAATTGGTTTATAGTATTTCAAGAAAATTGGCAGTTTGTATGGGAGGTGGTAAAAGGAGTGGGGTATTCGAATAATTGTTATATCACAGATTGAAATCATCATAATAATAATATATTCGAAATTTAAGCAAAATATCTTTTATACTTTTTGAGAAAATTCGTTTATTATGAAATTCCGATATTGAGTCATTTTGTATGGGAGGAGTAGAATTCGTTGAGCGATTCGACCCGTTCGCGAACGGCCTTCTCTCAAAAACGACGTGCACAAAATTTGAACTTAGTAACGTTCTCAAGCTAGAGAGGACACGGACGGAAAGACGGTCACTCACTTGAAATTTTGGAGCGGCAACAAATATATTTGTAACTTTGCCGACTCTTTGCGAGCATTATTTCTGAGCGTTACAAACATAAGAGACAGCTCAATATAATGAATATTTGTAATAAGCGAGTTCAACAAAGTAAGTCTACAAAATTTTGGTATTTCATGTCGCACCAATTTATTTGTGTCCAGAAAAAAACTCAAATTTACTCAATTCTCAACGCACGACACTGCGCATCGACGAACTGTAACAAATTGGTCGACATCGTGCTTGATGTCACGGATAATTTTTGCGCAAGTAAGCTCACTATCAGGATTAGCGTGCTACTATCTACCTATATGGCAGATGAAGTTAACCCTAAAGCAGTTTTAGATAAAGAGATTTTTCATTTTACTTTGTATACTTTGTAGTCTGGGCTTCAGCTAAATTTAAAAAAAAACTGCTTTAAAATGTACTGACAAAATAAGGAATTCATTTTCAATTAAAAATTTAGAAATTTTTGGATTCTTTTTCAGATTCTTTATAGCAAGATACTTTTTAACCCCGGATTATTGCCTCTTTTTTAATAAAATTAATAAAATATGAATCACAAATAGATAAACAAGAACGCTTGTTCTCTCATACGTTTTAGATCAACGAAGTGATCGATTTTTTTCAATTAATTTACTAAGAAAAAGCAATTTTCAAACTCAATTTGCATCGTAAGCAATCAACTACAGTAAACCAAGTTAAAATTTCATTTAATTGAATTCTAGTTTTCGCAACGAAAATCATTTTCAATGCAATTAATAAAACAAATAGAACTCACTACTACACTTGAGAAACAGTTGAGTATACCATTTACTTCAAATTTTCAATTCAATTATATAGCAATGTTATGATATTTAAGAAGGTATCAATGAATCAATCAATTTTCTGTTAAGACTCCCTTATATGCTCGGATGTAAGTTACTGAAGGAAATTTTCAGGCCAAACGGTACCTACAGACTTGTGCAATTTTTTATTAAACTCTTTTTAACATGAAATAACAAAAACAAACTTTCAGATGCAGAAAAATTAGTACACCCTAAGCCTCCGAATAAAAGTTTAATGGGTTCCTCACATGAAATCCATGCACATTAAGTAGATGGGTATATTTCGGTGGGGTAAGCTCATTAGCGTCGGTTGCTCTATGGCGGAATGCTCGCCTGACGTCCGGGTGATCCGGGTTAGATTCCAATAACCCTATTCTCGAATTTCAATCGCAACCTTATGTATAGGTTATGTATAGGTATAAGTTGCAAGTGAAAAATTCGAAAACGTAAAGTTACGAATGGTCTGCAGTATTCTCGAAACTATTCGTATCTAAGATCACGTTTCTAATGGGGCGAAACTTAAAACTAATTATCGACCCATTTTTATTTATTTTTTTTTCAAATGATAATATCACAAAAAAAATTATAGATCAATAAGAAGGCTTTCAGATCCACAATAACCAACTAAGAATGAGGCCAATAATTGGACGGAGGAGAGTCAGGGGGTGCAAAGAAAAACACTTAAAAATTAATATCTTAATTAATATCTGTTAAGCTATCTATTTGAAACTTAAGAGATATATTAAGCTATACTGATGGAATGCGATAAAAATATAATTTTTGGTCATTCTGTTTCATCTTGAGTATCGTATGATTGGGCTTTACGTGCAATCGTAATCCAGTTCAGTTTTTTGTTGTTAATTAGTATTAACATAATTTTAAATCTAGATGCAATTGTTTTTGGGAAATATTAAGGAAATTAATGGAACCTTTGGAACCTTTGGAACCTATCTAAAGTAACCAAAATTCATTGCAGATATAAACTTGACGTAAAAGAAAATATCATTTGTAAGAGTATTCTTTTTAAATGGTCTGCAGACATGAACATGAAAATGTGCACCGTTTTAACAATCCTTTGGAATTTTTTATGGAAAAGTGAAAATTTAAATTTATGTGAAGAATTTTTCGTAAACATAAAGTCTGATCGCTCCCATTTGTTCGCAGACCCAAAGCATTTTCTGAAGATTAACATTTCTGCTCACTATGGTATAATACTCCTTCCACTGTATTTGAGTTTCTCTGTTTTTGGAATCTATCTAAAATAGATGAAATGGATAAAAAATGACAAGATATATACTAATCCAAAAAGTAACATGGGATTGTTGGTGATTTTTGTCATTTGCACTATGTGAATAGTAATTGAACATTGTGTGCCTATGAATTTTATACATTCGCCTTCATAGAAGTAGAAAAGACCGGTCGAAGGCCAGTGTTAGAGTACGACTTGTAGGATAATAAGACAGAAACAGCTTTCTTCCACAAGGCGCGATCCTGAGCATTGGACTTTAATTGATGCCAGGACTTGATAATTCTTTTGGTCTCCTGCTCAACGGCTCCGTTCCACCTGCTACATTTGTCGACCAATCTGACGTCTTCCTTGAGGATTTTAAATCAAAGCTTGTCGTGCGATGTTATGCGTTGGTTACCTTAAAGTGTGATAGATCCACTGCTATTTGCGCCATTGAATTGCAGTGCCTATTTCAGTCTATCCAGTTGTACTCCAAAGTTCGTTGGCCAGAATATCCGTGCAATGTGTTAGAGGCATTGGTTCACGAAAGTTTGCAGTTTCTTATCTATAAGCCTAACGGATTACGGATCATTAACGGATAAAACTTGCAACTTCGGGCGAAGAAAGATCTCTGTTTACATCCAGAAAATGACAAGGATACCAAAGTCCTGACGAACTCTATTTCCACGAGTCTCAATATCCTTTTCGGCTCCGCCGTTCATGATGATAATACTTCCGAGGTAACAGAAGTTTTGCAAAATGACTCTTATACGGAAAAAGGGCCTCTCCGATGACCATTTGCTGAGTACTACAAAACTCCATTAATAATTCACCGTTTTCGGGACACTTAATTCAAGATCGTGACGCGTCGAGCCAAGTGTTACCATGCTTCCCCATGACGAGTTCGAGTCCAGTGCTGTCAGATTATATCTCTTGTGAAAAAATTACAATATCACCTCTTGGGACCCGCTCGTAAGTGGAACTCAATTGCATAAGACTTCTGTTTGTCACCGGGTGTTGCGGCATCAGTAGGTGCGTGGCACAGCAGAATTGTGACGTTTCTGATCTTTATTCTAAGTCCTTTGATAATCCTTTCCGAAACTTTTTTCCCAGCTGATGATACTGTTTATCGCTATCGTTTATCCTGTCCACCTGACCTCACTGAAGCCTATGATTTGGATATGCTCCATTGAGTCGATCACTGATTGGCGGTGTACAAAGCGAGTGACTCAGTTCCTCCACCGTAATTCAATGTTTGAACGTTCCAGAGCCCAATCATAGTCCGTTTTCGACTGCTTAAAATTATTACCGTAGAATTCGTCCGTATCTGAGTTGCCGTATCCATTTCTCGTATCAGTTAGACTTTAAGATCACTTGTGATAAGCCCATGATCCAGTGTTCATTTATTTTTAGTTCTAACAGGACTGGCTGCTACTGCTAAAATCACGTAGGAGTAGCCAGACAGTATCAATAAGTCTAACATAATGTTTAAGTCTTATTGATTGCTTCTTTTTCAATTATTTTGAGACGAAAGTATTAATATTTTCATTTGAAGAGGTTTTAAAATTATGTGTTACCGTACAAATAATTACAATAGCTACTAGTAGGGTGTAAGCTTATAGGGTAGTGAGTTGGACTAAAATGGTCGTAAGTACAAATCACTGTCAACGTATAGTCCCAGCACACTGCCTGCTTGGGTAAACTCGTACCTTAGTTACCTTAATCTACGAAAATGAAAATTTGTAGATAGAGGGTTGTGGGAAAGGCTAACAACTCTTCCACAATAAGAAATTAAAAATGATAAAGAACCTGATGTCAGAAGATCAAGGCTCAATTGTTTTATTTAGGGGAATACTTGAGAGCATCGCGACCTTTCAAGTCTATTGTGCTTTTGGGGCCCAATTTGGGGTGTAGTCAAATCAAAAATGAAATTTCAGTTAAGACCCCCTATAGGGACATAGGACAGAAACAACTCTCTTCCACAAGACGCGATCCTGAGCATCGGCCTTAAGTTGCTGCCAGGACTTTTTTTTTCCTCTGGCTTCGTGCTGAACTGCTCGCTTCCATGTGCTATATGGTCGACCAACCCGATGTCTTCCTTGAGGATTACAATCCAGAGCCTATTTGGCGATGTATCGCTCTGGTTTCCTCAAAGTGTGACCGATCCACTGCCACTTCCGCCTTTGAATCTCGACACCTATTTTAGTCTGTCCAGTTGTACTACAAAGTTCGTCGTTGGAGATTACTTCAGACCAAAATATTCCTAAATTGCGTCGGAGGCACTGGTTCGCAAAAGTTTGCAGTTTCCTGATAAGTCGAACAGTCCCTTTTCACGTAGTGCAACAATATAACAACAAGGATTTGACGCATGCGTCAAAAACTTGTAGCTTCGTGCAAAGAGAGACCTCTCTTACCCTCCAGAAAGAGGAACAGATACCGCCTCAATATCCTGTCCAAGCTGACAATACTTCCGAGATAACGAAAATCTTGCACCTCTTCCACATCTTGTCCGTTAAGAACAATCGGTGTGCTTGCATTCGAACCCATGTGCATGTACCTGGTTTTACGCACATTTATTTTCATTCCCGCTTCTTTGCGTTTAGAATTCAACGACCGAATATTTGACTCTAAGACCGAACGGTTATATGCACGCAAACACACGTCATCAGCATAATTAAGGTCGATTAAGATGTTAAACAGTCTTCCCCACCTTCCTGTGCAGCTTTCAAGATGTCATTTATTACTACCAGAAACAGGGCTGGTGGTAATATGCAGCCTTGTCTGACACCCGTTCGCACAGGCAAGCTCTCAGACAGCTCTGCGCTATGCACGATGCGAAACCTTGTATCTTCGTAGGATTCTTTAATCATAGCTATGAACTTATCTGGAATACCTCTCCTACAAAAATCATTCCATATGTAATCTCGCTTAACGCTGTCGAAAGCCTTCTCGAAGTCCACAAACATGAGATATAGTGACCGCTCCAATATTATCCGTAGGGTACTTGTGTGGCCGGCACAAGACAACCCTTTACGGAATCCAGCCTGATAAACTTCGAGAGTGCTCTCCACGACATCACTAATACTATTGAGAATTACCAAGCAATGATTTTCGATACGGCAGTAAGTAGACATATACCACGCCAATTGCCACAATCCCGAAGGTCCCCATTCTTCGGAATTTTCACAACAACGTCCTTCTTCCATTCAGTCGGATAACTTCCTTCATTCCACACCTCAGTAAAGAGTGGGAGGAGTATATCGGCTGTTATTTCCGGGTCGGCTTTGAGGAGTTCGATTGGTAGTCCGTCTATACCTGGAGCTTTCCTTCCCGCCATTGACCAAATGGCGGAAACTATATTTTCCTTATCTGGGGGATTGTCCCTATTAGAGGATTATTACAGTAGGATGTTTGGTAGTTGTTCTGTTTCTGGAATATCTTCCTCCGGCAAAATGCTAAAAATATCAGAGAAATATTCCTTCTGCTAGGATATAATCTAGTGGTTAGCGTGTTGGTCTTGTAATGCGAAGATCGTGAGTTGAAATCCCGGTTGACGCAACATATAATTCCAGCACATTGCCTGCTTGGATATACCTTGGTCACCTCAATCTACGAAAATGAAAAATTCGTGGAAAGAGGGTTGTGCGAAGGGCTAACAACCCTACCACAATAAGTCAGTAAGTAATGAAAAATGTTAAGGAACCTGAATGTCAGGAGGCTAAGGTTCGATTTGGGCTGTAGTGCCATTGTAGAAAAAAAAAATCTTTTATGTCTTTATACTTGGAGTGCAAGAATCATCTGCTTCCCACATTTGCGTGATAAACATTGGTATCGTTTCATCCTTATCCGCCGCAATAGTGATGTTGCCAGAGACTTGCTTTACAATGAAACATTTAATAGTGCTTTAAATCTCAGTAATTTTAAAACTATTCGATTAATGCTGATATCGGTAGCGTTCTTTTACTAATGCCAAATCGCATCTCAACTTCTACCCCCTCCCATACAAAATGACTCAATTTCGGAGTTTGAAAATAAACGGATTTTCTCAAAAAGTATGGAAGCTATTGTTTTAAAATTTCAAACATTTGACTCCCATCACTCCCTCTAACACCTCCATTACAAAGTGCACTTATTCATAAAATACTATGAATGTATAAAATTGTCCAAGCTGAAATTGCGCAAGAAATATTAATTTAGAATTATTAGCAAGGCCGAAAAAGTTAGACGATTATCTGCACTCCTTATACCCTCCCCCCTACAATATGACACAATTTCGCAACTTTCTTGAAAAGTATGAATACCACTGATCTCCAATTTAAAACATATCAATTAAATGATATTTTTAGTTATTTCTGTAAACGTCATTAATAACTCTTCAATCCTTCTACCACCTCCCATACAAACTATACAATTTCACTAAATCCATTACACTATTAAATTTATAAAGTTTAAATTTTGTGTAAAACAACAACAACTCTAGCATGAAGTGAAAAAATTAATTCAATACCGTCACTCCTTCTACCACTCCCCTTACAAAAATTTTTTTAAATAAAAAAAGATCTGTCTCATCGAGAGTATGGCATGATTGGGCTTAGTCCTTTAATTTTTTATTTTTATACATTTCTCCTTGCCCTGTACATGTC
The DNA here is from genome assembly GCA_963669355.1 of Chorisops tibialis. NCBI lineage: Eukaryota > Metazoa > Arthropoda > Insecta > Diptera > Stratiomyidae > Chorisops > Chorisops tibialis. The sequence continues at coordinate 107,654,195 of OY770262.1, read as the reverse complement.
TTTAAATGTCCGAGCTAATACATTTAAAGCTGTATTTATGCAATAGTATGGCCGATTCAATTATTTCCCAATTAGGCGGGATTATCAAGCATACTTTCTAAGTCTAAAAAAGCACTAATTATGAAATGAAATCTAAAATTATGAAAATCTAAATCAGCACTAAATAAATAAGTCATAAATGAACATAGTTCTAAGTGTCACAAAAAATCAGTTATTAAGATCAAATAAGACTTTCAAATAATTGTTTATTAGCATTCAGACAATGAGATTAATTCATTGTTGCATTAATTATCGGTATTAATCGAGATCTATGAGTTTGTATTTATGCTATCAATTTTGTGGTCTTGTTGGGGGAATTCCATTACATATAGGTCAAAACAGTAAATACGATGATAAACCCCAATTTAACAACACTCTTTTATTATGTATGTATTCGTAGCTTAATTGCAAAACATGAATGTTATGTGGTATGGAAAATAGATATGTATACTTACATATGTGCGTAAATTCATAAGTTTGTAACATAATTTAGTGACGAGGCAATTTAAAATATAAATTGGGTTTTTAACTAAAACCATGAAAATAGAATCATATAATTAATGAGTTGATGATGGAAATGTATTAAAATGTTGAAAATATATTGCTGTTGATTGTATGTTCAGTACGAAAGTGCTTGCAATGTATTGATTTACATTTCCTGTCATTTCACCTGATGATAGTGTATTTTATGGCTTTTATAGTAATTCGAAAACTAGATTTTAGGCTCTCCACGCACACTTATGTTGCATACCAATCTTATCAACAATAATTTGTCGTTAGTATTCATTTATCAATCGCACTAAGTGCCTGAATCATGGTAGACTATGTATGTATATTATGGTGGAGTTATTGTCCAAAAACTGCACAAGTTGTCTTTGATTTACATATGTACCCTACCCTTGACGACTCTGGATGGGCTATATTTCTTCTTAGGAGCAGAAGTTTTATAAAATTTCGCTCAAAATATGAACAAAACCAACAGCGCAAATAGCTTAAGAGACTTAACCTAAGAAATTATGCACATAGATTTCTAACATTTTCCAATTACACATGAAATAACATTTCCACCTCGTTCGTTGCTACCAGAAATAATTCATATTTTCGCTTAATGCACATTTTCAATCTTGTTTCCTTACAGTCGTGGTGGTGCCCGATGGAAGTAAAATCTGCACTTCCGACAGTTTTACGACTTCCTCTAGAAACTGTTGTTTGCTGTTGTTTACTGAAACAGAGCAAACTGTTGGGCTAGATCCTTACACAGATATTATACATTCAACAAAATGCTAACAGAAAATTAAAGTTTTTACTTTTGCCCAACGGAATACTCAAAATAAAGTTATTCAGTTAGAAATTTATGCTCTAAATGGAAGAAATTTTGCAAAGCTTTCCACATGTAAACATATCCATAAAACTTCGTCGAAAAGCGGACCTCAAAAGTATACTTTTTATGTGAGCAGAGAGCAGTGTAATTCATAATAATATTCGTACGTCGAGACATTAATTTTGTAGTCAACAATAAATGAATAGCGCTATTTATCTGTGGCCATAAATAAGTTTATGTTAGGCAGCAAATTTCAGGCATGTATCTCATGTCAGCTCGATCAAACTTAATTAAGGCAACCATATACGTACTATGTATATTTGCAATGTTCTACACAGATAACCATACTCGTAAATACCCGGTTACAAGGTATTCACAAAGTTATAAAACATCTTCTAACTAATTGCCAATTCCCCTAAGGAGACCCAATTATTTCACCGGGTCTCATACAAAATATGCTCGAATCACATGAATCTTTCTGTACGAATGAAATTGTGCGGCATTTGTATCTTTCATTGCGAATTTGTTATTATGTGAAAGAAAATTCAAAATGCATAGTCGAGTCCAAGTTGTGAAATCGGCCGGATTATTCATTTGTGCTAACTTCATTACAAAGTTTCAACATCGTTGCTACCCATGGAACAGAACTTTGTCAGCACATCCTTTCTCTTGATTACAGGATAAAGTTAGAACTTGCACAAATGTCTTTTGTGTGCTTCTGTTTCGGGATATTCTCGTTGGAATGTCCTTTATACGATGAGTTTCATTTGTTTTTATTAAACAAGGGAAAACTGAAAGGTTATGTTCCGGATCTTTTGTCGGAAGGAACCATTTCAATATGAAGAGTTCTTTAATAATAAGGAAATTTCATTTGATTCGGTAGTCATGTGATCTTGACAAAAGGATATGTAGAAAGCAATCGATTGTGAGTGGTGTAAAAGCATATTTTGAAAAGAAGAAAATTATTATTAAGGACAATTAAGATATGCCATATATGGATTCAGAAATTGTCATAAATAAAAATAATACATAAATGTTTCAATGAAACGCTAAACTTAATTAGTCTGAAATTCAGGTTATTTGAGAGAGCTCTAATTTCCTGCCTTTAGCATTAATCGCTACAACCGAACAGATTTCCGTCAATTGCACATCCATGAGCTCTCAGCTATCACATTCCAAGCATATCATTCTGAAGTTATAAACAATCTGATTGTACTCTCTAGTATCCAGCAATTATACCCCTATAGGGGTATAGGACAGAAACAACTCTCTTCCACAAGGCGCGATCCTGAGCACCGGCCTTAAGCTGTTGCCAGGACTTGTTTATTCTTCTAGCCTCCTGCTCAACTGCTCGCTTGCATGTGTTACATGGTCGACAAACCCGACGTCTTCCTTGAGGATTATAATCTAGAGCCTGTTTGACGATGTTTCGCTCTGGTTTCCTCAAAGTATGACCGATTCACTGCCACTTCCGCCTTTGGATCTCAATACCTATTTTAGTCTGGCCAGTTGTAATCCAAAATTCGTCGTTGGAGATCACTTCTGGCCAGAATATTCCTAAAAAGCGTCGGAGGCATTGGTTCACGAAAGTCTGTAGTTTCTTGGTAAGTCGAACGGTCACTTTCCACGTAGTACAACCATATAACAACACGGATTTGACGCATGCGTCAAAAACTCGCAGCTTCGTGCGAAGGCAGACCTCTCTTAACCTCCAGAAACGGGAAAGGATACCGTAGGCCTGGCGAGCTTTAATTAGCCGAGCCTCAACATCCTTTTCGGCTCCGCCGTCAATGCTTTCGAGATAGCAAAAATCTTGCACCTCTTCCACATCCTGTCCATTAAGAACAATCGGTGTGCTTGCGTTCGAACCCATGTGCATGTATTTGGTTTTACGCACATTTATTTTTAGTCCCGCCTCATTCCATTTAGAATGCATCGAGCGAACATTTGACTCTAAGTCCGAACGGTTATGTGCAAGCAAACACATGTCATCAGCATAATCAAGGTGACTTAAGATGTTAAATAGTCTCCAGTGAAGACCTTTACCTTCCCCACCTTCCAGTGCAGCTTTCAAGATGTCATTTATTACCACCAGAAACAGGGCTGGTGATAATATGCAGCCTTCTCTGACACCCGTTCGCAACAGGGAAGCTCTCAGACAGCTCTCCTCTATGCAAGTCGCGACACCTTGCATCTTCGTAGGATTCTTTAATCATAGCTATGACCTGATCTGGAATACCTCTCCTACGCAAGGCATTCCATATGTAATCTCGCTTAACGCTGTCGAAAGCCTTCTCGAAGTCCACAAACATGAGATGTAGTGGCGAACCCATTTCGGCTGACTGCTCTAATATTATTATTTGTGTGGTCGGTACAAGACGACCTTTTACGGAATCCAGCCTAATAAACTTCGAGAGTGCTCTCGACGACATCACTAATCCTATTGAGAATTACTTTAGCCATAATTTTTGATACGGCAGTAAGTAGACATATACCACGCCAATTGCCGCAATCCCGAAGGTAGCCCTTGTTCGGAATTTTCACAATGACGCCGTCCTTCCATTCAGTCGAATATCTTCCTTCATTCCACACCTCAGTAAAGAGTGGGAGGGGTATATCGGCTGTTATTTCCAGGTCCGCTCTGAGGAGTTCGATTGGTTCTCCGTCTATTCCTGGAGCTTTCCTTCCTGCCATTCAACGAATGGCGGAAACTATCTCTTCCTTATCTGGGGGATCGTTCCTAATAGAGGATTGTTGCGGTTGGATGTTTGGTAGTTGTTCTGTTTCTGGAATATCTTCCTCTAACAAGATGTTTAAAATATCAGAGAAGTATTCCTTCCATCGCCGCAACTGGTGTTTACTCATATTAAGGAGAGTTCCGTTAACATCTCTCACCAGGTGGTTGGAACTGAAATTTCTGTTCGTCAACTGTTTCATATCCCCAAGGTAAGCCGCAGATTCTGCCTTGTTTGTCAGATCTTCAATGGCCTTTCTCTTGTCGCGTCTAACAGCCTTTTTAAGCTGTATATGAGGTAGTTCGCGGTAGTTCTGCCTCAGGTCGGGCGTTCGTTGGTTGACATCGGGTTAAGAGAGGATTGCCAATTTGGCTTTTTCCAATTGCCAACCTTGTCCCATATGTCTTGCGACATCCAGGGTTTCTCACCGCTTTGCACATATCCCACAGATTCTTCAGCACTAGTTAGAAAAGTGTTTTTGGTTGACTCCCAATTGGCGTCCAGTGTGCGCATTTCATATTCACCCAATGTGAATAGTGGTGTGTTCGCGTTTTTTGTTGGGATCTCTAAGTTTATCCACATTGAGCTTGCGCTTCATTTGAAGAACTTGTGTCGGTTAGCTGCTGTACACAATCTCAAGCAAGCAACCATCAAGTGGTGATCCCTCCCCACGTCAGCTCCACGTTTCGCTCGCACATCGAGGAGACATCTTCTCCATCGGTGACTTATAGCCATGTGGTCGATCTGGTTCTGAGTAACACCATCAGGTGAAACCCAAGATGTTTTATGATGACTCTTGTGTGGAAAAAGGGTCCCTCCGATGACCGTCTGCCGAGTACTACAAAACTCCACAAATATTTCGCCGTTTTCGGGTCTCTTAACCCAAGATCGTGACGCGTCGACCCAAGGGCCACCATGCCTCCCCATGACGTGTTCTAGTTCAGTGCTGTCTGATCCAACCTGAGCGTTCATATCTCCTGAGATGATAATAATATCACCTCTTGGAACGCGTTGGCTATCAACTCCTCTTTATCACTAGATGTTGCGGTATTAGTTGGTGCGTAGCACTGCAGAATTGTGACGTTTCTGACACTGATCCTGAACCGGACGACGATAATCCTATCCGAGATTGGTTCCCAGCTAATGAGACTGTTTCTCGCTGTCGGTGTAAGGACGAACGCCACGCCATTTTTGGCTTCACTTTCAGGGCCAATATACAGAATAGTGTTTCCACTAGGGGTTCGTTCTTCTGCTGATCCTGTCCACGTGACCTCGCTCAAGCCCAAGACTTGAATGTTATAGTGCTCCATTTCACGGTCGATCACTGATTAGCGGTGCAAGGACCGAGTAACTCTTCCCCCGTCATTCAATGTTCGAACGTTCCAGAAGCCAATCATAGTCCGTTTTCGAATGCCAAAAGTCGTTACCGTAGAATCAGTCCGTATCCGAGGCGCTGTATCCGTTTCTCATATCAGTTAGGTCTTAAGATCACGGGTGATAAGCCCATGATCCAGTGAGTGTCCATTTGCCATTTTTAGGGCAAGCAGGACTGACTGTGGGTAAATTCTACAGCCCCCATCCCACAGGGGGATAGTTAGCTCAGGTCCGTGGAGTCGCTAGTCTCGAAAGATAGTTGCAGGAATTGGTAAAACCTCATCCTACAACTACCCCCTTGCGGGGGTGTGATGTAAACATACATATAATCTGCTTACTTGAATGGCCTTTTGAACACAATGTTTTATATTTTGTTGAAATCAGAACCATAAATTATTAAGAATGAAACCATGATCCTAGTATTTGTATGGGACTGTCCCGTGCTCACGGGTGTTATTTGAGATCATATGGAGGAAATAGCTATAAAGCTGTCAGAATTTCATATCACCTCTTTTAAAGAAAAAAAAATTCAAACTTCCTGTGTCGTGTACTAATTTCATGTTTCTGTAACAAATATAATTCCGTTCAAAAACAAAAAAAAAATATCAATAAACGAAAAACAATCAAAATCAGTTCACTTTAAAGGGAAATGGTTATAAAGCCATTCTAATTAAATTTATGTGTATCAGTCTGAATGTAATTATACTCTAGATGAAATCTGAGAGCATTATAAGATTGCTCTAACGTTTGTAACGCTAAGAAATAAGGCTCAGAGAAAAAAATGAATGATAAGTTAATATTATCACCTAAGAATCTCAAAACCGGATGTCCGTCCGTCTGTTCGCTCTTAAGCTTGAGAACATGCTGAGCTAGAACGTTCAAATTTTTTACACGTTGTTTTTAAAAAAAAAAGTAGGCTCAAGTTCGTGAACGGGCTCCACTTCTTCTACCCCCTCCCATACAAAATGACACATTTTCGAGATTTGACAATAAATCGATTTTCTCGAAAAGTATAAATGCTATTGAACTGAAATGTGGAATATATTATTTTGTTGCCAATTTCAATCTATGGTATAAAAATTATTTAAGTCCCCTTACTACTTCTATCACCTCTCATATAAACTGCACCTTTTTATAAAATACTATAAGCTAATTTACTCAGTACATGTAAAATTTAACGAGCTGAAATTCTGAGCAAAGTATTTATTTAGAATTATTAGTAAGGACAAAAAAAATTGGATGATTAGCATCACTCCATCTACACCCTCCCATACAATATGACATAATCCCTCAACTTTTTAAAAAGTCGATTTAACTGAAAAGTTTGAATACTACAGATTTGCGATTGAAAACATGTCATGATGTGCTATTTCTGAAAAACTCACTAAAAACTCTCCACTCCTTCTACCACCTCCCATACAAACTGCACAATTTCACTAAACCCCATACACTGATTCGCCCAGTACTTGTTATCGCATAAATGGACCTTACGCCCAATCGTAGTCCGGTTATGTTTTTTTTAGTTATAGTTGCCACCTTTGTTGGAAATGACTGCAAAAATACAGTCTGGCATGGAATTTAACAAGTCCTGAATGGTTTCGATGGAAATGGCGCTCCAAGCTTCTTGAATTGCTGCTTTTAACTCAAAAACGTTGTTAAATTGACGACCCTGCTACTAAACTTGACGCGAGAAAATCCCTCACAGATTTTCGATCGGGTTTAAGTCGGGACTGCAAGTGGGCCATTCCATAACCTCAATGTTTCGATCCTTTAGCCAGTCTAAGGTGTCACGCGAACGATGGATTGACGCATTATTCTGTTGGAAGATGAATTGTTCTTCCATAAGGTCTTCGGAAAAGGTAATGAACACTTCATTCAGGAGATCAGTGTAGTTTTTGGAGTTCAACTTCGACGATATGCTACAAAGTGAGGTTTTTCCTTTATAGCAAAATACTGCCCACGTCACTACTGTACCCCCACCGAAATTCCTACTTAAGCGAACTTCCTTATCTTTTCTCAAATCATGCCAATAAAACTGGGTCGTCCAAATTAAATTTTTTTCATCGCTAAATGCTATGCCACTCCTCCGTCCATGACATGTATTTTCTAACGAACATTAATACAATTGGACAGCCACGGGGAAAAAGGGAACTAGTCCCATATAAGGCCGTCAGTTTTAGTCAAATTTGCTACCAAAATATTGTCTACTTAGTTTGCGCCCGCTAAATTTGAGTAGAATAAATTGTAGGGGAGGTATTACCCATGTGGATGTTTGATGGAATTAAGTTGAAAATGTGAGTTTAAATATTCTCAAATTAGAAAGCAACGATCTAACAGCAACAAAATTCTATATACCTTAAGATCTATAGGTCACAACAAAAGACTTATGAGGAATAAGAGTTTGATCCTCTTCAACGAGCTTTTATCACATTTTTCGATCCAATTGATTTAAAATTACAAAACTCAGAATGGGCTGTAACGCCTTTGTTACGTTATTTAATATTGAAAGGACATATTTTGCCCCTGAACAATTTTATTATTAATCTATATAGAAATATGTATTATAACATGTATAGTTAGATAGATAACGAAAAAACGAACACAAAAAGGTTTAAGCAAGGACAGTATACAAAGAAGATTCAAATTGTGGGAGTATTAAATTTGAAAAGTTCTGCGAATAATCAATAACAGAGTCAACATTTTATCTCAACAGATGAGTTGATACTTATCAGTTCTTTGATTCCAAGGCATGATCATACTAATCTGACAGTGAAAACGCCCATCAAAAGCCTTGCACTCCTTTTTTCGTGATTACAGATTTAAGAAACGTCGACTAGACCATGTCTTTCTTTAGTCTTTTCTGAAAAACCTAAATAAATTGTTATCATCGGAGCCCATCATGGGACCAAAGTTCCACTTCGAATTTAGCCCAACTCAAAAATCTATCCAAAAAAAATCAATTTGAATCCAACATAATATTTCGATTAAACTGGTTCCCGAAAGCCTATTCTATCTGATATGATATTCGTTTCTCGTAAAATCTACATTGAAATTTCAGGATTCAGTAATTCTTTCAGAATGAATAGTAATTCATTTATCTCAACATTTACAGGTCCTAGGAAAAAAAAAAGTTCATTTTAAGCATCCATTTGATCTGTAATTTGAAAATTCATTTCATCAACGTTGCAGTACCGTCACTCAACAATGAATTGACATACAACCTAGTCTAAGAACAGATCAATAATCTGGTGTGGTGAATGTGTTTACAGTGCATTTCGAATTGAAAGAAAAAATTTCCTGTTACGCTTTACTATTCATGACGTTTCGGTCTTTGCTGAGACCTTTATCAAATTATCTCAGCAGAGACCAAAACGGTCGGAAAGTTCGGTAATTAGCAGCCGTGAGATCATGTTACAAACAATCCTTAAGGCAATCATATAAACAGGAAAAAATCAAATTTCAGATCATTGAGTTCTACGACACACCCAAAGAATCATTGTTAATATTTTTTTCAAAAATATTTTCGATGAACAGACTTTCTTCCCTACGAGATTTTATTCTTACTATAGAGATAATAACTATTGTATATATATAATAATGAAAAACTGAGCATATATTTGAATTAGGTGACTAAGTTTTTAGTTTCGTCGGTATCGGTATCGCCTACTACGCGGGCGATCGCGGGTTCGATTCCCAGCCGATATTCTTTTTTTACGATTTGAATGCAGTAAAAATATCAAAATTTCAAATAATTTTCATTCCGTGCATGAGTTAAAAAAAAAACCGATTTTTTTAGTTCGAAACTAACTAACGACTTGATGTTTAAGACTGAATCCATTTGAATCTAATCAAAGTAGATTCAAAAATTGTGGCTAAATTTTGGCGAGTCAAGTTCATCATCATCGGTCATTGTATGATAGAATGCCTGCCTGCAACGTGGATTCGATTTTCGGCCGATGCAACTTTTTTTTGGCACATTGCAAACTTCAATTTTCCAAAAATGACAATGTATTTTCATATGGACATATGTATGTCATATGTTGCTAGGACATGAGTCCAAACACAACAAAATTTGCAGTAATTTATAAGCAAGAAGATCTGAAGCTATTTAAAAACATAACAGAATTATGATTGGGCTTAAAGCCCAATCATATGATACTCTAGATGAGATGGAAATGACTTTAATATACCGGAAAATATGTCATCTCAAATTTTTTCGAATAGTGATTAGAGACTTTTGCTTGCATGGGAGGTGGTAGAAGTAGAGTGGAGCTTTTATTTTTCGTATATGACACCGAACATGGCATGCAAAATGTTTTTGCTGAATTTAAAGTTTTTAGTTTTCATTATTTTTAAAGAAATTGGTAATAGTTTTCCTGAAATTGGGGCATTTGTATGGGAGGTGTCAGAGGAAGTGGAGCGTTTAAAATCACTTTGAAACTGCTTATCATCCTCCTTATAACCATGCTTTGATTCAATTTCAAAGTCGATAGCTCTCATATACTTGAAGGAGAAATGCTTTTCTTGAATTTATAATACAGATATTTGTATGGGAGGTGGTAGAAATGGTGAAGTGGAGCTGATAGTTTTTTCTAATACTTATTTCAATTATTAAGAAACAAATTCTTGCAAAATTTGAAGTTTGTAATTTTTCTAGTTTGAATGGAAATCGATAAAATTCATTTAACAAAAATTATACATTTGTATGGGAGGGTGTAGAAGGAGTGTACGGATCAAAATAAATTTTTTTCTTATTATTAATATTTCTAATTGTTACTTCGTACAAAATATCAAGTTGATAGCTTTAACAGTTTCGAAGAAAAATAATTTAATTTAAATTTCAAATTTCCTTAAATTTGTATGGCAGGAGGTAGAAGGAGTGAGGTGAAGTTGATATTTATTCTTAAAATAAATTGCAATTATAGTAAAATGAATTCTGACGAAATTTCGTCTTTTCAGCTTTACTAGTTTCAATAAAAATCGAAAATATGTATTTTCCAAAATTGTCCATTTGTGTGGGAGGGGGTAGAAGGAGTAAAGGGATCGGGTCAATATTCTGTGATATTAATGATATCTATATCGTAATACTTTGACCTAAATTTCAAGTCGATAGCTTAAATAGTTTCAAAGGAAAATCAATTTCTGAAAATTTCGGAATTTCGTGAAATTTGTGTGGGAGGTGGTAGAAGGGGTGGGGGGATGTAGCCCATTCACGAACTTAAAGTTTCTTTTTTTGCTAAAAATAACACACAAAAATGTTTAGCACTATAGCTCAAAGCTTTCGAGAGTTATGCTGTAGACAGACGAACAGACGGACAGACAGCAACTCGGAATCGAGGTTTTTGAGCGACAACAAATATTTCTGTACCCTTGGCGGCTCTGTGCGAGCATTATTTCTTAGCGTTACAAACGGTAAGGCAAACACAATATACTCTCAGATTCCATCTAGAGTATAACTAAGCAAATGAGAAATTCATCATAAGGAATGTCGTATATAAGGAAGCCCAAATATAAAACATCGACTTCTTTCATTACATTACTCCGATTTTAAGTTCTGTTTGGGAAATCAGGAGTGTTTGAAGGTACCGGAAATGATTAAAAATTAATAATATATATTTTAAATAAACAAATATTTCAAAAAGGAGAAATTATTTTTACTTATTTATTTTTTACTAATTCAGCAATAATAACAAGGTGGGCCTTAAAAATATCCTTTTCGTACAAAATACGCGTGCTTGTAGATAGTAAAGTATAGTTGGTAGAGATTCAAAATCGGACTATTCGAGTCTGTATTGGCCTTTTGCCGGCCCCGAACGTCTCCGCCTCCATTTCATTGCAGAAAAATATTTCTTGAAAACATGTTTAGCGGAAAATTCTGTTCTGGAGCAACCGATTTAATGGCACGGATAGCTGCAAACGCCATAGCTTAAGTACCATAAATCTGCAAACGTGTGACTTTTTCACAGCGTTGCTTTCTATGTAACTTGATGACAATATAATTCCACCCAGAACCTTCAAGGAAATAGTTGACAAAGTAAACTTCCACAGGTAATGCGCCCTTTAGTAAGCTTAAATGTATAAGATACCATAGCAATGAGCGAAGTATAATTTTCACTTTAACAATTTATCGTGCCTGCATAGGTCCTCTTTCGTACTACCTAAACCGGCCAATTTAAGCCAAGAGCACTAGAAAAAAATAACAATGGAAGCGACAAAGTATGAAGAAAAATGATGGCATACTTTATAACTAATACGGTGGATGAGAAAACAATTTCAGAAAACAGTGACCCAAAAAATTAATTTGAAGTTACAAACAAAAATTTTGTCTAATTGGGAATTTGATTAGAGAATTAATTTTTCGTCCTTCAGCTTAATCCCGCAGTGTACTATTATTATGTAATCGTACTGCGCATATCCTTGTTGCGTTCAGCATTTAATGCGAAAACCAATAGCGCATTCCTGATTTCCAAACATATCGACCAATCACTCTCCCGATAGCTAACGAGTGTATCCTGTTGTATTTCAATGCATAGAATACTGTACCTACGTAAATAGTTAATTATAATTTTAAAGATGATAGCTTTCATTTTTATATACAAAGAATATCAAATTTCTTTAAATATTAGAATTTTGGAAATTTGTATGGGAGGTGATAAAGGAAATAGGAGGATTTGGGCCGTTAATGAGTTTGGCTTTGATTATTGGAAAAAGAGGTACAAGTAGAAAGTTCGATCACTCTATCTCGGATATTAACGATTTTACACCCGATTGCAGCTTAATGGATAGCGTCAATCAATCAAATTCCTTTTGAGATCCTCTATAGGGGCATCGGACAGAAACAGCTCTCTTTCACAAGGCGTGATCCTGAGCACCGGCCTTTAGTTGCTACCAGGAATTGTTTATTCTTCTGGCCTCTTGCTTGCCGACGTCTTCCTTGAGGATTATATTAGGAGTTCAAATAAGTATCCGCCGTTTTGTATCAAAAATTAGGAATGTACTGTGAAAGAACGGTATATTACCTTTTAATCAAAGCATTGTCCATCACTAGCCATTACTCTTTCCCATCTTTCTGATAGCATTCGGGTAAGACGTCAGAAGAACTCTTCATCTTTTGTGGCTATCCACGAATCGAACCAATTTTTAGTATCATTATATGATGTAAAGCGCTGCTTAGACAGGCCATGTGCTATCGACCGGAACAAGTGAAAACCGGAAGGGGCAGGACTTTCTGATTAAATGTTTCCAAACATATTTTGACCGGCTCCGCAACATGCGAAAAGCATAATCAGTTGGGTGCTAGGCTCAATCTCGCCCGGTTTGAGCAACTTATAATACACGACACCAAGTTGATCCCACTAAATACACAGCACGCGTATTTTTCCAGGAATATTCAGTTTGGCTGTCGATGTTGAAGCATGGCCAGGACGTCCCCATGATTTTCTCTTCTGCGGGTTATCGTAGTGGATCCATTTTTCATCACCAGTAACTATACGATGCAAAAACCCTTTGTACATATTATGCCTGGCTAGCAGCATTTCGGCGCCTCGACTGCAGATTTCTTCAAATTAAAGAAATAAATCAAAAGTTCCCGGACGCTTATTCGTCACAAGACTTCACATTTTCACACGAACAAAATTATGTAATGCTGATACGGCGTCACTAATACTTCAAGGTTATGTTGTTACCAAATGTCCAAACTTACGATATTACGTTTTACATCTGACAATTTCAACACAACCTTCTGGTGGGGCCACCTTTTGTACTCCTAATAATCCAGAGCCTGTTTGGCGATGTTTCACTCTGCTTTCCTGAAAGTGTGACCGATCCACTGCCACTTCCGCCTTTGAATTTCAGTACTTATTTTAGTTTGTCCAGTTATAATCCAAAGTTCGTCGTTGGAGATCACTTCTGGCCAGAATTATCCTAAAATGCATAGGAAGCATTGGTTTACGAAAGTTTACACTTTCTTAGTAAGTCAACCGGTCACTTTCCACGTAGAACAACCATATAACAACACGCATTCGACGCATGCGTCAAAAACTCGCAACTTTGTGCGAAGGGAGATCTCTCTTAACCTCCAGAAAGGGCAAAGGATACCGAAGGCTTGACGAGCTTTATTTAGACGAACCTCAATATCCTTTTCGGCTACGCCGTCCATGCTGAAAATGCTTCCGAGGTAACAAAAATCTTGTACGTCTTACACATTTTGTCCGTTAAGGATAATCGGTGTGCTTGTGTTCGAACCCATGTGCATGTACATACTTGGTTTTACGCACATTTATTTATTTTTATATTCAGTTCCGCATCTTTGCATTTAGAATGCAATGAATCTCTAAGCCTGAACGGTTATGTGCAAGCAAACACACATCAGCATAATCAAGTAGACTTAAGATGTTAAATAGTCTCCAATGAAGACGTTTACCTTCCCTACCTTCCAATGCAGCTTTCAAGATGTCATTTATTACCATCAGAGACAGGGCAAGTTATAAAATGTACCCTTGTCTGAAACCCGTTCGCACAGAAAACCTCTCGGACAGCTCTCCTCTATGTAAGACGCGACACCTTGCATCTTCGTTGGATTCTTTAATCATAGCTATGACCTTAATTGGAATAACTCTCCTACAAAAACCATTCCACATGTAATTTTGCTTAACGCTGTCGAAAGCCTTCTTGAAGTCCACAAACATGAGATGTACTGGGAAACCCATTTCGGCGGATTGCTCCAATATCATCCGTAGGGTATTTGTGTGGTCGGTACGAGACGGCCCTTTACAGAATCCAGCCTAATAAACTTCGAGAGTGCTCTCAACGATATCACCAATCCTATTGAGAATTACCTTAGCCATGATTTTCTATATGGCAGTAAGTAGACATATACCACGCCAATTGCCACAATCCCAAAGGTAGCCCTTCTTCGGAATTTTCACAATGACGCCCTCCTTCCATTCAGTTGGATATCTTCCTTCATTCCACACCTCAGTAAAGAGTGGGAGGAGTATATCCGCTGTTATTTCTGGTTCCGCTTTGAGAAGTTCGTTTGGTAGTCCGTCTATACCTAGGGCTTTCTTTCCCGCCATTAACCGAATGGCAAAACTACCTCTTTTTGATCTGGGTCCCTAACAGATTGTTGCGGTTGGACGTTTGGTAGTTGTTCTGTTTCTGGAATATCTTCCTCTAACAAGATGATTAAGATTTCGGAGAAATATTCCTTAAATCTCCGCAACCGGTGTTCACTCATTTTAAGGAGGGTTCCGTTGACATCTCTAACCAGGTGGTTGGTGGTGAAATTCCTGTTCGTTAACTCTTTCATGATTTTAAATAGTGAACCCGTATCCTCAAAGTAAGCCGCAGATTCTGCCTTGTTGGCCAATGACCTTTCTGTTGTCGCGTTGAACAGCCTTTTTAAGGTGTATATGAGCATGGCGGTAGTTCTGTCTCAAGTCGAGTGTTCTGTGGTTGACATCGGGTTGAGAGATGATTGCCAATTTTGCTTTCTTACGATCGCCAACCTTATCCCATGTGTGTTGCGACATCCAGCGTTTCTCACCGCTTTGCACACATCCCACAGGATCTTCAGCACTAGGTAGAATCGTGTTTCTGGTTGCCTCCCAATTGGCGTCCAGTGCACGCATTTCATATTCGCCTAATGTGTGTGACTTTTCACTTAGAATGATGATGCACTCCCGCTTTTTGTTGAGGTGTCGAAGTTTATCCACATTAAGCTTGCGCTTCATTTGAAGAATTTGTGGTTGTCGGATAGCTGCTGTGTACAATCTCAAGCAAGCAACTATCAAGTGGTGATCGCTTCCCACGTCAGCTCCACGCTTCGCTCGCATATCGTGGAGACATCTTCTCCATCGGCGACGAAAATACCAAATGGTCGTTCTGAGTAACACCATCAGGGGAAACCTTTATGGTGACTTTTGTGTGGAAAAAGTACATTTGCCGAGTACTACAAAACTCCACAAATAATTCACCATGCCTGCCCATGACGTATTCTAGTCCAGTGTTGTCAGATCCAACCTGGGCGTTCATATCTCCTGAGATGATAATAATATCGTCTCTTGGAACACTCTCGAAGATAGCACTCAGCTGGCTATAAAACTCCTCTTTGTCACCAGCTGTTGCGGTATTAGTTGGTGCGTAGCAGTGCAGAATTGTAACGTTTCTCACACTGGTCATGAGCCTGATGGCGATAACCCTATTAGAGATTTGTTCCCAGTTGATAAGACTTTTTTTGGATAGCGCGATGGTCTATAATGCGAAGGTCGGGAGATCACATCCCTGTAGAAATATCTATAATTTCAGCACACGGCTTGCTTGGGAACATCACAAATAGAAACCTGAAGGTCAGGAGACTAAGACTCGATTTGGGATGCCGTACCAATGAAGAAGAAAACGAAATAAGTTTATACTCTCTAGCCCAACGTGTTCTCAAGCTAGAGACAGGCAGATAAGTGGGCTTAAATTCGGCTTTTAGGTTGTCAAGCAACGATTTTCTGGAGGTAAGAGCTAAAACTGCGGATATACCATTTGTAACTTTAAAACCACTCAAGATTTTATGTTGATGGCAATGAGCCCTATTTAAGCCCTAACTTAAGATTCTAAAAAAATGCCTTTTTATTAAAAAATTTGGTAAGTGTCATCTGCATGCTCAAAAGATATTAATAAATAATTTGTGGCCTTTCAATTCGCGCCCACTTGAATCTGATCAAACAAATTATGTACTGTTTGACTTCATTACCAGCTTATACCTTTTCAATTCTATTTCCACAAATCTTCATGGCTTCCCCAACATTACCCTTTTCTCTCCATACTTTTCGTTTTCATTAAATAGCTACCGTCATTATGAAACCCTTGAAAGCTACCCATATGAAGAGAATTATTTGAGAAGGATTTAGCTCGTGTTTGTCGAGCTTACCCAAAATACCCAAAATATAATGTCATTTCGGTAGTTTTAAGGCTCGGTGGTAACTCGATGGCAGCATGTACGTATTTGAAATCATTTAACTGCGTGTCAGACGATTAGTGTGATGTATGTCAGGACGAAAAGTCGATTTCTTGTTCCACATACTTTGCACAGGTTGAATATTTGCTATGGCAATTCACATAACGTAGGATATTCTCCTAGGCTACATTACGTATAGGCTTATCTCGGCCAAAGTAGAATAAAGGCATCCTTATGACTATCTGGGGCTCGGGTGAATGTTTCTGTTTCGAAAAGTTTTGGTCGTTTCGGGGGTTTTTCTTTAACTTTGAAGGTACCTATTTGTGTACAGTTTCTGGTCGATTGAGTGTATTTAGTAGAGAAGAGAGATGTCTGGGAAAATTACATACCTTGTATGGTTTCATCTTCGCTACGGAAGCTTAGTTGTCTTAAATTATGCGATTTTATCCACAGCGGATAATCTTAATGGACAGCTGATAACAAGATAAAATGTACATATATGTTGCCGATAGTGATATTTAGGTGGGAAAACATCTGAAAGGATTGATGTGCAATATTTGAATAAGATGGTAGAAGCGAGAATGAATTTGCAATTTAATTATAGTGTGTCGCCTAGAGGGACATAGTAAGCATCATATGTAGAAGCGATATCTCGCTGGAATTTCAGTAATATGTCTCAGATACTCCCAGTAAAACATGCCGCTTCTCTTTTATTAGGGTATCGAGTACAATGTAAGGAATTCTTCCAATAATCTCTTCTAACACACATCAAAGCCGGTGTAGGAAATAGAAAAAATTGGCGCCAAAATTTAGATACAGAGACGAAACTAATTATTGGTTTTGAAGGATTGCAAGTTATAATTGTTATGAAATAGATCAGCGGGCAATCGGTTTGAAAATCTTATCGTTCGGAAAGTTTACTACCGTCAATATTCCAATGTATGGGCTTCTCTCAACTGCTCTGCATTAATTATTATTGGCATGTTGAGTTCAATAACGCGAACGAAATTAATATATTTTGGCAGATTTGATGGTGTTTAGTGCAATGCTATATTGGATGAGTTACAAAATTTGCACAAAAATTCGATGTCAAAATTAAATAATAGTGACTTCAAAAATCCTATTACAGCACAAAAATTTATAGACTTTTGTTGAAGTACGAACGTTCTTTTTATACTCTAGATGAAATCTGAGATTATTGTACTCGTAAGTTTGCCACAAAGTTTGTAAGGCGAAGAAATAAGGCTCGGAGAAAAAAATTAATGATATAGAAGTTCATACAATCACTCAAAAACCTCAAAACCGGATGTCCGTCCGTCTGTCTGTCTGCCTGTCTGTCTGTCTGTCCGTCCGTCCGTCCGTCCGTCCGTCCGTCCGTCCGTGTCCTCTCTAGCTTGAGAACGCGTTGAGCTAGATAGTTCAAATTTTTTACACGTCGTTTTTGACAAAAAAGTATGGTCAAGTTCGTCAACAGGCCAAATCGCTTAACCCCTTCTACCCCCTCCCATACAAAATTACACAATTTCGTAATTTGACAATAAACGGATTTACTCAAAAAATATAAATGCTATTGATCTGAAATTTGGAATGTACTACTTTCATGGTGATTCCAATCTACTGTATTAAAGTTATGTGAATCCTGTTACGGTTCCACCGTAACAAGAATTTTATGCCTGAAATGAAAACGAGAGAATAGATTATAAACTAAACCTGGATTTCGAACGTTTACTCACCCCGACTACGGTCAGGCGGGAACACAGATGGAACCCTCCACACTGCTGGGAGCTTCGCACCTCGCGATAAACTCGTCAACTAAACAAGAGCTGAAAGAAACGAATCCTAGAGTAAAAATTAGCTTAAAATGTAAATTGAATTAAAGCAACGAAACATTAAAATAATGAGTAGGTTAAATTGCAAACTGAATTACCTGAAATACATGATCATCGAATTGAGGCATCGTTATCTGGCACCAAACCAGGGATTGAACTTACGTATCACATCCAATCCTCCGTCTTGGCACCACACACAAGACCCCAGCATGAAACAAAATAAAAATTGCTCAAATATAAGTTAATCGCCGTAAAACTTCTAAGTGCAAGAATACCTTTGAAACGAAGCGACCAACAGGCCGAATCCGATGGGCGTGCTTCAGATGCAAGCGTCCTTGCTGCCAATGTTAAGTTGAGAAGGATCACCTTACTGTATGAAACGAGGATCAAATCTCCGCGTAATATCGAGTCCGTCACTATTCGGCAAGAAATCGTACCCTACAATATTTGTCCTGCCGAGGACAAATCCGAATTCATTCGCAGGATCAGAACACAACACAACACAAAACACAAGATCAACCAGAACATTTTCGACAAACAACAAAGGATCAGACGCGAAAACACCAAACTTTCTCGTCACGAATCTTAAAAACGAACGTAAACAAACCGCGAACTGTCATATTTCTCGATCAAGATGGCGATCCTGTTAGTGTTACCTAGGGAGCCAAGGGGAAATTTTCGAAGACAGACGGGAAATTTTTAGAGAAGCTGCACGAAAATCAATTCACCCAGGGTTCGAGCCAAGGGTTTTTCTTTGCAGAAACCCATACGAACAAATCCAACAACTATGGAAGTTGGATTAAGCCGAAGCTGGGGTAAATTTGAGAGGCCCAATACAGCAACAACATCAACGGAATTCTAAGAATTGTATGAGAGGCGGGAAAAGTAAATAGGCGGTTGAATAAAGTTAACAAAGGAAGTTCAACGAACATGTAAAATATTGGGGAAAAAAGCCTCTCAAAGCTAGAAAAAAAGCCGTTGAGGATTCCGGGCTGAGGCTGCATAGGAAAAAAACGAAGCCAGCTCGTCCTCTTTTGATAAGTGACCAGCGCAGGAGTAAGACGTGAATACCAAGATTCAAGTTTATTTTTAAGTGTCGAAATTTATGGAATTTCAAAAAGTACCACAAGTGGGTGGTGTTGTATAGTGTCTGTTCGGAGTGAAAAAAATAATTCAGCGACGGAAAAGCGAGGAGCTCTACAACGAGGAATCAGAAAACTCAACGCCAGCAGAAACAAAAGCAGGAGCGACGACGAGGAATTCGATAAAAATTTACATCGACGGGCCCCAACGAAGCGAAGATCCGTGGGATGCAGCAAGTACAAGTAATTTTAGCCAGGGACCTTTTGCGAGATTTTCTATTTTAAGTAACGTAGTATATCGGCCAGTTTTATTTTCAAGAATTCAAGCTAAGTAACGTAATAGCCAGGTCTATTTTCAATAAAGCCGCTGGGCAATATTTGTTTCTAATATTTTTTTTTTCTTTATATATGATATTTGTGTCAAGATTCTTTGTGCAGTTTTTTTCAGCCAGCTACGACGTTAGATTTTTTTTTATAGTTCTTTAACGAATCCTTCCCGGACTTGTAACTCAGTCCGGGGGTATAAGGATAAGGAACGAGACCTTAAAGACCGAGTTACTGGCGCCCACGGCCCGTCTCCAACGGGTTGGCCGGACAGGTCCGTTCCGCCCCAAGTGCGAGGGGTTTATTTTTTTTTTATTCTGTGTCCGTTTTCCCAGTCGGGGAAAACGCGTAATATTGGCGCCCAACGTGGTTTTTGGCCATACGCGAAAATTTTTAATTTTGCATCAATTTCTAAATTAAGTCATACCGTAATAAATTGGCGGGTTTTATTGGCCAATCGGAATAAAATATTTTACAGCTCACAGGTGTGTGGAGGTGTGAAGTTTTATGTTGCAAAGGTGCACGCTAGGTATAGTGTAATTTCGAAATCCAGGAGAGTGAAGTGATAGCCGTTAGACCGAAAAATAGAATAGAAAACTGAGGAAAATTGAGGAAAATCGCGCTAAACATAGCAGTAAAGTAGTGAAAGTTTTTTTTTTTTTGCAAGAAAACCGACCATCGACCTTTTATGGGAAAAGTTTTTGGTGGTGGTGTCAGTGCGCTGTAGGTGTTTTTGGGGCCGGAAATTTCAGTCGATTGATCGGATTTTTCGTGAAATTGTTGGAGTTTACCGCACGGGTTTTGGGGGTTCGCTGTTTTGTGTGAAAATTCGAAAGACTCTGCCGTGGCAGCAGGAAGGTGTGGCGCGAGACAAGGCCGGTGCTGTGTAGGTAGTAAACGCGCTAAAATCACCACAAAAGTCCTTCGATTAATTAACGAAGACGAACCGCAATATCGAACTGTAAGCCGGGAAATTACGGCAAAAAGTGAGCCGTTATTTTAATTAAGAAAAATTATTCCGGAAATGAACTTTCCTTGTCCTCGACCGTTAGGAACTAGAGCTGTCTCTTGAGGAATGATAGGGTGAATTTAATTACAAACACGGAAGATTTCATTTAAAAAAAAAAAAAAAAAAGAAAAAAAAAAAAACAGCTCAGATAATTAGAATTGTAGCTTCGCTTTACTTGGACAGCTGGTTTAATAGAAAGTTAAGATTGTTAGAATTTGAGTTGTTTTTTTTTTCTCACTTTCTCTCATAAAAAAAAATGGAGAAGGGGGATATTAATAGGTTGACGTCGGAGGAACTCCAATACGAGTTGGCGGTGTACGGATTGAGGGGAACATCGGTGGACGAGATGCGCAAGTTACTGCGCTCCGCAGTGAATCGTTCATCGAGTTTTTCCTTGCCGGAATACCCGTTTAATTTCGAGGAAGATATGTTGGCAGTAGAGGAGAAAGTGAAAGAGTTAGAGGCTCTAACAATGGAGTTCGAGGGGGAGGAGAATTCGGCCGAGTTTAGAAAAATCAATGCCAAGGTAGCATGGACCCTAAGACGGCTGAATAGGGCATTGGCAGTAGAGGAGGAACAAAAAGAGGTGGTGACTAAAGCTCGGCAAGCAGTAGCCAGATGCTGCATGGCACTGGACTCCAAGGTGGGCATCAACGAGGAAGAGGACGGGGAGGACCAAGCGTTTAATCAACCAGTTGGTGCGTCATCACCGATACCATTCCAGGCTAGGAAAAACGAGGTATACAACTCGCCGGATTTCGCCTTGCTACAACACCTACCGCCGAAACAAACGCAAGAACGCAACACGGCGCCAAAAGCGAAAGAGACGGTCGTAGTAAGCAAACACGCGAACGAACAGCTCGAGAACCGGGTAAAGTCCATTCCGGTATACAAATGGGGACTAAAATTCGCCGGCTCAGCGAAAGAGTCGCTAAGTGGATTCCTGGAACAGGTGGAAGAACTCCGCGAAGCCCGAGGGTGCACTGAACCAGAAGTGTTCAAGTCGGCAGTCGACCTGTTCGAAGGCCGCGCACTAATATGGTTTAGAGCGAATAAGCCATCCTTCAAGAGCTGGACTGATCTAGTGGATAAACTGAAGGAAGAGTTTCTTCCACCTGATTACGACGATAGACTCCTTGAGGAGATTAGGCATCGAACACAAGGCCAAAACGAAAGTATCGGTATGTTCGTTAGCATTATGTTACGAATGTTTGGTAGGATGAGCGGAACTGTCAATGAGAGTATGAAACTGTGCTTCATTAAGAAGAATCTGGCACCGTTCTACTCGGCCCAACTCGCGCTAATCGAAATCTCGTCATTGCAACAATTAGTTAGCACGGGCAGGAGACTGGAAGAAGCCCGCTTTAACGTGGAAAATTACGCTCCACCTCCACGCCGACCAAATCTCCTTGAACCAGACCTAGCTTACGTAGATATTCAGACAACAAACGCTAATCCGGGAACAAACCAACCAAATGCAGAGGGCACAGGCGAGCCCAATAATGGTCGAAGATGGGCTAACGTGACGCGAAGCTGGAAATGCTACAACTGCCATCAGGAGGGCCATCTAGCGAGCGAATGTAAACAACCAAGGCGCTGCTACGGCTGTGGGAGAGAGGGTGCGATAAGACGAAACTGCCCAACATGTTCGGGAAACCGTGAAAATTGTTCGGGAAACCGTAATACTCATCCGGGAAACGAAAGACGTACTCACTAAAAAGCGGAGGAGTGAGTACGGAGAAGTCGTCCGCAGCGGTCGTAGATTTCTGCTTCGCAAATGTAGGTGGCGATAGTAGGCCACATCTTAGAGTCTCGATATTCGGCATTCAAATGGTGGGCCTGCTGGACTCGGGGGCTTCGTGTACGATCATTGGAGGGACGGGCTGGGCGCAGTTGGAACAGCTTGGCGTGAGTTTGAAGAAGTCACAAGCCGGTGATATTAAACTCGCCAACAACCAAAAATGCGCCGTGGATGGTTCCATTCAAGTACCTATAAAAATGAACCATCGTCAGCGGTGGGTCGAGTGTTTGGTGGTGAAGAGGTTGCCACACGCTTTGATTTTAGGGGCTGATTTCTGGGTGCAATTTGGTTTAATAGTAGACCTAAAAAATGAAGCCTGGGAGTTCAACAAACACCCAGAACTTTCTTGTTTGGAATATTTACACCCAAAAACGAAACTCACAAAAGACGACGCGAGAGTACTTGAAGACCTAATAAACGAGGAATTTGGAAAAATGGGGTCAGGCTTAGGGCGTACATCGGAAGTAGAGCATGTGATAACGACACAAGCGGAACCAATCAAACAACGTTACTATCCGGTGTCACCAGCCATGCAAAAGCATATAGACAAGGAGCTAGAGGAGATGTTACAGAACGGGGTGGTACAGCCCTCCAAGAGTCCTTGGTCATCACCTATTCTATTAATAAAGAAGAAAGATGGATCTTTTCGCTTTTGCGTCGACTATAGAAAGGTGAATAAAGTATCGGAGCGGGACGCGTACCCGATTCCGTACGTATCGGCCACTCTGGATAAACTACGAGACGCGAAGTATTTGTCATCTCTTGATATCAAGTCCGCGTATTGGCAGGTACCAATGGCGGCCTCATCGAGACAGTACACGGCCTTCACAGTACCGAACCGGGGACTCTATGAATTTCTGAGGATGCCTTTTGGCTTGCAAAACGCTCCAGCAACCTGGCAGAGGCTCATCGACAGAGTTTTGGGCGCGGATCTAGAGCCTTTCGTTTTTGTATATCTAGATGATATCATTATAGTCACGCAGACCTTCGAAAAACACTTGGAGATATTACAGATAGTTTTCAACCGCTTACGGGGAGCAGGGCTGAAGGTGTCTCAGGAGAAATGCGAATTTTGCAGATCCAAACTGCGTTATTTAGGCTACGTAGTAGATGAGAGCGGTCTGCACGTGGACCCAGAGAAAGTGGAAAGCCTGACGAAGTTTCCAAAACCTAGGACTGTGAAAGAAGTAAGGCAGTTCCTTGGTATGGTGTCTTGGTATAGACGCTTCATAGCCGATTTCGCTACATTAGTCGCACCTTTGACGGCTCTTCTAAAAAAGAACCAAAAATTCATATTCACCGCCGAATGCGAAAAAGCGTTTCTACAGGCGAAAATTAAACTATCATCAGCCCCAATTTTGACATGCCCAAATTACGACTTGCCATTCGTAATACAAACGGACGCTTCTAACTTTGGATTGGGAGCCGTATTAACGCAAAACCACCATGACGGAGAGAAAGTGATATGCTACTTAAGCCGATCGTTATCACATTCAGAGCGCAAGTTTTCAACGACCGAGAAAGAGTGTCTGGCGGTGTTGTGGGCCATCGAAAAATTACGCCCGTATGTTGAGGGGACGCGTTTCCAAGTAATAACTGACCACTACTCTCTCGTTTGGCTAAATAATTTAAAAGACCCAACCGGAAGATTGGCGAGATGGGCAGTACGGCTCCAACAATACGATTTCGATATTCTACACCGAAAAGGGAAAGAACACCTAGTTCCCGATGCACTATCCAGGTCCGTACCGATGGTAGACACAATCTCGACGAAAGCACTCGAGGATGCCTGGTATAACAACCTCCGGAAGATTATCGCAGAACAACCAGAAAAGTACTCAGACTGGCGAATCCATGATGGTAGACTATGGAAACATATTCCTCCCAAAATTCCAGACTTGCAGTCCGGGAAAGAATGGAAACAGGTCGTAGCGAGAGCCGATAGGCAAGAAGTCCTGCGAGAATGTCATGATGACCCAAAGGCCGGCCATGGGGGTAGTCGGCGAACATTAGATCGCATAGCACGGGTGTATTATTGGCCTAAAATGCGTTTGGACGTCCGGAAATACGTTCAAGAATGCCAAATATGCCAGGCAATAAAACCTGAGAGACGATCTCCAGCCGGACTAATGGTGTCTAGGAATGGAGAAGCAAAAAAACCATGGGAGATGGTATGCATAGACCTGGTGGGACCTCTACCACGATCATCGCGAGGACACTCGTACATACTGACGGTGGTAGACTATTTCTCAAAATTCCCACTAATTTACCCTCTCAGAGCGGCCACGGGAGCAGCCGTGACCAGAATTCTGGAGGAACAGGTTTTCTTACTGTTCGGGGTCCCGAAGTGGGTGATCTGCAACAATGGAGTACAGTTCCGGTCGAAAGATTTTCAGAGAATGGTTGAATCTTACGGAACTGAAATAAAATTCACGGCATTTTACCACCCACAAGCTAATCCGGCCGAACGCATCAACCAGTCCATCAAGACGATGTTGCGGGCTTATGTCTCGGAGAATCACAGGAAATGGGACGAGAATTTGGCCAAAATCGGGTGCGCTCTCCGGACTTCAACGCATGAGGTAATGAAATACACGCCGTACTTTGTGAATTTCGGCAAGGAGATGTCGCTACAAGGCCACGAGGTAGAGGAACCAGATGATCAGAGACAACCGGACGAAATAAGAACCGCAGCTCGTGCAGAAGCTCTGCGAAAACTCCGGGAAGAGATTTCGTTACGATTTAAGAAAGCCTCTGAACAGAGCAAAGGAAGGTACGACATGAGGAAGCGTGACGTAACGTTCCTTCCAAACGATTTGGTTTGGAGGAAAAATTACGTCCTATCGGATGCATCGAAGCACTTTTCCGCTAATCTCGCACCAAAGTACATCGGACCGTTCAAAGTCATTCGGAAAGTTTCACCTTGGACATTTGAACTAGGAGACAAAGAGGGCAAACGCGGCGGTACGTGGCACGCGAAAGATCTGAAACCGTTTCGCGGACCTAACGACGCGATTAATGAGACGTAACGAAACGAATTATATAAGAAGCGAGAAAGTAAGAGGAAAGAGATTACGCGAGATGAAATTTTAGAATTAATTAAGTAGCTTAAACTAAAGCATGCAATTCGAATTAGTAAATAGCTTAAACTAAAACATGCATTACGAATTAGTAAAGTAGAAAAAAAAAAAAAAAAAAAAAAAAAACTTATTACCGCGTAGATTTAGAGTTGGGATTTCCGGTGTGCAGCAGGCGCATTGTGAAAGCGGATTTCTGGACGAGTAATAGCACCATTCCAGATCTGGTGGGTATCATCTGGGATCCTCAAACGGCCTACAAGCCCGATATCATCAGTCTTTGTTTTGGGCCCGTATGTTGCAGTTTTTATGTTTTTTTTTGTTTTTTTTTTCTTGGTTCTCCGCTTTAGTCTAGCCTAAAAAGAGACTAAAAAGTAAACATAAGTATCAAGACTTCGTAAATGGATCGCAAACTTATCATAATTTTTTTATTATATCATTAAGCTAGAGATATTAGTAGCTTTAAGGGATCTGAATTAATAGGCTTAGTTAGAATTACGGAAACTTAAGCTAGGTAGTGGTGATGGGAATATTAAGGGTTAGTACTAAGCAATTTTTTTTGTAGCATTAAATTAGATTATTTTTAGGATTAAGGGGTTTGGGATGGGATAAGATGAGTTAGGGTCTAAGAAGACTAGAATGAACATATGACTCACCTTAGTCGAACTGTTCTAAGCATACTCACCCAAACTCTGTAGAGAATTTGGGAAATCCTCTAAGAGGTAGGGGGGAAATGTTACGGTTCCACCGTAACAAGAATTTTATGCCTGAAATGAAAACGAGAGAATAGATTATAAACTAAACCTGGATTTCGAACGTTTACTCACCCCGACTACGGTCAGGCGGGAACACAGATGGAACCCTCCACACTGCTGGGAGCTTCGCACCTCGCGATAAACTCGTCAACTAAACAAGAGCTGAAAGAAACGAATCCTAGAGTAAAAATTAGCTTAAAATGTAAATTGAATTAAAGCAACGAAACATTAAAATAATGAGTAGGTTAAATTGCAAACTGAATTACCTGAAATACATGATCATCGAATTGAGGCATCGTTATCTGGCACCAAACCAGGGATTGAACTTACGTATCACATCCAATCCTCCGTCTTGGCACCACACACAAGACCCCAGCATGAAACAAAATAAAAATTGCTCAAATATAAGTTAATCGCCGTAAAACTTCTAAGTGCAAGAATACCTTTGAAACGAAGCGACCAACAGGCCGAATCCGATGGGCGTGCTTCAGATGCAAGCGTCCTTGCTGCCAATGTTAAGTTGAGAAGGATCACCTTACTGTATGAAACGAGGATCAAATCTCCGCGTAATATCGAGTCCGTCACTATTCGGCAAGAAATCGTACCCTACAATATTTGTCCTGCCGAGGACAAATCCGAATTCATTCGCAGGATCAGAACACAACACAACACAAAACACAAGATCAACCAGAACATTTTCGACAAACAACAAAGGATCAGACGCGAAAACACCAAACTTTCTCGTCACGAATCTTAAAAACGAACGTAAACAAACCGCGAACTGTCATATTTCTCGATCAAGATGGCGATCCTGTTAGTGTTACCTAGGGAGCCAAGGGGAAATTTTCGAAGACAGACGGGAAATTTTTAGAGAAGCTGCACGAAAATCAATTCACCCAGGGTTCGAGCCAAGGGTTTTTCTTTGCAGAAACCCATACGAACAAATCCAACAACTATGGAAGTTGGATTAAGCCGAAGCTGGGGTAAATTTGAGAGGCCCAATACAGCAACAACATCAACGGAATTCTAAGAATTGTATGAGAGGCGGGAAAAGTAAATAGGCGGTTGAATAAAGTTAACAAAGGAAGTTCAACGAACATGTAAAATATTGGGGAAAAAAGCCTCTCAAAGCTAGAAAAAAAGCCGTTGAGGATTCCGGGCTGAGGCTGCATAGGAAAAAAACGAAGCCAGCTCGTCCTCTTTTGATAAGTGACCAGCGCAGGAGTAAGACGTGAATACCAAGATTCAAGTTTATTTTTAAGTGTCGAAATTTATGGAATTTCAAAAAGTACCACAAGTGGGTGGTGTTGTATAGTGTCTGTTCGGAGTGAAAAAAATAATTCAGCGACGGAAAAGCGAGGAGCTCTACAACGAGGAATCAGAAAACTCAACGCCAGCAGAAACAAAAGCAGGAGCGACGACGAGGAATTCGATAAAAATTTACATCGACGGGCCCCAACGAAGCGAAGATCCGTGGGATGCAGCAAGTACAAGTAATTTTAGCCAGGGACCTTTTGCGAGATTTTCTATTTTAAGTAACGTAGTATATCGGCCAGTTTTATTTTCAAGAATTCAAGCTAAGTAACGTAATAGCCAGGTCTATTTTCAATAAAGCCGCTGGGCAATATTTGTTTCTAATATTTTTTTTTTCTTTATATATGATATTTGTGTCAAGATTCTTTGTGCAGTTTTTTTCAGCCGGCTACGACGTTAGATTTTTTTTTATAGTTCTTTAACGAATCCTTCCCGGACTTGTAACTCAGTCCGGGGGTATAAGGATAAGGAACGAGACCTTAAAGACCGAGTTACTGGCGCCCACGGCCCGTCTCCAACGGGTTGGCCGGACAGGTCCGTTCCGCCCCAAGTGCGAGGGGTTTATTTTTTTTTTATTCTGTGTCCGTTTTCCCAGTCGGGGAAAACGCGTAATAATCCTCCCCTTCCTTCCACCACCTCCCATACAAATTGCACTTTTTCATGAAATACTATAAACAAATTTACTCAGTACGTATAAAATTGATCGAGCTCAAATTGTGCACTAAATATTCATTTAGAATTATAAGTAAGACCAAAAAAAATTAGACGATTAGTTTCACTCCTTCTGTCCCTTCCCATACAATCTTACACAATTTAACAACTTCACAAAAAGTCGAATTTCCTGAAAGTATGAATGCTACTGATCTGCAATTTAAAACATGTCGAAAACATGATGTTTTTACTTATTTCTAAAAGCCACCTCCCATACAAATTGCACAATTTCACTAAATTTTCTCAGTACCTATTAAATTTTTTAATGCTAAATTTTCAATAAAACATTTTCGTGGCAACTCTAGCGTGGTGTGAAAAAAGTAGTTCAATGTCGTCACCCCTCCACCACTTCCCCTACAAAATTTCTTAAAATCAAAAAATTTCTCTTTCAACTAGAGTATCGCACGATTGAGCTTTACGCCCAATCGTAGTCCTGTTATGTTTTTGTTTTTTGCTTGAGATATTCAAACAAACTATGAGAATTACGAAGCGATAGTAGACTTATCGAGACAAACAATTCCTGTCTGATTACTCATGATTACTAAAATTTTCGAAATATTTCGTACTGTAAAAAATTTCAAAATCTAAATTTCCAAGGATGATTCGATATCCCTTTAAAAAATCTTTAAAAAAAAAGTTAAATAATTGGAACAAGACACGTCTGGATCTCATTACCAATTCGTTTCACTTGATAAAATCCTATCTTGAAAATCGTCTGCGCTTGTTTCATTCAATACATCAGTCAATGGTGAACAATTTTTTCCTAACTATCCTTGAACTTTCTGCATTCCAATGACTAAAAAGATCCTTTAGAATCGTGTGTTCGGGATAAAAGGGGAATTGCTTGCTTTCAAAGGAATTTTAAACACTGCTTTTACCTAAAAAAGTGAGTTTGTCTCCTTAGCAGATCCTTCAATCGTATGATTCGGATTTTCAATTCTTTACATTAAATTTCTATTGCAAAGTCGGTAGAATATGAAACGCGCTGATTCTCCGAAATATACGTTTATCCAGCACTGAGAGATAGAAAAAAACTCCTTTTAAATTTCAGATTTCTTGCCAAAAAATTCATCAGTTATCGGTTCCTCTTGTGCGCTATTCCGGCAGGTAGATTGCTAAG
Organism: Chorisops tibialis; assembly: GCA_963669355.1. NCBI lineage: Eukaryota > Metazoa > Arthropoda > Insecta > Diptera > Stratiomyidae > Chorisops > Chorisops tibialis. The sequence continues at coordinate 107,624,756 of OY770262.1, read as the reverse complement.
GAAAAATAGGTGCGGTTAAATAAAATGGTAATGTGTGCGATTTGTGCGAATCCGGAAGGAAACGTCGACGGCATTGAAAAGCTATTTTACATTGAGAATGGAATTCTATTTTGTGTATTGAATTTTATTAAAATCATTTTTATTCTTTCGAAACCCTGATCTGTGAATTTGATAATTTCGAAATCGGAAATCGAAACCCGATTGCAGACTTATGTACGTATTAAATACAGCTCTCAAACAAGTCCTGTATTCAATAGCGCACAGAAGAAAAGGAAATAGCGGAAATGGGGAAGTTCGGAAACGATTTAGGTTTATTGTGCTTGGTAGTTTGGGTTGGTTAAAAGGTTTTCCATTTTCATGGTGTGAATATTCTCGAATAAGTTCAGGGAGATTTCGATGGTTCAGAAAGTTGTCAGGTGCTAGTTGAAAAGGACATAAAGATCAGCAATTTATTTGATTAACTGTTCAGTGATAAATCATAAGGCCATTTTCAGAATGAATCCTTTAGACAATCAGGTTTCGAAAGATTTATTTAAATGAAGGTCTTTACAATAAAGATAGTATCCTTACAGGTTGTGGTGACCTAGATATACGTCTTTGAGACAAGTGCATTAGGATATTCACTATGCTATCACTAAAGGGCTCACTCTGTAATGGATTAGATTTTAAGCGAAGTTTTGATTGATATTTGTAATGTGCTCCATGTAAAAGGTGTTTATTTTCCGACTGATTGTTAACATTACCACCCTTTATATATCACGGAACCCAAACACATTGCTTCCCTCCTACGTTTGTGCATGAAGGCCAAATTTGCCTATAACACAAGTCATTCTGTAAAAAAAGCTTGAAAAAGGGCGGGACACAACTCAATTTTTTTGGTACTCCAATGTTTTTTTTTATGTATACATGGAGAGCTCAGTGATTGACATAAAGAATAAACATTTCTTACTTTGTTCTAAAAGTCTGTTTAGAGTCGACCGGTTAGTCTGTCCAACATTTTTTAACATGTACTGTCCATTTGTTCTCCAAGCTTTTCTTGTTATAACTAATAGATACAAGAAACCATGAAAGAAAAAAGCATAAACCCAACGGAAGATAAAGTGCTTCAAATTTATCACTGAAATACGGTTGTATTTGCATTAAGTACTTTGTTTCGCATGCGCGTTTTATTCATCTCTTCCAATTTTTTATTGACGACATTTTAATATTGCGCCACTTACTTTTCTCCAACAATAAGATCGTCTTAATTTTAAATTTATATGCGCATATAAGATTTTAAATTTAACAAAACTGAAATATTTTTCTTTTTGCTGGCGTTTCACTCTTTAACTATCCCAACGGGAAAAAACAAGCGCTTGTGAAGTATCTTAAATGCGCCTAATTTATCGGGAGGAAGTGCTTCGAACTTGCTAACATTTCATATACGTTTGAACATTACATGTCCGCTGAAGTAAGCTCTCCGCTTCAGCTTTAATAGAAGCAATTTTAAAGCGTATTTTCTTATTAAGCAAAAAGTGTGATTTAGAGCTCATAAGTATGTAACGAATAAGCAAGTGATTTTTTTTTTCAAGTCGAGAAGAAAATTTGAACGTGGGATTCTAGCTCGCGTTAACCACTGAGCAATCTTCACCCAACATTTGAGTTGGTCAAAAGTGTATGACTAAAAGCCGCTATTAAAGTGCTTTTCTCTAACAACTTTAGACGCGATCTTAATTTCTTAATTTAATTGTAATTTCGAAATATCGTGAAATTTGTATAAGAGGGGGTAGGAGAAGTGAGGTGAAGTTGATAGTTTTTCAAAACGGATTTCAATTATAATAACACCAATTTTCTCCGCTTCTGGTAGGATCATTATATCCGTTTTTTTTTAACAAAATGACTTGTGTTATATGCAATTTTTGCCTTTATGTGCAATGCACAAATACAGTCATGGAGGAAGGGAGTAATCGGGAATGGGAACGTAGGTGAAAGGGAGTGTAGACGACCGTAACGAGTGGTAAAGCTGGTATATTTTTCAGGTTTCTGAGTCTCCTTGGTAACATACCAGAACACCTCAGAGCCACAAAAAGAGAATTTGCGGCTTGGGCTACCAGAATGATCGCCGAACGTATAGACTCCCCTATCAGCGCGTAAGCGTATAAGATCTCAGAATGTGTCCCCTGAGGAAGCAAAGAGCTAGAAAAGAGGCAGCACTGGTACCTGTGGTATACCAAGGTCCCTTAGCGATGTCCTTAGGGATTGCTTGATAGTGGCGATCATCGATGTAGATGGAAGCATTACTCATGTGCGCTGAAGGAAGGTTGAAAGAAAACGTTCAGCCACCTTTCAATGCATCATGCGTGACCATCCAGCATCCAGGTCCTCCACTGGTGTGCAGAGACGGCGGATAGAAGGTCATATAAAATTTATCACGCGTGCCGATTAAAGGTCTACAGATTGGTAGTAAATCAAAGCGCGCAACTTGAGGCTTCCGTGGCGTAGTGGGCAGTGTGTTTGCTTTTCAGTCAATACGTCGTTGGCTCGATTCCCACTCCAGACAGGAGATTTTTTTAAGCACGAATTTTTCAGTTGCTACTGGCGATGAAAAATTATTCGAAATAGAATGGGCAAATGGTGTAAAAGCGAACTTCAAGAAGGCCTAAATACTCAATAGATGGTTTCTGTTCGCTTTTTATCATTAAGTCCACCATAACATCTGCAAATATTTGTCAGTAGCAGCCAGTACAACTGAAAAATATATCAGCTTCTCCTCTCGTTACGGTCGTTCTCACTCCCCTTTTCCTACCTTCCCAATCCCATTCCTACCACCCATGACTGTGTTTGTGCATTGCACATAAAGGCCGAAATTGCGTATAACACAGATCATTCTGTAAAAAAAAAAAAAAACTCGAGGTTTTGTCAAGGGATGAGATCCCAAGCCGTCCTTGAGCACGTGTATTATAACTTTCTAAATGGAGTGATGCGGGCGCGATTTTGGACATTCATGGTTCTACAACTCAAAACTTTCTACCCGTAATAGGTGGCTTGTGAAACTGAAGGATATCGAATGGAACTCTCAATGCGCTGTAATTGTGAGCAACAAAGAGTCCCTAACTCTCTTGGAAAAAACCGGAGGCATCATCAATTATGGGTTTGGTGCGATAACCATGAAGGTATGGAAAGGGAACGTATAGGAAACGGAGCAAACAGCCCAGGACCCCTTTTCTTCAGTACGCATGACGGACACGGAGAGGAAGACTCTAAATCCGAACCCGATCCTGATCTTCATGTAGCTAATCTGTCCACTAGCGAAGACGACTCACAGTCGTCAGGCTAAGAGATGGAGGACGAGCACCTTAGTTCGATTCGGCTCAGCGAAAACGAACTATTGCCATCCGAAGACATAGTTTTGATTCAAGGATATTGGGTTGGGGACTTAAACTGTGGACTCAAGACTCCTAAGTATACTCTCGTCTACGCAAGGAATCAAGGAAGACCTAGATCTTGTATACTTGCGAAGAGCTCTTTAAACATATTTCCATTTCCTAGTCACAGTTATCACGATGTTGTCAGAGCGAGCTTCGAAATGAGAGGAAGAAACTACTGGCTGACTTTGGCTTATTTAGCTCATGATCATGCTCGGTCACTCCCCTGGACAATCTGCTAGGTCTGATTGCAGAAACACAGAGCCTTAAAGCATACTTTATTATTGGATGTGATCCTAACACGCATCATACAGAATGGGGTAGCTCCGATATCAATGAAAAAGGTGAGGTGCTGCTTGAGGACCTCTTGAGCACTAAACTAATATTCTGCTGCAGAGGGCTGAAACTCACTTTTGTTACTATTAATGGACTGGAAGTTCTAGACATTATCCTAGTCTCAAAAAATACCGCTCATTTTGTTGGGGACTGTAAGGTATCCAATTAGCATTCCTTCACAGATCATCGATACCTCCAATTTGGTTTATATGACCATCCTTTAAAAAAACAGGTCTTCACATAAAGTCTAGCTGCTTCCCATTGACGCTCCAATCCTTCCGGATACTACCGTTACTTTTGATCAGATCTTGTTTTCCATAACAAGGGCTTTAAATAGGGCATGACACGCTCTTGCCCCATTAGGAAGCCAAGAGGTAAGCAGAAGCTACCATAGAAGAGCAACGAGATCCGGAATCTCAGGAAAGACTGTAGGCGACATTTTGATCAATCCAACAAAACCACAAAGGCCTCAGACTGGCAGTCCTATAAGGAAACTCTTCGCTGTTATAAAAAGAACTTGAGAAAAGCGTAGCACGAATTTTGGAGAGTTTTTTGTTGTATGGTAGAAGAGACATCGAAACGTCAAAACTTTGCAAAACACAAAATTCGACAGTTCGTGGGCCTGTTCGAGTAGCGAAACCATTGATCTTCTTAAATACTCACTTTTCGGGTAGCTCTCTCAAATCTCCAATCAGCGAATCTGAAATCATCATCTCGCTGAACAAAATGTGGTTTTTATCCACAAGGTGGAAGGACGCTCTCATATATGTCCGAAGGACCTAAGGCCTACAAGACCATCTTCATTCGTTCTGAAAATCTTAGAACGTTTGATAGATATCCATTTACGGAGCAATACTAGCGAATGTTGTCAGCAGCTCAAAACGGGAAATTGGTTGAAACAGCTCTCGTATGCTCGTATGCTACATCGAAAAATCTCTGAGTACTAAATAGTACACTATGGTAGCGTTAATCGATATCGACTGGACTTTCAACGACGTAAGACCAGAAGCAATTACGGGCGCACTTTCTTTGGAATGTGGTGAGCTACTGCTAAAACTGGAAGAGGCGGGCTGTAAAGTGATTCCTTATCCAGACGACGTTGATGTTACCATCATTGGTAAGCACATGAGAACTCTGGACGAGGTTATACAAAATACCCACTCAAAAGTGGACTGGAAGTGAACCCACACAAAATCGAGCTAGTCCTTTCCACAAGGAAACACAAAATTTCCCATGATGACTCTTACATAATATGATACCAGTCTTATCTTCGCAGATACAGCAAAATATCTGGGTCATATTTAATATAGAAAACTGCGCTGGAAACCTAATAGGAAGTGTTAACAAAGCCACTGTTGCACTTTGATCCTTTAAGAAGGCCAAAGGTAGGAAATGGGGAATGTAACCCAAAGTAATGCATTGGCTCTACGTTGCCGTCATTCTTAAATAGTGTGATTGAGTAGTGGACTACCCAAAGGAGAGAAACAAACCCCACTCTCCTCGACAAAGTGCAGAGAACAGCAGTTTTATCTGTAAGTAGGGGTCAGAGATCAACTCCCTTTGCAGTATTAAAAGCACAGTTTCATCTGCTACCTCTCTATATTATTGGTAAGCAAATGGCCCACCTCAAAGAAACTTACTTCAAACTGATTTTGGTAAAAAAATTTCCTCAGACAAGAGTGGGCAGCAGATGTAATACGGGAGGAAGAGTCCATATCCTTTTATACTGACAGCTTCAAAACTAAAAGTGAAGTAAGAGGAGGTGCTTTCTCTGCAATGCTTAACTTAAGCATATCTGTCCGTCTTCCGGATCATTGTAGTGTGTTTCAAGCAGAATTGATGGCGATAAAAGAAGCCCTGACCTGGCTGAAGTATAATGTAGAATCTACTGAGGACATTGGCATCAGCACTGCTAGCCAGACCGCTATTAAATCCCTGGAATCAGTCATGTCTACATCCAAGACTAATGCTGATTGTCGCCGGATGAACAGTCGATATAGGACGCTGCCTATTAGGGAGACATGCTCAGAGGATAGAACTTTCTTTTAATGATGCAGGAGCTGCAAAGAAGGGGAAGAAACGATTCTTCATCTATTATGCACTTGTCCTACCTTCAGATGTGGACAAAAATGAGAATTCCGCGGAGGAGCAGAATGGGAATGTTCCTCTGAGTGACGCCACTGCCCAGGAGTACTTTTAACTCTATTTAAATACCGTTCGAGTGACTGTTTGTCCATCTCTCTGTCCATATAACTATCCATTTGTCTGTCCGTATATTTGTCAGGATGTCTGTCCACCACTTCACAAATTTCCACAATACAGTACATCTATTTTCTTACATGCAGTCTTGTCAGAATTTATTTCATAGTACTTCCAATAAATGTTCAATTATGGACATTACCGGACTTTTCTACTTTCTTCTAACGTCGCCCAAGCAATTTTTTTTCACATTTACAAAATTTAAAGAAATCATTTTACCTTCAAACAAGCAACAGCTTTCAACCTGAAAATTGGTACAGAGCATGGCGATAATAATAGTGGCTAATGATTTTCAAATCAGCGAATTTCTACTACCCCTTCTACACAATTTCAGTTAATCAAAAGTAAATTTTCTCCAAAATCATAAAAGCAAAAAACATGAAATTCGACATCAAAACTGTTCATAACAAATGCAATTTACATATTGAAAGACCATAAGCATTCCGCACCCCTTCTTCCACCTTCCATACAAATGTAGTGCCATTTCGAGGTAATTTATTTTCGAGTGCATTGAAGCCTTTTGCATTTCATCTAGAGTCGCGCATGATTAGCCTTTAGTCCATAACCATAACAAAGTACTCCTGGCTCTCTACTTTATTCAGAAGAACTAAGAGAATGGTCAAAAATTATACTCGTACCGACAAGCTTGTTAACTTCGTTTTCCTTCTTCATAATCCAATGTTAATGTAATTGTCGAGAAAATACCAAAAACGTCGGAACGTTATATTTTTGTACGAGTGCTGTAACTATTATATGCTCGTTATGCAAGCAATAAACTTCGTAATAATGTCAGCATTTTCAAGGATTTACCACATTCTTGCACGCGATTATTTTTCCTCAATGAATTTAACGTCATATTTTATTACGTTCGCTTTGCGAAACTTTAGCTTGAGGTTTTATAGAAAATCAAAAAGTGTCTGTTACAATATAATTGAATTTTATTAAAGTAGGTTTAGTGAAATGCTAACGGACTAATTTTAGTTGAAAAAGCCGAATATAGGACGTGATTATGTCAATCTAACAATTACACGAGTATTGATCCAATATCTACTTAAAGTTAGGCATGTATTGGGGCATTTATCACGTTCAAAGCTATTCAGGATTGTTTTAGATGGACTAAAGATACACTAAAAAAAAGAGAACTGAAAGACGTGACAAGCGTGAACAATCTGCAGGGATTAAATACAAGAAACGTCACGGAATGTGAAACCAAAACTATTATATTGAGAATATAAGACCGTGCTAGAGCACACAGTCAAGTATAATATGAGCTCATATACCTAGAATCATTATACATTTGTTTTATTTATTATTATTGTTTTATTTTATTATTATTATTTTATTATTGTTTTATTTATAAAAGAGAGCTTCCACTAGGACCATTGAAAGGTACGCGAAGTTAATAGATTTTAAATAAAATATCAAAAGTATTTAAGTATTTACTTAAACACAAACTTTACTATTTTAGCGCTAAAACCGAAAACTAAGAATTCAAATATCTTAACCATGGTTCCAGCTAGGAAGCTGAAAACCAACATACATATAGAGGGGTTTGTGGGACAAACTTTAAAAATAATTGAATGTTTTTTATTTAATGGGGTTCAAAAGGGGGGGGGGCTAAGAATTGTCCGCCAGTTTTTTTTTTTTTTTTAAATGATTATATCTTCGAAATCACTTACGACAAAAAAGTCATATTTTGGGACCATTAAGGTGGCATACAAATCCACCAGAATGATCTCAGAGGGAGGCTAATTATTGTAAGGGGGAGGGTCAGGGGGTGCAAAGAAAAACACTTAAAAATCAACATCTCGGCTATTTTTTAAGCTTTACATTCAAACTTGGAATGTATATTACGCTTTGCTAGCAAAATACAATAATAATATAACATTTGGACATAATAGTAGTGGAGGAAAATGGGAAGCATTTAAAAAATGGTACAGTTCCCAAAATTTCAAACCGTTATATCTATCAAATGGAAATTTTGTCATATTGTAGTCTTTAATTTTCGTAAAAATTTTACGTTCGGAGGTGTAAGGGGTGTAAGAAAAAATGTCGAAAATTTTGAGGGCTCTGGTGAAAGGTACAAAATTTAAATTTTCCATGTGGCTACATCTATTTGTTGTACATACAGAAAAAATAATAAATAAACTGCCAACAAGTCGGGCGAAACTTTATTATTCTTGGGACAAGTTGCGGATGAGTGGAAAGTCAATATGCAGGTTAGGGAAGACTAAGTGAAAGGGAGTTCTTGGGCAGGGCTGTTGTCAATTTAACAATGTTTCATTCGTTTCTGCAAGTTTGGGTTTTTACGAGGGGAGGAGGAGCGGTAATAGTAAGGGTGGGTGGATGTTAATAGCTTTTTAATTGATTGCTTGAAACACGTCCAATATTCTCTGTATAGAATGTGTTTCATAGACGAAGTTACATAGAACTTTCATAAAATTCGGTGTACTTTACATTCACGAAACCGAAAATTTGTATGGGAGGGAGTAGAGAAGGTAGGGGAATCGTAAAATTTGATGAGCAGTTTTATTTCGTTTCTCTTGTAAGGTGCTTGTACAAAATTTTAAATTCGTAGCTTTTAGTTTGTTGGTTATTAGTTGATTTAATGAAATTGGTCGAAATCATAGTTTTGTATGGGAGGAGGTAGACGGGCAAGCGAGATTTCAGAACTTTTAACGTAATTTCATTTCAACTATTTTTGTAAGTTTTTGTGCAAAATTTCAAATTGATAGCTTTAAAAAGTTAGGTGATAATTGATTTCTTAATAATGGTCGAAATCATACTTTTGTACGGGAGGGGGTAGAAGGACAGGCGCGATCTCAAAACTTTTGACGCAATTTTATTTCAACTATTTTTAAAAGTTTTTGTGCAAAATTTGGAATTGGTAGTTTTTAATAGTTAGGTGATAATTCTTCTCCTTCTACTTCTACAATGGCGCTACAGCCCAAATCGGACCTTGGCCTCCTGATATTCAAGTTCCTTAACATTTTTCATTACTAAATGTGGAAGGGTTGTTAGCCCTTCTCAAAACCCTCTTTCTACGAATTTTTCATTTTCTTAGATTGAGGTGACCAAGCAGGCAATGTGCCGGAATTATATATTGCGCCGACCGGGATTTGAACTCACGACCTTCGCATTACAAGACCAACACACTACCTACTAGGCTATACCCTAGCTCCCATACAAAATTATTTTTTCGACCATTTTTAGAAATCAATTATCACCTAACTATTAAAAGCTATCAATTTGAAATTTTCCACAAAATTTTTTAAAAATAATTGAAACGAAACTGCGTCATCCACTAACCCTTAACATCACCCCTCCCCTCATAAATACTCAAACTTTCATAAACGAATGAAATATTGATTACATGTACTGGAGCTATTAATCGTATTCGCAATTAAGTATTAAATTGACAGCAGCCCTGCTCTAAAGGGGTTTCCACTTGTGAAAGGGGGTTTCACTTGTGAAAGAGAGTTCCACTTAGTCCATTCTAACCTGCATACTGACTTTCCGTGCATCCTCAACTTGCCCCAAAAATAATAAAGTTACGCCCGACTTGTTGGCAGTTTATTTTTCATATCATGCTAAAGTAGCTATAAAAATGCTTTATGCAAAACTTAGGCTTCAAAAACTGAATAGATACTGAGAAAACGAGTGTATTGGATTTAATGAAATTGTATAGTTTGTATGGGAGGTGGTAGAAGGAGTGGAGAGCTTGTAGTTTTTTTTTCATAAATAAATATGAACATTATGTAATTAACATCTTTCAAATTTTAGATCGGTAACATTCGTAACTTTGAAGAAAATAGATTGTAAATTTTTGATATTGTGTCACTTTGTATGGGAAGAGGTAGAAGGAGATAAGTTACTGTTTCCGATCTTAATGATAATGCCAATTAAGGATTCAGTACAAATTTTTATCTCGATAAATCTTATACGTACTGAGAAAATCGGTTTAAAGTATTTCATACTTGTATGGGAGGGAAGGAGTGAGGGGATGCGAATAATTATTACACTGTAAATCGCATTTATAATAAATAAACTTCCAACAAGTCGGGCGAAACTTTATTATTCTTGGGATAAGTTGCGGATGAGTGGAAAGTCAATATGCAGGTTAGAGTGGTTAGGGAAGGCTAAGTCAAAGGGCAGAGCTGTTGTCAATTTAACAATATTTCCTTCGTTTCTGCAAGTTTGGGTTTTTATGAGGGAAGGAGCAGGGGTAATAGTAAGGGTGGGCGGATGTTAATAGTTTTTTAATTAATTGCTTGAATCACGTCCAATATTCTCTGTATAGAATGTGTTTCATAGACGAAGTTGCATAGAATTTTCATAAAATTCGGTGTATTCTACATTCACGAAACCGAACATTTGTATGGAAGGGGGTAGAAAAGGTAAGGGAATCATAAAATTTGATATGTAGTTTTATTTTGCTTCTCTTGTAAGGTGCTTGTATAAAACTTAAATTCGTAACTTTTAGTTTGTTGGTTATTAGTTGATTTAATGAAATTGGTCGAAATCATAGTTTAGTATGGGAGGGGGTAGAAGGGCAAGCGCGATTTCAAAACTTTTAAAGCAACTTCATTTTAATTATTTTTATAAGTTTTTCTGCAAAATTTGAAATTGATAGCTTTTAAGAGTTAGCTGACAGCTTATTTCTTAAAAATGCTCGAAAAAATAATTTTGTATGGGAGGGGGTAGAGGAGGTAGGGGAATCGTAAGACTTGTGATGCAATTTTCTTTCTTTTCTGTTGTAAGATGCTCGTACAAAATTTCAAGTTCGTAGTTTTTAATTTGTTGATTATTAGTTGATTTAATGAATTTGGTCGAAATCATACTTTTGTATGGGAGGGGGTAGAACGTCAGACGATATTTCAAAAATTTTAACGTAATTTCATTTCAATTATTTTTGTAAGTTTTTGTGCAAAATTGCAAATTGATAGCTTTTAATAGTTAGGTGATAATTGATTTCTTAAAAATGGTCGAAAAAATAATTTTGTATGGGATGGGGTAGAAGTTTTAAAGGTTTTCGACCTGTTAATATTTCGTATATTTAGGGATTTTTTTAAATGCATTTTGCAAATTTTCAAATTTCTACCTTAAAATTTCACTCAAAAATATTCAGTTTATGTGTTTTTCAATGCACATGAAACACCTTGTGCACGTTAGACCGGGGGGGGTCGGTTTATAACAATTATGGAACAACTTATTATTATTTTTCTATGTACATGCAAAATTTAAACTTTGTATCTTTCACCAGAACCCTAAAAAAATCACTCAAAATTTTCAACATTTTTGCTTATTACCTCCCTCCCCTTACACCTCCCAGCTTAAAATTTTTACCAAAATTAACCGTTATATAGTTCTACAATCTGACAAATTTCCGATTTGATATCTGTACTCTTTTTTCAGATATAAGGATTCGTAATTTTGAAAAGTGCGCCATTTTTGAAATGCTCCCCATTTCCCCCCACGACTATTATTTCAAGATGTTATATTTTTTTTGTATTTTCCTAGTATAGCTTAAGTTTAAAGTTTCAATTACATAGCTTAAGAGATAGTTGAGATATTCATTTTTAAGTGTTTTTCTTCGCACCCCCCCCCTGACCCTCCTCCTTAAAAAATTAACCACTCTCTAAGCTGATTCCAAAGGAACTATATGCCACACTGACGGTCCCAAAATATGATTTTTTTACGATAAGCAACTTCGAAGATACAATCATTTGAAAAAACAATTCGGCCGACAATTTGTTTTTAGCCCCCCCTTTTCGGACGCCAATGGATAAAAAAATTAAATTATTTTTGAAAGTTGTCCCACTAACCCCTCTATATGTGTGTTGAGTTTTAGCTTCCTACCTGTTGCCGTGGTTGAGATATTTGAATTCGTATTTTTCGGCTTAAGCGCTCCCCCCGCCTCCCCCTGAACCCGTACACCCCTAAAATGAGTATCCGCCTGAAATCCGAAACTATCTACAATCCCCCCAAAAATAAACTTTCTATCTTGAAGGGTTTGGGAGTTAATGTGCGCTACACACCGGCGTACGGCAGACGGCGAACAGACAGACGGATTTTTTTTTTGCATTTTTAGGCTAATTAAGTTATGATACGCGAAAAAAAAAATTTCAGGATAGCAAATTTTTTTTTTTTCCAAGTCGATCACAATACTTTATTATTAAAATAATAAAGTAAAATTAAATGCTCTAAATTTCAATATACGAACTTCTACAATTTTCAAGAAAATTGTATTATTGTAAATAATTGAAAATGAGTCATTTTGTATGAGAGGGGTGAAGCGATGTGGTCCTTACTTTTTCGTCAAAAACGACGTGTACAAAATTTAAATTTTCTAGCTCAACGCGTTCTCAAGGTAGAGAGCGCACTGACAGACGGACGGACATCCGGTTTCGAGATTGTTGAGCGACAACAAATATTATGTGCTGTTGGCGGCTCAGTGCGAGCATTATTTGTTAGCGCTACAAACTTAAGAGTGAACTTATAATACTCTTAGATTTTATCTATAGTAGAAAAATATATAAACTAGATACCCTATTACATCAACTACGTTCAGAAAGGTGATAGACCAATTTGGCATTTGCCGCTTCAAATATCGCATGAAATTATTCTGTCAAACATGTCGCTCCCACTCTTGTTTGCCCTTTTATATTCAAGTGCTTTATACTTGAAACTGGCATTATAACAACCAACAAATTTTCATCTTCAATTACGAACATCATCGGGGGTATACATTTTTGGTCTGAATATCCTCCAACTAATTTCTAAAGAACATTATAATTAAATTTACACTCTTAATTAGATTACAATAACGATTACGAACAAAACCGTAATTATCACTTTCTCTGCAAGACTTCTGTCCTATCTTAATTTCCGCAATTTTCCCTACAGGCATAATCAATTTTCAGAACAATATTGCTTTACTGGACCGGAATTTAATTAAGTCGGTATAGTAATCATGCATGCTCGTATCAGGATTTCAGTTGCGTTTCCTAATGCAAATATAAAAGTCATTCGTTACACAATGATAATATTTAACTTCCCGTCCATATATTTGGTTAAGTCTCAAGTCTTTAAGGCTCTGTGTGGCCACTGGGATTAAAGAGCGTACTTTAGAAGACCTAAGAAATTTGTGAAAGTCTTCCGAAATCGAGTAATTATGGGGAAGGAATTTAAGCTGAATGGGCAAAGTTTAGGAACTTAGAAGAAGATGTTATATGATATTGCTAATTTTAGATTTGAAGGAATTTTTCGAAATATTTCATCCCTCATTGACTTTAATGTCAACGTTTTGAAATATTTTTATGTACATTGCTAGTGGAATGATAATAAGAGTATAACATAGTCAATTTGATGGCATCAAACATTTTCTGACACGGCATTTTGCAATATCTGTGCTATTAATACGATAGGCATCTTAGTAATTTAGGAAATTTTGTTTTCTCTTTATCAGAAACACGATAAGTTAAAGCTTACCTTTGAATTAGTTATTTTTCCAAATTTGGCTCAGGTAAGCACTTCGGTCGTACCTGTGCTGAACCCTACCAATGATGGTATTTTCTTGACAGAGGCTAAAATTGCTTCGAAGTATCTTTAGTACTGTAATATAAAAGATAAAAGGATTTTTATTAGAATCGAATAGTTCGCTTTAATTGACGTATTGCTGTAAAGTTATGGTTCGAGGGGTCCAATTTCATAGGGTTGTTTCAGATTCCTTTTCATGTTTATTAATGAAGTAGGGACCATGTGAATCCATAAATATTAAGTATTTGTGAGTAGGGCGACAAAAACTTAAGATAGAACTACCGCAATATACATACATACACAGTTTAAGAAGATTGTTAGACGCAATTAAAGAAGGGCCATTGCAAAGCCGATAAAGCGGAGTCTGCGGCTTACCTAGGGAAGGAATCTCATCAACCACTTGGTGAGAGATGTCAACGAAACCTTCCTCAATATGAGTAAAGAACATTGGAGCTATGGAATGAATACTTCTCCAACATGTTAAGCATCCAAAAGAAAGGTAGAAACTCTCTATTAAGGACGATTTCCCAGACGAGGAAGATATAACTTCCGCCATCTGGTTAAAGGTGAAAAAAGCTAACGAGCTACCAACAGAACTCCTTAAAGCACATCCATAGCTAACAGCTGGTATACTCCTCCCACTTTTTATTGAATAGGTAGAGTGTCATTGTCAAAATCCTGAAGAAGGGCTATTTTCGGGATTAAGAGTTTTCCTTTGCAAATATTATTTCCAGCCCTGTTATTGGTAAATGACTTCTTCAAAGCTGCAATAGAAGGTGAGGCAAATAAACGACTTCAGTGGGGTGTTTAACATGTTATGGTATCTTGATTACGCTAATGACGTGCGTTTGCTCCAGTATAATTGTTTGAACTGACATAGAACCATACTTTGACCAACGTATCCCGGCAGATGATACCAGTCTATGCTTCTTCATGTGCTCTGCAATCACACTGGTAAGAGCAAGGCCTATCTAAAACCATTCCCAATCTTTGGATCATGGGACCCGGTCGATACGCAACTCCACGTCGAACACAAGGTTTGCACTAGGCATTCCAAGAAACCGTATACTGTACAAGTACAGCAGTATGGAAGATGCTCTACCCGCGATGTAGGTGGTAAACCGCAGCCACTATGTGTACCCCGAAGGGACCTTATCCATGGTTGTATTGGTTTGCCCGCACCACGTCGCATCGATCAGTCTCAAATCAATCATTCTACCATTCTCGTATGATCACTAGCTTTTCGATTCATACCGTCATTGTTGCATAAGATTTTGCTCTCATATGTTCTACTATGACAGCAGGGGCTTGGATCAGAAGTGTCACCTCAAACATTAGATTGCTACTTTCTTACACTATAGACCATGCACTACCAATAATACAAGTCAGTTCTGCTTCAATTAGCTTTCGTCAACCAAGCTCCTGCCTCCAACACACCTACAGCCAACCTAATTTCCATATTTAGGCTATATTTTCACATTCCTCCGTCAGCTACACGGCCGTCCCGGTTATACCGGGCTCCTGCTTTTCGCCTTCCTCAGTCCGCTACTACTTTCACCCATAACCATCAGTTACAACATTCATCCAGTGCTTACGTACTTCTTGTTTCTGCTCCAATTTTCACCTTCTTCAGTTGGTTACTTAAACCGAGCTGACTATACCAAACTCCAGCTTTTCACCTCCTTCCGACAGCTACTAAAATCCGCATACCGCAACTATCATTCAACATACAACTTTTACATCATTTATTGCTTGTTTTTGCTTCCATTTTCACATCCTTCAGTTAGTTACTAGGCCGTGCCGGCTATACTGGACACCTGCTTTTCTCCTACTTCAGTAAGCTATTCCTTTCCGCGCTTTTTCGTTTGATGTTTAGATCTTTTTTATTCATTTCATTGAGACATGATCGATACCACCTGGTACAGGGTTACCAATAGGACCTCTCGTAGTACCACGTTTAAAGTCCTTGGTGAGGATTTTCATGAAGCAAGCTTCACTTCAGTTTAAGTTCACACGCAACTTTTATACCGATCGAACAGCTCGGGTTCGTGGAGTTGCCACGCTACAAAAGAAGTTACTGGAGTCGCCTTAGCTTTCTGGACCAGCACTTACTTCCCTG
This sequence comes from Chorisops tibialis, assembly GCA_963669355.1. Taxonomy (NCBI): domain Eukaryota; kingdom Metazoa; phylum Arthropoda; class Insecta; order Diptera; family Stratiomyidae; genus Chorisops; species Chorisops tibialis. The sequence goes on along the minus strand of OY770262.1, from coordinate 107,609,099 downwards.
CGGTCGATAGGATACGGAGCTGACGAACTGTTCAACTTTATCCCACCCCACCGATCTAAATGGATTACGGAGCTGACGGTCTGATAAACTTTGTCCCACCTACCTTTTGTAGGATTCGGAGCCGATGACTATAGTATAATAAATTGAAAAGTTCAATTCAATATACCAACCAGTCGATTTGGTCCTCCCTATCTTGATACGATTCGAGGCCGACTGGCTATGGTATATTAAATTGAAAATTCAGTTCAATATACCAATCCTTCGACTTTGTCCCCTATCTATAGATCTCTTAGCGTTACCCAGCCTGCACCACGTCGAGGTGGATCTACTTCGCAGACCCGTTTGAACTGACAGTCAACTCCATCACGCTGCCTGCCTGGTCATACCTTAATCACCTAAATTTACGAATATGAAAATTCATTGATAGAGGGCGGTGCGAAGACCTCACAACCCTTCCACAAAAATAAATAAATGTTACGGAACCTGATGATTAAGGCGCAAATCGGTCTATAGTGCCATTGTAGAATAGATCAGAAAATCAAGTACAGGGACAGTCGATCAGTACGGCGATTGTCCTTAACAGACCAGATGTGGAAGAAAAGCAAGTTTTTTGTTACATCGGAAGCCTTGCAAGCATGAAAACAGATATAGAGGCAACCATAAATGAAGTACGTAAGACCTTCGGTTTTCCTATCCCCTTTTTAGAAGTTACGGAAGATATATTTTGGCATGAAACTGCGAGTGTTTAACGCAGGATATCAAATCCGTGTTATTATATAGTTGTGGTGTCACTCGGTCCTTGCTCCGCCAATCAGTGATCGGTCGTGAAATGGATCACTATACCATTAAATCTAGGGCTTGAGCGAGGTCAGGTGGACAGGATCAGGGGAAGGACGAGCCCCGAGCGAAAACAACATTCTCTACGTTGGTCCTTGGTACACGGGGAGCGACCACCACTTGATGGTTGCCTGCTTGAGATTGTGCACAGCAGCTATCCGATAACCGAAAATTCTTCAAATAAAGCGGAAGCTTAATGTGGATAGACTTACAGACCCCAACAAAAAGCGCGAGCACACCATCATTATACGCGAAAAGTCATCCACATTTGGTGGATATAAAGAGTCGTTTTATGCCGACCACACAAATACCCTACGGATAATATTGGAGCGGTCAGCCGAAATGGGTTCGCCACTACATCAAATGTTTGTGAACTTCGAGAAGGCTTTCGACAGCGTTAAGCAAGATTACATATGGAATGCTTCGCGTAAGAGACGTTTTTCAGACAAGGTCATAGCTATGATTAAAGAATCCTACGGAGATGCAAAGTGTCGCGTCTTAGGAATATTCTGGACAGAAGTGATCTCCAACGACGAACTTTAGAGTACAACTGGACAGACTAAAATAGGTATTGAGGTTCAAAGGCGGAAGTGGCAGTTGATTGGTCACAGTTTGAGGAAACCAGAGCGAAATATAGTCAAACATGCTCTGGATTAAAATCCTCAAAGAAGACGTCGGGTTTGTCGACCATGTAGCACATGAAAGCAAGCAGTTGAGCAAAAGGCCAGAGTCCTAGCAACAGCTAAGGGCCGATGTTCAGGATCGCGCCTTATGGAAGAGCAGGACTCCTCCTGTGGCAACGGCGTTTCTTAACTATTCCAATGTTTGCCTATCGGCACAGTTTGTTCTTATTGCGTTTATTATTGTAGAAGTAACACACACATTTTTTTACGGTTGTTGTTGGTGACCTGGTACAAATTAAACATTGAAAAAAAATTAAGTATATTTTCGGTTTCAGTCAAATGTGTTCTAATACTGAAGAAGTTTATAACGAAACGTTCTGTTACTATCACTCAATATAAATGGAAATGAAATGAAGTGCGAGATTGCGAGGTTCGCACAATATAGCCTTGCAACCAGTCACGCATCAATTTACTCTAGCCTCCCTCCAATCGATTTGACTTTACTCTGTTTTTTCAATTATGGAATAATGCCAATAGCCAAAGTCTTTTGCATCAGTTGTTTACAATCCTAGAATGGGGGAACTTAAAAAATCGCAGTGGCCTACGAACATGTAAAATGTGAAAAGGTGGTATCTTTCGGACGTTACGACCACTTTAAATTGCACTGTGAAGTTGTATACTGGTGGAGAACATGACCGACAATCATCCGGACGGATTACCTGTCGCGGAAAATACAAATTTCCAAAAAAAAATCCTAGTGCCTTATTATCGAAGCAAATTTGGAACTTTTGTCCTACAAACAACGAGTGTATGTATACACTGGCTGAGAATTGCAAGTAAAATCGAAAACGCTACGCAGCCGATACGCGAAGAATGCTTACAGAAGCATTTTGTTTACCGATGAGAAAATCATCACCGTAAAAAATAAACTGAACGACTGCGGTTACGCTCAGAGCGAAAGAAGACTGAGTGCGAAAACGGGCTATGTTGCCCATAGATCAAAAAATTTTTCGCATAAAAAACTCTTACCTCCCAAATTAACGATTTTGATTGGTTCGCACTTTAAACAGCTGATTACTAAGCCATATTTTACACGTAGATTGTTCGCATATGTGCGTGGAGATTGCACGCATATTGGTGAGCTCAGTTCGAGAAGTTCTTTCCCGTTTGCCAACTGTTTACGTATAATTAAACTGTGGTTACGCTCGTTCAGTCAGAGAAGGCCGAACTCATCATAGTGACGTCTCTCACGAAATCAATATTTGCCACCAAGCCGTGGAACTTCCAGCAAATCTCTATTCCAGCTCAAAATACATAATCGATGCAACTGTGGCTCAAAAACAGCGTTCTGATCTTCATATCTGTGAAAGATTGGCCAATCTCTAGTCCAGACTATAACATGTCAGATTATAAGCTATGGTCCATGTTAGATGGCTTTGTTTGGTTCAATTTCACAACATTTTCTATTTGGGTTTTGTCAGTTTTTCTTTAAGTTTTCTTATTTCAAGTAAAGAAATAAGACCACCAGCTCATTTTAAGTTAACCGCAAGACTTTATTTAATTAAACTAAATCGCACTCTTTTTCGCTCACAAATTATCGCTTAATTGCTTTGATTTCAAAACATCGACTCACTCGTCTACGGCTCTAAGCCAGACTGACTCCTCTTCTCGGGCGCTTGCTTTTTTACATTGTTCTCTATTCGTTCGTCATTCGTTATTCGTTCCCCACTCGTTCATCGTCAGCCACAGTAGGTCCCAGTCGGCCTTCTCCATTGTTTAACGATTGTCGGCCATAGTTGGTCTTCTACTTTGTTTTGATTCCTTTCCCGACCGACACTTTACGTGTCATTCTTCTTGCTTCTTTCCCTGTTGTTGTTGGAACATTCCAATCGATGTTGTTATTGAACGAAGGCCTAGGAGCGTTAATTTTGACCATAAAGTCAAAATCAATCAGAAGGAAGAATAAGGTGCGGGATTGACGGGGCTGAGATCCACCTACATCCATCTCAGTGACAATCTACGTGCTGGTGCGACGCGCTAGCTGATGCCGGGTCTAGCTGCAGTAGGCGTGTGGGGGGGTTCGCTGCACAAGAAGGTCATAAAACCCAAGTGGCCTGTTATAACAAAAAAATCGCGAGTAGTTGGCTCGCCGCGTCGACTTATCCAAGTCGGGAAGACACGAAAAAAAGGGACTTCATCTGATCTCGGATATTGACCCGACCAGATGTTTCGACGACGGCGTCAGATGGTTTGACGCCAACCTGCCCACCCAACCTTAGCCATACATCTTCCACTATGTCTTCATCGTATGGCCCCAAGAAGAGAGGAGGAGGATCCGTTGAGATTAGAGGTGGCCTTCAAATTCAAAAAACTTTATGATTTCATCTCCAAATAGTACATTCCATTTAATTCTCTTCTCTTTTTCATTCAATAGTAATGATATCTTTAATACAGTGGTCACTTATAACGAATAACCTCGTGATAATTATGAGGAAATGATTAACTCATGGTAATTAATATGGTGATTATGATAGTCAATATAGTGATCATTATTAGTGTAATGAAAGGTTGTGAGGATAATCATTAATTATGATAATTAATATGATGATTATGACAATGGATAACGTGATCATTCATAATGTCTAATAATTTGATACATCCTAGTGCCTAATATATTGATAATTCCTAATGACGAATACGTTGATAGGTATGATGACTAAAATGGCGATTATTTGTAATGCATAATCTAGTGATCATTAGGGAGAGTTAATTAATTATGATAATTAATATCGGGATCATTTATAATGGCTAATATACTGATAATTCATAATGACTAATATATTAATAATTCCTGATGACTAATATATTTACAATGCCTATTGACGGACATAAGGATAATTCCTACTTGTTAATATGCTAATATCTAGGGACTAATATAGTGCTCCTGTGTAATGAATAACCTAGTGATAATATTGAAGAAAGGATTGATTATGATAAGTAATATCGTGATCATGTATAATGTCTAACATACTGATAATTCCTAATGACTAATAGATTTACAATTCCTAATGACTAATATAAGGATAATTCCTACGAAATGATATATTGATAATTCTGATTCTGTTATAGTGATCATTTGTAATGGGTAACCTAGTGATAATTATGAGGAAATGAATTAATTATGATAATTAATGTAGTGACTATGATAATGATTACTACAGTGATCATCACCAATGAATACAATAGTGACAATTTATGAGAAAATGAATTAATTAAGATAATTAATATCGTGATTATGATGCGGACTGATATTAATCATTCCCAATGAATAATATAGTAAAATTTTATACAAATCAATTAAAAAAAAATTTTGAGCATAAAAAAAATTAGAATGAAAGAAAATCGTTAATAAAAATAAAAAAAAACGCTATTACTGTGAATCTGTAGAATGCATTTCATTCTTTTTGATGTCGTTGCTGTTGTTGATGCTGGCTGATGATGCGGTTGATGATGCGGTTGATGATGTTGTTGATGTCGTTGCTGTTGTTGATGCTGGCTGATGTTCTTTTTTTTTTTTGTGTGGTCCATTGTCGAGAACCTTCGTTACCGAAAGTCGTCTCCAGTAGGAGTTCCTCGCGAGGATCGCGGACAGGATCGCGACACGAGAAGTTACTACGATTGGTAAAAAAAAAATTCCACGATCGATTCGAACCACTTCCAGTTGTATAGCGAGTCGATTATTGAGTCTGTTAAATTAGGGGGTGGATGATCGAGGAATATTGCACGCACAAGTCAGTCAATTGGACAATTCACTACTGACGTCCTGATCTCCGAGGTTGCTTAATTACAGCAGCGACCGATCGAGCGACTTTTGAGCTCTACAATCACGTAAGGTTAATTGGAAGACCAATGAATCATTAAATTCCAGCTTGAACAACGGGCTCGAGTGAGGGTTATTTTCGTGAGGAGTTCGTTCCGCTTTTTAATTACCCGACCTCGATTAATTTAAAGCTAATTTGTGGATAATTACTCGGAGGAGGTATCTTGGACCTTGTGTTGTCACTCCCGACACTTGGCGAAGATTCTCGTCCGTCGAACTATCGTCCTGCTGGAAGGCCGGGGCTGCCGACAAAACCAGAGTCCCTCGTGCTCCCGCAGCTGCAGCGAATCTTAATCCTTGCCAAAGTTTCAGCCTATAGGTGATCGCTAAATTGCACAAACACTCATTACTGATTTGGGGTGCGAATTTTCCGACAGTCTCTTCCAATTTTTCCACTGAATTTTCGAGCGTAAAAGGGATGGAGGCGAGATGACGATTGCACCAATCGCGAATGAGAACTGTACTTTTCGGGCGGTCGTCGTTTGGGAAAATTCGCGAACGCACAAACTCGCGAACTAGCACCTCATCGGCAATTTGGGGACAATTAACACTCATTGATATTTAGCCAAAACAAAAGGCGGATGAAAAAGAACTTTTTCGATAATTCGGACACGACGCTTCCGACACCACCACACGACGTTCTCCGCAGTCCAGAATCAAAACGCAATTGACTTCCGCACGCGGTCCGTCTCTTCTCCCTCCTCGTTTTCCGGCCTCTCGGTTTTTTGTTGTTTTTTTCCGTTCGGTGACGTTTCAAGAAAAGGTCTCTGCTGATCCCTTTAGCAGTTGCGCAATATTGAGATTTTATTAAAAAAAATCGGCAACAGATGTCGCAAATTCGTCACACATAACACCATAGCTTGGCCGCCGCTATCTCACTTGGTGGTATAGTGCCGACCAAGCTACACGAAAGTGTGACGAGATAAGCGGGGTCTTATGCTCACGACTGATCGTGCCGGGCATTCATGATGGGTTCAGTCAGGCTAGCGTCGTATGTCCTTGGAGTGGTAGATGCCCACACGTTTGCCTCCGAGATCCTCTAACTCATATCGTGAGTTCCCTAGTACACTCCGAATCCGGCACCTCAAGAATTTCTTAGCTAGCTTAGCGTTATAGTTTTGAGTGGCTGTGGACAGGGTGAAATTTCTTCGGTACACTTCCTGTCCTTCTCTGTAGAGAGCTTTAGCCGTTCGCACGTTATAACGCCTGCTACTCTTCTCGTGTGCACTTTGGATGTTGGCTTGGGCTAGGTCTCTCACGATCGAGATTCCTTCGCTAGGTCGAAGTTGCAAGTCTACATCACCTAGCGCTTTCAAACGATGCAACAGAGAGTAGTCTTTTCCATGCGTCATCATATGAGTGCCAAACAAAACCTGATAAGGAGAGAACTTAGTGGCTTGGTGAACTGAACTCCGGAGAGAGCAGGCTATTTTGCTTAAGTTCTCATCCCATCGTGTCTGGTCCTCAATGATGAATGCTCGAAGTCCCGCTAAGACAGATCGGTTGACTCTCTCTGATGCATTCGCTTGAGGCGAATATTTTGGGGTGTAAAGGTGTTTAACTCCATACTTCAAAAGCATAGAGTTAAATGTCGCTGACTTGAACTGCGACCCGTTGTCGGATAGCACGGTCTCGGGGGTACCAAACATATGGAACACCTCCCGCTCCAAGAACGTCGTGATCTCCGCTGCCGTAATTTTACGCAGGGGATGAAGGATGGGAAATTTGGACAGATGGTCCAGGATGACAAGGATAGCAATTTTACCGCACTTGGTTCTAGGATATGGTCCAAGTACATCAATGTAGAGATGTTGGAAGGGTCTCTGCGTCTTGAAAGCCTCTCCCATTGCTGCTCTGAGTGGACGATTCGGGGACTTCGTTTCTTTACAAGTCTCACACGAAAGAACTCGTTCGCGGACTTGTGTAGTCATCCCGGGCCAATACAAGTACCGTCTGATGCGCTCTAGCGTTTTGGCGAACCCACCGTGAACCGTGGTATCCGCTTCATGGGCCTGAGCGATAACAGCAGACGTCAAGCTCGATGGGATCCAAAGCTTCCAGGCTCGGTCCTCCGCAATTGGGTCACCGTTGTGAGGCTCTGTGCGCTTGTACACGAAGCCATCCCTCACGCATATGTCGGGAAGCCGATCAGCGTTTGTTTCAATAGTAGACCTGAGTTCCTCATACTCGGTGTTAGAGAATTCTGAAGAATCCAAATCCACTAAAGGAGCAACGTCAATCAGCGCATTTAATCCTTCTTCATATACGCGAGAGAGTGCGTCCGGAACTACGTTCAGGCTCCCACGACGGTGTTCAATCACGAAGTCGTAGCCCTGAAGCTTGAGACTCCAGCGAGCCAAACGTCCGCTGAGATCCTTTTGAGACATCAGCCATTTGAGGCTTGCATGGTCCGTGACAATCTTAAACGATGTCACTTCCACGTACGCTCTAAATTTTTTCACGCTCAGTACCGCAGCATAGCATTCCTGTTCAGTAACACTATAGTTGCGCTGAGCGGAATTGAGCTTTTGGGACATGTATGCAACAGGAGATTCCGACCCGTCGTCGTTCTCTTGGAAGAGTACACTTCCCACCCCAGACTTGCTTGCGTCGCATTGGATGGTAAATGATCTACCGAAATCTGGGTTAATTAGCACAGGTGCCCTTGTTAACATGGACTTCACAGACAGAAACGCTGCTTCGGCCTCTGGAGTCCATGTGAACTTGGCGCACTTTTTGAGCGTGTCTGAAATTGGTGAGACAGCGGCAGCATAGTTGCAGATGAATCGTCGATACCAGCCTGCCATTCCAAGAAAGCGGCGAACTTGCCGTGCGGATTTAGGCGAAGGGTAATCGACGATGGTCGAGACTTTGTCGGGATCAGTCTTCAGGCCTCCATCTCCAACTATGTACCCAAGGTATTTCACCTCCTTCAGACAAAATTTGCTCTTCGCTACGTTTATTGTTAACCCTGCCTTCGACAGGCATGCGGCAACTTGTGAGAGCAAATCGAGATGAGAATTGAAATCCTCCGAGATTAACAATAAGTCGTCCAAGTAAACAAACACTTGGTCCTTCAATTCCGGTGGGATTACGCAATCCATCAAACGGCATATACGTTGAGGTGCGTTGCACAAACCAAACGGCATTCGGGTAAAGTGGTAGAGAGGTCGGCCAGGGATTGTGAATGCGGTCATTTCTCGGGACTTGGTTTCAAGAGGAATCTGCCAAAAGGCGTTTTTCAGGTCAAGTGAAGTTATGAAATTGGCTCGTGGCAACCTGCTTAGAATGCCATCGATGTGAGGTAAAGGATATGCATCTTTTACCGTCACCTCGTTGACCTTTCTCGAATCCAAACATAACCTCACTTTCCCAGGTTTCCTCACCAATACAACCGGCGAACTCCACGCACTCTGGCTCACTTCTATCACTCCCATTTTCAACATACGATCGACCTCGCCATACATGAGGTTTTGAATCGCAGGTGATACCGGATAGTGGCGTTGCTTGATGGGTGTTGCATCTCCCACATCTATGACGTGTTCGAGAACGTTAGTCTTTCCCAGTCCTTGAACTTCGTATGACGGGAATTTCGACTTGGCGTTCTCAAGCCTTAAAACATCTGCTCTGCTTAAGGTGTGCGTGGTTTTAGTCTCACATTGTGGCGAAGTGGGTAGTTCTTCGACACAACTGATGATGCTTGGGGCAAGTTGGAAGGCCCGCCAGAAATCTACTCCCAGATATAGGTCTTGCGAGAGAGTAGGCACGATGTAAAGGGTGATTGGTTTTGAGACGTCACGAAATGTAATTTCAGTCGTCACACTACCGACCACTCTCTGTGAAGCTCCATCAGCTGTCTTCACTTCGCTACAAAGCGGCTTCCAATTCACTTGCGCTCGCTCTAGGCGTTCTAGTGAATTGGATCCTAAGCAACTAATACTTGCACCGCTGTCGAGTAGGCCCTTAAGTTTGACATTAAATATGCAGACCGTAGCATAGGGACGAATGTCGTAAGGTTCAGGTATAATTGAAGACACTAAAGCCTTCTTTCTCATCCGAACTTTACGCCAAAACTCGCGCAGACGTATAATTGCTTTCTTAGGTTTGGGGAATGTGGAAGGTTGAAATTGGGAAGAATATGAAATTTGCGAAACAAGAGGGGGAGTATTGAAAATTCTGTCCCTAGCCTCCATGTAATCTCGAAGCCGCAGGTGGTATGGCTTCCGAGGTACAGTTTTGGCGGGAGTAGGTAATAAGGGATTGCGTAAAATGGTAATAGGGTTGGTTGAGTCTGGTGTAGGGGTCGGTCTTTTCAAGATCTCTACCTTTGGTGTAGTGGTAGAATCTCTACACGGATCGAACGAAGTCGAGTTTAATTGTGCGTCGGTGGAGGTGTTTGCGGGTTTTGAACAACCGGACGAGGGAGACCCGTGGCTCGTCTGTCCGAACTCCAGTTTCCCCGGACACAAGTCGGACATCGCGGTCTTAATACCTCTTTCGCTCCGCAGCCGTAACAGAAGATGCGTTTGGGAACTTCACTACAGTGTCTGTAACCGTGACCAGGTTGATCGCAATTCCAACACACTAGAGAAGCAACCGCAGCAACCTCTGCTTGGGCTTCGGCGTCGACATCCGAACTCACGTCCGGTGAAACTAGAGGCCGGTCGATCTCCGTCACTCTCGCGTTCGTTCCATACGAGTACGATGTTCTTACTGGATTAGAAGCAGAATAACTGGGCCGAGTGCTTTTGCGCACGTCCTCTATACGGCAAACTAATTGTCTCAGGTGGTCGAGTGACCAAACTTGCTGTAGACTCAACTGTTGTTGGTTAATCGCAGTTAGGTTTCCTCTCACCAACTCAACAAACTCCATCTCGTTCATGGGGTTTGATAAGAGTGTTCGAAATTCCAGCATATCTTGCTCGAATGTCTGATAAGGTTCGCTCGGATTTTGACGTCTGGCCAGCATTTGCCGCCGAACATCCCAGTCGGACATTCTCTCTCCCCAGGTTTGTAAGAAGGCGTGTTTCAGGGCGGCCCAAGTGGGAACCTGATTTGACCGATGCCAAATCCAGTACCATTTGTTGGGTCGACCTTGCAACAAAAGATGAAAATGTCCGGCCAGGAAGTCGGTGTGGCTGCCTAGCTCAGACGTTGCGAGACATTCCGCTCGGTATATTAGCTCTTCGGCTCTGAGTACTGAGTTGTCTCCATTATATTTCAGTCCCCATGAACGGATGGGACTGGTATTATGTCGTCGTCGGTATGAAGTTGATGGTGGTTGATAGTTCCGTCTTGTAGTGGATGGATGTGGTTCACGCTGTTCAACGGAAGGTGGTATGAAAAGAGGCCGTGTGGCTCGATCTGGGAGTTCATTCGATCGTGAAGGCGGTTCCTGCAGTTCACGAGATCGCTCCTCTCGCAGTATACTACGTATGAGATGAGTGATCTCGTCAACTCCAGGATCCACTCTCGAACGATCTATCGAAACTCCGTCTTGCCGTCTAGACGTAAAGTCGTTCGCTATGACATTATTTTGTTTCCTGCGATCACTACCGAAGGACGACCGACCGCTAGTAGATGATAGTCGCGTCTTGTCCTGTGGCACAGGCAGAGATGGATTTGGGTCTGGAACCATCGTTCCGCCCGGAGTGTAGAGAGCACGTCCACCCGTCTCCTGCGGAAAATCCAGATTTAACCCCAAGGGAGAAATTCCACTACTTCTAGGTTTTGGATCCAGAGCCCTGCTCATGCTTCTGGTTACTGGTCCAAAACGAGCCGTCGCGCCCTCCACACCCCGAACAGACCAATAGTCTAAAGGTCCTAGTTGGTTTAGGCATAGTGGACACGATTGTTTTTCGATCACCCACTTTTCTATGCATGAATCATGAAAGTGGTGACCGCACTTGGTAATTATTTGATTTGTTGCCGTCACCTCTTCCATGCACACAGAACAGACTGGTTCTGATGTCCTTTCGGGTGTTCGGAATAAAGACATGTTCTAGAGTATATGTATCTATACAGTACGAAAAAAAAAAATTTGAGAGAATCAAAATTAATCGACGCTGATAACAAAATCAATCAAAATATATAGACGCTGATAAAAAAAATCAATCAAAATATAAATGAAGAGCCTCCTCGCATCTCCACAAATCCTCTCCCCTCCCGAAACATCCAATCGCGTCAACACGCGATCAGGCGGAAAAGGATTCAGAAAATGTTCAATTTTTCCAAAAAAACTTCAAAAAAACTACGTTAAATTTTCAACAACAATCAAAACGCGAAATTAATCCAAATGACTAATTTTATTAAAAGGAAACGAAAACTACTCTACATGGATAGGATTCCAGGAATAAAGGTACTTTCGGAAATTCCGTAAATGGACAGAAATGGGTATTTCATTCGCAGACATAAGTATTTTGCCCTCTGTCGGACAACTTGGCCGCCAAGACAAGCCAAGTCCCGCTGTCAAGAGGGTACTTATGCCTACCAATGAAACACACACTCTGTTCCACTCATCTCTCGCTAGTTCGGGTGACGAAAATATCTCGGTTGTTGAAGAAATTCTCCCAAGGAACATCATTGGCGCCTCAAGGTTACCAATGAGTTCTTCGTTGGGAAAATTTCAGCCTCAACCGCGATACTTCCACCCCCGTAACAAGCAAGCAGAACTCCAAAAGCTTTCTCGATGGACTATGGGTGCCGTGCAGGCTAAAACAACTGTCTCCGGCGACAGTCAGAGTCCTTTGGTGTCACGCATTTCACTTGGAATTGTTCGGTCTCAAGTTTCGTGACATCGCGCGTTCGGAAACACGCTCGTGAAGCTGTTTCAGGCCCCACGTTGGGCGCCATTTTGTTATTGAACGAAGGCCTAGGAGCGTTAATTTTGACCATAAAGTCAAAATCAATCAGAAGGAAGAATAAGGTGCGGGATTGACGGGGCTGAGATCCACCTACATCCATCTCAGTGACAATCTACGTGCTGGTGCGACGCGCTAGCTGATGCCGGGTCTAGCTGCAGTAGGCGTGTGGGGGGGTTCGCTGCACAAGAAGGTCATAAAACCCAAGTGGCCTGTTATAACAAAAAAATCGCGAGTAGTTGGCTCGCCGCGTCGACTTATCCAAGTCGGGAAGACACGAAAAAAAGGGACTTCATCTGATCTCGGATATTGACCCGACCAGATGTTTCGACGACGGCGTCAGATGGTTTGACGCCAACCTGCCCACCCAACCTTAGCCATACATCTTCCACTATGTCTTCATCGTATGGCCCCAAGAAGAGAGGAGGAGGATCCGTGGAGATTAGAGGTGGCCTTCAAATTCAAAAAACTTTATGATTTCATCTCCAAATAGTACATTCCATTTAATTCTCTTCTCTTTTTCATTCAATAGTAATGATATCTTTAATACAGTGGTCACTTATAACGAATAACCTCGTGATAATTATGAGGAAATGATTAACTCATGGTAATTAATATGGTGATTATGATAGTCAATATAGTGATCATTATTAGTGTAATGAAAGGTTGTGAGGATAATCATTAATTATGATAATTAATATGATGATTATGACAATGGATAACGTGATCATTCATAATGTCTAATAATTTGATACATCCTAGTGCCTAATATATTGATAATTCCTAATGACGAATACGTTGATAGGTATGATGACTAAAATGGCGATTATTTGTAATGCATAATCTAGTGATCATTAGGGAGAGTTAATTAATTATGATAATTAATATCGGGATCATTTATAATGGCTAATATACTGATAATTCATAATGACTAATATATTAATAATTCCTGATGACTAATATATTTACAATGCCTATTGACGGACATAAGGATAATTCCTACTTGTTAATATGCTAATATCTAGGGACTAATATAGTGCTCCTGTGTAATGAATAACCTAGTGATAATATTGAAGAAAGGATTGATTATGATAAGTAATATCGTGATCATGTATAATGTCTAACATACTGATAATTCCTAATGACTAATAGATTTACAATTCCTAATGACTAATATAAGGATAATTCCTACGAAATGATATATTGATAATTCTGATTCTGTTATAGTGATCATTTGTAATGGGTAACCTAGTGATAATTATGAGGAAATGAATTAATTATGATAATTAATGTAGTGACTATGATAATGATTACTACAGTGATCATCACCAATGAATACAATAGTGACAATTTATGAGAAAATGAATTAATTAAGATAATTAATATCGTGATTATGATGCGGACTGATATTAATCATTCCCAATGAATAATATAGTAAAATTTTATACAAATCAATTAAAAAAAAATTTTGAGCATAAAAAAAATTAGAATGAAAGAAAATCGTTAATAAAAATAAAAAAAAACGCTATTACTGTGAATCTGTAGAATGCATTTCATTCTTTTTGATGTCGTTGCTGTTGTTGATGCTGGCTGATGATGCGGTTGATGATGCGGTTGATGATGTTGTTGATGTCGTTGCTGTTGTTGATGCTGGCTGATGTTCTTTTTTTTTTTTGTGTGGTCCATTGTCGAGAACCTTCGTTACCGAAAGTCGTCTCCAGTAGGAGTTCCTCGCGAGGATCGCGGACAGGATCGCGACACGAGAAGTTACTACGATTGGTAAAAAAAAAATTCCACGATCGATTCGAACCACTTCCAGTTGTATAGCGAGTCGATTATTGAGTCTGTTAAATTAGGGGGTGGATGATCGAGGAATATTGCACGCACAAGTCAGTCAATTGGACAATTCACTACTGACGTCCTGATCTCCGAGGTTGCTTAATTACAGCAGCGACCGATCGAGCGACTTTTGAGCTCTACAATCACGTAAGGTTAATTGGAAGACCAATGAATCATTAAATTCCAGCTTGAACAACGGGCTCGAGTGAGGGTTATTTTCGTGAGGAGTTCGTTCCGCTTTTTAATTACCCGACCTCGATTAATTTAAAGCTAATTTGTGGATAATTACTCGGAGGAGGTATCTTGGACCTTGTGTTGTCACTCCCGACACTTGGCGAAGATTCTCGTCCGTCGAACTATCGTCCTGCTGGAAGGCCGGGGCTGCCGACAAAACCAGAGTCCCTCGTGCTCCCGCAGCTGCAGCGAATCTTAATCCTTGCCAAAGTTTCAGCCTATAGGTGATCGCTAAATTGCACAAACACTCATTACTGATTTGGGGTGCGAATTTTCCGACAGTCTCTTCCAATTTTTCCACTGAATTTTCGAGCGTAAAAGGGATGGAGGCGAGATGACGATTGCACCAATCGCGAATGAGAACTGTACTTTTCGGGCGGTCGTCGTTTGGGAAAATTCGCGAACGCACAAACTCGCGAACTAGCACCTCATCGGCAATTTGGGGACAATTAACACTCATTGATATTTAGCCAAAACAAAAGGCGGATGAAAAAGAACTTTTTCGATAATTCGGACACGACGCTTCCGACACCACCACACGACGTTCTCCGCAGTCCAGAATCAAAACGCAATTGACTTCCGCACGCGGTCCGTCTCTTCTCCCTCCTCGTTTTCCGGCCTCTCGGTTTTTTGTTGTTTTTTTCCGTTCGGTGACGTTTCAAGAAAAGGTCTCTGCTGATCCCTTTAGCAGTTGCGCAATATTGAGATTTTATTAAAAAAAATCGGCAACAGATGTCGCAAATTCGTCACACATAACAATGTTCGGAATCATTTCTCTCTCATCCGTTTCTCTACACTGCCTATGTTATTTTTGTTGGATGGCTCGATGGTCGTGCACATTCAGAGTGCACGTGTTCTTTCACTACTGTTTGTCGATACCTATAAAGCATTTCATAGCTACCCGAGTAATTTTTCTGTCACCCGATCGCTGCCGTTGCTTTCTTAGTAAAGACCTAGCAGGTATTCGGAATTATTTCGTTCTTGTTCAATTCTTTTTTCTATCAGTCGAGTCTCCACGTGTAGTTTGATGGCTGGTGGAATGCTCAAGGTCTCCGAGCACTCGACGAGCGACATAGGGAACGTTCATGATAGTAATTTGCGGAAAATAGTGCAGGTGTTATTATAGTGCTCGTAAGCGCGTATTAGTTGTTGGGTGGTAAATGATAAACAAGTAAAGCTGACATTTCACATTTGAATACAGTGAAAGATTGCGCATATTTGATGAACGACTAGGGCTAACATGCAACAATATATAAATATTTGAAATAAATGAACGATGTAAAATCATAAGCTCCACTTAAATAATTCACTGTATAAAATTTATGTTTTGTTCTTTATACAACTGCCAATATCTGGTAGTAGCAGCCAGTACAGTTTAAAATAGTTCAAAAACATTCACCTTTGCCAGTCTTTACAATCATCTCATTAAAAACTACAATAGTGGAAATTCGTATGCGCGCATCTGAAAATGTATCATATTGTGTTCCCCACTGTAAAATATTTCTAAGAAAAACTTTTTCTACCTATTTTTGGAATTGCTATGTATGAGTAGTACACGACAGTAAGACTGATGAAACTAACGGTACTACTTTGAAAAAAACAGCGAAAAATGTGAATGGAGCTCAGTTTGAGCTGCGACATTCATATGAGCGCATCGAGGAATTATTGAGTTTTGAACGCGAAATTTAAAGTTTTTTTGCAAATTTTGCCATCAATTTATTGAAAGAAAAAGACTTCTCAAATAGGAAAATTGCTACTACATAAACTTGATCGATCTGAATGTGCAATCAGAAATTTCTTTAAAAAAGGCAATGGCTATGGCTTGAACGCCGCAACAAAGGGCACTACAAAATTATCCGTGCGTGACAAAGGCAAAATTTGACACGAGGAAGAACAAATCGGCTCTCTGCAAAACAAATTAAGGACAAATTAGAGCTTAATGTAACACCTCGTCACATTGCACGTGTTTTAAGGACTTCGCCAAATATAGCAGAGACGAAACTTAAAGGAAAACCCCGATTAACTGCCGTTCACCGAGAGAAGAGACTACAATTCGCCAAAAAGTACATGCTTTGGACATCCGAAAGGGAAAGAGTAATTTTTTCTGATGAAAAAAATTCAATTTGGATGGCCCAGACTGCTACAGTTGCTACTAGCATAATTTGGAAACATAACAGGAGTACGATTGGGCAAAAAGCCCAATCGTGCGATACTCTAGATGAAAGAGAAATTTTTTGATCTTAAGATATTTGGTAAGGGAAGTGATAGAGGGGGTGACGACATTGAACTAATTTTTTCACATGACGCTAAGGTTGCTATCAAAATGTTTTATGCAAAATTTAGGATTTAAAAATTGAATAGGTACTGAGAAAATTAGTGTATTGGATGTAGGGAAGTAGTGCAGTTTGTATGGGAGTGATAGAAGGAGGGTCGAGTTTTTAACGACTTTTCAGAAATAACTATAAACATCATGCTTTTAACATGTTTTAAATTGCAGATCAGTAGCATTTATACTTTTGGGAAGTGGTAGGAGTTTCCCAACTAATTCTGGTGTCCCTCAAGGTTCTGTTCTATCACCTACTCTTAGTATTCATTAACGGCCTTTTGTCTTCTACTCTCAATCCAATCCATAGTTTTGCAGATGACAGTACTTTAGATAACACCTTTGAATTTAACTTTGCTGCGGATTCTCACAAGATATCTATTGCTGCTAAACGCAGGGAGCTATTCTGTTCGCTGGACTCCGACCTCGACTTAATCCTGGAATGGGGCAGGAAAAATAGAGTAGAGTTCAACGCTGCTAAAACTCAGGCCTGTCATCTTTCCCTCAAACGTGATGTTCCAGCGTCGTCGACTAATTTAGCCTTTAATGGCGTACCAATTAGCTCTTCAGCTGAATTTATCGTATTAGGCATAAAAGTTAATAACCATCTTGATTGGAGCAAACATATCTTTGATGTTGCCCTGGATACCTCCAAACGCCTAGGTATCCTTCGTAAATGCAAAAAATATCTTACGCCTCACGACTTAGCTACCATCTACAAGGCTTACATTCGACCTCGCCTAGAGTACAATTCGCATTTATGGGCTGGGGCACCCAAAGCACACCTTGCGCTGCTCGATCGAGTACAAAAACATGCGTTCTGATTAATTGGAGACGACACCATTACGATTTCTCTTGACTCCCTCGAGCATCGTAGGGACGTTGCTGTACTCAGCATTTACTACCGTTACTTTCATGGTAAATGTAGTGCGGAACTTAGATCACTTATTCCTCTACTTTATAGTTTTCCCCGAAATACTCGTCAAGCTAAACGCGCGCACGAGTTTACCATCAACCCTATTCCTACTCGTACAGTAAAATATAGGCAGTCATTCATCCCCCGAACGTCCAGACTCTGGAACGCATTGCCTGCTAGCATATTTCCAAACAGGTATGACCTTCAGCGCTTCAAAAATAATGTCCATCGGCACTTCCGTCTCTCTCCCCCAAAATTTCCATAACACTACCAAATTTCATCCTCTTCCTAAACGGACATAACTGTGCAATGCATTATAGGGTGACCCCCTAAGTTATAATCGGTGCTATAAAAAAAAAAAAAAAAGATTTCATCTAGAGTA
Source organism: Chorisops tibialis (assembly GCA_963669355.1). Lineage (NCBI taxonomy): Eukaryota > Metazoa > Arthropoda > Insecta > Diptera > Stratiomyidae > Chorisops > Chorisops tibialis. The sequence goes on along the minus strand of OY770262.1, from coordinate 107,591,205 downwards.
TAAATATGCCTGTGAAGCCGGCCCTTAAAATTAAATTAAAGCTCTTATGGAAACAAATGTTTCGAAACATTTCTGGCTCCGTTCGTTTTCACTTACTTAAATTGACTTAGGAACTTTTTCTTTTCGTACAAACTTAGCTTTGGCGAAAGCTTCTGCCAATTTTTCACCCATTTATCTTAGCTACAAACCATAAATTTAAACTTTATACTTCTCAAATTTAGTAAGGAGCCGACTTAAATCTACCAAAAAACGACACCAGATCCCTCCAATAACGTCAGAAAGAAAAAAATAAGTATCCACCCCCAATTTCCGAAAACCGAATTTTCGAAATTCTATTTTTCACCGGATAATTTTCTTGAAGGAGATTCTCTGTTCCCGTAAGTCTGCTCAGTTCCAGCTGAGCTTTCCTTGTCAACAGTACAACGTCCGCACGCCATGTATTGCTAGTTCCGTAAAAATAGATTTTCATAGCAAAATATCTTAACATAAATTAACTATCTAGAAAGTTTATTTAAAAGAAAATCCTACAGAATATTATTGGGATAAATATTTTTATAAATCTTAACTTTGTCAATTTTGTGCGTAAAGTTTTTTTATTAAATGTGTACATCGTACTAGTGTAGCCTAGTTCAAACAGACAAAGACTTTTTTCATCTGAACCTCAATAAAAAAAACCGGGAATACTTTACATTCCGGATTCCAACCGAATCCATTTAGAAATAAAAATAAGTGTAAATTAGTTGTATCTCTAAGAATTAACATATGTTAAAGATATTGTTGTTCATGTTGCTGTTTATATCCGAACTACAATATATATTTGTTAGAATTATTCCCTAAAGTGTCAATTATTGCTTGGAACGTGTGAGCACGTCACCTAACTACAAGTGGTTGTTGCAAAAGTCACATTCTTGAAACTTAGTGCTAAGTTCTTATAAAATAAAGTTCCCGTCACGAACAAGAAAATCATCCTTGTCGTAAGGTTATGAGCCGCGTGATAGTATTTTATCGATTAATTCGCCACCATTCACTGACGACTACGCAGTACAAGACTTCCATGTAAACATCGACTGACGACTGCTGACTGACTGTCAGGCTTCGCAAGTGATAAAGGACACAACGAGGTCCTGTAAAAAATCCGCACAAAATTCTGTTGTTGTTTGTTTCCCCGCGCACATCGAAAAAAGTGCATCAAAATTGTCGTAAGAAAGTGGTCTGCAGCTGTAAAGTGCTGTCGACGAATTGCTAACTATCCCGACTGCACATTTCGTACGTTCATCCTGGAAAAGGATTCGGTCGCTATGGTGGAGATACAAAAAGGGAAAGCTATGAAAACGGCAACATCCTCGAAAAGGGAAACTCAAGTTATTGTAACGACACCTCTGAAAAAAGTTACGGTGGTTGCAAAGGACGAGGTAAGTGCAAAATTTAAATGGTATTTTTTCCGTATTTACTCTGAATATTATGCAAAGGACTTTAAATAAAGAAACAGCAAACGAGCTGAACAACTGAGTCGTTAGAATTTTCATGGCAAAATTAAGTGCAAAATCCTTTCGGATGGTTAATGTAGCGCGAATTTAATAAGGGTATAGTTAAGCAGGATCTAAACTCTGGTTTTCTATAGTTATATATGATCAACTACATACATAATACACATGACCGTATCTTCATCCTTTTGAACGCAACTCTCGTAATCTCGGCATCAGTCTACCCTCCGCGGCATTCGTTCGGTTTCATTTAATATAATCGCTAATGTGATATGCTCTGATTCCATAGAAAATAAACTTTTAATCCTCTTTTGATCCGTTCTATTCTATGCCAACCATAATTATGCATGTGTGTAAGATAAATAGGATAACAACGGCATCTACTCAATTTTATTAGAATTGACAGAAATTAAGATAATTGAAAGCGAAAGTAACGTATCTGAATGAGATGCGATTGGAGTGTACGTTTGTATTATAGATTTAATTTTATATCAATTGGTTCATAAATAAGAAATTTTATCAAAGAATTATATAAACAGTTTTAAAGGAAAAACATAACAAAATTATGATTGAGAGTAAAGCCCAATCGTATGATACTCTAGTTGAAAAAGGAAAGAGCTCGTCGTACCGGAAAATATGTCATCTCAAATTCTTTTGAAGAGTAAATAGTGACTTTTGTAAGGGAGATGATAAAAGCAGAGGGAAGAGGTTTGCAATTTTTGTATATAACACCGAACGTAGTATGTAAAATATTTCATACTGATTTTTAAGTTTGTAGCTTTCATAATTTTCGAGAAAATTAAACAATTTTTGTCTGAATTTAGGGCATTTGTATGGGAGGTGGCAGAGAAAGTAGAAGGTTTTGGATGATTTTGAACCTGCTTATCAACATCTTAATCACATTGCTTTGCTAAAATTTTAAAGTTGATATCTCTCATATGTTCGAAGGAGAAATACTTTTCTTGAAAATACAATACAACATTTTTTATGGGAGGTGGTAGAAGGAGTGAAGCGAAGTTCATATTTTTTTTAGAATTCATTGCAATTATTAAGGGACAAATTCTGGCGAAATATGAAGCTTCTACTTTTACTTTATTATTTTAATACTAAAGTATTGTGATCGACTTGGGAAAAAAAAAAAATTTGCTACCCTGAAATTTTTTTTTTCGCGTTTCATGACTAAAATAAACTGCCAACAAGTCGGGCGAAACTTTATTATTCTTGGGACAAGTTGCGGATGAGTGGAAAGTCAATATGCAGGTTAGAGTGGTTAGGGAAGGCTAAGTGAAAGGGAGTTCTTGGGCAGGACTGTTAACAATATTTCATTCGTTTCTGTAAGTTTGGTTTTTATGAGGGGAGGAGTAGGGGTAATAGTAAGGGTGGGTGGATGTTAATAGCTTTTTAATTAATTGCTTGAATCACGTCCAATATTCTCTGTATAGAATGTGTTTCATAGACGAAGTTGCATAGAATTTTCATAAAATTCGGTGTATTTTACATTCATGAAACCGAACATTTGTATGGGAGGGGGTAGAGAATATAGGGCAATCGTAAAATTTGATACGCAGTTTCATTTCGCGTCTCTTGTAAGGTGCTTGTATAGAATTTCAAGTTCGTAGCTTTTAGTTTTTTGGTTATTAGTTGATTTAATGAAATTGGTCGAAATCATACTTTTGTATGGGAGGGGGTAGAAGCGCAAGCGCGATTTCAAAACTTTTAAAGCAACTTCATTTGAATTATTTTTATAAGTTTTTATGCCAAATTTGAAATTGATAGCTTTTAAGAGTTAGCTGATAACTGATTTCTTAAAAATGCTCGAAAAAATAATTTTGTATGGGAGGGGGTAGAGGAGGTAAGGGAATCGTAAAACTTGTGATGCAATTTTCTTTCATTTTTATTGTAAGGTGCTCGTACGAAATTTCAAGTTCGTAGCTTTTAATTTGTTGGTTATTAGTTGATTTAATGAAATTAGTCGAAATCATACTTTTGTATGGGAGGGGGTAGAACGTCAAGCGCGATTTTAAAACTTTTAACGCGATTTCATTTTAATTATTTTTGTTAGTTGTTATGCAAAATTTCAAATTGATAGCTTTTAATAGTTAGGTGATAATTGATTTCTTGAAAATGGTCGAAAAAATAATTTTGTATGGGAGGGGGTAGAAGTGTTAAAGGTTTTCGACCAGTTAATATTTCGTATATTTAGAGATTTTTTTTAAATGCATTTTGCAAATTTTCAAATTTCTACCTTAAAATTTCACTCAAAAATTTTCAGTTTATGTGTTTTTTTCCATGCACATGAAACACCTTGTGCACGTTAGACCGGGGGGGTCGGTTTATAACAAATATGGATCAAGTTATTATTATTTTTCTATGTGGATTAAATATAGGTATTCACATGCAAAATTTTAACTTTGTATCTTTTACCAGAACCCTAAAAAAATCACTCAAAGTTTTCGATATTTTTACTTATTACCTCCCTCCCCTTACACCTCCCAACTTAAAATTTTTACCAAAATTAACTATTATGTAGTTCTACAATCTGACAAATTTTTGATTTGATATCTGTACTATTTTTGGAGATATAAGGATTTGTAATTTTGAAAAGTGCGCCATTTTTGAAATGCTCCCCATTTCCCCCCACTACTATTATTTCAACATGTTATATTTTTTTTATATTTGCCTAGTATAGCTTAATATAAGTTTTAAGTTTCAATTACATAGCTTAAGAGATAGTTGAGATATTAATTTTTAAGTGTTTTTCTTTGCACCCCCCCTGACCCTCCCCCTTACAATAATTAGCCGCTTTCTAAGCTGGTTCCGATGAAACTATATGCTACCTTGACGGTCTCTAAGAATGGTTTTGTTACGATAAGTAATTCCGAAGATATAATTATTTGAAAAAAAAATTCGGCCGACAATTGGTTCTAAGCCCCCCCTTTTCGCACCCCAATGGATAAAAAAATTAAATTATTTTTAAAAGTTGTCCCACAAGCCTCTCTATATTAATGTTGAGTTTTAGCTTCCTAGCTCTTACCATGGTTGAGATATTTGAATTCGTATTTTTCGGTTTAAGCACTCCCCCCGCCTCCCCCCGAACCCGTATACCCCCGAAAATAGGTATCCGCCTGAGATCCGCAACTATCTACAATCCCCCCAAAAATGAACTTTCTATCTTGAAGGGTTTGGGAGTTAATGTGCGCTGAGCGTACACGTCGGCGTACGGCGGACGGCGGACGGCGGACGGCGGATGGCGTACAGACAGACGGATTTTTTTTTTTTGCATTTTTAGGCTAATTTAGTCATGAAACGCGAAAAAAAAAAATTTCAGGGTAGCAAACTTTTTTTTTTTTTGTGTCGATCACAATACTTTATTATTATAATAATAAAGTAATAGCCTAAAAATGCAAAAAAAAAAAAATCCGTCTGTCTGTACGCCATACGCCGTACGCTCAGCGCACATTAACTCCCAAACCCTTCAAGATAGAAAGTTCATTTTTGGAGGGATTGTAGGTAGTTGCGGATCTCAGGCGGATACCAATTTTGGGAGGTATACAAGTTCAGGGGGAGGCAGGGGGAGCGCTTAAACCGAAAAATACGAATTCAAATATCTCAACCATGGTTACAGCTAGGAAGCTAAAAATCAACATACATATACAAGAGTTTGTGGGACAACTTTTAAAAATAACTTAATTTTTTTATCCATTGGCGTGCGAAAAGGGGGGGCTAAGAACCAATTGTCGGCCGAATTTTTTTTTCAAATGATTATATCTTCGAAATTACTTCCCATAAAAAATTGATATTTTGAGACCATCAAGATAGTATATCGGTCTACTAGAAGCAGTTTAGATAGAAGCTAATTAGTGAAAGGGGGAGGGTCAGGGAGGGTGCAAAGAAAAACACTTAGAAATTAATATCTCAACTGTCTCTTATGCTATGTAATTGAAACTTAAAATGTATACTAAGCTTTACTAGCGACATATGAAAAAAATATAATGTGTGGACATTATTGTAGTGGGGGGAAATGGGGAGCATTTCAAAAATGGCGCACTTTCCAAAACTACAAATCATCAAATCTCAAAATAGAGTACAGATATCAAATGAAAAATTTGTCAGATTGTAGAGCTATATAATCTTTAATTTTGGTAAAAAATTTGAGTTGGGGGGTGTATGGGGAGGGAGGTGGAAAGCGAAAATGTTGAAAATTTTGAGTGATTTTTTTATGGCTCTGGTAAAAGACACAAAGTTTAAATTTGCATGTCGACACATCTATTTGATATAAATAGAAAAAAAATAGTAATTTGTTCCAAAATTGTTATGCTCCGAAGTGGGGGTCTAACGTGCACAAGGTGTTTCATGTGGAATGAAAAAAACACATCAACTGAAAATTTTTGAATGAAATTTTTAGGTAGAAACTTGAAAATTTGGGAAATGCATTTAAAAAAAATCTCTAAAAGTTTGAAATATTAACTGGTCGAATATTTTTAAAACTTCTACTACCTCCCATACAAAATTATTTTTTCGACCAATTTTAAGAAATCAATTATCACCTAACTATCAAAAGCTATCAATTTGAAATTTTGCACAAAAACTTAGAAAAATAGTTAAAATAAAATTACGGTAAAAGTTTTGAAATCATGCTTGCCCTTCTACCCCCTCCCATACAAAAGTATGATTTCGACCAATTTCATTAAATCAACTAATAACCAACAAATTAAAAGCTACGAACTTGAAATTTTGTACGAGCACCTTACAACAGAAAAGAAAGAAAATTCTATCACAAATTTTACGATTCCCCTACCTCCTCTACCCCCTCCCATACAAAATTATTTTTTCGAGCATTTTTAAGAAATCAGTTATCAGCTATCTCTTAAAAGCTATCAATTTCAAATTTTACATAGAAACTTATAAAAATAATTCAAATGAAGATGCTTTAAAAGTTGTGAAATTGCGCTTACCGTTCTACCCCCTCCCATACAAAACTATGATTTCGACCAATTTCATTAAATCAACTAATAACTAACAAACTAAAAGCTACGAACTTGAAATTTTATACAAGCACCTTACAAGAGAAGCGAAATAAAACTGCATATCAAATTTTACGATTCCCTACCTTCTCTACCCCCTCCCATACAAATTTTCGGTTTCGTGAAAATAAAATACACCGAATTGTATGAAAATTTTATGCAATTTCGTCTATGAAACACATTCTATACAGAGAATATTGGACGTGATTCAAGCAATTATTAAAAAGCTGTTAACATCCACCCACCCTTGCTATTACCCCTCCTCCTCCCCTCATAAAAACCCAAACTTGCAGAAACGAATGAAATATTGTTAAATTGACAACAGCCCTGCCCAAGAAACCCCTTTGCACTTAGCTTTCCCTAACCACTTTACCCTGCATATTGACTTTCCACTCATCCGCAACTTGTCCCAAGAATAATAAAGTTTCGCCCGACTTGTTGGCAGTTTATTTCTAGTTTCAATGAAATCGATTAAATGCATTTACTAAAATTGTGCATTTGTTTGGGAGTGGTAGAAGGTGAATTCGAATAAAAAACAAATTTTTCGAAATGAATAATAACAAACTTTTTCCAAACTTTAAAGTTGATAGCTTTGATGGTTTTGAGGAAAAATAACTTAATTAAAACTCCGAAATTTTGCGAAATTTGTTTGAGGGGTAGAATGAGTGAACTGAAGCTTATAGTTTTTTCAAATTTGGAATTATAGTAGTATTAACTATGGCAAAAACTTGCAATAAAAACCGAATAAATGCATTTTTGTAAATTATGCATTTGCATGGGAGGGGGTAGAAGGCGTAAGAGAATCTGATCAATATTTGTTGACGTCAATGATATTGACATCGCTGTACTATGACCTAATTTTCAATTCAATAGCTGAAATGGTTTCAGAGAAAAACCAATGTTCTTAAATTTTGAATTTTCATGAAATTTGTATGGGAGGGGGTAGAAAGAGTGGGACGTCGCTTGAATTAGGAACGAGTATGTCGCTTTCAGTTGTTTACGTCCGGGGCAGATATATAGCTTGGCGACGCTACGTTTATACCATTTGTATTTGGACTACTTGGTTTGGACTATAGATTTCGACGCCCAAATGCGTAGTAAAGTAAATAAATTCACTACTGCGTTTTATGGTCGTTTAGGCATGATCCTAACGAACACTTATAAATATATTTAAAACAAAGTTCTATCTAAAATTTTAATTCCTTCGAATCCTTCTTCTTCAATGGTACTACGGTCAACATCGTGTTTTGGCCTCCTGACCTTCAGATTCCTTAACATATGATTTGTTATTGTGAAAGTGTTGATAGCCCTTCGCAAAACCCTCTATCTACGAATTTTCATTTTCGCAAATTGAGGTAGCCAAGATATACTAACGCAAGTAGTGTGCAGAAATTATACGCCGACTGGGATTTGAACTCCGAACCTTCGCATTGTATGTAGACCAACACTCTACCCATTAGACTATACCCTAGCTTAACTCCTTACTACAAAATTATTGTTTCGACCTATTCCAATAAATCAACTAATAACCAAGAAATTAAAAGTTGACTTACCACGCATCCTCGGCTAGTCTACTTCTATAATGGCACAACAGCCCAAATCGGACCTTGGTCTCCTGACCTTCAGGTTCACATATTTCATTACTTATTGTCGAAGGGTTGTAGATTGACGTGACCAAGGTATATCCAAGCAGTCAGTGTGCTGGAATTATGCGTCGACCGGGATTTGAACTCACGACGTTCGCATTGTAGACCAGCACGCTACCCACTAGGCTACACCCCAGCTAGTCCTACAAATAATAAAGTTCCGCCCGACTCCTTGGCAGACATTTAATTTGTAATTACTTGGGACTTGCATACTTCTCTGGCAACCATCCGGACGTTTTCCTTGAGGATTATAATCCAAAGCTTGTACCAAGATGTTTTGTTCCATTTTCTACAAAGTATGACCAACCATTTCCGTCTTTGAATCTCAATTCTTCTTTCAATTTATCCAGTTGTGATCGAAAGTTCGTCGTTAGAGATGAGATTGCATAGCATTCACAATGTAATCTCACTTAACGATGTCGAAAGCCTTCTCCAAGTTAACAAACATGAGAAGTACTACCACTGCAACATAACTAATCATATTCTGTGTGATGATTGAAAATCTATTAATTATACGATGTATAAAATATATTATATCATTATATCTTAGACGATTTGCAAACAAAATCTGCAGACAGAAAAAACAGAAGCACAGTAACGACAAAATTAAAACTAACATTATAAATTACACAACACATGAGCCGTGTACTCCTCAGTTAAAAGGATGAAAAAGAGATAGCAACCGAATACTCCCCTCTGCAAGGATACAGAAGGGAACATTCTAAGTTATGCGGAAGATACAAAACAAGATGTGAGCAATGTAAATACCTCATCAATCCAAGCCCATCATCCGCATAAAGCAGACATAAAAGCAGGTACAACTGATGTAACAGCTGAGGAAGGGTTCTTTTTGAGTCCTCTGAAGTCCTCCTGCAGAACAAACCAAACAGCAAAGCACCGGGTACTGATCAAATTTGAGCTGAGCTTCTGAAATTCGACGACATCGCCTACACAGATTAGTGACGGACATATGGATGCAGGAAAGACTTCCTGAAGATTGTCGCAGGAGTATCTTATGTCCAATTTATAAAAAAAATGACAAACTCTGCAGGGTAAACTACTGAGGAATATCTTTTTTCTGTATGAGAACTTGACAAAAATTCTGGAAAAGAGAATTAAGCCCTATGCTGACAAAGTAACTGGTGAATAACAAGACGAATTCAGAGCTGGAGAATCAACCAGGAACGATATATTCACAATTCTGGAAAAGTGCTGAGAATATAATTGATGTGCACCAGATATTTGTGACTTTGAACAAGCATACATGAAAATCGACAGGCGCTTACTGTATAAAATCATGTTGGAGTCTCATAGAAATTGGTTAGGCTTACAAGAATGCCAATGATCGAGCCTTTGTCACCGGTCAGATCATAAAACGTTCTGACTTCCAGCTTTTGAACTAACAACGGCCTTAAGCCAGGTAACGGCCTGGCACCAATCTTTTGACACTCGAATATGTTGTCAGAAACTTCCCGTTAACACCAAAGGAACACTATGCTTTAAGTCCACACAACTCGTAACACATGCCTACGATATAGATATCCTTGCACGATCTCTGGCGAGTGCAAAAGTAATATTTGTCACCCTTTACTCGATAACTTTGCGTAGGAGAGGTATACCAGACAAGGTCATAGCTATGATTAAAGAATCCTACGAAGATGCAAGGTGTCTTACATAGAGGAGAGCTGTCCAAGAGCTTTCCTGTGCGAACGGGAGTCAGACAAGGCTGTACATTATCACCAGCTCTTTTTCTGGTGGTAATAAATGACATCTTGAAAGCTGCTGGAAGGTGGTGAAGATAAAGATCTTCAATGAAAACTATTTAACATCTTAAGTCACCTTGATTATGCTGATGACGTGTGATTCTTTGCAGATAGCCGTTCGGACTTAGAGTTAAAAGTAAAACCAAGCACACCGATTGTTCTTAACGGTCAAGATGTGGAAGAGTTATAAAATTTTTGTTATCTCGGAAAATTTGTCAGCATGGCCGGCGGAGCCGATAAGGATGTTAAGGCTCGTCTAAATAAAGCTCGTCAGACCTTCGGTATCCTTTCCCCTTTCTGGAGGTTAAGAAAGATCTCCCTTCTTTTCTTCACATACGCTTTTTCTTACAAAAATATTGTCTCTCTTTGCACTTGGTATGATCTTGGTCCATTCATAATGTCCTTGTAGAGATCTTTGACTTGCGCCATATCGTAATTTTTTTGTGTGACTTTTAAAAATAGTTATATTTTGTACGGACGGTATTGAAATAATTTTTTCACATCAAGCTAGGGTTGCTTTTAAAATCTTCTGCAAAAAGTCTGGGCTTAAAGAATATGCTAGACACTGAGAAAATTAATGTATTGGATTTAGTAAAATTGTGCAGTTTATGTGGAAGTTGTTTGAAGCAGTTAGTGAATCTTAATGATTTTTTTCAAAAATACTTATTAACATCATAAAGTTGACAAATACCAGAGTAAGCCCAAATTTTAGCACGATAAATTTTTTACGTACTGAGAAAATGGTATTTCGAGAAATAGATCAATTTTATGGGAGGTGTTTGAAGAAGTGGGTGGATCTCAATTATATTTTATTCCATAGATCATAGGAATAATATTCTCCGAATTTGGAATCAGATCTTATATTTTCCAACAAAATCCAATTATTGAAAAATTTTGAAAATGTGATATTTTGTATATGAGGGGGTAGAAGGAGTGTTTTTTTTTGCTCAAAACCATATTTTAAACGTTACAAACTTGGTGGCAAACTTATAATACTCCAAGATTTCATCTAGAGTATAAGTATTATATTTCAAATTTCGGATCGATAACCTCCGTAGCTTTCCAGAAAATAGGACTATTATCAAATTGTGAATTGTTGTTCGAATTCGCCATTAACCAAAAGAAGTGTTTATCGACCTTTACCATTTGTCAATACTCTAAAATATACTACTCTGAAATGCTTTTTTCGATTTTGTGCAGCTAATTTTATATCATCAACATAATTTTCTGTTCATTTCAATCCTACTATGCTTTTATTTCTGCTGTCGGAAATAGTTATACATAGTCATTTCTGTGATAGAGTGCATCATTATTTAACTTATTCTGCGAAGCTGAAAGACAATGTTCCCAGAGCGAGTGCTACATTTAAAATTTCAGCTATCAAATTTACGTAATGGAATTGTTTTTCAGATAGACTTGGTTATTGTATAAGACTCATCTTTTTTATTGTTCTCTCCATTTTTCATTAACGAAAGAAGTTTTAAATCTTTTACACTTTTCTACTTTTACTTAAATTGCTCTCTCTCTCTCGAAAACAAGAAATTTCATAGAGTGCTAAACTAGAACATGACAAAGAAACTGATATCCTCCTTGAACGAATATGAAGTATACTCCTTATGAGATATTATAAATCCATTAGGGTATTGAGTACACCACCAGCACTTTGGTTAAAATCGAGACCACCAACTTTAAACCTCGAAAAGCCTATTCGTTTATTCTGCAAGATTATTCAAATCTTTTCGCCCATTTAGTTAAATAAAAAGAATGAAGTCAACCATATCTGAATTACGAAAAACTTTGTTGATACGATTTTATATTACACAACAAGTCAAGAAACTGCTATAAATGCTTTTATTGATACGTAAGTAAGCTGATAGTTTTCTATAGAATGGGTTAATTTCTCTGCAATAGTTAATTCGATGCCAGAATTTCATGGATAATATGAAAGTACTACTACAACTTACTACGTCAGGTAACAGCCATTAGAATACACATTAGGACAATATAAAAGCGTTACCAAACAGAAGGCCTGCATTTAAGGAATGGCACATGGGCATGTTAGGAACGATTAGGTTCGAGGAGGGGTTGGACACCAATGTACCTAGGTTACCAGTGGGCCCGTCTCCGTGTTTTTACCATGTGAACCTACATATGTGTACTTCAGCCAGCCTGCTCTACCAGTAAAACTAATGAGCTACATCGGTTCAAGAGACCGGAGTTCATTCAGCTCGGCGAATAAGTACTCTCCTAGAATGTGCCTTCAAAAAGTTCAGAGGCATGGGCAACGATACAGGAAATGCTCCACAGTCTCATCCTCCGCACCTCAGCCTCAGCAAATATCATCGGTTGTAAGGCGAAGTCTTCGAGCGTGCTTTCTAAGAAGACAGTGGTCCTTGACTAAACCTACTAGTGTCCGTAGGAAGTTTCTTTTGAGTCTCAATATTTTTATTGATTTCCCTCTATCAAACCTACCCCATAGCATCTTCGGGGTGTTACACGACTCGCTTTGTAACCATTTGAGATTTTCCCTTCTCCACACTTCGTTAGCGTAGATTGTCTTAATGACTTTTAAGGCAATGCCCACACTATCCGTTTCCTCAACAGTAGCAGCAGCTGATCCGTTTCTGGCCAGCTTGTTCGCCATTTAGTTTCCAGGTATATCTCGATGCCCCGGAACCCAACAAAGTCGCAAAGTGTAGGTTTTTTCCCAATTCTTCCAACAAGTCCATACAATGGTTCAAGCATCTTGAATTGCTGCTGTAAGCGGAGAGGGCCTTCAGTGCAGCTTGGCTGTCCGCGTAAAAACTACTCCTGCTCCTGCAAGCAAGGCCAGTTCCGCCCATTTCAGAATAGCCATTACCTTTAAGAAGAGGTGGCATATTCTGGTAAATGCCTAGAGATTTGCAGATCGAGGCTTTCAAAGAAGATGCCATTACCAGGGAGTAGGTGATGGCATCATTTCATTTTCGAACCATAAGTACCTATCGCAATCTCTTCATTCTTCATGACATGATTGTCAATCCATCGTATTAGGTAGAGTGACTTCATAGTGCTTCTCAAAGTGCATCTTTGATAGCATTGTATCACTACTATAGCTTGAAAAAGAAGATTCCCTTTTCATACGCTCAAGGATGGTAACATAAGATTTTTTAAATTGGTGCCAAGCCATGCGCCGAAAATTCCGCAATGCCCGCCTTGTCCAGAATTACAGCATTCAGAGGAAGAAGACCCAATGGCTTCCAGTCCTGCTATGGGCGTTGTAAGCAATGCCCCCGTTAGGTTATGCTGACGATTCTCTAAATGTGACGTATTTGTGATTAAATATATTTCAGTTCGGTACTTCCCCAGCATACCAGCGCACCACATGTAACAATTGGTAGTATGATATACTGATATATATCCACCTTACCATATTTGGCTTTAGTCTCCATTTTATTACATATAAAGAAGTCAATTATTTGCTTTCTTAATTCTTTCTTCGACATTTAGTCGCCATCTGAGTTTGCTGTCCAAGATGACTCCCAGATAAGTTAACCTATCTGAAAGGCTTAGAGCAACTCCCCCATGAATGGCAGATTGAATCTTTCTGTACGTCCTCTTCTAGTAAAGAGTATAAGTGTAGTCTTGTCGGGATTGATTCTCAACCCACACGAATTATACCAACCGTTGAAAAGGTTTAATGCACTTTGCATTAGATCGCCTAAAGTTGTGGGGTATTTCCCACTAATTTGGATGAGTAAGTCATGTGGATATACGACAGTGCAATAACTAGCAGCGTTTAACCGCGATACCATTCACGGCTAACAGCCAAAGTGAAGGTGACGAAACCCCTCCTTGTGGTTTTCCTCCATCCACTTATTTTGTCCTAGAGTCGTTCCCCATTGTGGCAGTAATTTTCTTATCCACAAATATGTTATGAATTTATTCAATGAGCATTGAATTTACACCACGTGCGAATAACGCGCATATATTATTGATCCACAAAAGCACTCAAAGTTCCACAGACTTTTAAATTTTTGCATTTTGGGAAGAACTGAATTCGGCGATGTTTACGGGAACTCTCAATCTTCCAAAAGTTTTTGGAAAGAAATATGTCAGACTTATTTGCCGGCTATGTATGACTACGTTTATTTGCCTTCGGTCTGAAAACCACCTCTTCCTCTTTCCACTTCGAAGGCATATATCTAAGAAGAAGACAGGCCTTGACAAGCCTAACAACGATGCTGCCCAGGCTATAATATAATATCGCAGGAATTATTCAACCTAGTCCGGTCGACTTCAAGGGCGTGAAGGTATTTATTGCCCACATTGTTATACTCTAGATGAAATCTGAGAGTACATTGTGTTTGCCTTACCGTTTGTGACGCTAAGAAATAATTGAAATATTTGTTGTCGTTCAAAAATCTCGATTCCGAGTGACCGTCTGTCCGTCTGTCTACAACATAACTCTCGAAAGCTTTGGCCTATCGTGCTGAAATTTGCCATATGTCATTTTTTGCAAAAAAAAGTAACTTTAAGTTCGTTAACGGGCCATATCCCCCCACTCCTTCTACCCCCTCCCATACAAATTTCATGAAATTTCGTAATTTAAAGAAATCGAATTTTCTCCGAAACCATTTCAGCTATTGACTTCAAAATTTGGTCATAGTATAAGGATATAATATCATTAACGTCAAACAATATTGATCTGATCCGCTTACTCCTTCTACCCCCTCCCATACAAATGCACAATTTTCAAGAATGCATTTATTCGGTTTGCATTGTAACAAGCAAAGCTAAAAGAACCAATGTCTGTCATAATCAATGTTATTAGAATTTGAATCAGTTTGGGAAAAAACTATCAACTTCGCCATACTCTTTCTACCTCCTCCCATACAAACTACACGGAATTTCGGAATTTAAATTAAATTGTTTTTCTTCCAAACCGGCAAAGCTATTAACTTTAAATTTTGAGAAAAGTATACTATTACAAAATTTCATTGATGTCAAGAAATTTGGTTTTGATTCGAATACTCCTTCTACCCCCTCCCATACAAATGCACAATTTTGGTAAATGCATTTCATCAATTTTCATTGAAAGTAGAAAAAGCGCAAATTTAAAATTTTGCCAGAATTTGTCACTTAATAATTGCAATAAATATTTAAAAAAATATGAACTTCGCTTCACTCCTTCTACCACCTTCCATACAAATTTCTGTATTGGAAATTCCTTCGAACATATGAGAGCTATCGACTTTAAAATTGTTACAAAGCAATGTGATTAGGATGTTGATAAGCAGATTCAAAATCATCCAAAACCTCATACTTTCTCAGCCACCCCCCAATATAAATGCCTTAAATTCAAACAAAAATTGTTCAATTTCTTCGAAAATTATGAAAGCTACAAACTTTAAAATCAGCATGAAACATTTTGTATACTACGTTCGGTGTTACATAAAAAATTACAAACATCCTCCCCCTTGCTTTTACCACCTCCCATACCAAAGTCACTATTCACTCTTCGAAAGAATTTGAGATGACATATTTTCCAGTACAATAAACTCTTTCCGATATCATCTAGAGTATCATATGATTGGGCTTTGCGCCCAATAATAATTCTGTTATGTTTTTTTCTTTGGTTCTAATTTTATCCACTATGCGAGAAGCGGCTAAATTGTCATTATCTATATATCGGTTGTAGTTAAAGCAATTCCGTCGCGTCAGAGCTATGTCCGAATGTTTACACCCCAGAAAGCCCAGAGGCAGCACGTGTTATACAGTTCAAGATGCACCAAACCCTTCATCTTTCTAATGGCTAATGGTGAACTTCTGTCTATACCGATTTCCACTTTGTCATCTTACGGATATACCAACATCTCGTAGTCCTTCTAATTCCTGATCCGCTGTAGGAATCGCGACGGCACGATATTCCGGTTTTTCAATGTGACACTGGCGTGGATCAGACGCGGGACATTGTCCTTATGGACTATGGCCGGCCTAGCGTTGTCATAAGGTGGCTTAATTCCACTTACCGCTTTTGTGAGGCAGTCACTCGCTGGTCTGCACATGCCATTCTAAAAATACCGTATACCCACTCGCTCCAGTAGAACCTGATTTTAGGAACACCTCCTGGGTTCACGTATTCGTCCAGTAGGTTTGTTGCCTCTTCCTCAATAGCGGACTGATTCTCTTCGGCGATTTTTCTTTCGATATCTGCCAAATCTACGAGCGCCAGTTAAAAACTATCCGCAGCCACAGCATTATAAATCCGATCTATGGATTTCGCAGCAGGAATCTCTGCACTGTCGTCCAGTTGCTCCATCCGTTTAGCACTTACCGATTCAGATGATGGTGGATTAACCGATTTAAGGCCATGCGGGTGCTTTGCGGTTACAGTCTTCTTCGGCTTTCGCTTTGACTCAGGGAGCGTCGGTGCAGAGTCAGCGCATGCTATCCTTGAAACAGAAGTGGCACTAGCCGCAGCTTTGGCCACCTCTTTTCTGCGTAGTTTTGCTCTATCCCGTTGCTGTCTGCAAGCGATAGTCCGTGAGTTCGACTTTTTCGCTAGCGTGCCGATGGCCGTTTATCGACAATGACCAGTAGCTCGAGAGTCAATGACGATTAAATTTGATGTTTCAACGTCTCCTCGTCACTTCAAACATTATCAACAGTCATAGTGATGTCTTCCAGCGATGCATCGCTATCAAAGATCTCACGGAGCGTACTCTCACGGCTGTCCGCACCATTAAACGAAGCAATAGTGGTTTCCATTGCAACAGCCTGATCAATCAATGCTGCATTGGATGGATCAGTAACGTGATTACTACCACGACCTGGTTCAAACGTCGTGGAGGTTATTCTGCTGGCGACTGAGAAGGTGTCATTACCTTCCGAGCCCTCCCCGGTAGTCGCAGTTCCTACCGTCACTTGGGTAGACATCCCTACACGTGTTGTTCCTTTTGCTTCCTCAGGGTGGGCTTACACGAGCCGAGGTTTTCTTTTCCGTCTGCCAACCTGCGAAAAAAGACGTTGAGATTTGATTGATAGGATAATGGAATGGTTTTGGGAAGAAACAGCACTATTTGGATGCAAAACATTCTCTTTTTCCGCGGTTGCTTATTCGTAAAATAGCTTATATGACAGCTGGTTGACCCCTGGTCAGTCGTCCATTAACCGCAACCTGTGGACGCGCGAGTTACGTATGAGTCAGCGTCTCCGCCAGACACATACTCCACATTCTTAGAGGATGTAACCAGATACCTGCAACCAGCATAGGTATATGACGCCTTGAATAAATGCTGGGGAAGAAATCATTCACACGTTTCATACTAAACGAATCAGCAAATTTAGATTTCAAAATTTTTCTATTATAAATTAAAATTAGCAGTCCGTTTCTGATACTCGATTAAGTTAGTCCAATAAATTTCTTTCTTACATAAAATTTTTCGTTTTAATTTTTTTTTCAACGTCACGTCCCTCGACCACATAACTCGCGTGGTGGCTTACCGCTCTGTTACCTTCAGGCGGTGAAAACCTGATGAGTACCACAACATGGGCATGTTACGGTGGAAGCTATTCTTTCCGATGAGAAATTTGCCTTTAAGGGTAAGCGCTCTACCACCTGCCAACTCACTATATCAGTTATACAGCTCATTAGTGAAGCAGTATTCAGGACCTGTATTTCTAGATATCAAGAAAATATTGGATAAGATCTGAAACAACGGTCTTGTGAACAGATCAATTTCCATTGAGACTGGTTTGTTTGAAATTTTCTTTACTACGGGGCAGAACTTCCCATGTCAAGTAGTGTAACTTAGGTACATGAAGGTTCAGCATTATCTCCTGTGATTTTCTCTGTCTTCATGGCTGAAGCATTAAAAACATATAAGCCGCCTACTACGCAGTCAAAACAGCCTTCCTGTTCTGCGCGTAGAAAATCGCTCAAAATGTAGAGCAATAAACTGACGACATGGAAAGATGAACCCCAGAAAAAATGAAGTAAAGTGCTCACCCGTAAAAGTATACAACAGAATTAAATTTCTATCAATTGATATTTCCCACAGGGCTACAAAATAAATATTTAAATACATCTTTTTACTATAACACTTTTAACATAAAATATAAAGTACTTATTCCAAATGTACGCACGTAATAAGAAAATCGATAAAAAAAACTTGTTACTGACTGAAGCTGTCGTTTAAATAGGTACATACGTAATCGCGTATATCAAAAAATATTTGCCCGAGTGAATTCTGAAAATGCTGTGTTCATATCACAGACATCTGAAATATGCATTACGTTTTCTTTTTTTATCTACTCCCATGAAATGCTATCTTTATGGAAAATATGTGTAAATTCCACAGTGGGTATGCCATACGCAACATCAAGAAGATTTTCAAATGAAAGCCTTTAATAATTTCTATAGTAAACGGTTTTCATTTACAAATACTTTGTCAAAATATTATTCACGAATTCCTACCTTAATATTCTTTAGAATCTGTCTACCTTCTGCCCTATTTATCATGTGTAAAAAATGCGATTCAAATATATTTAAGTGCGCAAAAAATTGGACTTTTATGGCATATTGAATAAAAATTGATATTTCGTTAGAATGGTTGAATCAGCATTAAAAATTATGTATTGTAAAAATTCAGATTGTGTAGATATCTGTCTCGACACATAATAATTCTGCTCATTTTAAAAAATATCTCTTTGTTAATAGTTGATAAAAGTTTTTCCTGAGTAAGCATTTAGAGTAGCTCATAATACGAAAGCGAACTGGAGTACACCGAGAAAATCGGTTCCCGTACAAGTCGAATTGAACGCTTTGATGAACATTCTTCTAATTTAAA
The DNA here is from genome assembly GCA_963669355.1 of Chorisops tibialis. Taxonomy (NCBI): domain Eukaryota; kingdom Metazoa; phylum Arthropoda; class Insecta; order Diptera; family Stratiomyidae; genus Chorisops; species Chorisops tibialis. The sequence goes on along the minus strand of OY770262.1, from coordinate 107,572,457 downwards.
AAAAAAATAACAGAATCTTATGATATTCTAGATGAAATAGGAAAGAGTTTATTGTACCGGAAAATATGTCATCTCAAATTCTTTCGAATAGTGAATAGTGACTTTTGTATGGGTGCTGGTGAAAACAAAGGGGGAAATTTGTTATTTTGGTAAATAACAGCGAATGTATAATACAAAATGTTGTAGATCGCCTCCTCGCGGTTCAGACTGGGTAACGCTAAAAGATTACAGATAGGGGGGGGGGGATGACTCGAACAGCTTGCTGTCGGCTCCGTATCCTATCTAGATAGGGGGAAAAAGTCGAATAGCTTGCTGTCGGCTCCGAATCCTATCTAAGGTCTTTGGCGGATGTGGTAGACGGGGATTAAATCATTCAGCTAACTGTCGGTTTCGTATCCTATCAAAGCATCGATATTCTTGTAATCTGGATTGGTCATGTTTTAGGCAGACTTCAAAATATTGATGGTTACAAGGGGATTTATCTCTAAAGTGATTCGCATGTATACGTACTACCTTAAAGGTGACCTTTATAAAATACGACTCTAGAGTATACGAAAATCACCTAATCTACGGTGGAACAGCATGTGCCAAGGATATATGGTTAACCGCTAATATGCGAACTCTGGATATCAGGCACACTTCAGTTTCAATTAACATTACCCTGGTAATATGGAGCTCTGCCAGGAGTGACTATACTTTCTCGCGCTACTCGTGGAAATTATATGGATAATCCAAGTGTAACCAAAAGGGCAGATGCAACCCCTAAAGTATCACAAACAGCGGCTAATGCCGTAAACGAAGAGAGAAACAAAACAACAAACCCTCCACAAAAAGTATGTAAAGTAACTGTAGAGGCTAATCCTCCGGTCATAACAAAGTACAAAAGACCGCCACTCAAAGCGGATGGAAAAACCCTTAGTAAGCCTCTAGTGGTTGAGCAACTTTTATCAGCAGAGCTGAAACAGTTAATGCTCAAAGAAAAGAAAAATATGCTAAGCGGGGCTGCCAGGCTTGCCACCCAACAGAAAAAACGTTATCGCCAGCACAAAATAAGGCAATGAAAAGAGGCAGAACCTCATCTACAACACCGCCATCTGTAGGAAGTGATAACAAAAGGCTTAAGACCTTAACTAAAAGCGTCGTGCATAGACCTGCAGCAAAGGCTTAGGCCTCCACGTCGGGTACTAGCTACAGAGACGCGGTAAAAGTATCAGGATCGGTATTATACATACCGAACATCCTCACAAGATCCTTACGTCGGAGTAGCTAGCTGCAACACAAAAATCGATCTAGAAAGAGATACCCAAAGCGGCAAAAGAGGAGATAAATCTACAATTTGGTGGACTCAGCCTTACGCCGGAATGGATGTCGTTTGCCTTGAAGAGCAAACCGCAGCATGGCTGGAAAGAACAGCAGGGAGCATCAAACCAGACGAGCCCACGAATATCAGGGCAGAAATAATCATGGGCTATTTTCCTCATGAGACAGACTTGTCAGAGGAAATTACCACCCTATTTGATGCCCAAGCTAGGGTGTAGCCTATTAGGTAGCGTGCTGGTCTTGTAATGCGAAGGTCGTGAGTTCAAATCCCGGTCGGCGCAATATATAATTCCAGCACATTGCCTGCTTGCATATATCTTGGTCACCTCAATCTACGAAAATGAAAAAATTCGTAGAAAGAGGGTTGTGCGAAGGGCTAACAACCCTTCCACAATAACTAATGAAAAATGTTAAGGAACCCGAATATCAGGAGGCCAAGGTCCGATTTGGGCTGTAGCGCCATTGTAGTAGTAGTAGTTGATGCCCAAAATGCTGGTTTGTGCGCCTCAAATTGAAAGGTGCTTAGCAGGAGACTAGAGGGCACAAACACCATTATAAGCTTCTCCAGGGGCGCAGAGTCTCCTATAAATTTTCAAGCGTGACTCTCTGCCCAAAGGTCAAAGAGCCCAGAAGCGGCGAGCCACAGCTCAATAAAGATGGCCTTAACTCTAAATAAACTTAGAGTTATTCAAGCGAATTTCCATCGTGCAGCAACGGCCATGGACACAATTACATGGAGATTCGCAAAAGAGGAATGCCATATAGCCATAATATAGGAACCAAGAGCCGCGAAGGGAAAAATGATTGGTATTCCTCAAAAAATATTTTCGATAAAAGAAGCGACAGGTCAAGAACTGCAATACTAATATCACCAGAAATTAATTACCTAAATATGCCTATTTTCATACGAACAGCGAACAGCGGTACTGGTTAAAATACCAAAGGCAGGACGAAGTCAGGAGGTGATAATTGCCTCGGCCTCCTGGTGAGGAGCTAGATGTTCCACCTCAAGGCGTTATGGAGCTTGTGGAATACAGAACAATCCACAAAACACCAGTCATTCTGGGCTGCGAAGCTAACGCGTACCACACTATCTGGGGAAGTAGTCATATCAACAAAAGAAGAAAGTCACTTTTGGACTACCTTACTACTAATAACCTAGAAATAATAAATAAAGGCAAAACATCAACATTCATAAATTCAGCTAGACAGAAAGTATTTGATCTAACCATCACAAGCCCCTGCCTGGTTGACAAGTGCGAAAATTAGCACGTATTAAAAGAAGCTTCATTATCAGATCATAGGCATATCTGTTTTGATATTAAAACTTAATTTGGCTATATATGACAATACAGAAACCATAAACGGACCAACTGGAATCTGTACCAGTCAGTCCTAGAGTACGAATTAGGTATCGAAGAGGAATCAATAAGCAGCCCAGACTACATTGATAAAATCACGAACAGACTCGTAAACAATATTATTAATGCTTACGAACAAAATAGTCCTGTTCTACACAAAAAAAAGGCCAAACAACCCGATGGAGAAGTTAGTGGACATTCTCATAAGAATTAGGCCTAACAAGGTCTGTCTTAATAGTAGTCAACATGCCCACCAAAATGGCAAATCAACATAGTCAGCCCTTCATGGTTTGCTAAGACAAATCGAAAAGGTAAAAGACTATAAAGAAATTTCCCTTTGCGCATTCCTAGATATGGAAGGAGCATTTGACAATGCTCCCCATGAAGTCATAATAACGGCAGCTAGGAAAAAGGGTGTAGCTAGGGTACAGCCTAATGGGTAGCGTGTTGGTTTATAATGCGAAGGTCGTGAGTTTAAATCCCGGCCAACGCATAATTCCAGCCCACTGTCTGCTTGGATATACCTTCGTTACCTCAATCTACGAAAAAAAAGAATTCGCAGATAGACGGTTGTGCGAAGAGCTAACAACCCTTCCACAATAAGTAACGATAATGTTGAGGAACTTGAAAATCAGGAGGTCAAGGCCTGATTTGGGCTGTCGTGCCATTGAAGAAAGAAAAGGAAAAAGGGTTTGGAAACGGCCACGATAAAATGGATACACGCCATGCTAAAGAGCCGAATGACAACTACGGATCTAGGTATACCACATTGACTGCACAAACCTATAGGGGCTGTCCCCAAGGTGGGGTGCTATCTCCACTTCTTAGGTCAATTGTAGTAGGTGAGCTCCTGGACCGTCTAACAGAACAATGATTCGAGGATATAAGATATGCCGATGACCCCGTCATTATCATTAGAGGCAAATATGATTTAATAATATCGGAGAGGATACAATTAGCCTTAGAGGTGTGTGGAATGGTGTCAGTCTGAGCTAGTGCCATTTAAAAATAGAAGGAAAATCCGCATCCTTCAATAAATGGAACACCAATACCCTTTTCAGATGAGGTAAAATATCTAAGTGTTATGCTAGATAGCAAACTCAACTGGAACAAACATATAGAATGGACTCATGCCAAAGCACTAAAAGCATTTTGGGCCTATAAAAGCTTATTTGGCAGAAAAAGGGGTTTAAAGCCCAAAATGATTTAGTGGTGTTACAGAACAATCATTCTTTCAATAGTCACATACAATTCAACGATATGGTGGACTAAAGTTTTACAACGAAAAGCACAGCTGACGATACAAAAACCCAAAGGCTAGCTTGTCTTGGTATCACAGGAGCAATGAAGACCTGTCCTACAGCAGCAATGGAAATGTTCCTAAACATCCCTTCAATACATCTCCAAATAAAAAAGGAAGCTATCAAAGAAACGTTACGCATACAGAGGGGAAAACAACTACAAATCAGAGGATTTTAGAGGTTACCTCAAAATCATAAAAAACCCAAAAATAGAGGTTGTAACCTTCTCACCATCGGACGCTATGCCGACAAAATTCAACATTGAAACTCCCTTCAAAGTTATAATCAGAGAACGTAAGAACTGGCAATCCATGCTACCTGAAATGGAAGAGGAATCAACTATCTGCTATACAGATGGCTTACGCCTCTCTGTGGAAACAGGAGCCGGAGTCAAAGGTCCTAACTTTTCGGTTTCAAAACCACTCGGCAAAGAAGCCACAATCTTCCTGGCTGAACTAATTGCAATGGAGCTATGCATCCAAGAGAATTTAAGGAGAGCTAATCGCAACAAATCTATTTATATCCTTTTGAATAGTCAGACGGTTCTGAAAGCTCTAGCATCCCATAAATACGGATAGAGGATAGTTTGGCACTGCCTTCAAAACTTAATTGTCCTGGGAAAAAGGAACGGTGTATCCTTAATGTGGGTACCAGGACATATGGGAATTGAGGGAAATGAAGAGTCTGATCGCTTTGCAAAAAACGGCGCAGAAACAAATTTTATTGGTCCAGAGCCATTCTGCGGAAAACCAAAAGGGAGCTCCAACCCTATACTTAGGAAGTGGGTTAGACAAGAACATAAAATCTACTGGAATAGACTTCCAGGCTTTTCAATCTCAAAAAAAAATAATCCTACCACAAAAAAACAAAGTGGAGGATATTAGGATATTCTAAACTTCAGCAAGAGTGAAATTAGTACTCTAATCAGCCTAATGACGGGGCACAGTGGACCACATCAACTACCATCACAAAAATATGGGCTTAACTGAAACCGATATCTGTCACCTCTGTCTCGAAGACTGAGAAACGACAGTACACATCCTATGTCACTGTGAAGCAGTAGCTAGGAAAAGACACAATCTTCTTGGGAAAGGTTTCCTTTCTACCGAGGCACTAGCCAACATGGCTATCTTAAAGATACTTAGATTAGTCAAAACTATTGAGTTATGGTAGGGTAAAGGGGCAACAAACGCAAAATAGGCCAAGAAGGTCGCAGTGCTATCACGTGATCGCCAAATTATAAAAAAAAAATACAAAATGCTTCATGCTGAATTTAAAGTTTATAGCTTTCATAATTTTCGAGCAAATTGAACAAATTTCGTCTGAATTTATGGCATTTGTATGGGAGGTGGTAGAGAAAAGGGGAGGTCTTAAATGATTTTGAATCTGCTTGTCACATTGGTTTGTTAGTCATATATTTGAAGGAGAAATACTTTTCCTGAATTTTCAATACATAAGTTTGTATAGAAGGAGTGAAGCGAAGTTAATTTTTTTTAGCATTTATTGCAATTATTAAGCGACAAATTCTGACAAAATTTTAAGTTAGCACCTTTTCTTGTTTTAATGAAAATCGATTAAATGCATTTATCAAAATTTCGCATCTGTATGGGAGGGGGTAGAAGGAGTAATCGAATCAAAACCAAATTTTACGACATCAATGATATTTGTAATAGTATACTTTTCTCAAAATTTAAAGTTGATAGCTTTGACGGTTTTGAATAAAAAAAATTTAATTGAAATTCCGAAAATAATTTTAAAAATTAAAACTAACATTTAAATAAATTATTAAATCACAAATAAATATTTTATTAATTAAAATAAATTATAACATAATTATTAATTATTGCTAATTCTAAGCATATAAATTTTACTTTATTTATTAAATTTTAATTATAGCTTATCCCATAAATTATTATTAATTTTTTACTTTATTATTATAATAATAAAGTATTGTGATCGACACAAAAAAAAAAAAAAGTTTGCTACCCTGAAATTTTTTTTTTTCGCGTTTCATGACTAAATTAGCCTAAAAATGCAAAAAAAAAAAATCCGTCTGTCTGTACGCCGTCCGCCGTCCGCCGTCCGCCGTACGCCGTCCGCCGTACGCCGACGTGTACGCTCAGCGCACATTAACTCCCAAACCCTTCAAGATAGAAAGTTCATTTTTGGAGGGATTGTAGATAATTGCGGATCTCAGGCGGATACTCATTTTCGGGGGTATACGGGTTCAGGGGGAGGCGGGGGGAGCGCTTAAACCGAAAAATACGAATTCAAATATCTCAACCATGGTAACAGCTAGGAAGCTAAAACTCAACAATAATATAGAAGGGCTTGTGGGACAACTTTTAAAAATAATTTAATTTTTTTATCCATTGGGGTGCGAAAAGGGGGGGCTTAGAACCAATTGTCGGCCGAATTTTTTTTTCAAATGATTATATCTTCGGAATTACTTATCGTAACAAAACCATTTTTAGAGACCGTCAAGTTGGCATATAGTTTCATCGGAACCAGCTTAGAAAGCGGCTAATTATTGTAAGGGGGAGGGTCAGGGGGGGTGCAAAGAAAAACGCTTAAAAATTAATATCTCAACTATCTCTTAAGCTATGTAATTGAAACTTAAAACTTATATTAAGCTATACTAGGCAAATATAAAAAAAATATAATATGTTGAAATAATAGTAGTGGGGGGAAATAAGGAGCATTTCAAAAATGGCGCACTTTTCAAAATTACAAATCCTTATATCTCCAAAAATAGTACAGATATCAAATCAAAAATTTGTCAGATTGTAGAACTACATAATAGTTAATTTTATTAAAAATTTTAAGTTGGGAGGTGTAAGGGGAGGGAGGTAATAAGCAAAAATATCGAAAATTTTGAGTGATTTTTTTAGGGCTCTGGTAAAAGATACAAAGTTAAAATTTTGCATGTGAATACCTATATTTAATCCACATAGAAAAATAATAATAACTTGATCCATATTTGTTATAAACCGACCCCCCCCGGTCTAACGTGCACAAGGTGTTTCATGTGCATTGAAAAAAACACATAAACTGAAAATTTTTGAGTGAAATTTTAAGGTAGAAATTTGAAAATTTTCGAAATGCATTTAAAAAAAATCCCTAAATATACGAAATATTAACTGGTCGAAAACCTTTAACACTTCTACCCCCTCCCATACAAAATTATTTTTTCGACCATTTACAAGAAATCAATTATCACCTAACTATTAAAAGCTATCAATTTGAAATTTTGCACAACAACTAACAAAAATAATTAAAATGAAATCGCGTTAAAAGTTTTAAAATCGCGCTTGACCTTCTACCCCCTCCCATACAAAAGTATGATTTCGACTAATTTCATTAAATCAACTAATAACCAACAAATTAAAAGCTACGAACTTGAAATTTCGTACGAGCACCTTACAATAAAAATAAAAGAAAATTGCATCACAAGTTTTACGATTCCCTTACCTCCTCTACCCCCTCCCATACAAAATTTTTTTTTCGAGCATTTTTAAGAAATCAGTTATCAGCTAACTCTTAAAAGCTATCAATTTCAAATTTGGCATAAAAACTTATAAAAATAATTCAAATGAAGTTGCTTTAAAAGTTTTGAAATCGCGCTTGCGCTTCTACCCCCTCCCATACAAAAGTATGATTTCGATCAATTTCATTAAATCAAATAATAACCAACAAACTAAGAGCTACGAACTTGAAATTTTATACAAGCACCTTACAAGAGAAGCGAAATAAAACTGCATATCAAATTTTACGATTCCCCTATATTCTCTACCCCCTCCCATACAAATGTTCGGTTTCATGAATGTAAAATACACCGAATTTTATGAAAATTCTATGCAACTTCGTCTATGAAACACATTCTATACAGAGAATATTGGACGTGATTCAAGCAATTAATTAAAAAGCTATTAACATCCACCCACCCTTACTATTACCCTTACTCCTCCCCTCATAAAAACCAAACTTACAGAAACGAATGAAATATTGTTAACAGTCCTGCCCAAGAACTCCCTTTCACTTAGCCTTCCCTAACCACTCTAACCTGCATATTGACTTTCCACTCATCCGCAACTTGTCCCAAGAATAATAAAGTTTCGCCCGACTTGTTGGCAGTTTATTTACTTTATTATTATAATAATAAAGTATTGTGATCGACACAAAAAAAAAAAAAGTTTGCTACCCTGAAATTTTTTTTTTTCGCGTTTCATGACTAAATTAGCCTAAAAATGCAAAAAAAAAAAATCCGTCTGTCTGTACGCCGTCCGCCGTCCGCCGTCCGCCGTACGCCGTCCGCCGTACGCCGACGTGTACGCTCAGCGCACATTAACTCCCAAACCCTTCAAGATAGAAAGTTCATTTTTGGAGGGATTGTAGATAATTGCGGATCTCAGGCGGATACTCATTTTCGGGGGTATACGGGTTCAGGGGGAGGCGGGGGGAGCGCTTAAACCGAAAAATACGAATTCAAATATCTCAACCATGGTAACAGCTAGGAAGCTAAAACTCAACAATAATATAGAAGGGCTTGTGGGACAACTTTTAAAAATAATTTAATTTTTTTATCCATTGGGGTGCGAAAAGGGGGGGCTTAGAACCAATTGTCGGCCGAATTTTTTTTTCAAATGATTATATCTTCGGAATTACTTATCGTAACAAAACCATTTTTAGAGACCGTCAAGTTGGCATATAGTTTCATCGGAACCAGCTTAGAAAGCGGCTAATTATTGTAAGGGGGAGGGTCAGGGGGGGTGCAAAGAAAAACGCTTAAAAATTAATATCTCAACTATCTCTTAAGCTATGTAATTGAAACTTAAAACTTATATTAAGCTATACTAGGCAAATATAAAAAAAATATAATATGTTGAAATAATAGTAGTGGGGGGAAATAAGGAGCATTTCAAAAATGGCGCACTTTTCAAAATTACAAATCCTTATATCTCCAAAAATAGTACAGATATCAAATCAAAAATTTGTCAGATTGTAGAACTACATAATAGTTAATTTTATTAAAAATTTTAAGTTGGGAGGTGTAAGGGGAGGGAGGTAATAAGCAAAAATATCGAAAATTTTGAGTGATTTTTTTAGGGCTCTGGTAAAAGATACAAAGTTAAAATTTTGCATGTGAATACCTATATTTAATCCACATAGAAAAATAATAATAACTTGATCCATATTTGTTATAAACCGACCCCCCGGTCTAACGTGCACAAGGTGTTTCATGTGCATTGAAAAAAACACATAAACTAAAAATTTTTGAGTGAAATTTTAAGGTAGAAATTTGAAAATTTTCGAAATGCATTTAAAAAAAATCCCTAAATATACGAAATATTAACTGGTCGAAAACCTTTAACACTTCTACCCCCTCCCATACAAAATTATTTTTTCGACCATTTACAAGAAATCAATTATCACCTAACTATTAAAAGCTATCAATTTGAAATTTTGCACAACAACTAACAAAAATAATTAAAATGAAATCGCGTTAAAAGTTTTAAAATCGCGCTTGACCTTCTACCCCCTCCCATACAAAAGTATGATTTCGACTAATTTCATTAAATCAACTAATAACCAACAAATTAAAAGCTACGAACTTGAAATTTCGTACGAGCACCTTACAATAAAAATAAAAGAAAATTGCATCACAAGTTTTACGATTCCCTTACCTCCTCTACCCCCTCCCATACAAAATTTTTTTTTCGAGCATTTTTAAGAAATCAGTTATCAGCTAACTCTTAAAAGCTATCAATTTCAAATTTGGCATAAAAACTTATAAAAATAATTCAAATGAAGTTGCTTTAAAAGTTTTGAAATCGCGCTTGCGCTTCTACCCCCTCCCATACAAAAGTATGATTTCGATCAATTTCATTAAATCAAATAATAACCAACAAACTAAGAGCTACGAACTTGAAATTTTATACAAGCACCTTACAAGAGAAGCGAAATAAAACTGCATATCAAATTTTACGATTCCCCTATATTCTCTACCCCCTCCCATACAAATGTTCGGTTTCATGAATGTAAAATACACCGAATTTTATGAAAATTCTATGCAACTTCGTCTATGAAACACATTCTATACAGAGAATATTGGACGTGATTCAAGCAATTAATTAAAAAGCTATTAACATCCACCCACCCTTACTATTACCCCTACTCCTCCCCTCATAAAAACCAAACTTACAGAAACGAATGAAATATTGTTAACAGTCCTGCCCAAGAACTCCCTTTCACTTAGCCTTCCCTAACCACTCTAACCTGCATATTGACTTTCCACTCATCCGCAACTTGTCCCAAGAATAATAAAGTTTCGCCCGACTTGTTGGCAGTTTATTTTATTTTTTTTTGCATTTTTAGGCTAATTTAGTCATGTAACGCGAAAAAATAAAATTTTAGGGTAGCAATTTTTTTTTCTGTGTCGATCATAATACTTTATTATTAGAATATTAAAGTAAAATAATCCACTTGTAATAAGAAGGTTAATGCGTAAACAAAACAAAAACAACCTACCTCATTATCGATTCGAAACTATAAGTAGATAAAAAATCAATTATACCTTCGAACAATTTCTCTCCACACTAAAGTAATAAGATTTTCAAGTATGAATTATCCAAATCATTAGGAACTACTTTACCGAACATGAAACGAACGGATAGAACATCAAATATTAATGAAGTTCTATTCCTTTGAAAAGCATTTTCAAAGATTAATTACAAAAGGAAATTTGTATTATTATGTGTGTAATATCTTGATAAATTCTTAATACGTTGAAGGCTTTGACTAAAGCCGTTTGCTCTCCAAGCGAATAGCAAATCGGAATTATAAGTAAGGTTAGATTTAGCGATAAAATTTGTATATGTATATGATTATGAATTAACCCCTAATAAGGAGACCTTCGAAAGAAACAAAACTTTATCCAATATCTGTACAAGCACCATCTGTCGCGTTGTTGGATATACTTCGGAGAAAACCTTATTAATATTCGGACAGTTAAATCCTGGAATAGGAAATAAACGAAAAAATTTCCTCAGTGTTTTTTTTTTATTAATTTACTTGCATTATTTTCCATCAAATCAGAGCTTGGCCTGAAAACTTTTCACATTTTCTTTGGATGATAGATAGCTCTACTTGAGATCTCCCACAAAATAAAATTGAGGTCACAATAAGATTTTCGGTATGTATTCGTATACGAGTATGTGTGTAGGCATCGAAAAAAATATCTTGTCGTATAAAATAAAGGATGCTGCCGATGGAAAAAACATCCCAATTTTATTATGTAAAAACCAAATCAATAAAGTTAATGGCATTATATTCTGCCCTTGACGCTTTATTTTTGCTGTTAATTTTAAATGAGAATAATTCAGCCAATTCAACTAAAGAAAATTTTTTCGCAGTTTTATTATGCTACTTTGTGGCATGTTTCCAAAAAAGTTTCAAAGTGATTGAAAAATCATCGTCCTTGTGTACAGAGTTCAAAGACTGCGTCCACTCGACAATACTTAAAAAAAATTCTTGGCATGTATTCTCCATGACTATGTATTAAATATATTTTTCAGCCTTGTGTAGCTTATTACAGAGCTTGTATGTCTAATGGTTCGAAGACTTTCGTTTTTAAGATAGAGTGTCCTTCGTGGCTACGAACTGACTAACTTTTACATTTTCTTTTGATCTACGTATCTTGGAAGATTTTTTCCTTACAAAATTTCAAATCATTGGTTTTCCTATAAATCGGATGTTTTTGAATCCGAATCTGTTGGAGGATTTGCTATACCAGGGGCACTTTTCCACATATCTATCAATTTCCTGCTGATTTTTAGTATTGGACTAATTAGTATTGAACTAATTTAAAACAAATTGGTATTCAGCTATTGAAAACAATGCTATTATGGCAATACCACTACATCGATTATAAATATGCTGTCTATGTGCTCTACGAAAACAAAACAACGAAAAATATACCAAACCATGGATCGATAAGGAGTTATTCGATTGCTTCAAAAATAGGAATTTTCAGTTTAATTGATGGATTACAAGTCGTGGTAATGCAAACCTAAAGATGGAGTATATGTAGGTGTAGATGAAACCAATCTACAACCCTAAAGAGATCTATAAAAGACAAATTCTAAGTACACAAGTCCGAAGAAAATTTGGGAAATTTTAATGAAAACCGGAAAGTAGTTAAATAATGCTTATTATGGGATTTAAAATAAAAACATAACAGAACTATGATTGGGCTTAAGGCCAGAGGAAATGGAGCGTTTAAGGTGATTTTGAAACTGCTTATCATCAACCTTATCACCATGCTTTGATTCAATTTCAAAGTCGATAGCTCTCATATAGTTGACGGAGAAATGCTTTTCTTGAATTTATAATTCAAATATTCGTATGGGAGGTGATAGAAGGAGTGAAATTTTTTCTAACACTTATTTCAATTATTAAGAAACAAATTCTGGCAAAATTTGAAGTTTGCACTTTTTCTAGTTTGAATGGAAATCGATAAAATGCATTTAACAAAAATTATGCATTTGTATCGGAGGGGGTAGAAAGAGTGTACGGATCAAAACAAATTTTGTTCGTATTATTAATATTTCTATTTGTATACTTTATACAAAATATCAAGTTGATAGCCTTAACAGTTTCGAAGAAAAATAATTTAATTTGAATTTCAAAATTTCGCGAAATTTGTATGGGAGGGGGTAGAAGGAGTGAGGTGAAGTTGATAATTATTTTTAAAAAAAGTTGCAACTATAGTAAAATTAATTCTGACAAAATTTCGTCTTTTCCGCTTTACTAGTTTCAATGAAAATCGAAAATATGTATTTTTCAAAATTATAATAGAAACTGCGATAGTATAAGAACTTCAGTAAGTAAGTTAGGAACATAAAATTACCATTATCGCAGCAAACATGAGCAATGTAAACCACCATTAAATCTTTGCTATTTGTAATTAAACGCTAATTGGTGAATGTATACCTAAATTGTGTGAAATGAGATATTTTAGTCTTGTCTCGACGAAACCGATTTGCACACTTCTTCGGATTTAGAAAACATACTTATTCGACTGATGACCATTCACTCAAGAACTAAATTATTTTCAAACTTACAAGCAAATTGCTAATGGACCGATAAAATCTACTAGATATGCAAAAACTCTGAAAATATTCTCTTCTTAAACTACAAAAAAAAACAAACAAAACGGGAATACCATTTTTCTTTTGATCAATGTTTCGAATTTATCTTCCAGTTTATTTTCTTTACGATTAAAGTTTTTTTTTCATGAGAGCCATTATACTGCCGGTAGAATGTAATTTGAATAAATACAAAAATCTTGTTTCAAAGTAAAACTCCTCATACGAAAGATCTACCTATAGGAGCTCTATAATATACTGTGAATGTATGTCACTATTGTCCGGGAATAACTGCTTGCTTCTATGCAAAGTATCACCAATCTACCAACAAAGATACGAGAAAACACAGAGAAAAACTTTTTTCGAGGTCGTAATAAATCACATCCTCAATCGGAAAATGTCCTTTTCAAGGAGTTTCGTTATGAAATATTACCATCATATCATTTCTCTCCAGGCATAATAAAGCCCATAACTATGTTATGTCTCAGAAATAGCTCCTGGACAATTTAATCACCTTTGTGAAGGTCTTGTTGAAACTAGCACGCAGGATGTGGTACTTGTATAAGAACTTGTTTACTATATAAAATGAGTGTGATGTATTATTTCGGTGAAATTGGAGGAAAATCTTACCATAAATCCACTTAAATCTTGCTATTAGCATTGTATACATAATTGTAGTAGCTTTTATTTAACAAAGGACAAAAATTAATGGCTTTGTTATCTTTGAGATTCTGAATCACCGAAAATTTATATAGAACATTAACGTTGGCGAAATAATATTAAATCTAATTTTTCTCGAAAGAAAATATTAATATAAATACATACGCAATGTGAGCGATTTAACAAAAGATTGAATTATTTACAAAAAACAATTATCGACTTGGTTACAATCCGGAACAGCACAGGGCACCTATTAATTGGGACTCCAAAATTGTTGCTTCTGTTTACAGCAATTTATGATTTTTGATATTGATAATAAACATTTGTGCCCAATCATATGATACTCTAGATAAAATGGGAAAGAGTTTACTGTACCGAAAAATATGTAATCTCAAATTTTTTCGAATAGAGAATAGTGACTTTTGTATGGGAGTTGGTAGAAGCAGAGGGGGAAGGTTTGTAGATAGTTTTTGTGCATGACACTGGACTAAAAGCTTTCATTATTTTCAAAGAAATTTGACATAGTTTTCCCGAAATTGGAGCATTTGTATGGGAGGTGGTAGAGGATGTGGGGTGTGTTAGATGATTTTGAAACTGCTTATTAACATCCTTATCGCCATGATTTGTTTCAATTTCAAAGTCGATAGGTATCATATGCTCGAAAGAGAAATGCTTTTCTTGAATTTATAAAAAAGATATTTTTACGAGAGTGGATAGAAGGAGTGGAGCGAAGCTGATAATGTTTTTAGCATTTATTGCAATCATTAAGGGACCATTTTGTAAAATTTTGAGTTTGTACTTTTTCTAGTTGTAATGGAAATCGATATAACGCATTTAACAAAATTACGCATTTATATGAGAAGTGCTAGAAGGAGTATACGAATCAACGTCATTGATGTTTCTACTATTATACTTTCCGGAAAACTTCAAGTCGATACCTTTAAAAGTTTCGAACAAAAGTAATTTAATTGAAATTTCAAAATTCCGTGAAATCTGTATGGGATGGAAGGAGTGAGGTGAAGTTTATAATTTTTTCAAAACTGATTGCAACTATAATAAAATGAATTGTGGCAAGAAATCGTCAGCTTTGCTAGTTTCAATGAAAATCGGAAAAAACTAATTTTTCAAAATTGAGCATAGATATGGGAGGAGGTAGAAGGAGTGAAGGGATCGGATCAATATTTTGTGATGTTAATAAGATGAAATCTGAGAGTATATTGTGTTTGCCTTACCGTTTGTAACGCTAAGAAATAATGCTCGCACAAAGCCGCCAAGGGTACAGAAATATTTGTTGTCGCTCAAAAACTTCGATTCCGAGTTGCTGTCTGTCCGTCTGTCTACAGCATAACTCTCGAACGCTTTGAGCTATCGTGCTGAAATTTGTTGTGTGTCATTTTTATCAAAAAAGAAACTTTAAGTTCGTGAACGGGCCTCATCCCCCCACTCCTTCTACCCCCTCCCATACAAATTTCACGAAATTCCGAAATTTTCAGAAATTGATTTTTCTTTCAAACTTTTTAAGCTATCGATTTGAAATTTGAGTGAAAGTATTATGATATAGATGTCATTAATATGACGGAATATTGATCCGATCCCGTCACTCCTTCTACCCCCTCCCATACAAATGCTTAATTTTGAAAAATGCATTTTTTAGATTTTCATTGAAACTAGCAAAGTTATAAAAACGAATTTTTTTCAGAATTAATTCTATTATAATTGCAATTAGAATTGAAAAAATTAGCAACTTCACGGCGCTCCTTCTACCCCCTCCCATACAAATTTCACGAAATTTTGAAATTTAAATTAAATTATTTTTCTTCGAAACTGTTAAAGCTATCAACTTGATATTTTGCATAAAGTATAAAAATAGAAATATCAATAGCGAGAAAAAAATGTGTTTTGATCCGTACACTCCTTCTACCCCCTCCCATACAAATGTATAATTTTTGTTAATTCCATTTTATCGATTTCCATTAAAACTAGAAAAAGTATAAACTTCAAATTTTGCCAGAATTTTTTTTTTAGTAATTGCAATAAATGTTAAAAAAAATATCAGCTCCTCTTCACTCCTTCTACCCCCTCCCATACAAATATCTGTATTATAAATTCAAGAAAAGCATTTCTTCTTCGAATATATTAGAACAATCGAATTTAAAATTGAATCAAAGCGTGGTGATAAGGATGATGATAAGCAGTTTCAAATTCATCTTAAACGCTCCCCTTCCTCTGCCACCTCCCATACAAATGCCTCAATTTCAGGAAAACTATGTCCAATTGAAAATAATGAAAGCTACAAACCTTAAATTCAGCACGAAATATTTTCCATACCACATTAGGTGTCATATCAAAAAATTACAAACCTTCCTCCTCTCCTTCTATCACCTCCCATACAAAAGTCACTATTAATTATTTAAAAGAATTGTAGGTGACATATTTTACGGTACATTGAACTCTTTCTCATTTCATCTAGAGTATCATATGATTGGGCTTTATGCCCAATCATAATTCTTTTATGTTTATTTTTTAAGTTTGTCCCACAAACCGTTCTATATATATGTAGATTTTTAGCTTCCTAGCTAGAACCATGGTTGATATATTGGAATTCGTAGTTTTCGGTTTTAGTGCTCCCCCCGCGTCCCACTTAATGCTCACACCCCCCAAAATGGGTGTACGCCTGAGATCCGCAACCATCTACACCCTAAAATGAACTTTCTATCTTGAAGGGTTTGGGAGTTAATGTGCGCTGAGCTTACACGTACGGCGTACGAAGTACAGACAGACGATTTTTTTTTGCATTTTTAGGATATTTTAGTCACGAAACGTGAAAAGAAATTTCAGGGCAGAAATTTTTATTATTAAAATAATAAAGTAAAAATGTAATGTACTGGTATAACCAAAACCTACCTACTTTTTTTAAGGGAGTCACCCTGTAATGCATTGCACAGTTATGTCGGTATAGGAAGAGGACGAAATTCGGCAGTATTATGGGAATTTTCGGTGTGAGAGACGGAAATAGCGATGGATATTATTTTTGAAGCGCTGAAGGTTATACTTGCTTGGAAATATGCTAGCAAGCAATGCGTTTCAAAGTCTGGGTGTTCGGGTGATGAATGACTGTCTATATTTTACTGCACGATTAGGAATAAAGTTGAAGGTATACTCGTTTGCGCGCTTAGCCTGACGAGTATTTCGGCGAAAAATGTGAAGTTGATGAGTGAGTTATTTAAGTTCGACACTACATTTACCATGAAAGTAACGATGGTAAATGCTGAGTACTCCGATGTTCCTACGCTGCTCGAGGAAGTCAATGGAAACCGTGATGGTGTCATTTCCAATTAGTTGGAACGCATGTTTTTGCATTCGATCGAGCAGCGCAAGGTGTTTTTTGGGGGCCCCAGCCCATAAATGCGAATTTTACACTAAACGAGGTGGAATGTAAGCCTTGCGATGGTAGCTAAGTTGTGAGTCGTAAAATATTTTTTGCATTTGTGAAGAATGCCTAAGCGTTTGGAGGTATCAAGGGCAACATCAAAGACATGTTTGCTCCAAACAAGGTGGTTATTTAACTTTAAGCCTAATACCTAATAACCTCATCTGAAGAGCAAATTGGTACGCTATTAAAGGCTAAATTAGACTACGACGCTAGAACATCACGTTTAAGGGAAAAATGACAAGCCTATGTTTTAACGGCGTTGAATTATACTCTATTTTTCCTGCCCCCTTTCCAGCTTTAATTCGAGGTGAGAGTTCCTTTGGAAGCAACATATTGCTAGTAAGAATCCGCAGCGGCGTTAAATTCAAAGGTGCTATCTATAGTACTGTTATCTGCAAAACTATGGATTCGATTGAGAGTAGAAGACAAAATGTCGTTAATTAATACTAAGTACAGAGTAGGCGGAAGAGGAATAAACAAGTCCTGGCAACAGCTTAAGGCCGATGCTCAGGATCGCGTCTTGTGAAAGAGAGTTGTTTCTGTCCTATGCCCCTATGGGGGGTCTTAACAGTGAATGATTTTGCGATTGACAGGAGTTTCCAATACTTTCAAGAGCACTGAACTAATGGCTATCTGGCGTTAATAAGCGGGTTTCGCTTTGCTTCCTTTCTTGGAAATTGGCTGCAACTTTCCCTAATCGTAGAAAGCACCAAGGAGAGTAATACAGTTTAGCCAGAGAAGAGTTACAGTTACATCATTTCCCAGGAAACGAGATACAGCTTTAAAATAATTATTTAAAACAAGTTAATGTTTAAAATCTAGGTGGGAGTCCCAAGCTCAGATTTGCGATTACTCCGCTTCCAAAAGCAAACAATTTTAATAAAAAGGCAATAAGGGAGTTTTGTTGAATGATTAACCTTATGCAGTATATAATTTAAAAAAAAAAACTAATATTATAGAATATCATAAGCACATTTGTAAAAATTAACATAATTGGGAATAAATGTTGAGTGGGTAATAAATTTAGCACGGAGCACTAAATAAGCTTTTAGGATTCGATAACCAATACTTTAATATGTTAACATTTAATCCATCATTTTGCATAGCATTTCATAACTTAATGCTTCTAGACATTCTCAATGTCGTTAACAACCAAAACTGTACCATAAAATTATATTCGATAGCATCTCAAGATATGAGGGTGTCTGTATACTATGCAATTCGAAGCCAGCAAAAACTACTAGAACTTGTCTCTCACTCGTACATCCTTAATTGAAACTCTGTAGCCTTAAAGACAACTAGAGATATAAATTCAAACTTGCTTAATCTGAAGCTTTTGTCATCCTAATGAAATGTGTTTTTGGGCATGGCTAACTCGTATACGAAAATACAATTGTCTTTCCCATGATTCAGGATCAAAAGGGACAACAGCAGTCACGTAAATGCCAAATGTGTGTCTCGTCGTTAGACCGACAACACTATCCAGAGTCTGGTCTGTAATTGTTTTGCAGAATATTTCATTTGGTACAGGATCCTCTTCTCATTCACCTCCTTGAATAAGGATGCTCTCTACGCCGATAGGCATCGAATGAAAGATGAATGCTTATGGTTACAGGGACTACAGTTAAGCGTGAACAGATCCCTAATTAGACACTTAAAATGGATGAAGGAAACAACTGATGTCACGTCAAACCGATTATATGTAGGTGTTCTTAAGTTTTGGGTGTAAGTGTTATTGTTAATAGGGTGCTAGGTCATCTCTGTAATAAAACTTCTGCATAATATGCAATTATTTCATTATATTCATCCCTAGCACAAATGTATCGTGATATGAAAACTAATATCATAGTAAAATAATTATTTGTATTTTTCGTCAGTTGAAGTCTTTTGTAAATAAAGGGGGGCGTCCCATTATGACCGCCAATTTTTATACTCTAGATGAAATCTGAGAGTATATTGTGTTTGCCTCACCGTTTGTAACGCTAAGGGTACAGAAATATTTGTTGTCGCTCAAAAACCTCGATTCCGAGTTGCTGTCTGTCCGTCTGTGCGTCTGTCTACAACATAACTCTCGAACGCTTTGTGCTATCGTGCTGAAATTTATTGTGTGTCATTTTTAGCAAAAAAATACTTTAAGTTCGTTCCTTCTAACCCCTTCCATACAAATTTCACGAAATTCCGAAATTTTAAGAAATTGAAGAAAATAGACATTTAGTTTCAACCCTTAGGGAGGGGGTACCCATACAGAATGACACAAATTTCGCAATTCGACAATAAACGGATTTTTTCAAAAAGCGTGAAAGCTATTGATCTGCAATTTGGAATATATTACTTGTATAATAATTTCAATCTGCTGTATAAAAATTAGTTGAGTCCTCCCCTTCCTTCCACCACCTCCCATACAATCTGCACTTTTTTATGAAATACTCTAAATAAATTTACTCAGTACGTATGAAAATTATCGAGCTGAAATTATGCACTAAATAATTATTTAGAATTATTAGTAAGACCAAAGAGAAATTAGGCGATTAGCTTCACTCCTTCTACCCCCTTCCATACAATTTGACACAATTCAACAACTTTACAAAAAGTCGATTTTCCTGAAAAGTATGAAAGCTACTGATCTGCTATTTAAAATATGTCAATTATGATATTTACAGTTATTTCTAAAAACGTCATTAATAAATTCACACTCCTTCTACCACCTCCCATACAAACTGTACAATTTCACTAAATCCAATACACTAAATTTCTCAATACCAATTAAATTTTTGAATCCTAAATTTTGTATAAAACATTTTGATAGCAACCTTAGAGTGATGTGAAAAAATTAGTTCGATGTCGTCACCCCCTCTACCACTTCCCCTACAAAATTCCTCAAGAGAAAAAAAAATCCCTTTCATCTAAAATATCGCACGATTGGGCTTTACGCCCAGTCGTAGTCCTGTTATGTTTTTATACTCTAGATGAAATCTGAGAGTATTATAAGTTTGCCACAAAGTCTGTAACGCTAATAAATACGGCTTGGAGAAAAAACTGAATGATACAAAAGTTCATATTATCACTCAAAACTCTCAAAATCGGATGACCGTCCATGCGTCCGTCCATGCGTCCGTCTGTGTCCTCTTTAGCTCGAGAACGCGGTAAACTAGAAAGTTCAATTTTTTTAAGCATATGTGAGAGCAAAATGTAAATGGGTTTCGAAGAATCTAGGCCATAATAAGTTTTTTTCTATTCTTTCAAATAGTGAATTGTGACTTTTGTATGGGAGGTGGTAAGAGCAATATACAAAATGTTTCATACTGAATTTAAAGTTTGTAGCTTTCATAATTTTCAAGGAAATTGAACAATTTTCGTCTGAATTTATGGCATTTATATGGAAGGTCGTACAAAAAGTGGGAGGTGGCACAGAAAGTGGGAGGTTTTGGATGATTTTGAATCTGCTTATCAACATTCTAATCGCATTACTTTATTACTCATATGTTGGATGGAGAAATATTTTTCTTGAATTTCCAATACAAAAATTTGTATGGTGGTGGGAGGAGTGAAGCGAAGTTATTGTTTTTTTTAGCATTTATTGCAGTTGTTAAGGGATAAATTCTGGCAAAATTTTAAGTTTGTACTTTTTCTAGTTTCAATGAAAATCGATTAAATGCATTTACCAAAATTGTGCATTTTTATAGAAGGGGGTAGAAGGAGTATCCGAATCAAAACCAAATTTTTCAATATGAGTGATAAAGTTGATGGATTTGACGGTTTTCGAGAAAAATAACTTAATTGAAATTCTTAAATTTCGTGAAATTTGTATGGGAGAGTTTAGAGAGAGTGAGGTGAAGTTGATAGTTTTTCCAAAATTGGTTGCAATTGAACTTAAATTAATTCCGACAAAAACTGCTTCTTTTAGCTTTGCTAGTTGCAATGCAAAACGAGTAAATACATTTTTAAAAATTGTGCATTTGTATGGGAGGGGTAGAAGGAGTAAATGATATTTAACGTTAATGATATTTACATCGTTTTACTATGAGCTAATTCTCAAGTCTATAGCTGAAATGGTTTCGGAGAAAGATAGATTTTTTTAAATTTTGAAATTTCATGAAATATGTACAGGAGGGTGGTAGAAAGAGTGGGGGATGTGGCCCGTTTAGGTACTTAAAGTAACTTTTTTGCTAAACATGACACATGACAAATTTCAGCACGATAGGTCAAAGCTTTCGAGAGTTATTTTGTAGACAGACGGACAGACGGTCACTCGGAATCGAGGTTTTTGAGCGACAACTAATATTTCTGTAGCCTTGGCGACTCTTCGCGAGCATTATTTTTTAAGGTTACAAACAATAAGGCAAACATAATATACTCTCAGATTTCATCTAGAATGTAAACATGAATTATAATGTAAGCAGAATGATGAAAGAATAAAGTTCTAATTAAGGCCTCCATCTAACCTCCACAGCATCCTCCCCTCTCTTCATGGGGCCACACACGAAGGCAGAGTAAGGCGACATAGCATCTGTCGCCATCGTCGGGGCATCTGATCGGGCCAACACCGCGATCAGAAGAAGTCCTTTTTTTGTTGAAAACTTGTTCTGGATAGGACTACGCGATGAGGTCCAAAGCTCATTTTTCTTGCTTCAGGCCATTGGGTCTCATGTCAGTTTTCGGGGCAACGTACCTTCCCACGACTCCCGCAGCTAGACCCGCCATCAGGCTAGCGCGTCACAGCAGAACCGATACTGACACTGAGATAGACGTTGGTGGTTCTCAGCCCGCTTCAATCCTACACCATTTTACCCCTTAGGTCTATTTCGATATTTCGGTATCGAAATAAACATTCCTAGGCCTCTACCTCTATTCCACTACAAAAGCGGACAGTGCTCAGGTTGGACTGTTAGTTCCATGTAACTACGAAAAATCTCGGTAGTTTCTAAGGTTCAGTGCCAAACCACTATCAAAAGTTTGAACAAAATCTAGTTAGAGGGCCACTTTTGTTAATTTGGCTAAATGAACTACTGTTACATTATCTTGATACTTGTGCTTAATGTTCTGTTTCGCTAGATAATTACGAATCGATAATCATCTGTCTCAAGAATATTACACAAGATTATTACACACGAGGTTACTCGAGAGAATACTTTAATAAATTTCTGTCCTAATTAGGAAAAATTTTTCTCATGGTTAACGCATGATTGAACATTAACTAATTAGTAACGTGTTTATTATATCCAGTGAATATAATGAGCATATAATACAGACACACACCGAAACAAATTTAAATGAAAAACTTATTAACTGAAAAATTCGTTTCAATGAGCTACATACATAATTTTAATCTTATCAACGTACAACTAAGCTGATTTATTAAGTTGTCTTAGAACATGATCATACGGCTGACGTCCCTTTTAATTAAAAAAGAGAAGGAAAATATTAAAAGCAAAGCGGTGAAATAGAATTTAATCTGTCGTTTTTTACACAGTAAAATCACATAACTACTATAACAATAGATCAGTAATTCATTAATCCAACATGCGTTATACATATTTTTATTCTCTCTCAACAAATATTTGAAATTTTACGTAAATGAACTTTTACTTTAATTTGCATTCGATTTAGTGCGACGACATACCATATTCGTAAATTATGTTGCATAAAAACATAACAGGATAAGGTTCAAACATGCGATACTCTAATTTCGTTGGTTTTGAGAAATTTTGTTTGTATAGGACGTGGTAGAAGGAGCGGGGGGTTTTCAGTGTTTTCTTCAGTAATAACTATGAATATTATGAAATTGACATCTCTTCGGGAAAATCGACTTTTTGTAAAGTTGCGAAATTGTATGATATTGTATGGGAGGAGGCAGAAGGAGTGAAGCTAATCGTCCAAGTTTTTTTCTTTCTTACTAATAACTCTAAATAAATATTGAGTGCATAATTTCAGCTTAAAATATTTAAAACGTACTGAATAAATTGGTTTATAGTATTACATGGATAAGTTACTTTTGTATGGGAGGTGGTAAAAGGAGTGGAAGAATTCGAATAATTCGTATATCGTTGATTGAACTCATTATAAAAATAGTATATTCCAAATTTTAGAGCAATAGCTTTTATACTTTTCGATCAAATTCGTTTATTGTCAAATTCCGAAATGTATGGGAGAGGGTAGAAGGGTAGTAAGGGTCACAGAGCATAATCGTGATCTAGTACACGACGTAGCATAAATTCTGTGAAAAGCCCAGTGTAAATAACATCAACTGCTCTAGTACTGAATCCTATCTCTACCTCTTCGCGGTGACCACCTGGTGTTTATACTCTAGATGAAATCTGAGAGTATTATAAGTTTGCTCTAAAGTTTGTAACGCCAAGAAATAAGGCTCGAAGAAAAAAATGAATGATACAGAAGATAATCTTATCACTCAAAAATCTCAAAACCGGATGTCCGTCCGTCCGTCCGTCTGTCCGTCCGTCCGTCCGTTCGCTCTCTAGCTTGAGAACGCGTTGAGCTTGAAAGCTCAAATTTTGTCCGCGTCGTTTTTGACAAAAAAGTAAGGTCAAGTTCGTGAACGGGCCAAATCGCTCCACCCCTTCTACCCCCTCCCATACAAAATGACACAATTGCTCAATTTGACAATAAACGGATTTGCTCGAAAAGTATAAAAGCTATTGGCCTGAAATTTTGAGTATAATACTTTATAATAATATCAATTTACTGTAAAAAAATGTTGCGTGTCCTCTCTCTCCTTCTACCACCTCCCATACAAACTGTACTTGTCATGAATTACTGTAAGCCAATTTACTCAGTGCGTATAAAATTTACCGGGCTGAAATTGTGCACCAAATATTTATTTAAAATTTTTAGTAAGGTTAGTAAGGCCAAAAAAAATTAGACGATTAGATTCACCCTTTCTGCCCCCTCCCATACAAAATGACACAATTTCGCAATTTGATAATAAATGGATTTACTCGAAAAGTATAAAAGCTATTAATCTGAATTTTGGGATATATTACTTTCATAATAATCTAAATCTACAGTAGAAAAAATATTTGCGTCCTCCCTCTCCTACCACCCCCTCCCATACAAACTACACTTTTTCATGAAATGCTCTAAGACGATTTTCTCAGAACATATAATATTTATTGAGCTCATATTTTGTAATAAATACTTAATTAGTATTAGCACTAAGATCAGAAAAAAATATTTGATTAGCTTCACAGCTTCTACCCCCTCCCATACAATATGACACAGTTTCACAACTTCACAAAAAATCGATTTTCTTGAAAAGTATAAATGGCACTAGTATGAAATTTCAGGGATGTCAATTTTACAATATTCCTAGTTATTTCTGAAAAAAATCACTCTAATCGCCCCACTCTTTCTACCACCTCCCATACAAACTGCACATTTTCACTAAATCTAACTCACTAATTTTCTCAGTTCCCATTCAGTTTTTGGAGTAAGCATTTTGTATAAAACATTTTTGTAGCTACTTTAGCATGATGGGGAAAAAATTAGTTCAATGCTATCATCCCTTCTAACACTCCCCATACAAAATTTCTTGGGATCACAAAAAATTCTATTACATCTAGAGTATCGTAAGATTGCGCTTTACGCGCAATCGTAGCCCTGTTATGTTTTATTCAAAAAAACAGACGGAGGAAGGTGAAGACGAGTGTCCCGCGACTCTAATCGGAACTCCCATCCAGACTTGCTCTCCAGGTTGCGGATGATTGCAGATCATGCAGATCTCACACGGTTTTTACCAGCGGCAAAAAGCAAGGAAGCAGAGGATTCGGTGTAGCCTTTGTGGTAGATAATGCGCTCAAGTTAAAGTTCTTCAGCGTTTGGCTTACCAACTGCCATGCTCCTACAGAAGAGAAAGATGATTTCATTAAAGACGATTTCTATGCCCAACGTGATAGCACTTTTGACGGGTTGCCCTCCAATGACATCAAAATTCTGATAGGCGACTTCAACAGTAAAATTGGCAACGAACTATTTCATGCGGGCGTAACAGGAAGGCATAGCCTCTAATGAAACTAACGACAATGGTCATAAGCTCCACTTGATTCCCACATAGAAACTCTCACAAAATGACGTGGGCGTCTCCAGATGGGCACATCTTCAATCAAATTGGCCACGTTCTCATCGAAAAAACGGCTGCCTCGAACATTCTAGATGTCATGACTCTTCGTGGCACGAACTGTGACTCGGACCATTTTCTTGTTCAAGCTAAATACCGCCATCGCATAGCTAACAAGAGCCATATTAAAAGGAGCTGGGCTCCTAAACTCAATATGCAAAAACTGAATAACGCCACAAGGAATGTGCAATATATGACCACAATCGAAGCACATATTGAGGCATTACCTCCGTCTGAGCCTGAGGAAAGTATTGACCAGATGTGGCGAAACATTAAGGATGGTATTCAGCGCGCAGTGAAAGACACTTTAGGACATTTATAGCGGAGAAAACGAAATTACTGGTTCTATGAGGAATGCCAAGAAGCGATCACCAAGAAAAACGAAGCCTATCGACTGTTTCTCGAAAGACGAACAACAGCTAGAGAGGACAACTATCAGCGGCTCAGGCGAGACGCCAAAAAGATCTGCAAATGAAAACAACTGAAAATGAACAATGGTAAAATTTTATCACTGAACGAAAACTGGAAGTAAAATGACGTGCGCGCAGCATTTTATATTGTGAAAGAAATGAGAAAAGGTTACAAACAGCAAACTACCCTCTGTAAGGACGAAGAAGGCAACATCATAAGCGACGCTACCGAAATTAATGCAAGATGGGTTCAGTACTTCCGAACATTATTAAATAGAACGACATCACAGATTGAACCTTTTATAATTTCGGAAGATCCAGATGGAGATCAACTGCCCATAGTTCCAACCTATGATGAAGTAGAGAGAGCTCAAAATTTTAACGAAAATTATCGAACGAAACTCAGTGAATACGCTAACAAAATTATTAGAGAATATCAAGGTGGCTTCAGATCCGGATGATAGACAACGGGCCAGTTATTCTCAGTACAACAGGTGCTAGCAAAATGCTGGGAATATGATATTGATGTGCACCAACTGTTCATCGATTTTTATCAAGCATATGATAGTGTCGACCGTAATGCTGTGTACAGAATAACGATTGAACGAGTGAACGTTCGGTTAATAAAAGCCACGATGAAAAACAACTAGTGCCAAGTAAACATCCAAAACGAGTTGACCCAAAGCTTTCCAATGGAGTCAGGTCTCAAACAAGGAGATGGTCTCGCCCCTATGCTCTTCAACTTGGTGCTCGAGTATGTCGTCAGGAAGACAACTTCAGTAACCTCAGTGGACACCAGAGGTACGCTACTCGTAAAATTCGCACAGTTGGTGGCGTACACAGATGATGTGGATATTCTGGCCCGATCAGTACTGTGAGTTAAGGAGGTATTCCAGGAGTTGGAGTCGGCAGTGGGTGAAGTAGGGCTCAGGGTCAATGAAGCGAAAACTAAATACATGACCGAGACACAAAGAACTGTCCCTTAGAGGCAGAATATTACTATAGGCGAATACAACTTGGAGCAGGTGGATGAATCTGTACACCTATGAGCCCTTCTCACAAAGGACGGCAATGAACGATATGAAATTCAAAGGAGAATCACGCCAGCTAACAAAGCATTTTATGCGGTACTCCCCATAATGAATTCAAGGGATCAGGATCGAAACAATAAACTACGCATCTACAAGATATTAATTCGTCCTGTAGTGCTATAAGGATGTGAATCGTGGACTTTGACACGAGTGTCGGAGAATTTAATTAACACGTTTGAGCGAAAAATCCTTCGGAAGGTGTAAGGAGCAATTAAGGAAGGAGATAATTGGTGAATTCGATACAACCATGAGCTGTATCAACTATTTGACGACCCACCAGCATCTATCGTGATCAAATTCCGCAAGCTACAATGGGCTGGCCACGTGAAGCGAATGCACGACGAATGAATTCCAAAACGAGTGCTCAAGGGCAAAGCTCAAGGCAACCGACCCCAGGAGAAGCCACGAAAGCGATGGGAAGACTCATTCGATGGAGATTGCAGATCGCTTCCTGATTTTTCAAACTGGAAGACGCGGTTGTTGGACCGAGAAAACTGGAGGAGGTGCATCCCGGAGGCCAAGGCTCGATATGAGCTGAGGCGCCATTGCATCATCATCAGAAGGGTGGGAGCGATTTGGCCCGTTCACGAACTTGTTCCTACTTTTTGGTTAAAAACAACGTGTACAAAATTTTAACTTTCTACCTCAACACGCTCTCGAGCTAGAGAGGACACGGAAGGACGGACATCCGGTTTTGAGATTTTTTAGTGATTATATGAACTTCTGTTCATTTTTTTTCCCGAGCCTTATTTCTTTGCGCTACAAACTGTGCGGAAAACTCAAAAACTGTAAAAATTAATTTTAACCTTAACCTGCACAAACCTCACATAAATATAATCGATTGCATAAATCATGGCAAATAGCTTAGAACCTAAAATCGATGAATAAAATGAAAATTGTGTTCTCAGCTTCATTTATGAATCATTATTACAGCATGAATACCTTGAAATTTGATATTAATTGGAAACCAGAAAAAACACTTTGTGAAACAAATTTTTTATAAGCATAATAACAAAATAGCAACCGAAAAAGTGTCACCTACGCACGAATATATGCGAATACTGGCACTGTATCCTCTGGAATACACATCCCAGGCCAACAGATGTTTGCATACATTAATTGTGGGAAAAGACACATAAGTGAGCATACCCTGAAGCTTTCATTACCTTAATGGAAATATCGTATACTGACAAAATATTTGCATGTCCTTGTCCATCCCAAAAACCATCTATAACTCAATCCGGGAGTAAAATAGATTGTGACGTACATTAAGTTTCTTTTTTATTTATTTACTTTTTTAATATTTCACTGTTTTGTATTGTTGTATTTTTCACAAAACAAAATGTTATAATGGCGAATGGAAACGAAAGCAATTGATTCTTAATTGAATTAATTTCAGAATCGAAATTTAATTCCTTTTAAAAATGCATTCGTATTTTTTATATACATTTATTGCTTAACGATTGGATTGAGTTTTTTAAAAAAAAAAAATCTTTTGAGTCCTTATTAAGCCCATTGAATGTTTTGCTTAGCAATGAGTGTTAAATGTAGATCGAAAAAAGCCATTACCACATTCGAATATATATGTGTACAGCCTGTGGGTAATTATAGGTTACTTTTAGTAATTTAGAGTTCGGCAATTTTCTGTTTCGAATATCGAAATTTTTGGCTTGGAGTAGGAGGAGGAAGTAAGGGAATCGTAAAAGTTTTAATGCAGTTATTATTATAAATTATTGTTATTATGGGGAGGGGGGCGAGGTAGAAAGGCAAGCGCGATCTCAAAACTTTTGACGCAATTCAAAATTCATTTCAACTATTTTGAAAAGTTTTTGTGCAAAATTTCAAATTGATAGCTTTTAATAGTTAGGTAATAATTGATTTCTTAAAAATGATCGAAAAAATAATTTTATATGGAAGGGGTAAAAGTTTTGAAGGTATTAGACCAGTTGATATTTCATACTTTTCAGTTTTTGTGTTTTTTTCATTGCACATAAAATAGCTTGTGAACATTAGGAACCCCGTTCGGTGCATGACAATTGTGGAACATGTATCTTTCACCATAGCCCCAAAAAACATTTTTGCTTATCACCTCCCTCCCCTTACACCCCCAACTTAAATTTTTTACCAATATTAAAGACCTTGTAGTTCTGCAATCTGACAAAATTTGAATGGGATATCTGTACTCAGTTTTGAGATATAATGGTTTAAAATTTTTAAAAGTCCTCATTTTCTCCCATTACAATTATGTCCAAATATTATACTTTTCTCGTATTTTGCTAGTATAGCTTAATAAATGTTCAAAGCTTCAATTACGTAGATTAAGTGTTTTTCTTTGTACCCCACCCTGACCATCTCCCTTGCAATAATTAGCCTCTCTCTAAGCTAATTCTGGTGGATCTGTATACCACCTTAATGCTCCCAAAATATGAATTTTTTATGGTAAGTAATTTCAGAGATATAATCAGTTGAAAAAAAAATTCTGCCAACAATATGTTTTTAGCCCCCCCCCTTTCCCGATCTCAATGGATAAAAAAATTAAATTATTTTTAAATTTTGTCCTTAATTATTAAAAAAAAATTAGCGCGGTCTGTTAATCAGTTTGTTTACAGCAGCTGGTACACCTCAGTAGTCCACGGCGATTTTTGTTTTATGTCCTCGATCGACTGAAAACGGGTTCCACGAAGCGATAATTTCAGTTTCAAGGATAGGAAAGAGTCACACGGGGCTAAATCTGATGAATACGGTGGTTGATTGATGCAATTTGTTACTTTTTTGGCCTTAAATTCGGTCACAATTGAGGCTCACTGCGATGGCACATTTTCATCGTGGAAAATCCACGAGTTCTCCTTCCATAATTCCGGCCGTTTTTTAAGGACTTGTTCACGCTTCAATGCGGGAACAATGAGCATTGTCTTGATTTTTGAGCGGCTTTGCACGGGTTTTTTCGGTTTCGGCTCATTTTTTCCCTCCATTCCGATGATTGTTGACTGGTTTGCATGTCAAACTCGTAGACCCATGTCTCATTACCAGTTATGATGCGCTCCATAAATATGGGATCAGTATTCGCACGATCAACCATGTCCAAAGTTACTCTAGATAAAATCTAAGAGTATATGGTGATTGCCTTATCTTTTGTAAGCTAAGAAATAATGCTCGCACAGAGTTACAGAAAAATTTGTTGTCGCTCAAAAAACTCGATTCCGATTGACTGTCTGTCTACAACATAACTCTGGAAAACTTTGACCTATCGTGCTGAAATTTATCATATGTCATTTTTAGCAAAAAACTAACTTAAGTTCGTGAACGGGCTACATCCCCCCACTCCTTCTAACCCACCCTATACAAATTTCATGAAATTTCGAAATTTAAGGAAATCTCTGAAAGAATGTCAGCAATTAAATTCAAAATTAGGTCACAGCATAATGATGTAAATATCATTGACGTCAAAAAATATTGATCTGATCCCCTTACTCCTTCTACCACCTCCCATACAAATGCACAATTTAAAAAATTGCATTTATTCGGTTTGCATTGCAACTAGACAAAACTAAAAGAACCAATTTTTGTCACAATTAGTTTTATTGCAATCTCTACCAATTTTGAAAAAACTATCAACTTCACCTCACTCCTTCTACCCCCTCCCATACAAATTTCGGAATTTTAATTAAATTATTTTTCTACAAAACCATCAAATCTAACAACTTTAAATTTTGAGAATAGTATACTATTATAAATATCATTGATGTTCAAAAATTTGGTTTCGATTTGAATACTCCTTCTACCCCCTCTCATACAAACTCACAATTTTGGTAAATGCATTTAATCGATTTTCATTGAAACTGGAAGAAGTAGAAATTTTGCCAAAATTTGTTCCTTAATAATTGCAATAAATTCTAAAAAAATATCGCCTTCACTTCACTCCTTCTACCACCTCCTATACAATTTTTTGTTTTGGAAATTCAAGAATAGTATTTCTCCTTCGAACATATGGGAGCTATCAACTTTAAAATTGGAACAAAGCAATGAGATTAGGATGTTGATAAGCAGATTCAAAATCATTCAAAATCTCCCACATTCTCTGGCACCTCCCATACAAATGCCATAAATTCAGAAAATTTTTTTTCAATTTCCTCGAAAATTATGAAAGCAACAAACTTTAAATTCAACATGAAAGATTTTGTATACCTCCCCTGCTTTTACCACCTCCCTCACTATTCACTCTTCGAAACGATTTGATATGACATATTTTCCGGTACAATAAACTCTTTCCGATATCATCTAGAGCATCTTATAATTGGGCTTTATGCCCAATCATAATTCTGTTATGTTATTTTCTTTGGTTCTAATTTCATCCACTATGCGAGGAGCGGCTGAAATGTCATTATCTATACCCCGGTTGTAGTCAAAGCAATTCCGTCGCGTTAGAGTTATGTCCGAATTTCCACACCCCGGAAAGTCCAGAGGCAGTACGTGTTACACAGTTCAAGATGCACCAAACTCTTCACCTTTCTAATAGCTAGTGGTGAACTTCTGTCTATACCGATTTCCACTTTGTCATCTTACGGATATACCAACATCTCGTATTGAAGTCGTTCTGATCCTGATCCATTGTAGGAATCGTGACGGTACGATATTCGGGCGCATTATTATTATTCTTAAGACAAGTTGAGGATGCGTGGAAAGTCAATGTGCAGGTTAGAGTGGTTAGGGAAGACTAAGTGAAAGGGGGTTCTTGGGCAGGGCTGCTATCAATTTAACAGTTAATTGAAGATACAATCAATAGCTCCAATAAATATAATCAATATTTCATTCGTTTATTTATGCAAGTTTGGGTTTTATGAGGAGAAGGATGAGGGGTGATAGTAAAGTTGGTGGATATTAATCATTTTTTAATTAATTGCTTGCATCACGTCCAATCTCTCAATTCTCTGTATAAAATGTCAGTTTCATAGACGAAGTTGCATATAATTTTCATAAGATTCGGTGTATTTTACATTCACGAAACCAAACATTTGTATGAGAGGGGGTAGAGGAGGTAAGAGATTCGTAAAATTTGTGATGCAATTTTATTTCTCTTGTAAGGTGTTCGTACAAAATTCCAAGTTCGTAGCTTTTAATTTGTTGGTTGTTAGTTCTTATTCTCCTGCAATGGCACTACAGCTCCAAACCGGGTCGTGTCCTCCTGATCTTAAGATTCCTTAACATTTTTCATTATTTATTGTGGAAAGGTTGTTAGACCTTCACACAACCCTCTATCTTCGAATTTTTCATTTTCATAGATTGATGTGTGCTGGAATCATGCGTCGACCGGGATTCGAACTCACGACCTTCGAATTGTAGACCAACACGCTACCCACTAGGCTACATTGCTTGTTTATTAGTTGATTTAATTAAATTGGTCAAAATCATACTTTTCTATGGGAGGGAGTAGAAGGGGAAGCGCGATCTCAAAACTTTTGACGCAATTTCATTTCAACTATTTTTAGAAAATTGTCTGCAAAATTTTAAATTGATAGCTTTTAATATTTAGGTGATAATTGATTTGTTAAAAATGATCGAAAAAATAAGGAGGTAGAAGTCTTAAGGGCATTCGACCAGTTAATATTTCATGCATTTAAGAATGATTTTTAAATGCATTACGCAAATTTTCAAGTTTCGAGCTTAAAATTTCATTCAAAAATTTTCAGTTTTTGCATTTTAAAAAAGACACAAAAATTTTCGTCATTTTTGCTTGCCCCATTTTGCATTTAGTTATGAAACGCGAAAAAACAAAATTTCGGGGTAGCCAATCTTTTTTCTGTGTCGATCACAACACTTCATTATTAGAATAAAAAAAGTAAAATTATACGGGAAGAAGTGAGGTAAAATTGATAATTTTTTCAACATTTATTCCAATTATGATAACAAAAATCCTGGAAAAGTTTCAATGAAAATCTATAAAACTCATGCTGTACATTTGGAGGGGATAGAAAGAGTGAGCGAATCAGAACAAATTTTTTCAACAT
The DNA here is from genome assembly GCA_963669355.1 of Chorisops tibialis. NCBI lineage: Eukaryota > Metazoa > Arthropoda > Insecta > Diptera > Stratiomyidae > Chorisops > Chorisops tibialis. The sequence continues at coordinate 107,539,599 of OY770262.1, read as the reverse complement.
TGATATTTAGATTGTTACGTTATGGGTCAAATTTTCAAGGCGATAGCTCTAATAGGTTCGGACAAAACAAATATCTATGAAAGTTTCGAAATTTTCTAAAATTTTTACGGTACGTGGCAGGAGGAACAAAACTTGAAGTAACATTTTTTCCAAACACACCATATAAAAATTTGTTTAGCTAAATATCTCAAAGCGTTCGAGAGTTTTGTTGTTGACAGATGAACAGACGGTTACTCGGAATCGAGGTTTTTGTATCCTTGGCGACTCTGTACAAGCATTATCTCTTAGCGTTGCAGGCGTCAGAACAAACGCAATATACTCTTAGGCTTTATATAGAGTATAAAAATAATAATCTTAAGGTAAATTTTTAATTTCGGACCCAAAGTAAAATTAAAGCGTAACGCTAATCCGTCGACTCATGAATGATATTGTTTTATTCATTGGGAATAACCTCTGGAAGGGACTAAGCCTCAATTTAATTTAGTATTTTTGGCTACAAACTAATTGATTAATTAATGTTTCAATTTTCGCATTTTAATATTGTATGTTCAATTACATTAATTTTTTCACTAACCCCAACGGGATACTCTGTTAGCTTTTCAAACATACACTCCTTAAATGGTAGGAAAAAATAAACGTCGGATTGTAAATAGTTGCCGACGTTTATAAAGTATTACTCATGCCACGTAAGATATTTAAGGGGCGACTAAGATTAAGTTATAGTGCCATTAAGGAATGTACATGTTGAAAAAACATTTGAGCTGATAAGACGTTCCGGGAAAAAATGTGTGATAAATATGATATAAATATTTACAGTAATATTCCGATTCGTTTGCATCCAAAATGTGTGACAGATACAAGAATTTTCAATCAATTTCCTTTTCTTTATGGCACGGGACAGAAATAGTTCTCTTCCACCTCTATTTTTCTCAATGAGTGACACCATCAGTTGCGTCTTTGAATCTCAATGCCTTTCTTAGTCTATCCAGTTGCACTCTAAAGTTGGTAAGATCTGATCAGAATGTCCCTAAAATGCATCGAAGGCATTGGTTCACGAAAGTTCACGAATATCTCAAACACTCGCAGCATCTCTCTTGACTTCCAAAAAGGAGAAAGAATACCGAAGGTCTGACAGGCTTTATTTATATGAACCTCAATATCCCTTTACCTTTCCAACCTTTCAATGCAGCTTTCAAGACTTCATTTAATACAAGCAGAAACAGGGCTGGTTATAATATGCAATTTTTTCTGACACCAATTAGTCCCTTTCAGACATCTCTCCTTAATGTACGGCGCGGCATCTTCTATCTTCAACGGACTCCTTAATATAGCAATATATCTTATATGAAATACATCGCGAGTAGCCAATCGATGACATTTTAAAAAGTCAATATGATCAAATTCGAGCCAATAATTGAAATATGTTCAATAGTCCGCCAATTAATTTTCGAGTGATCTAAACGACGGTGATACCAACCGGAAGTCTACTGGATTCCAATTATCCAATCGACGACTATCAAGCATACCCTTCAATTATCTCTGAAGCCCTATTACGTCTATTGTTTATACCACTCCAAAGATAGCAAGATATTTTGCATTTATGTACCAATTTGATTCAATAAATAATATTAATTCCTTTCTTTTTCATTTATTTACAGGAACTGGTAGCTGTATCCCCCGAAAGAAGAAATTGGAGAGGAATTTTTATAGCACTTTTAGTTATAGCCGCAGTCTTTAGTCTAATTATATTCTCAATATTCTTATTATCGCCCGGTAAGTAAAAAATGCTTTACACAATAACAATAAAATGCCGAGAGTTTGTAAAATTAACAAAATACTAATGGTCTCGTGACAAGATCAAATTTGTTATGTTTTCTATCCTTTTCGCGACTTCTAATTGCCTTCGAAACTAAATGCTTGCTTGCGAAGTTGAGCGAAAGAAGAAAACAAATTCACACGAAAACGATTTTCTCAAATCGTTTGATTACACAGCTAAGGAAGCTGTTTAACATACACAGCAGGAGTCTAGCATAACGATATGTAATCAGCGATATTTGCATAGATTTTTCATATTTTAGTAATTGGAAGGAAAATCAATTTTAATGTACTACATTAAAATAAATTTGTTTTTTAATCAGTGTTGAGAGGCACACGTATTCTCTGGTGGACTCTCTACCGCTAGATCTTGCTAGCAGTTGACTCAACTCACTCCTCTCTACCACCCACAGCTCTAAATTCATTGAGAAACAAGATTTTTTTTCTATTCACGGGTAATAAGTACCCAGAAATCCGGGGCTAATTTATTTACTTGATACTAACGTTAATTAAATAATTTAACTCTAATTACCAGACCCAATTAACTCCATTCTTAAACCTCAATGTTTGGTAGTTGAAAGAAAAGATTTCCGGATTCTACACTGATACGCTTTATTATTCATGACGTTTCGGTCTCTGCTGAGACCTTTATCAATCTGATCGACAAGCACAGAAGATTATTATTTTATAGAGAATGGGATTAATTGGGTGTGGGAAAGGTAATTTAGGGTTAAATTAGGTTAGTTAATTAGTATCAGGAAATTCAATTAGTTAAGGATTTCTGGGTACGGATTTTGTTCTGGTAGTTATCGATCAGTTTGATAACTGTAACGACACTTTTAATAATTTAATGCATTCTTCTTCTTCAATGGCACTACAGCCCAAATCGGGCCTTGGCCTCCTGACCTTCAGGTTCCTTAACATTTTCGTTATTTATTGCGGAAGGGTTGTTAGCCCTTCGCACAACCCTCTATCTATAAATTTTTCATTTTCGTAGATTGAGGTAACCAAGGTATACCCAAGCAAGTAGTGTGCTGGAATTATGAGTCAACCGGGATTTGAACTCACGACCTTCGCATTATAAACCAACACGCTACCCACTAGGCTACACCCTAGCTAAAAATTTAATGCCTAAACTTGTAAAATAGTATGAACTTCTTCAGTTAGTTCTTCAGGCGAGTTAAGAAAAGATTTTTATGTCACTCTTGTCGGCTACCTTTCCGTCAAATGTAGCTTCCAAGAAGCCAGTTTTAAGCGAACATTTCCACTATCTAAAAGTTGTAAATGTGACAAAGAAAGAAAGTGCAGCATTGGTAGTTCAAAAAGTTTCTATTATTCAATAATGCGATACTCCAGATGAATGAGAAATTGTATATGTAGAAGGGGTAGCGGCACTGCACTAATTTTTTCACATCATGCTAGAGTTGATATCAAAATGTTCTATACAAAATTTAGGATTCAAAAATTTTAATTGGTACTGAGAAAATTAGTGTATTGGATTTAGTGAAATTGTACAATTAATAGGTGTGGGACAATGTTAATGACTTTTTTTTTATAAATAACTATGAGAATCATTCAAATTAAAACGAAAGATTTTCGGATTTACACTGTTTGATTTATTATATGTGACGTTTCAGTCCCTGCTGAGACCACTATCAAAAGGATTTTAATAAAGGTCTCAGCAGAGACCGAAACGTTACACATAATAAATCAAAATGTAAAATGCGGAAATGTTTCGTTTTAATTAAAATTGCACTATCAAAAAATTCACCAAACCAAATTGACTTTTTTTAAATTACATATCAGTAACATTCATACTTTTCAAGAAAATCGAATTTTTGTATAATTGAGAGGGGGTAGAAGAAGTGCAGCTAATCTTTTAATTTTTTCGGTCTTACAAATAATCTATATATGCATACATATAAATATAATTTTAGTGTCTGTCTGTTATTTGCTTATAAATAGCTATAAGTTAATTTTCCGCTTTATTTTAACAAAACCAAAGCACTTTTTTGAAATTGTTGTCTGTCTGTCCGGCCGTCTTTCACGCACAAACGGCTGTACCGATTGTAATAAAACTTGCCCAGTTTGTTAGACATGCTTGGAAATGTAATCTACTTTTGGTTTTATTTTCATGCCCTCATGCCGTTTACCCCTCATACAAAATGACTCATTTTAAAAAATATATAATAACTAAAATTTCTGGAAAACTATCGCAAACAAATTAAAATTTTGAATGTATTATTTTTATCATAAATGTGATCCATAGTATATAAATTATTTGAATTTCCCACTCCTTCCACCACCTCCCATGCAAACTGCACTTTTTCATGATATATTCTAAACCAATTTTTATGCCATAAATTAAAATCGCCGTAGAAATAATATATTTCAAATTTCAGATCAATAGCTTTTATTCTTCTTGAGAAAATCCGTTTATTGTCAAATTTCGAAATTGCGTCATATGGAAGGGGGTTGAAGGAGTGGAGCCATTTGGCCCATTCCCGAACTTGATTTTGCTTTTTCATCAGAAACCATGAGTAAAAAATTTGAGCTTTCTAGCTCAACACGTTCTCGAGCTAGAGGGGACACGGACATCCGGTTTTGAGATTTTTTAGTGATAATTTGAACTTCTGTTTTATTCATTTTGTTCTCCAAGACAATGCTTTCAATCCACCAAACATTCGGGTATCACTATAGTCCTCTCGAACCAGGTTAAATATTTAAGTTTTTTTTATCCTGGAAGGCCAACATTCAAGAATGAGCGAAAAAAGCTACCGTGACATTTTTCGTTTGCAAAAAGACATTCAGCTTGAAATGGGGCCATAAGCAGCACCTTATCCACTGGATGTATACCAGTATTGTCAGACCAATTATTTGCTATGGCTCGCTGGTGTGGTGGCCAGCAGTGGTACTAAAAACCAACCTAGCACCTTTACAGCTAATCCAACGGATGGCATGATTGTGTATAATAGGTGCTCTTAGAACCACACCAACTGCAGCCCTGGAGGTAATTCTCTCACTACCCCCACTTTTTCTTTTTATGAGGCAAACAGCAGGCCTAGCTGCCATTAGATTAAAAACCTCTAATTTGTGATCAACACCACTGATTGGTCATGGCAAAATTTTAAACGTCAATAGAGACTCAAGTTCCCTTTTAGACTGCGAGTATGATTGCAGAAACGAACCACAGGCTAAAAATCGAAAGTTTCAAATTAGGTTTCCTGAACGAATGGGCAACAAACACGATCCTCAGCGTCTTTGTAGGTCCTCATCTCTATACAGACGGATCTAAAACTAACCAAGAGACAGGTGCAAAGATTTACTCCCACGACCTCGACATCCACACTTCTTTCCATCTTCCAGAATACGCGACTGTGTTCCAAGCGGAAGTGTGAGCCTTTAACGAGTGTACAAAAATTATCAGAAATGGTTACATTTTCTTGGACATCAGGGCTGCACTTCTAGCACTCCAATCCTACAAGGCTACGCCCTAGCTAGTGTCCATTTGCAGACACAATCTAGCGGCTATATCCGAAGTATTTTTAATTTGGATATCGAGTTATAGCGACCTATTAGAAAACGGCGCAGCAGACACGCTTGCGCGGCAAGGGTCTTCAAACATTAACTCCTTTAGGAAGTCAGTCGATGTAGCACAAACAGTTCTGAAGATATCAGAATCAAGAGCTGTAAGTCATGCTAGTCAATTAATATCCTCAAGACATACGTAATATATTTCAAGATTACTCTCAGTTATCTGATAGAGAGATGAATTCTTTAAAAAGTTTATGTATTTTTCTTGCTCGAGTGTATGTGCGAGCCTGATTTCCCTCATTAGAAGCAATCGAAGCAACTGACCATGATTTCCTATTCATGCGACAACTGATAAATTATAAGGATAATGATTGGGTCATAATCAGTAAAGTTGCTGTTAAATTTTGCAAACCATCTCTGCTACTTAGCTCCCGAAGCTGTGGTTCTATGCTTATTTAATGACACTGTTCCAACTACGGTTAAGGTAAATATGGATCAAGTTATGCTGGAAGCAGATAAAGGTAAAGAACAGAAAGAAGCTACAAATCAACTAAAGAGATATGTTTTGCTCCAAAATGTTATTTCTTTCTTTACAAACACCGTCTTTTGTAACTCACGATACAAAAACTTTCTTCACGAGATCTTCTATCAGCACCGAATTCAGCCCCAACGGTGGGTTGGTACAAGCCCGCATTCTGCATTAACTCACCTTCCTAGTACCGCGTCATTACTTCATAATCCTCCGTCAACCAAGTTCGTATTTCTTCCATCCGTTATGGATTACTTAGATACTCTTGTATCTCCAAAATCGACTACCTAATCGTCGCCTCCTAAATCGTCATGTTCAAAATCGTCCGAGTCATCTAGTCCTAAACCGCTAACTGCTAAATTATCAAAACACGAATATTCAAGCACTGAGTTCTCTGAATCTGAAGAGTGTTCGAACCCTTGTATTGGCATTATCAATAGCGACTTGCGTACCAAATTTTCTAAACTGAAACCTACTTCAAAAGAGAAATTGTCCTCCCTTCCTCGTTTTACGTTAACAAATCCCAAACCGTCAAAAACTCCCATGTATAAAATTAAAAATACTTTTGCCTCAATCGACATTAACTCTGAGTCGTTGAAAAACAAAAAAAACCAATTTACTGGTTGACACTGGTGCCGAGGTATCAATCAATCAAATCAAATTCCTATTAAGACCCCCTATGGGGGCATAGCTTCTATGTGTTACATGGTCGACCAACCCGACGTCTTCTTTGAGGATTATAATCCAGAGATTGTTTGACGATGTTTCGCTCTGGTTTCTTCAAAATGTTATGTCCAGTTGTACTCCAAAGTTCGTCGTTGGAGATCACTTCTGGCCAGATTGCTCCTAAAATGCACCAGAGGCATTGGTTCACGAAAGTTTATAGTTTCTTAGTATGCTTAATAAAAATCGGGTCAGTAATAGAAGACCTCGTTGTAAATACAACCCAAGACATCGAATAAATGATTCCCAGAAACTGCTTTGGGACTCACTCACATAGTCATAAATTTTTCGAGTACTTTAAAAATATCCTATCTCTTCTATGTGTCAAAAGAATGAGTTTCCCCCTAATTAATGATGTTAACTTTTTGAAGGATTTTAGAGCCAAACTCGATTACTGCGCAGGAAATATTTCCATAAATTACCGCAAACAAATTTTACGAATTCTTCCTATACGAACTAATACTACTGAGGAATGCATATGTTTCTCAAAACAATTCAAAAATGGTATATATTTCGGGAACAGTATATGCATACCCAGCAACAATATTTTTTACGTCGCAGCTCTAAACTCCTCCGAAGACGATGTCGAATTCAATACAATGGACTTGACATTAGAGAGATCCTCTGAGTACGATATCTTCAAGGTCGACTATACTGCTAACGTCGACTTGGAACGAATTCGTGAGTTTAAGGACCAATTTCGGACGGATCATATGACTCTGGAACAAAAATCGACTATACTGGACGTCTGCACTCGTTTTGACAATTTTTTTTCTAAAAGGTGACAAATTGACTACGACATACTTAGTCGAACATTGCATTAATACCATTAATACCAATCAAGTTTCTCCGATCTATATAAAACCCTATCGGCTGCCAGAAGCGCAAAAAGCCGAAGTTCATTGACAAGTTGAAGAAATGTTCAACGACAACATAATTACTACATCAAATAGCCCATGGAACTTTCCCTTAATTGTAGTCCCGAAAAAAACCGGACAATGATGGTAATAAACGTTGGAGAATCGTTGTGGATTTCCGCAAATTAAATGAAAAAACTATTGGAAACGCTTTTCCCCCACCCAACATTACGGAAATCCTCGATCAACTTGGTAGTTCAAAATTTGTTTCAACCCTGGATCTTGCAAAAGGTTTCCACCAAATCGAAGTTAAACCTAAATACAGAGAAAAGACCGCATTTTCTACGCCCTTTGGGCACTACGAATACGTAAGTATGCCTTACGGTTTAAAAAGTGGGCCAGCCACTTTCCAAAGGCTTATGAACAATGTTCTTACAGGTCTTTAAGGCATAAAAGCTTTCGTGTATATTGGACGATATAGTCTTATACGGACGAACCTTGACCGAATACAATAGCTGTGTTTTTTTGCCGACGAGAGTAGAGCAGGTTAAGATACTCCTCAAAAAAACGATCCAGAGTAGAAGTTCAGTACTAAAGTATGGAACTGGTAAGCTGTTGCACCTGGAAACAATTTAACAAGTTTACTTCGAATTGCCAGTTGTGAATTATAACAGGTAATTTCTGTAAAATATTGTGAATTTTCGGCGATAATTCAAAACTTTTCCTTGCAGATCCAATTATGAGTGCAAATAGGAAAATGTTTTTATTGGAACTATTAGAATCACGGGATGCGAAGGTTTCGCCTCGGCTCCAACGACCAGATCAATAAAAAATCGAATTATTCACCTAAAAAAAATTTAAATCGTTACTTTACCTTTTATTTTTACTTTATTATTCTAATAATAAAGTATTGTGATCGACACAAGAAAAAAAAAAAAATTTGCTACCCTGAAATTTTTTTTTCCTCGTTTCATGACTAAATTAACCTAAAAACATAACAGAATTATGATTGGGCTTTACTCTAGATGAAATACTTACTTACCTTTTGCTTGGGAGGTGGTAAAAGCAGAGGGGGACGTTTGTCATTTTTGTATGTAACACTGAATGTAGTATATAAAATATTTCATGCTGAATTTAAAGTTTTTTGCTTTCATAATTTTCGAGGAAATTGAACAATTTTTGTCTGAGTGGAAGATTTTGGATGATTTTGAATCTGCTTATCAACTTCCTAATCACATTGCTTTGTTACAATTTTAAAGTCGATAGCTCTCATATTTCTTGACCTTTCAATACAAAAATTTGTATGGGAGATGGTAGAAGGAGTGAGGTGAAGGCGATATTTTTTTTAGCATTTATTACAATTAGTTAGGGACAGATTGTGGCAAAATTTTAAGTTTCTACTTCTTCTAGTTTCTATGAAAATCGGTTAAATGCATTTACCAAAATTCTGCATTTGTATGGGAGGGGGTAGAAGGAATATCCGAATCAAAACCAAATTTTTTGACATCAATTATATTTATAATAGGATACTTTTCTCAAATTTTAAAGTTGATATCTTAGACGGTTTTGGAGAAAACTAATTTAATTGAAATTCCGAAATTTCGTAAAATTTGTATGGGAGAGGGTAGAAGGAGTGAGGTAAAGTTGATAGTTTTTCGAAAATTAGTTGCAATTATAATAAAATTAATTATGACAAAAATTGGTTCATTTAGCTTTGCTAGTTGCAATGCAAACCGAATAAATGGATTTTTGAAAATTGTGCATTTGTATGGGAGGTGGCAGAAGGAGTAAGGGGGTCATATCAATATTTCTCGAGGTCAATGATATTTATATCATTATACTATGACCTAATTTTTAAGTCAATAGCTGGAAAGGTTTCGGAGGAAAATCGATTTTCTTAAATTTCGAAATTTCATGAAATTTGTATGGGAGGGGGTAGAAGGAGTGGGGGGATGTGGCCCGTTCACGAACTTAAAGTTACTTTTTTGCTAAAAATGACACACAACAAATTTCAGAACGACAGCTCTAAGCGTTCGAGAGTTATGTTGTAGACAGACGGACAGACGGACGGACAGCAACTCGGAATCAAAGTTTTTGAGCGACAACAAATATTTCTGTACCCTTAGCGACTCTGTGAGAGCATTATTTCTTAGCGTTACAAACGGTAAGGCAAACACAATATACTCTCAGATTTCATCTAGAGTATAAATACAACAAAAAACATCCGTCTCGCCGTACGCCGTACATATGGACTCATATCTCCGAGACCGTTAAAGGGAGAATGTTCGTTTTTGGGTGGATTGTTGATTGGGTAAGTGAGCTCTATTTTCTAAATTTTGGGTGGTGTTAGGTGGAAGGGGGAGCCGGGGGGAGGGAAAAAGCCGAAAATTACACTTGCTAATATCTCCACCACGAATGCAGATAGAAAGTTGAAAACCAGTAGAGATATAGAGAGGGCTGTGAAACAAACTTGAAAAACAATTTCATTTTTTTATCCATTGGCGTCCGAAAAGGAGGGGGGGACTAAAAACAAATCGTCGGCCGAATTGTTTTTTCAAATGATTATATCTTCGAAATTACTTATCGTAAAAAATTCATATTTTGGGACCATCAAGGTGGCATATAGTTCCATCGGAATCAGCTTGGAGAGTGGCTAATTATTGTAAGGGGGAGGGTCAGGGGGGGTGTGCAAAGAAAAACACTTAAAAATGAATATCTCAACTATCTCTTAAGCTATGTAATTGAAACTTGAAACGTATATTGAACTATACTAGGAAAATACAAAAAATATTTAACATGTTGAAAAATTAGTAGTGGGGGAAATGGGGAGCACTTCAAAAATGGCGCACTTTTCAAAATTACAAATACTTATATCTCAAAAAAGAGTGCAGATATCAATTCAAAAATTTGTCAGATTGTAGAACTACATAGTGGTTAATTTTGGTAAACATTTTAAGTTGGGAGGTGTAAGGGGAGGGAGGTGATAAGCAAAATTGTCGAAAATTTTGAGTGATTTTTTTAGGGCTCTGGTAAAAGATACAAAGTTTAAATTTTGCATGTGAATACGTCTATTTAATATACATAGAAAAATAAAAATAACTTGATCCATAATTGTTATAAACCGACCCCCCCACCCCCGGTCTAACGTGCACAAGATGTTTCATGTGCATTGAAAAAAAAAACACATAAACTGAAATTTTTGAGTGAAATTTTAAGGTAGAAACTTGAAAATTTGCGAAATGCATTTAAAAAAAATCCCTAAATATACGAAACATTAACTGGTCGAAAACCTTTAAAACTTCTACCCCCTCCCATACAAAATTATTTTTTCTACCATTTTCAAGAAATCAATTATCACCTAACTATTAAAAGCTATCAATTTGAAATTTTGCACAAAAACTTTTAAAAATAGTTGAAATAAAACTACGTCACAAGTTTTGAGATCGCGCCTGTCCTTCTTCCCCCTAACATACAAAACTATGATTTCGACCAATTTCATTAAATCAATTGATAACCAACAAACTAAAAGCTACGAACTTGAAATTTTGTATAAAGGGTAAAGCACCTTACAAGAGAAACGAAATAAAACTGCATATCAAATCTTACGATTCCCCTACCTTCTCTACCCCCTCCCATACAAATTTGCAAGATAAACATATTTCTTTCAATGGACTCCAACTGATCGTTGGACATGCCATTTATTGCGCATGGTAAGCACTTAGAAAGTTTAAAGTTGCGTTAGACGAAATAAGAAAATTACGCAATATGATAAGTACTTGCATGTACATATCGTGTTGGGTCTTGTAGGAAAGGAAATGTGCAACACTTTTAAAGGTCTGGTAATTTATGGAATATTATATCACAATGTAGCAAATAGGATTGAGAATAAGATTTAGAATGGGATTTAGAATATTAAGATGGTTTATGTTCGCTTTCTATAAAGTCCCCCATAACATCTACAAATATGTGACATTAGCAGCCAGTACAACTGAAAAACATAACAGAATTATGATTGGGCTCAAAGCCCAATCATATGATACTCTAGATGAGATGGAAATGACTTTAATATACCGGAAAATATGTCATCTCAAATTCTTTCGAATAGTGAATAGAGACCTTTGCATGGGAGGTGGTAGAAGTAGAGGGGGAGGTTTGTATTTTTCTTATATGACACCGAACATGGCATGCAAAATATTTATTGCTGAATTTAAAGTTTTTAGTTTTTACTATTTTTAATGAAATTGGTAATAGTTTTCCTGAAATTGGGACATTTGGATGGGAGGTGGCAGAGGAAGTGGAACGTTTTAGATGATTTTGAAACTGCCTATCATCATCCTTATCACCATGCTTTGATTCAATTTCAAAGTCGATAGCTCATATACTTGAGGAGAAATGCTTTTCTTGAATTTATAATGCAGATATTTGTATGGGAGGTGGTAGAAGAAGTGAAGCGGAGCTGATAATTTTTTCTAAAACTTATTTCAATTATTAAGAAACAAATTCTGGCAAAATTTGAAGTTTGTACTTTTTCTAGTTTGAATGGAAATCGATGAAATGCATTTAACAACAATTCTGCATTTGTATGGGAAGGGGTAGAAGGAGTGTACGGATCAAAACAAATTTTTTTTGCATTAATAATATTTCTATTTGTATGCTTTATACAAAATATTAAGCTGATACCTTTAACAGTTTCGAAGAAAAATAATTTAATTTAAATTTCAAAATTTCGTGAAATTTGTATGGGAGGGGGTAGAAGGAGTTAGGTGAAGTTGATAATTATCTTTAAAATAAATTGCAATTATAGTAAAATTAATTCTGACAAAATTTTGTCTTTTCAGCTTTACTAGTTTCAATGAAAATTGAAAATATGCGTTTTTCAAAATTGTCCATTTGTATGGGAGGTGGTAGAAGGAGTATAGGGATCGGGTCAATATTCTGTGTTATTAATGACATCTATATTGTAATACTTTGACCTAAATTTCAAGTCAACAGCTTAAATAGTTTCTAAGAAAAATCAATTTCTTAATATTTCGAAATTTCATGAAATTTGTATGGGAGGGGGTAGAAGGAGTGGGGGGATGTAGCCCATTCACGAACTTAAAGTTACTTTTTTGCTAAAAATTACACACAAAAATTTTTAGCACTATAGGTCAAAGCTTTCGAGAGTTATGCTGTAGACAGACGGACAGACGGACAGACGGACAGACGGACAGACGGACAGACAGACAGACGGACAGACGGTCACTCGGAATCGAGATTTTTGAGCGACAACAAATATTTCTGTACCCTTGGCGGCTCTGTGCGAGCGTTATTTCTTAGCGTTACAAACTGTAAGGCAAACACAATATACTCTCAGATTTCATCTAGAGTATAAATATACTAGCTTCTCCACTCGTTACGGTCGTTCTTACTCCCCTTCTCCTACCTTCCCAATCCCATTCCTTCCCTACATGATTGTGTTTGTGCATTGCACATAGTCAAGAGTCAAATTCCTGTTAAGACCTACTATAGGGGCATAGGACAGAAACAACTCTCTTCCACAAGGCGCGATCCTGAGCATCGGCCTTAAGCTGTTGCCAGGACTTGTTTATTCCTCTGGCCTCCTGCTCAACTGCTCGCTTCCATGTGTTATATGGTCGACCAACCCGACGTCTTTCTTGAGGATTATAATCCAGAGCCTGTTAGGCGATGTTTCGCTCTGGTTTCCTCAAAGTATGACCGATCCACTGCCACTTCCGCCTTTGAATCTCAATACCTATTTTAGTCTGGCCAGTTGTACTCCAAAGTTCGTCGTTGGAGATCACTTCTGGCCAGAATATTCCTAAAATGCGTCGGAGGCATTGGTTCACGAAAGTCTGTAGTTTCTTGGTAAGTCGAACGGTCACTTTCCACGTAGTACAACCATATAACAACACAGATTTGACGCATGCGTCAAAAACTCGCAGCTTCGTGCGAAGGGAGATCTCTCTTAACATCCAGAAAGGGGAAAGGATACCGAAGGCCTGACGAGCTTTATTTAGCCGAGCCTCAACATCCTTTTCGGCTCCGCCGTCCATGCTGACAATGCTTCCGAGATAGCAAAAATCTTGCACCTCTTCCACTTCCTGTCCGTTAAGAACAATCGGTGTGCTTGCATTCGAACCCATGTGCATGTACTTGGTTTTACGCACATTTATTTTCAGTCCCGCCTCTTTGCATTTAGAATGCAACGAGCGAACATTTGACTCTAAGTCCGAACGGTTATGTGCAAGCAAACACACGTCATCAGCATAATCAAGGTGACTTAAGATGTTAAATAGTCTTTTATAATAGTTAATAGTCACTTTACCTTCCCTACCTTCCAGTGCAGCTTTCAAGATGTCATTATTACCACCAGAAACAGGGTTGGTGATAATATGCAGCCTTGTCTGACACCCATTCGCACAGGAAAGCTCTCGGACAGCTCTCCTCTATGCAAGACGCGACACCTTGCATCTTCGTAGGATTCTTTAATCATAGCTATGACCTTATCTGGAATACCTCTCCTACGCAAAGCATTCCATATGTAATCTCGCTTAACGCTGTCGAAAGCCTTCTCGAAGTCCACAAACATGAGATGTAGTGGCAAACCCATTTCGGCTGACTGCTCTAATATTATCCGTATGGTATTTGTGTGGTCGGTACAAGACGACCCTTTACGGAATCCAGCCTGTTAAACTTCGAGAGTGCTCTCGACACATCACCAATCCTATTGAGAATTACCTTAGCCATAATTTTTGATACGGCAGTAAGTAGACATATACCACGCCAATTGCCACAATTCCGAAGGTCGCCATCTATACCTGGAGCTTTCCTTCCCGCCATTGACCGAATGGCGGAAACTATCTCTTCCTTATCGGGGGGATCGTCCCTAATAGAGGATTGTTGCGGTTGGATGTTTGGTAGTTGTTCTGTTTCTGGAATATCTTCCTCTGACAAGATGTGCATTGCAGATAAAAAGGCCGAAATTGCCTATAAAACAGGTCATTCTGGAAAAAAAAAATAATAAGGTTGAGACGTATTTAGAGTTGAAGATAATGATATGATTGATAATTGGTTGATACGATATGATAGAGAATTGGTTGATTGATTGAGACATGGTAAGTACAAAATGGTGGCTTTATAACACCACGAAGACCCTTCAACATGGAAGGATGATCCTGGTTACAAAAGTGGAATTGAAAAACATGATAATACAGTTGTTGTGAATGATTCTGCAGAAAGAGATGTCAAACTAATTCAGGATTACAATTACATTCTTGCAAAAGATGAAAATGAGAAACAATTTGTTTTACAGATCATTACCGCAGACCGTAAGAAATACCCAACTGCTACTAAATCCTGTCATAGGAAAAAATAATGTTTATTGTTCATTCGTACACATTGTGTTTTGCTCTAAATAAAAATGTTTCCCTAATAAGGAGTGTCCCATTAAAACTGCCTCTTAATGCAACAGGATGTCCCATTAAGACCGCCTATTTTGAATTTAGCTCCATTTTTAATTTTTCATGTTATTTCAAGGATTTTTTCAACTTCAAGGCATTCGCGGGTCGCTTAGTAGCTGTCCAATTCAAGTGAAATTTTGTACAGCCTGTTTTTTGTTGATTAGAACCTTTACTTTCGCAACAGACCCTATGGCTAAGGGACACCCTAATATAATGTACATACAAACATACCATAGTATGGTTTAAAGCCAAATTGCATCAAAACCACTTACGAGTCTACCGGATTACGTTCACATCACTATCTGAAATTGCAATGTTTCATTTCTCGATTTTGGATTAGTTTCCAAATGGAGAAACTGTAGCAAACACACATCTCTTTTATATTGTAAGCAGACACTTTCTAGGAATTTCCAAGATAAATCATAGTAGCTACCATTCTTTTTTTGGTTTTTAACGCTGAACGTGATGACGATGCAGTTTGAACTGACAATTGCAGTAGAACCTAAAAGCATAGTCACACGAAAACTTTTCATTCTCAAGCACACAATGACTTGCCAATGAAACAGTCACAAGTTCCGACTGAATTTTATTTTGTCTGGTTTTTTCCCTCCCAAATCATTTCAAAGAAATTATCTCAGGTAAATTTTTCGTATTGCATTATTCATGACAAGGATAATTTAATTCTACCCTCTTTAAGCATGCTAGTAAAATACTGTTTAAGCCTTTTTTTTGTCAAAGTCAATTCGAAGTTATTTAAGAATACTATGAGTTGATGTGGTTTGGACATTTTCATAGAAATTTAAAAATCAATGCACGAATGAATTTTCTTGTCCATTTACATAATTTGAATTCAATTTCGAACAACTAAGACCCTCACAGAAACTTGGAATTGATTTCAAAGAGTGTATATATTTTGCGAGCGTAGTCCACGATAATTAATTGAAATTGATTCAGCAAATTTTCATTGATAAATAAATATTACACTATTTATCTACGTAATAGTAATAATAGTTTTGTTTAATTCTAAATCAACACTATCTCAATTACGATTTCATAAAAAAAAACCATTTCATAATTAAATCATTTATTTTACAATCGATAATCTTAATAATCACACTTTCATTTTACAATTCTCAATATTTTAAACTACAAAACTTTTTGTAAACTCGTTAAAAAGTTCAGCTTCCTTAAATACAAATTCATAAATAACTTATTCTTAAACACATCAATACTATAAAATTATTTCCATGGTGGTTTTTGATCACGTCGCAATTTTTGAGACATTTCCATTTTGTGGTCTTGTGTATTTGATTTGGCTAGCAATTCATTTAAATTTTCCAAATCGCGTGGTGACTTATTTAAAAGCTAAAAGGAATCAATTAAAGACACAATCGAGACTTCTTTAACGTTAAGTACTTACCAACTGAATATATGCATTAAGTTGATCCTCCCTTGCTTTATCTCTAACTTTTTTATTTCGACTAGAAGTAGGAGTTTCGAACAATTCATTTTCGACCTTATCCTGTGTGGTTTGTTTCAATCCGTCTAATTTATTCGGGTCCAAATTTTCCGGATTTATTTCATTTCTTTTCTCTGAAGTATTCGGACTTGTTAAGATTTCCAAGGCCTTTTCCCACTGGCATTGCATTACATTGTGCAACTTACTTGCAATATCCGATCGTTTCGATTTATACAAATTCAATTTTTCGCGTTGTTCATCGATAGTTTTGGAAGCATCTCTTAGCTGTAACCGATACAGTTCGACTTCTTCGTTATGCTTTTCTTGAAGTAATGCAATTTCCTGTTCATTTTTTGCATTAATCATTTCGATTTGTTTAATAGCTCGTTCAGCTAAAAGTTTTTCACGATCTTTGCCTTCAGATCGGAGATTTTCTTCGACTGTGTCCAATTGAGATTGAAATTCCGATAACTTTTGTGCAACAACATTTTCTAATTGCTGTTGGTAATATGACTTTAATGATATGCGCTGAGTTTCTAATTCCTTGAGAATATTGATCTTAAAAATAAAAATAAGAAGGTAATCAAAGAAATTCATGTGGGTAATTTTAAATTACAAAATACCTCTTTTCGTTTTAACTCGGATAAGCTATCACGTAGCATTTGCTGTTCACTTTGAAGAGACTCGGCTCGAGATCTTTCCTCTTTGTATTTTTCGGTAATATCATATTTCTGCTGCTTAATCAGAGTCAATTCTCCTTGAAGCAGTTCAATTTTTTGAACATTTATAGAATCCTAGATAAAATAAATGAAATAATAAATTAGATGGAGCATTTTCGGGATGGTGTACTCATTGCTGTAAGCAAATAAAACCTACGACTTTATAATTGAATGGTGTCATATAGTATTTCTAGCTAGCTAAATAATGAAACGTGCCGTGATTAGTTGGACGATACGTCACTATTAGGAGTACAAATAAGTTTCCGCCGTTTTCTATCAAAAATGAGGAATGTATTGTGAAAGAACGGTCCATTACCTTTTATTTAAAGTATTGCCAATCACTAGCGACTAATTCTTTCCAATCTTTCTGGCAGTATTCGGATACCACGTCGGAAGAAATCTTCATCTTTTGTGAATTCATATAATGTAAAGCGCTGCTTAGACAGACCATGTGTCATCGACCGGAACAAGAATTAATCGGAAGTGGTGAATACGTCGGGTGGGAAAGGACTTCCCAATTAAGTGTTTCCAAATAGATTTTGACCGGCGCCGCAACATGCAGACGAGCATTATCATAAAAACGAATAATTTTGTCGTATCTGGAGTCGTAATGGGCGTATTTTTCTTTGAGTGCTCGACTCAATAATTAATTAATTGTGTTCGGTAGAGAGCTCCAGTAATGGTCTCACCCGGTTTGAGCAACTCATAATACACGACACCATTCTGATCCCACCAAATACACAGCATGAGTTATTTTCCATGAATATTTAGTTTGGCTGTCGATGTTGATGCATGGTCAAGTGATGATTTTCTCTTCTTTGGGTTATCGTAGTGGATTTTTCATCACCAGTGACTATACGATCCAAAACACCCTTTCTTTTATGCCTGGCAAGCAGCATTTCACACATGCAAAATCGACGTTCAACGTCTCTCGACTTCAATTCATATGGAATCCAATCTCCTTCTTTTTTAATCATTTGCAACGATTTCAAACGATGTGAAATTGCTTTTTGAGTCACTTCTAATATAAGTTCAAGTTCTTCTTGCGTTTGGCACGTATCTTCCTCCAATAATGCTTCTAATTCCATGTCTTCGTACACGTTCGACCTTCCACTCGTTCTTTGTTTTCCACGTCAAACTCACCGTTTTTAAACTTTTGAAACCACTCACGACAGCTTCTCTCAGTCTCACCATATGCTTCTATAAGCAATCGAAGCGCCTCCACTGCAGATTTCTTCAAATTAAAGAAGTAAATCAAAAGTTCCCGCAAATGACGCTTATTCGGCACAAAACTTGGCATTTTCGCATGAACAAAATTATGTGATGCTGATACGAAGTCACTAATACTTCAAGGTATGTTGTTACCAGATATCCAAACTAACGATATTACGTTTTACATCTGACAATTTCAACATAACCTTCTGGTGGGGTCATCTTTTGTCAAACGGCGGAAACTTATTTGTACTCCTTTTACAAATACAAGGCAGTTTCGGGGGCTAGAATGGGGCTATGTTTGCAATATATGTATAACCATCATCAATGGCACGACCGCCCAAATCGGGCCCTGGCCTCCTATAGCCGTCGCCTCCAACCGTCTCGATCCAAAGACTACGCCCTTCAGCTGCCAATTTCTGAGATGGTTTTGCTATCTTTATCAACCAAGTCCTCCCATTGCTTGCGTGTTTTGCTTACTGGCCGGTTACCTCTCGCTTTGTCTTTAAGAGGACGTTTGGGGATTCTTCTATCTCCCAATCGCTCTACATGGCCCGCTCACTGCAGTTTACGTAGATTGATGAACGTTGAAACTTCTTGCTCTTCGTAGAGTTGTTACAACTCATGGTTGTATCTTATTCGCCATTGCGTTCCTTCCTTCACAGGTCCCAAAATTCTTCTGAGAACCAAGATTGAAAAATAGCTCCTTAGCACTAGGAAAGGATCTTGCTAGGATGTTAATGTCGTCAGCGTATGCTACTAGTTGGCTGGACTTGAATAGTAGTGTCCCGTTGGTGTCGACTGGGATTTTTCGGACAACATATTCTAGTACCAAGTTCAAAAGCATGGGAGCTAGACTATCTCCCTGCTTTAAACCACATTCCGTTCGAAAGCTGGTTGTGGAATCGGTTTGTATTCTCACTTGGGATTCAGTGTTCGTCATTGTGAGTTTTGTTAGTCGGACTAGTTTTGGGGGAATTCGAAAGTCAAGCATGATTTGGTACAGTACGCTCCTGTCGATACTGTCGTATACTTGTTTAAAATTTACGAAGATTTGATGCACGTCTGTGTTATATTCCCAGCATTTCTCAAGCACCTGTTTCACCGAGAATATCTGGTCTGTTGTAGATCGTCCGGTTCTGAATCCACCTTAGTATTCGCCAATTATTTCATTAGTATAGGGCTTAAGACAACGTTCAATTATTTTTATCAGTATTTTATAGGACGTACACAACAATATTCCTCTGTAACTCTCACAGCAGAGTTTGTCTCCTTTCTTGTTAATTGGACATATAATGCTTTTTCGCCAGTCGCCAGGTATGATTTCCTCTGACCAAATTTTGCATATCATGTTGTTCAGTATTTCAGCGACACAGTTTCCAACGTTTTTCAGAAGTTCAACTGGTATTTCGTTAATTCTCGGCGCTTTGTTTAATTTTTGGTCATATGAGGTCTGCTTTGATTTCAGCAGGCGTGGGTGGTGTCGATGATGGTTCTTCTTCGTCAGTTGAGGCCTCAATTGAAATGTTGTCTGTCGTGATAGATGCTAATGTGGTGGGATTGAGAAGATGTTCAAAGTAGGACTCTTGGTTCAACAAAGAATGTCTCGATGCAATTCAGACCAAGAAACAAGTATTTCAAACATTTAGAGGCAATAAAACACCTGCCAACAGAGAACTTTTCAATGCGTCAAGAAATGCCTACAAATCCATACGCAATCGTGCTAAATTTGAGCATGACCAAAAACTTCGACGGAAGATCCTCCAGTGCCTTAAAGGCTCGAGGTCTTACTGGTCATTTGTCAAAACGGTCAACAATAATTTCATTTCTTCTTCTATACCACCTCTAGTTGTTGGCGACCGTACCGTGGTTGATCCTAGCGAAAAAGCCAATTTACTAGCAGCAAGTTTCGCAAGAAACTCTCATCTTCCACCTTCAAACAAATCGCCTTCCGCTGCAAATCCTTCTGGTTTCTCACTGCCTGCACTGCATTTTCGCACGAGACTTATTTCTCGGATCCTTACAGAGCTCAATATCCACAAATTCGCTGGTCCAGATGGTATTCCCCCCATTACCCTTAAAAAGTGCGCCTCTTTAGCTAAACCTCTTCGCAATCTTTTCTATCTTTCTTACTCTTCTGGGTGCTTTCCGCGTATGTGAAAAGTTGCGAATGTTCAGCCCATTCCCAAGAAAGGAAGCAAAGCGAACCCCGCCAACTACCGCCCAATAGCCATTACTTCAGTGCTCTCGAAAGTAATGGAAACTGCTGTCAATCGTAAAATCGTCAAATATCTGGAGGATAAACACCTCATCCATGATCGTCAGTATGGGTTCCGTTCTAGACCGTCGGCGGGTGATCTTTTAGTCTACTTGACAGAGCGTTGGAACTCATGCTTACATAAATATGGCGAAGGTCAAGTCCTCGCACTTGACATTGCAAAAGCTTTTGACAGAGTTTGGCATGTATGTCTCTTAGTTAAGCTTAGGGCCATCGGCCTTAATGATACCCTTGTTCTATAGATTGAGAGCTATCTCTCTGAACGCACTATACGAGTAGTATTAGATGGCGTTGCTTCTTCCTCCTACCCAATTGATTCCGGCGTCCCACAAGGTTCTGTTTTATCTCCAACTCTTTCCTTAGTTTTCATAAACGACCTTCTTTCGTCCACTCTCAATCCAATCCATAGTTTTGCAGATGACAGTACTTTAGACAACATCTATGAATTTAACTCTGCTGCGGAATCAAACAATCATTCTATTGCTTCCAATCGCAGGGAGTTATTCCGTTCACTGAACTCGAACCTCAGATTAATCCTGGAATGGGGCAGGAAAAATAGAGTAGAGTTCAACGCTTCTAAAATACAGACCTGTCATCTATCCTTCAAACGTGATGTCCCAGTGTTATCTCAAATTGTGACCTTTGGTGGCGCACAACTTCGCACCTCGGATAACTTCACACTTCTTGGCGTTAAAATTAACGGCCACCTGAATTGGGCCCAGCACATCTTTGATGTTGCCCTCGACGCCTCTAAGCGTCTGGGTGTTCTCCGAAAGTGCAAAAAGTATTTCACGCCGAACGACCTCGCAAACATATATAAGGCATACATTAGACCACGTTTAGAGTACAATTCGCATGTTTGGGCTGGGGCACCCAAATCATACCTCGCGTTGCTCGACCGTATTCAAAAACATGCATTCCGACTGATTGGAGACGAGACCATCACGTCTTCTATAGATTCTCTCGAGCATCGCAGAAATGTCGGAGTACTCAGCATTTACTATCGCTACTTCCATGGTAAATGCAGTGCGGAACTAGGCACACTCATCGCTCCACTCCATACTTTTCCCCGGGATACTCGTCAAGCTGAACGCGCCCACGAGTACACGGTCAAACCCTTGCCTTCTCGTACAGTGAAATATAGGCAGTCATTCATTTCCCGAACGTCAAGACTCTGGAACGATTTGTTTCCCAACAAGTACAGCCTGCGGTGTTTCAAGAACAATTTCCACCGTCATTTTCGTCTCTCTCCACCTTAATACCACTTTCATTTCCTATACCGACGTAACTGTGCATTGCATTAAAGGGTGACCCCCTAAGGTATACTCAGTGTCGTAAAAAAAAAAAAAAGGAAGCCCATCTCCTTTTGATTTCTTATACGTCGCTGATAATGTTGCCCTCTGCGTCCTTGCAGAGACTGGTTTTTGGCTTATATCCCTTTTTTAAGTCTTTTACTATTGCGTATGCGTCCCGCGTTTTATTTTTTCTCATGTCGTCGTCCATTTTTTGTATTTTGCCATTATGGTATGTACTTCCTTTGTTTTCGTCTGTAGGTCTTTTTCGCTTATCGACTTCTTTCTTTCTTTTTTGGCTCGTGTTGGTCGTTCAGTAAAAATTGCATAAGCCTCGTTCTTTTTGTCTATTGCATCGCGGAATTCTTGGTCGAACCGGTCGTTATTTTTTCGCCGTGCTTGATATCCTAACACCTCTTCTGCGGAGGATTTGAGGCCGTCCCGTATTTTCATCCACTCATTTTCCACTGGCATATTTTAGATATTTTCATACATTGGTGTCAGGTGTTTATTACATGCTGACATGTAAGCCTGCGCCACTGTTTCTTCTTTAAGCTTGTCGACATTGAATTTACGAGCTCTATTCGTTTTCAAATATTAACGACAAGCTATTCGGCATCGATACTGAGCTCTGACTAAATAGTGATCAGAGTCACAATTCGCCCCGCGGAGGGTTTATACATCAAGTATGCTTAGTACTGCGCGAAAAAACTGACAGTATTTCTGTAACGATCTACGGAGAACACGGAAGGAGAGGAAGCGAAAAACAAAATACAATGGAGGTAAGAAAAGACTGATAAAGCCGCTTTTCATTTTCAGACTGGCTAACGACAAGATTGACGGGAAACCTTCAGCTCCATAGAGCCTTGAGTGTCCGGCACCTTTGGTGATACTTTCCCCAATCCACTGCCCATATTCTAACGAGATTAAATCCGGCTCCAGCTGCTGGTATAAAAGCCAGGATAGCGATCTCCCCTTTTTTTCCGAGTTCTATCTTGGCAAAAGTGCCCGGATATCGATAGCCTCCTACTTTCAGAGTCCAACCCAGGCATGAGAGCCAGGATAGCGAACTCCCCTGCCCACACACATAAGACTCGTGCTACAACAAGTAACGCATAAAAGATTGGCGATGCGAAGCAACTCATAAAAATTTGGTATTTAACTCATAAATATATGGCGTTACACCTACACTACGAGTTATGTAAAAAGAATGTAGAGCTTTCCCTTCCCTTGCAGGTTGGGCGAGGCTCCGACAACCTCTTCATCGACTACTTTCTCTTGCGCAAGAGTTCCAACTCGTACATTGAATGTAATGAAATTCAGAAAATATCACTGATTTACAAATTTGATGGCATCATTCAACATCAACATAATAATTTGCGTGGTGCAACAGCCCTTATCCTTCTTATAATATTTCGTACTTAGTTTCAGCGTTAATATTTTTACATCTTACCCTTTGTGCTGTAAGTTGAGCGGCACTAAGTTCAATTGTGAGATTCGCAAGTTCTGCCTTCACGCGACTCTCATTATGTTGGCTATTGGAGAGTCTAACTTCCAATTCATCTATTTGCTTCTTATAGATGTTTCCAGTTTCTTCCGAGGATCTAAAATTGTGCAAATTATTTAATCAATTCATCATCTTTCTCTACTCTTTACGTACCTCATTAAATTGGAAATCTTTGTTTCTAAAATTTGATTCTTTCCTTGGAAACTATTCGACAACTCCAACATGTGCGTAAGTTCTTTTTCCAAAAAGTCCTTACGATTTTTCAACGCCTCGTTTTCAGATTCGAGATTTTTAATGTGCTCGCTCTTGTGCTCGTCCAGACGTTGCAGATCGTTCGAAAGTTTGTGAAATGCCAGATCCTTTTTCTTATCAACTTGAATTGCAACCGCAATTTTCTGCTGATATTCAAGCAATTTCGCTTGAAGAGCTTGAATTGTGCGTTCACAATGCTGGCGCCGAAGCCTCTCTTCCTGCAATGCAAGACTCTCGTCGTTCTCGTCCTGGCCCCAAATCTCACTTAGACTGATCAGTGGTTTCCCGTTGGGTTCCTGCTTCGACCAGTTCGAAGCTTCCATTCTGGCGGTATCCGCTATCGCGCCAATAGCCGAACAGTCCGGTTTCCTCTGAAGATAGCTATCGATTTCTTGGAGTATTCCGTTATTGTCGTTTTTCGTACCGAAACGTTCGTTTTTTGAAACGTTCGTTAAAGTACTTTCCGTGCATTTCGGCGTGGAGTGGCAGAATTGACGCGGTGATATGTTGCCGAGCCGCTTGCGAGAGTCAGCAGATCGCACAGTACAGTTCGAAATCGAGGAAATGTCTGAACTTGTAGAGAAATTCCGTTCGATCTGAGACAAGCGGGCGTTGATACTTTCCAGCTCGGATTGGCTCGACATGAATGCGAATTGAAAGTCGGAAAAATTTGCACTTATCTCGTCATCAGGACTTGGTTCGACAAAGAAGAATTTCGGTGGTATTAGGAGCAGGACTTCCGTATCATCCGAATCACTCATTACACAATTACACTACATTCAGAAAATACTACTTTGCACAATTCATCGTTTCTCTCGAATTGCCGTAAACAAATCCCACATCTGACAGTTGTTATCAGCAGTAATGATTTCCCCCGTAATATTTTACAACTTTTTTTTACTTCGGAAAAATGAAATGTGACAGCCGCAACATTTGCTACTACTGCAACATTTGCTGCTACTGCAACATTGCTACTGCAACATTTGCTGCTACTGCAACATTTGCTGCTGCTGCAACATTGCTACTGCAACATTTGCTGCTACTGCAACATTTGCTGCTACACACGTGAAGTATGCTGCAGTTCAACTTGAAGGGGTCGAAATTGAAATTAACGGAAATACACGGGAAAAAACATTTCGAGTTTTTAAACTCGTCTGTCAATTTGTTTTTTAGAAAGTGGAAAGTTTGGTTTATATTTAATTTGTTGTTTTTAATCGATTGTAATTGAATTTCACAGCATATAAAGGTATATATCATTAAAATTTCTCGAAATTCTTAAAGTTTTGAGTGGATCCTTCCAGTACTAATTTTAACAACTTGCGGACGGGATGTGGGTGAGCAGATCTTTGTTCATGCCCTAAGGGTTCTTACCTCTAAGGATTGGAATTTTTGAGATCATAAATGAATTAAATTTTCTACTTACTGCCGTTTTGAAAATCATGGCTAATAGGATTAGTGATATTGTAGAGAACCCTCTCGAAGTGTATCAGTCTGGATAAAGGGTTGTCTTGTACAGACCATAAAAATATCCTGCGGATAATAATTAAGGTGTCAGCCGAAATGGTTTTGCCACCACATCTCATGTTTATCGACTTCGAAAAGGCGGCGAAAT
The DNA here is from genome assembly GCA_963669355.1 of Chorisops tibialis. NCBI lineage: Eukaryota > Metazoa > Arthropoda > Insecta > Diptera > Stratiomyidae > Chorisops > Chorisops tibialis. Next base: position 107,514,347 of record OY770262.1, on the reverse strand, counting down.
ATTTTTGGGGTGAGAAATATTTTTGAATTTCTAAAAACAACAAAAATTCTCATGTCGACATGTCGAGCAAGGATATCGAATGTGGAAGTGCTAAATGCGGAAAATACAAAAAGTTAGTGAAAGACAGCGATTCAGTAGTCCAACGCGATGGTTCCAGTAAAAAATGGTTTCATGCTAAGTGCATAAAAGTTAGTGATGAGGATTATGCCAGGATGCAAAAGTTGGAGGTGAAACTTCTTTGGCTCTGCAATCAAGTTGGAGATTCTTTAAAATTCTGTCAAAATCAGTCCGATCAAAGCTTTCTACATATCAAGCTAGGCGGAACTGACGTAGCGGCCATCTTGAATGACTCCAATGGGTGTGACGTCATGAATTTTTCCATTTCAAAAAACCACCTGTATTATTTTTGTACAATCTTGTCATAAAAATACGTTTTACCGAAAACAACACAAAGGCATAATTAAGTTGAATTCAGCACAGAAATATTACAAGAGTGCATACTTTTTCATAATAACTCAGTTTTCTAACTTATAACTCAAAATCTAAATTCTAAAGCGGCAACAGTACCTACAGACAAACGGACAAAATGTTATAATGGTGGAATAGTTGTCAAACCGAAGGGACAGCAAAACTCAGATTGCACCATGTCGCTGATTCGAAATGAAATAAGACACTCGAGTTTGAAGTCTACAATAGTCTTCAGATAGCTACTATGCATGGAGCAATCCTAATAAAAACGGACAACAAAGCGAATAACGCGATACTTCTTTAAGAAATGGAAGCCAAACTTGGCTACTTCTGTATTATTGTGCAGACAAGACAATGAGCCCCACGTAAAATAATCCACAAATTTGAAAGGGAGTATTCCAGTGAATAGTTATTGTCTCATATCAAGTCCCTTAATCAAGATGTAGATCCTGATTCAGAAATAAAAATAGTTCATTCTAAAACTAGTACAAAAACAAACAAAAATATCACGTTTGTGGAAGTAAACGGTTGTTTATATAACCGTGTTTTCAATAAATATATAAACATAGACTTCAGTAGTCACTACTGTAAAGAAGACTTCAACTTACTGAGGTGTCAAAGTTTTGGTCACTCTTCGAAAAAGTGTACACAATCACACGATACTTATGCGAAATGTACAGGATCGCATAGAGCAAGTGAATGTAATCACGTCTCAGTCAAATGCAGTAGTTATTCTCCCAAAAGGTCTGGCAATTGTCTCCACAGCGCCGACAGTGTAGAATGTCCGGAATATCAAAAAGTTTTAAAGGTTGTACAAAATAAAACTGATTATTTCTGTATAAAACTGTAAATATGGATAAATGCATGAAAATCTTATATGCTAATCTACGAAGTATCAGAAATAAAATAACAGAATTAGAAGCACACCGTTTGCAAAACACTGACATCCAAGTTCTAATATTCGCTGAAACATGGTTTAGCAACTCAGAACAGCAATACTTTAATCTAAAGGGTTTCACTGCTTTACATAACCGCCGTGATTTTGGTCAAGGAGGGAGCACTGCTATTTATATTAGGAAAGATATCAAATTTCGAACAATCCTGATTGATAATGCTTACCATACAATAATAGTCGAGTTAATTAAAGACAATTCACCTTTAACACTTTTTATAATCCACCTTCTGCCTCGAAGGATCCATTTATTGAATACCTTGATGCAATCTACTCAAAATATCCAAGGATTCTATCAGTGGCTGACATTAATATTGAGATACTAAAAGAGAATCAGACATCACAAAACTATCACGAAATGCTGAAGATCAACAAAATTGAGATTCTAAATCGGGCCTCTCCTACAAGATACACGGTGCAATCTGGCAAATTATTAGACCATGTATCCACAAACATTCTAAAAATTATTAATAATCATAGCATCCATTATGATGACTGGCCAGAACTTGACCAAAAAGTGCTGACACTAACAATCAAGCATACTAAAATTGAAAGGGTTAAAATGGAAAAAAATCACATCAAATTACTCGATATTGATGCTTTTAAAACTGAGGCAAACTTGAATATCAATAAAATATAAACTGCCAACAAGTCGGGCGAAACTTTATTATTCTTGGGACAAGTTGCGGATGAGGGGAAATTCAATATGCAGTTTAGAGTGGTTAGGGAAGGCTAAGTGAAAGGGAGTTCTTGGGCAGGGCTCTTGTTAATTTAACAATATTTCATTCGTTTCTGCAAGTTTAGGTTCTTATGAGGGGAGGAGGAGGGATAATAGTAAGGCTGGGTGGATGTTAATAGCTTTTTAATTAGTTGCTTGAATCACGTCCAATATTCTCTGTATAGAATGTGTTTCATAGACGAAGTTGCATAAAATTTTCATAAAATTCGGTGTATTTTACATTCGCGAAACCGAACATTGGTATGGGAGGGAGTAGAGACGGTAATGGAATCGTAAAATTAAATATGTAGTTTTATTTCGCTTCTCTTGTACGGTACTTGTTTAAAATTTCAGTTCGTAACTTTTATTTTGTTGGTTATTAGTTGATTTAATGAAATTGGTCGAAATCATAGTTTTGTATGGGAGGGGGTAGAAGAGCAAGCGCGATTTCAAAACTTTTAACGTAATTTCATTTCAATTATTTTTGTAAGTTTTTATGCAAAATTGCAAATTGATAGCTTTTGATAGTTAGGTGATAATTGATTTCTTAAAAATGGTCAAAAAAATAATTTTGTATGGGAGGGGGTAGAAGTTTTAAAGGTTTTCGACCAGTTAATATTTCGTATATTTAGGGATTTTTTTTAAATGCATTTCGCAAATTTTCAAGTTTCTACCTTAAAATTTCACTCAAAAATTTTCAGTTTACTTGTTTTTTCAATGCACATGAAACACCTTGTGCACGATAGACCGGGGGGTCGGCTTATAACAATTATGGATCAAGTTATTATTATTTTTCTATGTACATCAAATAGACGTATCCACATGCAAAATTTAAACTTTGTATCTTTCACCAGAGCCCTAAAAAAATTACTCAAAATTTTCGACATTTACACCTACCAACTTAAAATTTTTACCAAAATTAGCCATTATATATGTAGTTCTACAATCTGACAAATTTTCGATTTGATATCTGTACACTTTTATGAGATATAAGGTTTTGTAATTTTGAAAAGTGCGCCATTTTTTATATGCTCCCCATTTCCCCCCACTACTATTATTTCAATATGTTATATTTTTTTTGTATTTTCCCAAAATAGCTTAATATAAGTTTCAAGTTTCAATTACATAGCTTAAGAGATAGTTCAGATATTCATTTTTAAGTGTTTTTCTTTGCACCCCCCCCTGACCCTCCCCCTTACAATAATTAACCACTCTCTAAGCTGATTTCGATGGAACTATATGCCACCTTGACGGTCCCAAAATATGAATTTTTTACGATAAGTAATTTCGAAGATATAATCATTTGAAAAAACAATTCGGCCGACAATTTGTTTTTAGCCCCCCCTTTTCGGACGCCAATGGATAAAAAAATTAAATTATTTTTAAAAGTTGTCCCACAAACCCGTCTATATGTGTGTTGAGTTTTAGCTTCCTAGCTGTTACCATGGTTGAGATATTTGAATTCGTATTTTTCAGCTTTAGCGCTCCCCCCCGCCTCCCCCTGAACCCGTACACCTCCCAAAATGGGTATCTGCCTGAGATCCGCAACTATCTACAATCCCCCAAAAATGAACTTTCTATCTTGAAGGGTTTGGGAGTTAATGTGCGCTGAGCGTACACACCGGCGTACGGCGGACGGCGTACAGACAGACGGATTTTTTTTTGCATTTTTAGGCTAATTTAGTCATGAAACGCGAAAAAACAAAATTTCAGGGTAGTAAATTTTTTTTTTCCAAGTCGATCACAATACTTTATTATTAAAATAATAAAGTAAAATGATTTATAAATAGAAGCGCTAATCAACTCAGCGAAGGAAAGAGCAAGCAGACTCAAAACGAGCCGGCGGACTTAGGGATATTGAGCTCTTGCCTCTTGTGAAGGCAGTGAAACATCAGATGCTGTTGCAATAATAGGATTTGATTTCGAAGTGGTATAGCAGAGTTTCTCGCGAAACTTACAGCTGATTAGCTTTCTCAGCAATTACAGTATTGTCACTATCAACGAGAGGTGGTGTAGATGAAGTTATGATATTATTATTAACCGTTTCGACCAATGACCAGACAGATCTTGAGCCTTTTGTGCACTGAAGGATCTTCCGGATATGATTTCACAAACTTTCTTACCGACACTTTACTTGATTGATTATTTCCTAATGCAGTGGTGGTCACGAATTTAGCATACAAGTGGAAATATTTTCTACTGTTTCATGATTTTCAGTCCAATTTTTATACTCAAGATGAAATCTGAGAGTATTATAAGTTTGCTCTAAAGTTTGTAACGCGAAGAAATAAGGCTCGGAGAAAAAAATGAATGATACAGAAGTTAATATTATCACTCAAAAATTTCAAAACCGGATGTCCGTCCGTCCGTGCGCTCTCTAGCTTGAGAACGCGTTGAGCTAGAATGCTCAAATTTCGTACATGTCGTTTTTGACAAAAAAGTAAGGTCAAGTTCGTGAACGAGCCAAATCGCTCCACCCCTTCTACCCCCTCCCATACAAAATGATACAATTTCGCAATCTGACAATAAACGGATTTTCCCGAAAAGCACAACTGACATTGATCTGAAATTTGGAATGTAATACTTTTATGATGATTCCAATCTACTCTATAAAAAAAATTTTTGTATTCCCGCCTCCTTCCACCACCACCCATACAAACTGCACTTTTTCATGAAATGCTCTAAACCAATTTACTCAGTGCGTATAATAGTTATAGAGCTGAAATTGTGCAGGAAATATTTATTTAAAATTATTAGTAAGACTAAAAAAAATGAGACGATTAGCTGTACGCCTTCTACCTCCTCCCATACAAAATGACACAATTTCGTAATTTCACAATAAACGGATTTGCTCGAAAAATGTAACTGCTATTTATCTGAAATTTGGAATATATTACTTCTATGATGATACAAATCTGCTGTACAAAAGTTATTTGAGTCCTCCCCTTCCTTCCACCACCTCCCACACAAACTGCACTTTTTCATGAAATGCTATAAGCCAATTTACTCAGTGCGTATAAAATTGATCGAGCTGAAATTGTGCACTAAATATTTATTTAGAATTATTAGTAGAACCGAAAAAAATTTAGACGATTAGCCTTACCCCTTCTACCCCCTCCCATACAAAATGACACAATTTCACAACTTTATAAAAAGCCGATTTTCGTGAAAAGTATAAATGCTACTGATCTGCAATTTAAAACAAGTCAAAAGCATGATGTTTATAGTTATTTCTGAAAAGTCATTCAAAACTCGCCCCTCCTTCTATCACCTCCCATACAAACTGCCCTACTTCACTACATCCAATACACTAATTTTCTCAGTACCTATTAAATTTTTAAACCCTAAATTTTGCATAAAACATTTTGATAGCAGCCTTAACGTCATGTAAAAAAATTAGTTCAATGGAGTCACCCCCTCTACCACTTCCTCTACAAAAATTTCTCTTTCATCTAGAGTATCGCACGATTGGGCTTTATGCCCAATCGTACACCTATTATGTTTATACTCTAGATGAAATCTGAGAGTATTATAAGTTTGCCACAAAGTTTGTAACGCCAAGAAATAAGGCTCGGAGAAAAAAATGAATGATACAGAAGTTCATATAATCACTCAAAAATCTCAAAACCGGATGTCCGTCCGTCCGTCCGTCCGTCTGTCCGTCTGTCCGTCTGTCCGTCTGTCTGTCCGTCTGTCCGTCTGTCCGTCCGTGTCCTCTCTAGCTTGCGAACGCGTTGAGCTAGAAAGTTAAAATTTTGTATACATCGTTTTTAACAAAAAAGTAAGGTCAAGTTCGTGAACGAGCCAAATCGCTCCACCCCTTCTACCCCCTCCCATACAAAATAACACAATTACGCAATTTATCAATAAACGGTTTTTCTCGAGAAGTATACATGCTATTGATATGAAATTTAGAATATAATACTTTTATAATGATATCATTCTACTGTATAAAAATTACATGTGTCCTCCTCCTCCTTCCACCACCTCCCATACAAACTGCACTTTTTAATGAAATGCTTTAAACCAATTTACTCAGTGCGTATAGAATTGATTGAGCTAAAATTGTGTAGTAACTATTTATTTATAATTATTAATAAGACCAAAAAAAATTAGATGAATAGCCTTACCCCTTCTACCCTCTCCCATACAAAATGACACAATTACGCAATTTATCAATAAACGGCTTTTCTCGAAAAGTATAAATGCTCTTGATATGAAATTTGGAATATAATACTTGTATAATGATTTCATTCTACTGTATAAAAATTACATGTGTCCTCCCCCTCCTTTCACCACCTCTCATACAAACTGCACTTTTTCATGAAATGCTTTAAACCAATTTACTCAGTGCGTATAAAATTGATTGAGCTGAAATTGTGCAGTAACTATTTATTTATAATTATTAATAAGACAAAAAAATTTTAGACGATTAGCTTTACCCCTTCTACCCCCTCCCATACAAAATGACACAATTTCACAACTTTATAAAAAGTCGATTTTCCTGAAAAGTATAAATGCTACTCATCTGCAATTTAAAACATTTCAAAAGTATGATGTTTATAGTTGTTTCTGAAAAGTCATTAAAAACTCGCCCCTCCTTCTATCACCTCCCATACAAACTGGTCTACTTCACTACATCCAATACACTAATTTTCTTAGTACATATTAAATTTTTAAATCATAAATTTTGCATAAAACATTTTGATAGCAACCTTAGCGTCATGTGAAAAAATTAGTTCAATTTCGTCACCCCCTCTACCACTTCCCCTACAAAATTTCTTAAGATACAAATATTTCTCTTTCATCTAGAGTATCGCACGATTGGGCTTTATGCCCAATCGTACTCCTGTTATGTTTTTTCTTGAGTTTTGCCCACGATTTGATGATTATGTCCCGTTTTTATACTCTAGATGGAATCTGAGAGTATTATAAGTTCGCTCTAAGGTTTGTAACGCCAAGAAATAAGGCTCGGAGAAAAAAATGATGAATACAGAAGTTAATATTATCACTCAAAAATCTCAAAACCGGATGTCCGTCCGTCCGTCCGTCCGTCCGTCCGTCCGTCCGTCCGTGCGCTCTCTAGCTTGAGAACGCATTGAGCTAGAAAGTTCAAATTTTGTACACGTCGTTTTTGACAAAAAAGTAAGGTCAAGTTCGTGAACGGGCCAAATCGCTCCACCCTTTCTACCCCCTCCCATACAAAATGACACAATTACGCAATTTCACAATAAACGGATTTGCTCAAAAAGTATAAAAGTTATTGGCCTGAAATTCAGAATATATTACTTTTATGATAATATCAATCTATCGTATAAAAATTGTGTGTGTCCTCCTTCTCCTTCTACCACCTCCCATACAAACTGTACTTATCATGAATTACTCTAAGCCAATTTCCTCAGTGCTTATAAAATTCAGCGGGCTGAAATTGTGCACCAAATATTTATTTAAAATTGTTAATAAGGTCAAAAAAAATGAGATGATTAGCTTCACCCCTTCTACCCCCTCCCATACCAAATGACACAATTTCGCAATTTGACAATAAATGGATTTACTCAAAAAGTATAAAAGCTATTGGTCTCAATTTTGGTATATGTTAATTTTTTAATGATTTAAATCTACAGTACAAAAATTATTTGCTTCCTCCCTTTCCTTCCACCCCCTCCCATACAAACTACACTTTTTCCTGAAATGCTCTAAGCCGATTTTCTCAGAACATATAACATTTGTTGAGCTCATATTTTGTAATAAACATTTAATTGATATTATTACTAAGATGAGAAAAAAAATATATGATTTGCTTCACTACTTCTACCCCCTCCCATACAATATGACACAGTTTCACAACTTCACAAAAAATCGATTTTCTTGAAAAGTATGAATGGCACTAGTCTGAAATTTAAGGGATGCCAATTTTATAATATTCCTAGTTATTTCTGAAAAAATCATTAAAATTCCTCCACTCTTTCTACCACCTCCCATACAAACTGCACATTTTCACTAAATCAATCTCACTAATTTTCTCAGTTCCCATTCAGTTTTTGGAGTAAGCATTTTGTATAAAACATTTTCATAGCTACTTTAGCATGATGTCGAAAAAATTAGTTCAATGCTATCATCCCTTCTAACACTCCCCATACAAAATTTCTTGGGATCACAAAAAATTCTATTTCATCTAGAGTATCGTAAGATTGCGCTTTATGCGTAATCGTAGCCCTGTTATGTTTTTCATTTAGTTTTTTTCTTCCCATTCTTTTCTATATCAGTTTAATTGTGAATAAGATGAAAACAAGCTGAACACGAATTTAGCACAAAATGAAAAACTGTTTATTATAAGCGAAAAACAAAATAACGAAGAACATATTTCTACGTATGAATTTAGTATTTTGACGGATATCCTTTATTTTTAATGACAGCAGCGCATCTCATCAGTAGGCTCTCTACCAGTGTCATACAGCGTTCTCTCAGAATTGTATACCAAGCTTTTTTAATTTCGATCCAAAAATCGGTCATATTTTTTGATTTGACTACGTGAATATGCTCATCATTGTGTTTACAATGTTTTTGTATTCATGCTGATCCATTCTTGTGTCAATTTTATGTATAGGGCTAACGTCGTACCAAGAAAACGCAGTCCACACTTATAAGTGTACTTTGGATGGTGCTGCATGTTTTGAAGACGGATCCGAACCGAGAAAACTTTGATTCGTAACTCCAAAGCACATTTTTCCAAAAAATCAAAGGTTGTTGCAAGTGCTCACGGGCAAACGCAATTCGAGTTTTTAATTTTTTTTTTGTGACACAATTGGCTCGTTCTGTGCAATGGATCCACGCAATTGTTTTTGATTGAGCCGTCTTCTTATTGTCCTTGAGGATACGTCAATGCCAAATTCCGACGAAATATATTTTTTTATAATGGTCGAGCTATTAAAAGGGTTCTTGATTGAGGCTCTAAAAATCAGACTTTAATTGTTGTTTTTCGTTGTTAGGTTGCTGTTTAACATTTTTAGAGCTTCCATATTGTTGCATATGGCTCAATGCATTGTACACCATCTTTCTGGAACATCTTAAAGCACTAACAATTTGCGTAGCGGTACTTCCACTGCTCTTCATTTGCTAAACTACCTGCCGCTGAGTCTCTGTGCACCATGTACATACCTTTCGCAATTTCTAAACACACATTTTTTAAGCAACAATCATAAATGAAATTAAATAACGCAATTCTTGCCAATTAATTTGATTTAACACAAACAAAAGCCCGAAATTAGTAAGATTTCAAAGGTGTGCTAAATTCGTGGCCAGCTTGATCACGTACTACTTGCAATCAAGTGAGAATAGAAAAAAAGGGAACAAAGGAACCAGACTAAATTAACGGGACATGATCAACCCATCATAGCCAATACTCAAGAAAGTCGACTAAAAAGCATAAAACAGTAAAAAATATAACATTTGCACTTATAAGTTACAGATACCGAGTGTGCTGAATTCGTGGCCACCACTGTATGTGAAACTTAATAAAGCGAACAAATGAGTGCGACAAAAATTATTGAAATTCAGTGTTAGTCAAACCCCATTCTTTTCACACGGAAAAACTTTTCAATCTACAAATACATACATTCCAAAATTTAATCAACCGATTTTGAAATTTTCATGACAATCAACGAGAATAAAGGATTTTAAGTGCTCAGACCTCTCTCATTAACCGAAATAACATTCGAGACAAGTTAGAAGTTTCGCTCAAATTAATTATCCATTTTAACTTCATTATCCCTTCAAATAAGAAAGTTTCCTGCTAGTAGCAATAGTGTACTGCACTCTGTCTGCATAATGGATCTGAGAAACTTTAAAAGAAAAAGACATGCACCCGATTAAATTGATTGAGCGCATAAAATTCTCTTGTTGAAAGCTTTCTTCTTCGTAACTAGCTACTGTGCTTCTTCAGATTACATTGTTTCACGACAAGTTTACATTTGTAGAAGGATCTAGAAGGACACGTGTAAACTGAATACGCTCTGTTTTTTAGATACGTACTCTTATCTGTATTCATTTTAGTATACGGTTATAATAAGATCGTTAAGAAAACATTGTGGATGATGGAGCTCGTTTTTAAAAATGTCTTTCGTCTTAGTCCGTTTAAATCTTTTTATTATTACGATTTTTTTTATCCATAATTTTATTTTTGTGTTCTTTCCAGAGGATGAAGGTGCCCGAGTTAAAGGAAGACGCATGACACTGTCAGATATTACAGGGAAAAGTTTACGATGGAAATCATTTAATGGAACATGGTCAAATGGTAAAACTCTTAAAATAGAAAACTTCAAAGAAAATTTCATTACAATTTACAATTTATTAAGACATGGAGCTTATCTATAGAGACCCAACTGGAGGTCTATCGGTTTTAAATTTAGAAAATTACACAACAAGAATATTAATGACCAATTCCACATTTGTAAGTTTTTAATAATTTTAAGAGAGTTAATTTTAAATAATTGAATCCCATTCTTATTTTAGAGACAACTAAACGCTGAATCTTTTATAGTGTCACCGGATCAAAAATATGTGCTATTGGTATCAGACACCAATGCAATCGGATCGAGGTAAATTAAGTTCGTTCTTTTGCATAAATTCTATAGATTGTTTGCGAAGGATCACATCTTATTGAATCAAGTGTTTGAGTTGACAAGGAAATATGATATATAAAGCCTTCTTATTATTAAACCGCATTTAAATTTTTCAATACAATTAAATTTGAATAAAATATCTTTTTCTTCCTTCAGATACCATGTGTACGAAGTCCAAACGCGAAATACATTCCCATTAGCGCCAAAAGAAAACACAGCCGATGCACCATTGCTTCAGCTAGTTATGTGGGCACCAAATAATGCCATCACAAGTACGAATGGCATCAATAATAACGGAAAACAACTCCAATCAATAAATCAAGGATCAACTAGTGGCAAATCACAGTCACAAGCTATAGCATTCGTGCACGAGAACGACTTGTACTACAAACCTAAAGTACAGGGAGATCTTGTTTGTAGATTAACGACAACAGGTTGGTACAGAAATGGAAATATTCTAAGTACTTCATATTTCTTTTTAATCACAATGATTAATATCTTAATTTCATATTCTAGGCGAGCATGGCATAATATTCAACGGCATACCGGATTGGATGTATGCAAATGTTGCTGAACTGAGCAGCGATACGTTAGCATTTTCGCCGGACGGAATGTTTTTATCGTTTTTGGCTTTTAACGATAGCTTAGTGCGAGAATATAAGTAAGTACGGACTGCTAAAGCGATTTATGGAAGTAATTACAAAATTTTATTCATGTTAATGTTATGCAAGGAAAGTAATATTGTAACGTTTGATTTGTGTACGATCTTTGAAACCTCTTCGAACTTTATCAGAGCCAGAAATATAACAAATAATTTCGATCAATATATTTCCTGTTAAAATTCTTTGTATTATATTTTTTTTCCAAGAGGCGCGATCATAAGAATTGGCACTTAGTTTTTGCCAGAATTTGTTTATTCCTCTGGCTTCCTCTACAACTGCTCGATTCCATTTACTACATGGTCGATCAACCCGACCTCTTCCTTCCTTAAGGATTATAATCCAAAGCTTGTTTGGAGATGTTTAGCTATTGCTTCATCAAAGTGTGACCGGTCCACTCCTATTCTCCTTTTTGAATTTTTTGTCATAGCTTAGTTGTACTACAAAGTTCGTCGTTCGAGATGAAATCTTGTCAACATCCCTAAAATGCATGCGAGGTATTAGTGCTCGAAAGTTTGCATTTTCTTTGTAAGCTTAACGGTCACATTCCATGTAGCACAACCATCACAGCCACTCGGTTTTGATGCATGCATGAAACACTCGCTTTGTGGTAAGGAATATTTCTCTTCCCTTCCAGAAAGGGGAAAGAATGCCAAAGGCTTCGCAAACTTTATTTACACGAACCTCAATATCTCTTTCAACTCAGTCTATGCCAATAATGCTTCCGAGATAACAAAAATCTAGCACCTTTTCTACTTCTTGTTCGTTAAAGACATTGGGTGTTCTTGTGCTCGTTCCTGGGTGGATGTATTTGGTTTTACGCACATTTATTTTCAGTCCTGCCTCTTTGCATTTGAAATGCACTGTTATTGCCGTTTAACACAAGACTTAATCTTTTCCGAATTACGAAACAAATCCTCCACACACGCTCGCCCTTTTTATATCTCCTCACGTGCGTTCCAGAAGGTTTTCCGCTGTGCCCGTTGCGTAATTATTTGTGTGTATCACGTGCGTGTTTGAGAACAGTTCAAGGCCAAACAATTGAAGATCGCAAACACGCCGCCTCAAATTGAGTCTTGTAAATGATCTTGAACCATCGAAAACTAGAGCCGTTAGATTGTTATGAACGATACTTTCGGTTCTGATAACTTCCGTTGTTTTCTCTACTTCAAAATCCCTTTTGAGATCCTCCACTTCGATGGAGATGCCCTCGATCTTTACAGTATTTTCACTGAAATTTTATTCTAGAAGTTTTGCGTCGAACTGCTCTTTACTTTTCTTCTAAATTTCAGATACACTTGGATGGGCGAAAATATTAAATATCCCGAAGTTCGAACAATTCGATATTCCAAAGCGGGAACAATAAATCCCAATGTGACCGTTTATGTGGTAAATTTAACCGTGCTAAAATATATTTTCCCGCAACAAATTAAGCTTCCAGCTGGCATCTCAAACGGCAGTTATATCGGCGGTATGATGTGGACTTCACCGACCGATCTTTCGGTTACCATAACCGATCGGGAGCAGACCAAGGCAATGACGGTATTGTGTCGTGCTCCAGCCTTCGTGTGCTTTGAAGTTCATACAGAGGTAACGATTAGCGATGGTTGGGTCCTGCCAACCGAAAAGCCGATATTTTCGAAGTACAAAATAGCAAATCCGAGCACAGTAGCGCCACCTACTAACACAACTACTACATCCAGAATGAATACGACGACGAATTCAAATTCAACGAACGATAACGAATTTAGTACAGGCGGCTATGTACTGCGTCGACTTCCAGTCCGAGATGGCGAACACGGACATTTTCGACATGTCGTCTTCATATCAACGCTCGATAAGCGAACCGTACCATTGACAATGGGCCGTTTCGAAGTAACCGAAATTCTGGCATGGGACGAAATCAACGAAATTGTTTACTTTATGGCTGCGCCCGAACAGAAACCCGGCCAAAGACATCTCTACAAAATCTATCTACGGTTTAATGTGATCAAACCGAGCCGAGTTTATATTACATCGAGTCAACCGATTTGTCTTACTTGTGATAATTCTGCGTCTACCTATAAATTAGTTAATAATGTTAATGAAAATCAAACGGTCACAGACGAAGAGAATTCGTCCCTAGAGATTCCTAATAATTGCCTGTACAATAAGGTATACTTCAGTAAAGACTTTTCGTACTACGTTCAAGAATGCTTGGGACCCGATTCGCCATCGGTGTATCTAGTCGAGACTCAAAGCAATAGTAAAATATATGTTTTGCACGGTGGTGATTCGCTGCGACGACGACTCATCCAAATAGCGCTTCCACAAATCCGAACGTTCAGTGTTGAAATACGGCATGGTTTTCATGCACAGGTGCGACTATTTTTACCGCCGGGTATGAAAGAAGATGAGGAGGTAGCGTTTCCACTAGTTCTTGAAATGTAAGATAAAAATATTGTACAATTACTGATGCAGAATTTATAAAGTGAAGTTACCTTTGTGTTTGCAGAGACGCAGCTCCTGGATCGCAATTAGTTTCCGAGAAGTATCACGTCGACTGGAATTGGTACTTGTGTAGTCAGCGATCCATCATTATAGCGCAAATCGATGCACGAGGAAGCGGATTTCAGGGTGAACTACTACGACGGCAGGTTCACGGCAAGCTGGGCACTGTCGAGATCGAGGATCAATTAGGCGTGCTGACGTAAACTGCAACACTTATTTTATCAATTCGGAACATGCTTATCCGATTTATTCTCATTTCATAGATACCTTCGTGACAATCTGAAATTTATCGATCCGGCTCGAATATGCTCTTATGGATGGGGCTATGGCGGCTATGCAGCCGCGATGACTTTAATCGATGATTCGCAACAAGTCATACAGTGCAGCGTTGCTATAAATCCTGTGGTCTCGTTCGGCTATCATTGTTAGTTCTAGATTTAATGCGGCTTCTGAATTTGCACTTAAAATTATATTTCCTTCACAGATTCTTTCTTTACCGAGCGATACATTCCCATGAATGGAGATTATCTTCGAGCCCTACAGGAGTCCGATTTAACTATGAAATCAGCAAATATTAAAGGCCGAAATTTTATGTTAATTCATGGCACTGCTGATACATTCATACATCAGGAACACTCATTGATGCTGGCGAGATCATTAATCGATCAGGAAATTAAATTCAGACATCAGGTAATGTAGTAAATTTATTGAATCGATTATAATAAGTATAAACAACACGAACATATATTATAGTCTAAGAGGTCCAAGTGTCCTGCAAAGTGCGGAAGCTGGAAGTGTTTTCAGCTCTTCGTACGAAGTTCATCGGGGTGAGAGCGACGCTTCCCCTCCTTCGCAGACATAACAAAAAATAAACTGCCAACAAGTCGGGCGAAACTTTATTATTCTTGGGACATGTTGCGGATGTGTGGAAAGTCAATATGCAAGTAAGAGTGGTTAGGGAAGACTAAGTGAAAGGGAGTTCTTGAGCAGGGCTGTTGTCTATTTAACAATATTTCATTCGTTTCTACAAGTTTGGGTTTTTATGGAGGGAAGGAGGAGGGGTAATGGTAAGGGTGGGTGGATGTTAATAGCTTTTTAATTAATTGCTTGAATCACGTCCAATATTCTCTGTGTAGAATGTGTTTCATAGACGAAGTTGCATAGAATTTTCATAAAATTCGGTGTATTTTACATTCACGAAACCGAACATTTGTATGGGAGGGGGTAGAGTAGGTAGGGGAATCGTAAATTTTGATATGCAGTTTTATTTCGCTTCTCTTTTAAGGTGCTTTTATAAAATTTCAAGTTCATAGCTTTTAGTTTGTTGGCTATTAGATGATTTATGAAATTGGTCGAAATCATAGTTTTGTATGGGAGGGGGTAGAAGGGCAAGCGCGATTTGAAAATTTTGAAAGCAATTTCATTTGAATTATTTTTATAAGTTTCAATGCAAAATTTGAAATTGATAACTTTTAAGAGTTAGCTGATAACTTATTTCATAAAAATGCTCGAAAAAATAATTTTGTATGGGAGGGGGTAGAGGAGGTAGGGGAATCGTAAGACTTGTGATGCAATTTTCTTTCTTTTTAGTTGTAAGGTGCTCGTACAAAATTTCAAGTTCATAGCTTGCAAATTGTTTGTTATTAGTTGATTTAATGAAATTGGTCGAAATCATACTTTTGTATGGGAGGGGGTAGAAGGGTAAGCGCGATTTCAAAACTTTTAACGTAATTTCATTTCAATTATTTTTGTAAGTTCTTATGCAAAATTTCAAATTGATAGCTTTTAATAGTTAGGTGGTAATTGATTTCTTGAAAATGGTCGAAAAAATAATTTTGTATGGGAGGGGGTAGAAGTTTTAAAGATTTTCGACCAGTTAATAATTCATTCTTTTAGGGATTTTTTTTAAATGCATTTCGCAAATTTTCAAGTTTCTACCTTAAAATTTCATTCAAAAATTTTCAGCTTATGTGTTTTTTCATTTCACATGAAACACCTTGTGCACGTTAGACCAGGGGGGTCGGTGCATAACAATTGTAGAATTTTTATTATTTTTTATGTATGTACAATAAATTGATATATTGACCTGCAAAATTTAGACTCTGTATCTTTTACCAGAGCTCTAAAAAAACTACTCAAAATTTTCAACATTTTTGCTTTCCACCTCCCTCCCCTTACACCCCCTTACTTAATTTTTTTACCAAAATTAAAAACTATATAGTTCTATGATCTGACAAATTTTTGATGTGATATCTGCGCTGAATTTTGAGATATAATGGTTTAAAATTTTGGAAAGTTCAATGCTCCCCATTTTCCCCCACTACTATTTAGTCCAAATATTATATTTTTTTTGTATTTCTTTAGTATAGCTTAATATAAGTACTAAGTTTCAATTGCATAGCTCAACAAATAGCCGAGATATTGATTTTTAAGTGTTTTTCTTTGCACGCCCCCTGACTCTCCCCCTTACAATAATTAGCCTCTACGTAAGCTGATTCCAGTGAATCTGTATGCCACCTTGATGGTCTAAAATTATAAATTTTTTATGCTAAGTAATTTCGAAGATATAATCATTTGAAAAAAAAATTCGGCCGACAATTGGTTTTTAGCCCCCCCTTTTTGCACCCCAATGGATAAAAAAATTAGATTAATTTTAAAAGTTGTCCCATAAACCCTTTTATATGTATATTGATTTTTAGCTTCCTAGCTGTAACCATGTTTGAGATATTTGAATTCTTAGTTTTCGGTTTAAGTGCTCCCCCCGCCTCCCCCTGAACCCTTACACCTCCAAAAATGAGTGTCCTTCTGAGATCCGCAACTACCTACAATCCCTCCAAAAATGAGCTTTCTATCTCGAAGGGTTTGGGAGTTAATGTGCTCTGAGCGTACACACCGGCGTACGGCGTACGGCGGACGGCGTACGGCGTACGGCGGACGGCGTACAGACAGACGGATTTTTTTTTTTTGCATTTTTAGGCTAATTTAGTCACGAAACGCGAAAAAACAAAATTTCAGGGTAGCAAATTTTTTTTTTTTCCCAAGTCGATCACAATACTTTATTATTAAAATAATAAAGTAATACACCATCAAGTTAAGCCAACTGTTTTGTAGCGCGACTGACCTCTTTTGATCGGCCGCGAAAATACCTAGGACGCAGTCAGATGCTATATCTGCCTGTGATAATTTAGCCGTACGGTTCTGTTACCGTACTGCCGGGTTTTGGAATCACGATTTAATTCAAAGAAAACACAAGATTCAACGAAAACGACGATCTTTATTCTTTAACTGTTTAATTCGGAATGCCTCGATCTTCGGATTATAATCAAATATATAATTCCTTAGTGCTGCAGAATAAGCTCTGTCAGCAAATTCACAAAAAACAAAACAAATGAAACCAAACGATAATTATGCGGCAAGAAACGAAATGTCTCAAGTTACAGATTGTGCATTACATAGAATGTGCTGATGGCAATATGAATTTATGTCAATAAAAATGCTGAGGGCAGTTAAAATTAATGTGTTTTTATGCTGAAGGCAAGTTACTAAGAAATATGATGAGAGCAATTAAATTCTTATTTGTTTATGCTGAAGGCAAGTTAATAAAAAAAGTGCTGAGGGCATCTTGTATTGAATTTCATTGCAAAGAAACTGCTGATCACTTGAACATCCTCCCCCGCGTTGACCCCTAGGTCAACTCTGCTTCCTCATGTACGGTTAAGCAGAAGGCTCCAGCCGGTAGATTTCTCGGACTCGCCACGGGCAAGATGGTTGGTTCAGCCTGCCTTCGGGTCTTCCTTCTAAACCACAGTACTAACGCGAGTAGTATGACTGTAATCATGAGAAACAAGCCGAGGTAGCTTATAGCAAATTGGTGTATGTCCACAGGATGTAGCTGGGTATGAGGTAACTCTGCTTGCCCTTGAAGTGTGGTGATCTTTTCCTTCAGCTCTTGAAGATTCTTCTGAAAAGAGTCGTAAGAACTTGGTTTGTATACGAAATGTGTCGCGTTTGATTGTACAGATGGCTCCACGAAACTCCTGGTCGGTACAAAAGTTGTATTGAAGGAGCTCGGAAACAGCTTGTGAGCTTGGATTGACACGTGTTCTTCTTTGATGGCGCAATCATCGTTCAGTTGGAGAATTCCGGGTCCGTCTAGGGTTGTTTGGGACACCGTGTTGTCGCAAACGATATTGATGGCTGCTTTTGGCCTCACGAAGTACAGCCACTGATTAGGGCTTAGCAACTGGGTCCAACGAATTGGTTGATCCACTTTAGTCAAGGTACAATTACTGGGCGTCGTCCTATGACTAACGAAGCTGAATTCGCAAGCACTAGTAGATGATCCTGCGCGGTACATGGGATGTAGTTGTTTGCACATATAATTGCGATGACCGAACATTTTGCAGGCGGCCAATTCCTCGTCTGATAGTGGATAATATTGTTCCCGATTTAGGCTGACTATGAGGTAGTTTGATGTAGGTTGTATAACCATGATCATTCCATCATGCACGGTTGGTACTGGAACGACATGTAGTAGCTCGAAACGTTCCTGCGACAGGAGAGGCAGTTTGAGCCTAAATATGATTTGCTTTTCCGTGATGCCTGCTTCAACAGTCATGAGGCGGTATATTTCCAATAGATCGCCTGGATGAGCGGGAAGTCGCAGGGACGGTGATAGCACTTCCTTTATGGCCAATAACTCTGTTTGGAGCTGATCCGGAGAAACTACTTGTGGGTTAATTTTTCCATGATGAGTGTCCATTATAACGTCCAACAAGGCAGCTTGAACTCGTTGATAGTTGTTCATTATGAGCGTCAAACGAACTGTTGATGATGTGAATATCTGAATAGCCCTTTGTCCGTAAAATTCGTCCGTTAGATTATTCAGGCGCTCTATGCTTCGGTTAAAGTTGAGCTCGAAATCTCCCAGTTGGGTTTTAATTGTCTTCTCGGATTTCACCATGATATTAGCGGTGGCATCAAGGAGAGACGTTTGATTTTTGAATAGTGTTAACAAATATTCCTCGTTGTCCTTTACGTTGTTAATTATTTCTGCCATTTTGTCAGCGTATTCGGAATCCAAAATACCAAATAAAGAATTTGCAATATTGCCGACTAGATTGAGAGCAGCACGTTTTATTCTTGATTTGAACTTAGTCGTAGAGGGTCGGAGGAATTGATTACTATTCTCAATGTCACTCAGCATGATCCAAAATTGGTCTATAGTGGTGGAACAGGATGATTGTTCCTTGATTTGTCCACACATCACATGAAGTTTTTCGATTCCAGATCTGATGGTCGCTATCTCCATCCAGTATAGACTGAGATCGTAATATATGATCAAGTCCCATTCACTTAAAATGAGGTTAGTGGCACCTAAACCTTCGATGTAGAGACCTGGGTTGTTCGGAAGGGGAGTGATCCTCAATTGTGATCCCAGTGCGGACAGCATTAAACCTGTCAACAACAGCAAGGCCAGCGATACATCTCCACAGCGTGATTTCTTCCCCTTTCGTGTTTTCTTGTTGGTAGGTTGAGGACCTTGGTCTGACCGCCGTTTTACCCCTTCGGCTTGCGTCTTCGATGTTGATGGCTGAGGCGACGGGTCTCGAGTCGGGTTGCTCCCTGGTACAGTGGCCGAGTCGTCTTCGTCTAGTGGTAATGGCGCGTCTCGAGTAGGATGGCTCGCAGATACAGTGGTGGGGTCGTCCTCTTCCAGTGGTAGTGGCGCTAGCTTGTGTATTGGTCTACGTAGCACGCCGGATGTTGTTTTAACGTCCGCGACCCTGATCAAACCATCAGCTCCCTTTATGCCCTTGATTATTCTACCCAGTTGCCATTTGAGTACTGGTAGATTATCGTCCTTGATCATGACCATCATTCCTGGCTTAATATTTTCACAGCGTTGCTTCCATTTATGGCGATGTTGTAGCTCGCTTAGGTACTCGATCGACCACCGCTGCCAGAATTTGTATTTTATATCGCGCACAAGTTTCCATCTTTGCGATAGTTTCATGTCAGGAACCTGTGCTTGAGTGTCGATCGGACTGGTTATTGGTTCGCCAATCAAAAAATGTCCCGGGGTGAGAGCCATTAAATCATTAGGGTCCGCGGACATTGGTGTCAACGGTCTGGAGTTCAGGATCGCCTCAATTTCTATCAACACCGTCTCCAGTTCCTCGTATGTAACCGAAGCAGAAGCGACATTTCTTAACAGGAAATATTTGGCGGATTTGACTGCCGCCTCCCAAAGTCCTCCAAAGTGCGGTGCTCTGGGCGGTATGAAGTTGAAGTCAATTCCCTTTTGTGAACAGAAGCCAGTAATACCTCGCTTCGCATTACTGGAATGTAGTGCTTCCCTGAGTTCTGTTAACTGGTTTTTAGCACCTACGAAATTCGTTGCGTTGTCACAGTGAAGCTGTCTAAGATTGCCCCGTCTTCCGATAAATCGCTTCAGCGCACCAATAAATCCATCCGTGGTCAAATCCGTCACCAATTCAAAATGCACGGCCTTTGTAGCAAAACAGCAAAACACGGCCAAATAGCATTTTTGAGGCTGCTTGCCTCTGATCTTAAAATGTGTCCAGAGAGGGCCCGCAAAATCAACTCCTGTGTTCACGAATGGTCTCGCCGGTTGAACCCTGCTCTCTGGTAGATTTCCCATAAGCTGTCCCAGTACTTTTGGTTTGGATCGAGTGCATCGTACACAGCGCAATACAATCGATCTAGCCGTTGTCTTTCCCTTGATTGGCCAAAATCTCTGTCGAACGAGTGCGAGCAGCGCCTGCGGTCCAGCATGTAGATGTAAATGGTGTAGATCCAGTAATATTAGTCTGGTGATGGGATGTCCATAAGGTAGGAGCATAGGATGCTTGCTGTCGTAAGATAAGTTCGATGCTTCTAATCGGCCTCCAACCCTTAATATATCTGATTCGTCCAAAAAAGGGCAAAGACTGCTCAATGAATCACTGTTACTGAGTTGATGAGAAGTCTGAAGCACGTGTATCTCTTCTTTAAACCCTTCGAATTGAGTTTGCTTAATGATCACAGTCAATGCCTCTTCCAGTTCTGCTACAGATAAATGGGATTTCTGTCGATTTGTCTCCAACGACCGGCAATTCCTTACAAAACGGTTCACCAGGGCCACTATGCGTTGTAATCTCCTGAACGAGTTTCTGTGATCGATGGTGTGGATGAAATGCGGAGCATCCTTTACCATCGCTAACACTGTTTTGATGCGTTTCCTTTCTAGGTCTATCTCCCGGTGCTCATGTTTGCTCGGCCAATTCTCCTCAGTACCATGGAGGAATAACGGACCGTAGAACCACATTGAGCAATCTGCTGTCCGGGTCGATGCCGCGTGATAGCGCATCAGCTGGGTTTTCCTTAGATTTGACGTGTCGCCATTGATTTGAAGCTGACACTCTCTGAATTGCCGCCACTCTGTTTGCGACAAAGGTGTGGAAAGAGGAGGCTTCCGCATGTAGCCAATTCAATACGATCTCCGAGTCGGTCCAATAGAAACATGACTGATCCGGAGCTCGCAAATCCTTCTTGAGACGATGGACCAGTTCAGCGGCCAGCTTAGCCGCGCATAATTCCAGTCTCGGCAGGGTGACAGTTTTCAGAGGGGCCACCCGAGACCTTGAGCACAAGATATTTACGGTCCGTGTCCCATCCCTGTGAATGGCCCGAAAATAGACGACTGCACCGTAACCTCTCTCGGGCGCATCCGCAAAGACGTGAAGTTGCGTCCGTTCTGGCACCTTGCCTCCGAGCACGTGTCGAAGTATGCTGATATCATTTAGTTTCTGCAGTCCTGCTCGATAGCGTAACCATTCTGTATGTAGCTCCATAGGCAGCGCCGCATCCCAATCCAATTTGAGACTCCAAAGTTTCTGTAGAAACATTTTAGCCTTGATAGTGACTGGACTCAGAAGGCCTAATGGGTCGAACAACCGAGCAATATCAGATAATGCCGACCGTTTTGTCACCGTTCCTCCCTCATGGATTGGACACTTTATTTTGAATTTGTCGGTCTCTGGAATCCAAGTCATCCCGAGTGTTTTAACCTGTCCCTCGTTTTCATTGGTTAGGTTTAGTTGTATTTCTTGATCCGATGCTGGAATGTTCTGCAGCAGCAACTTATGGTTCGCACACCACTTACGAAGATTGAATCCGGCAGAGTGAAGAATCCTGATCAACTGTTCCTGCTTCTCTGCTACTTCTGCTAGGCTGTCTGCTCCTGACATTACGTCATCCATGTAGAAATCCTGCTTAAGTGCAGCAGCGCCGGATGGGTAACGATTAGCTGATTGTAGTGCTAATTGTTGTAAGCACTTAGTAGCCAGGTATGGAGCCGACGCAGTTCCGTAGGTGACAGTGTTCAGTTGATAAGTTTTTATCGCTTCACCGGGTTCATTTCGCCATAGGATCAATTGATACCTTCTGTCTTCCGCGGCCACCAATATCTGTCGATACATTTTCTCGATGTCAGCTGTGAACACATATCGCGGCAATCGAAAACGCACCAGTATAGTGAACAGCTCGTCCTGAATTGTGGGTCCTACGTACAACAGGTCGTTCAAGCTTACCTTCGATGACGTTTTTGCCGATGCATCAAACACCACTCTGAGCTTGGTCGTTGTACTTTCAGGTTTTAGTACGCAGTGGTGTGGCAGGAAATAGTGTGACTCTGGAATTATCTTTGAATCTAATTCCTTCATATGTCCCAAAGCTTCGTATTGATCCATAAAGTGGCGATATTGTTGGTATAATTCATTATTTTTCGCTAGCTTGCGCTCTAGATGCAGAAGACGATGATATGCAGTATCCCTAGAGACCCCCAATTTGTTTGGATCCTCTTTAAATGGCAGGTTAACTTGGAAACGTCCCTCATGGCTTCGTTTGGTCGTTTGATTAAATTTGGTTTCGCATTTGACTTCTTGTGCGGTCATATTTGGACTTGACTCTTCTGTTTCTTCGAGTTTCCAAAAACGTTCCATTTGCTCAAGCAAGGCATCCTCGTTCGCCTCAAGCATTCCACAGGTAACGAATTGTGGTGGACGGCATGCTTCGATCTTGCCCGAAACCACCCATCCCAACACTGTGTTTTGTATTGTTGGTAATGTGCGTGACAGACGAATTTGTCCAATCGACAGGAGCTCATAATAGATCTCGGCTCCGATCAGCATGTCGATAGTACCTGGTTGATTAAACCTGGGATCAGCCAGTTTTATATTTTGTGGTATAGCCCAGCTGGTTATGTTCAGCCGCTGTGTGGGCTGCTGAGCCGATATATGTGGCAAGATGAAGGCTTGCACTGTTGTGGAAAATCCTGTCACTCGGGACTGTATGGATAATTTCAAATTTCTGTGAGCCTTCTGAACCGTTCCACCCAGACCTCGTATCGTAATTTGTGATTGCGATTGATTCAGCGCCAGTCTCCTTGCGGCCGCTTCTGTTATGATGCTTATTTGGGAACCACTATCCAAGATAGCACGTAATTGCAGTATCTTTCCCTTGTTATTTGTTGTATTGACGATAGCAGTGCCTAAGAGTATTACAGTACCTTCTGATGAGGGTATTTCTGTTGATAAGGTGCACCCGTCATTTTGTGTTGAAGTTAGGAGTGATTCTGAGGCCGCCAAGTTGCTGAGCCTCTGGGCTTGGAGGACGGTATGATTACCCTGATTGGATGTCACCGTGGACTTGTTCTGTGTAATATTGTCCAGGTGCAACAATGTATTGTGTTTTTTGTGACACTTCAAACAGTTGCCCATATTGCACTGAGAAGCTTTATGTCCTACGCGCAAGCAGTTCAAACATAACTTTAACTGTCTTGCCTTATTGATTCTCTCTGGAATTGATAGCCCCTTGAATTCATCGCATTGGAATATCTTATGGCTGCCATTGCACTTGTTGCATGAATTGGCTGTTTTGTCATTTGTCGACACCAGAGATGTATTTGCATAGTGTGATTTCTTAAATCCGAATGATTTCCTTTCAGGACCCAAAGCTTCCAGTGCCTGGAAGCGGTGTTCCAAAAATAGTAGTAACGAGTCCACTGATTGTAATTCGCGTGGTGACTCCAAGGACTGCTCGTATAGACAGTGTGTTGTCTTGTCCAACTTCTTCAACAAAATATGAAGTAACATTGGATCCCATGTCTTTACATCAACATCCAGATTCATGTCCAACCCAAGTAAGCATTCCTTAATGAGGTCATGGAATTTTTTAATTGCTGATGCTGATTCCGTGGCCATCACCGGTTGTGACATCAATCTGTCCATAAATGCTGATACTATTAATCGTTTATTGTTGTAACGATTAGTCAACATATGCCACGCCGTGAGGTAGTTCTCATCTGATACCGGCATATGTCTAACGATGCGTTCAGCTTCACCACTCAGGTTGGTTTTCAAATACCACATCTTCTGAGCATTTCCGAGCGCTGGTTGCTCATGAATCATTTGTTTAAACAAGTCATGGAATGGTTTCCAATTGACGTATTCCCCATCAAACTTAGGAACCACCATTTGTGGCAGTTTTATTTGGGGATGAATAGTTGCTGGTTGCGCCGATTGGGACGCTAGACCTTCTACGCACGTAGCTAAAGTCACTAGTGCGGTTTGTATCTTATCTTCAATATCAAGATGTTCCTTTTCGTCGTAGCCCAGCACTGATTCAACTTCAATCGCACCATAAACTATGTCCTGATGCAGCTGACGAATTTCGTCTCCATATCGGGAGATCATATTCATTTTTACCTCGCAATATTGTTTCGATTGCACTTCTGTCGTAGTTTGAACACCTCTAATAATGTGCTCGACGATACGTATTTTCGATCGCTGTACGTTGATCAACCTTTCGATGTTATTTTGTTCTGCTTGTTGCATTTTAGGTTGCAGCAACGAGTCGTCGGTTTTGTGACTGGGCTGGCCGCCTGTAGCCGATGATATATTCGGTGCGTCCTTTAAAAGTTTCAACATTACGCCTTTTATTTGAGTATACTCGCGTTCAACTTGTTGGAAATAGTCCTTTAAGAAGTACGGATGCTCGGAAAACTCTGCCGCATGTAGCTGTAGCTCATTATTTCTTGAGGTGAATCCTGTCCATATCTCGTTGATTTGTTGCAACCTGGTATTGAGATAGGTTGTGGTTTTCCGGTTGATGGAGTCCTTCCTGTAGTTTGTAATAATTCTCTCCAGGTCCTTTCCGGCTGCATCTTGTTGTGCCGTCAAGTCGTCGAACCATTGTTGAAGATCCTCCATTGCTACGCTGATGAATGTCCTAACTGTCTGTGTTAAGGCCCAGACTACGCCAACTAAAGCGGTATTAAAATTATGCGCGAAAAGGCTGTGTGTGTTTAAACAGTCTGTGTTAAGGCCCAGACCACGCCAATTAGAGCGGTAATTACACGAAAAGGCTATGTTCAGTTCCAGGCTTAGCCGAAAGCCGATTTTTTAGTTGATTTCACTTAAATCACTTAGGATCACCTTTAATTCACTTATCGATTCACTTATCGATCACGTCGGGGTCACCAAAATGTTTTGTAGCGCGACTGACCTCTTTTGATCGGCCGCGAAAATACCTAGGACGCAGTCAGATGCTATATCTGCCTGTGATAATTTAGCCGTACGGTTCTGTTACCGTACTGCCGGGTTTTGGAATCACGATTTAATTCAAAGAAAACACAAGATTCAACGAAAACGACGATCTTTATTCTTTAACTGTTTAATTCGGAATGCCTCGATCTTCGGATTATAATCAAATATATAATTCCTTAGTGCTGCAGAATAAGCTCTGTCAGCAAATTCACAAAAAACAAAACAAATGAAACCAAACGATAATTATGCGGCAAGAAACGAAATGTCTCAAGTTACAGATTGTGCATTACATAGAATGTGCTGATGGCAATATGAATTTATGTCAATAAAAATGCTGAGGGCAGTTAAAATTAATGTGTTTTTATGCTGAAGGCAAGTTACTAAGAAATATGATGAGAGCAATTAAATTCTTATTTGTTTATGCTGAAGGCAAGTTAATAAAAAAAGTGCTGAGGGCATCTTGTATTGAATTTCATTGCAAAGAAACTGCTGATCACTTGAACACCAACCTTGGTTGAAGAGCTCCTTCTAGTTAAGAGGAACCCTTTATCTCGGTTTAGAAAAGAAGCCTTGCTCGAGGTAACCCTACTCGCGTGCCGCCTTACATAGTCGAGCTGCAACATCTTAACTGTACTTCCTCCTCTAAGCCCGTATCCAAATTCCGAAAATAATTAACCCACTAAAATCATAGCCACCACGTAACTCAACCGAACACTGGAACGACCACGCAGCTCCACAGCCCCCGGTACTCAAAATTGTTAAGCGGTGCAAAAGTTATAAAAAACACATAACAGGGCTACGATTACGCGTAAATCTCAATCTTACGATACTCTAGATGGAATAGTAATTTTTATGATCCCAAGAAATTTTGTACGGGGAGTGATAGAAGGAGTGATACCAGAGAACTAATTTTTTCCCCCCATCATGCCAGAGTAGCTATAAAAATGTTTTATACAAAATGTAAGCTCCAAAAATTGAATTGGTACTGAGAAGATTAGTGTACTATATTTAGTCAAATTGTGCAGTTTGTATGGGAGGTGGTGGAAGGAGTGGGAGGTTCTTAATTTTTTTTTTCATAATTAACTCCAAATATCATGAAATTTATATTTCTCAAATTTCAGACCAGCAACATTCATACTTTTCAAGAGATCCGATTTTTTGTGAAGTTGGTATATTGCGTCGTATTGTATGGGAGGGGGTAGAAGTAGTAAAGCTAATCAGTTAATTTTTTCTAATCTTAATGATAATGCTAATTAATACTAAGCACTTGTACAAAATTTATGCTCGATAAATGTTATACGTACTGAGAAAATCGTTTTAAAATGCAGTTTGTATGGGAGGTGGTAGAAGGTGTCGGGGGATTCGAATAATTTTTATACTACATTTATTATTATTATTATTTATATTTATTTATACATTTATGATAAAAATAATATATTCAAAATTTCCAATTATTAACTTTTATAGTATCCCAGAAAATTTGATTATTGTAAATGATCGAAAATGAGTCATTTTGTATGGAAGGGGTAAAGCAAATTGGCCCGTTCACGAACTTGACCTTTCTTTTTAGTCAAAAACGACGTGTACACAATTTGAGCTTTCTAGGTCGACGCGTTCTCGAGCCAGAGTGCGAACGGACGAACGAACGGACGGACGAACGAACGGACGGACGAACTGACAGACAGACATCCGGTTTTGAGGTTTTTGAGCGACAATAAATATTTCTGTACCCTTGGCGACTCTGTGAGAGAATTATTTCTTGGCATTACAAACTTTAAAGCAAACTTATAATACTCTCAAACTCCATTTAGCATTCTCGCTTACCTGAGCTGAGTGGCTGACACTTCCCTGTGATGCTGAGGCTCTATCGGACTTTTACTTCAGGGTCTTGGCTCCTATGAAGAAAGTATGGAGGAAGAAAAAAAAGCTCTGACCGCGCGCTAAATCAATAAATAAAGTGAAGTCGCCTCTAACTATACTTGTTATCCAAAAATACAAAATCTGACCGGCGCAGAACTCACGTCCAGCTCTCGACGGCCAAAAATGCCAGCTAAATAAAAATCCGACAGAACAATTTCGCTTGGCTTAGCGTTCAAAACGAAGGACTACAAATGAATTTCCATAACAGGTGCCAAACGAGTCATGCGTAGTGGGACGAAAAAATAATTTGGAGGTATGGACATAATCCTGATGTCATTGGAAAGGTCTCGCTAAGCACTTTACAAAAACATAGTTAGTTTCCTAATAATCATTGCTTTTGACACAAAAACGGTAAATTAGTACTTTAAATTTAATAAAGTATTGTGTGAAATTATTACAAAACAGTTTGTAACTTCGAAAGAAAATTAGATATTCTTGGAGAGCTCCTCAAAGGGTTTCCAATGATACCAAGTGTGTGTCGATATCCTCGAATAATTTTTATCGTTCCACTACTCAGGCCCCGTTTGGCACCGGGTTTGGAAATTCATTTTTCGTCCTTCGTCTTAGTTACACTGCGTTCTATCATTATATACACTTTGTACCCTTGCCGCTTTCGGTTGTTATTTTCTGTTCTAGGGCTCTTGGACTATAATTAAAAAAAAACATTTGCCTTCCTCGGCGGCAAAACTCTGTTTCGTTCAAATCTAACGGTATACCGTTACGACCGCGTGCATGTCATTTGTGATATTGCCAAGCGCTATCCTCCGTGCACTTACTTGCACGGATAAGATGGCATAAGATGCTGTTTACGACGTTACAATGGACTCGTCATATGGAGCAGATGGATGCCGGAAGGATTCCCAAACGCTCACTAAAAGGGAAAGTCAACGGACAAAGACCGGTCGGAAAACCACGGAAGTGCTGGGAGGATACGATTAACGCCGACAGCAAATCACTGCTAAGATTTTCTAACTGCGAGACGCGGTCACTGCACCGAGATGGATGGAGGCAAAGTATTCAAGAGGCAAAAGTCTGATTTGGGTTGTAGCAGCATCGTATCTTTCTCTCTCTCTCTCTCTCTCTCTCTCTCTCTCTCTCTCTCGCACTCGCACTCTAAGATGCTGTTTAGCGCGTTCATTTTAAGTTATTTTAATGTCAAAAAAATTAAACGGGAATCGCAACCATTAGAAATAGGGATGTCAAAATGTGCTCTTTTCCAATCGTAGTGATCAATATCTGTGAAAAATAGCAGCTCTTCTAATAGCAATGATTTTTTCACCTCTATTCTGCAGTGATAAATATCTTCGAAAAGAGCTGCTATCATTTGTTTTTTAATTCAGCAATGATTAAAATTGAAGCAGAAAAACGAAGTGAATTAGACGGAAGAGCACAGAAAACTGAAATGAAATCAAATCCGAAAACTTCAAAGTTTTTATTTACATGTTGGTTAAAATAACACACCTCAATAAAAAATAAAAACTGACAAAACCGCAATTTTCCGCGAAATCCTGCATCTAACAATCTGGCAGACCCAATCTCATGCTCAGTACCACCAGTTCAGTGCGCATAGTGAACATTTTCCGCTCGGAATGAAAAGGTTTTCTTTTATTATCCAAAGTACGACAAAATTATCGAGCGCAATCGAGGCAGGATGGTAAAAATGTCAAATGCTCGCCAAACAAATCGCCGCTTATCGACGAAAGTGCACCGCATTGACCACTTCGCACGTCCCACGTCACCGATCAGATCATAAAACCCATCGATCAGATCAAAGCTCGCTAAACAAATCGCAGTCGTACTTTACCCAGCCCCAGATCTAAGCTCACCGATTGCACAACGAAAGAGCTTTCATATGACCGACGTTCATATGACGTCGTGTTGCGATGATCATTGCGGCAATTTTATTGCCGATAGACCGTTAGCAGTTAGAATTTGCTCTGCTCTTCTAATCGCAGCTTTTTTCAACTTTCAATCGCAATATGCGACTGCTGTTTTAAAACAGCAGTGAAAAAATCATAGGTATGTAAAATAGCATACTATCTCTAATTAGAAATATCACCTGGAAGGTATCACTCAATGTGCAATAAAACTTCTTGTCCA
This sequence comes from Chorisops tibialis, assembly GCA_963669355.1. Taxonomy (NCBI): domain Eukaryota; kingdom Metazoa; phylum Arthropoda; class Insecta; order Diptera; family Stratiomyidae; genus Chorisops; species Chorisops tibialis. The sequence continues at coordinate 107,484,810 of OY770262.1, read as the reverse complement.
AATTAGTTGGTGCGTAGCACTGCAGAATCGTGATGTTTCTGACCATGATGCTCAGTATGCCGACCGCAATCCTATCCGAGATTGGATTCCAGTTAATAATACTGATTCTCGCTCTTGGTGTAAGGACGACCGCCACACCATTTTTGGCTTCACACTCGTAGTGGCGTTTTCGCTCTGGGTTCGATCTTCTCCTGATCCTGTCTACCTGATTTTGGTCAAGCCTAAGATTTGGGTCTATAGTACTCCACGGTCAATCATTCATTGGTATGGACCGAGATACCCCATTCTTTTCATCGCCATTCAATGTTCGCTAGAAGCCAATCACAGTCTGTTTTCGAAGGACAAAAGTCGTTATCGAGATATCCGTTTCTCGCATCAGTTAGTGTTTCACCGGTGATAAGCTCATGACCCAGTAAGTGTTCATTAACCATTTTCAGCGCAAGCAGTGAGTGAACCGAGTAAACTCTACTACTACTATGGAAAATATAATTTCATCAATTTATAAAAAAAAACTCGGCGCTGCGCGCCTCGGTCCTGCGGAGGGCTAGGCTTCACCCAACACTCGCTTCGCTCGCGGCCCCCCCCCCCCGGACCCACTCACTGCGGGTTGTTGTATTGTTCGCGGGACATAGTTCGTTGTATCGTTTTTATCGGGCTAAAACACGCAAAATATGGAACATACTTACACGACATTTCATTGAAAATATCATGGGTATCATAGGTAATTATGTGAATGCAGCGTTGCGCTAGCCGATACACCCGCGTAACCCGCTTATAGGAGCTCGCTTTAACACTAGCCAAATTATAACTGACAACGCCTTTGTTTTTTTGTCTTTTTTTTTTGTTTCTTTTTTTTTTCTTTTCTTTTCTTTCCTTTTTTTTTCTTTTCTTTTCTTTTCTTTACTTTTTTTTTTTCCTTTCCTTTTTTTTCTGTTATTTTTTTTTTTTTTGTTTTTGTTTTTGTTTTTTGTTTTTTTCCTTCGAGATTTCCGATAACGCTTTTTAATGACGGTTTTTGATGACGGTTTTTGATGACGATTTTCTTAACAGCCCCCGTAAAAGTATGTTCCATACTAAAACTATTTCCCAAATTTTATAAATTGAAGATTCGCAATGAAATTCATATTTAAAACTGTTTTTAGACACCGACCCCTTGCGGTAATTGTGACGAACAGAGAAGCATTCGTTGTTAGGAAGAAAGAACCTAGCTATGCACAATATTTTAACATTGAAATACATATATAACAAAGCTGTAATTTTAATTTAAGATAAATGTTACGGATAGAATCCGAAACAAAAAGGCTTGTAGCTAGTAACCGTCGAAGAAGTTATTAAATTATTGGGAGGCTGATAATCCAAGAGTCCTTGAACGTCCTATGCATCCACCGGGAGGCACTGTTTGGTGCGCATTTTGGGTTGAGTGGAGTGATTGGACCGTTTGTCTTCGAGAATGCGGATGGCAATGCAGTCACCGTCAACGACGTTCGTTACCGTAAGATAATAAACAACTCTTCTGGCCTCGAATTGCTGCAATGGATCTCGAAGACATATGCTTTCAACAGAATTATGCAACCTGCCACACAGCGAACGAAACGATGAAATTGTTGAAGAAGAAATTTGAAGGGAGAGTTATCTCGCGCCGCGGCGATATGATTGGCCACCAAGATCATGCGATTTGACGTCATTGGATTTCTTCCTTTGGAGTTTTTTGACATCAAAGGTCTATGCCAATAACCCAAAACCGATTTCTGAATTGAGAGTCGCGATTTGTCGCACCATTAATGAAATTGAGCCAGTACTATGCCAAAATGTCAATCAACCAAAAATTTCGTGAAATAGATTGCCGAGTGCCACTAGTCATGAGGCGGCCAGTTGTCGGATATTCTTTTCCATACATAACCTCCATGTCTACACTTTTTATTAAAATAAAAGCATCAGAGCTTTTCAAATAAACAATACTTTTTTTTAAATTGCAAAATAGGCGGTCTTAATGGGACACCCTTTAGAATAATTCTTACCCAATTTTCATAGGGTACGTACTTAGATACAGAAACAGATGGAATAATAGAAAAGAGCCTAAAGGACAAAAATTTAAAATGACAGGTTATCGGGTTCTCTGGCGACACCTTTCTTCTCCGCCTCTGGTAGAAGGATTTCTAATAATTTTTAAGCCAACGACTGCAATTATCATCAAGATAGCATATTCCAAACTTCAGATTCATAGCTAATATCAATGGGTAAAAGCACACGTGTTGTATGTCCAAATGTGCCTATTTTAACTTAGGTTTTGCTAATTTTCTTTGACCAACAATCAATGACCTGTTCTTTCTCCGGTTATTTATCTTCCATGTCAAGCTCAGAAAATCCCCCAGTTCAACTTTTGAACGCGAGCTATCTAGATGGATAGAATAGATAAAAGAATCAAAGGCGTTGTTTGCTCGTTACGCGGATGGTCAGCATTACACCATCTTGTTTTCTGACGACAAAATCGGTCGAAGAGAAATTTTACTGTGAAAGGACCGGGTCTATATTACCAGCTCTCGAGAATCACATATGGGTTTCGAGCAGGATTTTGTTCGGTCAGATCAACTCAGCTGTGGCTTGAGGAAAACTTTTCCTGATCTCATAGGGGCTTCCCTCTGGGAGCGCATACCTTAGTCCGTTGAAATCCATTGAACATTTTTCTTGTAAGAGAACTTATAACACGACTAGGTATAAGAAACTTAAAAATCCAAAAAAACATAATCTGAAAACAAATTTCTTAATAAAAAAATCCAACATCAAAAGACGTTATTAAAGAACGGGAGTCTTCAATAGGTTCAACCTCATTAAACGTGTTATATATATCAAGCGATGAAAGCAATATTGCTGCAGTCAGCAATAAACGTGATGGCCTATTTTCAAGCAGTGATGATAGTTACTAAATAAGTTTTATGTTTCATTAAAATTTTGAATTTTCTTTTTATAAAATTAACATAATATGGGTTTTCATTATTATTATTATTTTTTTTTTGCACTATTTTTTAAACAGCATTTAGTTATTTTTTCATCTTGTTCGATTTTTTGAAATTCTTACTATGAGTGGCATGTCTTTTTTTACACGGTTTTCACTGGAATGTACAGTATTGGACAAAACTAAAGCAACCCTTTGCGAAATATCAGTTATCCTCTGATATTATCATGAAAACTTGATGAAAAAAATTTGTTTTTAGTTTTTATTATTTATTTACATGTGTATTATAGTAGTAGGCAACTTTTGAGTACTGAGAAATATTTTTGTTTTATTTTTTGTTGTTGAAAAGACTGAATTGTCATTGTTATGTTTTTTTATAATACACATGTAAATAAATAATAAAAACTAAGAACAAATTTTTTTCATCAAGTTTTCCTGATAATATCAGAGGATAACTGATATTTCGCAAAGGGGTGCTTTAGTTTTGTCCAATACTGTATCTACCATGTAAAAAAAAGAGTTGGATGTACTAACATTGTAATCTTTTTATATGAGAGGACGTAGAATAGAGCAATATGATTACTGTAATATGAATATTGGTCAGACGGACATCTGGTTTTCAGCTTTCTGAGTGACGATTATGAACTTATGTTTAATATGTAGGATTTTCTAAAAGAAATTGTAAACATTTCATTGGGAATGTAATATATTTGAAAAAAATAAAAACCGCTGTAAAGAAAAAAACAAAAACCATTGTGAATGGGCATTTTTATGTGGAGAGGATTGTCAAAAAGAAAAAAAGAGAAGAAGAAGGGCGCGTGATTATTATTCGTTGACCACCATTTTGTTTTACTTAATAAAAGAATTGTTATTACATACTTAATAAAAGAATTGTTATTACAACTCAGAAGTGGGATATAACACCCGATATTTGGAAAAGATGACCAAACGCGTGACTAGAAGCCAGCAGCTAGAAATGAACGAAGTTACGGATGAAAACACGCTGGAGGATGCAGCCGCAGAAAACAACAGGATACCATAATCGTACCAACACCGCCGAAGACAGAAAACCTTGCACCGCAGACTCGTGAACCGGCATTAGTAAATCAACTACTGCAGCACAGTCAGATGAAATCACCGACGAAAACCGTAGAAAAACTGCGGCAAACTGACGGGGAGTCACTGGCGAATGATTCGCAACAATATCCTAAAGTATCACTGTTGGCCAATAGAGCATCACCGGCTGATCAGGAGGCGGAAGATTTGGAGCGAGAACTCGCCAATTTGCGCCGCCGGCACGAAATCTGGAGATTAAAAAACGAGATCGCTAGAATGGAGAGTGGAGAAACGGTTCTGGAAGCAAGAGTTCCCGAAAGAAACGCCGCAGCCACCCCGAGTGAGTCACGACCGAGAGTAGTACATTTCCAGGACCTGGAACACGCCATTATCAAGTTTAGTGGCGAAGATAGGAGGTATAGTGTGCACAATTTCTTCCGACACCTGGAACAGATTTTTCGACAGGTAAACGCTGATGAATTATTAATGTTCTTGGCGCTACGAAATTCGCTCATGGATCCCGCTCGACTTTTGCTCGCTCGAGGCGCTTTAACGTACGCCGAGCTGAAGGAAAATTTGATTATGGAATTCGGACGTTCTATAAGCCGACAAGAGGTATATCAGACTCTTCGCCACCGTGTCAGAAAGTCAAACGAAAGTGTTCGCCGTTATGTGATGGAAATGGAGTCCATTTCATTTCGCAGTGACGTCACCGAAATGGAGTTAGTGACTTTCATTTTAGAAGGTCTTAACAATCGCACGACCGATTACGCTATTTTTGTCACCGCCAGAACTATGGAGGATGTGAAGAAATCAGTAGACATGCTCGAACACCGACAGGCGATGCGTGGCTTAGACGGTAATGTGGCCGCAGTAAAACAGAGGAACCAGGTCGATCACCCCGCTATAAGAATTGCCTCCGCTACCGACAGCGACCGATGTTTCAACTGCTCTCGCGTTGGACACCGCAAGCCGACCTGTCCCTACGAAGAAAGACCGAAGGATGTATGCTATAATTGTTGGAAACCCGGACACGAGCGCTGATCGTGCAAGAACCCGAAATACTATCAAAAACTGAAGAAGTCGAATTTGGTGGCAGCTATTGTCAAATTACTCAATTACCGTATGATGGAGTTGTAGAAGCAAACCGAATAAGAAAATGGACAGAGCAGTGAGTCACGCAATTCGTTATTCGTTCAAGGAGGCATAACCAATCGTTAAAAAAAAAAGAGATGATTGAGGGCAATCAACTTTGTCAGGATAGCCGAGTTGTAGGATTTTCGAAAAGAAATTGTAAACATTCCATTGGGAATGTAATATATTTGAAAAAAATAAAAACCGCTGTAAAGAAAAAAACAAAAACCATTGTGAATGGGCATTTTTATGTGGAGAGGATTGTCAAAAAGAAAAAAAGAGAAGAAGAAGGGCGCGTGATTATTATTCGTTGAACACCATTTTGTTTTACTTAATAAAAGAATTGTTATTACATACTTAATAAAAGAATTGTTATTACAAATATGTTTTTTTTTCTCCAAGCCTTATCGCTTAGCGTTACTAAGAATACATCTAGAATACAAAAATTAAACTAATTACAACTTACTGTTGCCATTTCAGGTCTACACCGATGAAGATCACAATCTCTCCGGATCACTTTTACATCTCTATAAGACACTCGAATGGTATATGGACGAATGTTTTGGTCCAGTCGATGATAACGAATGGGATCCTGCTGGCTTTTTTGTTTTCAAGCAGTAAAATTCATTTTCTTTTTAGATAATCCTAGTTTTATAAAAATTTAAGCGCGAATTTAATTTTCTAGTCCATTTCCAATTGGATTTTTTCCTGCCAAATGCTTAATTTTGTTCAAGAAGGCATTTACCAAAAATTCGATTGGAAATTACAATAATTTTTTTTTCTTGGATACAAAAACGAAAGAAAATTTTATAAAAGAAAAATTCCAATAATGTAAATTATGTATCTATTTATTGTATATATATAATTGTATGTTCCATGTATGTATTAGTATTGTATTTGTGTATAATAAATATGTTTTGTATATTTTGTGTAGCCCAGTCAAAAGAATAACGAAAACAAACAGCCCGTTTTAGGTGCTATATGGCTCAATATAAGTTAGCAGTTTACCGCTGTATTTAGACGAATTTATTTCTTTTTCAATGTTCATGCTGTGAAATTGAATAATTTACTTATGAGGTTTTTTTTTGTTTACTATTAAAAAAAATTTTAAGGTATGGGCGCATGAAATTTCAGTTGAGATCTTATTTGTTATTCATAAATTCTGTGAATGTTAATAAAATGAAATAATGGAAAACTGAGTATAGATTTAAATCAAAGTGAGTTTAAGACTCCAAGCTTAGTCCGTCCCAAATAATTTTGATTTAAAATTTTTAGATGCATGACGAGTTTTCCACCAATTTAGCTTTATGAGTAAGAAAAAAAGAACAGCAACCCCTCCACAAACCTAACCTAATCTAAGAAAAATAAAAACGAAACGAAGATACATATATTCGAGAAGTATTCGAACTTGTTATGGTAGCATCTTGGAGAATATTGACAATGTCTCGTTGATAGTAGAAGAACCCGGGGCATAACGGGGTACCGGAATGAAGTTCGACATTTTTCGGTGTCAAGGAGGTGCTGCCAGCGAGCGGCAATAAGTAGAACTAGACCTTCCTGTTACTACTCAACTACGGCAGCCATGTTACTCTAGTTTTCTTGATCATTGGTGCGTGAAGTTTTCGTTCTTGATGATTTTATAACCACATAACATATACTTATTTACATTGCAACTTTAGTTAGTACATGCTTGAAGTACGTTTAGTTTCATGTAGATAAACGTTAGTTTACGTATTTTTCTCGAGTCCGCTCTACCTCAGTAACCTGAATCGTATCCCTGGGGTGGGGCGGAATAGGGAATTACTACATTGTGACTGTGAATGTTTATATTGCGGTAAATTTTACTCAAAATCAGTTGAAGGTTGGGTCGCTTGTTCCAAATGCAAAAAATAGGCCAACAATTCCTGTGAATGAATAGGCAGCAAAAATATTGAGGCTGTCCTAGTGTGTGAATTTTGTGAAAAGGACACAATTAATTAAAAGTGTAGTTAAACCTTTATAGTCACTTAAAACTAAATAAATATAGAGCTAACTTATTTTTATGCATTTCCAATAGTTTTATGTTTTTAAAATTGCTTGTCCTAACCACATCGTTTCGCACCGTGCTCGAGGCAAAACGGGGCAAATGTCAATATTTTCTATTTTTAAAAACAAATAACTGTTCTCTTGTTTTATTTCAATATTATTGCATTAATGTGATTATTATATTATAATGTGTTTACATTCTACACTTCTACAATGGCGCTACAGCCCAAATCGGACCTTGGCCTCCTGATATTCAGGTTCCTTAACATTTTTCATTACTTATTGTGGAAGGGTTATTAGCCTTTCGCACAACCCTACGATTTTTTTCATTTTCGTAGATTGAGGTGACCAAGGTATATCCAAGCAGGCAATGTGCTGAAATTATGTATTGCACCGACCGGGATTTGAACTCACGACCTTCGCATTACAAGACCAACATGCTACCTACTAGGCTACACCCTATCCAATGTGTTTACATTGCATCTCCCTTAATTAACCCTTTTGTGTTTTTAAACCATATTTTCAACTTAGTACCCCGTTCTGCCCCGGGCTCCTCTACTACTATGTAGCAGTCACAACCAACCAGCGACCCTCACACTTCTAGAAGCACTTTCTGAAGTCAACATTCGGAGTGAAAAATAGTTGTTGCCATGTTAAACTTCGATTCAAGTCCTCCGTTTCCTTTCAGTGGGAATAATTAAAAGTTACATAGAACAACGTACGTCAGGATTGTACGGTCACTGATAAACCTATTGAATTGTGTTCGTTGACAATTTTCAAGCTCCACATCCGGCTATGTCTCGTCTTCAACTCTCATCTGTGTGCTTCAGCTGTCCTATTTAGAACGCAGTCAATCGTGAGCTATCAAATTAATGATAAATTCAGCTAGACACTAGACTATAGATACTGCTGAAATCTATAACCTTAACTCAATCGAGTCTGATGATATCAAAACAAGCTCGAAACAAGTTTGATACTAGAAATTAGGAACTGCTTTTTCATCGTTCTGCAGTACTAATTGCAATTCAACTTTAGTCTTCCGTTATTCAAAATTGTTTAATATTAATTTTAGTGTTGCACGGGATTCACACATCCCAATATAATCCAATTTTTCTGGGCTTTTTACAATGTACAAAAATCACTTCCATCCCAATCTTGACAGAATGCCAGCGAATTAAGTTGTCAGTTTATTGCCACGCAACTATAACATTACAAATAGTTACGTCAGAATCTTGGAACTATTTCACTTGATTTGTGAATTTTTAACTTAGTAAATAGTTTCCTTGTTTGTAGCTTAGTTTAATTCACAAAACATTTGAAAAACAAAATTTATTATTAACTACCTCCAAAACTTGCTACAAATAAAATCCACCTACAATCAATTGCATTGAAAATCTATATCCGAATTTATTCACTTATTGCGTTTCATTTAAAAAGAAAGTTAGAAAATAAAATAAAATAATATTTGTTATCAACAGTGAATAAACCTTAAAGGTTAATTTTATTTGTTTTTTTTTTTTAAATAATTGTGCCTAATTTCAAAACCGATAACGAAAGTTTAAAAACAAAACGAAAAACACATTAACTAGAAAAGTACAGAAAATATAGGTATAATACTAGAAATTCGCTTATGATCAATGAAAAATGTTAAAAAAAAACCCACATACAATATAAACCACTAAACATAATGCTAATATATTTATTTAAATATCTAGCACACAAACATACTAAACAAAATAAAAATTCTGACGATATTAGATTTTTTAAGGTCCTAAACAACAATTGTTAAGAGAATAGTTTTCTAGAATACCAATTTCAATAAAAAGCTTTAAATGTGACTGACGTTTAAACGGCTACATTTCTATTATTATTTTGTTAATACAATTAATTAAAAAGAGATACAAGTTTCCATTTCGAACTAAAAAAAAAACAAAATATCTTAAATCTTAATTACATCGAAATAAATTCATATCCCAGCAAAAAAAAAAAATCATTTTTTTAACAAAACGACACGCAAAAATATTTTCAAAATAAATTGCTAATCAAAAAAATAAAAGATTATTTTTGAAAAAAAAAATGATTAATGCTGTTTTATTGCAAGCATTATAAAAAATGAGTAATGCTTTAAGGTTTCCATTTCTAACATTTCTAAACACAAATAATGGCAATGAAATGAAACTTGTTTTCTTTTGGTAAATTAAAAAAAAAAACAATGGCTGATGTATATTAAGTGTTATAAAAGAAAATTTAAACAAAAGAAAGAATTCAATAAATTTATAAGTGTTAAGTTTAAGTGCAAAGGAAACAATTCAAATGTAATTTAGATGTTTTTAAAAATATTAAACTCAAATTGGAATGTACGAAATTCCATTTATAAAATTAAAAAAACATGCCAATAAAATGAAACCTTTCGGGGGGAAAAATCGAAGAAAAACTATTTTGATCAAGAATATAAAAAATATGGTGAAAATGTCTTAAGAGCAAAAAAAAAATCAAATCATATAGCAACAACACTAATGAAGGAGTCACAAGAAAATCAACTAATAGATAAAATGAATGTAATTTCAAAAATCCAAATAAAAAGTTTACCAAACAAAACAAAAAATCGTGTTTTAATCTTATAAAAATCTGTTTAATCGTATATTCTTTCTTTCCATAAATTTACATTTTTGCTTAACAATTTTAGAATCAAGGCACCAACATATCGTATTTTAAATTCTAATAAAGACACTTTGTGTATAATTATATACCATATGACAAGAATTTATCAACTATTTCAAGGGTGATGAATTTAATCCTTCAGGAAATCCTCTAATTCATTTTTATTATCGGAATCATCTAAAGTTATTTCCTCTAATGAAAGTTCAGGCACAAGAGAGTTTTTCTTAATATGTTCAACTTCTGTAAATGAAAAATTTAAAAAAAAAGGAAACGAATGAGTTTGGAAAGTTAATATCGTTGGATTTGATGAAGTATTTATGAAAAGCGACTGTGAGTACTATGAAATGAAACTGTGAAAATGTGAAAACTTCGAAAACTAAAAGTAGAGATAATATATTATGAAATACTCCCGAAGAACTTTAAAAAATGAGCTAACGTTAAATTGGATACTGTTGTATTATAAAAATTTGAAGTCTGAAAGCGGTGAGATATTCAAAAGGAAATTAAAAACAATTATGATGGGATAAGCTGGGGTGTAGCCTAGCGTGTAGCGTGTTGGTCTACAATGCGAAGGTCGTGAGTTCAAATCCCGGTCGACGCATTATTCCAACATACTGCCTACTTGGGTATACCTTGGTCACCTCAATCTACGAAAATGAAAAAAAAATCATAGAAAGAGGGTTGTGCGAAGGTCTAACAACCCTTCCACAATAAGTAATGAAATATGTTAAGGAACCTCAGGAGGCTAAGGCCCGATTTGGACTGTAGTGCCATTGCAGAAGAAGAATCCCAATCATGAAATTCTCTACATGAAATAGGATACAGTTTAATGCAACGAAAAATATATCATCTCAAAATCTTTAGAACAGTGAATAGTGAATTTTGTATTGCAGGTGGTAGTAGGAGGGGAGGAAGGTTTATAATTTTTTAATGATACACTGACCTTGCTATGCTAAGTTTGTATGAGGACATATAGATGGCGCAACTATTGACAAATTTGTGGCGACCATACGACAAATGCCAACAGGCGCAGTTCACCAGTGGCGCGACTCACACACGTCCCATCAAGACGCTAAAATAAAAACTACGCAGTTTTCTAATTTTTCCATTCGCCACATTGTAGACAAGAGATTCATGAATAAAGCTTGGTGATTAAAATAAAATTGAAAGGAAAGATTTCCGGATTCTACGCTGTTACGATTTATTATTCGTGACATTTCGGTCTCTGTTGAGACCTTTATCAAACTTTGAAAGAAAGATTTTCGGATTCTACACTGTTACGCTCTAATATCTTTCCTCTCAATTCGAAATGCACTGTGAAAACTTCACCGAATCAAAATAAAGATCTCTTTAACCCTACAAAAATGATGAAAAACCCCGACGTGATCGTCGAATTTCTAAATCAGTTTACACTCGCCATTCGTCGTCCAGAAAATTCTCGTGGTTAAAAATTCCGAAAGTCGCGATTCTCGCTACATCGTTTTCTTTTTCGGATTGACGCAATTGAGTATGTTTTGTCGAGCTCACATAACATGAAAAATGCCAAAAACAATAAGTGCAGAGTATAAAAACTGTGCGAAAGAGCTTGCGAGTCAAGAAGAAGGCTAGAGGTGGCAAGCCTGATCGCGACCACAGTATACCCAGTATAAACACTTTCCAAAACAGCGGCTTGGTCTCGAAAACACACGTGTGTTTCCTCTCTCTCAAGCTTAAAGTGAACATTTAATCCGGTATTTCCATTTCATTTCCGCAAAAAAAATTTATTTTTTATTTTTTTTATATAATTTGGGGAACACGTGAGAGCACTGCGACCTTCTCGTCCTATTCTGCGTTTATTGCCCCTTTACCTTAAAATAACTCAATAGCTTTGGCTAATCTAGGTATCTTTAGGGGAGCCATGTTGACTAGTTCCTCGGTAGAAAGGAAATCTTTCCCGAGAAGATTGTGTCTTTTCCTAGCTACTGCTTCACGGTGAAATAGGATGTGTTTTGTCGTTTCTGAGGCAAATGTCGGTTTTAGCTAAGCCCATATTTTTGAAGTGGTGGTTTACTCCACTGTGCCCCGTCATTACCCGTCAGTACTAATATCACTCATGCTGAATTTTAGAATATCCTCCACTTTGTTTTTTTTTTTTTTTTGTGGTAGGATTAGTTTTTTTGAGATTGATAAGCCTGGATGTCTATTGCAGTCTTTTATGCTCTTGTTCAACTCACTTTCTAAGTGTAGGGTTGGAATGCCCTTTTGGTTTTCCGCATAATGGCTCTGGACCAATAACATTTGTTTTTGTGCCATTTTTTGCAAAGCGATCAGCCTCTTCATTGCCCTGAATTTCCATATGTCCTGGTACCCACATTAAAGTTACATCGTTCCTTTTTCACAGGATGATTACGTTTTGAAGGCAATCCCAAACTATCTTCAATCCGTGTTTATTAGATGATAGGGCTTTGAGAACCGCCTGACTATCCGATAGGATATAAATTGATTTGTTGCGATGAGGTCTTCTTATATTCTCTTGGATGCATAGCTCTATTGCAATTAGTTCAGCCTGGAAGATTTCGGCTTCTTTGCCTTGTGGTTTTTGAAACCGAGAAGTTAGGACCTTTTACTCCAGCTTCAGTCGCCTCCGAGGTGCGCAAGCCATCTGTACACCAGATGGTTGATTCCTAGCATGGATTGCCAGTCTTTGCGTTCTCTGATTATAACTTTGAAGGGGGTTTCAAAGTTGAATTTTGTCAGTATAGCGTCCGATAGTGTGGAGGTTAGAACCTCTATTTTAGGGTCTTTTAGGATTTTGAGGTGACCTCTAAAATCCCCTGATTTGTAATTGTTTTCACCCCTTTGATAGCCTCCTTTTTTATTTGGAGATGTATCGAAGGGATTTTTAGGAACATTTCCATTGCCGCCGTGGGACAGGTTTTCATTGCTCCTGTGATACCAACACAAGCTAGCCTTTGGATTTTTTGTAGCGAAAGCTATGCTTTTTGTTGTTTTATCGTTGATCCGTATGTGACTATTGGAAAAATTATTGTCCTGTAACAGAAGTAAATCATTTTGGGCTTTAATCCCCATTTTATGCCAAATAAGCTTTTTCAGTCCCAAAATACCTTCATTGCTTTGGCATGAGTCCAGTCCATGTTTGTTACAGTTGAATTTACTATCCTGTATAACACCTAGAGCTAGGGTGTAGCCTAGTGGGTAGCGTGTTGGCCTACAATGCGAAGGTCGTAAGTTCAAATCCCGGTCGACGAATAATGCCAGCACACTGCCTGCTTGGGAATACCTTGGTCACCTCAATCTACGAAAAATTAAGAATTCTTAGATAGAGGGTTGTGCGAAGATCTAACAACGCTTCCACAATAAATAATGAAAAATGTTAAAGAACCTGAAGTTCAGGAGGCCAAGGTCCGATTTGGGCTGTAGTGCCATTGTAGATGTTGTAGAAGATAACACCTAGATATTTTACCTCAGCTAAAAAGGGTGTTGGTGTTCCATTTATTGAAGGAGGTATGATGTGGAGTTCCTTCTCTTTGTAAATGGTACTCAGTCTTAGTTGGGTTGATGTTCAAGTTCTTAGACTGACCCAGTTCACTATAACCTCTAAGGCTGATTGTATCCTGTCCGATATTATTAAATCTTATTTGCCTCTAATAATAATGACGAAGTCATCGGCATATCCTATTGCCTCGTATCCTTGTTCTGTTAGACGGTCCAGGAGCTCATTCGGCTCTTTAGCATGGCGTGTATCCATTTTATCGCGGCCGTCTGCAAACCCTTTTTTCTAAATGCCGCTATTATGGCTTCATGGGGAGGAAATGCTACTTCTATATCTAGGAATGCGCAAAGGGCAATTTCTTTATAGTCTTTTGCCTTTTCGATTTGTCTTACCAAAGCATGAAGGGCTGACTCTGTTGATTTGCCTTTTAGGTAGGCACGTTGATTATTACTAAAACAGACCTTGTTAGGAGCTGTTCTTATGTGAATGTCTACTAACCTTTCCATCGTTTTCACGCAGAAGGAAGTAAGGCTTATAGGGCGATATGACTTAGGCTAAACAATGAGACGATTCCCTGCCTTCGGTACAAATACCACCCTCGCTTTTCTCCTGATTTTTGGGATATAACCCCATACAAAACTGGGTTTAAAGATCCTTATCATTATTGGCATTAGGATCTCTAACCCCTTCTGCGGTAATGCGGGGAATTATGTATCTACTCCGGCTGATTTGTAGGGCTTAAAGGTGTTGATCGCTCGTCTGATCTTTTCCGGAGTGAAGATTTTACCAACAATGCTTTTGCTGATCGGAGTTTGACGATACGTTCTTTCCTCCACCTCTAAATATTCGTTGTTCGTAATTATCTTGCAGCCTGGGAAATGTGTTGCCAATAGCACTTCAAGAGTTTCCATGCTGCTTCGAGTTGAGGATCTATCCGGTCTCTCTAATAGTCCGATATCTATCGGGGTGTCTTTTGATAAAACATTTTGGTGTCTTGATGCCATTGGGAGATCATCTATTCTTCACAAAATCTTCTCCAAAACTCTTTTTTTTTTAACTTTTTCAGAATTTTTTTTTATATTCAGTAAGGGACTCTCTGTATTCGTCCCAGTTCCCAATGGTTTTTGTTCTATTGAACAATTTCCTAGTTTGTTTGCGCTTTTCGGCTAGTTCCTCATTCTACCAAGGTGTTTGTTTGGCCCTTTTTTTATGTAGAACAGGACAATTTTGTTCGTAAGCATTAATAATATTGTTTGCGAGTTTTTTCGTGATTTTATCAATGCAGTCTGGGCGTCTTATTGATTCCTCTTCGATACCTAATTCGTACTCTAGGATTGACTGGTAAAGATTCCAGTTGGTACGTTTAGGGTTTCTGTATTGTCCTATTTAGCCATTCTTAATATCAAAACAGATTTTTTTTATTAGACAAGGCCAAGCGAAATTTTTAAGTCGATCGCGACATCGGATCGTACTATGAAGATACGATGAGTGAAGGCGATTTTAGTACAGAGCCGTCTGAAAACAAAAACGCTCTCGAAGAACAAATTCGCGCGCTGACTTTAGAGCTAGCCGATATGCTCGGTAAGCTCGAAGCGGCTTCTTCTGCGAGTTCGGCGGAATCAGTAATGACGCCAGTTTTAGTGAACCCGGCAACGCCGAAACATTTGGGACGGCGAATACAAATACCAAAGTTAAATGAAACACAACCTCATATTTAGTTTAATCAACTCGAAATGTTTGAGGACGTTGCGAAGGCACCTCCCGAGTACGACAATTTTCGAGCGTTGAAAGAGCGAATCACAAGCAGTTTTGCACCGACGTCAGAATCAAAAGTCTGACGAATGTCTCAAACATGGTAGCCGATTTTTTTAATAATAAATCGAATTAATACTGAAATTATAGACTTCTCGCAAAAACGCAATGAACTAATTAGCTAAGCGTAATCTAGAACTCAAAAAATACAAATTTTAAAAACATCGCCAATATTTTCAAAACTTCATAGTTTTCCAAATTCAGGTGGAAGCGGCACGCAATAACGATACTTCTTGCCATCGATAGTTGAACAACGATACTTCTTGCCATCCCAGAAAAAAGATTATCGCAAATTCTCTTGAGAATACCTTCTTCTTCAATAGCACTACAGCCCAAATCCGGTCTTGCCCTCCTGATCTAAAGGTTCCTTAACATTTTGATTACTTATTGTGAAAGGGTTGTTAGCTCTTCGCACAACCCTCTATCTGCGAATTTTTCATTTTCGTAGATTGAGGTAACCAAGGTATATTCAAGCAGGCAGTGTGCTGGAATTTATGCGTTGACCGGGATTTGAACTCACGACATTCGCATTGTAGACCAACACGCCACCCACTAGGCTACACCCTAGCTATAGAAATGTTTCATACAAAATTTTGGCTTCAAAAATGAAATGGTCTCAGTGCCCATATTAATTAGTGTATTAGATTTATTGAAACTCTGCAGTTTCTATGGGGGTGGTAGAAGGAGTGAGAGGTTCTTAAAACTTTTTTTTAGAAATAAATACGAATATTATGCAATTGATATTTATCAAACTATAAAAATTATGCAGGTAATATAGGAAATGAAAATCAACATATTCTTTACAAAATTGAAACATACCATAATTATATCGCTCGTAAGCAGCAAACCCTAATTACCGCAACATGGCAAAAAAAATAATAATTTTTCATCATTGAATTGAATGAGATATATTTTCTATAATATTTATTTAATTTCAATTCTGAACTTCACATTTTTTTTTGGCTCTTTGCAGCTCTAACAATTTCCTGTAATTTTTTACACTGTTATAAATTTTTTACAGTTTATTTCCTTAATAGCAGTTATAATTAATTAGCTTTTTACCGAATTTATTAAAAAAATTCTTTTCTTTCTGCATTTGAAAAAAAAAATCCTTTTGTAAATCCTGATGCTAAATGCGACGAACATTCAATAATTAAAGAGGAAAATTGATTTAGAAATGGAACAGTTTGCAAGAGTTTAGTACTTTTATGACTTTAGGCTGGCATCACTAGAGTTACTCAATGGAGAAGAAAGAACAAGACACCTGGTAATAGAGTTCGGTCAAGGTGATAACAAGCTTTTCCGTTAAATTTGAAAAAGCACCCACCTATTTTCCATCATACGATAAAGAAGCAAATGTGATTGCAAACCATTCATTAGTACGTGGAACCTACCAAATTAAATTTTCATCACTTAAAAATTTTGCAAATAAACGATATTTGCAAAATAAAACCACTAAAAAGTTACACGGACAGGTTACACTCATACATATGAAAATAAAAAGCGCCCAATCTGACAGGTTGACCTAACTCTTTCAGTGCCTTGTTCTTTCTTCTTCATAGAGAAACTCTAGGCATCACTGAGATGAACTGAAAATAGCTAAAGGATAAAAATTTTTTGTTTATAACCTCAAAATTGTGTTTACCGATGGCGTGTCCGCTTGAAGTTTGATCGCGCGTATTTGGTCGACGACATTCGGATTAAATCGCATTGCGTTCTTTGTGGTGTTCGTACACGGGCATTAATGTGGTGATAAGCAAGTAGAGCTGACATTTCATATAATTTTCCAGTACAGGAGAAAACCGCCGATACTTGACTAGGGCTAACATGCAACAACAGCTTTCTACACACATGCAGTGCCTCACATTTGCTTACATATATAATGGCTCCGGCATTTTGTGCCCAAATATCTATAATGCGATAAACCTTATTTAGGATGTAGTTCGCGTGACCAATATCACCTGATGCTGCACGGTAAATGTTATCGGTATAAATTCCAACATAGTCCAGTTCATGATTTTGTCTTCAAATCTTTGCGACTAAAGAATTAACGTATACATTATATAAAATCACCAAAAGTGGAGAGTAAAGTGCCGTTCTGCGCTCGTGTGGTTATCGATGAGTGTCCGTCGACAATATCCTTAATTCTCCTTCCGACTAGGAAAGAGCGTATGACTTCTAGTGATAGCATAGGAACTCCCCACACGTTCAGCAGATTAATGACGAGGTTATATCTATTGATAGAACAATCGAATGTTGGGCATTTTTAAATTTTTTACTAGCCGATGCTCTAGTTCATGAGCCAGCGTGTGGCATCTTCTGTCAGTGCGTAACCCATGTTGCCCATCTTCCAATTTTTGCTCTATGAGCCAGCTCAATCTTTTCGCAACTATTCTCTCAAATAGTTTTGAAAGTACTGGGAGCAGTGATATGGGTTTGTAGCAATGAAGAGAGTGGAGATCTTTCGACCTTTTATGTATGGGTCGGAGTTGAGCCACTTTCCAATTGTGTTGAAAGCGCCCTGTGGCAATAATGTGGTTATAGAGATCGGTAAGACGTTGACGTATAGTTGGATCTGCTTTTATAATCATTCTATAGGTGATTTTATCCTCACCAGGAGAGGTACCTTTAGTGGAGTGTAAGACCATGTCAAGTTCGCGAAGTGTAATTATGTCGATAAGACATTGTGATGTGGAGTTTTGTCGGGCAGCTACTTTACGTCAAGATTATTTGTCTCACTGATGAGCATAGTAGAATAAGTCGAATCAGCGCTATAGTTGACCCGAGTTCCAGCAAGAGAATTGGCGATCTCTGTAGGGTCCGTCATTAGACCAGCGTTCTGTACACTGTGGGGAAAAACAAAAGGAGCTGTGCATCCTCGAATGAGTTAAATTTATTGCCAAAGTGTTCTTGCGTCAAGGAGTTCACAAAACGTTCCCAACTTACCTTTTTCGCATCTTTGCAATGCCGTAGTAGTTTGGATCTTACTTTTTTGTACGCTAAGCATATTGCGTTGATGGGGTGATTTTTGAACTCTCGCCACATCCTATTTTTTGCTGCGACCAGTCTAGCCGTTTCGGAAGTGAACCAAACAGGGTTCCATGCGTTGGGAGACTTTTAGAGACTGGAATCGAACTAGCAGCTGCTACTGTTCGAAGTATTCTCTTTTTTTAACCAGCTTCTCTGTTGACGTTCTGAGATACAGGGGCTTTCTGCGAGAGCTGTAGACTATTGGTCTGGAATTTTTTTCTAAGTCAGCAGTTTTCTCTTTAAAACGTGCATTAAACTTTGGTACTGCTAGAATAGAACAGAACCGGATCCATATAGGAAGCTGATCGCTGCTTTCTGGAGAAGGTGTTATGAAATCGCCAACTAGAAGATGGTTACTGCTGGTCGGTATTTCCTCGAGATTTTCCGATGCTAGCGGAATGCCGTCTTCTCTATAAATATTGGTTATTGTGATGGATTGAGCGAGATTATGATAGATTGGTGTAGAAGTGATGAGGAGGATGCTGATTCTATAACCGAAAAATTGTTTTTGATGAGGAAACCAATTCCCCCGCGCGCGTTTTAGTAGGGTTTGTTGTGATTGGAAGCAGTGAAATTCGCAAGTGAAAAAAATTGGGCGGATGAGTCAATAATCTTAGTTTCCTGAAGGGCAATTTTATTCACTGATGAATCGAAGTATAACTATTTGTAAGTTGCGGTAGAGTTAAGGTTTGGAGAAAGGAAAAGACGGAAATGGACAAAAAACACCTAATTCCCCACAAAGTCCGAACTTGAATGTCATCGAGCACGTTTGGGAGCTTCTGGATCGAAAAATAAGAAAACACGACATTAGAAGTGCTACAATGCTAAAAGAGAAGCTCATTGAGGAATGGGGTCAAATAACGCCTAACGAGTTAGAAAATTTGGTCGCATCAATACCAAGACGTTTGCACTCAGTTACAGACGCCCATGGTGGGCCAACAAAATATTAATATTAAGTTTTGAAATGAAACGTAAATTCCTTAATGAAGTCTTTGGTGGATCTCATGATCGTACGTAGACTTTTGTCAATGCTATTTTTTAGTTTTATTACGAATAGATTGTTAAGTTTATATTGGAGAAAAGATTTTTTTGTTACATGTCAATAAAAATAGATTATAAACAAGACTACATCATTACTTTTTCAAATAGTGCTGTTGGGCTCGTCAAGCAGCGAAAATATGGACCGTATGTAGTCTTTTGTCGGCCACTGTATATGAATTTGTTGTACGACATTCGACGCAACGGGACAAATTGTAAAGAAATCAATTTAAGTTTCATCTACAATTTAAATAAAATTACAACAAATCTTTAAGACAAAGTAACTTTTATAAAACAGCACCAAGTCGACATACCGCAGTTTACCTCCGGGGTCCAGATATGAAGTTGTCCACACTCTCCAAATTATGTTCCGCAATTGTTATACTTTGTCTAATTGACGTTATCCTTCTTGTTTGCGTCATTACTTTTATTTTGCTTTCATTAATGCGCAAGCCGACTTCTTTTACGGCGGAGTGAAAATTGCCAAATACAAGGCAGTGTTGTGGCGAACATAATTTTTTTTATGGTTATCGAAATAAACTTAGGGGGTCACTCTTTAATGCGAGATGCACAGTTAAGTCGACATTGGTAAGGGAAACATGTGGATATAGGGAAATTAACAGGGAAATGCAGGGGGGAAGAGTTTGAAATGGCGGTGAACGTTGTTCTTAAACTGCTGGCGGTTGTATTCCGTTGGAAAGAGATATCCTGTTAATGAATTCCACCACGCTGTCGTCCGAGGGATGAAGGACTGCCTAAATTTCACTGTTCTCCACGGGAAAGGCTTCACAGTGTACTCGTGTGAGCGTGCAGCTTGGCGAGTTTTTCGGGGAAGGCATTGAATAGAGTTAATATTAGGGCTTTCAGTTCATTGCTGCATTTACCATGGAAGTATACATATATGTATAGTAAATGCAGAGTACTCCGATATTTCGACGATGCTCAAGGGAGTATATTGAAGCCGATCCATCTCCAATTAATCGGAATACATGCGTCTGGATACCGTCGAGTAGCGCCAAATGTGATTTTGGGGCCCCAGCCTAAACATGCGAGTTATACTCAAAACGTCGTCGGCTATAAACCTTATAGATTGTAGCTAGTTCGAAGGTAGAAAAGTATCTGTTACACTTGCGCAAAATACCTAAACATTTCGAAAAGAGCAACTTCGTAGATGCGTTGGCTACAATCACGGCAGTTGTTAAATTTTACACCTAGCAACGTAAAGTCTGCAAAAGGTGAAATCTGTACGTCATTTAAAAACATATTAGCGGCCGACTTCGGACGGTTATGTTTAACCTTCATCTTCTCCTAAAAAAAAACTTACGTTGTCTATCCTCGTGTGTAGATTTCTACACATATGGAATTTCAGTACATGTTTAACGATTAATTGCACTTTTGGGATTCAAATGAAAAAGGTAACTGATTTCATAATGTTATTTTATTAAAAACAAAGATTCAAATTAATTTTTTTCAATGCATTCTACACAAATATTTCGATTATGGAGCTTTTTACAAGCAGCTTTTTACAAAAACAACACATTGTTTCATTCACGTTGTTTTTGGTGGCAGAATTTTCTTCATAGCAAACGTGGCATTTTGCTCTGCCTTTCAATCGCGGTGGAACGCTCTTCGATCTCTTTGGCCGAATTGGTGATGATGATAATGTTGAGGGAAAATCTCGTAATGATTGATTTGAGGGTGAACTTCCACGTGTAACCGTTACAAGCAAAGATGCTGATGATGCTGATCTGGACTTACCTCTTCTCGATGTCATATATGGTTGGGTAAGTGCAAATCCAAGTTGACGTAGAAAATTTCAAAGCATTGTCATTTTTTGAGTTATTTGCCAGTTTGGATCAACTTCCTTGAAGATAATTATTGCATTCAAAGCCGCAATATCGAAAATTTTTGAAAACATGTTTGTTTTTCGTTTGCAGCTATATTATGAAAGCATTTTATCGACAGTATCCACACCTCCTACATTGAATAAACCGAAAAAATTATGGAATGCAATAAAATTTGAAGGCGCAATGTGTTTGAACAAACCTTTCGTATTGTTGTAATACTCTATAATCGACGGCAACTTTTTTTCGCCGGATCCAATTTCAATAGAGTTATGCATTATGCTCTGCAGAATAGTGCATTTATTTTTTACGAAACAAGGGCCGTGTTTTCGGTGAATTGAAATGTCAAATACCGATCGAAATGAAGGCATTTGTTTACATTCAAGAAACTTTAATGAAATACTTCTTTTATTTTTTTCTCGTCGTGCCAACCATTACAATGCCTTTCGACAACAATGTTATCCCAAGATCATACGAAGAAAAAAAAATTATCCATCGTTACGTTATGACCTTTCGAACCACCAACGAGATCCAAAATCTTCCTGTTAGATGCTCAACTGGTTCTGGTTGCCACGCAACACCATCTTTAGAAACAAACAGTGGATCCGTATTTTCAGCAGCAAAAGCCGATTCGTTTGTTTCATTAGATTCCTCTTCAGCTTCAAAACCGCTTTCTATATATCTTCTGAATACAAATCACCTTCATCTTCACATTCCTCTGGCTCATATTCATCATCACTGTCTCCCGAAAATTCATCATTATCACTACCATCACTTTCACTCAATAGTGCTTCCACTTCCTCAACTGTTAAGTAGGTCTTTCTAGCAGACATTTCTTTTTCTTTTACTTATTGAATTCGCAATTGCAGAATGGAATTTCACTATCTTACAGAGCACGTCTGTTCAGACTAAGATCGATCTTCAAATTGTAGACATTTTTAAGACCTAAGTAAACATAAGCCAAAAACAAATAAATATTTTTTCCTTATCAGTGATACTGTTTATTCCTTAAGGAGAAGATCCTTGTACTGAACTCGTCGATCGATCTCAAAGTTTTCGATTCGGTCAATCTTGCTGACGATTGGACGCACATGCCGGCGATCCTATCTATGGTCGCTTAACTCACATGATTTCGAATTCACATTGATTATACATTTCCAATATTACGGACATTCAACACCATGTGAGTTTTCGCAGCTTTGAGACTCGTGGACGAATGGCGTGTGCTGACGTATTGCCTGTCGATTCAACATCATGCAATATCATCAGAGCGTAATCCCTGACATTCCTTCCTTCTACAAAAAACTTGCAACAGGATCGATCAGGAGTTTTTTTTTTATTGTATACAACAAGAATATTTAAGTATTTAATTTTCGGTTTGGTGGATGTTTTCACAGTGCATTTTGAAATGAAAGAAAAGAATCTTTTCTTTCATATTTAATTTTCGTTCAAACAGTTTATTAATTAAATCTTGCCAACATTAGGCTTGCTTGAGTTCTTATACTATACTATACTAAACAGTGATTATTTGCACTAACTCTACGACCTGCCGATTGCGACGTGGTGTTGTTACGCTGCGGGAACTAATTTCCGCTGATGGCTGCGCGTGTATCAGTGGTATGTATTTTTTATTCTCGGCGTTCTCCTTGTAGTAGGTGTTACAAGTGCAGGCTCGGATCCGGTTTTCAGGGTCTTCTGTTGATGTACTAGCCAATTGGTGTTCGCTGATAGGCTCGTCTAATCTAGTTCTCTTCCAGCATAGTTTCAAAAATATCGCAGCTATGATGACTATTATTAGAAAGAAAGGTCTTCCGAAGAATTTTGGGATCTGTGAAGGAAGGAACGGAATGGCGAATAAGATACAACCATGAGTTGTATCAACTCTAGGACAAGCCAGAAGCTTCAACGTTCATCAATCTACGTAAACTGCAGTGGGCTGGCCATGTAGAGCGAATGGAAGACAGAAGAATCCCCAAACGTGCTCTTAAAAGCAAAGCAAGTGGTAACCGGCGAGTAGGTAAACCACGCAAGCGATGGGAAGACTCGGTTGATGAAGACAGCAAAACCATTTTCAAAATTAGCAGCTGACGGACACGGATCGAGACGATTGGAGGCGACGACTTCAGGAGGCCAGGACCCGATTTGGGCTGTCGCGCTATTGATGATGATGATGACTATTATTCCAGTGAGGCTCGCACTCGTAGCAGATATGGCCATATGTATTTTCGACGTTTGGTTCTGGTTTCTTCAAAGGTTCTCTGTCTCAATTTTGTCTACTAGGTCAGACAGGTCTACAGTCCTCCTCTCCGATTGCCAGATAGAATTTAGATTGTTCGCTGGAATTACGGGAAGGTGACTCGTGTTGTTTTTTTAACCGATTCAGGGTCATAGGCTCGTCTATTTTTAATGACATCTTTGGTCGTTCTTCTGGTTGCCACAGTGTTATGTTTCGATCGGTGTTATCAAGGGAATACACAACAATATCCCCACAGCGGAAGCTACATTGTTCGCGTAAGGATATGACGCCAACGTTATTTAGCTCTTGAATGCGTGTTGGCGCGTCTAGACAATGTATTTCAATTTTGATTTTCATTCCTATAATGTACAGCCAATGATTTTTGGTCTCCATTTTATCGAAGGTATTCCATTTCCTGGTCCATTTCGTAACGCATTCAAAGATGTCTAAACTGTGCCCTTTATATAAATTGAGAATGCAACTCGTCTCAGTAGCGGTGCTCGTCGGTATGGTCCTCTCGCATGTGAAATGATTTTCGTAATCGGTGGTGACTAGACGATTGCATGTGTCGAATCCATTTCGACTTAAGATGGCGCATTGATTTTGCAATTTATTAGCAGCGAGGAAGTCTCCATCAACATTGTAGAAGTAGAATCTTGAATCTTCTATGCTTACGGGCACACTATATATTCTATATACAGTCTGTCAAGAATGAGTTTACACATAGGAAAAAAATTCAATTTTTGATCTTTCTAATTATAAAATACTACTTTTTATTTATGTATATAAATTTTTTTTTCTTAATTATAGTTATTTACATTATTTCCAACCGATATATAGAAAAAAAAGTACAACTTCAATGCAAAAAAAGAACGAAAAGAACAACGAAAACAATTATTACAATTCTTGAAGTGTCAAGAAACTCTTTACACAAATTATTATTGTATTTAATATTTATTTTACAGAATATTTAAGATTTATTATTTGGTATATTTAATATTTGGTATGGACACCTTTGGCATCCACCACGCATTGCAACCGATTTTTCATTGAATGAATCAACTTTTGCAGGTCATACGTGGTTGATATTTTTTGCCATTCTTCGAGAATCGTAGTTTTTAAGGCAGTTCGGTTTTTGGGTTGCCTTTTAGCGACTTGTTTCTTTAAGTAGGCACATAAATTCTCGATGGTATTTAAGTCAGGACTCTGGGCTGGCGTATCCATTTCTTTTCCGCAGTTGTATAAGAGCCACATTCGCACCATTTGCGCCTTATGTTTGGGATCGTTGTCCTGGTAAAACTTAAAATTTGGTTTGTTGTTATGCATAAACCCGAATTTCTGCGCACTGCTTGTCAAATATGTTTTAGGGATATGCAAATATTGTTGGGCGTCCATGGTTGACTCGATGAATGCCAAGTCCCCTACTCCTCTGCTTGAGATGCACCCCCAAATCATAACAGATAACTTACCAAATTTTACAGTCGGAATGATATTTCGATTTTCCAACGATGTTAAAGGCTTGCGCCACACTCTAGTCGGTCCATCATTGTAGTACAACATCATTTTCGTCTCATCGCAGAATATGACGTCGTCTCAAAAGTCCACGGGTTGAGAAAGGTGCATCATAGCGAAGGAAAAACGCTTTTCGATGTTTAGTGCAGAAAGCAGTGGTTTCTTTCGTGCAGCTCTTGATGAGAACTTATTTCTTAGGATGACCTGTCGTACTGTTTCATGGGAAACAGCAACATCACACTCTTGCTTGAGTTCCCTAGCAAGTGTTCTGGTCGAAATCCAGGGGTTTTTATCAAGTTTCCTTATCATAAGGCGCTCTATACGTTTAGATATTTTTGGTTTTGGGCCACCTCCACACTTTGGCTCCAATCTATCCTCATTTTCAGCACGATTTATAACGTTATAGACTGTCTTTTGTGCTACAGAAAACATTTCAGACAGTTCCTGCGCACTTTTACCTAATTGGTGGTTATAATATATCAGCTGAACCAACTCAAAGGATAATCTTTTGCCTGGCATTTTAAAACACAATATCTCACTTAATTATGCGTACTAGTCAAAAATGAATCACCAACTAATGATCAAATTAATAGAATTTTTCAATACAGAGCAAAGATTACGGTAAATTTACCGCATGGTTCCAGTAATGCAAACAAAAATAGTTGTGTAAAGAGTTTCTTGACACTTCCAGAATTGTAATAATTGTTTTCGTTGTTCTTTTTGTTCTTTTTTTGCATTGAAGTTGTACTTTTTTTGTATATATCGGTTAGAAATAATGTAAATAACTATAATTTAAAAAAAAAAATCATTTACATAAATAAAAAGTAGTATTTTATAATTAGAAAGATCAAAAATTGAATTTTTTTCCTATGTGTAAACTCATTCTTGACAGACTGTATATAGTAAATGTAATCTTCTCTGGTTGCGGCACGTCGATTATCACCAGTAGGTTCGCTTGATCGGAAGCTGCTTGTACCTTTATAATTTGGTTCAGAATCTAATGATTCAGAATACGTGGATCTAGTTCGCTGTGATCCAGAACGCTATGCATTATTTCTGATAGTTGCCTTGAGTGGAAGACTGCGGGATGATATTTTCCCATTTTTGAAGTCATTATTATCTCCGTTATGGTGTTAATGTAGTCTGCTTCTCTATCCATATCGAAGATAGTCATCATCATGAGCTCCGTTAGGTCAGTTCTTTGCATTTCCAATCTAATTAGGTGAGATTGATCATTTATCATTGGAGCGAAGGTGGTGTAGAGATGAAACATTTTTTGTCGATCGTTCGCCGCTTGTACTCTGGATTCGTTGGAAAGCTGGAAGTTTGACTTCATAACTGTAATCTGGTCTTTCAGTAGGTGGAACGTTGTGTTTTCGCGCGTCACTAGATTAATTACCTGCAAGTTGTCATTGTTGTGCATGGTTCATCAAAGAACCCTCATTTCTGATAGTAGTCTTTCTTATTGAATATGTAATGGACTGAATTTAGTTCTATTCCTTTTTTCGTCGAGTGTAAGCAATTTAGACATCTTAGCACAGATAATGAAGATCTCTTGCTTTTGTTTACACCGGCATGCACACTTGCGAAAGTTCGTTACGGTTGGTGGTAAATGGTGGTTCGTACATAAGAAGGCATGATTTTTTGATTTTTTGTTTGTTTTGACTATCAGGCTATGAATATTCACACACGATCAAGCAACCAACATCTTCAAGCACATTAAAATTCCATATATGTAGGAATCTACACAAGAGGGTAGACAATGTAACTTTTGAAATTATAGCTAAATAAGAAAATTATTAGGAGTAAAAATAAGTTTCCGCTGTTTTCTATCAAAATTTACGCACGTTTTTCCTTGAGAGAGTTCCAGTGATGGTTTCCCCCGGTTTGAGCAACTCATAATACACGCCACCAAGCTGATCCCCCCCAAATACACAGCATGATTTTTTTCCATGAATATTCAGTTTGGCTGCCGATGTTGAAGCATGGTGCAGCAGGGGATCTCCATGATTTCCTCATCTTTGGGTTATCGTAGTGGATAGAGATGGTATGCTATTTTACATATCCGCATATTGCGATTGAAAATTTAAAAGAGCTGCGATTAGAAGAGCAGAGCAAATGCATGCTGCTTACGTTCTATCACCAATAAAATCGCCGCAATGATCATCGCTACAAATCCCAGAGTTTTTGTTCGCACTCGCACATTAATCCCGCAACTCACGTATTCCACGTAACCCCGACGAGATCGTAGCTCAGAATAAAGCTCGTCAAACAAACTTCCACTTACCCATCACTTATATACAAACCAAATAAAAACAAACACCCGGTCATAGAAAACCGAACCAAAAGGGTCTGTTGTTTTCTTTTTTCACACGACATTACCTCACACAAGCAATTTCATCGTGAACAACGTAAAACTCTTATCAGATCCCGAAACCCATTGAAGAAAGGTCAGTCGAACTTTACCCAAGTCCCGGCGCTAAATATCAATCGCGCGAAGAAAGAGCTTGAACGTCTTTCTTTCGTATCTCTCGATTGCCGCTTGGCACATCTGATATATTCCATTGTCTTCGTATCTGTTATATCGCTCGCGCTCAGCGATATATCAGCTCTATTATATTAAAGACTATCAATCATATAAGCTATCCCAAACCTATATTTGGTGATTGATATTGACACTGAGAGCACGAGCAGTGTGTAGTGCTCGTGCTCTCAGTGATGTTGCTTTAGACTAATGAATGAATTGAATTGGAGCTAGATGAAACGATTGCGATTTAATAAGCGATTGTTTAGCGATATTTTGATCGGTGAGATCTGATCTGATAGGTGAGGTGTGGAACGTCCGAAGTGGTCAATGAAGCGCTTTGCTAGAGTTTTTTTGGCGGATTTTGTTCTGAATTTCGATCTGGCCGGTGGGACATGTTGCGGCTATTGCAAGTTTCGCCGATTTATGTTGCAGTCCACCGTGTCGATAAGAGCTTTACGTTCTTCATGATGGAATTGCTTGTGTGAGGTAATGTCGTGTGAAAAAACAAAACAAAAGACCCTTTTGGTTTGGTTTTCTATGACCGGGTGTATTTTTTTTTATTTGGCTTGCGATGCGACTGACATTTTTGCCATCCTGACTCGATTGCGCTCGCAGTTGTTTGTGTTCTTCGACTTCCGCCAATCATTTTTCTTCTTAAATTCTAGTTTTCCGCGGGAATTTTGAAGGTAATTAAGATTTACGGGTACAAAAAAATTTGAAGGAAAAGTTTTTTTTTAATTGTGAGAAATTATTAAAAATACGAATTCGCTTTCCGTCTTTCATTAAGCAAATCGGCAAAAAAATAATAGTATATTTCCAGTTTACATAATAAACGTGTATTGTTTGTTTTTCCTTCAATTCAATGCGCCTATTAAATTTTTAAGTTTTTGTTTTTGAAATTTGTTTATAATTATGTTTATAAATTTGTTTTACATAAAATTATGTTTATAAATTTGCTTATATATATATTGAATTGTTTGTCTTAATTTTAACCAATATGTAAATAAATACTTTGAATTTTTCGGATTTATTTTTACCTCAGTTTTCTGTGCTCTCCCGTTTAATTCACTTCGTTTTTCTGTTTCAATTTAAATCATTGCTAAATTAAAAAAAAAAAATTGAAAGTGCAGCCTTTGTTGATGATATTTATAACTGCATTAGCAGTTTTTGCCATCTTTGCGCACTACCATGGAGAATAGAGGTGAAAAAATCACTGCTATTAGAAGAGCTGCTCTTTTTCACAGATATTGAAAAAGAGCAATCGCAGTTGATCACTGCGATTGGAAAAGAGCAGATTTTGCCATCCCTAGTAGTGGATCCATTTTTCATCACCAGCGACTATACGATGCAAAACACCCTTTGTTTTATGCCTGGCAATCAGCATTTCACACATGCAAAATCGGCGTTCAACGTCTCTCGGCTTCAGTTCATATCGAATCCAATTTGCAACGATTTTTAACGATGTGAAATTGCTTTTTGAATCGCTTCTAATGTAAGTGCAAGTTCTTTTTGCGTTTGGTACGAATCTTCCTCCAATAATGCTTCCAATTCCGTGTCTTGGTACACTTTCCGCCTTCCACTACGTTCTGGATCTTCCACGTCAAACTCACCGTTTTTAAACTTTTGAAATCATTCACGACAACTTCTCTTACTTAAAGCAGTCTCACCATCTGACAATTCC
Source organism: Chorisops tibialis (assembly GCA_963669355.1). Taxonomy (NCBI): domain Eukaryota; kingdom Metazoa; phylum Arthropoda; class Insecta; order Diptera; family Stratiomyidae; genus Chorisops; species Chorisops tibialis. The sequence goes on along the minus strand of OY770262.1, from coordinate 107,455,808 downwards.
AACATATGTAGGAACACTGCGACACAGAAAACCTTAGCGGTTGTCACCAACAAGACAACATGTCAGCGAATAAGACATAGTTCAGCCATTCAGCAATTTAGCGATTTAGACAGGTCGGTAAAAAGCAGTATAAAAGCGTCGTCAGACTGTCTGTTTTTTGCTTCTCAATTCTACACTTCCAGCGAGGACATGTGGTCATAGTCGTGAAATATTGTTAGTGAACTTATAATTAAATAAAGTAAAAACGTAGACTCGTCTTTTCATTTCATAAGTAGTTATATGAGTGCGAGGACAAGAAACCTACATTGGTGACCCCGACATTAAGTGACAATATCGTTTTTTTCTTGTGATGAGCTAAAAGTTGTCGCACTAGCAATAATTTAAGTTTTTTTGTGAGTTGTGCGTGTAAATTGCCGTTGTTTTTTTTTTTTCTTTTCTCCTGTTCTACGAGACGCCACGTGCATTCTGAGAAATCGTCAAGCACATGGTGAAAGGCAGTGGTACGCAAAATGTCCGACAACGAAGATGTAACCCCGACAACAACCGCAACAACAAACCCGATAACAGCAAAAATGGTTCCGACTGGTGCAGTAGGCGACAACAGAAGACTCTTCGCTCCCGGCACATATATTGAATCCGTACAGAACTTAAAACTACCCGTGTTCTGGAAACATCGACCGAAGCTGTGGTTTGCTCACATTGAATCAGAGTTTACGGTTAACCGGATAAGCGTTATCGGATCTCGAGCTCGGCGATTCGAAGCCTTCACAACTGTGGAGACGGATGCGGAACATGGTAGGAGATCAGATCACCAGTGCATCTTTAAAAACATTCTGGCTTAAAAAACTACCTACGCGAGTCCGAGAAATTCTAACAGTGTCAACACAGGTTCAGGTTGAGGCACTGGCAGAGATGGCCGACAAAATCATACGTGAACGAGATACATTTCAACACTTATCAACGGTCGACGAAGCAGCCGCTCATCTATCATTGGCAACTTTAACCCGCGAAATTGCCAAGCTAACAGAAAAAGTTGAAGGACTCGAAGCACGGTCAGCGAGGAGTGGACATCGATCACGTTCGAGATCGTTTTCTCGCGGTCGAAACGTAAAACAAGAAAGCGAGCATGCGGAGTGCTACTACCATCGAAAATTCGGAGTTCTCGCGAGAAAGTGTCGACAACCTTGCAGTTTTCAATCCGGGTCGAGTTCGGGAAACTAGCCTTCCCGTCACCGATACAAGCAGTCGATGATGGGGTCTCATCAAATCGCTTGATGATTCGAGAACGAAATAGGGGCATGCTGTTTTTGATCGATACGGGGGCGGATATTTCGGTTATCCCAAAATGTCAGAGGAGAACGAAGAAACCGTCCGAACTAAAACTCTTTGCTGCCAACGGCTCAGCCATCGATACATTCGGAGAACAGATCCTGCACATAGACCTCGGTTTACTTCGAAAATTCAATTGGAAATTCTGTGTGGCCAACGTTTCACGTCCAATCATAGGTGCGGATTTTTTGAAAACCTGTGGACTTCTCGTCGACCTAAAAAACAAAAGGTTGGTAGACAGTGTTACTCAGCTACAATTGATTGCTACGGTATTCAGGGGAAACGAACCAAAGATATCAACCATCGTACCGAGCGATCCATTTCATGCCATCCTCACTGAATTTCCCTAGCTGACAAATACTTCGCTCTGTGGGAAAAGGAAAAATCACGAGGTACGACATTTCATCGAAACTCGTGTACCGCCAGTTGCAGAACGTGTAGGAAGATTGCCGCCCGACAAATATAAAGCAACTAAAACAGAATTCGAATTCATGATAGAACAAGGAATCTGCCGACCATCCAACAGTCCTTGGGCCAGCCCACTTCTCCTAAAGCAGAAAAAAACGAACGAGTGGCGACCTTGCGGGGACTATCGCAGATTGAATGCTGTAACGATCGCGGACAAATATCCGATACCGCATATACATGACGTAGCACAACATCTACATGGAAGAGCGGTGTTTTCAACACTCGATTTGACACGCGCATACCATCAAATCCCGATAGCTGGGGAAGACATACCGAAGACAGCGGTAATCACTCCTTTCGGGCTTTTTGAGTTCACAGTCATGACATTCGGACTGTGTAACGCGGCGCAAAGTTTTGCGATTCCTAGATTCTGTGATGCGAGGACTTGATTTTTCTACGCATATCTGGACGACATCCTCATCGCATCGAAAAATAGAGAGGAACACATGGTTCATTTGCGACAAATTTTGAAGAGACTAAACGAATATGGACTTCGGATAAACCCAATAAAATGCGTGTTCGGGGCCAGCGAAGTCAATTACATCGGTTACCGCATCTCTTCGCAAGGTATTGAACCATTGCCAGACAAGGTAGAAGCCATCGTAGAATATAAGAAGCCTGTAAAAATCTTCGAGCTGAGACGATACCTCGGTATTGTGAATTTTTATCGAAGATTCACTAAAAACGCTGCGACGGTTCTTGCTCCTCTAAACGAGTGCCTCAAAGGAAGCCGCAAAAACGATAAGCGGGTAATTGAGTGGACGACTCAAGCAGAGGAAGCTTTCGAATTAAGCAAGAAGACGATCACCGAGGCATCATTGCTTGCACATCCAATTGATGGTGCGCTTCTCGCGATTTCGACCGACGCATCAGATATTGCTATTGGTGCAGTTTTGGAGCAACGGCACGACGATAACTGGCAACCATTAGGTTTTTTTTCGAGAAAGCTTAGCGAAACGCATTCTCGCTATAGTGCCTATGACCGAGAATTGCTAGCCGCATACGAAGCAATAAAATACTTCCGACACATGGTTGAAGGTCGAAATTTTATCATCCGAACCGATCACAAACCATTAACATTTTCGTTAAAACAGAAGTCAGAGAAAGCATCGCCAAGACAATGCCGTCAATTGCACTTTATTTCGCAATTTACTACGACCATCGTACATGTGCATGGCATTCAAAACACCGTTGCTGATGCATTATCCAGGGTTGAAGACGTCAATGCTATAGTAATGCCGAGCGTTTTTGATGCTGAACAAATCGCCAACGAACAATCAAACGACGAACAACTAAAGCAAATCCTTACATCGGATTCGTCACTAGAAATGCGAAGCTTTTCGATGGGAAATCCGGAACGAAAAATTTATTGCGACGTTTCTACGGAAAATATTCGACCATACATTCCGAAAACATTACGAAAAAATGTTTTTGACGTCATTCATGGGGCATCGCACCCTGGAGAACGAGCTAACAGATTAAATCAAAATACATCTGGCCAGGCATGGACAACGATATCACCGATTGGGTGAAAACTGTGTTCAATGTCAACGATCGAAAGTTCAACGACACGTTCAAAATGAACCTCAACATTTTTCGCAGAAAAACGAACGCTTCGAACATATTCATATCGACATCGTAGGACCAGTGGCACCTTCGAACGGTAAACCATATCTACTAACAATGATCGATCGTTTTACTCGATGGCCGGAGGCAACCCCGATAGCGGATATCACAGCAGACACCGTTGCAACCGCATTCTATGCAACATGGATTTCGCGATTCGGATCACCACGGACCATCACGAGCGACCAAGGCAGCCAATTCGAGTCTGCTCTTTTCCGTGCGCTGATACGTTTGACAGGTAGCAAGCGGATCCGAACAACGGCCTACCACCCATGTGCGAATGGAATGGTAGAGAGGTGGCATCGATCGTTGAAGGCAGCACTGATGTGTCATGAGACAGAAAGATGGGTTGAAGTTTTACCAACCGTCTTTCTCGGTCTCCGAACATCATTCAAAGCGGACTTAAATGTACACCTGCTGAAGTCGTTTATGGAACAACACTTCGGTTGCCAGGAGAATTTTTCCTCGACGAAGACATGTCCAACGACCCTCAGATTTTTGTGGAAAAATTTCGTGTAGACATGCAGAAACTACGAGCTACCCCAGCATCTCGTCACCGTGAACACAGCATTTTCATATATAAAGATCTGCACGACTGTTCACACGTCTTTCTTCGGGAAGACGCATCGAAGCGGGTGCTTCAACAGCCATACTCCGGACCACACGAGGTAGCCAAGCGAATCAGCGATCGAGTATACACCATACGAGTCAACAGAAGAACAATGAACGTATCCATCGAGCGACTGAAACCGGCGTATACACTAAAAATACCAAACGATGACGAAAGTACACCAATTGCATCAACATCATCACGGTAATACGTACGTATCCAGGAACAAAAACAAAAAGGGTCAGATTCGACAACGATACGAAATGCTAAACATCATCGAAAAAAGCCTTGCTGTGGTGAGGAATGGTGCTCACAAGGGAGTACTGTAGGAACACTGTGACTGCAGCGCCACAGAAAACCTTAGCGGTTGTCACCAACAAGACAACATGTCAGCGAATAAGACATAGTTCAGCCATTCAAGAATTTAGCGATTTAGACAGGTCGGTAAAAAGGCAGTATAAAAGCGACGTCAGACTGTCTGTTTTTTGCTTCTCAATTCTACTCTTCCAGCGAGGACATGTGGTCATAGTCGTGAAATATTGTTAGTGAACTTATAATTAAATAAAGTAAAAACGTAGACTCGTCTTTTCATTTCATAAGTGGTTATATGAGTGCGAGGACAAGAAACCTACATTGGTGACCCCGACATTAAGTGACAATATCGTTTTTTTCTTGTGATAAGCTAAAAGTTGTCGCACTAGCAATAATTTCAGTTTTTTTGTGAGTTGTGCGTGTAAATTGCCGTTGTTTTTTTTTCTTTTCTCCTGTTCTACGAGACGCCACGTGCATTCTGAGAAATCGTCAAGCACATGGTGAAAGGCAGTGGTACGCAAAATGTCCGACAACGAAGATGTAACCCCGACAACAACCGCAACAACAACCCCGATAACAACAACCCCGATAACAGCAAAAATGGTTCCGACTGGTGCAGTAGGCGACAACAGAAGACTCTTCGCTCCCGGCACATATATTGAATCCGTACAGAACTTAAAACTACCCGTGTTCTGGAAACATCGACCGAAGCTGTGGTTTGCTCACATTGAATCACAGTTTACGGTTAACCGGATAAGCGTTATCGGATCTCGAGCTCGGCGATTCGAAGCCTTCACAACTGTGGAGACGGATGCGGAACATGGTAGGAGATCAGATCACCAGTGCATCTTTAAAAACATTCTGGCTTAAAAAACTACGTACGCGAGTCCGAGAAATTCTAACAGTGTCAACACAGGTTCAGGTTGAGGCACTGGCAGAGATGGCCGACAAAATCATACGTGAACGGTATACATTTCAACACTTATCAACGGTCGACGAAGCAGCCGCTCATCTATCATTGGCAACTTTAACCCGCGAAATTGCCAAGCTAACAGAAAAAGTTGAAGGACTCGAAGCACGGTCAGCGAGGAGTGGACATCGATCACGTTCGAGATCGTTTTCTCGCGGTCGAAGCGTAAAACAAGAAAGCGAGCATGCGGAGTGCTACTACCATCGAAAATTCGGAGTTCTCGCGAGAAAGTGTCGACAACCTTGCAGTTTTCAATCCGGGTCGAGTTCGGGAAACTAGCCTCCCCGTCACCCATACAAGCAGTCGATGATGGGGTCTCATCAAATCGCTTGATGATTCGAGAACGAAATAGGGGCATGCTGTTTTTGATCGATACGGGGGCGGATATTTCGATTATCCCAAAATGTCAGAGGAGAACGAAGAAACCGTCCGAACTAAAACTCTTTGCTGCCAACGGCTCAGCCATCGACACATTCGGAGAACAGATCCTGCGCATAGACCTCGGTTTACTTCAAAAATTCAATTGGAAATTCTGTGTGGCCAACGTTTCACGTCCAATCATAGGTGCGGATTTTTTGAAAACCTATGGACTTCTCGTCGACCTAAAAAACAAAAGGTTGGTAGACAGTGTTACTCAGCTACAATCGATTGCTACGGTATTCAGGGGAAACGAACCAAAGATATCAACCATCGTACCGAGCGATCCATTTCATGCCATCCTCACTGAATTTCCCCAGCTGACAAATACTTCGCTCTGTGGGAAAAGGAAAAATCACGAGGTACGACATTTCATCGAAACTCGTGTACCGCCAGTTGCAGAACGTGTACGAAGATTGCCGCCCGACAAATATAAAGCAGCTAAAACAGAATTCGAATTCATGATAGAACAAGGAATCTGCCGACCGTCCAACAGTCCTTGGGCCAGCCCACTTCTCCTAAAGCAGAAAAAAACGAACGAGTGGCGACCTTGCGGGGACTATCGCAGATTGAATGCTGTAACGATCGCGGACAAATATCCGATACCGCATATACATGACGTAGCACAACATCTACATGGAAGAGCGGTGTTTTCAACACTCGATTTGACACGCGCATACCATCAAATCCCGATAGCTGAGGAAGACATACCGAAGACAGCGGTAATCACTCCTTTCGGGCTTTTTGAGTTCACAGTCATGACATTCGGACTGTGTAACGCGGCGAAAGTTTTCAACGATTCCTAGATTCTGTGATACGTGGACTTGATTTTTGCTACGCATATCTGGACGACATCCTCATCGCATCGAAAAATAGAGAGGAACACATGGTTCATTTGCGACAAATTTTGAAGAGACTAAACGAATATGGACTTCGGATAAACCCAATAAAATGCGTGTTCGGGGCCAGCGAAGTCAATTACATCGGTTACCGCATCTCTTCGCAAGGTATTGAACCATTGCCAGACAAGGTAGAAGCCATCGCAGAATATAAGAAGCCTGTAAAAATCTTCGAGCTGAGACGATACCTCGGTATTGTGAATTTTTATCGAAGATTCACTAAAAACGCTGCGACGGTTCTTGCTCCTCTAAACGAGTGCCTCAAAGGAAGCCGCAAAAACGATAAGCGGGTAATTGAGTGGACGACTCAAGCAGAGGAAGCTTTCGAATTAAGCAAGAAGACGATCACCGAGGCATCATTGCTTGCACATCCAATTGATGGTGCGCTTCTCGCGATTTCGACCGACGCATCAGATATTGCTATTGGTGCAGTTTTGGAGCAACGGCACGACGATAACTGGCAACCATTAGGTTTTTTTTTTCGAGAAAGCTTAGCGAAACGCAATCTCGCTATAGTACCTATGACCGAGAATTGCTAGCCGTATACGAAGCAATAAAATACTTCCGACACATAGGTCGAAATTTTATCATCCGAACCGATCACAAACCATTAATATTTTCGTTAAAGCAGAAGTCAGAGAAAGCATCGCCAAAACAATGCCGTCAATTGCACTTTATTTCGCAATTTACTACGACCATCGTACATGTGCATGGCAGTCAAAACACCGTTGCTGATGCATTATCCAGGGTTGAAGACGTCAACGCTATAGTAATGCCGAGCGTTTTTGATGCTGAACAAATCGCCAACGAACAATCAAACGATGAACAACTAAAGCAAATCCTTACATCGGATTCGTCACTAGAAATGCGAAGCTTTTCGATGGGAAATCCGGAACGAAAAATTTATTGCGACGTTTCTACGGAAAATATTCGACCGTACATTACGAAAAAATGTTTTTGACGTCATTCATGGGGCATCGCACCCTGGAGGACGAGCTAACAGATTAAATCAAAATACATCTGGCCAGGCATGGACAACGATATCACCGATTGGGTGAAAACTGTGTTCAATGTCAACGATCGAAAGTTCAACGACACGTTCAAAATGAACCTCAACATTTTTCGCAGAAAAACGAACGCTTCGAACATATTCATATCGACATCGTAGGACCAGTGGCACCTTCGAACGGTAAACCATATCTACTAACAATGATCGATCGTTTTACTCGATGGCCGGAGGCAACCCCGATAGCGGATATCACAGCAGACACCGTTGCAACCGCATTCTATGCAACATGGATTTCGCGATTCGGATCACCACGGACCATCACGAGCGACCAAGGCAGCCAATTCGAGTCTGCTCTTTTCCGTGCGCTGATACGTTTGACAGGTAGCAAGCGGATCCGAACAACGGCCTACCACCCATGTGCGAATGGAATGGTAGAGAGGTGGCATCGATCGTTGAAGGCAGCACTGATGTGTCATGAGACAGAAAGATGGGTTGAAGTTTTACCAACCGTCTTTCTCGGTCTCCGAACATCATTCAAAGCGGACTTAAATGTACACCTGCTGAAGTCGTTTATGGAACAACACTTCGGTTGCCAGGAGAATTTTTCCTCGACGAAGACATGTCCAACGACCCTCAGATTTTTGTGGAAAAATTTCGTGTAGACATGCAGAAACTACGAGCTACCCCAGCATCTCGTCACCGTGAACACAGCATTTTCATATATAAAGATCTGCACGACTGTTCACACGTTTTTCTTCGGGAAGACGCATCGAAGCGGGTGCTTCAACAGCCATACTCCGGACCACACGAGGTAGCCAAGCGAATCAGCGATCGAGTATACACCATACGAGTCAACAGAAGAACAATGAACGTATCCATCGAGCGACTGAAACCGGCGTATACACTAAAAATACCAAATGATGACGAAAGTACACCAATTGCATCAACATCATCACGGTAATACGTACGTATCCAGGAACAAAAACAAAAAGGGTCAGATTCGACAACGATACGAAATGCTAAACATCATCGAAAAAAGCCTTGCTGTGGTGAGGAATGGTGCTCACAAGGGAGTACTGTAGGAACACTGTGACTGCAGCGCCACAGAAAACCTTAGCGGTTGTCACCAACAAGACAACATGTCAGCGAATAAGACATAGTTCAGCCATTCAAGAATTTAGCGATTTAGACAGGTCGGTAAAAAGGCAGTATAAAAGCGACGTCAGACTGTCTGTTTTTTGCTTCTCAATTCTACTCTTCCAGCGAGGACATGTGGTCATAGTCGTGAAATATTGTTAGTGAACTTATAATTAAATAAAGTAAAAACGTAGACTCGTCTTTTCATTTCATAAGTGGTTATATGAGTGCGAGGACAAGAAACCTACATTGGTGACCCCGACATTAAGTGACAATATCGTTTTTTTCTTGTGATAAGCTAAAAGTTGTCGCACTAGCAATAATTTCAGTTTTTTTGTGAGTTGTGCGTGTAAATTGCCGTTGTTTTTTTTTCTTTTCTCCTGTTCTACGAGACGCCACGTGCATTCTGAGAAATCGTCAAGCACATGGTGAAAGGCAGTGGTACGCAAAATGTCCGACAACGAAGATGTAACCCCGACAACAACCGCAACAACAACCCCGATAACAACAACCCCGATAACAACAACCCCGATAACAGCAAAAATGGTTCCGACTGGTGCAGTAGGCGACAACAGAAGACTCTTCGCTCCCGGCACATATATTGAATCCGTACAGAACTTAAAACTACCCGTGTTCTGGAAACATCGACCGAAGCTGTGGTTTGCTCACATTGAATCACAGTTTACGGTTAACCGGATAAGCGTTATCGGATCTCGAGCTCGGCGATTCGAAGCCTTCACAACTGTGGAGACGGATGCGGAACATGGTAGGAGATCAGATCACCAGTGCATCTTTAAAAACATTCTGGCTTAAAAAACTACGTACGCGAGTCCGAGAAATTCTAACAGTGTCAACACAGGTTCAGGTTGAGGCACTGGCAGAGATGGCCGACAAAATCATACGTGAACGGTATACATTTCAACACTTATCAACGGTCGACGAAGCAGCCGCTCATCTATCATTGGCAACTTTAACCCGCGAAATTGCCAAGCTAACAGAAAAAGTTGAAGGACTCGAAGCACGGTCAGCGAGGAGTGGACATCGATCACGTTCGAGATCGTTTTCTCGCGGTCGAAGCGTAAAACAAGAAAGCGAGCATGCGGAGTGCTACTACCATCGAAAATTCGGAGTTCTCGCGAGAAAGTGTCGACAACCTTGCAGTTTTCAATCCGGGTCGAGTTCGGGAAACTAGCCTCCCCGTCACCCATACAAGCAGTCGATGATGGGGTCTCATCAAATCGCTTGATGATTCGAGAACGAAATAGGGGCATGCTGTTTTTGATCGATACGGGGGCGGATATTTCGGTTATCCCAAAATGTCAGAGGAGAACGAAGAAACCGTCCGAACTAAAACTCTTTGCTGCCAACGGCTCAGCCATCGACACATTCGGAGAACAGATCCTGCGCATAGACCTCGGTTTACTTCGAAAATTCAATTGGAAATTCTGTGTGGCCAACGTTTCACGTCCAATCATAGGTGCGGATTTTTTGAAAACCTATGGACTTCTCGTCGACCTAAAAAACAAAAGGTTGGTAGACAGTGTTACTCAGCTACAATCGATTGCTACGGTATTCAGGGGAAACGAACCAAAGATATCAACCATCGTACCGAGCGATCCATTTCATGCCATCCTCACTGAATTTCCCCAGCTGACAAATACTTCGCTCTGTGGGAAAAGGAAAAATCACGAGGTACGACATTTCATCGAAACTCGTGTACCGCCAGTTGCAGAACGTGTACGAAGATTGCCGCCCGACAAATATAAAGCAGCTAAAACAGAATTCGAATTCATGATAGAACAAGGAATCTGCCGACCGTCCAACAGTCCTTGGGCCAGCCCACTTCTCCTAAAGCAGAAAAAAACGAACGAGTGGCGACCTTGCGGGGACTATCGCAGATTGAATGCTGTAACGATCGCGGACAAATATCCGATACCGCATATACATGACGTAGCACAACATCTACATGGAAGAGCGGTGTTTTCAACACTCGATTTGACACGCGCATACCATCAAATCCCGATAGCTGAGGAAGACATACCGAAGACAGCGGTAATCACTCCTTTCGGGCTTTTTGAGTTCACAGTCATGACATTCGGACTGTGTAACGCGGCGAAAGTTTTCAACGATTCCTAGATTCTGTGATACGTGGACTTGATTTTTGCTACGCATATCTGGACGACATCCTCATCGCATCGAAAAATAGAGAGGAACACATGGTTCATTTGCGACAAATTTTGAAGAGACTAAACGAATATGGACTTCGGATAAACCCAATAAAATGCGTGTTCGGGGCCAGCGAAGTCAATTACATCGGTTACCGCATCTCTTCGCAAGGTATTGAACCATTGCCAGACAAGGTAGAAGCCATCGTAGAATATAAGAAGCCTGTAAAAATCTTCGAGCTGAGACGATACCTCGGTATTGTGAATTTTTATCGAAGATTCACTAAAAACGCTGCGACGGTTCTTGCTCCTCTAAACGAGTGCCTCAAAGGAAGCCGCAAAAACGATAAGCGGGTAATTGAGTGGACGACTCAAGCAGAGGAAGCTTTCGAATTAAGCAAGAAGACGATCACCGAGGCATCATTGCTTGCACATCCAATTGATGGTGCGCTTCTCGCGATTTCGACCGACGCATCAGATATTGCTATTGGTGCAGTTTTGGAGCAACGGCACGACGATAACTGGCAACCATTAGGTTTTTTTTCGAGAAAGCTTAGCGAAACGCATTCTCGCTATAGTGCCTATGACCGAGAATTGCTAGCCGCATACGAAGCAATAAAATACTTCCGACACATGGTTGAAGGTCGAAATTTTATCATCCGAACCGATCACAAACCATTAACATTTTCGTTAAAACAGAAGTCAGAGAAAGCATCGCCAAGACAATGCCGTCAATTGCACTTTATTTCGCAATTTACTACGACCATCGTACATGTGCATGGCATTCAAAACACCGTTGCTGATGCATTATCCAGGGTTGAAGACGTCAATGCTATAGTAATGCCGAGCGTTTTTGATGCTGAACAAATCGCCAACGAACAATCAAACGACGAACAACTAAAGCAAATCCTTACATCGGATTCGTCACTAGAAATGCGAAGCTTTTCGATGGGAAATCCGGAACGAAAAATTTATTGCGACGTTTCTACGGAAAATATTCGACCATACATTCCGAAAACATTACGAAAAAATGTTTTTGACGTCATTCATGGGGCATCGCACCCTGGAGAACGAGCTAACAGATTAAATCAAAATACATCTGGCCAGGCATGGACAACGATATCACCGATTGGGTGAAAACTGTGTTCAATGTCAACGATCGAAAGTTCAACGACACGTTCAAAATGAACCTCAACATTTTTCGCAGAAAAACGAACGCTTCGAACATATTCATATCGACATCGTAGGACCAGTGGCACCTTCGAACGGTAAACCATATCTACTAACAATGATCGATCGTTTTACTCGATGGCCGGAGGCAACCCCGATAGCGGATATCACAGCAGACACCGTTGCAACCGCATTCTATGCAACATGGATTTCGCGATTCGGATCACCACGGACCATCACGAGCGACCAAGGCAGCCAATTCGAGTCTGCTCTTTTCCGTGCGCTGATACGTTTGACAGGTAGCAAGCGGATCCGAACAACGGCCTACCACCCATGTGCGAATGGAATGGTAGAGAGGTGGCATCGATCGTTGAAGGCAGCACTGATGTGTCATGAGACAGAAAGATGGGTTGAAGTTTTACCAACCGTCTTTCTCGGTCTCCGAACATCATTCAAAGCGGACTTAAATGTACACCTGCTGAAGTCGTTTATGGAACAACACTTCGGTTGCCAGGAGAATTTTTCCTCGACGAAGACATGTCCAACGACCCTCAGATTTTTGTGGAAAAATTTCGTGTAGACATGCAGAAACTACGAGCTACCCCAGCATCTCGTCACCGTGAACACAGCATTTTCATATATAAAGATCTGCACGACTGTTCACACGTTTTTCTTCGGGAAGACGCATCGAAGCGGGTGCTTCAACAGCCATACTCCGGACCACACGAGGTAGCCAAGCGAATCAGCGATCGAGTATACACCATACGAGTCAACAGAAGAACAATGAACGTATCCATCGAGCGACTGAAACCGGCGTATACACTAAAAATACCAAACGATGACGAAAGTACACCAATTGCATCAACATCATCACGGTAATACGTACGTATCCAGGAACAAAAACAAAAAGGGTCAGATTCGACAACGATACGAAATGCTAAACATCATCGAAAAAAGCCTTGCTGTGGTGAGGAATGGTGCTCACAAGGGAGTACTGTAGGAACACTGTGACTGCAGCGCCACAGAAAACCTTAGCGGTTGTCACCAACAAGACAACATGTCAGCGAATAAGACATAGTTCAGCCATTCAAGAATTTAGCGATTTAGACAGGTCGGTAAAAAGGCAGTATAAAAGCGACGTCAGACTGTCTGTTTTTTGCTTCTCAATTCTACTCTTCCAGCGAGGACATGTGGTCATAGTCGTGAAATATTGTTAGTGAACTTATAATTAAATAAAGTAAAAACGTAGACTCGTCTTTTCATTTCATAAGTGGTTATATGAGTGCGAGGACAAGAAACCTACACATAACCTTTTGGTGGAACCATCTTTTGTCAAACGGCGAAAACTTATTTGTACTCCTAATATTTTTACCGCGAAATTTGTTTTTTTGCTTAGAATGATGGTAAAAATAAAGTTACGAAATTTCGTTAGCTTGCATTTACCGATTCTTGAAAAAAATGAAAAAAACACTACTCTATTTTGCCTGCCCCATTCCAGGATCAGAGGTCAGATTTCAATGACTGTATTAACTCGTAACGGCATGAAGCCACCGATGTTGGACGTGCCTCTGCAAGGGAGCCAGTTAACCAAAGTGCGATCATCTGCGAAACAATGAATGAGATTGAGAGTAGACGATAAAAGGTCGTTTATGAAGACTAAAATGAGGGTAGGTGATAAGACTGAGCCTGAGCGAAATCCATATTAGAGATCATGTATGAGATTTTTATCCACAAGGAAGTTCACTAGCGTCTGATTGACAGCAGTTTTCATTACTTTTGAAAACACTGAGGTAATGGCTATGAGGCGATAAATTATAGGGGTTATTATTCTTAAAGTAAATTTAACTAGTTTGGAATCAAGCATCAACCTATTCATTTCGTCCACAATACCTTCCAATTTTTACGCCAGAAAGGCCATTGAGACAGAAGACGATTATCACCCCATCGCGCACCGCACAAATAATGGTGTCCCTATTTCGAAACGCATCCCCTACTACAAAGAAAATTATTTTAGTGATATTCAAGCGCAATACAAAATGGATAAAAATGAAAATTTGTAATTTTTTCATTTATTTATTGCTTCGACTTAATATTTTTGCCATTATAGTTCCTAAGACTGTTGAGATAACCTCTACAGATGGTAGATAAATAAAATTTGCACCAATTTGGAAAAAAGTTCTTTTGAAAATTGCTCAAATCCCTTCCATTCAACCATTCCACATAACCTTTCTTGACCAGAACTGAAAAGCTTTAGTATGCCGTGATTAATTAATAATTTACTTTCAAACAAACAAAAATCTGATATGTGAGTGTAATTATTTATTGTAAAATAAATTTTGAATTAACCTTAGAAAAATATCGTAACGAAAAAACAGCGGAAAATTCACTTCGATGGACTCATATGAGAAAAATCAATCACAACAAAAGGAAGAGATTGTAAGAATGGGTTTGATTTAATCGAAGGGTGCAATTTAGATATTTTAGATACTTACTTGGAATCGAGCCTCGCTCTCGATATATTTGTAAGTCATTCTGGAAAGCATCCTGAAAAACTGCCTGTCTTTCTTGCTGGATTTTCTTCAATTGATTCTCGTAGTGATCAACATTTTCCGCATATTTACGCGATAATTTCATTCGGACTTCTTCCAGTTGAGCTAGCCGGGCAATTAGTTTTAATGGAACAAATAGCTTGTAAAGTAGGACAGCTTACCCATTTTCTTTTGTTTGTACATCGACATCTGGAACTTGTGATCAAGCTGCCGCTGTTGCAAGTCGAGTTCCTCCGTAACGTCTTCAAGTTCAACTAATTTCGTCTCGAAACTTTGGCACAATTTCCCTACATTTTCGATTATTTGCGTGCAGGTTTTCAAGTTTTCCACGATCGCGGGAATCGTCGTCAGGCATACATTCATATCGGTCACGTCGACGTAGAGCTTCTCCGTTTTCACTTTAATTCCAGTAATTCGTTCGTCGATATTCTCAGCATGATCGGCATTCTGTTCGCTCGCTTCATGCAAGGAGCGCCAAATAGACTCGTTCTTCTCAAGGAGGCGGCAACCTGCCGACAGATTAATATCCGATGGGACGCCCAGGGAGCCGTCGAAAGTCTGCGAACTGGAGGGCCTTAAGTAGCTGGTGGACAGGTTGCTCCGTCCTTCCTGGATAACATCGTTGAATTTACGACGAATATTCCCAAACATCGTCCACGTTTCCCGATTAGCACTTTGCAGTTATCCTCTGTTTTTTTTCTCGGATCCATCAAAACACTTTGCATGACATTTCTAATCAGCTGTGTCGCAAAACACACTTTGTTCTACAAGTTTCCCTCGAGATGTCACTGAGTCCGAGTTTCCATAAATATTGAATTTTTAACGGAATTTTTGTCTTGTAAATTTTTCTTATAGCTTTACGATGTTTTCTCTCTTCAGGGTCGAACTATAAGAACGCGCGAACTATCTGCGGACCGATCGTCATCCACTACGAAGAAGGGCCGTGAAAAAGCAAATCAAGGTCGCAAGTCGGAAAAGTCGACACTCAGCAGCCAGAAGAGTCCATTCAAAAGCAAATACTCCTCGGATAAGCAGTTCAGCCGAACGACATTTGGTCATTCGGGGCTCTCGTCGAAATGTTACTCGCGACGACACATTCAGGATAACGGCATGGCGTACTATGCCAAGCCCAAGTTGGGAAAGATCGCCAAAGAAATGAAGAAAAACCCGCCGGGCGATAAAAACGCAGCCGCGAAGAAAGACAAATCGGCGAAGCGATACGCCATTTCCGGAAGTACTGGTGGTGGCACTAGCCAGACACCGCCTGAGGAACCCGCAAAGCTAGCAAGCTCGAATTTGATAGTTTTGGATAAGGCCGGCAACGGAAGGAGTCCCGAAAATGCTCCGAGACACCGCAAATGCTACACGAACAGTAAGCATGCAGAGCTATCGAAAAGCTTAAAACTGAACAACGGTCTAGGAAAGGAAGTGAAGATTTCACAGTCGAGTGGAAATCTAAAGAACAGTTCTATTGCTGAGGATATGAAGCATTCGTCGTCTGATGGTAAGGATACTTTTGATTCTATTATTTATTTTTGTATAACCTGGGTGCTACCTAGTGAATTAGCGCAGCTCTAATGCCGTCATCATCATCAATGGCGTGACAGCCCAATGAAGTTGTCGCCTCCAAGCGTCTCGATCCAAAGACCGCGTTCCCCAGCTGCTAATTTTTAATGGCTTTGCTCTCTTCATCAACCGAGTCTTCCTATCGTTTTTGTGGTTTGCCTACTGGTCTGTTACCACTCGTTATTCCTTTAATAGCACGTTTGAAGATTTTTCTATCTTCCATTCGCTCTAAATACAGTTTATGTAGGTTGATGAACGTTGAAGCTTATGTCTCATCGTAGAGTTGATACAACTCATCGCTGTATCTTATTCGCCATTCCGTTCCTGAAATCCTTCGGGGGACCTTTCTTTCGAATGCGTTAACTGCTTTTTCAGAAGTTCGCGTTAATGTTTACGTCCCGTTGGATTCGACTGGGATTTTTCGGACGATATACTTTAGTGCCAAGTTGAAAAGTATGAGGGCTCGGTTCGGCTTTAAACCACATTCCTTTCGAAAGTTGGTTTTGAAATCAGTTTGTATTCTCACTTAGGATTCAGTGTTCGTCATTGTGAGCTTCGATAGTCGGACTAGTTTTGGGGGAATTCCAAAATCAAGCATGTTTTGGAACAGTATTCTCCCATCGATACTGTCGTATGCTTGTTTAAGATCTACGAAAAATTGGTACACGTCTGTGTTATATTCCCAGCATTTCTCAAGCACCTGTTTTACCGAGAATATCTGGTCTGTTGTAAATCGTCCGGTTCTGAGTCCACCTTGGTATTCGGCAATTATTTCATTAGTATAGGGCTTACGACGACGTTCAATTAATTTTGTCAGTATTTTATAGGGCGTACACAACAATGATATTCCTCTGTAATTCTTACAGCAGAGTTTGTCTTCTTTCTTGCAAATTAGACATATGATGTTTTTCGGTAATCTTCGGGTATGTTTTCCTCTCTCCAAATTTTGCATATCATGTTGTGTAATATTTTAGCGACACAGTTTCCACCGTGTTTCAATCTGGTATTTCGTCAATTCACGACGCTTTGTTTAGTTTTTGGTCACATATGACTTTTTTAATTTCTGCAAGCGTGGGTTGCCGATGAGGGTGGTTCTTCTTTGTCAGTTGAAACCTCGATTGGGGTGTTGTCTGTCGTGATAGGTGCTAATGGAGTGGGATTGAGAAGATATTCAATGTAAAAGAAGCCCATCTCCTTTTGATTTCTTGCGTGTCGCTGATGATGTTGCCCTCTGCATCTTCGCAGAGACATGTTTTTGGCTTCTATCCCTATTTTAGGTCTTTTACTA
The DNA here is from genome assembly GCA_963669355.1 of Chorisops tibialis. Lineage (NCBI taxonomy): Eukaryota > Metazoa > Arthropoda > Insecta > Diptera > Stratiomyidae > Chorisops > Chorisops tibialis. The sequence continues at coordinate 107,438,293 of OY770262.1, read as the reverse complement.
TTGCGCATGAGTGGCGCGTCTTATTTTGTCTCATATCGTCGTCTATTTCTTGTATCTTGTCATTATGGTACTTTGTTTTCGCCTGCAGGTATTTATTGCAGGCTCACCATATCTATCTTTATACTCAGGATGAAATCTGAGAGTATTATAAGTTTGCCACAAAGTTTGAAAAAAGAGATAAGGCTCAGAAAAAAAAAATGAATGATACAAAAGTTCAAATAATCACTGAAAAATCTCAAAACCAGATGTCCGTCCGTCCATCTGTCCGTGTCTTCTCTAGCTTGAGAGCGCGGTGAGCTAGAGAGCTCAAATTTTGTACATGTCGTTTTTGACAAAAAAGTAAGGTCAAGTTCGTAAACGGGCCAAATCGCTCCACTCCTTCTATCCCCTTCCATACAAATTTACACAATTTCGCAATTTGATAATAAACGGCTTTGGTCAAAAAGTATAACTGCTATTGATCTGAAATTTGGAATTTAATACATTTATGATGATTTCAATCTATTGCATAAAAATTATTTGTGTCCTCCCCTTCCTTCCACCACCTCCCATACTAACTTTTCATGAAATGTTTTAAGCCAATTTACTCAGTGCGTATAAAATTTATCGAGTTCAAATTCTACACTAAATATTTATTTACAATTACTAGCATTATTACTAGCATGATGATCATGATTACTAGCTCAGCCTGGTATTTGTAGAGGGCCTTGTGCCAAGTGAAAATAATTTGTTTTTTATTGCGATCTGCATCATTATCATGACGTGTGAGAAATGCTTGTCTGTAATTACTTCTGACAGCTTTAGAGGCTCGGGGATTTGTGGTATGGAATTTCACACCTCGTGTATGGAGATCTCAGCAGCCAAGTATTTTGCAGCTCTTGCTCTACCAGGCATTCGTTGGCTTTGCCCGAGCTGTAACAAGACTGCCTTTTTGAGCCTTTCTATTAAATTGAGTTCAATGTCGACAAATATTGATGCAGTGCTTTTTAATCTGAAGAAACTAAATGATGATTTTGCTCAACTACAGGGACTGCGATCATCGGCTGTTGTTGACAACTCAAACCGGATTCTACCAAACTCCACTGTGTTAACGTGTAGCATGGCCCAGCAGGGGGTAGTTGTAGTATGAGGTTTTACCAATTCCTGCAACTATCTTTGGAGTTAGCGACTCCACGGACCTGAGCTAACTATCCCCCTCTGGGATGGGGGCTGTAGAATTCACCCACAGCCAGTCCTGCTTGCCCTAAAAATGGCAAATGGACACTCACTGGATCATGGGCTTATCACCCGTGATCTTAAGACCTAAATGATACGAGAAACGGATACATCGCCTCGGATACGGGCTGATTCTACGGTAACGACTTTTGGCATTCGAAAACGGACTATGATTGGCTTCTGGAACGTTCGAACATTGAATGACGGGGGAAGAGCTGGGGTTACTCGGTCCTTGCACCGCCAATCAGTGATCGACCGTGAAATGGAGCACTATAACATCCAAATCTTGGGCTTGAGCGAGGTCAGGTGGACAGGATCAGGAGAAGAACGAACCCCTAGCGGAAACACTATTCTGTACATTGGCCCTGAAAGTGAAGCCAGAAATGGCGTGGCGTTCGTCCTTACGCCGAGAGCGAGAAACAGTCTCATTAGCTGGGAACCAATCTCGGATAGGATTATCGTCGTCAGGCTCAGGACCAGTGTCAGAAACGTCACAATTCTGCAGTGCTACGCACCAACTAATACCGCAACATCTGGTGACAAAGAGGAGTTTTATAGCCAACTGAGTGCCACCTTCGAACGTGTTCCAAGAGGTGATATTATTATCATCTCGGGAGATATGAACGCCCAGGTTGGATCAGACAACACTGGACTAGAACACGTCATGGGGAGGCATGGTGACCCTTGGGTCGACCCTTCACGACCTTGGATTAAGAGACCCGAAAACGGCGAATTATTTGTGGAGTTCTGTAGTACTCGGCAAATGGTCATCGGAGGGACCCTTTTTCCACACAAGAGTCATCATAAAACATCTTGGGTTTCCCCTGATGGTGTTACTCAGAACCAGATCGACCATTTGGCTATAAGTCGCCGATGGAGAAGATGTCTCCTCGATGTGCGAGCGAAACGTGGAGCTGACGTGGGGAGCGATCACCACTTGATGGTTGCCTGCTTGAGATTGTGTACAGCAGCTATCCGACGACCACAAATTCTTCAAATGAAGCGCAAGCTTAATGTGGATAAACTCAGAGATCCCAACAAAAAACTCGAATACACCACCATTCTACGCGAAAAGTCATCCACATTGGGTGAACATGAAATGCGCACACTGGACGCCAATTGGGAGGCAACCAGAAACACTTTTCTAACTAGTGCTGAAGAATCTGTGGGATATGCGCAGAGCGGTGAGAAACCCTGGATGTCGCGAGACACATGGGACAAGGTTGACAATCGGAAAAAAGCCAAATTGGCAATCATCTCTCAACCCGATGTCAACCAACGAACGCCTGACTTGAGGCAGAACTACCGCGATGCTCATATACAGCTTAAAAAGGCTGTTAGACGCGACAAGAGAAAGGCCATTGAAGATCTGGCAAACAAGGCAGAATCTGCGGCTTACCTTGGGGATATGGGTTCACTATTTAAAATCATGAAACAGTTGACGAACAGGAATTTCACCGCCAACCACCTGGTGAGAGATGTCAACGGAACTCTCCTTAATATGAGTGAACACCAGTTGCGACGATGGAAGGAATACTTCTCTGATATTTTAAACATCTTGTCAGATGAAGATATTCCGGAAACAGAACAACTTCCAAACATCCAACCGCAACAATCCTCTATTAGGGACGATTCCCCAGATAAGGAAGAGATAGTTTCCGCCATTCGGTCAATGGCGGGAAGGAAAGCTCCAGGTATAGACGGACTACCAACCGAACTCCTCAAAGCGGACCCGGAAATAACAGCCGATATACTCCTCCCACTCTTCACTAAGGTGTGGAATGATGGAAGATATCCGACTGAATGGAAGGAGGGCGTCATTGTGAAAATTCCGAAGAAGGGCGACCTTCGGGATTGTGGCAATTGGCGTGGTATATGTCTACTTACTGCCGTATCAAAAATTATGGCTAAGGTAATTCTCAATAGGATTAGTGATGTCGTCGAGAGCACTCTCGAAGTTTATCAGGCTGGATTCCGTAAAGGGTCGTCTTGTACCGACCACACAAATACCCTACGGATAATATTAGAGCAGTCAGCCGAAATGGGTTCGCCACTACATCTCATGTTTGTGGACTTCGAGAAGGCTTTCGACAGCGTTAAGCGAGATTACATATGGAATGCTTTGCGTAGGAGAGGTATTCCAAATAAGGTCATAGCTATGATTAAAGAATCCTACGAAGATGCAAGGTGTCGCGTCTTGCATAGAGGAGAGCTGTCCGAGAGCTTTCCTGTGCGAACGGGTGTCAGACAAGGCTGCATATTATCACCAGCCCTGTTTCTGGTGGTAATAAATGACATCTTGAAAGCTGCACTGGAAGGTGGGGAAGGTAAAGGTCTTCAATGGAGACTATTTAACATCTTAAGTCACCTTGATTATGCTGATGACGTGTGTTTGCTTGCACATACCCGTTCGGACTTAGAGTCAAATGTTCGCTCGTTGCATTCTAAATGCAAAGAGGCGGGACTGAAAATAAATGTGCGTAAAACCAAGTACATGCACATGGGTTCGAACGCAAGCACACCGATTGTTCTTAATGGACAGGATGTGGAAGAGGTGCAAGATTTTTGCTATCTCGGAAGCATTGTCAGCATGGACGGCGGAGCCGAAAAGGATGTTGAGGCTCGGCTAAATAAAGCTCGTCAGGCCTTCGGTATCCTTTCCCCTTTCTGGAGGTTAAGAGAGATCTCCCTTCGCACGAAGCTGCGAGTTTTTGACGCATGCGTCAAATCCGTGTTGTTATATGGTTGTACTACGTGGAAAGTGACCGTTCGACTTACCAAGAAACTACAGACTTTCGTAAACCAATGCCTCCGACGCATTTTAGGAATATTCTGGCCAGAAGTGATCTCCAACGACGAACTTTGGAGTACAACTCGCCAAACTAAAATAGGTATTGAGATTCAACGGCGAAAGTGGCAGTGGATCGGTCATACTTTGAGGAAACCAGAGCAAAACATCGCAAAACAGGCTCTGGATTATAACCCTCAAGGAAGACGTCGGGTTGGTCGACCATGTAACACATGGAAGCGAGCAGTTGAGCAGGAGGCCAGAGGAATAAACAAGTCCTGGCAACAGCTTAAAGCCGATGCTCAGGATCGCGCCTTGTGGAAGAGAGTTGTTTCTGTCCTATGCCCCTATAGGGGGTCTTAACAGGAATTTGATGGCCCAGCAATTAAGGAAAGACGGACATCGTCATCAACGTGGGATGAATCAGAACATTGGCAAAGTTGCTTCTCCTAAGCCTTCAACTAAGCCATCAACTATGTCTCGGTGTCAAACTGAATGTAATAATTTGACTCCCGCTCTAGCCGAACTTCTTTCTGCGCCTCTGGCTGGCTTGATTGGTAACTGCGCACTTCGTGTAGTGTACCATCCAAAGCTGTTTTTATTTCTCGGATGGAATACTCGACATGCTATCATTATACTGCTACTGCTACTTAATCTTCCGTATCTAAATTGGAAATACTCTGAATCTGAGGATCATCTATTTGCGACGAATACATCATCTCGCCTGGAATGTTATGTTATCGACAGGCTTAATGGTCTTGATCTTAATCAAATCAACAGTGTTTTAAATGTATGTAAACGAATTCTTGACCTTATTTTCGTTTCTGATCCATGAAATACTGCACTTTGACGTTCTGGTTCTCCGCTTGTTCCTGAGGTTCCTGATCATCCTGCCTTAGACTTTAATTAATCTTAGAACATACTGACCATAGTTTTTCTTGTAAGACGCATTTTAATTTTCGTAAGATTAACTTTGAAAAATTGCATTGTCTCCTAATTAATGTGGATTGGTCGTTCCTTCTTAATATTAATAATTTAGATGATTCTTTGTCTCGTTTTTATATTTTATTTGATTCTTTCATACTTTGTGTTCCAATCTCTGTAAACAACATCAACTCAGTAAAGCTTGCTCCCTGGTTTGATGAACACCTGTGTCGTTTGAAGCGTGTTAAGAATCGTTCATGGAAAACTTACTGTAATAGTAGGTCGTCTGCTTTTTACAATGATTTCTCTATAGCTAGGCAGAATTTTAAACAATACGCGATTTTCGCCTACAACAGGTAATTCTAACGCAAAAATGATGGTTATCCGTCGAGTTTATTGTTTGATGGAAACTTTTCTGACGATCCGGATATCATATCTAATCTATTTGCCGACTACTTTGCCCAATTATTTATCCTGGACGATGGTTCATCGGATTTTGATGTTTTGTCCAGATCCTTGCCTTGCTATACAATCCCTCGCTGTAATTTTATAACGATCAGTAATGCTACTATTTTTCAGTACATTCAATCAATCAAATTCCTGTTAAGACCCCCTATAGGGGCATAGGACAGAAACAGCTCTCTTCCACAAGGCACGATCCTGAGCATCGGCCTTAAGCTGTTGCCAGGACTTGTTTATTCCTCTGGCCTCCTGCTCAACTGCAAGTACATTAAGCAGATTAAAATCTCCTATAGTTCGGGACCGGATGGGATTCCCAGTGTCATTTTGTATCACTGTGCTGATGTCTTAAGTCTCCCTCTGCCATTGCTGTTTAACAAGTCCCTTTTGTTAAGCGTTTCTCCACACATCTGGAAAAAATCTTTTATTATACCTGTTCATAAAAAGGGTAGCACTGTTGACATTAAAAATTATAGACCTATTGCGAAGCTATCAGCAATTCCTAAAGTTTTCGAATGCATTTTGACTGAAGTGATTTACTTCAATTTTAAATCTTCACTTTCTACTAAGAAACATGGGTTCCTTAAGGGACGATCAACTGTGACTAATCTTCTATCCTTTACCAATTTCGTAAGCCGCTGTATTAAAAATTAATCTCAAGTTGACTGTATATGTATATACAGCATTTTATTGATTCTTCTTTTCTATTTTTAATGATTTATTTATTTGTAAATATTTTTTATTTTTCTCTATTATAGTATTGTTATTTTTTCCATTCTGTTTTTAATTATTGTAATTATTCATTAATTCTAATTTAAATTTGTATTTGCATGGTCAGTGGTAGATTATAACCTGTCGACTATTGTAAATAAATAAATAAATAAAAATAAGTAAATAAATGGTTAATTTCCTTTTAGGGCAACAAGGCGGCTATACCAAGTATCCTTGTTTTATATGTTTATGGGATAGGAAAGCTAAATCAGAACATTAGACAAGAAAAAAACGGCCTTCTAGGGAAGCACTAGTTCCAGGTAGCTTTAATGCTATAAATGTACCTCTTGTGTCACGAGATCGTACCATATTGCCAACTCTGGATATTAAACCTGGTCTGCTGAAACCATATTTTATAGCATGGTAGAAGGAGCGAAGCGAAGTTCATATTTTTTTAGCATTTATTATTAAGAAACAAATTGTGGCAAAATTTTAAGCTTTTTCTTTTTCTAGTGTCAATGAAAATGGATTAAATGCATTTACCAAAATTGTTCATTTGTATGGCAGGGGGTAGAAGGAGTATTCGAATCAAAGCCAAATCTTTTTGGCATCAATGATACTTGTAATAGTATACTTTTCTCGAAATTTAAAGTTGATAGCCTTAACGATTTTGGAGAAAAATAATTTTGCTCAAATTCTGAAATTTCGTGAATTTTGTATGGGAGGGGGTAGTTGACAATTTTTGCAAAGTTGGTTGCAATTGGAATAAAATTAATTTTCACGAACTTGAAGTTACTTTTTTGCTAAAAACGATATACGAAAAATTTCTGCACGATAGTTCAAATATTTCAAGAGTTATGTTGTAGACAAACGGACGATCACTTGAAATCGAGATTTTTGAGCAACAAAAATATTTCTGTACCCTTGGCGACTCTGTGCAAGCATTATTTCTTTGCGTTACAAACGGTAAGGCAACACACAATATACTCTCAGATCTCATCTAGAGTATATTATTTTTCTTCGAAACTGTTACAGCTATCAGCTTGATATTTTGCATAAAGTATAAAAACAGAAATATCAATAACGAGAAAAAAATATATTTTGATCCGTACACTCCTTCTACCCCCTCCCATACAAATGTATAATTTTTGTTAAGTGCATTATATCGATTTCCAGTAAAACTAGAAAAAGTATAAACTTAAAATTTTGCCAGAATTTGTTTTTTAACAATTGCAATAAATACTAAAAAAATTATTAGCTCCTCTTCACTCCTTCTACCCCCTCCCATACAAATATCTGTATTATAAATTCAAGAAAAGCATTTCTCCTTCGAATATATTAGAACTATCGAATTTGAAATTGAATCAAAGCGTGGTGATAAGGATGATGATAAACAGTTTCAAAATCATCTTAAACGCTCCACTTCCTCTGCCACCTTCCATACAAATGTCTCAATTTCAGGAAAACTATGTCCAATTGAAAATAATTAAAGTTACAAATAGTGTACGTACGGCGTACAGGCAGACGGTTTTTTTCTGCATTTTTGGGCTAGTTTAGTCATGAAATGCGGAAAAACAAAAAAAAATCAGTATAGCAAATTTTTCTTTTTTCTGTTTCGATCGCAATACTTTATTATTAGAATAATAAAGTAAAAGCGATAAGCACTGGTACAAGAAATTTAGAGGCGAAAACAGGGCAACAAATTTTCGTAGAATTTAAATCACAATTAGAGTACCTAGTCTAGCCATAAATACTGTTACAAACTTTTTGAAGCACTGTTCAATAAAAGAGGTGTTATATGTTAAGAAATCATTGTTTATTTATTAAATGCATTGTCAACAACGGAAATTGCAACAAGTTATTCGAAGTGATTGCCTTTTTCCTTTACACAAGCCTTTAATCGAGCTGGCCACTTATCTATGGAAGCACGCACGACTTCAATCGGAAAGTTGGCGACTGCATGTGTAAGAGACTTCTTTAAGGATTCGATATTAGGATGTCTTTTAGAGCACGTCATTTGCTCTAAGACAGACCATAATTCGTAATCCAGCGGATTCAGGTCTGGGCTAGAGGAAGGCCAATCTTCAGCTTTAATAAAATCTGGAACATTTTCTTCAAGCCATTTTTGGGTTGACTTCGCCTTATGACCTGGTGCAGAATCTTGCTGGAAACTCCAAGGCTGATTTTTGAATAATGACGTGTTGAGAGGTTTCACTACACTTTCAAGGACACTTTCTTGATAAATTTTGGCAGACGTTTTGACGCCCTTCTCACAAAAATGCAACTTTGTCACCCCGTTGTAGCTAACTCCCCACCAAACTATTACTGAGGCTGGATGATGACCTCTTTGAACCTTTTGGGCAACTTGAGAAGCTTCTCTGGCACTGCGAGCATAAATCCTATCGTTTTGTTTATTAAATGTTTCTTCGACAGTAAACATTTTTTCGTCCGTAAACAAAATTTTACGGTGTTCTTGGTTTGCGTACCGGCAAAGTAATCGTTTTGATTTTTCCACTCTATTTTTTTTAACGAATCTGTTAGTAAATGCCCGGTAGATCTACGATAAGCTCCCAACCCCAAGTCACTTTTGATGATACGTGAAATTGTTCTTTGGGGTATTTTCATCTCACGCGATAAAATTTTTTGTTTCCGAAGAGGATTACGGCGAATTCTCTCGCGCACGGCTTTAACCGCTTGAGGTGTTCGAGTAGTTCGCGGACGGCCACTTCTTTCACGGTCACTTACTCCAGACGTATCATTAAATCTTTCAATAGCTCGATATACAAACATTCGGCTTATACCAAGGGTATGCAGAGTCTTAAAAATATCACTTGGTTGCATTCCTACTTTATGAAGTGCAATCACAGCAATTCTATTTCCTTTGTCACCCCAATCCATGTTCACTACACTAAAAATTAAACTCAAATGATGACAAATGCATCAAGCACAAGCGTACTATAGCGATTAGCTCAATTTTTAAGAAATGCAATATAACGGTTCCTTTCTGCAGGGTTGCCAAACCTTGTAACAATATTTATGGCTAGACTAGGTATATGCTAAATTTATGGCTATAAAAGTTTCAGCGCACTTTTCTACCAAGGACACAAACCATTGTTTAGAGAGCATTTTTTTAATTCAGGTACAAAAACGAGGCAACATTTTTTTGTATTCGCAGCTCCTTGCCATTTTACTTACTTACGCGCCATCGTACAGCCTTCCCCTCCTGTATACTCCGCCTCCATCGTTCACGGTTCAGTGATCGCGTCCTCCAATTTGGAAATTCTTAGTAGTGATTTGCTGTCTGCATCAGTAGAATCCTCCCAGCGCTCCTGTGGTTTTTCAACTGGCCTTTATCCATTGATTTTCCCCTCTATTGTGCGTTTGCGAACTTTTCCGTCACCCATTCGCTCCACATGACCAGCCTATTGTAGCTTCTTAAATTTTATGAGGGTTGCTACTTTTGGATTGCTGAATTTTCTCTCTTGTATCATATTCTCCAGATCGAGTCTTCTCGCACATGTTCGAGGATTCTTCTGAGAATCTTTCTTTCAAAAGCGTTAAGTACTTTTTCGGACAACTGAGTTATGTTTACGTTGCGCTGGCATATTATAGCACTGGTCATATAATCGTTTTATATAAGTTTAAGTTTAGTTTTTCTGTACACGGTTTTGTTTTTAATTATTAGTAGCACCGAATTATACGTCATATTCGCTCTCCCATTTTGGCTACCACCATTACAAAATATATATAAATAACTTCATTTTTGCAGATATCCAAAAATTTATCGAAAAAGAAGAAGCGCATAGCTCTTCTGAAAGAGACGGATTCTTAAAAGTTAACTCTTGTAAATCGACAAGCAAAAGTGAAAACCAACTATCAACGAATAACAACAGCGGTACTAAAACGTCCACTATTAAGTTTCAAATGAAAAATGGTGGATCGACTACAAATTTACCGGAACCGGATATCGATAAAATCGAAATAGACAGTAAATTGGACATAGGTCAATCGAAATATTGCTCGACTTATTTCTATAAAGGAAGCGATACTAAAATGTGAGATTTAAATTATATTATTCAACTTAATAATGAAGAAATGTCCTATTTTTTGAACGAAAGGAATTTTGAAAGATCAAATATTAGCGGTGTGAAAATATTACTTCGTGGCGATTTACTAGGTGCATTAAACTGTCTATTTCCACAATTAAATTTGGTACCTTCTGGTAATTTTTTAATAGTAAAATTGTGAGGTTGAATATTATATTTACAATTTTATTTCAGACGCTAATCCAAAAAGACCTGTCCTAGATCCGAACTTTTCCTATTTCAGTGGTAAGTCCCAGATCTTAATTAACAGGACATGATTTATGTAGTTTACTTCTAGATACGAAAACATTTGCATTGACCAGAAAACGCTACAACAATCATCCAACGCGACCAAAAGACGTCGGTAAAAGTTTTCATAAGGAGAAATATAATTTATTGTCGCTTATCGAATCGCACATCTTACTTCACATAGACAGAAATCGACGCTCGCACGAGATATCAAACGATTTCACAAACAGTACTACTTCTACACCGTCCTACACCAAAGATATGGATAATTTACAAGCAGTTAATGAATGTAAAGCTGACGATAATCAAAATGTTCATGCTGAGCTCTTGAACATTCCGTTCACTTCGATTGGAAATAAATACTCCGAATTTCGTAGTGTTGCTAGCGCTAAAGAATTTGAACTAGCTGCAACTGAAAACACGAAAGATAACGGTTCTAGCAAATTTTTAAAAATTGCATCCGACATTGAAGCAACGCACATGATCAAATCGAATAAGTCAGAACCGATAATGTCGAGCAGAACAAAATGCCACAACATCCGATTAAATACCTCTTTGGATAATTTTATGGAAAATCACAAGCCAGCTACTTCAACTCCGCTCTGTAAACGTAGCGCAGAGAGTACTTGCGAAGATTTAGACCAAGTTTACATGGAAAGTGTTTTGGCCTCCGCTTATCCTGAGCGATGCAAACAATCTCGAGATGATATTGAAATACGCATAGCCAAACTAGAGAAACTAATGGATTCAAATGAAAGTTCAAAGGCAGTATGCGAATTTCAGGGCAGTGTCAATTCGCCGGCTTGCGGAAATAATCGATCGCTGTATTCGACAGTATTGAAAAATTCAATAGCTTCAGAAGAGAATGTGGAGCAATCGTTGCAACTCGATGCTCATCACAAAGAACCTGAAGAAATTAAATTCTGTGACGAGAAGAGCGAACTGAACGCAGTTCCGGTTTCATTTGTTGACTTTGATACCGACATGATTCAATCCTTTATACCGTCAAAAACGACATTAGAGCCTGAAAATAAAATAACCAAAAGCAAACCTATTTGCTATAATTTGGATGAACTGGAGGACGATATAACGAGAACACTGGAAAAACTCATTGAGGATACAGACGATCCTGAACTTTATAGGCAATATAGTGACTTGGAATATAACAATGCATTCAACTTGAACAATTTCTCCAATCAGTGCATCGCAAATCAACCTCAAAATAAAATCGACGATGTAAGCCACCGAAAAACAAACAACAATTCTGGTTTAAACAGTTTGCAAAGTCGGTTGAATTTCCTACGTACCAAAGGTCGACCGTCAGACTTTAAACAATTTTTCAACCCTCTAGCGTTCAATACTCAACTCGCAACCCAATTTATTCGACAAAACAATGCAATGAGCGGCATGGCTACCACCACACCGATCGACAACATAAAGACCATGACGCAAATCTTCCCGAAAACGGATCTCACAAAATTGAATCCATCGAATATGCAATACTATCAGCAAAATTCGGGCAGTACTTTCGAACGCGATCTCAAAGAACTGCGAACACGCTATCCACAAATCATTCAGAACAACAACAATATTGCTCAACAGAATTTCATGAATGCTTCTAGCACTGGAAATCTAACTGCGCACAATCCGTTTCATGTTTCCGCCTTGTACGCTCAGTTGTCATCGAATAAGGTTCAAGCCGGGAACTTAGCTCAATCGTTACCGAAATCCAACACTGCCGATGAAAACCTAATTCTAAATCAATTCTTTGCATCGCAGAATCTTGAAAATATCTACGCTAATAATTTAGCTGCAAATTGCTATCCAACCATGAATGCAATATTGCCGAATCAATATCAATTGTATTACGGGCAGGAAGTTGTCCTTGTAATGAATCAAAATCCATTTGCTGCGACCAACTATTACGAAACGTCGTCGGGGAGTGGAATGGGATCCATTATTTCGGTATCCGATCTGGAGAAACAAGCACTCGAACAATATCGGAGTTCAGATGAGAATATCAATGCTCGATATGAAGCTCTCGAAAAAGAAGCCGAAGAGCAATATAATAATTTTTTGGGTCAGAAATAATGGAGAATTTACGTTTAAATCATTTCCGGTTGTTGTACATATTTTATGTCCTATACTTGTTTAAAATGTTTATTATTTTCGTAGATCAATGTAGAAATAAATTTCTTTTACATGGAGAAGAAAGATCGTTTTTTCTAGGCAGAACATTTCCAAAATGTATCTCATATGCGATATTGTTATTGCTTTAATGTACTCGATAGTAACTGCTGTCAACTGTAAATTTATCGGCTATTCCATTGGGATGTTCATTCAATTCATTCATTTCGGTTGTGTAACTGGGGCTTACCATACTTTCTTTATGTTGGGTCGAGTTACCAAATAAAAGATTATTATTATATGTTGTCTTGTTCACACGTAATAACTTTATTTCACACTTTATAATTATTAATTATTACAATATTCCCAGTACAACTTGTTGTAATAAGTTTACACTTTATTTCACACTTTATAATTATTAATTATTACAATTTTCCTAGTACAACTTGTAATAACTTTACACTTTATTTCACTTTTTTGACTGCTCCCAATCAGAGCCAGTATTCAACTCGCCGATCGATCGTTACTTTTACTTTTCGATCCGGTCAATCTTGCCGACGACCGGACGCACATGCCGGCGATCCTAAGGTCGCTTAACTCACATGGTGTCGAATTTACATTGATCGTACATTTTTTCCAATATTACGGATATTCAACACCATGTGAGTTTTCGCAACTTTGCGGCTCGTGGACGCATGGCATGTGCTGATATATTGCATGATGTTGGATTTATACATTAAGACAATGACCTGTCGATTCAACATCATGCAATATCGTCAGGGCATGATCCCTGACATTCCTCCCTTCTTCAAAAAACTTGCCAACGGTTGGATCGATCGTCAGTTTATTTATTTATTTTAAGAGTTTTTATTCATTTCCTTTATTTTATACGTTAATTTTGTTTTTGTATCTTTTTTTTTTTTTATTTTTAATGTTTTTAAAATATTTTGTTACAATTTTTTTTTTTTTTTTTTTACTTTTAAAATATTTTGTTACCATTTTCATTCATTAATTTTACTTTCATATTTTAAATTCTTTAAGTATTAAATTTTGGTGCACACGGGCAGTTGCATATGGTGATATCTTTTAGTTTTTTACTTTATTTCGTTTTAATAAATTCAATTGAATAGCTCGGTATAAGATTTTGTATAAACTTTTTTTTTTTTTTTTAATAAAACGTTTTTATTTTTATTACATAAAACTTTTCATACTATGCTATGCTATACTAAACAGTGATTATTTACACTAACTCTAAGACCTGCCGATTGCGACGTGGTGTGGTTACGCTGCGGGAACTAATTTCTTCTAATGGCTGTGCGTGTATTAGTGGTATGTCCTTTCTATTCTCGGCGTTTTCCTTGTCGTTGGTGTTACGAGTGCCGGCTCGGATTCGGTTTTCAGGATCTTCTTTTGAGGTACTAGGCAATTTACGTTCGCTGATAGGCTCATCTAGTCGAGTTTTCTTCCAGCATAGTCTCCAGAGTATAGCAACTATGATGACTACTAGTCCAGTGAGGCTAGCACTCGTAGCAGATATGGCCATATGTATTTTCGACGTTTGGTTCTGGTTTCTTCGATGGCTCTCGTTCTCAATTTTGTCTACTAGGTCATCTACAGTCCTGCTCTCCGACTGCCAGATAGAATTTAGATTGTTCGCTTGGATTACGGGGAGGTGGCTCGTGTTGATTTTCAGCTGGTTAAGTTGGTTCAGGGTTATAGACTCGTCTATTTTTAACGACATCTCTGGTCTTTCTTCTGGTTGCCACAGTGTTATGTTTTGATCGGTGTTATCAAGGGAATACACAACAGTATCCCCACTGCGGAAGCTACATTGTTCGTGTAAGGATATGACGCCAACGTTATTTAGCTCCTGAACGCGTGTTGGCGCGTCTAGGCAATGTATTTCAATTTTGATTTTCCATCCTATAATGTACAGCCAATGATTTTTGGTCTCCATTTTGACGAAGGTATTCCATTTCCTGGTCCATTTCGTAACGCATTCAGAGGTGTCTAAACTGTGCCCTTTATATAAATTGAGAATGCAACTCGTCCCAGTAGTGGTGCTCGTCGGTAGGGATGGCAAAATCTGCTCTTTTCCAATCGCAGTGATCCACTGCGATTGCTCTTTTTCAATATCTGTGAAAAAGAGCAGCTCTTTCAATAGCAGTGATTTTTCCACCTCTATTATCCATGGTAGTGCGCAATTAAAAAAAAAGAGACAAAATAGTAATTTTCTGCGAAATCCTGCATCTAACAATCAGGCAGACCCAATCTCTCAGTACCACCAGCTCAGTGCGCATAGTGAACACTTCCCCCATTTCCTCCTGGGAATGAAAATGTTTTCTTTTACTATCCAATGTACGAAAAAACGATCGAGCGCAATGGAGTCAGGATAGCAAAAATGTCAATCGCATTTCATATACACAAGCCAAATAAAAAAAACACCCGGTCATCGATCGCATCGCATATATACAAGTCGAATAAAAAAAAAACACCCGGTCATAGAAAACCAAACCAAAAGGGTCTACTGTTTACTTTTTTCACACATTACCTCACACAAGCAATTTCATCATGAAGAACGTAAAGCTCTTATCGACATGGTGGACTGCAACATAAATCGGCGAAACTTGCGATAGCCGCAACATGTCCTACCAACCGACCAGATCGAAACTCAGAACAAAAACCGCCAAAAAAACTCTAGCAAAGCGCATCATTGACCACTTCGGACGTTCCACACCTCACCTATCAGATCAGATCCCACCGACCAAAATATCGCTAAACAAATCCCTTATCATCGGACGTTCCACACCTCACCTATCAGATCAGATCTCACCGATCAAAATATCGCTAAACAAATCCCTTATCATCGGACGTTCCACACCTCACCTATCAGATCAGATCCCACCGATCAAAATATCGCTAAACAAATCCCTTATCATCGGACGTTCCACACCTCACCTATCAGATCAGATCCCACCGATCAAAATATCGCTAAACAAATCCCTTATCATCGGACGTTCCACACCTCACCTATCAGATCAGATCTCACCGATCAAAATATCGCTAAACAAATCCCTTATCATCGGACGTTCCACACCTAACCTATCAGATCAGATCTCACCGATCAAAATATCGCTAAACAAATCCCTTATCATCGGACGTTCCACACCTCACCTATCAGATCAGATCCCACCCACCGATCAAAATATCGCTAAGCAAATTCTTCATCAAATCGCAATCGTTTCACCTACATTCATTCATCATTAGTCTAAAGCAACATCACTGAGAGCAGACACTGCTCGTTTAATATCACAGAGCTGATGTATCGCTGATCGCAAGCGATATAACAGCAACGAAAGACCAATCGAGAGCAATAGAGCAATCGAGAGCAATAGAGCAATCGAGAGCAATAGAGCAATCGAGAGCAATCGGAATAATAACGTTCAAGCGATATAACAGCAACGAAAGAGCAATCGAGAGCAATCGGAATAATAACGTTCAAGCGATATAACAGCAACGAAAGAGCAATCGAGAGCAATCGGAATAATAACGTTCAAGCGATATAACAGCAACGAAAGAGCAATCGAGAGCAATCGAGAGCAATCGGAATAACGACGTTTGGGTAAAAATCGACTTCCATGGGTTTCGTTTCGGGATCTGATAAGAGCTTTACGTTGTTCATTGTTTGTGTGTGAGGTAGTGTCGTGTAAAAAAAACCAAAACAAAAGGGTCTTTTGTTTTGGTTTTCTATGACCGGTTGTTTTTTTTTTGTTATTTGGCTTGTATTTGTATATATGCGATGCGGTTGTAAATATATATGCCATGCGATCGATGACTGGGTGGTGTTTTTTTTGTCTGGCTTGTGTATATGAAATGCGATTGACTTTTTTGTCGTGTGAAAAAAGAAAACCTTTTGTTTTGGTTTTCTATGACCGGTTGTTTTTTTTTTTTGTTCTTTGGCTTATATTTGTATATATGCGATGCGGTTGTATATATGCCATGCGATCGATGACTGGGTGATGCTTTTTTTGTCTGGCTTGTGTATATGAAATGCTATTGACTTTTTTGCCATCCTGACTCGATTGCGCTCGATCGTTTTTTCGTACATTGGATAGTAAAAGAAAATCTTTTCATTCCCAGGGGGAAATGGGGAAAGTGTTCACTATGCTGAGCTATGAGATTGGGTCTTGCCTGATTGATAGATGTAGGAAAATTACAATTTGCTTAGCGATCGATGTGGAATGCGTGAGTTGCGGGACTAATATGCGAGTGCGAACAAAACTCTGGAATTTGTAGCGATGATCATTGCGGCAATTTTATTGGTGATAGAACGTAAGCAGTATGCATTTGCTCTGCTCTTCTAATCGCAGCTCTTTTAAATTTTGAATCGCAATATGCGATTGCTCTTTTCAAGTAGCAGTGAAAAAATCGCAGGTATGTGAAATAGCATACCATCTCTACTCGTCGGTATGGTTCTCTCGCATATAAAATGGTTTTCGTCGTCGGTGGTAACTAAACGGTTGCATGTGTCGAATCCTTTTTGGCTTAGGATGGCATATTGATTTTCTAATTTATTAGCAGCGAGGAAGTCTCCCTCAATATTGTAGAAGTAGAATCTCGAATCATCTATGCGTACAGGCACACTATATATCCTGTATATAGTAAATGTCATCTTCTCTGGTTGTGGCACGTCGATTCTCACCAGTAGGTTCGCTTCATCGGAAACTGCTTGTACCTTAATAATTTGGGTCAGAGTCTGATGATTCAAAATACGTGGATCTAGTTCGCTATGATCCAGAACGCTATGCATTATTTTTGATAGTTGTTTTGAGTGGACGACTGCGGGATGCAGTTTCCCCATTTTTGAAGCCACTATTATCTCCGTTATGGTGTTAATGGAGTCTGCTATTTTATCCATTTCCAGGATTGTCATCAACATGAGCTCGTATAGGTCAGTTCTCTGCATTTCCAACCTAATTAGGTGTGATTGGTTGTTTATACTTGGAACTAAGGTGGAGTAGAGATGAAACATTTTTTGTCGATTGTTCTCCGCTTGTACTCTGGATTCGTTGAATAGCTGGAAGTTTGACTTCATAACTGTTATCTGGTCTTTCAGTAGGTGAAACGTTGTGTTTTCGCGCTTATCGAGGTCCGCCAGTAGGTTTGTTACTCGCAAGTTGTCATTGTTGTCCATGGTTCCGAATAGTAGCTTTCCCAGTGACCCGACTCCATCAAAGAACGCTCTTTTCTGACGGTAGTTTTTCTTATTGAATAGGTAGTGGTCCAGATCGACAAGTTTTCCCCTAAGGTGGTTAAGTCTGGAATTGACTCCGACACCGACTGATTTGCATCTTGTATCAAGTATATGTAATTGCTGGCATAGTGCGCCAACGATTCCCGTGCAGTTTTGACCACTGTGTCCATACCGATTACATTTCACACAGTAAGGTTCCTCTCGACGTTGCCTACAATGTCTTGCAATGTGCCCTGGTTTCTTACAGTTGTGGCATGTAATGACTCTTTGATCTGTCGGACTTCCTAAGCCATTTTGTTTCCATTCTCGATTTTTGGGGTGGACTGGCAGATGGAAATCCTGTGCTCCAACCATTCAAAGTGTGTTCCGATAACCGTTTATATTCACTCTCAAAAAATATCGCTTCCTCTTTTACCTTCTCTAAAGATTCTATATTCTTACCTATTAAATGTAATTGTGTAAGCCGATCGAATACACCACCCTTAAATGTTGTTATGGCATCCTTCTCTAATTCCGCTAGTAGTCCCCTGTCCCCACCAGGATATTTTCCCTTCACCACCTCCTTCAACTGCCTCCATAGGTTTCCAATTCGTGCAGCATATTCGTCTAAAGTTTCCCCTGGTCGTTGTTTACAGGACATAAGTTCATCTCGCGATTCATTTACAGTTTTCCTCGGGGTGTATGCGGCGTTCAAAATGTTTTCCAAAGTTTCAAAATCTTTTATCACCTGGGCAGATGTCAAATAATAAGCGTCATCAATGAGCCTATACTTATACATTTCATGAAAATGGGCTTTTCCTCCTCACGTAGCCTCTCGTATAGGTCTCCGCTGCAATCAAGAAATCTGACTAGTTCCTTGCCAAGATTAGGTGTCCGCTCTCCCGAAAATACCGGTACGTATTTGGTTATGGCGTCCATCACCTTATCAAAGACTTCGTTTGCCGTCATTTCCGAGCAGTTATTTTTCCTTAGCTGTTGATTTGCTAGCTGCGATTCGAGTAGTTTTATTCGCTTAGCCCCTTCAATTACCCTTTTTTCTACGTTTTGTAGTTCCTGTGCTTGTTTCGCAATTTTTCCTTCAAGTTCTCCCACGATCCGATGTGAACTTCTAGTTTTGGTCAGCTCTTCTTGATTTCCTATAGTCCAGTTGGCGGATTCCGTCTCTTCTAACTGATCCTCCAAACTAGTCACTGCCGCTTTAAGATAAACACTCTTTCTTCTGGTGTCTTCCAATTCCTCCTTCAGACTCTCTTCCGTGTTTGAACTTAGACGCAGTACCTCCGATAGCAGAATATCTGCTATCTCACCCGGGTCTTTTGTTCCAATTTCCTCTTCGTTTAAAATATTGCTACTATTGCAAGGCAAGTGGTGTAATTCCGCCCTTAATCTTTCCGTTAAATGTAGCCAACCGCGTTCGTGTAGAGCTACAAGTTTTTTATATTTTTCGGCCTCTTCGGACTTCTTCTCAACCTGTACTTCCAGCTCTCGGATATTCTGCAATTCTTCTTTGGTCAGAATATTCTTTCTCAAGGAAGACATTAAGAAATTAACACCAGTAGGAGAAAAAAAACTTTTGGTTCAAGGTCAGTTTATTTATGTACTATAAGAAAACACGAGGAAAATATTTTTATACACATTTATTTTATTTTATTCTCACAAGTAATAAGATACATGAATTATACGATATACAATAAAAAAGTACTCCAGGTTAATGTCGCCACAAGAAAAATTTTAATTCACTTATCGAATTTTATTTTAACAAGTAATTGGATACGTTCAGTAGATTATGAGTTATTCATTCAATAACCTGCATAATCTACGTAGCACATAATCCCATACTCATTTTCGACAATCGTGTCTTTATTTTTTTTTTTTTTTTTATATCACACGCCGGTTTTCTTTTTCCTTTCTGTTATTTACACCTACTCCACAGTTTAAAACATTTCACTAAAGCCACAATTGTATGATTGCATTTGTAACTTATGAAAGCTGCGCGGAAAATATGAAAAGTAAGAAGAAATTTCTACACTTCACGCAACCGAAAACGTAACTAAAATTCACATATGTACCTAAACGTGAGAACTTACAAATCGGTACATGTAGGCCGACAATGCTTTTTTTTTTTCGTGTTAAAAATAGATGAAAAAAAAATTTTTAAAACTTATTTTTTCACCAGCTGCGCCATTTGTTGGGTCGAGTTACCAAATAAAAGATTATTATTATATGTTGTCTTGTTCACACGTAATAACTTTATTTCACACTTTATAATTATTAATTATTACAATATTCCCAGTACAACTTGTTGTAATAAGTTTACACTTTATTTCACACTTTATAATTATTAATTATTACAATTTTCCTAGTACAACTTGTTGTAATAACTTTACACTTTATTTCACTTTTTTGACTGCTCCCAATCAGAGCCAGTATTCAACTCGCCGATCGATCGTTACTTTTACTTTTCGATCCGGTCAATCTTGCCGACGACCGGACGCACATGCCGGCGATCCTAAGGTCGCTTAACTCACATGGTGTCGAATTTACATTGATCGTACATTTTTTCCAATATTACGGATATTCAACACCATGTGAGTTTTCGCAACTTTGCGGCTCGTGGACGCATGGCATGTGCTGATATATTGCATGATGTTGGATTTATACATTAAGACAATGACCTGTCGATTCAACATCATGCAATATCGTCAGGGCATGATCCCTGACACTTTATGTTCACCACAGTTTGAATATTCTAAAAGCTTGTAAATCATCCAAACATTCGGATGGGCTCTGCAATGCCTTCCTAGCACAGAATCCATTAATGTTAAGGCTTCTTCTTCTTTCTTAGAGTTTTTTGCTAAATTTAAATATGCACTTTTGGGGTAATCTTAAAGGTTCTTATATTAGTTACCAAAATGCAATTTAATCTACGGCAAAAATTTAATTAACTGCACCGTAATTTTAAATTTGAAAAACGAATTGATTCAATTTTTAATTTTCAAATTGAAACGTGAGCACTTCTGCTTTCGTAATGATTTAATCTTCAAGAACTCCGTATCTAAGGTAAGAACGCAGCCGAAAGTACCAATTTAAACAAACAGGTAAAGAAGAGCCTTAACAACAACTAAATTTGAAAGAAAGTATTAACATTCATTTAAAACCGGTGGTTAGAATGCATTAATGTCTACTATTTAGCATTAACGTTAAATATTAATTAAAAGAAAAACTAAGGATAATTTAACAGGGAAAATTAACATTAACGCAATTTTTGAATTTGTTGCTTCAATTACGTTCAATATTCTCTGTATAGAATGCCACTTTCATAGCCAAAGTTGCATAGAATTTTTATGAAATTCGGTGTATTTTATATTCATGAAGCCAAACATTTGTATGCGAGCGGATAGAGAAGGTGATTGGAATTGTAAAATTTGTGATGCAATTTTATTTCATTTCTCTTGTAAGGTGGTCGTACAAAATTTAAAGTGAGTAACTTTTAATTTGTTGGTTATTAGTTGATTTATTGAAATTGATCGAAAGCTTACTTTTGAATGGAGGGGGTAGTGCGGGTAAGGGAATCGTAAAATTTGTGATGCAAAACTTTTGATGCAAGTTTGTTATAAATATTCTTAAAAGTAATTGTGCAGAATTCGAAGTTGATAGCTTTAATGTTTTGGTGATAATTTATTTTTTTAAAATGGTCGACAAAATACTTTGTATGGTAGTGTGTAGTTTTGAAGGTATTCAACCAGTTAATATTTTAAGCTTTATGCATTTTTTTTTAAATGCATTTCGTAAATTTTCAAGTTTCTAGCTTAAAATTTCAATCAAGAATTTTCGGTTTTTGTGTTTTTCTAATTAAACATGAAACTAGCGATGAGAAATCTGACTCTCCATTGAGTCAACTCTTTTTAGCCCACTCAATTGAGTCGATCTAAAAGAGTGCTTCAAAAGAGTCATAAATACATATGTACATACATAAAACGAAATGCGCCCACTTACCAAACTTTTTTGTAATGCCTTGCTCTTTCCTTTACTCAGAGCATCAAAAGCCCAAAACAATCATCGCTCAGGAAAAAAAACATCAAATTACGTTAGTATGCGCGGCCATTCATCAAAGCTCTGTTCTATTCACTGATAGGAGTCTGAACAGGATATTGATTGAATGCAGATGTCTATCGCAATCAGGTGAGTGATTATAAAAAGATCATTGTTGGAAGTGTTGATGATAAATGTTGTATCGGGGTTAGCTTGCAAAAAACCGTCCCAAATGCAATATTTTAAGGATCTTCGAATCACTAAATACTCGTAGCAAAATTGCAGATCGTATTTACACATTCAATTCATAAGCTTGACATTGTGAGAATAGGTCCATTCTTATGTCGGCGTAGCCAGAATTTCATTGGATTCAATCGTGTGAGATTTGATCTAATCCCATTTCTGAAAATCGTACCACTAATTCTTTATTATCCTCCACCCCACAACCATCAAAAACAGTCGGTCCATCCCCTAACTACAACTGCAAATCCCATAAAACTGGCCGAAGCACACAGCACATGTAGCAAAAGGTGAGAAATTTTTTGACCAAGGAAACCCCAACATTTTACTACCTCTTGGTTCGGAAAGCTTCAAACAAAAAGCAAATCCCCATTCTTTCTTCCGTATCTTTTCTTTTCCCATTTTTGCATATAACTCTGATCCTAGACCCCTTTGGAAAATGAAGAAACGCAACCTTAAAGGAAGAATTCATCCAAGAAAAAGGGAGTATTACTTTTACAATAAAAATACTTCCACCTCTCAAATCCCATCTCTAACCATGGGTCCTTCCGCTTTTTCGCTAAATACCCCCATCCCATACTTGCCAAGTTTTTATCCTGAAATGTTGTAGTACCCGGAGAAATCCTGTGGGGCCCGATGGAATGGTGAAAAATAGGAATGGAAAAGAAGGCGATAGCCAGAATAGAAGGATCTAGAGATTCAGAAAACATAGCTAGATTCCCCCCATTCCCGCCAATTTCCATCCTTCTACCACGCTCGCTAGGACACGAAACTACATCAAAATAAGACCACTGCACCTTGTAACGTTTCAAAATCTTCACCTATTTATCTACCCGATGTAAATACATAGGTTGTTCTATTGGTTACATATACATCCTGTTTCTCATATCAGGAATTTTTTTTTTTTACGGAATGACCTGTGTTATAGGCAATTTCGGCCTTTATGTGCAATGCACAAACACAGTCATGGAGGGAAGGAATGGGATGAGGAAGGTAGGGGAAGGGGAGTAAAAACGACCGTAACGAGTGGAGAAGCTGATATATATTTTCAGTTGTACTGGCTGCTACTGACAAATATTTGCAGATGTTATGGGGGACTGAATGATAGAAAGCGAACAGAATCCATCTACTGAGTATCTCGGCATTCTTGAAGTGGAACTGTTTCACTTTTACACCGTTCGCCCACTTTATTTCGAATAATTTTTCATCGCCAGTAGCAACTGAAAAATTCGTGCTTAAAAAAAATCCCGTCTGGAGTGGGAATCGAACCCACGACCTATTGAATGAAAAGCAAGCACGCTGCCCACTACGCCACGGAAGCCTCATATCTTAGAACGGTGTTCTCTAGGAACAAACCAGGAGAAAATTTGACTCTTGTGCTGCAATAACTAGAATAATACTTCGAAAAACTCGCCTATGTATCTACCCAATGTAAATACACAGGAAGTGTTGTTGTTATGTGTACGTCCTGGTTCTCATACCAGGGTTAGTTCAGCGCGGCGTTCCCTAGAAACTAACCGGGAGAAAGTTTGGCTCTTGTGCCGGAATAACTAGAATACGTTTATAATGTCGGGGGAGGGGATTTCAGCCCAAAGGCCGGACGCACAACTGTCCCTAAGGCCAAAGGCGATCCCCTGTCTACCCGACTGTGTTCGTTGGTTGGTCTTTTGAGGATTTCAGCCCACAGGCCGGACGCACATCTGGCCCTTAAGCCAAAGGCGATCCCCGCCAGCTGTTGGAGGATGAATGCAAGGAAACATTAGTGAATTACCATTTTTGTTTTACTCCTTTGATGATTGAATTCCTGGGACGTTATTGTTTCCTCGGATGGGGATAAGCCGCGACTAATTTCCCTGACGTTGGTGTCGTGTAAAACAGCTGACTCTGGTCTTTCTTCGAATAGCAAAACTAATTCCCTTTGGTATCGTATAGAACAGCTGACTCTGATCTTTCTTAGAATCGCAAAACTAATTCCCTTTGGTATCGTGTAGAACAGCTGACTCTGATCTTCCTTCGAATCGCAAAACTAATTCCCTTTGAATTATTAACGAGACATCCCCGTTCCGAACTTGGGGCTTGATTTTTATATCATAATTTAGCTGATCTTACATTAATTTTAGTACAACTAAAATGCATGAGTTCATTTTTTCGAGTTGAACTCTGAAATCTAGGTCATTAATTTGCTTATTGATTTCAGAGTTCAATTATTGAATTTTTTAATATTTGATTAAGTTCGATATCACGAAATCATAATTTCCATCTTACAATTACTCGAGGTTTTAGTCACACCGGGTTATCAGTACGCATCATCAATGTCACTACAGTAGTGATGTCAAAAAAGTAACTATTCGCTACACGAGTACTCGTTACTGACCGAAATCCGAAGTAAAGCCTATTACTCAGCTCGAGCTAAACTAAATGTTCGCTTGGCTGTATTTTGCGGTAATTTCCATGGCTAAACTAAATTTTTGGTGGAGAGTTGTCAACACTTGTGAAGAACATATACACAGACATATACATATATTTCTTTGTCTCTGTTAAATCGAGAGCGGCGCAGGCCACATTTTCAATACCGGTTTAGCGCACTAATGTCACATAAAGAATGCTTTTCATTTCTCACGTGCGATTTAGCTTCGTGAAATGCGACAGATTCAAATTTCCACTGTGGAGACAATATATTTTTCGCTTTCATTTAGCTGCGTAGGTAAGTACGCGTAATTTATGCGTGGAATTTCACGAAAATTTAGCTGGCAATACCAAAAGCATTGGATATTTAGTTTAGCTCGAGCTGAGTACTAGGCTTAACTAGAGTCACTGTATAACTGAGCTACTCGGTCCAGGAGTCTGGCAGATGCGTATCAGAGTTGAAACCGTTAAGTTTGAATTTTTTGGTGTATATACATATTCGGTTAGATATTTATCAAAATGCAATTGGAATTCGATTATGTGCCCTGAAAAATTAATATCATTGTCCCATTCCATTAGAAACAGCCAAAAATTCAATTTTATTTTGCAATTTTCTGCACCCACACATCTTTACCAAACAGGTTTTTAGTCTAGTTTATGATTCTGTTTGTTGACACATGGCGGAAAAACATCCCAACAGGGTTTTTTGCAATCCATTCCCTTTTATTGAAAATCGTTCAAATCGAGAAATCATTCAAACCGACCTAAGGAATTTGCAATGCATTCTAAAGTAATGTGAAGGCATTGCATAAAGTAGCAGTTTATTTAGGGAATTTGATATGCATTGCAAGGTAATGTGTGGAGATTGCATAAAATAAATGATCATCGTCAAAACGTGCCGCGCACAAAACGAAAGATTATTAATAGAAAACATTAATGTCATATTCCGTTTGCTTTCTAATATTCCCGTAAAATTTTACAAGTTGTTCGTTGCAAGAAAAAAATCTTAAGTTACACCGTACTTTTCCAGCAACAAAATTAGTTAAATTATGGCAACAGAATTTAAAATACTGAATTCATATTAAAAGCAGGATCCCATTTCATCACACTTTTCAATATTAATTCAAAATGAATCGCTCCCTCAATGTTGGAATACCTTCTCAAAGATTAATTTGCTTTCTATTCTTTTGCAACCATTCCATCGTAGATTCTATTGCGACCATTATATTGTCGATTTTTTTCCAATCATTACATTATTCATTCGTTTCCCTAGATTCCAATGTCGATTCTTTGTAATGCAGAAAGTAGAAAAAAACGAATGCTTGCCTATGACATTGCAATGTTAAAATAATCTATGTTTTACGACAGGAAGTAGCTGTAATAGCTTCATGGTAAGAATCGTCGGCGCGGTAATGATTCCACTCCCAACTGGGATATGTCAGAATGACTACACAGTCTACACCTATTTTCACCAACACTTTGATCTTTCGAACGTTCGATTTTTAGTACCAAATTTTTTAGCACGTTCGATTTTTGTACTAAAATAGCTATCTGCCAGACTCCTGGACCGAGGAGCTCAGTTATACAGTGACTCTAGGCTTAACGAGTAAACTCGTTATTTAAGTAACTACGAGGGCGGATCGATAATGACGTGTAAAAATGAAGAAAACAAAATTTCTTCGGCAAAAATTTAATGTATTTTTCAATATAGTCCCCTTTTAGCTCGATACACTTAGTCCAGCGTTTTTCCAATTTTTGGATCCCTTCCAAATAATGAGATTTCTCTAACCCTTCAAAATATGCGTTGGTTTCATTGATGAAGTCACTATTCGTGGTGAATCTCTTTCCAGCAAACCATTTTTTCAAGTCTGGAAACAAGGAAAAGCTACACGGGGCTAAATCTGGAGAATACGGTGGGCGAGGAAGCAGTTCGTAGCGTAATTCCAATAATTTTGCCACTGCAACAGCAGATCTGTAAGTTGGAGCGTTGTGGTGATGAAACAGCACTTTTTTCTTCGTTTTTCCTTGATTGCAGCACTCAGTCGATCCAATAACTGAGTATAATATGCTCGCGTTATTATTTTTCCTTTCTCAAGTAGTCGGTGAAAATTATTCCTTTGGAATCCCAAAATACTGTCGCCATAACCTTTTCAGCCGATGGAACCGTTTTTGCCTTCTTCGTTGCGCTTGAACCGGCTTCCATTCATTGTTTTCACTGTTGTTTGGTTTCTGGAGTCTAGCGGTGGATCCATGTTTTGTCAAAAGTTATGAATTGGCGAAGAAATTAATTTGGATCACGTTGAAACAGTTGCAAATTGTGCTGTGAAGTTGTCACACGATTGCATTTTTGGTCGATTGCGAGCAAACGCGGCAGCCATCTTGCGGATAGCTTCCGTATGTTCAAATTATTTTTCAAAATATTCGAAACATATTCATATGAGATGCTTACTGCCTTAGCTATCTCACGCACTTTCACTCGACGATCTCTTAGCTCGAGATCATGGATTTTGTCGATCATTTCTGGCATGGTGACCTCATTAGGACGACCTGGACTTTGAATGGATGGTCTCTGTGTTCGTACGACCACGCTCGAATTCTGAAAACCACTTGTAAATCATTGCAATCGATGGTGCAGAGTTCCCATAATGTTTATCTAATTATTCTTTGGTTACTTTAGCTGTTTTACCTTTTAAAAAGTTGTTGTTTAATCAACACACGTGTTACACCCGAAAGCTAATTCGGTGCGGGGAAAAGGCGGATACCCCGACACCAACACGAAGCGGCGTGTAAGCGAGACGGCCATATGGCGATGGGGATCGGAGAACATCGAGCACACGTGAAGAAGGCAGAGTTATTCGATCTTTGTTCGGCGTCGGTTCATTTTTAATAAAGCTCTTCAAATAAGGTTCATCCGGCGTTTTCTTTAATTAAGACTTTTAGTGAGTGTAGTATAAGATTTACTACAGTTTAACATATCAGAAGTGGGATATCAGTGCTACGTGCCCGTGTCGGCGAGAAAAACGACGGGATCAGTGCTACGTGCCCGTGTCGGCGAGAAAAACGACGGGATCAGTGCTACGTGCCCGTGTCGGCGAGAAAAACGACGGGATCAGTGCTACGTGCCCGTGTCGGCGAGAAAAACGACGGGATCAGTGCTACGTGCCGGTTGTCGGCAAGAAAAACAAAAAAAAAAAACAAGAGAAGGATGTGTGGCAAGTTGGTGTATTTTGCCAGGGAAACGTGTTGTGAGATAGTGTCGCGTTCTTTTTTTATATAAAAACAGTGAATTGGCGTTTTCTTTTGTGTGTGTAGTGTGTGTGAGAGAATTCGGTTGTTTTTGTTTTCCTCGAAAGGAGGATTTCGGCGAGGCGGTGGTGTTGTGTTTTGTTCGGGCAGGCATAAACTTGTTGGCGTCGGGTGTTGTGCGTGTGGTCACAGGTGGCGTATACTTCGTCTACATCGGTGTGCGTAAGTGAAGACACGATATTGCTGACAGCGAGTACGAGGAGGACGGCGTGTTGGAGGCTGATAATTCAGACATCGAAACGGAAGGCCGAAGGGGGCGACCACCAACGCGCAGTGCTGAAGCCAGAAATCGGGCAGCAATCCGAAGGCGACGGATTTCGACACAAGGCGATCGTGTTCGATAGAGCGAGCAAACGGAGAATCTCACGCGGGCGGTAAGTGAGATCATGAAGGCGGGATTGGCCACGCAAATGCAAAAAGCGATTCAGCAGCAAGCTGCATTGGCTTTTAGTGAGTTGTTGGAGACCAGGAGGGAGCCAGCGGAAAATCAATCGGTGCGATCAGAGCCGGGGGAAACAGACAGTTCTGGAGCGGGCCGCGCATTGCGAATTGGAGAAGAAATTATAGCACGTTTTGATCCGGCAAATGTCGATCAAACGGTTGACCGTTGGATTACAAAATTGGACCAACATGGCGAGGTGCACGGGTGGTCCGATTATGAGCGCGCAACGATAATGCAATCAAAACTGGAGGGGTCGGCGAAAAGATGGTATCATCGGTTGGAAAAGTACGATCTCACTTGGTCGCAGTGGAAATCAACTTTACGAACGGCGTTTCCCAGGCGGTATGAGTTTGCTGTCCTGCTGGAAGACATGGTCGCAAGGCGTAAAGAACCGGCTGAAGGCATGACGGCTTACTATCATGCGAAGTTGGAGCTATGCGATCAGATGAAAGTTCGCGATGAAGATGCGGTATCATGCATTGTTCGAGGCCTTCCGGAGGAGCTGCGAGCGAATGCCCAGGCGATGGGGTGTAAGACACCAGAGCAGCTATACAACAACTTTTTGGCGGGACTAGAGTCCTATAGGCGGAGGGACTCTCTCCCAAAGGTGACTACGCGGTTAGGTGACAGTCAGCGCGAAGTGGCAAGAGTTCGGCAGGAGCGTCCAGCGGCAGCATTTCCACCAAGGAGGTGCTATAATTGTCAGGAGGAGGGAACGCACCTTAGTCGAAATTGTCCGAAACCACGGCTGGATAGGTGTTGGCATTGCTCATTAGGCGGACACATTGCCAGGGAATGCCCGAATCGAAGACGATCAGAAGTCACGCAGGTAAGACTGATTTCTAGCGCAGAATCTAGTACTTTCAGGCAATGGGGAAAAGTAAATGGCGAAGCTGTTCGAGTTTATTTGGATACTGGCAGCGAGCAAAATTTATTGGCGAAGAAAATGCTGGATCAACTGAGGCTGGATGTTTATCAGGAGGGCCAAGGCACGAGGTTGTGTGGATTTTCGGGCGGCATCGTAAAAGCGTTAGGCGGAGTGACGTTTACGATGCAAATGCCAGAGGTCGAGTTGGAGGTCAAGGCGCTGGTGACCGACTGCGACATGGGGAAAATTGAGTTGTTGCTAGGACAGCCGGCGATTCAGAGTCCTGGCATATCTATGGTTGTTTGTAACAACAAGGCGATGCTGGTACGAAATGAAACGGCGGTAGAATTTCTACGGAAGCTAACGTTAGAAGGAGAACCCATGCGGCGAATGGTGATCCTGAAAGAAGATTTTACTTGTCCACCTTCTTCTACTGGACAGGCGATCGTTGAAGTCCAAGGCGGTCTATTGGGTGAACAAGTTGAAATGACGGCGAAAATGTTCCAAGAAGGGAAAATTTGGACGGCGATTCCAGGAGGAATTCTAGGTTGCGACCAGACGAACCGAATTCTAGTTAGTAACCTTAGCGAAAACGAGTTGCGGTGGACGAAAGGACGTTTCATTGCCAGGGCGGAAGTGCGTGTTTTTGATTCGGAGCTGAACTCTGAGCTCCGAATCAAAAACAAAAACAGGTAATTGTAAGACGAATATCGTTGAAAAATTTGTGTAGAAATATTAGGGTAGGCGAAATTTCAGAAGAGAGTAGAAAAAAATTAGATAATCTGTTGCTGGAGAAAGCACATTGCTTTACAGATGATAGCGAGGAATTTGGACGGACTGAATTGGGAAAAATGGAAATACAGTTGACAACAGACGTACGGGTATCTCGGCGTCCCTATCGGTTGTCTGTTGTGGAACGGAAAACTGTGAGGGAAAAGGTAAAATCCCTACTTCAGGCGGGTGTTATTCGGGAATCGAATTCGGCTTATGCTAGTCCAATTGTGCTCATTCCAAAAAAGAATGGTGAGGCAAGACTTTGCGTAGATTACAGGGCGCTAAATGCGATTACAGTGAAGGATCGATATCCGCTACCATTGATATCAGATCAACTGGACAAATTGGCGAATCGACGATATTTTACAACTTTGGACTTGGCTCAGGGTTATCATCAGGTGCAAATGCATGCAAATTCGGTGCATAAAACGGCGTTCATTACACCTGATGGGCATTACGAATATTTACAGGTGCCTTTCGGGTTGGCTAATGCTCCGGCGGTGTTTCGACGGGTTATTAACAAGATGTTGGGAAATCTAAGGCACGATCAAGTGTTGGCATACATGGACGATTTAATGATTCCATCTGTCAGTGTAGAGCAAGGGTTGAAATTGCTTGAGAAAGTATTAATGTTGATCGAAAAGGCGGAGTTGAAACTAAGGATGGAAAAGTGCTCATTCCTTATGGAAACAGTCGAATACTTGGGTCATGAAATATCGATGGCGGGCGTGAGACCGGGATCTCGAAAGATCCAAGCAGTAACGGAGTACGTGGCCCCAAAGGACGTACACGGTGTGCGGCAATTTATTGGACTTGCATCATATTTCGGAAATTTGTAAAAAACTTTGCTGTTCTGGCGAAACCCATAACCGAACTCACTAAGAAGGGTGTTAATTGGGAATGGGGTGAGGAGCAACAAAAGGCGTTCGAGTTGCTGAAGAGTAAGCTGGTCGTAAGACCGATATTGGCGATTTATGATAGTGACGCAATGACGGAGTTGCATACTGACGCTAGTAAATGGGGATTAGGTGGCATATTAATGCAAAAGTCTGGCGATTCAGAAGACTGGAAGCCGGTGGAGTATTTCAGTCGGGTAACTACGGCACAAGAACAAATGTACCACAGCTATGAGTTGGAAACTTTAGCGGTGGTGGAATCGATAAGGCGTTTTCGAGTGTACTTGGTGGGAGTACACTTCAAAGTAGTAACGGACTGTGTGGCGATTAGAGCGGCATTGACTAAGAAGGATTTAGTTCCGCGTATAGCACGGTGGTGGCTAACCATACAGGAATTTGATATGGAAGTAGAGTATCGTCCTGGGGTTAGAATGCAACATGTCGATGCACTCAGTAGGAATCCTATGATGGCTCAAGAAGGCGAACAAGGAGCACAGATTAATGTTGTAACTATGGAAGAACAAGACTGGTTCTTGACAGTGCAGATGCAAGATCCAAAAGCTCAAGAAATTATACAGGCGTTAACTGAAGAGGCGGCTATACCAGAGTTGGTGGCCAATTATAAAATGAAAATGGGGCATCTGTATCGTAGGACATTGAACGGTGATAGGCCTTATGTACCAGCGATGGCGCGGTTCGGTCTGATACATAAGCATCATGACGAAGTAGGGCATCCAGGGTTTGAGAGATGCTTAAGGCTCGTGCAGGAAACTTATTGGTTTCCCAAAATGCGACGATTTATTCTAAAATATGTGAAATCGTGTCTTAAGTGTTCTTTCGCTAAGGGTAACTATGGGCGTAGTGAAGGATTTTTACATTGCATTGAAAGGCGGGCGGTGCCGTTTGACACAGTACACATTGATCACTTGGGACCGTTCGTGAAAAGTGTGAAAGGGAACTCGTATCTGTTGGTAATAATAGACGGATTTACGAAGTTCGTGCTGGCGAGAGCAACAAAAACCTTAAGATCTACCGAGGTGGTGGCGAGATTGCGAGAGATCTTCTCTGAGTATGGGTACCCGAGGCGTATAATAAGTGATCAGGGGTTGGCGTTTACCAGTAGATTTTCAAAGAGTTTGTGGTAGAGAAGGGTGTAAGGCATGTTTGTAATGCAATTGCCACACCAAGGGCGAATGGCCAGGTAGAAAGGTCGAATCGCACAATCATAGAGGCGTTGGCAACTGGTGCGGAAAATGAGGCCCGCTGGGATGAAGCGGTACCGGAAGTAATATGGGGCTTGAATAACACCATGAATTCAAGTACTCGATACTCCCCGGCCCATTTGTTGTTCTTCCAAGGAAGTCGCGGTGTGATAGCGGATTTGACAAGTGGCGAGCTAGCTAGCGAGGCGAGAGTGCAAGGTGTTGAGGAGGATATGGAAGAAGTCTCTCCTCAAGTTGAGCACTCGCAAGGCGAGACTGGCGATAGTCCGACAGACGCAGTGAGTGTCAGAGGAAACGTGCTGACGTCCTCGAATAGTGCGGCACAGAAACAGTCGAGTGACGACTCTTCCATTTCTGGGGCACGGAAACGGCTATTACTGGACCGCGCACAGGCAGGTGAAAATATCACCAAAGTGGCTGGGCGAATGAAATCACGATACGACCATAGGCGTAAGAGGGCGACAAAATATAAAATAGGCGACGTTGTGCTATGGCGTCAAGCAGCCAGCAGCCAGACAGGTGTGGGTGTTGGTAGGAAACTAGCAAACAAATTTGATGGTCCGTATCGAATTTCTAAGGTGTTACGCCACGACCGATACTTGATTGAGGCAATCAGGGGCGTGAGAGGTTATAAGCGCTACGAGGCGATAGTGGCGGTAGACTAGTTAAGGCGGTATCACGGCGTGAACAATGTAGAGGTATCTGAAGGCGAAGACCATGGCGAGGAAGTCGATAGAATGGACTTGATCGATTTGCTGGAGAGCTAATTGTGACGTAAGAAGTAATGAGGACATTTCTTTCATTGCAGGAAGGCCGAATGTTACACCCGAAAGCTAATTCGGTGCGGGGAAAAGGCGGATACCCCGACACCAACACGAAGCGGCGACGACACTAGAATAGAGTGCTGTTGGTGTAAGCGAGACGGCCCTATGGCGATGGGGATCGGAGAACATCGAGCACACGTGAAGAAGGCAGAGTTATTCGATCTTTGTTCGGCGTCGGTTCATTTTTAATAAAGCTCTTCAAATAAGGTTCATCCGGCGTTTTCTTTAATTAAGACTTTTAGTGAGTGTAGTATAAGATTTACTACAGTTTAACACACGAATTCGTTTTTATCCATTTTTGAAATTTATTAAAAGTTGACTTGCTTAGACAGCAATTTCACAAAAACTAAAACAGATATCAGGCTAAACCTTTGCAGGTAATCTATTTAAGGATGAAGCAGGTAAAAAGAATACCAAATTCCTTACTTACCCCCTCCTCATTTTTACACGTCATTATCGATCCGCTCTCGTAAATTAGCTCGCGAAAAAGCAACTGAACTGTCAAAACGTTTCGTTACTCGAGTATTCGTTCCCTATTCAGTGCCTACACCGAAACCTACACCTGTGCATACCGCCCGTCTCATTCTAAATCCACAGTTAAGATTTAAACGAAACAATACTTTTGAATTTCATCTTTAAACGTACTCATAATGAATTTCCCCTTCTGTCATTAGACTACTTCATAAGATTTTCCTCTGATAAGTGACAATTCCAAATGAAAACAACTGGTCGAGATGAATTCCAAAGGTAAAAACGTAAACAAAATTAATACGAAAGCCATAGAAAAGAAACCGCCCTCTGATTTAAAACAAAAACCAAATGATGAAACACTCCAGCGGTAAGTACTTAAAAACAACGTCTATTGAATTTTCTTAACGCAATCAAATTTTAGTATGGCTGTGGAGGAAATAATCCGCGAAATCAAGCTTAAGTCGATCCGGGCCAACGAAATTGGTCCTTCAGGATGGCTGGACTATCCGGTTAAGCGGACGAATAAACGATTTCTATGCAGCACACTGAAAGCAGCAATCACGCACAACACTCGCAAAATGGACAGGGCAAAATTCGAATCTGAAAAGAAACTGCTCGAGATGGAGTATGAGAAACATCCAACGCGGAAACCGAAATTCGGCGATAGGAAAATTCTTTTCAAGAAGCCCGAAAGTACGAAGACGGAATGCAGACGAAAAGCCGTTTAGCTTGTTTTTCTCTATGGTAATATTCTCTCTCAAATAAAGCATTATTTATTCACTTTTAGTCAGCTTTTTTTCGGAAAAAGTTTTTTACAAACATCACAAATTCCTATGGAAGTGATGTTGAATTCGTCGACCTGTCTGCCTAGCAGCTCGATCTATTGGTTTGCAGGAGATGGCGGACGTGTTTGTATATAGCATGCTCCTTCAGGTTAGACTTGCGATTAAATTTTGTTTCACAATATGAACAACTAAACGGTCTTTTGTTCTTTTATAAACACCACACACATGCCGCACTCGTTTCAGCTGGTCCTTTAATAGTTTCCTTCGAATTTGGTGTTATCTTAGTGTTTTCATGGTCGCTCGTTACACCCACAACATGGTCCTCGAGCAACATGGGTCTTTCGCTTGCGATATGTTGCGAAACTACTATTGTCGTTGCACTCACCTTTCCGATAAATCGATGGATGGTGGGTGCATCACTCAGTTCTCCAGTTTCCTTGGACATTCCATGAATCACTTCCGCTGAGTCGTCGTAGTAATATTCATCAGAAGGGAGAACTTCTTCTGGATCATTCGCCGCGATATAGGCATACGTGTGTATACACTGTACGCATAAATCGGTCTCCACGCTCTCCAAATTTAGTGGCTGCACCGATTCCGTACTGAATTAACCACGTTCTGAACAAACTCCCTCAGATGTCGCAGTATTTCTGTGAACGAGGCTAGACTTGGCGTTTCGATATTGTAGTGCACCCTACAATATTAATAATATCCGAATAATTATTATTATGAATTAAAATAACATAACGTAATTTGGTTACGACCTGTACATTTCATTTTCAATGCGCACTGCACACTATATCGAAATGCCAGGTATATAATATTTTCACTTAATATAATTGTAATATTTTGACTTTTTAAGTAGGCTATGAAAAAATAGATATTAAAAATAAAATAATTATTCGAGAACGATTGAACAAATAAAAAGCTCTGCGTTTTGAACCGAAAAATAATAATTAGATTAAAAAGTAATTTAAAAATAGTGATTAGAGTTTTAGTAAGGAATACTGACTCTAACAATCTCTACCAATTGGCCATCGTCGTACATGCAAGGTACAATCTCACAAAATAAACAGGACATAAAACCCATACTGCGAAAGAAATTTTTTGATTTTCAGAAATTTTTTAGGGGAAGTGGTGCAGGGGACGACGACATTGAACTAATTTTTTCACATCACGCTAGATTGCCATCAAAATGCCTTATGCAAAATTTAGGATTAAAAAATTGAATAGGTACTGAGAAAATTAGTGTATTGGATTTAGCGAAATTGTGCAGTTTGTATGGGAGGTGGTAGAAGGAGGGGCGAGTTCTTAATGACTTTTTAGAAATAACTAAAAACATCATTTTTTGAAATGTTTTAAATTGCAGATCAGTAGCATTCATACTTTTCAGGAAAATCAACTTTTTATGAAGTTGTTAAAGTGTGTCAGATTGTTTGGGAGGGGGTAGAAGGAGTGAAACTAATCGTCGAATTTTTTTCGGTCTTACTAATAATTCTAAATAAATATTTAGTGCACAATTTAAGCTCGATAAATTTTATACGTACTGAGTAAATTTGTTTATAGTATTTCATGAAAAACTGCAGTTTGTATGGGAGGTGGTGGAAACAAGAGGAGGACACAAATAATTTTTATACAGTAGATTAAAACCATGACAAAAGTATTACATCCCAATTATTGTCAAATTACGAAATATTGTAATTTTGTATGGTAGGGAGTAGAAGAGATGGAGCGATTTGGCTTGTACACGAACTTGACCTTACTTTTTTGTCAAAAACGAAGTGTACAAAATTTGAACTATCTAGCTCAACGCGTTCTCAAGCAAGAGAGAGCGGACGGACGGACAGACAAAGAGACGGACGGGCAGTTTTGAGATTTTTGAGTGCGCCAGCACTGTCCGATGCATAGGTGTATATGATAATGACCTGAATTCGCACTCTCGCCTAAATGAACAACATAAAATTTGTACGACAGTAGAGATGATGATATACCATCAGACGACTGTACTTTTATGCAAACGCTCTCATCGTACAACACCTTGTCCGCTTGACTGCCCTTCCCAATATCCGGTCATATTTCATAGTGTTGCGATTAGATTCTATAGTGCAATCGCAATATTCATGAATTTCCCGGTTTCGTTGTGTTCATGGGAATTATCGCCAGTTTATTGATATACTGGCTCGGGAGAGCAGTAGAGCTCCAGAGAACTTTGGGCGGAGTAGTTACATAGATGCACTGTCGGCCTCCAATTCAGGGAATGTTAAATCCAAATTAAGGAAAGGAACGATATTCCTACTTTCCTAGCAGTTGCAACCCGAGTACTTCCAGGTAGTAGCAGTTATGTCTGCAAATGTCTCCTCAATTACAGTCTTCCGTTACCCTACTTCATTCGACTGCAAGTCAGCCTCGTCCATTGGAATGCGCATTTCATTCGATTCAAATGCATCCTAATTGTATGAATCTCTTTCCTCTACGTCCAACGTGTGAAGTAAAGTAATACCCGCATATAAGCACATTGACGCGGCACCCGGTTTTTATGCTAATATGCGGGTTGTGTATGTGTCCGATGCTCGCGTATACGCATAATGTTGTGTGCTTATCCGGGCCCATAAAATTCATAAAATTTTGCTCTTATCCGAATTTTAGAATGGATCAAAGAAATCGGAAGCAAAACTTTTAAAATCACTAATTGCAAATAAGCATTCTGTAAAACTTTTTTGCTTGGTTTTTGTTAGCTATGTCTACAAGCTGCTCCTACAAAGATCCCATATTTTTCAGGTTCACATTATTTGCAGTGAAATATGATCAGAGAATAGTTACTGGATTCACAGCTTCACTTCGAGTGGCTGAGGATTTTTTTCTCGATTTCGAGAATTTTAATTTTCTTCGTCATAGTCACTAACATGAGAATTTCGAATTTGATCCACTATACGAGTATCTTGCTCTGCAAGTTCTCCATATCATTGTATGTTTGATCATGATATAAAACCGAAAACAGAATTTGTTGCATTGCATAAAATGGAGAATAATTGAATTTACTACTGCAGAAAAACGCAAGTCAATTTTTCTCACGGATTTGGTCCTATAAAACAAGATCTAATTTGTTGCTGACAGCTGCCTGCAGGATTTTGTTAATTTTTGAACTCAAAACACATGCCTTCATGATATAAAACCGAAAACAGAATTTGTTGCATTGCACAAAATGAAGAAAAATGGAATTTACTACTGCAGAAAAGCGCAAGTCAATTTTTGTCATGGATTTGGTCCTATAAAACAAGATCTAATTTGTTGCTGACAGCTGCCTGCAGGATTTTGTTAATTTATGAACTCAAAACACATGCCATCATGATATAAAACCGAAAACAAAATTTGTTGCATTGCACAAAATGAAAAAAAATGGAATTTACCACTGCAGAAAAGCGCAAGTCGATTTTTCTCACGGATTCGGTCCTATAAAACAAGATCTAATTTGTTGGTTCCAGCTGCCTGCAGGATTTTATTAATTTTTAAACTCAAAACACATGCCTTCATAATATAAAACCGAGAACAGAATTTGTTGCATCAAACAAAATGAAGAAAAATCGAATTTACTACTGCAGAAAAGCGCAAGTCGAATTTTCTCACGGATTTGGTCCTATAAAACAAGATCTAATTTGTTGCTGACAGCTGCCTGCAGGATTTTGTTAATTTTTGAACTCAAAACACATGCCATCATGATATAAAACCGAAAACAAAATTTGTTGCATTGCACAAAATGAAGAAAAATGGAATTTACCACTGCAGAAAAGCGCAAGTCGATTTTTCTCACGGATTTGGTCCTATAAAACAAGGTCTAATTTGTTGGTTCCAGCTGCCTGCAGGACTTTATTAATTTTTAAACTCAAAACACATGCCTTCATAATATAAAACCGAGAACAGAATTTGTTGCATCGCACAAAATGAAGAAAAATTGAATTTACTACTGCAGAAAAGCGCAAGTCGAATTTTCTCACGGATTTGGTCCTATAAAACAAGATCTAATTTGTTGCTGACAGCTGCCTGCAGGATTTTGTTAATTTTTGAACTCAAAACACATGCCATCATGATATAAAACCGAAAACAAAATTTGTTGCATTGCACAAAATGAAGAAAAATGGAATTTACCACTGCAGAAAAGCGCAAGTCGATTTTTCTCACGGATTTGGTCCTATAAAACAAGGTCTAATTTGTTGGTTCCAGCTGCCTGCAGGACTTTATTAATTTTTAAACTCAAAACACATGACTTCATAATATAAAACCGAGAACAGAATTTGTTGCATCGCACAAAATGAAGAAAAATTGAATTTACTACTGCAGAAAAGCGCAAGTCGAATTTTCTCACGGATTTGGTCCTATAAAACAAGATCTAATTTGTTGCTGACAGCTACCTGCAGGATTTTGATAATTTTTGAACTCAAAACACATGCCATCATGATATAAAACCGAAAACAAAATTTGTTGCATTGCACAAAATGAAGAAAAATGGAATTTACCACTGCAGAAAAGCGCAAGTCGATTTTTCTCACGGATTTGGTCCTATAAAACAAGATCTAATTTGTTGGTTCCAGCTGCCTGCAGGATTTTATTAATTTTTAAACTCAAAACACATGCCTTCATAATATAAAACCGAGAACAGAATTTGTTGCATCAAACAAAATGAAGAAAAATCGAATTTACTACTGCAGAAAAGCGCAAGTCGAATTTTCTCACGGATTTGGTCCTATAAAACAAGATCTAATTTGTTGCTGACAGCTACCTGCAGGATTTTGATAATTTTTGAACTCAAAACACATGCCATAATGATATAAAACCGAAAACAAAATTTGTTGCATTGCACAAAATGAAGAAAAATGGAATTTACCACTGCAGAAAAGCGCAAGTCGATTTTTCTCACGGATTTGGTCCTATAAAACAAGATCTAATTTGTTGCTTCCAGCTGCCTGCAGGATTTTATTAATTTTTAAACTCAAAACACATGACTTCATAATATAAAACCGAGAACAGAATTTGTTGCATCGCACAAAATGAAGAAAAATTGAATTTACTACTGCAGAAAAGCGCAAGTCGAATTTTCTCACGGATTTGGTCCTATAAAACAAGATCTAATTTGTTGCTGACAGCTGCCTGCAGGATTTTGTTAATTTTTGAACTCAAAACACATGCCATCATGATATAAAACCGAAAACAAAATTTGTTGCATTGCACAAAATGAAGAAAAATGGAATTTACCACTGCAGAAAAGCGCAAGTCGATTTTTCTCACGGATTTGGTCCTATAAAACAAGATCTAATTTGTTGCTTCCAGCTGCCTGTAGGATTTTGTTAATTTTTGAGCTCAAAACACATGCCTTCCTAATGCAAAACCGAAAACAGAATCTGTTGCATTGCGCAAAATAAAGAAATATGGAATTTACTACTGCAGACCTAAAACAGTATTAGTTATATTGCACAAAATGAAGAAAAATGGAATTTACTTCTGCAGAATAGCGCAAGTACTAAAAACCAAGATCTAATTTATTGGTTCCAGCTGCCTGCAGGATCTTGTTGATTTTTAGAACCAGGACAGTTATCTTAATAAAATGGGATACTTATTTTTATGAAATTGAAGCAAAAAGGATTTTGTTGTGCTGCACAAATTAAAGGAAGAGAAATTTATCACAGCTGAAAAACAGTTGTCGGTTTCTCATTTATTTCATCCTATAACGCATAATCTTAATCGTTCTGTCCGTAGTAATTTTAAAATTCCTAAAAATAGAGGTATCTACGAATAAAAAAACTTATTAAAAATGTGGTTCGTTCTTTTGTTGTATTCCTTTTGTCTTTTTTATATGATGTTTATTACGTCATTATTTTCGGGGTATTAGTGGGAGCAATTTCCGGAAATGGTGATTTTTCTTCTTTTG
Source organism: Chorisops tibialis (assembly GCA_963669355.1). NCBI lineage: Eukaryota > Metazoa > Arthropoda > Insecta > Diptera > Stratiomyidae > Chorisops > Chorisops tibialis. The sequence continues at coordinate 107,398,294 of OY770262.1, read as the reverse complement.
TGTACATTTGGACTCGAATATCCATCATCATCAATGGCACGACAGCCCAAATCGGGCCCTGGCCTCCTGAAGTCGTCGCCTCCAATCGTCTCGATCCAAAGACCGCGTCCTCCAGCTGCTAATTTTTAGAATGGCTTTGCATTCTTCATCAACCGAGTCTTCCCATCGCTTGCGTGGTTTGCCTACTGGCCGGTTACCACTCGCTTTGCCTTTAAGAGCACGTTTGGGGATTTTTCTGTCTTCCATTCGCTCTACATGGCCAGCCCACTGCAGTTTACGTAACTTAATGAACGTTGAAGCTTCTGGCTCGTCGTAGAGTTGATACAACTCATGATTGTATCTTATTCGCCATTCCGTTCCTTCCTTCACAGGTCCCAAAATTCTTCGGAGGACCTTTCTTTCGAATGCGTTAACTGCTTTTTCGGAAGTTCGCGTTAATGTCCACGTCTCGCTGCCATAACAGAGCACAGGTCGTATAATAGTTTTATAAATCCGCAGCTTATTGTTCCTGTGCACTTTCTTGGATTTCATTATTGGAAGTACCGAATAATACGTCTTATTTGCTAGTATTATCCGTCGTTTGATTTCGTCTGTTTCATTACCGTCCTTTGCTAGATTAGCCCCAAGATATATGAAGTTGTCCACACTCTCCAAATTATATTCCGCAATTGTTATGTTTTGTCTGATTGGCGTTCTCCTTCTTGTTTGCGTCATTACTTTTGTTTTGCTTTCATTAATGCGCAACCCGACTTCTTTTGCGGCGGAGTCACTAGGGAAGGATCTTGCTAGAATGCTAATGTCGTCAGCGTATGCTACTAGTTGGGTGGACTTGAATAGTAGTGTCCCGTTGGTGTCGATTGGGATTTTTCGGACGACATACTCTAGTGCCAAGTTGAAAAGCATAGGAGCTAGACCATCTCCCTGCTTTAAACCACATTCCGTTTGAAAGCTGGTTGTGGAATCGGTTTGTATTCTCACTTGGGATTCAGTGTTCGTCATTGTGAGTCTTGCTAGTCGGACTAGTTTTGGAGGAATTCCAAAGTCAAGCATGATTTGGTACAGTACGCTCCTGTCGATACTGTCGTATGCTTGTTTAAAATCTACGAATATTTGGTGCACGTCTGTGTTATATTCCCAGCATTTCTCAAGCACCTGTTTCACCGAGAATATCTGGTCTGTTGTAGATCGTCCGGTTCTGAATTCGCCTTGGTATTCGCCAATTATTTGATTAGTATAGGGCTTAAGACGACGTTCAATTATTTTTGTCAGTATTTTATAGGACGTACACAACAATGATATACCTCTGTAGTTCTCACAGCAGAGTTTGTCTCCTTTCTTGTAAATTGGACATATAATGCTTTTTCGCCAGTCGTCGGGTATGATTTCCTCTGTCCAAATTTTGCATATCATACTGTGCAGTATTTCAGCGACACAGTTTCCACCGTTTTTCAGAAGTTCAACTGGTATTTCGTCAATTCCCGGCGCTTTGTTTAGTTTTTGGTCACATAGGGCTGCTTTGATTTCAGCAAGCGTGGGTAGTGTCGATGATGGTTCATCTTCGTCAGTTGAGGCTTCAATTGAAATGTTTTCTGTTGTGATGGGTGCTAATGAGGTGGGATTCAAAAGATGTTCAAAGTATGAAGCCCATCTCCTTTTGATTTCTTCTGTGTCGCTGATGATGTTGCCCTCTGCGTCTTTGCAGAGACTGGTTTTTGGTTTATATCCCTTTTTCAAGTCTTTTACTATGGCGTATGCGTCCCGCGTATTATTTTTTCTCATGTCGTCGTCCATTTTTTGTATCTTGTCATTATGGTACTTCCTTTGTTTTCGTCTGCAGGTCTTTTTCGCATATCGCCTAAGCTCGTCATATTTTTCTTTTTTGGCTCGTGTTGGACGTTCAGTAAAAATTTTGTAAGCTTCGTTCTTTCTATCTATTGCGTCGCGACATTCTTGGTCGAACCAATCATTACTTTTTCGCCGTGCTTGATATCCTAATACCTCGAATATCCATGATACAAATTTATTCATTACTTACTTATGATATTAAACCTGCATTCGTATCACGAAAATCGTTTAATTCACGAGTTAGCCGTAAATTCGTTTTCATCGCTAATGGTACTAATTTCTGTTGCCAAATTAACCGGGGCTAAATTTTTTTATTGTTTTTAAAAGTACTTTAAAAGTAACAAATTCTGATACATATATCATCCCTCTAGCATAATAAGGCAATGAGAAATCGCGGTGGCTGCTAACTTTAGATTTAAGATAGTAATTCGCCATTTCCTCGGAAATTCTTGAAGATACAAAATTTATTTTGACGTAACGAAATAGCAACAAAATCTCCAGTTATATTTATACTCTAGATGAAATCTGAGAGTATATTGTGTTTGCCTTACCGTTTGTAACGCTAAGAAATAACGCTCGTACAGATCCGCCAAGGGTACTGAAATATTTGTTATCGCTCAAAAACCTCGATTCCGAGTGACCGTCTGTCTGTCTGTGCGTCTGTCTACAGCATAACTTTCGAAAGCTTTGACCTATAGTGCTAAAAATTGTTGTGTGTCATTTTTAGCAAAAAGTAACTTTAAGTTCGTGAATGGGCTACATCCCCCCACTCCTACTACCCCCTCCCATACAAATTTCATGAAACTTCGAAATATTAAGAAATTCATTTTTCTTTGAAACTATTTAAGCTATTGACTTGAAATTTAGGTCAAAGTATTATGATATAGATGTCTATAATATCACGGAATATTGATTCGATCCCCTTACTCCTTCTACCACCTCCCATACGAATGGACAACTTTGAAAAATACATATTTTCGATTTACATTGAAACTAGTAAAGCTGAAAAGACGAAATTTTGCCAGAATTAATTCTACTATAATTGAAATTTATTTTAAAAATAATTATCAACTTCACCTCACTCCTTCTACCCCCTCCCATACAAATTTCACGAAATTTTGAAATTTAAATTAAACTATTTTTCTTCGAAACTGTTAAGGCTAGCAACTTGGTATTTTGTATAAAGTATACAAATAAAAATATTAATAATATATCCGTACACTCCTTCTACCCCCTCCCATACAATTGTATAATTTTTGTTAAATGCATTTTATCGATTTCCATTCAAACTAGAAAAAGTAAAAACTTCAAATTTTGCCGGAATTTGTTTCTTAATAATTGAAATAACTGTTAGAAAAAATTATCAGCTCCGCTATACTCCTTCTACCATCTCCCAAACAAATATCTGTATTATAAATTCAAGAAAAGCATTTCTCCTCCAAGTATATGAGAGCTATCGACTTTGAAATTGAATCAAAGCATGGTGATAAGGATGATGATAAGCGGTTTCAAAATCATCTTAAACTTTTCACTTTCTCTGCCACCTCCCATACAAATGCGCCAATTTCTGGAAAATTGTGACTAATTTCTTTAAAAATAATGAAAACTAAAAAAAGTCTCTATTCACTATTCGAAAGAATTTGAGATGACATATTGTTGTGCTTGAGGCCGGAGGAGAGAATTATTTTGACACCAAGGTAAAAAAAATTCGGAAGGAAAACGAAAACACGTCAGGGTTCGCGGATAGAAGGGCCAATTCCACCTACGTCCGAATTGGTGGCTGAAATCGGAACGGAAGCGACACGCTTGCTGGCGGCCGGGACTAGCTACGGCAGTGTGGGGGGAGGGGGGGGGTACTTGTTCCAATTTCAGACCATTAAACCCTAGGCCTGTTGAAGTTGTTTAAGAGTTGTTGCTACTGATTTTTTTTTTTTCAAGTTAAAAGTAATTCAATTTGTTTAAGGTGCAAACTCTTTGAGACAACAACAAAAAACAAAAAAAAAATAAGGAAAGAAATGAGTTATGAAAATGTTGCCCCAAGAAATCCAAGAAAAAAAACGTAGATATGGATGAAAATTTGAAAATAAAAGAAAAGAACCAACTCCGTCCCACTTTGTAACATAGAGCAATGTGATTCTCCTTTCGAGACTCTTACAACTTAAGCCTTTGTACTTTTTCAGTTTAATTAATGTATGAGTCAGTAATTTTATAATGTCGTTACAAATAGTTCGCGAAATCACAACTGCTACATTACCCAATGCTTTCATAGCTTCCACATCTCAGAGCTACCAAGAAGTAAAATCAGTCCACAGTCCACAATTTGTTTACGTCAATTCTTCGCACAGCTCTCAGTTTGACAGTAGTTCTAGCGCGATCGTAATAATTCCAAGTTCACGATCAAATGTGTCCTAGGTGATAAATAATTCAGAAAATTTCGACATCGCAAAAATGAAAGAATTATCGAACGGAAAGGATATGAAGTTACAACCGCTAACGCTCCGATCCGAGCCGGACGGGACTTCGTGTTTTAGTCGAATTACACTTCCCCCCGAGGAAGACTACTCCGTAAATAATCTAGACATAATTTTCACTGTGATATCAATCGTATTCCGTATTGTTAGTATTGTCCTAAATGTTTGGCTTGCTGTCGACTATTTCCGCCATAACCAGTGGAACTATTTTGTGTGGACAACCTGTTGCATAGTCATCCCGATGGTCATCACGACCTTGCTCTGCATTCACATGTTCGTTGGTTGTCCGCTTCTTTTATTTCACATATTATCATCACGTTGCGAAACCCTCAAGGCCTAGCATGAAATTTCACCATTGTTTTCTGCCCATTTCAGATACATGTACGATCACAAGCGATCGAATAGTAAAAACTGCCTGAAGTTTCTATGGTTCGTGATTTTATGTCCGTTCCTTTTTCGGTGAGTATCGAGGCGTCCAGCATATTTTTCTCAAGGCCTTAATTCACCTTCGATTGCAGGTACTATAAGTCGCTGCAGTATGCTGTAATTAGTAAAATTGCTGAGAAGAAGAACGATGTAGCCAAACAGAAACTGTAATTCATTACTGCGCATTACCATTTATGTATCGTAAACTAAATTAAAATTTTTGTTCATAGATATTACAAGTACATGATCGAAGAGGACAGCGATGTCGCGCTTATTCGAATATTTGAGTCGTCACTGGAAGCTGCGCCGCAGAAGATTCTACAAATTTCCATTTATCTCGCAGCAGATGATCCAATGCGCTGTAAGATTGAATATATTCAATCTTTGGATTGAATCTTATTTACGCTGCTTTTATTTCCGTTTAGGGAATCAGTTTCTGACGATTTGCGGATGCTTTGCCAGCCTTACGTGGTGCATTGTTGTTTACCACAAATATAATCGCTACACTCAACCCGATAAAGAGAAGATATCAGTGATTGGAATGATATTTCAAATTATCTGGCATTTTTGCATATATGGTAAGTCGCATTTGTGTTCTTTTTCAAAATTATCTTTGACTAGATTCAGGTCCTAGTTTTACGTAAATCGACTTACGAAGCACAAATCCTGTCGCGTTTAGTTCGTTTAACTTTTTCTAGTTTTAAAACAGCTGTCACGATATGGCCAAGTGGTCGCCCCTATTCCGCTTGTTCTGATCATATTCTTTTCGCAATACAGAGATCGATGAACGTTATTATCCGGTGAGGGGGGATGGAGGATATTGGTTTTTGGGAATTAAGGGGATAGAGGCGCTATGAATATTTCTTTTGAATTGTTTAATGTTGTAGTCATGGGGGAATACTGAGATGGGCAGCGAGTTCCATATTCGAACAGTCTGGTTTAAAAACGAGTCACGAAATTTGACAGTGCGACCGAAGGTAAGGTTGAGAGAATACTTATGAGCGCATGAAGCAGCTCGAGTATTACGGGCTAAAGACAAAAAAAATTAGGGATTTCGTCAGAACAATCTCCATTGTGGTAGCGATACAAAAGGGTTAGGGAACTTACGATGGTGGGCAATGAAGTGATGTCAGAACCTCCTACAATTTTAATGTTCCAAGACTGGATACTATCCAGATGGGAGAGAGAAGTTTTTGCAGCTCCCACCCAAAGGTGGGAATTAAATTCAAGACGTGGTCTAATATAAGCCTTATAAATTGTCATTCACCCAGAAGTGGTGAAGGAGTTTGTACAACGTTCTAGGTAACCCAAACATTTAGATACTTCCTTGGCGATGCTAAATATATGTCGTTCCGAGATAAGTTATCTGTGATTTAGATACCGAAAATCTTAACACTTGAAGAGTTGGTTAATTGCTAACCTCCGAAGGTGATTGGATCAAGGTTACAGTCACGTTTGTAGGACACAAGACAGCACTGAGTTTTCGAAGCATTAAATTCGACTTGATTCTTATTGCCCCAACTAAGAATTTTAGCCAACTCGTCATTCAATGATTGAACCATGTACCTACGAAGCTAATTAAACTATGGCATAACAATCCGGGGCTCCTCCATCTTCGATTCCAAGCTGCAATGTATCCAAAGAATTTAGAACCGAGCAATAAAAAACCTGTACAATATCAACATGAGGGAGCGGACAAAACCGATTCACGAATCACTCCAGTTCCTAACTGTGGATCAACTATATAACTTAGAGGCTTCTGCTTAAATTCATGACATTAAGCATCTTAAAACCAACAGCGACATAGTATTCACCTACTACTCCGACATACATCTATATAATACGCGCCGAGCTGACAACATATATCCATCTGCCATCCGTACCTCGAAATACGGGTCCAATTCAGTGTTAAGAAAGGCAATCTCGATCTACAACGAGCTACCGGATGATCTTCGAAATCTACAAACAAGTTTAAGTCTAAATTAAAGCAATTCTTGTTATTACAATAATATGTTCATGTTGAAAATAGTTCACTTCGCTAAATAATGCATCTTAAATTTCTTATTTTGTAACGATATTGAGTTTTATGTTCTCTTTTTCCGCACATAATTATCATTAAATTTTATTTTATTTGTTTTACTTTCATACCCTTTTTTTCTCCACTTTTGTCTCATTGCATTAAAACTATTACTTTTTATTTGATAAACTATTCTTTTTGATAATATTGTAAGAAAAAAAAATGTATGTAATTATTAATATCCTTACGAGCTTAGCTCATGGTTTAATTGAAATAAATTTACTTTACTTTAGTACATCGGGTTAAGGACGCAGTGTTAAAGTGATAGGAGAAGTCGAATGCGCTGTCATCAGCGAAGCGATTGAAGATAGCAAGTCATTAATAAATATTAAAAGAAAATGGTGGGAGAAAGAACCGAGCCCTGAGGGACATCAGCGTTAATTTTATAAGAAGAGGAAACCGTACCATCCAATACCATACGCGTTGAACGATTGGCTAAAAACCTTTCAATCCAGGAAATAAGGTAGTCGCTCAAAACAGCTTTAAGTTTGATTAAAAGGGCGCTGTACCATACTCTGTTAAAAACCTTGGAAATATCGAGAGCGATAATACAAGATTCACCAAACTGGTGAATGCTCTTGTTGCAACGTTCAGACAGGTTGATAAAAAGTCTCCTATGGAACGTTTTTTGTGGAATCCATACTGTTTGTCGTCAATAAAATCATTGATACTGAGATATTCTATTGCTCTATTGTTGATGATTGTTTTTATTTTCTTCGACAGAAGTGAGGTTGCGATAATTAGCGGGATTGATGCGTTCTAATTTTTTTGGGACTGGCTAATAAAATTTGCATAGAGGTTTAGCAAAACAAGCGCAGCAATTTTTAAGGACAAGGGCAGGAATTCCATCTGGACCGGAATCTAGATTCTTAAGAACTCGGTATCCGTTACGCGGACGAATGTTAATTTATCTTAAGGAGGAGTTTAGCGGAGTATACGTTGGAAGATTAGAGTTCGTTGGTAGTAAAGAAGAGTTGGCAGCGAATTGAGCGGCTAAGATGTTTGCCTTCATGCTAGGATCCGTAATAACCTCATTGTTGTAGATTAAAGATGGAATCGATGATGCAGGACTATCTCTGATGGTACGAGCCGAAGACCAGAAACTTTTGCTGCCCTTAGGACTTCTCAACATTTTTTGCCTCAGTTTCTGGTCATGCAAATATTTTTCTTGTTGTAAGCTGGATTTACAGAGATTCCTTTCTTTTTTGAAATTAATCCAATTAAACCTTAGAACTGGGCTTGATTGGTTTGTAGCTTTGGGGTATGAAAAGTATCATGCCCAACAAGATGATCTCATATACTGCTGAAGAAGCATACTCAACACCTCTGTTGAAGCATACTGACCAATCAAATGAATGATGAAATTGCTTAAGACTGAACTAATCGGAAATTCCGTAATGCCATACCAACTTTTTTAGAGTTGGTTTGATTGGCGTCGAGACTGGGAAGCGGGCGGAAATTAAGCAATGGCCTGAGCTTCCGAGTGGAGAATTAAAAGAAGTCGAGTATTTAGCTGGGTCTGAAGTTAAGAAAAGATCAAGAAGATGAAATCCTTGGCCTGCAACGTCAGGGATACGAGTAGCCCTGTCTACAGTTTGGCATAGGTTATTCGATGATGCGAATAGTTCAACAAATCAGCCGGCTGGAGATGTGTTACGGGAGTGTCAAAGCCAATTTATATTATGGACATTAAAATCGCCTGCTATTGCGATTTCGGATTCAGGGTGTTTGGAGAGAATTCGGTCAATTGAATCTGAAATATTTTCAAATTCATTGATTGTGTCTTCGTCCGATATGTTAGGGCTTCGATACAAAAATCAAAGATGAATAGTGCGCTTTTGGATGAAGAGTTTAACCCAAATGAAATTAAATTTGAGATTAGTACAATTTCCCTATTCGGACAAAAATTGGTAAGCGACATTGTTGCGGATGTACAATACAATCCCGCGCTGTCTAAAAAATACCAGCACCAGAACATAATTCGGAACAAAAAATTGATCCGAATCGTCTTCATTGGAAACTTTAGTTTCACCAGTATCGCTGGACTTTCAGAGGTGAGGTGGCAATACACTCCAAAGTGATTCGTTCTTAGCCCTCGAATATTTGTAAAGTTTTGCTTTGACTAGTGTTGCAAATCTAAATTGTTTGCAACAGCAAACAACAACGCAACGCAAAAAGAAAACAAATTTAAAACTCTGTTGCAAAATGCTACGGCATTGACCGCTATTATAGTATGGGAGCGGTGCAACAACAACTTACCCACTTAGAGTGCAAAACCTTCTGGCAAGTGATTGGTAAAAAAAAACAGTTTTGAAAAAAAAATGGTGTTTTTGACTTAACAATTTTATGAGAGACTAAAAATTAGAAATATTTTGGAAGGATCACTGGCAATCAGTTTATGGGTTCCTTTCGAAGAACTTTCTATCTTTTCAGTACAAGCTGTCACTCGTCGACTTTTTATATATCGCCGAGTGACAGTTTGATTAACGACTGCAAGGCCAAGCTCGATACCAGCAGAAGAGGGCTACGAACGCGCCCTAGTAGAGTTATTCTATGGAGAAGAAGGAACAAGACACCTGGTAACAGAGTTTGGTCAACCATCTTTTCCGTTAAATTTGAAAAAGCGTCCACCTATTTTCTGGCATGCGATAAAGAAGCAAATATTATTGCAAACCGTTCAATAATGCGTTAAACCTACTAAATCACAATTTTTTATCACTTAAAAGATCTGCAAATAAAAGATATTTGCGAAATAAAACTACTAAAAACTTACAGGGACACGTTGCACGCATCTAAATGAACATAAAAAGCGCCAAAGCTTTCTACATATCAAGCTAGGCAGAACTGACGTAGCGGCCGTCTTGAATGACTTCAATGGGTGTGACGTCATGGATTTTTCCATTTCAAAAGACCACCTGTATTATTTTTGTACAATCTTGTCAAAAAAAAAACTCGTTTTATCGAAAACAACACAAAAGCATAATTAAATCGAGTTCAGCACAGAAATACTAAAAATTCTACAGTTTTCTGTGTGAAAAATAACCGGAGAACTCTGCACAATATGAGTGACAGATTTTCTTCGGTCTAAGATACCGAGATTTAACTTTGATCGCACTTTTTTCAATTAAAAATTTATTGCACTGATATCAACGTGTAATAGTTACATGCCGAGCACTATTAATAAACTACCTTAGAAAGCTTAACTATCTGTAATACTGCATTCACGAATAAACGCGATTCTTACGAAGCCCGCCGTGTCTGCTCCATACAAAAGCGAGCGAATTTGTATGAACTGTCATTTTTGTTATGACTCCAACGTGTTGTTGTTGGATTGACTTACATGGCTTTCTACTTTAGAGGGCTTTGAAAGCGCCCAATTTGACAGGTTGACCTAACTCTCTTGTTCTTTCTTCTTCATAGAGTAACTATAGTATGCAGTAGCTCCACGTAAAATTAATCCTAAATATGGTCTAAACTAATACCATTGACATTTACCCGCCCTAATTACTAATTGACTAATTAATAGTTAGGCGATATTAAAGTAAAAAAGAGCCACTCATCTGTCAAAATATAAACGTTAAATTAGTTGCCCATAAACAATACAATTTTGCAAGGAAGGCTCCAAAATAAGAAAAAGAACCCTTATTCTAGTATTGGAGTTGTTTTCAAGCGATTTTTGATAGCTGGGCCATTAAATCAAGCCTCAAAGATTTCGTATAAGTCAGTCCTGTCAGGAAATGTTTTCAATACTCGTCGCTGGGTTGGTAAGTTGTGATATTGAGCTAGGGTGTAGCCTAGTGGATAGCGTGTTGGTCTACAATGCGAAGGTCGTGAGTTTAAATCCCGGTTGACTCATAATTCCAGCACACTACCTGCTTGGTTATACTCCGAGGCTCATCGCCCAAGTTGAAATCACGAGATCTAAATTTTCTAAACCAACTTTGCACTGTGCGTTCTGTAGCCACTTCAGTGGCGAACAAATCGTTAATATTGCGAGCTGTTTGCGCCGCTGTGGTTCTACGATGAAACTCAGACTTCATCAACACACGAATTTCCGATATTTCCATCACTTTACGTTTTGCCTTATAAAAAAAAACCACAGAATATTTTTTCACAATTCGACAAGATTTGATAAGAGAAAAATTTACCTTTTAAAAAAACATAACACCAAATGTCAAAACAGCATCTGCTTAAAGTTATTCGCATTTGAAGTCTACGAAGTGATCTTCCCGACATTTCATATTAGACGACCCGATATAACAGGAGGTTTTCTATTTCTTTGGGGTCTTATCATTCTGCTATTCGATGGTTGATGTTTTTTTACTTGATGGTTATGATTAGGGTTCTGATTCTGGAAATCCTGATGTTTAGTTGATAACCTTTTGATGTGTATAGAGTTCCTAACGTGTTTTATTCCATTAACGGCTATAATATAAGATCTCTGGTGTTTTTGCTTCGTGATAATTCCTTTGGTCCAGTATTAATCTATAGGTCGAAGTTTTATCCATACTGTTCTGCATATTGCTATTCTTGCAAGGCACTCTGATAGCGTTTTCTGGTATTTAATTTAGCAAAATTTACATTTTCGTTCGTGTTCGTGGAATTTTCGGTGTTGATATTTGTGCATATTGGTGTTTTTAAATTGTGTACTCTATTCATTGTGTTCATATTATCATTGCTCTTGCTCTGTTGTTGTATATGTTGTTCTTTAAAACCACTGAGTTACTTTGTTGTTGTCTCCTTTGATCTGAAAATTTCGATCGCTTTATTTAACGAAATAGTAGAGTCAGACCATAGTTTCTCTCTTAAACTATGATCTTTTATCGAGCAAATGATCTTGTCTAATAAGATTTCGTCTGCTAGCTTACCATATTGTGTATTTTTTATTAATTCGCGTATCCTAACAAAATACTCATCATCTGATTCGTTTTCATGCCGAATACAGCTCGTCGCTTATTTACTTCAGGAGTTATATTACGCTCTATGGCATTTAGCAATGATGATGCCGTTGATCTATCGTCGTCATTTAGAGGATATTTGTATATAGGTTCGTCACTTCCAATCGCGGTTAATAAAACGTCTTTTTGAATTTCTGGCGGCTTCGAATCGAGATTTGTAGCTATGACGTAATTTTTCCAACGCTGCTTGAAATTTTTTAAAATTTTTAGCAATATCACCTACCTTGATGTTAAAGGGATCTGGAATCGAAATATTAATGGTGTTGACAACTATTTCCGTTTTTTTTTTGGTTGGATTTTGGCACGAGATAGTTTATCTTCCAATGAACGAATTTGCGCTATTGCTCAATATCTCTTTTCGTTTCTTCGTCGGCCATTTTTTTTTTTGCTTCTTTGAATGCTTTCTGTGTTACTTACAAGGAGGATATATAAAACGGAGTGCCTGATAGGCTGTCTCATGTGGGAATATTTTTTAATTCGAAAATTGTGTCCAAGCTTAACTTGGCTTCAAATTTTTACAAAAAAAAAATACCACAATTTGTATTATCTCTTGGTTGCTAATATTCAGTCAGCAATAAAGTAATTTTAAATACAATGGAGTTTGCTGTTTTATTTCAGAAATCTTTATTTTTTCAATTTTTATTAGTTTTTAGTTCGTGTCTAAGTTAAGCACTTTAGCAACGGATAATTTAACGCGGGACAGAGATAGTTGCTTTGGGTTTAAGTATGCAAAACAAGGATAGCGAAACAATTACATATTTCGAAAATTTGACAATTGTTTCGGACCATTTAACGTGGGAAAGAGTAAGTTGCAATATTCTTAAGTGTGCCAGAAAAAGATAGCGAAACGATTTTTTCGAAAAATTTCGAGCATTTCGCTAGTAAGGGAGGGGAATACTTTCACTCCCATTTTCATACACAAGCAAAGCATGCTCATAGTCACTCCTTATTATATATCCTCCTTGATTACTTATCTTTTGTTGTTTTAAACACCTTTTACACCAAATACACTTTTCTATTTAAGTTTTATACCTTCCACACACCTGACACCATGTTATATGTCATAATTTAACTACTTTTGTTATTAAAATAAATCAAATATAATTCAGTATAGGTCTGAATGGCTAGAAAACACAAAATCAACTGCTTTTTTAAATTGAAGTGCAATATATACATATATTCGATATAATAGCTAGTATAAGTGTTAGAGGGAATACAATATAAACAGAAGGCAAAAACCAACAACAGCAATCTGCAAAGCTTCCGAACTTCCATCGCGGCCATTTCTGCTTGATTTACAACGTGAAAATAAAAAATTGTGGTAATTTTCTTTAAAGGAGGGGAATGAAACTTATAGAAATAAATAAATTCCAATTAATTATTCCAAAACCAATATGAATTTCGTTATTTCACACACACAATTGGTCTAATTTCGACCACACACGATACTAGTATTGATAATAAAGAAAAAAATCGATATTTTTGACAAAGTAACATCATGGTTTGTCCCTTTTTTATTGCAATTTGTATTTATTTTTTGTTATGTGAGCTTGTCGCATTATATGTTAACATCATGAATGACACTTCCATAATTTTTTTTTTTATAAATGTTTATGGACATTTACTTAAACGTTAATTTCTGTTTTAATTTAATTTATTGTTTTTCTTTTATAGTTTCACGGATTTTATGCATCGCCATAGTTGCTAGTGTATTTCCAGTTTGGACAATAACAGCTTGTGCCCTGCATGCATTCCTCATATGCATCATAATTTTATTTTATGAACGGCCAACATTTTGCTCGAATACAATATTTCATCGTGTTATGTTTGCCATGACTATCGGCATTGTATTTATTTTTACTTATATTTCATTGAAAGATGTTCGAACGCGATATCGCTACGCTTTGTATTATATTCTATGTGTCATAGAGAATTTTGCATGTGTTATATTATTTTCGACAAATGCCAATCAAGATTCTCAGAAGAGTTCATATTTCCTACCGCTTTGTATCGTATCGTTTTTTTCATTTTTCATTGGCATTTTTTTCATGATATTTTATTATACACGTTTTCATCCGAATGTTATTGCTCGAAATTTAGAAACGAATGCAAATTCAATTTTACGCATCGGTTAGTTCTAGTATTATTTTATTTGTAAGAATATTTCTTTTATATTTTTTTAATTGTATGATAATTATAAATGAGATTATATCGAATAATTTTTTATAATGTTACCAAATAAATCGAATGTACTCAAAGAAGCAGAAACAAAGATAACTGAAATTAGTGTGTTTTTTTACCACTAATTTATTACTAACTTTTTCTTTAACAGAACAACATAAAAAATTGTAACGCACCAGTAACTGATGTTTCCTTTGCATTGGTCGTCTGTTGTAATTTGGGTCATATTTTTCTACATCCACTGATCGGAAGAGTATACACTCGGGAGAAAAAGTCTGCGTACACACTCAACACATCTATAAAAAAAACATCGTTTTAAGTAATTTATTTCATAATAATTTTTTTTTCATGGCTTTATTAAAAGCATAAAACAAAACAAAAATGATGATTATTGTACTCCATAAAAATATTAAAATTAAAAAACGAAAACAAATCCTGAATTGAAACAATAAAAAGTCTGCGTACAAATATTTCTTTTCAAAATAAAACAATTGTTTTTCCTCGTTAATAGCTTGTGGGATATCCTCGTCTCTTTATTACTTCCCACAACCGTTTTTGCATAGAATTTACCAGCTTCTTAGTGAACTCTGGGGTTATTGAATTCCACTCCTGGATCAGGACTTGCTTGAGCATTACCTTCGACGTTATTGTGTGCGCTCGAATCCTTTGTTCCAAGTGATGCCACAAATGTTCTATTGGATTAAGGTCAGGAGATTGGGGTGGTGTACGAAGCTGATTTTGGGCATTATACAGCAACCAGAGTGTTACTACCTCCGCAGTGTGCTTAGGGTCGTTGTCTTGTTGGAAGTAAAAGTTGTCGCTTAAGCCCAAATGTTCTGCCCTTTTCTTCAAATTGCGCTTGAGAATATTAAGGTAGTCTATTTTGTTCATAATACTTTCAATAAACTCCATTTTTCCAACTCCTCCACTAGCCATACACCCACATATCATAACACCGCCACCACCATGCTTTACTGTTGGACAGAGATTGTTTATGTCGAAGGCCAGTTTTTCTCCATACAATCTTCCGACCTTTGATTCCAAAAATACAAAATTTACTTTCGTCCGAGAAAATAACTTGTTTCCAGAATTCTTTTGGCTTATTTATGTGTTCCTTAGCAAACGCCAGCCGCTTGAGTCTGTTTACTGTTGCTAGAAATGGCTTTCTATGGGCAACGTGTCCGTGATACCCATATGTCCTAAGAATTTTACGAACACCAACATCAGAAATAAACTTGCGGTACTTTGCTTTGATGTCCTTTGCCATATCAGCTGCAGTTAATCTAGGATTAGCCTTCATTGTTCGGAGCAAACTCCGAATTTGCTGAGGGCTCAACTTTGGAGGACGGCCAGATCGGGGTTTTGAAACCAAAACTCCTGTGTTTTTGAAGTTGTTTACGACTCGTTGGACAGATGAATGACTTCTGCTGACTATTGCACCTATTTCACGATATGACGTACCTTTTTTCCACAAATCCACGATAATTTTCCTTTCCTCAAATTCAATTTCCTTTCCTTTATTAGACATCTCTTACTTAACGTTCTTAGCAATTATTTTCAACGCAAACCTTAGATAAAAACACGTTTATCAAATTTCCTACACAAACTTTATTGTTATTAATGATTTAACTGCAACTCAGAGACTTTGACTTCCCATCATACGCTTTGTACGCAGACTTTTTATTCCTGGAATTTCAGACTATTTTTCGTTTCCGAATTTTACCGTTGTCTTAGAGTATAGTAATTCTCATTTTTGTTTTGTTTTATGTTCATAATGAAGTAATGAAAAATAGGGAAAAAAATATTTCGGAATAAAATGTTAGAAACTATGTTTTTTATAGATATGTCGGATGTGTTGGGTATGTACGCAAACTTTTTCTGCCGAGTGTATGTACTGAACTACATATTGCAATATTTAGGTTCATTACGTTGTCTGACTGAACAACTATGTTTGACCCTAGGTTGTGTGACTCCTAGGTGCGCAATTTAATTTAATTCTCATCAAGCTTCTATCACTATCAGAATTCCTTAATGCAAGGAATTGCCATAAATCGATTCCAAATTAATATATGGAAATCAATTATCCTCTGGCTCATCATTTAGTGAAGGGACGAAACAAACAATAAAATCCCTACACCAAGTACATAAATAAAAATAAAATAAACAAAAATTGACAAAAAATTTACAAAAAAAATTGGTATCAACTAGCATTAAGTCTACGCTTTAAACATAATTTGTCGATAGAGAAGTCGAATGCATCAGAATTCTTATTAACTTCTCTCGCGAGACGCGAAATCGGCTCATTCATACCATAGTTTGTCCGGTGAAAGCAAATCTGAAGCAATCCAGGCTGTCTTAGTAAATATCGACCAACAGCAAACCGCATCAATCCCAAAAGTGTGGAAGAATCAACTAAACCAGTAAGAAGTTGATGAGCAAAAACTACATCAGCTACCTCACGTCCTTTGGAGAGTGATGACATATTTAATAGCTTAAGTCGATCAATATAAGGAGGAAGACGAACTCTGTCATTCCAATTAAGGTGGCATAAGGCAATTCTCACAAATTTACGCTGAATTGATTCAATTCTGCCAATGTGCTCATCATAATAAGGAGACCAAACTTGAGAAGCATATTCAAGGTAAGATCTAACAAAGGTGTTATAAAGAATCAATTTAACAGAGGGATTTTTAAATTCCTTGAATAAGCGAGGGGTAAATGCAAGCTAAAATCAAGTTTATGGTCAAATGTAACACCTAAGTCAATAGTAGAATTGACACGATTCAAAATACAGTCATTAAGACTATATATTATTACAACCGGCGAGACTTTCCTAGTAAAGACATAACATGACATTTATCCAAATTCAGACGAAGATCATTGTGGCGACACCAATTACTAAAATTAATCAAATCTTCCTGAAGAAAATTGTCCGAGTTGGAACTAAGAGATCTAAAGATCTTAATGTCGTCGGCATAAATAAGTACTTCCGAGTATTTAAGCACAGACGCAACATCATTAATGGCCGAGACAAACAAAAGTGGCCCCAAATGACTTCCCTGAGGAACACCAGAATGCGCAACAAATGGCTTAGAAGTACAATCACGAAAAAGAACTTGATAAGTTCTATTAAGTAGATATGACTTAATCCAACTGATAAACGATGTAGGAAAACCCAGCATGTCCAATTTCAATAAAATAATTGAATGGGGCAATTTATCGAAAGCCTTACTAAAATCAGTATAAATACAATCCACTTGCTTACCCTCCTCAATTTCTACAATTGATTTATTTGTAAACTATATCAGATTAGTGACAGTAGACCTATTTTTGACAAAACCATGTTGTTTACTTGAAATCAGGGATTTACAGTCAAACGAAAGGCACTCATACACCACAGATTCAAAGAGCTTTGGAATAGCTGACAATTTAGCTATTGGTCGATAGTTGACAACAGCAGATTTTGCACCACTTTTGTGAGTCGGTATGATATAGGAGGCCTTCCATACATTCGGGAAAATCCCAGTTTTCAGCGACCTTTTAAAGAGGAGAGAGAGTGGCTTAGAAATAGAGAGACAGTAGTGTTTAAAGACAACTGCAGGAGCACCATCTGGGCCAGGAGAAGAAACATCCTTAAGGCGAGAGATATGGTAAACTATATCGTTATAAGAAATCGGTATACCAGACAACGTAGTTGAACAAGTACCTTTAAAATTATCAAAGTACGACATATCAGGAATAAAGTCACTACCAGAAAAGAAACCACTGAAGAATGTGGCAAAAAAAATACAAACAGTAATTTGGTCATTATTATTACTGCCAAGGAATTGAAAAGAAGCTGGATAACCATCAGACTTACGCTTACAATTAACAAACTTCCAAAAATTAAAGGGATCTCTAATAATATCCGACTCCACTTTAAGTAAGTATTCAGAATATAAGCGATTTGATAATTCTTTGAAGTCATAATATTCTTCATACAAACGAAAATCAATGTCATTCTTCGTCCTAGTATACCTATTCCACGCTGCATTACGCGAGTTGCGAATCGCACGCAACTCACTCGTGTACCAAGGATACAACAATGAACTATTCTTCCGATAAGTAAAAGGAACTGTAGCAACAAAAAATTGGTACAGAATATAAAAATCATAAAAATCAAATATGGCACCCTCAAAATCTCTGACTCAAATCTTCTGCAACTTGAATTTTTCTGTGAATTGAACTTTCTCAACTACCATTAGCGTTGCCATAAAGAACTCTCGACCTTAAAAATGAACCAAGTTCAATGGCGCACATTTATTTCAGAGAGATTTGGATGTATTTAAAATAGCATTGTGATTTCTACGCATTCTCTCCAGAAGAGCGAATTAAAATGTGTCTAAAGAAATAAATTAAAAAACATAACAGGGCTACGATTGCGCGTAAAGCGCAATCTTACAATACTCTAGATGAGATAGAATTTTTAGTGATCCCAAGAAATTTTGTATGGGGAGTGTTAGAAGAGATGATAGCATTGAACTAATTTTTTCCACATCATGCTAAAGTAGCTATAAAAATGTTTTATACAAAATACTTACTCCAAAAACTGAATGGGAACTGAGAAAATTAGTGAGTTAGATTTAGTGAAAATGTGCAGTTTGTATGGGAGGTGGTAGGAAGAGTGGGGGGATTCTAGTGATTTTTTTCAAAAATAACTAGGAATATTATAAAATTGATATCCCTTAAATTTCAGACTAGTGCCATTCATACTTTTTAAGAAAATCGTTTTTTTGTAAAGTTGTGAAACTGTGTCCTATTGTATGGGAGGGGGTAGAAGCAGTGAAGCTAATCAAATATTTTTTTCTGATCTTAGTGAAAATGCTAATTATGTATTTCTTACAAAATATGAGCTTAATAAATGTTATATGTTCTGAGAAAATCGACTGAGAGCATTTCATGAAAAAGTGTAGTTTGTATGGGAGGGGGTAGAAGGGGAGGGACGACACAAATAATTTTTCTACGGTAGATTGAAATCATTATGAGTGTAATACATCCCTAAATTCAGGCTAATAGCTTTTATAGTTTTCGAGTAAATCCATTTATTATCAAATTGCGAAATTGTGTCAATTTGTGCGGGAGGGGGTAGAAGGGGTCAAGCTAATCGTCTAATTTTTTTTGGTCTTACTAACAATTTGAAACAAATATTTGGTGCACAATTTCAGCCTGCTAAATTTTATACGCACTGAGTAAATTGGCTTAGAGTAATTGAAGACAAGTACAGTTTGTATGGGAGGTGGTAGAAGGAGGGGGAGGACACGCATAATTTTTATACGGTAGATTGGTATTGTCATAAAAATAATATATTCCAAATTTCAGGCCAATAGCTTTTATACTTTTCGAGCAAACCCGTTTATTGTGAAATTGCGCAATTGTGTCATTTTGTATGGGAGGGGGTAGAAGGGGTGGAGCGATTTGGCCCGTTCACGAACTTGACCTTACTTTTTTGTTAAAAACAACGTATACAAAATTTGAACTTTCTAGCTCAACGCGTTCTCAAGCTAGAGAGGACACGGACGGACGAACGGACATCCGGTTTTGAGATTTTTGAGTGATTATATGAACTTCTGTATCATTCATTTTTTTCTCCGAGCCTTATTTCTTGGCGTTACAAACTTTGTGGCAAACTTATAATACTCTCAGATTTCATCTAGAGTATAATAATTATGCGTTCATAATGAAATGAGCATTATTCCAGTCGAAACACTGACCCAGAGCGAAAGAAGACTGAGTGCGAAAACGGGCTATGTTACCCATAGATCAAAAAAATTTTCGCATAAAAAATGCTTTACTCCCAAATGAACGATTTTGATTGGTTCGCTCAAGGTTTATACTCCCAAAACTTTAAACAGCTGATTACTAAGCTATATTTTACACGTAGATTGTTCGCATATTGCGTGGAGATTGCACGCATATTGGTGAGCTCAGATCAAGAAGTTCTTTCTCGTTTGACAACTGGTTTACGTATAATTAAACTGTGCACTACTGACCGGGTAATAACCGACAAAAAAACGACAGTGATAAGAAACCAGTTATCTGCAAAGCTTCGATTATTATGCCTCTCACCATTCATTGGCGATATATAATAAGACCCAACGGGAAATTGAAAAGGCGTTTGTTATGGAAGTTACGAGGAAAAAGTCAAACTTTTCTGATCATAATATTGAAGTGTGCAAGAGGTCGCTGGAAACAAGTTTACTTTAATTTAATATAACCGCAAATTTTATTGTCCAGTCACTTTTACATTTTTTCCATTCACCAACTGTTGCTCCGATTGACTATCGCGGCTTTCCACGCGACGATCTGGTCTCCAATCTTTCTGTAAGCATTTTGTCTGTAAGCATTTCGTAACCATTTCGTACGCATCTCGTCTGTTTTTCTGTCTGCATTTCGTCTGCGTTTCGTAAGCATTTCGTCTGTCAGCCTTTCGTTAAGCATTTCGTCGGTTAATGATGTGTGTGTGTGTTTGTGTAGAATGGTATTATAGATAGCAGATATTATTTATGGTTGTTACAGTGTGAATATTTTACAAAAGACTAGGGTTAACATGTAACAATATGCATTTTACAAAAATATTTCGGAAGGAATGGATTTCATTTTTTTTGCACAAATCACACCCTTTAATACACTACACGTGCAGTCAAGCTGGGAATGCTATTAACAGTAAGTTGTTAGGAGTACTTGACCAAGTATAACAGTTTTACAAAAAAATTAAAAACAAATTGAATGATTGATTTAAGGCTTCATGAACCCGCCAATTGTGATAAAAGTTTCTGCAATGCGATTCACTTTTCCGCTGGGAAACTTTTTTCTCTTATCTGTCCCAAGCTATAAGAAAAAACAAGTTGAAAGATAATATTTTAATTTAGTCGATTCTTTTCTAGAGTTGAGTGTGTAGCTTATGACTGGTGTAACATTTAAAGACGTAATTTACTGGAACTATAAAAATGGTTAAAGCCAAGAAATTTATGTATGTTAAGAAATTCGAAGGTGAACCAAATTCTTCAAATTTTCAACTTGTAGAAGAACAATTACCTGATATCAAGGATGAAGGTAAGTGTATCCATATATACGAAAGATTTATTTATATTTTTTTTGTAAATTATTTTTGTTTACAGAAATATTATGTAAGGCTGTATTTCTAAGCGTTGATCCATATATGCGTCCATACATGGCTAATTACCCGATAAATACGATCATGATTGGCAGACAAATTGCAGAGTAAGTATTCAGTTGTCAATTTTTGGTGATCGATAATAACAAATCATTCTTTCAGGATTATCGAAA
This sequence comes from Chorisops tibialis, assembly GCA_963669355.1. NCBI lineage: Eukaryota > Metazoa > Arthropoda > Insecta > Diptera > Stratiomyidae > Chorisops > Chorisops tibialis. Next base: position 107,377,010 of record OY770262.1, on the reverse strand, counting down.
GTAAAAATACGAAATTCCCAGTTGGATCTTTTGTACATGGCAATTTCGGATGGAGATCACACACGGTCTTGAAGCCGGCTACTGATGTTGCACCATACGAGCAAAAGAGTCGTTTAGATTTCGTTACAATACTGCCCGATTTCGGAAAACTACCACGTTCCCTGGCAATCGGATACTTGGGCATGCCGGGGTAATTAGTAAAATTTTACGTTTCAATTGTAATGTTACTTAATTTCGTATCTTAGGCATACAGCATATTTTGGACTCCTAGACATTTGCAAACCAAAAGCAGGTGAAGTTGTTGTAGTTACAGCCGCTGCTGGAGCAGTTGGATCTCTAGTTGGTCAGATTGCAAAAATAAAAGGATGTAAGGTTATCGGTTTTGCAGGATCTGACGATAAATGTGATTGGATTAAAAATGATCTGGGCTTTGATTATGCCTTCAACTATAAAACTGTGGACATAGCAAAAAGTTTAGAAAAAGCGGCACCCGATGGTATCGACTGTTATTTCGATAATGTAAGTTGATAATTTGAATTGATACCTATTTGCTAAAATAGCCTTACCAACAATGAATTTTGTAAAGGTGTGGGATGGTTGATTAGTACCATGCTAGGCAAGAGAAAAATTACATTTTGAAGAAATTTTAGCTTAATACACTTGGGCCAAGGATATTCTAGCGTTTTGAAACCCTCTAAAAATGGGATTTGTCAAATTCCGTTTAATAGGCTTCAGTTTTAATGATGACATCCGCATTCGATGCTAATCACTTTCACATTTTTAATATTGGGAAACAGAAAAAAGTCGCAGAGTTCCGAATACGGTGGATGTAGCAGTAATTCGTAGCTATGTCAATGTGGGACGTGTATCAACGCACGTTTGAGCCATTTTTCCTTCAATGCAGCGTCGAGTGTACCCAAGAATTGAGCATAATACTGCTCTGTGATCGACCTTCCATTTTTCAAATAGTTGATGAGTACTATACTTCTTCGAATCCCAGAAAACGGAAGCCGAAGAACTGTTCGTTTTCTTTTGTGCACGTTCGCAAAGTTTTCGATTCCGTTTTTTGCCAACAGTGAGCAAACTCGGCAGCCATCTGACAGAAAGCTTTGTCATGTTCATATATTTATGTAAGGTATTCCTATATGCTATATTCTAAATAGCCGTGGAATATGCAATAGCAAATAGAAAAAAAATTTTAATTTAATTTAAGCGAGAACTTTATTAAATTATTCTCCTACTTCTTCTACAATGGCGCTACAGCCGAAATCGGACCTTGGCCTCCTGATATAATATATAATAATAACCTGATTATTAAATTATTAGAGTAACCGAAAAGCGTTATAGTTCCGTTGATGCCTCTATTTATGTGTTTTATCTATGCTAACTATGCGTTTAATTGATCGTACGAAAAACTGGCTGTCGACACACGATAAAATCGTATTAAAATGAAAGCTTCCAACACAGCTTTTGTATGTGACATACGACAGTTTTTTTTAAATACCGTATTAAACCAATCTAAGAAAGCCCTAAGCATTACGTCAGAGTAAAGCTTCAAATTTAAACGTCAAACTTAAATTTTGGAATTGATTTGTATTACGCCTTGTGAAATCCTGAAAAGTTCTGTATCGCAAATTAATCATGGACACACCGTTAAATTCTTTAAAATGTCTTTCTGTAAAGTTTTTGTCTCTTTTTTGTAATGTCAACGAAATAAAACGTCAATTACTATGTTTATACGGACACCAAATTTCACGAGTGAAACTTCAATCGCGAAGTAAAACATCGTATGATTGAAACTCAAAGTTCATTCGCAATCTAAATCCTGAGTGAAACTTTATGGCGAATTAAAATTATCGTATAAACAGTAAGTGAACTGACAGCCTACTATCCCAACACATGAATTTAATTTTCGTCTCTATAAAGCGTGTGTAGTACCATTTTTATGCAATTCCCAACACACATTAATGAAATTTGCAATATGTTTTGAAATTAAACAGCAGATTGTTAATAAATAAACTGCCAACAAGTCGGGCGAAACTTTATTATTCTTGGGACAAGTTGCAGATGCGTGAAAAGTCAATATGCTGGTTAGAGTGGTTAGGGAAGACTAACTGAAAGGGGGTTCTTTGGCAGGGCAGTAGTCGTTCGTTTATTTATTCAAGTTTGAGTTCTTATGAGGGGAGTTGTGAGGGGTGATAGTAAGGGTGGATGGATGTTAAAAGCTTCTTAATGTGTAAACATATTGCAAGTTTCAATCGTAATTCACAATCGAAATCGAAACTTCTCCGTATAAACATAGTAATTGTAACGTAAATTCCTCGAAATTTCCTTCCTTCGTATTGTAAATTCCCCGGTTGAAAGTTTCTTTTGAATCGAGTATTTGGTAGCCGAGTTAATATAAATTACAGAACGATATTAACTCAGGACTTAATATCGAAGTTAATATATATTAACGCGAGTTAATATCGAAAAGTGAGTTAATACGATTTTACCTCTATCGTGTGTCGAGAGCATTGGCATTTAAATTACACGACCCACGATAATAAAACAGATAATCGGACTTGGTGGATTATAAAATTATTCGCACGTAACATTCTATTCTGGGCAAAAAGTAAAATGACTTTTCAATTAAAAATTAGCGCCGAAATCATAGCATGATGGTTTTTTTTGCCTTGCCGGTACATCTGTTCGTAATATTAGATACTGTTACATGCAGACCTGGCAGCCCCGCAACTTGATCTCTCTCGAATAGACAAGAATTATGTAGAACAGTATACTCAACTATGTAGAAAGCCACAATTAAAGATCTAGAGCTTTCCAGTATAGTTCACACATACACACCGAAGGAAGCTTCGAGAACAGTCATGATTATGGGAAGAGATGTATAAAAGCACGAAAGCTTTCAGCGAGAGAGTTAGTCAGTAATTTTTATTACGGAGACGTCAACGTTAGTGAAAGCGATAGAAAAGCACGCGGCGGTATTGTCATATAGTGCGAATTAAGCGGCAAATTGAATTAAAGTGCGAATAAATAAATTATCACCTATTTTTAAACGAATTGTGTTTTTACTTGAAATCCCGACGAACCCCTAGCTCGCAACAATACAATGTGAGAATTTCAGCTTAATATGTCAAATAGTTTATTAGTTACAGCTGTTTGTGTTCATAAACTTTTGGCATTGTGGCGATTTTCACAATGGCTGAATTAATCGAGCAGAGAAACTGCATTAAATTTTGCGTTACAAATAAATTTAGCGGCGCTGTTTCGTTGAAAATGATGTAAAAGGTAATTGCTGATGAATCGAGATCAAAAGTTTTCCAATGGCACAAATTGTTCAAAGAAGGTTGTGAGTCAGCTGAAGATAAAACTCGGTCTGGTCGTTCATTAACAGCAATAGCCCATGAAAACATTGAAATAATCAAATTCACGAAAAATCATCGCTCAACTGTCAGAGATACCCTATTCTCCTGATATAGCACCATGCAACTTTTTCCTGTTCAGTCGCTTGAAAAAAAACTCTTCGAGAAACCCGAGTTGAGGAGCTAATGGTCATCCCTAAAATCGAGTTTGAAAATTGTTTCAAAAATTGGATTGAACTTGTGTATAAGTGCATTGGATGCAATGGGGAACACTTTGAAGGATACAAAATAGATATTGAAGAATAAACTTGTACTTTGTGTTTTATTTGAAAAGCCCCTTTACTTTCGGTCCAGAACAGTATATCATGAATTTTGTTGATCATTTCATCTGTACAATCATCTCAATTGGACGAACTGCATGTAAGATGACGTTCAAATTCACTGAACCAATATCTGATGAATCTCATAAAAGGAGGCATTCAACTTTTTCTCACACTTTCGCTCCAAAAAGAATAATCCAATCACCGATGCTTTCTCCATAGTTAGAAAAACTTAAACTTACTCACTTCCAGCATCATGGTCTTGCCGATAACAATCATATCGCTCAGATAAACGAGACAGGATTTGCAGCTAAGGCCACACAATACGAAGGGCAGTAGTCTCTCGGAACATGGCTGGGGCTTTTATCATTGTGAATTGCCACAAGCCACTGCCAATTGAGAAAACGGGTTCTCTCTGTCTAACTCGTCTATCTAAGAGATACTCGATACATACTAACACTACTCTCCTAATAGAGTTTGGACAATGCAATAATACCAACAGCTTAGCGTGAGCTTAGAAGTACAAGAAGGCAACATAAGAATGTGAAAAACAGTCAAATTTATAGTATGTTTGAGTTTGAAGATTTTTAAATGTATGGACATGAGCACCAACTTGCGTTAGATTACAAGTTTTTGTACAGACTCACTCATTATAATCGAAAATAAATATGATTTTCGTAAATAACAATTCATTATAATTGTGAATTCAAATTTCGGACAAAATTTCCCGCGCAATCGCTGTACATGGATTGTCCAAACTCTATTAGGAGAGTAGTGTTAGTGTGTATCGAGTATCTCTAGTCTGTCTCCACCTGTCTGTAGCCCGTTTTGAGGTGAGCGTTTGCTTTTCGTGACATCGCTCAGTTGTCTGTAGATGATACAGAATCGAGGGATGCTATCCATTTCCTTGAGCAATACTACCGGTGACATCCATGGGCTCTTTAAACCTCCAATAATGCCCTGGCGATGCATGTTGTCCAATGGATTCACCTCTCATTTTTTCGCTAGCGGTACTCTTCTGGGACGTCGACGTTTTGGTACAGCAGTTCCAGAACGCTTTCATGACAGAGCTACTAAACAAGAAAATACGTAGACATTACATACGATCACTCTAAAATCTGGGGTTATAGTCCCTCCCTCCCCCTACCGCTATTCCTCCAGTTGGCGCACCTCTGTTGGTTGATGATCATTTGCCGATCATTGCAAAATTCGACAAATAATTCGCCGTTTTTGGGCTTGTTAACCAAAGTTGTGACACCGAATCAATATTGTTTCTAGTTCAGTATTGTCAGAGCCAACCTGATCATTTATATTTTTTCAGTTGAAAATGATATCTCCGTGCAGAATAAGGTTTTCTCCTGAACCAGCACACCTCACCTCGCTGAAGCCAAAGACTACCAATAATATAAGATATCCCAAGCATATGGAAGAAATTTTACCCATTGAGATAAGTTGAAATTGATGGAAAAGGTTTTAAACACCCAAATATTTGTTGAAGCCCAATATTGGGATATTATAGTGCTCCAATTCACGGTCGATCACTGATTCCATTATGATTCGAAGTCATGTAGTTGAACTCTACTACCCACATCCCACAGGTGGGTAAATTGGCCATTAGTCAATTTTACGGCTAGCAAGCCTTTTACGGCTAGCAAGCCTTTTACGGCTAGCAACTCTTTTACGGCTAGCAAGTCTTTTACGCTAGCAAGCCTTTTACGGCTAGCAAGCCTGCTGTTGAATAATTTGAACCTCATTTTCAGAGACGTGAGACAATGAAATTGACAAAAACATAGATACCTTGCCTTATATTGTTACATGCAGAACTGGCAGCCCCGCAACTCGATCTCTCTCTCTAGACAAGAATTATGTAGAACAGTATACTCAACTATGTAGAAAGCCACAATTTAAGATCTAGAGCTTTCTAGTATAGTTCACACATACACACCGAAGGAAGCTTCGAGAACAGAAGAGATGTATAAAAGCACGAAAGCTTTCAGCGAGAGAGTCAGTCAGCCAGTAATTTTCATTACGGAGACGCGAACCAGTGAAAGCGATAGAAAACCACGCGGCGGTATTGCCATATAATGCGAATTAAGCGGGAAATTGAATTAAAGTGCGAATAAATAAATTATCACTTTTTTTTTAAACGAATTGTGTTTTTACTTGAAATCCCGGCGAACCCCTAGCTCGCAACAATATGTATTAGACTGAAACTTTAATCAGGCCACCAATTTTATATGATTATTGCAGAATTTAATTCAAATTTTATTCCAATATCTTCAGGTTGGTGGAGAAATAAGTTCCACTATCATCAAGCAAATGCGACATGGTGGACGGATTTCGGTTTGTGGCAGCATCGCATCATACAATGCAACTGAAATTACTAAAGGTAAGACATAATTTTGCTCAATACACAAATCTAATTATAAAAAGATTGTATCTATGATTTTTTTTAGCTACAATGCTGCAAAGAATGTTCATATGGAATGAACTTAAAATGGAAGGATTTTTAGTTTACAGATGGGTCGAGCGCTTCAACGAAAGTAGAGCGGCGATTTTAAAATGGATTGAAGAGGGCAAAGTAAAATATCGTGAAACGGTCACAAAAGGTTTTGAAAATATGCCAACTGCCTTTATAGAATTGTTACGCGGAAAGAATTTGGGAAAGGCAATAATTGAAGCGTGAAAATATTTTATTGATCTTGTCATCGCTCAGATGCATTTCTAATATGTTATTGAATTCGTTACTTTAATGTAAAAAAATAATAATAAAACAAGAAACGATGAAATTCCTGTACAACTATTATTTTGAAAATTTGTTAATTAAATCGAAAATTGTCAGATTAGAGTTCAGAAAAATCGGCACTCCGTCAGACGTTCAAAATACTTTTTACTGTCAATTAGCAAAAATGATTTTCTACAAAAACACTAATTTCAAATTTATCTTTAAGTTGTTAGTTTTTTTAAGCATATCGTTGATACGGTAAAAACAACTAATATCTCATTTTTTTAAATTCATATTATTGTAGATTCAATTCCGAAAAATGCAAACCGCATGTCTCTACAAGGTCAAAAATTGTCATAAATACAGCTGCAAAGTGAGGAGGGTCGGGTGAAAAGTGCGTCAGCTACCATCGAGTAGAGATATTCAATACACACTAACACTAGTCTCCTAATAGAATTTGGGCAATGCATGTACAGCGATTGTGCGGGAGATTCGGTCACAATTTTCTTAATTCTTTTACTTTTATGAAGTAAACACAATCATAATGAATTCTTATTTACGAAAGTCATATTTATTTTCGTAATAAGTGAATCTATTCAAAACTTTGTAATTTAACGCTAGTTTCTAGTCCTGTCCATAAATTTCAAAACCGTCAAATTCAAGCAAACTATAAGTTTGAGCGTTTTTCAGATTCTTATGTTGCTTTCTTGTACTTCTTCTGGTCCTTAATAAAACCAGTGCTATTTACATTAAAAACGTCATATTTTAATAAAAACTTTTGTAAAACAATGCTTACTCAAAACAGCGACAATATATTCAAAAAAAACGAAGATGTTTAGTTTTTTTGCTCTAAGGCCCATGTCGGAGAGCCCTGCTGATTTGTCCCGCAACGGCGAGGAGTCGTTTCCTGAGCTCCCGGAGGTGCAGCTCAAAACCCCATTTGCTCAGAGATTATAATGCTCAGGGATTAGACATTAGTATTAGTCGCATACCTTAGACCCCTTCCATTTATTGACGGATGGCGAGACCGTGAAAACTAGCCCTTAAGCATCTTTATTACAGTCTCGTTACACCTACCATCAGGCCTCGTTATTGAACGGAAGACATTAGAACAGTACCTCTGAGTTCAAGTTGAATTCGGCATCTACTATCCAGCAGCAATAACAAATCATAAGTGAACGCACTTAATTCAGTCTCAACCTGCGCCAAAAAGTCATCGTAAGGTTCCAAATGAATGGACCATAAATGGAGTCCTTTGGGCAACCTCTTCCACACAGTGTCAGCAGGTGAGATAATATGTCAGAGGTAGCTCTTTCAAAGTGTCACTTCTCCGCAGCCTCATTCACTCAAGTTAATCAGTACTAAATCCCATCTCATACCTCGCTCATGAAAACAACAAAGGTCCAATCACCTTCTGCGCTCTTTCCGACAAGGAAGGCTAACAGTTTATCCGGTATCAGATGGGCCACTTTTACTTCCAGCCTACGGACATTAACAATAGGGCATCGCTAAGGAATGGGAGAAGAGATATGCCGAAGGTGACTCCTGACCGTATCTGGTGAAGGTGACATGTGGAAATTTCCCACCACCTGGGAAAATACGGTCTTAAAAGCACTGGTTGAAAACGCAGCTTACATGCTCAAAAGAAAGAATTCATCGAGCAAAGTTTTAAGCTTCCTTCTTAATCAAGTACCACGCGCTCTGTAATGGCGTCATACGCCATAACTGAACTCTTTATTCTTCTTTCTTCTTCATCCGTTTTTAAATACTTTTTGTAGAACTAAATAAGAGTTAAAACTTTAATTCAAACTACTTATCAAAAGCTTTTATGCTTTCCTTCCATGACGGCATTGTAATTCCCCCACTTACCCTTCCTCTGCAGATCTTCTAGACCTCTCCCAATGCTTTCTACATCTCAAGCTGGGCAGAACTGACGTAGCGGCCATCTTGAATGTCTCCAGTGGGTATGACGTCATGGATTTTTCCATTCCAAAGGACCACCTGTATTATTTTTGACGAACTTGTCGTAAAAACACGTTTTGTCGAAAACAAGAAAAGCGCATAACTAGTTCAAATTAAGCACGAAAATATTACGCGAGTGCACACTTTTTCGTAATAACTAAAATTCTACAATTTTCTGTGTGAAAATTAACCGGAGAACTCTGCACAATATGAGTGACAGATTTTCTTCGGTGTGAGAAGCCGAGATTTAACTTTGATCGCACTTTTTTCAATTAAAAATCTTTTGCACTGATATCAACGTGTAATAATTACATGCCGAGCACTATTATCAAAGTACCGTAGAAAGCTGAACTATCTTTAACACTGCATTTAAGAATAAACGCGATTCTTACGAAGCCCGCCGTGTCAGCTCCATACAAAAGCGAGCGAATTTGTATGGAACTGTCATGTTTGTTATGACTCCAACGTGTTGTTGTTGGATTCAGTTACTCGGCCTTCTACTATAGAAGGCATTGCCTCTCCCCGTGGATCACGGGTGATTGCACGGACGAAGTGTCGCCAGTCCGCCATGATTTATTCGCGATTCTTTTACATGACTTGCGAGTAGGCGCTTTCAGCGATGGTTGTCTAACCACCCGGTCGAGCTCTTTGGCCTTTGGAATTTTTTCCTCAGATCACTCATGAGTAATCACTTCATCTTAAATATCCTGTTTCTTGTAATGTACCAGAAAATATGTCTACTAAAATTCTTTGGAATAGTGTATAATGACTTTTGTATGGGAGGTGATAGAAACAGTGGGGGGAGGTTTTTAATTTTTGTATATGACACCGGCATGGAACATATTTTATGTTGAATTTAAAATTTCTAGGTTTCATAATATTCAAAGAAATAAGACATTGTTTTTCTGAAATTGAGGCATTTGTATGGAAAGTGGCTCAGGAACGTTTTGGATAATTTTGAAACTGCTTATCAACATGCTTAGTTCCAATTTTAAAGTCGGTAGCTCTCATATATTCGAAAGAGAAATGCTTTCTTTGAATTTCTAATATAAAAATTTGTATGGGAGGAGAGCTAGGGTGTAGCCTGGCGGTGGTAGGGTGTTGATCTACAGTGTGAAGGTCAGGAATTCAAATCCCGGTTGTCGTATAATTTCAGCACATTACTTGCGTACATATATCTTGGCCTCATAAATCTGCGAAAATGAGAATTCGTAGATAGAGAGCTTTGCGAAAGGCTAACAACTCTTTCACAATAACAAATAAAAACGGATTTAGGAGGAATTTACGGATCAAACCAAAATTTTCTAACATTAACAATATTTGCATTATTATATTTTGCTCAAACTTTTAAGCCGATAGCTTTGACAGTTTCGAAGAAAAATAATTTAATTGAAATTTCGTGAAATTTCTATGTAAGTGGGCAGAAGGAGTAGACAATTTTTTTCAAAATTGATTGCAATTACAATAGAATTATTTTTGGCAAAAGTTCTTACTTTTAGCTTTGAGTTCCAATGAAAATCGAAGAGATGCATTTTTCAAAATTGTGCATTTTTAGATCGAATCGATATAATATACATATTTACATCATTATACTTTCAATCGCTTAAATAGTTTCTGAGAAAAATCAAATTTTTAAAATTTCGAATTTTCATGAAATTTGTATGGGACTGAGTAGAAGTAGGTGAAGTAGCCAGTGCAAATCATGGATGTACATAACACAGATAAGCTTGCTTACTGTCTATTATTAAATAATAATCGTTATTATCGAGTGCGTCCAAAGTACATAAATTATAATTATCTTATCGGTTTAGTTCTACTCAAAAGACAGATATCATCAAAAAACGAATTCTCATCGTACTTAATCACCAAATATTAAATTAAAGAAGAGAATGACCAAACATTTATTTCATATACAGACATAATTTTAATTTTTATTATATGGCGAAATTCAAGAATAATCAAATAAAAAATTGCAATAGAAACGGCTAAGCAACACGAATTAAAAATAGTAATTTACATATTGCATATTTTTTATCGCGACGTCATTAGAGATATTAAATATATTATCTTGAAATGAGAACCATTATTGTTTATTAATTAACTCTACTCTATTTCGCACTGAAAAGAAGTTATTAGACCCTAGTTAAACCCTAACAGGATTTACTTTATAAACGACAATCGGCTAACTGTAATACAGACTGTACTATATTTAGAATTTTGTGAATAAGAGAGCGAGAGTAATATCGTAAATAAAATTATCATATACTTAACTTTTTTTTAAAAAAATCTTTATCTGTGAAATCATTAAAGCGGGTCGTACACAGTGCAGCAAATAAAAAGCTACATACTCTGTTGAGGGTAGGTAACCAAACGTTTAGCTTAAACTGAGGATTTCTAAGATTGAAGTCACCGTTTCAAGCAAGTTTTCGGTTTAAGAAAATATAGAAAAAATAAACTAAACTAAACACTAACTATGTTTTTCGCGATCGGCTTGCAGGATAACTTCACCAAATTTTATTCTTTTTATTTCGTAGCTAAGCTGTAGCAGACATAAATGGCTAGAGAAGGATGGAAAAGTTTTGCGATAACTTCGAAACTCGAATTATAAAAACGAATCGAAAACTGAAATTTATGCTTAAAATATACTTTTTTCTCAAAACGCGTGCATCATTTTCGGGGATACTAATTTTTTTCTAAGCCCCTACATCTACATCTTTCGTTACCAACGACTGCACTTACACCACACATGTTAATTCGAATCAAACTGTATTTTTTAATAGAATTTTACATCTTTAAATACGATATTTAAGCAGTGGCGTGGCATGATTTTATAGCTAGGGGAAGCAACTATTTTGCGCCAAGCTACAAGCGCTTCATCAATATGCATGACTCCACAAGTTTACATCATTATTTGAAACACTTCTACTCATCCGAGAGGGGTGCGGTTTTCGGCAATCGATTTAGAATCCAGTTTACATTACTAATCGGAAGAAAAATCGATTTTTTTTTTCCATTTTTTAGGTAATACTCCCCTGAAACTGATTCTTTTCACTCAAAGCACGATAAATATGGGCAATATTGCCAGATATACCTCTTCACATTTTTCTGCCTGATCATTTTTCGGCTAGTAAAGAAATTTCAATACTGGCAATACTTTGATCGAGAGCCAAAGATTACGACTGAAAGCACCGCCTGCAAGCAATTGCATTAACGCATCTCTCCTTCGTATAGAAGTGGAACTTGCGCTGCGAGCGAAAATTTTACCAGTATTGGCCGGCGGTCTCGTTCTCTTATATATGCGACTAAAAGCATTGAGAGAAAAGATGGAAGCATTTTAAGGCGACGCATCCCCCCTTCATATTGGAACTTGTAGAAAATTTCGTTCCTATTGGCCCGCTTTCTTATAAATGCGTTTTTCAAATCGTATCTTTTTCCCTGTGGAAGGCTTTTAACTATCGTTGGTCAGAAAAAGCTTGAGAAAAAAAGCAGTCCTGATGAGGTAGCTGCTGTAAACAGTGGTAGACGAAAATAATGCGCGCTATCTTTTAAATAAATTTTCATATCCGTTCTTCATATTTCAGTTTAGATTTTCTAAACTGAATAAAGGGCAAAACGTAAGGGAAGCATTACTTCCCTTGCATCAATGGACGCCACGCCACTGTATTAAAGTTATTCCTGTGCTTTATATAAATTTTTACAAAAACTGAGTTTATGTTTCAGTTCGTAAATAAATTGTCATTTGAAATAAACAAATTTCATAAGAAACCTTTAATTTCTAATGTAAAATATTAAAGAAACAAATATCTGCTAACATTTACAAGTAAAACAACAAAATGAATATTTCAACTGTTCCCGAAATAGCTTTGTCTGTAGCGACTAGTGCGCACCGACCTTTACACATCACATACAATTTTGCCCAGTTATCATATTTGAATTATATAAATATTCTTCTTTAAATTATAACCCTGTGCAATTTTGTCAATGCTAAAAGATCCGATCCGTTAGTTTTAAATAGGTTTATTCTGAATTAAAATATTAATTCAATAACTTTAAATACAGTACTTTATTTTTAAGAACTATTATGTAATATTAGTTTTAATTAATTTAATGAAAAGGCATTTTTAATACTATTCTGGAACTCCACGGCTTCGCTTCTTTTTAATTTATCGGCCTCAAATTTTATTTCCTCACAAGTCTAGTACTAATCCCACAACCGAGCTAGACTAACTTGTTCTAACCGTTTTTTTATTATTATTAGTTCGTATTAAGCGCTAACATGAGCAACGCCAAAAATGCTTAATTGCTAGGACTTATAACTAGAACATTCCGTCCGGAAATCTTGAGCTCCGCATTGTAACATCAGCCAAAAGAGTTGAGCCGTGTGCGGACCGCTTAACAATATTGTAATCAGCATTAGCCCACTAATCCGACTCTCGCTATTCATATTGAAATGATTATTTAACATGACATTTTAAAATTCGGCTCCACAGTTGAATTAAAACTTGTGTCGATTGCAGTCTGGGGAGTGATTTTAAAGTGAATATTAAAGCGTTCGTATTATAAATTACCGATAAAGAATCAATTAAAAAAAATGGTTGTCGCAAAGAAAGTCATGTACGCGAAGAAATTCGAAGGTGAACCGACCTCCAATAATTTCCGTTTTGAAGAAGAGGAACTGCCGGCTCTTAAGGATGGCGGTAAGAAGAAATTTGTTTTAGAATGGACTAATTAAATTTACATTACATTTTAATTTCGCAGAGATTTTATGTGAAGCTGAATTTCTTAGTGTCGACCCTTACATGCGACCGTATATGACTGCATTTCCCATAAATTCTCTTATGATTGGAACACAGGTTGCAAAGTATGTAGATATAATGAAAATTTGTATGCACTTCTCAAAAAAAATTAAGGGGACCCTTAAAATTCACCAACGAAAATACCTTTTTTAAAATGGTGTTTTCCCAAGCAAGTAAAAGGTCGCTGAAACAAGGGACCACAGATATTAAAATTTCAAACAAATACTTTTTGACTCTACTGACCATTTAAAAAAAAATATTCTGTATAAAAACAACAATTTTTTTTTAACTTAACTTTAATGCAAGGTCCTGACCGTCAAAAATGTTTTTCTCACAAATTTTAAATGGATATGGAAGATCAATTTTCAACCTTTAAGGCTCTTCTATACCTGTCTTCTTCTTGTTGGTATAAATGTGTACTTTGGGCTAGTCCTATGCGTTTTCGCATTAGGTACTGAGGTTGTAGTTTAACTCATCGCCAAAAGCAGAAATATTCACAGTTTAATTTGAAATTCAAGATTTGAAACCATTCACTTCCTAAGATTCAAATTACGTGATTTAAATGAAAGAACTAATCTCAATAAATGGTTTGGTGAATGTTTTCACAGTGTATTTCGAATTGAAAGAAAAGATTTCCGGATTCTACACTGTTACGCTTTATTATTCGTGACGTTTCGGTCTCTGCTGAGACCTTTATCAAATTGTTGAGGAGGTTTTTGCAAGAGGAGGTTTTAAGTATCCCAATTTTGCTTTTTATTGAGAAGTGCAGATTGCCAATTTACCTTGTTCATGTGGCTTCCCACGTTGTGCTTTAACTACACTACCGCGTAAACACATTGCACTACGTAAATGATTATGGAATTGCCAGTTATTACATTCTCTTTCAACTGTTGGACTGCAATAAAGCGCGCTTTAGTTAAAACACAACGTGATTATAGGCACTACGTGAACAACTTCCAACAACGCTATCTCATTTTAGAATCTTAGAGAGCAAAAATTCAAAATATCCAGCTGGAGCTTATGTTGTTGCAAATTTCGGATGGCGAACACGAACCGTAGTGAAACCAGCAGAGAATCTTAAAGGTGCCGAAGTAATGAAATCCGGTACTTCGGTGAACCTAATTCCAAATATTGGTAAATTGCCGCGCTCGCTCGCCATTGGTTACCTTGGTATGCCTGGGTAAGAAGATATCATCCTACAACGATAAATAAATATAATAATAAATAACAAAAAAAAAAAAAAAATAGTGTAACTTCATACTTCGGATTCTTGGATATTTGCAAACCAACGGCAGGTGAAACGGTCGTAGTTACAGCCGCTGCTGGTGCAGTTGGAAGTCTTGTTGGTCAAATTGCGAAAATTAAAGGCTGCCGGGTTATCGGTTTCGCTGGATCCGACGACAAATGCAAATGGTTAACCAAGGAATTGGGCTTCGATTACGCATACAACTATAAAACTGTTGATCTTTCGGAATGTTTCAAGGAAGCCGCTCCAAATGGTATCGATTGCTATTTCGATAATGTAAAAAAAAAACAACACAATTATTAACATTATAATAAGATACAATGAGAATTTTTAAATTTAGGTTGGAGGTGAATTGAGCTCGAAAATTATCAGCAAAATGAATCATGGTGGAAGAATATCAGTCTGTGGTTGCATTTCTTCTTATAATTCAACTACTAATGAAACAGGTTCTTGATTTTTTTCTCTTAATTCAAAAATTCACAATTAACTTATAAAATATATTTGATAGCGTCGATTGTACAGCGCCACTTCGTTTCTAACGAGCTGAAAATGGAAGGTTTCATGGTTTACAGATGGCTTGACCGCTTTAACGAGGCAATCACGGAAATTGCGAAATGGATTCAAGAAGATAAAGTTAAATATAGGGAAACCGTTACCAAGGGATTTGAAAATATGCCACAAGCTTTCATGGATATGTTGAAAGGAAAGAATGTCGGAAAGGCTATCGTACAAGTTTAAAGTTTTTATTAGATATTTTGATTGTAAAATGACTTGCATTATGTAATTATCTTATCATACAGATTAGATTATTATTAAACATTTTGATAAGACTAATCAAGATTAAATTTCTTGTTTTATTTTTGTATCCCAATTTTATCATACTATTGACAAGATAGTCAATCACAAGATCCAATGAATATAATACTATGCAATTTAAATGATATTTTTGGTTGCTTCTGCTTTAGAAATTAAAAAAAAAGTTCTCGTAAAATCCAAATATAGTTCTACTTTTGAAAGTTCGTCCTGGGAACTGCTAGAAAAAATGTTAAGGGCAAAAACGGGTCACATTTTTTTGCCGAATAGAAATCACTATTAATAAAATATAAAGCAACTTGTGCATCAACACCAATGCTTAAATAGTTGTAAACGTAAATAGTACGAAGATAACAAGACAAATGAAATCGGTCCAACTTGTTCGCAGCTATTCGGTACGCATCAGCCAACATGATAAAAATGATGCAAAAATGCAAATGCACTTAAACCGTTCTATTGTAAATTGACGTAACGGAGGGAACTGAACAAAATCAGTGCAAAAAAATTTGCATCTTAAAGAGCAAAAACGGGTCACATTTTTTTATATTTTAGATGAAATCTGCGAGTATTATAAGTTTGCCAAAAAGTTTGTAACGCCAAGAAATAAGGCTCGGAGAAAAAATGAATTATACAGAAGTTCATATAATCACTCAAAAATCTCGAAACCGGATGTCCGTATGTCCGTCCGTCTGTCCGTGTCCTCTATAGTTTGAGAGCGCGTTGAGCTAGAAATTTTATACAAGTCGTTTCAAACAAAAATTTAAGGTCAAGTTCGTGAACGGGCTAAACTGCTCCCCCCTTCTACCCCTCCCATACAAACTGACACAATTTCGCAATTTGACATTATGCGGATTTGCTCGAAAAGTAGGTGGGCCGAATACAAGTTTTTTTTTTAAAAATGCAATAATATGAACAAAATTAATTTTTTTCTATGTGTTATGGCTTCATTAGTAAAAGCAAATATTCCCATTAATGATGGAACACAACTTCGTTCAAGTGGCTGCCTCGGCTGGCTTCGCAGTAGCGCATTCTGTCACTCCAATTTTCCAAGACCATGTCGATGGTTTCGGGCTGTAGCTCACGGATTGCTTGGATGATATTGGTCTTAAGTGCTTGAATCGTTTCTGGATTGTTGGTATAACATCGGTCCTTCAGGTTCCCCTGAAAAAAAAGTCCAAAGGGGTCAAATCGCAGCTCCGAGGCGGCCAATTGACATCGCCAAAATACGCCAAAAAACGCACTGTTTGGGCTACACCTCACTCACTTTGGAAATAAGTTTTCAATGTTTCCCAACGTTGTTCAAGTATAAAGCGGCTCATTTCGTTCCGTGGAGGTATGATACTAACTTTCTGTCAAGATTTCGAGCGGGAAACAGCTTTCAGTGTCAAAATAACCTATGATTTAAAAAGAAACCAATGGATGACCCACCCTATATTCCACTGCATGAGCTTGCCAGCAATATAGTTACTCCATGGAACACTACAGGCGTTTTTCCATAGCTTGGCAAAGGTGAAGCCCGATATTTGGAACGAAATTTAAAAAAAGTGTCGACCTTTGGTACGTTCTGAACATCAAGAACTGTGCGCGGTTTATAATCATCATCATCAATGGCGCGACAGCCCAAATCCGTGGCGTAGTGGGCAGCGTGCTTGCTTTTCAGTCAATAGGTCGTGGGTTCGATTCCCACTCCAGACGGAATTTTCCTAAGCACGAATTTTTCAGTTGGTTCTGGCGATAAAATATTATTCGAAATAAAATTGGCAAACAGTGTAAAAGTGAAACAGTTCCACTTCAAGAAGGCCTAGATACTCAGTAGTGGTTTCTGTTCGCTTTCTATCATTCAGTCCACCAGAATATCTGCAAATATTTGTCAGTAGCAGCCAGTACAACTGAAAAATATATATATCAGCTTCTCCACTCGTTACGGTCGTTCTCACTCCTCTTCCCCTACCTTCCTAATCCCATTCCTTCCTTCCATGACTGTGTTTGTGCATTGCACATAAAGGCCGAAATTGCCTATAACACAAGTCATTCTGTAAAAAAAAAAAATCGGGCCCTGGCCTCCTGAAGTCGTCACCTCCAATCGTCTCGATCCATGCTAATTTTTAATATGGCTTTGCTGGCTTCATCAACCGAGTCTTCCCATCGCTTGCGTGTTTGTCTACTGGGCGGTTACCACTCGCTTTGCCTTTGCCTTTGGGGATTCTTCTGTCTTCCATCCGCTCTACATGGCCAGCCCACTGCAGTTTACGTAGCTTGATGAACGTTGAAGCTTCTGGCTCGTCGTAGAGTTGATACAACTCATGGTTGTATCTTATTCGCTATTCCGTTCCTTCCTTCACAGGTCCCAAAATTCTTCGGAGGATCTTTCTTTCGAATGCGTTAACTGCTTTTTCGGAAGTTCGCGTTAATGTCCACGTCTCGCTGCCATAACAGAGCACAGGTCTTATAATAGTTTTATAAATCCGCAGCTTATTGTTCCTGTGCACTTTCATTGTTACAATACGCCTTATTTGCTAGTATTATCCGTCGTTTGATTTCGTCTGTTTCATTGCCGTCCTTTGCTAGATTTCTCTTCTGTGGGGCTTTTTATCATTAACTCCCCTTTTTACTACAGCTACGCATAGAACTACGTTTTAAGTAGCCCTGCCAAGCTTTTCATCATTAATTCCCCTTATCGTATTCAACTATGGTTACGCATAGAACTACGTTTTGACTAGCTCTGCGGGGCTCTTTATCATTAACTCCCCTTTTCGTATCCAGTTATAGCTACGTACAGAACTACGTTTTGAGTAGTCCTGCGGGGTTTTTTTTATCATTAATTCCTCTTATCGTATTCAACTATGGCTACGCATAGAACTTCGTTTTGAATAGCCCTGCGAAGCTTTTTATCATCAACTTTTCATTTGAAGCCAACAAAAATGGCGAAATGACTGCTTGAAAGGCTCGACAATGAATTTTCGAAACGTAATTTTCGTAATTTTCCAGGTGAAAAATAATGCCGTCCGCGCCTAAATTTAGTTAGTATACGATTTAAAGCACTTAACTTAACTTACGATGGCGCTACAGCCCAAATCGGACTTTGGTCTCCTGAATGCTTTGCCTCCATCCATCTCGGTTCAGTGACCACGTCCTCCAGTTTGAAAATCTTAGCAGTGATTTGCTGTCTGCGTCAATCGAATCCTCCCAGCGCTTTCGTGGTTTTCCGACCGGTCTTTGTCCGTTGACTTTCCCTTTTAGTGTGCGTTTGGGAATTCTTCCGTCATCCATCCGCTCCACATGACCAGCCCATTGTAGCTTTTTAAATTTTATGAGGGTTGACACTTCTGGATTGTCGAATATGGCATACAATTCTCTATTGTATCGTATTCTCCAGATCGAGTCTTCCCTCACAGGTCCGAGGATTCTTCTGAGGACGTTTCTTTCAAAGGCGTTAAGGAGTTTTTCGGACGCCTGAGTTAATGTCCACGTTTCGCTGTCATAGCATAGCACAGGTCGTATAATCGTTTTATATAACTTAAGTTTTGTTTTCCTGTGTACGTTTTTGTTTTTAATTATTGGAAGTACCGAATAATACGTCTTGTTTGCCATAATTATTCTTCTTTTAATTTCGATGGGTTCGCTTCCATCCTTCGATAGGTTCGCTTCCATCCTTCGATAGGTTCGCCCCTAGGTATATAAATTTGTCTACGTTTTCTAGGTTATAGTCTCCTACTGATATGATATTTTGTCTGATTGGCGTCTTTTTCCTAGTTTGCGTCATAATTTTTGTTTTATTTTCATTAATGCGTAGTCCAACTTCCCTTGCTACCGAGTCAAGGTTTACAAATACTTCCTTAGCACTCTCCAGAGATCTTGCAAGGATATCTATGTCGTCGGCATATGCTACGAGTTGTGTGAATTTGAAGCATAGTGTTCCCTTGGTGTCAATGGGAAGTTTCCGAACAACATATTCAAGTGTTAAGTTGAAAAGCATTGGTGCCGGGCCGTCACCTTGTTTAAGGCCGTTGTCTGTTTTAAAACTGGAAGTCAGATCATTTTCTACTCTGACTTGTGACAAAGACTCAGTCATTGTCATTCTTGTCAGTCGGATCAGTTTCGGTGGGACTCCAAACTCCAACATGATTTTATACAGTACGCGCCTGTCGATACTGTCATATGCTTGCTTGAAGTCAACAAATATCTGGTGCACATCAATATTATATTCCCAGCACTTTTCCAGCACCTGTTTAACTGAGAATATCTGGTCCGTGGTTGAGCGTCCAGCTCTAAATCCGCCTTGGTATTCACCAATTACTTTGGCAGCATAGGGCTTAATTCTCTTTTCTAGAATTTTCGTCAAGATCTTATAAGACGTACACAACAGAGATATTCCTCGGTAGTTTTCGCAGCAAAGTTTGTCACCTTTTTTATAAATTGGACATATGATGCTCTTGCGCCAATCTTCAGGAAGTATTTCCTGCGTCCATATATCCGTGACTAATCTATGTAGGAGATGCGCTATGCAGGTGTCACCGGGTTTCAGAAGTTCAGCTGGGATTTGATCAGTGCCCGGCGCTTTGTTGTTTGGGTGGTTCCTTAGGGCTGTTTTTACTTCTTCGAGTGTGGGAGGACTCAAAGCGGATCCTTCATCAGCTGTTACATCAGTTATACCTGCTATTGTATCTGCTGCTGCTGTTCGTGTAGGTGATGGGCTCGGGTTAAGAAGGTGTTCAAAATATTGTGCCCATCTTAGTTTTATATTTTCCGCGTTACTTATAATGTTCCCTTCTGCATCCTTGCAGATGGTCGTTTTCGGTTTGTATCCTTCTTTCATCCTTTTAACAAGGGAATACGCGGCTCTTGTGTTGTGTAATCTAAATTGTTCGTCCATGTTTTTAATTTTGTCATTATTGTACTTCCGTTTTTTTTGTCTGCATATTTTGTTTGCAAATCGTCTAAGATCCTTGTATTTGTCCTGTTTAGCTCGTGTCGGCCGTTCCGTTAATATTTTGTAAGCTTGATTTTTTCGTTCTAAGGCATCTTTGCATTCGTTGTCGAACTAATCATTTCTTTTGCGCCGGGGTTGTTGTCCTATCACCTCCTCTGCGACAGATGTAATGCCATCTTTGATATTTTGCCACATTTCTTCTATTGACTTGCAGGCGGTGGTATTCAGCATTGTTGCAAAGTGCCTCTCCAAGGCTGATACATATTTCGCAACTATTTTTTCGTCTTTGAGTTTTCCTATGTCGAATTTAGGAACCGGTTGTGTTTTTGGGTGTCCTCGGTTTGCGATTCGACATCGGAACTTGGTTTTTACCAAATAGTGGTCTGTGTCGCAATTAGACCCTCGACACGTACGCAAGTCGAGAATACAGGAGGCCGTCCTTTTCTCTATTAGAACATGGTCTATTTGGTTGAATGTTCTTCCGTCAGGTGATGCCCACGTTCTCTTATGAATGTCACGATGCGGGAAGCATGTCGAGCTTACAATATGATTTTTGCTGCTGGCGAAATCAGTCAGCCTCTGGCCGTTGTCGTTACTAATATCATGGAGACTGTGCCTTCCAATTGTCCCTATGTATGTGTCTTCTTTGCCCACTTTCGCGTTAAAGTCACCTAATACTATTTTAATATCATTCGACGGTAGGGAGTCGAATGTTGATTCTAAGGTGCTGTAGAAATCGTCTTTAACTTCGTCGTCTTTGTCTTCCGTTGGGGCGTGGACATTAATAACATTAAAAAAACTTGTTTTGATGCGGATTGCGCACAATCGTTCATTGACGGATTTGAAGTTGGTAACTTGGCGTTTAAACTTGTTGTCGACGATAAACGCAACTCCAAATTCCCGGCTTCCCGATGATTTCCCACTTTTGAAAATTGTGTGCGATCTATAGTCAGTAACCTCGCTACCTAACAATCTATTTTCTTGGAGTGCAATTATGTTTATATTGTATTTGACTGCCTGTTCCAGAAGCGCTCTCACTGCTCCTGCTCTGTACAGGGATCGCACGTTCCAAGATCCGAAGGAATAGTCCATTTTTCGTTTGCGTGGTCGTTGCCGTTGAATCAATCCAGTCCGAGGCGTTGCTTCAGGTTTCGAAACAGGTGTGTTTTTTCCGAGGATGAGTTGTTAACACATCGCCCAACCCCCAACTTGGAGGGCCATCTTATTATAGTGGTAGAATTTTTCTGTTTCATTAGCACTCGCGCCCATCAGTTTAGCAAGTCAAGTCCGGATGGACAAGACCAGTATCCGGTGGCTACCACGTGGAGGTATGATGAGCACAATTGATGTGTATATGACAGTTACAACACTGGGCGTCGCCTAATGACGCCGATCAGATGCCTACCCCATCTATACCCATCCAACAAACCCGATTTAAAGCACCATTTGCATTAATTTTCCAGTTCAACACATAATCTACACTTAATATCCTTTGTTTCCTTCAATAATATTCAAAAGTTAAATCGGCAAGTCGCTATAATATAGATCTTACGCGCTTAACCGACAACTTGCTATAATATAGAACTTGCGCGTGAAACCCTATTCCTTCAACTTTCCGATTTTGGAAGGCCTTACATACACATCACGATTAAAAAGTCATATTTATGTGTGTGTGTGTTCCTTAGCAAACGCCAGCCGCTTGAGTCTGTTTACTGTTGTTATAAATGGCTTTCTACGGGCAACGCGTCCGTGATACCCATATTTCCTAAGAATTTTACGAGCACCATCATGAGAAATAGACTTGCGGTACTTTGCTTTGATGTCCTTTGCCATATCAGCTGCAGTTAATCTAGGATTAGCCTTCATCGTTCGGAGCAAACTCTGAGTTTGCTGAGGACGGCCACATCTGGGTTTTGAAACCAAAACTCCTGTGTTTTTGAAGTTGTTTACGACTCGTTGGACAGATGAATGCCTTCTGCTGACCTGCACCTATTTCACGATATGACGTACCTTTTTTTCCAAAAATCCGAGATAATTTTCCTTTCCCCAAATTCAATTTCCTTTCCTTTATTAGACATCTCTTACTTAACGTTTTTTAGCAATTATTTTTAACGCAAACCTTAGATAAAAACACGTTTATCAACTTTCCTACACAAACTTTATTGTTATTAATGATTTAACTGCAACTCAGAGACTTTGACTTCCCTTTATACTCTTTGAACGCAGACTTTTTATTCCTGGAATTTCAGACTATTTTTCGTTTCCGAATTTTACCGTTGTTTTAGAGTACAGTAATTCTCATTTTTGTTTTGTTTTATGTTCATAATGAAGTAATGAAAAATAGGGAAACAAAATATTTCGGAATAAAATGTTAGAAACGATGTTTTTTATAGATATGTCTGATGTGTTTGGTATGTACGCAAACTTTTTCTGCCGAGTGTAGCTAGAACTAAAAAATCATCTACACAGAGGCACCATAGATTTTTAGGACCCAGGGCATACAATAAAGTACCAGCTCAAATTAAAAATATAATGAATTTGCATAGCTACAAAGTGGTAATTAAAACATTTATATTCGATAATCCGAATTTCCATAATGCCTTTTCAAATAATGGTGTTTAGATGCAATTAGAGTATATACTTAGGTTATTTAAAATTATAAAATGAACGTAGATTACTAGAATTTAAGATTTCTTAGTTTAATTTAGAGGTTTTTAAGACTTAGTTTAATTTCGCTATACGAAAATTTGTAATAATAAATAAATAAAAATTAAAAGATATAAAATTAAAATAGTACTTAAAATATAAAATCTGAGCTCTCACCCACAAGTCACAATGACTTATGTCAACGCTGTCTACATCTCAAGCTGGGCAGAACTGACGTAGCGGCCATCTTGAATGACTCCAGTGGGTATGACGTCATGGATTTTTCTATTTCACAAGACCACCTGTATTATTTTTCTACAAACTTTTCGTAAAAACACGTTTTGCCGAAAACAAGAAAAGAGCATAATTAGTTCAAATTAAGCACGAAAATATTACGCGAGTGCACACTTTTTCGTAATAAATAAAATTCTACAATTTTCTGTGTGAAAATTAACCGGAGAACTCTGCACAATATGAGTGACAGATTTTCTTGGGTGTGAGAAGCCGAGATTTAACTTTGATCGCACTTTTTTCAATTAAAAATCCATTGCACTAATATCAACGTGTCATAATTGCATGCCGAGCACTATCAATAAAGCACCTTAGAAAGCTGAACGATCTTTAACACTGCATTTAAGAATAAACGCGATTCTTACGAAGCCCGCCGTGTCAGCTCCATACAAAAGCGAGCGAATTTGTATGGAACTGTCATGTTTGTTATGACTCCAACGTGTTGTTGTTGGATTCAGTTACTCGGCCTTCTACTATAGAAGGCACTGCTTATGTGAGTTGATGCTGAAATTTGTTCATTATTATTGTAACGGAAATGTCAAATATGTATAGCTTTGTAGGGAGTTTGTGGAAATCAATAAATCAATTCCACTGACAAAAATGCATTCCACACATTTTTTATTTAAAAAATTTAAGTTAACTGAGAAAAGGAAAATATAGCTACAAAAGTTAGTTGATATTTTTCTGTCAAAAAAGAAACAAATATAAATAAATTGTTGAATAAAAATAAAAATAAACTAACTGTTAATAATTAATTAAAATTAAATATTTATAACTAAAAAAAGTTAATTGTTTTTAAGTTTCAATTGATAAAAGTAACATATCAACCACAGCTTCAATAAAGAAAAAAGTTCTAAAGCATCTTAAAGGGCAAAACGGGTGACATTTTGTTTAGAATAGAAATCACTATATGTCTGACTACAAGGCTCAACAGCGACAAAAATGCAACTCACACGCATTATATCGGTGAGATTTGCCCCATCTCCAGGTCCTTACTCTGAGGTTGGTTCTTGGTAGTGGTGCCACTATGCATTCACATTTGACATTTACATGTGTGGTGTTGTCATAGAGCCGCCGTCTTTATACGTCACGAGTTGTATACAAATAGTTTTCAACTAACTTGCACGGTGGAGAGTGTTTTGACAAAGAACCGCGGCGTAAAGTGCGAATTTCGTCGGTTTAAAATCAAAATAAGTGCTTCGAACTGCGTCCCCCGATAATCTTTAACAATACACGTAAGTTTTATACACGAAAATTTCGCACGAAATCGGAAATATGCTTTTTGATTGGGACGAAAAAAAGAGAAATCTTGGCCGTGACAGTGCAACAAAGTTCTTACCTCATCAGTTTTCGTCGCCAGCGACGCAACAACATTCCAGTGTTTGTTTTTTCTTCTCAAGATGTCGGTAATCGTTTGATTTGAATTAATTTTAGGTGATTACTGACACTAGAGGTAGCGAGCATTTTGCTACTGCAATCCGAGTGCGCGAGTTTCATTCCTATCGCGTGATTATCTGAAAACAATCTTGACCTTGATTTTTCGTCTTTCTAATTGGTCGAATTCCAACTGGAGCATTGGGTTCGATTTCGTAAATAGTTATGCGTTATGCTAATAACTTCATAGATCATAGATCACAAACTGCAAAGCTTATTTGGGGGCCTCGAGATCAAAGCCATTTGATGCCGACTTTCCGGTGTATTTATCATTCGTTTTCGCTGACTTCTGCCGACGATTCATTTAAGTAAAAGCCGCGATTCAATACATTTGCCCAACAGTTTTGCTGAGTATACTCGAAGTCTTTAGTAATAAGATATTCTGGAACCCTAATCACACAAACGTATACGGAGGGAGGGGGACATACCTTTCCTTGCACTATAGATTGCAGACAGCTTTTATTTAGCCAGGATCGAATTACGTACGTCTTGCTCAATACTGGAAGGTATTTGCAGGCAACAAAGTGCTTTGCCTTTTGTATAGTTCAAGTTGAAGAAGTGTTCAAATTAGGGAGTTTAAAATTTAAATGTTACAAAACTCCATGGGGAATGGATTATTCATTCATTTCCTATGAAATGTGTTTTCATGAAAAATTTATTTATCATTCTTGATTTACTGGAAGCACTCGTGGCGGCGTTCTAAGAAAGTTCTCTCGCCTGTGTTCCGTAACTTTATAAGCTCGTTACTGGATTGGAACAAAACCGATTTACATCGTCATTTTTCTATGGTATAGTATTGTTAGTTTGGTTGCAAATTAGCATACACAAGCGAATCCTTTTCTGCTTTAGTGGTTGATCAATTTGGTGGCAGTAGTTTGCCACAAAATCTAAAAATATGTCAAGAAGTTTCCCCGAATCACTGTGACAATAAAGTATCGAGAATTTGTAATTAAAATTACTCTGGGAAATGATATTTAAGAAATTTTTTTTTAATAAGCAGGACTGTCCTTAATTGTTATCCCAAAAATTAGGGCGGTACGTTAATCAGTTTGTTTGCAGCAGCTGGTTGAATCGGTACACCTCAGTAGTCCACGGTAATTTTGAAAATGGATAAAAATATTGAACAAAGAATTTCTCTCCAATTTTGTGTTTCCAACTAAATTTCGTGTGCGGAATCGTTGCGAAAGTTGGAAAAGACTTACGGTGATTTAGTACAATCAAAAACACGAGTCTTCGACTAGTTCAATGCCTTTGAAGACGGTCGAGTGATCGTTGAAGACATGCCTCGTTCTGGACGACCTTCGACCTCTTCAACTGACGAAAACATTCAAAAAGTGAAGGAAATGGTGCTCGCAATACCAGTGCTAGGGAGATAGCAGAAGAGCTCGAAAGCTCTTGAAAGTCCGTTCTTTCGATTTTGGTGGATACTTTGCCCATGAAACGCGTCCTTGCTCGACTCGTTCCAATAAAGCTGAATTTTCTTCAAAAAATGTACCGTGAACAGGTCTCTTTGGACATGCTTGTTCGTGCGAATTCTGATCCCAAATTTATGGAGCGCATCATAAATGGTGGCGGAAAAGGAAAAGTCATGGATTTTACACGTTTAAGATGCGCCATCGCATAGAGGGACTTAATTGTGACCGAATTAAAGGCTAAAAAAGCAACAAATTGCATCAATCAACCACCGTATTCACCAGATTTGGCCCAGTGTGACTTTTTCCTATCCTCGAAACTGAAATTACCGCTCCGTGAAACCTGTTTTCAATCGATTGACGACATACACACGATCACAAAAGTCTTCATACACTTGTGATTTGTGGGTTATAGGCTAACAGATAAATATTTTTCACATGATATATGTATAAGCCATATGATTAGATATGGTATGCTATTTCACATACCTGCGATTTTTTCACTGCTATTTGAAAATTTAAAAGAGCTGCGATTAGAAAAGCACCCAATCTGGCAGGCTGACCTAACGCTTTCAAGTGCTATATGTTTTTTTGTTTTGTTTGGTTCAATAGAGTAATTCTATTAACCCAGAAACAGTACCTCATTGAACACTTTGCACCGCACGTTCCACCTCAATGATCGCTAAGCAAATCGTAATTTTCCTACATCTATCAATCAGGCAAGACTCAATCTCATAGCTCAGCATAGTGAACACTTCCCCCATTTCTCCTTGGGACTGAAAAGGTTTTCTTTTACTACCAAAGTACGAAAAAACGATCAAGCGCAATCGAGTCAGGATGGCAAAAATGTCAATCGCATTTCATATACACAAGCCAAATAAAAAAAACACCCGGTCATCGATCGCATCGCATATACATATACAAGCCAAATAACAAAAAAAACAACCGGTCATAGAAAACCAAACCAAAAGGGTCTTTTGTTTTCTTTTTTCACACGACATTACCTACACGAGCAATTTCATCATGAACAACGTAAAGCTCTTATCAGATCCCGAAACCCATGGAAGTCGAATTTTACCCAAGTACCACCGCTAAATATCAATCGCGCGAAGAAAGTGCTTGAAAGTCGTTCTTCCGATTGCTCTCGATTGCTCTTTCGTTGCTCGATAGCCACTTGGCATATCTGATATATTCCATTGTCTTCGTATCTGTTATATTGCTCGCGATCAGCGATATCTGTTCACTGCTCAGCTCTGTGATATACTATCAATCATATAAGCTATCCCAAACCTATATTTGTTGATTGATATTGACACTGAGAGCACGAGCAGTGTGTGCTCTCAGTGATGTTGCTTTAGACTAATGAATGAATGAATTGGAGCTAGATGAAACGATTGCGATTCGATAAGGGATTTTTTTAGCGATATTTTGATCAGTGGGATCTGATCTGATAGGTGAGGTGTGGAACGTCCGAAGTGGTCAATGATGCGCTTTGCTAGAGTTTTTTTTGGCAGATTTTGTTCTGAGTTTCGATCTGGTCGGTTGGTGGGACATTCGCCGATTTATGTTGCAGTCCACCGTGTCGATAAGAGCTTTACGTTCTTCATGATGAAATTGCTTGTGTGAGGTAATGTGTGAAAAAAGTAAACAGTAAACCCTTTTGGTTTGGTTTTCTATGACCGGGTGTTTTTTTTTATTTGGCTTGTATATATGCGATGCGATCGATGACCGGGTGTTTTTTTTATTTGACTTGTGTATATGAAATGCGATTGACATTTTTGCCACCCTGACTCCATTGCGCTCTATCGTTTTTTCGTACATTGAATAGTAAAAGAAAACCTTTTCATTCCCAGGGGGAAATGGGGGAAGTGTTCACTATGCGCACTGAGCTTGTGGTACTGAGAGATTGGGTCTGCCTGATTGTTACATGCAGGATTTCGCAGAAAATTACTATTTTGTCTTTTTATACTCTAGATGAAATCTGAGAGTATATTGTGTTTGCCTTACCGTTTGTAACGCTAAAAAATAACGCTCGCACAAAGCCGCCAAGGGTACAAAAATATTTGTTGTCGCTCAAAAACCGCGATTCCGAGTGACCGTCTGTCTGTCTGTCCGTCTGTCTGTCTGTCCGTCTGTCTACAGCATAACTCTCGAAAGCTTTGAGCTATAGTGCTAAAAATTTGTGTGTGTCATTTTTAGCAAAAAAGTAACTTTAAGTTCGTGAATGGGCTACATCCCCCCCCCCCCCCTCCTTCTACACCGTCCCATACAAATTTCATGAAATTTCGAAATATTAAGAAATTGATTTTTCTTTCAAACTATTTAAGCTATCGACTTGAAATTTAGGTCAAGTATTATGATATAGATGTTATTAATATCACGAAACATTAATCCGATCCCCTCACTCCATTGCCCTGCCATACAAATGGACAATTTTGAAAAATACATATTTTCGATTTTCATTGAAACTAGTAAAGCTGGAAATACGACATTTCGCCAGAATTAATTCTACTATAATTGCCATTTATTTTAAAAATAACAATCAACTTCACCTCTTCTAACCCCTCCCATACAAATTTTACGAAATTTTTAAATTTAAATTAAATTATTTTTCTCCGAAACTGTTAAAGCTATCAACTTGATATTTTGTAAAAAGTATAAAAATAGAAATATCAATAATTTAAAAAAAAAATTGTTTTGATCCGTACACTCCTTCTACCCCCTCCCATATAAATGCATAATTTTTGTTAAATGCAATTTATCGATTTCCATTCAAAATAGCAAAAGTACAAACTTGAAATTTTGCCAGAATTTGTTTCTTAATAATTGAAATAAGTGCTAGAAAAAATTATCAACTCCGCTTCACTCCTTCTACCATACAAATATCTGTAATATAAATTCAAGAAAAGCATTTCTCCTTCAAGTATATGAGAGCTATCGACTTAAAAATTAAATCAAAGCATGGTGATAAGGATAATGATAAGCAGTTTTAAAATCATCTTAAACGCTCCACATCTTCTGCCACCTCCCATACAAATGCCTCAATTTCAGGAAAACTATGACCAATTTCTTTAAAAATAATGAAAACTGAAAACTTTAAATTCAGCAAAAAACATTTTGTATGCCATGTTCGGTGTCATATACGAAAAATACAGACCTCCCCCTCAACTTCTACCACCTCCTATGCAAAAGTCTCTATTCACTATTTGAAAGAATTTGACATGACATATTTTCCGGTATATTAAAGTCATTTCCATCTCATCTAGAGTATCATATGATTGGGCTTTAAGCCCAATCATAGTTCTGTTATGTTTTTTTTTTAATTGCGCACTAGCATGGATAATAGAGGTGGAAAAATCACTGCTATTGGAAGAGCTGCTCTTTTTCACAGATATTGAAAAAGAGCAATCGCAGTGGATCACTGCAATTGGAAAAGAGCAGATTTTGCTATCCCTACAGATGATTCTCTTGAATACGAAAATAAATATATTCAACATAATTCAAATTTTCACAAAAACCTTCACATAGAAAAAAAAAACTGAAAAAACTCGACCACAAGAGAAAATAAACTGCCAACAAATCGGGTGAAACTTTATTATTTTTGGGACAAGTTGCGGATGCATGGAAAGTCAATATGCAGGTTAGAGTGGTTTGGGAGTCTAAGTGAAAGAGAATTCTTGGGCAGGGCTGTTATTAATTTAACAATATTTCATTCGTTTATGCAAGTTTGGGTTTTTATGAGGGGTGCGGGAGGGGTGATAGTAAGGGTGGGTGGATGTTAATAGCTTCTTAATTGATTGCTTGAATCATGACCAATAATCTCTGTATAGAATGTGTTTCATAAACGAAGCTGCATAGAATTAAAATAATAAGATAAGAAATAAAATAAAATTCGGTGTATTCTACATTCACGAAACCGAACATTTGTATGGGAGTGGGTAGAGCGGGTAAGGGAATCGAAAAATTTGTGATGCAATTTTATTTCATTTCTCTTGTAAAGTGCTCGTGCAAAATTTCAATTTCGTTGCTTTTAATTTATTTGTTATTAGTTGATTTAATGAAATTGGTCTAAATCATATTTTTGTCTGGGAGGTGGTAGAAGGGCATGCGCGATTTCAAAACTTTTGAGGCAATTTTGCTTCAACTATTTTTAGAAGTTCTTATGCACAATTTTAAATTGATAGCTTTTAATAGTTAGGTGATAATTGTGCTTATATTTAAGGATTTTTTTTTAAATACATTTCACAAATTTTCAAGTTCCTACCTGAAAATTTCATTCAAAAATTTTCAGTTTATGTTTTTTACTTTATTATTTTTTAATAATAAAGTATTGTGATCGACACAGAAAAAAAAAAAATTTGCTACCCTGAAATTTTGTTTTTTCGCGTTTCATGACTATATTAGCCTAAAAAAGCAAAAAAAAAAAATCCGTCCCGTTCACGAATGCAGATAGAAAGATGAAAATCAGCATACATATAGAAAAGGTTGTGGGACATACTCCAAAAATAATTTAATTTTGTTATCCATTGGCGTCCGAAAAGGGGGGGCTAAAAACAAATTGTCGGCCGAATCTTTTTTTGAAATGGTTATATCTTCGAAACTACTTACCATAAAAAATTCATATTTTGAGACAATTAAGATGGCATATAGATCCATCAGAATAAGCTTAGAAATAGGCTAATTATTGTAAGGGGGAGGGTCAGGGGGGGTGCAAAGAAAAACACTTAAGAATTAATATCTCAACTATCTCTTAAGCTATGTAATTGAAATTTAAAACATATACTGAGCTATACTAGCGAAATATAAAAAAAATATAAAATTTGGTCATAATAGTAGTGGGGGGAAATGGGGAGCATTTCAAAAATGGTGCACTTTTCAAAATTAGAAATCGTTATATCTCAAAATTGAGTGCAGATATCGAATCAAAAATTCGTCAGATTATAGAACTATATAATTTGTAATTTTGATAAAAATTTTAAGTTAGGGGGTGTAAAGGGAGGGAGGTGGTAAGCAAAAATGTCGAAAATTTTGAGTGATTTTTTTAGGACTCTGGTCAAAGATAGAAACTTTAAATTTTGCATGTGGATACATCTATTTGATATACACAGAAAAAAAATAATAATTTGATCCACAATTGTTACGAACCGACCACCACGGTCTAAGGGGCACAAGGTGTTTCATGTGCAGCGAAAAAAACACGAAAACTGAAAATTTTTGGATGTATTTTTAAGGTAGAAACTTGAAAATTTGGGAAATACATTTAAAAAAAATCCCCAAACGTATAAGATATTAACTGGTCGAATACCTTTGAAACTTCTACCCCCTCCCATACAAAATTATTTTTTCGACCATTTTTAAGAAATTAATTATCACCTAACTATTAAAAGCTATCAATTTGAAAGTTTGCATAAGAACTTATAAAAATATTTAAAATGAAATTATTTTAAAAGTTTCAAAATAGCACTTGCCCTTCTACCCCCTCCCATACAAAAGTATGATTTCGACCAATTTCATTAAATCAACTAATAAACAACAAATTAAAAGCTACGAACTTGAAATTTTGTACGAGCACCTTACTAGAAAAAAAAAGAAAATTGCATCACAAATTTTGCAATTCCCTTTCCTCTTCTACCCCCTCCCATACAAAATTATTTTTTCGAGCATTTTTAAGAAATCGGTTATCAGCTAACTCTTAAAAGCTATCCATTTCAATTTTTGCCGGAAAACTTATAAAAATAATTGAAATGAAATTTTGTTAAAAGTTTTGCAATCACGCTTGCCCTTCTACCCCCTCCCATACAAAAGTATCATTTCGACCTATTTCATTGAATCAACTAATAACCAACAAGTTAAAAGCTACGAACTTGAAATTTTGTACGAGAAGACTACAACAGAAAGGAAATAAAATTGCGTCACAATCTTTACGATTCCCCTACCTCCTCTACCCCCTCCCATACAAATGTTGGTTTCTGAATGTAAAATACACAGGATCTTATGAAAATTCTATGCAACTTCGTCTATGAAACTGACATTCTATACAGAGAATATTGGACGTGATTCAAGCAATCAATTAAAAAACTATTAACATCCACCGACCCTTACTATCAACCCTCATCCCTCCCCTCACAAAACTCAAACTTGCATAAATAAACGAACGAAATATTGGTTATATGTACTGAAGCTTTTGAACGTTTCCGCAAAGTGTTAAATTGATAACTGTCCTGCCCAAGAACCCTCTTTCACTTAGTCTTCCCTAACCACTCTAACCTGCATATTGACTTTCCACGCATCCGCAACTTGTCCCAAGAATAATAAAGTTTCGCCCGACTTGTTGGCAGTTTATTTTCAATGCACATGAAACACCTTGTGCACGTTAGACCGGAGGGGTCAGTTTATAACAATTATGAATCAAGTTATTATTATTTTTCTATGAACATCAAATAGACGTATCCACATGCAAAATTTAAACTTTCTATCTTTCACCAGACCCCTAAAAAAATTACTCAAAATTTTGGACATTTCTGCCCTCCCCTTACTCCTCCCAACTCGAAATTTTTACCAAAATAATAATTATTTATCTCTACAATCTGACAAATTTTTGATTTGATATCTGTACTCTTTGGATTTGTAATTTTGAAAAGTGCGCCATCTTTGAAATGCTTCCCATTTCCCCCACTACTATTATTTCAACATGATATATTTTTTTGTATTTTCCTAGTATAGCTTAATATACGTTTCAAGTGTCTATTACATATCTTAAGAGATAATTGAGATATTCATTTTTAAGTGTTTTTCTTTATTATTAGAATAATAAAGTAAAATAAAGAAATATAGATTTTTTATTGAAACTAAATTAAAATTAATATCTAGTTGGGCCTCCGTTAGCATCGATGACCGCTTGAAGTCTTCTTGGTATCGAAAGAATAAGGTTTTCAGTTATAGATGGCGTTATTTCATTCCATGCTGTTTGTAGAGCTTCCATGAGTGAGTTCTTGTTGGTTATTTTATATTTACATACGCGTCTCTCTATTTCATACCAAATATGCCCGATCGGGTTGAGATCCGGCGATTGGGGTGGTGAATCCAATTGCTTTGGCACATTATACAGGATCCATTCTTTAACGATCATAGCGTGGTCACTAGCTTGTTGGAATACCCAGTTGGTTCCGAGCTTTAAGCACTCTGCCGATGGTCTTAGGTTTTGCCGCAATATATTCAAATATTGATTTCGGTTCATTATTCCTTCAATGAAGTGTAACTTTCCACCCCCTGTTGCCGCCATGGCCCCCCAGACCATTACGTTTCCTCCACCATGTTTAACTGTAGGAACGAGATTTTCTTTCTTGATTTCAGTATTGGCCTTACTCCAAACTTTTCCTGGTCCATCGCAACCAAACATATTAAAGCGACTTTAATCCGTAAAAAGTACAGTTCTCCAAAATTCGAAGTCCTTTCCTAGATGCATATTAGCGAAATCAAGTCGCTTTTGCCGATTTACTGTAGTTATAAACGGCTTATTCCTTGCGATTCGTCCATGATAGCCAGCAGATCGTAATGTTCTTCGCACGGATTCAGGATGGAAGACTTTACTGAAGTCATTCTTAATATATTTCGCCAGTTCAGGTGCACTTACATATCTTAGGATTTTTTCTCACTTTTTCTAAAACTGTGTCGAATATTACGTTCACTTAACAGTCTAGGTCGCCCAGATCTTGGCTTATTATTTATACTGCCAGTTAAGTTAAATTTTTTTACGATGCTTTGGACGGTGGGACGACTCACTTTAACTATTCCGGCTATTTCGCTATTTAAAAAGCGTATATCCTTCGAAATTTCTTTTCTAGAGCTCATTTTGCCACTATTTCAATTCTAGCACTTACCGAAACTAACTCTAAACAAATAGTGAAATACAAAAAAGCAATGCAATCAACAGTTTTAAAAATTCGGAGAAATGTACAGTTGGGAAGGTGCAAGAAAAAGAATTAATTTTGCTGTATGTAGACTTTTGTGGTGTGCTCATCGTCCCTTTTTTCGTTTTTCGAAAGAAACAACGGATTCTTTCGGTATTTTTTGTTATTTTATTGTTTGGTTTATACTATTGCATATTTAAGCATTTTTTATTTGAATCTAGTCTGTGTTGTTTTTTTTATAAGACTTTTGTGACCGAGTGTAAAACAAAATTCGCCGAAGGAGCTGAAGGCCATACCAAAAAGTGCTTATGAGTAGTGTTTCGAGCACTGGAAAAGGCTCTGGCATATGCGTGTTGCATCGAATAGGGATTACCTTGAAGGCCACAAAATAAATATTGACAATCAAGCAAATATCTTGCGTTTTATTTACAAACTAGCAAACGCCCGCGACTTCGTCCGCGTAAAAATAGCAGTAATAAGCAATTTTCGAGAGTGTAGTTAGTAATACATTATGTGGGATATATAATCTGCTTACTTTAATGGCTCTTTGAAGAAAATGGTTTGTATATTGTTGGAATCAGAACCATAAATTATTAAGAATGAAAGCATGATACTCCCATTTTTATGGGACAGGCTCGTGATCAAATCAAACCCGTGATATACGTGTTGAAAAGCGTTGAGGACATGTGAATAATTGTAGCTGCTGTTATTTAAAAACAAATACAAATAAAATAACATTAAGCTTAAAAACATAACAGGACTACGATTGTGCGTAAAGCCCAAGCATACGATACTATGTATAGATGAAATCGAAATTTTTGCGGTGTTAAGAAATTTTGTATGGGGAGTGGTAGAAGGGGTGACAGCACTGAACTAATTTGTTTCACATCATGCTAGAGTAGCTATAAAAATGTTTTGTACCAAATTTAAGCTTCAAAAATTGAGTAGGTTTTGAGAAACTTAGTGCATTGAATTTAATGAAATTGTGCGATTTGTATGGGAGGTGGTAGACGGAGTGGGGGGTTTTTGGTGATTTTTCGAGAAACAACTATAACTATCATGCAATTGATATACTTTAAATTTCAGATCTGTATCATTCACACTTTTCAAGAAAATCGAATTATTATATAGTCGTGGAATGTGTCTCATTGTATGGGAGGGGGTAGGAGGATTGATGCTACTTGGTTAATTTTTTTCCCGATATTAATAATAATGCTAATTAAGGATTAAGTTAAAATTTTTACCTCGATGAAATTTAAATGTACTGAGAAAATTCGTTTAGAGTATTTCATAAAAAAGTGCGGTTAATTTGGGAGGTGGTGGAAGGAGAAGGGGGTTTTTGGTGAATTTTTGAAAAACAACTATAATCATCATGCAATTGAATTATTTTTAATTTCAGATCAGTAACATTCAGACTTTTCAAGAAAATCAAATTCTTGTGAAGTCGTGGAACTGTGTCACATTGTATGGGAGGGGGTAGAATGAGTGAAGCTAATCGGTTAATTTTTTCCCCATATTAATAATAATGTTAATTAAGGATTTAATACAACATTTTATCGCAATGAAAGTTACACGTACTGAAAAATTTGGTGTAAAGTGATTCATGAAAAAGTGTAGTTTGTATGGGAGGTGGTGAAAGGAGTGAGGAAACTCAAACATTTTGTAAACCAAGAGACTGAAATAATAATAAATAATATATTCCAAATTTCAAATTAATAGCTTTTATAGTTTCCAAGAAAATTTGATTAAAATATATTTTGAAAATGAGTCACTTTGTATGGGAGGGGGTAGAAGGCGTGAGGAGAGTGAAATGAAACCAAAAGCAGATTTTATTCCGATAGACACCTAACAAACTGTGCAAGTTTCATTACAATCGGTTCAGCCGTTTGTGCGTGAAAAGCGGTCGGACAGACAGACAAAAATTTGTTTTTATGCTTAGTTAGTGCTAAAATAACTCAAAAACTAACTTATAGCCATTTATAAGTAAATAACAGACAGACACTACAATTATATTAATATGTATAGATTCTCGGTACTTTTTGGTCACAATGTAAGTTAATTTTGTGAGTTTCAGGGGAGAGTTTAAAAAAAATATGCAATATGTACAGGGTGGTTTTTTAGAGGCGGAGAACTTTAAATTGAAATAAAACACAGAAAAATGTTCTTAATATCCATGAAATTGGCTTTATTTGAAAGATAATTTTATAGCATTAATGATTGAATATGATTTCGGGCATGTGGCTGGCGCGTATATGGCGTAATCTGAAAGTCCACATTTTATTTGAAAATTTTGTCCAGTGATGAAGCACACTTTTGGCTAAATGGCTATGTCAATAAGCAAAATTGTCGCATTTGAAGCGATGATAATCTACTAGCCATTGTCGAAACACCATTACATCCAGAAAAAGTCACCGTTCGGTAAGCTTTAAACAAACAAAAACTTAATGCTATAAAATTATCTTTCAAATAAAGCCAATTTCATGGATATTAAAAATGTTTTCATTGTTTCATTTCAATTTAAATTTCTCCGCCTGTACTGGAAAGTCTACTGTTCCTTCACAAACACAAACATTATTTACGTGAAACAGTTCAAAATATGACTAGTTAGTCGCCCTAGTTCATTGTACCTTTCTGACTTGAGTTGGCAAAAAACACATTTTTCGCGTTAGTATAAAGCCACTCCGTATTTTTAGAACATTTCAATTCCAAGTATCTCTTGTTCCTAAACACCGTAAATTGTTGTAAAAATTAGAAAATTTTCCTGACTTCCAATTGATGTGCGAAGAGCTAGCAACTCTTTCACAATAACAGAAAAAGGTTAAAGAACCTGAAGGTCTGGGGGCCAAGGCCCGATTTGAGCTGTAGTGTCATTAATGATGATGAAGAGAAGACTGTACTTGTATTTTTCGCCAACGGGATATATTGTGATAAATTTCATGTTAGATATTTGGTATGAAGCTATGATTTTTATTGGCTTACTGTTAGAAATACAGGGTGTTTGGTACTCCGTACATAACCTTGTAAGGGGTTATTCCTGGATATATTTCGAGCAAAAAATTGTTCTACGGAGATGGCCAATTTTCAATATCCACGGAGATACAGGGTGATCAAGAAAAGTCCTTCGGACCTGTACCCTCACTCACTCAAAACGCTATATCTTGAAAACCAATAATCGCATTTCAAAGTGTTATAGCTTGTTTTTTAGGGAATCAAATTATCTTTCATTTAGTGTAATAGTCCGTATTGTACCTGTACCTAATCCTGAGGTATTTCCTTCAGACCACAAATTTTTGATACTTTGACCCTCAAAATTCTGTGATCAATGTAGTTTTTCTCAAGAAAACGCATTATAAAAATGTCATTTTAATGTTGTTTTTTTATGTGCCATATTATTGCCTACAAAAGATGCACACATACTTATGACTTAGGTTTTCCCGTTTTCCAGGTAATAAGCGAAAATACATATGGCTTAAAAATAAAATATGCCATAAACCAACCCTCGTTCTAAAAAAACTACCTGAAATGTTGTTAAACTGAAATATTCTTTGTGTCCTTTAATTACTATTTAAATTATCAATGAATGTCCTTTAGGTAGTATTAAAATTATCGAGGAAATGAATTAAATTAAAATGAGTTTCAACACAACTAGGTGCAGCACTTTGCCCTTTTTAATGGATTACCTAACAAAATGAAAAGCCTATAAAAGCAAACCATACTTCATATTTTTATCAGTTTTAGTTAAATTTGTAAAAGAACAAGGTGTCACTAAAATTTAGAAAAGAATTTCGAAATGCCTGAGTCCACGAACGAAGAATATGCAGACATAATTTTCCTCTATGGAGAGTGTCAGGGAAATGAGCAAGCGGCGCGATCTTTGTATCATCACAGATTTCCCAATCGTCGAATACCTTACCCGAGAGTATTCCAAGACGTTTACAGAAGGATTAGGGAAACAGGCAGTGTTAGGACAAGCAGAGTGAATGCAAATCCTGCGCCGGTAATCGCTGTTTCAATTGATCAACGAATCCTAGCTGCAGCTCAAAATGATCCATCAACTAGTATACGACGCTTGGCATTGCGGTTTAACGTCTCTACGTGGAAAGTTTGGAGTGTCCTGAAAGCAGAACGTTTGCATCCCTACCACCACACACCAGTGCAGGAGCTGTTACCCATTGATTTACCCAAAAGGATGGAGTTTTGCAATTGGCTCCTTGAACGACAAATAAGTGACGAGAATTTTATCAGCAACATTCTTTGGACGGATGAGTCCCAATTCACCAGGGACGGTATCACAAACTTCCATAACTTACACACATGGGCTGAGAGCAATCCACATACAAGAAGAGAGGCATCATTTCAGCACAGATTCAGTGTCAATTTATGGGCAGGTGTGATTGGCAACGATTTTATTGGTCCTATTAGGCTTCCGCCTACCTTAAATAGTTCCAATTACTTGCATTTTTTGACAAATGATCTACAAGAGTTATTGGATGATGTGCCACTGCAACGATTGGCTTCCATGTTTTACCAACACGATGGTGCTCCAGCTCATTACGGCCGACAGATCAGAGATTGGTTAAATTCCAATTATAGCAATCGCTGGATCGGTAGAAATGGACCGATACACTGGCCTGCAAGATCCCCTGATTTAACTATTATGGATTTCTTTGTATGGGGACGGATGAAGGACCTTGTCTACGCAACGGAAGTAGTAACGTTGCAGGATCTAAATACCAGAATCGATGCGGCAGCAACAGAAGTAAGGCAGCAGTTGAGGAGTATGAACACAAAGAGAACACTGGCAAAACGAGCTTTAGCGTGCATTCAAAATGAAGGTGGCCATTTTGAACATTTATTGTAATTAAGGAAATTTGAAATAAACCGTAAAAACCATTCTTAAGTTCTTTTAGTTCAAGCGGAGAGTGTTGATCAACCTATTCTTGCTTTTTTGACAAAAGTGCTAAATTATTGGAATGATAATTTCTTCTAAACTATAAAACTTATGCAATGCAAGTGTATGCGTCTTTTGTAGGCAATAATATGACACAAAAGAAAACAACAATAAAATGACATTTTTATAATGGGTTTTTTAGAGAAAAACTACATTGATCTTAGAATTTTGACGGTCAAACTGTCAAAAATTTGTGTTCTGAAGCAAATATCTCAGAATTGGATACAGTTACAATGCGGACTATTACACCAAATGAAAGGTAATTTGATTCCCTAAAAAACAAGCTATAACACTTTGAATTGTGATTATTAGTTTTCAAGATATAGCGTTTTGAGTGAGTGCGGGTACAGGTCCGAAGGACTTTTCTTGATCACCCTGTATCTCCGTGGATATTGAAAATTGACCATCTCCGTAGAACAATTTTTTGCTCAAAATATATTCAGGAATAACCCCTTACAAGGTTATGTACGGAGTACCAAACACCCTGTATAGTCCTTTTACTGTATTGAAAATGTTTTACTTCACAACTTTAACTTGAAGAAATTTCCATCTGGAGGATGAAAATCGTTCTGGTCAGCCGAAAATAACCCGAAGTCATAGAACTGCTAGCATTACTCGATCAACATCCATATGAAACGAGTTGACAAATTCATTAAAAGTTACTGGAAAAATTGCCATCAGCAAACGTTCAAAAGCATTGGGAATGATTCAGAAATATGTAAATTTGGTGCCTTATGAATCAAAACAGAGAAAAAAAATGGATGCTATAATTCTACGCTGAAAAGTTTTGTGTAAAACGAGGCGTACCGGCCTCATCGACGTTAAAATCAACGCCGAATCCGAATATTCATGAACCAGCTCGGCATAGTGTATTATGAGTAGTCTGTAACCTTACATCGTTTTTAATGCAGCAGATTGAATAAAAACCAACTGTAGATTGAATTATTAAAGCTGAAATTAATGACAGCTATCCATTAATGGCTATCATATAGGGGGATTTGAGCAAGAGGTGTAGGGTCGGAAAGACCTATTATTTGACAGCTGGTCACTTGAAAGTTGTCATTTGTCATCTATAAACGCGGGAAATCTACCATGGAACGTTACACATTCGTTAAATTTTATTACGAAAATTCACTTTCAATCGCAGTTACTATGCGCAAAATTCGAGCAAATTTTAATCGTAATCATGTGCCTTCTGAGACGTGTGCACTCAACATACTCAAAAAATTCCAAGAGACTGGCTCAGTGCAAGATGTGAAGACACCGAAATGACTTCGCCCCGGACGTTCGACTGAAAATATCGCCGCAGTGAAGGACAATGTTGAAAACGACCCAAACACCTCCATTCGCCACCATACTCAAGAGCACGACCTCTCCAGGTCCACACTGCAACGAATATTGCATGCGTTCAAGGTGAAATTAACTCAAGAACTGCAGCCGGAGGACCACCAGCAGCGCCGTACGTTCTCTGATTGGATCTTGGAATTAAATGCTACACGTCTTCTTGATATACCCACCCCATAGTATCTACTAATTTCCAATAGTTCTCTTCTGTTTATCAAAATGAATAAAAGCTTATTTTCTGGGAAGAAATAGCAAAAATTTTCATTTTTCGTCTTTTCTTATTGACGGTGGAACAATGGAATTTCGGCAATTTCACGATATAAGTTCCATACAAACAAAAAGAATTTGTTTAATTGTTGTTTTTATAAAATACATAGATTATATTGATTTCACAGTTGTTGGAAATAGAAATATTGTCGTGTGCAAGGTGTCGCTGGATTTCAAGTTAATAATTAAAACCACCAGTTTACCAAGTTCATTTTAATTTAAACCGCAAAACTTTATTTAATTAATCTTTCACTTTACACTTATCACTTTCGCTCTTGAATTATCGCTTACTCGTCTTCTGCTCCAAACCAGACTGAATGATCACCAAAAACGCTCGCCTGTTTATATTGCTTTCTATTCGTTCGCCGTCGGTCTTTTCCGTTATTTCGTCGGTTGCAGGCACCCGTCGGCCATCTCCGTTCCACGAACTCACTCGTCCACTAAATCATTCACCTTGTCGTGTAAATCGCTGTTCATTGCTTCTATAAAACATTCCATCGTTACCCGAATCTTTTTCTCGTTCATACGAGCCCATACATGTGGTTGTTGTTGCTTTCTATCAAATATTTCATCGTTACCCGAGCCTGCCCGATCACAGTCGTGCATCACCGGTCGTCTCTAATATCGTCGCCATTCATTAGTGTGGGGACGTTCATGACTGCGAATTCGTGCCTGCATGTAGTTGTTGTTGCTTCTCTACATTGCCGTGTTCGCAATTATTTCGTTCTTGTTCGATTCTTTCTTGGTAATTTGATGACCGCAGGTATTCGATTTTTGTTTGAAGACCGTGACATTCCGATTAAGTCGCATAGCGTTCTTCGTGGTATTCGTACGTCATTTGATGATAAGCAAGTAGAGCTGACTGAATAAACTTTAGGACATATAAAGCGGAGAAAACTAAATAAGTGGTTCGATGAGGAATGCCAAGAAGCCATCACCAAGAAAAACGAAGCCTATCGACTGTTTCTCGAAAGACGAATACGAGCTAGAGAGGACAACTATCAGCGGCTCAGGCGAGTTTGTCGCCCGTATGTTTGTCGCCTGCGTGTTCCTCCTATACCCGACATGGGATACAATTTGTGGACAACATGCTTGCTACTAGACTTGTCCAAGTGAGTCCGATTCCGAACGATCATGGTAGATTTTTGGATCTGATTGTCTCATCTGATGCCAGCCTTACGATGGTAGATAGATGTCACAGCCCTTTGCTGCCTGACTTGCCTATTCATCCTACGCTTCACGCAACATTGAACTCAGACACAATTGGCGAACTCGAACTCTTATTGTTAATAATTATTTTGATTTCGCCAAAGCTTTTGAAACTTTAAATCTTGACATATCCAATTGCGATTGGTCGCCTGCGTTGAATGAATCTGATATTGACAAAACTACTTCTAATGTTTACAGTATTTTAAATGCTGCTGTCTGCGTTGTATCCCTGTAGTTTGTTCGAAACCTACCAGGAGATTTCCCTGGTTTGACGATGATTTAATTAATTTGAAAAATCGAAACACCAAAGCTTGCAAAACTCGCTCTCAACGAGTGATACGGACTACGTAACTTACATAAACTTATGTAATTGTTTTATATGTCTTGAGCTGCATATAACCAATACCTTTTTATTGTTGAAAATTCTTTTAAAGATAAACTGAAACAATTCTTCAATTTCGTCAACTCTAAGAAAAACTCTGATGGCTATCCTTCCAGTATGTTTCTTAATGATGTAGTCAGTGCTGATTCTACTACAATTAGCAACTTATTTTCTTTTTCCGGACCGCCTTCAATTGCAGTACGCCGCTAACATCCGTTGGTAACTTTGAATATACATATGTCAAAGTTTCCTTCTTCGTCCTTGGTTCCAAAAGATCTTTTTATTGACGATTCCACTATTTTGAAATACATTGATAAACTTGCTATTAATTTCTCCAGTTGACCAGATGGTGTTCCTTCTTCTGTGATTAAAAAGTGTAGTTTATCCCTTTTACCTATCCTTGGGTACCTTTTTAATTCATCGCTTCGTAGTGGAGTTTTTCCTTTGTCATGGAAATACTCAACTATAATACCCTTGCTTAAGTCTGGTAAAAGAGATAACGTAAGTAGGCCCATAGCGAATCTTCCATGTGTTGCTAAGCTATTTGAATCCATTGTGTGTGATGTAATGTATTTTCATTCCAAGTCGATTATTGGATCATTCCAGTATGGCTTTGTCACAGGCAGATCCACTGTAACTAATCTTATGCAATTCTCGAACCACTGTCTTTCTGTTATCGAAAACGGGCAGCAGGTCGATTGCATATACACTGACTTTAGTAAAACCTTTGACAAAATTGATCATAATATTCTTGTGCATAAGCTTCACCTGCTCGGTTTTTCTGATATTTTCGTTTTTTGGATTAAGTCGTATCTTAGTGATCGCATTCAGAAAGTAACTTTCGCAAAGCCTTATCTTCTGAAATATTTAATACTTCAGGCGTTCCGCAAGGTAGCCATCTGGGTCCACTTCTATTCCTTCTCTTTATTAATGATTGGAGTTCGTTTATCTCTAACTCGAACATTCTTCTCTATGCCTGCGAAAATCTTTAAGATTATCTCCAGCAGTAATGATTGTTTATTATTGCAAAGTGATATCTCGCGTTTTATAACTGGTGCTTACTTAACAATTTACATCTCAACATTAATAAGTGCACTACTGTTTTGTATTCTAAGAAGAGAATATCACTTAATTTTGACTATGTTGTAGATGCTCTTTACTTCGTTCTGGGCATACTATTCAACTGTAATTTTACCTTTGATGATCATGTGAATCACATTGCTGGTAAAGCGAACGCAATCCTCGGTTTTGTTAAGAGACAATCGAAAGAATTTAATGATTTCTTACAACAAAAATGTTATATTGTGTATTCGTTCGATCTATCCTAGAATATGCTAGTCCTATCTGGTCGCCATTAAAATAAAAAATAAAAACTTTCATTATTTTGCACAGTTAATCAGGAATATTCGAAAATAGGCAATTTTCGAAGAAAATCACCTACGGGTGGAGCAATTAAGCCCGTTCATCAACTTGGCCTTACTTCTTTATTTAAAAAAAAATAACTTTCTAGCTTATCGCATTCTCGAGCTAGAGTGCGTACGAATGGAAAGGGATGAACATTCGATTTTGATATTTTTCAGTGATAAGAACTTCTGTGTAATCCGTTTTTCCTCAGAGGCACATTTCTTAGCATTACAAACTTCGTGGCAAACTTACAACACTCTCAAATTTCTTCTAGGGCATAACATCTACTTCTATTTACAAGGACACTGTAGCCCAAATTGGGGCTCCTGACCTTCAGGTTCCTTAAAATAAGCATTACTTATTGTGGAAGGGTTGTTAACCCCACAAATCTAGGATATAATGTGGATTGTTATTAGTTTATTTGGCAAGTAAAGTCAGCTACCATGCATTCAGATTCATAGCTTGGTATTTTATTAATAAAACTTTTAAAATCTCTACAATCTTTACCACTTCAACGGAATCGAAAAAGATATGTAAATAAAGTTGAGGAATTTAATGACTTGAAAGCACTGTCGAATACCTCTGTCACCGTTTTCAAACCTCTTCAGCATACGCGATATTCATGTCTGAAATTGTTTACACGAAGACAACAAACCTACACGTATTTCTAATTTGGATAAGTAAATCTTAATGTTTTTATGACTTGTGACGTCCTATCAAGTATATTATGCTGAATAATAAATATACATACGGGTATTTCTACTTAATTCGTAAAATAAACATTAACTGCATTTTAATTGCAATTAATTTCATTTTGAAATAAGTTCAGTATTTAGAAACATTATGTTATTAGGGTAATATCGTAACATTTTCAGTATTTGAGAAAACCTAATTCTTGTAGAAAAAGTGTGTTACATTTACTCCATTGGAAAACGAACAGATTATCACGATTTCTTGAGAATCTACTCATGAATAATATTATGTTGTTGCAGATGAAATGGCGACTTTGCTAGTGAAATTTCAAACAACTTTAACTCTTATAAAACTTAATTTTATTATTGGTTTGGTGAATGTTTTCACAGTGCATTTTGAATTGAAAGAAAAAGATTTTCGGATTCTACACTGTTACGTTTTATTATTCGTGACGTTTCGGCCTCTGCTGAGACCTTTATCAAACTGTCAGCAGAGACCGAAACGGCACGAATAATAAAGCGTAAAAGTGTAGAATCCGGAAATCTTTCTTTTAATTTTATTATTCAAAATAGGTACCAGCAGATGCAATACACTTTTCCCAACGAGATACAAGTGCATTTATGCCAGTTTCGTAGAAGTCCGACTTTCTAGACTGAAGAAATTTGTCGAAGGTATTTTTGATGGCTGCTTCATTGTTAAATTGTTTCTCCGCAAAAAAATGATCCAAATGTTTAAAAAAGTGGTAATCGGTTTGCGAGAGGTCTGGTGAATATGGTGGATGAGGAAGAGTCTCATACTGCAACTCGTCTAATTTTTTGACCGTTATTCTTGATAAATGAGGCACTTATCAAGCTTTTTGACTTTTCCAAGCTGTTGTAAGTGCCCGGGAAAC
Organism: Chorisops tibialis; assembly: GCA_963669355.1. Lineage (NCBI taxonomy): Eukaryota > Metazoa > Arthropoda > Insecta > Diptera > Stratiomyidae > Chorisops > Chorisops tibialis. The sequence goes on along the minus strand of OY770262.1, from coordinate 107,332,021 downwards.
TGTCGAATAATGTACGCCCAGTTTCTCTGCAATGTCCCTTACAGTTTGGCGTGAGTCAGACTCCACTAGTAAACGCAGCTCGTCGTTGTCATCGATGGTCCTAGGTGACCACGTGGCTCACTTTGAAAGGTCAAATCTTCTGATCGGAATTTTTCGAACCATCGCTGTGTGGTTTGTTCCTTTATACTGTGTCGGCTCCAAATGCCTTGTTGATGTTTTTGGTTGTCTCCCTTGCGTTGTGGCCAAGTTTGAACTCGTAAAGAAAAAGTAACCGTTTTTGACTCGATTCCTTTATATTTGTTTTTTCTCTCCGATCTCAATAGAGTCCAAAACTGAAATGATTCCATGACAAAATGCAGGAGTATTTATCCTTCAATATTCATTACTACCAGAGCCACCTGGAGGCAGTTTCAGACATTAAAATCGTAACTAACTTCACTACATCGCAAAAGTTGCCTTTTCATGTGCAACAATCTAATAGTTAGTTAGCTTACGTAATAAATAAACTGCCAACAAGTCGGGCGAAACTTTATTATTCTTGGGACAAGTTGCGGATATGTGGAAAGTCAATATGCAGGTTAGGGGAAACGTTTAAGAGCTCCAGTACATATAATCAATATTTCGTTCGTTTATTTATGCAAGTTTGAGTTTTTATGAGAGGAGGAGTGAGGGGTGATAGTAAGAGTGGGTGGATGTTAATAGTTTTTTAATTGATTGCTTGAATATATACATATATATACATAGAATGTCAGTTTCATAGACGAAGTTGCATAATTTTCATAGGATTCGGTGTATTTTACATTCACGAAACCAAACATTTGTATGGGAAGGGGTAGAGGAGGTAGGGGAATCGTAAAATTTGTGACACAATTTTATTTTTTTTCTCTTGTAGTGTGCCCGTACAAAATTTCAAGCTCGTAGCTTTTAATTTGTTGGTTATTAGTTGATTTAATGACATTGGTCGAAATGATACTTTTGTATGGGAAGGGGTAGAAGGGCAAGCGCGATTGCAAAACTCTTAAAGTAATATCATTTCAATTATTTTTATAAGTTTTTGTGCAAAATTTGAAATTTATAGCTTTTAAGAGTTAGCTGATAACTGATTTCTTAAAAATGCTCGAAAAAATAATTTTGTATGGGAGGGGGTAGAAGAGGTAGGGGAATCGCAAAATTTGTGACGCAATTTTCTTTTCTTTCTCTTTTAAGGTGCTCGTACAAAATTTCAAGTTCGTAGCTTTTAATTGTTTGGTTAGCAGTTGTTTTATTGAAATTGGTCGAAATCATACTTTTGTATGGGAGGGGGTAGAACGGCAAGTGTGATCTCAAAAATTTTGACACAGTTCCATTTCAACTATTTTCAAATGATTTTGTGCAAAATTTAAAATTGATAGCTTTTATTAATTAGGTGATAATTAATTTCTTAAAAATGGTCGAAAAAATAATTTTGTATGGGAGAGAGTAGAAGCTTTCAAGGTATTCGACCAGTTAATATTTCATTCTTTTAAAGATTTTTTTTAAATGAATTTCGCAAATTTTCAAGTTTCTATCTTCAAATTTCATTCAAAAATTTTCAGTTTATGTGTTTTTTTTCATTGCACATGAAACACCTTGTGCACGATAGACCAGAGGGGTCGGTGCATAACAATTGTGGAATTTTTATTATTTTTTCTGTATGTACAACAAATAGATGTATCCACATGGAAAATTTAAATTTTGTATCTTTCACCAGAGCCCTTAAAAAATCACTCAAAATTGTCGATCACCAGAGCCCTTAAAAAATCACTCAAAATTGTCGACATTTTTGGTTACCACCTCCCCCCCCTTACACCTCCCGACGTAAAATTTTTACCAAATTTAAAAACTACCTAGTTCTACAATTTGACAAAATTTGAATTTGATATCTGCACTCAATTTTGAATTATAACGGTTTGAAATTTTGGAAAGTGCATCATTTTTGAAATGCTCCCAATTTCCCCCCACTACTATTTTGTCCAAATGTTATATTTTTCTCGTATTTCTCTAGTATAGCTTAATATAGGTTCTAAGATTCAATTACATAGCTTAATAAATTGCCGAGGTAATGATTTTTAAGTGTTTTTCTTTGCACCCCCCCTGACCCTCCCCCTTACAATAATTAGCTTTTATCTAAACTGATTCTAGTGGACCTATATGCCACCTTAATGGTCTCAAAATATCAATTTTTTATGGTAAGTAATTTCGAAGATATAATCATTTGAAAAAAAAAATTCGGCTGACAATTCGTTCTTAGCCATCCCCTTTTCGCACTCCAATGGGTAAAAAAATTAAATTATTTTTAAAAGTTGTCCCACTAACCCCTCTATATGTGTGTTGAGTTTTAGCTTCCTAGCTGTTACCATGGTTGAGATATTTGAATTCGTATTTTTCGGCTTAAGCGCTCCCCCCGCCTCCCCCTGAACCCGTACACCCCCCAAAATGGGTATCCACCTGAGATCCGCAACTATCTACAATCCTCCCAAAAATGAACTTTCTATCTTGAAGGGTTTGGGAGTTAATGTGCGCTGAGCGTACACGTCGGCGTACGGCGGACGGCGTACAGACAGACGGATTTTTTTTTTTGCATTTTTAGGCTAATTTAGTCATGAAACGCGAAAAACCAAAATTTCAGGGTAGCAAATTTTTTTTCCAAGCCGATCACAATACTTTATTATTAAAATAATAAATTAAAATTGTAGATAAGAGTATAACATTTGAGATGCATCTGAGGTGTAATTCTTATATTTTAGATGAAATCTGAGACTATATTGTGTTTGCCTTACCGCTTGTAACGCTAAGAAATAACGCTCGCACAGAGCCGCCAAGGGTACAGAAATATTTGTTGTCGCTCAAAAACCTCGATTACGAGTGACCGCCTGTCCGTCTGTCTGTCTGTGCGTCTGTCTACAGCATAGCTCTCGAAAGCTTTGAGCTATAGTGCCAAACATTTTTGTGTAGCATTTTTAGCAAAAAAGTAACTTTAAGTTCGTGAATGGGCTACATACCCCTCCTTCTACCCCTTCCATACAAATTTCATGAAATTTCGAAATATTACGAAATTGATTTTTCTTTGAAACTATTTAAGATATCGACTTAAAATTTGGGTCAAAGTGTTATGATATACCTAGTCTAGCCATAAATATTGTTACAAGCTTTGGCAACCCTGCAGAAAGGAACCGTTATATTGCATTTCTTAAAAATTGAGCTAATCGCTATAGCACGCTTGTGCTTGATGCATTTGTCATCATTTGAGTTTAATTTTTAGTGTAGTGAACATGGATTGGGGTGACAAAGAAAATAGAATTGCTGTGATTGCACTTCATAAAGTAAGAATGCAACCAAGTGATATTTTTAAGACTCTGCATACCCTTGGTATAAGCCGAATGTTTGTATATCGGGCTATTGAAAGATTTAATGATACGTCTGGAGTAAGTGACCGTGAAAGAAGTGACCGTCCACGAACTACTCGAACACCTCAAGCGGTTAAAGCCGTGCGCGAGAGAATTCGCCGTAATCTTCTTCGGAAACAAAAAATGTTATCGCGTGAGATGAAAATACCCCAAAGAACAATTTCACGTATCATCAAAAGTGACTTGGGGTTGGGTGCTTATCGTAGATCTACCGGGCATTTACTAACAGATTCGTTAAAAAAAAATAGAGTGGAAAAATCAAAACGATTACTTTGCCGGTACGCAAACCAGGAACACCGTAAAATATTGTTTACGGACGAAAAAATTTTTACTGTCGAAGAAACATTTAATAAACAAAACGATAGGGTATATGCTCGTAGTGCCAGAGAAGCTTCTCAAGTTGCCCAAAAGGTTCAAAGAGGTCATCATCCAGCCTCAGTAATGGTTTGGTGGGGTGTTAGCTACAACGGGGTGACAAAGTTGCATTTTTGTGAGAAGGGCGTCAAAACGTCTGCCAAAATTTATCAAGAAAGTGTCCTTGAAAGTGTAGTGAAACTTCTCAACACGTCATTATTCAAAAATCAGCCTTGGAGTTTCCAGCAAGATTCTGCACCAGGTCATAAGGCGAAGTCAACCCAAAAATGGCTTGAAGAAAATGTTCCAGATTTTATTAAAGCTGAAGATTGGCCTTCCTCTAGCCCAGACCTGAATCCGCTGGATTACGAATTATGGTCTGTCTTAGAGCAAATGACGTGCTCTAAAAGACATCCTAATATCGAATCCTTAAAGAAGTCTCTTACACATGCAGTTGCCAACTTTCCGATTGAAGTCGTGCGTGCTTCCATAGATAAGTGGCCAGCTCGATTAAAGGCTTGTGTAAAGGCAAAAGGCAATCACTTCGAATAACTTGTTGCAATTTCCGTTGTTGACAATGCATTTAATAAATAAACAATGATTTCTTAACATATAACACCTCTTTTATTGATCAGTGCTTCAAAAAGTTTGTAACAGTATTTATGGCTAGACTAGGTAGATGTCATTAATATGACGGAATATTGATCCGATCCCTCACTCCTTCTACCCCATCCTATACATATGGACAATTTTGAAAAATACATTTTTTCGGTTTTCATTGAAACTAGTAATGCTGAAAACACGAAATTTTGCCAGAATTAATTACTATAATTGCAATTAGTTTTAAAAAGAATTATCAACTTCACCTCACTCCTTCTACCCCCTCCCATACAAATTTCACGAAATTTCGAAAATTAAATTAATTTATTTTTTTTTTCGAAACTGTTAAGGCTATCAACTTGATATTTTGTATAAAGTATAAAAATATAAATATCAATAACGCGTGTTATGATCCACCTTCACACACACCTTCTACCCTCTCCCATACAAATGTATAATTTTTGTTAAATGCATTATATCGATTTCCATTAAAACTAGAAAAAGTGCAAACTTAAATTTTTGCCAGAATTTGTTTTTTAATAATTGCAATAAATGTTAGAAAAAATTATCAGCTCTGCTTCACTCCTTCTACCCCCTCCCATAGAAATATCTGTATTATAAATTCAAGAAAAGTATTTCTCCTTCGAATATATGAGAGCTATCGACTTTGAAATTGAATCAAAGAATGGTGGATGATGATAAGCAGTTTGAAAATCATCTTAAACGCTCCACTCCCTCTGCCACCTCCCATACAAATACCACATTTTCAGGAAAAATAATGAAAACAAAACCTTTAAATTCAGCAAAAATCATTTTGCATGCCATGTTCGGTGTCATGTACGAAAAATACAAACCTCCCGCTCTACTTCTACTACCTCCCATTCAAAAGTCTCTATTCACTTTTCGAAAGAGTTTGAAATGAGATGTTTTCCGGTATATTAAAGTCATTCCCATTTCATCTAGAGTATCATATGATTGGGCTTTACGCCCAATCATAATTCTATTATGTTTATACTCTAGATGAAATCTGAGAGTATATTGTGTTTGCCTTATCGTTTGTAACGCTAAGAAATAACGCTCGCACAGAGCCGCCAAGGGTACAGAAATGTTTGTTGTCGCTCAAAAATCTCGACTCCGAGTGACCGTCTATCCGTCTGTCTGTCTGTCCGTCTGTCTGTCTGTGCGTCTGTCTACAGCATAACTCCCGAAAGCTTTGAGCTATAGTGCTAAAAATTTTTGTGTCATTTTTAGCAAAAAAGTAACTTTAAGTTCGTGAATGGGCTACATCCCCCCACTCCTTCTACCCCCTCCCATACAAATTTCATGAAATTTCGAAATATTAAGAAATTGATTTTTCTTTGAAACTATTTAAGCTATCGACTTGAAATTTAGGTCAAAGTATAACGAGATATATGTCATTAATATCACGGAATATTGACCCGATCCCCTCACTCCTTCTACCCCCTCCCATACAAGTGGACAGTTTTGAAAAATACATTTTTTCGATTTTCAAGCTGAAAAGACGAGATTTTGTCAGAATTAATTCTACTATAATTGCAATTTATTTTAAAAATAATTATCAACTTCACTTAACTCCTTCTAAACTATGACCAATTTCATTAAAAATATTGAAAACTAAAAACTTTAAAGTCAGCAATAAACATTTTGCATGCCATGTTCGGTGTCATATACGAAAAATACAAACCTCCCCCTCTACTTTTACCACCTCCCATGCAAAAGTCTCTATTCACTTTTCGAAAGAGTTTGAGATGACATACATATATATTTTCCGGTATATTAAAGTCATTTCCATCTCATCTAGCGTATCATATGATTGGGCTTTAAGCCCAATCATAATTCTGTTGTTTTCTTAAATGTTTAACACTATACGAGTATATTATAAGATATAAGCACTCTGTCAAAAATGAAGGAGTACAGTGAATCGGTAATGTTAACAAACTTAACGGATGTAGCGTGTAATTGAGTCACCAATTTGGAGTTCGCTTCCTACACAAAAATTCAAGATTTCTTTAAATTATTCATAGGCAAGAAAGAGCAATGATTAAGCTTTTCTACGAGTAAGCTTGCTGGCTGAAATCGATGATCTTAAATAATATTCTCAATTTGATTTCGAGAGTGTTGACCTTGATCGTGTTAGTTGAATAGCAATGCGTGCTATTACAATACTCTGCTATATTATTCTTATCAGATTTTTGTTTCTCTTAAACACATAATGCTCCATTTATAGAACAAGGCTTATAAGTAATAAGATAGAAAATTTTGCATAAGTTTTTTGTATTATTTTTTTTTTTAATTTTGAGATTGTCGTGGACTTTGTATAGCCTACATCAGCATGAATGGAAGGATTTACACAAATTTTATAATTAAGATAAATGAATTAAGTGTGTTAACAATCTAGAGTAGAGCAACACACTTAGATTCCGGATAATGCAGCTTTTCGATATCGCAAATGTGAAAGATTGTGTGCAATACCAGATCTCGTTTTTATCTGCTATCACACTGAATTCATTGATACTGATAGAGTGATACTAGCAGTTTTAATTAGAAAAAAGAAAAAATTGTTTTCTAACGAAGTAATACAATTAATACACCCACAACAACAAAACATTCTGAAAAATAATCTGTTTCTCTCTTTTCTTCAATATTTATCTCAAAATTGTACCTAGCCTAGCCCCAAAATTATGTGAAAAAATACTAAATTGCCAGAAATTATCTCATTTGTTTAATATTATAGATAAAAAAAGAAACATTCCTAAGCTAGATGTCAGCATCTCAAAATAAGAGCAAATCAGCTGGTTTGCGATTTTTGTGGATACCTGGTCGAAAACGACACAACCACAAAGGCCGTTATGATACGACTAATAAGCAGCTTGATTACTCAGGTAAACAGAAAAGAAACGAACAGTGGTCGTTGGGCGGAAACAAAGGACAGGAAAAATTAATTGATGCGTAAGTTATGAATTATTACACTTTCCTCCCAGATCAATTGCAATGTTCCATGACACATTTATATAGAATTTCATTTCAATATTGCACAATTTCTAATACTGCCATATCACATTTCATTATGTAAATAAATTTCATGCTCTCTTCATCTGGCAAAGAAGAGATCATCTATCTGAACATGATTATGTTACCCGATGGTTTTTGGCCAGTTAGTTAGTAAGCATGGCATCCTAACTCTCATAATAGTTTTAACCGTATAATCAATTTGCAAGTGAATCGGCTCATGAAAGAGTCAGCAAATTCAAATGGATTTGTAGGTGTTAATAAATTATTTTATTATTTATTTAAGTTTTTTTTTATTTGCCGTCGAGTTTAACAATCAGTCGAGATTTTCGCGGATTGTATTTGTAATTATTCTAAATAGTAGTTAGTGTGGTTAACGTGTTGCGCTATTCGTTAAATTTATATCGGTTGAGGAGTTTTATTAATTTACACTAATAATGTCCAATAGGTAGGCATAAGTGGTTTCGTGTGTTATGATTCAAGACAATTGGGTTCAACTAATCCGAATTGTTTAATAATGAAATTGTGCTCTTATTATTTGTTTTGTATTCCTGTGCAAATTTATAGAAATAACGGAATTATTTATTAATATTACTATAGATCTCTTAGTGACCTTGTTAAGTGTTGTATAAAACAGCTTAATTCAATGTGAATTTATCCAAGTATATAAAACAAAATGTTCGATAAATGCTAATTTCCAACAGAGCGGTTGCATAGAAGGTTAGTATCACTGAATGAAAACCTGTTGCAAAGTAAAAATGTGATATCAATACGAAATTTCACATACGAGTTTATGTGAACTCATAGAAGAAAAAAAAATGTTCTGTTCGATTTTTAAGAATATCTGATGAGTTTAACAATGAATAATCCTATTCAGCGAGCGTGTCACTGCTCTTAAGCGTTATACCGTTCGTCATCAAAAATATGGAGAAAAATATTTTAGTAAAGATCGTACCGATAGTTGACTACAACATTTTTTCAATCCCAGCCCATAGTGCACAATTAAATTTATTCAGGGGAATTTTTATGTTACATGACACGATGTCATCTCATGTTACTAACAGAATTCAATTAATATGGCAGGTGGTGGAGTATAACCTGGGATTGTGTTAGTTTAGTTTTTAAATGGTTAATTTCTGTTAATATAAGAAACAATAGCGATTGTAGAAAAAATATCAAGGGTTCTTAGCTTTTATAAGACAGCATACCTATTTTCTAATCAAACAGTCGACCTATAAAATATCTATGACCTTTGGGGATAGTAATGTCAAGTTTCGTTACTTTTCCGTACCAATAATTATTCGTTATTTCAAGGAAAGTAATCGTTACATTTTATTCGTTACTAGGTACTCGTTTATTTGAAATGACTGCCATATCATTTTGCAGGGATGCGTAAGCCAGTTTTGCAAATAAGAAATAAGAAGAAATAGCCTCTAGTTGCAGTAACAACAACAAGAAATGGCTAGTGAATCGCTCTTCATTGCGTTGGCCTAGTACGACGTGTATCAGCGCCAAGTTCGATTTTTTAATTATCTATCTTCTAAGTAGAAAATCTATTTAAACAATAACGTAAACCTTTTGAATATGTCACAAATATATTTTGTCCAATAAATTTTTCTTCAAAATAAAGAATAAAACAACAGTGTGAAGAAAATAACTTATTAAATAGAAATTTTCTTCAACAAAAAGCCTTCAAATTGATAAAAAAATCACTTTATCACCCGAAATATTAAACAAATCTAGAATCTGGTATCACTGATCCCACAAACCTAACACTAGTCTTTATCCCTGACATGTCGTACTTTGATAACTTGAGAGGTACCGCTTCAACTACTTTGTCTGCTATACCGATTTCTTATGATATAGTTAACCATATCTCTCGCCTTAAGGATGTTTCTTCTCCTGGCCTAGATGGAGTTCCTGCAGTTGTCTTGAAACGCTGCTCTCTCTCTATTGCTGAACCACTCTCCCTCTTCTTTCAAAGGTCCCTAAAAACTGGGATTTTCCCGAACGTATGGAAGGCCTCCTTTATCATACCGACTCATAAGGGCGGTGCAAAATCTGATGTTGTTAACTATCGACCAATAGCTAAGCTATCAGCTATTCCAAAGCTTTTTGAGTCTGTAGTGTATGAGTGCTTGTCGTTACACTGTAAATCCCTGATTTCAAGTAAACAACATGGTTTTGTCAAAAATAGGTCAACAGTCACTAATTTGATGAAGTTTACGAATAAATCTATTGTGGATATTGAGGAGGGTAAGCAGGTGGATTGTATTTATACTAATTTTAGTAAGGCTTTCGATAATCTACCCCATTCCATTATTTTGTTGAAGTTAGACATGTTGGGTTTTCCTACATGGTTTATTAATTGTCAAATTCTCTTTCGTGATTGTACTTCTATGCCATTTACTGCGCATTCCGGTGATCCTCAAGGAAGTCACTTGGGGCCACTTTTGTTTGTCCTGGCTATTAATGATATTGCATCTGTTTTTAAATACTCGGAAGTACTTATTTATGCAGACGACATTAAGATCTTTAGGTCTCTTAGTTCCAACTCCGACAATTTTCTTCAAGAAGATTTGATTAGTTTTAGTAATTGGTGTCGCCACAATGATCTTCGTTTGAATGTGGATAAATGTCATGTTATGTCATTTACTAGGAAAGTCTCACCGTTTGTAATAATATATAGTATTAATGACTGTATTTTGGATCGTGTCAAATCAATAATTGACTTAGGTGTTACATTTGACCATAAACTTGATTTTAGCTTGCATATAAGTAAGATTGTGCAAAAGGGTAATTCTATGTTAGGATTCACCACACGCTTATCCAAGGAATTTAACAATCCCTTTGTTAAATTGATTCTTTATAACGCCTTCGTTAGATTTCACTTTGAATATGCTTATCAAGTTTGGTCTCCTTATTATGACGAGCACATTGGCAGAATTGAATCAATTCAGCGTAAATTTGTGAGAATTGCCTTATGCCACCTTAGTTGGAATGACAGTGTTTGTCTTCCCCCTTACATCGATCGACTTAAGCTATTAAATATGTCATCACTCTCAAAACGACGAGAGGTAGCTGATGTAGTTTTTTGCTCATCAACTTTTTACAGAGTTAGTTGATTCTTCCACACTTTTGGGCTTGATGCAGTTTGCTGTTGGTCAATTTTTACCCAGGCAGCCTAGACTTCTTCAGATTTGCTTTCACCGGACAAACTATGGTATGAATGAGCCGATTTCGCGTCTCGCGAGAGAAGTTAATAAGAATGCTGATGTATTCGACTTCTCTATTGATAAGATGTGCTTAAAGCGTAGACTTAATACTGGTTGATGCAAATTTTTTGTCAATTTTTTGTTAATTTTTTGTGTTATTTTTATTTATTTATTACTCTAGAAAGAGTTTATTATACCGGAAAATATGTCATCTCAAATTCTTTCGACTTTTGTGTTGGAGGTGGTAAAAGCAGAAGTAGGAGGTTTGTAATTTTTGTATATGTATAATATTGAACATAATATATAAAATGTTTCATGCTGAATTTAAAGTTTGTAGCTTTCATAATTTTTGAACAAATTTGTCTGAATTTATGGCATTTGTATGGGAGGTGGGAGAGAAAGTGGGAGGTTTTGGATGATTTTGAATCTGCTCATCGACATCCTAATCACATTACCTTGTTACTCATATGTTTTTTGAATTTTCAATACAAAAAATTGTATGGGAGGTGATAGAAGGAGTGAAGCGAAGTTCATATTTTCTTTAGCATTTATTGCAATTATTAAGGGACAAATTCTGGCAAAGTTTGAAGTTTGTTGTTTTCCTAGTTTCAATGAAAATCGATTAAATGGATTTGCCAAAAACTGTGTATTTGTATGGGAAGGGGGTTGAAGGAGTATTTGAATCAAAACCAAATTTTTCGACATCAATGATATTTATAATAGTATACTTTTCTCAAAATTTAAAGTTGATAGCTTTGACGGTTTTGGAGAAAAATAATTTAGTTAAAATTCCGAAATTTCGTGAAATTTGTATGGGAGGGGATAGAAAGAGTGAGGTGAAGTTGATAGTTTTCACAAAATTGGTTGCAATTGTAATAACATTAATTATGACAAAAGTTGGTTCTTTTAGCTATACTAGTTGCAATGAAAACCGAATAAATGTATATTTGAAAATTGTGCATTTGTGTGGGAGGTGGTAGAAGGAGTAAAAGGATCAGATCAATATTTTTTGACGTCAATGATATTCACATTGTTATACTATGACCTAATTTTCAAGCCAATAGTTGAAGTGGTTTCGGAGAAAAGTCAATTTCTTTAAATTTCGAAATTTTATGAAATTTGTATGGGATCGGTAGAAGGAGTGGGAGGGAACGAACTTTACTTTTTTGCTAAAAATGATGTATAAGAAATTTCAGCAAGATAGGTCGAAGCTTTCGAGAGTTATGTTGTAGACAGACGGACAGACAAACGATCACTCGGAACCGAGGTTTTTGAGCAACAACAAATATTTCTGTACCCTTGGCGACTCTGTGCGATCATTATTTCTTAGCGTTACAAACGGTAAGGCAAAAACAAGATACTCTCAGATTTCATCTAGAGTATAAACACACCATTCATTATCGCACTTGCTTTGGAATGGCAGTTTGGCGTTATGCACAAGTGTAGGTTTCCCTCCTGTGATGTAACGAAAAAAGCAACCAAACGTTACTTTCGGTATAAGTACTTTTTTTTTGTCTGTGGAACGTATACTCGAGTAACAAATAGTAACGAAACGTTTTGATAGTTCTGTTACATTTTAGGAAGCTCATTTCGTTACTTATGTAACGAATAAAAATCTGCGTCCGTACTCGTTACTTCGAATTTTGGACGGTAACGAGTACTCGTATAATGAATAGTTACCTTTCTGACATCACTATTCGGGGACTCTAATATTTGAAATGCTGCACCACTCAAATAGTCGCTTTTCAATCAAATAAAATAAGTACAGTAGAAACCGGTTATAACAGTGATGAAGGAACCGCTTGCTAGATCCGTATAACCGGATATCGTTTTAAACAGCACCAAACTTTTCCTAATTATTTAACCAACCCGATATTAATTCTTTCGTTACCAATTTAAGACTTTCTTCCTTTCGCCTGCGTTTCGTCTGTGTTTCATAAATCTTTCGTCTGCATTCCGTATGTCTTAATTATTACGTAATCATTTCGCCTGTCTGGCTTTCGTCTATTAAAATGTGTAGTAGTGTAGGCGATCAGCTGTAACTATGATTTGTTAGTTCATAATATGCCCGTCGGCGCTATTGTGAATTTTCGTGGCGTCGATTTCTTTTTTGAAACCAACCCATCCATCGTATTGCTCATATGTCAACTGTCAGTGGATACGTAAACACAGAGCTGGATTTGACATTTTGTGGAAAGAGTTCTCCCGACGACACGAAAAGGGCTGAAAACATCCGAAGATGAAAACAAACGACGAGCGACCAGGGCCAACATGTAACAATATTATCGGGAGTACAAATGGAAAACCTCCGTTTCCCAATAGATGGCGCCAACAGTAAATTCTGGTCGAAAATGGCGGATCAGAAACATCACATGGTAAGGTTAGACATCTGTCAACAACTCCTCATCATAAGATTTATGAACTTTTTTCGGCGTCATACACTTTTTTGTGCAAATATGTCGAAATTTCAGTCAAATAAGCGTCATTTGTAGGAAGTTTTGCTTTTTGCTATCAATTCAAAAAAAAAATCTGCGGCTGAGGCACGTCGAATGATTGTAGAAACTTATGGTGAGGCTGCTTACATATTGTATTGGTGAAAGAAATTTTCGCGAATGGTTTCGGGGTAGTGAATGTTGTCTTGATGTTGGATTTTCGAAGGATTTTTCCTATCTTATCCGTCGTGCCCTGGATGCATTTCCCTCTTCAGTGTCTTCTCGTTCTGTTGTCCTTGGATGCTTCGGTTTCCACGCCTTGTTAATTTCACTCACTTTATATCCATTTGCTGTGAATGCCCGATTCAACTGTTCCTTTTCCTTTCGTAGACTGCCTGGATTTCCTTCAGTTATACGTCGAGCTCTGTGTATTAGGGTCTTCAATACGCCTGTTTTCTGGCTTGGGTGGTGATGTGAATGAGCGTGGAGATATCTGTTGGTGTGGTTGGTTTGGAGCTTAGCGACGTATCATTCCTTTCTACGAGTACATCCAAGAATGGCAGTTTCCCGTTGCTTTCTGTTTCCATGGTGAACTTAATTTTCTCGTGGTGTGAGTTCAGGTGTGCTAAAAATTTATCGAGCTCTTCTTTCACATGTTGCCAAATGATGAAGGTATCATCCACATACCGTAGATACAATTTCAGTGTTAATGGAGCTGAGTCTAGTGCGTTCTTTTCGAATTCCACCATAAAAATTTCCGCTACCACCGGTGAAATTGGAGATTTCATTGCCGCTCCTTCCGTTTGCTTGTAGAGTTTCCCTAGATCTGAAAAGAAAGTATTATTTAAACAAAATTCTATTAAGTCATACCTGTTGTTCGGAATGAATTTCCACATGATACTTAAGGTGTCCTTAATCGGGATGTTGGTGAACAGTGATTCCACGTCTAGGCTGACTAAAATATCCGTTGGTTCCAAGTTGATTTTCTGAAGAATCTCTACTAGATGAGCGGAATTTTTAACACAGCGTGATGTGTTACCTACTAGTGGGCGTAACTCTGTCGCGAGAGCCTTAGCCAGTTTTTGGGTAAGTGTAAGTCGAAGTGGGGTATTCTCCTTGTGGATTTTCGGAAGTCCGTACATTTTTGGTGTATGAGGGTCTGAAGGGATTAATTTGCCATATATTTTTTTTAATATGGGATTTTTCTTGATGGATAGGGTTAATTTCCGGTGAAGGGCAGCGGTTGGATCTCTCTTCATTTCGGTATATGGTCCTGTTTGTAGAATATCTCGTATCTTCTCCTCGTATTGGTCCTTGTCCATAACTACCGTTGCGTTTCCTTTTTCCGCTCGCATAATCGATATTCCTTCGTTTGTTTAAGCTCTTTTAAAGCTTTTCGTTCTTTCGGGGGGATATTCGTCGCAGGTGACACTGTTCGCTTAATGATGTGAGAGACCTCGTGTCTGATTTCAATCGCTTGCGGAAGACCTCTGATTGCCGGCTCTATTTGCTGAATGATTTCTTCGGTTGGAATACTTGTTGGAGTAAGCGCGAAGCTGAATCCTTTGCTTAACACATCCCCTTGTTCCCTGGTTAACTGCATTGATGACTTCTAATGTTGATTCTAAACTCCTGAATTTCCGTTCCTGTATCGTTTTCTTCCGGATGAATTCTGCTTCTCTGCGTTCTGAAATGAAAGAATCAAAATAATTAAAGGTATCCTTCGGTAGAAGGATACCGAGGAGGAGATGAAGGGATAGGGCTTCTTTGTTGAGGTAGTCTAGCTTATTTCTCTTGAGTTTGATGTCATTCCTCAAGAGCTGCTGACTCGCTTTTTTCAAAATAGCCTTACTACGATGTGCCCACGATTTTGAAGCCTTTAGGAACAATGTTCTTATCTCTGCATCGTTTTTCGATGGCTATCTGATTGAGAATGGTGTTGATTTTGTTTTTTGTCGTTTCCAATCGCCGAGCTAATTGGAGACTTTGCTCTTCGCAGAGCTTTCTAATGGTTTGGTGAATGTTTTCACAGTGCATTTCGAATTGAAAGAAGAGATTTCCGGATTCTATACTGTTACGTTAGGTTTTAACTTCTCAGTTTCAAAACCACTCGGCAAAGAAGCCATAATCGTCCGGGCTGAACTAATTGCAGCTATGCATCTAAGAGATTATTAGGAGGGCTCATTGAAATAAAACTATTTATATCTTATCAGATAGTAAGGCGGTTCAGAAAGCCCTAGCATCCAAAAAATATAGATCGAGGCTAGTTTGGGACTGCCTTCAAAACCTAATCACCTTGGGAAAAAAGGAACAAAGAAACCTTAATGTGGGTTCCAGGACATGTGGGGATTGATGGTAAGGAAGAGGCAGACCGCCTTGCAAAAAACGACGCAGAACCAAATTTTATTTGAACCATTCTGCGGAAAACCAAAAGAGCACTCAAACCTTATACTTAGAAAGTGGATTGAACAAGAGCATAGAATCTACTGGAATAGAGATTCAGGTTTATCAATCTCAAAAAAATTAATCCTACCACAAAAAAAACAAAGTGGACGATATTCTAAAATTTAGCAATGTGATATTAGTACTCTGATCGTCCTAGTGACAGTCCGCAGTGGAGTAAACCATCACATTAAAAATATGGGTCTAGCTGAAACCGACATCTGCCGACTCTGTCTCAAAGATTCAGAAACGACAGAACATATCCTATGTCACTGCGAAGCAGTAGTAAAGAAAAGACACAATCTTCTAGAAAAATATTTCCTTCCAACTGACGAACTACCCAACATGGCTCCCTTAAACATACATAGATTAGCCAAAATCTATCGAGTTGTGGTAGAGTAAATAGGCAATAAGCGCGCATTAGGCCGAGAAGGTTGCAGTGCTATCACGTGTTTCCCAAATTATTAAAAAAAATGGATAAGAGACGCGAATTTAATTTCATGAAAACCCAATTTATGGAGATCATAGCTTTAACCACTGCACAAAAACATTTAAATATCGAAAAAAAATCCAAACAATTTATAATACAAATTGTGTGAGGCATTTAACTTGTTCACTTACCTTCTCATGCACAGTCAACAGATGTCGCTGTAATGCGCACCTATCCAAGACATACGTGCTGACGTTTATTAGAGTCACTGTATAACTGAGCAACTCGGTAAAGGAGTCTGGCAGATGCGTATCAGAGTTGAAACCGTTAAGTTTGAATTTTTTGGTGTATATACATATTCGGTTAGATATTTATCAAAATGCAATTGGAATTCGATTATGTGCCCTGAAAAATTAATATCATTGTGCCATTCCATTAGAAACGGCCAAAAATTCAATTTCATTTTGCAATTTTCTGCACCCACACATCTTTACCAAACAGGTTTTTAGTCTAGTTTATGATTCTGTTTGTTGACACATGGCGGAAAAACATCCCAACAGGGATTTTTGCAATCCATTCCCTTTTACTGAAAATCATTCAAATCGAGAAATCATTCAAATCGACCTAAGAAATTTGCAATGCATTCTAAAGAAATGTGAAGACTTTTCACAAAGTAGCAGTTTATTTAGGGAATTTGATACGCATTGTAAGGTAATGTGTGGAGATTGCATAAAATAAATGATCATCGTCAAAACGTGCCGCGCACAAATCGAAAGATTAATAATAGAAAACATTAATGTCATATTCCGTTTGCTTTCTAATATTCCCGTAAAATTTTACAAGGTTTTCGTTGCAAGAAAAAAATCTTAAGTTACACCGTACTTTTCCAGCAACAAAATTAGTTAAATTATAGCAACAGAATTTAAAATAATGAATTCAAATCAAAAGCAGGATCCAATTTCATCACATTTTTCAATATTAATTCAAAATGAATCGCTCCCTCAATATTAGAATACCTTCTCAAAGGTTAATTTGCTTTCTATTCTTTTGTAACCATTCCATCGTAGATTCTATTGCGACCATTATACTGTCGATTTTTTTCCAATCATTACATTATTCATTCGTTTCCCTAGATTCCAATGTCGATTCTTTGTAATGCAGAAAGTAGAAAAAACGAATGCTTGCCTATGACATTGCAATGTTAAAATAATCTATGTTTTACGACAGGAAGTAGCTGTAATAGCTTCATGGTAAGAATCATCGGCGCGGTAATGATTCCACTCCCTACTGGGATATGTCAGAATGACTACACAGTCTACACTTATTTTCACCAACACTTTGATCTTTCGAACATGCGATTTTTGGTACCAAATTTTTTAGCACATGCGATTTTTGTACTAAAATAGCTATCTGCCAGACTCCTGGACCGAGTAGCTCAGTTATACAGTGACTCTAGGACCGAGTAGCTCAGTTACACAGTGACTCTAACGTTTATCAGTTAATTTTTCAAAACAAACACTCTTTATTCAATATGTTATTCGGCATGCGGACATTTATGTTATCAGCGTTGACTTATCCCAGCATACCCCCAGAAAACATTCTAATCCCAAATAATAATAATTTTATTATGAAATATCTGGAAAAAAGATTTCAAATCGGTTTTAATTTCAAACTTTTCGTTCAACTGTGCTACAATCCAACTTTGTAAAATGTTTCAAACAGTTGAGTTACTAAAGGAAAAAAAATTTCGAACTCACAAAGCATAAAAACGTAACGTAGCTCTGCTACCGAATCCTACCTACACCTCCTCGTGGTGGCCGCTGGGAACTCTCACTTGAGAATTGCTAACGTGGGTGAAGGCGAGTTTTCCGCGCCTGATAACGGAAACAACAATAATAACCACTCCTCCAGAGCGGAGGTTGGGCGAAGGGTTAACTCCCCTGTCACCGTAAAAAATCTTCATTGTTTTGGAACCCAAGACGAAGCCTCGGATAGGATTGGACCAACGGAAACGACCGCGCAAACGTACAACGGACTATGCTTTTGGATCCTGGAATATCAGATCATTAAACAAACCTGGTGCTGTTAAAGAATTACTACAACAGGCCAGTCAGTACAAATTAAATGTGTTGGCAGTCCAGGAAACGAAATGGACTGGTAGAGAGATTCAGGACATGAGATCGCACACAATTTTTAAAAGTGGGAAGCCCTCAGGAAGCCGTGAATTTGGAGTCGCCTTTATTGTGGATAGGGAATTTAAATCACACGTCATCGACTTCAAGCCAATTAACGAACGGATGTGTGCGATCCGCATCAAAGCGAAATTCTTCAAAATATGGCTAATAAATGTACATGCCCCGACGGAAGAAAAAGATGAGGAAACGAAAGATGCCTTTTATACGAGCCTTGAAAGGCTATTCGACTCATTGCCCTCAAACGACGTTAAAATAATACTTGGCGACCTCAACGCTAAGGTCGGGAATGAAGAGACTCATCGTGGAACAACTGGAGGGCATAGCCTCCACGACGAAAGTAACGACAACGGCCAGCGCCTGATAGACTTTGCATGCAGCAGAGACATAGTTATAAGTTCGACATGCTTCCCACATCGACGCATCCATAAAAGAACATGGGCATCACCAGATGGCAATACCTTTAACCAAATAGACCATGTCCTTATACAGCGGAGATGGGCCTCCAGCATCATTGACGTTCGAACATTCAGAGGAGCAAATTGTGACTCGGACCACTACTTGGTCAAATCCAAATATCGATGTCGTATGTCAAAGGCGTATCAAACAAAGACCAGCCCTCTTCGTAAGTTCGACATCGAAAAGCTCCAAACGGCGTCAGTTGCGGAAAATTACGCAGCAGCACTTGAAAGAGAGCTCACTCCGATTCTGCAGGATGACATACCGAAGCCTGTGAACCAAGTTTGGATGGATATAAAGGCAACCATAAAGACCGTTGCGGAACAAGTGGTTGGGTATGAAGCTCGGCGCAAAAGAAATGACTGGTTCGACGACGAATGCCAGGATGCGTTAGATAAGAAAAATCAGGCGTACAGACAGTTTCTCGAAAGGAATACCAGAACGAAGAGAGAAAAATACGAAAATCTCCGACGAGTAGCAAATAAGGTCATTAGATGTAAGAAAAGAAAATATTATGACGACCAATTGAGAAATATCGATGACAATCTTGCGAGCAATAAAACAAGACAAGCCTACAAAGTAGTGAAAATCCTAAGACGTGGATATCAGCCTAAGACAACCCTCTGTAAAGACAGAAATGGCACTATCATCGCCGAGGATAATCAGATTAAGGAAAGGTGGGCGTCATACTTTAAAGAACTCCTTAATCCCGCACACGGCTCCCGAACATCGGAGCTGATAGGTCTCCAAACCTCCGACGAATGTCCACTGGATCCTCCAACGTTGGAAGAAGTCGAATTTGCCATCAGAAGCCAGAAAAGCAATAAAGCGCCGGGCATCGACGAAATTCCAGCGGAATTAATTAAATATGGCGGAAGCTGCACCCGAAATGCCATCCATAAAGTGATTCAGTACATCTGGAATCAGGAGCAAATACCGGAGGAGTGGTGCCAATGCATTATTTGCCCTATCCACAAAAAGGGAGACAAACTGCAGTGCGAAAACTACAGAGGTATCTCACTACTTTGCACGTCATATAAGATACTGACAAAAATATTAGAAAATAAGATTAAAATTTACGCTGACAATGTGATTGGGGAGTACCAAGGCGGTTTTAGAGCTGGTCGATCAACGACTGATCAACTTTTTACGGTCAAGCAAGTGCTTGAAAAATGCTGGGAATTCAACATCGACGTTCACCAGGTTTTTGTGGACTTTAAACAAGCATACGACAGTATTGATCGAAACGTACTGTACAAAATAATGCTGCATTTTGGCATCCCAGCAAAACTAGTCCGACTGACCAAAATGACGATGACATCAACAACATCACAAGTCAGAGTCAACAACCAACTAACTGATGCCTTTGACACAAATGTCGGACTAAAACAGGGTGATGGGCTGGCCCCTCTGCTTTTTAACCTAGCTTTAGAATACGTCATCAGAAAGTTACCCGTTGACACAAGAGGTACGCTGCTTTATAAATCCAGCCAGATAGTGGGTTATGCGGACGATATCAACATATTATCACGCTCTTTCACATCCGCAAAAGAAATTCTACTAAGCCTCGATCAAGCAGCAAAAGAAGTTGGCTTGAAAATTAATGAAACAAAAACGAAAATAATGACACAAACAAGGAAAAGGACCCCCAATAGACAAAACATTACAATTGACGAATATAATTTGGAAAATGTGGACAAATTCATATATTTAGGCACAAAATTGACAAAGAGTGGAAATGAAACGAATGAAATAAAAAGACGAATCCAGCTCGCAAATAAAACGTATTATTCAGTCTTAGCTATTCTTAAGGCCAGCTGCGTACACAGGAAGATCAAACTCCAAGTTTACAAATCAATAGTAAGACCTGTGCTTTGCTACGGATGCGAAACATGGACCCTTACACAAGCATCCGCAAATATGTTGAACGCTTTCGAAAGACGGGTCCTGAGACGAATAATTGGAGCGAAACGTGATGGTGACCGATGGCGAATTAGATACAACAGTGAGCTGTATGATATATTCGACGAACCGGAGGTTTCCACTATCATCAGACTGCGGAAGCTGCAATGGGCTGGCCATGTACAAAGGATGGACGAAACTCGAATACCTAAAAAGGTATTCGAGGGAAAAACGGAGGGCCAGAGGCCAGTGGGAAAACCCAGGAAACGCTGGTCCGACTCTGTTGACGAAGACTGTTCATCGCTGCTCGGATTTCAAAATTGGACGCGGTCACTGGACCGAGATCGATGGAGACTTCGGTTACGGGAAGCCAAGGCCCGAAAGGGGCTGTAGCGCTGCGACGACGACGACAATCCAACTTTGTAAAATGTTTCAAACAGTTGAGTTACTAAAGGAAAAAAAATTTCGAACTCACAAAGCATAAAAACGTAACCCACATTACCAAACTCTTTTCATTTAATCGTCTTACTTCATAGATAAATATTTTCATACATGTACAACTCACTCTTATTCGCAATTGCTAGATAAATTCATTGTGCTACAATTACGCAACAATTATTTTAAGCCACCATTCTATCATAAAGCTAGAAGAAAATATTTGCAAATGAACTGATACCAGGGTAGACACACTCAGCGGTATGGCCTTAAGAAAGTCTGTTGTAAGAATCATATCACCTAATTCATCCCCATTCAAAAAATCTAAATCGACCGAAGAACTGTCTCTTTTTCATCTATTCTAAGCAAATTAAGTGTTTTAGTATAAATGTTAAATGTTGAGTTTAATCATTTTTTTTTCAATTATTGTTAACAAGTTCAAGTTTCCTGTCTGAAGTGAAAGGCCGAAAAACGAAAAGAAAAGAAAAACAAAACACATCATCATTTCGATTTTCGTTTGTTCATTTCTCCAATTTTCACGTGGTGGAAATAAAAAAGAATCGAAAACTGTCAACGTTATAAAAATGTAAAATATTCGTTTAAGAAATAAAAAAGATTTAAAGAAATGGGAGTTGAAAGTGTATCAAGAGACGCCTATGCAAATCGAAAATGAAAAATGTGAATAATCCAATTGAATAAAAGGCTGTGCTCCATATTGA
Organism: Chorisops tibialis; assembly: GCA_963669355.1. Classification (NCBI taxonomy): domain Eukaryota; kingdom Metazoa; phylum Arthropoda; class Insecta; order Diptera; family Stratiomyidae; genus Chorisops; species Chorisops tibialis. The sequence goes on along the minus strand of OY770262.1, from coordinate 107,310,386 downwards.
CGCTTTGGAATTTGCTAACAACAAAAATAACACAATTCACGCTGATTCGCTTAACATTAACAAAATGACCGTTCAAAAATTGATACGCTATTTCGAGTAATTCTTTGTTTTTATTCCGATTCTTTTCCATTCAAAAGACATTGACCAATTTAATTTAATTTTTTTTTTACAGGGAAATACCCGGACATTCGGAAGGCACATCAGGAATATTAAATTCTCTTCCGGCTACAACGACAATTGCAGCTGGAGCATCAGCTACTGCAATGAAATTTGAAGAGGTATATTTTCTGTGAATAATACAAAATAATTTAGCAATAGAAAAAAAACATCATTAAACATTGCATTTCACATTTTTTTTAACAAATTCATTAATATGTGTAGACAAACCGATTTTCTATTCTGGAAGATAAAAACGAAAAAGACATGTCAACCGATTCGGACTTATTAAAATCGAACGAAAGTATTGGCGACGATAAAACTGATCGCGTAGACACTTCACAAATGTCTGATAAAAAAGACAGTAATCATATTACATCAAAGGTAGCTTGCACACACTTTTTGTTTTTGTTGTATTTAATGCTTATTCACATCATAACTTCTGTATACATATCTGTAACTACTTAGTATTTTCTATTTCTCAATTATCAAACGGTTTCTCTTCTAGGATCGCATAAACTCAATCGAAAGTCTTCAAGATAAAAAACTAAAGGATTCTAGTTTTGATATGACAGATAGCAGCAGCATGTGTCTAAATAAATACGAAAATGGAAAGAAAAAAAATAAGAAAAAGAAGAAGAAAAATAAGAACGATAACAATGATACGGAAGATGATCCCGATGCAAAAACTGTTAAATGCCTTTATTATACTTTGATGTGCTGTGAATGTACGATATCTTAAAGTATTAAAAAAACACATTTTTCGTATGCAAGAACTTTACAATAAGCAATAAAAAACAAAGTATCGACAAATTGAAGGTGTGAGCAAAATAACAGCATGAATTTGATTGCTGGATTTGATTTTTGATACAACAAAATTACATGTATAATGCTATTTTTCTACTTTCCTAAGTTTAAGAATCGATAATAACGTTTACTATTATTGTCCTCGTTTTATCATAAATGAGATTTACGAATTGTATTTAACTATATACTTATATAGAATATAAAGCTATAATCTTTATAAGATTAATTATGTTTTTAGTATTTCTAATATTATTTGTTTCCGCGATTATAACTTAAAAAAAAAGAACGATAAAAGCAGTTTTGGAACGATTTAGGTCAGTCACTTTCATTAAAGCCATCTATTTAATAAAAAAAAGCCCTGCAGAGTCGCTAAGAATGCAGAAATATTCGTTGTCGCAGCAAAACCTTGAATCCAAGTGTGTTTGCCCGTCCGACCACACGCTAACTTCACACAAATTTTTTTTAATTACATCAAGCCTATCGAAGGTAGGTAACAATTACTATAAATTAAGTGTTAAATAAATGATAATAGTCCGCCCATAAAACCCACACCTTGCTATCTACTAGAACCTTGTCCTGCACATTGACTTTCGAGTTCCCAATGTGTCCCAAGCGTCCGACTTGTTGGTAGATATTTTGAATTTAGTACTCATTCTATTTGTACGATCAGTCGTTTTGAATGGTGTGGTATCGTCTTCCAATCAAATCAATACATTTTTTTCTTACGAATTTATGCTTTCTCTCACTCTCTTCTATTTGTTATGGACCGCATTTTATCTAAATCGCATCTCTGCAAATGGCAGCAATGGATTCTTGCTACTTAAATAAAATGTGTGCCCTTGCCTTTCAAAACAAAGCAAAACCTGCGCGAAAATTCAGTAATGAAAGATAATACGTGTTTCATTCACTGCGATTCGTTATAGAATTCTCGTTCCATAAAAAAACGAAAACTTCAGTTTCAGCGAAAATGAAACGAAAAATAAATAAATCGGTTATTTGAATTTTATTTTACAAAATCTACAGGTGATTCGAATCGGTAGAGGGTTAAAGCATTCAATTAGAAACATGGTACCATGGAGCTACTTTGCTGCTATTTAACAGATGTAGTCTGTCTAAATAATGAAGCCAATAAAATATCGCTATTGGCCACTTTTATGTATCCAAGATTCAAAAAGTTTGCTTTTTGAGTGGAAGAAAGCTCGAACAAAGTGGCTAAAGGTTCGTTCACGCGATGCCACATTTTCGTGCGTTAAGCGGATGCTTGCAACTTGTATGACGCACATGCAAAATTTGCGTAATCGCATATAAAACTACGTCCACACGATGCGCATTTTCGATCAATTTTGCGCATGCAGCAACGCAAGAGAATGTTGCCTCAAGCGCATTCGACTTTTCTTGAAATTTCAGAACAAGCAAATCGCTCTCAATAGCGCAAGTGATCCACATATGAGTCGGATAGCCTTCCGCTATTGCATGCAGGAAAACAAAACAAAAGTAATGACGCAAACAGGAAGGAGAACGCCTATCAGACAAAACGTAACAACATAATTTGGAGGGTGTGGACAACTTCAGATATCTTGGGGCTAATCTAGCAACACACGGAAATGCAACGTACGAAATCAATTGACGGATAATACTAGCAAATAGAACGTATTATTCGGTACTTCAAATAATGAAATCCAAGAAAGTGCACAGAAATAATAAGCTGCGAATATATAAAACTAATATGCGACCTTTAACGCGAAAGTGGGCAAAGCAGAAACTAACATAGGGGCAATTGGAAGGCACAGTCTCTATGATATTAGTAATGACAACGGCCAAAGGCTGACTGATTTCGTCAGCAGCAAAAATCTTATTGTAAGCTCGACATGCTTCCCGCATCGTGGTATTCATATGAGAACGTGGGCATCACCCGACGGAAGAGCATTCAACCAAATAGACTACGTTCTAATAGAGAAAAGGTCAGCCTTCTACATTCTCGACGTGTGTACATGTCGAGCGGCTAATTGTAACACAGATCACTATTTGGTAAGAACTAAGTTCCGATGTCGAATCGCAAACCGAGGACACTCAAGAGCACTATCGGTTCCTAAATTCGGCATTCGAAAACTCAAAGACGAGAAAATAGTAGCGAAATATGTATCAGCCTTGGAGAGGGATTTCGCGACAATGCTAAGCACCTACGCCAATAGAAGAAATGTGGCGAAATATTAAAGATGGCATTACATCTGTTGCAGAGGAGGTGATAGGACAACAACCCCGGCGCAAAAGAAATGATTGGTTCGACAACGAATGCCAAGATGCCTTCGAGCGAAAAAATAAAGCTTACAAAATGTTTACCGAATGGCCGACATGAGCCAAACAGAACAAATATAATGATCTTAGACGATTTGCAAACAAAATATGCTGACAAAAAAAAACGGAAGTACAATAATGACGAAACTAAAACATGGACGAACATTTTAAATTACACAACACAAGAGCCGCGTTTTCCCTTGCTAAAAGGATGCAGAAACATTATAACATAAATAACATTATAAATAATTCGGAAGATATAAAACTAAGATGGGCGCAATACTTTCAACACCTTCTTAATCCGAACTCATCAACTGCACGAACAGCAGCAGTAGACATAATAACAGGTATAACCAATGTAACAGCTGATGAAGGATCCGCTTTGAGTCTCCCCACACTCGAAGAAGTAAGAAAACCCTGAGGAAACACCCAAACAACAAAATGCCAGGCACTGATCAAATCCCAGCTGAACTTCTGAAAGCCGGCGACACCTGCATAGCGATCTCCTACATAGATTAGTCACGGATATATGGCCGCAGGAAACACTATCTGATGATTGGTGTAAGAGCATTATATGTCCGATCTATAAATAAAGCGGCAAACTTTGCTGCGAAATCTATAGAGGTATTTCATTGCTGTGCACATCTTACAAAATTTTGGCAAAGCTCATAGAGTCCCGAATTAAACCCTATGTTGCAATCACGAAGAAACACGTCAATCAGACCAATTCTAACGATAGCAGACTATAACATAGAAAACGTGGACAACTTCATATGTCTATTATTATTTTATTTAGGGAACACGTGAGATCACCGCGACCTTTTCGGCCTGTTGTGCGTTCATTGTCCCTGTACCCTACAATAACTCGATAGCTTTGTCTAATCTAAGTATGTCTAAGGGAGCTACATTGGCTAATCATCAGTTGTAAGGAAACCTTTTCCTAGGAAGATTTAATCTTTTCCTTGCTACTGCCTCACAGTTACATAGGACATGCTCTGTCGTTTTTGAGGCCGAGACAGAGACGGCAGATGTCGGTTTCAGCTAGACACATATTGGTGGTGGTGGTTTACTCCACTATGCCCCGTCAATAGGCCGATTAGATTATTTATATCACTCTTGCTGATTTTAGAATATCCTCCACTTTGTTTTTTTTTTTTTTTGTGGTAGGATAAATTTCTTTGAGATTGATAAACCTGAAAGTCTATTCCAGTAGATTTTATGTTCTTGTTCAACCCACTTTCTAAGTTTAGGGTTGGAGTTCCCTTTTGGTTTTCCGCAGAATGGCTCTGATCCAATAAAACTCGTTTCTGCGCCATTTTTTGGGTGGTGGTCTGCCTCTTCGTTTCCGTCATTCCCCATATGTCCTGGGACCCATATTAATGTTCCTTTTCCCAGGATGATTAGGTTTTGAAGGCAGTCCCAAACAAAACCTCGATCCGTGTTTCATGGATGCTAGGGCATTGAGAACTGTCTGACTATCCGATAAGATATAAATAGATTTGTTGCGATGAGCTCTCCTAATATTCTCTTGGATACATTGCTCCATTGCAATAAGTTCGCCCTGGAAGATTGTGGCTTCTTCACCAAGAAGTTTTGAAACCGAGAAGTTAGGACCTATGACTCCGGCGCCAGTCCCCTCCGAGGTGCGCGAGCCATCTGTGTACCAGATGGTTGATCCCTCTTCCATTTCAGGTATCATAGATTGCCATTCCTTGCATTAACGCAAGGTATTACGACGAATCCTCGGACTGGTAAGAGAACAAGGCGAATGGAGAATTCAATACAATTAGGGGTTGCATACCAATTTTGAGAACCCAGAAACCTCTACTCTTATATAATCTCGAAAGGTACAGTGGCCTGGTCATGTACAGCGAATGGAGGACAGAAGAATACCCAAACGTGTACAAAAACGAAAGGCGAAAGGAAAAAGGCCTATAGGAAAACCAAGAAAACGCTGAGAGGATTCAATGGAAGAAGACAGCAAATCGCTTCTGAAATTTTCAACGTGGAGAAGGCGGTCATTGGACCCAGAAAATTGGAGACGAAGCATACAGGAGGCCAAGGCTCGACTTGGGCTAGAGAAATAGATAAATGTATTATCTCACCATCATAAATAGCGTGACAGCCCAAATCGGGCCGAATCCTGAAGTCGTCGCCTTTAATCGTCTCGATCCAGCATGGCTTTGCTGTCTTCAACAACCGAGTCTTCCCATCGTTTGCGTGGTTTGCCTACTGGCCGGATACCACTCGCTTTGCCTTTAAAAGCACGTTTCGGGATTCTTCTGCATTTTGCAGTTTACGTAGCTTGATGAACGTTGAAGCTTCTGGCTCGTCGTTGATACAACTCATGGTTGTATCTTATTCGCCATTCCGTTCCTTCCTTCACAGATCCCAAAATTCTTCGGAGGACCTTTTTTCGAATGCGTTAACTGATTTTTCGGAAGTTCGCGTTAATGTCCACGTCTCGCTGCCATAACAGAGCACAGGTCGTATAATAGTTTTATAAATCCGCAGCTTATTGTTCCTGTGCACTTGCTTGGATTTCATTATTGGAAATACCGAATAATGCGCCTTATTTTCTAGTTTTATCCGTCGATAGATTTCGTCTGTTTCATTACCGTCCTTTGCTAGATTAGCCCCAAAATATATGAAGTTGTCCACACTCTCTAAATTATATTCCGCAATTATGATGCTTTGTCTGATTGGCGTTGCCCTTCTTGTTTGCGTCATTACTTTTGTTTTGCTTTCGGTAATGCGCAACTCGACTTCTTTTGCGGCGGAGTCAAGATTGATAAATACCTCCTTAGCAGTAGAGAAGGATCTTGCTAGGATGTTAATGCCGTCAGCGTAAGCCACTAGTTGGGTGAACTTGAATAGTAGTGTCCCGTTGGTGTCGACTGGGATTTTTCGAACAACATACTCTAGTGCCAAGCTGAAAAGCATGGGGGCTAGATCATCTCCCTGCATTAAACCACATTCCGAAAGCTGGTTGTGGAATCGGTTTGTATTCTCAGTTGGGATTCAGTGTTCGTCATTGTGAGTCTTGTTAGTCGGACTAGTTTTGGGGGAATTCCAAAATCAAGCATGATTTGGTACAGTACGCTTCTGTCGTTTAAAATCTACTAAAATTTGGTGCACGTCTGTGATCAGTTGAGACCTCAATTATGTTGTCTGTCATGATCGGTGCTAATGGGGTGGGATTGAGAAAATTTTCAAAGTAGGAAGTTTATCTCCTTTTGAATTCTTGTGTGTCGCCGATGTTGTTGCCCTCTGCGTCTTTGCACAAACTGGTTTTTGGCTCATATCCCTTTTTTAGGTCTTTTACTAATGCGTATGCGTCCCGCATTTTATTTCGTCTCAAAAGAAAAAGAAGTCGTCGTCCATTATTTTTTAACTTGTCATTATGGTACTTCCTTTGTTTTCGCCTGCAGGTCTTTTTTAATCATCGCCTAAGCTCGTCATATTTTTCTTTTTTGGCTCGTGTTGGTCGTTCAGTAAAAATTTTGTAAGCCTCGTTCTTTCTATCTATTGCATCGCGGCATTCTTGGTCGAACCAATCATTATTTTTTCGCCGTGCTTGATATCCTAATACCTCTTCTGTGGAGGATTTGATGCCGTCTCGTATTTTCATCCACACATTCTTCACTGGCATATTTTGGATGTTTTCATATATTGGTGGCAGGTGTATTATCTTCTGGAGCTGAAATCACAACGACTTCTCGACAAACAAACTCCTGCTATTTAGAACGCCATCATGAAACAAAAGAAGATTTTTTATGAAGTGTCATTCTCTGTCCCGCGTTGAATTTTCCGAAACAATTGTCAAATTTTCGAAAGAATTGTTTCGCTACCCTTGTTCGGCCTACTGAAGCCCAATGCAACTCTGTTCCGCATTAAGTTATTCGTTTCTAAAGTGCTTAGCTTAGACACGAACCAAAAACTAATGAAAATTGAAAATATAAAGATTTCTGAAATAAAACAGCAAACTCCATTAGCAACCAAGAGAGAATACAAATTATGGTATTTTTTTTGTAAAAGTTTGAAGCCAAGTTAAGCTTGGACATAATTTTCAAAAAATTCCGAATCAAAAAGTATTCCAACATGAGATAGCCTATCAGGTACACCATTTTATATCTCCTCCTTGAACGGAACGTAGTATCACGACGTCACGTGAATTAATTTAGGACAAAAAAGAAATCGCATAAAAATGTAAGTAAATTTCATAATTTGTTAGCTGTGCATTGCGTATGTTGGTTTTCCAAATAATGAAATACAAAATAAGTGTTCGGATTTCAAATCTAGAAACTATAGGTTTCCAAAATAAAAAGAATTGGTTTCAAGTTTTCGTGTAGTTGCGTTTATTACGACGGTTCGATTCCAAATCTATTATAATTTTTACATTGCTGAAAAAGAAAAGAGCTAATATTGCGCTGAGTCGGTGCTACGACAGGATTTCAATATTCTTATGAATTCCAATTGCGTCAATAATATCATTAACAAATTAATTTACGGAGTGCACCAAAATCAGCGAGGTTGATGAATAAACATCAGCCTAGGGTATCTATAGACTGAGCCATTTCAATAGAAAAAATCGTTTCCGGCCGTTGATTAGATATACTCGATTACACACTAACACTCCTGTCCTAATAGAGTTTAGACAATGCTATAATACCAACAGTTCAGCGTGAGTTTCGAAGCACAAGAAGACAACATAAGAAATGTGAAAAACAGACAAACTTGAGCTTGACGGTTGTCAAATGTACGGACACGAGCACGAACTTGCGTTAAACTACAAATTTTGATTGATAGCTTCGTTTCGCCATTAACTCTTTAAATATGGTATATCTTTCGTGTGATTGAACCTCTTTTTGAACCACAAAAAGTCAATAATTTTAATGGTTTTTAATTTATTATTATTCAAACTCACTCATTCTCGTTTAATTTGAATGGATCACTTTGAAACCTTAAATTTCTTTTCATTCCGTTTAAATTTAACTGTTCAATCTTCTCTATCAATATCACTGCTTAACAATAAAGTTTATCACTTTTATTTTCCCGTTATATTAATTTACAAACACTGACACAATTTTTTGAAATATCATATGAAACGTTAGTTGTTAGTTGTCGGCTAGGAAGGTCATTTTTGATACTGCATTAGATTTGTATTTTTACAATTTATGGACATACGACGAAGTTACACTATATTCATGCAGGGTCCTGATTAGTGGTCGCCACATATTTGTTAGATAGTAGATACATATTTAGTTTTATTTAAGGGCATGGATATCGTTTTTTGTTTATGTTTTAGCCCATCTTTAAAGTTATTTTTATGGCTTAGCCCATCTTTAAAGTTATATTTATGGCTCGTTATTAGTTAAAAAATAAATTAAATATCTAACTAGTTTTAAATCAAATACTTAAGTTTGTTAGATAATAGTCCATCAAAAAAAGGTTTAGCCTGCTTATTAAGATCTTAAGATTGCGGATTATGTATATCGTTCTTTCTGTTTTTTAGAATTGCTACTCAAAGTGGTACTTACATTGAAATCTCCCTCTCATTTGAAATTCCTATTGCATACAAAAACAATCCTTCAAGTTGAAATTCTTTTAGCTTAAGAAATTTCAATGGTAACGGCGATTTCAAGTTAATGCAACTTGACCTTGTATGCGTGAATAAATTAGTATTTTTGAACTAGTACAAATTCGTTTTAATAGAATAACTAATAAAATATAAAAAATGAATTTAAAAAAATCTTAGAACTTACTACGTTTTTCATAAAATTTACAAACTATAAAAAATTTTCTTCTTAAACAAATAAATTGCAATTCCAATCCACAAAATTGTATTCCATGTACATTCAAGTAAACGCATAAAGTGCGTATTCATTAAGCCTATACTCCAATGCCAAGGTAGCATTTTATGCATTATCGTGTGTCCGATATACATCAGAATGGCATTCATACCGCACTGAAGAAAAGGATATCCATTCCATTTCGCCTTAACATCAATCACAAAAAAGAATATTGTGAGCAATAGAAAATCAATTGCAGCAGTTACGAACACAAACGATAGTGACCTGAAATACGAACACATTGTAGTTTCTCGGAAAACAATTTAACAAAAATTATTACCATAAATTTTTATTTATTGGTATCCAGCCTGTTTCTTGCGAGAAAAGACATAAAATTCCGGCCATTATTCCCAATACAATGCTCCAAGAAAGCCAACGTTTCGTACGTGACTGCCATTCGCTGAATACTAGTAACGTCGAACCGCATTGCAGTCCAAGTATAACTTGTAATATTGTAAGTAAACATCCTATCGGTAAGAGAATTAATTTTTCATTAGGAGCTTAAAAAATGAACCTGATATATTCACTTACCGAATAGACCCTCAGGATCGAATGCTTTCGAATCGTAAATATACTTAGCAGTTGGATATTGAAAGATATGATGTTGTCCCAATACAAACGTATCGATGTAGCCAGCAACGCCACCTATGCAATCTTTGTAGGCACCCATTTCATGTTTTCCTCCCGGACCTAAATATCCTCTGGAAACGTGCACATCAATTAGAGATATTCTTTAAATATTATGATCTATTTACCGGGGACAGCCAGGAATCTCCACACCAAAAGATACGCCAAGATAAACGCTAATTATCATTACTCCAAAGATCCAAGTATATTTGATTATGTCGATATCAAAAATAGCTTGTTTTAATTTACTCTAGAAAATTTTAAAACATTAGCTTAGCATATCTTCAGTAAAATTGTAACCAACCTGCGGTAAAATAAACTCGTTCGTACTGAAAATCGTGTACAAGGAAGCAACAATCAAATATGATATACCGAATCTTTGTAGAACGCCCATGATGCGCAAATCTTTTAAATTCGGACCATTAATAGAGTTCAGGAACAGTCCAACCATAAATAATTTTATCGAGCGCTAAAAGATGATTATTATAAGTATATCGAAATCACGTTCAGCTTTGAAATGTTCTTACCCATAGAATTGTCTGCAATATTTCTCGCTTTCTAACGTTCCGATTAAGCTGTGATTTCACTGAAATAGGAATGCACACTCCCATGATCCAAAGGAACGACGGAAATACGATATCGGCAATGTGGAGACCATTCCACGGTGCATGCTCAATCCACCAGTAATGTCCGCCGCCACTATTCACGAATATCATCAAAACTATAACCATTCTGTAATGAACAGCACAAGGATATAAAACGCAATAAGGTTTTTTCTTTCTATTTTGATATACCCTCGAAATGTATCCAGACTTCTCAAACGCTTTTTAACCGGTACTTTTTTATTCTCATCTATAGTTTCGTTTGATGTTTCTTGATCAATTATTGTAGATCTTAGCCTGATGAAATATTTCCCTGTTTCAAGTATAGCAAAAAGTGCAATCACCAAGAGAATGACCAACAGCATAGCTGAAAACAGAATTGATAATTAAATGAAACTCACTAGCTACGGTTATGTTGTGCACACTAGAGTTACTCTATGGAGAAGAAAGAACAAGACACCTGGTAATGGAGTTCGGTCCAGGTGATGACCACCTTTTCCGTTAAATTTAAAAAAGCGCCCACCTATTTTCCAGAATGCGATAAATAAGCAAATGTGATTGCAAACCGTTCATTAGTACGTGAAACCTACCAAATCCAATTTTTATCACTTAAGAGTTCTGCAAATGAAAGATATTTGCGCACTGAAACTAAAACTAAAAAGTTACACAGACACGTAGCACGCATACATATGAAAATAAAAAGCGCCCGATCTGACAGGTTGACCTAACTCTTTCAGATGCCGTGTCCTTTCTTCTTCATAGAGTAACTCTAGTGCACATCAGAGATACTCGATACACACTAACGCTACTCTTCCAATAGAGTTTGCACAATGCATGTACAGCACGTGCGCGTGAAATTTTACCCGAAATTTGAATTTTCTCTTTTATGAAGTAAACACAATCATAATGAATTGTTATTTACGAAAGTCACATTTATTTTCGATTGTAATGTGCAAATCTATACAAAAACTTATTGTTTAACGCAAGTTTGTGCTCGTATCCATACATTTGAAAACAGTCAAACTCAAACAAACTACGAGTTTGACTGTTTTTCACATTCTTATGTTGCCTTCTTGTACTTCTAAACTCACGCTCAACTATTTGTATTATTGCATTGTACAAACTCTATCAGGAGAGTAGTGTTAGTCTGTATCGAGTATCTCTAGTACACAACTGGTCTACGTAACGAAATATAGAAATCAGCAAAAGCAATCGAACTCAGGAGCATTGCGCCTGAGGTCAATTACAACCGGTGAATGAGCAAAGTAATCGAACTCATGGGCATTGCAACCGGTAATTGTACGCGCTATTGAAAATGCTGATTGGCAATAATGGCCACGTAAATTTGGCTTTTTCCGAGTTCGGAATCAAAGTGGCGAAGAGTCTAATTTTAACTATCAATCCAACTGATCTTTATACTCTAGATGAAATCTGAGAGTATATTGTGTTTGCCTTACCGTTTGTAACGCTAAGAAATAATGCTCGCACAGAGCCGCCAAGGATACAGAAATATTTGTTGTCGCTCAAAAACCTCGATTCCGAGTGACCGTCTGTCTGTCTGTCTGTCTGTCTACAGCATAACTCTCGAAAGCTTTGAGCTATAATGCTAAAAATTTGTGTGTGTCATTTTTAGCAAAAAAGTAACTTTAAGTTCGTGAATGGGCTACATCCCCCCACTCCTTCTACCCCCTCCCATACAAATTTCATGAAATTTCGAAATATTAATAAATTGATTTTTCATCTAAACTATTTAAGCTATCGACTTGATATTTAGGCCAAAGTATTATGATAGAGATGTTATTAATATCACGGAATATTGGCCCGATCCCCTTACCCCTTCTACCCCCTCCCATACAAATGGACAATTTTGAAAAATACATATTTTCGATTTTCATTGAAACTACTAAAGCTGCAAAGACGAAATTTTGTCAGAATTAATTCTTCTTTAATTGCAATTTATTTTAAAAATAATTATCATCTTCACCTCACTCCTTCTACCCCCTCCCATACAAATTTCACGAAATTTTGAAATTTAAATTAAATTATTTCTCTTCGAAACTGTTAAAGCTATCACCTTGATATTTCGTATAAAGTATACAAATAGAAATATTATTAATGCGAAAAAAATTTGTTTTGATCCGTACACTCCTTCTACCCCCTCCCATACAAATGTATAATTTTTGTTAAATGCATTTTATCGATTTCCATTCAAACTAGAAAAAGTACAAACTTCAAATTTTGCCAGAATTTGTTTCTTAGCAATAGAAATAAGTGTTAGAAAAAATTTTCAGCTCCGCTTCACTCCTTCTACCACCTCCCATACAAATATCTGTATTATAAATTCAAGAAAAGCATTTCTCTTTCAAGTGTATGAGCTATCGACTTCGAAATTTAAGCAAAGCATGGTGATAAGGCTGATGATAAGCAGTTTCAAAATCGTCTTAAACGCTCCACTTCCTCTGCCACCTCTCATACAAATGTCCCAATTTCAGAAAATCTATAACCAAATTCTTTAAAAATAATGAAAACTAAAAACTTTAAATTCAGCAAAAAACATTTTGCATGCCATGCTCGGTGTTATATACGAAAAATACAGACTTGCCCCTCTACTTCTACCACCTCCCATGCTAAAGTCTCTATTCACTATTTGAAAGAATTTGGGATAACATATTTTCCGGTATCTTAAAGTCGTTTCCATCTCATCTAGAGTATCATCAGCTTTAAGCCCAATCATAATTCTGTTATGTTTTTATTTAACATCGAGACAAGTTAAAATTGGGTCTCCGGGTGTTTAATTCCTAAGAACTAAACACAACAGTTAAAATATCTGCCAAAAAAGTTGGCCGCAACTTTTATTTATTTGAAACGATCACTTGAACTACATTTAAAATGCTTTGTACAAAATCAATTGTTGTAGTAAAATCCACCGGTGTAATTTATGTATATTCATTTGTAAGCAATGGACTATGGAATTGCAAAATTGTGATACCATTTTGTTTTCAGCTTTCAATACCTTCGTTGCTTTGTTTTTCATTGAAATTAGTCGAAATTATACTTCTGTATGGGTGTAGCGTAGTAGGCAGCGAAAGCTTAAGTTCAAATCCCGGTCGACGATAAGCCCATCAGATTGCCTGCGTGGTCATATCTAGGCCATCTCATTCTGCAAAAATGAAAATTCCGAGATATCGGGTTGTACGAAGGACGTTCGGCAAAGACAAAATAATTATGTTAAAGAACCTGAAGATCAGCCCATTAAGGTCCAATTCGGACTATAGTGCCATAGAAGATGATATTTTTGCATAGGAAAGAGTAGAGGGAGAGGAGGGATCTCAAAATTTTTGGTAGAACTACGTTTTAAATATTTTTTAAAGTGTTAGTAGCAAATTTTAAGTTCATAGCTTTTATTCTGTTGGTGATAATTCATTTATTAAAAATTGTCGTATTGCTAATTTTGTATGGGATAGGGTGAAAACTCTTGTGTTAGTAAGAGCCCTATTTAGCTGCATAACTGTTTCAGTAAGAATTATTATTTTTCTTTTTTGTATATCATATGGATCTGGACGTTCAAAAGTTGAACTTTGAATCATCCTCCAAAGCTCTAAGATAATTATTCGAAATTTTTAGTATATAGGCTCCCCACCTTACTCTCCACCCTAAAAATTAAAATGTTTGTTAAAATTATAGGGGAACTAGCTCTGCTAGTGTCATACACAGGGGCGAATAAACTGATCGGTTGACACCAGATTAATGCTCTTTTGCATAAACTTGCGGATTCATTGTTTGCTTCGCCATACATAAGATATTTTTGTCTTCTATCAATAAAATGTTTTTTTCCCCTGGTTTTCTTTCTAATTTACATACGTATCCCATATAAAATCCATGGTGGTATCTGTGTATCATAGCACTAAATGTAATCTATCTATGGGGTGCATCAACAAGACGTGTAGGATTTGCTTACAAGACCCAATCAGAGAATGGCGCTGCTGGTGGTCGGCCGGCTACAGTTCTTGAGTCAATTAGATCTTCTAATCATGTAGAATCGAATCTTTCGTCAACATTGTATTGACGTGGAAAGGTCGAGTTCTTGAGCACGGTGACAAATGGAGGTGTTTGGGTGGTTTTCAACACTGTCCTTCATTGCTGCGATATTTTCGGTCGAACGTCCGGGGCGAAGTCGTTTCGGTGTCTTCACATCTTGCACTGAGCCAGTCTCCTGGAATTTTTCGAGTACTTTGCGCACACACGTCTCAGAAGGCATATGATTGCGATCAAAATTTGCTCGAATTTTGCGCATAGTAACTGCGATTGAACGCGAATTTTCGTAATAAAATTCAATGACGGTGTAGCATTCTATGGTAAATGTCACAAATGTCAACATTTGACAACTCTCAAGCGGCCAGCTCTCAAATAATAGACCTTTCCAACCCTACACCTCTTGCTCAAACATCCTACATATAAATAAAAATTAAATGCTTTTCGTTGGTAAGCGCATCACTTGAGAAAATTCAGGAAAAAACTGAAAGTGCTTTTTTCTTCGGTACAATTACAAAGTTAAGTCGGAAAATTCGGACAAACTGCGAAAATCATAATTTTTGTATGCACTCTTGATCATAACTGACGCTATGAAGGATATATTTGGTTGATTCTGTTTTTGTTTTGTTCGTTGTGCTTCTGGGATGGAAATATTTCAATTGAAAAAAAAATCTGGAAGATTTTGAGAAATATGTGGAAAAACGTATCCCAGCCTAAATTAAAATAAGTTTACATTTGTTTTTACTTTTCTGTTGTTTCGCGATCTGTCCAACAAATGTAGTTATTTGATTTCTAATCCAATTTATTGCAATCGAAATCGCAATATAAATAAAACGCCTTGATATTCATTGTGATTTCAAGTTTAGTGGAAGAAAATAAATCATTTGGTTGACATGAAATTTTGACTTAATTCGATTGTGACTTAAATTTTGGAATGAAACCGCATGGTTTTAAGTCGATCACATTCCAGGCACATAATATATTTGCAGCATTTCAACTGCCGATTAGAGATGGGAGCTGGAAATGGCAATGGTAGACTAACTAAAATCACTGTGACAGCCCGGAACTGTAATGACCCAGCTCCATCACAGTGAGTGGAGGCTTTGGAGCAATCACTATCACAGCACATTGCCAACTGGCGATTTGCTGTGCATTGATTGGTTTGGTACAATGCTGGTATGTTAACGACACACAGTGATGGCTGTGAAGATTGATTAGATCAAAAAAGGTCTGTTTGGCGAAATGCTGCGATCTTGATATTATTTTTGGCACTGAGGGAGTGGGGCAAGGCCTCGAAAAATAGCAAAATCTGAAAATTTTCACCTGATTTAGAGTTTTTTTAAATTTCTGGCGTTCTACTAAACTACATTGAAAATTGCAGACATTTAGAGCTTTTATTTGAGTTGTACAAAGTTCAATTTGGTTTATCTAAACCTGAAGTATTGACTATTTTAACCCACGTTTTTTTCAAAGAATTAGTGGTTTTATAAAAAAAAATGATTATCTCACAAACTGTTAAAAAGATATTCTACCAAAAGTTGCGACATTGCCTCCTAATAAATGCACTTTTAATAATTGTGGGAATCAGAACACATTTTGAATTATCAATGTCTTATTCTCAATTCTATGACTTTGCTTAGTCATTTTTTGTTGCGATATTTTGAATACTACTGTTTGTTTAGATTCAATTGTACCAAAGTATGACTCAATAGTTGACCATATTCCAAAATCACAACATCATAGCTTTTTTGTCACAATGACATGCCCGGAGCATCACAGGTCGGAGCTGTGACAGAAAATTGCTGATTGAATTCATCTCGCATGTAAAGTTTCCCATTGGCGCACTTTTGAATGTACTCCTCCTCAAATTTATTATCCATGGGCACAATCGTTAATAGATACAATGATCATTCAGAAATACGTTTTTTCTCATTTTTACTTTCTTTACACATTTCCAATAGCTTTTCACAAATTCACAAAACAAATTTATTGAAATTTGGACAGGACAACGTCTGTCAGGTCAGCTTGTTTTACTTTATTTTTCTAATAATAAAGTATTGTGATCGGCACAACAAAAATTGCTCCCCTGATATTTTGTTTTTTCGCATTTCATTACTAAATTAGCCTAAAAATGCAAAAAAAAAAAATCTGTCTGTCCGTACGCCGTAGGTGTACGCTCCAACTACATTCAAAGACCCATATCTCCGAAATCCTTATAGATAGAGAATTAATTTCTGGGTGGACTGCAGATTGGGTGGAGAGATTCCATTGCTTAAGGTTAGTGTGGGATGAAATGTGGAGGCGTGGGGAGGGTTAAGATCGAAAACTGCGATTGCTAATATCTCTTCTACGAATACAGATAGAAAGCTGATACTCGACATTCGGGTACATTCATGTATGGGAAAAAAGTGAAAATAAATTATTTTTTTTATCCAGTAGGGTACAGAGGGGGGAGGGGAGGCTTAACACTAATTGTTGCTCCAATTTTTTTTTTTTTGTAAATGGCTATGTCTATGAAACTACTCAACAAAATGCGTTTATATTTTACAGCCGAATAGGGGACTCATACGTTATTTTTAAGGGGGAGGGTTAGGAGGGTTTGGTGCAATGAAAAACACTTAAATATAATATATCGACTATCTATCAAGGTATTAAATTGAAACTTGGAACATGTATTAAGCTATACTAGCGAAATAGAAAAATACAGCATCTGGACATAATAATAGTTTCCCCCACTGGAAAGCATTTTAAAAATGGTGCACTTTTCAAAATTTCAAACCGGTATATCTCAAAATCGAATGCAGATATTAAGTTGAAATTTTGTGGGAAGGGTGTAGAGGAAGATATACATAGGGCAAAAATAATAATTTCAACCATAGCTATTATCTACCAAGGGGAGCCTTAATTTCCACAAGGCATTTCATGTGAAATAAAAAAAAACTTCAAATTTTTGATTGTAATTTTAAGCTAGAAGATTTAAAATTTAAAATTAGTTCACAGAAGTTTAAAATATTAGGTCTGGGAAAAAAGTTCGTGGCCGATAAATGACGTCAATAACAAATAACTCAGGAAACACAGACCGCTGCGACATCACTAGACACTCGTTGGAAAGGTGACACTTCGAGTGTTGCTTTGAATGTATAAACATCGAAATTGGTGCAGTGGTTGGAAAGTTGTTTGCGTTTGAAAATGGAAAAAAGTATTGGAAAATTGCGCTGTATTTTGCAATATTATTATGATAAAGGGAAGAACGCTGCCTGCGGCTTGTGAAAAAATGTGTGATGTGTACGATGAAGGTACTTTATAAAAATCTACTGCGCGGAAATGGTTCACTCGCTTTCGTTCTGGTCATTTTGATGTGAAAGATGAGTCACGCTCTGGTCGCCCAATCACTGAAATAGCTGATGAAATTCTTGAAAAAGTTCAGAAAGATAAGCATATCAGCAGTATCAATATTAGTATGGAGCTAGGTATTGACTACAAAACTGTTTTGAACCATTTACACAAAGCTGGCTATAAAAAGAAACTCGATGTATAGGTTGCTCATGAGTTGAGCGCGAAAAACATGATAGAGCGAATTAAAATCTGCGATGCGTTGCTGAAACGCAATGAAACCGATCCATTTCTGAAACGTGCCATAACCGGTGATGGAAAATGGGTCGTGTGCGACAATCGGAAGCGTCAAAGATCGTGGACAAGGAATGGTGAGCCGTCACAAGCGTTTGCGAAGCCAGTATTGATGCCGAAAAAGATGATGCTGTATGTATGGTAAAGTGTTAGGTAGCAAATTTTAAGTTCATAGCTTTTATTCTGTTGGTGATAATTCATTTATTAAAAATTGTCGTATTGCTAATTTTGTATGGGATAGAGTGAAAACTCTTCTGTTAGCAAGAGCCCTATTTAGCTGAATAACTATTTCAGTAAGAATTACTATTTTTTTTTTTTGTATATCACATGGATCTGGACGTTCAAAAGTTGAACTTTGAATCATCCTCCAAAGCTCTAAAATATTTATTCGAAATTTTAAGCATTTAGGCTCCCCACCTTTCTCTCCACCCCAAAAATTAAAATGTTTGTTAAAATTATAGGGGAACTAGCTCTGCTAGTGTCATACACAGGGGGCGAATAAACTGATCGGTTGACACCAGATTAATGCTCTTTTGCATAAACTTGCGGATTCATTGTTTGCTTCGCCATACATAAGATATTTATACTCTAGATGAAATCTGAGAGTATTATAAGTTTGCTCTAAAGTTTGTAACGCCAAGAAATAAGGCTGCTCGAAAACTATAAAAGCTATTGGCCTGAAATTTGAAATATATTACTTTTATGATAATATCAATCTACCGTATAAAAATTATGCGTGTCCGCCCCCTCCTTCTACCACCTCCCATACAAACTATACTTATCATGAATTACTCTAAGCCAATTTACTGAGTGCGTATAAAATTTAGCGAGCTAAAATTGTGCACTAAATATTTATTTAAAATTGTTAGTAAGGCTAAAAAAAATTAGACGATTAGCTTCACCCCTTCTACCCCCTCCCATACAAAATGACACAATTTCGCAATTCGACTATAAATAGATTTGCTCGAAAAGTATAAAAGTTATTAGTCTGAATTTCGGGATATATTACTTTTATAATAATTTCAATATACTGTGTACAAATTATTTGCGTCCTCCCTCTCCTTCCAACTCCTCCCATACAAACTGCACTTTTTCATGAAATGCTCTAAGCCGATTTTCTCAGAACATATAACATTTATCGAGCTCATATTTCGTAATAAATACTTATTTAGCATTATCACTAAGATCAAAAAAAAAATTTTGATTAGCTTTACTGCTTCTACCCCCCATACAATATGACGCAGTTTCACAACTTCACAAAAAATTTATTTTCTTGAAAAGTATGAATGCTACCAGTCTCAAATTTAAGAAATGTCAATTTTATGATATTCTTAGTTATTTCTGAAAAAATCACTAAAATCCCCCCACTCTTTCTACCACCTCCCATACAAACTGCACATTTTCTCTAAATCTAACACACTAATTTTCTCAACTCCTATTCAATTTTTGGAGTAAGCATTTTGTATAAAACATTTTTATAGCTACTTTAGCATGATGGGGAAAAAAATAGTTCAATGCTATCACCCCTTCTAACACTCCTCATACAAAATTTCTTGGGATCACAAAAAATTCATCTAGAGTACCGTAAGATTGCGCTTTACGCGCAATCGTAGCCCTGTTATGTTTTTGTCTTATATCAATAAAATGTTTTTTTTTCCCTGGTTTCTTTCTAATTTCCATACGTATCCCATATAAAATCCATTGTGGTATCTGTGTATCATAGCACTAAGTGTAATCTATCTATGGGGTGCATCAACAAGACATGTAGGATTTGCTTACAAGACCCAAACAGAGAACGTACGGCGTTGCTGGTGGTCGGCCGGCTGCAGTTCTTTTTTACCTTTGATGATCACGTGAATCACATAGCTGGGAAAGCGAACGCTATCCTCGGTTTTGTTAGGAGACAATCGCAAGAATTCAATGATTTCTTTGCAACGAAAATGTTGTATTGTACATTTGTCCGATCTATCCTAGAACATGTTAGTCCTATCTGGTCACCATTTTATTCCATTCACATAGATAGGATCGAACCAGTTCAGCGTCGGTTCTTAAGGTTTGTCCTTCAGGGCCTTCCCTGGTCCGATCCACTCAGGTTACCGCCATATGTTGATCGTTTAAATCTGCTGTCTATGGATTCCCTTGAGAAATGGCGGATACATGCCAGAGTTGTTTTTGGTTTTAAAGTTATTTCAGGTATAATTGACTCTGAAAAATTGCTGTCTATGATTAAATTCAACGTCCCACAAGTAAAAAGTCAGCTTTCTTGATTTGTTTGATTTATATATATTTATATACCTAATTCTGTTTAATTATTTTTATTCTTTTTTATTGTTTCCAACTGTGCATAACTGTGGATAAATGTAGTAATCAATTTTTTGATGAAATAAATTATTATTATTATTGAGTCCATTAGACCTTCTAATCATGTAGAATCGAGTCTTTCGTCAACGTTCGCTGCAGTGTGGACGTGGAGAGGTCGAGTTCTTAAGCACAGTGACGAATGGAGGTGTTTGGGTGGTTTTCAACACTGTCCTTCATTGCGGCGATATTTTCGGCCGAACGTCCAGGGCGAAGGTGTCTTCACCTCTTGCACTGAGCCAGTCTCTTGGAATTTTTCGAGTAGGTTGCGCACACACGTCTCAGAAGGCATATGATTGCGATCAAAATTTGCTCGAATTTTGCGTATAGTAACTACGATTGAACGCGAAAAAAATTACGCAATAAAATTCAATGACGGTGTAGCGTTCTATGGTAAATTTACCGCGTTTATAGATGACAAATGTCAGCATTTGACAACTGTCAAGCGGCCAGCTCTCAAATAATAGACCTTTCCAACCCTACACCTCTTGCTCAAACATCCTACATAAAAATAAAAATTAAATGCTGTTCGTTGGTAAGCGCATCATTTGAGAACGGCTGGATCGATTTTGTTATTTTTTTAAAATGTTCGTAATAGTCCGAATAAGGTTTTTAGAGAAAGAAAAACTCAGGAAAAAACTGAAAGTGCTTTTTCATTCGGACAAACTGCAAAAATCATAATTTTTGTATGCACTCTGGATCATAACTGACGCTAGGAAGGATGTATTTGGTTGATTCTTTTTTTGTTTTGTTCGTTATGCTTCTGGGATGGAAATATTTCAATTGAAAAAAAATCTGGAAGATCTTGAAAAATATCTGGAAAAACGCATTCGCGATCTGTCCAATAAATGTAGTTATTTGATTTCTAATCCAATTTATTGCAATCGAAATCGCAATGTAAATTGTGATTTCAAGTTTAGTGAAAGAAAATAAATCATTTGGTTGACATGAAAATCTGACTTAATTCGATTGTGACTTAAATTTTGGAACAAAATCGCATGGTTTTAAGTCGATCACATTCCAGGCACATAACATATTTGCAGCATTTCAGGTGCCGATTAGAGATGGGAGCTGGAACTGGCAGTGATAGACTAGCTAAAATCACTGTGACAGCTCGGAACTGTAATGACCTAGTTCCATCACAGTGAGTGGAGGCTTTGGAGCAATCACTATCACAGCACATTGCCAACTGGTGATTTGCTGTGCATTGACTGGTCTAGAACAGAGCTGGTATGTTAATGACATACAGTGATGGCTGTGGAGATTGATGAGATCAAAAAATGTCTGTTTGGCGAAATGCTGCGATCTTGATATTATTTTCGGCACTGAGGGAGTGGGGCAAGGCCTCGAAATATAACAAAATCTTCAAATTTTCACCTGGTTTAGAGTTTTTTTTTAGATTTCTGACGTTCCTAAACTACACTGAAAATTGCAGAGATTTAGAGCTTTCATTTGAGTTGTACAAAGTTCAATTTGGTTTATCTAAACCTGAAACCTAAATTATCATTAAACGGCTGTGTGTCATACGCTTATTTAGCTAAATTACCAAAATAGTAATCATTTAGCAGCTAAATCATTTCGTCATGCTCTCAGCTAAATCATCTCATTTAGCTAAATCCTCCTTGCAAAATTTGATTGCCTATTGGCTATGCAATTCAACTTTTTAAAAATATGACAGATGAGTGAGTGGCTCTCCTTAATTAGCAAAGTGCTGTGTGTCACCAATCTACTAACGATGAAGACGAGCTAAATTACGAATTAGCCAAATTATAATTAGGACCGCTATGTGTCAATGGTATAAATCATCTCGTCATGCTCTCAGCTAGATCATCTATCTCATTTAGCTAAATCCTCTCATTTTTCTCATAATTTAGGCTATAACGATGAAGAATGTAGTACTAGAGTTGGAGCTTTCATAAAAGCTTCGTCGTGCAAGAGAGAAGAAAAGTCATTTTCTGACAGCTCTGAATTATACAAAATCTTGGAATCGTAATTTAAACGCCTAGCTATGAAAGATGACTCGCAAACGATTCTAAAACAGGACAAAGGATCGTTTTTCTTCTTTTGTCCCCTTCCTTGTAAAATTTTATTGCCTATTGGCTATACAATTCAACTTTTCAAAAATATGACAGATGAGTGAGTGGCTCTTCTAATTTAGCAAAGTGCTGCGTGTCACCAATCTACTAACGACGAAGACGAGCTAAATTACGAATTAACTAAATTTAATAATTAGGACCACTATGTGTCAATGGTATTAGTCAAATCTCCTACTGACCTCTATAGTCAGTGTAATAATAAGTTCCAAAATTATAATTAGACTGGACTAAAGTGCCAATAATTTGATTTGTCGCCGATGTAGAAAAAAAAGCATCCTGCAAAGTAGTGTCAGTTACATAATATCTTGCCGTGCCGTACGCCCTACATATGGACTCATATCTCCGAGATTGTTAAAGATAGGAAGTTAATTTTTGAGTCGATTGTAAATATGGTAATAGAGTTCCATTATCTAAATTTAGCGTGCGATTATTTACATGCAATAGTCCTGCGTGAGGGTTTGAAACCGCTCATGTTCATCATGAGCTGTAGAAGTGGGAATCAGAACACTTTGAATTATCAATGTCTTATTCTCAATTATATGGCTAAGCAAATTTTGTGTTGTGATATTTTGAATACTACTGTTTGTCCAGATTCAATTGTACCAAAGTATGACTTAATAGTTGACCAAATTCCAAAATCACAACCGCGACAAAATCACAGCTTTTTTGTCACAATGACATGTCCGGAGCATCACAGGTCGGAGCTGTGACAGAAAATTGCCGATTGAATTCACCTCGCATGTAAAGTTTCCCTTTGACGTACTTTTGAATGTACTCCTCCTCAAATTGATTATCCATGGGCACAATCGTTAATAGATACCTATACAATGATTATTCAGAAATACGTTATTTTTCTCATTTTTACCTTCTTTACACATTTCCAATAGCTTTCCAGAAATTGACAAAACAATCATAAACAAGTTTATTGAAACTTGGACAGGACAACGTCTTTACTTTATTTTTCTAATAATAAAGTATTGTGATCGGCACAAAAAAAATTGCTACCCTGATATTTTGTTTTTTCGCATTTCATTACTAAATTAGTCTAAAAATGCAAAAAAAAATCCGTCTGTCCGTACGCCGTACGTGTACGCTCCAACAACATTCAAAGACCCATATCTCCGAAATCCTTCTAGATAGAGAATTAATTTCTGAAAGGACTGCAGATTGGGTGGAGAGATTGCTTAAGGTTTGAAGAGTGTGGGATGAAAGGTGGAGGCGTGGGGAGAGTTAAGATCTGCGATTGCTAATATCTCTACTACGAATACAGATAGAAAGCTGATACTCGACATTCGGGTACATTCATGTATGGGGAAAAAGTGAAAATAAATTATTTTTCTTATCCACTAGGGTACAAAGATGGGAGGGGGCTTAAAACCAATTGTTGGCCCAATTTTTTTTTGTAAATGACTATATCTTTGAAACTACTCAACAAAATGCGTTTATATTTTACAGCCGAATAGGTTACTCATACGTTATTTTTAAGGGGGGGTTAGGGGGGGCTTGGTGCAATGAAAAACATTTAAATATAATATCTCGACTATCTATCAAGATATTAAATTGAAACTTGGAACATGTATTAAGCTATACTAGCAAAATAGAAAAATACAGTTTCTGGACATAATAATAGTTTCCCCCACTGGAAAGCATTTTAAAAATGGTGCACTTTTGAAAATTTCAAACCGGTATATCTCAAAATCGAATGCAGATATTAAGTTGAAATTTTGTCAGATTATAGAATTATGTGACCTATAATATATATTAGAAAAATTTTTAAGTGGGAAGAATGTAGAGGAAGATATACATAGGGAAAAAATAATAATTTGAGCCATAGCTATTATCCACCGAAGGGGGGCCTTAATTTGCACAAGGTATTTCATGTGAAATAAAAAAAACTCCAAATTTTTGATTGTAATTTTAAGCTAGAAGCTTTAAAATTTAAAATTAGTTCACAGAAGTTTAAAATATTAGGTCTGGGAAAAAAGTTCGTGGCCGATAAATGACGTCAATAACAAATAACTCAGGAAACACAGACCGCTGCGACATCACTAGACACTCGTTGGAAAGGTGACACTTCGAGTGTTGCTTTGAATGTATAAACATCGAAATTGGTGCAGTGGTTGGAAAGTTGTTTGCGTTTGAAAATGGAAAAAAGTATTGGAAAATTGCGCTGTATTTTGCAATATTATTACGATAAAGGGAAGAACGCTGCGCAGGCTTGTGAAAAAATGTGTGATGTGTACGATGAAGGTACTTTATCAAAATCTGCTGCGCGGAAATGGTTCACTCGCTATCGTTCTGGTCATTTTGATGTGAAAGATGAGTCACGCTCTTGTCGCCCAATCACTGAAATAGCTGATGAAATTCTTGAAAAAGTTCAGAAAGATAAGCATATCAGCAGTATCAATATTAGTATGGAGCTAGGTATTGACTACAAAACTGTTTTGAACCATTTACACAAAGCTGGCTATAAAAAGAAGCTCGATGTATAGGTTGCTCATGAGTTGAGCGCGAAAAACATGATAGAGCGAATTAAAATCTGCGATGCGTTGCTGAAACGCAATGAAACCGAGCCATTTCTGAAACGTGCCATAACCGGTGATGGAAAATGGGTCGCGTGCGACAATCGGAAGCGTCAAAGATCGTGGACAAGGAATGGTGAGCCGTCACAAGCGTTTGCGAAGCCAGTATTGATGCCGAAAAAGATGATGCTGTATGTATGGTGGGACTGGAAGGGAATCGTCCACCATGAGCTTCTTTCAGTTGGTAAGACAACCAGAGAGATTACGCCAGGCAGTTGAAAGCAAACGGCCCGAATTAAATAATAGGAAAGGTGATGTCTTTCATCATGATAACGCTCGACCACACTCCTTCGATGATCCGTCAAAAATTGCGAAATTGGTTGGGAAGTTTTGACGCATGTACCGTATAGTCGAGGCATAGCACCCTCTAACTATCACTTGTTCCGATCTCTGCAGAATTCTCTCAATGGAATTAAGCTGGTTTCAAATTAAGTCTATGAAAACCACTATATTCAGTTTTTCAATCAGAAACCACAGAAGTTCTTCACCGATGGCATCATGTCTCTACCCGAAAAATGGCGAATATTGTCGATAATAAATAAATTCATTTTCACACTATAAGAAAATCAGTTGAATTTTACTAAAAAACGCCACGAACTTTTTCCAGACCAACTGGTTGAATACCCAAAATTTCTACCCCCTCCCATACAAAAACATTTTTTCGACCAATTCTAAGAAATCACTTATTATCAAACCACTAAAAGCTATCAACTTGAAATTTTGTACAAACTTTTTTTAAAATATTTAAAACAAAGTTGCATCAAACGTTTTAAAACCCCCTTGCCCTTCTACCTCCTCTCATACAAAAGAATGATTTCGACCAATTTCAATAACTAATAACCAACAAATTAAAAGCTACGAAATTGAAATTTTGTACGAACGTCTTTCAAAATAAAAAGAATAAAATTGTATACATTTTGCGAATCCCTCACTTCCTTTATTCCCTCCCATACAAATGTCTGGTTTCGTGCACATAGAATACACCGAATTTCATACGAATTCTAAGCAACTTCTTTCATGGGTAAAACTAACATTCTACATTGTGATATTTAAAAAAAATTTTATTTTGGTAGGCAGGTAGGACTGTCCTTAACTATTATCCAAAAAATTAGCGCGGTCTATTAATCAATTTGTTTACAGCAGCTGGTTGAATGGGTACACCTCAGTGCCCCACGGCGATTTTTACAATGGATAAAAATATGGAACAAAAAATTTGTCTCAAATTTTGTGTTTCCAACCAAATTTCGTGTGCAGAATCATTGCGAATGACGGAGAAGGCTTAGGGTGATTCAGTACAATGAAAAACACGAGCATTCGAGTAGTTCAATGCCTTTAGGGACAGTCGAGAGATTCTTGAAGGCATGCCTCGTTCTGGACGACCTCCGACCTCTTGAACTGACGAAAACATTTAAAAAATTAAAGAAATGGTGCTCATCATGCCAATGTTAGGGAGATAGCAGAAGAGCTCGAAAGCTCTTGAAAGTCCGTTCGTCCGATTTTGGGGATACTTTGGCCATGAAACGCATCCTTGCTCGACTCGTTCCAATAAAGCTGAAATTTCTTAAAAAAAAAGTTCCGCGAACATGTCACTTTGGATATGCTTGATCGTGCGAATTCTCAACCCACATTCATGGAGCGCATCATAACTGGTGATGAGGCATGAGTCTGTGAGTTTGACATGCAAACCAGTCAACAATCATCGAAATGGAGGAAAAAAATGAGCCGAAACCGAAAAAAACACGCTAAAGCCGCTCAAAAATCAAGACGATGCTCATTATTTTTTTCGATATTCGAGGTTTGATCCATCATGAATTCATTTCTGAGAGACAAATGGTCAATAAGGAGTACTATTTGACCGTATTGAAGCGTTGGCATGAGCAAATCCGTAAAAATCGGACGGTATTGTAGAATGAGAGTTCATGGATTTTTCACGATGAACTTAAATTGTGACCGAATTTGAGGCCAAAAAGCAATGAATTCCATCAATCAACCACTGTATTCACCAGATTTGGCTCCGTGTGACTTTTTCCCATCCTCGAAACTAAAATTACCGCTCCGTGGAGTCCGTTTTCAGTCAACCGAGGACATAAAACGAAAATCGCTGTGGGGTACTGAGGTATACCCATTCAACCAGCTGCTGTAAACAAACAAAATAATTAAGGGCAGCCCTACCTGCTTACCAAAAATTTTTACCCCAGAGTAATTTTATTTACAAAGTGCCCTTACTTTGTGGTCGCAATGTATACAGACCATTTTGAACGAGTTTCAAGCAATAAATTAAACACTTATCAACATCCACCCAACCTTTCTACCCCCTACCCTTCCATCCATACAAACCCAAACTTAAATAGACAAATGAAATATTGGTTATGAATGCTGGAGCTATTGGTCGTAATCGCTTTTAAGGGAAGAACTACCTAAAATATGAACTGCCAACAAGTCGGGCGAAACTTTATTATTCTTGGGACAAGTTGCGGATGAGTGGAAAGTCAATATGCAGGTTAGAGTGGTTGGGGAAGGCTAAGTGAAAGGGAGTTCTTGGGCAGGGCTGTTGTCAATTTAACAATATTTCATTCGGTTTGGTGAATGTTTTCACAGTGCATTTCGAAATGAAAGAAAAGATTTCCGGATTCTACACTGTTACGCTTTATTATTCGTGACGTTTCGGTCTCTGCTGAACAGTATAGAATCTGGAAATCTTTTCTTTCAATATTTCATTCGTTTCTGCAAGTTTGGGTTTTTATGAGGGGAGGAGGAGTGGTAATAGTAAGGGTGGGTGGATGTTAATAGCTTTTTAATTAATTGCTTGAATCACGTCCAATATTCTCTCTATAGAATGTGTTTCATAGACGAAGTTGCATAGAATTTTCATAAAATTCGGTGTATTTTACATTCACGAAACCGAACATTTGTATGGGAGGTGGTAGAGAAGGTAGGGGAATCGTAAAATTTGATATGTAGTTTTATTTTGCTTCTCTTGTAAGGTGCTTGTACAAAATTTCAAGTTCGTAGCTTTTAGTTATTAGTTGATTTAATGAAATTAGTCGAAATCATAGTTTTGTATGGGAGGGGGTAGAAGGGCAAGCGCGATTTCAAAACTTTTAACGTAATTTCATTTTAATTATTTTTGTAAGTTTTTATGTAAAATTTCAAATTGATAGCTTTAAATAGTTAGGTGATAATTGATTTCTTGAAAATGGTCGAAAAATAATTTTGTATGGGAGGGGGTAGAAGTTTTAAAGGTTTTCGACCAGTTAATATTTCGTATATTTAGGGATTTTTTTTAAAATGTATTTCCCAAACTTTCAAGTTTCTACCTTAAAATTTCACTCAAAAATTTTCAGTTTATGTGTTTTTTTCAATGCACATTAAACACCTTGTGCACGTTAGACCGGGGGGTCAGTTTATAACAATTATGGATCAAATTATTATTATTTTTCTATGTATATTAAATAGTTGTATCCACATGCAAAATTTAAATTTTGTATCTTTCACCAGAGCCCTAAAAAAATCACTCAAAATTTTCGACATTTTTGCTTATCATCTCCCTCCCCTTACACCTCCTAACTTAAAATTGTTACCAAAATTAAAAACTACGTAGATCTACAATCTGACAAATTTTCGATTTGATATCTGTATTCTTTTTTGAGATATAAGGATTTGTAATTTTGAAAACTGCGCCATTTTTGAAATACTCCACATTTCCCCCCACTACTATTATTTCAACATGTTATATTTTTTTTGGTATTTTCCTACTATAGCTTAATATACTTTTGAAGTTTCAATTACATAGCTTAATAAATAGCCGAGATATTGATTTTTAAGTGTTTTTCTCTGCACCCCCCCCTTACAATAATTAGCCACTCTCTAAGCTGATTCCAATGGAACTATATGTCACCTTAATGGTCCCAAAATATGAATTTTTTACAATAAGTAATTTCGAAGATATAGTCATTTGAAAAAATAGTTCGGCCGACAATTTGTTTTTAGCCCCTTCTTTTCGGACGCCAATGGATAAAAAAAATGAAATTATTTTCAGAGTTTGTCCCACAACCCTCTCTATATCTCTACTGATTTTCAACTTCCTATCTGCATTCGTGATGGAGATATTAGCAAGTGTAGTTTTTGACTTTTTTACTCCCCCCGCCTCCCCCTTCCACCTAATCCCTTTCAAAATTTAGAAAATAGAGCTCACTTACCCAATCAACAATCCACCCAAAAACGAACATTCTACCTTTAACGGTCTCGGAGATATGAGTCCATATGTACGGCGGGACGGAATTTTCTTGTTTGCATTTTCAGGCTAATTTAGTCATGAAACGCGAAAAATAATTTCAGGGTAGCAAATTTTTTTTTTCTTGTGTCGATCGCAATACTTTATGATTAGAATAATAGCGTAAAATTGAAAAAAAAAATCGATTTTTTTTATTTCCGATTAATAATGTAGACTGGATTCTAAATCGATTGCCAAAAACCACACCCCTCTCGAATGAGTAGAAGTGTTTCAAATAATGATGTAAACTTGTGCAGTCATGCATATTGACGCAGAGCTTGTAGCTTGGCGCTCGGATTACTCCCCAGCCGCGCCGCCCCACTGACCGAATCACCGCCCCCACAACCAGTACCACTAGCCCGGCAAATCAGGTTTTTTCTTTATAATCAAGAATTTTATATTACTATATAATTTGTGTATATATTTACATTTATTAAATAACTAAAATAAAACTTTTATTTGGTTTTCTACTTCCTCTGAAAAGTAGTGTTTTTATTATTTAGGTACGTTTCTAAAAAACTACACAACCTATCCACTTGATTTTTGTTTTTTTTTGGAAAGGTGGCACTATTGGCTGCTAACCGAGTAGGGGTTTTTTTTTAAATTTTGACTATGATTTTTTACAAGGTTTTTCTTGCACGAGAAAATTATTAAGCTTTGAAGCTTTATAGAAAATTCCATGTAAATTGTTTTTACTCGGCATTTACTCTATTTGCTAAGTTTCGAGTAAAATCTTCTTCTACAGCCCAAATCGGCCTCCTGAGTTTCAGGTTCCTTAACATTTTTTTTTTCATTATTTATTGTGGAAGGGTTATTAGACCTTCGCACAACCCTCTATCTACGAATTTTTTATTTTCGTGGATTGAGGTGACCAAGGCATACCCAAGCAGGCAGTGTACTGGAATTATGCGTCGATTTGAACTCATGACCTTCGCATTGTAGACCAACACGCTACCCACTAGGCTATACACTAGCTTTCGAGTAAAATACATACATACATGCCTGCAAAATTTGGACGAGTTCCTGACAAAAGCGTACCTCAACTTGCACTGAAAATGCTATTGAAAGCGATCTCCTTATGTGTTATATAATTTACAACAGTCGTGCCCTAGAAACCCCATTTACTTAGACTTTCCTTTCCAAAATAACCTGTATATCCTTAACTTGTCGCAAGATTAATAAATTTGCTCACGACTTGTTGGCAATTTATTTTGTAATAAATTAGAGTGGATCTCGTATGGTTTATATTTCGTCTTTTAATGAATGAAAAATTCAATACTCACGCAAATAAATATTAACCGGCTGTTTATCCGTAGTAAAACTGCATGTCTGATTCGCATCAACAGTCAAGTTGTAAACACCGAACTCACCTAGATTCGGTGTAATGTCACATAGCGCCGTCCTTGAATAATAATTACATATTTAAAATTGTGAAAAATACGAAAGTAAGAAAAATGTTATCAGGGTTGAGGATTCACTTACTCGTTTTCAAAGGCGTAGGTCCCGGTATCATTATCGAATACTTTGAAGGAAACCCCCCGAGCAGTGTTGACCTTTAAATGGTTGTGTTTATGAGGCAGTAGTTCGTGCAGTTTTGTAAAAGGGCACTAAAGCAGAACAGAGTTTTAGAAATGATAAGCAAACAGAGTATAAAGACAAACCTTAAAGCACTCCTGAGACAGAGAGTACAACCAAACTGTCTTATTCAAAGTTGAATGCAGCCGTAGATAAGCCTCGTCTACGCCAAGTTTCTCCATGTCCAGTTCGCGCCATATCTTGCTCGTGTATTCCGTCCAGCTTCCCATTATTCTGCGTCGTGAGCTAATTGTTAAGGCAATTACGACAAAACGATGCGGCCTTCACTTAGCTATCGAACGAGCTAGTGTCGTAGACAAGCTTGTTCCATAGAAGAATTTAGGAAGCAGATCGGTCGGCGATTGTTAATTCCGATAACCTATTTATTGCCGCTATTGTCTTTTTGTTTACCCACTTTATCACTACACACAACTGGAATCTAATCACACGCTTTTGCTCTTCAGATAGCACTTCGTTCGGGAGGAATTAATTGTTATCACTTATCAATAAATTAAATCAGCATTAGTACATCGTCCCAGAGAGGCGAACAGAAACTGTGTACCGCGTTGTTGCTTTCACTTTGCCCATCCGGCGCACTATGCAACTGAGAATGACTGTGGGGATTTGTTTTGTGTATTTTCTCGAGTAGGCGGTTAATTTATTTTTATTTGCGAGTTTCATTTTTATTAATCGTAATCGAAAGCTTCACATGTTCAAGGTACATTCCAGTTTTTTTTTTCTGTTACCCCCATTTTATTATTATTGCCGAAAATCTCCAACCCCTTCACTTATTTGTATACTTCTGTTTTTGTTGACGTCGAAGTAATTGATTAACAGCTGATTTATGGCAGAACGCGATGACAGATGCACGTTGCAGATAGACAGTCGTGGTCATAAAAAGTCAGAAGTACAGGAATTTTTTTTTTGCTTTTTCGTAATAAGTTCGTTTTTATACGCTAGAAGAAATCTGAGAGTATATTGTGTTTGCCTTACCGTTTGTAACGCTAAGAAATAATGCTCGCACAGACCCGCCAAGGGTACAGAAATATTTGTTGTCGCTCAAAAACTTCGATTCCGAGTTGCTGTCTGTCCGTCTGTCTACAGCATAACTCTCGAACGCTTTGAGCTATCGTGCTGAAATTTGTTGTGTGTCATTTTTGGCAAAAAAGAAACTTTAAGTTCGTGAATGGGCCACATCCCCCCGCTCCTTCTGCCTTCTCCCATACAAATTTCACGAAATTTCGAAATTTTCAGAAATTGATTTTTCATTGAAACTGTTTAAGCTATCGATTTGAAATTTGGGTCACAGTATCATGATATAGATGTCATTAATATGACGGAATATTGATCCGATCCCGTCTCTTCTTCTACCTCCTCCCATACAAATGCATAATTTTGAAAAATGCAGTTTTTCGATTTTCATTGAAACTAGCAAAGTTATAAAAACGAATTTTTGCCAAAATTAATTTTATTATAATTCCAATCAGAATTGAAAAAATTATCAACTTTATCTCACTCCTTCTACCCCCTCCCATACAAATTTCACGAAATTTTGAAATTTAAATTAAATTATTTTTCTTCGAAACTGTTAAAGCTATCAACTTGATATTTTGCATAAAGTATAACAATAGAAATATCAATAACGAGAAAAAAATGTGTTTTGATCCGTACACTCCTTCTACCCCCTCCCATACAAATGTATAAGTTTTGTTAAGTGCATTATATCGATTTCCATTAAAACTAGAAAAAGTATAAACTTAAAATTTTGCCAGAATTTGTTTTTTAATAATTGCAATAAATACTAAAAAAATTATCAGCTCCTCTTCACTCCTTCTACCCCCTCCCATACAAATATCTGTATTATAAAATCAAGAAAAGCATTTCTCCTTCGAATATATTAGAATTATCGAATTTGAAATTAAATCAAAGCGTGGTGATAAGGATGATGATAAGCAGTTTCAAAATCATCTTAAACGCTCCACTTCCTCTGTCACCTCCCATACAAATGCCTCAATTTCAGGAAAACTATGTCCAATTGAAAATAATGAAAGCTACACACCTTAAATTCAGCACGAAATATTTTGCATACCACATTAGGTGTCATATCCAAAAATTACAAACCTTCCTCCTCTCCTTCTACCACCTCCCATACGAAAGTCACTATTAATTATTTAAAAGAATTGGAGGTGACATATTTTCCGGTACATTGAACTCTTTCTCATTTCATCTAGAGTATCATATGATTGGGCTTTACGCCCAATCATAATTCTTTTATGTTTTGTTTGAATGCTTGTAGACCGAGAGCTGACTGTATAAAATAAACTGCCAACAAGTCGGGCGCAATTTTATTATTCTTGGGATAAGCTGGAAAGTCAATATGCAGGTTAGAGTAGTTAGGGAAGACTAACTGAAAGGGGGATCCAGGGCAGGGCTATTGTTAATTTAACACTTAATTGCGATTACGATCAATAGCTTCAGTACATATAATCAATATTTTATTCGTTTGTTTATAGAAGTTTGGGTTTTCATGCCAAAAGGGGTGAGGGGTGATAGTAAGAGTGGGTGGAGTTTCTTAATTGATTGCTTGAGCCAAGTTCAATATCCTCTGTATAGAATGTCAGTTTCATAGACGACGTTGCATAGAATTTTCATCAGATTCGGTGTATTTTAAATTCACGAAATCAAACATTTGTATGGTAGGGGGTAGGGAATCTTAAAATTTGTGA
The DNA here is from genome assembly GCA_963669355.1 of Chorisops tibialis. NCBI lineage: Eukaryota > Metazoa > Arthropoda > Insecta > Diptera > Stratiomyidae > Chorisops > Chorisops tibialis. The sequence goes on along the minus strand of OY770262.1, from coordinate 107,276,778 downwards.
TGTAGTCTATTTTCGTTTCTCTTGTAAGGTGCTCGTACAAAATTTCAAGTTCGTAGCTTTTAATTTTTTGATTTTTAGTTGATTTATTGAAATTGATCGAAATCATACTTTTGCATGGGAGGGGGTAGAAGGGCAGGCGCGATTTGACGCAGTTTCGTTTTAACTATTTTTAAAAGTTTTGAACTAAATTTTAAATTGTTAACTTTTAATAGTTAGGTGATAATTGATTTCTTAAAAATGGTCGATAAAATTTTGTATGAGTGGAGGTAAAAGTTTTGAAGGTATTCGACCATTTAATATTTTTATACTTTATATGAGATCTGACTATTATAAGTTTGCCACAAAGTTTGTAACGCTAAGAAATAAGGCTCGGAGAAAAAAATGAATGATACAGAAGTTCATCACTAAAACCGGATGTCCGTCCGTCTGTCCGTCCGTGTCCTCTCTAGCTTGAGGCGCGTTGATCTAGAAGTTTCGAATTTTGTACACGTCGTTTTTAACAAAAAAGTAAGGGCAAGTTCGTGAACGGGCCAAATTGCTCCACTCCTTCTACCCCCTCTCGTACAAAACGACACAATTACGCATTTTGTCACTAAACGGCTTTTCTCGAAAAGTATAAATGCTATTGATCTGAAATTTGGAATATAATACTTTTTTGAGGATTTCATTTAACTGTATAAAAATTATTTGTGTGCTCTCCCTCCTTCCTCCACCTCCCATACAAACTACACTTTTCATGAAACGCTGTAAATCAATTTACTCAGTGCGTATACAATGTATCGATTTGAATTTGTGCGCTAAATATTTAATTATTATTTAAACCAAAAAAAAAAAAAAAATTAGACGATTAGCCTTACCCCCTCTACCCCCTCCCATGCAAAATGACACAATTTCACAATTCGACAATAAACGGCTTTTCTCGAGAAGAATAAATGCTATTGATGTGAAATTTAGAATATATTACTTTTATAATATTTTCAATCTGGTGTACAAAAATTATTTGAGTCCTCCCCTTCCTTCCACTACCTTCCATACAAACTGCACTTTTTCATGAAATACTCTAAACAAATTTACTCAGTACGTATAAAATTGATCGAGCTGAAATTGTGCACTAAATATTTATTTAGAATTATTATATTAAAAACCAAAAAAAATACAATTTGACACAATTCAGCAACTTTACAAAAAGTCGATTTTCCTGAAAAGTATTAATGCTACTGATCTGCAATTTAAAATATGTCAAATAAATGATGTCTATAGTTATTTCTAAAACAGTCATTAATAACTCCTCCTTCTTCTACCACCTCCCATACAAACTACACAATTTCATTAAGTTCAATACACTAATTTTCTCAGTACCTTTTAAATTTTTGAATCCTAAATTGTGTGTAAAACATTTTGATAGGAACCTCATCGTGATGTGAAAAAATTATTTCAATGTCGTCACCCCCTCTACCACTTCCCCTACAAAATCTCTTAAAATAAAAAAAATTCTCTTTCATCTAAAGTATCGCACGATTGGGCTTTACGCCCACTTGTAGTCCTGTTATGTTTTTTAATGCATTTCGCAAATTTTTAAGTTTCTACCTCAAAATTTCTTTCAAAAATTTTCAGGTTTCTTTTTTTTTTTCATTGCACATGAAACAATTGTGAAACAAATTATTATTATACTCTAAATGAAATCTGAGAGTATATTGTGTTTGCCTTACCGTTTGTAACGCTAAGAAATAACGCTCGCACAGAGCCTCCAAAGATACAGAAATATTTGTTGTCACTCAAAAACCTCGATTCCGAGTCTGTCCATCTGTCTACAATATAATTCTCGAAAGCTTTGACCTATCATGCTGAAATTTGTCATATGTCATTTTTTAGCAAAGAAGTAACTTTAAGTTCGTGAACGGGCCATATCCCACTCCTTCTACCGCCTCCCATACAAATTTCATGAAATTTCGAAATTTAAAGAAATTGATTTTTCTTCGAAACTATTTCAGCTATTGACTTGAGAATTAAGTCATAGTATAATGATATAAATATCATTAACATCAAAATATTATGAACTGATCCCCTTACTCCTTCTACCCCCTTCCATACAAATGCACAATTTTCAAAAATGTATTTATTCGGTTTGGATTGCAATTAGCAAAGCTAAAAGAACCAATTTTTGCCATAACAAATTTTTTTACAATTGCAACCAATTTTGGAAAAACTATCAACTTCACCTCACTCCTTCTACCCACTAAATTCCAGAATTTTAATTAAATTATTTTTCTCAAAAACCGTCAAAGGTATCAACTTTAAATTTGGAGAAAAGTATTTCTAATACTCTTTCTTCCTCCTCCCATACAAATGCACAATTTTAGTAAATGCATTTAATCCATTTTCATTGAAAATATAAAAAGTACAATCTTAAAATTTTGTCAGAATTTATCTCTTAATAATTGCAATAAATACTAAAAAAAAATATGAACTTCGCTTCACTCCTTCTTTCACCTCCCATACAAATTTTTGTATTGGAAATGCAAGAAAAGTAGTTCTCCTTCGAACATATGATAGCTATCGTCTTTAAAATTTTAAGAAAGCAATGTGATTAGAATATTGATAAGCAGATTACAAATCATCCAAAACCTCTCACTTTCTCTGCCATCTCCCATACAAATGCCATAAATTCAGACAAAAATTGTTCAATTTCCTCGAAAATTATTAAAGCTACAAACTTTAAATTCAGCATGAAATATTTTGTATACTACGTTCGGTGTTACATACAAACATTACAAACCTCTCCTCTCTGCTTTTACCACCTCCCATACAAAAGTCAATATTTAGTATTCGAAAGAATTTGTGATGACATATTTTCCGGTACGGCTTTACGCCCAATCATAATTCTATTATGTTTTTTCTCTGCGCTTATTAAATAGATGTATCGACTTGGAAAGTGTAAGCTTTGTATGTTTCACCAAAGCCCTAAATAAACCACTCAAAATTTTCGACATTTTTGCTTACCACCTCCCTCCCCTTACACCCCCAACTAAAAATTTTTGCCAAAATTAAAGACTATGTAGCTCTACAATCTGACAAAATTTCAATTTGTTATCTGTACTCAGTTTTGAGACATAACGGTTTGAAATTTTGGAAAGTGCACCAATTTTTAAATGCTCCCCATTTTTCCCCATTACTATTATGTCCAAATATTGTATTTTTCTCGTATTTCGCTAGTATAACTTAATAAATGTTCCAAGTTTCAATTACATAACTTCAGAGATGGTCGAGATATTCATTTTAAAGTGTTATCTTACAATAATTAGCCTCCCTCTAACCTTTTCTGGTGGATCTGTACCACCTTAATGGTTCCAAAATATGTATTTAAAAAAATTCAGCCGACAATTTGCTTTAGCCCCCTCTTTTCGAACTCCAATGGATAAAAAAATTAAATTATTTCTTAAGTGTGTCCCACAAACCTCTCTATATATATATATATATATATATATATATATATATATATATTGTTGCGAGCTAGGGGATCGCCGATTTCAAGTAAAACACAATTCGTTTAAAAATATAAGGATAATTTATTTATTGCACTTTATACACAATTTCCCGATCACTTCACTAAATTCGCTCTAAAAACTTAATTCGCACAACCCAGTAACACCGCCGATCTATCGCTTTCGCTTACTTACACCGATAGGTGTTTTCCATGAACTTCGTTCAAAAACTGACTGCTATCGGTAGTTGCATTCTTTTTATAGTAAACATCCGTCAGACGATTTTAGGCGTGTGTCTTAACTAGAATGTTTGGGACTATTCGCGGCAATTCTGGGTGTGTGTCTATACTAGAATGTTCCGGGTTTTGCTTGAACGTTCTAGATGGCGTTTTACACAGTAGGGGATAATGTTCTACGTCATTCTCGGCCATTCGAAAAGAGAGATCGAATTGCGTGGTTGCCAGATTCATAACAATATATATCTGGGGTGTAAATATGAAACCGGAATTTGATCATAGAGGGCCTCACTGGTCAATGTGGTTATTGTGAACACGCGTCAGTGGCGCCATTTTCTTGTTTTGACATCGCACAAAGATTGTCAACTCATAACACTTCAAGTTTCATACGACAGAATAGTTTTTAATAACAGTGAACATGTCGAACTTTGTACCGCGGAACTACAATTTGCGAGCAGCTTTAATTTTCTGTTACCATTTGAAGAAAACTGCTGCTGAATCGCATCGAATACTTGTCGATGCTTACGGTGATCATGCTCTTGGTAATAAACAGTGCTTTGAGTGGCTTAAAAAATTCAAAATTGGAAATTTTGACGTGAGAAACGAAGAACGTGGAAAACCACCGAAAAAGTTTGAAGACAGCAGATTGCAAGTATTCTTGGATGAGGACGACGCTCAAACGCAGCCGTCGCCATACGTTTGAAAGCCATGGGAAAGATCCACAAGATGGGAAAATGGGTCCCACATGATCTCAACAAAAGACAGCAGGAAAACAGAAAAACCACTTCCGAAATGCTGCTCGCCAGATACAAAAGAAAGTCATTTCTCCATCAAATTGTGACTGGCGATGAAAAGTGGATTTATTTTGAGAATCCGAAGCGGAAAAAATCATGGGTAACTCCAGGCCAACCACCGACATCAACTGCAAGACCAAATCGCTATGCCCGGAAAACAATGCTCTGCGTTTGGTGGAATCAAAAGGGTATGAGCTGCTGAAATCTGGTGAAACCGTTAACACTGAACGCTACCGACAACAAATGATTGCATTGAATCAAGCTTTGAGTGGAAAACGCCCAGAATACCAGCAGAGAAAAAACAAAGTGATTTTGCTTCATGACCATCACACACAGCAAGACTGGTCAAGGAAATGATAGAGTCGTTCAGTTGGGAAATTTTTTCCCATGCCGCTTACTCACCGGACTTGGCTCCGTCTGATTACCATTTGCTTGCATCGATGGGACACGCACTTGCTGAGCAGCGATTCATTCATTATTTTCAGCAAAAAACTGTGTTATAACCTTGGCTTTATGGCACGGCGCTCCATCATGCATAAAAATAGGGTTTTCGACTTCCTTAAAACATTTTCTCATCTGCGGCAGCAGCTGCTCGCTCAACACTCGTTGGTACTGATCTGGCTTTTAAGATGCCTTCTACAATATACAGAGGTTCCGGCCCCTTGGCGCTGATCACAGACCACACCATGACTGACGGAGGATGTTTAATTGTGGGTACAGTGCACTCCGAAAGAAATTTTTCGCCCGACCGTCGTCTCACAAAATTCGTTTTTTCAGCCATTACCTGAAAAATGGATTCATCCGAAAAACATACCTGAAAAACAGAAGGAAGAACACAAATATTTAAGATTTCCCGGTGAAAGTTCAGCAAAATAAAACCACTGAACTATAATTTACCCGTTGCCAGTCATCAATGGTGAAATGCTTGTACTTTTTAGCCCATTCAAAACGTTGCTTTATCATGGCGGGTGCCAGTCTTGATTTCTTCGCAGGTCTTCTGGCTATGAGGTGCTCTTCAGCCCATCTACGCTGGATAGTTCGCTGCGAAACCTTGATGCCTGCTTCTTGGATTTTTTTAATGATGACGTTAGCAAGTAATTTTCTGTTTTGCGAGCAGTAAAAAAAATTTAAGGACTTGCTTGGCTTAGTATTACATGCGTAATGAAAACCTGCTCTACTGCTGCAATGGAAATGTTCCTCAGCATCCCTCGAATACATCTCCAAATAGGAACTCTAGCATGATGTGAAAAAATTGGTTCAATGCCGTCACCACTTCTACCAATCACAACACAAAATATATTAAAATCAAAAAAAAATCTCTTTTATCTATTTTATATGATTGGGCAGCGCACAAACAGACGCAAAGAAAGAAGTAACCTACAGTTTCATTTTGAGGTACCAGAGTGTGTGTGTGTGTGGTTAGGAAAGGGCGAGTGGGGAGGGGGAGGTAACATAGATTTTCTCATTAAAACCAAGTTTATTTAATACAAATTAATTCTCATGCCACAGCGGGTCACGGGTAACGCTATGCGAGACTGCTAGTATAAAATAATTAGCAAATGAAATACTTCTCAACAAATTGTTCTTATTAGTAAGGGTCCCGTCACTTTGATTTGTAAAGTAGTCGTTATAATATTGATCCTGGGCCACTGTTGGTCCCTGTTTGCACAAAAGAACAGTAGGACTATTTCCGAAGTCACTAAAGAAAAAAAAATTAAATTGTTATGGAATTCGAATCACTTTCATATTTTAAAAATTCGAAGACGCAGAGAGGAACATTGTAACAATATGGAAGGTGTAATGAAAGTCTAGAACCAATTTAGAACAAATATTAAATATTATAAAATTAATGATTGTCGAGATGTGAGGTATTTGCGTTGACTATATTTTTTGCCAATTAGGATTCAAAATTATGTTAATCGGTAGCAACACGTAAATTTTTGGATGACTTGTGAGTATAAAAATTTTAAAATGAAATTTTCATATACATTAATTTTTCAAGTATCAGTGAACTTCACTTCAATACCGAAATGCTATTTGATTTGCAAGTGGGCATTGCACCAGATATGTATCCAATAAACAGTACCCTTAATTTCGATGCAGCTACTGCAATTACTAAATAGGTCGAAGAAACAATGCTGAAAATATCAATAATTGATTTTTGGTAAAAACAAACAACAACAATTATGACAAAATAAAGGAAAACAATTCATTTAAATATATAGTATATAAATTTTGTTCATGTGTTAACAAATTTTGTTTTATCGCAGAGATCGTTAGTCACAACATAGGTGGCGTAATAATAATAATAATAATAATAATAAAAATACATAAAAACATAAATATAATAAAATAAGTAAGGAATGTTTAAGTTAAATAGGTGACTATTTTGTTTATCATTTAAGATTTCTTTTTTTTTTTTTTTTTTGTAAAAATATACAGGGAATTCAATTGTTTGTTTGTGTCGCTTGAAAGGAATGATACAATAATCACAATAAAATACGAAAATTATACAACGTCCTATTTTACATATGTATAAATATAATATAAGATTCGATTATTTTAACTAGTCTCATTGAGATTGCCTAAAAGTCCCAACAGTTTTTGTTTTGTTCGTTTATCACTGGAACAAACGCATGTTATCAAACTTGACAGTTGCTTGATCGAGTAATCTTTACGTTCCGATTGTTCACGTATCCATTCGCCTAATAGTTCTGATGGAAAATAATAAGCTTTAACGTACGAATCAACATAGATTCGATGTTGTGTGAATTTCAATCCCGATATTAATTCAAGAATCGACATGAAGTGTGTAAAGTCCAATTGCATTAAGGCTCGACCGCCTGGCGAGCATTTTTTCGTATTGGAGAAGCTGAAAAGTTTTTTTTTATTTAGAAATTAACGATTAAAAAGTATGATTTGAATTTACCCTTCGACTAAAAGATGTGTAGAGACATGAGCTAGGCTACTCCAAACGCTCTCGAACGGCACTGGAATCACTTTCGAAATTTCTTCAAGACGCATTGCAAATGTTTGTACGCTCTATAATAAAACATTATTTTATATTGTATTCGAAAATGTGAATAATACTTTTATTTATTTTCCCTTACTCTATTCATCGAATCAATATATGAACTGTGCTGAACGCTAACATGATTCACATCCCATTTCACTTTGCTCATAGTCGACAATATGCCTTGCAAATCACACGCTCGGGATGTAACACATATGTAAATTGGTTTCGCCACATCATTAATGTACTCAATATCTCGATAGTAGTCTTGAAGAATTTGATGATCGTTAGTCGGAAGTAAATGTTCTAAATAGCCTTGTAATTGTTGAAATTGTTTGGCCATACAGATGCCACTTTCAATTCCAACAATACGCTGCGAGAGACCGTACAAAGTATCCGGATTGCTTAACTCATTGTTGATCTGAAAATAAAATTTAAATACCTTCGGTATTAAATACGAATTGTTTTTTTGAAAACCAAAATTTAAATTTATAAACGTACTACTAATAACTATATACCTCATAATTAGAAGGACTGATTTAAAATTTGGTCTAATGTTCACCAGGAACGAAAAATTAAAAATATTTTTATGTTTTGGCATTTACTTTGTATATATTATTTCGCATCAAATAAAATTGTTGGTTAGTACCTAATAAAGAGGGATGAAAATATTATATTAGGGTGCTCTTTTCAAGCTTTTCATACATGTTGCAACATGATTATTTCAAAAGTTGAAAGATCGGAAGTCTACAGAAAAATTTCAAAGTAATACGCGTAGTTCATGCGATCCTCTACCAGACAATGCTGCATGGATATCGAGCGGACATCTGACCTTTTATTATGGTCTAAACTTTTAACATGCTAATTAAGGACTCTAAAAAAAAATCTATAATTAACATTAAATGAGTACTGTATGAATATGTGAATATCGTATTTTCGATCAAAACGTGACATCAACCTTTCTACTTGTAGGTTACAGAACAATGTTAGGTTAGGTTCGTGGAGGGGTTGGACACCAATGTTCGTAGGCCAGCAGTAGGCTCATTGTACGTCTCCGTGTTTTTACCATGTAGGTTCACATATCATTCAGCCAGCCCGCTCTACCGGTGAAACTAATGAGCTTCATCGGTTCAAGAGACTGGAGATCGTTCAGCTCGGTGAAGAAGTACTCTCTGAGAATGTATCTTCGAATTTTTTGAAGGGCAATGGCAGACGAAATACTCTACAGGGTGTCCCATTTTAATGTACCAGCCACGATATCTTTCCAGACATGCAGTTTCATGAAAACAGACCTGACCAAAAGTTGTAAGGTTTCAAGGAGGTCATTCAAATATGACCTTGCCGTTGGCCTTAAAACCAGTTTTTAAGTTCAAGTTGGATTTTCTAAATGGAAACCCATATTTTTTATTTCATATTCGTATTCTACGAAAAAACATAACATAGTCTAGGTGAAATGGGAAAGAGTTTATCGTACTGGGAAATAGGTATGACACTTTAATTCTTTCGAATAGTGAATAGTGGTTTCTGTATGGGAGGTGGTAGAAGCAGAGAGGGGAGTTGTAATTTTTGTACATGACACCAAACGTGACATGCAAAATGTCTTATGCAGAATTTAAAGTTTGCAGTTTCCATTATTTTCAAAGAAATTGGACATAGTTTTCTTGAAATTGGGGCATTTATGTGAGAGGTGGCGGAGGAAGTTGAAGGTTTTAGGAGATTTTGAAACTGCTTATCAACATCCCTATAGCCATACTTTGTTTCAATTTCGAAGTCGATAGCTTTTATATGTTCGAAGAAGAAATGGGGAGGGTTAGAAGGAGTGATGCGAAACTGATAATTTTTTTTTGTATTTATTACAGTTAATAAGGGACAAATTCTGGAATATAAGTTTGTACTTTTTCTAGTTTTAATGGAAATCGATTTGATGCGTTTACCAAAATTATGCATTTGTATGGGAGGGGGTAGAAGGAGCATACGGATCAAACCGAAATTTTTCGTCCATATTGATATTTCTATTATTAAACTTTCCACAAAACGTCAAGACGATAGTTTTGGCAGTTTTGAAGAAAATTAATTTAATTGGAATTTAAAATTTTCGTGAATTTTGTATGGGAGGCGGCAGAAGGAGTGGAATGAAGTTGATAATTTTTTCAAAACAGATTGAAATTATAATTAAATTAATTCTGGCAAAAATTCGTCTTTTCAGCTTTGATCGTTTCAATGAGAATTGAAAAAATGAATTTTTTCAAAATTGTGCATTTGTATGGGAGGAGGTAGAAGGAGTGACGGTATCATATCAATATTTTGTGATATTAATAATATTTACATTGTTATACTTTGACCAAAATTTCAAGTCGATAGCTTAAATAGTTTCAAAGAAAAATCAATTTTTTAAAATTTCGAACTTTCATTAAATTTGTATGGGAGGGGTAGAAGGAGTGGGGGGATGTAGCCTGTTCATGAACTTAAAGCTTCTTTTTTGGTAATGATACAAAACAAATTTTAGCACGATAGCTCGAAGCGTTCGAGAGTTATGTTGTGGACAGACGGTCACTAGGAATCGAGGTTTTTGAGCGGCAACAAATATTTCTGTACCCTTGGCGGCTCCGTGCGTGCTTTATTTCTTAGCGTTACAAACGGTAACACAATATACTCTCAGATTTCATCTAGAGCATAAAAATACATAGTTTTGGTAGGAAACATTTTTTTTTCGAAAATGCTCTGGCTTCTCGATAGAAGGCGTTCCATTTTAACAGGCTAATTGTAGTATCTCGAGAACGAAGCGAGATCCACCTACGAATTTCAAGGTCATTGGAAGGTCGCACCATCACTAGGGAAAGTTTTCGAAATCTTATCTTATCTTGAACATTTTACGTCTTGATAAAGGTCTCAGCAGAGACCGAAACGTCACGAATAATAAAACGTAACAGTGTAGAATCCGAAAATCTTTTCTTTCAATTCGAAATGCACTGTGAAAACATTCATCAAACCATTTTACGTCTCGCTTCGTTCTTGAGATACTACAATTGACCTGGTACAGGTTTTTTTTATGGTATGGAACGTAACTTAGAGGGTCACCCTTTAATACATTGCATGCATAGTCAAGTCGGTATAGGGTAGGTGAGCGATGGGGTTACAAGAGAATTTTTGAAGGGAGCGTTTTAACTGTCGGTGTATGTTAACCTTGAAATACTGAATGTTGAATGGGCGCATGCGGCTTGCCGATTATTCCTGGGATAGTACAAAATCGGAGGGATAAGGTTGGAAAGTTCTGCATTTACCTTGGAAATATCAATATTTACTATTGAATACCGCGATGTTTCTACGTTGATCGAGGAAATCTATAGAAGCTGTTATAGTCTCATCTCTAACTAGACGGAAAGCACGCTTTTGGATTCGATCGAGTACCGCAGGTTCTGTTTTGGGTGGTCCAGTCCATATGTGTCAGTTGAATTAAAACGCCCTCTATCGAGAAACCACACCATTTTCGGAAAAAAATGTTTCCCACTAGAACTGCGTATTTGTTCTCGTAGAATACAAATATTAAATAAAAAATAGGGGTTTCCATTTAAAAAATTTTAATTGACCTTGAAAACTAGTTTTAAGGTCAATGACAAGGTCATAATTGGATGACCCCCTTCAAACCTTACAATTTTTGTCTAGGTCTGTTTTCATGAAACTGCATGTCTGAAAAGACACCTATATATAGTCTTGTCCTCCTCATCGCAGCCTTTGAAAGTGTCCTCGGTTGTAAGGCAAAGTCTTCGAGCTTGTTTTCTAAGAAGATAGTTACCCGTGACTATACCTACTAGTGTCAGTAGGGAGTTTCTATCGAGTATCAATATTTTTATTAATTTCCCTCTAACCTATTGGCAGTAAGCGAGAAACTCCACACTACCACCTTCAAGCTAAAGCCCTCCCATCGCAACACCTTCTGGTTTTTCGCAGCCTTCGCTACATTTTCGCACACGTTTCATTTCCAGGATTCTGCAACAGCTCAACATTCACGCCGGGTGCTTTCCACAATTGTGGAAAGTTGCGAATGTTCAGACAATTCCCAAGAAAGAAAGCAAATCGAACTCCGCTAACTACTGTCCAATAGCCATTACTTCAGTGCTCTCGAAAGTAATGGAAACTTCTGTCAATCGCAAAATCGTTAAATATCTCGAAGATAAACAGCTTATCCATGGTCGCCAATACGGTTTTCGTTCTAGGAGGTCAACGGAAGATCTCTTGGTCTACCTGACGGAACGTTGGAACTCCTGTTTGCATAAATACGGTGAAGGTCAAGTTCTTGCACTTCACATTGCAAAAGCATTTGACAGAGCTTGGCACGAATGTATTCTTGTTAAGCTCAAGGCCATAGGCCTCGATGCTTCCCTTATTTAATGGATTGAGAGTTTCTTGTCCAATCGAATTATACGAGTCGTGCTAGATGGCGTTACTTCCTACTCCTTCCCAATCAACTCTGGTGTCCTTCGGGGTTCTGTCTTATCGCCCACTCTGTTCTTGGGATTTATTAATTACCTTTTGATTTCTGCTCTCAATCCAATCCATAGTTTTGCAGATGACAGTACTTTAAATGAAACCTTTGAATTCGAATCCGCTGAAGAATCTCACAAGCAATCTATTGCTTCCAAACGCAGAGAGTTATTCCGTTCGCTGAACACCGACCTCGACTTAATGCTGGAATGGGGCAGGAAAAATAGAGTAGAGTTCAACGCCGCCAAAACATAGACCTGTCATCTTTCTCTTAAACGTGATGTTCCAGCGGCAACGTCTAATTTAGTCTTTAATGGCGTACTTTTTTGCTCCTCAGATGAGTTTATTCTATTAGGCGTCAAGATAAATAACCACTTTGATTGGAGCAAACACATCTATGTTGTTGCCCTTGATACCTCCAATTTATTCTTCGCAAATACAAAAAATATTTTATGCCTCCCGACATAGCTACCATCTACTAGGCCTTCATTAGACCTTGTTTAGAGTACAATTCGCATTTATTTATTTACTAGCAGACCCCGCGACTTCGTCCGCGCTAAAATCGCATTAATAAGCTATTTTTGAGAGTGTTGTTAGTAATACATTATCTGGGGAAATATAATCTGCTCACTTTAAACCTCTTTCTAAATCAATTACAAGTATTTTTCAAATGAAAATAAGTCGATTTGATAAAAATATTATTGAAAGTTAAGGATTTACTTCAATTTAAAGAGATTTACTGCTGTTGACATAATTACACTGACATCGATTTGAACAGATCTCAGCTTGTTTCCTGTCATTGGAACAACAAAAATCACTTTTATTTCAAATAGATGTTGACATTAACAACAACGTTTGTTATGACTTCAAATAGAATGTTTTCAAATAATTTTTATAATCTAGATGAAATCTGAGAGTATATTGTGTTTGCCTTGCCGTTTGTTACGCTAAGAAATAATGCTTACACAGAGTCGCCAAGGGTACAGAATTATTTGTTTCCGTGAGCACAAAATTTGAACTTTCTAGTTCAACGCGCTGTGGAACTATAGATCGCACGGACGGACAAACGAACAGACTGTTTCGAGATTTTCGAGCAAAAATATTGACTTCTGTGTCATTCAGGTTTTTCTTCGAACGTTATTTCTTAGCGTTGAACTTGAAAGAAAACATATAATGCAGTCAGATTCATTCCATTCCGCTCCCCAATAAAACCCAAAAAAATCGAATTTTAGCGAATTTTTTTCAGAAATATTTAAACTATAGATCTGTAAATCATCATATTACAAATATATCATTTGCATAACAATGCTAGTCTATAAACGAAAATTTTATCGATACCCCATCACTTCTTATGCTCCCCCCTTCGAATACTACAATTTTATAAAATTATTTTACTACTTTTCTTAATAACTATGAACCATGCTGTGATAGTGTACATATTCTTACATAAATACATATATTTTAAAGAAATATAGAATTGGAAATAGTTCGCATGATTACTTACGAATCTCTACACATAAAAAAAAAATTCCGGACGAACGCAAATCAAAACACACGGCCACATGGACATATATAGACATCCATATGCTATCTTTATAAAAAAAAAAAATTTCCGGACGAACGCAAATCAAAACACATCGACACATGGTCATACATACATATACATATTTTTGTTTTTTTATGTGTAGAGATAGCAGAGACAATTCCGAACAAAAAAAAATTCATGGAAATCGGGTGAATAGTTGCAAACAAACGAAAAAATTTCTCCATACAAAATGTACTGAAAATAAAATTTTCCAAATTTTCCAATTTTCGGGGAAAATTTGCAATTTTTGGCTCCGTTAGGATCTAAGTTGGGCTTTATCGAACATAACACAAAAAATTGAGCCAAATCGGACGAACGGTTGCTGAGTTACACGTGTACACACGTAGACCACTTATTTTTATATATATAAGATGTGTTTATATAAGAATTCTGATGAATTCTTAAAGATTACTTACAATTTATAATACAAAGCTTACAGTAAAACATCAAAAAACATCATAACTTTAACAAGAGATTAAAGATTAAAATCAATATTGCTATAATTATCGTTAAAAGCCCGTGAAATGGAAGTTATCCGATCGTGCTGGCCGTAATTAGTTCAATGGAATGTCAAGAAGTACGTAGTCTCTCAAGGTTCGATAAGGTATTTTGAAGGAGAGAGCTCCTAGCAAAAGCTGGGAGTCGGTTTGACCTGAAATTAATTTAACTGCAAATGTGGCACTAAGAATAACTCGCCTATCTTTGAGCGATATCAACGAAAGCAGTTGAAGTCGTTTTTGATAAAGAGAGAGACATATTGGATCTGACCAGGGAAGACCCTTGAGAGCAAATCTTAAAAATCTTCGCTGTACAGACTCGATTCTTTTCTTATGAATATCGTAATAAGAATCCATTGCCGGCTAACGTTTTCAGTCCTTCAAGAATAAACTTCACCGTCATGTCTGTCTCTTTCCATCCTAATTTCCATAATTACGTACAAACTTTATCCACTTCCTTTACCGAATTAATTGTGCAATGCATTAAAAGGTGACCCCCTAAATTAAGCTCGGTGCCTTAAAAAAAACCCCCACCCCATAACATTTTCATGGTGTTACACGACTCGCTTTGTAGCCATTTGAGATTTCCCCTTTCCCACACTTTGTTAGCGTATATTGTCTTAATGACTCTTAAGGCGATGCCAATATTGTCCGTTTCCTCAACGGCGGCAGCGGCAGATCGATTTCTAGCCAGCCTTTCTGCCATTTCGTATATCTCGATGCCCCGGAACCTAACAAAGTACAGGTTTTTTTTCCCGATTCTTCCAACATGTCCATACAATTCAAGTTGCAGCTGTAAGCAGAGAGGGCCTTCAGTGCAGCTTGGCTGTCCGAGTAAAAACTAACTCGCTTACCATTTACTCCTGCACGCAAGGCCTGTTCCGCCCCTTTCGCAATAGCCATTATCATCTGATTGGAAGACCGTGGGATATTGTAGTAGATACTTGGAGATTTGCAGATCAAGGCTTTCAGAAAAGATGCCATAACCTACTTCCTCTTTCATTTTCGAATCATCAGTAAATATCACAATCTCGTCATTCTGCATGACATGGTTGTCAGTCCATTGCTGTCTTTCAGGTAGAGTGACTTCATAGTGCTTCACAAAGTTTATCTTGGATAGCATTGTATCACTACTATAGCTTGGGGAAGAGGATTCCTTTTTCACACGCTCAGGGATGGTAGCATGAGATTTTTTGAGATTGTCCTGCTTTGGGTATTGCACGCAATGCTCCCGTTATGCCTATGCAGGCGATTCTCGGAATGTGATTGGACATATTTCAGTTCGGCACTTTCCCACCATAACAACGCATCGTATACAGGGTGTTTGGTACTCCGTGTGCCACCTTGTAAGGGGTTATTCCTAGATATATTTTGAGAAAAAAATTGTTCTGCGAAGATGGTCAATTTTCAATATCCGCGGAGATACAGGGTGATCGAGAAAAGTGTTTCGTACCTGTACCCTCACTCACTCAAAACGCTATATCTTGAAAACTAATAATCGCAATCCAAAGTGTTATAGCTTGTTTTTTAGGGAATCGAATTACCTTTGGTGTAATAGTCCGCATTGTACCTGTACCGAATCCTGAGGTATTTGCTTCAGAACACAAATTTTTGATACTTTGACCCTCAAAATTCTGGGATCGATGTAGTTTTTCTCAAAAAACGCATTATAAAAATGTCATTTTAATGTTGTTTTTTTATATGCCGTATTATTGCCTACAAAAGATGTATACACTTGCATTGCACAAGTTTCATAGTTTAGCAAAAACTATCATTCCAATAATTTAGCACTTTTATCAAAAAAAAGAACAATATGTTGATCAACACTCTCCGCTTGATCTAAAAGAACTTACGAATGGTTTTTATGGTTTATTTCAAATTTCCTTAATTACAATAAATGTTTAAAATGGCCACCTTCATTTTGAATGCACGCTAAAGCTCGTTTTGCTAGTGTTCTCTTTGTGTTCATACTCCTCAACTCCTGCCTTACTTCTGTTGCTGCCGCATCGATTCTGGTGTTTAGATCCTGTAACGTTACTACTTCCGTTGCGTAAACAAGGTCCTTCATCCGTCGCCATACAAAGAAATCCATAATAGTTAAATCAGGAGATCTTGCAGGCCAGTGTATCGGTCCATTTCTACCGATCCAGCGATTGCTATAATTGGAATTTAAACAATCTCTGATTTGTCGACCGTATTGAGCTAGAGCACCGTCATGTTGGTAAAATATGGAAGCCAATCGTTGCAGTGGCATATCATCCAATAACTCTTGTAGATCATTTGTCAAAAAATGCAAGTAATTGCAACTATTTAGCCTAATAGGACCAATGAAATGGTCACCAATCACACCTGCCCATAAATTGACACTGAATCTGTGCTGAAATGATGCCTCTCTTCTTGTATGTGAATTACTCTCAGCCCCGGTGTGTAAGTTATGGAAGTTTGTGATACCGTCCCTGGTGAATTGGGGCTCATCCGTCCAAAGAATTTTGTTCATAAAATTCTCGTCACTTAGTTGTCGTTCAAGGAGCCAATTGCAAAACTCCATCCTTTTGGGCAAATCAATGGGTAACAGCTCCTGCACCGGTGTGTGGGGGTAGGGATGCAAACGCTCTGCTTTTAGGACACTCCAAACTTTCCACGTAGAGACGTTTAACTGCAATGCCAAGCGTTGGATACTGATTGATGGATCATTTTGAACAGCATGTAGTATTCCTTCATCGATTGAAACAGTGATTATCGGCGCAGGATTTGCATTTACTCTGCTTGTCGTAACGCTGCCTGTTTCCCGAATCCTTCTGTAAACGTCTTGGAATACTCTCATGTCAGGTATCCGACGATTAGGAAATCTCTGATGACACAAAGATTGCGCCGCTCGTGAATTTTCCTGACACTCTCCATAAATGAAAATGATGTCTGCATATTCTTCATTCGTATACTCAGGCATTTCGAAAATATTTTCTAAATTTTAGTGACACCTTGTACTTTTAACAATGTAACTAAAACTGGTAAAAATTTGAAGATTTGCTTTTATACGCTTTTCATTTTATTAGGTACCCCATTAAAAAATGCAAAGTGCTGCACCTAGTTGTGTTGAAACTCATTTTAATTTAATTCAATTTCTCGATAATTTAAATACTAATTAAAGGACATTCCTCGATAAATTAAATAGTAATTAAAGGACAATAAGAATATTTCAGTTTAACATCAATTTAGGCAGTTTTTTTAGAACGAGGGTTGCATTATGGCATATTTCATTTTTAAGCCATATGTATTTTCGCTTATTATCTGGAAAACGGGAAAACCTAAGTCATAAGTACGTGTGCATTATTTGTAGACAATAATATGGCACATAAAAAAACAACATTAAAATGATATTTTTATAATGCGTTTTTTTGAGAAAAACTACATTGATCCCAGAATTTTGAAGTTCAAAGTGTCAAAAATTTGTGTTCTGAGGCAAATACCTCAGGATTGGGTACAGTTACAATGCGGACTGTTACACCAAATGAAAGGTAATTTGATTTCCTAAAAAACAAGCTATAACACTTTGAATTGCGATTATCAGTTTTCAAGATATAGCGTTTTGAGTGAGTGAGGGTATAGGTCCGAAACCCTTTTCTTGATCACCCTGTATCTCCGCGGATATTGAAAATTGACCATCTCCCTAGAACAATTTTTTTCTCAAAATATTTTTAGGAATAACCCCCTACAAGGTGGCACACGGAGTACCAAACACCCTGTATAACGATTGGTAGTATGATACTGATATATGTACAACGACATTACCATATGAAGAGGTCATTATTTGCTTTCTTAATTCTTTCGTCAACATTTAGTCGCCATCTCGGGTACAGAACTTATAATGTCAGACAAATTATATTATTAAGTTGGAAAGTAAAGGAAACTGAAAGATAGGAGGCCAAGGCCTAATTTGCACTGTTGTGCCATTGAAGAAAAATTATATTGAACATTATGACTAAGTCACCCTCAAGTGTCTGGTGTTATCGGCAAATTCGAAATGATTGGGCATTTACTCGAGGAGTGTGGATGTATTCACTAAAAGCTCAGTCGACAACGATTGTGGGGGTTTTGAAATCTACACTTTAATATTCGATGCATCTTTAAACAGTCGTACAATGTTCAACAGTTGGGACAAATTAAATATTGCTTATGCGCAAGTTGTGGACAATTTTATTCGTGACGTTCGCAATTAATTTGTCATTCGTGATTATTTTCTTGTTGATTTCCAATCATTACCTGTCTGATAGTCGTCAGTTGTGACTTAATTCATAACAATTATACCAAACTGCGAAACAAAAATTAGAATAAAATTTGCCTCTACTTCCGATTCAATTCCAATACCAACAAATCGCATTAAATTACAAATTTTCAATAAAATAAAAACATCTGAATGACTAAATATTTCTCATTTCAACAAATCGCACCAATTACTTTGAACGATGCAATGTCTGTCCAGTCTAACTACACTCTAATAATTAAAAATTACTAGTTAGAAAAAGCGAACATACAAAACGATTAACCATTAAAACCAGATTCGTAATTTTTGGTTCGACAATCGAAAAGTTATAAAAGACCATTGCATTCAGCTTGAAAGACATTTCAGTATCTTCTCGCGTTGTGTTTAAATCTTCAAGATCTCATAGAAATGGATCGTTGGCGTAATCGCGTGGCCGTAGTAACCGGAGCAAGTTCGGGTATTGGAGCGGCTTTAGTGAAAGATTTGGTCCGAGCCAATGTAATAGTGGTTGGCTTAGCTCGTCGCGTAGAGCGTGTTCGTGAAATTCGCGAATCGCTACCAGAGGAACTGCAATCGCAATTGCATCCGCTTAAATGCGACATATCGAACGAGGACGAAGTGAAGAAGGCGTTTGCATGGATCGATGAGAATCTAGGCGGTACCGATATTCTGGTTAATAACGCTGGCTGTTTTCGAGCCACAAGGCTTGTCGATCCGAACAATACCGATAAAATCAAATCTACTGTCGATACAAATGTGATGGGACTCTTCTATTGTACTCGCGAAGCATATAATTCGATGAAAAATCGCAAATTCGATGGTCATGTTATTAATATTAACAGTATTGCAGGACATAGAGTGCCGAATTTCGGATCCGAATTGCCTTCTTTTAACATCTATCCGGCTACGAAATATGCAGTTACAGCCATGACTGAAACCTATCGTCAGGAATTTATGAACGACGGAACAAAAATTAAAATTACGGTGGGTCTGGCTTTGTTTGGTCGCAACTCTTGAAAGTAACTTTCTCTTGATTTTACTTTCATTTTGCCATTTCCTTTCATTTTGCCATTTCCTTTCATTTTCTTAATAAACACGTCAGATTTTAAGATCAATTTGAGTGTATCTATGCGATTTGGTTCACAATATAATAGAACTGTTCCTATTAGTTGTCGTTATCTTTTTTGTTTATGAATCACATGCCTAACAAGTGAATTACTGATTTCAGAGTGTCAGTCCCGGTGCTTGTGATACGGAAATATTCCCAGACGAGATAGAAAAAGAAGTAAAAGAATCGATGGTCATGCTTAGACCAGAAGATGTTTCAAACGCTATCATGTACTCGCTAGGAACACCTCCGGATGTTCAGGTAAACAAATTGCTATTCTCTTGTAGATTATTTTTTTCTTGATGTTTTGATATTTCCAGATTCACGAACTCATCATCAAACCGGTCGGTGAGAAATGCTAAACAACATGCAGTTATGGTTTTAATTACCATAAGACAAGACTGCAACGAGCAGATACGACTTTGAATAAGCCTTTCTTTGTTATAAAAAGTATCGTTTTGAATGAATAAAACTGGAAGTATGGTATCAATTAAATAATTCTTATACTGGAAATTTGCACAAATTAGAACCGGTTCTCAAACGTCGAAGAACTTGTTTCTTGCTTCAGCAGTATTTTTGTTTACAAGTTTGTACAGGGTGGGCCATCCAGTGGTTTCTTTTTAAATCATAGGTTATTTTGACACTGAAAGCTGTTTCCCGCTCGAAATCTTGAAAGAAAGTCAGTATCATACCTCCGCGGAACGAAATGAGTCACTTTACACTTGAACAACGTTGGGGAATATTGAAAACTTATTTCCAAAGTGAGTGCTGTGTAGCCGAAACAGTGCGATTTTTGAAAAGAAGTTTTGGCCGATATGAAGCACCCACCGCGCCTGCTGTACGCAAGTTTGTGCAAAAAGTTCGTGAGACTGGCATGCTAGTGGACAATACTCATAGTCCCCTTCGTCGTGCGGTGCGCACAGACGAAAATATGGCTGCTGTAGCCGAGAGTGTGAGACTCACTCCACGAACAGCAACTCGCCGTCGATCTCAACAGCTCAACATTTCACGCACTAGCCTGAGGAGAGTTCTGCACAAAGATCTCGGATTATTCGCTTACAAGGTCCAATTGACTCAGCAATTGAAGGCGCACGATCATCCTCTTCGTTATCGCTTTGCAGTTTGGGACTTGGAGTAGCTTGAATTGGTCAACGATTTTGGCGAAAAATCATGTTTTCTGGCGAGGCGCATTTTCATCTCGGAGGCTACGTTAACAAACAAAATTTGCCGCATCTAGGGCTCGGTAAACCCGCACGTTATTGTCGAGAAGCCAATGCATTCACAGAGAGTGACAGTTTGGTGCGGATTGTGGAGTGGTGGCATCATTGGACCATTTTTCTTCGAAAATGAGGCTGGGAACAACGTTTCCGTCAACGGTGAACGTTACAGAGCCATGTTATACGACTTTGTTTTTACTAAAATTGAAGACATGGATTTGGATGACCTTTGGTTTATGCAGGATGGCGCGCCATGCCACACAGCCCATGCCACAATCGATCTTTTACGCAACAAATTCTCAAATCGTGTTATCAGCCGTCTTGGCGATGTCAATTGACCGCCTCGGAGCTGCGATTTGACCTCTTTGGACTTTATTTTTCTGGGGAACCGTGAAAGAACGATGTTCTGCCAACAATCCAGAAACGATTCAAGCACTTAAGGCCAATGTCATCCAAGCAATCCGTGAGCTACAGCCCGAAACCATCGACATGGTCTTGGAAAATTGGAGTGACAGAATGCGCTACTGCGAAGCCAGCCGAGGCAGCCACTTGTGTTTCATCATTAATGGGAATATTTGTTCTTACTAATGAAGCCATAATACATGGAAAAAAATTTAATTTTGTTCATTTTATTGCATT
Organism: Chorisops tibialis; assembly: GCA_963669355.1. Lineage (NCBI taxonomy): Eukaryota > Metazoa > Arthropoda > Insecta > Diptera > Stratiomyidae > Chorisops > Chorisops tibialis. The sequence continues at coordinate 107,255,464 of OY770262.1, read as the reverse complement.
TTTAAAAAGAAACTTGTGTTTGGCCCACCCTGTAGATATTAGTAATTATTGTAGTATTTTTTTTAGTCTACTCGATTTAAATAGAGATGCTGTAACGCGAAGCACCCTTTTTTAAGTTTGGCCATAATTAGGTGGGTGAGTTTTTTGTACAGAAACGCATTTCCGGCGCCGATAATATGTCTGTGGAATCGGCAAGGTGTATGGGGAAAAAGTAATTAAAGAATGGAATTGATGTTTATCTTGATACATAAATAAGAATATCTTGAAAAATAATAAATTATCTTGTCGTATTTCACGATTTTTGTTATTTTTGGGATTTTTAATTAATTGGTCTATATTGCATTGTGAATAATGGGGAACTATTGTGATCGCAAATAATTTCGACATTACGTTTTTGATGGATTTCCATTATTTAAGGTCTCAGAGATCCAAAATTCATCTATTTGTGTATGTGGGTGAGTGCGAAAGCTATGTTTGCTCGACGACAACTGTATTGTTTTGAAAATGATCGTCAATCGGAAGCGGAAGTTTTGAGCAGTTAAACAAGCGAGCATATATTTAAAAGGATTTCTTTTTTTACCTGAATAAAAAATTGTACGACAAATTTGTAACATAGCATAAAACAATTTTGTTTTACTTAACCATTCGGACCTGGCGTACAGTATACTGTACATGTACTTCTAGGCGGAATGGTGACAATATTTTCTTAGTACATTGATACTTATTAGTTGAAGTAAGGTTCTAAGAAAATATTGCCACCATCCCACGTAAATTCAGACAAGAGAAATCCAACCTAGAAGTATATGCACAGTATACTGCAGAGTACAGTATACCGAGTAAAATAACTCTGTATATTGCCTGGGTTAACATGTTTTTCATGAGAGACCTTTGAAATTTGAAGTCATTACCTCTGAAAAAATGAGAGATAAGTACTGATGGACTCGTTCGCTACGTGTCCCGCTGAGTCCCCGACACCTCTTATCTCTCATTCTTCTGCATGGCGTTCTTAAAGCTGTTGCTCGCGTCGTATTCAACTTAGACGGCGGGTGCGCGGGTCACGGTCGGCGGTTCTTACAATTTCGCTTGTTCTTGTCTATTAAAAAAAAAATCTTTGCGAAAATGAAATGGAAAGATCAGATTAAATGTTCACTGTATGCTTGAGGGAGAGGCAACACACGTGTCTGGGAGAGGAAACGCACGTGTGTTTTCGGAACCAAGCCGCATATTTGGCTGAGTTATTTTACTGGTTGTACTGTGGTATACAGTTCGCCAGGTCCGAAGGAGTTAATGTGTTTTTCGTTTTGACGCATGATAAATGCGATTTTGGATAGAAAATATTGTACCTTGATTGAAAATGCACCAATTTCAATCAGATCACAAAACATTCGATATAAAAGTTGTAGATCTTCCAAAAATAAAATCTTTCCTTACATCAAATTTTGCCAGATTCGACAATTTTTTACATATTTATCGAACGATTTTGATTGGTTCGCTCCATGTTCATACCCACAGTTTAATTATACGTAAAACAGTTTCCAAACTGGAAATAACTTCTTGAACTGAGCTCACCAACATGTGCACAATCTACACGTGTTCCACAGCTCCATCACTTTTAGGCATAGGCGTTTACTCAGGCACGGAGTTTCTGATTCTTTTGCGCGTTTTGGTGTGTATGGGACAGTAATTAGAGAAAATTACATGAGGGTGTTGCCATATTCTTTTACTGCTTTCTTTTGAAAATATGTTTCGCAAATCGTAAAACTCATGTAGTTTCTTTTTCTCGTCAAATTTTTCGATAAAGGGCGAACGAATATATAGTGCAAATATTTAAGTAAGTTAGTAATAGATAAATATACACAGTTGATTCGGGTTTAAAATAAATAATTTGTTTTGGATCCCTTAAATAAAAGTCTTTTATAATTGAATTTATTACAATTCATGAAATATATTTACGATAAATTAACTAATAGTATTCCCATCCATATTATATTAATAGTGGTTGATGAAATGTTTATATATCGTCACTCCTATGCCAGAGACATACATTGTATTAACACTGTACATTGTACATTTACAAAAATACATTGTCTTGTGTTCTTAAGCATGGAAAATCAGTTAAGAGAATATTTTCATAGTCCGTTTCCACATCACGCTAGCAAAATTTGTGCGTAGACTGCTTAATTTGGTCTATAGATAAATAGGATAGTTACATACCCAACGTGCACAACAACAACATGCAAGCAAGAGCCCAAATAAAAAGGGATTATATACCTATGCCATCTGCTATGGCACCATGGAGCAATAAAAAGAACGGAATTGTCTACAACTCCGTCAGGCCCTCCATAAAACTTAAGATTTGTAAAACCTAATTTGTAATTCAGCAACCACTTTTGTAATTCAGCAAAAAACCCGAACAGACCACAGAAGGATGTTCACTTTTGTAACTCAGCAACCACTTTTGTAACTCAGCAACCACTTTTGTAATTCCGCAAAAATTCACATAAAAACCGAAACAGACTACAGAAGGATATTCACACTTTTGAAGACCTCTGTCAAAGTTAAATTGATAGAAAATTAAAAGAAGATTGAAATATTAGTTTTCGCATTTTTAATTAATTTAAAGACGTATTAATTTAATACGGCGCGTAAATAAAGACTTAAAATTGGATTACCCGCAACCAAGCAACATATGGAAGAGTGCCCCGTATACGGTGACTCTGCTGCGAGTCAGGTAGACTATTGAATCGGCTTTCTGCCATTCAAGCTTAAATCAATGAGAAAACCCACAGTATACCCAATAATATAACTTAGCCAAATATGCGGCTTGGTTTCGAGAACGCACGTGTGTTTCCTCTCCCTCAAGTGTACAGTGAACATTTAATCTGGTCTTCCCATTTCATTTTTCCTTGGCCATAACATTAATTTTTGAATGGAGACACCGTTGAGATCATTATACCTGCTTAACCGCGTATTTTGCTTCACTCTCAGGTCACGAGGTAATTTAGGGTTGTAGTGTAATTCTAGAGCCTCGAAAATCATTCAGAAATATTGCGATGCAAATGCCTTGGTAGAAATTCCGAATTTGGCGGTATAATAGTTCCGGGGTCATAAAATTGATTTTTGAATGAATGCACCGCAGTAAAAAAGCAACACATCCGCACCCGACGACGGCTCATCGCAAACTCACTTATAGCTTTTTAATTTCAATTTTTATTTACAAAAGTAGGGAACTTTTTGATTGATAAATAAAACTGAACGTGTTGCAATATATTTCCTTTTACTCATTTTTTCCCCTCTTCAGAGAATTCAAATATCCTAAGTCACTCATAGCATAAATTTTAATTTCCTTTGAGATTTTTTTTTTCTTTCTGTTCCTAAGTACGTTAAATACTTTGTATTAGCTCTTTTTGTTAAACAAATATAATCATTATAATAATAATAAATAACTAATAATATTAATAATAAAAAAAAAAAATATTACATTTTTTTTTTAAGTGACACCGGAACTAGAGGAGTTGCCCTTTTGTACTGAAGCACAGCTCCGGTGAAGGGGGAAGGATATTGGTTTTTGGGAATTTAGGGGATAGAGTCGGAAGTGGCTATGAATATTTCTCTCGAATTGCTGAATGTTGTAGTCATGCGGGAACACCGAGATGGGCAGCGAGTTCCATATTCGAACAGTCCGGTTTAAAAACGAATCACGAAATTTGACAGTGCGACCGAAGGTGGGGTTGAGAGAATACTTATGAGCGCGCGAAGCAGCTCTAGTATTACGGGGTAAGGGCATGCACGGGGGCATGAGATTAAAGATTTCGTCCGAACAATCTCCATTGTAGTAGCGATACAGGGTTAGGGTTAGGGAGCTTACAGTTCGTCTAAGCTCGAGTGAATCGAGCGATGAAGTGATGTCAGAATCTCCTATAATTTCAATGGTCCGAGACTGGATACTATCTAGATAGGAGAGAGAAGTTTTTGCAGCTCCCGCCCACAGGTGGGAATTAAATTCAAGACGTGGTCTAATATAGGCCTTATAAATTGTTAATAGCTCAGAAGCGGTGAAGAAGTTTTTACATCGTTTTAGGTAGCCCAAGCATTTAGATACTTCCTTGGCAATGTTAAATATATGGTCGTTCCAAGATAAGTTATCTGTGATTTGGATACCTAACATCTTAACACTTAAAGAAGTGGTTAGTGGCTGACTACCGAAGGTGATTGGGTCAAGGATAGAGTCACGTTTATGGGACACAAGACAGCACTGGGTTTTCGAAGCATTAAACTCAACTTGATTCTTATTGCCCCAACTAAGAATTTTTGTCAAGTCGTCATTCAATGACTGAACCATGTACCTACGTTGTTCTACTAAGCTAGTACATCGTGCTAAGGACGCACTGTTGTAGTGATAGGAGAAGTTTAAGGTGCTGTCATCGGCGAAGCTATGTATAGGATTGAAAGTTGAAGATAGCAGGTCATTAATAAATATCAGAAAAAGGGTGGGAGAAAGAACCAACCCCTGAGTGACACCAGCGTTAATTTTATAAGAAGAGGAAACCACACCATCCAATACCACACGCATTGAACGATTGGCTAAAAAACTTTCAATCCAGAAAATAAGAGAGTCGCCCAAACCAATAGCTTTAAGTTTGATTAAAAGGGCAGTATGCCATACTCTGTCAAAAGCCTTGGAAATATCAAGAGCAATAACACAAGATTCACCAAACTGGTGAATGCTCTTGTTATAACGTTCTGTAAGGGTGGTTAAAAGGTCTCCTGTGGAACGTTTTTTGCGGAATCCATACTGTTTGTCGTCAATAATATCATTGATGTTGAGATATTCTATTAATCTATTGTTGATGATTGTTTCCATGACCTTGGACAAAATTGAGGTTATTGCTATTGGGCGATAATTAGCGGGATTGGTGCGTTCTCCTTTTTTTGGAACTGGCTGAACATTTGCAAGCTTCCATGAAAATGGGACAATGGGGGACGATAAAGAGAGACGGTAAAGTTTGCAAAGAGGTTTAGCTAGAGAAGCGCAACAATTTTTAAGGACAAGGGCAGGGATTCCATCTGGACCGGACGATTTATTAGCATCTAGATTCTTAAGAACGCGGTAAACGTTACGCGGACGAATACTAATCTGTCCTAAGGAGGAATTTAGCGTAGTATACGTTGGTAGGCTAGAGTTCGTTGGTGGTAAAGAAGAGTTGGCAGCGAATTGGTCCGCTAAGATGTTTGCCTTCATGTTAGGATCCGTAATAACCTCATTATTGTAGATTAAATATGGAATTGAAGATGCAGAACTACCTCTGATGGAACGAGCGAGAGACCAGAAACTTTTGCTGCCCTTAGGACTTCTCAAAATTTTTTGCCTCAGTTTCTGGTCATGCAAATATTTTTCTCGTTGTAAGCTGGATTTGCAAAGGTTCCTTTCTTTTTTGAAATTTATCCAATTACCATCGGATGGCAGCTGCTTATAAGCACGGTAAGCTGCCTCTTTAGCCCTTATCGCAGTACTACAATTTTCATTAAACCAAGCCTTAGAACTGGGCCTGATTGGTTTGTAGCTTTGAGGGATGAAAAGTCTCATGCCCAACAAGATAGTCTCAATTACTGCAGAAGAAGCATACTCAACACCTCTGTTAAAGCATATAGACCAATCAAATGTATAATAAAATTGCTTAAGACTGGACCACTGGCACTTCCGTAATGCCATACCAACTTTTTAGGAGCTGGTGTGATAGGCGTCGAGATGGAAACTGGGAAACAGGCGGAAATTAAGCAATGGTCTGAGCTTCCGAGTGGAGAATTAACAGATGTCGAGTATTTAGCTGGGTCTGATGTTAAGAAAAGATCAAGAAGATAAGATCCTTGGCCTGCAACGTCAGGGATACGAGTAGCTCTGTCTACAGTTTGGCATAGGTTATTCGATGATGCGAATAGTTTTACCAATCGGCCGGCTGGAGATGTGTTACGGGTGTGACGAAGCCAATTTATATTATGGACATTAAAATCGCCCGCTACTGCGATTTCGGATTCAGGGTGTTTGGAGAGAATTCGATCAATTGAATCTGAAATATTTTCAAATTCATAGGTTGTGTCTTCGTCCGATATTTTAGGGCTGCGATACAAAAAACAAAGATGAAATTCGGTTCGCGGCAATAGACAGAAAAAAAACGGACAAAAAACTGCCAGGGCAACACTGCTGTAAAATACTTTGGCGCCAAAATTGTCGACCAGATTGAAACAAAAGCCGTTGGGGAATCTGGTCTCAGAGCTCAAGTAAAACAGCGAAAAAGTTTGTCGGGGGAAGGAATAGAACGATACAGAGTGGAGGATGTTTTTTTTGTGTTTTTGGGGGATGTTGAAAAGTGTATTAGAATATCGAAAAAAGAAAAAAAAAGTGAATTAATTCAAAGTGAAAATAAAACAATACAAGACTTAATAAAAAAAAAAATTGGACAATAAAAATATTAAACAATAAAAGACTCAGCCTCATATTAGTTTTTTTGAGTGAGCAAAATAATAAGTGCATCACATTAACACAACGATCGATATCTAAAGGAAAGAATACCACTGGAAGGAGCAAGGGCCCCAACGTTTCTTTTTGCAAGTAACTAGACTTAAGATTTTTTCAAACTAAAAAAAAAAAAAATTTTTTTGAAATAAATTATATTATCTGATTCTTTCTGTTTTCTTTAACAACATAAAATATAAAAAAAAAAAATGGAAACATTTTATTATAATTTCAGTGTTAAGATCATTGTAATTACGGCTGAACAGAAAAATTCAATTTTTGTTCGCGAATTAATGTAATATGAGTGAGTGAGGAACTCATAAGAGGGTTCCCGGGCTTTCTCCGGAGATTCGGTAAGCGTTTATGTGAGTCATGAGTGATACGCGATAAAAGTGAAATTTACCACTATTTAACAATAGCGGCCATGAAATCCTCCGGTTAGGCGGATTTACCGCTTATAGTAGTACGGGATTGTCATGATCCTTTCCCGTTCCTGTAGAATCAGCACGAACAAGGATGTGGATTTTTTAGGTCAATGACCCATCCCAAGCTCCTGAACCGCCGGTAAAATCGTGCTGCCCATTATCTGGAGCGGTATGAAGGATTTTCTTCATTCCGTAACAGTGGCGCCTAAATGTGTGACAAATGTAGATTTTGTCAAGTAGTATTCGATTTTATCGGCCAAGATCCTCTTTGTCTTGATCTATTACATTTGTCATTTTATTTTCCTATTCATAATTCTTTTTTTTTTCTCTAAGACTTTCACATTCTATACATTTTCGTTATATATGAATTTCATCTCAGTGATATTTATCTCGTGCTTTCTTCTAGCACACAGATTGTTGGTACTTAAATAATTTATGACTTGGTCGTTTATTCTACTCAAACTCTTGGTAATGTCGGTTGACTTTATGTAGTTTTTCGGTTAATACCAAAGAAATTAAAAACTTTAATAATACTAGACAAAAGTGATATTAATCCCACTTGAAATACCAGGCGATCATAATCCGCAGCAAGTCGAGTTCATTCAACTTGATCAAGCGATTTTGTTCTAGCTCTCGGTATAAATTACAGTAGGCAAACTTTCAAACACCGAAATAAATTCTTTTACGATTTTCATTCATTTGCTTTAACTTTTATTAATTTCCTAAATGTATGCAATATTAAGTTAATTTTATTTCGTCCAATTTTTTTTCCTATCGGCATACTTGTATGTATAGTGTACTTAGCAAAATTTTTTCGTCCGCCTTTTCATTATTATTGCTATCACTTTCTATTTCTCTCTCTCTCTTATTGGATGCATTTTGCATTTGACGAAATTCTCTTCTAATGTAAATGCACATTGTCATGATCCTTTCCCGTTCCTGTAGAATCAGCACGAACAAGGATGTGGATTTTTTAGGTTAATGACCCATCCCAAGCTCCTGAGCCGCCGGCAAAATCGTGCTGCCCCGGCCTAAGAAATCCCCATTATCTGGAGCGGGATGAAGGATTTTCTTCACCCCGTAACAAACGTTAAGAGAGATCCACCTCGCGCAACAATGCAAGTATTTAACCCATGTGTCAAATACTGCATTACTATATGGTTGTACTACATAGAAAATCACCGAACCTGCAAATTTTCATGAATTAATATCTCGAACACATTTCTAGGTATATTCTGGCCATATGTTATCTTCAACGACGTATTTTGAGAGATACTAAATAGGCATTGAGATTCAAACGTGAAAGTGGTTGTGGATCGGTCACACGTTGATGTAGCTAAAGTAAACCAAACTAGCTCTGGGTTATAACCCTAAAAGAAGATGTTGGGTTGACCGACTATGTAGAACATAAAAGCGAGCAATTGAAAAGGAGGCCAGGAGAATAAATAAGTCCTGGCGACAAATTAAGGTAACTGCTCAGGATCAATCGTGTCTTATAGAAGAAAACTATTGCTGTCCTGGTTTAATATCCGTACTGAATTTTGAATGACAGATTGAGACATTGGAAAGTGCACCATTTTTTTAATGTCTCCAATTTTCACGCGCTATTCTTAGGTATAGATCTTTCATTTGTTTTATAACCCGCTACTATATGAGTGCCAACTTCGTATCTTGAGAGATAATCGATCTCCTTACAAGTATTTGCATCGCATGAAGCAGATTATGATGAAAACATAAAATTTGTTGTGTAATAATTCCGAGAATATAATCATTTGAAAAAAAAAAAATCAACCAAGAACTTGTTTTTAGCAACCTTTTCCGGATCCCACATTAAACTATTTTTCAAGTACCACAAACCGCTCTAAACGTATGTCGACTTTCAGACTGATATCGTGTAGTAAGAAATCATCATTACACATAATTTTTTAATACATTTCTTGAAATTGTTTCGTATTTTTAGCAAATTAGCAAATAATTCAGCTTTCATGTCTAAATTTATTGACCAATAAAACATGATTTGACGAATTAGTTTCCGATACTTTTGTCAATCTATATATAACCAAAAATGATTATCTTAATAACAAACAACTTTGGCACATAGTTTTTACTCTCCAAGGTCATACAGATTAAATTTACTTGAACAGAAAAAATTAATCCTACGTGATACACTCTCAGCGTAAGAATAAGGACAATAAATTGTATAGATTTTACTATAAGGTGTACCTATTAGAAATAATCACCAATTATAAAAAATCACCAATCAACAGACTATGTCAGTTAATATAATGCTGTGTAATAGCTGTATTATTGTAATAAGTGCTTCTATTTGGACTTATTTATTAAACTTTTTTATTGTTTTAAAGTCACAAAAATTTTGAAACCTGGCAAAAAACCAGAAGATATAAAATCGTATAAACCAATTAGACTACGAGTATACACTACGTCTACGCTTTATGGAAAATTAATATTTAAGAAGCTCTTGCCAATAATCAAAGGAAAACGAGTGTTCCCATACCATCAGTTCAAATTCCGCAACACATATGGAACAATTGAATAAGTGCACAGAATCACCAGTAAAATTCACAGCGAAATTGAATCGAAGAAATACTGCTCTAGAGTTTTTCTAAACATAGCCCAGGCATTTGATAAGATTTGGTAGCTTTTACACGAATAGCATCTTAATCACTTCCACTTAGTTACTTAGTATTCCTCAATTCAAAATTTTTATTGCACGTTCGTTCTTTTTTTTTTCGACAGCTCATTTTACGATCACATTCACATTTAAGTTTCTAGAAGATCAAAGAGTTTATACAGCTTGAAATTCTGATTTAATTTTTTTTTTTATATAGAGCTTGGAATTCTGATTTATTTATTTTTTTTTTTTGATTCATTATCACATTACCTTGAAATCAGGAAAAAATGTGTCATTTTGATCATAAGCGTGTAACATTAGTCTAAATCTTAAACTTCTCATCAGCCAAATATGGAACACCTACTGACAACGTTATTACGTCGAAACTTTTGCGCCTTTTTGATCTCAACTGTTATATTTTAGTGCTTGCGAAGAATATTTTATGGATATCATAAACATATCAAATTTTCCAGGAGACACAAAAAACTGAATTTCTGTCAAACTGTATGGAATTTAAAAGCGCAATTTTTTGAAAGTGATAACTATTGGACTGCACCAAAACATACAAAAGACATTTCATTTTTTAATATAGGTGTTCCGAAAAACAGCTGTTACAGTTTTCCGAGATGAATCTTCTTCGAAATTGATCCAAGAACTCAAGTAGATTTAGTATTTCAAGTTTGACATATAGCAGTTAGTTTATTTATTAAAAACGTGTTTTATGTTTCTTTATTCGTTCTTCATCCCCCAAATTGCTTCCCCTCATTTCAAAATTTAAAAATCAGAGTACTGTTCTAACAACTTCAAAACAAAGTTCTTTCTCTGCAAAATGTTTCAAGCAAATAAGTAAATACTAACTAATTAGATTATCTGGGACAGCGTAATTTAAAAGAAAGAACCATATATCCTAAACCGATAAGAAATGTGAGTCAGTATACATATAAGCTAGATGTCTTTAATCGGTTTCGAAAAAGTCGCATTTCTCGGAGATGAGAAATTCACTCCAGAAAGGCATGCATTTTTATCCACTTTGAAAATCAGATAAGAGTCCCTGTCGATGATAAAACGTGAAGACAAAAAAAAAAAAAAACGGCGGAAAAGTGCAATAAATTTTGAAAAAAACATAACAGAATTATGATTGGGCGTAAAGCCCAATCATATGATACTCTAGATGACATACTTACTTACCTTTTGCTTGGGAGGTGGTAAAAGCAGGGGGGGAGGTTTGTCATTTCTGTATGTAACACTGAATGCAGTATATAAAATATTTCATGCTGAATTTAAAGTTTTTTGCTTTCATAATTTTCGAGGAAATTGTATAATTTTTGTCTGAATTTATGATATTTGTATGGGAGGTGGCAGAGAAAGTGGAAGATTTTGGATGATTTTGAATCTGCTTATCAACTTCCTAATCACATTGCTTTGTTACAATTTTAAAGTCGATAGCTCTCATATTTCTTGACCTTTCAATACAAAAATTTGTATGGGAGGTGGTAGGAGGAGTGAGGTGAAGGCGATATTTTTTTAGCATTTATTACAATTAGTAAGGGACAGATTGTGGCAAAATTTTGAGTTTCTACTTCTTCTAGTTTCTATGAAAATCGGTTAAATGCATTTACCAAAATTCTGCATTTGTATGGGAGGGGGTAGAAGGAATATCCGAATCAAAACCAAATTTCTTGACATCAATTATATTTATAATAGGATACTTTTCTCAAATTTTAAAGTTGATATCTTAGACGGTTTTGGAGAAAACTAATTTAATCGAAATTCCGAAATTTCGTAAAATTTGTATGGGAGGGGGTAGAAGGAGTGAGTTAAAGTTGATAGTTTTTCGAAAATTAGTTGCAATTATAATAAAATTAATTATGACAAAAATTGGTTCATTTAGCTTTGCTAGTTGCAATGCAAACCGAATAAATGGATTTTTGAAAATTGTGCATTTGTATGGGAGGTGGCAGAAGGAGTAAGGGGATCATATCAATATTTCTTGAGGTCAATGATATTTATATCATTATACTATGACCTAATTTTTAAGTCAATAGCTGGAAAGGTTTCGGAGGAAAATCGATTTCCTTAAATTTCGAAATTTCATGAAATTTGTATGGGAGGGGGTAGAAGGAGTGGGGGGATGTGGCCCGTTCACGAACTTAAAGTTACTTTTTTGCTAAAAATGACACACAACAAATTTCAGCACGATAGCTCTAAGCGTTCGAGAGTTATGTTGTAGACAGACGGACAGACGGACAGACAGACGGACAGACGGACGGACAGCAACTCGGAATCGAAGTTTTTGAGCGACAACAAATATTTCTGTACCCTTGGCGGCTCTGTGCGAGCATTATTTCTTAGCGTTACAAACGGTAAGGCAAACACAATATACTCTCAGATTTCATCTAGAGTATAAAAAACACGACATGAGCCCTTTTCAAATTTGGTGATTCAATTAGGAGCGTGAATTTAAGGTTAATTACCTATTTTTCCAGTTCTGTTCCAAGCTAAAAATAAAATGCCCATCTCTTCAGTCATTAAGTTAAGCAGTGCTTTGTTTTTCTTCTCGTCTGTGCATTTCACTCGTTAATAACTCGGTATAGTTCTTTTGTTATAATTGATTACTTCTCGAAATTGTTACGATAATCTAAATGTAAATACAATTCACATTTATTTAGCTTAGAAGCTTTTTAAAAACGGTGGCGGATGGACAACAACTCTTTATATTCAACAATAATTTTTAGTAAAAATTATAAAAAATCCAAATCTTTCATTGTAATATATATATTTTTGTCTCTCCTGCAATTGACATTCTCAATTTGCATTACAATGATGAATAAACATTTCAAATTTCAGAAGAGAGCTCGAAATTGATTAATATTTACATCAAATCGAAATTTCGACATTCCCAAGAAAATAAACAAGCCTAATGACATAATGAGCACTGTCATCTTATACCGGTATCTATACTCTATACATATAAATATAATTGTAGTGTCTGTCTAATCTATTTTTTTATAAATGGCTATAAGTTAGTGTTTTGCTTTATTGGACAATAAATAAGCAGAAACACACGTTTTTAAAAATTTTCTTTTTTTATTTATTATTTGAATCCCCACACTTCTTCCACCACCTCCCATACAAATTGCACTTTTTCATGAAATACTATTAACCAATTTGCTCAGTACATTTAAAATTTATCGAGCTCAAATTTTGTACTAATTCCTTAATTAGTATTATAATTAATATCGGGGATAAGCAAGCCGATAAACTTCTCCCCTTTTATCTGCTCTCATACAATGTCACACAATATTACATCTTTTCAAGTAAACGGCCAACAAGTCGAGCGAAACTTTTTTATTTTTGGAACAAGTAGCGGATGCATGGAAAGTCAATATGCAGGTTAGAGTGGTTTGGGAGACTAAGTGAAAGAGAATTATTGGGCAGGGCTGTTGTTAATTTAACAATATTTCATTCATTTCTGCAAGTTTGGGTTTATATGAGGGGAGCGGGAGGGGTGATAGTAAGGGTGGGTGGATGTTAATAGCTTCTTAATTGATTGCTAGAATCATGACCAATATTCTCTGTATAGAATGTGTTTCATAAACGAAGCTGCATAGAATTTTCATAAAATTCGGTGTATTCTACATTCACGAAACCGAACATTTGTATGGGAGGGGGTAGAGCGGGTAAGGGAATCGTAAAATTTGTGATGCAATTTTATTTCATTTCTCTTGTAAGGTGCTCGTACAAAATTTCAATTTCGTAGCTCTTAATTGGTTTGTTATTATTTGATTTAATAAAATTGGTCGAAATCATACTTTTGTATGGGAGGGGGTAGTCAATCAATCAAATTCCTGTTAAGACCCCCTATAGGGGCATAGGACAGAAACAACTCTCTTCCACAATATCCGAAGCGATGTATCCGTTTCTCGTATCATTTAGGTCTTAAGATCACGGGTGATAAGCCCATGATCCAGGGAGGGGGTAGTGTGGGTAAGGAAATCGTAAAATTTGTGATGCAAATTTATTTCATTTCTCTTGTAAGGTGCTCGTACAAAATTTCAATTTCGTAGCTTCTAATTTGTTTGTTATTAGTTGATTTAATGAAATTGGTCGAAATCATACTTTTGTATGGGAGGTGGTAGAAGGACATGCGCGATTTCAAAACTTTTGAGGTAATTTTGTTTCAACTATTTTTAGAAGTTCTTATGCAAAAATTTTAAATTGATAGCTCTTAATAGTTAGGTGATAATTGATTTCTTGAAAATGGTCGAAAAAATAATTTTGTATGAGAGGGGGTAGAAGTTTTAAAGGTATTCGACCAGTTAATATTTCATATATTTAAGGATTTTTTTTAAATACATTTTGCAAATTTTCAAGTTCCTATCTTCAAATTTCATTCAAAAAATTTCAGTTCATGTGTTTTTTTTTCAATGCACATTAAACACCTTGTGCACGTTACACCGGGTGGGGTGTCGGCTTATAATAATTGTGAAACAAATTATTATTTTTTTTCTATGTACATATATGAAATAGATGTATCCAAATGCAAAATTTAAACTTTGTATCTTTCACCAGAGCCCTAAAAAAATTACTCAAAATTTTGGACATTTCTGCTTAACACCTCCCAACTCAAAATTTTTACCAAAATTAATAATTATTTAGTTCTACAATCTGACAAATTTTCAATTTAATATCTGTACTCAATTTTAAGATATAACGATTTGTAATTTTGAAAAGTGCACCATTTTTAAAATGCTCCCCATTTCCCCCCACTACTATTATTTCCACAGGTTATATTTTTTTCGTATTTTACTAGTTTATATTAATATATGTTTGTTGTTTCAATTACATAGCTTAAGAGATAGTTGAGATATTCATTTTTAAGTGTTTTTCTTTGGAAAAGAGTTGCTTCTCAAAAAAATATTAAAAAACCCCCACTCCTTCTACCACCTCCTATATAAACTGCACAATTTCACTAAATCCACTACACTAAGTTTCTCAGTACCTATTCAATTTTTGAAGCTTTAATTTGGTACAAAACATTTTTAAAGCTACTCTAGCATGATGTGAAGCAAATTACTTCAATGCTGTCACCACTTCTACCACTCACCATACAAAATTTCTTAAGATCACAAAAATTTCGATTTCATCAATAGTATCGTATGATTGAGCTTTACGCACAACCGTAGTTTTGTTATGTTTTTTAACTTAATGTTATTTTATTTGGGCTTTTTTTAATTAACTCAAGCTACAACTATTCTCATGTCCTTAACGCTCTTCAATATGTATATGATTCGAATCACGGAATTGATATGATCACGAGCCTGTCCCATACAAATACGAGTATCATGGTTTCATTTTAATTGTATTCAAAGAGCCATTAAACTAAGCAGATTATATATCCCACATAATGTATTACTAACTACAATCTAAAAAAATGCTAATTATTGCGATTCTTACGCGGACAAAGTCGCGGGGGATCGCTAGTAATAACTATAACCATTCTTCATTCTTGAAAGAGAAAAAAATTCACAGTATATAAAGGCAATGGATTAACTAAAGAACCACCAGTTCTAAGTCGAATTTTGACCAATCTTAAAGCACTCGCAAGATGGATCGTTGGTTTGATCGCGTAGCCGTAGTTACTGGCGCGAGTGCCGGCATTGGAGCGGCCTTAGTGTTAGATTTGGTTCGAGCCAACGTAAAAGTTGTGGGCTTAGCTCGGCGCATCGAACGCGTTGAAGAAATTCGAAATTCATTACCGAAAGAACTGCAATCGCGCTTATATCCATTAAAGTGTGATATATCAAATGAGGACGATGTAAAAAAATCATTTGCATGGGTGGAGCAGAATTTGGGTGGTACAGATATTCTCGTTAATAATGCCGGTTGTACGCGACACAGTACTCTTCTTCAATCGGATAACACAAAGGATCTTAAGGCTGTTGTCGACACAAATCTTATGGGATTGGTATACTGTACTCGTGAAGCGTTTATTTCAATGAAAAAAAGGAAATTCGATGGACATATTATCCATGTTAATAGTATACTAGGTCATCAAGTACCCAATTCGGGAATGGATTATTTTAATATCTATCCAGCTACGAAACATGCTGTTACTGCCCTTACTGAAACGTGTCGTCAGGAGTTTAGAAATGCCGGAACTCAAATTAAAATAACGGTAGATGAAGCGTTGCTTTGAACAATGTGAAAACGGAAAAATTGGATGTGTATATATTAAGTATAATTAATTACAGAGTGTCAGCCCGGGATTCTGCGATACGGAAATATTTGCAAAAGAGATTGAAAAACAAATTAGAGAAAATAACCCTATGCTGAGACCGGAAGATGTGTCTGATGCTATTATGTACACAATTGGGACACCTCCTAGTGTTCAAGTTAGCTATAGAAAATATTGTTTGGGTCAAATAATTTATTAATTTATTTGTATTTTTAGATTCACGAATTGACAATCAAACCTGTAGGCGAGAAGTACTGAGCACTATGTATTAAAAAATTAGACATGCATGTTGAAGCACTTAAAAAATATAAATTTTCAAAACACTGCACGCGTTAGCAATTATTAACCAGTTCTTCTTAAACATGAAACTTGTTTTTTTTTTTAAGTATGAGTATTACGACACCACGTATTTTTGGCGCTGATAATATGGTTCCTAATATTTCTGTGGAATCGGTAAGGTGGAAGGCGAAAAAGTAATTAAAGATTCGAATTGCTGTTTATCTTGATAAATAAGAATATCTTGAAAAATAATAAATTATTTTGTCGTAATTCACGATTTGTCATTTTTAATTAATTGAATTATACATTGATGGTATACATTGTATTGTGAATAATGGGAAACTATTATGATATCCAAAAATTTCGACATTAGGTTTTTGACGGATTCTCCGAGATCCAAAATTCATCTATCGGTGTATGTGGGTGGGTGCGAAAGTCGATGTTGGCCTCGACAATACCTAAAAACAAACCTTAACAGAAAAGGATGGAAGTGGTCGCACTCGCCGGGCAAACCTATATTGTTTTTGAAAATTATCGTCAATCGGAAGTGAAAGTTATGAGCATTTCAACAAACGAGCATATAGGAAATTTGTTTAACTGGGCAAAAAACTATACGACAAAGTTGTAAAACAGCTTAAAACAATTTTGTTTTACTTAACCCCTTCGGACCTGGCGTGCAGTACATATATTTGTAGGCTTGATTTTTCTTGTTTGAATTTACGCGGAATGGTGGTTTTCTTAGTACACGGATACTTATCAGTTGAAGTAAGGTACTAAGAAAATATTGCCACCATCCCACGCAGATTTAAACACGAGAAATCCAAACTAGAAGTACATATATGTAAAGTATACTGTTCGCCAGGTCCGAAGGAGTTTTGACGCATGATAAATGAGATTTTGGATAGAAAATATTGTACCTTTATTTGGTGCATTTTCAATCAGATCAAAAAATATTCGATGTAAGAGTTGTAGATCTTCAAAAAAAAAAAAAACATGTTACATCAAACTTTGCCAGATTCGAGCGTTTTCTTCATATTTCTTGAATTTGCAATTGGGGGTTGCCATAAACGGAACCGCGCATATGGGAACTGTTATATGCGGACTGACAGACACCTACTTAATAGTAGGGTGAAATTGATATTAACCGGGCTTTATTTTAAAGTCTGGCGTTGGCAAACGATATGGCCGGTGATATTGAAAGTGGTAAGTCCAATTCTTTGTTCCGTTCTTCATTATTTCCCAAGATTTCTAAGCAATTGTATACGTCGGTTGCGGAGTAGATTATAATCAAGTTTCTCGCCCATAAAGACGTAAGACTTTCCAATTTTAATTGAAGAAACATTGGCCGTAAAAATAGAAATAGAAATAGAGCTTATCCAGGGCTATTCTCGGAAGATTTGTCCACTCTTGTTCCAGAAAATTTTCACATGGATATGTCTAATGGTTCCACTCAACCAAAAATTTAGTGCATAAAAAAATGTCACCGTGAGTCTATCTCTCTAATAGGAGCTCATAATCTCAACTGAGTAAAAAGCAAATAAAATATTCAGTCCACTCGCTGTGCAGGCACTTACAACCGACCGAAAAATCCGCTTTTTTCTCATGCCGAAACGAATCTAATACCATGCACGCAGAACTATGGTCAGCGGCTTGTTCAGATTCAGTATAAAAATTGTGAGTGAAATTGCAACGGTGTTTATCTCGCCGAGCGGCAGATTGTCGTCGACTTTTATGCTTGCAACTAAACTGCCCGCCTGGTATTTCAGGTCGGATTTTGTGTGCAAAGCGGTCGAATTGCCGGCCGCATTTGTGCTCTGATTTTTCTCCGGAAAAGGCGGTATTGTTTTTTTCCCTATTTCTCCCTACTGCTCGGTTGAGATTATGAGAGCCTGTTAATCAGAGCTCGTTTAGTGGGATTTTCACATGTCGGCTGCCCGGGCTTTGAGATTTGTGTTATTGCTGTTGGTTTCTGCGTCGTCGACCGCGTTACGAGAAGGTGCACAGAACACCAGATGAGTCGTGGGGACGCGCTGTTCAGGATTGCACGCTTTGAAGAAGATAGAGAAAGGAAGGGGGTGGTCTTATATGTGAGTCTATCTTCCTCACACTTGTGTGTATATACACAAGTATATGTAGTATTTAACCAACATTTTTCGAGCTTGTTTGTAACGGTTCTATAGCTCCAAAATCTAAAGCCAACTTAATGCGTGAGTCGCGTAAGCGTAAGCGAGAAAACGAATTACGTAGCAGCGACGAGTATATGCAATTATCTTATGCATATTATCTTCAAGATACACCATTCAGTTCAAGTACTGCAGAAATTGAAAATTTTCAAGAATTTCTACGATATACGAGGGGAGTTCAAAACTTTCGCGGAATGAAGGGGAAGGGCAAGGGTAGGGAGGAGGGAAATAGTTTTATCTGGAGGTATTCTAAGGCTACCGACACACGATGCGAGTTAATATATATTAACTTCCTATTTTGATATAAGTAGGCCGAATTATGTATAGAATAATGACACTAGTAATATCGAAAAGCGAGATAATATATATTAACTCACATCGTAAGTCGGTAGCCTTACACTCAATATAGGTATAATTTCAAAGTTACTGTCAAAACGAATCACTGACATTTTAGATATTGCCAAATAAAGTCAATGGGAAATAAAACGCTAACTATGGAAATAAAACGCTACCTATGGACAAAATTGAGTTTCGTGCTGTCATACCAAGCAAGGAAAAACGCCACAAATCATTTTAGAAGAAATTTCATCTGTTTACGGGGACTCTTCTCCTGGAAAAAAAGATGATTTATAAGTTGTTTAGTTTATTCAGACAAGGCAGAGAGTCAAATGAAGATGATAAACACTCAGGCTGGCCGATTGAGACCACTTCCTCAAAAAACGTCGAAAAAGTGGAGAAACTTGTTCTCGAAGATGCTCGTTTAAAGAAGAAACAAATCGCAAAAATTGTTGGACTCTCAGGTACAACCATTTTGAATATCCTCCACGATCAACTCAGCGCAAAATGGGTACCGAGAATGCTCTCAGCGGTTCAGAAAAAGCAGCGCGTCGAGTGTTTACACTAGTTTTTAGATCTCTGCAGCGAGAACAGGGATGACATTTTGACCCGGATTATTACTGGAGACAAAACTTGAGTTCATCATTATGAGACTGAATCAAAGCAGGACTTAATGCAGTGGCTCCGTAAAGATACTTCACCCCCCAAGAAGTTCAAAATCTCACAATCCGCCTGAAAAATCATGGCCATGGGGTTGATGATCGAATATAAAGAAAAAGGATAAAATATCACAGGGGGATACTATGCCAACCTGCTACAAAAATTAAAAGATGCCATCAAAGAAAAAAGAAGAGGTCTGCTACTTTTGCACGACAACGCACCTATTCACAAGAGTTACGTTGTAATGGCTGCCCTACAGAAATGCTGCTACGGATTATAAAACCACCCCTTATAGTCCAGATCTGGCCCCTTCCGATTACTATTTGTTCCCAAAACTGAAGAAAGAACTTCGGGAAAGAAAATTGACCAACGATGAAGAGGTGAAGTCGGCAATTTCAGCCTATTTTGAAGGCCTTGATAAAACATTTTTTTAGAAGGAATTAATAAACTCTGTGAGAAATGTGATAAATGTATTAGGCTTAAGGAAGAATCTATTGAAAAGGAAAAATAATAACTTGTTTAATTTTACTTCTCTTCCCAGTCATTCCGCGAAATTTTTGACCTCCCCTCGTAAGTGTGCATCGCTCAACCAAACATATATACAACGCCATATCCATGTTCCTTGTGTACTTCCGTGCAGCGGAGGTCATTTCTACCTTTTTGGTTCAAAGACGGTTTTGGGGTATCGTTTTGAAACTCTGTAGCTCAACATTATTATTATTATTAGGCCAGGACTGTAAACTGGAGATGTAAAGAAGTCGATATTACGATCTTAAGGCAACGTATCTGTATACAATTTTGACAAAAAATTAGTTTCATTTGCTTCGGGGAATTCTAAACATAACGAATTGTACGATTCATTGAACTCAGACCTCAACTCAATCCTGGAATGAGGCAGAAAAAATATAGTGGAGTTTAATGCCTTAAGAATTCAGGCCTGTTATCTACCCCTTAAAGAGGATGTTCCGGCGGGTTCCTCGAATATAGACTTCGGTAAAGTACAATTACACTCTTCAGAAGAATTTACATTACTCGGCTTAAAACTTAACAAACATCTTCAGACATATTTTTCATACTGCACTTGTTGCCTCCAAACGCCTTAGTGTTCTTCGAAGATGTAAAAAGTAATGGTTTGGTGAGTGTTTTCACATTTCGAATTGAAAGGAAAGATTTCCAGATTTTAGACTGTTTGGTTTATTATGTGTGACGTTTCGGTCTCCGCTGATACCTTTATCAAACAGTTTGATAAAAGTGTCGTCAGAGACCAAAACGTCACACATAATACAATATAATAACAGTTTAAAATCTAAAATTCTTTCCTTTCAATGTGAAAAGTGTTCTACGCCTCATGATCTAGCTAATATTTACTAGCACTACATTCATCTCCGTCTCGAGTACAACTTACACATATGGGCTGGGGCATCCGAAACACAACTCGCGGTACTCGATCGAATCCAAAAGCATGCGTTCCGTCTAGTTGGAGATGCGATTATTACAGCCTCCCTCGAGCATCGTAGAAACGTTGCGGTACTCAGTGTTTACTATTGATATTTCCACGCTAAATGCACCGAAGGACTGTCCAACCTCATCTCTCTTCTTTTCAACTATTACAGGCTAGCCGCACGCACTCATGAGTTTACTGTTAAGCCTTTATCGCCGCGTACAGTGAATTATGGTCAGCCCTTCATTACCCGAATGCATTGCTGCCCCACGTTTTCCCGTCAACTTACAACATTCAGTATTTTAAGGTTAACATCCACCGATAGTTTGGAATATCGAGGTTTGGTGCATACAAAATTCGCTCCGACTGGCTCTGCGGTTTATGCACAATACTAGCATTTCACTACGACTTTCAGCTTTCTGTCTATAGCCCTGGTTAAGGTCCTTCTTCTTCTTCTTCAATGGCGCTACAGCCCAAATCGGGCCTTGGCCTCCTGACCTTCAGGTTCCTTAACATTTTCATTATTTATTGCAGAAGGGTTGTTAGCCCTTCGCACAACCCTCTATCTACGAATTTTTCATTTTCGTAGATCGAGGTAACCAAGGTATACCCAAGCAAGTAGTGTGCTGGAATTATGCGTCGATCGGGATTTGAACTTACGACATTCTCATTGTAGACCAACACGCTATCCACTAGGCTACACCCTAGCTGGTTAAGATCCTCCTTATATTGAAATCCAAGTCATATCACACCTTATCTATGATCACCAAAATCTTCAAGGATTCCAGAATTATTGTACACTTGTACAGATTAATTTCTTCTTGGTCTAATTTGGTCATGAAATGTAAAACAAAAAAAATTCAGTGTAGCATATTTTTTTTACCAAGTCAATACTTAATTATTAGTATCGTTAGGCTACCGACACACGATACGAGTTAATATATATTATCTCGCTTTTCGATATTACTAGTGTCATTATCCTATACATAATTCGGCCTACTTATATCAAAATAGGAAGTTAGTATATATTAGCTTGCATCGTCTGTCGGTAGCCTAAGAGTAAGTAATAAATTATCATTACATAGACATAATTTTTTAATTCATTTCCTGAAAATGTTTCGTACTTTGTCTAATTCCGCTATCAAGTCTAAATTTTTTGGCCAATAAAACATGATTTGACAAATTAGATTTAGTTTCAGATACTTTCGTTAACATATAACCAATAATGATTATCTTAATAACAAAAAAAATAACAAAAGTCATACAGATTAAATACACTTGAACAGAAAAAATTAATCCTACGTGATACACTCTCAGCGTAAGAATAAGGATAAAAAATTGTAAAAATTTTACTATAAGGTGTATCTATTAGAAATAATCACCAATTTGAAGGTAAACCTTGTGTTATGTCAATTTAATTTTAGCAACAGACTATGCCAGTTAATATAATGCTGTGTAATAGTTGTATTATTGTAAAAACTGTTTCTACTTGGACTTATTTATTAAACTTTTTTATTTTTTTAAAGTCACAATGATTTTGAAACCTGGCAAAAAACCAGAAGATACCAAATCATATAAACCAATTAGACTACTACGAGTGTACACTACTTCTACGCTGCCTAAGAAGCTTTTGCCAATAATTAAAGAAAACCCGTGTTCCCAAACCATCAGTTCGAAATCCGCAGCAAACATGGAACAATTGAATAAGAGAATACAGAACCACCAGTAAAATTCACAGCGAAATTAAAATGCAGAAATACTGCTCTGCAGTTTTTCTAAACATAGCCCAGGCATTTGATAAGATTTAGTAGGTTTACATGGATAGCATCTTAATCACTTCCACTTTCTTACTTAGTATTTCTCAATACAAAATTTTTATTGCACGTTCGTTTTTATTTTTACGACTCATTTTACGATCACATTCGCGTTTAAGTTTCTATAATTTGTCATTTTGATCAAAATCTTAAACTTCTCATCAGCCAAACATGGAACACTTACTTATAACATCGAAACTTTTGCGTCTTTTTGGTCTAAACTTTTATATTTTAGTTGCGAAGAATATTTTATGGATATCATAAACATATAAAATTTTTCAGGAGACACAAAAAACTGGATTTCTGCTGCATGGAATTTAAAAGCGCAATTTTTTGAAAGTGCTAACTATTGCACTGCACCATACATACAGAAAAATATTTCATTTTTTAATATAGGAGTTCCGAAAAACAGCTGTTACAGCTTTCCGAGATGAATCTGCTTCGAAGTTGATCCAAGAACTCAAGTAGTTTTAGTAGTTAAAGTTTATCATATAACAATTAGTTTATTTATAAAAAAAAACATGTTTTAGGTTTCCTTATTCGTTCTTCATCCTACGAACTGCTTCCACTCATTTTAAAAATTAAAAATCAGAATACTATTCTAACTTCAAAACAAAATTCTTTCTCTGCAAAATCTTTCAAGCAAATGAGTAAACACTAAAAACCATTATCTGATAAGATGCAATTTAAAGGAAATAACCCTTTCTCCTAAACCGATAAGAAATGTGAAATAGTTTACATAAGCTAGATGGATTCAATTAGTTTCGAAAAGGTCGCATCTCTCGAAGATGAGAAATTCCCTCCAAAAAAGATGCATTTTTATCCACTTTGGAAAACAGATACGAGTCCCTGTCGCTCATGAAACGTGATGATACAAAAAAAACAGCGAAAAAGTGGAATAAATTATGAAAAAAAACACGACATGAGTCCTTTTCGAATTTAGTGATTCAATTTGGAGTGTAAATTTATTTTTCCAGTTACTGTTCAAAGTTAAAAATGAAATGCTTCTCTCTTCGGTCATTAAGTTAAGCAGTGCATTGTTTTTCTTCTCGTCTGTGCATTCCACTCGTTAATAACTCGGTACATTTCTTGTTATAAACTTCGTTTTGATTACTTCTCGAAATTGTTACGATAATATAAATGTACATAAATACAATTCACATTTATTTAGCTTAGAATGAGTTATAGTTTGAGTTTATTTTATATAACGAAAAATGCCGAAACAAAATACGTCACAGAAAAACCGTATGAAGAAATACGTTGCAGACTTTTCGATTTTTAAAACAGATAGATTGGAATTATTTAACAAGGCTTGCAATAGAGCCAATGTAGCAAAAAAAAAGTCACAAGTTAAAAACCATTTCCACAATCAGAAGCATACAACAAATTTGAAAAGCTTCGAGAGAAAACCAACTCAAGTTTTCATTGGAGACGCACTTGCAGGTACTATTGAAGAATTTCAAACGAATTTAACTAAAATGGTTGCTTATGTCCCGCTAAAATAAGTAATCTGAATTTTTCTGCATTCATCGCGAAGTATACATTTTTCAAAGTTCCTCACCAAACACTCTTACGAAAGAATCACTTAAATTTAAAAAATTATTTCGAAGAAATACAAATAAATCGACAGGTCTGGCTGAAATGTATGTTGCCAATGTCGTTGTAAGAGTTTTAAGATCTCTATCTGACGAAGATAAACGGAACAAAAAGTTTTTATTGAATGCAATGGTTTTGGAAAAATCGAAACAGTCTACAATTTGCTTCTCTGTTTGATGAATTTTAAAAATTTTATTTTAAGTAAATGATTTTGATTGCAATTCTATTTTACTTTTTCTTTCTATATGATAAAAACTGACCAGGCTAAAAGAGAATTTTATCCTAGAATTCTAAATATCAGATGGTTTACGCAAAGATTACACAGAGTAGCTGAGAAAATTCAATTATTTACCCTCAAGTAGAAAAACTACTTTATTGCTACAGTAACAAAAATGTTCTTAAAACCTTAATCAAGCCTGAATTATTTACCACTTCAGCCCATATTTGACGCGCTGGCTACATGCAGCAAAATGCAAAAATGCGAAGGGTGATTCAGATGAACCTACACCACAGTAGGTTGGCTTCGACTACTACTTCTTACCCTGCGAGAGGGTAACTACGACGTAGTGGTAATCCAGGAAGCCTGGTTCTCTTGCAGTAGAGATATCAAAGGTTTAGCATCAAATAACACTCCTTGTATTAAACAATAATGTCTAGCACAAATTATAAACAAAATCTTTCATTGTAATATTTTTTTTTGTCTCTCGAGCAATTGATATTCTCAATTTGCATTATAATGATGAATAAACATTTCAAATTTCAGAAGAGCGCTCGAAAATGATTAATATTTAAATCATATCAAAATTTCAATATTCCCAAAAAAATAAACAAGCCTAATGAGATAATGAGCACAGTCATCTTATATAATAACTATAATCATTCTTCATTCTTCAAAGAGAAAAAATTCACAGTATATAAAAGTAATGGATTATCTAAAAAATCGCCAGTTCCAAGTCGTATTTTGACCAATCTTTAAGCACTCGCAAGATGGATCGTTGGTTTAATCGCGTAGCCGTAGTTACTGGGGCGAGTGCAGGCATTGGAGCTGCTTTAGTGTTAGATTTGGTTCGAGCCAACATAAAAGTTGTGGGCTTAGCTCAGAGCATCAAACGCATTGAAGAAATTCGAAATTCATTACCTAAAGAACTGCAATCGCGCTTATATCCATTAAAATGTGATGTATCAAATGAGAACGATATAAAAAAATCATTTGCATGGGTGGAGCAGAATTTGGGCGGTACAGATATTCTCGTTAATAATGCCGGTTGCTTGCGATACAGTACTCTTCTTCAATCGGATAACACAAAGGATCTTAAGGCTGTTGTCGATACAAATCTGATGGGATTAGTTTACTGTACTCGTGAAGCGTTCATTTCAATGAAAAAAAGAAAATTCGCTGGACATGTTATCCATGTTAATAGTATAGTAGGACACCAAATACCCAATTCGGGAATGGATTACTTTAATATTTATCCAGCTACGAAATATGCTGTTACTGCCCTTACTGAAACGTGTCGTCAGGAGTTTAGAAATGCCGGAACTCAAATTAAAATAACGGTAGGTGAAGCGTTGCTTTGAACAATGTAAAAATGGAAATATTGGAAGTGTATACATATATTAAGTATAATTAATTACAGAGCGTCAGCCCGGGATTCTGCGATACGGAAATATTTTCAAAAGAGATTGAAAAACAAGTTAAAGAAAATAACCCTATGCTGAGACCGAAAGATGTATCTGATGCTATTATGTACACAATTGGTACACCTCCTAGTGTTCAGGTTACCTGTAGAAAATATTGCTTGGGTCAAATAATTTATTAATTTATTTGTATTTTTAGATTCACGAATTAACAATCAAACCCGTAGGCGAGAAGTACTGAGCACTATGTATTAAAAAAGTAGACATGGATCTTGAAGTACTTCAAAAAATAGATTTAAGCAATTGATTTTCAAAACACTACACGCGTTAGCAATTATTAACCAGTTCTTCTTAAACATGAATCTTGTTTTTTTTTGGTTTTTTCTTTTTTTTAAGTATGAATATTACGACACAGCTATGAAAGTTTTTAATCAATGATGCAACCTTCAAGTGGAGTGCGCTGTGGCATCCTCTTTTCTTTTTTGGATTCAATAAAAATGCCAGTGGTTTCAACTTATACTTAATTGTCTAGTTGTACTTAATTGTCTAGATATAATCTAGTGTCTACATCAAGTACTCGTCGGCACCTTTGAAAATACTTTTAACAACGAGTGAATCACAGACTTACCAAAGATGAAAAATTTAAAGGCCATCCTTTTATTTTAGAGATAATTTGATCTGCAATGTATTTTAATTTAACCTCCAAACGCTCCGTATATAAATTGTCCATTGGCACTGGCTAAAGATTAAAAAAAAGACGAAAAATTTTAAACATTTTAAAAAGAATTGCATAATTGCGTTACCCTTTTATGCCCATCCTACGATTAGGTTTGTGATGAATGCAAGCAATTTATGTACATAAGTAAAAAATGAAATAAAGTGTGAAAACCAAGACAAATTTTTTTTTGGTATTATTCGGAAACTCAACTAAGATTAACGTAAAGAAAATTGTTCGCTATACTACAATTATTTATTAAAAAGCATCTAAAACTATGTCATGTGCTTATTTTTGACCTAAAATATCACGAAAACTGTCATACTTACAGAATCCTGTGCAAATATCTCGTGTACAGCGTACATGTAGAAATCAATAAGCTCTAATATCGAACCTACAATTTGTGGTGATATCGAATGAAGTAATTTGCACATTTGCAAATATCTTCCAATGCATCGGAAAACGTTAAGCGATGTATTGTTAGCGAACAAATGTCTGTTATCGGAATTAAAAAAAGAAAAGAAAAACAAATCTACAAATGTAGCGTTTCACAACTGATAACGAAAACAACATCCAAATACTTACACACTACCATCACCATCTGCATCTTCGGATTTCGAAAGGAAACTATTTTTAACATCATCATCTTCACTTTCTTCCGAAAAGTAACATGATGCTTCGTCGACAATTCCCGATAAGATATCTTCTTCGAGCATGGCTGCATCTAGTCCGCCATCGAATGGTGAACTTTTCTCGGAGAAACGAAGAAAATATCCACACGATCCGTAAATCGAGCTGCCATCTTGCGAATGAACCGAAATTAATTCGTCACTATTCGGATTCTTGCCATTCAAATCTAAACTTTGATCGGTCGTAAGCATTGCCACTTTTCGCTCTATCGTAGGCGATTTATGACGCTGGAACGAATGTCGAACAGATCGAAATTCTTGCAATTGTAGAATATTGGTAAACGAATCGACCGGAACCCAGGCTTCATGATCAAGAAACAGACAAATCTCTTCTAGACACGAGACATGATATCGATAAAAGAATTCAGTGCTTTGCAATCGCATTGTTTCCAGCAATTTATTCGATGTTTCGCCACAAAATTCGATGCCAACTTTTTTCAAACGTTGAATTATCGAGAGCACTTGAATAAATTGTTCGTATTTTAACGTTCGCAGTTTCGGACTCGATAAGTACGTACATAATTTCGACTGAATGTCATTCCACACTCGGGATTGTCCTTTTTTCAGTTTTTCTTGTATGTAAGCATCTTGACAATCGACCGAATCGTGATCGAATAATTTGAAATTTTGATGCCATAGAACTATTTGGTAGTAGGATACGAGAATTGTCCAGAAAGATTTGCACAAATTTATCAGACACTGAATGTATTTGTCGGCCGGTACATTTTCACATAATTGTTCAAAAAGTTGTTTTTGTTTATCGTCGGAACTCTGTTCGCTGTAGCTGCGTAGAACGACGTTTACTGTTGAATGAATGGCCGATATGAAGTTGATGTGGAGCTGAAATAAGCTACATTACTCTGCTGAATGTTTTTAGAATTTGTCGTACGACTTACTTGATCCATTGCGATC
The DNA here is from genome assembly GCA_963669355.1 of Chorisops tibialis. NCBI lineage: Eukaryota > Metazoa > Arthropoda > Insecta > Diptera > Stratiomyidae > Chorisops > Chorisops tibialis. Next base: position 107,227,392 of record OY770262.1, on the reverse strand, counting down.
AACGACTTGTTTAAAAGTTTATAGGCTTCTTGTAGTTTTCCATATTTCTTTACATCAAAATTTTGCGTCATCTACGACATATATTTAATATAATATCGATAAATTATCGAAATGATCATATTGAATTTACCTCATTTAAAACATTATCTAATTGGAATTCGGTTAACATAAGTGTTTCTTGTAATTTCTGATTAAGAGATTCGACACATTTGTACTGTGTGTATTCGGAAGCAGTTGCCTTACATTCCAAAAGCAAAGAAATCGCTCCGGAATAATTGCTGTCGTGCAGAAGTTTTTGCAGTTCGGTATCAGTTGTTTTCTATGAAGAACGAGTTAAATTATTCAATTTAAAATATTTACGAAAAGTTTAAACAACTTACTAAAATTTTAATTGCATTCAAAGACTTCAAAAGATCAAGAAGAATTTCTCGTTTACGGTAAGTTGCTAAAATTTCGAGACTTGTTGTTGTAAGATGTTTTTTCGCGTAACTTAAGTAAGAGCGAGCCTTACGACAGACCCATAACGCTTCTTCGAGCTCCTTTTCGGCATCACCGATTCGCTGAAATTCCTCATTACATGAACTCCGTTGTTCGAGAATATGCTGAAGGACTTTTTTTGAGATTACTTTTTGTTGCTGTTTGAGAATTATCATTTCTTGTTGAATATTATCGCATGTCAATTCTTCGGTAGCTTCAAATTTCTGAAAATCGGTTTAAAAGACAAATTATAAAATAAATTAATTGTTCCGAAGTTCGAAAAAAATAGTCGATGGAGGAATATTACGAGCCGAAATTTCTGACAGATAAAGATTCGGCGCGTAATATTCCTCCATACGAGGAATATTTCATGCGGATAAAACTATCCGCACGAAATATTCCTCATATGGAGGAATTTACCCCTCCGAATCTTTAGCTGTCAGAAATTTCGGCGCGTAATATTCCTCCATACGAGGAATATTTCATGCGGATAAAACTATCCGCACGAAATATTCCTCATATGGAGGAATTTACCCCTCCGAATCTTTAGCTGTCAGAAATTTCGGCGCGTAATATTCCTCCATACGAGGAATATTTCATGCGGATAAAACTATCCGCACGAAATATTCCTCATATGGAGGAATTTACCCCTCCGAATCTTTAGCTGTCAGAAATTTCGGCGCGTAATATTCCTCCATACGAGGAATATTTCATGCGGATAAAACTATCCGCACGAAATATTCCTCATATGGAGGAATTTACCCCTCCGAATCTTTAGCTGTCAGAAATTTCGGCGCGTAATATTCCTCCATACGAGGAATATTTCATGCGGATAAAACTATCCGCACGAAATATTCCTCATATGGAGGAATTTACCCCTCCGAATCTTTAGCTGTCAGAAATTTCGGCGCGTAATATTCCTCCATACGAGGAATATTTCATGCGGATAAAACTATCCGCACGAAATATTCCTCATATGGAGGAATTTACCCCTCCGAATCTTTAGCTGTCAGAAATTTCGGCGCGTAATATTCCTCCATACGAGGAATATTTCATGCGGATAAAACTATCCGCACGAAATATTCCTCATATGGAGGAATTTACCCCTCCGAATCTTTAGCTGTCAGAAATTTCGGCGCGTAATATTCCTCCATACGAGGAATATTTCATGCGGATAAAACTATCCGCACGAAATATTCCTCATATGGAGGAATTTACCCCTCCGAATCTTTAGCTGTCAGAAATTTCGGCGCGTAATATTCCTCCATACGAGGAATATTTCATGCGGATAAAACTATCCGCACGAAATATTCCTCATATGGAGGAATTTACCCCTCCGAATCTTTAGCTGTCAGAAATTTCGGCGCGTAATATTCCTCCATACGAGGAATATTTCATGCGGATAAAACTATCCGCACGAAATATTCCTCATATGGAGGAATTTACCCCTCCGAATCTTTAGCTGTCAGAAATTTCGGCGCGTAATATTCCTCCATACGAGGAATATTTCATGCGGATAAAACTATCCGCACGAAATATTCCTCATATGGAGGAATTTACCCCTCCGAATCTTTAGCTGTCAGAAATTTCGGCGCGTAATATTCCTCCATACGAGGAATATTTCATGCGGATAAAACTATCCGCACGAAATATTCCTCGTATGGAGGAAAATTTCCTGCAACCGAATTCATCTGGAAATATATACAACGGACGAACAGTTGGACGAGTATTTTCAGAGGCGTTTCGAATCGGATGACAACACAGCAGCAGCTTTTGCTGTTCGAAGACAAAATACGAAATTGGCGGAACATCGCGAGCAAGAAGTTACGAAAATCGTCAAATCAATTATCGATTTGAGTGACATACGATTGTATATACACCACCAATTGAGGGTCGAAGTCCGCAATCGAATTATCTACTATGCTCGTCTGCCGGAAGTTGAGGGTCTCTGTCGATCTAACGCTGTAACTGTGTAATGCGACCTGTTCATTATTAAATGGATAATACGGAATTTATTTGGGTGCGAATAGGATAGGTTCGCGTAATACGATGCACAGTCTTCTTTAACGATTTAACGGTTGGCATTTGACCGTGATTTTGACGACGTATTTATAAATGAATGGCTTTGTTAATAATTAATATTGCTTAATATCGGACTTGGAGTTTCCAAGCCCGATTGAGAAAGGAGGAAGGAGCATGTAGTTAACCTGAACAGTAACACCAGTGCGTCTCCGGAAGTAGGCAAAAAGTATGATATAGTTGGACGCGCAGCATAGCTGTGACAACTCCATAATGTCATATTTAGCTCCCACCCTTTTTCTACCAGGGTGTAATAAATAAGTAGGACTGTTCCTCCGGGTCGGAGTTTGGGCGAGGCGCCGACAAACTATCACCAGAAAAAAACCCTGTCCAAAAATCTGAAGAACAGCCTCTGAACGGATGGACTCAACGGCAACGATCCCGCAAACGAAAAATGGACTACTCTTTTAGATCTTGGAATGTTCGATCCTTATTTAGCTCTGAAAGAGTTCCTTGAAGAAATGACAAAACACAACATCAACATAACTACCATCCAAGAAACGAAATGGCTCGGAAACGAAATCATGGACATGAGATCACACACAATCTATCGAAGTGGAGAATTCGTGGGAAGCAGAGAGTTTGGAGTCGATTTTGTTGTTGACAAAAAATTTAAACAGCAGGTCGTGGGCTTCAAACCAGTAAGGAAAAGATTGTGTGCAATCCGATTAAAGATTAAATTTTTCAACATTTGTTGATTAACGTCCACGCATCAACAGAAGTCAAGGACGATATAGCTAAAGACAAATTTTATGCCACCCTAGAAACATCCTATAATTCATTGCTCTCGAATGACCTAAAAAAGTTTTAGGAGATTTTAATGCAAAAGTCGGAAAGGAGGATGCTCATAAAGGAACAACTGGAGGGCACAGTCTCCATGACATAACCAACGACAATGGCCACCGTCTTATTGATTTCGCAAACAGCAAAAACATCATAGTAAGCTCTACGTGCTTCCCACATCGCGATATTCACAAACGAACGTGGGCATCACCAGATGGTCACATCTTCAACCAAATAGACCACGTTCTAATTGAGAAAAGGGCTGCTTCCAGCATATTTGAAGTACGAACCCTCCGCGATGCGAATTGTAACTCTGATCACTATCTAGTCAGAGCTAAGTATCGATGCCGAATAGCTTGTAGTGGATAATCAAAAACGAGTAGAGCTCGCAAATTCAATGTCGACAAACTTAAAGATGAAACGGTGGCGCAGGCGTACATGTTAGCACTGGATCAAATCAACACTTGAGAAAATGTGGATAAAAATACGAGACAGCATCAAATCCTCCGCAGAAGGGATATTAGAATATCAAGTACGGCGAAAAAATAATGATTGGTTCGACTAAGAATGTCGCGATGCAATAGATAGAAAGAACGAGGTTTACAAAGTGTTTACTGAACGACCAACACGAGCCAAAAAAGATAGATATGACGAGCTTAGGCGATATGCGAAAAAGAGTTGCAGGCGAAAACAAAGGAAGTACCATAATGACAGGATACAAAAAATGGACGACGATATGAGACAAAATAAAACAAGGGACGCATACGTAATAGTAAAAGGCATAAAAATGGATATAAGCCAAAAACCAGTCTCTGCAAAGACGCAGAGGGCAATATCATCAACGACACATAAGAAATCAAAAGGAGATGGGCTTGCTACTTTAAACATCTTCTTAATCCCATCCCATTAGCACCGATCATGACAGACAACATTTCAATTAAGGCTTCAACTGGTGAAGAAGAACCATCATCGACACTACCCACGCTTGCTGAAATCAAAGCAGACCTCATGTGACCAAAAATTAAACAAAGCGCCGGGAATTGACGAAATACCAGTTGAACTTCTGAAAAACGGTGGAAACTGTATCGCTGAAATACTGCACAACATGATATGCAAAATTTGGACAGAGGAATTCATACCCGACGATTGGCGAAAAAGTATCATATGTCCAATTTACAAGAAATTAATAAAGAACTACAGAGGAATATCATTGTTATGTACGTCCTATAAAATACTGATAAGAATAATTAAACGTCGTCTTAAGCCCTATAATAATTGGCGAATACCAAGGCGGATTCAGAACCGGACAATCCACAACAGGCCAGATATTCTCGGTGAAACAGGTGCTTGAGAAATGCTGGGAATATAACACAGACGTGCACCAAATCTTCGTAGATTTTTAACAAGCATACGACAGTATCGACAGAAGCGTACTGTACCAAATCATGCTTGACTTTGGAATTCCCCCAAAGCTAGTCCGATAATCAAGACTCACAATGACGAACACTGAATCCCAAGTGAGACTACAAACCGATTCCACAACCGGCTTTCGAACGGATTGTGGTTTAAAGCAGGGAGATGGTCTAGCCCCCATGCTTTTCAACTTGGCACTAGAGTATGTTGTCCGAAAAATCCCAGTCGACACCAACGGGACACTTTTATTCAAGTCCACCCAACTAGTATCGTACGCTGACGACATTAACATCCTAGCAAGATTCTTCCGTATCGCTAAGGAGGTAATTGTCAATCTTGACGCCTCCGCAAAAGAAGTCGGTTTGCGCATTAACAAAACCAAAACAAAAGAAGTAACGCAAAAGAAGAAGGAGAACGTCTATCAGACAAAACATAAAAATTGCGGAACATAATTTGAAGAGTGTGGACAACTTCATATATCTTGGGGAAAATCACAGACGAAATCAAACGACGGATAATACTAGCAAATAAGACGTATTATTCGGTACTTCCGATAATAGAATCCAAGAAAGTGCACAGGAACAATAAGCTGCGGATATATAAAACTATTATACGACCTGTGCTCTGTTATGACAACGAGACATGGAAATTAACGCGAACTTCCGAAAAAACAGCTAACGCATTCGAAAAAAGGTCCTCCGAAGAATTTTGGGACCTGTGAAGGAAAGAACGGAATGGCGAATAAGATACAACCATGAGTTGTATCAACTCTACGACGAGCCAGAAGCTTCAACGTTCATCAAGCTACGTAAACGGCAGTGGGCTGGCCATGAAGAGCGAATGGAAGACAGAACAATCTCCAATCGTGCTCTGAAAGGCAAAGCGAGTGGTAACCGGACAGTAGGCAAGCCACGCAAGTGATGAGAAGACTCGGTTGATGAGGATAGCAAAACCATCTTAAAAATTAGCAGCTGGAGGACGCAGTCTTTGGATCGAGACGATTGGAGGCGACGAATTCAAGAGGCCAGGGCCCGATTTGGGCTGTCGCGCCATTGATGATGAGGAGAGCTGGACAGCTCTTGCGATTCCATTCGTTCGATTTTGGTGGACACTTTGGCCATGAAACGCGTCCTTGCCCGACTCGTTCCAATAAAGCTGAATTTTCTTAACAAAAATTACCGTGAAGGTCACTTTGGACATGCTTGATCGTACGAATTCTCAATTCATGGAGCGCATCATTACTGGTGATGGTACATGGGTCTATGAGTTTGTTATGCAAACCAGTCAACAATCGATGGAAAAATGGTGGCAAAAAAACATGAGCCGAAAGCGAAAAAAAACGCCAAAGTCGCTCAAAAATCATGATGATTGTTCAGAAGCTGAACATAGTAAAAAATAAATAAGTTACATTAAGTTGGGTGAATGATCGAACATGCATATTCAAGTAAGGCATGTCCGATCATTCAACCCAATTGGCAATTGTAGTTTCCTTTAAAAGCTAATAAGAACGTAATCCTTGACGCCGGCTGGTGTGGCCGATCTCAAGGATCCAAATTTATAAGCTTTACATTGGTCCATCGAGCCGGATTACTCCTGGTTATAACTGTTATTTTCGACCTAATTAGCTGACAACAAACGCTATTGTGGCCTTTCCTTGTCGCTAAGTGGAAAATCGCATCAGCTAAGACCAAAGAGTACTCCAAAGATGAGCAACAACGTCATCGAAGAACAGCGGGGCATAGCCGAAGCCCTGCTGAACCTCAAAAGGAACTTCAAAAAGGATAGTAGCGCTCGGAAAACCGAGGCATACTATGCTAAGAAATTGGACGAAATCCAACAGCTGTGGCAGAAGTTCGGAAGCCATCATACAAGATTGAGCGAAGAGCTATCTTCCACGGATGCCTACTTCACCGAAGGCATATACGAAGCAACGGAGAAGGTTTACCTCGAGACTAAGACGACTTATCTTGAGGGCCTTCGGTCGCTAAGGGACGAAAGTACGGTAGCCGATCCTCCTGGTCCTCCCAGTAACCTGGCACCTCCGTCTGGCGCACCATTTCAATTGGACTCGCCAAAACCTACGATATTATCGACTACATGGCCATCAGTGTCAACGAACCTGCTACAACAGACACCAGTTACTGCTGCATGCAGTGCCAACCTTCTGACAACCACTACTACGCCTGCTCCATTGGCATTACACCCAGAAGGAACTAACCAACACTCGTTGTCTTGGGCAGCCAACTACAATCTGCCTAAGCTACCGCCCATTGCAATACCGAAATTCAATGGCGATTACAAGGAGTGGAGAAGATTTATCGACATCTTCAAGACTATTGTTCACGACAATCCAAACATAGGAGGCATCCACAAGATGCAGTATCTCCTCAGCTATCTAGAAGGTGATGCAAAAGATTCGATTGCACACCTACAACTGGACGCACTGAACTACAACACTGCAGTGGAAATTTTGCAAGAGCGATTCAGCGATAATAAGAAAATGGTGATTTCTTACGTTGACGCCATTCTTGACGCCAAAAAGGTAGAGCACAGATCTGCTGCAAGAATTATAAACCTGTACAATGTTCTTCGCAACTGTCTCGCAGCTCTAAAGAACATGTACCACGATACCCAGACCTGGGATCCATTGATAGTCCGTATAGCAATGAAGAAATTAGACAATGAAAGCTTACGGATCTTTGAAGAAAATCTAGAGAACAGGAAAGAGATGCCATCTTTACAACAGTTGTACGATTTTCTTATGAAGCGACATCATGTCTTAACTTCCATCAGAACACAATGCCCAGAAAACCAAATGATAAAAAAGAAGTCATTTGTGGCAATTGCAACTGTTTGGCAATGGCGAGCGTAACTTATACCGCTGCGATCAATTCAAGAAATTGAACATTGACAAGCGGCACAATTTCGTTACTTCGAATGAAATTTGTAAGAATTGCTTAAGTCACACTAAAGCAACAAAATGCAACAGTAAGCATAATTGTTTTGAGTGCAAAAAACCGCATCATACGCTTCTGCATTTTCCGTTTAAAGAACAAACTACGAACAAGACTGTTTCTGTCAATTTTGCCACCAACGAGCCGAAATTGCAACCGGAGAATCGAAGCAATATAACAAACATGAATGTGCTGCTTGCAACAGCACAAATAAACGTGTTGACCAGTTCTGGTCAAAGCCTGCCACTACGAGCGTTAATTGACCAGGGATCTCAAACGTCGTTCATAACACCTGCGGCTGCTAAAAAAATCGGCATACAGCAAGAAAACATAATGGCAGCTGTATCTGGCATAGGAGGCGTCGACACAAAAACCGTAAGAAAGAAGGTAACAATCACGATTTCACCAAGATTTCCATCAAAATTCTTCTTGCTGGTTGATGCACTTATAATGCCTAAGCTAACCGCTGTACTACCGGATGAGCCTGTTAAGTTAAAGAACATAAGCCGACTAAAAACCCTACTATTAGCAGATCCAAACTTCGCCGTTCCGAGAAATATAGATCTCATACTTGGAGCAGACGTCTTCGAGGATATCATAGAAGATGAAATAAGACGAGAAAAACCGTTACTAACGCAGCGAACAAAGCTTGGCTGGATTTTATCAGGAAAAACCATGACCAATGCTAAACAAAAATCAAAAAAGGTCACCTCTCTCATCTTCATGTCCGATTTTCACAAGTCAGTGGAAAAATTTTTCGAAATGGACAACGAAGAAGGAAGAAGAGAACCTTCAGAATTAGAGCTCAGATGCGAAGAACACTTTCAGACCACACATGAAAGAAAAAAGGACGGTAGATATATTGTGCATCTCCCATTTAAAGACGACAAATTTTCCAAAGAACTAGGAGACTCTAGAAACCGAGCAATGCTGAGATATAAGCAAGTGGAAAAAAGGCTTCAAAAAAGTAAAGAACTCTCAAAGGATTACAACGACTTCTTACAAGAATATCTTGATCTAGGGCATATGCAGAAAGTCATCCCATATACAGGAGATTGTCGGAATGTTTTTTACCTACCTCATCATCCAGTCATTAAAGAAAGCAGCACCACCACAAAATTACGCGTTGTTTTTGATGCCTCAGCTAAAACTTCAGAGGTTATCAGCTTAAACGATAAGCTCTATACCGGAGCCAAATTACAACAGGATCTCTCCCAACTTCTGCTTAGATGGAGAAAATATAAATACGTCTACACTGCGGCTCATTGTCAACAGAAATCGCCGTGGAGTATTGGGGATTACCCATTGAACCAGCTGCTGTAAGCAAACTGATTAACAGACCGCGGTAATTTTCGGGATAATAATTAAGGACAGTCGTACCTGCTTACCAAAAAAAATTTTGAAATATCATTTCCAGACTAATTTTATTACAAAGTCCCGATCACAATGTACATTAGTCCTTGCGTACTGCTGGTTTGGAGTATTTTTTTTGTTTTGAAGCGAATCCATCGAAATTAAAAGAAGAATAATGATGGCAAACAAGACGTTACTTCCACTAATTAAAAACAAGAACGTGCACAGGAAGATTAAATTGAAAATATATAAAACAGTAATAGTACTTAAATTATGCTATGGCAGCGAAACGTGGACGTTAATTCAGGCATCCGCAAAATTACATAGCGCCTTTGAAAGAAAGGTCCTTAGAAGAATCTTCGGACTAGTGAGGGAAGACTCTATCTGAAGGATACGATACAATAGAGAATTGTATGCGAATTTCGACAATCCAGAAGTTTTAACCGTCACAAAATTTAAGAACTATAATGGGATGGTCATGTGGAGCGGATGGATAACGGAAGGATTCCTAAGCGCACTCTAAAAGGAAAAGCCAAGATACAAAGATCGGTTGGAAAACCACGAAAGCGCTGGAAGGTTTTGATTTACGCAGACAGTAAATCACTGCTAAGATTCTTAAACTGGAGGACGAGATCACTAAACCGAGATGAATGGATGCGAAGTATTTAGGGGGTCACAGCCCGATTTGAGTTGCAGCGCTATCATATGTATGTGAGATTTGAATTTGCGATCTTCGCATTGTAGACCACGCAACTCACTAGGCTCCACACTAGCTACAAACAGGGATATACACATAACCAAAGTTGTAGGACTAATCGACTGAGAAATGATTCTATTTACGAACCTATCCTTTACTATAACTCCTTTCCGCACTATACAAGTATTTGACAGGTGAAGAACTTCAAATGCCTCAAAAGTAAACAAAGGAATACATACAACAAAGATGAGGAAATTAAAGCTTCCATAAAACAACTACAAACGTAACAAGGATGCTCATTAGTATCAGGACATTAACAATTCATTTCCCTTATGCCAGCATACAGCTGTTGTTTTTTGAATGTGTTTATAATTTGCACCATTTCCGACAATGACCTTATTTTCACCTGCGCGTCATAATTTTATTTCGAGTACGAAAATAGTCAAACAGTAAATAACATAACACTTCATCATCGTAATCATATGCATTTCTCAATTAATACGCCCGCAAATAAAACGTTGTTTTGAAATTAAGCGTTAAAAGCTTGATAACACCAAAGATCTCAGCCAGGTGATATCAACAAAACATAAAACAACTTATTGAAATTCTTATTAGAAAAAGAGATTAAGCAATTAACACCACTGTGGGATTGTTGTTGAAATCTATTTTTTTTTGACGAATTAGATACTTTAAATGCAGTCTTACCTTTAATTCGTACGTTGCCATGTCCGAATCGTCGAGAAAATAGGCTTCTTCGATTCCTTCGAGGATTTCCTGATCGGAGAGCTTATGATCGTCTGGCGTTTGCGGCTGCTTCTTTGGCCTTTTCTCGATCGAGGACGACGAAGATTCCGGGGCGCTCGAGACGTTCTGGATGAAATAATCAGAGAATCCCATTGCCGGAATCTTAACATGGCGATTCTACACTCGGGAAAGTTCTATTATAATGCAATTTCACCATGAAAGTAATTAAAACTCACCTGTTTATGGATCAAATCCAAGAATTTTGTTTTTATTTCATCCATTTTCGTGGCCCGAGCAGCTTGACATTTGAAAATTGCCTTCAAAATGTCAGATTGACTTTCTATGCGCGCATTGCCATATCGAACTTTAATGTGTAGACTAAAATTTTAAAAATAAAGCAAGATTTGAATTGTGATGGAAAAATTTAAGTTGTGATTGGAGAATGCATATTTTTCTGGAATTTTGTGGCAAGTCGTATTTTCGTCAGCAGCACTTGTGAAAAAATGGTGTAAAATTTTATCCAATGAGCATGAAAAATCGTTGAAAGTTTGTTTCGCTGTTTATACTCTAGATGAAATCTGAGAATATATTGTGTTTGCCTTACCGTTTGTAACGCTAAGAAATAACGCTCGCACAGAGCCGCCAAGGGTACAAAAATATTTGTTGTCGCTCAAAAACCTTAATTCCGAGTGACCGTCTGTCCGTCTGTCTGTCTGTCTGTCCGCCTATCCGTCTGTGCGTCTGCCTACAGTATAACTCTCGAAAGCTTTCAGCTATAGTGCTAAAAAATGTTGTGTGTAATTTTTAGCAAAAAAGTAACTTTAATCTCGTGAATGGGCTACATCCCCCCACTCCTTCTAACTCTTCCCATAGAAATTTCATGAAATTTCGAAATAATACGAAATTGATTTTTCTTTAAAACTACTTAAGCTATCAACTTGAAATTTAGGTCAAAGTATTAATATATAGATGTCATTAATATTACGAAATATTGATCCAATCCCCTTACTCCTTCTACCCCCTCCCATACAAATGGACAATTTTAAGAAATACATATTTTCGATTTTCATTGAAACTAGTAAAGGTGAAACGACGAAATTTTGCCAAAATTAATTCTACTATAATTTCAATTAGTTTTAAGAAGAATTATCAACTTCACCTTACTCCTTCTACCTCCTCCCATACAAATTTCACGAAATTTTGAAATTTAAATTAAATTATTTTTCTTCGAAACTGTTAAAGCTATCAACTTGATATTTTGTATAAGGTATAAAAATAGAAATATCAATAACCAGAAAAAAAATTGTTTTGATCCTTACACTCGTTCTACCCCCTCCCATTCAAATTCCTGTTAAGACCCCCTATAGGGGCATAGGACAGAAACAACTCTCTTCCACAAGGCGCGATCCTGAGCATCGGCTTTAAGCTGTTGCCAGGACTTGTTTATTCCTCTGGCCTCCTGCTCAACTGCTCGCTTCCATGTGTTACATGGTCGACCAACCCGACGTTTTCCTTGAGGGTTATAATCCAGAGCCTGTTTTGCGATGTTTTGCTCTGGTTTCCTCAAAGTATGACCGATCCACTGCCACTTTCGTCGTTGAATCTCAATACCTATTTTAGTCTGGCGAGTTGTACTCCAAAGTTCGTCGTTGGAGATCACTTCTGGCCAGAATATTCCTAAAATGCGTCGGAGGCATTGGTTTACGAAAGTCTGTAGTTTCTTGGTAAGTCGAACGGTCACTTTCCACGTAGTACAACCATATAACAACACGGATTTGACGCATGCGTCAAAAACTCGCAGCTTCGTGCGAAGGGAGATCTCTCTTAACCTCCAGAAAGGGGAAAGGATACCGAAGGCCTGACGAGCTTTATTTAGCCGAGCCTCAACATCCTTTTCGGCTCCGCCGTCCATGCTGACAATGCTTCCGAGATAGCAAAAATCTTGCACCTCTTCTACATCCTGTCCATTAAGAACAATCGGTGTGCTTGCGTTCGAACCCATGTGCATGTACTTGGTTTTACGCACATTTATTTTCAGTCCCGCCTCTTTGCATTTAGAATGCAACGAGCGAACATTTGACTCTAAGTCCGAACGGGTATGTGCAAGCAAACACACGTCATCAGCATAATCAAGGTGACTTAAGATGTTAAATAGTCTCCATTGAAGACCTTTACCTTCCCCACCTTCCAGTGCAGCTTTCAAGATGTCATTTATTACCACCAGAAACAGGGCTGGTGATAATATGCAGCCTTGTCTGACACCCGTTCGCACAGGAAAGCTCTCGGACAGCTCTCCTCTATGCAAGACGCGACACCTTGCATCTTCGTAGGATTCTTTAATCATAGCTATGACCTTATTTGGAATACCTCTCCTACGCAAAGCATTCCATATGTAATCTCGCTTAACGCTGTCGAAAGCCTTCTCGAAGTCCACAAACATGAGATGTAGTGGCGAACCCATTTCGGCTGACTGCTCTAATATTATCCGTAGGGTATTTGTGTGGTCGGTACAAGACGACCCTTTACGGAATCCAGCCTGATAAACTTCGAGAGTGCTCTCGACGACATCACTAATCCTATTGAGAATTACCTTAGCCATAATTTTTGATACGGCAGTAAGTAGACATATACCACGCCAATTGCCACAATCCCGAAGGTCGCCCTTCTTCGGAATTTTCACAATGACGCCCTCCTTCCATTCAGTCGGATATCTTCCATCATTCCACACCTTAGTGAAGAGTGGGAGGAGTATATCGGCTGTTATTTCCGGGTCCGCTTTGAGGAGTTCGGTTGGTAGTCCGTCTATACCTGGAGCTTTCCTTCCCGCCATTGACCGAATGGCGGAAACAATCTCTTCCTTATCTGGGGGATCGTCCCTAATAGAGGATTGTTGCGGTTGGATGTTTGGAAGTTGTTCTGTTTCCGGAATATCTTCATCTGACAAGATGTTTAAAATATCAGAGAAGTATTCCTTCCATCGTCGCAACTGGTGTTCACTCATATTAAGGAGAGTTCCGTTGACATCTCTCACCAGGTGGTTGGCGGTGAAATTCCTGTTCGTCAACTGTTTCATGATTTTAAATAGTGAACCCATATCCCCAAGGTAAGCCGCAGATTCTGCCTTGTTTGCCAGATCTTCAATGGCCTTTCTCTTGTCGCGTCTAACAGCCTTTTTAAGCTGTATATGAGCATCGCGGTAGTTCTGCCTCAAGTCGGGCGTTCGTTGGTTGACATCGGGTTGAGAGATGATTGCCAATTTGGCTTTTTTCCGATTGTCAACCTTGTCCCATGTGTCTTGCGACATCCAGGGTTTCTCACCGCTTTGCGCATATCCCACAGATTCTTCAGCACTAGTTAGAAAAGTGTTTCTGGTTGCCTCCCAATTGGCGTCCAGTGTGCGCATTTCATGTTCACCCAATGTGGATGACTTTTCGCGTAGAATGGTGGTGTATTCGAGTTTTTTGTTGGGATCTCTGAGTTTATCCACATTAAGCTTGCGCTTCATTTGAAGAATTTGTGGTCGTCGGATAGCTGCTGTACACAATCTCAAGCAGGCAACCATCAAGTGGTGATCGCTCCCCACGTCAGCTCCACGTTTCGCTCGCACATCGAGGAGACATCTTCTCCATCGGCGACTTATAGCCAAATGGTCGATCTGGTTCTGAGTAACACCATCAGGGGAAACCCAAGATGTTTTATGATGACTCTTGTGTGGAAAAAGGGTCCCTCCGATGACCATTTGCCGAGTACTACAGAACTCCACAAATAATTCGCCGTTTTCGGGTCTCTTAATCCAAGGTCGTGAAGGGTCGACCCAAGGGTCACCATGCCTCCCCATGACGTGTTCTAGTCCAGTGTTGTCTGATCCAACCTGGGCGTTCATATCTCCCGAGATGATAATAATATCACCTCTTGGAACACGTTCGAAGGTGGCACTCAGTTGACTATAAAACTCCTCTTTGTCACCAGATGTTGCGGTATTAGTTGGTGCGTAGCACTGCAGAATTGTGACGTTTCTGACACTGGTCCTGAGCCTGACGACGATAATCCTATCCGAGATTGGTTCCCAGCTAATGAGACTGTTTCTCGCTCTCGGCGTAAGGACGAACGCCACGCCATTTCTGGCTTCACTTTCAGGGCCAATGTACAGAATAGTGTTTCCGCTAGGGGTTCGTTCTTCTCCTGATCCTGTCCACCTGACCTCGCTCAAGCCCAAGATTTGGATGTTATAGTGCTCCATTTCACGGTCGATCACTGATTGGCGGTGCAAGGACCGAGTAACCCCAGCTCTTCCCCCGTCATTCAATGTTCGAACGTTCCAGAAGCCAATCATAGTCCGTTTTCGAATGCCAAAAGTCGTTACCGTAGAATCAGTCCGTATCCGAGGCGATGTATCCGTTTCTCGTATCATTTAGGTCTTAAGATCACGGGTGATAAGCCCATGATCCAGTGAGTGTCCATTTGCCATTTTTAGGGCAAGCAGGACTGGCTGTGGGTGAATTCTACAGCCCCCATCCCAGAGGGGGATAGTTAGCTCAGGTCCGTGGAGTCGCTAACTCCAAAGATAGTTGCAGGAATTGGTAAAACCTCATACTACAACTACCCCCTTGCGGGGGTATGCATAATTTTTGTTAAATGCATTATATCGATTTCCATTAAAAATAGAAAAATTACAAACTTAAAATTTTGCCAGAATGTGATTTTTAATAGTTGCAATAAATGCTGGAAAAAATTATCAGCTCAACTTCACTCATTCTACCCCCTCCCATATAAATATCTGTATTATAAATTCAAGGAAAGCATTTCTCCTTCGAATATATGAGAGCTATTGACTTTGAAATTGAATCGAGGCATGGTGATAAGTGTGATGATAAGCAGTTTCAAAATCATCTAAAACGTTCCACTTCCTCCTCCACCTCCCATACAAATGCCCCAATTTCAGAAAAACTATGTCCAACTCCTTTAAAAATAATGAAAACTAAAAACTTTAAATTCGGTAAAAAACATTTTGCATGCCATGTTCGATGTCATATGCGAAAAATATAAACCTCCCCTTCTACTTCTACTACCTCCCATGCAAAAGTCTCTATTCACTATTCGAAAGAATTTGAGATGACATATTTTCACGGAGCTATGGTCAACCTCTTTTTGGACTGCTTATATCTACTCACATATTTCTCCTGCCTAGAAGCAGTGGGAGTATTTTGGAGTTAAGACCTGTTTCGTCGATATTGTAGAGCTGCTCGAGAGTTAGCTCATTTTCTCTAACAATGCCCGAACATTTTTTAATTAAATTTTCGACGGCAAGGTGATCTGCAGATCGCAGACATTAATGACATACACTCGGCAGAAAAAGTTTGCGTACATACCCAACACATCCGACATATCTATAAAAACATCGTTTTTAACATTTTATTCCGAAATATTTTTTTTTCTATTTTTCATTACTTCATTATGAACATAAAACAAAACAAAAATGAGAATAACTGTACTCTAAAACAAAAAAAAAATAACAATAAAGTTTGTGTAGGAAAGTTGATAAACGTGTTTTTATCTAAGGTTTCCGTTAAAAATAATTGCTAAAAATCGTTAAGTAAGAGATGTCTAATAATGGAAAGGAAATTGAATTTGGGGAAAGGAAAATTATCGTGGATTTGTGGAAAAAACGTACGTCATATCGTGAAATAGGTGCAGTGGTCAGCATTCATCTGTCCAACGAGTCGTAAACAATTTCAAAAACACACAAGTTTCGGTTTCAAAACACAGATCTGGCCGTCCTTCAAAGTTGAGCCCTCAGCAAACTCGGAGTTTGCTCCGAACGATGAAGTCTAATCCTAGATTAACTGCAGCTGACATGGCAAAGGATATCAAAGCAAAGTACCGCAAGTCTATTTCTGATGATGGTGTTCGTAAAATTCTTAGGAAATATGGGTATCACGGACGCATTGCCCGTAGAAAGCCATTTATAACAACAGTAAACAGACTCAAGCGGCTGGAGTTTGCTAAGGAAAGAATTTTGGAAACAAGTTATTTTCTCGGATGAAAGTAAATTTTGTATTTGGAATCAAAGGTCGGAAGATTGTATGGAGAAAAACTGGCGCGGCCTTCGACGAAAAATCTTTGTCCAACAGTAAAGCACGGTGGTGGCGGTGTTATGATATGGGGGTGTATGGCTAGTGGAGGAGTTGGAAAAATAGAGTTTATTGAAAGTATTATGAATAAAATATATATAAATTATATATTATATAATTTGAAGAAAAGTGCAGAACATTTGGGCTTAAGCGACAACTTTTACTTCCAACAAGACAACGACCCTAAGCACACTGCGGAGGTAGTAAGTCTCTGGTTGCTGTATAATGCCCAAAATCAGCTTCGTACACCGCCCCAATCACCTGACCTTATCCAATAGAGCATTTGTAGCATCACTTGGAGCAAAGGATTCGAGCGCACACAATAATGTCGAAGGTAATGCTCAAGGAAGTCCTGATCCAGGAGTGGAATTCAATAACCCCAGAGTTCACTAAGAAGCTGGTAGATTCCAGTTGTGGGAAGTAATAAAGAGACGAGGATATCCCAGAAGCTGTTAACGAGGAAAAACAATTGTTTTGTTTTGAAAAGAAATATTTGTACGCAGACTTTTTATTGTTGCAATTCAGGATTTGTTTTCGTTTTTTAATTTTAATATTTTTATGGAGTACAATAATCATCATTTTTGTTTTGTTTTATGTTTGTAATAAAGCCATGAAAAAAAGAAAAAAAAAATTATTATGAAATAAATTACTTAAAACGATGTTTTTTTATAGATATGTTGGATGTGTTGAGTGTGTACGCAGACTTTTTCTACCGAGTGTATGTAAGCAAAACAAATTTTATGAAATTCTACTGTTGAAAAGCTCACTGCTTCATCAATCGCTTCCAACCTTGGTGTTTTGATAGTTTTTCGCACTTTAAGACCGCTTTCCGAATCTATGGAAACCGAAGCCAATTGCAGTTTTACACAATTTTTTTTCCTCTCTTTAAGAGTAGTATTGCCGACATTAATGTGGTTGTGATAACGAAATTGAAAATTCCTTTGGATCAAAATTGAGATAAAGAGCGAATTGAAAACTTTTGGGCGAATTGCTGAAACAAAACATGAGTAATGAAGAGTTGATTTTTTTTATATGTATTTGAAATATTTCACAGGAAGAAAAAAATCTGGATATATTTTTCACTCTTTCTCTTTTTAATGTGTATGTCCCTCGGGTTTTTGTTCTAATTTATATTTTTGCCCACCTTACTGTAAGTACAGAGAAAAATCATAGTTTTCGGAATTTTTTTTAAATTCAAAATTTTTTCAATAAATTTAACGCCAAGCAAGCATCTTATTGTTGCGGTTAATTGTATTAGTAGTAGAACGAACGTATTTTTGTTAGCTTTCTCGGCCGATTCGAAGCCTTTCTCAACGAGAAGGCTAGACAGGGCCATGTTAAGCACTTTACGTCGTGGGTCTCCTGTTTTTCCATTTTAAAATCCAATTTAATGCCTGTTTTTTTTCCCGCCGATTTTCGCAACCTGCTCGTAGATGATAGGCTGCGCTGCCATGCCCGTCAGGCTCGTTGTTAGCGAGAACACTTTAACGGCCTTCACTCGCGCGGACAATTTTTTACCATTCTCGTAAATTTTCATTGCTTTTATGATTTGTAAGGTCATGGACCAGTATGATGCCGTGTGTTGGATTATAGAATACTCCGCGAGTATTTTTATGGCTTAGCGATCCACCGACATCCCACAACTCCACGAAATACGTTTTTTGCCATTGCAGTATTCATGCAATTTAACTTCCACCGAACATCCAACTGTCCATGACGGACGAGTGAGTGCCTCACTGTTTGCTATTAAGTGTGTTAGCGATGACTTTCCGACACCTGTGATATAAAAATTATTGTGTAGTGGTTTTCAAATATTGATGGTTTATATTTTCAAAAGTGGATTTAGATTTATTGCTATTTGAAATATTTATTTCGGTTAATAATGTCGATTCTGCTAAGCGATGGCGTTACTAAAACACTTGTTGGTATAGTGACATCCATCAATTCGTTATTAATTGTCATTGTGCGAAAAACACAGTTCTTTATAGCTCGCAGAAAAAACGGGCTGAACATATATTGGCACTCAGAAAATTCAAAACAGGCTGTTTGTTCGTTCAATCGCTCTAAAGTTTGAGGACGCGTTAAGCTGAAGGATTCAAATTTAGTGCAGGTTATTTTTGTCGAAACTAATGTAATGGTTTTAATCCCACCATAAATTACATATTTTCTCAACTTCACAATACACTGATTTTCTTGAAAAGTACAGGCGCTAGTGATTTTAATTTCTATCGAATTTATGAATCGCAAATCTGTTCAAAAATATTTTGGTAGGAACTGTAATATGTGGGAAAATTAATTCAATTCAACTCCAACTACCACCTCCTATTCAAAATATAATAATTTTTTAAAGTTACAAAAATCTCTTAATTCATCTAGAGTATTGCGTACAGCTTGACGAATGTGATGAGTACAAGTCAAAAGTTGACGAATGTGCTTTGGAAATACCGTAATTTACCGTATGCTTGAGATGTAAGTTTTCTCTCTAGTCTAGGCAATGGACAGTCTTAAGCCAGCAACTAACGTTCAGGTAAAGCCGTCAAATTTGTCTGCACAGGCATATCTGCAGAGTTTACTGCTTACGTAAATCTGTTAGTATCTTCAGTTTTTCGATTGGCAGTGACATTGATGGATGCTGTTGCAATAGTGCAAACCGAAATGAAAGCAATGCTCTGCTGGATGGAGAGAGATAGGCGGGCAAGTAGAGTTTCAGCTACAAAGTTCCCCGATGTTGGAATTGTGAACAGGCAGGGCACTTACAACGTGTTTGCCGTAAACGAAGGAGAACATGAATTTCTTGTGCAGAATCTGCCTCCAGAACAGTTTTGCGAAAAAATTGGAGAGATCAGGAAAACATGGCTACGGCAGATGAAGGCGCTAGAGTGTGGACGCAAAGGACATTTAAGGCGCGATGGAAGAATTTTGTCCAGCCTAGAATTAATTTTAATTCGTGACTATTACCAGGTGGCTTGTTTATTTTTCTCCATATAGTGACTAGTTATTATTCGAAATCAACGGTGAGGTTAAAAATTTTCCGCCAAATCGTTGCCAGTTCAATTTGACACCAACTTCATCTGCCATCTTTTGTCGGGAGACGCCATCAAAACAGAAGAGAAAAGTGTCGATAGTGCAGTTCGAACTGGTTTGACAGCAGCAATAAATGCACACACCATTTTAAGAATGAACTCGCAAAAGTGACATTTCGCCTCGTAAATAATTCCCATTTTCGCGCTTTTAATTAATTAACTATTATGTCAAAGTCCCCATTCCAATCGTGAAATTCAATTTGTATTAAGTGTCCACTTTACCGCTACGAAAGAGTTTCGCTGAAGTTTTGTGGAAGACGGAGAGAAGAAAATATCGAGGGCCGCGCGTTTGCATCGCGAAAGTTGCGCCCGGAGTGGATTCTTTAAATTCCATCAACAAAACAACATATTTATTATAAATAATTGCCGCAATGGCGGCAACCTCACAGCAGTATTCGCTGCGTTGGAATAATTACCTGCGCCACATAACATACGCGTTCGATAATTTGCGATCGCAGGACGACTTTGTAGACGTGACGCTATGCTGTGATGGACGCAAAATCAAGGCCCACAAGGTGCTGCTATCCGCTTGTAGCGGCTATTTTAAGGAAATTTTCAAAGAGAATCCGTGTCCGCATCCTGTGATCATTTTCAAATTCATCAAATACGAAGACTTGCAAGCGATTATCGAGTTCATGTATCAAGTGAGTATCGCGCGACTTTCGAGTTGGGTGTTTCGATCATTGTTGTGACTCTTGTTCACTTCTAGGGCGAAGTTAATGTTCAACAGGAAGCTCTCCAATCGTTTTTACAAACCGCCGAATTGCTGGCCGTACAAGGCCTCACATCAGAAGAAAAAGACAAACCGAAGGCTGCTAAGTCACCGAGCGAGCAGCGGATCATCGAGGAACAGCTTGTGAAAACATTACCGGCCAGTGTACGCACGGTCACTGCGGACAGTGACACGCAAACCATCAACCTGCAAGCAAACATCATACACAACTCGGGGCGAAAACGAAAAATCACATACACGGAGGACGACGATGTTTACACGGAAACGGTGGAGTTTGTTAAGGAGGAGCCAACGATACTCAAAAGTGAGTATTGGTCATTATTTTTTGGCATCTCATTTACGGTCTAACCAACCCCACATAACCGCACCGGATCCGTGTGTCTCATGTTCTGTGTCTCATTATTGCAGTTCAGTTCAGTATGATTTTATGACAACACTGTGTCGTGTCCGTCAAAAAGTAAACTGAACTAGTCGTCCATATATGTAGTTACTCCATGGGACATTAGAGACGCTTTACCATAGTTTGGCAAAGGTGAAACCCGATATTTGGAGCGGAATTAAAAAAAAAGTGTCGACCTTTTTTTTTTGGTACGTTCTTAATATCAAGAACTGTGCGCAGTTTTTAATACTTAACTAAAAAGTCACACACAAAAGTCAATTTATCTTAGGGTGGATGAAATTGGCAAAAGAAAACCACTGAACTCACCACTCCGCAAATGGTGTAATGGAGAAGGTGAATTCGCAGGTGTCGATTGTGACATTTCTGTCAGACTCTGATACAGTGTGTCTCCTCCATGGAGTGACTCTAGTCGTGCGCGATGCGCTTAGGTGGAATTTTCGAATTGGAGAATTTGAATCATAAATTGGTTTCTAGTTGGATTACATTATTTAAGGGGAGGACTTGTACTCCTGGTTGTAGCTGAACTCCTTAAAGCGGATTCGGAACTAACAACTGATATACTTATCCCACTCTTTATTGAAGTGTGGGATCAAGGAAGCTATCCGGCTGATTCATTGTCAAAATCTCGAAGAATGGCCGCCTTCAGAATTTCGGTAATTGACGTGGTATATCACTGGCTAAAGTAACTTTCAATAGAATGCGATTGAGATGCATAAAGGAGAGCTGTCCGAAGGCTGTACTGTGTCAGACAAGTTTGCATTACTATCCTTGTTGGTGGGGGTAATTTATTTATTTACTACGGACAAATCATAGGTTTATTGCTTAGGATTAAAAAAAAATAAAATTTTTATACAAACCAAAATGATAGCGTGTTGGTCTTGTAATGCGAAGGTCGTGAGTTCAAATCCCGGTCGACGCAATATATAATTCCGGCACATTGCCTGCTTGGATATACCTTGGTCACCTCAATCTAAGAAAATGAAAAAAAAAATTTGTAGGTAGAGGGTTGTGCGAAGTGCTAACAACCCTTCCACAATAAGTAATGAAAAATGTTAAGGAACCTGAATTTCAGGAGGCCAAGGTCCGATTTGGGCTGTAGCGCCATTGTAGAAGAAGAAGAAAATGATAGCACTAAAAAGGCATTAATAAATATAACAATTGTTTTGGTTATTAATGTCGATTTTTGGTTGCATCTAAGCGTTTGGTTTCGTCACAACATAAATTACCTTTATAATCAAAGTACTTTTTGCCTTTTGAGGCGAACCATTCATCAAGCCAAATTTTCACTTTTTCGTAAGAAAGTGTCGTTCAGAACGACACCGTGCTGCATCGATCGAAATAAGTGAGGGGCTAAGTCCGTTGAATATTGCGGGTGGGTTTTTTTTTAAGCTGCTTGACGGACTAGCTGGGAGCATATATCCAAATGAAGAAATCCATCTGAGTCCGGTGTTGTTACTGGTCTATGGATATTAAGAGCAGAATAGCAGTTAGCTCTTGTCGATGTGTTTGCATTGCACGCTGCCATGTTGAAATCAGCTTGCAGTGATTTAGTCGCAAGAGTTGCAGGATTAGAGCTAGTGTTCGCAACAATATCAGCATCAGAGAGATGTCGTCAGCTGATGCTGATATCATCACGTTGCTCGCAATAGTATTGGTGATGTCGGATCACAGTGGTTCGATTGATTGTTAGCTAGCGACGATTATTTTTTACAATTTTATCGCGGTTGCTGCAGCACCTGGGAATTGCTTGGAACTCTGACGAGTCTGTGCTGATATTTGGCGATAGTGACGGTAGTTTCGGCGTTTATCGATGTCAGCAGCTGACACAGCGCTTATCGACCTCTCTGTGCATGACGCCATTGTTGAGCTCAAATTTAAAAACTTTTCAAGTACCGTAAGTCGATGAAGAATTCATCCATTTTGGATTTTAAGATTTGAACTGAACAATCACACATAGCGAGTATAAGCACAGCGCGAAATTCACAAAATTATATATTATGCAATTTCAAAGTTTATATAACTTAAATACAACTAAGCTGAAAAACCGAAGGAAGCAGAACAAAAATACGTCCGTGCTTGTTGAGAGATCGCCAGCAGCTGGACTTCCTGAAAGCTGCACTGGAAAATAGAGGAGGTAAAGGCGATTGCTTAACATTTTAAGTCATCCGGATTATTTTGATTTATTTATTTAGCCAGTTGAGCAGGAGGCCAGAGGAATAAACAAGTCCTGGCAACAGCTTAAAGCCGAAGCTCAGGATCGCGCCTTGTGGAAGAGAGTTGTTTCTGTCCTATGCCCCTATAGGGGGTCTTAACAGGAATTTGATTGATTGATTTAGCCATTGAACAAAAATTTACATTTCAATTACACAATAGCAAGCGATAAGAAATATTAGAAGAAATTCTTAAGTTTAGTTTTAAAAGCATTAAGAGAAATAGACAAAGATGCAAGTTGTAGTTTGTCATGATTTCGCTGAAGTCTTACTACAGGAGAGTGAAAATAAACGTCTAGTAAAGCGCGTGAAGGATAAAAAATATCGGCATTTCTTGTACTAACAACTTCCATTCTGAAATTAAGTTCGTCAACAAGATTAGTCCTTATAATACCATTTACAACCTTGTAAAGAAAGTACTCATCAAAGTAACTTCTGCGTATGTCTAAAGGATGGAGATGAAGTACCGAAAGCCTCGTAGAGTAGTTAGCGTACGGTATTTTAGAACGAAAGAACAGAGTTCGCGTAAACTTACGTTGAACTGATTCAATAGCAGCTGAGTGACACTTATGGTGAGGGCTCCAAACAACAGAGCAGTATTCTAGAATACTACGTACTAGAGAGATAAAAAGCAGGACAGCAGTACTAGAACAAGCGAAAGTTGAAGAAATACGGAGGACGAAACCGGCAAGTCTATAGGCTTGATTAATAATATTTTGAAAATGTGTGGTGAAACTCAATTTCACATCAAAAGTCACACCGAGATCCTTTATAATCGTTACTTCCGAAAGTCTAGTGCCATCGATTAAATAAAGTAACTCGGGAGGTTCAGTTTTAAGTGAATATGACATTGAGGAGCATTTTTTAATGTTTAAGTCAAGGTCATTCGACAAACACCACTGATATAGTCGATCAAGGTCTAATTGTAAAATATCACGATCACAGGGAGAATTAATCACTCGAAAGATTTTGAGGTCATCCGCATACAAGAGACAAGAAGAAGATAAAAACTGGGGAAGGTCATTTATAAAAAACAGGAATAATAGTGGACCAAGAATAGACCCCTGTGGAACACCAGACCACGCAGGAAATACATAAGGCTCATGACCCTTAAAAGTTACACGCATACTACGAGTAGATAAATAGGAAGAAATCCAGTCAAGTAAATTTACAGAGACGCCATATATTTTAAGTTTCCCAATTAGAATCTTGGGATTAACTGTGTTGAATGCCTTTGCAAAATCTGTGTAAACAGTGTGAACAGACTGATGGAGTTCGAAAGATTTGGCAATAAAGTTTGTAAACTCGCACAAATTGGTAGTTGTAGATTTTCCTCTAACGAAACCTTGTTGACAGGGCGAAATCAAATGACCAAGTTTGTCACACAGTACATTGTGAACGACCCGTTCAAAAATTTTGCTAAAGCTAGTAAGAATGGAAACAGGACGATAATTCAAGACATCTTCGGGGTCACCTTTCTAGAAAATAGGGATAACGTTAGCCATTTTCCAGACTTCTGGAAAAGTACCTTCGGAAAGTGATTTATTTAAAATAATCGAAAGGGGAAAAGCGAGAACTTCCGATAGTGTTTTAACAAAAAAGTTAGGTATGCCATCACAGCCGCCGTTAATTTTGGGATCAAGTGAATTAATAACCTTTAGAACATCTAAAGAGGAAACATAAATAGAACTAATGGATTCGTGATTAGAAACATTAAAAACATAGTTTAGTTCCTTGTCTGGAATTTTAAAAACGGAAGAAAAATATTCAGCAAAAAGATCACACATAGCTTGGGTATCAGAGGTATTAGTATTTTGATACCTCAGAGCAGACTGAGCGTGCAGAGTCTTTTTGCACTTTTTAACGTGTGACCAGAAAGGTTTCGTATCATTACGAGCTAAACTCGTCTCAAGCGAGGAAACATAAGAACGAAAGGCAGACTTGATTTTCTTTCTCACAAAGGTACGTTGGACAGTAAAATTTACATAGTCAGAATGAAGTTTTGAACGTTTATAATTCTTATACAAGCAGTGTTTTAGACGTAAACTCCGAATAACACCCGTAGTAAACCATACAGGATAGTTCTTAGAAGAAATATGCTTGTGAGGTACATGATTCTGAATGGAGGCATTGATATATTCATAAAATATTGAAATCGATGTATTCGCAGGAGTCCTGAAAAAGCCTCAACCCAATTAATTTCATCCAACTCGCGACTGATCTCAGAGTAATTTCCCTTTAGAAAATTTAGCTTAGATAATGGTGACTGTGCATTAATATTTCTCCTAAAAATGTTAACCGTAATACTCAAAGGAGGATGGTAAGGGTCGGGAGGAACTAATCCAAATGTCGATATAACGCGAACATAGGGTATAGCGATATTGGAAAACTCAAGGTCTAATAGAGTGTCACGGTAATTTTTGATCACATTATGTTGAGCAAGTGAACAAAGGCTCATGAAAGATGATAAGTAAGAGGAGTATGCATTACAAGACACAGGTTGAGAAGAACTATCATTCCAGGAAATCATAGGTAAGTTGAAGTCACCACGGATCAAAAATTGTGAACCCAGGTCAATGTTGTTTATAAAAATAGAGAGATCATTAAACAATTTTTTAAGCGTACTAACATTTGAGTTACACGGAATGTAGACACAACAAAGATACAGAAAACGATTATATGATAACTTAACCTTCACGAAAATACTTTCGATGGGATGAGAATCGAAAGCCGGACAACGAAAGGACAGTGAGTCATTTTTAACGGCAATAAGGACTCCACCTCCACCATTTTTTATAGATCGTGTCAAATTACGGTCATTTCGGTGAACTGTATAAAAGGATGGAAAAATCTCAGAGTCCAAAATGGAAGAAATTAGTGATGATTCAGTAATACAGACAATGTCTGGAGAATCCTCAAATATAGAACAATAACATACAGACAACTTGGACCTTAGGCCACGTACATTTTGATACAAAATATTTAGGGTATATATAGAAGAATTAAAATTTATGTTTGCTGGTTTTGACCATGCATTAAACGAAAATTTTCGACACCATTAACAATCTTTCGACGCTCGAATAATTTACATGATATACCAGTAGGCCAGGATCCAGTGGACAATAAGCGGTGAAAATATTCTTGCGGAGCACGGAGTTTAAACGAAACATAGTTAAGTGAATCAATAACTGCAGATTTCTTCGTAAGACGAAAACAAGCAAGCGTAATGGGGTTCTCATAGTTCAATTTTAGCCGTACGTAATCCAACACGTTGTCAACAGAAGTATACTTGTGGCACTTAGATATGCACAACCACTCATCGTTCTGAGGGGCAGCAATTAATATCGAAGACGTTCTGCTGGCATCGGATTGAATATCTTGTTGAACGTCAGAGTTTGGCATTATGTTGTTAGCAGCTAAGAAAACGTTCCCAGATGAAGATCCAACAGGGACCGGAGTAGTTACAGATTTCTCGATGTCTAGAACAGCTGATGCCGTATTGGACAAGTCGGATCGCAGTGCTTCCGTAGTGCGAGTAACTAGCTCCGAACTAGTTGCAATGTTTATAACTTTTCCACTGTTGATACTCTTTGGCACAGTAGCGGAGATTTGCTTTGAACTCTGACGAGTAACACGAGTATTGATGGTTATCGGCAATGGTGACGATCTTTTCGGCTTAGCCACTTCACTAGCGGATACCGACCTGCGTTTATCGATAGCAGAATCCGATACAGCAGTTACCGAACTCTGGGTGGATGATACGGTTATAGAGCTCAAATTTAAACACTTTTCGAGCCTCGAAAGACGGAGAAGAACTTCATCGAGCTTGGAGGCTAAGACCGAAATCGAGCAATCACACATAATAGCGCGTGTAAACACTAAGAAATCGCAATAAAAAACCGAACTTTACTGCGTAAATAATAAATTAATTGCAAAAAAAATAATGAAATTAATTTTTGAAAATAATTGAGAAAAATTTAATAGTAAATTTCCGACCGCTGACGTTTAGAGCAAAGCGTTGTTGCCCAATTTTAATAAAATTTTTTAATGTCGTGTGTTGCCCGCTCTTTCCATTCCAAATGCAAAGAGGCGGGATTGAAAGTGTGTGTGTGTGCGTAGAATCAAGGACATGTACACGGACTTGAACTGAAGCACGCTGATTGTTTTTACCGGACAAGATGTAGAAGGAGTGCAAGATTTTTGTTACTCGGTAGCTTTGTCAGCATGGACGGTGGAACCGAAAGACTCGTATAAATAAAGTATGTCAGGCCTTCAGTATCCTTTCCTTTTTCTGAGGGTTAAGAAAGACCTCTCTGCGTGTGAAGCTACGAGTGTTGGGCACAGACGTCAAATCTGCGTTGTTATTTGGTTGTACCACATGGAAAGTGGTCGTTAAGCTTACCAAGATACTGCAAACTTTCGACGCATTTAATGTAATTTTAGTCAAGATATTATCTCCAATGATGTACTTTGGGAGAGACTGTGGCAGAGTAGAACTTTGAAAACTAAACCAAAGCAAGCTTTTTTTTCAGAATGACCTGTGTTATAGGCAATATCGGCCTTTTTTTAAGGAATGGGATTAGGAATGTAGAGGAAGAGGAGTGAGAACGACCGTAACGAGTGGAGAGGCTGGTATAATTTTCAGTTGTACTGGTTGCTACTGACAAATATTTGCAGATGTTGTGGGGAACTTGAATGATAGAAAGCGAACAGAATCCATCTACTGAGTATCTAGGCCTTCTTGAAGTGGAACTGTTTCACTTTTACACCGTTTGCCCATTTTATTTCGAATAATTTTTTCATCGCCAGCAGCAACTGAAAAATTCGTGCTTAAAAAATCCCGCCTGGAGTGGGAATCGAACCCACGACCTATTGACTGAAAAGCAAGCACGCTGCCCACTACGCCACGGAAGCCTGGATTAGAACTCTTAAGGAAGACGTCGGGTTGGTGGACATAGCACATGAAAGTGCGTAGTTGAATATTATACCTAACGCACAAGTCCTGGCGGAAACTAAAGGGTAGAACGACGCTCAGGTTTGCGCCTTTTGGAAGAGAAATGTTTCAGTCCTATGTGTCTCTAGAGGTTCTCGTAATCAGTGACGATACTCTCATTCAAGCCCAAAGTCGGTCTTGCCTTATGAAAGAAACACAAATGAATTAGGCTGGCAATCAAAAAACTTCGATAAATCTAAAAAAGTGGACCCGTGAGAGAAACTGGATATGCGTGTGTCGTTACGAGTTTTTAACTTACTCCTGAATTTGCTGGAAGAAAAATTAAAGAAGTCATCGATACAAGTATCTATTCCAATCGAATGTCGGCTTTTCATTACTTTGTTATACGCATTTTGGTTATTTATAATACTATTTGGAGAAGAATTTATATTTGTTGTTAACATTGTAGGTATGTATAGCAAGATTCGTTTTTGTGCGTTATTTGAAATAAAAAAGCCACCTACTAACGGGTTCGCAAAAGTCGTGAGATAAATTCAAAGAGCCGTAGATTGTACAACTAAATATAAAACCTGAATATTGCTATGCAAAATCTTTAGTTTGTTTTATTATCTTTCGAAAAAGATACATTGCATAGCCTTCAACGGGTGATTTTTAGGAGATTTTTCGCGATGTCCTTCATCATGGCCTGTATGAAAGATGTGTCAACTTTCGACTAATTCTGTTCACCAATTGCTAACTCTACTTTTGCTTCCCATACATTGCCGTATACCAACCTGAGTTTCGAGTTGTTTGGCGGTGCATTTTGGAGCACGTTGACGTTTGTATTTTTGAACGTTGTTTTCTTTCAATGCTCGTTCCATCATACGAGAAATACTGAATTGTTGGTCAACCTTGTTTATGGCGCCTTACAGATTTTTTGTTTTGTTGTCAAGCGAAAGAAGGCAACCACTTTTCTTGTTTAATTTTGGGCTCCGTTCCTTCGCCGTACTCCTTTGTGATACGGTAAATCCTTGATCGGGAGACTGACTCTTTGAAGGATTTGAGAATTTGTTTTGTGGATAATTTTCCAATAAGATCAGCAATAGTCTTACGCAACTCGCATGTTTGTGATAGTGAAGTGGAAGTATTGTTTCACTTCCTATGACATTTCATTGCAGCGCCATTTACTTCCAAGTACCTTTGGCGCGCAATTCAAATCTGTCTCAAGACTTTTGTGAAAACCGTTATATATTCAATAGGAGATGATGAGGAACATGCTAC
The DNA here is from genome assembly GCA_963669355.1 of Chorisops tibialis. Classification (NCBI taxonomy): domain Eukaryota; kingdom Metazoa; phylum Arthropoda; class Insecta; order Diptera; family Stratiomyidae; genus Chorisops; species Chorisops tibialis. Next base: position 107,198,121 of record OY770262.1, on the reverse strand, counting down.
CACGTTTCATTTAAATTGCTTCAGTAGTTTCCGAGATTTACGGTACCGAACACAAGAAAGATACTCCTTGATAATAATAGTATGATACCGAACAAAACAATTACACTGGAAATTGGTTAACACGTAATCGTGAGGACGAGTGATACTATGAATTCTACTTTACCCAATACGAATACGAATGTTGAAGCATAGAATACGAATATGTATGACTGAATAAAATAATAAAACTTTTTAATTAATGGTTGGTGAATATTTTCACAGTGCATTTTGAAATGAAAGAAAAGATTTCCGGACTCTACACTGTTATGCTGTATTATTCGTGACGTTTCGGTCTCTGCTGAGACGATGTTTGATAAAGGTCTCAGCAGAGACTGAAACGTCACGAATAATAAAGCATAACAGTGTAGAATCCGGAAATCTTTTCTTTCACTTTTTAATTAGTTTGCACTAGGTTGTATCCTAGCGGGTAGCGTGTTGGTCTACAATGCGAAGGTCATGAGTTCAAATCGACGCATAATTCCAGCATACTGCCTATTTGGGTATACCTTGGTCACATCAATCTACGAAAATGTAAAATTCGTATATAGAGGGTTGTACGAAGGTCTAACTGCCTTGGCATCCTGACCTTCAGGTTCCTTAAAATTTTCATTATTTATTGCGGAAGAGTTGTTAGCTCTTTGCATAACCCTCTATCTACGAATTTTTCATTATCGTAGATTACGGTAACCAAGGTATATTCAAGCATTACAAGGTATATTCAAGCATTACATTGAGTTAGTTAAATTTTCATTTATTAATTTCTAATTTGGCATTTGCAAAGCTATTTGGCGAACATGAACAAAAGAACTCGCACATTCATATTTTACAAAAGTAATTACCTTTCATTCTTCAAGGAATACAGACTTAATTATTTATCTATTCACAATTTATTATGGGTTCGCCACTACATCTCATGTTTGTGAACTTCGAGAAGGCTTTCGACAGCGTTAAGCAAGATTACATATGGAATGCTTTGCGTAGGAGAGGTATTCCAGACAAGGTCATAGGTATGATTAAAGAATCCTACGGTGATGCAAAGTGTCGCGTCTTACATAGAGGAGTGCTGTCCGAGATTTCCTGTGCGAACGGGTGTCAGACAAGGCTGCATATTATCACCAGCCCTGTTTCTGGTGGTAATAAACGACATCTCGAAAGCTGCACTGGAAGGTGGGGAAGATAAATGTCTTCAATGGAGACTATTTAACATCTTAAGTCACCTTGATTATGCTGATGACGTGTGTTTGCTTGCACATAACCGGACTTAGAGTCAAATGTTCGCTCGTTGCATTCTAAATGCAAAAAGGCGGGACTGAAAATATATGTGCGTAAAACCAAGTGCATGCACATGGGTTCAAACACAAGCACACCGATTGTTCTTAATGGACAAGATGTGGAAGAGGTGCAAGATTTTTGTTATCTCGGAAGCATTGTCAGCATGGACGTCGGAGCCGAAAAGGACATTGAAGCTCGTCTAAATAAACCTCGTCAGGATTTCGGTATCCTTTCCTCTTTCTGGAGATTAAAAGAGATCTCTATTCGCAAGAAGCTGCGGTTTTTGATGCATGCGTCAAATCCGTTTTGTTATATGCTTGTACTACGTGGAAAGTGACCGTTCGACTTACCAAGAAACTGCAAACTTTCGTGAACCAATACCTCCGACGCATTTTAGGAATATTCTGGCCAGAAGTGATCTCCAACGACGAACTTTGGAGTACAACTGGACAAACTAAAGTAGGTATTGAGATTCAAAGGTGGAAGTGGCAGTGGTTCGGTCACACTTTGAGGAAACATCGCCAAACAGGCTCTGGATTATAATCCTCAAGGAAGACGTCGGGTTGGTCGACCGTGTAGCAGATGGAAGCGAGCAGTTGAGCATGAGGCCAGAGGAATAAACAAGTCCTGGCAACAGCTAAATGCCGATGCTCAGAATCGCGCCTTGTGGAAGAGAGTTGTTTCTGTTCTATGTTCCTGTAGGGGGTCTTAACAGGAATTTGATTGATTTGACTGAATATATCATGTTATCCGTTTTCTCGTTAAGTGAACTCTACTGTGCAATTATCATATTAATTTTAATTCTTTTTACACGATTTCAGCAGCAGAAGTTCAATTCATACCGGCTTCGATGAAAATGGACATGCCTGATTATATGCAAGTGCCCGAAAGCAATCAACTGACGGATACACAACAAAACCAGCAATCATCGCAAGACACAACAACACAAACGACCGGACAATTTACATCCGAATATACAATTTTAACGGATCAGACAAACTACGAATCGGAAATAGACGATAAATTCTCAGGAAACGAAGGAACGGAAAGCGGCGAAATAACATCTGTAGAAATGGGTAAGTTAAATTTTATCCTGGATATTGTTCTAAGGTTAATGAAAATTCTGGAATTGATCGACTTTGTTTAATCTTGAAATTGTTCTGCATTTTTTTTAATGATGAAATATTTTCTCTATTTTAAAGGACGAATCTTTACAACTCCGAATTCAGCAGAAAGTAATGCGGAAGATAAAGCTAATATGTCCACACAAGGTAAGACATTAATTTTTTTTCATCCTTACTAAATTCGACGTTATTTTATTTAATAAAAAGGTATTATCGGGCAAAAATTAAGCACATTTTCAACTTTAAAGATTGTACTGCCTTTCTGTATTAGGGATGACTAAATTGAGTAGCTTCACTCAAACCGACATAGTGATTAGATTTCTCCATATCGTTTTGTCTTGACCAATCAAAAACCAAAGTATGTTTTTCGCTTACTTGGGTCGAAAGGTAATTTTCCAATAACTTGCATTCTAAATGCAAAGAGGCGGGACTGAAAATATATGTGCGTAAAACCAAGTACATGCACATGGGTTCAAACACTAGCACACCGATTGTTCTTAACGGACAAGATGTTGCAGAGGTGAAAGATTTTTTTTTTATCTCGGAAGTATTGTCAGCATGGATGTCGGAGCCGAAATCTAAATAAAGCTCGTCAGGCCTTCGGTATCCCTTCCCCTTTCTGGAGGTTAAGAAAGATCTTCTTTCGCACGAAGCTGCGAGTGCTCAGTAGATTGGGGTTGGGAATTCTAGCTGGAGTCGGGCTCATCCTTGAGGGTGCTGTAGAAATTCGGGAGTGCTCTAATTCCTTAGCGGTCATTTTGGCCCGGACTTCGTATATGGCAACCTAGGCTATACGAGACTCTAGGGCGGTATGACGCGAGGGGCAAAGATGGACGACGAGGAGCATCCCAGCCATGGTGAGCGCCGAGGCCAACACTGTGCGACTTAACACTTCATTTTCTTATTATATTTTATAACGAAAAAAAAAAAATGTTATTGAAATACTATAGACTTACGTTTGTATTCTGTCCGTACCTGCACCTATACCTTACAGAAAAATCAGAAAAAAATCTTTATATGTAACTATTAAAAAAATTTAACGTGGACATGATTTTTTTTTTAATATTAATTTTCTCTGGATATTTACATTGTGACCATAAAGTAAAGGCAATTTGTAATTAAAATTACTCTGGGAAATCATATTTCAAATTTTTTTTTTGCTAAGCAGGTAGGACTGCCCTTAATTGTTATCCCAAAAATTAGCGCGGTCTGTTAATCAGTTTGTTTACAGCAGCTTGTTGAATGGGTACACCTCAGTAGTCCACGGCGATTTTTGTTTTATGTCTTCGATCGACTGAAAACGGACTCCACGGAGCGGCTATTTCGGTTTCGAGGATAGGAAAAAGTCACACAGGGCCAAATCTGGTGAATACGGTGGTTATGGAGTTTGTTGCTTTTTTAGCGATGGCGCATTTTCATCGTGGAAAATTCTTGAATTCCACAATTCCGGCCGTTTCAATATGGTTAAATAGTACTCGTTATTGACCATTTGTCTCTCCGAATGATACAGAATTTCATATAATCACTCAAAAATCTCAAAACCGGATGTCCCTCCGTCCGTCCGTCCGTCGGTCCGTCTGTCCGTGTCTTCTCTAGCTTGAGAACGCGTTGAGGTAGAAAGTTCAAATTTTGTACACGTCGTTTTTGGCAAAAAAGTAAGATCAAGTTCGTGAACCGGTCAAATCGGTCAAAACCCTTCTACTCCCTCCCATACAAAATGACACAACTGCGCAATTTGACAATAAACGGATTCGCTCGAAAAGTATAAAAGCTATTGGCCTAAAATTTGGTATATATTACTTTTATGATAATATCAATCTACCGTATAAAAATTATGTGTGTCCTCCCCCTCCTTCCACCACCTCCCATACAAACAGCACTTTTTAAAGAAATACTCTAAACCAATTTACTCAGTGCGTATAAAGTTTAGCGAGCTGAAATTGCGCACTAAATATTTATTTAGAAGTATTAGTCAGACCAAAAAAAAAATAGATGATTAGCTTCACCTCTTCTACCCCCTCCCATACAAAACGATGCAATTTCGCAATTCGACAATAAACAGATTTGCTCGAAAACTATAAAAACTATTGGCCTGAAATTTGGAACGTATTACTTTCATGATAATACCAATCTACCGTATTAAAATTATGCATGTCCTCCTCCTCCTTCTACCACCTCCCATACAATTTGTACTTGTCATGAATTATTCTAAGCCAATTTACTCAGTGCGTATAAAGTTTAACGGGCTGACATTGTGCACTAAATATTTATTTAAAATTGTTAGTAAGGTCAATAAAAATTAAACGATTAACTTCACCCGTTCTACCCCCTCCCATACAAAATGACACAATTTCGCAATTCGACAATAAATGGATTTGCTCGAAAAGTATAAAAGCTATTAGTCTGAATTTCGGGATATATTACTTCTATCATAATTTCAATCTACAGTATAAAAATTATTTGCGTCTGCCCTCTCCTTCCAGCCCCTCCCATACAAACTACACTTTTTCATGAAATGCTCTAAGCCGATTTTCTCAGAACATATAACATCTATCGAGCTCACATTTTGTAATAAATACTTATTTAGAATTATAACTAAGATCAGAAAAAAAATATTTGATTAGCTTCACTGCTTCTACCCCCTCGCATACAATATGACACAGTTTCACAACTTCACAAAAAATCTATTTTCTTGAAAAGTATGAATGTTACTAGTCTAAAATTTAAGAGATGTCAATTTTATGATATTCTTAGTCATTTCTGAAAAAATCACTAAAATCCCCCCTCTCTTTCTACCACCTCCCATACAAACTGCACATTTACACTAAATTTAACACACTAATTTTTTCAGCTCCTATTCAATTTTTGGAGTGAGTATTTTGTATAAAACATTTTTATAGCTACTTTAGCATGATTGGGAAAAAATTAGTTCAATGCTATCACCCCTTCTAACACTCCCCATACAAAATTTCTTGGGATCACAAAAAATTCTATTTCATCTAGAGTATCGTAGCCCTGTTATTTTTTTTTGTTTCGGCTCATTTGTTTCCTCCATTCCGATGATTATTGACTGGTTTCTCGTAGACCCATGCCCCATCATCAGTTATGATACGCTCCATGAATGTGGGATTAGAACTCGCACGATCAAGCATGTCCAAGGTATCCTGTTAACGGTACTTTTTTTTTAAGAAAATTCAGCTTTATTGGAAAGAGTCGAGAAAGGATGCGTTTCATGGCCAAAGTATCCACCAAAATTGAACGAACGGAGATGTCGAGCTCTTCTGCTATCTCCCTAACACTGGTATGACGATTTTTTAGCACCATTTTCTTTACTTTTTGAAGAGGTCGGAGGTCGTCCAGAACGAGGCATGTCTTCAAGGATCTCTCGACCGTCCTTGAAGTCATTGTACCACTCTTTGGCTATTTTTTTTGATATAATAATTATATAAGCATTTTCCAAAATTCTCAACGATTCCACACAAAATTTGGTTGGAAACACAAAATTTGAGACAAATGTAAAAATCACCGTAGACTACTGAGGTGTACCGATTCAACCAGCTGCTGTAAACAAACTGATTAACAGACCGCGCTAGTTTTTGGGATAATAATTAAGGACAGTCCTACCTGCTTACCAAAAAAGGAAAAAAATTTTGAAATATTATTTTCTAGACTAATTTTAATTACAAATTGCCTTTTCTTTATGGTTACAATGTATAATCCCTAATATAAAATCGCTAATTATAAATAATTTCGTTGGGTACCTTTGAATCCTGTAGCTTTCCTTAATGATGTGCTGCGCTGCTTGGACTATCGCTCTTCTACTCGATGTGTTCAGATGTTTCACTGTACTATATATTGTTTTGTTTTGTTATCGTTGGGTTTCGTTTTTCTTTTGTATTAGTCTTGCTTTATTTATAAAAAAAAATTATAATGCTTTCTTGTGAAACAATCAACCATATCCTTGAATTCACTTCACTGCGTCCAAGACTTTTGGTGTCGCACAAAAGGGATTGCAGCCAGAAAAAAAATTTTAGTTTCTCGAAGAAAAACTTTACTTTCCGCAAAGTAGAAGGAGTTCTCTCCTCGCAAAAAATATCATTCGAAAAAAGCCTATTTTATTGTTCGCGTCGGCTTTATATAGTCCCCTCAACGGTTTTTTATGATTTCGAAAACTTCTTCGCACCAAATTGTAGCAGGTCAGCACCAATAATTATTTTTAGGTTGAAGCGCGAGATGTCGTTATTGTTTTCAAAGAAAAATATTTTACAACATAAAATTATATAAAGAAAAGGGAAATGGCAATAATTCAGGTACGGATGGAGAAAAAGAATTCGTGGAGCGAAAGAAATAAAAAACATAAAAGAATTATGATTGGGCGTAAAGCCCAATCATAAGATACTCTAGATGAAATGAGAAAGAGTTCAATGTACCGGAAAATATGTCACCTCCAATTCTTTTAAATAATTAATAGTGACTTTTGTATGGGAGGTGGTAGAAGAAGAGGGGGAAGGTTTTTAATTTTTGGATATGACACCTAATGTGGTATGCAAAACATTTCGTGCTGAATTTAAGGTTTGTAGCTTTCATTATTTTCAATTGGACATAGTTTTCCTGAAATTGAGGCATTTGTATGGGAGGTGGCAAAGGAAGTGGAGCGTTTAAGATGATTTTGAAACTGCTTATCATCATCCTTGTCACCACGCTTTGATTCAATTTCAAATTCGCTAGTTCTAATCTACATATTCGAAGGAGAAATGCTTTTCTTGAATTTATAATACAGATATTTGTATGGGAGAGGGTAGAAGGAGTGAAGAGGAGCTGATAATTTTTTTAGCATTTATTGCAATTATTAAAAAACAAATTCTGGCAAAATTTGAAGTTTATACTTTTTCTAGTTTTAATGAAAATCGATATAATGCATTTAACAAAAATTATACATTTGTATGGGAGGGGGTAGAAGGAGTGTACGAATCAAAACACATTTTTTCCCCCGTTATTGATATTTCTATTTGTATACTTTATGCAAAATATTAAGTAGATAGCTTATATAGTTTCGAAGAAACATAATTTATTTTAAATTTCAAAATTTCGTGAAATTTGTATGGGAGGGGGTAGAAGGAGTGAGGTGAAGTTGATAATTTTTTCAATTCTGATTGAAATTATAATAAAATTAATTCTGACAAAAATTCGTTTTTATAACTTTGCTAGTTTCAATGGAAATCGAAAAACTGCATTTTTCAAAACTATGCATTTGTATGGGAGGGGGTAGAAGGAGTGACGGGATCGGATCAATATTCCGTCATATCAATGACATTTATATCATAATACTTTGATCCAAATTTCAAATCGATAGCTTAAATAGTTTCAAAGAAAAATCAATTTCTGAAAATTTCAGAATTTCGTGAAATTTGTATGGGAGGGGGTAGAAGGAGTGGAGGGATGTGGCCCGTTCACGAACTTAAAGTTTATTTTTTGCTACAAATGACACACAACAAATTTCAACACGATAGCTCAAAGCGTTCGAGAGTTATGCTGTAGACAGGCGGACAGACAGCAACTCGGAATCGAAGTTTTTGAGCGACAACAAATATTTCTGTACCCTTGGCGGCTCTGTGCGAGCATTATTTCTTAGCGTTACAAACGGTAAGGCAAACACAATATACTCTCAGATTTCATCTAGAGTATAAAGAAGTATTTGAATTAAATGGAACAGAAAAAAAATTGAGTTTGACCATTCTTCTTAAATTACCAATAACATTTGGAAAAAAATGCCATTTCGCATCAGCATTTTTGCTTGACTGTTGTTGAGATGATAAAAATATCATCCCGCGGATCATGTTTGAAGGCACCACTCAGTTGACCATAAAAACTTGGTTTTGTCGCTTAATGTGACTAAATGACTTTGGTCCTGAGCTCTACGACGATAATCATACCCTAGATTCCCAGCTGATGAGTGTGTTTCTCGCTCTCAATGTAAGAACGATCTGCAAATCACCAAAGTATAAAATGGTGTTAGGTTTCGGTTGTAGGAGGGTAGTCTCGAAAAGTGAACCAATTTTCGAAGAGGTTCATTACCAGAAGTTGATTCAAATTCCATTTGCCTCAAACATTCGATGTGCTATTCCATTGGACAACATATTTTATAGGTTAAAACCATCAATATTTACTAAGAAGTAGAAAAAAGAAGAAGAAAAAATCACCAAAGTTTGACAACGTAGAAAAATAAAATGTTTTGAAATTGGGAAAATTCAAGAACATAAATCCTTTTTTAAAGTATAATCTATTAAAGAATAATTAACATTAAAAATGTAAAATCTCATTTTGACAGCCATTTTAAAACAAATATTTTATTTGAAATAAATAACGAATTGATGACGATTCGTGTAGTGAAGAATGTTAATAATATCGATGGTCTGATTAATGTTTTCACAGTGCATTCCGAAAGGAAAGATTTTTCGATTCAACATTGTTTGCTTTATTTTGTGTGACGTTTCGCTCTCTGCTTAAAAGATCTGAGCAGAGAGCAAAACATCACACAAAATAAAGTGAAATGTGTTAAATCCAGAAATTTTTCCTTTACATTTTAAAATTTTAATATCGAGTTTACCAACTATTTTTGAAATGATTTGAATTACACAACTTCTTGGAATAAAATTTATTGCCTTTTTTGTAATTTACAGCTATTTTCTTTGTTTCGAGAATTTTGAACAAAAAAGCGGTTTGATTCTTATGGTCACATAAGATTACTGTATAAGTCTCGGTGTTCATGGTTCATTCACAAAATCTAAAAAACCTTATTAGCTTTTATGTACCCTCGTTTAACGAATGATCGCCATTTTGATATCTGAACATTTAGATATAAGATAGTGAATGTAATGAGTAGACGATTAAGCTACAACACTACTATTCTACTAACAAGGAAACATTTCCAAGTGTCCCACGCCGATTTTGACAATATTTTTTTATCGGCAATGGTAAGCATTTAAATGTTGAAAAACCCCCTTAATTTTTTTGATTTTTTTGTAATCGAATAAAAATTAACGGTGGTTTATTCCTTTATGCTGATGCACTTTTATCAAACTATATTGCTTATTGATCGTGTTCACGCCATATATATTCTTGCCAAGTATCATTGAAAGCCATCGAATGCTCTTACGGAAATCGAAAGTTCAGTCGATTATTCGCCAAACTTTGGGTTTTGTCGACCTTTAAATGCTCACCACTACCCATAAAAATAAGTGTGTTAGATTTCCGTGTTCTGGGACACTTAGGAATGTTTAATTGTAAGTATTAGACTAACGTTCGTTACCTACGATATTACGCAATTGCGTTGCCGATATTGAATCAGATATTGCTTGAATATATACCAGATTTTAGATCTTGACAAATAATTCAAAGATTAAATACATTTAATGCATTCTTGAGAAGTGTGAATCAATGATTTGAATACGAATTTAATAAACGTAAATTATCTTTATAAAAACTGAATTAATATGAATTTGGTTTATCAAATTAATATTTGTGTAGTAATGTATATCTTTCACTTACTAATTCCTTGTGAATTAGAAGTTCGTGTTGTTTCATGTCGTCGAAATTTGAATAAAACAGTGAATTGTGGAAAAATAAAAATAAAATAAAACTGAAATAAATCTTATCGATCTCTAGGTATGTACACATTTTTTATACTTAATTTATTTATTTAAATTTATTTTGAAAAAAAAAACATGAGCCTTATTCATTGAAACGGTTCACACATTTTTCTTTTATTTTATTAAATAAAGTTTTATTTTATTTATTTCACCCAGTTCAGTAGTTTATCTTGTTTTGTTTTTATCCATTTGTGTAGGAACTGTGGTGTTTAGTATTAAATAACTATATATTTTTTTATTTTTCATTTTAGATTCATCAGAAGTTGGATTTCGATGCGGTATTTGCTGTAAAGGTTTTAAACATCCAACATCGCTAACACTACATAAAGATACACACAGTGGTAAAACACAATGTCCAGTCTGTCGACGACATTTTTCTCGAAGTTACGATATGAAATCGCATTTGAATCGAGTACATAAAATCACATTAAGCCTGGATGCGAAATTAAATGTTCGAAAGTTTTAATTAAAATTACGTCACACAAAACAGATTATTTATTATTCTTAAAAATTAAAAAAAAAAAACTGTAGGTTATAAAAACGAAATATACATTATTGAATTATTTTTAAAAAATTTGTTTCAATTCATTTTAATTTTTTTGCCGAATAACGTTTGTTTTCAATCGCAATCAAACGTTATATCAACTAGAAAAATAACACACCAAGTCACTTTATGATTTGGAGCGTTATTTTTTTTTATAAATTCACTTTCTGTTAGTCGATGACGAATTGAACTTATAAACTCTCACAAAATTGATTGAATATGTCTCCAAATATTTTCCAAATTAAACTCAATATCAAAACAATTAAATTTTAAAAAAAAATCATTGTTTTTTATGAAAGAAAATATAATTTACAGAAAAAAAAATTTGTTTTGTAAAGAAAAGAAAGAAAACAACTAATCATGCCATTTATATTTCATTTATTTTATTTTTTAGAATTGCCAAATGGTAAATGGACTGAATGTCAATCTTGCAAAATGGTTATAACATCCGTAAATCTTTGGAGACATATTCGTACTCAACATACAAATCAACCGCCCCGAAAATGCGAACTCTGCAATAAGAACTTCAAGAACAAATACAGTTTAAGGGAACACATTAGGATATCGCACGAACAAAAACAAGTCAAACAGCAGTCATCGTCTGAATGAACTTAATTAAATTAAATTTTTTATGTGCAACAAACAACATCTTTTTAAATCTCTGAGAAAAAAAAACTTAATATAATATATAAACAAAATAGAATTATAATTATTTTGAATTTAATAGAAAATGTAAATAAAATCCCTTTTTCATCAAGTTTACTTTCGTAATTTATCTATTTTCTATGCTAGTTTAAAAGATTTCGTTTTGAGTGAATGTTTCTTTAACATATAAGTGTAATTTAGAACCAAGACATGAAAAAAATAACTTAATTATTAATTTGTTTTTAGTTGTGATTAAATTACTATAAACGATTTTTTTAATATGCTATTTAGAACTGTACAAAACTAAATCAAAAGTAATAAATAAGTTTTTCTTAAAAAAATTGCTCAGCACACTCTTATTGCTTGAACATATTCTATTTTAAGTTTGTGTGAAACTATTATCGTATTATTTGTTTTACTTACTTCCAAAGGCACAATTGCCTTCGCCTCCTATTTGCTACGTCTCCATTCTCGGTTCTGTGACTACGCCCTTCAGTTTGAGAATCTTAGCAGTAATATGTTGTTTGCGTTAATATAATCCTCCTCACGCTTCCGTAGTTTTCCAATTGGCCTTTCTCCATTGACTCTCGCACTTGGTGGGCGTTTGGGAATTCTTCCGTTATCCATCCGATCGGCATGACCAGCCCATAATCGCTAAAATTTTATGGTTGACACTTCTGGATTGTCGAAGATGGGATAAAATTCTCTATTGTATCGTGCTCTCCCGATCGAGTCTTTAGGATTTTTCTTCAAAAGTGTTAAATAATTTACCATATACCTGAGTTAAGGTCCATGTTTCACTGCCATAGCATAGCACAGCTCCTTTAATCGGTTTGTATATTTTAAGCTTTGTTTTCCTGTGCACATTTTTGGTATTAAATATTGGAAGTACCGAATAATACATTTCGTTCGCTATCATTATTCTTCGTTTAATTTCGGTAGATTCGCTTCCATTCTTCGATATGCTTGCCTAGGTATACAAAGTTGTCTAGGTTTTATAGGTCATTGTAATATTTTCTTTAATTCAACAACCCGAAGAGTGGAAAACTGTGGGTAAACCCAGTCATGCATCAACATCGTCGACATAGCCGAATATCTATGTTTCCAGGCTCATGTTCTGTATTTGGTGGGATCAGCTGGGTGTTCCTCAAACTCAACGAAACCATCACGGGAGATCAGTATCGACTACAATTGATGTTTGAGCTGAACACTGAAGGAAAAACGGCCGTAGTACGAGGAGATACACGATAAAGTAATTTCGTGTGCATGACAACGTTCGGCCACATGTTGCAAAACCTGCCAAAACCTTCTTGGAAACGCTCAAATAGGAAGTGCTACTCCACCCGCTGTATTAACCGGACATTGCTCCTTCCGATTACCACTGCGATCGATGACTTATGGCCTGGTTGAGCAGTACTTCCATTCTTCTCAAGATACCAAAAAATGGATCTTTTCGTGGATAATCTCAAAAGATGAGTCGTCCTTTTGACATTGTGTGACATGGGTGCGAGAAAGTAGCGGCCAGCGATGGGCAATACTTTAAATCAGATGTTATTTGCTAATTTTTTAAATGAAGCTTTCTTTTTACGAAAAACAGCGAGAATTTATTCAAGTCCCTGGTATTTGTTTGCAAATTTGTCATTCATATAGTTTAAGCCTATTCGGATGGTGTAACGGCACCTTATCAATTTTACTAGAAGGTTTCGTACTCAAAGTGGGTAAGTTGCTGTTCGTTCTCATATTATGCCGGCAGTCAATGCTGTACAGTTTCGTTACTGCACTTTGATTGCGTGTTGTTGTTTCGATCCGTTTCAAATTGTCAATATTAAGCCAATGCCAAATTTTTTACAATTGACTGTACTAATATTCGATGGCTAAGAGTGAATTACTTTGCGGTATGTTGCCATCTTACTTCTAAGAATTCAACCTTAAGTTTCCAATGGCAATAATTTCGATCAATTTACTGTTCCGCGCCGGTATTTACTATATTAGATAGCACAGGACTGCATTGTACATTTGCAATGATGTCGCTTGTCAATTTTTGCCCGAATGCGGCAATTGTATTTATTTCGAATTCAACTTCATTTGATTTAAGCTCCATCCAATAGCACATCATCTATCTTTGTTTATCTAATTCTACAATGGCGCTACAGCCCAAATCGGGCCTTGGCCTCCTGACCTTCTGGTTCCTTAACATTTTTTCATTATTTATTGTGGAACGGTTGTTAGACCTTTGTACAACCCTCTCTCTACGAAATTTTCAATTTCGTAGATTGAGGTGACCAAGGTATACCCAAGTAGACAGTGTGCTGGAATTATGCGTCGACCGGGATTTGAGCTCACGACCTTCGCACTGTAGACCAACACGCTACCCACTAGGCTACACCCTAGCTTATGTCTACTCTAGATGAAATCTGAGAGTATTGTAAGTTTGCCACAAAGCTTGTAACGCTAAGAAATAAGGTTCGTAAAAAAAAATGGATTATACACAAGTTGATATTATCACTCGAAAATCTCACAACCGGATGTCCGTCTGTTCGTCCCTGTCCTCTCTAGCTCGAAAACGCGTTGAGCTAGAAAGTTCCAATTTCTTTGTACACGTTGTTTTTGATAAAAAAGTAAGGAGAAGTTTGTGAACGGGCCAAATTGCTCCACTCCTCCTCCTTCTACCCCATTACATACAAAATGACACAATTTCAGAATTTCACAATAAACGGATTTTCTCAAAAAGTATAAAGGCTATTGATCTGAAATTTGGAATGTATTATTATTGCAACAATTTCAACCTTCTTCTTCTACGATGGCACTACATCCCATATCGGGACTTGGCCTCCTTACCTTCAGGTTCCTTAATTTTTTTTTTCATTATTTATTGTGGAAGGGTTGTTAGACCTTCGCACAACCCTCTATATCTACGAATTTTTCGTTTTCGCAGATTGAAGTGACCAAGCAGGCAGTGTGCTGGAATTATGCGTCAACCGGGATTTGAACTCGTGACTTTCCAACACGCTACGCACTAGGCTATACCCTAGCTATAAAAATTATTTGAATCCCATACAAATTGCACTTTTTCATGAAATACTACGAACTAATTTACTCAGTACGTATAATATTTGCACAAAGCATTTATTTAGAGTTTTTAGTAAGCATGGAAAGAATTATACTCCTTCTGCCCCTTCCCATACCATATGACACAATTTCGGAATTCGACAGCAAACAGATTTGCTCGACAAGCATTAAAGCTATTGATCTGAAATTTTGAATATATTACTTTTATGATGATTTCAATCTAGTGTATAAAATTTTTTTGAGAACTCTTCCTTCCACCACCTCCCATAACTGCACTTTTTCCTGGAATATCCTAAACAAATTTACGCAGTACGTACAAAATTTATCGAGCTGAAATTGTACACTAAATATTTATTTAGTAAGACAAAAAAAATAGACGATTAGCTTCACTCATTCCACCCCTCCTATACAATCTGACACAATTTTACAAAAAGTCGATTTTCCTGAAAAGTATGTACATTCGCAATTGATCTGCAATTTAAAACGTGTCAAATGCATGATGTTTATAGTTATTTCTGAAAAAGTCATTAAAAATTTCCCACTGCTTCTACCACCTCCCATACAAACTGTACAATTTCACTAAATACAATACACTCGTTTTCTCGGTATCTATTACATTTTTCGAGCTTAAATTTTTTTATGAGTAATTTTGAAAGCAACTTTAGCATGATGTGAAAAAATTGGTCCAATGCCATCACCCCTTCTACCACTCACCATACAAAATTTTTTAAAATCGAAAAAATTTTCTTTCATCTAGTATCGCATGATTGGGCTTTACGCCCAATCGTAGTCCTATTCTGTTTTTTTTATTATAATTGCAATCAGTTCTGAAAAAATTATCAACTTCACCCCACTCCTTCTACCCGCTTCCAAACAAATTTCACAAAATTTCGAAATTTCAATTAAATTATTTTTAATCGAAACTGTCAAAACTATAAATTTGAAACTTTGAGCAAAGTATAGTAATGCAAATATCATTAAAGTCGAAAATTTTTTTTGTTGATCAGTATCTTCCTTCTAACCCTCCCATACAAATGCATAATTTCGGTAAATGCATTAAATCGATTTCCATTAAAACTAAAAAAAGTAGAAACTTAAAATTTTACCAGAATTTGTCTCTTAATAATTGCACTAAATTCTAAAAAAAAATCAGCTTCGCCTTTGAAAAAAAAAGAAGGTTTTCTAACTTAAAGTACAAATTTAACCTTGGAATATGTGAAACCTATCGACTTGAAAAAAACATGAAGGATTTTTTGCAAACGTTAATTAAATCTAATGTTGCTAAACCTAGGGATTTGTTCCAATACAGTCGAGAAAGATAAGGCTTTGTAGGTTGTAGGAGAGGATTTTTTATATTACGTAAGTAGTAGGAAATTCTTAAATGTAGTTCAGTTTTTTTCTAAATAATCACAATACAAATTTTACAACCTTATTAAGTTCCGTTTCGTTCCCATTTCACATTTTTTATAATATTCGTCATATTATATAAATGTAAAAAATAAAAACTCGAATTATGCCACTGCAACTATGTATGAATTATATTATCCTTTATGATAATAATGTTGATGTAAGCTTAATAGTTAAATGCAATTAAATATGTTCGATACCTCGTCCCCCGTTTGGAATGAAAACCTCTCTATAGTGGATATTTTCATGAAATCAAAAGTTGTTGGCAATTGATCGGTCACCATGCTTAGAGTTGGAAGTTCCATTATAGCTGTACTCAGTTTAACAAGGCCTGAGGAGCACCAGCTAAATTAATTAGTTGCCTACTCGTCTCCTACAGACAGTTGTTCTGATTTCCTTTTAATATTAGCCACAATAAAAGATTCGTATGTGACAGTAGCGTGCGGGAATTTTGCAATTATCAAAATTTGAAAACGTTTTATCTCAAAATGCAATACAGATATTGAGTTGCCTTAACCATGCTTTTCGTGAGGCGAAAAAAAGGAGTGAAAGGATTTTAGTGATTTTTTCGGAAATAACTACGAATATTATAAAATTGACATCTCTTAAATTTCAGACTAGTAACATTCATACTTTTCAAGAAAATCGATTATTTGTGAAGTTGTGAAACTGTGTCCCATTATATGGGAGGGAGTAGAACCAGTAAAGCTAATCACTTAATTTTTTCTGATCTTAATGGTAATGCTAATTAAGTATTTAATACAAATTATGAGCCCGATAAATGTTATATGTTTTGAGAAAATCAGCTTAGAGTGTTTCATGAAAAAGTGCAGTTTGTATGGAAGGTGGTGGAAGGAGTGGATTGAAATAATTTTTGTACCATACATCACATTTTTGATAAAACTATTATATTCCAAATTGCAAATGATTAGCTTTCGTAGTTTCCAAGAAAATTTGATTAATGTAAATGATTGAAAATGAGTCATTTTGTATGGGAGGGGGTTGAAGGGTTGAAGCGGTTTGGCCCGTTAACGAACATGACCTTACTTTTTTGCCAAAAACAACGCGTACAAAATTTAAACTTTCTAGCTCGACGCGTTCTCAAACTAGAGAGCGAATGGACGGACGGACGGACATCCGGTTTTGAGATTTTTGAGCGACAACCAATATTTCTGTACCATTGGCGGCTTTTTTCCACACAAGAGTCATCATAAAACATCTTGGGTTTCCCCTGACGGTGTTACTCAGAACCAGATCGACCATTTGGCTATAAGTCGCCGATGGAGAAGATGTCTCCTCGATGTGCGAGCGAAACGTGGAGCTGATGTGGGGAGCGATCACCACTTGATGGTTGCCTGCTTGAGATTGTGTACAGCAGCTATCCGACGACCACAAATTCTTCAAATGAAGCGCAAGCTTAATGTGGATAAACTCAGAGATCCCAACAAAAAACTCGAATACACCACCATTCTACGCGAAAAGTCATCCACATTGGGTGAACATGAAATGCGCACACTGGACGCCAATTGGGAGGCAACCAGAAGCACTTTTCTAACTAGTGCTGAAGAATCTGTGGGATATGCGCAAAGCGGTGAGAAACCCTGGATGTCGCAAGACACATGGGACAAGGTTGACAATCGGAAAAAAGCCAAATTGGCAATCATCTCTCAACCCGATGTCAACCAACGAACGCCCGACTTGAGGCAGAACTACCGCGATGCTCATATACAGCTTAAAAAGGCTGTTAGACGCGACAAGAGAAAGGCCATTGAAGATCTGGCAAACAAGGCAGAATCTGCGGCTTACCTTGGGGATATGGGTTCACTGTTTAAAATCATGAAACAGTTGACGAACAGGAATTTCACCGCCAACCACCTGGTGAGAGATGTCAACGGAACTCTCCTTAATATGAGTGAACACCAGTTGCGACGATGGAAGGAATACTTCTCTGATATTTTAAACATCTTGTCAGATGAAGATATTCCGGAAACAGAACAACTTCCAAACATCCAACCGCAACAATCCTCTATTAGGGACGATCCCCCAGATAAGGAAGAGATAGTTTCCGCCATTCGGTCAATGGCGGGAAGGAAAGCTCCAGGTATAGACGGACTACCAACCGAACTCCTCAAAGCGGACCCGGAAATAACAGCCGATATACTCCTCCCACTCTTCACTAAGGTGTGGAATGATGGAAGATATCCGACTGAATGGAAGGAGGGCGTCATTGTGAAAATTCCGAAGAAGGGCGACCTTCGGGATTGTGGCAATTGGCCACATGTCTACTTACTGCCGTATCAAAAATTATGGCTAAGGTAATTCTCAATAGGATTAGTGATGTCGTCGAGAGCACTCTCGAAGTTTATCAGGCTGGATTCCGTAAAGGGTCGTCTTGTACCGACCACACAAATACCCTACGGATAATATTAGAGCAGTCAGCCGAAATGGGTTCGCCACTACATCTCATGTTTGTGGACTTCGAGAAGGCTTTCGACAGCGTTAAGCGAGATTACATATGGAATGCTTTGCGTAGGAGAGGTATTCCAGATAAGGTCATAGCTATGATTAAAGAATCCTACGAAGATGCAAGGTGTCGCGTCTTGCATAGAGGAGAGCTGTCCGAGAGCTTTCCTGTGCGAACGGGTGTCAGACAAGGCTGCATATTATCACCAGCCCTGTTTCTGGTGGTAATAAATGACATCTTGAAAGCTGCACTGGAAGGTGGGGAAGGTAAAGGTCTTCAATGGAGACTATTTAACATCTTAAGTCACCTTGATTATGCTGATGACGTGTGTTTGCTTGCACATACCCGTTCGGACTTAGAGTCAAATGTTCGCTCGTTGCATTCTAAATGCAAAGAGGCGGGACTGAAAATAAATGTGCGTAAAACCAAGTACATGCACATGGGTTCGAACGCAAGCACACCGATTGTTCTTAATGGACAGGATGTGGAAGAGGTGCAAGATTTTTGCTATCTCGGAAGCATTGTCAGCATGGACGGCGGAGCCGAAAAGGATGTTGAGGCTCGGCTAAATAAAGCTCGTCAGGCCTTCGGTATCCTTTCCCCTTTCTGGAGGTTAAGAGAGATCTCCCTTCGCACGAAGCTGCGAGTTTTTGACGCATGCGTCAAATCCGTGTTGTTATATGGTTGTACTACGTGGAAAGTGACCGTTCGACTTACCAAGAAACTACAGACTTTCGTAAACCAATGCCTCCGACGCATTTTAGGAATATTCTGGCCAAAAGTGATCTCCAACGACGAACTTTGGAGTACAACTCGCCAGACTAAAATAGGTATTGAGATTCAACGGCGAAAGTGGCAGTGGATCGGTCATACTTTGAGGAAACCAGAGCAAAACATCGCAAAACAGGCTCTGGATTATAACCCTCAAGGAAGACGTCGGGTTGGTCGACCATGTAACACATGGAAGCGAGCAGTTGAGCAGGAGGCCAGAGGAATAAACAAGTCCTGGCAACAGCTTAAAGCCGATGCTCAGGATCGCGCCTTGTGGAAGAGAGTTGTTTCTGTCCTATGCCCCTATAGGGGGTCTTAACAGGAATTTGATTGATTGATTGGCGGCTCTGTGTGAGCATTATTTCTTGGCATTACAAACTTTAGAGCAAACTTATAATACTCTCAGATCTCATCTAGAGTATAAAAAGAAGGAATCACAGCTGTTTTGACGATCTCTCTGCATGAACAAAGTCATGCAAGGCACTCAATACTCCTTTTCTATTTTATTTTTCTTTTACTGAATTAGGATCTAAATTTCCTCCAGAATGGAGTAGGTACATATTCTTTGAGTTATTTTTTATAATTGATTTTTTTGTTAGAGGCCCACTTTGATTATACCCCTTCTTTTTTTTTTGCACTATCTTGATTATGCGAATATTATTATTATATTCCATATTTTCCATTTTCTAATAAGATCCACCTTCTTTTACAGGTGTTCTCGAGCCCGGCGATTTCCTAGAATGTTCTATTTGTAGCAGACATTTACAATCGGCTGCTGCTCTTAAACGACACATGCAATCAAAACATGGTTCTGGTTTTGGCAAACATGATTGTGCGACATGTAAAAAAAGTTTTAAGACTAAATGGTCATTATCGACGCATAATTCAAGATTTCATCGTTTGGATCGATTGCAAAAAGAAACCATCGATTTAACATTTAGTTTAGTTTAAATGTTTAAAAAAAACAAGGAATTCTAAAAATAATAATTTTATAATAACTAATAAAACTGAATAGAACGACAATGTATAAAGAGACAACTTGAAAGTTAATCATAAGATGAATAATATTCACATACTTTTTCAATATATTTATTGAGTTTTTACTAAAAACAAACGAAAATCGATATAAGGAGGTGGAAGATTTGCAATTATTTCGAAAGGTAAGTAATCGAATGATTTGTAAGTTAAAAAACATTTCTTCCATAGTCTCACAAATTTTAGAAATTTATGGAAAGACAAATTAGATATTACATTATCGTAGCTTGGGAGCAGCAAACAAATCCTATGATTCGAGCTCAAGGTACTACTAATTTATGTTAAAACAAGTGGAGGTTTGTTAAGTAGGGAGCAGTTTGGATGTCGATCAGGTCAGTCGTTAATGCCAACAACGACGTTATCGTCAAACTGATTTTCTTGTTCACACTGAAGGTAACCTTTGCTATGCAAAAAATTGCCAAATCAGCGGCGAATTGGACGTCCATTTCAATTTAGGTTTGATAAAAAAAATGTCCTAGAAAATGTATTATTGTTTTTTTTTTTTTTTACAGAATGACCTGTGTTATAGGCAATTTCGGCCTTTATGTGCAATGTGCAATGCACAAACACAGTCATGGAGGGAAGGAATGGGATTGGGAAGGTTGGGGAAGGGGAGTGAGAACGACCGTAGCGAGTGGAAAAGCTGGTATATTGCTCAGTTGTACTGGCTGCTTACTGACAAATATTTGCAGATGGTATGGGGGACTGAATGATAGAAAGCGAACAGAAACCATCTACTGAGTATCTAGGCCTTCTTGAAGTGGAACTGTTTCACTTTTACACCGTTTCCCCATTTTATTGCGAATAATTTTTTTATCACCAGTAGCAACTGAAAAATTTGCGCTTAAAAAAATCCCGTCTGGAGTGGGAATCGAACCTATTGACTGAGAAGCAAGCACGCTGCCCACTACGCCACGGAAGCGGACAGATAAATAGGCGCTGATTTCCTCATTTATTATGGGTTGCTAATCAACTTATTTAGCTGCAAACTCGTGGAAGAGTTACTAACAGCAACATCAAATATTTTCCGAACGTAGATACAATGACCGAGTAACAAAGCCCAATCACAAAACGGCGCACTATATTACTACTAGTCCAGGACTACCAATCGCCAACAAAACTCAACAATTCACCCCAGATTAGCTATCGCTGGAAAAGAATTTAACACTATGTTCAAATTGGGCATTGGCTATGCATGTTGATCATCACCTCTCCATATAGTAAAAAAAAACAATAGCGTTGTACCAACGAGAGATCATCACTCACTCAACACCCTCACGATTGCTGATTACTATCAAACATTCCGAATTCTGCCCAGGCGCTCTGGTGTAACAAGATTTGGGCTGTAGACGACTTAGTGTGATCTTATAACCAAATACTTGCGGCAATAAAAAAGATTCCGCTAAGGCCGTCATTAATACTCCTTCGTCATTCGGTTTACGTCGTCAGACATTCCTGCGATTTATCGACGAAGTTTTGAGTAACTTGAACTTCTGAATTACTAAATTTCGTAGCGTCATCATCGAAGAATATTCGACTTTTATGACTTCCTCGGAAAGGATGGACTCAACGGCAACGATCCCGCAAACGAAAAATGTGTATTCGGTGTATCGAATATCTCTTTTGTAGGCTATTTAGTATAAAATGAAGGTTTTCAACCACTTCCTGACAAGGTCGAAGCAATTTTGAATTATCCGAGTCCAATTACAGCTGAACAATGAAGATTCTTAGGTATCTTGAATTTCTGTAGAAGATTCATGCTTGAAGCTGGGGAAAGTGAAGTACCTTTACACAACCGCTTCAAGGAAAATTCAAGGTCAAATCGATTGGACACCTGTAGCTTAGTAATATTTCGAGGAATGTAAGTCAGCCAAAGCTACCCTTTTGGCACATCCTAAATCTAGCGCCATTTATCCTGGTATGCGATGCTGCACCTCAACAAAAGGACAAAGGTGATTGTCAACCGTAGCTTTCTATTCACAAAAATTAAGGTCTGCTAAAGCAAAACAAATAAACTGTTAACAACTCGGGCGCAACTTTATTATTTTTGGGACAAGTTAAGGATGCATGGAAAGTCAATATGGAGGTTAGAGTGGTTAAGGAAGATTAAGTGTGATGCAGTTTTATTTCGTTTCTCTTGTTAGGTGTTCGTACAAAATTTCAAGTTCGTAGCTTTTAATTTGTTGGTTATTAGTTGCTTTATTAAAATTGGTCGAAATCATTCTTTTGAATGGGAGGCGATAGAAGGGCAGGCGCGATCTCAAAACTTTTGACGCAATTTCGTTTCAACTATTTTTAAAAGTTTTCTTGCAAAATTTCAAACTGATAGCTCTTAATAGTTAGGTGAAAGTTGATTTCTTAAAAATGGCCGAAAAAATAATGTTGTATGGGAGGGGGTAAAAGTTTTGAAGGTATTCGACTAGTTAATATTTAATACTTTTAGGGATTGCTTTTAAAATGCATTCTGCAAATTTTCAAGTTTGTACCTTAAAATTTCATTCAACAATTTTCTCTTTGTGTTGTTGTCATTGCATATGAAACACCTTGTGTACGTTAGACCGGGGAAGGGGGGGGGGGAGTTTTGTTCTTATTATTTTTTCTGGATCTATAATAAATAGATGTATCCACAAGGAAAATTTAAACTTTGTATCTTATACCAGAGCTTAAAATTAAAGTAATAAATTAAAAACAAGTGCAATTCATCGTGAAATGCTAGCAATTCATCTAGCAGTCAAACACACGTTAGAGCCAAGGATTTTCATAAACCTATTACTTTTGATTTTTATCAGAAGAAAACGGATAAAAGTTCCCAGCGTTATGTGGATCTCATCGCCCTATTTTCAATCGATATTTGTCACATTTCTGGTAAAGATAATGGAGTAGCCGATGAAATCAATTCATTACACGGCTCTCGCAACTTCTCAAGGGAACGATGAGGAATATCATTTTTTTTCGTCAAGAAATCAGCTTACAGCTTAAACTTATTAAAATTTCAGACCCAGATACAGTCAGTTACTGTGACGCGCAAATGTTAAGGTGCGAAAGTATTATCACACATTGGATCTTTCGTCAAACTTTCAACCAGATTCAAATATGTTGAGATCGATTCGATTGTTTTTCTTCAATGGTAAAACTACCCTGATAGGATCTTGATCTCCTTTTTTATATGTTCCTTAACATTATCAGGTTGGATTTCGTCTTCCAAAATTAAGGTAGACAATTCTGGAACTCGGAGATAAACCGCTGCTGGTGCTGCTTTCTAACCGTAATTCACTCAGCTCTTCAAGGGCTTTGCAGAGGTATACTGCACTTGGTATTAATGACATTACAACCAAAGTAGCATGGAAAAATGTAGCACTTTGTAAGTTTATGATGAATTATCTCAGTAGTTTTTAAACTGCTCTACTGAAAAGTTTAATAAAATGACATAGCCCAGTTTACTTTCGAGGTCCAGAATTTGAGTCTCATTTATTGAAAAAATCGATTCAGCTAATACGTTTGACTTATCTTAAAACAGTAACCTATCGAGCTGATATAGTAGAGCGGCTACTTCGTCAACTGAACTCGGCAACCAAATGTTATCAAGACAAAGCAATGGCATAATATTTTTCTAACATTTTAGTTATGCATACGTTCAACCAAACCTAGATTGTTCACTGATAAAATCAAAGATTCCCAGAAGAATTTATAATTCTACCTGTAAACCATTCCGATAATGTGGCAGATTATGCAACATATTCGCGAACACCAACGAAAGATTTCCCCATCATAAAAATCAGAGAGATCCTGACTTTTTAAAGATTTAAACACTATGGAACAAGTCTTTGCTCGTCACGATGTTTATAGGTGCCAATAATAAATTCCATAATGACCAAACCAGGTAATCTGGCGTAGTCCCTGTATTAATTAGGATCGTAAGTAGCTTTGATTATCATATTTAATAGCTGCATTTTATTTAAATGTCGATTATAACTTGATTGATTTCATTTGTTCGAAGAGAAAAGCCTTTAAACGAATTTTAAAGTAACCATACACTCATCCAAAGTTCTTTTGAAAATAAAATACTTAAATTTTGCAATAACATAAAATATATATTTTTTCGTAACTATTTTACATTTTGCTTAATTCGATAAAAATACATATAAAAATATGGCCTTCATAGTATTCGAGCACGTGGAACTTTAATCTTGATTAAAACAAATTTTTAAATTTTTTCCAAACCGGGCAATGGGAATTTCTGACTGAAATTCTCGACTTCATCACGAAGTGATTTAACTTTAGCAATAACTTCCGGATTTGTTGCAATCACATTCTTATAATCGACCAATTTCGGTCCCGATATATCGCTTATTTCCTTCGATAATATCAATGCGCGATCAATGTAATCGACTACATTATCCATATCCTTTTCAATTAAACCGCGCGTTGTCAATGCCGGTGTACCTAAACGGAAACCGGACGGATTCAAGGCCGACTTATCACCCGGCACTGTATTCTTATTGCAAGCGATAGAAACTTCTTCCAGAATATATTCGGCTCGAGCACCACTGATTCCTGTCGATCTCAAATCGACCAAAACCAGATGAACATCGGTTCCGCCTGTTGCAATATTGTAGCCCTTAGCCATTAATCCCTTGCACAATCGTTGAGCATTCTTAACCACTTGCTTTTGATATTCGACAAACTCTGGCTGCTGTGCTTGAAGCATAGCTGTTGCAATACCAGCAATTGCATTATTATGCGGTCCTCCTTGAAGTCCCGGAAATACAGCTTGATTGATTTTCGCCTCGATATCGTACATAACTTTGTCGCCGTTCGGTTTCACTGAACGTACTCCCTTGCGGAAGAAAATTACACCGGCACGTGGTCCACGCAGGGTTTTATGTGTTGTTGTGCTCACTACGTCGGAGTATTTGAACGGGCTGGGAACTACACCGGCTGCCACTAGCCCGGCAATGTGAGCCATATCGGAGAAAAGATATGCACCGTTGGCATCGGCGATCTTACGGAAACGCTCGTAATCGAGACAACGGGAGTAGCATGAAATACCGGCAATGATTACGCGTGGCTTGAATAATTTTGCGTTGGCTTCCAGTTGATCGTAGTCGATTAATCCGGTTGTGGGATCAACTTTGTACGGCATGCTTTCGAAGAAGATCGAAGTAGCCGAAATTTTTTTTGTTGCTGTCATGAAACCGTGCGTTAAGTGACCACCATCCGGAAGATCTAATCCCATGATGCGACTGTGCGGCTCGCACAATCCTGTATAGACGGCTAGATTGGCTGGTGATCCAGAATACGGTTGTACATTAACGCCCCACTCTTCCGGATTTAGCTTAAACGTTTCTAAGGCACGTTTCTGGGCGAGCAATTCAATTTCGTCGATAAATTGATTTCCGCCGTAATATCTAAAGATTAATGTGAATTTTTAGAGTGATTTATATCCCATTGATGTGCAATCCTTACCTTTGGCCGGGTAATCCTTCGGAATATTTATTATGAAGACAAGAGCTTAAACATTCCAGAACGGAAACCGATGTGAAATTCTCACTGGCAATCATTTCCAAACCACGTGTTTGTCGAGATTTTTCTTTCCGAATTAGTTCCAATAGAACTGGATCGGTTTCTTCGAGAGAAGAATCTAAGATCTTGCAATATTTTGCCATCTGTAAGAAAATAGATTGTAAAGGTAGAATTAGATAATAATAAAGAATTGAATTTAGACAAAACTATTGATAGTGATTTCTTTTTATCATCTACGACCATCCCGCTAAATTTTCAGAAGATTCGAAAAATTAGAAATTACAATGGATACGACCTGATCGAATGATAAGTAATTTAATTTTGCTTTGGCGAAAATCAATTTAAGAGGAGTTTGTTCTGAAAAAGTTACTTTAATTACAAATATTGCGATTAATTTATTTAGTGTAACAATAAATTGTTAGTTTGTCAACATGGATTTAAATCAGAAGTTATCGCGATTACTGTTAACTTTAGTTCAAATACGAAAAAAAAATTTACACCATTGTGCGAAAAATTCAAAATTTCACTCATGAAATGTTAATTTCAATTAATTTCACGTCGTGACAACGAATGATAAGCGCTCGAATAATAATTCAATATTTTATAATCCAAAAATATGCTAGAGAAAATTAAATTGTAGTAGATTCAGACTTAAGGAAATATTTATATTATTTTATAGATAACAAGCAATATCAAATCAATTATAATTTATTCATATTTCCCCATAAGTGAAAAGGAGAGCGAGAGTTTTTTGCGCCATTTCTTGCGATAAGTACATTTTTTTTAAATTTGCGAGAAAATCATTTAAAAAAAAATCTTAATAAAAACACAAGATAGAGCAAAATAAAAATTAAGAATCAATAAACAATGCACAATTACAGATTATGACGATACGATGTTTTGCCAGGCCTTATTTGCCGTAATTATGTAAATCATAACAAGAGTTGCATCAAATGCAATACGATAATTATTATTTATATGTGAGGTCATGGCATAATCAAATAATCTATTATTGTAATCGCTGAAAAACAAACTTTATCGCTTTGTTGAAATAAAGACGTCTATTGGTGCGTTTTGGAAACATGAATCTAACTAAAAACAAAAATTTGGTATTCTTCGTTGAAAATTATTTTTCACGTTTTTTGAATTGATCCTTTTGAGCGATCGCACTATAAAGTATTTAATTTCTTATCATTTATTGTTTATGATACAAATGTAAAATGGACGTAGATGGATCAACATTTGTAAATTGGTACGGAAGTTCCCATTAAACATCGATAATTTATGTAAAAAAAATTGTATGGCACGATTTTCAGATTAGAACTTTGAATCTCAGGGGCAAAGTACGTTATGTCAACTTGATGCTATTTGCTAAAGGTTACCGTACTCAGCTCTTCGAGAGCCTTGTAGAGGTATACTGCACTTTGTATTAATGACTTCTACTTCTACAATGGCGCCACAGCCCAAATCGGACCTTGGCCTCCTGACATGCAGGTTCCTTAACCTTTTTTTTTATTACTTACAGAGAAATTTTTTGATCTTAGGAAATTTTGTATGGGGACTGGTAGAAGGGGTGACGGCATTGAACTAATTTTTCCACATCAAGAGTTGCTATCAAAATGTTTTAAGCAAAATTCATGCTTCAAATTTGATGGGTTTTGAGAAAATGAGTGTATTAAATTTAGTGAAATTGTGCAGTTTGTATGGGAGGTGGGAGATGGAGTGAGGGGATTCAAATCATTTTTATACTGTAGATTGATGTCATCATTAAAATAATGTATTCTAAGTTTATATAGCTTTTATACTTTTTGAGAAAATTCCGTTTAATGTGAAATTCCGAAATTGATTCATTTTGTATGGGAGGGGGTAGAAGGGGTGAAGCGATTTGGCCCGTTCACGAACTTGGCCTTACTTTTTCATCAAAAGCAACCAGCACAAAATATGAACTTTCTAGCTCAACGCGTTCTCGAGCTGGAGAGGATGCGTCCGTCCGCATGGATATCCTGTTTTGAGATTATTGAGTGGTAACATGAACTTCTGCATCATTCATTTTTTTTCTCCGAGCCTTATTTCTTAGCGTTACAAATTTTGTTGCAAAATTTTAATACTCTCAAATTTCATCAGCATAAAAAAGGAAGGACGTACAAAAAAGATATCGCTGGATGTGCAAAAGCTGAAGCCGATTAATTTCCCATTAAAGCACGACAAATATAGGCAATATTGCATGTTTTACTCTTTCACATTTTTTTTCCTGATAATTTTTCGATCAGTAAGAAAATGTTCATGATCGCAACACTTGGAACGAAAGCTTTGGAAGCAAATACCGCGACGCATCTCCCCTTTCAATTAAAGTCGAAAGCTGTCCTGTGCACGTAAAGTGTGTTTACAGTAATGTACGAAAAGAATAGAAAAGAATTTTTAAATATAAAATACAAGGAAAAATGTAAGGGAAGCAGTGCTTTTTTTTTGCATCAATGGACGCGACGCCCACTGCCTTTTAGTGCATATTTAATTGCAAATTTAAGCAATTTTGTCTGCATATTTTAGCACTTTTTACTGCATATAAATCTGGGCTTTAGCTATGAACTTTGTGGTAAACTTATAATACTCACAGATTTCATATAGAGTACAAAAAATAAATTCCTAATGTCGTATGTAAATGTTTGTATTTTTGTTATTGACCAATTTAGTGCTTGTTACAGTATTTCCTCATTTTTCTTCGAACCAAGTTCTAGCAGGTAAATGTTTTGCCGATTATTGATCTACGACAGACATCGCATCCAATTAAATTGAAAGTTCCTTAAATACAGGGTGTTTGGTACTCCGTACATAACCTTGTAAGGGGTTATTCCTGGATATATTTTGAGCAAAAAATTGTTCTACGGAGATGGCCAATTTTCAATATCCACGGAGATACAGGGTGATCAAGAAAAGTCCTTCGGACCTGTACCCTCACTCACTCAAAACGCTATATCTTGAAAACCAATAATCGCATTTCAAAGTGTTATAGCTTGTTTTTTAGGGAATCAAATTATCTTTCATTTAGTGTAATAGTCCGTATTGTACCTGTACCCAATCCTGAGGTATTTCCTTCAGACCACAAATTTTTGATACTTTGACCCTCAAAATTCTGTGATCAATGTAGTTTTTCTCAAGAAAACGCATTATAAAAATGTCATTTTAATGTTGTTTTTTTATGTGCCATATTATTGCCTACAAAAGATGCACACATACTTATGACTTAGGTTTTCCCGTTTTCCAGGTAATAAGCGAAAATACATATGGCTTAAAAATAAAATATGCCATAAACCAACCCTCGTTCTAAAAAAACTACCTGAAATGTTGTTAAACTGAAATATTCTTTGTGTCCTTTAATTTTTATTTAAATTATCAATGAATGTCCTTTAGGTAGTATTAAAATTATCGAGAAAATGAATTAAATTAAAATGAGTTTCAACACAACTAGGTGCAGCACTTTGCCCTTTTTAATGGGTTACCTAACAAAATGAAAAGCCTATAAAAGCAA
This sequence comes from Chorisops tibialis, assembly GCA_963669355.1. Classification (NCBI taxonomy): domain Eukaryota; kingdom Metazoa; phylum Arthropoda; class Insecta; order Diptera; family Stratiomyidae; genus Chorisops; species Chorisops tibialis. Next base: position 107,169,053 of record OY770262.1, on the reverse strand, counting down.
ACCATACTTCATATTTTTATCAGTTTTAGTTAAATTTGTAAAAGAACAAGGTGTCACTAAAATTTAGAAAAGAATTTCGAAATGCCTGAGTTCACGAACGAAGAATATGCAGACATAATTTTCCTCTATGGAGGGTGTCAGGGAAATGAGCAAGCGGCGCGATCTTTGTATCATCACAGATTTCCCAATCGTCGAATACCTTACGCGAGAGTATTCCTAGACGTTTACAGAAGGATTAGGGAAACAGGCAGTGTTAGGACAAGCAGAGTGAATGCAAATCCTGCGCCGGTAATCGCTGTTTCAATTGATCAACGAATCCTAGCTGCAGTTCAAAATGATCCATCAACTAGTATACGACGCTTGGCATTGCGGTTTAACGTCTCTACGTGGAAAGTTTGGAGTGTCCTGAAAGCAGAACGTTTGCATCCCTACCACCACACACCAGTGCAGGAGCTGTTACCCATTGATTTACCCAAAAGGATGGAGTTTTGCAATTGGCTCCTTGAACGACAAATAAGTGACGAGAATTTTATCAGCAACATTCTTTGGACGGATGAGTCCCAATTCACCAGGGACGGTATCACAAACTTCCACAACTTACACACATGGGCTGAGAGCAATCCACATACAAGAAGAGAGGCATCATTTCAGCACAGATTCGGTGTCAATTTATGGGCAGGTGTGATTGGCAACGATTTTATTGGTCCTATTAGGCTTCCGCCTACCTTAAATAGTTCCAATTACTTGCATTTTTTGACAAATGATCTACAGGAGTTATTGGATGATATGCCACTGCAACGATTGGCTTCCATGTTTTGCCAACACGATGGTGCTCCAGCTCATTACGGCTGACAGATCAGAGATTGGTTAAATTCCAATTATAGCAATCGCTGGATCGGTAGAAATGGACCGATACACTGGCCTGCAAGATCCCCTGATTTAACTATTATGGATTTCTTTGTATGGGGACGGATGAAGGACCTTGTCTACGCAACGGAAGTAGTAACGTTGCAGGATCTAAGCACCAGAATCGATGCGGCAGCAACAGAAGTAAGGCAGCAGTTGAGGAGTATGAACACAAAGAGAACACTGGCAAAACGAGCTTTAGCGTGCATTCAAAATGAAGGTAGCCATTTTGAACATTTATTGTAATTAAGGAAATTTGAAATAAATCGTAAAAACCATTCTTAAGTTCTTTTAGTTCAAGCGGAGAGTGTTGATCAACCTATTCTTGCTTTTTTGACAAAAGTGCTAAATTATTGGAATGATAATTTCTTCTAAACTATAAAACTTATGCAATGCAAGTGTATGCGTCTTTTGTAGGCAATAATATGACACAAAAGAAAACAACAATAAAATGACATTTTTATAATGGGTTTTTTAGAGAAAAACTACATTGATCTTAGAATTTTGACGGTCAAACTGTCAAAAATTTGTGTTCTGAAGCAAGTATCTCAGAATTGGATACAGTTACAATGCGGACTATTACACCAAATGAAAGGTAATTTGATTCCCTAAAAAACAAGCTATAACACTTTGAATTGTGATTATTAGTTTTCAAGATATAGCGTTTTGAGTGAGTGAGGGTACAGGTCCGAAGGACTTTTCTTGATCACCCTGTATCTCCGTGGATATTGAAAATTGACCATCTCCGTAGAACAATTTTTTGCTCAAAATATATCCAGGAATAACCCCTTACAAGGTTATGTACGGAGTACCAAACACCCTGTATAATGTAAGTATAAAGAAAAACATAACAGGGCTACGATTGCGCGTAAAGCGCAATCTTACGATACTCTAGATGAAATAGAATTTTTTGTGATCCCAAGAAATTTCGCATGGGAAGTATTAGAAGGGATGACAGCATTGAACTAATTTTTCCCCATTATGCTAAAGTAGCTATAAAAATGTTTTGTACAAAATGCTTACTCCAAAAATTGAATGGGAACTGAAAAAATTAGTGAGTTAGATTTAGTGAAAATGTGCAGTTTGTATGGGAGGTGGTAGAAAGAGTGGGGCGATTAGAGTGATTTTTTTCAGAAATAACTAGGAATATTGTAAAATTGACATCCCTGAAATTTCAGACTAGTGCCATTTATACTTTTCAAGAAAATGGATTTTTTGTGAAGTTGTGAAACTGTGTCATATTGTATGGGAGGGGGTAGAAGCAGTGAAGCTAATCAAATATTTTTTTCTGATCTTAGTGCTAATACTAATTATGTATTTATTACAAAATATGAGCTCAATAAATGTTATATGTTTTGAGAAAATCGTCTTAGAGCATTTCTTGAAAAAGTGTAGTTTGTATGGGAGGGGGTGGAAGGAGAGGGAGGAAGCAAATAATTTTTCTACTGTAGATTTAAATTACTATGAAAATAACACATCCGAAAATTCAGACTAATAGCTTTTATACTTTTCGAGTAAATCCGTTTATTGTCAAATTACGAAATTGTGTCATTTTGTATGGGAGGGGGTAGAAGGGGTGAAGCTAATAGTCTAAATTTTTTTGGGCTTACTAACAATTTCAAATAAATATTTGGTGCACAATTTCAGCTCTCTAAATTGTATACGCAATGAGTAAATTGGCTTAGAGTAATTCATGACAAGTACAGTTTGTATGGGAGGTGGTAGAAGGAGGGGGAGGATACGCATAATTTTCGTACGGTAGATTGATATTATCATAAAAGTAACATATTTAAAATTTCAGGCCAATAGCTTTTATACTTTTCGTGCAAATCCGTTTATTGTCAAATTGCGCAATTGTGTCATTTTGTATGGGAGGGGGTAGAAGGGGTGGAGCGATTTGGCCCGTTCACGAACTTGACCTTACTTTTTTGTCAAAAACGACGTGTACAAAATTTGAACTATCTAGCTCAACGCGTTCTCAAGCTAGAGCGCGCACAGACGGACGGACGGACGGACGGACGGACGGACGGACGGACATCCGGTTTTGAGATTTTTGAGTGATAATATTAATTTCTGTATTCATCATTTTTTTCTCCGAGCCTTATTTCTTGGCGTTACAAACTTTAGAGCAAACTTATAATACTCTCAGATTTCATCTAGAGTATAAACATAACAGAATTATGATTGGGCTTAAAGCCCAATCATATGATACTCTAGATGAGATGGAAAAGACTTTAATATACCAGAAAATATGTCACCTCAAATTCTTTCGAATAGTGAATAGAGACTTTTTTTTCGTACATGATACCGAACATGGCATGCAAAATGTTTTTTGCTGAATTTAAAGTTTTTAGTTTTCATTATTTTTAAAAAAATTGGTCATAGTTTTCCTGAAATTGGGGCACTTGTATGGGAGGTGGCAGAGGAAGTGGAGCGTTTAAGATAGTTTTGAAACTGCTTAACATCATCCTGATTCAATTTCAAAGTCGATAGCTCTCATATACTTGAAGGCGAAATGCTTTTCTTTAATTTATAATACAGATATTTGTGTGGGGGGTGGTAGAAGGGGTGAAGCGGAGCTGATAATTTTTTCTAACACTTATTTCAATTGTTAAGAAACAAATTCTGGCAAAATTTGAAGTTTGTACTTTTTCTAGTTTGAATGGAAATCGATAAAATGCATTTAACAAAAATTATGCATTTGTATGGGAGGAGGTAGAAGGAGTGCATGAATCAAAACATTTTTTTCGCATTACTAATATTTCTATTTGTATACTTTATACAAAATATCAAGTTGATAGCTTTAACAGTTTCGGAGAAAAATAATTTAATTTAAATTCCAAAATTTCGTGAAATTTGTATGGGAGGGAGTAGAAGGAGTGAGGTGAAGTTAATAATTATTTTTAAAATAAATTGCAATTATAGCAGAATTAATTCTGACAAAATTTCGTCTTTTCAGCTGTACTTCAATGAAAATCGAAAATATGTATTTTTCAAAATTGTGCATTTGTATGGGAGGGGGTAGACGGAGTAAGGGGATCAGGTTAATATTCCGTGATATTAATGACATCTACAGTGCCAAAAAATAAAATAGCACCACCACGACATTTTTTCTATTTGTTAAAGAAAATTTCGTGTCGAAAATTGTTTGTACATTGCTGATAAATATATCACACATGTTCACTTTCCGCAGAAAACAGTTTTTTGTTCATAATGATAACGGTTCTTTTCAATTTAAGCGATTTTCAGAGAAAAATGCAAAATAGAAGGAAAAAAATAATAACACCGCTGACAATTCTGTTGAAGAGCACATTGTTTGAGTTTATTAATTTGACACCTGTACAATTTAAAGTGTTCTTGTTCGGTTTTCGTTAGTTTTTGCACAAATTTAATATTAAATGGGACGCGGAAAGCATTGCAGTGCTGAAAAAAGAGACTTTATTCGAAAACTTATTTCAGAGGCAAAACTTATGGCGAAGTGCGTCATTTTGTTGGATGTTCAAACAAAATGATACGCAATGCCATAACTTTCCAAGAAAAAGCTGAACCACGTGGACGTAAACGCGCCATATTGAAGTTGCTTGAAAATCGGTTGATCCGCCAGAGCAAGAAGGAGCCTTTTAAGCCAGCAACTGAACTGAAAAAGGATCTCAATATAGCTCCAACGGTGCAAACAGTTTGTAATCGTTTAAGACATCACAATTTAAAAGCCTGTAGCCCAAGAAAAGTTCCACTCCTAAGTGCGAAGCATGTAGCCAAACGTATTGAGTTTGCAAAAGAACACCTGAAATGGCCAGGTGAAAAATGGAGGAACATCTTATGGTCAGACGAGAGCTAAATTGTTCTATATGGCGGAAAAGCCTCTCGTTCATACGTCAGATGCCCTCCGAATGCAGAATACAATCCTCAATACACATGTAAGACCATTAAACATGGGGGTCAAGTGTAATAGTGTGGGCTCGCTTTTCGCATTATGGCATAGGCTCAATACATTGGATAAAAACAATTATGGACCAACACGTTTACGGTGAAATAATTGAAAAAATTATGCTACCTTATGCAGAGTACGAGATGCCTTTGCTGTGGGTCTTTCAACAAGACAACGACCCCAAACACACTAGCAAGCGAAGAAATGGTTCAGAGAGCATTCAGTGAACATCATGGAGTGGCCTGCGCAGTCACCAGATCTCAACCCTATTGAGAATTTATGGGCTGATGTAAAAAAAAAGCAGTTGCTGCTGCCAAGCCAACCAGCAACGAATCACTTTGAAATGTGATTAAGGAGTCCTGGAGCGAATTATTGCCAATAAAGGTTACTCAACTAAATATTAAAACTGAAGGACGTCATCAGTTGGAACAGATAACTATCGCAAACTAATAAAACTAATTCATTTTGTCTATTTTTTTAACCTTAACTTTGGAATTGTAGTGCAATTTTTTTTTTCGCCTTATTTTTCTGTTTTTACAAGATTTGTTTAAATAGCTTTCAAACGGTAAATAAAACCTTAAATATTTTTATTACACAATTTTTATAAAACTTTTTTACTTTTAAAAATGTGCTCATTAGTTGTTTAAACTAACAAATAGAATTACAATGCCTTTGGAAAGATTGTTGGTGCTATTATTTTTTTCGCAGCTGTACATCATAATACTTTGACCTAAATTTCAAGTCGATAGCTTAAATAGTGTCAAAGAAAAATCAATTTCTCAATATTTCGAAATTTCATGAAATCTGTATGGGAGGGGGTAGAAGGAGTGGGGGGATGTAGCCCATTCACGAACTTAAAGTTACTTTTTTGCTAAAAATGAAACACAAATTTTTTTAGCACTATAGCTCAAAGCTTTCGAGAGTTATGTTGTAGGCAGACGCACAGACGGTCACTCGGAATCGATGTTTTTGAGCGACAACAAATATTTCTGTACCCTTGGCGGCTCTGTGCGAGCATTATTTCTTAGCGTTACAAACGGCAAGGCAAACACAATATACTCTCAGATTTTATCTAGAGTATAAAAATCTTTACTTATCTGTTACACACGAACGTATGTAAACTTTTGTGACTAAATGTAATTCAAAATCGGCTTTTTACACCGGCATGCAAAACCCAACTGTAGAATCGTATGATAAATAGAAAAGAAATAAACGATTTCTCTTCAACTTAGAGGTGGCCACATTCGAGAAGAAATTTTACGTTTTTTTTGTGATGAGGTGCTAGCTCTAACAAACTTGTTCTTATGGACTGCGATTTAATTTGGAACATGAAAAAGATCGGACCAAGGACGCCTCCAGTTTATTTCAAGTGCAACCTAGGCTTTAATTCAAATAACAAACTGACATTTTTTATTAATGACGAAATCTTCAGGAAGAGATCAAATTATAAGCAGATTGACCCAATTTCGTTCGGACCGCGATATTATGTTAATCATGTGGTGAAAGTCTGAACGACAGAGCATAGAACCTAGAAGTGCATGGTAACTTCCGAGTTCCAGTCTTTTATATAATGCCATTCAGTGTGGCCTCTTATCAGATTTACGATTTCTCCATTAAAATTCATTATGAAATCCGACCGAGAATAATGGAACACTGTTAGACCCTAATTGAAAGTAATGTGGAGTCGATCACTTAAAAAAAATGTATTCAAATAAGCGGCGGAATTCGATGGAATAGAACTTAATTCGGAAATTTACTTACTGTGTGTTTTCCTCGTGTTGTACACAGATTAACAGAAGTATCAACCGCACTGCGTTTCGGACCGGCACAATCTGAAGCCAGCAACAAGTTTGAAGTTCTGCTCTGGCCGGTAACAGCAGCAATCGATAACATGTTTACATAATTCTTACGGGTCAGCGCAGAGATGGCGCAGCATGTTCGATGCATTCTGACGTTTTGCTAAACGTATGTGTAAATTATCTTATTATTCCCAGTATATGTTACAGGAAAAAACTCACCTTTAATGAAAGAGACCAACCGAATGATTCTTATGCTCAAAACAAAAACGAAGAACTTTATTTCAACTGCCGGTTGTCATAGTAAGATAAGAACTTGCGAGCGAAGCGGCAGATAACCTAAGATAAGAAGAACTGACCTCGGTAAGTTGAAGAATGTCGGCTATGTTAATTTTTCGATTTTGTCAGAGGCGACAACAAAAATAGAAGACACCGCGCGAACTGATAAGGAATGCCACCAAAGTTTCCGATTTAAATTTGTTGTTGCAACAAACTCTCCGAATAGCATTTTGGAAACATTGAAATAGCAAAAGACTGGAGAGCTAAATGCTAAAGGCTGAAACACAATGAATATATTTCATTCTACAGTCACTCACAGCTTAAATGATGCACTTACAAAAGTATGTACTTAATTTTGATGGAATGCTAGCTCATATAATAAAATATCGAAAATTCCAAAAAACCGTTTCTTACATTTGATAATTTTATTTCAAATGCAGAAAAAATAAAAAATATTTCTTCATCTATGAAAAAAAAAATATGTCACAGCTTAAATGATGCATCATGGAAAAAATGTGAAATGTTTAATGAATTAACTGTTTTTATACTCTAGATGAAATCTGAGAGTATTATAAGTTTGCTCTAAAGTTTGTAACGCCAAGAAATAAGGCTCGGAGAAAAAAATGATACAGAAGTTAATATTATCACTCAAAAATCTCAAAACCGGATGTCCGTCCGTCCGTCCATTCGCTCTCTAGCTTGAGAACGCGTTGAGCTAGAAAGGTCAAATTTCGTACAAGTCGTTTTAGACAAAAATGTAAGGTACAGTTCGTGAACGGTCCAAATCGCTCCACCCGTTCTACCCCCTCCCATACAAAATGATACAAATGCGCGATTTGACAATAAACGGATTTGATCGAAAAGTATAAAAGCTATTGGCTTGAAATTTGGAATATATTACTTTTATGATAATATCGATCTACTGTATAAAAATTATGCGTGTCCTCCTTCTCCTTCTACCACCTCCCATACAAACTGTACTTGTCATGAATCACTCTAAGCCAATTTACTCAGTGCGTATAAAATTTAGTGAGCTAATTGTGCACTAAATATTTACTTAAAATTGTTAGTAAGGCCAAAAAAAATTTGGCGATTAGCTTCACCCCTTCTACCCTCTCCCATACAAAATGACACAATTTCACAATTCGACTATAAATGGATTTGCTCGAAAAGTTTGAAAGCTATTAGTCTGAATTTCAGGATATATTACTTTCATAATGATTTCAATATACAGTATAAAAATTATTTGCGTCCTCCCTCTCCTTTCAATCCCTCCCATACAAACTACACTTTTTCATGAAATGCTTTAAGCCGATTTTCTCAGAACATACAACATTTATCGAGCTCACATTTTGTAATAAATACTTAATTAGTATTATCACTAAGATCAGAAAAAAATATTTGATTAGCTTCACTGCTTCTATCCCCTCCCATACAATATGACACAGTTTCACAACTTCACAAAAAATCTATTTTCTTGAAAAGTATGAATGTTACTGGTCTAAAATTTAAGATATGTCAATTTTATGATATTCTTAGTTATTTCTGAAAAAATCACTAAAATCCCCCAGTCTTTCTACCACCTCCCATACAAACTGCAAATTTTCACGAAATCTAGCGCACTAATTTTCTCAGTTCCTATTCAATTTTTGGAGTAAGCTTTAGCGTGATGTTCAATGCTATCACCCCTGCTAACACTCCCCATACAAAATTTCTTGGGATCACAAAAAATTCTATTTCATCTAGAGTATCGTAAGATTGTGCTTCACGCGCAATCGTAGCCCTGTTATGTTTTTTTTTCTAATATTTTGTTGCCTTTATGACCTAATACTACCTGAAGCCGTTTTGGCATAGATTCTACTAATTTCGTATAGCTTGGGGATATTTTATTTCGCTCTTCAAAGAACGCGTTTTTTAAACTGTTTTTATTAGTAATGGGGTGCTTTTTAATTTCTAGTTTTAGTTTTGCCCATATACGCTCAATTATTTATTTATTTATTTATCACAACAAGATATTTAGTTACATAATCATTAACTTATATTTTTTAATTTAATTTAATTTAATTTAATGTAACTTAAAACAAATTAACTTACATAATTTAATCTAAACTAGTAAGATGGGCACTGGTAGAAGGATGGTCATACAGGGTTTTGGATACTTTATAAAATAGAGCGCAGTCTTAGTTTGTATGTCAATTTATTCGTTGGGAGTGTGTAGTGAGCACTGAATTTGTTAAATACTCTACAACATCTGTTAATAGGCTCATTTTGTCCATAAACTGTACTATGCGGATATTCCTTTAGTAGTCCTGAATGTCTCGTCAGCCTGACATTGTCATTGAGTCTGAATTTATTTGAGATGTGATCAACCATAATATCGCCATTCAAAACATCTAAGGTAAAACAGGATGTGAGCATAGTTCTTCTAGAACTAAGAGGTAAAAGATTTAATATTTGGAGCCTAGTTGCGTACGGTGGAAGGTTCTCAAAGTCACTAGGGTCATACAAGTCCCTAAGAGCAATTATATATTCTGTTGCTGTATAACTGGAAAGAGGGATCCCAAATGGGGCATACATATTCCAGAAGAGGACGGACAAGGGAACAGAATAATGTTTTAGTGACCCATACATTCTTAAACTCTTTGGCTCTTCTCTTAATAAATCTAAGAAGTTTATTGGCTTTTGAGATTAATCGGTTGTAGTGAGATTTAAAGCACAGTTTATTGTCGAGTAGAGTGTCGAGGTCCTCAATTTGATCTACGCGATGTAGTTGAGATCCACTTAGGAAATAGTCATGTAGGTATGTGGATCTTCTATGTGAGAAGCTTATCGTGTGGCATTTACCGACATTAAGCTCTAACTTGTTCTGACTACACCACACATCTAGTGCAATAAGTTTGTATTGCAGGAATGCGGCATCATCGGGTGAGGTAACAGTATGATATATTTTCAGATCATCAGCGTACAATAGATGCGAGACATTTTTTAATACATCAGATAAATCTGAGATGAAAATGTTAAATAAGAGAGGTCCCAAGTGACTTCCTTGGGGTACCCCAGAGGACACTACTATTTCTTTGGAAATAAAGCCTTGGAATTTGACAAATTGAGTTCTATTACTGAGATAGGATTTAATCCAGTCAAGTAGGGATCCTGCAACACCAATTTTTTTTCATTTTAAAATCAGTATGTTGTGATCAACTCGGTCGAAGGCTTTGCTAAAGTCAGTGTATACTGCGTCGATTTGATGCCCATTTTCCAGTGCGCAGAGTGTATCAGATACTAGAATCATGAGGTTAGTCATGGTTGAGCGCCCTTTTCTAAAACCGTGCTGCTGGTCATTAAGAATAGGGTTGATTATTTTGGTTAATTTGTCGCAGATAATTTTTTCGAATAATTTCGGTATGGCTGATAGAATAGCTATACCTCTATAGTTCTCCACATTTCGTTTATCACCATTCTTATGGATGGGTGTGAGATGCGACGATTTCCAAGCCGATGGGAATACTTCCAATGAGAGTGACTTGTTAAAGAGCCAGTATAGAGGTGTTGAGAGCTGAAGGGCACATTTCGATAAGAATAAGGGGGGAATGAGATCAGGACCTGGACCTTTTTTGACATCAGTAGTTGTAAGTGTATCAACCACCTCCTAAATGGTTAATGAAATATTTTCAACGAGTGGAGGAACCGAAATGTTGGGCTCGATTTCGGTCGAATCCGACTGGGCTCCAAAAACGTCGCGAAAACGGTCAGCAAACATATCGCAGATATCATGCCTGCAGGAAGATTGCGTGATTCCATTGGTCATGGTTACGAGATAACCCGAACTTTTACGTTTTGTGTTAACGAAGTCGAAAAATCTTTTCGGTTCTGTTATGATATCTTCACCGATTTTTTTTACATAACCCTCATAAGCAATCCGGGACTCAGAAGAGTACTGTGAAGCCAGCGTGTCATATTTTTTTTTGGAGATTGGGAGAAATTGCACCCACTTTCTTAAGCTTTTTGAATAGCTTATTTCTTCTATTCCGTAGTGATCTTAGGTTTTTATCTAACCAGGGTTCCGATAATTTATCTTTTTGCTTTATTACAGGGACGTACTTGATAGCAATTTCGAAGATCACATCGTAGAATGCTGTTCTGGCATTGTCAAGATCATTAGATGAGAAAAGGGCTGTCCAGTCTATCGTGGACAATTCACTATTAATGCCATTGAAATCAGCATTACGGAAGTCAAATACAATATTATTATTACAAGAGTGAACAAAATTAGTGTGATCGTATGGTAGATCTACTATGATGGCAGAGTGATGTTGAGTATTAGAGAAAAGATTCTCAGCGTTAGAGGCATGGCCAACAATCACTTCATCATATGCGTTGGTAAAGATCATATCAAGCCATCTCCCATTTTTATTGGGTAAATTTACTATCTGATGTAAGTCGTTATTATACAGAGTGTCGATAATAGTTGTGTCAATATCAGACGTAAGATTCCCTGGTATAATAGTGTTATCCGAATGATTCGTGTGAAAAGAGATACTTGGGCGATTAAAATCGCCGAGAAGGAATATATTGTCATTTTCTGCTAAAGAGCAGTTGACACTATTAAAAATGTCAAGAATGTCGTAGTATTTTTGGTCTTCAGAGTTAGGCTGGATATATACAACACCAATGTAAACATATTTATTGATCAGTTTGATTCTGATAAATTTATGTTCAAAAAATGTTGATGGTGTTGTGTTAACAATCTCGCTACATAAAGATTTATGAACTGCAATCAGGACGCCTCCTCCTTTTGACAGACCTGTTGCGCTGTAATTCCTGTCATTTCTGTATATGGTCCTGTTGTTGTCCAGTATTTCTTCATTTTGAAGGAGTCGTTTAGCCCAGTTTCCGTAATAATTATGATATTAAAGTGCCAAGATTTCGCGTCAATGAAGAGATTATTAATTTTCCCTCTAATGCCACCTCCGTTGTGGTAAGAAAAACGTAGATTATTTTTTGAATTAGGAACGAAAAAACCGATTTTGATCTTCCCGCTTCTTTGCATATCAGAAATATGCTTCGAGGAAACATGGGAACCGTATGTCGCGAGATCCTTATGAACTTGGTTAGGAGAAAGATTGAACTGCTCGTGGAAGCGTGTATAGATCAGCCGTAACGCTTTTAAGTCCGTTGGAAGCCCTTCTTGTTGAATGGATAGCATCAGACTGGTTTTTGTTTTGCCGTTAATGCAGGTTGAATCAGATTTGTTGTTATATACGCAAGATATAGCCGCACGTTGTCAAATATTCTGTGCTCTCTCAATCGAGATAATAAATATCTGTTCTCCTCAGAATTTTCAGAGTTCATCGAGAGCTTTACGACTGGAGGAAAAAGTGGGTCAAGGAAAGGGGAGTTATTGTGAACAGCGACTGCAGATTTAAGATTTACGCAAGATGATTTTTCATTTTTATCCCCAGTATGTGTTACTGACGACGAAGGGTAAGGATTGATTGTTTCTCCACGCACGAAATTATTGTACGGACCAGAAGCTAGGTCAGGCTTCGAAGTAGGAATTGGGTCTAAATTTGAGGTAGGAAGTGGAATCGAACTAGGAACTGGGACTAGGTTTGAAGTCGGTAGCGGATTCGAAATAGGAGGGTTCATGGAATGAGGCAAAGAATTTTTATCGGAGTTCATGCGATTAGTTCTGGTTTAAGAGGTAGTGTTAGTATTAGGCTTTCGGGGCAAAGAATTGGGAGAAGTTTTTTTCTTATTTGTATTCGTAACTATTTTATTCCTAGGATTATTATTACTATTAATTTCTTGACTAATGATGTTATTCCTATTATTAATTTTTTGGCTATTATTGTTGTTATTCTTATTACTAATATTGTTATTGTTATTGCCATACTTATTGCGCTTCAAACTTGACTTCCAGTGGCTGATTTCCATGTTGTTCCATTTGATGACGCTCGATGTCATGCTGAAGAAGAGCCAGTCATACTGTCTGGACATGTACAGTTTGAAATTTGTGTACTTAATCCCACTAGGTCTGCGGGTCGGTAACTTCTCGCATTTACAGCTCGTTATAGAAAATTGATCTGGAAGGGTTTTACACAGCCATGATTCATTCGAGTTCGGTGGAGCTCCCGTGACAAAATAAGCAAATGTGTCTGATGATTTTTTCATTTCCTTCTTATTAATGCTATTGAGCTTCTTGATTCTTGCGTCCCAATCAGCTTGAGACCAAGTTGTGTTGAATTTGACCAGCGATGTCTTCGGTGCGTCAATTACATTTATATCGGGTGATTGTGGTGTCGTTTTAATGATATGAGGCCAGTTGTATAGCATCTATTCCCTAACAAGATAGGATGAATATTTTGGGTCATTATCATGGAAGAAGCTAAAATTATCCTTTATTCCCATATTTTCGGCACTGCTTTTCAAATTCTGCTTAAGGATGTCCATGTACATGTGTTTGTCCATATTGCCTTCATAAAGTGGAGTTTTCCGACGCCTGCAGATGACATGCAGCCCCAAACTATAACATGACCTCCACCATGCTTAACAGTAGGCCGCAAATTACCGTTTTCCGAAAGGGGTGTTGTTTCGGTATGTACGGGCAAATTTCATTCGAAGACGCACATTCTTAGAACTCAATCAAGGGCTTGTTTCTCGCTAGTCGTCCATGTAAATTTTCTTTACGCAATATTTGTCGCACTGTTTCAGGATGATACTTCTTTTCCAACAATTTCTCCACTTTAGACGTGAGCTTTGGAGCACTGAGCAACGGTTCTTTCCGGGATTTCCTGGTAATCTATCGTTCATCGTAGTCTGTGAAAATTTTGTTGGTGGCTTTGCTCCCTTTATTTTCAATTCGATTTTCGCGTGAATATTTTTCAATAATATGTTGTACAGTAGATGTACTTTTGTTAACAATTTCCGCGATGCACCTTGGACTTTTTCCAGAAAAAAATGCTGTATTATTAATTCGCGTTCCTTAATGGTTGTACGACAACCCATTTTCAATAAGCGATACGAGAAAACTAAAATAATGAACTTCACTTTGCGACTAGAAATCCCTATAATAATAAAAAACATAACAGGAGTACGATTGGGCATAAAGCCCAATCGTGCGATACTCTAGATGAAAGAGAAATTTGTGTATCTTAAGAAATTTTGTAGGGGAAGTGGTAGAGCGGGTGATGACATTGAACTAATTTTAGTATGGAACATACTTTTACGGGGGCTGTTATAGAAAAAACCGTCATCAAAAATCGTCATCAAAAACCGTCATCAAAAAGCGTTATCGAAAATCTCGAAGCAAAAAAAAAAAAAGAAGCGCGACAATGCGAATACCCGAAAGTGCGACCATGTGAATACCCGAAAAGTAAGAAAATACGAACATCACGTTCAACTTGTACTCTAGATTACCATGTACGCCCTCGAACGAAGCGAGAGGCTAAGGTTGCTATCAAAATGTTTTATACAAAATTTAGGATTAAAAAATTTAATAGGTACTGAAAAGTAGGGCAATTTGTATGGCAGGTGATAGAAGGAGGGGCGAGTTTTTAATGATTTTTCAGAAATAACTATAAACATCATGCTTTTGACATGTTTTAAATTGCAGATCAGTAGCATTCACACTTTTCAGGAAAATCGACTTATTATAAAATTGTGTAATTTTGTATGGAAGAGTGTAGAAGGGGTAAAGCTAATCGTCTAAGTTTTTTTCAGTTTTAATAATAATTCTAAATAAAATTAAGTGCACAATTTCAGCTCGATCAATTTTATACGCACTGAGTAAATTGGCTTAAAGTATTTCATGAAAAAGTGCAGTTTGTGTGGGAGGTGGTGGAAGGAAGGTGAGGACTCAAATAACTTCTGTACAGCAGATTTATACCATCATAAAAGTAATAATATTCCAAATTTCAGATCAGTAGCATTTCTATTTTTCGAGCAAATCCGTTTATTGTGAAATTACGAAGTTGTGTCATTTTGTATGGGATGGGGTAGAAGGGGTACAGCTAATCGTCTCATTTTTTATTGGTCTTACTAATAATTTTAAATAAATATTTCGTGCACAATTTCAGCTCGATAACTATTATACGCACTGAGTAAATTGGTTTAGAGCATTTCATGAAAAAGTGCAGTTTGTATGGGAGTATGGGAACTAATCCATTTAAATTATTCATTACAAAGTTATTAACTAAAAATAAGACAAAGTCGACAATTTGCCTCCTTTGTAATGAATAATTTAAATGGATTAGTTTTTGTTTTTAAATTAATTAAAAATGTTTAATGAATAAATCTGCATTAAAACTTTTTCAAATTCCTTGCAACAATTTATTGTTTTTTATCACTTGAGTTTCAAATAGCTGCTGCACAAAGACATTATTGGTACACTGCATGTCGTCGGCATATGCTACGAGTTGTGTGGATTTTAAGCATAGTGTTCCTTTGGTGTGAACGGAAAATTTCCGAACAACATATTCGAGTGTCAAATTGAAAAGCATTGGTGCGAGGCCGTCACCTTGCTTAAGGCCGTTGTCTGTTTTAAAGCTGGAAGGAAGTCAGATCGTTGTCTACTCTGACTTGTGACAAAGACTCGGTCATTGTCATTCTTGTAAGTCGAACCAGTTTCGGTAGGACTCCAAATTCCAACATGATTTTATACAGTACGCGCCTGTCGATACTGTCGTATGCTTGCTTGAAGTCAACAAATATCTGGTGCAGATCATATTTAACTGAGAATATCTGGTCTGGGTCAATCGTTCAGCTCTAAATCCGCCTTGGTATTCACCAATTACTTTGTCAGCATAGGGCTTAATTCTCTTTTTTAATTATTATTTCTTTCTATATGTATCAAACAGATGTATCGATATGCAAAATTTAAACTTTGTATCTTTCACCAGAGCCCCAAAAAAATCACTCAAAATTTTCGACATTTTTGCTTACCACCTCCCTCCCCTTACACCTAACTTAAAATTTTACTAAAATGCAAGACTATGTATATAGTTCTATAATCTGAATTTTCGATTTGAAATCTGTACTTAATTTTGAGATGTAACGATTTGTAACGTGCGCCATTTTTGAAACGCTCCTCATTTCCCCCCACTACTATTGTGTTCACATTTTATATTTTTTTCGTATTTCGCTAGTATATATTAATAGGTATTTTAAGTTTCATTTACATAGCTTAAGAGATAGTCGAGATATTAATTTTTAAGCGATTTTCTCACCCCCTGACCCTCCCCCTTACAATAGCCTTTTTAAGCTGATTTTAGTTGATCTGTATGCCACCTTAATAGTCCCAAAATATGAATTTTTTATGATTAGTTATTTCGATGATATAATCAATTGAAAATCGGCGAACAATTTGTTTTTAATCCCCCCCCCCTTTCTGGACGCCAGTGGATAAAAAAATTAAATTCTTTTTAGAGTTTGTCCCACAATCCTCTTCATACCTCTGCTGATTTTCAGCTTCCTATCTGCATTCGTGGATGAGATATTAGCAAGTGTAGTTCTTGACTCTTTCTCTTCCCCCGCCTCTTCCTTTAACCTGACACTCCCAAAGATTTAGGTAATGGAGCTCACATAATCAACAATCCACCTGAAAACGAACATTCCACGTTTAACGGTCTCGGAGATATGAGCCCACATGTACGGCGTACGGCAGATCGGATTTTTTTTTTGCATTTTTAGGCTCATTTAGTCATGGAACGCAAAAAAAACAAAATTTCAGGGCAGTAATTTTTTTTCTGTGTCGATCACAATACTTTCTTATTAGAATAATAAAGTAAAAGTAGTACAAAGTGTACATAAAATGTTTGGATGTCGGTTAAATAAAATCAACGCTAATGGAATGCACCAGGTTTATTTGTTAGTAAGATTTAAGTGTAACAAGCGCTTTTACATCAATTATACTTCTTGCCCTTATTCGTATTCGCAATAGCTAATTTATTTCGATTATAAATAGAATAATTGTAAATATTGCATTCAAAATTCCTTGGGATCACTATTGGGTTAATCGCTAAACTTAACTATAAATTCACTGCGCTTATACCTATGTGAGATAATTGCACATTTAGTTCATAACATGAGTTCGAGTATAAGGCAATAAAACTATCACTTAACACATGGCATTATTCGAACATTTGTGAAACTAGGATAGTAGAATAATTATTGGAAATGTATCTTAAGAATCTTCTACCCAGACAAAAAAAGATTTTTTCGTGATTTTTGTGAAAGATCAATTTTCGACATGTTTTTGTTCCACTTATTTCGAAATTGAATCGTTTTCTTTTAGTTTTCAGCATCTCCCTCCGGCAAGTTTTCTGTTTGTTTTTCAGAATTTTATAAATTTTAAGCATTAAATACAACAAGCGTGGGTATAGCCTAGTGGGTCGCGTCTTGGTCCATAATTCGAAGGTTGTGAAATCAAATCCCGGCTGCTGTATAATTCAACCAAGCTGCCTACGTGGGTATATTTGGGTCACTTCAATCCGTGAACATGAAAATTCGTAGATAGAGGGTTGTGCGAAGAGCTAACAACTTTTCCGCAATAACAAATAAAAGATGTTGAGGAAGCTGAAGGTTAGGAGGCCATGACCCGATTTTGGCTGTAGTGCCATTGAAGAAGAAGAAAAAATGCAACACACAGCTAATGCTAACAGTCAGATTAGCCGGACATCGCCTGAATCAAAAGTCGAAAAACTCTTCACAGTGGACGTCGATAGATCCGCAGATGATAAATGTCGTAAGCTCCCTGATAAAAAAGTGATTCACTATTAAACCTGTGTGTTTCACTTGAAAAATAGGGTACATTTGCCAACAATTTGCACAGATCTTTTATTATAAACTAGCGATCCCCGCGACTTTGCCCGCGTAAGAATCGTAATAATAAGCAATTTTTGAGAATGTAGTTCGTAATACAGTGGATGTGGGATGTATAATCTGCTTAGTCTAATGGCTCTTTAAACATGCTTTCTATTTTGTTCAGAGCCATAAAATATTAAGAATGAAACCATGAAACTCTCATTTGTATGGGACAGGCTCGTGATCTAATTAAGCCCGTGATTTGACATCATATACGTAGTAAAGAGCGTTAAGAATAAATGAATAGTTGGAGCTTTTGTTAATCAAAAAACATAATAACGATTGGGTGTACAGCCAAATCGTGCGATACTTTATATGAAAGAGAAATTATTTGAATTTATGAAATTTTATAGGGGAAGTGGTGGAGGGGGTGACGATATTGAACTAATTTTTTTACATCACGCTAGAGTTGCCATCAAAATGCCTTATGCAAAATTTAGGATTAAAAAATTGAATAGGTACTGAGAAAATTAGTGTATTGGATTTAGTGAAATTGTGCAGTTTGTATGGGAGGTGGTAGACGGAGAGGCGAGTTTTTAATGACTTTTTCGGAAATAACTATAAACATTATGCTTTTGGCATGTTTTAAATTGCAGATCAGTAACATACATACTTTTCAGGAAAAACTATTTTGTAAAGTTGTGAAATTGTGTCAGATTGTATGGGAAGGGGTAGAACGAGTGAAGCTCATCGTCTCTTTTTATTTTGATCTTCTCACTAATAATCTAAAGAAATATTTAGTGCACAATATCAGCTTGATAAATTTTATACGTATCGAAATTTTTGTGATCTTAAGAAGGGCGACAGCATTAAACTAATTTGTTTCACATCATGCTACAGAAATGTTTTATACCAATTTTAACCTTCAAAACTTGAATAGATACTGAGAAAATGAGTGCATTGGTTTTAGTGGAATCTTGCAGTTTGTATGGGAAGTAGTGGAAGGAGTGCGGGGTTTTTAGTGATTTTTTTGAGAAACAACTATAATCATCATGCAATTGATATATTTTGAATTTCAGATCAGTAACTTTCATACTTTCAATAAAATCGAATTTTGGAAAAGTTGCGATAGTGTATGATAATTAAAATACTAATTAAGGATTTAGTACAAAATTTGAGCTCGATAAATGTTATACGTGCTGAGCAAATTAGTTTATAGTATTTCATGACGGGTTCTGAAAATTTCGCGGGGATGCGGTGCTGCTCTTAGTTACGCCACTGATTCTTCGCATACTATGAGAGTTGCCAGTGAAGCTGAAACCTCTCTAGAGTTTAATGCGATAATACGCATAACAAATTTATTAGAAATCCGTTCCGATTAAAGATTCTTTGATGAACCAAATTATGATTTTTGATGGTGTCTGTATTGCAGTTAAGTCTATCTCACGCACTGAAATATAACTATCTCCTCGTTCTAAATAAATTGCATTTTTGTTAAATACGACCTAATTTTCGAATTCTTTAAGTGCCATAATACAAAATCATCTAATTGCAAAGTTGTATTCAAAACACTGCCGTATCGGGTTTTAACGTTTTTGATTATTCATTAGCTGGTTTAACTATACCTGTTAGCTTTATTTCGTATTTATTTACCATTTCATCTTAGTAAATGCATAATTTTTGCAACCAAGTCAGTTCAGTTGTAGACTCGGTCCAGTTAAGACTTTAAATTCAGTTTTTTCAAAGTTAAATTCGTCGTATAGAATGGAGAATGTAATAGATAATCCTGTTAGTGATTACTATGCTGGAAGGGAGGTTTTTGTAACCGGTGGATCGGGTAAAAGTGTTCTAAGATCGAGTTAAATTCGAGGATTTATGATGAAGTGATCCTTCGCGATTTTTTCCAGGATTAATGGGAAAGGCTCTGTTGGAAAAATGTCTACGATCATGTC
The DNA here is from genome assembly GCA_963669355.1 of Chorisops tibialis. Lineage (NCBI taxonomy): Eukaryota > Metazoa > Arthropoda > Insecta > Diptera > Stratiomyidae > Chorisops > Chorisops tibialis. The sequence goes on along the minus strand of OY770262.1, from coordinate 107,149,389 downwards.
CGCATTTGAGTAAAATCTACGTTTTGCTGCGAGAACACAGGGGAAAATCATGCAAAGAACGACTTGAAGACCTTAAAAAAACAGCGGTAAGCTATTTGTTTTGTTAAGCTTTCCCTTTTTTGCTAAATTTAACAGAGCTACGATTATTATATCTCCATTACCTAGATCAGTATTTCTTATTGTTTTGAATATTTCACGCATCTATAAATTTATTTGTTAGTTTCCTTCTATTATGAAATCATTATTTCAAATGGAATTTTAATTAAATTTTGAACCGTGAAAATATTAAAAAATTTCAAAAATATACAAAAAACACAACAGGGCTACGATTGCGCTTAAGGCGCAATCTTACAAATACTCTAGATGAAATAGAATTTTTTGGGATCAAAAGAAATTTTGTATGAGTATGAGTGTTAGAAGGGATGATAGCATTGAACTAATTTTTTTCCCCATCATGCTAAAGTAGCTATAAAAATGTTTCATACAAAATGTAAGTTCAAAAAATTGAATGGGAACTGAGAAAATTAGTGAGTTAGATTTAGTGAAAATGTGCAGTTTGTATGGGAGAGGTGGTAGAAAGAGTGGGGGGATATTAGTGGTTTTTTCAGAAATAGCTAGGAATATTATAAAATTGACATTCCTTAAATTTCAGAATAGTGCCATTCATACTTTTAAAAAAAATCGATTTTTTGTGTAGTTGTGAAACTTTGTCATGTTGTATGGGAGGGGGTAGAAGCAGTGAAGCTAATCAAATATTTTTTTCAGATCTTAGTGATAATTCTAATTAAGTATTTATTATAAAATATGAGCTCGATTAATGTTATATGTTCTGAGAAAATCGGCTTAGAGTGTTTCATGAAAAAGTGCAGTTTGTATGGGAGGTGGTGGAAGGAGTGGATTCAAATAATTTTTATATCACACATCACACTTTTGATAAAACTATTATATTCAAAATTGCAAATGATTAGCTTTCGTAGTTTCCAAGAAAATTTGATTGATGTAAATGATTGAAAATAAGTCATTTTGTATGGGAGGGGGTAGAAGGGGCGAAGCGATTTGGCCCGTTCACGAACTTGACTTTACTTTTTTGTCAAAAACGACGTGTAAAAAATTTGGACTATCTAGCTCAACGTTATCTCAAGCTAGAGACCGCACGGACGGACGGACATCTGGTTTTGAGATTTTTGAGTGATAATATTAACTTCTGTATCATTCATTTTTTTCGCTGAGCCTTATTTCTTAGCGTTACAAACTTTAGAGCAAACTTATAATACTCTCAAGTTTCATCTAGAGTATAATAAAATATTGTTGAGTTTGTCCCACAACCCTCTCTATAATTATGCTGATTTTCAGCTTCCTATCTGCTTTCGTGGTGGAGATATTAGCAAGTGTAGTTTTTGACATTTTGCCTCCTCCCACCTCTTCCTTCCACCTGACACCTCCAAAACTTTAATAATGGAGCTCATTTACCCAATTAATAATCCACCCAAAAACGAACGTGCTACCTTAAGATATGAGTCCATATGCACGGCGTACGGCGGGACGGTTTTTTTTTGCATTTTTAGGCTAATTTAGTCATGAAACGCGAAAAAAAAATTTCAGGGTAGTAAATTTTTTTTTCCTGTGTCGATCACAATACTTTATTATTAGAATAATAAAGTAAAATTAGCAGCTGACGTACTCGGTCTTTGGATCGAGACGATTGGAGGCGACGACTTCAGGAGGCCAGGTCCCGATTTGGGCTGTTGCGCCATTGATGATGATGAAAATGGGCAATCTTATAATACAGTTTATTCAATAGTAAAATCTATATAATTTGTGACATTTATTACAAATTTGCTTTGCATGGGTTGGAAATCTTCCGTGATCATTTCGATACATTCGTCAATTTCTTGTTTTTTTTTGTCGCATTTAAAACAGCAGCCTTATGAGTAATTGTAGTTTGCAACCACTGTCTCCTTCTACTTCCAGTTGAAGATTCACCAACAGTAGAAGTAGTAGTAGAATCTGTAGCATTAGTTGACGTCGATGGTAAGGGGTCAAGCAACGAGTACTTTGAGTTTTGGGCTGCTCTATCTCATAAACTTCATCGTCTTTATCATGAACTACTGTAGTATGTGTTCGTTTTATGTGGTTGTGGTGGCCACGGCAAATCGTGCCTATTGCGCCATCTCTCCACCACATCGGAGCGACAAGTCAACACCATCCACAACTTTTCCGTCATTTTCGAATGCGTTCCTCAGGGCAATTTCATCGTAGAAAACATAACAGAACTATGATTGGGGTTAAAGCCCAATCATATGATACTCTAGATGAGATGGAAATGACTTTAATATACCGGAAAATATGTCATCTCAAATTCTTTCGAATAGTGAATAGAGACTTTTGCATAGGAGGTGGTAGAAGTAGAGGGGGAGGTTTGTGTTTTTCATATATGACACCGAACATGGCAGGCATAATGTTTTTTGCTGAATTTAAAGTTTTTAGTTTTCATTATTTTTAAAGAAGTTGGTCATAGTTTTCCTGAAATTGGGGTATTTATATGGGAGGTGGCAGAGGAAGTGGAGCGTTTAAGATGATTTTGAAACTGCTTATCATCCTCCTTATCACCATGCCTTGATTCAATTTCAAAGTCGAGAGCTCTCATATACTTGAAGGAGAAATGCTTTTTTTGAATTTATAATACAGATATTTATATGGGAGGTGGTAGAAGGAGTGAAGCGGAGCTGATAATTTTTCTAACACTTATTACAATTATTAAGAAACAAATTCTGGCAAAATTTGAAGTTTGTACTTTTTCTAGTTTGAATGGAAATCGATAAAATGCATTTAACAAAAATTATGCATTTGTATGGGAGGGGGCAGAAGGAGTGGGGGGATGTGGCCCATTCACGAACTTAAAGTTACTTTTTTGCTAAAAATGACACACAAAAAGCTTTCGAGAGTTATGCTGTAGACAGACGGACAGACGGACAGACGGTCAGACGGACAGACAGCAACTCGGAATCGGGGTTTTTGAGCGACAACAAATATTTCTGTACCCTTAGCGGCTCTGTGCGAGCGTTATTTCTTAGCGTTACAAACGGTAAGGCAAATACAATATACTCTCAGATTTCATCTAGAGTATAAAAAGCCCAAGCCGCGTTAAGTCACGGACGACGGTTGAAGGTTACATCACATCGAATCCGACGACGCCATTCATCGTTTCGCGTGAAAAGAATTTTTCTTGTATACATCCGAAAAATAAAAGGCAATAAGACAAAACCTACTGTGTTGAGTGTTTTATTTGTGATTATTGACATTAACTCGGCGGTAAGGCATAGCGGCCCCATATGGTCATTCATATTTGAAGTATTTGCACTGAAGTTCTTTTTGCATAATTTCCCCTGCAATTTTGTCAGTCCAAGTTTTTCCATTATTAATCCAAACACGACTTTTTGCTAAAGAACTACTCATAACTATTAGCCGAAAGAAAAAATAAACCGCCAACAAGTCGGGTGCAACTTTATTATTTTTGGGAAAAGTTTAAGATGCATGGAAAGCCAGTATGCCAGTTAGAGTGGTTATGGAAGACTACGTGGAACCCTCTTTCACAAGTGGAACCCCCCTTAGGGCAGGGCTGCTGTAAATTTATCGCTTTATTGCGAATACGATCTATAGCTCCTGTACATGTAATCAATATTTAATTCGTTTCTGCAAGTTTGGGTTCTTATGAGGGAAGGGCGGAAGGGGTGATAATAAGGGTGGTTGGTTATTAATAGTTTTTTCATTGATTGCTTAAATTAATCCAATATTCTCCGTATAGAATGTCAATTTCATAGACGAAGTTGCATAGAATTTTCATAAAATTCGGTATAATTTACATTCACGAAATCAATCATTTGTATGGGAGGGGGTAGAGGAGGAAGGGGAAATGATGCAGTCTTATTTCATTTCTCTTGTAAGGTGCTTGTACAAAATTTCAAGTTCGTAGTTTTTAATTTGTTGGTTAGTAGTTGATTTACTAAAATTGGTCTAAATCAGACTTTTGTATTAGAGGGGGTAGAAGAGCAGGCGCGATCTCAAAACTTTTGACGCAATTTAGTTTCAACTATTTTTAAAAGTTTTTATGTAAAATTTTAAACTGATAGCTTTTAATAGTTAGGTGATAATTGATTTCTTAAACATGGTCGAAAAAATAATTTTGTATGGGAGGGGGTAGAAGTTTTAAAGTTATTCGACCAGTTAATATTTCAAGCTCACCCCAAAATGGGTGTCTGCCTGAGATCCGCAACTATCTAAAATTCCCTTAAAAATGGACTTTCTTTCTTGAAGGGTTTGCGAGTTAATGTGCGCTGAGCGTACACACTGGTGTACGGCGTACAGACAGACGATTTTTTTTCATTTTTAGGCTACTTTAGTCATGAAACGCGAAAAAACAAAATTTCAGGGTTTCCAAGTCGATCACAATACTTTATAATTAAAATAATAAAGTAAAATGAACCCATTTGACTCTAATTAAAGTAGATCCAAAAATCTATATAAATATAATTGTAGTGTCTGTCTGTTATTTGTTTATAAATGGCTATAAATAAGCTTTTTGCTTTATTTTAGCAATAACTAAGCAGAAACAAACGTTTTTAAAAATTTTCTCTGTCTGTCTGTCTTTCCGGCTTTCACGCAAAAATGGCTAAACCGATTTTAATGAAACTTTCACAGATTATTAGGTCTGCCTCGGGGAGTAATCTGCCTTAGGTTTTATTTTTCTTCCCTCACTCCTTCTACCCCCTCCCATGCAAAGTGACTCATTTTCAAAAATTTATAATAATCAAATTTTCATGGAAACTATAAAAGCTATTAATTTGAAATTTAAAATATATTATTTTCATTATAAATGCAATCTTCAAGTATAGAAATAATTTGAATGCCCTTACTCCTTCCGCCACCTCCCATACAAACTAAACTTTTTCATGAAATACTATACTCCAATTTTCTCAGTAAGTATAACTTTTATCAAGCTAAGATTTTGTACTAAATCATTAATTAGCATTGTTATTAATATTAGGAAAAAAGTAACTAATTATCTTTACTATTTCTACCCCCTCCCATACAATCTGACACAAATCCCCGACTTTGCGAAAATTCGATTTTCTTGAAAAGAATGAATGTTACTGTTCTGAAATTTAAAATATATCAATTGAATGATAATTGTAGTTGCTCCTCAAAGAATAACTAAAAACTCTCCACTCCTTCCACCACCTTCTATACAAACATACATGAAATATTCTAAACCAATTTTCTCAGTACGTATAGCTTCTATCGAGCTAAAATTTTGTACTAAATCTTTAATTGGCATTATTATTATTATCGCGCAAAAATTAACCGAAGGAGTGGAGCTATCCTTCTACACCCTCCCATACAATATGGCACACTTCCACGGCTTTGCAAAAAACTCTATTTTCTTGAAAAGTGTGAATATAACTGATCTGAAATTTAAAACACATCAATTCCATGGCGATTATAGTTGTTTTTAGAAAAAGTACCAAAAACCCTCGACTCCTTCTACCACCTCCCATACAAACTGCATTTTTTCATGAAATACTCTAAATCAATTTTCTCAGTACGTATAACTTTGATCGAGCTAAAATTTTGTATTAAATCCCTAATTAGCATTATTACTATTGTCGGGAAAAATTAACTAATTAACTCCACTTCTTCTACCCCCTCCCTTACAATGTGACACAATTCCACGACTGCGAAAACTCGATTTTCTTGAAAAGTGTGAATCTAACTGATCTGAAATTTGTAAGACATCAATTGCATGGTGATTATAGTTGTTCCTAGAAAAACTACCAGAAACCCCCACTCCTTCTACCACCTCCCATACAAATTGCATAATTTCACTAAATCCAATGCACTAGGTTTCTCAAGTTACCTATTCAATTTTTCAAGCTTAACTTTGGTGCAAAATATTTTTATAGCTACTCCAGCATGATGTGAAATAAATTAATTTAGTACTGTCATCCCTTCTATCACTCCCCACACAAAAATTCTTAAGATTAAAAAAATTTTCGATTTCATCGGTAGTATCATATAATTGGGCTTTACGCACAATCGAAGTCCTGTTATGTATTTAAGCTTAATGTCATTTTATTTGGGCTTTTTTGAATTAACATAAGCTACAACTATTCACATGTCCTTAACGCTCTTCAACACGTATACATATGATCTCGAATCACGGGTTTGATTTGATCATGAACCTGTCCCATACAAATGCGAGTATCATGGTATCATTCTTAATAATTTATGGTTCTGATTCCAACAAAATACAAAACATTGTGTTGAAAGAGCCATCAAACTAAGCAGATTATTTATTCGATATAATGTAATACTAACTACATTCTCAAAAAATGTTATTATTGCGATTCTTACGCGGACAAAGTCGCGGGCGATCTCTAGTAATGGATAAATTTTGGCGAGGCATGTTCATTAGCATTGGCGGTTCAGTGGTGGAATGCTCTCCAGCCCGGGTTCGATTTTCGGCCGATGCAAATTTCTTTTTAATATTTTTTTTTTATAAATTAAAATTTTCACATGGTCAACTCTATGTCGCCATGTCATGAGTCCAAACACAAGAAGGTTTGAAGTCATTTATAAACAAGAAAATCTGAAGCTAGTTAGAAATAAAGCCAATGGAAAATTCATCAAGATCCTCGTGTATAATCATATAAACATATCGACTTCTTTCATCACCGTACTCAGATTTTAAGCTCTGGACTGAGTTTGGCAAATCAGGGGTAGTTGAAAGTACGGCAAACAAGTCAAAATTAATTATAAACATAAAAGAATTATGATTGGGCGTAAAGCCCAATCATATGATACTCTAGATGAAATGAGAAAGAGTTCAATGTACCGGAAAATATGTCACCTCCAATTCTTTTAAATAATTAATAGTGACTTTTGTATGGGAGGTGTTAGAAGGAGAGGAGGAAGGTTTGTAATTTATGGATATAACACCTAATGTGGTATGCAAAATATTTCGTGCTGAATTTAAAGTTTGCAGCTTTCATTATTTTCAATTGGACATAGTTTTCCTGAAATTGAGGCATTTGTATGGGAGGTGGCAGGGAAAGTGGAGCGTCTAAGATGATTTTGAAACTGCTTATCATATCATCCTTATCACCACGCTTTGGTTCAATTTCAAATTTGATAGTTCTAATATATTCGAAGGAGAAATGCTTTTCTTGAATTTATAATACAGCTATTTGTATGGGAGGGGGTAGAAGGAGTGAAAAGGAGCTGATAATTTTTATAGCATTTATTGCAATTATTAAAAAACAAACTCTGGCAAAATTTTAAGTTTATACTTTTTCTAGTTTTAATGGAAATCGATATAATGCACTTAACAAAAATTATACATTTGTATGGGAGGGAGTAGAAGGAGTGTACGGATCAAAACAAATTTTTTTCTCGTTATTGATATTTCTATTTTTATACTTCATGCAAAATATCAAGTTGATAGCTTTAACAGTTTCAAAGAAAAATAATTTAATTTAAATTTCAAAATTTCGTGAAATTTGTATGGGAGGGGGTAGAAGGAGTGAAGTGAAGTTGATAATTTTTTCAATACTGATTGCAATTGTATTAATATTAATTCTGGCAAAAATTAATTTTTACAACTTTGCTAGTTTCAATGAAAATCGAAAAAATGCATTTTTCCAAATTATGCATTTGTATGGGAGGGGGTAGAAGGAGTGAAGAGGAGCTGATAGTTTTTTTAGCATTTATTGAAATTATTAAAAGACAAATTCTGGCAAAATTCTAAGTTTATACTTTTTCTAGTTTTAATTCAAATCGATATAATGCACTTGACAAAAATTATGCATTTGTATGCGAGGGGGTAGAAGGAGTGTACTGATCAAAACACATTTTTTTCTCGTTATTGATATTTCTATTTTTATACTTCATGCAAAATATCAAGTTGATAGCTTTAACAGTTTCGATGAAAAGTAATTTAATTTAAATTTCAAAATTTCGTGAAATTTGTATGGGAGGGGGTAGAAGGAGTGAGGTGAAGTTGATAATTTTTTCAATTCTGATTGAAACTATAATAAAATTAATTCTGGCAAAAATTCGTTTTTATAACTTTGCTAGTTTCAATGAAAATCGAAAAACTGCATTTTTCAAAATTATGCATTTGTATGGGAGGGGGTAGAAGGAGTGACGGGATGGGATCAATATTCCGCCATATTAATGACATCTATATCGTAATACTTTGACCCAAATTTCAAATTGATAGCTTAAATAGTTTCAAAGGAAAATCAATTTCTGGAAATTTCGGAATTTCGTGAAATTCGTATGGGAGGGGGTAGAAGGAGTGGGGGGATGTAGCCCGTTCACGAACTTAAAGTTTCTTTTTAGCTAAAAATGACACACAAAAAATTTCAGCACGATAGCTCAAAGCGTTCGAGAGTTATGCTGTAGACAGACGGACAGACAGACAGACGGACAGACGGACAGACAGCAACTCGGAATCGAAGTTTTTGAGCGACAACAAATACTTCTGTACCCTTGGCGGCTCTGTGCGAGCATTATTTCTTAGCGTTACAAACGGTAAGGCAAACACAATATACTCTCAGATTTCATCTAGAGTATAAACATATAGTATGTTATTACAATAAATAAAGAAATATTTTCAAAAGAAGAAATTATTTTTACTTATTCAACGATAACAATCTTCTGCAATGGCACTACAGCCCAAATCGGGCTTTGGCCTGCCGACCTTCAGGTTCGTTTACATTTTATTTGTTATTGTGAAAGGGTTGTTAGCCATTCGTACAACCATCTATCTACGATATTTTTCTCGTAGATTGAGGTAGTCAAGATATACCCACGGAAGTAGTGTGCTGAAAATATACGTCGACCGCGATTTGAACTCTCGATCTTCGCATTATAGACCAACACGCTAATGACTAGGCTACACCCTAGTTAGCAATAACAATAAGGTGATGGTTTGGTGACTGTTTTCACAGTGCATTTCGAATTGAAAGCAATGATTTCCGGATTATACACAGTTACGTTTTATTACCTGTTACCCTTACATCTGTTAGATTCAAACAAATTTTATGAATAGGGATGGAAAATATATTAACAAGCAAAATAATATGTATTATTAAATTTCATTTTATTTTTCAGATATTCAATAGATTACGTGAAAAAAATTCTTCTGCTTTAGATAAATTGGTTCCAATCGGCGGCGATATAAGTCTCATCGGACTGGGTATGTCTGAAGAAAGTGTCAAATTGATGGCAAACGTTTCCATAATTTTTCACGTTGCGGCAAGTGTTCGTTTTACCGAGCCACTTCATAGTGCAATATTTTTGAATATAAGAGGAACGCGAGAAGTGCTTAATTTTGCGACTAAATTAAACAATTTAACGGTAATTTATTTACTTGTAACTATATATATGTATGTATATACCTGTACTATATAATATTTGTTCGCGGAAAATGTAAATTTTCGTTAATTTTTAGATGTTCGTTCATGTTTCCACAGCTTACAGCAACATACATTTTGACTATATTGAGGAAAAGGTAAATTTGTATTTAATTATAATTATTATTATAATTTTTGTATTTAAATAGGTGTATCCACCAATCGCAGATTGGCAAAATATGATAAAAATGGCTGAAAAATATGATGGAATGACTTTGGCTACCTTAACACATAAGTATGAAAATATTCATCATAATTTTCACATAAGTTCACTTAAAATTTAGGTTAGATCGTGCGAAGAACTAATAAAAAAGAAAAGTTACGAAACCTGAAGGTCGGAATGCCAAATCATGATTTGGGCTATAGTGCAACTGAAGCAAAATTTCTATCTATGCAAGCTTCAGCCACAATTGTTGTTAATGTAGTACTAATTTTGAGGTATTGCAGCTTTGTTAAATTGAACTAGAGTGACTCTACGAAGAAGGAGGAACAGGCACCATCGAGGGTTTTGGACAATCTGTCAAAATGGGCGCTTTTTATTTTCGTATGCATGTTGCTACGTGTCCGTGAACCTTTTTTGTAGTTTTAACTGCCAAATATCTTTTAAGGGGCGAAATTTTAATTTGATTGGTTTTACATACTACTGAACAGTTTCAATAAAGTTCGCTTAATTATCACATGCTGTAGAATAAAAAAAAAGGTGCTTTTTGAATTTATGGAAAAGTAGGGAATCACGTCGGCCGAACCCTATATCCAGGAGTCTTGTTCTTTCTTCTTCATAGAGTATGTAACTATAATTTGGCCATGCCACCAAGGAATGTAGTATTTCAGCAGTGTGTTTCCAATCCTCATTTTTCGATTTTTATTATTTACAGATTTAAAACATATCATTGTTAAAGTAATATTTAAAATAAAGCTTAACAATGTCTTTCTTTTAGAATTTTAGGGACTTTTCCAAACACCTATACGTTTACAAAACATTTAGCCGAACAAACTGTTAATGATTACGCCGATAAAATTCCAATGTGCATAGTTCGACCATCAATAGGTAAGTATTCCATAAAATATTTGGTTTGTGTTAAAATACAAATTTAGCGAATTTATTCCAAACTTGAAGCTACGATTAATTGGTAAGATGATTAATTTGAATGATTGGTTAAAGAAATGGTAAATTGTTGTGTTGAACACCTAGTAGGCCTTCAACATGCCCTTCAGATAATTTAGTAAGTCATCTACTATTAATAACGTGTTAAATAATTTAAAAAATATTCTTGTTTAAGCCTTGTAGCTGTTTAAGTGAAATTAAATTTTTGTATGCAAAATATATTTTCGAAATTAGCATATTACCATGCAATGATTGTGGGCATATATTGATTTTTTTGAAGTAGCGTCTAGCAAATTTAACTCTTTGCGCGGGTACTTTTCGCAACGAAGGGTACAGTTTATAGTCGTATTCACAGCACTTCTGCAAAAGACTTCATTACGGTTGCTCCTACGTACTGGTCATATTTTAACTTTCAAGCTCTGAAAATCTTGATTACGCGACATAGCTACATATAACTGCCCATTCGAAAATACTGACTGAGGAAGGTAAGCCCTATCGAATCGGCGGGGACTCAGCTAGTGAAAATTTAATTGAAAAATTTTCTCATACAAACTGCACAATTTCACTAGATCCAAATTTTCTCAGTACCAATCAAATTTTTGAATCCTAAATTTTGTATAAAACATTTTGATAGCAACTCTTGCGTGATGTGAAAAAATTAGTTCAATGTCCTACCATATCCTCTACAAAATTTCTTAAGACCAAAAAAAAATCTTTTTTATCTAGAGTATCGCATTATTGGGCTTTACGCCCATTCGTAGTCCTGTTATGTTTTATACTCTAGACGAAATCTGAGAGTATATGTATTGTGTTTGCCTTACCAAATGTAACTGTAAGAAGTAATGCTAGCCAAGGGTACAGAAATATTTGTTTTCGCTTAAAAATTTAGATTTCGAGAGACCGTCTGTCTGTACGTTTGTCCGTCTATTTACTACATAACTAACTCTCAAACGCTTTGACCTATCGTGCTCAAATTTCTTTTATGTGTTCTTTTTAGCAAAAAAGAAATTTCAAGTTTGGTAAAGGGCTACATCCCCCACTCCTTCTTTCCCCTCTCATACAAATTTCGTGAAATATCGAAATTTATATAAATTGATTTTTCTCCGAAATCGTTTAGGCTATCAAATTGAAAATTAGGTGAAGATGTGAATATCATCAATGACGAAAAATATTGATCCGATTTCCTCACGCCTTTTACCACTTCGCGTGCAAATGCACAATTTTAAAAGATGCATTTCTTCGGTTTTCATAACTATAAAACTGAGAGGTCCACTTGGTACAAAAAGGGAGGGGCTAGGGGAGCCAAGGGGAGGGAGGTGCAAGGAAAACCACTTAAAATTATTATCTCGACTATCTCTTAAGATATGTAATGTAAACTTAAAACATGTATTAAGCTATACCGGTGCAATATGAAAAATTATAACATTTCGGCATAAAAGTAGTGGGGGGAGGGGAAATGAGGAGCTTTTCAAAAATTTTGCACTTTTAAAAATTTCAAGCCCCTACATCTCAAAATCCAATGGAGATTTTAGGGTGATATTTTATCAGATCGTAGCGCTATGTGACTTAAAATTTTTGTAAAATTTTTAATTTGGAGGATGTTAAGAGAGTGAGCTGGTGATCAAAATTGTCGAAAATTTTATTAATTTTTTCATGACCCTGGTAACAAATACGAAGTTTAAAGTTCAAAGCTTAAATTTTGCACCTGTACATAAAGAAAAAATAATAATTTGAACAAGGACTGTTATCCACCGAAGGGGGCTCAAACATGCGCAAGGTGTTTCATGTCAAGTAAAAAAAAACACAAAAACTTTAAGTTTTTGATTAAAACTTTCAGCTAAAAATTTCAAAATTTGAGAGATTCTTGTAAAAAAAAATTATAAAAGTTAGGATATTAAGTGATCTAATAACTTCAAAACAGGAAGGGTGCCATACAAAAGTATTTTTTCGACCATTTTTAAGAAATAAATTACCACCAAATCATTAAAACCTGTCAATTTGAAATTTTGTTCAACCAATATTTAAAACAAAGTTGCATCAAAACTTTTGAAATCTCCTTTGCCCTTCTACTCCCTTCTACCTTGCAAAAGTATGATTTCGACCAATGTCATTAAATCAACTAATAACCAACAAATTAAAAGCTACGAACTTGGGGTATGCACGAACACCTTTCAAGGAAACGAAATAATACTGGCTCCGATTCCATCAACTCCTCTACCCCCTCCCTTAGAAATTAATGGTTTCATGATTATAAAATGCATCGAATTGCATAGAAATTGGCTCGTTAATGAATGAATGTTTTTGGTTTTAAAGTAATTACAGGTATAATTGACTCTGACAAATTGTTGTCTATGATTAATTTCAATGTTCCATATCGCCCTTTACGAAATTATGAGCTTTGTAGAATTCCGCAGCATCGCACAAACTATGGGTTTTATGAACCAGTTTCATTCATGTTAAGAGATTTCAATAGCTTCTTCTTGCAATTGGATTTTCACATAAGTGTCCCACAAGTAAAAAGTCAGCTTTCTTGATGTTATTAATGTTTGATTTTGTAAAAAGTTTAAATTTCTGTGTACCTCATTCTGTTTAATTATTATTAATTAATTATATTATAACTGTTATTATAAATGTAGTAATCAATTTTTTGATGAATGAATAAATTATTATTATTATTATTATTATCAATATTCTATATAGAGTTTAAACATGATTCAGGCAAACAATTAAGAAATTACTAACATCTACCACCTCCTTTTATTTCCCAACCCAACCTCCCCACGCTCACTATTCAAATTCGAACTTGCATAAATAAACGATTGAAATATTGATTATATGTAATGGAGCTATTGATCGTAGGCGCGGTTAAGTGTTAAATAATTGATGGCAGCCCTGCGCTGGAAACCCTATTCACTTAGTCTTCCCTATCCACTCTAACCTGCATACGGACTTCCCACACGTCCTCAACTTGTCCCAAGAATAATAAAGTTGCACCCGATTTGTTAGCAGATATTTTTATACTCTAGATGCAATCTGAGAGTATATTGTGTTTGCCTTACCGTTTGTAACGCTAAGAAATAACGCTCGCACAGAGCCGCCAAGGGTACAGAAATGTTTGTTGTCGCTCAAAAACCTCGATTCCGAGTGACCGTTTGTGCGTCTGTGTGTCTGCCTACAGCATAACTCGCGAAAGCTTTGAGCTATAGTGCTAAAAATTTTTGTGTGTCATTTTTAGCAAAAAAGTAACTTTAAGTTCGTGAATGGGCTACATCCCCCACTCCTTCTACTCCCTCCCATACAAATTTCATGAAATTTCGAAATAATAAGAAATTGATTTTTCTTTGAAATTATTTAAGTTATCGACTTGAAATTTAGGTCAAACTATTATGATATAGATGTCATTAATAACACGGAATATTGATCCGATCCCTTTACTCCTTCTACCCCCTCCCATACAAATGGACAATTTTGAAAAATACATATTTTCGATTTTCATTGAAACTAGTAAAGCTGAAAAGACGAAATTTTGTCAGAATTAATTTTACTATAATTGAAATTTATTTTAAAAATAATTATCAACTTCACTTCACTCTTTCTACCCCCTCCCATACAAATTTCACGAAATTTTGAAATTTAAATTAAATAATTTTTCTTCGAAACTATTAAATCTATCAGCTTGATATTTTGTATAAAGTATACAAATAGAAATATTAATTGTGTGAAAAAAATTTGTTTTGATCCGTACACTCCTTCTACCCCCTCCCATACAAATGCATAATTTTTGTTAAATTCATTTTTTCGCTTTCCATTCAAACTAGAAAAAGTACAAACTTCAAATTTTGCCAGAATTTGTTTCTTAATAATTGAAATAAGTGTTAAAAAAAATTATCAGCTCCGCTTCACTCCTTCTACCACCTCCCATACAAATATCTGTATTATAAATTCAAGAAAAGCATTTCTCCTTCAAGTATTTGAGAGCTATCGACTTTGAAATTGAATCAAAGCATGGTGATAAGGATGATAATAAGCAGCTTCAAAATCATCTTAAACGCTCCACTTCCTCTGCCACCTCCCATACAAATGCCCCAATTTCAGGAAAACTATGACCAATTTCTTTAAAAATAATGAAAATTAAAAACTTTAAATCCAGCAAAAAACATTTTGCATGCCATGTTCGGTGACATATATGAAAAACACAAACCTCCCCTCTACTTCTACCACCTCCTATGCAAAAGTCTCTATTCATTATTCGAAAGAATTTGAGATGACATATTTTCTGTTATATTAAATTCATTTCCATCTCATCTAGAGTATCATATGATTGGGCTTTAAGCCCAATCATAATTCTGTTATTTTACTTTATTATTTTAATAATAAAGTATTGTGATCGACACAGAAAAAAAAAAATTTGCTACCCTGAAATTTTGACTAAATTAGCCTAAAAAAGCAAAAAAAAAAAAAATCCGTCCTGCCGTACATATGGACTCATACCTCCAAGACCGTTAAAGGTAGAATGTTGATTTTTGGGTGGGTTATTAACTTGGTAAGTGAGCTCCATTATCCAAATTTTGGGGAGTGTGGGGTGGAGGGGGAAGCCGTGGGGGAGGGAAATATACACTTGCTAATATCTTCACCACGAATGCAGATAGAAAGATGAAAATCAGCACACGTATAGAGAAAGCTGTGGGACATATTCCAAAAATAATTTAATTTTTTTAGCCATTGGCGTCCGGAAAGGGGGGGCTAAAAACAAATTGTCGGCCGAATCTTTTTTTGAAATGGTTATATCTTCGAAACTACTTACCATAAAAAATTCATTTTTTGGGACAATTAAGATGGCGTATAGATCCACCAGAGTCAGCTTAGAAATAGGCTTATTATTGTAAGGGGAAGGGTCGGGGGGGGGGGGTGCAAGGAAAAACACTTAAGAATTAATATCTCAACTATCTCTTAAGCTATGTAATTGAAATTTAAAAAATATACTAAACTATACTAGCGAAATACAAAAAAAATATAAAATTTGGTCATAATAGTAGTGGGGGGAAATGGGGAGCATTTCAAAAATGGTGCACTTTTCAAAATTAGAAATCATTATATCTCAAAGTTGAGTACAGATATCGAATTGAAAATTCGTCAGATTATAGAACTACATAATTTATAATTTTGATAAAAATTTTAAGTTAGGGGGTGTAAAGGGAGGGAGGTGGTAAGCAAAAATGTCGAAAATTTTGACTGAATTTTTTAGGACTCTGCTCAAAGATAGAAACTTTAAATTTTGCATGTGAATACATCTATTTGATATACATAGAAAAAAAAAATAATTTGATCCACAATTGTTATGAACCGACCACCCCGGTCTAATGGGCACAAGCTGTTTCATGTGCAACGAAAAAAACACAAAAACTGAAAATTTTTGGATGTAATTTTAGGGTAGAAACTTGAAAATTTGGGAAATACATTTAAAAAAAATCTCTAAAAGTATAAAATATTAACTGGTTGAATACCTTCAAAACTTCTACCCCCTCCCATACAAAATTATTTTTTCGACCATTTTTAAGAAATTAATTATCACCTAACTTTTAAAAGCTATCCATTTGAAATTTTGCATAAGAACTTATAAAAATATTTGCAAAGAAATTATTTTAAAAGTTTCAAAATCACACTAGCCCTTCTACCCCCTCCCATACAAAAGTATGATTTCGACCAATTTCATTAAATCAACTAATAACCAACAAATTAAAAGCTACGAACTTTAAATTTTGTACGAGCAGCTTACAAAAGAAAGGAAATAAAATTGCGTCACAAATTTTGCAATTCCTTTACCTCTTCTACCCCCTCCCGTACAAAATTATTTTTTCGAGCATTTTTAAGAAATCAGTTATCAGCTAACTCTTAAAAGCTATCCATTTCAAATTTTGCCTAAAAACTTATAAAAATAATTGAAATGAAATTCCTTTAAAAGTTTTGAAATCGCGCTTGCCCTTCTACCCCCTCCCATACAAAAGTATCATTTCTACCTATTTCATTGAATCAACTAATAACCATCAAATTAAAAGCTACGAACTTGAAATTTTGTACAAGCACACTACAAGAAAAAGGGAATAAAATAGCGTCACAAATTTTACGATTCCCCTACCTCCTCTACTCCTTCCCATACAAATGTTTGGTTTCGTGAATGTAAAATGCACCGAATCCTATGAAAATTCTATGCAACTTCGTCTATGAAACACATTCTATACAGAGGATATTGGACGCGATTCAAGCAATTAATTAAAAAGCTATTAACATCCACCAACCCTTACCCCTCCTCCTCCCCTCATAAAAACCCAAACTTGCAGAAATGAATGAAATATTGTTAAATTGACAACAGCCCTGCCCAAGAATTCCCTTTCACTTAGCCTTCCCTAACCACTCTAACCTGCATATTGACTTTCCACACATCCGCAACTTGTCCCAAGAATAATAAAGTTTCGCCCGACTTGTTGGCAGTTTATTTATATTTGTTTATAGTTACCTATTTTGTTATTGCATATTTTGTTTTTCGGTACTTATTTGTTTTTATTGATACATGTATTATACTTTTTCATCTATCTTTAAGAGCCAGACTCGTAAATAAATAAATAAATAAATCTATATATTCTATATAATAATGAAAAACTATTCATATATTTGAAGTCACGTGACTCACATTAAGTAGATTACTAATTTTTGCCTAGATAATTTCATCGATATCCGTAGCTCAATGGAAAAACTAGCCTGCCACGCGATTGGCACCGTATTCGATTCCCGGCTTATATTTTTTTTTACGAATATTTTTTTTCACAGTAAAATATCACAATTTCAAATAATTTTTATTCCATGCATGAGTTTAAAATAAAATCGAATTTTTAGTTCGAAAATAGCGGCTTGATATCTAAGACTGAATCCATTTGAATCTAATTAAAGTAGATTCAAAAATTGTAGCTAAATTTTGGCGAGACAAGCTTATTAGCATCGGTGGTTTTGTGGTGGGATGCTCGCCTGCCACGCGGGTTCGATTTTCGGCCCATACAATTTTCTTTTTAATATTTTTTTAGCACATTGCAAATGCGAATTTTTCCAAAATGACAATGTGTTTTCTATGTCGCCATGTCACGAGTCCAAACACAAGAAGATCTGAAACTATTTAAAAACATAACAGGGCTACGATTGCGCGTAATGCGCAATCTTACGATACTCTAGATGAAATAAAATTTTTTTGTGACCCCAAGAAATTTTGTATGTGGAATGTTAGAAGGGATAGCATTGAACTAATTTTCTCCCAATCATGCTAAAGTAGCTATAAAAATGTTTTATTCAAAATGCTTACTCCAAAAATTGAATGGGAACTGAAAAAATTAGTGAGTTAGATTTAATGAAAATGTGCAGTTTGTATGGGAGGGGGTAGAAAGAGTGGGGGAATTTTAGTGATTTTTTCAGAAATAACTAGGAATATTATAAAATTGACATACGTTAAATTTCAGACTAGTGCCATTCATACTTTTCAAGAAAATCGATTTTTTGTGAAGTTGTGAAACTGTGCCATATTGTATGGGAGGGGGTAGAAGCAGTGAAGCTAATCAAATATTTTTTTCTGATCTTAGTGATAATACTAATTAAGAATTTATTACAAAATATGAGCTCGATAAATGTTATATGTTCTGAGAAAATCGTCTTAAAGCATTTCATGAAAAAGTGATGTTTGTATGGGAGGGGGTGGAAGGAGAGGGAGGACTCAAATAATTTTTCTACTGTAGATTTATATTATTATGAATGTAATATATCCAAAAATTCAGATTAATAGCTTTCACACTTTTCGAGTAAATCCATTTATTGTCAAATTGCGAAATTGTGTCATTTTGTATGGGAGGGGGTAGAAGGGGTGGAGCTAATCGTCTAATTTTTTTTTGGCCTTACTAACAATTTTAAATAAATACTTGGTGCAAAATTTCAGCTAGCTAAATTTTATACGCACTGAGTAAATTGGCTTAGAATAATTCATGAAAAGTACAGTTTGTATGGGAGGTGGTAGAAGGAGGGGTAGGACACACATAATTTTTATACGGTAGATTGATATTATCATAATAGTAATATAATCCAAATTTCAGGTTAATAGCTTATATACTTTTCGAGCAAATCTCTTCATTGTGAAATTGCGCAATTGTGTCATTTTGTATGGGAGGGGGTAGAAGGGGTGGAGCGATTTGGCCCGTTCACGAACTTGACCTTACTTTTTTGTCAAAAACGACGTGTACAAAATTTGAACTATCTAGCTCAACGCGTTCTCAAGCTAGAGAGCGCACGGACGGACGGACGGACATCCGGTTTTGAGATTTTTGAGTGATAATATTAACTTCTGTATTCATAATTTTTTTCTCCGAGCCTTATTTCTTGGCGTTACAAACCTTAGAGCAAACTTATAATACTCTCAGATTCCATCTAGAGTATAAATATACTGCCAACAAGTCGGGCGCAACTTTATTATTTTTGGGACAAGTTGAGGATGCATGGAAAGCCAATATGCAGGTTAGAGTGGTTAAGGAAGACTAATTGGATCCCCTTTTCACAAGTGCAACCCCCTTTCACAAGTGGAACCCCCTTTCACAAGTGGACCCCCTTTAGAGCAGGGCTGCTGTCAATTTATCACTTAATTGCGAATACGATCAATAGCTGCAGCAAATATAATCAATTCGTTTATGCAAGTTTGAGTTTTTAAGGGGGGGTAATAATAAGGGTGGGTGGATGTTAATAATTTTTTAATTGATTCCTTGAATCTCGTATTCTCCAATATTCTCTGTATAGAATGTCTGTTCCATAGATGAAGTTTGCATTGAATTTTCATAATATTCGGTGTATTTTACATTCACGAATCCAAACATTTGTTTGGGAGGGGGTAGAGGAGGAATGGGAGCGTAAAATTTGTGATGCAGTTTTATTTAATTTCTCTTGTAAGGAGCTCGTACAAAATTTCAAGTTCGTACCTTTTCATTTGTTATTAGTTGAATTATTGAAATTGGTCGAAATCATACTTTTGTATGGAAGGTGGTAGAAGAGTAGGTGTGATCTCAAAACTTTTGACGCAATTTCATTTTAGCTATTTTTAGAAGTTTTTATGCAAGATTTCAAATTGACGGCTTTTAATAGTTAGGTGATAATTGATTTCTTAAAAATGGCCGAAAAAATAATTTTTTATGAGAGGGGGTAGAAGTTTTGAAGGTATTTGACCAGTTAGTATTTCACACTTTTAGGGATTTTTTTTAAATGCATTTCGCAAATTTTCAAGTTTCCATCATAAAATTTCATTCAAAATTTTTCAGTTTTTGTGTCGTTTTATCAGTGAACAGGAAACACCTTGTGTTCTGATGAAAGGTACAAGGTTCAAATTTCCCATGTGGATACATCTATTTGATATACACAGAGATAAAATAATAACTTTTCCACAATTGTTATGCCCTCCGGTCTGCATAACAATTGTTGGTTTTTCAATCAATGCGTGGTTTAAGCTAATCATTTGTTGGCGAAAGCGTGTTTTTTTTTTTTTTAAGTGACACCGGAACTAGAGGGGTTGCCCTTTTGTACTGAAGCACAGCTCCGGTGAGGGGGAAGGATATTGGTTTTTGGGAATTTAGGGGATAGAGTCGGAAGTGGCTATGAATATTTCTCTTGAATTGCTGAATGTTGTAGTCATGCGGGAACACCGAGATGGGCAGCGAGTTCCATATTCGAACAGTCCGGTTTAAAAACGAATCACGAAATTTGACAGTGCGACCGAAGGTGGGGTTGAGAGAATAGTTATGAGCGCGCGAAGCAGCTCTAGTATTACGGAGTAAGGGCATGCATAGGGGCATGAGATTAAAGATTTCGTCCGAACAATCTCCATTGTAGTAGCGATACAATAGGGTTAGGGAGCTTACAGTTCGTCTATGCTCGAGAATCTCCTATAATTTTAATGGTCCGAGACTGGATACTATCCAGGTAGGAGAGAGAAGTTTTTGGAGCTCCCGCCCACAGGTGGGAATTAAATTCAAGACGTGGTCTAATATAGGCCTTATAAATTGTTAATAGCCCAGAAGCGGTGAAGAAGTTCTTACATCGTTTTAGGTAGCCCAAGCATTTAGATACTTCCTTGGCGATGTTAAATATATGGTCGTTCCAAGATAAGTTATCTGTGATTTGGATACCTAACATCTTAACACTTGAAGAAGTGGTTAGTGGCTGACCACCGAAGGTGATTGGGTCAAGGATAGAGTCACGTTTGTGGGACACAAGACAGCACTGGGTTTTCGAAGCATTAAACTCAACTTGATTCTTATTGTCCCAACTAAGAATTTTTGCCAAGTCCTCATTCAATGACTGAACCATGTACCTACGTTGTTCTACTAAGCTAGTACATCGTGCTAAGGACGCACTGTTGTAGTGGTAGGAGAAGTCTAAGGTGCTGTCATCGGCGAAGCTATGTATAGGATTGAAAGTTGAAGATAGCAGGTCATTAATAAATATCAGAAAAAGGGTGGGAGAAAGAACCGACCCCTGAGGGACACCAGCGTTAATTTTATAAGAGGAGGAAACCACACTATCCAATAACACACGCATTGAACGATTGGCTAAAAAACTTTCAATCCGCCCAAGCCAATAGCTTTAAGTTTGATTAAAAGGGCAGTGTGCCATACTCTGTCAAAAGCCTTGGAAATATCAAGAGCAATAACACAAGATTCACCAAACTCATGAATGCTCTTGTTCCAACGTTCTGTGAGGGTGGTTAAAAGGTCTCCTGTGGAACGTTTTTTGCGGAATCCATACGTTTGTCGTCAATAATATCATTGATGTTGAGATATTCTATTAATCTATTGTTGATGATTGTTTCCATGACCTTGGACAGAATTGAGGTTATTGCTATTGGGCGATAATTAGCGGGATTGGTGCGTTCTCCTTTTAACGGTTTCGCCGGGCTCAAAGAGTTCATAATGTACAATATTGCTATTGGTCCCACCAGAGTTTCTTGCCGATGCGATTTGGCCCTGGTGTTAAAGGACCGGCTTCGCCAGGTGCAAGCCACGATTTCTTCTCAAAATAAATACATTTTTCGTCACCCGTCACAACTTGATGCAAAAATGATTTCCTTTCGTGGCGCTGAAGCAGCTTTTCACAACTGACTTTGCGATTTTCCATTTGGCGTTCGTTCAAATCGTGTGGAACCTATCTTCCGAGTTTATTGATCTTCTCCATTTTTCGTAAGCGTCTGCTGATTGTTTCTTGTGTCACATTTAATGTTTCTGCCAATTGATCTTGAGTTTGAGTTGGATCATCATCCAATAACTCCTGCAATTGCTCGTCTTCGCACTTTTGTGGTCTCCTCGAACGCTCACTGTCTTTCACATTGAAAACATAACTTTTGAATTTTCGAAACCATGTCTCACATATTCTAACCGATGGAGCATGTTAAGTTTCTACCAGCTAACGATGACTTTCAACAGCCCTTTTCTTTTGATTAAATAAGAAAAGCAATGCGTGTCGCAAATGTTTTTTTTTCAGGCACAAAACTCGACATAATCACTGAGCAATAAAACAAAGATGCTCGTTTTTGGCGGATTCAACTTTTGTGTGTTTGTAGCTAAATGTCAGACGAACAAAATGATGTATGTATGTGTCAAATCAATAGGCTGCGTACTTATCGTTGGCGTCATCTGCTAGTGAAACTGGAAAGAACTTATGCATACACCTGATAGTTCTACAATCTGACAATTTTAATTTGATATCTGTACTCAGTTTTGAGATATAACAGTTTGCATTTTTGAAATGCTCTCCATTTTCCCCCAGTATCATTATGTCCAAACGTTATATTTTTCTCATAATTCGCTAGTATAGCTTTATATACGTTCCAATTTTCAATTACATATTATAGTTTAAGAGATAGTCGAAATATTTATTTTAAGTGTTTTTTTTTGTTGCACCCTCTGACCCTCCCCCTTACGATAATTAGTCTCCCTTTAACCTGATTTTGGTGGATCTGTATGCCACCTTCTACAATGCCACTATAGCCTTAATCGGGCCTCGGCCTCCTGAACTGCAGGTTCGTTAACAGACGATTTTTTTTTGCATTTTTATGCTATTTTAGTCATGAAACGTGAAAAAACAAAATTTAAGGGTAGCAATTTTTTTTCCGAGCTGATCATAATACTTTATTATTAAAATAATAAAGTAATAAAGCCAATGCGAAATTCATCAAAAAGAACGTCGTGTTTAAGGAAGCCCTAATATGAAACATCAACTTCTTTCATTACATTACACAGATTTTAAGTTCTGGACTGAGGTTGTCAAATCCCGAGTGTTTGAAGGGACCGAAAATAATTACATACATATATTAATTATATATACATATGTATATTATTAAATAAAAAATTTTTTAAAAGGAGAAATTATTTTAACTTATTTAATTTTTAACTTATTCAGCCTTATAAAATGTCCTGCCTTTTTGTTCAAAATACGCGCACGAAGCACTGGTGCATGTGATTGAGTGTGATGCGACCTAGAAGACGCTTATCTTCAAAGCTCAGGAAAATTTAGAATTAATGATTTATCTCTTTCTAGTAATTTCCAGTGTAAGTGAGCCATATGTAGGGTGGTTTGATCGATTTCTTGCCATTGTTGGAGTGATTACAGCCGTATACACAGGTAAGGTTAATTTTATTGGAAGGATTTGTTGAAATTATATTCGATGAAAATTAATAAGTATATTGAAATTGTTTGAAATTGATTTTAGGTGCAGTCAGGACTGTATATTGCAGACCAAGAACAGTGCTGGATGTGATCCCTCTGGATCTCGGTATTAAACTCTTTATTTCTGCACCCTGGTGGAAGGAGGTTTATGAAAAGGAGTATTTTGATTGTTATACATTCTTTTTTTGAGATATTGTAATAGCTATTTCTTAGAACTAAAGTACTAGTTTTGAACATGTCGGCATCAGCTATAAGGCCTCTATCAATTGCGACATTGGCAAAATTTAGCAACGAAAGCATCGAAGTAAATGCATTCAAGAAAACATTGTGGATGCCAGAATTTTGCTTGACTGACAGCTCTTTTTATTTTTATTCTCGGGTAAAAATGTTTATTTATTATTTATTATTTTACTAGGTAATGTGCTAGTTGATCATTTAATTATGAGTCGCCAGAACTTAACATTAGTTACTGCATACGAACGATACATGTTAAAGTGAAATTTGCACAGCTTGAGTTGCTCTATAGAGAAGAAAGAGCAAGGCATCCCCTAAAGTGAGGTCTTTTTATGTTTGTATGTATGCGTACTACCTATTCGTGTAATTTTTCAGTGATTTTAACTCTAGATGAAATCTGAGGCTATTATAAGTTTGCTCTAAAGTTTGTAACACTAAGAAATACTGCTCGCACAGAGTCGCCAAGGATACATAAATATTTGTTGTCGCTCCATTCGTCCGTCCGTCTGTTCGCTCTCTACCTTGAGAACGCGTTAAGCTAGGAAGCTCAAATTTTCTACACGTTATTTTTGGTGAAAAACTAAGGTCAAGTTCGTGAATGGGCCAAATCCCTCCATCTACCCCCTCCGATGCAAACTTATTCAATTTCGGAATTTGACTATAAACGGTTTTCTCGAAAAGTATGAGAGCTCTAGATCTGAAACTTGCAACATATTATTTTGATGATTTCAATCTACGTATAAGAATTATTTGAGTCCCCCCACTCCTTCCACCACCTCCCTGAACTTTTTCATGAAATACTATAAGCCAATTTACTAAGTAAAAATAAAATTAATCGTGCTGAAATTGTGCACGAAACTTTTATTTAGTATTATTAGTAAGACCGAAAAAAGTAGACCATACAATATGAAAATATTTCAGAACTTTAGAAAATGTAAATTTTTTTGAAAAGTGTGAATGCTGATAATGATGCAATGGCGCTGCAGCCCATATCGAGCCTTGGCCTCTCGGATGCACCTCCTCCAGTTGTCTCGGTCAACAACCGTTTCCTCCAGTTTGAAAAATCAAGAAGCGATCTGCAATCTGCGTCGACTGAGTCCTCCCATCGCTTTCGTGGCCAACCCTACGGTCGGTTGCCTTGCGCTTTGCCCTTGAGCACTCGTTTTTGGATTCATTCCTCGTGCATTCTCTCGCGTGGCTAGCCCATTGTAGCTTGAGCAGTTTAATCACGACAGATGCTGGTGGGTCGTCAAACAGTTGATACAGCTCATGGTTGTATCGAATTCGCCAATCATGTCCTTCCTTAATGAGCCGTACCTACCATCGGTCGATATTGATTTCAAATCATTTTGCCTACGATTTAAAATCGAGAGAGTAAATGATTTTGTTCTCTCTGAACACTTTTTCGTGTCGTAATTTGCTCGACTTCTAGCCAGTCGTACATGCTGTGATGATTAGTTTTTCCACATCGATGCGGGAAGATGCGACTAAAGGAATGTGCAAGAATAAAGAGGAAGTGGAAATGAAAGCGGGGAAATAGGTCGCGAAGGAATAAGGAAAGAAAATGGTGTATTGGAAAAAATACAAACACAAAGTTATCAACAAGCATAGGTCAATGAATTTCTCATCATTCACCACCTACGAACTTTGATCTGCGACAACACATACAAAGAATGCAAGCGATCATCGAAAATGCGAAGGGAAAAAGACAAATCTCTTGAGAGCGTACGAACATATTGTAAAAGAGACCAACCGATTGAAAAATCGGCGCGGAGCGACCTCTGCTCTGGTCGCCGTTTCAAGGCATACTGAGCTTCAATTTTCCCTGCGAAATTTACTGATTGATTTTCAAAGAATTATGATGTATTTTTTATGAAAACTAATATCAAACTCATTGAATAAGCTTAAAAACATTCTATTCTTCGATATGAGTGTTAAAAAAATTTCATAGTCATCAGTTTTAATACATAAATTGGAACAAAAAAATCAATAAGAAACGCTCTTTTTTAACTCCATTTATTATTAACAAAGCCTATAAAAATCGAAAATGTTCTTCCGTAAAGCACTTGTCGCAACCTTTTCCTATTGTTATTGCAAAAAATAATATATAGTCGTCGCCTGGCTTATAGGTGATAAGTCGCATCGAAAAGTACTGTTTTTCTCATTTTTAAAAAACCGAACTCGGAGTTATGCTGTAAACTTTTTCCTAAACATAATTTTAAAAATTTGTTTCCAACCTGCTGTTGTAAAATTAGCAATTATAAAAACCAATTTTCATTATATTGAATGCTTTGTCAGGCATGTCTGTGCGAAAACAGCCATTTTTGCACGAAATCGTTGTTTCGGTATGTATGGCCCCTTAACTGCTTCGTACACCTTCCAAAGAATTTGTTTCGCATCCCTATAGCAGCACAGGACCAATTAATATCTTGTAGATGCGTAGTTTATTTTTTCGATGAACCTTCCTTGATTTTATTATGGGGAAGACCGCATAACATGCTTTGTTAGCTGTCGTAATTCTTCTTTGAATTACATGTCGCTCATTGCCGTCCTTTGTGAGAAGGGCTCCCAGGTATACGAATTCATCCATCTGCTCAAAGTTGTATTCGCCCATAGTAATGTTCTGCCTCTCTGGGACAGTCCTTCGTATCTGCTTTATGTATGTATTTAGTTTTCGCTTCATTGACCCTGAGCCCTACTTCACCCGTTGCCGACTTCAACTCCTGGAATACCTCCTTAACGCAAGGTATTGATCGGGACCGAATATCCACGTCGTCTGCGTACGTCACCAACTGTGCGGATTTTACGATTCGCGTACCACTGGTATCCACTGAGGTTACTTAAGTTGCCTTCTTGACTACATACTCGAACACCAAGTTAAAGAGCATGGGGGCAAGACCATCTCCTTTTGTGAGACCTGACTCCATTGGGAAGCTTCGAGTCAACTTATTTTGAATTGTTACTTGGCACTCATTGTTTTCCATTGTGGCTTTTATCAACCGAACTAGTTTCGGTGGGACATCTAGTTCAATGATTTTCTGTACAGAGCATTACGGTCGACGGTCGTATGCTTGACAAAAATCGACGAACAGTTGGTGCACATTAATATCATATTCCCAGCATTTTGTTAGCACCTGTTTTCTCAGTAAAACAGGTGCTAACAAAATGCTGGGTCCGTTGTCGACCGTCCGGATCTGAAGCCATCTTGATATTATTCGATGATAACGCTAACAACGTATTCACTGAATCTTCGTTCAATAATTTTTGTTCAAATTTTGTAACACGTACACAACAATTGAATTCATCTGTAATTTTCGCAACGCCGACGGTCACTCACACTTAGGAATAGATCTACTGTTACTAATCTGATGGAGTTTACGAATAAATCCATTTTGGCTATTGAGGATGGTAAGCAGGTGGATTGTGTATACACTGATTTTAGTAAGGCCTTTGATAAATTGCCCCATTCAATAATTTTGTTAAAACTAAGATTGTTGGGGTTTCCGGCATGGTTTATAAATTGGATTAAGTCTTATCTATTTAATAGAACTTACCAAGTTATCTTTCGTGATTGTACGTCTAAGCCATTTACAGCGCATTCTGGGGTCCCTCAAGGAAGTCATTTGGGACCACTTCTATTTATCCTGGCCATTAATGATGTAGCCTCTGTTTTTAAATTTTCGGAAGTACTCATCTATGCTGATGACATTAAAATCTTTAGATCTATTAGTTCTAACTCAGACAATCTTCTTCAGGAGGATTTGTTTAATTTTAGTAACTGGTGTCGCAATAATGGCCTTCGATTGAATTTGGATAAATGTCATGTAATGTCATTTACTCGAAAATTCTTACCGTTTGAAGTAACTTACAGTCTCAATGACTGTATTTTAGATCGTGTTAATTCAGTTACTGACTTAGGCGTTACATTTGACCAAAAGATTGATTTTGGTTTGCATATAAATAAGATTGTGCAAAAGGGTAATTCTATGCTGGGTTTCACCACTCGCTTATCCAAGGAATTTAACAATTCCTTTGTTAGGTTGAGTCTGTATAACACTTTTGTCAGATCTCATCTTGAGTATGCTTCTCAAGTTTGGTCTCCCTATTATGATGTGATATTGGCAGAATTGAATCTATTCAGCGCAAATTTGTGAGAATAGCTTTATGTCACTTCAATTGGAATGACAGAGTTCGTCTTCCTCCTTATAGTGACCGGCTTCAGCTACTAAATATGTCATCACTCTCGAGGCGACGTGAAGTTGCTGACGTAGTTTTTGCTCACCAACTACTCACTGGGGTGGTTGATTCCACCTCACTTTTGGGTTTGATGCAATTTGCTGTTGGTAAATTTTTACCAAGGCATCCTAGATTGTTGCATATTTGCTTTCACCGGACTAACTATGGTATGAGTGAACCGATTTCGCGTCTTGCAAGAGAAGTTAACGAGAATATTGAGGTATTTGACTTCTCTATTGATAAAGTATGTTTGAGACGTAGACTTAACGCTAGTTGACACCAATTTATGTCAGGTTTTGTCTATTTACTGTGCTCTGTTATTAATGCGTTGGTGTAGGGATATTTATGTTTGTTTTGTCCCTTCACTAAATGATGAGCCAAAGGATAAAATGATTTCCATCTTTTATACTTGGAATCGATTTTATGGCATTTCCTTGTATTAATGAATTCTGATAGTGATTTCTTTTTATATCATTATCAATGGCGCGACAGTCCAAATCGGGCTGAAGTCTGAAGTCGTCGCCTCGACTCATCTCGGTCCAAAGATCGCGTCCGCCAGATGCTAATTTTTAAAAAGGCTTTGCTCTCTTCATCAACCCCATCGCTTGCGTGGTTTTTGTATACCGGGCATATAATGCTTTTCCGGCAGCAATCGGGTAATTTTTCAGTTTTCTAGATTTTAACAATTAATTTAAATATTCGACTGGTAAGCTCTGTTCCACATTCTTTCAAGAGCTTTGTAAGGATTCCGTCAATTCCGGGCGCCTTATTCGATCTTAAATTATGTAGGGCTGTCTCTACTTCATCATAGGTTGGAAAAATTGGCAGTTGATCTGCATCTGGATCTTCCGGAATTATAAACGGTTCAGTCTGTGATCTCGTTCCATTTAAAAATGTTCGGAAGTACTGAACCCGTCGTGCATTGATTTCGGTAGCGTCGCTTATGATGTTGCCTTCTTCGTCCTTACAGATAATTTGTAAATAAAATTACTCTGGGGAATGATATTTCAAATTTTTTTTAGTGGTAAGCAGGTAGGACTGTCTTTAACTATTATCCCAAAAATTAGCGCGGTCTGTTGATCAGTTTGTTTACAGCAGCTGGTTGAATCGGTACACCTCAGTAGTCCACGGTGATTTTTATTTTATGTCTTCGATCGACTGCAAACGGGTCACACGGGGCCAAATCTGGTGAATATTGATTAAGGCAATTTGTTGCTTTTTTGGCCTCAAATTCGGTCACAATTGAGGCTCAGTGCGATGGCGTATTTTCATTGCGGAAAATCCATGAATTCTCCTTCCATAATTTCGGCTGGTTTTTTGCTCATGCGGACGCCTGTCCCTCTGGAACGAATTCATGATGGATTAAACCTCGAATATCGAAAAAAACAATGAGCATTGTCTTGATTTTTGAGCGGCTTTGGCGTGGTTTTTTCGGTTTCGGCTCATTTTTTGCTCCATTCCGATGATTGTTGACTGGTTTGCGTACCAAACTCGTAGATTCATGTTTCATCACCAGTTATGATGCGCTCCATGAATATGAGATCAGAATTACCACGATCAAGCATGTCCAAAGAGACCTGTTCATGGTACTTTTTTTAAAGAAAATTTAGTTTTATTTGAACTAGTTGACCAAGGACGGGTTTAATGGCCAAAGTATCCACCAAAATCGAACGAACGGACTTGCGAGAGATGTCAAGCTCTCCTGCTATCTCTCGAGCACTTATGATCTTCGAGCACCATTTCCATTACTTTTTGGATGTTTTCGTCAGTTGAAGAGGTCGAAGGCCGTCCAGAGCGAGGCATGTCTTCAAGGATCTCTCGACCGTCCTTAAAGGCATTGTACTACTCGTGTTTTTGGTATTATTGAATAGCCGTAATCCTTTTCCAACATGGACTACTGAGGTGTACTGATTCAACCAGCTGCTGTAAACAAACTGATTAATAGACCGCGCTAATTTTACTTTATTATTTTAATAATAATGTATTGTGATCGACTTGAAAAAAAAAAAAAATTTGCTACCCTGAAATTTTGTTTTTTCGCGTTTCATAACTAAAATAGCCTAAAAATGCAAAAAAAAAATCCGTCTGTCTGTACGCCGTACGCCGTTGTGTACGTTCAGCGCACATTAATTCCTAAACACTTCAAGATAGATAGTTAATTTTTGGAGGGATTATAGATAGTTGCGGATCTCAGGCGACACCCATTTTGAGGGTTGTCAGGGTTCAGGGGGAGGCGGGGGGAACACTTACCGAAAACTAAGAATTCAAATATCTCAAACATGGTTACAGCTAGGAAGCTAAAAATTGATATGCATATAAAAAGAGTTGTGGGACAACTTTTAAAATTAATTTTTTTTTTATTCATTGGGGTGCAAAAAGGGGGGCTGAAAACCAATTGTCGGCCGAATTTTTTTTCAAATGATTATATCTTCGAAATTACTTAGCGTAAAACGTTTATATTTTTAGACTATAAAAGTGGCATATAGATCCACTGGAATCAGTTTACATAGAGGCTAATTATTGTAAGAGGGAGGGTCAGGGGGGGGGGGGGGTGCAAAGAAAAACACTTAAAAATCAATATCTCGACTATTTGTTAAGTTATATAATTAAAACTTGGTACTTATATTAAGCTATACTAGAGAAATACGAAAAAAAAATATAACATTTGGAAAAAATAGTAGTGGGGGAAAATGGGGAGCATTGAACTTTCCAAAACTTCAAACCATTATATCTCAAAATTGAGTGCAGATATCAAATTCAAATTTTGTCAAATTGTAGAACTACATAATTTTAAATTTTCGTAAAAGTTTTACATCGGGTGGTGTAAAGGGAGGGAGGTGGTAAGCAAAAATTAACATTTGACACTACAATTAACAATTTGACTCTACAATTTTGAGTGATTTTCTTAGGGCTCTGGTAAGAGATACAAAGTTTAAACTTTTCATATGGATACATCTATTTGTTATACATACAGAAAAAATAATCAAAATTCTGCAATTGTTATGCACCGACCTCCCTGGTCTAACGTGCACAAGGTGTTTCATGAGCAATGAAAAAAACACATAAACTGAACATTTTTGAATGAAATTTTAAGGTACAAACTTGAAAATTTGCAAAATGCATTTAAAAAAAATTTCTAAAAGAATGAAATATTAACTGGTCGAAAAGCTTCCAAACTTCTACCCCCTCACATACAAAATAATTTTTTCGATCATTTTTAAAAAAATCAAGTATCACCTAAAAATTAAAAGCTATCAATTTGAAATTTCAATTGGTCGAAATCATACTTTTGTATGCGAAGGGGTAGAAGGGCAAGTGCGATCTCAAAACGTTTGACGCAGTTCCGTTTCAGCTATTTTCGAAAGTTTTTATGCAAAATTTCAAATTGATAGCTTTAAATCAACTGCTAACCAACAAATTAAAAGCTACGAACTTGAAATTTTGTACGAGCACCTTACAAAAGAAATGAAATAAAACTGCATCACAAATTTTACATTTCCCTTACCTCCTCTAACTCCTCCCATACAAATGATTGGTTTCGTGAATGTAAAATACACCAAATTTTATGAAAATTCTATGCAACTTCGTCTATAAAACTGACATTCGATGCAGAAAATATTGGACATAATTGAAGTAATCAATTGAAAAATTATAACATTCACCCACCCTTAATATCATCCCTTCACCTCTCTCATAAAAATCCAAACTTGCATAAACGAATGAAATATTGATTACATGTACTGGAGCTATTGATCGTATTCGCAACTAAGTGTTGAATTGGCATCATCTCTGCCCTAAAGGGAGTTCCACTTGTGAAAAGGGGTTTCACTTGTTAAAGGGGGTTCCACTTGTGAAAAGGGGATCCACTTAGTCTTCCCTAACCACTTTAACTTCCATAATGACTTTCCATGCATCTTTAACTTGTCCCAAAAATAATAAAGTTGCGTCCGACTTGTTGGCAGTTTATTTGGGATAATAATTAAGTTCCTAGCTGCTTACAAAAAGAAAAAAATTTAAATATCATTCCCCAGAGTAATTTTATTTACAAATTATTGGTACTTTATGGTCACAATGTAAGTATGAATGCTACTGATCTGCAATTGCAAACATGTCAATTGAATGATGTTTATAGTTATTTCTGAAAAAGTCATTACCTACTCCTTGTACCACTTATCAGTAACTATTTAATTTTTGACGCTTAAATTTTCAATAAAACATTTTCCAGCAACTCTAGCATGATGAGAAAAAATTGGTTCAATGCCGTTACCCCTTCTAACACTCCCCATACGAAAATTCTTTAAATCCAAAAAATTTCAATTTCATCTAGAGTATCGCATGACTGGGCTTTAGGCCCAATCGCAGTCCTGTTATGTTCTTTATTTAGAGCACTTCTAAGTGATGAAGTTTAATTTGATAGATTTTACGTACAAATGGACAATTACATTCGCTTGCATATCACGTGCATCACTTTGGCCGAATTCCATATACAGGTGTCTTGTTCCTTTTTCTTCGTGGAGTATTTTCAATTTGCCTATAATATGATAAAATTTCAATTAAAAAATATCAAATAGATTGTGTAGAATTTCAATATATGATTTAAATATTGAAAGGGGTACTAGTTTATAAATTACCGCCATTTCATTTGGTCGACCATGTAGCACATGAAAAGAGGCCAGAGAAGTAAACAAGTCCTGGCAAAAACTAAGGGCCGATCACAGGATTGCGCCTTGTGGAAGGCCCAAGACCCTTTTAACAGGAAATGGATTCATTATGCATATCCTTCGAAACTTGTAAAAAGATGATGATCTGTATGTGTATTTTTGTAGATCTATCTGTTCCACTTACTTCCTGCACTTCTTATTGACGGATTGCTTCGGATACGTGGTGAAAAACCGCTTATGGTTGAAATGCAAAGGAATCAACTGGCAGCACAGCAAGGTTTCGCATTTTTTAACTTTAAGGGCTACAATTTCGAACAGCAACGATTATGTGATATGTTTAAAGTATTTAGGGAGAAGTAAGAAGAATTTAAATCTCGCCTTCCAATCTGCAATTATTATTATTTTTTTTATTTATTTGTAATTTTTTAGTCCGGAATTTGAAATCAATTCGATTTTTAAAGAAACATCCCATAAGATCGCAAGAAATTTACTTTTAGGAAGCAGGAGGTATCTACTAAAAGAAAATGATGCTAGTTTACCAAAATCTATAATGAGATTTAAAATGTAAGTTAATCTTCATTAGGAATGTCGATTTTAATTAAATAAACTTTATTTTCAGATTAAAGATTGTAGATTTTATAATTTGTAAGGGATTCAAATTGTATATGTCCTATTTATTTTTATGCTGGATATCTCTGTGAATAAGTGCTTAGGAATAGAAGGATTGTGCAAGTAATTTCAAAATATTATTACTTAAAATCTGTAATATGTATATGTAATATATGTATGAAATAATAATAAAAAGACGATTTTTGTGGTATTAAAATAAAGCTTATATTGTATGCAGTCGATTTTATTACGTTGTGAATATTTTATGATGTGTGATTTTTCGTTCACTCTTTATCATAATCATCATTAATGGCACTATAGCCCGAATCGGGATTTGGATTGCCTGAGTTGCAGGTTCCTTAACATTTATTTGTTATTGTGGAAGGGTTATTAGACTTCGCACAACCTTCTGACTACGAATTTATCATTTTTGGAGATTGAGGTGACCCAGAGATACCCTCTCCACCAGTGTCCTGGAATTATACGTTGACCGAGATTTGAATTCACGACCTTCGCATTGTACACCAGCACGCCACTCACTAGGCTACATCCAGGTTCACTTTTTATACTTTCGATGAAATCTGAGACTATAATGCCTTCGCCGTAACGTTTGTAATTCACAAGGCACTGATATATTTATGTTCGTGCAAAAGCCTCAGTTTCGAGTGACCGTCTGTTTACAAAATAACTCGAGAAGGCTTTGATTTATTGAGATGACATTTTTTTTCATATCACAATTTTCTCAAAATGCGTCGATGGAATTGGAATCATCACTAAATTTTGCATTTTGCTGGTTAGCATATAACTACAGGGACTTGACGCATGCATCACACACTCCGCCATAGTCGGTCTCAAGACCGGTGGAGAAAGGAGGAGGGAGCATAGAGTTAACTTGAAGGGCTAGCAACACCAGTGCGTCTCAGGAAGTAGGCAAAAAGTATGACATAGTTGGACTCGCAGCATAGCTGTGAGAACTCCAGGATGTCATATTTAGCTCAAAAATCCCATTCTTCTTCTGCCAGGGTGTAATAAATAAGTAGGACTGGCCCACCAGGTCAGGTGTTGGGCGAAGCGCCAACAACGTATCGCCGAAAAAAATCCTGTCTAGAAACCTGAAGAATAGCCTCGGAGACTCAACGGCAACGACCTCGCAAACGAAAAATGGAATACTCTTTTGGAATTTGGAATGTTCGATCGTTTATAGGGTAGGAGCTCTGCAAGAGTTTCTCGAAGAAGAGGCAAAACACAATATCAACATAACTAAAATGGCTCAGTAACGAATTCATGGACATGAGATCACACAAAATCACTCAGCAATATCAAAAAAGTCGATGAGTGATAGCGTGAAATGAAAAGATGATAACAGTTTGCTATTTCACTAAAAATTTCTTGAAACATAATTCGCGGGAGTTTATACTTGGTCTAAAATTTTTGCGCAAAACAAGACCGATCGTAGAAAATAAGGCAAAAAATATCTCCGATTTGAAAAGTTCCCGCTCTGCGCTGGAACCTGGACAGGATCCGTTCCTATATAGCAACTCTACTACAAACCATTTCTAGACTACCATATAGCCCTCAAGGAAGACTGGGTTGGTTGATCACGTAGCACATTTTTTTTTCTTTACGTGGCCGAACACAACTTAAGAGGTCGCCCTTCCATGCAATTTACATAGTCGTGTTGGTAAGGGAAAAAGGGAGTTGTGCCGGTGAACGTTGAGTTTGAAACGTCGAAGGTCGTATGACAATGGAAATACAGCTTCTGGCAATGCATTCCAACGTTTAGAAGTTCGGGGTAGTTGGGCTTAACAGTAAACTCGTGTGCGCTTGAAGCTAGGCGAGTGTTTCTAGGAAATGTGTACAGAGGTGGAATAAGCAAGTTCCTCACTGCATTTACCATGAAATCAGAGTTAAGTGCTACATCGAGTATGTACTGGTTCCAATTGAGATGGTTATTTATTGTGATGACAAGGAGTGAGAAGTATTCGAAAGAGTCTAGTTGGACACCACCGAAGGTTACACTAGAAACCGACGCTGGATCATCACGTTTTTTTTTTTAAGGAGCCGAACACAACTTAGGGGGTTACCCTTTAATGCAATGCACAGCTGTGTCGGTGAAGGAATTGGAGAAAAAAAAAAGTTGGATCAATTTAATTTAGGTGGAGAAAGACGGAAGTGACGGTGTACATTGCTCTTGAAACTCTGGATGTTGTATTCATTGGGAAACACTTTGGCTGGTAATAAGTTCCAAAGTCTTGACGTTCGGGAAATGAATGACTGCCTATATTTAACTGTACGAGAAGGCAAGGGCTTAACAGTGTACTCGTGTGCGCGTTCAGCTTGACGAGTATCTCGTGGAAAATTATAAAGTGGGGGTATTAGTGTGCTTAGTTCCGCACTGCATTTACCATGGAAGTAGCGATAGTAAATGCTGAGTACTCCGATATTTCTGCGATGCTCGAGAGAGTCGATAGAAGACGTGATGGTCTCGTCTCCAATCAGTCGGAATTCATGTTTTTGAATACGGTCGAGCAACGCGAGGTATGATTTGGGTGCCCCAGCCCAAACATGCGAATTGTACTCTAAACGTGGTCTAATGTATGCCTTATATATGGTTGCGAGGTCGTTCGGCGTGAAATATTTTTTGCACTTTCGGAGAACACCCAAACGTTTGGAGATGTCGAGGGCAACATCAAAGATGTGCCGAGCCCAATTCAGGTGGTCATTAATTTTACCGCCAAGAAGTGTGAAGGTATCCGAGGTGCGAAGTTGTGCGCCACCAAAGGTCAAACTTTGAGATAACACTGGGACATCACGTTTGAGAGATAGATGACAGGTCTGTGTTTTAGAAGCGTTGAACTCTACTCTATTTTTCCTGCCCCATTCCAGGATTAAGCAGAGGCCCGAGTTCAGCCAACGGAATAACTCCCTGCGATTTGAAGCAATAGAATACTTATGTGATTCCGCAGCAGAGTTCAATTCGTAGGTGTTGTCTAAAGAACTATGGATTGGATTGAGAGTAGACGACAGAAGGTCATTGATGAAAATTAAAAAAAGAGTTGGAGATAAAACAGAGCCTTGAGGGACGCCAGAATCTATTGGGAAAGAGGAAGAAGTAGCGCCATCTAGTACTACTCGTATGGTGCGTTCAGAAAGGAAATTCTCAATCCATTGAACAAGGGTAGCATTAAGACCTATAGCCCTAAGCTTAGCTATGAAACAATCGTGCGTATTTAAGGGGAAGATGGCAGACCTGTGTTTCTGATGTGTTGATCTCTACTCTATTTATCCTGCCCCATTCCAGAACTTGACCTTCGCCAAATTTATCGATGCAAGAGTTCCAACGATCGGTCAGATGCACCTAGGGGTCACGTGTTGAGCGTCCGGAACGGAATCCATATTGGCGATCATTGGTAAGTTTATTATCTTCAAGATAGCGGACAATTTTGCGATCACAGCCATTTCCATCACTTTCGACAGAATGGAAGTACTGACGATGGAGCGGTAGTTGGCGGGTAACGCTTTATTTCCTTTCTTGGGAATCGGCTGAACATTGGCCACTTTCCACGTGAGCGGAAAGTACCCAGAAGAGATGGAATAAATTGCTCAGCGGTTTTGCCAGGAGCGTAAAACAATTTTTAAGGACTCGGGGAAATACTATCGGGACCTGCAGATTTATGAACATTAAGCTCACGAAGAATTCTGGAGATATGTAAGTCGTCTGCGAAAATGAATCTCAGGTAGACGGAATCCAGATGGTGTTACAAGCGGGGGAGACTGGTTTGTCACTGGCAGCCTAGAGTTTCGTGCGAAACATGCTGCAAGAAGATTGGCCTTCTCAACAGGATGGACTACAATTCGGTCCCCATCTAGAAGAGGTGGTGTAGATGATTTTACATGGTTGCTGTTGACCGTTTTAACAAATGACCAAAAAGATCTCAAGCCATTTGGTGTTTCGAGAACTTTCCGTCCACTTTTTAAAATGGACTTGCAGGTATTTCTTGACACGTTGTAAAGACATCTGTTGGCAAACGTTGGGTTGCTCTTAAAAATTTGAAAATATTTTTTCTTGTTTCGGATGGCCGTAAGACAATCTTTAGTGAACCATGTATCCTTCGACGGTTTGATTCGTTTATAACTAAAGGCTATGCAGAGTTCCACACCCTTGATGATAGTTTCGGTTATAAGCTGACAAGCCGTATCACAATTATTAGACTCGAAATACAAATTCCAATTAAAGGCCCTGAAAAAATGGTTCAAGGTTCCCCAGTCTGCTTTTTTGTAATACCAGATGGATTTTCGGGGGACTGCGTCTTTTAATGTATTTACCGTTAGAATCGGAAATTGTGCTCGAATCAGGAAGTAATCAGTATTCCTAACTGGGTATGGCGATGTCACAGAACCAAAATATTTGTCGGGATGATCTGTTAGAAAAATGTCAAGCAAGTTTGAAGAATGCACAAACAATCAATCAAACTCCTGTTAAGAACCTCTATAGAGGCAAAGGGCAGAAGCAGCTCTCTTCCACAAGACGCGATCCTTAGCATCGGTCTTTAGTTGTTGCCAGGACTTGTTTATTCCTCTCTCCTCCTGCTCAACTGCTCGCTCCTGTTTGCTACATGGTCGACCAGCCCGACGTCCTGCTTGAGGATTATAATCCAGGGCCTGTTTGGCGATTCTTCGCTCTGGTTTGGCTCAAAGTATGACCGATCCACTGCCACTTCCGCTTTTGAATCTCAATACCTATTTCAGTCTGGCCAGTTGCACTCCAAAGTTCGTCGTTAAAGATCACTTCGGGCCAGAATATCTGAAAAATGCGTCAGAAGCATTGGCTTACGAAGCTCATATTTTTTTCAAAGCAGATTTCAATTATAATAGCTTTGCTAGTTTCAATAAAAATCAAAAAAAGTGATTTTCCAAAATTGTGCATTTGTATGGGAGGGGGTAGAAGGATTGCGGGGCTTACACCAATAATTTTTGATGTTAATGATTTATTCATTATTATACTTTGACCCAAATTTCAAATCGATAGCTTAAATAATTTCGAAGAAAAACCAATTTCTTTATATTTCGAAATTTCATGAAATTTGTATGGGAGGAGGTAGAAGGAGTGGGGGGTGTACCCCGTTCACGAACTTAAAGTTTCTTTTTCGCTGAAAATGACACACAGCAAATTTCAGCACGATATCACATAGCGTTCGAGAGTTATGTTGTAGACAGACGTACAGACGGTCACTCGGAATCAAGGGTTTTGAGGGACAACAAATATTTCTGTACTCCTGGCGGCTCTGTGCGAGTATTATTTCTTATTCTATCTAGAGTACAAAAATGAGAGATGGCTTGAAATGATCTTTACCGACGCATACAATGAAGTGATTGTTAGCCTTGCCTCTGACGCGGAGAATCTTCTCTCTAATACACAACATCACTCTGCTATCATAGTAGAACTACAGATAGTAGACAACACTAATTTTATTCACTCTTACAATAATAATATTGTATTTGACTTCCGTAATGCTGATTTCAATTGCGTTAATAACGAACTGCCTTCGATAGACTGGACATCCTTTTTCTGTTGTAATGATCTGGACAATGCCATAACATCGTTCTGTGAGTGATCTTTAAAGTTGTCGATAATTATGTCCCTGTAATAAAGCAAAAAGATAAAGTTTCAGAACTCTGGTTAGATAAAAACCTCAGATCACTACGAAATAGAAGAAATAAGCTATTTAAAAAACTTGAGAAAACGGGCGCGATTACTCCTACTCGTCAGAGAAGATATGACACGTTGGCCTCCGAGTTCTCTTCTAAGTCCCGTGTTGCGTATAAGTGTTTTGTAAAAAAATTGGTGAAGATATTATAACAGAACCAAACATTTTTCGAATTTGTTAATACAAAAAGAAAAAGTTGTCCAATGAAATCACGCAATCTTCCTGCCGGCGTAATATCTGTGATATGTTTGCTGACCGATTTCAAGAAGTTTTTGCTGCACAGTCAGATTCGATCCACAGCGAATCCAACATTTCGGTTCCTCCACTGGTTGATAATATCTCATTGTCTATTGAGGAGGTGCTTGATGCTCTGACAAAATTGATATCAAAAAAGGTACAGGTCCTGATATTATTCCTCCCCTATGTTTATTAAAGTGTGCCCATCAATTTTTAACACCTTTACTTTTTCTCTTCGACAAGTCATTGGCAACTTTCCCCTCGGCTTGGAAATCGTCGCATCTCACACCGATCCAAAAGGATGGAGACAAACGAAAAGTTGAGAACTACAGAGGTATAGCAATTTTATCAGCTATACCGAAATTATTCGAAAACATTATCTGCGATAAATTGACAACTATGATCAACCCTATTCTTAATGATGGCTTTAGAAAAAGTCGCTCGACCACGACGAATCTCATGATTATTGTATCTGATACGCTCTGCGCACTTAAAAATGGGCATCAAATCGACACAATATACACCGACTTTAGCAAACCGTTTGACCAAGTTGATCACAATGTCCTGATTTTAAAGATACAAAAAAAAAATTGGTGTGACAGGATCCTAACTTGACTGGTTTAAGCCCTATCTTAATAATAGAACTCAATTTGTTAAGTTTCAAGTTTTTTCAAGGAAATATTAGTGTCCTCTGGGGTACCCCAAGGAAGTCACTTGGGACCTCTCTTATTTAATGTTTCCATCTCAGATCTATTAGAAATATTGAAAAATGTTTCACATCTGATGTACTCTGATGACCTGAAAATAAATCATGTCATAGCCTCGCTCGCAGATGCCGCATTCCTGCAATCCAAGCTTGTTGCTCTAGATCATTGGTGTAGTCAGAACAAATTACAGCTTAATGTCAATAAATGCCACGTGATAAGCTTCTCACGTAATACCATTGACACATAGCGGTCCTAATTATAATTTAGCTAATTCGTAATTTAGCTCGTCTTCATCGTTAGTAGATTGGTGACACACAGCACTTTGCTAATTAAGAAGAGCCACTCACTCATCTGTTATATTTTTAAAAAGTTGAATTGCATAGCCTATAGGCAATCAAATTTTGCAAGGAAGGCGACAAAAGAAGAAAAACGATCCTTTGTCCTGTTTTAGAATCGTTTGCGAGTCATCTTTCCTAGGCGTTTAAATAACGATTCCAAGATTTTGTATAATTCAGAGCTGTCAGAAAATTACTTTTCTTCTCTCTTGCACGACGAAGCTTTTATGAAAGCTCCAACTCTAGTACTAAATTTTCATCGTTATAGCCTAAATTATGAGAAAAATGAGAGGATTTAGCTAAATGAGATGATTTAGCTGAGAGCATGACGAGATGATTTAGCTGCTAAATGATCGCTATTCTGGTAATTTAGCTAAATAAGCGTATGACACACAGCCGTTTAATGATAATTTAGGCCTTAATTATAATTTAGCTGCGCTATGTGTCAATGGAATAAATCATTCTCATATCACCATGACTATATCCTATGTGGAACTCAACTACACTGTGTTGAGGACCTCGGTTTACTATTGGACAATAAAATGTGCTTCAAATCTCACTATAATCGAATAATTTCAAAAGCCAATAAATTCTTTGAATTCATTAAGAGAAGAGCCAAACAATTTAAGAATGTATGGGTCATAAAATCTTTATTCTGTTCTCTTGTCCGCCCTATTCTGGAATATCTATGTCCCATTTGGGACCCCTTCTTCCAGTTATACAGCAACAGAATAGAGTCAATCCAGAAGCAGTTTCTTCATTTTGCTCTTAGGCCCAAGAACCCTCTTTCATTTAGTCTTCCCTAGCCACTCTAACTAGCATATTGACTTTGTACGCATCCTCAACTTGTCCCAAGAATAATAAAGTTGAGCCCGTCTTATTGGTAGTTTATTTATACTCTAGATGAAATCAATTTCGCAATTTAACAATAAACGGATTTTCTCGAAAAGTATAAATGCTATTGATCTGAAATTTGTAATGTAAGACTTTTATGACGATTGCAAGCTACTGTATACGAATGAATTGTGTCATCTCCCTTCTTTCAGCACCTCCTTTACAAAGTGCATTTTTTCATGAAATGCTCTAAACCAATACAATCTGACACAATTTCCCAGTTTTACAAAAAGTTGATTTAACTTAAAGGTATGTATGCTAGTGATCTGTAATTTAAAACATTTTTAAAGCATGATATTTGTAGCTATTTGTGAAAAAGTCATTACGAACTCGCCCCTCCTTCTACCACCTCCCATATAAACTGCAAAATTTTACTAAATCCAATTCACTAATTCTCTCAATACCTATTAAATTATTGAATCCAAAATTTTGTATAAAACATTTTGATAGCAACTCTAGCGTGAAAAAAAAATCAGTTCAATGTCGTCACCCCGTCTACCACTTCCCGTACAAATTTTTAAGCACTTTGGATTTCTCCCACTGGGTGGTCAGCGTATGTAAAAATGCCAAGCTGCAAAACTTCCTCATTTTTAAAAGTCGCTTGTCAAAATATCACAAGTGAATGAGAAAAGAGAGAAATAGTATGACTACATTCTAAGCACTTTCAGCTTCACCTGATAACGACCTATTCGGATTTCCTTGCCTTAATAACCTTTTCCTAATTATTCCGAAAAAAAAATCGAATTACCTAGTTCTTTGCCGCGTTTAATATAAATCCGCGTGAAGAATTTAATTTATTTTTTATTGTACCTAGTTTTGCTTAATTATCCTAAAACTTAAAAGTCTATGCATATAGGCAGCTTAAGCTACAAAGTATCTTCACTTGTAGCA
Organism: Chorisops tibialis; assembly: GCA_963669355.1. Classification (NCBI taxonomy): domain Eukaryota; kingdom Metazoa; phylum Arthropoda; class Insecta; order Diptera; family Stratiomyidae; genus Chorisops; species Chorisops tibialis. The sequence continues at coordinate 107,107,561 of OY770262.1, read as the reverse complement.
AAAATTAAATACAACAAAGTCACTAATTTATGCTGGAAGGGTCAATATGGCAGCTATACCGCTGGCTAATCAATTTCATCAGCTTTATTCAGTCTTGGTTTCCGCATCATACAAGTCTTAAGCGTGCGCAGAATTTTCAAACTGCAGTTTAATTTCATTTCGGAGTTCAGGAAAAAAGTGAGAAAAATTTCTAATAAAAATCTTTTTTGTTTTACATGTGATTGCTGAAAACTGATATTTCAATACTGAATAGTAATAATCGATAATTGAGAAGCACAGATATCGATCTAAAGTTATTTTAGTGATATATTTATGTAATATAGTGCGTTTTGCAAACTCGTGACATAGCAGATGTAGCAGACGATTTTGCAAATGATCAGAGAGATATGAATGGAGTAAATTTAATGCCTTTAATTGAAATACCGATCATACGCATAATTGCAGATTGATAACCT